>JARCFY010000001.1:48850878-53850878 GCA_029233225.1 Lepidodactylus listeri | reverse complement strand
GGAAGAGTTGCGCCAAATGTTGTTCCAACTCATGTTACTCTGGCCATACGTGAAATGGACTGTGTTGCAATGGCTCCCCCCCAGCAGTTTTTATGCTAATGCCTCCCCCCATATGCATAGACTACGGGGGGGGGCTCGAGGGTTCGAGCCTCCCCCGAAATTTCCCCGGGGGGGGACTGAGCCCCCCCGGGGAAACATAGCGCCTGCCACCGCGCCTCCTGGGGCCCTTCCGAGGCTGGCAGCTACTGCTGCCGGTGCCTCCCCCCCACGCCACTCTTCCATCCTTCCCTCTCCCTCCCTCTTTTCCCCGCGAAGGGAGAGGGAAGGAGTGGGGGGGGGAGAGAGAGGCCCCGACAGCAGCGGCTGGCGGGCCTCGGAAGGGCCCGGGGAGGTGTGGAGGTTTCCCGGCAGTGGGGGGGGAAACATCCCCAGCAAGCCCCCCCCGGATTTTACGAAAGTCTACGCCCCTGCCTCCCCCCTCCCCCCCGCAAGTTTTTTTATGCTAGAAGAAAGGGTATTCTTTTGGGTGCATCGAAATCCTGCCGGCAGGATGTAGTAAGAAAGACGTGCATAGTTTCTCCGGTTTTGATTTTACTGAAATACAGTGGCGGAAGGCCAGAAGCGGAACCAAAACAGTACTTAACCCCAGCCACATAATTATTCTCTTCAAGCTGGTTTTCCCCTTGTGGGGCAAAAGATAAGGATGGAAAAGATGCTGGATATCGACTGGGAAAAAGACCCATGAAGATCCCCCCCCCTTCCTCTGCATGCTTCTGTTCAGATCATATTTGCAGGTGCATTTCAGTAGCAGAAGTTAGGTAGACTATTCACATGTCTTTGATATCACATCTAGACTGACTTCCCCTTGATATTGCATGAGAATGTTTCTGTTGTTTATGGGATCGGGGAGGCCTGGATTGAAACCCGCACTCTGCCATGGAAGTTGGTCGGTTGACCTTGGGCTGGTCACAGGCTGTCAGCCTAACCTTCCCCTCAGGGCTGTTGCGAGCATAAAATGGAGAAGGGGAGAAGGCTGTCAGTCTCTTTGGGTCCCTATCAGGGAGAAAAACAAGGTATGAATGAAGTGAAATAGACGGATCTATGAGTCTCATTCCTTTTCTGTGAGTTAAATCACAGCACCATTTCCAGCATTAACCATAACTGTATTCTGTTGTATCCTGGCAGCTTTGCACCTGCCTGAACTCTCCGCTTTGCAACAGTAATTTGGGAGCCAAATTTCATAAAGTTTGACCTTGTGGGATGCAGAAATAATTTTGTTGCCCATCTCCTGATGCCGATAATGAAAACATAGCTACTTTGCTTTTACCTGTAATATGTACCTGGCACCTTAGCAAACTCTGAGGTGGCGATGTTGCTAGAAATTGTGGAGCTGATCCCTGTATCTTACGAGATCCTGCAGGATTAAACCTTGCATGTGAAAAAATGCCAGCTTTTTAATGGCGGCATAAACAGAGGCATATTGTGCAACTGACATGATGATTACCTTCTCTTGTAGTATTAAAAGGAATCTCCCTACCTTTCAATTAGTCTATCAAAATAAAAATGTATGCACAACTTCTGTGACATACGGAACTTAATTAATGTATTATGCTTCCCATCTGCTAGGCAATAACTTAATGACAAACTGTAGAAGGGATACTGGAATTGCAATGACAACAGGTCAGCATGGGTATGTAATTGAGGGGGGCAAATGCACACAAGCATAATTTAGCATATGAAATATGTCCACAGGGAAAAAAGGGAAGATTTATTCTGAGATAAAAATATCTTCTTCCCCATCGTATTTGAAAAGGCTAAAGGAGACAAGTTTCAGTATTGGTAATCTTGAGTATTATTAATTCAGTAAGGACTTGGGCTAAAAAAATCTGTATTTTTAATGTAAAGTGAGGACTATTTTATGCAAACTGATCCTAGAGGGCCAGAAAAATATTGCACCTCTGTGGAAGAAGAGCAGGTTTTTATACCCTACTTTTCTCTGCCCAAAGAAGTCACAAAGACGCCTAAAATCCCCTTCCTCTCCCCGCATCAGGCGCCCTGTAAGGTAGGTGGGGGCTGAGAGAATTCTGAGAGACCTGTGACTGGCCCAAGGTCACCCAGCAGGCTTCATGTGGAGGAGAGGGGGATCAAACTTGGTTCTCCATTTCTACCACACTGTAGTTAATATAGAAAGTAAATAACAACTTGGGATGACATATTGTGATTTTTTTTTCTCTCTCTCAGATTCCGTTTAGTTTTGTGGCACCAGAATGATTTAAAATGCAGCCCTGTGCAGCAGAACGGACTGCACATTGCGCCGTGCCAAGCGTCTGCTGAGTGTTACCAGATTTGACTCTTGGGCATCCTTTATTTGTGTGACAACGGGACACATGGGCAGTGGCAGGGCCTCTCTGCATTGGCTGCAGTCTTTGAAAGACGCTAGGCAGGGAGAGATCGGATAATGTGAAGAGGAATCTCTAAAAATGTGCACTGTCTGTGCAAAGGCAACATATGTGACAGAGGCTGACTATGGGGGCGAGTAGCTTCCAAATGTTACGTGACCCTCTTATAGAACCAGAGACCAATATTTCCCAGGCACTCCCACATTAACATTCATAATGTGTAAAAGCGGGCCTAAGAGAAGCTGCACATGCGCCAGTGTAGCAGAACTGGCCGCTAAAAGCTCCAAACTAGAAACGTGCCACCTTACAAGGACTTCCTGCTCGCTGGGCTCCAGAGACAAATGGTTGGAAAAGATCATTTCTTATGGGCAAGTTAAGTATTAGAGACCTGAGCAGCCCCAACTCTGATGGGACCCGGGGAGCCACCCTTGGCATCTGTTCCATGCTAAGGCATGGGGCACCTTTATGCCAATGCCTGCTGCTCCTTGGCAGGAACTGGCCCTTTTAGAGCCCACTGACTGGCGGTCAGTGGGCAGCCAGCTTAGAGCCGGGGTAGGGAAAGGAGGGAATGAGTGAAGCTGTGATGCAGGAATCGGTCAGGTCTCATGGGAGTTTCAGAGGGATGGAGCCTCCAAAGGGGCTGACCCCCAGGATGTTCCAGGACCTTCATAAGGCAAAGGGAATTGGCTCTGGCTCCTCAGGTTGAGAGATGCAGGGTCAGGCGAGAGGCAGAGGACATGGGTGAAGGAAACCCCCTTCCCTCTCAGTCTGGGAGAAGGTACAGTATAGTGTCTCTGCAGGAAAAGATCCACCAGCCCTGGGGAGGACTTCCACAGCCAGCTAGTTGGACATGATGTCTTTTTCCAGAAGAACTGAATTCAGTTTGGAGGAAGAGTTCCATGCTCCTCCAAGATATTATTGTACTCCAGAAGCTACAACAAACCATGGCACCTGTATGCCCACTTTTGAGCCTCTGTCCATTTTTCAACTATCCCGTATGATATAGTGACACACTAGAGCTGGCAAGGCTCGGGTTCAAATTCTCCCCTGGCTATGAAGCTTAGGAAATGATCTTGGGCCAGTTATTCTCTGCCTACCTTACAGGGTTGTGTTGTGGACAGAATGCAAGTGGGGAGGCCAATGTGCCAAGCAAATTAATATATAGTTGTCTTAAAGCAAGAATTCATCCCCAGCTTTCTCGAGCAAGGATATTTGTGGAAGATGAATGCCGACTTTCTGGATGAACAGAAGTGGCACACCATCTTCTAATTCTGGGTGTTACAAGATTCCTCTGGCCTGATTGGTGGTCTTTCTCCTTCTCGGCAGGTAGCTGGATGAAAACCTCATGGGAGTGTGAAAAAACAGGGGCTGGCTTACTGATTGTTGGTGTGGGTCTGGAGGTGGGAGCCAGCCATTAAACCAAGTTCTTTTGCCTAGCATATGGGTAGCTGGTTTCTGATGCTGGATCTGTTGAAGTTGGGGGGGGGCAGTGAGTATAGACTGGGCATAGACAGGCATTCTCTTAATTTTTTTATTCTTCAAACGAAAAGCAACTTTTAAAAATATAGGCAAAAGCCCGAGGGGAAAGGGTTAAGCACCCCTCCCATACTCCACTGGCAATTGCAGCATCTCGCGGCTCAACCCTCTCCCGCCGAATAAAGAAATTCAAGCGGGGGTGGGGGGAGTAGAGTCGGCCACCCAAGCCAATGGTCAGGTTTGTGAGAGGGGGAGGTGGGCGTGTGTGGGGAGGGATGCCTGTACGGGACAGCAACTTGGCGCGCTCTACTTCAGAGCCGGAGGATTGGGGGGGGGGGGGGGGGGTTTGTCAAAAGGGGGGGGCAGAGCCCTCGGGCGCTCGCCCCTCGCGAACGGGCCAAAGCAGTCTCCCCCCCCCCCCCCGCTCCGCTGTCCCTTCGGAGGTGGGCGGGAGAGAGCGAGCGATCCTTTGCCATCCCGGCAGCTGAGGTGTGCGTGCGTGTGGGGGGAGAGTAGGGGAAGCAGCGCGTGGCAGGCGGTCCCCCTCCCTCTCTCCCTCCCTCCCCCATCGGCGGCGAGGAGGAGGCAGAGCGAGCGGCCGCGGCTGCCAATGCGCCAGGCTGGCGGCGCAGGAGGAGATGACGCAAAGGGCCGTGCGCTCCCCCCGCCAAAAAGTGCTTCTCCCGGACGAAGATGGCGGCAACTTAGCAGCGCAGGGCCCCAAGATGAGGGTGGCCCCCGGGCGGCAGCAGGAGGCAGCCAGATCCGCGCCGCCAGACGGGGGGGACGGTGCCCGGCGGGAGCCGCAGCAGCAGCAGCAGCAGAAGCCGCAGCAGCAGCAGCAGCAAACGCAGCGCAGCAGCAGCAGCAGCAGAGGCAGCAGCCGCAGCCACAGCAGCCAGCCCTTCCAAAGCGGCGGCGGCGGCAGCAGCAGCAGCAGCAGTAGCGGCGGCGGACTCGTTGCTCCGGAATCCCCTCGGCAGCAACCCCCGCAGGCGGGCCGGGGCTAGCGAGCCATCCAGCGAGCCGGGGGCTCTCCCGGCGAGGAAGGGAGGGAGGGAGGGAGGCAGGGAGGGGGGGCGGGTGGGGGCGGCGGCGGAGCGCGCGGCATGAGGCGCGGGGCGGGCAGCGGCGGGCTGGCCGCCTCGGCGCCGGAATGGGGGCCCGCGTTGCCGTCGCCGCTCCTGCCGCTGCTGCCGCTGCTGTGACCATGCCCGGGTGAGAGGGCAGGCGACGGCCAGCGGCCCGGCCCAGCCCAGCGCGCAGGAGCGACGCCACCGCCCGCGCCAGCGTCGCCGTCGCCCTCCGACCGCCGCCGCCGCCGCCGCGAGGGGAGCCTGGCGCCCCGCCGCCCCCTCCCGGCGTCCATGCCCGTGGGGCCGTCGTCGTCGAGCCCGGCTGCGGAGCCCCCCTCGCCGTGGAGCCGGCCGGGGCTGCTGCTGCTCTTGCCGCGGCGCGCTCCCGAAATATGAGCAGCCGCCCCCCGGGAGGAGCCGGCTCGGGCGTGTGCTTCGGCCCGCGGGAGCCCGACAAGCCCTTCGCCGACTCGGAGCGGGCGCAGAAATGGCGCCTCTCGCTGGCCTCGCTCCTCTTCTTCACCGTCCTCCTCTCCGACCACCTGTGGCTCTGCGTTGAGGCCCGCCAGCTGGCCGCAGCCCCCCGCCGGCACCCCCAGCCCGGGGCCATGGCCGCCGCCGGCCAGTGCTTCAGCCTGCGGGGCCACGACGCCGAGGACGCCGAGGACGCCTGCCGACGCCTCCAGCCCCCCGCCGGCGCCGAGCCCTACCTGCCCTTCTGCGACGCCTACGCGCTGCGCCAGCTCCTCGCCCGCCCGGAGCCCCGCAACTGCTCGCTGGCCCCCGACGGCGGCGGAGACGGGGGGGCGGAGTGGCTGGGCGCCTGCCGCCGCTGCGTCCGGGCTCTTCAGAGGGACGACCAGGAGGCGCAGGAGCGCTACCGCGAGTTCGAGCTCGTCCTCCAGAAGTACCTGCAAGCCGAGGAGTACTCGGTCCAGTCCGGCCCGGAGGACTGCAAGGTAGGCGGGACTCGGGGTCCCCCCGTGGGGACTCTCGGCTGCTGCTGCTGCGAGGGCGCCTCGGCGGGGAAGAGAGGCTGCGGCGGGCCTGGGAGCGGGACCCCACGCGGCGCAAGAGCGCGTGGGCTGGAGTTGCCGGGCGGCGGGGGGCGGGGGAGAGAACGGGCTTCCCCGGGCCGCTCCTAGAGGCGGGGAGGGCGCGGGGGACTCGGCGTGGCGGCGGCGGCGGCGGCGGCGCGTGGTGTTGGCCCAGAGGAGCCTGCCCGGGACCCTGGGAGCCGCCAGATAACTCCGCCGCGGGTGGCTTTCCCGGAACTTCTGGCGATCGGGCTGCCGGACCGAGGGTCGCCGAATCTCTTGGGAGCGTTGGCTGGGAAAGCGCTGCGTGTCGCGCTTGAGACTGTGGCCTGGTGGAACACGGGATCGTTGCCCGGCGAGGCCTGGAGAGTGTGGCCCTCGAAGAGAGAGGGAGTGATCCTTGCTGGCTCTTTCGCTGTGCACCTTTTGGCTTCGAGTCTGCGCCTGAGAAAAAATCTCTGGAGTTTCCACCTGGTTCCAGAGGTGTAGCTGCTGCTCTGCAGCCCAACTGTGTTAGGAAAGCAAGTGGTGTCTTCCTGACTGTCTTGTTCTTTGTGCATGGCCAATTTCCCATTGTGGCTTTGCTACAGATGGTTCTTCTGTACAGAAAGTGTCCGTCCCCTTAACAACTGTGAGTACAGCAAGGTGTTCTTTGGCCCAGAATTGTTCTTTGGTGCTTGAAATTCCCAGGGTCAGCAGCAGCAGTTTTTGAAACATGCCCAAGTGCCTGTTTATACTGGTCTCGACAGAATTTTGATCCAAGCAAGTGTGCTCCTGGCACGCACATGTTTTCATTTGAACTGGGACTGCTGCATTTTAAGAGCTTGCCACCTTGATAGAACGTTTATGAGAAAACAGATTTGCCCTCCCCTTTACAAGGCTCAAAATTGTTTTCACATGAAATACTTTTAAAAAGTCATCATTGCATATGTTATCTTTGTTTACAGCCAGAGAGTAACAATGCACAAGCTTTTAGAATGCAAAAGTTTTTGGGTTGCGAGCCCCGGTTCAGCTTTCCTCATTTTTTGAACCAAAGTGCTGCTTAGTGATAAAGCAAAAGAAGGAGCTGCTGTGTGTTAGTATTTTGAATCGAAATCTTAACAACGGATGTCTCATTGGCTCAAGTTGCAGAGAGGTTTGTGTGGCTGAATGGAGGCTACTGCAAGTTCATGTTGCTGTCCTTGGTGCTGAAATTGGTGGAACTGTCCATGGTCCTTAAATGTTTAACTACGGTTGAACTATAATGCACATGTGTTCTGGGAGTCTAGATGTTCCTGTTATAATCAGTCACTTAGTTTTCCTAAATATAATAACAACTGAGTACTGAAGCATATTAATCTGTCCTGTCCAAACATAACTATGAAGTTCTGACACTTCAGTAGTTTGAAACGCTTATCTTAAGAAAATGGTTCTGTTGGAGATGGTATAATACTGACTTAGAACTATGTTTATGTATGTTACAAGAGCCTTTCAGTATGTAACAGTTATATTAGAAAGCCCCTGGTATAATGTAAATAGGGGCCATTGTTATGGTGCAGTTTTAGCTAGGCCTAGCATAGAGCTCAACATGCTAGTCCACAATATGGCTCATTTAACTGTTTTGTGTGTCCCTGGCTACCTTTCACTGCACATTAAAGGAAGCAGAATATTGAATTTAGCCAGTTGTCATGCATTTAGGTAGCACAGCTGTAAAAATACCCTTTCTGAAAATTAAAATGTATTACTAGAGTAATACTGGCAGCAGTAATTGGCAAATGCTCACTCTGAAGCTCCATTACGAGCTAGTTGTGGATGTTTTCTTTTTCTAGCCTACAGTTTTTATGAATTATAATGTAATCCTGTGCAGAGTTACTTCCCCAATGAGTTTTATGTGCATAGATCTGTGTAATTCTGCACTGGATTGTACTGTTAGTGATCTTTCCTTTCTGTACAAAAGTTTGCACTATATCACTTCCTCTGTAGTGGAACAGTGTTTTTGCAGTTAGAGCTCACAGTCCTCTCCCATTAGACACATGTGATGTGTTTTAGCATATGAATCTGATGATCAGCATTGGATTTAGTTGATGCATTGGCATGGCTGGCTGATTTAAATGAAAGCAACAGTATTTTAATTAACATTACGTATGAAGCGGATAGATGTTAGTGATAGCTGTTTGTATTTGTATTATATGTGAAATTACTCGGACAACCCATGGTAATAGTCTATTTATGCTTACAGTTTTTGGTCCAGTTGTTTCTGTCACATCTGTGGCCGTAGTTGGATTTCACAGTTTATTTATTTTATTGGTCTTATGAATCGTGCACCCTGCAAGCAGGCTCCGGGTGCTTTACAACCTTGTAAAACATTTAAAAATACAATTAATGCATAATTAAAAACATTAACAAAAACTTAATCAAAAACTCCTCCTTTGCTGGCCACATCACTGCCCCACACAGCAGGGAAGGGGAGTGTACGTGGGGGCCATAGAAAGAAAGAGAGGGTGCCAGTCTCAACCTCCGGTGTTGCCCTCAACTCAAAGCCTGGCGGAACATCTCTGCGTTACAGGCCCTGTGGAATTGTGTCAGATCTTGCAGGGCCCTGATGTTATTTGGCAGAGAGTTCCACCAGGTTGGGGCCAGGACTGAGAAGGCCCTGGCCCTAGTTGAGGACAGCCGGACCTCCCTAGGGATGGGAATCACCAGCAGGTTGTTATCCGCCGATCTCAGCGTTCTTCTGGGGATGCATTTGAGGAGCTGGCCTGCTTGTTGATTGTTATTGGCGATTATGGCTAGCTTCACCCAGTTGTAATCACAACTGGACAATTGCATGTCATTCTATCATGAACTCATTTAAAGTGGAGCGCGAGGACAATTATTTGCTAATTGTATTTTAATAGTTAAATATATCAAGTAATAGTTAAGTATATTTTTAATAGTTAAGTGTATTTTAATACTGAATGCCAGCAGTCTGACTTAAGCAGAAAGATGCTATTAGAAATGCTAAGAAACTATGTTTTCACTTTTAGGTTTATGCACTTTTATTTTAACACTGTTCTATTTATCTTGGAAACTCATGAGGACATTTTCCGATCTGTAGCATCTGTATTTATTCTGTATGCTGTTTGTAGTCTGCCTTTCTTTTTGAGACTCATGGTGGCTTACAGAATGTTAATCATTGCAGTCAATAAGATGATGCATCTAATAAGCAAAGTAATAGGACTAGGAACTGCAGACAAAGCATAAGTATTAAACATGACATGTTAAACAATGCACAACATGGTATTACATCAGTAGAAACAGTGCAGTTCCAGGACCAATCTGTTATGGTGTAGCTCTATTTCCTTTATTAAAAAGCCCTCTTGAATAATTCTGTTTTACATAGTTGGTGAAATACCTCGAGCATGAGAACTTTATGTTATCAAAGGCTTTTACAGCTGGAGTTCATTAGTTGTAGATTTTCCAGGCTGTATGGCTGTGGTCTTGGCATTGTAGGACCTGACATTTCCCCAGCAGCTGTGACTGGCATCCTCAGAGGTATAACACAGAAAGATGGAGTACTCTCTGAAAAAGTACTCTATGCAAAAGAACCTCCTCAGGAAAGCTCCCCTATTAGCATGTTCACAGCCTGGGGAACTCCTACAAGATAATGACTCAGCCCTGCCCCACTTTCCTGAGTAGATACAAATTACCTCTCCTACCATTTTTCTTCTCACCTTGACACCGAGAGTACTCCATCTTTCTGTGTTACACCTCTGAGGGCGCCAGTCACAGGTGCTGGTGAAATGTCAGATCCTACAATGCCAAGACCACGGCCATACAACCCAGAAAATCTACAACAACTCATGAGAACTTTCCTGACCTCCTCTACAGGGAAGGCTTTGATATGATTGGGGGGTGGGGGAAAAGTGTGCAGCCCAAGTGCATTATGTAGTCTGGACAGTAAAGTGTGTATTTTTCATATTTCTGCCCACAGTGGTGCCAATTTCTTCTGTTAGCCTCTTGCAGATGCCATTTTCCCTGCTATGCCGCTACGGGTCTCTTTTTAAAAAAAGAAGGATAGCTCTGTATTCCATTCGGTTTGATTACTGGAGTCATTACTTGAAGTGCTGTGGTATAGGCTGAAGTTAGAAAATGTGGTTAATATTCTCAAAACTTAAAAAAGCCAAATTCCAGGTTTTCATAAAAAAAATAAGGAAATGGGAAGTAAAACTTCATTTTTTCCCTTTAAAGCCTCTTCAAAGAATATATCCAAGCTTTTCTTAAATCAGTAAGTTGTTTATAACTGTAATGCTGTCATGGAATAAAGCAAGCTTCTGGCAGCTGCTAAGTGAGAACTAGGTCAACTAATAAACTACCTGGAAATGGGCTTAAAAGAATTCACTGATGCCAAAATATTGGAATACGTGAATTTTAAAATTACTGCAGACATACTTTTCATTTTCAGGTTTTATTTTAGATTTAAAGTTGTCATCACTGCAAGCTTACTTTGTTCTCTAAGAAACAGAGTTCTGCCTCAGTAACATTTTTGTTGCTTATAAAGTTATATATCCATCAGCAGACTGTAACTAATAGCCCTTTGGCTTCCAACACCACCAAGCTTATTGGACAGGGAGGGAATTACATGCAATTCATTTATATTACAAATCATAATCCTCCTTACCTGCAAATTGAGATGACTTTAGGAGGTGGATCTAGTACCAGTAACAGGCAGAAAAAGGCTAGGGATTATGCCTTCCTTCGGTTTTGGGAATGTCACTGGTGGGACCTCCACATTCCCTCTTCTGTGTAGGTCACTGGGCTTACATTTCTCATATTGTCTTCACTGTTAAAATATTTTTTTCTCTCATTCTCATGTGTCACATTTTTTGACCTATATTGGCAAGAGTCAGTATAGTTTTTTTTTTAAATTTAGCATTCAGGAATGTCTAACCCTGAGAGATGCACAATGCAGATGTTTGTATTCACTACTGAAGTCTTCAGACTGAAGATGACAGGCACTTCCCTCCCACTCTGGGGACAGAAAGAGCCACTTCCTTCCTGCCTAATGGGATTGTGGGTAGGAGAGTACCTACTTGACCTTGTCAGCCTTCCCAAGGGACTCCAAGGGACTTCCCAAGGGACTCCCCTGGGAACCAAGCACCTAATATATTACAATAATTATATTTAAGACGTTCTGTTTTTATGGTAACTTTGGAGCTAAAGACAATAGATAAACATTCATAATAAAAAAGTAGCATGTGTAAGACCTCTCTCTTATACACTAAAATTTCATTGATAAGCCATTGCATTCCCAAATGCCTTTCTTTACCATGTTTTGAAGCAGAATTAGATATAGGTGCATTGGATTTATTTCCCAATTACAGTGCCCTGTTTCTTAAACCTTACTGATTAATACCATTGAAATCAAGCGTGGGATATTATTCCTTTGACAGATATAAAAATATACTTGGACTAGACCCAGATGTTCACTCCTTTGGCAATGTGAATTGAAACATGCAGGCATGTGAATTCTTTCTGTGTCCATATCCATTGGTTCTTATCTCTGTATTTAGTCAATACTGATCTGGCTGTGACCTACACATGAACATATGAATCTGCCTTATGCTATCACATCACTCATCTGTCCAGCCCATCGTTGTCTGCTGTGAGTAGCTATAGGAAGAAGCCTGTCTTTGCTACACGAGATCCGTTTCAGATGGTAGGAGCTGGGCACAAAACATTTCCCCTAAGTTATGCAGAGCAACTGCAAAGTGAAAGCTGATACTGGAATGTATAGGAGGAGACACCTTCCTTTGTTATTCACTCTGCTTTCGCTACTTACTTGAAAATCCTCAGAGCAGACACATCCCATTCTCTTTCCTGCACCCCAGGGATATGGCTCACAAAGATGAATTTGAAAAGTAGATCAAAAGCAGGAAGGGCCAAATTAATACATGCTGTGGGGGAGGCAAAAGTGTCACGATAGAAGAAGTATTATTTGATTCATGTGCTTGCTTTAATGCCTTGATTCAGTGAAATGTTAAGATTTCTCATTGAATATAGTGATCAATGAATCACATTCCTAAAGAACAGCATTAGCAGTGAATCAAATATTTAAAGAGCAGCAAGCAAACAACATTTGGAGGGCAAAATATTATTGAGGCCCCTGCGTAAAAACATGTTTAATTATAGTGAAAACGAGGGGTCATTTTACTCAGGAGCAGGTAGTAAAGATTGTTGTTGTGACTGATTTTGAAAGTGAATGTATGTTAGTTTTCTTTCTTGGTTATATAAGAAATAAAGTTCAAGTTAAAGGCATCAACAGTTTTTTTGGGGGGAAAAAATGTAAAAATACAACAGGAACACAGTATTGGTATCTTAAAGAAACATATTTCTCATACAGATGGTAGAAAGAAAAGGACAGCACAACTCTCAGAAACTCAAAATTCCATAATATTTTAAACACTGGCATGTGTAAAGACAATAAAGCAATTATTCATCGTGCATAAAGTTACTGTTGGTAGTGCAACCTTTCTGACTTGTTATTTGAAAGGGATCCACAGTTGTGGTTGTTAGGCCATTAGTAGAAATACCTGGCAACCAGCAGGAAAAGCCTCCTGTATATTTCACAGTAGGCATATCAGTAAGACAGAAAGACGGAGAACGTCTCTGTCAAAATGGCACTGGATGTCAAGGTCATAGGTTGAAGGGGAGGGGCTGCTATAGCCATATGCATACACAACACATACCTACAGCCTTTTCTCCTGTAAAACCTCTGGGGCTGCAATCCTAAGAAGATTTTTCTGTGAATAAGGTCTATTGAATAAAATGAGGTTTACTTCTGAGTTGATCTGCTTAGGATTCCTCTTTGAAACAATGACTGGCTACCACTCTAGGCAAAAGTTTTCCCGGTTCTGCTTTTGGCATTATAGTTACATTCCTTATTCATGGCACCACTGATGTGTGTGTGTGTGTGTGTAGAAAAATGGTGTGTGTGTGTGTAGAAAAATCATCATCCCACAAGAATCCATAGCTGTCTTTGCACTAATTTGTACTGTTTTATGACAGTTTTCTGGTTATCTTCGACTAGGTCATGCAAATAATTCTTCATGTTAAGACAGACTGGTGTTTATATATTCATCTACTTCTGGTGAAAAGAACTGGGTTAATTTAAATTTCTTATTCGATAAATCGTTGATTTTTTCCCCCCTTGGAAGCACGAATTTGCATGGATCTAAACTATCCCTCACACCAACCCACTCCTGTTTTTATTTCTATCAGAGGGCGACAGCCTAACTGATGTTTGTTTTGGTGACTTTCCTATGAAAGTATAGAGAAATACGATGCGAGCCACTGCACAAAAAAATCTGGTTCACAAAAGAAATACATTTAGGAATTTTAGTGACTTTGTTTAAAACGTAGTGCCTTGGAACTTGTCAGAGTACCTACAGAATTATACCACTGTGTGATAGTTATACATCTTGCTGTCATTACTGATATTCCACTTTTCTCCCTGACTGGGGACTGAAGCAGCTTTTTGTATCTGACTCCACTTTCTCCACTTGGTCCTTCACAGCAGCACCCTTGTGAGAGTAAGTTAGGCTGAGAGATAGAGATGGGCCTAAGATCACCTGGCAGGCTTCCGTAGTTGAGTAGGGAATTTGAGCCTGGCCATCCCAAGCCGTATTCTGACATATTAACCACTTATACCACAAAAGCCCTTGTTGAAGACACAGGAGTAAGTACTGCCACGTGATGTCTTCTGCAGATGCAGTCAGCCAGTGAATCCAATTTTCTGCCATATTTGGCTCTATATTTTCTTTCATACATTTTTTTTTACAGTTGACATGTTATTAGATCCAGAACAGGTAGGACAGCCTCAGAGATCATTGTGTGACAAGTTGCATCTTAATCACAACCTGTGCATTACATTGCCATTAGATTTCCATGTTCCTGTTTTCCTTAAATTTAGCCCATAGCTAAACACTTCTAAAGTCTCACACATTAAAAAAAAAATCCTGCAGTGGAACTTGTTATTTTCGCAGTTGTCCATTTTAAAAAGTGCACCTGCCCTTTAAGTGAACCATTGCCATAAATGCTGGTAATGGTTCATATTTTATTTAATGCCGCTTGTAAAAATGTGTAATATGATTGGTCAAATGATCATAATAAAGAATGAATGAATTTAATGCAGCATTAAAAAAAATCCACAATACCTGGTTAATAAAAAAGACATGAAAGGTATTTCTGATCCAGAGGCAAATGAAAAGTCATTTTTTAAAGCTAGCTGTATACCCTAATTATAGCAGCCATAGTCATAAAAACAGAAAGTACATCCGGATTTTAAATGGTATTCTCAATTCTAATATAAGGATTTTAAAAAATGCAATCCAGCATACAAAAGGGATATTGAAAATGTTGAGCCCTAGCCAACAGCTAGTTATGGAGTCAATGTGACAGGTTCAGGTCTTTCCTTGGCGGGTAGCTGGCTTGTAAACCTACCTGGGGCTTCACGTCCTCATTGACGAGGAGGCAGCGGGACAAGGACTGGGCAGGGATAAGTTCTGTGAAGTAAGGGTGCATTCTAGAATCCAGTGCATTCTTCCTCTGCAGGGGGTCAAATGGCCATGATAAGTTACTCGGTTTTGCCACTGTCACTTGCAGTGCTTTTTCTTTCTTTTTTTGGCCTGGCTACTGGTGTTTCTTGTGCAGGATAGGACTGCATTCTCATTTTACATGGGGAGTGACGCTGGTAAGAGAAAAAACAACACGTAACATTTACCACTTTAGGATTTAGTTGCTGGGTACTGTTCCGTTCCTTGTTCCATTCATTAAATATTTCTTTATGTTTAGTATTGATTGACCTAGAGTGTTTTTAACCTGCCTTTTCTCTGAAACCGAAATTACCATGATAATGAAGACACAGTGCCCACTGGGGTGCAGTCTCATCATGTGGACTCCACCCCACTTTGCTTTGCATTTTCACCCTCCATTATTCTGATTCCTCTTGTGAGGAGGGGGTACTAGTGACCAGCCTAGACAGCAGGCAGTTGGTATAGAAGGCAAACAGGGGCCCTTTCATTGTAGTCTTTCCAGTATATGAACAGATTCTCATCAAAGAGATAACATTTACATATGCTTGCGTGGAAGGTTGTTAATCAGTTAACTCCATGAAAAATGGTCCTTACAATGCAATCCTAAGAAGAGCTATACCCTTCTAGGGTCATTGAAATCAATAGGCTTAACCAGATCTACCTCTGTTTAGGATTGCATTATATATCATTTATGTCAAGTTCCAGTAAAATCAACAGGGAATATGGAAATACGTGATCCACAAATTGTTTACTCTAATATAGTCCTGTTAAATAAAGCAAGGTGAGTGTCCCCAAATGTAATAGTTGTGGTTTGGTTTTATTTTGATGAGCAGCAAGTTGTTTATGAAAAAGTTATTGTCTACAGGGTGAGATGTTCCTTTGAATCAACCTGCAAAATTTAATTTGTATCTGATCAGCATTCAGTTTCAAAACAAATTTTGATGCTGGCTTTCATTTCATATGGAAGGTTTTGAACAACTCTGATATGTATTAAAGCAAATTAGAAAAATTAATCAAATTATCAACTAGATTAACCACAATGGAGTAATTGAGCTCTAAAAATGAAGCTACAAACCACCAACATTTAGAAATTGTGTTACTATGATTATTTTCCTTAAGGAAGAACTCTAAGCCGGAGCTTGCTAATATATTTATATGGGTGATTGACAGGATAGCCTGTTCTGTTTAGACTTTGCTTCAAAACAAAATGAACACATGGAGAAGCAAAGCAGATTATGAGGTAGGTGGGATATCTGAGCATGTAACTTTCTAATTTATATTTATGATATTTTACTGTGGGAGGGAATGGTTAGTCCTCAGCATTTGCTCAAAATGGGTCCATACGCAGGAGAGTACAGTGATGACATGCAGATTTCTGTTTTTAGAGATATTTTATTACATTGTAAAAGGAAATATTTCTAGTTTGTCTATTCCTTAGAAGGCCTTAGATTAGGACTTGAAGCCTTTAGTAAATATAAATACTATACGGCTCCTTATCCTGTGCCACAAAGACTCACAAAGACTGTCTGTTATCCTAAGCTTCTGCTACATTGTGGGACTGGAAGTCATAAACTACAAACCAGGACATGCATGTTTGACTTTTATGCAAAATGTAATAATAGTAGTATTAGATTTGCAGTCTGATAGTTTACTCGTTAAACCATTCTGAGTTCAGTGGGATTTACTTTGCTTCGTCTCAGTGGCAGAATACCTTGTATTGGAGACTCCCTTGATACCATTTGAGCAGTCTTGGGCTGCTTCCACATGGAAACGATTCTCTGTGTAGCTGTCATTGCTGCTGCAAACGCAGAGGCATTTGGAAGCATCGGCCTGGAAGTTTCCCCCACACTTTCCTTGTCTCTTCTCCCCGTGACTGCTATTAACCACCCCCACCTACCAATAGAGATGTTTTTCAGGCTTAAAAATAGCTACACCACCATAATGTAATAACATTATAATAACCTGTTGCAACAATTTACTTTGATTTTTAAATTGGCATGTTTTTAGCCCCTTTCACTGCTGAAGTACAGGGAGAAATATGCAGCCAGTACCCTACGTTTTTCTTTTAAAAAAGAGGGTCTTTACTTTTTCTTTAAAAAGCACAAAAGCTTGGAATTAGTATATTGTTGCAACAGATCAATATCACACTATACAGATCTATCTGTCACTTGTGTTTCTGAAAAAAACAAGCAAAAACTCACTGGTGTGTGTGTATGTGTGGGGGGAAGGAAATGGTGGCTGCTGGGACTCGGGGAAGGAAATGGGACCACTCTAGGTGGGCCTGCAGAAGCATGGATCTCTTCATCCTCACAGCACCCAGAGGCTCTTTGACTGCGATCTTTCCAAAGACAGTAGAGAAAACACAGAAGCAGGACGAATTGCAGACAATGTCATGGGAATGCTCTTGAAAAACAGTGCCGCAGTAAGGAAGTCAAGGCAAAGTAAAACAGCTGTGTGCTCTCACTGGCTCCAGCTTGCCCGCAGCTAAACTTGCTATTATTTTAAGGAAGTGTTCCTTGTTTATTTCTGAAACAGAAGAGAAGCATTGTAATAACTGCAAAAAGCTAATTTAATACATTTGCAAGGATGGCTTTTTCTAATAAAGTGTTGGTAATATTCCGACACAAGTAATACATCATTTTCTTATGGTTTCACAATGTGTTCTTTGTGTTGGAGCTCTTCGGGTGGCAACACTACCAGCAGCTTCCTGTAAAGGGAAACAGGGAAAAGTTACTGGCAGGTTGGTCAACAGCTTGTGTTTCAAGCTCCTTGGCTGTGCTGGACCCTATACTTGTATCCCTCTTCTATTTCTTTGGTTGCTTCTTCTCGTCTGCCATGCTCTAGTCTGTACTTTAACTATCTCTTTTTAGAAGCTTATGACTGGCTTTGAATTCTGTGCTGTTCAATCTTCCAGGCTGATTTGCCTCCCCAAATGAAGCTGTTCTATACTGAACCAGACCATTGGTCCCTCAAGGTCACTGTTACCTGCCCATATATTGGCAGTGGCTCCCCGGAATCCTAAGCTGAGATTCTTTATATTATCGACTACCTGGTGCTTTTAACTAGAGATGCCAGGGATTGAACCTGGGGCTTTCTGCATCCAAAGAAGGTGCTGTACCACTGATCCATAGCAGGGGCGTCAGGTTTTGAAATCCCCGGGGGGGGGGGCTCATGTGCGTGTGAAGTGCGCTCTCTGAAACAATGCCACCGTCACCTCTCCCCCCCCCGCCGGCCACTCTTCCCTACTTCCCTCTCCCTCCCAGGGCTCCCGGCAAATGCCCAACGTTGGGCATTCACCCGGAGCCCCGGGAGGGAGGGAGGAGTGGGTACAGGGGAGCCGGGGGGGGGGAAGAAAGAGGCTCTGGTGGCAGCGGATAGCCGGCGGGCGGGCCTAGGAAGGGCCCGGGGAGGCGGGGGGGGGGGGGGGAGAGGCGGCGGCAGGCACTCTGTTTCGCCAGGGGGACTCATTCCCCCCCGGGAAATTTCGGGGGTGGCCCAAGCCCTCGAGCCCCCCCATAGTTTACACCTATGATCCATAGCCCCACCCTCTGGCCAAGATCCTGCCCACACTCCCCCCACATTTTCCTTATATGGCCCACACATGACATATAAGCTGCCTTATACTGAATCAGACCACTGGTCTGTCACTGTCAGTATTGTCTACTCAGGCTGGCATCAGCTGTCCAGGGTCTCAGGCTGAGGTCTTCGCATCACCTACTGCCTGGTCCTTTTCACTGGAGATACTGGGATGGAACCTGGGGCCCTCTGCATGCCAAGCAGATGCTGTGCCACTGAGCCACGGCCCCTCCCCAAATTCCATGCTCCTCTGGCAGCACAGAACTATACCTATAGTGAAATTATAGGAGCTAGTCTTGTGTAAAAGGATTAAAATATCTCAAATATGCAGTTTGTTTCAGAAAGGTTAAATTTTTGCAGGGTTATAGATAATGCAAGGAAAAACATTTCTGTTGCTGCTTGAATGATAATCTGATCAAGAATGAATACACAATAGAGTCATCAAAGGCACTGAAAATTCCAGTACTGTAACTGGAATTTTTCAGAGTAAGATTTGGGCTTACCAGCAGTGCAAAGTTTAACCTGAATTGTGAATTTTAATAGGAAGTCTAATTCAAAGCATTTATGTGGTTGAAGTTCTCTGGGAAGAATTGTTACCTCCTTCTCAACTGAAACTGTAATGAACAGGGATATTTGTTAGCATGAGCAAGGCAAGATTTAAGCTTGTATATATTTTATGTACTTGAAAAATACAGAGCTAACTACAGAGTTCGTGGGTTTGCTAATTCTGTAGGAACTTTGTTATATAAAGCCAATGCTCCTGGTTGTGAGTGCTGAGTTTTCTGGTTATCCACCGATGACAGAAATTTACTATTGACAGATTAAATGTGGTTCCCACTCATCTTTCCGTGTATAACCTTGATCTTTCCCTCTTAGTCTACTGATTTCTTTTTAGACATGTAATGGCAAAATATGATGCACCTCATTTGTTAAAGGCAGGGAGGGAAATATTTATGAGGAGGAACTCACCAGAATGAATTCCTCCCCTTTCAAATGGCTGAATAGCCCATACGATTAGACAGGTGGCAACATTATTTTGTAAATGAGATTTATGGAGTGACCACAGGCAAGCCAGGTAGAGGCTGTATTCAGATGTTAGTTATGGAAAGGTGACATTAAGCCTGAATGTACATTCACCTGGCTTCTTTGCTGGGCAAGTGCACAGACCTCTCCCCCTTCTGTCTCTTTTCTTGCATCAGAGCATGAATGATGAAAGAATTCTGGTTTCAAGCTAACTCCATTGTTGATAACATGCAAATATACATCACTCCCTGTGGCTTACCTGGAGTGAGAACCCCAGTTTAGAATCCTACAGTTAAGCCACACACCTGTCAGGAAGAATTAGAGTTAGTTTTAAAAACAGGATTCCTTCATCGTGTTTCAGCTGAGAAGGGAAGGGAGAAATGAGAAAAGTGAGGGGCATGCATGGACATGGCATTAAGCTAGGTTTGGTACTCAAGAGGAACACAGCTGAAAGAAGCAACTAAAGGACAACGCCCAAGCCGTGTTTGTATATGCTGCTAATAATTCAAAGGCACACTAATGTTGTTCCATGCCAGATGTAGAACTTCGTCTGCTTTTTGACTAGATATTGGTTCAGAAGAAGATATTTATCTCGAACCAGGACTCATATTCCGGAGAATCCTGTCAGCACCACCGGCATCATCATTGTGAATGTGACTAGCACTTTGACTGATCAAACAACACAATAACTGGAAAACAACACAATAACTGGACAGCAATTGTAGTTCTTTATTCCTTGTATTTATGTTGTAAAATCATAGTTTTGAATAGGTTTCCTTTGATGATAAAATTATTAGCAGCATATACAAACACGGCTTGGGCGTTGTCCATTAAGCTAGGTTTGTGCACACTGTAGCCCTGTTACAGTGAAATGTATAACCCGCTTGCACATGCTTACATTTGTTTGTGAGAAAGAGCTGACATGTATTCACTTTACAAATGAAACCGGGAACCAGAATCTGGATAAATGTGGGGCTTCTATCATACATTCAGCGGTAAATGTATTTACATGTAATGTGAGAATTACTCAGCGCACATATAAAGAGCATTCAGGCATGCACTCTGTACATATATTGTGTGTTCATTGTAACATGTGAACAGGACTATTGACTTAATAGTGATGTGAAGTCAGAATGCTGCCGAACTGGAAGAATATGCAAGCCAGAATATCTAATAGAAGAAGAAGAAGAAGAAGAAGAGATTGGATTTATACTCTGCCCTTCACTCAGAGCAGCTTACAAACTCCTTTCCCTTCCCCTCCCCACAACAGACACCCTGGGAGGTAGGTGGGGCTGAGAGAGCTCTGTCAGAAACTGCTCTTTTTCAAGAACAGCTGTGCCAGAACTATGGCTTGCCCAAGGTCATCCAACAGCTTCAAGTGTAGGAGTGGGAAATCAGACCCAGTTCTCCCAGATTACAGTCTGTGCACATAACCACTATACTAAACTGGCTCTCTAAAAGCAGATTTGCACCTGGGTGACCAAATCAGATATGAGAAGTACACCACACCTGTCCTTTTCCTTCTGATGCCACGTAAGAGTTAAGAGGACATGCAGACATTAAATTTAATATGTCAGTGTTTTTTTTAAAAAAGAAATTCACATACAAATGCATGTCTGTATTCACACCAAACACTGAAAAACAGCTAGGGATCAAGTCAGTGTAGTCCTTTCTTATTAACATGTCTGCATCCTTCACTCTTAGTAGCTGCTTATATATAAATGGCCCTCCCAGAACAGGCTGGTTTTATGGGCAGGTCTGGGCTCAGTTGTCAAAACAAATGCGACCGGAATGGAATTGTCAGATGGCATGACATTAACAAAGCCACAGTGCCCTCTCTGACAAGATGTCATCCTAACAAGCTAATTACTGCACTTCGACATACTGCAAAGTATGTGAAATCTAAAAATGGTGTGTAGTTTGAAGAAATTAAGGAACATTACATGGTAAAAGGAAGCAATTAACCTGTAGGGAAGGCAGATCACACTACTTAAAGCACACCAATCATTTCTAAAGTGTGGGGGAGCAAGTAAAGCAATTTGTTAGGTAACTTTTATGAAAGAGGTTACAGCAAGAAGAGCAGGAGGCAATACATACCCCTTTCACCAGTTGGTGTTATTTACAAAGAGGTGATGATTGCAGTTCTT
The DNA here is from genome assembly GCA_029233225.1 of Lepidodactylus listeri. Classification (NCBI taxonomy): domain Eukaryota; kingdom Metazoa; phylum Chordata; class Lepidosauria; order Squamata; family Gekkonidae; genus Lepidodactylus; species Lepidodactylus listeri. The sequence continues at coordinate 53,829,592 of JARCFY010000001.1, read as the reverse complement.
GGATGTGGGGAACTGACTATCCATGTGATGCTTCCCAGATGAAATCTGACTTGGCAAGTATGTTACAAATGTGTTTTTATGTATGAGATTTCTTTAAAAACCTCAGTTCTCAGGACTCCTCCAGAAACAGCTTACAAAAATAATAGCAGTGTACTAGAACTATAGAACAATTAGTTAACTGGTAATAACAAACTAGGTGAAGCAAAAAGTTCTTCCTTAATAGGATGGCTTCCACTATTCTTCAGAACAATAATAAGGAACTGGCAAGATGAGCCTCTCAGGGGAGGGCGTTAAAGTGCAGGATGGCTACCAAGTAAGATCCTGTGTCTGTCACAGTTCGGTGTCATGGTTAGGAGTGTGAACTCTAATCTGGGAGAACTAGGTTTGATCCCCCACTCCTCCACATGCAGCTGCTGGCATGACCTTGGGTCAGCCACAAGTTTTCTCAGAGCTGTTCTCTCAAGGGCAGTTCTTGAGAGAGCTCTCTCAGCCCGGCCTACCTCACAGGGTGTCTGTTGTGGGAAGGGGAAGGGAAAGGGATTGTAAGCCGTTCTGAGACTCCTTTGAGTAGTGATGGGCGGGGTGTAAATCCAGTCTCTTCTTCTTTGTCAGACACTGGCAAAATTTCAAAAGAGTTTTGCCAGAGGATCCTAGATTACAGAAGCAGTTGGAATATTTCTTCATAAAACATCTGAGTCTTTTGCAGTAAGAAGAGTTACATTCTTCAAAGTCCATGGGCTTCAGAGTCCATGGGTTAACTCTTCTTAGGACTAACATTTAGAGCTCCAAAGATTGAAAGCAACTTTGTAAGGCTTCTAGGAATGATATGGTAGAATATGGCCCCTTGGGTTCCCTCTTGTAGACAGCCTGCTCATGGTGTTTTGTACCAGCTGGAGTTTCTGGACAGTCTTCAAAGGCAGCCCACACGAGATTGCATCACAGTAATTTAATTAAGAGGTTACCAGGGCATGTGTGAAGGCAGCAGGAGTGAATTCCAAGAAATAATGCAGTGTATCAGCCATAGCTGAATGGAAAAAAACTCCCTCCAGAAACATAAAACCAGCCTTTGCTGCATCCCAGGCTTCAAACCCGATCTTTCAAGAGGAGTGTAAACACATCCTGGGAAGTAAACTCATCTTCTTCCATACTGTCATCAACATATCCGCTTATCTTGATCGAGGTTTTAGTTTACATCTGACCCAGTTGACCCCAGAACAATGGAGACCTTGTCATAACATTCAGACAGCATGAATGAAGAAAAAAAATGTGGAAGTTCTTGTTTGAACAAAGAAGACACAGAGATTTCACTGTTTCACTTGTTAGAGCAAAACCCATACATTTGTACGATTGGATAGTACATTCATATTGATGCTACACTATACTACAAAAGTCACAAGTCTTCTCTTAGCAAATCTGGGTAGATTTTAGACAATGTCAGAGACAAGAAAAACACTTGCATGCCGGGGGGTGATTAGTACCCTCATGTTACTACAATATGCTGCCTGTCAGATTGTCCAGATAGTAGAGGAATCACTGGACCATTCCTTTTGTCAGGGATGTATTCTCAGTAGATCTTTTGGAACTGTCCAAACCCCTGAACCAAGTTCTAATCAGCTTGGAAGGGCAAGGATCAGAAAGACAGAAAATACAGCTTAAGGATTTAGATAAGCCAGAGAGTTTCATGAATATTTTCCATGCCCTTTGGATGTACTAACTGAAAGTTATCCAGAAAATTGCAATTGACACTGTAGACAAAAGTGCATCCAAATTGGCACAGTTGTGAGATGTCTTATCAGCAAAGTATGCTACAAACAAGCCATAGGGTAGTCCCCTTAATAAATGAGGCCACAAAACCACTCCACTGGATGACACGGTGCAGATGATGATATTATAGCCAGTTTTTCCTTATCAATGTGTCCAAAGGCTAGTGGGAATTAAAATTTGGTGACAATGCTGATATTGTGCAATCTTAGACATTTCACTTTCCCCACCCACTGAAGTACAGTTCCCTCAGCTACCTGTGGGAAGGGAATGACTGCCAGACCAGTGTAGTGTGGATACTATACTGAGTATCATGAGAGAACACTCTTGAGATAACTCTTTCTTGACCAACATTTGTAGTGAGGTTGGGTTTTGTTTAGGCTAGCAGGTTTTCAGCATAGACCACTCAGTTCGGTATCAATGAAATTTTAAATCCCAGAATTTTCACCTCTGGCTTCTACTCTCCCCCTTTCTTGTTTGTGGATGAGTAGTGGCATATTTAACAAAAGAGCAACTCTTACTGTAATATCTACTCTTCTGGACACAAAGCAAATATATATATATATGTGTGTGTGTGTGTGTGTGTGTGTGTGTGTGTGAGAGAGAGAGAGAGAGAGAGCAAAGCTGTTCTATATAAAGTAACAATTTTTCCATCTCCTCCTTCTTGCCAGTCTTTTATGCCCCACGAACCTGTAGTTTTGTGGGTCAGTGGACCTTCTGGTACATCATGGAGGTGGAACTGGGAAGCTTCAGTAGGAGAAGAGAGTGGCAAAAACCATCCTTTCCTTCTTCTGTGAGTGAAAGTGCCTTCTGTCAGCAGAAGGCTGTCGTAGGATCCAAGCTGTGGTTGCCAGTTTTGCCAGTAGTATGTGAACAATCATTTTTTTTCATGTTTTGCTCCATGCCATTTTAACTTGCTCATTTCTGCACTGTAGACCTCTAATAGATGTATAGGCTGCATTCTTTTTCCTGACTTGTCTGCAGCACTGTGTAGGAGTGAAGGAAGAACGGGTGAGAAAAAGCAAACCCACATAATATAATCAGGCAATCCAACAGAGCTGACATAGCCAAAGTCCCATTTACTGTGGCTAGATCATCTTAAGTCCAGGTTCTTTGACTGAGGATTGCTCTGTCATCTTTCATATTGAATTATCACTTTACAGATAAAAACAAATCTAGAGTTTCTTCTGTACTGAGAGGGCAGAAAAATATACAAAAAGTACTAGTAGAAATACAGTTTATGCTAAGGAAAAATAAGCCAGGCAGAATATAAGATCTGACCTTCTTTACTGGATTTCTTCCATATCTCTGTGCTTACTGTGCTGTCTTGTCTTTTAAGCCAAAGTAGAAAAAAAGGAGCTTACTAGGCGTTACTAGGCCACTCTTCACAAAAGGCATAATGTTGATAACAAAAAAAATGTGTGTGGGGGAGGGAACACCCTGAGGAAAAATCACTGCGTAAGAAAACTAGATCCCTGCTCAGCCATTGTGGGCTGGCATTTGTATCTCAGAATAACCTGTGAAGCAGGATTGTTTGGAAGATAAGATGGGACATCACCACCACCACCACCACCACCATCTATCCTGAATCGTTTAGATACTGCAGGAATGTCATCTGTCCCCACTCCAACTGTTTATCAAAGGACCTGTTTCATTAGGCATAATCAGGTAGCAAGTACAGTGGCTATGGTGGGGTCCTCGGACACCATGGCACTCACTGACCCCTTTCCTGGTGTCTGCCAAGTGTTTTTTAAAAATAGGTGGGGCCAATTGGAGCTTTTGCCCAGGAAGGCTTCTGATTGGCTATTGGAGATTTGATTGGCTGTGCAGATCTTTAAAAATGTTGCTTAGCAGCAGCTTCCACCACAACACAAGGATCTTCACTGTGTGACTGAAGGTAAGCTACAGCGACCATTTTATGGCTGGCTCCACCTCAAGTGGCAGCCATTTTGTGGCTGCTCCCACCATGCTGTGTCAAACTTCCAAAGGTGCCCAGAGGTTCAAAAAGATTGAGGATCTCTGGGCTGTGGGTTAAAGTTTGCTTTCAGGTCCTCATAGGTTTTCAGTGGTTAATGACACATCATGCCCATCCTAATGAAGGAGTGAAGTTACATAGCTCAGCCTGACTACTGCTTTCAACATTCTGTAGCATGCTTTTGCACTGCTGCCAATTTTCTTTTAGTGTATTCCTCTTTTAGATACTCTACAAAGTCTGTTGAAGTAAATGAGTTTAGAAGGGCGTAACTGTCCTTAGGATTGCACTGTAAATCTCTCTGTTTCTTTTATGAACCTCTAGAGAGGTTTATAAAATATAGTTTCTCCTTGTTTTAATTGGCTTATCATACTTTGGAGAGGAATGAAAGGTTATCTACTTAGGCTGAAGACAGACTGGGATTCTGAAGCAGAAGGAAAGTGGGGCCAAAAGCTGCAGGGGAAAACTGGCCCGGGGCTGGCCGTTCACACTGGAGCGTTCAGACTGCTGTGGAGCGGCCCCGGGTGGGCCGGCCTCTGCAGCTCATGGCGGGGCCGTTTCGGCAATATGCGCATGGCCGCATCAGCAGTCTAGAAATTTAAAATCTCCCCACCTCCTGCATTGGGGCTGCTTGTGCTTTAATCCCGCCTCTTCCCGTTCACACAGCCAGGAAGTGGGATCCAAGCGGCAGACGGCCCCTGGACACCACTTTCTGCCGGTGTCCCTCTGAGGCGGAAGGGAAGCGGCTCCCAAGCAGGTGATTACGGAAGGGAGCTGGGGAACAGCTGTGGCTGTTTGAACTGGCTCCCTTCCCCCGCTTCTGAAGCGGAGCTCTCCCGCCCCAGATTGCTAGTCTCTCCTCAGCCTTTGAGTGGAGAATGGAACACTCCTATGTGTATAGAAATTTCTGAAGTTGTGATTACTGAATTGCTTTGGTTGCGTGGGGGCTGTTCCACATGTTAAAAGACAGTATACTGAGTGTTTGCTTGACATGAGATGCAGCTAGCCTTGGGTATGTGAATGTGATATATATGCGTTTCCAGACTCATGTTCCTCTGTTTTTATATCCACGTTTATGATCTGATTAGATGAGATGTTATTTGTGAGTTTGGTTGGGTTTCCCCCCAACCTAACATGTGTTTAATGCCTCATCTAATCAGATCCCTAAAAATAATAATGTGTGAATTCACTGCAAGTTAATCAGAATAAGACAAGAATTTCAATTCTTTTGTTGTTGGCTAACCTCTTCATATATTTTCCTAGTTGCCAGGTCCAGTTAGAAAGGTTCCGGTATTTCTAGATTTTTGCAGCCCTGCTACTGTGAATATATTTATTTCTTTAATTATTTATTTACTTTATTTATAGTCTGCCTTTCTCACTGACACTTAAAGCATATGATAAAATTGAAGGCAGGGAATCCAGAGGAAATAAAGGGGTGTGCTGATCAATATAACTAATAACTTACAAACATGTACTCTTGTTAAATGGCTTGTAGTTAGATGGTTACTAGGCTAAATAAAAGCTAATTCTTTGTAACAGTAGAAGTCTTCTGATGGTAGTGAGTTGCTTTATTATTTTGATCAAGAAATCAAAGCAGTGATCCGTGTACTCCACCATCTTTCTTCCATTGCAGACTGCACAAGACATGTCAGATTAAGATGAAAGTAGCCCTCTGTAAGTAGTGTTGCTACTTCAGGTTCAGAAATACCTGGAGATCTGAGGATGGAGCCTGGGACAGTAATCTTTAGGGACAGGAGGGATCTTGGTAGGGTACAATAGCATGCAGTCCACCTTCCAAAGCAGCCATTTTCTTCAGGAGAAGTGGAATAAATGTTTTAAATAAATGAATACACAATTCATATAGTGTAGAAATCAGATGCCATTCTGGGAGATCTCCTGCCCCCACCTGGAGGTTAGCAAGCTCACCTATATGTGTGCATAACAGAATAAAATGGGAACAGGCTACATTTCTTATAGTGTTTCTCTTATGCTCTAAATTAAAAGATCTCATACTTTGTAAGCATATTTTCTCATATAAATATGTGTGTGTGTGTGTGTATGGAACGCTAGTATGTCAAGGAAAAGGTGGATATGCTAGCTTTGTGTGCAGGGAGTTTTTGGTAGGGGTGAGCATTCGGACATGTAGTCTCCATAGCGGCATTCCAAAGTGATAAACTCCTGGGAAAAACACACTGCATGCTTCCCCCCTTGCCCCCATTTAAAGCACTGTTTAAGTATAAGTACTTCCAGAGATACTATATTTTGGGTGTGCCTGTTATTTTTCGATGTTTGTATTTGCCCATGTTATTCTGTTCACTCAGAAAGTCTTCTGCTCTTCATGTTTTATCTGAAGCAAAACTGAATTGTCTGTAAATTTTTATCATCTTCCTCCTGTTCTGTCCTGTTGTGGGGTTGCTGAATACATCTAAGTATATGGAGTTCAGAGGCTTGCAGCTATTACCTTGAGGCAACTGTGCTCAAAAGTGACCATTTATTTCTGCTCCTTGCTTTCGTTTCTTTCTTTTTTTAAATACAGCTTGATCCTCCAAACACTCAGTTTAAAATGAGTGGAGATTGTCCACACTGACAACTGACAGGCCTGAAATCATTCAACCCGCAGTCAAAGCAGCCTTGCAACAGGAAGATGAAACAGTGGGCTTGTGCCGTTACAGCTAAAGCAGCATTCTGCACTTGATTAAGTAGGGCAGAGCCACCCACCTCTGATGCTCAGAGCTCCTGCATCTTCTTAGGAGAGCTGGCTGATACAGGGGAGGCTCTTAATGCTACAGCGTTAGTAATCACTGCTGCTCTGCCAGTGTGGATTCAGGGGGGGACAGGGACATGTCTTCCCTCTGACAGTACAAGCTAGATTGGAGTCCAGTAGTACCGCAGAGACCAACAGTATTTTGGGGGCATGAGCTTTCGAGAGTCAAAGCTCCTTAAGATGGCTGTTGAAGTCCCTTGACTGTTGAAAGGGTTATACCCTGAAAATCGTATTGATTTTTGTGGTGCTCCTGGAATCTGGCTGTTCTACTGCAGACCAGCACAGCTACTCTCTGAAATGATCTTCATGGATGGTACAAGCTGTTATTGAGTTTTCCATAAATTATAATACCATATCTTGCATTTACTGTACACTTAACGAACTTCAGTGGATAAGAGAGAGGGCTGTCAACCAGGAAGTCCCCGGTTAAAATCTGGCTTCTGACGAGTGCCATTTTGTCCCGTGAGCAAATGTAGCAGAGGTCAAACTGAGTGTCCGTTCACGTGGTACTTGGAGAGTTGTGATTTAAGTTTAGTCTTAGTTTATAATTTAACTTAATGCTTGCCTGTTCTTTGCAGTGATGTGGGTTTTCTGGGAAATAATTTCAGAATTTAAGTAATAGAGAAGGCCCTGGCCTTGATAGCCCAGGCTAGGCTGATCTTGCCAGATCTTGGAAGCTAAGCAGGCTAGTTTTGGTAGAATACCACAGTGGTGATGTGGAGGCAGGCAATGGCAAACTACCACTGAACTTCTCTTGGAAACCCTATGGGGTTGCCGTAAGTCAGCTGTGACTTGATGGCCAAAAAAAAAGGGGGGGGGAAGAGAAGGCAAATATGGTTTGTTCATGTTTCACATCCAACATATAGTCCTTCCAATATGATTGATTTGTAGTGCAACAGACCTGACAACTACAGATAAACAGACTATATACGTAGTAACATGGGGCAAAAAAATTTCCATGGAAAAACATCAGAAAATTTTCCACCCTATATCACTTGTTCTGTGATTCCACAGTTAGTTCACAGTGTTTACTTTATAAATTTTCGTGTGATCCAGGTAAATCTGGTGTAATCATATTACCATTGTATGATTCTTCGTATGTTTACTTGCAAGAAAGTCCTACGTACAATCTGATCCTATGCGTGGTTAGTCACTCAGGAGTAAATCTTGTCATGTATAATTTATGGTACATTTTAGAAGGTTTAATAAGTCTGGCTTGAGTATTGGCAGCAAAGTCCTAAGCAGAGTTACACTTCATTGGACTTAGAGGGGTGTAACCCCCACACGGTAGGGGCCCTAAGCAGGGTTGCCAGTCTCAAGGAAACGGCCCCTTAGAGTCGGATTCAACTGGCTTTCGAGCAAGGCAAACCTTTATTGTTACTTGCTGGAATAAAATGTTGTTACTCTTCAAGATAGCATGTGTGGTGTAGTGGTTAGAGTGCTGGACTAGAATCTGGGAGACCCAGGTTCAAATTCCCACCCTGCCATGGAAGCTTGCTGGGTGACCTTGGGCCATTCATACTTCTTGAGCCTCACCTACCTCACAGGATTATTATTGTGAGGATTAATTGGAGGAGAGGAGGATTATGGAAGCCACTTTGGGACTCCGTTGGGGAGAAAGGTAGGGTATCAATGAAGTAAAAACTATTTTTAAAGATGCCACGAGACTCCTGATTATTAATGTAGCCCTGGCTCTTTTACGATGAACTCATTGGGCAGTCCTAGTCAAGTCCCTGTCTCTCAGCTGTAGCCCCCACCATCTGTAATACCAATTTATCTTTCAAGGGCTGTGGTAAAGATTACTGAGAGGGTATATGTGAGACTGCCCGTACGATGTATAAGTTTTGCATAGGCAAAATCACTGTGATGTTGTAGGTGGTTGAAAATAGGAAGGCATCTTTAGTCGAAAACATGTCAGTCCATCAAACCTGCTGTTCCATCCCTATGTGTTTTCAAGTGCTAGACACCTGCTTTAAAATATTGCTTTTGCCCTGCTTCCCTGTTTTTTCTGTGGGCGATTCTGCATTGGCTTTTCCCTCCATTGTTTTACCAAACCCACCTTGGAACAGAAATCCCCCTCTGCATTGCATGCTGCTTTCAGTTTCTTTGCTCGTTGAGTTTTATGGTGCCTTCTGCATAGATTTATGGCCGTTCAGGGGTGAGTTCGCAGCCAGTACGGCATTGCCCCAGGGTATTTGACTGTGATTTTGAGCTGCACCTTTTTCTCAGTGTTGAGAAAATCTGGAGCGAATGCCAGATGCAGAATCACCCATGACAGCCGGTTCACAAGCTTCCACGCTGATTCAGCTCCATGGAGGCTGCTGCCTCATTTGATGAGGTTTGTGACTATTCGTCAACAGCCTAGCACTTTTTATCCACTTGCAGTGGTGTGGTAGCAGCAGATTTTGTGGTGAGGGCTGCGCACAAACTGAATGTACCCTCCTCCCTTTAAATTGGCCACAGTGCTTATCCTTTGTGTGAGGTGGGGTTTCAGTCTCTGAGGAAGGCAAGTGAAGAGCATGGGACAGTTCTGGTTAGATGTACTGCAAATCTGACTGTGCAGCCTTTGGCATTTGGCAGCATTTGGCATCCTAGAATTGATCCCAGTGGCTCATCTGCTTTGCATTCTTCGTGGTAAAACATGATAACGGTAGCCCAAAATCTAACAACTTTCCTACCACTGCTAGTGATTTGTATGAAATCCCAGTGGGGTTTTGTGATGGTGGCCATTAGCATGGTAGACTTTGAAACAGGCTTAGACAAATTAATCAAAGATAGGTCTGTCCGTGGCTAGCCAAGATATATCAGAATGGAAGCTTTATGTCTAGAGGCAGGATACCATCGAGTGCCAGAAGCCAAGAACAGATAATAGAAAATGCAGCGCAACTACTTGCAGGGCTGACTAACTGCTGCAGGAAACCATATGCTGATAAGGAAAACCGTGGCCTGACCCATATTAAGGCATTTGTTGCATTGTGTAAATGCCTTTCTATGTTTGAGTGCAAAACAAAAAATTCTGAATAGTAATGAAGTTTTTCTATTGGACCCTTTTCAAGTCCCTATGCCTTTAGGCAATGCTTAACTAGACGGGCAACACTGAGTGCTTTCGCACACTAAATAACACACTTTCAATCCACTTTCAATCCACTTTACAACTGGATTTTGCTGTGAGAAATGGCAAAATCCACTTGCAAAGGATTGTTGAAGTGGACTGGAACTACATTGTTTAGCCTGTGTGAAAGCGTCCTATATAATCATGTTACTGGAGGATTGTCTATTGTAATGTCCTTGTTTCTGTATTTGCATGAGATGTCAGCATAGCAGAACTTTCCCCTCTTTCTAGGACACTATCTGCAATCCTAAGCAGGGTCCACTAGAGTCATTGGGTTTATAAAAGTTCAGTTCCTGGCATCTCCAGCTGAAAGGATCAGGTGGTAGGCGATGTGAAAGACCTGAGCCTCTGGAGAACCACTGCCAGTCGCAGTAGACAATACTGACCTTAATGGATCAGGGTCTAGTTCAGTATAAGACAGCTTCATATGTTCACGAGTGTAATTCTGTTTAGGACTCCATACTCCACTTATATGCTGGTATTTATTTGTATTACTGTATTATCCTTTCTTTCCACTTCAAAGATAATATAAGGTATATATTTTTCCTTTAATTTTTAGGATGTGAACTTGTCATCCATCATCCCTAACCATACTAAAAATACAAAGCAAGTCTTATTATAGATATTTTTCCAAAAGACTATCATGTTTGGATGATGTTCAGCATCAAATTCTGCATGCTTTGATGTGTTTTTAGAACAGAGGAAGGTTTCAGGTTGTAACACATCAGAAAAATATCTTTTACCTAATAATCAATTATGATCAAAGCTTCTTGCACCTTGGTGTCAGTTCCTGTTCTATTGGAATTCTTCATTGGAAGAAAGAGTGAGGATATAATGCAGTGGTTATTAATCTTTTTTGGGTCATGGACCCTTTAAGAATCTGATGAAAGCTATGGACATCCTCCCCAGAAAAACAATCTGTTAATCTGCCAGATCAGCTACTGGTCACATTCCAAGTTGGAAATCTTTATATTATACAGTAAATACACACTATTTCCTTGCCTACCTAGCATCAAGCATCAACAAGTGTTAGGGGTGTCAAACATATCGTCTGGAGGCCAGAACTGGCCTGTCTAGGTCTCTTATCCGGCATGCAGGTAAGGAAGAGAAGGGCGGCTGTGGTGGCAAGAGCAGAGAAAAGACCCATGTCAGGTCAGCTGGCTGGAGGGTCCATCCTCTCCTTCCTCTCTCTCTTGGTTGGGTCAGGCTGCACATGTACAGCCCCTCCCTTCCTCCAGTCAAAAGCAGGGGTGTGTGTGTGTCTGCCACCTCCCTGTCCGTGTGCGTGCATGCTGGGCCTCCCACTTTGCTTCAGAAGCAGAAGCCGCTCTTTCGCCACTGTTGCCATCACCACCTTCTTCTCCTCAGTCCCTCTTGCTCTTTCTCCACCGCAGTGCTAGACAAGCAGCCCTTTGGGAGGAGGGAAGGAAGAAGAAGGGGGGGATAAAGTCATTATGTGTGAAGATGGTGGTGGGGAAGCTGCTGGTGGAAACGGGTGTTAGGATTCACTGGGCTGCCCTTCCCTGGAAATGGGCTCAGGATGGCTTACAACAAAATAATATACAAATCTCAATTTAAAACTAAGTTAAAATAATCCAGCAATTGCCAGTAAATAAAAACACCATACATATAGTATATAAGATGGCAGAAAGAATCCCAGCTCCCCAGCCTGCCTGGGGGGAGGATTACAAGGGATGGGGAAATTGTGTAAGAATGCCAAAGAAGCCCCATTGCTGTCCTCAACCAAGGCCCAGCAGAACATCTCTGCCTTGCACGCCCTGCAGAAAGATAACAACTCCCACATGGCATGGGTGTCTTCTGGCACAGTATTCCACCAGGCAGGGGCCAAGTCTAAGAAAGCCCTGGCCCTGGTCAAGGACAACTGGACTTCTCTTGGGCCGGGGAACACCAGGAAGTTTTTATTTCCTGAGTGTAATGCTCTCCCATAAATGGGAATGTGAGAGTGTATCTAGTGAGAGGGGTATAAGGGACTGGAGGGAGGGGCATGGAACGGAAGGGTTGAAGTGTGTGCAATTGGGTGCATGGTGGGAACTGCACTTGGAAAGCCATGAGAGGGGAGGAGAAATATAGCTGTTGGGGTGAATTAAAGTGCAGAAAGTTTGTGTTTGAGGGTGATGGCATGCAGGAGCAGGGGTGCAGTTGGGGGCTAAGATAAAACAGGAGTCTTGAGCCACCTTAAAGACTTAATGAGATTTTGTTGCATCATTTTTATTTTCTAGGTATCTTTATCTTGCTTTTCTTCCCAAATGGGGACCCAAAACAATTTACAAGTGTCATCCCTCCTATCTGTGTTTTTTTTCTCACACTAACTGTGCGGGGCACATTAGGCTGATAGAGTGACTGGCACAAAGTCAGCTGGCAGCTTCCATGGTAGAATGGGGTTTATGGTCCTGAGTCTCCCAGTTGTTAGTCCCCGTGCTTGAATCTCAGCACCATGGGGTATATGTGTGTCTTTTTGGAAGTTCAGGTCTCTGAGTGGGGCTGAAGTGCAAGGAAAGGAGTGGTCTGCGGGAGCAGATATGAGATTTGGAGGAGAGCAGGTTGGTGTGGATGAATCACACGGAGGTGGTGGGAGAAAAGGGCTGATTTAAGAGTTGTGGTCATTGGCAGGTGGCTGGTGAATCTGTGGAGGGTTCATGATTTTTGTGGTGGACTGAGCAAGTGTTGAAGGTGGTGGCTCCAGCTTGTTGGAGAGTTTATATTATACGTGTATGTTTTGGGGTGGACCTCTCTAAATGGGGAGGAAGCCCTGCTTCACACACTTAAAAATGCTTCCAGGGTTGTAGAGAAAAAAGCTGCTGATCTAGTGGGGAAGTGTATTTTCAGAGAGGGAAGAGGATCCCTGGAATTACTTGTGTGTGCGTCTGTGTGCATGTGTGTGTGTGTGTGCGGGGGGGGGGAAGGGGGATGGACAGGAAAAGTTTATCTAAGGTGGGAGATGTACTCAAGGCAGATTACACACAGGGAGTCAGTACAGTCAACAAAATGGACCATTCACACTGCTCGCCACCTAGCAAAGGTAAAGGTTTCTCTTGCTCGAAAGCCAGTTGAATCCGACTCTAGGGCTGCGGTGCTCATCTCTGTTTCCAAGCCGAAGAGCCAGCGCTGTTCGAAGACGTCTCTGTGGTCATGTGGCTGGCGTGACTAGACATTGAGGTGCACGGAACACTGTTACCTTCCCACTGAAGCGGTACCTATTTATCTACTTGCAGTTTCTTGCTTTCAAACTGCTAGGTTGGCAGGAGCTGGGACCAGAGACGGGAGCTCACTCTGTCATGTGGAACTTGGGTCTCGAACTGCCGAACTACCAACCTTCTGGTCTGCAGTTCAGTGTCTTAACCACTGAGCCACTGCGGCCCCTAGCAATGAAAGGATACCACAAATCACAGGTAGGTGTGGGAGCTGTACTGTACTGAAGGATAAGCTTTCTGAAGTTGGCATTAGAAAATTTTACCAGTTTTTGGGCTTGAATTACCCCCAATTTAAGGCTTTTGCTTCTAAAATTCTGTCTGTGTTTGGGACAATATACATCTGTGAACAGATTTTTTCTAAATGTCAATAAATCAAAAGCATGTTCTCAGCTTACAGATACACACCTAAACAGCATACTCAAGATTGCTAGAGTCACAGATGTTGACTCCAGATTTTGATGCAATAATTCAGAGCAAGAGGTGTCAGGTATCAAAGACTGTTAAATAAAGGAAACACTGCAAGAGTGTTAATGTTTTAAGCATGTTTGCATTTTAAGTAAAAAAATAATATCATTAATTGGGTTTGCCTGTGTCCTTTGAACAGTTTATATCTCTGGCATTGCATTTTGTGGCACACATGGCCTGGCCTGACAAAATGACGTTTATGTCAGATCTGGCACCTCCGCTAAGCAATATTATAATAACTAGTTTGGAATGAAAAAAATCCCTTACAATAAACACTTGAAAAGACTAAATTTTTAACCTTAAAATTCATCGTGATCTATTGTCAACAAAGATTATGACTGTAGTGGCAGGGTATGTCTTCATTAACTCCTGTCATCGGAAAACTATTATGGAGGTCATAACATGGAGATGATGATTGTACATTACTTGATTGTGTAAAATAGCATCCCATGCCAGTTGTTTGGTGTGCAATGATACCTTCATAGTGTGTGTTTGTGTGTGTGTGTTAAGTGCCAGCAAGTGGCTTCGAACTTACGATGACCCTATGAATGAATGACCTACAAAGCACGCTCTTGTTAAAACAGCCTTGCTCAGGTTTTGCAAACTGAGGGCTGTGGCTTCCTGGATGGAGTCAATCCACCTCATGTTTCTTCCTCTCTTTCCAATGCCTTCAACTTTTCCTTGCATTACTGTCTTTTCCAGTGAGTCTCGTATTCTCATAATGTGACCAAAGAACAATAGCGTCAGTTTAGTCATTTTAGCTGCTAGGGAGAGTTCAGGCTTGATTTGATAACTGGACATAAAAAAGATTCCACCCACCACCACTAAGGCTACTTGCAGAGTTAACAGGAAAGAAATCAAAGGGGGGAAAATCATTTTTGTTTCTACTCCTGAACCCCTTGAATCTCATCTGTGGATCCCCTAGAGGTACATGGACCACAGGTTAAGAACCCCTGATATGGTGTAAATACATTTAAATGATTGAATGCTGGCTGGCTCCTAAAGGTTTTCAATGTGTGTCCTTATATTTTGAGGACCAATCTTGAGGCTACTGTGGATTGCAGATTGAATTTGAAATTATTTACTGAACAGTAATACTCTGGAAGAGGAAATGTGATGTACAGTTGCCATTTCTGGGGGGCAAATCCATGCTTACCGCTGCATCAAACTTTGCACTAAAGTCAGTACCATAAAATAATTAAAATAATTCTTTTTCTCAAGAGCATCTAGTTGTTCTTCGGCTTCTCCCCCTGGCCCAAGTAACTCTTGAGTGCTTTTGAGACTCCAATGAAGTCTCAAAATTATTTTATTTTCTCCTTCAAGTCATTTTGAGGAATGGAGGTTTTAATTTAAGGCTAACACTTCAGGCTGTTGAGGATGTCTCAGCTTCTCCTACTTGTTCCAAAACCATGAGTCAGAACTGTACCAGCTGCTATGCTAGTGTCAGCTTCCAGCACCAAACTGAAGTAGGGAGCAGTTAGTCACATATAAAAAATGCATGGGAATGGATGTGTGTCCATATGTCGCCACGGAGATGTCAGGCTGGCATCTCTTCAGGCTCCAGTGCACCTGACAGAGATGTTTGTGGCTTCAGGAAGATTTTATTCTAGATAAATGTGTGTTTGGTGGGCTTGACTACATTGCCATCTTACTGTAACTCAGTTGTCTTCCCTCTTCGCAAATCTAGTTTGCCACCTTTGAATCAACAGTGTGGGTACCATGAATTCCCCTCCCACCCCGTTTATGCCTGTCTTTCTTCTCTCTAGAGTGGGTGATGGGAGACAAAGGAAGACATGGCTTCAAGTTTTTTCATTAGTATTACAGATGAACAAATTTTGGCAGTTCAGTTTGGTCATTCAGATGTAAGTAGAGTTGTATCTGCTGAATTTCCCTCTTCTATGCAACTGTTAAAGTAAAGGACCTCCCTCTTGTGCTACTCTTTCTTTTGCTTGCTCCTGCCTTTGCAAAAAGAAAAAAAAAGGAAGAAGTAAAAATGAGTGGTACTGTCAATCATGTGGCACAGTTCAGGTAGGGGCACAACTCGTGTAGATGCCACTCAACAATTGAAGGCCAGTGATACTGCTCATGCCCACAGAACTTGCTCATTCCCTCACAGGTTTACAGAACTTTATCCTGTTCCTTGCTTGCAAGTTCCAAGCACACCTGCATGTTCACACTTTCTTGGGCTGCCCTGCAAAAATCATCTTTGTTTGTTTGCAGTTCCTCACAGGTGACATAATTTTTTTTTCTTCTGAGGGAAGGCAACATGGTACAGCACAATCTCTTCAGCTCTCTGAAGCTAAGCAGGGTCAGTACTTGGAAGCGAGACTATCAAGGAAGACTCTGCTGAAGGAGGCAATGCAAACCATCTCTGCTTCTGACTTGCCTTCAAAGCCTCTTGCTGGGGTCCACATAAGCTGGCTGAGACTTGACGGTGCATTACATGCACACATTACAGGTTATGAAAATGTTCCAGCTGAGGTGGTGATGGAAATAGTATAGTCCACTGTGTGGCTGCTCCACCTCAGGGATCAGCGGGGCATTCCAAAGGTGAGGAAATTTTTTTTAATATGGTGGCAGTTCCAGCCAAGCAGTTCCCCATGTTTGTTTGGAGAAGTCCAAAGTGGACAGAGAGCTGCACTACTTTTTGTGATTTATTTATTTACTTCATTTATATCCCGTCTTTTCCCCCAATGGGAACCCACGTGGCTTTGCTTCATTCTTCTCTCCTCCGTTCTGTGTTCTGAACGTTTGATTTGGTTTTACCTCAGGCAAAGCAACAGTCTCCTTCCTGTGCTGCAAACTACAGGGGATAAGCTTAGCTGGTATTGTTATTGTTGCTGCTGTTGTTATCATCATTATCATCATTTGTCCCCAAAGGAATAATCAACAGCAGTAGGAGGAAAGTGGTGGAAAGGCACAAGGGTAGGCCAATAGATGGCAACCGAATCCAGTTCGGCTCAGTTTTTAATTTCTTATGTTTACAGAAGGGGAAAAATGTACATACTGCAAACTTCTGGTTTACAGATATCACTAGCAGGTTAGTTAGAGCTAACATTAAACCGAAAGTATAAATCCATAACTGAAGAAAAGGTGTGCCTGTGTGTCAAAGAGAAAGTGGTGGTGGGGGCCCATTATTTCAAAAATGTTTGATATTCTGTGGTAAAATGCAGACTTGAATCTCCACTCTGCCGTGTGTGTGACTTTGGGTGGGTCACTATCTCTCAGCCTAACCTACCTCACAGGTTTGTTGTAGAGGGAAGGAGAGCAAGGTGAATGGCCTTGGGTCCCTGCCGGGGAGGAAAGTAGAGTATGTATGTATGTATGTATGTATAAATAAATAAAGAGAGACTGGGTGTCCTGGGGCTGGCAGGTAGCTTTGAGCCCAAGAACCAGAGAGAAAGCACGTTGAACTGCTCTTTATTATTCACTTTAAATTATCTTCGTTCCATCGTCAAAGTCTGAACAGTTGTTGGATTTTGTAAAATCAAAGCATGATTCATATAATTACTGTATTATGATTAGCTTTATTAAAGGACTGAACATATTTTAAAGGTTTGTGACAAATGAAAAGAAAATGAAATGTGAAGAAATAGTTCCCTGGCAGAACTGCTACATTCAATATTTAAATGAACATAGTCATTGTTGGGCATTCTCTGGCACAGGATTAGTGCTGAATGGAACAACTGCATAAGTGAAACCGGTATTAGAAGCGGGTTCCTTCCGACAAACTCAGAGCCGTCTATGGTGGCTGCCTTAATGCTGTGTATTATTATGGTTCAGAAGTTTATCAGTTATTAAAACCAGTAGAATCCGAGCAGCATGTAAAGTTACATTCCCCTTTCATGTTAGAAATTAACGTAGGGAAACTATGCACATTATTAATCATCTCCATGGGTAGTTGGAGGTCTGGATTTGGACCCAAGAAAATTCTGTCTTATTTTGAGCAATGTTTGGCATGGCATTGTTAAGAAAATATTACCTGGCATAACAGCACAGGTTGATACTGTTTTGGTAGCAACAGCTGTCATCACTGTGTAGCGTTGCCTGAATAGTGTTGCAGAGTGACGTTGAAATTTCTTGGTCCCAAAATGCATGTTTTGAAAGTATTTTAGGAATGGGACTGGATGTAGTTATTAAATGCTATCTGAATGGTATTGCACAGAGAGGTATATACAAGTGGGTAGCTGTGTTGGTCTGAAGCAGCAAAACAAAGTTTGAGTCCAGTGGCACCTTTAAGTGGGCCAGTTCACACAGCCACAGCTGTCTGGTGTTCCCATGCCGTACTCACCCCGTCCTGAAGCATTTGGATCCCACTTTTAAAAAGTACCAGGTGAAAGCTGTGGCAAGCCATTTGGGTGTGCGTTGATCCCACTTCCTGGAAGTGTGGACACAAATAAGCCGCAATCAAGCGGTGCTGGTAATGTGAACCCACTGATCCGGCATAACTGCCCATGTGTGCTGTGCACTTGAGTGCACAACTGCCCACAGGATGCTTCCAGCTCGCAGAGTTAAAGCTCCCAGCCATGGGATCCTGCCCCAATTGCTGCTGAGCCTATGCGCCTATGCACCCATGCGCCTATGCACAGGTTGGTGAAAGAGACCAAAGCTGCATGCAGCTGGGGCAGCGGCGCTAGCGGCCGCCCCACAGTGCGAACGCTCCATTCCGCCTCCTCCCCGGTATGGTCCTGCATCAGTCCACACAGTGCAACCGGAAAGCCCCGCAACAACTTGGCCTGGGTCTTTTTGCCCTGCTTCCTTTGCGCTTCATTCTGCCAGTCTGTCCTCTGCCACAGGGAATGCATGTGTACAGCAGCAAGCTCTGTTTGTCCCTGATCCCAGTTTAGTTGCAGTTCTTCCTACATTGCACAAGCCATCTCTCTCTTCCTTCAGTCATGTGAGTTTAGTAATAACTAATATCCTGTGCTTTTAAAGTCAAGCTACATTCAGTGGCTGTGGGCCATGAAGCAGAAGCCATCACTTTCCAATGTTAATGACTTTTCCCTCAAGGGCATGCGAGTTTGGGCCTTATGTTATATGCTGTTTATTTCCCCCATAATGTACTGAATCATGAGACTATATTAGAGGAGAAAGAGCAGCTCCTCTCTGTTGTGGAATGTGAAAGCCAGGGATTATGGGAACTGTGATTTTTGTTATCTTCACACCTCTCTTCTTTTCGGTGTGCCAGAAATAAGGGGGGGGGGGAGAATCTGCACCCCTCTCCTCATGACATCATATTGCATGTATTTATCATTTTTTTTTAAAACTGCAAACTTAGAATTCTTAATATTATCCAGCATGTGTATCGTATTATGACGTGCTGGGATTCCTTCCTTTTATGGCATAGTGTGCGTATGGTTGCCAACCTGCCTGGAGAAAAAAATGCCCTGCCCTTTTGTTGTTGATGTTGTTGTTCAGTCGCACAGTTGAGTCTGACTCTTTGCGACCCCATGGACCATATCACGCTAGGCACTCCTGTCCTCCACCGCCCTCCGGAGTCTGCTCAACTCCATGTTCATTGTATCCATGTTCTCATCCTTTGCCCTCCCCTTCTTCTTTTGCCTTCAGTCTTTCCCAGCATCAGGGTCTTCTCCAGTGAGTGCTCCCTTCTCATTTGGTGGCCAAAGGATTTGAGCTTCAGGATCTGGCCTTCCAGGGAACAGTCAGGGTTGATTTCTTTTAGGATCGACTGATTCAATCTCCTTGCAGTCCAAGGGACTCTCAAGAGTCTTCTCCAGCACCATAATTCGAAAGCATCTATTCTTCGGCGCTCAGCTTTCCTTATGGTCCAATTTTTCAAGAACAGCTGTGCCAGAACGATGGCTTGCCCAAGGTCATCCAGCAGCTGCAAGTACAGGAGTGGGGAATCAAACCTGGTTCTCCCAGATTAGAGTCCGTGCACTTGACCACCACACCAAACTGGCTCTCAGGGCACAGTTTTGATTCTCAGGGCACAGTTATAAACTATAGCTTGTCTTTGAGGAGTTGTTCTGTGACTTCTTTGCATCAGCTTTCCCTTGATTGATTTGAGCATCTACTATATGAAGGGAGGGGTGATAGACAGTGTTCCCTCTAAGCTGAGTTAGTGCAAACAAGCTCACAGTTTTTTAGCCTCTGGCGCACACGTTTTTGTCTTAGTGCAGGAAGGATGGCTCCAGAGCAAACTAATTTATGCAGCAGCCAAATCCCTCACTCACAACTTTAATGCCAGCAGTTCACAAGGTAGAATTTTTGCTCAGGACTCCAGAGCTTAGAGGGAGCATTGGTGATAGAGGACTTGGGCCTTCATTTGAGCCAAGGCTCAACCCTGAACTGGGCCTGTGGTTTTCCACAGAGAGACTCAACAATGGGACCTGTGAAGTAAAGAAAAATCCGCCCATGAAATGAGTTTGTCCTGGTTACAGCCAAGCCTTGTGAGAACAAGATCTAGAAACTGTTTTTGGTGCTGAAGCTCAGCATGAAAAATATACAAAGTGACAGCAGACTTACAACTGGCTATAAAGAATGCGCAGGGTGCCTTTTTCTCATAATGAATGGGTTCAGGTGGAAGAACTTTGTGTACAAAAGGAAGAAAACAGGGACAAGAAAACCTATCAGGACTGTCAACTATGTCAGTATGGAAATTAGCTCTCTGAGGTAATAGCGCATGGCTCCTTTTACACAGATGTGATAGATGAGGTCTGCAGGAAGCCCCAGCAGGGATGAACTCTGTACAAATAATATAGATAAGCCAAACAAAAATTCATTTTCCTGTTAATTCATGCCTTGCGTTGTGTCACGGGTGCACAGCCTTCAAAACCCTGGTAAGAAAAAGAAAATCTCTGCATTTTCCTCTTTTTTACCACAGGGAAAGGAGATAGCTTTGCTATGTTGAAAACGTGTGTGTGTGTGTGTGTAAAGCCCTAGGTGAGTATTTTTGCACTTGCAAGGCGTATCAGGGAGCGCTCATATTTTGTTTTAATGGCTGGCTTTGGCAGGGGAAGACTCATGGGACTATTTAGTAGTCATATCACAGGCTCGATTATTACTTAAGATCTCGAGCTGTGTCTTAGCCAATGGGGGGCAGCTGCAATCGGTCCCATGCTAGCAGGGGCCTCAACCAACCATGGTGCCCCCCAGGAGGGAGGAAAAGAAGAAGTGCAAGCTCCTGCTGCTACTCAAGCCCACCCTGCCTGGGGCTGAGGTAGCTGGCTTTGGGTGGCAGTTAGCAGATCCTGCTGTCCTCACCTGGGGTAAAAGCCACCCCTTACTTGGCCCAAAGAGGGAGCCGTGGTGGAGTAACAGTGATTCTGGACTTTTGCCTTGGGTCCCGGAATCATTAAGACAGCCCCTGTAAAACGTTATATCCCACTCTATGCCATTCTCTCATAGTGGCTTACAACTCACAACACTTAAAAACAGCACCATCTATTGTAAAATGCAAAATTAAAAAATGGTTAATTAAAAACTGCAGCTACAGTGTCCTACACCAGAAACGGTATCTGTCTAGTGAGAAATGTGATCATAGAACAGGAGAGGCAACTTTTTATGGTCCAAGTGCCAAAAAAATGCAACATCTACCTATGAAGACAGTGCATTGGCAAACCAAGACCAGGATGGCAGGTTGTACTTGGCCGGATATGCTTGGAGCAAGCCAAGTCCCAGGGGTATAAACAGCATCTCAGTGCTTTTCCTTGGACTTGGTTGTTGGCTGTGCAGGTCTGGGAGGTCATGCTGGGCATAAGCCGTGTCCTGCCCTGCTGGCCCCAGCACTGCTGCCTCTGCCTTGATTCCTTGGGTGCTAGGCTGCAAGGGGTTGCCCAGCCCTAGAACACTGTCAGCCTTCTAGAAATGGTTGCTCAATGATGTTTGCAAAAATTGTAGACCTTCTCAGGCAGGCCAGTTGTAACCAAGGAGGAGCAAGAACTTTCAGAGGAAGTCTGCACCTCATTAATAGGTTGTATAGTCAATGGCAATAGATCACAGGTCCCTGTGAAACTTGCAGAGCTGCAATTTTGTATGCACAATAAATATGTATAGCATTTTCCAAGCATTGTGGTTTGACTATGAGAACCATGTAATTTCCCTTGCAGTTTTTACTGTAGTGAAAGACATTTCGCTTCCATACATTGAGAAATGACTGGTTTCTCAAAAAAATGATAAAACTATGGCTGGGAAAGCCCCCAAATTATTCTGATGTATGTAATTTATTCTATGTGTGTAGAGAGTGGATGAGGTTTCCTTCTTTATGGCTGCAATCACATGCTCCTTTAGATCCGACATAGGTGTGAATGCCTGATGGATCTAAAGGGAGCAATCAGACAGCAACATCTGGGAAGAGTCCTGCAGTCCTTGGCAACCTGTGCTGCTCTGCCTTGGAAGCAGAGTTAAAAGACACCAGGAAAAGTCTGGTCCTAATGCTCACTGAAGTCCACAGATGGACTCTCCCCTGTCTGATCGCTCAAGCATGCTATCATGCCATCCTGTGCCGTTTCCCCACCCTTCACAGTATGCATATGATTGCATACTCCATAGGGGGCCCTCAATGCAGAGGTGCAATTTCTCGTTTATGTGTAAGGGAAACAAATGAAAAAAACCCCGACTCACCCACAGTTGCATCTGATCTCACAGTGATAGACTGAGCCTGCAGCTTCAAAGGGATGTGTGATCTTGCAACTGCATAACCGATTTCCCACAAGCTGCTGCTCTGCCCTTGCTCTTCCCTTTCCCCTGATTGTATGCCTCAGTTTCCCTCTATTTGCTGCATGGCCACATTTTGACCCGCAGCGTCACCTGATTCCCCCCGTTTCTTGTCAATTCTGTTTTTTGAAGATCAAGATGTGGGGGAAATCGGGTGAAGCTGCAGGTCAGAATGCAGCCACACAGCAAGTAGTGGGAAATTGACGCATACAATTGGGGGAAAGAGAAGAGCGAGGGTGGAGCAGTGGCTTGTGGGAAATCGGCCCATGTCAAATTCCTCCAGAGAAAATAGCTGCGTGTGACCCGAGCCTGTGATAGGCATTATAGATTCTCCCCCAAGTCTTCTGAGGTAGGTAGAGAATATAAGGAGGGGTTGTATCCAATGTTCCCTCCAAGCTGTGGAGTCTTGTGAGCAAAAATTCTATTCTCTGAGCTGCTGGCGTTAAAGTTGTGAGTGAGCGATTTGGCTGCTGCATAAATTAGCTTGCTCTGGACCCATCCTTCCTGAGCAAAGATGAAAATGTGTGAGCCGGAGGCTTGAAAACTGTGAGCTGGCTCACACTAACTCAGCTTAGAGGGAACACTGGTTGTATCTAATCTTACTTTGCATAGGGCTTTGAAGAGTGGCAGAGAAGCAGTAAGTCTCTTGCTTTTGACTGTCTTCAAAGCCCATCATAAAGTGAGAGGAAAGAGCCCTTCCATTCTGTGAGTTCTTTCAGAAAACCTAAGGAAGGAGAAAAATCAGTGGCGGCAAGGAACAATTCCAGGTACTAAGGCGAGCCAAGATTTGTAGAACCCCTCCCTGCTGATTGCACTGGAAATTTGAGGAAATCCTATTTTCACACGATTGCAATGGAAGAGCTGGCAAGCCAAAGCAAAAAAATAAATAAAGTGATTTAATTTTTTGCAATATGCATGTTACATGTTCTCATATGTAATAATAACAAGCATGTATATTAACTGGAAGTGTGCAAGGCCACCTTCCCTACAGCTGTCTTTCAACATGTGCCCCCTCTCCCTTTGCATCAGGTCTTCTCAGTCATTTGGCTACGGCCTGTGGAGATATTATGATTACATGAAATGGGAGCCCACCATCAGGAGTGTATGATCTCCATGATGCATCAATATGTGTGATCACTGTATCTTGTGAGCTGGGCAACATGTACTCTTTACGTGTATGTACCACCTCTGTATAAGTGAACAAGGATCCTGATTTTCCAGGGTTCTTACGGAAGCAGCACATGCATGGAGAAACCTTGCCTTGTACAGTTCATACAATATGGCAATATGGGGACCACATATTCCCAATATGTATGGTTGGTGGGCTTCTAGCTCATGCGAATCTGTCTTCTAGGGCTCTAGTGTGACCTGGGATTTAACATTTCATTGAGAGAGTTGGTTCTGCAGTAATTAGATTCATTTGTGGTGCATGCAAGTCCTTCTTGAAGATCTGGGGAGGAAGCCATGTTAATCTATTGCAGTCAAAGCAACAAGCATTCCTGGACTTAAACTTTTAACACATTTATTAAGCATAAAGTGGGTTTTTTTGAGCTAGAACCCACTTTGTCAGACACAGATGCATGATGTGTTGACGGTACACATCATTTTGGTGAGAAGGAACTGCTCCTGGAAAGGGCAGAAGAGAAGTCCTGTGTGGGAGTGGGATGGTGATGATGACAGGCATTTGGTTTTTGTGGAATAGTCCCTTTTCCCTGAGAAGAAGAGATTATCGCTTTGTAAGGTTGCAGCTGCCATAGAGACAGCTAGTGTGGAACTGGTACAGTATTAGGAGGACATGGGTTCATGGAGGATTAGACAATTCTGGCAGCTTGCAGAGAAGAATATGTCAGACTGTCCCATGTGTCTGATGCAGTGGGCAGAGGAAGAGGGATTGGTCCATCTCATGTCATATTAGATGATTGTTTTATGCTGCAATAGCACAAAGTAAGTTTATTTAGTATTTAAGTTAAAAAAGCAAATTGACTAAAGATGTGACTTCCTTTGCAGACCAAAGACTAGTTTCCTGTTTCTTAGCAGGCATGGAGAAACCTCATTGACATCATCAGCGGGGGTCCAATAAATCATTGTGCCTCCCCTTTGTAGGTGTGTTGGTAAACAGGAGGATTCGCTTTTGGAAAGCAGAGATTGAGCACTTTTGGGCTTTGCCTTGTGGAAGAGGAAGCAAACACAGGAAATTTACTGCTCAGCAGGGTTCAGATAAACAACACCAGGCTGCATTTACAGCAGGAAAATTGTTTCCCCCCCCCCCAGCCAAAAAGCATAAATACATGTAAGTGACTGCGGTCTTAGCATTATTATGCTGAGCTGATTAGGTGATCTTGGTTGCAAGCTAGAGAAAGGCAGTTCAGAAAGAACTCAGAGCAAGCAAGTAAGAATCAAGATGCAAACAAAGGCTTATTCATAGGGTTGCCAAGTCTGGGTTAGGAAATATCTGGAGACTTTGGGGGTGGAGCCAGGAGAGGATGGGGTTTGGGGAGGGGAGGGGCCTCAGCATGGTACAATGCCATAGAGTCGACCCTCCAAAGCAGCCATTTTCTCCAGGGGAGCTTATCTCTGTCAGCTGGGGATCAGTTGTAAAAGCGGGAGATCCCCAGGCTCCACCTGGAGGCTGGCAACCCTATTTATTCAAGGTATGAGCTTTCGTGTGCATGCACGAAACGAAACCTTTGTTGGTCTTAAAGGTGCCACTGGACTCTAAATTTGTTCTGCTGCTTCAGACCAACACGGCTGACCACCTGGAACTATCAAGATGCAAACGTCTGTGATGAGTTGCTCAGGCAGTGGACTCCGGAGGAAAGGAAGGGAGGTAAACTGATGCATCTGGTCAGTTGTCAGCAGCTCCAAGAGGATAT
This sequence comes from Lepidodactylus listeri, assembly GCA_029233225.1. Classification (NCBI taxonomy): domain Eukaryota; kingdom Metazoa; phylum Chordata; class Lepidosauria; order Squamata; family Gekkonidae; genus Lepidodactylus; species Lepidodactylus listeri. The sequence goes on along the minus strand of JARCFY010000001.1, from coordinate 53,804,754 downwards.
ACTGTGCCTTTTATTTTTTTTTAATTTAAAATATTTTTGAGCCACCTTTCCACCCAATGTAGGGCCCCCAAGGTGACAAACGATAAAAATGTTAATACAAGATTATAAACACATACCCCCCCAATTAGAACTCATAAAAACATGCATGGGGGGAAGACAATCCATGAGGGAACTCCAGACAAAAGAAAGGCTGTGATTAGATGGGCCCATTTTGCGTCTAGCATTTGCCCTGCTGTTTTACCAAACCCACTTTGGAACAGAAATTCCCTTCTACAATGCATGCCACTTTCACTTTCTTTGTTTGTCAGATTTTATGGTAGCCTCCACACTGCATGCCGGTTTCACTTCCTTTGATCTCTTGGTTGTATGGTACTGTCTGCATAGATTTATGGCTTTTTATGGCCATTTAGGGGTGACTCTGCAGTGAGTACGGCGTTGGCCCGGGGTATTTGAATGTGGTTTCGAGCTGCATCTTTTTCTGTTCCAGTGTGGGTTTGGTAAAATAACAGAGCGAATGCTAGATACAGATGGGCCAATCATTCAATAATCCATTTTCAATGGACTTTCTAACTGGATTTTTACCACTTCCGTACTGTCATTTTTGTCACTCGTTTGTCCCTGTTGCTTCAGGGTCCGTCCCCCCCCCCCCCCCAGTGTGTTTTGCTCTCTCTAGTAGTCCCAGAGGGAGCAAAACACATGTAGAAAGGGGGACGGACCCAAAGCAATAGGGACAAACAAGTGACAAAAATGACAATGCGGAAGTGTGTGAAGTGGTAAAATCCAGTTGGAAAGTCCATTGAAAGTGGATTATTTAGTGTTTGTGATCACAGCCAAAGTCTTCACCTGCTGGTAGAAAACAATGATAGAAGGGGCACATGAATATCCCTGGAGTGGGACTTCCATAATTTTGATGCCACAATGGAGAAAGCCCTTTCTTATGCGGCAACCAATGTTCCCTCTAAGCTGTGGAGTCTTGTGAGCAAAAATTCTCCTTTGTAAGCTACTGGCATTAAAGTTGTGAGTGAGCTATTTGGCTACTGCATAAATTAGTTTGCTCTGGAGCCATCCTTTCTGAGCTAAGACAAAAACGTGTGAGCTGGAGGCTAAAAAACTGTGAGCTAGCTCACACTAACTCAGCTTAGAGGGAACACTGGCTGCCAGACATCCAGGGGGTGGAGGCCTCTGAAGCGAGGCCTCTGAATATGACTGTAGTTATCAGATAGGTAGGTTCATATGGGAGTAGGCAGTCCTTAAGGTATGGTGGCCTGAAGCTGTATGGGATGTATAGCAGTGGTACTCAGTTCTTGGCTCATGGAAAGCAACATTTACAATTACTGTCAACCAAGAGAGCATCTCTGGTGTGGGCCCTTCAGCTCAGGGCAGCTTGCTGCTTACACTTTCCTCTGGTGGTGGCTGTTTCAAGGCAGGAAGCACCTGGCAACCACAAGCCCAACTCCTGAGCCACTGAGTGAGCATCACTGACATATAGGATGGACAAGATGTAGTGCCTGCAGTTTTTTGTATAGCCCATGACTGCCACAGTATGTCAGCTTCCTGCAGCTTTAAACAGGGAAATGGGCATTGCTGTGATGATGGGACATCTTTGTTATTCTTCTGGCACTGCTGGAAGATGGTAAGTGAGCAGAGGTGGCAAAGAGTAAGTGGTGTGGCAGCTGTAAAGAAGCAAAAAGAGGGGTGAAGGATGGCTACCGTAAAGTAGATTTCCATGAGACAGAGTTCACAGGATATGAGATGGTGGGGGACCCTGGAACCAACCTTTGAATGTTGACATAATCAAACATGATTTGTGTGTTCTCACTTCCTGCAATCACTGTTCCCTGTCTGGACTGGGCTGTGACAGATATATAGAAGCAGCTTCAGCCTCCTCCATGCCTTTACCTCTAACATAAATGGTCCAGGGAGGAGCTGTTTGCTCCCTTGAAGAAAGCCCTGTGGTCTTGGGGTCCCTATGGGGTTGCCAGGTCTCTGCTATGGTCAGGGTTGCCAGGTCTCCTGCCAGCATCCAGCACTTCCTCCTGCTGCTTCTTTGGGTGACAGGAGAAAAAAAATTGCCATCGTATGTGATGTGACTTCACACCTGGGGAAACCCAGAAGTGGCATCACATCGATCTTGGAATGGGCAGAAAGTCTGTGGTTTTACCATAGAGCTTTTGGTGATTCCGTGAGCAACATGACATCGCATCCAGTTTTCCCTGAATGTGATGTCACATTGCATGCAATGAAGGCATCCCCTGTGTCCCCGCCCACATCTCCTGCCAAGTTCCAGCCATCAGCGTGCAACTCTAGATTCCTTCCTTGTGAACTCCATCTTTTGGAAGCCAACCTTTAAAGGGCTAATAACAGCATAGGGGCCAGTTCTAAATAGTTAAACATGTGTGGTAATGTACGGGTTAATGACCATTTCCTCTCCCTTTGCAGACTCAATCAGATTTGTTCAGCTGTAATGTAAAAGACTGATAGAGACCTGTAGAGACTGACCCATAGTCCCCCCCCCCCCCCCCCGTCGAGATGTCATAGCAAACTATGGTTAGAGTAAACAAGAAAATGGGTGAGGGGATCCATGTGTGAGAGGAAGAGGTCATGTGATTCTAAGCTTAGCCCAGTCTTTAAAAATCATGGTATGCAAATTTATGTCATCCCTCTAGAGACCTGATGTCTGGACAAGGCTGTAGAACTGGTGGGTCTGTGCAGGGTATAAACACAATCCGGTGTGTGTTAGAATCTTGTATATAAATTGACCCTGTTTCTGAATGAGCTCTTGTTTTTCAGGCTGTGATGCTCAAAATAGCAGGCATCTGATTCAACACCCACTGTTTTTTGCTCCTTCCTCTTCCATTCTTCCTTTTAAAAACCCATCAAGATTTATGAGCAAATGTCTTTTCAGTCCAAGTAATGAACCCTCACTATTTTGTGCTTTTAAAATGCTGGCATACAATGGCTGGCTTTGTAGGTAACTTGCAGTCACCTGGCCCTCAGCTTTGGTATTTTATCTGTATTATCAGTACAAATGAGCATCCTGAATATGTAAATGCTGGACAATACTGCTACCCAAAATGCTGCCTATAAAAGAAAGGCAATGATATGTAATAATGAAAAGTACAGCTTTTTGGATACTAAAATTCCAAGCCATTTCAGGAGAGCTTTTATAGGACTTCTCAAAAGTTCAGTGTCTGCCCATCGCTAGAAAGACCCAGTAATTATTACAACAAGCTTATAAATAGTTGGCTTTCTGTGGTGATTAAATATAGCTTCCAGGAGACCAAGATGGAAACCTTTTGTAAACTAGGTATCTCCCCCTTCCCCTTCCAGCCTTTTGAGGTGGCACACAGGATTAACAGGCCGGCAGGCAGGCTATTTACAGTGCAATCATAACTAGTTTTCCTCAGCCTTCTAAGCCTATTGACTTCAATGAAAGGCATAACTCTGCTTAGGACTGCACTGTTAGTATTGTTGTGTACTTGAGAGGCTGTGATAAGCAGGGCTTTTTTTGTAGAAAAAGCCCAGCAGGAACTCATTAGCATAATAGGCCACACCCAACAGCAGAAACTCATTAGCATATTAGGCCACACCACTGACAGCACAGCTTATTAGCATATTAGGCCACACCACCATGTTACCAGAAGAGTGGTCATCCAGCCACACCCACCTTTTGCTTCTTATTCTGTTTACCTTGTTTGTTATGAAAACCCAGGGCTTTTTTTCTAGCAGGAATTAATTTGCATGTTAGGCCACATACCCCTAATGTAGCCAATGTAATGAGTTTCTGCTGTTGGGTGCGGCCTATTATGCTAATGAGTTCCTGCTGGGTGTGACCAACTCAGGAGCCAGCTGGAACTCCGCTCCTGTGCGTTCCTGCCCAAAAATAGCCCTGGTGATAATAATGTATCATAGAATATTAGGGGTAGTTTAGGCTTCGGTTTTAAGATGATATTGCTGAGGCAATGCTTAGTTTGACATAATTTTGAAAGGTGAAAAAAAAATCCTTCCAAACTGGTAACCATCTAAAAAACAGACCAACATGGCTAGCCACCTGGATCCATCCAAAAATACACATCTGTTTATTTAATGAATAGATCCAGTGGCCAAAGCAACATTTTTCTGACTTCACATATTTCTCAGAACTGGTACAACTATAGGCTTCTTGCATGTTTTCCTCTCTTAGCACCAATTCGCATAAAATTTGCTGTCATGGGAATAGTTTTGAAGTGGTTCCTGTGGAGGGGTTAGGATGAGAGCTTTTGTGGTATAGCTTTTTCAGGAAAACCCTATGAGTAGGACCGTTCTGACAGTCTCCTGGCGAAACTTTTCCTGAAAGTATTCCTATCACGATGAATTCTGATACAGGTTTGGATCCTGCAGAAGATTTCTGCTGATGGGAGAAGTTTTGCTGATTTTGTTCTCTCGCCGCAGGCCTCCAGCTTCTGTCTCGTGCTGTTCCTGGGGGTCCCTCATATTCCGGGAGCAGCATTTTTTTTTTTGAGGAGAGATTTTGGACTGCAGTTGGAAGTGAGGAATCCTTCTGTCAGCAGAAATTTTTGGCAGGATCTACTTATGTAGTTCCTGGGAAATAACAGTAGAAGCCCTCCTGTGGGAGTGAATGATACAGTACCAGAGGCCATAGGAGCTCTTTTAGAGGTAAGAAGAGAGTGGAAAACTATTGGTAGCCAGGAAAGTGGTTGTATCAGTAGTTCTTCCATGCTGTAGCTTGATAGGAGGGAGTTTTGCTTCAAGGCCTAATTTTATTCCTGAGGCAGTAAACCTGCCTGCCTCTTTTGAACATTTTGTCTGTCTGCGAGAAGGTAGCAAAACACATTTAGACAGAATTTATTCACTGTTTTCCTATGTACAGATGTGCGGTAATTCCTTGACATGCTGAACTCCAAGTAGCTATTTACTTATTCTTCTTGAATAGTTATGGCCAATTAAGGCTGATTCTAGTATCTTGAACTTGTATGGTCTTAAAGAGAGTGTTTTGCTTTCCTGATATTTATGTGCTTTATCTAATTATTTTAGGTCTGATTGATAGGCATGGTATATTTTACTGTTATTTTAGATAGAAAACTCAAGACTAAGAAATAGGAAAAAAGCCCATCACACTTAAAAGTCAGTATTCAAAAACAGATTTCATACAATTACATCTGCAACCCCATCTCTTCAAAAATTTGGTTATCGCCTCTCTCCCTGTGAGACTTTTTACTGTCATATGAGCCCTGATATAACTTTGGCTTGTTTGCCTTAGTTTCCTTAGAAACCTTTCTAAATGATTTCCTGTAAAAGAAACAATATCATCCTTCATTTTGGAAGGTATAGCTGCAAATGAATAATGTTTTGACAGAATAATCAAAATTAAATTGAATCCCCCTTTTTAGTATATTCATCTGAATTAACCTAATGTTTACTTACAGTTCCTGTATCATTCATTCATTCATTCATTCATTCATTCATTCATTCATTCATTCTGACCTGGTTAGCCTGATCTCGTTAGCTTGGAAGCTAAGCAGGGTTGGCCTTGGCTAATATTTGTATGGGCGACTTCCAAGGAATACCAGGGTCGTGATGCAGAGGCAGGCAATGGCAAACCACCTCTGAAATGCTACCATCACCACCTAGTGGTGCATAATGCTAAAACAGCTAGAACATCTGGCTGCCAGACAATCTTAGGATCTCCTGGCTATACTACACACACTGTCATACAAGAATTATAAATTATTATTATTATTATTATTATTTATTTGTTAAGCTTGGAAGGAACTGGGATTGAACCCTTTAGCTGGTCTTTAATGTGGGACAGTGATATGTCAAGTACGCCTTCTATTTGTGTCCTGTCAGAATTCTTAGAAGACTGCAAGAAGACTAGGAATAAAGACCTAAGAAGAGCCCTGCTGGATCAGACCAGTGGACCATCTAGTCCTGCATCCTGTTTCACACAGTGGCCAAACAATTGACTTAGAGGGCCAACAAACAGGGTATTGAGGCCAAGGGCTTGCACTGGTATCTAGAGGTTTTCTGCCTTGGACTAGATGGACATTTAGTCACCATGGCTAGTACTACTGGTGGACCCATAACTTTGAGGTAGATTAGGATGAGGAAGAGTGATCAGGTCAAGTTCATCCAGTGAGCTTTATGTCAGAGGGTGGATTTAAACCCTGACCTCCCTGTTCCTAGTCCAACACTTCAGCCACTCCTGTCTTTCCCTTTGGTGGCCTCTGTTTGGCAACCTGTTTGTGGATCATGGTATATATTTGTATAGCTAGTTTTACTATAAGAGAGGCAGTGGTGTAATGGTTAGATGGTCAAGACTAGGATCTGGGAGACCCAGGTTTGAATCCCTACTCTGTCATGGAAGCTTGCTGGGTGACCTTGAGCCAGTCTTATGCTCTCAGCCTAACTTACATCACAGGGTTGTTGTGAGGATAAAATGGAAAAGAGCAGAATGACACAAACTTCTTTGGGTCCCCATTGGGGAGGAAGGTGGTGTACAAATGACGTAAATCAACAAATATGGTGTCCCTACATTGTAATAGATGTATCTGTTACTTTACTTGCAGCAAGACAATTTTTTTACTTTATCGTCTATCTTTCTTGCTTTTTTAAGCCATACCACAGAATTGAAAATACCTTAATATTGTAGCTAAATAAAAAGTGCCTATTATATGATACTATCAGGGAGCAATCCTTCCCATGTTATTCAATGGGGCTTACAGCCAGAAAAGTGTCCTTGGAATTGCTGTCACAGTCCAGAAACTTGTTTTAAATCCTCATCTTCCTTCTCACAAAAGCTCCATTATTCAGGACACGCTGAAAACAGGATCCAGGGAAGGTAAATGCTCCCAATTAGTGTAATACAGAAGAGTTGACTTTTCCTGGTTTGTTTATTGGGCTTTCCCTTATACTTCATACTAGGGGCAAGGCCCGTTGCAGGCAACAATGCAACGGGCGCTAGCAAGAGGAAGAAAAAGAAGGAAGGAAGCAATTCTCTGCATCTCAACTTCTTTCCCTCTTCCTCTCAGCTCCCCCCCGCACCCTTGCTGTCTTCCCCCCCCAACAGAGCCTCTTTGTAGAGGCCGTTGCATGTATTAACAGAGTGGGTGTTGGAGTGCATCTCTCTTCCTACTTACTCCCGAGTAAACAGGCTGTGTGCACGCGCGTGCGCACACACACACACACACACACACACACACACACACACACATTATTAGGGCTAAAGCTGGGGCCAGCTCATCTATTTCCATTTCGTAGGCACCGCAAAAGGGCTTGCAGAGGGGCTCTCCCCTGTCCTCGATGTTGAAAGCCAAGCAATGCTGCCTCCTGTGCTCAGCCCCACCATCTGCAGCTCTTCTCTCATCTCCCAAAGCTACAGAAATCCCCAGAGGTTGGTGCAGAGTGGTGGAGCCAGAGACTTGCTGCAAGCCAGCACTTAACTGATTTCCAGAACAAAGTTTGAGTCCAGCTGCACCTTTAAGACCCACGAAGTTTAACTGTAGGTAGTCTTTCATGGGCATGCACAGTGAAGTAACTGCAAGCTTCTGTGCTGGATGTTTTCCTTTCATTTCCCCACAAGCCCTTTCAATTGCAAAGCTGCTTCCTGTTGAACACCAGCTGATTAGTTATCCTGGCCCCCCACCTCTTAGGACTCCCAGCTTGGGAGTTGTAGTTCTAATTCCTTTTGCTATGGTTGCAGTAAAGTCAGCAGAGAACTACAACTCCCAAAGTACAACGCTCTGTGGGCGGGAGTGAGGCAACGCAGGGAGGGAATGCATCCAGTGGGCAAGGATGCTGTTTTGAGTGGCAGTTCTTGCAGCCAACTGTGAGTCTTGTTAGCCATAGGTGAGGAAACTGGCGCCACACAAAGACACGTACTTACAGTTAAACAGGGGGTTACATTTATAAAACAATACATCACAAAATATATAAACATGAGTACAGCTGCTGAAGCATTCCAGAATTCTTCCCGCTGTCCAAACCAAGGCGGTTGGTGGAAGAAATTCTTGACTCTCAAGCGTCCCATAAGAAAGACAGAAAACCTTGCTAGGCAAACGTCATAATCACTTTACATGAGGAGCATAATTACTCCTTGAATCTTCCTTCTCAACAATAGCAAATGACCATTCATATTGGAAAAGAAAGTTTTGTATAGAGTTGCCAGCCTCCAGATGAGGTATGAAGTTCTGCAGATACAGCTGGATCTCCAGACAACAGAGGACAGTTCCCCTGGAGAAAGTGGTTCGTTTTTTGAGGTCTGTGTGTGGACTCTTATGGCATTATACCTGGTGTGCTCCCTCCCCTCCCCAACCTCTGACCTCTCCAGCCTCAACCTCCCAAATCTTTAGGAATTTCCCAACCTGGAGTTGGCAACTTTCGTTTCATAACATGTCTTCTGATTTTGGTAATTATTTATTTAGGATAGGCTGTGGTTGGTATATTATGGGGTTATATATGAAAACCAGTTTCTTCAAAGGTTTGGGAACCAGTGGGGCTTTTCTGTTGCAAAAACCCTGTCCATGTCTCTCTTATTCCTAGACAATAAGACAATATCTTTTGATATCATCCTTGTCTGAAAAGATGGTGTCTGCTTCATGTGATGGCTTGGTTTGAGACCCTGAAAAGAGATGATGGGATAACTTGTTTTGTTTCCCCTAATCTGAGCACTAGGGGGAATGCTTTCTGGAATAAAAACTGCTATTTCAGCCTTCACTGGTCTTCACTGTGGTGTGTTCATTCCATCTTCTGTACAAGCTGTTTGCCTTGAATGAAAACACTCTGCTTTGTATGGTGTCCATTTCTGCCAGCTTTCTAGCCACTCATGAGTTAGCATAAAAATCTCACCTTCCTCTTCTTCTACCTATTAGACTTCAGTTAAAACATTCTGAAGGTTATGTTATTTGGCCTCCTCTTTTAAAGGGAAGCTTTTGGTACCTGGTTTTATAGTCCGGAGTGGTCTTCAGCTTTTGCATTAACATAAATGAATTCCATTAGGGGTGCATTCTTTCAGTCCAATAATTGTCAAGCAGGGAAGTAATTTGTGTAAAATGCAAACACATCGGCATGGCAGAGGAAGGAGCATCTGAAAACAACTTTAAATAAATTGACCTGAGTCACTTTGAGTTATCAGCTGGTCACATATGAAATTGAATAAGCATTCTTAAGTGTGACATGCACTTTATCTTATCGTTTCCCTCCTTCCACCCTTAAAGTTGACATTTCTTTGTCTGTGATTTGAGTTTATCTCCTTAGTGTTCCCTTTCTTCTATCCTTCTTCAGCATTCAGTTTTCTCCTTAGTTTTCCATTCACAAATGTTCTTCTTTGGTGCCTGATAACTTCTGTATCTAATTTACAACAGGGGAGAGATAAATCCTGTGTACAGGGCTGAAAACAGTGACTTGTCTTTTCTCCTGTAGCACAACTTTAGGCAGCTGGTCTGGGAAGATTTTGTACTCTGGCAGAACTGGTTCTTTTTCTTTCAGACAGCTTGCAAGCACAATTATATTAAACTGAACTTATTTATTTAAAATGTATATATCCTACCTTATCTCCTCAGTTTCAAGGTGGCTAACAAAGCAACATCAAATTGCAAATGCAATAAATAATACATCAGAAAGATGGAAACAAGCACACGAGTTAAAAACACCACAACCAGATTCCCCCCCCCTTTCAAATTTACTCTCTACCATATCATAAGAACATAAGAGAAGCCAATGCTGGATCAGGCCAATGGCCCATCCAGTCCAACACTCTGTCACACAGTGGCCAAAAACACCAGGTGCCCTCAGGAGGTCCAGCAGTGGGGTCAGGACACTAGAAGCCCTCCCACTGTTGCCCCCCCAAGCACCAAGAATACAGAGCATCACTTGCCCCAGACTGAGAGTTCCTATCTAGACCTTGTGGCTAATAGCCACTGATGGACCTCTGCTCCATATGTTTATCTAATTCCCTCTTGAGGCCATCCATGCTTGTAGCCGCCGCCACCTCCTGTGGCAGTGAATTCCATGAATATCTATTTTACAACCTTTGCTGAAAGCAAAAACTGAAAGTGCCCTCCTGTTAAGCCACTCCAGAGGACTGGCCCTGCCACAGAAAAAGCCTCAACCTGGTGGTTGCCAGGGTGACAGTCCTGGGGCACAAGGAGAAGGGGATCTGAAGAGTGCAGCTGGCATGTGGGGGTGTCTCCAGAGATGTACTTCGACACGTCTGAATGCCTTTTGTACATATGTCTTGTTAAGTCACCTAGCAAAGTGCTTTCAAGGTGGGGTTGCCAGCTCCAGGTTGGGAAGTTCCTAGAGATTTGGGGGGGGGGTGGAGCTTGGGGAGGGGAGGGTTTGTGGTTATAATGCCATAGAGTCCACTAAAGCAAGGGATCAGTTCCCTTTCTCCAAGGGAACTGATCCCTGTCATCTGGAGATCAGTAGGTGATCAGCAATTGTGGGGGATATCCAGGCCTCACCTGGAGGTTGGCAAACCTGTTCCAAGGCAAGTGAAAAGCAGAGGTGGTTTGCCATTGCCTTCCTCTGCAGAACCTTCCTTGGTGGCCTGCCATGCAAGTACCAATACTGCTTAGTTTCTGAGATCTGACAAGTTTGGGCTATGCTATGCTATCTCTCTTCTGCCTTAGGCCTTAATATAGAGTAATGTAGATATGTATTGACTAATACAGACACAAACAATTTTTTCTGGATTCGTTTGCCAAGATGTTCTTGTATATAGAATGTACTAGGCTGTCTCAAGTAAGTGGGGGAGGCAAAATTCTTGGAAATGAAACTATAGAACTGAGATGACTACATATCAAAAGCTCAGAGCAATTCCGTCCTTGAGGTTTTGTCCACTGGGAATAGGATTCATTGCTAAATTCTGCCATCACAGAAGATTTGCGTCAGTATATCTTTCATTGTTGATTCGCAATACTGGCATAACTGGAGTACAGGAGCAATATAAGAAGTATGAATGGGCAGAGTTGAGGGTATGATACGGCATGTGTGGAACATCGTCAGATTTCTGTACTTGCTCAGAGGTTAGTCAAGGATTCAAGGATGCCATTAGGATACACTTCCAAAAGAGGTCCTCACATCCATGTGGCCCGGACATTTTCCCTCCAGAATAGTGGCTTGCAGGTGGTGGCCATCTGTGTTTGCACTGCCAGCTGCTTGAGGGTGTAAGTTTTCTATGGGGTTGTGAAAGCAATGACATTCCTCTCTTTTCTTGCATTATCCTCGATATTTTCCTGACAGGTGAGTTTCTCAGCTTCTAGAAGTCTTTGGACTGCCTGGGGGATTTAAACCCCTTCCTGAAGGAAGCCACAAAGCTTATGGTTCCTCTTAACTACCAAGTTATGGCCTTAGATGCCAGGGAGAAGGGATGGGGTTCCTGAAGAAGAAGAAGAAGAAGAAGAAGAAGTAGAGTTGGTGGTTTTTTTCTTTTCTTTGACATTATTTAAACATAATGCAAAATAACAGACTAAATCAACAAACAAAAAACCCCAAATCCATTGAAGCAGAGCAATACCATAAATCACTTCATATAAATTATATACAGTACATACATTATATTAGAATTAAAAATTTTAAGTTCTTTGGAACCACTTCAAGATGCTGCAAGTAATCTAATATAATGGACCAAACTTCAGCAAAATCCAAACAAGAAGGATGGGATTCATATTGACTCAACTGATAAGTGATTTTGTCCATTATATACATTTCCCATATCTCATGGTGCCATAATGTAAGTGTAGGTCTATCTAAACATCTCCAGATAGTGACTATTGCTGTTCTGGCTACTATTAGAAGGATGGCAATCATTTTTTTCCTAATATGTGGGACTGAGTCATCTGGCTAGTTATCTAAAAACAGTATTTCAGGTGTCAAGGGCACAATGTAACCTGTAATTAAGTACACCTTGTTCAGTACTGAGCTCCAGAATTTTTTAATTTTCACACTTTGCTACCAGCAATGCATGTTTTCTGACCATCCCACACTTTCCCCAACATTGCGGTGAATATGACCCCAAGATTTTATACCCCACTTTTCTCTACCTTAAGGAATCTCAAAGCAGCTTACAATCACTTTTCCTTTCCTCTCGCCATAACAGGCACATTGTGAGGTACGTGGGGCTGAGGGGGTTCTGAGAGAACTGGCCCAAGACCACCCAGCAGGCTTCATGTGGAGGAGGAGTGGGGAATCAAACCCAGTTCTTAAGATTTAAAGTCTGTTGTTCTTAACCACTACACCACGCTGGCTGTGTTGATGGCATTGTTCATATACTTTGTGTATTGCATACGGTACAAAGAGGTTAAATAGTATTGTCGTGGTTCTTATGCCATCACTGTTTGCTGATTGGTCTCTTCCATGTATGCCTAGCACAGTGGGTATTGGGAGCAATTTTGTGATTGGTGGATGGTGACAGTGTTGCTATGGGTTCTGTGGGAGTGGCTGCCATTGCTTTTTTCTTCCCTGCTGCTGCTGCTGCTGTTGTTTTGATGCTGCTGTGAGATAATAGGATCATCAGCATCACAGTAGTATAAGCTCTGGTGCCACTATGATTGTTGTGCTTGTGATTTACCCAATGAATGAAATAATTGCATTTCAGTTTTATAAATGCATTTCCTCTTAGGGTTTGTCTGTACGTTGCAGTGGCTCATGGACAAACTGCATAATTTTAGATCTGCAATGTTAACCGACTACAGCTTGTTTTGTTTCTAATGCCCCTTTTATGGTGAGCTGTAATGAAAAACTGAAGCAGAAACTAAAGAAACAGATAGTGGTTATGCCTTGTGCGTCATTGAACCTCAGTGTGCTGTGAGCACTTCTGGGGTTTGAATTACTTAATGGTTTTATGGGAAGGTGCTTTTTTAAAATAATCATTTGGCAGAAAAGAAGTATTGGTTAGGATAGTTTAAAAAAAATGGAATCAAGTTGATTGATGCTGCGGGGATATTTGCTTTTAAATTTAGGGATAAATCTCTTGGTTATTTGCAAGATACAGGCTCCCCTCCCCCCAAATGTTAGCCATTTAGAGATCCTTGACTGATACCTTTTGTTTGTGAATAAGCTAATTGTCAAAACAGGAATGTTTATCAAATTAACATTCTGTTCTCCAAGAACCCATAAGGATATGCTGATCTTTCTGCTAACTCTGTTATATTCCAGGCTTTGGAGGCATTGTGTAACATTGCCTGAAGAATTCAATGAAGCTTGAAATGCTGTTCCATAGAACATAGGACTATGCAGTGGCATTCTGAATATACAATTGGTGAAATATTAAGTGATTCAGGATCGGAGGGGGAAGGAAATTAATAGATGGAGGGTGGCCTAAGCCATAGGAGGTGGCGTTAGAATTCAGTTATAAGAATAGAAGGGGGGGGGGATTTTGCAGCCTAGATATTTTTTGCCATCCCAAACAGAAGCTGATGCTAAGAAGAGATTTATGTACTATGTGATAGGTGCCTGCAAAGAACTGCAGGGGGGTGGAAGAGGTGAGAGGAATGAATAATTAGGAATTCCCTTCTGGTAGTATGTGGTTGCTGAGCTCTGGGGATAGCTTGGTCGCTTCCTGCTCACATAGTCCTGAATATCAGCAAGCCAGCATGGTGGTTCTATAGTGCTGATAATTCAGGCATGGGTGATCAGTAGGGTTGCCAGACCCCAGGAGATGAGGGGGGGGGGCAGAGACTCACCAGAATGGCATCCCACAATATCACAGTGTCATTTCTGGCTGTGTAACTGACATCAACACATTGTGTGTGGCATTACCTTGTTCTGGGATGCTCTAAGATTTCTCTGAAATTCTGTGATAAAAACAATAGAGTTTCTGGGAATCCTAGAATATACTGTGCCACAATGACATTCCTTCCTGTTTTGCAGCTAGAAACCGCCCTTCAGTTATGCAGCTGGAATTGCAGGATGCCTCTGGACCATCCAGTTTTCCCCCTGCTGCATACTGGAGTAAGGGAAGGCAACAGAGGGTAGGGGTGAGAGTTTCCCTGCCCTCAGAGGGCACTTATTAACCCTAGGAAGCAGGAAACTGTCCATTTAAGTGTTATATCAAGGGTGATGGATATCTTTTGTATATAGCATGGGAGAGTTGGTTTGTGTACACCTAACATATAGTATTCTCTTAGCTTTTCATGGCATGAGGATGCTGATTTCTCCTCTCCTCTCTGTCTTCCCCCTTTTAATGGATCCTCCAACTGCCCTCAACATTTTTAGCCTTTCTTCTAGGGCAATGGACATACTCTATCCTCATCAGGCTATTGGGGGGGGGGGCTTTGTGTTTCTTTTTTAATTTACAAAGAAATATTTTCTTTGCTATGTCTCTGCGTACTCCTGGTCTGCTGCCCAATCAACTGTGAACTTTGCTACTAGAGGGAACAATCTGGGGCCCTCAAGCAGTTGGGAAGAGGAAGAAGTGATGTGGAAATTCTTCTTTCTCACAAATATATTCTGATCTCTGCATTCAGGATCCTGTAAACTCAAAGAGTCTTGTGAAGGCTTGTACTGATTCTCAGATCCTTTCAGCACTTCCTATAGCATATTTAGAACTTATTAGGATGTTGTTTTTCTACTGATTAGTTGCAGTTGTGTTTTTGTGCAGACTGTAGAGTCCCCTTGGGACTGTTAAGACCAGGCTTAGACAAACTTGGTCCAGATATAGGAGCCAGCTCCAAAATTTAGGGACTGGTATGGAATTCATATATCCCATTCAGTGTTTTGTTACTGATAAACTGATGCTGAGAATGCTCTGATACAGTCTTTAAAAAAAGCATAGTTCAACAATAATTTTTTAAACAAAAGACAGCTTCTTGAAGGCAGCACGGAAATCCAAAGGACAGCGTGGCTTAACAAAAAGCCTGAAATCTTTCAGCATTCCAAAAAGGCTTTTTGCAAAATTTCTAGATGTGTGATTACATATTTGCAGTCTTTCACAAGAAACAGTCCCTCCACTAGTAACTCATCTCACACCATTAAGGTACTGGAATTTCAGTGACTGATTCTCCGGAACTTCTCTTGACATCTTCAGTTGCTGAATTCTATGTAGTGAATGTTGGTAGGTTTGTAGAGGCTTCTTAGTACTGGATTAATCTGTACAAGGAATTTTGCATTTACATTTGCGTATAATACATTCAAGTTTATTTTGCATGCAGTGCAATGAATACTAATCAGATATAGCAAATTCTGATGCCTTTGTGACACCAGTCCATTTTCTGCATCAACCAAAGTGGCCATTCCATCAGTCCCAGTATCAGCTAAGAGATCAGAAGGCAGGCAGTATGAAAGCTTTGGGTTTTTCCAAGTTCATTTTTTAATAGCATCCAAATTTCCATCTGCAATGGCATTTTCAAGAGGAGGGGTAGATAAGAAAACCTCTTTTGCTTCCTTGTCCTCAATGTATCTTGCATGTACATCAGCTCTTTTATCAGGAGATCCATACAGCAATATGCTTACATAATTTTGGCCTTGCAGTTCACAGATCTCTTCTCTTTGTATCAGAGCTATGCGACACAATTTCCTTGCACCTTTTGCAATCATTATATCAATTTCATACCTAGACACTCAATTGATCTACCAGTACCAAAAGTCCTTCAATGTTAACAATGTTGAAGGCTACAATGAAAATGCTTGTCAAATGTAACAACATTTTTTTCTTCATCCATTATACTGTCCATTTTTCTTATCCACATCAAAAAGGGCTACCTTCTAGGGATGCTTGTGCTTGATTTGCTGTAATGCATTTTTGATGTTGAAATGGTTTTTGTGTGCGTTTTGCTTCTTGAAAGTTTCCAGTTTGAATAGGCCACTGAAAGTCAGACATCCCAGAAAATGTAGCACAGACCATCCGTTTTGCAACACCTGTGTTTATATGGAAGGGGAGAAGTTTCAAGTAATTCAGACCAGCTGTTTGAAATGTTCTACTTTTTGAATGTCACAGTGATTTTTAAAAATGTTCTGAGGCATCTCCTGCCACCTTGAATTCTGCTCTCACTGATGAAAAGTTGACTCTGAATCTTTCCTTGATAGTGGAACCATGCAGGAAATTATTCAGGTGGTTTGTTTAGTGTTTTTGTTTTTCTGTACTTTGCAGAGGTAGATAAAGATATACGAAAGGAAACAGGAAACAATATAAGAGCATGTCTCCTCTTCTGTTTTTCCTCCACCCGCTAAAACAAAGCAGTCCATTTTTCTAGCCTGTGTCTGCTTGCTCGTTGCTGCGATCACTGGCCCTGGAATGAGAAGAGAGACATTGCCTGCAGGTCCCAAAGTCCAGTCCAGTCTGCTTGGTTCCCATCTTGACATCACCTCAAACTGCTCTTCTCTCTCTCTCTCTCTCTCTCTCTCTCTCTCCCCCTCAAGACTCACCACCAGAAGATGCCTCATATAGCAAACCAGATTTCCCCCCCAGCACAAGGTTATGCTTGCTTTCTTGTTCTTTGCTTCTTTCACCACCTGCTGTGGATGTGCTTGATTCAGCTACTGGCAGGATGGATAAAAGACAGTTGATGATTTGAAGTAAAAAAATATGATTTAATAAATTTTTTTTAGAACAGACGGCTATATGACCTCCAAAGGACACTGGGGTTGGATAAGAGAATGACTTGTCTGAGGCTGTGAAGTATACTGTGAAGGTATACCTAGTATGCAAGTAAGGAATTCCCTTTTTCAGCCACGATTTGCCTATTGAGTTACTTTCAGGGGAAAAAATCCTGTGCCCTTTCGTGTTTTCGTAACATGCCAACTAATTTCCATTTAATCTATTTAACAGTTCAAACAGAAGATCTTTAATTACATATGAAACAGTATAATCCTCAACAGAGTTACACCCTTCTAACCCTGCTGACTTCAATGGACTCAGAAGGGTATAGTTGTTTAGAATTGTACTAAAAGTGCGCTATACCGCATCAAGCCATTGGTCCTTCCAGGACTGTGAACTCTGATTGGCACCAAGTCTTTCGAGTCTCAAATGCAGATTCCTGAAACAGATCCCCATTGGTTAATGTCCCTAATCACTTACTTTCATGTTTTAGACTGTGTTTGGTATATCATATTACTAAACCAGTATCCTCTTCTGTATTGTATTTGCTGGAAAACTGCAAATGACAGGTTCATTGTCAGACATATACATGCTGCAGGTGTTAGCAAATACATTTTCCCTTTTTTATTTAAATGAGTAGATGTTTAGAAACCAAGGAAATTGCCTATGAGCTAGATTCGAGGTGTAGGGGAGAGCTTAGTAATAATATCAAGATAGAAGCATCTAGTTGCATTTCTTAATACCTTTACAAGACAGAAAAGAAAACAGATTGTTTTACTGCTGCTACAACAAGAAGAAGAAGGTTATATTGAATGGCTGTATGCTCATTCTAAAAGGAAAGACCACAGAGGGAATATAGGCAAGTTACGGGCAGATCTAGCAAAAAGGAATGTTCTGTATTTTTATTCAAGGACAGGAATCCTGCTGTGTTCCAAGCTGGAAAGAAAGATGGATTGATTAATTAATTAATTACAATATTTTATTTTCATGTGGCTCAGTGGTTATGGCACAGGCTTTGGATGTAGAAGATCTTAGGCTTAGTCCTTGGCAGGTAAAGGAGCTCAGTGGATAGGAAAGATCTGCGCCTGGGAAAGACCAGGCAGGTCAAGAACAGATAGAATTTGGGATTAGATGTCTGACTTGCTGTAAGTAAGGACCAATAAAGAGTGTTGTGGCAGTCAGTTCTATAATAGTGTTAACTGGCAGTATGACGACAGTGATCACATCTGGGTTTGGTTCTGGTCTCTGGGTATGTGTTATCTGTTAGATTTTTGTTGATGGTCAGCATCTGTTCTGTCTGTAGGCAAGGACTGCACCTCCCTAATCTAAGCTGATTACCTACCAGCACCAGTGGACTTTAAAACAGAGACATAAACCCAGGGATCTGCAAGCAGATATCTTCACAGACAATACCATTATAGGACCAAATAAAATCAATTTATACCACCAGTGGCTCATTCACGTCAGTATATGATATATGCCATCAGCTACCAACAGTGCCCTTAAGATGACTAAGGTCAGTTTCTATATAAGAGAATAAAATGGACACAAATCTGACATAAAAGATGACAGTGCTCGACAATCAGCGAAAGAACATTCCATGCTCCCAGAATACTCCACTGCTGACCTCAAAGCTCCTGCTGTTCAGTAATAATGACAGAAGAACCTCAGAGAGAAACTCCAGCATGTTGAAGTAGAATTGGTCTTAATTGGGAATCTTGATTTCTTTTCTAAGTAGCATAACATAACTTGTGAGACAGAATTAACAGAGATTGCTTTTATGAATATGTCAATCTGTTCTTACTTTGTAAACATTGGGTCTCTATGTGGAAGAGTTTACTTCACCCTTTCCATTTAATATCTTTTTGAGCCTGCTATTTACAGTTGTTATCTCAGTACCCATGTAGATATATCCGCTCAGTGAAGAAACACTTCATGTGTCTAATGGTGTGGGCTCCCAGTTCCATGAAATCATGTGTCATAATAAATCTGTCAGTCTTCAAAGTTCCATAATACTTGTTTTTGCTGCAATAGACTAACGTGGATTTCCTTTTAGGGATATGACTGTGGATGGAAGCTTTGCATGGTTCACATGGACTTCTTCTGAATGTTTATTATTTATTTTATTTTATATTTTTAACTTTAGATGTTATGACAGCGAGTAGTGAGTACAGCCAGTTATACTAACTGATTTCTAGAGCAAAATACTGATGGCAATGAAATAAACAGAAGTTTGAACCCTGACCTTGGCCAAACAGAATCTGTCTCCTCTTTTGAGTCTTATGTTTGTTTATGCCAGCAGAGTCCCTGCTGACCTCTTCACCTTACTTCAGATTTCTGGAATCTGACATAACTTGTATTTTTGAACATTAATCATGTTTGACATTTGGTGCAGAATACATAGGAAGCCGCACGTGCATACAACCCACCAAGCACAGCTCTGGCGCAGCCTTCATTCATTGGAAATAATAAACAGGAAACCTAGAGTAGCTCAGCTACTCTTAATAGAGGTGCGTGATGGATTGTACTCAGGTTGTCTAATTCCTTTGAGGGCAAACTTTAATGCAGAGGTCCCAACACTTTTTAAACCTGTGGGGACCTTTGAAATTCTGACACGAGGTGGTGGGTGCAACCATAAAATGGCTGCTGCAGGAGGCCGAGTCAGCCACAAAATGTCAGGGAATGAAGTTACGCATAACTGATAGTAGCTCTTCAACATTTCAGGCAGAAGTTCTGCTTAATGTGTGTGTGTGGGGGGATGAAATCACATACTCTCTCACACCGACACAGAAGAAGCCCAAGTGTGGAGAAGAAGCTGAGTAGTTTCAAAAAAACACAGTGGATAAGGGGGAGTGAGAGAGAATAAAATCAACAATATGGTGGCAGTTGCCACTGAAACAACATTTTAAAAAATCTGCACAGCCAATCAGATCTTCAGTGGCCTGTCAGAAGCCCTGCTGAAAGCATATGGCGGGCAGTGGGATAGGTATTGGCACCATGTTGGGCACCGTGTTGGGGACCCTTGCTCAAATGGAATAATTTTTTTAGGGTTAGACTTTTCTTAAGTCGTAGAATTTTCCTAGATCTGGGGTTGGTTAACATACAGCCAAGGGCTGTGTGTGATCCGGCAGATTCATGTTGTGTGCCCTCCACTCAAAATGGGGGACTTTTAGCTGAAAGTTGGTGCTCCTACTCCCCCCCGCAAACTTCCCATTGCATCTCTTGATGGTGGTGGTGGTGTGTGTGTGTGTGTGTGTGTGTGTGTGGAGTGTGTGGAGCAATGCTTTCTCTCAACTAGGGATGGGTATGAACTGGAAAAATACAGTTTGTGTCAGTTCGTGGCCAGACCATAAACTGAATGGAACTGGGAAGTTCAGTCAAGAACCGAACTGGTTTGTGGTTTGTGGCCCTGCAAACCCTGTTGCAGAAAGATTGAAAAACAGCTGAGCAATGATGAGCTGTCTGTTTTCTGTTGCTCAGCTGTTTTGGGCTATCTTGTGCAGTCCCTTTAAACTTTAAAGGGACTGCACAAGGCAGCCCAAAACAGCATTTTTATGGCTTTCTTGGGGAATAGAAAGCAGGGGTTTAGAGGGACTTGGAGTCCCTTTAACCCCCTACTTTCTGCTCTATCCATGAATTGCCATGAACTGCCATTAACAACTTTAAAAGATTTTTTAAAATTTGGTTTGTGATTCAGTTTTGTGCCTATCCTTACTCTCAACTCAAAATCAGTGTTCTGATTAAAAGGGAAATTCAGTGTGCCAGAGCAGAGGTACAATAAAAAGTTTCAGAGTCAGAGTCAGTTTATTATTACAGTCATCAACCAGTACTTATCAAAATAAGAAGTTCTGGGGCAGGGACTCCAGCTCTCAGTTTCTCTTTGGGCTGAGTTGGCATTCTGACATCTCCCTTGGGAACTTCTTATTTGTGTTGTGCACTGGTGTCCTAAAACAAATTATGTTATTTAGCATTAGAATAGTTTTGAGTTTCAGTTCAGTACAAATTGACTGCTTCATACATGGTCCCTAGCATGCCCATTGTCGTGAAACTGAAGCTTCTTAGAGCGGTAGTACAGCTGACCGTGCGTGAATGCACTTTATCCAGAGAACTGCCATTGATATTGATGCTTTTAATTGTTATTATGTAGTGTTTTAGATGTATTTTTGTATTGAATATATATTGTTTTTATTGGTTTTGTGAGCTGCCCTGAGCCTGCTTTGGCGGGGAGGGCAGGGTAAAAGTCAAAATAATAAATAAACAAACAAACAAATGTAGAACCTTTTTCATGATAAAAGAATTGTGCACAAAAGGACTTATTTAATCGAACAGGTGCTGAACTGAGACCATCATGCTCTCATATCGTGCATCAACATATAGCTGAGGGTGTGCATCTATAAGCTAGAGAGCCTTCTTCAGGTATCTTAGTCAACTTAACATAAGAACAAAGGGAAGCCAATGTTGGATCAGGCCAGTGGCCCATCCAGTACAACACACTGTCACACAGTGGCCAAAAATACCAGGTGTCATCAGGAGGTCCACTAGTGGGGCCATTATCAACTTCATACGTTCATATGCATCTATGGTTCTTGTTTATGTCATAGACATTGCAGTGCTTCCTTTAACCATTAAGCCCTATCTGTGATATATCTAGTGCCACATATTCCAATAATGGTTTGTGTGCCACTTAGCCAATAACTTAGCATGAGAGGTTGTTTAAAAATTAATCTAATAAGAGCTTTGATGTACTTCTGTTTCTGAAGAGAATTTGTATTTTAAAATAGGTCCACCCTGTTAGTTTAAAGTACTTTTTCGCCTGGGAGCATAGCAGGATATTCTGGCAAAGCTGTAAAAGTCGTAATCTGTTTGAAATGAGAAGCTAAATCACTACAAACAGAATCAATAAAAAATGTGTTTTAATTCCAAAAATGTTAATGTATTTTATTATGAGGGAATAATAATAGAAGTACATTTCCAATACCGACAACAACTGATTTTCTTGATCAGTAGAGCAGTACTTATTTCCTCCCTAGTTTTCGTTTCACCTGCTGTTCAGCTTGACGTGCGCAGAGGAAAAATTAATATAACAAGTGAAGCAGATAATGAAAGTATAATGCTACTTGCTAGAGAAGATTTTTACCCCTCTTTGTGTGCATGTGTATACATGTACATGTCCTTCCATGTGTGCATGGTGTGTTCTTATGCTAATTTCATATGTCGAATATGTTTTTAACATATTTTATGTGGCTTTAATATTTTAATGCTATTTTAATGTTTTGATGTTCACTGCCTTGGGGCTCCTTTTTGGGTAGAAAGGCGGCATAGAAATGTTTAAATAAATAAAATACTAATTAAATAAATGAATAAATAAAAAGTAATTAATAAATAAAATAAAATTGATAATAAACCACAGTTGGCTTCATGAATAGAAAAGGATAATCTGCCTGAACTCTTTGTTATCTGGGTATAGAAACAGCAGCTCCTCCATGCCTGAAGTTCTCTGAGTAGGCTTGTCAACCTCCAGGTGGGGCCTGGAGATCTCTGGCTATTACAACTGATCTCCAGATGACACAGATCAGTTCCCCTGGAGAAAATGGCTGTTGTGGAGGGTGGACTTTATGAAATCATACACTGCTGAGGTCTCCCCCCCAACCCCCCCTCCTCTTACCCTACCCAGTGCTGGCAACCCTATTTCTGAGCCTGATTTAAACATGGTGCTGAATAGAAGATAAGTTATTGATGTTGCAAGTCCAGGGGTCATTTTGTATAAAAAGAGGTGCAGGAGCTCATTAGCATAACTCATTAGCATAACTTATTTGCATATGCTACACTCCCTGATGTCACAGGAAAAATGTCAGAAGGCAAGAAAGAAAGGAGAGGGAGGGAGGGAGGGAGAGAGGGAGGGAGGAAAGAAAGAAAGAAAGAAAGAAAGAAAGAAAGAAAGAAAGAAAGAAAGAAAGAAAGAAAGAAAGAAAGAAAGAGCTGGCAGAGAGGGGACAGCTACTAATCCAAGCCTCAGAAATACCACTATTGTGGGAGGATAGCGTCAGTGGTGGCTGAAGCCTTCAGAAGGCTGGTCGGAGGAACAAGGACCTTTCCAGGGGCCAGGGTCATTTTGCTGCAGCCATGACACAAGCAGGCATTCCCCCACGGCGGGGGGGTGGACTGGCACCAACTCCCGGAGCTGAGCTTCCCCGAGCTCCTGCTCGAAATGACCCCTGCAAGTGACCACTGCCTATTTTAAACTGGGCCCTCAGCCATGGCAGGGACAGTGTCAGCATGCTAGAGATAGACAGTTTGGGTAGGGGTTTTGCTGCCATGCAAATGTTTAATACGAAGGAGGGTTCCCATTTGCTCGCTTATGGTGGGATACCTCCAGGTAATTGTGGCTGTTGCCCACCAATGCTCATCTGGTTGGTGGGTGGAAACTGGGACCAAATGGGGCGGGGGATATCATCCTGGGGAGAAAAATTAAAAAGAAAAGTAAGGCCTTATCTTTGTACAGGAAGTTATGAACATAATGTTCTTGATGATTTTTAGAGCTACCTAGAAGTGAAAAAGGGTCACTATATAGTCAGAACTTCCTGCAAGTAGATGAACCCTTAGTTTTGTTTGTTTTTTAAATTTCCCTGGGAGGCTTCATCTCCTATATCTTTCCTGCCTATTGCATCCCTACATATGATATAGCCTAGTTTAACTGAGATGCACCATTACTGGTGTAAGCTTTGCCTGCCACTTTTACATCTTGAGGTTGATTTTCACATGCTGCAGGATGAGGTGGTAGAATGAACAGAGCATAGAGGAACACAGAGGATCATGTTTATTCATTTATTCAACAGCATTTACAGTCTGGCCTTCACAAAAAGACTGCTTGTTGCTACCTATTTGCTTCTGGACCAAATTAAAGGTGCTTGTTATTTAAACTCCTTCAGGGCCTGGTACCCTCGTGCTTACCAAATGACATCTCCCAGTATACTCCCCTTCACCCTATGCTCTTAACACAGCGTCCTCTTTAAGGTGCCATCCCTCAAGACTGTCCACATGGGCTTGTTCTGTGGTGGGCCCAGTCCTCTGGAGTGGCCTGCCATTGCGGGTGAGGATGGCACTCTCTGTTGCTACATTTAGGAAGGTATGTATGTAAGGCAGTCTCCTTCCAGAGAGCATTTGGTGGAGGGTGAACTTCTCCAGCAGATATGTTTTAACTTTTTGGTGTATTAAATCTGAATGCTTTTAATTTGTGTTATTAATTTACACCCTTTGCAACTTGATTTATATATTGTGTGCTACCTGGAGTCCAAGGAGATACCAATAATTACATGTGTGATAAAATACTGGAATTTGAGGGCAGAAAATACTGAGCTCTGTGCCTCTTTACAGACCAATGTAAAATCATTGCTGGTGGCTTCTCCAGATCAAACCCAATTTCATTAAGAGTCATACCTCATTATTATCAGCCAAACCCTAATGTGGCAAACCTTCTGTGGCTCACTTTTATGTGTGCCTTACTTCCCCACTTTTAAGAGCTTTAGTATATGAGACCATCCAGTGTGGAAAAGCAATAATAAATACTAAGGATTAGTGGTAGCGAGAGCAGGTCTAGGATCCATTCACCTTAGCAGTGAATGAATGATAATCATGTGATACTAGAGTAGCATCTTAGATAATGACCATGGAAATTACAGTGTATTGGTCATTACAGCACTAACTATCTGTTCTCAGACTGTAGAAGGGCTAATGGTTCTTTTTTAAAACATTAGATTGTAGCACCTTTCACATTTCTACACTAGGTCCTCTAGGCACATAATATAACATTAGTCTATTATAAATGCACAAGTATATTACTAAAGATTAATAGCAATGAGAGAACTGTAGTTAGTGGGTTTGGCTGCCTAAGATACGGAGGTGAAGAGCAAGCAAATCATTATTAGCCCAGTCTGTTTTCAGGCATCTGGAAATTACTATAACCAGTTGTCAAATAATTTCACTCTTCTTTTGAGATTCCTGAGCAGTTCTGTAAACTCTGTCATAGACAGTGTAGTTCATGAGACCATTGCCGTGTGTGTGTGGGATTTTGCAGCCCACCAATTCTCCTGCTGAAAAGTTTGGCCTGTTGCTGAGCTGGTGTCCATGCCACCATCTGGGGCTCACATGGTCCCAATTAGTGGTGCACTGGTAGGAGAACAGATAGTCTGAATGCCCGAGTATCATTTTAAACATCATTTAGAGTTTTGTTTTTATTCTGATCAGAACAAAAAAAATGTTGACCTCTCTGTTGCCCCACGCTTCCTTATCCTGGATACTCTATTGATCTGCTTGTGCCTGAGCTCATTAAGCAGTGCTGAACTTGATGATTAGGAGGAACGAGAGCCAAAAACAATGCGAGGAGTGACCCGCCTGTCAGGAGGATAACATAATGGCTGCTTTTGTGCCCATTCTGTGTGTGACTTCCTGAGAAAAGCAACTGTTTTCTGTTGGATGTCTCTTAGCAAAACGAAGCCATCAGAGAAAACAGTGGGAAACAGAAAGACATATACTTTTTTTGAGTATTAAATTTTGCATTGGAAACTTGGCCACTTATTTGAGACAATCTCAAAACTATGAATGTTTTAACAGGAGAAGGCAGATAATTTGGGAAGCTTTCCTGCACAAGCTCCTCTAAAAAAAGCTTCGCCTACTTTCAATATGGCTTCTGAAAAAGAACCTCTCAGAGAGTAGGGTTGCCAGGTCTGGGTTAGGAAAAACCTGGAGATTTTGGGGGTGGGGCCTGGGGAGGGTGGGGTTTGGAAAGGGGAGGGACCTTAGCAGGATATAATGCCATAGAGTCTACCCCCCCAAAGATGCCATTTTCTCCAGGGGAACTGATCTTGGTTGTATACTGATAGATCACCAGGTGGCACCTGGAGGTTGGCAACCCAGAGCTGTGTCTACACGTGCAGCTTCAGCATCTAAGCTCAGAATTGGGATAATAAGCACTTCTGGTCACATTATAGAATAAGTCCAAGTTTATAAATATCTGGGAGTTACATTCCAGCGTTCACTCTCTTGGGCTTTGCACGCTGAAAAGATAGTAAAGAGTATAGCGACAATTTTGAGGATTTTTTTTCCACCATAGGTTTTTAGTTTGTTCCTGCAGCTTTGGATGCTTTTTGGGCAAAAATAACCTCATTGGTTTTGTATGCTGTTCCAGTGTGGATTGTAGGGTTGCCAGCCTCCAGGTGGGGCCTGGGGATCTCCCGCTTTTACAACTGATCTCCAGCTGACAGAGATAAGTTCCCCGGGAGAAAAGGGCTGCTTTGGAGGGTGGACTCCATGGCACTGTACCATGTGGAGGCCTCTCCCCTCCCCAAACCCTGCCCTCCCCTGGCTCCACCCCCAAAGTCTCCAGGTATTTTCCCACCCAGACTTAGCAACCCTAGTGGATTGGTAGCCTGGGTATGTGCTCAGATATAATCCAGATGGATCTTCTTAGATCGATTTTAGCATGTCCTAGATGTATCGCCTCATCCTCCCTGTTAATGGAAACTGAGCAGAAGACAATTTCTCTTATAGCCCGGTTAATGGTTATTAAATATTGGTTTGCAGTTAATCGAGAGAGTAAGGAATCACTAGTTTCACTGTTAGTATTAGATTCTTTTAAACCCGAATGGGTTTGCCTCCTCATAGATAAACTGAATTCACTTGATTTGGATTGTGATATTCATATGGTTTTAGAGAAGATTGATGTTTATATTTTGGTTAGTAGCCATCTTGTAGCAGAAGAATGGCACAGTTTTCAAGAAGGGAAGTGGCGTGTCATATTTTAATCAATACGAGTTACCATATTATTTCTATAGTATTAAGATACCAAGCTATTGGAGATTTTTTCCTTGCAAGAATGAATTCACTTCCACTTGTTGTCTTACATGGATGATTTACAGGCCAAGAAAGGGGATCTAGAGTTTGTCTCTGTGCTAGGTCTTTGGTGGAAACAAGCTTTTCTTCAAATCCTTGAGATCCCCTGAAATCTGACCAGTTCCATTCCCACTCATCAATGTCCTGTTTTGGTGGACGTAAAAGCAGAAGGGATTTCTGGTAGCTTCCCTGTGAGGTGTCCTTCCCCTCTTTCCTGGTGTCTGGGCAGCATCTTTCCTGGTGTCTGGGCAGCATCTTTCTTGGTGTCTGGGCAGCATCAGGAACCTTGGGAAATGTAGTTTGCTCAGCGCACCTGCAATGTTTTAAAACACTAGAGCTAGAGAACAATTATCAGAACTATAATTTACCTCAAATTGAAGGCAAGCATGGCAGGTATCAAGTTTATAAGCCTAGCCTAGTAATTATAAATGTTGTTGCCATCTCTAATTCTGTTTCAGGTATGGAGTTTCTTGTGTTAGTAATCAGTAGTGTTACCAGGTTTTAATTAAATGAATAAATATTTCAGTGCAAAGCATTAATATGTGACCTGTACACCATTGATGGTATTATACTTTTTCTAGGACACACACATGGAATATGTGGGGAACTGCCTGGATGTGCTGGTTCTCACTTTTATCTGACATGAGAGGGCCTCTTCTGTGGCACTCCCACAGTTACGAAATAGCCTCCCCAGGGAGGTGCACCTGGCCCCTCATTGTTGATCTTCAGGAGGCAGTTGAAGACAGTTTTATTTAGAATGGCATTTTGATTGATTTAGCTGTTATTATTGGCAGTCCTACTTGGAATTTTCGATCTGTGACTTTTATAGGTTTTATCATTGCTGTTTTTATTGTGTTTTTATAATGTTTTATTTATATCATAAGCAGTGTTCCCTCTAAGATGAGTTAGTGTGAGCTAGCTCACAGTTTTTTAGACTCCAGCTCACAGATTTTCATCTTAGCTCAGGAAGGAGGGCACCAGAGAAAACTAATTTATGCAGCAGCCAAATCACTCACTCACAACTTTAATGCCAGGAGCTCACAAAGTAGAATTTTTGCTCACAAGATTCCACAGCTTTGTGGAGAGAGAGCATTGTAAGCCACCTTGAGCTCTGCAAGGGAGAAAGGTGGCTGACAAATGTTTTAAATAAATAAATAGTGGTCTGTTGTGTGGATGAACAGTTAGGTGCTCTGGGTGAGATCTTTGACCACAGTCTGAGATCTTTAAAAGGAAAAGATCTTCCTTTACAAAAATACAATCTCAATTCACTGGAGCACAAGGCACCGGAAAACTATACCAAAACAGAATGAGGTGGTAAGAACGAAGAACAGAAATCAAGGACTAAGTTGTTCAGTCACTGGTATTTAGTTATTTCTTTAGGATATTTCTATGTCGCCTCTTCAGAGTTCTTCTTGAAGCAACTTATTATTAAAATAACCACAGTATTAAAAACAAGCTATTGGGCATAAGAAGTATCGATATAACAGGAGACCATTCAAAAGCCTAATTAAAAGCCTGGATAAAAAAAAGATATGTTTTGGCCTATAGGTGCCACGTGGGCCTCAAGGGGGAGAGTGTCCCAAAAGTGAGGTGTTTCCCCCCAAGTTTTTTGGGTGGTTTTCATTTTTACTAGTTAAAATATAGGTAATGAGTTCCAGATAGCACCCTTCAATTTCTTGTGTTCTAGAAACACCAACAATGAATCTGAAGGCATATTTTATTTATTAATATCTTCTATATTTAATGGTAAAGGTTTCATTAATTCTGTTTTAAGGCATCCCAAAAGATAAGCTGAAAATGATCAGATAAGCTGAAAATTTGTCCTTTGAATTATGCAACTTCAACAAAGATCCATGTTTTAGATAAAGAATTGGTTTTGGCTAGTAGACATTGAGCTTTAAAAAAATGTACATGATGATATAATTATGGATCTTGCCAGGCCATTGGTTCTATATCTAGCAGTCTTCAGTCCTGGGGAAATATTAGCTGGTGCTTTTTAAGCCCATTGGTGATGACTGATGCTTGATGAGAACCTTAGAAATCATGGAGTAGAAAGAATGGGTGTAAGGAAAGGGAGTTGCGAATGACGTGCTTGATATTATCACATTGCAGATATCCATGGCTATATTTAGTCAGCAGGCTGAACAGTGGAGATCTACCAGTGAAAATGCCATACAATTACTGCCTTTCAGTGTTAATTAGGGTAGGAAATTAAAATCCATGCTGATTCAAGTGAATGTTATGTTGGCAACACAGTGTGCTCTTTCATTTACCCTCTGACACAGTGTTCAGTGAAAAACCTCCCACCTCTAGGATAAAAATCTCTTGAAGAGTGGTAGCCACTAAACTAACACTCTTAATTTTCTAGTGATAGATGTCAAAGTGCCACTGGTCCTAGCTACCTTCTTTCTTATTCCTTATTTTGCTCCATTTCTGGTAGTCTCTCTCTCTCTCCCCGCCCCCCATGACCTAAGAGAAGAGCTAAGCATTCCTTGTGACTTGGCTTTATAATTGCAGCCTGTTAGTAATTGCTCATTCATTCAGAAGCTTTGCTGCAATATTTTGAAACAAATTGCCATCATTCTGGTTGTGTAATTAATCTGCTATTCAGAGAGGTACACGAGGATGAATTCTTATTGCTGTATAAAAGTACACAAAAAGGCAAATTAGATCTAGAAGTTCACTTTGAATATTTTGTTAAAACTGCTAGGTCTAACAGACAAACTATTCATTGGTATCTGTTTTTCTGATAACCAAAATATGTTTTCTTTTTTAAAATAACTTTTATTTTGAATTTTTAATTATAAGGGATACAGAAAAAAAGAAAAAACAGGGAAAAATATATACAAAATACCTTTTTTTGAATAAACATTGTTTTATTAAAAAAATATATAAAGGGGGGATGGTTTAGTTGAGTGTAAATACTGCCATATCGACTCTGTTTTGACTGTTTTATTCCCTAGCGACATCTCACTTGTTCATAAAACTGAAAGGAGGAACTGATGCATTAAAGGGGAAGGCTCAGAGTTACATCACCAACATGTAACTGTACTGATATAATGCAAATTGGTTTCCTGCAAATGAGATGGGGGTTAGCTTCTCAGCAGCTGTTTGCTGTCTGGGAAATCATGTGAACCATCTGGATTACAAAAGGAAGAATGCATGATTCTATCTTGATAGCCAGGCCTTTTTTCAAAACACTGGACGCTAACTACATGTCAGATGCTAGCTTGCAATGTTATGCTACATGGCAAACAGCACGAAGTGCCTGTAACAATTTGGTTTCATCTTGTTATGCAGGAACAATAAAAGTATTTGACAGGAAAATGCCTGACTTGAATAACATTTGTGTTTCTTGCTTAAGTGTGAGCAGTGGAATAATGACTGGCAAAAGAAAATGAATGCTAATTTTTTTCCCAGGCAAATGTGTACAGCATTCTGACAGGATGGCTCAGCGCATAGTCATATTAGAATTCAGGCAGTTTGAACACATTGGCTGCCTTCATGCTATGTAAGATCATTCCAGAAGAAAATTAGGGTTCCTCTTGTTAATAGATGTTATCACTGGTTAAATGGCCTGCCATAAATATTAGGGCACTGCAGGCTCCTCCTCTTCTTTCCATAGTGCTCTTTAGTACTTATGTCTTTTGGAGTATGCTGATGACACCAATATCTAGATTTCAGTAAGAAAGCTTCTGGATGTGGGAATCTTAGTTTTGGGCCAGGACTGGAATGGGGTGGTCAGGGGGTTGAGAAGACAATAATCTAAAGTTGAAACCAGACACGGGCCGCGGCTACACGAGTGAGATAATCTGGAGGGGGAGTGAGGCTATTTTGCCCTGGAGCAATTTGCCCTGCAGTTGCACGATCACACAGGTCTGTGGACCTGCCGGCACAACTCGCCGCTGCGTGATCAGATGCAACTGCAGGCGAGGGTTTTTTTGTGTGTGTGGTTGGTTTCCGATTCGCTTAAACGGGGGATTGATGAATCACTCCTCCACCCTAAGGGCTTTCAATGATGCACACACTGAGAAGGGGGAAAAAAAACAACAGCATGGTGTCGGGATAGCCTGCGATCAGACTATCCTCAACGCCACACTTCCACACTGGAGCGATCACATGGGGAAAGTCCAGCTGTGGGTTGCATCAACCCATTTGATACTGGAGTTTACGTAGTAGTTTTTTACTCTGCTTCTCCGGCGGATCAAAATGGTTGCGACAGCTTGTTGACAGTTGTGCAACGCCTCACAGATGTGCTGGTGTGATCACGCCGCTTTGATCTGCTGGTGAATCGTTGCTCTTGCGCGGCTAATGGGTGCGTATGATCATGCCCAAAATGGTGCCATGCAGTGCAGGTTGTTGAGGTTGATGGGCTATGCCTAGCTGTGATGGGTTGCAGTTAACTCTAGCTGGTTGTGTGAAGAGGTTAGAAATACTCTTGAACATAGTCTTGCTGTTGGAAAGCCAAGTGGGTACAGTAGCCAAGAATATTATCTTCCAATTATTTCTAGTGAGCAAATTACCTGCCCTTGCAGACTCAGCTGAATTGATCCATCCTATTGGAAACTCTAGGCCAGATTACTGAAGAAGAAGAGGAGGAAGAGATTGGATTTATATCCCACCCTTCACTCACTTGTAGTCTCAGAGCATCTTACAACCTCTTTTCCCTTCCCCTCCCCACAACAGACACCCTGTGAGGTAGGTGGGGCTGAGAGAGCTCTGAGACAACTGTTCTTGAGAGAACAGCTGGTACAGAGCTATGGCTTGCCCAAGGTCATCCAGCAGGTGCAAGTGGAGGAGTGGGGAATCAAACCCGGTTCTCCCGGATTAGAGTCCACGCACTTAACCACTACACCAAACTGGCTCTCAATTAATTACTGTAACACTCTGTATATTGGGCTGCCCTTAAAGACATCATAGAAATGTCAATTAGTACAGAATACAGAGGCTCATCTTTTGAGTGAAGCATGCCTGATCTAAAATGCCTTCATTAGTTGCCTATTTATTTTCACGGTTCCTTATTCAGTTTTTTCCCCTGCCATCCCTCCAAGGAGCTCATAGTGACACACAGGTTCTACACTCCTCATTTTATCTTCATAACAACCTTATTGAGGTAGTTTGGGCTGAGAACGTATGATTGATCCAAGTTTACCCAGTATGCTTTGTGATAGAGTGGGGATTTGAACTTGGTCTCCCAAGTCCTGGTTGACATTTTAACCACTACATGACTCTGTTTCAATTTATGGTACTAGTTCTTCCTAATTCATGACCTGGGATTCAGATTTCTGAAGGTTTTCCTCTTCTGGCGTGAACCTCTGCAACACCTCTGATCTTCCCAGGATGAGACAGAGGAGAGGAGAACCATGTATGCCCCTCTGAACTCCTTAGAGAACCAGTGGGATAAAATATAATAGATATCCCAGGAGAGAGTGAATAAGCTGGTTCCGGTCATGTTCTTCCTTCCTTCCTTCCTTCCTTCCTTCCTTCCTTCCTTCCTTCCTTCCATCCATCCATCCATCCATCCATCCATCCATCCATCCATCCAGGATAGGGAATATGGTGAAACAGAAAAAGCAAAAGTGTGAGGAGGTGCAATTGAAGCCTAAAAAATTAATTTATTTTACAGTACAAATGAAGTGAAATGGAAAGGAAGAGGGATGGTCTGCTAATGGTACAAAGTTCTTCAAGGAGGCTGATATACCATAGTCTTCCATACTTCTTCCTTTCAGTTGGCCAATAGCATGGTGCTAGTGAAGCTTTGGGTGTTTATTTTTGTAAGGTATATCTTACCTTTCAGCACCAAATAATTTTCTAGAGATAACTGAAATCAGTGTTGCTAATGAAAGATAAGTGCCATAATCCAGAAAGGCATGCTATATTAACATTTTCTTTAAAACTGCTCTTTAAAGTTCCACCAAGTTAAAAAAACAGCTTGGTTGACTGGTGTAAATGCTTCCATCGGAGGATATCACAGACCTGTCGTGTGGACTGTTGGCCTTGTACTGAACACTCTTGTACAAGATTCTCAGAACTGAGTTTTGTAGTCAAGGGAACAAATTTGCACTTTGAGTACTCTGAAGAATTCCCTTCTAGTGGGGAAATTCGGGGGAGGGAGGAGTCATGACCAAAACTGTGGCTTAATTGTGTTTTTGAATGAATGGTTATATTTTGGTTCATGAATATCAGTTTCTTTCACTGATTTGGGAATATGAATTGTATTTCTTTTATAGCTATAGTCATTCCAACAAATGTGGGACACAAGATCTTCTTCAAATACAGCTTTGCAGATCAGATAATTAACCCAGCAACTCAAAACCCCCTTAACATTTTTGTGTGGTGTTGAACTACTGATAATGTTCTTGTTTTCGTTGATCAGTACATGGATGCTTAAATATGTGTAGGTGCAAATGGTTTGATCATTTTAAATTCCAGTAGAAGTTGATTCAGATTAATTAACTTCTATTCTAAGTGCAAATAAAGCCTTTGAAGCAACAGAAGTGGGAGGGAATAATCTGTGGAACAACGCTGGAAGTTTAATTTGTTTTTGCAGAAGCAGAGATGGTGATTAAAATTCAGACACAAGGAATGCAGAAAACGAGAGTTAAGTGCATGTGCAAAACTACTAATTTAACCCTCCCTTCATTTGTGTAATTAGGAATGATTGACATGGCTCAGCGTCCCATTTATCTTTATTGCAGTGACAAACTGTACGCAATTTTTTGTTTCATTACAGCCTCATTTGCAAGCTAGTTTACTTCCTTAAAGCATGCCAGTTGCAGTTTGGAAGCCAGGATTTCATTCTTTTGAACAGTGCTGTAAATGTATTCTCAGTGTTCGGGAGTATGGCTTGATTCTAGGTGAACATCTGGTGGGAACAAGCTCAGATGTTCACTTGAAAACATTCCTTGGCTGTTCCTGCTTCGTGGGTACTGATAAACATTTCTTCCATGGAAGAGTATAAATTAGTCTTTTTTGCATGTTTGTGTGTTCCTTGCAGCACTTTATTTTCATTAAATAAATAAATAAATAAATAAATAAATAAATAAATAGCTTACAGTTGTCTGGTCTTTCACTAGGCAGGCTCCAACTGGCTCACTAAAGGTGACCGTTATAATGTCCTACTGTGCTCTTTATCACAAGACTCATGTGAATGTGACTGTTCACTATGAAATCTTGTTAGAGCATGTTCATGGCAATGATTAGCAGTCTAGGAGGCTTGCCATAGGAGTTTAATATATTTAAGCAGGACTTTTAAAAAATACACACGAAAGAATAGTCAACATACAGTGGTCATAGCTTTGGAATTTATTAACTGCTTTCTAGTCTAACTATAACCAGGGGTCCTTTGGGGCCGGAGCGAGGCGGAGCAAAGCTCCGCCAGCTCAGGACTGGCCAGTAGGGCAGCCACAGGCTGAATCAGATTCTCTAATCTGATTCAGCTCGCCGCTTTAAAAGCCACTGGAGGGGAGGGGGTTTGAGGGAGAGGCTCCAAACTTGCAGGGTAGCTGCTGGGGCCTCTCCTCAAAATGCCCACCAAGTTTCAAGAAGATTGGACCAGGGGGGTCCAATTCTACAGGCCCCCAAACAGGTTGCCCCCATTCCCTCCATTGTTCGCTATGGTAGGAAAAAAGTAAACATTTTTCCCCTCCATAGAGAACAATGGAGGGGATGGGACAATCTGTTTGGCAGCCCATAGAATTGGACCCCGTGGTCCAATCTTCTTGAAACTTGGTGGGTATTTCGAGGAGAGGCCCCAGCAGCTACCCTGCAAGTTTGGAGCCTCTTCTTCAAACCCCCTTTCCTCCAGCCCCTCATATACCCTATGAGTTTTTGCCATTGATTTCAATGGCCCATAGGGTAGAATGGGGCTGAAACTGACATTCCCTTTCTGACACACTTCTGGTGATGTCAGGGACGTGGCATATGCTAATGAGGTATGCTAATGAGTTATGCTAATGAGCTCCTGCACCTCTTTTTCTACAAAAGGACCCCTGACCATAACCATATACCCAGCATTATAATTTCTTATTGTATATAAAGAATTAAGCAAGATTTGTGTTCCGTGGTGGGTTTTTGTATTTACAAAGCCTCCACTTTTTACTGAAGAAATCGTAAATAAATAGGCTGTGTGACCCACCAAGGAGGATGTACCTACCAGCTATGTCTAATGGACTGCCACAGACTTGCCAAGGGGGTTTACTGTGTGCCCAGGACAGCAGAGCCAGGAAAAAGTTATCACTTGGCAGGCTGCAAAATGTGGAGAGCCAGTGTGGTTTAGTGTGTCAAGACTTGGTTCTAGGAGATCTGGCTTCAGATCCCCAGCTCCTCTGTGAAACATGCTGGATGACCTTGGGCAAGGGCGTAGACTTTCCAGTTTCCTGGGGGGGGGGGCTGGGCCAGAGACTTTACAGGCCATTGTCTCTGGGGGAGGCTCAGCACATCCTGGAAAAGTTGGGGGGGGGGCTCCAGTTCCCCAGCTCCCCTGAAGTTGACGCCTATGACCTTGGGCGACTCTCTCTCTCTCAGCCTAATTTATCTTGTTGTGAGGATAAAATCAGGGAAGGGAGAAACATGTATGCTTCCCTTGGAAGAAGTGTGGGATAAAAAAATGTGCCCTATAGATAATTGGGAAGTTGCCTTCAGCTAAGTGTGTTGTAGGTTGTATAGGTGTACATAAAACATACAATATTAGACAATTTAGAACATCAGTGTAAGAGTAGGTTTCAGTGGATCATATCTCTGCTATGTTAAGTGAAAAAAACCTATTATTGTTCCATGCATAACACTCACAGGACTTGGGCCAGCCACAGTTCTTTCAGCGCTCTCTCAGCCCCTAAAAACAAGTCTAGCTCAACACTAAGGGCGTTTTCGCACTGGCTTTTTTCCGGGGCGAGCACCGGAGTGAGCACCGGAGTTTCTGGTCAGTTTCACATCAGTTGCTCCGTGCTCACAAACTCCTCCGGAGTTTCACCGCACTGCTCAGGAGTATCCCTGGAGCAAGAAAATCCTGTTCCTGGCGGTGTTTCCTGTTTACTCCGTTGGAGAAACCTAGATGAGAACACACCCACTCGCCCGCCCTCCATCTGGCCTGCCCCGCGGTGGGCGTTTCTTGATTTTTTTTTTTTTGAAACGAGCTCTCCTAACGTTATATCGAAATTAGGAGGCAGGGAGGCAAGATCGCACCACAGGGACTGCGTTGGCGAGGTGGATTTGCCATTTCTTGGGAGCAGGAGCCGGGCGCCATTGGCCCGAGAGCTCCATGTGCTTGCTCCCCGGTAACTGCTGCCCTTTGTTTGGGCTTCCCCGGCAACAGCCCGTGCAGAGCTGGTGGTGGGTGCTTTCCTCTAGCAATCCGTGGAGAAGCCGCAGCAAGCGGGCGGGCGGGCTGGGGAAACTTGCCTTCCTTTCTGCTCCCTGTGTGCGGTCCCACGATCCTGAAGCAACACTTCCCCCCCTCCTTTTTTTTTTTTTTTAAAAAAAGGCCCTTATAACGTTATAACATCATAATGAAATTTTGATGCAGCAAGGGAAGACGGCACAATTGTTGTCTTTATATAATAAACACACGTTCACATCTACTATGGGGGGGGGTTTAATTTGCTGTTTATTGGCAGCCCCTGCAGAGCAGGCTGGGCGCGCTTCTTTGCAGAAAAGTCACAGAAATGGATTGAACTGTTTTCAAGGGGCTATAACTATTCCTGCGGAGCGGGGAGACTGCTCTGCGTGTCATGCTGCTCCTCCTCAGCTGCCGCCACCACCACCACCACCACCACCATTTATGTAATTTTTTCCCCCTTAACACGGGCCAGCTGACGCCATGTTGCCCATCCTCCATTTTGTTGCCTTGATCGGGTTAAGCACACGACATTTCAGTTCACATCGGAGAATCCACCCATGGGGGGGGGGGTCCTCCTTGTAGCCCGCCAATAGTTTTGCACCAACCCAGAACGGCGGGAAAATTTGAATACTGAGGAGGGACTTGATGAATTCTGGGAAGAGGAAGGCGGGTGATGCTGACCAGGGTGCAGGACCAGGGTGATGATGACCATGGTCCTGCACAGTCCTGCACGGTGGGGGGGGGGGTATGCCTGCCAACTAGCCACCATCAGAACGATATTACGGAAGCTTTTATATGTTTTATTGTATTTAACTGTATTATATTTATATATGAACGTTTTAATGATTTTATATGTTTTAATGTTAGATTGGCCATGGGCCCATGTGAGCCGCCCTGAGCCCACTTGCGGGGAGGGCGGGATACAAATCCCAAAATAAATAAATAAAAATAAATAAATGTACTGTCGTCATTCCACTATGATGTTATAACGTTACCACGCGTGCGTTTAAAAAAAAAAAAGGAAAAGCGGGGAACGAGGGAGGAGCTGGGGGGGAGGAAGGGGAGGGAAGGGGAGGGGAAATGCAAGGGGCGGGCACAGAGAGCATCGAAGCAACCCAAATGGGAACAGAAAACTTCGGGGGGGGGGGGAGAGGAGCAGATTGCTATAGTGCGAAAACGGCAGGTTTGCTCAGGAGGAGTCGCAGAGGGGGAAATGAGGAGGAAGTGAGAGGCAACTGGCCAGTCTGAAAAGGCCCTAAGAGTTAGAACTTATGGCTGCCAGACAGTCTTCGGATCTCCTGGCACACAATGCTATACGATAATCTATTTTTATTTTTCCTAGAATGAATACAGGTTGTCCAAGAGCAAAGCTGTGTTCTAAATAGTTCGTGTTTTGAAAATATTTTAAAAATATAATGTTTATATATAGAGTTAAGGAAACACACCAAGAGCAAGTAGTAGGAATGCCAAGATTTTTAACCTTAAGATTCTGCCCTCTTTAACTGTTTGGTAGAGAAGGGGGTGGGGAAGACTGTATCAAGTCTTCCCTCTACCTGTTCTGAATAGCCAATTACCAGGATTTTAGCTTTTAAAAGACTTGGCACCTGTATATGTGAAAGAAACCAAGGCAAAATATGGATGTGTGGAGCCCAAGTTGTAACTAAACAGGACATACAGTATGATTTGGTGCAGTGGAACTCACTCTGCACCTCAAGGAGAGCCATGTTCATGTTTACCATCCACCAAAAAAGCCACATTTTCTTCCTTCCCTGGAGTGCAGTTTACCTGTTCCTCTGACAGTGACTGGGAACTACTTTTTAACCACCAGCCCAAACCCATCACCAGTCTGATAGGGAACTGAGCAAAGCAAGCAATGAGATGTCCCACTGATCTCCATGGACAACAGCTAAATTTGGTCGAAATAGATGAATGGAAAACTACATCCATGGCATATTATGCACAGTTCTTTAGATCTGCAATCCTGTGTTCCTAGGAGTAATCCCTACTGGATAATATGGGATTTACTTCTAAGTAGACTTACTTAGGAATACTCCCTGGATGTGCTAAAATGAGCATGTCTTCAGAACTCTTGTTTTTTTTTTACAAGCGTTATTCCAATAAAATTCATTTTTATATAAAGTTTTGGATTTGTTTGTATCATTTAATGCAATATTTGTATTCCTTGTACTCTTGATTTGCTTTTTGCCTAATTAAATACTGCTGTTCAGGTATTTATTGCTCTTGGGATACAAAATTAACATGAGGGACTTTAATGTTTTGTGTGCTAAGTACTTCGTAGTCAAACATGTTAAATCAAATTATGCTTTTGTTAAGACACTGGAAAGTTTTCCAGAACATTTCTCAACTCTAATTTTTCCTGAAGACCCTCATGACAGCTCACATGGCGCCAATATTAAGGCCTTAACTTGCATTTCCCATGCTTTCTGGAGCATGAGTGGATTTGTAGGAGCTTTAACTCTTCTATTAAGATTTTTTGATTTTAGAAGTTTCTTACACAGTCATAAGATAAATGTATCTGTTCTTCTTTGTGTTTGTAATTTAAATGAGAAAACGAAGCTACTTTCTTTTACTGTAGTCTACAGAAAGAGAAACCCTAGCAAACAACAATTTAATTGTATACAACCAGTGAATAATATAGTTCTTGTAACAAAACAGGTACTTAGGTACCATGGTGACTGGTGTGACGTAAATGATATAAAAAGGACACCATTGGACAAGAAATTCTTTCTCTACTCTTGTTTCAAATCCTTTTTCAAGGCCACTTTGTATTGTACTGCTCCCTTAAAGTATAGAGCAATTTCCTCATACAGAATAAATGGAAATGGTGTATGAAGACTAACAACATGTAATTATAACCTTTGCTTGACATAGCTACCTGGATGAAAGAATTAAGTCTGGCAAAGAATATGAATATAATTTTTCCTAGCAGTATGGCTGAAACTTGCATGGTTTGGGGGCAGCTGCTGAAATGGTAAAAGCTGGATCCCTTTCCCCTCAGAATGGGCCATTTGTTAGAATATGGAGTTTAACTTCTCAGAATTATGGAAGAAGTTTATTTGGTGAGCTGATTATTAATGGAGCCCTGACCTGGATAGCTCCATTGTCAGATCTTGTCAGATCTTGGAAGTTAAGCAGGATTGACCCTGGTAAGTATTTGGATGGGAGACCTCCAGGGCAGTCCAGGGTTACCATGCAGAGGCAGGCAATGGCAAATCAGTTCTGCTTATCTCTTGCTTTGAAAACTCTACAGGGTTGCCATAAGTTGACTGCAACTTGAGAATGCGCACACATCAACGAAAGGACTCAGCTAGTGCAAAAGAAATCCATCATCTGCTCCCGTCTCCTCAAAAAAAAAAGCACATAAAAGCAGTTTAAAATATATGAAGGAAGGAAGAATAAACACACTGAATTGTGGAGAATGCTGCTCAGAAGGGAATAAAGATTAGGATGTTTTCTGTGCAGACAGGAAGTTTTAAATAACACAGTTTTGGGACATAATTTGGCGCAGGTAGGAAACAAGGCCAGCCACATCAATAAACTATACCCTCTTTTTAGAGACTAGCTCTCGATGGGACTTAAAATAGAGAGCTGTTTCTAGGTCAGCAGTCTAAATTTGAAATAGGCTGTTCTCCAGTGGTCCTAAGGAGTGGGGCAGTCACCACTAGTGGGAATAGCTCCACCCTCATAGAGCACGGTCGGTCTCTTTGAAATCGATCCAGTAGGGAAGGGGCCTATTCCCCCAGGAGTTCTCCAGTCTTACCGGCCCTGCTGGAGAAGCAGGAGGGTCTCGTCGGCACGCCAGGGAGCACAAAGATCCAGAGCAAAGGAAAAGGCGGGGGGGGGGGGGAGAACAGTAGCGAAGAGATCATGCTTAGGGCTTCCTCCTTACATCCCCCCACCCAGGGCCAGCCCCAGGGTTTTTTGCACACTAGGTGAGGCTACCTTGTGGCGCCCCCCAGGTGAGGCTGCCTTGTAGCGCCCCCCCCCCACTGCAGAGCCGCCCTTTCCACCACCGGAGATCCACCCACAAGGGACACCCCCCCCCCAGTCCCAGTGCCTGCCTGCCTGCCCGGGCTCATGAGCTCTCCAGCCCCACCAGCAGTCACCTGCACCAGCTGGCCACAGTGCCTACAAGTCTATCTGCACTGGCCCAAGGCTAAGTTTGGTTCTTAGCCTGAATGGAAAGCTGCATTCAGACATAATGGTAAATCATGGTTTGCATAAAGCACACTATCTCCTGGTTTGAATCTCTCTCAGTCTCTCCGCTGCCCCATTTGCCAGCTGTGCCCCTAGGGGGCTGCCTAGTTGTCTAGTGATAGAGCCAGCCCTGCCACCACCCCAGCCTTTTTCAAGCCATGGTTGGCGGCAGAGGAATTTTTTCTTTTGGACTGGGGGTGGTTGTCACCTTTTCAGATTCCAGGTGCTGTTGGGGAAAGTTTCTGCCAAAACTTCCTCACAAGCAATGGCAGACACAGATAAGAGGCGAGGAAGGCTGGTGGCGCTGAGAGGCCCTCAGCAACTGCAACGTGAACAAGGCCACATTTAGGACCACTGGAGAATGGAAGATTGGTATTCACTAACAGTGAAGCTTCCTTCTCAGTGGTCCAGGAGTGGGGCAGTCATACCCACCCATAAATAAATGAAGGAAAGGAGAAGGGATGGCTTCGGGCATAATGGTGGTGTGCTGAAGAACCAGGGAGTGCAGCCAGGAATGACCCCTCTAAGGGAACAGGTAGACAGACACCAATAGAAAGGAGTGGGGCAGTCATACCCACCCATAAATAAATGAAGGAAAGAAAGGAGGAGGGATGGCTTCGGGCATAATGGTGGTGTGCTGAAGAACCAGGGAGCACAGCCGGGAATGACCCCTCTAAGGGAACAGGTAGACAGACACCAATAGAAAGGAGGCTAGCCAGTGGGAGGCAGCTGACCTTAAACGTTAGATGATCGAGTCCAATTTCCAACAGTGATCTAGTGGGTGCAGAGGTCCACACGGGGTCAGAAAGATCTTTTGTCTTTCAGTTACGAAAGGGAGATTATGGCTTGGTGACTACTGGAGAACTCTGGGAGGAATAGGCCCCTCCCCTACTGGATCGATTTCAAAGAGACCGACCCTGCTTGATGAGGGCGGAGCTATTCTCACAAGTGGTGACTGCCCCACTCCTGGACCACTGAGAAGGAAGCCTCACAGTAAGTGAATTACAATCTTCCAATATTGAGGGAAAACAACAACTTCTGGGATATTTGGGTTAAATGAGTCTGACGAGTGCAGTCTTGTCAGGATACAGGAATACCTGAATATGCCACAGATTTTGCTCCCAGAGGCTGTTGCTTGCACAGATGTTTTTGAAGGTATGTTGCATCTGCACAGCTGCTGAACTCATCTTTCTCTTGCTTAACTGAAAGCACCTTTTCTTAGGAGAAGGAGAAGGGGCAAGATATTCACTTTGACTTACAAAGACATAACTGTGCTTTTTTGCCAATCACAGCTGATTTATGGTGACCCCCATAGGGTTTTTAAGACGAGACATTCAGAGGTGGCTTTCCATTGCCTGCCTCTCTGGCACAACTCTGGTATTCTTTGGAGGTTTACCATCCAACTACTAGCCAGGTCTCACCCTGTTGGTTCGTTTGATTTTTAGAGTGCCCTCCCCTATATAGGGTTCAGAGAGGGGGACATGATGTCAATAAATACATTTATGAGGCAACTTTTAAGCCAAATTAAAACCATTAAAAACAATTAAACAACTATTCAGAATGGTATCTTAAGGACACTTTATATCCTTTCCCC
Source organism: Lepidodactylus listeri (assembly GCA_029233225.1). NCBI lineage: Eukaryota > Metazoa > Chordata > Lepidosauria > Squamata > Gekkonidae > Lepidodactylus > Lepidodactylus listeri. Next base: position 53,763,180 of record JARCFY010000001.1, on the reverse strand, counting down.
ATAAGGGGGAGGAGAGATGGAGGAAGCCAAGCTTAATGGCATTTTAAGACATTTTACATCATTTCCCTGTGGGGGGTGGATGGAGGAGGCCAGGATCAATGGCAACCATTGCTGTCCTCAACTGTAGGCCTGGTGGAGCATCTCTGTCTTACAGACTTTGCAGAACTGCACTAAGTCCCACAGGGCCCAGATGTCATCAGGTTGAGAGTTCCATCAGGCCACGGCCAGGGCCAAAAAGGTCCTGGTTCTTGTCGAGGACAGCAGGATATCTTTTAGGCCAGGGATCACCAGAAGATTTTTCTCTTCAGAGCATAATGCTTAGATCTGATGAGATCAGGCTAGCCTGGGCCACCTGAGTCAGGGTGTGCTTGATAATAGAGCTAGAAAAGTACCAGATACCCGGGTCTTGACAACATGTTTGATTGAATGTGTGTGAAGGAAAGAGAGATATTACCATGGAAAGTTTTACAGCTAAGTAACATCAATAACAATATGAAGGTTGGTATTCTCTGAATACCAGTGAAATATAGTATTCTCAGAAAGTCATGGATGAGCTGCAGTTAGCTAGGTATATTCCAAGTGTTATAGGTCTGGTAGGTGGAGTTCACATAACTGACTTATTCACATCAACTGTTTCTGAAATAATTCGTATGTACAGATTTGCGTAACTTGCTCCTGGACTGTGCAGTGCAGATTTGCTCGTGTAGAACATTCATCCATTAGGTTACATAGGTCTTTCTGGTACTCTCCTGTTGGATTTGGAGATAATGGTCTGTTAAATGTGGCATTGGAGAAGCAGCTTTCAAGCTTCTTGAGTCCCACCTGTTCATTATGCAACAACCTTTTCTTTGTCTATAATCTCAGAAGTGTTTCTGGGATAGTGGATAGTGTTATGTTGATAGCAGCAATGTGAACATTTCTGTAATGCTGTATACTGAACTTTGCCTGAGTAATGAAAGTTGTCAGCATAAAAATCTAGCCTTATATTGCTGTGCTGAGTCTCTCTCTCTGCTGATTCACAAGTTATGGAGTGCTCAGGTTAGTTCTCTTGTTCTCACCCTGAATAACAGATCTGAGTTGTGGTTTCTTCTCAAATCCTGTAGGTGGTATGCCCAACTTGGAGTGGGACCATGATGTTCATGGAGAAGGGACTTCTCCTGTGTCATTTTACCATCCTGTAACAACCCCAGGAAGTGCTCTTTGGCCCATTTTAATGACCTGTGCTTAACCAAAGAAACATGTTTGGGAAAATGGTGTATGTGTGTGTGTGTGGTAGGGGTGGCTGAAGCCACTTCTCCATATACACCACAGTCCAAATTGGGTACGGCATGCACAGGGATTGAGGAAAACTTGCAACTCACATCTGACTATTACACTGGGTGAGGACCTCACACCCAACCTGTGTTCTCTGTAATGTGTGAGTCAATTATCATGCTGTTTCTCAAATGAACTTGCATGTCACTGTGTCAATGATGTGGTGAAATTGATTCTTATATGGTGGAAATTAGCATCCAATGTGGTTGCAACAGGGAACCACTGTAAGCCGGGCAGAAGAATCTGTTCTGTCTTGGGGACTCTCCTTCTGGTTAGGAAATGATAAATATAGAGTTGAAGTGGGTTCCAAGCCACAGAAGCCACTGTCACCATACATCTGTTAGCCTTTCAGATAACATTCTTCAGAATTCATTTTAGCACAACTCTTTTACCAGACTTCTGAAAAATTCATCACTAAAGAAACTTGGTATTTTTGACCTTAACTCAGTGGCATAGGTGCTGTTAAACCATGTGTGTCTGCCGCATTATTCTGGTTATATCAGAAGATACAACCAGGTGGGTATTATGTTGCATCTCCATGGTCATACAGTGGAAGCAAAACAGCCTCAGTGGTCTGAAACAAAGTAGGTATACCTGAGCTTGAAGCACCATGTTTTCTTTAGTGCTAATACATCAACATCCAAGCCATTATGGTACACCTCTATGGGTCCTGACTGTGTTGGAATAAATATGAGGTATACAAATGGCCCAAATATGTTAGTTAATTAGTTTGGGGAAAAGATTGGGCAAGTCCCCTGTGAAATTTCAGTTGAACCACAAAGTCCGTTATTCTGAGAGGAGTAAAGCACATAAGCATCCTAGATTTGTACCCAATAGATGTTGTTTACCTTGACTTCCAGAAAACTTTTGATAAAAGTTTTCATCAAAGGCTCCTAAGTAAGCTCAATAGCCATGGGATAAAAGGACAAGTCCTTTTGTGGACCAAAAACTGGCTAATTAAAAGGAAACAGAGAGTGAGTATAAATGGGCAATTTTCTCAGTGGAGGGAGGTAAGCAGTGGGTACCGCAGGGATCAGTACTCAATCCAATGCTTTTTAACTTGTTTATTAATAATTTGGAGTTGGGAGTAAGCAGTGAAGTAGGTAAATTTGCAGATGACATGAAGTTGTTCAGGGTGGTGAGAACCAGGGAGGATTGTGAGGCACTCCAAAGGGATCTGTCGAGTGTGGGCGAGTGGGCATCAACGTGGCAAATGGGGTTTAATGTGGCCAAGTGCAAAGTGATGCAGATTGGAGCCAAAAATCCTAACTATAAATACACGTTGATGGGGTCCGAACTGGCGGAGACTGACCAAGAGAGAGATCGTGGAGTTATAGTAGATAACTCAATGAAAATGACGAGACAGTGTGCAACTGCAATGAAAAAGGCCAACGCTATGCTGGGGGTTATTAGGAAGGGAATTGAAAACAAATCATAATGCCCCTGTATAAATCAATGGTGCGACCTCATTTGGAGTACTGTGTAGAGTTCTGTTCACCACACCTCAAAAAAGATATTATAGCATTGGAAAAAGTGCAGAAAAGGGCAACTAGAATGATAAAAGGGTTGGAACACTTTCCCTATGAAGAAAGGTTGAAGCGGCTGGGGCTCTTTAGCTTGGAGAAACGACGGCTGAGGGGTGACATGATTGAGGTTTATAAGATTATGCATGGGATAGAGCAGGTAGAGAAAGAAGTACTTTTCTCCCTTTCTCACAGTACAAGAACTCGTGGGCACTCGATGAAATTGCTGAGCAGTCGGGTTAGAACAGATAAAAGGAAGTACTTCTTCATCCAAAGAGTGATTAACATTGCCACAGGAGGTGGTGGCGGCTACAGGCATGGATAGCTTCAAGAGGGAATTAGATAAACATGTGGAGCAGAGGTCCATTAGTGGCTGTTAGCCACAAAATATAGATAGGAATTCTCAGTCTGGGGCAAGCGATGCTCTGTATTCTTGGTGCTTGATGGGGGGGGGGGGAACAGTGGGAGGGCTTCTAATGTCCTGCCTTCACTGCTGGACCTTCTGAAGGCACCTGGTGTTTTTGGCCACTGTGTGACAGAGTGTTGGACTGGATGGGCCACTGGTCTGATCCAACATTGGCTTCTCTTATGTTTTTATGTTCTTATGATTTGGAGGAGGAGAAATCAGCATGCAGATGTCACACCTGGTCATCTGTCACAATGACCTGGCAAGTGTCAACCTAAGGTAGATCAAATGAAGATTTTCCTCTGTTGGACACCTGTTGATATCCCCCTTGATCTTGCCCACTTTCTTTGTACTTTGCACTATGTTTAGAGAACCTCATGATCCCAGGGAATAGTTTATTGACTTGATCCTTCTTGGCAAGACGTTTGTAGTGCCCCACTTTCTGACTGGGCCAAGATAAGCTCCCTGCTTCTGAGAGACCCCTTTAAATATGAACTGGTGGTGGAAAGTGCCATCAAGACTTATGGTGATCCTGTAGGGTCTTCCAGGCAAGAGACAAACAGATGTGATTTTCCATTATCTGCCTCTGCGTAGCAACCCTAGAATCATTAATCAATGAAAAGACTGGACTAGCCTTGGGTCAGAGTAAGCATGAGCTAACAAGGTCCAATACTTTGTGACTCTTTTGCTGTACACTCTTTCAGATGCTTGCTGTGGAAAAGGTGATCCATCTCCAGCAGGGAGACATCTGAAGACTTGTAGTGGTTTAGGCAGCAAGAACCTATGTTTTTGTTTTCACTTTTCATATTTTCATCTGTCAGGTTTCTTCCTAAGATTGTGTGTGCATCTTTGCACACCTTCTTTAAAAACCTTCTTTAAAAACTGGTTTTTTGATTGTGAGATACTCTTTGGATTATTTTTCCTTACCATCCTGTAACTCAAGTACACTCAACAACTGAGGAAGAAGAGGGAGAGTCAGGTGGGATCCTTACTCCCCCCCTCTCTCACACACGCACCGACTGTGTTCAAATGGAGAATTATTGACTGGTCAAGAGCAGCCTGTTAATGTACTCAAAAACTCTAGGTAGCAGCAAGTGTACTACGGGGTGTTTAGGTCCAAGAGCTTGGGTTTTTAGCACTGGGTCCCACAGGCACGCACATAGCACACCCAGGCAAGGAACCCCAGGAAGGGATTTAGACCCAGTAACTGATGGGTAGCCAATGGAGTGATAGTAGTAATAAGTAATAATAGTAGTAATAAGCATGCTTTGCCTAGTTCCCGATAATAACTGAGCTGTGGTTTTGTGCACCAACTGAAGCATCGTAGTTGACTTCAAGGGGAGACCTATGTAGAGTGCATTACGGTAGTCTAGTCTCAGTGTTACTGTGGTGTGGATTCAGGTAGCCAGATTGCCCATGTCAAGGGAGATGGCCATCTTCTGGGCTAGACTGAGTGGGGGAGGAGGAAGGTGTTTTTTTTGCTGTTGCATTAATTTGCTTCGCCCACAGTAATGTTGAATCCAGTATAACCGCAGGCTCTGAACTGAGTCAGCAGGGCTCAGCTGAACCTCATCCAAAGTGTGGAGTACAATGTCCTTCAAGATCTGTGCCTTCCCAACCAGCATAACCTCTGCATTTCCAAAACTTAGTTTAAGTTTCTTCACTCCTAGCCATTGAAACATAGCAGTCATGCAGTGATTTAGGACCTCTACTGTATCATGAGGAGATTTGGCCAAGATGGTATAGAGCTGGGTATTGTCAGCATATTGATGACAGCCAACCCTAAAATTAAGAATGATTTGTCCTAGGGGCATTACATAGAGGTTGAAAAGCATGGGTAATCGGATTCCACCCTATGGAACCCCATGGGATAAATCCCACTCTGGTGACTGGCTCCTATGGCAGCCCCTTTGTATGTTGTTTGTGAGGAATGATTTGAACCTAATCCAGCAGTAGGCCTAGGTCCAAGAGCACCCCCCAGACTATGGACCTGTTCCTTTAAGGGGAGTGCAACAACATGTGGAACAGGTGACATCTTAAATCCGGGGTCAGATCTTCCACCAACCAGTAGCACTTAGATCTTGTTGGGATTAAGTTTATGTTTATTAGTTGCATCCAAAATGTCTCTAGGCACTGGTTCAGGTTTTCTACAGCCTTCCTGGGATCAGTTGGAATTGCAAGACATAGCTAAGTGTCATCCACATATTGGTGGCAAGGGATCTAAACAATTTGCTTCATCTGGGAGAGCCTGGAGTTATCTGCACTGCACTGTACTGTACTGTACTATATGATAATATAATTGATGGGTCAGGGGATGCAGATGTCTAGCCTAGTTACCCTGAGTATTTTTGGAACATGTCAGAACTCCCATTACCAATACAAGCACACAAGAGCTAGTGTGCATACCCAAGTTAGGAGCAGACCACATGATCACATGTCACATTTCCCATTTTTCCTCTGACATGAATGTAGTACTTAGCCTGATATTAGGTGCTTTATTATTATTCTTTAAAATTATTCTTGCCAATCTCCTCACATCAGCCTCAGCAACTGTGTTAACATTAATAGTAATGAGAATTTTAATGTATTATTTATGAATGGTATTTAAAATAATCATTGCTATATTTTATACACGCTGGTGAAAGTAGCTGAGAGAAATTAGTCTAAAAAAACCTTACACTTACATCTCAATATACAAGGATAAATATAGCCAAGTCCAACATGAACTTCAATCAGATTTTGAGGGGGGGAAATTACACATCTTCCATGGAAATGGGAGTCGCATCGAACTAACAAACCAGCAAAAGCCAAACTTGTAACAAATTTATTACAGTTGATGCATTAATCAGGATTCAAAGAGAGCAGTCCTAAGAAGACCAACTCAGAATCCTACTCAGGTCTGTTCAGTGGGCTTTACTCTCAGGAAAGTGTTCTTAGGGTTGCACTGAGCGTTTGATAATAGTAAGGCTGCCCTGAGTATTATTATTAACACCAGTTAATAAAAGTGGGTGTCGTGTGTCTTGTGGTGGGCATCTCATTTTCTACTGCATCCCTCTCCCCACTAATTCTTCTTTCCCTTCTCTGGCAGCCCCCATAGCTTCTCCCCTTTTACTGCTTCCTTTTCTTCTTCCCACTGACAATTCAACCAATGTCTATCTGTCCCCCTGTCTTCAGCTTTCCTTTCTTCCCTATCCCTGGCAGCCTCTCCCTAGAGTTGCATGGCAGCCTCCAGCACTGGGCTGGTCCCAGTTGTTTGGTGGCTGCTTGTACCAGACCAGGCTCAGTTGTACCTTGGCCAATGCCAGTACTGGGCTAGGCCCAGTTGCACAGTGGCTCCTATGTCTGGGCCTGCTTTCATCTCTCCTTCCCATCCACTAGTATACCTTTCTCTGCCTCTGTATCTTTAGCTTTTACCGCTTTCCTACCCCTGACAGCGTCTCCCAGGAAAAGTGTGGCTGGGTCCAGTGGTGCGGTGGCTGCCACTGCCAGGCCAGTTTGTGTGGGTAGTGAGTTTCTGATACTGGCTGCTCAACTTTCCCTGGTGAGTCCTCCTCCATCAGGGCACATGACAGTGGAGTGGGGAGGGGCAGGGCTTTCTCAGGGCTGTTTTGACCTCCCAGTCCACCCCTGCTCCCTCCTGTGGCTTTGCCTTACAGAAACCAAGGCTTGGAAGGGTTGGCAATATTGTTGTGGCTGCCTAGCACCCCATAACAGATGCTGAGAGTTTTGTGTGCATTCTTTGTTTAAGCTACAAGTGTTTTTTTCTGTTATTTTGGGAAGTTTTAATCCTTCATGATTTTTCTGCAATCCTGGGACTCCCTTCAAATTTGTAGAGGAATCCCACGGTCTGTTCCTAGCTCCATTTTGTGGCTTTATCCATCATATCCTCAATTGCGTGGTTCAGAAATAGATATGTTGATTGATACCAATGTGATATTTAATGGTAGCTAAGGCTGCTTATGGGGCAGAGTCAAGCCAGGGATATAATGGAAAGGACTGGGAGATAGACTGTTCCTCAAATTTTAGACAGGATTGGGCGTATTACGTCTGTAACAGCTTTTTGACGTACACCTGCAATTCCATTTCAGATGTTAGCTTTGTATATACTAATCACATTCACAAAAAAGAGGAACAAGTTTCTGGAGAACCTACTTCCAAGTGTTAAATCGGATGGCTTACGACAATTTACAATGAAACAATTAAACCAGAATACTGCAATAATTATGTCACAATTATTCTAATTTCTGTGTGCGTGCAGGAATCTTGTGAAATTAGTTGTTTTTAGTTCTGCCAAATCTTTACATAATTTCCCCCCATTATTAAATAAAATATTGAAGCCAGTCTTGTATATAGTTAATTTGCATAATAGAGACATGAGCTGAATAATGAGATCATGAACTTCTAACATGTGTAAATTGTCCCATCAAAGAAAAGTATACCAATTTGTGAGAGAATTTAATATTGTACTGACAAAATTTCCACTGGGATGTGTATCTTAGGAGCCTCTTAATGCACTGGGATTCTGTCCAGATAATTTCGATGAAATTACCCCAGGTCAACGTTTTTATCTTGGGTAACAATACTATCTTTTTTCTCTGTGTATTCTATCCCTCTCCAGTTATCCAAAACTCTTGTCACTGAACCAGTGTTATCCCAAAGTAAAGCTGAAAACAGGAAAGGATTTGTAATCATCGAAGTTATTTCCAAGGTGGTGGTTGTTTTGGTCACTAAGGGCAGTCAGAGCATAGCTGACTTGGGCTACTCAGATGACCTGTGGAATGTGCCATAAATGTATGATGTTTCCTTATACTAAATCAGACTCAGAAACAAAAGTCAGCTTTGGCCAGATATATAAACCTCCTGAGTGATCAGACAGCAAAGGCTCTCCCTCCGTGGCATTCTTATGCAGGTAGCAGCAGTCAGAAATGACAGAGGTAGCTACATCACAACTGGAAATAGAGTTGTCTGCTGTTGCCAGAGTAACAGCTCAAGGTAAACCATTGTGCCACCTATCCTAGGTGTTCTGGGATCCAGGTACTGATTGACATGATTGTGCTATGAGCACTGAGGTGTCATTCAGATGTAACAACCGTGATTTGGTGCATCTTACTTCCCCCTCTCTTCTCCCATTGTACGTGTCAGTCTAATTAAACACTTTTGATTCACAGCCAGCCTTGGTTGTTTATTATATTTGAGACCACAAATAATGATTTGTGCAAACCAGGTTTCAAAAAGGGTGGTTTGAGCTTGGTTTGTAGGGAAGAGCACAGCCCGTAGTTTGTGGTTTGGATGTAGTGACAAATCATCTTCTGTGGTGAAAGCAAAAATCTTTAATTAAGTGGTTGTTCATGCAAGGGGAGGGAAGAGAGTGTAAGTGAACACAAGGATGCTTAGTGTCATAGTGACAAACTATGGCTTGTTGCTATGTCTGAACCAAGCCTGTTTAATGCAGTGTGCCAACGGGAGTACCTTCTGTTCTCAGTGTACAGAGAGAGTTGTTAGAATGTGGGACTAGGATCCAGGACAACTGGATTCGAATCCCTGCCCTGCCATGGAAGAAGAAAACAGAGAGAAGAGATTGGATTTATACCTTTTAAGTATTGAGCAGGAGGCGATGAATCCAAACAAACAGGCTTTTATTCAGTGACATTGTTCAGCTCAAAAAACAGCTCTATGAGAGCAGCACTTTCATTTATACTGTTCCAACACATAACTTTCAACAATGTAACTATATACAAGCAATACTATTGGACCCAAGCAGGGCTCAGCGATTGGGTATCTAGATTGGCTTCAGGACCAATGGGAGTCTTTATTAATCAGCCAATAGGAATTGGAGCTTTAGGATACCAGAGCCCTTTTCAAGCTATTACTGCTTCATATTCTAAACAAACACAACAATACCCCACCCTTCACTCAGAGTCTCAGAGGAGTTTACAATCTCCTTCCCTTCCCCTCCCAAACAACAGACATCCTGTGAGGTAGGTAGGGCTGAGAGAGCTCTGAGACAACTGCTCCTGGAAGATCAGCTCTGAGAGAACTAACTGACCCAGGGTCACACCGGCAGCTGCATGCGAAGGAGTGGGGAATCAAACCCAGTTCTCCAGATTGGGGTCCGCCGCTCTTAACCACTACACCAAACTGGAAGCTTGCAGGGTCAATCACGGTCTTTCACCCTAACCTTTCTCTCAAAGTGCTTGTTGTAAGAATAAAGTGGAGGAGTGGAGAGTGATGTTGATAAGCTGTGTTGAGTCCCATTTAGGGATAAAGGTAGGATATAAGTAAAAATAAAAACCAGCATTTTTGTGAAAGGATGAATTTTTTCATGGATATAGAGGCTTACTTTCAGTTATTTATGCATCTTGACTCTAACTAGCCCTTCCTGGCAACTTAACCCCCCCCCCCCACACCTATATATAAGGCTTGAGGAAGTCTGTTTATTGTATCTGAAGACATGTGCGTGCACACAAAAGCTTATACCCAGAATTAAACTTTGTTGGTCTTAAAGGTGCCCCTGGACTCAAACTTTGTTCTGTGTAGGCTTACTGTACAGCTTACTATACTAATATTGGCAGTTATCTAGAGACACTGCTTCTGATTCAAAACTGCTCTCCCTGTCCTAAGAAATAGCTATCTGTGCTGCATAACAAATTGTTCTTTAAATTTCCCTCATTTTGAAAAGCAGCTTAGAATGCAGTGAGGGAAGCTGCTCTTTAGGCGTAAGGGCCTAGGCTTGGTGATGGAGAATCTGCTTTGCATGCAGGAGGTGGGAAGCTTAATCCCTGGCACCTCCACTTAGAAGGCTGAGATGGGTGATGTGAAAGCCCTCTCCCTGAGATCCTGGATAGACCAATGCTCTGATTTGGGATAAGTCAGCTTAGTGTGTTCATTTGTGAAAGTATCACACATGTCTGTGTGTATGCAAATGGATTTGTTGAATTGGGCCTGAAAGATATATATATCTTAAGGCTTATGTTTAAATTTTGTAACATGGAATGTAATTTGCACAAGCTGGAAAGCCCTTACTACTGTAGGCAAACTAAGAGGCAATTTTTCCCCCAGTCTCTGAGCACTGTTAATTAAATACATGTTTTTAATATTGTATTGATTAGACTCATCTACATCTATAGGAAACAAAACAAGTAAAAATATTAGCTAAAAGGATCTACCTGTCTTGAAAGTAAAGACCTGCAAATTCTGGAGAATATAAATATAAGTGACTCATCAGGGCCTCTAAAGGTCAAGGAAAATTGATATAGAAGTAAAACCGCAAAAAGAAACTAAAAGATGAAATGTCAGAGGCTATGATGAGATTGTGGGTAGGAGGAAGTTAATAAAAACTATGAAGAATCAAGGCAGAGAGAGAGAAAGAGAAATTAAGGCTTTACGCCTGTTGCAGTTAAGTGAATGACAGTCTCAGGAAACATAGATATAAAGATTCTCCTATAAACAGTCATTCTAACCTTGGGAAAAAAGATTATAAAACATTATGACTTATTATTATGTATCATATTTCATGTCTGTCAAGATAGCTGTATTCCTTATTCCACCAGTCCTCTTCCCATGAGATCTGTACGATCGATTCATGTAAATATATAAAGCTTTCTTATACCGAGTCAGACCACTGGTCCATCTTACTTTTCTTTGCTGTGGCTGGCAGCAGATCTCCAACAGAAAAGAAAGGTGGCAGGGTGAGGGCCATTACAAAATGAGACCAGAACACCCAGCCATGCCTTTTTGTTGTTTTTGTTGTTGTTGTTCAGCTGCACAGCCAAGTCTGACTCTTCACGACCCCATGAGTCACATCACACCAGGCCCTCCTGTCTTCCGTCATGCTCTGGAGTTTGCTTAATTTCATGTTTGTTGCATCGATAACAGTGTCTAACCATCTCATCCTTTGCCGTCCCCTTCTTCTTTGACCTTCAGTCTTTCCCAGCATCAGGGTCTTCTCCAGTGAGTGCTCCCTTCTCATTTGGTGGTCAAAGTATTTGAGCTTCAGCTTCAGGATCTGGCCTTCCAGGGAACAGTCAGGGTTGATTTCTTTTAGGATTGACTGATTTGGTCTCCTTGCAGCCCACGGGACACTCAAGAGACTTCTCCAGCACTATAATTCGAAAGCATCTATTCTTTGGTGCTCGGCCTTCCTTTTAGATATGCCATATCTTATGCAGAGAACCACTGAAAACACCTGGTCACAAGAATAAACAGACCGATCAGAGTGGGCCCAGGTTTGATCTCATCAGAATGTCCTGGTAGGAGGTGATGGGAAGGACTTCGGCCTGAGAATCTGCAGGGCTGCTGCCAGTCTGAGTAGACAGTACTGACCTGGATGAACGGATGGTCTGATGCAGTAAAAGGCAGCTTCATGTGTGTTCTTGTTCACATTACGTATGTGTATTTCTGCCTGTTGAGGGTAATTCTTATTTATTTATTTAGAGTATTTTTATCCTACTTTCCCTTCCAACAGGGGCCCAAAGCAGCTTACAAAATACAAATACAATTTAAGTAAATTTAAGCAAACAAAACACAGCAGAAAGAAACAAACAACACCCCCCTCCCCCCCCAAACCCCCATCCTGGTCTGGAACGGTCCCATCAAGGCCGCAGGCTACAAAGCAGGAAATGGAATGCTGCAGTACTTCGTAGACCTTTGGTCTGATCCAGCAGGGCAGCTCTTATTATCTTAATATGGGATGAGCAAAAGTGTTTAAACGCCTAAAAAATAATAGTGAAATGCTAAGATGCTAGAAACTTCCGACAGTGATTCTCATGACATGTTAGGGCAGAACCACATGTAATGAGAAGTACAACCTGCTGCTGCAAATGTCTTCTCCTGTGTCCAATTTCTCCCCCTCCATGACTGTAATAAACTGTACCCAGTGTCTTTATATGATGTTGTTAATTTCCCTACTTCTGTCCACAGGGGCCAATATGGTGGAGCTGGGGTAGGGAACTGCACAAATCTAGTGTATTTCAAAAGGAAAATGATGAATTGAACATGAACAAATTACAAAGTTGAGCAGAAATAAATTACAAAAAGTGTCCTTGTTTGTAACTAGCTCAGGAGGACTCTTCAGATCTGTTTGCCAGCTCTCCAGAAGGAAGTGACCCAGCTCCGGAACGCTCCGTGATTGCGGAGAACTTGAGGAAGTCTCTTACATCATGCTGAGTGTGTTGGTGCAGCTCTAAACTTCTGGCACACTCTGATGGATTGACAGGGGTGAAAAAAGCACTTCGCTTCTTTCATGCTGAGTTTTGGAGGAGCAGTGTCCTGAGTCTCCTTGCATGCTCAGATGAGGAGAGAGATGTGAGTCTCTCACACTGTGCTGAAATTTGGAACATGCAAGAGATTTATGTTGCTTTTGCATAATCTGTGAGACTCCCCACCCTTTTCCTAAATTATCTGACAAGAGCAGAGGACTTGGGGGAAGGGAGAGCACTGGCGAGTGATATATACAATGGCTGGCTATTGGACTAAGCCTATATTAATGGATCTCTGTATATTTTACCTCTTAGAGACATATGTTCTCCCAAGTATGGAAGCAGATGTCTTCTATTGGAATGTTAGGCCTAACAGCCTTCTCCCCAGCTGAGAGACACCTTCTACTGCAAAATTCTTCAGCCCTTTCCCTTGCATTTGACCAATATAATGCTGTGACTCTGGGATCAAGTAGTGTTGAGAAGGAATCCGCAGCTATCGCTTCTGAAATGTAATCTGTGAACAGCCTAAAGAGAGTCTACGTTAACATCCTCTTTAAAAAAGCAAACGTCTTGCACTAAATGCAAGTAATTTGTCAGGCACCGTATCCTTTCAGGCTGTTTAGAAAGATTTAACTCAGAGCACTTTTCAAATACCTTTGCCTCCTACAGCTACCTTTATGTTTTATACAATATTTATTAGGCTACTAGATTAAAAACACACACACACACACAAAACAGTACTTTGAACTTTTGTCTGGTCTGGCGGAGGATTTGTAAATATTGTAGACAAAGTTATTTCTTTCTAGTTTGTTAATCTCTTCTGTGTAACACAAGGAAGAGAGGGGAAAACCCCTTATTTGTTAGCAGAAGAACAGAGGTTTGACTTGTGTTTAACCTTGCGCTTCTTAAAATATGGCTCCTATTTAAACACATGCAATCAAAAAGTAAATTAGAAGGGATTTGTTTGAATTGCCTCATTAGGTTCGACTGCCTAGCTTTAGGAAGCTTAGCTGTTTATATTCTGCACGGTATTTGTTCATTCAAGGTGCATAGCCTGGCAGTGCAGTACTCCACTCCTTCGCTACATGGAAACTATACGTATCAGCCTCCTGTTGTTTTTATCTGGCATTAGGATTTAAAGATATGTTCTTGCTGGAGAGCTCTATAAGGTGTTGTGAATAAATCTTTCTCCTAGCTACATGTATAAACTGTTGCATTAAATCAGTTATTTATGGAGCAGGTAGTAAAAATTGCAATTAAGCAAACTGCAGGGGGTCAGGACTGAGAGAAAAAATCCATATTTTGGTGTTGTCTGAGAATATCCCATGGAAGCAGTATTGGGATGTGCTTAGATCAGGCTTTGTGTCTGTTAGAAAGAGTTAATATGCTTGCTGGAAAACCATTTCCTGTTTCCCCTATAATTGGCCAAGTTCAGACTGGCAGTTTGGCCCGATATAGGCACATTTCACAAGTGGATTAAGAGGGCCGGTTCACACAGCTACAGCTGTCTGGCACTGCCATACCATACTCACCCCGCCCTGAAGCGTTTTGATTCCGCTTTTAAAAGGTACCTGGTGAAACCTGTGGCAAGCCATTTGGGTGCACATTGATCCCGCTTCCTGGAAGTGTGGACACAAATAAGACCCAATCAAGTGGCACCGGTAATGTGAACCTGCTGATCCGGCAGGGATGTGCATGTGCCCATGTGGACTGTGGACTTGAGCACACAACCTCCTGTGGGGATGCTTCCGGCTCACAGAGTTAAAGCTCCCAGCCATGGGATCCTGCCACAATTGCTGCACCCATGCGCAGGTCGGTGAAATGGACCAAAACTATGCCCAACTGCGGCGGCGCTGCCAGGGGTCACCCCGCAGTGCGAACGCTCCTCCCTGGTATGGTCCCGTATCAGTCCACAGTGTTACCAGAAAGCCCTGCAACAACTTGGCCTGGGTCTTTTTGCCCCGCTTCCCTTGCGCTTCATTCTGCCATTCTGTCCTTTGCCTTTGTCTCTCTCAGTGTTTATTTTGAGCCCCCCAGCAAATATTTATTTATTCACTTTATTTATAGCATATTTTTCTTGCTGCTGACACTCAAGGTAGATCATGCAGTGTAAAGCAGAGCAGTCGAATGACATGAGACATCCAGCAAACAATGCAAGAGGACTTGGATGACAAAGATTAGAAACAATTTAGGGTTGCCAACAGGTCCTGCCTTTAAACAGGAGAAAACAGGTCCTGCCTTTAAATAAGATGTTTAAACCAGGACATATTATTTACCTCCATTATATGAAAAAGCTTCGACTGCCCATTTTCACCCATTACGTTTTGGTTAAAGGGCAAGACATTTTTTTTAATCCAGCTTGTTGACAACTCCTAAGAAGTAGTCTGGATTGAGGGGAATCTCAGAGCGTCATAAACACACAGGGGTTGTGTCAATCTGGTCAACTCATTGTGAGATAGCATTTTATTTGGCTTTGTTACTCTCAAGGGCCAATCAAAGTTCCTTCGCCTGATTAAGATGGAGGTCTCCTGCTGTATCACTGTCTTCTCTAGACATGGAGTTCTGAGTGCTCTGCACAAATTAGCTAGCGTGGTTATTAAGTCAAGTTATTTGAGATGTTCTTGGCTGTTTAAGCACAGTTCATGTTGCTGACTATGCTGGCATTCTAAAGCAGCCTTTCAAAAGTAACACCAAAGGTAGAAGAAGAGATTAGATTGATACCCCGCCCATCACTACCTGAAGGAGTCTCAGAGCATTTTACAATCTCTTTCCCCTCCCCTCTCCACAACAGACACCCTGTGGGGTAGGTGGGGCTGAGAGAGCTCTTTCAAGGACTGCTCTTGAGAGAACAGCTCTGAAAGAACTTATGACTGACCCAAGGTCACAGCAGCAGCTGCATGTGGAGGAGTGGGGAATCAAACCCGGTTCTCCCAGATGAGAATTTGTGCTCCTAACCACTACACCAAACTGGTGTAGCTGCTTGTAAATTACTGCTTTAGTTTACAACAGGTAGTTGCTTGTAAACTACTGCTTTAAAGGCATACAACATTTTTTTGACGTAATCCTTTGCAACATTTAGGAAATCTAAATGGCGTTCTCTTGTGTCTTAGCTTTGCCACCTGTAACCAATGCCCCCTCTAAGCTGTGGAGTCTTGTGAGGAAAAATTCTACTTTGTGAGCTGCTGGCATTAAAGTTGTGAGCAAGTGATCTGGCTACTGCATAAATTAGTTTGCTCTGGAGCCATCCTTCCTGAGCTAAGACAAAAAGTTGTGAGCTGGAGGCTAAAAAACTGTGAGCTAGCTCACACTAACTCAGCTCAGAGGGAACACTGCCAGTACCATGTCATTCCTCCTGTCACTTCATGGCTTTGCTTTGAAATTTCAAGCGGATAGTTTAAAATTTTGTTATTGATTTTTCTAAGGCACGGTAGAAGCCTGAACTCTTAAATATCATTGCAGTCCCCCCCCTTATTTTTTTTAGATCAAGACAAGCTTTGAAACCTGCATCTGCTGCATTTTTAAACAACTCCCCCTTCAGTCGAAGGTGTTGTTCTCCTTAGGTCTCCTGCATAATGACTGAATTCTGTTCCCCTGTTCTCTGTGGAGAGCTGTTGCCAGGTTAAGTTCTAGAAAATTAGAGAGGCAGGGGATGCAAGGAGTCCAAAAAGTACTGTAGCTCCTTAGAGACCACCTAGTTTATTGTGGCAGAATTCACTGGAAACAACCTTCAGCTTTGTAGCAAATGTGTGTCGCAGCCCAGAACCATGAGGCAACCCCATTCTAACTACTGGTGTTGCTAGTCCATCTCCTATGCAAACAAAAAATACAACTTCAAGGTATAGAGAGAATCATAGAATCATAGAATGTTAGAGTTGGAAGGGACCTTGCAGGCCATCTAGTCCAACCCCCTTCACTCTGCAGGAGCATAGCTGAAAGATAGCCCTACAACATACCCAAAATATGGTCATCCAGCCTCCGCTTGAAAACGTCCAGTGAAGGAGCATCCACCACCTCCCGAGGCAGTCTGTTCCACTGCTCAACCACTCTTACAGTTAGGACATTTCTCCTGATATTTAGCCGGTATCGACTCCCTTGTAGTTTTCACCCATTAGATCTAGTCTTGGATTCCAGAGCAAGAGAGAATAGATCTGCTCCATCTTCTACATGACAGCACTTCAAATATTTGAAGACGGCAGTCATGTCCCCTCCAAGCCTTCTCTTTCCCAAGCTAAACATACCCAACTCTTTCAGCCTTTCCTCATAAGACTTGGATTTCAACCCTCTCACCATCCTGGTTGCCTTCTTCTGGACAGGCTCAAGCTCGTCAACATCCTTCCTAAAATGTGGTGCCCAAAACTGGACACAGTATTCCAGGTGAGGCCTGACCATAGCAGAATAGAGTGGAACTACCACCTCCCGTGATCTGGACACAGTGCTTCTGTTAATGCATCCTAAGATCACATTAGCTTTCTTCGCAGTCACATCGCATTGCAGACTCATGTTTAGCTTGTGTTAGAATAGCAGTTGCACTGAAGTCCATAGCAACCTTGCCATAACCCACCAGTGATGGAACAGTGTGCAGACTATGCTCCTGTAAGTATCAGAGATGGAAGCAGCAACACACCAATGTTGTTATGTCATCCTGATATCAGCTTGCTGCAGCCACACAACAAAGGGAATACATCACCTCCCCATACAGGATGCACTGTGGTTGAACCAGTAGAAGCTGGGTGTTGCAGATGTGGCCAGAACTATAGGAGAACAGTTGCTGGACTTGACTCAAAAGATCATGGAGGATGCTCAATGTAGGTCAGAGGGGAAGGCAGAAATTCGGTGCGGAGATCTACAGCAACCAGCCAAAAACCCATGTGGCAAAGAAGGCAGATTATGGCCGGATTGCCTCCCCCCCCCCCCAATCTCAGGATAGGCCCCGCAAGGGCCAGTGAGCAGACCCAAGCTTCCTGCCCTTGCCAGGGCCTAGCCTCCTCCCAGTCAGTGAAAACTGCTGTGGCCACCACTGCCCTCTCTGCTTTCCCCCCTCCCTGTGGGGCCGCAAACAGGACCCACAATGAGTCTGGGCCCTGGCTTCTGCTCACCAGAGAAGGAGCTGGCTTAATCTCTCAGCTAAACATGCCAAAAGAGAGTTTAGACCAGAGTAGAATAGCTTTGGAGAGGGGCAATAAACAAAGGATTAACACAAGTAACCTACACAATGTGTAGATTAGAAGCCATCGAACCCATAGAAATAGCTATTGTGTGTGGAGGCCATGGTGTAGAAGTGGCCGAGAGTGGCAGGAATGTCCAGCTTCACAGAAGTGAGGAGATAGTTTAAAGATGGGGTGTATTGATCAGGGGCCAAAATATAATCATATGTATGAGAAACTTATATTCACTGTTATTAAACAGACTTTGTTAAGATAAAAAATAACAAGAATGAACCAACAATTTTTATATTTTTCAAGGACAGATAACTTTGTACGGTGTTTGAAGTTATAAGATAATTTGGTAGCCAAAAGCGTGCACCTATATCAAGTGGGAAAAATAACTGCTGTTAGGAGATTATTTTTAAGAATCTATGAATATGGAAAGCAACATTGATTGGGAGTTTCTTCTCTGAAGGAGTTCCTTGCTTGTGACCTGCTTATCTTTGGGAAAGATACTTTTATGGACTCATGTAATCACTCTGTTTTAATTATCTGTGTAACTGTAGTAGGTGGTATAATTTTCTGTTGAATTAGTTAATGTTAAAAAACAATATAGCTATCTATATATCTAATAGCCAAGTTGTTCCGTCTGTGCAGATATTTAAATCCGCACACCGGGGGCAAAGAGATTTTCTTGCACACTTGGGGCACTCCCCAGGTGTGCAGAAAAATCTGAAATGTTGAAAAAACCATACGGGGGATACTTAAATCCCCCCCAAATTAAAAGAACATTCCCTGTGTATGTGCACTGGGAACTGTGCCTCGCCACAGTTGCCTTGGGGGGAGGGTGGAGAAGGCCTGCCGGGCTCACCTGTTGCTGCTTCCTCCTCCACCTTCATGTGAAGCTCCTGCTGCTTCAGTGGGGGAGCTGCATGGAATACTCTCCCCCCCCCCCCGAGTATTGCGGGTCCCCACTGCTTATATTTTAATAAAAGAGTAAAATGGAGCAGAGATTCTCTAATAGTATCACTTGTGTACTAGATCCACAATGAATATAAGAGGCCTGTTGGAATGTACCTTTTACCAAGATTTAGATGACCTGATAAAGAAAAGCTAACAAGACAGCTAGGGCTTCTTAAAAGCATGTCTGTGTCTGAATCAGTCCTGATCAGAGTCAGGTGGGAGGTTTAGAGGGGGTATGGATAGGTGTCATTCCAGTGCTGCAACATCACTTCCAGCTTGACCCCAGAAGTGACATCATTGTGTCAGACCATGGAGTTTTAGGGAAGTCCTAGGGTATTGCCTTGGTGCAATGATGTCATTTCCGGAGTCATGCCAGAAATGACATCACAGCATCAGAATGATGCTCATTTTCCCACCCACCCCGTTTTCCCCAGAATGCTCTACTGAGCAATGGTGAGCAACTGAGACTGCCAGCAGGATGGCACCTCTAGTAGGAACTTGGGGAAAGTTCAGTCAGAGAACTCTGTGGAACTGGGTTTAAGTCCCCTCTCATTTCCCCTATTGACAGGCAGATGTTCAGGAAAGGAAACAGCCTGTCCAACCATATCGCCTGCATGCCTTCATAGCTTACTTGGCTGGGGCAAACTGAATTGAACAGCTGCCCCATGCACGGATTCTGTCTTGAGATGGGAGGTGGCTTAGGGAGACCAGACCTTTGCTAGGAAAGGGGGGGGGGAATGTAGACATTGGGGTTGAAAGTAGAGAAGTCACAACTGCACCTTTACAGGGATTTCCATCAACTCCCTAGCAGCTCACTGGGTAAAAACACCCATATGTCTAACTGGAGGCATGGGTTCAGAATCCACCATGGGAGATGCATGTGAGAAGGCAAAGTTCAGCCTTTAGGTTGCTTGCAACTGGCAGCTCAGCAGCAAAGGAGAAAGAGACTGGACCAGAACCACACCTCTCACACCTTTGACGATCTTTGATGCGTCATCTTTGATTATGCAAAATCCCAGCTGTGCCTGGGACTTCTAACAGGGTACTCTGGTAGTGAGCCACTGCAAGGATTGAACTGGGGATCCAAGATAGGCAATACCTGTGCATTTCAAGTGTGTTTTGCTTTTCTCTGCCATCTATCTTGCCCTGGTATATATGGCTGCCTATTTTTGGAAAAATGGCTGTTCTAGGGCTGTTTTGTACCTTGCGAACAATCCTAAAGCCCTATCACTGAATGACATCGCAAACAGACTAAACACTAACACACAAAATACCATAAAAGTAATAGCCAAAGAGGTACCATTTATTGGAGCTACGCCAGTTGGTTAAGGCACTAGTATAAAGTGGCTTTAAGCCTCTGTTGTGCTGTTTGTGAATGTTGTTAATGAAGAACAGAAAGTGGGAGTGAGAGTGCCATTGTCCTCTTTTAGAAGATAAACTAAGTGTTCTCACCACAGTCTAACTGTAATGTGTCCCTTAAGAGTAGACATTGAACAGCACCACTCATCATGTTTCAGCAGGCCAATCAATTGCCAGTTTTAATTTTAGCTGAGAATCTGCGTATTATAGCTGTAATGAGACACCCACAAGGTTAATCTGTGCCATGTTCGAGATAAATGCTTGATACCTACTGGTAACTGACTGCACGGATTCCTAAATGCTTGGATAGTATATGATTCAGGACTGCTATTGAATTACCAAGACGCTTGACACCTTACCTACTATTACCATTAATATGCATGTGTTCCTAAAATTGGTAGGAGGGCACAATCCACAAGTAGATTTGCTACAACAAATGGGGGCAATGGAGATGAAGTCATTCTTCTTTTTCTGTTATGGTTGGGATGCTTTCCAGTATTGTCAAGATATTTTGCAGTTTGCGTACTGTTATCATTATTGTAGAATTGTAGAAAAAAATCCAGACACATCAGGTTTGGGTTGCCAGATCCCCCCTGGCCCCCAGTGGGGGATGCGGCGGGGTTGCCAGATCCACGTTGAGAAACTCCTGGAAATTTGGGGATGGAGCCTCGGAAGGACAGGGACTTCAGTGGGATATAATGCCATAAGGTTCACCCTCCAAAGCATCTGTTTTCTGCAGGGGAACTGGTCTCCGTAGTCTGGAGATGAGCTGTAATTCCAGGAGGTCCCCAGGCCCCATCTGGAGGCTTGCCTGTTGTGCAAAACCTTGTATCAGGACCAACTAAAATATCAAATAGTATGCATGATTTGAGTTTTCGACAAGTCTTCATCAGGTTGGGTATTCAGTACAAAATTAAAGGGAGTGGGGAGAAAGAATAAGTTGTCTACAGTATGGTGGCAAAAACCAAGGGTGATTTCTCACTAGCCTTGCCCCCAGTTTACGTTCCTGCCTCTTGTAGTCTGAAAATGGAAGTCAGCATGTGTTGCAGGTTTATTTGGATCAGATTGTGTTTGGTTCAAAACAGGAGCTTAAATTGCACTAAAGCCTCCTGAAACAAGGAAGCACTTTCAGTATAAATAAAGTAAATTTTAGTTTTAGTGCTAAGAGTGCCAAGCATTTATAAAGTCATAGGTCTGGGTTCGGGGAAGGTGCTGTCTGATCTGAACATTTGTTGAACTCTATGGGACTGTCCTGTGGCATTCAGCAGTCTTGTGACACAGCTGAAATTGGATGGGTGGCTTGTATAAATTGTTACCTTACGATGGCAGATGGGCACAGAGGTGCCTCAGTTGGTACAACACTGGTGGCTTTGAAAAAAGGCTCCTGTGAAAATGAAAATCAGGGCAGATACGTGCTACAAACAGACACCTCTGCACAGCCCCGGCTGAATTGGCAAGCCTGATGCTAATCACACATACCCCTGTGGGAAATTGTGTGGGACACAACAGGAGTCTGGAACAGGCCAGAGTGAAAGTTTTACAACAAAACACTCTCTGAGAACCCCATACTTGTGGGGAAAACATAGTTTTGGAACAGAATACAGACTGCATAAGAACCACTTTTGTCATTATACCATCCCGTTCATGTTATTTCCTGATTTTAAAAATCACCACAAGATAGATTATCCTGGTGTTTTATTCTCCCTTGAAATCTTATTGATGGTGTGTTGATGACCTAGCTTTGCCGGGAAATAAATCATGTTATTCTTCTGTTCTATGGGAGCACAAGAAGAAAAAGATTTTTCACATAGGATTATGCTCTCAGCTGGGAAATAAACTGAAGCTACAGACTGCCACTGAAAAATACATTTTCCCCTTTACCCCTTAGTGATAAAGAAAACTGCATCATTCTACTGAAGTTTTAAATGAGTTATAACTTTTTCTTACAATTGCAGAATTACGATTGCAGCCGTTTCTGACAAACAGCTTTAAAAATATTTCTGTAAGGGTTCAGTTCTAGAAAATCATCAGTTCCAATTTTTTATTTTAAAATGTTAAGTGAATAGAGGAAGTGTTAGATTTATAAAAAAAATTAGGGGTATTTTCTATGTGTATGTGTATCTGCACCTGGGAGTCACGTTGGCCTCTGGTGAGTGACCCCTACTGGGGGCCTGGAGGATATTAAGAGACTTGGCTGAATAAAGGCCGCCTCTGTCCTCCCGACTTGGTATTCCAAGGAAGTCTCCTACTCAAGTACCAACCACAGTTGACCCTGCTTAGCTTCTGAGATCTGATGAGATCAGGCTTGCCTGGGCTATTCAGGTCAGGGCATATTAGGTACTTTTTTGAACATGCATTTTTGTCTTTTATGCTCTGAAGTAGAAGGGCCATGGTCATGGTCATGGAGAGGTGGGACTCATGCAGGTTTTCTTTAACATTTTATTGTTTTTCAGTATAACATAACAAGTAAGAACATATTAAACGTTGCAACCAGGGCTTTTTTTGTAGAAGAAGCCCAGCAGGAACTCATTAGCATAATAGGCCACATCCAACAGCAGAAACTCATTAGCATATTAGGCCACACCCCCAACAGTGCCACTCCCTCCCAGGATCGGCTTCTCCAGGTGCCCTGCGGCTTGCGGGGCACATGGGGAACCTGAGGGAAGGAAGGTAGTTTCTGGATTGGCTTCCCCAGGCGCCCCGCAGGAACCCAAGGGTGGGGAGGCTGTAGGTGTGGCCAATTTGGAAGCCAGCCGGAACTCCGTTCCTGTGCGTTCCTGCCCCAAAATAGCCCTGGTTGCAACAACATAGGTACAATCAGAGTTAATGGGGAACATAATATATGTCATCATTCACTAAACATTCAATATTCAATATCACTGATATTTACTACAGTTATAGTTTGTAGTTGCCATAGACACAGATTATTGATCACATTGGGAATCCCTTCTTGTTTTATCAAGTACTCCGTTATGGGGAACCAAATGGCAATGAAATTAGAAGGAGTTTGAACATTCAAGTAAGATACACTGTCTGTTATTTTGCTATAATATACTGATCCCAATTTTTTTTGCGTCATAATGATAGATCTGGAGCCAGGGTATTTTTTCCAGCATGTTGCTGTTTTTGTAGCGGATAGAAGAACTGAGATGGTATCAGATTGGGATGGTGGTGGTGAACCATTGCTCATTTTCAGCCATTAAGGAACAGGTGGTCTGGGGTAGGTGAAAGTTCGATTCCGGTTACAATTTCAATTTGCTTAAGTACCTTGTCCCAAAAGGTTTTAATATGGGGACAGTGTAGCTAGCAGTGAAGGTAATCTCCAAGCTTCCTGAATTTTTCCATCACAAAGGGCTTGCTGAGTGAGAAATATGGGCTAGCTTTTGGGGAGTAAGAGACCACTGAGATAGGACTCATGCAGTTTTGATAATATGGTTGCTCACTCCTTTCTGCCATATTGCAAATGTGTGAGCTTGTTTCATCTAAGGAAAAATATTATTTCCATTTAAGGTACTGCTAGCACTGGGGCATATCTTGTAGGTGATAACAAGCATGAATTTAATTTTCACTGAAATCAACAATAAGTAGATCTAAGTGCTGGATCATATGTATCATTTTTACTGGTAGATTATGGAAGCATTTGTATTATTATTATTATCAGTCTGAATAAATAGTGGTCTAAACAAAACATAGGAGTTATGGTATGTATGTGGGTGTACAGAGAGAGAAAGAGAGAGAGAGAGAGAGAGAATGTTCCAAGACACAAATTGAGGCATGATGATATTCTATGTCGTTTAGAAAACAAGGACCAGGGAGATATTTAATCCAGAAGGCCATGACTTTATTAAAAGTGTACATATACATTTTGGTTTGGAGCCTGCTATATTTAGTTCTGGCCCTTAAAAGAGCCATATTGTGGATATAAACCACAACAGAGTGCCGTTAACATGTGAGACAACCTTCATAAAATCTCTCTTGAATTAGCCATATTAAATGGTTTCCTTTTAGTGCATGTGACACTTACTGGAAAACCTTTACATAATTTTTTAAAGAGGCAATCAGCCTCTTTTACCTGTGAGTACTCAAAGAAATAAATTAGGCAATTATGTCACAGTTGTCTAAAAGGCCATCTGATCTAACTTCAAATGAGCTTGTAACTGACCATATGGAATTATGGATGGAACTACATGTATAAAGTCTTCGCAATTCTGTATTTACCTTGTGACACTAATGTTGGGGAAGGAGGACAAGTGGAAAGTGGGTATCTAGCATTTTTTCTACTGGACAATTGTCTATTGCAAATACCCCTTTTCCTGATGTGTTTTTGCTTGTTTGTTTTTGTTTACAAAGTTGGCCTTACAAAACCAGGCTCTGAGAAGCACAGATGTGGGGAATGCTGATCTGGCAACACAGGAAATCTGACTGGAACTGGAATCGTAGGATCATAGAATCATAGAGTTGGAAGGGACCCTGGAAGTTGATCAGGGTCATCTAGTCCAAACCCCCTGCACAATGCAGGAAATTCACAAATACCTCCCCCCACACCCCCAGTGTCCGCTGTTTCATGCCCAGAAGATGATTAAGCACTTCCTTCTTGAAGATCTTAGCATGCTCCAGAAAAGTGTGTTTTGCCAGTATAACATAGATCACACGCAGAATTAGCCGCGCGATAGGCACAACTCCCAGTCAGATTTTAAGGGCATGATCACAAGAACACACCTGTGAAGCATCCCGCACCCATTGGCAAGCCGTTTTGCTCTGCCGGAGAAGCGGAGTAAAAACACACTGGGGAAACTCCAGTATCAAATGGGTTGCTGCGGGCCACAGATGGAGTTTCCCCGTGTGATCGCTCCAGTATGAATTTGTGATGTCGGGGATAGTCTGATCAGGCGATCCCGATGCCATGCCATTGTTTTTTCCCCTTCTCAGTATGCGCATCATCGCATACTGCCATTGGAAGCCCTCAGGGTGGAGATGCGATTCATTGATCCTCCATTTAAGCGAATCGGTTATGAACGACAAACCCCCCCCCCCCCACTTGCCTGCAGTTGTGTCTGATCACGCAGTGGCAAGTTGCGCTCACAGCTTAGATGAACTGTGTGATCGCGCAACTGTGGGTCAAATTGCTCCGGCGCAAATAGCCTCGCTTCCCCCCTGCTTTATCTTGCGTTTGTGGCTGGGGCCATATAGTTTTATCCTATGTGTATAAGAAATAGAAAACCAACTACACAGAGTGCCTTAGGATGTGTGACACTGAAATGATTGTTTGTTTAAAATAGTCTTTTTATTTCCAGTAATTACACCTACCCTTTTCAGTATTCCATCAGGACTACAGCTGACCCATGTTATGTTTGTGAGAACTGATATTCTTAGCCAGTGGGCCAAAAGGACCAAATCATATCAGAGTAAACTGTTCAGGCTTGAATTCATAAGAGAATGAGGCAATAATATATTGAAAAGCACAAGGGTAACCTAAAGTAGTGTTTCCCAACTTTTTTTAGTATCAAAAAATTATGCAGATCCTTCACATAAATCAGTTGTACTATTAGTAGCCATTGAGTAAGAAAATGTATAATGACAAGACGATCAAAATGACAGTGCTTAGTGCATGTATGATTTGTGGACCCATTGCAGTAACTGTGCAGTCCCCTGGGGGTTGTCCATGGCCCCCGGTTTGGGAAACACTGACCTAAGGTATTAATCTAAGTATTCAGAGACTAGATGTCAATGAAGAACGATGTCTGGAGATATTGCAATACTGCTAGCTAGTGGTCATGTCACTGTTCTAACATACTGTTTGTCCCTTGTAGAATCCATCATGAAAACTGGCGAAGGTAAATTACATTTGTGGAATGTTGCCACACAAAAAACTAAATAAATTGATCTCTCTGTGTGTCCATCTCTCTCTCTCTCTCTCTCTCTCTCTCTGTGTGTGTGTGTGTGTGTGAGAGAGAGAGAGAGATGTGGATTACCATGTGAGCTTGGTGATTTTAATCACAGACGCCTTCAAATCAATATCATGTCAAAATCTGTTAAGAAAAAAGTTCATTCTTCAGGCATACATGATTCCAGGGATGCATATTCATATGTACACAATCTCAAAAGGGATTCAAAAGGGAGAGCCAGTTTGGTGTAGTGGTTAAGAGCTGCCAACTCTTAACTGGAGAGGGAGGTGGGATAAAGCATGCTAACACAACTCAACTCTCAAAATAGGTTCACACCAAAATAAAATACAACACAGTTTGGTATACTCACAATACTGATGGTATTCCAACTTTACCTGCATCTTAACACAGTGATACTCACAGCTGATTAAAAACAGATTCACAGAACCTTTTGTTTTATCTCAGTTTAGCTGGTCATAACATGGTTGTAATGTAACAGATTATTTTGCAATTCCCAGTTTCCTGGGCCTCCAGATCTGTGTTTTTAACGTCAGTCATTTTGCTGAGGTCTAGCTCTGGCTGTTAAGGTTTAAAGCAATGTAGTGAATTCTTCTAACCTTAAATCTGCCTCCAGCCATATTCCCGTATTCTATTTTATTTAATTCCAGAGGGGCAGCTTTATTTGTCTATCACAATAAAGAGTCTTGAAAAATGTATTGTGGCATATGATGGACTCTGTAGAGACATATGTGTGTCAGGCTTGATCTCTCTTGGGGTAGAGGTCCCTGGCCCAAATCTCTTTACAGTTCAGCTTTCAAGGAGGCAGATGATCAGAAAAAAGAAGAGCTGAGATTCTGGGGGAATGGAGAGTGAATGTTAGGCATGAGAGGAAGGTAGGCATCATCAGACCAATTTGCTCAGCCAGATGTAAAGCTGCAAAATTAGAGGTGATGTGTTGGTACATGGGAAATTGAGAGGAAGACTTGCAGAGGGGGTAATAATACCTTTAGAGCAATGGTCTTGAACTAGGGTTGCCAGCTATAGATTGGGAAATACCTGAAGATTAGGGCATGGAGCCTGGGGAGGGTGGGGTTTGTGGAAGGGAGGGACCTCATCATAATATGGGCTGCTGATCCCCACATTTTGGGTTGAAAGCCTCTAGACATTTTTGGCAGTCTGCTGCTATTGCGGTTGTAAAGGTGCTGGGTAGCTCCTGCCTACCTTTGTGTGCATGCTGAGAGGAGCAGCAGGACAGTGATGCAAGTAGATATTATACCTGCATGGTTTGGGCATTTGGCTTGTTCTTTACTTTGGAATACCTCCTGGTGCTTGGCTTATGTGTCCCTGGTTCTTTTGGTCTGGCCATAGTCCTATTCTTGACACTGGTGCATTTATAACTCTGGCTTCCTCTTTTTGTGTCTCGTGTACTTTCTGTCATGGGATTGCAGCTCAGGTTGCCCTGGTTCTGGAAATGCGGGAGACCACTGCTCTAGAGGTGGGTAGGTAGGTAGCATGTCTGAGTGAGCAGGCATACATGTCTTCAGGTTCCATCTAAGAACCATCTCCTCCTACGTTGCTACCACTAGTAAATTCTGGCATGGTTTGAGCATACAATAGATTACAGCCAAAGACTGGGGGTCATGGTACATTATTCAGAAGAATAAGAGTTTATTAGGAAAATAATGGTTCCCTCAGGAGGATGGACAAGGGGTTTGAATTATAGTTTAAAATATGTGTGCTTTGGCAGAGAGCCATTTGACAGAAGGTGCCAAGACATATTTCAAAACCCGTGCCTCATAGTTATCTCTTGCTGCTTAACTGTATCTCCTAGAAGATCTGTGTGTGTTGCAGGAGATCACCTTACAAGTACTGATTATTGAATTGAACTGTGTGTGTATATCTCATCATTAACTGAAAACTTTACATGTTTCTTATGAGATGCTAGCTGAAAGATTTTATGTTTGAAAACCGGCACTTGGAGTGGTAGTTCTTGGACAGCCACTTTTGCAGAAACCATTCATTGGGGTTGAATCATACACTGTGGTTGTCCATAGTCTTCAGTTATACAATCCATTTTTAGTTATGAAAAGCATTTGTATAATAGGCCATTAATGTGGTTGGCATGCTACAGCTTATGCTTTTGTAAGCAAAGTTCACATTGTCAGATTCATCTGCTTTGTCTGACCCCTGAAAGCTTATGTCACGGTATATTTGTTATTTTTAAGATGACACAACATTCTTTGCTGATTTTATTTAATGCGTTCCTTGGCCTGACCACCTCTCTGGTATGGTCTGTTTCTGCTTGTGGTACATGGCAGACTGGCTGTTGTTAGAACTAGTAGGAATGGTGAAATAACACCTTGCCCTACAGTTGTATAAATTTATACCTAAGGGGGAAAATTATATTGCACTCTGCTGGTGGTCAGAGGCTAGTCTAAAATGAGATTCTCCAGTAATACAAGAGCTGTAAACACAAGGTTTCTCTCCCCCTGAAGCACAAGTTCATAGCTTGGGGGTGCTACTGGATCCTGGCCTACGGCTGGAAGTTCTGGTCTCCTCCATGGCAGATAGTGCCCTTTTATCAGTTCTGGCTGGTTCACTGGCTATGCTAATTCCTCAAAAAGTGTAATGCCCTCAATGTGGGGCTGCCTTTGAAACTGGTTTGGAAACTTCAGTTGGTCAAGAATAGGCTTTGTGAGGTAGGTTAGGCTAAGAGTAGGTGACTGGCTTAGTTACCCAGTGAACTTCCACAGCAGAGTGGGGATTCAAATGTGGGTCCCCCAGATCCTAGTCTGAAATTCTAACCAATGGGATGCTTTCATGGGGTGACTGCTGTTGAACAGCAGCAAGCAGCTAGGCCTGAGTAGGTCATGCAACTTGTGTAGCAGTAAGTTACCTGTTGGTTGCTGCCAGGCCTGGCCCAGATGAGTCCTCCCTCAAAGGCCAGAGCAGCCGTGCCTTCCCCCTCTGCCTTTTACTGACGGAAAGGAAGATGTGAAGACTGGCAGTATGTAGCTGACTAACAGATTTCAGATTTTTCTGCAGCCCTGGGGCTTTTCTCACATTTTTGTTTATTGGATTAATAAACCACCCTTCCCCACACAGCAGGGCTCAGGGCAGGTAACAACAGTAAATTAGGTTAAAAGCCTTTAACAAATATCTAAAACAACAGTAAAATTTACAACAATTGAATAAGATGGCACTTAAAGTGAACACAGTAGTGTCTCATTGGCGGGGGGGCGGGGGAAGGAAGGTGTAAGGAAAAGGGAAAAGGAGGAAGTCAGCCCAGTTAGAGATCATTGCTGTCCTCAGTCATAGGCCTGGCGGAACACCTCTGTTTTACAGTCTTTGGAGAACTAGATCAAGTCCTGCAAGGCCCGGATCTTGCTCAGTAGAGAGTTCCACCAGGCCAGAGCCAGGGCTGAAAAAGCCCTGGCTCTGGTCAAGGACAGCTGAACACCCTATGGGGCAGGGATCACCAGTAGATTTTTGTCAGCTGAGCGCAGTGCTCTTTAGGGGGGTATACTAGGAGGGTAGGGCTGCCAAGTCAGCCTGGGGGGCGGGGGATCCCCCGCTACAGGGGTTCCCGATACGCCGGCCAGCATTGGGCCGGCGGGGGAAACCCCACCCCCGAAGTCGTCCAGCCTGGACGACTTCCCCCACATAATGACATCACCCGGAAGTGACGCCATCACATTGGGGGTGTTGCCAGGGCGACGCTCTGGCAATCGCCCCAAAACTCTATGATACCATAGAGTTTTGGGGCGATTGCCAGAGCATCGCCCTGGCAACGCCCCCAACATGCTGACATCACTTCCGGTGACGTCACCCGGCGTGCGCACAAAGCGTGCGCGCTGGGGAAGCTCCCGGCTGGCGGAGGACTCCCCCCCCCACACACTGGTAAGTTCAACAGACTTGGCAACCCTATAGGAGGGGCAGTCCTGTAAGTACACTGGTCCCAGACCATTTAGGGCCCTAAAGGTTAACACCAAAGCCTTAAACCTGATTTGGTCTCCAGTCTTTTAGAAAGATCTGTCTTGTCCGTCCATGGCTTCAGTTTCTGGATTTAAGTATCCACAAATGTGGCACAATGAGAATTAGATATATTGATTGTATTGAAAAACATGCTGCTTTGTGATCCTGAAACAAACAAAAGAGTGTATAATGGTCTGTATGAATCAGTCACTACTTGAAGCAAGGTT
Source organism: Lepidodactylus listeri (assembly GCA_029233225.1). NCBI lineage: Eukaryota > Metazoa > Chordata > Lepidosauria > Squamata > Gekkonidae > Lepidodactylus > Lepidodactylus listeri. Next base: position 53,733,187 of record JARCFY010000001.1, on the reverse strand, counting down.
CATAGGGGCATTAGAGAAGGAAAGGAGAGAAGAGGAATACATGAGCAAGAGGCTTCTTAAAGTAACTGACCCATAATACCACGTTGTCTATGTTATAAAAGGTTTGTTTTATTCATGTTGTAGAATATTCTTATGTCATCTTGTTGCTCTTGTCATATGACACTATCACAAATGATTAAGGATTCATATGGAATCTCCGGTGGGTATTGTGGAACTAGGTGATGCCAAGGTGCCATTTGCCAATGGAAACATTCCGCATGACCTTCATTAAATTGATTATTTCATGGTCAAAAAGAAAAGAAAAGGCTTTGTTTGGGTTGTTGGTTTTTTTTGGTAATGAGTTATCACATTGAAATGTTTTAATATCTCAGTCTGCTGATCTGTGATTTGCATACTTCAGTCTGTTTCTGGGATGTTGTATCGCTCAGTCAAGTTGTTTCCAAAATTAGGTTTTATCACATATCAAGTTTTCACCCAGTCATTATATCAGGATTTGTTTTTAGTCCTGTGGTAAGAGTCAGGGTGAGGACAGCACTTTTATTTTTATTTTTCTTGCTTTTTCTTCGCACACTCACAGGCACATGTTCCTGACCTGTCCCTTCAGTGGTGGATATGTGTATATTTCATTCTCTTTATGGTTTGATGGGTAAATCATTCAGACACAGAGAGAGAGAGAGAGAGAGAGAGAGAGGTTGACCATGTGTTAGCAAATAATCTCCTAACCATTACCCCTCATTGATCAAACAATCGCTGACCGTTGTGGGCTGCTAAGGGATAGTCAGCCAGGAGACATAACAATACTAAATAAATAGCATGTGAGAAATTGTCTGAGAGTAATTATGATAATTAAATCAATATAAAACTGATTATATATTTGTAGGACAGCTGTAGCCTTATGCTGCATTAGCATTTGGCTTCTCATCTGATTTTAGTTTGCTGTTAAGATGTGGAGAAACTTCTAGTCCCCGTGACTAAATTCACATTTGTCTAGTTCTAAATGAATTTTGAAAACATTCTGACTAAGTAGAAAGGTTCAGTACTAGCTGGTATTGGCTGCTATAGAGATGCTTATCTGGCTGTCTGCCATAAAAGTCTTCTTGAAAGTGAGTAGGGAGTAACTTTTACAAAGACTATTTCTGTTGTGCTTTTAGGTCACAAGTAACCCAGGTAATTTTTGGAAAGAAGGCTAGTGGGGGGTTTTTTGTGGGCGAATAATAAGTATTTAAGGACATTTCCTGGAATAAGGTAAGGACATTTCCTCTGCCTTTTCTCTGGAATGATGCAGTCATGGAAAGTCAATGGTTAGGCTTTGACCATCCCCCGGTTGTCACTTTTGATAGAGCTGTTCTCTGCTTTGCTCTGCTTATTTACATGTGTTGGGCAGCTGCTCAGTAATCAGTATGATTAGGAAAGGGATGTAACAGATAATCCAGAAAAGATTACTTCTAAAAGGAACTGAGTGTTTGTGCATATGTGAGAAAGAGAAGGAGAAAAAATAAACAAGTCATTTCACAATTATAATTGAGGTGAATTGAGCACTATTTGGGGCATATGCAAATTACTTTGAAAGCACTAATTGAGCAGAGGGATGTGCAAATGCATCCACGGTTGTGAAAAGAAACCCAGAAGTGTCCAAAGATGGCAGATGCCAGACAATATCTGTCATTTAACAAGATTAATTTTATTATTTTATGCGTTCAGACAAATTTGTGAGTATCAGCCAGCCTGCCTGCCTGGAGAGAGAGACTGTTTTTATCAAGGGCAGAAGTGCTGTTACTTGCTCTGCACTGTGAATTAGTTTGTTAATGGCCAAGTAATGTTTGTGAAATTCAATTGTTTTCTGTGGGAGTGGGGCGTGCACATTGTAAGCCACTCTAGGTCTGCATTCTGTAGGGAAAAGCAGGGTAAAGGAGAGAGAGAGAGAGAGAGAGAGAGAGAGAGAGAGAGAAAGAAAGAAAGAAAGAAAGAAAGAAAGAAAGAAAGAAAGAGAGAAAGAAAGAAAGAAGGGGTTGAAATGGGAAAGAAAGAAAGAAAGAAAGAAAAAGAAAGAAAGAAAGAAAGAAAGAAAGAAGGAGTTAAAATGGGACATTTCCCAGTTGTTGGTGCCTTCATTTTATTTTGCTCAGGCTGCGATCACATGCTCCTTTAGATCCAACATAGGTGCGAATGCCTGACAGATCTAAAGGGAGTGATCAGACAGCAACATCTAGGAAGCGTCCCACAGTTGCCAACAACCCGTGCTGCTCTGCCACGGAAGCAGAGTTAAAAGACACCAGGGAAACAGCTGGTCCTAATGCTTGCCACAGGCCACAGATGGACTTTCCCCTGTCTGATCACTCAAGCATGCTCTCATGCTGTTGGGATGGTCTGATCATGCCATCCCAACTCCGTCCATGTTCCCCTCCTTCACAGCATGCGCATCATCGCATACTCCATAAGGGGCTCTCAGTGTGGAGGTGCGATTCTTCGATTCCTTGTTTATGTGCAAAGAAAACAAATGGCAAAAAAACCCATGACTCATCCACAGTTGTGTCTGATCACACAGTGATGGGCTGTGCCCACAACTTCAATGGGCTGTGTGATCTCACAACTGCATGTCAAATTCCTCTGGAGGAAATAGCCTCTCTTCCCCACTGCTTCAACTGGTGCATGTGACTGCAGCCTCAGAGTATTTTGCTTCAGCTGAGGAAAGGACCAGTTCTCACCATGTGAGCATTTTTTCCTTCAGTTTATGACCACAGTTTGACCCATGTGAGCAGTTAAATGTGGAAATTGAGAGACCACTGCTGCACTTGCCCATTTAACATAAGGGGAGAAAAGTAAGGGTGGCCACAAACAACTCCCTCCCTCCTTGAATTTTCAGAGTAGGGTTTGAAAAGGGTATTGCTGTTCCTGGAATATATAGTTATTCCACTTTTGCCTCTGGTCTGCCCCCCGTGACTCTAGAGCCAAATTTGGCCCAGCACAGAGTTAAATACAGTTCTTTTAAAAAAGAAAATAGTTTTTAAGTTAAGGTAGGTTGAAGGAGTGGGTGGGATGCTAGAATAACCTGTGTGTGAAAGGGATGGCAAACAAAGATTTTTTTTATGGAACCAAAGGGCTTCTTAGAAATGCATTACGGTTGCTAGTAATCCAAGTGTGTGAACTGCATGCAGCTTTTTGCCTGTGCACTAAAACAGTCCTGTGCCACACTCCTCTTTGTTGTTGCTTAGTGTGAGACCCCGTGTGTGATGCTTCCTAATAAACAGCTTACAACAATCAGAGTTTGGGCTGCAGAAATTTAAGGGATTCTTAATGAACGTGTCAGTTATTATGTTAAGTTGTACATTTTCAGTTATTCAGATGGGCTTTTCTATACTGACTCATTGTTGATCTGAATATTGACATAATTTGGCTCTTTAATTGTGAAAATTTAAAATCATTATTCCAAGGCTTCCAAACCACTTTCTTCATCGTCAGCCCTAGTGGCCAGTTGACTGTAAAATAACAACACTGAATTGCAGTGTTTTTCCACAGGGGCCCAGCCACAAGGTGGCTACAGCTCTGGGCTGGGAAACAGCTGGAGATTTTGGGGGTGGAGCCTGAGGAGGGCAAGGTTTTTTGGGGGGACTTCAATAGGGTATAGTGCCATAGAGTCTACTTTCCAAAGTGGCCATTTTCTCCAGGTGAACTGATCTTTGTTGCCTGGAGATCAGTTGTCATCTCAGGAGATCTCCAGCCACCACCTGGAGTTGGCAACTTTAGTGACAGGGGATTAGCATGAGCTTTATTTCCCCCCAGTCCCATAGAACATTGTTTAAAAGTCTGCTGCTATTGATTAAGAATTTGAAATATTTTTTCTAGCCTGGATTAAATTGCTGTTCTTTATCACTCTTAGTTTGCCACTCTTACATATGGCCCTTCTGAATTATTACCCTGTGATAGGTTTTAAACAACACGTTGAGTCTTTTCTAGTGTGTTCTTTAATAGAGTCAACATCTGTCAAACATGTGATAGGACTCCACATCAACCCTTAATAGAGTCCTGCCGTTATAAACCTTAGATTTATGAACCGTGATGCCTCTGATAACTAACACCCCTTGTCATATCAGCATTCAGAAGAAGAATGAGATACAAAATCGTTCCAGGAAATAAGCTGTTGATTGTATACAGAAAAACAAATCAGCAATAATTAAACATTTGCTGCTGTGTTCTCCCCAAATCACAGTGGGAAACATTTTCTTTGGAAATAAAAATTGTCTCCAAAGTGAATAATTTGTTTATGATGGGAAACTAGAACCATTTATACTGGCCTTTTATTTGTAGTTTATATCATATACAATTTGTATTTATTATGGACAGCTGTCTACTTGGAAGAAGGATGTAACCAACTGCAGTGCTTAACGATATGTATTAATCCATATTTTTAAAGAATAAAGGTACTAGTGAAAAATAAGACCTAAAACATAATATCTACAACTATTGGCAGTGCTGTCTCTCAAGACAAAAATCTGTCTTCCTTTTACTTGTTCTCATGATCCCCTGATCTCCTGAATACCAGGAAAGAATTGAGAAGGGTTTATTAGTTATCATGCTAGAAGATAAGAAATATGCCAGTTCACACAAAGTTCAGTATCATTCTTCCCTAGCATAAGTATGTTGAGAAGTAGCTCAGCAGCACCTCAATTACTATCACCTGTTGGCCTAGGTAGTTGATCCAGGACCAGGTAGGGTGCCTCACTTAGCCCCCCCCCCCCAATCTACCTGATTTCAACTGTCACTGTTCAGAGCCATACTTTAAAGTTATATTTCTGAGTATGTATTCGCATTCAGGACAATTAATTTCTGCTCAATTCCCTGTTACATGGTAATAGGTGTAGAAAGGTTACAAGATAACCAGTTTCTTGAAAAAAGAAGCAATATGTTATGAATAAAAAACACACAGTTTAATCACCATGAGCAATTGGATTGATTCCGAAGTTAATACACATGCTTCTTCATACATACTTCCCAGCCATTTAGATTTACGGTATCATATCTCATATTTGAACACATCCTTAACTGTAACTGTTTCTTTCTGGTACTGTTTTTGACAGTGAATCCTTCTCTAATTCCCTTGAATCAAAACCAAAATTCCCTCAGCCCCATCCAGTACATAATCTGTAACTGTCATATTCTCAACTGACATTTGTCAACTGTCCTTCAACTGTCATTCTTTAACTTCTTCAAGGTTGTAAAAGGATTCTCCCTAACTGGTTCCAGGGCTACTGATTGAGCCCATTGTATACCAGTTCTTTGTTAACCTGTAGATTCCTGTATAGTAATTTCAAGCAACAGGACTTAATATTCTCTTCAGATATAATATTACAAAGCAATTTAATTTAAATATCTGAAACATATATAAAACTGTATGATGAGTTTTTATCACAGAGCATACCAATCATATTATAATCATTATCTTCAATCCAGCCTCCTGTTTCACCTCTCAAGAGAAGAGTACGGAAGATAGATTAGAAATTGTGCTAGGTTTGGGACTTGGCATGTGGAGGCCTTCAGATACTCTCATGCTCTGGTCAGCTTCCTGAAGTTTCTGTGCGTGAAGAAATCATACGAAAGCTTTTCTGCACAGCCAGATTAATATCCTTTTTGTTCAACTTGCACTTCACTTTCAGCCATTCTTTCGTGTATTGGTACTTTGGCTGACAAGAGACCAGAAAACTATTCATTGTTTCCAACTCCTGATTTGTTTAGTAGCTCCAGATTCAAGGGAAGAAGAAAATGACATCTGCCTTGCAAAGGGATACAGCATCTGGCCCAATTAGTATGTTGCAAAGTCAGTGTGGTAGCCACTGTAAACGTGCTTCTATGCATAGTATCAGGAACACATTATCTTATTTGTCACTTAAATTGTCCAGCTGATATAATCCCTTTCCCTGCCAGTGCCATAGCCCCACTGGGAAGGAATCACATGAACCAAGCAACCCATGTGATCGGCATATCCAAGAATCATTAGTGCAATGTGAAGATTTACCACGGGGAAGTAATTTTTCAGCAAAACATGGCACTCATAATATTTGCTGCTGCAGAATGATTCCACAGGATACTGAATTGTAGAACAAACAACCTATATTTGACACTGAACAATTCTTACGTACACTGATGACAATATGTCTACATTCCTAGGTTCCAAATATCTGCTGGTGTTTTCCAGAGCTGCTTCCCTCTGTGCGTGAAGTCATGGAACACTTTGGTTCCTGTTAACGTTGCAGCATTAGTAATGTGTGAATCGAAGTCTTGTCACTACATGTACAGGAGTGCAGGAAAGTAGCACTAAGAGAAAAGAATAGAAACTCATAATCTTCTGGGATAATTCAGTCCAAAGGCTTCCTCATAACTCAATAGATGACTCAGTTTGAGAGAATGGGAATATGTAACTAGGCATCGATGCTTCCTGTCATTCTTCATTTATAGTAAAGGAGAATGACTTTGGAGGAAGTAGGTCGTAGAAATTGTGTTGGGATTATGTGGTCTTGAAGACCTTTACAAGGTTGGATGTGGTGGGGACTTGCAAGCAGAAGCACGTCTTCCTTTTGGAAAAACTTGTGGAAAGCATTGATCTGTTGGTGAACAATGCTGTGTAGGGGCTTGGAAACAAGTGCTTTAAGTGGATGTTTAAGTTTCAGCAATTCAAGTATAGTTACAGAGTATTTACTTACATAACAGCAGATGACATATGTAGTTTGAAAAACTAGAACCCATCGGTGTTTACCAAGGGTTTTAAGGTAGATTACTTGTAGCTTCTGTTAATTATGTTTGCCAACAGCTTCATGCCTGCCAAAAGATTTGGGTCAGATTAAAGGTTTATGATCAGTTTAGAATGTGCCCTTCTGCATTTAATCCTTGCAAGTTCCACATCAAGTCCGAGTATTGCTGTGTGTGCTCAGAAGACCCGTGTATCCTAGACCTGTGTCAAAGTAAATGTGTGGCATTTTACACTTGCTTCAGGCAAATAGAACTGTTAGCTTTGGTTCCAACCCAATCTGAATAGAGTAAAAACAGAACTAACATGTATTGAAAGGAATGGTACAACTGTTTGGGCTGGGGAATGAGCAGATGCAAGCATTCAAAATAGTATCCAGCATTCACATGTCAACACTGGCAAGTCCATGTGACCAGCCAGTCACTTCAAGCATCTAAACCAGGGGTGGCCAAACTGTGGCTCAGGAGCCACATGCAACTCTTTCACACATATTGGCTGAGGACAGAATGGCAGTATAAAGCGCAAGGGAGGCAGGGCGAAAAGACCAGGCCCAAGTTGTGCCAGGAATTCCCAGTCGCACTGCACCGACTGCTGCAGCAGTATACTGGGGAGAAGGTGGAATGGAGTGGTTGCACTGTGGGGCCGCCCCTAGCGGCACTGCGGTTGTGCGCAGCTTTGGTCCGCTCCACCGATCTGCGCATAGGCGAAGCAGCAATTGGGGCTTTAACTCCATGAACCGGGAGCATCCCCATGGGTGGTTGTGCGCTCAAGCACACAGTACGCATGGATAATTATGCGCATTCCTGCCAGATCAGCGAATTCACATTACCAGCACTGCTTGATAGCGACTTTTTAACGTGCACACTTCCAGGAAGCGGGATCAACGCGCCCTTCACAGCTTGCACCAGCTTTCACCTGGTACTTTTAAAAAGTGGGAGCGAATTGTTGAAGGACAGCGTGAGGATGGCAGGGGAATGCCAGACAGCTGTGGCTGTGTGAACAGGCCCACTTAATTTGATTGTAAAAGGTGCCTGTATTGGGCCAAACTGCCAGTCTGAACTCGACCATTGTGTGGCTCCTGGCAGGGCAGCTGGGCAAGTGAAGAGGAGGCATGCCTCCCTGATCGGTCTTCCCTTCCCCAGCCAGTTCCCCTTCCTGGATAGGCTTGAGGCAGAGGGGAGCAGAGAAAGAAAGCAACTTTAAATGCATTCTCAAAGCCCCCCCCCCCCATACTTACAAATATTATTGGACAAATAAATATCATTATCAATATCTATTTTTACCCCTTTAGTTTTTATTTTGGCAGTCTCATTTAATGTTAATAAAAAGCAAATTTGCATATTTTCCAATAAAAAATGTATGTGTACTATTTGTTCATGTCATGTGGCTCTCAAACATCTGATGTTTATTCTATGTGGCTCTCATGTTAAGCAAGTTTGGCCACTCCTGATCTAAACTCTGTGCAAGTGATTCCACTGGGGTGGGGGAAGGAAGCAGGTACAGATGGCTGTCTCTTGAAGGTACAAGTGGGATGCCAAACATTAAGATGGAGTTGGCAGCAAGTAACCCAAAAGGAGAAGTAACAAGGACTTCTATCAGTGCTCAGTGGCTCACAAGACATGGGTTGGGCAAAGGTCTTTTTGGGAATAGGTTCTAGTCCCAGTTGTAAGTGAAGCAGGCAAGTCTAAAATGAGACCATTCTTTTTGTTTCAGAAAGGGGGAGGAGGAGTGTTGGGGAGAGGGTTGAGTGTACTTCACAGCTGCATGAAGGGGAGGAATAGGTGGTTCAGTTTCCCAGGAACTCTTTCAAACAAAGTTAAAAGAGGTGAGCTCTCCAGGCAGAGAAGTTCTGATCAGTTCTTGTTCTGATCGGAGATGTAAGGCAGTTTGATTAGATTATCACAATGATATACCTAAGGCAGGAAATAAGAATGTGAGGGAAAGTTCTTTTATTTAACATTGCAGGTTCTTGGTTAAAGGCACCCTGATTAGTTTTTGGGATTCATTCATTCATTAATCCTCTTATGGTCAGATACTGGGCAAGGCAAGGCTTCTCCCTGGGACAGTCTGTTCTGCTACAGTTAGTACAGTGAGACAGCCACAGTCCTGCTGCTCTGCTGCCTCTTAGCCTTTCGTATTGGAAATGGTGAGAAACCCTGTTTACTGGCCTGATGGGGCGTGCAGAGAGCAGCTGGTTCCGGCATCACATTGGGGAAGGGAAGAATGTGAAAGACGGAGGCACTTTGATAATAATTGGTGTGATAGCTACTACACACATACATTTATTTATTTTTATTTACTTATTTTATTTATAGTCCTCCTTTCTCACAGGGACTCAAGGCAGATTACAAAGCATGAGTCAATGCAGCCCTGACCTGGAGAGCCCAGGCAAGCCTGATCTCATCAGATCTCGGAAGCTAAGAAAGTACTTGGATTGGAGACCTCCAGAGAATACCAGGGCCGGGAGGCCAGAGGCAGGCTATCAAGCCACTTCTTTGAATGTCCTCCATGCCCCAGTAGGAATCGCCAGAGGTCGCCATGACTTCCAGGCATGGGCGTGCGCGCGCACGCACACACACACATAAATGTAAGAATACAAAAAAGAAAAAGTGAGTCAATGCAGTCAACAAAATGACACATTCAATAAACAACACATTAGGATTGTAGAAGTCTGGAACCAACCAGAAATCTAGAAGACAGAAGTGAAGCATAACATAAGTATTAAGATGACACACAAAGCAGTGCAAAAATTCCACAATAGGATCCTTCTTACAGTAAGCTATACTCAGCAGTATAGATCGCGGTCCCTAATCATCTATCCAAGTAAGTTTGTGAATCGTTTTGGTACAGTGTAACCCTATTCCCTGTGCAGAAAAGCTCTCTTGAAATATTCAGTTTTGCACCGTTTCTGGAAAGCCAGGAGACTGGAAGCCGTGCTGACCTCCTTAGGCAGGCCATTTGATAAAGTGAGAGACACAGCTGAGAAAACACATGTATGGGTGGTTGTCGATTTTGCCCATTTGCAGGTCTGCACTCACAGAAGGCCCTGCTGACATGGGCAAAGCTGTTTTGGGGGAATCATTGGGGGAGAGGCGGTCTTGCAGATAAGAGAGACCATGAAGGGCTTTGTATGTGATAGCCAATGGTTTAAACTGATACTGGTAACAAATGAGCAGCCAATGGAGTGTCTGCAGAATGGAAGTAATATACTTGATATGTCTAGCTCCCAATAATAGTCAAGTCACAGCATTCTGCACCAGCAAGCTGATTTTGAGGGGAGATCAATGTACTGTACATTACAGTAGTCTAATCTCCATGTTACTGTGGTGAAGATCCAGGTGGCCAGATCAACCATAGCCAGATAAGTGGCCATCTTATGAGCTAGGCCAAGATAGTAAAAAATATTTTTTGCAGCAGCATTATCTTTCTTCTCTAGTAATAAAGTTGGGTCCAGTATAACTCCAAGGCTTTTAATTGAGTCGGCAAGGGTCAGGTGAACTCCCTCAAAAATTGAGAGAACAATGTCCTTTTAAGACCTCTGCCTTCCCAGCCAGTATTACCTCTGTCTTTTCAGGGTTTAGTTTGTTCACTTTTAGCCAATTAGCCACAGCAGGCAAGCCACTATTCATGACCTCTACCTCATCACCAGATCTGGATAAGGATATATAGAGCTGGGTATTATCAGCATACTGATGACAACCAGTCCCCAAACTATGAATGATTTGTCCTAAGGGCTTTATATAGAGATTGAAAAGCATGATGGATAGAATTGTCCCCAGTGGAAGGTGGGAAGCTACACTGTCATCAGGGCAGATGCATAATCTAAAGGAAATGTTATACCAGGGGTGGCCAAACTTGCTTAACGTAAGAGCCACATAGAATAAATATCAGATGTTTGAGAGCTGCAAGACATGAACAAATATTACACACACATTTTATTTAAAAATATGCAAATTTGCTTTTTATTAACATTAAGGGAGACTGCCCAAAATAATAACAAAAGAGGTAAAAACAGATACTGATAATAATATTTATTTGTCCAGTGATATCTATTTTGCTAAAGATATTTATTTGTCTGAGAGAGAGAGAGAGAGAGAGAGAGAAACAAAGAAAGCAAATAGATGGGGGAGGAGGGGAAGGAAGGAAGATAGAGAAAGGAAGGAAGGGAGAAAGGGAGAAAGAGACAAAAAGAAAGAAAGATGGAAAGAAAGCAAATAGATGGGGAAGGAGGGGGAATGACAGACAGACAGATAGACAGATAGATGGATGGCTCGGAGAAGGGATTTAAAGAGACAAATGCTTTCTCCAAGCCGCCAGTGGGGATGAGGTTGGGTTTGAGAACACATTTAAAATTAAAGTTGCTTTCTTTCTCTGCTCCCCCCCCCCCCCCACCTCAAGCCTACCCAAGGAGGAGAATACTGGCTGGGGAAGGGAAGACCAATTGGGGAGGCATGCCTCCCCTTCACTTCCCCAGCTGCCCCACTGGGAGCTGCACAATATGTGTGAAAAAGCCGCATGTGGCTCCTGAGCCACAGTTTGGCCATCTCTGCATTATAGTCTTGCCAATTTAACCTAAATAGAGATTTCAAATAAAGCTTCAGACATATTCTGCAAGACTCCAGTGCTGGAGCTGAAAATAGCGTGGCATTTCTCTAGAGCTTTTATATGTTTGCCTTGTGACAAGTCACTGTTGGCTCTCATATGGGTCTTCCCTTTGGAGGATGAATGTTTTTGTTGGGGACATGGCATGGCACAGGATGAGGAGAAGCTGTGCTGTTTGTCATGAGTGATGTCACTTCAGTTACCCAATAGGTGTTGTGATACCTATTACCTGTACCTATTTAAATCCCTAGATGGCTTGGTAACATGGTACTTGAAGGACCACTTCCTCCCATATTGTCTAGCTTGCCGGGTAAGATCTGCCTCACTCAGTGCCCCCACCTTTGAGAAATGTGGCAAGTGGCAACCAGAGACAGGGCTTTTCAGTAGTGGCACCTCCCTAGTGGAATGCAGAAGTTGTCTGTGGTCAGTTTCTATGATTTATCTTCTTATGCTGGACTGGGGGGTATTTTATTTCTGGATTTAATTCTGTTACATTCTCATTGTTTTTATTTTGTAAGCAGCCTTGGGCTGCTTCCTGGAGAGGTGGCATTAAAATGTTCTTTAAAAAAATGCCTGCACAAACCACTCTACTCTGTATGGGTTCTGCTCCAGTAGTGCTTTAGAGAATGGATTCACAGCCATAGCATTAACACATGGTCTGAAAATACCTCCATGAAACAAAGTGTTTTCTTTGGGAAAGACCTGCAGAACCCATGGAAGTACCTATTTGTTATGCATTATAATCTAGAAATGCCATAAGACATATTTAGTTTTTATTTCCTCCTGTATATTTCATCTCATTCTCCACCCCCCTACTCATTTTTGGAATCTTCACTTATGCTAAAGTTTACCATAGAAGTTCCAGCAATTCCTAGAGCTACCCTATCAAGAGACAACACAGACATCGTCCCGTCCCCCGTCCCCCCCCCGCCCAGCCTTCATTGCTGGTTGTCAGGCTTGGCCTGACAACCCCATACCATCAAGTCTCCTTTATTAAAAAACAGACAGTAATTTACCACAGTGAGCTCTAAGGATATGCCTTATGCCTGTGTGTTGTCATTGGAATAATGGATGTAAAATTAACATGCTGTGTTACAGCAACATTACCTTTATTTACCTTTATTTATGAGCCAAATAATTTCCTCAAGCTTCAAAATGACGCATCTGATAAGTTATCCTTGGTGCTAGTACACATCAGTGTAGCTGCATAAACAGCAGAAACGACAAAAATGCTGATTTCATAATTACTATTTTAATATGATATTTTCTATGCATTTTAATAAAATATTATCTTCTTTTCATCTGGATAAAAAATTATCTTCTCCACACCCTACCTCTTCTTTTTTGGGGTAATTTTTAAGTCATACAGCTATAGTGTAATGATAATTGTTTTCTGGCCTTTTGAAACATAATTCGCTTCTAATGAAGTGAATAAAATGAAACAAACTTTAGGTCAAATCTCATTTACTGAATATAAAGCAACTAGATTGTGCACCAGTAAACCTTTGCCACGGAGTTCCTTGTTTCACATTTCAATTCTCGCCAGCTCTTCTTCTGGCTGTGAAATAATTAGGACATGAACCAATATGAGTCTGCTTGCTGCTCTGAGATCCTTGGAGAGGGCCCTGCTTCAGAGGCTGTTTGCAGAGATTTGTTTAGATTATAAATGCTGCAATCCTAAGAACATTTGTTGGGCGTTAGGCCTATGGCGTAGAATGGAATTTACTTCTGAGTAGACTGGCTTAGGCTTCTTCCCCAAATCATCAAAGCACAAGGCAGAGTTCTTTCTGAAATGCCTTCAGCACTGTGGAACTCAGTTCCCAGGTGGGCCTTCCAGGTTCTGATCTTCAGAGTTCTTCAGAAGAATATATAAGATTTTTGTTCTCTGGGAAAGTATTCTGTGGTATAACTTTATGTTTGAGCTTTCTTATTTACTATAACATTTTATGTTTTGTGATGTACACACCGTGGACTGCCTTTGTTCTTCTGTGAAAGGTAACATATACTTCTAAAATAAATAAAGATCTGTACAAATCATTCTACACAACTTCATTTGGGTTTCATAATTGAGTATGGATCCACAAATGTTGATAGTCCAGCACTGTTTCAGCTAGCTGACAAAACTTGACCCTCTTTTTTTTCTCTACTGCATAAATATGAAGTGCAATTTCACTGATCTGTAACTTTTCCAGCTCTGCGCCTTTCTTTGTAACACACTATTCCAAATACTCCCTAGATTAGTTTAGGACAATCCTGGATTGTTTAAGGGCATTAGTGTATTAGCTGTTTTATTTACCACTCGTTTCCTGACAATCTATAACATGAAATTCGCCTAACTCACTGCCATGATACTCTGAGTGAAAATTTTCAGTTATCTCAGCAGTTCAGACACCGTCAATGTGTATGTAATTAGAGGATTTTTTTCCCCTCATGTGTATATCCCTTACATTCAGGGGTCCGTTAAGGCCGGAGCAAGGTGGAGCAAAGCTCTGCCAGCTCAGGACTGGCCAGTAGGGCAGCCACGGGCTGAATCAGATTCTCTAATCTGATTCAGCTCGCCGCTGAATTGCTGCTGAAATTCAGTGGCAACTTTAAAAGCCACTGGAGGGGAGGGGGTTTGAGGGAGAGGCTCCAAACTTGCAGGGTAGCTGCTGGGGCCTCTCCTTGAAACACCCACCAAGTTTCAAGAAGATTGGACCAGGGGGTCCAATTCTACAGGCCCCCAAACAGGTTGCCCCCATTCCCTCCATTGTTCTCTATGGTAGGAAAAAAGTTAACATTTTTCCCCTCCATAGAGAACAATGGAGGGGATGGGACAATCTGTTCGGGGGCCCATAAAATTGGACCCCGTGGTCCAATATTTTTGAAACTTAGTGGGTATTTCGAGGAGAGGCCCCAGCGGCTACCCTGCAAGTTTGGAGCCTCTCCCTCAAACCCCCTTTCCTCCAGCCCCTCATATACCCTATGAGTTTTTGCCATTGATTTCAATGGCCCATAGGATATAATGGGGCTGAAACTGACATTCCCTTTCTGACACACTTCTAGTGATGTCAGGGAATGTGGCATATGCTAATGAGTCATGCTAATGAGTTATGCTAATGAGTTATGCTAATGAGCTCCTGCACCTCTTTTTCTACGAAAGGACCCCTGCTTACATTGAATCTTATTTGACAATTTGTGGCCTGTTTGCCTAGTTGGGTGAGATCTTTTTTGGAGCTCTTCAAAACCTACTGGAACCCCCTTCCCATCAACTAACCATTACCATTGCTGAAGCCATCAGAGGGAGAGGAGGCAGCAACCTCTCATTTCTGCCTAGACACAGGCTCCCTGATGTGGTATCTCTGGGCGCCATATTGCCTGCCAACACCAAGTGTTTTTAGAAAGTAGCTTTGGCAAGGTGGGGCTTTTGCCCAGCAAGGCTTCTGATTGGCCACTAGAGATTTGATTGGCTGTGCAGATTGTTAAAAACATTGCTTTGGCAATAGCTGCCACCACAGCACAAGGATCTTTGCTTTGTGACTGAAGGTGAGCTGTAGCAACCATTTTGTGGCTGGCTCCACCTCCCATGGCACCCATTTTTTCCAGCAGAACAAATGGAAAAAATGCCCAGTGATAGATGACTGATTTATTATATAAAGTCCCTATGTGTTTCTCCATGCAGGCTTGGTCAGGAGGAATCTATAAAACTGTAATTTTGTATTTTATTCAGATAATAGAAAAAACTCTTGATAAAATTACTCCAGAATAATTAAAAATAGTATTAAAAAGACAGGATCAAAATTAATTTCCAAACAGATACATATTGGTCAATATACAATATGAGATAAACTATACTAAAAAATTAAAGACACATATAACAGAAGATAGGGCAGGGCTCATTTCGTAGCAGGAGCTCCTTTGCATATTAGGCCACACACCCCCTGATGTAGCCAATCCTCCCAAGAGCTTTCAGTAGCCCCTGTAAGAAGAGCTCTGTAAGCTCTTGGAGGATTGGCTACATTAAGGGTGTGTGGCCTAATATGCAAAGGAGCTCCTGCTACAAAATGAGCCCTGCATAGGAGTAATTTCCTTTGCAGAATAGTTGATGCACCTTTGGTACAGCATTTTGTAGAAAAAGAACATAGACCCACTGATTTTAATTTGGGGGGTTTATGTAAACCTTACCATCATAATGAAAAAGAGTCTGTTAAAAAAAAAGAAAATGGAGTGGATTTTAAGATTGCATGCTTTGGCACCTCATGGGTTAAACTCTGATCTGGGACTTCTGACCTTGCTCAGGTAATCACTGAATGTGTAAAAATGCTGTGTCATTCCCCACTGCAAAAAAAAAAAAAAATTGCTGTGGACAGTTCCGACACTAGGTGAATGTTCTGGTCAGTATTTACTTCTTATATTTTTCACTGTCTTGCTTCAAGTCCAATGTATAGTTTGCTTATCTCATATTGTATATTGACCAATATGTATCTGTTTGGAAATTAATTTTTATCCTGTCTTTTTAATACTATTTTTAATAATTCTGGAGTAAATTTTATCAGTGGCTTTTTCTGTTATTTGTACTAAATACAGAATTATGTTTTCATAGATTCCCCTGGATGACGCCTGCATGGAGAAATGCGTAGGGACTTTGTAGAATAACTCAGCCACCTATTACCTGGCATTTTTTCCATTTTGTTCTGCTGGCACATTTCTGGGTGCAACCCAGTTTTTCTTTAGCGCCAGCCATTTTTGGCAGCCATTTTGTGGCTGTGCCCATTATGCTGTGTCAGAATTCCAAAGGCCTCTGCTGGCTCGGAAAGGCTGGGGCCCCCTGGCCTAGACCATGCACTAGCTCAGGACTCTCCTTTCGACTGAGGCCATCAGAGGGAAGGATGCAGCAGCCAGGCATCATTGTGCTTGTACTCATCTCCAGTCTAGGATTCCCTTTTTCCAGCTTACTCCTGCCAGTAACTGAGGCCATTAGAGAAAGAAGCCACCAAGGCAACCTTCCATCACGCTGAGCAAGCCCTCCTTGCTTACAGTTTGTTCCTTTTTATTTCAAGATACTTAAGAGAGCCGATCTTTGGCAGAAAAAAGGGGGTTAAAATACAACAATTTAAAATTAATAATGCTTAGGAGAGTTCCGTTCATGGAGGCCTTGGCAGACTTAATTTGTTCCGTAGTGGCTGACCCTTTCAATTAAAAGTTATTGAAAGGAGGATATATAAGGTGTTTTTTTAAAAGGGGAAAAAACCTTGGCAGGCAGATAGAGCGCAATTGAGCCTACCATGGATATTCCAGCTGGAAGATGCCTAGATTGTGGTAGCCGTCCAGCTTCCAGGTGGTATAATTCACACCTCTAAGCAGCTTGAAGGAAATAACCAGTATGCACTTTATGCTTCCAAGCAAAACAAAGATGTTAAAGGAAATTGTTTTGGCTTTTTACAGCTTGTTTTACATTTCAATTAAATTTATAGCCTGCCTTGTCTCAATTTTTTCCCCTAGTAACTGTGAAAGTCCTCTGAGTAGTTCCATAGAGGAAAGAAATCCAGTTTCTTTTAGCACAATAAACAGAACCATGGATCGTTATGCAGTTAAGTGTGTGGTTGTGGGGGTGGGGGACGAGAAAGAGGACACTATAAACTGAGGTGTTAAAGTGATAAGTTGTGCATCCATTATATTTATGCAACTTTACTTGTCTGGCAGTTCGAAAGGTGGTTTTTTTAAGCCCCCAAATCTGAAAATATGATACGCATATGGAACATCTGTAATTGCATTAAACTAATGATTCTCATTTGAAGAGAGGAGGACACCTTGACGTTTGGGTACTCCATCTCCCACAATCCTTGGAGGCAGGATATTAGATGATTTTCTTCTTGCTCCTGAGGAGATGAATACTTTCTTCTTCACTTCTTTTCCTATCCTCGTTGCATGTGCAGGACTCTGAAGGAGCTTTGGTTGCCTTTTGGCCTTTTTGTTTTGTTGTGGAGTTCCTTTTGGCCATTCTTCTTTCCCTTTTGTGCCTTACTGTGTGTCTTCTTCTCCATTGTCTTCATTGAGGGGAAAAACACTGCTTGTTCATCTTTCCCACCTCCACCTGTGCTGAAGTGACTAGTATCCACAGACACCCCCTCCCCAACTATGTTATTTGCATGCTTGAATTTGAAATGGCCGTCGGGCTAGCAGGTGATTTAGGAGTAATCATGCTGGACAACAAATGGATGCAGGAGCAAAAGTGGAGGTACAAATTGGCTGCCTGGAATGCAATAGAGCCTCAACCGGCTGCAAAGAGAACTTTGGTGCCCAAAGCCCCACTCCTTGTTGCATCAGTTGCCAGCGGCCTGCATCAGGTGCCATTTTCCCTACAGCACAGACACAAACTTATCAAGAGGTGGTGAATGTGCAGGCCAGTCCCTCATGAGGGGGTGGCAATGTCTCTGTGGGTTTTTTAGGAGTGGCTGGCCAACTTTTTAAATAATGAGATGGTCAGAAGAGAGCCATCTCAGGGCAGGAAGAGGCACAGCTCTTCAGGCATCCCCCTCCACCTCATCAACCTTTGTTCTGTCTAAAAGGGCGCAGGGCACTCAAGGGGCCAGGGACTCTCTTACCCCCCAGACTCAGATCATCAAAAAATCCTCTTGGGCTACCAAAGAGGCACCAAAAAACCTCCCCCAATCCTCCCAGGGCTTCATCTTCAAGGTCTTCCCAGCTGGGGGAAGAGATTTACAACCCTGATTTTGAGCACTCAGAATCTAACTCAGACAGGGAGAAAAGTGTACTGTCAGATGAAGAGCCTCCTCAGCAGGCCCCTCAGTCTCATGGACTGTTTTCTCATGATGAGTTGCCACCATTACTCGACAGGGCCCAAAAGATTCTGCAACTCCCCCCCCTGCCCCCGCCAGAGGTCCAGAGCCTGATGAGGATGATGATGAAGAGGAGGGGGCTATGGAGGTGTTTGGTATGTCCCAAACCTATCCTTTCCCTCACTTTTTCACTAAGGGGGGTCAAGGAGGAATGGACTGAACCTTCAGGTCAGCTCTTAGACATTCAACATGAAAAAAAAAGCTCTTCCAGTAAAGGTATCTTTTCTCCTCAAAATTCTGGTGGTAGATGTCCCAGTGGCTTGTCTGGCCTCAGGCATGGCCTTGCCTAAAGAGGGAGAAAGCTCTTTCAAGTATTTCATAGATAAAAAAGGAGAGGCAGCTATCTGCAGAGCTCATGAAGCGATGGCCTATGCTATTAGAGCTTCAGCTGCCACCTCCCTCATGTCTAGAGCTTCTGTCATATGGCTTTGCAAACTCTGATTTATCAAGGAAGCCCACTGGTTACCTCTCTAGACTAGAGAGAGCTGCAACCTTCATGGCTAGTGCCAGTTTTGATTCTGTGAAATTTCCCTCAAAGGCTGTGGTGGCAAGGATGAATTTATGGCTGAAGAATAGGACTATGGATGCCGTTTCCAAGGCTAATGTAGCCACATGGCCTTTCCTAGGGGATAAATTAATTGGGAGTGTTTTTGGGGAAAGGGTGAGGAAGATTGTGTGGTGGAAAAGGGTGGGTGGGTGGGGAAAGTGGCACAGTTTGAAATGGCCATAGCGCTTCTGAGACGGCTCATTAATGGGATGAAGTTTGCTGTATGAAATCCCCATCCATGTATCACTTTACTTGGAACCATGAAGGGTCCTTCTATTTGAGAACATTCTGGACGCACGCTCATATAGGGAGATCTGGTTGCTTTGTGGCTAACAGTCCTTTTGTCTGAACTGTCTTAAACTATCTTTTTTTTTTGCTGTTACTGTTACGGTTAAAAGTTGTTTCTTCTCTGAAATGAGATTGGCCCTTTGGCCTTGTTCTATAGTTGTTTAATCTTCAGGTTAATTTCTGTTGGCAGCAACAAATGATGACACACTTTGTGGTTTTCTATGGAAAGCTCTGGAAGCCTCAGAAGGAGGTACTCCTCTCCTCAGAGGTGGGAAGAAAATGACCTAATATCCTGCCTCCAGGAACTGTGTGGCCCAGGTTGGGAAATTCCTGGATATTTCAGGGGTGGAGCCTGGAAAGGGTGGGGTTTGAGGAGGGGAAGGACATCAGATGAGTATAATGCCATAGACTCCACCCTCCAAACCATCCATTTCCTCCATGAGAACTGCCATTGCCACCGTCTGGGTGAGGGCTGGAGATCACCTGGAATTACAACTGCTCTCCAGGTAACAGAGATCAGTTCCCTCATATAAAATGGCTGCTTTGGAGGGTGGCATCTATGGCATTACACCCTTCTCTCCCCAAGCCCCACTGTCCCAAGACTCCACCCCCAAATCTCCAGAACTTTCCCAACCTGGAGCTGGCAACCCTAAGGGGAATTGATCTCTGTTGTGAGACATCTGTTGTTATTCCTGGCAAGCTGCCACTGCTACTATGGGGGGGGAAGCAGGTGGGTGGCTAGGAGTGCTGCCGCCACTGTTGCTGTGAGGGAGGGCAGGCAGGAGGCTGGAAGAGGGATGGGGCAAAGCAGGTGATGGAGTGGGGGGCAGAAAGTGATCGGAAGAGTGATGAAGTGGGAGGCAGAAAAACAAAGAGAGTGATGAGGGGGCAGAAAGAGGAATTTACATGCATGGGGGAGAGAGAGAGAGAGAGAGAGAAGGGGGGGCAGAAGGGAGAAAGAATGTGAGACAGGTAGGGGGAGAGGGGAAGAAGCAAAGGTGGGGGGAATGGGATAGTTGCCCTGCAAGTTTCTTGTGGGTCCCCACTTGTAATATATTACTTTTCGAGAATGGTATATTCATACTCTTAACAGAACATAGTGAGACCAAGGTTCCCATCCCAGACTATGCAATTCTGAGATACTTGCACATACTTGACCAGAAATTCCTCCTTATTTAAATACTACAGTGTCATAAAGCACTTGCTTGTTACTTTGGTTTTTGCCTTACCACAATACTGCTAACAATAATAAGACTATAATGTATCTCGTGACACCGTTTGACCTTTCTTTTTACACTGTGCAGCCCATTAACTTATTCTGATTTATTGCACTCTGTGTGAAAGATGTGGCAATTGAGTTATACAGTGATACCCAATGATACATCTACTGAACAGATTCGTTTGGTGATCAAAGGGTTTGGAGAATGCAGGCGATAATGTCATGGTACATTTTCAAACTTCTGGGCCAAAATCTTTGGCCGTAATCCAGCTAAAGTAAGCCATGGCTGAGTTCCATTGTGTCTCAGTTAACTTTCTCTGTTGGTTTCCATGCATTTTACTCTCTGCAGGCTTTAACTGTATTGAGACCAATGGTTTGCACAAGCTTTTTATTACATTTCATGCATTTGAAGGTCGGACATCTGTATTTTTGGTGGAAGTCCAAAACCCACATATGTTTGTAGCGCTTCTCACCTCTAATTACTTGTTTCTCTTATTAAGCCATTTTTTTTTTGCTAGAGATTGGATTTCTTACCACCTGTTTCCTACGGCTGTCACAAGCAGGTCATGCATCATTTAAAACCAGCTATTGTTTTAAGTGTATGTCCTGCTTTTATGCTTGCAGTTGTTGGCATTCCTCAGTTGCCACCCCAGCCCAAATAACGAGACAGACAATGACTGGAATTAAACAAGGGCCACTTTATTAACTATTTAACAGAACATTGCAGCAACAAGCAAACTAAGCAAGCACAGGAACAGGCAAGGCAGGCGTCAATCCAAGACACAGCCTCCTTGCCTTCTGATATGGGCGGGACACCTGACTCCGGTATTGAGCCAGCCCCAAGTCTGGCTCGTTAACCGGCAGCCCAGCATACTGGTTGCCCCGCAGGAGTGCCTACCCCTGAGACCGTACGGACCTTCAGGGAGGAGCCTAGCCGGAGAGGTTCCCAGAGGCGGCCACCATTCTCCGCCCCAAACCATACAGCCCTGGGGCGGTATCCTGATGACCTCCTGTTCCCAAATGGGATATGCCGTAATGCGCTCACCAGTTCCTTTCTAGCTTGCACAAACCTGCCAAGTGACCAAACTATTAAATCTCATCCACCACCTAGGCCCTTAACAACTGTCACAGTGTAAGGTAGGCAAAAACACCTCTACCAACGGCCAATCCAAGTAGAGGCGAAAAATTCCTACCTGGCCCCAATTGGCGACCAGTTGAACAACCTACACTGCAAACAGGGCGGGCGGGTGGGCGAGCACGCGGAGCCGAAGACGCGGGCGGGAATGGGGCACTGCCTTAAATAGGCAGCCCTGCCCCGCCGTCTCCGAGAGCACGCGGGATCGCGCGAGATCGTTGCTGCCTCGCACTCGGGCGAGGGGGCAAAGCGTCCCGTCAGCGCAACGAGCGCGCCGGGATTGAGTTGGCAGCATTAATCATACTGAAAAGCATTTCTTCCATAAGTTGTTAATTTTTTCTGACAGAGCGGATTGGGCAGATAGGGGACAAGAAAATGGGATGGGAGCAGCCATGGGAAAGCTGCACAAGAGCGCACGTATGCAAAGCACTTGCAAAAGAATTTTAGGCACAGTTTTTTAGAAAGGATTTTTTTTCAAGAGTTTGAAGGTGCTGCTCATAATTTGTGATCAGCTTGTGATTTGAGCTGAGGAGTGTTCACACTTCATTGGCTGCACTGAACTGTAGATTAATTGGGTGCTTTATTAGCTTGTCATTACTTCTGCTATTCAGGTGAATGTTAAATACCACACCAACTACAGAAAAAGTAGTAGGCAAAGATGGTTGATACTGAAAATAATGGAATGATCAGTTATTTAAAATAATTTTGTCCTGGATAAGGATTTTTGTTCTTTCCAGCAACATTATACAGTCACACAAGGAAACTTAGTTTCTTTCCCTAATACTTTTGTGACAAAAAGTGCATGTTTTGAAAAAGAGAATGGTGTAAGCAACCCATTTGCACCAGCACAAGTGTGGTGAATACTAAGACAGCAGAAAAAAGCATATTCTGTTGTGTAATGGGGGAAAAATACTGAGAGGCTTACAGTGCCATCCTAAGCAGAGTTGGACCCTTCTAAGCCCATTGATGTCAGTGGATTTAGAAGGAAGTAACTGTGCTTAGAACTGCACCGTTAATATACTATGGACTGCACATCTAGGAAGACAGCCACAGATGCAGTTGGCTGTTGGTGTGTTTGCCCCACCACCTATATTATTTGACTGTCTGATTTTCCAAAAATGTAAGTATTCCTAGGCCAATTCTGTCAGTCAATAATTTTTCATAGTTGCCTTTGAGTTGCTTTAGATTAGAACTCTTTTTTAGAAGTGACAAGTGCTTTGTGTTTGTTTTTATCACAGTCAAGAGATAAGAAATATGTAATATCTGTTAACAGTGGGATACTTGAGGGTAGGCATAGCATTGGAGTTTGGCAAAGATGTAGTGATTCTTAAACTTGCAGCATAACCCATATCAATCCAAGGAGGAGGATTTTTTTTTTAATATACACTGTGGGGGTGGGCAAAAATAATCTGGTATTTCTTGGGTTTGAGTATATTGAACCTGAAAAAAATCGGTACTTCCTGATATTTCCAAATTCCAATACTGGTATGGTATTCAGATTCTAAAATATTCGGGTTTGCCAATTTTTTTGGCTCCATTATACCCCATGGGGACCATTACAGGCTATAATGGAGAATCAATCCAGGGGTATCTGGGGCTCTAGGGGGCTGTTTTTGAGATAGAGACACCAAATTTGCAGCATAGCTGCTGGTGGCTCTCCTTAAAACACTCCCATGTTTCAAAAAATTTAGACCAGGGGGTCCAATTCTATGGGCCCCAGAAGAAGGTGCTCCCATCCTCCATTGTTTCCAGTGTGGCATGACTCTGCAGCAAGTGAACTCCAAAGGCATTTAAAGGGCTTGCGGTTCTGAGAGTTCACTCTGAAGGCATTTAAAGGGACTCAGAGTCCTTTAAATGCCCTTTAACTGCGGCTAACAGGTGGTCCAGAAAATCCCAAATATTTTCAGGATTTTTTGGGATGGCCATTTTGTGATAGCTGAATAAGTAGCCCCCTCAGTGTGGCTGAAAAAAATACCTGAAAAATACTGATAAGGTATTTTTCAAGTATTTTTTTCAGCTTGGTTTATATGGAGCGCAAACCCCTAGTTAGGTGTGTATTGCCAATCTGAAGAGAATGTATAAGGGAATATGAAAAACTTGTTTTCCTGTAATGTCGTTTGGAGTTATGGGCATACTTCTAAACTATTTGAACAATAAAACTGTTGAAAAGGGAATGTTTGGTGAACATACATTTTACTTATTTATATATCCACTAGGAATAAGGCCTGTTGCGGAAATAAATACAACGAACTCTAGAAAAAGGCTTTGGGTGGGTGCCCTGGCCTTGGGCACTTAGTATCAATTTGCTGTGGCAATCTCAGCAGGGTATAAACACAAAGTCCACTGTTTTCTCCAGGGGAACGGATCTCTGTCATTTGAAGAGCAGTTGTAATTCTGAGTGATCTCCAGCCCTAACCTGGAGATTGGATCTAATGGTTCCCCCGGGGGAAATGGCTGATTTGGAAGGTCCCACCCCACCACAAACCCCACCCTTTCCAGGCTCCACCCCTGAAATCTCCAGGAATTTCCCAACCTGGAATTGGCAACCCTATCTCTTTCCCAGCCAACCATCAACCTACCTTTATCTGTTCCTCTGACTTCAGCTTTCCATCTCCTCCTCACCTGCTGCCTCTGCCTAGGAAGAGTACAGTCTTCTCTGCACTGGGGACCCAAGCAGGAGGGAAGCGATCTCTGCAGGGTATAATGACACAGAGTCCACCCTGCAAAGCAGTGGAGTGAAGGGTGGGATATAAATCCAGTCTCCTCTTCTTCTCTTCTTCAGTTAAGCACTAACTGGGAAGGAAGTTAAGTGAGTGAGTGGACCGAGGAGGATCCTCATTCAAGCCAAATGGGGGAAATAGCTTCTAGTAAAGAGAAGTGATCCCTGCCCAGTTAAGAAGAAACAGAGAAGTGATTCCTGTACAGTCAAAAAGGGAAATAGCTCTTAAAGAAAGGAGTGATCCCTGGTATGTGTATAAAGAAGGATTTTGAGAACTTGTATGTTCCTGCCTTCTAAACTTTACATGTTGGTGAAACCCAGAAACCTATGCTTGAGTGGTTAAGCAGAAACTGGAAAGAAAGCCTCTCAAAGCTTTAAAGTCCTTGTTGGGTAGCAAAAACACTTACTTGTCGGCAACAAATTATGTGGTGTTTTTGTGAATACAAAGTTACCTCAGTTTTATTATCTATTCACCTCATACATCCTATACCTGATTCCACCTGGCCTTGTCTCTTCCAGCTTAAATGAAACATTTTGTTTATTTGGAACTTTCAAAAGCCTCTCATATGCCATTTCAAAAGCAGAATATAAGAAGGTGATTTTGTCTCTTCCATCAGTTCCCTGGACTGAGTCAGCATGTTTGTGTATGTATGGAATAAGGCCTGTTGGGGAAATAAATACAGCAGGTTCTAGAAAGAGGCTCTAGGTGGGTGCCCCGGCCTTGGGCACTCAGTTAGCTGTGGTCATCTCAGCAGGGTATAATGACACAGATTCCACTGTTTTCTCCAGGGGAACTGATCTCTGCCATCTGAAGAGCAGCTGTAATTCTGAGTGATCTCCAGCCCTCACCTGGAGATTGTATATCAAAGAGAGAGCTCACAGGAGGAGATTGTATCAATGCAAAAACACTCCATGAACAAATTATGAACAAAAGCAAAAAGACTGGCAGCAGGAGGAAATAACTGCTTTGGAGGGTGGAGCCTATGGCATTCCATTCAGCTGAGGCCTTTCCCCTCCCTGAACTCTGGCTTCTGAAGACACCACAAAATCCCCAGGAATTTCCCAACCTGGAGCTGGCAACCTTAGCCAGGACTGGCCCCAATGAGTTCCCCCCAAAGGCCAAAGTAGGCCTGGAAAGGGCCTCCTGCCTTTGCCTTTTTACTGACAGAACCAAGCTTGCTTGTCTAGCAACAGCCACTGAGGGAAAAGTTAGCTCCACACCAGGAGAAGGGAATAGTTTGATGGTTGGTGGCTTATTTCAGTAACCAGCTAACTGCAGAGGAGCCAAGCAGGAGAAGTGTCTTTGTCAGGAGAGACAGCCATTATGGCAGTTTATTCTGTCAGGGAAGAGTGGCCAGGCTGGCAGTGGGTGGGAGAGAGGAACAGACCCAGCCCCCAGCCAATGGCATGCAAGTACTCTTGAATGGCAGTTGCAGGCCAATGGCTGATGGAGCACACAGCACAGCCAGTGGGAGAGCCGGAAAGTGCCAGTATGCTGGGCTTTTATATATATAGGATTTCTCCACATACACCCCTTCTTCACACTGTTCAGGTATGCACATATGGTGCTCCTCCATTTTATCTTCACAACACTGTGAGGTGAGTTAGGCTGAAAGAGAATAACTGGCCCAAGGTCACACAAGTTTCATAGCAAGTGGAGATTTCAACCTAAAATTGTCTGGTGCTAGTCCAAAACTCAAACCAGTACAACACACATGTCAGGCAAATTTAATTTTAATTTGGGTTTTTATATCTTGTGTTTAAAGAAGAACGTAAAAAGAGCCATGCTGGATCAGACCAAAGGTCCATCTAGTCCAGCATTCTGTTTTCACAGTGGCTAACCAGCTATCTCTAAGGAGCCCACAGACAGGAAGATTGCAATAGCATAATCCTGCCTGTGCTTCCCAGCAACTGATTTACAGAGATATATTACCTCTGGTGCTTGAGGGAGTAGATATCCATCATGATTAGTAGCCATTGATAGCCCAGTCCTCTGCTATTTTAAAGCCTTCCAAGTTGGCAGCCATGACCACATTCTGTTGCAATGAGTTCCACAAACTGACTATGTGCCATGTGAAGAAATACTTCCTTTTGTCTATCCTGAGTCTCCCACCCTTCAGCTTTGGTGGATGACTCTGGGTTCTAGTATTATGGGAGAGGAGGAAAAGCTTCTCCCTGTCCACTCTCTATTTTATAATTTTATAGACCTCTATCATGTCTCCCCTTACTCATTTCCCCCCCTAAGCTTAACAGTCCTAAGCATTCCTTCAGGTGATGAGAATAATTTGATTTTAAACATATCATTTGTGAGGATCTCAATATCAGTTTACCTTTACCCTGGTTGCCAGTAAGTTTCTGGCCCCAACTGAAAATGTTGTGGGGTCCCATCACCAAAGACCCCCCCTTCCTCAGAGTGTGTTCGAAGAGTGTGTGATATGAGTGATATAGCTCCATGCCATATGTCCTATCGACCGAGTTGTCTGGGGCTTGTATACTGCTTTGAAAGGCTACAGTCAGCTGGTATTCTAAACTGCATTGAGCCTTGGGGGCAGGATGGGAGTGGGAGTATAACTTCCAGGATCTAAATAGGTTTAGCTCAGTAGAGATGGAGTGTGTGAATGGAGGCTAGCAGCCCAGGGAGAGTTTGCTTGCTGGGGAGCTGTGTATAGTTCTGAGCTCTTATCAACTTGTATAAGGGCTGTATTTTTCAAGATGAAGACAGCAACGTGGTTTCTGTGATGTCCAGTTTGTTCCTTTAAACAAGAGAATTGTATTGGAAAACTGGCACTAGGTGAAGCAGAAAATTTGACTTGGCTCACCATGAAGTGGTATCCAGCAACAACCATCTACTTAACTGGATTAAAAGACATTATCCTACGAAAGTTTCAGTTCTCTGTTACACTTATGTTTTTAGGTATACAAGTATTGTATTGTTCTGAATATTAGAGGGTTTTGGCTTGAAGAAATGTACTAACTTGCATTGTCTTTCAAGTTCTGTTCCTAATTTAGCCCCATAGAATGCACATGGAAAGAAGTAATAGGAGCACCTTGAGCTTCTTTGCCTTGCATGAGTGTCTGTAGGATTTTTTGACAGATACACCAGGGGTTTTGGTGGTACAGTGTTGCATCAGTGTCCCATGTGTGCCTGGGGCTGGAGAGGCCTAGGAAACTTAACTCCATCCACGGAGCTCAGGAAACCCCATCCCTGGCATACTTCAAACACCACTCACTTCTGTGCTGGTTAAGGGGTTCCATTGGTACTGGCAGGGCTGTTCACTGCTCTGTCTTTGAAATATGCCCACATACGACTTAGTTACCATTCTAAAATTTTTGGAGACAGTGTTTAGGATTGCAGCGGCAGCCCCCTAGAGGCAGTTTCCCTTCCTACTGTGCGTCCTGTACTTTTATATTGACCTGACTAGATTTTACATTTCGACTCTTTAACAAAACTAACCTCTAATCTGTGTTAGAGTTTATACAACGTGGGGGCTCACGAGTATACTGAGTGACCCTTGTTCTAGATTTGAAATGGAAACAAGGTCAAAGCGACTTTCCTCTAAAGAGTGCCTCAGAAAAGCAGTTCAAAGTCATTAAGAGCTTTCTGACAGCTCCCTGCGTCGTCTTGTTGTGTAAGGAGATCTCCTTTCTGTCACTCTTGAAGAACTTCAGTTGCTGAAGAAAACTGCTTTCTCAATTTCTGTGATTATTTTCCCCCAGGCCCCCCCCCCCTTCAGTGAGCTGTGCACGATCCCCTTAAATGCGGCATCAATATGCTGTTTATTTCAGCAGTGTTTCATGAGTTAAATATCAGGGCATGGTGTTCTGCTAATATCTGACAACTCCTTCAGTGCACAGAACCACTGCACCGCCACGTAGGGCTTTTTGTTGTTACAAACATCCGCAGTCTGTAGCAGGTGGAACAATAACCAAGCAACTCTTTTCTCCCCCTTCCTTTGCTGCAGAACTGCTATCCAAATATAACCTCTTGCTGGAAAACCACCTGGCAAGTCCTCAGCAAGCAGTTTTGCATCTAAAGTGTCTGTTTATGTATTCTGTAGCTGGGCTTTCAGATGACAGAATGTGCAGTTTCGGCAGCTGCCTCTGCTGCTGTTTGCTGCAGAACACCTAGCATCCCCTTCTCTGGTTTGTCATATTATAAAACGGGTTCCCTACAGAGGTTTTATACGCACTTGGATTAGTTCCTTCCTAGCTTTCTTTCTAATGTTCTATATTAAACAGTGCCTGCAACCTGATGTTTTCCTGTTCAGCTGCAGTTTTTAAAGACTGGTGTGGGGTTTTTTTTGGTTCTTGCTGTTATAAAATCATTGCTAATATCAGGGGTCATTTCGTAGAAAAAGAGGTGCAGGAGCTCATTAGCATAACTTATTAGCATAATTTATTTGCATAAGCTACACCACCTGACATCACCGGAAGTATGTCAGAAGGAAGGAAGGAAGGAGGGAGGGAGGGTGGGAGAGCAAGCTGGCAGAGGGGGGACAGCTACTAATCCAAGCCTCAGAAATACCACTATTCTGGGAGGATAGCTTCAGTGGTGGCTGAAGCCTTCAGAAGGCTGGTTGGAGGAACAAGAACCTTTCCAAGGGGCGGGGTCATTTTGCTGCAGCCATGACATAAGCAGGCATTCCCCCGCGGGGGGGGGGGGTGCTAGCACCAACTCCCAGAGCTGAGCTCCCCCAAGCTCCTGCTCAAAATGACCCCCGGCTAATATTATGATGGCTTAGTCTGGCTTTACTGCAGTATATTTACTTTGTGCAAGCTGGCTTTAAAAAAGGGGGAGGGGCAAAGACCAGTTTAGGGGGAATGGCTTGCCCTGTATATATGAAGCATAAACTGTCTGAATTTCAGAACTATGGCACTGAGCGGGATACACGTGAACACAGATCCTACTGCTGCATAGTGAAACTCTGAATGTTCATTTTTTTAAAAAAAAAAATCACTTATATACCCCACCTCACCTTCTTAGACTCGAGAATGTAAGCAATGGAAAAGAAAATAGGAAAAAGAAACTGTGCAAGGACGCAAAAAATGTAGTTCATTAAAAAAAACTGCACAAATTAAGACTGCACAGATTAAACATGCAGTCAAACCTGCCACAACAATTTTCTTTCCATCCAATACCCTCTGTAATAGAATAGTCTTGCATGCCTTCTTATATATATAGCCAGTGAAGGTTCCCCCTCCTGATCCACTCTACTGGGCCATTCCAAAGCACTGGACCTACCACAGGGAAAGCCTGTTTTGCTGTACAGATAATTGTAAAAGAGGGCTGCACAAGGAAGAGGCTGTCCGAAGAACATAACTGGCATGGGAGGAGTGGTCCAATAAGGGGGAGGGGCCTAGGCTGTGAATTTTTGCCCTACACTGTCACAAAGGTCAATGATAATTTGTTATAAAACATATATAAAAATATGCCAGTAGAATACAATCCAATTAAACTGAGTTTTAATTGAATTGTTTTATAATTTCAAGTATATTTTAATTGCTCAAACATTTTATTTTTTTTTATGTTTGCCACCTTATAGACCCTGATCAGGTGGAAAGGTGGCATAAAAATATTTTTTAAATGAATAAAAGTATGATCAATAAAACCAGCCTAGTGGTAGCTAGTTTGTGTATTGCAACACACTGGAAGAAGGATAAACTTCCATCTTTAACACTGTGGAAGGTTAAAGCTTGGGATATTGTGGTTATGGAGAAGATCTCTTTAATGGTTAACCCTACAGATTCCTGACTTTGTAGCTTAAAATCAAGCACTTTACGGCACTTGTGAAGGATTGTAAACTTGGAACTTGGGCTTGATTCATATGTGTGGTCACTTTATCTGGAGCATGTGAATGCAGCTGTGTGTGTTAAGGGCGGGCTCTGTTGACATACCATAAAATTGTTGCAGGAATGGGGTCCCCTATTCTAACAAAGAGTTAACTATTTACAGCTTATTTCAACCTGAGTTTTGCTTCTTGTCCTAGGAACAGATTTGCCTGTTTTGGAGGAAAAGGAAAGGGGGGGGGGAGAGAATGAGACTTGGACAGACTGAAGTCTGTTCGTTCAGCAGCCGGACTGGCTGCAAGGCTTCATATAGAGGCAAACTGTTGCACTGGCTCACCTTGGTATTCTTTTCAAAATATTGCCCCTGCCAATTCTGTTTTATGATTCTGTGAAGAGAGTAGGATTCGCTATGGAACTTGATTTAACACTGGCTGGAGACAACTCATGGCACTCTCATTCTTTGCATTGATCTTATTTAAAGAAATGTATCAAAAAGATCTTAAGCATTAATATGAAGAGATAAAGTGTTTAGATTAATTCTTTTAAGGATTATTACATATAAAGTGAGTAAAGTAAGCAATACTGGAACAGTAAGACAAAAGGCAAAATGTCACTGAACAGCAACACTCAACGTTTTGGTTTTTGGCTAGGGTTAAATGTCATGCTAGTTTTCTCATCAAGATTTATGCAATTGGCCAGATTTGTAGTGAGCAGGGTTTTTTCGGTTCCTGAAGAGTTCCTGTGCGATTGGATCTGCTTCTTTTGCAGTAATATTTTACCTATCAGAGTGAATTGTATAGCTGACTGTTCAACAGTGAAAGCCATGTCAACTCAATAAGGTGACTGCAAGGGGTCAGCTAGCAGAATCCTCTTTTCCAAGGTATATCTCTGTGTCAGAGATGTTTTACTGTTGTTGCTGTTGTTAAGAAACTAAGAAAAATTTCAATGGTCTAATCAAGTTTCCAAGCGGTAAAGTGTGAAACTTGGTAGGTTGCAATGTTGGCAATGCTATAAACTGGGAGTTGGTCTCATCATTTGATCTGCTGCTGCTATTTGTTATTTGGTTTACATTTTTAATGCTGACATTCTGAATCCTATAGATATTTCTATTATAAACATGCTAGTTAAAATTGTTGATTTTTAAATTATTTTAATGTGATTGATTGTGGATTGTCTCAGGAATCTTTTGGTTTGTAGCCAGGATATGTATTTTAACAGTGTAGGACTGAGGGCATGGAACATTATACAAAGTGTTGAAGCAAACAATTAAAATTAAAAAACAATAAAGAACAATTAGCACTAACATAACAAAACTGCATATTAAAAATGCAACAACCCAGAAAAACTGTAAATGTAGAAAATAAAAACCTTATCCATTCCAAATGCCTTCTGCAATTAAAATGATGCCATGGAGTACTGAATGACCAAGAGCAAGAGAGCTGTTTGGGCTTCTTGGGGAAGAATGTTCCAATGCTTAGGTGTTATGGCTGGGAAAGCTGTAAGTCATATGTCCAGCTTTATTTCCTCATGGATGGGTGTTACCCATGATCTCCAGTGTCAGATAAATTAATATGGGTGGAGGCCTTATTGTACCCATAAACTGATGTCCAAGGGGTAGCATGGTAGTCTTCTAGCACCATTGTATGAGATATACCCACCAGGAAAGATCAGAGACACTGTAATACAATGTTTTTCCCAGCCTAATCTTGGCCATGTAGTCCAGAAAGGCATCAAGGTCAATGGTACTGAAAACCACTCAGTAATCCAGGGAATCAATTCGGATTGCACTCTTCCTGAGTGTGTACCTTAAATTAAAAGAAAGCTTTTCCTGCTTAAATAAACTCTCTCACATAATGGTTCAGGCTACGTCTTGTGTGTCTAAGTGGGTGACAGAAACTTGCATTTCTGTAGCAAGACAAATCTGGCCAGCGACCATTGTGGGTTATCACACTATTGTAAAATCTGTGTGATATAAATAAAAATGGAGTTTATCCCATCATCTGTGGAAAGGCTCTTTGTGTAGGTTTAGAAATACTGAAACAAGCATGAAATGAGAGTTCGTATGGTATGCTGCCCAACTGTTTTGTTTGGACTGGGTAAACCATAGGACTTTTCTTTCAAACTGGTTGTAAGATGAAGGATGACATTCTAAGCATATTTACTTTGAAATAAATCCCACTGAAATCAAAGTGACTTTTTTCTGAGGAAAGATTATGTCACATGAACAGATGAAGCTGTATACTAGGAAAGGCCTTGAGAAATTGTGTTTGAACATAGGAAGGTGCCAACCCCCAACATTTAGGGGCCTGACTAATTTTTTTTCTGGGAGGGAGTGGGTTGCAGAGAAATTAGATAAATAGATAAATAGCACATAACACTTGCTTGCAGGCTTCCTTAGCAGTGTGACAAATAAGGCACTTGGGCTGTATTGCCAGAGTTCCTGAGCTGAGCAAAGAAAGACACATGAAAAGCCACTTGATTTCTCTTTAAACATTAAGTCTGACTTCATCCAGTGATGAATCCCGGCAAACTGCCTCAGCCACAGCTCCAGGTCATATCGCAGACCATTTTTAAAACAACCGGGGCAGTTGTATTTTTTGTTTAACTTTCAGTACGATTTGAATAATGACATGATAAGCCAGTGAAGTAAAAGGGCAAAAGAGAGCAAAATAGGACAGCCAGGCACTTAATCATACCATGAAAGCAAACATGACTGGCCTCCTATTTTAGTGGACAAATGTTATGCGCATATGGGGGGGGGAATGGCTGAATACGGAAGGATAGGGAGGTGCTACTTTGTTTTGAACAAGAAGAATTGAAAGTTTTTCCCTGCTTTGAATAGGAACCAGCCTGGAGGTGGCACCATTGGTGGTGGTGTGGGAAAGACCCAAACCATTAACTAAAAATAAATAAAGAAATACTCATTGATATATGGTTCCTGGGCCCTATATGGTCTTGAATGTGGCACAGGTGGCATGGACAGAGAGAGGAACCCTCCTTTCCAGGGCACTCTTTTGTATGAAATCGTAATGTCTGTTAAAATAAAAATGTAGTTTGACGTTAGCGTGACTGTCTAGCAATAAATGTAAAAAGAGTATTCGTTCTTCTAAAGGCAAAATGTCTAATTAGGATATGGAAGTTTAAAGCATAGAATAAATATAGTATGCAAATAAAATCATACATTCAATTTTTTTCTTTTTTGAGAAATTTCTCTGAGAGAACAAAGTTAAGAATGAAATTTTGTACTTTCCATTTTAAAATAGGGTTGTTCAACAAGTGAAAAATAATTAATGGCGTTAATTTCTGAAATAACTGAATTTTAATATTTAATTAACTGTTTGGTTTAGTTTAATCATTTCAGGCCCTATTGACCTTCTATTCCCATTTGATACTTTTTTACCAGAAATATACATACCATTAGCAAGCATAAAGAAATCACCAAGCAGTTGTAAAATAAAAATTAACAGCATTCTTTGACCCAGCACTATTTATAGAGGACAAAACTATCATTTCAGAATTTTTCATGAGTAGGGTTCTTTAGGGTAGGTTTCCATGCTTATGAAGAGGCACAAACCTTTAAGACTTGCAATGCGTGACGGAACTATTGAGTTATAATTTGTGCTGTGGCACAGGTGGACAATTTCCATAGGGCTTGTTAGAACCTTGTTTTCCGTGATCTCGGTATACATGCAAATGGATTGTGCTTAGGGTTGCCAACCTCCAGGTAGTGACTGGAGATCTCACACCATTACAACTGATCTCTGGGTGGCAGAGATCAGTTCACCTGGAGAGAATGTCCACTTTGGAAGGTAGACTCCATGGAATTATACCCCATTGAAGTTCCTACCCTCTAAACCCTGCCCTCTTCAGGCTCCACCCACAAAATCTCCAGGTATTTCCCAGCCTAGAGCTGACAACCCTAATTGTGCTACAGACCATTTTTGTTTATGTCCTGCTCTTTCTCTCTATACATTTCAAGTTATTCATACTCTAGATGGCAGGACCCTAGAAAAGGCTTTGAAATTCATCAGTTTTCTACAGAGGTTTTACAATTTGTGAGACTTAAGCTTGGTAGCTTGAAGTCAGCAAAGTGCAACGGATTGATTAGTGAGTACAGCAGAACAAAGTGATGTTAGAGAAAACTGACAACTCTAGAGAGGCATCAGAAGTCTTTAAGATGCTTTTCTTTGCACTGTATTTCTCTATTCACACCACAGTGTGTTTAAGATTTTATACTACAGGATATAGTGATGGTTAAGGCCCGTGGGCAGGGGCTGTGGTTCAGTCGAAGAGCCTCTGCTTTGCATGCAGAAGGTCCCAGGGTCAGTCCCCCGCATCACTTGTTTAAAAGACAAGTAGGTGATGTGAAAGACCTCTACTTGAGTCCTTGGCGAGCCACTGCCAGTCTGAGTAGACAATATTGACCTTGATGGACCAGGATCTGATTCAGTATAAGACAGCATCATGTGTCCATGTGATGTGAACAGTCATCAGAATGACTAGGGCTTCAGTAGTGCTAGAGATCATAGAATCCTGGGTTGATACCATTACAGGGGATGCAATTTTTGTATATTCCTTCCAAATCAATGGCATGCAAGTAAGAAAAAAATAGGTGTGAAGGCATATGCTACACCAAGTTTGCTGATGCTAAAGCGATGTAATTCTGGAGAACCCTTTATATGCCATTCTGACTGTTGTGATGAAGAAAGATAGAATAGCAAACAAACAATCAAACAAACAAGAAAGCATAGCCAGAAGAGAAATTGGGAAGAGAGTTAGGAATAACTGTAACTGTGTGTCCTGTGGATGGCTTTCCTAGAGTCATCTGACCTGCCACTATTTGAAGCAGAATTTTGAGCTAGATTACGTTGTATTTGCAAGGCAACTCGTTCTTAAGAACTCTTTGATGACAATGCATGTGGCCACTTTATATATATTGGTGATGAATTAAATGCCACCTGTTCAGGGTAAGAGACAGCCTTAACGTGGTAGAGGATTTAGCATTCCTTGCACAAATTCCCCGAGGGCTGAAAAATTGAGCCAAATACAAAATAGTTATGCATTATTAATGATTTCAATAATGAAGAACCTTTATTCATTTCAGTGCTCTTTTATTTTTCAACAAACGTGTAGGAGCAAGTCCTGTTAAATATAAAGAATATATGTTTTATTCAGTTGATGAAGTCTTTGCTAAATAGAAATGCAGAAGTTATCTTCATCCTTCAGAAAAAGACAGGGATCTATGGCTGCGGTCACACAAACTGAATAATCCACTTTCAATCCACTTTTAGTGTACTTTCCTACTGGATTTTGCCACTTACACAGTAAAACCCAGTTGGAAAGTGCACTGAAAGTGGATTATTTAGTGTATGTGACCACAACCTACAAATGAAATCAGAGAATGACAGTTTTTAAAGTATGGGTCTAGGAGACCATGAAATTCAAAAGATTGCAGCATATCTCTGATATTTCCCTTTGCAGTCCCCCACCCCTGCTGGTGGCTAGGGGGACCCGGCAACCCTAGTTCATATGAATGCATCATCAGAACAGCTTGAAACATTTCCAGCAATAGCTGTTGATAAGAAAACGGTTCTGCTAGTTTAATACCTAAAGTGGAACAGTCACTTTCTATAGTGGGACAGATCTCCCCTCCCCTTTGTTACTGAACCCGACTTTGACAGAATTAACTAATGCTGTTTAATGAATGTATTCGTTTTAGACTTCGATAGCCTGTAGTCTTTCAGCTGGGAACTAGTTTATGAAGAGGCTTAGAAAAACACATATTGACAATAAAAGCATATTAAAAATATTTTCGATTGTGAACCCCCAGAAAAAATAGTTTTATGCAGCAATAAATATATAAAATGACATATAAAAGAGAATTACATACAAAGCAATGTATATTCAAGTGGACCTGCTTTTTTAAAAACAGCAACTGTGGAAAACATAACACAAAGGCAACGTAATATCTGTATCTTCTCCTGGGGCTGAAAATTTTAAAAGAGCAGATAGCAGAAGGACGTTAGAAAAGTGGAACACCATAGCCAAGAGGGCCCTGTTTTTGTCACTAGTCATACTAGTTGCTTAAACTTTGTTCAGGCAATGTGTTTGAGCCTTTTTGTGTACATTGTGACATTAGAAAAATAGTACCAAATGAAAGCTCAATTTATTTTACAATTTATTCTAGCAATGTTTATTGTGGAACCAACTGATGGTAATGTGGCATTGAGGTTAAGGTCTAGCTCACTCATAAAGAGGGAGAGAGATATTATGTTAACAATGCCATCCTAACAAGATCTCCTTAGAGTTCAACTCAGATCTAGTCAATCGGGCTTTCTCCCAGGAAAGTATTCTTAATATTGCACTGTAAATCTTTGAGAACACCAGCTTGTAGTCGTCATAAAATGTAAGAATTAGTGGATTACAAGCAGTTCATGTGCAGCTATACTGAATTAATGTTTGTGTGGAAAATTTATATGTAAATCACAACCAATGCATGGTTTTGTCATGTAAACCCCATTAAAATCAGTGGGACATAATAATGGATAAGTATGCTAGACTGCACATATATAGCATGACAAGTGCACACATTTGTTTTGTCACATGTATGTCATGTTCAGCAACCTTGGCTTTAAGATTTCAGTTTATTTTTGTCATTGGCCACTGATTGACTCACTTGCAGTCCAGTAGCAGGAGGAGAATAAACTTAAGCTAAATTGCTAAGATAGAGGTGATGACATTTGATAAGACAGGTGTTTTGGAGGAGATTGCTGTGTACACCCTGAATGGAATGAATCTGTCTCTTGTAGTTGTAGTGAAAAATTTAGGTGTGGGTTAGGTGGTTCCATCCCTCGATTAGTACTGGTACAGACGACTGGTACAGCGGCAAAGAACAGCTCTTAAAATTATGTTTGGTAAGGTGGCGGTTGTTCCTCCAAGGATGAATTGATCTGGCTATGTTGATTCATGTTATTGTTATCTTGAAGCTGGATTACTGCAATGGGGCTGTCCTTGAAGACAACTCAGGGATTTGAGTTAGTAGCAGCATCTCATTTTGGGGTGGTTATGAGCTGTTTCAAACATATTAACCATGTCCTAGAACATCTCCATTTGGCTGCTGTGTGTTCCTGGGTTCATTTTTAGGCCAGGTTTTTACCTTTAAAGACCTTTACAACTTGGAATTCACATGCCTCAGGGACCATCTCTCCTGCTATGAACCTGTGCATCTATTTCACTTCTTATAGCAATCTTTATTTACTGTGTCATCCCTCAGGATTATTAGATCAGCGTTAGCCCAGTCATGAGCTCTGTAAGGAGGTCAGAAGGATATCCTCTTTGCTAGTCTTCAGGAAATTCTGGAAGACTTTTCTGTTTCATTGAAGATTTTATTTTAATCTGTGGCTTTGGTGATTGTGTTACTTGTTAAGTGTTTGTTATACTGGTTTATATTATGATACATGTTTTATGCCTTTTTGTTACATTTTAGTTATATTCCTCGCCCCTCTAGACAGGCGAGGAAAGCATAAAAAGTATAAACAAACTGTTGGGAAGTTGTGGCCCATTCATAGAGTTTTCTACAAAGAGGTGACACCTATGAATGAATGAATTCCCTATCAATACTGTTTGTGTAATCAATAAGAATTTATTTGAATGTAATACTTGCACCAAACTAAAAAAAAACCCTTCCTTAGATATGTCCTCTCTTTCAAAAAGAAGTGTGTGAAATGCTGTGTGGAGATTTGTTCTCTATTATTTCTTGGCCACAGTTTTGTGTTTTAAGATTTGGATTTGTGCCAGAATGATCCGGTACTATTCTTAAATTCTAATACTGACATTCCAGGTAAGCCATTGATTATAAACTTGATATTTTAGTAGATTGTCATGAACATATGGGAACCAAACAAATGTGATGTATTGGAATCTATAGAATTACTTTGTTGTAGCTGTTGCAGATTCCCAGCTGGTTAATTTATTCAGGCAGATACATTATTTTGTGCCACTGATGGCCATCAAATTAGAGATGTAGTATAATGGTTTGTAAAACTTAATTGGAAATGATAACTTAAATTCATTTGAATAAAGAACCTCCATTCATTTTTAGCAGTACTTTCATTTGGTCTTTTTTTCTTCTCAGGAACCCATTATCACACTGAGTGTTATAGAAAAGGCCCAGAAAAGTGCTTGGAAGAATTCAGCAGAACCCCTCATTTCCCCCCCAAGGTTTTTAAATTCAGTTTGGGGAGTACTTAAAAAGAAACTCCTTTGAAATGTTTTTTCCCTTTTGAAATGAATGAAACACTTTTAAAGACATACTTTGGTCACCCAGACTATGGAGATTTTAATGTAAAACAATAGAAAAATGATAATTTCTGTACATACTGTAAACATATACAGCATCTCCAGAGATATAGTTATTGTTTAGATGTGACTAATTTGGTCGACAATTACTGTGCTTTAATGTGCATAATGCTAATATACTACTGAATAATTCAAATACAATCAATGCATCCTATGTAGAAGGCTCAGTTCTTCCATCTTTTAAAGAGGCAGGCATTCACAAAACAAACAAACAAACAAACAAACAATCTTTGTATCCAGCTGAGCTGAAAACAACTAGAGACTACTGAATATGCTGTTTGGGGGCAAGGTCTTGGAGAAGATGGTAGCCATGCCTCTCCATGCATCTATAGAGGGAACTGACCGTCTTGATCCATTTCAGTCTGCCTTTTGCCCTGCGCATGGC
The DNA here is from genome assembly GCA_029233225.1 of Lepidodactylus listeri. Classification (NCBI taxonomy): domain Eukaryota; kingdom Metazoa; phylum Chordata; class Lepidosauria; order Squamata; family Gekkonidae; genus Lepidodactylus; species Lepidodactylus listeri. The sequence continues at coordinate 53,694,569 of JARCFY010000001.1, read as the reverse complement.
ACAGAAACAGTGTTGGCCACCTTGTTTTTTGATCCTCTGACAAGGACCATCGCTATTGGTTCTCCTGTACCTCTTTTTGGCATTGCATACTATCAATCACAGCATCCTTTCTGAAACACAGCATCTTGTCTAGCTGAGATAGGCCTTACTTGTATCTGTGCTAGGCAGGTTTCAGTCCTTTCTGGAAGGTAGCTTTCAGAAGCTGGTAAAGGAAAACTTCTCCTGGGTTCCTGCAAGGTTCCTTTTTGTCTCCTATGCTTTTTAGCTTGTACGTGGAGATTAATGATCTAACATTTACTATAATGTTAAAAAATTTCCATTGGAAGTCTGATGTCTTGGGGGAGGAGTCCCTTATCTGCTGACCCCCCACAACTACTGTTTGCTCTGACAGAGGAAAAAAGACAGTGTCCTGCCACTGCCCGGATATTCTGTATTGCCTCTAGCTATTGGCAGGAAGGGAAATAGACCAGGTATTTTTGTCTCATGCTAAACAGACATGGGCATTGTACATGGAAACTTCTTTTCCAAGAGTCCTTTTTTCTTTACACTTGGAGTTCTCCCATTTTAAGCCTCTGTTCCTCCATTCAAATCTGAATGAAATTTTTCACTGTCAGGAAAATTCATACCAATATAACCCAGTATTATCTTAACAGTGCAAATTGTACTTAGATCTTTGGTAGCTAGGGTTGTCAACTGTGGGTTGGAGAATTCCTGGAGATTTGTGGGTGGAGCATGTAGAGGGCAGAGTTTGGGGAGGGACCTCATGCATAGAGTTCATCATCCAAAGCAGCCATGTTCTGCGGGGGAATTGCTATCTTTAGTCTGTAGATTAGTTGTAATTCAGGGAGTTCTCTGGGCCCCACCTGGTGGCTGGCAACCCTATTAGTAACAAATGCAAATGTGTCAGTTGACATAATAATGTATATGATCTGATAATTTTTCCTGACTACACACACCCTATGATATTTTTTGAAGAGCAATTATATAGGAAGCTGTGGTTATTTTGGAATCTTCAGTTCAGTTGCCCTTGAACTAAAGCTAATTTTGAAATCTGCAGTGATCACAGCTAAAGATGGAAATAATCTCTCGTGTACACATTATTTTGTACACATTCTTCATGTTCATTGAAATATTTGGCTAGCTGTCTCCTTCTTTAGACACTGGGAAATAGTGGGACCTAGCTACCAAAAGAAGAAAATGTTACACATCAACAGAATGGAATCTTAGAATAAGGCACAATTTGATTTATGTTCCATTGCATCAAAACAGTCTCTGCTCTTCCTGCCTAGTTTGTCACATGTATATTAAATGTATTCCAGGTAGATGTTTATGAAAACTCATGTGTTTCTAATCAAGTACATAACTGCTTCCTCTGGCTTATGTATTAATCTTTTCTTGCGCATCATTTTGTGTTTTGTCAGGATGCCAGCTGTTTACAGAAGGAATAGACATGTAGCTGTTTAGTCGTTCTTCATAATTTAACCTACTGGGCTATTATAATTCTGGTCTCTGTTTCAGTACCTGAACATGCAAAATATAAATGTTATAATAAGCTTGTCAGAGTTATAAACCAGGATATATTTTAAGTTGTTCTAGAGAAATGGAAAACTTAACAGATCATATATGGACTTTGTTGTTTTTACCTGTAATGTTAGGAGCTTATTCAAGGTAGAGCCACATATGGTTGGATTTTTTGTTTTAGTTGTGCTACCATAATCAAGACATTTCCTGGATTGCCTTGTCCTTACAGGAAAATCCAAAAGTGAATGAGTGCTGTACAGCAATGATAGTGCAGTATCCAATCATGTGTAGATCCATCCTCAGATCTGGTTATTTATAAGCAGAAATATAAAATTCCCAGAAAGTTTGAAGGGGGGAGGGAGGAATTGGTGGTTTAATTTTTGGGGGGGAGAATCCCCCAGAAATTTGGGGGAATATTGAAATAACACAATACTTGCTTTCATATCAAATCTAAACTTCTTTTACTGATTTAAAAATAAGAAATGCATCATGTATAATGTTGTTAACATTTAAAATTGTACTATGCAATATTTATGCAATTAAAATTATAAATGTCTTTGTTTTCTATATGAAAATAGCAAGTACACTCAATATGCTGCATCCTTTTCTACCATAGCACATGTGTCTTAACTAGGGGTACATTGAACCTGAAAAATATTGGTATTTTCTGATATTCCTGAATCCCAATACTGGTATGGTATTTGAATCTGGGAAACATTCAGGAAACCTGAATTATACCCGAATAGTCAATGGTCCCCATAGGGTATAATGCAGAATTGATCCAGGGGTCAGGGGGGCTGTTTTTTTGAGCATAGCTGCTGGTAAGGTAAGGTAAAGGTTTCCCTTGCTCGAAAGCCAGTCAAATATGACTCTAGGGATGTGGTACTCATCTCCATTTCCAAGCCAAAGAGCCAGTGCTGTCCAAAGACATTTCCGTGGTCACATGGCTTGTATGACTAGACATCAAGGCACATGGAACACTGTTACCTTCCCACCAAAGCAGTACCTATTTATCTACTTACAATTTCTTGCTTTCAAACTGCTAGGTTGGCAGGAGCTGGGGCCAGAGACAGGAGGCCACCAAAAGGTGCCCCCATCCTCTTTTGCTTTCTGTGGAGGGTGAAAAAGGTGTTTAAAGGAATCCCAGTCCCTTTAAATGCCTTCTCAAAGCTGTGGCAAATGTCTGAGGGCATTTAAAGGGCTTGCAGTCCCTTTAAACACCTTCTCCAAGCTGCAAGTTCACCCAGAAGGCATTTAAACAACCTGTGAGCCCTTTAAATGCCTTCAGAGTTCACTTGCTGTGGAGTTGTGCAGCTTGGAGAAGGCATTTAAAGGGACCACAATCCCTTTAAACACCTTTTTTCCCTCCATTGAAAGCACTGGATTTATTATTTGGTTTGGCTTGACTTCTCTGGATTGGTTCTTTGAAAAAGATTTCACAGCCAAACTTTTAAAATTACCATAAGTTCACTACCATGTGTTGCCTTTGCCACTGCCTAAGGTATATTCACTACGTATTATCCAGTATATCAAGAAGCTTATTGTTAGATCTGTTAGAGTCTTTGAACTGAAAACCTTCCAAGATCAGATTTCCTATTTTGCTGCATATCTTTTCTATCAATTTGGGATGTTTATAGGCTTGAGTGACATAGGTGGGTGACTTTATGCTTCACTGCTGAGCAAAAAATTGGTAAATCCTCACACTGCCTCCCCACCTCCTGCTAATATTCTTCAGATCTGATCACCTTAAGTGTCTATTCTATGCAAGAAATGAAAAAAAGGTTGTTTTGTTCTTTCTTTTTAGAAAAACGCTGCAACACTTTGTATTTGTGAACACATGACTGGCAGTACCCAGGAGAAGGAAGAAGCAGGCGCAGGCAATGGGGTGTATGGTGTGTGTGTGTGTGTGAGAAACATGTTACATAGTGACAGGAAGCCATAGTCTGGCAACTCTCTGGAAAGCAATGGATATGAGCTCAATCATTTTATCTATACAGTATTTCTTATGCTCTTTCACATTCTTCCTTGAATAGGTTGCTTATTGTGTTTTTAAGGTCAGGAATGCTGGTGCATAATAGGATATGACAAAGCAAAAAGCCACCCATCTCTGTTATCAGTATCTGAAATATTACTCATTATCTTCCCTCATCCCCCCTAGAAAGCAGGTTTTCTTTGCATCACTCACTAAAAATTCAGACCAAACAGAAGAACAAACAAACAAACAAATAAAAACGTTGCTGACAAGCACAGTATCTGCTAACATTGTTGGTAGATTATGATAAGCTTTATATGAAATAAAGTGCCATTGATATAAGGTGGAATTACTTCTAAGTAAATATGGATAGGATCAGATAGTGATTATGGGAATTTGAGTATAATCTCTTTCTCTTTTTAATGTGGGGTTCTCTTTCTAGGCTGTTGGCAGCTGTAGGTAATATTTACAGACACATCATTTGCAATGGTTTTGTTAATAAACCAGAAGTCATCTTTCAAACCTGTTGGAGCTGGTTTAGAGTCAGCTACATTAAAACAACTACATTGTTGTAGTTAAAGAGTATTTAACAGGATTGCAGTCCCTTTAAATACCCTCTGAGTGGATTCACCACTTGGAGAAGGTGTTTAAAGGGAATGTAAGCCCTTTAAACATCTTTTGAGCACTTGTGGAGTTGTGCCACTCACGTGGCTTGGAGAAGGTATTTAAAGGACTGCAATCCCTTTAAACACTTTTTCCCTCCTCCATTGAAACTAATGGAGGATCAGGGCACTTTCTTTAGGGGCCCATAGAATTGGACCTCTTGGTACAATCTTTTTGAAACTTGTGGTTTGTTTGTTTTTTTGAGGAGGGGCACCAGCAGGTATGCTGCAAATTTGCAACACCACATGAATGTTACATTGCATTCCTGGAGTCACAAGTGTCCAACTGGCAGTTCACAGGACAAATATGACCTTCAAAGTATCATAAACTCGACTTGGATCTGTGTATGGTTACATGTATGTTGCATATTTGTATGTATATAGAGCATATTCCTCTTCTTCATGCCACCACCCCATACTCCCATTTTACCAGTGATTGGGGAAAACACTGGTAAAGGCTGCCTATGATCAAATTCAAACAGCAGCGTCTTCCAGATTCTCCAGCTCTCTCCTTGCGTGTGTGTGTCTAAGCATGATTAAGAGTAAGTGATCTAAGGCATGCAGGGAAGAACTGAATCACAGCCTGCTCTCTTAAACAGGAAAAGAGGATAGAGCACAAGGCAGGGAAAATACTGTCATGCCTACTGGTTACAGATCTAATGAAATGAAATCTAATGAAAAGAACATGAAAATATAACACAAAGATAAACTTAACAATACAGAAAGTTTACCTTCAACATCCCCCAGATGTGTCCTGCTCCCTCCCCCAGTGTGTCCTGCTGGCAAATACCTCTTGTATTTACTTCATGAGCATGAAATTAGGAAATCACTAGCAGAACAACCCATTCATCTGTCTAGAAGTTCAGACTTAAAAGGAAGTCTGTATCATGAGCCGGCTACAAGCTGTTTAAAATGGGATAGAAATTTTTATACTGAAACTCTTTTTGGTAATAGGGAAATGGCTTTCTAAAAGGCATGTTCTGATTGAGAAATGGATATATTAAAAAAAATCTGCATCATAAAAATGGAAGATTTAGGTTTGTTTTGCTTAACTAAAATAAGCTGAGCATGAAAGCTTCATTCTAACATGGCATGAAAATGCATTCTGCCTTCCTTTGTTGTCCTAGCTTATAGGTAATTAGCCCTGGATCTGGGATTTATTCTATGGTATTATCACAAGGCTGTAGATTGTATGCATTTACATATTAGAAGCAAACAAAGTAGGGCGGAAACTAACAGTGATGTTATTGTACCTTGACTGCATGTATGAAGAACACACTTGGGCTCTCACAAAGATTACTTTTAAAACAATAAAGGAACAAAACGGTCGCTAGGAACATAAAATTGCTGTTAGTTTAATTGGTCTATTAGGGAAAAAAACCTGAATCTGATACAATTACCCATGAGTGGTTAAAGTTTTAATTTTTCCCCAAGATGTGAATTCTCAGGAGAAAATTAAAGCCAAATAACTAGTTTCCTTTTCAATAATGAGGGCAGAACTATAATACAACAAGTTTTGGCATGTAGAAGGCTATTGTTCTGTCTTTCCGCAGCCAGTTTTAGGCGTTCATGATGGAATTTCTCAGCGCAGGTGCCTGCATTTAATATTATCATTCCAACGTTTTCCACCGTGTTGGAGCTGTTGTGTGCAAGATGAAATTACTTCCAAAGGAGTCATTTCTGAATTAGAAGTTGTATGAATCACACACACACACACACACACACACACACACACACACACAGAGCTACCATAGACCCGTAGTCCATAATAGTATTGTTTACTCAGGCTGTGGTCACACGTGCCAGTTGAAGCAGAGGGGAAGTGAGGCTATTTCCTCTGGAGGAATTTGACATTCATTTGCAACATCACACTTCCCTTTGAAGCCGTGGGCTCAGCCCATCACTGTGTGATCAGACACAACTGTGGGTGAGTTGGGGTTTCCCCCCATTTGTTTCCCTTGTGCATAATTGAGGAGTTGAGGAATTGTACCTCAGCACTGAGGGCCCCCTATGAAGTATGCAATGATGTGCATACTGTGAAGGGGAGGAAGATGACTTGGAGTTGGGATGGCATGATCAGACCATTCTGACAACATGAGAGCGTGCTTGAGCGATCAGACAGGGGAAAGTCTGTCTGTGGCCCATCAGAACCTGTTAGAGCTGGACTTTCCCCAGTGTCTTTTAACTCTGCTTCTGTGGCAGAGCAGCACAGGTTGCTGATGACTGCAGGATGCTTCCCAGATATTGCTGTCTGATCGCATCCTTTAGATCTGTCAGGCATTCACACCTATGTCAGATCTAAAGGCACATGTGATTGCAGCCTCAGTCTGGCAGGAGCTCTCCAAGGTTTCAGACAGAGGTTTTTCACATCACCTACTACCCGGCCCTTTGAACTGGAGGTGCTGGGGATCGGACCTGGGACCTTTTGCACACCAAATAGATGGTCTACCACTGAACCCCAGCCCATTCCCAAATCCTGTGTGTACTTCATGATTCTAATGCTTTACATTTACACAAGACTTTATTGAATGTTAAAAGTTGTTCATGTGCATTTTCTTAGTAAGCTTTACAGCTTGACTGGATTCCCATTTAGAATTTCCATGGACACAATGGGGGCAAAAATGTTGGTACCCTGAGTTCCTTGAAGGAAGGGCAGGATAAAATGTAGCAGTAGGTAAAAGGATAGGATGTATACTTACCTTTTCAGGACCATCGTAAGGTATGTAAATACCTTTGATCATAATGTCATCTTTTTTACAAAGGTTTTTGTTTTTGTTTTAAAAAAAACAATGCATCCACCTGGACTGAATTGAGACCTAGGTTTTTTGAAGTGTTCCCACCCTGTACACACAATACACTTGATCTTTGGTTCTATCACAATTTGAACTAGTGTTCCTGCATTAAAAAGGGGTGGATGGGTTATTGAATAAGACAGCAAACTACTACATAAAAAGACAGTTCACCATGCTTGTTAACAGTGTTTAAACTGCTGGTGTAACTGATGGATATCTCTCTGCTTTTACAGATGCTTATTCATTGTAGCATCAAGGAACAATTGGAGGTAGGCTTTGTGGACCCTTTGGCAACTTTCAGTGAGGACTTTTATGTCATACAGATTTGGTGGAATACAGCTAGCCCTTCTAACCTAAGACCTGTGCACTGATCACTGTTTCCTTCTCCCTTAATGCTCTTAACAGCTCTTTTCTGTTTTCCTATTGGTTTAAAATCTCTGCCTGGTCTTTATCCCCCCTTACCCAACATTGCTAGCTGCACCGTAACTTGTGTTGAATAAGGGTTAGCAAATTAACATAAAGATGCTATAACCTCAAATTAGTACCATACCTGGAAGATATACCACTTCTACATCAAACACTATTTCTATAGATGGTTGTAATTTAATCTGAAACCAAAGTTAACAATGGTGTACTTAAACAATGTTGCAGTTTTGCAACACTGGTTGAACAACACTTTCATGATCATTGAAGGGCATAGCAGGCTGGCTGGTTGTCACTTATCCATGGCCCTGCCTGACTGCTTGGAAGATGCTCAAACCCAGGCATACAGTGCAAGATTCCCTTTATTCTGTAGTTCTCCTGGTACAATTCTTCTTTGGGGAACTGGCTCACCTCCCAGGAAGGTTCATTCACTTTCCACAACTGAGCTCCCTTCCTCCAGCTCCCCTTTTTTCCATCCATCCCGGGCTTCTCAGGCTGATAGCTGTTAAGGAGTGGCCCACGGCCTCGACCTATGCCCTAGTTGCCGGTTTTGCCCTCTGTCCCCCCCCATGCCACAGCCCCAGGGTGATGCCCTCCCCTCCCATTGCAGCTGTCAAGTCTCTCCATCTGCAGCCCAGCTCATTGCTGTAGCCTGGCCACACCTGGGCTATAGTCCTCCAGGTGGCGTCTCTTGAAGTTGGGATGCTCCCCCTTCCCCCAGGAAGTGCTTCCTCTCCTCTCTCCCTTGGCTTCCTCTGGGGTTGCCTGGCCAGGACAAGTATTAGCTTTTCTTAAAGGCTTCAGTCTGACAAAATAGCTTTAAAAAGAAGGGTAAAAAAAGTCAAAAGGAAACTTTTGCATGTATAGCCTTTTTTCCAGTATAGAACTCAGTTCCTGAATTCCATGATGATTTTTGTGATGAAAGATATAAAAGGGTTCCCTGGAGGTCTCCTGTTCAGGCACTGACTACATCCAGATCTGCTTAGCAAGGGCTGTGGTAACATTTGCCCTTGCCCCATGCACTGGGAAAAGCCCCAGTGCATATAACAATATTTATTTATTTATTTGAAATATTTTAAAGCTGACTTTCCTCCCAGCTCAAGGCCCTCAAGCTGGCGTATAATACAAATATCAAAACAAGATTTAAAACACAAATAAATATATAAAAGCAATCACTTGAAAGAGGACACAAATAAACACATGAATAAGAGGAAAGGTCAACGAGAATCAAAGGGAGAATGCCAGACAATGATAGAAGGGGACAGATGATTTTGATGCCACGACTGGATTTTGGTGCAACCTTTTCGGGTTGCCGCCTATCTAGCCTCTGATGGTGGGGGCACCTGAAGCAGAGCCGCTGAAGATGACTGTAGGCATCAGGTAATATAAGGTTGTTAAAATCAAAGAGCTTAGACTGGAGGAACTCTGCATAAGATTGCATTATTAAAAGCTCAGTTGAGGGCATACAGAAATCAGTTCTATGCAGCCTCCAGCCATGTGGCCAAGTCCTACACTATCTCCCCTGCTCTTCTTTTTAGTTCTTGTATGGTTAGCACTGTTTAGCAATATATACACCATAGACCAGAATGGATACTGTTTTGGTCTGAAAGATGTATTGGGAAATTTCAGTTGAGCAATGGCTAGCACCAGAGGTCTGTTTGGTTAGCTTTCTCTTCCCCTTGTCTTCATCTCTCTCCCTCTGTCGCATGCATGTGCACAGAAATGAAACTGTAGATACTGGAATTGCTGCCTTATTGTGCATGCACATATGGATATCCAGATGCAAGCACTACCTGTCTGTCAATCTTTCACACACACATATGACATAGAGCCACAATTCCTTCTTCAACTGGCTGCCATAGAAATGGATCACAAGGGGAAAAACTCCCAACTACTTATCCAGCCTTGCCAATGCATAAGTCTTTCTCAAATTACAGCTTTGCCCACAGGAATGATTTTCAGAAGTGATAATCATAAAGTGGTAATCATTCTGTGATAAATGCTCCTCATATTGGGGGGGGAATTAAACTTGTTTGAAGGAAATAGAAATAGAAATTTCTCTAAGGCTACTGATTCCTCAAATTTAATTTTTTTGTACAATTTTTTCCTTAAATCCCAAAGTTTCCATGAAACAGGTTGAATCCAGGCTAAATTTCTCCTAACAAAAATGGTGGGGTAATTTCCATCAGTAGTAATGTATGGCTGCAAGAGCTGGACCATAAGGAAGGTCGAGTGCCAAAGAATAGATGCTTTCAAATTATGGTGCTGGAGAAGACTCTTGAGAGTCCCTTGAACTTCAAGGAGATCAAATCAGTCAATCCTAAAAGAAATCAACCCTGACTGTTCCCTGGAAGGCCAGATACTGAAGCTGAAGTTCAGATACTTTGGGCACCAAATGAGAAGGGAGCACTCACTGGAGAAGATCCTGATGCTGGGAAAGATTGAAGGTCAAAGAAGAAGGGGACGGCAAAGGATGAGATGGTTAGACAGTGTTATCAATGCAGCGAACATGAAATTGAGCAGTCTCTGGAGGACGGCGAAAGACAGGAAGGCCTGGTGTGATGTGGCCCATGGGGTCACAAAGAGTTTCCCACCAATTCTCTCTCCCTGCTGCAGATCCCTGATTTGCCTCTCATGCTGTTCCTCAGGGGGCCCTGACCCCTAAAAGGAGCATTTGGGGGAGGTCAGTGGGCTGCAGGGAGAAGGGGGGTTTGAGGCAGGAACATTTGGCAGGAACTGACAGATGTATCTTGAGTGAGCCGAAAATTTCACCTAGATCCCACCCAGTGGCAGGTTGAAGACAGCTAATGAAGAACACCATTTTACAACTTTAATTGTCCCTCAGCCAAGGCTCTGTTTGTCTCAACAGGGAGAAACATGGAGGAATCGGTAAAATTTGGCCCCAACGTTCTGGCTCTGTTCATTTTTATTTTTAACTTCTTGGCTGTGGTCACACACACTAAATAATCCACTCTCAATCCTCTTTCAGTGCACTTTCTAATTAGTTTTTACAGTTTGTGAACTGGCAAAATCCAGTTGGAAAGTACATTAAAAGTGGATTGAGAGTGGATTATTTAGTGTGTGTGACCGCAGCCCTTGTCTTCAAAACACAACTTTACAGTTGCTTTATAATAGCTAACACACACACACACACACACACACACACACACTTTTCTTTTTAATAGGGATCTGGTTTGTGGGACAAAAATATTTTGTGCTGTGGCAATTTCTGCCCAGTTTAATAGTGTAGGGAGATTTTAAATTATTTATATATATTTTATTTGTATCTATTTTTGTTTCTTTTGTTTTTATTCTTTTGTTTCTTCAGATGAAGCTTCCAGCGGCACTAATATGTGGACAAAGCTTACCCTCACTCTTATAACTTTCCACCCACTGCATCTTCCAGGCTCAAAATAATATCCTTGTTGCTTAATGTGACTCATTTTTATGCTAGTCTGTCCTTGCTTAGCTGTAAACAAATTGCCTAACCTTTGCATTAAATATCAATTGATATTCTGTACACAAAAAGCACACACATATGTTTGGTGAAATTATGACCATTTTGTAAGAAAAATAGTTTGAACTTCTTGGCAATTTGTAAGTTCATGCCTTTGCAGAATATACGACGGTTATTCAGTGTGAATATGCATTTGAATATTAGCTATCCTTCCTCCTCTGCCTCTGAAAGAAGAAGAAAAAAACCCAACATGCTAAAATGTTGTTTTTCAAGGCTGAAAGTAATAAGTGGGCAGGCTAAATAAAGCAGAGGGAATGTGGTAGCTAATTTTGTTGCCAGATAGGACTTTTGAGAATGCGAAATCCTGAATTTGTGTTCCACAAGGCATATAATAACAGGGGCCGTTACAGATTGGTGAATAGCATTTTGGGATGGTGTTCAGTTTAACCACATATTGTTGGAAGAAAATAGTCCATGTCAAAATTGGTCCTTTGTAAACTTTGAATATAAATATTCTTAATTGACCAAAGAATGAAGAGATGAGAGGAAGAAGAATCTCAGACCATTGAGGGGAAACTTCAGTGTTCCAACTTCTTTTCTCAAGAGGGACAGACAATTTTGTGCAGACATTGAGTTGGCTTGTACCAGCTTTTCCAGTCAATCTTGCCTGAGTCCATTCAAAAATGCAGCCCGTTCCATGTGGCTCTTGTATGTCTGGCCCCATAATTCTCCAGCATAGCCTTTTTAGTATTTGAAAGGGGACTGTTCTCTCACCAGCAGAATAACTTGGTCAGATCTAAAAATTATTGATTTTTTTTTTTGCTGTGGATACAAATGTGTTAGTTTCTTAGGTTTTTAATTTTGTTTCAATATCCTCCCAGTCATGCACATGCAGAAACAGTTTACGTATGACAGTCACTGTGTGAATTTTCAAATTTTTATTTGACAAAAATTATATACCACATTTCTGCCTCCACGAGAGCCACCAAACTGGCTAAGAAATTAAACAATGCACAATAAAATCACATTTTAAAACCATTAGAACCACCCCAAAGTCCCATCATTAAAGCAATTAAAACAAGTACTAAAATGCATACAAAACAAAAACAGTTAAAAACAAGGAGGGATCCCTGTAGGAATACCAGATGAAACAAAAAAGTCTTCACCTACTTCACCCTGCATAGAAAGTTCCAGAGTTTTGGTGCCACTATTGAGAAGGCCCTCTTCTGGGTTGCCACCTGCCTTTTGGTGTAGTGATTAAGAGTGGCAGACTCTAATCTGGGAGAACTGGGTTTGATTCCCCACTCCTCCACTTGCAGCTGCTGGATGACCCTGGGCAAGCCATAGTTCTGTCAGAGCTGTTTTCTCAAGGACAGGTCTGAAAAGAGCTCTCTCAGCCCCACCTACCTCACAGGCTGTCTATTGTGGGGAGGGGAAGGAAAGGAGTTTGTAAGCCGCTCTGAGACTCCGAGTGAAGGGCGGGATATAAATCCAATCTCTTTTTCTTCTTCTTCTCTCAGAAGGTGGGGGCACCCAAAACAGGGCCTCCAGAAATGGCTGTAGTAGTTGGATAGGTTCATAAGGGAGTAAGTGGTCCTTCAGTTATGTTGACCTAAACACCTTGAATTATTCCTGGAAATGAATTGGGAGCCAATGTAGATGGGCCAAGATTGGAGTGATATGATCTCTGTGACATGGACCATATAAAACAAATGATTTTTACCAGCATACATGGTTCTTAAATGGTTCTGGCTTCATTTTATCAAAACAATCCTGTGAGGCTAGGCTGAGAGAGAGAGTGACCAGTCAGGTTTGTGGTCAAAATGGGGATTTTCACCCATGTCTTCTTGCTCTTAGTCTAGCTGTGTAAACAATATACCACACATTTATGAAAAATCGCCCACAAAAATCCCCCAAGATTTGTCACGCTATTGTATATAATAGTCCCACTATACAGAAGCATCCTGTCATGTCTCCAAGTAGTTATTGTGAGATATCAGCTGCATAGGGTTGCCAGCTCTGGGTTGGGAAATACCTGGAGATTTGGAGGGTGGTGGGGCCTGAGGAGGGTGAGGTTTGGGGAGGGGTTAGACTTCAGTGGGGTATAAAATCCACCTTTGAACCCGCTGTTTTCTCCAGGTGAACTGATCTCTATCACCTGGAGACCAGTAATAATACTGGGAATTCTTCAGCTGCCACCTGGAGGTTGTAGCCCCCCCCCCCCCAAAAAAAAACAACTCATAGACTGTTACCCTGTATATATTTTTTACTCTGGGGTAATAATTATTCTCCCAATAAAGTTATTTATACAAGGCTTACAAAAATTATTTGAGCTTTTGGGGTGAGCAACTCTCTTTTTCTCCTGCTTTCTGAATTATAAATGGAGCATTCTTGTGTACTCACATGTAGAATAAATTGGCAGCTCCAGTACCTGAGGAGACAGTCCATAACAGCAGGAACCTGTCAAGAAGCCATTTGGAATATACCAGAATCCGTGGGATAGATAGCTGAATGAGCTTCAGGGGTACGTTTGTAACATACCCAGGTCTCTCTTTTCAAACTCAGAAAATCATTTTAAAATATATGTTTGTAAAAAGATATGACTTTATGCACAGCACCTGACAGATTGCGACCTGATGAAGCTGAGGGAAACGAGCACCAACTGGGGTCCGTCATCGCGGAACTGTGTATTAATGTGCTGCTTTAATATGAATGTATTTTTGTCCACAAACCAAATAATTTTTGTAAGCCTTGTATAAATAACTTTATTGGGATAATAATTTTTACTCCAGAGTAAAAAATACATACAGGTGGTGGTCAAACGCACAAGATAAAGCGGGGGGAGGAGTGAGGTCATTTCCCCTGGCGTAAGTTGACCTGCAATTGCGCAACCACACAGAGTTTTGTAGATGCGGGCACAGCCCGCCACTGCATAGTCAGACAGAACTGTGGGTGAGTCGGGGTTTTTTCTTTTGGCTGTTTGTTTCCGATGCGCTTACACGAGGAATCGATGAATCACACCTGCGCACTGAGGTTTTCCTATGGAGTGCATGTGTGTGTGGGGTGCACTGATGTGCATACTGCGACGGGAAAAAAAAACAGCATGGAGTCGGGATAGCCTGATCAGACTATCCTGATACCATGGAAGCACGCTGGAGCAATCAGATGCAGGAAAGTCCATCTGTGGCCCATAGCAACCCGTTTGCTACTGGACTTTCCGAGGTGTTTTTTTAACTCTGCTTCTGCAGTGAAGAAAACAGGTTGCCAGCGGCTGCGGGGCACTTCCCAGATGCTGTCATCTGATCACGTTCCTTTAACCCGCTCAACATTCACTCCTTTGTCAGGGTGAATTATGCATGTGATTGCAACCACAGTGTAACAGTCTGTGAGCTGGGGTTTTTTTGCCTACAGTTTATAAATCACTGTATTTCCATTGTTGTTACTTGCCACTGGAGGTTGGCAGCAACATTCCCTCTAAGCTGAGTTAGTGTGAGCTAGCTCACAGTTTTTAAGCCTCCGGCTCACACATTTTTGCCTTAGCTCAGGAAGGATGGCTCCAGAGCTAACTAATATATGCAGTAGCTAAATTGCTCACTCACACTTGAATGCCAGTAGCTCACAAAGTAGAATTTTTGTTTACAAGACTCCACAGCTTAGAGGGAGCATTGGTTGGCAGCCCTAGCTTTGAGCAAGCTTATTTGGGTCTACCCTATTTTGTGAGGATTTCTAAGCTTTTAGAATCTAACAACTATATTTGAGTTCATTAGCACCTTAAAGAGAGGATTTGAGGCTCCACCCTCAAATCTCCAGGTTATTTCCGAACCTGGAGTTGGTAACCCTAGCTGTTATGACAACTTGGAAATGGGTGAACATAAGAACATAAAAGAAGCCAATGTTGGATCAGGCCAGTGGCCCATCCAGTCCAACACTCTGTCACACAGTAGCCAAAAACACCAGGTGCCTTCAGAAGGTCCAGCAGTGGGGGCAGGAAGCCCTCCCACTGTTGCCCCCCCCAAACACCAAGAATACAGAGCATCACCTGCCCCAGACTGAGAGTTCCTATCTACATTTTGTGGCTAATAGCTACTTATGGACTTCTGCTCCATATGTGAAGATTTCCATAAGGTTTGGTGCTTTTTATAGATGCGAGCTTACATGTAGGCAAATTGGTTTTTCAGGAAGAATCTTTTGAATACCAATATATCATGGAAAAAGTATTTGTTTATGGCTCTTTTAGTTGCCTAGGTAAATTCAAAAAAGTCTTCTTTATACTTATATTTACTGTTTAATGTCTTTATATGAATATCATATACGAGTGGTGTAAGCAATACTACTGAATCACTGCCTGAAAAAATTCTCTGTGCGCTCCAAATGAAAAGGTTGTTATTCCAAACAAAGCATAGATGCTTTAGAGTCCATGCATGGAATGCCTGCTGGCCTCGTGTTGTTTGTGAAGCCAACTCAATAAAAGGAAGCACTGCATTATTTAACTTAAAAATAGCTGTTGCACAGTAGAACCTAATATACAGAAATGTACGCATAGTAAGGTACTGTTGGATTCATGTAGTGAAACCTGAGATCAGCAGTACAGGATTTCAAGTGGTATTTCCTTGCTTTGAGCCAACCAGAGAGTTTAAGGCTGAGATAAATAATTGAGTGGGCAGTCTTCTGATCACCGCTCATTCTCTTAGCCACTGGTATGCCACACCCTTTCACTGTGCTTCTCAGACTTCTAATAATTGTGATAATCACAGTTTAATAAGGCTAGATCTTGGGCTATACATTTGTCTAACCCCTGCCCGCAAGCTTAGGCAGAACTTCACACCTATGCACAGATGGAAGACTGAATGGTTATGATTTCAGAACAGCAGGAGGTAATCCACCGCTGCTGCAGGAAATCAAAAACATTTGCCTTTATTGGTTCTTATCCTATTATTACTGTGTGTAGCCTCAGTCTAATGGTACTTCTGAAATGAAATCTGTGTATTTTGAATGTTTCCTTGGAATTAGTAAATAAGTAGGTCTCAACCATAGTTACCATTTGGAATGGGCACACTACTATAAAATAATATTACATCTTTTAACATAGTAAAATGGCAATTAAGATGAAATCTTTCCCAAAGAGTCTTAAATAATTAAGATGATGGTGAATATTTTTGGTTTGCAAAACAGTGCCTTTTTGTTTCTTCTGAAGCTAGTGTTTTGTTTTATTTGTTCATTTATTAATTTAATTATTAAAACATTTTTGTCCTGCTTTTTTGTGGTTCAAGGCAGCTTACGGTAATAGTTCAAAACATTTCCAGTTAAACCAGAATAAAATAACAAACCCTAATAGCTGGAGCAACATGTGAAATCTCCCTACAAATAAATTAGGACAACATATTTTAGGAAAAAGCAAAGCTAGTACTTGCATATGAGTTGGGCAGATAACTAAAAAGCTTTCCGGTGGTTCATCAGTGCTCACATTTTGAATGGAAAAATTAAAAGTTTAAGTCAGCAACTTAAGAGCCATCACGCCTTATCTATGAGAACATCCAGAATTTGATCAGTGTTGATTGGTTTATAAATTCAAAACCCTGTCTTCTAAAACAGAACCTGCATTAGTTCCTTTACACAGCATAGAGAAGGGCAAGTCTTCACCACCAACTTCAGCATCTTCTTATAGAGAAGCCTTTCCTTATCCTGGCTTCTCCATGGATGTCTTCTCTGTGGCAGCCACATGGAGAGGAACATAACCAGTGAAGATGTGTCCACCCTCCAGAGGTACATCTGGCCATTTAAGTACCATGTCTTGAGAACTGCCCCTCAGTTAAAAAAAAATTAGAAGCTGTTGGGTTATATCAGTTAAAATGTGCATTTGTTTTAATTTACAGGACTTTCTCCATCTGTTGGCTCTGTATGTACCAGCAGAGATTTTCCTTTTGACAACAGAGCCACATGTTGTCACAGGAAGGTCCCTGGACATTAAAGCTTTTTGAGCAGATTGAAAGGGAGAGAGAGAGAGCACTCAGCAACAGCTGCTCTCTGTGAAGTTCAGTAAAGCTGAGAGAAAGCAGTGAAGCAGAAACCTCATTTGGATCTGAAATACCTTTCCCCCCTCTTCAGTGTCCATCTAGCTTCATTTCAGACTGATCGGCCTGTTGCTTCAGCAAGTCTCAGTTGTTCAAAGGAGAGTAACAAATCTACAGAGGCCTTTTCTGAGGTGGTGGATTTGGGCTGGGGCATAGAAGATGCACAAGGTCAAGATGCAAAAGAAGAAGATGAAATTCTGTTTAAAGGGCAGTTTCAGAGCCTGATGTGAGAATAGTAGCTCCCTTGTCATTAGTCTGGAAGCTTCTATTTGTTTTTCCCCTCCAGGAGACGTTCTAAAACAACTTTGGTACATGGTTTCTCTGGCTTATATAAAACTCACATCAATGAAGAACCAGTCAAGTTCCATTCATGAATTTCCCCTAGTTTCATAATTTTGCCTGGTAATCTTTAAGATATGCATTCTGGCTCTGGGTGTTTTCTAGAATTGTCTTTATAATATAAGGGGAGCATTTAGAAATGTGTCTTCCTCCTTCACTTGAACTCCTTAAACATCATTTCACACCTTAAATTTGAGAGGACACCTGCAGTGGGCACTGATCTCTGGTCTCACGACAAATTAAGCAAAATTAGTGCATGCAATCAGAGTCCATGTGACTTTATAGTATGTTTGGTTTTTTTGTTGGACTTTTAAATTTTAAATAAATACCCATTTTTTGCATAAAGACTGAAATGCACATGTGCTGAAGAAAAGAAACATTTCTCTATTATTGTTGGAATCTGTAAAAAACACATTCTTTCCAGATTCTTTTCTTCCATCTTCTTGTGAGTGGAGCTTCTTTCTAAAGTTCATTAGGTAGAAGTTTTTTTTTTTAAAAGTAGTTGAAGGGCTTGAGATAACAATAGGGTTGCCAGCCTCCAGGTGGGGCCTGGGGATCTCCCGCTTTTACAACTGATCTCCAGCTGACAGAGATCAGCTCCCCTGGAGAAAATGGCTGCTTTGAAGGGTGGACTCTATGGCATTGTACCATGCTGAGGCCCCTCCCCTCCCCAAACCCCACCTTCTCCTGGCTCCACCCCCAAAGTCCCCAGGTATTTTCCAACCCGGACTTGGTAACCCTAGATAACAATGGTATCTGACTTAGGCTCAGTTTGGCCATAAAGTCACATTTGGCAGCTATTCAGGTATGAGTCTCAGCCTCATATGCTTCCTTTTGTCTCCTATATACTGTGTAAGGCTCCTTTGTTAACAGTTGTTAGCCATTCCATAAAGACTAACTGAACTTGGCTGTGGGCAAGCTGCATAAAGTTGAACCACAGTATCGGGTCTGATTCACGCTTGTTTTATTTTCCAAATTAATAAGTAATGCTAGTTTATTGCAGATCAGGGGGGAATACAAGTGGAGAACAGGCCATGTTTCCCCCCCTTCTTCATAAGATGGACAATAGGAGTACACTTGAAAACATAACCAGCAGGGGGATCTGAAATTTTAATCAGCAGTAAAAGCACAAGACTAAATCAGAAAGTCAGTATAGGAGTTGAACTGTGCAAGAGAATCTTGGTATACTGTACAACAGAACTGGAGTAGAATAAACAAGGAAAGGAACCTGGAGGAATCTGAATAACTCTAAGAATAACATGGCTGACCAGAATGCTTTCTGTCTCTGGGCTGGTCTACAGATGAAGGAAAAGCGGTGGAAACAGAGAGCTGAGGTGATAGAACGGACTGTACCACTTCAGGTGGCAGGTAGAGGGATCTTATTTTTTAATGCTATCATAGGTGCTGAGGTTTAATGCCACCCATCCTCCAAGCAGAAGACTACACAAGACAGAAAAGGTTGAGCGAAAGACTGGGCTCTGATGTACTGACTTTAAAAACATACCGCAAGTATTGCATGGGGGAAGCAATCAAAATGATACACTCTCACAGTCCAGAGTGGCACAGCCACTATTAAGATCGTACTGCTTCAGCCAGTTGCAAGCAAGACTTGAAATTTTCTGCATCAACGGAGAAGGGAGAAAAAGCAAAGGCACAAGAACTCAGCATGTTTAACTTTCATTGTTAAACTAAGAGCAGAACATCAGCTTTGAACACAAATGTTTGTAAAAGAGATAAAGGTAGGTACCTTCAAAGAAAACTTGAGATGAAACAAACACATTTACTGTCAACTGCAATCCTCAATTTACCTTGTTCCATTGACCTTAATAATAATACCACAGAATATTCAGTTTGAAGACTGCTTCCTTAAACTGTTAGTGTACACATAAATAATATCAGGGGTCATTTGGGGCTGGAGCAAGACGGAGGGGAGCTCCGCCAGCCCAGGGGTGGGCACTAGGGCAGCCATGGGCTGAATAAAATTATCTGATGTGGTTCAGCCCGGCGCCAAATTGCTGCCGATATTCGGTGGCTTAAAAAGCGGCTTGAGAGGAGGGGGTTTGAGGGAGAGGCTCCAAACTTACCGGGTAGCTGCCGGAGCCTCCCCCCCAAATACCCACCAAGTTTCAAAAAGATTGGACCAGGAGGTCCAATTCTACAGGCCCCCAAACAGGTTGCCCCCATTCCCTCCATTGTTCTCTATGGTGGGAAAAAGTAACGTTTGTTTCCCACCATAGAGAACAATGGAGGGGATGGGGCAACCTGTTTGGGGGCCCGAAGAATTGGACCCCATGATCCAATCTTTTTGAAACTTGGTGGGTATTTTGGGGAGAGGCCCCAGCAGCTAACCTACAAGTTTGGAGCCTCTCCATCAAACTCCCTCTCCTCCAGCCCCTCATATACCCTATGAGTTTTTGCCATTGACTTCAATGACCCATAGGGTATAATGGGGCTGAAACTGACATTCGGCCAGCCAAATAACTCCCCAATCAGCTTGCATTGCCGAAACTGACATATGGGGGTCATTTGGCAGCCGGAACAGATGCGGCCTGATTTTTTTATTTGCACACCCCTAGTGGGACAAATGGCAGTGGTGTAAAGCCCCTCCCCTAGCTCCTAGCGGGCCTGTGGAGGAAGCGAAGCAAGAAGGGGTTTAAACTTTAAAGTTTAAACCACTTCTGTTTAAGAGTCGTGCGGCAGCAGTGGCACGATCTTTCCATTGTATTCTATGGGGCCCTTCTTGCTTCGCTCCCCCACCCCTGCCCACCTTGGCAGGCCAGCTGGGGAAGGGAAGGGGAGGCTTTTGAAGATTCCCCCCCTTTTGCTTCCCTTTCTGACACACTTCCGGTGATATCAGGGGGTGTGGCATAGGCTAATGAGTTATGCTAATAGGTATGCTAATGAGCTCCTGCACCTCTTTTTCTATGAAATAACCCCTGGATAATATTCTAGACAAAGTTAAGCGTTTTTAAGACTCGCTAATTTCAGAGGGAAGAATTATCACATACTGAACGCTCCCTAGAAATCAGTGGTGCTTAAAACTCTTTTAATGTGGCTGGATCATTTCTGTACAGCACAGCAGATGTAGGCAGCTGTTGTTCCAGGATTCCATCTAACCCATGAAACAAGTTTAGACTGGAGATTCCGGAGAAAATACTACTGAGCTGAAGGAACATTTTGGCATCTTGTGCTTTAAGAGATATGTTTATATTCTTTACTCTGTATTATTCTGGGTGGTTATCGTCAGGATATTTGCATCCATATTGTTCTCGGTGGTAGCATTTCAAACAACCGTCTCATGAAATTGAAGATATGGGCCGAGGACAGACTGGGCTTCTGGAGCACTCTGCCTCCACTTTAGAAGCGGAGGCAGAGAGGGTGTCCAGGTAGCCACAGCTGTCTCCCGTCACCGGTGCAGACTCACCCGTCCGCAAGGCGCCGGCATGCCGCTTCAGCTGGAGATGCCTGGGAACTGGTCCCCAGGCATCTCCGCCCACATCCCCAGCGCTTCCGGCGGGTGTGAACGCGCCAAAGGCGCATCGCAGACGCCGCTGGAAGTCTGAACGGCGGCCATGGCTGTGCATAGCCGTGGCTCACCCAGGCAGCCGGCAGCCACGCTCCGCCGCCCCTCACAGCCAGTGCGAACGGGGCGGCCCAGGCAGCTTTTCCCGCGGGGCTTTTGGCTGTGCCAGAACAGATCTCCAGTCTGTCCTCAGTCATGATTTCACTTAGTCTGCATTTCTCATCTAGATTGGGAAAGAGGCTGGTAATTCTGAATTGACAAGTCAAATAAAGTTCCTCAGCAAACATTGTTGCATCAGTAATGATGTCTGGTACAGAGCAGGCCTCAGGACAGATGACATATACATTTTGTAATAATTAATGAAAAACCCACCCATATCACTTCTAGGTTTAGAGTGTTTAGGAGACGACTGTCTCATGTGTTTCTAAAGAGTCCAAATGCAAGAGGACAGGAAACACACACACCACCACCACCACTACCACCACGACAACAACAACCACCCTTGAGATTTTCAGGATCCCGCAGTGGTTTTCAGTTTGCTGGAAGAGTGCTGGTGTTGTTTCCATTGTTTCAGTGTTCAACCAGCTGCAGACAACTTGTAATCTCATAGACATGTGCTGAATATCCCCTCCTGCATTCTGGGTGTTACAGATCATTAAGCAGATTCTCAGCTAAAGGGACTTATTTTGGTTCTTGTTCCATTTACCTAACATACTTTATAAATCACAGCAGGTTGCTGAAAATATAGATACTGAATGCAGCATTAAAAGGAAACGGCTACCTGATTGCATGCCTTATTTTCTATTATACCTTTCTTAAAACATTTGGAAAAGGCTGTTAAGACAAGACTGTAGAATTGCCCAATTAAGATTCTACCACTTAAGAAGGAATAATTGAAACATTTAGTTTGGGGATCCCCAATGTGGTGCTGGTAGGCACCCTGGCACCTGCCAACACCTTTCCTGGTGCCCGCCAAGCATTGTTAGAAAGTGGGCAGGGCCAGTTTCGGTGTTTTCACAGCACAGCCATTGAAGATCTTATTGGCCATGCAGAGTTTTTAGAAGTTGCTTCAGCAACAGCTGCCACCACAGCTCAATGAGCTTCACTGTGTTCCTGTGTGCAAGATCCCCCCCCCCCTCTTGTGGCCGGTGTTCCCTCTAAGCTGAGTTAGTGTGAGCTAGCTCAGTTTTTTAACTTCCAGCTCACACATTTTTGTCTTAGCTCAGGAAGAATGGCTCCAGAGCAAACTAATTTATGCAGTAGCCAAATCACTCATTCACAGCTTTAATGCCCATAGCTCATAACGTAGAATTTTTGCTCACAAGACTCTACAACTTAGAGGGAGCATTGCTTGTGGCATCCATTTTGGTCTGAGAAGATGTGCTTTACCCAAAGTAACTACCACATTGGGGTCATTTTCTATCCCTCAGCCCTTTGTGGATGCCTTTTCCCCCACCACATCACCAGAAGGCTTGTCTGGCTTTCTAAACAAAGGGTCAGAGTTAGATCATTGTAGCTCTGACCTGTATGGCCTAGGCCATTTTCGTCTTGTCAGATCTTTGAAGCTAAGCAGGTACTTGAGTACTAGGAGACCACCAAGAGAGTCTACGGTTGCTCGGTAAAGGAAGGCCGTGGCAAACCACCTCTATCTGTCTCTTGCCTTCAAAATCCATAAATCAGCACCAATTTGATAGCGCTTTCCAGCAAGACTGTTGTAGTGTTATAACCATGTACTGAAACAATGTACCAGTTCCAGTGAATGCCAGCTTTCATTCTAACAAGTTAAGTCTCTAATGATTTTTGTTGCAGGGTTTTATCTTTCCCATTATATCTTCATAAACCAAATGGCTAAAGATTTCCTTATTTTTTTTGTGGGGGGGGGATGAATGCTGGGACTTCAGAGAAATTAGTGCACTGATGCACTAGACTGTTGTATAACTATAACTGTTTCCCTTTCCTTTTGTTTGTCCAGTAAAAGCTCTATAACATTATATAACATTCCTTTATCCAATAAAAGCCCTGTACAACTATAGTGAGCTAGCCCAGTGGTTCCCAGCCTTTTTAGTATGGTGACCCACAAGTCCAAATTTACTTGGTATGGTGACCCACTTAAAAAACAACAGAGCACGCATACATCAATACAACTTTGAAAGCCTACAGTCGACTTTTACAGGGTTTGCGACCCATTTTTGAGTGAGGCCCCGCAGACTGAGAAATACTGATCTACTATTCCCATTTTTTTTTTAAAAAGCCTGACAAACTCCTTCAGAGACTCATGGGGTGCAGGACTGCTGTGAGGGCTCAGGCAAGGAAAATACAAGGAAAACTGATGTATGAATGCTCCATTGCTGCTGTGAATGCCTCTGCAAGGAGAGCTATGTGGAGAATGACTTCAGTGTAGAAGCAGCCCTTTGCTGCCATACATGATATTGCTCCCAATCTGAGGTGGGCTGTGCTAGATGAAGTCTCACATCCCTTTGTCCTCTTGTACATGTTACGTGGCTTTTTATCTGCCAGAACTCTTGCTGCAATTATGGAGAAAACGATCTGTTCTTATCCTCAGTTCTCTGTTTTGGGGACAAGGAAAATACTGTACATAGCCAAGATGTTGTAAAGTTCGCCTCCATCCTAGAAAGGAGATGGATGGGGTCTAAGAATGGGATTCTCACAATTTAGGGCACACCAATCTCCAGTTCTGACATATTTATTACCTATGTTGTCCTCCCCCCCCCCAGTTGAGCGCAAACAGATGATAACCAGAAACCTAGCTTGTCATTGTTTTGATCTGTTAAAGAAATATCTTCACTATTTTGCATGCTATTTTAACAAGACTCCCCTATATATACAACTATGATATATAATTCTATTTCATTGTCTGACAAAGTGTACATGCACATGAAAGCTCACAACTTGAATAAAACTTTGTTGGCTTTAAAGGTGCCATTGGACTCTATCTTTGTTCTGTTCCTTCCTCAGTCATAGGTATATGCTCAGCTTCTTGAAGGTGTGGAACTTTTTGTGTGTTTATGCTTTAAAGCATGCTGTATTCTGATAGCACTTTAATAATAACAACAACAAAGACAGATGGGCACATGACTGAACATGCTAAATACAATTTATTTTTGGTAAGGAACAAGCCTGCTTTTCACTTGTGGGAATACTGTGCAGATGAAAATGAGCCCATACAAACTGTACATGAACATCCACCCTTGATTTGCCTTTAAAACATAAATATTTATCATTCTCATGCATACCAGGCTTTTAGTATAAGGAGAAAAAAAAAACGTAGGAAGAGCATTTTGTAGCAGAATTATTTCCCCATCCATTATGTACATATCCCTTTTTGACCTGTGAAGGATATGATGCAATCTGTTGCAGTCACTATTGAACAAAAAAGCAAAATTAGGTTTAGTGCTGAACGTTTGGCTTATTCATACGTTTTTGTAGATACTGGTGAGTTGCTCAGATATGATGTGTGTGTGTGTGTGTGTGTACGTGTGGGCATAGACAGGGGTTGGGTTCTCTTCTGTTTTGGCTGCTGTTAAATCTGAACTGCTACTGCATCAGGCACGCAATTAGTAGAATTCTCTACCTTAATTTGATTGTCAGCGAGGAGGATACGTGTGGGAGTAGCACAGACCATGGAAACTAACTGCTTCACTGCTTAACAACCTGGCAAGATTATGCAATGAAGAAATTAGAGGAAGCAGGAAGGAAATTTTATTTTCACTGGCTGCCCTGGATGTTTAATGGATTCTTTACACATCCCACTGTTTTGAAGACTCTAAAGTGGGACTTCTTGTCAGAAATCCGTATCCCAAATAAACTCCAAAGTTTATGTTACAGGATTCCCTTTTTGGCATCTATGATAACAATCGCTAACAGACTTGAGTGTTTCTGTAATGTGGTTACTGATACCCTGGTGTTAGATCTGTGGGATAAAACTAGTGTCTATAACTTTATCCATCTCCTGCTCTTCTAAACAAAACAAAACCTTTTGTTTGATGGTTATCCCTTCCTTTGATGTTTAGTATATACATCATAGAAACGCTTAAGTTCATCTGCCCCTCTCCCCTGAATGGGTCTTGCAGCAGCTAACAGCATATTAAAAAAAATCTGATAAAAATGGCACAAAAGAGATAATAAATAAACTTTAAAAACATAAAATGATTAAAAATTTATCCCAGTTAAAATCTACCCACTATCAAGCTGGGCTGCAGCTTGACAGCAGTTTACATACACATTTCATTTTCTATTTTTCTTTACATCAGGAACACTTCCCCTAGCTCTTCTTTATGCTCAAGACAGAAACCTCTGAGACTGACCGGGGTTATTGCTTTCCTCCCTGCACACCTGCTCAGTGGATGGGCTGTTCACTGGCTCACCCGCCCAGCTGCAGCACGGCCATAGTTACCTCTGTTCACATGGCACTTGGCAGAAGGGAACGTGCACTGGATACTGCACCCCCACCTGCCCACCTGAATCCAGGATGGTGGTGGCTCCTTGTCTTCCTGCTCCTCCCACCGCCTACAAGCATCACTGCCACCTCAGTGGTTGAAGAGGGGAAGCATTGGCTCCCATTCTCCCAACTGTCCATCTGTCTGCTTACCTGCTGGGTTCAAGTGATGGTGAGGGAAGCAGTGGTTCCTGCTCCTCCTTTCCAGCACAGTTGTTGTTTGTTGTTGTTGTTATTATTATTATTATTATTTCTGAATTGCCCCATCCCTGAGTACATGGGGCTGTGGGCGATTCACAACAGGTTAAAAACATAGAAAAATACAGATTAAAATCAACAATTATGTAATTACACAATCTCCAGATGGCATCCACAATCCAATTTCAAAACCTTCACTGGACTGTTCCTCCATCTCATGGGCAGGCTAAGGAAGAGGCCGAAGTGAGCAAAGTAGGGGTAAGGAGGAGGAGGGTGCCAGCTATGATGGAAACTGTTGCTGTCCTCAACCAAAAGCCTGGCGGAACATCTCTGCCTTACAGGCCTTGCCGAATTGCATTAAATCCTGCAGGCCAAATATCACAAGCAGATTGCTCTCAGCAGAGTGTAATGCTCTCCCAGGGACATACCAGAGGAGAGGGACCCAAAGATACCCTGGTCCCAGACCACTCAAGGCTTTAAAGATCAGTACCAACACCTTGAATCTGACTCAGTACTCCACTGGAAGCCAGTGTAGCTGGTGCAGCACAGGTTGTATATGTGCCATCCTTGGCATTCCCATCAGGGGAGTGGCAGCAGTTCCTGATCCTTCTTATCAGCCAGTCAATCTGCAATGGACAGGCAATAGTACCTGAATCAGCTTCTTGGTGCATGGGCTTGGCTGGCCCCTTCTTCCCTCCCAGTTCTGTTTTGGAGGGAGCTTAAACTTCTTGAACGTAGACGTTTTCCTGCAAAATGGGGGGGGAGTTCCCCAAGTTTTCAGCAAAATAGCCCTTCTTTCTACATGGCACCAATCTGCAGATTTAAGTATTTGCAGATGGGGCTATGTTGAAAATTAGATGTATTGATTGCAGCTTTGGGAGCAATCCCAAGGAGGTGTACACAGAAGTGCCACATTTTATTCACTGGTGCTTACTCCCAGGAAAATGTTGTTAGAATTGTAGCCTTATTCTTGTAAATAAAATATTGTTTTCCCCCACATGATTCTCAGTTTCAGGTACAAAAGCGCTCACTTCCAGATATGAAACAGTTTAGGATGTAGGGAGATCATGTGTAAAGTTGCAAAAGCCAGTCACCTGGATGAAAAGAAAGGGGGAACATCTCTCTGTGTTGTTCATTTCATATCTTATAATTCCAAATCACAAGGAAAATTGGTGAGATTGTTAGTGTTGTATATAGCAAAACAGTAAAAACCATAAGGCATCTCTTATTGCTTTGGAGAAACAGAAAGCTAGGAAAGAAATAATTTGTGTGATCATACTAGTTTGTAAAAAAAGGCAGTAATTGTCAACACAAATTACCATTGTGACAGAAGAACAGGCTTTATTGACATTTAAATGGTGTGATATCTTGCTACATATTTCATGGGAAACAGAATTCATTTTACACAGCAATGTTTATTTGAAAGCAAAATATACTGAAGGAAAATACTTGTAGGCTTTTGTTTGACAGATAGCAATTTCAGAAGCCATTGCTTGTGTTATGTATTTTTGGTAAAAGTTTGCAAAATGACAGTATGAATTTGGGAAAGGGGTCATTTCCTCAAATGTGCTGCCTTGAAGGGAGATTCTGAATATTAAATAATCTGTCTGAAATACTTTCAGAGATGCCCTTGCATAAGAGATTATAAATGTTTTATTTTTCTTAACAACACTCTTTTTTAAAATTATCTAACAAAAATCACTTGAAGCAATTTAAAAAATGTATTATCTTTGATATGCAAAATAGTGGGAAATTGTATTTGGCTAATTATCTGTTCAGCTTGCTGTATTCCAGGAAGTGGGTTTTTTTGTGGATACACACTTTACTACTGAGAAACATGGTATCTCTCTTATACATAATTCTCTGTTGGTGGTGGCAAGCTCCTGAACATTCCACACGCCATCCCAGCCTTTGGTCCCCTGGCCTATCAATCAGAAGCTGTCCCTATCCATTGGCTATGAATACTTGCATGCCATTGGCTGGGTGCTGCTCCTCTTCCCCGCCCACTCCTTCAGTCTCTGCGCCCTGTCAGAATTTTTGGCAGACGGATTTCTCTCTTGATGAAGACGCTTCTCCTGCTTTCTTCCTGTGGGGGGATTAACTGTTATCTCAGTGGCTGTTGGTAGGTGAAATGAAATGGCAGTTACCTGTGTTTATAAGATGGCTGCTGCCTGTGGTTTGTTTAAAATGTTCCTCCGTAAGGTTCAGCTGTTACCTCAGTGACTGTTAGTATGAAACGAAATGGCAGTTACCTGTGTTTATAAGAGGGGCTTCAGAGCATGGTAGAGGCTGCAGGTGGAGGGGATGGAAACCTGAAGAGTGAGGGGGAAATTAAGGTAGGTTGATGCTTGGCTAAGAAGGAGATGAGGTTGCTAACTCCAGGTGGGGAATTCCTGGAGATTTGAGGGGTGGAGCCAGAGAGGGTGAGGTTTGAGGAGAGGTAGGGCCTCAGACAGGTACAATGCCATACCATACCCTCCAAACCAGCTATTCCCTCTTGGGGAACCACTGCTGCCAGGTGAGGGCAAGAGATTACTCAGAATTACAACTGCTCTTCAGGTAGCAGAGATCAGTTCCCCTGGAGAAAACGGTGGACTCTGTGTCATTATACCCTGCTGAGGTTGCCACAGCAAATTGACGCTGAGTGCCCAAGGCCTTGACACTCTCCAAAAGCCTCTTTCTAGAGCCCGCTGTATTTCTTCCCACAACGGGCCTTATTCCTAGTATAAGATATAGCAACTCCAAAGCACTTTTGCATTGATTTCCTCTCCTGAACAGAAAGAAAGAAAAAAACCCTAAGAGCTGTGGAAGCTTGCAATAAAAATCTATTATCTATAAGAAGCCATCAGTGACCTAACTTTCTAATTGAGTCTAACAAAGCAGCAAGAGATCAATTAACATAACCACTTGATGTTCTGTTCGCAAGAAAACATACACATGTATATCAAGGGTTGCCCTAATGAGAAGAAAAATAATAGGAAGAAAAACCCGAGAAAAATATGTAGCTTAAGTCCAAAGTTTGCCTTGAACCTTTAAGTCTGTTTAGCAAAGTGCATGTAAGGCAGGGCATGGACTGAAATGATTTATTGTGCTAAATGATCAGAGCATGAATCTTGGAAGTCTTTCTGAAAATGAAATGTCATACATTGGGAAGATGTCAGGTTCCTGTTAAGAAGCTAATAGATTTTCATAAATTTTGTATTGAAAAACGGCTATTCTTGGTCCAAACAGCTGCCTTTGTAGGGTAGGCAATTACCATTTTGCCCTATGCTTCTTAATGAACTGCAGTGTACTTTTGGACATAGAGTTTCATGTTCCAATGGCAATTTGATTAGTGCCTGCAGAGAGCAGTGAACGCAGTATCAGCGGCCAGGTGAGAGTGGCGTTTCCTGACCTGTATGCCATTTGTCTTGTAGGTCTTTTTTATTTGTGAAAGCAGAGGAACATCTTGATGCTAAGTGATATGCAGCAGTCTGGAGCACCCTGAGACATTTTAGTCATGCATAAAACAGTCGGAGTTGTCAAAGCTCTCTGAATTAAATCCTAGCCCTGTTAACAGGGCACAAATTCTTCACTTAAAGTTTGTAGCGAAATTAGTGATGCATGTGCCTGCATGAACCATATTGGTGTACATGAAGTCAGAAGTGAGCAGCAATTTCCATTGCAAGGGGAGTTCTAATGCACAGGACCAATCTGGATAGGTCACATCAGTAAAAAGATTATATGCTGACACATCCAGGCTGCTAGGGGTATATTCCTGTATTACCTGCACACACATTCTCAGCAAAGTTAAAGGTGCTTCCCCATGGTTTGATCTCACTTGTTGTTGGCTGTCTCTAAATATTATGATCATCTGTCACTCACAATTGGTATACATTGAATAAGAGGTTGGGTGGGGAAGATTCTTGTGATTTGCCCCACATGCAGGGAGCTCTGCATTGGGGGAGAAAGTGTTACTGCCTTGACATTTTGGTAAATATAGGAGCGCAAAACATTTAGGATACTTCTACAAGTTCTTCTGGGGCTGTGGTGGCTCAGTGGTTGAGACACTGAACTGCAGACTGGAAGGTCAGTAGTTCTGCAGCTGAAGACCCAAGTGCCGCGTGACGGATGGGCTCCTGTCTCTGGTCCCAGCTCCTGCCAACCTAGCAGTTTGAAAGCAAGAAATTGCAAGTAGATAAATAGGTACCACTTCGGTGGGAAGGTGACAGCATTCAGTGCGCCTCGGTGTCTAGTCATGCTGGCCACATGACCATGAAACATCTTTGGACAGCACTGGCTTTTCGGCTTGGAAACGGAGATGAGCACCGCCCCCTATAGTCAGATTCGACTGGCTTCCGAGCAAGGGAAACCTTTACCTTTACCTTTCTACAAGTTCTTCTAGCTTCCATTTTTAAATTTGAAGAACTGCAGAAACTAGAATTGCCAGGTCCCTCTTGACAGCCAGCAGGGGATGGGGAGTGGGCTTACTGGGAGCAGGGAGTCTTGCCTGATGTTTCAGTGACGTGCCCATGTGACTTCCAGTGTGACCCAGAAGTGATGTAGGCATGTTAGGGATGTCAGGGCTATGTTCTGGTTTTGGGACAAAAACTCTACAGTAGAATTAGCTTCTACTGTAGAGTGTTTGCCCAAAAGCCGGAGAGTCACCCTGATGTGCCTATGTCACTTCCGGGTCACGTTGATCGGTGGTGAAGAGGTGGGGGATCCCCACCAGGGGGTCTGGCATCCCTAGCAGAAGCACCAGATCCATTAACATTACTGCTATAAGCATATGTCGTACTCAGGTGTAGATTCCCTGGTGATTCGTGTGAACTGTATTTTAAAACAGCAGTTCATCAGTTTTATGAATGGGGCTTTGTCAGATAGAATCCTTGATTACTGTGCTATGAAATAGGAATAAAAATACAGTGTTTTGTACTGTAACTACTGAATACTTTGAGTCATTAAAACTTTTCTGATCTGTCCAGATTTAGATAGGCTCAGGTTGGTAACAGTGTTCCCTCTAAACTGAGTTAGTGTAAACTAGCTCACAGTTTTTTAGCCTCCGGCTCACAAGTTTTTGTCTCGGCTCAGGAAGGAGGGCTCCAGAGCCAACTAATTTATGCAGCAGCCAAATCACTCACTCACAACTTTAATGCCGGTAGCTCACAAAGTAGAAATTTTGCTCACAAGACTCCACTGCTTAGAGGGAGCATTGGCTGTTCAGTCTAGAATTGCCATGATTCATTAACTCAGATTTGTAGACACTTTAGACAATATCTTAATCAACATGTTGCATTCCAGAATTTTCTGCACTGCATTTTTTTAACATCACATTTGCAGTGTAGTAAATGTTCTAAATTACGATTAGGGTTTATGATCTTCTTATATTATTACAAATTGTTTCTGGTATAACATATGAAAGTTTGTGGCTCTTTACTCTGTTCTGTAAAGCTCTTTTGAAATGAATCAATATTATTGTATAAGAGTATATTATCGAATGTTTTTGTTTCTGTTGAAAAAATTTGAAAAATTAATAAAAAGTTAATTGAAAAAAAATTCACATTTTCAGTGATTTTTGCAAGCTTAAAGCACAGCTGCAGTACATGGCAGTCTTGTGTAGGCAGTCAAATCACTGTTTGAAGGTCCCTCCAATAAAATCTTTCTTCTCCTTCCACCTTACTTAATTACTTCTTATTCTGTCCTGCAGTATTCATGAATCATCTTTTGTTTCTGGAGAGTGCAGGGTACTTAAGTATTGTTTTGTACTTCATATTCAATCAAAGCCACTGCTTATCTTAAAAATATTTTCCTTTATTGTTATTTTGTAATGACACTATCATGATCACAAACAATAACATTTAGAATTATCACCAGTGACTCTGGATAATCTGGATAAAGTAAAAAGTCTGGATAATCTGGATGAAGTAAAAAGTAGAACTTAAGACCTGACCCACCTTCTCAAGGGAATGGGAATGAGAAATAGTAATTCATTATTTATTGTGCCCTGAGATAACCAGTAACTAAGCCATGGATGTTTGTTTATGGAATATTTGTTATATCTTTAATATTTATTTCATATATTCATATACTGAATCATCTTATGTAAATGTAAGCTATGCAGTAAGTACATAAACACTGTACTCCTAAGAACATTTTGTATAGAACTGAATAGGATTCTGAGTAGGCTTTCAAAGGAACCTTTTAAACATAAGAATATAGGTATGGGTAGCATTCTGTTATTTGTTTGTTTGTTTCCTCTTAGATGACTATCAAGGTCTCAAACATTTTATTTGTTTTGCTGTTTGTCTCCTGTAAGGAATTTCAAGGTAGTTTATAAGAACATTCAAAACAGAAAAGTAATGCATTTACTGAAAACAGAAACTATCCTAGCTCTAATGTGAAAGTGGAGAAGGTTAGAACTTCAGAAAGGTATTAATGAAGAGCAGCATGGAAACACGAGGAGCAAATAGAAACCAGGAAATATCCCTCCTCCCCAGAATTCATTCTACTTTGGGTGGACGAAATGTTGATAACTTTTTATGCTAAGTTAAATACTTGTACAATTTTGCTGTTGTCTTTCTATTTTTAGGGTTGATCAAAGTGGTCAGTCATGTTGGTCTGAAGCAGTAGAACAACGTTTGAATCCAGTGGCACCTTTAAAACCAGCAATGTTATTTTCAAGGTGTGAGCTTTCATGGGCAAGCACACTTCAAAGTGCACACAAAAGCTCACACCTTGAATAAAATTTTATTGGTCTTAAAGGTGCCACTGGGGACTCTAACTTTGTTCTATTTTTAGGGTGGGTTTTTTTTGTAGTACCATGTTTAAGACTGGAACCCAGAAACATTTAAGCACATAGTTACTTAGGCTGTATTCTGAAGAACACTTTACTGGGAGTATGTCCTTAGAATCAAATGGGTCTTGTTTCTGAATAGAACAGTTCAGGATTGCTCTTTTAGACACCAAGAGCCCTTCCTTAAACATTTCTTTAATTTCATTGACCTGAGGCCTGAGCCTTTTCCTCACCTGCCTGTAAGAACAATGCCACCAACCTTGTATCATCAATTATAGTGCTTGCAGATGATGAAAGTGTGGAAAACTGATCTTAAGAGAGAGAGATTGCTGTAGATAGCACAATGTCAGAGACTGGGAGGAGCCATGCTCAGAGGCTGTGAACCATAAATCTTAGAAGAAGAAGAGAAGAGATTGGATTTATACCCTGCCCTTCACTACCCAAGGGAGTCTCAGAGCAGCTTACAAACTCCTGTCCCTTCCCCTCTCCACAACAGACACCCTGTGAGGTAGGTGGGGCAGAGAGAGCTCTGACAGAAACTGCTGTTTTTCAAGAACAGCTGTGCCAGAACTTTGGCTTGCCCAAGGTCATCCAGCAGGTGCAAGTGGAGGAGTAGGGAAACAAACCCGGTTCTCCCAGATTAGAGTCCACGCACTTACAGGTGCTTATAATGAGACCGTAAAACATTCTGACAATAGTTCTAAGACTTATTCTTTTGATCCCCCCAAACAACCAGTGTTAATTGTTAGGCAGCTTTTTAATGTTTCTAGCAACATAACATTTTAGCCTTGTTTTTGGTTTGATAATTCTTTTTTAAAAATATTGTGTCTTCGAATTGCAGCTGAGATGATGGCATTTACTTGTTTCTTGAACATTTCTAGCAGTATCAAGAACTCTTCCCTCTCCTGTTTTGAAAATTGTTTCAGACAAGTTCGCTTATTTAGGGCACATTGTCAGTGTAAACACATAGCCAGTTTGGATTGGTTAACACTGTGGGCTGTTCATTGACTCGATGGCCTCTTGGGCTTGTGATTGAATTACTGGAGAGGGTTGTATTGGGAAGGAGATTCTGGGACCTCAGGTTCAAATCCAGTAGCACCTTTGAGACCAACAAGACTTTGGGGGCATTAGCTTTTGAGAGTCAAAGCTCCCTTCAGCAGATACCAAAGAGAGCTTCGACTCTTGAAAGCTTATCCACTAAATATCTCTTAAGTTGCTACTGGACTCAAATCTAGCTCTTCAAACTGCAGATCAGAATGGCTGCTCTCTGAAACTGTCTGAGACCACAGGTTATTGTCCAGCAAACTTCTATCACTTACTTACGGCCACAGCTATGAGGGCTATCTGGAGACTTGGATGAAAGGTGTTTGATTAATGTGCTCCTTGGAACATTCAGGCAGTTTATTTATTTATTTGATTTATACCCCATCCTCCCCGCCAAAGCAGGCTCAGGGCGGCTGAAATTAAAAAAATTTAAACAAATCAAAACAGAACAAGTATAAATATGAATATAAAACCAATCACAAAGTGCTAGTAGGCAATTTGTATAACAGTGGCGAAACATTAGTAGCAATCAGGGCTCATTTCATAGCAGGAGCTCCTTTGCCTATTAGGCCACACCTCCCTAATGTAGCCAATCCTCCAAGAGCTTACAGAGCTCTTCTTACAGGGGCTACTGTAAGCTCTTGGAGGATTGGCTACATCAGGGGTGTGTGGTCTAATATGCAGAGGAGCTCCTGCTACAAAATGAGCCCTGGTAGCAATCAATCATAATACAGAGTGCAGTCAGCATTTGATGCTAGGACTGACTTTCAGTCCAGTTCATGCTGGCGAAGCACAGGTTGTCAGTGGTGGTATTAGAGTACAAGGTTTTAAGCTTATTTGGTGTGGCTCCTTAATCGAATGCCTGGTGGAATGCCATCTTGCAGGTTCTGTGGAACTGTAAAAGGCCCCATAGGGCCCTAGTGTCTTCCGGGAGCTCATTCCACCAGTGCAGAGCTGCCACTGAAAAGGCCCTAGCCCTGGTTGAAGCCAGCCTGGCATCTTTGGGACCTGGGAGGGCCAGATGGTTTTGGGACCCTGAATGCAGTGCTCTCTGGGGAACATGTGTGGAAAGTTGGTGTTTGACTTTTAAAGCCAGAACATCTTGGGGTGCTCACTGATATGGGGGTCTTTGTGCAGGGGAAGCCTCATAGGTCACAAACTTTCCTTCTGTGACATCACTGCATAGCCAGAGTGGATTAGCTACCTAGATCATGATGTCATCCCATTCTTTATGTGACCAAGATTGGCAGGGATCACCCTCTTAGTAATTTAGGAGAAAGTAGCAGGAATGATTAGAAAGGGAAGAAAACTGCCCTTGCAGCAAATGATAGGGAAAATAATGGCAATAAACAAGATACAAAGTACATTATTTACAAGTAATGTTTTATTCTGATTATTTCTGCCCCCTGAGAATATTATGTTTGACTTGAAAATTTGAGTGAGTGATTGTTTGGAGCTTTAGTTTGGATAGGAATACTGCATTGATAAATACCTATTTTCCAACTGACAATTTAGGGTATGGTTCACAAAGAAATATACTTGACTTTCTGCCCAGTATATAAGTAGGCTGGCTATGGTTGCTCCTGCAGGGTTTTAGTGCATTGCTAAGCCTTATGTACCAGAGATGTAATGATATTGTCCTCCTTTTACTGATTGTTTTTCAAATGAATAAATAAAGTTTTTGGTTCATCCAACTGCATATTCATCAGGAAGATTTGGCAAGTCTCGGTAGTAAGATTATGAGTTAACACGTGTACAGATCCTTGGATCAGAGAGATCTCAGACTCCCCTTCCAGGGTTGTCTTGAGGGTAAAAAGAGATGACTCCCATCTTGAGCTCTTTGGAAGGAGAGTGGGTTACAGACATCTCAAAAGTACCTCATGACAGTGATGAGGAAGAATTTTTGTGCGAGTTAAAGAAGTGATTACACATAATGATAATGTTATAGATGCTGCGGGTGAGTTCTAGATGCAATAGTTGTCATTGAGTCTCTTGTTTTACCAAGGGAAAAGTTGCAGTTGGGGACAACCTCCATTTGTTTTCTGCTAGAAAAGGAAGACCTGAAGCATCTGCTAGAGGCCTGCGTTGCTTGTTATCTGAGTTCAGGAGCAGGTCAAGTTCTTGTCTCTGTAGGCTTTACAGCAGTCAGCATCAACTATTAGAGGTTTTATTGGGCTCCTTTTCTCAGAGTTATAGGAATCATTCTTAGAGCTAAATCTTTGATCAAATAAACAGGGTCTATCCTGGGATGTTTACACTTGTCAGCACTGGGCCTAGTATTAGAAAGGGTGTGAATAAAGTACAACTGGGATGCTCTCACAGAGACTCAGTCATGTTCTAGCTTACTTAAAGCATAGGAAGCTGCTAATGTTGCCAAAGCCCTAAGTGAAAAAGACTGCATGCTGAGAGAAGGTGACACGGCTTCTCTTGTTTTGTTTTGTTTTGGGGAGGGAGAGGCACGGTGGATTGGTTTATGTGCTTAGAAGAGAATATCTATGTTTTCAAGGATAGATAGATAAAAGGTGATTTCCACTCTCTGATGTTTTGCTACACTCTGACCTATGTGACCAGAAATGGAACCTAGAGCTATTTACTGCACTGTGAAAGGTACAGCTATGTAAACAACAGGATTTTTACAAGAGAGCCAATAGCTGCTCCATGGGGTGGTTTGTGGACACAAAAATGATGTGTGTGTGTGTGTGTGTGTGTGAGAGAGAGAGAGAGAGAGAGAGAGAGAGAGAGAGAGAGAGAGAATAAAGCCACTTCTCCCTGTGTGCTGTGGTCATAAAGAGAAAAGAGCCAGTCTGAGAGGCATAAATCTTTCATCCCATGTGGTATAAACTCCTCATGTTGTTCCCCAACAAACATGAGGAGTTTGTAATGTGTAGATGGAGCCTGAGAGCAGTCTAGATTGTTAATGACTAGGGAATTGGGGGAACAAATTTGTCCAGTCATGAGCCCTTTTACCTTGTCTCATGTGATTGACCTTCCTTCCAGTGAGTGCAAGAGAAAGCGCTGCATTTGAGTACAGTGTTGAAGTGAGCAGGGAGGCTGCCCTACACTTGTGACAGTGGAAGGGCCAGCTTTCACTGGCATATTTTAGATGCAATGACAAATGGTGCACAAAGGACAATGTAGGAATGCTAATATGGCTGCCTAGGCCAGCATGTGCTCTCTTTTGTGTTGAGAAGAGAGAAGAAGAAAAGAAGAAGAAGAGATTGGATTTGGGGGCATGCCAGGGGTGGGTGGGATGTTGCACATAACATCCCCGATGTGATGACATCACCCAGAAGTGACATCATCATGTCAGGGATGCTGGGTGCACAACATGGCCCTTCAATCCTGCGTTGGCAAGCAGGGGACCACAAGGGAAGCCAAGAACAACCCAGCCCCAGGGCAACCTTCCCACTACTCCCTTGATCTTTAAAAGGTGCAGATTGTAAGGGAGGGTTGAGCACACTTTTCTGCCTACTCATGAGCTGGTGGACCCCAGTGCCGACCAGCCCTGAACTTATCTGGTGCCGGCTGCCCAGGCCTCCTCTGCTGGTTCTGTCAGTGATTGACAGCCTTCCCCCTAAACTGCCAAAGCCTCCTTACAATGCCTAGAGAGGCCATCCCAGCCACTTTTTCTGGTATTGCTGATGCTGCTGGCCCTGGAGCTGGGCAACTCTGTCAGTGCAGCACTGATGATGCCCAGCACTGTGGCAACCCACTGTCCTGTAGGTGATCGAACTCCTGCTGTCGCCACTGATGAGCCTGGCCATGTCAGCTGCTTGTCACCACACTGGAGACTCTGGTAGCTAGCGTAGATGGAGGGCCTTGAGGATGATGATGTCACTGTTTGGGCGTGGGGTTTCCCCTGCTGGCCAGCTGGCCGGCAGCGGGCCAACCCCCCAAAAAGTGGGGGAATGTCCACTGGGACCTGGGGCCCGGCAACCCTATGTTTAGCCATACTTTCTTCCTTGATGGGGCATTTAGAAACGTGTTTATCTCATAAGGAAATGTTCCTTCCTGCGCTCAGTTCTGGGGAGTACAAAAAATCTAAACCAAAAACAAACAAACAAACAAACAAAGGCAGTGCTTATTTTATGTTGGTAAGTTACAAATAGCTCTTACTTGAAAGCTGGTAGAGGTCATGTTTACCAAATTCTGTTTGCTGCTAATGTTATTGTAGGTCTGCAACAGTACGCAACCCATCTTCTACCTAAAGAATTGACAAGAGAGCTTCTTGTATATATTTACAAGAAGGTATAATACTCTTGCTGTAACTTTTGGGTGTATAGGACTGTAGCTGTTTGGCTGCCCATATTTGCTTTCCCTATGATTTCTCTATCTTTTTTTCCCTGGAAGATATCAGTAGAGGAAACAGGGGAATTGGGATGGAATAAAAGAAGGCAAGCTGCAGCACGGGCTTTTATTTATTAATCAGCCAAATGAGAAAATGACAATAGCCTTGAGTACAGCTTATTATATTTATTAAATATTTGTTAAAAGTGGGGGAAATTGTTAGTTTAGGCAAGAGTGTTTGGACTAAATCCCTGCAATCTGAGCTAATTATTTCTCCAGTGTTCCTTTTGCTCAGTGGCAGAACAAAAAAACCCAGCACTTGTGGAACAATGTTGTGCAAGAACTTGATTCATAGTTGTTTTGTTACATAAATACTGCTTGGCAAATTACATGTCCTGATGTGCAAAATTGGTATTATGATGATTTTATTGTTTGTATCTCAGGAGCCTTGAATTATATCCCTTGGGCTCATGTTCCCTTTCTTTCCCCCCCTGCTCTTTCTCTTTTAATTTCTAATTGTCCTACTACATCCTTCTTTCTGTATCTCTTGACACAATTTTTGCTTAAGGTGTGTCTGTGAAGAACTGACCTCCAAAAGCAGGATGATTAGTGCATCAAAAGCAGAGAGCTGGGAGATTAGGGGTTAATGCCTCACTGTAAAGCACAGTTTGATTGACAGGCTGCTGCTTGCATGCACCCCCTTCTCTCTGACTGGTCAGCACCCACTGAGGAGAGTTTTTAAAAGTTTTGTCAGTCTTGTCAGAGGGAGTCAGTAGTCATTTGGACTTTGGCTTGGCAGCTGCCAGTCAGGATGAGTGTGTGTGTCAGTCTGAGGGAGACAGACAAGTCACTTGAGAAGTGAAGGGACACAACTCCTTGCCCTTACTGTGTACCAACATGTTTGAGGAGAAGTTCAGAGAACAGAACTTAAAGTCTAAGTGTCAGCCCTAGCTGAATTCCATTTAGTCACAGTCTCCAGAACTGTGGTTTAGGTTTGATAGAAGATGAGACAGGACAGGAGGTTGAAAACTGCCAATCTAGCCAAACAGAAATGGATTATCGTGCCTAGAAAAAGGAGGATATTTCTTACCCAACTAATCAGAGGGTTCACCTCAGAAGGGACCCCTGGTTTGTGTGAAAAGGGAAATGATCTTAGACTTCTTAAGGGTAAAAAAAGGGAAAGGTGTAATCCCACAAGTGAACTGTTTAAATACAGAAAGAAAGCACTAACTTCCAGGAAACTAAGACAGTTTTATAAAACCTTATTAACTCATATTGTTGCTGAAAGAAATTTCCAAGACAAACAAACCTCTCACAATCAAGAACTGAGTCTCTAAGAATATAAGCTTCAATTATACTCTGTTACCTGGTCAGAATTTGTATAAATAACAAAATTTACCTCAACCCCTGCCCTATTCCTAACCCAACTATGCACGTTCAATAAAATCATCCTTTCTGTTTGAACTTTATGTTGAGTGCCATTTCCAAAGGGATTTATAAGAGGGCTCCTGCTTAGCTACAGTAAATCTCTGGACTGTGCAAAAGCCAAATAGCTTCTCTATCACTGGGTGGGACACACAGAAAGTTATAATTCTATAATTAAAATATGTTGCTAAGAGGCTGCTCAGTCAGAGTGGGGAACAGCGTTTTGGTGGGAACATCTGCCTCACAGTGAAGACGCAGCAGGGGTCCATCATAGTGTCCAGACTAATTTCTGTGATGGTGATCTCCAATTTAAAAGAGCTTTATGTACATAATAAAATAAAAGTCCAGTGGCACCTTGAATATGAACAATATTTATTTCCATATAAGCTTTTGTTAATCATAACCTACTTAATCAAATTGATAACGTGATGGAAAATCATACCAGGAAATTTTATGGAGGAAGGTTGGGAGGGTGTGAGGAGTCAAGGCTTGGTAGAAGCTCATATTGCCATTGAACTCTTGGGAGGGAAGGCAGCAGGTATAGACTGATCTGGTCAGATCTCGGAAGCTAAGAAGGGTTGGTACTTGGAAGGCAGACCATCAGGGAATACTCTGCAGAGGAAAGCAATTGCAAACCACCTCTCCTCACTTGCCTTGAAATCTCCTTGCTGGGGTCTCTGTAAAACAGCTGCGTCTTGACGGCAATTTAAACACACACATACTGGACTTTTGTTTTATTAGGCTACAACAGAACAACACTGTTACCCCCTTGCAATCATCTCTGAGTATGTGCCCTGCACCTTTGAGCTCTCACGGTTCATTCTTCATTTTGCTCTGTCTTATAACATGAAACCCTTCCCTTTTCCCTGTGCGCCCTGTGCTCTGATTGGCCAGATGCTATTGATTAGTTTTGAGTAGCAGTTTCTTTCAGTGGACCCAAACTATTACATAATCCGTACATTTTACAGTTTCATTTCAAAATTGCTACCTGTTATTTTTTCAGAAAATTGTGTCAACTTTCTTAGGGGAGGCGTTGGCTTACTGGCTGTACTTTGCCGTCCACTAGGCCCATTCCTTAAACATAGTGAGGCCTGTGATTTATTTTTTAACTGCTTGTCTCCATTGTCTCTACCCAGCCACAGCACAGAACTGTCTTTGAATAGAGGATATTTTAGCCTGGAATGTTTGTCGTAATACAAATTAATTGAAAATGGTGATACACAGTAAAGAAAAGCCTCCACTTCATGGTTGAGTGAATATTGCTTTAGACTAACAATTGGAGAACATCATATCATTTTAATAGTAACTAGTTGTCACACAAGAGATTATAGACAGTTGTCAAAAACCCACCAGTTCAAAGAAAACAGAGCACATTGTTATTTAAATCAAGGACCTCCCCTTAACTTTGTCATGCCTTTAAGACATTCTTTTTATGAAAGCTTTTTATTATTCTTTCTTCTTTATTAAACCGAAATTTTAAAACTCCCATTTCCCCATTCCATGCAAGGTTTTTGTGAGAATGAATTAGTCAATGTTTCTGCCAGAGTTTTGAAAGTGCCGAATGCCACCAAAGTGCTAATTAATGCGATTATTATTAGCTGCATGTCATTTGCACTGTCTGGAAATCTGTACCTTAATAACCCAGTGCTGCAGGTCTATTTAATGCACTGTGTGGCTCAACTAATGCATGCCTCTCAAGGGAAAGAGGAATGTGTGCTAGAAATGAAGAGATCTGTTGCACTTATGAGCCATACTTTGTAAATAGGAACCATTTTAGTGGATTTTAGTTAGCCAAGCGGGCCATTAGAACAGACAACGCCTTCTGGATTATCAGTCTTTAGAGACAGGGAACATAGAAACCTACACAGAAAGATAAACTTTTGGTGGTCATTAGCATTTAGGCCACTAAGCAGTGGTCAGATCATTTTTAAAAGGATTGAATTAAGCAATAAAGTGGGGAGGGGCAGTGGTCAGCAGCAGAGCATCTGCTTGGCGTGCAGAAGATCCCAGGCTCAGTCCTTGTTATGTGAAAGACCTCTGCTTGAGAACATGGAGGGCTGCTGCCAGTCTGAGTCGACAATCCTGACCTTGATGGACTGAGGGTCTGATTCAGTATAAGGCGGCTTCACATGTGGTCAATGTGTGTCAAAGCATGGCCGCCCTTCCAGACACACATACAGGTAGAATCACCTTAATTCTGTTCAATAACTAAAATAACCCCCCATGACACTGATCGTAGATGCTGGTGGTTGATTGAACCATTCTCAAGTGAAGAAGAAGAAGAAGAAGAGATTGGATTTATATCCCGCCTTTCACTCACTTGGAGTCTCAGAGCGGCTTACAAACACCTGTCCCTTCCCCTCCCCACAACAGACACCCTGTGAGGGAGGTGGGGCTGAGAGAGCTCTGAGACAACTGTCCTTGAGAGAGCAGCTGGTATAGAGTTATGGCTTGCCCAAGGTCATCCAGCAGGTGCAAGTGGAGAAGTGAGAAATCAAACCCAGTTCTCCCAGATGAGAGGCCGCGCAATTAATCACTACACCAAACTGGCTCTTGAATGTGCAGCAAAGTGTTGAATGGGGGGCGTGGTCTCATTTCTTGCAATCCATTTTCTTCTATCTAGATATTTAACCTCTAGAGGCTCAGATAAGGGGGGTGTGTGTGTGTGAGAGAGAGAGAGAGCGAGAGAGAGAGCGCACTGAATGCCAATTCCAGTTCACATGTATAATGAACAGGGACAAAATGTGGACAGTGATTAACTAGGGTGCCAGAAAATGGCCACAGTCTGCAAGGTGATTACAACTTAGTCACTTCAGATGTGAAAATATTCCTAACAGGAAATTGCCTCAGCATATAATGTCATAAATGAGAACAGTCATCATTTGACAGATGGGATGCATACAGTTTCCTAGGTGGAAGCTCTCTCAATACAGGAATTTGCGCGGCTGAAACAGCCTTTAGACTTAGACCTTGGCCAGATTTAACTCTCAGGAAGAAATGTCTGCTTGATTAGAGTAGCGTGTGTGCATGTTTTTGGGCATCTTCTGGTACTTGGGGCCACGGCTTAGTCGTAGTGTATCTGTTTTTTATGCAGAAGGTTTAGGTTGAATCCCTGGCATCTGCTGTTGAAAAGGATCAGGTAGCAAATGATTTTTGTTTATTGGTTTACTTCATTTATATCCCACCTTTCCTTCCCACTGGGAACCCAAGGCAGCTTATAGCTTTCTTTTCTTCCCATTTTATCCTCCTAACAACCCTGTGCAGTATGACTGATCCACCAGGGTTGAGAGCCAGCTGTGGTATAGTGGTTAAGAACAGTGAACTCTAATCTGGAGAACCATGTTTGATTCCCCACTCCTCCACATGTAGCCAGCTGGGTGACCTTGGGTCAGTCACAGTCCTCTCAGAGCTGTTCTCTCAAGAGCAGTTCTCTCAGAGCTCTCTCAGCCCCACCTACCTCACAGGGTGTCTGTTGTGGGGAGAGGAAGGGAAGATAATTGTAAGCTGCTCCAAGAAGAGCAGGGTATAAAATTGACTCTTCTTCTTCACAGCAGATTAGGGATTTGAACATGGGTCTCTCCAGGGGTCATTTTATAGAAAAAGAGGTGCAGGAGCTCATTAGCATAACTCATTAGCATAACTTATTTGCATATGCTACACCCCCTGATATCACCAGAAGTATGTCAGAAGGCAAGAAAGAAAGGAGAGAGAGAGAGAGAGAGAGAGAGAGAGCTGGCAGAGAGGGGACTGCTACTAATCCAAGCCTCAGAAATACCACTATTCTGGGAGGATAGCTTCAGTAGTGGCTGAAGCCTTCAGAAGGTTGGTCGGAGGAACAAGGACCTGTCCAGGGGACTGGGTCATTTTGCTGCAGCCATGGCATTCCCCCGCAGGGGGTGGGGCTAGCACCAACTCCCGGAGCTGAGCTCCCCCGAGCGCCTGCTCAAAATGACCCCTGGGTCTCCCTCATCCTAGTCCAATACTGTACCCACTATACCACCCTGACTTTCTTCCTGAGACCCAGGAGAGCAGTTGCCACTCTGAATAAAGAGTGCTGACCATGACAGACCAAAGGCATGACATGGTATAAAGCAGCTTCATGTGCATGTGGAGAAAATAACTAGAGAAGCGGATTTATTTGCAAGTAGGAATCACACTTATGCAGATGAACATTTAGACTTTGGTACAAATATTAGCTGTTTTCAGTCAGGTAATGTTAAATGTTTTTCAAGTCAAAGAAAAGTTTACTCACTTGTTCTGCATTTCATTACTTCAGGCTCCCTCTTTCACCAATATGATTTTCACGTGAATGCAGTTACACCAGCTCCAAAATACTGAGGTAACAGTAAAGCGGCACAAACAGAGATGATGCCTCTGATTCCTCTGAGTGAATTTGGTGTAGTGGTTAAGAGTACTGACTCTAATCTGGGAGAACTAGGCACTCTTCCACATGCAGCTGCTGGTGTGACCTTGGGTCAGTCATAAAGTTCTATCAGGGCTGTCCTTGAAAAAGCAGTCTCTCTCAGAGCTCTCTGAGCCCCACCTACCTCACTGGGTGTTTGTTGTGGGGAGGGGAAGGAAAAGGAGACTGTAAACCTCTCTGAGACTCCATTAGGTAGTGAAGGGTGGGGTATAAATCCAATCTCCTCCTCCTCCTCACTTTTATTTCACACAGAGATGAAGTTATGAGGAGGACAAGGGTCTGATGCTGTTATCATACCTCAGGAAGGTTTGGGCAGATACAAGCTTCCCCAAAATTTGTGGAAAATTTGCTATGAGA
Organism: Lepidodactylus listeri; assembly: GCA_029233225.1. Lineage (NCBI taxonomy): Eukaryota > Metazoa > Chordata > Lepidosauria > Squamata > Gekkonidae > Lepidodactylus > Lepidodactylus listeri. Next base: position 53,650,844 of record JARCFY010000001.1, on the reverse strand, counting down.
AGAACTTGGGATGTTCACTATCAAACAGTAATTTAAACACATTTTCTGTGACAGAAGAGTCCTTGAAGGTATTTTTGGTTCCTAAGTAGAGTATTTGGGTAAATGAATCAGTTCTTGTTAGAATACTTTGTTAAAATAAGAAATCATTTCTTGTTAAAAGGCCTTGATCTTTTCATTGAAAAATCTTTTCATTGCTTATGATAGGATTGGTAGTGCCGATAAACATGAGCCTCCTCATCCATTCACACACAATCTAAGCTTGCATTATCAGTGGATGGTGTTGGATGCTGCATGATAATGTACCCTAATTCCTGTTGGTTTACCCACGTGTCACCACCAATATCAAAGCAATAGGTGAATTTGCCTCAAAATGACGTGGCATGCAGATGTTCTTCTTCAAGGACTCCTCCAGTTTCTTAGTGACAAACAAGCAAGGCCTCAAGACTGAACAGAGAAGCAGCAGACTGCTTCCCTTTCTAGGAGTTGGAGGATCAACAAGAAGCTGCCCTGCTGTTCTGCGTTTCTAAAATATGCCAGGCGCACTTGAATGGGAACATCAGAGCTGTTGATTTTCCATACTTTGTTTACTGTGCTTGTCTGCCAGAGGCCTATATTTTAAGTTCATTCTAGCCAACAAGATAAACCTGGAGGGAAGTTTCATTTTAAAAACAAACATGTTGTTTTACCACTCTGGAGATTTGGTCATCATGTCGGTGGAAGATTGTGGTTTTTAGTTGTGATTATCTGTACCATCTGGAGGAATTTAATTACCCTAAACTTCATCAAACTTTGCAAATCCAAGGCTGTATTTGGATGTCACAGTAATCATTGTTTGTTTGCACTGGGTCTGGACACAGCTTGTTTGCCCTACTTGAATATGTTCTGTCTCCTCTATTTGGTTGCAGAGAATGATTTGAAAATTTCTTGGTTTGGGTACTTTTCAGTCAAACTGCCTTTTACTATGACATCCAGATGCAGGCACCTGAACTGGATTCCCCCCCTCCCCATACTAGGATTATAATATTGAAATTCTAAGCAGAGATCAATATACTAATGCTCAACATGGCCTGATCTGTGAATATTTAATTCTGGAGACTGGAGCCATGGACAGACAAAACTGAGAAAAGCCCCTGGTTTTCAGAAAAATCTGATATCTAACAAAAAACACATTGAGTATTTTTTTGGGGGGGGTAAAGCCCCACAATAACAGAAGCAGTGTATGTAGCTTTAAGAAATGAATTCTCTTAGTGGCCATTGCTAGGTAACCACGACAGTATTGCCAAGCCTTCCAGCCTTGGTTTCTGTCAGTAAAAGGCAGGGGGAAGGGGAAGGGCTCTTTCAGGGCTCTTTTGACCTTTGACCCTGCAGCAACTATTGGGCAACCTGATATCATGGCATTTGCCTGATTCACCCAGGACTAGCTGCTTCCTACTGTTCAACAATAACCACCCCACAAAAGCCAGTATGTGTAGTGTTCAGAGTTTCAGGCTAGGATCTGGGAGACCCAGGTTCAAATCCTCGTTCTGCCCATGGAGGCTCACTGGGTGATTTCAGGACAGTCACACATTCTCAAAGTAACCTACCACACAGGATTGTTATGAGGATAAAATGGAGGACAATGATGTAAGCTGTGTTGAGTCCCGATTGTGAAGAAAGGTAGGGGGAAAATGGAGTAATGACATAAGAAATATGACTAAAAAGTGGGGGCAGATAAAAGGTAGGTGGGTGGGTGGATGGGTGGGGAGGAGAGGAGGAAGCAGGAAAAGTGAGGGGGCTGCCAAGAGGAGGGAAATAGGAAATAGTGTGAAAAGGGAGATACAGGGAAAAATGAGATGCCTCCCACAAATCCTTGCAGGTTCCCCACCTGCAACTGGCCCAGCCCTGCAGCTGGCATCATACAAGTGGGCTGCTGGCTGGCTTGAACTGAATAGAGTTTTCTCAGGAAGAGGCTGCCAACAGAGTGAAGGAGGGAAAGCTGAAGTTGGGGCAGTTAAAGGTAGGTTGACTGGTGGGTTGGAAGGAGTGTAAGAGGCAGGAAATGGGGATATCCTATGGGGGCTTTCAGGGAAAGGAAAGAGGAAATAGTGTGGGAGGGGAAAAGTGAGATGCCCCCCACAAATCCTTGCATATCCTCCATTTGTTCTCTCCTAAGTTCATTGCTGTAACTCTGTTTAGGATTGCACTGATAGGATTGTGCAAAGAAACCAAACTCCAGTTTTTTCAGGGGATTTGGATATTGAAGCAAATTTCATTTTGATCCAAGACTTCCCAGATCAGGATGCTCTCTATGCACATGAGGGAATGGAGGAAAAGACGCTGCACTCGTACCCATTATGGGCAAAGAGAAGTTTATTGTGACATCTGAAAGTGATCTTCAGTGGGGATCATAAAAAACAATACCTCAATAAAATGAATATTAGAATTGTGTATTTTAAAAATATCATAAATATAGGTTATATGGCTGTGGCCCCACAGTTGCCAGGCACTGGTGATTCACCTCTCCTAGCTCAGCTGGATATAAACATGGCCAGACTGGAAGGGATGTGGTGCTGCTGTTGGTAGGGCAGCCCCACGGAGAACCTGCCAGTACATAAAGATGGGCAGAAGACTACGGGGAGAAGGGATTTTTTTTTTGGGGGGGGGGAGGACAGGTCTGGCAGAAGCTGTCTCCTGGAAAAAATGTACCAGTCCAAGGAGATGGCATCCTGTCTCCTCTTCCCTGGGCAAGCAAGTTGGCTGACATGCAGAACGCTGGCTCTTTTGTGGGACTAAACCTATGAATAAAGGCAAGTTAAAGCCCGTGGTGAACAGACAGCTTGCCTGAAGCAGAGAGAGATATTAAGGCAAGCTATTTAATCTGAGGTTTAAGCAATTGCTTCCCCCTCCCTACACACCAAGGGCGTGACAATGTGCTACTCAGTTTCATAAAACATTCCATTTAAATAGCACTATAATTAATAATCAGCAGGTACAAATGAACATTGAGGTCAGCACAGTCCGTATACTCTTGCATCCTTCTTGTTTCCATGAGTGGCTACCCAGATGTTTCTGGGAAGCACATAATCAGAGCATGAGGTCGACAGATGTTCCTGTTGCCTTCCCCCTGCACCAGGCAGCTTTTCTGTAGTTCTAAAGAAAATATAAATCCAAATTATTGCATCTCTAGAGAGAACGATCACTGTTACTTATTTCAGACAGTATAGGAGCATCCTTTGTTTGTAAAAATTTTAATCTGTCAGCCCTAAATTTGTCTTGGTCATTTCAGTGCACTGATCCTGAAAACACTTAGTGACATGAGTCATCTGTTCAAAATCAATGAATGAGCTGTCCTGTTAAAGCCAGACAAGACTATACTGGTGTAGAGAGTTATGCATCAGTAGAAAACTTGGGGAAAAATTAATAGACCATATTGTTTACATTTTCAGTCAGTGGGTAGATTACAGCAAAAGTGGGTTATATTATTTTTAAAAAGTATTTACTTTACTTTCTATCTCCATCTTTCCATTGTGTCCTGTAGTTTCCAAAGTCTGTTCAGTCCCGGTGATGATTTATAACTACAGCTATATCAGCTGTGAGCCAAAAGGATTTCGTAACCCCATCTATCCTCTCAGGAGCCAATTTTTATGGGATATTAGATTTGTAATGATGCTGCATCTGAAAATGGAGGGATGATATCTGAGGATGTTGTTCTTTCGCTTTTGATTGATTTCCAAGCTTATTTCACCAGTTACAAATGGGAAGGATGTTGAACATATGTTTGTTCCCCTTATCAACAATTGAAAAATCCCGACCTGTCTTTGCAAGGATGGTTTTCTATTCTTTCAGACGTATGGCCCAGATTCAGATGTCAACCTGAATCTCTGGATTTGTCTAGGACATAAAATTTGTGGATAACATTTATGGTTGTCAGTCTCCAAGTGGGACCTGGGGATCTCCCAGTACTACAGCTCATCTCCAGGCTACAAAGAACAGTTCCCCTGGATAAAATGGATGCTTTGGAGTGTGGACTCTATAGCATTGTACCCTAGTGAGATCCCTCTCCTCCCCACTCTTCACCCCCGAATCTCCAGGAGTTTCTGCCAATTGTACTCTCCCATTCCTTGCTGGTGTCCGGGGGAGTGGGGAACCCAACAACCTTAATAACATTGCACCTAGGCAAAAGAACCACTGCCATAAAGGACAACCTGAAAATAGTGCCACTGCTATAAAGGACAACCTGAAAATAGTGCCTAAAGAGAATTACATCCTTCTAAGCCCATTGACTTCAATGGACTCCAAAGGGTACAACTCTGTTTAGGATTGCACTACTAGAGTAATTTTTTTAATAATAATTTTTTATTAAGTTTTGCAATACAGAACAAAGTATTCAAACAAAGTACAGATACATCATAGATATTATAGATGCTCATTATTGTTGTAACATAACATACTCTGAACACAAATCAAAAACAGAACAAACAATAAAATCTTTCACAGATATTGGCACAGCCATGAAAAAAGGCAATGGCTGTAAGGAATGGGTAGAAAGCAGGCATGGACGTAAGGATATTCTTCTGTTAATGAGAGAATATAGTTAGGGTTTTCTTCTTGTCACATCAGAAACCAGCCTTTGCATTGTGATATAATTCAGGCTGCTCTACACTGAATTATTAAGTCTAGTATTTATGTAGTTTCTTGGTATTTTCTGACACTTCCTAAGCTAGCCATTTGGAAGTTTCAGAATGATTATCAACTAATGGGGATACCTGCCAGTTCGGCTCTTCCCTTATCTGCCTGTTGCGAACAGAGACACGGTTTTTCAGCTGTCAGTTCAATAGGTCATGGATCTGTTTGTGGGAATTCGACAGGTTGTTCCACTGTATTCCTTTCTAACCATGCAGTATAGCACAATTGGCTTTTTGCACATGTGAGTTCTCACACTGCTCAGTTGAGGTCTTCTCTTTCCCATCCTTACTACATAATTGCTCTGCTCACCTGGCAGTTGTTCAAATAGGCAATTAGATCACTCACAAATTGTATAAATCAACCACCAAGAAATGCTATGTTTCAGTAAACTCCTAACAGTTTATACCAAGGCAGTCTTGTGGCTGGACTGTTCACGTGCACACCCACCCACCCAGTGAGGGAAGCTTTCTTTTGAAAACAGACATGTGGAAACAAATTGTTGCCGTGCCAATTCTTAAGTAACACATTAACCACTAAACCACAGGGCTATATTGCAGTTATTATTCTCTTCTAGAACCAACCTCCATAGGTTATCAACCCTCTGACTGAAGAGATGAGAAGTTTATTTTTCCAGGTGCCAGCCTAGCCAAAGATTGCTCGTGTTTATATTTTATGATTTTTATTTAAAAAAACCAATCACTCTTGAAATGAGTAAACATGACAGAATCACAATGATACAGAACTACTTGAAAAATAAAAGAAATAAGAAACAGGCATACACATCATCCCTTTATCCTATTTCAAGATTAAAAGATGAAATACAAATTATGAGGTTCTCGCCGAAGCTCTCTCAGAAAGAGTAGATCGTTTCAAGCAACCTAAGCTTTTGCTTCCAGTCTGCTTTTCTGTCTCTTAAAGGGGGACGGGGGGAATGTGGATGCCCACCTTACAGGATTGTTGTGTGGATAAAATGGAACAGGCCCATGTATTACATCCAGATTTCCTTAGAGGAAGATGAGGATACAAACATGGTTAATAGACGGATGTGCCCTGCTCCCTTTTTCTTTAGATTCATGATGACAGTTCTGAGTGCTTCCATGCTGAGATGTTACCGATGATATCAAAACCATAGTCACATAAGGTAAAGACTAAGCAGGATCTTTTCTTTAGTAACACATAATCACACTATTATCATTACACAGGCAAAATGCTGATTAATTAATCTGAAGCCGCTTTTTGGAGAGGGAAAAAAAATAAATCCTCCCTGCTATTTGCGCAGGCATACAGCTATTTAAAAGAAATCCCTGCAAGACTAAGATGTGCTTAGTCACTTATAACTTCATTCTAAGTCTTGCAGACCAGAAATGCTGCAAGAAATGTCAGATTATGTTACCTTCCTGAACTCACGAATGTCACAGCTGATGCTTTTGTCAATATAGGATAGCTGAATTTCCGTAGGAGCTGATCGCCAGGGGCTACAAAAATAAATCATGCAATATTTAGCATAACTGTCTTTCATGGATTATTGTTTGTAACTTAGAGTAATTTCTGCCTCTTTTATTGCCTCTGTACTGGGAAAGTTATTGGTGCTGAGATCCCATTGAAGGAACCCATATGGCCAGGTGAGGAGAGGGTGGGTGGTGCAACACCCTTTAACCCCCCACTTGATGACCCATCCCCTTCCCACTCCCCCAGTGTCCTTGGTAAGTCACAGCCCTACCTCTCTGGGACTTCAGCAGGACTGATTGTTCTTAGACTGGGATTAGTATTTTTCTAGAAAGTCATACTTGGGGGAAAACTTCAGCTAATCCTTAAAACAATATTCAGTTTAATCCCCTATTTGAAACAGTGTTAGTGTGAACTTGTGACCAGCAATGGAGCCTATTTTTCCATTGACGCTGGCATAGTATTTTTCAACCATGCACAAGGTTTTCCATTGTACAGATGGTGCATTTGCTTCAGATGCTGGCTCAAAGACTCACCAGCAGTCTGCTGGATCCTTTAGCTACTGCCTTTCCCAGATCATCATAAGCCTGGGGGAACAGCAGCTGCGGCCACAGGTCTAGACAAGACTGGGAACATCTTTGTGGCAGCTGAACTGAATCTGGACTAAATTTCTGTTCCTCCTCTGTTGCAGCTATTTAGCCTGGGCATGGCAAGAAGGTTTTGGCAAGAGCTAAAGGGCTTTTGGCCCTTGGTTTGCATCTTCTGGCACTGAGTAAGAAGCACCAGTGGATTCAGAACAAGCTCAGGAGTCAGATCAGTTTTGTGTATTTGCTTTTCTTGTTTGTCTTATATCTAGCTATCATCTGTCTGTCTGTTTATCTTCTTCATCATCATCATCATCATCATCAATCAGTCTATCATCCATCTATCATCCATCCATCCATCCTCTTTGTGAACCACTTTGAGTTTCCAAAGGGGAGGAAAGCAGGATAGAAATATATAAGAAGGGTGGCAGGCTTTACGTGCAGAACCAGTGTGTGATGGTCAGGAAATGTTTAGTGGGGATTCAAATACATTAAGGGCTTTGACCAGCTTTGCCTATGAAGTATGACTATGCAAATATTTTCATCATTTGCTAGTCCATCCTTGCAGCTGTCCCTCTACTTCTTCAGACTGAATTTTCTGGTAGAGAGCAACAAGGCACTTTCCCTTACACCTATCATCAGTGTCTTTTTTGCTTGATCACATTTGAGACAGAGGCTTTGGGCTGTAAAACTGAATGGCTTGGTTTGTTCCAAAGTAGAGACTGGGGCCTTGCCAACTCCTGGGAATGATATATGGCATCTGGGTAGGGTTGTGCGGATGGCCTGCCATGCATGGACATGTCTTTGGATTTCATGCCTGCTGATTTTGTCAACTTATTTATCTCTTTTCTACTGTCCGTGACTTCCTTGGCACTCTGGCCTCTTCCACTGTCTTTCCACAATTGCTGAGGTTCGTAATCCAGGTTTTCCTTCTTGCCTCAACTCCACCAGCAGTTGAAATGACTTCCCATGTTCCTATTTTTGTACAAAAGCTCTAAAAGCCATGTGGAAAATTGTCTTTTTTCTATAACGTGTGAATTTCAAAGTACTTGGGACACATGAGCACATGTAACTGCCTGATACTGAATCAGACCTTGGGTCCATCAAAGTCAGTATTGTCCACTCAGACTGGAAGCGACTCTCCAGGATCTCAGGCAGAGGTCTTTCACATCACCTACTGCTTGGTCTTTTTAACTGGAGATGCTGGGGATTGAACCTGGGACCTTCTTGCACGCCAAGCAGATGCTCTGCCACTGAGCCATGGCCCCTCTCCATGATCATGATGGAGAAAAACTCTCATGCTATCACTCTAATAGAGAATGCAATGGTCTAATGCCCTTTAGTCGGGCAAAAAATGATGCCATGCAGGACAAATTAGAGGAAGAAGAATCAGCAGAAGAGTTGGTTTTTATACCCCACTTTTCTCTATCAGAAGAGGTCTCAAAGCAGCTTACAAAGCAGCATTCCTCCCCCCATAAGTTACCTGGTGAGGTAGGTGGGGCTGAGAGAGCTCTGAGAGAACTGTGACTGGCCCAAGATCACCCAACAGGCTTCATGCAGAGGAGCAGGGAATCAAATCCAGTTCTCTAGATTAGAGTTGGCAGCTCTTAACCACTACACCACAGAGGCTGGACAAATTAAGGAGTTTCTGCATAGATAGGGACTAACCAGGCAAACAGACTAATTTTCCTTTGAACAGCATGGACTGAGCATACTCTGCCCCCCAGGAGGTCTATAATACTGAGAGCAGTCAGAGAAGGAAATACTGACTGAAGGTTGAAGAAAAACTCATATGGAAAGTGGTTGCATCTTCTCTGAGCTGACCGTAGGAAACTAATTCCAGTGTGTAGGTTTTACTACACTGATACCCATCAGCTCAGGAGCCACCTGTGGTTCTTGTAAACAATTTTCCTTACTTTGCAGCTGCCCCATGTTTTAGGAAAGTGGGCAAGGATATTGCCTGGTAGGGCTTGTTGGTGGTAGGTGGTCCCACCTTAAAAACACTGGGAAGAATGGAGGGAAGATAAGTTGAAAACCTCCTTTGCTGCGGGCCTTGTGTCAGAGATGGAAGGGACCATGGTCTCCAGCACCCCCACTTCTCTGCAGCTTCCATGTTCTCATCTCAGCTGTTGTTCAGTGAGCATGCTGGATGCAGAGAAGAGAGAGTAAAACCACTACTATGGCAGCCATCGAGGGAAAAAAGCAAGCTGGCCACAGTGGGGTGATGGTAGTGATTTTACCCCACTGACCAGTAGCTCTTCTCCAGGTGTCTTAGCAATCTTGCTCTCTAGCCTGAGCTACTGTGCCTCATGCAGAGGAGAGAGTGGAAAGGCAAAGAGGGAAGCTCTTCCCCTTACTCCAGACACAAGAGCTGTCTGAGGCTTAGCAGTCGTAGCTAGAGTCAACCTGACAGGCTCAGAGGTACCTTGGTAATTTACATTATTGTATGTGTGTGTTTGGTGGGGTGGGGAGCAGGGTACACAGTAACTATGCGGTTCTTTTGGTTGATAATAAATGCAAACATGATTCTTCGTAACCTGCGAAGTGAGAATCACTGGTTTACTATGTGCTTTCTGAAACCCCACTGCAGATCCCAAGGAAGGGGGAGTTGAGAGAAGCATATCGTTTGGGAAGAAATGATGCAAAGGTGTATCCAAAGCCCCTAATGACAAGTAGTGATGCAGTCTTACGTAACTTGCCTTGTCCCAGTATTTCATCCTGCAAAAGCCGATCTGCCCACATGCTGTAATGCTTTATCACCATGGAATGCTTTTCCTCATCATGTGTTGAGGCTGCCACTGTTGTGAGAATCACACAGCAGTGGGTTCTTCTGTGTTTAGCTATGAACCAAAGACCCTGTCTACAAGATCCAGACAAAACTTGTGAAAAACAACAACAAATGTTTACCTATGCCTATACTGCATGGGAACGAAGCACATTCCTGAATACTGCAGAAGGGTTTATAAAGAGATCCAGCACAGAGTAATGGTTAGAGTGTTGGCATAGGATCCGGGGGACCCAGGTTCGAATCCCCATTCTGCCATGGAAGTTTGCTGGGTGACCATGGGCCAGTCACTCTCTCTTAGCCCAACTTAACTCACAGGGTTGGTGTTGTTGTGATAAAGAGATGCATAATCTCTTAAGCCAGTTTGGTGGTTAGTGGTTAAAAGCGGCAGACTCTGATCTGGAGAACAGGGTTTGATTCCCTACTCCTCCACATAAAGCCAGCTGGGTGACCTTGGGCCAGTCACAGTTGTCTCAGGACTCTCTCAGCCCCCCCTACCTCACAGGGTGTCTGTTGTGGGGAGAGGAAGGAAAGGTCACTCTGAGACTCCTTCGGGTAGTGAAGGATGGGGTATAAAACCAACTCCTCCTTCTCCTCCTCCTCCATCATCATCACCACCACCACCACCACCACTTAGGGAGGCCCTGATCCCAGTGAAAACATTTTTCCAGTGGGAAATGGAACTACAAATCTCCGAATTGCAGCCTTGGAGATGAGTTTCCTTTACGGAGACAAATAGGCAGGATGCGGGATATTTGTCCACCTGCCAGGAAGGGAAAAGTTAGGTGGCAATTTGGATATAGTGAGTGGGTCACAAAAAGTTGGGATGTGCACATTCACTTGGTTAAAACATGCATGTGGAGATCCATACCCAGTTTTATGATAGGTTAAGGTTTAACTCTCCTAGCTGGTCAGGAATGGTTAAAAAGTCTAGAGTATGCAAACTAAGTGCCAGGGAACAAGGGGAGCAAATGGAGTGAGGTCTATTTTGACCAGCATCTATTTTCAAAGTTCCCACTGGCTTGTATTCATTCCAAGGAAGAGAATTCCAAGGTAACACTAGTGACTGTATGACTTAATTGGGCTCACACCTTTTCTTTTATTTCATAATTTCCTTCTGGTGGGAGGGAAGGCGGCTGTAGCCTGATCTTATCAGATTTTGGAAACTAAGCAGGGTCGGTACTTGGAAGGGAGACCACTAAAGAAGCCTCTGCAGAGGAAGGCAGTGGCAGACCTCCTCTGCTTCTCACTTGCCTCGAAAGCCCCTTTCTGGGGTGTGACTTGATAACACTACATACTCAATGCCTTCTGCTGTCTTGATTCAGTTTTCAAATGCTTTGTGTTCTAGCGAATTAAGAGTGTATTTCAGTGATTTTGAGAGAGTATATTTTAAATAATTCAGATTGTGTTCAAAAGTCTCTCCTGTGACCTTGCCTTCTCATTCCACGCTTAGACCAGAAACTCCTGACTGAGCTACAGACAGTTAGGTGGCCAGGGGGAAGGATGTGACACAAACACACACTCTCTCTCTCTCTCTCTCACACACACTCAAATGCACCTCACCCCTATCCATAACTCAAGCCATAGATAGAAAGAGGCACAGCTTGAGTGGTTGCATGCTACCCCGTACAACAGGAAGGAGTGGGCAAGGGGGCAAGACCCCACCACACGCACACAGACTCCCCTCTGTCTCTTGGGCAAAGATAGTGGGAAGGAAATGGAGGGGGGGAACAACTCTTTTACAGATGTTGTGAGGATTAAATGGAGGAAGAGAGAATTATATTATAAGCTACTTTGATACCCGTTTGTAGGGAAAGTGTGGTACAAATATTTAAAAATTAAGCTGGCTAAAGGTGAAAGTTGCTATCTACTTCAAAGCTGCTATATAGCAACTGCTGAAACATGGTAAGCTACAAACGCCACAGATTTCTCTTAGATGCTTTTTGGCAGAGATGTAGAAACAAACTACATGGTGTAGCCGATGGGCACACTGCCCATGATGGTGACAGTTTCACACAGACCTCCATGTGGCAGCCATATTGGAAGCATGAGCGTATAAAAGCAGAACAATTCCTCATTTAGAGACATTTACTGTCCTTAACTGTTATCCAAAAGCAGATGGCAGGACCTATCAGAGGGGTTATAAGGTTCCTGCAAGCAAGGAGAAGGGATGACAAATGGGTGGTAATTTCCCACAGTGGAAGGATCATCCACAAAGATTTGCTCTAATGAATAAGCCTCCAACGCTGTCTGAAGAATCTTCTAAGATTACATTTTTATTTCTTTCAGCCCACGGCTAAAAACAAACAAAGAAATCTGCTGTGATCTTGGCCTTTTGCCTGGCGATATCTATATGAAAAATGGTTCCCAACATTTCACTCAAAGAGGGTGATATAAATCACAGTCTTTTAGTAAGGTTAATGGTTGTTTCTCCCCATAGAGTTTACCCCTGTATAAAGTATTCAGTAGTAGAAATGAACCTCTTAAAGCAACTGGTTGGCCACTGTGTGAAACTATGCCGGACTACATAGACCATGGCTGTGATCCAGCAGGGCACCTCTTATATTCAGATATCTTTCTTGGAAAAATTAAAATAAATAGAGGGGGAACCTCTAGTCTGTCCCTCTGACTTCGATGACAAATAGTTTAAATATGGAATTAGAATGGCAGCTTTTACAGTAGAAAAAAACCCTGATCACAGAGTGATGTAGTTTGAAGAATGAAAGGTGCTGTCCTTCTTTCCTAGTTTTGTCATAAAAGATTAAGGCCTTGTCACCAGTTTTTCCCCCTCTCCCTCCTTTGATCAAGTTGTTACTGCTGAGGTATATTAGCCCATACACATTCCTTTGATCTTAAACTGAATTCTCTCAAGTCCTGGAAATAATGTGCTACTTGGATTTAGGGTTCTGCTGTAGCAGTATCCCTAAGGGCAAGTTACGCTGAACACATATACCGTATTGCCAGTTTACAAATTACGATGAATGCATGTAAAATCCATGTACATGTCCTCATGTTATGTTCAATACATATACAGCTCAATGTGTGGTTTAAAACCTCACATTTATATAGGTACTAGTCCCCAGTTTCATTTGTAAAAAAAAAAAAAGCACATTGGCTCTTTCGCACAAACAGATATATGTATTCAGTATGATGCGTGAACAGGACTTTTGCTAGTCTGTGCTTGATTTTTAAAAATATGTGCATTGAATAATTCAATGCATGTACAGTTGCACATGTGATATAAACCCTAGATTGATTCAAGTAGTGGTCCCTGGTTTTAACTTCTGGTGGTAACCCTAGAGTAATGCCAGCACAAAATGATGTTATGAGTGAAATACACAATTTCAAAAATATAGCAGGTTTTATTTGTTGTTGGTTTTATGTGCATTTCAGAAGAGCTGTCACTTTAAGTGCAGGGCAGTGTTTCTGCTTAGATATCTGCTTTGGGTGAAGAGGAGTTTGCATTAATATTTAAAACTGTACCTACCCAAATCATCTGTATCTGTGGAAACTATGTAGGGTAAGATTAATTTATTGGTTTTCTTGTTTGGTTTTGTTATTAATTCAGGATGGATACATGAACTAGAACTAGATTATATATATTTTTAGTGCTGTTTCCAGCCTTCTAGTAGCAGGAAATCATTTTAGAACAACATTATATAACAGCTGTTACTGCTGGTGACCAGCATGTTAATGTTTTCTTTGTGTCTCTCATGTTGCTGTCAAGCTCATTTCACAGTATTGTGTTCAAGGACCTCTACAGCGAAAAGAAAGCAGAGTTAAGGGTTATGCAACTTCATCCTATTTACAAGCAAATAAGTAATTGGTAACTCAGTCCCGGAATTGTGCTGTCATTCTGACCTGGAAATGTCACACCAGAACAGCATTTATTGCTACAGCTGTGTAGGAGTTATATGGTGTGGGATTTTTTTCTAAAAAAATTGATTATTCTTTAGCTGACTGATTAATACCAAGAACCACATGCAGAGCAATGTGGTCTGAGCTGTATTGGAGAAGAACCCCATATGACCCTGTGGACCCCCCTGGACTTCTCAGTGGCTTTTAGTACCATTGATCATGGTATCTTTCTGGACCATCTTTTTGGGGTTAGGATTGGGAGGCACCATTCTGCAGTGGCTTTAGTCCTACCAGGAAGGTAGTTTTCAGAGCATGGCCATGGTAGACTTCTGTGCTTCAACTTTGCCTCTGGCTTATGGAGTCATAAGGGTTCCATCTTGTCCCTTATGTTTTTAAATAAATCTATATTAAGCTACTGGAAAAGGATCATCCAGAGATTTGGGCTGGTTTGTCACTGATATGCGAATGATACGCAGCTCACAATCCAAGGGAGGTTGTGGAAACTGTGGACTGGTACCGGAAGGCAGTTTTGGAATGGATGAGGTTAATATCATCAATATCATCAAAATGGAGTTGCTACTGGAAGGATGGTTGGTTGTTCAGACGTTCTTACTGTTTTCAGAACCAGCGTCATAAATAGTGGAAGGAAGGAAATAAAGGAATGATTGACCCATGAATTGAGGTGTCTCCAGTTCTGGATGGAGTTTCACCCTCCCTAAAGAAGCAGCTGGTAGTTGGGGGGTGTTGCTGGTCTTGGGTCTCCTGTTGGATAAGCAGGTAGCAGTGACCAGGATTGCCTTTCATCAGCCTTGCCTTTCACCAGCCAGTTTGGTGTAGCGGTTAAGTGCGCGGACTCTAATCTGGGAGAACCAGGTTTGATTCCCCACTCCTCCACTTTCACCTGTTGGATGACCTTGGGCAAGCCATGGCTCTGTACCAGCTGTTCTTGAAAAAGAGCAGTTTCTGTCAGCGCTCACTCAGCCGCACCTACCTCACAGGGTGTCTGTTGTGGGGAGTTTGTAAACCGCTCTGAGACTCCTTTGGGTAGTGAAGGGCAGGGTATAAATCCAATCTCTTCTTCTTCTGGTGAACCGACTGTGGCTTTTCCTGGGGGGAAAAAGTGATTTTGCCACTGTAGTGCATGCTGTGCTAACATCTAGATTACACTACTGTGGTGTGCTCTACATGGGCCTGTCTTTGAAAGGTGGCCAGAAGGTACAGTTTGTACAGAATACTGCAGGTTGTAGGCACATTTCCTCACTGCCATTTTTGGCATTTCCTCACTGCCATTCACTGATATTCCTACCCAGTTATGCATTTATGCACTCATGTGTTTTAATTGTTTTATGTCTCTGTATTCTAAAGCTGTTTTAATGGTCCTGATAGTTCACCACCTTGGGGGACCCTAAGTTGAGTGGAAAGGCAGCATTGAAAAAGATCTGACTTTGTCTAGTTTTAGGGTGTGGTCACATGAGTCGTTTGCAGCGATATCGTTGTGGTACCATTGCAGATTTAAATGGCATGATCAGACAATGACATCTGCCTTCCATGTCCCAGTCGTGGCCACCCTGTTTTGCCTCGCTTTGGAAGTAGAATAACCAGGCACCAGGGAAAGTCCAATCTTTACCGATGTCAGCACTTCCACTCCACTTTTTTAGCCATCTGAACTCACCTGTCACAAATTGAAGCCTGATGGGAAGTCTGAACTGGCAGATCTGTTTCTGCTGGATGTTTCTGTTTTGGAGTAGCTCCCGATATTCACATAAGGGCATGAGTGCATATGCACATGCGCTTCCCTATTTTTTTTAAAGAAACCAATTGGGCAGCACACTCCGTGGTTGAGGCGCTGCAGTAATGTGGACACCTCACCACCAGATGAGCGTGTGGGAAAACTGCCACAGGGTGTAGTGTCTGGTCAGTCCTTCCTGCAACAATCTGAACCATTGCACTTAGAGACATGCCTAGATGGTGCCTAACTTCAAGTGTGACTACAGCCTTAGTCAATGCTTCAACAGCTGATATATTTTCCCATCTGAGGGGAAATCATTATAGCAAAGCCCAGGGATCCTGAATGTATATCCTTCCATTCTTTCCCACTAGTTAAACCTCTGTAGTAAAATGTTAGGACTAAACCATACCTTTCAGATAATTACGTAGATTGTTATCTTCCCTCACTGCCCAACTGTAGCCATAGGTAAAGCATATTTTGTAATGTCTAACCTAAGTATATACCAAAGGGGTGGTTGCTTTCTACTTTCTCTGTGATGGGTTTATTTTATGGGTGGGAAGGGGGCTATTCTCTTTTGACTAAGCCCACTAGTTCCTAGCTTGAAGGCCAGGTGTGTTTTGATGCAGCCTTGGACTTCTCATCTGGCACAGGCCTGGCCCACCTCTAGCTGTCTTTCTTTAAATGTCCAGTGCACCCCAATGGGAAGAATTCTCCCCAACTGCCCTAATCCCATGGCCATATGGCTGGGCAAAGGAGCAATGCCATGGATCCCGTGGGCAAAATCCATGTCTCCCTGTTCCTTCCCTTCTCCTGCCTGGGGTGCAACAGGCGTCCTTGCTCGTGGCAGGGAAGTGGATTTTCAGAACAGCCATGGATCTCAAGGAGACTATTCCACTAAGCGGTTTTAAGGCATCTGCCCTAAGATCCCACTGATCTTAGCAGGACTTACTTCTAAGTAAATGTGAATACAGTAAAGATCTGTGTTGACTGCTTGGCTATTTTAGCTGCTTCTTGACCTTTAAAGTGAAGAGAAAGTAGAAAGTACAAATACATGTATCTCACTGTAGTCATTGTGTAACTTTTGAAATTCTCCTGCTAGTTAATATTTTAACTTGGTTTCAAGCTATCCTTCTGGCAAGATGATGGAAGTTATTCTTCAGGATTTATGACTCTAGCTAAACATCAAAAAGATACTACCGAATGATCAGAGCCAGATCAGAGTCCGGAAGCACCTTAGAGACCAACCAGAGATGAAGGGAGCTTTGACTCTCAAAAGCTTTTGTCCCCAAAATCTGGCTGGTCTGTATGGTGCTATTGGGCAAATCTAGTTCTTCTACCGCAGACCAACATGGCTACCTTGGTAAAACTACTGAATTATCAGAGATGGATAGCTTAGCTGCCCTTTCACGGCACCCAAAGTTATTAATTAATTAATTAATTAGATTCATTAATTGCCCTATCCCTGCCTAGGCAGGGCTCTGGGCAACATACAACAAAAGGCATGGAGCCATAAAACAAATATACAAAACATTAAAATTCAAATCAGAATTTAAAAAGAAAATCAAAACCAGATTAAAAGAAGTCCAAGATGGTGTCCCTAGAAATTTCATCGTGGTTCTGGACTGTCTGGCCACTTCTGGGCAGGGAAGAGGAAGCACAGGCTCAGAGTTGGAGTGGGGAGGAACAAAGAGGGTGCCAGCCACAACAGAGAACTGTTGCTGACCTCAACCAAAAGCCTGGTGCAACATCTCTGCCTTGCAGGCCCTGCAGAATTGCAGAAGATCCTGCAGGGCCCTGGTGGTATTCGGCAGAGAGTTCCACCTGGTCATACATGGCTGTTTCTTGCGAATGCACTGTTCATGGGATGGGCTACAGATCCCTACAGAGTGTTCATGGTGGTGGCAAAACTGGGTTTACCACCGTCTAGTGTATGAAATTACCATTAGCTCTCCCTGTTGTTGGCCCAGCAGCGGTAGTGGCCCCAAGTAGTGCTGTACAATCTTCATTGGCAGTGCAGTAGACTTGGCTGTTGCATTTCAGATATTGATGTATTGCAAACTTAATTGTGGCTAGCTCAAGAATTCAGTGACATTTTATACTGAAAAGATGTGAAAAGAAGGGGTTTGCTTTGCCAAACCCACCACTTAACTGCACAACATTAACTGTCCAAAGAAGCAGGATCCCCCGTGATAAAGCCAACAACCAAGGAGACTTGGACTGACTTCCTGGCTCATCTACAAGCAACGTGGCTTACTGCTGTCCTCTGTTTGAGAAAATGGCAGTGGTAGTTACCTACTTAAGATGACACTGTGAGATTAAAGATAATTAAAGATAATTAAAATGTTACCCAAATTGCTGGTGCTGTGTGTTTACATTGTGTGGCCTTGACATGTGCATCTCCTGACCCTGGTGTGGCATCCCTCAAGGCACAAACTCAAAGTGATATTTGAGGAGATATGAGAGAGACAGAGAGAGAGAACAAGAACCTTTACTTGAATTTATGGAATGGGGATCCACATGAGCGAAGGGAACAAGCAAAAGGGTCTTTGATGGGAGGGGGGGAATCTGGTCCGAGACTGAGAATTGCAGAGGGAGGGAGGGCAAGGAAGAAGGATGAAGAGGGAAGAAAGATTAAGAGAGAAGGGGGAAATATTGATATTTCCTGATCTGAAGTATGAGTTTAGTCAAGAGTCATGGAAGGAGGTTCCTGAGGGTGTCAGTGGTGAGGGAGCAATCTGATGAGAAAGTGAACCAAAAGTATCTCATTGAGGGTCATAATGATGGAGGAACTAATCCTGGGAGTAGCAGATTGTGGAGAAACTGAATTTACTGAACTTAATCTGAGCCTTTAATAATTGAAGTGGTGAAGGAACCAGTGACATTTAAAGGGGGTACTTTTATTTATTTATTTATCTATCAAATTTACATTCTGCTCTGTCTCCCCTGAATGAGACTTGGAGTGGCTAACAGCATATAAAATAACACCCCATAAAAAGCAATACAAAGATACAATAAGTAATCTTTAAAATATAAAACGATTTAAAAATATTTTCCCATTTTATACATAAAACATGTACCCTTGGTGCAGGAGATAAAGCTATTCTTTTGATTACGGACCTGTTTTTGATTACTGTGCAGGATTATATTGTGAGGGACACCCCTTGAGTGGCCTGGAATGCTGAGCAATGTCCCAGAAGCACCAGTTGTTCAGTTTGGCCTGAGTGTGGGGAGATCCCACAGAGTCAGATGAGAAGGCCTTGATGAAGTAGTGTGACACAGTTTCTCACAGAGACCAGGCCGTCTTATCGTGAAACGGCATTTTATTGCATTTAATTCCAAACAAGCTTCTCTGATTTAATCCAAGATGACGTCTACCTGCGTCTCTGGCAGCATTTGCCCTAGGGGTTTAGGTGGTTTCGGGGAAAACCACAACCTGTCCTTGCTCTTAAGCAGTTAAGTGAGTTATGAGACTGTATCCATGATGGGAAAGTTCTACACAAGAACATACAAGATTTTTTTAAAAACCCTGCTGGCTTGCAAAAGCCAATAATTCTTACCCCCCCCCCCCCCGAATGTAGATCAATGCTTCTTGGAAAAGTTTCTGGAAGCTTTGTATTTATTTTGACATAATTGGTTTGATTTGATTTATTAAATTTCTCCTCTGACCTCCCAGCCGAGGCATAATTAGGTATATATACAATCTTTTGCTTATATTATATATGTGTTTGTTTATTCATAAAGATCACACAGCTGGCATTATCCCAGGTGCAGAATACCTGCCACCTATAAGAAACAGAGTATTAATATTCATAGGGTGCCTCTCCCCTCCCAGCTGTGTATTTAATTCTCTCAGATTCAGTGAGGTCCAAAGAAAGATGTGCTCATTATGCCAGTCAACTCAGTACTTTCCAGTGCAAATGCCTGTGTGTAAACTCTGTGTCTTTCCTTCCCTCAGGGAGGTAGCTGCTTTGGTCTGAAGCAACAGAACGAAGTTTGAGTCCAGTGGCACCTTTAAGACGAACAAAGTTGAATTCCGGGTATAAGCTTTTGTGTGCATATGCACTGGACTAAAACTTTGTTCTTTTCCTTCCCTTCATTTGCTTTCCCTCCTCTGACTTGTGGTCTGCCTTTGTAATGTTTTGCTCTGTGCCCTTTCCCTGGATTCTGGCTGCACTTCTTCTTTTCCCTGCTGCCTATTTAGGAGCATACCAGTTCAGTGTCTCAGCTTTTACCTTAGTCTGCATTTTCCTTATGGGGTTGCAGTGGCTCAGAGGTTAAGACGCTGAGCTGCAGACCAAAAGGTCTGTAGCTCGGCAGTTTGAGACCCGAGTGCTGCATGATGGAGTGAGCTCCCGTCTCTGGCCTGAGCTTCTGCCAACTTAGCAGTTCAAATTAAAGAAATTGCAAGTAGATAAATAGTTACCGCTTTGGTGGGAAGGTAACAGCATTCTGTGTGCTTCAGCATTTAGTCATGCCGGCCACTTGACCATGGAGGTCTTTGGACAGGGCTAGCTCTTTGGCTTAGAAATGAAGATGAGCCCCTCCCCCTAGAGTCAGATTTGACTGGCTTTCGAGCAAGGGAAACCTTTACTGCACTCTCCTTACAGTACAGTCTTAGCTGACTCGCTATGATTTCCCCTGAACCCTGATCCAGCTGGCCATTTGACTAGGCACAAGGAGAGGATGCAGTCACATTGAAACTCCTGGTCTATGCTGGGTCAACAACTCTATTTAGTGAAAGCATCCAGTCGTTGGTTCCTTCGCTTCAGGGACTGTATTCTATTGGTACAATCAGTGGGCTAGCCTAGGATATTCATTAGCATGCAGACTACTTAAAAAGCCTACTGCAGACTTTAGATTAGTCTGTTGCAAACTCTAGGGTGGGAGAAGTTGAGATAAACAGAATTAAATTCACTACAGAAATCCCCCCTTATTTGTAGAGACATTTGTAATCTTTGGCTCTCTTATCTTCAGTCCAGAAGAATAAAGGTTTGATAAGGCACATTCACGTAGTTTGATAGCACTTCTACAAGAAGACAAGGAGAAATGGACACCTTTTCCAAGGTCACCTTTGTCAGCTCTAGGAAAATAGTTTTTACAATGCAGAAAATGTAAAAAAAGTATTAACACTGAACTTTCCCCCTTTAGCTAAGTTAGAACTGAATTGTTTTCACAGTTTTGAGATGTTAGCCATTTTGTTTTGTCTCAGGTTCAGGAGAAACATAGAGGGCATCCTGCCCAACAGAAACATTAAATGCAACCAGTGGTAAGCATGATAAAGGGGCAACCAGTTCTTTGAGGCTGTCATGGTTGATGGCTTCTCCACCTCTGTCATTTCTCTCAACACTGACAAATGCTGGATCAGACTAGTGGTCTCATACAGCATCCTGTTTCACACAGTGGCCAAACAAAGTCTGAGTTCATAACTGTCCCATAACACTGTATTGTGTTTCCTGAGGATGGCATTCAGGTTTTAATAAATGACATTTAAACAGCCTTTGTTTGCTGTTGGTCACAAGTAAGGAAGACAAAGCGCTGTTAATACATGAACTGAGGCATAGGAGTGGAGCATGAATCTTTTGAGGACGGTGAGCTTTCCATTCTGAAATACAGATAAATTTTATTTAACATATTTACAATCATACCTTTTGGCTTGTTGAAGGCTGTACTTACAGCAGAGCTTCTGTCCTGTCCTGTCCTTCCAACAGAATCCTTTCCCTTCCGTTGAATCCCAATCTGCTTCCAAAGCCCAAGATACCCTAATGAGATACTCTAGTTGCACATGCACAAGCCTTGAGATGCTCCTTGAGGACTGCAGCCACACAAAATTTTGACCTCTTTGACCTGGTTGGCTTAGACTGAGTTGACTGAAATTGAATCCGATGAAGATGGAGGTTCTGTACCTGAATCGGGGTGGCCCGAGGGTAGAGATCCCACTCCCGGCCTTCGATGGGCACTGTTGGTGCCAGCATTGGAGGTGAAGAGTCTGGGGCCCAGGTAGCAGCCACTGCCAAGACAGCCTTCTGTCACCTTCGGCTGATTAGGCAGTTGGTTCCCTTCCACTAACGCAATGAACTCGTAACAGTTATCCATGCAATGGTCACCTCGAGACTGGATTACCGTAATGCTCTCTACATGGGGCTGCCCTTGTCTCAAATCTGGAAGCTGCAGCTGGTGCAGAATGCAGCAGCACGGCTGTTGATGGGCCTCCCTATGTGGGAGCACAGCCAGCCTGCGCTAAACACACTGCACTGGCTGCCTATAGCATACCAAATTCGGTTCAAGGTGCTGGTTCTTACCTTTAAAGCCCTATATGGTCAGGGATCTACATACCTAAGGGACTGCCTTTCCCCACATGTTCCCCAGAGAGCATTGCAATCGGGGTCCCAAAACCTTCTGGGCCTCCTGCGCCCCAGGAAAGCCAGCCTGGCTGTGACGAGAGCCAGGGCCTTCTCAGTGTACTGGTGGAATGAGCTCCTGGAAGACATCAGGGCCCTGTGGGACCTTTTACAGTTCTGCAAGGCCTGCAAGACAGAGCCACCAGGCCTTCGACTAGGGAGCTGCACTGTATCTACTTAGACAGTGTTAACAGTAATGTTGATATTGATACTAACAGTGTTAACATCTTTCGTACAGCCAGACATAGCCTGGACTATGAGGTTCGCTGCCTGTATGTTCCGTTGGATGCGGCTACCGCCTGCCGTCCCACACAACTCGTCGCAGCACTAGCACTTTGTGTGTTGTTATATGTATATTGTTATGATTATGTCATGATTATGATTCTATTTAAATCTGTTTTAGCTGCGTAATACTCTGTTTTATGGAAGCCGCCCTGAGCCTGCCACAGCAGGGAAGGCGGGATATTAAATAAATAAATAAATAAAGTGCTTCCCCCCCATTCTTCCATCTGCTGTTTAAAACAACATTTTACAAAAGGCATGCTCTCTAAGCAACTGCCAGCACTGTCTTTCCTCCAAACAGTATGCGGTAGTTAGAAGGTGTGCACCATTAAATAATTATGTAATCAGTTGAGTGATCGATTGGTTGCTCTAGTTGCTGCCAAATGAGATAATTATAGCATAGCAACAATCACTCAAAATAAACTGATTGTTTTTCAGGCTTTCCTCAAGTGCTGCATACCTGCATTATTAGAAGAAACCTGGCTAGCTATGTTCTGTTGCCGGGTAGTATTGGCTGCATAGTTTTCTGAATAAACACGCGTACCTAGCATTTTAAAATGCATACTACAGTGTCTACTGTGTTCAGAGCAATATTCTCAATATTCCTTCTGTCTTAATGCTCTAGTTACTTTCCTATTTAGGTATTCCACATAAAGCTTCATGAGCAAATTGAAATTCCAGCCCTGAGGCCAGGCTGATTGTGCATTCTGCAAGATGTTGGACCTTCACTACACTTCACAAACGGCAACATTTTTCATTATGTCCTCGCACTGCACGCAGTGAGAAAGGAAGAATCACCCAAGTACCCTGTAAAACAATGGCCAACCGGTAGGCTTGTATAGATCTTCCTAAAGTTCATGATTTTTTTTAAAGCACTAAAAGATCTCTCAATAAATTGCATGTAAATAACACTGGCTGTTGCTAATGTCCATACCCTGGGATAAAGTGAGGATGTGGGATGCAGAGGGAAACTGTTCTTTTTCTCTTTTGCGAGCATTTCATTACCTTTCGGACTTAACGGTCTGATTCACAAAATCTGGTGAGCTGTAAACCAGAGGAAGCAGAGCAGTCAGTGGGATTTAAGAGATAATTCAAGAATACCTCTGTCTCAGCCCTTCAGTGAATCTTAAGCAAGCTTAATTGTTTCTGGATTGCATTTCTATTGAGGCTTCTTAACACAAACAAGATGGGTAGCCTTGTTAAGTCTGTCTGTAGCAGGAGAAAAGAGCAGGAGGCCAGTAGCACCTTAAGGTAAAGGTAGTATCCCTTACTCAAAAGCCAGTCGAATCCAACTCTAGGGTTGCGATGCTCATCTCCGTTTCCAAGCCAAAGAGCCAGCACTGTCCGAAGACATGGTCATGTGGCTGGCATGACTAGACACCGAGGTGCGCGGAACACTGTTACCTTCTTACCAAAGCGGTACCCATTTATCTACTTGCAATTTCTTGCTTTCGAATTGCTAGGTTGGCAGGAACTGGGAACAGAGATGGGAGCTCACTCTGTCGCGTGGCACTTGGGTCTTGAACTGCTGAACTACTGACCTTCTGGTCTGCAGTTCAGTGTCTTAACCACTGAGCCGCCATGGTCCTTTTAGCACCTTAAAGACTAACAGCATTATCTGATAGATTCAGGTGAGTAGCCTTGTTGGTCTGAAGCAGCAGAACAGAGTTTGAGTCCAGTGGCACCTTGTTTGAGTCCAGAGGTCCTCTTTGAAACAAACAAAAAAGTTATACTGAGATTTCATGTACAAATGTCAGATGAGGCTGTAGTGTGGAGGTGAACTGAGTAATAATGAGTGAAAAAAACCTGTCTGGATCTAACCCTGTGTTTACCCCAATGGGGAAATGAAGTCCGTAAAACCACACTCCCTCTGTGACACAGCTCAGTCCTAATTGCCCCCCCCCCCCCCACATGCCTACTTTATAAATGGAGAAAATTGTTTAGGAGCTTGTTCACAAAACTTCCAGCATCATGTCTAATTTGATTCTCACTCACTTCACTTACTCTCTTCTCGGATATAAGGGGGGGTTGTGTTGAAGGGGGAGCTCTCCAGGAAGAAACTGTGACAGTAAATGGGTTGTGAATTGCCATGAAAAATGTTTTGTGTGAAGTAACTTCTGTTGCGTATGTGGGCATGAGATCAAGTGAGATCTTTTCTGTAGCTGCCTTTTAAGTTTCTCCTGGAAGAGGCTGAAGCCGTAATTCCTTCTTGGTACGGCATTGTGTGTGTGTGTTCCCAAACCAGAAAAAAGAGAAAATAATGTATCAGTTCAAGAGGAAATACCAAGAAGTTAAAGTCTTAAGTATGGGCATGATTGGTAATGGAAAATCTGACACATGAATTGAGAAAGGTTCAGGCAGGTCAGAAGACTTTAAAACTAAGTGGTCTCTCTTTTTTAAAAAAATCTCTCTGTGTTTGTGTGTGTGGGGAGATTGTAATTTGACAGGTGCCACATAAATATTGGTTATTGTTAAACTACTAAAAGGGGTTTTTTGAGCAATGACTTTTGATTTCAGCTTACAGCCTGTGTACTTGAGTTTTTGAAAGCTGTTTGTGTTTAGTAGCAGTAGTTGGAAAACACTGTTACGTTTGTCATTGGATGTAGTGTCACAATATTTTGATGTGCCTTGTATTTTGTATTAAGGATGAAGAAAAGCTTAATTCACCTTGACATTTTTAAGAGTGGGGATCATAGCAATAGCCTTGGGAACACAGAATTTAAGTTTCTTTCTCATTCATGCCGTCCAATCATCTGTTTTCTGTTCTTGACCTGTAAGTTTTACTACCTTTCTTACTGGTGTATCAGTCACCTTCAATCTGGCCTTTTTATGTCTTTGGAGGTGCAGAACCACAGTACCTGCTTCCTCACAGTGTCTGGTAGGAAATATTCACCTGAATATTTCCTTTTTAAAAATTTTTTTAATGTGTGTGTGTGTTTTGTGTGCTTGCCTGGAAGTCAGAGTTGACTTCTGGTGACCCCTACTGGGGGCTTGGAGAGGTAGCTTGATTAGCCTGCCTCTGCATCCCGCCTCTGGTAGTCCTTGGAGGTCGTCCTTCCACATACTTGCCAGTGTCGGCGCTGCTTAGCTGCTGCGATCTGATGCGATCGGGCTTGCCTGGGCTATCCAGGTCAGGGTCACCTGAATATTTTCTTGTGTAGAATACCAGTAGGCTTGTGAGGATGAACCAACCCTTATATCTAGACACAATACCAGCACAAGATTTTTTTTTTCCTGTGGCGCATCAAATCCATTTCCAGTGTGGAAGCTTGGAAGCCAAAAACTGTGAATAAAGGCTGTTTTACATGATTGAGACTGTGTCTTATCAACCACTTGAACATATTTATGGATGATCTGACATCAGGAGAATAAACAGCATGTTAATATCATCCTAGCAATATGGCTGTGATAGTTTGTAACATATAAGAGATATTAATCATCACAGGTTGCAAACCGTTAAAGGAAAAAAATAAAAGATGCTGAGTGGTGTGGCTTTGGAAGGATAACAAACCAGTCGTTGGTACACTTCAGGGTCAAACTCTACTGCCGTGCAACAGACTGTCTTCATGAACAGAACCTTGGATTTTTGCAGTAGTATTCTAAACAGAGTTACACCCATAAATTGAGTCAGTGGGCTTTAGAAGGGTGTAAGATTATACTGTAAGAACAAATTTAAAAACTGCTGGTCTATTTTAAATATGGGAAATTGCTTCAGAGGTTCTTTCTTTTTTCAAAAGTAGCCATTTTTCTTTTGCTGTCAAGTCACAGCTGACATGTGGTGAATCTGTAGGTTTTCAAGGCAGGAGACATTCAGAGGTGGTTTGACATTGCCTTTGGCTGTGTCAGGCTCCTGGTATTACTTGGTGGTCTCCCATCCAAATACTAGCCAAGGTCAACCCTGCTTAGCTTCAAAGACCTGATGAGGTCAGGGTAGCCTAGGCTATGATAGATAGATAGGTAGGTAGGTAGGTAGGTAGATAGGTAGGTAGGTAGGTAGATAGACAGAAGATAGGTAGGTAGGTAGATAGACAGACAGACAGTGGAAAACTTGAAGGCATCTTCCTACACTACTATCTGAGCATTACTCATGAACATGAAGCAGCAGACGCTCTTGAATGATTTTGGGATTATGCCATTTGAGAATCTAAACCAAAAACAACCGAAGTCAAGACTATAACTTGATCTCCGCTGTGGATCCCTAAGAGAGCCACTCTGCCTTATTTTGAATGTCTTGACTAAGCCAATGAACATATTAATAATGAATGCCTCTGAATACTTACAGGATTGTATCTCTGGGGGTCAGATATCCACACTATATTGAGGGGATAAGAGGACATGCAAGACTGAAGCACCAGGTCATCGAATGTTTAAATTTAAACACTGTAAATTTAAACATAAGCATAAATATATGCAGGGGTCCGTTGGAGCGGGAGCGCACAGGAGCGCAGCTCCGGGAGTGAGGAGCCCAGGGGGCGGGCACATGACCAAGCCCCGCCCCCTCCTCGGCTTCCCCAAGCAGTGCAGAGGCGCAGCGCCCCGGGGAAAGCCCTGCTAGGGTCTTTATCGTTTTTAATGTTTTGTTTTAATATTGATAATTTTATAATTGTTCCTTTTATGACTGTGTGCTGCTTTTCCAGAGACTTACTCAAGGTGGCATTTAAATTTTCTAAGTATACCATTTTTTATCTGGGCACATGGCACATAAGTACTGGAGAAATTTCACCAACCCTTCAGCAGCTTCCACCCCATCAGTTTGGTGTAGTGGTCAGGAGTTGGACTCTAATCTGGGAGAAACGGGTTTGATTCCCCACTCCTCCACATGCAGCTGTTGGTGTGACCTTGGGCCAGTCACAAGTTCTCTCAGAGCTGTTCTCTCATGAGCAGTTCTCAAAAGACCTCTCTCAGCCCCACCTACCTCACAGGGTGTCTTGTTGTGGGGAGGGGGAGGGGAAGGGATGGGTGGTGCACATGTCCTGGCCTGGGTATCTCAAGTCTACTTGAAACCTGGTGGTTTCAAGGGAGCAGGAAGAGAATGAGGGTGTGTTCTTTACACTTATTTTTATTGCACTAAGTATTGGATGGGGAATGGAATGGAGGAAGAGCAGGTCAATTTCACTCACCTGTGGAGTGGAGCCTGAGGGGTGGGTGTTGCCTTCTGACACACTTCCAGTATGTTGGGGGTATGGAATATGCAAATGAGTTACGCAAATGAGTTATGCTAATGAGCTCCTGCACCTCTTTTTCTACGAAATGACCCCTGAATATATGTGTCTGATATGTGATGTGTTCACCATGCTTTAACCCTGTGCTTTCTATGGAAAGCTGGGAGGTTAATATGTGTGATGAGGAGACATAAGGACAAGACTTGCATTTAGCATCATCAGTATTTATTTGTTTGTTTGTTTGTTTGTCTGAATTTCTATCCTGCCCTGCCCCTGCACAGCAGGGCTCAGGGCAGGTCACAACAATAATTAAAGAAGAATAATTTCCCATCAATTTAAACAATTAAAACATAATTACAAATATAAAGCCTACAATAGACCAGATGGCAATCAGCACATTTAATAGAGATTCCAAGAAAGACTACCTGTATGAATGCTCAGTAATCCAAATCCTGGGCAATGGGCAGACCGCAGGCAGCAACACATAATAAATGATGCCAGGCAGAGAAGGGGAGGCCAATGAGACACCCGCTGCCTCAACCATAGGCCTGGCGGAACAACTTTGTGGAACTGTAGCAAGTCCTGCAGGGCCCTGATTTCATATGAGAGAGTGTTCCGTCATGACTGGAGCCAGAGCCGAAAACCTCGAACTTGATCTGGTACTCAACTGGAAGCCAGTGCAGCTGACAGAGCACTGGTTGTATGCGTGCAGCTGCATTTTGAGCCAGCTGAAGTTTCTAGGTCAACTTCAAGGGCAGCCCTGTTTAGAGTGAGCTACAATAGTCCAGCCGGGTGGTGACCATTGAATGGATCACTGTGACTAAGTCATGGGGACAGAGATAGGGAATTAGTTGCCTCACCTGTTAAAAGATGCTAAAATGCTAACCTGGCAACATTCGTGACTTGAGCTTCCATTGTAAGTGAGGCATTCAAGATCATGCCTAGACTCCTCACCATTGATGTTGGAGTTCACAAAGGGTTGAGAGCTGGATTCCCAACTCCACCCGTGCCCTGTGGCTCAGGGACAGGACCTCCATCTTTGATGGATTCACTTTCAGTTGACTCTGCAGCCAGACAGCCAGCCATGGCTTCCAATGCCCTGGCCAATGTTCCCTCTAAGCCAAAACTTCTGGGGCAGCATCCATCCACCAGCAGACAGAGAAGAAGAAGAAGAAGAAGAAGAAGAAGAGATTTATACCCTGCCCTTCACTACCCAAGGGAGTCTCAGAGTGGCTTACAAACTCCTTTCCCTTCCCCTCCCCACAACAGGCACCCTGTGAGGTAGGTGGGGCTGAGTGAGCTCTGACAGAAACTGCTCTTTTCAATAACAGCTGTGCCAGAACTACAGCTTGTCCAGGGTCATCCAGCAGGTGCAAGTGGAGGAGTGGGGAATCAAACCGGTTCTCCCAGATTAGAGTCCGCGCACTTAACCACTACATCACACTGGCTCTCAGAACTGGATGTCAGCAGCGTACTTATGATAACCCAGTCCACCTCCCTGAACTAGCTGGGTAAGGGGGCACATATTTATTTATTTATTTATTTAGGGATCATGCCTTGAGGGACACAGTATACCAAAGGGTAACGCAGAGAAACCCTCTCCCCAATCACCAGCTGCTGTCCCTGACCATAGAGAAAAGAGACAAGCCACTGCAAGGGAGTCTCTCATATCCCTACGTCGGTGAGGCGGTGGGCCATAAGGTCATAATCAACTGCATCAAACACCACTGTCAGGTCAAGAAGCAACAGCAGCACTGACCTGCCTTGGTCCAAGTGTCTCCAGAAGTCATCTGTGAGGGCAACTAGTGCCATCTCCGTCCCATAGCCAGGGTGGAAGCCAGACTGAAATTGATCCAGGATAGAGGAGACATCTAGGAAAGCCTGGAGCTGTTCTGCAGCTGCTCTCTCAACTATCTTGCCCAGGAACTGATGGTTCGACACTGGGTGGTAGTTGGCTGGATCCGTAGGATCCAAAGATGGTTTTTAAGGAGTGGTCACACCACTGCCTCCTTTAAAGCCCCTAGGAAGGTCCTGGAGCTCAGGGACAAGATGATAATATCTGCTGGGCGTGTGTGTGTCTGTATTCCATCACTGCCAGCTTTCACTAGCCATGATGAACTCAGATCAAGGGGTCAAGTGGTGGGCTTCACAGCAGCCAGGATCCCGTCATACTCCAGGGAGAGTGGACTGAAGTGGTCCATTACTGGGCCTAAAGATGTTCATTTCTAGGCAAAATAGCTTTTCTGTAGAGTGGCATGTTAATGGAATTTCTGTTAAAGCCTGCTCCCACACACACAGGGAACTCTATGCTCATTCCTTTTGCTCTCTAATATGTTTATTTATACCTAGGTAGCTTACAGCAGCAGCATCCCCTCCTCCATTTTATCCTCACAATAACAACCCTGTGAAGTAGGTTAGGTTGAGACTGGCCTAGGGTTCATCCAGTGATCTTCCATGGCACAGCAGGATTTGAACTTGGGTCTCCCAGATCCCCGTCTCTCTAACCATTCTACCATGCTGGCTCTGATATACACTCATTACAAAATAGACTCTCCCAGAAATCACCATTAGGTCCACCATTAGGTCCACCAGAGCCAGTTTGGTGTAGTGGTTAAGTACACAGACTCTAATCTGGGAGAACCGGGTTTGATTCCCCGCTCCTCCACTTGCAGCTGTTGGATGACCTTGGGCAAGTCATAATTCTGGCACAGCTGTTCTTGAAAGAGGGCAGTTTCTGTCAGAGCTCTCTCAGCCCCACCTACCTCACAGGGTGTCTGTTGTGGGAAGGGGAAGGGAAAGGAGTTTGTAAGCCACTCTGAGGCTCCCTTGGGTAGTGAAGGGCTAGGTATAAATCCAATCTCCTCCTCCTCCTCCTCCTCCTCTTCCTCCATCCAATCCATCACAATGTATACAACAGCATAAGTACATTAGAAGTAAACAGGGGTAATTTAAAGCAGGAACACACAGGAATGCCGTTCTGGGAGTAACAAGCCCAGGAGTGGGCACATATGGTGATGCGCTGTGGAAAAAAGCAAAAGCATACTAACTTAATCTGTATTTTCATGCTTGTTGTAGGGGAGCTTCCCTGCAAGAGCAAAGGAAACCTAAAGTGTATTTAGTCAAACTGTAAAGCTGGCTCATCAGCTCTGAGTTGGGAAATACCTGGAGATTTTGGGAGTGGAGCCTGAGCAGTGGGTACTGCCTTCTGACACACTTCTGGTGATGGCAGGAGGTGTGGCATATGCAAATGAGTTATGCAAATGAGTTATGCAAATGAGCTCCTGTACCTCTTTTTCTACAAAATGACCCCTGGAAGTAAATACTGAACAGCATATGGCACCTTCTTATTTTTCATCATGGAAAAAGATTTCCCACAAATACACTTTATAGTATTGTCTATCAGGGTTGAGTTAATTGTCTATATTCTCTACTGTTTGAGTGGATGGTCAGCTAGGTTCACTCCCCGATAAATATGATTTCAACATCTATAGGAGTTTTTTAAAAACCAACAAATGTAGAATTCTGAGTTCAAAATTGAAGACAGAGTGAGAAGCCTATTCAGACTTATTCTGGACCCATGACTTTCATTGGGCTTAGCCCAGAGTAATTCCGCATAAGATTGCCCTGTAAGAAAAGGAAGAAGAAAGGGTGATGCGATATTTAGTGAAAGAGGCAGCAAACATGGTCATGAGAAAGAAATTCAGAAGGGAGAAAGAAACAAATGTTTAAAATATTACAAATCTCAAAACAAGATTCATCGAGTGGAGGAAATATGAGCACAGGGCCTCAGGACCCATGGTGCTTCTATAGAGATACCATTCCCCATATGGGGGCAGAAGATTCCCCGCTTTTGTGGGTTCCTGCCCGCCGCTGGCCAGCTGGTGGGCAGGAGGAAAACCCCCCACCCCTGATGCCATGTGCGATGCACTGGTGTTACCCAGAAGCTCGAAGTTGACCCGGCATCAGTGATGTTGGGGGATCATGCTCTGCTTTTTAGGCAAAACTCTATGGTTTGCGGCTGTTTTTTACCATAGAGTTTGGCCTAAAAAGCAGAGTGTCACCCCCAACATCACTGATGTGCTGACACCACCCATGTTCTGCCACTCCCAGAATGCCCCCCAAATCCCCCACCGGCATGATGAAGGGACCTGGCAACCCTTTGCTTCAACATTGTTAAATTAATTATCTTGCCCTCAGTTCTTCCCAGACTTTGGAATTAATTGCCATGAATATTATGATGTCCAAAGGAATACAGAGGATTTCCAAATAGAAACACTCAACCCTGTGCAGAATTTGGAAGTGGGATGCCTAATTCTGCAAAATACCCTGTTATCACGTCAACAGCATTGAGAAGACATAATGTAGAGTTCACTCCTGTCTTCTTTGATGTGACAGATATAATGGGTTGGATCCCATCTCTTACTACCCCAAAAGACTATGCTAGGGATCATGGGGCTGGCAGTAGCAAAAGCCATGTGAGATGAAGCTGTAGTGAGGAGGACAAGTGGGCAAGATTGAGCAAAAAGCTGGCTGGATCCAACCGATCTGGAAACAAAATGCTCCGGTAATTTGTCCAAAGTTGAACCTAACAAAGAAATTCCTGTATCTCTCAATGTAGTGTCTCTGATAAAAGTTGGTACATATGACCTTAGGGCCGAAAGCTAATGACATATGCTGACTTCTGAGATGTAATGGTAGTTTTAAGGGGGAAAACTGGAACAAAAGCCAGCAAAAGCCTCTTCACATCCTCTCAGTGTGCAAATGAAATGCAGCAGTGGAAGATGTGGCAGTTCCCAATTTGTTTTTAATTAAAATTTGGCCACAGCTGTGTTTTATTTTCAGAGAGGCTGGTCTGCTTATGATGTGAATTAATGTCCTGTTTGAAAAGCACCCCAGCTACATTTCTCTGTCAAGAGCAATTAATCTCCTGGGAGCCTTGGGGTAAAAAAAGATCAGGGATCAACATTTTACTACTCTGAGAAGCTGGAAAGTTACAGAGCTGTAGGCAGAAGAGTGAAAAGTCATAACAGCACTGGGATGAGGGGCCCTGGTAAAAAAGAAGAAATAATAAGGCTCACCTGAAGGTTTTATGAAGTGACCGGACATGGCAGCTGCCATTGAGTTGTGTTGGGCAGCTCTGATTTTTAGACCTATGTTTTTCTTTCAATAGAAATGTGGTTTTACATACCCAGTTAAATGACACCTCACTCTGATTATACTTCACTGGGGATTGACAAGTCCATTTCTGTCGCTTGCATGGTCATTAAATAGAGAGAAGCTGTTGGGAACACAGCAACAAGCCACAAGACATGACTGACGAGCCAGCCCCGGCTTAGTAAATCGCAAATTGTGAAAGCC
This sequence comes from Lepidodactylus listeri, assembly GCA_029233225.1. Lineage (NCBI taxonomy): Eukaryota > Metazoa > Chordata > Lepidosauria > Squamata > Gekkonidae > Lepidodactylus > Lepidodactylus listeri. The sequence goes on along the minus strand of JARCFY010000001.1, from coordinate 53,618,577 downwards.
TGCCTTAGTCCTAGGTGTATAACCTGTAGCTTTCAAGTGTAATTGCAAGTTACAGGACTCATAGCTCCTCCCAGCATTCAATTATAGGCACAACAATATAATAATGATAATTGAGTACCGTTAAGTGTCTCGTCATTGACTTATGGTGATCTCTCATGGGGTTTTCAAGGCAAGGGATGAGTGGAGATGGTTTGGATCATAGAATCACAGAGTTGGAAGGGGCTATACAGGCCATCTAGTCCAACCCCATGCTCAATGCAGGATCAGCCTGGAGCATCCCTGACAAGTGTTTGTCCCACCGCTGCTTAAAGACTGCCATCACCTCCCTAGGTAGCGCATTCCTCTGTTGAACAACTCTTACTGTCAACAAGTTTTTCCTAATATCCACCCAGTACCTTCCCACCCTTAATTTAAACTCATTATTGTGAGTCCTATCCTCTTCTGCCAACAGGAAAAGAAAAAACAGAGGGAAAATCTTGCCTCTAAGGGAGGGAAGTGGGAGGGGTCTTTCATAGTTTCTCACACTGGGCTGTTTCCCCAGCTCCCTTAAGGAGGCAATTGCTGGAAAAAAAAATCCTCCTTAGATAAAAAAGAGCTGGCCAATTATGGCCCAGTGTCTAATCTACATTTTCTATGGAAGAAAATTGATCAAGCAGTGGCCGAGCATCTTCAGGTTTCCTGGATGCAGGGCTCCGTTGGGGCCGGAGCGAGGCGGAGCACCGCTCCGCCAGTGAAGACGCCGGGGGGCGGGCACATTACAAAGCCCTGCCCCCAGCAGGGCCGCCGCTGGGTCGGACCCCCTCCCACCCACCCCTGCTCAATGTACCCGAGCCAGCGGCAGGCCGCCGGCCGGGGAAAAAACCCTCTCCCACTCCACACCCCCGCGCAAAGAGACTCCCTCTCTCCCACCCACCCACCCCGCTGAGTGTCCCCGAGCCGGCGGCAGGCCGCTGGCCGGGGAAAGAAAAAACCTCCAACCCACCCCCGCTCAATGTCCCCGAGCCGGCGGCAGGCCGCCGGCCGGGGAAAAAATCCTTTCCCACCCCCCGCGTAAAAAAACTCCCTCCCTCCCACCCAGCCACCCCACTCCATGTCCCCGCACTGGCGGCAAGCCGCCGGCCGGGGAAAGGATCCTTTCCCACCCCCCGCGTAAAAAAACTCCCTCCCTCCCACCCAGCCACCCCACTCCATGTCCCCGCACTGGCGGCAAGCCGCCGGCCGGGGAAAGGATCCTTTCCCACCCCCCGCATAAAAAACCTCCCTCCCTCCCACCCAGCCACCCCACTCCATGTCCCCGCGCCGGCGGCAGGCTGCCGGCCGGGGAAAGGATCCTTTCCCACCCCCCCACCCCCTGCGCATAGAAACTCCCACCCACCCCACTCCCCATGTCCCCACGCTGGCGGCAGGCCGCTGGGGAAAGGATCCTTTCCCACCCCCCACCCCCTGTGCATAGAAACTCCCACCCACCCCACTCCCCATGTCCCCGCGCCGGCGGCAGGCCGCCGGCCAGGGAAAGGATCCTTTCCCACCCCCATCCCCCCACACATAGAAACTCCCTCCCACCCACCCCACTCCCCATGTCTCCGCGCCGGCGGCAGGCCGCCGGCCGGGGAAAGGATCCTTTCCCACCCCCACCCCCCGCTCATAGAAACTCCCACCCACCCACCCCACTCCATGTCCCCGTGCCGGCGGCAGGCCGCCGGCCGGGGGAAAAAATCCTTCCCCCCCCACGCAAAGAAACTCCCACCCCAACCCACTCAAATCCTTTCCCACCCCCCCCACGCAAAGAAACTCCCTCCCTCCCACTCACCCCACTCAATGTCTCTCTCTCTCTCCCCCACCTACCTACCTACCTACCTACCTACCTTCCTGTTCCTTCCCTCCTTCATTCCTTCCTTTTCTTCTCTCTCTCTGTCCCCCACCTACTCACCTACCTTCCTCTTCCTTCCTTCTTCTTTCTTTCTTTCTTCTCTCTCTCCCCCACCTGCCTACCTACCTATCTTCCTGTTCCTTCCCTCCTTCATTCCTTCCTTTTCTTCTCTCTCTCTGTCCCCCACCTACTCACCTACCTTCCCCTTCCTTCCTTCCTTCCTTCCTTCCTTCCTTCCTTCCTTCCTTCCTTCCTTCCTTCCTTCCTTCCTTCCTTCCTTTCTTCCTTTCTTTCTTTCTTTCTTTCTTTCTTTCTTTCTTTCTTCTCTTTCTCCCCCACCTACCTACCTTCCTTCCTGTTCCTTTCGTTCCTTCCCCCCTCCCTCCCTTCCTTTCTTCCTTCTAACACACTTCCAGTGATGTCAGGGGTGTGTGGCCTTCTGACACTTCCGGTGACATCAGGGGGTGTGGCATATGCAAATGAGTTATGCTAATGAGCTCCTGCACCTCTTTTTTTATGAAAGGACCCCTGCCTGGATGAGGCAGCTGCCTTGGACCCTTTTTCAATTGGGCTTCAGGCATGGCTTTTGGATTGAGACAGCACTTGTCATTTGGTTGACAATCTCCATTTCCATCTGGGTAAAGGAAAGCCAGCCCTCTTGATCCTTTTGGATCTATTAGAGGCCTTCAGTACAGTCGACCATTTGGTCCTGATTGACCACCTTGCCTCTCTGGGGGTAAGGGGCACTGCCCTTAGTTGATTCTCCTCATTCTTCCAGGGACACACTCAGAGGATTGCTATCAGACAGGTCTTCCTAACAGACCTGAATTGTGGGACCCCACAGGGTTCAATCCTCTCTTCAAAGTTATTTAACATATATATATGCACCCTCTTGCTGAGATTGTCAGGAGTTTTGGAGTTGGGTGCCATCAATATGCTGATGATTCTCAGCTCTTCTACGTGCTGGATAAGCAGCCAGTGGCAGAGCTCTTGGCACTATCCCAGTGTCTGGATGCAGTTGTCCAATGGTTAAGGGGGAGCTGGCTGGAGTTGAACCCATCCAAGATGGAGGTCATGTGGCTGGGAAAGACTGAGATGCTAGCTTGAAGGTCAGTCCCGAGACTCAGTGGTGTCCAGCTAAAGAGCCTTGAGATGTGGTAGGACTCTGTGCTATCATTGGACAAACATGTATCCGTGGTAGCACAGTCAGCATTTTTTCACCTTCGCCATGCATGCCAGCTGGCTTGTTATCTGTCTGAATTAGACCTTGCCACATTGATCCATGCAATGGTCACTTCCAGACCGGACTACTGCCATTCACTCTATATTAGGGCAGCTGCCAGGTTGCTGACTGGAACATCATAGTCAGCTCATACTACTCCAGTTCTGCGGCAGCTGTACTGGCTACCAATTATTTATTTATTTATTTAATTCAATTTCTAGGCCGCTCTCCCCACACAGCAGGCTCAGAGCGGCTTACACAGTTAAGCGAACCACGTTTACAATAAAACAATTAAAACATTGTAAGTCATTATTAAAACAATACAGTTATTAAAGTGCTCAATACTGTCGATGGCGTACAATCTGATGTTGGCATAGACTCTGATGTTGGGAGCACACAGGGTCATCAGCGACTAGATGGTAATAGATGAGGTCGCACATTGGTAGTCACTGATGGCGGGGGGGGGGGGGACAGAGGGTGGCGGCCCCTATTCAAATGTCTGGCAGAAGAGCTCCGTCTTGCAGGCCCTGCGGAACTGCATCAGGTCCTGCAGGGCCCTGATCTCCTCTGGGAGCTCATTCCACCAGCTAGGGGCCGCCACCGAAAAAGCTCACTAGTGGTAGTGAGCCTGGCTTCTCTTGGGCCAGGTATGGCCAGGCGGTGTTGGGCCCTAGACCGAAGTGCTCTCTGGGGTATATATGGGGAAAGGCGGTCCCTTAGGTAGGTTGGACCCAGGCCATTTAGGGCTTTAAAGGCAAGTACCAGCCCTTGAAGCGAATTCGGTACACCACTGGTAGCCAGTGCAGTGCCTCTAGCGCTGGTCGTATGTGCTCCGGTCTCGGAAGGCACATCAACAACCTCGCTGCGGCATTCTGCACCAGCTGAAGCCTCCGGATTTGCAACAAGGGCAGCCCCATGTAGAGAGTGTTACAATAGTCTAGCCTCGAGGTGACCGTTGCATGGATCACTGTGGCCAGGTCCGCGCGATCCAGGAAGGGGACCAACTGCCGCACCAGCCTCAGATGATAAAAGGTTGATTTGGCAGTGGCTGCTACCTGGGCCTCCATTGACAAGGAGGAATTAGTCTCTGGATCCAATTCAAGGTATTGGTGTTAACCTTTAAATCCCTTAATGGTTTGGGACCCTCATATACTGGGTATCACCTCTCCTGTTACACCCACCCTGTGCTCCCTTTGGTCATCCTCTTGTAGGTGCCTGACCCCGGGATGGCTTTGTTAGCTGTCACCAAGAAAAAGGCCTTCTCAGTTGTGGCCCCTACCCTGCGGAATGCACTCTTGGATGACACCCATGCCCTGCTGGGCTTGTTTAGTTTCCACAGGTCATGCAAGGCTGAATTGTTTAGGTTGGCCTTTGGAGGGTCACCACAAATTTAGGCTGTTTTTATTAGTGGCATAGATATAGCCACATATTTTAATAATTTAATATTTTAATGTTAATATTTTATATTTGTTATTTGTTTTTATGTTGTTTTACCTTATTGAAGGCTCGTAGGTAGGAATTTTCATGTCGGGGCATTTAAATTTCTTAGGGGGCACTTAGCTCTGTCTAATTTAGATAATTTAATTATGATTTGCTGCCCTGTTTCTCTCATGCACCCCCCCGCCTCCCCCTCCACCATTGGGAAAATACCAAGGGTATGTAGAGCAGAAGCCTTTAAGAAACAGTTGTAGCTATTTTCAGGTGGGTTCAAGACATGATAATAAATGAATTTCTTGGGTTTGAAGAACTAATTAAAACAGAACTAGTAGAGGATGGCATGGCTGCAAAACAGTAAGCCAAAAACAAATTAAGAGACGATGCATGTCTTTTCCTGGACCCCAGCTTGGAAAGCAGCGCCAGGCACTGTAACCTCCTGGTACAGCCCCGGTGGCTTCTGATGCACTGGGCTCTTGCCCTTTGGAGAACATGAGCTCATTCTCCGATTTGATGCCACAGGCAGGGTGGGGCTTCACTAAGCAGGGGGCTGGCTTAGGTGTTTATTGACGGGGAGGGGTTTATTTTTGAAAGGAGAGTTTCTTAGTGCTGAGCCTTAGCTGTGCTCACGAAAAACCCAGGCTCCGCGCAAGGCCTGCACTCTCTCCTCTGCTGCTGCTCCACCCCCAGCTTGGTGTTGCCTCCACCATGCACCCCCTCCCCCTTCCCAAGCAGCAGCATGGCCCATGCGGGGGCCTCCTCCTTTCTCCACCGCCGCTGCTCGCAGTAGCAGGCCAGGACCAAGAAGCAGCAGCCATCGCTGCCGTGCACACCTTGTCCTCCCCCAGCCAGCTGCTTGCCTGTCATGGCCTGTGTGGGGGCCTCCTCCTCTCCACCACCGCTGCTGGCTCCCTCACTGCCCTGACTCTTGAGGCAGCCAAGGAGGAGGAAGAAGAAGAGGAGCTGCCCCCGTTGTAGGCCTTGGTGCCCCACTCCTCCCTGGTGCCCTGGGCCCAGCACCCCCCAAGGCATTTAAAGGAAGTTGGGGGCATTTGAAGGGGCCTTTGAAGTATGCTGGGGGGGCATGCCCCCAAATGCCCCACTGTAGCTACGGGCCTGCCTTATTGGTTTTAATGTTGTATGCTTGTACACAAGATGCTTTGAGTGAGTGGCAACTAAAAAAAATCTAATAAATAAACTATAGTGAGGCTAGCGGCTATGGTGGTTAATTACAACCTCATTCCCCTCTCCCCCATTCTGTTAGTTTGCATGCCATATTCACTGATAGATGTTGCTTTTTTGGGGGGGGAATTGGGCCAAAAATGTTGCATACCCCTGGTTTAAAGGATTGCCTGAATTGAATGAACATGTACGGGACAACTAACTGGAACGAATTAACTTTATATAAGACCATAATTTCTAAAATAAAGGGGTTTTTTTGCAACAACATATCTCATGCTTATGGAATAAAGTAGTTATTTTCTATACATCAGAACAGGGACCAAAGGATATAGCTTCCCACTGTTAATGGTTCTGTCAGGAATTCTTCATTCTAGAAGCATAGAACTGAATCTTGATTCTTCTTTTTTTTACTTGAACATGAATTGAAATTGTAGCCTGCAGTCATCAGCTAACTTTTCTGGCAGAAGATCCCGTGCTTTTGGACAAATATGTTAGGAAAAGCTTTGCCGATGTGTTACAGAGCTGTTAAAGGCACGTTCGCCTCGCCAGCTAAGACACAGCTGCAAAACTTTGCTTCTGAATTAGCCTCCCTCTCTGCTTTCCATTCCCATGGATATCTGTCCATTTGTTTAAGGAAGTGAGGAGTGGAGACAAGGGAATGGCAGTGATTTCTCCTGTGCTGCACATTCCTTCAGCACTACCGAATCAATAGTAAGGCAAGTGTGTGTTCAGAGAGTGAGTCAGGTTTTCACATAGGCTGGGAAGGCCCTTATTTACATTGCCTGCAGAGCATCTCTGTGCTTCTACCAGCACACGTGCGCCTGGAATGATGTGCTCTCATTACCACTCATTTCTCTTTCATTGAAATGCAATCAAGACCTCCTCCCCCTCCCATTGTAGATTCATGAGCTAACAATTTCCAGGTATAAATGTTTGCTTTCATGAAGGGCTTAGAGCCCTCTGCTGGTATCTGTATGGATGAGGAATATTCACTGTGAATCAAGTTTGCACCAGGCAGTGCCTCGTATCTCATTCATGCATTGCGTCAACTCAGCTGTGTGTTCCATTGTTCTAAATCACAAAAATGGTCACGCTTGTATTGTGATACCTCTTTTGCAAGTGGCAAAAGTTACCATGCTGCCACTGAAAAGCTATAGGACAGCAGTTTACTTAATTTCTGCAATCCACTGGCATTCCCAGGCAACTTTATTCTTCTGCATTATTTGATTTGGTCAGAGTGATATTGCTTGTCCTTTCTTAAAGTAATGAAACCTCTTACTATGTATATGTATTTATGAGAAGACTGGGACAGCTTTTTGCTGTTATGCCCTGAACTGATCTGTCTCTTTCTCACAGCTTCATTAAGACAGCATATTAATTGGCCTGTTGCAGCCTAGGTCCATGTACCTGATTTCTAACTCACAGGACAGATTTCTCTGATTGCTGAAGCACACATACATGTGTGTCTATCAGTTGAATTAGATTATTATCATTTTTGTTTTTGTACTCTCAAGTCACAGCTAAATTATGGTGACTCTGTAGGGTTTCAAGGCAAGATACATTCAGAGGTGGTTTGCCATTGCCTGCCTCTGTGTAGCGACCCTGGAATGCCTTGGTGGTCTCTCATCCAAGTAATACCCAACCGTGCTTTGCTTCCAGGATATGATGAGATCAGGCTAGCCTGGGCCCATCCAAGTTAGGGCAATTTTAATATACTCAGATGCTGTCTTATTGGTAGGGCTGCCAAGTCAGCCCGGGGGGCGGGGGATCCCCCGCTAAAGGGGTTCCCAATCCGCCGGCCAGCATTTGGCCGGCGGGGGGAACCCCACCCCCGAAGTCGTCCAGCGAGGACAACATAATGACGTCACCGGAAGTGACGTCAGCACATTGGGGGCGTTGCCAGGGTGACGCTCTGGCAATCGCCCCAAAACTCTATGATACCATAGAGTTTGGGGGCGATTGCCAGAGCATCGCCCTGGCAACGCCCCCAACGTGCTGACGTCACTTCTGGTGATGTTGCTGGATGCGTGCGCGCCAGGAAAAACTCCTGGCCAGAGGAGGACTCCCCCCTGCCAGTGAGTTTTGAAGACTTGGCAACCCTACTTATTGGTACATTATTTTCCTGGGAAGGGCAGTAAACAGTGCAAAATATTTTGCTCGACTTCAAATAAAACGGTACACAAATCACGAGTATAAGGCTATATGCATGCCAAAAGCACAGAGGCGTTTTTTTAATTTTAAAAAAAGTGGTGAATGTTTTTAACATATGTAAATAATACACTGTGGTTCTTGCAAAGTATTTAAATAGCAGTTGGAACAAATACTTGTAAAATATGTTTGTTTTCTGGGTTTTTATGTGTTTCTTTGCACATTAACCTTGAATTTGTCCAAGACTCTCTTTAAGTCTTGGCCCTTTCCATTGCAAAATCTCCAGTGAACTCTAAAAGGGTGCCCTGGACTGAACTTTTCTGGGAAACAGTAGAATATGGCTGTGTTGCACAAGAACCTCTGAAGGACAAAAAATAGCAGGCAGTAGAAGCAGTAGTCATTTGCTTATAAAAGGAATTCTCCTTGATGTTGCATAAAGGCCCACTTGCACTTAATCTTTGATGGGGGAGTAATTACCTACTACATTTGCACAGCTATTGAGGGCCATAAATCTTACAGTTCATTCCTTTGTACTGGAGAATAATGTCTGGCCGGTATTTAATTCATTCAACATTCTTGTTAATAAGAGTGCCTAATTAAGAGGTCTGTAATGATAATTCAGCAGGGGAAATCCTAATGGGCTGTTATTGGAATTGTTTTGTAAGGCAAGTCATGCAGGTTCTCTATATATTTATTAATCTGAATTTACTGTAAGTATATGTGTTCTTTTATAGGATTCAGCAACATGGACCTCATACAGATCCCACTGATGTGTCTGAGGTGGCAAAACAGCTAAATGCTTTGGGGATTATGCCCAAATAATATACTTGTCCCAATGACAGGCCTCCCAGGACCCCCCCCCCCCGCCGATGCCAGCCCCCGCTCCGGCACCCACACAAGCCCCCACCGTTGCCCCTGCACCTACTGGAGGGAAGGGAGCCAGCCTGCCAAAGCCTCTGGGAGACTCCCAGCCCCATTGGGCTTCGTTGCCACCGGGAATGCCACAGGACACCAGGCCCCACCGGAAACCAGCGGAGGGGTTGGGAAGGCAGCCGAGGCCAGTGTGGGCCATTGCAGCAGCCCCACTGGACCTATGGCCCAGCACGAGGGCCCACTGCTGCACACAAAGCCTGTGCCCCGGGAAGCAAGGAGGGAGCCAGCCAGGTAGCAAGGCAACACCTGGTGCCGAGACAGCTGCTGGAGCTTGGCGTCCGGGAATAAGAAGGGAGGTGGGGCTTGCGGGGGAGGAACAGGGAATCAGCCCAGGGATAGGCTGGGAGAGAGGAGAAGAGAGATAAAAAGGGCAGTGGAAGGGGGCTGGGGAGGATCACCCTGGCACATGGCTCGGCTCTAGACGGAGAGAGAGAAGGAAGCAGAGAGCCGGGCCAGAGCAGATGGGAGTGAGGGCATGGTGACGTAACCCCCCTTCCCCATCCACACATCTGAGGCCCCTGCTGCCCTGAGGGGACATGCTCAGCGTGGCAAAGCTACACCCTAGCTCGGGGTCTAGCAATAGTGAGGGGGGGGGGGGTCATTGGGCTTGTGTGACAGAGGGGTCCGTTGGGGCTAGAGCAAGGCGGAGCAAAGCTCCGCCAGCTCAGGAGTGGCCACTTGGGCAGCCATGGGTCGAATCAGATTCTCTAATCTGATTCAGCCTGCTGCCGAATTGCCGCCGAACTTTAAAAGCGACTGGAGGGGAGGGGATTTGAGGGAGAGGCTCCAAACTTATAGGGTAGCTGCTGGGACCTCTCCCCCAAATGCCCACCAAGTTTCAAGAAGATTGGACCAGGGGGTCCAATTCTACAGGCCGCCAAACAGGTTGCCCCCATTCCCTCCATTGTTCTCTATGGTAGAAAAAAAGGTAACATTTTTTCCCACCATAGAGAACAGTGGAGGGGATGGGACAACCTGTTTGGGTGCCCATAGAATTGGACCCCGTGGTCCAATCTTCTTGAAACGTAGTGGGTATTTCGAGGAGAGGCTCCAGCAGCTACCCTGCAAGTTTGGAGCCTCTCCTTCAAATCCCCTTTCCTCCAGCCCCTCATATACCCTATGAGTTTTTGCCATTGATTTCAATGGCCCATAGGGTATAATGGGGCTGAAACTGACATTCCCTTTCTGACACACTTCCAGTGATGTCAAGGGACGTGGCATATGCTAATGAGTTATGCTAATGAGTTATGCTAATGAGCTCCTGCACCTCTTTTTCTACGAAAGGACCCCTGGTGTGACAATAGAATTAGTTGGACCCTATGACTTTTGGACGTCAAGTGCTCGTAAAAACAGATCTCCTTCCATCTTCCCATGGAAGCCATTTGCAGTCCAGGAGAATGTGTTGCTGGATTTCAGGGAATCAACATGGATAAAGATCAAAATGGTACAGAGGATTACAGTGAGGAAGGGAAGTGATCACATTTGGTGTAGTGGTTAGGAATGCAGACTCTAATCTGGGAGAACCGGGTTTGATTCTCCACTCCTTCACATGCAGCTGCTGGTGTGACCTTGGGTCAGTTACAAGTTCTTTCAGAGCTGCTCTCTTAGAGACAGTATTCAAGAGAGCTCTCTCAGCCCCACGTATCTCACAAGGTGTCTGTTGTGGAGAGGGGAAGGGAAAGGAGATTGTCAGCTGCTCTAAGACTCTTTTGGGTAGTGAAGAGCAGGGTATAAATCCAATCTCTTCTTCTCTTCTTCCAGTGGAGCTTCTGCAGGCTCAAGAGGTTCTGTTGATAGAAGGGGAAGATGTTTTTGTTCTGTTACATGTACATCAGCCCATCTTCCAACTATACCTTTTCTGGGGTTGCTGTGGGAAGAGGAAGGTGGGAGTTTATAGGGTTCAATCCCACATTATCTATTAATGTTGAACAAAACTTGAACAGATTATAGGATATTGAAGGTGGTTGGAGTGCAATGTATGTTATCATCATGGGTGTCATGTAAAACAATGCATATGAGTGTGGAATACTAAATGAAATAAATGTACATAAGCAATGGTGTCTGATCTAGTAGTAAGTAATTATGAAAATGAACCTGGAGTTGTAGTGGAGAACTTACTAAAAACATCAACATGAGGTACAGCAGCCCTCAAAACACACATTTCACACTAGGGTTTAAGAGTAAAAGGATGGGAAATGAAACAGCCAGTATCACAACAGTGTTATAGTATGGTCAGAAGTGTGCTGTTTTAGTTGCCCTGTCTCCAAAACAAGCTCATAGCACTGGGGAAAAAATACTGAAAAGTACAACCAGAAAGATAAAAAGGTTGGGCCTTTGCTATGAGTAAAGCCTAAAGTCTAAAAAGCCTAAAGCCTAAAGTCTAAAAAATTGGACATTTTTTGTTTGGGGAAAACAAATGGAGGGACACAATCAATATATCTAATTCTCAACATGGCCAGATTTGTGGATATGTAAATCCAGAGGCTGGTGCCATGGCCAGGCAAGACAGATCTTTCTACAAATCTGGAAAACACCCCAGGTTCATAGAAAAATCTGGGGGAAACCCATTCGGGTTAATACTGCACAAAAATAACAGAAGCAGTGCCTGTAGCTTTAAGAAACAAATGCCCTCAGTGGCTGTTGCTAGGCAGCCACACAGTATCACAAGCCTTCAAGCCTTGGTTTCCATCAGTAAAAGGCAGGGGAGGGGGGAGGGCCCTTTCCAGGGCTATTTTGGCCTTTGAGCAAGGACTCATCAGGGCTAGGCCTAATAGCAACCACTGGGCAATTTGCTACAACATGACTTGCATGACTCACCAGGACCGGGTGATTGCTACTGTTCAACAACAGTTCCTCATCCCACAAAAAGTATTGGTAGCATTTCATACTAGGATCTGGGTTACACAGGTTCAGATCACCACTCTGCTGTGGAAACTGAGTCACCTTGAGCCAGTTACACATTGTCAGCCTACCTTACCCCACAAGGTACTTGTGAAGATAACATGGAGGAGAGGGGCATAACATGGAGGAGCATTACTTAGGACCAAATCCATGATCGCCTCTCCCCTGGTCAGTTCTGTAACCATCTGCTCCATAGCACAGTCATTGAGAGTGTCTAGAAACTCAATCTCTTTTTCCCGACCTGAACACGTATTGACCCAATCAATGTGTGGGTAGTTAAAGTCACCTATTACAACACAGTTATTTCGTCTAGCTGCTATCTTGAATTCATTCATCATTTTATAATCCTCCTCTATCTTTTGATTTGGTGGGCGATAACAAACTCCCAATGTTAAGCTTCCTGATCGGAATCTGTAGGGTGAACCATTGAAGAGGTCTTCTCCATAACCATAATATCCCAAGTTTTAACCTTCCACAGTGTTAAAGATGGAAGTTTATCCTTCTTCCAGTATGTTGCAGTACATAAATGTGCCATTGTCAAATGTACAATTGTTGGTGGGTGGGAAGGAGAGAGGGAAGCAGAGAAAGTAGAGAGGCTACAGAGGCTGCAATGAAAGGGAAGAAGAAATAGTGGGAGAGAGGAAATGAAATGACCCCAGCATGTCCTTGTGGGTTCCCCTCTTGTGCTTTTGTAAAATTATGTGTGGTATGGAGAAAGAATTATTTTCCATTTACTATATTACATGAATTCAAGGTTACCCTGCAGATTCAAGACAAACAAAATAAAGTCTTCATTATGCAATGCACTCTTCAGTTTACAGAACTGAATAGCTCAGGGTGTGGTGATGAATAGCTGCTTAAATTTTTAAAAAGGGGACTAGGTGATTTAGATTTGAGATGTGGTATTTCGCTGTAGTTATTGTGGATACCTCAATCAGCAACTACTAGCCAAGATGATTAAAGGGAACCACCAGATTTACATGCAGGATCCTACTGAATTCCAGGGGTTTTTTTGTGACAGAGGCCAGCAAAACAGGCTGTTACCCTGTTTGTGGTCTTCCTTAAGTATTTGTTGACCTTGTGAAACAAGATGCTAGACTAAAGAGAGTGATGCCTAGTCTGATCTATCTGAGCTGTGAGGTAGGTATCTGAAGAAAGGTAATGCAGATATTCTAAATTTCTTAAAGAAGTGTTGATGACCTGTTGCAACTGAAAGAGATACCATTGTTGAAATGCCTAGTCCAAGGAATTAGGTTGATCTATAAAAATCACTGATGATAGTCACTGATCTAAATAAGATTATTCTGCTTCAGTATGGTAAACCTGATAACGCCATCAATGTACTCTTTGTCTCAATATTTTGAGTTTCAGTAAATTCCATTCCATGGAACAGTACTCAAGGAGCTAGATCTACTAATAAAAGCATACGAGAAAGAACCAGTAGCTATGTCAATAGATGCCTCTGTATAGGGTAAAGTGTCAAATTGTTGTAGAAGTCCTACCCTACTGTGCATGTTTCCAACCGACTCAGTGACAACTAACCAACAAATCTATGTCGAAACAGAACAATAAATGTTTGTAGTAGTGTTTAGATGTACAAGATTCCTCTAATTTATTTGGGTTGACTTCCCCCCCTTTTACAATTTTAACAAAAACCTTTGTGTAACAGAGCACTACTGCAAATAATATATAGATAAGGCAAAGGTTGAACACTGACTGATGCTCTACCCAAAGCCTATGTAGAAAAAGGATGAGTCAGTTCCGAAGAACCTGTTGTTGCTGTACACATTATGACATCTTGTTTGCCAATCCTCAGAACAACCCTGAAAGGATTTCAAAAGGGTATTGCAGGTAATAGAGTTTCATACATCCTTTAAAAATTACTGTTCCTAAGGGGTGGCCAGATGGAGGTTTCAGAAAATATCTGGACTTACCAGCATTATGAAGAAGAATTAACTGTATCTGATAGACACATTATTTAAAATGATGGAATCATAGTGCCATAAGACATCAGGACTGAAATACTGCATACCGTAGAGAAGAGTCTTTCGGGATTTGTTGAACTGTGTAAAGGAAGGCCTTGAGAAATTATTCATTGGCGAGGCATGTGAGCTTGAATTGAAGACTCGGTACAGCCATGCAGCAGATGTCAAATGTTCAGAAATAAAAAAAGATTAGAAAGAATGTATTCCTCATGAAGTTCCAAAAAAGACCTTGACAGAAACTGTGAGGATGACATGAGTCTATATCAGATGCAGACAAGCCAGACGCTCAAGTGAGAGCAAATGAACATGTTGCAGCGCAAAGTGCCACTGAGACACTAGGGAAGGTTTTGGGCCACAGATACCTTGACTACATCAACAGCTGGAGTGATGAGAAAAGCCATGAGATACAAGAGTGATTTTTCCTCCCCCCTGGGAAAAAAACTGGGGAGCTGAGTGTTCCATGAGTGGAAATATGGATAGAAGCAAGCCTGGGGAAGATTAGCAGAGAACTGAAACCATTGTGAGGATGTTTGTTTGTAGTTAAGTGTTGATGTTTGTTTGATCTCAACCTCATTATCCTTTGGCATATTTTGTAAGGTTTGCAGCAGCAAGACTGTGGAGACTTTTCAAATCGCATTTAGAGTGACAAACTTTACTAAATATTTTTGTTAAATAGAATCGCCTTTTAGATAAAATCACCTTCAGTAGATCAATACTGGTTATTTTTAAGCAAAGAACATATTTGAACAGTTAAAGGGAAAAAAATAATATTCCAAAGCAAAGATATAGGGCTTGAATGTACCATTCTATTTAGGTAACTGAGCTGTGCTTCTTTTGGAACTCATCTCTAACAAAGAAGAGGAGAAGAGTAGCTTTTTATGGATGACACCTCTGCATTAGATCCATTCCAGTCCGGTTTCCGACCAGGCCATGGGACAGAGATGGTGCTGGTTGCCCTCACAGACGACCTCCAGAGGCATCTGGATCAAGGCGGTATGGCGGTGCTGATGTTGTTGGACCTGTCGGCGGCGTTCGACATGGTCGACCATCAGCTACTAGCCCACCGTCTTGCCAATATGGGGATTCAGGGGTTGGCCCTACAATGGCTTTCCTTGTTTCTCCAAGATCGGGGACAGAGGGTGGCGGTTGGGGAACAACTCTCCCAAAGACACCCGCTAGTTTGCGAGGTCCACAGGGAGCAGTTCTTTTCCCAATGCTGTTCAACATCTATATGCGCCCTCTCGCCCATATTGCCTGGAGGCATGGGTTGGGCTGTTATCAGTATGCTGATGATACCCAGCTCTATCTGCTGTTGGGTGGCCAGTCAGACTCTAGTCCGGGTGATCTGGACCTGGCATTGCAAGCCATGGCTGGTTGGCTCAGGCAGAGCCGATTGAAATAGAATCCGGCGAAGACGGAGGTCCTGTGCCTGAGTCGGAGTGGTCCAAGGGTAGGGATCTCTCTCCTGGCCTTCGATGGGGCGCCATTGGTACCAGCGTCGGAGGTGAGGAGTTTGGGAGTGCTCCTGGACCCCTTGTTAATGATGGAGGCCCAGGTAGCAGCCGCTGCAAGATCAGCCTTTTATAATTTTCAGCTGATTAAGCAGTTGGTTCCCTTCCTTGAATGCAGCGAACTGGCTACAGTGATCTATGCTTTGGTCACCTCAAGACTGGACTACTGCAATGCTCTCTACATGGGGCTGCCCTTGTCCTAAATCCGGAAGCTGCAGCTGGTGCAGAATGCGGTGGCACGGCTGTTGTTGGGCCTCCCTGTATGGGAGCACATCCAGCCCGCCTTAAAAGCACTGCACCGGCTGCCTATAGCATACCGGATAAGGTTCAAAGTGCTGGTGCTTACCTATAAAGCCCTATATGGCCTGGGACCTACCTACTTGAGGGACCGCCTCTCCCCATATATTCCCCAGCGAGTGCTTTGATTGGGATCCCAGAATCATCTGGTTGAAAGAGCTGAAAGAGCTCGGTTGGCGGTTACAAGGGCCAGGGCATTTTCAGTTGCGGCCCCACACTGGTGGAATGAGCTCCCAGATAATATCAGGGCCCTGTGGGACCTCTTGCAGTTCTGCAGGGCCTGCAAGATGGAGCTCTTCCACCAGGCCTTTAAATAGGGGCTGCCTAATGGTTACATCTTGGCCCTGGCCCGAGTGCAAACCTGCCAGCCAGAATGTTTCTCCATTGCCCTACTGGTTAACATCCTAGACACTACCCTGACAAACAGAAGATTCGCCATCCTGTAGTGGGGTGTGTAACTGAAATTGTTTGGTCTTATATTTTATAATGTTTTAATGGTCTTGTATATTTTATCATGTGTTGGTAGCCGCCCTGAGCCCGCCGGAAGGTGGGGAGGGCAGGATACAAATGGAATAAATAAATAAATAAATATTATATCCTGCTTTTCTCTACCTTAAGGAATCTCAGAGCAGTTTACAATTGCCCTCCCTTCCTCCCCCCATAAAAGGGACTTTGTGAGGTAGGTGGGGCTGAGAGAGTTCTGAGAGAACTGTGACTGGCCCAAGGTCACCCAGCAGGCTTCATGTGGAAGACTGGGGAATCAAACCCGGTTCTCCAGATTAGAGTCTGCTGCTCTTAACCACTACACCATGCTGGCAAAGAGCCTCTTGTGTCAGAAGAAGGCTTTTTTTGTTGGAAGACTGTATTGTCATTAACTGAATGGAGGGATAAGATGCAGCCCAAGGTATGACAAAATAAAACTTTCCATAGCTAAATGCTAATGTATAGCAGGTATAGAGATCTGTCACTGGGCATTGTCCTGCAGATCCTTCTGACTCTGGAAAATCTGCAGGGTAG
The DNA here is from genome assembly GCA_029233225.1 of Lepidodactylus listeri. NCBI lineage: Eukaryota > Metazoa > Chordata > Lepidosauria > Squamata > Gekkonidae > Lepidodactylus > Lepidodactylus listeri. The sequence continues at coordinate 53,602,077 of JARCFY010000001.1, read as the reverse complement.
GACAGTGACATATGTACAGCAACAAATAGTTCAGGGTTAATTGATCATCGCAGTTTTAGAACAGTCATCTCTATACTAATAGCCAAGTGTCCCCTGTGCGTGAGGATATCTAAATCTGCACATTGGGGTCACTTGTGGGGCAGAGATTTTCCTGCACACTTGGGACAATCCCCAGGTATGCAGAAAAATCTGAAAACTTAAAAAAAACCTAAATCCCCCCAAAAGTAAAAGAGCATTTCCTGCACATGCGCAGAGAATGCTCTGGGAACTGCGGCAAGTCTATGGCTGGGAGCTGCTGAGGCCTCACTGCTGGTGCTGGGGGGGGGGAGATCAGTGGGCTCGGAAGCTCAGAGCTGCTCAGGCCTCGCCGCTGGTACCTATGGTGGGGGAGATCGGTGGGCCCAGCAGCTGAGAGCCACTCAGGCCTCGTCACCGGTGCCCATGGCGGAGGGAGATCAGCGGGCACAGTGGCTGAGAGCTGCTCAGGCCTCGCTGCCAGTGCCCATGGGGGCGTAAAAGGATTGGCAGGTCTGGGCCTCGCTGCCGGTGCCAGGGGGGTGGAGGAGAAAGCTTACCTGTGGGTGCTTCCTCCTCCTCGATGTGGAGCTCCTTCTCCCCTCCCTGTGAGTATCACAGGTCCCTGCTTGTTGTTATATCTAATTCCAAACCAGACCATGAATTATATGATCATTACATCTGCAAAATAGAACTAGAGACAGATGTTTTTTTTTTTTTACCAGTCTGAAGGAAGTCCCAAGACTGCTGGAAAATCTGAAATCTTAGAGACCAGGGAATTAAAACTTACCCAAATAATAGAAGCAACACTCGTAGCTATAAGAGAAGAATGCCCTCTGTGCTATCAGTGGCCATTTTGGGGATTGCTGGGCAACCACAACAATATTGCTGAGCCTTCCAAGTCTTGGCTTCAGTAAAGCAAAACTGTGGAGGAGGAGCAGAGGTAGACTGGGAGGGCAAAGCAGCCTGGAAAAGGTCCACTAAGGAGAAAGAAGACTCAGCAAGCCTGGTGGCCATCGTATGTCTCAGATATAGACACAATAGCCCCCATGTGACTTGGATTTGGCAGCCACTATGCAGCTTTTGCAATTCAGGCAGACTTTCTGGCGGTAAACATTTTGTTCATGATTTAGGGTTGCCATCCATAGCTGCCACCCTGGCAAGAGAATTTGGGGGGTGGAGACAAGCTCTTTGGCATGCAACTGAAAGTGACAGCCTCATGTCAGGGTAACATTCTAGGATGCACCCAAAACCCTATGGTTAAATGTTCTAGGGTTAATCCTAGCATGTCATCTTGACATGATGACATCATGTCCAGTTTTGCAGTGGAAGTCATGTTGCATGCTGGTACACCACTGAAGACTCCCTCATTTCTCCCCTGCCAGCGTGTCAATTGGTGGCGGGGAACAGAGGTCCAAGGCCAGAAAATCTCTTGGTACAGCAAGAGGCCTGGCCCTCCTAGCATGGGTGGATGTGCCTCTGCAGTTTAAGAGTAATTCCCATTCATCCACTGTCGGCATGAGGATCAAGTAATTAATAGGTGTGATCAAGGAAAGTCCCATCTACTCCACCTCCAATATTCATAAACAAACTCTGCCATCATCTCTGCTAGTCTTGGAATGTGTATTTCATGCACCATTGCCTAGTTTAGCCTGAATAATTTATAGGCATGTTTCACTTTAACTTGTAATTCAAACTGTTGCAAAAAGCCAGACTCTTGCATGGATGATTTCCTATAGGAGAACTCTGCATGCATCTTTCATTTTTTTAAAGAGACAATATGAGATTCTCAACACATCCCCCGCCCAACATGGCCAATAACAGGCCTAGTTCAGCTTCAGAACAGCACGTCAGACACAGGTGTTAAGCACCAGCTGCAGTGGGGTTATCTTTGCCCTACTTGTTCCCTCCAGGTTTGCTTATTTAATCCAAGCAGCAGCAGTTCTACAGCAAAATGAGCCATTCACTCCCATAAATTAAACAGCATGGGGGGGGGGGGGGGAATGTGATTTATGGTATCTTGTCACATAACTCAGAACTCATTGTGTTCTGTTCACAGCCACTTCATAGTCCCGTTGGGCACTTAGGAAATCCCAACCTGTATATTAAAACAATGGTGTCAGTTATCAGACGATTTCCTAAGTGGAATACTCAGAATGGTTAGTTCCAGCTTTATTAGTTGCATTATTGATTAGTGCTGTACTCTTGCAGGTGTAATTAGCTTGATTGTTAAAAGGCATGTGGAAGTGAATTGTTTCAGCTGCTTGCTTTGGCACAGCATTTTGCCTGTCTAATGCAATGGTGTGGTTGTTGTAGCTAGACAACATACAAAAATGGCTACATCGGGAACAAATTTCCTTTCCTGCAATCTGCCCTGACCTGGGTGGTCCAGGCTAGCCCAATCTTATCAGACCTCGGAAGCTAAGCAGGGTTGGCCCTGGTCAGCATTTGGATGGGAGACCTCCAACAGTGCAACAGAGGAATCAGCTGCCTAAGGAGGTGGAGAGCTCCCCCTCACTGGCAGTCTTTAAGCTGCAGCTGGACAAACGCTTGTCAGGGATGCTCTGATCCTGCATTGGGCAGGGGGCTGGTCTAGATGGCCTTTATGGACCCTTCCAACTCTGTGATTCTATGAGTCTATGTTGAGGAATACCAGGGGCATGATGCAAAAGCAGGCAATGGCAAAACCGCCTCTGAACATCTCTTGCCTTGAAAACCCTATGGGGTCTCCATAAGTCAGCTGCAATGTGATGGCACGTTCCACCACCAATCCACTGCAAGAATCTCTATACTGGCATTCAGTCACAGGCAACTCTCTTTTCCCCTAGTATGGCAGTTCACTGTATCCAATTATGTATGGTGTTTTTCAAAAAAATGTTTATCTCTCTGGAGTTGTTGACTCACAGTTTAGTCATTCTCCAAAAGTCCCCCCCCCTTCCACTTCTCTGTGTTTCTTTGTGGGTTGTAAACAATCTGGCCATGAAACACCCTGGCTGATCCCCATTCTGGCCAAACACCTCCCTGCTTGCACTGGTTTCCCTTTATGAAATAAGAAGCACACTGTGGGTCAATAGAAATTTATTTACAATCCAAAGAACAAACAGTGCCTCATATGTAGATTAGAATAGAAGAGGAGGAGGAAGAGGAGGAGAAGGGGGAGATTGGATTTATTGGATTGGACCTTTCACTTGGAGTCTCATAATGGTCTACAATCTCCTTCCCTTCCTCTCCCTGCAACAGATGCCCTGGGGGTAGGTGGGGCTAAGAGATTTCTGAGATAACTGCTCATGAGAGAACAGCTCTGAGAGAATTGTGGCTGACCCAGGGTCACCCAGCAGTTGCATGTGGAGGAGTGGGGAATCAAACCCAGTTCTCCCAGATTAGGGTCAGCGCACTTAACCACTACACCAAACTGGCTCTACCACTACACCAAAAAGGGCAGGTAATGGTGTAGAGAATTAAAAACAGCAACCATGTTGCAAATCTGATGCACAAATCTGTGCCCTGTGTGTTCTCAGAGCCAAAAAAAGGGATCACACAGTTGAAGTCCAGTGAGTAAGATATCTGAGTATTTATTAGTGCTAATAGGAGACATAGAACGTAATGCAAAATGCCTGTCTACCAAGCTGTCTCTCTGCCTTCAAGTGTGCAGAGATACTACTTTTATATCTTAAAGTAACATTGGCAAGTTTACATTCAAAGAAAAGTGTCATTGGTTCATAAAACATCTTGGCATCATGTTAATACAGTCTGGTAGGAGACCCCTTATCAGGGGTCTGATTGCCTGCTCTTACATCCATTGATCAATTGTTTACATAATAAAAGGAGCAAAGACTTCCTTCTGGAACAACTCAAGGACCCCTCTGGCACCTGGCGGGGTTGCCCTGAACATAAATTTAACACATCAGCTTTCCATTCTGAGATGCCAGGCTCAGTTCTTCTGTTATAGCATGTTGTAAAAGCATAAATTTTCTACTTCTAAGCATTTTTCTCTAGTGTTAAAACAAAGGCATTCTAGCTTCTAATCTCTGTCCTGCAGTTATTAGAGACAAGGCTTGCTTGGGTTCTCAGAGAAAGCAACGGAAAAACACTTTCTTTATCACAGAGATGTTGACATGAAAAAGGAATGCACTGAGGAAAGCTCCCTTCCTGGCTAGAGATCATAACATCTGTCTTGGAGGGCATGCTGTTAACACTCTCACTCTCAGGCCAATAAACCTCTTAACACCTATATGGAGTATTTCAGGTGTTCACAAAACCATTCACCCAATAACTGGAGCCAAGAATTTGATAACCTTTTTTCTTTCCTACAACCAGAGATGGTTCATGTTCAGCTTTCATCATGGGGAATACCTGTCCTCAGTGAACTTGGTAATGGCCATCATGATTCACCCCACATCTCTCAAGATGCCAGCTTACATCTGGGGAGTGTGGAGTGGGCAGCAGGATATAGGAAACGTAGCTTCAGGTTCTCCATAAACAAATGCCTCTTTTTTCCTCACAAACATTGTGGCTTATCTTTTGGGCAAGCATTATGCCATTCATGATGCCTTTTAACTCTAATTCTGAGCTACTTTCTACAGGACACTGTTTTTCAGGTGGCTGCTGCCTTAGGGTAGTGGTGGGGGAGTCGCTGGTGCTGGGAGGGGATTCCCTCCTGATGGTGATGGTGTCTGGTTCGGCTGATGATCTCTGGTGGCAAAAAAAGGGGGTGGGTTTTTGGCATGACAGGCTGATGCACGATGGAGTTTTGGGGTACGGTGGTGGACAGCCAGAACTGTATCAGCTAAGGATGTGCAATCACCCCTCTGTTCAGATTGCAGTTTATTTTAAAGTTGCAAGCAGGGCCCTCACACCTTGAAAAAATGTCTGCTTGATTGTCAGTGATTTGAGATTGGATCAAAAATATTCTGCATATCTGTGTTCACATACTCCTCTGCCCATTCCAGGAGAACTGATGAGCTTCCCCTGTTTAAAACAGCTCAGCCCAGCTACCAGTGGTGTGCACTGGTAAGGGAAGATCAATGAGTACCCATAAACACGATTGTAAATAGTGGTGTTGGGAAAGTACCGCCAAGTCTCAGCTGACTTAAGATGACGCCACAGGGTTTCAAGGCAAGAAACAAAAAGAGGTGGTTTGACCATTGTCTGCCTCTGCATAGGAACTGTGGACTTTCTTGGTGCTGGAAAGCGCTGTCAAGTCACAGCTGACTTATGGCGACCCCATAGGGTTTTCAAGGCAGGAGATGTTCAGAGGTGGTTTGCCATTGCCTGCCTCTGCGTTATGACCCTGGTATTTTTTTTGAGGTCTCCCATTGAAATACTAGCCAGGGCTGACCCTGCTTAGTTTCCGAGATCTGATGAGATCAGCCTAGCCAGTGTTGGGTATTCTTAATAATAATATAGTTAAGCAGAGATTGTGAGACTGAGTACATGTGTATGTAAAATATAAAAGTTTACTATAAAACTAACATGGGGAAAAGGTAAACGGCATGCAAAATAACAAAAAAAAACCTAGATCCTACATCCTCACAGCTAAGTAGGACCGATTTCCCACAAGCACTGCCCCGGCACTGCCCCGGCGTTGGGTCCTCTGTTTGCCCTGATTGCAGCCTCAATTTCACACTATTTGCCATGGGATGCATTTTGACCTGGGGCTTTGCGCAATTTCCTCCGCGGCTTTGGTGACCCTAAAAAAACCCAGGATCACCAAAGCCACAGAAGAAATCGCACGAAGCCCTGGGTCAAGATGCGCCCTGCGGCAATTAGTGTGAAATTGAAGCTGCAGTCGGGGCAAATGGTGGACCCGACGCTGGGGCAGCGCTGGGGCAGTGCTTGTGGGAAATTGGTCATGGTGTTACAGGAACAGGAGATAAAACAGGAATGGCATCTCCTTCTCCAGCAAGACAAAAGGCGGGAAGGAGAACCTCAATGAACCAAAATACCTGATACATTGATTTCCAATCAGAAAGCTAAAGTCCCTACAAAATTACTGGTATTTCTGTTGAGTAAACAGATTGGGTACAAGCAAACATGTGATTTCCTGTTAACTAATACAAACAAGCAGGGGTCCTTTCGTAAAAAAAGAGGTGCAGGAGCTCATTAGCATAACTTATTTGCATATGCCACACCCCCTGATGTCACCGGAAGTGATGACGTCATCGGCAGTGTGTCCGAAGGCAAGAAGGGAGGGAGGGAGGGGGAAGGAAGGAAAGGAACAGGAAGGAAGGAAGGAAGGTAGGTAGGTAGGTGGGAGAGAGAGAGAGAAGAAAGAAAGGAAGGACGGAAGGAAGGAAGGAAGGAGGGAGGAAGGGGGGAAGGAAGGAACAGGAAGGTAGGTAGGTAGGTGGGGGAAGAGAGAGAGAGAAGGAAGGAAGGAACAGGTAGGTAGGTAGGTGGGGGGAGAGAGAGAGAAGGAAGGAAGGAAGGGGGAAAGGAAGGAACAGGAAGGTAGGTAGGTAGGTGGGGGCAGAGAGAAAGAGAGAAGGAAGGAAGGAAGGAAGGAAGGAAGGAAGGAAGGAAGGAAGGAAGGAAGGAAGGAAGGAAGGGGCGCTTCTCCCCCCACTGGGGCCAGCATTTCCCTCCTCCCTCTTGCTTTGGCCCCAGGGGCTTCATGCCACTGGGGCCCGGCTTCTCCCTCCCTTGTGCCCCCCTCGGCCCCGGGAGTGTGAGCAGGGGGGGGAGGGAAGGAGGGGGCTTCTCCCGGGGCCGGCGGCGCTTGCCATGGCCCCGGGAGTGTGAGTGGGGGAGGGAGGGAACAAGGGGGCTTCTCCTGGGGCCGGCGGCGCTTGCTGCGGCCCCAGGAGTGTGAGTGGGGGGGGGGGGGAAGGGAAGCAGGGGGCTTCTCCCTGGGCCAGCGGTGCTTGCCGCGGCCCCAAGAGCATGAGTGGGGGGGAGGAGGGACCCCCGGCCCACGCGCCTGCCCACGCCTGTGCCTCCCTGGCCACCCGTGGTGCTCCTCCTGCTGGCCCCCTGCTGACCTGGCGAGGAAGGGCTGCCTGCACACTTTTCAAAAGGGGGGGAGAGGCGGGAGGGGGAGGATGGCTAGAATAGCCCCTTGCTGGGCAGAAACCCATTGAATGCTGTTGGACTTCCTCTCAGGGACACCCGGTCAGGGTTGCTCCCTGTGGCTCTTCCAAGATGCGCCTATCAGTGGCCCATTGCCTGGCTTGCCTGGAGACCCCGGCAGCTTCTGCGCCTCGGACGTCGAGCCATGCGCGGGAGGGGAGGTGCTGAGGGCCGGGTTCTCCCCTCCCCCCCAGCCAGCCATGGGCCGCCGCCGCTGCAGGAGGGCCTTCCCTTCCCTTCCCTCCTCGGGAAGAGGGCTCTGTGTGGGGGCCGGGCCAGGCCGGGCTGGCCTTGCTTCGTCAGGAAGAGAGGGAGGGGAGGAGCGGGCAAGACTCACCGAGCGGCAGGCCCTTGTTCAGCAGGTGGGAGCTGCCCATCGAGAAGAAGGCGACGCGTGAGGCGGGCACAGCTCCTCCGGCGGCGGCGGCATGGTCTCGGGCGCAGTCCGGCGCATGCGGTGGCCCAGGCGGCCCCGTCGCTCCTTCCCCCCGCCCCCCAAGGCAGCCCCGGATGCGCCGCACCCGCTAGCCCCCGCCTGCCAGGGAGAGGCCGGCCCAGCCCAGCTCAGGCGCAGCGAGCCAGCCAGCGAGGCGGGGCTCCACGCGCCTCCATCCCCTAGTTGCCGCCCGCCTCCCCTCAAAGAAGCCGCGCGGACAGATCGGGCCCTGCGCGGGGGAGGTAGAGGGAGAGAGGGAGCGGAGCGAGCGGCAGCAGCAGAGCCCCGCCTGGACTGCCCCAAACGCCCTCGCTGGCCCCGCCCTCGTCTCTCCCGGAGCGGTGCTCCGGTGCACCCCGGCCCCAACGGAGCCCTGCAAACAAGATTAACTCTGTAACTGCTGAAGTGTTCTAACTTGCTAAGCCCAACAGCCTGGGCCAGGGCGTTAGTAATTACAGTACTGTAAATCAGCATTGCTGGAGCAGTTCAATTTTGCAGCTGCTCTTCTTTGCAGTCTCTGCAGGCGGGTAATCGTGAGGGGATGTGTTACTTAACAAAGCACCTTTTCAGTTTGGACATCATAACAAGCTGTGGGTTTTTTTTTTTTTAATAAACTGTGCTTAACAATCCAGCTACCAACTGAAGTTTTCCAATCCTCACAAACCACATTTTGATTCAGAGGTCACCATAAACTGCAATTTAATCAAGCCACAGTAGCTTTACCTTGATGTCTGAATCCTCATAGGAAAGCCACAATAGCTTAACCTTGATGTGCGGATGTTCATAAGACAGTATACACCAAGATGTCAGCTGTTTCCATTAACACAGAATATTGTGTTGCCCAGGGCTCATTTCGTAGCAGGAGCGCCTCTGAATATTACGCCACACACCTCTGATGTAGCCAATCCTCCAAGAGCTTACAGTAGCCCCTGTAAGAAGAGCTCTGTAAGCTCTTGGAGGATAGGCTACATTAGGGGTGTGTGGCCTAATATGCAAAGGAGATCCTGCTACGAAATGAGCCCTGATGTTGCCAGAACCTGGGTAAATCCAATAAAAATTACAGAGGCCAAATACACAACTTTCATTTTCGGCAACAGCTATGCTTTTACTGCAACAGCTAATTCTGTCTTGTTTAATTCTCTGGATGTGAAAAAATGCACTGTGGAGTCTACTTTTTTTTTTAAAAAAATCAGCTTTACTCTTTCTTTAACCAACTTTCAGGAATATCCTACTAACTGCTTATGACTTCTCTAAGACTTCTCATCTAGCATTGTGAAACTTTGGGGGTCACAGAACTGTTACATGAATTTATTGAGACTGCTGATAGATTAATTATGCACCAGAAGTATGTGCACTTTTTACGATCTGTTCTGTTGGTTTCATTATGATGCATGACATAACTAAACAAAGAACAATCATGCAACACAATTCATCTTTAGGAATATAGGTCACCAGTGGATTGTTTTCATAGTCTATGAATGTTTCATATGAAGCAATTTCTTAAGGTTAGTATAAAAATGGAACTGTTTCTATCATGTGCTGTTGTTTTAACTTACTGGACATTATGAGAAACCGTGTCTACTGGAATGCTTAAACATGCCTTTGATTGTGTGTATTCTCCAGAAGTAGCCATTGTGAATGCAGCCTTGATCAGAGTACAGCGAATTATGCAGAAGCACCAGGAAGTTTTATCACAAAGAACCCTTTTATTACATGCAAACTGTCTGTTGGGAGGGCATATTTCAAGATACATTCCTTTAAAGCATAAGTGGTGGAAGGAGAAAGTGCAAAATACTAATGTGATACGTGCTGAGGATGCAATGCAACTAGGAAAAGAGGTTTCTTTAATGCTTTTTCTGTCAAAGACTTTGTACAATCTAAACATTTTCAGTTTCTCCCCCCTCCCCATCTTTTCTAAAACTCCCAGGCACAGCCTTAAACTAAAATTCTTGTTAGTGTTCAAACAAAGTTAGACAGATGTGCTGCTGTTTTTCATACCTAATACAATCAGCAGTCTGGATGGTGCGGTATCAAAAGCGGCAGCACATTACGTTAATTTGTTCAGGTTTGCTTCGCCCAGTAGTTTTACTGTCTGGAAAGTGGAATATCTGATTAGAGTTAACATTAAGAAGATCAAATGCCTTAGGACTGGAATTCCATTTATTAATATCTACTGTTAGCTCAAATTGAATTGGCTCTAATGCATTACGTTGTTGTGATTATTTATCTGGCCTCAAACGACAGGCAGAACGGAACACCCCCCCCCCCCATCTTTTCCTCCTCCTCCTAATTTTTATATTGTTACTTGCTTTCTATTGCAGCAGTGGAAGCACTTGTTCCTGTGGATTTCCTAGCAAATAAGGTTGTTTGGAAAGTGTTTATTGGAAAAATAAATAATCAGAGATTGCGGTTTATTGGAAAAATAAATGATCAGAGATTGCTTTAATTGAATGTCTGTAAACTTTCTTTCCAAATTTTTATTGGGGAACTCAGTAAACTTTAAGTCACTTTCCATTTAATATATTTTGTTTTCTTTCCCATTTTATTCTGAAGGAAAGACACTGGAGATACCAGTGCCTTAAAATCCCAATTGAAAGGAAGCCACATAGTGGCTATGACATTGAGCTTGGACATGGAGGATTCAGGTTGAAATCCCTGCTCAGCTATGGTGTTTATTAGGTGATCTTGCATGGGTCTCTTGCTGGGTCCCATCACTGCTGTGAGGTGTCCTCCTTGGAGGAAGAATGAATAGGCATATTACACAGAAGTAAAATAGTTCACCAAATAAACCTAAGCTGCTCCTGCCTGGTTTGGGTATGACCCTTTATCGGAACCAGATCTGCTTGGCATTCCTCAATAATAAGAACAGATTAATTAATGACATGGGGGTTCTAATGCCACAAAATCTGCACCCTCTGTGCCTCTTTCACTTCTGACTCGGCTACTAGAGACTCAAGTAGCATATTTCTGGGGGCCACAGATGACTGACAAGCCACCTATTACTCTTGTCCTTGCTAAATACAAAGGTGCCTTGATGAACTGCCACAAAGTTTCATTGGGTCAAATCATACTGGGGAATTGCTGCAAACATGGGAAAGTGTCATTACTTACAGGCGCAAATTATTGTGTGTTTTTTAAAAAAATTGGAAAGCACAGTGCAGCGTAACTTGGGATACATCTGCAAAATAAACCAAATTTTGAATTTGGCATAAAAATATAATAACGATGGAATCATAGGCTGAGGACAGACTGCCAGTCTGCCGCACCTCTGCGGTGCGGCAGACTGGGGCGGGGGGAATTTCCCCTGCGGTGCAGCGTTCGCACACCGCCGGAAGGAAGCCGCCCGCAGCGTTCAGACTGCGGGCGGCTTCCTGCAGCGGCGGGCAGACGCTGCGCGGCTCCCCCTCCCGGCGCGCCGCAGCAGCCGAGCACCACTTTGAAGTGGTGCTCGGCTGGTGTGGGAGGAGCGCGGCGCCGGATGCGATGCGTCCGGGCTGCCTCCTGGGGGCAGATGCGGCAGTCTGAATGGCCGCTCTGCCTCCGCTTTTGAAGCGGAGGCAGAGCGGCTGAGACTGCCAGTCTGTCCTCAGCCATAGAATAGTAACTTTCATAGTAAGTCATCTGTGTCCATAGTATTGGAAGGAGTGTCTGTTACCATGTGAATTTGCCCTTTCAGGAAGATCAATCTCATCTCTGGATTCCTTTCTGTTTTGATGTGAGGTGGGAATTAGACAGGGACAGGCAGGTGTGTAACTACGGTGGGGTATTTGGGGTCATGCCCCCTCACCTCTTAGCCATGCCCCACTGCGCTTTTGCCTGATGCTCCAGCCGCTTGCAGTCCTCGCCTCCACCTTGCCAGTCCTTTGTGTTGCAGATGGCTGCCCACAGGGCTGGGTGCCCCGTCCAAAGGGCAGCTGGTGGGCTGGAGACAGGGAGGGAGGAGAGGCACTAGCTGTGAGCATCAGAGAAGTGCCAGGGAAGGTCTTCTTCCTGCTTCTGCAGCTGACTTTGGCTGAAGAAGCAGGAAGAAAAACAGTGAGCCTGCACCTCTCCGACAGTCGGAGAGGTGGGGGAGAGGTCTTCTTCCTGCTTCCTTCTCCTTCTCTCTCTCCCCACCCTCCTCTCTCCCACTCCCTGCCCCCTCAGATTTCCCAAAACTCCACCACCCCAAATTTTCTAGCTGTGCCCTTGGGGACAGGGGCTTGTGGTACCACACATGTGGAATACCCTTCCCTGGTGCCTTCACTATGAACCTTGAAATGCTATACCAAGACGTTTCTGTTTTGTTAGGCCTTTGTTCAATAGGATTTGACTGCTGTTTGGTGTTTTCTTGACACATTTTAACTTTTGTTTTCATTCAGAAAAGTGGGAAACAATGAATTTAATAAACAGCACAAGGATTGTCTCTTGTTCTTTTCAGAGACAGCACTTTGAAGTTCTTTTGTGAATCTGTAATTTTATAACCTGCTTAGAAAGAGAATGAAAGCTGGTATCTCAGAAGGCAGCACTTACATGTCCTCTTCATCCGTCAGAAGAGCTTTTCCCTCCCTTCCTTTTCCCTAAAGGTACATGAAGTGGACACCTTATTTAAAGGAAGCCCTTGAAAGGTATTGTTTTCAAATAGACTCTTCTGCTTTCTGTCTGCCAAGGAGCAGAGGCATAAATGTGCAATAAATAAATACACAAGCAGCTTCTGAAGTTCATGTGTCCTGAAAGTGTGCTAATCTTTCATTTTGTTGCCCACTGCCATAAATTACACCTGCAAAATTACCATGTGTGAATTAAACTGTACTGTTTGGAGCTAATGTGCTGAATTTGATAATGACTTTGATTCAGCTTGTCTTACATAGAAAAATCTCTTAGATCTCTTCTATGCCAAACAAAGACTTCTTGAAGAGCACTACAAACCACACGAAAATTTTAAATTCTGTGAGGACTACATAAAAGTCTCTGAAGTCACCTATTACCTGACCCTTTTAACTGGAGATGTTGCAGATTGTCTCAGGCTCATATCTTCTACTAAGTGATCCTTTTAACTGGAGATGCTGAGGATCGAACCTGGATTCTGCATGTTCTACCACTGAGCTGTGGCCCCATCCCATGAACTGGGAGAGATGATTGAGGCATATTGCACCTCCCCCCCCCCATAGCATCCCTACAAAGCTGTTCAGAGGGCTGAAAAAGTGATAAGGGAGTGGAGGTCTGATGGTTCATTGGAAATCTTCAACTGTTTTTGTCATGGGTTTTGCCAGGTAGGAACCAAAGGCATGGCTAGGAAGGCTGCTAGCAAGAGGCAGTAAAAGGTGAGAGAGACATAGTGGTGGCAGAGAACAAGGTAGGATGAAAGCATGATAAAGCCAGGATTCCACATTCATGCATAATGCAAAACCATTAGACTAACTGTGGTTAACAACCCAACTTCAGATCCTGGTATGATAGACTCTGACAGTTGTTAGTAGAGCTTTCCATGCCTGGATGATCAGCTAACCACAGTCACCTTAATTAAATCAAGGTTTCATACTACATTTCAGCCAATACAGGATTGCAGGAAGATGGACTTACTCAGTATCAACCAGCTCCTGGCTGTTGGGACATCAGTGTTCCAGCTGTACTTTTTACTTGGATCATCCACCATTGCCTTTTGACAGTCATTTTTAAATATGTGTGTTTTAGATGATGCATGCGTCTTATTAGTCTTCAGATCTGTTTGTATGTGTACATCCTTACAAATTCCCCTGATGAAGCACAGGTGAAAGATGTCAGGGTTGTCAAGCTGAATAACCCCCCCCCCCCCACACACACACATACAACACTCACATCATTCTAATCCAAACCAAAGAAAGTAATTAGATGCAAGTGTGAAGCAGGCTTTCTAACCTGTTCTAGGGAACCTAGAAAAAGCAGGATATCACTCAGTGAAAATATTGATAATTATTAATAAGGTACTCCAAAGCCCTGATCTGGATGGGCCAGGCTACCCCAATCTTGTCAGAACTCAAAAACTAAGCAGGGTTGTCCCTGGCTAGTATGGGAAATAAGTCCAGGATTGCCTGGCAAACATCTCTGTTAGTCTCTTGCCTTGAAAAACCTACGGGGTCACCATAATTTGCCTGCGGCTGACAGCACTTTATATACATGCACACACACTTACTCTGGAAAAAAGAAGCAGCCCTCCACTACCAACTTTTTTTCTGCAGTGGGCAGACATAGGAGTTTCAGGCAATAGAGAGGCCCCAGAGGTCTGGACAACATCTTGCATAAACTGTGTGATTCTGCAGTGTGTCCAGAATAATCTCTGCAATGTGTAGATATAGGCTTGTTTTTAAGTGCGGAAGGTGGTCCCTGAAGACAGGCTGTTCTATGAAAAAACCGAGAGAGTGCATTTTTTGCACTTCATAAAAGTGTCGTACAGCACATGATAGTGATATGTAACTAAGCGCTTAAATTAGTAGCCGCAATAGCAGTATTTCTTTTGAGAAGTGGAAATGTGGGATTAGTACATTCTTCCAGTTGATCCTCTGTAAAAATAAATAAATATTGAAATTTGTGCAGAGAAAACTCATTTGTCTTCCCAGACACTGACTTGAGCTTTCTGCAAGTGATAGTTCGGTTATGTTTTGCATTCTGCTGACTCTCTGTCCTTGATTGGAACATCAGGCTGCCCACGGACAGGAAGAAGGAAAATGCAACAACAAAGGCACCTTTTGTTAGTTTCATCTGTTTATCTCCAGGTTTCAGCCAAAGTGCTCAAGCTTCTTTCAGGATCCAATGTCTTATGTGTATAGCGACTACTTATTCTTCATATATTCGACATAAATTGCCCGTTTCTATTAATTTGCCTTAAACACTTAGTAGGAAAAGGTTGTTTTGCTCACTGCTTGAGCTTTCTAACAATCTGACAGCAAGCTTCTACCCAGTGCTTTAGATGTCTGTCAAAGCCGAAATCACATCCTTGTGAAAAGAGCTGCTTCTTGCAGTCTCACTCTTGTGAACCCGTACGCATGATAATAAGTTTTCTCTTTGCTATCCAGATTCCAAACAAAACAGGAGCTTCCAGGATTGAAAACTGTTTTGAGCAACAGTGAAACCATGGCTGTTTAATCTTCGTGCTCATCTATTTTGACAGCTGGTGGGTAAAGCTAGATTACAACTGAAACTAAACCATTATCATTTGGCTTTGGGTGTGTTTTCCCAGCATTCTTGTATCATGGTAGTAGAAATCATAAATTAGATATGTTTATTTTTTATCATTATTATTTCAGTACAAACATACACTCAGTACATATACATAGCCAGTTTGGTGCCGTGGTTAAGAGTGGCAGACTCTAATCTGGAGAATTAGAGTCCGCCACTCTTTGATTCCCCACATATCCACATGCAGCCAGCTAGGTGACCTTGGGTCAGTCAAAAGTTGAGAACTGTTCTCTCAAGAGCAGTTCTCTCAGAGCTCTCTCAGCCCCACCTATCTCACAGGGTGTCTGGTGTGGGGAGAGGAAGGGAAGAAGATTGTAAGCCGCTTTGAGACTCCTTCGGTAGTGAAAAGTATGGTATAAAAAAACAACTCTTCTACATACACAAAACAAATTATCCAGTACTTTTACAAGGAATCGTAATAAGCAAATGGGTATAACTCATTGATATTTTTTCATTAAAAATGAGTAATATCCAATATTTAGTAAATAAATCAGTTTCCATAAAGTTACTCCTACTAGTCCTTAATCGTGTGTTTATTTGGATAACAGTGCAGTAAGCCAAATCTTGTTAAACCACTCACTGATAGCTGGTAATTCTGGCTTTTTCCAGTTTATTTTAATAACCAACCTTGCTGCTGTAAATAAACTTAGTTCTAATTCCAAATCTGAATAATCAACGTAACCTCCCCCCCAAAACCAGAAGAATTGATATTGGTTCAAAAGGTATTTCCCTACCCAGTGTTTCATTAACATAATTTACTATAGTCTTCCAAAATGCTTGAAACTTAGGGCAAGACCAGAAAATATGGAACACATCTGCAGAGGAACTATTACATCTCCAGCACTTATCCTGTGTTGTACTATATAGATAAGGGCTAATTTATGGGGAGTTAGGTAACATTGGACGAGTAATTTATACATGTTTTCTTTAAGACTAGTTGACAGTAGTCTAGGAACAGCTCTTTCCCAAAGCCAACCCCATTCCTCTTCTGTGATCATAATTTGCAAATATGTTCCCCATTTTCTAATATAGCTCAATTGACTTCTGTCCATATTAATTAACCAAGAACACAACAATGGAGTAGCACCTTTGGCATTACCAGAGAACAATAATTCAAAAGATGTTGTAGATCTTAAACCAATAATTAACATACAAATGATAAACACAGTAATAGTAACATTCAATATCAAGCACTGTTTAATGCAGATACAGGAGTTAAATCCACCAAATGTATTATATTTCAACAACCTAAAGATTACAAGAAAAATATCAAATCACAAAATAGACCAGTTACAAGAGTGAATGAAAAAGTCCTCTCAAAATAGAAAGTCTTCATAAATTGGGAACGAAGATGCTGGCTGTGGACCTTTGTTTCGTCAAATCTTCCTTAGATCTTAAACCTGCATTTTCCCTTTAAAGTGCATATACTAAATGTATGGTTTTTTTTTGGGGGGGGGGGGGACTGTTGTGTTTTTGAATTTTGTTTTGCCATCATTAGTGTGCAAGGCAGAGGTATTTTTATAAACTCCTGATGATACTGTGCCTGCTATTTATTTTAATATGGTAATTTACAAGTCCAAATGTGCATTTGCATTTTTCTGAGAGTGCCAGTGATGAGAAACTGTGCTCTCCCTAATGCAGTTACTTGAGCATTCTCTGTTGCGGTGGAATGGCCTACCTGAGGGGGTCAGGAAGGCTTCTGCACTGCTTGCATTCTGTAGAACATGTAAAATGGAGTGGCTCAGGAGGGCATTTTCATAAAAGGAGTAAGGTTGTGGTAAAATGGATGGGTTTGGGGCACGCGTTTATAAAGGGAATACGACTATAGTTTGTTGCTGTGTTTATTGGTATGCGTTATCTTATTTTTACTGCGCAAGGCTATTTTTTATCATCCAAAATTTACATTGTTTATTATAATATGTTTTACACCATTTTATTGCATTGTTTTCGAATTTTGCAATCCCAGTTTGAGGCATGGTGAACAAAGTAAATAATCAAATGAAGGGAAGTACTTTGGAGAGAGTTTCATTTACTATAAAGCTGGCATGATTGATAGGACAGCGCTGAACATGGGGAACAACACTTCATAATGGAAGTAGACAAGAGAACACACCCAGGTCTAGTTATCCCCACCGTATAATGTGACACCATGATGCTATGAGTTTTTCCAGCCTTGTTCTACATCGCTGGCTGGCAGGGATGGGGAACTTGCAACAAATTGCCACTTCTTAGCTTCCTTGTCTGAAAACTGGGGTTAAAAATGTCATGTTCTGCTTCACAGGATTCCTATAAAGATAAATAAAAGAAAATTATGGAAACCTTACCAAATGAATGATTATTAGAAATTGACAAGTTCTCCATACTGGTGTTTCAGTCACTAATGGCTACCAATATGTATGTGCTAATATGTTCCACTCAATTTTTTTTAAAGGTTGTACTCTCTCTCTCTCACCAGTATCACCAGTTTGGTGTAGTGGTTAAGAGCAGCAGACTCTAATCTGGAGAACCGGGTTGAATTCCCCCCTCCTCCACATGCAGCTGCTGGGTGACCTTTGGTCAATCAAAAGTTCTCTGAGAGCTGTTCTCTCAAGAGCAGTTCTTTCAGAGCTCTCTCAGCCCCACATACCTCACAGAGTGTCTGTTGTGGGGAGAGGAAGGAAAGAAGATTGTAAGCTACTCTGAGATTCGGAGTGAAGGTCGAGGTATAAATCTAATTCTTTTTCTTCTTCTTCTCCTCTTCTTCCTCTATCTCTCTGTTTCTCTTGGTTATGTTTTAATGAATGGAATAAGATTAAACCCTTAGGAAATTACCCTGTGCCCATCCTCTTGAATTTAATGGCTGAGTTGAGTGTATGTTTTAATCTCCCAGATGAAATTGGTGAAACTAAAAGTGAAGCTAGCCCAGAAGACAGAATCTGCTTTGATATGCTTTTATGATATATCCATTTTCTCTCCTAAACAGGGGCAGTGTTGGGATGGATGAGGGCTAACAAGCTGAAATTTAATCCTGACAAACAAAGGTGCTGCTAGTGGGTGGGGGGAGTTTGATCCAGGAATTGGGACATTGCCTGTTCTGGATTGGGTTGCACTCCCATAAAGGAGCAGGGAAGAGGAAGGAGGAGGAGGAGGAGGAGGAGGAGGAGGGGGGGGGAGAATGGGATTTATACCCCGCCCTTCGCTCAGAGTGGCTTACAATCTCCTTCCCTTCTTTTCCCCAGACACCCTGTGAGGTAGGTGGGGCTGAGAGAGATCTGAGAGAACTGTGACTGACCCAAGGTCACCCAGCTGGCTTCATGTGGAGGAGTGGGGAATCCGATTAGAGTCCGCTGCTCTTAACCGCTATACCAAACTGGCTCTCCAGAGGGCTGCTGGCCTCCTGTTGGATAAACAGGTGATAGCAGTGGCTGGAGGTCAGCTGTGGCCCTTTCTGGGCAGAAAAGGCTCTTTATTACTTTTTTTCCGGACATGGCTAACTTAGATTTAGTTGTGCTGTGGAATGGAGGACTGCTGCAAAGAAGAGAGGGGAAGGACTAAAATGGTATTTCTTCAAAGTTACTGTAATGCTCTGCAGAGTGGGGTGCAGTGCAGAGCTATTAAATTTTACCAACGGGTGACTTTGTCTTCCGCAGATTTCCTAATGAGCTTTGGAGGGGATCCATCTCCACAGCAGGAGCTCTGCAGTTTGAACTGATGCCTGCTATAAGCAGAGATTTGGTGTTCTGGCAAACAAGATTGCTGAGGCTTTTTCTCCCCCTCTAGAGTAGACTCCCCTGCGAAGTTCTCCTGCCTGCAAAGCGAGAGAGGAGTTCAAGGGCTTGTACGGGAATGGTCTGTGGTGTGTTGTGCTCCTTATGATGCAGGTGCTGCACTCTTTCTGGCACAGTTCATTCACTGGGACGGGGCTTGAGCAGGAGAACGCTGCTGGGTTGGGGCACGCTAGTGGGGTGTTCTTGATGCAGCTCTTCTTAAGTTCTGTCTTAAGCATTGCGCTGCACAGGATTATTTGGCTGAGTGACTGAAGAATTTAAAGACTCAGAAGTTTAAAAACAATCAGAGGGACTTTTAGCATGGGGTGCAGTATTATATTGGATTCATATTTCAGTCCTAAATGAATGTGACGCTACTGAAATGGCAGCTGATTTATGGCAATACTGTAGGGTTTTCAGGGCAAGAGACATGCAGAGGTAGTTATGCATTGCCTGCCTCTATTGAAACACTATTTGAAATGTTTTTATACCACCTTTTCTGGAAGTTAAATGCTTCGATACCTAAAAATCAAAACAGTGATAAACCAAAAAACAAAACAAAACCACAACGGTATGTCAATTAAATAGCACATAGTATCGTTTAGGCTCCTGGTGAGCTGAGAGAGATGGTGTGTCTTACACCCACTTCTGTAAACAAGCAAGAACCAGGAGCTGTAGATTTCTGAATGGAAATAGCCATGGTGTAACTACCATGATGGGGCATTCATCTGCTATTGGTTATGACAAATCTTACCCTGTGTAAGATGAGGACATGAAGTAGAGCCTGTTTCAAGGAGCATAATTAGCACAGGGAGGTGTCCTGAGATATATGGGTCCCAATCTTGGAAGGGTTTTTAAGGTTGTTTTCAGCAGCTTCTTTCAGCGAGGAGGAGATTGAATTTATATGCCATCCTTCACTCTTAGAGTGGCTTACAATCTCCTTCCCTTCCTCTCCCCAAAACAGACACCCTGTGAAGTAGGTGGGGCTGAGAGAGTCCTTTGAGAACTGGTCTTGAGAGAACAGCTCTGAGAGAACTATGGCTTGCCCAAGGTCACCCAGCAGCTATGTGTGAAGGAGTGGGAAATCAAACCCAGTTCTCCCAGATCAGAGTCCACACTCCTAACCACTACACCGAACTGGCTCTCAGGCACAATAGGCAGCCAGTATGGTTTCATAGTGCATGTTGAATAGGTTCCTGTTTTTCAGAATTCTTCAGAAGACATGCAGTTGTGAGCTTCTGAGTCATCTTCAAGGACAGGCTATGTAAAGAGCTTTATAGTAGCCATGCCTGGAGATTATGAAACGATGGATTAACATTACAAAGTCCCCTCTACGCAGAAGAGGACACAAGCTACACAAAAGAAGAAGTTGACAGAAAGTAGTTCTAGCTACTATTACCATGGGCTTTTCAGAGCCAGTGCGGTTTGGCTTCTCAGGTGTCAGATTACGATCTGGGAGACCTAGATTCAAGTTTTGCTTGGCCTCGGAAACCTACTTGGTGACCTTGGGCCAGTCACACCCTCTCAGTTTAATTTACCTCATAGGGATGTTGTAAGGATAGAACAGAGAAGAGGAGAACATTGTAAACCACTTTGGGCTCCCATTGGGGAGAAAAGTGGGGCATAAATGAAGTAAGTTAAAAAAGTGGGACTAGATGATATGTGCCCCAACTTTAACTTCATCAATAGCAGGTAATTTCCTCACTTCCAGAAACGGCCAAATGCTGCACCAGCCTGCTCCTTGAAATGACCACAGAAACTGAGGGCCTCCTGTGGGTATCACACTTCACACTCTGGAGACTTCACACACACTCAGCAAAGTACAATAAACAAGGAACAAGTTAGCCTGAAGGTATATATGTGTTTTTGCTGTTAGAAGGGTCTCAATTCGTTGCATATCCCATATAACAGTCATTACATGAACTATCTCTTGCAAATCAATTGTCCAACATCTCAGTCCAGTTACCTGTAAAACCACTTCAGTGTCCTTCCCCCAACAGAATGAAAGGTCTTTTTGTCCAGTTCCCTGCTTGCTGAATGCAGAGCATCTATTCACTAGTCCCTAGACAATAGCTTGTTCAGACCTTTGTTCTTTGAAAAATGGAGTGAAAAACAGGAGAGTGTATCAAGAGGGGTCCAACTGCAGATAAATCAATATTGGTTTAACTGTTCCATATTAGCTATAAATGGTTTTGGAATAAGCCTCACAAGAAAACACTATTTAGAACCCAAGTGCACAGCTGCTTTATTTAAAGAACATTTTATTTTTTTCCCTGGCACTTCCAGGTGGGAAGTGTGGCTGGAAAAGTACATTTTTAGAAACAACCCTCTTGGTTCTGATAAAGCATCAACTCTGTGACCTCCTTCTTATTTCTTTAGTGATAGAAGTAATTGCAAAAGGGAAGTGATGTGCAAAAAAAAATCTTGCAAAACTTTTATTTCTTCCTCATTCTTTAAGTTTTAATTTTTTTTCCCACAGAAGGCCTTTTGGATTTAGTTGCCACAAACCTTATGGCATTCTCGAATATTTGAATTTTTCCAGAACCTGAGCACTCTAGCCCAAGGCCCACTTTTACAAAACAGTTCCTGAATGAACTGTTTTTTAAATGCAGTATTCTGTATTTTTTAGAGAATACCCTTTGCATATCCTAGCTTCTGTGACTTTTCACTCAGTGTTTAAGACCTGCTGTGCATTTAATTGGATTCACTCACTGAGAGACAGTCTCTGCCTAAAGTTTTCCTCCCCAGATATTCCTTTGGAAAATTATGTTGGAACTGGCTTTCCAGGATTATAATTCAGGAAGCATGACACACTTCCAGCTTGCCTTTCTTCACAAGAATATTCCAGAAAAATCTGTCTAGGGCCACAATCAGATGGGCCACGTGATCTGATGTCGTCGCTTCTCCCTACCAGATTTAAAGTGCGTATCCAGCGCGTGTCCAGACAGTAACATCTGTCTCCAAGCCCCCATTCATTGGTCTCCATTGGCCTCTTATCCGTATCCTCAACATTCTCAACACCTGATAAACTTCAGTGTTTATAGTGGAACTGGTCTCACTGTGCATTTCCAGATGTCTGATCTCTCCATTGCGCTCATAAGCCGTTTGGTGAGGTCAGACACTTCCGGTCCCTGGCTGCCATTTTTTATACTTAGCGATACGCACATAACCGCACATTCACTTCTGACAAATAAGTTATTCTGTACATGCACACATTAGATTGTTTTTAAAAAGAAGAAGCTGCCAGCCCGCCTTCTCTGTGATACCATGCAGTGCAGGTCTGATTGGTCCACCGTGGGGTCAGGCTGGATTAGGGTGGCATGTCTGATCACACCTCTCTGGAACAAATAGCTCTGGAGAAATTAGAGCTGTAGCCAAACTGCACCAAGCCTGCCATCTGCACCAAGCCTGCCTAGGTGACCAGTTCTGCAAGACCTGGTTTGTAAACTCTGAAAGAAAAATGAAAGATGTATATACTCTCATTCAGCCTTGTGATTACTGGAAGAGCACCATTGCTCCTACATAGGATAAGTAATTTAGCACTATATTATTACAAAGCTGTCCCTAACAAACCCAGACCATGTTTACGAGACAGAAAACAGTTTCATTTCAGAGAGCTGAAAACAGTTTGAAGAAGAAAGCATTGCCCCCATAGATGGAAAAAAGAGTCAGAAAACAAACATGGGATTAATGGCCACTTTATTTATTGACAAAAACATGGCAAGGGCTTAATCTAACAAGCGGCATGGCCAAGGCCTGGGTTACCATTAACCCCACCCTTGCCATAGTATGGGCAATGCACCTGGCCCCCGGGTCGTAGCCCGCTATAAGCGGCTCGAACCCCAGGCAGCTCAGCCTTGGAACATGCCTTGATGATCCCTCACACACAGCCGCAAGGTCAGTGCTGAGTATCCCTCAAAGGCACTCCAAAAGCCAGCCTGTTCCCCTCATCCCAGGCCGCAAGGCTGCAGTTATGATCCAAACAGGCCCCTTTCCCACCAGGGTTGCTGATAGGTGCTTACCAAACTGCAACGACTATTTACTAAACTTCCACCACAGCAAGGGTCAAGCCTCTGCTTAGGCCCCTGCACCCACTAAACCCCTAACACTGTTAACAGCCCTTGCCGTAAATCCTTAAGGAAGATATCCATACCCTGCTCCGACAAATGAACGCCGTCACCCCTAGATAACTCGGCGTGCGTAGTTCTAATAGCCGGATTGGGTATGAAGTGGCCACCACCCATTACTAAAATGCTCCTAAATTCCCCATTTACCTTATGCCAAGCCCGCTCAATCTGCTTAGGGTCCAAGGCCCATCGCCATTCCCTTTGCGGAACTATGGCCGACCAAACCACTGTGGTATTAGGCCATCGCCTTTTAATAAAGTTAAAGTACTCCCTGGCTTGTAGAACTAACGCCTTCCCTTTTATAATTCCTAAATCATTACCCCATAGGTGAATTAGCAATATGTCAGGAGGAACACTGGCATTCAAACCAAATAATAGATGGAGTAGGCCCGCCCAGCTCAAGCCGCGGCGTCCCCTCCATTCAACAGTGGCCCATCGTCTTAGGCCCAACTGCAAGCTGATGGCCAATCTGCTAGCCTGGTGAACAGCCCAAAAATTGAAGCTGTGCCCGCAGATGAGAATGGTTCTGTGCCTGCCACAAGACACAGCACCTGAAAGGAAAGGACAGTCAAACACCGGGCCGAAAGAACAGATCACCACATGGCCATTGGACTCACAGAACCTTTATAAGCATCAGATCTCCAATGCCCTATGTGCTGAACATCCTCAGCTGAACTGCCCATAGCTGCCACTGTGAAAGCCGCTCCAATGTGAAAGGAATGGGTCCCAAACTTTACACCTAATAGGCCCAGCTTCCCCAAAGCCAGAGAAGTAACTGCCCAAAACTGATGTTTAGTCAGAGAGCTCCCATCCTCATGCCTAAAGAGGAAACCGGCTTCCAGACCCCTCAGGGCCAAATACTGCGACAGGGCCAGAACTGTGCAGAGCTCTGAATCCCGACAGGTCCCCAATTTTACCTTGGCTCCTTTTCGCATCTGATCCGTCTTAGAGCTCCTAATCGTGACCAGCATGCCATTGCCGTGAATATCAACATCCCGCACCTGCAAAGCCTTGGTCGACTGGTCTGTCTTAGACTGAGCAACCAACTCACTCACCCGAAGAGCCCCAAAGAATGCCAGCAAAGAGGCTACATGAAACAGGCATGCCTCATAATTGAAAGTGCAAACCGCACCCCAGGTCGCTCGCAACCCCTTAAGTATCACGGGCGAGATAGGCTGTCTCTCATCTTTAGCAGCACCTCCCTTGCGAGTCCAACCCTCAAGCATCTTTCTAATCCTGAAGTCACAAGTGACTTCAGCGAAGCCCAAAGCTTTGCTCACGAAGGCTAGCGCAGCAAGCTTGCCTCGAACTGAACGGACAGCTTAGCCAGCTTCTTTGCTCGATACACAGTAGTGCATCAGCTGATCTAAAGGAATACGCCAGACCTTGGGATAATGTTCGGCTGCCCTGAAGACCTTGAATTGGCGAACTGCTCGCTCATACCCTTTTCTGGTGCTAGGCACAATGGCGAAGCTTATAGCCCTGCAAGCCTCAGCCCTCCAACCTGCCATAGTTCCTGAGGCACTCGAGCTGGATGAAGATCGGCTTCTGGTGCAAGCTGACGAAACCTCACCATCTGTTGACAAGAGAGAACGTCAGCCACACCATTGTCCACACCCAGCACATGCCTGGCAAAAATTAGCAAGTTAAGTCTAAGGCACTGCAAGGTGAAAGCCCAGACAAGCCCCATGACCCGTGGAGACCTAGATGTGAGGGAACTGATCACATGAACAATCGCCAAATTGTCACACCAAAAGTGGACAGTGTGATCTTTCAATTCTTCACCCCGCAACCAAACCGCCACTAGTATGGGAAAGAACTCTAAAAAGGTGAGATCCTTAACATATCCTGCTGAAACCCATTCCCCAGGCCACTCCTCAGCACAACAGTGTCCACGAAAGTACACACCAAATCCCAGAGATCCGGCAGCATCAGATGTCACTTGGAGCTCGGCCTCCAGCTTCAATTCCTCCCTCCAAAAGAAGACATCATTAAAAGAACTTAAAAACTCCTGCCTCATCCCAAGGTCGGCCCACACTTCCGCATTAATGCGCACTCTATGATGCGGGTGCTGAAGCCCCCTCATTGCATCACAGAGTCATCTAACAAAAGCCCTCCCAGGAGCCACTACTTTGCATGTGAAATTGAGGTGCCCAGCAATCTGCTGAAGTTCACGCAAAGCGGCCTCCTTGTTTTTAAGAAATATAGAAAGCCGGACCTGCAAGTCCTGAATCTTGCTCAATGGCAACTGAGATATCTGGGCAACTGTGTCCAATTCTACCCCTAAAAATACTAACTTCTGAACAGGTCCCTCCGTCTTTTCATGGGCCCATGGAACTCCCAGCTCCCCTGCTAGTTGTGTAAAACCCTGCAACAGCTGGGTGCATCTACCCATCCCACAAGGACCCACGAAAAGAAAGTCATCTAAAGAATGAACCACTTCCAGTAATCCTGTTTTAAAATGTGTTGCCCATTCCAGGAATGTGCTGAAGCACTCAAATGCAGCTGCTGGGGTTGGGGCTGTCCTTCAGCATGCTAGCCCCGCCCCCAGCAAAACCAGGCTGCAAATGCAGCCAGTCTGATCAGTCCTCCTTATAAGGAGGCAATTTCGTCTCCCCCCCCCCCCCCCAGCCAACCTTCGGCGGCTGCGGGGATCTGTCTTTGTTCACGGGGTGTGTGATCATCCACTTTAACCCCAAGAACAGGTTTTTATGTTGTTTTGAAATTCCATTTGCCCAGAGATGAGAGTATGGGGGAAAGTGATGCCTCTTTCAGCTCTCATTAAAAAGTATTGTCCATTCCCAGCCTAAACTATGCATTGGCTTATTGGTTAGGACATGAGATGCCCCTGGTAGAACATGTTCTGTTCATCATGTATGTAATTTTGTTCTTGGTCCTTAACCTTAGTGAGATTTTAGTTTCTCAGGTGTTTTGTTTTTCTGAACTTTACTAGAATTTTTAAGAGTGGTGGACTCTAATCTGGAGAACCAAGTTTGATTCTCCACTCCTCCACATAAAGCCAGCTGGGTGACCTTGGGCCAGTCAAGCTCTCTCAGAGCTTTCTCAGTCCCACCTATCTCACAATGTGTCTGTTGTGGGGGGAGGGTGGGGTATAAAAACCAACTCCTCCTCCTCCTCCTCCTCTTTTCTTCATCTGAGAACCAGTGATAATTTCTCAAAGATTCCAGGGGCCAATCTTGAGCTATATTTACAAGCAGAATAAACAAATGAAGGCCAATGTAGTTATGAGCTTTATCATCATCAATATATTTAATTTTCAGTGTGGCCAAATCTGTGCATGCTTAAATCCAGAGATTGGAATCATAAACAGAAAAGTCAGATCTTTCTGCAAGCCTAAAAAAAGCCCCAGGTTTGCAGAAAATCTGAAATGGTTTTAAAACAAAACAAAACACTGGGTGGTGGTGGTGGTTAAAAACCCTTCAAAATAATAGAAGCAGTGCCTGTAGGTAAAGGTAGATTGGCTGGTTGGTGGGAAGGAGAGGAGGCAGGAAATGAGGTCTCTGGGTGCTTTCAGGGCAGGCAAAGTGGAAATAGTGGAGGAAAGGAAATGAGATGCCCTCTGCAGCTCCATGTGGGTCCCCTGCTTGTTATACCTAATTCTGAACATGGCCTTGAACATGCCCAGAAAAATCCACACAATAGGACTCACTACAGAGAAGGGAAACCCCTAGGTTTGCCGGGGGGGGGGGGGGATCTTAAAACGAAAACGACAAGAATATATAAAAGATAGTTATCTTGCGACATAACTTGATATGTGAGATTTCAGGTCACGACATGGGGGAATTTCACACTACACCTTTAAAAATGTTACTGAACCTGCTTGGAATAAACCAGTACAGTGACGGCCGTTTCAGACAGCCCTTCCCGTACTGTTTTGGAACTGTCTTCGAAGTGGTTTGCCATTTCAGACTGCCGCTTTCTTTTCAAGCCTCTTTTTGCCCCCCCCCCCCGCCATGACATTTTAAGACTCAGCCTGGACCTTGATCTCTCTTTCTCAGCCCTCCCCCCCACATTTTAAGACTCAGCCTGGATCTCTCTCTCTCTCCCCCCCTCTCTCTCACACACAGCATTTTAAGACTCAGCCTGGATCTCTCTCTCATTGTCTCTCACCCCCCACCCCGCATTTTAAGACTTAGCCTGGATTGGCTCTTTTTTAAAAAAAAAAATCATGGAGATCGTCTGCGTGGGCAAAAAGAGGTGCGAAAACACGTCATCAGAGGAAGCACTTCGGGGGCATTTCACACAGCACCCCGTAGCACTTCAGGACTGGTACAAGAACTGAAGAATGCTTGGGAGGAGGTTTCAAGGTAAACCGGCTCAGGAACACTTCCCCAACGGGAGAGGCACGTTTCTGTGTGAAAGGGCCAATATGTTCCGTTAGGGAACCGGTACTAATACGGTTCTGTGTGAAATGCCTCACAGAAACTGTTACTGAAGATTCCTGAAACAGAACATATTGGCTGTGTGAAATTCCTCATGGAAATTGCCTTGCAGCCCCCTAAGCGATATCCTGAAAAGCAAGATTTTGAAAGGAGGCTTCAATGGGACAAGAAAGGAGGGGAGAGAGAGAGAGAGAGAGAGAGAGAGAGAGAGAGAGAGAGAGAACAGCTCCAAAGGGGAGGTGACAGGAAGTTGGGAAGGATGAAGGCTCTTGGCCTCTACCTTGTTGCTTCTTCCACTCTGTTGCCCCAAGTCTCTTGATACACCACCTGGCGGATGGAATATCTTTGCTGTACAACCCAGGCCCATCAACTGACTTATACTAGCTGTGGTGCCAGCTTGGAAAACACATAGGTTGTGGTCACACAAGCCAGAAAAACCGGGGGGGGGGGGCGGGGCGGGGGGAGCGAGGCTATTTCCTCCAGCGGAATTTGACCCGCAGTTGCACGATCACACCTCCCTTTGAAGCTGTGAGTGCAGTCCATCAGTGTGTGATCAGATGCAACTGCAGGTGAGTTGGGTTTTTTTTTTATCCCCATGCGCTTACACGAGGGATCGATGAATCGCACCTCCTCCCTGAGGGCTCTCTATGGAGTTTGCGATGATGTGCATACTGCAAAGGGGAAAAAAACCACAATGGCACAGAGTTGGGATGGCCTGATTAGACCATCCTGATGCCATGAGTGCGTGGTGGAGTGATCAGACACAGGAAAGTTCATCTGTGGCCCGTTACAACCCATTTACTACCAGTTTTCCCCTAGTGTCTTTTAACTCTGCTTCTGCAGCATAGCAAAACAAGTTGCCGACAGCTGTGGGGCACTTCCCAGATGTTGTTTGATCACTTCCTTTAAATCCACCCAGCATTCACACCTATGTTGGGTCTAATTGTGCATATGATCGCAGCCTTAGTGATCATACAGGAAGTGAACTTAAAGTGTGCCCTCTCAAGTCTCTGTCTACTGAGAAAGTTCCACGAGGAAGAGTTTATGTGTGTGTGTGGGGGGGAAGCAGCAATGTCAGGTTGGAGATGAACAAGGGATGATGTACAGTGGGGGGTAGGAATGGGTCCCCCCTCCTCTGCTAATTCTAATTGGCCCCACTGGATGACATTTCTCTCATCCTAGGCTAGCTCAACAGGTTCATGCAAACAAAATGGGGCAAAGAGGTGTGCTGCCCTGAGTTTCTCAAAAGTGCAGGATGAAAATGTAATAAATAATGCCCAGCCCATGATTGGAAGCCTGTGGGATAAACCTGCTTGGCAGGTATATGGAGGAGCCCTTTAGGTTTCCAGCTCTGTGCTACAACCACAGAGAGCCTTCCGTTAAAAGGCCAGTTGGGGTGGAGAGCAGGTCTCAGTGGGAGTCAAATTCTCATTGTGTGTGCAGGTGATCGTGATAAGGTCATGGAACACACCATTACTATACTGAGCTGTCTTATTCCATTTTTTTTGCCATCCTTGCTTCTCCATCCCAGGTTTCTTCACCCTCTAGTTCTCTGTTTCCTGGCTCTCTGGACTGAATCTAGTGTATTTTACTAATATGACCTTAAAATCTCAATCTGTCCCCTCTGAACTGTGGAATTTTGTGCCAGATGATGTCGTGATGGCCACAGGAATAAACGGCTTTAAAAAGTTAAATTCATGGAGGAGAAGTCTATCAATGGTTGCTAGCTATAGTGAGTATGGGGAACCTCCACTTTCAGAGGCACTAATCCTCTGAATCCCAGAGCCAGGAGGCAACATCAGCTTCCATGTCCTGTTAGGCCTCCAGAGGAATTGGTTGGCCACTGTGTAAGACAGGATGCTGGGCAAGATGGATCCTCACTGGCCTGATCCAGCTGGGCTCTTCTGATGTTCTTATCAGGGGGAGGCCTCAGTCTTCATGCCCTGTTGTTGGACCTCCGGAGGAACAGGTTGGCCACTGTGTGAGACATGATGCTGGGCGAGATGGACCCTCGCTGGTCTGATCCAGCTGGGCTCTCCTGATGTTCTTATATCCTGTACTATTGATTATTTGAACTGAACTAAATCCATCAGATCAGTGCTGGTTGCTTTTTTTAATTCTATCTGAGGCTCAGAATATGAAATTAAAAACAAAGCCTCTGTTGGGCGAAACATATGGTTTGCTGTGTTTAGGCATGCCCAATTTTGTGATTTACCAAGCTGAATACAGCACAGCAGCCATGTATTGTGTCTTGCCAAGTGCTGGACAACGGTCTTGATTTTGCAGTCCAAGTCAAGCAACATGAGCAGGAGATTTATGAAGCCCCTTGTGAGCTGCCGCTCGTGCCAAGAAAAGCACTAATTACCAGGTGTCTGTTGGGCTGCGTTTGTGGCTTGATGCAGCAGTGAAACGTCTCACTGTCTTGCAAAGAGCAGTGCAAACAACATCAGAGAGGGAATTTGTGGGATTTCTTTTAAAAGCTTTGAGAACGTTGCTGACAAGTAGGCTGGAGTTCTGAAAACTGAAAGAATTACTACCTTGTTTTTCCTGAACTGGACTAGCCTTAGCATATAAAACTGGACTAGCCTTAGCATATAAAACCCTTTTAATCCCTCTCACTGCAGTGATGCAAATGGTGGCATTAAGGCAACAGGGTGCTTCTATCCAGTACAATCTTGCCTCCTCACTTATTACAAAAGAGACTATTTGCAGTATTGTGCATATAGCAATGATAATGAGACTGAACCAACCTTCAGCTGATGCACACTTTCTTGTGGGTTGGAATCTGCCTGTACCGATAATGTTTTCTAACTATGTGGAAAAAAATCTTCACCACTTTTTAAAAGCTGTTTTATTCATTTTTATTCAGACAGTCAGCATCTCTATGTAGAAATGAACATTATGGATAGGTTCCTTGGTGGAGAAGGCAGGATATGTCTTTAGACCAGTCTTTATACCACCTCTTACAAACATAACAAATCCAAACCAGCTGTTTCTACATAGGTTGCGATCATACGCACAATTAGACCCGACATAGGCACGAATGCTGGGCAGATTTAAAGTGAGTGATCAGACAACAGCATCTGGGAAGTGCCCCACAGCCATTGGCAACCCATTTTCCTCTGCCACAGAAGTGAAGTTAAAAGACACCAGGGAAAAACTGGTAGTAAACAGATTGCGACAGGCCACGGATGGACTTTCCCATGTCTGATCGCTCCAGCACGCTCTCATGCCATTGGGATGGTCTGATCAGGCCATCTCAACTCTGTGCCATTACCCCCCTTGCAGTATGTGCATCATCACAAACTCCATAGGAAGCCCTCAGTGAGGAGGTACGATTCATCAATCCCTCATTTAAGCACACAGGAAAAAAATGGGACAAAAAAATTTAATTCACCCACAGTTGCAGTTGATCACATACTGATGGACTGCGCCCACAACTGCAAAGGGAAGTGTGATCATGCAACTGTGGGTCAAATTCCTCTGGCGGAAATAGCCTCGCTTCCTCCCCCCACTTTATCTCAGGTGTGTGACCGCAACCTTAATTAAGTAAATTTACTCACATACATTAACAAAATGTTCTCAAATGGGAACACACATTCATTGTTGGTGGTTTTGTCCAATAGTTCTTAAGTTTCAGAAAGATATTGCACAGCAAATAACTTATATTACTGGACATACAATTCCTTTTATGGTACACTCAATACTGTTGAATATTTAGCCTGATTTAGACGTTTCTGACATACAAAAACATTTAACTGCAGTGCTATTGTTGGTAGCTAAAAAGTAATTGCCTCTCATTGGAAGGCCTCCCAGCTACCTGGAGTAAAGGAGGGGTATATGTGTCTGCGGAACTGTATAATTTTTGATAAAATAGCAGATGTTAAGAGGGCAAAAGAGTATCCTATGTTTGAGTCAAACTTCCTGAATAAGTGGTACCTGGTATTGGAGAAACTTTTACAGAATGTAGATTCCCCGTAGTCCTTTAGCAATCATTGTTATTTTAAATGTATTTAATTAATGTAACAATTAAGTTCTGTATAAGGTAAAGTCTGTCTTGTATAGATATCTCAGTTCTGTTGTTGTAGATGTTTTATTGATGTTTTGTTACTGACTGATGTTATCTCTGAATATTTTGCTTAATTAAAAAAGAAAAAGAAAAAAATGTATCTAAACTGTCCGCTGTTGTAATACTGCCCCTCTAATCCTAAATTCCTGTATCAGTTTATACATATGGACCAATCCTAGTTTTTTTTTAAACTGCCACTGCATTACGGAAAGTAGAGTTGGCTTTTGATAATTTGTGCAGTTATATGTAAAACATTTTTATGCTGCATATTGTTTCACAGACCTTTAAAATATGGTCTCATAAGGACTGGCAATCTAAGTCCATTGAAGTCAATGGGCTTGGAAAGAAAGGTTGCCCAGTCCCCCCAGGCACTGGTGGGAGATAGGAAGGGGGTCAGGTTGCCAGCTCTAGGTTGGGAAATGGGGACCTCAGTGTGATACAATGCCATAGAGTCCACCCTCCAAAGCATCCATTTGCTCCCAGGGAATTGATCTCCATACTCTGGAGATGAGCTGTAATCCCAGGGGATCCGCAGGCACCACCTGGAGGCTGGTATCCCTATAATATAACTCTGTTTAGGACTGAATTATTAGGCTGCAATCACACACTCCTTTAGATCTGACATAAGTGTGAATGCCTGATGGATCTAAAGGGAGTGATCAGACAGCAACATCTGGGAAGCATCCCACAGTCATCAGCAACCTGTGCTGCTCTGCCACAGAAGTGGAGTTAAAATACACTGAGGAAAGTCCAGCACTAACTAATTCCGATGGGCCATGGACTGACTTTCCCCTGTCTGATCATGCAAGCATATTCTCATGTTGTCGGGATGGTCTGATCATTCCATTCCAACTTGGTGTCATTCCCCTCCCCCTTTGCAGTATGCACATAATCACATACTCCATGGGGAGCCCTCAGTGCAGAGGTATGATTCCTCATTTATGAGCATGGGAAACAAATGGCAAAAAAACCCCAACTCAACTGTGGTTGCATCTGATCACACAGTGACGTGCTGAGTCTGCAGCACAAAGGGATGTGTAATCTCACAACTACGTGCCAAATTCCTCCAGAGGAAATAGCCTCGCTTCCCCTCTGCTCCAACTGACATGTGTGACCACAGCTGTAGAGAGCAATCCTGAGCAGGTTTACTCAGAATCCTGCTCAGGTCTTTTCAGTGAGCCTACCATCAGGAAAATATTTTTAGAATTGCACTGTCTGATTTGAATAATTCTGCATAGAACTGCCCTGTAACTCTGTTAGTTATAAATAGTGTGCACAGTCCAATTTGTGCATATTTGCCACTGCTGTAGAGTTGCCCGCATCCCGAGATCCCGGTCCTGGAGATCTCCTGCTTTTACAGTTGATCTCCAGATTACAGAGATCAGTTCCCCTGGGAAAAAATGGCTGCTTGTGAAGGTGGACTGTATGGCATTGTACCCTGCTGAGGTCCCTTTCCTCCCCTCCCCAAACCCCACCCTCACCAGGCTCTGCCCCCCCCCCCCAAGTCTTCAGGTATTTCCCAGCCCAGAGCTGGCAACCCAATTCACTGGGCATATTTAAATTGTGAGGAGCTCTGTCACTGTCTGATTCTTTTTAAAATGATAGGTTTAAACTTTGTAAAATCCTTTGACCCTATGCCAAGCTGTGCAGACTTGGAGATAACACTACCGTCCTGGTTTCTTTCTAGTTCTCTCTATTCCTCTTCTCTTTCAACTATATCCTTTGCATAATAAAGGGGGGGGATAATTGAGCATTATAAAATTGAGTGGGCACTTCCCTACACATGTCTTGCCTGCACAGCTAGAAAAAAAAATATAGCTTAAGATAAACATATGGTTTTCTTAACATCTAGTATATAGTTCTGGTAATGAATTGGTAACCAATGACCTACAAATGCAGTGTTTTTCCTATATAGCACTGTTTGTTTATTTGTGTTGTTGTTGTTTGTAACATTAAACTACAGGTGAGATTTCTAGTTTACTAAGATGGGGAAATGGGTGGAAATAATGAGCAAGAACAAAATAGATCAAATAAACATTTTTTATTCACTAGATAATACTTAATGTTGTATATGCTTTTTTAAAAATGTGATTGTTGCAATACTAATTGCAATACTGAATTATATTGTGTTCAGTCCAGTCCTAACAAATATATAAATTTAGAAAGGCTGCTGTGAAAGCTAAGTTCTAGATAATTTTGAAACAAAACAAAACTCATGACCATCCTGCAGTTTTTAGGTAGCTTCTTATTGAGCAGAGAGGAAGAGATATAAATAGGGGTCGTTAATGAGTCCAACAGGAAATAGTCAAATAATTAACTTCTTCACATCCCTGGCACCCTGATATATTATCTTAATTAGGATGTTTTATGAACAGAGCTCAGAACAAAATCTGAACTGTAGCACTTAATAGAAATTGGTAATACTCTAGGGCAACTGGTGGTTCTCTGGTGAGAGCAACATTTGAAATATTTGTTTAAATGTACGCACAGAGTTCACTAATTTTATAAAAGATTTTAAAGAACTTCCTCTTTCTCACAGCATGCTTCTCACACAGCTAAGTCGTCTGAAAGGGCCATCACCACTGCAGTCTGCATGCAAATATAACTGAGCCATTTGTTTCAGTTGTCTTCCAGCAAGCACAATGTTATCCTAAGATAAGCCGCTTAGCAATTTTGTGTAGAAAGCACCAATGTGTAGCTATAGGGTGATTGCCTTGCTGCCAATACCCAACCTTTCCCTTCATACAACAGCTAATGAAGTGTTCTGGAGACAGGGAAGCCCTTTTCTTTGTGACAGTACTTCTTCCTGACCAAACTTATTTGGTTGGGAGCAAAATTTCTTTCCCAGGTGACTTTTAAAATAAGCTGGTAATATACCTGGAGGATAATATAAAATTTTGCCACAGCTAGTTCCAGGTTCTGAGAATACTCAACCAACCTTGATGGCAAGGCAAAGAAGATTTACTGCTTACATGGAGCATGGAAAATTTGCCTATTGAAATCGATACGAGGGAAAACATGAGAAAGGGAGCCCTGTGTTCTGGGCCCTGTGCATGAATCTAGCTAAACTTTCTTACTCGTTTGGTTTGTCTTGTGAGGTTGTTTCCAGTTATTCAGAAACGTGAACTGAAGTCAGCTGAAAACAAACAGGATGTTCTAAACTTTGAACCACTGGTAAATAATGTGGTTTTTAAAAAATGAATTGTCTAAGAAATCCCACAGGCCTGGTTTTTCTTGGGAGAAGGATCTGTTTTGAACACAGCATACACTACATCAGGAAAGTAAAGCCAGCACACTGTCTCAGCCAGCATACTTTGAAACGAATTTTTCCGTGTAGACATCATTCTGAAAAATTCAAGACTTATAAAACGAAGTTATGTTCAGGAAGCCCCAGTTATTATGCCTTTAGAAACTGAATATTCACAGAATTGATTTGGAACCATAGCATTCCGACAATTGAATTAAAGAATGATTGACTATTTATTATATAAAGCAATTTCCTTTTCATTATATTTTGGAAGGAAACAAGTATCTTAGGCTTCAAAGTTGCCTGCTAATGTTTGCACCGTTCCATGCTGATTCTGACAAGAAGGACAATTCTGACACATTAGCCATACATTTTTTTCCTTTGTAGATCCTTTGCTTATTAAAAAAACACAGTGAAGTTACACAAAGAGGTTAGTTTTTAAAAAGTCAAATGGGTCATAATTTAAAGCTACTCTTGCATATACCCTGCAGCATGCACAGTGGGGTGCCTTGTCTCTGCAGCAGGGCCCATGGTGCTTGCTGCTCTCTCTGTGCTTGAGCTAGGCTGAAGTCCAGTTCCAGCATTTGTGTCCATTGGTGTGATGGGTCTCAGGCCACTGTGGCCACTAGTGTGATGGGTCTCAGGTCATTTGTTTGAGGAAACAGGGCCAGCTCCCTGGCACAAAGAGAGCCACACTGGAAGATGTTACTGCACCAACTCTGAGCTTGATGCACTCCACTGGCTCTGCAGCCCAAAATGGAAGGATGCCCCATTCCCAGCCTGCTATGCCTAATCATGATGAACCCACGCTCTGCTGTGGCAGGAGCTCCATAGGTTGTGTTGGAAGCTATTTCAAGAAACATATGTTTGCGATTTCGTTCTTGGGTATTTTTTATAGCTTTTTGATATATTTTGATGGATTGGGACTATAACTGGCATTATTGCAAGCTATTCTCTAACCATTCCATACCAAAGATGCTTGTGACAGTAGGTGATACAAGGGGCCAGTCCCATAGGATGGCACAGACTGGCTAATCCAGTCTGGTTAAAGGCTCCTGAATTTAATGTTTATACAAGTCAGTGGGGTACTGTCAGGGCAGGGTCATTTCGTACAAAAAGAGGTGCAGGAGCTCATTAGCATAACTCAGCATAACTTATTTGCATATGCTACACCACCTGACATCACTGGAAGTATGTCAGAAGGCAAGAAAGAGAGAGAGAGAGAGAGAGAGAGAGAGAGAGAACTGGCAGAGAGGGGACAGCTACTAATTCAAGCCTCAGAAATTCTGGGAGGATAGCTTCATTGGTGACTGAAGCCTTCAGGAGGCTGGTCAGAGGAACAAGGACCTTTCCAGGGGACGGGGTCATTTTGCTGCAGCCATGATACAAGCAGGCATTCCCCCTTGGGGGGGGCGGGGCTGGCACTAACTCCCAGAGCTGAGCTCCCCCAAGCTCCTGCTCAAAATGGCCCCTGGGTACTGTAGTTAAAGTGTTGAACTAGGATCTGGGAAAACCAGGTTTGAATCCTCAGTCTGCCAGGAAAGCTTTCTGAGTGGTTCTGGACCAGTCCCTTTCTCTCAGCCTAATTTATCTCACAGGGTTGTTGTAAGGGTAAAATGGAGGCGGAAGAGCACAACTGTAAGCTACTATGGGTGCCCACTGAGGCATAAATATCAAATCGATCCATCCATCCATCCATCCATCCATCCATCCATCCATCCATCCATCCCTCTTGTATAGTATTCTGTATTCAATTGATTTGGTGTTCTTGCAGGTATGTTAAATGTGGGTATTTTGCTTTCTTTCATGGTAGGGCAAAAACATGAAATGAATTAATAACATCCAATTATAGAGCATGCTGCTGCTGTAAGCAGAAGTGGTATTAAAGTGTCTAATTAATTTTTACTAATTGGCAATCACTGGGAAAGGGAGAGCTGAAATTCACCACTTTCCATTGCTACTGTGCAAGCATTAAGGCACATCACCATCTATAAAATTTTAGTTTCATAAAGGTGGCAATTATTCATGATGCTGCGTGTAATAAAATCCCTGGTATCACAGCTGCACATTGAGTGTAGCGTCGCAGAAAATGAATGTTTACAGCCACATTTTCTTTAAAAACTTTTAGACAGAAATGTAACATTTGATTGGAAGACTGCACAAGAAAGCATATTCTGGCTTTTGAATTGTGGAACTGATTGCTACTGCTCCTTCTGCAGACAGACCTCTTGTCCACTGTACACACTGAGAATTTTATCTTAATCTCTCTTAGTCCGAACTATGTTTCACTTTGCACTTCGCCAGTTTATGAGGGGAAAAAATGGAAACGGCTTGTGGCCGACTTACATGATCATATTTACAGCATCTACATAGCATTTTAGCAGTGACGGGAAAAATTGTGCAAACATGCAGAGGCCTGTATTACATGGTTTCTGGCCTTTTCATAGCCACAAACATGCATTTCATCTTCCCTATACCAGTTCCGTGTTGGGAAATACCCGAGGAGGGCAGGGTTTATTGAGAGGAGGAACTTCAGTGGTATTTAACGCCATAGAGTCCACATTCCAAAGTGTCTATTTTCTCCAGGTGAACTGATCTCTGTTGCCTGGAGATCAGTTGCAATCCCAGGAGATCTCCAACCACCACCTGGACCCTAGTCTGTGTTAACTGCGATCAAGCTGCATCTGACTTATGCCGACCCTATAAATTAACATTCTCCAAAATACCCTGTTGTTAACAGCCTTGTATATTTTAGCAGATTTGATCTAGGACTCATTTGTGTTTTGGGCAGTTTATGGTATCCATAAAACTCTCCTCCAACATAACGTTTCAAAGGAATCAACTTTTTTCCTGTCAGCATTCTTCATTGTCCAGGTTTCACACCCACACATAGTAATGGGAAATATCATGGCATGAATTAACTTGATCTTGGTTGCCAGCAACACATCCCTACACTTATGAATCTCTACTAGCTCCTTCATGGCTGCCCTTCCCAGTCTCAGTCTCCTTCGGATTTGTTGGTACAAGCAGCAGTGTGCCTGAAGGAAATGTGCTCTGCCACATTGAGTCTGAATTGCCTGTTAGCAAATTTCATTCATGTGTGTATTGCTATATGCCATGTGTTCCAATAAGGTTGATGCTTTTCTTTACGTTTTCTCTACATTTACTTCAAACTTTTTTGTGTATGTGTTAAATGTTTGTACTGGTATGCCTTTGATGCCGTAGCCATTATCTTTGATGCATATATATGCAGGAAACCACCAAAATGATGCAACATAACTTGTCTGATATCATGTTATGCTTTATTGGACAAATTAAAGGCCTGAATTAATAAAGTCACACACACAAAACTCATGAGTTTGTAATTAACCTGCAACATGCATTCTGCTTTAGCCTAGCTCTGAGGCTAGAGTTATCGCTACATTTTATATTCTGCATTTTCTTCAGAGTTTAAAACCCATCTATAGTTGAAGGCCTTCTTTAACACGATCTGTTCAAAACTGTTCTGCATGTATTTATGTAGTTCAGGGTGTGCAACCTGACCTACCACATCAGGCCCTAATTGAGAAATAGTTTATGAGACAGACAATTCCCCCCCCCCCCCAATCTGGTATTACTTACAGGCACCACTATATGATTTAGGAAAGCTAAGGGGTTCTTCAAAAGTAGGGGTAGAAACCAGCATGATTAAAAACTGTGGGATTTTTGGATTCTGGAAAAGTGGATTGCAACATAAATTAATAGGCAAAAAGAAATTATGTCCCGTCTCTCTGTATGAAAACTGCCCTGCTTCACACCAAGAATTGGCACACCATAAGTGAAAGGAGTTTGAGACATAAGGGGGAGCACGAGAGATCGGAGGGTCTTTTTTTATTAAGTCACTGAAAGACAACTGGGTAGTTGAATTCAGCTGAGTTGGATCTTGGTGAAATAAAAATTATATTAAGCTGCTGAGTGGAAATGCAAACATCTTAAATTATGCAGTGTAAGGAAACTGTGTTTTCACCTTTGTGGTTAAATAATTATCTGAACTAATCTAATCTCAAAGGGGAAGAAAAATATCTTTTGGTTTACTTTAAATATTATAAGGAGAATATCTTATAATGGGATCATTGTAGAAATGCTAACTTGGAAGGGATTTATTGATGGCATCTGCTTTTGGGAATTTTAGACAAAAGTCAGTCACACTGTTAGAAATGAAGTGATATGACAAAACCAATACATTTAAGTATTGAGTGCATATATTTTGGTTATTCTTTATCATGGAAGCCTTAAAACATTTAAAATGTAATTGCTCTCCAACAGAGTTTATCAGGCACTTAACAGGAATTGAAAGATAATATATTTTCAAGATGGGTTTGAAAGCAATTAACAAAAGACAGAAGTACAATTACGGCTTGAAGTTGCCAGCTGCTTTTTCAGGAGTCCTTAAAATGATTATAATAAATACTCTATTTTTGACCTTCATTTTCTTGGCCAATGTCAACTGATTTCATAGAACCTTTTCTTTAGCAGAAGTTTTCAGAGTGAAATGCAAAAGAGGACATTGGTAAATAGTTCTCGTTTTCCCACCACCACAATACAAAATACAACCTCAGGTTGTGAAGAGATGTGAGCAGGAGCAAACAGAAAGGAAATTTACAACATGTAATTTCAAAGGGAAGTATACACAATTTGTTCTATTCTCTTCCAAACTCGGTAGCTTTTCTCATCACGTTTTAATCTACTTTTCCTAGTACTAATCCTCTTTA
This sequence comes from Lepidodactylus listeri, assembly GCA_029233225.1. Taxonomy (NCBI): domain Eukaryota; kingdom Metazoa; phylum Chordata; class Lepidosauria; order Squamata; family Gekkonidae; genus Lepidodactylus; species Lepidodactylus listeri. Next base: position 53,563,021 of record JARCFY010000001.1, on the reverse strand, counting down.
CAAACAGATGATCATCATCCCAATCCTAAATATATATGTTTGGGGGGAAATCCCATAAATTATAGCAGGACCTACCTGGCTAACCCAATCTCATCAGATCTTGGAAACTAAGCAGGGTTAACCCTGGCTAGTATTTGAATGGCAGACCACCAAGGAATACCAGGGTCATGACTTGGAGGCAAGGGTGTAGACTTTCCAATTTCCGGGGGTGGGCTGGGGCTGGGCCAGAGACATTACAGGCCATTGTCTCCGGGGGAGGTTCAGCATGTCCTAGAAAAGTTTTTTGGGGGGGCTTCAGCTGTCCAGCCCCCCTGAAGTTGATGCCTACGCTTGGAAGTGGGCAATGGCAAATCACCTCTGAATGTCTCTTGCCGTAAAAACCCTACAGGGTCACCATAAGTCAGCTGTGACTTGATAGCACTTTCCACCACCATTTTTGAGTTGCAGTCCTGTGTTCGTTTATGGAGTAGATGATATTTAACTACTTGGTCAATTATTCCCAAACCAACCAAGAGCACCAGAAATGCAGTGAGCTGAAAGAATCCCCTTCTCCCAGTTCTAAGTATATTTATGAAGATCTTATCAGACCAATATAATGTTCCCTAGTGGGGCAGATCACATGAGCCCCCAAAACTGGACCCCGTGTAAGGCTGTCAAGCACTCTGGTGATAATCTCCAGGGGAAAGGAATAGTAGACAGGCACAACATTAACTCCTCTCAGGGAAACCCCTTCTTCTTATTTTGAAATGTCTGGTGCACACTATCCAAAAAAACTTTTGTATCTCACATCAAACCTTTTGCACATTGCTCAGAGTAAAAGGTACAGAAACTGCCTGAACTGGCCCACCTATTTTCATTCATGGAGTTTTGGAAGGAAATTTTCACACAGCCCCCATATATTCTGGTTGACTCCCCTTGTTTTTTGCTGAACCTCTAAACTAAGAGCTGGAAAGGCGGCGGGGGGGGGGACTTACTCTTGATCCTTTGACTATCTCACCATACAAGGCAGTCATAGAAGACTGGACAATACTGTAAGTTCTAGGCTAGCTAGGGGCTATACCTCTGTTATCTTTGTGTAAAGTTCTATGATCCCCTTCCACAAGTTCCCCTTATTTATCTGTCTCAGTTTGCAGCACTTAGAAAAACAATTGAAAATTGAAAGACTTTAGAGGCATTTATTGCTCATAGCTGAGCCATTTAGTATATCACTGCTTGGAAGACAGAAAGAAGGCATTGCCCCACAGATATACAAAACCTATTGTGGGCTGCTTTCACAACAGGGTGATTTTCCATTGGTGTCTGGTCGCTGAAGCAATTTTGTCTGAAACTGGCCTTGCCATGGGGATTCCAGACAGCCTCAGGTAATCTCTCTCTCTCTCTCTCTCTTTAGCAGTGTTTTCTCTTTGACACCTGATGTGCATTGAAGCCCCCCCCCCCCGTTCTCACATGATCCTCAAAATTCTCCACCAACCCTGTTATTTTGAGGAGCATAGGTAATGCAGCTCTGCATTGAAATAATACAGTACCTTAAAAAAAAACTTTTTTAAACCCTCCACATGATCTTCTCCTTTCTGTCTAAAATGCAGGCAGTTGTCTTCTGTTATGTTAACTGTAATTGACTAGCTCTTCTCCAGGGTTTCCCTTCAGACACAAAAAACCATTCCTGCTGATAAGTGTCCTGCCTAGGAAATACCTTTTTAAAAACAGGTTTAAAATAAAGCAGGTTTTTCTGGTAGTCTGTTCACGGTCTGTGCAGAACTATAGCATGCCATTGTGTGGAAACCTGCAAAAATGTGGTGGTGGTGGCGGGAACACAACCACACTAGTTGGGTGTCTGAAATGTGAGAAACCCTTGGTGTGAAAGCAGCCCTGGTTCTCCATGTTAGGTAGCAAAAGTTTCTGCTCTACCACAGCACGTTGAGACCCAAGACTGGTGTTTGCAGCCAATTATCCTTCCTTTATAAACAGCTAATTGCCAAAAGTGGCAAATTTACATGGAAGGGAGGATGCAAGGGAACTGGGCTCCATGACAAGCTTTGCCGAAAGTGTGAGCCTGTTGGTAGACCATGCTGTCCCTTACAGGGCACTTCCCCCTCCTTTTGTCGGTATTTTAGGGCCAAGGTCGTTGGTTAAAACACAGACCTTCAGCCCTTGTAGGGAGCTGTAGTGGAAAACACATTATCCCTTCTTATGGTATGCCACTTCAAAAAGGTATCTGAGGTTAGTAAGACAGGCAGGTTCTTTATCTGCCAGCCATTACTACAATTGCAAGACACTGCTGAAAAGGTCACAGCTTTGATTGAGTAAGTTTTGAACCCCCTCAAAAATGCGAGGGTTACCACCTTTTCATTCTCGCAGTGCTTCTGTGCCTTTGAAAGCAACTTATCTTTCATTATATAAGATTCAGGGTCTGAATTCATCTTGTCCTGCTGCATTCATTTTAAAGGGGGGTGTGTGTGTGTGTGTGTTGAGCAGGGAAAACAAATAAAACATTAAAGGCTCAGAGATATTGTAATGTGAAGTGGTGTTTGAATGATTAGGGCTATTTTAATTATAGATGAAGTTTAAGACCAACTAACAAGTGCATAATATAATCAGTAATAAAAATACATACATATACTGCCTTATACTGAATCAGACCATTGATCTATCAAGGTCAATACTGGCTGTGGTCGCACACACTAAATAAATCACTTTCCACTTCCAGTGCACTTTCCTACTGGATTTTATTGTGTGAACTGGCAAAATCCAGTTGGAAAGTGCATTGCAAGTGGATTGCAAGTGGATTATTTAGTGTGACTGCAGCCACTGTCTAATCTGCTTGAAAGTAACTATCCATGGTCTCAAGTGGAGGTCTTTCACATCCCCTGCTACCAGATCCTTTTAACTGAGGATAATAATTAATAATAATTATCATATGGCATTGTGTGTAGTATAGCCAGGTGATGTGAAGATTGTTTGACAGTCTTAAATTCTAGCTTATTAGGGTCATGCACCACTAGGTGGTGAGCTAGACTTATTTTGGGGGGCTGAGAGAGCTCTGAAAGAGCTGTGACTGACCCAAGGTCACCCAGCTAGTTTCATATGAAGGAGTGTGGAATTGAACCTGGTTCTCCAGATTAACCACTACACCACATTGGCTAACTTTAACTGACTGAAGCACAGACCTTCTACGTGCTCTACCACTAAGCCACTGCCCTACCCACAGACAGCTCAACAGCCACATTTTACCCTGACAAAATTTGAGCCCAAGCAACTACTTAACACCAAATTTAAAGCTGGTGTGCAGTTTTATATATGTGTGTGTGTGTTCTTTGCACACCTTATCCAGAGGCACTTGCTGTCACAATGAGTCATTGAGAACAGGCGAACAGCTGAAAATTAAAACTCACTGGATCCTTTGGATTTCAGAGCTTTAACTGGTTACCAAGCAGATAGATTTGAAATAAATGCCTTTCTAGGAAGCTGATATAATTACTGCCCATTAAGAGGAATCTCTCCCTTCTTAAGCCCCAAGCACAGGCGGAAGCAGTTAGAACTCTACAAGGCTCAATGTAATAATGACCCCATGAATGGCTAATATCCTCATTCATCCTGATCTGATTGTTTCATCAGTCTTTGTGCACTATACAACATGAAGTTGTTATTTAGATGCTCTGTGGAACTCTGACAATTGAGCATGGGTAATAAATTATTTCCCTGGATGGGGTGGGGGGAAGGAGGCTTTGTAGTAAATTTGTGTTGATCTATTCTGTGCCCTAAACTGTGTATGATAAGCAGTATAACATATGGCTGTCAGATAAACAGCCCAATCCTGCATGTTTTTATGTACAAGCTCTCAATAGGCCTTATTCTAAGGTTAGTGTGCATTTCATTTAAGAGCTACCAGCTTCTTTACATAATGTAGCATCTAAAGTTGGGAAAAGCTATGTGGACCATTGTCCTCTTGACAGGAACAACTACTTACCTTCTCCCTACTCCCACACCACCAAACACTTATAATTCAAATGTAGGAATCTAATAGCTCAGGTGTGTTATACCTATAGGTTCCATACACCCATGCAAACAGAGGAAAGTGGGTTATCTCCTGAGATGGACAGATGTTTTTCCTTGGACGTTCTAGCTAATGAAGTACTTTTATCTCATTTGCCTTCAAGTATACAGGTTTAAACAGTTAATTTTATCAAATATCTCAGCACTGCAAGTTCTGGTAATGTGAGGACAGAATATTCCAGGCTACACTGCTAATGCTACAGTTGAACTTTATTTGAAATATACAGGGAACATATTACTAAATAAGATTAGTTATTTATTTACCTGGAAAATATATATGCTGCCTCTCCAGAGACCTGCTCAATTAATTGGTTCATTATTTGAAATAAAAGTATCAAGAAAAATATAAATTACTCCTAATCCATCATTGTTTACTAGACTGTGATTTTTCAGACCACTAAATAGTGAAGGCGAGAATATCATTTAACATAACCTTCCCAATCCCTTCAGGTGTCTAATCAACCAACTATTACTAACTCCTAACCAGTTAATGCTAATGCCATTTCTAGTCCTCACCAACCCTACCCTTCATCCGGTATATAAACCAGTAACATTCTTTTATCTACTACCACCAATCCTAAACCTCCTTAGTCAATGGGAACAATGAATCCTTGATTCCATCTGTCCCCAAGCTTCATCCTCTCTGATCTATATTTGTTTTATTCAGACAGTTCTCTTTCCAAACAATCAAACCACATAAATAAAATAAAATATTACAAGCAGCCAGCATATAACAAAACAATTTGCATCAAATCAAAATCCTATTACACTGTTATTACTTTTGACACAGAGGGAATAGTAACTGAATAGTGAGAGAGTATTGTTTAACTTAGCCATACTTTTAGAAGTGGGCATATGTAATTGTTTTAAATGACAACAAAACTCTTTATCCCAGGATTACTTTAGTTCCTCCCATCAATATAATAAAATGTGTGCTGCCAGTTGTACTACGCCCAACAAAGAGCTTAGCTCTGGTTTCTAGAAGATGAAGAGATGCACAGCAATACTATATGTAGAATTCCTGCTTCCTAACAAAAGAAATCTCAAGACGATCAAGCCAAGGATGGGTTACAGGTGTGAGATCATAAGCCCTTCCCCGCTTATGCGGGGCTCACGGTGATTTACAACAGAGAGCCGGTTTGGTGTAGTGGTGAGGAGTGTGGACTCTAATCTGGGAGAACTGGGTTTGATTCCCCACTCCTCCACATGCAGCTGCTGGTGTGACCTTGGTTCATTTACAAGTTCTTTCGGAGCTGTTCTTTCACTAGCAGTTCTTGAAAGAGCTCTCTCAGCCTCATCCTACTTCCTGAGGTGATTGTTGTGAGGAGGGGAAGGGAAAGGAGATTGTAAGCCACTCTGAGACTTCTTCAGGTAGTGAAGGGTGGGGTATAAATCCAATCACCTCCTCCTCTTTACAAAACTCACCATTACTGTACATATGAAGCACATACTTTGAACAAACCAACTTCTGGAGAATATAAGTCAAAAGTGTCCCACCATAATATGTAAGGATTAATAGAGAACAGTTAATGCAGTGAACAGAAATACTGACAAAACCTTACATTCTAAGGAATGGACTCCATGTTACTGTTGCCATGGTGACCAGCATGTTCTTGGTGAACCCCCCCCCCCTCCCCCATAACATGTCCAGTCCTTATCATGTGACAAGGCATCTTTTTTTTTGCCATCAAGTCGTAGCCTCTGCATCGTGACCGTGGACTTCCTTGGTGGTCTCCCATCCAAACACTGACCAGGGCCGATGCTGTTTAGCTTCTGGTATCTAAGGACATTAGATTAACCTGGGCCATCCAGAGCATATACATTTACAGGCACCAAATTACAGGAAGACATAGTATGACTCATTTAACTTTACATTTCTGAGTTTTAATGCTGCTAGAAACTACAGAAAAGCCACAATAGAAAATGGATCCTTTCCCTAGGTCCAAATAATCATCAGAGAACAAAGCCAATGAAAGCTGTTTAAAGTTTTCTGTAACTGGGACGTCCCATAACAAAGATTTCCACTAACAGTACAACTAAGGTTTTATTGGTTCCTAAGGGAATGCCTACCATTTGACCAGGGGTCCTTTCGTAGAAAAAGAGGTGCAGGAGCTCATTAGCATAACTTATTAGCATAACTCATTAGCATATGCCATGTCCCCTGGCATCACCAGAAGTGTGTCAGAAAGGGAATGTCAGTTTCAGCCCCATTATACCCTATGGGCCATTGAAATCAATGGCAAAAACTCATAGGGTATATGAGGGGCTGGAGGAAAGGGGGTTTGAGGGAGAGGCTCCAAACTTGCAGGGTAGCTGCTGGGGCCTCTCCTCGAAATACCCACTAAGTTTCAAGAAGATTGGACCAGGGGGTCCAATTCTACAGGCCCCAAACAGGTTGCCCCCATTCCCTCCATTGTTCTCTATGGTGAGAAAAAATGTTAACTTTTTTCCTCCCATAGAGAACAATGGAGGGAATGGGGGCAACCTGTTTGGGGGCCTGTAGAATTGGACCCCCTGGTCCAATCTTCTTGAAACTTGGTGGGTATTTCGAGGAGAGGCCCCAGCAGCTACCCTGCATGTTTGGAGCCTCTCCCTCAAACCCCCTCCCCTCCAGTGGCTTTTAAAGTTGCAGCCGAAATTCGGCGGTGAGCTGAATCAGATTAGAGAATCTGATTCAGCCCATGGCTGCCCTACTGGCCAGTCCTGAGCTGGCGGAGCTTTGTTCCGCCTCGCTCCTGCCCCAGCGGACCCCTGCATTTGACAGTATTTACTTAAAAGCCCCTTTAGAGTGTGAAAATTATTGTCAATGGCAGGTCTTGCCTGCAGTATGATCTACATATGTGATCTACATAACTGGAGCTTGCAAACACAGTGGCTAAGGAATGGGAGAGATGTTAATCCCCACAGTGGAAATAACTTGTTGGTCAGAGCAACAATAACTTGGAAGTGGGTCATCATCTTTGGTGCATTGTTAGTGCCTATTTATTAACATTTATCCTACTGTGTCTATTTTGATTATCCTTTATGTGTGCCACACCTGCAGTTTGAAGTATTTGTTTAAAAGGATCGTCTTGCTGAATAAGCACTACACAGCTATTTTAAAAAGAGATGTAGCACCATCTTTCTTTCCAAAGATATCCTTAATTGATTATACTTGAAGACCTGCGGGCATCCCAATTAAATCGAATCGCCATACCAATTAAGCAGCAGTTCTTCCGATAAGTGTCATTAGGTTTATTACAGCTCCCTGTGAAATGCCCTTATTAAGGTAGTCCTTCCCTCCATTTACTACTGTGCAGTATGTTTGTTAAGGAGCAAAGGAAGTGGACACAACTAAACTCAATTATATGAGCCTGGAAAAAGGGTATCTTTTTAGAGGACGGAAGTGTTAACACTGGCTTGTCGGCTTGAGAACAGGTGGTAGCTAACAAAAGGGAGAGAGAGAAAACATTTCTGTTATACCTGGAATATAAAGTATTCAGCCCAGCAGGACAAAATGTTCTATCCATGCACCATAGGTTTTTTTTGTTTTTTTAACCAACCACATTTTCCTGGTTCTCTTGTAGTAGGTATCCAAGTGCTTGTGAATGGTTCAGCATGGATGGCTTCACCACATTTGCAAGTCTTTACTTCTGAAGGCTTTAGGACTTGATCTATGATCTGAATACTAAAGAAAGCCATCTTAGAAAATGCCACTTCAATTCAAAGTTTCACATCTGGAGAAAGCCTATGCCACTCCTGACTTTTAAGTAGTAACAACAACTTAGGCAGGGTGAAGATTTCTCCCAACCAGTACTTGTATAGTGTAAATATCCTCCTTTTATCTGTTTGTTTGTTTATTAAATTAAACTTGTTAGGCTGCCCTTTCCTGTGAGCAGAGCTCAGGGCGGCTTACATCAATACTAAATTTAAAATAGTATTAAAATTCAGCAGCCACAATAAAAAAGTACAATCCAAGATGAAAATAAATTTTTAATACCCACTTGCCCCCTGGGTTAAGTAAAATACAGAACAGGGGGAGGGGGTGAGAGTGCCAGGCCAACACTGTCCTCAACCAAATGCCCAGTAGAACATCTCTGCCTTGCAAGCCCTATGGAATGGTAACAGCTCACATAGGGTGTGGGTGTCCTCAGGCATAGAGTTCCACCAAGGAGGGGCCAGGGCTGAAAAAGCCCTGGTCCTAGTCGAGGACACCCGGATCTCTGTTGGGTTCTTGTTTCCAGATAGTAATGCTATGGAGAGAGGTGGTCTCGAAGGTATGTGGGTCCCTGACCACTAAGGGCCTTGACACCATTGAGTCCTCTGGCCTCTCCTGCTTCTTCCTTCCCTGGCAAATCACACTGTGATCCCATCCAGCCAGGGATCAAGTAGTCAACAGGATGTTATTGTTGCAGTATTTAGCCAGTCAGATTCAACTGTATGCTGAGGTCACTGGTCGCAAAAAGAAACAATTGATTTAAACAAATTAGCAAATACTTTGTGCAAGAATGCTGAAAATTCTTTGGAAAAGAAAAATGTCATTTTGAGCACTGGCAAAAATATTTGCAAAAAAAAAGAGAGTAGCTTGGGTAGAACTGCTATTGCATTCAAATGGTCTGTCTTATCCAACCGTGTCTGTCTCCTGTGGGACCCTCAGAACTGAACATGTTGCCCAGTTCCTCCATGGCCAACTTGTGTCTTGAAACAAAAAACGCTACAGTCCTTTCACAGTACATGTTTGACACTCTGGACTTGAAGTCTTGTGAGCAAATAGATCAATATATGTGCTGCATTTTTAAAGAGAAAAAAATTATCACACTTCTGTGAGCCAAGTGCGGCACTTCTTGAGATGATTTTTCAGTGTGGTAGTCTGCCATGCTCTGGTGCATTGCTGTATCTTACATAAGGGATGCCAAGTTATATAAGAAATGAAGTCCTTGTTCGTGCCAAAAACACATTGTTTGGTACATGAGTATGAATAGTACTGGTAATAAAAAATGTGATAAGGCTCCTAGTAAGAACTAGTTTTCCAGGTCTTAGGAAAGCTAAGCAATCATCATTTTTCCAGCGGACAGAAACTATGCCAAGAAAATGGATGTTCTTTGATGGCATCATGGCAAGGAGCCATCCTTAGATACAGACACAAGCTTTAAAGCTTTCCTCTAAGTTTATCAATTATGCTAACATGGCATTAGAAGCAGAGCTGCTTGCTATGTAAGTAACTGACATCAGAGTTTTCCTAGATACCATCTGTAAAGTGACGAACGTTCTGTGTCCTTCTACTATGTATTTCTGGTTTGAGAAGGTTAAAAAGAACTGACAATCTCACATGGTGACCTCCTTCTCATCTTGTCACATAACTGCATTCTGTAATATTTCCCGAAGAGCGGCTTCCCATGCAATGCAACTGACACAGATGCAGGTTTTTTTTAAAAAAACTATTTTTGCATGGTAGGGAATCCACATAGATTTTGCGAAATTTGAGAGGGTCTTGCCATATAGATTCTTTTTACAAGTAACACAGCCACCAGTTTGGTGTAGTGGTTAAGAGCAGGGACTCTAATCTGGGAGAACTGGGTTTGATTCCCCGCTCCTCCACATGCAGCTGCTGGGTGACCTTGGGCAATCCACAGTTCTCTCAGAGCTGTTCTCTCATGAGCAGCCCTTGAAAGAGCTCTCTGAGCCCCACCTACATCTCAGGGTGTCTGTTGTGTGGAGGGAAAGGGAAAAGAGATTGTAAGTCGCTCTGAGACTCTGAGTGAAGGGTGGGGTATAAATCCAACCTCCTCCTCTTCTTCTTCTCTACCATAGGAAGGCAAGATGTTGACACAGAACATTTTCACGAAGTTACACTGCTGTGTGTGGAAAGCTGATTATAAATGTTACAGGTCAAACGTGAAAATGCTAAAAAAAAACAAACTAATGAATAAGGGAAAGATCCACACAAACTGTTTTGTTTCTTTGTTGTTGTTGTTTTGCTATCAAATTGCAGCCGACTTATGGCTACTCCAGAAGTCGGCTACCCTGACTTATGGCTACTTTTCAATGCAGGAGATGTGTGGAGGTGATTTGCCATTGCCTGCTTCTGCACAGCGACCTTGATATTCCTTGGTGGGCTCCCATCCAAATATTGTCTGGGCCAACCCTGCTTAGCTTCTGAGGTCCTAGTGAAGCTATTAAGAAATGTCTTTAATTGTTTCACTAATTTAATATTTATAACCACAAGTTTTATGTCCCCCAAATTTGTTCCAAAATTCTTATTTTAATCAACATTAAAACAGTTCACATTTTAGTTTTACAACTGTTTTTATAATATGCATATTATTTCTTTATTGCAATTTTATTTCACCCTTCATTGACAGGAGTTCAGAGTGGTTTATATGGTTCTCCCACAGCCATTTTATATTCATCAAACCTTCAAACCTGTAAGAGAGGTTCAGGTTACAGAGAGTGATGGACCAAAAGTTACCCAGGGAGTTTCACGGCAGGTGAGATTTGAACTTGGGTCTCCCTGGGGTATAATCTAACATACCAACTACTGTATCATGCTGGCTCTTGGTTGCTCTCTTTATCTTAGTTCCCAGTCAGCAAAAATGGATCTAATGGGTATTCTTCACAAGACACTGTGGCCGATTCCGCACCAGCGCTTTGCTCCCCTTTCCACCCGGCTTGAACTGACCCGACTCTGTTAGCACGGTTCCGCACCACAAAATTTTGCCCCGCGTCTTCATTTTCACATTTGTCCTTGCCCCAGCTCTTGATCCCCTGCCCTTCTTTTGCCCAATCTTTTTTTTAAATGTAGGTGGGGTTGCATTGTAACGTTATAACATCATGACGTCCTCGCAATGCACCCCTTTTGTTTGTAGGGAACCCTCCCACCATGCTATAGGTATGCTCATGCATACACACATTTCTTTCTTTCTTTTTTTTTTTGCACATGTGTGGTTTTGTTGTGATGTAACAATGTTACAACATTGTCATTGGCCGTGGTGTTGAGGAAGGGAGGAGACAGTGGAATACCCCCACCACCCTGAGAAATTTAGTTCTGTTTTGCAGTCTCTACTTAGAATAAAATAAAAAGATAACATTTACTGAAATGGAACAAGAGCCCTACCAGTTCAATAACGCACTCGCAAGAGGGATCAGCAACCACCCTCCAGTTGTTTTACTTTTTACTCTTTCTGCTTCTTGACTGTGGGAGTGTCCTTTTTTTTAATGCACACTCATAAATAAAATGCTGCCAAAGTTATGGAAATGTCGAGCAGGCATTGACGGCATTGCAACATTGTTATGTTGCAACAAAACACTGGCAAAATCAGCAGATGAGCGGCTGGAGAGTTTACATTGCTTTATACTGCTGCTCAATGCATGGAGGTCCTCGTTGCATTACATTGAAGTGTAGTTGTAATGCAACAAGGACCAGGGGACAAAAAAAATGGAGGAGAGGGAAAGGGGAGGGGAAGAAGAAAGAGGGGCATTGAAAGGGAGGAGCATTAAATCCCGATTCTTGAGTTCCCCACTGGAATGCCCTGACTTCACTCCCGTGGCAAAATAAAAAACCTGAAAATCCAGGAAACGGAAGATCCGGGGGGAACAAGGATTACGTTCGGGCCAAATGCAGACCCGGGGCAACGTGGGGAATTGTTACTATGCTGCGGGTTTTTCCGGGGGTTCACACCGAAGCAACAGCTGGTGGGGAATCGGCCTCTGACAAACCAGAGGTAAATAAGAGTGAATGCCAGTTGAGTTGAATACCTGTTGCACCTCCTGAATGGATCCTGTAGGGATCCCTTGGGGGGGGGGGTGATAGATTCAAAACAGTCATTCGGTTCCCCCAATTGTTTACAGATTTTCCTACAACCCAGGTAACCACTTCAAATGTGATATACTTGCAGACCTACTCATGCTACCTACTGAAAAATGTGAAAATCGAAACTCATGGTAAGGGTTTATTATTTACTCATATCCTTATGACAACTCTAATGTTAAACAAGAATTTAAGCACTGACTTTCAAGTTCAAAGTTGACAATCTAATATTCCACATTTCCATGTTACTTCAAGGTACTTTGAATTTTAATCTCAATTTTCTCTCTCTCTCTGGTATTATTAGTCTTATTTAGGAAAGGGAAAAGACTCGCAGGAATGTTGACTTTGATACTGACTTTTCCATTACAATTGTCATTACCAGTGGCAGAGGGCAACAGATTATTGAATATTCCTGGAGAGAGAGCTCCTTAATTCTGGTGCCATGGCTTGCACTCTGGAGAAACAGCAGGGAATAGCAACTGGATCAGTTCTCATCCACACCTGGTAGAAGTTTCTACCTAGGAAGGGCCAACGGGCCAAATGCCAAGGGCTAATTCCATCACAGGAACATAACTGGAGCAAAATCTGGAGGAAAGGAGACAGCTCGGCAAACAGGAAGAGTTGTGACAGACCCAATAGATTCTATTGATAGAGAACCATAAGCACCAGTTAACACTGTTACTCAGGCAAGAGCTTAAAGGCAGTATTGATAACAGGCAATAATGAACCAAGTGATCCAATGGGTTGCTCCAGTATAAGTCAGCGTCATGTAATTTGAAGTGGCCTTGAAAACTCGGTCACAGCAGAGTCGAATAATAAAAGGGGGGAAAGATGATTGTTCTGCATGTATTGAAGATGCAAATATTCTTGATCACAGATCTTCTACAAATTCCTGAATGCAACAAAATGCTCCCCATGGATCTATTTACAGAAAAGTATTTAAACCCTAGCAAATCAGAGGAAAAAATATTATGAAATGCAAAGGTGTTCTTCCATTAGCTAGCATCATAGCTGTGTCAGATCAAAGTGTTGTCTTAATTTAGTCTGATCTCAGATGCTTTCGAGTAACAACCTTACCTGAAACTACCTTGATCATCTGCCTCACAGGGAATATTATCATAGCACAGGATTAGACATCTAAAACCTTTAACCATGAGAGATTGTTTTTGATAGCCTTGGAGCATTTAAATCATGAATATATACCAGCAGGAAGTTTGCTCCGAGTACCTGCTGGTATTTGTCAGATGCACTTGTGTTCCATTACTTCTGACAGTATGTTAACACCTAGAGGGCACCTGGAGGGCACAACAATTGGAAAAATTTTGGATCTCCTTACTTTTAGTGTACTCCTATCTGTCCAAATACTTTTCTTTCTGTTACAACTCCAGCTCTCAAATCTTATACATTTCAGAATATTGCTAGGAGTTACCTATCTGATTACTGTGGATGGATCTATCCTGGAGGTTCGGTTATAGTCCCATCTGTTACGCGTCATGGCCTTTTATGAAAAAAAAATGTTAATGTTCTTAAATGTTTAAGGTCCACAGTTTAATCTTTGTCGTCTCTGCTTTGAAAATGATTTCAGTGATAAGGTTGGGAAAGCCCTTGGAAATTCGCTGCAAGTCTGAATAGAAGATTCTGTGTCTCTAAGGTGACTCCTTAAAGGATGGGCAGGTGTGTCTATCAGCCAATTTGTGTAAATAAACAGCAGTAAAACTAGGAAACAGCAATAGGAATGAACTATTAAGTGGCTGAAGTAGAAGCACCTTAGAATGTATGATCTCTATCTGGGAATCCACTGTGGGGTAGTAGATCTGCTGCTTTATGCAAATTCTCCTTTACCCACCAACACTACAGTTATCCTCCGATAAAGGAAATATTACAAAGATACTTTCCAGTGCTCTATTGTTCCTCTGCACCAAAAAGCTGAAGACCAAACCCAATCTGAAATAGTGCCACTCCCATAACTTTGCACAGTCTGCAATGGTATATTGGAATGTTAGATCCGGAAATGGACTGTAACAGATAAGATAGTGATTCTCTGAGCCAAGTAGATACAGGTGGATGGTGTGTTCCAGCGCTCATTGCTTACAGTGGAAACTGGTTATGCCCTGAGTGAAAACACTGTTAAATTGTTACTGCTATTGCAGTTAAATTCTGATATTATTGTGCTGATTCCTTCATATTTCTGCAGTCTAAGATATTTTTGTGATCCAGTGCAAAGCTTGAGCTAAGTACTTGATACACTGAAAGAAAGGCAAGTGATCATTTCATGGGGTTAGAGCAGGCTGTGCTGTCCATAGAAGGGAAGGCAATGAAAGCGCAGCCTTCCAGTGGAATGGGCTACTTTTTTGTTTAGTATACAAAACCAACACTTGTTTGTCGCAGAAGGCAGGGAAGGAGATTTCTTCTTATAGAACAGGTGTGCTGTGCTTTTTCTGGAGTTTTGTCTCCTCAAGGCAGATTTAAACATGTCCCAGTCTTTGCTTAGAAGCTGCTAAAAAGTTCTCCTCCATGGTAATGCTCTATTTAAACATTCTTACCATATGTGTTGCCCGGTCTGATGAATCCGGGGAGGTACAGAACTGCCGAACTGCCTGTTAGGACAATGAGGGGCATTACAGAATTATCAGCCCAATCCTCAGGGCCACTGTGGTGGAGGCAGCCAGCTGCTGTGCATCCAAAGCACTGCTGGTCTGTTCCATATGGACATTCCACATGGGGAAATAGCACATGCCCCTCCATGAAACATAGATGGCATCATAGCAACCCTGGCAGCTCCCACCAAGCAGACAGTGACACCCAAGAGCATTTATTTATTTCTTTAAAACATTTATGAGTTGCTTTTCTCCCTTGAGGAACTCAAGGTACAACCCATCACTGCATGCCAGTATGGTTGCTGCCATTCAACACTGCTTCCCCCAGTGGAGAGACAGAAAACAGTAAGGAAAGACTTCAGGTCCCCCATCCTGGAAACTTTGTTGCATTCCAGACTTGATAAGATGCAACAAGTTTGGTGATGTACGCGCATGTTCCGCTGATTCCCCCTCTCTTCTCGTCACCCCAAGCTCCTAGCTTGAACTGTAGGGAAAAGGACAAGATCACTCCTGTTCTCAGCAGCCCGAGCTCTCAGTTTGGGGCTGAGGGCAAAGAAGCAGATCACTTATCTTCTTTCCACTCCAAGCTGTCAGCATGGGTTGCAGAGGAAAGGACAGAAATTGTCTCTCTCTTCTCTCCCTTTTGCAGTGGGGAGATTAGAAGCATTACTTCAGTCCCCATCACAAATCTCAACGGGAGGGAAGAGAAATGATATTTCCCTTTTGTAAAGGCTGGTGGCTTCTGATCCCCATCTTCACTATGTAGCAATTTTTCCGAGGAGAGATGGTCAGGAGCCCATTCCCAGCTGATCCCCTATCAGCTGTGAGTTGGCTTTCAGTACTTCCACACCCAGCACAAGGAAGCGCTGTGTTCTGGCCTTGGTGGGTCTGGTGTGGGAGCAGGCAGAAGTTCCACGGAACAACCAGGCAGAAAGTACCAGTTAGTCACTCACAGCAAGGGTTCAGGCAGGAGAGGGGTCAAGAGACAGTCCAAGGTTCAGGTATCCAGAAAGGGGAGTCATCAGGTAGTCCAAGTTTCAGGGGTTCAGAAGTCAGGTGGTCCGGGGTCCAGTCCAGGTTCAGAGCAACAGAGGTTTCAGTCAGAGATTCAGGAGACAAGGTTGGTGGTTATGCAGCTATGGTATAAGTTGCAACTACAAAGAGCAGCTTCCCCCTTCCTGGATTTATAGCTACATGGGCTTTTTAGCTGCTGTTAATTGTGGCAGGCATCCCTGCAAGTACTCACCTAGTGATGGATGTCTGTGATCCATCAGATGCTCACTGCGACAGGCTCTCAGGTCTGATCTCCATGAACGGCGATGGTGCTCAAGGGGTGTTGGAGATACTCCTCCTCCACGTCTGGACTGGATGCCAATAAATTGCTTGCAGCTGGAGGAGAGGGCAGATTGGCTACAGCCGGCATGTTGTCAAGCGCTTGCATCTCCTGCCCTTGAAGACTGATGAGCTCTATCTCAACTGGGTGTTCCTCCTCCTCTTCAGAGGAGGTTTTGTTATCAGGCTGGTCATTCATCTGGTCAGGCTGGCTATCAGGGAGACATATGACACGCTCGGAGATCAGAACCCCACTCCCAACTGATCCCCTGATCAGCTGTGAGGCAGCTTTTGACCAACACACAGCTGCAAACTTGTTCAGCAGTTGTTTGAGTTATTTAATGCAAGCTGAACATATCCTTGATCAGTTTACTGTCAGTCTGATTGTGAGTGTCAAACATGGTACTTTGGAGTGACAAACAGATTTGCTGCAAAATTCATGGTATTCCTCATTGTCACAGATAGAGTGCCAAAGTAGGTGAAGACCTTTTTAAAAAACAAAAACGAAAAACAGAATCTGTTAAAGAGACTGTTAAAACATGGAGAAAAACCCATTTAATCTAGCAAATGGCTACTATTGCTATCTTACATCATCTGGGATACGAGTTGTACCCACTGTGAGCTTTACATCAGAATAAGACCACTGAACGGTCAACAGTGGGTAACAGTCAATTCAATTAATTTCAGTTAATTTTACCTGCTGAGACATTAGGTGGCAACTGGGCTGACACAGTTTGCATTTGCTTCTCTCTCTCTCTCTCCCCCCACAATGCCCATTAGAAAATTCTGAAAGCAGGCATACTGCAACAGCCTCTCCACTTGGTTCTTAATCTCGTGCCACCTCCTGGATAAACAAGTATTCAGATGGCTCTTTTTATAGGCAAAACCATGGAAAAGATTTGGGAGAATTTGTACTGGTAGGAAATTAGCTATTTCTTCATGTAAATTGCATGAATATTGGCTTGTTGTGGAGTTTAGGACCAAGTGACTGTACACCTGCCACCAGTTTTCATTATAGTTCCTCACCATCTGTATCTCTGTGTTAAAGTTCGTTCTCAACATTCTGTCACATTCCAGCATGACCAAGAAACAGAACCCTGGATATGTCGGTGCAGATCTGAATAGGTTGGATTCTAAGTGCCTGGAATGATCAGGGACTAGGAGTAAGGTGTGGGGCCACAGTGGCTCAGAGGTTAAGACGCTGAGTTGCAGACTGGAAGATTGGTAGCTCAGCAGTTTGAGACCCTAGTACCATGTGACAGAGTAAGCTTCCTGTCTCTGGCCCCAGCTCCTGCCAACCTAGCAGTTCGAAAGTAAGAAATTGCAAGTAGATAAATAGGTACCGTTTCAATGGGAAGGTAACAGTGTTCCGTGGGCCTTGGCAGTTAGTCATGCTGGCTACATGACCATGGAAAAGTCTTCGGACAGTGCTGGCTCTTTGGCTTGGAAACGGAAATGAGCACTGCCCCCTAGAGTCAGATTCGACTGGCATTTGAGCAAGGGAAACCCTCACCTTTAGGAGTAAGGTGTAGTCCTTGTGCTAGTGGTGGCCTCTATGGAGTAAATGGTTTCTCTCTGAATCCTACAGCCAAAAATGAAAGCATTTGGGGAAGGCAAAACCTGCCTTCCATCCCTAATGCCAGAGGCTCTCTTGCACTGACAGGGCTCCTGGATGAGCGTGAGGTGCGTTTGTGTATGCAGAACATACACAGTCCAAGGGTGCGATCCTACACCAGTGCCATTTTAAGTCTCCATATCCTTTCAAGCATTTCACACAGGATGCTCACAAGACAAGGATGCCTGAAGATCATGGCCCGAAACATCTTTTTTTCTCCCCTTCTCCAAAAGAAAGAAATAACATCAAACCCGATTAAAAGTTGCGGAGAACATGAAAACTTGTTTTGTGTCATTACCTAATAAAAAACCCCAGGAATCACTGTAAAGTATTGCATTTAGTGTGGTGAGAGCTATTCTAACTACCTCCCAGGCCGGTAGCTAGGAAATTTTTTGGGGGAGGGGGGCTGGGGAAAATGGGGGGGGGGGGCAAAAGCTCCACACATGTGCACTGACATCACAAAAAGCACACTGACATCACAACAAATTAAAAAAAAAAATTAAAAATGCTCATGCTGCTGCCGCCGCCAGCACTGAGATGCAGCATCAGCCCCCCAAGCAGGGACCCAGCAGTCAGAAAGAAATTAAGTTGCTTTTAAATGTACAAGGAACACTGATTTAGTGGCCTCCCGTTTCTGCAGAAAGATAAGATTCCAGCCCTTGCTGGGCGTGGAGACCTTGGAATTGGGCTAACAGGAAAAAGGGCGGGGGAAGTGGAGAAAAATCACTCGGGAAAGAAACGGGGAGATGCAAAGCACAAGTGGCTTGGAGGGCTGGGGCTGGGGCTGGATTGACACTACCAGGCAGGCAATTGATTGGGGGTGAGGGGGCCGGAGGGAGGGAGGGAACCAAGGATCAGGGAGGAGCCCATAAAAACCACGGGGGGGGGGGGGCAGGCCCCATGGGCCCCGCAGTAGCTACAGGCCAGCTACCTCCACTTCTGACCCTGGAGCTTCCTTCAAAAGGTGTACCTTCTGATATAAGGAGAAACCTTTAATAAGAATAGCAATAGTAGTGCAGTCTTATCATTGCCTTCTAAAGGTACAACGCGGCTTAGAGTTGCCCTGTGAAAGTCTCATTTATTCATATGGAGTTTAATTTGATAATATCCAGAAATTCTAGCAGTCCAATTCTGACTATGTGAGACTGTAATACTTTTGTTTCTTGCAAAATTTATTTTCTGATTTCATCTTTTATTCTTTTTCTACCTCTCAGCTGACAAACATTGATACATATTCATTAAGGAGATATAGGGTGTAGAACTTGGCAGCTTTCTTTCAAGAGCTGGATATGTATTCAAGTATGCTTGTGGAAAAGTAAGGCATTTACAGTTTTAAATTACACAAATATGCCAAGCAATTTTATATGCTGATTGAGTTAATTAAATTATGAATTATGCATTTTGTGCTGTAAAATCAGTAAAATAAGTTTTAAGTTTGAGAGGAAAGTAAGGACTGTATATATTTCAGTTTTTCCAAAAATGTCCTCCTCCCCCTGAATTCCACCTTCATTTTTCCCATAGCTTCAACTTTTCTAGGAATTTTCCATCTCTCTCCCAACTGCAACAAAGCCTATTTTTACATAAGCACATTTGCTGGTATTTTTACCTGGTAATTCTTTTATCCCCCACCTACTGTTGTCTCACCATTCTAAAGCCAGGATTTTATTTATTTTTTGTTGCTTAAGTTACTTTCTATAGAGCCATGATAAGGGAAGAAGAGAAGAAGAGATAGGATTTATCCCTTCATTACCTGAAGAAGTCTCAGAGCGGCTTATGATCCCCTTCCCTTCCCTTCCCTTCCCCTCCCCACAACAGACACCCTGTGAGGTAGGTGGGGCTGAGAGAGCTCTTTTGAGGACTGCTCTTGACAGAACAGCTCTGAGAGAACTGTGACTGACCCAATGTCACACAGCAGCTGCATGTGGAAGAGTGGGGAATCAAACCTGGGTCTCCCAGATTAGAGTCCATGCTCCTAACCACTTCACCAAATTGGCTCTGATGGGGTTATTATAATAATAACTGATGGGGTAATGATGATGATGATGATGCCTCTCTGAGTTATAGTCAAGGGATTCCAAACAAGCTCTGAAATTCTAGGGTCCAGGCAAAATTTTGTCATGGTCGTTTTGCTGTATGTGTAACCTGGCTCTTGGATACGTCTTTGTTCGGCATCCGGTGATATACCTGCCCCGGGGAACCAGGTCATATTAATTGGAGATCAGCTCTTCCATCAGCAGCCAAAGCTATTCATACTAATTTCCAATAATGTCCTCACATTACCTTGCAAAATTGCAGAAAATAACTCTGGCCATCTCTTTGGAAGATAATTTGGCTTCAGTGTTGTTGAGCGAGTAATGATGGGAGTGCCTATCATGATAATGCCACCCTGTCCAGGATTATAAGGAAGTCACAGATCTCCAGCTCCCATTATGTAGCCTTTTTACAAGTCTAAGGAGAGATGGTGATACTCGCTCTTAGGTGAATGCTGTCTTGGAGCCATGAATTCTAGCAGGGCCCAATCAAATGATTTGGGTGGTCTCTTCACAGTTTGTTTACGCACTAACATATAATTCCTTCAGGCCCCCCCCCCCCCCTCACTTGGTAGCTTTGGGCTTCAGAGAGTTTGGAGTGTGAAAGACAGAATTTACACATATCTTAGAACCAGAAGAGGGATCAAATGGCCCAGGACTACTTTTAGCAGTTGCCTTTCATTCATTTTATTCCGTAGTGATGGTAGTTTTACAAAGGCTTGATTACACCATTAGGGTCCATTCACTCAAAACGGGAGTATTACCTAGATGGGATGTTCTTGGATTTGTACACCTTTAAAGTTCAACATGTTCTTCTGTTCAACAGCCGTGTCTTCTGTGTTCCCTGTAGTGTTTAGGTCCCTATGAAGTAGAGTGTTCTTTGGAAAAGAGATTTTTGATGTTCTTCTTGACCCGTCACTTGATAGTAGCTTTGTTTTATGTTTATTCTTTATCAGGCTTTAAAAATGCCAGGCTATATTGTTTATGACTTATATAGAGCTTGCAAGTTTTATTATACTGCTTTGTTTACTGTGGAGAACACAAATCAAATGCTGTACAAGACAGGAAGGCATTTGTTTGGAATCTCCCTCACTTCATGACGTCTCAAATGAATAGAAACCAAAATTAAGGACTAAGTTACATATTCACCTCTCCTGAATATCCCTAGCATGGATTTTGGTTTTTTCACTGCTGCTATACACCGTTGGCATTTTTATTGAACAACCTTCTGCCACCCCAAGATCAGTTGCCTTTTCTGTCACCACCAATTCAGACTGTATATACATATATTTAAAGCTAGATTCTCCCCCTGTTGCAATGAACAATGTGCTCTTAATTCCTACATAGAACTTCATTTGCCACATTGTTGCCCACCCACCCAATTTGGAGAAATCCTTGCAGAGTGGGATCCTGAGACCCCTCTAGTTGGAAACTGAGGCCTGGAATGGGGATAAAATCCTTGTTGAACCACATATGCATAACACAGGATGCATGTGTGAAAGCTGAGACCTATTTCACACAAGCTACTGCTCCGCCCCAGCTCTTCCCTTTCCCCTGACTGCACGAGTCAATTTCCTATTATGTACTCCATGGATGCATTTTGACCCACAGCTTTGCCCGATCTCCTTTGTGTCTTCTAGATCCTCAAAAAAATAGGATTGCAAAAAAGTGGAGGAAATCGAGCGAAGCTGCAGATCAAAATGCGGCTGCGGAGCACATAATGGGAAATTGACGCATGCAATCGGGGAAATGGAAGAGAGGGGGCAGAGCAGCGGTTTGTGTGAAATCAGTCCAATTGTGCATGCATGCATGCGGTTGTGCTAGATACTTAGCCACCCAGTGGACAGCGGGATCATACAAGGCTATCATTGATCAATCTGGACAATATCCTTGATTGTTGATTACAAGCCAGAAGGAATTTGGGCATCCTTAGACTCCTTTAGACTTCAGAGATCATCTTTGCCTGCAGTTTGAATTGTGCTTGTAAACAACTCGGCAACCAATACATTTGACACAGTGCTGGGATTATTTTTCCTTATCACAGGTCTCTGCTAGGTCTCTTGACACTATATTCAGAACCAATACTTTTCACAGGCCACCTCCTGTAGAGTGCATTGCAGCAGAACAACCTGGTTGTTACCAAGGCATATATGATCCCGGCGAGAGCCATCTGCTCCAGAAGTGGCCACAGTTGGTGAAACAGCCTGCGTTTGCAAAGAGTACTCCTGTTTCTCCAGAAGCAAGGCTTGATTCTGATCTACTCCTAACTCGCAAACTTGGTTCTTTAGGGGGAGACCCACTTCATCCAAAACATACTGTATAATTACTCTCAGATGTCCTGGCTTTGACCAAAAATGCTTGGATCTTTCCCAGGTTGTTTTAGTTTGTTTGTCCATATGAGGACTTTTTCAGCTTTTTTGGTGCCACCCAGGGTTGCCAGGTTCTTTTGAGATGCCGGCGGGGGGATGGCGGGATGTGTCAGGAGCCAGCCTCAAACCATACAGTTTTGCCCCAAACCCAGAGTGTCACCCCCCAATGTGCTGATGTCACTTCTGGGTGATCCAGGAACGTCATGTGCGATGTCACTGTTGGGAGGGGGGATTCCCTCCAGCTGGCCAGAAGTAGGCAGGTGCCCACAAAATTGGGGAATCCCCTGTTCCTACCAGGCAAATGGCAACCCTAATGCCATCTTAGGATTTCAGTTGTTTCCCTGGAAAGAACAGATAGAGCTGAGTGTCATCAGCACATTGAACCCTAAAACTCTAGATTATTTCATCCACTGGTTTCAAGAAGATTTTGAACAGCATCTATATATCTATTTCTCAAGTGTGGGCAGATCTGCAGATATGTAGATAGGGCTGCCAAGTACCGGCGACTTACCGGCGGGGGGGGGGGGGGAGTTGTTCTCCCCCTGGGAGCTCTTCTGGTGCGTGCACTTTGCGTGCGTGCCACGGTGACGTAATGATGTCACCTGGAGGTGACGTCATTACACGGGGGAAGTCGTCCTCACCGGACGACTTCTGGGGCGGGGTTCCCCCTGCCGGCCGAATGCCGGCCGGTGGACTGGGCTAGCCCAAACTGAGAGAAAGATTTTCCTCCAAACTTGGGGGCCCCTCCAGGTTTGCAGAAAAAGCTTAAAACTCTTTAAGCTTAAAAAAAGTACATTGGGTAGGGGGTTAAATCCCCCAAATAAAAAAGTTATGTTTGCACATGTGGGGTCTCCCAAGGGCCCTGTGGGAGGCAGAGTGGCTCACGGCAGAGGAGAGTGTCTGGGGGGACAGAAAGAGAAAAAAGGGGAGATTGTCTTAAGGGGTGATAAAGGAGGATTGTGTGGTGGGAGAGGGGAGAGAAGCAGATAGAGGAGGCAGATAGAGAAGCTATGAAGGGAAAGAGAGAGGGAACACTGAGAAAGGCTAGGGTAATAAGGGGGAGATACAGGGGATGAGGGAAGAAAGGGGTGGTAAGAGAATTGCTAGAGAAGGGGGTGGGGGAGAAAGAGTGGGGAAAGACTGACATAGAAGGGGTGAGGGGGAAGGGGGGAACAGAAGATTGATAAGGGCTGGGGGCAGAATGAGAGAGGGGGGAATTTGACATAGGAGGGGGGAGAGGGATGGAAGCAAAGGCAGGGTAATGCCCCCTCCCCCAAGTTTCTTGAAGATCCCCAGTTGTTTAATTCTATTCCAACTCTCAGAGGTAATAAAAGTATCACTAGAGTTCTGATTGATAGATTGAATTAAACCTGACTGATGTTTGTTCTGATCCTTCCTTAGATTTCCTTGATTCTTTGGAGTGATTCAGACATGCATCTGTGCTGCCAAATTTCCTCCTCATCATTATCTTGGGTTTCAGATTTACATAAAAAGCTAGTCTCATATACATTGGGAATTATACATGTATCTGTAAGGGACTGCAGAAATGCCTGTATTTCAGCAGCAGTTGGTAGACCTATCCGGATTGCAGGAACTACTGCAATGCCATGTAGAGATTAATGCATGTAATTCCAGTGGGCAATCTGCAGATGGAGCCCACAGATGAGGCCCCAGAGGGAATGTTCTATAGGCTTGAACCACTAGTGACATTTGGAGAAAGCGTGTTTGGAAGTTATGTGTGCATGTGACCATTTTGGACAATTATAGTGTGAGCATGTGTACATGCATAGGTAACACAGCCAACAGTTACATGCATAGGTAACACAGCCAACAATTTAAAAGTGTAATGAAGCCAATTCAACATTTGTTTGCACGAATTACCGTCGGTACTTTATGATGCACTTTAAAAACCTTGGGATGCTTTCTATTGGCTAGCGTGTTACTTGAGTCATATTCAAAAGCCTGCTTGTAGTTCAGGTGTATTCTGTTTTATTCCATTTAACTCTACATATATTCCAGCTCCTAGGGTTGGCTATCTCCCTGAGCACATTGGCCATGCAGCCACCATTAAGTATTTTAATTGATTTAAGTGGGGAAAAAATAAATATGTGCCCAGGTGTCCTTTTGAAATCAAGGGACTTAATAGTACTTAAATTTGGCTGGACAGGGCCTGTTATTTGGAAGAAAGCCCCACTGATTTTACTTTATGAGGGATAAAAGTGTTAAAGTCCTGGCCCGAAAGAGCTCAGGATGGCAAGCAAGCCTGACTCTGGCACAGCTGATAGTTCTTAAGGACTCTATTATTAACTTGGAAGTATATACAGATTGAATAGTTTTGCCATTTAAGAAAATGATTTAATGTGATGGTAAATTCATTCTTAATTTCAAGATTCCATTTTATGAATAATGGGAAAGTCTAATATTTTGGATGAGAACCCAAACAGTTTGGACCTGAATCTAGCAAAAGAAGGATCGAAGAAGATTAGACTTGCTATGCATATATATTTTTAAAGTTTGACATATTTTCATTATTAAATACTAATTTGGATTTCCATTTAATGAAATGTTCCAGGGACTTCAGACTTTTGAACTGTTGCCATGCCTAAACTAGTGTCCAATTGAGCAACTGGATGTAAAAGATATATGTTTATTTATACATGTATTTGCACCTTCTTGGTATAGACAAATATATTGAATATGTCTGAGCTGAACATGGTTTTTATGTTGCTAACATCTACACTGATCTGTCAGGATGTCATGGGTTAAAAAGCCAAACAACTGTTAGAAGTGAAGGACTTGGCACTGTCTCCTGCCTCAGACTGGAGAAGATGGCACCACAGAGTTTAGACAGATAGAGAAGTCAGGACACACAGAGCATCCTTTCCTTCCTGTTATCTGATACTTTCCTTTGAAGCAGAATGCTCCTTTTAGGGGCAATTTCCTCTGCTTCCGCCTCACCCTCACTCACTCTCTCTCCTCTCTCGCATGCAAGAAGATGGAGGCTGGACATGCGTCCAGCATCCAACACCATCCAGCTAGTTAGAATAGGTAATCTATATCTATCTCTTACCTGCACTCTCAAGCATGTATTTCCTTTAATAAATACTTATTCATTTTTTAGATTGACTGCTGACTCCGTGTAACTTTGTAAGTCTGTTGCCACACTAAACCGCAAGCTTTGCTGCGTTTAAGCCTTTGTGCACTCTGCTATATTCTCGTGGTTTCCTGGCAGTACATAGTCCAGTGAATCCAACAACGACTACCGTGGAGGACAGCTCTTTGGTGTAGTGGTTAGGAGCGTGGACTCTAATCTGGAGAACTGGGTTTGATTCCCCACTCCTCTGCATGCAGCTGCTGGTGTGACCTTGGTTTGGTCATAAATTCTTTCAGAGCTGTTCTTGCAAATGCAGTTCTCGAAAGAGCTCTCTCAGCCCCACCTACCTCACAGTGTGCCTGTTGTGGGGAGGGGAAAGGAAGGGGATTGTAAACCACTCAGACTCCTTTGGGTAGTGAAGGGTGGGGTATAAATCCAATCTCTTCTCTCTCTTCATCTTTGCTCCCTTCCAGTAGAACCCTATGAAAAACTCCCACTTGGCAAAATCACATTTTGAGCTGAGGAAAACTGTAAAGCATCAGACTGGGGGAAGGGGAGAGCACTAACACTATTTGATGCAGCCGGTCAGGAGCTGGGAAGGGGAGACTCTTTAATGCTGTCTGACCTTACCCAGGTGCTTGCTTAACTGTGGAATCCTCCCTTCCTTTGGTAGCATTGTGGAATTATCCAGTTGCCTCAGGGGAGAACAGAATTTTTGGGGATTCTCTCTGATTGGCCATGAGAAGAAACCCTTTTTGCTCTGCAAACCTAATTGTTCCCCTGGGTCTGTAGAACCCTATACCATAACCACAGGAGGCCCCATTGTGTTCATTTGCCTTTCTGCATGGGAGCCATCCTTGGGCTATTAGACATACAGACTGAAATGATCTAACACAGCAGCAGTGGGCGAATGTGTCTTTTCCTCTCATATTCTTTTAACACATACGATGTCAGGATATGACCTCTACTCTCAGATGTCCTGTCATTTCTTTTTCCTCCCTTCTGGGGATATTTCTCCTTTGTAGTCTGAGGTGCTTTTTGAAGTTTAAGTTGTGAAGGAAAGCATTATTATAATGAGCTTGTTAGATCAAAGTGACATCCACAGTTCAGCAGCACAGTGTTTGACCAGGAATGCCACAGATTTACAGAAATGTTGGATTAGGACAGCCTCCGGAGAGATCGCAGTCCAATAACTGCACATCAATGGAACACATCACACCTAAGCCATGTTATCACGGATAGTCAGTTTAAACTTGCCTGCATTTTTGCAGTATTTTCCCACATGATTCCTTGCCGTTTACTTCCCTTGGGCAGAGATAATAAATCGGGAATGTGAGAGAAATGGTAAGAGGTGTCACCCATCTGAAATTTATGGCCATCAGTATAAAAGCACCGAGAAATAATGTATTTGCTCAAGACTTTACTTGGGACTTTGTAATTTGGAGGGCAGTTTTATTGATTTTTAAAAACCATCTAAATTAGGGGTGTCAAACATGCAGCCCGGGGGCTGGATCAGGCCCCCGGAGGGTTTCTATCAGGACCTCACTGGAACTGGCCATCTCCTGCTTCCAGTTCTGTTGCTGCTGCTGGATCATAGCTTGCTTCGCCAGACTCTCTCAATTGCTCAGCCATTTCATGTTTTCCGCTGGGTCCTGGACTCAGAACTCTGAGCATGAGATTTCTGCAGTGAATGTCAATAAATCAAAAGTAGGTTTTTCAGCTTACAGATAAACACCTGAACAGCATACTCAAGATTGCAACAGCACAGACATTTTGATGCAATAATTCAAAGCAAGAGGTGTCAGTTATCAGATACTGTTAAATAAACAAAATATTGCAAGAGTGCTAATGTTTTAAGCATGCTTTTATTTTAAGTAAACAAAATCTTTGTGTTTGTGTCCTTTATAAAAGTTTATATCTCTACTACCTGTCATTACATTTTATGACACACATGGTCTGGCCCAACAAGGTCTCATTTTCGTCAGATCCGGCCCTCATAACAGATGAGTTTAACACCCCTGATCTAAACACTACCCAGTTCCTGAAAATATATCATAAAGGTGGATAAGACTTCATGAAATACTATTCTCTGCCTTTCCAGTGTATTTGACAAGGTGTGCATGCATGCCCCAACTAACAGTATGATGATGCTGGCCCTGATCCTCTTCATGTAACTTCTCCATATCGCCCTGCAGTTCCACAGTTTTGAGTGTCCATTTGCTATCCGAAATACAGGAAGGATTACCAGAATTTTCTGTTTGCCAGGTAGAACCACCCATACAGTGGTCACAGAAAAACCCTATGCAGGGAGGAAAGTGTTCTTCCAAATCTATCCAGGGAATGATAACAGTTGATCAGCATTTTCCAAATATAATTATGTTTGGCATAGCGATTTGTATCTGTTACCAGGAGTGGTTCACAAACACATGGTCTTTACTCAGTGACACATAGTGACTGTCTGGATTAATTGAGCCATCACAGATCAGTCTTTCAAATTACCTTATATCACTTTGGCAACAGTGTTTCCCCCCCCCCCCAGTGGACTTAGTTTGCACATTCATTTCTGCATAATCAAGCGATATCTACATGTGCTTGAACTGTCCTTCAGAGACTGCATGTCCGGTAAGGGTGAAATTTGAATTTTACATTGGTATGATCCAAATTTTGCTTCCATTAGGAAACCTGTTTGGTGCACAGGTATATCCCAAACCTCTCTTTTACTGAAACTTCCTCTAATGCAGGCCTAAGGAAAGTAATTATTTTGTATTAATTTGGTCTGTGATAGAAAGGTGTGTTCTGACACCTCAGGCAAGGAGGTAAATCTTGTTAGAACATTATCTGGTAGAACATGGAAAGTAATTGCAAGGAAGTGTTTTTATTGTGATGTATTGCAATGGAATCCTATTATATTGAACAAGGATACAAAAACTCATTTTGCATGCTGCAAGAAATAAAGGATCTTAAAAAACAGCTTTTATTGTTGACATCTGCACAAGCTTGCCTTGGTGCTTCCCCCATCCATTCCCTCCCACTTTCTCCTTTGGTGTAGTGGTTAAGAGTGGCAGACTCTAATCTGGAGAATCAGGTTTGATTCCCCACTCCTCTACATGAAGCAGCTGGGTGACCTTGGGTCAGTCACAGTTCTCTCAGAGCTGTTCTCTCAAGAGCAGTTCACTCAAAGCTCTCTCAGCCCCACCTTCCTCACAGGATGTCTGTTGCGGGGAGGGGAAGGGAAGGAGATTGTAAGCTGCTCTGAGACTCTGAATGAAGGGTGGGCTATAAACCCAATTCCTCCTCCTCCTCCTCTTCTTCCTCCTCCTGGGAAATGTTAACCAAATGTTAAGTAATTGCCCTGCTGCTGGGTGCCTGAGACAGGAGAAGGTTGTCTGATTTCTGTCTCAGGAACCAGGCCTGTGGGAAGCTGCAGTCAAAGGTGGCAGCAGTGGTGAAGGAGGAGTGAACAAGAAGGGAGAGAGGGAGGGACAAGACTTGAATATGATTCTTTGATTTGCTCACCGAGTTGAATAGGATTCTGTGATGTTTGCACATTTAGTTGTGCAGCATGAAGAGCAAGACTGCAACCCTCCCTTTTATATTAGGGTTGGGGAAGGGCTGTGGAACCATTGTAGTGCATCTGCTTTGCTTACAGAAGGTCCCAGGTTCAATCCCCAGCACCTCCAGTTAAAGATGCTGTAGAAGTCCTCTGCCTGAGAGATCTTAGGGAACCGCTGCACATCAGAGCAGACAGTAATGACCCTGTAAAATACTGATTCCTTATAAGACAACTTCATATATTCTTGTATGTTCATATTACATCTGTCTTTATCTGTATACACATGGATACACATAGAAGGAACCGACTTCTCAGTTTTGTTTGATTTCATATCTTCCCCACTGTATTGGCCTGGGTGACTCCATCTTTGCTACATGCTGGTGCTTCGTTGCCCTGAGTCTTGGGAGAGGACAGTGTTAGCTGCTCTCAGGGGAACTCTCCCACTCTCATGCTTGTTAGAAGAGCCTTATCTTCAAAGCCTGGGTTGTTTCTTCCCCCACCACTGGAAGCCAGGTGCAAGATGGCCTGGCTGATCCTAGTGTTTGGGATAGCTCAGCCAATGATTATTTGGTTGGTACCCAGCATTTAAGGTATAAGATGTCTAGTTGTAGTTATGCACTTGGTCTTGAGGTCTGGCTAATTTTTGCTGTGTACAGAGGCGCTCAAGGCCAGCTGGTAGAAGCTTAGCCTGCATCTTCTGTAACTTTGATGCATTATTAAAGATCTCCTTGAAAGTAAACCTGGATCTCACGTATTGTTTCTTTGGGAGCTGCAGAGAACCTATGGAGCCCTGGTGAGGGTCCATAACACCTGCCCAACCTATTTCACTCATGTATATTTCATCCTCCAATCTCTCAGCACTCCCGCCCATCAAGTCACAGCTGATTTATGGTGACCCTGTAGGGTTTTCAAGCAAGAGATGTTCAGAGGTGGTTTGCTATTGCTGCCTTTGTGTCTCTGGTAGTCTCACATCCAAATAAGAGCCACGCCACCCCTGCTTAGCTTCTGAAGTCCATGTCAGGGCACACCTTTTTTAAAATACTGCATATCTTTGCATGACTGAGAATTGAGATCATTTAGTATACTGCAGGATCCGTATCCCCTTTACACAGTGGCTGCCATGCCAAAGTTGTTATCAGTAAAATTATTGTTTACAGTGGTGCTGCTAGCTGCATGACAAACAATGGCATTTCAGAGCCCTTCAAATAGTCAAACTGTTGTTTACCCCAAACGGCTTATAGCTCAGTAGTTATTAGACCAGAACCTTCCCTTTTTCCCCAGGTTAGAAAAAACTCTGAATTCTTAAGTCAGCATTGAGTGCTGCAGGAAGATTAGAGCTTTGAAATCTGAATATACAAACTGAGCAGAGAAAAAAAATGTGTTTGGAACATCATAATCCCCCACTTTTGAAATAAGCGTAATTCAAGAGCAGAAGATGCATTACTCTCACTGTGATTTAAATTTCAGCCACAGAATATGCAGCTGCTTCAATCTCAGGTCTGTCATTTTTTATCTGAGGCATGAGAGAATGGATCTGTTTCAGTTCTTCAAACCAATTACAGTTAGCACCACCGAATTTAATTTGAATTGTCATTATCAACAAATTCTTTCTTTAGGTATTCAGTGTTTTGTATTGCTGGATGAATGAAGTAGGCTCTGGACGAATACAAAGAATTCCCTTGAATTAAGCTGAGTGTTCTGGGTGTACAGATACCCTCTGAAACTGTGATTTATATGGTCTTCAGTCTGTTACCCCTCTTGGATTCCCAGTTGCCTGGGAGAAGGCAGGCTTACAAATGTTTTAAATAAACAAAATAAACCCAAGAAGCTTATTGCTACCTTTAAAGCGCTTTGTAGCCTAGGACCCCCAAACTAGGACCCACAGACCATCCCCTCTCAACCCATTCAGCAGTTTTGCTCCCCAGACTAACACCTACTCTTCTAGGATTGTTAGGACAGTTGCTGCCAGATCAAGGATGGTTCCCACTTTTTGGAGCAGCCTTCCTGAAGATATTACAAAGAACTTCTTCTTGTCTGTTGTGTAGATTCTACAGACTGCATAAGTCGGAGTTATTCTGGAGGGCCTTTCTCATTCCTGCAAGATTCCTGTTCCTTTGAAAGCAATAGCTGGTAAAGCTTTTCCTGTCACTGCATGCCCATGACAGGTACAGCTTTACTGGTCAGACAACTGGCTCTTAGACAGCTTGTAAGTGATTCGGGAGACAGGTCGGAACAAGAGAGCTTCCAACCTCACGGCAGATAAGTGCACAGTAGTCACTGCAGCTCTTGCTGTAGGTTTCTTCATTTTAACATCTACATCAACAATGTGGCGAAAGAATTTTCCCTCTGCTCATAATTATAATATGCTGGCCCTTTTGTATGCCATTTATATAGCACTACTTTCAATTACCAAAACTGGCTGATGAAGGCTATTTAAAAGACTGGGGGCTTCTTGATCTCTGAAGTAATTTTATTAATTATTCAGAAATGAAACATAGTCTTTTCTATATGCTACAGAATATGTAAGTGGTGGATTCAAGGTCATCAAATTAAACACATTAAGGGTTTTTACCTATCTTACAGTTTATTGCAGCTTGTCTGCTTCTTGGAAATCATACTTTCTAGTAAACTGACAATTATATTCCAATCCCCACCCCCACCCCAAGAAGTTAGGTGCATAGTGGGTCCGGCAGTGAAGATTTTTTAGGAAGAATCTTTGGTGCAAATATTGTAGGAAGCAGAGCTGGGGGGGGGGGGGGGGCTGGGAGGTGTCATGATGTTTGATACTTTAGAGGCCACAACCTTTTTCTGCCTGCAGGCCCTGGAATTCTGACATGGTGGTGGGCACAACCTCAAAATGGTTGTCACAGGAACTGCGGCCAACCATAAAGTGTCAAGGAATGAAGTTATTGAAAACTATAATAGTAACTGTTCAGCATTTCAAGAAGAATTTCTGCCTTACAGGATACCTTTTAAAATGAATACAATGCTTAAAAATACTTGGCTGCTAGTTTTGCTATATTCCTGCTGCTGCCCACTACTACTCAGCTCTGTGGCAGGAGGAAAATGGGAGGAAAAATTGGTTGCAATCAGCATCCCTGGCATGATGATGCTACTTTACTGTATGACCTGGAAGTGATATCATCGTATTGGATGATGTTTTAGCATTTGACTCAAACTCTATGGTTAGACCATAAAGTTTTGGCCAAATGCTACAGCACAATGTTGTCACTTCCGGGTTGTGCTGGATGATGCATCATCACATCGGGGATGCCAGTTGTGCCCCTCCGTAGTGTGAATCCTTGCCTCCCATATCTCTCACAGGGTGCTAGGCCAAACCTAGTGTGTGCACACCGCTTATCTTCAGTCATGCAGCAAAGATGCAGAGCCTATCTGATCTCCAGTGGCCAATCAGAAGCCCTGCCAGGCAAAAGTCCCACATGGCCACACTCATTTTCTAAAAACCCTTGTTTAACACCAGAAAAGGTGTCAGCAGGTATCATGGCACCCCCATGCACTATGTTGGGGATTCCTGTTTTAGAGAATCAGTTCCTAGAGGCTCATTTAGCTGTCCCTCTATGTGTAGTAGCAGTTATGCTGCTGTTAAAAGTAAGGCTCCCTCTGTTATGGCTAGAATTCATAAATCACTGATTGCTTATTAGCAAAACTGTATAATTTGCCTGATAGTGCCCTTTTAAAATACTGTTTTGCAGATAAATATTCTCTTAATCAGGGTTACACCTTTCTAAGCTTATTTACTTTAATGGACTTTGAAGGGTGTAACTTCAGCAGGGCAAAGGAGTGTCTGCCCTGTCCAACTTAGTTTAGTTGGAGAAGCCCTGAATTTAACTACAGGTAAAAACATTATTGGTAATACATATTTTTAATGAGACACCCTTGATGGTTTGATCAGTATTGGAGCTATTTATTTCCTATGACGTTTTGGTTCGTAAAATGTTGATCACTCTTGCTAGGTAAAACATTGTCAGCCTTAGCCTTCCCTTCCCTTACAACCTTAAGATTCCAAATTTACTATCATTTTGATGTTAGTGATTGCATCTTCATCTCTATCTGTGTTCTTTAGACAGCAATTTTAAGCATGTATATTATGTGTCTTTCAGTCCTAATTACTCCCAGGAAAGAGTCCATAGAATTGCGCTATTGGTGTGGTGGAAAATGGTCAATAGTGTGTTTTATATAGTCTGCTGTATATTGACCCCAGTGACATTTCTATTATTTCTATTATTTCTGGCTCTGATCTTGCAATGTTGTCACAAGTGCACAAATCATGCAAACAGGGTTTGGGGGGTGCGCGTGTGTTTTGCAAAAGTAAACTGTTTGATTTTTTTAAAATTTGAAATATTTTTACCCTACCTCTGCATACAAATATTTGCTAGGCAGTGTACCAAAATAATAATAACGCAAAACACAAACACGATGTAGTGCCTTTACACAATGTAAATAGCAACCAGATAAAACAACAGCAGCAAGAAAATTAACAAGGCACCAGTTAGCACACAAAGGCCTTACAAACAATAAAATGTAAAGAGAACAACAAGTTTTATCAAAACAGCATCCAGTTAATTAACAATGCAGAGATCTTGATTTTTTTTTTTGTCTTAAAGTGTTTCTAAACCATCTTTTTCTTATCAAGCCCATCATGGCCAAGTAATTTACTAAGTTAGTAATTTACTAAGGCTATGGTCACACACGTTAAATAATTCACTTTCAATCCACTTCCAATGCACTTTCCAATTGGATTTTGCCTGTTCACACTGTAAAATCCAGTTGGCAAGTGCACTGAAAGTGGATTGAAAGTGGACTATTTAGTATGTGTGACTGCAGCCTAATACTGCACTCCTGTGCAGAGTTACTCTGATCTAAGTCTGTTGTGTTCAGTGAGTTTAGACTGGAATAACTCTGCATAGGATTGCACTCTAGAAACATATTACTAACTTGTCATGAAATAGAAAGAGCAACAGCCCAGCCTTCGGTTATTCCTCGACAGAAATCACCATCAGACAAATAGCTTCTGTAATAAACCAACAATGAAGATCTCTGTCTGACCTCCAAAGGAAGTTTATTCCATAACCAAGAGGCAATAAATGGCAAAGGCATGAGAACAAGACATGGTCAGGCATGCCGTTCTAAGAGAGGGTACCCTTAACAAGAGTTGAGCTGTCGACAGTAGTTGGTGTGCAGGCTCCTAAAGGGAGAGGTGATCCATCAGATATGTGGATCCCTAGTTGTGAAAGGCTTTAAAGAAAAGTGTTGGCAGCCAATGGAGCTATTTTAAAAGGCAGCATAGCAAAATAAATATGTGATTCCATAGAGCTAAGATCAATTATCTATAATCTTGGGGAAATGAAAATGTCTTCATGTGTTGCTTGAATGTCGTGGTAGTCAAGCCTCTCTGGTAGGGAGATCTATAAATTTTAGCATCACACCAGAAAAAGAGGCCCTGTTCCTGGTGCAACCTACCTAACTCCTGATCATGGGGACACACTTAGCAGGGCTTCTGGGGCTAGTCTCGATGGATAGGCAGGAAGGAGGGTCTATCAGACAAACAGAGTTGGAATCACCAAATTATGGTGCCTCAGATGCCAACAGAACTAGTCCCTGTTAATTAATCTAAAACAACTATTTGTGCTAGGAGTTTCAGCATCCCGGTAGGGCTTGGGGATCTCCCAGGAACACAGCTCATCTCCAGACTACAGAGATCAGTTCCCCTGGAGAAAATGGATGCTTTGGAGGGTGGGCTCTGAGGCATTGTACCCCCCGTATCAGCAGTCTCCACCCCCAAATATCCAGGCATTTCCCAACCTGGATCTGGCAGTCCTCCTCTCTGGTGGCCAGGGGGTCCTGACTACCCTAACACATATCCACCACAATTGGGTGAATCGGCCTGTCCTGCTTGAAACAAGCCCTGAGCAAGGATATCTGTGCAGATCCTCAAAGGTAGTGATGTGTCTACTGTGTCTGCACGTAAAAATTTATGAATAAAGGCAAAAGTCAGGGGAGCAGGATCCCCCCCCCCAAAGTGTTCACAATGCCTGTGCACTATGGGGAGATTCCCACCACATTTCCTGTTTCCCTCCTTCTGCAAAGCATGGAAGAAGAGAAGGAACAGACTGCTGGGATTGGGCCTAATTGTTAAGTCTTGGTTGCTCATGTTCAATGAACAGAGCCAGCAAGTGGGGTTACCAGTCTACGGTTGCAATCACACATACTAAATAATCCATTTTCAATCCACTTTAAAACAGGATTTTACTGTGTGAAAGCGCATTGAAAGTGGGTTATTTAGTGTGTGTGATCACAGCCCACCAGTGGGGCCTGGAGTTCTCCCACAGTTACAACTGACTTGCAGACTACAGAGATTAGTTGCCACGGAGGAAACAGCAGCTTTGGAAGGCAAACTGCATAACACCACATCTCCAAATAGCTCCATCTTTTCTCCTGGTACACCTCTCCAGGTCCAGGAATTTTCCACACAGTGGCTGGCAACCCTATACTCTTCTTCCAGATCCCGGGCAGAAATGGGTCTTCCTGCTGAGATCCAACAATGCCTACACTGAATGGGATTCTCATAAAGTTTGATAAATATGGAGTTACAGCAGCATTCCATCTAAAATGCAGAACAGTTGAAAGCAACATCATGGAAAACAAAACATCAGGAAAATGTGAAGTGGGGATTAATTTAAGAACCCCGATGAGCCATTTCAAATAACAACGCTGTTAGCTTGTTCTGAACACAGATGCAGTGAAAATCACCCCTCATATTTTGCCCCTGTTTTGCCTTGCCTGTCCTTTGAGACCCAAATGTATTAATGCTTTTGGGGATGGCTGCTGCATGATCCCATTAAGGCTCAAAGCTTGGTTTTTCATGCATGAAATGATTAATTTTTGTTTTAACTCATAAAATTACCTACCAGGTCCAATGCAATGATTAATGAGACTAATTACGCATTAAAAACCTACTCATGTAATAATTACAGCAAAATCTTTATACAGCAAGAAACCAATCAAGGGTAGTGTGTAAATGGATCCATTTACACTCTCGCTCTTTGCTCTGCTAAGATAAAAGTATTCAGCAGAAGAATGAACTTTCCTTCCAAAGTTTTTTGGGAAGTGCAAGCCTGTTGCAAAGCTCAGTTTCTGTCTCCCTAAGCGAACAACGGAGGAATATAAACAAAAAAGCATAAAACGCAATTATAGTATCAGCCTGTCTGAGATCTACACCTCCAACTTGCTCAGAGTATCTAGATAATGAATTATTTAAAGAACCGAGGAAGGGGGGGGGATAATGATTTTACTTTATTTATTTCACCAATGCTGTACAGATCATCCAAGAATCAAGAATATAAGAGTACAGCCCTGACCTGGATAGCCCAGGCAAGCCTGATCTCATCAGATCTCAGAACCTAAGCAGGGTTGACCCTGGCAAGTACTTGGATGCGAGACCTCCTTGGAATACCAGCAGTCAGGAGGCGGGGGCAGGCTTTACTCAGCCACCTCTCTGAATATCCTCCAGGCCCCCAGTAGGGGGTCAGTCACCAGAGGTCGCCATGACTTCCAGGTCCACACACAGTCAGTCACCAGAGGTTGCCGTGCTTTCCAGGTGTGCACACACACACATATGAAAAAAATACAAAAATACCTCCCCCAAAGAATGTAAGAATACAAATGGGGGCCTGCAAGACTAGCAGGGGAGGACTACCCCCACCCACCCCACTTGCTAGGCTGTCCACCCTCCAGACTGGCCACTTGTTGGCCAGTGTGTTCACCTGCTGTGCTACTACCTTCACCTGCTTGGTTCATGCAATGTTGGTGCCTCCTAGCCCCTGCACAGTTACCAGCACCTACAAGCAATGTACCCTCTAAGCTGTGGAGTCTTGTGAGCAAAAAATCTACTTTGTGAGCTATTGACATTAAAGTTGTGAGCGAGCGATTTGGCTACTGTATAAATTAGTTTGCTCTAGAGCCATTCTTCCTGAGCTAAGACAAAAATGTGTGAGCCGGAGGCTACAAAACTGTGAGGCAGCTCACACTAACTCAGCTTAGAGGGAACAATGCCTACAGGGCTCATGTGGCAGTGGGGTTGGGCAGAATAGAGAAGGGCAGCCCTTGAAAGGGCTGCAGCCAGCATCTCCACCAGGTAGCTCATGAAGGTGCCTGGCCCCAGAGGGAGAAGGGGCAAATGGTGGATACTGCTCCACACATTTCAGTCCCTGGCCCCAGGTGGAGCTGGGAGACTGCGCCACCTATTTCATGCCTCATGTGAGAAAGAGCTTTCCCTTCAAATGGTGGTTATTTCTTCCCCCATGGTAATTTTGACTTTTAAAAATTAATTATTTTCTCTGTTTTCAGATTTTTGTGCAGTTTTGGGGGCAGAGTTTGTACCAACAGTCCCCTCCTCTATACCTGACCCCAGTGTGCAGAGTTAATGATCTGCCTGCCACAACCCCCTTTCATAAATTAGATATTTGATAAAGTAGGTAATATTACATCCTTTTTTAAGTTAACCTTCATTTATGTAGGAATGTGTACGACCTCAAGTTGTAGAGAATTTTTCATCAGGTGTGAGGGAAATAACACAAGCACATAGATACAGCAAGGCTGCATGTGGGTTCAATTTTCTTCAGTCATGTTTGTAAACTGACTGCACTGTCCTAAGCTGAGTTACACTCTTGTAAATCAATTGAAGTCAATGGGCTTAGAATGGCATACCTTGGCTAGGGTGGTACAGAAAACCTGTCATCTTGTCTGCCGCATGGATCAGTAGATTGGGGCCAAAGTAGAATTTTGGTGATCAGTCTCCCTCCCTACATAGGGCTGCCAACCTCCAGATGGTGGCTGGAGATCTCCTGCTATTACACTGATCTCCAGATGACAGAGATCAGTTCACCTAGAGAAATGGCTGCTTTGGAAGGTGGACCCTATGGCATTAGCACCCATTGAAATCCCTCCCCTCCCCAAACCCCGTCCTCCTCAGGCTCCACCCCCAAAACCTGCAGGTATTTCTCAACCCAGGGCTGACAACCCTATCCCTCCATCTTTTCACTTCTCTTTCCCCAGTCATGTATGCTGTGTCTCACCATTTGAGGATGTACATAGTAGCGTTAGTCTGATTTTGTTCAAGGACCAAGAAGTCCAAGGGGTAGTGGTCACACAGAAAAATATTCATATATAAGAGGAATCTGTCCATTCCTGTGTCAATCCACCTCCCCACAATGTACAATAGGGAAGGCAATTTATATGATCTATTCCTGTTGTCAAATCAGTCTCCATACCCTACAACAACAGTTGATGTTCACTGTTTCCTGTCATCAACCATAGGATAAACACTGGAAGTACAGCACAAATCCTGCAATATGCACCATATGCTTTCTGCATGTATGTTAACAAAAGCCTCCCACCCCCAGGCAGCAGAAGTTAAGGAAAAGAAGAAAATCCAAACCCACACCAGTAGAAATCACCAGTGATGTTACAATACTATTACAAACTGTTTAATGTATGAAGTGAGAGAAACTGCAATCTGGTTCAATTCAGTACTCAAAATATGAGGCTGAATGTTTGAACAAAGGATGACAATTGATTCGGTTATTAAACAGGAGGTTTTTCATGAAGATCGGGTCTTGGCATCAAATCCACAAGACTTTAATTCCTGCCTGTAGTGTTTCAGTACATGAACTGGTCATGAAATTATCTAAATAAATAAATAAAAGTGACCCACACAACAGCTAGAAAAATCAATAATCATGAACTACAAGATGTTACAACAAGAAGCTCCCTTTTGCCCTGTTTCTATTGATTTAGTGGTTTTTCAACACAGATATTCCAGCGATATAATCATCCTCATTAGTAATACTCATTGTATTTTGAAAATAAATATATTTAGCTCTTGGCCTCATCTGTTGGTCAACTGAATGAACATATTTCAGTACAACAGTTTTCAGTAAAGAACTGGATGAAATATAATGGCCTGACTAGGGGTGTGCAAAAAAAAAAAAATCAGTATTTTCCAGGTTCTAGTATATTGAACCTGAAAAATATTGGTATTTTCTGATACATCTGAATCCCAATACCGGTACAGTATTCAGATTTGAGATTTTCCAGATTTTTTTTCTGCTCTATTATACCTATGGGGACTGTTATAGTCAATGGTCCCCATATGATAAATGGGGAATCAATCCAGGGGTATTGGGAGGCTGTTTTTTGAGGTAGAGGCACAAAATTTGCAGCATAGCTGCTGGTGC
Source organism: Lepidodactylus listeri (assembly GCA_029233225.1). Taxonomy (NCBI): domain Eukaryota; kingdom Metazoa; phylum Chordata; class Lepidosauria; order Squamata; family Gekkonidae; genus Lepidodactylus; species Lepidodactylus listeri. The sequence continues at coordinate 53,524,336 of JARCFY010000001.1, read as the reverse complement.
TCCTCCTCTAAACCTCCCCCCAAAAAGACTGGATCAGGCGTCCAATTCTATGGGCTCCCAAAGAAGGTGCTCCATCCTCCACTGATTTCAGTGGAGGGAAATGTGTTTAGAAGGATTGCAGTACCTTTAAATGCCTTCTCCAAGCTGTGAGTGAACTCTGAAGGCATGTAAAGGGCTCACAGTACTATTAACACCTTCTCCAAGCAGCGAGTTCATCTGGAAGGTTTTTAAAGGGACTGCAACCCTTCAAATGCTCTTTAACTTCAACTATTCGGCAGTCCCAAAACATCCCAAATATTTTTGGGAATTTTGGGCTTAGCTGTTTTAGATAGCCAAACCCCCCCCCCCCCCCCCAATCTACATCTAGCTGAAAGAATAGCTGGAAAATACAAATAAGGTGTTTTGGGGATATTTGGGAGTCTGTGTCATTATACCCTGCTGAGGTCGCCACAGCAAATTGACACTGAGTGTCCAAGGCTGGGGCACTCTCCCTGAGCCTCTTTCTAGAGTCTGTTGTATTTATTTCCACAATAGACCTGATTCCTAGTATGATATAAAACAACTGTAATAATTAACAAAGCCTAGGAATGATCGAAGTTGTAATACATCCTTGGGGCTTGAGGCTCCCAACACTGTCCTAGTTTTCTCTGGACACTTATGTAAAGCTTGTGCATCTATAATACGTGCACAGTAGGCTACTGAGTCCTTAAAGAAGTCACATTTTGCCCAGTTGGCCCTTAGCCCATATTCTCTAAGTGTTTCAATACCATTTGTAGGATTTTTAGATGCTCCTCATTACTTTCACCTGTCACAATAATATCCAGATAACACTGTGTTCTCGGGATACTTGGTAAAACTTGAGCCATTGCTCTTTGTCAGATAGCTGGAGCGGATGCAGTACCAAACACAAGTCTATTATACTGGTACAGACCCTTGGGTCTGGGGATGGTGAGGTATGCCTTGGAATCTTCCATTTCCATCTGCAAATCAATATTGCTGAATCATTTTCTCCCTGACAGACTGGCAAATATGTCCTCAATTCATGGCAAAGAATAAGTTTCCATCTTTAACTGGGGATTTATGGTAATCTTAAATGCCCTCAGATCCATACTGCCCCATTGTTTAAAACTGGAACTATGGGAGTAGCTCATTCACTCCAGGCCACCTTGGAAAGTACCCCTTCCTTTTCCAAGTGATCCAATTTAGTGTCCACTTTGGGGTGAATACTGTAATGGATAGTTTATGAAATTGCTGTCAACTAACATCAGTCTTGCTTTTATACCCTTCAGATTGCCTATACCATCTTTAAATACTCCTGATGCTTGATTTAAAATATCTTCCAACTTTCCATGGGCTTGGGTAGCTGGTTTGTGTGAGTCAGTATTCAGCATCTTTAAGGATTCCCAGTTCAAGGATTATCTCTGTAACCGTTCACATCCCCACAATGCTGGGCTAGGCTTCTGGACGGCATATAAATCCAATAAACTTTGAATTTTATTGTATTCCACATCAACGTGTATCACACCTGGGGCACTATTTTTCTCTGGTGTATGTTTTCAACACCAGGGGCCTTTTGTGCATTTTAATATCTGCAAAAGGATGTTTGTATTCAGCATGTGAGATAACAGACACTGTAGCCCCTGTGTCCAACTCTTATCTTCAACACTATTCCAACTACTATTGGTGCTGACCAAACATCTGATATGTCTATTTTGCTCATGTTGTATAGTTCTAAACTTGCTAAATTTTACAGGCTTAGTTACTACTTGTATCCATAATCACTGCATGGATTTTAGCATTTTTCATTTTACGCTGCAGTGTAAACCTTATTTCATTCTTCATCATACCTTGTAGACTCTAGATATGACCCTTTTTAGTGCGCTTCTTGCAGTGTACATCTTTGAATCTGCTCTAGATGGGGGACTGGGGATCATTTCCAGCTCTACAACATGGATGGGTGACTCTAGTAGGATGTTCCTTGGTTTGTTCAGCAGCCAGTTTGCGCACTGTGATTCACCTTTAGCACTCCTTTGGAGCTTCGGTGCATCCCAGGCTGCTCTTGCCATTGCTAGTCCAACTTCTACTGTACATTTAAATGTCAGATTTCCTCAGTTAGCTGTCTCTTTTATATGAACTCACTGTGCAGACCACATACAAATTTGTTTCTTAATGCAGCATTACGTTTTTCCTTGAAATTACAATGTTCTGGAAGTTTTTTTTTAACCCCGCAGCAAACGAGGAAACCTTTATTTTTAAGCTGGTGCTGTTTGTGAAATCTGAATCTTTCTGCTATAACCAGGGGCTCAGGTGACGAGTGTTGCTGAACAATTTGCACTTTTTCTTTAAAAGACTTATTGGCAGACATCTCTGGTGCAATCAAATTATCAACAAGGCTGTAGGTTTTTCCTCCCACATTGCTTAACAGTGCAGCTACATGTTTTTCTGGGGGAATTTAATTAGATTCAAGGTACTGTTCCAGTCTTTCGATATAAATAGGCCAGTCTTCTCCAGCCATATCAAAGGTTTGCAGTAGTGGTTAGGAGTGTGGGCTGTAATCTGGGAGAACTGGGTTTGATTCCCTACTCCTCCACATGCAGTGGCTGGTGTGACCTTGGGTCAGTTACAAGTTCTTTCAGAGCTGTTCTATCAGGAGCAGTTCTCAAGAGAGCTCTCTCAGCCCCACCTACCTCACAAGGTGTCTGTTGTGGGGAGGGGAAGGGAAAGGAGATTGTAAGCCTCTCTGAGACTCCGTCAGGTAGTGAAGGGCAGGGTATAAATCCAATCATCTCCTCCTCCTCCTCCGCCTCCTCCTTCTCCATTTGTCTAATATAGCCAGCCATCTATCGTCATTTCCCTTCTACTTACAGTTCTGTATCGTAACAAGCCCTTGTCTATCCCATCCTCATTGCCAGTTGTAAGATATTTATAAGGGTAGCAAAATCTTCCATGAAGGCTCTCACACAAGGCCGAACTGGGAACTAAGACACAACATCCTCAACAACAGATTCAACACAGCAAGCAACCGAGTGAAACATGCAATTTCACTTTAGACACATTCAAGGATAGAACACCAATGAGGCACATGTTCCTGAGGCTGAATCACTCTCATCCCAGCTTGCCCAGGAAACTGCAACCAGACAGTGCTGGGAAAGAGTAGCTGTCAGTCTGGAAGGGCTGCTGCCTGGTCTCAAACATCAGGAAACCTTTTTGTAGTTTCAGGTGTGTGATTTGGTTCAGCGTGCAATTCGTAAAGTCTTGCTCACACACCACAAGTTTCACCACTGTTAAAATCTTGTAGATTTGAGTTGGGGGGAGGGGGAAGAATGCTTACCTTTCTTTCCAAGTTTAATCCAGTTCATAATAATAATGACTTCTTTCTTAGTTGGACTTCCGCATGACTTTTAGGAGCACAAGGCAGTAACAATTTCTAGTTTTCCGAAATGGCTAACCAAATCTTAATTGAAATCTACTCATATGGAAGCATTTCAGTGTAGTTTTTTAAACAAATTATTCCTAAAATGACTATACAACTTAAAGGCTAGAGTACCTTTCTATTGAAACAGTACGAATCCATCACAATAGAGGTTTTTAAAAAATGTTAGGGGGGAAAAAATCTTCTAAGCAAAACAATTTTTCTTTCTGTCATATTTGACAGGGTGCCTCTCCCAGGCACTATATTTAACCAAATAATAAATTCAGGAAAGTTGCATAATTATCACTACAGTTTGAATGCGCGTATATTGTAAAAGTGACACATTGCAGAAGAAACTGGGGCAGTGATACAATAGACAATGTTGTAGCAGAAGCAAATGGGAAAAGAAAGAATAGGAAGTGATAATTTTCTATGGTTTACTTTGTCAAGCCTTTCTGTTCAAACCCCCCCCCCCCCATGTATTCAGCAAAAACAACAACAACTATAGGTTGGATCCCCCAGAAGAATTTATAGAAGGGGTTGGCACAGAAGATTTTTTTCCCACTGTTTGTCCTAAAACTCCTCTCTGAAGCAGCCGGGGGGGGGGGGGGGATCCTTCTTTTGCCCTCTTTTGCTGATGCAGCCTGTGAATGGAAAGGAGAGAAAGAAAATGAGTTGTTTTTATTTGGTTCCCCCTTCTCATTTGAGCCCTACCCACATCCTGTGGCACATTTTGCTTGCAAGGCATCTTCAGAGAGGAGCTTCACCATTACGGGCAAGCTGCTTGGGGAGGGGGGAGGCTGGGAAATATGTGGGAATTTTTCTGGTGGCTCCCACCCTGTATCTCCGATTCAGCTAAAGTTAGCCTTTATTCCACTTGTGTCAAAATAATTTAATCTCAGCCAAGTTTTGCTGGTCTTGGACTTAAATTTATGACTCAGTGAAAATGTTTGCTATGATGCATCCAAAGGAAGAGTGGGATCCGTAAGGTGACATCAGAGACATTTTGAAAAGCACTGAAAGGTATAAAGTGTGCTGTTGAGTTGCAAGCCCACCAAGTCCCACCTCATGGGGTTTTCAAGGCAAGAGTTTAGCAGAGGTGGGCGGCCATTGCCTTCCGCCACATAGGAGCCCCCATCTTCCTTGGTGGTCTTGCATCCAAGTACCAACCCTGCCTAGAAGCTCTGATGAGATCAAGTTAGTCTGGCCTATTATGGCTGCTACTGGATGTTATGTATATTCATGCACTGAACTAAACAACACTGTCTGTGCAGCTGTCCCCCACTTTCTCAGAGAACTCCCAACTCACTATACTATTCCTGTTTAAGACGTTTTGTGTGGTCCAGTATTTAAAGCTGTACCAAGCACCACATCATTCCCTCTATGAAATGCAAACAGTAGGTGCAAAGCATTCTTATTCCTTCTGTGCATCTGAGTCATCTCCAGTTTGTCTTGGTGCAACTTCTTTTATAACACTACCATTATCTTCCTAACATTTTTACAAATATTTATGTGCTCTTTACATGTCTTTCCGGTTCTGCCTGCTGTGTCCCAACTGACTACGGTATTGGGAACTTTTAATGTGATTCAGTATTCAAAGATATACTATAATCACAGAAGTCATGGGCATTTCTCATTTCATGCTAGACTTTGGAGAAAGTAGAGGCAGCAAATCTGTGCTCTGGAGCTCAAGGGAAAAAGGAGAAACCCTTCATCATCTTCCAAGCTCACTAATATGATATTAGGAATTCCCTCCTCACCTTCCCCGATAAAAAGGGGAGAGGACTCTCTCATGTTGTGCTGAGTTGTGTCCTTCTTCCCAGGCAAATTGGTGAGTAGATTTGTAGAGGCCCGCTTATGAGAGCCAGTTTGATGTAGTGGTTAAGTGCGCGGACTCTAATCTGGGAGAACCGGGTTTGATTCCCCAATCCTCCACTTGCATCTGCTGGATGACCTTGGGCAAGCCATAGCTCTGTACCAGCTGTTCTCCCAAGGACAGTTGTCTCAGGGCTCTCTCAGCCCCACCTACCTCACAGGGTGTCTGTTGTGGGGAGGGGAAGGGAAAGGAGTTTGTAAGCCGCTCTGAGACTCCAAGTGAGTGAAGGGCGGGATATAAATCCAATCTCTTCTTTTTATGCACGAAGGGTAGAAGAACAAACATTTGGACAGGGATACCAATTGCTGTTGCTGTACTGTGTGAACTTGCATTCCAGCACCATCCAGAACCTATCTGTTAGAACTGTGGTGTAAAACTTACTCAGCTAGCAAATACTGCTTATCTAGAATAATAGCCAACACGGATATGAATTTCCAATATAATCTTCCTTTGTTTTGTTCACTTTCTATTCTGCCCTTTCTAAAATGAATATAATGCACATTAGTTCTTTATCAACAGTTTAAGAGAAACATAGAATAACATAGTTTCCAATTTAAAACAAAACTATCAGAAGACAGTGGGGGGGGGGCGGAGCACATAGAGGGTTGGCTTTCAGCCAACACTGAGACATCTTTTTGAGGAAAACCCAGAAGTGAATTCATACCTTTCTAGAAACTGGACAAATTCATTGATTTTTTTTTGTGATTCCTAGAGAGGCTATGATGTTTTCCCAGAGGCTACATCATACCATCATCCAACACATGCTATTAACTGATCAGGTTTTACAGCACTTCCAGAAGGCATTTATTTCCTTCAATGATACCCAACCTTTTACCCCAGCGAGGACCCAAGGCAACTTACATCATTCTTCTCTACTTCACTTGATGGTCAGAACAACCCTGTGAGGGCGTTAGGTCAGGGGTCCCCAAGCTTTTTGAGACTGTGGGCACATTTGGGTTCTAACACAGTGCGGTGGGCACAGCCACAAAATGGCTCAGCAAAATGGCTGCCACAAAAAGGGGAGATAATCGTTAAAGTTGCTAACTGCATGGAGAAGACAAAAAGTCCTGCCCCTTTCATAAAGGCTTAACATGATGTCCTTTGCCAGGTAGTGTTATTTACTTCTATGCCATGCAAAGCTTCACCTTGCCTATTTCCGCACATTTAGCCTCAGGGCATTTTTCTCCGGGCCTGTTGGCAAACCTAGCAGAAGTTTCTGAGTTCTGGAGGATCCAAGCCTTTATCTTTGATAAGCATGCATTAAATTTTGAATATGTATGGAAATCCAATTCAAAAGGAATATGAGTGCAGTAGGAAGAAAACCATCAAATATCTATAAACCACTGTAGACACACTTCCTTGAAATAATTAATGCTGTTTGTTTTACATAGTAGTACTTTTGATCTCTGCATTTTTTTTTTTTAAAAAGATGGGTACGTGTTCTGGCTGTCATCCTCAAATTACTTATTCCTGTGATGTCATACTGAGTTCAGTGGGATTACTTCAAAGTACGCAGTTTGAGGACTTTTATGCCCAAGGTAAGGAGCATGGAGAGTTAAGACTTCATAAGAATTCTTCAGATCCAAACAGGAAGTCAGAAGCAGAGGAGGGCTAAGAACCCCTGCCTTGTTTCGAAATCCACTCTACAGCAGTTACCCAGTTATCACAGAGAAACATTCTCTTGTATTTAAATATTGAGATGCATTGTCTTGCTGCAGTTTACATTTTATCTTCAAGGCAGAATAAAATGATATGACTCATGTAGATGTTCTACCCTTATCAAGCTAGCCTCGGCTGGTAAGTACAGTATAGCACATGTAGTTAGATTCGACTCCAACAAGATTTTCAGTGTACCAGCTTTCGAGAGTCAAACCTCCCTTCGTCAGTTGGATGGAGACCTCTGCGTTTCTGAACCCCAGTCAGAAGGTGGGAAGAGGGTGTTGCAAAGAAGGAACTCAGGGTGCAGAGGTACAATGTGCATTGTAATCAGCTTGATAAGAGCAGAGGGCAAATGTTCGGGGGCAGAAAATTAGCATTTTAGGAAGATAAGAATTGTATCCTGAGTTCCTTCTTTGCAACACCCCTCCCACCTTCTGAGTAGAATATACGGTTGCCAAGTCCTACCTGGCAATCGGCGGGGGACTACCGTCCCCGGTCTGGAACTTCAGTGCGTGCACTTTGTACACACGTCATTGCAATGATGACGTTATTCAGAAGTGATATCATCACGCTGGGCACATTGCCAGGGCGACACTCTGGCAATTGTCCAAAAACTCTATGGTACCATAGAGTTTTTGGGATGATTACTAGAGCGTCATCCTGGCAACATGCCCAGCACGATGATGTCACTTCCAGGTGACGTCATCATGCTGGGGCAGTTGTCCTGATCAGACGACTTCGAGGGTGGGGTTCCCCCCGCCGGCCGAATCCGGGCCGGTGGACTGGGGACCCCTGTAGCGGGGGATTCCCTGCCCCCAGTGCAACTTGGCAGCCCGAGTGGAATATAAGGACTCAGAGATCCTTCTGTTCTGACTTATATCTGATGAAGGGAGCTTTGACTGTTGAAAGCTTGTACCCCCGAAATCAATAAGGTGCTCCTGGACTTGAATCTAGCTGTTCTACTTCAGATCAACACAGCTACCCTCTGAAACTGTGACACATGTATAATATACACATACTTATTGCATCTTAAGACTAGAATTTCCAATATCATGAGCTTGGATAAAATAAGAGAGATTAAATGGCAGGATGACTGAAGACGGCAGGATGGAGGTTCCCTTTGTGTGGAAGATGGTATAGTCATTGCAATATGGAGGTAGTGGAAACACAGCAACATGCCCTGCCTTTGCACGTTCAAGAACCTGGGTATAAACTAATTGTGTGCGCATAGGCTTTGTACATAGGACCAGGGGCAATGCTGTGCAATCCTAAACAAAATGACACCTTTCTAAGGCCATTGAAGTCAATGGGTTTAGAGATGTATGTCATGACCCGGCCTGTGGCAGCAAGTCCTGGTAGGCCAGGAAGCCTGGCTGGCCGTGGAAAGTGCTGGGCCTACAACTCTCAGGGGCCCCTGCATGTGTTTTGGTACCAAAACAGGCCAATAGGAGGGAAGAGAGCATTGCAACAAAAGAGCTGGGACCGGTTGGAAATTGTTCTTTTCCCCAGAGAGCAGGGTCAGAGAAAAGGCTGCTGCAGGGAAGAGGCCCTCACCCTGAGGGAAGGGTGAGCAGACTCAGGCCTAATGAAGACAGAGAGCTAGGGACTGTGAGCCCAGTCGCGTTAGGGCATTTTTTTTTCACCCACTTACTGTTATTGTTCATGCACCTTGTTTATTTTCCTGTTTGACTGACCTCCCACAAAATAAACCTGTTCCATTGTTTAATCTGGCTGGTCTTCGCGCCTGTTTTTCGGCCAGTAAGGGGAGGTCTTGAAGGTCTTGGGAGGGTGCTCTGGGCTTTTCCAAGGAAACCTATATCCAGAGTGGTGGCAGCGTCAGGTGACACCCTACCCGAGTCATGACAATGTAACTCTACAAAGGATTGCTGTGGCCCTCAGGAAGTAGATTCTCATCTCATATCTGATGAAGAGAGCTCCACCGGGCTTCATTGGATATGCCCCTCCAAGGAAGCAAAGGCAGTGTTGCATACTCTTGTTCTTTGCACGTACGAAGAAGTAAGACTTCCTGAGGGAGAGTGCACGTTACATTTTTATGTGCATCCCTGAGAAGATGTTTTAAATGTACACTTGAAAGTATAAAATGTTCATATGTCAAAATTCTGGGCAAACATGGTTGTCATACAAGTATAATTTAGTTCTCTGTTGACCTCATGTTTGGTGGCAAATTCGAGATTGTTTCTATATATTATGTGAAAGATCCCCAGTTAGCCCCTAAGAAGTACTTGGTAGGGTTACCATATTTTGAAATACAAAAAAGAGGACATATTTCTTAACTACTTCAAAAAAGAGATCTCATTTTAAATACCCCTACTATTTAAGATATGATAATTCCTACTAACGAGGAATATTCCAACCCAGAAAAAGGACCTTTTCATCCTTTTTTTTAAAAAAAAAGAGCCCAAAAGAGGACAGACATGCGCACGAAAAGAGAAGACATAGAGGACATCTGGTAACCCTACTACTTGGTCATTTGAACATAGCTTAAACTAACAGAACAACAAAGATTGTTTAGTAAAAGTTACATGTAAACTATTTTTCAACTATCTTTCATTGGACACCAGAAGAAACTCAGTTATGAAATCATGGACCCAGCTACAAAATAAGCATATAGGAATATGGAGAGATTGTACAAAGTTTTTGTCCTTTGCCTTTTGGGATTTTGGGGGTTTGGGGCCTGTTAGAAAAATCAAAGCCTTTTCAGTCACAATGCTTTGTGGCACATGTGTGTCAGAATGAGTAGGCTATGCTTCAGCTTTTATCATCACAGTTTATATATGCTATGCAGTCATGTTTCCAGTTTGAAAAGAATATATTTTGTTTAAACTCAGTGGGAAATTCAAGACTGTGAGGACAAGTACAACAGAGGTCTCATGTCATTATCAGCTGTGGGAGAGATTTAGAGCAACCAGAGGTTCCTTTTTCTCCTTGTAACAAGGACTTGTCATTGCTCAGGAATCTGTTGTGAATTTTCCCCTTTAAACGGCACAGCTGTTCTGTCAGACAGAAGAGCACTTTGGCTTGTTTGATGCTAGCAAGGTGAGCCACTCAAATGCAGGGTTTTTGTTTTGTTTTCACCTAAGATTGCTGTTAGGAGCTGATGTGGTGTGGTAAATGTGAGTAGGGAGTTTGACTGGGCAGATCTGGTTCTACCCAGACAAGATTCTCATTACATTGCCTTGACAAGAAATTTACCTCAGCTGTGGAGATAAACTGAGATAGTACTACTGCTGAGTTCCTTTGAGAAAGGATGGGATACCAACATGACAGTTTATCATCAGAATACAAATAATTGTGTCTGCCACTTGTTAAATGAATATAAAACTAGGTAAGGTAGTGCTTTATAGCCCAGTTCCTATTCAGGGGAGAGAACAAATTTTGAAAAAAGGAACAGAAAGTGAAGGAAGGCTTAACTTTTGACTCTTGGCAAGTATACACAATCACTTTGATTTGATGATGGTGACATAAGTAAACCACAGTAGATTGATATGTTGTGTGTAATTACTTTTGTGGGGAATTACTGGGAATGGAGAAATAAGTTTGGTGAGGACTTTAAACAAGGAGCAAGTGTGGTAGCTGAAGCAACCATAACATTTCTTTTAAAATCTCAAGTCTTTTTTAATCTGTTGGTAATAACAAAGACTTCATTTTATTGGTTTTGTATTACTCATTTCTTGGGATGAAGATGACAGACTTTCTCCCGACAGTGCCTTTCTAAGCAAAGTTATACCTAGTGACTTCAATGGGCTTAGAATGTTTAGATGGCACTGTACAGTACCACAATCTACCTTTGCATAACTAGTGAGATATGTGGTAACTTGTGTTTTTGACATATTTTGGAACATTATAATAAATACATAAGGGGGTAGGATAGCTCTTTGATTTATATTCTCTTCATTCAAGTCTCTCTGGGTTACACTCTTATCTGAAAGCTCATGTTAAGTTTATCTTAAATCTAGGAAATCTTATCTGGAGTTCTATCACTAAACTCACCTCCTCTCTATAAAAAAAGTCCTTGGATATCTCTGAGACAGCTCACAAGGAGACGGGTGCATCATTTCAGCCGTAGATTTCTCAGGGATTTTATTTTCCTCTGAATTCTTACCTTCCTAATAGCTTTTCAAATTGGAGTTGCACCTGTTCAGTAATGTGATGTTTAGGCTGTTAAAAAAACCCTTTCATATTAATTTAATGAATCTGGGATGATGCAGAGTCAACAAACAGAGCCATGGTAAAGGAGATAGACTGTCAGATTCTGTAATTTCCATTTTTGCCACTTCACAACATCTGCTATGCACCAAAATGGCAGCAAACCCCAAATGGCTAATAAATCTACTATATTGGGTAGTAGAACTTATGGGGCGAAATTACAGCTCACGTCAACACCATTACAGATATACCTCACATAGAGACAGCGTGATGTAGTGGTTATGGGGCTGGACTCGTATCTGGGAGACCTAGTTTCAAATCCTCTCTGTGTCATGGAAGCTCATTGGGGATCTTAGACCAGTCATACACTCTCAGCTTAACCTACCTCACAGGCTTGTTGTAAGGATAAAACAGAAAAGAGGAGCATGATGTAAGCCTCTTTGGATCCCCATTGGGAAGAAACAGAAAGGTAGGATATAAATGAAATAAATAAATAAAATATCAAAACATGTAAAAGAGAAGTCCTACTGTCTTTCCTTACTGACCAATAATATATAATCCCTATGGTTAGACATTAAAAACAATGTATTAAGATACTGGACAACTCCTAAATCCCTTCCATGCCTCATGGGTGTTCATTCTTCCAGAATGTATTGCCATAATCACTGAAGGCAAGATATGTATACATTAGAAGAGGTTCTCCTGGAAGAATAACACCTGCCCCTTAGCCGAAATAACCAACATGGAGAGGAAAAGATGGCAGCGGATGCTGAGACCATTCCTCATGACAAGGAATTTCTTCCAGTAGCAGATGAAACAAAACAGAAGCCTTTGATCTCCTGATGGTGGCTTATCCTGCATTGTTTTCTGCTTCTTTTCTTGAAGATGCCTCTCTGCGGCCTCCATGGTAGTGCTGGTGAGTAAGCTTGTTCAATTCCAAAAATCTCAATAATCACTGAAAACATCAAAGCAAGTCCTTGCTATTTGGCCACGTTTTCTGGCTCCTAACAAGCCTCACCATATTCCTTTTTTCCCATTCAGATGCTGCAGCCTATCTGAATTTTTTTCCAGGCGTTGACTCCTGCTATTTTATGGCAGGTAGAGTCGAAGAGCAAAGATGTGTCTAGTCACATTTCTGGTCATTATATTTGGCTCTGCTTCTGTCTTAACGTGCAGAATTTTACATATTATATATTAAGAGAGCAATCCTGAGCAGGTTTGCTCAGTATCCTACTGAGGTGCAATCCTATGAAGAGTTTGTGCAGTGCAAGCACACTAACAGTAATGGCCTTAGGCTGGAGTAATTGTTCACAGGGTTGCACAGTAAACAGACTTTTATATTAGAATCATGCAAATTAAAGGAAACAAAAGCAGTTCTACAGACTCAGTCATGACTTGTATTAATTAGTGCTGGACTCATGAGAGAGTTCATTTTGTGAACATTTTTACTTTTCTCCCCTTTTCAATTATTTTAATACTCCTTTTGCAAGGTGGCTGTAGAACCGTTTCCAAGGAAACGGGTATCAGGAGGAAAAGGGAATAAGTCCCTGTTGCTAAGGCAACTGGGCCAACCCTGCCTTGCCCTGATCCAGTTCCTCTAGTTGACTAGCTAAAGCACAGTGTAGATTGGGATGTGTGTCTAAAAGAGACAACATTGAAACAAATGCAGTTCAAATTGGTGACATCCGAATATTCACACTTTTAATCACCATCTGCATTCTGCCCCAAATAGTTATGTGTAAGTATGCTCAGCTAGTGCTGGATCAGAGCAAAAGTCTTGCATCTTAGAGGTAGTAGACAATGGAAGCGCAGTAAGGGAGCAGTGGACAGATCTGATGAGCAACCAGAACGCTTCCCCCTTCCCCCTCATACATGCATGTTAAGGTTACTGGGAAGGCTTTATTTGCCCTCAGTGGTGCAGTCATGTAGCCAAAGCCAATGTGCTATGTGGTTGCTGTGACCTCAGCGTATTCACTTTGCAGTTCCTGGTTGGTTTGGATAATAAAATAAAGATCTCTAATAAATAAATGGTGTTGAAGCAACAGCAGTTTGGGGGAAGGAGTATTATCAAAGAAGCATGAAAAAGGCAGAGAGGAGTGGAAGGTGGATTTTTCTGCAAGACCCCCCTCCCTTTTCCTGAAATGGCAATTTTCGCAGCGAAAATTGAACATCAGTAACGTTTGGCGCCTTACTAGCATTAATGTGTATTGGAGGAGCGTTAAATTGTTCAGTACAAATTAACTTTGGCAAGACTGGTCTTGTCATTCCTGAGGGGCCTGTTCTTTCTAAAAGTTTACAAGGCACTGTTACATGTGTGAAACAAAATCCCACTCAAGGCCTTCTGTGCGTCTCTTTCATTTTCTGACCCTCATTTCTCCCTGATATTTGTCCATATAATTTTCTAATTGAAAATAATGTGCTATTAATTCCTTTGTAGTTATTTGGCCAAAGTTATTTTATGAGGAAAAATTACCATTTTACTTGTTTGGAGATGTAAAAGAGTAGACCTTTTGGCATAGAGTAATATCTAGCCCTAGTTCAGAGGGAGGTCAGTTAATCCTAGCTAAATCTTTCATTTTTCCAGCTGACTTTTATTTTAGGTCTGCTTGGTATTTCTCATAAGAACATAAGAGAAGCCATGATGGATCAGGCCAGTGGCCCATCCAGTCCAGTACTCTGTGTCAAATGGTGGCCAAAACCCAGGTACCACCAGGAGGTCTACCACCAGGGCCAGAACTCCAGAAGTCCTTCCACTGTTGCCCTTCCCCAAGCACCAAGAATACAGAGTATCACTGCCCCAGATATAGTGTTCCATCTATACCTTGTGGCTAATAGCCACTGATGGACCTCTGCTCCATATGTTTATCCAATCCCTTCTTGAAGCTGTCTATGCTTGTAGCTGCCACCACTTCCTTCGGCAATGAATTCCACATGTTAATTATTCTTTGGGTGAAGAAGTACTTCCTTTTATCTGTTCTAAACCTACTGTTCATCAATTTCATTGAGTGCCCATGAGTTCCTGTACTGCAAGAAAGGGAGAAAAGTACTTCTTTCTCTACCTTCTCCATCTCATGCCTAATTTTGTAAACCTCTATCATGTCAGCCCTTAGTCGACGTTTCTCCAAACTAAAGAGCTCTAATCTTTTAAACCTTTTTTCATAGGAAAGTTGTTCCATCCCCTTGATCATTTTAGTTGCCCTTTTTTTGCACCTTTTCCAATGCTATAATATCTTTTTTGAGCCTGTGGTGACCAGAACTGTAAACAGTATTCAAAACGAGACGAAGATTTATACAGGGGCATTATGATACCGGCTGATTTGTTTTCAATTCCCTTCCCTCCTTGACTAGAGCTGAGCATTCTTCTCATTCTTTTTGACAGGCAGGAGCTGTACAAGTTAGAGTAAAGTTTGAGACATGTTAATATGGAAGAATTATATACTGCCTTGTATCTATGAAATATATAAACATTGCAATCTTCTCAGAGTTACTTTAGTCTAAGCCCCATTGATTGTTAACACTGCAGAGGACTGCATGGTAAAAGTTCTAAGTAAAAGAAGAACTCCGAGAAGTAATATAAAAGGAAGATTTCACAAATTTTCCCTTTATGCTTTAGCATGACCCTATCTTTGGATTCAGGTGTGAGGGTGTCTCATGTGCAGTGGGTCCAGTTATGTTGTGCTTGACCAGGGGCTCCCAGCCTCCAGGCATTCCTAGATGAAGCAGATTGTTTGGAACCTTTCAGGCTGTTTCCAGTTCTGGTTATGGGACTGAAGCAACCTTGATTGCACTGGTGGGTGCAACTCTGTTGATTCTTCCAGACCTCTCAGTGGCTTTTGACACCATCAGTTATGGTATCCTGTGCAGCCTTTCTGGGTTGAGACTGAAAGCTGGAAATCTTAATATGAGAGAGAAATTATGACCTCATTGGAATAATTGAGACTTGGGCTGTGGTCACACGGCAAGCTTATCTCAATTTGTTCCCACTCTAGGTTTGATTTGGATTATTTTTGTTTGGATTGGGATGATCACACATCCTTCCCTGGACTGCTTGCATCGTGGGATGAAGAAGAAGAAGAAGAAGAGATTGGATTTATATCCCACCCTTCACTCACTTAAGAGTCTCAGAGCGGTTTACAAACTCCTTTCCCCTCCCCTCCCCTCAATAGACACCCTGTGAGGCAGGTGGGGCTGAGAGAACTCTTTCCCAAGCTGTCCTTGAGGGAACAGCTGGTACAGAGCTATGGCTTGCCCAAGGTCATCCAGCCAGGTGCAAGTGGAGGAGTGGGGAATCAAACCCGGTTCTCCCAGATTAGAGTCCGCGCACTTAACCACTACACCAAACTGGCTCTCAGGGATGAGGCTCCGGGCATCGTCCAAATAGCCACACTGCCACTTGGGCAGCACAATTTGTTTTTTTTTTTTAAAAATCGGCTTGGCACATATGCACAAAGCTGAATCCCCACTCCCACTGGGACTCGCCGTACTCCCTTGTTCTTGCAAGTCCCCCCTCCAGTGAACAAAATTAACTGGCAACATACAACTGAGTGCTGGAGTCTATATGTGCACTTGAACACTGAATTTATTCAGTGCAGGATTGCTCATGCACACAATGATGGAAGCTTGGTGAAGAAAAACTGTCGCAAGAAAGACGTTCAGATGACCTAATCGCGATCATTGCGAGAAATGGCTGTCCAGACAGGTGAAATCGCGGATTCAAAGTGCAAATACCCGGAAAGTACTTGATTTTTCAGGTGTATGAAAACTCGCTAGGGTTCTGGGAGGATTGTGCGAGTGAGCCCACTTTGGTGCAGGAGATGGATGGGGGCGTCTGATCAGCAGTTTTAAATGTGAAAGGGAACAGCAGTGAAACCCAGTCAAAATGGCCACGTGACCACAACCTAGGTGGGATGAGATGCATGAGTGGAATGTAAGAACTGAAGAATATAATCTCTTTAAAACAGTGTGATTGGTAGGAAAGGAGGGGGAGTGGCATTGTATGTTAAGGAAGTTTGTGCCTGTGAAGAAGTTTGTGGTTTGGAAGGAAAGAGGTTGGTTGAAAGTGTTTGGGTGAAAATAAAAAAAGAGAGTCAGGAGGGTATTGTGGTTGTGGGTGTTTTATCATAGACAACCAAATCAGACATGGGGATCAGATAAGGTCTTTTATGATGAATTGCCATTAGTTTGTAAGAGGAAGAAGGTTGTACTGATGGGAGATTTTGTTGGGTTTATGATTGGCATAAAGGAGATTATGATGAGAAGTCAGGTGTGTATCCTGGATTTTTAGAAAAGCTAATTTTAGGAATCTGAGGCAAGCATTCTGAGGTATCTCATGTAGCAAAATGCTTCAAGGAAAAGGAGTTCAGGAGAGGTGGGACTTTTTAAAAAAATATGAAATAGAAGGAGATGAAGAGTTGGTTTTTATACCCCGCTTTTCACTACCTGAAGGAGTCTCAGAGCAGCTTACAATCGCCTTCTTTTCCTCTCTCCACAACAGACACCCTGTGAGGTAGCTGGGGCTGAGAGAGCTCTAAGAGAACTGTGACTGGTCCCAGCTGGCTTCATGTGGAGGTGTGGGGAATCAAACCTGGCTCTCCACATTAGAGTTTGCTGCTCTTAACCACTAACACCAAACTGGCTCTTATAGATGGCCCAGACAAAATCCATTCCTACAGATGGCACAGTCACAATCCATTCCTATGAGGAAGAAGACCCGGCCGAATTGGCCAACTATCGGCCGGTGTCCAACTTGCCCTATTTGAGCAAGATTTTGGAGAAGGCAGTGGTGATTCCGTTGCAGAGCTTTCTGGATGACACTTCTGCACTGGACCCGCTTCAGTCCGGCTTCTGGCTGGGTCATGGGGTGGAGACGGCACTGGTCCCCTCGCAGACGACTTCCGACGGCATCTGGATCGGAGCGATATGGTGGTGCTGGTGTTGTTAGATCTGTCAGCTGCATTCGACACGGTCGACCACCAGCTACTGATCCACCACCTTGCCGACATGGGGGTTCAGGGGCTTGCCTTGCAGTGGCTTGCCTCGTTCCTCCAAGGTTAAGGACATAGAGTGGTGCTGGGGGAGGAGACGTCCTGGAGGCACCCACTGGTGTGCAGAGTGCCACAAGGGGCAGTGCTATCCCCAGTGTTGTTTAACATCCATATGTTCCCTCTTGCCCAGATTGCCCTGAGGCACAGGCTGGGTTGTCACCAGTATGCTGATGACACCCAGCTGTATCTGTTGTTGGGCAGCCAGCCTGGGGCTACCCCAGATGACCTGGAGTGGGCGCTTCAGGACGTGGCGGGCTGGCTCAGACTGAGCCAATTGAAATTGAATCCAATGAAGACAGAGGTCCTGTGCCTGAGTCAGAGTGGACCGGGGGTAGGGATCCCATTGCTGGCCTTCAGGGGGGCACCATTGGTGCTGGTGACGAAGGTCCGGAGTTTGGGAGTGCTCCTGGATGCCTCTCTAACCATGGAGGCCCAGGTAGCAGCCACTGCCAAGGCAGCCTTTTATCATCTGTGGCTGATTAGGCAGTTGGTTCCCTTCCTCGAACGCAATGACCTGGTGACAGTGATCCATGCATTGGTCACCTTGAGACTGGACTACTGTAATGCTCTCTACATGGGGCTGCCCTTGTCTTAGCTCTGGAGGCTGCAGCTAGTGCAGAATGCCACGGCCAGGCTGTTGATGGGTCTCTTGGTGTGAGACCACATCCAGCCTGTGCTGAGGACACTGCACTGGCTGCCTATAGCGTACCAGATCCAGTTCAAGGTGCTGGTTTTAACCTTTAAAGCCCTGTATGGTCAGGAGCCTGCCTACCTAAGGGACCGTCTTTCTCTGTATATACCCCAGAGAGCACTGTGGTCAGGCACCCAACATCGCCTAATCCTCCCCGCCCCAGAGAGGCCAGGCTGACGGCCACCAGGACCAAGGTCTTCTCAGTGGTGGCTCCTTACTGGTGGAATAAGCTCCCGGATGACATCAGGGCCCTGCAGGATCTTTTGCAGTTCCGCAGGGCCTGTAAAGCGGAGCTCTTCTGCCAGGCCTTTAATTAGGAGCCACCACTGGGGGAAGGGGCCACTGGAAAGTGCCAAGATAAGTCATTGGTGGGTAATCAACTGGTACAACCTCCTGGCCTCGGGCCTGGTAATATGCTGTGCTCTGCGTTGGAAGTAATGTGGGCCACCAAACTCTTGTGGTTTTCTGCTGTTTATGTATGTTTTACACTGTAATTTTATGATAAATTATATTGTTGTGTTTTAAAACCTCTGTGAGCGGCCTTGAGCCGGCAAATGCTGGCTAGGTGGGATACAAATCCAAATAATAAATAAATAAATAAATAATAAGAATACAAGTTGTGGTAGGAAACCAAATTGACTTCATGAAGAGCTTTTTAATAATCTGAGATTGAAGAGGGTTAAGTATATGGAATGGAAGGGGCTGGGAATCTCTACGCTGGAAAAGAGATACCTGCTAGTGAAGTGAAGTTGGCACACATAATGGTAAGAGGAAGCTGCATTGCCACCAAAAAACAGACTGCTCAGTACCCATGACTTGGTATACTTGAGGAACAAGCCAGCAGCTGGCTGAGCCGTCTGGGGTAACTCTGCTATGCTCGAGTGATCTTCTGTTTCATACTGGCCCATAGCTCTGAGATTATTAAATTCCTTACCTGGATAAGTAGGATATGGTATGGTAATATTGGTCCAAAAGCTCTTAAGGGTGTTGGTCCACTATACTAATCACATTTGTGCATGAAAATACGAAAGCAAGTCCTACTGTGTTACAGTAAGGGTTTACTCTTTGGTATCTGCATAGTATTGCAGCTGTCAGAATATGAAAAGGAGTCTCTCGGTGCATTTAGATTATTGCTTACCTTGATATGTAGACAGAAGAAGAATAAGACAAATTTCTTCCTCTAGATTCCAAATTAAATTTATAGTCCTTTTTCTAAAACAGAAAGGGACAACAGGAAAAAATGATTGGCATTCAAAGAACTGATTTTCCACTCTTAAACTTCTAGATACTATAATTCATATAATCTAGAAAATTGGTTTTTAAACTGGTATACTACCTAGTTTAGGAAGGCTGTTAGAATATTGAATGAAAATTCTGGAAATATTAAACACAGATAATTGTATAAAAGGATTAAAATAATGTTTGAAATTTACTGAGGGGATTTCATTCAGGAAGCTGCTTTATATATACATGCCCCTGTTTTTTAATATTTTAATCCCATCTTTCATTTGTTTGTTTCTTCTGCTCATTTAATTAATTTAGTTTTAGTCTCTTTACAAGCAAATGTTCCCTAGGCATGATCCATGAAGTGCTATACATATAGGGTATTCCCTACATAATTTTTCCCAGCTACAGAAGAGAACAGAGGTTCTTCAATTGCTTTTAGCTACTTCTCAGGAGTCAGAAAACTGTTCAGGATTAAAGAATCCTCTAGTATATAATTAGACAGAGAAAATACTTTTTTGGAGGATGGAGATTTCTTTCTTTAAAAATTATCAAAGTGACAAACAAAGTTATTCTTCATATGTTAGTCATTTGAGATTCAAAATTATTACTATTTTGCACAATGCACTGTCAGTGACTCCAGTACAAAGTGATGGCAAAATGTTACCTTTTTATTAAGAATACCCATCTGAGTCTGCTCAGCACCAATTTTGCTACGGTGGCTCCTTCAAAGGCAAGCTAGCTGCTTGCATGATTGTTTCTCACAACTCCCCCTTCCAGTTCTGCAGCACTACTGGCTCCAATGTAATAATTTTAAACACATAGAACATATAGAATACATATACACAGAAGTACACATACATAGTGAACATAATGCTATGACAGGTTTCCTAGTCAACCTCTGTTTTGTGCAAAACCTTCAGTTATTAATTACTGCATAATCCCAAAATGTTCATGCTTGCATTACAGCTAAATATGGAAAAGTATTTTAAGACAACCAAGTTCTACAGAAATTACTGTTTTCCCTCCTATTTGTTGCTACTGTCATGGATATAATGCAGCAGTGACCATCCATGACACGCAGCTCTGAGTTTCACCCCATTAGCCCCATCTGAAAAGGGTACTAATCAGCTGGGGGGAAAAGCTTGAGAGAAGAATTTTCTCTTGACTGGCCACTCTTGGGCTTCCTACCCAGAATGCTGTTGCCTCCTTACCACATAATATGTCCCAGTTGCCTCCTGAGAGATCTCACAAAAGTCCTCTCATTATATTTCTGAGAGTGTTGGGGCAGGGTGTCATCATTCCAGAACGGAAACAAAAGATTGGTGCTGGCCTGGCAAGGGGCAGAACTGTTATCTGGTTTCACTCCCACTTGCCCAAATGAGGATGGTAGAGACAGAGGAGCAAAGGTCATTGTACGGGGTCATATAGTGGCAAATAATTAAAAAAAAGAGAGAGACCTGCAGAAAAGACAAGTAGGTGGTGCTGGATGAAGATAGATATTTTAAAGGATATAGATTTACTTGTGGAGGTGTTTAATGGGTAAGAGGTATGGCATGCACCCATATCTCAAGAAAATACCAGTAAAACCGATGGTCTGAATCCAAGGACTCCCTAAATTAATGATGTATACAATATAACAGTGTACAGTACAGTTGACTACTAGGAGTTATTATTCCTTCAGTAAACAAAATAGCCTTTGAGGTACAAACCAAATTATCTGAGACGTGCTTCTATAATGTGGGGTTCTAAGGTTAGTCTTACTTTGCACAGGCTGAAACTTGCTGCTTCTCAAATGTCAGTTCATATGACCATAAGGCCAAGTACTCATAGGTCTTCTGGTTGTTCCTTTATAGCTTTCAAGAACATGAGCTGAAAATTTTACTAAATTAAATTAAAGGGAGTTCACTATAAAACTGATTCACACTATAAAGGAGGGTTGCCAGTCCCCAGGTAGAGGCGGGGATCCCCTGATTTTGTGGGCTTCTGCCCCGCTGCAAACCTCACCCCCAATAGCAGCCACTGGTGGCCACCCCTTTTGGCCCACCAATCAGCTGGAGGGCACTTTAAATCTTGCAGGATGGGAGGGAGAGGGGCAGCCACTGGCTACATGCCTAAACTCACCACTGAATTCACCACTTGGAGTTCAGGTGTGCACCCCTTGCTTCTTGCCAAAAGCATTTAAAAGGTCCTTTTAAATGCTTTTGGCAAGAACTGGGGGCACACCTGAACTCCAAGTGGCAAATTCACAGCTTGGAGTGCAAGCACATGGGGTGCCAGTCCCCAGTGTGATAATGTCACTTTTGTGTGATGTCATCACATTGGGGACATCCCTGCCCCCTCCAGAAATGCCCCCCAAAGTTCCCCGCTGGGGACTAGGAAGGACCTGGCAACCCTACTATAAAGGATTGTCCAGCTTGCATTATAAAGGGTTGCAAAAGGCATTGTACTCTGGAGTATGATAAAAAAAAATAGGCATTTTAGTCTGGAGGATGATAAAAAGAATCCTAATGCATTTCACTGATTACCATGCCCACTCATCTGCTCAGTCCATCTTGTCCCCAGTTGAAGGGAAATTTGATAATCACATTGGTGCTAGTTATTATGGACCCTAGCAATAGACCCATAGAATTCATAGAATTTTGACGTCCAACTTTGAACTAGATAGCTATCCTATGCCATTACAGCCTTTGTGATTATCAAGTGGCTGGAAACACAACAAACATTATCTTAATTATAAGAGTTGTTTATTTAGGACACAAAGGCTACAGAAAAATAAAGCAAAATATTTCGGTTTCTGAAAATATGCCCCAACTATAGTAAAACAGGCAAAATTGAATTACAGCAGGAGCAATGTAAAGGAGGAATGATGTCAAGGAGATCAAAAATAATTAGTCCCTTGTTCAGGGGACACAGGACTGTTACCTCATCTAATTAAATGGAGAAAGAGTGACAGAAGCCATTGTTCCCCAAGGACAAACACTTTTTGGGATGGGATCACTTTGCCTGAGCAAGTGAGTAGCTGATGGATTTGTTATTGGTATAGAGTGGGATTTTAATCCTAGTTGATGACATACAAAGGGCTAATTTAAGAAGGAGCTCATATTTAACCATCTCTGTTTTCCCAACTGGCAAATATGATAATTTTTCTACATTTCCTTCTGCTGTCCTGTAGATGAGTGCTTTGTGCTTAACTTAGTTGCTCGGCATCTCTGCATTTTTACCTGCGAGCAGACTTCCCCCAAATATCCAAGGCAAATATAGCTTTAATCTTTCGTTGTTTATTTTCCAAGGTAGATTAGAGGTATTTCCATTGTTGATAGGATTTGTATCTTTAATCCACCCCTACTGAAGTTTCCCTATTGAATCCAAATTCTCAGCCCTGTATCATGTTGGTTTGTGGATTTATGTCAGACCATGGGATTGCTCATTAATCCACATGAATGAAACAAGATTTGCCTCCCCCCACTTGTGCCATGTTTCTGTTTGCAGTGTTTACATGGAAGGTAATTATTACAGGTGTAACAGCCTCAGGAAAAGCACCCGAAATTCACAGTATGGCTTGTATTCCATGGTAACTGAAGAGTATTCTGTAAATACTTCAAGTAAACATTTCAAAATTAATGCCACCAAACAAATGATCAAATCCTTCCAAACATTTACAGATGTAATATAAAACTGTGGTTTAGTGAAACTGCATGATCATTCAAGCTCTGGCCACTGCATTAATTATGGTTAATTTAGGGTGAACTGGGTTTCTTAACTGCAGTTAGTCCTGAGATTTCACATTACCTACATGTGTTAAATATACATTTGTTTTCCACTGGTGCACTGCACCTGCCCTAGTTACAGAGAGCGGCTCAAAACCGAAACTACTCTTGTGTTTAATTGATTCTCATTAGAAAGTTTCTCTGTCTGCCCTGTACCCTGAGTCTGCCTGGGAAAGGGATCCTGAAGGGTGTTCCCCCCCTTCTGGGCATAGAGCAGGGGTCACTGGGGGTGGAGGGGAGGTATTTGTGAATGTCCTGTATTGTGCAGGGGGTTGGACTAGATGACTCTAGAGATCCCTTCCACTTTATGATTCTATGATTGTGTTTGTCCCTTTCTACCCACATTCTCCATATTTCTAAAGGCCCAGCAGTGTGATGTGCTCCTTCCATGAAAATGTAAATGATAACAAAATCAGCACCATTCCACATATATCAAAACTTGGTACTATCAGCATATAACAAATCCTTGAGTACATAGTCATTTTGCTTGATATTTAAAGAGCTTCTCTGTGTAACTTGGAGTTCTAGTAAACTGACTGAAGCTGTTAGATTGTCTGGCATTTTAACAAGCATGATGACTTTGGCCAAAAGATGCCAAGAGGGTCTATCCTAAGGGCATTACTCTTAGTCATATGTCCACAAAACCCAGGACAACATGGAAGGTGGAAAACCTACACAGGATATCTATCTAAGTAATAGTAGGAAATTTCTTTGTTTCTCCAACTCTTATTATTATAGATCTTGAGTAGTTGCATGTAGTTAGGAGAGGGGACGTTTAGTCTTGTTCTGTAGTATGTGCTGGCAACAAAGAGCATGTCACTCACAACTTTGCCAAGAACATGCCTACTGTCCCATCACACAAGTCCTCACCCCTGACCATCTGTCATGATTTCACACATCCCAGGGATAGGGGGAGTGTCAAACTTGGCCATTGTTCCTACACTAAAGCTCTGGCGGTTAGATTAGTGTCTTGGGTTCTCTGAAAATCTCTTCCCTAACATAATAGTGATGGCCAAGAGAGAGGACATTATTGGAAGGCTGCCTTTTTGTAAGGTGTACAGCCATCTCGGCAGATGCTGAAGAAAGAGCAAGAAGAATGCAGTTCTGCAGTATAATTGTTGACCTGGATGAAGAGTTGTGGCTGGTTGCCTGAGTTGACATTGCAAGAGGAACTGACATTGCAGGAGTCAGAATAGTCCAGGCCAAAGTGGCTGGCACAATATACCACAGAGTGACAAAACTTGGAGCGTCACAAGCCTTTCAGAGCATGGAACAGGTGCTCATGGAAGACATCTTTATGTAATGTTGTTCGTTTGCAAGGCACAACAGTATGTGGCATTTCATAAGCAGCTGGACGAGTGGGATGACCAGCATGTCAAGACCTCCTTCTTCATGTCTCAGATGACTTTCCATTACATTCCCCAGGAGATGAGCCACATTCTACATTGGCAAGACACTGCAATGTGATGTGTGGTCCCAGATCCAGAAAAGGCTCACCATAACCCATATAAATTGATGTTTAATCTCTCATACGTAGAACTGAGCAACTAGTTCAGGACTGGTGCCTCCACAACCCGAGTCATCTTCAAGGAATGATGTGTGTGTGTGTGTGTGTGTCAGAGAGAGAGAGAGAGAGAGAGAGAGATCAACAAAATTTTCCTTTGATTTATAATAAAACTGGGCTGTGAGGAGGACTTGATGGCTAAGAGCCAGTGTGGTGTAGTGGTTAAGATGGGAGGACTTTAATCTGGAGAACCAGGTTTGATTCCTCACTCCTCCATATGAAGCCTGCTGGGTGACCTTGGGCCATTCACAGTTCTCTCAAAACACTCTCAGTTCCACCTACCTCACAAAAGTGCCTGTTGTGGGGAGAGGAAGTGAAGGTGATTGTAAGCTGCTTTGAGACTCCTTAATGTAGAGAAAAATAGAACATAAAAACCTACTCTTCTCCAGATATTAGTGCTCCAGATATTAGAGAATTCCAAGGAATTGTTCATGAATGTCTACACCAGTGTGTCTGGCAAGAATTATCTTTTGGATGTTCTCAGTGATCAACAAGCTCCCCTTAGGAGAGGGGAAATATGTGGTGGCCAGAAAGGAGAAACTTCTTTAGATACTGATTTTAAAAAATGGCAGTCCTGCTGGGGGAGGTTCCGGGGGAGAGGAGTACTCAGTGTTATGTGCTGAAACACATCCTTTAGTATTTCATGTGTTGTGTGGCTCGGGTCTGATTTTAAAAACAGATTCTGGAGCCTTCCCCTTCAGAATCCTGTGTAGAGCTTTTTCAGCTGTGATTTTAACATTGGGTAAGCTAGTTTGCTTTAATTGATTCAATCAAAGTCTCACAGGGAAAGATACAAGTGTACTTTAACCAGTTCGAAAGGAAGACCTAAGTACTTCTACTAGCAAGAACTAAACTCCACAGACTTTTCCTTGATTAGAGGTTTAGGAGGTGTTAATTAGATTGAGCTAGGTAATTAAGCATAATCACATTTTTAAGGTTTTAAAAGGATGTTTTGACAAAAGCTTTGACATTCTGTTTGGAACAGAATGAAGCAGAAACTTTGTACCATCTTTAAAGCAAACTGAACTGCAGTAAAAGAGTGAGTTGGATGTTGAGCTTATTATATATTTCACATGCGCGCACACACTACAATGATTATTGTCATAAAATTTTGTGTTCCAGAACTGGTTGTCCTGGAAGAAATGGGACTCCTCTGTAGTTATCAAAGGGTATTCACAATTAAACATGTTGAAGTAATCATAAATTCTTTTGTCTCATGGAAAGTACTGTCAAGCTCTAGCCCATTTATGGTGACCCCATCAGTTGTTCAAGGCAAGAGATAAACAGAGGTAGGTTGTGGTCACACGCATGAGATTAAGTGGGAGGGGGGAAGAAAGGCTATTTCCTCTGGTGGAAGTTGACTCACAGTTGTGCGATCACTCAGTCTTTTGAAGCTGCAGGCACAGCCTGCCACTGCGTGATCAGATGCAACCGTGGGTGAGTCGAGTGTTTTTTTTTGCTGTTTGTTTCTGATACACCTTAACAAGGGATCGATGATTTGCACTTCCGCCCTGAGTGCTCCCTATGGAGTTTGTGATGATGTGCATACTGAGAATGGAAAAAACAACAATGGCATGGAGCCAGGATGGCCTGATCAGACCATCCCAATGCCATGAGAGCGTGCTGGAGTGATCAGATGGGAAAAGTCTGCCCGTGGCCCATAGCAACCCATTTGCTACTGGACTTTCCCCAGTGCCTGTTTACTCTGCTTCTGTGGTGGAGCAACACGGTTTGCTGCCACTGCAGGATGCTTCCCAGATGTGCATGTCTGATCATGCTTGTTAAATCCACCTGGCATTTGCGCCTATGTTGGGGCTAATTGTGCATGTGATCGCAGCTGTAGTTTGCCTTTTCTGCCTCTGCGTAGCAACCCTGGATTTCCTTGGATGTCTCCTATCGAAGTACTAATCAAGGTCAACCCTGCTTGACCTTCCAAGATCTGACAAGATGGGCCATCCTGGTAAGGGGCCCCTTTTCCTACCATCTTAATTTGAATTGTACAAGACAGATTCTGAGAAGGTGAGCAGATTCATAAGAGGAAACTGTGCTTGTACCTGAACTAGGAGCAGTTTTGCCCGGCAAAAACAGCTTGCTATGCAGAGATAAAAGAATGCTATGTCTGCTGAAACTTATCATACCTGTTTAGCTTGGGATCACTTTTCCTCCTACAGATCAGACTCAGAATTTGAGCTGCTGCTGATCTGGCAGGGCATATGTATTTTCAGGATTCTGGTATGGTGATCTGTGCCTTGGCTGGCTTGCCAGCTATATTCTTTTCTGGAAGTCTAAAAAACTTGCAACCATTATACTTGCATTTGTCATTTCCTGGATTTATGACTGTAACAGGGTCTATGTGGGCTGCCTTTGGAGACAGTTCAGAATTTGCAGTTGGTCTGGAGTTTAATTGGCTGACTTTTGCTTGGGGTCAGCCATGTGGCGTATAATACTAAGCCAGCTGCACTTGGCATCAGTTAGTTCTGAGCCTAATTGAAGCCTTAAACATGGGAAGAGTAATAACAGTCCTGCTGGAACAACATATAGAATAGTTGGATTATTTTGTGTGTAAAGCACAATGTTATGTACCTTAAAGCCTTGCCTTGTTTTCCCCTGTAACCTGGGGGAAAAATCAATCTCAGGCTCCCCAGTACAGGATGTACTATTGAAATGAAGCACAGTACACCCAGCTTCACAATGTAATCTGTTCCGATTGGGTTAACTAGTGGTGACTGGGTGTTCCTTTAAATTACAATGGTTGTAAAGTACATCACAGGGAAACTCTTGAGACATGCATTGCCAGCAAACTGGATTGTCTCTCTTCCACACAAAACAGCAGACTGAGGGGGATTCCAACACTTGAAACACTTTTCTTAGATCCAGTTCATACATTAGGCAACGAATGTGAAATGAGATACTGGTGGCTAGTATTCTTCCCCCCACCCTGCCCCACTGCACTGTCGTATGGGGAGTTGGATTTGCCGATGATGTTGTAGAGGAGATCCATGAATTATGTAGTGATTTGTATAGTTTACGTGTACCACCACAGCTGATCACTGGGAGTCCCAGTTGCCATATCACAGCATTGGGGAAAGGAAAAATGTAAGTTAGTCCCCCCCCCCAATGATTTTTGTATTGGTGATCCAGAGAAGGGAAAGCTTCCAATTTCTCCACTAGTTAGGGCAGGTGCTGACTTGCATGGAACATCTTCAGAATTTGTTATGGTGGAGGGGATTGAAATCATAGTGGATATGGGGATGGGGCACAATTAGGCAAGATGTGGGGGTTCCATGGTTGAAGCCATGGCATGGGAGGAGAGAGGGCTTAATCCCCAGGCCAACAGAACTCCCTCCCCAAGCTATTATTAGTATTGGTGGTCATGGAAAGTACGGTCAAGTCATAGGTGACTTATGGTGGGCTCCTTAGGGTTTTCAAGACAAGAGACATTCAGAGGTGATTTGCCACTGCCTGCCTCAGCATCACAACCCTGATATTACATGATAGTCTCCCATCCAAATACTAGCTAGGGCCAACTCTGCTTAGTTTCTAAGATCTGACGAAATCAGGCCAGCCTGGGCTATCCAGGTCATGGCTTTTAGCACTGGTAAGGGGGCAAATCCCCCCAGATACGTCACAGCTATTTCAAATCAAGAGTCAGGTTGCTGTCACACGTGCCAGAAAAAGTGGTGGGGAGAGTGAGGCTATTTCCTCCAGAGGAATTTGACCCACAGTTGCACGATCACACCTCCCTTTGAAGCTGCGACTGCAGTCTGTCAATGTGTAATCAGACGCAACTGCGGGTGAGTCGGGTTTTTTGGTCCCATTTCCCCCCATGCATTTAAACGAGGGATCGATGAATTGCACCTCCGCACCAAGGGCTCTTTATGGAGTTTGTGATGATGTGCATACTGTGAAGGGGGGGGGGAACAATGGCATGGAGTCAGGATGGCCTGATCAGACCACCCCGACGCCATGAGAGTGTGCTGGAGCGATCAGACACAGGAAAGTCCATCCATGGCCCATCGCAACCTGTTTACTACCAGTTTCTCCCCGGTGTCTTTTAATTCTGCTTCTGCAGTTGAGCAGAACAGGTTGCTGACGGCTGCGGGGCACTTCCCAGATGTTGTTGTCTGATCACGCCCTTTAATTCCACCCAGCATTTGCACCTATGTTGGGTCTAGTTGTGTGTATGATCGCAGCCTCAGTGTGGTTACATTTATTTATTGTTTATTTGATTAGTTCATTTGTACCTCCCCTTTCTTTCCTGTGGGGACCCAAAGCTGCCTAAATCATTTCCCTCTCCCCTAGTTTATCCTCACAATAGTGCTGTGAGGTAGGCTAGGCTGAGAGAGTATGATTGACCCCAGCAAGCTTCCATAGCATAAGTGGGGATTCGAATCCAGATACTAGTCCGACACTCATAACCACTATACCACACTGGCTCTTACAAAATTAAATTGGGCAGTCTGATGGCATATCTCCCACATCTCAACTAATTTCACCCAGTAACGTTGGGAACTGGCCCTATGCCAGTTACTGGTCAGTAGCTGCTTCCCCCATGTTATCCAATATTCTTCCATTTGCCTCTCTTTTCCCTTGATACTGGAGCATGTTATCATTGCTCAGAATGCAGATTGGGAAAGTAATGCATGTGGATTTGGATTTCATTACAGCATTTCCAGCTTCTATTAATATAGTTTAGTGCGTAAACTACAGAAGAAAGGCAGCCAGTGGGAATATTAGGTTAAAAGCATTATTTGTCTTGATACACACAGACTGATATTTGGAAGATGGTCCAGAAAGGCTGTCCTGGATCACAGGCCATCCCCTTCATAATATATTTAAAACAGTCTAGCCTGCTTGGAGATGAGGGAACTACAATTGGTTTAAATGGTGTCACTTTGGTTTAACTGGCTTGCAAAAATGAGAGCGTGTCTGGATGTAACAATTAGGATACTTTGCACTACATACTCCTATTTGCTTTTGGCTCCAAACTACATTTAAAAAATCATTTTCTTTGGATCAAGAGAGAAAAACACATAATTGAGGTATCGTTCAAGATAAGTCTACATGACCAGGGTGAAAGGCTTTTAAAATGAGGCCTCTGTACCATATCTGTCTTGAGTCATAGAGATTTATTATAAAACAATTTCCAATTGGGCCTAATTTTAGTATTTATTCTGTTATCTGGAGCCAGTGCAATAAATATGTTTGGCAAAAACATGTATGGTCTTAGTCACATATGGTTTATGCATGTTACTATTGTGTGATTTTATCCTGATTTGAGGGTACTATTTGGGTCTACATCTGTTTTATCCTATTTTGTAATAAATACATGTATTTCTGTATATTTTGCAATATTCATGTTTTATGTTTATAATAAATGACATCATTCGGCCCCTTAGATTTGCTGTATTTAACCTTTTTGTACAACTTTTGTGCTATTCTGCTTATTTTGCTTCTTAAAGGTACCAATATAATGGCTATCATACCTTACAGGATTTGATGGGCTGCACTGTTAATGTCCTGTTTTTGCTGTAAAAGTACTTTTTCTGCTAAACTTTTCCATGTGTAAAACACTTATTGGCAGCAATTTGCAAGTAGTGCAGCTTTTGTACAGTGAGAGCCTGGGTCAGATTAAATGTTCTTCCAGACAAGCAACCTTATTAAAATGTGTGCTCAGTCTCATTAGCTGTTGTTCTCACCAAATCCTGTTTGGGCCTGCTCCATGCTTAACACTTCCAAACCTCAAGAGGGCCAGAACTGATAATGCTAGATGTGAACACCAGGGGTTGGGGAGAGGATGAGACCACACGGTAAGAACCTGCTTCAGCAAATGAACCCTTAAAGTATGTCAAGTCACAGCAAAGGCTTCTTGTGTGTTCTATACTGATTTCAAGAAAATTGTTCTGGATCTGTGCTTTATTCAATTCAGCAAGTTTTAGTGAGCATTTGGGCAAGAAACTTTATCTTTAGCTCTGACCTAAGTTCCCTGGAGGAGGTGGAATTGGAAAAATACCTGAAATACTTCCATTTCTTCCTTAACCACAGTCCTCTACATTACCGCAGTAGTTGTTACAACAACCCTTGTAGAATAGTTAAGTATTATTATCATTTTCATATTATAGGTGACAGGTCTCTAAGTGGGGTTGTCAGGTCCCTCCTGACAGCCAGTGGCAGATGGAGAGACTTACCAGGAGGAGAAGGAGGAAGAAGAGGGGGAGGAAGAAGAAGAGTTGGTTTTATACCCCACCCTTCACTACCTGAAAGAGTCTTGGAGCAGCTTACAATCTCCTTCCCTTCCTTTCCCCACAACAAACACCTTGTGAGGTAGGTGGGGCTGAGAGAGCTCTTTGAGAACTGCTCTTGAGAGTACAGCTCTGAGAGTAACCCAAAGTCACCCAGCTGGCTGCATGTGAAGGAGTGGGGAATCAATTAGAGTTGGCCACTCTTTAACCACTATACCACAGCTGGCTCTCTGGGAAGGCCCAGGCCATTTTACTGGCATTGCACAGGAAGTGACATCATCACACTGCAGTGTCGCTGTGATGCTGTTGTATTTGGGCAAAAATGATAAAAACAGCTTCTACCATAGCCAAACACCAGAATGTTGTCTAGATGTCACTGGCATGATGACATCACTTCCTGGGCAATGTGGCCAAGGCCATCCTCTTTCTCCTGGTAAGTCCCCCTGCTGGCCAGCTGATCCGTGGCTGGGGGTTGAGCCTGGTGGTGGGAGGCCCCTGCCTCCACCGGGAGGTTTGGCAACCCTATCA
Source organism: Lepidodactylus listeri (assembly GCA_029233225.1). NCBI lineage: Eukaryota > Metazoa > Chordata > Lepidosauria > Squamata > Gekkonidae > Lepidodactylus > Lepidodactylus listeri. The sequence continues at coordinate 53,493,159 of JARCFY010000001.1, read as the reverse complement.
TTAAGGGTAGCTTATATTTGTTATTTACAAAATTTATATCCCTCTTTTCTTTCCAGTCAGGGCCACCAAGGCAGCTAATAATTAAAACAAAGCATTATAAAAGTAAATAATAAAACCAATTAAAAGCAAAACTAAAATACTAAAAGTATAAAAGAAAGCAATTGAAACATAAGGCAAGAAAGAGGGGGCATTTAGGAAAGATCAGACAGAACAAAAAAGTCTTCACCTGTTGGTAGAAGACAGTGAAAGAAGGGGACAGACAAATATCTCTGGGGAGAGAGTCACATGGTTTTGGCATAATGACCGAGAAGGCACTCTGTCAGGTAATCATCAGTATAACCTAAGAAAGTGGGGGAACCCAAAACAGGGGCTCAGAAGATGACCATAGAGAACAGTCTAGTTTATATGGAAGTAGGCAGCCATTATGTTATGCAAGTCCCAAATCATATAGGGCTTTAAAGGTCAATGCCAGCACCTTGAATTGTGCATGGAAACAAATTGGGAGGCAGTTGGACCAAGACTGGTGATATGGTTGCTAAGACCCATTGGCCAGATGGGAGGCAGTTGGACCAAGACTGGTGATATGGTCCCTCAGACCCACTAGTTTGCTTTAAATCATCTAGTAAACTCATGTTTAGGACTTCACAATTTATATTCTTAGACCTGAATCTTATGCACGTTTATAGCTTAATCCTATGAAGGATGATTTCATTGCCCTGTGTACAAAACCAAGCTGTTCCTGAACTCAGAGGAACATAATCTGAAGAAGAATGCATAAGAGCAGGCAGCTAGTTTCTACACCAACTCCAGTCAACCAGAAAGGGAAAATAAGGAATTAGATGAACCTTCCCTATTTGTTCTGATGCTAGTTCTGAAACTTTTGTAAGGTACCCTGGGCAGGACAAGGAAAAGAAAACAAACCAGGCAACAAAGGCAATTTTCAAAAATCACATACAGAAAAAGGGGAAATTACCTGAAAGTGAGAGAGGCTACAAAACCAATGCTACAGAATCATGGTCTTTCTGTTTGTCTTGTCACTTCTCTGACCACTTGCCTGAATGAAACCATATTTCCCTTGGATCGTGTTGTCTACATGATTCTTTATCTAGCAGCCAGTGTTTATCATCTCTTGCTTTGCATGGGGTTGGTTTAGTAAATAAAAGAACTTTACTTGGACAGTAAGTGCATCCATAGTAATTCAGCTTGGAGGCTGAATGTGCAAAGGCTAGGGAGTTTTTAATCATATGACTTCAGCCAGACCTTCTGCTGTTGGTCAAAAGTGTGTATATGGCTTGCATGGCTGGATAATATATTGTTAGCCTCTTTTAACCTTAATCTTTTTTATAATGTAGTTCTTATATAAGGAGTGCTAAACGAAGGGCTTGCTACTACTTGTGCTTCCCTTTTCACTGGTAATTCTAAGGGGAATTAAGTGTTGATGGTATGACATCAAGAAGAATTTGTGCCAGGCAAAGGTGGATAGCTCTCACTGACTATAAAGGTGGCAGGGGGAGGGATATCTTTAAATGGCAAACATTTCTTTAGTAGGACATGTAGAATTTGATTCCAAGTACTGAAAAAGTCCCTAAACAGGAGACAGATGTAACCTTTTCAGTCAAATAGCAAAATATGTTTTCCTTTTGTCAAAACTCTCTGCTGAAAGCTAAAAGTGATAATAAAGATTGGTAAACAAACTTAAAATCTTGTTATCTGATACTGCTGACCTAGTCAGTGTGATTGGAATATAAATGATACTAGAAGATAAAATATACATGGTTTACAATTACATTTTTTTTTTAACTTGCATGAAATATTTCAGAAGATGCTAAGGGGGAAGGGGAAGAATATGATCCAGCATTTAATTGGCTTCAGGTATTACTCTAAACAGTGACATTTTAATTATTATATTTCTGACAAAACTAATAGGATTCCGTATTTTAAGGAAGGGTTATATTTTTGTGTGCTCCTCTTGAATGGAAAAGAGACGGCTTAATAAGATTAAAACATAGCTAATATTTTACACACTTTGGTAAATCAATTAATGCAGTAAGCAAGAAAGAGAGATGGACTCTCGAGAACAGGGTTTGATTCCCCACTCCTCCACATGCAGCCAGCTAGGTGGCCTTGGGCCAGTCACAGTTCTCTCAGAGCTGTTCTCTCAAAGCTCTCTCAGCCCCACCTACCTCGCAGGTGTCTGTTGTGGGCAGAGGAAGGGAAGGAGATTGTAAGCCACTCCAAGTGAAGGGCAGGGAATAAATCCAGCTCTTCTTCTTCTTTTACACACACGTTGGAGCATCTCTCCTTATTATATAATTGAGTGTTGGGGTGACTCTTTCCTCATCGTTCCACATGCTCCCTCAGCCTTTGGCTCCCTGACTTGTCACTCAAGCCGTCCCTATCCACTGGCTGCGTTGCCTGAGTCTCGCCTCCCCCCATAGCCAGTTGGAACACAGAGGTCATTTGCATATGCGGCCTGACTGGCCTTTTCCTCTAACATTCTAAACAGTTTGCTGTTGCTGTTCATTGAATGAGTCCTGAGGTAAACTACATGTTTTGGCTCCCTGACCTGTCACTCAAGCTGTCCCTCTCCACTGGCTGCGTTGCCTGAGTCTCACCTCCCTTCCCACCCTCCTAGCCAGTCGGAACACAGAAGTTATTTGCATATGTGGCCTGATTGGCCTTTTCCTCTAACATTCTAAACAGTTTGCCGTTGCTGTTCATTGAATGAGTCCTGAGGTAAACTACATATCCCTTAAACAGTCACTGCAGTTGCCAATCTCCCTGTGGGGCCTGGAGATCTCTCAGAAATCACTGTGTTTCCCAGCCACAGCACATTATTTTCCCTGCAGAAAATTTCTCAGCTATTACAACTGATCTCCAAATGACCAAGATTAGTTCTCCTGGAGACAATGGCTGCTTTGGGCAGTGGACTCTATGACACTATACCCTGCTGAAGTCCCTCCACACCCCAAACCCACCCCCTCCCAGGCTCTGCCTCTCAAATCTACAGGTATTTCCCAACCCAGAGTTGGCAACTCTATACCTGGCTATGGACCCACTTTCCATATCCTTGGAACCCAGAAGACATGGCATAGGAGGAGCTGCTTTTCTATCTTAGCTGCCACTGCATAGCCCCAAATCAACATAAGTCGGGGTGGAGGAAACCGTACCTGTTACCATGAGGCTGTCCTCCCATACTGCCCACTTGGGGCAGCAAAAGGACTTGAGACAGCCCTGCCTTATAGCTAAACAGAAGGAAAGAAACATGGCTTGCCTCCCTCTATTTCCCCCCTGCCGCTCCACCAGCCACAGCCGGGACACTCACTTGGAACTTCCTTCTAGAGCCCGGGTCTTACTCCTAGTGATATATAAAGCAGAGACTTCATTGAGATTCCCTGGGGCAGATGGGGGTAGATAGGGTGGGGGCGGCTACAACGAAAACAGAGCTTCTGGCTAACAGTGGCTTCTACATGACTGGTTATTAGTACCTGAAATGGCCTGAGGGAAATAATTGCCTCGTTCAGGCATTCTCTCCCAACCACCTGCCTCAAGACAGGCAATTCAAAAATAGGCTGCAACTTTTAATCTAAATGTCCATGGTCCTGGCCAACAGTTTTAGTGACAGTAAACAAAGGCCTTTCCTATCAAATATTGATAGCAATTGTTCCACAGAGAGGAAGAAACAGGAGGAAATCAATTTTTGTTCACCTCAAGAGTTAACCAGAGACGTGTCACTAGAAATTACTGCCTCTCTCCTCTGGCCTAAAAGATTCTTTCTATCAGGTTTACTGATGACAGTCTTGTCAGAACTGTGAGAAGGCACACCGGCCTCCTTCTTTGTTTCTTAGTTTGCCTGCGGCAGTCTGAGAAATGGGAGAAATCTTTTTGTTGATTTTGTCCACATCTCTGGCAGTTTGAATGCTACTGAAACCCATTTTTAAAAAAACCTAGCCCTTATTGCGGTACAAAACAGATCAGCATCCTTATGTAGTAACCATTAATCTTGTCTCTAAATCTAAATTCAGAACATTCAGAGGCCCACCTGCAGTCTGGAATAGTACAGCCTAGCCAGAAACGCACTGTGGTGCAGCCACACATTACTGGACATTGTGGCATCATATTATCATTCACAACTTGGTTTTCCTTTGTGGACCAGATAATCCACCTGCAAATTATTGCTACAGCACAGAAATAGCACAGTAACTAATGATGTGTGGATGTAGCCTATGTGACTCTTCAGATTAAGCTCTCCGTTTAGATCCAAACTTTAAAGTTGTCTCCTTTATTTGGGCCTACAGAGCTAAAAAAGCAAAAGACACGGGGCCAGTACAGATGTAATAATTACTATGTCTTATCTGCATTCAAGAGAACCCGGGTCAGGCAATAGGATTCCATGTTCCTTTCTAATTGCCCTTCCTTTCCCGATTAAGAATTTCTGTGGGGAACCTTTCAGTTGTTGTTCATATTGGTCCTGTAACAGCAGTTTTATTTGGAGGGGAAATTTGCTTTGGCAGAAAGTGAGCTGTGTGTGTGTGTGTGCTGTCCCACACCCCTCTTTGAGGTCTCAACTGGATTTTAGAGGTGGGCCCCTGTACAGTGTACATGGCCTGGGCCTGTTAACATGCATGAGCATATGGCTGAACCAGCTTTGTATATTTAACAAAGGTTCTTTTGAGTGATACTGACTTTTCATCAGACCTGGAAGACAGTTCTTATATTTTAGTACTCAGGTGCTCCCTTGGTTAAGAGTTCCACTGAAATGAGCACAGAGATGGCATATTGAAATACCTTCACCATTAAGCATCTGCTGATTTCAGACGCGTCTTAATATTATCTCATTACAATGAGATCAGCCACCAGGTTAATTCTGTTCTTCCTTTTCCCTTTCTTCCAATAAAATCAGCAGTTGACATGTTTTCTTCTTCACTGCAGCCTTCTGGGACATTCAGAGCCAAATGCCGTCTACAAAGCCTGACTCTACTGCTTTGCTCTGTCACAGCCCCGAATGCTGTAATATCTCCAGATGAGAATGTTTTTAAGAACTAGATAAGGCTTTTGCTGTGGCTGGATCTAATACTTCAAGAGCTCTTCTCTCTCCAGTCACTCTAAATGGTAGAGCTAATTTCCCTGTCCCTTGATGGCTTTTATGAGCATGTCACACCATTGATCCAAAATATCAGGAATTATCTGCTAACAGCTTGGCATTTTCTTTTAAGGATCCTGTCTTTATATTTGACTCGTTCCTCTCTGGTCTGGTCAGAAGATTCTCCCCTCTAAGCTAGTAAATGAAACAAAGTTTGAGTCGAGTGGCACCTTCAAGATCAATAAAGTTTAATTCTGGATTTTGAAGGTTTTGTGTGCACACTCTTGAAAGCTTATACCCAGAATTAAACTTTGTGGGTCTTCGAGCTGCTAGTGGACTCAGTACTGTTGTATTGCTTCAGACCAACATAGCTACCCACCTGAATCTAAGCTATTAGATGTTGGTGTAAAGGTGACTCAGCAAACATGCCTGGACTCTGGGGGGAGGGGGGGAGGATCTATATTTCTCTTTGTGCCAGAACTAGATTGTATGTGTTACTTCCAGTTTGGTGTAGTGGTTAAGGGCATAAACTCTAATCTGGGAGAATCGGGTTTGGTTCCCCACTCTTCCACTTGCAGCTGCTGGATGACCTTGGGCAAGCCATAGTTCTGTCACAGCTGTTCTCTCAAGGAAAGAGCTCTCTCAGCCCCACCTACCTCACAGGGTGTCTGTTGTGGGGAGGGGAAGGGAAAGGAGTTTGTAAGCCGCTCTGAGACTCCGAGTGAAGGGCAGGGTATAAATCCAGTCTCCTCCTCCTCCTCCTCCTCCTCTTCCTCTTCTTCTTCCTTGTTGAACAGGATGTTTTTCCTAGTTTAAGCTGAGAGCTTCCCTCTAATGTCTCCTTTTCTTCCTGGGTCCTCTGTGTTCTCTCTCTTTCCTAGTGATCTTGCAATAGGTAAGGTCTGTCCTGTCAGACCATGCCAGGGACACGTGCAGGCATGTGCTCATCTGCATGCATGCAGCTGAATCAGCTGGTCAAGTATTCTTTAGATTAGGCGTCTATCTCATTGTTACTGCAGAATGGATGTGACTGTGACTCTGCCTCAATAAAAAGGTTTATCTTGCTTGAAATGCATGCGACTCCACATTTTGCTTACTGTGCAACTTTGCAATACAAATAGATATATCCAATACAACCATGACAGATACTGCTGCAAAATTACATGCAATTTTCCAATAGGGGTAGATAAAGCATCAGTAATCAAGGCTGGTCGCCATGTCCCACCTGAAACCTTACCTTGAATTGCTATTGGGGGTTTGCAATAATAATATTTTTAGGAGACTGCGCTTTGGCTGAAATGCTGCAGATCCCGTTTATATGGTGTCCCGGAGAACTGCCTCTAATCTCAAAACACTGATTTCAATTGAACAAGACAGCAGTGGATAAGCAAGCAGTGAAACCCAACCAGCTTCAGAAGACACTGAGACATTAAAGGTGTTAAAGGTAAGTCAGAACAGCAGTTTGTAAAATTGTACAATGGTTGGTTGAAGTGCATCCTTGAAAATGTAATGCATAAATTCAAGGAACACATGTACCATGGAAGTGCAAGGAGCAAGGGCTGGTTGTAGGTTCCAGTTAAGTGTGCGTTTATAGTAAATCTGGGTTTGCTGCAGCCTGCCACACAGGTTGTGAAATGCCCTTGTTGCTGTGATTTAAAAAAGAGAAAAAGAAATGTGCTGCTTAAAGAAGGTCAAAATCTGAAAAAGAGTAGAGATTCTGAGTAGTGGTTTGCAGACATAAAGAGAATATTCCTGAATCAGAATGTATTTCCCCTCTTCTCCCTATATTCCTTTACCTATTTTTTTTAAATGAATGACCATGTTTCTTTGTAAAACAACAGGAGTTCAGTGATACTTTACAGATTGACAGAATATGTTCCAGCAGAACCTTTTACGAGTTTTAAAGCTCTGTTCATCAGATGTTTGAAGTGAGCTCTGATTTATGGAATAATATGCTGGGAATTTATTTATTTACTTTAGTGTTTAAGTTGCCACTGGGCTTATTTTTTCATTGCTTCATGTTCACCTGTATGGAATGCTTCTATGTGACTTCCTCATTGTATGCATGTAATTTCAAGCAGAACAAAGTACACACCAGCCATCAGCTGGCAACCAGTGGGAGAGGGAGGGGACAGGGTGTTAGCCAAATTGCTCTGGTTTTAAGATTAGCAATTGGCAAATAACCGGGTTACAGCCAACTATACCAAGGTCCTGCCCCTTCCAGGAGTTCCCAGTAAATAGGCACTGAGGCAGAGGTCAGTTTAAATGGTTTTTACTGAATAATATTCTCAGGCACACAAAACAGATACACACACACTAACACACAGTTCCTAGATAGAGAAATAGCACTTTCGCATGAGCAGGAGATTCGCTGGTTGGGAAATACTTTACCTGTCCTGGAGATGGGTTGTCCGTTCCAAAGGAAGAATTGAGGGATTGAAAGGAAAATAGGGAACGTGTTCTGAACCGGCAGAAACACACTTCTCTCTCTGGCTGCAGACTCAGAGATCAAAGATGGAGGGAGGGTATTGGGATAGCAAGCTGAACTTGAGAAGGGTAAAAGCAGATAGGGTTCGTGGAAGCTCAAGAGACTGGTCGCATGGTAGGTGACCTCTTTTATTAGGTGATCTGGGGGTGGAGATCCCCCTAACACACCTACCAGGTAGTCCGTCCCTACAAACCCCACCATTGGTTAAAGGAGAAAGAGGAGGGGATGGTGGGGGGTGGTCAATATTGAGACTCTAGGAGCTAGGCAGGAACTGACTCCTGGGCAAGCTTGCGATGAGTCACTGAGCCATCCTATTGTCTCTTGATGGCCCTAGCTCGGCCAGTTGATGGGTTGAGGATTAGTTGCCAAGCAACCTCATTCACAGTCCAAAGTTCAGCATCTCTCTGGAATGTGTGGAATCCCACAGGTATGTTAAGGGGGGTTGCCTAGCATGAGTTGACAGGAGAACCCTTGTGCAGTGGGATCCTTGTCTCTGTCTTTGTGTGAACCATGGCGGGTGTGTGCTTCTTGGAATATACTGGAATCTCTTACAGCAGTGAAGAGGGCATGTAGTCCTTCAAAGCATAACAGCCCAAAGTTCAAACTTATGAACATTATGAGTCCATAAGAGCACTTCCAGTGCCTTGCTATGCAACAAGGGAATGACATCATGCTGAGGGCTTGACATCACTTGCAGGAAATACCCAGAAGTGGCATCACCACACTTGTAAAACCATAGAGTTTGGGCCAAATGACTGTCCCATCAATTATATGATATCACTTCTGCATATTTGTTCGAAGTCACATCACTCCATCAGCATGATGCCACCTTCTTCATGAGAGCACATTTGGCCAGTGTTATGCCAACTGTACTGGATGCCAATAGAATTCAAAGTGTTGGTCTTAAACTTTAAAGCCCTATGTGTCCAGGGACCAACATATCTGCAAGACTGCCTCTCCCCATATGTGCCCCAAAGAGCCTTGCACTCAGCAGATCACCATCTCCTGGAAACCCCAGGCCCGAAAGACATCCACCTTGCCTTAACCAGAGTCAGGGCATTCTTGGCCCTGCCCCCAGCCTGGTGGAATGAGCTCCCAGTGGAGATCAGGCCCTTGTGGGATCTATTACAGTTCCACAGGACCTGTAAAATGGAGCTATTCTGCCAGGCCTTTGGTTGAGGCAGTGGACGTCCAATCAGACAGGCCCCTCCTGCTTAAGCGGCCCTTTGAGTCTGATGGTGCGAATTCTACTGTTCTGGGAACCCAGAGTATATATGCCTCTGTCTACTTTGGACACCATAAATTTTGCAGATGCCATCTTGTGATTAAGTTGGAATCTGGAATAGTTGTTTTTAGAGCCTTTAAACTATTATCTTCTTTGTTAAGTATATTGTATGTTGTAACCTGCCCTGCACCCGTTTGCTGGGAGGGGGGGGGGGATAAAAGTCAAATAAAAGCAATCAATAAATAGCATCAGATGGCAGGGGCAACTAAAGTAGGACCTCCAAGGATGACCGGACTGAGCGGGTAGTTTTGTATGGCAGAAGGCAGTCCTTATGGTATGTTAGTCCCCGGCTGTATGTGGCTTTAAAACCAGCACCTTGAGTTGAGCCTGGATCAAACTGGAAACCAGCATAGGTGGAACAAGACTGAATTGATATGGTCCTACAACCCACTCCAGTCAACATTCTGGCCTCAGCATTTTGTACCAACTGCAGTTTCTGGGCAGTCTTCAAGGACAGCTACGCATAGAGCTCATTGCAGTAATCTAATATAGATGTTACGTGGGCACTGGTTACATTACAGCCACTCAAAATAATAAGCAGTTCCTATTGTCTGTTCCCATTTTATTGGAGACATGTTAAATCCAAACCATGCATAACTTTGCCATTGGAATCAAAGGGACTCGCTGGTCTTTGGACAGACTGCATCTGTTGGGGTTTTTTTTCTAGATTTGAAAGCACCCACCCATACTGTTCTTCCAGCGTTTTCCTGCAATTTCATGTTACCGTTGAAAGTTCCCAAATGGAAAATCAGGCTGCCACTTGAACTACCACCAGCATATTTAATTCTTCTGTTCACAGTTGAGAGGTTGCGTTTTTAGTCCAATTTTTCTTCAGAACTGCGGAACTCCCCTCCGAGTCCCACATGACTTCTGAGTGGGAAAATCTCTTGGGAGAGACGTTTCATCTGCAACCTTCTCCCTCCTTTTTGTTCTTTGTGAAGTTTTCTCATTTCAAATCTCACTTTTACGCCCATGCTATACTGTGAAAATCCACTATAATTTTGATTATGGATTGAAAAGACAAAATGTCATGGTTGTTTTTAAAAGCCACATACTTGGCTCTATACAATGCAAAGGGCCTTAATGAAGCCCACACCAAATGAGCATTCAAGGGTATTGATGTAAAACTTCAACACTGAAATATGAATACAATTGGGCATTTTCTAACAATGGCCCCCTGATAATATAAGTCCCTAGCTGAACAATACCAACACATAACTGAAGTCATTTTTCAGCAGCCTGTCATTTAATGTATGGATACTATTTTCAGAGGTTGCAAATGCTCAGCCGTATGTCAGTAAAGTTCATAGATCCTGATAGTGTTTGCAGATCCAGATGATGCCACTAATAAGATTCTCATATGCTAGTTTTGAGGAGGCCTAGCCATTACAAGATTTCAGCTTGCTCTTGTTTGTCTCTCTCTTTCTCCTTTTGTCCTTTCCCCCTTTCTGCCCCTTCCCCTTCTTCTATAGATTTTGAATTGTTTGGACAGATTGCTGTCCAATTGCTGAGCACAATGTAGAACACCTAATAAATATTTAGTAACTTGAATTGTTAGTAATAATATCGATATGGACTGCTACTACAGAAATCCCAGCTCATAAGGATTAGATAGGACAAGCGGCACCTGGGAGGCGCCTGGGTGATCCGGCATTATGCCGGGCAGAACGCCATGGTGAGAACAGGGTGTGTGTGTGTGTGTGTGGGGGTGTTAACTGGGTCGCAGGGAGTCAGGGGCTGCCAGACAACTGGAAGCGTTGCATGCACCAATGGAATCTGGATGGATGACCACCGGCTGCTCTTTGCTAGGGCGGTGCTCAGACGGAGTTCCTCTGTATGGGTGAATGGTGAGGGAAGCACAAAATGTCCTTCCTGACCAAGGGGGGGATTGCTGGGGCACTCGTGGCTTCTTGCGGGGGGTGGTGGTGGTGTTTCCACCTCTCTTTGAATGGTCATGACCCGCGATACTCACAGGGAGGGAGACAAGGAGCTCCATGTGGAGGAGGAGGAAGAAGCCCCCGCAGGTGAGCCTTTTCCCCTTCTCCCCCCCCCCCCACCCCGGCACCAACACCAAGCCTTCTCTCTCCTCCCAGCAGCGGCGAGGGCTGAGCAGCTCACAGCCATTGGCTGGCCAAGTCTCCCCCCCCCCCCCACAGTGGCATTCTCAGAGCGTTCCCTGTGCACACACAGGGAACGCTCTTTAACTTTTGGGGGAATTTAAATATCCCCCTATTTTTTATAGAGTTCAGATTTTTCTGCACATCTGGGGATTACCCCAAATGTGCAGGAAAATGTTTTTGCCCCCAGGTGCCCCCCTGTGGATTTAGATATCCTCATGCAGGGGGCCCCTTGGCTATTAGATATATAGATGACATGTTGTGAGAAAGGTCACTAATGTGAACATCTCTAGGATTTCTTAAGTCCTCTTAATTACTGCTTCAGCAAGCATGGAAGACCCCATTGTTTGCCCCCCATAATAAATGGACTTCCAGTAGCAGAATGGGCCTTGCCTCCCCTATCCTCCTGCAGCCACAAATAGTCCATGAAATGTTGCTCCTGGAAAAAGGGGCTGTGGCCCAGTAATAAAGCGTCTGTTTGGCATGCAGATGGTCCCAGATTCAATCCCCAGCATCTCCAGCTAACAGGATTGGGTAACAGGTGATGTGAAAGCCCTCTGCCTGAGAACCTGGCAAGCCACTGCCAGTCTGAGTAGACAGTTTTGACCTTGATGGACCAAGGGCAGACTCAGTATAAGGCAGCTTTATGTGTTCATGAGATGGGGAGCTGGAGGTCTATAGTGGGAAGGAAGGAAGGTCTGTCAAAAATTATCTTCTACTGTGAGAAGTTTTTGTGCAGATCCAACCCTTTATTTGTAACTGCAGGCTGTAGTCTTGTATCAGTTCACATGATTTCAGTGGGACATAGAGTTAGGTTTATGATAACAGGCAAAATGGGAAAATTCTCTTAGTGATACTGAACACTATCTTGAGATTTTTGATTTCTCACAAATGTATGTCATCGCTTTACCACAAAAGCAATTCCTACTAATTTACAATGACCTGAGAAAATCAAGACAATATCTACAAATATGCAAGGCATATTACAAGGCAAATATGCAAGGCATTTACTAGATATACTCACCTCCTGGATCTCAGATCCGAAAACTATACTACTCTACCTGAAAGGACCTGTCTATGTAGTAGCAGGGAAACAGAACTGATTACCCACATCTTGCTTAGCTATGAATTCTACAATAAAATACGGGATGTCCTAATCAGCCCCATTTTGATCAATAGGCACATTGTCCAGAAGAGAGACTAGTATCCAGGGCTCTTTTTCAGCAGGACGCACTGGCGTCCGAGCCTGCCCCACCCCCTCCCTACTAAGCCTGAGCTGTTTACACTTAAAGGGAAAGTTCCTGCAGAGAGCCCACAGGAAAAAGCCCCACCCGGCGCTTTCCCTTTAAGTGCAGAGAGCCAGCAGGAGAAAGCCCCGCCCAAAGATTAAGCACCAGGGCTGGGCTCTTTGCACTGAAAGGCCTGACTCTGCATTTGGCTTGCAGATGTCGCATTGCTCTCCCTGCTCCGGTAAATCCTTTCTCTCTCTCCTCTATCTTTCTTTCTTTCTTTCTCCCCCCCCCCCACCTACCTACCCACCTTCCTTCCTTCCTTCCTTTCTTTCTGTTTCATTTTGTTCTTTGTGTTGTTATTAAAAAAATATTGAAAGGGGAGGATGTAAAAAAGCAGAGAGCCCAGGAAATGCTGGTTTTGATGATATCTTTAATTTTTTAGAATCTCTTTAGTTTTCTCATGGCATCTTCTGCTTAAGAAAAGTAAGTTTGAAGCCTGAGTTCATTGTTGGGAATGGCTTGCAAATATATGTGTGTCTAAAGTCTGTATTAAAGTGGTTTGGTGCTTACTGCCACACAAGAGTAAACATCTGAAAAAGTAGCTTCATTGTTGTGTGTGTTGGCCGAACACTTGACTGTTGCATGGGAGACTTTGGGGAACATCTGCAGAGAAACAGAGTTGTAACTAAAAATGAGCATGGTCAGCAGCACTTTGGAGATTGCCTGTTTTGTGAAATTTAAAAAGTGGGCAGAGTTTCTGATGAAGATGATTGTCCCTCTTCTCCTGCCACTGGGCTGACATCTACCTTTAATGGGCCATCAAAGTTGATGTTCTTAAACCTCCTAATAAGAGAGATTTCTGCTTCTGAGGAGTTGACTTCCAACGATTGGTGATCTTTTGATGGTAGTGATACTTTTATGTGGTAAAGACCACCTGTTCACGGGATAATTTTACCTGTAGGACAGACTATGCATGGTAACCACACCACTGGTACATAATTGCTTGTAAAAAGTATTATAGTGTAATAATTTAGGTGGGTAGCTGTGTTGGTCTCAAGCAGCCAAACAAAGCTGGAGTCCAAAGTTTCATCCAAGGTATAAGCTTTTGTGTGCATGCACACTTCTTCCATCTGAAGAACTATGGGTGGCACACCCTGTGAGGTAGGTGGGGCTGAGAGAGCTTTGAGACAACAGCTGGTACAGAGCAATTGCTTGCCCAAGATTATCCAGCAGGTGCAAGGGGGGAGTGGGGAATCAGACCCGGTTCTCCCAGATTAGAGTCCGTGCACTTAGCCACTACACCAAACTGGCTCCTAGTGTTGTTCTGCCAGTGAACTAGGGTTGCCAACTTCAGGTTGAGGAAATCCCTGGAGATTTGGGAGTGGAGGGTGGGGTTTAGGGGAAGGAAGGACTTAAGCAAGGCATAATGCCATGGACTCCACTTTCCAAAGCAGCCATTGACCTGATCTCTGTAGTTTGGAGCTCAGTTGTAATTCCAGGAGATCTCCAGACCCCACCTGTAGGTTGGCAACCCTAAAAAATCATATTCAGCGTACTAGTTCTGCAGGAAGGCAAGCTGATTTCCATGGGAACCTAACCTTTAGGAATTGATTCCAATCCAGTGTGGGAATAATTGTTAGACACAAGATATTGGCTCAGGCAAGATTTTGTATAGATGGGACAGAAAATAATGTTTTAATTGGTTTTGTCAAAACTGTTTTGACAACAAGGTAAACAGAATAAGAAGCAAAAGGTGGATGTGGCTGGATGACCACACTTCTGGTAACATCAGGTGTGGCCTAATATGTTAATGAGCTGTGCTGCCAGGGGTGTGGCCTAATATGCTAATGAGTTCCTGCTGGGCTTTTTCTACAAAAAGAACCCTGCTAGTATCCTTCCTTTTATCAGATCACCGCCCTCACATCACCTTTGCAGTGGTGAGGTTTCTCTCTATTGCTATGAGAATTCAAGAATATAAGGTTAAATGGTGGGATGACTGCGTTTGTATATTTAAAATCTGTGGTTCCTGCGTGATGGTTGTTTTCTTTTTCAATCTATGCCAATAAAGGTTTTGACTGACTGACTGACAGTATCTATAAACCTGATGTCAAAAGGTTACAGACCTGGAGAGTATCAACCAGAATTAGGGAGAATGTAAGAGGTCCCAGGATAAAGAAAATACTGTTGCCTGAAATGGAATCAACATGCTGAAGAGTTGTCTCAGGAGAGTCTAGAGAACATGTTCTATCATTCAGTGGGAAAGAAACAAACTTTCTTGTCCTTTGTGGGTCCGATAAACTAAGCAAATTAATCATGGGTGAGAAGTGGGGTTAACTTAATTTTTCAAAGTTAGATGAGAATGGAAGGATTTGAAATAAATGCTCTCAAATCAGCAACTAAAAATACACATTTCTGTTAGGAACCTCAGTATTTAAAGTGCTTGTGGACCTGAATCTCGCTCTTCTACTGCAGACCAACATGGCTGCCCATATGAAACTAAAACAAAACAAAACAAAACACCAGTGCAAATATATTTCAATGAATGCAATTAGCTGTTGGAAGAGGCGTATAAAGAGATTTGCCATCCTTTAGGACACTGTGGAATCAATAGGTTAACACTCAAGTAGAGATAAGTCTGAGTCTCTTTACTGCTTTTGCGACTGGAGTCATAAACAGCAAGGCAAACCCAATCAACGGTATTATTTTTTACTCAAAATACAGACATGCTTAAAACATTAACACCCTTACGATACTTAAAGTATCTCCCTGATGCCCACCCTCCTACTTCCACTATTACACATTAGCACTGGGACAGTATACAGGGACACAATGCACAGTCTCTGTCTTCTGGCAGTAAAGGTAATCAGTGGTTCGTGGGCCAGATAAGAGCCCTGGATGGGCCAGTTCTGGTCTACAGGCTGTATGTTTGACATCCCTGGTCTAGTCTCTCAAAACTCTAGTCCCTTTCAAACTGTTTTATTGGAAAGTCACCAAAGGTTCCTCAATGAGATTAGTAATGAAAGAAGGTTTTCCTGAATAACATGTTCTCACTCTTACCCATCTTCACCGCCAAGAGATCACTGAATGTATATTCTGCATGAATCTGGAAATAATGAAGAGGGTGAGTAGTCATAGGCAGTGTCCTATATTAACTAAGTGTATGCTGTAGAATACATCAAAGAATATATTGGGGGGGGGGGTTCTGTAGAAGAGGTGATTTGAATTATTTCCCAGAAGGCAGGAAGTTTGAAAATTACTGTTCTATCCATTTACAGAATTTCAGCTGATTGCAGAACTTTGTCACTATGAGTGTTTAAGGAATGGTGGGGAGAAAACCATGTATGTCTGTGCTTCTTGGAGGAAGGGTAGGACTGAAATAGAGAAATAAAAGAGTTAATGTGCAAAATTGTGTCTGTATTTGTGTGTTTTCATGAACACCATAGTTTTCTTAGTGGCAAAGCACAGTTCAATTTTTTCCTTAAAGTTTTTCTTTTGTTATAGTTTTTCTTTTGTTTCTTTTGTTATAGCACAATTGATTGCATCCTTTCACTCTGCTCAGCTAATAACAGCATCTTCCCCCATTTCAACAGATTCTCCCACTGGAAGAACAGCCTCTCGCACTGGAGAAAGGCAGTGCCTTTAGCTGAGTAGAATTGTTGTGTATGGCCTGATATGCTATATTTAAGGAAAAGGCGATTCTGCCCCAGATAATACTTCTGCTGCTATTGGACTCTGAAGGTCTCCAGTTTCTGCAGTTTCTTATTCACTATATTGTTGTTAGGGATATAGTGACCTTGGTACTCTACTAATGCATGACAGGACATTCAACAAGAGCTCTTGCGTCTCGGCTTAACTACCACTTTCAAAAACATTGCATTGTTAGAGGAGAGGCTTCAAATAATCCCTTTGTAAGATTCTCTCAGCATTGTGGTACCAAGGAAGCCATTAGCTTGTATTATGTCAAAAAAGTAGCTATTTTTACGTGATGCAAACTTTCCTTTGTTGTCACAAATTAGTGACTGAATATTTTGATGGCGTGTCACTTTCAAGGTTTCCCAGGCTTTAGAAAACCAGAATACTTCAAAAGCACTGTGCCTGGATGGCAGTGCCAGCAAGCAAGCAAGCTGCGAAACATAGTAATGAAACAGTTGCCCCTTTTCTTTTTCAAGTCTAGGTGCAAATTATTAGCTTTGATCAAAGGGAAAGTTGACTAGAACTGGCTTTGGTCTTACAGTATCCTTCTAAGAGACACTGTTGAGTCTTATGCCCAGGCTGCTGCTGCGCAGGTATAACAGATGTATGACTTGGGCTAAGTACTGGCCATTTGAGCCTGAAGCCTAAGTTCAACTCTTTTTGTAAGGTACATTCTCTCCCTGAAACAAGGTAGAGTTGCTGCCCTCACTGTCCCTTTTCTCTATTCCAAGCCCCACATTTTCCTAAGAAAAACAGATCTCTGATGTTACATCTAGTAGCTTGATCTGGGGATTTATTTAAAAAAGTATTCAATTGTTAAACTAACCAAGCAGCTATGGGTGGCCAAGGACCACTGTCTGTTGCTTTTGACCATTCATTGAAGCACCCAGCCTATCTATTAAGATAGCAGCAGTAGTTGCATTAGCAACAATAATAATGAATAAACACATATTCTTGTAGTCCTTAGTAACTGTGGTAGATATGGTAATCAGCTTTAATATCATTAACTAAGGCTGCGGTCAGACGGGCAGTGATATCACTGTGGTACCCTTGTGGATTTAAAGAGCACAATCAGACAGTAACATCTGCCTTCCATGCCCCAGTCGTCGCCACCTCATTCTGACCCGCCTTGAAAGCGGAGTAATCAGCCACCTGGGAAGGTCTGGTCTTTACAGATGTCAGCACTTTCAACCTGCATTTTCCAGATATCTGAACTCCTCTGTTGCAAACTGAAGCTGGCTGGGATGTGTGAACCATCAGATCCATTTCTACCTTTTAAAAAAGTTATTGGAGATATGCGCATAAGTGCATATTATTCTATTTTTAAAAAAAAAATTGCCAGATGCCGTGCTCTGTGGTTGAAGTGCAGCAGTAATGTGGATGGTTGACCACAGGATGAGTGCATGGGGAAGCCACCTCCGGGTGTGCTATCTGGTCAAACCTTCTTGCTACAACTTAAACTGGTGCAATTTGCGGCATACCCAGACTGCGCCAAGCTTGTCATCTGACTGCAGCCTAAGTCCTGAAGTCCTAAGTCTGTGTCTCTTTTCTCCAGCAAAGGTTTTGTGGAGGATAATTTTCACTTGGAAAATGGCATGGCCACAGGATTAAAAAGCCTTTGGGCCCAACTATACATTACACCATGATGCCCAGGGACCCGTCAAGCAGACCACCATTGTGCATTCCCTGTTGAAACTTAGTTGGGGAAACTGACATGTAGCTCATTGGTACAGATAGGTTTTCCTAGTGGGACAGACAGAAGTTCCATATGGACATTTCAGGTAGGGAAAACAGTGCTGGGAAGGGTGGGAGGCTTAATCCCTCTCTCTCCCTCTTTGCCATGGTCCCAATCCAAACTGGTCCTCCATGTGCCTGCGAATCATTTAATTAGAAGCTTTTGATGCTTGACTACTTCACAGGGCTGTAAACAGTGTTGCTTCACAGAAAGACAAACTCTCAGTGGAGGCAGTTCGAAGTAACACCCATCCACACCCTGAACTGTAAGCTGTTTAGGTTTTCTTGCGGCATTCTGTGAATTATTCTTGTTATCTTTGTAAAATGGAACTAGGGGTGGGTCGGGGGGAGAGAAACCATGCACACACTGTGGCTGGTACTTGTACACAGCAGAGAGGGCTTTTTGCCTTGCCGGCATCGCTTTTAAATCAGGCCTCCGACTGGCAACTCTGGGTGATGCCTCCTGAACTGCTATTGACAAAGCCAACTTAAATGTACACTCGGCCATCTGCGTGAAAATCCATTAGTATTAGAGAAGACTGTATGCTAAAACAATGCTAAAATGCGAGCTCTTTTCTATTTCTTGAGAAAATTGCTTGCTGTCTGACTGCCTCCTAGAGGTGTGTGTGTGTGTGTGTGTGTGCTTGTGTGTGATAGGACCATTGCTGTATCTGACTTGCTTCTTAGCACCCCTCTCAGGCAATATAAATGACAGGAGCCCTGTTGCACTTCAGTTGCTGCCCACTCCTCCTAAAATGCCATCTCATCAGTATCTTTTCCGTAAGGCTCTCCTTCATTTCCTCCTCTGCATGGAGTTAGCAGTGGCTCCCCAGTAACCATGAGGGAATAAGAAAAACTTTATTGCTTCTTGGCCAGTTAATACTTAGCCCTGCCCTGTGTTCTTCACACCAAAGAATATAAGACAACCTTGTAAAGGTACACTTTAGATAATGCTAAAGCACTATATTGCCTGAATGGATTCCTTATTTGCAAATTTGAAGATCCCCTCTCCCTTTTTGTCTTTTAGTCCTTCTTTCACGGTCCCCAAAGGTGCTGTAATTTAATAAGTTTCTGCTGTCACTGTTGTGTGTAGGTTATCACTCAGCCGTTACTCATTTTAAATGAAAACCTTTTATGAAAAGAAAATGGATGGTGCCCTTTTAAACTGTTGTCTTCTTTGACAGGACTGCTCTTTCTTATCGGATCTCCCTTCCCATCCCTTCAGTCACTGTGTCAGTCATGCATGCAAACATGTTTACAAGAAATCATTGTCTGTGCTCAGGTTGTCCACTGAAAAATATATGACATGTATGAAGCATGAGCCCTGGCCTGGATAGCCCAGGCTGGCCTGATTCTGTCAGATCTGGGAAGCTAAGCAGAGTCGACCCTGGCCAGTATTTTGATGGGAGACCACTGAGGAGGTCCAGGGTTGTGGTCCAGAGGCAGGCAATGGCAAGCCATCTTTGAACAATTCTTGCCTTGAATACCCTATGGGGCTACCATGTCAGCTGTGACTTGACGGCAAAAGAAAAAGAAGAAGCATGGCCCCTGTCCATGTACACAAACTGTCCCAGGCTTCAGAAGCCTGAAGTCCAATAATGGCTGGGAAGACTGCCAGGGAAGTTCAATGAGAGACTTTCAGTCAGTCAACCTAACCTACCCCACAAGGTTAATGTGAGAATTAAACAGGAGGGTGGAGAGGACCATGTGTACTATCTTGAACTCTTCAGATAAAGGACAGGATATAAATGTTACTAGATCTATACATGCCTGGAATGATTTTGTAAGTCACTTTGGGATCCTGTTTGGGGGGGGGGGGGGAACAATAAGGAAAACATATGGAAAACAATTCAGTCAGACAGCAAAGATCTCCAATGCAGTAGGACTAGGGTTACAGGCCTGGAAAATGGTGCAAAAAACCCAAAAAACCTGTCTGAGGCAACAAAAACTTGGCCTCAGTTATATAGATACCAACACTGATAGGATTTCCTGTCGACCAGGGTCTGGAGATGGTTTCAAAACCCTGATTAATGGATATGCTTAATTTTAGTCCTGACAAAATGAGCCATTGTTAAACATGTCTGTGAATCTGTAGTGGAAAATGCTTGCCGTGGTCTGGATGGCACAGGCTAGCCCAGTCTCATAAGATCTCAGAAGCTAAGCAGGGTCAGCCCTGGTTAGTACTTGGATGGGAGACTACCAAGGAAGTCAAGGGTCACTATGCAGGTGCAGGCAATGGCAAATCATCTCTGTTTGTCTCTTACCTTGGAAACCCTATGGCTTGATAGCACTTTCTGCCACCACCAAGGGAAAATGCTGAGGCAGAGTGTGGCCAGTGAAGTATTACATGTATAGCAGTGCTGGAAAGTGCTGTCAAGTCACAGCTGACTCATGGCGACCCTGTAGGA
Organism: Lepidodactylus listeri; assembly: GCA_029233225.1. Taxonomy (NCBI): domain Eukaryota; kingdom Metazoa; phylum Chordata; class Lepidosauria; order Squamata; family Gekkonidae; genus Lepidodactylus; species Lepidodactylus listeri. Next base: position 53,473,119 of record JARCFY010000001.1, on the reverse strand, counting down.
ATTTCAAGGTAAGAGACATTTGAAGCTGGTTTGTTCTTCATGGTCTCCCATCCAAATACTAGCTGGGGCCAACCCTGCTTAGCTTCCAAGATCTGATGAGACTGGACTAGCCTGGGCTATCCAGGTCAGGGCTACAGGTATACTACTCTCCACATGAAGCTGTCTTGTACTGGTGCTACAAGGATAAGTGAGATATGGATCTATTACAACATCCTGAGTTTTTAAAATAAAACAGGAGAGAAATCCCAGTAAATAATAATAAAACAATTCCCCCCCTTTTTTTTTGCTTAAATTGTTATCTGTCCCTTATAATGAAGACCACAAACCCAGTAACAAAGGACAAATATTCAATACTGGAAGTGCAGTCAACCGTCACAAGAGTAATATGTTTCAGAAATCTCCATAAGGTATCTTTCCACTAAAATAATAATAATAATAATAATAGTAAAAAACCCTCCATTATAAAATGAAAATGCTCTTATGTTCGCTTTATCAGTCACGTTATTAGCTGCTTGCCGCTGTTCATTAGAGTTATCACCAGGAATTCCTGTATGCATAAAAAGATTTGCAGTTGAATTAAAAGTTCCTCACAGAGCATATGCAACTCTGACTAAACGATTACAGGTCACCTGATGGGGTGGGGGGTGGTTGGAAAGGGAGGCTGGCCAATTCCCCAAAAGTGCAGAATGAACTCCTGTCACTGGGCTAGGGAAGTCTGGCACGGCCTCTGTTCCCTACTGAAACTAAGGCCGAGCTAAGATGCCCATAAAGAATGTCCTTGTTTATCCCTACCTCTACAACAATCCCTTTTCTCCCCCCATCATGCCTTATTTTAGATCACAAAGTCCATAAATCACATTTGATACTCTATTGTTATTACTACTCCTATAGCTAGTACCACATATAGCTAGTACCACATATAGCACATACCACATCAAGATACAATGACTTATGGCAACCCCAGCCAGGGGCTTTCAAGCCAAGTGAGAAACAAGAGATGTTTTTCCTTTGGCAACTGGTGGTACTATTACTGCTGCTGCTGCTGCTCCTGCTACTACTACTACTAATCACCAGCGTAAACTATGGGGGGGCTCGAGGGCTCGAGCCCCCCCCTGAAATTTCCTGGGGGGGACTAAGCCCCCCCCAGGAAAACGTCGCACCTGCTGCCTTGCCGCCGCCCCTCCCGGCCCTTCCGAGGCTCGCCAGCTGGTGCCTCTCCCCCCCCCACCGGCCTGGACATTCCTCCCTCCTTATCTCTCCCTCTTCCTCTTTTAGGGGTGAGGGAGGGAGTGGCCAGGGCGGAGGGGGAGGGAAAGGCACCAGCAGCACCGGCTGGTGAGCCTCGGAAGGGCCGGGGAGGCGCGGCGGCTGGCGGTAGGTTTTCCGGGGGGCGGGGCGGAAACATTGCCCCAGCGAGCGTGCGCGCTTTGCGCACGCGCTAAAGAGCCCCCGCCCCCCTGGACTTCAGAAAAGTCTACGCCCCTGCTACTAATGTCTCTGGCTTCTGGGCTACCCAACTCTGAGTTGATCAGCCAGGTGGATCCAAAGAAAAAGCTGTGGAAGAAAATCCCTGTTTTTGGTTTAAAAGGCAATAAACTGTTGTGCAATAAACTGTGAGTTCCTTATGCAGTGTTATCACCAGGGCTCTTCTGTGTTATGTATCAAAATTCTGCACCAAGTTGGAATTTATTACCTGTGTGTGTGATAAATTATGCAAGTTAAGCACCACGTGTTGCTTCTTTTGCATGCCTTGCTGCACTTCTGTTAGCTGTGGCTAAGCAAGGCAGGCCTTTGCCCTTTTGAAATTGTGTTTCTCAAGCAGCAGTCCTAAGACTGTTTCCGGGGACAAAGCCCCATTGACCTGCTGCTGTAGAGGACTGCTCTCTCTGTGAATCATATGTAAGTTAAAAAAAATGCTTGTTAGCAGTTCTGGAGGGAGAGTTTGGAATCCACACCACCACGGCACAGTAGGAAGGAGATTTTACCTTTTCCCTCTGCATTTTTTCCTTGACACCGAACAGCCCCACAGAGGTTACTTTTTAAACCTCTTTGGTGTATAGGGATGACAACCTCCAGGTGAGACCTGGGGACCCCCCCAGAACTACAGTCCATCTCCAAACAACAGAGATCAGTTCCCCTTGAGCAAATTGATGCTTTGGAGGGTGGACTCTGGCATTGTACCCCACTGAGGTCCCTGTCCTCCCCAGGCTCCACCCCCAAATCTCCAGGAGTTTCCCAACCTGGATCTGGCAACCCTACCCCCTGCCGGTGGCCAGGGAGGACCTGGCAACCCTAAGCAAGAAGCATAAGGCAACATGTGTGATTTTGGTGTGGCAGCCCCTTCTCCCACATACACATGCCATGCCCCAATCCAAATCGGGCACCAGGAACTTCTCTTTACAACGACAACAAAATCCATTCACAAATCTCACATGGTATGATTTAGTTTGGTCTTTAATTTGTGTCTAAAGACACTCCTCTCCTGAGTAGCATAAATGACAAGGATAAACTGTGATCTAGCTTGGAGATTTCACCGGGCATTGCCAACCTGTTTATCAACCTGTCCGCACACCCTAGAAGCTCGGAACTTGCTTGTGGGATGGTGGTAGAGAGGGCAGTCTTTCCCTGATGGTGAAAATTGGGTTCTCTTGTGTTATTATATATCTCGACTGGCATTTTCAACTTCTTTTAGATGGTTCAAACTGACCATGTTAACAGCAGAACTCGTGTTATTGCTAGCGTTTTGTGTATTGTTTTTAGACACCATTTATTGTAATTTTACTTGAGAATTGTTTTATCTGTAATAATGTTGTGAGCCACCCTGAGTCTGCTGTGGCGGGGAGAGCAGGACAGAAGTCAAATAAAACAATAAAAATAAAAATAATAAAAATGTTTGGAAGAAAAGCATAAAAATGGGTTTGGATAATAGTTAGGAGAACTTTGGAAAAGCTTATTGGACCAGACCAGTGGTTCATCTAGTCCAACAACATGGTTCACACAGCAGCCAACCAGTTGCCCTGGAGGGCCAGCAAACAGAGCATAGAGGCCAAGACCTTTCCGTGTTGGTGCCTCCTGGCACTGGCTTACTGCCTCTGAATGTGGAGGTTCTCTTTACGCCATATGGCTAATAGCCACTGAAGGACAGAAAAGGCATGCATGTAGAGGCAAAACAGAAGCCAGTGAAAATTGTTATGGTTGTTAATTTAAAAGTTTAATGATGCAAAAATGGTAAATATTTTTAAAAGTCAAGGGATTTTTTTCCCCAGTGCCCACTTCTTTTTGCTTTGGAAATCTAATAGAGAGCTCTAATACAAGCTACACTGTGCTGCGATTAGGTTCCAGTTGGTCTACTCTCTCTCTCTCTCTCTCTCTCAAGTTCAACTAGAAAATAAGTGGCATAAAGGATTCCCAGTCCCATTACTGAAAGTGAAAAAGAGGAAGACTAGACAGAGGGGTTTCTAACTCTTCCCACTTCCCACTGTTTTTTCCTCTGCACTCTGTCCCATCTTTCTCAGCCTCATTACCCCCAGCATGGCTCCAAAACCAGGTTTTTTAACACACTGGGAAGAAGATTTGCAGAGGCGAAGCTGTAGGAGGAAAGCTGAGCATTATTTCTTCCCTACAGATTCTTTCCCACCCCTGACTTGTTCACTGGAACCAAACAGAGAATTGGGAATTCTATTTTGTGCTAACCGTCTACTTCTACCCATGCCTCCTCCCATGTACAGGAGAAGAGCAAATGAGGCTGGGAAGGTTAGGGAAGTGGTCATTATGGGAATCTACTTCCACCGGTACCAGAGGCAGTCTGCGTTTTTGTATCAGTGGCTGGGGAGCACAGGTGGGAGGATGCTGTTGCAGTCAACCAGTGTGTGGGCTTTCTAAAGGCAACTGGTCAGCCACTGTGTGAACAGAAGGCTGGACTAGATGGTCCCTTGGTCTGATCCAGCATGGCTCTTTTTATGTTTTGAATCAGATGGCTGTGGTGAGTCCATTGAGCAAATGCCAAGAGTCAAAGACAGGATCTTTTACATGCAAAGCACATGCTGTAAGGAGCTGCTGTATTAGACGGTCCATTGATTTATGAGGATATTTATGCATTTTTAAAGTATTTGCCCTTCTAGGCTAACTGATGGTCAACAAAAATGGACCCTCTGTGCCCTTACTACAGCTAAAAGATGAATTACAAGATAAAAGCCCACCTCTGGTAAATCAGTTGACTGAGGACCTTAGAACTCTATTAGTATTTGTGTGCCTGACATATAGACAGCAATTTCATATGGACTTATTTTTAGATATTTGGAAACTGTTTGTAGAAACTTATGTGTAGATCTGCCACCGCTGTTATTATATTTTGGCCTTTATGTATATCTTTTTTCCCTTTTAAAATTGTATTTACAATTGCTGGATTTTAAGTGTTTTTCCCCTTGTTCTTTTTTGTGGTTTAAAAAAAAAAATTTTTTTTTAAAAAATGCTCTAAGGAGCTGTTTTATAGTGAGACAAATGAATGGTTTATGTACCTCAGTGGTATCTACTCTTGAATGGCAGCATCTCTTTAGGGTCTCAAGAAGAGATACTTCCAGGTCCAGGATGTGAACTAGGGTTTCCAAATCCTGGTTGGGAAATTCCTGGAGATACAGGGGTGGAGCCTGTGGAGTGTGGGGTTTGGTGGGAGACCTCAGGGGGTATAATGCTGTACCCTCCCAAGCAGCCATATTCTCTAGCTGAACTGATCTCTGTGGTCAGGAGATCTGTTAAAATTCCAAGAGATCTCCAGGCCCCAACTGGAGGTTGGCAACACTAATTCAAATCTGCAGGCAAAGTACATGCCTTGCCCTCTGAGCTATGCCTCTCACTGCCTAAGACCAGAGCAGGAGCAAATCTTTTCTAAGTAATTCCCCTTGTGTTTTGAGCTTCTGGCAGACATTCCTTGCACACATTTTCAAATTTACCTATTCAACCATGGTGGGGGCTAGAAACTTTTTTTTAAGTTAAAGCTCAGAGTCTTTGGAGTGCAACTTCTGTGCCAAGTATCAGACCCTGCGCTGGATGATACCTGCTGATATGAATGGAGAATGAGAACTGATAACTAACAGAATTAGAACAAACAATGAGCTCCTTTTCATGGCTTCATCATGCTTATATGCTCTGTCTGATGCAGAGGCCAAACACATTTTGCATGTTGGCTGTCAATGAGAGTTAAGGCGGCTGGAGGTGTAGCGGCTTTCAGGCATATCGACTAGACACTGGCTTAATAGATTGTCTCAAAGTGGCTTTCGTTTTTACGTGCTGACACTGAGCAAGACTCCGTGGCTGTTTCCTGAATTACCAGGCCTGGCAGATACTCAAACCAATTTAGCTCAGGCTGGCGTAGCAGTTCCTCTCCTTTCATGTCCATGATTGCTATTCTCTGAAACAACTGAACCAAAAATACAGACCGCAAAGTCCAGCCAGCATTTGGACACTGCGCATATTATTTGGAAACAAAAGTCATTAGGCGGCTGCCAGTTGTTTAGCTGAATGTAAACAAGGCAAAGGAAATAACCAAAGTTGCAGAAGCTTGCAAAAAGAGCGAGCGAGCTACGGTCGGTTTTTCAGACTTCACCCAAAATACACACTTCCATACCCCGAACTGTGGTCCGGCAGCGGAGAGACTCCCCCACCCCCCAAATTTTATTTTCCCATTTGAAGTGCACACTTTTGCAAATACATTCTTTAATCATATTCATTATAGATGTGAAAGCTGCACTTGACATTTCCACTTCACTAAGCCAATGCAGACAAATTGAAAAAGCTGTGTTACATCCCCCTTGTCTCAAGAGGGCTACTGCAGGAGCAGCAAGCTCAGTTCAATTTACAGAAATGCTAATTGTGGGAAAATAACCATTCTGGCTTTATTATTCCCCCTCTCCCCAAGCTATACACAGTGAACAAAATTACCATTTTGGTAAATTCTTCTCAATCAGGGATTCTCAGATTTTGCCAAATTTTTTTAAAAAGCCTATTTATATTGAGAAACAAACATGCCCATGTATAGTGGAGATACCTTCTCCAGTTTGGTGTAGAGATTAAGTGTGCAGACTCTAAGCTGGGAGAACCATGTTTGATTCCCCACTCCTCCACTTGCAGCTGCTGGATGACCTTGGGCAAGCCATAGTTCTGTCAAGAGCTGTTCTTGAAAGAGCTCTCTCAGCCCCACCTACCTCACAGGGTGTCTGTTGTGGGGAGGGAAAGGGGAAAGAGTTTGTAAGCTGCTCCGAGACTCCAAGGGAAGGGTGGGGTATAAATCCAATCTCCATCTCCTCCTCCTTGCATGAGCACATAGGCCCCTCTCTTGTCTTACTTAACTCAGGTCCAGGGTCTTGCTGGGAGTCAGCCTCAGGAGGGGAAGGTTTCTCCCATTCACAGTATAATGTCACAGTTTTTTCCTCCATTCTAGACACCTCATTTTTTCTCTGCCAGTGCCTCTGAATCTATATGTGTGCATATGTAAACTGCTTCTGTAGTTGCTAATGATAAGCAGAGTACGAACCATTTCTAGTTGCCTCTTGACCCACCTTGTTGAGCCAGCCTGCCTTCCCCCTGGGCTGCTGCTGCAGCAATTCTCTTCCAACTTTATCCTTCTCAGGTTATCCTCCAAGTGACAAAAACAAAACAAACACAAAGGATCATTGTTTAGCCAGCCATGAGGCCAGGAAGATCAAGAGAGAAGCTCTGTACCCAAAGAAGGATCAACAGAACAACCAAATACTTGGGGAAACTGATCCAAAGACAATGGCATATATTGTTCCACAACACTGTTGAGGGCAGCAGTTTCATTTGCAAGATACAGGGCTGTGGGAAAGGCTGTAGGAAGCACTTTGAAGTTCATATTTGTATTTGTGCTCTTTTTACCCTGTGAAACAAGAGTAGCGCAGTACTTCTCATCCTGTGGGTCAGGATCTAAAAGTGCATAGCAACTATTTCACAGGGGAAATCACAAGAGCAGGAAGGATGAAGAGGTACAGGTTAGTGGAGACAGGAGGTCCTGGGAGGCCAGGGGCAAATTTGGATTTGCCTCTGCTTCATCTATAAATTGGCCACTTAAGCCAACTGAGGGTTTGGACACTTGCTAAACAATTCTCACGATTTTAAAGCTGCAGTTAATAGAGTCAGAAGACAAAATTTATCCAAAACTTTCTGGCAAATCACATGCTGGAAGGTGAGGGTCTGAAGGGTTACACTGACCAGACTATAGATCCAGAGGAGTTAGCCATGTTAGTCTGTTGCTGCAAAATAGTAAAAAGCCCTGTAGCACCTTTAAGACTAACAAATTTTATTGTATTATAAGCTTTCGAGAAACACAGTTGCTTCTGATGAAGAGAACCGTGTTTCTCGAAAGCTTATGCAACAATAAAGTTTGTTAGTCTTAAAGGTGCTGCTGGGCTTTTTGCTATTTACTGATCAGACCAGATCACACTGGAAGTTCCTTGAAGGATTTCAGCAGCTTTTCCAACCTCCCCCCCCCCCCCCAAAAAAAAAACAATGTTCCAAAAATTGGTGCTGAGGTGCCATTACAAGTTTCTTGACTGAAACAGTGGTGATTCTGTGTCCCCAGAAGTGAGCAAATGTTGGCACAAGGCGCATTACAAAGTCCTGCATCTTTGATATCAATGTTCTATTGGTCTGTCTGTGACAACATGACCATTAAAGGCAATGTGATGGTTCTCAGAAACTACACTCATATCCACTGAATTTCAGCACTTTAATACTTGCATCTGCAGGGGAAAGGGATATGTGAAGTCTTCTGTCTGAAGAAGGGAGCAGTGACTCACGAAAGCTCGTGCCCCACCACAGATTTTTTTCTTTAAGGTGCTACTGGACTCTTACTCTTTTCTACTGCCGCAGAAAGACTAGCACAGCTGCCAGCCTTGATCCACAACTGCTTCCAGTTTGTCTTCTGCCTTAAATGTATGACTGGAGCTTCATTCTTAAGAAAGTATCTGTGTCTTTTAAATATATTGTGATACTTAGGATAACTTATCAAAGTGAGTTCACAACACTTCACAATAAATGTGAACACAAGAAGAGATAAATGTATGGATGCAAAATGAGAGTGTCATCTCACAGTTTATTTATTTATTTATTTTTGAGATTTATATCCCGCCCTACCCGCCGTACGGTGGCTCAGGGCGGCTCACAACAATATATAAACAGACAATATCTTAAAAACATTAAAACCAATAAAACAGCTAATACTATGTAGACGGCGTATCTTCAATATATCACAGCAGTGCCCAGATGTAATCCTTATGGGTGGTCCCAGTAGGCTGGCAGGAGAAGGCCAGATGCTCATATCATATAGTCAGCTGGCGAAGAAGTTCAAGTACTCAAAGCAGTTTTCAGAGGCCTCCACATTTAGAAGGATTGTGTCTGTGTCACATTCTCCTGAACTGAAGCTATAGTTGCAGGATCAAAATTCCAAAGGTATGGGATAATAGGCCCATTCACAAGTTACTATAAGCGCATTTACAATCCATGTATGGCATAAACTTGATTTTAAAAATAATACATGGGTTGCACAATTCTCATGTTATATTTGGTGCATCTGTAGCCGAACATGTGAAGTGAATCCCGAAATTATCCGGGTAGCAGTCCTTGGTTTCAGTTGCAAAGTGAATGCATGTTGGCTTGTTCTCACAAAGAGGTATACACACATAAGATACAAGATGTACGTATGCTCACTGAAACATGTGAACAGGACTACTATGAGTCTGATCTGAAGAACAGATTGTCCCCACCTTGCTTTTCTTCTGAAGCCACTCTAGGCCCCATTAAAGGTGACTCTGAGTATTGGGGGACCTGTGAAATCAGCATGCAGTACAGGGGGCTACAACTTGGGGGGGGGGATTCACAGTTATCCTTAGTGAGCAGAATCCAACCCAAACATAAAATTCCAACTCAAGGAGCATTGATTCTGTTCAATAGAACTGTGAACGTTGAAAATATGATATCAAAATAATGGACACCTACCTGTAGCCACTGTCTACAGACCTTTAAATAACTTTCTTTTCATTAAAACAAAGAGGTGAAGGTAGGAAGCTATTTGGAGGCACAGAGCTATAACGCCTATTGTACTATAATCCAGTTTTGTATTTTTCTGAGCTCATCAGAATTTGGATGCCTGCTACCAGCATTTTGAACATTTTAGAATCATTCAGTGAATGGTAGACGTTTGCGGTTTTAAAAATCCAGGTTTTCCCCTTGCTCCTGTACTGGATCTGATTACAGGTTATATAAATGCAAGTTTTATCATGACAGCAGAGCAGAACCAACGCAGCATACTAATTTATTCATTAAAGATTAAACAAGTAAATTATGATTGGAGGTGGTTTCCTGGTTTGCTCCTGCTGTTGCTATAAACCATACATGTACATTCCAGATATGGTGTGCGCTTGGCTCACCTTTATGGCAGCAGTGATTAGAATGGCTCACTGAAGAGGCATCGGAATATATTGTGCTGATTTTCTGTCACCTGAAGATCAAGTTGTCACTGCAGTGTTTCCTGGAAATGAATCTGCTAAGTGAATAAGCTGGTGGGCCATATCTTGTTGAATTGCATGTTCTACAATTCTCCTGGGAAAGAAATATTGTGCACAAATAAACAGCATGCAGAGCTCATTAGAAATCTGCTTATGGAACAGTCATCGGATGTCATCCCTGATTAGTTTCATGATCAAAGTATTTGTATGGCAGTTGTCTTGCATGTGGTTCCAAAAAATATGAGGTAGTTTTATCAAGCTAATCAATTCTCTGCTGTGTAAGATAACTGTTAGAAAGCATTTTTAAGAGATATATAAACCTTTATAGTGTTACTAGAAATGTGATCAGAAAACTCCACTCCTGATAGTTCTTAACCCATTCATTTTGTTAGCTGAAACATATGGCTATTTATAGGGGCGTTAAGTTGTTAATGTGCTAGCAGTTAATTTTGCTGTCAACTGAAGTGTCTCTTATTTAGTGAGTGCATGTGCTTCCTCTCCAGAGACCTGCTTTATGTGACTGACAATAAAAACACAATTAAAAAAGCAATAATTAATAAAGCAATGCTATAAAACAATCATTTCCCAGCAACAGAAACAACCCAGATTTAGCAGCTGTAAAACCACCAGAGCACTATTAAGCAATATTAAACTAGGTCATAAAACCAAAAGAGACTTAGACCGTAAAATGCAAAGAAGAGGGGGCATAAGATTTCAATTAAAAGCCTGGATGTTTAGCCTAGCGTCTAAAAGATAATAGGTGTTTTAGAAGAAGGGCATTCCAGAGATGGGGTGCCACCACTAAGAAAGCCCCTGTCTGTAGCTGTCACCCCCACATTTCTGCAGTTAGAGGGACAGGACAATGCTTGGGGTAACTCTCTGCTTTTCAGCAACGAAGCTAGGCTTTGAAACATTTTTCTCATTTTTGAACAGACTTATTAGTCGGCAGGTGTTTCAAAAGAATGACAAAAGAAAATTCAAGTCATGCAACAAAGCAATTTTGGGGTGTGTGAATGCTGATGTGTATGTGAGGTCGCAAACTTCTTGCACTAGTTGCCATCAAGAGGGGACAGAACAGCAGCAGCCAAAACCTTGCACAACTTCAGGCACTTTCACATGAGCTGCGATCATTCACTTTTGTCAGCCCATAGCCCCAAAAGGGTTGGGCTAATATACTAGAATTGAGCTGACTGACAGAATTAAGGAGAGAGAGATGTTGACAATCTTGCTTCTCAGACATCTGCTGCAAGCAACTTGCTTACTAACAAATTTGCTTAGTTCTCTTAACAGATTTTGGTTTGAAGTTATAAAACTGCTAATTCCTTCAGCAGTATCACAAAGTTGTTTCTTAAAGAGTAAAAAGAAACCAGTATCACATTAGGACGGAATCAGTCAGTTCATTACAAGATTGAGTAAAAATACAAGAATTTTCAATAGGTATAACTGTTGCATTTGAACCCATGTTCTTGTTGCTTTTAAGGGTGACTGTTGCTTCTTCTAAGGGGTATTCCCAAAGCACCAGGTGCCACTGAGAAATAGAGGCCAGGTGGAAATGGCTTCTTTGCACGTGGATTCTGGAGAATAGTTAGCTGGTGCTACAGAGAGGGAGCTGGAGCATCCACAAGGGCAGAGAGGGATTGAAGCAGCCCTTTGTCTCTTTTTCTGCTAGCTAAATATAGTTGGTTACTTATGCAGTTTGAGCTTTCCAGATAATCTAGGAACAGGATCTATCTGCATCAGATGTTTGCAGAGTACAAGATATTGTTAACTCCTTCAGTTGTGAAGATGTTTTTATCTCCCATACCTTTCCATATTGTTGTCTAATAGACTTTTTGATATCTCCATCTTGGCCAAAAATAGGAGGTTTAGCTGCAGTGGGTAACATAGCTTTATAGTCCTTTTTGGAATAAGCTTGCAATCTTAACCCAGATTTTAAGAAGATCCTGCTGGCTGAGTAATTAATGTTTGTTTTAATTTGTAGAATAATACTGACCCATAGCTTTTGTATCTTTGTACATGACCACCAATAATGTATAAGGGACCCCCCCCCCCCAAAAAAAAAAGATCTTTCCACCAGGATTTTGAACACTTTGGCCAAGTGATGTAATCTGATTGTCATTAAATATGACCATACATAAAAGGAAAATTCTTTGATGTTAATTAATGAAAATCAAAACTAGGTACATGTGACACAAGTCAGGACATAGCTGCCCATCCCAATCCACTATCATGCCAAAGAACTGCGTAGATTAACTTAAAATTGCCCCCATTCTTTTGTTGATCTGCAGAGTGCTGCGGGTGGGGGGTGACTTCCAGCTTCTTTCCCATACCATTTTTGCCACTGGAAATGGCTGTGGGAGAGACCTGATTTCTCCTTTCTCTCCATTAGTGCACTTAGACTGGAGCAGTGCTGCATAAAAATGCACTGTAAAGTCCTATACTTTCCCTGTTTTTATTCTTGTTTAAAGAACAATCATTGCTATGTCAGGGTCTGTCAGCATTGGGATGGAGCCCAGGGCGGTAGCATGCTCTAGCCTTTCCTTACATGGGCCTGAAGCCAGGAAGAGCCTCAGAACAGGGCAAGAAGGAAGGTTTTGCCTTCACCCTGATCTCTCTCTTTCTCCTGCTAGATGTCTCCCCCATGGCTTTCTCCCTGATCTTCCCTGGGCTGGCCTGATAAAGAATTTCCTAGTGGTGGGCTTCCCCCAGTGACCTCTCTTCAGGGGCATGACCTTAGTGAGTGAAAGGAATCTGGGCCAATGGCCTTCCTGGCTGGGCCACTGGAATTGGAAATGGTGGGAAAGGTTATCTATGTTCCTTACTAAAACAAGTAAAGAAGTGCTGCAGAGGTCTATCGACTCCCTTACTTCATTGTGATTATACAGCACTGGGAAAATAAGATTTATTTCTTGATAAAGCATCTTCGTGAAACAGGATTAAAGATCACTAGCCGGCAAACCTGTTGGAAGATATTCATTTCCCAGCTTCTGGAAGACAGTAATTATTTCCCAGCTTCTGCTCGATGTGGTTTAAGTCATTCTTTCAAGATTAATTGGAGCAAAACCTAAGAACTTTACTGCACTTACAGAAGAGACAGTAAATTACAGTAGCAACACCCACATCAGTAGTGGAACTTTTAGTGAGATCCTGTTTTCTCCTGGAGGGAGATTGCATGAACTGTACATACTATTCTTTATTGCATTGCTAACTTGTGAGTGAATATAGTACAGTATAAGTGTTGGCTTGGGTTTTACTGTAGGTACTGTCCCACTAGAAGATGTTGTAACAATTTATTGCATAAACAGAGACTAAAAGTTTATATAAGATCAGGTTTGGGTGGTTTGTTACACAGTTGTTTTCCTTGTGGCTTCCCTGTCCGAGTGGCAGCAGGCAGCCTGCGGCCTTTGCCTAACAGGCCCTGATGTTGTTGTTGGGGGCTTTTCAGCCATGGCCTTCCTCTTGCTCCCTTCCCTACAGCCTCTGGCTGGGTTGCCTGACTCAGCCATGTCTGGGCAAGGCCACTCATTGCTGGCATAGTTTATGGAGTAGATGACTGTGGGGTAGAGTTGCCAGGTCCAGTTTGGGAAATTCCTGGAGATTTTTGATGTGGCGTCTGGGAACAACAGGGACCTCAGTGGGGTACAATGTCATAGAGTCCACTGTCCAGAGCATCCATTTTCTCCAGGGGGACTTGTCTCTGTAGTCTGGAGATTATCTGTAATTCTGGGAGGTCCCCAGGGCGCACCAGGAGCTTGGCATTCCTAGGGGGTGGGACTGGTAGTGGTGGAAAGTGCCGTCAAGTCACAGCTGACTTTCGGCAACCCCATAGGAGTCCCCATAATTGATGTTTAGAGGTGGTTTGCCATTGCCTGCCTCTGCATCATGACCTTGGTATTCCTTGGAGGACTCCCATCCAAATGCTAGCCAGGGCTGACCCTGCTTAGCTTCCAAGATTGCACAAGATAGGGCCAGCCTGGGCTTGCCAGCTCAGGGCCCTGGACATACTAGTGCACCATAAATGCACAAGATTAACTTGTAAAATAAAAGTCAGCAGAAAAACTTAAAAGTTAGGCCACTGCCTCAAGAACCATACAGTCTAAATTGAGACAGTACACAGAGAACAGAGAAAAGGAAAGAAGGAAAGCTGGAATGAATTAAAAAACCATGCTCAAAAACAGCCCTTAAAGGCTGAGCAATGGCATGGGCCTATGAATATTTAGGATTGTAGATTAGGAGCTCTTGTCTTTTGCTTGAAATTTGGTTTTGTTTTCGTGGGCTTTTTGAACTGCAACTTAACAGCTGCCAAATATTACTATAAAGGGCCTCAGACCCATCTTCAGACATATGGGATCTTGAATAGGAATAGAACGAGTGCATTAAAAAAAGTTCAAATTTCAATGTGTGCATGAGAAAAATTTAAGGTATTGTACTAAAAAAAAAAAAGAAGCCTAGCATGGTAGGCAGGCTTTCAAGCTCTGAAGAATTCTACATCATGCCGGATATTAAAAAGTGAATAGAAAAGTAGGTAAGGAGAAAAAGTCTCACACAGTCCAGTTGGGGAGGGGGGATTTGCAATGCAATTCTAAGTATATTGCTGACTCCATAAGTCCAGTAGCCAAGTCAATGGGCCTTACCCAAGAGGAAGTATGAAACCTTTGTGTACAACACCAGGAGGGAAACTTGATAGGTGGGTTACAGTGGACCAATACAGCAAAAAATAATAATTCTGTCAGAAACTCAAACTAGTTCACCAATCTCTGTTGTTTCTGAAGAAGGGAGTAATGTAGGGCTGCCAGGTCCCCTTGGGGGGGGGGGCGGGGTTTTCCCGAAATGGCCCTCAATCTGCCAGTTCAGATCAGGCTGGCGGGGGGAACCCTACCCCCAAAGTGCCCAAAGATACGCCCCTGACATATCTGACGCGATGATGTCACCCGGAGGTGACATCATCACACTGGGCATGTCACTTGCTGACACTTTAACAGTTAGTTAAAGTGATTGCTAGAGTGTTGGTCAGTGACATGCCCAATTTATTTATTTATTTATTTATTTATTTATTTATTTATTTATTTATAATTTCATATTTATACCCTGCCCTCCCCACAAGCGGGCTCAGGGTGGCTCAACCCGATTCTTGGTGAAGTGCTGGAGATGGTCAGCCCGAACCAGAATGGGACCAACTCTCCCTCGCCATGTCAGGTAAGTCACTTGGCAACCCTAGAGCAGTGACTCACGAAAGCTCATACCCTGCCACATATTTTGTTAGCCTTTAGGTGCTACTGGACTTTTGGTCTTTTCTACTGCTATGGTGAACTAGTTTAATATACTGGTTTGGTATAAATAAGGTTGTGAGATTTCAAAGTTTTTATTGTAAGTATACGTTAAAGTAAGGGCAAACCAGGAGTGCAGGTGTGGTTGGTTGGGAAAGCAATTATTCTTTGTAGAACATAATGTGTGAAAGAAAACTTGTCTGCCTAGTCAGATGTGGAAGAAGCAGACATAGTGGTAGTTACAGAGCAGGAAAGCTGAGATGTGGAGGGTCTTGGTAGAGACAGACTGTGTAAGAGAAAGGAATAGGGATCCAGGTAGGGTGCCAGCTGTAATGTCGACCATTGCTGTCCACAACCAAATGACTGGCGGAACATCTCTGCCTTACAGGTCCTGCAGAATTGCATAAGATTCCGCAGAGCCCTGATGTTATTTGGATAAAGTTATTGTAGAAGGCTTTTAGAGACAGGATTGGTGTGTTCTGGGGCACAGTAACAAACCAGGAGGGGGCATTCCAAGCAGTGTTCCCTCTAAGCTGTTAGTGTGAGTTAGCTCACAGTTTTTTAGCCTCCAGCTCACACATTTTTATCTTAGCTCAGGAAGGATGGCTCCAGAGCAAACTAATTTACGCGGCAGCCAAATGGCTCACTCACAACTTCAATGCCAGTAGTTCACAAAGTAGAATTTTTGCTCACAAGACTCCACAGCTTAGAGGGAGCATTGATTCCAAGGTACCTTCACCCCTTGAATAAGAGTAGTAAGAATTGAGTAGTAAGAATTGCCATTGCGTGCTTGACTATCAGGAAGGTGGGGACTGTGATTGTGGAAAAGGAAAGAATATTTGTGTGCTTGTAAGGATGGTGAAAGTGAGGAGGAAGCATGAGCATCTGCTCACTTACATCTCATGTGGGGCAGGGTTGGCCCATGTGTTCAGTGAAGTTCTGAAGGGTGCAGTGCTGGAGATGGTGAAGCAGCATCTAGCTCACCTGCTGACCTGAATGCTTGAAGAGCCAGCTTGAGCTAGGGAAGCCATGCCATTTCAGGAGCCACAATGCAGCTGTGCCAGGCATGGTCACCTCCCCCATGACAGCACCAAGCAGAAACTCACTGGGTGCATATGTAGCAAGCTGCATCTACCTGGGCATTCTCTACAGTTGTTACTGCATTGAGTGAACACTGCACCTTTTATGGGTGTGTTAAGTAGAAATTCATTGGTTCGCTATGTAGCACATGTTCGAGAACATTCACGTGTTGAATTTCAGTCTGGGTTCACCCTCCTAGGTAATGTCAAGGTGAAAGACAAAGGCCAAATGTGGGAAGCATAAAGCTTAATCAGCAAGTGAGCATAATGTAAGACTGTATAATGTAAAAGTTAGGATGTGCCTAGTTTGTATACTTTATAAAGCATAAGTCATTTGCTAGGAGCCCCAAAACCCAGGGTTATTTTTAATCTTAACATCAACCATGCACAGAACCCCCACCTAGGTAAATAAAAAAATCAGTGCAAAACTTTGGCCAAGATATAAAATGTTAATCTTGCCTCAGATGAAGCAGAAAAATCTCCAGACACAGTATAAATAGCATGCTGTATACTTTGCTGCAACCCCTCATTAGAAGAGCAAGTTGCATGATAAGAACCAGATACGTGATAGTTGGTACTAACAAGCAGTCATAGGGGGGGATTTGGAAGGGGGCTGTCCCACCATTTGTAAAGGTTGTCTTCCACTGCTTTAGGCCCCCCCATACAATTAATGTATTCCTCCCCCATCTGCCATCAAGTAGCCCATGGGGAACATTTTTGACTGGGGACACATCATAGTACAAAACATCCCATCCAATGTCATGGCCCCAATCCAAGTTGAGTTCCCCTGAGGCTGCAGTGATGGAGCGCCAACATCATATATGGTTTGACCTTAGGATTCAAGGACAGCACCTTGACATATTACAAAATCCAATGTATTCTAAATCTATGTATTGCAAAACTGGGTCATATGCCTCTGTATTCCCCTAAAACAGTGTAAGCTGTGTGAGCATAGCATCGTAATCACATATTTGAATAGCAAAAGGAAATTCTAAATGAAAATTAAAGTTGAGACGATCCTTTACAATAAGCAGGAATAAAACTTATTAAAATGCTTAATTCTCAATGTGGCCTGATCTGTGGATGTTTATATCTGAAGACTGGGGCCATGGATATACAATACAGATCTTTCTATAAACTGGAAAACAACAACAACAACCCAGGTTTGGAGAAAAATCTGAAATCTTTTAAAAAAACACCCCACATTGGGGATTTAAAAAAACCAAAATGGTAGAAGCAATGCTGGTAGCTTTATGTATGAAGTCAGTGGCTATTGCTAGAAATCTACAATAGTACTGCCAGCCATCGAGCCTTAGGTTTTGTTTGTTAAAGAAGAAGAAGAAGAAGAAGAGAAGAGATTGGATTTATACCCCGCCCTTCACTCACCTGGAGTCTCAGAGCGGCTTACAAACTCCTTTCCCTTCCCCTCCCCACAACAGACACCCTGTGAGGTAGGTGGGGCTGAGAGAGCTCTTTCCCAAGCTGTCCTTGAGGGAACAGCTGGCACAGAGCTATGGCTTGCCCAAGGCCATCCAGCCAGGTGCAAGTGGAGGAGTGGGGAATCAAACCCGGTTCTCCCAGATTAGAGTCCGCGCACTTAACCACTACACCAAACTGGCTCTTAAAGAGGTGGGGAGAGGCCAGGGCCCTTTCCAGGGTTGTTTTGGCCTTTGAAATAGAACTCTGGCAGCAGCCACTATGCAACTTGATACCACATGACTTTCTTGACTCACCCAGGGGTGGCTGCTTGCTACTGTTCAACTGCAACCATCCCACAAAAGCTCATATAGTATAGTGGTTAGAATGCCAGATTAAGATCTGAGAGACCCAGGTTTGAATGACCAGTGTTACATACTGATGGCCCATTGTCCCTGACAAGGCAATTCGGTTTGCACTCTGAGGACCTAAACTGGAAGGTACATATTATCTCCAGGTCATACAGCTACTTTTTGACACAAGGCCAGATATATTTGGGGCCTCAAATAGAAACCTTTTGGTGTGTCATTCAATTTTATATTGGAACATTCCAATTTTGGTCCTATTTTATTTATTGTTAATTGCCTTACATGTGGTATAGGGACTGTTGCTTGTTGTATGTTGCACTAATTGACCTCTGAAGAAGGCTCTTGTGAGCCGAAATGTGTCAGGTCGTATACTGTCCTTTTGTGTATATATGTAACTTTGAACATTTCATAGGTCACTGTAGGTTCCCATTAAGAACAAAGGTAAGGTATAAATGAAGTAAACAAATAATAAATATTAATGGAGATGTGAGGAGCAGATGAAAGGTAGAGTGGCTGGTGAGTGGGGAATACAGGGGAAAGTGAAGCTTCTTCCAGAAGTCCTTGAGGGTTCCACACTACACACCTTGGCCTGGCTCAGGCTAGCAACTAACATCATGTAATTCGGACAGAGTTTTCCCAGAAAAAGTCTGCCGGGGAAGTAGAGTGGCTGGTAGGTATGAAGGAGAGAAGGAAGCCGAAAAAAGGAAAAGGCTATCAGGGCTTTCAGGGTAAGCAGAGGAAATAGTGCCAGAGGGGGAAATAAGATGCCCCCCTCATGTCCTTGTGGGTCCCATTATTGTTATACACATAAAAATAATCATTAATTTTAGATGAATACAGATGTGCTTCATTATGTGTGAGGTCCCAGACTACATCTTCTGTAGGGCACAGCTGGGATGAAATTAGATATGTTTGGCCTTTTTTAAAAAAGAAAGAAAAAAAAGAAGCATATATAACATATCTTTGATGTAGTTTATTGCAAGCAATGGACTTTAGTGCTAGCACACTCATTTAATAAAATCAGAGCATCAGATGCTTTCAAGCCATTGGATAATGGCCAGTCAAGCTCCTTCAGAGCAGCATCTGTTGGCTCTCATTTAACTATATCATATATGTGCAGTCTCCATGTATTTTTCAGCTTATGTCAGTGAAATGAGATAGTGGTATATTATGTGCATTTTATTAAATGAGAGCATAATCGATTCAGTTACTTAGTCATGCCAAGAAAGAGTATGTGTGTTTGAGGGGGAGCTCAAATTATTTGGAAAAATGCATAAATTGGGATCTTAAAAGACATGCACACTATACAACTAATCTATAGGATCTGAGACAAATGACTAGAGTTATGATAAGAATCTCTCCCTCCCATCCCTAGAGTGAACAGAGTCAAGGCACATAAAAAAGCATTCCTTGAAAATGACCTTCTTTTCATTGGCAATGCAAATATTCTGAGCAAGCATCTGCAGTGAAGCTGAGATGCCCCTACCATTGATCTTCATCCTGGCACAGAAGGCCACTTTCTTCTGTTGCCAAATGGTGCTTTCAAATGCGCTTGCTTACTTTAGAGCTTTTACTCAAGGGAAGCACCAGTCTATCAATAGGCTCTGCAGCTTGCTGCATTGTGGAAGAGGGTCAACAGTGGCAAAATTTAGCTTTGCATCCTGCTGGCTGGGATTTTAGAGGCTTTTTAAACACAAAAAGCCAGGCACAAATTTCAAGCCACCTTGCCAAACTGAGGAGATTTAAATCTGTATGAGGGTAAGGATATCAGACCAGGAAGACCTTTCTATCCATACAGCAAGGAATTAGAAACTTTGAATTGGACAGCTTCACATATTGCAGTCTACAGATACCTGAAACGAATAGTTTTGTTCTGAAGGAAGTGTGTAGAACAATACATCAGAGATTCAGGAGAATACACTGTGTGAACAGGTTATAGTTCCTGCAGGTTATCTAACCATTAGCTTTCTTAGGATGGCATGGGTTCAAAGCCATCTGTTCGCTTATTTGCAGAAACAGAGGAACCCTGTCAATTATAAAGTATGCATTGGGCTGCAGAATCCCTCTGTGAAAACTCCAGTCATACTGTAGTAGCTGAAAACCTAGAAGCCTAAAGAAACCAAGTATTCAAGTGCCATTTGCCAGGTCAAGACCAAGCCAGAACAAAGATGCGGTGTTTGGTGTAGTTTGGTGTAGTGGTTAAGTGCACGGGATCTAATCTGGGAGAACCGGGTTTGATTCTCCACTCCTCCACTTGCACCTGCTGGATGACCTTGGACAAGCCGTAGTTCTGGCACAGCTGTTCTTCAAAAAGAGCAGTTTCTGTCAGGGCTCTCTCAGCCCCACCTATCTCACAGGGTGTCTGTTGTAGGAAGGGGAAGGGAAAGGAGTTTGTAAGCCACTCTGAGACTCCCTTGGGTAGTGAAGGACGGGGTATAAATCCAATCTCCTCCTCCTCCTCCTCCTCTCCTCCTCCTCTGTGAAAAGACTTAAATGAACAGTATTGGTAGAGGACTCCACCCCAAAACTTCTGAATATTACTGACTGTGGCTGTTAATTGGACTCTTAACCATTCCTCCTTCACATTCCAAGCTAGAATATCCAGCCTCTGGAGCCTCTCATTTGAGAGGGAGGGAGGTTGTGGGAGTCCCTTCCACATCAGAGCTGTCCCACCTTCTCTCTCTTTCATCCCCCACCTGGCCCACTCATGCTCACAGGCTGGGAAATGGAGGGAGAGAAGGGATAATTATCATGGGAAGGGGCTTTCCTCTACAAACGCACATGGAGATGAATGAGCATACTGAGGAGGAAGCCCTGTTAAATGCCATGATGCCTAGGTCTTAAACATAACAACCTTTGAGCCCAGCGGCCCCTTTAAGACCAACAAAGTTTTTTTCATGGTATAAACTTTTCTGTGCCTGCGCACAGAAGCTTATACCTTGAATGAAACTTTGTTGGTCTTAAAGGGGCAGCTGGACTCAAACTTTGTTCTGCTGCTTCAAGACCAACACGGCTACCCACCTGAATAGGTCTTAAACATGCCCAAGATAGAGCTGTATGTTAAGTGTAACTGGCTCCCATTTCCTGGCCTGGCGCCATCCTCTTCCATTATATCTTTTCTATGTTATTTTGCCCCAAACTGACCAATTAAAAAAAATGTAATCTCCAGTTTCACTTCTGGAGCAGCAGCACTGTATTCTCATCAAGTTATAACAAACTGTCCATCATCATAAAGGGGTGGGACCCCGCAGAACACTTCTGCTAGCGGAAGAACTCGAAACATAAGAAGGTCATTGCAAGGAGCCCTTGCACTAAACCAACTGGTTGGTATTCCACCTTGTATTTCCATCGTGCAGGAGACTGTGCAAGGTATATTTCAGCAGCCACCACCACCATAATAATGATCATAGATCAAATCATGTTGCGCTTTCAAATTAAACTTTAATAACTGCATCATATAGCCTTTTGCCTTTTGATGTTTGTACACAGCAACACCAACTGGAAAGGCAAAATCTGACCTGACCAAATGGAACTGCGTTAAGTGAAACTTTGCTTCCACTATCAGCTATTGCAGGGATCCAACTCCAGCTGATGGAGAGGAATTATTCTTGACCCCTTCTGCCTCTTTGATTACAAGAAGTCAGACTGGTGCTGCCTCCTGTCTCAGGCAGAATGTGCATAGATCCAAAAGAGATTTTCCTCAGGCAAAAAAACTGAAGGAGTGAACCACGACAGATAAACCAAGGGAGGGGGATCAGTACACTAAGATTTTGAGTAATGTGAGCATCTGCCATACATATTTCAGATAACCAGAAGATGATAACTAATAATCTGGATAGCCCAGGGTGGCCTGATCTTGTCAGATCTCAGAAGCTAAGCATGGTCAGCCCTGGCTAGCAAATAGATGGGAGACTTCCAAGGAATACCAGGGTCATGATGTGGAGGGAGGCAATGGCAAACCACCTCTGTGCGTCTCTTGCCCTGAAAATCCGGGGGGGGGGGGGGGGTTGCCACAAGTGAGGTGTGACTTGACAGCACTTTCCACCGCCACCAATGAACTATAATTCAAGCTATATGGGTGACGGCACAAAAGCTAAAGACTACTCAATGGAAATCCAAGAATGAAAGGAGCTTGATAGTTAGTGAGTTCTTGATCTGTTTCAAGAGCCAATCTAGATACAGAAGTTCAGCACTGATGAACAACAGTAGTCCCACTTCCCAGTGCTGGCTGAGTTGAATCCCTTTATAGGAACACATTTTATAAATATTGAAGAGACAATATAAAAACAAGCAAAGAGCAAAGAAAAGTGCTTGAAATTCAAGTCCAAAATTCAATTCCAGTATCTGCCAATTCAATTCCAGCTTTGATTCACAAAGGCCTGGAAAATGTTGTTGGCCTTTGTGTGTACGTAAAGCGCTGTCAAGTCACAGCTGACTTATATGGCAACCACAGCAAAGGGCTTTCAAGGCAGAGGTGGTTGGCCATGGCCTTCCTCTGGAGAGTCTTCCTTGATGGTCTCCTTTCCGAGTGCAAACTCTGCTTAGCTTCCGAGATCTGCTGAAATCAGGTTATACCGTGCTGCCTTCCCTCCCACTGTTGGTCTTTAAGGTGCTTCAATTTTGTTCTATTACTGCACACTAACATGGCTACCCATATGAATGTTTATAGTATATATGTTGTTAGTGACTGAGAATTTTACAGAGCCTGAAGAGCCACAGTGTCCTCAACGAAAGGAACACTCTAGCTGCCAGTGGAAAGCCGCAGGTGACTGACAGCTCATTTAATGAATAATGAATTTCAAATGAAACGGGTTTCCATTTTAAAGAAGTGCTCAGTGGCCTGATGCTGCTTTTAATAGAAATAACCAACAAAGATGATGAGCTATTGGAATCTAAAAGAGGACACTACTGAAATAGTGACAGCCAAAAAAGCAGATTCATAGCAAATCGCCATCAGATTAAGTGTCAGAAAGATAGAGATGAATTATATGAATATATGAAATCTGTTAAGAACTGCTGCAGGAATGGCCTGGATTATGCTAATGAACAGGTTAAGCCCTGGCTAGCTGATAAGAAGAAATGAAGGAAATTTGATCTTATCCCGTGATCTTATCAGTATTTTAGTATCCATTGGTTTAATATATAATGTTTACATTGAGCCCCTGTCATTTACATCACTGGCTCAGATTTTGTTTCTGTTTTAGAAATAAGACTGTGCACCAGGATATTGGATCGACAAAATCAAGGAGTTTAACCACTACTGGGGCAAAAAAGTTCATTGTGGTAACATCTTGTTGTTTAGAATCTTTTGCATTTTTTTCTGTGGGATGGATCAGGTCCAGAACTTCATGGTAAAAGTAGGACCACAATTTTGGTAGATCTGTTCATTGCCATACTTGGGAACATATTTGGAAATGCAGCAGCATTTTTGTTGTGTACAAATATAAGAAAGACTTGTTTCAAATCTATCTTTTATTGGCATATATCATACAAAATAAAAATAAGCAGCACAAATCTCCCTGTGAGCTGGAAATGCCATAGAAACTAAGACAGCTTTTGTCCCCTGTCTACTCCAGAGGTCCCCAGCCTTTTCTGACATGAGGTGGTGGGCACAACTGCAGGAGGGGGACCCAACCCAAAAACGTCAGGGATCGAGGTTAGGCATAACTCTGGTATCTGATGAAGTGAGGCGTGACTCACGAGAGCTCCTCCCCTGCCACAAATGTTGTTAATCTTTAAGGAGCTACTGGACTCTTGCTCTTTCCTGCTGCTACAGACAAAAATGGCCAGTATCTCTGAACAGCCAACAACATGGCATAGAGGCCAAGGCCTTCCCTTGATGTTGCCTCCTGCTCTGGGATTCGGACTCTGACTCTGAAATTGGAGGTTCTTTTTCTCCAGACTGGGATAAGCCGTATCTGCCTCCCAAAAGGGCAAAGAAGAAATGCTCTTTAGCCCGGGAGAGCGGGGGGGGGGGGGATACATAGCCCCAGTGCCCCACAAGCCTGTGGTGCACATGTATGGTGAACATGTTCCAACGGCTGGAATAAAATTAACAGATCTCTAGAGGAGTTTATGATCTTATGTTTAGATCTTGATCGATTAATATTTATTTGTTAACATACCCAAAGATATACCAGTCATTTACTGTGAATTACTTTCATATCTGTTTACTGTTACAAGTTTATGCTAGGCAAATTATTAGAGAGAATGATATGTTGCATCATTAGATGAATGAGGAAGTAAATTATATGGCTGTACTCTGATGTCTAAAGTGATGTTATGTCAGAGTGAAATACATAAGAAAAAGAGGTGTTCTTTTTAGTCAGGCAAAGCTCACATCTGTTGTTGTGAAAAATACAGCTAGTTTATTGGAAATTAACTGTTATATGAAATTAATAAAATATGCATTTAAAGAAGGCATGAAAAAGCAAACATGGAAGGAAAGGTCAACCGAAACTTCAGTACCCAAAAATCAAAGAAAAATTCTTCCAAGGGACAGACATAAGAACATATAAGACTATAGAAGGATTCTAGTGGGAGGGCTTCTAGTGTCCTGGCACCACTGGTGGGCCTCCTGAGGGCACCTGGTGTTTTTGGCCACTGTGTGACAGTGTTGGACTGGATGGGCCATTGTCCTGATCCAGCATTGGCTTCTCTTATGTTCTTATGTTCTGGTGGACCAAAGCTGTCAATAGCGAAAAAAGAAGAAAAAAACCCGACTTAGGAATCAATGCCTAAATGGAGATCCATTGTTACTGAAACATATGTGCTTGTTAGGTCTTTTTTGTTAGGCACGGCCTATGCACAGCATATTCTGTGCTGTGAATTTTGATTACAGTTTCTTTCAAGAGTCACTAAAAAAGATGGGAGAGGTCAGAGGAGATGTTCTCCACAGAGAAAATTGTCATTGGAGCTTGAGAAGGGAGCCCTTATATCTGTCAAGGACTTTTCTTTCAGATGCTTTAGCTTAGTTATATATTAGTTATAAGCTACCTCAGTACTCTTCATGTATTTATCTGTAGCCAGGTCTTCAGCTGCTACAATATTCTTCTCAGTCACCATACGATGAACAAATATATGGGGAACGATATACATGAAAAATATGCTTTAGATCATCAGGGCAGAGTGTCTCCAGTTCCCTGTCAGCAGCAAGCCCTGGGATTCTTGGGACAGTTCCAAAATCCCTGAAGCCTCATGAAATTTCCAACATTCCTCATTCTGAGGGCTAGGCACCAATATTGTGTTTCCTTTTCTGTAGTCCTTCAACTCTTCCCTTCATCCGGAGCTTCTTTGTTTCCCATTTGCTCACCTGCTTCCATCCTTGCATTATGGCAGCAGCAGGGGATGAGGTGTGGAATTGTGTCCATCCAGAACTATTCATTCATACACATTCATTCATAGTCACAAGTGTAAAATAGGTATAACACGAAGGTGATAAGGCCACACCAGTGGGTAGGAGAAAAAAGGAACAAGGTGCAAGGTTGACAGTTTTATGAGATCTTCTAGATCCCTATGTGTTTCGCTAAATGCTTCGTCAGGGGATCTTGTATAAAAACTTCTTTGGCTCCCACCTTGAACAATGAGATTAAGTGTGCAGCAAAGCTCTAGTGAGTCTTCGGCTGCGGTCACACTGGAGGCTTGGCGTGATCTGGCAGTGCCTCTATTTGCAGCTGTTTAAATCATCATGGGAAGGGATGACCAGACAGCACGCCCTGAAGTGGCTCTTCCGTGCACCAGTCCCATGCTGAAGTATCCACATTACCGGTGCTTCAACCATGGAGCATGACTCTTGCTGGCAATGGGGGTCACTCATGCTCACATGGGCATATGCACACATCCCTACTGGGCAACCTCCCCCCCCCCCCCAAATCAGACAGAAGTAACTGTTCACACTTCCCATCCAGCATCCATTGTGACAAGGGGGTTCAGCGGGAAAAGCGGAGTGGACTTTCCCTGGTGTTGGCAAACTCCGCAGGCCAAACCCAGGTGCCAACAACTGGGGTATGGAAAGCAGATGTTGTTGTCTGATCATGTTCTTTAAATCCGCAAAGGTAACACACCTATATTGGCATGAACCACTCGTGTGACCACAACCAAAGACTAACATAAGGGCCATAGATATCATGGACATGTCAGAGTCCATGTTCTATGCAGAGGATGAAGATGGAGAACCCCATTCTACCTCTTTTGTCCAAATAAGTTAGGGGCTTTTTCTCATTTTGTTTTCAGATGGAGAATTTTGTGTGCTGGTATCATATCAGCAATTTAAATAGGGAACTGAAGGTCACTTGCCAACATCGTTATGTGCTGTCAAAGTACGGGAGGCAGAACATATCCCCCCCCCCCAAAATGACATGGGAAGCACTGTGTTTGCAACTGCGGTTAGCTGGTTCACAAACATTTCTAATGCCAAGACCCAGGATATTAAGTTTCAAGGGTCTGCCCGAAGGCACCTAAGAATTTAGGCCAGAGGTCACAACCTTTCAGAACTGTGGATATCTCTGGAAAGCCAAGCATAAAGCTCCCTCCCTTTGCAGAAGAATCACAGAAGAAAAATAAATGAAGGGAAACCTGAAGAGAAAATAGAACCACAAGGCCCGGTGCTTACTGGCCTTCCTGATCCTCCAGTGGCTGCAGCTGCTATTGTTGCTGTGGAAAACCCCTTTCATTTGAAGGACAGCCAATGCCAAGCCCTGCCTTACAATGGCCTTGCCCACCTTCCAGTGTTCCCTGTAAGCTGAGTTAGTGTGAGCAAGCTCACAGTTTTTTAGCCTCTGGCACACACATTTTCATCATAGCTCAGGAAGGATGGGTCCAGAGCAAACTAATTTATGCAGTAGCTGAACTGCTCGCTCACAACTTTAATGCCCAGTAGCTCACAATGTAGAATTTTTCCTTCGAAGACGCCAGAGCTTAGAGGGAGCATTGCCTCCTTCTGAAAAGCTCTGCGGGCACCAAAGGAAGTGCTGGCAGGCACTGTGGTGTACTGTCTGGTCATCCCTTCCCATGATCATTTAAACAGCTGCAAATAGAGGCACCGCCAGATCATGCCAAGCCTCCAGTATGACCACAGCCGAAGACTCACTAGAGCTTTGTTGCACACTTAATCTCATTGTTCAAGGTGGGAGTCAAAGAAGTTTTTATACAAGATCCTCTGACAAAGCATTTAGCGAAACACATAGGGATCTAGAAGATCTCATAAAACTGTCAACCTTGCACCTTGTTCCTTTTTTCTCCTACCCACTGGTGTGGCCTTATCACCTTCATGTTATATCTATTTTACACTTGTGACTATGAATGAATAGCTCTACGGACACGAAAGGTGCCACAGTGCTGCGGACACCAAAGGAAGTGCTGGCAGGCACTGTGGCACCCATGGGCAGCACATCGGGGGACCCAGCATACAAAGCTTGGTGAGTGTTTTCAGGTTCATCTGCAAATTGTTACTGCGACCGCTGTCCTTATTCTTGCTTTGAAGATAAGAAGATTGCTTTGGAGCTTTGTTTGCTCTTTGCATTTCATGGTGCATAACTCCCACTGTAGAGGCTAGATTTTATTTTCTCAGAAGCTGAAGAGAGCCTTAGAAAATGGAACATTGGTAACACCTCCACCCCTCCACTGTGATGCATGTTAGCATCCAAGACTCCTTATCTACTCAGTTTCAAACTATCCATTGTATTCTGTAGTGGGCTTTGCCCTTACAGTCCTTTGAAAACACTTCCTGCCAGTTAACATGTCTGGTTTGTAACACCCTAGATTTGAACTGGTTTATGCTTGGATGATTATTGATGGTGGTAGAAAGTAGTGTCTCCCTCCCTGGAATGCTTACTTTTCGTATTAGTAATGCAAAACAAAAGGGTTTGTGTTTGGGGGGAAAAGCCCATCCGAAGTATCTGAAAATAACTCAGCAGTCTCCATTAAAATGGCACCATCAGTGCAGTCTTAAGAACACTTTTCTGGGAGTAAGATGGAAGAGGAACCCATCCTCCTGTGAAGGATTCAAAATAGAGCTCCTTCAGGATTGCCCTGCCTGTATACTACAGAGCACCAAGGAGGATGGGTTCCTGCTCCATCTTACCTAGGGAAAGTGGTGCAGTGAGGTATTACTCAAATAAGCAAGTAAAATGGCTAACCAGTTAGTGCTGTGCTTCTAAAGTATTATATTCTCTGTCTCTGATAGTACATTAGTGTGATGTTGTGGCAGCTGGACTTTGAAAAGAGGAAGGAAAGAACCATTCCAAGTTACCCAAGGCTGGTCCTAGATAGGGTGTGGGGCACAATAAGTAACTTTTGTTTTTCATTCAGTTTTGCAAGAATGTTTGGCTCCTTTATGCGAAATATAAACTAGTGATTGGAGAGAGTTTGTCACAATGCAGCAGAAAGCTGGGAAAAAAGAGTAATTTAATTGCTGCAGAATTGGAAGAAAAGGTTATTGCCCTGCAAGTTGTTGGGTACTTCCATTTATCACATTAGAGCTCCAATGTAGCATTCTGACTTGCTGAATTGTATGTACTGTGTTTTGCAACTCAAAAATGATACCAAACTGCTTTTATTGGATTTATACACATAGGTAGGGGGGTCAAATGTTTTGCCTCCTCCATTTTCTTTTGCTAACTCTTTTGTTATCATTTGTCATGATGGATTATGGCAAGTAAATCTAAGGTGACTACAATATTTGGCTTCTTCTGCAGGACCGATTTGCAGTTTATGGGTACTGAGTGATCAAGTGCAGCTCTGGGCGATATTTGACATTCACTTAAGGCAGGGGTGGGCAAATTGCGGCCCGGGGGCCACATGCGGCCCGCCACAGTGTTTTTTCGGCCCGCCAAGGCCATGTGGTTTCAGGCAGGCCTCCGTCTGAGAAGGTCAGGAAGGCTCCCGCTCTCTCCTGGCTTACCACTATTTTACCACTAAACTACCACTATTTTATTTAATTTATATTTATTGATTTTTATTATACAATTTATACCTTTTCTGAAATGCAAAGTTAACTAATGAATGCAATCATTTTAAAAGGTGAGGCCCTCCGCTAACCTCTGCTCCCACAAAGTGGCCCCCAAGCCAAAACAATTGCCCTCCCCTGACTTAAGGCATCAGGATGGCAAGAAATTTGAAGAAAAGGCAAATCCCAATTTGAAAACAAAAAGCTCCAACAGAAGCTTTGGGGACACCTCCCCCACCCCCACCCTGGAGCAATTAATCAATTTGAAAGGATCATAATGCCTAAACTTAGCATCCTCTTTTCCAGATAGAATGGCATATTTATCTAAATGGAGATACTGGCGCCATCTAAATGAAGACAGCAGTTCTTAACTGCTTCTTCCTCTGTTCTGCCGTGTTTTGTTGTTACATTTCTGTAGCCTATGGCTGCCTACAGGCTTTCCACAATGAGTCTCAAGACTGAAACTGCAGCCATCCCAAATAAAAATGTCACATAGGGAATTATATACTTGCGAGGGACTTGTGTCAGAAATGCTTCTGAATTTCAGCTTACCATGTGGCATTAGAAGAATGCTATTTTGCAAAAGGAAGGCAGTGGACTTCTTGAGTTACCCTCCAGGGATTTCCAAATCCATTTTAGCCACCTGTGCTATCACTGTATCATGTGTCAGTGAGATCGACATGTTCACTGTATGTTGTATGAAGAAGAAATAGGGTTGCCAAGTCCTACTTACCTAATGGCGGGAGGGAGTTCTCCTTGGCCCGGGAGCTCCCTTGGCGTGTGCGCAAAGCGCACGCCCGGTGATGTCACCTTGAAGTGACATCATCACGTTGGGGGCATTGCCAGGGCGACGCTCTGGCAATCGCCCCAAAACTCTATGGTACCATAGAGTTTTGGGGCGATTGCCAGAGTGTTGCCCTGGCAACGCCCCCAACGTGATGACGTCACTTCCGGGTGATGTCATTACGTTGGGGAAAGTCGTCCTGGCAGGTGAGGGCAGCTTCTTTAGGCCCACAGGGGCAGAGAAAGAGGCTCTTTAGGGGGGAAAGGGAGGGTGGTGTCTGGGAATGGGCAAGCCCTCCCACCAGCCAGTTGGGCAGAGAACCTACCACTTTTCTGGGACCTGACCCAGAAGTAAAGGAAGTGGGTGAGCCTGGGAGTGGACCACCCCTTAAAAGGCAGATTCAGAGAATGCTAAGGAGGGAAGGGCCAGACTGATTCCTAAGAGCTCCAGGGAACAGTCTACTGGTAGCAGTAGAAAAGGAACATGAGTGAAGAAAAATCCCCCTTCCTTGCTCAGTTCTGAAGCTCTTCCGGGACTGTCCTTGCAAAGGCAGACACTGAAGGGCCTCGCAAAGGCAGTCACTGGAGGGCACAACAGCTCTGGACCCTGGCCAGACCCTGCCAGAGTCAGACACCTCTGTATGCTCGCTAATTTTCTTTGTAATAACAGTATGGTTGCCCAAATGGGCTCATTGCCTGGGTGTACCAAAGCCCAATAATGAACACAGCCAGTTGAGATCCCAAAAGCTTGTGTGTATATTTTCTTGTGTGTATGGGGGAAAAGACAGGACAGATAAACTGAAAATAACTTGTGGTGCTATAGTCAATTAGCACAAGATGTGAATTTTAATATCCTGCAGGTTAGCCCTCTAGGATTAGCATTGGCATTACTTGTGTTAGACCTTATTCCCTTGCTAGGTCTTGCTACCTGGCTCATCAGTATTGACCAGTTTATCTAGAGCCTGTGTTTGGCTAACTGGCATGTAATTAATTAATTAAATTGGATTTGCTAGGCCACTCTTCCCTGCAAGCAGGGCTCAGGGCGGCTTACAACAGAGCAAATTACAATAAATTATTTGATTCAAAATTAACATTAAAAAATTACCTAAAAACATGTCAGTAAATAAAACAATAGAACAAAGTTTGAGTCAAGTGGCTACCCACCTGAAAATAGAACAATATACATTCTAAGACAGCGGAAAAAAGAAATTCAGCTTCCCGAGACTCCTAGGGGAGAGGAGTTATGAGGAATGGGGGAAGTATGTGAGAGTGCCAGGGGTCATACTGTCGCATCGCTGTCCTCAACCAAATGCCTGGTAGATAGGGTTGCCAAGTGTCCCTTACTTACCGGCGGGGGGGGGGGGGGGTCCTCCATCGTCTGGAAGTTTCCCGGGCGTGTGCGCAAAGCGCGCGCGCCTGACGATTTCGCCTGGAAATGACGTCATCATGTTGGGGGCGTTGCCAGGGTGATGCTCTGGCAATCGCCCCAAAACTCTATGGTATCATAGAGTTTTGGGGCGATTGCCAGAGCGTCGCCCTGGCAATGCCCCCAACATGATGACATCACCTCCGGGTGATGTCATTGCGTTGGGGAAGAAGGGTGGGGTTCCCCCCACCGGCCAAATGCTGGCCGGCGGATCGGGAACCCCTGTTGCGGGGGATCCCCCGCCCCCCGGGCTGACTTGGCAGCCCTACTGGTAGAACATCTCTGCCTTGCATGCCCTGTGGAAAGATAGTAACTCCCACATGATACAGATGTTTTCTGGCAGAGAGTTCCACCAGATGGGGGGCCAGGGCCGAAAAAGCCCTGGCCCTGGTTGAGGACAGCCGGATCTCTCTTGGGCCAGGGATCACCAGGAAGTTCTTATTCCTTGAGCATAGCACTCTGATCCCCTTTTGAAAGGCTTGCCATTCTCTGGATTGTGGACCATCAGAACAAGCGGCAAGTGAAAGTTAAAGAGTACTTATAGGCTAAGTTTTCCCAAAAGTACACATCATCTAGTTATTAACTTGCCTAATAACTTGTATATTAACATTTTACAAAAATACCAGGACTGTAAAGAGTTGTTCAGGAATCTATCCATTGGCAGCAAATAAGGTTTGACCAGTTTCTAACCTCTCGTGCTGCTCAGAAGGGGCCTGGGAAATAAGTGGGGTAGTGGTTAGAGTGTCAGACTAGAGTGCAGTGAGGTTTGAGTGCAGGTGTTATCTTCTTGGAGGGTTAGTTAGGTTGTATTTTATGATGTATGACTTTAGTTTGCCATTGTAAGCTGCTTTGAGCCACAAGGGAGGGGTGGGATATAACTTCCAGTACGACATGACTTCGTTGTCAGGTACAAATCGAAGAGCTCAGAGCATCCTGGCCAAAGTGGGCTCCTTCCCTGACAAACCCACAGTGCTGCCCAATTCTGCAGAATCACAGGGCCATCACTATTGCGCCAGCTTACAATTCTGCTGCCCCTGCAGTGATATTCTGCCAGTGTAGGGTGCACAAGGCCAGTATTTCTTCAACATATACCAAAAGTGAGGACTTGATATTTTACAGCTCTCCATATGGCATAAACTGACTGTAAGCTTTTGCCAGTAGACACATCTTTTTAATATGCTAGCATATTAGGGTGGAAGCATTTCACTCATAAATAGTTATAAGCACTGCCTGGGAAATTAAGAAAGAAATGAAAGTGGAATTAGTAATCAATTCATTGTCCTGATCTATGCAGCACCATCCCTAGCCCAGGCAGTCTGAACACATTACCATTTATGCTGTAGTTCTGTCTCTGGAATCATTACTGTGAGTGGCAGGGCCAATATTTGTATTCTAGTGAGGTAGAGCAATGGCCTCTAGCAATGGAGTGGGCCTTTCTTCATAATTCCATAGCTGTGAGGAATGCCATCTGCCACAGCAGGGGAAAGAGATGCCCTCTGGCCATATAGTTTTTTCCCCTGCTGTGGCTCTATAGAATTTGCCTCTAAAAAAAGGCGATGTGTTTTTTTTTCCTTCTGTGTTTGCATCCCCTGGATATTTTCTTGTGTGTATGGGGGGAAAGTCTTCTTTCTGTGACTCGTGTGAAAGAATAATGGTTGGATGTTGAGAGGTACATGGGCAACGCCAGAAGTTTAAGCCATTCAGCGCTTAACACTTTGGGCATTTTCTTAAATTTAAGGAAAAATAAATATCACATTTTTGTTCTCCAGGTCGATTTTTTTTAAAGCAGTGTAATGTTCTTTCTTGTGCAAGAGTTTGTGGCACTGCTTTTTTGGAATCTTGGGATCAGCATTAGTTGGACTGAGGCGAGAAGAGCTGGCTCTCACATTATGCTATGACACAGTAAAACCAAGACAAGGTGACTTTCCCCTGATAGTTTTGAGGGGTGGATATATTGTTTGAATGCACCCTCGTGTGGTGAAAACTGTTATGCCACATTCTGTGATATGGGAAAAAAATCACTTTTATGTTGGCTTCATAGCATCATTTCAGTTCTGAAAATTAGTCATTAGGCACATTTTACTCACAGTCTACAGTTTTTGCTTTCCTTTTATGTATGCATTTGGGGGCACACACAGAGATGCTGAAACCTGTAACAACTTTCCCCTCTCAACCCAGTTCCCAAGTCTCTTTGATGGTCTCTAAGTGTGACAGGTCAAAGTGTGAGTCATAAATGGGTTATCAATCTCCAGGCAGTGGGTGAAGATCTCCTAGAAGTACAACTGATCTGGTGACAGAGATCAATACACCTGGATGAAATGCGTGGTTAACAAACAAAGTAATGGAAGCTGTAAAAGGTAAGAAGGATTCCTTTAAGCAGTGGAAAGCTAGTCTCAGTGAGGCTGATAAAAGGGAACACAGGCTAGGCAAATAAAATGCAAGTCTGTGATCAGGCAGGCAAAAAGGGAACATGAGGAGCATATCTAAGACCAACAATAAAACTTTCTTCAAATACATTAGAAGTAGGAAACCAGCCAGGGAAGCAGTGGGGCCCTTGGATGACCAAGGGGTAAAAGGGGTAGTGAAGGATGAGAGGGAAATGGCTGAGAAGCTAAATGCATGTTTTGCCTCTGTCTTCACTGTGGAAGATGAGAAGTGCCTGCCCACTCCAGAACCACTGATTTCAGGAAGGGGGTTGAAAGACCTGAGTCAGATTGAAGTGACAAGAGAGGAGGTCCTACGTCTGATAGACAACTTAAAAACAAATAAATCACTGGGCCCAGACGGCATACATCCGAGAGTTCTGAAAGAACTCAAATGTAAACTTGTGGATCTCCTGACAAAAATATGTAATCTTTCCTTAAAATCTGCCTCCATTCCTGAGGACTGGAAGGTAGCGAATGTCACTCCTGTCTTTAAAAAGGGTTCCAGAGGAAATCCAGGAAATTACAGGCCAGTCAGTCTGACGTCGATACTGGGTAAGTTGGTGGAAAATGTTATTAAGGAAAAATTAATAGGCACATTGATGAACAAAATCTATTGAGGAAGACTCAGCATGGCTTCTGTAAGGGAAGATCTTGTCTCACTAACCTGTTAGGGAGTGAACAAACATGTGGACAAGGGGGACCCAATAGATGTTGTTTACCTTGACTTCCAGAAAGCTTTTGATAAAGTTCCTCATCAAAGGTTCTTAAGTAAGCTCAATGGTCATGGGATAAAAGAACAAGTCCTTTTGTGGATCAAAAACTAGCTAATTAAAAGGAAACAGAGAGTGAGTATTAATGGAGAATTTTCTCAGTGGAGGGAGGTAAGCAGTGGGGTACCGCAGGGATCAGTACTCGGTCTGATGCTTTTTAAATAGTTTATTAATGATTTGGAGTTGGGAGTAAGCAGTGAAGTGGCTAAATTTGCAGATGACATGAACTTGTTCAGGGTGGTGAGAACTAGGGAGGATTGTGAGGCACTCCAAAGGGATCTGTCGAGGATGGGCGAGTGGGCATCAACATGGCAAATGGGGTTTAATGTGGCCAAGTGCAAAGTGATGCACATTGGAGCCAAAATCCTAACTATAAATACATGTTGATGGGGTCCGAACTGGCGGAGGCTGACCAAGAGAGAGATACCCAATGAAAATGTCGAGACAGTGCGTAACTGCAATGAAAAAGGCCAATGCTATGCTGGGGGCTATTAGGAAGGGAATAGAAAACAAATCAGCCAGTATCATAATACCCCTGTATAAATCAATGGTGCGACTTCATTTGGAGTACTGTGTACAGTTCTGGTCGCCACACCTCAAAAAAGATATTATAGCATTGGAAAAGGTGCAAAAAAGGGCAACTAAAATGATAAAAGGGTTGGAACACTTTCCCTATGAAAAAAGGTTAAAGCGTGTGGGGCTCTTTAGCTTGGAGAAATGATGGCTGAGGGGTGACATGATCGAGGTTTATAAGATTATGCATGGGATAGAGCAGGTAGAGAAAGAAGTACTTTTCTCCCTTTCTCACAATACAAGAACTCGTGGGCATTCCATGAAATTGCTGAGCAATCGGGTTAGAACAGATAAAAGGAAGTACTTCTTCACCCAAAGAGTGATTAACATGTGGAATTCACTTGGAGTTGGTGGCAGCTACAAGCATGGACGGCTTCAAGAGGGAATTAGATAAACATATAGAGCAGAAGTCCATCAGTGGCTATTAGCCACAAAGTATAGATAGGAACTCTCAGTCTGGGGCAAGTGATTCTCTGTATTCTTGGTGTTTGGGGGGGAGAACAGTGGGAGGGCTTCCTGCCCCCACTGCTGGACCTTCTGAGGGCACCTGGTGTTTTTGGCCACTGTGTGACAGAGTGTTGGACTGGATGGGCCATTGGCCTGATCCAACATTGGCTTTTCTTATTTTCTTATGTTCTTAAATGGCTGCTTCGGAAGGCGGACTCAGATCAAAATGGGTAGCTGTGTTTGTGTGTGGCAGTAAAAAGACCAAGAGTCCAGCAGCACTTTAAAGACTAACAACATTTGTTGCAGTGTATGAGCTTTCATGAGTCACTGCACACTTCTTCAGAAGGTGGACTGTATGGCATTATACCCCACTGAAGTCCCTCCCCTCCCCATACCCCACCCTCCTCAAGTTCCACCTCCAAAACCTTCAGATATTTCCCAACTCTGAGCTGGCAACCCTAGACATAAATAGAGTCTTGGAGACCAACTATTGTCATATAGAGTGATATGTCTTATTTATATAATTATGGCCAGGGGTCATTTCGTGAAAAAGAGGTGCAGGAGCTCATTAGCATAACTGATTTGCATAACTCATTTGCATATGTCACATCCCCTAACATACCGGAAGTGTGTCAGAAGGCAACACCCACCCCTCAGGCTCCACTCCACAGGTGAGTGAAACTGACCTGCTCTTCTTCCATTCCCTTCCCCATCCAATACTTTGTGCAATAAAAATAAGCGTAAAGAACACACCCTCATTCTCTTCCTGCTCCCTTGAAACCACCAGGTTTCAAGTAGACTTGAGATACCCAGGACATGTGCACCACCCATCCCTTTCCCTTCCCTTCCTCTCCCCACAACAAGACACCCTGTGAGGTAGGTGGGGCTGAGAGAGGTCTTTTGAGAACTGCTCATGAGAGAACAGCTCTGAGAGAACTTGTGACTGGCCCAAGGTCACACCAGCAGCTGCATGTGGAGGAATGGGGAATCAAAACCGGTTCTTCCAGATTAGAGTCCAACTCCTGACCACTACACCAAACTGATGGGGTGGAAGCTGCTGAAGGGTTGGTGAAATTTCTCCAGTACTTATGTGCCATGTGACCAGATAAAAAATGGTATACTTAGAAAATTTATATGCCACCTTGAGCAAGTCTCTGGAAAAGCAGCACACAGTCATAAAATGAACAATGATAAAATTATCAATATTAAAACAAAACATTAAAAACAATAAAGACCCTAGCAGGGCTTTCCCCGGGGCGTTGTGCCTCTGCACTGCTCGGGGAAGCCGAGGAGGGGGCAGGGCTTGGTCATGTGCCTGCCGCCTGGGCTCCTCACTCCCGGAGCTGCGCTCCTGTGCACTCCTGCTCCAATGGACCCCTGATTATGGCACTTTTACAAACTTGCAAAGTCATCAGTATTCCCATTTTACAGATGGGAAACTGATGCAGAGAGCTCCAGAATTTGTTCTCACATCACACAAACACCAAGTGGGTGAGGAGGAAACTTAAAATAGAATCTGCAAACCACTCAGAGGAAGTGGCAAAACTGTCCACAAGAATGGTTACAATGTTTTGGAGAAACTGACATGAAGAGCCACTGGACATAAACAGTGTTGTTGAGTCAGTGAATTCAGTTACACGAGGGAGGGCCCACGAGACTCTCAAGGGGGATTTCATATCCCTTCCATTGCTGAGCTGGTGAGGCACCAGGCTCCCTGAAGAAGAAGAGGAAGAGGAGGAGGAGTTGGAGTTGGATTTATACCCTGCCCTTCACTAGTTTATAATCTCCTTCCCTTCCTCTCCCCACAACAGACACTCTGTGAGGTAGGTGGGGATGAGAGAGCTCTGAGAGAACTGCTCTTGAGAGAACAGCTCTGAGAGAACTGTGACTGACCCAAGGTCACCCAGCTGGCTTCATGTGAAGGAGTGGAGAATCAAACCCAGTTCTCCAGATTAGAGACTGCCACTCTTAACCAGTAAACCAAACTCCTGGGCCTGCAGCAGCTGCTGGTGTCTGCTCTGGTAGCACTCAGATCCAGAGTGGCTGTCAATGTCCGCTGTGGCAGCACTTGGACCTGGAGTGGCTGCTGATGTCCACTGCTTCTGCATTCAGACTCAGAGCAGCTGCCAGCATCCACTGCGGTGACAAGTGGATTTGCGATGGCTGCTGACATCATCTGCTGTGGCTGGGCCTGCAGCGGCTGCCAGCACCCTCTGCCACCAGGCCTTCAGCAGTTGCCCGTATCTGCCACGGTTGGGCCCAGAGCAGTGGCCAGCATTCTCCTCCCCTGCAGCAGCCGGCTACAGCCGTTTCCTAAAGTATTTCCTGAATTGTATTTTGGAGATTTTAATCCCCCTATGTATTTTTTTATTTAAGATTTTTCTGCACACTTTGGGAGTTTCCTAAGTATGCAGAAAAATCTCTTTAGCTGTCATGTGGCCCCAATCTGCAGATTTAGCTATCCTCAGATGGGGGCCGTGAGTGGCTATTAGAATATAAGATTTGATCTCCATGCTGCCTGTTTCTCCTCTTAAATGGACCTCCTGAACTGATTGCTGAACATATCTCTCTTGCTTCCAGCATGAAGTTTCTTAACATTGTAATAGGGGAGTGGATCTAGACACTTAGCAATTTCCACCGCTTCCCACTGCAGACCCCCCCCCCCATCATTCCTCAGGGTCCCCTGTCCCCCAGGAGCAGCATTTTGTGGAGATCAGGTAGGGAGAGAGGCAGGAGAGTTCCATTTGGCCAGTGGAAGATTTAGTCTGGACTCCCAGGAACACCATACTTCTCAACAAACCTGAGTACAAGGATAATATGCAGAAAGTACTTCAGATTGAAATATGAAGGATATTGTTAAAATTTTGAACGGGTTGTTCTGTCTTATTTCATACTTCATCCTCTTGCATTTCAGAACTGCTTAAATGTGTCGTCTTGCGGGTCCCCAGCATAACCTCCTGTTTTTACAGAATCAAATCCCACACTGCAGTTTAAAAGAGGA
This sequence comes from Lepidodactylus listeri, assembly GCA_029233225.1. Taxonomy (NCBI): domain Eukaryota; kingdom Metazoa; phylum Chordata; class Lepidosauria; order Squamata; family Gekkonidae; genus Lepidodactylus; species Lepidodactylus listeri. The sequence goes on along the minus strand of JARCFY010000001.1, from coordinate 53,435,100 downwards.
GGATTGCAGTTGCAGGCTCGTTCTGTGAACTAACAGAGAGAGCAAAACAGATGGTACAAAGGAGTCGGCTCCAGCAAGAAGTTTCTTCATGTGCTTGGGAGAATTATGTTAGCATAAATCTTCATTTCCCCCCTCTTGTTTCAGGCATTATATCGGTCTCCCTGTCACAGGTTTTGAATTCAGAGCGGCCTCCTGTTCAAATTGAAAGATGCAGTTCAGCAGTTTGTATACAAATTTCCCCATAATTATTCCAAGACCAAATACATTCCAGAATGCCGGTGTTACCATAGCTACAAATAACCCCAATGCTTTTAATGTAGAAAGAGGGGGAATCACCCAGCTAGAAGAAGGCACTCCCAATAAAGATTTGTTTTAATATTTCTCAGAGCAGTGAAAGTCAGATTTGCCCTTGGTTTCATCAGCCATTATTGTTCATTTTATGTTAAGTAATTGGGCTGTGTCTCCTTCCTCCCTGTCATATTTTCAGGTCTCTGAATAATCTTTCACTGTACTTATACCGCTGACATTCTGAATGCCCCGAGGTTTTAGCATGGAGTGAATGCAAATTTCAAGTTTGTTGTTTTTAATCAGCCAGGGTGGAGTGGTGGACTAGGATCTGGGAGACCCAAGTTTGAATCCCCACTCATCCATGGAAGCTTGCTGGGTGACCTTGGGCCAGTCACACTCACTCAGCCTAGCCTATCTCACAGGGTTGTTGTGAAGATAAAATAGAAGAGAGTAGAATGATGTAAGCCACCCTTGAGTTCTTGTTGGAGGAAAAGTAGGATACGAATGAAGTCAATAAATCAATGTAGACTGTTATGCTGTCTTCCTGAAGGTAGGCCTTTCTTGTTTGGGCGGGCTTCCAAAAACGTCCTAGAAGGCAACACTCTTGACAGAATGAAGCATTATCGCATACATGATTAATCCACCTTGAATCCAAGTGAGAAAGGTGGGGTATAAATAATGTAAATAAACCAATAGAATTAAAATAAAAGAAGCTGAGGCAAGCATTCAGGCAACAATTTCTTCTGGCTTCCATTGTAAAAATTCTGAGGCCACATTATTTGTCTTTTTATTGTAAATATTTCTATCCTTCCTTCTCTCACTGGACTCAAGGCAGCAATTGGGCTCCTAGGGAGGGAACCAACCCCTCACCCATCTTCCAACTGGGAAATCCTTAAGCCAAGATACACCAGGAAAAAATCTTCTGATTTCAACAGGCTTTTAATTAGGGGATTCAGGAGGCTAGCCATGTTGGTCAGGAACAACAGAACAAAGTTTGAGTCCAGTGGCACCTCTATGGCCAACAAAGTTTAATTCTGGGTGTAAGCTTATGTATGTGTGTGCATGCCCACGAAAGCTTATACCCAGAATTAAACTTTTTTGGTCTTAAAGGTGCCATTGGACTCAAACTTTGTTCTCTCTTTTGGTGGTTCTCTCCCCGCCCCCACCAATTCTGATGTTTTGACGGTCAGTTTCTTCTGGGTTTTGCTATCCCTGCTGTTGATGTGTGAGCCATGCAGGGTCTGCCCGGTCTAACAGCTGTCAGGGCAGGATTAGGGAGGAAGGCAGATCCCAGTTTGTCATTTGACCATTGGGAAAAATGGTTTTTGTAAACTGACCAGTCAAATATTGGTCAAGTATTTCCAAAGTATCAGCTTTACTAGAATGACAATTTTTAAAAGTTATCACCTGCAGGTTTGATACTTCTGCTAATTAAATCAAATTGGCTAACTGCTGTTGTGTAATAATCAAATTAACTGTTCATTGTAATGAATTATTATGACCATGATCATATTAAGGAAATAAAGAGGAACAGTCCACAAAACTGTTTTCTGCTCAGCTTTTCTCTTTGAACAACTGGGATCATAGTTAGGTTTCTGAACTGAAACAAAACTGAAGCAAATGTAATAGCAACTCACATTTTTGAAGGTAGTTGTATGAATAGACAACAGACCTTTCTTCCAGTCTGGAAATGCCAGCAACGCTAGCAGGTGGTCAATTGAATAAGTTTGGTTAGGCTGCTGGCAGTATTCCCTTTCAGCTGAGTTAGTGTGAACTAGCTCACAGTTTTTTAGCCTCCGGCTCACACATTTTTGTCTTCACTCAGGAAGGATGGCTCCAGAGCAAACTAATTTATGCAGTAGCCAAATCCCTCACTTACAACTTTAATGCCAGTAGCTCATAACGTAGAATTTTTGCTCACAAGACTCCATAGCTTAGAAGGAGCATTGGCTGATGGATTCCTCCTCAACTGCTACAGGACTATGGAACAAGCGGCGCTCAGTCCTTCTGTGCTAATACAAATCTGTCCAGGTGACCTTGGGCCAAACATTCCATTTCAGCCTAACCTTCCTCCTAGGGTTGATAGTCTAAAGCAGAGGTTGTTAGAGTAAAAATCATGCGTGTCACCTTGGAGGAAGGCAGAAGGAAACTGTAACAAAGCTTATCCTACAGTCCTTTTTACTTATACAGGAGCTCCTTAAATGAGATCCTTACTAAGTCAGACTTCAGCAACACTTAGTCGCCATTTTCTTGGTCTGAAACTAAATCATAGAGTTTGAAGGGATCTTCAGGGTCATCTAGTCCAACCCCCTGTACAATGCAAAAGATCCACAAATACTTCCCCCCTACCTCCAGTGACGCTTGCTCCATGCCCAGAAGATGGCAAAAAAAAAAAAAAAACCTCCAGGATCCCTGGCCAAACTAGCCTGGAGAAAAATTGCTTCATGACCCCAAAGTGGTAATCAGTGTTTCTTTGGCTGTGTAAAAAAGGACCACAAGAACTAAGCATTGGTGCAACCCTTCCTGCCCTCCCTCTCATGATCTGCCTAAGTTCACAGGATCAGCCTTGCTGTCAGATGGCCATCTAGCCTCTGTTCAAAAACCTCCGAAGAAGGAGAGCACACCACCTCCCAAGGAAGCCTGTTGTACTGAGGAACTGCTCTAACTGTCACAAAGTTCTTAATGTTTAACTGAAAACTCCTGATTTAATTTTTACCCATTGGTTCTGGTCTGACCTTCTGGGACAACAGAAAACAACTCTGCACCATCCTCTATATGCCAGCTCTTCAAGTACTTGAAGACAGTTGTCATATCATCTCTGAGTCATCTGTTCTCCAGGCTAAACATACCCAGCTCCTTCAACCTTTCCTCATAGGACTTGGTCTCCAGACCCCTCACCATCTTCATTGCCCTCCTCTGGACACATTCCAGCTTGTCTATATCCTTCTTAAATTGTGGTGCCCAAAACTGAACACAATACTCTAGGTGAGGTCTAACCAGAGCAGAGTCAAGTGATACCATCACTTTACATGATCTGGACACTATACTTCTGTTGATATGGTCCAAAATCGCATTTATCTTTTTAGCTACAGCCTCACACTGCTGACTCATGTTCAGTGTATGGTCTACTAAGACCCCTAGATCCTTTTCGCACATACTACTGCCAAGACATGTCTCCCCCATCCTACAATTATACATTGCATAATTACCTGCATTGTTCATTTCATGGAAAGAAAGCAAAGATTCTGTGGGCACTTGCTTGGGGGGGGGGACTCATACACTGGATAACTTTTAAATAACCATGATGTAGAACTAGGATGAAGGTGACTCTTTCAGGATTAACTGGTTACCCATGACTTATCCTTCTCTACATGGAAGCTCATACCCAGAATTAAACTTTGTTGCTCTTATAGGTACCACTGGACTCAAACTTTATTCTGTTGCTTCAGACCAGCATGGCTAAGCACCTGAATCTACTTCTTTTCTTAACTTGTTACTCTTGATTTATCCTTCCCTGCTTCATCTGCAGGAGTAATGCTTGTAGTCTCTCATAGGCAAGGTTCAAAATACTAGGTTGTCATGTTTCCATGCAAATTTCATTGCTGAGCTTTAGCAATATCTGCAATAGATACCCTGGTCCTCATCCCCCCCCCCCCAATCTTATTATGATGACCTTCATTGGTTCGAGGTGTTGGATTCTAAATGCCAGATCCAGCTCAAGAGAAAACCTGACACCCATTTTAAAGGGTTTGCTTTACACTCACATGTATCTTCAGTTAATCTCTCACTCTTTCTTTTTTCTTCCTAGCGAATAGAAGCAATGGCCCATTAACCATAATTGATGCTGTAGGATGCAGAAACATACCACCTCCGTCCCCTATTAGTCATAACATGGATGAAGCACCTTTGAGGCATAACTGGCAACAACCGTAATATTAATTAAACACTAACTATGGGTCATGCTCATCAGGATTTGAAAGCATAATTTCATGATCAGCAGCATTATCTTTGGCCAAGTCCTTTCATCTTTTCCTTCCATCTTTCAGTTCACCCAAGAGATTGTAGGATCACCTTGGGTAAGGTAAAAAAAATAAACAAAGGAACAGGAGTGGCAACTTAAAGATTAATAGTTTTTTTATTCCAGCATCAGTTTTGTGGGCTACATCCCAGTTCTTCAGATGCATTTAGTGGATCTTCATAATGTTGTCAGTATCTGTAGGAGGTATGAAATAAATGGCACGGTGGAGTCAAGTGGCCATGAAATGGAAGGAATGAAATTTTATTAGGTAAAATTCAAGCTTAATCATGAAAAATAGACTATTTCTAATTACATTAAGCTAGTTATTATTTGTACTAGGGGGGGATTCCCAGGTTTTGCTAAGATAGTTATCACTGGTAATGTCTTTATTCAAGGGGTAGAGAGGTAGTGTGAATTTCTATAGTCTTTAATTTGTCACTCAATCCCTATTTTTGTTTCAACAGATTAACACAATGCACACAAAACATATGCATGCACACAAAACATATACCCAGAACAAAACTTTGTTAGTTTTAAAGGTGCCACTGGACTCAAACCTTGTTCTACAGCTGCTCCTCTGCCATTTTTTTGTAAGGCAACAACCAGTTATGAAGAATCTTCTACCAATCGAAAGGGTCTGACCTGCATGGCCCAAGCTAGCCCAGTCTCATCAGCTCTCGGAAGCTAAGCAGGGTCAGCTCTGATTAGTACTTAGATCCACCTCGGTCTCTTGCCTCGAAAACCTTGAAGGGTCACCATAAGTCAGTTGCGACTTGACAGTACATTTGACCACCATCAGCTACTGAAGACTGGTGCTTTAATTTGCTAGCTACTAGTCATTCCTTTAACCCAGCCATAATAAATCCCTTGCTCAGATTGTAGAAAACATCTAATGGAATGAGAAAATATAGCAGCCCTCCCCCTCTCTATATTTTTCCACTGTGGCAAGTGAAACTCCTTTTCTTTGGTCCAGTTCTGTTAAGAAGTGGTTTGGTCTTTGCCTCTTGAATTGTATTAGTAATCTGTATATCCCATGCAGCTTTTCTTTGGAAGAAACAACTGCACATTGCATGCACCCTTTCAGGCAAAGCACAACTCATTAACTAATGCCATAGCCATCAGTGGCCATTGTTTGCCAACGAGGAACAGCTTGATCCTGATCTGAGGAAGCACAATGGTTCCATGACACAAATTGCCATTCATGTATACTTCTTTACAATTCAGATCTTTTGTCCCAAAGCAAGAGTTAAATTCATTGGAAAAATACATTTCGTTCCCATATTATTGTGTGGGCTTTTTTAAAAAATGGAACGCAGTCTTAACTACTTTGCTGCTTTGAGTAATAATCCTCACTTTATAGAGAACCAAACAGAAACCACACAATCTGACACTTCAAAAGCAGCCTATGTAAATAAACGTGTGTACTTACACAAACTGAACCTCGTGTGCTTTGTAATTTGTGAAATTAATGTGGAAGGCAATGCTGAGCAACAGCCCCGAGCCTTCTAGTTTCCAGTTTTTTCTGCACATAAGAAAACTCCCACCTGCTGAGTGATTTCTGCTTATGTATCACACTCCCACTAATATCCTCTGCTTTCCATTTTGCAGCTGTCTGCACAACACTTCATGCATGTTTGTTCTGCTCTGGGGGAACCAGGAAGTTGAAATGTCCTTCTCGACCTCTAGCCTCATCCACTGGCTTTTCATCCCCTGAAGGGGTTAGTCATGTCCCTTGGATGGATATGTGCATTACAGTCACTACAGCACTGTGGTTTTTCCATTGCAAATTTCATTACTTACATTTAAAGTGCTCGAGTCAACATAAATTGAATGTTTCAGCTGATTAGCACATGATTAACTAAGCTTGTGAATGACTCAACATTTGTCCTTATCCTGAGTCAAAAATGCCTTGCTGAAAATTTTGCAGAATGTGCCGAGTCATTCACAAGACTGTTAAAACATGTGCAGAATTTGGGAAGATAACATGACAAAATTGACTTGTTTGGTAAGTTCTAAGAATATATTTTGTAACCAATCAGGTAGTTTTGTTTTTAACGGGGTTTTTTTTTAAGGTTCATTACATTTGAAACACTAAGTCTATTCATATACATTTTGATTAGATTTTATATATAAATGAAGTTGCCATTTAATAAGAATTATTTTTTAATGTGCAGAATGAAAGCCATCTTGTGTGGACAATGACATATCCAAACGGGACGTGCGGATTGGCTATGATTGGGGGGTAGTCCCTTTATTCTACATTTTGTTAAAGGACTGGACTGCCATTTGCTCTTCTACCCACAATCCTTTCTTGTCCTCTGCTTTCTGATTTGCAAGTGTAAATTTAAGGCAAGCTTGATGAGAATGACCAGTCATGTTTGTCTGATTTTGAAAAATTAGTGGTTTGCTGAATTTCTATCCTTGAAACAGTTTTGGGGGAAATGTATGCTTTCATGTAGGCTGCAATGTCCCTGAAACAGCACTCTTGACATAGCTTGTTTACTTTTAAAATTTCTTATCTCAGCTCAGTTTGTTGATTTGGTGCCATTTTTCCTGGTTCTTCACCATGTCTTTGCTACTCTAGGGCCGCAGCCACACGAGCAAGATATTCTGCGGGGTGGGGAAGTGAGGCTCTTTTGCTCTGAAGCAATTTGACCCGCAGTTGCGTGATCCCATAGATCGGTGAAGCTGCCGGCGCAACTAGCTGCTGTGTGATCAGATGCAACTGCAACGAGTTGGGGGTTTTTTTGGTCGTTGGTTTCTGATTCACTTAAATCCAAATCACTTCTCCACCCAGGGCTTCCAATGGCAGTATGCGATGATGCGCATACTGAGAAGGGAGGGGAAAAAAACAACAGCATGGCATCGGGATAGCCTGATCAGACTATCCCTGATGCTACAAGTTTGTGCTGGAGTGATCACACAGGGAAAGTCCAGCCATGGCCCACAGCAAACTGTTTGCTACTTCACTTTCCCTAGTAGTTTTTTACTCCACTTCTCCGGTGGATCAAAACGGCTTGCGACAACTTGCCGACGGTTGCGGGATGCCTCCCAGATGCGCTGGTGTGATCACACCGCTTTGATCCACCGGTGAGTCATCCCTCTCCCATGGCTAATGGGTGCGTGTGATCGTGCCCTAGGATTATCTAGCAGGATGACATCATGCACTGCATGAGGTGACATCAGTCCAAATGAAGCCTTTGCCTTTCTCTGACTCAGAAGGGGGTAGGGGGAGAATACAGCCGTGTTGCCAAGTCAAGAAGGCCAAAACTCCCTGTCCTGAAGCCTAGAAATTTCATTGGACAGACACCTGATCCCCCATACAGCAGGTGAACTCTGTTGCTTTCTTTTGCCTTCCTTTGCTGTGCTCTGAAAAAGGCCTCCAAATGGAGAAGAATGTCTTTCATGGGAAGTAAAACAAGAGGTAAAACAAGATCAACTGAGAATCCTGTGGTACCTTAAATATAAACAAATCATTTAGAAGAATGTAATTCTGATTAGGAGACTCTTGCCTACAAAAAGCTTGTGCGAAAATTCAGGTTCTCTTGTTAACCTAAAAGACCCACAGAACTGTTTGTTGGCTTGAGGGCCTTGACCATTTTTTTTGTCTGTTTTCTGGCTTGTTAATGGGACAGGGACAAATTTTGTTGCATTGATTAATGGTCTTCAGCTATAGGGTAGACGGTTAGGGGTTCCAACTCCTGATTGCATTCAGTGCTGTTGATCCTACTATCCTGTTGAACTGTTTAGAGGAAAATTGAGGAATTGTGGAGTTTCTAGCATTGTTTTCATTAATTTTGTTCTTTACTGTCCAGTCAGTGGCAGAAAGCTTTATTTTGAGAGGCTCATTCAGCATCATGGGAATTCTCATGCAATGTACCTCAAACCTTGGTACTCTCACCTATACTCTTCAGTAGGGATGGGCACAAAGAACATTCAGTAGGGATGAGCACAAACCTCATGAACCATGAAATGAACCACGAACATATATGAACTGGGATGTTGGTTTGCAAACTGACCCTGTTTGTATTGGTTCATGAGCCATTTAATGTTTAAACCCCTGCTTTCTGCTCCCCGTGAAAAGCTGCGGGGAACAGAAAGCAGAGGGCCATTTAAACTAAACAGCTGAGCGATGGGGAGCTCCCAGCTGCTCAGCTGTTTTTCATGAAGAGCAGAAATCAGGGGTGTGATGCTGAGAGTCAGTGTAGTGTAGTGGTTAAGAGTGGCAGACTCTAATCTGGAGAATCAGGTTTGATTCCCCACTTCTCCACTTAAAGAAAGCTGGATGACCTTGGGTCAGTCACAGCTCTCTCAGAGCTCTCTCAGTCCCACCTACCTCATGGGTTTCTGTTGTGGGGAGAGGAAGGGAAGGCGATTGTAAGCCACTTCGAGACTGCTTTAGGTAAATAAAAGCGAGGTATAACCTCCCCTTTTCTTTCTGCTCTTCACAAACCACAAAATTCATGAAAGTTTATGGTGCTTGATCAGTTCACAAAGCATGAACCTCCCAAATCTGTGGCGAACTTTAGTTCCGCAGTTGGTCCATGCCAATCCCCACTCATCAGTATTTCTCAGACCTTTGAATGAGATCGTCCAGAATTTGAGAGTTGGTTGTTATCTATTTGTTGATAACGCCCAGTTATATTCTTCCTTATCTAAACCTCTAAAAGCAAGTATCTCTGATCTGAATCAGTACTTAGATGCTGTGTTCAAGTGAATGAGGGTGAACAAGGTGAAAATGACTCCATATGAGACAATTGGTTGTAAAGATTGCTTGTAAAGGTTCTTCAGGGGATTGATCCAGATTAAAATGTCTGATCAACTCTTTGGGAACAAGTGTAGAGTTTCGGTGTTCTTTTGGATCCAGATCTGATTTTAGAAAGGCAGATTGCAACACTTGCTAGAAGTGATTTTTCAAAAATTTACATCATATTTGAAAGTTTTGTGTTACTGTAACATGTTCTATGTGAGGCTGCTCTTGAAGATGACTCAGAAACTTCAACTTGTACAGAGTATAGTAGACCACATTTTGGTAGTTTTGGATAGCATGTACATATAGGGTAGTTGGCTCATTTCAAAGAGCAAGTCAAGATGTTGGTGTCAGTCTTTAAAAATGCTTTGTGATGGGGGATCTAAATGTTTTGCTATATAGTCTCACACATTCATGTGCAGTAAGTCCAAAAGCTGCTTTTGAAAGGGAGTTTCATTTGGTTTCAGTTTGATCCTCAGCCTTTTCAGTGGTGGCATTGCATACCACCGGAAATACCTTGTCTAATAAGGGTTCTGTAAACTCTACAGGTTTATTTTACTTCAGGAAGTTTTCTGTGATTTTGGGTCAAGTGTGCTTTTTAAATTTTTGGTGAAATTGGCTGCTGTTGAGCTATAGGTCTATTGGGGGGGCGTTGTGGTGATTTTAAATGTTTTTAATTGTGGAATATACATTGGGAACTGATTTAAATGTAGTTTGAAGCAGGACATACATTTTAAATAAATAAATTACATTACCAATAGTTTAAATATGGAGAATTTGAGAACAAGATATTCACTTTGAGGCATACGCTCTTGCCAACAGCTATGTAAGGTGGGGGGAAAACTGCTTCCTTCATCTATAGCATACAGTAAAATAAAACACTGTTGACAATTTCCTGACCATTCCTTACCTCTCTCAATCTGTGTTCCCTCTCTTCTGGATGAGAGACAGACACACAGACAGGTATATGCACACACACTCGGTCTTTTCTGTCAGTGCAGGGAAAACAGCACGTGTAAGATGTAGACAGCTTACAAACTGAATAATGTCAAGCCATAGGTTTTTGATAACCTGCACTGCCAGCCTTAAGAACTGCTGTTATCCAACATATATTTTAGGGGAATAAAGAACCTTGGAAGAAAGAAGAGGAAAGGAAGAGAAGTGGAACATTGGAAGAAGAAACAAAATACAAGACAACAACTGAGCTGACTCAGTGACGATGAAGAAGCCCTGCATACTGGAGACATAACCGGCCAATTCGTATAACCACAAACTGAAACTTATTTCAGTCTGTGAACTCTTTATTCCCTCCCTGTCCATCTACCTGGAATGGCATTTCTGTTTCTAACTATATATCATTATTATTATGTATAATACCCCTAGTGGTTGTGTGCATTGACTGCCATAACTCAGTTGCTGGGTATGCATTATGAGTGGTGTGGACTTTTGTAAAGAACTTGCAAGGACTTGTCTGGAGTGTCTTATTTTCACTTGTATTCCCCTCCCCCACTATTTCCCCTTTCCCTTCCCTGGCAGCCCCTGTAGCCTCTGCCCTTCTCCTGGTTATTTTTCTCCTTTGCATCCCCAAGACAACATACCCTTATCTACCCCTTTATTGGTCTTCAGTTTTCTTCCTTACCCCTGGTAACCTTTCCCTGAGAAAAGTCCGACTGAGTTGTGCTATGGCTGCCAGTGCTGGGCCAACCCTAGTTGTGTGATGGCCGCCAGTGCCGGGCCAGGCCCAGTGGTGCCATGACTGCTTCCAGGCCTGATTCCTTCTCTGCTTCCCAGCCACCCACCAACCTATCTTTATCTGCCCCTTCTGTTCTGCAACCCTGGGACTTCCTTTAAATTTGTGGGAAAATCCCCTGGTCTGTCCCTAGCTCCATTTTGTACTAAACAGCTCCTCTATGGTGCAGTTCAGAAATAGATATATTGATAATTTCTACATATACTTCAGACATATACAACATGTTTTCAAGGCTATGTTTATCATTTAAATAATTCTGGCAACAATTTGTATATTTGTAGTATATTTGCTAATGACTTGTTGCTACTGAATCTTTTCAGCATTAAAAAGTTTCTGTTGATAGCCATGTATGCTGGAGTCTTGTTGTAACTGGATAAGAATGTTTCTCTTTTATTCAGTATGAAATTTGTTTTCTGATTTTGACATATATTTTCGACCTCTTGTCCACCTCTTAGGTCACAACAATATACATGTGCTAAGGCAGTACAGACTCCAGCAGTTTCCAACTCTCTCGGTTTCTCTCAAGTATTGGGTATATTTGGAATTTTACATGTAAAAATCTAAGGATGTACTTTTAAATTCCTTAAAAAGACAATTGGTACAGATTTATGTGCTTAGTTGTGAATGATGCATTCATGTGTTAAAGCATCAAAACAGGTTATGTTGGATAGGAAAGTAAATATTCTATATATTTCAAATTTACCTTTTTTTCTGGGGGAAAAAGAACAAAACTTTTCCATATGACTTGAACATTTCTGGAAATGTTTAATCTCTTTCTGTAGTAGTTGAGACAAAGCAATAAGTATACAATATCATTTTGTATCCTATTATGGGAGTGAGCTACTTCTCATATCACTTGAAACTGGGCATAGAAATTGACTTATCAACTTTAAGTAATGTTATATATCAGGGGTGTCAAATATGCGGCCCGAGGGCCACATCAGACCCCCGGAGGATTTCTATCAGACCTGCACTGGAACTGGCCATCTCCTGTTTCCAGTTCTGTTGCTGCTGCTGCTGCATCATAGCTTGCTTTGCCAGACTCTCTCAATTGCTCAGCCATTTCATGTTTTCCCGTGTCCCAGACTCAGAATTCTGAGCACGAGATTTCTGTGGCAAATGTCAATAAATCAAAAGTAGGTTTGCAGCTTACAGATACACACCTGAACAGCATACTCAAGATTGCAACAGCACAGACATTTTGATGCAATAATTCAGAGCAAGAGATATGAGAGTCCTACAAAGTCAGTCACAACAAGCGGCTTCCAAAAAGTTGATATTTATTGAGAAAGGTCTGCTATGGTCATCTACACGTTCTGTGTCAGTAATAGTAAAACAATCTCTGGGCAGGGCAATTATATAGAACTCAAAGAGGGTCTCACAAAAGAATGCAACCAATCATTTAAATAACAAAAAGGCGTCAGTTATGAGATACTGTTAAATAAACAAAATATTGCAAGAGTGCTAATGTTTTAAGTTTTTAATTTTAATTTTAATTAAAAATAATGTTTTTATTTTAAGTAAAAAAAAAATCTTTGTGTTTGTGTCCTTTATAAAGTTTATAGCTCCGCTACCTGGCATTATATTTTATGACACACGTGGTCTGGCCCAAAAAGGTCTCATTTATGTCAGATCCGGCTCTCATAACAAATGAATTCAATACCCCTGTTATATATAGTTTTCCCAGTTTTGTGTCTTTTCATCACCACATGGCAACATTTGAAGGCTAGTTATTTAATGATGTATGAGATATTTAAATTCCAAATGTTTAATCTAATAACTGATATATCAAACAGCCTTATACCAACAATGGCCCCAATCCATCTCTGTTTACAGGAATGGATTATAGTAGAGCATCTGCTTTGTATGCAGAAGGTCCCAGTTTTAATCCCCACCATCTCCATTCAAAAGCATTAGGTATTACTTGATGTGCAAGACCTGTGCCTGAGACCCTGGAGAACCACTACCAGTCATAAATAAGAACATAAGAAGAGCCCTGCTGGGTCAGACCAATAGTCCATCTAGTCCAGCATCCTGTCTCACACAGTAGCCAACCAGTTCCTCTGGAGGGCCAACCATAGGGCATAGAGGCCAAAGCCTTCCCCTGATGTTGCCTCCCGGCTCTGGGATTCAGAGGATTAGTGACGCTGAATGTGCAGGTTCCCCTCAGTCACCGTGGCTGGTAGCCATTGATAGGCTTATCCTCCATGAATCTGTCTAATCTCCTTTTAAAGCTGTTTATTCTTGTGGCCATAATTACATCCTCTGGCAGCAAATTCCACATTTTAATCACTCTCTGTAAAAAGTAGTATTCCGTTTTGTTGGTCCTGAATCTACTGCCCTTCAGCTTCATTGGATGTCCTCAAGTTCTAGTATTTTGGGAGAGGGAGAAAAATGTCTTTGTCAACTCTCTCCACCCCATGCATAATTGTATAAACCTCTGTCATATTCATGCCCCCCCCCCCCAGTCATCTCTTTTATAAACTGAAAAGTCCCAGATTCTTCAGCCTTTCCTCACAGGGAAGGTGCTCCAACCCCCTAATCCTCTTGGTTTCCCTCCTCTATACTTTTTCCAGCTCTGCAAGGTCCTTTTTAAGATACGGTGACCAGAACTTTATACAAAATTCCTAATGAGGCCACACCATCCGTCTATACAGAGGCATTACAATATCAGACATTTTATTCTCAATCCCTTTCCTAATCTATATACTAATTCCAAGAGGGGTTTTTTTCCTGTGTGGATACTTATATCTGCCAGAAGAGAGCCCACTCTCCCCCAACAGCTTTTCCTAGAGAGCCAGTTTGGTGTAGTGGTTAAGTGCATGGACTCTAATCTGGGAGAACCGGGTTTGATTCCCCACTCCTCCACTTGTACCTGGCTGGATGACCTTGGGCAAGCCATAGCTCTATACCAGCTGTTCTTTCAAGGACAGTTGTCTCAGAGCTCTCTCAGCCCCACCTACCTCACAGGGTGCCTGTTGTGGGAAGGGGAAGGGAAAGGAGTTTGTAAGCCACTCTGAGACTTCAAGTGAGTGAAGGGCGGGATATAAATCCAATCTCTTCTTCTTCTTCTTCTTCTTCTTCTTCTTCTTCTTCTTCTTCTTCTTCTTCCTACATAGTCAGGGGCCTTCCTCGTCCTGCAGAAAAATCCAAAAAGTTAAAAAAAAAAACTTCAGGGACCATTGAATTCCCCCCAATACCTTTTGAAATGGCATCAGCTCCAGACATCAACTGTGAGAGATTAGAATGTTTGGGGGAGGGGCAGGCTTCTAACTGTTTCTGTCAGTAAAAGGCAGGGTTTTTACTGGCAACAGTCTTGGGTTGCCAAGTACCCCCCCCCCCCCAGCCACCAGCAGCAGATCCAGATCCAGGCTGGGAAACTCCTGGAGATTTGGGGGTGGAATCTGGGGAAGACAGGGACCTCAGTGAGGTACAATGCCATAAACTCCACCCTCCAAAGCATCCATTTTCACCAGGGAAAGTTATCTCTGTAGTCTGGAGATGAGCAGTAACTCCAGGAGATCCCCAGGTCCCACCAGGAGACTGGCATCCCTAGGCAGCACCCTCTGTGTGACTTGATACCACCTGATTTGCATGACTTAATTAGGCCCAGCTGCTTTGCAGGTTCATCATCAGCCACCCTATGAAAGCCATTGTGATGTAAGCTATTGTGATCATCATCCCCAGGTTCATCAGCAGCCACCCTATGAAAGCCATTGTGATGTAACAGTTAGAGCTTCAGATTGGGATCTGCGAGACCCAGGTTCAGGTCCCCATCTTGCGATGGAAGCTGACTGGGAGATTTTGGACTAGTCACATCCTTTCAGCCTAACCAACTTCACAGGGTTGTTGTGCAGATAACAAGGAGGAAATAAAAATGTAAGCTGCTTTAGTCCCCACTGTGGAGAAAGACTGTAATTTTCCTAGGTAAAGGCTGTGGGGGAGGGGGATGGAGATGGAAAGCTGAAGACAGATAAAGGTAGGTTGGCTGTTGGGTGGGAAGGAAATAGGATTGCCAACTCCAGGTTGGAAAATTCCTGGACATTTGAGAGGTGGAGCCTGGGGAGGGTGGGATTTGAGGTGGGACTATAGACTCCACCCTCCAAACAAACCATTTCCTTCACTTAAACTACCATTGCCAGCCTCCAGAGAAGGGCTGAAGAACACCCAGAATTACAACTGTTGTCCAGGTGACAGAGATCAGTTCCCCTGGATAAAATGTCTGCTTTGGAGAGTTGCTGAAGCTGCTTGCCTCCCCAAGCCTCACTGTCCCAAGGCTCCACCCCCAAATCTCCAGGAATTTCCCACCCTGGAGCTGGCAGCCCTAAGGTGAATTGATCTCTGCAGCTGGGAGATCCATTGTGATTCCCGGAGCATTGCCACTGCTGCTATGGGGGGAAAGGAAGCAGGCAGGAGGCTGGGAGAGTGATGGGGGCAGAAAGAGAGTGGGGGAGTGGGGGAGCACAAAGAGTGATGGAGGGGGGGAGAAACAGAGAGAAAGAGTGATGAGGTGGGGAGGCAGAAAAATGAAGAGAATGATGGGCCAGAAAGAGAGAGGAAGTAACATATGTGGAGGAGAGAGAGAGAGTAAGAAAGGGGGGCAGAAAGGAGAAAGCGTGTGAGAGAGGTAGGGGGAGAAGGAAGGAAGCAAAGGTATGAAGAATGGGATAACCATCCCACAGGTTTCTTGCAGGTCTCCACTTGTAATTTCTAATAAGCCCAGTCACAGCAGATGATGCTGACCTTGGTAACCCGATAGTTTAACTCAGGCTAAGGCATTCATGTGTTCATGTGTAAACAAAATGATAGTGTGAGTAGGGATAAGAACTCAAATAGACTTTGGAATGTGCATCACAGCATTGCCCTGGGACACAAGTTGAATACTCATCTAATTTTCGCTTCCCAGTCCAACAAGAGTTACATGCATGCGAGTGTGCTTACGTACCTGTAATCTCCTTACCTGGATGCTTTTGGGGTAATAAAAGCTGGCAGAAATGTAGCCATCACCATTATCATAAATACAAGAGCACAGGACTTTCGGTTTCAAGCGCTTTAATGGCGGGCGCTTCTCTCTGCAGCTGCAGGAGAGGCGACCCATTCTCGGCAGGTTGAAGGGGTCCTGGACTGGCGCCGGACCCCCAGGGAGCCTAGGAAAGGGTCCCTGCCTGGGATGCCTGAAGGTAGCCTCTCCCTGCGGTGGCGATCGCGGGATTGAGGCTCCTTTTTACCCCTAGAGGTTCGCCTGCTGGAGGAGGCCTTTGGGCCGCTGAAAGCGCTGCCATGAAGCTGCAGAAAATGTAGAGCAGAGATAAGTGATGATTTACCAGCTACGCAATGGCAGAATCGTGAGTCTCCTGATCTTTTGATATGAAGCGTTAAAGGGTGGGCTAGGAGGATTGGATCCTCCCCCCACCCCCTCCCTCGTTACTTACTTGGAGACTTCTCACAGGCTTTTTGCTGTTCTGGAGGTGTTATAAATGAATTGGAAAGCTGGATCGCATACATCAGAGGGAGAGCTTGCGAAAGGCATTAGTGTGATGAATCGAGACTGTCTCCTTTGAGATTTCTTATCTGATTGTAAACAAGCTACGGCCGGCTGCAGTAAGAATGGCGGGGAGGGCATCTCCAAAACCTGGAAGCTCGACTTTAAAAAGTGGATCTGAGCTGAATGCAATATTAACGGCGGCACTGCAACCTCTAGTGGAACAACTGGCTTCAATCAACACTAAACTGGAAACAATGCAGACCGAAATGAGGGAGTCAAATAAAAAGCAGGAAATGCTGCAGCAGGAACTCTTGGATGTCAAAACAATGGCTGAAAAAAACGACTCAAGACTGCAAAGAATTGAGAAAGAGAAGTCTTTTCAAAGTGACAACGTATTAAAGCTTCAAATGGATCAATCAAACTATTTCCTGAGATTTTAGAATGTCCCTGAGTCAAAAGGTGAGAATCTGAAGAAAATATTGTGAGGCACTGGCACCTCTGACAGGATGGCAAGCAGCAGAAATTCAAAGCAATATGGATATGGCTTACAGGACATATCCAGAATATGTTAAAAAGAAGAGACTGCCAGGTGAGATTGTGGTGAGATTCTCCAAAAGATCTACCAGGGATCTAGTGTTAAAAGCCATGAATGGAACAGTTCTGAAGATACAGGAAGAAGAAATAAGAGTTCTAAAAGACATTCCATTTGAAATAAGAAAGAGAAGGAAAGCGTATAGGAGTTTGGCTATATGGTTGCAGTCAGAGACTACTCCCTATAAATGGGGCATTCCAGAGGGAATCCTGTTCAGCTATAAAGATAAGAAATTCAAAATTGACTCCATTGAACAAGCAAGAACATTTTTGGAAAAGCACAAAAAGAAGAAAGCAGAGACTGAACCAGATGACTCACTGGCAGAGCAGGAGAGTATGTATGGATTTGAAAGCTCAGAGACTGAAGATGGAGAAGATTCAGATTCTAAGAAGGGGGCGGCCGCCCCTAAGAAGAAGAAAGATAAGAAGAAAGGAAGAGAATCAAAGGAGAAATAGTTTTTTAAATGTTTTTTTTTCTCGCTGTAATAACACATCAAGCCTTGTAACTTTAAAATTTAGTACAAATTGTTTACTCTGATGTATGTAGTCCAGGGATCCAACGTTTAATTTTTATTTGAAGACAGCAAGAATGAATTAGTAATGTATGCCAAGAAATAATTTAGCTTTTCAGTAACTAAAGATATTAGCATTATAAGCATTACGAACGCATTTTCTGTATACCTTAGGGTAGGTTAGTGTGTAGATTTTAGTGTAGGTGTAGGGATTAAAATGCAATAATTTTTTAAAAAAATAAATAAATAAATACAAGAGCACTCATGGAAAAGGTTTCATAGCACATTTTGTTGTTGTTGTTGTTGAACATTCTTTTGACCCTTATATTTCATTTTGGTCTGACAGCTTTAGAAAGAATGCAGTCCCTTTTAAAAGAAGCTGAGTTTGGTATGTAGTACAAAGTGGCACTCAGGAACAGCTTCTGTGTCTACTAGTGAAAACATTTTGGGAAAGGTAAAATGTTTAAAGTAGGTTTTCATTCTTTGAAGTATTTCAGTGAATCAGTAGTATTTGAAAAACATTCTGAAGTCTTCTCATCCATTTTAAAATAAAGTTCAGTGCAGACTCTAGTCACAGCACTTTCAGTTGGGGGAGCTATGAAACACTTACATTTCATACATTCAATCCAATAAAATTACTTAAACTTTGTGTGTCTCATTTTATGTAGTAAAATTTCTCTGTAACATTTCATTCAATATAAAGGTATATAACAAAATTAGCACTTAGGAAAATCGTTTCCATTTTAGTTATTCTTATCTGGTTTGATCAGTTTTGCATTTCTGAAACAGACATTTCATCTCTGCTTTGTAATAAGTGTATTAATAAGAATCTGCAGAGTTCTAACATACTGTACTTTTTCATTGCAGAAGTGTCCAAATTTAATCAGTAAGGCCAATCATTTCCATTTTTGAGAAGTTGTATTTAAAAATGGCAGAACATGTGAACTGAAATCTAAACATGCACCATAAATTAATGGCTATTTTAAGACAATGGAAAGAAATTTTGTATATAAGTCTTGAATCTGCAGCTCCATTTATCAGAAAACCTTTCCCTCTGATTGGCCAAGAAAAACCAAATTCTTGAAATCTTGAGATAACAGCCTTGTTCTTTGGGATCACCACCACTGGAACATGGCACTGAACTAGGGAAAAAGCCCTCTATTTTAAAAAATTCTACAGAAAAATCAGTCCTGGTGTTTTGTTTGCATATACTACCAAAAGCTCAAACAGACATGATGTAGATCCATGATCTCATCTTCCCATTAAAAAAAAAATTAAGCAGCTATTGGTGGAGCTCTGATTTTGATTGGAGCCATCTTTCAGTTGTTCCACTGTGAAGCCTTCCGTGCTCAGTGTGAGATACTGTTTTTTTAATAAATAGGATAACGACTGGCTCCAAATTCAAGCTTTTTGTGAAAATGCAACTCTGATGAACTGCTGAAACGAGAATCAACCTAGGAATCCCATCAGTCAGTCAGAGTTATATTAGTCAAATTTTACAGCAGAGTCACAGGCACAAGCTGCAGATATTTGCATTTGGAGGCCAGTGATAGCCACAGGTCGTGGTTCTACTTCTTCAAAGCTAACATCTGAATCTTTGTATATGTCTCCTCACATACTGGTGATAGTATAAAGGACAAAAATGAACACTTGTTGAATAATTTTGTTTTATTAAGTTTTATTAATTTTGTTGTATAAGCTTTGACGTTCAGTGTAATTGTATAATTCTGTAATAACTATATTTACAAAAATCATAATCCATTGTACTTACCTTTTACTCAGTGTTTTGCATATGTTCCTATAGACTACACTGTGTTCCCTGGTGTTGTCTGATTTTGATTGGGGCAGAGGTAGAGGAGGAAGTGGTAATGCCTCTCTTTTGTCACCCTGTTTGTTTCCTACAGAAATGAACTGAGGATCTGAGGATGTGAAACGGAGTGGGAAGGCAATGCGGTGGAATCCCTGACACCTTATTCCTTTGTAGATGATCATGTCACATAATGTCTGACTTGTCAGGAACCAAGAGAAGAATGGTGTCCTTCAGCAATGGCCACAGAGCAGAAGTTCTTGGTTGAGAAACCAAGGTCCACTATCTCATCGGACTGGGAGCTGGCTGACATTAGAGCCATTGCTACCAGATGCCTCCTGGCAAAATGGGACCCTTTCTAACACTCATGTTTGGAGAGGTGAAGAAGTGAGGGCACTGACTATGTAGCCAACTCCTTCTTGAATGAAATACATATATCCCATCAAGTTGCAGCTGACTTTATGGCAACCCCAGCAAGGGGCTTCCGAGGCAAGTGAGAAACAGAGGTGGTTTGACATCACCTTACTTTGCTGAGTCTCCCTGGGTGACCATGCTGTTACCCCTACCAGCGTAGATTTAAGAAGCTGAATTGCTGCCTTCAGTTTCTGAGGGAATTTAGCTAAATGGCAGGCCTCAGTGAAAGGTGGGGTATTAGCGAGGATCTACTACCTGTGTATATGGAGATCTTTCCCTTTTAGAGAGCTCTCATTAACCAGTCCAAGGGTAAAATGAAGAATGATTTATTGATTGGAAATTAAGGAAATTAATATACAAGTAGCACACAAAAAAGCATATGCACATACAAGGTCTATGGGAAACAAAGGGAAGAGTGGGAGAGTAGCAGGAAGTGATCTATCAATATCTACCTTTCCTGAAGAAGCCGAGAAGTCTGTGAAGAAGAAGAGGTGGTGAAATGACCAGAGCTTCACGGAGAGGAAGGACCCAGTATATTGGGGGTGCATGTTGGTAGGTGCCTAAGACCGCACAAATACAGCAATGGGGCTGCGCTGGGCTAGTTATACCCAAAAATATATCCAGAGGGGTCCCTCAGAACAAAATGTGAGGGGTCCCTCAGAACAAAACACTGATGAGATTTAACAGGGATAAAACAATGTAATTTGGAAACGCTGTATAGAGTCCCCAGGAGTGGACAAAAGAGACCAGAGGTTCTCTTCTGGATGTACAGTAGAATTTGGGTTGGGTTCCTGATTGCTTCATCCAGTGGTTGAAGAACTAATGGATTGCTAATTTAAACTAATCAAAATGGGAACAATACTGCTTGATGAGCATCCTTGGTTTGGGGTGTGGAAAAGGAGAAGTCAGGAATTTTAATTATAAAGGAAATGTGGGGAGGAACAATGAGGCAAGATTGATAGGATTAGGAACTGAGGCTGAAAGAAGTAGCTCTGGGGCAATGCAATTCCATTGTCCGGAGCATGCAGAAGTCGGCAGGGTGGAGGGGAGGTTGCAGCTGTCAGAACAAGATCTCACGTGCTCAGGCATGATTCTGATGTCCATCTTTGTGTCCACTTATGTCAAGATGCTGGTATTGGTATATAGACTCTTAGGGCACCCCGATGGGGTTCATTGCTGGTTGAAATGATTCATACCACAACATTCCAAATCCTACCTTCCTTGAATACTACACTATACAAAGTTAGGAACTGAAATATAATGACTGTGGCACTGGATTTGTGGAGGAGCGCTTTAGGACAGGCAAGAATTTCCCACAGGATTGTTGCAGTGGCCTCATCTAAGGTTATGTCAATGGGGGGGGATGATAAATTTAGGCTCTTGTGGGTTGATCACTGTATACAGTGATTTGTTGGGATAGCAGACAAACTTTAAGGTGGGCTTCTTCAAAATGGTTCCATTTATTATGCATTGACTAACCTACAATGAAAAATAAAGCTTTTGGCACATCTGCATTGCATACACCATCTAACTTAATGAGAACAGCTTAGTTATGAATGAATGTCAAATGCCTGAAAAAGCCTTTGAAACAAAACCACAAGTGGACTTCAAATGCATTTCTCCTCTTCTGCTTTTTTGTTCTGGCCACATCCTGGTGTCATCCACACAAATGTGTTGATGAAGCACAATGAAACAACATACACCGAGTTCAGAATGGCAGTTTGGCCCGATATAGGCACCTTTCTCTAGTGTATTAAGTGGGGCCGTTTACACAGCCACAGCTGCCTCCCGTTCCCCTCCCGCACTCACCCCGTCCTGTGCCACTTTGATCACGCATTTTAAAAGTACCTGGTGAAAGCTGGGGCAAGCCGTGGAGGGCACGTTGACCCCAGAAGTGTGGACATTTGCAAAGCCGCAATAAAGCAGAGGTGGTAATGTGAACCTGCTGATCTGGCAGGGATGCGCATAACCACCCATGCGTGCTGTGCGCTTGAGCACACAACCGCCCACGGGGATGCTTCTGGCTCGCGGAGTTAAAGCTCCCAGCCACGGGATCCTGCCCCAATTGCTGCTGCACCTATGCGCAGGTTGGCGGAGCAGACCAAAGCCGCGCGCAACCGCACCACCGCCAGGAGACGCCCTGCAGTGCGACCGTTCCATTCCACCTCCTCCCTAGTCTGCTGCCGCATCAGTCAGTGCAGTGCGACCGGGAATCCCAGCCACAACTTGGCCCAGGTCTTTTTGCCCCGCCTCCCTTCCGCTTTATACTGCCAGTCTGTCCTCAGCCATAGTATAAGTGAAGCACAAATCCCTTTGTAAAGGGAATAGGTTGAAGAATCTTTTAGTGATTGACTTGGATCCCACCTAGAAGTGTGTGTGTGGGGGGAGTTTCATAGTTTAGGAACAGGATTTTGCAGGCAACAGATGACAATCACATTCTTATGGCATCCAGAGAAATTCTAGGTGGGCTTCTAGCCAATGATTGGCACTGAAGACTTAACTATGCAGTAATGTAAATGGAGAGGGACTGCAAAATCTTTAGACTGCAGTCTTAGTCTTAATTGTTACTGCACGTGCTTATTTGCTCCACTGTAGTGATCACTGCCAAGTGTAGAGGGTCTGCCAGATACACATAACAGCTTGCAAATCTAGAATAGCTTCCTTGTGCCTTTCTCTGTGCAGCCAGTTTCTATTGATACATAACACCATTCCACTGAGAGGAATGAAAAAAGTGCCCTTGGAAGATCTCAGTCTCAATGTTCCTACAGGGTTCTGGATCTTAGAAGTGAGGGCAGATTGTACTGCAGCTGGATGGGAAATATGGGGGATGGGGGAGAATTAAGAGTAATGACGCTATGGAGTTTGAAAATAATGGGCTTATAACACATGCCCCTCTCTCATTATACTGACTTTATTACAAGCTGATCCCCTTGTAGGGTTGCCAGCCTCCAGATGGGGCCTGGGGATCTCCCGCTTTTTCATCTGATCTCCAGCTGACAGAGATCAGCTCCCCTGGAGAAAATGGCTGCTTTGAAGGGTGGACTCTATGGCATTGTACCATGCTGAGGCCCCTCCCCTCCCCAAACCTCGCGTTCTCCTGGCTCCACCCCCAAAGTCCCCAGGTATTTTCCAACCCGGACTTAGCAACCCTATCCCCTTGTCCTAAAGTTATTACTCGGTTTGCAATTGAAAACAAGATATACTTTGAGCTTACATGTCTGTGCAGTTGTAATTCATCAGACTAGCCAGCCAAGGGCAGTAATTGCTGCTGGCACGTGCCCAGAAGTTGGTACTTCAACTCCCTTCTTGAATTTGATGAAACTGCCGAATTGATTTGAGCTTTTGGTGAGTGTAATTATTAGGGTTGCCAGATCCCCTTACCTTGCCGGCAAAGGCCTTTGGGAGGTGGTGGGTGCACGTGGAAATGTCCCTCCTCCAATGACATTTTGGGCCACTTCCAGTAGGTTTACCAATTCCCAGGTGGGGCCTGGAGGTCCCCTGAAATTACAACTGATATCCAGATTACAGAGATCACTTCTCCTGGAGAAACTGGCTGCTTTGGAGGGTGGACTCTCTGGCATTATTCTCCAGTGAGGTCTCTCCCCTCCCCAAACCCCACCCTCCGCAAGCTTCACTCCCAAATCTTCAAACATTTCTGATCCTGAAGCTGGCAGCCCTATCAAGAGCCTAATCATTTGAGTAATATGTTCTAAGGTAGGAGAAGGCTACATCCTTTGTGCATCCTACTTTGTTCCAATCTTTCTTTCTTCTTTTTAATTCAACTTTCAGTGATACAGTGAAATCACTAAAAGAGACCTCATAGCGTTTCCACAAAATAGATTAACAAAATTCCTTAGTCATCCATAATGTAGTCTCAATGACTATGTTTTTTAAAGCTACTGTTTCTGCTTTCTTACCAGCAAGAAAAAGGTTAACTAGAATTTGTACGAAATGGGCCGGGACACATCCCCAATCCCCCAATTCAGTTATATCCTAGCCTGTCAAAAGCGCTCGAGTATGATGAAAATCAGAAAATGGTTTTATAAATTTGATTTCAAATTCTGGTTTGCAAACCACAGGGAAAACTATGTTTACATTTATCTTTATAGCTGTTCCTCTATTCCTCCCCCTGCCCTCCTCTTAAAAAAAATGGTTGTCATTTTTGAGATCATTTTGATCTAGAGACTATAAGGAAAAGGGTCTGACTATATATTATTTGGCAGCTACAAACAGAGGTGTGAAGACTTAGAACAAAGTCTGCATTATAGATAAATACCATGGTATTTGTGTCTAAAAGAAAACCCTTCACATTACTATGGGACTGAAAAATTGAATGGAATATATTAATGTGCTTGAGATAGTATTCTTGTATCTGCATAGGAAATCATGCAGTTACTGTTAGATCCATCTCCCTTTTGGACACAAAGGAGTTGTAGCTGTAAAGTGATGATAATAAGTATTGATTATTGTATGGCACTGTGTTTCGTATAGCCAGGAGATCTGAAAATTGTCTGGCAGCCCTAAGTTCAAGCTCATTAGCATCATGCACCACTAGGTGACTAGCTAGACTTATTTTGGGGGGCCAAGAGAGCTCTGAAAGAGCTATAACTCACCTGAGGTCACCCAGCTGGCTTCATGTGGCAGAGAGTGGAATCAAACCTGGTTCTCTAGAGTCTGTCCACACTGACCCCATTGTAAAGTGATAGTTGTGGAATGATGGTATAATCTATGTGACCTGATAAAACTTTTAAATTTCTGGCTATGCACATACAGGAATTTTAACAAAACATATTTTCTTTGCAGGGAGATAGCATAATCTCATCTACCCTGAGAGCCTTGCACCTCGGAGATCTGGATTCAAAATTCCTGCTCACTGAGTGACCTTGGAGCAGTTACTCATGCTCAGCCTGACCTACCCCACAAGGCAGCCATGGGAATAAAACAGAGGAGGGAAGAACTGTGTATGCTCCCCTGGGCTCCTTAGAGACAAGTCAGAGTTAAAAAAAAAATAGAGAGCTGTTTCAAGGGGCTGTTGTGTGACAACCATGTCGTATGCCTCAGGTCCTGACCATTTATGTAAATTAAAGTTTGTTGATTTCTTTAATCAAAATAAGTATTGGCCAGCTTAAGGAAAATGCACAGGGGAAAATATTTATTCATGACGTCTTGAATTCCATCCAGCAAACGTTCTGTATACAGTTCATTATTTTCAGCTTTGAGAAGCCCTGCTCTGTCCATACCTCTCTTAGGCTTTCACACATGCTAAATAATGCAGTTTCGATCCACTTCAGCAACCTTTGGCAACTGGATTTTGCCATTTCACACAGTAAAATCCAGTTGCGAAGTGCATTGAAAGTAGATTGAAAGTGCGTTATTTAGTGTGTGTGAAGGCATCCTGTAAACAGAGTCTTAAGGCCC
Organism: Lepidodactylus listeri; assembly: GCA_029233225.1. Taxonomy (NCBI): domain Eukaryota; kingdom Metazoa; phylum Chordata; class Lepidosauria; order Squamata; family Gekkonidae; genus Lepidodactylus; species Lepidodactylus listeri. Next base: position 53,410,067 of record JARCFY010000001.1, on the reverse strand, counting down.
AGAATATCAATTACAAGATATGTGTGATTATTGCTGAATTCCATCTCCCTCAGTCCTCCCTTAGTCCCTCAGTTCCATCTCAGACTTAATGTTAGTAAGAATTTTTTTCTTGAAGGCATTAGCTTTTGGACATCACAAGTTCCTTCCTTGACCACTTTCATATTAGAACACACACAAAGGCTGTGGTCAGACGACAGGCTTGGCGCAGTCTGGCTGCACCGCTAATTTCATCCGTTCTTTTTTTGTCATGGGAGTTTTGATCAGACATTCCACCCTTCTCGTGCTTCACTGCATACTCACCCCATTGATTGTGCAGACTATTGCTAAATGGCAACCACAAAGTGGTCAGTCGGACAGCTTCCTTTAAAAAAAATTTGTTGGTGCATGCACATGTGCACTTATTTGCAGCACCACTTCTGTTTTACAGCTCCCTCCTTACATTTCCAAGAACCCATTAGTGTCTACACAGCTGTTGTCCTCCGCCAGGCATCATTCAACTTCCCATGGGATCCAACTTCCATTCCTGCTCATATATGAATTCAACTGGTCAGCATAGAAAATGGATCCTCAGGGGATTTCTTTAGTCATTCTCTGCCAGGACATCCCTCTAACACCAGCCATTGTGGATGTTTGAATGTTTCCCACCAGGGAAACACATGACATGGGAGCAAAGTTCCAGCAGCAAAATGGGCACCAGAATGGGAGCCCAACTAAGGGCTTATTCCCCACCAGCCTACCGCAACCCACCCCAAAATCCATGTCAGGGTCTTTTCCTCAGAATTTACTGTTTGATAACAGCCCCCCCCCCCCGGAGACTCCCAATCCAGGACTAATATTTGAGCCTTTAAATGTGCAAACATTGATTGACAACCTTGGGGTAAATATACACTTATGCGCACATTGCTGACTTATTTTTTTAAAAGGAGACAAGAGTGAAAGGGAAGGTTCAGACTTCCCAAACAGCTTGACTTTGCAACAGGGGAGTTCAGACAGCCAGAAATGCGGGGTGAAACCAGCCATACCACAAAGACCAGACTTTCCCAAGTGTCGAGAAACTTGCAGTCACAGTGGGGTGAGAATGGGGGGGCAATGACTGAGGGACAGGATAGGGACGATGTTGTCTGATCATGCATTTTAAATCCGAAGGGGAGCAGCAATGACAGCTGATCAAACAGCTCGTCTGATCATGGCCTAATTTTGAAGATTGTAATGGAACTGTTTTTATTTTTGCCTGTGCCTGTACATTACTATAAAAGCCATGGGAAAGTACTTTTTCCTGTCAGAGATTAAGTTAAATTATTCACTCAGGCATACATGTCCCATGTAATTGAAAGACTGTGCATTTGCTGTAGCATTTATGAATGGTTGTGTTCTGGTATCCTGTTGACAACCACACATGGTTAAGCACACTTTCCTGAGTCCGTTGTCAGTTGCTTTGACTGCCTGCTGTTACAAGCTGCCTGCTGTTCTTTGCCATTGGATATGTTTTTTAGAGTGCTCCAGTCATTCAATGAACAATACGTGTGGCTTCCCCCCCCAAAAAAGGGCATTTTGCAACATACTATTGAACAGCCTGGTAAACTGTAACAATGATGCCATTTTCTTCACAAGACTGACTCCCGCCCCATCTAGATCACATTCTTTATGTTGTGAGTTATTCCTAGAAGTATAGTTTTTATGCCTTCTACATGCATAATGACAAATGCCGTGCATCAGAATAACCAGAATAATCTCATGATTTCCTGGATGCATTTAGAAATGCTTAACTAGTCTCCCCTAGGGATGTGCAAAACAACAAAAAAACCCAGCTTGGTATTTTTCAGGTCTGGGTATACTGAACCAGGAAAATATCTGTATTTCCTGATATTCCTGAATCCAATGCCAGTATGGTACTTGGAGTCAGGAAATATTCAGGAAACCCATTTTTTTTCCAGTTTCATTATACTCTATGGGGACCATTGAGCCCCATAGCATAGGGCATAATGGAGAGTCCATCTGGGAATATCTGGGGCCCTGGGGGGACTGTTTTTTTAGGTAGAGGCACCAAGTTTGCAGCATAGCTGCAGGTGCTCCTGCTAACCCCCCCCCCCACCAAGTTTAAAAAAGATTGGACAAGGGGGTACAATTCTGTGAGCCCCCAAAGAAGTTACCCCCATCCTCCATTGAAGCCATTGAAGGAACTCTCCCCACAGGCTCTGCTGGGCAGCCCAGCTGGAGAAGGGATTTGAAGGGACCACAATTCCTTTAAATACCTTTAAGGTTGTTTCTCCGGCGGCCCAATATCTGAAATCTAAATCTGGCTTAATAAATACCCGTAGTCTTCACAGAAGCCTTATTTCCTACAAATCTGGTTTGCATTAGGGAGGAGGGGTCCCCTGGGTTTTACTCATAGGGCTGTCAATGGCTCTGCTTCCTATCCTTGGGAGGGGGGATTTGGCTCAATGGCAGAGCACATTTGTACATACATAATTAAATCCTGGACAACTCCAGTTAAATTCCCTCCAATAACAAGGCTGGCTCTTATTTTGTAGCAGGCAATCGTAGAGTTCTGGGTTAATCTGACTGGGCAGAAAGGGAATTTATGGACTGGATCCGGTCAGCTTTTCCTCGGTTGGAACTGGGAGGAGGGGCTCCTTTGACCACCCAAAAAAGACCGTGTTGGAGACCACTGGCCTGTATGGAGAAACAACAAAGGGGATGGAAGCTGTAGGAAAGAGGATGATTGGGTGACACTGAATGGAAAAACTGGCTGGACCCAGCCCATGTTTGTTCATGTATGCTCTTATATTTCCCCACCAAGCACTTCCACTCTGTTTCCAGAGTTCACTGTGTGGTTGCACATGCAGGATGACACCATCTTCCCCTATGACTGAGTGGCAGCACCCGCACAACAGACTTGAAACACATGACCTATGAGCATCTGCCGTTGCATTTGAGTAGCACCACATTATACTGGGCTCAGATTTTTCTGTTCTTTGTCCTGTGCAGCTTTTTTTTTTTTTTGTAAAAAAATTTTTATTTTTCAAAAAAAAAAAACATCGAAAATAATACATTTAACCTTACACAAATCCCTTTTTCCATATTAAATAACATTTTGTTCTATTTGTACATTCTATTTTTATCTTGTTTTGGTGGTTTCCCACCACATCAGAAGCATAACACATTTTCCATTTTATTCAAAATAGTAATACTTATATCTATGTTTCGTTTCTGGTGACGGTTATATAGCTTTAAAATACTTATACTTATACACCAATTCTTATTTTCTATACTCTTATGTATTTCTAAATAAAAACAGTTTCATTGTCTAATTTTAACTAAAACATTCATATAATATATTTCTATTCCTTTATGCTATTATAACCATGTATAGATATAGTTTTTCATATCCCAATACTTTTCAACATATTCTTTCAAATCTTTCCAGTGTTCCAGAAAGGTCTCTGAGTAAAGATTATTCAATTTTCTAGTCCACTTATCCATTTCAGCCATATATAACAGTTTTTTCAACCATTCCCACACCTCTGGTATTTTTTCATTTTTCCAGTTTTGTGCATACACCATTCTTGCTGTTGTAATCATATACCATATTATTGTCCTTTTCTTTACATTTATCTCTTCTAGTTTAAGTCCTAGCAATAACATTTCAGGCAACTTCTTAAATGTACATTTCAAGATTTTTTCCATTTCTGCATGTATTTTTGACCAATAAGTCTTTGCTTTATCACAAGTCCACCACATATGATAAAAAGACCCTTCTTTCTTTTTACACTTCCAACATTTGTTAGACATATTTTGACCAATATTTGCAATTTTTTTTGGTGTCATATACCATCTATACATCATTTTAAAACAATTTTCTTTTAAGTTATAACACGTAGATATACTCATAGCATTTTTCCATAAAAATTCCCAAGATTCCATTTCAATGTCTTTGTTAAAGTTTATCGCCCATTTTACCATTTGATCTTTTACCATTTCATCAGCATTAAACCATTTTAGCAAGACTTTATACATTTTAGAAATCATTTTTTTCCCACCTTCCTCCCAAACTTGTTCTATTTCATTATTTTTTCCCCTGAAACCGTGTTTTTTATCACTTCTATACAAGTCATATATTTGTCTATATCTTAACCAACCATAATCAAAATCAATCTGATGCTGCTCCTTCAGTTTGAAATCCTTGCCATGTCTTATTAATAAGTCTCTATACTTCAGCCAATCTTGTCCTTTATATCTTGATGTTGGATGTAAGACTTCTGCGGGTACAATCCACATGGGTATCTCTTCTGAAAAAAAGTTTTTATATCTTGTCCACGTATCCATTAGTGTTCTTCTCAAATAATGATGTTTAAACATATTGTCCATTTTTGTTTTGCCATAATACAAATATGCATGCCACCCAAATCTACAATCATGACCTTCCAGGGACAATAACATTCTATCTTGTAACATAGTCCATGCCCCTACCCAGGTCAAACATATTGCATCATGGTATAACCTTAGATTTGGTAGTTGAAACCCTCCTCTTTCTTTGGCATCACACATTATTTTCATCTTAATTCTTGGTTTTTTCCCTCCCCACACAAATTTAGACAGCTCCTTCTGCCAACATTTGAATGTTTTTACATCTTTCACAATTGGAATAGTTTGAAACAAAAACATTAATCGTGGTAACACATTCATCTTGACCACCGCAATTCTACCCAGCAATGACAAATTCAATACATTCCACTTTTTAATATCCTGCATAATTTGCAACCATAATTTTTCATAATTATTTTTATAAAGATCAATATTTTTCATAGTTAGGTTTACACCCAGATATTTTGTCTTTTTCACCACCTCACATTCTGTAAGTTTTTGTAACTCGTTTTGTTTCTTATTTGACATATTTTTGCACATTACTTTCGATTTGTTTTTATTTACATAAAATCCTGCTAAGTCACCAAACTCTTTTACTCTCTGTAACAAATGTGGTAATGTGGATAAGGGGTCTTCCACTATAAACATCACATCATCTGCAAAGGCCCTATATTTGAAAGAAAAACCTTTAGTTGTTAAGCCTTTAATATCTTTGTCTTCCTTCACATTTAACAGTAGAACTTCTAAAATCCAAATAAATAGCAGCGGCGAAAGCGGGCATCCTTGTCTTGTTCCTTTTTCAACTTTAAAATCGTCTGTCTTTTCAGTATTAATTATTATTGAGGATTTCTGTTCTTTATATATTGCTTTAATGAAGTTAAGCATATATTCACCGATCTCAAGATGTTCTAAAACTTCAAACATAAAATCCCAGTTTAAATTATCAAACGCTTTCTCCGCATCTAAAAAGAAAAAGCCCACTTCCTTTTCAGGATGTTTGTCGTAGTATTCTATAGCGTCCACTACTACTCTTAGATTGTCCCTTATTTGTCGATTAGGTAAGAACCCTGCTTGTTCTGTTTGTATAGTCTCTTTAAGGTGCTCTTTTAGTCTATCCGCTATAATCTTAGCAAAAATCTTATAACCATTATTCAGTAAAGAGATCGGTCTATAATTCTTAACATTGGTCAAATCCTGATTTTCTTTCGGGATCAGTGAGATGGATGCATCTTTCCAGGTTTCTGGTACCTCTCCAGTAACTCTTATATCGTTCATCAATAGCAGTAACACCGGTGAAACTGACTCCTGTAACATTTTGTAGAACTTCGCTGTAAATCCATCCGGTCCAGGTGCTTTACCTAATTTTGAGTCATTTATTGCATTTTTGATCTCTTGTAATGATACTGGATTATTAAATAGTTCTTTAATTTTCTCTGTTGGTTTTGGTAGCTTTAATGTTTGCAGGTATTCTTTAATCTTTCTTCTGTCTTTGTTTTCCTTCTTAAAAAGTTTTGCGTAGTATTTAAAAAATTCTCTTTTTATTCCTTTGTTATCTATTATCTCAATATTATCTCTTATCACTTTAGTGATAAATTTATTTTCACGTTTTTTCTTTAATTGCCATGCTAAGTATTTTCCGGGTTTATTTGCACCTTCAAATGCTTTTTGTTGAAGTTTTTTTAAGTTCCAGTACATCTCCTGGTTCAAAATGGCTTTTGCTTGGTCTTGTAGCATCCAAATTTCCTTTTGCAGTTTCTTTTTCCCTGGTTTCTTCTTCAGTTCTTCTTCCTTTGTTTTAATGGCTTGTAAAATATTTTCATATTGCTCTTTTTTCTTTTTATTATCTTTAGCATTTAACGATATCAATAGTCCTCTCATCACTGCTTTATATGCATCCCATACGGTTTGAATTTTAACTTCTTTCTGCATGTTTACTTGGAAGTATAGGTCTGTTTCTTCAAGTAATTTTTTAATTATTTCTTGATTATCTAATAAGTCCTCGTTTATTCTCCATCTCTTTTGTTTTTTAATCTGCCCAGCTGTCCATAAACACGGATTGTGATCTGAGATTATTCTGGGTAAAATTTCCACTTTTCTTGTCTTGAAGGTTAGGTTAGTAGTCATCCAAATCATGTCAATTCTTGAATGTGAGTCATGTCTGTTAGAGTAAAAGGTAAAGTCTTTTCCTTGTGGGTTAGCTTTCCTCCAAATATCTTCCAACTTTTCTTGTTTTATCAGTTCAAAAAAGTTTTTTGGAAGCTTCCCTAACGTCTCATCCTTTCTTTTAGAGCGCCTGTCTAGTTTATTATCTACAGTTCCGTTGAAATCTCCTAACATCATAATTTGATCATAGTTTACATTGTCCAATTCCATTTGAAGTTCTTTAAAAAAAATTTCTTTAGCTCCATTCGGAGCATAAATGTTCACAATCAAAGTTTTCACTCCTTGCAGTAAAATTTCAATAGCTAAATATCTTCCATCTTTGTCTTTGAATATTACTTTGGGTTCCAAATCTTTTTTGACATATGTTACAACACCATTTTTTTTGTTGCTTGCTAAAGAATAAAATTCTTCTCCCAATTTTTTCCTTATTAAATATTTATGGTCTTGGTTTTTAAGATGAGCTTCTTGCAAGCAAATTATATTACATTTTTGTTTTTCCAACCAATGACCTACCATTCTACGTTTTTGGGGTGAATTTAGTCCATTTACATTCCATGTAAGTATTTTGTAATCCATTTTGATATATTCTTAAATATCTCCAAAATCATCTTTATTCTCTCCCAGGAATGCATACATTTCTTCTGTGCTTTTAATCACTACTCTGGATTTGCCATAATAAAAACTTAGTCCTTGAGGTATTTCCCAACGAAATCTGATTTTTTTCTCCTTCAGTTTATCCGTCAGACGCTTGAATTTTTTCCTTTCTTGCAGTATTGCTCTAGGCAATTCTTTCATTACTATGATTTTCTTTCCATCTATTACAAAGGGGTCAGTAAAGCACTTCCTGTAGATTTGTTCTTTTGTTCTTTTCATTGTAAATTGGACAACCACGTCTCTTGGTATGTTTTTGTCTCTTGCATATGTAGAATTAACTCTATAAACAAGATCCATGTGTTCTTTAACAACTTCTTCCTGTTCTTGTAAAAAATCTGCTATTGCTTCTTGCATTCTTGTAAAAATATCCTCATTCAATTTTTCCTCAATCCCTCGAAATCTCAAGTGGTTTTGCATATCTTTATAATGCATCATCTTTTCCATCCTCTCGTTCTCTCTCATTGTCTTATGGGTGTTTTCTTCCAGTTCTTTTACTTTAGTTTCTATATCTTGTGTTCTTGTGGATAATTTTTGAAATTCTGCTTTTAATTCCATGCAATTTTTATCTGCTTGAGCCGCTATATTATTCATTTTAACATTTACCTCTCCTATAGCGTCTAACATTTTCTTTTCCATTGCTTCCATAACGGCTAGTAGCTCTTTTTCTTTTTTTGCTGCCATTGTAGGAGAGGACCATGTGGCTGCTCTCGATCTTAGTCCGCGGTCCATTTTGCCTCTTTAAAAAGATCGATTTTATCTTGTCTTCCAAATCAAACACCAATTAGTGCATTCAAACAAGCTAATCTTGCCAAGTCAAATTATGTTGGTTTCAGCCTTCTACGTTATATAATCTTTGAGATATTGCAGTTTAAAAATTTTATAAATCCAAAATGGCGGCCGCGACTTCTCTATGGTTAATGTCAAAGGTTATAGTCTTTTTACCTTGCTTCTGGCTTGCCGTAGTTTCCTTTTGTCCCTTCCTTTTCTTTACTTGTCTGCTCTCTGCACGTCACTTCCTGTTATGGTCTTTCTGGTCCGGCAGTATTTAGAGTCCCCTTTCTGGTCCGGCAGTATTTAGAGTCCCCTTTCTGGTCCGGCAGTATTTAGAGTCCCCTTTACCTTCTTCCGGTTCTTCTCCTTTTTCCTTCTTGTCTGCTCTTCTAGCCGTCACTTCCTGATTCAGTCCTCACGTCTTAATCTCGCGATGCTTGGTTCCCTTCTCCCTCTTTGTCTCGCGATGCTTGGCTTCCCCTCCCGACTCCTTTTAACTGCAGGAATGTTAAACAACTTGTTTTTTTGGCTTTTTAAGTTCAAATTCGGTTTTTTAGCACTTCAAAACTGCTCTCATCCAATCAACATCAGTCTATTGCTTCACCCGATCTGTTTTTCATCTTTCAAAACGCGGCAATGGTAAGGCAAAAAACTTTTTTCCGTTACCTTTTGTTGTTACTTCGCTTCAGATGTGGTCCCAACGTTTAAACTTTGTCTTCTTTGTTAAGGAATCAGGGGAATTGGAGGTTTTATGCTGAATTTTTCAGCTCAGCTCGGCTCCTTAGAGATACTCGCAAGAATCCTCTTCGGCTGCAGTGCTCAAGGTGTCGGAAAAGTCTCCTCCGAGACTTTCCCTTCACCGAGGTTGCTCAAACCTGGATTATATTGCTTGCTGGTCCTCACACTACCTGTGTGAGGTTGCGTCGGGTGGATTAACCCACCCAAGCTGTCAGGAAGAGCCGCTGTCCGCCTTGCACATTTGCAAAGCGTGTCAGACCTCCATTCTCCCAACCGGAAACTCCCTCCCTCCATTCTCCCAACCGGAAACTCCCTCAGCTTTTTTGTTCTTCACTTATAACTATTATAATCAGGCAGCAAGTGACTTACAAATACATGAAAGAAAAATAGTTTCAGTAAACTGTTTCAGTACTAACTTAACGAAGCTTCATAAGGCAGCTTCTCTGCTCTCTTTCCAGTACCAGGTTAAGACGTTTTTTATTCAAGGGGGCATTTTCTGGCTGCTGAGTTATCTGCTGTTGGTCGGAGTGTGACTTCAAATGACCTTTTATCGATAAAACACTAAAAAGAGGTTGTCCATGGATTAGTCTTGCCTTAAGATCGCATTAGCTCTTAATCATTTCGTTTAGACATATCATTAGCCACGAGAAGAGTTCAGTTCAGACCAAAAGCTGCCTTCCCCTCCTGTTCTAGAGATCAAAAACAAGTGGATTATACATCTTTGAGAATGTCGGTGTCATCTGTGAGGGTATCTGCATGCTGATATGTTCCATGTGCTTGTGAGCTTGCCAAGTGGGCACAGCGCTTGATTTGATTTTTAAAAACATTTTAATAATGGCAGAAACAAATTAATTGAATTTGAATTAACTGGAAAAGTCCTATAGTTTTACAGGCTACGCTGTCAAGCCGTTGGTCATGATGAAGCTGAAGAGGAGATTTCATTCTGTGACAACGGCAAAAAGAGATCCCATTGAATAATTTCAGTGGCCTATTAACACTGGGAAGGCAAAAATGAGCTGTCTTTCTTACATATTTTGCCTTAGGGGATAAGGTTGCTATCTCTTTATGTATCTGACTGGCTACACAATGTGAGCACCTGACTAAAGGAGGGCTAGTTAGTATTACTACAGTGGGAGAATGGTCTTGTTTTCTGTGGGTAGACAGGGATGCTTCTGTTTCATATTATGAGAGTTTCACTTAAGAGCAAATATGGGGAAGCATAGCTGAGGTATCAACAGGACACAGCAGTGACCTTGAATCCCCAAATTTATGGTATGCACTAAGGTAAAGGTTTCCTTTGCTTGAAAGCCAGTCGAATCTGACTCTAAGGGGCAGTAATCATATCCGTTTCCAAGCCAAAGAGCCAGCGCTGTCCAAAGACTTTTTCTGTGGTGATGTGGCCAGCATGTCTAAACGCCAAGGTGCACGGAACACTGTCTCCTTCCCACCTAAGCGGTACCTATTTATCTGCTTGCAATTTCTTGCTTTCGAACTGCTAGGTTGGCAGGAGCTGGGGCCAGAGACAGGACCTCACTCCGTCACGCAGCACTCGGTCTGCAGCTCAGCATCTTAACCTCTGAGCCACCGCGGCATCTAATGATGCTATCTTAAGCAGAATTATACCTTTCTAAGGCTACCAAAGTAAGTACATTTAGAAGGCTGTCATTCTGTTTAGGATTAGACTGCCAACTCCCCCCACCCCTTTATTTTCATCTTCATCTCCTGGTTTTCTTTCTTTCTAAAAGATGTATCAAATCCAGAAGCTATTGGCCTAAGTGAGGTAGGAGCCAGTATTTGAAATGTCATGTTGCATTTTATGGCTGTGAGATGAAATGAGATGGTCCCTTTTGTCTTTAACATTTGTGAATTATATCCATCTCAATCCAGAAATCAGTTTCTCTTTTCATCCTGTTCAATTACCTGTATAGGCTTTGAGGCAACTGGTTCAGTAAGTAGCTGTATAGTTAGGCCTGCCTACGTCTGAAGCTGGCATCTGCCAGTCTGTGTTTGGGTCAAGAGGTTCATTCCTCTCCATTGGAGTCTGAGAGGCTTTTAAGGCCTTGAAGCTATTTCATCTCCTGATTAGATGACATACCTTCTTCAGTAGGGATTGAAGGCTTTTAGCTTGCTCTGTAAGAAGCATTGTAAATTCCATGAATTAATCTCAGCTTTTACAATAATAGGTCCCCACCACACCTTTGGAGGAAAAGGGAGCTGAAATTTGTGTCTTGGGCAGTACTGCATATTATTGAATATTATGCCAAGAATTCCAGTACATCTTCTAGTATTAGCATGAAGTCATAGTCTGTAGTGGTATGGGTATGTAAAAGTGATATAAGAAGAAAGACAGAACTGTATTTGGAGCTGCCATTTTAGAACCTGCTACTTCCTCTCCTGACATCGGTGTGTGTGACCATGTTCCCTATCCCTATGCTTCCCATAATAATCATAGTAATCTTGCTTGTGTAGAACATTTATAATCTCTCACCGTTCTCTTACTCAGTACCTAAATTGTAAATGCATTTGGGAAAGTATAGGTGGCCAGAACTGGTTTCTTCAGTATGTCTAAGAATGGTGTTACCAGCACCTCAGAGACTTGGCTCAGATTGGCTGGTATCACAATAGGTCTGGGAGGCTGCGCACGCATGTGCACACACACACACACACACACACAAAGCTGCCCTACACTGAATCAGATCCTTGGCCCATCAAGGTCAGTATTGTTTACTTAGACTGGATCAGTTCTCCAGGGTCTCAGGCAGAGGTTTTTTACATCATCTACTGCCTGGTCCTCTTAAGCTGAGATTGCTGGTATTGAACCCAGGACTTCTGTACGCCAAGCACAGGATCTTCCACTGAGTCACAGCTCCTCCCACAGTACACAATATCACATCCCAGCCCCACGGGGGCAGAGTGATACAGGGTGTGATGAAGGCTGGGGTAAGTGACAGTGGACTGAGGAAGGCTGGGGAAAGTAGGATGGGAGCGGTGTCAGGTGAGGCAGGGTGAGAGCAGGAGTGAATCAGAATAGGAAGCAGAGGCTAGAGGGGGATGTGATGGAGAGGCAATGAACAATGATAAGCGAAAGCATAGTAGGGGTGAGGAAGGCAAAAGAAGCAGAAGCAAGGAGATAGTAGGAAGCAAAGGGAGAATCTGGTCACCCTGCATATTTTTTTTAAAAAAATGTCATTGTCTAAAAACTGATGGAGGGAAGAGACTTTGCCAAGTTATTGTGAGGGCAAACACCATCAAAGTTCATCAGGCTTGCAATATGTCGCACCAACAGCCATACACTGTCGGAGGGGACGGGAGCTTAAACTACTGTTTCCCACACACAGGTTGTGTTAAAGTCTAGGAAATCTTGTCTCTGTTCTTGTGATTTCAGAGAGAAAACCAAATAAATTAGTGTGGAGCTATTTTTGTGGGCCCTCTTTTTAAAAGTGCGAAGACACTTCATCATCGATCTTCTGTGCAGGCACACATGGGGATTGTGCATGAGCAGGCCTGCCATTGGATACATCTTTACAGCTAAAAGCCTCCAGGGGGCACTGGAACCAGAAGCTTGTTCCTGCCCAGGAACCATGTGCTCCTATGCAGCAGCGCCCCCTACCTTCAGTTGTCACCAAAGAAGAAAGTTGTGCTTTTGGAGTCCCCAGCTACAGTCAAGAGGATTCCGTCCAAATTTGTTGAAGCCATGTCAGCTTCTGAGTCCCTTCCAGGGCTCAAAGGGCCCTTTTCAAGAAGTGCTCCCGATGTAGAGCAAAGATTACCCAAACTGATAAACGCAAACTTTGTCTATTATCTGGGTGAAAAGATGTTCTATCTAAACAAGCAAGGGGGTCCAGGGTCCAGAGGTCAATGTCAGGAAGCTGCCCCTACATGGGACACGGCAGTGAAGCTCAGTGCTTCCATTCTTGCTATCCACATTCCTGGGAGTTTAAACACAGAAGCTGACAGGGCTGGCTGCACTCTCCCACGAGTGGTCCATAAAGGCCACTTACCTGGAACTGCTCTTTACCCTCTGGGGGGTTCTGAAGGTGAAACTTTTTGTGGCACAAGAAAACAAGAAGGCTGTAAGGTTCTGTTCCTGAGCAGGGGTAGGAATTCATTCCCCTAGGGGAAGTGTTTCAGCTGCGTTGACAATGAGCCCTGTTTTACGCATCCCCTCCATTCTCACTCCTTATCAGGGTAATAGAGAAAGCCAGGAGGGAGAGATTGAACATGATCCTAGTGGCACCCTTTTGGCCTCATCAAATATGGTTTCCGATCCTTATGGAGATCTCCTGAGGCCAGTTCCTTCCGCTACCAAATAAACCAGATTTAATCAGCATGAACCAGGTGCTTCACCACTATATGAATCTCCTCAACCTGGGGGCTTTAGACATTGGGGGGGGACATCATTTGACCTCCAGAGAACCCTGGAGTTTTGCAGGGATAGAGCCCTGTTTGTTTTAGTGGCCCTAAGAAAGGCAAGAGAGCATCATCTCAGACCTTGTCCCAATCAATTGTCAGGGCCCTCAGGGAGTGTTATGATAGGGCCAGATTGCCATCATGCCTGTTGAACATTTGTGCCCTTTTCACTAGGGTAATGGCTTCTTTCACAGCTTTCTTGGATGGAGTGCCTTTGATGGAGATCTGCAGAGCTGCTACCTAGTCATCAGCAGATACACTACGCTTTGGATCTGTGGGTGTGACTTGAGGGTCAAGTGGGCAAGGCAGTGCAAGGGAGCCAGTGTGGTGTAGGGGTTAAGAGTGGTGGACTATAATCTGGAGTTTGATTCCCCACTCTTCCACATGAAGCTAGCTGGGTGACCTTGGGTTAGTCACAGTTCTCTCAGAGCTCTCTCAGCCCCACCTATCTCACAGGGTGTCTGTTGTGGGGAGAGGAAGGGAAGGGGATTGTAAGCCAATCTGAGACTCCTTCAGGTAGTGAAAGGCAGGGCATAAAGACCACCTCTTCTTCATTCACTCTTCAAGTGAGGAGACCATGCCCCACTGCCTGGTGAGTAGCTTGCTAGAATCTCCATGTGGGACTGCACAGAAGGTCAATGATGAAAACTAAGTTGCACATACCTGTAACTATTGTTCATCATGTATCTTCTGTGCAGGCACACATACCCTCCCTCCTGCCCCACTGCATGCACTGGTTTCAGCAGCGCTAGAGATATTGAGGGTAGGGGGGCCCTGCTATGCAAGAGCACATGGTCCCTGGGTGGGAACAAGCTTCTGGCTCTGGCATGCAGCGCCCTCTGGAGGCTTTTAGCTGTGAAGACCTACCAGGGGTGGGCAAACTGTGGCTCGGGAGCCACATGCGGCTCTTTCACATATATTATGTGGCTCCCAGCAGGGCAGCTGGAGAAGCTGAATATCATTAGCAAACAAACATCATTGGACAAATTAATATCATTATCAATATCTGCTTTTATCCCTTTTGTTATTATTTTTGGCAGTTTCATTTAATGTTAATAAAATGCAAATTTGCTTATTTTCCAATAAAAGCAGGTAATATTTCTTCATGTCTTGTGGCTCTCAAATATCTGATGTTTATTCTATGCGGCTCTTATGTTAAGCAAGTTTGGCCACCCCTGTTCTAGGTGGCTCTTATGCTGAGCAAGTTTGCCCACCCCTAACCTATCCGATGGCAGTCCCCATGTGTGCCTGCCCAGAAGATACTCGATGAACAATAGTTACAGGCAAGTGCAACTTTGTTTCCTTAACACTAGCGCAGCCTAAAATAGCATATTCTTTTCTCTCCCTCGCTTGTGGAGGTAGAGACAAAAATAACACAGGTGATAATTTGGCAGAATTAGCAGTATTTTTTCTCAAGTCGCATAGGGAGGCTGTTGGAATGAGGACTATAACAGGCAAAAAAAGAGAGTACTATGGTTACCTTATCCGCCCCATGCAAGAAATTAACTTGACATATAACATATGTTCTGTCTCAGTAAATTGACTTGCAATAAATCTGGCTGCAGGGAAATCTTTCCTGATAATCCTTCCCAGCTCAAACATAAAGAGATTGATAGGCTGATGGAAAGGTTCAGTCAGGAGGAAATGAAGTTTGCTAATAGCAGGCAGCAGGCAGGGCTTGTGGAGTCCCTGAGGATCCAAAGGAGCAGCACAGAAACCTTGAGGGTATGGAAACTACAGCACAATCTAATATGATCCCCCTGTGGTACACTTTGCTGGAGTTGTGTTCTGCTGTATTAATTAATTCATACTGCAAAAAAAAAGTGAAGCCATTGCCAGCATCCCTGGGATTCTGTGTACCAATTGAAGGATGGAGGAGATCCTCTAACAGTGATTTAAGAACATAAGAAGAGCCCTGCTGGATCAGACCAGTGGTCCATCTAATTCAGCATCCTGTCTCACACAGTGGACAACCAGTTCCCATGGAGAGCCAACAACAGGGCGTAGAGGCCCAGATCACCCCCTAAGGTTGCCCTCTGGCTCTGGTAGTCAGAGGGTTATTGCCTCTGAACATGGAGGTTCCCTTTAGTCACCATGGCTAGTAGCCACTGATAGACCTATCCTCCATGAGTCTAATTTCCTGGGGTCTATCCTGTTCGCTTCTCCTGTCTACAGTCAAACTCCCCCAAACCCTCCGGAGACCAAGGGCTCACTAAAGCAAACAATGCAATACCAAATGCAACCATCAACAGTGCCATCCTAAGCAGAGTGTAAGGACATTGGCTTTAGTGGGCCTGGAAGGGTATATCTCTGATTAGGATGGCAATATAAGTACATAAACTTACTCAACTAATATTGACATATAAAAATAAGAAGATATAGATTTAGAATAAAAAGACATGTGCAGTACTAAAGCATGATAAGATATGCAGGGGAATTTGGTAGCAATTAGTTGATGGGACCCTGAGAGGTAGTCTGGCGTGTTATCACAGAAAATGAGCACAGCCGATCCTATCTGTGTCAAGTGCTATAAAGTTGCAGCCAACTTCTGGGGATCCCAGCAAAGGGCTTTCAAGGCAAGGCTTTCCCCTACATCTCATATGAAGCAAAGAAGTGGTGGATGGGTGCACATGTATTCTTATTGATGCTTTTGATGCTTCTTATTGGAGGGCTGTGGTTGCCACTTCCGTGTGGCTGGCAATATCCCAAGAAGAAGCAACTATAATACTCCACTGAAAAACTGTGTCACTTTGATAACATTTCGACAACTGTCAGTGCAATCCTATGCAGAGTTACTCCAGTCTAATCCCAGCCCAAGGAAATCGATAGGCATTGACTGGAGTAATTCTGCATAAAATTGCCCTGTAAAATCACCAGAGATGAATTATGTAGGAAGTTCTGCATCAGTCTTACTAATTCAGTAACATAATAGTGGCCCCTTATTTCAGAGTAAACTTTGCAGAAATAGGAGGGCTTAGGCACAAAACCATCCTGCTGCAAGTAGGACGCTGTTGTCAGAGTGAAGTTTGCCATGGGTTCAAGTTGACACAGAATTTTACTTGATAATTATTGGAAAGTTCAGTCTCTCTCTAGGCATATCAGTATAATAGATGCAATGCAATCATGTTAGGAATCTTTTTTTATCAGCATGTTAATAGATCATTTATGTCATGCGAAAGTGAGCATGCCTCTTACTTTGTGCGGAAGTGATTTTATGGCTTCTTAACAAAATACATGTCAGTTTTATTGACATGCCATTAGCATTCAAGCAAAAAGCATCACCGTAGTGGCAAATTGGTGCAACAATAGCAAGTCTCACAGTTGGACAGGCAAATAAACAGTGGGGGTAAAACCATATTTTAAAAAAGGAAATACAGCATGTTTGCAGGGGACTTGGAAAGAAAGATGTACGTGTGTATTTTTAAATGACTGGAACGAAATACTGTAACTATTCAGTTCATTCCAATATTTCAATTTCCCCTAGTTTTACTTCTCCTCCTCCTCTCCCTTTTTCCTTTAATGGACTTTCACCCACTCTCACATTCCATCCCTCCTAGAGCTTTTTCAGTCCGGTGTTTAAGAGGGTGTTGTCATTTTGGTTGATTTACAGCGTCATGTTTTCCTACATATCTGGGAAGACACTAAGTACTTAGCGTGCCCTGCTTTGTCTGTGAGTGGCCCAGTTTGGCAGCTTTCATCATCCGCATGGGAAATAGCCAGTTTGTTATTAGCTATCATGATGGCTGCTGTCCTGAAAGTAAATCCTATTGACTGAAGTGGGATTTATCTCTGAGTAAAAATGCATAGACTGACACTATAATTTTATGCTAATTTTGTACTGTTTTTCTAGTGTGAATTTGTGTGTTCCGTAGTTAATTCCATGTTTTGTCTGTATAGCACTTTATTTGCACTGAATGTTTTAGAACTGAAATGATATATTTGCATCTGTATCAGAGAAGGTATATCCCATCTTTTGGCAGATCGCAGAATCTGAGGTATTAACAGTACAGTCTCCTAGACAGGTTTACACCCTCCTAAGTCCCTTGGCTTCAATTAGGAGGATGCAGCTCTACCTAAGATTGTGCTATTAAT
This sequence comes from Lepidodactylus listeri, assembly GCA_029233225.1. Classification (NCBI taxonomy): domain Eukaryota; kingdom Metazoa; phylum Chordata; class Lepidosauria; order Squamata; family Gekkonidae; genus Lepidodactylus; species Lepidodactylus listeri. The sequence goes on along the minus strand of JARCFY010000001.1, from coordinate 53,392,874 downwards.
GTGTAAAGTCAGGGATCTGTTGGAGCGGGAGCACACAGGAGCGCAGCTCCGGGAGTGAGAAGTCCAGGGGGCGGGCACATGACGAAGCCCCTCCCCCTCCTCGGCTTCCCGAGCAGTGCAGAGGCGCAGCGCCCCGGGGAAAGCCCTGCTAGGGTCTTTGTTGATTTTAATGTTTTGTTTTAATATTGATAATTTTATCATTGTTCCTTTTATGACTGTGTGCTGCTTTTCCAGAGACTTGCTCAAGGTGGCATATAAATTTTCTAAGTATACCATTTTTTATCTGGGCACATGGCACATAAGTACTGGAGAGATTTCACCAACGCTTCAGCAGCTTCCACCCCATCAGTTTGGTGTAGTGGTCAGGAGTTGGACTCTAATCTGGGAGAACCGGGTTTGATTCCCCACTCCTCCACATGCAGCTGCTGGTGTGACCTTGGGCCAGTCACAAGTTCTCTCAGAGCTGTTCTCTCATGAGCAGTTCTCAAAAGACCTCTCTCAGCCCCACCTACCTCACAGGGTGTCTTGTTGTGGGGAGGGGAAGGGAAGGGAAAGGGATGGGTGGTGCACATGTCCTGGGTATCCCAAGTCTACTTGAAACCTGGTGGTTTCAAGGGAGCAGGAAGAGAATGAGGATGTGTTCTTTACGCTTATTTTTATTGCACAAAGTATTGGATGGGGAAGGGAATGGAGGAAGAGCAGGTCAGTTTCACTCACCTGTGGAGTGGAGCCTGAGGGGTGGGTGTTGCCTTCTGACACACTTCCGGTATGTTAGGGGGTGTGGCATATGCAAATGAGTTATGGTAATGAGCTCCTACACCTCTCTTTCTACGAAATGACCCCTGTGTAAAGTAGACTCTTACCTACAGAAAGTCCCTGATGAAGTAACCTTCAAGTATTGGCTTGGGTCCTTGACCATTTTCAGTCAGTTTTTCAGCCTGTTTATGGGACAGAGACACTGAATTAGACATACTAACCATGTGGTCCTCAACAGAGTTAGACCATTCTAAGCCCTTTGGTGGTGTAACTCTTCTTAGGATTGCATTGTAAATTAGTATTTAACAAAAAGTTTCCATCCCTACTGCAGTGCTCATTTGAGCTACCAGCAGATGTTCTGGCAATCATTTTGTTTTTCCTTCTGTCCCATCCATTGGCACTCTACTTCTTGACTTTTATCATTTTAATAAAAACATTAGTTGAAAATATTTAAATCTGGTTGTGCACACATCCTCCCATTCACCAATCTTCCTACATGGAGACCTCTTTTAAAACTTTTTTTACACTCATCTGCCTCTTTCCTAATACCTCTCACTGACATATGTTCAAGTGTTTTCAGGTTTTGTTCATTCAGGCTAAAAAGATACTGTGTGTGAGCTATCCTAAACTGGTCTACTGAGAAGTAAGTCCCATTTTATTCAACGTGACCCAATCCCAGGGAAATGCTCCTAGGACTGCAGCCTGACAGTGGGAAAATTTGACTTGATTTAATAGTAAGAAGATAAGAACATAAATAGAGCCTGCTGGGTCAGACCAGTAGTCAACTAGTCCTGCATCCTCAGCGACCAACCAGTTGTCCTGGAGGGCCAAACAAACAGGACATAGAGGCCAAGGCCCTCCTCTGCCGCTGCCTTGCAGCACTGGTATTCAAGCTTTGCTGCCTCTGTATAGGGAGGCTCCCTTCAGCCCCTGTGGGCTAGTAGCAATTGACAGACTTCTCCTCCATGAATCTGAGCTCATGGTCATCACGACCTCCACTGGCAGTGAATTCTACAGTTTAATTACTTACTGAGTGAAATATTTCCTTTTGTCTGTCCTGAACCTATTGACCATCAACTTCACTAGACGCCCCCTCCTCATTTCTAATATTGTGTCAGAGGGCAACAAAGCTCTTCTCTCTGTCTAGTTTCTCCCCCCCACTCCAGCAAATGAACAGTAAGGCCACCCCACCAAAATAGTGATGTACCCATATGTGTTTTTAGTTGTTATATTTGGTTCCTTATTAATGTTTATTCAAAGTCTTTCTCATGTTAGTTTGTATTGCATCTAGTTTTTGTTTCTTTTAGCTTCAATGAGAGAAGTTTCTAGCTGTATTTTTGTTTCTTTTCACACTGTTGACATGACATCCTCTGAGTTTAAACCCTTGACCCAAGGGATTCTCTTTGCCAGAGAAATAAAAGAAAAGCTCTCGGTTTTATTATAATACTAATAGCTGAGTGCTGTCAAGTTACAGCCAATTTATGGGATTTTCAAGGCAACATGTGAACAGAGGTAGTTTGCCATTGCCTTCCTCTGCAAAGCAACCCTGTACTTCCATGGTGGTTTTCTATCCAAGTACTTAACATGGCCAATCTAGCTTAGCTAGTAAGGACTACGCAAGCCAGTTTTATAGGCAGTTAATATTCTGGCTCACACAGCAGGCAAAGGGAAGTATGGCATCACTGGCTTGAGTTAGTTTTTTTTTCCTTTCCAAGATCTTCCAGGTGACATGTGAGGCGTGTCTGTTTTAAAACAAAACCAGGTCCATGGGGAAGGGGAACCCTCCCCACAACTCTATGTAATCCGTTGAGTATAGCATTTATCCCAGCCCAGTTGACTTCAAGCTAGGAGAAAAATGATTCAAGTGTCAAAGTAAGGGGACAGAAGGAAGAGAACTTGGCTGTCCTTCTCTAAGGCTGCAAGCACACGGCCCTTTAATGCGGGAGGAAGGGCCGCTTCCTCCTGCATTTAAAGGGGCCGACTACACGGGCCGCAGCAAGTCCCGTGCCGAAGCGGGCTCAAAGGCGGGTTCCTCCTGCATTTTTCGACCCCGGGAAAATCAACAGTTTTCCTGGGTGTTGCGGGAGGAACCCGCATTTGAGCCATCTGGCCAGCCCTCTCTCACAATCATTGCGAGATCAGGGCTGTCCAGATGCCCCCCCCCCCGCCATTTCCCCCCCCTTTTACACTTGGGCACTTGGCCACTCAAGTGCCCAAGTGTAAAAGGGGGAAAAAAAACCCCCAAACTTGCCAGGCCGCCGGCGGGGCTCAGGGAAGGGTGCCTCCCCCGGCTGCCACTGCCACCGCTGGCTCCTCCACTGCCCGGCCACCGCCGGCTCCTCCGGCACCGCTTTTTTCCTCCGCCTCACGCCACCGCCAGCCGTCTGGGTTGGGATGTGAAGACATCCCAACCCGAATCTTAGGGTCATTTTACACCTCCCCTCTAAAGTAGTTTGACTGCTGTCTTTTCCTGTGCTGAATTCACAGTGGTGTGAAATTTCACTCCAGGGGGTCTAAGTGCCCTAATCAACAGCAATTGTTTAAAGCAGAATCAAGCTGGTTGAATACTAGCTTGACCACAGGAGGGCAATTAGTAGATGTGGACATTTCAGTAGCAGCACGGTTTCACACCGCACAGAAGTGTGGGCAGGTTTTTTTGGAACTAGAATGATTCCAGCGGGAAAGTCAGATGTAAAAACAGCCTTAGAAAAGCGGTCCCTTTAAATCTGGGAGGACTCCCAGATTTAAGGGACCGTGTGACCACAGTCTAAGCACTATGCTTTCTTGTTGCAAAACAGAGCCTTCAGCCTGTCTTATTCACCCATAAATTGGAGGTATGTATCTTCTTTTCCCTCCCAGGGTTAAAAGCTTGGGGTTGCGGTTTATGAGGGAAATGGTGCTGACTGCCTTTGGATTCAGTTAAAGATGCTGAACAGTTGCAGAAATTTGCTTTTCGCCTATCTCTCATTACTTTTCATTATCATTACTTTTCACTGGAGAGGAGAGGATTTGCTAGCCAGCAGCCTAACTGTCTTCCTGAAAGTACAAGCAAAATATTTGCTCCTTTCCACTTGAGTTGTGCTGCCTCTTGCAGGAGGGGAAAGGAGGATGTAGCCTTGTCCTTCTTTGCTATACTGCACTGGGGAGAGGGAAGGATGTAGCCTCTGACTCTATTCCCCTGCTCCTGGTTTGCAGTTACTGCCTTCAGAGAGTACAAGCAACACATTTGCCCCTGTGTGACTGTGGCTGTGGTCACACACACTAAATAATCCACTTCCAATCCACTTTCAATGTACTTTCCAACTGGATTTTTCCTGTGTGAACTGGCAAAATCGAATTTGAAAGTGCACTATTTAGTGTGTGTGACCGCAGCTTCAAACATCAGCACAGAGAATGGAATAGCAACAAGCAAATGGGAGCAAATCTTTCTTGATCCGGAACCACAGGCCTGGTGTAATTATTGGTAGAAAGTGGGGAAACTGCTCAGAAATGTATAGCAGGATCATTCCCTTCAGCAGGCACTTCTGCTAATTCTTCTGGTTGGAAAGTGTTCCTGTCACTTTGCTTACTTGCTTAATCATTCTTTCTCTCCACTGCCCCTACTGCTGTTTTTTGCATACTTGTGAGAAGCGCCTGGTGTTAACAGTGAAGATATCTAGAATTTACCAGTTATTGTAACTTTCAGCAATTGTATCAGTAGGTATTTGATTCAAATGTGCCATTAGTTAATTCTGAAATGCACATCACTCATGTAAACAACAGCCTTGCAATTAAAGGCTAAGGAAAGCATATATGTGCTGAAAATTTGATGCAGTGTTCAGAGGTTCTGGAACAATGCTACACATGATGTGGAAACAGCTGCCATGTTCAAAAGAAATTTTCAAGGAGTCAAAGTGAATGAAAAAGGCCCACATTTAACTCAAAAACAGATTATTACGCTATAGCGCACAACTTGGGATAAATCCTACACAATGGGATAAATCAGCACAATGGTTAATCACCCTGTACAGAGAATCTTTGGCTAGTCTAAGAATCCCATCATTAAAGCAAGCAACTGATTGTAAGTGTAAATATCTTTTAAAATACAGAGTATCTCAACCTATCAGTTTGTGATGGTAATGCAGAAATATTTAACCAAAGCTTCACTGACACTGAATCCCATCTTACGAGCTTTCATAAGGTTATGAAGTAAACCAAATAAGACTGTATTGAGTGGAATAGGGGAACTGTTTTATGAACTATGGTATTAAACTACTTTAATAGTTATTTAAAAGATGGTGAAATGGAGCAAGATTTGTTCTAGGGCTACCACAACTAGTGACCCAGTCATATGGAGAAGTTTATCTCAAGACTGCACATCAATTCATTCTGCAGTAGAAACTGGAACAATTTTACTGGTCAGATTTAATATAGAACATTTGTATTCAATAAAAAAAAATCTGCATAGAGTATCTGAATGCCCAGGGAGAGAAACAGTATATGCAAAATTATAGAGGCTGTAATTTTAAGATTTCGGGTTATCTGATTTGAACTGATTGGCTAAGTGCTTTATTAAGTCTTTTTTTATATAAATTTTCATGTTCCGCTGGTGTAGCTCAAAGTCTGCTGGAGGCAACTATGTAATTACACATTTGACCCTTACTAATAGGAAATGAATGTAAAATTACATTATTTGTAACTGTAGCAGCACCACAAATAGACAGAAATTCAGTATCGCACTTTACATGGAAGGTGTTCTGTAGTTCCAGAGTTGTTGATGGGGAACACTGGAAGTTCAAACTTTCTGGCAATCAATCATCACTGTGGATAGATTCCTCCCACGATATTTTATTACAGTGATTGCAATTACTGTGAAAGGGCCCTGGCTTATAGATCTTCAACCACATGTTGGCTGTATCCCTGACAGCCATTTTCATCTGCACAGGCAATAATTCAAGGGTATGCCGGCATTAGATCAGACAGCAGTGGGGGGAAATGCTTCCATATCAAAAGATGAGCATTTTTTCTTTTTTACAATATATGGGACAAAGTAGCCGTGATGAACTGTCAAGGGTTAATGCCTAACAGATTCTGAAAACCTTTGAGTGACAGGCTGTTCGAATTGAATTCTGCTGAGAGAGTCAGTTAAGGAATGACAATTGGGAACTGACAGTTGAAGAAGAGCCAATTTGGTGTAGTGGTTAAGAGTGCGGACTCTAATCTGGGAGAACCAGGTTTGATTCCCCACTCCTCCACATGCAACTGCTGGTGTGATCTTGGGTCAGTCACAAGTTCTTTCAGAGCTGTTCTCTCAAGAGCAGTTCTTGAAGGAGCTCTCTCAGCCCCACCTACCACACAGGGTGTCTGTTGTGAGGAGGGGAAGTGGAAGGAATTGTAACCAGCTCTGAGACCCTGAGTGAAGGGTGGGGTATAAATCCAGTCTCTTCTTCTTCTTCTTCTTCTCTTCTTCAGTTAAGCACTGACTGGGAAGGAAGCTAAGTGAGTGAATGGATCAAGGAAAATTCTCATTCAAGCCAAAAAAGGTATAGCTTCCAGTAAAGAGATCTCTGTCGAGCTCCGCCTTCTTCCCTCCGGGGTCCCCTCCTGTGGCCGTGATGTCCACTGGCGGCAGGTGGCTCTGAGCAGTGTTGGAGCAAGAAAGGGGCGAGGAAGGGCCTCAGATTGGCAGGGGGTGTGGTTTACAGCACCCTCTTCACCCCTCTGCCTCCGTTGGTGTTCAGTTCCTGGCGTCTCTCTCTGTCTCTGTCTCTTTCTCTTCACCATAAACTCCCGGCTCATCTTCCCCGGCCCTTCCTTCCTGGCCTCCTTTTATTCCCCTCCCCACTCCCCCAGAGCCACCAGGGCGACCCAGCCAACTCCTCCCTCTTGAGCCCCGCCCCCTTTTAGAAGCAGAGATGCCATCCTGGCGTTTGGGCTGGGCTCCGCCCCACTTCCGGGTCTTCTGGGCATCGCGCCGGAGTCCCATGGAGGAGGCTACGCTGCCTCTGCCGACTTTCCTTGGTCACCAGCCTCGCTGGTGAGGGCTGAGGGCCTGTGGGGCTCGGCTGCAGTGCTCCTGGGCACCTTGCTTGCTCCATTTTCGGTTGCGGTGGCGCCGCCGCGCGGCACCCATAGGCATTCCCAGGCCCGATATGGGCTGGCAGGTGCAGCGGCAGAGTTGGCCGCCTGTTGCGGCCGTGGGTCTTCCTGGGGTGGTTCTCGTGGGGCTCCAGCTTCCTGGGCCTCTCGGACTGGGCCGGGTGAGTGTGGGCCACTTCGGCGGAGGGGGGGGGAGAAGGCCCGGTCGTTCCTGACTGGGACAATCTCTGCCCAGTTAAAAAGGAACAGAGAAGTGATTACTGTACAGTCATAAAGGGAAATAGCTCTTAAAGAAAGGAGTGATCCCTGGTTTGTATGTAAAGAAGGATTTGGGGAACTTGTATGTCCCTGCCTTCTGAACTTTAAGTGTCGGTGAAACTCAGAAACCTATGCTTGACTGTTTAAGTAGAAACTGAAAAGAAAGTCTCTCTTCTCAAAGTTTTAAAGACCTTGTTGAATAGCAAAAATACTTTTTGGAACAAACTGACTGTAGTGTTTGTGTGAATACAAATTTACCTCAGTTTTATTATTTGTTCACCTCATACTTCCTAGACATGATTCCACCTAACATTTTTTCCTCCAACTTAATTGAAACATTTTTTTAATTTGGAACTTTTAAAGGCATCTCATGTGCCATTTCAAAAGCAGAACATAAAAAGGTGATCCCCCCCTTTCTTCAGTTCCCTGGACTGAGTCAGTATCTATCTATCTGTCTGTCTGTCTGTCTGTCTGTCTGTCCTGTCTGTCCTGTCTGTCTCCCTCATAAGGCCCTTTGTGGAAATAAATACAACGGGCTCAAGAAAGAGGCTCTGGGCTGATGGAGCACACAGCCGGTGGGTGAGCTAGAAAGTGCCAATACGCTAGGGCTTTTATGTACTTAGGGGATACACAGAGAGAGAGAGGGAGAGAGAGAGAGAGACTGGGTGGAATAGCCATAGACAAACAAATAAGAAGAAAATAGATGCTCAGGAAGAAAGAAGACAAAAGGGAAAATCCTGCATGTGAGAAAGGGGAGAGGGTGGAGATCACCATACTAGTATTTTCAGGGTGTGTGGGTATTTACTGGCTGTACATGGCTGCGGTCACATGGCCCCTTTAAATGCGGGAGCGCGGGATGTGGGATGTGTAGATATCCCAACCGCGGGTTGGGATATCTACACATCCCAACCCCTGCAGCGGCAGAAGCGGCGGCCGCGGAAGAGGCAGCCGCAGAAGAGGTGGCAAAGGAGGCGGCGGTGGCAGAAGCAGCAATGGCGGAAGCGGCGGCTGCGGAAGAGGCGGCGGTGGCAGAAGCAGCGGCGGCCGTGGAAGAGGCGGCTGCGCCGGCGGCAGAAGCAGCGGCAAAGGACCCACCAGCCGCCTGGTAAATTTGGGGTTTTTTCCCCCCTTTTACACTTGGGCACTTGACTGCCCAAGCACCCAAGTGTAAAAGGGGGGGGGGGGGAAATGGCCGATGGGACCATCTGGACTGCCCTGCTCTCGCAATGATTGCAAGAGAGGGCTGTCCAGATACCTCAAATGCGGGTTCCTCCCGCGACTCCAGGGAAAACTGTCGATTTTCCCGGGGTCGGAAAATGTGGGAGGAACCCGCATTTGAGCCCACTTCGGCGCAGGACTTTCTGCAGCCGTTGTAGACGGCCCCTTTAAATGCCGGAGGAAATAGCCCTTCCTCCCGCATTTAAGGGCCGTGTGACCGCAGCCCATAAGAAGAGACCAGAACAGTGGTTTATATAGTCCAGCATCCCATTTCACACAGGCCAACAAACAGGATGTAGAGGCTAGGGCTCTTTTGTGATGCAGCTTCCTGGCACTGGGTTTCAGAGGTTTAGTGCCTCTGAATATGGAGGGTTCTTTAATGTCAGTAGCTGTTGATCCTTCATGAATCTGTCTAACCCCCTTTTAAAGCTATCTATGGTTGTGTCCACCACTATATCAACTTGCAGTGCATTCCACAATTTAATCACTTGTTCAGTTAAGAAGAATTTCCTTTCTTCATTGTGGACCTATTGTCCATCAATTTAATTAAGTTCTCCCTATCTTCTCTCTTCACCCCATGCATAATTTTATAAACCTCTATTGTATCCCTCTCTGTACCTCAGTGATAGAATAAGCATTATTCTATACTAGGAATAAGGCCCATTGTGGGAAGAAATACAACGGGCTCTAGAAAGAAGCTCTTGGAGAGTGTCAAGGCCTTGGGCGCTCAGTGTCAATTTGCTGTAGCAGCCTCAGCAGGGTATAATGACACAGAGTCCACCATTTTCTCCAGGGGAACTGATCTCTGCTACCTGAAGAGCAGTTGTAATTCTGAGTGATCTCCTGCCCTCACCTGGAGATTGGCAGCAGTGATGTCCCAAGAGGGAATAGCTGGTTTGGAGGGCAGAGTCTATGGCATTGTACCTGTCTGAGGGCAGAGTCTGTGGCATTGTACCTGCCCCACCTCTCCTCAGACCTCACCCTCTCCAGGCTCCTCCCCTCAAATCTCCAGGAATTCCCCACCTGGAGTTGGCAACCCCATCTCCTTCCCAGCCAAGCATCAACCTACCTTAATTTCCCCCTCATTCTTCAGTTTTTCTCCCCCCCCCCCACCTGCAGCCTCTACTGTGCTCTGAAGCCCTGACACTGCCTTTTTTGAGGGTCAGGGAGACCCCTGTGGTCAAATCTCCCTATTAAGAGATGGAATCCACAATCTTTGGGGGATCCCTGGAAAGTTGGCAACCCAAGGGTCTGGCCTTTCCTTGCTTCCCTGGGCTACCCCCTCCCTTTGGTATTTGCAGAGCGGGGGAGACTATTGGGTCAGAACACAACACAGATTATTGGTCCAAATAGAATAATTTATTTTAGTATTTACACAATTATGGAGCACACAGACACACTAAATGAATAAGGGACAACTAAATAAAACAGGGGTTAAACACAATCCTCCCTGGATGGGCTGGGATCTATAATGATAGTGCCCCGCCCTTTGGTAGGGTCCCTCTTTTCCCACACTTTTTGGTCTTGGGGCAGCTGGGAACTGTAGGCCAGCAGATGAGAAAGCCCCATTCAACCCAGTGAGTGATACCTCTGCAGGCTCCTCTCTGGAACTACAGCTCAACTGAACCTTATGGGGGAACATTTTAAACAAACCACAGGCAGCAGTCATCTTATAAACACAGGTAACTGCCATTTCGTTTCACCTATCAACAGCCACTGAGGTAACAGTTAACCCCCCACAGGAAGGAAGCAGAAGTGTCTTCGTCATGAGCAAAAAAACTGTCTGCCTGAAATTCTGACAGGGCACAGAGGCTGAAGGAGTGGGCGGGGAAGAGGAGCAGACCCAGCCAATGGCATGTGAGTATTCACAGCCAGTGGATAGGGACAGCTTCTGATTGACAGGCCAGGGGACCAAAGGCTGAGGTGGCGTGTGGAATCTTTAGGAGCGTGCCACCACCATGCAGAGAATTATTATATGGAGAGATACCTGGTAAAGCCCATGTCAGAGAACGGACTGAAATATGCAGATAGTGAACGTTCCCTTGATTATGCTTTTTACATTCCTGAAGTCTGCATTGCAGAAATTTAGGTTTATTTCCTGTGGCAATTCATTATGAGAAATGGTATCAACAAAAAAAATAATTATGAAAACCCTGCTTGTGATATAGTTGCAGCAGAGATGGCTTGTATTTCCTACTTCGAAAAGCATAAATGTTACAACAGGAACTCTTCATATTCATTCATGTGGATTCTTTCATTTTGATCTAGCTCGGGACCATACATGGGCCATGCACGGTTTCTGTGTGTGCTTCCTTAACAGGATTATAATCCACCTATGAAACACAGGTCTGTCTCATAATCCAGAGAGCCAGTGTGGTTAGAGAGCCAGACTAGCATCTTAGAGATTCAGGTTCAAATCACTGCTCTGCCATGGAAGCTTGCTGGGTGGCCTTAAGCCAGTCAAACACTTGTATCCTAACCTACCTCACAGGAGTGTTGTGAGGATAAAGTGGAGGAGAGGGGAACAATATACTCACTTGGTACTCACAGGGAAGAAAGCTGGGGTATAAATGAAGTAAATAAAAGATCTAGCTGAGACTGTGTGCATGAAGCTACAAGCATGGATAGCTTCAAGAGGGAACTGGATAAACATATGGAGCAGAGATCCATCAGTGGCTATTAGCCACAAGGCATAGGTAGGAACTCTCAGTCTGGGGCAAGTGATGCTCTGTCTTCTTGGTGTTTTTGGGGGGGCAACAGTGGGAGGGCTTCTAGTGTCCTGGCCCCACTGGTGGACCTCCTGATGGCACCTGGTATTTTTGGCCACTGTGCGATAGAGTGTTGGACTGGATGGGCCATTTGCCTGATCCAACATTGGCTTCTCTTATGTTCTTGTGTTCTTAAGCTTGGTTAGAAAAGGGGTGAGAGCCCTCACCAACTTTTCAGAAAGATGGTGGGGGCTGTATTCCCCCATTCCTCGCTCCCTGTCAAACAGCAGATACTTATTTGGCAGTATGCACCTGTCAGTGCACATGTTCTGTTGAATGGGGGGCCTTTTTTGTTGGAAGTGCACTTGGTATTTCATGTACTATACAATGCAGTCCTAAGCGAGTGGTACTACACCAAGGTCAGTGGGCCCAGAAGAGTGTAACCCTGTTTAGGATTGCACTGATAATGTCCCAACAGCTGGCGAGGCATGATGGGTACAATGCTGGACTAGAGTTTGGGAGACCCAGGTTCGAATCCCTGGTCTACCATGAAGCTTGCTTAGTGACTTTGGGCCAGCCACTCTTTCTCAGCCTAACCTACTCCAGTGGACTATTTTGAGGTTAAGATGGAGAAGAAAAGACTGTCACAAGCCATTTTGAGTCTCCGTTGGGGAGAAAAGTGGAGTATAAATGAATAAATAAATAAACAGCAAGATCTGGTTTTAAATGCTAGTTTTCCTAATCCTGTGAACTCAGTATAGGGCTTGAATTTGTTTAATTTATTCTTATCCACATAACATTAATTCTGTTCATTTGTTCCAGACTTCCAATTTTAATCAGTACCAATTTACTTCCATTTCTGGCTTAAATATATTTTCTGTCATCTTACTTTGTGTGTGTGTGTGTGTGCGTGGACGCGTGTGTGCATTTAAAATGCCTTATTTATTTCCCCTGTCCTCTTATGTAATCTTGCACAGCAATCAGCATTAATGTGTAATGTTGTTACAGATTAAAACATTTAAAGCCTATCAAATTCGTATTTGGTGCGCTCTCCAGCTTTTGTTTTGTTTTGTTTGTTTGTTTTAAAAAAAGAAACACTGATACTGCTATCTTATTTAGTGGATTAAAGGATTAAAGAAACCTCTTTCAAAAGATGGAGTGAAATCCTCCAGTTGTGTCCATTTGTAGCAATTGTTTGGAATCAGCTCCCATCAGAATGCTCCTTAATCCATTGGACCTGGTATCATGGCTGGCTTTTCTTTCCCTGCTGCAGGAAAGTTTAGCCACATGCTGAATGGCTATCTGGGCCTCGCTGGTGCCTGGCTCTTCTGGCCACTGTTGTGTCTCAGCTGGGTTCCAATTTGCTTAAGCTCCGCTCAGACTTTGCCAGTCATCCTTACAAGAGTGATTCTGGGACTTCCTGCTGTAATTCAGATATAAGCTGACTTTTAACAGACTTTTTTATATGGCAGATGCCAAGCTTCATTTTAATATTAAGGACGATCTTTCAAAACAACAGAAACATTCAAAGCTGCTTTCAAGGACCAAGGAAATAGAAATCTTATTACTCCAACTTCAATTTATCATCTTCAGTTTTCCTGAAAATATAGACTCACTGAAAGTGTCCCAACCCAGTCTTATCAGATCTTGGAAGTTAAGCAGGGTCAGCCCTGGCAAGTATTTGGATGGGAAGACCAAGTATTTGGATGGGAAGACCAAGGAAGACCATGGAGAGTCAGGCAATGGCAAACCACTTCTGAACATCTCTTGCCTTGAAAACCTTAGAGGGTCACCATAAGTCAGCTGCAACATGATGGCAAAAAATACAAAAAATTTATTTTATTTTATTTATTCAATTTATACCCCACCCTCCCCGCAGAGGCAGGCTCAGGGCGGCTTCTGTAAAATGCATATATAAATACAATTAAAATCCATCATAAAAACAGCCAAAAACCATCATAAAAACAACAAAAAATAAACAGACCCAGGGATTCACAACTGCGAGCCATGTATGCATAAGTCGCACATGAATGTTATACTTAAACCAAAGTGGTTGTATACTGAAATCCAGAAACAAAACTTCTACTGATGTCATACAGATAAGGACACCCAAGGATTCATTTTTGCATACTAGTTTTAAATGAATTATCCGGTGGTATGGCTAAGCAGAGCCTGAAACAGCTGTGTGATTTATTATTGCTCTCATTGTATTAGCTGCTGGTGGGGGAAAAAAAGAAGGGAACAGTTTTCTCTGGTGACTTCTTGTTGTGCAAGAACAGGAGACTTTTACTGAGATCTTACTGTTATAAGAAAACATTTACATTTGTATAGGAGTAACAACAAATCTGTTTGTTACAGAGCTCGCACTTCCCTTTCCAACTCCAAAGAAGGTAGAGTTGAATCCGGAAAACTAATCTACACCCCAAATCTGTATACAGAAATTGGGGGGCAAGCTCTTTAATATCTACAAACTCTTTGGAAGAGGTTAGAATGCTGAAATTCAAAACAAAAAAGAACTAAGGAAGCTCTCATAGCTTCTCCATGCTTCCTCCTGGCTGGTCTGTGTCTGTGCACGCTGTTCTGTGGTGCAGGGAAATGAAGATTAATATTTCAGTCCCTTAGAACCAGGGAACTGCAGTATATGTCATAAATAAGAGAGTAGCTCTTCTCTAGTCATTATGAGGTTCCTCTCAAGAATCTATAAGTGCCTTTCCTGAAGTGTCTGTTCAACAGCTGAGGGATGATCGGTGTTTGCCTTTGCATAGAGGATGTGGGAATTCTGCCACGCAGTATTCTTTGCTGGGTGAAGCACTTGCCAGGAGGATTGCACATACATTTATTCATTCCTAAACCAAATTCCATAGACTCATTAGGATAATACACAACATTGGACCAAAAGCACTTTCAGACTGGTGGATATCCCTTCGAATTGGCAGAGACTGATGCAACTCTTTGCAAATCTAGAATTCTCAGTAGGTTCCCAAAATTAGCCTTCAGGGCTAACATTTTGAAGCAACTCAGTTTACAAAGGCCTAGACTTTATTTGTACAGAACACAGTTTTGCAGAGGGGATTCTCACTGAAAAGTTTCCCTGTGAATTTTGCTTCAGAAATTCATCTTGGGTTTCTTCTTCAATCTCCTCCAGCTTTTTGATCAAAATTAACCCCCCTTTGTTACAGAGAAGGTAGGGCCTTTGCTATAATCAAAGTTATAGCAAAACAGCAGAAGTCTAGAAAGGGCTGAAAATGTAGTTACAGATCAATCCAATTTCACAAGCACAGTAGATATGCTGGAATTGAGTGAAGTGGAAGAGGAGGTAGACATTTAGAGAAGTAGAAAGGAAAACTGAGAACCAGAAAGGATGCTGGAGGTACAGTGCTATGAAATGATGAGGCATTTGCGGGATTCTGTGTGCATTATTCATATGGTTTGGAAATGGAAATCGCTAAAGTCTACCTATCAAGATATTTAATCAAGTGTTCCAACTACCCATGGCACATATCCTGGAAAACAAATCCACGAAGGGTTGCCCAATGGGCATATCATTTTTTGTGTGTGTGCTATTCTTATCCTGCTGTTCCAAGTAAAAACACTCATTCAGGGCAGCAAACAAAAGTTTAAATGTATCAATGGAAGAACAAGCAATAAAAACACCAAGTAAATTAAACAAACATTAAAGCCATTAGTCCAATCTTGGGGCGAATTTCCCAACCTAATAGCACTGTGGATAGGCAGAATGCTAGAGAAGGGGTTCTACAACTTTGTCCTTCTAGGCCATTGTCACCTGCACAGCTGTAAACCATGTTCCCAAAGTAAGCTACATACCACTTACTGTTTTCAATTTAGACACAATCAGAACAAAAACCAAATAGCACTGCAGAGAAACTGAATGTCTGATTCCTCCCCCTCAAAGGTGCATAAATGGCGGTACTGAAGGTTAATCTAATGGGGAAGATTATTCCAAATGTGTGATGTGCCACTCCAAAGGTCCACCTTCTCCAATACTTTAGAAAGCAGGGAAATCCAGAAAGGGGACACTGAAACAGCTTTTAATGAATGGCAGGTGGATATAGGAGCAGACAGACTTTTCTGTATCCTTAGCCCACGTTGTTGCGAGCATTATAGGTCAAAACCAGCATATTGAATTGCATTTGGAAACAAACTGGATGGGGGTAAAATGTTAATTCCCCCCCCCCCAAAAAAAAATGGATCTTGCCCTGACTTTTTGGACCAGTTGAAGTTTTTGACTGGGTTCTGACAGATCTTCACAGACAGCCCAATGCATTATAGTAACCAAACTTTGACTTTTCCAGAACATGGATAATGGAGGCAAGGTCACTCCTTATCAAAATGGAATGCAGCCAGAGTACCAACCAAAGTTAGTAAAGGCAGTTTGAGTCATAGAAGGCACTTGGGAATCTCTACATCTCTACATCAGAGGATTGTTGTTGTGAGGCTAAAGGGAGAGAAGAACAATGTTGTAAGTTGCTCTGGATCCCCATGGGGGAAACCAAAGTATAAATAAATAGATGGTGTCAGTGCTTATTTTGAAACCACACTGAAAAGAGTCCATATAATTAGCCTCATTAAGAAGTCCTTGAAGCTATCTCACACCTTAGGTACCTTATCCAGTGAGGGGGGGGGGGGATGGTAGTTAGAACAATCCTTATAGCCCTGTAAGGGTTTCTTTATAAGCTGTGTAACAGCTACTTTATTCGAGACATCTGGAGCTGCCCTCTGTCATGGGGGTATATAGTTTTCCAACCAAGCTACCTCTCCAGCTTATGATCGAAACTGAGCTAAATTGTATTCATGGTGCTGGCGGGGTGACAGTGGGAGGGCTTCTGGAGTTCTGGTCCTGCTGGTAGACCTCCTAATGGCACCTGGGTTTTGGCAACTGTGTGGCACAGGGTTTTGGACTAGATGGGCCATTGGCCTGATCCAACATGGCTTTTCTTATGTTCTTGTATTCTCATGTTCAAAGGTCTAATAGTCAAACAGCAATTCAATCCTCTGCAAACACTCTGTCCAGACCATTGGCAGTGCAATCCTAAGGACTCTTTTCTGTAAATTCTTAGTGAGCTCCTTTGATTTCGGTAAGATCCTGAGTAGCCCTGCTTTGGACTGCATTGTGGACTGAATAATTGAAAATCCTCCAAATAAAAAGTGGGGTTCGGAAAAACCTGGCAATTGAACTGCCAACCGGTGTCACGTTCAAAGAATTACTTATTTGAATGAATGCAAACTTTGTGATATTACTCAGATTATATTTCCAAAACACTGTTTTACAGTACCCTGACAAGCTCAGGCTGTGGCTTGGCCTTTTCAGGTACTATCCTTTTTGCTCAAGCAAAACAAGGGACTACTGAAAGGAAGCAACCCAAATTAAATATCCTGCCCAAGTGCAAGACACCAAGAGCCATCTTGTTCACTTGCCAACTCTTTTGGTTTCACCCATTAATCTGGGCTCTCCTAATCTGCTGATCAGAAAACAGTACTAGGCAGGCCATCTCACCCATTCATTCAGTTGTCCTACAAAACCACAGATATCACAAGAGGCCCAGTAAAACAAGCTATTAATCACACTTGGTTGTACCCATGTTTCCCAACAAGTATTTTTATCACTTTGGGGGGGAAAAACAGCAGAACAGCCGATCTGGTTGAAGTTACTCTGCTGCTCCTGATAAAGGTGATGTAACTGGCACACTTCTTAGGCCTGACTTAAATTTGTGGGTTTTTCACAGGATACAGATAGGAACCCCTAAGGAACAGAGCCATGGATGCTAGAGTGTATCTTTGTTCCAAACTGTTGAGCTCGCATTTCTGCAATGACTATATGGAAAATATTCACATTGGTCTGAAATCAAATCAGTTATGCTGCACCGGGGTTGAATATCTAATCCAAAGGGCCTTTTCAACTGCACATTTTTTAATAAACCATCTTTCTTTCTGCACAATAATAATTCCTCAGACTTTTTATGATAAGACCATCTTCTTCAGATTTTATACTATTACCATAAATATTCACCCTAGGCAAAATAATGTCTAGGACTGGTATTCTAATTTTGTGGTTTGCACAAAATAACATATCAAAGGGAAAGTTGCAGATTTTCTAGATAGAGGGGGGGACAGACAGACAGAATGTCCTTGAACATGTAGTTTTGTTATTCCATTAAATTTATATAGGTAAGCTTTGGTCAAATGACAGTACAATCCTAAACAGGATTATACCTCCTAAACCAGTGAATTTAGAACATACATTGCACTGTAAATATGCTCGAAGTCTCCAATGGAGACTACATTGCAGAAATAATATAAAGAAAAGGATTAAGGTCTTTCCCATGGGCCCACTCATGATCTCCCCCCATCTTATCTAGTTTGACATTTCATCTGACTATACTTTACCTGTTTGTATTTCATGGACGTGTGCATTTTGTCCAGGAACTGCTGTGTAAGTGGTGAAGAAAGAAGAATACATATGCTCCTGTAAAGGTCAACCAGTTTTGCCTCAAACATTTCTCATGTGACTCTGTGACCTGTGATAGAAGGATATGAGAAACTGTGGGTTGGAGGGGGGGGAGTCCAAAAGGTTATACTGGGTATCATGGGACCACCCTGGACAAAAACAATGTTACACGGTGACTATAGTAAGGAGGAGAATTTGGCAAGATTGAGCAAAACAGCTGGCTGGATCCAGCCCTTTGGGACAAAGGAACGGCATGCATTATTCATAGCTTCACTCACGCTGAGGCAGTGATCCTTGGTGAGCCACACATTCCAAATCCTGCCAGCAGTTCTGCAGTCATTTAAGCATGGGTGAGTCTTAGCAGCACAGCTAGGCACGTGACAATCTAATTCACTTCTGCAGAAGCGTCTCTTGCAACAGTCCTTCTTAGACTGTACACGTCAGAATGTAGGTAGGTGATAACATGTTTGAATGGTCCCCCATTAAAAAAAAATACAAATCTGCCTGCACATGAACAAAAAATATGCCCCAGAGAACAATTTAAACTTAGCCTTCTTTGTTTCATGCTAACTTTCTACAGATCAGAGAGGGTTGTTTGTTTACATGGGAGAAGCAGCCCAACACACATGGTACACTCTTAAGAAGAATTGTGGCTCTCTGGGTTCAAATGCGTTTCCTCTGCCTGAATGACACAGCACAACTTTTGAGCTCAGTGGGATTCTCCCGCAGGCAAAGAGCAAAACAAGCCTGTTGCATTAATTCGCAGCAGTGCCCCCCTTTAATTACTGCTTGGAAGTAAGGAATATGAGGTTTGGGAAGCTGCGTTCAATCTCAACGAGATCAGTCCAATAAAAGATATATCACGGTGTGTCCCAAGGATGTTTGTTACTTCCCAGCACTCTGTGCTGTTAGGAATACAAAACAGGTTGTGACAAGGGCAGAGCCTGCCAGCAGTTGTGAGGAGGGGTAGACTATGGAGCCATTTCCCCCGGCCCACAGAGCAGTAATTCCCCGTTCTCTATGCCATCTGGGGCACCTATCTGACCCCATTTGACCTTTTTCTGGGATACTCTAAATTGCTCACAGCTTGAAGAGTCCAGGGGAGGATGCAATTAATTAGGATTGGGAGACACTCTTCTCCTCTGATCCTAATTAATCCTCCTACTTGTCTTGTTTCCCTTCAAAGCAGTCAGTCTCCTTAAATGCTTATAGCATCTGGGACTGATGGGAAGGAGGGAAGGAAATTGAGCTTGAGGGATGAATCGCTCACTGAAGGCATTGCCCTGCCCTGATTTCCTCCCACAAGGAAGTTATAAGCTCTTAAGGGCTCAGACAGACCTATTACTCTTCCCAGACCCTGTTTGTGCCCCCCCTCCCTTTATTTCGGTTGATGCTTAGCTGCCCACAGCATCCCATGCCTCTAAGAAAGCGATGAGTATGCTTAGTCTTCATCGGGCCATTTTCATAGGGCAGTAGATTCTCTCAGTTCATAAAGTGTTTCTGCATACCTGGGGGATCTTCCATGGTGCCAGAACCCATCTTTGTCTATGTGGGGCTCCATTTCTGTACCTGCCGATCATCAGATTCTGCTAGAACTTGATTAATTGTAAGTTATCCTTTGCTTCAGGAACCAAAATTCTAGTGAAGTAGAATGATGCAAGTCTTGGTGTTAGAAAGAGCTCCCTATCAAGCAGAACCTAAAGGGGTACCTAAGGTAGCATGAAATGTCGGGGGGAGCAAAGAGAATGACTCAAAGCGAAGACCAAAGAGTATTATAGAGGAACTTGGTGCCCTCTATAGACCAAATGTTATAAGGCTAGGCACTGGAGGAATAAAAGTGTTTGTGGAACAAAAACACGAAGAACAGAGAGTAATTTGAATTATTATGTCCTTGTGCAATATAATAAAATCAAAACAAACAACATTTGTGGGAGGATGTGGCATTCAAAATGTAAAGCAGTAAAGGCATTACCAAAGGGGGCTTTGGCCAGCAGTTTCATGATAAGTGATCCCTGCACTGCAAGGCAAGTCGTATGATGTAATAAGGACCCGTCATTTTCGATTGATTTTACTTATGAACCACTGCCGACCAATTGTGACTGGCAGCTGGAAGGTAGACACAAACAAATGAATTTCCCAGGGTGAGTTGGATACATCGTCATCACATCTAATTGGCATTTGTGCTTCATTTTTCTCATCCTTGGGTGGAGGGGGGAATCTAGCAGAGAAAGAGGCGCCTGAATCTACTTAATTTCATTATAAGTTTTGTCAGCACCGTAGAAGTTATCCTGATGTGTTTTAAATTTAAAAGAAATAGCAGAGCCGATGTTTAGATACAGCATTTGGATGCAGCAGCTTATATGCCTTCTGATGTGTGTGATTGGTTGGTACAGGCTGAGTGATCAGGCAGCCTCCGTACAAATGAATCAGTACAGTTACTCAGGATTTGATCTATCTTACAAGATTTACAAAAGAGACATGTAAAGACATATGCAGTTTATGTACCAAAAATCTCTGGTCTCAAAAATGACCTTCTCTGTGGGACTGAGATTTTTTTCCTTTGCTTCCAGGATCTGAATGAACTAAAAAGTATCTTAAATCCTATGGTCTCTTGACCATAGGTGGGCTGACATATCTAACATTAATTGCTCTATCTGAAATTATAGTACTTACTTAAATGCATGACTAGGGTTTTTTTTTACCCCAGATATGCCTTCAGAAACAAAAAAAGAAGGAGGTCATCTTACATTTGCATACAAGTTAAAGTTTAAGTCCAGTAATAATTGTGTGTGTGTGTAACATTTTTAAGAGGGTCATCTTTCTTTCGAGTAAATGCCATAATGCTATGCCCGATTTTCATCAGGTTCTATTTTCAACAGGAAAAGATGTCCTCAGAGAGCTGCAGAAAGCTCTTGCTGGAAAGAATTCAGGTGTGCTGTTGTAACTATTTTCAGTACTGCTGGGTTGCTGCTTCTGCTGTGCTGCTTGCTTCTTCACTGCCTGATGCTAGCCAATCAGGGATCATGTAGCAAAGATGATGGCATCACACCATGGCTATTTAACATCTCTAATGAAGCTGTCCTATCAACCTCACTCTGAATGGGGAAAAGAGAGAAAGCATTCCTGTTACCCGGGTAACAAGGGAGTATTCCATGTCTTGCCACATTGGGTTGCTGGTTTGATTGACTGCCAACACTCTAACTTTCAGCCAATCTGGCTATAGCTGCATTTAATCATACACAAGTGATGGGACTGCACATTGAAATACGCATTGGAATGAACATCTGCTTTTACATTCTATCCCAAAGAGTCAACCATGCCTGGCTACGAGGATGAACTAGCCTGCCTGACTTGGCAGTTTTGAAAGGGAGTCGGTGTCAGGAGCAGAAGGAACATACTGAACAGTTTTACACCCTTTTCCAAGAGGGATGTTTTAAAAAAATATTGGAAAGGAGGAGGGCATATTTTGCAGGTTTCTAAAACATGTGTTTTGAATAATCCCTTAATTTGTAAAATGGTGATTAGAAGTCTATGCAGACTTCTGTCCAGTGTTTGTCCACTTCTTTCTATTGTAATGATTTCACACAGGGATCATTTCGAGCTGGAGCTCGGGGGAGCTCAGCTCCGGGAGTTGGTGCCAGTCCCCCCCCCCCCCGGCGGGGGAATGCCTGCTTGTGTCATGGCTGCAGCAAAATGACCCCACCCCATGGGAAAGTCCTTGTTCCTTCGACCAGCCTTCTGAAGGCTTCAGCCACCACTGAAGCTATCCTCCCAGAATAGTGGTATTTCTGAGGCTTGGATTAGTAGCTGTCTACTCTCTTGTCAGCCCTTCCTTCCTTCCTTCCTTCCTTCCTTTCTCTCTCTTTCTCTCTTCTTTCTTGCCTTCTGACATACTTCCGGTGATGTCAGGTGGTGTAGCATGTGCAAATAAGTTATGCTAGTGAGTTATGATAATGAGCTCCTGCACCTCTTTTTCTACAAAATGACCGCTGATTTCACAGTTATAGTCCCTTTGATCCCAAGATCCCAAAATTTCTAAATTGATCACGAAGGTGAAGCTGTAAGTTACCATGGGCTGCTTCCTACCAACTAGAGAGAAAGACAACCCTTATGAACACTAAAAAGACAATCCAGGGATTATGGGACTTGTACGAAGAAAAGCCATATGGGATGGTGGTTACAGTAAGTAGAGCAATCTGAAGAGATCAGGTAGAAAAACAGATGGAATGCAACACAATTTTTTTTTTAATCTAAGAAATATCCAGTTTCTACGATACAGCGGGTGGAAACTTTGGTTAGGGAAAGTGGATTTCATACCTGTTGACTTGACATAGTTCTCACCATTAATTATGTGGATTGGAGTTGTGTATAAAACAGTATAGATTAGTACACTTCATGTAAATCTTCGGTATAGATCTGTTACTACACTTCATGTAAACCTTACACATCGAGACACTTTAGAGAGCCAGTGTGGTGTAGCATTAAGAATGTTGTATTAGGATCTGGGAGACTCGGGTTTGAATTTCCACTCTGCCATGGAAGCTTGCTGGATGACCTTGGGCCAATAAGAACTGCACCAAAACGCAAGAATAAAGGAATGCAAAACAAAATTATTACTGATGACTATTGATTATATACTGTATTTTTCGCTCCATAAGACGCACCTGACCATAAGACGCACCTAGCTCTGCTTGGTGCCGTGGCTTGGGAAAGGTGAGGGGGGTTTAAGACGCACACACTTCCCCCCCCCCCACTTTTTTTAGGAGAAAAAGTGAGTCTTATGGAGCAAAAAATACGGTAATTAGAAATTGTTGTTGTGAATGTTTCATTAATGATCTGTAGCATGTCTGTTATGTTACTGTTGTTATGAGTATATTTTACTCTTATTGTATTATGGAGATTGGTAATAATACACAGTAATAATTTTGTTTTGCATACCTTTATTCTTGCGTTTTGGTGCAGTTCTTATTTCCTATATATTTGATTACTGCTATATATAGATATATGTTATACTGACCTTGGGTCAATCACATACTTTCAGCCTAACCTGTTTCACAAGATTGTTGTGAAGATCAAATGGAGAAGTGGAGACTGTTAGAAACCACTTTGGGTCCCCAAGATGGAGAAAAATGGGTATTTAAAAATAAATATGTGTGCCTTCATAGCCCTCCCAACCATCTCTTCTCTTTCATCTTGCAAGGCTGCACAACAACAGCTCTTGGGTGGGATTTTGCATCACCTCTTCCATTGTGTTTGAATTTGTTAGTTTGAACATCCTCCATTTCTACGTATGTTTTCAAGTCCTTTGGCCAAGTTACTAATTCTTCCTCTGAAATTTTAAAGGCTAATTCACATTGTAGTGATAAATTCCCAATTTTGGAATTTGAAACACAGAGGAGTCAAAGTGGAGTGCCATTAATGACCCAAATTCTATCCTTTTAAATTAATGGCAAAATGATGATAGTAACACCTTTTTAAAAAAATGTTGAAAATGTACCTGTGGGAAAAAATAGAGGTTTAAAATGTAATTAGAAAATACAGCCTATATCCTACCATCTTGTTTAGCAAAACTTTGAAGCATTTCTCCAGCCTAACAAGCCTTCATCCTACTAAAAGGTAGGGTTGCCAGGTCCAGCTGGCATGTGACGGATCCCTTGGTTTCTGGTGCTCCCTGCTGGTGCTGGCCAGCTGTTCAGCTGGGGAGAGTTACTGCCCCATATGTGATGTGCCTACATCACCCAGAAGTGATAGATACATTGGGGAGGGGCACTCCGGTTTTTGAGCAAAACTCTATGGTAGAATAAGCTTCAAACCATAGAGTTTTGCCCAAGAACCAGAGCGTCACCCCTGACATCATCGACGTGCCTATGTCTCTTCCAGGTGATGTAGGCACATCACACTTCTTCTCTCCCCTCTCCTGAAGTTTCCAGTCCCCTGCCAGCTTCTCATTTGGATCTGGCAACCCTACTAAAAGGGCTCTTCCCACAATGGCATTGAAACTGGAAGGAAGCTCCTGAGGCTGCTGGAAGGCTTCAAACGTTGCTGAATGGGGTGTGAGAATACAGGCCTGTAGCTGGATGAGTGAAGAGAACATTTGAACCAAACCAGCCCTCCTAGTGATGGTGAGGTACTTAATGAGGCACATGGCATCTGAGGAGTCTTCCAGTCTGTCTCGAGTTTTTGTCGAGATGGCTTCAATGATTGTATTTTGTGTTTGGTACTGTGTAGTGCAGTACACATCCTTTTTGAGCCTGAGGGCACCTTTGGAATTCTGATACAGAGTGTTGGGAGCAGCCAGAAAATGGCTGCCCTGGGAGGTGAAGACAGCCACAAAATGGCTGCTGCAGCTTACCTTTAGTCCCACAGTGAAGATCCTTGTGCTGTGATGGCAACTGCTGCCAAAGCAATGTTTTTTTTTTAAAAAAAACAAAAACCTGCAAAGCCAATCAAGTCTCCAGTGCTCAGTCTAGAGCCAGGCAGGGCAAAAGCCCCTCCTGGCCTTGCCCACTTTCTACTAATTACTAAGACAACCCTTTATTAGCACACACACAAACACACACACACAAACACACACATACACATAGTAGGAGGTCAGGTTAATTACAGATTAGAAAATACAAAATCCATTACAGAATGGGAAAACAGAGTAAGAGCACAATAAAATCTAATACATAGCATTACTTATCAGAATGTATAACTAGAAACTTTGCTACTATTTCAGTTATTTCTGTACCTGGATTATCAAGGAAGAAAAAAACCTTAAAATCACCGGAGGGCTCTAAAAGTTGGGCTAATATGGGATACAAAAGATCCCTACGGAACGCCAGATAGAGAGGGCACTGGAGGAAAACGGGGGGGGGGGGGGGGGACAGTTTTGACACAGTCCTTCATACAAGGACCCTGCCCACTTTCTAAAAACATTTGATGGGCACCAGAAAAGGTGTCATTGGGTGCCTTGGAGCCCACGGGCACCATGTTGGGGACCCGTGGTATAGTGGGCAGTGTGTCATTTGCACACATGGACAAAGCCCTGTGAATAATGGCCAACTTCTTTCTCTCAGAGAATCCACCATCCTACCTTCATGCCCTTTCACTGCTTCAACCTGACTCCTTGCTTTTGAAGAAGCAGGCTGTAGTCCTGAAAGCTTCTGCTGGAGTAAAATGTTGTTGGCCTTGAAGGAGACACAAGACTCTTGTTTATTTTTACAGTAGCAGACTAGCACAGATACCCCCTGTGGAATGACTCAACCTCACGGCTTGGCCTCCTTCTCTAAAATATTTCCAACCTTTCAGATCACTGGCTGGATCCACAAGCTGGGAAGGCAAGCAGTCTCTTCCCAAATCTTGCAAAGTGAACTTTGAGCATTTGTTTTGCAAGCTTCTTTCACAAAGAGAACCCTGAAGGATTAGCAAAGCCCTTGTTAATATTTGCTTGGCAACAGTCGTCACACAGCCCTGGCATTAGAGCCCGCTGTATTGACAGATAATGTTGGGAAGAACACTGGGGTTAAACAGCTATTCTTTCTTGCAGCTGTCATGGGACTTCCTCCTCGACAACTGCTTTACAGAGCGGGAAAAGGGCTTATAGTTGTTCGTTTACAGTTTTCTTAAAATATATTTCTGATATGAAAAATGTAGATCTGGCACCCTGAACATCACTGCCTTTGATCACAGACTTAATGGTTCTCTATAGGGCAATGAAATGTGGCTACTCACAGATAAGATGGGGGTTTCTCTATACCCTGAAAGTCCCTTAGGCTATATATAGCAAAATATACTGCAAGATATTATTTCATACATTTAAAAGAATAAAGGAAAGGTTCCAAAAATGTCTTGATGAGAATTGACCATGCTCATTACCCTCCAGGAGGCAAGAAATGTTAAGGGTAGTGGAACATTAATGGAAGAAAGCAGGAGGGGGTATGACAGACCCCTGGCACTTCCCCACTATGAGGCAGGTTTTCCCATCCAAAGTTTGTTCTCAGCTGTGACTAAGCAGCCCCTAGTAGCATGGATTTAGTTATGGTTTTAAAAGTCTATCTGTCCCACCCCACCATGAAGATCTAATCTGTTTTTTAGCCCAGCCCAGGAACTTGATAGAATAAGTAGGAGCCCTTTTGTTTTTCTCTTCAAAATCTCACTTGAAACAGTATAACAGTCAAGCAGAAATAATGATTTTATTTAAAAGGCAGGGATTGAATAGGTGTAGTCAGGGGTTGGAAATGCTGATATAAAATTGTTGTTAATATAGATTATACTTCTTTTAAGAATCAAAACAGTGTTGTTAAATTTTATTTTCATATATTCTTGGATTTTATCAGTGAGAGGTGTTCGACTGAGTATTTTAGATACAGTTATAATGTTTCTCCATATAGTTTCCTATGACTCTTCAGGTTTCCTAGATACAGTCTCTTTTATTTGTGTACCTAAACTCTCCCCCTTTTGGAAACCACAGTGTATTTCAGTATCCCAAAGTATCTAAATCCTAGTCCCTTCACAACAGATTAGGGGTGTCCTCAGAGCAAAACCCCCTGTGTAACTGGGTGGAAATTATTCTCCTCCTCAGAAGATATAACCCTTTTCTTTTGACCTGAATAGGAGTTTCTGCATACTACCCAATTGCCCTTGCCAAAATCACAATCCCAGTTCTGGTGCCAGTGTAAAACGAACTTCAGTTTAGGCTGACTCTTAGATGTTCAGTTGTGATACTGAATTCTTCCTCAGAATTGATAGAAAGCAGTTAAGGCAAGGAGTCATTTTCCTTCACTTGAAAGGTGAATTCTTCCTCAGAATTGATAGAAAACAGTTAAGGCAAAGATTCATTTCCCTTCGCTCCAAAGGTGAACCTATCTGACTAACTCTGTCAGACTCACTGACTCCAACCGACACTGTCAGAAGCCAACTGAATGACTTTCTAACTTCTTCAGAGACCAATTGGATGAAAAACTCCAAAAAGACCATGCCCTCAGCACTCAGCTAATCAAATAGTTCTCCTCAGCTGGCGCTGGCCAATCAGAAGGTAGAGGGGGGAGGGGGAGGGAGCAGCCTGTCACTCAAGCTCTCAATTCCAGTGAAGACGTAGCTCTTGACCACCCAGCTCTCTGAAATTGCTGCACTAGGAAACCTGTTGTTAAGTGCAGTGGGGAGGGGAGAAGGAAAAAGAAGAGGAAGCAAAATTAAGCTGTTTTGGTCCTTAACAGTTTACAGAGGAAGATACAGGTTTAGGAGACGCATGCCATGACTCTTACAAACTGAAGACTGTGGCTTCCTTTATTGAATCAACCCATCTCATGTTGGGACTTTCTCTTTTCCTACTGCCTTCAACTTTTCCTAGCATTACTATATTTTCCAGTGACTCCTGTCTTCTGATTATGTGATCAACAAACAGCCTCAGTTTAGTCATTTTAGCTTTTGGGGAGAATTAAGGCTTGATCTGATCTATAGCCTATATAAGATAAAAACAACAAGCTTATTAGAAATTATGAAGTGTAACAAAACAAAGCAAAATGGCCCTCATAGTTTCCTTTAGGCTAAACATTTGCCAGTGGAATGTCTTTTAATTGGCAACCACTGGCCTTCTGGATGACTTTACTTCTAGGAATGCACATAAGGCTCTCTCTGTGGCATGTCAGAATGTGGAAAAACCATTGGGGAAGTAGAAATTCACACAATTTGTTTGTCTGTTTATTGCCATCAAGTCACAACCGACTTGTGGTGACCCCATGGGGTTTTCAAGGCAAAACAATTTCAGAGGTGGTTTGCCATTGCCTGCCTCCATGTCAAGACCCTGGTATTCTTTGGAGGTTTCCCATCCAAATACTAGCCAAGTCCAACCCTGCTTAGCTTCTGAGATCTGATGAGATTGGGCTAGCCTGGGCTATCCAGGTCAGGGTAGGAGAATTTAGATTTATTTTATTCTATTTAATTTTTGTCTCCAGGTTTGAATGTGAGTAACCACACTGCAAGGAAGCTATTGGCATCTGTCCTACCACACTGCCTAGCATAGTTTCCTTCATCCTAAGGAGCCTCCCTCCAACTTAAATGGCTCTGCCTTCAGTAGAAGGACCACTCGTATAGGAGGAAAGCTTCCACTTGTACTGAGAACAGTGATATGATACATGCCACTAAGAGATTTCACAGTGGCCACCTTTTTCTTTTCTGTGGCAATGCAGTGAAGTAACAAACAAGGCAGGCAGGCAGAAATATCAGAGCAGGAGAAGGAAGTAGCACCAGTCTGTTCTTCCCCACTCAAAGCTTCATCCACCTCTTTAACTGTTGTAAGTTATGAAGAAGCAACTAATCCATAGGGGCATCCATCCAGCCTCAGTATAGTCACATATCAAGCCCACTGATGATCCATCTCTGGTCCTTTATCTGGTCCATGACCAGTGTTCCCTCTAAGTTGAGTTAGTGTGAGGTAGCTCACAGTTTTTTCGCCTCCAGCTTACACATTTTTGTCTTAGCTCAGGAAGGATGGCTCCAGAGCACACTAATTTATGCAGTAGCCAAATTGCTCACTCACAACTTTAATGCCAGTAGCTCACAAAGTAGAATTTTTGCTCACAAGACTCCACAGCTTAGAGGGAGCATTGATGACCCAGGATTGCGGCTCTTTAACCACCTTTTTCCTGATGACAGTAGAAACTGAGGCTCCCTCAGAATTAGGGCATATTAGGACAATGCTAGCATCATATGAATACTGATGGGGTCTGGGCAGGGTCAAAGCATTGTTACTCTGGGCCTAGGGGGAAAAACAGCATCCCTCCCATTTTATACTTACAATTATATATGAGTCATGAAACAAAAATGTCTATTTTTCACCTGAAATGTCATGAACTGATCATATTGTGATAGAGGACTTGTAGGCCAGGAGAAGAAATATACTCACAGAGCAATTCTAAACAGAGTTACACTCTTCTAAATCCATTTAAGTCAATGGGCTGAGAAGGATGTAACTCTGTTAGGATTGCACATAGGCCTCCACTTACCAGCCCAAGATGGTGGAATTACAAGCCCCCAGTCCTGATTTCCCACCTCCCAAAGAATTGAGGGGGAGGGGAAATGTCCTCAGTCTCTGTGGTAAAGGCCATAGAAAATAGGGGAGGTAGCCCAGAATTTCACCCAGAAGTGATATCACATAATCCCAAACCTTTTCCTCCCCGGGTTCCCTCTCCAAATCTTCCACCACTTTCTGAGGCAGAACTGGGAGCCCTAACTGCTCAGTCATTTGCCTGCCTTTGAGGGCTGCCAACTCTGGGTTGTAAAATTTTGGGTATTTTTGACCTGGAGTCTGGTGAGGATGGGAGTTGGAAAAAGGAATGTATAATGCTATAGAGTTCACCTTCCAAAGCAGCCATTTTCTCCAGGGGAACTGATCTCTGTAGTCTGGAGATCAACTGTAATTCTGGGTAATCTTCTGGCCCCACCTAGAGGCTGGTAACCCCATCTGTCTGCTGTTCTTCAGCCCTGGTCTGAACTGGAAGTGAGTAAACAGGAAGGAGTTCTTGAGATTGATGAGGCTAAATGAAATGTGTGGCTGTGATGAAAAAAAAAGCAAAATCATTGCTAGGGTTTATTAGGAGAGAAACTGAGACTGAACTTGTCATCATCATCCCTTTCTTATGCTGCAGGAACATTTGGGATTCTGTGTGCAGTTCTTATTTGCTGTACCACAGAACAGCATTTATAGGGCTGCAAAAGCTGCAAAAAAGGGTAATCAAAATGATCAAGGTGTTGGAGCACTTTTCCTACAAAGAAAGGCTGAGGAGTTTGGGGCTTTTTAGTGCAGATAAAAGATTACTGTGCAGGGAGCACAATGAAGCTGTATAAAATTATTCATGGGGGTAGAGGAAGTGATTAGAAAGAACTTTTCCTTCCCCTTCTGTAACACAGAAACTCAAGCTTGATTGACAGTAGATTCAGGGACAGAAAAATGAAGGTAGTTCGCATCATACATGTGCTAAACACTGGAAGACACAGTTAAGAAATAATTAAATGTTGGAGGAGGGACCATTTGCCTCCTAATGATGTCTGGCAGGGAGAAGTGTGTTTTTGTTAAGGTGGCATCTGGAGTTGTTGCAGTTAGGATCTCTACTCTCAAGTTGTACTATAGATAAACAGTCTTGCTGAGTGTCTTCACAAGCATCTGAGATAAGTTCTTCAGGAAGCCTCTGAGATTAGTTCTTTGGGAAGTTCCCATTATAAAAATATATAAAATATGGTCAAGGATGAGTAACTGTTTCCCATCATGGACCATCTCCTGAACTGCCGTGTACTGTGTCATCCAGCAAGGAATAAACACGGTGACTCTTGTGACTGTTGTGATTGCTGATTTTAATTTGTTATTTGTTATGTTGATTTTAAATGTTGTGACCCACCCTGATCCCTACTGTGTAGAGAAGGGTGAGCTATAAATCCAGTTTAATAAAATAAATGTATGGGATTAGCTGCTACAGATGCTTTAATGACCACTAGTTCACGTGGATTTAAAGACTATTTAGTAGAGGGATGAATCTATCAATAACTATTAGCTATAATGGCTAAATGAAGCACTATGAATACCAACAGCTGGGAGCAACATTGGGGGAGAACAATCGTCTTCTTGTCCTGCTTGTAGACTTTCTGGAAGTATCTGGTTGGCCACTATGAGAAGCAGAATCCTGAACTAGACAGACTTTAGATCTTTTCCAGCTGGGCTATTCTTATATTCCTGTTTCTCTGCTCATGCTTTTCAGCTGTTCAGTCTAGTGTATAAACCAAGACACAAATCATTAGTAGTGAGCAGCTGAGATGTACAAAGGGAGAACTGAGTGTTGTGATAAAGCACCTAAAACTGAAAAAGAGAAGCTGAAGGATCCCCTTGCCTAAGGCTTGCCTGGCAACCAGTAGGAGACCAAGAAGTGGGGCGGGGACATGGGGGAGAACAGCCACTGGCAACAGCATTACATCACTTCCAGGAAAAAACAAGAAGTGACTTCACACCTCTCTAGGAATTACTGGAAACTGTATAGTCATAGAGTTTTGGCACATACCAGAAAGGATTAGGGGAGGGAAGATAGTACAGTCTAATCTGATTTTGTCAGATCTTGGAAGCTAACTAGGGTTAGTATTTAGAAGGGAGGAAGAAGAGTTTGTAGAGGAAGGCAATGGCAAACCACCTCTGCTTCTCACTTGCCACGAAAGTAGGGTTACCTGCTCTGGGCTAGGAAACACGGGGAGATTTCGGGATTGGAGCCCGAGGAGAGCATAGTTTGAGAAGGGGAGGGACTTCAGTGGGGCATAATTCCATAGAGTTTGCCTTCCAAAGCAGCCATTTTCTCCAGGTTCATTGATGTGTCACCTGGAGATCAATTGTAATAGCAGGAGATCTCCAGCCACCACCTGGAGGTTGCCAACCCGACATGAAAGCCCCTTGCTGGGATTGCCGTAAGTCAGCTACAACTTGATGGCAGTTTACATACACACAGAAAGGATTGACATCACTTCCAGGGAAACCCCCAGAAGTGACATCACACCATAGGCCCAATGGCTGTTTTTAGAAAAATTTCTCCCACTGCTGTTTGCATATATTTCTGCTCATACGAGTGTGGTTTCCAGCTTTGCTGCTGTTTCTGCCTCTTACTCAAATAAAAATATGTTCCCTGTTCAAAATCAATTGCTCACTAGGGCTGCAACTGGTAACAATAGCTTACATTTTATTAATATTGTCTTGCATTAGTTTTGTTTGATTTTATTTATTTGAATTATTTCTAGGCCACTTTTCCATCTAATTCAGGGTCCTCAAGTTGGCAAACATTAAAAAATTTCTAGCATGAAAATGTTTCAAACATTTTAAAGCATTATTTATATATAATATTATATTTAAAAACAAAATATGTGAATGCATAAAAACAAATGGGGCTAATAAGATTTAGTAAGGGAACACCAAACAAAACAAGGAAGTCTTCACCTGCTGGTAGAAGGCAATGATAGAGGGCGACAGATGAATCTCCCTGGGGAGAGAATTCCAAAGTTTGGGAATGATGACCAAGAAGGCCCTTTCTCAGGTTGCCACCCATCTAGCCTCAGATGATGGGGGAAACCTGAAGTGGGCTCCCCAGAGATTACCAGAGTAGCCCACTAGGTTCATATGAAAGTAAGTGATCCTTAAGGTATGCTGGCCATAAGCCATGCAAAGCTCTAAAGGTCAATACCGGCACCTTGCATCGGGCATGAAAGCAAATCAGGAGCCAATATAAGAATGGACTGATGTGGTCCCTACAACCTACTCCAGGTAGTATTTAGGCCACCGCATTTTTTACCAACTGTAGCTTCAAGAGAGTATTCAAGGGCAGCCCCATGTAGACCACATTGCGTTGCATCGAAGCTAGATGTTACCAGGGCATTTACTACAGTGGCAAGACATTTCTCCCTCCCAGGAAGGCTGCAGTGGCTCTCCAGCCAAGGCAGTTGAAAGGTGTCCCTGGCCACCACTGCCATCTGTTTATGCAACAGGAGACCTGAGTCCATCAGAACTCCCAAGCTACAAACCTGCTCCTTTAGGGGAAGTGCAACCCTATCCAAGATATCCCATTTCCTGGGTCGGACCTTCCCCCCCACACACATCAGTAGCACTTCCATTTTGTTGGGATCCAGTTTGTTACCCTCATCCATTCCAAAACTACCTCCAGGCACCTGTTCACAGATTCTTCAGCCTCCCTGGGATCTGCTGGAAGTGCAAGACAGAGCTGAATATCATCCGTATGTTGGTAGCAACTCAGCCCGAATCTTCAGATGACTTCTAATAGTGGCTTCATGTTTTAAAAAAACAAAACAAAACATGGGGGACAAGATGGATGAAGGTAGTTGAAATGTTACTGACAATTTCTCAATAAATGTCCCAAAGGAGTCAAAGCCATCGAGCTCCTTCTACTCAAACAATACTATTTGGGAAATACTTGACACATCGAACATTATTAGGAAGAAAGCAAAAGGAGGTAGGGGAGTGTAGGGAGAATAAGCATTCATCTCAGCCAGTCATCAGGAATGGTCACATTAGTCAACTAGTTCCTAACTGCATAACAGGGATTCTGCCTGTCAGTCACCAATCCTTGCAAGTGCCCCAAAATAACAGCATTTGAGTTTGAAAGAGAATTTGGAAGTGGAGTGGGAAAGAAACAGTGCATCTCAGTCTTCCGCTAGCAAAAACATTTCTGTAAGCTCATGTATGGGGTTTGCCACCACACAAAAAAATTGTTGTTGGAAAGGGTAAGATAAGGCTGCCCAACAGCTGATCTTCAAGAAAATATACTCGGCTTTTCTCCTCCCCACATGCGGCTTCTTGCAGATACAGCTGACAGCTTATTGCTGAGGGGAGTGTCATAGGCCTGTCAGCATTCGACCTATGCGCCGGCTTTTATGCTTATAAAGACGGCATTGCCACCCTCACCTTAAAAAGGAATACCAGCAGCCCCCAAATAGCCATAGGCTGAAGTGAAACAAACAGGTTAATCAACACATTTGTTCTAAAAAAATTGGAACAGTGGAATCCTGTTATTTGAGCCCAGGTAGACTGAGATGTTTTCTGTGCCTCTTGCACAGCATTTAATGCCTCCTAAAGCTGCAAGTTCTTTTGTGAAGAACCCTAATCAAAACAGTACAATGAGCCCAAGGAAGGCAGGATGCCATTGAGAAACTAACAGGATGGAAGAATAAGGTTTCTAAAGAACAGAAACACCAACAATTAACCTCTAATTTCAGTGATTAAATAAAGGGTTTAGTGCTTAGGTAACTCCATAGGGGGGAAAGTCCTTTGTGTAAGCTAACTTGAACTTCAATTAATACATATATCCATATGGCTGTTCCATTGTCTTGTGTTCGTAAGCTAGTAATAGTACGACTGCTCAGCTTTGTTGCGCTCTCATTGACTCAGTAAGTGATAAGTGACTCATTTCCCAAGACAGATTTCCAGGAAGGAGAAATTACTCTATGTGCATTGTTCTTGTTCTGTACCCAATGAGGAGCTTCGATCACTACAAGTGGGTCGTAGCTGGTAGGAATCAAAAGAGTTAAAATGGGTGCTTGATGTGGAAAATAAAACGTTGCCAGACCAGGACATAATGCTCAGATGCAGAGTGATTTGGATCATTCCATACGGCATCTGACACACAGTCTCCTGTGACAAAATATTTCCTCATCCTATGTACCTTTGTTACAGCCTTGGCATTCTAGTCCTATTTTACAGATTGGGCAGTTGAGGCAGAGAATTACTTGCTTGCCCAAGATCATCCAGCTGAGCTCGTGATCTGTCATAGAATTGTCTGAACTACATGGCAGAGTCTTATATCACCAGAAAGTACTTCTTCATAGTACACAGAATTAACTTGTAGAATTTGCTGTAACAAAGAGGTGACAATTGGCCGAGCATCTTCTCTACAAGCTGGGGGTCCCTGTGACAATTCCCAGCATCTCCTGTTCAAAAAGGATTGTAATAGTAGACCTCTGCTTATCAGTACAATCAGGGCTATTTTGGGGTAGGAACGCACAGGAATGGAGTTCCGGCTGGCTCCTGAGTTGGCCACACCTACAACCAAAACCTCTGCCATGTGTGGCTGCAGAGCATGCTGTCATCCCCACATTACACACAAGAGGGAAAGGCAGCATGTTAAAAGTCTTTCTTTCCCTCTGGGGAGGCCCTTGGGATTTCCTTGTCAATTTCACTCCCGCCAGTCAGCTGAGAGTGAAATTGACACTTCAGCAGCACCTTTCCCAGACATCTGGTGTGTGTGTGCGGGGTAGGAGACTAGAAAGGTGATGCTGAAGTGCCAGGGATCTTTCAGATCCCAGGCACTTCAGCAGCGCCTTTCACTGGCCGTCTGGTGTGGGGAGCTGGGAGACTAGAAAGGTGATGCTTTCAGATCCCAGGCACTCCAGCAGCGCCTTTCCCTGGCTATCTGGTTCGGAGAGGGGGGTAGACTAAAAAGGCGATGCTGAAGTGGGGCAGAGAAGCTCAGGGGGGAAAGAGGCAAGCTTCCATGCCTGCCTTGTGCTTTCCCAACCCCCACGTAATATGCTAATGAGCTTTGCTGTCAGGGTGTGGCCTATTATGCTAATGAGTTCCTGCTAGACTTTTTCTACGAAAACAGCCCTGAGTACAATCCTATGCAGAATTGTTCCAGACTGTCCATTGATTTCAGTGGGAGGAGGAGATTGGATTTATATCCCACTCTTCATTACCTGAAGGAGTCTTAGAGCAGTTTACAATCTCCTTTCCCTTCCCTTCCCCACAACAGGCACCCTGTGAGGCATGTGGGGATGAGAGAGCTCTTTCGAGAACTGCTCATTAGCGAACAGCTGTGTAATAACTTGTAACTGACCCAAGGTCACACCAGCAGCTGCAAGTGGAGTGAGGAGTAGAGTCCGTGCTCCTAACCACTACACCAAACTGGAGTAACTCTGCACAGGATTGCTCTGCAAGACTCTGGAAGGCCACTACCAATCACAATAGGCAGTGCAGACCTTGCTAGATCAATGGTCTGAGTCAGCACAAGACAATTTAATGAATTCATGCATGATTAAATACATGCACAGGGACTACGAGCCAAAGTTACCAAATAGAAGGTTCATGTGCATACTTTACTTTTGAATTTCCAGAGGCATCTCCCTGGCTGCGGTTGGAAACAGAATGACAGAGAAAGGAGACTTTTGTCAGCAATTATTTGGTTCTTGCATTCACCCTATGTGGTGCAGTGGTTAGATGGTCAAACTAGGACCTGTAAGACCAAGGTTCAAATCTACGCTCTGCCATGGAAGTGTACAATGGACCAGTTGCATATTCTCAACCTAACCTTCTTCACTGGTAGACGGAGAGGAGAATGGTGTAGAATGCGTACAGCCTTGTTACACGTGGACATGGACCCAGAAAAACCCAGCAGTCAGTTTCTGCATAATACAAACATGTGCTAACTCTAAAGGGAATTTCTCCTTTCTAAGGAAATCCCCTTCCCTGGAGATTTTTTTCTTGCTGTGAGAGATTAAGAACTCCAGGCTCCTACGCTAGCGGATTCATTCTGCTACCGGCTTATTAGAGGTTTTCCCAACAAGCTAGTGCACCTTTACAACATGAGATCATCCTTTATAACAAACAGCATAGAAAGAGGGCAGGCTCCATCAGCTTGAAGGACAGTAAAATCTTGCTCTCAAGCAGAGTGCACACCAGCCCCTGTTTACAGAATACTTAGAATTCCCGAGAGGAACACAGAAGCAAAAACAATCCTTCCTTTCCACTGTAAAGATATCAGAGTCCCTACACCATGACTTAGTCTGCTTAGAGCAGAAGGGGGGCCTGATTAACGGATCCTGGGTGAGACTGAGAGTAAAGAGAAGGAACAATATGGAAGAATAAAAATTAATCTATCTCATGCTCAGTAACACCCCCCCCCCAAAAAAAAAGTAAGGATATTGGATCTTTCTTCAGCATTTCTCTAACACTGCCCCGCTTCACACCGTGATTACCGTGAATTTTGGGAGGATCACAGGGTGACGTGCACTCCTGTTACACATGGTTGGTGGCCTCTCAGTATATGTGACTATAAAGTCTGCAGAAAGGTTTATCATCTAGTATAGATATGAAAGGCTGTAAGTGTGATTGTGGCCATTTGGTCCGAGGTAGTCCAATGTTATAAAATGGCTCTGAAAATAGCTTATTGGAGGTGTCTTCCATGTTAATAGAGGCTGTTTTTCTTTGGGTATATGGTTCTTGATCGAGAGCAAGTCTGCATCACTTTGAGCCCTCTTAAGCCCACCAGCTGAGTACATTGGCTCAACAAGGTATAGTAGATCCATTTCCTTTTGGAGACAACCAAATTGGAAGGGGGCATTTGTTGAGCATGTGGACAATACTCAGCTCACCTGCTACTTTGGCTAGGTGACCCCATGCAGTCTCCTCTGTCAGATGTAGTTACTGCAGGTGCCTGCAAAAAGATAGCTCACATAAGAAGGGAAATCCTGAATGAAGCATCTCCGAGGAGCCAGCCATATAAAAGGCTTCACTTATTGTATAAGGCATCTTCCCATTCTCTTCCCCCCTTCCTTTCTTCCTTGTTTCCTCTCCTAGCCCTCTTCCCTTTTTTGTGCTTCAAGCTTATCTATA
The DNA here is from genome assembly GCA_029233225.1 of Lepidodactylus listeri. NCBI lineage: Eukaryota > Metazoa > Chordata > Lepidosauria > Squamata > Gekkonidae > Lepidodactylus > Lepidodactylus listeri. The sequence goes on along the minus strand of JARCFY010000001.1, from coordinate 53,356,261 downwards.
CAACTGTCTTATCAGGCCTTCCTCTTAGGAACTCAATCCACTTGTACCAGGTTGGTATGGATGAACTCTGCACATGAATGTCGAATTTATAAAGATGAAAAAAAAACATGCTTTTAATAGCCTGCTGTAACAGCTGTTTGCACATCTGTGGAATCAGCCTTTGCCACTCCTCTGGGAGGAATGGCTGGGTTTCCCCAAATATAGCTCAAGCTGTAATAAAGCTCTGCAAAATTACCTTGGCCAAAGGCTATGGCAGAAAGGGGGGAGGGGTGATACTGTGTCTGTACAGCAAGTGACCATGACTCTGTCATGCTGGTCCCTATTGCGATAAAAATGTTATGTCTGTACACAGCCTCAGTTAATGTGAAAGCCAAGAATTCAGGGAGTAGCTTAAATATTATATGCTTTTCTGTTACATCACAGCAAGACCTAAGTAGAGGGGACCAACTGACTAATAGTCGATTATAGGGGAGGGGCCATGGCTCAGTGGTAGAGCATTTGCTTGGGCATGCATGCAGAAGGTCCCAGGTTCATTTCTCAGCATCTCCAGTTGTAAGGACGAAGCAGTAGGTGATGTGAAAGATTTCTGCCTGAGACCCTGGAGAGCCGCTGCCAGTCTAAGTAGACAATACTGACCTTGATGGACCAATGGTCTGATTCAGTATAAGGCAGCTTCATGTGTGTTTATGGTAGTTTCACTTCAACTTTTATCAAGAAATGTCTTCATATATCATATCTGTAAGGTCATAGCTTTCCTTTTCTCAGTCTAGAAAAATAAGGTTCATAGCCCCCTTTCCATATTAAATCCTGCATAATTTGTGTAAGTTTAGTTTAGACATACACAGAGACAATTTCTGTAATGTGTGTGTTTGTGTGTGTGTATTTATAAAGCTTACTTTGAAAATGGCATACCAGCAACAGCTGATTTTATTCTTTCTAGTAAATGCATTCCATTGGTAGAGTCCATATGTATTATAACAACTGCTCACATTCAGTAACCATCTGCCATTGGATGCATCAGTTAAAGAACAGAGATAAGAACATATTGGCAATTAGCTTTTACTCTGTAAGGACTTGCTCAATGATAGTCACTTATTTATTGCAGAGTTCTTGTTCCACACTCCAACAAGAATCCAGGCATGCTCCAAATACAGGAATGTTGCTGGCTTGGTGTTAGCCCTGCTCATCTGATACAGGGCTTTTTGTTTGTTTGTTTGTTTGTTTGTTTTGGTCAAATAATATTGAGAATAGTGTGGGAGCAAGAGGTTCCCATGCTGATGTGAAAATTTATGACTTATCCTATGGTTGAGAGTTATCCATATATGTTTTGGTTGGAAGAGAGAGAACGAATGGGATCTGATTTCTGCCATGTGCTGAAAACCACTTGCCTATGACTGGATTGCCCTGACCTTAATAGCTTAAGCTAGCCAGATCTTATCAGATCTCAGAAGCTAAGCAGCTTCAGCTCTGGTTAGTATTTGGATGGGCAACCACAAAGGAAGTCCAGGGTCATGATGCAGAGGCAGGCAATAGCGAACCACCTCTGAACTTCTCTTGCCATGAAAACCCCACAGGTTTGCCATAAGTCAGGTGTCACTTGATGGCAAAAAAAGACAAATGTGGCTGGATCTTGTGCTGTTCCATTGAATAATTTTTGAATAACTGGAACATGTGGAGAGAGGAAGAGTTGCCAGGTCTGTTTGGTGCCGATGGCAATTGCGTGGATGCTTCCCCTCTGATTTCCCCATCCAATGTGGTTTGTTGGACTCACACAACAATTCTGTATCCAGCATTATTTTTCTACAACTCAGCCCACATTTAGATCAATACATAACTGGATTTACGGAAACATCCAGCATACACTGGAATTAATAAATTGACACTGAAAATGATATGGAACACTGTAGACCCCAAATGATCATGAGAACTCACACTTGAACTAGAGAAGGGGGGGGGAATCAGTTGAGGCTAGGTAAACAAATCTATTCCTTAATGAAATGCATTCTGAAGTACTTAATGGTAATGGTAGTTATTACTAACAATGAGCATTGCATCAGGCATGTGCATTCATGTGAGGAACATTATTTAACGTGCTTTTTTCCCACTGCACCATTAGTGCATCCATTTTGCAACAGCACTCTAGGTTTACAAAATTAGGTTTATGTGCTTTATATCTTTGTTGCCATTACATTTTGTCAGTTTTTTTTTCAGTTCTGCAACATTTTTTCATATGCCTACTTTGTCAAGAAAATTTAATCACACAGCCAAACAGAATCACATTATGTAATTTCATGCTGGAAAAGTACCAGAGTGGCACTTCTGTCAGGATTCTACTTCTGGAGCTTACAGAACTCTGGTTGCTCGCACACGTGTGCACAGACGGATGGGCTCCTGGGATATTCAGCTTTCCATCAGGATGTTGCTCAAGGTGTGCCATTGCTCTGCCTTTTCTTCTTGTCCCGCAAATGACCCTGAGTAGCTCAGTGGTTTAGCTTGTGCACAGGGATAAAGTAGAAATGGGTTCCAATTCTGGCATAAACACACTAGCTGGGTTGGATCCAGCGAGCTTTTACAGCCCCCATCCCGTATGGCTTTTGTCCATGCGGGTCCCATGGTCATAAGCATAGCATGTTGAGGTCGTTAAAGGGGACCCCATTCCCTTTTTTCACCAGAGGAAATGCTGGTTGGATCCAACCTACAATATTTCCACTGGAGCAAGAATGAATAATTGTGAATATACAGTGGCTCATAGCACTGGGCCCTCAGTCAATTAGAATGTACGTCTCTTCTCTGATTTTCCTGCAGGGAGGGTGAAGAGTCTGCTGTTTGTGGTGTGTAAGAAGTGACACAATCCATTAAGAATGTCGATTCTAGCCTCCTCCACACTGGTCTTCACAACAGTTGGATTGCAGTTTCACTGGCAAATGCAGTTTCAGTGATGATGCCAACTTGGCACACATGAGTGATTCAGGAGAGAATCATATGTGAGATCTGTAGCCCTCCCACCCCTTCTTCCCAGTTTTCCTGAGGCATGACATCTCCTCATGCCAAATAACACTGATCACTACCTCCATGTCCACCATTTTACTGTGGCAAAGGGAAGAAAAATCAGAAGACTCATCTTTTTTTCTTAAGGCCATCCAAATATATTGATATTTATGTTTTCAGTTCAGCTTACCACTCATTTGAATGGAATCTTAACATCACTAATTTTGTTTTAAATCCTGCCTAGTGTGTTTTATTACACACTAGTAACTGAAAATCTTACAGCCATTTTCAGGATCCATTTTCAAGGTTTATGGCTACATTCTTACATTCACAGTTAATGTACTTACCCTCTTATTTCCGTGTTCTGACCTTGTTTGTCTTGCTCTCCAAATAAAAAGCTAAACCTAATTGAAAGCAGTTGTTAGGGTCAGTTGTTATTAGCATTTTATTGCCATCTTGTTAAATGCTTTTTTATGGTGTGGTGGTCAAGGGAATTTCCCCCCAGGTCTGGTAGCAAGAAAATCGATCGCTTCTTTCAGTGTGGCTTAGATTTGTCACTGTGGTAGTCAGAAAAATTTCATCTCTAACTGTCTGGGGCAATCATGAGGGTGATTGCACATTTATCTTGAATGATTCCTGGAAAGTGATCCAAATGTCTGTATGTCTCAACGGGCATCTGACATAAAATATTATTTGAAGGCACATTTGAAATACATAGAACCCTCAAACTAGCCTTCTGTTCCTAAGGAAATATGCTAGAGTTTGCTTCCAGCTTTTCATTTTTTGGATCATCACATTTTTTATGGAGAAGTGCACTTCATAGAGTCTGACAGAAAGTTGATGCAGGAAGGTTAAATTTTGTCAGAACTGCTGGTCACATGGCCAAGATGAAAAACTCCAAAGAAAAATTTAGAGATTTGTGAGGCTTCCAGTGAGGATACAGTGAGGGAATTTTAGGTGAGAAGTTTTGGATTAGTCATTAAATTACATCCCACTTATTTAAAAAAATATCGCAATAGCTTCAGAAGACAATTTGTGGTTCATGCTCCATTAAAGTGGCAATAGCAGGGCAAGCAATTTCACCAGTGAAAACAGATTCAGATTATAAACATCATAGAATGAAATAGGGATGCCAGACACCCTGGTGGAGGTGTGGGTGCCCCGCTACCAGGCTCTGACCCCCCCCAGCCACCAATCAGATGGCCAGCGGGGCAGGAACTTGCCAGTAGAAAGATGAAGGGCTAGGTCATGTTGCCAGCTACATATAGAAAGTGACGTTATCATGCCAGCAACTTCCAGGTGACACTTTGGTATTTTGGCAAAAACTCTATGGTAGAGGCAGTTTTTACCATAGAGTTTTTGCCCAAATACCAGAGTGTCACCTGGAAGTCGCTGGTGATGACATCACTTCCTGTGTGTCACTGGCAACATGGCTTGGGCCTTTCTTTTTCTCCTGGTAAGTCCCCCCCATCTCCCAAGCCTAAAATGAAAGCCTGTACATCATTCATATGGATCAAAGTTGATAATCAATGTTATGCACCAAATGGAGGAACTAGGCTTTCTCACAGAGTTCTAGTACAGAAATTATGAGAGTACTTTGAAACAGGACACCTAATTGTATTTCTATGGTAATATCATGTTTTGAAATAGGCTATCAATACTCTTCTCTAGCATCAGCTGAAATCAAATGTCTGGACTGAAACCTGACAAAGACATTGGGGGAATTCAGCTGTATTACCACTGCTTTGCAATATTACAGGAAATTATTATGCTTAATTTGTAGAAACGACAACTGGCAATATCATTATTGCCTCTTAACAAAGTCATTATCACCAGTCTGCTAACAGAATGTCAGACATTATTTCAGGACCACCTGTATTGCTGATGTTTTAAACCATATGTTTCTAACAGAACAAAGGGAAGCACACCAAACAAACCTAGAGCAGTTACAAGCTGTAATGTTTATTTAGGAAATTTGTATTTCACCTCTCTAGAACCTGCTCACAGCAGCTCACAGCTAAAACAATGCCAACTAGTCAATAAGAAAATCCAGGCAATAAAAACCTTAAATACAAGTCAATCTGAGCCATAAAAGCAGCATAAAACAGAGCAGTATGATATAGTATTACCAGTCCTCAAGCTCCAAGTAGACTATAAAAAAACCCAAATGAATAAACAACAAATGTTTTCAGTCTAGCACTAGGCTTGCCAGTTCCTGGACATTTGGGGATAGGGCCTGTGGAGGGCCAGGTTTGGGGAGTGAGGGACCTCAGTGGGGTAGAATTTCATCGAGGTCACCCTCCAAAGGAGCCGTTTTCTCCAGGGGACCTATAGTGTAGAGACCTAGGGGTATAATTCTAGGAGATCTCCAGGCTCCACCTGGAGATTAGTGACTATGTGTTGCACCTAAAGGAAAGTAAGGTAGGCACCAAGTGAGTCTCAAGGGACAGGGCATTCCAAAGATGAGGCACCTGACCAGAGATTCCATGTGACTGATTGCTGCCCACCTCACCTATTGCAGGAAGGGGCAGAGAGAGCAGGGCTTGAGAAGGGGCTGAACAATACAGGCTAAGGAAGTCTCCCACACAAGTCATCTAACGTGTTTCAAGCAAGTGTGCTCTTCATGAGGCAACACCAGATAGTGTTGTAGGAGAATATACTTCCTTCTCCTCTCCAGGTTACGGAGTGCCTCATATGAAGACAACCTTACATCACAGCGTATAGAACTTTGTGGGGTTTTTTTCCTTTTAATCTGTGCTGAAAATTCTGAAGGCACCAGAATATGGTGGCTGAAACACAAAATTAGTCTTGATCAGTGACCAAGCTTGAAAACTAGATGCATTGGCTTCATGCACTGTCGTCACTGACATGGTATTTTCCAGTCAAAATTGCAGTAGTTGAGATTCAAAGGCTGACTAAACAAATGGGAAATGCTATAACAATATTGACAACTGATCAATAGTTATACAGAGTGGTAATAAATAATGTGGTTATATCCAGAGCAGTTCTCAGATTTCATCCCTGCATAGGAAGAATGTGTGTATCACTTAGTTTTGAAAACTCTGCTGATATACTGACGTTGAATGATGGCTTGAAGATCAGGGAATTCTGCCTCTGGTGATGTTTAACATGCACTGATTGGTAAAAGTTTGCACAAACCTCAGATCAGTGTGTTGGAAATACTGATATTTATTGCTGCTGCAAAAAGCTTGAAAATATTCTTCTATGAAATTTTTAACAAGCCCACCACACAGTGCTAAGCTCATAAACTGCTAATATACTATTCTGCTTTCCTTTCTCTTTTTTTTTTTTTTTTACCAAGCTCATATAAACTGCTGGTTTGCTTTGTTACAGTATCTCATAAATTAACCAGAAGAACTGTTTATGATCACCAAGAAATAATTTATGGATAGTAAAATGGAATAGCTCTCTTATAAAACTTAAACATTCCTCTATATAATAAATAATAGCCTACCGTAAAACATAGGGAACCCTCAATGGAAGCCCTGCAGACAGCATGTATCTTTTCTAATAGCTTGATTTAATTTGGCAGATGAGATTTAATGCAATAAACTCTTCAGATTTAACCACAACTGAGTTTAATCTTACTTGGAGATAGCAAAACTGACAGAGGAGAGACGCTGGGGTAATCTGGATTTGTCCAAATTTGTCAGCATCAGAGAGCCAGATCTGTTCTGTTAGCTGGTGTTTCTGCATCCCTCCCCCCTCCATTGACTTGGTAAACACTTAAACCAAAGATACAAAAAGAAGAACATGCTGTTGAGTTGCAACTGACTCATGGTGACCCCACCCGGGAGGGTATTCTAGGCAAGAGACAAGTAGAGGTGGTTTGCCACTGTTTCCCTCTACATAGCAACCCCTGTTTTCCTTGGTGGTCTCCCACCCAAGTACTAACCACCCAAGTACTAACCAGGGCTGATCCTGATCCCACCACACACCCATGCAAGGACCAGGCTACATATTACGTAACCAGATGTAACCGTCCCCCACTGGCCATTCATTATCTCCTCTATCTCCTCTGGGATCTCCTGGGATCTCCTCTATTGCTTTTGTTCCCATGGTTTCCAGAGGCACATTTTTTCCCCTTGCAAATATATTGCAAGGCCATGTGGAGGGAAACCACTCTGAGGAGATCCCAGTAGAAAATGTTCAGGCAGAGTATGGGTTAAGCACTGCCGTTCTATATGTCTCTACTCCAGAACAGCCCTCTGCCCCAGTAGCCACCAGGGGCTGCTTACATATGTTGTCACAGAATGATTAATTTGGTCCAAAGTTTCATTCTCTTCGGTGGGACAGAGGTCTGCCTAACTGATCAAAATTGCTGGTACTGCTTCATACTGTAAGTGCATAGAGACATGCTTGAAAATAATGTATCTAAGGATGACACTTATTTAGCATATTATAAATACTTAAAGAGTTACCTGGAAGACTTGCTAGAAACAAATGATGTTGTAATTGTGGGAGAGAGTGAAAAAAAAATGAATAATTCCAAAGGCCAGCTTCGTAGTTCTACAGTAATTAATCAGTTAGTTTATTGGCACTTAGAAAAGAGCATTTTCGTCCATTATCAAAGTTATTTATTGGGAAATTTGGGAAAGATTTGTAGAGAAAAGTAGGCTGTTGCATCTATTGATAAATTCACTTTTTCTACAAATTCTTTCAGATCATGGCCTGAGATCGTAATCCCCACCCTTTTTTAAAAAACAAACAAACAAAACCATCCAGCCTGAAGTTGGATTCTAGAGAACTTGAAAGCCTTCACATTGCTTGGTGTCATTTTGATTGGTCCTGATAAATGTTACGTGCGTGGGGGGTGGGATTTTGCTTTGGACCAGTGCAGCTACCTACAGGCCATTTCACTTTTCTGCAGAGACCCTGTTCTTTGGTTCTCACCTCTTGTTGGTTCAGCAGGCACACTCTCTCTCCTCTCTTTCTAAAGGAGAGTGAAATTGATCACGGTGTCTTCAGTAATCAGATGAAACAAGGTTTGGGGGATTTGCTGCAGTTTGCTGGCACCTTTGGCATTCTGTCATAGGGTGATGGGTTCAGACACAAAATGGCTGCCATAAAATGGCTGCCAGAGAAGGTGGAGCCAGCCACAGAATGACCACTGGAGCTTACCTTCAGCCCCACAGTGAAGATCCTTGTGCTGTGGTGGCAGCTTTTGTCAAAGCCATGTATTTAAAAATCTGCACAGCCAATGAAATCTCCACTAGGCAATCATAAGCCTTGCTGGGCAGAAGCCTCACCCGGCCCCACCCACTTTCTTAAAAAACGTGGCAGTAAAGGTGTTGGCGAGCACCAGGGCAACCACGGGCACCAAGTTGGGGATGCCTGATTTATTCAAATTCTGTTCTGATTGCTCTGCTTGTTCTGTTTTGTTGCTGTTTTGCAACATGTTGACTTAGATTGTTTTTTTAAAAGACTTAGGCCCCGATCACACACAGAAGTAGCTGCGCAAGAGGCATGACTCCCTGCCAGATTTTAAGGGCGCAATCACATGAGCACATCTGTGAAGCGTCCTGCACTCATCGGCAAGTCATTGCTCTCTGCCGAAGAAGCGCAGTAAAAAAGACAGTAGGGAAAATCCAGGGTCAGACAGGTCGCTACGGGCCACAGACAGGTGCTCCAGTGCACACTTGTGGCGTCGGGGATAGTCTGATCAGGCTATCCTGATGCCATGCTGTTGTTTGTTTCCCCTTCTCAGTATGCACATCATCGCATACTGCCATTGGAAGGGGGGGTGGAAGTGCGATTCATCGATCCCCCATTTAAGCAAATTGGAAAGGAATGAAAAAAAAACCCCAGTTTGCCCATGGTTGTGTCTGATCACGCAGTGGCGAGTTGCGACCGCAGCTTCACAGAAATGTGTGATCACACAACTCTGGGTCAAAGTACTCTGGCGCAAAAAGCCTCACTTCCTCCCCACTTTATCTCGCTCATGTGGCCTTAGTTTGGTTTTATTCTTTCCAGAATTTACCAGGAGTGGGAGGAGCATGTAATCCTCCCTCTAAGCTGTGGAGTCTTGTGAACAAAAATTCTGCTTTGTGAGCAGCTGGTATTAAAGTTGTGAGCGAGTGATTTGGCTTCTGCATAAATTAGTTTGCTTTGGAGCCATCCTTCCTGAGTGAAGACAAAAAAGTGTGAGCTGAAGGCTAAAGAACTGTGAGCTTGCTCACACTAACTCAGCTTAGAGGGAATACTGTGGATGTGACATGCACACACTGTAATGATATCGCATGAAAGTGACATCATCACCTCAACAACGTCACATTGTGATGCTCTGGTATTTTGGGCAAACCTCTATGGTAACCATATACTGTTGCCCCAAATACCAGAGCTTTGCCATGCAGTGTCACTGGTGTGATGACGTCACTTTCGTGTGATGCCTTTATGTCGCGTTTGGGGTAGGATTTCCCCTGGGTTAGAAGCCCGAAAAGCGGGTGATCCCACACTCCCAACTGGGGAATGGCATCCATAGTGATTCAGCCAGTTGTGTGGTGTTCAGTCAGAATACATTTCAGTGTCTCAGTTTTAAGCTTTTAAAACTAACAAATATCAAAAACGAAATAAGTTTATCTGAATATCAAATGTTTATGGCATATGTGAAAAGGTGTCAAAACGGTAATCCCAGTCTGTATTTGCTTCACATTTCCTTTGTCCTGTCTTTTTATTCACTACCTTTAGAAGACTGACAAAGGAAAAACAAATATAATAAAACAAAATCAATTTCTACAACAATAAGGAAATGGTTTTTTAAAAAAAAAACTTTGCCACACTATCATTGCTATAATCATAGAAAAAAACTTTACTTATTTAAACATTTCCCATTTTTTGTGAATGGCATCCAAAACAGCTTACAACAACAGAAAAAGCACAGTTTAAATAAAACAAACTAACAAAAAATATCTTGAGCTATATCTTGGGCCAATCTTGAATCCAGGGTTCACATGCCTTGATAAACCAATTAAAGTTTTAACCATGCACCAAACTGGCAGCAGGGAAGGATTCTGGTGGATTTTAAAACAGAAGAGGTTGTGAAGAACTGGGGCCACCACTGAGAAATCACTACTGCTTGCAAGATTTTTAAGAACATTCAAAAGGTTCCAGACCTCCAGTGACAGAGATCAGTTCCTCTGGAGAAAATGGTGCCTTTGGAGAGTGGACTGTATGGCATTGTACCCCATTAAGGTCCCTTCCCAAACCCTGCCTCCCCAGGCTCCACTCCCAAACGATGGCCTAAGGACATGCCAGACTTCATAGTGGATGAATGAGCTCTTGCAGCCTCTGATAGGCTAGCTTAGCATGGGAAGGATTTTTCTAAGTGACCCCATCACAAGGATTCTTTGGATTAAAGCCACAATCCAAAGAAAAGCAGGGCACATGCAGGGTTCATTAATACCAGTGGGATATAAGATTGTAGTGCAGTGCTTAAATCATCTTTATTTCATTGTGATTTAGGCATGTCTAGCTGTTTCTGAATTGCGCCCATGAAGTCAGATCTTGCTACCATGAAATCAGTGTGGGCTTGTAAAGATATGTGGCTCTGTGGCAGAGTGTTTGCATGCAGAAAGTCCCTGGCATTTCCAATAAAAAAGAGTCGCAGGGGTTGTGAAATACCTTCCTCCGTCTGAGACGTTGTAGAATGGCTTGCAGTCAGAGAAGATGATTCCAAGCTAGACGGGCTAATGGTCTGACTCAGCTTCATGTGATCATGTGGTTGGATCAACAGGTTGGGACTGGGTATTTCAACACCTGTGCTGCAGTCCACTGGCTCACATCATGCCTGCAGAAAACCATATATCCCCCATGCAGAATCCCATTCTCTTTTTTGAGAAGGAAAGACTGGGTCACAGCCATAGAGTTTATCTTATGTGTATTTCTTTTCAATCCTTTGAATTGCAAGCCTTCAGACAACACCTGCCCTTAAATGTGCAGAGCATTTGCGCTCGCCAGGTGTAGTGCTATTCCATCTGCAGTCACTTATTGCAAGTGTGACAAGATCACATACTCTGCAAGACTTTGTCCTTGGAACTTAGAATCAGTTGACTCGGTTCCCCATATCCTTCTTTATTGTTCCCAGCATGCTGATATACATTCTAATCTTTTAGATCCAATTTTACTCAATTTGTTGGGCCATTCGGACGCCTTGATGGTGTACCGTCTGATTAACGACTCGTTACCTGAAATAACTAAAAAAGTCACCCTATTTTTAAGTTTGGTAATCAAGGACCAATTGAAAATCGTTTAACTGTTTATACTCAAATTATTCTTGCAACCCCTATATTTGTTTATTGTCTGTATGGATAACCTGATACGTGCCAATAAAGGCTTTTGTATTGTATGGTACAACACCTACCCATGGAGGGTTTCTACTGAGCGCCAACATGGTGGAGATATAAGAGAGCTGTCAAACTTGGGTTCAAATACCCACTATGCCATGGAAGCTTGCTGGGTGACCTTGGGCAAGACTAACCTACCTAACACGGTTTTTGTAAGGATAAAATGGAGAGGAGAAGAATGTTGCTGTAAGACAGTTGGTTCCCCATTGGGGACAGAAGTGGGATAAAAACAAATTAAATGAATTTGTTTATAAGGAAAGAAGAAATACTACATAATACAAGGAGAAATCATTGCAGCTCCAATCTAAAATAGTTTACAATTTCAGGGCACAATGCAAAATGCTTGTTCATACCTTTAAGACCCTAAATATCTTCAAGCAGGTCTTTGAAGAGGCAGCGATAATGTTTTCTGAATAAATAAATACAAAAGGCCTCAAATCCAGCACTTGCTTCAAGAAACAATTGGTGGCCTGGGACATGGATTAACATCTCCATATGTATCAAAACTTGTATCCTGCCAGTTCATTGGGTCCCTGTTGGGGCGACTGCCTGGTGAACAAGAATGTATATCTGCATTAGGGTAGTCTGTGTGCATGGAAACTGGTTCTGCCCAGGCCCCACATGCTGGATCACAATCTGTGACTTGCTTTTTAAATGATTATTAACTATACTCAGAATTGCACAGTGTAAACCTCATGCATATTTAATTCACGTACAGATAACCCAAATCAAGCTGTTCTTTCTCATTTTCCCCCTGTAAAAATGGGGCAGCTTTAAATTCTGATGTCAGAGGATACAGTTTATATATTTTGCTCTTTTTTAAGTACCCAGTTGTTGTTTTTTAAGTTTTCTCAGCTCTGGAATCCATAAAAAATTGATTTTCTACCCCTTCTTTTTGGTTTGCAGTGGAGCATAAGCCAAGACGCATGTTTTATTGAGTGAAGCCCTTAGATAGGAGATCAGAGTTTGGAGATGCAACCGGAGGGACCTGCAATCAATGCAAAGTCTCCAGGGGGGTTCTCTCTGCCCCAGCATTTTAACGTACAGTGCCTTCTACTGCTTTGCCAGGTTCAGTAGCTAAGAAGGGTGAAATAGGGGTATATAAAAGCAAGAGGGGTAAATGATAAGCTGACACAGCAGGAGAACGAGTCAGACTCTTTGCATCTGGAATGACAGTGAATTATCTTAGGCATATTCAGTCAGTTTGCCGTGCAGTCAATATTACAGGGGGATATTCTTACATTCTAGCAACTGTGTCTGGGAGTCCTAGAGCAGTTAAAGAAAATAATTAATAGCACAGTGAAGATAAGAAAAGTGGGAATAAAACATTTAAATCATAAAACCAAACAGAAACCTCAGGGCATTGTTTCTCACAGTTGATGGGTTGTTTATATACATTCTGGATCTTGTTACATAGCATCTCATTTTGCCCCCGTTTACAGCGGAATAAGTACAGTTTCCATCTTTGTAAGTCAACTGAAGTCTCCTTAGAACTGCACAGTTTCCTGGCCAGTGTTGTTACTATGCAGTTGAGACCTACAGCCAAGAAGGATAAAATGAAGAGTGACATAATAAGAGCTCTTCTCCTAGGTTCTCATGGAGAAGCTTTCAGAAGCATCTTGGCAATAATGCAAGGATTTATTCTCCGTGTAGTTCCCTGCTCTGAAGAAGGAAAGGGGTCGGACAAAGAAATCAGACAGCAGTATGCACAGAGGCAGGATTTTTGAATCATTCCTAGTAGACGATTAGCTATAATTTGGTCTCCAGCCTCTTCAGAAAGAAGGAGCTATACAGATGAAACTGACTCTTTAACCTTTTTGTTCCTCCCCCAACCCCATAGCCCTACTTCCAATTAAGCAGTTTCCTTGTTCCTCTCTTCTGCCAGAAGGCCTGGAGAAAAATAATCCTGTTCCTTTAACAGAAATGTTATGGGATGTTGTCTACCTCCATCACTTGAAATGCTTCCGATGCCCATTTCCGCAAATTAAGCTTCTGTTGAGGGGTGAGGCCAGGGCATTCTTCTCCAGCCTTATTGGCAACCCTGTTTATATCCCATCTCACTTCTATAAATAATATCTCATTCAAAATAACAATGCAGTGGTCTCCAATCTTGTTGAGCCTGTGGGCACATTTAGAACTTTGAGCACAGGGAAGGAGCACCCCACCACAAAATGTCTGCCATGGGGTACTGGGGCTCATCACAAAATGTTGGGAAGTTGCAAACCAAACATTCACCTGCTATGAAGTCAGTTGTTTCTAAGTCACCTGCTCCAGTGAGGTGGGGGATAGCCAGGTTTGGCCCTTTGCTTTGAGTAAGAGATGCTTTGGGGAAGAAACAAACAGTCACCGGGAAACCTGTTGGTGCCCCTGGGCACCACGTTGGGGTTCAGTCAACCAGGAAGATTCGTGGTTCTTGCTGTTTTTAATCTGAGCTTTCATTTTGAGCTTCATGGATGCCAGAAAGTGAATACTTGCACAAAGCGAGACAATAGGGAACAAATCTGCTTTACTGCCAGATTTCAAAAGCCGTATGTTTCCCAGACTCCCAAATGGCTCTTCTTCAATTCTGTAGTGAACCCCAGAAGAAGTTCTACCTCCTGCCACATTTCAAAGTGCTTTTCCAACATCCTTCTAAAAGTATTGCTTGTTTAGAAATCCAGTCAAGTACAGGAGCAATGCCATCAATGTTAGCTTCAAACACTTCGCTTCAAGACTCTTGAATCTAAGATCTTGCAACAGTGTGAACTGACTGCGTACCAGTATGAAAATATCACTTTTAAAAAGGAATTTCACGCATCACTCTAGAGGAGAAGGTATTTCATAAGAGGTTTTTACTCTTCTACCAGTTTTGAGGATAACATAAAAGATCGGAATACAGTGTTGAAGGCTGCTTTGGGTCCCCATTGGAGGGGAAAGGGGGGTATAAATGTCTGAAATAAAAATATATAACATATATTAGAGAAATATCCCAACAAACCCATGTCTGACAGTGTCATCCTAAGCAGGTCTACTCAGAATCCTGCTGAAGTATTCCGTGGGGTTTATTCCCAGGAGTAATCCCCATTGAGTAGACTTCAGTAGGATTATGAGTAAACCTGTTTAGGATTGTACTATTAGTCACTCATAAAGTGTGGTAGGGGGAACAATTTATGTTGTCACAAATTTCTTAGCCATCAAGTACCTTTTAGGAGGTAAGACTATATGATGGGTAAAGGGGGGATTTTGGAAAAAATAAAACCTTGGAAGAAGGAAGTTGGGATTTGGTTTCAACATTCAGGGACTACTGGGGCCAAAAAGATAGAATTAAAAATAATATCCCACTTAGTGGACACACACAGACGCACAGGTGGCCATAATTTTCTTTTGCCACATTTGGTAAAGGAAATCGTTTTGCGTGCCCACAGTACATCATAGTTTATGAGCCAGGTGCTGTTGCTGCAGCATCAAAACACTTATGTAACCCATCATACACCCCCCTACACACAGAATTCTTCCTGCTGTTTCATTCCAACTCTCTCTCTCACACACATACAATGTATCTGTGGGAATCTTAGCAATAACATATATCACTAATTTAGGCCAATAATAAATGTGTGGGATTTTTTTTTTGTTTACTTCTTGCATTAAAAGTGAAAAGGAGCATCGACTGTGAGGATAAATTGGGCTTACCCACTCAGCTCCCTGAAGACAAGGAGCTGCCTGCCAATATATACACAGCTGCAGTATGCCTGAGTGCAGAGGGTGGCATAGCTGTAACTTGGCTATTCCTACCGCTGCTCAGATTCCAAGAGAACAGACGCCTTTAGGAGCTGAAAGCCCACGGTTTCCAACTTTCTGGGCTTTTCCTTGGGGGCCGTAAGAGTTTCACAATCTACATTAGATCTTTGTGTGTTTATTTGTTTGTTTGTTTTAATGGGTAATCTGGCCAGGCAGGAGAGCTGAATATCCACTTGTCTATAGGATACTTGCTGAGCTCACATGATCCCCATGGGGTTGTGGGCCCATCAGCATTTCTGGGCTTTCCCACAGCATCCTGTGTGGGCCTGGAGAAACCACGGACTTCTTTGTTTTGGGTATACATCCTTTCCAAAGGCTGTCAATAGACTATAATATGGTGAATTCATACATTACAGATTGGGTCTGGGTTAGTCCTGTGTGACAGTCTCACATTAGTTGTAGGTTCTCCTCAGTTTCCCCATATGGGATGCTCAGTTTGGATTGCAGCTGTGGCACACGTGGAGAAGGTACGTCAGACTTCCCCTTGCACTGTTTTCCTGTCTGAAATGGTCTGGGGGGCACTGTTTGTTTTGTTGGGGAAACCCGCCAGTATACATATGGGCAGTGTTCCCTCTAAGCTGAGTTAGTGTGAGCTGCCTCACAGTTTTTTAGCCTCCGGCTCACACATTTTTGTCTTAGCTCAGGAAGGATGGCTCCAGAGCAAACTAAGTTATGCAGCAGCCAAATCACTCGCTCACAACTTTAATGCCAGTAGCTCACAAAGTGGAACTTTGCTCACAAGACCACACAGCTTAGAGGGAACATTACATATGGAGACACTTGAGTTTCCCCAGCAGGGAAATAATGCATTCTGAGACCATTGCTGGTCAAGGAAAATGGCAGAGGCAGGTATAAGCTGCCGTTTGCATATGTGATTCTGCTTCCAGCTGGTGATTTGCACATGGAAACTTGTCTGTTACATTACATGATCAAATATGCTCAGTTACATGTTGTAGAATATTTTAAAGCACTTGTTCTCTAAAATTGTCATACCATAGGCGCAAAGAATGGAGAATATGTAAACAAGAAAGTTATTTGTGATTGCTAGTTAGTATAATGTCAGTATAATGATAAATCAGGTTCTCTTCTGATTTCAGTTTCTTTCTTCTGATTCTTGTAAATCCTGGTTCTTTGCTACTTTTTAATTTGCACAGCTTCTGAGAGCACATTAACTGATTTTTTTTCATAATTAAACATCTGATTTACCATGTTTCTTGTTATTAATTATTGTTCTACTGTTGAGTGCTGTGCTGAATTTTAGTTCTGTGCTGTTACCAGGATCACAATTTTGCTCTTTTATGACACTAGGATTCTTAATGTCTTCAAAAATATTATTGTACCTTTATTCCTAGTATGGCTCTTCATTGCCACTGCTGTTTTAAGGTCACTTTTGTTTTAAATTTGACAAAATACCGTACTAGTATTTGGAATTCTGGAACATTGGGAATACAGATATTTTTGGGGTGGCACACCCCTATTGGGGAACCTTGCTCTAAGTTATCAGGAAGAGGTCTTCCCATATCCTGGTATCTGGGGTACCTTTGACTGAAGAATGAACCTGGGATTTCTTGTATGCATTATGACCCTTCTTCCATTTTTTTAAAACCAGAAAACTTTAGAAAGGGATTAGACAAGTTCATGTTATGTACGTTCCATCAACAACTATCAGCCATGATAACTAAGCAGAATCTCCATGCAGAGAAGCATTATTCCCATGAATGCCAGGTGATGGGAACCAAAAGGGGTTCATAACCTGCTTACAAGTGTCCCAGGAGTATTGGCTGGGCACTACTGAAAACCAGGGCTATTTTTGGGCAGAAACGCACAGGAACGGAGTTCCGGCTGGCTCCTGAGTTGGCCACACCCAGCAGGAACTCATTAGCATAATAGGCCACACCCAACAGCAGAAAATCATTAGGATTGGCTACATTAGGGGTATGTGGCCTAACATGCAAATTAATTCCTGCTACAAAAAAAGCCCTCGGTTTTGACAACAAACAAGGTAAACAGAATAAGAAGCAAAAGGTGGGTGTGGATGGATGACCACTCTTCTGGAAACATGAGGGTGTGGCCTAATATGCTAATAAGCTGTGCTGTCAGGGGTGTGGCCCAATATGCTAATGAGTTTTTGCTGTTGGGTGCGGCCTATTATGCTAATGAGTTCCTGCTGGGCTTCTTCTACAAAAAAAGCCCTGTTGAAAACCATGTTGAATTGGATGAGCCCTGGCCTGACCTAGCAAGAATGATCGCTTTTATTAGATTCAGGTGGTTAGCCGTGGTGATCTGAAGCAGCAGAATGAAGTTTGAGTCCAGTGGCACCTTTAAGACCAACAAAGTTTTATTCAAGGTATAAACTTTCGTGTGCACGCACATGTCTTCAGATACAGTTATAAGGTATCACCAGTGAAGGGTGAATGAAGGGAATCTAGTTTCTTCATGAGTTCATTGAAATATGTCACATCTGTTCTGCATTAAGGGAAGTGGGGAGTACTATTCAATAAGGATTCCAGGCAACAGAAACATAATATGTAAACAGGCCTTCCGTTGCTAGCGGGAAGGCACCATCTAGGATTGTTAAGGTCATCTATCAAGTTAGCAGCCAGACCGACCTGTTTCTTAGCATCTGTAAATCCTTGCAATTCAACAACCACTCTTTGCTACTGTGGAGTCGGATGTAATAGGAATAATTTATTCCATATTTGGACTTTGCCAGCAGGGGCAAGCATATGAGATAAGATCAATGAAAGTACTGAGAGTTCAAGAGAATACACAGTCATCTGTTTCAGAACCCAGCACAATTTAAAAGCTCTTTTAGAAACAAAACAATAGAAGTTTCACCTAGCCTGCTACCTTGTAAATAGTTTTTAATGGAAACTCTCCTTATGTAATTAATATTACATTTGTAAGGAGACTATTTTTTTCCTTTCATGGTACAATGACTAAAACCCACCTGAAAGTGGTAATCATAAACCACAGATTAGCAAGAACATTTTTTTTAACTGGTCACCTAGCAACTTTGCCTCTACCTGCTGCCATTGCAAATAAGCCAAAGATAACAGCTTTGTGAGTAATTATAGAATTTAAACTTTTACTGACACAAATTAAAACTAGCACAGATAAAAATGAAATAGGTTTACATTGAACCAGGTTCTCTGGGAAATCACCCACCTTCCAATCTTCCAGCTGTTGCATTTGCAGGTTTTATTTTTTTTCCCCCTTCCTTTTTTTAAAAAAATTAAAGCCAGGTACAGAAGGAGGAAAGGACAGAATCAGACTGTCTATATTGCTTCTTACAGTTTCTGGTGGGGAAAATGTACTCACTAATCCTCTCAGAAATGCTTAAATGAACATTATCCAACAGCCTAGATAAGAATGATGTGATATTTCCCCCCACATTATTTTATCTATTCAAATGTACATCCTGCATGGTTTCAGAGGTTTTGGGGAGGCGGGGTTTTCCAAAAGAGGCAGAGGGGGGAAACCTAAAATAAAAACATCCAAATGTTTAAAAGTGATCAAAACAAACTTTATAATTATCCGCAGTTAGGAAACCCCAGTCTACAGTGAATGATCTTAGGCTGAGGACAGACTGGCAATGTAAAGCGGGACAGCCCTGCGTTGGAAGTGGAAGAAGGGAGCGCGTTCAGACATGCGCATCTGTCCGTCGGCTCCATTTCGCACTTACCCGTCTCCCACTCGCTTTCCATCCGCTTTAACAGGACACTGGGAGAAACCGGTGTCCAGGGGCCATCTTGCGCCTGCCTCCCGCTTCCAGGCAGTGTGAACTGGAAGAAGGCGGGAGGCAAGCGGAGGCAGCAGTGTGAACGCGGCGTTTTGCCAGTTTGCGCATGTGTGCATGTGCGCACATGTGCAAATTGCCAAAACAGCCCTATCACGAGCTGCGGAGGCCGGCCCATGTGGGACCACTCCGCAGCAGTCTGAACGCTTCGTATCAGCACCGTTGCGCAATACACCGGCCGGTGTGAACGGCCAGCCCCGGGGAATTTTTCCCCCGCAGCAGTTTCCTCCGCATTCATCTCGCTCCAGATTGCCAGTCTGTCCTCAGCCTTACAGTGTTTCAGGAAGAAGTTTAGTTATGAGTTTTGCTGAACTTCTAAAAGAAGACTGGTGCACTTGAACTTGCCAGCATTTGGTGTTCAAAGTATTGCCATGGATCGAATCTCTAATTTCAGTCGCTTGCTCTATTGGAGGAAGAGCCACCAGTTGAAGGAAGGCTTCAGATTTTTCTTAGCAGAGTGGTAGGATTTTTGCCACTGAGTTTCCAAGGGTAGGCAGGAATGCAGCTTAGTGGGCTGAGGCAGAACCTGGCAGAAGAATGTCTTGGGCCCCTTTCAGGCAGCCTTTGTAATCCATTTTCGTAGCTGGTTGCTAACGGATTTTTTGTGTCATTTCAGACAAAACCGTTTTAGCAACTGGAGGCTAATGGGTGTTGTTTACCTTTTCATACAAAGCTGCTTGTGTCTGGGTAGTGAAGTATGGTTGAGCCATTCTTGAGGTAAACTGTTTTCTTCTGTTTTCACTTCTGCTTTGTGCTTCTGAATTGCTGTAGTGTGCTGTTTAAAATGTCTACAGTGCTTCCAATAGTGCTGCGCTCCCCCACCCTTTTTGTTGCACAATCTTCCTCAAACTTTTTTGAATGTTCTACGTTGAGTGCTGTAGTGCTAGACCGATACAGCACTTCAGTGCTACAGCAGCACCACTGAGATACATCAAGAAGTGCTATATTGATCTAGAGCTCTAGCGCTCGACTTAGAACATTCAAAAAAGTCTGAGGAAGATTGGCGGTGAAAAGGGTGTGTGGGGGAAGCATGGTGCTGTTTGAAATGGCCATATTGCTTCAGAGATGGCTCAGTAATAGAATGAAATTCACTGTATGAAACCTCCTTCCCTGTATTGCTTCACTTGGAACTGGGGCGACAACAGATAACATCAGGGCCTTGGTTAGAACTAGGCCAGATAACATGGCAAGTGGAAAAAAAGACAGAGGGGAATCTCCTGGATTGAGAAAAGAATTTGGGAGAGCCGGCCTTGGCTGGGTGGGTGGGGTAAAAATCCAATAAATAAACAAACAAACAAACAACAACAATGACGGTGGAATTCACTGCCACAGGAGGTGGTGGCGGCTACAAGCATGGATGGCTCCAAGAGGGAATTGGATAAACATATGGAGCAGACGTCCATCAGTGGCTATTAGTCACAAGATACAGGTAGGAACTCTCGGTCTGGGGCAAGTGATGCTCTGTATTCTTGGTGCTGGGGGGGGGGGGCAACAGTGGGAGGGCTTCTAGTGTCCTGGCTCCACTGCTGGACCTCCTGATGGCACCTGGTATTTTTGGCCAGTGTGTGACAGAGTGTTAAACTGGATGGGCCATTGGCCTGATCCATCATTGGCATCTCTTATGTTCTTATGGGAGGCTGCTACCTCTGTGGTAGGAATGTGCAGTCCAGTATTAATTAATCAAATTATTTAAAAAAAACCCATTTTCTTTTGAATAAAAATCCTTAAAAACTAACTTTTTCCAATATGAGCCTTCATGAGTCAGAGATCACGTCTTTGGATATGTATGGAAATCAAACTAAGAATACTTCTTAAAGGGCAGGTTACCAAGGGGCAGGAGTTAAAGCAGGCAGTTGATTCGGTATTAGCCCTCTCTCTTAATTCTTTCTCCTCTTTCCTTGTAACCTGCCCCATAAGAAGGATTTTCAGTTTGATTTCCATACTTATCTGGAGTGACTCAATGAAAGCTCATGTTGAAATAAATGTTATTAGTCTTGAAATGCTTTCCAAAGCATTTATACTAATCATATTGCTGGTTAATGGACATGGGGATACTAACTGATTCTGCATAAACCTTGGCTGCTGTTTGCTTTCTGTTCTCTAGTGCTGCTTGCAAGGCAGAGAGACAGATGCTTTGCTTGAACCCTAGGTAGGGATGCTGGCCTCCAGGTGGGAACTGGGGATCCTCTGGAATTATACCTCATCTCCAGACTACAGAGATCAGTTCCCCTGGAGAAAATTGATGCTTTGGAGGGTGGGCTCTACAGCATTGTACCCCACTGAGGTCCCTGTCCTCCCCAGGCTCCATCCACAAATATCCAGGAGTTTCTTAACCTGGGTATGGCAACACTTACCCCTCCATCCCTGTTGATGGCCAGGGGGACCTGGCAACCCTAAGCCTTGGCCACAAGCAGTGTTGCAGATAGGGAAGAAGAGATACTTCCCATCCTTTTGACAAACAGTGCTGTAAGCTGGGAAGGACAGAGGCAAATGTTTCGCATGCATCTTCACAGGCAACATTGCAGACTTGGAAGGGGAACAAAGAGAATGGAGCTCTCAGAAAAAAGAAGAAGCCTCACTTCCTCCTTCCCCCATTGCAGCCCACTGGCTAAAAACAAAGAAGCAATGGTAAACAGGAAGGATCACAGAATTATTTATAATTAAACTAACTCCATTAAGGGAAAGGTGGAAGAACTGACACATTAATGTAGCCCAGATGGCAGAGGGATTACAGCAATATCTTCACCTAATCCCGGTGTGCATGGTACAGAGGTGGCCCTATGATCATGCTAAACATGACACTTAGCAACAATTTGTTTCCGCTCTGCTATGCTACCTGCTTAATTGGATACCAGATGTCTCCTTCTTCTCACTTTGCATATAAGACAGGGACAGTTTCTATTATCCCTCTGAAATTTGTTAGGAGGATCCCTTGGGTGACAGAGGTACAAAACAAAACAGAAGTCCAGTGGCACCTTAAAGACCAGCAACACTTATTCCGGCATGAGGTTTTGTGAGTTAGAACTCACTTCCTCAGATACAATGGAAAGAAAGAAAACAATTTACCTTGTTTTAAGAAAGCTGCCGAAGGGAAGAGGGAAAAGTGAAGGAGCAAAGAGAGGACTGGTATCGTAAATCGGGCATGGTTCGTATGTTAGATCAGGCATGATGAGGGAGGTCAGAGGTTGTAGCCACTTCCTCATGCAGTGAAAATAAACAGAAGTGGAATGAAGTAGGGTAAATAACAAAATAAGAAAGGAAGGGGCAGTTTGATGCATGAAAGAATTAACCATCATCAGTGAAGCGGTCTGGTGTGGATCAATATGTTAAGAACAGTCTATAAAAGTTTCTGAAACAGGGGTCCTGTTGGGTTATTCAACATTATAAGGCGTGAGGAAGCCGAGGTCTCAGTTTAAGTGAAAGTATTTCATTTCTTGATAACTTCTTATTCAACACTTTCACATTGTGTATTCCTTTTGAAGTTTCTTTGTAGAACAGTGACTTTCAGATCTGCACCTGTATGTTCAGGAAGATTAAAATATTTGCCCACTGGTTTCTGAGAACTGCTATTTCTTATGCTAGATTTGTGTCACGTAAGAACTGAAAGATACAAACTGAGAATTTTGTACCTGTTGGAAACATTGCAGCCAGAATTGTTTTTTTCCTGTTGAAACCAATGGAAATAAAAGTACTCAAATGTACTTGCCGAATAACAAAATGAATTACATTTCATTTTGAAATTAATTGTACAGCCCTTAATTAGATGCTCATGCTGTTCAAATATGGGGGTGCAACTACTGATTACAGTAGTTCCAATGGAACTCCTAGGAAAGGAGGTAGTCTCCAAGGCATGTATAGCCAAAGCATTTATGGATACAAACATGCTGGTGATAAATCTGTAAACTGCAAGCTGGTGCATATCAACTTGTTATTAAAGATGCAGATTACTTTAGCCTTAAATGGCATCGCCAAAAAGTTTGGGAGAAAAGAGGGGTTAAATCCTGGATATGAATGCAAGAGCGATTCTTCCTTCAGGTTTTTACAGACTGATGCTTTCATTTCGAGATCTCAGTGTTGGAATAATAATATAATAGTATTTGCATAGTGCAGTTCGTAAGTGCTCAGCTCTCTAGAGATGCAGTCCTTTTAATTTCTTCGGCCTGAGTGTGAGCTTCAGAGGCAGGGAACCAGCACCACCTTCTGAGAAAATGTGTGATTTGCTTTACAAAAGTGAAAGTGTAAAAGGAAAGCAGAGCAGGGGCTCTTTTTTGAAGCTCTTTCATTTCCAGAATGCAGCTTTTCTTGTCATCTAGAATTAGGGTGCAGGCACACAGCCCTTCAAAGCAGAAGGAACTGCTGTTTCCTCCCGCTTTCAAATCAGCTGTTCAGACGGCTCCCGCCCCAAAGTGGGCTCACTCGCGCAACCCTCCCGCTTTTCTTGCATGTTTTCTGACCCCCGGAAAAACAAGTATTTTTCTGAAGGTTGCGTGAGGAACCCGCTTTTGAGCCGTTCTGGACAGCCCTCTCTTGCAATGATTGCGACAGAGGGCTGTCTGAACATCCCTCCTGTTTCTTCCCCCTCTTTTGCCCAAGTGTCCAAGTGCAAAAGGAGGGGAACCCGTCCCGCACTCTGCTCCCGGCCCCAACCCCTGCCGGCCGCCGCCTGCCCCCCCCCCACATGCTCTAACCGAAAAACTTACCAGGTGGCGACTGGCGGGGCTCGGGGCCCGAAGCAGAGTGCGGGGCAAGCCAGGCAGCCAGGATGGGTCTGCCGGCGGCAGCTGGCAGCGTCAGGGGAATTTTTGGAACACTCTCCTGTGAGCAGGAAGGGTGCCTCCTGCCACCACCGCCGGGGTTGGGATATATGAAAGAACCTGAAAGAAAACAAACCGGATAAAATCCCAGTGAGATTTTATCCAGGAATCGGGAGCTGTGTGACCATGGCCTTAGTGCTGGATTGTAGATTTTTGATTCCCTCTGTCAAGGGCCAGGATTCTTAGGATGTAGTCATAGCCAGAGATGCAGGATTCCTGGTTAGCAGGAGTAGCATCAGTGGCAGTCACTGGGCCTCTCTCTTGTTGGCCAGAACTTTCTCCTGACCATGTGTATCATAGCCCAGCTGTGCCCTGCGGTTGTTAAAGAGGGCCTCTGGGCTGGGTAATGGCAGTATCTGCTTGAGACTTGGGAGAGGCTCTGTTCTTCACAGTCGGCTGATGGGCAGAGCATTCTCTTTAAAGGATTTATGCAGAGCTGGATTTCGGCACAAATTAAGTATGCTCTAGTTTAGGGCCTCAGTTTATGCGAATCCTCTAAATACAAAAAAAGAGATGTTCAGAGGTGGTTTGCCATTGCCTGCCTCCACATTATATGATGACTCTGGTATTCTTCAGTGGTCTCCCATCCAAACCCTTGCCAGGGCTGACCTTGCTTAGCTAGCCTGGGCTATCCAGGAAAGGGGCCCCTTAAACTTGACACAGCGTAGGGCCTCAACATGTCTTATGTAGTCACTTACTATGGATTCTGTCGTGGGATCCCATTCCTCCCTCTTGATGGTAGTGGTCTCCAGGGCTGATTTCACACTGGCCAGTTGCCTCTCATTCTCTCCAGAATTTCCCCTCCCAGTTTCCTCCAGAGTATTTTCTTCATTTTCCCACTTGGAACCTCAGCCCTTTCGATATAGCGTGACGAACAGTTTTCTCCAAAAAAAAATTAGAAACTCTCACAATGGGGAGGCCCCGATGAAAGGCGGGCGAGTGGGCGTGTTTTCATTTTGGGTTCTTCCCCGGAGCAAACAGGAAAATCCTCTAAAAACAGGATTTGTTTGCTTTAGGGAAACTCCAGTGCAGCAGGGCGATACTCCAGAGCAAAACGTGAGCCCAGAGCAACTGGTGTGAAATCGACCAGAAGCTCTTGTGCAAGCATAAGGGCAAATCTGGGGCAAACGCTAGTGCGAAATCGGTCCAGGTGTTTTTATCATTTCATACCCTGCATTCCATGTTTCACTAGGCAGTTCTTTTAATTAATGAGGCATGTTTCACTAGTTGTTCTGTTGGTCTCTGAAGAGAAAGTAGCCAGACAGGCCCCATACTTAACAAAGATAAATTATTCCAAATTTACCTTTCACTCTCTATTCTTCTCCCGTTCACTCACCTCATGTTTTTATCCCCTTTGACATCCTTCGACTTTCACACCATTATTGTTCTCTCTTTTGCCGTTGCTTACTTACTTCACAAATTCAAACTCTTTCCTTTTATTTCTTTTACAAGATCTTCTCAGCCCCAAACCCTGCTTTCCCTCCCTAATTCTCTTTCCTTCAGTTTCCCCTTTCTTTTCTTCTGTGTAGTTTCATTCCCTCATTTTTTAAGCTTTGCTTTCTCTTTTTTTTTCATTTCCCCTTTCTGGACAGTTGCCTTTGCAGGCGGCAGAACAGAACATCAGTCTGGAACTTCTTTCAGAGGTAGGGCTCAGCTTGGAGAGACAATGAAGGCATCACCATGAATGTGCCTGGTGAGCATACGCAGAATAGGCTCCCCTCAGCACTTAGTTGCAACCAGCAACCACTCATTAGCAGGAGCCCTTCCATGTTGGAAGCTATATTTCAAGTCCTGGTCCGTGTCAGTGACACAGTGCTTGAAAGAGAACACGGTGCTGTGAGGGAGCGCATTGGCTGTGGACACTCCTGCTGATAGAACCATTCCTTTTAGTGGCATACTTAGGCCTTTGCCTCTACCCAGGGACTTAGAAAACCTTGCAAATATTTGGCACCACTGGTCAAAGCATATGTCACTTTCCAAGGGAACTTGAGCAACTGGCATGATCACAGAATGAACAAACCTTTATCTGCGTAATTTAGGGAAGTGATTTTCCGGAAATGAAAAGAGAGTGATGTGCTGAGGGCTTCTTTTGCCTGAGCAAGAGCTGCTTAGAATGTTATTCAGGCTGGCATTCAGTATATTATACAAGTCTCATCCTGCCTGTGCTGATTTTGCTCATCTATACATCTGACACTTCTCTCTCTCTCTCTCTGTTTATCTCCTTAGACTGTCTACAAAGCCTGGCTCTGTTCCCAGTATTTTGAAGTCACACAGCCTCACTGCAACAACACAATTCCTTGCAAGCAATACTGTTTGGAGGTTCAGACAAGGTGTCCATTTATATTACCAGACAACGATGATGTCATCTATGGAGGACTATCCAGTTTCATCTGTACAGGTATGGCTTGGTTCCTTTTTGAACATAGCTCTGTAAGGTGCTTGGTTCGTGTTAATTACCAGAGATGGGAGATTCTCAAAGATTTTAAAGCAGGGATGGCCAAATGTGTCTAGGTCCAAAAGGAACCATACCAAGAATATAGATATGGCTGAGAATCGCCTAGAGACCTTCCCCCTTTTATAGATAGGCTTCTACCGCTCTTTCCATCATTCTGAAACTACCGCTGCTATTTTCTCACTGCCAGGAGCTATCAAAAAACCCTATTGTGAGTCTCTCTCACCATGTCTACAGTGTCCGTATGGGAACTCTCATATGTGAACCATGTGTGCACTCTCCATAAAAGAAATGGGCTCACAGTTGGCTGGGAAGGTTGAATCCAGGCCAGCATCTGGAGGCATACATCTTCTCTGTGGCATGTAATGCCTTTGTCTAGGTTTAGCTCATGCAGCTATTGTAGCCTTTCTATAAGAGGCAGGATTTGGCTGTGCTCTGATCAGATCCAAGTCAGGTGGCTGCGGTGGGTTCTATGCGATACAGTCTTTGAAGATGGTTCTGAAACTTCAGTGGAGGCAAACTGTCACTGTTAACAGAATTACAATTTTAAAACAACCTTTTTAGGGGCTGATTTGTTTTCAGGCCCATTCCCAGTTCTGGTTATTACCTTTAAAGGTTTAAATGACCCAACAGCAGGGTTACCTAAAGAACTACTTGTTCACATACAAACCTACCTGTCTGTTGAGATAATCCCCTGAGTCCCTGAGATGAAAGGTTAGTCACTAGACATTGTGCCTCAGTCTAGATAAGGTGCCCTTGATGGTAATGTTGCCAGTCAAGGATTACAAAGCCTGTTCTGGATGAGGTTACACTCCCCTTGACTGAGTACATTTGCACCTTGGAGATACTATGAAGTCCAAGCCTACAGCTGGAAGTTCAGGTCTGCTCTTTGCATAGGTTGTGTTCAGACTGGCAGTTTGGCCTGGTATAGGCACATTTCACAAATGGAATAAATGGGCCTGATCACACAGCCACATCTGTCAGGCATTCCCCAGGCATACTCACCCCGTCAGAGGATGACTTGGAGCCAGGTTAAAAAGCCACCACCTCCAAAGTGGTGTTTTTGTTTCCCAGCACATTCATTGCGCATGGCCGGATGTTTGAACACTTGGGAGCGCGCACAGAATGGATTTGGCAGTCTAGACCTGCAGATTCGTTTTGCCACTGAGGACACTTTTTAAAAATCACCTATATGTGCATGTGTGCACATGTGCATGCGTGCATGCACACATGTACGCTATACATGCACATGAATTTTGAAAAAAATTGTCAGTGTGCTCCGTGGCTGGTGCACTACAATAATGTGGATGCTTTACCACAGGATGTCTCCCTAGGTAGCCTGCAGCAGGATGTGCTGTGTGGCTGATATGCCCCGCAATACTCCCAACTGGTTCAGTTAGAGGTGGCACCATATCGCGCCAAGCCACCAGTGTGATCACAGCCATAGAGTGCCTTGTCCCAGCTTTGCTTGGTATGCCAGGTGTGGCTTTCCGTGAGAAGTGTGATTTGGCTGTGACTGTCCTTGTTCTGGTCTCATCCAGGGCAGACTATGGTACAGAGCTCTATGTAAAACTGTTCGGAAGCTTTAAATGCTTCGAAATACAGCAGCAAGGGTATTGACTGGCCCAAATATCTGGAAAACACCTCGCCAGTTCCAAAATAGCTGCATGGGCTGCCTATGGAATTCAAGGAACAATTTATATTCCCAGTTGTTACCCACTTAAAGACCACATGTACCCACATATCCCTGCCCTTTGGTTACACTCTTTGTGAGAAGGCCTTCAGAATCTTCATGAGAAGGTTCGTGAGAGATTTGGTGGATGGCTATCAGTAGTAGTAGCATTCTGTTTCTGGAATTCAGTATTTCAGTAGTAGCACATTTTGGTCATGAGATTCTCTCCTCACAGAGGCCCACAGTGCCTAGCTTTATTTTATTTAGACATTTGATTTCTAACCCGCCCTTCTCTGCACAGCAGGGCTCAGGTTGGGGTACATCTAGGGTTGCCAAGTCTGGGTTGGAAAATAGCTGGAGACTTTGAGGGTGGAGCCAGGAGAGGGCAGAGTTTGGGGAGGGGTGGGGCCTCAACAGGGTACAATGCCAGAGAGTCCACCCTTCAAAACAGCCATTTTCTCCAGGGGAGCTGATCTCTGTCAGCTGGAGATCAGTTATAAAAGCGGGAGATCCCTAGGCCCCACCTGGGGGCTGGCAGCCCTAGGCACATCATAATAAGTAGTTAAAAACTTAACATTACAATATGAAAATAATCATTTCATTAGCAGTGGCACTTAATAAAATCAAAGCATTGCAGATGGTAACAGTCGAAGGGGTAAATGAGAGGGGACAGAACCACAAGAACAGAAGTTGATGCTCTTCGCTGTCATTATCCCTGCCCATATGCCTGGTGGAAACATGTCCGTTTTGCAGGCCCTGCAGAATTGTTTCAGATCCCGCAGGGCCTGGGTCTCACTAGACAGAGAGTTCCACCAAGTCGGGGCCAAGGCCAAAAAGGCCCTGTCCCTGGTCACGGACAGTCAGATGGTTTGGGGGCCGGGGACCACTAGCTGGTTGTCATTAGCTGATGTAATGCTCTTTGAGGGATGTATCAGGAGAGGCGGTCCCATAGATATGCTGGTTCCAGACTGTTTAGGGCTTTGAATGTCAACACCAAAACCTTAAATCTGATCCGGTACTCAATTTGTAGCCATTGCAGCTGGTGAAGCACTGGTTGAATATGTGCTCTCAGTGTTACTGGACATCAGAGCCCTACAGTAGCAGGAACTGGGCAATCCAGAAGTCCAATAAATAATGATGGTGGTGGTGGTGTACCCGTGAGGACCAATTGCATTTTCCAGATCAGGCATAAGGATAGATCTGCATAGATATCTATCCTAGAGGTGAACTTTGGGTACTAGCTGAAGACCCTCTTATTCACCTGAGCTTTTCATCTATGTTAAAATTATTTTTACTGCATTATTTTCAATTCACTCATTGTAGCTGCTAGTTGTTTGCCATGTTGAACTGCGATTAATTTTAATGTTTATGTAAATTATAGTTGTGAGTTGCTTCAGAAACGTGTTGCTGAGAGTATGATGCTGGCTAAAATAAGCATGTCTGACCAGCAGCCTTGCCTCGGAAACGCTGCCCCCACATGTTTGCATGGCATCAAGCCTTACAAGTTTTCAGTTTGGGGGTTTTTTTGTTCGCTTATTTTGTTTTTATCCTGACATTTTGATCCTCTGTGTTTCAGTTGGGCTACTTTTAAAGTTTTAACATTTTCTTCGTTGCTCTTGTATCTTAATGTCATTTCATTTTACCATCCTTTGTTGTCTCAGTATTTTAGCACATTTTATTGCTGTCATGGTGTGTTGAGGAAGCAGTCCTAATCTACTCAGAAGTAAGTCCCATGGTATTCTATGGGGCGTGCTCTCAAGAAAGCGGCTTTAAAATTGCAGCTTGAATTATTTTTTTATCGTAGGCTGCTGGATTTCACTATAATTATTTGCGCTTCTGTTGGGGGGTTTTTTTGACAAAGAGTTGCTATTTGCTATGATCTCATTGGCTGTTATAAGAATTGAGGTTGCATTATTTCAGATTTATAAGCTATCTTGGGGAGTATTGGTTCAGAGTGCAGGGAATGGCAGTTTCAAATAGGAAAATAAATAGATAAATTAATCCCAGTTACATTTCTGTAACAGGCCAGCAACAAATGGAAATTTCTAAAAGCAATTCTTCTTTTTCTCTACCAAAAGACAGCTCTGTAATCCCCTCTAGTTCTTCTGTTCAGCAGCCTTGCTGCTAAATACTTATTAATTCCCTCCCTCTCCCCTTGCCTATCCCTGTACTGACCTGACTCACAATCCGTAGACATCACGGCATAAAGACAATACAGGCACCTCTTTATTCTACCCATTGTTGCTTGACAATGATTTCATTTTGATGTGGTTCCTGCTCAGGAGCTCCCTGTGGCCGGCTCCCTGTGCCCAAGGCTCTTTCAGAGCCCAGCCATATCAAGCTTCCTGTGCTCTTGGCTGAATGCTTGTGTGCTAGATCAAAACGTGCAGTATGAACAGAAAGGGGAAAACGTTGCTAACTCAAGGACCTGGTAGGACACCAACCCAACTCTTGTCCAGTAATTCCTACTGCCTGCCAGTTGTGGCTTGGCAGCATTATACCTCCCCCTGCCCCACACAAATAGGGAGGCAATGGCGAGAGCAAACTCTAAGAGCACGCTAGAAACACAGAAAAGGAAAGGTCCTTGATTTTTCCTTTGCCATCTGTACATTCCATTTAGCCCTTGCATACCCTGACTCCGGGGGGGTGGGGAAGGGTAAATGGGCTATGTGGTTAGAGTTCATACAGGATTTGAGTGTAGTATTAGTATGTGGAGTCCCTCAAGGGGCTATCCTCTCACCAGTGCTCTTCAACATCTTTATCTGCCCCCTTGCCCAGCTGGCGTGGGATCACGGCCTGGGATGTCACCAGTATGTGGAAGACACCCAGATCTATCTGTTGTTGAGTGGCCAGCCAGAGTCTGCCCCAGATTATCTGGCCAGGGGGTTGGAGGTCTTGGTTGGTTGGTTAAGACAGAGCAGGCTGAAATTAAATCTAGTGAAGAAGGAGGCCTGTGGCTGGGTCGGGTGTGGGGGTGGTGGAGCTGGGATGGGTTGCCGGCTTCCTTCTCTTGAGGGAGTCCCATTAACAGCTGGACTGTCCATGAAGAATTTGGGAGTGATCCTGAGTGCCTCCCTTTCAATGGAGGCCCAGGTCACCAATGTGGTTAAGATAGCATTTTACCATCTCTGCCAAATTAAACAGTTGGACCCATGCCTGTCACCTTCTGACTTAGCCACTGTGATTCATGCAGCAGTCACCTCTAGATTGGATTACTGTAACTTGCTGTACATAGGGCTGCCCTTGGGGTTGATCTGAAACATGCAACTGGTTCAAAATGCAGCTGCGAGGGTACTCACAGGAATTCCATTCAACCAGTGCTCTATCAGCTGTACTGGCTCCAGACTGCGGACCATATCATATTCAAGGTTCTGGTCAATGCTCCCTCTAAGCTGTGGATCTTGTGAGCAAAAACTACACCAGTTTGGTGTAGTGGTTAAGTGTGTGGAGTCTAATCTGGGAGAACCGGGTTTGATTCCCCACTCCTCCACTTGCACCTGCTGGATGACCTTGGGCAAGCCATAGTTATGGCACAACAGTTCTTGAAAAAGAGCAGTTTCTGTCAGAGCTCTCAGCCCCACCTACCTCACAGGGTTTCTGTTGTGGGAAGGGGAAGGAGTTTGTAAGCCACTCTGAGACTCCCTTGGGTAGTGAAAGGCGGGGTATAAATCCAATCTCTTTTTTAAAAAATTCTACTTTGTGAGCTACTGGCATTAAAGTTGTGAGCGAGCAATTTGGCTGCTGCATAAATTAGTTTGCTCTGGAGCCATCCTTCCTGAGCAAAAACAAATATGTGTGAGCCAGAGGCTAAAAAACTGTGAGCTAGCTCACACTAACTCAGCTTAGAGGGAACACTGGTTCTGGTACTGACCTTTAAAGTCCTTAATAATTAGGGACCAGCATACTTTCAGGACTACCTATCCTGGTACGTCCCCCACAGAGCACTACACTCGAGTGACCAACACCTACCAGCAATGGTCCCTCTAAGCTGTGGAGTCTTGTGAGCAAAAATTCTACTTTGTGAGCTACAGGCATCAAAGTTCTGAGTGAGCGATTTGGCTGCTGCATCCATTTAGTTTGCTCTGGAGCCATCTTTCCTGAGCAAAGACAAAAATGGGTGAGCCGTAGGCTAAAAAACTGTGAGCTAGCTCACACTAACTCAGCTTAGAGGGAACACTGCCTACCGGTGATCCCCAGCCCAAAGAGCATCCTTTTGTCCTCAGCCAGGGCCAGGGCTTTCTCAGCCTGGGCCCCGGCTTGGTGGAATACTCTCCCAGAAAAGATCAGGGCCCTGCAGGATTTAGTGTAATTCTGCAGGGCCTGCAAAGCTGAGTTATTCTACCGAGTCTATGGCTGAGGGCAGTACGGGGGTCTCAACTGGTAAGACCTAGCAGATTGACCTCTCCCTTCACCCTTCCCCCCTCCCCTTGTCCTGCTCCTGCTGTTCCCCTTCTCTAGTGGCTGAATATTTCCCCTTCATGTTGGATTTATGTCATCTTGATTTTATATAACTGATTATATTATATTGTATGTGTTTTAATGTATTTTATTGATGATTGAATTATTTGATATTTGGAAATTTTAATTGTATATTTATAAACTGAGGTTACCCACTCTGAGCCAGTCTTCAAGAGAGCAGGCTATAATAATATTTATTTATTTATTTATTTTTGTTTATATCCTGTCCTTTCTGCAAGCGGGCTCGGGGCAGCTCACAACACTAAATCCAATACAATCTTAAAATAATTCAATCAGACAATAAATAGCAATACTAAATCAATACAGTAAAACCAATTTAAAACATTTAAAGTCAGCAGTGCAGTATATTCAGTTTCAGTTCTTATAGTTGGGAAATGAGTGGGCCAGCGTCGAGCAGCAATAGGGAGGCCAGCTGGTAGATGCCCACTGTTTCAACCAAAGGCCTGGCAGAACAGCTCCGTTTTGCAGGCCCTGTGAGACTGTAACACAGGGGTCCTCAAACTACGGCCCGTGGGCCACATGCGGCCCACCGAGGGCATTTTTCTGGCCCGCCGGGTGTGCCGCTGCCTGTCCTCCAATTCCCAGCAGCACACAAAGCAGCGGGAAAATTGCAGCCGACTCGTCCCGGGCCACATGACAAAGCCCCACCCCCCTGCTTCCAGTCAGCCAGGAGGAGGCAAAAGGAAGACTGGAAGAGGGTAAGTGTGGGGTGGCAGGCACTCCGGCTGGCCCCAAGTCTCCTATCCGGCTGAGAGGCCTCTCAGCCAGCTAGGAGACCTGCGCCAGTCCCAAGAGCCGGGCGGGGGTCTTTTTCGAGGCTTTTTGTGCTGCTGGGAATCGGAGGGGGAGGGAGAGAGAGAGAGAGAGAGAGGTTTCTCTTTCCCATCATGATGCCTGCAGTAGTGGAGTTTCAGGGAGAAGCAGCTGGGGGCTTGCTGCCTTAAAAAGTTTGTGAGGATGCCGAGTTCTTTGTTTCTTTGGAGAGGGAAAGAAAACAGCCCCGTCAAGGGTGCCTTTTTAACTTTACTTGTTCTTCATTTTAAATATTGTATTTGTTCCCATTTTGTTTTTTTACTTCAAAATAAGATATGTGCAGTGTGCATAGGAATTTGTTCATAGGGTTTTTTTTAAACTATAGTCCGGCCCCCCAACGGTCTGAGGGACAGTGAACTGGCCCCCTGTTTAAAAAGTTTGAGGACCCCTGCTGTAACAGGTCTCACAGGGCCCTGATCTGGCTGGGGAGAAAGCCCTGGCCCTAGCTGAGGCTAGGTGGGCATCTTTCGGGCCTACCAGCAGATAGTTGTCCACAGAGTGCAAGGCTGTTCAGCAGCACATATGGGGAGAGGTGGTCCCGTAAATATGTCGGTCTCAGGCTGCATAGGGCTTTAAAGGTTGACAACAGCATCTTGAAATGGATCCAGTACTCGATTGGTAGGTGGTGATGCTGATGCTGATGATTTGAATCCCTTGCAGAGGAATGACCACATGGCTGGAGACTGTCCCCCGCAGATCTGACACACATTGAATGCCCACACTCAAATCCTGCATGAACGAAATTGTTCTTTTTAACAGTCACTTTTCCATAGCTTAACATTTCTAAAAAAAAAATGTATCTGTGCTCATTTGGTCTTAACATGATGGGAAGGGGGGGAAATATCTAGGTTTTGAAATATTTCAGGGAGGATCATTAATACGAAATAGGAGCTATCCTTTATTATACTGCTTTTTGACAGTGCTATTAATTCTACCGTCTGCATACAATATCACGGCTAATTAAATCTGCTGAATATCCCAGGCAGAACTTATTGCTCATTTTTAAAGAGGCACAGCTGGGATAAAGATGGTTCATAGGGAGCCCAGAAAAGTCTATAAATCCTTTTTCATATAGCACGCCTTCCACGGTCATAAGGTTGGAAAAGCAAATATGATTGACTGACTGGTCAAATATTGGTTAAACAACGGCCAGCTAATTTTAAATATTAGCTTTATAATAACAACAAAAGATACTGCAATGATTAACGGATATGATATTTATGCAAATTACAGGATAAATCAATTAACTGTTATTGTGAAAAAAGGAACAATCTTTTTGAAACTTGATGATTTATAACTTGGTACAAGGTTGGCTCTTGGAGCTATCCACTAAACAGTTCTCCTTGGCTTTTATCCTGGAATAAAGGTCAGCCTGCGGTGACCAATAAGAATTAAAGCAACATAAACAATATTTTTAAAAGTTAGTTTTTAAAAGCAGTCATAGTGAGCAGACAGCTGGCCCATTCTCCTAGATCTGAGTCCAGTCACATACCGGAGTTTTATAGCCCTGAATTCTTGCAGTAAGTACTAGTAATGGCAGATCAGAGGGCAACGGAAAGTTAAGGAGGCTTTTCATTGTAGAGTATGAAGTCCACTGTGGAAATAAACTAGTGAAACAAAAAGCCCCCAAGCAAAATAGAATGAAGCCTCATTGGCCCTCATTTAGCCTATCAGTGTCTCAGTACCCAAACAAAGGATCTATGCGGATGGGACCATATGATGGCCAACTTGGGTTGGAAAATCCCTGCACATTTGAGCGTGCAGCCCGGTGAGAGCAAAGTTTAGGAAGGGGAGGGACCTCAGTGGTTCACTCTGAAGCTGCCATTTTCTTCATGGAACCTTTTCCCTGTAATTTGGAGATCAGTTGTAAATCTGGGAGATCTCCAGGTGTTACCTGAACTGGCCCCAAGCCGGGGGGAGGGGAGATTAGCTTGTCATAGGGTTTCCAGATAGATAAACAAGGGATCTATTATCTCTGCATACAGAGGTTTTATTCTAGAGCAATATTCCACAAAAAAATATTAACGTAGACCAACTGATCCAAAAGAAATGGAATCTTTATTCATTACGAATCCATCAAACTACTATAAGTGAATCAAAACTACAAAACTGAGGACCAAAAATAAGCTGGAAATCACAAGAAACCACTTCTCCCTCCCTGATACATGCCCCCCCCACACACACCATGAGGATGGGGGAAAGATAAGAGAAGCACGAGAGGGAGGGAAGGATGTTCAGATGAGTGATACTACCTGATCCAAGGTGTGTGAGAGGCTGGGAATTGCAGAGAGTCCATGCAGCGAAAGTTCATGGTGGCAGAAAATCCAGGGGGAGAGATAAGAGCCTGGAAAGCAATTGCAAAGGTATCCAGGTAGTGAGAGGACCTGGCACATATTTCACTGACTAAGGCTGGTCCTTATATGGGGAAGAGCCCCATATCAATAAATGGTACCCCCCTTTCCCAGGATCGGGATTGGTCCAAGAAATAAAGTTTGGATTTGCCCAGGCAGAATGTAACTGCTGCCCAAATCTGGCTGGAACATTAGGAGGTGGAATTTGACATTCCAAGGCGGAGCAATTGTTGGATGGCTTTAGCACATTAACAAATAACCGATTGTGAAACAATTGTAAAACGATGGTAAAAATAACCTCTTGGTAGCTCATGCTGGGTGGATTGGATGTTAGGCTACTTTGATCAGTGACTGAATCTGAGGTGATACGAGTTGTCCATTACCTGAAAATGGTTCATATTGCTTTGATGAAGCATCCCTTGAAGCAAGGGAAATTTTTGTATTATGCATGCCTTGGAGCTGGAGGCATGTAAATGCTTTATGCTCACCAGTGATATCCTGCTTCTGTGACAGAATGTGCCTTGGCTATGGCAGACAAGACTCATCCTAGGAATCTGCACCAAACATAGGCTTTTAAGGGTGTGCCCTTTGAAACAACTGGGAGGAGACTGGGGATCAAATGGGGGGGGGGTCCTCATCAGGAGGAAGGACAGGGTTCTCACAGTTCCCCTCCAACAAGGGAGATTGGCTCTACCACTAGCTCCCGTTCATGCTTCTAAGGGTGGTTGGGCTTCCTTCCACATGTGGGATGCTCTCCAAGGCTTCACTGATGTCGATGTGGAGATGTCTTCTTCTTAGTGGCACTGGTGGTTGACAGGAACAGTTGGTGCACCTCACACTGGTGGATCAACCAGAAGGGAGGAAAGAGGGCAGTCCTACATATATTCATACACACATCCCACCCCACTTCCCAATAAAACAAGCGAGTCCCCAAAATGTAACCTTCATAGAACTTAAGATAACACACACAAAGCTATATATACAGAACCATAAAATCCAATTAAACTAGGTGCAATTGTTCATGAGTCCAGGGTTTCCTTGAAAGCACTTGGCTCGCTAGCAAGCCTGTGCAAGCAAAGAGTCCAAGGCTTTGATGCAGGGATCCAGGAAGTAAAGTGTTGTTGCAGTGGCACGGCAAATGCCAGTGACCATGATAGTTGTTGTAAGAAGTACACACACCCCAAGTAACTTTCTATGGGCTATCCAGAGCTCACAAATGTTGTTACACATCCCCTCCCCCAAGTAACTGCTTTCCACTCTCATGTAGAGTCTGTGGTCAGGTATGCATCAGAGGTAGGTGCATGGGTTGCTAAGGTCCAACTGAATGGGCTGAAGCCTGCTTCTGAGTCTTTGACAGGGGAATAGGCATTCCACCGATCTTTGAGGGCACACATCACTGTCACTGGAGCTGGGGGTGCCATTTGTAGTCCAGCAGGATGTTGGTGGTTGGAGCCAGGGTACTCTGGAGGACAGAGCTGAATTAGTTCAGCCAGCCGATAATGGCACTGTGACCAGCACAGAACTCTGACATCTGTGCTGCAGCTAACCCTCCAGAGTGAGAACTAGTCCCAGTAGAATTTAATAGCAGCTACTGGATGGACTGGCGATTGACCCTCAAGTCACTTGACCATAAACCAGCTCATCGTATTGGTGGCACCAACGATAGAGAGGTGAAGTTAAAGGATACGGGATGACCTGGATTTGCAGGATGGCTGCCAGGTGATGCACTGCTTGACAGGACCACTGTTGGAATGAACTGGAATGGTGTGGTTGATGGTTTGGGAACTGTGTCTGCAGGGCATTCGTCTCTGGGCAGGAGGGTCAAGGCTTGGCCCTGGGTTTGAATCACTGTGGTTTCTCTTTTGCACGCAGTCAGGCATTCCATGCAAAAGCTGGTGTCGTAAGCAAAGCAAAACAAACAATTATCTAATAATGAACAACAAATCAAAGCTTAACATAGAAATCAATAATCAAATGGGGCAATTTCAAAGCAGAATAATCAAACACAATTTAGAAAAAAAGCTACGGAAATTTCCCAAACCCAAGAGAGAGTGCTTGCACACTCAATCATACATGTACAAATAATTTTCAATTCAGTTTATTAAAGCATACAAAGGGAAAACATTTTAAATATATATTTCTATGTATGCACAAGCAATTTACTTCTATGGTCCTGGATGTTTAAATCCAATCAAGAAGGAGGAGTCCATGACAAGATGTGATGCTCAAGAGTAAGGGCTTGAGCGTGGGAGTGGGTACAGAAACCCAAGCAACACAGTCCATTATTCCACAGATAGAGCTTGGCAGCTGAAACCAAGTGAAGAGGAGTTAAACATGAAGAGCCTGGTTAGTGATGCAGGAGACTGGTCTGAGTTTATTTATTTATTTATTAGTTAAACTTCTACCCTGCCCTCCCCACTGAAGTAGGCTCAGGGCGGCTCACATAAAAACAGTAAAAAAAAATAAAAACAGTATATATATCAATATAAAATACATTTCAGAACAAGCTACATAGTAAACAGCTTATATCAATGATGGTGCACTGCGTAAAGTGCATTTCGACATAGTCGGTTGAACTGCCCCTCTAGATGTCTCCTGACTCCAGGTCAGCCCTAGATGACTCTGGCTCTAGGTTGGCCCAGGGCATGGCTAGTAAGATGCGTTTCCTCCTGTAAAGCCTGGGAGGAAAGTTCGATTTTCACAGCCCTGCGGAACTGTGAGAGGTCCCGCAGGGCCTTGATCTCACCAGGGAGCTCATTCCAGTAGGCTGGAGCTGCTGCGGAAAACGCCCTGGTCCTAGTCAATGTCAACTTAACATCCTTCAGACTGGGGAGGGCCAGGCGATTTTGTAATCCTGATCATAGTGCTCTCTGGGGCACATATGGGGAAAGGCAGTTTCTCAGGTAGACAGGTCCCTGAACATAAAGAGCTTTAAAGGTCAAAACCAGCACCTTGAAGTGGATCCGGAATGCTATTGGCAGCCAGTGTTCCCTCATAGGGAGGCCCATAAGCAGTCTGGCCACTGCATTTTGCACCAGCTGCAGCTTTCAGAGTTGTACCAAAGGCAGCCCCATGTAGAGAGTGTTGCAGTAGTCCAAACTTGAGGTGACCATTGCATGGATCACTGCCCCCAGATCACTACATTCAAGGAAGGGAACCAACTGCCTAATCAGCCACAGATGATAAAAGGCTGCCTTGTCAGTGGCTGCTACCTGGGCCTCCATTGTTAAGGAAGCATCCAGGAACACTCCCAAACTCCTTACCCTCATTGTTGGCACTAATGGTGCCCCATCAAAGGCCAGTAATGGGATCCCTACCCCCTCACTACTCTGATTCAGGCACAGGACCTCCGTCTTTGTCGGATTCAATTTCATTCGGATTCAATTTCATTCACTCAGTCTAAGCCATCCAGCCACATCCTGTAGCACCTGAACCAGGTCAGAGTCAGACTGGCCGCCCAACAGCAGATAGAGCTGTGTGTCATCTGCATATTGGTGACACCCTAGCTCATGTTTCCGGGCAATCTGGGCAAGGGAGCGCATATAGATGTTGAATAGCATCAGTGAAAGCACCGCCCCTTGAGGCACTCCACAAACTAGTGGGTGCCTTTGGGACAGCTGCTCCCCAATGGCCATCCTTTGTCCCCGACCTTGGAGAAAGGAGCTGAGCAATTGTAAGGCAAGCCCCTGGATCCTCGTGTCGGCAAGGCGGTGGGCAAGTAACTGGTGGTCAATCATGTTGAACACTGCCAACAGGTTCAACAACACCAGCACCACCGCCCCGCCCCGATCTAGGTGCCTCCGGAGGTCATCTGTGAGGGTGACCAGTGCAGTCTCTGTCCCATGGCATGGGCAAAAGCCAGACTGGAAAGGATCTAGCATGGAAGTGTCATCCAAGAAGCTCTGCAACTGTATCACCACTGCCCTCTCAATTAATTTGCCCAAATAGGGCAAATCGGACACCGGCCTGTAGTTTGCCAATTCAGCCAAGTCTAAAGATGGTTTTTTTTAAGGAAAGGACAGCCATCACTTCCTTGAGGGTCCCCAGGAACAGCCCCTCAGAGAGGGACTTGTTGATAATATCCCTGAGGGTGCCCCGAAACCCCTTGCGGCCAGCTTTAATTAGCCAGAAGGGGCACGGATCAAGTCTGCATGAGGTTGGGCGTACGGTTGAGATCCATCTGTCAACTTCCTCTAGGATGAGTGGACTCAAGTAATCCAGAATGAGACCAGAAGACATGCGTGGAGCCTCGAGGTGGCCTAAGCAGCCCATTTGTGGGTATTCCTGATGAATGAAAGCAATATCCTGGGCAGAGAAGAACCCAAAGGAAGAGGGAGCAAACCCATAACTAGAGCCCTCCCTCTCTGAGTGACTTTGGTCAAGAGTCCATAACTGGAGCTCTTCAGAAGGAAAAAAAAATTTCTCACACAGTTATGAGAGAGTAAAACATCTTGAAGGAAGGGCAGTGGGTTGAATTCTGAGCAGCTGCCTTGTGAATAGGGACCAGTTGCTCAGGAATACAGGATGCTGGTTTTCTGGACTGAAGCAGGGCCAGTTTGAAATTATGTAAAGGACTGTAATTGAGATATGCCTGGGTGATGACTGCCATCTGATGTGCTGGACTGATGGTCTCACTGGAATTCAG
This sequence comes from Lepidodactylus listeri, assembly GCA_029233225.1. NCBI lineage: Eukaryota > Metazoa > Chordata > Lepidosauria > Squamata > Gekkonidae > Lepidodactylus > Lepidodactylus listeri. Next base: position 53,316,108 of record JARCFY010000001.1, on the reverse strand, counting down.
TGGTGGCTTACAATGGAGTAACGATTATAGAGGAAGGAAGAGAGGGGAAGGGAGTGAGAGACAATTGACAAAAGAGCTAGGGCAGAGAGAGTGGGGTGCTGGCGGATGTACCTCGCTTAACTTTAGTTTTGGGCACAGCCAGGTCTTGTGCATTAGGGGATGGATGAAAAGAGGGAAGTGTGCATATGCACTCATGCCAGTTAGGTTTTTTTTTAAAAATTCTGTGTCATGGGGAGCTGACCACATGGTCAAAAGAAGTTTTCTTTTTAGTTGACAGTTGGATAGAAAAAGAAGAAGAAGAAGAAGAAGAGATTGGATTTATACCCCACCCTCCACTCCCCAAGGGAGTCTCAGAGCAGTTTACAAACTCCTTTTCCCTTCCCCTCCCCACAACAGACACCCTGTGAGGTATGTGGGGCTGAGAGAGCTCTTTCCCAAGCTGTCCTTGAGAGAACAGCTGGTACAGAGCTATGACTTCCCCAAGGTCATCCAGCCAGGTGCAAGTGGAGGAGTGGGGAATCAAACCCGGTTCTCCCAGATTAGAGTCCGCGCCCTTAACCACTACACCAAACTGGCTCACAAACTGGCTCATCAAGAGAGGAGGCACCATAAGAGGATACAGGGAGGTGAGGTCACAGCTCAGGTTCAAAGTGTGGTAGGGGAATTGTGCTCAAAAAACAAAATATATATCTACAGAAGAAAACCTATTCTTCTGTGGAGAAGCCTAGGCATGCAAATTACATGTCCTTGTGAGACTTTAAAAATAGTCCAAAACAAAACAAAAATTAGAAAACAGGTTTTTAAAACTGGTCTTTTTCTAAAAAAATTTTTTTGCTTCAAGTTAATAGTAAGGCTGGTAAAAAAAACCTTTAAAAACAGTATTTAAAAAATGGAAAAAGAAAAACCATAACGTAAGAGGGATGAGAAAACCTTCAGATGGAAAAACCTTCCCCCAGAAAGGGGATGCCCGTCTTGGGATCTGCTTGTATTATATATTCCTTGGGGCTGGGGGCACACATATCAACAACATTCTGCCTTCACCACAGAATGTGCCTTGGTCATGGCAGACCAGGCGTGCTTTCTGAGACTCATCCTAGGGATTCCCCACTGCATTTAGGCTTTTAAGAGGGTGCCTTTCAAAATAAGTTAGAGGAGACTGGGGGTCAGATTGGGGGGTCTCATCAGGAGGAAGTACAGGAGTTTCACACAGGTCCTACCTGGAGGCTGGCAACCCTAGTCAGAAATGTGGTAGTTTAAGACTCCCATCAGCAGGAACTCCACAACAGGGCCAAAGCACCCTTCCAGAGCCATTTCCACTGCAGAAAAGAACATGCAGGGGAAGGCTGGAGTTCCTCCTCCTCCTATGTTGCTGTTCCAATCCAAATTGAGCCCTGCTTAGGGAGGTATGTTCCCTGCAGCTGCCATGGGGCTGCCGGGAAAACAAGTCAGGTCAGGGGAACCCCAACCTGACTCATGGACAAATGTATTGTGTAGTTCAGCCCTTAAATCAAAGTTATTCATCCATTATGTGAGTCAAAGTTTATAGTCAGTTGTGGAGCTGCAGTACAAAATTAAACAGATGGAATTAAAATTTAATTGTAATAAATAATTACCACTTTGGTGGCATTCAGCCATTGGAACTCACTGGCTGGAAATATTGAAGCTGAGAAAACAGCCTGCCTTCCCCCCCTTAAAATGCCCTCCCCCCCCCATAAAGTGCTAGAGACCCAGGGCACAATCATGCCACCCTTGGAGTCCCTGCTGCCAGCTTGGTACCACAGTTTCCTGCTGCTGTCTTCCTCTCTCTCTTGGATGCCTTCCCCATGAGCAGAAAGAGCTGTGCACATGGAAAAGTTGTCCATGTGTGTCTAAGTGCTCAACTAAGTCAGGGTTTGCTTCTTTTACAGGACTGAAAATTCACATTAGGCAGCCATGAGAATCAGCATAGTTTTGGTCACATACCCGAATACAAAGAAGTAAGAACCAAGCTGAGATGCAGCTTCCTTCCCTAATGCCAGAATAGTTGGAAGTAATATTTTGGGTCTCGTCATTCTACAAGCTCCATGTAAGACTGTTTTAGATTGAACGTGGAGATGCAGTCCCCGTGTGACAGAGCACAGATGCAGCATGTTCCTAAAAACCAGTGTGAAAGATACAGCACATCTTGTGTATAAGGGCTATCCAACTTTTGTTGTTGTATTTTAAATTCTGTATGTTATGGGTAAGGGTCACCTTACCACCATCATTTTATAATTTTTGGTAGGTGACTGGCGACACCTAGTGGAGAACAATGAATATTTCCTGTTTCAAATCCTTTAGATAATGGTGAAATCTTTGGACTGGAGTGAGATTGTAGCTACTTTACAGACTTAAGTGTGTTTAATATTTATTCCCTCTCATATGAACAGATGAAGCTGCTTTATATTGGGTCAGATTATTGATCTGTCAAGATCAATATCATCTTCTCTTACTGGCAGCAGCTCTTCACAGAGTCTCAGGCATTCACATCACTGGGGATTGAACCTAGGACCTTCTATATGCCAAGAAGATGCTCTGCCACTGAGCTGTGGCCTCTACCCAACCCATGGTCCCTCTTTCTGAGAAGCTATAAGGAGATGGAATGATTTCCAGCAGAGACTCCTCTGCAACCATGTCAATCTACAGCATCCAGGATGCTTTGTAGGAAATTTTGACCATTCAGCAGTTGTGTATATAGTAAAGCTGTTCTCTGAATAATAATTATCATATCGTAAAAATTAGTTGTTATTGTTGTGTGTGGAATAGCCAGGAGATCCTAGGATTTTCTGGCAGAAGCTCTGGCTCTTTAGTGTTATGCACCACTAAGTAGAGAGCTAGGCTTATTTTTAGGGCTGAGAGAGCTCTAAAAGAGCTGTGACTGACCTAAGGTCACCCAGCTGGCTTAATGTGGAGGAGTGGGGAATCGAACCTGGTTCTCCAGATTAGAATCTGCTGCTCTTAACCACTGCATGAAGCTGGTGTACATGAATATGGCAAGAAAAATGTTCCTAGCTTCCCCTTTAAGAGCAAAAACATTTCCCAACATAATTCAGCTCAGCACTAGTTTAACTGTATTTATAATGGTAATTTCTTACTAGCTAGTGAAGCAAGAAAAATGTTCCTAGCTTCCCCTTTAAGAGCAAAAACATTTCCCAACATAATTCAGCTCAGCACTAGTTTAACTGTATTTATAATGGTAATTTCTTACTAGCTAGTGAAGAGTTGGTACAATATGGGCATCTTCAAGGAGATGGTTCCACAAATGGAGTGCCACAGCTTGGAGGCTCAGCCCACCTGCACCGGCTGGACTCTCCTCACTCGTGGTGACAGACAGTCGAGTTCTTTAGAAGTTCATTTTCTTGTATATAAGTTTTTGCATGATTATCTTTTATGTACTGACCCTTGAGAATGTATTAAAAATGAAAAACACAAACCAGGAACTGGTGTAGACATGGGGGGGGGGGCACTTACCAGTGGAAATAGCTGTTCATACATGTTACCTACTTAGCACAGTTGGGGTAAAAACAGAGAACAACACTTTTCTATAACTAAAGAAAAACTGGAAGTTGTGGAAAAGGAACTGCAGTGTTTCATCAGTTAACTCCTACCATGTTCCACAACACATAGAGGTAGAAAACTCATGAGCAACTATTTCCACTGGTAGGCTGGTAATAGTATTCAGCCCTCCATTTTAAAACCCTTCCTAAAATATTCAGTGGCTTTTCTTAGTTAAAATTTCAAGACTATAAAGGTATGCCCTGACCTGGATAGCCCAGGCAAGCCTGATCTGGTCAGATCTTGGAAGCTAAGCAGGGCTGACCCTGGCAAGCACTTGGATGGGAGACCTCCAAGGAATACCAGGGCCATGATGCAGAGGCAGACAATCGAGCCACCTCTCGGAAACATCCAAGCCCCACTAGGGGTCACCAGAATCACCATGATGTCCAGGCACACATGCACAGACACACACAAATACCGAAGCATAAATGTAATATAGTACAACTCTGTGTGTGTGTGTTAAGCAGGGTTATTTTGGGGCAGGAACACACAGGAACGGAGTTCCGGCTGGCTTCCTAGTTGGCCACGCCTACAGCCTCCCCCCCCCCCCAGTTCCCCAGGCGCCTCACAAGCTCTGGGGTGCCTGGGGAAGAGATTGGATTTATACTCCATCCTTCACTTGGAGTCTCAGAGTGGCTTACAAACTCCTTTCCCTTCCCCTCCCGACAACAGACACCCTGTGAGGTAGGTGGGGCTGAGAGAGCTCTGAGACAACTGTCCTTCAGAGAACAGCTGGTACAGAGCTATGGCTTGCCCAAGGTCATCCAGCCAGGTGCAAGTGGAGGAGTGGGGAATCAAACCCGGTTCTCCCAGATTAGAGTCTGTGCACTTAACCACTACACCAAACTGGAAGCCAAGCTGATCCAGGGAGGGAAGTCAATTTAAACTGCCTCCCCTCTTTGGGTTCTTTAGGCGCCTCGCAGCTGTAGGGAGGGAGCTGTGCTGTCAGGGGTGTGATCTAATATGCTAATGAGTTTCTGCTGTTGGGTGTGGCCTATTATGCCAATGAGTTCCTGCTGGGCTTTTTCTACAAAAAAAGCCCTGGTGTTAAGTATTGTTAATTTGCTTCCAATTTATGGTGACCCTCTGAATTAATGACCTCCAAAACGTCCTGTCATTAACAGCCTAGCTCAGGTCTAGCATACTATGCCAATGTATATAAATTCTGGACTTCTTTGCAGCTCTGGTAGCATATCTCCAAGAAGCAGTGGTAAGTAGAACTGCAAGAAAAAGTAACTGGTAATTAGCTAAACAGATGGTAATTATACTGTCTACTGGTACTTCTGCTGATATCATTAACTGGATTAAAGCAGATTAAATGCTAATATGCTTCCTAAAGTGGATCATATGATTAAACCAAAATCCTAAGGACATTTTACTCAAAATTCAGCCCTATTGATTTTGGCAGTCTGCTCCCTACAAGCATACTTAGGATCACTCTTGCAGTAAAATGTGTCTGAAAGTTCGATAATGATGTGAAATTGATTATGGAATTAATACATGCAATAGTTTATTAATGACTGGGATTCTGGGGTGTAAATTGCTTGATTTAAGCGGCATCTAAGACCATGCACTTAGGGGCAGGGAAGTACATCAGGATTGTTTGGTTTCTGAGTGCCCTGAACAGACCAATAAAACACGCTTTGCAATCGTAACAACTATTTTTATTTCCCATTCAGATTGTCCTTGAAGACTCCATTATGAAAGTAAAATATGCAACATACTGAAGTCATAAAATGATTAAAAACTGTCTGGCAATGTAATTTTACACCTGTCCACCAACTTTTGATGTGTTTAAACACAGTTCAAGTCACCAAGACTGTTGCAGATGAAGTGCTCTTCTGAATGGTTTGACCTGCATCAAAAACACAACTTCCGGGAAACTTGTGAACAGTGGGGTTTGTGCCAAGATATTCAGAAGACTAATGTGTTAGTGATAGTGATGGGAATTCACTTTCTGCTTTTTTAAATCCCGCAGGGCTCTATGACAACTATCCAACCAATGCAGAACCAGAATGCTGTGATGTCAGATGGGGACTATTACCAGATCACCAATCCAAAGGGACTATAAAAACAAGTGACTCCATGATGTGTCACCGGACATCACTCACAGTTTCATCAGCATCAAGACTGTGTAATAGCAGACTTAAACTGTGTGTTCTCGTATTAATTCTCCTACATACAGTACTCACGGTCTCAGCAGCACAGAACTCAACAGACCTGGGCTTTGGAGGCATAACAACTTTGGAAGATAATTCAACCAATGAGGAATAAAAAACCCAATTCATCTCCTCCCACAGGCACACAGCAGGCCCACATGTACTGCAGTCAGCCAGAAGAGACTGGGTCCTTTTGCCCTCCGCTCACTTCTCCAAAGGCCTTCTGGATAAAACTCTCAACAAATGGGCCACAATCCAAACAAGGACACATCAAACACAGCTTTTTATTGACTAAAAGGCTGTCTGGTGACTTAAATTTCTCACACCATTTTATACACTGTGTTTTAATGTTTGGAGTTTCTTTTTTTGGTTTGTTTTTTGCACTTGTTAATACAGGATTTTATTTTTCGGACAGTTTCTCAGAGCTAAACTAAGTCTTTTCACTGTCTTATCTATTTCTAGTCATTGTGTGTGTTCATCCAATAGTTCTGTCTTTTACGTCTTGTCAGTTTCTATTTGAGGAAAGAACTGCTGTGGTTCCATGGCATACCTAACAAACAGATGAAGAAAAATTTCAAAACCAAGCCCAGCCCCCTATATGGCCCTCTAGTCCATAGAAAATGGTTCTCCTCCCCTGATGCCCCTTCTACACCAGAGCCCCGAGCAGACTGTGCCCGCTTGCTTTCCGTCTGTGTAATCACAATGAATGGGTGCCTGATTCAGATGAGCCTCTGCCACTGTTGCGCAAATCCCTTGACTGGAGTAAGCCCAAAATGGGGATGTGGGTGGGGGGAGGTTTAGCAGGACAAAAAAAAGCGCTCTCCTTATCAGGTGGGATCGGACAGCGAACTTTTAATGTAAAGAAACCTATAACAAACTGTTGCTCCAATTCCCATTTTCAAAGAAGTCCAGTCCTTTCTCACTGGTCAGTTGAACAGGAGCAGCCTGGTTGGAAACCCAATCTGTGGAAACCTACTTTAAAGAGCTCACCTAGTGAAATAGACAAGAGGCCTTTACAGTGGTGGTGAAAGTTTGGCATTCATTGTGAATTACGAATTCAAGTCCAATGCAGTCACATAACTGGCAGATGTTAATGTAATCTGTAAATGCAAAGAGGTCCAGAGAAATAAAGCCCCCCCCCCAAAAAAACCACTACAGAGAAACGCTTACACCAGCTCCATACATTCAGAAAGCTGTGGAAAGTACCGATATACCCAACAAAAACACATGATGTTTGGATATCACCTGAATATCACAGTGAATGTAATTTCGTCTCCAGGACATACCTTTCTGGTCATTCCTGGGCCCCTCAGTTTTCCCAGATGGGTGTACACTTATGTTTCGAAAAGTATATAACATCCTGTGGTTTGGATCCTATGTGTGTGCTAGATCGTCTCTGCCATGGAGCATGCTTCCTCTTGAGCTAGCACTTCCATTTGCGCAGGATCAGTGTTTTTCAATGAGACCATGCACAAATGGAAGTGCTAGTGCAACAGGAAGTGTGCTCTGCAGAAGAGATGATCTCATGCTCATGGAGCTTGTTTATGGGATCCAAGTTTGGGTGAAGTGACATGCTGGATGTTTGCCAAGGGAAACACTAGTATAAGGTTCTCATTACCCAAGATGAGAAACGCAGGCCTGGTTAGGGATTTCCCCAACCCGACTCAGATTTACCTAGTTGGGAGTGAGGGAGATTAGTTGTGGAGCACAGCGCAGCAGCAAGAGCGTCTTCAGCCTCCTTCCTTCCAATCCCACACAACCTTTCACAGCAAAATGACAACTGGGGGCCTGTTTGTCCCATGTCTGTTCAGAACATGTGGGCAGACAAGTGGAACTGACAGTGGGACAAACAGCCCCCCTGGCCGCCAATTTTTATTTCCTGTCAGAAGTGGTGCAAGAGGGAGGGCAGGCTGAAGACCATCTTGCTGCCAGGCCATGCTCCACAGCTGATCTGGACACTCCCTACCATTTTGACAAGGAGTCCAGATTGGCCACAAAATGTGAGTTGGTTTCCCCAGTCTGACTCACATTTCACATCTGGCGTAATGAGACCCTAAGACTAGCAGTTCCAACAGCACTCATGTCCTGTGAAGCTGCGCCTTATACATTATTTCTCTAAGTGCTACATTTCATTGAAACTACCTTTGGAGCTCAAGGCGGACGGGGGCATTGCGAAGGAAAGCGATAGAACTCTATGTTTAGCACAGTTTTTTGGGGAAGGACACCCTGTCTTTAAAAAAATTAACAGATCAACCATTTTAATGAGAGTGCAATAAAACTTATTATGATGGCTATAAGTAGTCAAGAAAGGGGAAAAAAGGAATAATAAAATTGCCTTTTCCATTGCTTTTTTTGTAGGATCATATCACCTGCTGAGTGTATGAGAACTTGCTTTTTAAAAAAGGCTTTTTAGAGTTTACACTAGAATAAATGGAAGGAAAAGTTAATAAGGGCTGTTTTTAAAATAAAACTTTTCATTCCTTCCTGTTCTCGAACTACACTTGGAAAGTGCACTTTAGAGCTGTTTGCTGTGTAGCTGAGAGATGAAGGAAACAGATAGGAGCTATTCTCTTAGCAAACCAGTTACCTACTTTCTAGCTATGAAATCCCATCGTCCCGCCCCCTTTTGAGAAACATTTCTGTTCATCACTGCGGTGTGGATATGCATTTTTATTCATGTTTTATGGTTTGTGAAGTTCTGCAAAAAAACAAAAACAAACAAAAAAATTCCCTACTGCTTTAGCAGGTTAAAATAATGCATTTGTTAAGATGTATAAGCTCAACTATTTTGCAAGACTTCTTGTTTTGATAGTGTTTTGCTATGACTGAGAATGAGGATCTTAAAATGACCTGTGCAAATACAAAAAAGCACGTAAAATGCAGAATTCTTCAGCTTCAGTTTGTTTCCTTACCCTTTCCCTTCTCCCCTCCCCACTGCGCATGCGCACACACAAGTATTCTACTCCGCATTTTTTTTTAAAAAAAAAATGGTGCTTTTTTCTGGAAGAGCACATCTTACGAATTATACTGTACTGTGAAAATGCTCCAAAATGGGTGGGTGGGGAGAGAAAGCTTTAATCAACAGTAGAATGTAGATTTCCAAGAGTGTGGTGGGGTGGGTGGGATTGTTTGGTAAAGAGTAATGCAGCAATAACGGGGCTGGGTTGCAGCGCCAGAGGGATGAGACTAGAGTCCCACAAGGGAGAAAGCACGTAGGTGAGCTCTTGTTCAACTGACTTCTTCTCTTGATCTTAAATGTAAATGGTCAGTAAACAGTTTGTTATAAACCTTGATCTACCTCTGCTGTGCAAAGGCCATTCAACGACATCCATTTCTGTGGCATTCATGGAATCATTTGGGTCCACTCATCAACTCCATGCGCCTCCATCTTCTTTCCCCCTTTTTCTTTGCATTGCGCCAATACAGTAGTGAGTTATATTCCTCCCACAGTTTTAAAGTGGCATCTGAAGACAAGATGCTGTCTGTGTTCAATGGGATTCTATTTTGCCTCACGGTGACCTACTGCAGAGAGTACCGTTCGAGAAAACGAACATTTCAATCCCTGGTATCTCCAATTAAAAGATCTGGCAGTAGGTGATGTGAAAGACCTCTGCCTGAGATCTTGGAGAGCTGCTGCCAGTCTGAGTAGACAGTACTGACTTTGATGGACCCAGGGTCTGATTCAGTATAAGGCAGTGTCATGTGTTCGTGTATACCACTCCTTGGCTTCAGGCAGTGGCGTAGGAGAAAGAGAACTGAGTTTAAAAGCGGTGGCAATCTTAGTCACGTGGTTTAAAAACAAAAACAGTGAGTCAAATGAAACAGGAGCACAAACCATTTAAATTAAAGAAGAAATAAATATTACCAACCTTTCCAAATAGGTGCCTGCAGTTACATGGTCTGTGAATTCTGTCACAATTTTTTTTTCCTTCTTCAGTCTATTTCTTTCATTGATTTTTTTTAAAAAAGGAATAATATCATATTCCTGGGGAGACTGCTGCTGTGATGTATGTTCTTGTTTGAGCCAGGGTATTTTTACTTCAGCAGTGGGTCTGCATCTTTTCTTGGTGGCAGCTAAGAAACCACACATAGACAAAAAGACTCGTTTTATGAAGTTCAGAGAAACGTAATCATGTATGATGCAACAAATCCCTCATCCCATCCATTCCTCATCCGTAACAGTTTTCTTGGCACAAACCTGAGCATGCTTGATATTGTGCATCGATTACTTTTGCCCGAATAAATTTGCATCTTGCCGCTGTAACCGCCATCTTGTTCCATTTCTCCTTGTACTGTATGACTTGGACATACATGATGAAAAACTGGCTTCAGAGAAATGATGCTCAAATTACATCAGCAAAGTGACAAAAGTGATATTTATTTCGCAGCCGTATAGAGCAGACTTCCCCCCCCCCAACATGTGTTTATTGTTTTGTTTTCTGAAGCAGGGAAAACTGAGAGTTTGTGCAATATATGAATACTGCAAAGCCAAATGTCATAGATCACTATCAGAGCTATGTTATTTCCTTATTGCATTTACATTTGAGAATACATTATATTGACTTTTCCTTTCATTAAAGAGATAGAATACTTTTTTTGCAAATATAGCTATTGAAGGCTGTCCTTCTGCACTCAAATATCTATTCAACCAAAAAAATGCAATAAAGATTGAGAACTGTACAAAGTGCAAGAGAGCCATCGACGGCAAAAGATGGAAGACCAAAGATGAACTGCAGATGGATTTCCAAGAAGGACCATCATGTGGAGTTTCCTGAAAGTACAGAATGCAGTGGAAAGATAACAGGAATTATTCATCATCTAAAAGAGATGGGAAATTTAACTAGCTATAATAGCAGGGTGGCGGGGTGTGTGTGTGTTTCTCTACACTGACCACAATCCAGACAAACTATGCTGGTAAAGGACAATGATTTCTTCCTTCTTTTTGCATTTTACCTACAACAGTCATCATTTCACTCTCTTCAACTTCTGATTTGTGAGTTCAAAGGAAGAAATGCTGAGTAAAAGTAGTGTTCCTTGATGCAACACACTTTAATGGGAGTGGGGTGGAGGTAACAGATCATGTAAACAATAGCAGGTTGCAGTCTCCAATAGTGGAGAAAAAACATTGCAAACGTATGGGGCGTGTGAATTACCTGGGGGCAGATGGAGGTGAATATGGTTGCAATATCCTGCCTGCACTTCAGAATCACTACATCAGGGTAGCAGCTCTAAGATAACAGCCTCTCAGTCCTTCACTGTGTAAACACATCCTGTTATATATCTGTACAATTATCATTGAGATATTTAAGAGCTAAATTATGCCATTTAAATGGACTTGCATTTCTGATTATGACCTGCAACCAAGAGTCCAGATCCAAATGTCTAGGCACCCAACTGCACTTTGAGATTGTCTTTCTTGCAGTTGAGAGACATCTGAAGCCATGTCGGTCTCTCATGAATTAGACCTGCACCCTTAAATGGTTTCCTAGTTATAGGGTGTGTTTTTTTAAAAAATTCAAGAAAAACAAAAACAAAACTGATAGCAGAGCTGTCTCTCCACACAGTGGAATTCTGTAGTTTGGCTGCTGGAGGAATAAGTTTACCCTTACTTAGGCTTGTTACATAGAAAAGAAATAGGAGTTTTTTATTGTAAGAAAACTCCATACTGGATAGGAAAGGCAGGGTAAAGGCTTCCATGGAGAGAGACTGTAGAAAGCATGTCCAGCCCTTGTGGTGGAGAGAGGAAGGAGAGAGAAGTCAGCAGAAAGAAGGAATCCCAAAAGGTAGCATTCTGAGTGACAAAGGGACAGAAGCAGAAGTGGATAAAGGAATGGTCAGAGAGCACCCTATCTACCCCTATACGAACTCTACTGCCCTTCCCCAAGACTCCAAAGTCTATGCTAGCATTAAGCAACACTGCACAATCCATTCCTTCAAATGAAAATAGCAACCAACAACTGACAGGTAAGTTCACTTCTGCCTGGCAACACTGCTGCTTACCTCTCAAACTGGGGTTCCCTGGGAGGGAGTAGGCTTCTCAGGTCTCCTGCTTAGGGACTCCTTAGCTAGCCCTTGATGCCTCCTTTGTTATATTCTTGCTTGCGCTACCTGCTGTTCATTCAGATTGGCAATTGGAAGCAATTGTCTGGCATGAACTTTCTTTTTCATTGCACGGATGAGTGCCTCCCATTATAACAAAAAGTCTTCCCCATGAGCCTCAGGTTTTGGGATGCTGGCAACCTAGGAGAGGAAAACAGACAGTACACATGATCAGGCCCAAACACCAGAGGGGGGGGGCATGAGCACCCCGGCACCCCCCCCATAGCGCCCGTGCTCACCTTCTCCTTCTCTGCTTCCCACCCTTCCAACACAGTCCAGCAATGGCTCCTGATACTCAGCAATGCTGTCACATGACATCGGCGCTGCTCGCTCAGCCAGGTTTCCTTGGCCAGCGGGGTAACTAAGAGGGAGGGAGGGGAGGGTTGGGTCAGGGAGAGGCATGAGAGAGAGAGGCTCAGTCAGCCAGCCAGGCTGACCAGATGTTTGCTGCTTCTGAACTCCATCTGGCTTCAGTCAGGCAACTTCCTGTTCCTCTTCAAATGGGGGAAGTGACACAGTGCGGGAAAGGAGGCTAAGAAGGGGACGGACTTCTGGTGCAGGACCCCGGTAAGGCAAGGCAACCGTCCAGGTTGCTGTTGCCACAGGGGGAAAGGCTCAGAGAGAGGATTACCCACTGCTGACCCTGCAAGCACCAGGCTCCAAAGGGGGGGGGGGGAAGGCCAGCACCAAACCCGCCTCATGCAACCTGCTCTGGAGGTGGCGATAGGGTTGCCAGGTCTGGGTTGGAAAATACCTGGAGACTTTGGGGGTGAAGCCGGGAGAGGGCAGGGTTTGGGGAGGGGAGGGGTGTCAGCATGGTACAACACCATAGAGTCCACCCTTCCAAGCAGCCATTTTCTCCAGGGGAGCTGATCTCTGTCAGCTGGAGATCAGTTGTAAAAGCAGGAGATCCCCAGGCTCCACCTGGAGGTTGGCAATCCTAGGTGGCAAGGAGAGCAGCACCCAGAACGACACACACACACATTCTGTGGAGGAGCCTGGCTGGTCCCCAATGGCGGAGCTCCTCCCCCACCCCCACCCTCCCCAGATGGCACCTTGTTGCGCCCCCAACAAATATTTTCTGGGTACGGGGCTGTACAGGATGCTTCATGAAAAGGCTTGACCAGGAAAAATGGTATGAGAGGGGTGAAATTACACACAGGGATGTTGGTGCAGAGAGGAGCAGATAACAACTGATTGTTTCGCAAACTATGTAGACCACCCCCTGGGTATTTTCAGGAATTTAAAAGGGCACTAGCCTAGCATTCTCAGGACCATCACAATAGTGGCTGGCCGAAGCGTCACAGTTTTGATCCCAGGCCTTTCCAGGATCACTCCAACATTAGGCGCTCTATCATACTGGAACTATATACTATCAACCCATATTTTAGCATATTTCTGGAGTCTCATGAATTTGTTCTGGGGGGGTCGGGTGAATGCCTACCACTTGGAAGTTCTCATAAATGCTGACTTTGTACTCTTTGATAGACGTACATATGCAACACTTTTAAAACTGACAAATAAGACAACACTATAGGCCTTACACTTTGTAATTTTGAATATCAGTTTTATCCACAGAAGACAGGTTAAGAAAAGACCTCAGTTACAGAAAAAAAATATGCAAAATATTCCCAGATCTCACAGTATGATTGTCACTGGTATAGCTGGAAAGTATTTGGATTTGTTTATGACAAGTCGTTCACTTACTGTTTTGTAAGTCTGCTTATTAGAATTTGAGAAGACACCAGAAACATGGAAGCTTGATCCAGAAGTGTGCTAAAAATGTTTAGATGCTACGCTATGAAAGTAAAGGTATCCATAAGAAAACACAGGTAGGTGAAGAGGAAAATACAGCAATTTATGTATTTTTCAAATTTTTGTAGCAAATTCATTCTGTTTGTGTGAGATACATTGATGTGTATATCTGAGGGGTGGACTACAGAACAATTCTGTGCAAAAGTACCCCAATCTAAGCATGCTGGAAAGGAATCTACCCCAGAGCCCGAACAGAGATAAGTAGGTGCAGACCAGTCTGTCTGCATTCTTAGCAGGGGACAGAGGTAAATGAGTTACATGTATTATTTGGCAGGCAAACAGAGACAAGAGAAAACAGAGCTAGTTCCCTCCTCACTTGATCTCCAGTACAGCAGAAGAAAGTGGAGGGGGGACTGCATCACAACTCAGAAATGACACCACTTCTAGATGAAGTTTTAAGAATCCCTCAAATCTCTGTAGTAAAGTGTTTCTCCTGCCACATCAGCAGTTAGCGAGCCCAGAGCCAGCTAGCCAATCAGTGGCTCGGGGGATGAGAATTTATTCCCAATTGGATGGGTGAGGAAGGATAAGGAGAAAATGTATGTCCCACTTAAACCAAGGGGCACAACTATCAGTTTGATTTTCGAATATGACTAGCTTTGACTCAAGTATTTAAAATGATACACAACTCATGTATGAATCCGACACTTTCTTTTTGTACACCCTTAATAGCCAGCAACGTTTTGGCACAACTGAACTCATTAAGCCTCTGTTTTCTCCAGGTTGTGGGCAACCGAAGATCTTATACAACTACATGCAATGGGAACTGAAATGCGGGATCTTTTATAGAAATGATCAGCTGGAAATTTTTTAAGTAGGTCTCAGGATCAATGCTGCTACTTTCCCTGAGCTAATGCCTCTTATCTCAGTCAAGCTGGGGTAATAAACACATTAGCGAATGCAGAGGTCTCACATTGTCATTAAAATTGTTCCAATAACATTACTAACTGCTCTGCTATACTGTTCCATTACCCTGAACAGTCTTTTATCATTCCCTCTTGAGTCATGATGTAGTAATGCTAATTTTTTTTTTAAAAAATTGACAAATAATTAGAAACATGCCCTTATTCATGACAATTACAGGATAATGTAGGCTTATCAAGGAGGCTTCAGGCCAGTTCTGTTTAAAGATGCCAAATCTTGACTGGAAAAAATTCTGGAAATTTGGGGGTGGATCATGAAGAAGGTGGGGTTTGGAGGAGGGGAGGGACTTCAAGCCGGCTTTGATGCCATACAGCCCACCTTCCAAAACAGCCATTCTCTCCAGAGGATCTGAACTTTGTTGTTCGGAGATCAGTTGTTATTCTGATGTGGCAATAATCCTTAAAAGCAGGGGTCCTTTTGAGCAGGAGCTCGGGGGAGCGCAGCTCCAGGAGTTGGTGCCAGCTCCCCCCCCCCCCCGCAGGGGAATGCCTGCTTGTGTCATGGCTGCAGCAAAATGACCCCGTCCCCTGGAGAGGTCCTTCTTCCTCCGACCAGCCTTCTGAAGGCTTCAGCCACCACTGAAGCTATCCTCCCAGAACAGTGGTATTTCTGAGGCTTGGATTAGTAGCTGTCCCCTCTCTGCCAGCTTTCTTTCTTTCTCTTTCTTTCTTTCACTTTCTCTCTTTCTCTCTTTCTTTCTTTCTTTCTTTCTTTCTTTCTTTCTTTCTTTCTTTCTTTCTTTCTTTCTTTCTAGCCTTTTGACATACTTCTGGTGATGTCAGGTGGTGTAGCATATGCAAATAAGTTATGCTAATGAGTTATGCTAATGAGCTCCTGCACCTCTTTTTCTACGAAAGGACCCCTGCTTAAAAGTCCCACCTTTTCCCCAGGACTCTGAACCAATCTTTGTGATTTAGGATTCATGCAAACCCAAGTGATTGTCAGCCAATTGGAGTCCATGAAACTCCACTGGATGCAGAGGGGTGAGCCAGCCTCAGCTTAGGAAGGGTGAAAAACTTTTTTCATTTGGATAGGGATTTTGTGGCTCTGGAAAGGAGTGTCAGCTTAGCCAGGTTTTTACTGGCTTTTTTAGTTAGTGTTTGGGGATTGGCTTAGGAAAGAAAGCTTATTTTTGTGTTACGAGCATCCTGTTAACTAACTAATTGGTGTGTGTTGGTTCTGTGATAAGGTGCTCTGTGTGGGAAAAGAGCAGCCCTGAACCTGCTGAGGTAACCTGAACAGAGAAAAGGGAAATCAAATCTCCCCTCAGAAGTTATTTACTTTATTTGAGAGCTAGCTTTACTTTATATATTTAAGTTATCCACACATCATATTTACCTTATTGACCTTTGTTGTTCATCTCCATCTGCGTCATGTCTGTTGAGCCAAAAATCTAAAAAAGCTGGAGTCTCATTTTAAAAAGCTGTTTACCTCACGTATAAGTACAGCCTTATGTCTAGCAGGTTTCCAAATAAGTGACCTTTACGGAGCGCATAGCTTACATGCTACCAATCTTTCATTTAAAGCTTGACCATTTCCACAGTAGTGAAATCCCCTGCACTGATGTTTTAAAAACTGCACGTTATGTGAAATTTTCTGCAGTAGATTTTTCCCGCCAGGCACAAACTCAAAATTTTTCTCCTTCATACCCCACATTTTTGGAACTCATGAAAACAGGATTCCAAAAATGCGGGGTAAGAAGGACAAAACTTTGGGTTTGTGCCTGGTGAGGGGGAAAAAAATCTACTGCAGAAAATTTCACACAATGTGAAGTTTTTAAAAAGTTAGTGCAGGGGATTTCACTACTGCGGAAATGGTCCTTGTGTCCCTCGTTTGGTTGGGAGAGGCCAGAGTGGGGGACTGGATATTCTTCAGTCCAGAGGGCAGTTGCCTCAGAGCATCCCCTCCCCCTCTTACCCCATAGCCACCACAGCAGGAGATCTGTAGGCATTGCACTGTAATGGGGGCACAGAGAGAAAGGGAGAGCAAGCAGGCACACCAACCACCTCTGAGCACCCACACTCACACCCAGCAATATTTCCAAGCCTGCCTGTATTGCAATAAAAGGGATGAGGGAAACAAGTGGAAATGGAATCCTGGAATCCTTGAATAAATACTTTACCTATTACCTAAAGAGTACCTGTTGTTAACCCCCCTTCCCTTTCCCCATAAAGTTGTAGCCAGTATATGGCAACTTCATATAGTTTTCAAGGCAAGAGATGGTGGTTTGCCATTGCCTGCCTCCAGGGCTCTTTTTGTAGCAGGAGCTCCTCTGCATATTAGGCCACACACCCCTGATGTAGCCAATCCTCCAAGAGCTTACAGTAACCCCTGTAAGAAGAGCTCTGTAAGCTCTTGGAGGATTGGCTACATTAGGGGTGTGTCACCTAATATCAGGGGTCCTTTCACAGAAAAAGAGGTGCAGGAGCTCATTAGCATAACTCATTAGCATATGCCACATCCTCTGACATCACTGGAAGTGTGTCAGAAAGGGAATGTCAGTTCCAGAAATCAATGGCAAAAACTCATAGGGTATATGAGGGGCTGGAGGAAAGGGGGTTTGAGGGAGAGGCTCCAAACTTGCAGGATAGCTGCTGGGGCCTCTCCTTGAAATACCCACCAAGTTCCAAGAAGATTGAACCACGGGGTCCAATTCTATGGGCCCCCAAACAGGTTGCCTCATCCCCTCCATTGTTCTCTATGGTGGGCAAAACATTACTTTTTTCCCACCATAGAAAACAATGGAGGGAATGGGGGCAACCTGTTTGGAGGCCGGTAGAATTGGACTTCCTGGTCCAATCTTCTTGAAACTTGGTGGGCATTTGGGGGAGAGGTCCCAGAAGCTATCCTGCAAGTTTGGAGCCTCTCCCTCAAACCCCCTCCCCTACAGCCACTTTTAAAGTTGCCGCCGAATTTCAGCAGCAATTTGGCAGTGGGCCGAATCAGATCAGATAATCTGATTCAGCCCGTGGCTGCCCTACTGCCCCGCCTGAGCTGGCGGAGCGGCGCTCTGCCTTGCTCCGGCCCCAAAGGACCCCTGCCTAATATGCAAAGGAGTTCCTGCAACAAAAAGAGCCCTGCCTGCCTCTATGCAGCAACCCTGAATTTCCTTGGTGGTCTCCCATCTGAGTGCTAAACAGGGCAGACTCTACTTGGCTTCTGAGATCTGATGAGCTCAGTAGGTTTGCCAACTCTGGATTGGGAAACACCTGGAGATTTTGGGGGTGGAGCCCCATGACGGCAGGTTTTGGGGAGGGGACAAACTTCAATGGGGCATAATACCATAGAGTCACCCTAACCCTATATCTAGCCCCTAAAACCTTACCCTAACCCCTAACTCTAACTGAAATCCCTAACTGTAACCCAGCCCTAACCAAACCCTAACCATAACCCAAATAACTGTAACCCTAACCTTAATAATCCTAACCCTAACCCTAACCATAAACCTAATACCCCTAATCCTAATAACCCTAACCCTAATGAACCTAAACTTAACCCTAATAACCTTAACCCTACTATCCCTAAAAGTAACCCTAACCCTAATGCAAACCCTTATAGGTGAAGGTAAAGGTTTCCCTTGCTCAAAAGCCAGTTGAATCTGACTCTGGGGGCAGCGCTCATCTCCGTTTCCAAGCTGAAGAGCCAGCACTGTCCGAAAACATCGCTGTGATCATGTGGCTGGCATGACTAGATGCTGAGGCACATGGAACGCTGCTACCTTCCCACCAAAGCGGTACCTACTTATCCACTTGCAATTTCTTGCTTTCAAACTGCTAGGTTGGCAGGAGCTGGGGCCAGAGACAGGAGCTCACTCCAAAACTAACCCTAATAACCCTAATCCTAACACTAATAACCCATTGGTAAAGGTAAAAGTTTCCTTTGCTCGAAAGCCAGTTGAATATGACTCTAGTGGTGCAGTGCTCATCTCCGTTCCCAAGCCGAAGAGCCAGCACTGTCCAAAGACATTTCTGTGGCCATGTGGCCGGCATGACTAGATGCCAAGGCGCATGCTCTAACCTTATAACCCTAACCTTAACACTAACCCAACCATAATCATAACTGAAAGAACCCAAACCCTAATAACCCTAGCCCTAACTCAAACCCTTAACGATTAACCCCTAACTCCTAGTAACTAGGAGTACTAGGCCTAATCCTAGTAACCCTAACCCTAACAGTAACCCTAATGCTAGCCAGGGGTCCTTTCGTAGAAAAAGAGGTGCAGGAGCTCATTAGCATAACTTATTTGCATATGTCACACCCCCTGACACCACCGGAAGTGTCAGAAAGCCACACCCCCTGACATCACCGGAAGTGTGTCAGAAGGCAACGCCCACCACTCAGGCTCCACCCCAAAATTCTCCAAGGTATTTCCCAACTCAGAGCTGGTGAGCCTACTTGATGGCACACGTGGGGGAAAACAAACCACCCATGTCAGGTAAAGAGGGGGGACACCAGGTCAATATATTTTTATTCTCCTTGGCATTGATGGCTGAGGTGCTTTTAGTGTTCCTTTTCTGTTTTAACTGGCAGCCTTTCTCTCTGTTATAATTGGCTGTGGGTTTTATATCACTGCCATTTAGTGTTATTTTTGTCAGCCACAACAAGGAAAAGCAGGTTATCCATTTTTAAATAAATAATGTTGAAAAGTCTGGATCCAGAACAAGAACAAAATCACATCTGCTAATTTTTGCCTAAACCAAACCCAATGATGTAGAGTTGGTGGGTCACCTCCCTCTGGAAGAAATGGGGAAAACAAAATGAGTGGGAACAAAGAAATTCTTGCAGGGACAGTCATGACTTCAGATTAGCCTGCCCTGGACTATGTTGGTGGGCTCCCATCCAAGAACTAACAAGGGCTGGCCTTGCTTAGTTTCCGAGATCTGACAAGATCGCACTCAAATGGTTCAGACAGCCTCTTGTCCAGTTGCCCTCCCTGGGAGCTGTGAATTTTGTTGTTGTGCAGCTCATGGCCAGAATAAATGGGTAAACACTTCACATCCCCCCTTTCCTTTGGAGACAGTGACTCAATCACATGTCAGTCTTCTGCCAGCCACTCCACCTATGGCTGAACAATGCTAAGAGAGCTCCTTAAAGACTGCAATAAGCAGCACCTGTTTCCCAAAGGTGCTCAGTATTTGTCTTGGTTTCTGAAGTGCATTGTGTGGCCTGGGCTGTCTTGCAAGCACAACCTGGTGTCCAGACTCAGACCAACACATCTCCTGTGGATACAGCACAGCTGCAACAGGCCACATTACGTTTTCTTACCAACACAGCTTCAGTGGCATCTTGTGCAGGGTGAACAGACCACCACAAGAACTAACTGGCAGCATGACTGCCGCAAATATCACAGGGCAAAGTCTCTGGCATGCTTGACGTAGAGCGGGAAAGCCTATGGAGCTGGGGTTCTCTCTGCAGCTCTGCAATGATGCTTGTTCTCCAGCTGAGCAAGCTAGAGAGAAAACACCCCTGGGGAAGAGGATGGTCCACATAGGCTTTGCAGCACGCACTGAATGAGCACCATTGAAAAGATCCCCCCCCCCCCCCATGGCATAATTGTAAAACAAAACAGACCCTTCGGTGTGGGCTGGGAAAGGCAGCCTATTTGCCTTCTTTACAGCACCATGGGATCACCAGGATTCTGAGCATCACTTTTTCAGAGGTTTCAGAGATTTTTTTTTTTTTAAACAGCAAGAGCTATAGTGTTAATGCACACTTCTTCACACAAAACCTTATACCCAGAATTAAACTTTATTGGTCTTAAAGGTGCCACTGGACTCAAACTTTATTCTAATGGCACAGGAGGAAAGGATTAAGCCTTTGATATCTGAGTCCTAATCTGAATCATGGCATCCTGTAGCTCCTATTTAAGTACAAAAAAACCCAAGAGCTATTTACAGATCCTATGTCATCACAGCAAACTTTTCCCTCACTGTAAGAGAAATCAACCAGCAGGAGCAGTCTGAGCAGTAAAAAGAAACCCTTAAAACTGCAGCAGTAGGAAATGCAGTGTTGGAATGTATGTTTTATATTGACCTACATGTTGCCAACTACTTTCTATAGGTTTCAGTCCAGAGGATAATTCCTGTTTCATTATTTTAGCTTCTTTCAGTTGGATTCCATGTAGTATGAGCACAGCTGCACTGGCCAGGTTTTACTGCACACTAGGCAAGGCTACCTTCTGGCACCCTACCCCATGCGCCCACCAGTTTTCAAACATAAATGCATTTTCAAATATAAATGCATTTCAGAAAGAATTGCGGCATTCTGCAACACTTGGAGTTCCTGAATTGATTTTGAGGGGAGATCATCTACAGTGCATTACAATAATCTAGTCTTGATGTTACTATGACACGGACAGATCCCCACCCCATGCCCAATTCTGCTCCCCAACAGGCAGGCAGGATCCCCTGTGCCAAGTAGGGCAGGAGAGGAAGCCATTAGGAGGAAGAAGGAAAGGCAGGAACTTTGTCTACAGGGAACAGACATTTTAGAACCATTTAATCCCAACTCCTCCCCCCCTTTCAAAAACACTCACTCCACAGCCACATTTCTCTTTTCCAGGACTGAAAAGTTTATTTTCCTCCCATAACTTACTTAAGTAAACCTTCCTGGGACCGAGCAGGAACAAGCCCCCCCCCCCCCGCCCAGTTCTGAAGCCCTCCTTCTCTTTGGCTGTTCAGATAACAAAACCTCCCCCCCCACCTTTTCCCTCTCTCCCTCCCCCTTTGCTTGGCCTCTCTAGGAAGCCCCTCACTCACCTTAACCCTCTCAGTGCTGCAGACAAATGAATGAGAAAGCTTCCCTAGGAGGCACCTCCTGACAAAAAGCACCTCACCCCGGGCTGGCTACAGCCTGAGATTTTTAACTATACCTGAAGAAGTCAGCAGTGAAATTTCCTTCCTAGCCACAAGTTTTGTTAGTATTTAAAGTGTTCCTGTTCTCTTGTTCCCTGCATCAGAGAACAGAGTAAAAGCTCCAAGTTGAAGTGAGGACAAACACTGGGGAGGGGGGATTATGTGCCGGGAAAAGTTCCTATGAAGAGAGGAAGGCTTCCTTCCCCTCAGTGCATCACCTCCACAGTAACAGGGAAGGCGTCTGAGCTCCCCACCCCGAGGACCCTCCTGCAGGGACCCTCCTGGCAGAGAGGAATGGGGGATTCCCCCCCCAGGTGAGGCAGCTGCAGGGCACTGAAGGAGGGAGAGGCTTTCCCCGGCTTCCCCCCTATTCCCTTGAAAGGAGCTCCTCCAGAGCCTGCCTGCCGCCCTTGGAACTCCAGGAGGGGAGCAGAAGCTCAGGACTTTTGGCAAGGGAGCGAGGGGCAGGGCTGCAGCCCGGCATAGCACCCATGTTAAGAGGCAGTGGTAGGAGGGGGGGAGGCAGCCTCCAAAGCCTTCTCCCAGCACCGGAGCGAGCGTGTGGCTGGGAGAGACAACAGCGAGAGGCAGCAACCAGAAGGGCCGGGGAGGGAGAGGGGCCGGGGGAGGGAGCCTCTGAAGCCTTCTCCCAGGGGCCCAGCACTGGAGCGTGGGACTGGGAGAGCCAGCAGCAAGAGGCAGCAACGAGAAGGGCCGGGAGAGGGGGGAGGAAGCCTCCAAAGCCTTCTCCCAGGCCTGGCACCAGAGCACGCAGCTGGGAGAGGCGGCAGCAAGAGGCAGCAAGGAGAAGGGCCGAGGGCCGGGGGAGGGAGCCTCCGAAGCCTTCTCCCAGGCCCAGCACCGGAGCGTGCAGCAGTGAGAGGGGCCGGGGGAGGGGGCCTCCGAAGCCTTCTCCCAGGGGCCCAGCACCGGAGCGTGGGGCTGGGAGAGCCAGCAGCAAAAGGCAGCAACGAGAAGGGCCGGGAGAGGGGGGGAGGAAGCCTCCGAAGCCTTCTCCCAGGCCTGGCACTAGAGCACGCAGCTGGGAGAGGTGGCAGCAAGGAGAAGGGCAGGGGGAGGGAGCCTCTGAAGCCTTCTCCCAGGCCCGGCGCTCCGGCGCATGGCTGCAAGAGGCAGGGCGGGGGGGCGGGGCTTGGTCATGTGCCCGCCCCCCTGGCTTCTCTCTCCCGGAGCCACGCTCCGCCGAGCTCCGGCTCCAACGGACCCCTGATGCTAGCCATGATAACCCTAACCCTAACCCTAATAACCCTAACCCTAACCCACCACTGGGCCCGGAGGATGAGGACGCCAACACCACTTCTTCTAGCGAGGGAAGGGTGGTGTGGGGGTGGTGTGGCAGGCCGGTGGGGCATTCTCAAACGTCAGTGCCCTTAGGCAATTGCCTAACCCTGCCTTATGAAAGAACTGGCCCTGACAGTACTGTGGGGGAGGGCTACAGCAGGAAGGATAAAGGGCTGAAATTTGCTTCTTCCTCCCTTTTATAAGCATTCATTCCCTTCCGTTTTAACAAGAGCAGCTTTAGAGCTAAGGTACAGTAAATGGAATTCCACACAGAAAGGGTGTGCCACTCATGGCAATCTAAACAGAATTAAGTTCCCTTGCCTTCTTTATGCCTACCTCCAGGAAGAAGGTAGGTGTCATGAGCCAGCCAGCTGCCACCTCCTCGGAGGAATCAGAAAAATTGGGCCCCACATGTATGGAATCCCCACCTGAGCAGCTGGGTCCAGCAGCAGACCCAATGGGGGAAGCATCAAGAAGTACTTTTCTCCCTTTCTCACAACACAAGAATTTGTGGATATGCAATGGAATTGATGAGCAGTAGGTTTAGAACAGGTAAAAGGAAGTATTTTTTCATCCAAAGAGTAATTAACATGTGGAATTCACTGCCACAGGAAGTGATGACAGCTACAAACATTGACAGCTTCAAGAGGGGATTGGATAAACAAATGCAGCAGGGGTCTATCAGTGGCTAATAGCCACAGGGTATAGATGGAACACTATGTCTGGGGCAGTGTATAGATGGAACACTATGTCTGGGGCAGTGATGCTCTGTATCCTTGATGCTTCGGGGGCCCCATAGTGGGAGGGCTTCTGGAGTTCTGGCCCCACTGGTGGACCTCTTGATGATACCTTGGTGACACATAGTGTTGGACCTGAGGGGCCATTGGCCTGATCCAACATTGCTTCTTAAAACAGAGTTTCAGGGCACTGCACTCTCAAGGCTACATGAATGAGGCAACAGAGGAGCAGGGACATCACAGAAAGGTTTCCAAGGATTCATTTCCTTCCAAAGTAACAGAGGAGGGAAAATATAAAGTACCGGTCAAATAAACTATTCTCCCGTGTACCTTGTTCCTACTTTGTTCCAACTTTCCCCCCTCCTGCACAGGAACAGGGACATCACACACACATCTCCAAGGCCTCACTGGCAACAGAGGAGCGCAGACATCATGCACAGGTCTCCAAGGCCTCACTGCCAGTTCGAGGCAACAGAGGAGAAAGAACATCACACACAGGTCCCCAAGGCCTCACTGCCAGTTCAAGGCAACAGAGGAGCAGAAACAGAAAATGATCTCACTGAGTAGCCCCCATTCCTACTACCCAACATCTTTTTTCTAGCTACTCTTTCATCTAGTAATGGTGAATGGAGGCCCAAGGGCAAAGGTAAATGTATCAGCACTTATAGGATCTCCAAGTTGACACATAATCTCCTGCTCTCCTTTTGTGTCAGAACATTTGTGACAAGTCATAAAGATGACAGAGCTGCATCTCAGAAGCAGGAATTTCTGACCCCCTGGTGAAAAACCAGAACATTCCAACCTCCAGATATTAACCATCAAGAATTTCTGAAAGCTGGAACTACTGTGTACAAAAGGGCTATCTATAAAACCAAATGTTTTACTGAAAATATCAATATTTGACACTGTGATAATACTGTCACTGGTCCAATCCAACAAACTTTCATTTACTTTTTATTCCTTTTTTTAATATTCTTATTTTAACAACAAAGCTGACTCAGAACTGGAACCATGCCGTTACCAATATCTGACTTGCACAAAAATGCTATTCCAAATAAAAACTTCAATCTATCTTCCCATTAGGTTGTCTCTTTTGCTTAAGTATCTTCTTCAGCTGAGCTTCTGAAGTTTTCATTATATTGAAATACAACTGCACTGAAATCATGCTAAGTCTTCCCAGATTGTATCATTTATCTCAATTACAGACAGTTCATGCAAGTGCCTTTGCGTTGGGTGAGGCCCACTGCTGGGCTCCCAGATAAGTATCCAAGGGGTGCATTTTTGACTTGCAGGGTAGACCTTGGAGATGACAATGAGCATAAGCTATGCACATCGCCTCCTGTTGTCTTGTCACTGCCATGAAGCATACTGAGCATTATCAGGGCCACAGCAACTCTTAATCTCACCATGGACCTGGGCAGCACAGACATGGGTCAGGAAGGCAGCCATAGCCTTCTCCAGTTTGGCATAGTGGTTAAGAACACAGACTCTAATCTGTGAGAACCAGGTTTGATTCCCCACTCCTTCACATGCAGCTGCTGGTGTGACCTTGGGTCAGTCATAAGTTCTTTCAGAGCTGTTCTCTCACAAGCAGTCCTCAAAGAGCTCTCTCAGCCCCACCTTCCTCACAGGGTGTCTGTTGTGGGGAGGGGAAGGGAAAGGATGTTGCAAGCCGCTCTGAGAATCCTTTGGGTATTGAAGGGCGGAGTATAAATCCAGTCTCCTCCTCCCATGATATCAGAGGTTGGGAGCAAGATCAGTCCCTGCAGCACTGCCGGTGTCTCAAGATTTTGCCTTGGATTCCAACAGCAGTGGTGTAGGTCTGGCTGGTGGTGACAGGCAGAAGCCATGTCACCTTCTCCTGTAGCACCCCTGGCTGGGAACAAGAAGTGTACCAGTGATCTCTTTGGACTGTCGTACCCCAAGCAGCTACTTAACCCCCCCCCCCAAAAAAACCCATCATCTGTCACAAGCCAGACACATTATTAACATCTGCTGAAGAAATACAAATATTGATAGCTCTATTTTTATTCCCTCTAGCATTGAAGGTCTTTTTCTTGAAGACAGTGGAACTATGCAAACAGAAGAGACAAGGAGGAATCCCATCCACTGATTCTAGTTGCTCAAGACCCATCTACATTAGGCCATCTTAAGGGTTTGACTAGGCTAACGAGGTGTCTCTTTAACTTTGTAGGAAAATCTCCCTTTCCTGAATCATGTGCTCATGATTAAGACCATTCTTCTAATAGGCAGAAAGATGCTAAGCCTCCTGTTCTGAGGGCTCCTCAGAATTTTCCTGCAAGGACACTGTGGCAAGGACAGTTCATCTTCAGTCTTCTGTGCATTCCCACATTGGGGACTGTGCTTGTGCAGGCCTGCCAATGGAGAGAAATGTCTAGCTTCTAAGAGCAGAGAGGGCACCCCTCCCCTTGGTGCACGCCCAGAGCGTTCCCACTGAAAGTGCGCCGAGAGTGAGGGGCACCATTTCCCCTCAGTTCTTCTTTTGCCACCGAGCTGAGAGGTTCACTTCTAGTTTCGCTTCTTGTTTGTACTGTTTTTTCATCACTTCTTCATCATGGGAACCTCAAGTTGGTATCATCCTTTTTCTCTGTTTCTACTATGGCTCAAAAATCACTGTTTAAAAAGTGCCTGAAATGTGGCTCAGAAATTCCTCATTCGGATGAGCATGTTCCCTGCTTGCTGTGCCTTGGGGAAGCCTGTGATGTACCCTCCTGTCACATCTGACAGCAGTTTACCCCCAAGGCCAGGGTGGGTGGGATTTCTTGCCTCAAAGCAGCCCTTTGGGAGTATGCCCTTTTGAGTTCTAATGTGCCAGCAGCAAAGTCGTCTGCCTCACAGGAACCCACTCCAAAGGCCAAATCCGTAGTCTCACCTAGGTCACTTCCAATCCTGGATCCACATTGGCATTGGTCCCACTCACTGGATCCGTCTATGGTCCAGCACAGTTCTTCTGGGACCCCAATGAAGAAACTACTCTCAAACTCAAAACACTCTAACAAGTCCTCAGTTCCAAGCTATCCAAAGCAATCAGACAAACTATCCAGGACCCTGGCCCATGAGTCCATGGAGCCGATACTTTTGGAGAACGATGCCTCCCCCAATCCCTCACATGCCATCTCCACACTTTGGGATCGTGGGTGCTTCAGGCTCTGTGGTGGAGCCTGTTCTGGTGAGGTTGGCTTCAATGCAAACAGAGAAGCTGCTTCCACCAATGCAACCGTTGAGGCACAATTTAGCAAGATAGGCAATTATTGCCTTCTTGGTCTTCCTTCCACAACCCCGGTGGGGTGGCCCCTGGCAATTTCCCTATCAGCAGGGCTCTTGGCCTCCTTATCCTCCATGACCGCAGCAGTGAGGCGAGCAACCCCCTTTAGATCTGAATCTGTTGCATAAATGTGCCTCCACATCTATTCCAGGCCTGTACTTGCATCCTACTAGCTGTTCTACAGACCAGCAGCACTTCTCTGGCTCTGAGCAAGAAGAGGGCTATTGCTCATACCCAGGTTCAGAATCGGCCACTGACCCTTCTCCTGACAAAGCAGTGGGAGACCCTACACCAAAGACCTACAGCTTTTCTCCAAGCAGATAATTAGGATGTCTAAATCTTAAGAACTTGAGGTAGTCTCATTGAATCTGAAGCCCAAGCACAACATTCTTTTGGTGCTCTACTCCAATACCCCTGACTTCAGTTGCCCTTCTAGTCATGGCTAAGGTATGGCTAAGAGCCTTTGGTATGGCTAAGAGCCTTTGGGAGAAGCCGTCCTCCATAACTTCCACCTACTGAAGGATGGAAAATCTTTATACAGTCAGGCAGATGGCTTACAGCTTCCTTTTCATTAATCCACCTCCCTCTTCACTGGTCATGGAGGAGTTTCAATCAAGACATTGTCATGGTTCCCACTCTGCACTGGTGGATAAAGAGGACTGCAGGACTGAAACTATGGGCTGCAATGTTTATCCTGTGGACACTTTAAATTTTATAATTGCAAACTATCAAACTATAATGGCAGCTTTATCAGCTCTTCCTGTGGGATTGAGTGGCTTCTCACTTTGACTCCCGTCCTCAAGAGCATCGCTCAGTGGTTAAACTCCTTCATGCAGAGGCATCTCACCTTGCCAAGCAACAGTTGGCTGTTGGCAGGGCAGTCCTGCACTCCCTGTTCACCTAGAGTTCCACTCTCACCTCCTGGTGAATAGCTTGGTCCAGTGTGGGACTGCACAGAAGACTGAAGATGAGAATAGGGTTGCACTTACCTGTAACTACTGTTCATCAAGTTGCCTTCTGTGCAGGCACACATTCCCTCCCTCCAACTCCACTGGGAGCTCTTGCTGTGGCTGGCTTCACTACATGGGGGCTCGGTGGCGTGGAAGGACTGAGGAGAAATGGCATCTCTCACCCTCAGCTTGCTTTCAGTGGGAACACTCTGGGCATGCACCAAGGGGACTCTTAGAAGCTAAAAAATTATCTCCATTGGCAGGCCTACACAAGTGCAGTCCCCAGTGTGTGCCTGCACAGAAGACAACTCGATGAACAGCAGTTACAGGTAAGCACAGCCCTGTTTGTTTATTTTTCAAACCATTTCTGTCCCACCCTTCCATCCTCACATGGAATCCTCAAGGCAGCCATCAACACTGGTAGAAACAGTAAGAAGCAAAAGGCCAGAATGACAAAACAAGATTGTGACACTTGGGTTCTTACAGGGAGTTTCTAACCATCAACTCCAACAACACGGAAAGTTTTAGCATGTGACTCAAAATGGTTATACCCCAGAGTGACGCTTGCTAAAGATTCAAAGGGGAGGAAGGATGACCTGCCAAAGTTCAAGGAAAAACCTTCAGCCCTGGAGAGAAGAAAAACATTCAAGAACACCTGCCACGTTTGCCCAGCTCACGTTATGACTGTCTGGCTTTTCTGACTCAGGCAGCCTCTTGGGACACCACCTTCAAAAGAGGTCACTGACACACTGCTTGCTCAGGGCAAGAGGTAGCCGTCGGAGGAGGTGACCATCTCTTGTTCCTTGGGAAAAAAAGAAGTTAAAATATTCTCACTTAAAAAAAAAAGCTATTTGTCTTTCTGTCCTATAATCTTCCCATTTCCCTTCTCAAAAGCAACTCAAGCTATAACATTCAGCCAGTGTTCTACCAGATAATATAATAGCAGATGAATTCTCAATGTTCACACTTTCATTCCTAGGAATGACTTAATGGGACAGTGCCAGTATTCTGTGTTGTTATTTCAAGACCTTGGCAAAATCAGAGGGACCTTTTGCTTCCAGGCGCTTGGGAGGCGATAAATCAGGTCCTGGCCTAAGGCATCTGTGTGGAATGTGATGGGCCTCATTCAGTGGGAAGACCTTTGGAAGACCAGAAATCTACCTAAAACAACTGTATGCTGATCAATTAGAGGAAGTTTGGGATTTTTAAAACCAGAGATGTGTTTAATAATTTGCTGGAACTGCATGCATAACTGAATTTGAGCCCAAACTTTTAGCTGATAACCTCCCTCCCCAACTGGATCCTTCTACCAAGCCTCATTTTGGGTTTTAATCTACAAAAATGAATGAATGAATGAATGAATGAATGAATGAGAAAAGGTTCATTCATGTTCTGAGTCAATTTCACAAACAATAGAATTACTATTCAGGATGGGTTTTACAATATATTTTTTAATGCCATCAAAATGTAAACAGCAGTTTGGTCTTTTTAGGGCACAGAGCTAAATCTAGCTCAGCATCCTGTTTCACGCAGAGGTTGATCATCTGCTCTGGAGGGCCAGCAAACCAGGCATAGAGGCCTCTGATGATGCCTCCTAGCAGTGGTAGTCAGAGGCTTACTCTGAAAATTGAGACTCCACTTTGATGGATCTATCCCCCCTTTCAAAGCCATCTAAGAAATACCTGGTATACCTTAACATAAACTGACATAGTGCCCCACACAGGTATAAACCTGGCACAGAAGGCCACAAATGGGCAGCTCAAGGTCATACTGGGAATACAGTAGGACTTAGTATCCTAGCCCCACTTAATCCACATCCTGCTCCTAGGGTGTACATAACAGTATAACACTAAAAAGGCTGCCATGCCGAATCCCCCCAACAATCCCACAACAGAATACAGAATGTCAACTAACTCTGCAGCCAATCACAGATCTCCTAAGCGATCTACAAACTCTTCCCAGGATACCAGTATCTCCAATAACAGGGAGATATCTCTTTGCCCTTATGTCATGCATGCTTAGAACATACAAAGGCAGACTTTGGCTACAGGAACTTTGGGGAAAGGACCCTTTGCACCAGCTAGGGCATTTGTGTGGTCAGATGAAGCAGCATCAGGGCCCCAGCTGGCACATGCACCATCTACTCTCAGTCCCCACAACATGGCTACTTTGAGTAGTATGGCAAGGAGACCCCATAGCAGCAGTGTTGACAGGAGCCACCACCTCATCCTTGGCCATCCGTTATCCCCATGCTGTGTTTGAGAACCCCTGGTTCCCGTAGCCCATGCTGTGAACTGAGCACATGCCAATAATCAGCCCAGGCCATTCCTGTACCACACAGCCCTATCAAACGGAGACCAGTAATACATAACCTATTTTTCTGTTGTCCCCTCATGAAGATGGGGTGCACTGTACCTGTCCATCATGGCAAACAGTGCATGAGCTGTGGCACTGTCAACCCTGGTTCTGGGAATCAGCAGGGCCCAACTATATCAGTGTGGAAGCACAGCAATGAGCATGTCCAGAAACTCCCAACCCCCTTGGCAATTAAGGTAGCATACACAGCCCTCGCATCCCACATCAACTCCACAAGAACCCTGTGAGATAGAATAGGCTGTGGTGGAATGGCGGGGCCATGGTTATTCACTCCAACCTACAGAAGAGTAGCAATCTGAGCCCAGATTCCTATTGCCTTCCCCTACGAAGGACCACCATGGCAGCCTCACTAGGTAGCCTGCCTTTCATCTGGTGCCCCTCCCTGTATGCCAAAGGTGGTTTGATGAAGCAACACCTCCCTAAAAGTGGCCAAAGTGCTTACTGGGGGAGAGCAGCTTCATCAGCCCACCTTTAGTAGAGTGCAGACATCAGAAACACATCTTCACCTGTGTAAGTGCTCACTGCATTATAACATGTGTCTGTCCATCTATACTACTGTATGCAGAAACACTCTCTGGCTAGTCCACAGGTATAGGATCAGATGGTACAGCAGCATTTTGCTATTATTCCTAAACCGAGGATCTTTCGGCAAGAGGGAGTCAGGCTGGCAGCACTTGCTTGTCCTGCTCCCAAACCTTTTGTTTTATTTTCATTATTTAGGTCCTATTTGGGTTTATTTTATCTTTAGCCGAACTGAACTGACTAAATTAAGAGTGGCCTTCTGGAGATGCTGATTTTTAACAAAAACTGGGTACATATCTCAAGAGAGGAGAGATATCTGGAGATACTAACAAGCATTTACTCCAGACGCCTGGAAGCTTACCAGTTCATTTTTAGCACTTTATTTGGTGTTTTGTTTTTTACCCTTGCTTCAAATGAGTTTTTTTAAAAATGCTGCTGGTCAGACTCTGACTTCTAGGACCAAATTAAGACTTCAAAACAACTAAAGTCTGATGAACTGTTTGAATCTAAGAAGAATTCAAGCAACCTTGGAGTTCCAGTGCTTATTTCTTTCGGAAACAGGAATGCCGTTTTAGGGGAGCTCTCAACAGCAAAATCTCTGTTAGCTCACAAGTCTCTTCTGGATATCTGCAGTGAGGACTTAGCTCATAATGGGGCTAACAAGAGCAATATCTCACTGGGAAATCCCCTACCAGGTAATCAAAAAGGATTTACAACAACTGCAAGTCAGTCCTCTAAATTTTGCAGCAGACCAGTGTTTGTTAACTGCTAGGGATGGGCATGAACCCAAAAAAATGCAGTTTGGTTCCGTTCATGATGTGCCCTGTTCACAAACCACAGACTGCCACAAACTTTTAGCCACCTCATGAACTGGTTTGTGAGGCAGTAGAATCTCCCCCCCCCCCTTCCAGCATGCTAGAGACACCAAACTCACAGGAAATCTCCAACTGACTCTCCTCCACCTGCCCTCCAAGTTTTGTGAGGATTGGATTTACATGGTCAAAATTATGCCCCCCCCCCCGGTGCCCCAGAAAATGCTTTCCTGGGGGCACCTTCTTTGGGGGGCTGTAACTCAGACCCTGTAAATCCAATCCTCACCAAACTTGAAGGGCAGGTAGAGGAGAGTTAGCTGGAGATACCCTGCATATTTAATGTCTCTACTTTACATCTGTCTTGCTGGAATATAGGGCTTGGCATTGTGCCTTTAAACTGACACTGAAGTGGCTTTTTCCAGCAGCAAACTCCTATAAAGGTCTTTTACATTTTCTGAGGGAAGACACTTACAACAGTGCCTGGGCTAAGTTGGTGGATAGCAAATTTGCGTGTGTAGGTCTCCCCTTTACTATAATTCAAGATATGGGTGTCCACAAGGCATTGAGAGAGATCCAATGAGGGCAATTACACTCAACAGAATTAGCACCGAGTTTCAAGCATGTCAGGTATTCTCCACCTTAGCTCTCAGGATCTCTTGCCCTGCAACTCTCTCTCCATATTTAAAACATCTTACTGCTCCCAGCAACTGCCACACTTTTATGTGTGACAGGTTGAATGCTTTACCCATAGCTGAATTGAGGGGGCAAGTTGTAAACATCCCATGCTCTGATTGCTTTTAATCCTTGTGCCTCCAGCGTGATGGAAACCACTGATCACATTTTGGTGTCCTGCAATCAATGGTCCCCATTATGTGAAATTTGGATCTTGCCCATTTTACGCAAATATAATCTTGCCATTGAACCCGAGGTAGTTTATTTTCTGTTGGTTTATGTTAATCCTGAGGTGGCGAGTGCTGTGGCCAGTTTTTTTTTTCTTATGATATCTGTAAGACACTCCCTTGCTACGCATTAATGTGACAATCTGGAGGCTTTTATATCTTTTAATGTCATTTTATTAGTGATACAATGCTTTTTAATGTACTATTTGTAAATGTTTCTGACGTAGTCCATGTTTTAAATGTATTGTATTACTCAACTCAAGACCTCAGGTCAATGGAGTTTGTTGTTAATAAAGGGAAGGAAAAGATTATTCCTAAATCAAAGGACGTTGAATACTTGAGGTAGGATGAAGATAGATACAAAATTTTAACAGCAGTCACAGTTCGTCTGCATTGTGAAGTCTGACTCCAGGCTTTTGACTTGATTTGCACTTGTGCACGCCAATGTGTTAAGGATTGGTTTAGTTGTCAGTCTTCCCCTTCAGCTCATGCGTAGCTGGCCATCCATCTTTAGAAGACTTATTTTAAGGACAGAACATCAATGTTTGCCCTCATTCATACAAACCTAATTTAAAAAATCCAGTCCTTTGGAACGCCCTCCGTGTTTTAAAAACAAGTGCAAAATTGCTGTAGAACTGGGGTGGAGGTGTACTGCAGATGACACAGGCATTAGCCAACTGATGCCATTCACAGTTGGCCCTTCCCCAGCCATACAGAAACACTCCCAACAGCTGCAA
Source organism: Lepidodactylus listeri (assembly GCA_029233225.1). Classification (NCBI taxonomy): domain Eukaryota; kingdom Metazoa; phylum Chordata; class Lepidosauria; order Squamata; family Gekkonidae; genus Lepidodactylus; species Lepidodactylus listeri. The sequence continues at coordinate 53,283,060 of JARCFY010000001.1, read as the reverse complement.
GAGTCCAGTCCAGAAAAGAAGAAAGTGCTTTTGGGCTGAAAGCTGTGAGGCTACTTGCTCAACCATGACCACTAGTCTACTAGTTGCATTTGCCTGCAAATCAATCAATCAATTTTTAATTAACTGTTGTTGTTTCCTTTCTGTTGTCAACTGTTGTTTCAAACTGTAAAATAGGTTATCCATTCGACTCGCTGTTTGATAACGCCATGGGATGTCCAGTGATTCCCAGTGTCAAAGAGTCTAAAAGATAATAAATGAATGCTAATATCTATAGCTATGTCTGTACCTATCTAATTAGGAGGGTATGAGCTATGTGAGTAATTGCTCCACTGAAATAATGGCACTTTGCATGCAGACTTCTTTGGTGGATTAATATAACAGGAAGCTGGTGAAGTGGGTGTGTAGAAGGGGAATTCCATCTACTTAGCGCCCTCTGTTAAAACTCTGGTTGGTGGCTGCTTGCGCTTCTTTTCTTCTCAACATAAGCCTTTTTCAGCCCTTTGGAATGCCCTCCCTGAGGATTTGAGGAGGTCCCCATGTTTGCCTGTTTTTGCATCTTCATTGGCCTGTATTCTACCACTCCTATAAGCAAAGTGCTATGCTTTCCTCCAGCTTAAGTGGCTTTGTCTCCAACAGAAGAGCCACTTAAGTTAGAGGAAGTCTCCTTAGGCAAAAGGAATTTCTTGCAGTCTAAGCCATACTGTGCATCAATTACAACTGAAACCCGACTGTCTTATTCTGGTGATTTTCTCACATGTCCTTCTGCCTTCCCAGAGTATCCTCCTCCCTGACAACATCATTCTTTCCCTTCTACCTGTCCTGCATTTTCCTATTTAAGAGTTGCCTAAAGATACGATCTTGGGCGATCTGAGAAATTGCGCAAAGCAATTTGTGACCCAGCAAACAGAAAGCACTGCTCTGTTGATGTATGGCAGCCTGCTAGGCTCAATGAACCTCCTGCTGCCTGCTTGGGACTACAAAACAGATGCTCATCAAACACTTGACAGGCCAGAACATGGATGGTGGTCTGGGTTCACCTTGATGAGTCACCAGTCGTATAACTCCTTTATCAAATGTACATATCTGATGAGTCAAAATCAAACAGGTTACACTTTCCCTATCACGGCATTCCCCACTAAGAAAAGTCTCAGCTTCTAAATGTCTGCCTATAAGGCAGGTGTCCAAAGTACAAGATACTGACCTGCCCACTCCGAGCTGACCACTCTATTTAACTGTTTACAAAATGAGAGTATTTAGCATATTCAGAACAATCCCAAGCACCCTTCCAAGTCCATTTAAGTCAATAGGTTTAAAAGGTTGTAAGTCTGCTTAAGAGGACAACTTGAAGTTGGCTTGACTCCAACATAATGCAGATGCATATGTACAAGAAAATCAACCTTGACAATAAGCATGTTTATGCTCAGCATGCAAGTGGAGACTCCTACAGCCCATGTATCTGTGAAAGGCAAATATTCTTAAAAACTAGAAGCACAATGAACAAAGTTAAGCATGGTTAAGCCTCATTAGCGGGAAAGATGAAAATATGTTTACCTTCCAAAGGGGCTAAAATGTATGTAACAATGACTGGCCAATGCCCTGTGGGGAAAGGGTTAATCTCGTACATGCATTCTCTCCTTTTAAGCACATACTGTTGATGCTTTGGTATAAGTGTTTAGAAAGACAAAGAAGACCTTTTTCCCCTGGAAGATCCAATATCACTAATGAGAAAAGCAAATTTTGTGGTGGAGTCTGAGGAGGGCTGGTTTGGGGAAGGGAGAGGCCTCACCTGGATATAATGCCACAGAGTCCACCCTCCAAAGCAGCCATTTTTTCCAAGGGAACAGACCTCTGCTGTCTAGAGTTCAGTTGAAATCTCCAGATCCCACCTGAAGGCTGGCAATCCTAGGCCTGGCAGCACCCTCTGGGTGACTTGATACCACCTGACTTGCATGACTCAACTGGGCCTGGCTGTTTGCTGCTGTTTGACAGCAGCCACCCTATGAAAGCCAGTGTGGTGCAGTGGTAGAGCTTCAGAGTAGGATCTGCAAGACCCAGGTTCAGATCCCCATCTTGCTGTGGAAGCTGACTGGGTGATTTTGGACCAGTCATATACTTTCAGCCTAACCTATCTCACAGAGTTGTGCAGATAAAAAGGAGAGAATAATGTGAGCTGCTTTGGTCCCCACTGTGAAGAAAAAGTAGTTTTCCTAGGTAGAGGATTTGGGGAAGGGGGGTGGAGACCGAAAGCTGAAGACAGAGGGGCACACAGAGGTAGGTTGGCTGTTGGGTGGGATGGAGATAGGGTTGCCAACTCCAGGTTGGGAAATTCCTGGACATTTGAGGGGTGAAGCCTAGGGAGGGTGGGGTTTGAGGAGGAGAGGGACATCAGACAGGTATAATGTCATAGACTCCACCCTTCAAACCAGCCTTTTCCTCCATGAAAATTACCACTGCTGACCTCCAGGTGAGGGCTGGAGATCAACTGGAATCACAACTGCCCTCCAGGTGACAGAGATCAGTTTCCCTGGATAAAATGGCTGCTTTGGAGTGTTGACTCATACACTGCTGAGGCTGCTTCCCTCCCCAAACCTCACTGTCCCAAAGGCTCCACCCTCAAATCTCCAGGAATTTCCCAGCCTGGAGCTGGCAACCCTAAGGAGAATTGATCTCCGTAGCTGGGACATCCATTGTGATTCCTGGAGAGCTGTGGCCACCAGTGCTGCTGTGGGGGGGGGGGGGGGAAGCAGGTGGGAGGCTGGGGCAATGATAGGGGCAGAAAGAGAGAAATAGAATTATGGGGAACAGAAAGAGAAAGAGTGATGAGGTGGAGAGGCAGAAAAACAAAGAGGGTGATGAGGGGGCAGATGAGAGAGGAAGTGATGCATGGAAGAGAGGGAATGCAAAAAGGGGTGGCAGGAGAGAGAAAGGGTGTGAGAGAAGTAGAGGGAGGAGGGGAGGAAGCAAAGTTGGGGGGGAATGTGATAGCCACCTGCAAGTTTCTTGTGGGTCCCCACTTGTATTCAGATATTAGTCTTGCACCAAGTATAATGTAGAAAATAAAACAAATTCTTCTGACATCATATTTGGCCAAGGTGGGATGGAGGGGTGGCCAAGGTGTTGGGACAAATGGAAAAAATATTTCATGGGGTCTTCTACATCTATTCAACCCACTAATGCAACTGCAAGAGACAGAAGAAGGAATCTCCCCCTCCCCCATTTGATCATTCTGTGAGGCTTCTTGTATGGAGATAGCAGAATCGGGTGGTAGAAAGTGGTTTCTTGCAATATACCTTTTTGAGTACATGTAATATTTTTGTAACAAGGAAACTTAAGAGTGCAGAGTACACTAATAACACATCACACTGTCCCTTTTCCCTAGCAAGCAGCTAAAACCAAAGAAAGGAGTAGCACTGGAAAAGGAAAGCATTTTCTGGCTGCGTGAAATGCTGGAACTGGCCATTAGATAGCACTGCTGTTCCATCTTTAAAACCAGTTTGCTTTTCCAGATATAATCCCGTTTGATACCAGACCAAAAACACCTAAACACCACTGCTATGCTTCTCCTGAAGGGGTCCCCCAACATATGAAAATAAAACTGAAACACTGATTTTGGTATCCTTACCTGATTCAGTCCAATTTAACTTTTGCATTTGGGAAAGGGGAGAATGAAACCCGGGGTGGGGGGTGGGGAGTTCTGTGCTCTTTTCTAGGCCAAGTGTGTGGGCTGCAGTTATTCATTATTTTCCCACCAAAACTGGGAGAATTGTAATGTGCAAGGCAGACTCAGCTGCCCTCTATTCAGGCTTCAATCCAGCAAATGCAACTGCAAAAGGCTGAGGGAGAATATTTTTTTTTCTTCTCGTTTGTTCAGTCTGTGACTGTGAAAGCCTTTTGTATGGAGCCAGCAGAATCAAGTAGTACCCCCTTGAGTTTGCAAGACTTGAGCAAGGCTGTTAACTACAGGACGTTTTGGAGAACCTTAATTCTCAGGGTCACCATAAGTCAAAGGCAACTTGACAGCCCTTCACACACCCACACCAGCACACAACATTATTATCAAACATCCTCCAATCTACTGACTTTTTAATTTGTTTATTAAAAAGATAGATGGCGGCTCTCCAATAAATCATCACAGCTCTGGTGGTTCCTCAAGGAGTATGGTGTCACTTCCAGGTTTTCTCCGTAAGTGACTTCACACCACAGGCCCAATGGCCATTTTTAATCTCATTCTTCTCCTGCTGCCTTTCAGAACAGTGGCAGGAAATGAGATCTAGGGACGGGATAGTTCAAGTCAATAATGAAGTTGCTTCAAAAGCATTCAAGGTAACATAAATTTATCATAAAGACAACTTTACATCCACTGAACTAACAAAATCAGAAGTGCTATGAACGTAATATTTGTAGAGAGAGGATGTTCAAATAAACACCCTGAACAAGTCGACACTCTGAACAGAAGCAAATCCTAAAAGAGAAATATTTACTTCTAGAAGGGTTGCCAGCTCCAGGTTGGGAACAGAGGGGGACCTTAGCAGGGTATAATGCCATAGGATATACTCTGAGAGTTGCCAAGTCCCCTCTGGCCACCAATGGGGGATGGGGGCATAGGGTTGCTAAATCCAGGTTGGGAAACCCCTGGGCCGATTCCGCACTAGTAGTTAGCCCACACTCACTCTCCGCTAAAATCCGGGCAGAGCAACAGTTCCACACTTGTTGCTCCGTTTCTGAAGTTGGCCCAAATGTAATACTCGTTTCCTGCGGATCTTCGTCTTTGTAATTTTCAGGTTCTTTTTTTTTTACACGGTAGCGAAGTCGGGGCATTCTAGTGGGGAACTCCGAAATTGGGGTTTCATGCTCCACCCATTTTCCACCCCTTTCCTCTCCCCTTCCCTCCCCTTTCCCGCCCTGCCGAGAGCGTTTTTTTTTTGGCTCCCCGCTTTGTTGCATTACAACAACGCAACATGACATTGAACCAGCGTTGACTGGCTCTTAAATGTCTTTTTAAAAATGTACTTTTGTTGTCAGTGTCTCCAAATTTCTGTGCTGCTTATTTTGCACAAACGTTGTGACTGACTTATGCTACTTTAAAAATATGTATTGATTGATTTGAGGCGCAGCGCAAGTGGTTCCCCCCCCCCCGTCATCGCATCATGACAACACGACATGACATTGTGTTTTCGTTAACATTTTTGCGGGTGTAATGTATTGCGGGTGGTGTGGTGGTGTGGACACAATTTTTTCTGGGGTTACATGTGTTATTGTTGCTTGATCACCCTTCATTTCCCATCCCTTTTCCACCCTACATTTTCCCTCCGTCCCTTGCGTAATTTTTGTTTATTTTCATGGGCTTTTCAAAATGGCCTGCGCATGCATGGACGATCCTGGCCGTAGTTTGGGAGGGTTCGTCACAACGAAACTCCGCCTACGGTTAAAAAAAAATGGTGGGGAAGGGATGGTTGCAAGATGCACTTTCCCGGGAATTTTTGAAAACCTTGGCCAATCATGTCTTTGTATCGTCATGATGTTATAACGAAACTCCACCTACATTTAAAAAAAAATGGCAGGTGGGTGATCAAGATTCGGGGCAGGGACAGATGCAGAAATGAAGAACCGGCATCAACCCGGGTCATATGCATGTAATGCGGAAACGCACAGACTGATTCGGACCAATTAAACCCGGGAGGAAAGGGGAGCAAAGCACTAGTGCGGAATCGGCCCTGGAGATTTGGGACTGGAGCCTGGAGAGGACAGGGACCTCTGTAGAGTGCAATGCAATAGAGTCCACCCTACAAAGCATCCATTTTCTGCAGGAGAACTGATCTCTGTAGTCTGGAGATGAGCTGTAATTCCTTTAAAGGGTCTTTTTGTGAGCCAAGCATGGAACTGCGACCACCCCTCTCCCTCCTTCCTGCTAGATTTAAAAGGCCCTCCAGCTGATTGGTGGGCCACGTGGTTCCCACTGATCAGCTAAAACCGTTTAAATCTGGCAGGAGGGGAGGGAGGGGTGACCAGGCGGGTGGTTGCACTTGGGAGTGGGGCTTGGGGCATCCCTGCCCACCCTGGAATGCCCCCCAAATCTCCCCGCTGGAGTGAGGAGGAGACCTGGCAACCCTAATCCCAGGAGATCTCCAGATCCCACCCAGATAGAAGACGAAGAAGAAGAAGAAGAAGAAGAAGAAGAAGAAGAAGAAGAAGAGATTAGATTTATACCCCGCCCTTCACTCACTTGGAGTCTTAGAGCGGCTTACAAACTCCTTTCCCTTCCCCTCCCCACAACAGACACCCTGTGAGGCAGGTGGGGCTGAGAGAGCTTTTTCCCAAGCTGTCCTTGAGAGAACAGCTGGTACAGAGCTATGGCTTGCCCAAGGTCATCCAGCCAGGTGCAAGTGGAGGAGTGGGGAATCAAACCCAGTTCTCCCAGATTAGAGTCCGTGCACTTAACCACTACACCAAACTGGCAACCCTAACTTGAAGATAATTTACAGAAAATGCATACCTTGAATAAACCTTTGTTGGTCTTAAAGGTGCCACTGGACTCTAAATTTGTTTTAAAGATATGCAGGGCCTATACACAGTCTAAAACAACTCTTTTTGGCTTTCTACCTAAAATAACTGCAAGTGGGTAGAAGGGAGCTGCCTAAAATCCCCATCATTTGTTCCTCCATGTTCTGAATACTACTCAAAAGCTGCAGTTCACCACTGGAGAGCACAGGGCTGACGTTTAAAATCACTGTAGGGGAAAGTTGGGCAGAGAAAACTAACTGTACCACTTCAGAGTGCAGGTGAGGGGAACGTAGCACTTCATATGATCCCCCTCCCCGGTGTTACAAAGTCCAAGCAAATACAATATCAACACAGGTGACCAAATGCTGGGCTACAGGGTTTTTTATATATTACTCTCTTTTCTTTTTTATGTATTCCATTTGATTAAACTTTTGTTAGGCTTTAAAATCCCCCCCTCCAAAATAAAAAGGTGTTCTCTGCACAAGCACAAAGAACTAGGGTTGCCAAGTCCAGGTTGGAAAATACCTGGGGACTTTGGGGGTGGAGCCAGGAGAGGGTGGGGTTTGGGTAGGGGAGGGGCCTCAGCATGGTACAATGCCATAGAGCAGGGGTGGGCAATTGTTTTGGCTCGGGGGCCACTTTGTGGGAGCGGAGGTTAGCGGAGGGCCGCACCTTTTAAAATGATTGCATTCATTAGCTAACTTTGCATTTCAGAAAAGGTATAAATTGTGTCATAAAAATCCATAAATATAAATTAAATAAAATAGTGGTAGTTTTATTCAATTTATTGTGCTAATTTCATATCGTCTATAGCTGCAAGCACATTTAATTTTAGAATCAGTTTACTGAGACAAATGTACCCTATCATACTTTTCTACAATTTTTTTTGAAATCAGGAGTGAGATTGCTTGTTGAGATTCTCATCACAGCCTGCAAGTTAATGTCTGTCAAGGGTCTGTGAATGTCTATATTTACTCTTGTTGATCTTCATGCAAGAAAAACTTTGCTGACAAATATATGTAGACCCAAATACAAAGAACATTTTCCCAGCAAATTTCTTCATACATGGAAACTTTTCAGCAGACAAAGATTTGTAAAAGTCAACTAATGTCACAGCATTAAACATTTCTTTCACAGTGTGATCTGACTGCATGTCAGTAAGTTCAAGCTACAGCTCCTCAGGTGCTGACAGTGGCCAACTGTCTTGGCGGGCCGCAAAAAACTCTGTGGCGGGCCGCATGTGGCCCCCGGGCCGCCATTTGCCCACCCCTGCCATAGAGCCCACCCTTCAAAGCAGCCATTTTCTCCAGGGGAGCTGATCTCTGTCAGCTGGAGATCAGTTGTAAAAGCAGGAGATCCCCAGGCCCCACCTGGAGGCTGGCAACCCTACAAAGAACGCACCTATCTCTGGCAGCCATTGGTGGCATCGGAGGAGCCTCACTGGGCCTGGTGTCAGCACAACCAGGAGCAGTGGTAGGCCCACCAAGAAAGTGTGTATGTGGGGGGGGGGGGAAGGAACCCTCCGTGAGTCTTGTGGGCCTACATTTGTCATTTATAAAAGCTAGCCTTTTTTATATACCCCAAGAGGTGAGATTCTTAGAACACTGAATTCCATATTCTGTTTGTGTGGAACACTTGCATGAATCTGTGCTTAGTTTTAAAATCGTTTGGTCCTGGTTGGCTAACAACTCCACTCATATGCCAGCTTTCCCTTTCTCTTGCTTCCTTTACTTGGTGTTAATGTCAATAAACTCATTGGCACACAAAAACAATTTCTGAATCCAAGTATATCATAAAAATGTTATCACTTTTTATTTACAGAGATCTGATATCAATCATGGCTGCACTGCATTCATATGAAGTCTATAAAACTGGCTCATTTGGGATTTATCAGCAGCAGCAGCCTTTGCATTTCGGTAAATCGCACTTCCACTTTTCTTTGTTTTTGGAGGAAGGCTAATATTGTCACTCCAACAGAGGATGCAGAACACAACCCTTCCCACCCTCTTTTTAGGTCTGTCAGGACAGGCAGGGCTAAAAGGGATGTGGAAGAGTCATATTCCAAGGAGGCCTTCAGAGTCCCAGACACTGGAAGGATCATCAGGCACCATTTTGTCGGTAACTGTCTCTAACTCCCTTATCTGGGTTCATGACCTGTTGGCTGATTGCTGCTCACATCTAGCCAGGTGTTAAAACCTAAGGATGAGACTCTATGACTCAGACAGAGAAAGCAGTGGGGCCCTTGGATGACCAAGGGGTAAAAGGTGTCATGAAGGATGATAGGGAAATGGCTGAGAAGCTAAACACATTTTTTGCCTGTCTTCACTGTGGAAGATGAGAAGTGCCTGCCCACTCCAGAACCACTGATTTCGGGAGGGGGGTTGAAAGACCTGAGTCAGATTGAGGTGACAAGAGAGGAGGTCCTATGACTGATAGGCAACTTAAAAACAAATAAACCACCGGGCCTGGATGGCATACATCTGAGAGTTCTGAAAGAACTCAAATGTGAACTTGTGGATCTCCTGACAAAAATATGTAATCTTTCCTTAAAATCTGCCTCCATTCCTGAGGACTGGAAGATAGCGAATGTCACTTCTATCTTTAAAAAGGGTTCCAGAGGAGATCCGGGAAATTACAGGCCAGTCAGTCTGACGTCGATACTGGGTAAGTTGGTGGAAACTGTTATTAAGGAAAAAATTAGTAGGCACATTGATGAACAAAATCTATTGAGGAAGATTCAGCATGGGTTCTGTAAGGGAAGATCTTGTCTCACTAACCTGTTAGTGTTCTTTGAGGGAGTGAATAAACATGTGGACAAAGGGGACCCAATAGATGTTGTTTACCTTGACTTCCAGAAAGCTTTTGATAAAGTTCCTCATCAAAGGCTCCTAAGTAAGCTCAATAGTCATGGGATAAAAGGACAAGTCCTTTTGTGGATCAAAATACTGGCTAATTAAAAGGAAACGGTGAGTACAAATGGGCAATTTTCTCAGTGGAGGGAGGTAAGCAGTGGGGTACCGCAGGGATCAGTTCTCGGTCCGATGCTTTTTAACTTGTTTATTAATGATTTGGAGTTGGGAGTAAGCAGTGAAGTGGCTAAATTTGCAGATGACACAAAGTTGTTCAGGGTGGTGAGAACCAGGGAGGATTGTGAGGCACTCCAAAGGGATCTGTCGAGGATGGACGAGTGGGCATCAACGTGGCAAATGGGGTTTAATGTGGCCAAGTGCAAAGTGATGCACATTGGAGCCAAAAATCCTAAATATACGTTGATGGGGTCCAAACTGGCGGAGACTGACCAAGAGAGAGATCTTGGAGTCATAGTAGATAACTCAATGAAAATGTTGAGACAGTGTGTGACTGCAATGGAAAAGGCCAATGCTATGCTGGAGGTTATTAGGAAGGGAACTGAAAACAAATCAGCCAGTATCATAATGCCCCTGTATAAATCGATGGTGCAACCTCATTTGGAGTACTGTGTACAATTCTGGTCGGCACACCTCAAAAAAGATACTATAGCATTGGAAAAAGTGCAGAAAAGGGCAACTAGAATAATAAAAGGGTTGGAACACTTTCCAAATGTTGGCCAGCAAGGCACTGCTAGTGCTCTTATGGATTCTAATATTCATAAGCTTGAACTTGGGTTGCTATACTGTATGGGCTACAGGCATTCTCCATTGCTGGGAGGAGCTCCAGTCCAGTCCTGGGGGCTGGCAATTTCGATAGTTCACAAAGACAGAGACAAAGACTCCTTCTGCCATGAGGTTTCTTTTCTGTCACACCACGCTGGTCAACCCCTGCCCCCTCCAACATACCTGCATGGATTATGCAAACAAGGTTACCTGGCAACTAATGATCGGGCCATCAGCCAGCCAGCTAGAGCCATCAACGGACAATAGAGGCGATCCAGTGAGTCATCGGACTTTGTCCAGGTGTCAGGTTCCTGTTTAGTTTCAGTTTCTCAATACTGACCACTCCCTGGCCTCTCCTCCTTTTGTTTACCTTCAACCTATGGTAGGGTCAGGAAGGGACGGACCACCTAGTAGGTGTGTTAGTGGGATGTGGTTAGCGCTGCCCGCCCCCCAAGACCACCTAATAAAAGACTCTGCACAGAGGCAATCGGTCTCTTAAGCCATCATCCCCTGTCTGCTTTGCTACCCCTTATGTCCAGCTTCCTATCCAAATACCCTTGCCTCCATCTTTAAATCTCTGGATTCGCGACCAGAGAGACCACGTGGTCTTGCCGGTTCAAGCCACATGCCCCATTTTTCTATTTTTCTCTCCCCATCCAATTCTTCCTTCGAGCGGACAACTCCTCTTCAGGACAGGTACAGTATTACCCAAACAACGTTCCCTGCAAATTGCAACTGTGCTTTATCTAACTAAATTTCTTAGGTCTCTGTGTTTGTGTGTGTGAATCTGTTTTTGTGTGCTTGAACAACATCATTCAGTAAACGGCACTGAACTTGCTATCTGCCTCACGTGCCTTTTTCCTGGAGAACTCCCGGGAGGGGAGGGACCCTGGTATAGTTGGCAAGAACCCGGTAATTTGCCAATTGCACATTCTAAATTAAAGCAATTCGGCTAACACCTATGAAGAAAGGTTGAAGCGCTTGGGGCTCTTTAGCTTGGAGGAACAATGGCTGAGGGGTGACATGATTGAGGTTTATAACATTATGCATGGTATAGAGCAGGTAGAGAAAGTAGTCCTTTTCTCCCTTTCTCACAATACAAGAACTCGTGGGCACTCCATGAAATTGCTGAGCAGTCGGGTTAGAACAGATAAAAGGAAGTACTTCTTCACCCAAAGAGTGGTTAACATGTGGGATTCACTGCCACAGGAGGTGGTGGCGGCTACAAGCATGGACAGCTTCAAGAGGGAATTAGATAAACATATGGAGCAGAAGTCTATCAGTGGCTATTAGCCACAAAGTATAGATAGGAACTCTCAGTCTGGGGCAAGTGATGCTCTGTATTCTTGGTCTTGGGGGGGGGCAGCAGTGGGAGGGCTTCTAGTGTCCTGGCCCCGCTGGTGGACCTTCTGAGGGCACCTGGTGTTTTTGGCCACTGTGTGACAGAGTGTTGGATTGGATGGGCCACTGGCCTGATCCGACATTGGCTTCTCTTATGTTCTTATCACTCCTTTCAACAAAGGAAAAGACTTCTCTTCATCAGAGGAAACCATTCTCCATCCGAAAAAGTCATTCTCCCTTGGAAGAAGTCATTCTCTGTTGAAGGAAGGCAGTTGAAGAAAATCACAGGGTTCAATTTTGTGGAAGGGGTTTGTAGGATCAGCACTACACCAGCAGCTCCTGCTAGCATAGGAGTGAGGGACAGCACAGGAAAGAGGTTCTTTCCTATTTGTCTATTTTTATTTGCTTCATTTATACCCTGCCTTCTCTCCCCATGGATACCAGGAGCAGTTTCTAGTTAGGTGAGCCAGTTTGCTGTAGTAGTTAAGAGCGGCGGACTCTAGTCTGGAGAACCGGGTTTGATTTCCCACTCCTCTACATGCAGCCAGCTGGTTGACTTTGGGTCATTCACAGTTCTCTCAGAGCTCTCTCAGCCCCAACCTACCTCACAGGATGTCTGTTGTGGGGAGAGGAAGGGAAGGAGATTGTAAGCCTCTATGAGACTCCGAGTGAAGGGAAGGGTATAAATCTAACTCCTCCTCCTTCTCCTCCTCTTCTTCCATTGTTGTCCTCTCCTTCATTTTTATCCTCACAGCAGCCCTGTAAGGCAGGTTAGGTTAAGAGTGTGTGACTGGCTCAAAGTCCCCCCATCAAGCTTCCACAGCAAGGTGGGGATTTGAACTGCAGTCTCCGAAATCCTAGTCTGACACTTTGTCATGCTGGTTCTTTTGTGTAATACTGAATCCCGTTTGGGGAGGTCCAGGCTCATTCACACAGACCATTTGTTCACAGATTACACCCAGTAACTCCCAGGACCCATGAAATTCTGGAGCTGGTGTAGAGCATCACAGGATTGACTCATTCATTTGGACTACCAATATCTATTCCTCAACAACTGCCCCAGCTTTATGATTCAGGGGAGTAAGCCATGTGCTCTGATGCTCCCTCTAAGCTGTGGAATCTTGTGAGCAAAAAAATCTACTTTGTGAGCTACTGGCATAAAAATTGCGAGCGAGCGATTTGGCTCCTGCATAAATTAGTTTGCTCTGGAGCCCTCCTTCCTGAGCTAAGACGAAAATGTGTGAGCCGGAGGCTAAAACACTGTGAGCTAGCTCACACTAACTCAGCTCAGAGGGAACACTGCTGCTCACACTTGTTTACTTCTCCCCACCCCGCTTTGTCCCAGAGGCCTAGGTAAGGATATCCTTACCACCAGCCACCCCAAATTATAGTATTACACAAAGTGCTAATCCACAGCAGTAAAGTTTTATTATCTTAAAGAGGGGAGGGGAGAGGCGAGGGCTTGCTAACTTATGAGACATGTATTTTATGCCTCTGACTTTGCTTGCCTCAGGACAAATGTTTTATACCCTTGTTCTAATTCCAAGGTAAGATACTTTGAAGAATAATGTTATGGCCACAGAATCTCCCATTTGCACAGGCTATAATTTTCCAAAAGCAAAACTTTCAAGGAAGATTATGGGCAGCAAGTGAGCGGAATCAGAGAGAACGAGCAAATGACTAAACATGGCATTAACATGTGGGAGGAAGGAATGCACTTTTTTAAAAAAATAGGGAATGCACATTTTAACCAAAACAAATGACAGCAACATCAATCAGCCTCAATAATGTGCAGGGTGAAAATGACCAAGTGTTCTTCTTCTTCTTTTTTTTTTACACCAAACACAAACACATTCAAAGTGCAATCCTAAACAGAGTTACCCCCTTCTAAGTCCATTTAAATCAAGGGGTTAGAAGGGCTTAAGTCTTCTTAAGGACACAGTGTCAGCCTTTCCAGCTTTGCATTCTTTATAGAGTTGTCATGATCTAGAGACACAGAATGGAAGCAAAATTCTTTGTGCATGACATTATGCCTTATGGTCAGATCACAGCACTCACTGTCCACGCTTGATTACTTGTGACTTTCATGGGGATATGCAGGTGCAATGCGGGAGCTCCCTTGGACCTTGCTGTACATTGGGAAGTAGTCTGCATATCTGTAATGTGTTTGCTTGACAGGGCCAAATACAGGGGTCATTTCGAGCAGGAGCTCGGGGGACTGCAGCTCCGGGAGTTGGTGCCAGTCCCCCCCCCCCCCAATGCCGGGAAATGCCTGCTTGTGTCATGGCTGCAGCAAAATGACCCCGTCCCCTGGAAAGGTCCTTGTTCCTCCGACCAGCCTTCTGAAGGCTTCAGCCACCACTGAAGCTGTCCTCCCAGAATAGTGGTATTTCTGAGGCTTGGATTAGTAGCTGTCCCCTCTCTGCCAGCTCTCTCTCTCCCCCTCCCTCCCCCCTCCCTTGCCTTCTGACATACTTCCGGTGATGTCAGGTGGTGTAGCATATGCAAATAAGTTATGCTAATGAGTTATGCTAATGAGCTCCTGCACCTCTTTTTCTACGAAAGGACCCCTGGCCAAATATATCAAACTGCTTTGAAGGGTATTGTTGCCATGTAGATGGATTAGGATTACACTCTTACAAGCAGGGGATTTGCAAGGGACATCTCACTTCTCCTCCCCCATTATTTCAGTTTTCCCTTCCCTAGAAGCCCGTTTAGCCCCTCCTGTTTTACTGCTTCCATCTCTTTTTCCCACTCACCAGCCAACCTACCTTTATCTGCCCCCCACCCAATATTCACCTTTTCCTTCTTACCTCTCTTGGCAGCAGCTACCCAGGAAAACTATGGCCCAGTTGTATAGTGCTGGCTAGTGATCTGGGCCAGTTGCATATGACTTGCAAGAAGCACCTCATTTTCCCTGTATCCCCTTCCCCACAATATTTCCTCTTTCCCTCCACCTGGCAACCCCGATATCCTCACCTTTCCATGCTTCTACCTTTTGTCTACCTCCTCTCTCCAGCTATATTTATTATTTCATTTATACATCACCTTTCTCCACAATGGGGACCCAACACAGCTAACATCATTCTTATACATTTTATCCTCACAACAACCCTGTGAGTTAAGTTAGGCTGAGAATATTAACTGGCCCAAAGTCACCCTGTGAGCTTCCATGGCAGAGTAGTGAGTCAAATCTAGGTCTCCCATATCCAGGGCTGTTTTTGGGCAGGAATGCACAGGAACGGAGTTCCGGCTGGCTTCCAAGTTGGCCATGCCTACAGCCTCCCCCCCCCCCCCGGGTTCCCCAGGTACCTCGCAAGCCATGGGGTGCCTGGGGAAGCCAAGCCGATCCAGGGAGGGAAGCCGATCTGGAAACTGCCTTCCTTCCCTTGTGTTCCCCATGTGCCCTACAAGCCGTGGGGCACCCTGGGAAACTGATCCTGGGAGGGAGCTGTGCTGTCAGGGGTGTGGCCTAATATGCTAATGAGTTTCTGCTGTTGGGTGTGACCTATTATGCTAATGAGTTCCTGCTGGGCTTTTTCTACAAAAAAGGCCCTGCCCATATCCTAGTCTGAAACTCTAACCACTACATCACACTGGCTTTTGTAAGGTAGCTCCTGTTGAATAATAGCAAGCAGCCAGTCCAGGGTGAGTTCTGCAAGTCGTATGGTAGCAAGTTACCCAGTACACATTGCCAAGCATGGCCCCAATGAGTCCTCTCTCAATGGCCAAAACAGGCCTGGAAATGGCCATGTTTTCTTCTCCTGCCTTTTACTAGTAACAAACAAGGCTTGAATGGGGGCTACCATTGTGGTTACCTAGCAATGGCCACTGAGGGCGTAAGTTTCTTAAAGCTACAGGTGCTGCTTCTTTCATTTTAGAGGGTTTAATTCCCAATATATATATTTAAGATTCCAGATTTTTCTGCCAACCAGGTGTGTTTTCCAGGTTTATTTTTATTTATTTTATTTTATTAATTCAATTTGTACCCCACCGTCCCCGCAAGCAGGCTCAGGGTGGCTCATATGGTTGGTATAAATACCATTAAAACACATAAAATCAATCAGCAATCAAATACAATAAAATCATACAATCATAGAATCATAAAATTATAAGGTGCTGGTGATAATTCCTTAAGATGGCGTTAAATTACTTGAGCTGGTATACTGAAAAATGCTACCCAAAACACAGTTTATCAGCTCAGTGGTCTTCCTGAGTCATGTAATGGAATAGCTCTCCTGTTGAGATTGAGGGCCGGGCTTATTGGTGGTAGTGGTAGGGTGGCTTCTAGTTAAAAGCCTGGTGGAAGAGCTTTGTTGAAAGATCTGCAGTCTGTTCAGTCTCTGGATTTAATTATCCACAGATTTGACCATGTTGAGGATTACATATATGGATTTGCTCCTTAAACCAAAGAGCTAATTCTTGTATTATTTTAAAGCAGGGGTGTAGCCAGAAAGTTAGCTGGTGGGGTACTGTGAAATCCTCTGAGGCAGAGGAGCAAGGGAGAGATGGGGGAGTGGGAGAGAAAGAGAGAGAGAAGGGTCTTCAGGAGCTGGAGGCAGTGGTGTGTCTGAGAGATGCAGCGGGCACCTGGTCAGGAGTCCTTCCTTCTCAGTAACCGTTTCCTGTCTTGCTCACACAGAGACAATTCATCCTTTCGCACCAGTCTCTCTGCCACACAACTGTATTTGGCCTCTCTCCCTTCCTTCCTGGACACTTCCCTTTGTTTTCAGATGAAGCGAAATGAGAGAGCTCGGGGGTGGGGCGGCCCGGCACTGGATAGGAAAGTGGCACAGAGCTTTCAGGAGGAAGGAGCAGATAGGGAATTTTTTCCCCCAGGAACTTGCCCCAGAGCCTCATGTGCTGCTGGTGAGGAGGAGCCTTGCAAGGTGGAGCAAGTTGTGGGCAAGGACAGATGGCTCTCCATGCCAGCTCAATGCAGTGCCATAAATTTTCTGCCTCCTTTACGCCTTGTGTGGACACCCACGAGACATCTGCCAGGCTTATGGCTGGCTGAGGTGGCTGCATTTGGAGAGAGGGAACTTGTTGGGGAAGCAAAAATGACACATGTGTAGCTGGGAAACTTATAGGGATGGGCGTGCAGAAGAACTGTTTCCATGCAGCATAAATGTTCTGAAACATAGACAGGAGAGCTCCATTTTCACTCAGCCTCTGTCAGTGAGGCAGCCACTATTACTAGCCAGGGCAGCAGCAACAAGAGGCCTGCTCCATCTCCTCAGCCTGTTTTTTCTGCAGAGAGATGGCACCTACCCAGCAGAGACAGCTGGAGTTGTGGGGCGTGGCCCATGAGTGGTGGGGCACATGCCCCCTAGGTGCCCCACTGTGGCCACATGCCTATTTTAAACTGTGCAAAAGCATAAGTGCTTTCCACTTCTGATTTCCTGATTTTTTTTAATGTAGAGCTTACATTTCTTAGCTACTCAATTCAGATCCTCAATTCAAACATTAACATGTGGCACAGAAATCCATCAGTTTCTTGGCTTTCACTGGCCACCCACCTAATACACAGTTTACTAGTGTCAAATGGGAATTGCTTCAGTGTGGCTGGATTTCCTTCTGTTTTTATAATGTTTACTTGAAGGAATTACATGAGTTGGCACTGGTTACTAGGGTGGTACGGTGTTGATGTGGTTACTGAGATCCAGCTACCGTTTGATTAATATACTCAAATGTTAAACAACTTTTTGGACCACACTTTTAGACCCCACCTCTTCGCCACCGGCCAGCTGGCCAGCAGGAGGGATTAACCCCCCCAATAGGGAAGAACACCTAAAATTAATATGACGTGCCTATGTGACCCGGAAGTAACATACACACATCAGGCGGTGATGCTCTGGTTTTGGGGCAAAAACTCTATGGTTTTAGCTCTAAAACCAGAGCATCACCCCCCCCCCCCAAAAAAATGTTCCCAACATGGCTACATCACTTCTGGGTCACATAGGCATGTCACTTTTATTTTTGGCATTCTTCTCCACTCCCAGTAAGTCTTCCCCCTCACCCCCCGCCAGCTGGTCCAAGGGACCTGACAACCCTATACGAATGATATGGGATAGAGCTATGAAGTAGTAGAACCCATGGTGTCTTGAAAAGGTGAGTTGAGAAAAGCCAGAGGACTACTGAATTTCATTGATCTCACCAGAGTGAAATCCAGATCCCACAATAGCACAAGTAGGGCCTTTGGCTCAGGGGAACCAACTGAATGTGGAACATCAAAATTCACGGACTTCACCACAGTGATAGCCACAACCCCACTTCAGACATTACTTTAGTTGTGGGGGATTAGAAGCGCAAGACAGCCGTGTTATCTTCAAGCTGTGCAGGTAAAATTAACAAACGAATTGCTTTTCAGAGCTGAACTGGAAAAAAAAATCACCTTTAAAAACAGGTCTGAATTTTATTAGTTCTAGGCAGGCTTAGCCCATTCCTAGCATATTAATAAAACCTATTCACTAAGCTTCCCATCTTTCTTCAAGTAGATGGAAAGGCACTGGTTCCATTACTTTTCATTCTGGTCTAATCCCTTGTTGTTTGGAGAAGCGGAAAATGCAATTAAATGCATTTCTGAAACTCTTCCCTCAAGCGCCGTTTACAATACTCCCTGCATTAAACAGCCTGCATTACATTCCCATCAGGCCCCCCCCCATTTATGTACTAGCTACATGGAATCATAGAGTAAAATTTCAAAAGCAGAAAAACCAGGAAGCAGTTCCTACATAAATTACTGCATGAACACTAGGATGGGATGAATAGAGAAGTGGATGCACCGCTCCACATCATGAATAGTGGCTTCTACTGCCTTTCGAACTGTGGCAGAAGGGTGAGAGAAGAGAAAACCTTTCCCTGGAGCTCTTTGTTCTCAGCAGCCCTGCTAGCCACTATGAAAACCTGGAATAGCCATATGGGAAACACTTTGTTAGCACGTGAGACACTTCTAACAGTCCCCGAGTCTGTTTTAGGCTTCTTTGGGGCATAATGTCACTTCCAATAAAGCCTAAAACCAAGATCTTAAGTATAGGTGAAAATACAATGCCACATACTATTCTTTCATAAATAGTTTGACAATCATTGCGAAACAAAATAAAGTGTTATTAACTGGATTATTTCATCTGTGTTTGCTTCAGATTATGAACCCTTCCTATAGTCTTGCCAACTCACTTGGTATGGCAAATGATCTCATGCCAACACCTCCTAATTCCCACTGCTGCTAAAATGAGCAGCTGGGGGAAATGGGTGGGGGGAGAAATGTTGCATACATGTTGATGTCACTTCTGGCTAAAGCCTGGATGTGATGTCACCAGTGTTCTGGGATTTCACCAATTATGGTCGAGCTTGGCAAAATCCTAGAGCATTCGAGAATAGAATCATAGAATCACAGAGTTGGAAGGGGCCATAGAGGCCATCTAGTCTAACCCCCTGCTCAATGTAGGATTAGCCTAGAGCACCCTGATAAGTGTTTGTCCAGCCACTGCTTGAAGACTGCCAGTGAGGGGGAGCTCACCACCACCCTAGGCAGCTGATTCTACTGTTGAATAACTCGTACTGTAAAAGAGTTTTTCCTAATATCCAGCTGGTACCTTCCCACCCTCAATTTAAACCCATTATTGCGAGTCCTATCCTCTGCTGCCAACAGGAACAGCTACCTGCCCTCCTCTAAGTGAGAGCCCTTCAAATACTTAAAGAGAACAATCATGTCCCCCCCTCAGCCTCCTCTTCTCCAGACTAAACATTTCCAAATCATAAGAACATAAAAGAAGCCAGTGTTGGATCAGGCCAATGGCCCATCCAGTCCAACACTCTTGTCACACAGTGGCCAAAAATACCAGGTGCCCTCAGGAGGTCCATCAATGGGGGCAGGACACTAGAAGCCCTCCCACTGTTGCCCCCCCCCCCCCAAGCACCAAGAATACAGTGCATCACTTGCCCCAGCCTGAGGGTTCCCATCTATAACTTGTGGCTAATATCTCAGGCTTTCCTCACAGGGCTTAGTCTCCTTTAGTAACATCATTAGCAGCATCAGTTCTGGGTTCTAGCTGGAAGTGACAGTCTCATGTACACGACATCTGTTTTTCTCCCATGTCTCACCCCCCAAAGCCTTTCGGGTTGCAGGCATGCTTCCAACTAGGACTAGATAAAGCAGTGAGAAGCTGCAACTGAGGATAACAAGCAGGCCCTGATGCCTTCACTAGCAGAAGATGCAAGATGGCAGTGACAGGTGTAGTCAGAAGTGCAGAAATGTACAAATGTTGACTTGCTAAGAGCAATGTATGGGCCCTGATATCAGCAGTCCATGCTGGCCAGTGGCCACTTCTACTCAGATACTTGCACAATGGAAGCCACACCCTGCTTCCTTGATCTTCTAGAGGAGGAGGATAAGAGCTGGATTTATATCCCACCCTTTGCTTGAAGTCTCAGAGAGGCTTACAATCTTCTCTTCCTCTCCCCACAACAGACACCCTGTAAGGTAGGTGGGGCTGAGGGAGCTCTGACAGAACTGCTCTTGAGAGAACAGCCTGGAGAGAACTGTGACTGACCCAAGGCCATCTGGCTGCATGTGGAGGAGTGGGGAATCAAACCCAGTTCTCCAGATTAGAGTCCGCCATTCTTATCCAGTACACCAGATCCCCTAAGTAACTGTGAATAATGCAAGGACCTCTCATTAGCCTGATATATAAGAACAAAAGCCTGTGCTTGTACTAGTTATACCTCAGTGATTTCACCTGACCTTTCCCTTTGATGTTAAATAATTTTTTCGTTATTTTAAAATTTTAAAAGCTTCTCAAATGCCATTTTCAAGTGTTTAAGTTAAGGGGTGATCCTATCCCTTCCCTCAGGTTCCTGGACTGAGCAAATAGCCAAAATATATCTTACTGACAGAGTAGGACAGTCAAGGTTTCTTCAGGAGAGAAGAGAACATGTTACCTGGTCTGCTCATTCAGTAAAGGGCCAGAAAAATGGAGCAAAAATCTAGCCACTGAGGGAGGGAAGTGGAAGGGATCTGTCACCTTGATTCCAGAGACTATATAAATCCATTGTGTAAGTCGCTGAAATAGCGATTTACTTTTCAGACCGTGGTATAGCTTCTTGTACTGCACACTTATTGTCTTGCTAAAAAAGGTAAAGTGGTCAAGAGTTTCTCTTTCCTTCCATGATGCCACTTCACCACTCAGCTCATTTAGCTTGCGGTTTGAAGACATGTTCATTTCCTTCTCAGGAGACAGATCACAAGACAAAGTTGACCTACATATGGGCACCCTTAATGCCTCTATGTGACACCCACCATGACTAAAAGATCAGTTGTTGGCTGTGTGACAGCATAATAGCTTTTCCTAATGAACCACATCTCCCCCCATTTTTGGGGTAGATTTTGAGTCACAACTCACAACACGATGGAAAGCTTCCTGGTGTACCATCACACCTCAAGCAGCCGCTTTATGTTCATAGTATGGACATGCTGTTAATTAACTGGTATCTTCTGTGTATAGGGGCACAGTACATCTCAGAGACATTTCTCATATAACAGAACTAGATGATGTGTATCAGTGTTCTTGTTATGTTAAAGTTCCTTTAGGCCTGAATTAAAGCATATGTTTTCAAAATTTAAATAATAGCAATCAGTAATATTCCAGGGTCCTCTCAGAAAATCTTGTGGCAATGGAGAATGGTCATTTTCATTTTTTGTTCTAATTTTTGAATATTGCTGCTCAGTCTGCCATCCACAACCCATCTGCTCCCATGTAGCTATGGATTTTGTCTGTTAGGTTGCCAAGCAACTCATCCGGTCTGCCCATGTGATAGATTTTATTTTTCATTCAGGGTTACTGTTTAATCCCTTGCTCTTACAAGATGTAGAAAAATCACATTAAATTCAATTGAGACCCTAGTTGGAAAAGGAAGTAGAGAGGTGAAAGGAATATGGAAATATTATGAATTATGGTCAGTGAGATAGCAATAGGCTTCTGTGTTTAGATATACCATTGGTCTTAATTCCATGTGTTTAGTTTATTGATTCTTGCAATACTTTGATTTGGGCCCTAAGATTCAGGATGTGTTTATATACCTATAATACTTGCAGTTCCAAAACACTTCCTATCATAAATCAAGCCCATAGAACCAATGTTTTCCTTCCTTCCAGAGAATTTCTGAGCCAAACATCACTAACCTTAAGTGTGCTGGCCTGGGTTGGGATGTCGGGGAGAGGGTAGAAGTCCTGCTGGTATACCGTTCACCCAGCTCACCAATAAACTCCCTTTTGAGGTTATCAGAGAAAGTAGCTGAGTGGATACTGCATTTTCCTAGACTGTTGGTCTTGGGGGACTTTAAGGTCCATGCAGAGACTTCCTTACTTGGTGCAGCCTCGGACTTCATGGCTGCCATGACAACACTGACTCTCCTGGGTTGTATCAAGCCCCATGCATGAAGTGGGCCACACACTAAATTCAATCTTTTGCACAGGGCTTGATCTGAACTGCATTGTTGTTTGTGAACCAGTGCCATGGTCAGACCCCTTCCTCGTAAGGGTTGGTTTGGGAGTGGTCATCCCCCCTACAGGGGCAATGAATGAGCATATTTATGCTCACCCATGGAGGCTAATGGGTTCTGCTGGTTTCCAAAATGCTCTGCAGGATTTATCTGGACCTGCCAGTAGTTTCCTCAAAGCGCTGACTGAGATTTGTAATAGAGGTCTTCAGGAAGCTGTCAATTGGATTGCTCCTCGATACCCTCTGCACCCTTGTGTCTCTGTGGCTCCTTAGAGATTTTAAGAGGTTGCTCAGATGCCTGGAGTGGAATTGGCTACAAACTCAGGAAGAAGGAGGAGGAGAGGAGATTGGATTTATACCCCGCCCTTCACTACCTGAAGGAGTCTCAGAGTGGCTTGCAACCTCTTTCCCTTCCCCTCCCCACAACAGACACCCTGTGAGTTAGGTGGGGCTGAGAGAGCTCTCTCAAGAACTGCTCTTGAGAGAACAACTCTGGAAGAACTTACGACTGACCCTAGGTCACACTAGCAGCTGCATGTGGAGGAGTGGGGAATCAAATCCAGTTCTCCGAGATTAGAGTCCACACTCCTAACCACTACACCAGACTGCCTCTCAAGCTGTGAGAACACACTGTAGAGCCCAGCTGAAGGCCTATAAAGTGGCAGTGAGGTGGCAAAAAGAGATTATTTTGCCATCTCCATTGCATCCGCTATGTCTCAACCAGCTCAGGTATTCAGATTGGTTCAACAACTGAACAACCCTTTGGTGTGTTCTAAAGCTGGTACTGATTTGGCTGTCAGCTGTGATTCATTTGTGAACTTTTTTGTGGCTAAAGTCTCTAAACTCCCCCAGCTGAATTTGATAATGGTAGTGGGATAGGGACTCCGCTTGCACCATCTAGTTCTTTTTCTGTCCTCTTTTGGCCTGCTCACCCTTGCAGATGTTGACAGGATCCTGACAGCTGTGAAGCCAACTACCTGTTCCTTGGATCCTTGTCCCCTGTGGTTAAAGTGATAAACAGCCCTTTGAGACAGATTATTAATTTGTCTTTCTCACAGGGCTGTTTTCACAGCTCCCTTGAGGAGGCAATCATTAGAACTTTACTAAAGAAACCCTCCTTAGATAGAAAAAAGAACTGGCCAATTACCACCCAGTGTCTAATCTACCTTTTCTGGGGGGAGGTAATTGAGCGATCAGTGGCCCAGCAGCACCAGGTTTTCCAGGATGAGACAACTGCCCTGGACCCTTTTTGATCAGGCTTCAGACCTGGCTTTGGAACCAAGACAGAACTGGTTTACATATGTGAAAAGTGTTGAGAGCCTTCTTCCCATAAGAGCTCCGTGGGGCTGCATCCTGTTGCTGCATGAGGAGCCATCCGCTGGCTGAAAAGGAATGTAGCCAGCTTGTGGTGCCAGTCACCTTGGTCCAGTCTCCGCAGAGCCTCTTTGGTTGTCCTGACCTTATGGTCCACTTGGCTGTTTGTGGCAGGGTGAAAGGGAGCGGACCTCACATGGCGAATGCCATAGTACTCCACAAAGTTCTGGAACTCTTGCGAAGTAAAAGCTGTCCCATTGTCAGTCACTAAAGTGTCCAGAATGCCGTGGGTACTGAAAATGCGCCACATGCATCGGATGGCTGCTTGTGATGATGTGGCCAATACCAGGGCTACCGAGCCCTGGCCACCATACATAGCTGCGGGCCAGGGCCTTCATGCGCAGATGGGTCTCATGTAATGCTGTCAGGACCCTTTCCTGGAGTGGAGCAGGGATGACCACCCTGGCACCCCACAGCAGACACCCCTTGTGGGTGGACAGCTCCATCTGATGGCATGTGTAAGCCATGAAATCAGGGCCGGGACTGCTGGGCCACCGCCTACCCACCCAGTTAAGGACCTGGGAGAGGATGCGGTCCCGGACCGTGAGCTGAGCTACATCTTTTACCTGGACCGGATGGCAGGGCAAGTCTTCCAGTAGTGCAGTGTGGTGAGTGGTTGCTGGGTCAGAGTCACAGGATGGCAGCAGCAGGCGGCTGAGGTCATTGGCATGCCCCATGGCTTTCCCCAGGTGGTGGACTAGTGAGTAGTTGTAGCTGGACAAGAAGATAGACCACCTCAGGACCCACGGCAATAGCATCTGCAGTGTTGGGCGGTCCGGAGCCACTTGGTGTTTTTGTCAAGGAGCTGGTGGAGAGGCTCCACGATGGCTGCTTTGTGAGGAAGGAAAGCATGATAAAAGTTGAGGAGGCCCAAGAAGGATTGGAGCTCTGCCTTACATGTGGGTGTTGGTGCGTCGGTGATGGTGTGGACTTTGTTGGGAGTTGGGTGGATGCTCTGTCCATCCACAGTGAACCCCAGGAATTCAACTGATGGCAGTCCCAGGGAGCATTTTTCCCATTTCACCTTCAGACTGACATCTTGGAAGAGTTGCAAAACGGAGTGGAGCTGGCATGTGAAGGATGAGGCATCTGGCGCGGCGATCAGCATGTCATCGAAGAACAGGAACACACCTAAAAGACCTTTCAGGAGATGATCCATTAACTCCTGGAAGAGACCTGGTGCTATTCTGACCCCAAACTGAAAACGGCGTACCTTGAATGCCCCTCTATGTGTAGAGATAGTTTGTGCCTCTGCTGTGGCTTCATCCATGGGGAGTTCTTGGTAGGCTTGAGCCAGGTCCAACTTTCTGAATATTTTCGCACCGGCTAGTCCGGCCAGGATGTGACTCACTACCGGCACCAGGTAGGAATGGTCCTGAAGCACCTTGTTCAATGTGCACTTATAGTTGGTGCAAATACGTATATCCCCATTGGGTTTCATGGGGGTCACTATTGGGGTTTTCCAGCATGTGTGAGAAATGGGTTCCTGAATGCCCTGGGATACTAGCCGGTCTAATTCTTGTTCAATTTTGGGATGAACAGCCAAAGGGGGGGGGGGCGCCTGGCCAGGATGCAGATTGGGCAGATGGCCGGATCGAGGTCTAAAGACACAGGTGGTCCCTTGTAGGTACCTAGTGTACTGTAAAATACAGAGGGGAATTCTTCACAGACCTTCTGGAAGTCTGGACACTGAATCTGATTTACCCCGGTTACTCCTAGCCCCAAGGGCGCACACCAGGCCAATCCCAGTAGGCTGGCTAGTTTACCCTCCACTACTAGAAGGTCCAGTTTCCCATCAAAATCCTTAAACTAGACTCTGAATTTGCCCAGTCCCTTAATGGCTATAGGGTTTTTCTGAAAGTCCCTTAGCTATAGCCTGGTTGGCTTTCACAGCCAGGGTCCCCCCTTGGGGCATAGCTTACAGAGGGTGTCCACCAAGATTATGGAGCAGGTGGACCCTGTATCAAGCTCCATAGAGCAGGGGGACCCCTCTATGGAGACTGGCACAAATGTCTTATTGGGAGCACCCCGGGGCAGTTGCATTACCTGTGCCTGGGATGAAGTGGAGTGGAGGTCAATGTCCTCTGAGTGGGCAGCTTGGGCATGTCAAGGGGCCCTGTAATGGCAGGCCCAAGCGATGTGCCCCCTCTTCCCGCATGACCGGCACTCTGTATCCCGGAACCTGCAGTCCCGGCGGTCATGTGTGTCACCACAACTGGCACACTTGGTGGGGGCAGGGGAATGGGATTTCCCCGCTGACGGCGTGACTGACCTAGAGCTGCCAAGTCCAACTTGGAAAATATCTGGGGACTTTGGGGGTGGAGCCAGGAGACTTTGGGGGTGGAGCCAGGAGAAAGGAAGTGACATCATTTTGTGATGTCCCATCCTGTGATGTTGCTTCCACATGCTGACATATGAACTCATGAAGTTTCCTAATACTGAATCAGGCCATTGGTCCATCAAGGTCAGTACTGACTACTCAGACTGGTAGTGGCTCTCCAGGGTCTCAGGCTGAGATCTTTAATGTCACCTATGACCTGATCCTTTTTTAGCTGAAGAGGCTGATACCTCCTGCATGTCAAGCAGATGCTCTATCACTGAGCAACGGCCCTACTGAATCCTTCCTCATCTCGGCAGAATATGAAGCACTAAGTGCTACAAAAGTGCTAAATATGATTTTCATATCATAAGAACAGGAGAGAAGCCACAGTGGATCAGGCCAACAGCCCATCCAGTACAACACTCTGTGTCACACAGTGGCCAAAAATACCAGGTGCCCTCAGGAGGTCCAGCAGCGGGGCCAGAACTCCAGAAGCCCTCCCACTGTTGCCCCCCCAAGCACCAAGAATGCAGAGCATCACTGCCCCAGACAAAGTGTTCCATTTAGACCTTGTGGCTAATAATAGCCACTGATAGACCTCTGCTGGATGGGGACAGAGAGAGACAGACAGACAGACAGAAAAAAGAAAGAAAGGGGGAGAGAGAGAGAACTATGGATGTGTAAAACCAGGCATATAAATGCATGTTAGGACGTTGTGTTTAAGGTACATATTTAAGTGGTTTTAAAGCAAATTGATAAGCAAATCAGAGATAAGTCACCCAGTATCTTGAAAAAAAATTAAATACATAATGTGGCACTGTTGACCTGGGCATCATTGTAATTCATAATGAAAACTGGCTTCTGTACAGAGGACAGCAGGATAGATAAAGAAGCAGTGACTTTTCCAAAGTCTGCAGTGATGACAGAAGTTGCACATCGGTGGACAATTCACATTAATAGAAATCTCAATAAATAATAGAGGTGATAGAAAACTACATTCACAGAACATTAATACTGCAAATAGGTTAGAATTGTTTGACAATATATATAGATGGAAAGGAAGAATGATTTGGTTCATAGGGTTCAACAGAATCATTGAAAACCCTCAACTAGATGATGCGAAAAAGAAATATCTAGAATGGACTGCAGGCACTTTTATAGAGAGTTAATAAGTATGCATGTGACCAGAAAGTTTCCACTGTACTATAAAATAACAGCAATCCATGTTCAACTAAATGGGACATTATCTAAGAAGAGATGGAGTCACAGTATTCTGCTATGTGGACTTTTGGCAGAGGTCTAATTTAATCGTTTTACCCCAGCAAAACACCATACTGGTTTATGTAAATTGGAGTGGATTCCACTAATCACTCCAAAGCAAAGGAAAGGGACATGTTCCACTAGCTGCTGGATTGTAGAGCCTTCTTGGTATATAGGGCATATATACCTTCTTGGTATATAGGGCATTGTATATCAGCAGAAAAGGTTTTCAAGTCCAGTGAAGGCTACATATCACTGCCCCCTCTTTCTGGATTGGAAGACGCACTGAGATCAGGTGCGGTATTTGTCTCCTTTGTAAAGTGTAGTCACTGTAAATGGTCTGCCCTAAGGCCAGAGAGACGCAGCAGGATGGGATGTCTTCAAAACCTTCTTAAATGTGCTGTGCAACAAGGCAAGGAGCAACTAAAACAGCAGCTGGAGTCCAAACTACCAACAACCCAGTTCTAACTAGTAGGAAAAGAGCTGGCAGATACACTTACCCCAGGCCCAGCAGCAACCTTTCAATCTTACACCAGCCGCATGCAAAAGCAGGCCCTTCAGTAAGAGCTTAGTCCCTCGTTAATCTCTGAGCGGGGCTCTCTTGCTAACTCTTAAAGGGGAAATGTCTGGTGAGGCTTTTCACTGCAGGCTCTTCAGACATTTCCCTTTTAAGAGGCGTGGAAGGGAGAGGGCCCGGCAGGCTCCGACGTTCCCCTCCTGTTGGCAGCCATTGCCTCCCCCCGGTGGCCAGTTTTGAAAAGGCGGGGGTAAGCATGAAAAATCGGTGTTTCCCCCGCCCTACCGGGGGAATTGGCAGCCCTAGACTGACCTGTAGCTGCCTCTGTCCGGTTAAGCACAAGGAGCCTCTCTCTGGGAACGTCTGTGGACCTGTAGGACATCATCCTCTTCCTCGGACCCGGAGGATGCAGAGGTCCGGTGGGTGGTGGACAACGGGCATTCTTTTTGGGCTGTCTCGAATGCTGCCTGGAGCACTTTCTTGGGTGTGGGCTCAGAAAGCACAATCAACCTGCGCCTCAGCGTTGCTCCCCGCACCCCACCTATGAATCCTGTTAGTACGTGGTCCTCCATGTGCCGGAACTCACAGCCAACTGCCAACTGGCAGAGGTCGCCCAAGAAGGCACCCACTATCTCACCTGGCATCTGGTGTCACCAGATGAAGTCCATTCTGAGGGCCATCATGGAGGGTTTGGGGGCAAAGTAGTCCCCTGCTTCATCTCTGTGTCAGTGATTCCCTGGCCCATACTTCCCAGGTCTCAGGTTGGGATGGGCCAAATGGGGTGATTTGTCCTGGAGCAGCAGCCATATTTACTGGAGTGGCGCGGTGAGCGATGTCCTCTAGGGTGGGTGGCGGTGCTTTGGGGTGCTGGAGCCCAGCAGTGCCGGATGCCGATGGATCAGTGTTCAGTGCGGTGCTGCTTCCTGGTTCAGCTGGTGAGTCGCTCATCGGGATCCCACCTTCATCGCCACTGAAAAGTACTGGAAGCAGAGTCCAGTTGTGGTGAAATCAACATACATTTTATTGAGCAGGATCAGATGAGGCATGTGGGATGGAGGTCAGGGGGCTTGCTTATATGCACAAGTAAACTGCACCCCTGACCTCGCCCAAACAAGGTAATTGGATAAGTTTCCCGCTAGAGGCTATTTTAGGACTATTTGAATATCCTAAGCCTCTGATAGGGGGACATTTAGGATCCTAATGTACTATTGTTCTCTGGCCCCAAGCTCAGGGCTTAATCAGGCCATGTGCTCTGCGGGGTCATGTGGCCACCACCATTACATACATTACAATATGGATAAAGGCATGCTGGCCCTGTTGATCCTTCTGGATCTATCAGTGGCCTTTGATAAAGTTGACCATTTGGTCCTGATCAACCACCTCTCCTACCTGGGCATAAGGGGCACTGCCTTTAGTTGGTTCTCCTCATTCCTCCAGGGATAGTATCAGAGAATTGCCATGAGGGACAAGAGGTCTTCCTGACGAGACCTGGATTGTGCGATCCCACAGTGTTCGATTCTCTCTCCGATGTTATTTAACACATATATGTACCCTCTTGCTGAGATTGTCAGAAGGTTTGGAGTTGAGTGCCATCAAAATGCTAATAATACTCAGCTCTTCCTCCTGCTGGATAAACAGCTGGTGGCAGGGTTCTCGGCACTATCCCAGTGTCTGGATGTGGTAGTCAAATGATTAAAAGGGAGCTGGATGAAGTTGAATATATCCAAGATGAAGGTCATGTGGCAGGGAAAGACTGAGATGCTAGCAGGAGGGTCACTCTTGAGGCTTGATGGTATCCAGCTGACAGTTGTAGACTCGGTAAAGAGCCTCAGGGTGTGGCTGGATTCTGTGCTATCACTGGATAATTAAGTGTCCATGGTAGCATGGTCAGCATTTTTTCATCTACACCAGGTCCAACAGTTGGCTCCTTATTTGTCTGGGTCAGACCTTGTCACATTAATCCATGCCACAGTCACCTCCAGATTGGACTACCACAATTCGCTGTATGTAGGGCTACTGAGCAAACTCTGGAGGATGGCGGAAGACAGAAGGGCCTTGCATGATGTGGTCCATGGGGTTGTGAAGAGTTGAACTCCACTGTGTGACTGAACAACAACAACAAGGGCTACCCTTGAAAATGCTTCAGAAACTACAGGTGGTCCAGAATGCAGCTTCCAGGTTAATGTCTGGAACATCATGGTCAGCTCATATTACTCCAATTCTGCAGCAGCTGCACTGGCTACCAGTTAGTCTCCGAATCCAATTCAATGTGTTGGTGCTAATCTTTAAAGCCTTTAATGGTCTGGGAGCCTTGTACCTACATGACTGCCTCTTCTTTTACAACCCCCTGTGCTCCTTTCATTTAGGGGCCTCTTGCAGGGCCCCAGGATGGCTTGGTTAGCTGTCAACAGGGGAAGGGCCTTCTCAGTAGTAGCCCTTACCCTATGGAATTCACTCTCAGATGATACCTGCGCCCTGCTGGACTTGTTTAGTTTCTGCAGGGCATGCAAAGCTGAATTGTTTAGGTTGGCCTTTGGAGGGTAACCACATGTTCAGGCTGTTGTAACAGTGGTATGGTGATAGCCACCTATTTTAATATTTTAATGTTAATATTGATTTTAATGCTGTACATCACCACAAGACCCTTTGGGTGAGCAGCGACTAAAAAAATCCAATAAAACAAATATGTAAATGTATATTTTAATCACCTTACTAAAATTCTTTGGATGCTAGTAACTCTATTTTTCTGAATAATGTAGGAAGTAAGCTGATGTATCATATTTAGAAATGTTATAAATCATCTACGGCTGATTAGGCAGTTGGTTCCCTTCCTCGAACGCAATGACCTGGCGACTGTGATCCATGCTATGGTCACCTCAAGGCTAGACTACTGCAACGCTCTCTACATGGGGCTGCCCTTGACTCAGCTCCGGAGGCTGCAGCTAGTGCAGAATGCCGCAGCCAGGCTGCTGATGGGACTCTCAGTGAGGGACCACATCCAGCCTGTGCTGAGGGCGCTGCACTGGCTGCCTATAGCGTACCGGATCCGGTTCAAGGTGCTGGTTTTAACCTTTAAAGCCCTATATGGCCTGGGGCCTGCCTACCTAAGGGACCGCCTTTCCCCATATATACCCCAAAGAGCACTGCGGTCGGGCAGCCAACATCGCCTGACCCTTCCGGGCCTGAAGGAGGCGAGGCTAGCAGCCACCAGAAACAGGGCCTTCTCGGTGGCGGCTCCCCACTGGTGGAATGAGCTCCCAGAGAACATCAGGGCCCTGCGGGACCTTTTACAGTTCCGCAGGGCCTGCAAAGCGGAGCTCTTCCGCCAGGCGTTTGGGGCCGCCACCGGGGGGAATGGCCCTCAGGAGATGGCACGAGGGCCATCTCTAAAACACCATGGTGGCAGCCTCCTGGTTGGTGTAAGCTAGAGGCAGGTACTGGTGCTGGTATGACGCTGCTATTGTGATGAAAGTTCCGTTGTAATTTTAAAGTGTATTTATTTGATGTTATGTTTTAACCTTGTAATTGACTGATTTTATGCTGTAAGCCGCCTAGAGCCGGTCCGCTGGCTAGGCGGGATATAAATTGAAACAAACAAATAAAATAAATAAATAAATAAATAAATAAAAGAATAAGATCAAATGAACAAAGAAAGATAATTTACAATGTACAATAGAAAGAGTTCAGCATTCCTTAGCTGTAAGGAACATTTTAGCTAGTGAGCATATTTGATAATCCAACATATTT
The DNA here is from genome assembly GCA_029233225.1 of Lepidodactylus listeri. Classification (NCBI taxonomy): domain Eukaryota; kingdom Metazoa; phylum Chordata; class Lepidosauria; order Squamata; family Gekkonidae; genus Lepidodactylus; species Lepidodactylus listeri. Next base: position 53,251,869 of record JARCFY010000001.1, on the reverse strand, counting down.
GATAATTCAGCATATTATTGGTGGGTGAAGTGTTAAAAATATTCTGATGATACCCAGCTGTGCTTCTCCTTTGCAGCTAAATCAGATGAGACAGTGGATGTAGTAACTCATTGTCTAGATCCAAGAACTGGATCCAACCTTCCTCCATTGGAGGAAGAGCCAATCAAGTTGGGGGAAGGTTTCTTAGGCTGGAGGAAGGCTTCCAGCTTTGAAGAGGTGAAGCGTACCATCTATCATGTGAATGAGTTGGTTAACAGCCTGAAGCTGTATCAAGACAAAATGGAGGTACAGTTGGTTGGATGTTCTCTGAACCTGGATGGTGACTTGTTGCCTGTTTTAGATAGGGTAGCATTGCCTCTGTAGAAGCAAGTCCACAGCTAGGGATGCTGCTAAATGCAGCTTGGTTTGCTACCAGTGGGATGCTATGACTGCTGTAGGTGAGCTAATAGCAGCTGTCTATTATAGGCTTAAACAGCCAGAGGATAAGGCTGAAGAGGCGGAGGAAAAAATTTTCTCTGGCAGACAGCAACATAGCTTGAACCCTGGAAACCCTGGCTAAAATAGAGACCTGGTTAAAGCTGGAGCACCCACAGGACCATGGCTTGTATCTCAGCTATCATTACGTGGGGCCAAGGTCTTTCATTCACAATTTTCCTAGTCCTGCACTCCTATGGGAACTGAAAATGCCCCCCAATCCTGCTCCTGGGGGCCGAGAAACCCCCAAGAGACAAAGAAAGTCCCTGGACCTGTGGAAGTTTCCACAACCACCAGGGGGAAAGGGGGTGGTGGGTAGGTGATTTTGACACATTAAAATGGCTTTGCAAGACCAGCCTATTTCAAAGGCAATTATTTTTTATTTATTAAGTTTGATTTTTAAACCGCCCTTCCTTTAAACTACGGAACAGGGCTCAGGGTAGTGTACATTAGCATAAAACAGATAGATAATAAAATCATATTTAAAATCCATACTATAAATACAGCAATAGTAACCCAAACCAATGAGATGGCAATTGAACTGCCAAGAATATGCTGCTGCCTTTAAGCCCCACAGGGCACCAGTGTTATTTGGCAGAGTTTCACTAGGTCTGGGCCTGGGCCAAGAATGCCCTGGCCCTGGTCAAGGACAGCTGGATGTCTCTTGGGCTGGGGACCACCAGCAAGTTTTTATCAACAAGTTCAACACTCTTTGGGGGGTATATCAGGAGAGACGGTCCCAAAGATATGTGGGTCCTTGGCTGTTAAGGGCCTTAAAGGTTAATACCATAACCTTGAACCTGATCTGGTACTCCACCAGAAGCCAGTGTAGTTCACGGAGCACAGGTTGGATACATGCCATATGTGGAGTCCCCGTAGGGACTTGCATTGCTGCATCCTGGACCAGTTGGAGTTTCCGGGTCAGTCTCAAGAGTAGCCCTATGTAGAGCAAGTTACAGTAGTCCAATCTGGAGGTGACCGTTGTATGGATACTGTGGCTAGGTCAGGGTGAGACAGGTAGGGGGCTAGTTGCCAGACCTGGCACAGCTGGAAAAATGCCAGTCTGGCAACATTTGTGATCTGGGCCTCCATTGATAAGGAGGCATCCAGAATCACACCCAGGCTGGGGAGGAGCGAGCAACAGCGCAGTCACACCCAATACAGCCTCTGCATTGGGTTCCTACAAAAGAATTAAAATAAAAAAAATGGGCTGCAATTTAAATATCACAGCTTTACTAAAACAATGGGGCAGAATAGAGGAGCAAAAAGTGGCAAGAATCCCTCCAAAACAATGCCTAGAGCAATGCAAGAAAGCCAAAACTCTTCGGACGAAGACTCTCCTTCCCCATTGGAAATGGAGGAAGCAGAAGCTCATGTAAGTAAAAGGACAAGAGAAAACTCTTTAACCAAAAAGCATTTACAGGAGATGCTGACAGATTTAAAACAAGACTTAAAAGAAGAGATAAGAAACAGCATTAGTCATAAATAAGTTGGATGGAGTCAATAAAAAGCTACAGGATGTACAGGAGAAGGTGGAGTCAGCAGCTGCCAGGACCCAAAAGTAAAGAAATAGCTGAACTGAAAACTTTTGAAGGATGGACGAAAAGTAAGCTAATGTTGTTGGAATGCAAATCACGGGAACCCAAAGTAAAATTTTGTGGAATTTCTTTGAACTTTGAGCTAAACAAGGACCTTACTGTTACTTTAAATTAATGGTTAGAAGGAATTATACAGCTTCCAGGGCCAGTGGTAAACAATGCTTTTTGCTTAGACCCCCCCCCCCCCACCACCACCACTCGAACGGGCTCACCAGAATTAATACCTGACATTGTGGCAGATCTTAATGATGTAAAGACTAAGCGGAACCTCTTGGAAATTGCCAGGAAGAACAGCGGTTTGAAGCTTGAAGACACTTTGGTCCAGCGGTACCCCGATATTCCCTTTGAAATATTAAATGCTAGGAAAAATATGCACCCAATTGCACAAAAGCTTGCAGAAAAGAACTACAGGTACCGTAGCATATATTGGTCACACACCAAGGACGTATATTCACAGCCTATGATTTAGCACCTGGTGAAGAGCTTTGGAAGGCCTTGGACTTGGACTTGGGCTAGGAAATCAAGAACTGGTAACCAAAGAAGAGGAATGTAATATAAGATTGCAAAGAACTATATTGGAGGAGACAGCAGCTATGGAGATACCATTTTTGTTCTTTTGTTTTTCATATTTTCCCCAAGTGAAGTAGCCTGGAATATAAAGTTTAGGGAAGCATGCGGGAATGGCCGTTGGGATCCCCCCCCCCCAATCTCCCTAATGGGCAAGAACTGCTCTGGAGTCCAGGGGGGTGGGAATGCTGATTAGAAGAGCTCCAGTTAAAGAGGAAAAACAGAATTTAGTAAAAAATCTTAAGAGAGCAGAGTAACAAAATGGAGTATTATTTTGTTTCTCTCTTACTTTATTGTGAATCATCTTACTATATTAGTTTCGAAATGAAAATGAAATATATATAGAACATATGGGTATAAACATAAGAAGATCTAATGGGAAACTATGGGAAACAGAGTTTATAATTGCAGATGTACTGGAGTAATTTTGAGAGGCAGAAATATTTTTGTAGGCGTGCCAACATCTATCTGACTTAATCAATTATTATAATTTACAAATGAGATTGTAGCAGAATAGAGTTGGCAACTTGTAGTTGGAAATGTTTAAAGAATGTTAATTTCATTTCCTGCTGTAAAAAAATTGTAATTAATTTGTAAGATTTTGAAATTAAAAAAAAAATTAATTGGAAAAAATCACACCCGGGCTCTTGACAGTTGATGCCGGTGTCAAGGGCACATAGTCAAGAGCTGGGAGATGGCACCCCAACCCTGCATCCCGCCCCCTTCCCAGCCACAGAACCTCTGTCTTCGCAGGATTCAGTCTCAGCCAGCTCTGCTTCAACCATCCCACCTGCTTTAGCCATCCCACCTTTCTCAAGTCTGATTAAAACAAGAGAATTTTCACTGCCTTCTCCGTTATTTTGACTTTTTTTTTTTCATTTCAAGGCAAGCTGATATGGAAAGAGTCAGAAATCGGAAATGAAGTCTGGTACTATAAATAGAATGTGTGGCAGTTGACCTTCCTATTATAAGTCAACCAATGAACTTTCCCGTTATTACAGCCTACAGTGTGGGAAGCCCTTCTGGAAATCATTACTATTTGAGGAGTAAAGAAAATGAGAGGCTGGTTGGGTCAGCGCCCTCTGACCTGGAAAAGGCAACCCTACTATATTCTGTTGCTCCATTCTCTACTGGAGGTTTAGCTCTGGGTTCTCATTAACCCGGATGCGAGACACCACAGAGCCAACCTGCCAGAAGGCTCCCCGTCAATCCCATTAGGAATTCATCTCTGTTTTTCTGCAAATACCTCTACCAGTAAAGATTTTGAAGTGGGCTGGGGGGGGGGCTTCTTCTTAGGAGTCAAAGGGTATTCCCAGTTGGAAGAAGTAGCCTGCAGTAATACCATATTTGATTGAGCTGGGACTGACTATGGCCCTTTGATTACAACTTTTCACTTTCACATAGTCACGAAATGAGAAAAGAATGACTGAAGGATTCCCCCCTCCTGCCCTTTCAATTCTGCTTGGTACTATATCTTTTTATTTGTTCATTGCCGCCACAGCTTGAAAGAGAACAAAGAGTGAGGCAAGGCTGCCTTTACGATATTTCAGCCCAAACTGTTTGTTTCAGCCCATGGATTCCCTGAGAGGACATCATTTTCCTACTTCCCATATCCTGGAGTCGTTTCCCATCCAGAGCAGTGAGGCATCATTAGGTCTTTTCCTATCAGGTGCAGAGATATCTGTGACCCTTCAAGGCACATATCTGAGAACCATCTCTTTCGAGGGTGCCGAGTATAAAGTTATTGCATTGGTATAAAGCTGTAGCATTGTTTGATTTACTTTGATTTCATATCAGTTTTTTATATAATGGTAATTGCAATTGTATTTCTTTTGCAAGGTCCTTTGGTTGGTTGGTTGGTTGGTTGGTTGGTTGGTGCTTGGGGTACAAAGTTACACCAGCAGCTAGGTATCCTGCTCACAGCTGGGGTCCAGGAGTGAAGGCACCAGAGCTGGAAATCAACAGTACCTTATCACAGATGTTGTTCCAGCAAAGGCTGAGGATGAAATGAGGCCTTTGATACTAGTGTGACCAGAAGCAGATACAGGCCTCTCCCCTCCAGGAGGAGGCTGCTATAGTTCAAGGTCCTGTGCCTGGTTATGGTGCTGAGTACCACGATGGGGCTGAGGGGGTTCAGGGCTTGGAGAGGCTTGAGGGGTCAGTTGGGGGTGCAGTGGGAGGCTCGGGGAGGGGAGGGGTTTAAGTGTCCAAGTCTGAGTCAGAAGTCAGGGCTGTTTTCCAGGGAGAGCAGGGTGATTCAGACTCTTGGGGCTCCTCCTGCACATCAAAGCAGGCTCCTGGAGGTCTCCCCCAACTGCCTCCTTCTCTTGCAGTGTTAAATACCCAGCTGCCTCCTCCTCTGAGCCTTTGGCCCCTTCATCTGATGAGGAGGAGTCTGTACAGTGGTCTGTGACAGCAGGCAACTTTGGCTACTTCTCTGCCACTTGCGGAAGCCAAACAGCAGAGAGGATGGCAGAGATATTGGCAGAGGACGGGGGGGGGGGGGGGGGAGACCAAAGTAGTTTTTTGTCTGTTATCCATGGCAGGTGGAATCTGTGGACCTTTCCTATCACAGGATCCAAAATTCCTCTTAAGAGTCCTGAGCACAGCCGTAGTGGCTGTTTCCATGGACAACAGAGTAAGACGCAGATAGAAAAACAAAAGGTTGTCTCTGGCCCTGAGGTTTTGCTTGTTTGAATAATGATTAATTGAACGAGGTCTTTCCGGGTAACTTTGAAGGAAGTCAAATAAATCTGTGAATCTAAAAGTGACTTACAAATATCCTTCCCCCACTTCTGATAAGGACCACAAAGCCTGCTTTATTTGCCAGCAAACATATTTTAAAGGCAAATGTACTTGCTATGAATAATCCTTAGTTAAGATTGTATACATATATAGTGTTCCCATTTCCTCCTTGCCCTCAGGGGCACATTGGAAAGATACAGCATGCATGCATGTTGAAGTTTGTGGGCATTCACAGCTCATCACAAAATACCACAACCACAGTGCCTGAGCCACTGGAAAGAACAATGAAAGACCACTAAATACAATGAACTCTGAACTATAGGAAAGAGTAAGTGTCCAGTAGCACCTTAAAGACTAACAAAATTTGTGGTATGGTATGAGCTTTCTTGGGTCACTGCTCACTTCTTCAGTGACTCCTGAAACCTCATACCCTACCACACATTTTGATAGTTTTTAAGGTGCTACTGGACTCTTAACTGCTACAGACAGACTTTTTTTAGTTAAAAAGTTATATATTCAATGAGTGAATTACGTGTTATATGCACTTGTATGGGACATTTTCTACAATGGTGTTTTTGGTTTGTTTGTTTGTTTAAGAAAAACATATTTGGGAATGTTAGAGAATGGATGATGCTCCCCCCCATTTCCTTACAAGGTTCCAAATAGATGTTTGCCCCTCCCCCTTAAAATATTAAGGTATATAAGCAAGACATCTATATCCTTGAGCAATTTTCCCATAAATTTAATTTTCAAATTTCAGACAGCTTAGATAATTTGTCTGGAACTGAACGAAAACTTCCCGGAAACTACTAAATAATTCAAGAGAACTTTTTCCCCTTAGAATTTGAGATTCCCAGTTGCAATAACCAATGTACTCTGGGAAAGTCCTGCTGACTTGATGGGAATATTATGTTAAGCTGAATGTTCACACAACCATCAGCAGGGCTATTTTTGGGCAGGAACGCACAGGAACGGAGTTCTGGCTGACTCCTGAGTTGGCCCACGCCTACAACAGAAAACCTCTGGCATGCGTGGCTACAGGGCTTTTTCTACAAAAAAAGCCTTGCATCAGATCATATATGGCCGTACACCAGGAATTCCATTAAACTTTCTGGTTTTCCCACCTGACCAACACTGAATAATCGGTGAGATCTTAGAGTACCTGGCTGACCACATTACATGGCTCTGGTCAATGTCTGCTTTGGCAAGTCACAAGGTGGGTAAGCATTGATCTAAGCCTTTAGATTCTGCCATCAACACTTTGTTTTTTTTCCCTCTTTGACTAATTCAAACACCTTATCTTTCATTTTTGCTTCTCCTTTGCTATGATGACCATACTTCATATTTGCCACCCTCACCGTTGCAGTTCTGTATATTCCCCCCCCCCCTTATGTATCTCATTATTTCAGCTGAAGAATGCTGCTGGCGTTACTCCACAGAGGGCCCAACTTGGCTATGATTTTCCAGTGACCCCAACGACAGCATCCAATCGCAAAAATGGAATGATTATTATTCGCACAGATGTATTTATGAAAGCAGGATTTCTGGCTCTCTCTTGGTGTATTATTTTCTCAGCTGGCTCATCATGCATTTTCCAAAAGAGGAAGAAAATATTCTTATCTCATGAGGGATTACTCAGGGGTAACAGTATATTATTTTAAGGAAAGACAGTTAATTTGCACTAACAGTGTGAATCAAGTCTTATGAAGGTTCAGAAACAACTTCCTGTCCCCAGGTGCTCTGCCAGTAACTTACAGGCAATGCTTGCCTTAACACTGTTTGTCTAAGTGGTCAGCCAGCAGTCCCCCCACTTTTAATAAACTTTTGTAGCAAATCACACATAATATAGATGTCTTTTGGTTGCAGGGCCCACAAGAAAGTGTCTACTTTACAAAGAGAAAGCAAAACATCCTGTGGTCCCCAGCTGTGTTCAGAACAAGAAAGCATCCAACAGGATAACTCAGCCATGTATCCTGACTAGCTGGCAATCCACCAGTCAGGATTCATGGCAAACTTTCTATGCTTAATCCTTCCCCTGTCCACTGTAAATATTCATGACCTATGTCATCCTCTTGATGACATGCAAATACTCGGCAGGGGTCCAGTAAGGTAAAGGAACTGACTGTGCATCTACAAGATGGAAACTACAGTCCCAGAGAAGATATGGATTTTTCTACGGCCAGCATTTGCTAATCAGAATGAATTGTTCTCAGATGTTAATGTGTATATCTGGCATTAATATAGTTCTAAAAACCTGGGAGTCAATGCATCAAGTTCCCTATTTAAAAGTGGAAGACTCTTGTAAGAAGAGGTGATGCAAGTACTACTCCTGTCTCAAGAGGATTCCGTCTCATGAAAAAGCTACTATTAAATAATGGGATAGGACCTCATGACCTTCCCTCCTCCTTTCTTCCTCTCAAACCTCCAAGGGAGCTCAGTCTTGCCACCCTGAGAGTGCACATATTTTTATATTTGCACTGGGTACAGAAGAAAATTGACTGTGGCCCTGAAATCTTGTGCCTGCAGTATTTCTATGCTGAGGAAGCTTTTTTTTTTGAAAAAGCCATTCCTGATGTTTTCACGACCAAATGACAGAATGGTTCACCTTTGCCAGCAACTGACCTGCAAGGCCCTCAGCTGTGGGAGACTTCAAGCTTGCGTCTGGCCTGAGTTGCGTTCATGTGACATTTGTGTCCGGCAGCAACACTTTTTTGAGCCCTCATAATCAATCACACAAAATATTGTGGCCACAAATAGAGCTATGTGGAAATCTTGGTATATACAAGGTCATGCTATTATTCCTCCACTACACTCATGTGGGGACTGTTGTCACATGTGAATTGGCCCTATATAGAAGTGACTAAAATGGCATTTTGTTGGACCAAACAGTGTTCTAAGTTTTCAAGTCTGAAGCCTTCGTCGAGCCTAATGATACTTCCTCTAACCAAAGAAGCCACCTAAGTAGGAGGAGTGGTCTCTAGGCTGGCAGAAGACTCCTTAGGCTAGAGGCAGTTCCTCCAGTTTAAGACTGAATACATGCCATTGTACCACCAACATTTATCCATGTCCAATTTTAACTTTTTGTTCACTAGTAACCTCTGAAAGCAAAGAAAAGAGTAAGTCTGAGGGAGACACACACAGAGGACTTGGTTTTTTTAAAATATATAAGTATTTATATATGAACTTCGAAACTGTTTTTCTCTGCAACGTGCAACATGTGACTACAGTGCAGTAAAACACACCCTGCCATCTCAGTGGCAGCACAAAGAAAATTAAGGAAATCTGTCTGGAAATATGTAGACTGGGGTGACCCTGATGCTTCCAAGACATTCTCTTTCTGGGCAGAGGAGAGGGCTCCTACCTCCTCCACAGCTGTTTATCCAAGCCATTAATCGAACCCCCCAAAATATGTTCTTCAGAGTCCATAAATAGGGCCACAGGCAATAAGCCAAAAGGCTAACTCCTGTCCAGTAGTCCTTTGGTTCTTGCCTTTTGGCTTCTCTCTGGCAAATGCTGGGCATTTAAAAATATGGGGTGGGGGGTGTGGGGAAGGAAGGGAGAAACACTCAGGAGATCCTTCCCAGCTGGTCCAGGATTCCAAATGCCTTCCCACATACATGTATATCCCCACCTTTCACACATCAACCACAGCTGAAGACACTTACAAAACCAGGACTATAACATTTGGAACATACACAACAACAACCAGGCAAACAACTGCTTGCTTCAGATGACAACATCAGAAAACACCCACTCCCCAAAGCTTTTTAATGAGAGCAGCCTTACATGACTGCTGGAAACAGGCCAATTTAGGCTTCCTCAGGGAGGCTGTTCCAAAGGGCTGAAGCCACAGCTGAAAATGACCAAGGTTGGACTGTGGCAGATCCAATGGACCTGAGGGAGTGGACAGTCAAAAGAGAGATCCATGAGAAGCTGAGCTGGAGCACAGGTTCACACTGGAGGAGAGAGATGGTCCTTCAGACCATCATTCATGACACAAAACAGACACAAGAGGCAAAATAATGATACCAACAGCCACAATTATGTTATGATCGCTCTGGATGGTTGTTATGATAGCATCACACACCTGTGTCAAGGCTAGCCATCTCTCCAGAAAACCTGTTTTCAGACTAGCCAGACATAGGGTAACCAGAAATTACTGTATCAAGCCTGAGACACCCTCTTTTTGCCCAACTTGAGAATCCCACCACTTGCTCATCTATCCTCTTATCTGTTTCCTTACAGAGCGTGCAGTAAATTCTGTAATTTATTACTCTGTTATTTCCAAGACACAGCAAGTTTGTCATTTCATTCACCTGCAAATGATCATTCAGAAGGTAAAAAAAAGGAGAAAAACTTCAGAGATATGGTAAAGGTTGCTGTAACAAATGGAGATGAAGATAAGAGCATAAATCATGTTTTTAGGCTGGATGAAATGCTTGACAGTAAATCCAGAGACATATATCCTGAGGCCGGAAGAGTTTTGTCAAAACCCATAATTTGGTATGTGTGCAAAATAGTTTTCTATCAGACTTCTTGCAAGGCTTCTTAAACCAGGGCAATCGTTTCTGCGGGCTTAAATCATCCCTGCCTTCTGCAATCCAGGCAAGCTTGCATACTTAGATTTAAAGTATTTGCACTGAGAAGGAGCTTTAACTCAAAGTTAAAATGTCAAGACTGCCAGGAAAGGTGCAGCTTGAATCTCTACCAATAAAGATGCACATCTGAGAACAAACAGCACATTGCACTCAGATGTTAGGAGAAGCAACAGGCAGGCTGCAATTTTATCTTCTCTGCAAAGGCGATTATTCCAAAACTGCACATTACAAAGCATGAAACCTCCAGATTATTATTTTATTTATTTTATGAAAGATGTTTCAGGAGCAGATTTTCAGTATAGTGTATAGTGTTCCCAACAGACATATAGAAGAGGCATATCAAAACAGGTCATATAGGAACGTGTATGTGATTTTCATGAGGAAGATACTAGATTCCTGCATATTCCTGTTCCTGAATTAATCCTGTTATCCACCTGACATTAGTGTCATTTGGTTTTTATTCCCCACTTTTCTCTACCTGAAGGAGTCTCAAAGTGGCTTACAATTAGCTTCCCTTCCTCTCCCCGCAACAGACACCCTGTGAGCAATGTTTCCTCTAAGCTGAGGTAGTGTGAGCTAGCTCACAGTTTTTTAGCCTCTGGCTCAAACATTTTTGTCTTAGCTCAGGAAGGATGCCTCCAGAGTAAATTAATTTATGCAGTAGCCAAATCGCTCACTCACAACTTTAATGCCAGTAGCTCACAAAGTAGAATTTTTGCTCACAAGACTCCACAGCTTGGAGGGAGCATTGCCTGTGAGGTAGGTGGGGCTGAGAGAGCTCTGAGAGAACTGTGACTGACCCAAAGTCACCCAGCTGGCTTCATGTGGAGGAGTTGGGAATCAAACTTTGTTCTCCAGATTAAAGTCTGCTGCTCTTAACCACTACACCATGCTGGCTCTGGGTGTAGCTCTAGTTAGAATGGCCACTGTAAATTACTTATCTGTTGTCAGCTTAGAAAGAATTCAAGAACTGTCTTCCTAATGAACACAGAAAGATTTTCCAGACCGATTTTGGAATCCCATTTCCATATATTCCAATAGTAAACAGAGTTACACCCTTCTAATCCCAGTGGCTTCAGTGGATTTAGAATGGTGTAACTCTCCTTGGGATAGTAATGTTAGTTTACTTTTACTGCCTGTGCAAATGCAAAGTTATAAAGCATGCAGTAAATGTATGGGATAAAGATTTAAGTAGGAATCTTGCCACGTTCTACAAAAAGTCTTGCATAGTTTAAATCTGAAGCTTTGAATACATTTCCCTCCCAAACACAAAAGATCAAGTTTTTTCCCCCAGGTCTCCTTTAGAAAATTTACCTGGTTTAAACCCTTTTTTCTTCCTAACAGCAATGTCAGAAATGCTACCTTTCTGGGAAAGCATATTACTGACATTTTCAAAGAGCTGTGATTGACCAGTGCTCTTCACTAGCTTTATGAGCACTAATGTTTTCGTGAAACATCCTCTGCTTTTTGTCAATTAATGGGGGTGGGGGTGGGTGTTTGCACCCGTCGTCTGCAAGTTCTGGTCAGAATATAAATCCCCGCCCTTTATTTCTAGCCAGATATCAAATTCTCAGACCTTTTAAAGTTTTCTGCACCAGAGCAGAAGACTTTAAAGTGACAAAAAGGAAAAGGCTATTGATGTAGCCAAAATTTTGGATACATGAACTAAGCTGAAAACTACCTTCCCTCAAGCTTTCAGGCAAACTCTGTGTTTGGACTTTAAATTCAGGATCGGATACATAACGTACAATCTGAAGTACATGCAACACAATTGACACTATCTCCAAGCATATGTGTTACATTCCTTTCAGACTCCACTGAAAACATCTCCAAGGTAGAGCTTACATGTCTCCCTGGATCATTATTTTTAAAGAACTAAATTCATAGCTTGAGTCATACCCTGCATTTCCACCTTATTTAGAGAGACTACAGTTATCACATTGATAAATGCTGCTTAATGACCATCAATGTCTTCCCATGGAGAATTGCTATTAGAGGTTACAAGCGGGGGACCCATGAAACTCGCGATTAGATTCCCCCCATCACCACCTGGCAAAACTCCCTTGGAGCCTGGTCACAGCAGCAGTGGTGTCTGGGTACTGCTCCAAGCCTGGAGCGGCTCCCGGGCTCTGCTGTGGCTGGGCTTGGAGTGTCTCCTGGGCTCCACTGTAGCCATGGCCATGCCTGCTGGCAGCTCCCAGGCTCTGCCACCACCACAGTCGGGACTGCCGGCAGTTCCCTCCTCAATAGTAAGTGTGTCTTCACCACATGTGCAAACAATGCTTTATTTAATTCAGGGAATTTTTGAGGGAGAGGCACCATTTTTTTATTTTTCAGATCTTTCTACTAAACTAGAAGGTCTCCCAAGTTTGCAGAAATAAGTGTGGCCCCAATCCATGCATTTAGTTATCCACCGATGGGGGCCACACTTGGGAAATAGATGTATTGATGATGTCGCCATCGGCTATTTTGCTAGACTGGAAAGTGCTGTAATCAAGGCACTCATGTTTTCTGCATTTTATAGATACTCAGCTTGTTCTGTTAAATCCTTAAGACCTGTGTCCTGATATATCCTATGTACTCGCACAGATATCCTTACTAATTAGGTTGATGCACTTGCCAAATGTAGCAAGATGCTGCTGCTGGGGAGGGGTTTTGCTCTCCAGCTTAGTAAAACCAGAGCAAATTATTCCCTTGCATTTCTGTGGTGCTTCAAGTAGTTCTCAACTCTGCATCTGTGCTGAGCCTTGACTCAATGAATGCCCAGTATTTGAATGAGCTGCATCTTTTGTTCTGCCTTTATTGTTATTCACCCGCAAGCATGAAGGGGTCTCTCAATCAATGAAGTGGGTTTTTCAGTGCCGAGGTTTTAGTTGAGATAACCCATCCATTCAAGCGCCTGCCCTTTGGAGAAGCCCTTCAGACTGTTTAACGAAGCAGAGAACTGGGAAAAGACTTTGTTCTCCTTATCCACCTTTCAGATCCATAGCACTTAGTGGCACACTAATGAATCCCGTGCGATGGGTGGGAAATGCTGTCCTTGTATCAAATGCTGCCAACTCCATCAGAACAGGCAATTTCTGAAATTTTTACACTGTTGCTGTGTGCCATTCAAATGCGTGCCAGGGGGAAAAAAATTAAGGAAACAATATACTGTAACATTTGACTTAATCAATTGGCTCTTTGTCTATTCAAAGCCTGATACAATTCCCTTTTCTGGAAATAATACAGGTTTATTAATGTCTTTTTAATCCCGAGCTGAACACAACTTGTGTAGATTCTGTGCTGTTAAAAAAAAAACTCAACGATTTTACTTTCCTTGCAGTCTGAGTGGTGGGCCGCTACATGTGTGGTCCTGCCCTTGTCCTTTTAAATGGAGGGGGCAATTCCATGAATGCCATGCCAAGGATGGCATGTGTGGGGGCTGTTCCTCGGCACAAAATGAACAGGGAAAGCCCCAGCAAGCAGGTGGTTCTTTCTGAGAGATGGCTGGATTAGGAGGGCTGGGGCGAACTTGCATTCACACATGCAGGCGGCACTGTGATAGCTGCCTGAAACAAGACTGCAGAGAGGCTGTTCTAAGTGAGGTTTCAGAGTATATCAAATAGGGAAAGTTACGTATTATGAAACTACCGAACAGTGCTCTGTGTGCTTCATTTATATATAAAAATTATCTGGAAGAGTCAGGGCAAAATTTAAGACTGATGCAATTAAACGGCAAAACACTGATATCATTCCATTTCGGGCTGCGGGTGGTTGTTTTGTTTAGCTTCTCCTGTGTGACCTTGCCATGAAAAGCAGCAACTGATTTCCCCTTCAAAGCAATGTGCATTTGGTGGGCTCTCAGCACTGCAGTACTGTGGGAAAGCACCCTGTTGAAAAATGCAGGAAGACACAACAAGAGAGATTAAGAGTCTGTATGTAAAAGAGTTAATCAGAGAAATGCCATGAACGAGATCCAGATCCCCTAACCACTGACAGGTTAGGAAGAGAATATGTGTGAGAGGCTTTCCAAGAAGTGCTGAGGAATCTTATGAGGCAGAAGCTCCAGGGTCCACAGGATAGCCTCGCAGAGGCACAGGCATCGAATCCCACTCTAGCAGGACAAGAGGATTTATAGGGAATCAGCTGTACATAAGACAGCCAGAGTGGATGACACACCAGGTTGTGACATGACTTCTGGCTTGTACCCTGAAGTGACATTACAACCCTCTAGGAATTCAATCATCTCTATTCTTTTATGATAGAGAGGGACAAATTTTTAGAGCATTGTGACCTCATTTCCCAGTGCAAACCAGAAGTGACATCATAACATTGCATGTCATCACACAACACTGCTCCTAGGCTGCACTCTTGCTCCCAATGGAGTGAAGAGGCCCAGTAGGGCCTGAAGCCCAGGGATGGGATCTTGCCTGCTACCTTTTGGGGAAATGGTAAGTCTACCATTCAGAGCCTCAGTCATGTAGTTCACTGGGTGACCTTGGGTTGCCTACTATAAATAAAATGGGGTGCAGAGGTAAGATGAAACTCCCCTGTAAGCTGCCCTGAGCTTCTTGGACAAAGAATCAGAAAAATAATAAAATGTTGTGATTACAGAGGTTCTAACATAAAGTTGGTGCTGTTACTGTTATACTTTACTATATTGTATTTAGTGATATGTTCTACTGAGATTCATGAAAACTGAACAAGTACCAACCATAACATTATCAATATTAAAAGAAACTAACAGCCCAACAGGGGCATTAAAAACACCATAAAAAGAACATTAAGCAGTCTAAAATTATATCTGTAATGATAAAATGATATCTTTAGCCCTCAAATTAAATCAGACCATAAAAATGGTGTGTAAGGGGGAGGAATGCTTCAACTGGCTGGAGCAAGTTGTATGATATCTGCTGACTTCCATAAAAGCTTCTGAGTCAAGAGTGCTTTCTGGAATAAACAACCAGGTGATTCTTTTCTCTTTACTTCTGCTCCTACCATACACTGCTTTCCACACCCAGACTTGCTTTGTTTCAGGCCTCCCCTGAAATTTGCAGGTGTAGAATCCATCATAGCAGAGATACCTGTAACAGGTAGGAGAGTGTGAAAACCACTTTGATCCTGCTGGTACATCTGGATTAGCATTGATCAATATGGGGATCAGTTCAACAGAGTTTGAGTCCAGTGGCACCTTTAAGACCAACTAAGTTTTATTCACGGTATAAGCTTCTATGTGCAAGTATACCTCCTCAGATACAGTGAGGAGGTGTGCTTGCACACAAAAGCTTACACTGTGAATAAAGCTTTGTTGGTCTTGAAGGTGCCACTGGACTCAAACTTTGTTCTGCTGCTTCAGACCACACTGGAATCAGTTTGATTAGTGTCTGGCTTGTTGGTCAGCTGCAAGAACACTGCAATGGATGAAGAACATCTAGAGGAACCCTAAAGATTTATGCTTATGGATAAAAAGTGGTGTATTCTCTGGTTTTACTAGTTTTTTTCTTCCTGTTGTCCTGAGAACAGCTCATTAAAAATGGGAGCTTCACCCTACTGATAAATATGAATATCAAACTGAAACATAAGAAAGCCAGAACTCTTGGCCTTGGCCTCGAAAAGGCTTTTTCAACAAATCCCTTCCCCTTTTTTCATGTGGTTTAGAAGCCCCCAAATAAAGTACTACAAGGTTTTGGCTTGTAACAATGATTGTGACCTACATGTAATAAATCTCAGACAGCAAGCTGGTTCAGTAAGGTTGCTATTGTAGTTAAAATTATTCTGAAAGTACCCTGAACAGTGAGGATATGTTCAGTAGTTTGGACTTTAAAAAAAAAGCTTGCTACATTGAAACAAACAGCAGTTACAAGTGCAGAAGAGCAGGGAATAGGAAGATATCAAAGTATCAGTGCTACAGAATTCAGAGGAAAGTACACGGAAAAAGGAAAGATAAAAAAGGTTATGAAAGTGCACGAGATACAAACGAGAACTGATTGTACGTTTTGACTGAGTTGCAAGCTCAGCAAAGCAAAATTTCCACACTTATGAATCCCTGATTCAGCAATTGCTAGTGCAAATGGAACGCAGAGAGAGGAAAGGTACGGACTGTGTTTCTGCCAACATATGTCTGCACATATGTCACTGCAGCGGGAAATACTTTCTGCTGATATAGAGATGGCACTGATCAGTGGAAAGACGCAGTCCAGCAAAGGCTGAATTAAACAAATAGATGTAGACCTGTCCTATGAATGCAGAAACATTTCCCATTGAGTGTGACACGATGATATCCAAGGAAGTGTGCATGGTCCACGATGGGCAAACTAACAAGGGTTACAGAGCAGGCAAACATGGCTCCTTTAATGCTAAGCTAAACATTTATATTTCAAGTCCAGCGTTCCCTCTAAGCTCAGTTAATGTGAGCTAGCTCACAGTTTTTTAGCCTCTGGCTCACACATTTTTGTCTTAGCTCACGAAGGGATGGCTCCAGAGCAAACTAATTTATGCAGTAGCCAAATCACTTGCTCACAACTTTAATGCTAGTAGCTCACAAAGTAGAATTTTTGTTCATTAAGACTCCACAGCTTAGAGGGAGCATTCTTGAAGGGCCCTCTGGGTCCAAGGGACCATCCTTAATTGGACGTAATCATCCTCTGGCAGTGACATGAGGTCACTGAAACAGGGGCCAGACCATGGGACAAAGCTGCATGCCACATGCTGCAAGGCGACAGAAGATAATTCCAAGGGACACTGTACCCACAGGCCCACAAAAACCTGCTTAAGCCACCCAACCCGTTAGCCAAGACCACAGGCTGAACCCACCTAAGAACCTACCTGAGGGATCTCTAGTTTCTGAGTGAGCTAGCTCCATGATATGTTGGGGGGGGGGGGGGGTCACAGTCAAGTGTCTGCATAGTTTGCCCCAGGTAACTTATCATAATCCATTGTAAAATGTATTCCAAAATATGAACTAAGCAGGAAATTCAGGTGACACCAATTTCACGTCAGTCAGCACCTACAGAAGCAATACCATAAACACGCAAGACCCTACATATCACAGGTTCCTAAAAAAGCGAACAAACAACTAAGCCTATGTTCTAGCTATCTCCAGAATGCACAGAATCAAGCGTCATCACAGTGCTGCTACACAACAGCCCTGGCCTGATGCAAGTGACAGGACTTGATCCCTTCCTGAACACCGGTGTGCAGGAATTGGCCTTAGTGATTGTATACTGGTGCTCCCCAATATTCTCTGAATAGTGCAGTAGTGCCATATTGTGGGGTCCAGGAGCCTCCACACCCCTGCCCTCAGCAGCTCCATCATTCCTTTTCTGATTTGCTTCCCATTGCTCTGACTCAACTGCCAGCCACTGTTGGCAGCGATTGAAGAGGAGCCTTGAAAGGCCCATAGTTCTATTAAATCTATACTCAATAAAGTTTAAATTAAAAAATAAATAAATAAATAAATAAATAAATAAATAAAGAAATAAATAAAGAAAGAAAGAAAGAAAGAAAGCCCCATACTGCATTACTGCTGTTGCAGCATTCTTCCTCCTTGCTGCTGTGGTCCTGGCTGCATGTGGGTATGGTTGCGCTGGAGCATTAAAGGGACCATACTGTGCTGAATCTGTAGCAGCAGTTCTTGTTGCCGCCGTCCTGGTGGGCTTCCCTGTTACCAGCACTGTGGGTTCCCAAATGGGCATCTGCACTTCTGGGTAAGTCCAGGGGCAGCTCTGGTGACTGGGGTGAGCCCAGTCCCACGGACATACAATGAGCTTTGTGTCCATCCAATGGTTGTTCAGAAGGGGAATGGTCTCACCTTACCCACTTATGTGGCACCCTGTGGGTCACTTAGTGAGGAATCAAGACTCCCTGGACAGCAGCCTAATGGCTCTATCCTTCTCCTCCATTTAATAGGATTTTGTGTTTACGTTGCCTGCTAGAGTCTATATAAAAAAAACACAGGATGAGGCTTAAAGTTATAATTATAAACAGAGCCCAAGCGCCTAGTTATTCCTTTCTAAAAACAAGACAGAAAAGGGTATTAAATCAAAGGATTCTTCTGATGTTACCCTCCATTAAATTATAAAACAGCAGCTAATCCATTTATACTATGCCAGATGTATGGTTTATCAGATTAATCTAGATTTCTAATACATTGTATTTTAGAAAATAAATAAGTTACATGAAAGAAGAAAAGGGTTTTTTTCTTTAATTTCCAGGACTCATGGCTTTGAGGCACTGGGGTTGGTAGTATCTCTTAGTTTCTCAGGATTTTCTTTTGCCTTTCATGATGGAAGGAAGCTCAGTACATACGAATTCGCACTGGTTCTTGTACATGAGGTTCCATTTGGTAATGCCATAATTAAGGGATGAAATATCTGGCTTCTAACATTGGAAGCTTTTATGTGGAGTTCACAGAGATACAAATTCACTCCTCCTGATAGCAAACATAACAATCCTGTACCCATCAGAAAGACAGTGAAATTTAAATAATTTAAGTGTTTCTACCTACTCAGTGGACTTCCAAGTATGCTGGAAAATATTAGTTTATCAGTTTAATTTTTTTTAATGGACGGTCAAGGAGTGGACATGCTCATAAAATATTGAGGGCAGCTGAGCATCAGCTGAAGGAAGAAAAAGAACAGAAACAGAATGTTACAAGTCGCCTTGAGATCTGTAAGAAAGAAAGGTGGCTAATAAATATTTTACATAAATAAATTAAATAAATAAATGAAATTAACTGTCTGAACTGCTGGGCTTCGTGCCCCTTCCTAAGGCCCTTCCCTAGAATAGTGAGAGAGTGTGCCTGTGCATTCTGTGAGTGAGAAAAGAGATTTGTTTCCCTCCATTTAACATGGGCTATCTACGTCTTAGAGTTCCTTGTGCATAGGCAGGAGGGAAGGACTTTACAGGTGTCCCTCAGATCTTTCTGAGAATCATCCTTGGGAAATGTTGCAGTTGAAAATAAATCTTCATGTCTACTTCATGTCCCCCACTTATATTATTAAATGAGATTTACAAGAAACAACAGCAACTAATTTTCAGTGAACCATGCATAGCCTTACAGATTTTTTTGCACACTACCATTGACGGTGTGTAACTCCAGGGCTGTGGTGTTAGAGGTTGTGGGGTGGCAGAACAAAGGACTGAGGTGTGTGGCCACTCCAGCCACTGAGGCCGAGGCAAAGGGGGTGTCATGGGTCCTGGTTCTGCTGAGGCTGACTATTCCTCAGATGAAGAAGAGGCATGGAGCAGCCCAGCCTCCTTGGGAGTCAGCCCAGAAGAGGACCTTTACCAGCACCTGAGGGAGAAGAGGCCCCAGCAGCTGCACAGGAGGAGCAGCAGCAAGGTGACAAGACTGAGGTGTAGCCAGAGGGAGAGACTGATCCAGAGCCTGGCCCAGCACCCCCAGTTGGAGACACCCCAAGGCCAGAATCCCCACCTAGCTCACCTGAGTTAATTGAATGTGCAAGAGAGAAGGAGTAGTGCCTGACTGCAGCTGTTACAAAGGCAACATGAGGGGCTGTGAGTCTTGGCAGATTGACTCCCAGGGAAGGGAGTACCTGGTCATAAACAACCCTATGCACTTGCCTCAGGGCAGAAGCAACTGTGCGTGCTCGAACCTGACCCAACTGTTTGTCTCCACTCCTCGCTCCTGAAAACTCTGGCTGATTTCCCGGCTTTCTGACCTTCAACTCTGATCCTCAGCTTGCTTTTGGACTGCGTATCCAGCTTCCAGTGAAGAGTATCCGTGTTGACCAGCTGGACTCAGCACAGTGGGAGTGGGGAAAGTCATACCCACAGGTTGAGCCACCAGCCCTGAGGAGACTGGTGGGAAGTGTATGGCGAGGGACCAGAACTGTAGAAAGAGGCTGGCTGCAGCAGCCACAGTGGGTGGAGATGAAATCCCTTTAGGGCTATGGCATGTGTGGGAACAGTGGAGAGGAGGTGGCTTTCAACCATGGGGATGGGTTTGGATGATTAGGGAGGGAGGGTCTTAAAGGGGCAGTAGGGTGAAGCCTGGGGTGGAACACAGAAGGTGAGGGAGGGGAGGGAAGGCACTGCCTGTCAGCCTGAAGAGGGAGAGGAACAGGAATGAACAGAACATTTTGCCCCTTTACCAGCACCCATTTAAAACAATTTTTTTTGTAGCTTCAGACCACTGTAATCTTTTTCCAGGCAAAAGTTAAAGCAATAAGAGTAGATCTGTTGCAGGCAGTAGACTCATATGGAAATTTAACCTAGATTTGAAAACAGAATAATGGAGCTGTTGTTATGCATTCATAAAGGTGTTCATTTTTTAAAACTACAATGTGGCTTCTTGCCAGACATATTTTTAATGCAGTGCTTCAAAAACCTGGAACACCTGTTTGACCAGAGACAATAGTGGGCACAGGAAAAAAAAATGTACATGGTTATGCACAGCCATCAGTGGTTCTACCATTAATTAATTAATTAATTAAACTTAATTTGTATCCTGTCTTTCAATCCAAAAAGATCCCTCCAGGTGTTTCCCATAAAATATTAAAATATAATTAAACTCTTCAGCCCCTTAAAACCACCCAGTAAAACATGCAATTAAAGCCACCAATTAACCAGAACACAAGCATCTTCTATACTCGGGGGGGGGGGGGGGGAGAAGAGACCTGTCTCTATAACATACGGTTGCCAACTCCAGGTTGGGAAATTCCTGGAGATTAGGAAGTGGAGCCAGGAGAAGACAAGGTTTGGGGAACAGAGGAACCTCAGCAGGTTATTATTATTATTTATTATATTCTATTTATTGGCCGCCCTTCCCTGTGAGCAGGGCTTACATCAGAAATAAATACAAATAATTACATTAAAACAACATCAAAATACTTAAAAACAGTAAAAAAACACCAACTCCAAGATGACAGTAATTTCCACCAGCCCCCTGTGTGGAGGGGATATGCAGGAATAAAAGGGGAGGTTGAAATGTTATAATGCCAGAGCCCACCTTCCAAAGCAACCATTTTCTCCAGGGAAATTGGTATCCGTTGTCTGGATATCAGCTATAATTCCAAATCTCCAGGCCCCACCTCAAGTTTGGCGACCCTACATAGTACTATAAAGCAATAGAATCCTAGAAACTCTAGAAATTTTCTGAATACATTAATGAGACAAGGCCATTCTGAACATAAAGGAAGATTGATGCTGCCATATGCTCTTTCCAGTAATTACACTTTTGATGCTTAAACCATGCATAATGGCAGATCAAGCTACCTGTGATCCTTCTGATATACGCAGTTCCCATTTTGTATGAATATAGCAATGATACGTTTCCTAATTTTGGTATTTGCAAACATGTACCCTAAAAAAAATTGGGCATCTTATTTTGTGTACTGAAGCTGGAAGAATGTGCATTGTCCTAATCACACAAAATGCTGAAGGCATGCATCAGCAGGATTACAGGAAGTATTATTTCCCCTTACACACGGCTGGACAGCCAAAACCGTAACATCTGAAAAGGGCTATAATAGTGCTTACCAGTGAAGGGTTGGGTGAAGGTGATCAGACAAGATGAAGTGCTGTGGACTTGGGCTAAAGCTGACTCAGCAAGGGGTAGACAATCTCACCTGAATTGAGAATTATTTTAGAAAGATCAAGTTCACTGTTTGGGGTACACCCAGGTCCATCACTGTTCCTTGTTAACAGTGGCCAGGAGGTTCTTTTTACCCTCTTAGGCTGATTTGCCAACTGTGGCCATTCCTGGCAATGGTATACCTTACCACTGTCGCACATGGCTTGGTAACAGCCAGATTAAACTACTGCTCCATGTGAGGCTGACTTTAAAGACTGTCCTTCTGCAGGTGCAAAATAAAACAGCCAGGTGTTTAACAAGAAGCTCAAATGATAATTTTGGACCAGTTTCACCCTCTCTCTGTTTTGGTGGTTCCACTTTGGTAGAAGAGTGGGATAAAATGTGATAGATAGATAGATAGATAGATAGATAGATAGATAGATAGATAGATAGATAGATAGATAGATAGATAGATAGATAGATAGACAGACAGACAGACAGATATTATGAAGCAAGCAAGCAAGAAAGGAAGCAAACAAGAAAGCAAGCAAGCAAGCAAGCAAGCAAGCAAGCAAGAAAGAAAGAAAGAAAGAAGAGGGGTGAGGGGAATCACAAGAAATGGGGCATTTCCCCTGGATCCAACCCTGTTTTTCCAAAATAAGATGCCATATTTTGGGATGGGATTGTACATACAAGCTTTCTGTTATTTTCTCAACAAAAAATATTTATAGCCCAGAAAAATCTAGGCACTCTTAAGTGTTATTTATTCAGTGGGAGAGTAAAGCACATTCTCATGCATCTCCCATTATGGATAACTTTGGCTGGCTGGTGCCTTAATAGCTGATTATTTTACAAGCTGCTACTTCTCTACTTTTAGGATAAAGAATGAATGGCTTCCTTCTTGACTTTTAAAAACCCTTATGCCCCCCCCCCCCCATTAGAGTTCCAGGCTAGCTTTGTTTTCCCTCTCCAAAGCTCACTTACTTGCCTGTCTTCGTGTTTTGGTGATGTGTTCCTTTTAAGACACACAATTGTAGTTACACAAACAGCCAGGCAGATATAAAGTGCTAATCTAACTTTGGTCTATAGGCAATCCCTTTATCACTACAGCTGCTGGTCTGACTCCATCTTCTTGTATGCATTTTCATTCTTTATCAGCCACTACATGGCTTTGTCTTTGATGAGTTAACCAATAACAATGACCTGACTGAATAAATATTCCCTTGTCTTGAGCTATAACCAAAGATGATTACTCATTTACAAGTATCATAATTTGGTTGCTACCAAGGATGAAATGCAGGAATTCCAACATAGCGATAGGTCAGATGTCCCTGGAATCTCATCTCCAGAGCAGTAATCTCAGCAAACTGTTTCCAAGGAAGGTTTGAGGTATACAGATTTACTGAGTGAAGCTCTTGATGAACCTGTTTCATTACCAAGTTCCTCTTTCCTACTCATTTGAGGGTTTAAATCCCTTATAAATTTTTAAAAATTGTATCCAAAATAGGAAAGTCATCATCATCCCTATAAATATTTCATTGCATTCCTATTTTAGTGTCACAAAGCTTGTGGTCTTGTGGAAAGGAAAGGGAGAAATACTAAGGAACATGCTGCAGAAAGAAGTATTCTCTTAGAAATTTTGTCCTCCTTTATTCACTAGAAATATATTACAGCTTCACCATAAATTGTCCAGAAGTCTGGGACTGTAACCATACAATAAAACCCTGACTCACTAAGTTGTTGTGAGGATAAAATGAGGAAGAGAGAATGCTGTTGTAAGCTGCTCTGGGGCCCCCATGGGGAAGACAGTGGGGCATAAATATCTAAATAACAAATAAAATAGGACAGTCCAGTGTGTACCACTCTGTGCTTCCTAAAGGCAAGACACATAGCAGACAAAATAGATAAGATACAGTTTAGAACAGAGGTAGACAACCCCTGGGGCAGGCTTGTAAGTTGAACAGCACCACACCAGATGATTTTGTCCCCAAAGGACTCAGCTGAATCCCTGAACCACTGTGAAAAGTACTGGAGTTGGGAGATCGGTGGTAGTGATTGCAGCATAGCAAGTTTATTTCAGGTCCAGATGAAGCATAAGAGAACAGAGGTCAGGGGACCTGCTTATAGAGAGCCAGTTTGGTGTAGTGGTTAAATGCGCGGACTCTAATCTGGGAGAACTGGGTTTGATTCCCCACTCCTCCACTTGCGCCTGGCTGGATGACCTTGGGCAAGCCATAGCTCTGTACCAGCTATTCTCTCAAGGACAATTGTCTCAGAGCTTTCTCAGCCCCACCTACCTCACAGGGTGTCTGTTGTGGGGAGGGGAAGGGAAAAGGAGTTTGTAAGCCGCTCTGAGACTCCAAGTGAGTGAAGGGCGGGATATAAATCCAATCTCTTCTCTTCTTCTTCTTCTTCTTATATACACAGATCAGCTGCACCCCTGACCTCGCCCAAACAAGGCAGTTGGATAAGGTAATTGAATAAGTTCCAAGGTAATTGAATAAGTTTCATGGTAATTGAATAAGTTTCAAGGTAATTGAATAAGTTTCAAGGTAATTGGATAATCACAGATTTAATCACAGAACATAACACACTGGTTGCACCCCTGGGGTAAGGTTATCTGTATGTCTGGCTGAATACAACCCCCATCCCCCCACCTTCTGTGCATCATGCACACAAAGTTGAACAATAAGGTAGTCTATTGGTCTATCAATGTGAGTACTGTCTGCTCTGATTGGCAGCAGTTTCCTGAACCTTCAGGAACAGGTCTTTCACGTCCCCTATTATTGAAATAAACCAGCCCCGTGTGCATAGAGTTCCATTCTAAGAAGTTTACTGCAACAAGATAACAAGAAGTATTAACTAACTGCAGGCCTTCCAACAGTAGAGAGACATTCAGGATATATCTAAGTTACAGGCCGAGACAAAAAAAAGTAAAGAGACAGAGAAAACAAGAGAAACATTCAATACTCACAGAATGCTGCGGCCAGTGTGTTGAATGAAGGGGGTCATACAGACCATATTACTGCATTCTTGTTCCATCAACAGTAGCTCCCATTTTGCTACCAGGCTCAATTCAAGGTGCTGGTATTAACTTTTAAAGACCTGTACAGCCTGGGACCAAAACACCTTAAGGACTGCCTCCTTGCATACAAACCTACTTCAAAGGCCCTGCTTTGGTTGACCCCACCATCTGAAGATGGATGGGTAGCAACCTGAGAAAGGGGTTTCTCAGCCACGACTCCAAAACTTTGGAACTCTGTTGTCCCCAAGGGGATTTGTCTTTCTCCCTCTATTGGTTTTATCTGGCATACCTAGGGTTGACAGCGCTTGGTTGGGAAATACCTAGAGGTTTTGGGGGTGAAGCCTCAGAAGGGTGGGGTTTGGGGAGGGGAGGGGAGGGACTTCCATGGGGTATAATGCCATGGAGTCCATCTTCCAAAGTTGCCATTTTTTCCAAGTGAACTGATCTCTGTCTCCTGGAGTTCAGTTGTAATACTGAAAGACCTCCAAGCGACCACCTGGAGGCTGGCGACACTAAGCATATCCCCTAATAATGGTTACTGGTCCTTCTTTTAGTGTAGTTTGTTTATGTGTTTTTAATAGAATTATTTTATAAACTTATAATTTTAACTGCTTTTTAATTGCTTAAATGTTTTAATGTTTTTGATGTTTGCTGTCTTGTGACCCTAATCAGGTATTTTTAAATAACTAAACTCTAAACAGAAGCATGCACGCATTACAGCTTCCCTTAGAGTTCGAATGAACTAAACACACCCTGTATCAGTATTTACATTAATCAAGCTCCTCGCATGCTGTGGCTTCTCCAACATATGTTTAATTATCCCAGTAAAATTAATGGGATTTAGAAATTATTACTTTGGGCTGGATCTTACCCAACCTTTCCTGTCTGCTAGGAGAACTTTTTCAAATTACTCTTGATTCCCCCCCCCCCCCACTTTTGAGTAGGAAATTGGACTACTTCGTTTCCAAAACTGAAATAAAACAAAATTTAGAGCAATTACTATCTGTGATGGAAAATGAATTATGCATGTATGCAATCTACTATATGCATTATATACAGAAAGAGACATTAATAATGAAAACCTCATTTCTACAAAGGATAGATATTCTGAAGTGACATATTGTGCAATGGAAAAGTAATTACAACTTGTTTTCTGCCCCAAACCTGTCAAAACCTAATACCATGCAGGTACCTATAAAGTAAGCCTTAATGGAGATATAACTTTCTCCCACTAATACCTAAAAATATAGTTTGAGTATTAATCTTCTGTTTGTTTTGCCCTGCCCTCCATAAAACACTACTGGAGTCCATTAAAAATAAATAATATTTTAAATGTATATTGGTATAGTGGCTTATATTTTTTAAATATTTGTTCATGAAAAAAGTTGTAATTTACCCAGATCAGATTCTAGATTTGAGAAATAGTTTATCATATATCTGTTTCTCTGTAGGTGGGCTATATTTGGGGCTGTTGTACAGCAATCATCATACCCTGTTTCAATATCTGAAAAAAGGTCATTTGCACAGTACTTCCTCCCAACCTCCATCATGGTTCCCGATTGTGAGTGCATACAACTGTGTACTTGTAGATTCTGTCCACAGCTTCATAGCAATGACTGATGGACGCAGCAATCCTGCTTACTCCCACCCCACCCCCAATGCAATAGCATCTGAAAATGGGCAATATCTTTGTGGTGTTTCTAAAGACTTGTTCACATTTTAAACTATGTGTGGCCAATGTCTGTATACCAGTGTCTGTATACCATATATGTCTGTATACCAGTGGCAGCTGTACCAGTGTCCCAAATCTCTGGTTTCTCAAGGGCTCTAACTCCTTCCCCAAAACTAATTCACATTAACACACATTGGCCAGCGTTGTGGTCAAGTTCCTATGGCCCATCACTGAGATTGGTGAAGTTGCTGTGGCTTTGCCCATTTTTAGCAGATAGAGAGGCATTACTGAGTGGAAAATCTCAAAGCGGGAACTCTTCCATCTCATCAGAATGAGATAAACCACAGGGAATTTATTACAACTGTGATGATATTACTTCAATAGTTACCAATTGATTTCTGGATACAATCTGTAGTGTTGGCTTTGACCTTTAGGGCTTCAAACAACATATAGTCCAGCTTTCCTTAGACCAATGGTCCTCAACTGGTGGTACATGTACCACTGAAGGGATGCAGTCTAGTTGGGACACAGGGCTTACCTTACAGTATAATCCTAAGGAAAGTTACTCCAGTCCAAGCCCATTCATTTCAATGGGCCTCTCCTGGAGTAACCCTCCTTGGAATTGTACCGTTAGTAACTACAAATGCACTTTCCCTGAGTTCCCATGTCCACCTGCAATTGTGACTGTCTCCCACAAACTCCACCTGCCATGGATAATCCATCTGTGACCATTTTGCATGCTGGTAATGATAACGGAGTGCCTGAAACATATAAATACCTTCTTGAGAAAAGTGGGCTTTTTGTTTGTATTTTAGGTGGGACATAAGATATAAAAGGTTGAGAATAGGGTTGCCAGGTCCTCCCTGGCTACTGGCAGGGGGTGGGTGGGGTAGGATTAGCAGCTCTAGGTTGGGAAACTGCTGGAGATTTGGGGCCAGTTATGAAGGCAGAATGTCAGCAGGGCGGTGGGAGCTACCCAATGCATAGTACAAAGTGCCACACTTATGACTATCCGTTGTGGGTGTGCACTCAGTACAATACATTTGTTTCCCTTGAGGCCAAGGGTGCTGACCCAGGGATGAATTTATCATGTATGCTGGTTGGAGTTCAAGTGTTGTTGTTTTTTCTAAACTTAGGAATGAAAGCACAATGGCTGAGCTTGTTTGACTTATAGGCAAGCTTTGATTGAAAAAATAAACGTAACTTCTTCAGAGTTTCCAGATTCAATATCTTTTAAAACTAACGGTACCTCTGATTATCTTTTTTTAATGCTGAAGACTGGGAATTACCAGTGTTTAACTGTTGGTCGTAAGAGCTCCCAGTTACACTCCACAGCTAAGAACCATGGGCTTAAAGCACTTTGCAGACAGCTTCAGATTTTCTTATTTTAAACAAATATTTAATCATTAACCACACACCAGTTGATGTGATTTACATGTCAGGAGACATTGCAATTAACAGAAAACATACTTAATAGTAAAAAAAAGGTGAAAAACAAGCATTAGCAGAAGAACTGAACATGGATTTGGGGAAAAGAATGGAATGAAGAAGGCCTCACTGAACATTAAAGAGTTCCCAAAGAACCAAAGAATGAAGGGGCTCATGCATTCCTAGCATATAGGCTGTAAGTGTTGTATCTTTAGGGAAGGGAAGAATCAATAGTGTAGGCAGTAATAATCATAAGAACTGTGTTCATTGGAACAGAACAGCCAACTTACAGAACAGGCCACAACTCAATAGCATTCAGCCATTCTATTCAATTGATCACTCACTGTTTCCTGCCGGATGCCATGCCTAGCAAACATAGATTTCATTTTGGCAATAACAGAATGTGTTCATTTATCTGAAATACACAGAACTCCCAGAAACTTTGAGAAATAGTCCACTAAGAGCAGGTCAAATATATCTGCTGCTATCGTATTCCATGGATGGTCTGGGATTTCATGTGGTGATAGTGATTCCTTTGGAATACTTGGGTTTTGCTCCTGACATACTGTGCATCTGTCACTAATGTGTTCTATGTGCTGAGTCATCTACAGCCAGCACCTGAGCTGCCTTGCTCTTGCCTTCATCCACTAGATGCCTTGGTGTGATATATGTAGAGAACTAAGTATTTCTGTTCTCATGTTGGTTGGCATAATGATGTTGTCATTTCCTGTAGGGAAATAACATCTTTCATGGGACAGTATGACCAAAGACAGGCGTCTAATTGTGTCCTGTGTTGTGGCCAGCCTGCTTAAGTAATTGATTGTGTGATCGATGCACTGGTAATGAAGAAATGAAGATTTGCCTTGTGTTTGGCTGTCATAGCTTTTAAGGTGACTTCTCCCTCACAGTTTAATCTGGAACCTCCGTATGCTACCAGTTTGGCCATAAGTAAACTGTCTTTATGGGGCCTGGCAAGTTTTTCAAAATGTGGGATGAAGGAACATTTGCTTCATCTCCAGTGTCCAGCTTGAATTTTATGAGCACATGTTTTATTATTAGGGTGGAGTGCCATGACTTTGTGTTTGCTGCATGAGATTGCCACCTCTGAAAGAGTGTATCCGCAAAAAGGAGCTGCTCACAGTCAAGCATAGATAACTATTTGTGTTCCTTTCATCCCTCTCAGCTGGGTGGTCTGCACACTGAAGAGAAGTAATTCATTTTCCTGCATCTACGGCATTTAGGCTGAGATTGGCAACCCCACTGAGGGCGAATATGATGCTTCTTCTCCGTCTCTCTAGTTTGCCGACTGACTCCTGTCTCCCTTGTTCCCCCTGCAGGGAAATAAGCTGGAGATACAGTGATGTAATATTGAAGCAACCACTAGAAGGTGCGAAACATGTGCAGAAAAGAAAAAAAGAAGGTGCAATACCAGCTCACAAGCAATGAAAATGAGGATGAGGAAAAGCCTATGGTCACAAGACCTGAGTCACTCCCTTCTAAAGAGTTTCTGGGAATTGTCCTTAAAGCAACAGTATCAATATACCACAGGAAGTGGTGTGGGTGAGGAGGATTCAGCAGCTGGGATGCACACTGGCACCATTGACACTGGGAAGTTGAAAGTCCAGGACTGCTAAGGAAGCATTTCAGAAGTTCAGTCTACTCGATCAACATATCCAACTAGCCAGATGGAATTTAGGGTTCTCAGTGTGTACAGCAGATGAATCGATGGTGTTGGGAGGAAGGGTTAGAGATGTAATACATGGTGAACAATACTGTGTGAAAAGCTGAACCTGTACAAAACAGTGGGGCTCCAACTGAACAAAAATAGAACCACTTAAAATCAAAATGGCCACAGACCTGTTCTAATATTGGGTGGGGGCAGGGGAGGAATGTATCCAGCTTGGGAAGTATCCAGGTCAGGATGGCTTGTCTCTAAGGGTTGATGGTGTTGATATTCCAGGTTAGAGAAGATTAAAACTTAATAATGATTACAAAGAAGTGACTGACAGCCACTAAAGAGGCAGCTGTGCATGCCAAGTAGATTTTGAACAAGGTATATGTTTTGGCATGTAACTGCTAGAAGTCTCCACACCAAGATAGGGGTGCTGGAATGCTTAGTGCTGAACAATAATACAGACATAGCAGCCATTTCAGAAATCTGGTTGGATGGTGAAAATCAGTGGGCTAGCTTAGTTTATTTTATTTATAGAGTGCCTTTCAATTAAAAAGTCCCCAAGGCAGTTTGCAAAACAATAAAAATCAGTCAAAGCCAGTAAAATGCACAAACAATTCAGTTAAAACACAGTAGAAATCAATGTCATATGGTTATTTCTGGTCATAAACTCTATAAAATGGGCAGAGAAAGACAACTGGGAGTGGTGTTGCTCTGTATATCAGTGGGAGTATGCAGCTGAATAAAAAAAACGGAATAAACTTCTCCACAGAATCACTATGAATGAAAATGCCAGACCTAAAAAAAACCCCTTAATATTAGAGACATAATATTGCTCAAAATTCTGTCTATTTTGATTTGGAGAAAGAAATCAAGGGGACGACCAAAGGAGAATGGATTGAAACAATGGTTGATTTGGCTACCATTCTAATGGACTGAACTGGTAGACATTGTATAGTATGCTAAACTTGACATGCCAGTCATGAGGAGGAGAACCTTTGAGTTTTGATGGGCTGATAAACCTATACATGGTTATTTATTACAATTGTTTACATGTATTAATAAAGAGTTGTTTACAGTGCCTATCTTGTACCCTACAGCCACATACTTGGTACTTTCTTTAGATGTGCATTTAGATCCAATATAGGTGCTGATGCCTGATGGCTCTAAACAGCACGTTCAAACAGCAACATCTCTGAAAGCTTCCAGTCGTCGGCACCCTGTTCTGGCCCGCCCCTGAATAGAAGTTAAAAGACACTGGGAAAAGTCTGGTCCTAACAGTTGCCGATGGGCCATTGATGAATTTTCCCTAGTCTGATCACTCAAGCATGCTCTCAAGCTGTCAGGATGGTATGCTCATTCCATCCCGACTTGGTGCCATTTTTTGGTTTACTTGGCGATATGCGCATAACTGCAAAATCATCTCCATCTCTAGCCTATATTTGAAAATGAGTGGGAAAGGGAGTGATCTCTGTCAGGAGAGCACAACTCACTGTGAACCAAAGAGATCAAAGCGCTCTGCAGAAGGATTGGCAAGCTGTCAAAGTGGAGACCTGACTCTAGGAAGCAGAAAAGTGCATGTGCAAAAAACCTGCATGGAGATAACTCTGTGTGGAGGTTTGATTCCCTAGTTATGTGCATGCACAAAAGACAGTAAAAAAACCCCAACAACCCTCCTCACCCGACCATGCTGTCTGATTGTTCAGTGATGAGCTGAGCCCGTAGCAAAATGGATTATGCTGGGATATCTGACTGAATGCCTCCATGTCCATTATTTCCAGGAGAACTGATTGGTTGCCTGGAGATTCATTGTAATAGCAGGAGATCTCCAGGTACTACCTGGAGATTGGCAACCCTATCTTTAACCATCAATTGCATTGCCTCCAGCAGCAAGAGATCACTTTCTATGTCTTCCAGTTAAGTCAAAGGCTAAAATGAGTGATTATTAATTCCTAGAAAGGCTTTACCCTCCTCTGTTCTGTTAAAGATTGGTGAGTTATCTCACTCCCTCATGTACATATTTCAGTGTCTGTCTCTTCTTTAAATATCTAATGGAAGGAGGACAGATGGAATCTTTTTCCAGTTGCCTGGGTGTCTCCCTGGATATTAGAATGGAACAGAAGTCCAGGTAATAGTGGTATCTGAAAGACTAATGATCCTTCAATAAGAGTTTTTGTTAGTCACAGCTCACTTCTTTAGATAAATATGTGAAAGGACATATTGGAATTCTTATGGGGAAATTATGTGGTGGGGGAGCCAAGGCCTGGTGCGAATTACATCATGAGTCTTTCAGATATGAGGGGAAAAGGAAGGAGCTAATGTAGAAAAGATAGGTGTGAACCCCGATCATAAACCCACAGAAAGCAGTTATAAATACTGGATGGTGAGAAAGGTCAGAGGTTTGAAGTGATAAGCACATTGTTTATGTGATAATTAACTGATATTGGTACAAGGTTATAATCTGCTAAAATATGTTAAGAACAGGCAATTAAAATTTCTAAAAACTGGGTCCTGTAGAGATTGTAGTGAGTAAGGAAATCCAAGTCTCTGTTTAAGCCAGGATAACAAGTATTAAATGTTTTGGTGGGTTCTGATGAAAATGTTTAGGGAGCTCCCTGTAAGGAAGGACAGACCTGCCATTCAAAGCCTGTGAAAGAGAAACATTGTTATCCAGGAGAGACTGTAGGTCATCGATGATGTGTTGAAGCAGTTTAGGTTGTTAGCTGTAGGTGACAACCTGTGGTGTTCTGTTGTTGCCTTATTTGGGTTTGCCTTGTACCAGGTTTGCTCTGACAAAACAACTGCCCTCACTGACAGAATACAACACTTGCTACAATGTCACACTGCAACAGAGATGGTAGGCAACCATAGTTAAAGAACTATGTAGGCCGGGAATCAGGTGTAAGTGGAAGCTTGGAGCTTCCAAAGTTTGTGTGCTGCCTACTGGATCAAAGGACTGAGCCTTAAACATTTTCATCAGTCATAGCAGAATAATTTTTTTGTCCTCTAGGTTTTAGTGGACATAACTTTGAGAAACTGTCCCACTAAGGTCAATGCTGGAGGTGGCGTTTCACAAGTAGCACATAATCCAGTCAGAAATCTTTGAAATAGTTCTCTTCAGAGGAATAGGTTGGAAAGTCATTCTTAAAATATATGGTCATTTGGAATGGTTTATTATTCAAAACTTTCTTGCTCGGTGCTTTATTTTCTCTAGCTTTTCGACATCACTCTTCAAAGAAAGACACCAAAATAAATCATTCCTGCAGAATTTCTGTCAATGTTATGCGATGAGCTAACGTTTAATTGCATTTGATGTTTGCAATATTCAAAACATTTCTAAAATGCCACTTGATAGCAAAATAAAGAAGCATAATGTTCTTCAGGGGAAAAACGTTTTGAGTTTTAATGACATGTTTAGTGTTACCCTCTTAGAACTATTTCACACAATTAATTTTTGGAAAACTAAATCTCATTTTCTACAGTTCCCCTCGTCAGCAGAAAATAAATGTTTAATAAAGCAGGCTAGGGTTAAGTTTGACGGGGGCAGCTGCAACCATAAATTTTCAGCAACCCGTGAATGGGAGATTATTGGGAAAAGTAATGCTGCAATATCATTAAAGGGGAAAGAAACATGAAAAAGTCCTCAATTTTTCATACTGTTTCACAATATTGGTGTGAGACATTCATGTCTAAAATATGCGTTTTGACAAAAGTAATTAAAGTGTGGACATTTTGAGTTATTCTAAGATTTGAAACTAAAGCTCGTCTCCTTTATTACTTCTCATCCATCAATTGTTTTCCACTTGGAATGACCTTTAAGTTACTCTAGCATAGTCACCTTGAAGGCAAATTCTAAAACTCTCATTAGAAGCTAGGTTGTTGTTGTTTTATTTCCTGGTGACTCTCTTGGCTAGAACAAAAGCAGGAGAACTGACTGGGTTTATTCTGAGAGAAAAGGCCAAAAAGCCTGGCTGAGATTGGACTCTCTGATCAATGTCAGTGCCACTCAGGTGCATATTGCACATCACCCAGAGCCCCACTCGCTCCCTCCCTCCCTCCCTCCCTCCCTCCTGGGCCATCCAGGCGACTGCCCAGTGTGATGATGTCACCCAGAAGTGACATCATGCTGGGCACATTACCAGGGCGACGCTCTGGCATTCACCCCGAAACTCTATGGTGCCATAGAGTTTCAGGGCGATTGCTAGATTGTCACCCCGGCAGTCGCCCAGATGGCGCTGGGAGGGAGGGAGAGAGCGAGTGGGTTCAGGGGAGTGGGTTCAGGGGAGCCAGGCGGGGGGGGGCTAGGAAGGGAGGCAGGGAGGCGCGGTGGCCAGCGGGCAGACAGGTGCTCCATTTCACCGGGGGGGGGGGCTCAGTCCCCCCTGGGAAATTTCAGGGGTGGCCTGTGCCCCCAAGCTCCCCGTAGTTGACACCTATGGGAGATGGGGTGGGGCTAAGCTTTCAAAATGGCACAGGGCAGTTTGCTGCTGCATGCCATTCTCCCTTTTTAAAAGGTGCTCTCTCTTCCCATTATAGCTGTGCTGAGAAAGAAAAAGTGAGGAGAAAGGGCCATGAAGGGCGAGGAAAGATCACCGTTATGCTACTGTTTTGCTCTTATGGTGTTTTTGCACACATGCAGTGGAGGAAAGAGGGGCAGTGGGGGTGGGGGAGCAGCAGTCAGAGCAAGAAAGGCTTTGCCCACACCCTGTTCTCACATGTTTCCACCCTGCTTGCTTCTGCTGCAGCCACAGAGCCCTGGGTACATGCCCCCATGCAGATGCCACCATGGCTACCCCACCCAGCTCTCAAGGACTATCATAATCACTGGACAAGGACTGCAGCCTGGAGACCAAGAAGCCCTTTGAGGAAAGGCTGAGGGACTTGGGAGTGTTCAGTCTGGAGAAGAGGAGGCTGAGGGGGGGGGACATGATTGCTCTCCATAAGTATTTAAAGGGCTGTCACTTGGGGAGGGCAGGGAGCTGTTCCTGTTGGCAGCAGAGGATAGGACTCACAATCATGGGTTTAAATTAAGGGCGGGAAGGTCGGCTGGATATTAAAGAAAACTTTCCTACAGTAAGAGTTGTGCAACAGAGGAATCAGCTGCCTAGGGAGGTGGTGAGCTCCCCCCCCCCCCCGACAGTCTTTAAACAGCAGCTGGACAAACACTTGTCAGGGATGCTCTAGGCCAGGGGTGTCAAACTCATTTGTTATGGGGGCCAGATTTGACATAAATTGGACTTTGTTGGGCCGGGCCATGTGTGTCATAAAATGTAACACCAGGTAGCAGAGATATAGACTTTATAAAGGATACAAACACAAAGATGTTTTTACTGCTTGAAACATTAGCATTCTTGCAATAGTCTCTGGTAACTGACACTTCTTGCTCTGAATTATTGCATCAAAATGTCTGTACTATTGCAGTCTGGGAGGGGGAGGTGCCTCAGCCCAGTGCAGGGAGCAGAAGCTTGCCTGTCTATCTCTCCTGAAAGACTGAGAGAGTCTGGGAAAGCAAGCTATGACACAGCAGCAGCAGCAGAACTGGAGGAAGAAGCAGGAGACAACCAGTCCCTTGCAGGCCTGATAGAGGCCCTCTGGGAGCTTGATCTGGCCCCCGGGCTGCATGTTTGACACACCTCCTCTAGGCTGATCCTGCATTGAGCAGGGGGGATGGACTAGATGGCCTGTATGGCTCCTTCCAACTCTGTGTGATTCTGTGGCTGGGGACAGACTGGCAATGTAGGGCAGGAAAGCTCTGCTCCAGAAGTGGGGGAAGGGAGCCAGTTCAAACAGCTGCAGCTGTTCCCCGGCTCCATTCAGTACTCACCTGTTTCGGAGTTGCTTTCCTGCTGCCTCAGAGGGACACCAGCAGAAAGCAGTGTCCAGGGGCCGTCTGCCACTTGGATCCCACTTCCCGGCTGTGTAGACGGGAGGAGGCGGGATTCAAGCGGAGGCGGCAGTGTGAATGCGCCGCCGTGGAGAGATGCGCACGAGCACATGAGCGCTCATTCACCCATGTGCACAAGCAGCCCCAATACAGGAGGTGTGGAGATTTTAAATTTTTAGAGTTCTGCTGCACCCATGCGCCCATGCGCATATTGCCGAAACAGCCCCGCCACGAGCCGCGGAGGCCAGCCCACCCAGGGCCACTCCGCGGCAGTCTGAATGCTCTGTAACTGCATGCTCCTGTGGGAAACTGACCAGTGTGAATGGCCAGCCCCGGAGCACTTTTCCCCCCGCAGCTTTTGGCCCCACTTGCCTTCCACTCCAGAATCCAAGTCTGTCCTCAGCCTATGATTCTATGTACCTTTTGTGCTCTTCCTTACATTCCTCTTGAGACCAAGCTCATAATTGTTTGTAGGGGGATCCAAATCTCTTCAGCAAGTTAATACAGATGATTGTTTGCCAAACGGTAATTTATACCTGTGCATATAGCTGTTTACTAAAATGACTGTCAATAGGCACCGCATGCTGCCACCATTTTAAAGCCTAAGAAGGCAATTTAAAAATGCCACGAGGACCCATGGTGTGGCCAGATGAGGTGATCTTGTCTGCCCCATGCCTTTTCAAGTATTGAAAAAGCGGGGGGTGGGGGGTTGTGCTATTTAAGCACTTGTAAAGGTGCTGGGAGAAATAAGAACACCTTGTGCTGCCTCATCAGCAGGCCTTGTGGCATTTTTAAATTGCCTTGTTAGGCTTTAAAATGGTGAAAGCGTTCCTAGGTCTGCCCTGTCACATCTACTTGTCACAGGCTGTCACACCTAGCTGTGTCCTGAATAGTCCTGCCACAGGGTAAGGACAAGATTAATCCTCTCTAGCTTCTGACATTTATGTGCTGGACTGTGGCTTAATTTTCCTCACCACGTGGTAGGATGGTACAGGTAGGCAGCTTGTGAAGTAAGTTACCACAGGAAATTATTGCCTTTAGCCACGTTACAGGTCTCTGATGTTTCTAAAGTTCTATATCATACAACACTGCGTTCTTCACAGGTTTTGGCGTTTTCTCACATCTTCATTTAGCTTTATTGGGTTGGATCCAGTGACTCCCTTTTGGTGACCTCTTCTTCCATGCCTCCTCCCTTATTGATCTGTTCCATTACAGGGAGACCCTTCACATAGTGGAAGGGTGTCTTTGGATCCAACCCAGTTTTGTTTTGCTTACTGATCTTTGATAGGGACCAACTGTAAGGCAATTTTTTTTTTTGCTGTAGTAAATCCAAAATTTAAATCCTACAAATAAATAAACAGTTTACTCATTACCAATACATGTTTAAACTAATAACTTGGGCACTTTAATGGCTTTATAATGTTGTGCTTGCTGTACTTTTCACTCTTTAATGTTGTAAGGGAGTGGTGCATACATATACTACCAGTTCCTTTTGTACTTGAGACCATTGGTCATATGAGTGAAAATAAACTACTACTACCAGTTCCTCTATATAAACCTTTCTTTCTAAAGAAATTCCATTTCTTCACAGATTGTGACCCTTAAGCATAGATACTTTGCAAGATTAATATATCTATCTATCTATCTATATCTGTCTGTCTATCTATCTATCATCTATCTATCATCTATCTGTTGTCCTATTTCTGTTGCAAGCACCTACCTAGAAAATGATAACCTATTCTTGAAAGTAAAAATAATTGCAAATACCCCATACTGTCAGCTAGGAGATAGGATTTTTGTCATTAAAGCAAGTCATATTTATACCCTGCCCTTCACTACCTGAAGGCATCTCAGAGCGGTTTACAAACTCCTTTCCCTTCCCTTCCCTACAACAGACACCCTGTGAGGTAGGCAGGGCTAAGAGAGCTCATTCAAGAACTGCTCTTTCAAGAACAGCTCTGACAGAACTATGGCTTGCCCAAGGTCATCCAGCAGCTGCAAGCGGAGGAGTGGGGAATCAAACCTGGTTCTTCCATATTAGAATTTAATCTTGGATGATTGCCCCCTGCAACCCCTTTTCTCTTTGTTTAACAGTAGCCTTCTCTCAAAAAGTTGTTAAGGTTCAGCTGATTTGTTTTTTTATTGAAGCATGTTCTGTCATGTCAGTCTACACCTGTGGTCTGGTATGGTACAGGGAGACAGGTGAGGTGGGACTTACCCTAACAGCATCCAGCAGTGTAACCGGAAGTGATGTCACCAATGTCACAAGATGCTCTAGAATTCAATACCACAGAGTTTTTACCACAGAGTTTTAGGTGAATCCTAGAATGTCTCATAGTTACACAGCAGGAAGTGATGTCACAGTGTACTGATATGCCATTTCAAACCAGTTTCCTCCAATCACCCCATAAGTTTTGGTGCAGAACAGGAGAACCCCAGCAGGGGTCCCCTTTTCCCAGTGACAGGTTAAATGGCAATCCTAGGCTAGAGATTTTAGTACCCCCATGTTGACTGGGCCTAATTTGTGATGTATTATCTGGGAGATCAGTACAGGTAACTGTATTATTCCCCAGTGAAGAAGCTAATGAAAGTTTGAAAGGTAGGTGGTTTCTATCAGAGCCTCAGCAGGGAGGAAGGGGACAACCTGTTGCTCAGTGCTTCAGTCTGACTGTGAAATGAAGGATACCTTGATCAACACTGTGCAAGGTGCCTGGCCTCAAGCAACCAAGCAATAAAAATAATCAAGTTTCAGTCTGAGAAGAACTGGTCCTCCTATATGGAGACAAATAGGTAGGACTATGGTAACCATTTTGCCCACCTGCCAGAAAGAGCCAGGATAGTTTGATTTTTAGTTAGGGCCACAAACATCAAGGAAGTGTTCCTGAATATGATTGGATAAAGGGAATGGCAGGAAGCATGGGGAGAAAACCTCCCCAGGTCAGGATAGGTCAGACAGGCAGAGAGAGAAAGGATTTTAAAAGGTTTAACACACTCTGTGGAAATACGCAAACCAAGAACTGGGGAACAAGGACAGCAAATGGAGTGGCGTCTGCCTGGACCAGCCTCTGTTCCAAAGTTCCAGTCTTCTTTGTGCCCATTCCTCAGGTAAGAATGCCATGATAAAACCACTGACATATACAATAAACTTGACCTCATGGTTTGTTTTTATTAGTTTTCTATAACACTTCTGCTAATGTTCTGATACTAGTTTCCTGTTCTTCTGTGCTCCTAGAAAATAGATATGTGTGTTAGCATATGGAGATCTTTTCTCCTTTAAATGATATCACACTATGAACAACTGGTTCCTTCCCTTGTGCCCGGCTGTTTATCCACGCATAGACCAAACACCTGACCAGGCTAAACAGTTAGCAAACAGGAGAGAGGGGAGTGTGCAGCAGTGAGTGCAGGCACACAGGTTGCTGCTGTAAGGGCCTCAAACCGCTGGACACAATGGAAGTGTGAATAAGTTTGAGCAGTGGCAAGTATTTACCTTGTACAATAGATGAGAAGGGGCCAAAAGGGCACATCCCCACTGCCTCTTGGATACTCACAGGCAAGGTCAGCAGGGAAAGGCAAGTGGATCACTACAAAAAAGCAGATCACTACACAAAGGGAGCAGAACACTTGAGGTGCAGATGTCAATTTGGTGGCAACCACACACTTAGGTTGTGGTCACACATGCCAGATAAAGTGGGGAGGGGGGAAAACGAGTCTATTTCCTCTGGAGGGATTTGACCCGCAGTTACGAGATCACACCTCTCTTTGAAGCTGCAGGCACAGCCCGTCAGTGTGTGATCAGACACAACTGTGGGTGAGGGTTTTTTTTGGGTTTTTTGCTGTTTGTTCCCCATGCTCTTAAACGAGGAATTGATGAATCGCACCTCCACACTGAGGGCTCCCTATGGAGTTTGTGATGATGCACACACTGAGAAAGGGGAAAAAAGCAATGGCATGGAGTCGGGATGGCCTGATCAGACTATCCCGAGAGCATGAGAGCACACTGGAGTGATCAGACAGGGGAAAGTCCATCTGTCACAACCTGTTTACTACTAGATTTCCCCTGGTGTCTTTTAACTCCGCTTCTGCAGCAGAGCAGAATAGGTTGCTGACAGTGGGACACTTCCCAGATGTTGCTGTCTGATTGCTCCCTTTAAATCTGCCTGGCACTCGTGCCTATGTTGGGTTTAATTGTGCGTATGATCACAGCCTTTGTCTGTTATTTAGCGTGTTGCACAAATATGGGGTAGAACCGAGGTGGGGGGTAACCCCATGAAAACCTAGAGCCCAAAGCAACTGCTTCATGTAGCTTTGCAGTGGACTCTGGGCCTCATCTCATTTTCACCTCCAGATAATGGTTTTACTTTGTCCTCTCCAGGTTCCCATCTTCTTCCTTTGACCTGTCCATCTTCTGGCTGCTGCCAGAACACTGAGGCAGGGAAGTTACAAGGAAACCTGCCAAGTCAAAGCCCTGTTGCCATTGCTCAGTACTGGAAACCCCACAAACATGTCCCCATGTGGAAAACCCCACTGGGGCTCTGCAGGTGTGACCTAGAACAGAGCCGAACCAGCAGGTAACCATATAGATTTACAAATAATTCAAACCATGAAAATATGCAGATTGTTATCAAATAGATTCATAACCAAGTTATCCAGGAAAAGTCTTATGAAACTATGCAGTTGCCATATTCTGGTCCATCTAGCCTGATACACTGACTGATAGATAACTCAAAGTATACCAGGTGAGTTCCCCCCACCCCCACCCTAAGATCCCTGGTAACCTTTTGCAGTGCTCAGGACATGAGATCTTAGGGTTTCCAGGTCCTCCCTGGCCTCCAGTAGGGGATGGGGGAGGAGGGTTGCCAGATCCTGGTTGGGAAATTCCTGGAGATTTGGGGGTGGACCCTGGGGAAGACAGTGATCTCAGTGGAGTACAATGCCAGAGTCCAGCCTCCAAAGCATTCATTTTCTTCAGAGAAACTGTTCTCTGGAGTCTGGAGATGGGTTACAAACTAGATGCTCTGTCACTGGAATCTGGTCTCTGCCCAGGCTTATGGTTTTCCCTAGACTAGGAAATTAGGGAGACAAAAAATAAAAATAAACAGCTGAGTGCACTTTTGCAATGCTTAAGAATTTACTCATAATGGCATACAGATTCCAATAGTTATCTTTTATTTATTTTATTTATTGAATTCAACTTTTCAGCCGCTCTCCCCTGGTAAACTGGGCTCAGAGTGGTGCACAAGGCAGTCATAAAACATTGATTAAAATCAAGTTAGAGGGATTGCTGTCAATGCTCCCTCTAAGCTGTGGAGTCTTGTAAGCAAAAATTCTCCTTTGTGAGCTACTGGCATGAAAGTTGTGAGCGAGCGATTTGACTCTTGCATAAATTAGTTTGCTCTGGAGCCATTCTTCCTGAGCCAAGAGAAAAATGTGTGAGCCGGAAGCTAAAAACCTGAGTTAGCTCACAGTAACTCAGCTTAGAGGGGACAGTGATTGCTGTAATGTGGTAGATTTAAGGTCTCAAGTAAAGCAGAACTTTATTTAATAAATAGATCTTTGACTTCACATTAAAAAGTGGCGGGGAGAGGACAGGGTGACCACCTCCTTCATAATCCCAGTCTATTTAAAAGCTAATGAGGTAGACCTTTGTATAGCATTGATTATGAAGAAAGGCTGTCAGGGACCAAAACATTATTAGCCCACCCTTATGGATTTCTGCAACTGCACATCATTCTGTGCATTTTTAAAAAACAGAGATGAAATTAATTTAGCTTCTTAACGGTGATTGCATACTGTGAACTACTGTTCTCATGTTGCGGGGGAAAGTTGTGCCCAAATTGCTTGTAGAAATGCAGGTCATACGGTCAGTACCTGAATTAATTATCTCACTGTGACTGATTAGGGTTAGACCATATAATGTCTTGTTAGCATTCAGCACCACCAGAAAGCTGTGTTTGCACGCCAGAGCCTGGCCTGCCCTTTTCCATTTAGATCTTTCTCCTTTTTTCCTTGTACCACAATATTCTCCATGCCTAAGGAATGAAATTGCAAACAGGGAAATTAAAGGTTAAAAATAATAAGCCACCAGCATGACTCTGCCTCAAAAATGCATACATCACTGATTTACTATATTAGTCCCATTTGGGGGAGGGAAAGTTTCCCTAGTCCACAACAATTTTGTTATAAACTCGAAAGATCAGTCTTTTTAAACTTCAGAGCTCTGCCAGGAAGATCAAAAGTCCTTCTACACAGTTGGTATTAACGCTGATCTTTGGCTGATTTCCACATTAGGAGAAATTTAGGTCCCCACCCTGGGTCCTGTGTAGCAGTCAGATATGAGTTCCTCTATTCTCACGCACATGGTGCCTGATTCAAGTCACAATTGCAATACAATGAAAGGGCATCAGCACCATCTTCCCAAATTCCCTGCACCATCTTTCCAACCTGAAATGATCCTGCCCTGGGACTGTTTCAGGATGGGAAAATGGAGTGAGAAGAAGGCCCAAACCCCCTTGCCCATGCACACCAATAGCTGCAATATGAACTGGGCACCCCTGCATTTGGGGACTGAGGAACTCATGTCTGTTTGTTATGCAGGGTACGGTGAACTCCGGCATAGAATCATAGAGCTGGAAGGGACCTCCAGGGTAATCTAGTCCAAATCCCAGCACAATGCCAGCACCCTCTGTTCTCCACCACTTCTTGGTAGGGCAGTGAGGGAAATGGAATTGCCACGACACTGTGATATTACTTCTGATGTGAAACTGGAGCTGATATCATCATGCTGGAGCAACATTCTAGAATTCCCCAAAACTGATGATTTTAGCATAGAATTTGGGTGGGGTCCTGAAGTGTTGCTCTGATGAGATGATGTCACTTCTGGGTCTGCATCTAGAGTGATATCGAAGCATCAGAGCTAGGGTTGCCAGATCCCCTCAACTTGCCAGCAGGGGGATTTGAGGGCATTCCAGGGGTGGGTGGGGACATTGTGCAACATCCCCAATGCGATGAGATCACACGGAAATGACATCATCACGTCAGGGATATCACACAGTGACGCTCTGCATGTTGGGCAAAACTCTATGGTTTTGGGGGCCTAAAACCAGAGTTTTGCCCAAAAAACAGAGTGTCACTACATGACGTCCTGACATGATGACATCACTTCCATGTGTCATCATTATGCTGGGGACATTGCCATGTGATGTCCCTGTCTGGGGGTGAAAAATTGGAGGAACCCCTGCCTGGACCATGGGTCTGGCAGCCCTAATCAGAACAATGCCAATTCCTCCTTATTTCCTCCTCAACCAAGCAGGGGCAGGGACCAGAGGATGAAAGTGGGATTCCTCCCACTGGAACAGGAGACCTGGCTCGCAATAACTCCAGGTGGAGACCCCTGACCCAACCTCTGTAATATGCAGTAAACTCATATACTAGCTAGTTTATTCAGGGTGTCCTCCATTTTAAATTCTTCCTATCAGACAGCCTATCAAATGTAAGTTTTGGGGCAGCGCTTGTAAAGCTTAACATAGATGTCAGCCTTTCCCTACTTACACTAATATGAGGGTTTGAGCAGCACAAGTTTTCTTCCGCTCTACTTCTATAATCAATGTAGCTTGGCTGCATCTCTTAAGGAGTTCTTACCTGGAGATAAACCGTAGATTTTGAGAAAGTTAAAAAGAAAGTGACAAAGGCATCTTTGGTAAAGAAGGCTGGATCCCACAGATCCATTCCAGTTGTGGTGGTGCTTTCTTCCGATGCAAAGAATGGAAAGAAAGTGCCACTACTTCCTTCATAAATGTTCTGTAAATCGACCTTCTGGAACTCATCCATAAGGCAACTGAATCTCACGCTGAAATTCATTTGTAATGTGTCCTCTATGCTGACTTAAGACATACTTAGGAACATGCAAAGTTGTGAACAAATTAATTGCTTGAATGACTGTCTGGTGAAGCCAAATTACATGGGTAATGGGCAATTCGACCATACCATTAGGCTAAATGTAGGGTTGCTTTCTTACTGGTCCAGTCCCTATGCCTTTGTTCATTCTTCGTTTAAGCACTTGGCAGCAGAGTGTAGAAAAGCAGCTTCAGTGGGTTGGTCAGTTAATTTGTACTGTGCAAATGCAGTATGTAACACAGTCAACAGGCTCAAGGTGCTCACAAGCAACCCAAACTGCAATAATCAGTCCCCTGCTTGTGACAGGGGAGCAGGATGTGAGTCAAACCAACAACCCCAACAATGTGTGTGTATAAAGCCTGTCAAGTCATAACTGACTTATGGTGACCCCAGAGGGTTTTCAAGGCAAGTGATTAAGCAGAGATGATCTGCCATTCCCTTCCTCTGCAAAGTCTTCCTTAAGAACATAAGAAGAGCCCTGCCGGATCAGACCAGTGGTCCATCTAACCCAACATCCTGTCTCACACAGTGGCCAACCAGTTCCCCTGGAGGGCCAACAACAGGACATAGAGGCTGAGACCTCCCCCTGATGTTGCCTCCTGGCTCTGGGATTCAGAGGATTAGAGCCTCTGAATGTGGAGGTTCCCCTCAGTCACCATGGCTAGTAGCGATGGATAGATTTATCCAGAGATTTTTTGGGACCGGGGGGTGGGGAGGAAGAGGTATAGAAATCTCAAGAGGGAAATGAAGTTTTCAATATGTATACTAAAAACTCATGAACTTTGGAACATTTATAAAAGAATTTTGTCCAAGAGTTTCCAGAACTCCATTCCGGTGCATTCCCCCTGAAAAAAAGCCTGGACCTATCCTGCATAAAGCTGCTTATTCCTGTGGCCATCACTACCTATTCTGGCAGTGAATTCTACATTTTAATCACACGCTGTGTAAAGAAGTACAGAGGTCTCCCATCCAAATACCAATCCAGCTCAGCTTCCAAGATCTGATGAGATCAGGCTATCCTACAGCATCCCACGCCCTCCTCCTGAACAATGATACAACATTATTTCTGCACAAAAGCTAATAATTGCTAACCTGAACCATGAAAATATTTAACCATATTAGCAATATGTCTATAACCGTGCACCATAGTTAATGCTAACCAAGGAAGAAAGGTGTTATACACAGTTGAAGGGCAAAGGGTGTGGTCTCCATCTGCCAGTCATGTTTAGGAGATAACTAACATTATGTCTGCAGTAGGGTAGGGACTGGGGGAAGGGACTGGAGAAGAGCATGTAAATGGAACATGCTTAACGTCTACATGAACTGTACGATACAGTGCAAAATGTGTGCTATTTGGCTTCATTCATAAGAACACAGCTAAAGAAGAACTCCGTGTTCGTGAAATCAATATCAACTCCTTTGGTGGATTAAAATGATTAGGTTAAAACAACACTTAAGCCTAATTAACTTAAATAACTAAAATCAATGCCTGCGGTGAAGCAGGGTGAAGGAAATCCTGTTTGCTCCTCCACAGCCCTCATAGCAGCAGCATGCTTCTCACTGCCTAATCTGCCACAGGTGCCCAAAGGCCAGGGCCTCCTTCTCTGTATATAAACTCT
Source organism: Lepidodactylus listeri (assembly GCA_029233225.1). Taxonomy (NCBI): domain Eukaryota; kingdom Metazoa; phylum Chordata; class Lepidosauria; order Squamata; family Gekkonidae; genus Lepidodactylus; species Lepidodactylus listeri. The sequence goes on along the minus strand of JARCFY010000001.1, from coordinate 53,207,173 downwards.
GACTGTGAAACATGATTTATTTCCACTCCAGTTTCATAGGAACTTTTTTTTTTGATGCACTGTATTTTACAGGGGTGCATTTTAAAGGTCAAATAGGAAACAGTCTTGACCATTAAACTCTTAAAACAGCGCCTGTAACTATGAAGCAAGCATACAGGCAGCAGCAAGGTATCCCCACTCTGAACAGCAACCAGCGGAAGCCATGAAAAAGTTGGCTGAATGGGCGTGCCCAGCATTCTTATGAGGAAACACACATGCTACAGATGGCCTTGCTACTTGTTTTATTCTGCCCAGCCTGCATTTTATGGCCAATTAATTTGTCATGAAAAATATACCCCAAAATAAAATGTAGGCTATCGGGAGTGGACTATAACAACACTGAAAAACTTTTACTTCAAACGTGCTGAAGGGTTCTGTATTGAGTGATACACAAGCAGGCATTCCACGATGATTCTGTGTAATCTCATTTCCAAGAGACGCGTGGAACCAGCTGTGGGACAAACAGCCCACCCGTATGGCCCTTTTCTGCTAGTGAAAGCGTGTGGGGTCGAAGGGAAGGAATTCTGAAGCCTCTCCTGCTACCGCACCCATGCTGGGGAGTGGATTTGGTCCTCCATGCTATTTTTAAATGTGAGTCCTGGATCACACTTTAAATGCAACCTAGGGCCCCTCCCAATCCAACTTGCATTTAATATATTGTCAGATCAGACCTAAGGTGATATCCATAGGTCATTTTGTAAAAAAAGAGGTGAAGGAGCTCATTAGAATAACTTATTAGCATAACTTATTTGCACCAGAAGTGTGTCAGAAGGCAACACTCACCGTTCAGGCTCCACCCCCAAAATTGCCAGGTATTTCTCAACTCAGAGCTGGTGAGCCAGCTTTACACTTTGACTAAAGACACAATAGGTTTCATTTGCTCTTGCAGGGAAGCTACCCTGCAACAAGCATGAAAATACAGATCAAGTTAGTATGCTTTTGCTTTTTTCCATAGTGCATTACCATATGTGCCCGCTCCTGGGCTTGTTACTCACAGAACGGCGTTTCTGTGCGTTTCTGCTCAAAATGACCCCTGGTGATAGCTGTGCAAATCAGTCTTATGCATTTGTATAGGAAAGTAAGCCCTAATACATTGAAATACTTTTAAAAAATAATAATTGTTTATTGTTCACAAAAAAAGAGTAATCCAAAAGTAAAGCTATTATAACATTATCGACCGGTAGATACTCCCCAAAAACCTAGACTAAAAGTAAATTTTCGTACAATTTCGTACACCCCCACATAACAACTAATATTGATGCATGTTTGCAATAACCTTACAATTTTAACCAGATTCTATCATCATTTCTACATGGAAAAACTTCATCGTGTCTCAGAAACCCAATAACTGGCTTCCAAATTTCATCATAATCACGGGATGAAAAAGAATTTGGAATACTTTTAAGTAATGTACCTAAGAATGAAGGCTTAATCATATCATGACATACTATTAATGACCAGATTCAGCAATCAACACACCAAAACTAAGCAATTAAACCCCTGTGTGAATTAGGTACATTTGGTGACTCTGAATGTTTGAATACTTCACACAATTTACGTTGCAAAAATAATTTTATATGAATATGATATTCAGAAAAATCAGGTTTCTTTAATTGCACTTTTATCTCATGTGTTTATTTTATTGCATCTGGGTTTATGTTTGGCTCTTTCTTTTGGTAGGGGCTATATTTAATCAGAAACTTTGAAGAGGCACTGCACAAACGCATAAACAGACACATATGCAATAGAGTAGAAGTCTCTTAAGCTATACAAGTCAATCCTAAACATTTGTACTTGGAAATTGCCAAGTATGTGCACTCACTCACTAATTCCAGCATTTTCATTCCAACCCTAACTTACTTTCTAGTGTCTCTCAAGGCTTTCTTTCTAGTTTCTCAAGGCTTACTTTCTAGTGTCTCTCTTACTTGCTGGCAGTGGGCAAATGCCCACACCCCAAATTGTTGCCTGCTGCCAGTAAATTTGGAGGCAGGAGAAAAAGGGAGGGGGGACCTGGTGCTACATGTACTATTTTAAAAAAAAACCTGAACACTTTATGAGACTTTATTTGGGTCCCTACAAGGTTTTTATATGTCTTTGAAATAAACACACTTTTGTCGATATCTATTGATGTTTTTAACTTTTGGCCCTTAACAAGTTTTCTAAACTTCCTTTGGAGGTTTTTGCTTGGTTGGTTTAGTTTTTCTTCCCCTTTTTGTGGCTACATGTACTGTGATATCATTTCTGACCCAAAACAGGAAGTGATGTTACTGTTGATGTCACTTCCTGTCTTTGCAAATGCTGTTGCATTATCACACAACGCCATTTCCTCCTCTCTGCCCTCTTCCCAGAGCCCCTCCATCACCCTGGTAAGCTTCTTGCTGCTTGGCCAGCTACGGACTGGCAACCCAACTCTAAAGGAAATCATCGGCTTACTTAAAAACTGGATCATAGTCCCAATGCAAATTGGACTTCTACATACCTAGGAATTATGTTCCAAGCACAGAATTCCCAGACCCTGTAGTTCTACCAGATCAAGGAAAATAGACTGGGGACATAGATTTTGTGGCAGATGATGAAGCTGATCTTACATATGACCTAGATGGCCTGAACACATGCAGCATAAAAGGGGGGGGGGATGGGGGACAGGGAGCCAATTTCTTCAATTGCATTTTTTATTTTATTCATTTATTGCAATGTTAGTTACATGTATAATATTGCTTTTGTTGCATTGCCTGCTAATTCTTTAAGTGCCTTGAGTTTCAATGAGATAGACAGGCTACTATATATAGTAGCCAGCAACTCTCTCTCTCTCATCTATCTATCTATCTATCTATCTATCTATATCTATCTATCTATCTATCTATCTATCATAAATCAATGTCAGTAAGACTTGCTTCATATTTTCCCCACAGCAATGTGGTTACTGCCACTTCTAGGCGTATGATTAGGACAGACCATGTGGTTATGTATCCTGAAATTAATCACCAGCTGGTGGAGTGGACATCTCTAGTGTGATACCCACACTGCAGACTTTGTTGAGAGTGGTATCAGGAAATGCCAGGATGCTTCCAGGGGGGGGAAAGTGCGAGATAAGAAAAAAGTAGGTTGCTCAACTTATCACCAGGAATGCTGATCCCGCAGCACATTAATGAATGCAAATATTAAACAGTTCTCCCAGTTTTCGTGGTTTTACTTTGATCAGATGATAATTAGCATTTATAGTACTTTAGTTGGTATTTTTTAAAATAGTACCTAGGGCAAGCCAGTGTGATTATAGAGACAGAAAGGGGCTTATCTAAGACCAAGGTCCTTTCCACACTTGGATCTCATCCCTGGTTTTATTAGAGTTCAACTGATGACACAATACCTTGCATTTATCCCTGGTTACAACAGCATCCGTTTATCCCTGGACAAGTGTGGGGCAAAACTGGGGTGACCTCAATGTAATGTGGAAACAAAAAATACCCCGAGATAATGACAGGGGTGAACTCGAGTGTAGTGTAGAATGTAAGTTCAGGGACAGGGTTGAACCAGGATTTAAGGTCTAGTATGGAAAGGACCCAAGTCCTGTTTCACAATTAAGTCTAATGGCATGGAAGCCACTTCCCTGTAGTAGGATCTCCACAGTGCTGCACCAAGTGTGGGACTATAAAAGGCAAGTGAGAAGTTGGCTAGTGGCACGGGTCCAGAGTCCCCGTGGTTTTCACTGCAAGAGACTGAAGCATCTACTTAGCTCTGTGACTGGAATCGATGGGTACTTAACTCTGCCTGGATTGTGTCCAGTATAATTAAACATATTATAGTGCAAGGAGATGCTTTATCTCTGTTGGAAATTGCATTTATTCCCTGTAGACAGGATTCCAGGTCTAATGCTACGAAATTAAGCCTTTACAATCATCTAATGTTTATCTTTCAAAATGTTCTAAGTAATTTCTGGTGGAAGTCTGTGAGGTCAGCATTGTCAAGAGAAGTGTCATATAGAACCCAATTATCTATCAGATGCCATGTAAGGGAATTCAGGTCTTATTAACAAAATCAGAGAGACAATTTGGGGGGGGGGGGGTGTTAAAAAGAGGCAAAAATCCGCTATTAAACCCCGAGGCATCCTTGGAAAGAGAGGGAGTCATAAATCAGAGTGATTGCCTAAACACTCAACAAGTCTTCCTATTAACCAAATAAGATCAGAACCAGGCCATCGTTTCTGATGAAAAGCAAAATTTAATTAGCTAATCTACCAGTGTCATTTAGTGAATCAAAAGCTTTTGAGGGGTCAGTGAATCTTGCCCTCATCAGCTCATTATCCTCCATCACTAACAAGATATCATTAAGCAACTTCATAGGAGCTGTTAACCAGCCAGCAGTGCTGGCTAGTACAGACATCATTAAAGGGAAGCCACTATTTATTTTCAATTATAAGCTTAAAAAAAACCACAGCCTTTACCTTAAATGTGTATAAAATGTTCACCTCTTTGAAGTTATATTTTTATACTAGCGCATCAGTTCATTTTTAGGTCAACTGTCAGTCCAATAAGAGCCGGCATGTTGCCATGAAATGAACTGAATAATGTTAGGTTTGTTTGTAGGCATAACACAGTGCTTTACTTCTGTACTAATTGGACACTGTATGGAGGTTCCATATTCAATTTTTTCTTACACATAGGACCAGGGAGGTCATGTAGGGCTGTCTTTTGCTGCAAACATAGCCTAGTTTCATTTTAGAGAAGATGTAATGAATTTATCTACAACAAATCATGGGAGGAAGGCCAGTGGGCACCAATTGCATGGTTTCACCTTAAGATGTCCTTGATTTCTGTAGATATTGGGTGGGGTAGCTGTGTTGGTCTACAATAGAAGAACAAGATTAAAATCCAGTAGACCAACAAGATATTCACACATGAGCTTTTAAGAATCAAAAATCCCTTCGTTAAGAGGTTTGACTCTCAAAAGCTTATACCCTTGAATCTTGTTGGTCTTTTAGGTGCTACTGGACTCAGAGCTACAGGACTCAGAGCCACTTTGGTGTAGTAGTTAAGAGCGGCGCACTCTAATCTGGAGAACCGGGTTTGCTTCCCCACTTCTCCACATGAAGCCAGCTGGATGACCTTGGGTCAGTCACAGTTCTCTCAGAGCTATTCTCTCAAGAGTAGTTCTCTCAGAGCTCTCTCAGCCCCACCTATCTCAAAGGGTGTGTGTTGTGGAGAGAGGAAGGGAAGGAGATTGTAAGCCACTCTGAGTCTCCGAGTGAAGAGTGAGGTACAAATCCAATCCTCCTTCTCCTCTGCTTCTTCTTCATTAATGACCAAACTAGATTTTTAGAAACAGCACATGATACAGTCTTCCTACATAGCCATCTCTTCAGAAAGCAGTTAGGGGACCATATGATTGAATCAATACAAACAACATCCTGCCCATTAAAGTTTTTGTGCCTGAGAGAAGGATTCTTATTTAGCTTACCGAGCGGGAGTACCTGGGATTGATGTGAATCCTTTGTTTAAATTTATGTTTTAATATCACACCAATAGATGTCCACAATAACAAAAATAGAGTGTTCCTTACCCTAACATCTCTGCTAACAAGTTTATGTTCCAGTTCCATTCTTGAACCTTCATAGGTGTAAACAAGCTCTGAGATCTTCTTGGGGCTACATATTTACACAGTGCTTTCATCTGCATCCAGCCTTGCAGGACTTGGGCTTGTGCACAATCTTGGGTGTGCCATTGCAACCCAGGCTGGATGCACAATTAAGCAGAAGGTCATGCCTCAGAGAAGCCTTCTGCACACTCCGGCCCTGTGCACCCCAGCAAAATTTAAGCATAAGTACCAAAAGTATTCCTAGGAACATAAGAGAAGCCAGAAAGCTTTTGATAAAGTTCCTCATCAAAGGCTCCTAAGTAAGTTCAATAGTCATGGGCTAAAAGGACAAGTCCTCTTGTGGATCAAAAACTGGCTAATTAATTGGAAACAAAGCGTGGGTATAAATGGGCAATTTTCTCAGTGGAGGGTGGTAAGTAGTGGGGTACCGCAGGGATCAGTACTGGGTCCGATGCTTTTTAACTTGTTCATTAATGATTTGGAGTTGGGAGTAAGCAGTGAAGTGGCTAAATTTGCGGATGACATGAAATTGTTCAGGGTGGTGAAAACGAGGAAGGATTGTAAGGCACTCCAAAGGGATATATCGAGGATGGGTGAGTAAGTGTCAGTGTGGCAAATGGAGTGTCAGTGTGGCCAAGTGCAAAGTGATGCATATTTGGGCCAAAAATCCAAACTGTAAATACACGTTGATGGGGTCCGAACTGGCAGAGACTGACCAAGAGAAAGATTTTGGAGTTGTAGTAGATACATAGTAAAGATGTAGGCATGGTGAGTCTGAAAATGTTGAGACAGTGTGCGACTGCAATAAAAAAGGCCAACGTTATGCTGGAGATTATTAGGAAGGGAACTGAAAACAAATCAGCCAGTATCATAATGCTCCTGTATAAATTGATGGCGAGACCTCATTTGGAATATTGTGTACAGTTCTGGTCACTACACCTCAGAAAGGATATTATAGCATTGGAAAAAGTGCAGAAAAGGGACACTAGAATGATAAAAGGATTGGAACACTTTCCCTATGAAGAAAAGTTAAAGCGCTTGGGATTCTTTAGCTTGGAGAAACGATGACTGAGGGGTGACATGATAGAGGTTTACAAGATTATGCATGGGATAGAGCAGGTAGAGAAAGAAGTCCTTTTCTCCCTTTCTCACAATACAAGAACTTGAGGGCATCCAATGAAATTGCTGAGCAGCCAGGTTAGAACGGATAAAAGGAAGTACTTCTTCACCCAAAGAATGATTAACACATGGCATTCACTGCCATAGGAGGTGGTGGCAGCTACAAGAGTGGATGGCTTCAAGAGGGAATTAGATAAACATATGGAGCAGAGATCCATCACTGGCTGTTAGCCACAAGGTATAGACAGGATCTCTCAGTTTGGGGCAAGTGATGCACTGTATTCTTGGTGCTCAGGGGGGCAACAGTGGGAGGGCTTCTAGCATCGTGGCCCCACTGGTGAACCTCTTGATGACACCTGCTATTTTTGGCCACGTATGACAGAGTGTTGGACTGGATGAGCCATTGTACTGACCTGACATTGGCTTCTCTTATGTTCTTAAGCCATATTGGATCAGGCCAATGGCCCATCCAATCCAACACTCTGTGTCACACAGTGGCCAAAACTCAGGTGCCATCAGGAGGTCCACCAGTGGGGTCAGAACTCAAGAAGTCCTCCCACTGTTGCCCCCCCAGCATTTGATATACATTTGGATTGGCCTGGGTCCATAGTGTGCGAGAGTAGCAAAATAAGAGGAAAAACCGCTAAAGCAATTCTATAAAACTAATTGGGGAAAAAACCTGAACATAATGATGAAATAGATGATTGCTGTTGAACTATCAATCAATTCTTACTTTTTGTGTATGTACATTTTCATATATATTAAAACGCATATATGAAAAACACTACCTATCATCTGCAGGTTAATGACTGCTGAGCATATTTTGTTATGACGATAAAGCATATTCTGGTACGACTTGCCGTAACAGTCCCAGAGGAAGTTTAATGATCAATTATGGCACAATCCACAAATTAAAGGTCTTTAATAACACATAGTGCTGAGATAAACTGTGAGGCCTTTGGAAAACCCTGTCATTCTATCATGCCAAATGATCCATGGCTTCAGGGCTCACATTTATATAACACATCCTAATGGGTCTGAAGGAGCTATCATGGTCCCTTTCGTCAATGATCCATGAAAAATAGGAGTTGTCTGAAGAGTGTCTGGGCCCATGCTGTACAGCTCTGGGGCTGCATCAGTGTGGTAAGATTTAGCAAGCATTAATGTTCCCCAGGCAGTATCTTAAACTTTTTTATCTGTACATTATGAAACCAAGGCTCTGAAATACATTACAATGGCAAAACAAAAAAAAAGTTCCCTTTAAGACAGCAAAACTTTATTTCTTTAGAGACACACTTTAGCACCATGACTGAACTTTTTTTCCAATTTTGCCTAGTGGCTTACAAGCTGGGTTCATGTTCCTCATGACTGGGTAAGACTAAATGGACATTTTGAGGTCAGTAGTACCAATAGGACAGACCTGGTGTAGGTCTAGATGGATTTGACTTTATTTTAAAGTATGGAGGAAGATCAAACATTCTGAAACAGACCTGAAGTCTGAAATGTTTCTTGATCTGATCTGCTTCTGGTAGGGTTGCCAAGTCCGGGTTGGGAAATACCTGGGGACTTTGGGGGTGGAGCCGGGAAAGGGTGGGGTTTGGGAAGGGGCCGGGCCTCAGCATGGTACAATGCCATAGAGGCCACCCTTCAAAGCAGTCATTTTCTCCAGGGGAACTGATCTCTGTCAGCTGGAGATCAGTTGTAAAAACAGGGGATCCCCAGGCCCCACCTGGAGGTTGGCAACCCTAGCTTCTGGTGATACCATCAGAGGTATCACTGGACCCAAGGGGCCTCCCTGAGGACCCTTCTCGTCTCTAGAGATGGGGGGGTGGTGGCACAGAGACTCAAAAAGGGTATCAGGTACACACAGTCAGGCACTTTTCTCTGCATCACAAAAGTTACAGCTCCCCTCCTGCTTAAATCTGCTGTCTAAGATCTTTGTATAGCTGTACTTTCCCCTGAATGCTGCTCTGTTAGCAGCAGCTAGTAAAAACCAAGGGAGGGGTTGTAGAAAGAGTCCTTGCCTAGACTGGGAGGGAAAACAGTCTGCAGGGAGGTCCCTAGATCCAGGTGTACTCACACTGGGGCCTAGAGTCATTGCCAATTTGAAACTGAACTATTTAATAATAGTTCATCTTGAATCCCCACATAATTATTTTTTTCCCTTTTTTTGTCATTAAATAGGCTTCCCCTGTCTCTATAAATATGCCTTCTATATCTGCCAACCAGTTAAAGAATGTTTATCTGAATACCTTTAAATCAGTCAATTAATCAAAATATATTTGCATATTACCAGAATTAGGGATGGGCACAAACTGCATTTTTGTGGTTTGGTTTGTGGTACAGCCATATTAACCAGGGGGTATGGTTCATGAACTGACCCTGTATATATTGGTTTGTGAGCCATTTAAAGTTTCAACCCCTGTTTTTTGCTCCCCACAGTCTTTCACGGGGAGCAGAAAGCAGGGTTTAAATGGTTCCAAGCCATTTAAACCAAGCAACTGTTTTAGGGGTAAAACCCTGCTTTCTGCTCTTCATGAACCGCCATGAACTGCAGCAAAATTTGTGAAAGTTCTTGGCCGTTCTTTAGTTTGCGAACATCACTTCACAAACCGTGAGCTGGTGAAAATTCATGATGAACTGGTTCATCAGCTGGTTTGTGCCCGTCCCTAACCAGAACCTCAAAGACTTTCAGTGTCATCCTAAGTGGAGCTATACCTTCCTCAGTCTATTGATGTCAATAGGCTCAATGTAACACTGTTGATGTAACTCTGTTTAGGATGGCACAGGTTAGGATGGCACAGTGATGGTGAAAGCATTATAGCAAACCTTACGATTTGGAAACCAAAAGCTATCACACGTAGTTAGGGGAAAAAAACCCTTTAATGTTAACTTTTAAAAATATTTTGTTTTATATTCCTTATTACAGTAAGACACTAGCCTCCACCGTTTTCCCCTTTGCCAGAATTAGGACATAAGGAGGAACCTTGTAAGCCTTCCCTTCCTTGTGTGAAGCTTTGACAAATTTTCCTGAGGACTTTAAAACTCAAATTTTGAAATCTACATAAACCTGGAAATGTAAGCTAATTGGCACCATCTTGGGGTTTTTGGCACAATTAGTTCTTAATATAAAAACTAAACCTTCTGGATGCAGAATACAGCAATTTTAATGAAACAGCTTATGCTGCCTGGGTATGAACTACATCTGAAGATTAAAACCCACTATTCCATGACAAGGTAATAAAAAGATTTGTTGGGAGGGAGGACATTTTATAAGTTAAAACATCTGAGGATATGGAAAGGCTTTCTAAGCAGTTGAAGTATGTAGGTAGATACTGTCTGTGCTTCAATCAGACTTTGTCTCAGTTTGTTACTGCACTGCCTGACATTGTATAAAAATGAAAGGTTACCCAACAAACAAAAGAATTCTGCTTCATTGCGCAGAAAAAATGAGTTGGTATAGTTTCTTCATGAACTAATAATAGCGAAACATGTAAGTCGCTCCAACAGCTTTGTCCTCTTTCACAGTAGACCTTATTGTAAGATATCAAGTTAGTAAAAATACATGCGGATTATGTACTTTGTGAAAAGGGGACGGGGAAAGGAAACTGAGCTATTTCCTGCTTGAATATAGCCGCCAATATTTCAGGTGTTCTTAAACAATGTCGTAAAATGATCCTTTCTTTTTCATTTTGAGATCTATGGCTCGAACAGAAGAACTTTATTTACAGGAATGATCCTTTCTCAAATATCTTAATTCTACTCTCATGCACAATTACAGAAGAATGTTGGGAGAATACTCACATTGGAATGGTGATGAATAGAACACATGCTATTATCCTTTGCTGTAGAGTATACACACCAAACATGATTCATTGGAAGCTGTTTATACAGTCACAGGGCCTTGTTTTTCAATAATTTTGAGACACACAGAGCAGGTCTGCAGGTTAGGGTCCAAGTGAAGCCTCTGATGATCAGAAACAAATAATACTGAACACAAGCATTTCTGGGACTCTTTCTGAGGTTTTTAAAAATGGGAAGGCCCCTACAAGTCGCCTTCTGCCCAAAGAAACATGGGTACCATGTATCTGAAGCAATTTCATACTGCTTCCCATGTGTATTAGTCTTGCCAGTGGGTTGAAGAATGCTCTCCACATCACTAAAGAAAGGCTTCCTATTAACTTTTCTTATGAATATATGGCTAGATTTTCCTCATCTCTTCTTGGCATGATTAAAAAGTACAGAAAGCGTCTTGGGACACCTGTGTGCTCACCCAGTGCTGGAACAGGTAACAATCTGTAAGCAGCACACAGTTCTCTCAGCACTCTGATTCAGTCATTGAAGACTATAGAGGGCGTGTCACCAGCAGGTTGCGGCCTCAACCCAGTGAATGGGGGCCAAACATCTGCAGATGTGGAGCTATTGCCAGCTTAATGTGGCATTATCCAAATCAGGTATTTACCAGTCAGCGAGCAGAAAGTTTTGAAATATCTCTCATAAGGATTTGATGCAGTCTACATTAGCCTTTAAAAATGAGTTATGTTGTAGACACTGAAGCCTCCACTTCTAAGTGGTGATGAGGAAAAGAATATGCCACATTTCTGACATCATTTCTTCCCCTCCCTGGATATTCTTTGGATATTCCTGGATAAGCCAGGAGGGCACAGACTTGAGTGTTCCCTCCTCCAACCTATCACAGGGCGATGCAAACAAACTGGGAGACCCCACCACATCTATTTGAAGGCAAGACCACCCTGGACTCTACAAATTAAACTCTTGTCAAAGAGCAAGGCCCGAGGCCAATTCTCATTCTCTGCCCAGATATAATTGGAGGGGGGAACATAGAATAACATCTGAAAAACCCATATAGTAGATCATAAAGCAAACAATTCATTTCTCAGAAAGATTTTGGCGGTGTTTTTTTTAAAAAAATATTCCAAAAATACTTCAATGTGGTGGTGGTGTTCCATGTTTGTTATGGATATTACATAGCTCAAGATGTTCAGAATAGTTTATGAGAAAATATGGTTTTCTATAGTGAAACAAAATGATCAGAGAAGTTTCCACAAAGCAACAGAACAGAAGTATAAGGGGGAAGTATTGTCACCGTATATCTATTGCAGGTCACTTGTATGCCTTTGTTTTAAGACCTTTTAAAGTTTCTTGGGTATAGGCCGCTGTCCTTCTAGTAATAGACTGGTTTCTTGCTTAAACGCTACAGTGTTATAAGCAGGAGCTTTGCTGGAGAGACTGCCAGCTTAAGTTGAGAAGCTACTATTCTTGTGGGTCATTACCTAACCCTGTCAGATTGTGACTACGGCACATGTGGAGAAGGGACTTCTGCCTTATTCCCATACCATTTTCTGCATGGCTGAATCTGGTATCCCAATCCTGAGTATAGCAGTTGTACATGAATTGTGGGTTCTCCTCAAATCCCACACACAATATTTGATTCAGACTGTGACTGTGGCACATGTGGAGAAGGGACTTCCGCCTTCTTCCCATACTGTTTTCCTGACCTGAAACAGTCTTTTGGAAAACCCACAAGTATACAGTTAGATTTTCCTAATATGCCAAACAGCACACCCCTGGGACCGCTTCAGGTTTGGAAAATGGTGCAGGGGGAAGGCTGAAACTCCATCTGCACAAGTACCACAGTCCCAGTTCAAACTGGATACCACACACTTGGGAGCTGAGGAACACCTGCAACTGATATATGACTGTTGCACTGTACATGAGACAGGGTGGAGATCCTGGACCCATCCTGTGCTCTCCATAATATGTGAATCATAGGTAAGAATCAGAGGACAAGTTCCAGCTGAACATACCTCTTTTAAATCACACTGATTTCTTTTCCAGGGGCTCCCCACAGTACTTACAGGACTGTGCCCAGACTGAACAAATGGAATCCCCCAAGTATTCATTCTGGGTAGGTTTTGCTTAAAAAAACCAAACTGCAAACTCTAAGTCTTGTTTTGCAGCCAGTAAGCTAAACCTCTTAATTTACTTCTTATAATCTAGTAGCTAATTATTTTGACTATTGTTAGGGTATACATGTTACAAGAAAGAATTAGAGAAGTAAACTATTTGCTTACTGATTGTATTAGCAAGGAATAAACATCCATTTTCAATTACCTTTCTTTGGGCAAATCAAGCTGATTTTCGAATAAAAACCTGTTAGCTTTTTAATTTGTTTAGGAAAGAGAGATTACCATCCCAGTAAGTCATCACTGCATATGCAAATTTGTTACCTCTATTTGGACAAATAATTAAATGAGTAATGATTTGGAAATGCAAACCTAAAGAACTGAATATGTCACAGTGATACTGAGCCTTACTTGGACACAAATTAGTTCTTCGTGTGTAGCATGGGAGGCATGGAATTCCCAGCCCCTGCGTGACTCGGAGTCTTTATGGCAACCATGAGGACTTTGCATCATGTGGGTTGGTCAGATTCCTTTCCTAGACTTTCCTAGCTTGAATGCCCATTTTATCCATTTATCCAATGTCCATTTTATCCTGAGTCAACCATCTCAGATTGCAAAAGATGACAGACTCACAATTTAAAATGAGCACTATTTGAAGTGGTTTTACATTTGCACAATATTCTCATTTCTGCATTGGGGCTGGCCGTATATTGTCACAATTTATGGGCTCCCTTGCATTGTATATGTCCTCGTAGGCAGGTTACAGATCATTTTAGATCAGCCTACGTTTCAAGGATATGTGCTGCTTTTGTACCTGAGTAGTCAGCAACATTCATCATATTGGCACATGCTTAGATATGTACTGGGTCACATGGCAGTTCTCAGGTGGCAATGGAACAATGCACAATATATTTGCAACCCAGTTTGGAATCAGAGACAGTCTGGCTTACGGGAAAATTTCCTGGTGGGCTTGAGAGTCACTGATGGCCAGGAGCAAGTGGAGGCACTCTGCCAACACCTCAGGGGCCAATTAGCCCATCCCCCTCATCGGGCATGGTACTTGTTGTTTGCCCACAAAATGTCTCCTCTCACACTGCTGCCAGTTTGGCAGAGAGGAAGCAATGGGTAAGGCTAATGCCCATGGTGGGTACTGCTGAGCTGACAAGCCCCTGTAGCACTGACTGGTAGCACCACAGGAGCCTCTTACCTTGGCTTGCTCCAGGGCAATTTGCACTTCCCAATCAGCTCCTCCTACTAGAGAGATATAACCATGCTGTTTTTACCCCAGTTGCCACTGCAACCGTATTGAGATGACCAAGGGCATCTTTTGTAAGTTTTTGTTGTTGTTGGGTGGGTTGGATGGGCTGGAGGAGGAGGAGAAGGAGAAGAAGAAGAAGAGGAAGAAGAAGAGGAAGAAAGAGACTATAGAGAAGCAAGGGAAGCACATGTGCAGTTTTTTGCTCAGTCTCACTCAATTCTTACTGCAGCACTCATCCCACATGGCTTTTGTCCAGGGGGTATCAATGATCTCCAGCATAACCATTATGGGTGATGAAAGGAGTCTCCACTATCACCTGTCTTCACCAGCCAAAAGCTAGTGGACCCAACCCGTGCAATACAGTATTTGCACTGCCATTTAGAAAAATAATTGAGCCCTTGATAAAAAGCAAAAAATGTACAAGGGCTCAAAGTGCTGCTTACACCCTGCAAGCGGATTGTGAACTGAATGCTGGCCCAAACTGCAAACCTATCTTTTCAGTTCAGTTAATAAACATTTATTTATTTACTTCATTTATACCTTCCCCTCTCCCCAATGGGGACCCCAAGTAGCTTACATCCTTCTTCTCTCTTCCATCTTATCCTCACAACAACCCTGTGAAATAAGCTAGGCTAGGCCCTGAGGTGTTGGTGTGTAATTGGCCCAAACAAGCTTCCCTGGCAGATTGGGTTGCCAGACCCCCAGTCCAAGTGGGGGTTCCCCCAATTTTTCAGGCTTCTGCCCTCCTCTGGCCAGTGGGAGAAGCCCCACCCCCAAGAGGGACATGGCATGGAATCAATGCTCCCTCTAAGCTGTGGAGTCTTGTAAGCAAACATTCTACTTTGTGAGCTACTGGCATTAAAGTTGTGAGCGAGCAATTTGGCTATGGCATAAATTAGTTTGCTCTGGAGCCATCCCTTCCTGAGCTAAGACAAAAATGTGTGAGGCAGAGGCTAAAAACCTGTGAGGCAGCTCACACTAACTCAGCTTAGAGGGAACACTGCATGGTGATGTTCCCAATGTGATGTCACACAGAAGTAACACCACCACGTCAGGACATTGCACAACAATGCTCTGCTTTGGGGGCAAAACTCCATGGTTTTAGGCCAAAATCTCATAGAGTTTTGCCCAAAATGCAGTGTTGCCATGCGACGTCCCCAGTGTGATGATGTCATTTCTGCATGATATCATCATGTTGGGAATATACAAAAAGATCTGTACAGTGCTCTTTTTGTATATCTATATTGTACTGTGTTATTGCTGTTCTGTACTAATCATGTTGGGGATGTCACACAATGTTCTTGCCCACCCCCAGAATGCCCCCCAAATCTCCCTGCCGGCAAGCTGAGGGGACCCGGCAACCCTAATGGCAGTGGGGATTTCATCCAGATAGTTGCCTCCACACTGGGTGATTTTTTTCACACACTACTTCACATCAGATGGGTGAATGACATGCATAAATCTTCACACAGCCTGTAGTGTTCCTGTCATTCAAATCTCTCTTTAAAACAGGCTTCACAGACTAAACATTTTTCAAATCTCAGCACAGACTAAGGTTGCCAGGTCTCCCCTGGCCACGAGGAGGGGGGGGGGGGGGGAAGGAGGGGTAGGTTTGCCAGATCCAGGTGGGGAAACTCCTGGAGATTTGGGGGTGGAACCTGGGGAGGACAGAGACCTCAGTGAGGGACAATGCCATAGAGTTCACCCTCCAAATCATCCCATTTTCTCCAGGGGAACTGGTCTATGTTCTCTGGAGATGAGCTGTCATTCTGGGGGGTCCCCAGGCCCTACCTGGAGGCAGGCATCCCTGGCCCAGCCCAGTTTGGTGTAGTGGTTAAGTGCGTGGACTCTAATCTGGGAGAACCGGGTTTGATTCCCCACACCTCCACTTGCACCTGTTGGATGACCTTGGGCAAGCCATAGCTCTGTACCAGCTGTTCTCTCAAGGAGAGTTCTCTCAGAGCTCTCTCAGCCCCACCTGTCTCACAAGGGGTCTGTTGTGGGGAGGGGAAGGGAAAGAAGATTGTAAGACGCTCTGAGACTACGAGTGAATGAAGGGCGGGATATAAATCCAATCTCCTCCTCCTCCTCCTCCTCCTCCTCCTCTTCTTCTTCTTTGTTATATAAACTTCTAACCAAATTTGCCTTCATGATCCAGTTTTGCTTTCATTTCTTTTGAAGGAGAGAGCAGATTATATTGAAACAGGAATGCTTATCATGCTTAATAGCAAACAGAACTTCAACCATTTTTTATTGTTTCAGAAGGAAAGTACATAGGAACATTTTCACTTGAGGTAGTCAGATGACACCTGTTCTCCCTAACCATGAAGCCTGCTAGGGCACAGGCATCTTCCTGATTCAGTGTTTTGCTTCTGGGCCTCCCAACTTGAATACACACACTGAATCCTTTTATGGCTCACGTATTTGTACAAAAACTATGCGAAAGATGACCATTACAGTTTAACAATCACAGGAATTATTGACCCATTCCCATATCGAGTTTCCTTCTTAATTTGGTTTGGTGATTCTGACCTTTATCCTGCTCAGATAATGCTTTCAAGAATGTAATCTCTGTACTTGTGGGATCTGAAACAATATTTGCTTTAGATTAGTTACTATAGTACTGCTAGTTATACAACCCTTCCCTCTGAATATCCACTGGGCACCGACCTAAAATCAGCTGTTTACGGGAAGCCAAATCTTCCAATAACTTTTCCCTTTAGGAAAATATTTTTAAAATAAACAAAAGAGCAAAGTGATTGAGTCAGATTGACCTTGTCATTGCTTGTACAAGAAGATTCCACTATATAAATGGAGATATTTAAAATTTATAACCTTCCTGCCCACTCACCGCATTTTCTCACATCAGATTTCTAGGGCTATGATCCAAATCACAATTTATAATTACAAAGAAATGAGTTTAGCACTCAGTTGTAGAGCATCAGCAGCTGTCAGTTGCTTTGCAAATTGTGTTACATTCAGGCATTTTGCCATCATAAAACCTACTCGGGTGTCTTCTGTTGTGTACAACTCATGGCAACACCTCCCACGCAAAACTAATATTTTTGGTGTATCAGTAGTAGTTAATTGGCAGTTGAAACATTATTATAGAAGCCTTAAAAACTAGCATTTCTGTTCCATATAGTAGAAACAGGCTAATAAATCTGTGCATAAGAAATAGAAGAAATGGCTGAATGACATGGTTATTTCTACCACAGTGTGAACTCTTTCCATCAAAAAATGGGATGTTTATATTTTTATGTTGCACTACAAACAAACTAACTGGGGCATCCTAGGCAGGCTTCAATGGTCTTAGAAGGGTACAAGTCTGCTTAGGATGACACTAGGGTTGCCAGACCCCCGATAGAGGTGGGGGTCCCCTGCTGATGGGCCCAACCACCCTGCCACAGATCAGCAGGGGGGAACTTACTCCCAAAAAGAATCACATGTGTCTATGTCACTGCCCATGTTATGTGGAAGTGACATCATCACGTCTGGGTCATTGGGATGACATTCTAGTATCTGGGTGAAAACTCTATGGTAGAAGCTGAATCTACTATAGAGCTTTTCCCCCAAATACCATAGTATTGCCCCAACATCCTGGAAGTGATGATGTCACTTGTGGATCACATGTGCAGTGACATAGACACATTGCTGCACATTGGATGGGCCTTCCTGCTGCTCCCATAAGTCCCCCCTTATCTCCTGCTGGTTGCCAGGTCCCCCCTGGCAACCCTAGATAACACTGTGCCCATGCATATCCAAAAGGAACTCAATCTAGAGAATCAAGGTAATTGTGCAAATTGCATAGGAGGCAATGAAAGTTGGAACTGGAACCAGTAAAAGAGATTCTAGTTCAACCCTGTGAAATTTTGTAATTTTTAGGGTGATTTTTTTATAACATGTGATGGCTAAGAGTTAATACAAAGATTCTCCAAAGATTTGTGTACAAATGCTAGACAAGGAGTGTCAAACATGTGGCCGTGGTCCAGATCAGGCCCGCAGAAAGCCCCAATCCAGCCCTCAAGGCCCTAGCTGTTTCCTGCTTCCTTTTCCAGTTCTGCTGCTGCTGCTGCCCCATCAGATTTGCTTTACCAGTCTCTCTCAATCACACAGGAGAGATAGATAGGCAAGCCTCTCCTGTGTGATTGAGAGAGCCTGGCAAAGAACTGGCTGAGGCTCCTCCCCTGTCTCCTCCCTGGGGGAGGGAGAGAACAGCCAGAGCTTGCTTCCTGGCCAGGCTGCAAGAGACAAAGGGAAGCCTTTCTTTCCTTCCACTGACTAAGGCTCCTCCCTGAAGGGAGGGAGGGAGCGAGGGAGAACTTGCTTTGCTGGGCTGCCTCAGTTGCTCAGGAGAAATACCAAGCATCTTTAAGACCAACAATGTTTTGTTCAAGGCATGAGCTTTTGTGTGCCTTGCTATAGCGTGTATGTGTTTTGTTGGGCTCTTTATGCCAGGGGTCTCCTGGGTGCAACTAGGGTTCTCCCCCCCTTTTCACTGTATTCATGCCCTCATGATCCAGTCTTTCTCAGTAAGAAAGCAATGTGAACTATTTTGGAGGATCAATAACCACAAACCAGTGAGGTGGATTAGGCTGAGAGTGTGTGTCTAGACCAAGTTCACCCAGCACATTTCCTTTGTAGGAAGTTGTAGTTATTTCTCTGGGGAAGACTATAGTTTTGTAGACAAACACATGGCCCTCAGTCTTTGTCAGGATGCCTTCTCATGTTCTTGACCAGCACATGAAGCAACTTATGTACAAAAGCTCACAATGCCCAGCCAGTTCATATTTTCTCCCGGGTCCTGGGCTCAGAACACGAAGCATGAAATTTCTATAATGAATGTCAATAAACCAAAAGTAGGTTTGCAGCTTACAGATACACACTTGAACAGTAAACTCAAGATTGCTACAGCACAGACATTTCGATGCAATAATTCAGGGCAAGAGGTGTCATCAGAGACTGTTGAATAGACAAAATATTGCAAGACTGCTAGTGTTCTAAGCATGTTTTATTTAAAGTTTAAAAAAATCTTTGTGTCCTTTATAAAGTCTATATCTCTGCAACCTGGCATTACATTTTATTTTATTTAAAAAATGTTTATGGCATCACATTTTATGACACAGATGGCCTGGCCCAACAAGGTCTCATTTATGTCACATTCGGCCCTCCTAACAAATGAGTTTGACACCCCTGTGCTAGACAAACACACACAGTTATGTGTACACACACTTTCTTTTTTTTGCCTTGCTTTGCATTTTATTTGCACTTTTCTTGGATAGGTATGCCATAAGATCTCTACATTTTTGATAAATAAACAACCAGAATAAAATGTGCAGTATGGTACTATAGATTGTGGGAGAGAAGGTTGGCTCTATGATCACACTATTTGATTTCACAGAAGGTAAATTCTATCAATCACCTTGTCCTTTGCTGTCAGAAAAAAATAACTGCTTCAGGTTTAATTCTATATAGCAGGTAATAATAAAACAGGCAAAGAATCAAAGCAGAGTTAAATTAATAACCAAGAAGAAGAAGAAATATATCCTTTATATATTTTCACATATAAATAAATTTTTTTGGAAACTAAGCTGAATGTGCAATACTTCTGGTGTGAAATAAAAAATACAGATAGAAAAAAGTGTAAAGAGGTAGCATTATAAGATCAGCTCTTCCATTAATCATTGCATACCCATTCAAGTCACCTGCACAGGAACATAC
Organism: Lepidodactylus listeri; assembly: GCA_029233225.1. Taxonomy (NCBI): domain Eukaryota; kingdom Metazoa; phylum Chordata; class Lepidosauria; order Squamata; family Gekkonidae; genus Lepidodactylus; species Lepidodactylus listeri. The sequence continues at coordinate 53,187,517 of JARCFY010000001.1, read as the reverse complement.
TTCACAATGAACCAAGCTTTGCTGCTATGTTACAGTTAGACCATTTCCACAGTAGTGAAATATCCCAATATTGACCTTTTTAAAACTGCTTGTTATGTGACATTTTCTGCAGTAGATTTTTCTGCGCCAGGTGGAAACCTGGAGATTTCCCCAGTTTTAGCGAGTTCTGAACACATGGGGTAAGGAGGAGAAAACTTCGGGTTTGTGCCTGGTGAGGAAAAATCTACTGAGGAACATTTCTTAATGTGTTTCAAGTGGTCAGGCACCCACTGTCCTACAAGCCCCACTGAAATGAATGGAAAAGATTACACGACAGTAGTGGCCTGAAGGACCGCAGCGCTGGACCGCATCTTACAGCGATCAAGGAAATGGCTTCTTGCCCTGGGGTGAGGAGGGTGAGTTTGGACTTCATGATACTCTGGCGTCGCTTCCAGTCCTAGGGTTTGTCATGATACTTAAGTACTTTTGCTGGTTATAAAAATGCTATAATTCTTTTGCATTTATTTCCCATGATGGTCAAGGTTCCTATGATATGAACAGTTAATAATGCAAGTCAAACTATAGAAAGCGTCCACTAGGGGAGGAGAACTCTTGTCCACACTGAATTTAGCACCGCAGTGGCCGTTTCCGTCTGTGCTGCTTTTAGTTTGGCTATAGTTAGATATGCCCTTTGTGGATGTTTGTTCTGATCATATATATCTGATGAGGTGGGCACTAGTCTGTGAATGGTTATGCCACAATAAATCTTTTAGTGTGTACGGTGGCAGTTTTGGGGTTCTGGGTTTAAATCAGTCCTATTCAACGTGGATCTTACAACATACCAGAGGCATCCCAATGCATTAGAACACATATTAGACTGCCATGCCATGTAAAAACCATCATCCATATTTTCGGTAGGTGCTATATTTAATACCTCATATGTTGGAACCAGGACTTTCTTTTAAAGTGAACTTTTGTTTTACAAAACTTTCAAACACAAGAAAAATTAATTACATTGTACAAAAAAGTAAAAGACATTATTAAATAAAAAAGAGAGCTATATAAAAATCAGATTTGAGGGGTGGATTTCATTTAATTTCAAGTGCAATTAAATAAGTATTAAATATCACAGAGAAGTTTTCCAAGGCTAGAGACCAAATGGCGACTTCACTATAAAAGATACTATAACATATTTGTTTAAGGAACCAATTTCAACAGAAGGTTTCCAAGTGGTCTCCAACAGAGCCTCCAGCACAGATCTTGGAAGAGTGACAGCAGTTAAAAAGTCAGCTCTCCCAGAACACAGAACAGTTAGAAAGAATACAAGACCAATCCAAACACTCAGATTTGCAGCAGAACCACTCACTGGTAGGAGGTGCTTATATAACCATTGCAGTATATATAAGAAAGCTTGTATTTGACACGTGACAGGGCAATGAAGCAAGCAGCCATTGTATTGGGTTCGGTTAAAATTCCCAGCAAGCTACAGTTGTTGACTCAGCTGCTTTGTAGTCACTGGGCAAAGATAACAAAAAAAAAAAGACATCACAAAAAATTAAATCCTGGGTTGACCTAGGGTTGACAGGCAGCAGGAATCAGGTGGGACATAAAGGGGTGCTGTTGGCATTGGCATGACATCACTTCCTGGGGGAAACCTCTGAATTCCAGGTCCCTTGCTTTTCCCCACATAAACTGAACACTACTTGCAGCTACCTGCTCAGCTGGGTTTGATTTCCTACATGCAGCTGCTGGTGTGACCCTTGGGTCACTCAGAAGTTCTCTCAGAGCTGTTCTCTCAAGAGCCATTCTCAGTCAGAGCTCTCTAAGCCCCACCTACCTCACAGGGTGCCTGTTGTAGGGAGGGGAAGGGAAAGGAGACTGTAAGCCGTTCTGAGACTCCAAGTGAAGGGGGGAGTATAAATTCCAATCTCCTCCTCCTCCTCTTCTTCATCTCTTCATTGCAGTGCTGTATCAGAAGTACCCAGAGCACAGAAACCTAGAATCATAGCATCATAAAGTTGGAAGGGACCTCCAGGGTCATCTAATCCAACCCTTTGCACAATGCAGGAAATTCACATATTCCTTCACCCCCCAGTGACCCCTGCTTTATGCTTCATTGGCTCAATTTAGCCATCCAATCAGGAATCAGAGCTAGGTCAAAGCAAAGTAGAACTAAATGCTGGATGCAGCGAGGCATTACACTTGAGTGTTACATTTGCACTAGCCCAGTTGAAAAAAGGTGTGTTAGCTATTTGGCCAGAGGTTTGTGATAGTAAATAAAGCAAAATCATTTGAAATAAAAAGAGTATTCTTTGTAGAGTGTGCCTACACATGGCAACTAGACTTATGTTTAGATTGGTGTAATGGTTAAGTGCCAGTCTGGTGTAGTGGTTAAATGCACGGACTCTAATCTGGGAGAACCGGGTTTGATTCCTCACTCCTCCACTTGCACCTGCTGGATGACTGTGCACAAGCCCTAGCTCTGTACCAGCCATTCTCTCAAGGACAGTTGTCTCAGAGCCCTCTCAGCCCCACCTACTTCACAGGGTGTCTGTTGCGGGGAGGGGAAAGGAAAGGAGTTTGTAAGCCCCTCTGAGGGTGTGATCACACGGGCATTTAAACCCGGGTTCTCCCGTGCTGCTCTTTCAAGCGCGATAGGTACTTGTTTTTCCTGGTGGTTGGAAAAGCGGGCTCGAGTGCGGGGGGGGGCGGCGGCTTCGAGACGGGAGACAGATGCGGCCCGTCTAGTCAGCCCCTTTAATTGCGATGGGGAACACGCAATAAATGTCCGTGTGATCGCACCCCGAGACTCTAAGTGAGTGAAGGGTGGGATATAAATCCAATCTCTTCTTCTCCTCTTCTTCTTTAGTTATTAATTGCAATAATTACAAAAATGGGATGCTTCATAATTATCATAATTACATAATTACATAAGAATAGCCCTGCTGGATCAGACCAGTGGTCTAGCATCCAGTCTCACACAGAGGACAACCAGTTCCTCTGGGGGGGCAACAACAGGGCATAGAGACTAAGGCCTTCCCTGATGTTGCCTCCTGGCACAAGTATTCAGAGGTTTACTGCCTCATATCATGGAGAGGTTTACTGCCTCATATCATCCTTTCGTCACCATGGCTAGTAGCCACTGGTAGATGTATCCTCCATGAATCTGTCTAATCCTTTTCTAAAGCTGTCTATGCCTGTGGCCATCACTACATTCTCTGGCAGGAATTTTCACATTTTAATCCTACATTGTTTAAAGAAGTATTTCCTTTTGTCTCTTCTGAATTTAGTGCCCATCCGTTTCATTGGATGCCCTCAAATTCTAATATTTTGGGAGAGAAAAGGTTTTTTTCTGCCCACATTTCCTACCCTGTGCATCTAACATGTTGCCCAACCCAGTTGTCCTTTTTCCGAACTGAAAAATCCCAGACCTTGCAGCCTTTCCTCACAGGAAAGGTGGTTCAACCCCCTAATCATGTTGGCTGCCCTTTTCTGTACTTTTTCCAGCTCTGTGATGTCCTTTTTGAGATATGGTGACCAGAACTGCACACAGTATTCCAACTGAGGCCGCACCGTAGATCTATAGAGGGGTATTATAATATTGGCTGTTTTATTTTCAATCCTTTCCCTCATACCAGCATAGAGTTTGCCCTTTTCACTGTGAAAGGGCAAAGAAGGCTGTGTTCCTTGGGGGGGGGGGGTGCCTCTGGGCTTTCTTGGCTGGCTGCAAGCTGTAGCCACTAGGACTGTGTACATGTGTGACGTTTACCAATACTGAAAGATGTGGGGTTGGACTTTAAGTCAGACATAAACTGATGTCACATACTGACGTGTGGTTAGTTTTCTTCTTGAATATAGTGTCTGTTCTCCATGTGCTGTGTGTTCTCTGAATGTTTCTGAAGTGATTCACTGTTTTCATTTGGGTCTCGTTTCCTTACTCCCCCCATTCCTCAGCACTTAAGACATTATTTGATTTGTGGCTTGCTCCTTTCTATTTCTTGCTTCCTTCTGCAACTTCTGGCTCTTTGGAGCCCAATAAACTTAATCCCTCCTTAGTTAGTCTTATTTGCTCTGTTGGTTAGTCTTCTTTCTAAAGTGTTTCAGTGAGCGACTTGCTGTGATTGTATGCTGCCTCTGTGTGTCCTTGTCCTCTGCTTACACAAAGTCCTCTTGCTCTTTAAGAGTGCCTGTGGATTTTATTGTTCTTTGGGAATTACAATTAATTTGGGGTCTATTTGAATTGTTATTCCTTGCTAAAATTTGATTGATGTCTGCCTGGTATAATCCGTTCTATGTTGTATGAATGTTCCAAGTGTAACCCAAATACAGCACTTCACATAAATTTAAAAAGCATGTACTGTCCAGTAACAAAAATCATGTGCATTTCTCCTGTTCCTGCTACTGCTTGCTCAGATTGTCCACCTTGTACCAGTAAATGCTCTTGCCTTGAAAATCTGCCTCTTTCTCATGCTACCATTCTTCGAGCTAAGTGCTGTTTGTATTACTTTGTGGAATTGTCCCTGTCAGTTCTCCTATAGAATCTAATGTTAAACATGAGTGCATTGCATTGCTTCAGAAGTGGGGGGAGGGCTTTATTCTGTCTGTCTGATATCTGACAGTGTGGATCAATGCTCCCTCTGAGCTGTGGAGTCTTGTGAGCAGAAATTCTACTTTGTGAGCTACTGGCATTAAAGTGGGAGTGAGCAATTTGGCTACTGCATAAATTAGATTTCTCTGGAACCATCCTTCTCGAGCTAAAACAAAAATGTGTGAGTCGGAGGCTAAAAAACTGTGAGCTAACTCACACTAACTCAGCTTAGAGGGAACACTGGTGTGGATATCCTAGGGGGATACTGCAATACCACAGAGTACTGTCTGATTTAGGCTGTGGTCACATGGTGCCCTGCTCGCGATTTTCTCCTACTGGACTTTAAATGTGGGATTTTTTCTTTCGGGTTGGGATGATCACAACACATCCCAACCCAGCAGTAGTGGTGGCTGGGGAAGGCAAGGTGAGGGCCACCTGCACACCTGCGCACAGCTGCCTTCCTCTGAACACCACACAGAGGAACTGGCTGGCTACCTTGCTTGCCCTGTGCTCCGCTCCAGGCCCCAAGCCCCATCAGCCACCGCCTGATGGAAAGTAGGGAGAAGCATGCCAGGGTGTGTGTGTGTGTGCCAGGCGGCGGCCAGTTGGGCTCAGGGCCTGGAGTAGAGCGAGGGGTGTTTTGAGGGTTCAGGGCTGCCAGGCACTTGAGTGCCTATGCACTCAATTGCAAGAACCGAACCCCCCCCCCCCCCCGGAAGGATGATCAGACAGCCCTTATCGCAATCATTGCGAGAGAGGGCTATTCAGATTGGCAAAATCACGGGTTTAAAGCGCAACTTCCAGAAAAGTAGTTGATATTCCTGGGGTCAGAAAACGTGCTAGGGACCTGGGTGTGAGCCCGCGTGGCCGGTCTGATCAGCCTATTTAAATCCCAGAGGGAACAGCATTGAATCCCAATTTAAAGGACCATGTGACCGTAACCTTAGATGGAGAACCATGAAGGTACAGACCTCAGGGTTGTCTTCCACTGAAACCAACAGGAAATAGCAACTATCCAGAATTATGAAAATAGGGTTGTTGTCAGGTCCCATCTGGCCACCAGCCAGCGGTGTGTGTGAGTGGGGTAGGGTTACCAGCTCTAGGCTGGGAAACTCCTGGAGATTTGGGGGTGGAGTCTGGGGAGGACAAGGACCTCAGTGGGGTACAGTGCCACAAAGTTCATCCTCCAAAGCATTCATTGTCTCCAAGGGAACTGATCTCTGTCTGGAGATGAGCTATAATTCCAGCTGGTGCCGTAACTCTCAACAGGGAAACCAAGTTTTCAGTCTGTATACTGAAAACTCAGGAACTTTTAAACAGTTTTAAAAGAATTTTGTCAATGAGGTTCTGGAACTCTATTCCGGTGTGTTCTCCCAGAAAAAAGCCCTGTTCCAGGGGATCCTCCAAGCCCCACCTGGAGATTGGCATCTCTGTATGAAAATGAAACAACAAAAACAAAGGAAATAGTAATGAAACAAAACAAATCAGCCTAATAATAAAACAGTTCCTTTTGGAATTGATGAAAACAAAGAAATGTGTGAGTGTGTGTGGGGGGGAATCCCATGTACAAGTCTAATGGCAACTAAGCTGTGAGACAACTATTTAAAAAAATATCTTTGAGCATTTGTTCTTTAAGAGGTGGGTAATTGAGTTTGTATAGATCAATCAAGGAAAGTTAGTTGAAAATCCCTGTGCTGTGGTTTGGTGGGTCAGAAGAAAGATTATTTGAAGACAATTCATCTTCTTTAAACATATCTTATCTTTATTTTCTAACTAATCAGCACTACTCATGACAAACATCCAATGATACTCATATGTGGCATTTAAAATCCCTTATGAAGGATATTTTATTGCCAGCAGTTAATCATTACACTGTAAGCAATGTATTGCTTGATGTGAAAGAAAAACTTTAAAAATGGAATGCTGACCATTTTTATGAGGGAAAACTCTCTCTCACACACACACTGTGCATGCCCACACACACATATTTATGATATGGACACAGCATCTGCGTTTCACACAAGTCCAGAGGCTAGGCCAGATCAAGGTTTTTTGTGGGTGGGGGAATTAAGTCAAGCGATTCATGTCAAGGTCAGACAGGCAGTCAATGCTACAAAATATGTTTTGAACCCTGACTGGGAACTTCCAGCATTCTTGCTGTCATCTTCAACGGACCAAGACACCTCCCCTGGTTAATTCCTGAGCCGCGGAACATCCTTAGTAAAGGTAGAGAATGGGTGAGGAAACAAACAGAAGGAATTCTAGCTGGGCTAACTCACAAAGCTGCATCAACTCCCCCCCCCCCCCCCGGTTAGTATATGTAGACAATGTATTTATTAAATCAAATCATGTGACAGCTAGAAGCATACTCAGTGCTCACTTAATATAAAATCCTTTTAAAACATAACTTTAAAAAAGGAACACATGATCACTTTATGTGTTAAACTCAGTTAAACTCATTGCCTTGGGCCATACATTATCTAGGGCAGTGTTCTCAACCCGCCATGATCCCCACCAGCACTTCCCTTTGCACCTGGCAACCTTTTCAGAAAGCGATCAGGGCCAGTAAGGCAGAACTTATTTATTGGCTGCCCTCATTCAAATCTAAGGAGTTTCTGCTGGAGCATCAGGAGAAATGGTAAGCATCTGGGCTATCCTTAGTCAGTGCATGGTGTCACTCCCCCTTCAGGCTTTCCTTCTTCCCAGGTGGTGTGAGGAGGGAGGTATTGCATCTGGCTCCACCTCCCATGGCAGCCATTTTGGGGTGGTGCTCAGCACCCCTTCTCAATATTCTAAAGGTGCCTGAAGGCTCAAAAAGGTCAAGGACCCCTTATATAAGGCCTTCACACAGTAGAAGAGCAATTTTCTCTCTTCTCTTATACATAGATAGTGTAACATACCAATCAGCACCTCCATGTGAATACCCAATTCTGCAGAGACCCCAGTTATGCAATTTCTCCCCCAAATACAGATTCCATGAGCCGTATGTTACATAATCTGTAGTGGAGGGTATAGGCCACACCACTCCCTACACCACACAAATGCCCCAGGTGTCATGTGATCTTTAACCTACATGAGTTAGAACCGTTACGATCTGTAGCACATACTAGGCAATCCTCCTTAGCAACTATACGCAGTTAATTTTCTTCAGCACCTCCTGAATAAATCCACTGCCACAAGAAAAGTTACTTTGTGTGGATGCATAGATGGCCACTTTCTTGTCCAAGATAATCTGCTGACTAGGTTTTTATTTATAATATGGGGAATTTCACACTACACCTTTAAAAATGTACTAAACTGGCCTGGGATAAACCGGTACAGTGACAGCTGTTTCACACAGCCCTTCCCCTACCTTTTTGGAGCCATCTTCGAAGTGGTTCGTCATTTCAGATGGCTGCTTTCTTTTCGCACCGCTTTCCCCGCATGTGGGCCATCTCCATGGATTTTTTTTAAAGAGCCGGTTTATAGCTCTATAGTGCTGTAGTGCTATAGCAACCCCATTGGAATACCTGGGCTCAGTTGGCTCAGTGGAGTCCAGGCATTCCAATGGGGTTGCTATAGTGCTATAAACTGACTCTTTAAAAAAAATTAATGGAGATCGCCCGTGCAGGCAAAAAGAGGCACGAAAACACTCGTTGGAGGAGGAAGCGCTTCAGGGGCATTTCACACAGCACTCCCATAGCACTTCAGGACCGGGAGAAAAACAGAAGAATGCTTGGGAGGAGGTTTCAAGGTAAACCGGCTCAGAAATGCTTCCCCAATGGGAGAGGCACGTTTCTGTCTGAAAGGGCCAATATGTTCCATTAGGGAGCCAGTATAGTACGGCTCTGTGTGAAATGCCAGACAGAAACCATTACTGTAGAGTTCATGAAACGGAACATATTGGCTGTGTGAAATTCCTCAACGTCTGCTGCTCAAGATACAATGCAAAGCACATTTCGTGTGCAAAATTGGAGAATGTGGCAGGCACAGATCCCTTGCTGGAGGATTGGAAACTTTGCACACAGCCAATGGGAATTAATCTTTTGAAAATGATGGTGGTGTGCATGAACACCTGGGATGCACAATAACCTTGCAGTACAGAACTAGAGCTAGATTGATTAACCCTTTGATGCTTGTGTTTCTTTGATATCCTCTTCTTTTGCAGTAAGAAGATGAGATCCCTAGCCCTAAAGACATCCGGCTGTCCTCAACCAGAGCCAGGGTTTTTTCAGCCCTGGGTCCTACCTGGTGGAACTCCCTGCCAAGCAACATCCATGTCCTGAGGGACCTTATGCAGTTCCACAGGGTGTGAAAGGTGGAGATGTTCCACCAGGCTTTTGGTTGAGGACAGCAATGGGTACCCTCTTACTTACTTTATTTCCTTCAATTTATATCCCACCCTCCCCACAAAACAGGCTCAGGGCGGGTTCCTGGCACTCCCTTCCCCTCCCCCACCCTGCTTTTCCCGCTTATTGTGAGACAATGATGCATACTGTATGTTTACAGTATCCTGGTACCATTCAGATGTTATTTTAACTATTTTAACTTCTGGATTTTAAATTGTATAGTTTTGTGAATTCAGAGAAGGGCAGTATATAAATCCAAATTATAAATAAATAAATAAATAAATAAATAAATAAATAAAGTGCAGCATAACAGAATAAGATGTATTGACATCATACCTTGTATTTCCCTGCCCCTGTCCCATACAATTGGCTGCTGACTGCAAGGAAGGAGAAATGGACAGCAAAATGACGGCACATATTACCAAAAAGGGGGGGACAGAAGGGGGGACAAAGAAATTCTTTGCTCTTTAACATCTACTTTGCCTTTACACACTCTAAACAATTACCTCTCTTTGGAGAGGGAGTAGCAAGCAATCAGAACGACAACCAACTGATACATAAGAACTCATTCCAATTATTTCTGTGGCATTATTTCCAGTTATCAATCATCATGGTCACAAAAGGGTTTTTTTAATATAAAAAAATTATTTCTAAACAGCATCCAAATGTATATTGAAATAAATAATATACTAATAGATGATGATTGCTACTATGAATAATAAAAGAATGACCGGCTCTTTTGCATTTGCAGACTAGTGGGGCCACTGGAGGACACATGAAATAGACCACTGGTCTATCAAGGTCAGTCTTGTCTACTCGGGATAGCAGAGGCTCTCCTGGGACTCAGACAGAGGACTTCCATCTCACTCACTATCTGGTCCTAGCAACTGGAGATGCTGGGGATTGATTCAAGGGTCTTCCATGTGCAAAGCAGATGCTCTGCAACTGCGTCACAGCCCTTCCTCATTTAGAGAAGAAGCTGCTGATGCAGCTAAATAGGCTTATTTGTTTTTTTGTTTTTTTATAAAAATTCAGTTAAAACGCGTACATATTGTGATAGGAATCTGTGAATGGTTCTACCATCTGAGTTTGGCCTATAGTTTCATGTCTTGGTGAAACAGAGCCTATGATGAAACAAATTATACTGTTTCTTAAAGACTGTAGGTATTACCTGGGAGGGGGGTTAGGAAATGGCTTTGACCCATCCAGGCTCAGAAGACATGCCCCCCCCCCAGCTAAGCGAGGGGACAGATGTGTGTCTATGTGTGAAGAAACTGTGGCTTATACTCTGGAAGAAAGGAGACAGAGACTGCTGTGAGTTAGCCTTGGGGTTGTACGGTTCTCTCTCTTCTCTCTCTCTCTCTCTCTCAATATCTTTCTGTTTGTGTGTGTTTATATGTGTGCATGCACATGTGTGTGCATGATGTGAGGTAGCTGATCTGTTGCCCTGTAGGAATGCCACTTCCATCTGTGCTCTACTTGTACATTTGCAAATAAAGCTAATACTACGAGCACATCACAAATCTCCAATGCTCACTCCTCCAAAAGGATCCAACTCAGATAAATGTTTCCCCATCCTGCAATTCCTCACTTCTTTGGGAAATGGGGTGCATGTAACAATACACTGTGACTTTTGTGAACGGGATGGGAGAAATATTGTTGCAATAAAATGTGAATATGTAAAAATCACGCTTTCTATTAGTTATCTCTGTCCCACTAGACTCGGCATATTTTGTTCTGTACTTTTGCTTGGAACTGGGAGTGGTTCCAGAAACTTCGCTGTTACTTCTTGTGTACATCCTACCCGGAGCACACTTGACCCTGTAGACACAGAACAGGGGCATACACGGAACAAGGCAGGAAGCCTCCTTTCTCTGAAGTCACAGTGGAGGTCAAAGAGGGCACCAGTAAACACACAACTAATGTATAGCAAGGTTCATAGCCCAGGGGGGATACCTCACATCCGTTTTGCATGTTTCAAGGAAAGTCTCTATTTTTAAAATTAATTTGGTAATTTTTAGTCAGTAAACCTTGTTAGGATACATTATAGAGCTACCCCCCCCCCCTTTTGCACAGTACAAGTACTTCCTGACATCTGTTCTGAATTTGTTATTCTTGCCATTTCTGTGTGCGCCTCTTTTCCTTACAAACCACACTGGAGGACCTGACTATTTACAATACTGTTAATGGCCATTTACATCCCAAGAGATTCCAGCAAGGACTTCTTTGACCACCAACAGACATATTCCACTCAGAAGTTTCTAGAGCATGCTTGGAGGATGACATCTTGAATACACAACCGTTTACATAAAAGGAAATGGCACGCACTTGCAGTTGAAGAGTGTAAAAGAGGTCTACAGATGCAGAATGTTTTTCAGTAGAAATTTGACGTGGATACTGAAGTCCGCATGCATCTGGGAGAGGGTGGGAGGCTGTGGGTATCTTTGATGAGCACTTATGGCCACAGATTTCTTCAAAAGATGAAGAATACTTCACAGCATCTTGGAAGATGAAGGATCCATTATGGGCTGATACACATCCAAGCAAGTGCAGAACTAGACATTCTGAAGGAAATATGAGGCTCCCGGCCCTATCCTTTTCTTGTAGCATTTATGCTAGGGGTGATAGCATTCACAGGTGGAGAATCAGTAGGTGAGAGGTTGTGTTTACCAGTTTTTTCTTGTATCAGTTCTCTTACAAACCTACCCATCAGATACTGACGTTATAAAGGAAACTGACTGGATGAAAGTGGTCTTGAAGGGCATTTGCAACAGAGAATCAGCAGGTGTGATCAGCACCATTCTCACCCACCAGTCCCTCCAGTACATTCACCAAGACCACCATGTCCCATTCCTGGTCTCAGCAAATGTAAGGTTGAGAAAATATCTAGTTCAGCCCCAAGGATGTCTCTGCATGGGAGTTTTTATCTATTGTACATCTGAGGCACCAAAGCAGCATATATGTTTCAGCTCTTTGATGTCGAGCCAGTTTGGTGTGGTGGTTAGGAGTGCGGACTCTAATCTGGGAGAACCGGGTTTGATTCCCACTCCTCCACATGCAGCTGCTGGTGTGACCTTGGGTCAGTCATAAGTTCTTTTAGAGCTTTCCTCTCAAAGGCAGTTCTCGAGAGAGCTCTCTCAGCCCCACCTACCTCACAAGGTGTCTGTTGTGGGGAGGGGAAAGGAAAGGGATTGTAAGCCGCTCTGAGACTCCTTTGGGTAGTGAAGGGCAGGGTATAAATCCAATCTCTTCTTCTTCTCTGACTGACCACTCTGTGGCTGCCAAAAAACACTCTGGAACAAATATGGGCCTTGCAGTGAGCACCATGTGGATACAAGGGCTTCTCCATGCTTTTTGTCATTAATGTTATTATGCTTCTTTGCATCACCACTACTCCACAGACAGGGCTGGCCCCAGGATTTTTTTTTGCTTTGGGGGCTCTCGGTGGGGCTGCTCTATTGGTCCACCTGCCTGGGTAGCCCTGCGTGGGGGGGGGGGGAAGTGGCTCCCCCATGACCTGGCTGGCATGCATGGGGGCACCCGGAGCACGATGTCCCACCATGCCACCACCAACTTCTTCCTGGTGCCCATCCACGAGCAGGGCCCCCCGGCCAGAAACAAGGTCATCAAGCTGGTCGTCCTTGGGGGCAGCGGCAGCGGCAAGACTGGTAAGCCAGAGGGTGGCAGCGGGGAACCTCTTGCGGGGCTGCCGGGATGGGAAGAGATGAGACAAGGCGAGAAAAAGCCTTGGAGCTGGAGGGATCCTCCAGATGCAGCGGGAGCTGCAAAACGCCCCAGTGCAGCTGCTCTCCCCCCACTCTGTGGGGCTGTCGGTCAGGGGGGAGGAGCAGCCGGGGCAGGAGGAGGAATGTGCCTGGATGCCCCCTCGAGCTGCATGCAAGGAGCAGTGCTGCCCCCAACTCCCTCTCCCTTCCAATTCGGCTGGCAGCCAGGCAGGAAGTGGGTGAGGCGGGGCCGGCCCATAGGCTGTTCTGCGCCCCTCTGGGGTCTCCGCTCTAGGTGGTCGCCTTGTTGGCCTAGTGGGAGAGCCGGCCCTGTCCACAGAAGAGAGACAGACCTTGCACCCCAAGGCCCTTCAATTTCAACCAGCCCATCATTTTCTCTGTCTGCTTCTGTTTGATCAAACTCAAACCAGGTGTTTCTTCACACATACCCCTGCCTCCTTCCCTCAGTTGGGAGGGCTTACAGTCTCTAAGCTCTTAGGGGCAGCTGACCAGAGCCATTGTGATGACCATCCCCTAACAACTAGATAGTGAGGAGCCATCCAAAGATGTCAAGGAACATTTTGTCACAGATTCTGATTCCAGTACTTTTAGGCCAAATTCATCCAAACCCGAGACCCGGTGTAGTGTAGTGGTTAGAGCAGGGGTCCACAAGCTTTTTGCGCCTGCAGGCACCTTTGGAATTCTGACAGAGACTGGTGGGCACAACCAAAAATGGCTGCCACAGGAGACAGACCCAACTACAAAATGGCTGCTGCAAGAGGCGGAGCCAACCAAAAAAGGTCAGAGAGTGAGGCCATACGTAACTCTCAAGAGTACTACTCTTGAGCATTTCAGCTAGAAGCTGTTTAACAGGATGCCTTTTAAAATAAACATATTGGTGTAAAGTTTTTTGTTTTGCTTGCGCCTTCAGTCATGCTATGAAGATCATTGTGCTGTGCTGGCAGCTGGTACCGAAGCAATGTTTTAAAACTACACAGCCAATCAGATCTCCAGTGACCAAGCAGACACCTAGCTCTACAAAAGCTCCATCTGGCCCCACCTGCTTTCCACAAACATTTGGCAGAAACCAGGAAAGGTGGTGGGGTCCATGGTGACCAGAGGCACTATACTGAGGACCCCTGGGTTAGAGTGTCAGACTAGGATCTGAGAGACCCAGGTTCAAATCCCCAATCTGCCATGGAAGCTTGCAGGGTGACTCGGACATACACATTCAGCCTAACCTACCACAGGCGGTTGTTGGGAGGATAAAACGAAGGAGAGGAGAACAATGGAAGCTGGTTTTGGGTCACCTTTGGGGGGAAAGGTGTGGTACAAATGAAGTAAATGCATATATTCATACTGATTGGCTAGCCATCTCCCAGCAGTATAAAGGCTCATCTGCAGCCCCTGAAATGCATGACCAGCGAAGCTGATAAAATCAGGATAATGTCTTTGCTTTGCAACTGAACAAAAGGAAAAAGAAGACTGAAGGACACTGATGAGTGGAACGGATAAATATTAAACTTTGTAGAAACTTTGTAAACTTTTGTTTCTTCTCTTTCTGTGTCTAAATCCTGGCTCTCTAGCAGCTTAATAAAAGAAGCTGTTCTGAAGACTTTCTGTTGTAAGTACTGTGGTTTGTTCATCAATATTCTGGGTCAATGCCTAATTAAAATCAAACTATTCTACTATTAAAAACATTACAAATAAAACTTCATTCCCTTTGGCTCACTCAGCCCTGGTTCAAAACCATGATGTTGTCTCTGCCCCGTAGTTTCTCACGGCAAACTATGATCACTAACATAGAAAACATGTCCGGCTGGCATAGGTGTAGTGTACATAGTGCATGCCAGACTGGCCCTTGCACTGCCAACTCTAAAGTGCACACCCCTGGTTATAGCCAGCCATAATCACAATATCAAACCACTTGATATCAAACCCCAGCAGGCAAATTGGACAGATATCACTGTATTCCCCAAATCAAACTAGAAACCAAAAAGGACTTGATTTCCTAGCTCAGTGGTATTCACTTAGTGGCTTGCAGAGAGCCACATTCACAATTACCATAAACCAAAAGAACCACATGACTACTACAGTATACACTGTGTGCCATCCCACCAAGCACACACATACAATAATGTAAGACACGGCTATTAAATATACAGCTATAACCTGTCTTGCATCCACATGATTTCCCAGGCCCTTTTCATCTATTGCTAACAAAGAGCCTGCAGCTCACCCGTCCCCCAGCCCCTCCAGCAAGCCTCACGGGGAAATGGACTGGACCACTTCTTGGAAACATGGGGTGGGTGCCACATTGGAAAATGGTGTTCAGAAGAACTACAGATGTCATGTTGAAAAGCCACAGGGCTATTTTTGGGCAGGAATGCACAGGAACGGAGTTCTGGCTGGCTCCTGAGTTGGCCATACCCAGCAGGAACTTATTAGCATAATAGGCCACACCCAACAGCAGAAACACAAGCCATAGCTCTGTGCCAGCTGTTCTCTCAAGGACAGCTTGGGAAAGAGCTCTCTCAGCCCCACCCACCTCACAGGTGTCTGTTGTGGGGAGGGGAAGGGAAAGGAGTTTGTAAGCCGCTCTGAGGCTACAAGTGAAGGGTGGGGTATAAATCCAATCTCTTTTTCTTCTCTTCTTCATTAGGGTTGAGGACAGACTGGCAATCTAAAGCGGGGCAGGCACGCTTCGCAAACAGAGGAAAGGAGCACGTTCAGACATGCGCATCTGTCCGTCGGCTCCGTTGCGTACTTACCCGTCTCCCAGTCGCTTTCCTTCCGCTTTACCCGGACACCGGTTTTTCCCGGTGTTCAGGGGCCTTCCTCCGCATGCCTCCCGCTTCCAAACAGTGTGAACTGGAAGGAAAAAAAGTGCAGCGGCGCGCTGGCTGTGCGGCAGTCTGAACGCTCCGTGGCAGTCTGAACGCTCCGTATCGCCGCTGATCCGCACTGCTCTGGCCAGTGTGAATGGCCAGCTCCGTGGGTTTTTCCCCCCGCTCCAGTTCCCTCTGCTTTGCCTCCGCTTCAGATTGCCAGTCTGTCCTCAGCCTAGGATTGGCTACAGTAGGGGTATGTGGCCTAACATGCAAATAAATTCCTGCTACAAAAAAAGCCCTGGGTTTTGACAACAAACAAGGTAAACACAATAAGAAGCAAAAGGTGGGTGCGGCTGGATGACCACTCTTCTGGTAACATGGGGGTGTGGCCTAATATGCTAATAAGCTGTGCTGTCAGTGGTGTGGCCTAATATGCTAATGAGTTTCTGCTGTTGGGTGTGGCCTATTATGCTAATGAGTTCCTGCTTGGCTTTTTCCTACAACAAAACCCCCTGAAAAGCCACATGTCAAAAAAGCTACCCAAGACACTGAGTATCACTGCTCTAGCTTTTCTTTGCCTAGCTTTCTAGCTTTTCTCATTCTCATACTTTGCGTTCAGCCCCCTTCCCAAACGTCAACATTCTTTCTTATTGGTGGAAACTCAGTAAGCAGATATGGACACTGGCACATCATCCCAAGGAACCACGCATCCTAGTATGTTCAACTCTGAGGTTGTCCACTAGTTGGCATCCCTACCTATATTCTTCAGAGAAAATGTATATGGGATCTTCAGGGTCTTCGGCATTTAGAAAGCTGGAACTTGAATCTTGATGTAGAGAGAATCTGCAGTGGGGCATTTTTTTCCAGTGGGAGGCGGTGAAGTCTAGACTGGATTGTGGTATTGTTTACAGGCCAGTACACAGGTCTTTTCTTGACGGGTCTCAATTGCTTTCTTTTTGCTTAAGTACAAACCAAAGAAATGGACTTGGCTGCTGAGCATGCTCCCTGGTAAAAATGTCATTCTCCCACTGCTACTGATAGCTCAGAAGCAAACTCCCCCCCAACCCAAAAGAAAACCAGTGGACATTAAATCCATGTACAGCAGGGCAGTAATATGGTGGCAGAGAGAGGCATAAGATCTCTCTTATGAGATGAGGGACTGCGAATGCTGCAAGTCCTAGGGGAAAGGTGGAGGGGAGTCTTAACTGACATTTCCTGTTTTGAATTTGCACTCTTCCCGAACTCTGTTTGACAGGTAGTCTACACCTGGCAATAGCATGAATTTTCCAACATGAGCTTCGAAGTGTGAAAGAGCCCCAATATTTCAACTTAGGACAGGCTGTGTTTGATCTTGGAAGTTTCCAGCAGATCCATAACAGTACTACTTTGGTGATGAGATCTGACAAGAACTTTCCTTGAGGTCGTTTTCTTAGACCTTTTGTCCCATAAATCAGTCTACTCTGAAACCCTATATTTGCTGAGCAATGAAGAATAGCTTTTTCAAAAATTAGGTTTCTTAGTAAAGAAAACCATGTTCAGTTCCACATTATTTCAAATCTTAGTTTGTTTGTTTGTTTTTAAATGAACATGTGTGAAATAATGATACTGACCAAACAGCACAGCCAATTTGAGACCTGAACAAACAGTCTGATTTGTCCATTTGGCATGGTAATCACTCCAGTCTTGTTCCATCTGCATTGGCTTCCAATTTGCTTTGGGTCTCAATTCAAGGTGCTGATATTGACCTGGGATCAACATACCTTAATGACCACCTTCTCCCATACCTGCTCACTCCAGTCATCCTTGGGGACCCTGCCTCAGTTACCCCAAGATCCTTGGAGAGGGGGTGGGATGATAGTGTAACATAGAGAATCAATATGTGACACATAAAAGGATTAGAAAAAAATATGGAGCCTATAGCTCTTTAAAAGGCTGTTAGTCATGTTTGCTAGAGATGAAACCTCTATGGCATGTACAGAGATACTCCATGTGGCTTGTACAGAGTACTTCCGAGGACCAGATTTGTAGACATATAGCAAGGAGTCACCAGCATCAGTTTGCCCTGTATGAGCTTCCTTGAGAGTTCTGGCTGAGTGCAGAGCTGAAGCAGATCAATTACTCACTTGATTGACAGAGCATGTAAAGTCTTATGAGTCAATCTTACCAACCTGCAGAAATATGCACCTTTGAACAGGGGCAAGTTTTCCCTCTTGGATACTTCGAAAACCTGAGTGGATAGAAATTTAACTCATTCAGCATCCCACTCCGTCAACTCAAAGTGTGAAGTCTGGTCTTCCCCACACCTCCAACAAACACAAAATGTCTTCATACAGTGTCAGAACTTAACTGCTAATAGTTTCCATAGAAAAAACCAGCGCAGAGATTTCATCGGTTGTGTTCGTAGCCATTACCTCATTCTTGCCAGAAACTCTTAGAAAAATGTGGGATCTGCAAGGATGTTTGGACTCAAACCATGTCTCTGGACTCCTATGAACAACTTAGTTGACCCAGAACAGGTGTAGACAGATCTATACAGAAATATGTCTCAGGAGGATAGGCCTGTTGGTCTACAGTAGAAAGGCTAGATTTGAGTCCGGCAGCACCTTAGAGATCAACAAGATTTTTGGGGTATAAGCTTTTGAGAGTCAAAATTCCTTTTGTCAAATCTGATGAAGGCAACTTTGACTCTCAAAACCTTGTACCCCCCAAGTCTTGTTGGTTTCTACATTGCTACCAGACTCAAATCTAGCTCTTACACAAGATTATGTCCCAAGAGGCAGTTTAGCATGGCGCTGAAGTAACTACTCAGTAAGTTGGTCATTATCAGTCCATGTGGTGAGGAGAATTTCCTTTATTACATATTTGAACCTGTTCACGAATCTGAGAAGGCAAAGGTATGGTTAAATTCCCTTCACAACTGGCAGTGTACAAAGTGATCCTGTTACTTGGCAAAGGGTCGAGTCTATTCACCTCCATCATTCATAACAAAATTCAGGGTACTGCTCCTTACCTTGAAAGTCCTTTACCAGCTGGAATTTGCATCTGATCACCTTGCACTAGAAACTGGAACTTTTTCAGTTACTGCTCCAGAATATATATGCCAGGCCTTTTCTCTTTTGGTTTCTCAGATTATTATATCCAAAACATATGAACATGTCCTCCGTATGTAGGTTCTGTGTTTGCAAACTAGTGATTGCGCAGAGGTGGGACCAGCATGTTCCTATCCCAACTTTGTCTAAGCCTGTTGGCTGAACATGCAAAGGGATTATGCATAGAGGCCTACTGATTCGTGGCTTCCTTCCGTTCCTTTTCTGGATAAACCCGCATCATGTGGGTGGGATTAGTTCTTTGGGTCCCATCCACTCAAGTGTTACCAATCTAGGAGGAACAGCAACACGGGAGGGGGGGAAGAGACTCATATGTTAGCTCATGGTGTTGGGCTTTCCCTGTTATAACTGGGGCCCTCAAAAAGAAACAGAGTCATGCTTTGAACACTCGCAAGCGTATGGTAGAATTATCTAGCTGCTAAGCTCCAACTATCCTCCACCATCTAAGGCCTATCCATTTTCGGGATGGAGAGAACTGGGACAAGCCCAAAGAATGATAATCTGGGTGTTACATCCTGACATCGAATTACATTCGCTTGAACTACGGATCTGTTTCTGATTAAGTTTCATTATGTTTAGGACTAGGTTTTAGTAATTGTCATCCCTGTTACAGCCCGGGCAATTTTTAAAAATATGGGACTGCTTTCTTTCACTAACACTTCTGCCCCTGCTTGCATCAAAAGCTTCTGCTATTCAAAAGAATTAAAAAATAAAAGCATGAAATAAATAGTCATTTTCAAATGTAGATACTGCTCAGTATTAAATCCTAAAAGATATTTTCATGGAAAGGGTATCTCGTCACAGAAATGACTTACAACCCAAATTTCAACTGTTTTAAAGAAAATGTATTCAGTTCTCATTAAAAGTACATTTATTTATATCTCATTGGGACCTAGATCTAGGTGTTTAACCTTGAACATATTCAGAGAAATTGCTAGTGCTGGTGGTTAGTAAGTAATAAGAATCAGATTTTTTCAAGGTTTTTTCTTTCTTTTATTTTGAGATAAAGTATACGGAAGGACATCATCTGGAGTGACAAAAAAGAATCTTGGGTTGCTGAGAAAAGCTATTTCCCGATGTGACATTTGTCTTCTCAATATAACTTTCTCAAAAGAAAACATTTACCGTAACAGCTATCCTACAGACCTTCTGAACACAATCAAAACACTGACAGCTTTGCATGACGGATCACTGTCAGATGTAAAGATCACCACACCACTGTCAAAGACATGTGAATATCCCCGATCCGGTGAGGAGACAGGTGCGTTTTCAATATTTTCACAGATATATCAACTGCCAATGGTTTTCTACTACTGTTTTCTTAAATTTCTGAACTAACTCTAGGAAAATATATATAAAATTTACAGTGTGATCCTAAACGGATTCACACCTTTCCAAACTGAACTGACTGCAATGGACTTAAAAGAGTGTCACCGTTTAGGTGTAGTCGAAAAGTTTCCTGTACCAAATTTGTCTGAGAATGGGCAATTCTGCATCTGGAATTTGCTCCACATTTTCTCAACACTGACAAAAAGGTGCAGCTCCAAACCACATTCAAATACCCCAGGGCAACAACAAACTGACTGTGAAGTCATCCCTGAACAGCCATAAATCTGTGCAGAAGGTACCATAAAACCTAATGATTAAAGAAAGTGAAAGTGGCCTGCAGTGCAGAAGATACCATAAAATCTGATGGTTAAAGAAAGTGAAAGCAGCATGCAATGCAGCAGGGAATTTCTGTTCCAAGGTGGGTTTGGTAAAACAATAGAGGGAAAGGCCAATGCAGAATCACCCAATGATTCAGAGCTGATCTGGGCAGCCTTTATATTTTTATGAGTGGGTAGGGGCACTGCATACAGCTTTGGCTAAATCTTTCCAACATGTCATGTTTGGGTTAGGCCCAAACTGCGCTCTCTCTGTCTCTCTGTCTCTCTCTCTCTCTCTCTGTGCAGTTTGGTCAGCCTGTTGTAAAGTGAAGCTCTGCCCAGGACCCCACTCCAAATCCTTGTTCAAACGAGCAGTGTAACAGGAGAGCCGCTTCAAAAAGAGCAAGTGCAGAGGGGTGCAGCTCTCAAGCTGTGCTTTGGAAGTTTAATTTGAAGTGTAGCCTCCCTGCTTCTTTGGGGAATAGCATATGGCATGTGCTACAGATGGATAGATAATGATCCACGTACAGCTGGATGTCTCTGGCATAGGTGGTCTCGCCTGCACCGTGCCAGCTGGCGAGCAGCAGCTAGGTCTGGAGAACGATTTGATTACCCACAGCTGTTGCACAAAGTCAACATGAAAGGGGGAGGCGGAAGATGCGGCGACGGAGGAGAGGCCGGGAGGGGATCACACGCAAAGCCTTATCTCTGAGAGGGCAGCATTAACACCTCTCCAGGCTGGGACTTTCCTTAACGAAGTCCTTGTTTAGGCTGCCTGGGGATGGTGAAGGTTAAGATTGGATAAGTTTGGGTAACTTTTGTGGAATAATTCATGGCTGCCTGGTTTGAATAATATATGAGGTGAACGGGCAGCCCTGCCTCCTGGGCGGTGCTCGACACAGCTGGCTTCTGCATTGTGCTGGGTCCCCTCCCTCACCAAAACAAAGGCCAAGTATGTATCGCTGCACTGATTCACATTCATTCTACATTGGCCTCATTCATTCTTTTGTGGCTGTGTGCTGTTTTGTTGTTCTTCTATTTCCTCCCACCCTGGGCCTAATTAGAGAGTAAATTCTGAGGGGGTAAGAGACCTTTGTATGTTATGCTGCCACACCCCATGTTCATGGATGGCATAACACAAATACTCGCGCACGATACGAACATTGACCAGGGCTGGCCAATTTCTTCAGCCTGGCTGGGAAACCAGCATGGTGACATGGCTAGAGTGCTGGACTAGGAGCTGAGAGATGCAGGTTCAAGTCCTCAATCTGCCATGGATACTGGTGTCAATCTCCAGGTGGTACCTGGAGATCTCCTGATCTTACAATTGATCTCCAGATGACAGAGATCAGTTCTCCTGGAGGAAATGGCTGCCTTGAAGGATGGACTCTGTGGCATTATACCCTGCTGAGGTTCCTCCCCTCCCCAAACCCAGTCCTCCCCAGGCTTCACACCCAAAATCTCCAGGTATTTCCCAACCCAGAGCTGGCAACCCTGGCCATGGAAGCATGCTGGGAGATCTTGGCCAGTCATTCTCTCAACCTAATTGGCCTCATGGGTTTGTTGCTGTAAGGGTAAAATGGAAGAAGGGAGAATTAGGCTGTAAAATGTACTGGGTCTCCACTGGGGAGAAAAGCAAAGTATCGCTATCTACATTAATAAAATAAATCCCGCTGTCTAAACTGCTTAGGAGCCATCCTTCCCTCATCTGTCCACATTGGTGAAAGAGTGTCTAAATTTCCAGCCTAAAAAAAAAATATCCCCAGTGTTAATGAGGGAACATTCCAGAAACTTTGGAAAAACTGAAGAAGGCTTCTTTCCTTCAGCATTAGGAGGGATGTTGGCAATCTGGGAGGGAACCCTGAGAAAAGAAACATGTTTTGCTTGGTCAGCATCGATTTGGGGCCTACCTTCCTGATGGCCAACATCCCCCAAAGATGGGAAGATGCCTGCAAAAGCCAAGGCAGAGGCCAAAATTGCAGATTGATAGGCCCATCTGAACAAAAAAAAAGGGGGGAGGGCAATCTAATATGCTATCTGCTCTGTAGGCACGGGACACATTACAGCACAGAAAGGGTTGGTAGGGTTCCCAGGTTCTTTTACCTGTTCCATACGTCTCATTAGATTTCGTTCCCTCAGCAAGAGAAAGGGCTTTCTAATGAAAGCCAATAAAGCAGTAAACTCCAAAAAGAAAGAAAGAAAGAAAGAAAGAAAGAAAGAAAGAAGGAAGGAAGGAAGGAAGGAAGAAAGAAAGAAAGAAAGAAAGAAAGAAAGAAAGAAAGAAAGAAAGAAAGAAAGAAAGAAAGAAGAACTCTCCGACAGTCTGGCCATCAGAGCAAAAGCTCTGCAGTGTTGACATGGTGCTGACCCAGCAGGCTGGCACCAAGCGCCATTCTGAAATTCCATTATGAGGGAGCTGGAAAACATGAACTCCAGCTAAAACATTAAAGCTGTGAGTGTTTCCTTTACAAATACATTTATTCAATTAATGCATTTAGTAGGGAGAACACATTTGTAAATCAATTAACTGGGGTGGGGAGACAGGGGGACTGGTGTGCTTCCCTTCACATGTTTCAGGCCAGCAATCCTCAGCTTGTCGCTCCTAGTTATGCGCACTCCTGACTGCCTTTGTCAACATGTAAAATGATAATATGTGCACAGTCGAATCAAAGGGGTGAAACTCAAAGGCTTTGCAAGCGCTCAAGGCAGAAGCAAAGGACTGATGAGGAAAACATCAACTCCCCCTGCATGCAAAGAATGATGTACAGGGCCTGGCAGCCTTTTGCTTTTGATCCTGCTATTCAGTCAGCGCTAATTTAATTTGAAGGCACTGGCAGCAAGAATAATCTTTGGCCACAATGAAATTAAGTGCTTCCTGGCACCACTTCAAGTGCGAGGGTGATGTTTTATAGAATAATGTCGTATAATGTGGACGAATTCTGGCCTGCTCATACTCAACTGCAGAAACTAATGAAGGAAGCTTGTTGGGAGGGGGGTGGAGTTGGCTGATAGAATGATGTCACTGGGGGAATGGCTAGACAAACATGCAACGTCTACTATTCATTTATTTATTCAGAGGATTTATACCGCACTTGTCCAATAAATAGCTCCACAACGCAGCCCTGACCTGGATGACCAGGATGTCAGATCTCAGAAGCTAAGCAGGTTTCACCTTGGTTAGAACTTGGATGAGAGGCCACCAAGGAAGTCCAGGATTGCTATGCAGAGCCAGGCAATGGCACACCACTTCTATCCAATGCTCCCTCTAAGCTATGAAGTCTTGCGAGCAAAAATTCTACTTTGTGAGCTACTGGTATTAAAGTTGTGAGCAAGTGATATGGCTGCTGCACAGATTGGTTTGCTCTGGAGCCATCCTTCCTGAGTTAAGACAAAAAATTGTGAGCCAGAAGCTAAAAAAACCTGTGAGCTAGCTCACATTAACTCAGCTTAGAGGGAACACTGCTTCTATCTGTCTCCTGCCTTGAAAACCCTACTGGGTCACCATGAGTCAGTTGCAACTTGATGGCCCTTGTCAGATCACAGAAGCTAAGCAGGTTTCACCTTGGTTAGTACTTGGATGGGAGACTACCAGAGAAGTCCAGGTTCGCCATGCAGAGCCAGGCAATGGCAAATCACTTCTGTCTCCTGCCTTGAAAACCCTCCAGGGTCACCATAAGTCAGCTGCAACGTGACGGCCCTTTCTAACAAGGTAGCTAACATCACAACTGAAATCATATAAAATCAAGCTATGCACAGCCCTGTCTCAAGAAATCTCAATCAGCAGCCCACAAATAAAACAGGGAATGTTCAGTAGGCTGATGTTGGGAAGGATGAACAGCAGCAAGGGGAGAGCTGTTGGCATGGCTATCATTTGTTGCAGTGTAACCCAGGCCTGCTTGCACTCCGATTGGATCCACCTGCCCAGGCAGCATTACCTAAAGAGGCATATGCCTGAGGCTTCCTCTTGGAGCTCTTTGGTCTGGCCAGATCAAAGTGGAGCAGATGGCTCCATCGGGCTGAGTCAGAAATTACTGGAACTTCACTGAAGCCTGGGGTCGTTGGGCTTCAATGGCCAGCAACAGGACCCAGAGGGAAGAAGCAGAGAAGATGCCTCTAGGCAAGCATACACAGTTCATAAATACACCATTCTTGTGGAGAGAAGCCATTCAATCATGAGCTGGAGAAACAGTTTTGTATGGGTCTGCATTTATATGGGGGATTTATGTGCCCGTGTTCTGCCTCCTAAAAGCAAGTTGTTCAGACTGTTGTATTTTTTTTAAAAAATAGAGAGATAACCCTACCCTCTTGGGAAATTCTGAAGTTAAACAGAGACATTACATGGTCATGTAGTAACTGTGGTTTGGTCCTCTGGGGTCTAGGAAAGACTGTAGCGAGATAGCCTGCCAAAGCTAGTGAAAACGCACTCCAACTGGAACCTTCAAGAACAGCATTAAATCCAAGAGCACCATCTGATCCAACTGAAGACTTGTCAAGTCTTAATAACCATTCCAATACTTCTATACTGGTTTTTCCATTAAAATAAAGTGATGCACAAATATACGAAAACCATTATCCAGATGCCAGTGAAAAGAGAACAGTATTAATCTAAAAGCCAAGTCTTTTCATTCCAGCAGAATCCCTTACTCAATTTTGAATAGTGAATACACATCAGAAAACTAAGACAAGATTATGGGCTGTTCAGGAGCACCACACTGGTTGAAACAATAGCTAATTAACATTTTTTGTTGTCCATCTCTTCAGATGTCCATCATGTAGGTTTTTTGTTTTTAAATAGCCTACGAGTCTTTTGGGAAAACCCACCCAGGCTCCAAACTTGGCCAGCATTACCCTGAATAGGTTGGGGAAAGAACACTTTGGTGCTGAATAGCACCAATCAAACCCCAAAACCAACAGTCCATGAAACCCTTGAAAGTAGGTGATCATGTATGGCTTTCTACTTGATATCCATATCTGTTGTGAACTATTGCTGTTTGGGACCCTTTCCTGTAACCCACGTCATCATATTACCCAACACCATGAAAATCTACCCAGTCTCCCATAGATCACTCCTCGTATCAACTGTTCCCAACACAACTCTGCACCCGAAGCAACTCCCACCACCATCTGTGTGGTTAGCAGGAGAGGCAGAATTTGAGGTCCAATGCATCCTGGATTCACAGATCAACAAATGACAGTTGCAATACTTTGTAACTGGAAGGGACATGGGCCAAAGGAGTAGGGTTGCCAGCCTCCAGGTGGGGCCTGGGGATCTCCCGCTTTTACAACTGATCTCCAGCTGACAGAGATCAGCTCCCCTGGAGAAAATGGTTACTTTGGAGGGTGGACTCTATGACATTCTCTATGACATGCGGAGGGTGGACTCTATGACATTCTCTATGACATGCGGAGGCCCCTCCCCTCCCCAAACCCCACCCTCTCCTGGCTCCACCCCCAAAGTCTCCAGGTATTTTCCCACCCAGACTTGGCAACCCTACAAAGGAGACATCCTGGGAGCCTGCTAGATATGTCCATGCCCTCCAGCTTATCCACCTCTTCAGCAGACAGTACCCAGATACGATAAGGCCAACTGTACCAGGAAGAGGCATTAATAGGAGGGAGGAGGGTGTCACGGACCAGAGTCTGGTCTCCTCCTTGTTGGTCAGAAAGACCAAAGACTCAGATGAGGAAGGGGCTCAGTGCCCAATATCAGCACAAAAGTAGGCAGCTGGAACAGTCTAGGAACTCTCTGTAATGTTCAAGAGGTGCTCCAGGAGTTAGAGCCAGCCCTCTCATCCTGGGATGCAGCCTTGTTCTCTGACTCAGACCCTGAACCCTCTACTCCACATCTCACTGTAGTAGCTCTGGTCTCTCCCCAACTGACCTCTCAAAACACAAAGCCTTGAACCAACCCAACCCTGTCAGAGTACTTGCTGCCTGCTCCTGGAGGGTCAGGGCTTTCATCTCGACCTCCCTCCAAGAGTATTTAAGGTCTCAGTTCATTTTTTCAGCCTTTACTGCAACAATATCTAAGCTCTAGTTTTGTTGACTCCAGCATCTCAGCCTATAGCAGGATAATACTACAAAAGTGTCTAGTGCCAATTTTTACAGTTGCATGTATATATTTCAATACTCTTGAAATAAATGCTGTTCAACTGGTGTGATCCCCAGGTAAGATGCGCCCCAGCCTAAGGCATATATCTTCATAATTTTGTTGTTTTTAAAGTATATACTGAGAAGAAAGAAAGGAGACACAGACTGAAAAACCAGAAGGAAAATGATGAACTTTATAGGGTAAATGTATTATATTAGTGAAGACTGTTAAGCTACATCTGGGGAGGTTCAAGGTCAAACCCCCTTCTACCATGAAGTTCACCACATAATCTGGGCGAGTCATTCTCTCAGCCTAGTCTACCTCACAGAGCCGTGGAAAGATAACATTGAGGAGGGGAGATTCATGTCTCCTGCCCTGAGCTTCTTTGGGGAATACAAAGAAGTGGCTCCCATTTTTCACATATTGGAGTTGAAAATGCATGTTCTGGGTCCCAAACGACTGTTGCTCTAAAGTATTTCTGACATAAACTTTGCATGGTCCTTCCCTAGTTAGGATTGCAAGGTGATCAGAAACAGAAAATTAACCTGGCCAAGCTTTGGTGTTGTCAGGTCTGGGTTGGAAAATACCTGGAGACTTTGGCCACTTCCGCACTGTCATTTTTGTCACTCATTTGTCCCTATTGCTTTGGGTCCCCTCCCCTTTCCACATGTGTTTTGCTTCCTCTGGGACTACTAGAAAGAGCAAAACACATGGGGGGGAACCCTGAAGCAATAGAGACAAACGAGTGACAAAAATGATGGTGCGGAAGTGGTCTGTTGGGGTGGAGCCAGGAGAGGGTAGGTTTTGGGGAAGGGAGGGGCATCATCATGGTACAATGTCATAGAGTCCACCTTTTAGAGCAGCCATTTTCTCCCAGGGAACTGATCACTGTCAGCTGGAGATCAGTTGTAAAAGCGGGAGATCTTCAGGCCCCACCTGGAGGCTGGCAACCCTACCAAGCTTCTGTCTCTTAGTGATTTTGCTTTCTTTTGGTGCAGCCTCCAGAAAAGCAAGGGGAAACAGGTTGTCGTTACCATCTCCCTTCAGCCATTGTTTAAAAGCTTTAAATTGTGAGTGAGTAGGTAGTGTTTACGCAGCTACACACCAACCAACCTCTAGGCTACACACCAACCAACCCTATAAAGAATCCCTAGCTCCACCCCTTGGCCTACACTGGCTTCTGTCCCCTGACCCTCAGACCCTTGGCCCTGCATAGGAATCAGAATTTTTAGTTCCCAGAGTGGCACTCATTCCTCTAACTCCCACTTTACCAAGTGCTGTTCTACAGCTCTTTGACTAATGGCTTCTGATAGCACAAAGCATCGAGGCATAGAGTCAAGGAGGAAAAAAGGTCCTTTTCGAATTCTTGAAGATCCTTTCCCTGTGGGCACCCATCTTGGGAAATTCATAAATTAAAATGTGCCATACCCTACAAAAGCGTTTCTCCCCTGTAGGTTTTTTATTTGCTCTGATGCGGGAGAAGATGGAGCTTTCCCCCCCCCCCCTTTTTTTGGGCTTCTGAGTTACAGCTCACTTTATTTATAGAGACTTCAGTCTGAAAGCTGTTAAAAGTAATAAACCCTGTCTTTTTGAAGAATACAACTCCATAATTTAATCATGCCTACGGGCACCAAAGACACAGGCAAATAATTGTGTTCATGTCATTCAAGTGTGAAATCGCCAGCATGGTCTGAAATCTAATTTGAACAAACCTCTAATACTTGGTCCACTTTTGGACAACTACAATTTAATTTCTTACCCTCCGCAACAAACAGAGTTTAATGAAGTGTCCCAGAACTGGTGACGTTTCCTACTGACAGTCTTTTTACCAAGTCACAAGTGTGTTAATATTCCAAGTATCAATTCCCATAATCACATTATATAGATACCTTAAACAGATATGCTCTTTGAGGCTGTGAAAACGGTGGCTGAATACAGGACACAAACAAAAGAAAACTTGCAGGGGAAAAATCCACAAGGAAAACAGAATTGCTCAGATACTGATAGGACCTCAGGTGGCCCTGAATTCTTCACCTGTGCCCTGCCCTTGGGAAATCCCCACTTCAGTTTAAGTTAAGAATGGTTATGTAAAAGGGTGCTTGTATGTAATATTGGTCCTCAGACAGCCTGCTCCTGCACAAAAGGTATTGTGCCAGTGATCTGGTGGTTGCTGATGTTCAGTGTCGCTGAGATGCTCTTCATTTACAGGGATTTAAAAGTCCAAATGCGCTTTTAGTCTGTTACCTGCCAGTTCAAGGTCTAGGGATGCCAGCCTCCAGCTGGGACTTGGGGATCCCCTGGAATTACAGCTCATCTCCAGACTACAGAGATCAGTTCCCCTGGAGAAAATGGATGCTTTGGAGGGTGGACTCTATGGCATTGTACCCCACTGAAGTCCCTGTCCTCCCCAGGCTCCATCCCCACATCTCCAAGAGTTTCCCAACCAGGAACTGGCAAACCTACCCCCCCAATCCCCTGCCAGTGGTCAGGGGTGACCTGGTAAAGGACTGTGAGAATCCATAACAATGCTACTGCCTGGCTCACTGCCCTCACTAAGCCCCTGAGCAGGCTGGCATTTGCCTTTCCATGTGAAAAGCCATGTCTTCAAACAGACTGGCCCTGACTGGGCAGAAAGATGGGATATAAATGTTGTAAACAAAATAAATGGAACTTGAGGATCTTTCAATGCATTGCAT
Organism: Lepidodactylus listeri; assembly: GCA_029233225.1. Lineage (NCBI taxonomy): Eukaryota > Metazoa > Chordata > Lepidosauria > Squamata > Gekkonidae > Lepidodactylus > Lepidodactylus listeri. Next base: position 53,158,526 of record JARCFY010000001.1, on the reverse strand, counting down.
GGCCTTAGGAGCCAGTTTGGTGTAGTGGTTAAGTGCGTGGACTCTAATCTGGGAGAACCGGGTTTGATTCCCCACTCCTCCACTTGCACCTGCTGGATGACCTTAGGCAAGCCATAGTTCTGTCAGAGCTGTTTTCTCAAGAACAATTCTGGAAAGAGCTCTCTCAGCCCCACATACTTCACAGGGTGTCTGTTGTGCGGAGGGGAAGGAAAAGGAGTTTGTAAGCCGCTCTGAGACTCCCTTGGGTAGTGAAGGGCGGGGTATAAATCCAATCTCTTCTCTTCTTCCTCTTCTTCGGTTTTGCAGGTCTGTCCGGGGTTGCATCCACGTGACACCGATTCTCCATGTTGCTTCCATTGCTGCTGAGAATGCAAAAGCATTTGAACAGGCAGGTAAGCAGTCAGCTCCTGCCCTACTCCTGCCCTTCCCCATTCCTTTACAGCAAATCTGGACAAAGTACCGCTCGCAAATCTCCCCTTGTATCTCCAAAAAGGAATACAGATTTACATTAAAAAATGAACATGAGAATTCAAATAAACTAGTAGATCATGGTGACAGATTATTATGATGTTCTTGCACTATATCATAATACCAATTATTGATTTTTTAAAAAGCCCTCTAGTGGCACAGCAGGGAAAATTGTCCCAGTGTGGGTGGGACTTTTTAAAATGTGCACCTTCCCATCCAGGTGGCATACGGACATGCTTGGACTGTGTCTTTTTTTAAAAGACAGCAGCAAAGCGGGTTTAGGAAAAATCAGAACAAAGCAGGGGAACCCTGGAAAGTGGACCATGTCCTGTGGATGCTAAAAAGAAGTGCTCCAGTTCCAAAGCGAAGTTGGAGTAAAACAGCCAAGTGGAAACAGCGCAGATTGTGCTATGGGAACGTGCCTCTAAGTCCCCATTTACATTATACATTGGATAGTATGTATAAACGGTATGTGTTCTACTGTTGCCTTTAAGACTAACTAGGAAGGTGTTCTTAAACACACCGCACGGGAAAATGCTTGTGAAGAATGTTCAAAATTTTTTGGAATTCTCTTCTCCTTGCCAAAGCCTGAACTTGCACATCTTTCAGAAAGTGGTGCAAGATATTGTTATTCTCACTGGGTGTGGGTGTTGAGGAATAGGGAAAGATAGTGTAGAAGAAATCAGTATACTGATACCTAATCTCAGTCCTTGGGTTATAGACAGGGGTCCTTTCGTAGAAAAAGAGGTGCAGGAGCTCATTAGCATAACTCATTAGCATAACTCATTAGCATATGCCACATCCCTTGACATCACCAGAAGTGTGTCAGAAAGGGAATGTCAGTTTCAGCCCCATTATACCCTATGGGCCATTGAAATCAATGGCAAAAACTCAGGGTATATGAGGGGCTGGAGGAAAGGGGGTTTAAGGGAGAGGCTCCAAACTTGCAGGGTAGCTGCTGGAGCCTCTCCTCGAAATACCCACCAAGTTTCAAGAAGATTGGACCACAGGGTCCAATTCTACGGGCCCCCAAACAGGTTGTCCCATCCCCTCCATTGTTCTCTATGGTGGGAAAAAGTGTTACTTTTTTCCTGCCATAGAGAACAATGAAGGGAATGGGGGCAACCTGTTTGGGGGCCCGTAGAATTGGACCCCCTGGTCCAATCTTCTTGAAACTTGGTGGGTATTTTGAGAAGAGGCCCCAGCAGCTACCCTGCAAGTTTGGAGCCTCTCCCTCAAACCCCCTCCCCTCCAGTCACTTTTAAAGTTGCCGCCGAATTTCAGCAGCAATTCGGCAGCGGGCTGAATCAGATCAAAGAATCTGATTTGGCCCCTGGCTGCCCTAGTGGCCACTCCTGAGCTGGCGGAGCTTTGCTCCGCCTCGCTCTGGCCCTATAGATGAAATAAAAATGCAGAAAGTCCAAACTGCTTGTTTGAAAGCAATTCCCACTCACACCACTACAACTTTCTTCCAAACAGGTATGCTGAGTATCCACTCTTAGCATTACTCTTTGGTCTGTTGAATCTACTGTAATAGCATAACACAGAAATTCAGAGAGCACGTTCTAAATTGACTAGCTATTTGAACTCTGAATGATCACCATTTTGAGACTGTTTGGAGAAAGCAGATTGCTAGATTTAGAGATGGATAAAGACAGAAACTCTTCTGTTCTGACAAATCATTTTTGAGGAAATTGATTTCTTGCTTCCCCATAACAGTGAAATGATACTTAATCCAGTGAGATGTAAAAATTCAATAAAGCAGAATTTTTATAGGGGCACTTGGGTCATCAGATTAAACAAAGGAAGCAGCATTCTTAATGGAAGATAAATGGGTTGTTCAGATGGGCTTTACCCTAACCCCTGCCAGACTGATCTCAAAAAGCATCTCTCCGACTTAGGTTAAAAGACTGTGAGGGGTAGCTTCACCTCTCTGGAAAACTAATTGCTACAGTTTACCACCTGTGCCCTACATGTGTGAAATATATAAAATATCTGACAGGAAATTTTCTCCCCACATTTGGCTAGGTTTAGTCAGTGAACCCAACGTGAGATAATCCAAAACAATTTGGGTTCAGCAAAGGTTGGAAAAATATTATAGCAAACATAACGCTTTGTTGGAAAGCTTCTTTGATCTTTAGATTATCAAATGCGGAGTTTCTAATCTGACAAATTTTTAGTGGCAAAGCCTAATATCTAAACATTCTTTCTCTGTCATAACAGCTTAATCCCTTGAGAATGTGATTTAAAAGCACAGAAGAGCAAAGGTTACCACAAGATTTGTACAAAGGAGGAGCCCTGCCTCAGACACCTAGATTAAAAAAATTAAAAACCAAAACAAAGGCCATTAAATGACAGCACTGAAAGTTCTGTGTGGACTGGCACCACCAGGTCATATTCAGTTCAAGTTATACCAAAAATACATGGACTTCAAAGAGAATTGTGCCGTAGATGGCAGACAGGAGCAGCAAAGTTTCCTTTTTTAAGACTTAGTTTATGCTTCAAATCGCCCAGATGGCTCGACATGACAAATAATGCTGATTGCGATCGTGTTGTTTTAATGTAATTAAGCCCTATTTTTTATTAATATTAGCTAATTAAAATACCCTTAAGAAGAGTTTCTATAAAAATTCCTAGTGAATTTAAAGCAAAATTCCAGTAGAAGTAATTTTAAAAGGGTGATTTCACACTTACAAGCACCAAAGAAAGAAAGAAATGGACTCAGGCAGAGGTCCATCAGTGGCTATCAGCCACAAAGTATAGATAGAAACTCTCAGTATGGGGCAAGTGATGCTCTGTATTCTTGGTGCTTGACCGGGGGGGGGGGGGGGGGACGACAGTGGGAGGGCTTCTAGTGTCCTGGCCCCACGGCAGGACCTTCTGAGGGCACCTGGTGTTTTTGGCCAATCTGTGACAGAGTGTTGGACTGAATGGGGCCACTGGCCTGATCCAACATTGGCTTTACTTATGTTCTTATGGTCTTACCCTGAGCCCGCTTGAGAAACAAAGAAAGAAAGAAAGAAAGAAAGAAAGAAAGAAAGGAAGGAAGGAAGGAAGGAAGGAAGGAAGGAAGGAAGGAAGGAAGGAAGGAAGGAATCATTAAACTCCAAGGATCAAATTTGAGTTGGCCCTCAGTTAGTTCCTGAGGAAAGGTTAGGGCTAGTACTATTAGCACCGTAAAAGGGAAGTCATTTCTGTCTCTCCAGTGAAATAATCATTTGTACCCAACTGTGCAGACTGATCCTTTTCTTGGAAGTAACTCTAACTGGGTTTAATAGGGCTTACTCCCAAAATAAGCCATGTTGAATGCAGTAAGACAATCTTCCAAGTAAACAAGAATTGGATCTAGCTGTATGTGTTTGAGAGTGATTAAGGTATTTTCTCTTTTCTTACCTTTTTTAACCTGTATGACAAAGTGTTTTATCCTAAAATACCTTTTAAAAATACCCAGGAGTTTAGGATTTTAACCACAAAATGGTTCACAAAGCCTTCCCAGGGCAGATTTAAGCCATCATTAAACCTATGATAATTTAATCTGCTTTTAGAATCAAAGAACAGCCAAAGGGGTAAAACGAAGGAGATCAACATGGCTCAGAAAGAATGTTGAAGCTGAGGTAAGCGACACAAAAATGCACATATATATACAGAGACCTGACCCAAAAGCTTTCCAAATGGTGCCAACACAGCTGCCTTTGCAGCCAGCCAAACAACCACCCTTGGCTGCCAAAGCTAACATTAGGGGAAGCAGCTTGGTCTTTGGGTGTTTCAATTACTCAGCCACAGCTCCAGATCTATTGTTTCCTTTTTTCAGCTATTCTTTCTTGAACAGATGTTTTGTTTCTGAGTTATCAGCATGGCACTGTCTCTGGAATATTGATGACTGCCGACAGCAAAAGCAAATTCCCTTCATGCCGTCTGTGACGAACTGCACTTTTAAAAGCTTAGAATTGCTGTGTAAACAGATAAAGGACTGTGAAGGGTTAATTCTTCACAGAACCAGAAAGCCTTGAGTGATAGGCTGCTCCAAGAGATCAGATTGGTTACCATCAGCTGAACAGAGAAAGACTTCTGAACTGGATGCTGAGGGGAGCGGCAGTCTGATTTCAGCCCTTGCTAAGAAGAGCCAAGTACTGACACATTCAGAATTCAGCTATGACAGAGTAGTTAACACAAACAGGAGAATTGGGGAAAGCTGGCAAGAATGCATGGGTAGTTAGACAGAGACTCTTATTTGGGCCAAGAAAAGGGGGTAGATTGCTCTGAAGAGTGCAGAGATCCCTGGTCTGATGTGGTTAGAAACTGCCTTTAGAGACCTTAAGAGTCAGTTAAAAACTCAAGACGAATACTGGTGTTTTAAGAGACGGGGTTTTAGTAGTGGAAACCAAAAGAGTCAGAGAACACTCAAAGAAAGTGTACTGATGTGTTTGGGGAAAACACTGGAATAAAAGCATCTCAACATAAAGATTTAAGTCACTGTGAAAAGCTTAAGAACCTCTCATTAACCTGAAACATAAGAACTAAAGTCCATGCATGTACTGGTTATACCTCAAAAATTTCATCCCCTGATTTCATGTGTCCTTTCCCCTCTATGTTAAATTAAATATTTTGTTATTTTTGAATTTCAAAACACCTCGAATGCTATTTAAGTTTTTAAAGTTAAAGTGTGCTCCCAATCCTTTGCTCAGGTTTCTGGGCTGAGCCAACAGTCAAAATATTGTACTGTGACAGGGTGGGACAACCAGAGTTCTTCAGTAAAGAAGAGAACACATTACTAGGGTGGCTCAGTCAGTAAAAGGACAGAAAAATGGAGGGGAAAATCTTGCCTCTGAGGGAAGTGGATGGGCAGAGGGTCATATCATCTTTTGTCCTAGCTCCCATTCCACCGGTAGTTTTGCTCCCAGGATCACAAAGCTCTCTTCAGATTTCCCCCCTCATAATATAAATTTCTAAAGTAATTCCCTTTGCATACAGGCATACTAGGAGGTCAGGAATGTTAGGGACCTTCCATACTTGCAGGGAAATAGCAAGAGGCTGAAGTCTAACCCTGTGACTTTCCGCAAGGTGAGGAACAATTCATGCATACTTCCCAGCTCACGGGGGAATCATTTCAACAGGCAATAGCGCAGAGCTCAGACCAGATTAATTGTCCTGACCAGGGAATGTGACTGCATTTTGGTTCCTTTAGCTGATGCAAGAAGCTGCCACTCTCTGCTCTGCCAGTGAGTTCTTTCTCCCCTGAAGTGACTATGGGGGAAGATGGAAAACGGGCCCAGAGATACAAAGCCCATGCTGTCTCTGAGCCCAAATCCCTTCCAAGTCAGAGCGGTTTGGGGGGCAGCTGATTTCCCCTGTGAGTTTTGCAGCGTCTCTTCCCTTGTACTTTCACATACAGGCCCACATGCATTTTATTAAGAAGGTCGGCTCTGCCTGTGTTTGGGACTCACCTTGTGATGCGAAGTCCTTTCCCACTCCTTTTCACTGCTGTTGGAAATGCCAAGAGGTGTATTCAGAGCCAAACAGATGTAGTTCCCTTTTGTCTTGGGAGAATAAAATACTGGCGTTGAATTGGTTCCAGCTTTTTATATTTGTGTAAGCAGGCAATCTAATTATAAAGAAAGTTAAAGCCAACATTAGTCTCGTTACCAAGAGGCCTGAGCTGTATCATATGCCAGAAAAATTTAGCTTTTAAATAAAGCAGTTTGCATATTCATTTAAGTTTTAGCCCACGCCACCCTCAGTACTCTTAGCGGGTAATAACAAATGTAAGCACAAGGATTTTGTAAAATAACCATTACAGTCCTACAGAAATGTGTCAACGCATTATTAAAATTCAATCCTATTGACTTAGCCATGAGAGTGGCCACAAAACAGCAGGCCTAAAAAGACCTTCCTACAAGAAGCTGAAGTTTTGTTAATTCTCCACAGGAAAAGAATTTCACAGTTGTGAGGCAGTGCGAAGAGCACTTTTTAAATCAAGGTAATTTATCATAAGAGAATGGACAGAAATAGGCTGTCGATCACTTAAGGGCTATCAACAGTACAGAGTTGCACAAGTTGAAACACTCACACTTCCTAGGGAATTCTGGAAGCTGCAGTTCTGGCAAAACTACAAATGCCTGTGGCAAAACTACAATTCCCAGGATTCCTTGAAAGAAGCCATGGCAGTTAGCTACATAAAAAGTAGACAAAGATATCAACTAAGTCTCTGAGGAGGCAGCATGGGAAAGAATAAATGCACGGAAGGCAGTATTTGAATGGTCATTTACAAGATGAATTCTAGTTTCACAGACCAACAAGGGTAGCAATGGTCATCTGGTACTGAGCACCAATATGAAAGCAGCTACAGTGGTACCTCCCATTTCCTGCTTTGAGACCCCTGAACTGAACTGAGCTAGCAATAGGTCCAAGGTCATGCAGTAAGCTTCACCCTTAACTGGGGATTTGAACCCTGATCTTCCAGATCCTAGTTTAATATTCCAAGCCCTACAGCATACTAGCTGTATAAACTCTCTGTGCAACATATCCTCTCTTCCATGTTAGAGAGGACAGCCAACCTTATGATAAAAGAAAATGGTGCAGCAACTGAGCATGTGGCAGGGCAAACTATCTGGAATGTTATAAAACAGAGTCTCTTTCTTTACTGTTGGTGGACAATGGCCTTTTGTGTTTTTCACAATATTCAGGGCAGCTCAACACCACTCCAGGGATGTGCAAAAAAAATGGTATTTTTAAAGGTTTGGGTACATTGACCCCCCCCCCCCTCCCAAAATAGCTGTATTTCCTGATATTCCTGAATCCCAATATTGGTATGGTATGTGGATTTAGGATCTTCCGGTAATCCCAAATTTCTTCAGCTCCATTATACCCTACGGGGACCAGAGTAAGAAGTAAGCTTAGAGTCCGTGCTACTCAGATGACCAGAAAGGATAATGTCACTGTACTTTTAAGGTACAGTTCCTGTTTATCTGTTCTGGTTTAGACATTTTAGATTAGTGGCTGCAGGCAGCAACATGGCTGTTGTTCCAAGTAAGAGCTGTTGTATACTTCTCCACGTAACATAATCTTTTGGTCTTCCATATAGTCATTGGTACCTCATGCTGTCTTTGCACAAAGCTAATATTTATTGGAAAGAAAGAGATTTTTATGTCTCTCCTTAAAAATAAAGAACTGTACATCCCAAACAGTTAAGGTACTTCCAGACTACCCAGAAAGCTGGGATTTGGTACAGGTATCATTCAAGAGACTACAAGCCATTTAGAAAGGAGCCATGATTACACCTAACTGACAAAATGGGTGACGTGGCATACAGTATCATAGAGGGTAGTTTTCATACCAGTTTAAGCCAAGCTCCACATAAAATGGATAACAGAGTCTGGGCTTTGTGTCTTGATTTTGGGGGAGGGAGCCCTTTCAATAGCAGCTAGGAACACTAATCTATACGCACAGAATACAAACTTAATTTACTTATGTATGTATGCATGTGTGTGTGTGTGTTTAATTCTCAAAGGCAATTTGTCAGCTGGTTCCCCCCCCCCCCCCCCCGGGCACTCAATATGACTCACTTGTGGATTATTATACTTCACTGACAACCAGGTGCCACGTACATTTGGTAACATTCAGAATGCTGATATCTAATATTATTGCATTTGGTCACTTTCTCAGTTTGGGTGTCAGCAACAACTCCGTTGGCATGGACACAAATCCCATCATATTGCCATCTGTTCCTCAAGGAACTGAGTTTTCAACAAGTTTCTGACATGCCTCCAACAATTTGTTTATAACTTTATAAATTCTCTGGGTACACCTATGATTCCCCTACCCATTAACAAAACTCGGGGTTTTGTTGGGATCTCTCAAATGATTAACTTTGCTGTTGTTGCAGAGTTGATAGCCCTTGTTTAATGGAAGAGCCACTAAGGTGGGTGTGCATGCACATGAAAGCTTATACTTTGAATAAAACTTTGTTGGTCTTAAAGGTGCCACTGGACTCCAACTTTGTTCTAAGGTGCAGGGGTCACAATGTTAGGCTAGGCTCCGGGAGACCCCACTCTGCTAACAAGGTTTGCTTATGACACTGGGCCAATCACGGTCTCCCTTTCTAGCCTACCTACCCTCTCAGTCTACAGGGTGGTTGTGATAGGCAAGTGTCCAGCAGGCGATAAACAAGGCTCCAAGCAGGGAGTGACCAGTCAAGCTATGCAGCTGGGTGCTGCAGGGGATGAGCCAATGGGCAGGGCAGCATGTGTCCATTAGTGTGCTGAGCAGTGCCAGGTGCATCCTAAACTGCACACAGCCAGGCCAGGCCAAGCACATACTTTGCCACACGTCACGTCAAAAATAAATAAAAGCAACAGTACTAGTAGTGTAATAACCCAGGGCTGCTGCTGCTTTTCTTTCTTTTCTTTTTTTTTAAGAGGTGCCGGAACTCTCAAGAAGGAAATGAAGTTTTCAATCTGTATTCTGAAAACTTCATGAACCTTTAAACATTTTAAAAATTTTGTTAAAGAGGTTCCAGAACTCCGTTCCAGCACGTTCCCTCAGAAAAAAAAGCCCTGGTAATACCTTCCATTAGATTAGATGTCACAAAATAGATTTCAGGTTGTTTCTAGGTTAGTAGGGCAGAGAATGTGGCTATGGCTGTTCTAACTTTGCAAATATGAATCTCAGCAGCAACTTGGACCTAGCGACTGGAGGACACGTAGCCCTTCCCCTTGCCATGCAAAAGCAAAGTCCCCTCACAGAGGCAATAGTATCCAATGTGGCACCACCTAAAATGAATCTTAAGTTTTGCTAATTAAAGACTTCTAGTGTGCCATTTTTCTTCTCTTTTACAAGAGCCTCATGTGACCCAATTAGCACGAGAAGCAGATCCAAGTAACTGCTGGCTTTGATATTCTCAGAGGGGAAGCAACTATGGCTTCTTTGTCCCAGCATACTTTGGTGCAACACGAGCTCTTTTTGAAGCAAGCAATTTGAATTTGTGTGCCTACTTTATTCCATTTTAAGACTATTGGAAATTGTAGCTGGGGCTTTTCCAGCATGCCTTGCAATGTCTCATCCCCCTCCCCCCTTTTGTTTGTTTTCTTGCTTCTCATACCATTTGATGGAGAGTTCTGGTGAGCCCCACAGCTTGCTCACTACTTTGTTTCAGTTGCTTCTAATGAAGCTGTTACTGCCAACCTACTTAGCTGTGAAGAAGGAAGTTACCTGTGTATTTCCTAGCCTCTCACCCTTTAAGACCCCCTCATGTCAAGGACTCCAAACTTCCTACTGTGGCTCTAAGTGGAGCTGAAGCAGATAGAGGCAGTCTGGTCTGCTCTACACTGCTCTCCCTCCGCTACACTACAGGCAGGTGGGAGCCCAAAGCACACCTCACAGTAGCAACTAGATGGTTCTAGAAGTCACATTACATGGGCTCTGTCATTCTGGGAAAGAAATAGAGTTACCAGCCTCCCCCCCCCCCTCCCTGGAGGTAGGAAATCCCCCACCACCAGTTGCCATTTCCTGCTGGTGCTCTAAGAAAAATAATTAAAAAAAAATGACTGTTGGCATGACATCACTTCTGGGGGAAGCGAGAAGTGATGTGATGCCTCTTTAGGAAATAGCTGAAACTCTGTGGTAAGGCCACAGATTTTTTGGGCAATTCCTAGAGAGGACTGATGTCAGTACTAACTTGTCATTGACAGTGATATCAGTACTCTCTACGGATCCTTTAAATAGTGGGTTCCATGGAACAGCAGACTCACTACTAGTGATCAGCTCTACTTTATTAAGTAATTTCAGCTGGTACAAGGCTGCTCTCCAGAGCCTCAGCTCTGTTTAAATAACATGCAATTACCACACCCAAACACACCCCACTCCCAATATAGGCTATTTACGTAACATTACTTCTTGATTGGCTACTGCCAGAGTCCTGGTGGACCATGGTTCTTCAGCTCCAAGCTCAACCAGTCTCTGAAAGCACAGTCCTGCACTGTTTCAGTCCCAATACATAACAGGATTGCTGAAAACATGATGGTTTTACCATACAGTATTAGCCAATTTTAGAGAAATTCAGCTTTCCCAAAAAGTGCCATCACACCATCACCTCGACATCCCTTCCCCCCCCCCCCCCCATGTCCATGCCTCTCCCTGGTCTCCCATGGAGCAACATGGCTACTCAGAACTCCAACCACCTTTTAGGACAATAGTTTCCCTATTGCATAGAGAGATTAGCCTCGGTATCGCCCCTAACACTGCTGCTGATACTAGGCAAGCTGCTCCTTGGGGGGCGGGGTATATTAGCAGCCAGGTTTGGTTTTGGTCTTGAATGACATTCCTTTTGGAACAATGGACAAAGCAACGTTGCATTGATGTGAAGCCTTTTTGCTGTTTTTTTTGGGGGGGGGAGCTCCCAGCAGCCCACAGCATTGTCCACCAGAAATAGGGTAAAACCATAGAGTTTCTGTAAATTCTAGTGTGTCTAATGACATCACTTCCACTTTTTACTGGAAGTGATATCAGCATGTCTGTGCACCGGGCCCCAATCCCCAGCTGCTCACAGGAGTTGCTGGCTGCAGCCTGGAAACCCTAAATAAAGCAGAGGGAGAACTCGGGAAGAAGACTACTTGATGCTGAAAACCAGATCAGCACTATGGATCCATGCCCCCAGTTCTGATATAGGGACCTGGAATTTTGCCCCCATCTCCCCCTCCCAAAAGCCCAGGTGATGAAGGATATGGAAATTTCAGCCCCCTTTCTGGGCCCCAAACACTAGCTATTGCTGCTGTTGTCCAAACAGTCATGAGTATAAATGCGCAATTTTTTCAGTGGAGGGAGGTAAGCAGTGGGGTACCGCAGGGATCAGTACTTGGTCCTTTTTAACTTGATGCTTTTTAACTTGTTTATTAATGATTTGGAGTTGGGAGTAAGCAGTGAAGTGGCTAAATTTGTGGATGACACAAAGTTGTTCAGGGTGGTGAGAACCAGGGAGGATTGTGAAGCACTCCAAAGGGATCTGTCGAGGATGGGCAAGTGAGCATCAGCATGGCAAATGGGGTTTAATGTGGCCAAGTGCAAAGTGATGCACATTGGAGCCAAAAATCCTAACTATAAATACACGTTGATGGGGTCCAAACTGGTGGAGACTGACCAAGAGAGTGATCTTGGAGTTGTGGTAGATAACTCAATGAAAATGTCGAGACAGTGTGTGACTGCAGTGAAAAAGGCCAACACTATGCTGGGGGTTATTAGGAAGGGAATTGAAAACAAATCAGCCAGTATCATAATGCCCCTGTATAAATCAATGGTGTGACCTCATTTGGAGTACTGTATACAGTTCTGGTCGCCACACCTCAAAAATAATATTATAGCATTGGGAAAAATGCAGAAAAGGGCAACTAGAATGATAAAAGGGTTGGAACACTTTCCCTATGAAGAAAGGTTAAAGCGCTTGGGGCTCTTTAGCCTGGAGAAACAATGGCTGAGGTTTATAATTGACATGATCGAGATTTATAAGATTATGCATGGGATACAGCAGGTAGAGAAAGAAGAGCTTTTTCTCCCTTTCTCACAATACAAGAACTCGTGGGCACTCTATGAAATTGCTGAGCAGTTGGGTTAGAACAGATAAAAGGAAGTCCTTCTTCACCCAAAGAGTGATTAACACGTGGAATTCACTGCCACAGGAGGTGGTGGCAGCTACAAGCATGGACGGCTTCAAGAGGGAATTAGATAAACATATGGAGTAGGGGTCCATCAGTGGCTATTAGCCATAAATTATAGATAGGAACTCTCAGTGATGCTCTGCATTCTTGGTGCTTGACGGGGGGGCAACAGTGGGAGGGCTTCTAGTGTCCTACCTCCACTGCTGGACCTTCTGAGGGCACCTGATGTTTTTGGCCACTGTGTGACAGAGTGTTGGACTGGATGGGCCACTGGCCTGATCCAACATTAGCTTCTCTTATGTTCTTATGGGGGGAGGGTACAGTGCCATAGTATCCACCCTTCAAAGTAACAGTTTACTCCGGGGGAACTGATCTCTCACGTTTGTAGGTTGTATCTGAAGAAGTGTGTTTGCAGAATCATTTGTTGAAGCCAAATGTGTTTTGGAAGTTGATCCTGAAGAGCAGAAATTAACCATGCACAGGAACGCAGTCATTTCCCATAAATTTAATTATGTGATTTTTTAATAAATAATTTATTTTGAATGTCTGCATTTTAAGGTGGAGTTTCTAAGCAGTGTGCTAAGAAGGCACCTGTTCCTGGGGTTAGCCCAGCCCAGGGGCATTGCTAGGGGGGGGGGATTCCCAGGCCCCCCTAAATTTCTGAGAAGCCTGTCCCTGAATCCCACATGGCTCCAACTCCATAAACAGTGACCATGGCCTGTGAGGTCATTAGCTCCTCTCGATGATGTCATTGGGTCCCAGTTCTTTTAATGACTTAGCAATGCCTCTGGCCCAGCCCCAGCCCCCCCCCCCCAAGAAATTGGAAACTCTATGCCTATGTCCAGTCCAACACTCTGTCACACAGTGGCCAAAACACCGGGTGCCCTCAGAAGGTCCAGCAGTGGGGGCAGGAAGCCCTCCCACTGTTGCCCCCCCCAAGCATCAAGAATACAGAGCATCACTTGCCCCAGACTGAGAGTTCCTATCTATACGTTGTGGCTAATAGCCACTTCTGCTCCATATGCTAATAGCCACTTTTGCTCCAAGCTGAGGTGTGGCAACCAGAACTGCACACAGTATTCCAAATGAAGTCGCACCATCTATTTATACAGGGGCATTATGATCCTGGCTGATTTGTCTTCCGTTCCCTTCCAACCACAGGAAGGGAACGGAAGACAAATAGGGATAGGGAAGTAGAGATAGGGAAGTAGAGAAAGGATTCCTTGATCGTTTGGGGTGTAAAGTGAAGCCAGGTTGGAATTGGTGGTGGTGTGATGAGCCTCTTGCTTCCCCAAATGATGAGCAGTTCCTGGGGCCGTGTGTTGCCTGAGCTGGTTCCCTTTGGAGAAGAAAGTGTTGGAACCTTACAGGGTCATTTTTCTCATTATTTGTTTTATTTACAGACAAGGAGAGCACAGGTGGGGGGCACTCCTGCAGGGCAGCAGATTGGTTGCCCGGCATCAGGCCCCAAGAGAGAGAAGCTGCACCCCAAGTTGCAGCAGTCACCCCCAATGCTGTGGAGCCTTGTGGGCAAAAATCCTACTTTCTGAGATCCTAGCATTAAAGTTCTGAGCGAGCGATTTGGCTGCTGCAGAAATCAGTTTGTTCTGGAGCCATCCTTCCCGAGCTAAGACGAAAATGTGTGAGCTGGAAGCTAAAAAACTGTGAGCTAGCTCACACTCACTCAGAGGGAATACTGGTTACCTCCAATGGTACCTGTCTGCCCCTCTCCCCATCTCTCCAGCATAACAGACTGCTCTTTTCTTTTCATGGCTGCGGTCACACGGCCCTTAAATGCGGGAGGAAGGGCTATTTCCTCCCGCATTTAAAGGGGCCGACCACACGGCCCGCCCCAAGTCCTGCGCTGAATCGGGCTCAAAGGCGGGTTCCTCCCGCATTTTCCGACCCCGGGAAAATCAAGTGTTTTCCCGGGTGTTGTGGGACGAACCCGCATTTGAGGTATCTGGAGAGTCCTCTCTTGCAAGCATTGCGAGAGCAGGGCTGTCCAGATAGTCCCGCCGGCCATTCCCCCCCCCCCTTTTACACTTGGGCGCTTGGCCACTCAAGTGCCCAAGTGTAAAAGGGGAACCCCCCCCCCAAACTCACCAGGCAGCTGGCGGGTCCTTGGCCGCCACCGCCACTTCTGCCGCTGCCACTGACGCTGTTCCTGCCGCGGGCGCCGCCATTGTTTCTGTGGCCATGGCCGCCAACGCTTCCACCGTAGCCGCCGTTGCCATTCCTGCCGCAGCCGCCTCTTCAGCGGCCGCGGCCACCGTTCCCACCGCCGCGGCCACCGCGGTAGAAAAATGCGGCCCCTTTAAATCCGGGAGCCCTCCCGGATTAAAGGGGCCGGGTGGCCACAGCCCATGTCACCTCTCTCTCCTCCCTCCTGCTTGCTCTTCCAGGCCTTGTGGTGCACTTGGCCAAACTAAGTTCTTGACTCTCAGAGTCAAGAAGATGGCTCCAGCCGTTAAGACAAAGGTCAAGCCCACAACACTATTATTTCTCATTATTTGTTTATATTTCTCCTGACGTCCCGCCAGGCGAGGAGGCAGTGGCACAACAGGACCTCGTCCTCCTCCTCCGCGTGGGGAAGGCGCGGAGCAATGAAGCGCCCAGACAGTTACCGCAGCGCTCTGGCCCTCCTGGTGGCTATGTGTGGGGGGGTGGCTTTTCCACCCTGTGTTTCCAGGCCCAGCCCGGCTGCCCCCTCCACTAAAAGCCCCCCTCCCTCCCTCCTGGGGGGTGGGAGGGCAGGTGCAGGAAGGCCAAGGAGAAGGGCTATGGCTGCAGAGGCGCTGCTACTGCTGGCTGGGCTGCGCACTCTGGCGATGGCATCTGCCCCTCCAGCTGGCCCAGCCTCGCTTGGAAAAGCCCCCCCCATCCCCAGTGCTTTTTCTTCCGCCCCCTGGCATCCACAACAGCCAGCCCCTGCCCTCCACCATCACCACGCAGTGCTCCAGCACTCCTGGTGGCTGCAGGGGTGGGTGGGTTTGGCTTTTCCAGCCTGCCTTTCCTGGACCAGCTCAGCTGCCCCCTCCGCCAAAAGGCCCCCTCCCCTCCCTTCCCTCCCTCAGGGTGTGAGGGCAGGCACGCGGGAAGGCCAGGGAGGAGGGCTATGGCCACGGCGCTTACCTCTGATGGCTGCAGAGGGCAGTGCTGCTGGTGGTCAGGTGGCGTGCTCTGACGCCGCACAACAGCGACGGGATTCACCTCTCCAGCCAGCCCAGCCTCTCTGCTGGTGCCAGATCTCGGGATGCAAGCCTTGCCCCCCCCCCCACCAGCTCGGTACTTGGCCAGCCCCCCTGCCCACTTTCACGATGGGGGGTGGCATAGTTTGCCAGGCTTGTTCCCGTGGGGGGGCCCCGTTCCCCCCCAGGAATTTTTTGGGGTAGCGTCAGCCCCTGAGCCCGCCGAAGTTGATGACTATGGGACTGGATGGGCCACTGGCCTGATCCAACATTGGCTTCTCTTATGTTGTTATGATCCCCTTTGCCTTGCAGAATCATCACCAAACCACATGGAGTAGCAGAAACAAACTACTGAGCTCCACTGCAACTCTATACAATGTCTCAATGACACCATACCAACCCAGCTTCCCACTGGGCCAGGGGATCTCCCACCCCCAGTTCTTGTTGCCTGCTGTCACTCAGCTGGACCACAGGAGGAAATGCCTGGGGAATTGGGGGGGGGTCATCTTCCCTAGCATGGTGACGTTGCTTCTGGTGCAACCTGGATGTGATGCCAGTGCACTGGGTGACATTCTAGTGTTCATCCAAGACTCTAATTTGGGGCAAATACTAGAGCATCACTCATGGCATGATGATGTCATATACAGGTCTTGCCAGAAGTGCCACCAGTGCACTGGGGCCACTGATTGCCCCCCCCCACCATGTCCCTGCTTCCGCCATCTCCTGCCCATTGCCAGGCCATGCCTGCCAACCCTGCAATGAACAGGTGAATCTTGGTAGTGTGGGTAACACCAAGAGAGTAGAAGAATCGGGCATGAGAACCTGAAGAACATTTAGGCTCCTGGTGCACGTTGCTCATTAGCACCTACAGCATGCCTGAGCCCACATACCATCTGCCCACAGCTGCTGAACATGACTCATGATCATCCCCAGCACTTCTTTGGGCTCTTTCTAGGCAGCCTTCCAACAGAAAGACTGGGATGGACCCCACACACAATGCAGCGCTGGCCGGAATCAGGCGTACAGTAGAAGTGACAGTCATGTAGCTACTTTACTGCAGGGTTGCCAACTCTTTTTCTAACAACGATCCTGCACTACCATTTTGACCAGACATATATGGATGGAGACAGCTCTTCTTCTGCTAATCTGTGAATGCTGCTTCGAAAGGCATAGGAGGAGCCCAGGAGACCCAGAAAACCCCATTCATCTGACAGTTTCAGAACTCCATTCCTGATGTTGTTCAATAATTGGATTGTTTCCCAGTTGTGGCTCTGTGTTCAGTGGAGTTTGTCAGATGCTGAATCCCATCCCCTCCTTGTTACTCAGCTTGGCTGGCGACACTGGAGGAATGCCTTCTCTTTCTGTTTTGTTATGAACAGGATTGTTCCTGGCCAAGAGGTGAGCTTTTTTTTATTCACACACATAAGAACATGAGATGTATACTGCTGAATCAGGCCAGTAGTCTGTCTAATCCAGCATCCTGTTAGTGAGTGGCCAACCAGTTGCCCTTGAGGGCCCACAAACAAGGCACAGAGTCCAATGTTGACTCCTGGCACTAATATTCAGACACTTACTGCCTCTGAACATGAAGATTCCCCAGGGTGGATTGGCTATCGACTTCACAGGGTGCCCCTGAGTTCTAGTACTATAGGAAAGGAGGAGAACGTACTTTCCACTTTTTCTACCCCATCCATAATTTTGTAAACCACTATCATATCTGCATCTCTTGTCATATTCTCTTCTAAACCGAGAATCCATGGTGTTATCTGAAACAAAAACAAAAAAGCCCTAAACTTATAGGAAAGGGTTTCCAGCCTCTTTTTTCATTTTAGTTGCCCTCTTCTGGACTTATAAAAAACTCTGTGGTAGCTTTTTTGAGATACAACAATGAGAATTGTACAAAGCCGTGTGTGTATAAAGTGCCATCAAGTCACAGCTGACTTATGGCAACCCCAGCAAGGGGCTTTCAAGGCAAGTGATTAAACTGAGGTAGCTTGCCACTGCCTTCCCCTGCAGAGCCTTCCTTGGAGGTCTCCATTCCAAGTATTGACCCTGCTTAGCTTCTGAGATCTGATGAGATCAGGCTGTACCGTGCCACCTTCACTCCCATACCACCATACTATAGAGCTATACAATGACATCTTAAAATATTGGCCATTATATTTTCTGTCCTTTTTAAATACATCCTAGTATGCAGTGTGCACTTTTCACCACCCTCCTGTCTCCAATTTATGCAGACTGCTCCCCCCAAGACCTTGAATGGGGAAATGACAAGGTCACCTCATGTGAATGCACCATTATATCTTCTCTTGTCCTTACTGCAAAAGGTTCCTTCCACTGACAGGAGCATTCTTCCCCTAGCAGGGCTCAGTCCTCCATCTGAAGTAGGCCACCAGCTTTCCACACTGGTTTCACCCAAGTGAACTGGAGTTGGCTGGGTGATGGGGATCTAAATATTCATCCTTCCTTCCCTGCATGATCCTATTTATGCAGTAATTGGATTCATTCTTAATTTGACAGGATCCTGGCAGTATGCTAGCTACAAACTCAAGCTGACAGTACCACAGGGATTCACTCTGGACACTAGTAAGAAGAGTCCTTTGGTGTGTTTGGGTCTTCTGGTTTTTGTCTTATCTGTGGGATGGGATGGAGTTGCATCAAGAAGGAGTACTACTGTTGCCAATGTAACAGGAAGGATTTAAGTAGTAGGTGTAACTTTTCCAACAGGGATTTGGAATGGTATGGGATAGCCGAGTCTTGTCAGATCTCAGAAGCTAAGCAGGGTCAGCACTTGGAGGGGGGAGTGAAACCTACAGATTTAATGGCTCACAGCCATTTAAACATAACAGCTGATGAGAGGACCCACCCCACTATTAGTTGTAAATGGCTGGCAGCCATTTCAACCAAACAGCAGGGTGGGTCTGCCCATCAGCCTTTAGACTGAAGTAGCTGGCAGCCATTTCATAGGTCCATTTCACCTACCCACCCCGCTTTGAAGCAGGGGGAAGCAAAACTAACTAGTGAAATGGCTCGCGGTCACTTCAACCTTACAGTGGGGCAGGTCCACCCATCAGCTGTTAGCACGAAGTGGCTGGCTGCCATTTCATCGGTCCTTTTTGTTTCCCCCTGCTTTGAAGCGGGGCGAAGTTAAACTGACCAGTGAGATCACTCGCAGCCATTTCAACCTAACAGCTCAGCTGTGGAACCCTGAACCGAACTGGACAAAAGTTGGGTAAATGTTCGGGGAAGGTGCCTTTTCCGAACATTGGTTCAGGGGCTCCAAACTGGCCCATGTTCGTGCTGAATTTTGGCTCATGAGCTGGTTTGTGCCCATCCCTACTACATAACTATCCCAACAACTTTTTGGAATGACAGCTCCTTCTACCATGGATATTAAGTTCTTCATATCGTCAATATACAATCTAGTCTTACAGTGCCACTCTATGCAAGTTTACTCAGAAAAAAGTCCCATTTTATTGAATAGTTCTCATTCCCAGGTAAGTGTTCTTAGAAGTGCATCTTAGAACAAAGAGACACAGGCTGTGGTCACACTGCAAGCTTATCCCGATCTGTTCCCTCTATAGGTTTGATTGGGATTATTTTTGTTCAGGTTTGGATGACCACACAGCCTTCCCTGAACTGCTTGCATCATGGGACGAGGCTCTGGGCACTGTCCAAATAGCTGTGCCACTGCTTGGGTGGCATGGCTTGTTTTGTTTTTGTTTTTTTTAAAAATGGCTATGCACGTATGCACATGGTTGAATCACTGCTCCCACTGGGACTCACCATGCTCCCTTGTTTTTGCAGGTCCCCTCCCAGTGAACAAAATTAACCGATGATGTACAATTGAGCACTGGACTCTATATGTGTGCTTGAACATTTATACATTGAATTTATTCATGGCAGGATAGCTCACGCGCACAATGACGGAAGCTTGGAGGGGGACTCATCACGAGAAAGACGTTCAGATGACCTAATCATGATAATTGCAAGATGGCTGTCCAGATAGGTGAAATCACGGACTCAAAGCACAAATACCTGGAAAGTACTTGATTTTCCAGGTGTAGGAAAACTTGCTAGGGAACCAGGAGGATTGTGTGAGTGAGCCCACTTCGGTGCAGGAGGCGGATGTGGGCATCTGATCAGTAGTTTTAAATGCAATCAAAATGACCATGTGACCACAGCCATAGAAAAGAATCAATATATTGTGACAAGAGAGGCCGAGGACAGACTGGCAATGTAAAGTGGGGCAGGCACGCTTCGGAAACGGAATAAAGGAGCACATTCAGACATGCGCATCTGTCCGTCGGCTCCGTTTTGTACTTACCCGTCTCCCAGTCGCTTTCCATCCGCTTTATCAGGACACTGGGTAAAACCGGTGTTCAGGGGCCATCCTCCGCATGCCTCCCGCTTCCAAACAGTGTGAAAACAAAAAAAAGCGCAGCGGCTCGCGGCAGTCTGAACGCTCCGTATCGCCGCTGGTCCGCATTGCTCTGGCCAGTATGAACGGCCAGCTCCGTGGAGTTTTTCCCCCGCACCAGTTCCCTCCGCTTTGCCTCCGCTTTAGATTGCCAGTCTGTCCTCGGCCAGAAAGAGTATAAAAGTCCATCTGTGGGAGGCAAGGTTCATTTTTAAGCTTCTGTGGGAAAGATCTAATAGTTGCTATTTATCATACAAAAGCTGGTGAAGGTAGATCATATGGGACAAGGAATCTTATGAGGACAAAACTTGAGGGCTGGGTGGGCTATTTATTTTAGCGAATATTTCAAAACATGACTTTAAAATTGTGGCTATATAATTAAAGAAATCTAGACTGACTGACCTTGGATTCAGCCTGTTGTGTGAATGGGCAAGCTCATAGGCGTAGACTACGGGGGGGCCTTGAGCCTCCCCCAAAATTTCCTGGGGTGGACTGAGCCCCCCTGGGAAAATGTAGCACCTGCCGCCGCACCTCCTGGGGCCCTTCTGAGGCTGGCAGCTGCTGCTGCCGGTGCCTCCCCCCCCACCTGGCCACTCTTCCATCCTTCCCTCTCCCTCCCTCTTTTCCTGGCGAAGGGAGAGGGAAGGAGCACGGGGGGAGAGAGAGGCCCTGGCAGCAGCGGCTGGCGGGCCTTGGAAGGGCCCAGGAGGTGTGGAGGTTTCCCGGCGAGGGGGGACATTGCCCCAGCGAGCATGCTTTGCGCCCCAGTGAGCATGCTTTGCGCGCGTGCTAAAGAGCCCCCACCCCCCCGGAATTTACAAAACTCTACGCCCCTGGGCAAGCTGTGGTGTGGCTGTGGATGGAACATCTGTCTGGACCCTTCTTTGTAGCCCCCCACCTCTTTCAGCCCTTTAAAGGGCTTTGTCATTTCTTTGTTGACCCTTCCACTGGGGGGGGGGGGGAGATCTTTGGATTCAGCCCATTATGTTTTCCTGGATTTTCAATGAGGAAAGGTAATTACTCTCAATAGCCTATATAGATGAGAAACTTCCCTCATCTACCTTTCTAGAAATGGCTGGGGAGATGGTTCGGTTAGATATTTATAAATTCTACATTATCTGATTTCAAATTAATCATACTAGAACTAAAATTCAGCACCCCTGTAGAGAGTTGAAGGAGGATGGTGTATATACCATGTTCGCCTCTGCTAAAGTGGTTTTGCAGGATTCTGTATATTTCAAAAAACCTACATAGCCTGTTTGACCAGGATAAGACAAAAGATACCTGTACAATGCAGGGTGTTGACTTTCTCTCAGATCACTTTCAGTTCTCTAAAAAACTACTTCTTTCTCTAGCCATATTTAGCAGTTCCTGTTTTGATATCTCTATATTACTTTTATATGCTTTCCCATTTTTACTCTGCTTTTGGATACACTCAGAGCTGCAAACAGAAAGATATTAATAACCTGAGAACCGAGAAGATAGATAGCACAGACGCTAGCAGCACCTGTGTAGAACTATTTTACTTCAAATTCATCAGACTTTTTTGGAAAGGATCAAAACATTTGATAGCTTTTTTTTACACTCATGTGTCACAAAATGACTAATTTAAAAGTAAGGGCTTTTTAAAAAATATGCATGTTTATCACCACCTTCAGAAGTGCAATTAGGCATGAATCTGTATGTCTAAACCCTTCTTACTAATATCACATATCTAAATTAGAAACTAATTATTTGGAACCAGCACGAGCCTTCATTTCAACTTTTCTGTTTCTATAATCAACCATATTTTGGTAATTTCTCCCCCATTATTTTTGGTCTTACCTCTCTAATACCAGGTTCCATGAAGTATTGGAATCAAAGAGCTGAGAAATTTTATATACTCTTCTTGTGTTTTATTTGCATAAAAGATAGTCTGTAATGCAACCAAACTATGAACAAAATGGAGCGTGCAAATATTTGATGCACTGCACAGAAATGTATTGGCCTATACCCTACCACTCCACTAAACAAAGGTTGAAGTTTTCCTCCAGCCCAAAGAGGTTTCTTTCAACAGAAGAGCCTTGGGCTAGAGCAGTCATGTCAGACACATGGCCCAGGGGCCAGAACTGGCCCATCCAGGGCTCTTATCTGGCCTGTGAGCAACTGGGGGGAAACCAGTCCAAATGTGGACCGGAATGGCCTATACTAGGGTATTATACCCCCTACTGAGGTCCCTCCCTTCCCCAAATGCAGGCCCTCCTCAGTTTTCTTACAACTCTACCCCACGAGGTGACTGCTGTGGGGAGAGGAAGGGAAGGGATTGTAATCCACTTTGAGACTCCTCAAGGTAGAGAAAAGTGGGGTATAAAAACCAGCCTCTTCTTCAAGTTGGGTAATAGCAAGTTGCTCAGTGTTTGCTGCCAGGCCTAGCCCCAAGGAGTCCTTCCTCAAAGGTGAAAAGGTCCTCCCTCTCCCCCTGCTATTTATTCACAGAAATGAAGGTCTGAATGCTCACAGTACTGTGAGGTTGCCCAGCAATAGCCACTAAGGGCATTTGCCTCTTAAACCACTTTTGTTATTTGTGGGGTTAACCCTCACTGTTTTTTAAAAAAACAAATTCAGACACCACCACCTGCAAACTTGGGGTGTTTTTCAGGTTTGTAGAAAGATCTGTCCTGTCTGTTCATGGCTCCAGTCTCTGGATTTAAGTATCCACAAATTTGGCCATGTTGTGAATTAGATATACAAGAAGGGTGACCCGTGATACTCGCGGGGGGAGTATT
This sequence comes from Lepidodactylus listeri, assembly GCA_029233225.1. Lineage (NCBI taxonomy): Eukaryota > Metazoa > Chordata > Lepidosauria > Squamata > Gekkonidae > Lepidodactylus > Lepidodactylus listeri. The sequence continues at coordinate 53,136,037 of JARCFY010000001.1, read as the reverse complement.
CCCCACAGCTCCTGGCCTGCAGAATCAGGAGGAGCTCCATAGGAGGAGGAAGCAGCACCAGGTAAGCCTTCTTCCTCCTCCCCCTGCAAGGCTGTGTGGCTCACTGCCTGGCGAGCCTTCTCCCCTCCCTCCCCCTTCCCTCCCGGACAACAGCAGTGGTGGCGGGGCCCACCATGTGCCATGCCTTCTCCCCTCCCTCCTCCTTCCCTCCTGGACAATGGTGGTGGCAGTGGGGCCCGCTGCGCACGGCACCTTCTCCCCTCCCTCCCCCTTCCCTCCTGGACAATGGTGGCAGTGGGGCCTGCCATGTGCCAAGCCTTCTCCCCTCCCTCCCCCTTTCCTCCCTGACAACAGCAGCGGCAGCGGCAGGGCCCGCCGTGTGCCAAACCTTCTCCCCTCCCCAATAGCAGTGGTGGCGGCAAGGCTCGCCACCTGCCGAGCTCCCCCAATGGCCAAAGCATTTTCTGCGCGTGTGCAGGGAACGCTTTTACTTTTGGGGGGATTTAAATATCCTCCCCCCAAGTTTTTTTTAACTTTTAGGATTTTTCTGCACATGTGGAGACTCCTCCACGTGTGTAGAAAAATCTCCCTGCCCCCCAAGTGCCCCCTCCGCGTGGATTAAGATATCCACATGCAGGGAAGCACTTGGGAATTAGATGTATAGATTTATGATATGAAGAACTGTGTCTCAGAACCTGAATTTGAAATAAAAGTTGACAGCTCAAAATGTTAATGTTTGAACTTTAGGTTTAAAGACTTTTTATTTTAATTTTGGTGTTTTTGGTGTTGATGGGTACAAATATTTAAATGTTGGCTATGAACGTGTTGGTCCACACCTGATGAAGACTTTTGGAAACGAATGTATCTACCGGATGTTTCGTTGTTGGTGACTTTGGACCCCCATCACCTACTATATTAAATTAATCATATTTTGCAATATTTTTGTATATTTTTGAAATTTTTGATGGCTATGAATTTCAGCCTGACCCAGATATCCCACAATATAACTGCAGTTTTGTAATAATTATACAACTTTTCCTCATGAAAGGGCTCTAATGATGTTATAATTGTAAAGTATCCCAAACACAGTTGTAAAACTTCATGTGGGTGAATTGTCTAATATTAACTTTGTAGGTGAAAATTGAAATCTGCATTTTTTTGGCATTTAAAACTTTCAGGCTTTCTATGTGATTTTGTTCCAGTTTTCTTTTTAAATACACAGTTCAATGAACCCGCTGCCATCTTGCCATGTATGTACTCTAAGATTTGGCCAGTGTCCACCCTCATGCTGAAACAACTCATCTGAGAAGGGTGGGGAAGAGAAAACCAAGGAAAAACTTGATGGAGCTGAAATCGAGGACATGGGGGGTGGGACAGTTAAAGAAGAGATCTTGACAGAGAGGGAGCTGAAGGAGCTGCATCTTGTCAGATAGATTTATAAAATATATTTCTTGAAGCAGCTCCCGAGGGAAAGGAAATACATCCAGGTTATTGTTTGTTGGAAGAGTAATCTTCTGAAAGATTAGTATTTCTCTCAGAGGCTCCCAGCAGAGAGAAAGGAACATTCATTGTAATAGCGATCAGGCAAGCACAAAACGAAGCTTCCCCCTTTAAAATCGCCAGCAACAATGCTGGGGTTAAAAACCATTGTCTCTTGGTCAAACATATTTCCTTGTCCTCGTAAGTGTAATTAATTGCACTTAATTAACTCTGGCACTTTACCCCCAATGCAATCAGCCCAAACGGATTGTCGCCGCTTTCTTGAGCCTCAGAGGACACGCAAGCCAGTCTATTTATCTCTCTGCCCTGTCTGGTTAAAGGGGGGCTAAACACATAATGCTTTATACCGAGCGCACAAATGGGACAGGATTCAAGTTTCTTTCTTGTGCATTTGTACATACGTAGCTATATATATGTGTGTTTTGCTATCTTCTAGGAGTTTAAATTAGAATAAATGTATTGGTTTACCTAAGCCCTTACAAAGTTACAAATAAAAATCACTATATGAATAATAATAAGAAAGAACTGATAAACAGCCTGTGAAAACAGTTATCTATCATACCGGGTAAAAGGGAATAGAAGTAATTTGTCCAGCCTCTAGTCAACAACATACCTGACAATAAAAGTTCAGCCAGCAAATCCCGGCTGCCAGGGCATATGTAGCCACAATATAGGTAATATCTTTAGTATCATTTCTTTATTGTGGCATTTTATCCCACATTTTCCTCAGAGGAGCTTAGGGAACTGGTAATCATTCTCCTCTATGCAGTTTTAGCCTCACAACAATATGGGAGATAGGCTAGGCTGCAAGAGAATTATTGGCCCACATTCACGCAGCAAATTTCATGGTTGAATGGGGATTAGAGACAGTGTGGCGCAGTGGCTGGATTAGGTCTTAGAAGACCTGGGTTCAAAGCCCTACTCAGCCATGAAATTTGTTGGGGGACTATGGTTCAATCAGTTTCTCTCAGCCTCAGATAGGGTGGGATAAAAATGGGACAGAAAAATAGAAACTGGGCATCCCTGACCTCAGGCCAAGCATTGCACCATGCTAGCTAGGGCTGCCCCCTCCATTTTGGGAAGTTCCCGAAGATCTGGAAGTGATGGCTGTGAAGAGAGGATCTTGGGGAAGAATTTCACCAAGAATCTATGGCATACCATAGAGTCTGCCCTCTGAGGATGCCATTTCCTCCAGGGGAAATGATCACTCTAGTTAGGAGATTAGTTGTAATTCTGGGAGAACTCCAGGACCTACCTGGAGGCTGGCAACCTTATCACTAGCTGTAACATATACCTACAGCCATTCCACTTTGACTAGCTTCCATTAATCCTCAGATAAGATAAATAATTCACTGGTGTGGATACTCAGACTGCAATCACACATGCTAAATAATCCGCTCTCAATCCACTTTCAAAGCACTTTTGAATTGGATTTTGCCAGTTTGCACAGTAAAATCCAGTCGGAAAGTGCACAGAAAGTGGATTAAAAGTGGATTATTTGGTGTGTGTGACTGCAGCCAGTCTAGCAATCTACACCTCCCCCAGCCATATTCCCATGAACGTAAAACCTTGATCATAGCATGGATGAAGTAATGGCCATTCAGACACTGTAGAAGTTGCTGCAACCTCAATCAAATGACAGCTCTTCTTATAAAGCTGGAAGAAAGCTAAAACTAAAATTCAGATGGTTTTAACTGAGGGTGTGTTCAGATAGGCAGCTAATCCCGCCATTGGCCTGGCTGTAATTTGAGTTAGATCTTTTTGATCCAGCGTTGCACAACCAGACAGCCCACCCGTGAAGCGCTTCACCGCGCGTGACTCCCACAGTGGATTGCCTAGGTGGCATCCACTGTGAGGAGCTGTGTGGTTGGGTTTTTTTTAAAAAAAATCCTGTCTCCACATGCGCATAGGCGCCTTACCATATACTTGTTTTTCCATGCATGCATGTACTAAAATTGTAAAAACATCGCCAATGGTACCTTCCTCTAGGTATTGTTTCACTTTATTAAGTGTGTTTGGGTGTGGCAATTGCATGCTATTTAAAAAGTTGATAAAGTTCAGGAGACCGTCAGAGGCTGAGGACAGACTGGCAGTCTGGCCTGCTCTGCCTCCGCTTTAAAAGCAGAGGCAGAGCGGCCGTCCAGACTGCCACATCTGCCCCCCAGAGGCGTCCTGGACTCACCTTGTCCAGCGGCGCACTCCTCCCGCAGCAGCCGGGCACCACTTCCTAGTGGTGTCCTGGTGGCTGCGCGTGCGTTCCACCCACTTCCGGCAGGTGTGAACGTGTGTGGGTGGGCGGAGCCACGTGGTGTTCTGCCGCCGCCGCCGGAAGTCGCTCGCAGTGTGGACGCTGTGGGCGGCTTCCTTGTGGTGGCATCTGAACGCCGCGCTGTGGGGCAGTTCACCCTGGCTTGTTCTGCCGCACTCCTGTAGCGCGGCAGAACTTCAATCTGTCCTCGGCCAGAAACATAACATTGTTTGGATAGCTTGAGCAGAGCTCTGGGGATGTCGCATGTTTAAGCAGTTATGCCTGCATCACTAAGAGTTTTTTAAAATGGCGGCTGTTTGGGATGGTCTTGAGACCATCCCTATGGGCTGATTGCTATCTTTTAACCACTATCTTTTAAGTACAGATCCCCGATGGGGATCGATGGGCTACTAATGAAAGCGGCACAATTCCCAAACGCTGAGGTCTGGACGTGCACTTTAAATCCACCAGGAGCTCGTGCCTGGCGCGGCTCAAAAGAGCTGTATGAACACACCCTGAGAAAAGAAAAATTTCCTCCACCGAAGGACACTAAATGCCCACTTTCCCCTTCCTGAACTCTTTGTTTGATCTTTGGTCACCAAGTTGTAACCTGAAACATCTTCTTTTAGATTTAAAACAGCGGCTGAATCTGGAGAAATGGCAGACCAGGTTCTCCCACCCAGCCCTTCCCAGGTCCATTCCTTCCCCACGGTGACAGGCCAAGGAAAGAAGGATGGACAACAGAACCCAGAAAGGGATGGGGCAGAGAAACAATCTCTGGGTCATAACCAGATGCAACTGGAATTCTAAAGGTAAAATGGGAGTTTTCAGGTTGTAATCTAGCAAAGCTGAATGTTCCCTGTGGGGCTGCGACTTTGTTTTTAAAAATGATCTAATGCCAGGTGGGCTTGCTTCCAGGGTGACATAGGGTGGGATCAGGCCTGTAGCCAGGATTTTGTGGCTTGTGGGGCAATTTTTTTTTCTGGTGGCCATTATCGGCCATAATGAATGGGGGTGACCTGCTGATCAGCTGGAGGTCCCTTTAAAGCTTGCAGGAGGGAGGGGCTGGCCCTTTAAGGAAGGGGGTGGCACTCCCAATAGCCCTCCCATAGCAACAGGCCAGGGTGGGATACAACCAGCTTTTCCTTTGGTGGCAAAGGGACCCCTTTTGATCACCTAAAAGGCTGTGCTGGGGATCATGGGGCGTGCATGGACAAAAGCCGTATGGGATAGAGGCTGCTAAGAAGGAGAATTAGATGAGACTGAGCAAAAAAGAGCTGGCTGGGCTCCAACCCATAGTTGCCATTTTCTTTTCAGCGCAATGGCTGATGGGAAGAGAAAATGCTGAGCAGCTGATCTGTCCAGACTTGCAGCCTCAATCCTTTGGCCAGAAACATTCTTGTCACATATATAACCTGTTGATGTTGAGGCTCTCTTTTACCTCATTACCTTTGTCTGCCAGACAGCAGGGCCAGAACACTGTTGGACATAATTTTGTGTGGATTGGGAATATTTTTGGTTACTACATTTTAGAGTCAGGTGTAGTTTGGTTCAGATCACCATTACGTACAACTGTGAGTCCCTGACTCTTTTCTTTAAGGCAGAGCTTCCACTTCACCAACCCTATGGCATTAAGATCTTCCACCCCTAAAAACTCAGAGCTGTAAGTCTGGAGGGAGCATGGGAGATAGGTGTGTTTTACAGCTTTCCTGGCTGAAATGAGGTCTGTGTCGACCACTTAAGTGCCGCATTTCCCAGAAGAGCTATTGCCACTTGGCTGCTCCATTAAAAAGAGCTCTCCTTGCCGGATTTTTCTCTAAATTGTTGTTTAATTAAAATGGAGTGACTGTAAATTACTTTACATTTCTCAGTTCAGTTACCTTAACTATTGGCTATGGGCAGCCCTCTGACATGGTGAAGGGCCCCAGTCAGCTTAGAGTTGCAAGTAGGCCTACAGGTCCCTGATGACTGGGCATATTGGTAGGAGATGAAGAGAATTCCCAGAGCGTGATGGTCACATTCTGTCAGACTCCTTTGGCATCCACTGTATTTCTTCATACAAACGACATCCGCTTTGAAATGAACCACAAGTGCAGTGGAGCTGAGAGCCCTAATTATTTCAAGTGTAGAACAGCCATCCCCCCTCCCCCCAACAAGGATTCTGTGTCTTTCACTGCTCCTTGACGGACAGAACATTTCATGGCTGTTATGTATTGGGACTGAAACATTGCAGGACTGTGCTACCAGAGACTAGTTGAGCTTGGAGCCTAAGAACAATAGCCCAGTAGGATTCTGGCAGTAACCAATCAAGTACTAATGTTATTTAAATAGCCTATCATTGAGAGTGGGGTGTGTTTGGGTGTGGCAACTGCATGCTATTTTAAAAGGGCATGTGGCCCTGGTCTTCAGTCTTGCTCTTGCTGAAATCACAAATAAAGTTGAGATGATCACTAGCAGTGAGTCTGCTGATCCATGGAACCCACTATTTAACAATGGCAAATATTTTTTTAATGATTCTGAGATGAAGTAATGGGGTGGGAGGCTCCCGAAAGCACAGGAGCTCTGCAAAAGATGGAAGTCAAGGGGTGTATGTGTGCGTTAGTCTCCCTAATAGGATTACACCCTGGGAGGTTTCTTCCCCCCCCCTTTTTTAGTATTTTTACATTTGTGTGTGTGTGTGCGTGCTCATGCCTGGAAGTCATGGTGACTTCTGGTGACTCCTGCTGGGGCACAGAGGATGTTCAAAGGAGTGGCTTGATAGCCGGCCTTTGGCCTCCTGGCCCTGGTATTCTCTGGAGGTCTCCCATCCAAATACTTGCCAGGGTCAGCCCTGCTTAGTTTCTGAGATCTGATGAGATCGGTCTTGCCTGGGCTATCCAGGTCAAGGCCCTGGGAGATTTCTTTATACCAATTTATTTACCATATTCCTTTTTCCTGATTCCCAGCTCAACTGTGGACTAAGTTTGAAGCCACAGGCAATCCACTACTGTCTTGACCTCAATGATAGACTCCCAACTTCAGTATGGAAGCCATCATATTGGTCTACCTTACTGGGGAGAAGAAGTGTGCATCTAGGGTTGCCAGGTCCCTTCTGGCCACCAGCAGCAAGGCTTGGAGGAGTAGGGTTACCAGCTCTAGGTTGGAAAACTCCTGGGGATTTGGGTGTGGAGTCTGGGGAGGACAGGGACCATAGTGGGGTACAATGCCACCAAGACCACCCTCCAAAGCATCCACTTTCTCCAGGGGAACTGCTCTCTCTTGTCTGGAAATGAGCTGTGAATCTGGGGGATCCCCAGGTCCCACATGGAGGCTGGCATCCCTATGCACACGGAAGCTTAAACTTTGTTGGTCTTAAAGGTGCCACTGGACTCAAACTTTGTTCTGTTATTGGGCTACAGTAAGGCCCATTGAGATCTGTAATCATGGCAAGCCACGGATAAAGTACTTGCCCATGTGTGGTTTCTTTCTATGAGGCTGCCATCTTCTTCCAAGCAAAATTCACCAGGCCATATGCCTGCAGCTGTACTGCATGGGTATTATTTATTTATTTATTTGGTAATTTTTTTTGTCCCACCTATCCTCTAAGGAGTTTGTGGTAGTATATATATCACTCTCTCTTTCTCCATTTTATCCTCACAATAACCCTGTGAGGTAGGTTAGGCTGAGGGGGTGTGACTAGCCCAAGCCAGTGGGTTTCCATGTCAGAGGAGTGGTTTGAACCTGAGTCTCCCAGATCGTAGCCTGACCAGTGCACCAGGAAGGAGCATTTGTATGGGAAGAGAGCCATGCAAAACAGTGACATGATAAGTTCTCAGCCCTCTGCCCCCAGGGCCGGTGCTACCATTAGGCCAAGTTAGGCGACCACCTTGGGCGCAGACCTCAGAGGAGTGCAGAAACGGGCAATCAGCGCCCCTCCAACTGGCCACAGGCTCTCACACTCACTCATTCACCAGCCCCAGCTCTCCCATGCTTTTCCTCCTCCAGAAAGTCATGGCAACTGCAGCAGCAGCAGCAGCAGCTCCCTTCAGCTTTGCCTCGCACCCTGCCTGCCCAAGCCCACACAATTTTTTAAAAAATTAGCAGGGTCAAGTTTTGTGCTTTTAATTTCCCCTAGAATTCATCTGTTTTTGATAATTGGTTAGCGGGGGGGGGGGGGGGCGCAAGTAGTTAGCCTTGCCTAGGGCGCAAAAAAGCCTGGCACCGGCCCTGCCTGCCCCACGGCTGAGTCAGTTCAAAATCCAGCCTTGATGTGCTGACCATAAAGTGCATGGAACACTTGAGGGGAGCTGAGTGTGATAATTTATTTATGCTCCAGAAGCACTTTGTTGGCACAATGGCGAGACAACCCCTGGAAACACAGAGAAGCAGGCCGGGACGTGGAAGCTTTGTAAGCACAAGATTATGGCCATTATCACCAATTACTGTTTCCTTTCCTTTCCCATTGTATTCTAAGGATTTTAATTTTGATCATGCTGAGTCTTGGAGTGTGCTGGAACAGTCTGAGTATGTGGATCGAGCTTCCACTGGAAGGGTTCTAAAACTAATGTCCCATGTTCAACAATTGACGAATCATTTTCAGTCAATTTCCCTCCTTTCCAGTCCCAGGGAAGCCTTAGTCAATATACCGCTGTCCCCCCCCCCCCCCCCCCACCTTCATTCTGTTTGGTGGCCTTGGAGGAGAAGGTATTCTCAGCACCAGCTGGGAATCGACACTGTAAACAAATGCACAGAGAGTGTAGCGATGACTCCAAACACAGATAAGGGCAAGATTTTCCCAGGGGTTACGTGGGAGAGCCGGTGGTGGGTGCAGACAGGCCTGGGCCACTGTCTGAGCTGCAGCGGGTGCTAGGAAGGAAGTCTCCCAATGGTGAGTTTACCGTGCCTCTCCAAGCAGCCGCATTACAAAGCAGACAGGAGAGGGCTGGTCCCCGCTGGCCCTTGCAGGAATCAATCGGAGGAAGCCTGATGCCATAGAGCCGCTTCCTGTCGTCTGTGTGGGAAAACTAGCTGGAGTGCAAAGCCCAGCCAACAATCAGACAATAAATTATGACAAACAGGAAAAATAGCACTCCAGCTCCCAAAAATCAATGGCTGCAGCTCCCACAGCATTCAGGGCATTGACAAGTGAATCACATTTTAAACAAAAAGCATTGGATTGGGGAAAGAATGGGGGAGCCTTATCTGCACTAGGGGAAAAGTTCCTTTTCAGCATGAAATCAGTGCGGTTAGTCAGAAAAATGGTCATTGCATAAACTGAAGGGGGGGGGGGTCTAAAAGTAAGAATTTTTTTTGTTTAAGTTGGTAGATAAATCATCTGATTGTAGAGGAGGGAAGGCCAGCAGGTCAAAGGACTTGCTCAGTTGCCTGGCCAAAGGATTTCTACCAGTGAAGGGGGGGAATTACTACCTCCCCTTCCTACAGTGACAAATTCAGACCATGATTTAGCTTGAATGAGAGGGGACCCTATAGGGAGGCAGGAAATTATGCCTGGCTCCACCGCCCCACCCATGGGCTCATTGCTTGATCTTCCTTTTCGTTCTCCTGGCTCTGTATTCTAAAAACATTGAGGAGATGGGGCGGAGAGCAACCATGGGATGGACTAGAACAAATGTAGAGTCCAGCAGCACCTTTAAGAGCAACAAAGGTTTATTCAAGGTATGGGCTTTCGTGTGCAAAGCCCTCTTTTTCAAATACAGTGGAATAGGAGGTAAGGTTCAGACTTATAGATGGCCAGAACAGCAAATTAACATGTAACACGATGAAGATGCTTTAAGCTATGCAAAAACAGAATTAAATAACAAGCTAAGGTTATAAGGTATTTGAAAAAGTGTGCCTTGCACACAAAAGTTCATACCTTGAATAAACCTTTGTTGCTTTTAACGGTGCCCCTGGACTCTAAATTTGTTCTCCTGCTTCAGACCGACAACTGGATCTATCTTCATGATGGATGGTTGTCATTTAGGGGAATAATCATGTCTTATGGACAAGTAAGAAAACGATTGCAACTGGCCAGTGCAGGAAGTCCTGTCAAAGCCAGGATAGTGGAGCAATGAGAGGACCAGAGTAGAAGCTGGGAGAGTGAAACTCAAATCCCCATTCGCCATGAAACACAGTGGCTGTTGCTGAGCCTGTCACCTCTCCCTCAGCCCAACATGCCTGTTTTGTTGAGAGGATAAAATCGAGCAGGGGGTAAGACCCTCTGTATGACCCTGAGATCCTTGGAGGAAGAGAGGGCTAAAAATGTACTGAATAAATAATAAATAAAACAAATGGCATGTCTCGGCCCCCCCCCCTTTCAGAGTCCCAGTTTGCTTCTTACGATGTTCCTGAGCATTTGCTGATCCGTCCCCCAGGAACAAACAATGGAGGGGCTTGGAAGGCCGCAGTGGGCGAGGGAAGCAGGAAAGTCTTGATTTACGAAGTCCACAGATGGTTGGGTACGCTCCAATGTTAGTAAGAAAGATCTCCCAGGAGGCGATAAGATTACTGATAACTGTGAAGCAGAGCACACACAAATGTTATTTCTAAGTAGCCTAGAATGGCAAGAAAAACCTACAGTTAAGGTTGTGGTTTTTTTTAAAAAAAAATTAATTAATGGCGACACCACCAATTCATTACATTTAATGATTTAATGTAGCTCCATCGAAGCCAGAGAAATTAAACACTGTAATCCCAGAGAATCAGCCAAGTGCCCTCTTCATAAATGTATATCGGATGCATTTTTTCCCCTCTAGATGTAATAAATCAGCACTTTATGGACACAGGCAAATGTAAAGCTATCTGATATTTGATGGAGACCTCCTGCCCACTGCCACAGTGACAGAATAATCTGCTATAAAACCAGCGGCAGGTCAATTTACGACACCTGGGTGCACGTCCCACAGGGGAGACTCGTTTGACACCTTGTATTGATGCCAGCACTTCATGAAAGTCAATCAGGCAGTCTGTGAGTGGTAGAAATTAATGAGTGTCCCTGTTGTTCTGGCGCTTCACAGGGACTACACTGGAAGATATGCAGACTCCAACAAGATGTCGGGATATTTCCCCTGTTGTCTTGTGTAGTTTGCATTCTGTTTTCTTTTTCTGTAAAATGCTTCCCATCATGCACAGAGACACACATGCAAGCATTCCCCTGTCTACCATTTTAATCAAAATAATTCCTTCCATTTATAGCAGTAGGGGAGGAGGAGGAGGAGGAAGGAGGAGGAGGAGGAGGAGATTGGATTTATACCCCATCCTCCACTATCTGAAGGAGTCTCAGAGCAGTTTACAATCTCCTTTCCTTTCCCTTCCCCACCCCACAGCAGACACCCTATGAGGTAGGTGGGGCTGAGAGAACTATTTCGAGGCCTGCTCTTGAGAGAACAGCTCTGAAAAAACTTGTGACTGAACCAAGGTCATACCAGCACCTGCATGTGGAGGTGTGGGAAATCAAACCCAGTTCTCCCAGGTTAGAGTCCGTGCTCTTAACCACTGCACCAAACTGGCTCTCAGTAGGGGAAGGGAGAACAACCCTAAGGCTTATCCTGGCTAGCATAGAAGCATGTTGGTAGAAATATGTGAAATCGCACAGTGTACTCTTTTCATACCACAAAGGTTTATTAGCAGTAACAATTTAAGCCATTGGGAAGAAGGGAAATAGTTAAATAAATTTCAAAAAATGCAATATTGCGTGTATCCTCCAAGTGTAAAGACATGGCACTCAGTTCTCCACAGCAAATGCTTTAAATCTCTAACAATAATGTACATTATTAGTCCATCGTCAATATCAAATAGGTCCCAAATTAAGTCAAATAATTAAAAAAAAACTTTTTAAAAAAAATTGAGCACGACACCAGCTCCAAAGAAGGAAAAATCAGCACTTCACTAATTATTTCCTTTTGGCAGTGCATGAATAGAACACCAGCAGAGACACCCGGGATTTTCTTTTGTCAGTTTCATCCTATATGTTCATTTCACTTTCCCATTCAATACAACTGGAGGTAAAAATGACCCCAGCACCAAGAAAGCATACACTGCAATTTACAAAACACACCCTGACTTTTAAAAGAGGCCATAAGGCAATTGAACCCAATAAGTTAATAATGTGTAATATGTGTGCAGGTATCGTCCCACCTATTAGATGGTCATTTTCTTTGGAAATGTTGTTTATTGGCTGCAACGAGGATGGGAAGAAGCTACAGCTGAAATGTTATGAAGCAATTCAAACACATATCCTTGTGTGTGTGTCAATTGCTGTCAAGTTGCTTCCAATTTATAGTGACCCTATGCATTAACGAGTTCCCAAACATCCTATTGCTAACAGCCTTGCTCAGCTCTTGCAAACTGAGGAGGTCCATGGCTTCCTGGATGGAGTCAGTCCATCTCATGTTGGATTGTGTCTTCTTCTTTTTCTGTTGCCTTCAACTTTTCCTAGCATTATTGTCTTTTCCAGTGACTCTTCTCTTTTCATAATGTGACCAAAATACAATAGCCTCAGTTTAGTCATTTTACCCATACCTGTGCCCTCATCCAAAACTCCTGTGCGCCCAGAGATTGATGGGACCATTTAGTTATAGCAAACTTGCTCCTAAAGAAATCTGCCTTGGACTGCAACCTTCAGATATGGCAGTGATAGTAAAGGAGCATATCACTGTTTTTAGAATCAGAGGTACACCGACATTCTCGGTATTTTTTCACAAAGTCCGTATGCAGAGAATCACAGGTGATAGCACAGTCAACCTTGTTATGTTTCAGAGGCACACACTATTGCAGCTGCAAGCCAGAAGAGGGCAGCATACACCGGCACTCCACACACCATTCCTGGCACTCAAACCGTCAACAAGTGTGTTTTTTTTTGGGGGGGGGGGGGGGGACAAAAAAAGAAATCTTGTTCCACAAAGATAAGCCTATAATTCCATGATTTCCAAGGAATTCGCCACATTTCTTGAAAATGTATGATAGAGGTCTGTCTGAAATGTGTAAGGTGAAAAGAATAAACTGACCTAGACAAAAAGGGTACTGTGATTTTATTTTATTAGGTATTTTATTAGGTAGGATTTTTTTCAACATTCCTAGAAATAGAACAAAGTTGGAGTCCAGCAGCACCTTTAAGACTGACAAAGTTTTAATCAAGGTATAAGCTGTCATGTGCATGCACACTTCTTCTGTATCTGAAGAAATGTGTGTGCACAGGAAAACGTATACCTTGAATAAAACTTTGTTCGCCTTAAAGGTGCCACTGGACTCCAACTTTGCTGCTCCAGACCAAGACAGCTATCCACCTGAATCTACTCCTAGAAATAGTTAGTATTTATGTTCTGACCTGACAGAACCATGCATAGGCCATACGCATTCAGCAGGAAAATGCAACATCTTACCACTTCATTGTCAAAGGGGTGTACATCCCTCATTAGCAACCTCCCTTTTGACCTAGGTTGGTTGGTATCCTTCTTCCAGCCTTGGCTGCGCAGGGAATTGGCCAGAATTGCCCTCATATTTTCCTCGCTTATCCCCTTGCAGTCTTCTGTCCCCAGGAGTCAGTATCCAAAGTGAAACGAAGCTGGGTGTGCGGCCGTTGCTGAATTGCAGAACTCATTTGCCAGCTACGGGATGTTTCCCTCGCTGCATTGTCTTGGTTTGCGGTTTTACCTCTTTTACTCAGCTTCCTCTTTTCAGGTGGAGTGTAGGAGAAGCGAGCCGTAGTCTTATCTGCAAAATCTGGTTTCTCCCGCTGTCTCCCTTCTTGTGTCAAGTTTCTTACTAGCCTACTGTGAGTTTCATGACATTTTTCTCCTTCTGTTTTAACACAGTTCCTGTTCCAAATATTCCTTTTGTGGCTCAAATCTCCTGTCTGTCATTCTGGGCCATTCAAAGCCTCTCCTGTGCCTCTTGATCTGGATGGTTTATTATTCCTTGGCCTGGCTGCTCCGGTGAATTTGGACCCCTAATTTTCGTTAAAGCTACACCTTTACATTAAAAAAGGCACAGACCTGACGATTCCATGCGTCCACAAAAAACATTCTTTTTGAAAAAGCTGGACAGAGAGGAAAAAATAAGTGTACAGGTTTACACCGTGCACATGAGAATTGCCCACTTCCCCCCCCCCCCAGTGTTGTTGTTTTTAGAATGGATTCCCTACGGCAGGCATGGAGCAGACTTTTCCAGAAAGCCAGGATGACACCTTTCTTTATTGGAGTTTTGCCCATCTGGATAAACTCTTTATGGGCTTTGAAGCACACTGTGAGCTTCCGGGGCCCTGGTGCCTACTGGGTTTTGTGTGTGTTTTTAAATTACAAACACTATTTCAAAAGGGGGGGGGGGGTAGACATGGACCTTGGACCCTGCTGGCCGTGATATGTTATGCCAGTGCATCTTGCAACATGAGAAAGTGCCTCCCTTTGGAAAAATGCCTTGCTGCCTGCAGACTACAGGATCTGATCCCTAGTTATTAAATAACCTCCAGCAGTTTTTTAATGGTGGTAACCAAATGCTGTGCTTCAGCTTGACTGTTTGCATTTACACCTCTGCCTTTCCCTTTCCTTTTGTACCAAGGGCTGTAGTCAGGTGGCACACAGACACACACCCTTGAGCAATGCTGCTGATCTTATCAAGTGCAGAAGTTTGCTTTTCTTCAGGTATTTGTCCTGAGCGGGGGATTTCCAAATTCACCTCGGAATTTACTTCTAGGCTACTTAGGGACAAAGGATTGCAGTTGCACCCCAGACCAAGTAATTGCAGAAGTCTGGTAGAACTTTTAGAACTGTCAAAGTCTTTTACTAACGTCAAAATTCTTCAGTGTTTTTTTTCTGGATTTGAGCAGGAACCTGAACATCTGTCTTGAAATTTTGCTTTGGTGAAATTATGTGGTAATGCTAGCTGGAACTTTCTGTAAAGCACTCATTGTCTCTTTGATTAATGTTGTGTTTTTCTTTTTCCTTTGAGAATGGCTGAAATGAGTTTCGTGCTGTTTCCTCAAAAGAGGAGCTTTGGGAAAGAAGGGTTAACAACATCTCGTTGATGATAGCAGTTTTGCTTGATGCAGGGAGGGGACTACAAAGTATCTCCTACAGCTCTTGGCCAAAGTGCTTACATCCTACATGTAAATACGCCTAATAAACATCAGGAAAATTTAGTTGCTCTGCACTAAATGCCTAACGACGTCGTTGATATGAATCGCGCTCCTTTGTTCCGGTTAATGACTACAATCCACTATCGAATGTCCAGAGCTATATCACCGTTACAGAGCAGCAGCTTTGAAGCTCAACAGGACTTCTTTTCTTCCAAAGGAGCAGCAGCTTTGAAGCTCAACAGGACTTCTTTTCTTCCAAAGGCCGAAGCTCAAGGGCAGCCTTCAGACTCCGGCTATTACTGGGAAAGCAGAACGAGGCACCTCCTGTTCGAAAAGGGCTGTAGGCATCTGTTGCACAGGCAAGGAAACTGGGGGCTGTCACCTCTCCCCTTCCCAAGAAAGAAACAGCAAGTCCTCATTTGCATGCCTTAATGGATTTAAATCATTAATATTTAAAGTACCCCCATTGTCCGTCTCTCTCTCTCTCTTTTTTTAAAAAAGGAGTCGGGCTGATTGGCAAAACCGTGGGTCAGATGGCAACCTTAATTGGAAGATATGAGTCATTGGCGGGCCTGTAGATGCCCTTCAAACCTTTGATTTGTTTTACGCATAATGGGGCCTGTGTCGTAAAAGCAGATTTACCCCCGCGAAGGTTGACAAAGGAATGAGCCCAATTAATCGACATCGACCAAGAACTATCAAATGTATTAACTCTACAAAGTCCAGGTGGCTAATTCCAATTTTTATTCCCCCAATTGAAATAAAAATATAGAAAAGAAACTATGCCGGATTTGGGGGGAGGGGGGATGAGTTGGAATCCAGCTTTTTCGTTCCATTGAAGGGGGGAAGAAACACATTGTTATATGGAGAGCGGCCTGAATCTATAGCCCTGTGTTCAGGCTGAGAAGGTTGTTGTGCATGCATACTTCCCATGTAGGCCCTTGTTTTCAAAGCTGGGCCGCATTCCCACAGTGGTGTTGCAAAGGCCTGTCTATTCATATCTGTCAGCGGCTTCCAAGTCCGAGCATCTTGGAAGTATCTGGCACTTTGCCAGATAACATGAGATTTGTCATCATGAGTGATATTTTCAGAGGAGGGTTTGTTTTATGCATTTCAGGAGCTTGCAGATATCCTGCATGAGGGCTCGTCCTGCTGATTGAAAGTGCAGGCCTATGGACAATCTTTCTGCACCACCCTAGAGAAATAATTTAAAGAGCCAAGCAGAGAATTGCTGTGTGTCTGTTAAAACGTCTGAAGATGAGACCAGCAGAAAAGTTCATGGAAAAAGTTGGCAGAGCAGATCTCAGTCCTTTCCTCGTTCCCCAGGCAGCCTGCTGTTTGCTCTGAAAATCCTCCAGGAAGTCAGTAGAGCCTCTCAAACAAAATGCATTACAGCACAGGGCAGTGGCCGGAGGGGTCAGACAAACTTGCTTCCTACCCCCCCTCCCTCCCTCCCTCCAGTGCCACAAGCTGCTACCAGGAGAAAGAAGGGATTCTCCCTTCTTATCACTACAGAGCCCTGAACTGTTGCGTATTTTGCTTGCGTGGTTCTCTCAGCCCTCGGAGAGGACTTTCAAAGTAAACCGCGTGCTGTTTGGGCAAAGCAGGGAAAGACCTGCTTCCCCCGGTTCCTTCTGTGAACTTCTCCGTTGGATTCAATCCATGGACCTGAGTCAATCAATCTTTATTTATCATTTTCATGAAACAGCCCCCCCCCCACTAGCACTAATGAACCAAACCAAAAGTGACCCTAATTTATCAGCGACCTGATACAAATTACAAAACTAACTGATTTTAAAACTATATAAATGTTTTTGAAAGCAAAATTACATTATGTGCTGTTCAATAAAAGATGTGTTGACCACTTCCCTGATTTTTGTTCACTAACAGAGTGAATATGTTCACCGAGTATAAATTTTGGGGTACAAATTCGTTACTTCACCTCTAGTGAAGTGAATAAATTGCCTTCTTACAGGAGACCTAGACAGACAACCAAATGTTTACTTTTATTGTTTATTATGGTCCTTACACCAGCATACAATTTAATCAGACATAAAATACAATAATAGCAAATCCAAATTCAAGAGCATTTAAGGTGAAATTCCCATAATTTGAAAATCATGAACAAAATTTAGCAACTTGACATGTGATCTCAGAATTATGACAACCAAGTATACAATGTCCCTAAAATCCTGAATCTTAAAAACAGGTTCTAGATGACACTCTTTTAAAAGGTGGAAGCAGTCTTCGCCTCTTCTTGAAGATGGCAGGATTCACATTTCTTTCATTTCTGTATTATTTCTATTTCAGTCAAATTCGGGGTGATGGTGGTGGTTTGCAGCATTTCAAAGGGGTAACTTCTAAAAGCTGAAGTAAAATTCCCAGAAGTGTAACAAACATTGTCGAGCTGAAGTGTGTGCCACTGACATCACAGATACGTATTGGACAGTGTTTGTGACATCACTGACAATATTCCCCTCGTGCGAATTTTCAAAACAGTGGTTTTTGTAAAGTTCAAAGAAAACTGATTGCTCACTCTGCCCTTCTGAAAGGGGGAAAAAACACACTCAAGGATACCAGTTGAAATAGCCATGCTTCACAAGTTATTGATGGCATCACGAACAGGAAAGAAGCCACTATTGCTCTGCTGATGTGATCGTCTGTACCAGCCCTCCCTTCAAGAAGTGATGAAGTGCTGTTAGGGTGCCAAGAGCAAACAACAGACAAAACTAATTCCACTCAGCCCAGCGTCTACATATATAGTGAGCAAACAGTGAAGTTCCCCAAGGAACCACCAGTGACACTGGAACTGCAGGGTCTCACAGCAATAAATTGCACACAATAATAGAAAGAGTGCAATTATAGCCAATGGTCAGAGGCCACCAAAAAGTTCAATAGTAACGGACAAGCACTGCAATAAGCAAGCCGACCTGGGGAATGGCAAAACATCCTCTTTCCTTTTACTAAATCCACAGGAAAAATGTGCCTGGACTTCTGGTGTCTAGGCAGAGGGCAGTATAAATAGGACAAGTGTGTTTTTAACATACATTCTATAAATAAGACTTAGCACTAACGGGTTTTTAAAAACATACACACCTCCCATCATACAGGCTTTTGCTATTCGCTGGCAATGGCTTCTCTGAACATCCCCGATGTGAAATGAAGAAACAAAGAGGAATGCTTTTCACATTTTAAATGGATAAATGGAAAAAAATACAGAAGAGCTT
This sequence comes from Lepidodactylus listeri, assembly GCA_029233225.1. Taxonomy (NCBI): domain Eukaryota; kingdom Metazoa; phylum Chordata; class Lepidosauria; order Squamata; family Gekkonidae; genus Lepidodactylus; species Lepidodactylus listeri. The sequence continues at coordinate 53,118,012 of JARCFY010000001.1, read as the reverse complement.
AGAACAAATCCATAAATATTCAGGTGACTTGCCTTCAGAACCAGTAATCAAGCTGGAAATTAAATTGACGTAATGAGAAAAATTATATGTGCCCACTTCAATCGAACAGTTTTGTACTTATAAACCAAAGGTCTACCCAGGTCAGCATTGCCTTGCGTTGCCAGGTCCCACCCGGTCACTGGCAGGGGATCAGGGGGGAGGGTTGCCAGATCCAGGTTGGGAAACTCCTGGAGATTTGGAGCTGGACCCTGGGGTGGACAGGTGCCTCAGTGCAGTACAATACCATACAGTCCACCCTCCAAAGAATCAGTTTTCTCTAGAGGAGCTGATATCTGTTGTCTGGAGATGAACGGTATTTCCAGGACATCCCCAGGCCCCACCTGGAGGTTGGCATCCCTACGGAGACTGGCAGTGGCTCTTTAGAATCCAAGATGGAGGTCTTTCACATGAACTAATACATAAACCTTTTCACCAGAGATACTGGGGACTGTATGCAAAGCAGATGTTCTTCCATTAAGCCTCAGCTCCTCTCCTTTACCTGCAGATTCAAGCATTACCTTGATGGTGCGAGCGGGACTTAATATGGGATGGCAATACCCACAGTGTTCCAGCAATATTTGAAGGGAAATTATCATATAGGCAAACTAATGGCCACAGTTATTTCCCATGCCAGTTCCTCCATGTGTGCGACAGCTGGAAAGCATGAAGTTATTTCAAATAAAAGAAAATTACATCCAGTAATGAAATAATAGTCTGAAGCTCTTCTACATGGTTCATATTCTTCATTTAAAAAATTAAACCGATCTCCCCCACAAAAAGCTAAAAAAACAGGTAATGATTGCCATAAAATTTAATAGTGCCTGTAGCCCTGACCTGGATAGCCAGGCAAGCCTGATCTCGTCAGATTTTGGAAGCTAAGCAGGGTCAACTCTGGCAAGTACTTGGATGGGAGACCTCCTTGGAATACCAGACATGGGAGGCAGGGGCAGGCTTTATTCTCTGAATATCCTCCAGACCCCCCAGTAGGGGTCAGTCACCAGAGGTCGCCATGACTCCCAGGTGCATACACACACATGAACATATTTAGAAGAGAGCACATATACAGCCCGGACCTGGATAGCCCAGGCAAGCCTGATCTTGTCAGATCTCAGAAGCTAAGCAGGGTCAACTCTGGCAAGTACTTGGATGGAAGACCTCCTTGGAATACCAGCAGTTGGGAGGCGGGGGCAGGCTTTATTCAGCCACCTCTCTGAATATCCTCCAGGTCCCTAGCAGGGGTCAATCCTCAGAGGTTGCCATTACTTCCAGGTGCACACACACACACACATAGATATATGAAAACTACATCCCCATTAAACTACATCCAATTTAGTTTTTTTAATGATTGTTTGCAGGGCTGCATAGTACTAAAGAAGAAGAAGAAGAAGAAGAGATTGGATTTATACCCCGCCCTCCACTCCCCAAGGGAGTCTCAGAGCGGCTTACAAACTCCTTTCCCTTCCCCTCCTCACAACAGACACCCTGTGAGGTAGGTGGGGCTGAGAGAGCTCTTTCCCAAGCTGTCCTTGAGAGAACAGCTGGTACAGAGCTATGGCTTGCCCAAGGTCATCCAGCCAGGTGCAAGTGGAGGAGTGGGGAATCAAACCCGGTTCTCCCAGATTAGAGTCTTAACCACTACACCAAACTGCCTCTCCCAGTTGTCAAATGCTACAACTGGGAGCTACATGGCTGCCACTTTAGCAATATGAGGAGTATTATGAGTAGTGAGTGGTCTGCTTAGGGGAGCCCAGCGTTCAGCTACACCGAACTTCCACATTTTACAAAGGAACAAATCAGAGGCACCCCATGGCAAGCACTTCTATAGGAAGAGGTATCTTTTCAGTGCAGGACATCCCACCAGGTTCCCCACTCAGTCACTGGAATCAGCACAGTGACAACAGCTATAACAGCATGTACCATTGTGTTGATGTATAGGGTTGGACCCAGCCAGCTTTTTCATTCAATCTCAGTCCCAATCAAATGTGGCTTTTATGCCCCATGGTCTACATCACAACCTTTTTTGACGGTCCATGAAGACCCCCTTCCTTCCTTTTCACTAGCTGAAAAGCTGGTTGAACCCCACCCACAGTATGCTAGAATTCTCAAACAGTTTCATATACATTACTTTACAATCTGGACAGCAGTCCTGTACAGTAGATTTGTATTATTATCCTTACATGGCCATCTGACAGCAATGCTGATTCTGTGAACTTAGGCAGACCATGAGAAGGGAGGGCAGGAAGGGTTGCATCAGTGCTTAGTTCTTGTGGCCCTTTCTTACATGCTGAGGGAAATGCTGATTGCCACTTTTGGGGTCAGGAAGCAATTTTTCTCCAGTCCAGTTTGGCCAGGGTGCCTAGAGGGTTTTTGCCATCTTCTGGGCATGGAACGGTGGTCACTGGGGGTGTGGGGGGAGGTATTTGTGAATTTCCTGCATTGTGCAGAGCGTTGGACTAGATGGCCTTGGATGTCTCTTCCACCTCTATGATTCTACACTGGGGGTAGGTGCCCTGCAGAGAGACAGGAAGTAGCTTAATTGAACATGACCTTGTATAGCCAGTGTCGTGTAGCGGTTAGGAGTGTCAGACTTGTATCTGGGAGATCCAGGTCTGAATGCCCACTCATGCCATGGGGGCTTGCTGGGTGACACTAGCTCAGCCTAACCTACCCCCCAGGTTTGTTGTGAGGATAAAATGAAGGAGAGGAGAATATTGTAAGCTGCTTTGGGTCTCCACTAGGGAGAAAAACAGGGTACAACTTTATTAAATAAATAAATTCAGGAGATGTGACACTCATAGATACAAGACATTTGTATCTTAAGTTTGCTAAGCTAAAGATCACATATATATATACTGCAGCCAAGTAGTAATAAATTGAAGGTTTTCCCCAACAAAACTCTCAAAATATATGACAACTTCATGTTCCCCAAAAGCACATACATCAGTACAAGCCTAAGAAGAAGGAAGAGGAAGAGATTGGATTTATACCCCGCCCTTCACTACCCGAAGGAGTCCCAGATCAGCTTACAATCTCCTTTCCCTTCCACTCCCTACAACAGACATCCTGTGAGGTCGGTGGGGCTGAGAGAGCTCTCTCGAGAACTGCCCCTGAGAGAACAGCTCTGAAAGAACTTGTGACTGACCCAAGGTCATACCAGCAGCTGCAGTGGGGAATACCAGCAGCTGCAGTGGGGAATACCAGCAGCTGCAGTGGGGAATCAAACCCAGTTCTCCCAGATCAGAGTCCATGTTCCTAACCACTACACCAAACTGGCTAAAAAATATGTCTTCTTGAAATTCTGTAAGGATCTAAACCTTCCTTCTCCATGTGAGACAAAGACACTCAGCTCTGCTCAATCTGAAGAGATCTGGGAAGCTCTTCCCCAGGTGAAAGGCAAGTTGAAAAACTTTCAGTGAGACTCAGCTGTGCCCTGCAATGAATCTGGCGGTGGAGGAAAGTTTCATCAAGTCGCAGCCCTCTAACAGAGACCCCCTAGGGGTATTCAAGACTGGAGATGCTCAGAGGTGGTTTGCCATTGCCTGGCTCTGCATAGTAACCCGGGACTTCCTTGGAAGTCCAAATACTAACCAGAGCTCGGCTGACCCTACTTAAACTTCTGAGATCTGATGAGACTGGGCCAGCCTGAGCCAGCCAGGTCAGGGCGCAATAAATCCAGGAAGCCAATTCCATTCCTCTGCAGTTAGATTCACAGTAGTTCTTATTTTCCACTACCCTTGAATTATTTGGCTTGGACTAAGATATAAAACCTCAGTAGTCCCAGGGAAAAAAATTGTCTACTGCAAAATTAATTAGTCACATTTTACCATGACATATTTTATAAGCAAAGTTTTTTTTAAAAAAGCGTAGTCCCTCCCTCCCTGATTAGAGGTGCTTTCCAAAAAAAAAATTGAGCCTCCTTTCAAATATCCCTCCATCCTGGCTCACTGAAGTCAACAGAAAGGTTGCAATTTCCTTTAATGGGACCAGAATGAGGCCTCACATCAGCTTCTGTCAATCATATTAACTAAACATATTATAAGCAGGACTCTCATGAGTGATACAAATGGGCTCTGACAGTTCTATTATGATGTGACAAGCCGAGCTTGAAATATTGTCCAGGATACTGACTGACATTTGGATACACTCCTTTAACATTCTGAGATAGACAATTAAGCAACTCATTACTGCCTGTTTCAGAGGCATTCAAGTCACATGGCTTCCATTTAACTTAGATCCACATTCACATGGTGGGCATTCAACAGCTGCCTCACCTGGTTTTTAAACTGACATTAGTCCAATCCCATGCACATTTCCTCTAAGTAATTTCCACTTAGTTTGATGTGAGACACCTATAATAGGACTGGTACAGAGGTATGCAAAATGACTAGTGCTTAAACAGTTTCATAAACAAACTAACAGATATTACATTTGGGGTATAATTTCTACCCCAAGCCAAATTCCAGTGTATTTTGGGGTAGAAGATGTCCCTGACCTTGGGTAGAAGATGTCCCTGACCTTGACCGGGATTGTCCAGGCTCGCCTGATCTTGTCAGATCTTGGAAATTAAGCAGGGTCAGCCCTGGTTAGTGCTTGGATGGGAGACCCCCAAGGTAGTCCAGGGTTGCTACGCAGAGGCAGGCAATGGCAAACCACCTCTGAATGTCTCTTGCCTGGAAAACCCTAAGGTGTCGCGACTCACCATAAGTCATCTGTAGCTGGACAGCACTTACCACGACCACCAGAAAATGTCCCGCAGAACAATAATGTTACTGATGGCAGAAGTCATTTTATTTGAAAATATCAGAACATCCAGAGCTTGAAAACACACTTACCCATGAGGCAGACTTCTTCCTTTGAGTATAAGCACCCCCCACCTTGCATACTGAACAACTCATACCAGTTTTGTTCCTTGACAAAGGTGTAATTTTTATTTTCAGGTTGAACCAACGAAAACAATGTTTTTGGCCCTAGAATATTAGAAAACGAACACAAACTGCCATAAATCTTTTTGAACAACAACAGCAATAGGGAAGTACTAGAAAATCTTAATATTGTTTGAATCTGGAGTATTTTTTCTACCCCCAATAACATATCTTTCTGTGGTGGGAGACATATAAAGCATTTAGCTGTGCCAAACGACAGGCCCCGATACTTCCCTTCATTGTCCCTGTGAGCCTTGAAAGCAGTCTCCCACAGCTGGATGACTTTCTGCTGTGTTGATTTTTTTTTCATCTGCTGCTTTATACTTGTGGGGGGGAAATTATCCACCACTACATTTCTCCCATGATGGTTCCAAATTTCAACCAGTCTTGCCACCACATTTCACAACAGCGGGGATTCACACAATGTTCCAAGCTGCCAGCTTAGGTAAATGTCTCCTTTGAGAGGATACAGTTTTTCAGCATCGTGCCACCATTGTTTTAACCCCTATTTGCCCATATATGGTTTAAATGGAGAATGGTTTCTGGACCCAATCAGCTTCTCATCTGTGGTAAGGTCCATTCCTGGTGTGTGTAGTGTACCTCTTCAGAAGTTGCTCAATAAACATAGTCCAGAGGTCACAGAAGGTGGTTAGTTTATCTACAGCTTACGTTCTTGTATGTTTGTTATCAAATCACAACAAAAATACAGTTGGAGACATATGTGACCCATCCAACCAAAATCCTCCAAAGGAAGTTTAGAACACTAGAAAAGGGCCAAAAGTTTAAAAACATCAATAGGTATAGACAAAAGTACACCTATTTATTTTACAAACATATAAATAAATAGGGGTCCAAATAAAGCCTCATAAAATAATCAAAAATGACAAATGCACCAAAAGAACCAGATATGACCTGACATGTTTCAGCCCACAAGAGCATTCTTCAGAGTTTAAATAGTACAAAATACAGCAAAGCCCCTGTTACACTTGTAAGGCAGTAAACAAAAGGACCAAAAATGGAATGTTCCAATCTGAAACTGAATGACACACAATTTTTGTTTGTTTGTTTGAGGGGCCACAGATGCATCTGGCCTTGTGTCAGAAGCAATTACATTTACTGAAGAAAGTAATATTGCCAATATGTACCTTCCAGTTCAGGTCCTAAGAGTACAAGTAAAATTGCCAACGTAACATCAATGTAATATCAATTCATATCAGATACATGTGTGAACCATACTGTAGTGTGGTGGTATATCTGTATGTGAGTTTACTAATTTCTGTTAAATCAATGCAAATTGCACTGGCATAAAGGGCTACATTTGTATCCCACATTTCCTCTGAAGGACACTGTATACAACTTTATTGTACTATATTCTCACAATGATCCTGTGAGTTAAGTTAGGCTAAGAGATATTGCTTGGGCACAGATCACCCTGGGAACTCAGAGGGGAACTCACAAGTCGAACTTTTCAGCCACTGAGCTAGTGGTTCTTGGAGCACGGTCACACGGTCCTTTTGATCAGGCTTCGCTGCTGTTCCCTCGCACATTTAAATTTGTTGATCAGACAGGCTGGATCGCCTCCCGCGCCGAAGCGGGCTCACTCCCGCAATGCTCCCAAGTCCCTAGCGTGTTTTCCAACCCCAGGAAAATTAAGTATTTTCTGGTTTGTTGTGCTTTGAACCTGCAATTTCGCCACTCCGGACAGTCCTCTCTCAAAATGAATCTGATTAGGGTCGTCTGACTGTTCTTTGGTGCGCTGGCCAAGGCAGGGCCTCCAGTGCTGTGGTGCTGCTGTGGCTGCTGCTGGGGTTGAGGACGGCTGAGGAGCTTCATGCGCGGCAGTGGCTGGGTGGGCGGAGGTGCTTCCTCTGGGCTGGCCCAGCCATGTCCCACTCCCATGCCTTCCTCCTCCTCCTCCTCCATTTCCTCCTTGCTGGCCAGAGCGTTGTAGAGGTCTGAGTTGAGAGGGGGTGCTGCTGGCTCTGCCCACCGGGGAAGGGGCGCCTCCCGCTGAGCTCCTGGGGGGGCAGCAGCGGTGGCTGCAAGCCGTGCAGGAGCCGGGGACAGAGAGGCAAGCCCAGCATGCTTGAGGCGGCGGTAGAGGAAGCCCATGGCAGTGGAGAGGGCAGAGAGATCACAACAAGCAGACAGAAAGACGGGGGTGAGCTGATGTTACACACAAACACCAGTTTAAAACAACAAAGTAACCCGTCTAATGGAAAGCTCCTTGCTTGGCAAAGAATAGCCTGAAGTCACATGACCCTGGGCTGGGAGTTTGCTTCTCTCCCCCCCCCCCCCGGTAAGGTTATTTTTGGTGATTTTCAGACATGTGCGTGTGTCCGTATGTGCAAAGCAATTTTTAAAAAAAAATTGTGTGGCAATCTAGATGGTGCCCAGAGCCTCATCCCGCAATGGTTGTGGTTCGGGGTGTGTGTGTGGAGTGTGACTATCCCCAATCCGGAGAATAAAACCCCGAGTGTAGCATAGCGGGACTAAATCGCAAGTTTCCTTGCCGTGTAACCACAGCCTTAATCCTTAATCCACTACCGTCAGCCAAGCATACAACATTATCACTCAAGTCACAAATAGCAAAATTAGGACATAAAAGGCCACTGTTTTTAGATATATGGGTATGATATATTTCGGGCAAATATTCACTGAGATCTTCATACCTGAGGTTTAACTCCTTAATGGGAGGTTTGATTCCAATTTGCTGTGTGCCATTTTAAAAAGGGACTGTTAAAGACATCTGGGATCTATACAATCCTTAGTGTGGGGTGAGCAGCATAAAACAACAGCCCTCTGCTGGCTGTCAGAAGCCACTGCAAATGGCGAGAAGAGAATGCCTGAAATCCAAACGCCCCCCTTTCGATAACAAAAATTCTGTCCCCCATGATTTCTAGATTGCCCTTTGGGAGGGCTACGTGCCCCCCTCATTAAGAATCACTGCAATACACTATAATGGTGTTTCAGCAGATTGTGGCCTTGTTCATTTTTGCCCTTTTTTCCATCCCCCAGTGAGCAAAAGCCACTAATGCCATTCCCTTACCACCAGTGGTAAACTAGTCACCTGATATTTAGTAGCATTTGATTTGTAAAACAAAAGCCTTGAAGTACTCTAGCCTGTAAGACCTGCACAGAGCTGAAACCTTCTTGTAAACTGAGAATTTTCTCTTAATTCTTCATACACCTACCACTGGTAACCTGAGAGCGTTTCAAGGAGGTTGGAAACCTCAAGTGTGAAATATTGGCGAACAGCATGTTTATGATGTATATCCATTCATAGCCATCGTGTATACAAAGGCTGAGACAAAACGCCATGTGTCAGCGTAGCTCCATAATTGATTGTTTCAGTTAATTGCATCAGTTTAAAGAATATGTGTGTATCTGAGAGAACGACAGGCTGATTCTGCCTCTTGTGTCTGAAATGTTGGGGAAGGGAAACTGCTGTGTCTCCCAGCACACCACCGCTGTGGCTCTTTTACTAGCTAAATGCTTAGTTAAATCAATTTGCATCCATTGTCTTTTCTTCTCTCCTGAGCAAACCCCAGGCAGACAATAATCACTGCCCTTTCTAGAGTGTGTACAGAGGTATTTCTCAGTGAGAATATTTTAATTACAAGCCTTCAGCAGTTCATTTGGTATTCACATCCCCTCTTTCCTTCTCAAATACAATCAACTGGGTCTTGATTTATAAACCTCGAAGATATAAGACAAACACGAGAAAACTAATTCCGTATTTAATGCTAGAAGTTTAAAAGCAAGGATCAGAGAATGTTCCCCCCCCCCCTTCCTTAACGGTGCCAGAAATGACCAAGGTAATAGTGGGCTCTTGCAGATGATTTTAAACTCACATTGTTCTCTTAGGGTTTTACAGTGAGCAGGAAGGAATTTGTTCTAAAAGAAATCTTCCTCTGCAAATGCTGATGTTGAATATTCTCTGGCTATGCTGGTATTATGCTGAACATCAACTTTTGACATCTAAAGATTAGTGATACATGAACTCCCCCAGCTTGATTTGGAATGGAACTGGCAATTATGGGCAACGCTGGAAAATGCATGGAGGGGGAGAAAAGGTCCCTCATTCTGAGAGTTCTAAATTCACTCCTAATTGCCAGTCCCTCCCTCCTTATGGGCCTCCAAGCTCCATTATCTGGCAGCTGCAGAGATGCTCCTGCTCCAGTCATGATTACTGCTGCTGCAGTGGCAGCAGGTGGGAGGAAAGTTTCTTCTCCTCCTCCCCATCCTTTCCCTGGCACCTGAATGGATGCTGCTGGAATAGCATTCTATGTCCTCGGCTCCTATGATTTGCTAGAGTTTTTGACTTGGCACCATGGACATAACAACTACATGTCCCAGGATTCCTGGTGCCTGGACTGCTGCTCTAGCAGGTGCTAAGTGTCAGTTTGGTGTAGTGGTTAGGTGTATGGACTCTAATCTGGGAGAACTGGGTTTGATTCTCCACTCCTCCACTTGCACCTGCTGGATGACCTTGGGCAAACCATAGTCCTGTCACAGCTGTTCTCTCAATGACAGCTCTGGAAAGAACTCTCTCAGCCCCACCTACCTCACAGGGTGTCTGTTGTGAAGAGGGGAAGGGAAAGGAGTTTGTAAGCTGCTCTGAGACTCCAAGTGAATGGCAGGATATAAATCCAATCCCTTCTTCTTCTTCTAAAGGCAAAGAAATGCAAAAATGTACTGACAACAGACAGTAGAAAGAGGCAAAGCGAAGGGGATGGAGCCCTTTAATAGCACCTAGGCTCCCCCCCCCTGCTCCTATGGAGCAATGCGAGTGCTCTGTCTCCCAGCCTGTCTCCCTCCTTCAAGGGGCGGCAAAGGCGGCTCCTCCCTCCAGTGCCACTGGCTTCGGAGGGAGCAGGGAGCCGTATTCTGTCAGCAGAGCAGGACTTCCTCACGTGTAACTTCAAATGATCCCCAAAATGCTGCTCCTGGGTGACAGCAGAGCATCCTCAGGGACACCATGAGGGGTGAATCAGGTTACTGCAGCAATTTGGGGGGTTGATGAAAAGCACTGCTCTCCTTCTATTAGCCGAGATCGCTGTTTTCAAAAATGGATCCTTCAAAGCAGCTGACGAAAAATATATATATATATATAGAACCACAATAACGGAAAGGGTACAGAAAAGCCTGTAATGACCAGACTAAATGTTATTTCAGTGCAACCTAAGGGTCAGGGCAATTTCTTATGAGGTAGGAGTGAGGAGAGTCCATCACTGGCAGGTGGGAAGAGGTGCTTAAGTGCTCATCCGCCAGCACTTCCCCCACAATAAATTGCTTCTCCAGCTGCTTCTCTCCTAGTGGGACTCTGAGACCGAAGTAACCCTTGCAGCTTGCTACAAATTCTGCTGAGAGGCGCAGTTTTGAGCAGGGGGGAGTGAGCAACATGTGAAGGCCTCGTTTTCTGAGAAGATTACAAAATGATGTGGTACGGCTGGGCTGCGATGACACGGCTTCAGCTTTGCCAGTGAATTCTTCCAAAGCGAGAGGTGACAATTCCCCTGTTGCGTGGCATGGCATGGCAAGAAAGTGTGCTTTCTGACAAGAGTCTGAACAGTTTTACAAAGGTCACAAAACAGAATCAGCATTTGTGTCCTGTGGATTGCTTGCATTTTCACCGGTGCAACTTAAAGGAGGTCTATGATATTCTCTTGCCATCGCAACCCATACCTCTACTCACTTTTGAAATGGTGTCTAAGGGAGGAGAGAGCTCCATTTCCTCAGCAAACAAAAGCCTTGTTGCTGTTGTTTCAATGACTGGGGCAATGTCGTTTCCACGCAGCAGAAGTAGTATCTTGAGGAACGAAGCCTGCAACAAAAGAGAGACTATTGTAGAATTGATGTGTGAAAAACCACCATCTGGAAATAAAGTGTGGGTAGGTGGGCACGTGCCCACTTAAGGTAAACAAGCACTTGAAACCTGAGTCACAGTTAAAATCTCTTGCAGTGGTTTATACACACTGTGCATTTCTATAGAGGGCAGTTTCTCATGCAAAGTGTGGGATATTTTACCTCACAGCAGCAAGTCTCCAGAGCTGAATCTGAATGAGCCTGCTTTCCCTTCTCCTCTTTCTCCCAGATTTCTAGAGATGAGTTTTTGTTTGGATGAGTAATAAGTCTGCATCACGTCCCCCACTAGATGCAGAATGAAGCCTTAACATTATGAACTGAGACATCTATTTTCCTCCTCGTTCCTTATTAAAAAAAAATATCTTATGAACTCTTTATGAAGAGTCCCAGAGTGCTTGCGCCCTATTTGGAATGCTTGCATGCTATTTTGGTTTGGCCCTAATAAAAGGAATAATACGACTATTGTGTTTGTATGTTTGCAATTCCATCAACATTAATGCTCATTCATGTTACACTGATTGCTGGGAAAGAGCGCTATTTTCTTACCATGGTAACTCAGAAGTTCCTTCCTACAAACTAATAACCTTATCACGCAATCAAAGACTTGTTTTATGGTTATTATCTCTGAAGATGTTTGGATGGGAAAGCCTAATATACCCAGCAGCTTTGCAATGAAGCGAAGCTCAGTGCTTGTCTTCATGGGTTTCCAGAGTGAATTAGATAAAGAAGGGGAGATAGTTTATACAGGTCATATGTCATCTCCTTAACACACTAACCCATGACATAATGCATATCAAAAAGAAAGGAGTTATGGCATCCAATGTTTTGTCTCCATTAGAAGCAGCATGACCCATTAACCTTGGGAAGGTGATAATGGAGGTGATGATAATATCAAGACAGTGAGAAATGTTGAGAGCTGTCAGCTATACTTCAGGAAGCTATACTTCAGGAAGCAAAGGCCAAGCCAAGCTAGATTCATTGGCATTCAATGGCTTGGTTATATGTTTTTCATGCCATACCAGCATCTAATGGTTGGTTCCTACGAGCAGGATTGCTTTATGAATACACCACTGTGACCATTTGTGTATGTTGTCCGGAGGAAAGACTGCATTTAAAAAAATGTTAATCATGCATGTGAAAAAATACATTTTCTTCTGGAGGGAGGCTGGCAAGCAGCAAGCCTCCACTTGGCACTTTAAAGGGTTGGGGTTTTTTTACAAGCTGGGAAGGAGGAAGTCTGTCAATGGCTTTCCAGGTGCACCTCTTAAGAAACGCTAATGGGACTGACTAGAGACAATGGAATTCTCTAGTCTCCTCCTTTTCCTAGCAAGGAACAGAGAGTTGGGAATATCACATTCTAGAGAGGCTGAGGAAGGGGCTTCCTGGAGACAACTGGAAAAGAAGCCTTGACCTAGGCTGACTGGGGTCAAGTGCAGTGTTCCCTCTAAGCTGAGTTAGTGTGAGCTAGCTCACAGTTTTTTAGCCTCCGACTCACACACTTTTGTCTTAGCTCAGGAAGCAGGCTCCAGAGCAAACTAATTTATGCAGTAGCCAAATCGCTCGCTCACGACTTTAATGCTAGTAGGTCACAAAGTGGTATTTTTGCTCACAAGACTCCACAGCTTAGAGGGTGCATTGGTCAAGTGGGTGGAGACACAGAGTTAATAAAATTTCCTTACAAGAGGAAGCTGTGCCTCTTTTTCCTTGGGGTCCTTGACTGAAGAGGACTCTGAGTTCTGGTCTGCAAGCAGGCAGCCATCTTTGATCATGCAGCTGGAATAGTTGGGCAAGCTTTAAGGTAATGGGTACTTGGTAGAAGTTTTGTAACTTCCTAAGCTAGAAGAGCCTGCCCTAATTTTAACGTCTAATTAGGGCATGTTTTAGACAGAGGATGTGCGTTTCTGCCCATTTCTTTTGGAATCCCTTGCTCAGATTTGGTGCTTTGCTAAAAGTAGGCTTGTAAATATTTTCTTTTTGATAAATACTTTAAACTGCTGATGCTGGTAGTGGTTCTCTGTACCAAACAGACCTCCAACCATTTTGGACACGCTATTCTAAAGGGAGCTCCAGGGAGGGGGTTGACAAGTGGCTATTCCCCCAGAGGCACACAAAGCAGCAATCTGTTCCAGTGGAAGCCAGGAGCTGGGCTAGTGGGAGACACAGAGGTGAGGGGAAACTGAGGGTCCTGATCTCCTCAGTGGGAAATCCCTATATTGATCAGGTGGTGGCACTGGCTACTGAAGAATAAAATGAAAAGCCCCTTCAGAGAGTAGGGAACCCCCAAGGAGGGCAGGACAGAATGGGGTCTGCAGGCCAGAGCAGGCATGTTCTGCCAAAATGCTCATAATCATAAACTGTCATGGATCAACAAAAGGAACTCACATCACCTCAACCAGAATACATTTCCATGCAGTCAGTTCACACATTAGGGTAAAAGCAGAGGAACCCCTGCTTTTGCAGGCCAGCTACTGCAGGCCAGCTGGATGGCTGGGGGGAATCCCACCCCAACTGACCCTTTTGGGCCTACTTCCAGTTTCATGCCTACTTCTGGTTGAGGGTGAAGCTCTGGTATTTGGGCAAAACTCTATGGTTTGAAGCTGAATTTACCACAGAGTTTTTCCCAACAACCAGAGTGTCACCCTTAACTGGAAGTAGGCCTGAAACTGGAAGTAGGCCCGAAACTGCCCAACATAACTTCCAGTCTCCAAGAAGGACATTGGGAGACCCTCACTGGCCAGGTAAGTCAACTTAGCAACCCTATCATACATTCAGTTCCAGTTATCATGTCGAGTAATCAAGCCATGAGGAATCAAGGTATGTACATGCATGGTATGATTTGGCCTTAACATCCAATGCCTTTGCTGTTTAAAACTATCACACACATAAGAACATAAGAGAAGCCAATGTTGGATCAGGCCAGTGGCCCATCCAGTCCAACACTCTGTCACACAGTGGCCAAAAACACCAGGTGCCCTCAGAAGGTCCAGCACTGAAGGCAGAACACTAAAAGCCCTCCCACTGTTGCCCCCCCATGCACCAAGAATAAAGAGCATCACTTGCCCCAGACTGAGAGTTCCTATCTATACTTTGTGGCTAATAGCCACTGATGGACTTCTGCTCCATATGTTTATCTAATTCCCTCTTGAAGCCGTCCATGCTTGTAGCTGCCACCACCTCCTGTGGCAGTGAATTCCATGTGTTAACCACTCTTTGGGTGAAGAAGTACTTCCTTTTATCTGTTCTAACCCAACTGCTCGGCAATTTTGAGTGCCAACGAGTTCTTGTATTGTGAGAAAGGGAGAAAAGTACTTCTTTCTCTACCTGCTCTATCCCATGCATAATCTTATAAACCTCGATAGGGTTGCCAAGTAGGTTCAACTTACCTGGCGGGGGGGAGTTGTTCTCCCTCCGGGAGCTCTTCTGGCACGTGCGCTTTGCACACGCGCCACGGCGATGTGATGACGTCACCCGGAGGTGATGTCATCACGTTGGGGGCGTTGTCAGGGCGACGCTCTGGCAATCGCCCCAAAAACTCTATGGTATCATAGAGTTTTGGGGCGATTGCCAGAGCGTCGCCCTGGCAACGCCCCCAACGTAATGATGTCACCTCTGGGTGACGTCATTACATGGGGGAAGTTGTCCTCACCAGATGACTTCTGGGGCGGGGGATCCCCCGCCCCCCGGGCTGACTTGGCAGCCCTAAACCTTGATCATGTCACCCCTCAGCCATCATTTCTCCAAGCTAAAGACTTCCAAGTGCTTCAACCTTTCTTCATAGGGAAAGTGTTCTAACCCTTTTATCATTTTAGTTGCCTTTTTCTGCACTTTTTCCAATGCTATAATATCTTTTTTGAGGTGTGGCGACCAGAACTGTACACAGTACTCCAAATGAGGTCGCACCATCGATTTATACAGGGGCATTATGATACTGGCTGATTTGTTTTCAGTTCCCTTCCTAATAACCCCCAGCATAGCGTTGGCCTTTTTCATTGCAGTCGCACACTGTCTCGACATTTTCATTGAGTTATCTACTGTGACTCCAAGATCTCTCTCTTGGTCAGTCTCCGCCAGTTCGGATCCCATCAACGTGTATTTATAGTTAGGATTTTTGGCTCCAATGTGCATCACTTTGCACTTGGCCACAATGAATCCCATTTGACACACTGATGCCCACTTACCCATTCTTGACAGATCCCTTTGGAGTGCCTCACAATCCTCCCTGGTTCTCACCACCCCTGAACAACTTTGTGTCATCTGCAAATTTAGCCACTTCACTGCTTACTCCCAACTCCAAATCATTAATAAACAAGTTAAAAAGCATCGGACCGAGTTCAGATCCCTGCGGTACCCCACTGCTTACCTCCCTCCACTGAGAAAATTGCCCATTTATACTCACTCTCTGTTTCCTTTTAATTAGCCAGCTTTGTGTGCCTCTGGGGGAATAGCCACTTTGATCCACAAAAGGTCCTTTTATTCCATGATTACTGAGTTTACTTAGAAGCCTTTGATGAGGAACTTTATCAAAAGCTTTCTGGAAGTCAAGGTAAACAACATCTATTGGGTCCCCCTTGTCCATATGTTTGTTCACTCCCTCAAAGAACACTAACAGGTTAGTGAGACAAGATCTTCCCTTACAGAACCCATGCTGAGTCTTCCTCAATAGATTTTGTTCATCAATGTGCCTACTAATTTTTTTCCTTAATAACTGTTTCCACCAACTTACCCGGTATCGACATCAGACTGACTGGCCTGTAATTTCCTGGATCTCCTCTGGAACCCTTTTTAAAGATAGAAGTGACATTCACTACCTTCCAGTCCTCAGGAATGGAGGCAGATTTTAAGGAAAGATTTTTTCAGAAGATCCACAAGTTCACATTTGAGTTCTTTCAGAACTCTCAGATGTATGCCATTCGGGCCTGGCGATTTATTTGTTTTTAAGTTGCCTATCAGTCATAGGACCTCCTCTCTTGTCACCTCAATCTGACTCAGGTCTTTCAACACCCCTCCCGAAATCAGTAGTTCTGGAGTGGGCAAGCACTTCTCATCTTCCACAGTGAAGACAGAGGCAAAAAATGCATTTAGCTTTTCAGCCATTTCCCTATCATCCTTCACTACACCTTTTACCCCATGGTCATTCAAGGGCCCCACTGCCCAGGGCAAGTTCCAGCTCCTTTTGAAAGCGAGGGTTTTTCCCCTCTGCTTTCAGAGACTCTGTTCTGCTAGGTGACTGGAGAGGGGGGGGAAGGAAGTCACAGGAAGCTTGGAAGCTAAGCTCCACCCCCTCTCGGATCAGCCTACAGGAGCCTGGAGGGCTGCACAGAAAGACTGAGTTCCTTGCTTTCCCGCGCTCACCAAACAAAGTAAGGAAGCCAGTGCTGTCTTTCTTTCTCCTGCAGCCCCAGGAACTCTTGTGCTGCAGGGAGCAAGTTGGAATCCTGGGCTCACTTTCTTCGGTGGGGGGTGGGGGGTGGCTGCGCTCTCTGTCCCTCTCTCTCTTTCTGTTACTCTATCCCTTTCTGTTGAGGGGTGTGAGACTGGAAGCAAGGAGAGACTGGAAACAAGGAGAGACTTCCCCTTTTACTTTAGGCTGCTTTCTTTGCAGCCTGACTTCTTTTTCTTTCTGTGGGATACGACATAGAGGCTACCCTCCAGAAACTTTTTTTTCCTGGGGGAAAAATCTGGAAGTCTGGAAATGAGCTGTAATTCCAGGGGATTCCCAGATCCCACCTGGAGGGTAGCATTCCTAGCTTCTGTGCTGAAATTGGAAGCTCTGGTTCTGCTGAGTGAGTTGGTGCATGCAAACCACTGGCATTGGTTTGCATTTGCTAAATCACCCTTCGTGGGTGGAGGAAGGGAAGTTGGAGGAAGGGAAGGGTGTCATTCTACCAAAAATGGAAGGTTCGGGTTTCTCTGTGAATTTGAGGACAGGAACTGGCACTAAAGTGAGATGAGAAAAATGTGTGGCTTTCTGAAAAACCTTGTGCTACAGTAATAATTATGCTACAATACAGTCTCTTTATATTAAAGGAACTACTGGGCTTTTTACTATTTTATATGTTACGGCAGTGATATGAGAGCCAATTGAGCTGTGGGTCCATCTCATGCTACTGACAATAGTTGCACATTAGGCCTTGCCCAAATGGTTCTGGGCATTAAAGCGCAGTTGCCCTGTGATTATGGAAAGTGCTAGCAAGTCATAGTCAACTCATGGTAACCCTGTAGGGTTGTCAAGGCAAGAGATATTCAAAGGTGATTTGCCATTGCCTGACTCTGCATCATGTCCCTGGTATTCCTTGGAGTGAATAAATGTCACTGCTGGGAGACAACAGGATCTCTGAGTATTTATGAGGGAACAGTGTATCTTGCTTGCTGCTTAGTTCATGTAATTAGGCTCTGAAGGACTGTTTTGGAAATGATCTGCTTAAAGACTCTGATGTAGTGGAGAGGATGTTCTATGTTTCTTATAGGTAAAGATAAAAGTTTCCCTTGCTCGAAACCCAGTCAAATATGACTCTAGGGATGCGGTGCTCATCTCCATTTCCAAGCCGAAGAGCCAGCGCTGTCCAAAGACATTTCCATGGTCATATGGTCGGCATGACTAGACGCTGAGGCACACGGAACGCTGTTACCTTCCCACCGAACTGGTACCTATTTATCTACTTGCAATTTCTTGCTTTTGAACTGCTAGGTTGACAGGAGCTGGCGCCAGAGATGGGAGCTCACTCCATCATGCAGCACTCAGGTCTCGAACTGCTGAACTACCGGTCTGCAGTTCAGCATCTTAACCACTTGAGCCACTTGCTTCTAAAAGAGATAGGTTTTGAGTTACAGTTTGGTGTAGTGGTTAGGAGCATGTACTAATCTGGGAGAACCGGGTTTGATTCCCCACTCCTTCAGTTTGGTGCAGGAGCCAGTTTGGTGCGGGAGCCAGTTTGGTGTAGTGGTTAAGTGCGCGGACTCTAATCTGGGAGAACCGGGTTTGATTCCCCACTCCTCCACTTGCACCTGGCTGGATGACCTTGGGCAAGCCATAGCTCTGTACCAGCTGTTCTCTCAAGGACAGCTTGGGAAAGAGCTCTCTCAGCCCCACCTACCTCACAGGGTGTCTGTTGTGGGGAGGGGAAGGGAAAGGGGTTTGTAAGATGCTCTGAGACTCCCAAGGGAGTGAAGGGCGGGGTATAAATCCAATCTCCTCCTCCTCCTCCTCCTCCTTCACTTGCAGCTGCTGATGTGACCTTGGGTCAGGCCCAAGTTCTTTCAGAGCTGTTCTCTCAAGAGCAGTCCTCAAAAGAGCTCTCTCAGCTCCACCTGCCTAGTCACAGGGTGTCTGTTTTTAAATGGTAAGCCCATCTGCATGAACAAGATGGGGGGGGCATGCAGATCAACGTCCTTTTAAAATTTCCTTTTGCTGTGTGCAGCCTGGAGAGAACACTGGCAAGAATTGTGCACTCTGTATATGAAGCTCAATAGTCATGGGACAGAAGAAGAAGAAGAAGAAGAAGAAGAAGAGATTGGATTATACCCCGCCCTTCACTTGGAGTCTCAGAGCGGCTTACAAACTCCTTCCCCTTCCCCTCCCCACAACAGACACCCTGTGAGGTAGGTGGGGCTGAGAGAGCTCTGAGACAGCTGTCCTTGAGAGAACAGCTGGTACAGAGCTATGGCTTGCCCAAGGTCATCCAGCAGGTGCAAGTGGAGGAGTGGGGAATCAAACCCGGTTCTCCCAGATTAGAGTCCGCACACTTAACCACTACACCAAACTGGCTCTCTTTTGTGACAAGTCCTTTTGTGGATCAAAAACTGACTAATTAAAAGGAAACAGAGTGAGTATAAATGAGCAATTTTCTCAGTGGAGGGAGGTAAGCAGTGGGGTACTGCAGGGATCAGTACTTGGTCCAATGCTTTTTAACTTGTTTATTAATGATTTGGAGTTGGGAGTAAGTAGTGAAGTGGCTAAATTTGCAGATGACACAAAGTTTTTCAGGGTGCTGAGAACCAGGGAGGATTGCGAGGCACTCCAAAGGGATCTGTCGAGGATGGGTGAGTGGGCATCAACATGGCAAATGGGGTTTAATGTGGCCAAGTGCAAAGTGATGCACATTGGAGCCAAAAACCCTAACTATAAATACACATTGATGGGGTCCAAACTGGCAGAGACTGATCAAGAGAGAGATCTTAGAGTTGAAGTAGATAACTCAATGAAATGTCGAGATAGTGTGCGACTGCAGTGAAAAAGGCCAACACTATGGGGGTTATTAAAAAGGGAACTGAAAACAAATCAGCCAGTATCATAATGCCCCTGTATAAATCGATGGTGCGACTTCATTTGGAGTACTGTGTACAGTTCTGGTCGCCACACCTCAAAAAAGATATTATAGCATTGGAAAATGTGCAGAAAAGGGCAACTAAAATGATAAAAGGTTTGGAACACTTTCCCTATGAAGAAAGGTTGAAGCGCATGGGGCTCTTTAGCTTGGAGAAACGACGGCTGAGGGGTGACATGATCGAGGTTTATAAGATTATACATGGGATAGAGCAGGTAGAGAAAGAAGTCCTGTTCTCCCTTTCTCACAATACAAGAACTTGTGGGCACTCGATGAAACTGCTGAGCAGTCGGGTTAGAACAGATAAAAGGAAGTACTTCTTCACCCAAAGGGTGGTTAACACATGGAATTCACTGCCACAGGAGGTGGTGGTGGCTAAAAGCATGGATGGCTTCAAGAGGGAATGGAGCAGAAGTCCATCAGTGGCTATTAGCCACAAAGTATAGGTAGGAACTCTCAGTCTGGGGCAAGTGATGCTCTGTGTTCTTGGTGTTTGATGGGAGAGGCAACAGTGGGAGGGCTTCCTGCCCCCACTGCTAGACCTCCTGAGGGCACCTGGTGTTTTTGGCCACTGTGTGACACAGAGAGTGTTGGACTGGATGGGCCACTGGCCTGATCCAACATTGGCTTCTCTTATGTTTTTATGTTCTTATGTTCATGCTCTTCATTTTGCTGTTACTTAAAATGGTGTGGTATAGTTTCAAAGGGGCAATTAACTGGGATGTGTAAAAGGAATGACAGGATTGCCCATTGGAAACAATGGGAGAGGCTTGAAGGCCCATTGGAGATAATGGGAGCCAGGAATGCCAATTGACTTGCATACTGAAATACATTGCAGCACAAAAAAAGTTGCAAAGAAAATATGGAATGGTTTTTCCATTAAGGTCTTTGGGCCCAAATAGGCTACTCTGGGACTCGAATGACAGCTCCCAGAGTGGAATTACAGTCCCTAGGAATAGAATCTGTGCTCTGGGATTGGAATGATAGCCCCCAGAGTGGAATGACAATCCCTAGCAATAGAATCTGTGCTCTGGGATTGGAATGACAGGTCACAAAGTGAAATGACAGCCACTGGAAATAGGTTCAGTGCTCTGGGACTTGCACTCACTCCTAGGATATGAGTTTGAAGTGAGAAGAAGAAGAAGAGATGAAGAAGAAGAGATTGGATTTATACCCCGCCCTTCACTTGTAGTCTCAGAGCGATTTATAAACTCCTTTCCCTTCCCCTGCCCTCAACAGACACCCTGTGAGGTAGGTGGGGCTGAGAGAGCTCTGAGACAACTATCCTTGAGAGAACAGCTGGTACACAGCTATGGCTTGCCCAAGGTTATCCAGCAGGTGCAAGTGGAGGAGTGGGGAATCAAACCCAGTTCTGTTGGATTAGAGTCCGTGCACTTAACCACTACACCAAACTGGCTCTCAAGATTGCTGCTACTCTGAACTCTGTACATTGCTCAGAAATTGAGTGTGCAGCAACTGTTTGGTATTCTGTCCTGGCTCAGAGATTTCAGCCATGCATTTACCAAATGAAGGCATCTGTGATGCCATAAGTTAGTACATTTCAGTACAACGTCACCCTTACAAATAAGACAGAAACAAGACTCCTCTAAATGAATGTCCAGGAAAACTTTTAAAATATTCCCCTACAGGCTTTTCTGTGTTGTCTTCCTTCCTGTCAAATTTGTGACCATTACTTTGTCTGATGCACATGGTATGTATATTTGCAGATCTATTCTAAAAGTGAATTTAAATAAAGGACACAGCAGAGACCGCTACCACTATAACCACTGGCCAACTCCCACCTTTTCCTGGGTTTGGCCCAGCCCAGGGGCATTGCTGGGGGTTCCCAGGCTCCCCTAAATTTCTGGAGAGCCCCTCCCTAAATCCCACATGGCTCTACCTCCATAGATAGTGACAATAGCCTATGATGTCACTGGCTCCTCCCTATGATGTCACTGGGCCTCGGTTCTTTTAAGGACCTAGCATAGCGACTCTGGCTCAGCCCCAGCCCCCCCTGGAAAATTGAAAAGTCTACGCCCTTGACACTAACTATGGTTTGTTCTAGTACCTCAAACCAGGCTCTGAAGCCATGATTGATTGATTGATTGATTATTGATGCAAGTTTATTAATTGTAGTTACACAGCATAACCGTTTTGTGTTATGTATGAGCACAGCATCCTAGTTTATTCCTGGTTTGTTTCCTGTCTACACTCCTTCCTGCCCCTGCCTACAGAGTCACTTGGTGCGAGCGGCTCAGAAATGAAACTACTCCCGCCTTCAGCTGGTTTTCCTAGCACCAAGACTCTCCCTCCCCTCAGCTCTGAGTGTGCCTGGCAACAGACTCTTCCCTCCACTCCCACCTCCACTCTCTTAAAAGCACAGGAATGTGGAAAGATCCTTCCATGCATCCCTGAAGAGGAGGGGAAGCAACATCAGTGGAAGAAAGCCTGGCTATCTTGACTGGCTGCACTCCAACAACCAAGCAGTTTACACAAGCACCCTGCTGACACTGTGGGCATGTGGTGGCCAGGTGATTTTTGCAGAGAGACAGACACATGTTGAGTAAGACCAGAGAGTCTGCAGTGTCTGTCTCACAAGTATTTTGCATGCCTTGTAACAGGGACAGAATGTTTGGGAAGGAATTTTGTAGCATTTGTGTTTGGGAGTTACACTGAAGTCACCTGAACAAAGTTTGAGTCCAGTAGCACCTTTTAAGACCAACAAAATTTAATTCTGGGTATAAGCTTTCATTTGCACACAAGGGGGGTTGGTGAGGAAAGAGTGAAGGGAAAAATCCTGCACCATCTTCAGCTTTGCTGTTCCAAGACTGGTCAAATCTTCTTGAAAGCCTCAGCCTCTAAGCTCCCTTTATTTCACCCTCCAGGGCAACTAGTGTAAAACAGTATGCTGCTCTGATCCAGCAAGATCTTCTTACATTCTTGAAGAAGCTTCACCACCCTCATATGGCTGGCAGTTAATGGTAATGAGCTATGCTCCCTGTAAAAGGTGGAGTCTTGTGAGCAAAAATTCTACTTTGTGAGCTACTGGCATTAAAGCTGTGAGCGAGTGATTTGGCTACTGCATAAATTAGTTTGCTCTGGAGCCATCCTTCCTAAGCTAAGACAAAAATGTGTGAGCTGAAGGCTTTAAAACTGAGCTAGCTCATCCCAATTCAGCTTAGAGGGAACACAGGTAATGAGTTATCCTTAAAGAGAGGAAATTAAAATACTAACCCATGAAAAAGTCACCGGAAGATGCCTACAGAAAGGGTTAGCAAAAGTTGCTTTTATTTCCCATGGAAAATTAATTGCAAAATGTAAACACAGAAACTTGATAATGCTGCTTAACCAAGATAACTATCTCATAGGGGACCTGCATAAACAAAAGAC
This sequence comes from Lepidodactylus listeri, assembly GCA_029233225.1. NCBI lineage: Eukaryota > Metazoa > Chordata > Lepidosauria > Squamata > Gekkonidae > Lepidodactylus > Lepidodactylus listeri. Next base: position 53,095,469 of record JARCFY010000001.1, on the reverse strand, counting down.
AAGCTGGCCTGTGAACTGTGTGGATTTGCTGAGAATACACCGAATAACCAACAGAAGTCCTAGGAAAATTTAGTAGTAATAGGAAGAAAAAAGTTAAAGGGTGGTTAAAGGGTAAGTGAGCAGCAGGTACCTAAGAGTAAAGACGTACTCACTGGAAGTTCTGGGAATACAGCAGAGAAAAATTGCTCTAATTCTAGGAAGGGATGCCACAAATGTTGAGGCAAACATGTTTGACAGAAATACTGTTTTCAACTGGGATGATCCGATGTGAACTGAGTGCTGGGTCTGCTTAGCACTGAACAGCCCAAATGCCTGTTAAATAGATTTGCACTGGCATTCTTTAGAACTGCTCATATGTAAAAAAACGCTGTCGATCTTAAAATGAACAACAAATGCTAGGATTTTTTTTAAAAAATTGTGCTTTTATGACTAATTTATATGATCTGTGACTGACTGAATAGTCTAGTTAAACAATGTATTTATTTATTATTTTCATTTCTATCCTGCCTTGCTGGGCAAGCTGACTCAAGGCGGCTTACAACATTAAAATGCAATAAAACAATAAATACAGCATTAAAACAGAATCAAAAATATAAAACAATACGAGTGATGGCGACATTCAAGAACAGAATCCGATGGTAAACAGCATCCAGTCTCACAGGCCAGAAGATGTTCCTTTGGCGCTTTGGTCAGTGGTGGCTCCTAATCGAAGCCTGGCAGAAGAGCTCCATTTTACAGGCCCTGTGGAACTGCATAAGGTCCCGCAGGGCCCTGATGTTCTCCGGGAGCTCATTCCACCAGTGTGGAGCCGCCACTGAAAAGGCCCTGGCTCTAGTGGTTGCCAGCTTGGCTTCCTTTGGGCCAGGGAGAGTCAGGCAATGTTGAGACCCTGACCTCAGTGCTCAGCGCCACTCAGTGGGGCACATACATAGAAAGGCAGTCCCAGACCATATACGGCTTTAAAAGTCAAGACCAGCACCTTGAACCAGATTTGGTATGCTATTGGCAGCCAGTGCAGTGTCCTCAGCACAGGCTGGATGTGGTCCCACATAGCAAAACCCATCAACAGCCTGGCTGTGGCATTCTGCATAGGGCTGCCAAGTCCCCCGGTAGAGCGGGGGAAACACCGATTTTTAAAGCTTTCCCCCGCTTTTCCAAAATTGGCCACCGGGGGGACAAAATGGCTGCCAGCAGGGGACCCTCGGAGCCTGCCCTGGCCAGCCTCTTGAACTTCTTAAAAGGGAAATTTCCCCTTTAAGAGCTGATCGAGCAAGAGAGCCCCGCCCAGAGATTAAGGCGGGACTAAGCTCTTTCTACTGCGTGCAAGGTTGCTGCTGAGTAAACTGCTCCGGTAAGGTGCTGGGGTCTGCGAGCTCTTTTCCTTCTCTGTCTCTCCCCCTCTTTCTTTTTGCTGTCTGTCCATCCACTGTGGTTTTGTCAAAGGAATAAACTGTCACTTCCAAAGAGGTAAACATCACAAGGAGAGGTTGCCTGTAGAAGGTCTGGGAGTGGGATTGTTTAAAATGTCTTGTCGTGGCTGCTTGGGTCCCCCCAATCCTCATTTCCCTTCTGCAAATAAAAGTTGGGATTCCTCATTTTTATGCCAATTTTCTGTTTCTTTCAACCGTGTCCCCCCCCCCCCCCCCGCAGTAAAAATCTGCATTTTTAAAAGCATTTGTACATCAAGTAACCGGTATTTTAAGTTAGGGATGGATCCAACTAGCTTTTCTGCTGGCTAAAAGGGGAGGACAAAGGTCCTCTTTAGCCACCAAAAAGCCTATGCTGGGGGGGGGGGGAGAAGTTATGGGACTTACATGGACAACAGCTGGGTGAAACAAGGGCCAGAAATAAAGCCTGGGAATTGGGCAAGAGTAAGTGAAAAAGCTGTCTGTCTGTCTGTCTGTCTGTCTCTCTCTCTCTCTCTGTCCCCATCCAGCAGAGGTCTGTCAGTGGCTATTATTAGCCACAAGGTCTAAATGGAACCCTTTGTCTGGGGCAGTGATGCTCTGCATTCTTGGTGCTTGGGGGGCAACAGTGGGAGGGCTTCTGGAGTTCTGGCCCTGCTGCTGGACCTCCTGAGGGCACCTGGTATTTTTGGCCACTGTGTGACACAGAGTGTTGTACTGGATGGGCTGTTGGCCTGATCCACTGTGGCTTCTCTCCTGTTCTTATGATATGAAAATCATATTTAGCACTTGTGTAGCACTTAGGGCTTCATATTCTGCCGAGATGAGGAAGGATTCAGTAGGGCCATTGCTCAGTGATAGAGCATCTGCTTGACATGCAGGAAGTATCAGCCTCTTCAGCTAAAAAAGGATCAGGTAATAGGTGACATTAAAGATCTCAGCCTGAGACCCTGGAGAGCCACTACCAGTCTGAGTAGTCAATACTGACCTTGATGGACCAATGGCCTGATTCAGTATTAGGAAACTTCATGAGTTCATGTGGAAGCATGTGGAAGCAACATCACAGGATGTGACATCACAAAATGATGTCACTTCCTTTCTCCTGGCTCCACCCCCAAAGTCTCCTGGCTCCACCCCCAAAGTCCCCAGATATTTCCCAAGTTGGACTTGGCAGCCCTAATTCTGCACTAGCTGCAGCCACTGGATCTGAAACAAGGGCAGCCCCATGTAGAGAGCGTTGCAGTAGTCTAATCTCGAGGTGATCATAGCATGGATCACTGTTGCCAGGTCATTGCGTTTGAGGAAGGGAACCAACTGCCTAATTAGCCATAGATGATAAAAGGCCGCCTTGGCAGTGGCTGCTACCTGGACCTCCATTGTCAAGGAGGCATCCAGGAGCACTCCCAGACTCCTAACCCTCGGTGCTAGCACCAATGGTGCTCCACCAAAGGTCAGTAGTGGGATCCCTACCCCCGGCCCACTCCGACTCAGGGACAGGACCTCCATCTTTGTTGGATTCAGTTTCAGTCGGCTCAGTTTAAGCCAGCCTGCCATGTCCTGAAGTGCCTGCTCCAGGTCATCTGGGGTGGAGTCGGACTGACTGCCCAGCAACAGATATAGCTGGATATCATCAGCATATTGGTGACACCCCAGCCTGTGCCTCCGGGCAATCTGGGTGAGGGGGCACATGTTGAATAACATCGGAGATAACACTGCCCCTTGAGGAACCCCACATACCAGCGGGTGCCTCTGGGATGTCTGTTCCCCTAATGCCATCCTCTGTCCCCAACCCTGGAGAAAGGAGACAAGCCATTGCAAGGCAAGCCCCTGGATTCCAGTGTCGGCGAGGCGGTGGATCAATAACTGGTGGTTGACCGTGTTGAACGCCGCCGACAGGTCTAACAACACCAGTACCACTATGCTGCCTTGATCCAGATGCCTTCAGAGGTCGTCCATGAGAGTGACCAGTGCCATCTCCATCCCATGGCCTGGCCGGAAGCGGATGGAAATGGAGTGGACCGGTAGTGCAACAAGAGCAGAGGAACTAGAACTCCATTGGGCTGTGTGATTATGTGCGGTGGCTCAGAGGTTAAGCCACTGAGCTACAAACCAGATGGTTGGTAGCTCGACAGTTCAAGACCCAAGTGCCATGTGGCAGAGTGAGCTCCCGTCTCTGGCCCCAGCTCCTGCCAACCTAGCAGTTCGAAAGCAAGAAATTACAAGTAGATAAATAGGTACCGCTTCGGTGGGAAGGTAACAGCATCCTGTGCACCTCGGCATTTAGTCATGCTGGCCATATGACCACAGAAAAAGTCTTTGGACAGCGCTGGCTCTTCGGCTTGGAAACACAGATGACCACCCTCTAGAGTTGGATTCGACTGGCTTTCAAGCAGGGGAAACCTTTACCTTTTTACCTTTACAGCTAGTAAGGAATACATTGAAGCAATTTGCTGAACAGCCACAAGCCAGACAACCAACAGACAAACCATTCATCAAAAAACTGGGTTCCTGTTCACGGCAGGCGATCAGGACACAATTTGAACCACGGTGTGTTTGAGCATCCATGGTTTGTCATGCTGCAGCTGCCAAAAGGGAGGAATGATGTGCTACGAACATCATAGAGTTGCTGCCAGAAAGAGAGTCCCTATACCAGGTGTGTAATGTGTGGTCATCAGAGTGATGACATTACATTCTGCTTCCCCACATCGTTGCCTTCTGCTCCCAAGGCACAGCATGGTGGTATTGAAACATGGGACAAACTTCATGCTGTGGAGAGACAGAACTCAACCAAAAGCTGCTGGTTTTGTTAACCCTTGCCTTGCTGTTGGTATGCCGCTTTGAGACTCCTTAAGATAGAGAAAAGCAGGGTATAAAAACTTCTTCAAAGACAATAAGACCTTCAGCACACTGAGCCCCTGCCTCTAGCATTACATATTCTTACGCTACACTTCAAGGAAAGAAAATCCAAAGGGAGCTGGTCCTATCCCTGTCAGTCATATGAGGCATGTCTTTCCACAGCTCAGGTGTATCTCAGGGCCTTTGCTATTGTTGCTCTCCTGATTATTATGACTTTAGTACTCAAGAATTTGAACACTGCGAAAGGATGGGAGTTTCAGCATGTCAGCACAACAAACATCTTTTATTAGAAATAACCAAGTGGTAGGAGGAAAATGTCAGTCATGTCTGACACTGTGAGACACCACATTTGTGCCAAGGAGTGGGAGAAAATCCCAACAATTCTTTATTGTGAGGCCCTGTAAAACTGCCAACCAAGTGGATTTTTATTTTTTATTTTTTTGGATTTAACTGTTGGGAGTTTCTCAGCGTTCCAACAAGCCATCAGTTTAGTTCAATCCATCTGCCCAGCGTGTACTTCTCTCTTGCGGTACTCACCCGGTTTATTTCTCCTCCTATTACTGGCTCTTTTTGAGGATTTGAATAGCCTCCTGAGTTCTACCAAAAGTTTAACACTGACACATAACATGTGTGCAGGCCTCTCTGCAGTTAATGAATATTGTTGCCAGACTGAGCGGAACAGGCAGTGCACCAACTCCTCTCCCTTATATAAGCACAAGAGAAGCCTTTGGGTATTAAAAAGCCCACCATTGTAATAGTCTGCCTCATAAAAGAGACGCCATTTTAAAGTGGAATGTGGCTTCTTGGCAGTAGCTAAACTCCATTAGAAACGTTGCAGTGCCGCACGTGGGTGACTCATATCCTATCGCCATCAGCTTCTTTGACATATTTTGCTTATCGGACACTTCAGCAGTTTAGCTCGACGTGCCTGCTGAAAACCGAAAGCCACAACTCTTTCTCTTCTACCAGACTCAACACAAAATCAAAGGCAAATGAATAAAAATTTGCAAAAGGTATGAGGTTTGACAGAACAGTGGGTACGAGGCTAAATTAAATAAACAAAAACTTGTTCAGAGCCAGCTTCTCAGGGTACCAAACCTGCCGAGGATTTATTTTATTTTAGATGTATTTTTCTCTCATGGAAGTGTAATGTCGGCCATAAGCTAAGGTATGTTTTCAGTTAAAATGTGTATAGTCTACCTATGTTTTTACATACCGATGGAAATTAAGAAATAAATGTTGCAAAGTTCACTGGGCTAAATATTATTTCTCTACATATTAATGTTTGTCAAACAGAATTGAATCAGTAAAAAAATATGTCCGCCTGTGACAATAATTATATTACAGAAATGTGATCACTCTTAGGTCTTGTAATGGAAATGCACCACCTTTAGAACAAAAATAGATAAAACATTGACTTTGTAAACCAAACACAGGAAGAAATTATTACCATATTTTTTTTACTCCAGTATAGAATATAAATTCTGTTGGGGGGTGGGAGAATCCCTGGATGGAAATTTCATTCCTTGTTCTCAGGTTATCTGGAGGGCACTGTAATCATACAGCTAAAAGTGAACCTCTTCCTTCAATAACTAATCAAAAGTATACAAGGAAAAAGTACACATTCAAGTCAGTCCACTATCTGAAGTTGTCTAAGGGATCACCTCCTAAAGGCCATTTCAGAAAACTGGCAAAACGTCAAGCCAGTTCATATCAGTTTTGGCAGGTTTGGCTTCAGTGTACCCATGTAAAATTTGGTTCTTAGTTCAGCCATTAAGTAGCACACTACTGAACATCCTGTTTTTGATGTGGTGGTGACAGTGTGGTCAGACGTGAGATACACGGAGTACAAATGGTAAAACAAAAATCCCACGGCAGCTTAATGATATGGTGAATTCAGCATGGATTTGAGGGCCAGTTCACATGCTATAAAGTCGTCATGCCCCCCACATGGCCAGTCATCACACACGTTTAGGTTCTGAGTAAATATACTTAGTATTACAGCTTTAGTATCTTTCCTTCCTGAAACATTTCCCACCATGTTTCTACTGATGGAATAAGACAAAATGGGGGGGAAATCTAGATAAAAATATAAATAGTACAGCCTTGTTTCACAAGAATTTTAGGGGGCCAATTCAGGTTGTTGAGGTTTGGGGTTTTTTTTTAACACTCCAGCTTGCCCACGTCAGCCAAAACTAGAATCCAGCCTTGAAAATGCACACTGCACATTAGGCATACAGAGCTCTTATGAGCTAATGTTTTTGGCCTCTTGTGGATTTTTCAGATAAGGGGAGCTTTTCACGCTTGGATACATTTTTTGAGCCAAAAAACAAACACCAAATCCCATTTGAACAAGAAAAATATCCCCTGGTTTGTCTGATGGATTTTTTTAAATTTTTTTTGCTGTCTGCGTCTGGCCCTAGGAAGTGATACCAGGAAAACAAGTTATTTTGCCCTGTCCCCAGAAATGATGGTGCATTATGGAGCTAGACAAATGTGAGGAAGGAAGATGTATAGTGGAATATGCTGAGAAAGGCCAAATGCTCCATTCTTCAGTCGTAGTCCAAGAGCCGTAGAAACATGGCTACATTGAAAGGTATCATTTCATTGAGGTTATAACTAACAGTGAAGTGAGTGCTGTTGCCAATCATGAAAGCAGTGAAGTAGAGCTACTCATAGGAAAGGTAAGGGTTGCTACTGACTCCTTGTGGACTTCCCAGGTGTGAAAAAACATGACTTTGTAAATGACACAAAGAAAAAGGATTTGAGGTGTCACCCATTCTGGATGTGGTTGCACTGCTTGTGACGGAACAGATCTGTAGTCTAAGGGTGCTCTTTGTTGGGAGAGCTGGTATAGTTAGTCCAGTGCCCAGAGCTAGTTTAGCAGAGTGCATTAAAGCTACACTTGCAGGTATCTTTGCACCAGGTATCCAAGCTAAGTCAAAAAATTACACAGAGCCACCTTTAAGACTAATAAAAGTCAATTTATTTAGGAACTACATTCTAGATAGGAAAGCTTAAGATAGTATTATAGTCTTAACTTACTAAGGAAGGACACAGATGGTGAGAGGCCCATCTGTGCCATGGTGCCATGACGGAGACAGTGTGTCCTCCCTCTTCATGTGTGCAAGGAGAAGAAAAGTGTTGTGGGAAAGGATGAACAGAAGGAAGGAGATGCAATTTCCCTGAGAGTAGCAATCTACATTTCAAAGGGGACAGTGACAGAAGAGGAAACACAGGAAGAAGCTTGGTCTGCCTATCTAGCCTATCAAACTCTCTTGTGCCATGTAGTTTGGAGGCTGAGGCATGGGACAGTGTCCAGTCCTTCACTTCCATCACTCTTGACCATAGGCCTACTGCTGGATAAGCAGTCCAGGAGTGCCTTTTACCAGCTTCAACTAGATAGCTGCAGCCCTTTCTGGGCAGAAAAGCTCTGGCCACTGTGAAGCATACCCTGGCTACATCTAGAATACATTACTGCAATGTAGGGTTGCCAGGTCTGGGTCAGAAAATACCTGGAGACTTTGGAGAAGGTGGGGCCAGGAGAAGGTGGGGTTTGGGGAGGGGAGGGGCTTCAGCATGGTACAATGCCATAGAGTCCACCCTTCAAAGCAGCCATTTTCTTAGGGCTGCCAAGTCAGCCCAGGGGGCGGGGGATCCCCCGCTATAGGGGTTCCCGATCCGCCAGCCGGCATTTGGCCGGCGGGGGAACCCTGCCCCCGAAGTCGTCCAGCGTGGACGACTTCCCCAGCGTAGTGACGTCACCACATTGGAGACGTTGCCAAGGCGACGCTCTGGCAACGCCCCCAACGTGGTGACGTCACTTCCGGGTGATGTCACCGGGCGCGCGCGAGAAGTGTGCGCGCCAGGGAGGCTCCTGGGCAGCTCCCAGGCGGCGAAGGACCCCCCCCCCGCCAAATCGTAAGTTCGACTTGGCAGCCCTACATTTTCTCCAGGGGAGCTGAGTTCTGTCAGCTGGAGATCAGTTGTAAAAGTGGGAGATCCCCAGGCCCCACCTGGAGGCTGGCAACCCTGCTGCAATGTGCTCTACACAGGGCTTCCCTTGAGAAGTGATTGGAAACTTTAAGTGATACAGAATGCTGCTGCTGCTGCTAGGAAGTTGATTGAACCATTTCACTCCAGTCTTGGAAAATCTGCACTGGTTACTAGTTTGTTTTAGGGCACAATTCAAGGTGACGCTGTCGATCTTTAAAGCCCTATATGGTCAACATCCCTATTGGACTGCCTTATGAACCCACTTGACCACTATGGTCGTCTTCGGAGGCCTGGCTTTGATTGCTCCCACCTCCTGAGATTAGGTGGGTGGCAACCTGGAAGAAAGCCTTCTCAGTCATGGCACCAAAACTGAGACTCTCTCCCTAGGAAGATTCATCCATCCCCTTGCGATCTTCTCCCAGAGGATGAAGACTTTTTTCTTTACTTCTTTTGGCATTCCCTCAGTGATCCCTTCTTCCTGACCAATGTTTTAATGTTTGTTGTTATTATTTATGTGTTTTAATTGTTTTAATGATTTTGATGGGATGTTTTTAATGGTTTTGTGATTTTGCTATGTATGTTTTAATTTGGTAGCTGCCTTAGTGGCCCTTCTGATGGCAGAAAGGTGGGGTATAGATTTTGTAAAATAACTAAATAAAATAAATATTTCATGTACAGACAGAGAATAGTACCTATCTTGCTATCAGACTGTCATTACTGTGTTTTCAGTCTTTTTCCTTGGTGCTATGGGCTAGAAGGGAACCAGCTTCCAAATTTTCTCTTCCAAATTTTCCCTGCCTAGCATAGCCAGAAGTCATTTGCTATTTTACTTTCCCCAGGTGGCACAAGCCAGACTGAAGGGGTCAGTGTATCACAAAACATTTTGAAATGTTGATATGACTCACACCACCATCTTGCTACCTATGACACCAAGTTGCTTCTGTAATAACACTATGAAATATTTTCGGCAGGTCTGCAGCTGTTGACTTGACTGGTAAGCGACTTACTATAACTTATCAGGACAGAAGGCAGTATTGATATTAGAATCCTTGTTCCGTCTTGGGCTTTTGAAACATTCTTTGTTTACACGAACCATGATTCTAAAGAAAAATATTGTCAGAAAAAAATATGATGTTTTATGAATTCTTTTAGATTCCCAGTGGACAACATTCCTAAGTATTAATTTTCTTCTTTGCCCTGTTGGAAGTAAAGCAACATAAATCCTAACAAGGGAAGGCTCAGAGACACAGCAGCTGGAATATTAATTAGTTAATAAAGTAGGATATATATTTTTTCAAATGGAAACTAAAAAAATAAGGTCTCCTTAAAATGGTGAATGTATACAGAAATATAACTTGCCTTATACGCTATAGCAGTTTGTTAAGAAAATATTTCCCTTGAATTAGGATGAGTGCTGCTTCAGTGAAGGGTGACTGGACCACCTCAATCATTTTAAAGTTGTCTCTAAGGAGGGGGACAAATTGCTGTCTAATGAGAATTAAAGATGAAGATGTTAAAGATTAAGACGCACTTCAAGGTAACTGAAAAGGTTCCATAAGAGTTAAAGGGGGAGGATGATTTGATAAAGTTATATGTGTTTACTGGATAACAGGGAACATCTTCAGGTTCTAACTGGCCCAAGACCTACCGTTCCCACCCACAGGCAAAAGAGGCTTTGTCACTTCGCTGGTGTAGAAAGCCTGCCCTCACCTGCAGGCATATGCGTAGAGTATGGGGGGGGGGGCTCGAGGGCTTGAGCCACTCCTGAAATTTCCCAGGGGGGGGCTCAGCCACCCCCGGGAAAATGGAGTGCCTGCCTCCGCGCCTCCCTGGGTCCTTCCGAGGCCCTGCGGCCGCTGATGGAGAGGGAGAGGGAAGGGGTGGGGGGGGAGAGGCACCGACAGCAGCGACTGGTGGGCCTCGGAAGGGCCTGGGTAGGCAGGGCGGTTTCCCGGAGGGAGAGGGAGAACATCATCCCTGCAAGCGTGCACACTTCGCGCGTGCGCTAAGGAGCCCCCCCCCCCCCAGATTTCCAAAACTCTACGCCCCTGCCTGCAGGGAGCACTGTGTACCCTCCCACAAGTCTCAACCTGAGAAGGAAGGAAATTTCTTTTCACCTTTGTCCTCCACCTCTCTCCTGACCCTGCTCCTTTCCACCTGAGGACCAAGAGCCAGCGTGTCCTCCTTGACCTATTTCCCTTTGCCTTATTAAGAGCCTGGCTCATCCTGGGGGCAGCCCCTTCAGAAGCTCCGCCCTTCTTGAACTACCATGGGACCTGAGCAATTCTGGTGGGAAGCTGCTGCTCCCCCTACATCTCAGCTGTGACTCATCTCCTGGTTTCCCCACCCCTGACTCAAGGCTGTGGCCCAGCTTCTCATCAGGCAGGGGGTTATTAAAGAACCAGACCCTGTCAAGCAGTGGAACAGCAGGCTTTGCCTTGAAGGTGTCACATGTGTTGCCACTTGGGTGCATAGACACAGAGGGTACATCCCTGGCCTCCCTCAGAGCTGGGGAACCGGGGGGTTGCTCAGGTCTCTGACAGCTGGCTTCCAAGTTTTGAAATCCTTTCTTCCCCTTACTACAGGTGCAAGTATGAACTAGAGACCCTTGGACAGCATCTGTCCCCACTACATGCTAGCCCAGAAGCAAATGGGAAGTATGAAGGAAAAGGCTGCAGTCTACAGCATCAAGACTGGCCAAAGGGTTGCCAGCCTCCAGACAGGGGCTTGGAATTATTCCAGAATTACAACTGACCACCTGGCTACAGAGATCAGCTCCCTTGAAGGAAATGGCAGTTTCAGAGGCCGCTTCATTCCTTCTGAAATTGCATCCCTGCTGAGCCACCTCCGCTCCCCTCCCTGAACTCCACCTTCCACAGGCACTGCCCCCAATTCTCCAGGAATTTTCCAAGCTGGAGATGGAAATCTTAGCTGGCCAACTTGCCCCTCTAGATATTGTGACTCCTTATTCAGAGTTGCCATCCAGGAAGTCTACTCACCGACCTGATTTCTCCAAGTGTACATTCCCCCTCCTTTGGGCCCTCTGACATCAGTGTGGGAGAACCCACACAGTACAAATATTCCTATGTTATCAATCCAATATAGAAAGAGAGCTGTAGGGAAGCCAATTTGTGGCAGCACCAAGGGCAATTTATGTTCCTGTATTGAAAGAATGTCATATTACACTCTCATTAGTATAGGATGTCCTTTAAAATAGGATGTCCTTTAAAATATGGAATGCTTGGCAATACCAATGCAGGGCAATGGACTGAATCCCATAGAGTGTTTTCATGTGCACAAGTGCCAGCAAGGTATAGTTAGGGTTGCCAGCCTCCAGGCAGTAGCTGGAGATCTCCTGGGGTTACAACTGATCTCCAGGTGACAGAAAGAGAAACGGGCTGCTTTGGAGAAAGTGGCTGCTTTGAAAGGTGGACTCTATGACATTATACCCCACTGAAGTCCCTCCCCTCCCCAAACCCTGCCCTCCTCAGGCTCCATCTCCAAAATCTCAGGTATTTCCCAACCCAGAGCTGGGGACCCTAGGTATAGTGATTAAGAACAGTGGACTCTAATCTGGAGAACTGGGTTTGATTCCCCACTCCTCCACATGGCCTGTTGGGTGACCTTGAGCCAGTCACAGTTCTCTCACAACTCTCGCAGTCCCACCTACCTCACAAGGTGCTTGTTTAGAGGAGAGGAATGGAAAGGCAATTGTAAACTGCTTTGACATTCCTTAAGGTACAGAAAAGTGGAGTATAAAAACTAACTCTTCTTCAAATGAAAACATTCAAAACGAAATCCAGAGGCAGTTTACAATCAGTTAAAATGACTGGATCAAATATTCATTCCCATGCTGAAAGATATAGTGCCAGGAATTTTGAGGTTGGGTCAATACTGTGATGAAGCACTATGGGTTGTCCTAGACTTAAGTATGCTTTCGTTTCCCTTAGGCTTTGCTGGATCCAAGCCACAGTTGCAAATGTAGATTTGAGTCACTTTTCGTCATTGACATTTGTTCATATGCTTTGCACCTAAAACATGCTTCATGTAATCCCAATATATTTTAAAATCATAGTCATGTCAAACATGTACCAAAAAGGATCTTTTTCTGAAGCTACTTACTCAGCACAGAACTGAAAATCTGGACCCATGAAATTAATCACTTCAATGGAGAACAACAAAGGGTGTCTCCCTATGTCATAAGAGCGGAGTTACACCCTTCTAAACCCATTCACTTCAATGAACTTAGAAAACTGTAAGTCTGCTTAGAATTGATCTGAACTGATATTTTCTTTCTGCTCGCATAATATAAGAGGGAGTTTGATTCTTGTTCCGAAAATGGCAATACGCTTGATGGAAACATTGCAGTTAGGTGCGCGCTGATCACTTGGTTGCCTTCAAGCCTCAAATAGCATCACTTCCTTCCCTCAAAATGTGATCAGGGCACTGGAGGCATTAAACCTGATTTGTTAACCCAAACTTGCCTGGTCTAATTGAATTCTTGTCACAAAGATGATTTGTCCAACACACTTAAGTGTTTAATTTATACCCACATGAAGATCAAGCAGGCATCCCTTTTGTTCTCTAATCACTGTTTGTTTTAACCTTCACAATGCATTAATGTAATCACTCCAAGGACAGAAATGTCTTCGGCTGGTCTTTAGTTCATATTCAATTACTGCGTTACAGACTTGCCTCTTAGCACTAACAAAGAAATTTTGATTGCATATTGTGCAGCATTTCTAACCATCTGAATGCCGACTTTGTTCTTCCTGCAGCCCGACAGAGCCCTGTTTGCTGCGTTTAACCCGTTGTCAAGCTCCGTCTCCTTTCCGACATTATTGAAGCTGACCAGATAGTTTTTGTAGTTACAGTTAAGTCAGCATTCATGCATTCAGGACTCTGTTGACTCAGTTGCGGTAATACAAATTTTCCCACACTGTCTACTTGACACTTGCGAGTCTAGTTTGTACCAACGTCCATTGTATTAAGCAAACGACCATGCCGCACCAAAATTCCGCTCATTGTTCGCACTAAAGCTACAGGATTTTCTCCAGTTCACAGGCAGCAAAACCCCATTGTTATCTCCGCAAACTGTCTTAAGATGGCCTCTGAAAAGAAATCACATGACCCTGAACTGGATTAGCCTTCAGGAAATCTTTGGGCTTTGGCGTCTTGAGAAAACATCCCTAGGGAGATGGGTAAAAAAAGTAAAATATATGGGTTGGATCCAACTAGCTTTTCAGCTGATAAAAATAAAGGAAGGGGGTCTCCTTTGATAACCCAAAAGGGTTATGCTGGGGATCATGGGACCTGCATGGATGCAAGCTGTATTAGGTGGGAAACTGGCAAGGTTGAGTGAAAAAGGAGGCTTGATCCAGGACTGTGTATTTCAGAAATAGAAGCCATTCTGAAACATATTCCATTTATTTGGAGAGAAAGGTCCACAGGAAATGTACCAGCCCAAGTGATTTTACAAAAGGGAAATTAAATGAAGATGGCTATAGGAGTTGTTAATACAAAGAATTGTCAAAAGCATCAAAGTAACAGACGTTGCGGTCACATGCACCAGAAAACCCGGGGGGGGGGGGGGCAGGTAACCTCAGGAGCCATTGGCACATCATCTCAGGAGAAAGGTTTTTCCTTCTGCTGGCGTGTGTCTACAACTGGCATTGCATTTGGTCACCTCACAGTTCAGTCCCGTCTTGCACACTATTTGCACAGTCCATTTTTTAAACATTTGCAGAGCAACACAGACACCCATTTAGATGTCATTTCCCAGCCCCATATTTCAGCCCCATTACCAGGTGTGGGCTACAAAGTTTGACTGGTCCAGGAGCAAGCACTCAGCTCAGATCCAGCCAGCAGTGCCAACAAATGTGCACTGGAAGAAGAAGAAGAAGACACCCTGCGAGGTCGGTGGGGCTGAGAGAGCTCTTTTGATAACTGCCCTCGAGAGAACAGCTCTGAAAAAACCTGTAATTGACCCAAGGTCACACCAGCAGCTGCATGTGGAGGAGTGGGGAATCAAACTGCATGTGAAGGAGTGGGGAATCAAACTGCATGTGAAGGAGTGGAGAATCAAACTGCATGTGGAGGAGTGGGGAATCAAACTGCATGTGAAGGAGTGGGGAATCAAACTGCATGTGGAGGAGTGGGGAATCAAACTGCATGTGGAGGAGTGGGGAATCAAACTGCATGTGGAGGAGTGGGGAATCAAACTGCATGTGGAGGAGTGGGGAATCTCCCAGATGAAAACCCACACTCCCCAGATGGCATAAGTAGTGCAGCTAGTGGCTGGGGGTGGATCGAGAACAGTGTCTTTGTTTCAGAATGAGAGAAGCAATAACAGTTTTAATTTCCAGTGAAGTAGTTGTGAAGTGAAGGACTATACAATGTCTCTTTGTATCAAGCACACCAGTATGCCAGAGGGGGCAGCAGACTTTTCATAAGGTGGTTAGATCACTTTCCTCTATATCCTTCTTCTGATCCCCTGCATCTTTCCTCTTATCTGTTTTGGTACTCTCAGGGACTTCGATGACTGCCAGGCCTTGGCACCTCTTGTTGCCCTCCATCTCTCTAAGGAGCAGTGTGTGTGTGTGTGGGGGGGGGGGGGGATCAGTGTTGTTTACATTGCAACATCACTTCCAGGGAAAATCTGGAAGGGACATCAGGTAGCTCAAGGAATTGTTAGAAACTCTATTACTAGAGCGGCCTGAAATCTCTTTCAGGTTTTCCAGGAAGTAACAGACGACAGCTCTGCCTCCTAAGCTCCCACTGACTGTCCCTGCATGGCCTGGCAACCCGAGGGACTTCTGTCCTTCCAGCTAATGCCTTCTCTTCCTGATGCTTTGTCTAACCTCCCTGAGGCCAGATGTGCGGTTGGCATCTGTCTCCATCCTAGCTTACATAGATAGGATGCTTATTCTTTCCAGTCAAAGTATGGAGTTTCTTAACAATCAGGACATCATTCATTTCTTTTCTAAAGCAACAAGCCTTGTGTGGATTTGATTCCTTGACGCAGCCTCCCCTATGCTGAGTAAACCAGCTCCAAAGCTAACAGTACGGAAAGTATAATATTTGCTTCCAACTCAAAGTGGGTTTGGGAGGCCTTTCTGTGGAACAGTCTATCAAGGCCTTGAAGAAGGAGCCCATCTTTTACTGCAATCTTCACATCAACACGATGTTGTCTGGGATATGTTGTATGCATTAGTCCCAATCCAACAACTGACATCATTTGGAACAATGTATTCAAGTGTTTTGAATTTCTATACGCTTGAATACAGTATTAAAACAAAGGCTGGTATGGCTCACCTTCCCTTCAAAGGAAGTTCCTGCCAGCCAACTTGGAACTGGGGAAACACATTTTATTTCAACTTCCCCTTTCCCTTGTGCCAGTCAGTCACCTCTCAACAACCAGAGAGGTGCAGCAGAGATGAGACATTTGCCTTGTAGTGCATTCCTCTGAAGGCTTCTTGGCCTGCAAAAAACCATAGGGGGTGATAGATTTTCTAGTCCTCTAGGCTGTAGCAGGTAAGACTCTCTTGGCCTGAAGCAAAGATGGCCAACAGGTGGTTTGCAGTTAATGAAACAAACAGCTCCCCCCTGTGTTTTAGCTCAGAAGTGGTATACCCAGCCCCATAGCAAGGGGGTTCTTTTGGAGGGGGCCTCGGGGGGCACAGCTAAATAAATCAAAGTTAATTACATTAATTTGATTTGGGACCAGCTCAGGTGGGAGGGGGCCCGGAAGAAACGCTAGGGGGCTAGACCCCATGGGCTCCGCATCAGCTATGGGCCTGGGTATCTCTCTCTAGTGAGCAGCAGGAAATGCTGCCAGCTCTGAAACAGTGGCATGCATGCTGCAGTCTGCCCAGGCCAAGGCAATCCCAGGAATTTGGAGAGGAATGGGTAGGGTTGCCAGGCCTGGCAAGAGCCAGTGTTGAGGAGCACGGACTCTAATCTGGGAGAATCAGATTTGATACCCCACTCTTCCACATGCAGCTGCTGGTGTGACCTTGGGTCAGTCACAGTTCTCTCAGAGCAGTTCTTGTTGTCTCAAGAGCAGTTCTTGAAAGAGCTCTCTCAGCCCCACATACGTCACAGGGTGTCTGTTGTGGGGAGAGGGAGGGAAAGGAGATTGTAAGCCATTATGAGACTCCAAGTGAAGGGTGGGATATAAATCCAATCTCCTCATCCTCCTCTGATTAACTGAGGGCCAAAAGAGGCACAGTGAAGATCACGTATCTTAGGATGTCTGTAGATAGCAAACCACATGCATATGCAGCCATGATTCAGAAGGTGTGTGGGAATTGAAACTTTCAGCTCTCACTAACCAAAACTGGGGCCTTCCATGCTTTCATTATGATGGGATATAGGTGTAACAAATAAATGCCTTTGGGCTTTCTCATGTTTGGTTTGGTTTAAGAGAGAAGGCATGGCTAAGGAGAAGGTATTTCAGTGGTCATCAGGATTCCAGTCCTCTCTACGATGGTGAATATCTGCAAGATTTTTGGGGGGGGGGGCGCATTTCCCTTCCAGCCATGAGGAAATTATGGTGCCCCCAAATCTGAAACACTCAGAGACTAATTTTTTTGTACCTGGTGGGAGGCATGTGAAATCAAGCAGAACCCCAGGAAGTGATGGAAGGGCTTCTCTAATCTGCCCGACAGAACTGACTGGCTACAATATTCTCAGCAATCACCTCCCTACGGCTTCCAAACATTTTGTAATGCTTAAAAAAAAAAGACAGCCCTCAGAAACAATTCAAAGTATTTGCCTCGTTCTTTCTTTCTTTCTTTCTTTTTTTTTGCAAGGCTGAACAGAGGACATCAAACGCCTCTCACTTTAGAGCTCGTTACTGTATGGCGTGAAATATCATTGATGGTTTAAAAGTAGAAGGTCACTGAGTGAAGAACGGAACTGAACACTCGACTGGTAAAACTAAGAAGTTAAGGCGGGATTTGTTTTCATACTAGAACATGCGAAAGGTTACTGTTACTCCCAGAGTCTACTCCAGGTTTGGAGCAAGAGGCTCCTCATGCAAATTTCCCTCTGTGTTTCCCCCCCCCCCCTTATGGGACTGCTTGGGGGGGCACAGTGAGGAAGGTGCCAGTGAACTGCTGGGGCTTGGTTCCCTCCCAGCTACCAGACTGGCGTCCAGTGTAATGCTGCTGGCTGGGTCTGTGCCAGGGCTCTGGAACAATGGTTTTGATCTGACCAGCAGCCGCATGGGCCCACAAGGGGATTGGTGTACTTTGCTTGGTTCACAAAGCACTGTTTCCCCTGATTACACGTCACTTGGTGGCTAGCAACTGAACTGTGCAAATTCATTTGTGCTGAAAAGTATTGTGTTAAAGGCAATGTGAAATTGCAACCCGTAGTGTTAGATCTAGGATGACTCATTCATACCCACACTCACAAGTCATCGCTTGATCTGGGGCCAGCATGCGACAGTGTTTGTGACATTTGCCCCTTTGCATAAGAAAGCGCTGTAATCTTGACGTTTCTGCAGGACTTGTCTTGAATTGGGGGGGGGGGGGGAATGGACAGAGGTGCAAATAGAATTTACTTTCAAAATTTGCTGTGTTAGAAGGGAAATCCTCAATTTGTACCAAGATGGTTCATTTGTATCTTCCCCCCCTTCCTGAAATGCCCAGATAACCACTATAGTGTAAAGTATGACACCTGAATAACTGGGTGTAGTTCCCAAAAGGAGTCTGTGAAGTTATATATGTATGTATGAAGCTGCCTTATCCGGAATCAGTATACTGACTCTATCAAGATCAGCATGGTCTACTCTAGACTGGCAGTGAGTCTCCAGGGTCTCAGGCAGAGGTCTTTCACATCACCTGTCACCTGATCCTTTTAGCTGGGGATGCTGGAGATTGAACTTGGGTCCTTCTGCATGCCAAGCTAGTGCTCCGCCACTGAGCCCCACAGCCCCTCCCTTAAAGTTCAAAATGATTTTATCCCTCAGATGGACCGGTATCACCTTTACTGCAAGAAGGAAAGACTCTGGAGTTATGAGCAACTAAATTAGTCAATGCATCTGCTTTGGATGGCTAATGTCCTGTTGGAAGCATTATTTATTTTTGCTACATTTCAGTCGTAGGAGTTTAAAATGGTTCATTCAAGCAACGCTAGTGTTTTCAATGGCCCATGAAAGCAATAGAAACAAGCTGGTTATCAAGATCTTATGGAAATTAATATTACAGCAATGACTCTGTCAAGTCTGACCTATCTGCAAGGACAAGCTGCAATCTTTACTCAAAAGTAAGTCCAGATGAAACGTGGGGCTTATTTACAAGTAAGCAAGGTCTGAATAAATGTATTAAGTGCCAGAATTTAGGCAACACATTTTTTTAAAAAATGGTAAAAACTGCTGTGGAAGACTGCTTTTGTATAGTTCCTTATAAACATTTTCCTTGTATATTTCCTTATAAACATTTTAAAATCATGTGTGTAGTCAGAAAACGCAACGTGCTGACTTCTTTGGCTCTGAAGACCTATAAAATAACTAATTGTTTTCAGATATCTTTGCAGCCAGGAGTGTTAGAATAAATTTTCAGGAAGCCACAGTATGGAGAAAAAGTCCATAGGACAGAACTTTAGCATCTCTAGTTTAATTTCTCTCCCCACCCCAGTACTGCACCTGCAAAAGTACACCTGTGTTGGGTAAAAACAAATGAGTCCTATCTAGAATCCAGGCCAGACCATACTGAGTTGAACCCAAGCAGCCACAAGGGGAGCTCAGTGAAGACATCTTTGCTGTCTTTCCCACCTATCTGCAGTTCCCTGTGCCCCCACCTGACTCCTGAAGGTTAGGGGACCCCCTGAGAATGGTGTGCATCATGAGGGAATGTGATGGACAGTTTCCCTTCTAAGCTGTTAGTGTGAGCTAGCTCACAGTTTTTTAGCCTCTAGTTCACACATTTTTGTCTTAGCTCAGGAAGGATGGTTCCAGAGCAAACTGATTCATGCAGCAGCCAAATCGCTCGCTCACAACTTTAATGCCAGTAACTCACAAAGTAGGATTTTTGCTCACAAGACTCCACAGCTTAGAGGGAGCATTGGTGATAGACTATCAAAACACAAATATTAATATGCTACTAGGGGCTGCTCAGTCATAGCAGGGAACAAAACTTTTGGTGGGAAAATCTGCCTCGCAGTGGGGGAGTGAAGGGGTCCATCATAATTATGTTTTGTTCCCTGCTGTGATAGTCCATCACAGGGAGCAATATGGGAGATGGTAGATAGCACCCACCTCTTGTTTGAGCTCCTGATTTTTCATGCAAAACAGGGAGGTAGATTTCCACTGAGTCTCACTGCTGATCCTCTGCCGCATCTCACACTATTCCTGAGGAGACTCACCCCGGGACCCAGCCCTCAGGAGTAGCTGTTCTAGGGGACACAATGAACTACAAAAAGAAGGAGTATGTAGTGAAGATCCCTTCAATAAGTTCTGTGGTGCTTACAGTTATCAAAATCCAACCCATCGTAATACATTCTGGGCCACATACATATGCACATCTTTGAACATATTACTATTATGGTTAGTGTGGATAACACTAACATATATACACATACTGATTCCTAAGAGTACCAGCACAGATCAAGACCACGCAGAACCCTATGAATCACAGCTATTGGACTTCAGAGCATAGAAGAGGGAAAAGAATCAACTATCCCAATCCTACATGACTTCTTACCCACCATGCTGAGCCCAGATCACCAGCCAAATGATTAATTTCCTGGTTGTCTGCCCAGAGCTGAAAAGAACGCCCGACTTCTTCAGACACATGGCAGCTACAGCACAGGGGCTGCTAGGTTTCATTTAGCTTGGTAGGTATTATTTGTTGACTTATATAAGAGACTTGGAACATGCCCCTGAAAAGTGTGTTGTGTGTCCAGGTGTGTAAGGTCTTTTACTCCTCATAAAAATTATGTAAATCTCTTATGATAAGAACTAATACATCGCACCTTAGCCAACTCATGCTATATTAGACTGACCAGCTGAAATTCTACATCCCTTGCATATTGTGACTCAGAGATGTAATTATCATTTGCAAATGTATACTGAAAATTGTAAGGGGGAAAAAATAGAGGGCTATGGGGGAAAAAAAAAACTCCCTTAAGAGCTAGTATAGCATGATGCCACACAGAGATATCAGCCGGCAACTTTGTTTAACCACTTGCAATATTGAGATAATTCAAACTTACCTTACAGGCTTGTTGTAAAGGTTGCTGAGATACAGGTTTCATCCAAAGGTGCTGTCTGCCGGTGGAAGGTGTGCAGACTTGTGCGGGGGGGGGGGGGGGTCAAGTTTGCATTTTCCATGTTCTTCCAATATGAGTTGCAACCAGGGGTTTTCACCATTTTTTTTTGGTGTTTTTCACATATTGATTTCAGGGAGGGCATAATTATCAATATTCCAGTATTCCAGGTTATTCAGATCTCAAATATCAGTTTAGTATTGGATTTGGGGTTTGGGAGATTTTGATATTTGGGTCCATTATTTCCTATGAGGAATACTTCTTGGGGGCTGGAGTGGCTGTGGTTCAAGCAAATGATACCAAAATTTCTGCAAAGCTGGTACTGCCTATAACCCCCAAGTTTCAAGTAGATTAAGTTAAAGGGGTCTAAAGCTATGGACCCCTAAACAAGATGCCGCTAGGCATTCCCATTGTTTCCTGTGTGCGGTGAGGGAATTCCATCCTTTCTTCAGGATAAAGAATAGCCAAACACCAAACAGCAAGCAAATCAACCACTGTCTGAAAGCTTTCCTATGCAAACAGAACCAACAAGCCCAACAGAACCAGTATAGGACCAGGGAATCCCAGTGGAACCACAGGCCAACAGGGCAAGCTTAACACAACCAATGTCAAACTAGAGAATCTAAGCCATTGTCAAACTGGACAATCCAGCCAAACTGGCAACGAAGAAAGCCTACTGCAAGCCCAAAAAGGTCTCAAACCAGAGACTCTTAAGTCAATGTCAAAACAGAATATCTAAGCCAATATCAAATCTGAGAATCCAAAGAAAACCAATTTAAGCAAAGGATAATATTCCAAGACCAACAGAACCAATGTTCCAAGACCAACAGAACCACAGAATCCAAGCCAAACCAACCTGGCAAACCAATGCTAAGATGTGGCAAGAAGATGCTGTAAAATCAAAGAAAAACAGTCCTGGGATCCTTAAAATGCTGCCCCCCAGTATTCCCAGATACTCCTGAATATTACCAGAATTTGGGGGGACCCATTTCCTGGTATTCTTAAAAATCCCAAATACCATCTAGATACCCAAATATATCTGAAAAAATAATGCTAATATTTGGGGGTAGATTTTAAGACCAGGAGTACCTAAATGCACATCTCTAGTTGCAGCTCCCTATTCCTAAGGATACCCTGCTCTCCAGAGAAAGCTTTTCAGGTAACACTGAGCTTCAGGTATCAGTAGGGGATTGGGTTGTGCTAGGGAATAACCATAACAACAACAACAGCCACAATAGTTGTTGTTGTTGTTGTTGTTACAGAACCATTAGCAAGTCGCAAGCAGTGTATCCTATTTTATTAAAACTCTGGAAGTATTTATTTCTTCAGCACAAAATATTGTAAAAATCATTATGTTTATGAACCTGGGAGAAAAAAAAGTCCAAAAGAGACATATGCCAAAATCCTATGCATAGCAATTAATTCATGTACATACAACAGATTCTTTCTTCATGAAGAATTTTAAAATATATTCAATTTTAAAGATATATATATAATCCAATATATATATTATTTTTAAATATAAAAGTCAATAAAAAGATTGGATTGATACCAGGCAATAGCAGCTTCGCCAGTATTTGTTCAATCTCAGTTCATGACCATTATTTTATGATCAATGGCTAACCTGCTAGGCTATCATTCCCCAGGTTAAGCATAAAAAAGAAAAGAAGAAAGAAATCTTGACGGTACCACTGAACTATTTTGGCCTTACCTCTGACAGAATTTTCTAGGACATTATTGCAGCAGCATTTTGAATAAGTGTTTGTGGACCACTGAAAGGGTATTTACCCCAGTCTTAATATTCCCTAAGAGTCCCGTAGCAAGAACAAGGATGGATTCAAATACTAGAAACATACAAAACATATGCATCAAAAGACTGTTTCATCTTGCCAAGTACTGTCTCCTATCATCATCAGTTCAGACAACAGTCTTTCCTTGTCCAACTAGCTGAGTTTCTTTCCACTCAAGATCCAGGGACTGAGCCTGGGTTCTTATAGATACAAATTATAGTGCACTTTCACACACACTAAATAACACACACTTTCAATGTACCTTCCAACTGGATTTTACTGTGTGAAATGGTAAACAGTTGCTGAAGTGGAGTGAAACTGCATTATTTAGCACGTGTAAAAGTGCCCTATGTGTTTCATCACAAATGGCATGTACCACATGAGAATTCATGCTGAAGATCATGGTTTGCATCCAGAACATTCTGCTCTCCCAGTGTAGCCCACGGCACTTCCTGAAATGCTAACCCTCAGATGCAGGGGACATTCAAGAACAAAGATGGGTATGATGTGGTGGAAGGGAAATCAACAATACAGTAGGAAGGGAAATCAACAATAATCTTCCTTCTCCTCCACTTAAAATGACCATTTGATGCAGCAGACTATTTGATGTGCCCCCCCCCCCTAAAATCTCTGCTTGTTGAAAATTAGTGCCCAGTGGTTTTTATTGTGAGGGCAGTGTTGATCAGCCATGAGCTGAAGTGCCGTCTACCCTCTTATAGTCATGGTGGGAGGGACTCATTACACCACAGCTGTTTAAACAGCTTTCAAGAAATCGCTCTTCTTATGTCAGTGGATTAAAATGACCACTATATGTGACAACACTGAGTTATCAGGTCTGATCCAGAACCCGAAACTTATTTATTTATTTATTTATTTATTCATTCATTCATTATATTTATTATATTTATACCCCGCTCTCCCTGCAAGCAGGCTTAGGGCGGTTTACGGAGATTGGTACTTTGTTACCACAAAATGCAACTAACACTTTGTTACCACAAAATGCAAGGATCCATGTTCCACCTTAACTTTGCCTCTAGGTTATATAAAAAAGCTAACAAGAAAATGGCCTTCCAATGGCTACCCGCAGTCATCTTGCCTAATTTAACAATTTGTCTTGACACAGTTGTTTGTTTAGGTGGCCTGTTTGACTTAGAATGGGAAGCAACTTCCAAAGATGAAGCCTCAGCAGATACCTATGAACTGAAACAAAACTGACTGGGGATTACACTTCTACTATTTTGCCTGATGAAAAGAGGAGATAATGGGAGACACCGGGATAAATGTAATGATGAGAAACAAAGCAAGAGCTTCATAGGGGTTAATCCAGGCCCAGTGGTGAATACAGCGAGGTTAATCTGGCCAAAAGAGGCTTTAGTTAAAAAGTCTAGAACAAAACTTGTTACTTTATGATCCAATTGAACCTAATGAAAGACATGTTTGGAAAGGAGATTTAGGATTTGGGACCCAGTGGGGCAGAAGATACCTCCATGACTTTTCTCTTGTTTTACACTCTGGAGGCCTTATTATGGGCCTAGAAGTGATTTGAGATTTTCTCTTGCTGTCCTTAAAAGAAAACAAGCAATGTAACACCACTACCACCCCAATTAAGAATCTACACAACTTTGGGCTACTGGCAAAAAGTTTTTTACCTCTCAGATGTCTTGGCTTATTTTCTTATTGGCTAAAAAGTGTTAGCATCCATAATTTCTTATAGAAAATGATTATTATTCACCTGAACAACATCTCTTCACTTTCGCTTTCTCACGCCTAAAGGATATCCCATTAAACAAATATATTAGATGACAAAGTGTTTCAGGTACAGCAGAGATTAAACTATAAAATTAGAAACTACAAATATTAGATATAAACCACGCTTTCCCCAGAATGGTGCAATTATTTGAACTTTAGCCACTGTAGGGAAACTTTGAACTTAATGCAAGATTTTACGGGAGTTCACCTAAATCTTTATCGACTAGGTTTTAAAGAAAATAAGCCTTCCCAATTTTTCACAAGCCAAGCTACGCTTATATATTGTGGGAGTTTATGTTTTCTGTCCAAATGCAGTGCTACACAGAGAGTAATAAAGTAAAAAGAACATAATATCATAAAAAACTGCTATAAGAACATGAGATCATGAAAACTAATATACTAGTCAGATCAATGTTGCAGTTCCCGGTCTCCAGAAGGGGCATGGACTACCAGTGCTGCACCAAATTTTAGTCATTAAACTTTTTTTTAGTCTAATAGTGAGCTTTGGAAGGGCGCAAAAAGCCTCCCAAATGCCCTTCACACACCTTAGGGCATGTTCTGAAAATGGTGTTTGGTTGTTCACAGTCTAGATATGTGGCTGCTTTGGCACCGTCTTTATAACTTCTTCCTCACAGCGTCATCACACAGTCAAAGATCACACGATGTCATTCCTGAAGCCAAATGAAGCCTTCATGTTACCCTCACTGTAAACGGTGAGAAAGATGGAATGGGCCCTTGTCGCCTAGCAGTCAAGCCCTCACTCTATGTTAGGGGCCTCCAATCTTTTCTGAGCCTTTGGAATTCTGACATTGGATGGTGGGCCCGAGCACAAAATGGCCACCACAGGTGGTGGAAGTAACAACAAAATGGCTGCCACAGAAGGCAGTGGGACATGTACAGAGAAAGCCCAATTGCAGCGAATATGGGGGTAATTTAAAAATATACTTGGAAAGAGGAGTAGAATCATAGAATCACAAGAGTTGGAAGGGGCCATACAGGCCATCTAGTCCAACCCCCTGCTTAGTGCAGGATCAACCTAGAGCATCCCTGACAAGTGTTTATCCAGCCGCTGCTTAAAGACAGCCAGTGAGGGGGAGCTTACCACCTCCCTAGGTAGCTGATTCCACTAATGCACAACTCTTACTGTAAAAAAGTTTTCCCTCGGTACCTTCCCACCCAGCCGGTACCTCAATTTAAACCCATTATTGTGAATCCTATGCTCTGCTGCCAACAGGAACAGCTCCCTGCCCTCATCTGAGTGACAGACCTTCAAATACTTCAAGAAAGCAATCCTGTCCCCCCTCAACCTCCTCTTCTCCAGATTGAATATTCCCAAGTCCCTCAGCCTTTTCTCATTGGGCTTGGTCTCCTGGCCCTCAATCATCCTCGTCGCTCTCCTCTGCATGTGCTCTGTTCTGTCCACATCCTTTTTGAAGTGAGGCCTCCAGAACTGCACACAATATTCCAGGTGTGGCCTGACCAATGCAATGTACAGCGGGACTATGACATCTTGTGATCTGGATGTTATGCCTCTGTTGATACACCCCAAGATCGCATTAGAGAGAATAAAAAAGAGAATAAAAGAAAAACTGGTGGCAGCTGTCATGAAACAATGACATTTTAATCCACATAGTTGATCAGAGTCTCACTTGGCCTCGCCCACTTTTTAAAAATACGTAGTGCTGTGCCAAGAAAGGTGCCAGCAGGTACCATGGCACCCACCGGCCCCACACTGGGGATCCCTGCTCCACATTTTGGTACTCAGCACAAACCAAACAGATCAAATGATCAGCTGACATCTGATCACCACCTGAGAACACAATACGTTCAGCATTCAAACATGTCTGCAGTGAAATTTGCAGCATCCCTTGAGTGCTGATATTGGTAGAAAATGTTGTGCAATGGTTCTAAATTAATAATACCCAGTTGTTATGGACTGAGAACATTTCTATTCCTGAAAAGGTTTTGGCATATTTACATGCAAACGTACCTCTTTTTCATGTCATGCAACTGCCATGCTTTCTTCCAGTGAATCCTTGGGGGGTTCGTTTGGTAAAGATGCTGAGACTTTTGAGGGAGGGTCACTAGTTCTTAGGGCTCTTTGGAGCTAAGTAAAAGTAGTCTTTCAGGGCCTTTTACAGATAAGCCTCAACAGAAGGCTGAATTTTTTTTCGTGCTGTTGAGAAAATAATGTGCAAAGACCCTGAATTTTTATTCTGTGCTTTTGAATTGAGACCCGTGACTCCTCCAGGGTTTGATGACAAACCAACATTGAATGGGTACTTACACTACAGCGTTTTGTAACTGTTTTCAATGTATGTAATATTGTACGTAACACTATCCATTTGTTTCTTCTGTCAAGAATATTCAGGAAAACCTTTGCTTTTTATCTCCGTGGTCTCTTTATAGGTTAGCTCACCTTGCCTTCACCCATTCTAGCCAATGTATGATTTTTAAAAAGACTCTTAGGACTTCTCCTACAATATCTAGGCTATCTAATCAGATCCTATCCCCTCATTTCCTGAACATGTGTGCTTGTTATGTTTCCGTAGGAGCTCAGCGTCAGATATTGCACATGTCACCACTCCCCCCCCCCAAACAAATAGCAATTTATTCATGATTAAGGAGCTCTTGTGGCAGTGTAACTATAGTCTCAGGCTGGTTGCAGAAAGTGTGCATAAACAGGTGGAGTAATAACATCCCCAACCATGGATGCCATTTAAGGAAGGCAGGGGCAGCATAGCATTTCCAGCTAAGGCACAGGTTCTACACACGACTATTGTAATACACTAGGACCATTTTGCTTGGCACGCAGGGCCAGATCTCTGCCCAAGCAATACCCCAAGGGCCAGCATTTGGGGAGAAGAAAACAGGCATGGCTTATGCTCATCATGGCCTTCCAGACCTACCTGGTCACCAGTTGAGTCTAAGGCAAATCCTTGAGAAGCTGGCAGCACGGCTGGAACTTGGCTTGCCCCAATCATGTCTTCAAGTACAGCCCTCATTTTTCCCTCCTGCCATTTTGTTTGCCAGTCCACCAACATCTTTCCAGGTAGACACCGCATTTTTCCAGCTCTCGGGTGAAAAAAAGTTTGCCTACCCCTGTTATACACAATTAAATAGTTAGGTATATATAATGCATGCATGGCAAAACAGCAAATCCTTTTGCTTTTAAAAAGTGGCCCTTGTTTGACTTGTTACATTTTTTTTTAATGTTTAATTTATATTTTTTTCTCTCTGCACGCTTGAACATATCCAGCAGCAGGTCTTTGAACCCTGATGAAAACCTTGCCCTCTTTCCTAAAATTTCTCCCCCTGCCCCCCGAGATCTGGAATGCTGGCCCTGTTTGCAGCTGAGCCTGTACCAGGGATAATTCACAACTTGTTCACCACAGACAGACTTTGTCTGGACCAAAGACAAGCAGCATGAAGTACCGCGGGTATCAACCCTTAGGCTACCTGTCCTTGGGAAAGCCAGGGATGGGAACACATACTGGACCTTCATTAGATAAGCCAGTTTCACATGGATCTCACTATTAGATGAATTTAAAAAACTGGTCATCAGAATGTATCTATATTGTCCAAGTCAAGCACCATTTTACAGAAATGTGACACTTGTAGCTTCAGTGGGGATCACATCTGAACACACTTGAAGCTGCCTTGTACTGAACCAGACCCTGGTCCATCAAGGTCAGTACTATCTACTCAGACTGGCAGTGGCTCTGCAGGGTCTTGGGTAGAGGTCTTTCACACCACTTAGCACTTGATCCTTTTAAGCTGGAGATGCCAGGGGCTGAATCTGGGACCTTCTGCATACAAAGCAGAGTCTCTTCCCCTCATACTGATACTACGGGATACTGCCAGTTTATGCCAATATAAAAGAGAAGGGCCGATTTTGCACTGGCCAGTTGCCTCTCGTTCTCTCTGGAATTTCCCCTCCCAGTTCCCTCTGGAGTATTTTCTTCATTTTCTCACTTGGAACCTCAGCCCTTTTGATACAGCGTGACAAAGGGTTTTCTCCAAAAAAAATTAGAAACTCCCACAATGGGGAGGCCCTGATGAAAGGCAGGTGAGTGGGCATGTTTTCATTTTGGGTTCTCTCCCGGAGCAAACAGGAAAATCCTCTAAAAACAGGATTTGTTTGCTCCAGGGAAACTCCGGTGCAGCAGGGTGATACTCCAGAGCAAAATGTGAGTCTGGAGCAACTGGTGTGAAATCGACCAGAAGCTCTGGTGCAAGCATGAGGGCAAACCTGGGGCAAATGCTAGTCCGAAATCGGCCAAGAACACTCCAAAAAGTTCTGTTGGCTATAGATTTTACAATAAAACCCCTACCAAGTCTAAAAGCACAGCCTGATAGAGTAGAAGGAAAATGGCCTGTGTGTACAGAGAAAAGTACGGCAAAGTGCTGGGTGTTGCAGCACCGGTACTATCTCTTTACACACCATTTAGCATGCACGTGTAATTTTTTTACCAGAAAACAATGGGTGAACGAGCAAACAAAAAAGACAAGATGGGCAGATAAAATCTGAAATTGGAAAAGACCACAATGTTAAGATGAGTTAAAAGCTCTCTCTGACCCTATCCACTAACACCATCTCTCCACTTGGCTTCCCCTGTGAACTTTCTGTGTTGCATTCCGCTTGCTAAAACAGAGGATGGAGGGGCCATGTAAAGGAACACATCCCGCTTCATTGGGTAAAACCAAAGTGCATGAAGGTGTGATGGCTTAGAAGTTAATAAAAGTGACATTTCCAAGGCAGGGTTAGTTGGGCTTTCGTAGAGAGGCCAGGGAGAAGAAGAACCCCCCTGCTGCTTTCCCCCTCCTCCTTTTACATTTCCTTTTGCTTGCATCCCCTCTTTGCTCAGAACACTACATCAGAAAAACTGAGGGCTTTCTCTTGTTGCTAATATGGGCACTAAGACTCATTAAGGCAATGGTGAATAAAGGACTGGTTCGAAGGACAACTCACCAGGGGGGAGGACAACAAGGAGATACAATTTAGACATACACATTCATTGTTTTCATTCCCCATTAAAAACTGTTTGGTTTCCATTCTATCCCCCTCCTGCTTTTTTCACCCTTCCAGTATTTTCTCTGAATAGTTTCAGTCAAGGCAAATATCAGGCTTCCTGGGTTGCCAACCTGGGAAGTTCCTGGAGATCTGAGGGCAGACTTTTGGGGATAGTGGAGGTGGGGGGAAGGATGGGAGCTCAGCAGGGATATGATGCCATACAGAGTTCACCCTCCACAGCTGCCATTTCTTCCGGGGGAAATTATCTCTGCAGACTGGAGATCTGTTGAAATTTCAGGAGAACTCCAGGCCCCACCTGGATGATGGCAACCCTAAGTACATCTGAGGAAGTGCGCTCTGTCTCATGAAAGATCACTTTGGAACAAATGTTAGAACAAAGTTTGAGTCCAATGAAGTTTAATTCTGGGTATAAGCTTTTGTATGCATGCACACTTCATCTGAGGAAGTGTACATACACACGAAAGCTTATACCCAGAATTAAATATTGTTAAAGGTGCCTCTGGACTCCAACTTTGTTCTGTTGCTTCAGACCAACATAGCT
Source organism: Lepidodactylus listeri (assembly GCA_029233225.1). Taxonomy (NCBI): domain Eukaryota; kingdom Metazoa; phylum Chordata; class Lepidosauria; order Squamata; family Gekkonidae; genus Lepidodactylus; species Lepidodactylus listeri. The sequence continues at coordinate 53,065,823 of JARCFY010000001.1, read as the reverse complement.
GCCTGCCTGATTCTGGAATGAATATTGTTAATCTTAAAGGTGCCACTGGACTTCTGTGGAAAACAGATGGCCCAGTTATACTACCTGTTGCGCTGCTGGGTTCACGTGAACTGGAGAGCACATCACTGCAGCTTCCCATGGCCCATGCTTTTTACACTGAGGTTCAGAAAACTGCTACATCCTTTGTTCTGGTGCTTTTGGAAGATGCAGATTTACCTTGGTTTGGATCTGCATTTTCAGTAGACCTCCGTAGCTAACTGGAGAACAAAAGAAAAACTGTTTCAAAACAAGAGCATTTCCAAAGTCTTTGAGGGCCACCTAGAATACTTCCACACAAGCCTTTTCTCCAGTGGAGAAAGTATACAGTCCAAAACCATTTTCCAAAACTCCAGAAGCTGGTTTTATACTCACACACCCCTGGAGAATTTACTTCCAAATAAACAAACAAAACAAACAAAAACAAACAAAAAACCCTTGAGACATCCTCTAGTCAAAGTTGAACACTTTGAACTCCATATGAAAGATTCACAGTGCCATCCTAAGCAGAGTTACACCCTTCTAAACCTAATGAAGGCAAAGGGTGTATCTCTGCTTAGGACAGCCTTGTTAAGTGTGTCTAAGGCCTAAACAATGCTCCCGCTATGCTGTGGAGTCTTGTGAGCAAAAATTCTACTTTGTGAGCTGCTGGCATTAAAGTTGTGAGCTAACGATTTGGGTGCTGCAAAATTAGTTTGCTCTGGAGCCATCCTTCCTGAGCTAAGACAAAAATGTGTGAGCTGGAGGCTAAAAAACGGTGAGCTAGTTCACACTAACTCAGCTTAGAGGGAACACTGGGCCTAAGTGTGCCTAAGGCATCCCGTCAAGTTTGGCCCTCACTCTGCCATTGAAATCAGTGGGTGAAAATGCTCCACACTGGTTGCATCCCAACATAATAGGGTATTGCACTACTGTTATTCGACAGCCAGCAAATACAATCGGATTCTCTCATCCACACAGGAAAATCCATTTGTGAATGATTGCTATGATGCAATGATGGCACAACATTCAACTATGTGCGGATGCCACCTATGACAACATTTGGGAGCTTCACTGACATTTTAGTGCTGCCCTTTACGGGGTTAGATCCCATACAAAACCTCTGTCAACATATGAACCTTGCATTAGTGGAGTGGGATGTGCCTGCCACCAGCCCCGTAGCCAGAATTTTTTTTGTTGGAGAAGGCAAACGGGGGGGGGGGGGGGGAATTGGACCTGCTGATGGGGGCGAACTTACGGTTGCCACCAGCAGCTCCATCTGCTCCAGAGCACTCTGATGGCAGCCTGAGCCATGGGGGAAGGAAGGAGGGGGCTTGAGCGCAAGTCCCCCCATGGCTCAGGCTCCCATCAGAGGGGAGAGAGAGGGGCAACCACCCTGTGGCCTTGCCCGGGTCTTCCTACTTTCACAGCCAGAAGCAGGAAGACCCAGTGAGGCCATGCGGAGGCTGCCCCTCTCCCTCCCCTTCTGCTCAGCCACAGCCAGAAGACAGAAGTCCCAGTGAGGCCACATGGCAACCATGGCCGAGCAGGAAGGGAGGGAGAGACACAGCCTCCATGTGGCCTCACTCGGTCTTCCTGCTTCCACAGTTGGCTTCTCAAAGTTTGAGAAGCCAGCTGTGGAAGCAGGAAGACCCAGTGATGCTGCCCCTCTCCCTCCCCTCCTGCTGGCTTCCTCCCCTCCTGCAGGAGCTGGGCATATTCTTGGCATACTCTTGCCCTCATCAGCCCCCTCCCCCCATGGTTATGGGCCTGCCTACTACCATCCTCCTACTTTAACCCTAATTTCCACCTGAAAGGCTGTTCCTGAGAATCAGAGGATGCCAAGGAAGGCCTGAGGGAGCGTCAGTATGACACTACTGTACCCCATGGTTTGTGTTTGTGGGTGGGGGAATAGAAGTTGGGGGGGGGGGGGGTCAGAGGGCCTGACACTGAATTGGTAAGTGTGGTGAAATAAGAACAACAGAACTAAAGACTAAAAAGTCTTTGTAAAGAAACCATACATCCCATTACCTGTAGCCTTCTCAGTGTCTCAACAGTCAGTTGAACAAGGGAGGTGCAACATTTTCACAAACAGAGAAAAGGGGAGCAAAATGAGGATATGGGCATTCTCTATCAGGATCCATTCATCCAAGAACCTTTTCAAATGGAAGGGTGTTTTTTTTTTTAAAGGCGATCAACAGCTCACAACCAGTGAGCCCAAGAATCCGCCTCCCCCCCTTTCTCTCCCTTTCATGCCGTCCACACTGTTTCTGCAAACAAAATAATAAGGGCTCTCAGGTCCTTCAACAAAGTGAAACACAATCTCTTTACGGAGAGTGCATCAATACATGAATGATGCTCCTCAGTCTGTTTGGAAGGGCAACAACAGAGCTGCTTTGGGGAAATCTTAATAATAACCCTTATTAAAGACGAGCCCAGTGGAGAAGCTTGCTTTTCCGACAGCACCTGAAGCAACAAAAGCCGTCTAGCGAGAGGAGGGAAAACAGTTTCTCATAGGTTTGTCTTTGAAATTTGTTTTCCCTCTTCAGGAGGGGGCTGTCAGTCAAATGCCTTGGGGGGAGCATATTATTATGAAGGGGGGATGGTGGTGCGTACTATGTAAAAAACCACCATGATCCTTAAATACAGCCTGAGAGAAAGGGGGAAAGTGCTATTTATTAGTTTCAAAATGTGTCGTTTTTATTGCAGGAAAGCTATCAGTTCATTCCAGGAATGCCTGACATCTTTTATACAAAGGAAAGCAGCATTTGGGATCAGAGGCAGCCAACTGGCATTGTGCAAGCTGCATAGTCCTCCAGCCAATTCTATGTTACCCTTCCTTCCCTGGTGGCCTTAGGGTTAGGGTCTTTAACCAAGGTGTTGAGCCAAAAATTACGCTTGTAAGAGAAAGAAAGCTGAACCAGAGCCAAAGCAAACCAGGCCTGCAGTTGGCGGCTCTGCCCCATGTGTGAGATGCCCGATTGCCACATTAGCAAATGATATAACTGTTTTGCAGGCATACGCTGGTCAAGGTGCCAATCATAATATTGCTTAGCATTTATATAATGCTTTAGAGTTTATGGCAGTGTTTTATGTGCTTCTCTGTCTTGGGCTGAATCCACGAGATCAGGTTTCTCCATTTCTCTGTCATCACCACCAAGAATCCAGAGGTGTTTGTAACAGTAGTGGGACATTCACACAGGAATTTTGTGCCCGCTTGCCTCTCACTAGCCACCATTTTTCTTGCATCCCTCTGCCGCCCCAGTCATTGTGGCACCAGAGAGGGTTTAAAAAAACAAACAAAAAACCCACTAGTCATTGCTATTATTTTATAGCCCAGCAAGATAATCTAGTGCCATGATCAATGCTCCCACTAAACTCTACTTTGTGAGCTACTGGCATTAAAGTTGTGAGCAAGCAATTTGGCTCCTGCATCAATTAGTTTGCTCTGGAGCCATCCTTCCTGAGCTAAGGCAAAAATATGTGAGCCAGAGGATAAAAAACTGTGAGCTAGCTCACACTAACTCAGCTTAGAGGGAGTAGTGGCCATGATCTACTAGTTCTTCTGAATTCCCAGCTTTCATTTTAAAAAAAAATGTGTCCAGTCAATTTCATGGTGGATATACAAAGAGTTCCCCTTCTACCCCTGCAACGAAAAGAGCGAGAGACTTACCCTTGCCCCCTGGTTCTTTTCATGCACATCTTACAACACCATAATGGTTTTGTTAAAATTTGAAATTGATAAGCTGCAATATTGATTGATTGATTGATTAGACTTTTAAGCTGCTCTTCCCTGCAAGCAGGGCTCAGGGCAGCTTACAACAGAATACAAAACAGTAAGTGAAAAGCAATTTCAAGGGGGAGAATAATTTAAATAGAGATTAAAACTACCTGAAGCTTCCAAGGGGGCAGGTAAGGAAACCTGAGCGTGCCAGACTACTTGCTGTCTCTTCACTGTCCTCAGCCAAAAGCCTGGTGGAACATCTCTACCTTACAGGCCCTGTGGAAAGATAACAAATCACGCAGGGCATGGATGTTCTCTGACAGAGAGTTCCACCAGGTGGGGTCCAGGGCTGAAAAGGCCCTGGTCCTGGTCAAGGACAGCCGGATCTCTCTCGAGCCAGGAACCTCCAGGAGATTTTTAGTACCTGAGCATAATGCTCTATTATTATATAGTGCTATACTTTTTAGGTGGCTCAGTGGTTAAGATGCTGAACTGCAGACCAGAAGATTGGTAGTTCAGCAGTTCAAGACCTGAGTGCCGCATGACGGAGTGAGCTCCCATCTCTGGGCCCAGCTCCTGCCAACCTAGCAGTTTGAAAGCAAGGAACTGCAAGTAGGTACCACTTTGGTAGGAAGGTAACAGCATTCCACGTGCCTTGGCATCTAGTCATGCCGGCCTCATGACCACAGAAATGTCTTTGGACAGCGCTGGCTCTTTGGCTTGCAAACGGGAATGAGCACTGCCCCCTAGAGTCGGGTTCGACTGGCTTTCAAGCAAGGGAAACCTTTACCTATAGCACTATAGCAATTACCCATTTAAAAGCACTCCAAGTGGCATAGAAAATAATGCCTGCAAGAGGCTGATGGCAAGAAAATGGTGCTGATGGGAGCAAGACCATTGCAGAGCAAGACACTGCATGTATTCCTTCCAGACAGGATGCTAACATGTGAACAGAGTTCAAAAAAAAGATTGGAGCAAAGTGGGTCTCAGAAAGGATTTATGGAGAATAGGGAAATCTGGAAACAGGACAATTACAGCCCGGGGTCCTGTGGAAGCTCAAAATAAATAAATAAATAAACCACTCTCCAGTTAAGAAGTCAAGATGGGGGGAAACCCATCACCTCAGTATTTAATGCACTATTCCTACAGCTTAGGAACCCATTGCCATGGTTTAATCATATTGCAGACCCACCTTGTGATGCTTTTACTATGGACAATAAATGGGAAAGACAAAGACAAAGAGGCCCACGCCCTCCCTGATACCTCCTTGCCCTCCAAACCTCTCCCCCGTCTGTGGCCAACAAAGGCTTGATGTCCCAGTGATCGACTTGCTAGCGAAGATGCAGAAGCTGAGTGCCAGCAATAAAAGTGCTCTCTGGCTGGGCTGCAGGAATAAAAGCTGGCCCTTGTACAGGCAAGGCCCATCCCAGTCCGGCTTTGCTTTTAAAAATAATTGCAGCATCTGCCTTTCAAAGCACTTTGGAAAACAGCGAGAGAGATTTGGGCTGAGCTGTGAGCAAGGCTGAGCGCTGAGTGGAATGGGACACAAGAACACAACTACTCTGGGAAATGGGAACAGGTCAGAGAGCGGAAGCTAAAACGACTGCCTTTTGCAACCGGCTCCGTACTCAGTCCACTTGCCCCCTCTGAACTGGGGTGCTTTCAGGCCCATAGCTAATGCAGGGCCCATGGGGCCTGGTCCCCTAGTGTTTTTTCCAGGCCCCCTCCCTCCCAGGCAGGCCTCAAACTGAATTAATGTCATTAACTTTGATTAGCTGTGCCCCCCCCAAGTACCCCTCCCAAAAAATCCCTAGCTACAGTGCTGGGTGCTTTCTCCCATAGTCACCCCCTCCCCCAATAATAGGAACATCTCCCTTAAGAAACAAATGGCCTCTACTATGATGCATTGATGCAACTAATTACAGGTCCACCAACATTTCTTTTTAAGGGAACATTCATTCTGTGTTCCCTGTGATGCATCTAATCTCTGCAGCTCAGTTTACCATATTCCATATTCTATTACAATATTCAGGTCACTGAAAGTCTTAGGATGGGAAAAGCCTGGTTATGGTTCCCTTTCTGCACGTAATAGTCAGGCTGGCAACCACCTCTGATCCGAGGTGTAGATTTACAGCATTCTGGCAAGTCTGCACTAAACCGTATTGAGAGCTGTGAGAACCCCTTTCTTCCTAATGCCTGCTAGTCACCAGGCGGAGCAGAGCAAAACGCTCTTCTTCTATGGCAGTATCACGCTCATTAAACTCCTGGGAAGGACAACGATAGAAAAGAGGATGAGAATAATGTGCCCAGGCTCTGTTTCTTTCTCTTATTTCCTCAAAACGTGATACGAGGTAAAACCCAAAGAATAGATGGAGTACTATGGCTCTGGAGACGCATCTGTGCTTATCTCTCTAAAAGGGCTTTATGTGGAGTCTTTTACCATGTGACACAAAGGAGGGACAGGGTTTGTGTGTGTTTTTTCTAACCTAGCCTATTTCACATTTCACTGGTTGCGTGAATGAACTGTGAAAATTGTTTCCTGTTTCTCTAAACCTCTGGGATGCCGGTTTTGCAAAGGGAAAAAAGAGACAGAGACGGAGACAGAGAGAGCCGTCCTTGGTTTCAAGCAATCACATTCCTTTCTGGGAGTTAATTTCAAAGTTAATTTGTTGGAGACAAGAGTTCCATCGTGGTATGTCTGAAGTAATCCATCTCCCTTAAAACCAACACTTTATGCAGCTACCTCTTGTTTACAACATTCAATCTATATAAAGAAGGGGGGGGGGGGAAATACCAACAGGAAAACCAGCAATACAACTCTTTTTTAGATAACGTGGAAAAAGCAACATTGTGCTGGAGAGGAAGTCAGTGTATCGGGGGGACATTTCAACAAGGTCATGTATTTTAGCTGAAGCCAATTTTTCCTGCAATTAAACATTTTGCAAAATGAGATTGATGGCAAGAGTCCGAATTTATTTTTTCTCACTGGGTTATTTTTTAAAACTAATATGAGCACACGCAGAGTTCCCTAATATCCAAGCCTTATCTCACAATGCTGAGCCTTGCTAATCTAAACCAGGGGTGGCCAGCCTGCAGGAGCAGACTAGTACAGGCAATAGGTTTTTGTGATATTCATAGACTGAAATGACACATTCATTGTCCAGTGCAAAGAAGTTGCAGTGTGTTTGTTGTTCATCCTCCTCTTCCTTGGGAAAAAGGTTGTGGTTCAGTAGTAGAGAACCTGTGCATGCAGAAGGTTCCAGGTTCAGTCCTTGGCTTCTCCAGTTAAAAAGGTCAGGTAATGTGTGATGTAATGGACACAAGCAGCCTCTAGGGGCAAGTTTCTGCCTTTGCATGCCTTTCAGTTTTGGCCCTGCAGGGCTCCCGGTTGACAGTGGCTGAGCAAGCTGATCAAGGCCTACTGAAAGAAGGCCCAGGCAGAGACAGAATGGGCCAGAGAGCAAAATAAAAACCCTTCTTAAGATGAAGCAAAGCTGATGTGTCCTGTTGTTCACGATACTACAATGTGAGAGACACAAGAATATAAGGGCTACAATCAGACAAGCTGTTTGATCAGGTGTCATTATGGTCCCTTCTGGATTTAAAATGCACAGTCAGACAGCAACATCTGTCTCCCATTCCCCAGTCGTCAGCACCTTGTTCTCACCAGTTATTTGACACAGGGGAAAGTCCGGCCCTTCCTGGTGTCAGCGGTCTCAGCCTGCATCTCTGGAAGTCTGATCAATCCATTGCACTCTCAAGCCATTTGGGAAGTCTGAACATTCCCTTCTGGTTTGGGGCTTTTTTTTTTTTTTGAGGCAGCTAGATGTGCAAAACTGCATATTTTTACCAGGGCTATGAAGCACTGCATGTGTGTGTTTTTTACAGACATTTTACAGACATCTCTCTCTCTCTTTCTCTCTTTCTCACACACACACACAGGAGTTTCTTTTAAAAACTTTCAAAGCAGTTTCAAAAACACTTCCCCCACACTGCACTACATATCCCAGCAGCCTCCTCCAGCAATAGGGTTGCCAAGTCCAGGTTGGAAAATACCTGGGGACTTTGGGGGTGGAGCCAGGAGAAGGTGGGGTTTGGGGAGTGGAGGGGCCTCAGCATGGTTCAATGCCATAGAGTCCACCCTCCAAAGCAGCCATTTTCTCCAGGGGAGCTGATCTCTGTCAGCTGGGGATCAGTTATAAAAGCAGGAGATCCCCAGGCCCCACCTGGAGGCTGGCAACCCTATCCAGCAATCCCATTGGCCACCATCCTGCCAGGAGTTTGAAGTGCTGCTTCCAATATGCACTTATGTGCATGCTCATAAAACAAATAATAAAAAAGCCACCCAACCACCCGACTCCATGGCTGCCACATCTGAATGATGAACCACAGGGTGAGCATGCAGTGGAGCAGGTTATGGGTAAGATGTCTGATCAAAACTGTGAGTTACAAACAAACTGGATTAATTAGAGGTGGGGCCTGTCATCTGACTGCAGCCAAGAAGAACCCTGCTGGATCAAACCAGTTGTTCACCTAGTCCAGCAGACTGTTTCCAACCAATTGCCACAGAGGACCAAACAAACAGGGCAAAGAGGTCGAGGCCCTCCCCTGCTGCTGCCTCCCAGCATTGGTATTCAGAGGTTTGCTTCCTCTATAGAGGGAAGTTCCCTTCAGCCATTAAAGCTAGTAGCCGCTAATGGACCTCTCCTCCATGAATCTGTCTAACCCTCTCTTAAAGCTATCTATGCTCATGGTCATCATCACTACCTCCACTGGCAGTGAATTCTACAGTTTAATTACTTGTTGAGTAAAGAAGTATTTCCTTTTGTCTGTCCTACACCCCAACACTTCCATTGAGTTCTAGTATTACGGGAGAGGGTGAAAAAACTCCCTTTATCCATTTTCTCCACCCCATGTATAGTTTTATAAGGCCCTATCGTGTCTCCCTTTTGCCATCTTTTTTCTAGATCATAAAGCCGCAGACTCTCCATCTTTCCATCAGATGGACCACTGGTCTGATCCAGCAGACTCTTCTTACGTTCTTATGCCCTGGATCCCAGAACTTGCCTAATCTATCACTGCGGAGCTTGTGCAACCAGGCTTCCTCCTTCTCCCAAGCAGCAGAATTTATAGTACCCCCCCCACACACACACACAATGTTTTCCTGACCTGAAATGGCCCTGGGAAGCTGCTATTTGCCCCACTGGGGGAAAAAAAGTAAAATCTGGCTTAGAAAAAAAGACAGAAGAAGATGGGGAGAAGGAGAGACACCCCAAAAACAGAAATAAAGGCTTTGTTCCCCTAAGTACTTCAGAAGTCGATCAGGAGCGAAACCTGGTTTCTTCCTTTGTTTTCCCTTGGGGTGACAAATAAATAAGAATGACTTTCTCCTTAGTCCAGTTAATACTACTAGCATCTTATCAAGGATCTGACAGTGTACCCCAGTAGGAGATGCTCAGCTTGGAGAAAGGTGGCACCTGAATCATCCTTAAGACAGGTGGGAGCTCGATAGGATCCCTTGATCTTGCTATGTGGCTTTAAAAGCTTCTACCTTCAGCCCTGAATTGCTCTCGATTTATATCCAAGAGTGCTGGGCACATAAAAAATAAATAAATCATCCAACCATTGTGGTCAGCTATCCCCTTCTGTCTGTGCCTGTCAGTCAGAAACATAACAAAGTCCATTGTCCAAAAGGAGTATATCATCAGAGAACAACACCCCAGGCCCTTCACTCGAAGCTTGACGTTGTCTGAAGGGTAATTATGTTTAATAAGATAGCACCATGAGTTGTGACTGACAAGATTAAAGGGGACAAAGTAGTGGGAGGAAAGCAAAGCAGCTGTTGGGTGCTTCTGTGGGAAAAGGGGGCACATGGAAGCTTGGCACATGGAAGAGATCAAATTTGATTGAAGACAAGGGCTGGGTTACAGGTATACTATAATATGCTTGCAATTACACCTCGCCACTTACAGCTGCACTCACCGCTACCGTAAAGGGGACAAAAATAAGAACAATTTTCTGTGTCCTCCTAATATGCAGCTAGTTGGGATTTGCTTTAAAAAGAAAGCTTCAAAGCTTGTTGTGCTGAGCTCATGACTGCAACACTCCACAATCCATTTAGTTCACAAACCAAAAGGGTGAGGTTATGATGGGAGGATATTTTCTACCTGAGGCTTTGCAGCTAAGTTCTGATCAGGGCTTTGGGATGCCTTCCAGGAATGGAAAGGGAAATAAGGTTAGGCTTCTTGGACAGCAAGGGGATAAGATTGAAGAGCATAAAAGATGTGTGAATGGGTTGGGGAGAACTGAATAGGAAACACAGATTTTCCATTGGATGTAATGTTCAGTCTGTTGGAGGAGACTAGGGGGTATCCAATGAAATCAACAGATATTTTTTTTAAAAAAAAATTGACCCAACTCAGAAATGATCTGAGGAATTCTCAGCCATGAAACACAGCAGAAAACCAAACTGGGGAAGAATACTAACAATAATATTGTTAGTTAAAAGCAAGGGCATAGACTTTCTCAATCCCCGGGGGGGGCAGGGGCTGTCTTTTGTGCGCGCGCGCAAAGCGCGCGCGCACGCTCGGGACCATGTCCCGCTGCTCTCCCCCCTGCCCCAGGGAGCCGCCGCCGCTTCCCTCCCCCGGGCCGTGCCTGCCCGCCGCGCTCCCCGCCCCCCTCCCTCCCCCCGCTCACCTTGGGCGCCGGCGGGGTAGGATCGCTGCTGCTGCTGCCTGCAGCCGGGGGCCGGCGCGTCGCCCTTGGTGGAGATAGAAATCTATCATTTATTTGTCTGTTTCGTGGCTAAACGGCTTTCACAAAGAAAGGGGAAACATGGAATTTGCATTCTATGGATGGTGGAACGCCCCCCCCCCCCCCGTGGAAGAAGCCAGAGATGCCCCAGAGCCCGCTAGGAAGAGGAGCGTTTGGGGAAACAGCGGAATTCTGGAAGAACATCGCCTCCTCCCCTGCTTTTCTTCCATCGCCTGGCCGAGACGGCGCATGCCCAGAGCCTCCGCGCCCTCCTGCTCCGCTTCGGATTCGAACTTTGAATTTCCCGCTCGCTCTTTCCTTTCCCCGCTCGAAACCCGGAGCTGTGGGGGGACCTGAAACTGTAGTTTCTTGCAAGCCAGCGAGAGGAGATCCAGCCGTGCGCAACAGCCCGATTTGCGCCCCGGGCGGGCAGGCATCTTCCACTGCGCACAGGCATCTTCCGTGCGCAACAGCCCGATTTGCGCCCCGGGCGGGCAGGCATCTTCCATCTTCCCCCCCCGGGAAATGCGAAGCGGAGCGGGAGCCGGGGGCGCTGGCTTGGGGGCCCCGCAGAGGTGGGCGACCGTTGTGGCGGCGCGCCGAAAGCCTGGCGCTCGGGGCGCTCCCTGGAAAGACAGGTTTTTAACAAGCGTGAGAAGAGGGTGAGGAAAGAACCGCGGCCGCCGGCGAGGCGAACTCTGAAGGCGCCCCACAGGTTTACCTCCGCCGTCTGGGCGGCCGGCATAACTCGCTCTGTCGCGACGGCGGCGGCTTCGTCCTGAGCAGCCCTGAGCGCACTCCTGCCCGTGGCCGTCGCTGAACTGAACGGCCGGAAGGGAGTCACCTGCTCTTCCCCTGCTAGAACAAGGAAAGGGCGAGGACTCCCAAGCCGTCGTCGCGGGCCCCCCAAGCCAGCGGGGACGTTGCCCAATAGCTGGGCCACCGGCGGGTGTTCATTTTGCCGGGGGTGGCTGAGCCCCCCCCGGGAAATTTCGGGGGAGGCTCGAGCCCTCGAGCCCCCCCGTAGTTGACGCCACTGGTTAAAAGCACACATCAGGCAAGTATACAGATTGTGCAAGTCTTATGTACAAAATACACAAATACTCAAGGTGTTAACAAAGAATCAAAAATGAACAATACCAGTGTACAAGGTGGAGTCAGGATGATAGATGCACACAAGATGAAACAGTGAAGATTCCAGACTTCGTTTTGTGGGTAACTTCCTCAGAAACAAATATTCGTAACACCACATCAATTGTTGTAAGCTCCTTCTGTCTGTTGCAGTAAAGGTATACCATCACATGAGATGTTGTCTGAGTCTTCTGCTTTATACTCCTTAAGATTATAATTCTGTTGTCTAGATATGGATAAGCAGTATCCTAAAGTCACTCTTAAATCAAGAATAAGTCTCTTACCGGATTCTAATTAAGGGCACTAGTCAAACAGCCCAAGGCTTCAGATTCTAGTTTGGCAAACTAGCATCTATATTCCTATAATAAGAGGCTTGGCTCATTCGCTGAGTGAATCATCTGAGGCTATTGGTCTAAAGCTGTCATAGGTATGACCTGAAGGCATGTGAAATAGCAGTATTGCTCAAGCTAAGCAGGTTTGGATGTCATCAATGCCTGAATGGTAGAGCACCTGGGAATTCAGTGTGCACCACTCGAAGTGCAATCCTAGGGCGCATCACATCTTCCTAAGGGCATTGACATGCATGATACCTAGAGTTGCCAACCTCTAGGTGGCACCTGGAGATCTCATGGTGTTATGGTTGATCTCCAGACAAACTAGATCAGTTCCACTGGAGAAGGTGGTTGCTTTGGAGGGTGGAGCCTATGACAATATACCCTGTGGAGGTCCTTCTGCTTCCCAAACCATTCCCTCCCCAGACTACACCCCCCAAATCTCCAGGTATTTCCCAACCCACAGCTGGCAACCCTGAGGATGCCTCTTCTCTGCTTGCAGCCACCTAAGTTCTGCTTTGGTTATTAATCTGTTGGTGGATGATCCTGTAGCAGTGGCTGTGATTCTGCTGTTTGGTGAACAGTATTCCAGCAAAATAATGGTATTGACAATTTCTGAAACGTATGATGTTTATTCCATCACTCTGAGTACCTTTTGCTATGAAGTTTCTTACCAGAACACATTCTAAGGATCAAAAGAGACAAGGCACTGGGGAACTGGTGGCTGGATCTTGATATTTTTTTTAAAAAGTAAAGTTCAGGTGTGCACCTGAAATTTATCAAATGAATATGTTGGGAGGAGCAGGATCTGTTTCTTATCTAGTCCCACCCCTAGAATATTAGTTTTGGTAAGATGCCTGCTGAGAAAGGATCACTGGCTGCTTGTTGGCTCAGTCCTATTTTGCTGCCTTCCTCCTCAAATCTTATTGGAAATTACTTTTAGAACCAGTAAAGGATAGTTCATCTTTTGAGTTCCCCTTCAAGGCAGTTAGTCACTCTGCCATGCTGAGCTTTGTACTTCAGGGACTTAAAAAAAATGCTTCAACTCCTTTGGCTGAAGATATCAGAGTGCTGGAAATAAAATAAATAAGGAAACAATGCTTACACTATTCCTAATACTTCAAGCTTATGGAAAGCTGGAGATCTAAGGAGGAGTATGGTGAAGAATGGAGTCAGTTGTATCATTAAACAAGTAATCTTAAGCAAGAGTTACACCCTTCTAACCCCACTGGATTTAGAAATAGGCCTCGCATTTACCAGTCCAGGGTAGGGAATTGCCCAAACCCAACCTCAACTCCCCACCCCTCAACAGTTTAAAGCATCATCCGGAAGTGATGTCACCCCCCCCCTCCAACTCTGCCCTCCCCAGGCACTGCACACACACCCCTTCCAATTTCCTAGCATTTACCAAGGCAGTGTTGGAAAACCTACATTGCAAAGTACCTATGGATCTGGCCATTCTCCAAATCTGGATACTGATCTCACAGACAGATGTTTCGTGAAGCATGTCCCTGTTTACTTCTCTCCCTCAGAAGCAAGATTTTTCCTGTTTTTCTTTTCCTTTTGTGACTGAGCCACCCTAGTTTCTATTTTCTTCTTTCCTGAAGAATTCTGTCACAGTATAATATTTTGGTTGTTTGCTTAGCCCAGGAACATGAGAGAGGGATCGGGAGCCTGCTTTAACGTAAACAACTTAAGTAGCACTCAAGAAGTTTTTATATTCCAAATTAACAAAATATTTTATTCAACACAGAGGGGAAAGGTCAGGTGAAATTAGGGGTAAAATTTCAGAGGTAACTCAATATAGATAACTCTGAGGTAAAATCAGTACATGCACAGACTTTAGTTCTTATATTTCAGCGTAATGAGAGGTTCTTAAGCTTTTCACAGAATCTTTCTGTTGAGAAGCTTTTACTCCAGTGTTTTCCCCAAACACTCTTAGCACTTTTTTTGCATAGTCTCTGACTCTTTTGGTTTCCAGAAGGTTGGTGCACTCTTTCCAGTACCCAAACCCCTTCTCTTGAAACACCAGTACTCATCTTGAGTTTTTAACTGACTCTTAAGGTTTCTACAGGTAGTTTCTAACCAGACTAGACCAGGAATCTCTGCACTCTTCAGAGCTAACTCCCTGTTTGACTGGGTAGGGAGATTCTTCTCTCACTAGAAGATCTATCCCCTTTCCTTGGCCCAAATGTGAGTCTTCACCTACTTCCCAAATTCCTTGCCAACTTTCCCCAGTTCTCCTGTCTGTGTTAAAACTGCTCTCAGTTGGGGCTGAATTCCAAAAATGTCAGTCCTTGACTCTTCTCAGCTAGGGTGAAATCAGACTGCATCTCTTCTCAGCATCCAGTTCAGAAGTCCTTCTCTGCTCAGCTGATGCTAACCAATCAGCTCTCTTGGAGCAGCCTGTCACTCAAGGCTCACTGTTTCTGTGAAGAATTAACCCCTTCACAGTCCTTTAGCTGTTTGTACAGCACTTCTAAGCTTCTAAAGGTGCAGTCCATCACACACGGCTATTCTGAAATCCTCCCAGAGTGAAACTGAATTTTCTACTATTGTTACATTGTTACGTCAAGAAAGCCCTTTTTAGAAGAACTTAGGATGTGAGTCACCTACACCAGCAGTTTGCAGTTTATGTTCAGTGGAGATCCAATGAATGAGGAATAAGTAATCTGGAAGCATGAGGAATATTGACAGGACGGCAGGGCATTCTCAGACTGGCAGATTTCCAAGCAGGATAGTATAAAATATGATAAAGTGTAACAGTCCTGAAATACCTGGCTAAAAGCCCAGGGGCATGAACCATTTAAGTCTAACATAAAGGAGAGACCATGAAACTTAGAGAAACAAGAAACACGGGGAGTGTTTTTACTAAGCTATGAAACCTAAAGCTGACGACAATGTCACGGTTCAAAATTGCAACGTTTAGGACATGGACATTATTTCAGTGTTTCTCTAACCTAAGGAAGGAAATCCAACACTCTTCTTAACACCCCAGTGAACAGGTTTATTTGATTCTGGTGGAGACAAATTGAAATTTCACTTTCAGCAGGTCCAACTGTTAATCCTTTCAGAGCGGCTGAGAAAATGGCTTTGCAAAAAGTTCTCTTTTTAGCCTGGTTTGTTTATTCTCACTAACTCACTGCAAGTCACATTGTTTGCTTGGTGCCCTTTGGTCTGAACTTATGCCTTCCTGCACAGGAAGTCCTCAAGATTACACATTGTATTTTTATGGGTCCATCCCAGCCTAGCCCAAGCTGTTACCTGAAGGCTGCCACAGATGAGAGTCTGTTCGTAGATGGGTTATGAAAAGACGGGCAAACGCAGGAGGAGGAGATCAAAGAGTGACATGGAGATAGAGATCCTGTATCAAATCCTTATATAAACAAATGTTCCAATGTATGATGTAATCTTTCAGCTGCTAGATCTGTTGGAGGACAGATCTAGAAATGATTTCAGTTCATACCTTTACTATAAACGCAGGCCTATAGCCAAATCCTTGGCCAATTATTTTATTTCAATAGGCAAACTTTAGCCTTCCTCACTCTTCATGCATCATTTCTCTGTCCCATCTTCTCCCCCATACTTGGGTAAGGTTGCCAATGTCCAGCTGGTGGCTGGGGATCCCCTGGGATTACAACTGATCTTCAGGTGGAGAAAATGGCCACTTTGGAAGGTGGATTCTATGGCATTATACCCCACTGAAGTCCTTCCCATCCCCAAACCTCACCCTGCTCAGGATCCGTCCCCCAAATCACCAGGTATTTCCCAACATGGTGCTGGCAACCTTACCTTCAGTTTCCTTCTCTTCTCAGGCTTCTGCCACATGCCTTTTCCTTACCCCCATTTTTCTAGCATACTACCCTGTTCAGTATCGCACCCTGCCTATTTTATCCTTTCCTTCCTAAGATTCAAAGCCGACTCTGCCCTTTCTTGGTCTCAGTGGGTGTTTGGACTGTATTTATGCCTGCCACTGTGTAGGAAGTCTTCAGGATGACACAGGAGATGCCCCCTGCTAGAGACCTCTCTAACCAGCCCCTCTGTGGCAGGCAGGCAGTTCAGCTACTTACTGTCGAAAGTTTCATCAGCACCACTAATCCCTTAGTTTATGACATTATGGATACTATGACACAGAACCAGGGAACTCACTTTACCCAACTCCATGGCTGCCTTCTAAGTATCAGCAGCCTACAAACATGACTAGTACGGAATTAAGCATCCTAACCATAAGTTGAATTCTCTTTCTTGGAGTGGACTCTTGTGAGCAATGACAATGGAGGGAGGACAGTGTGGCAGGATAGCATCTTAGAGAAATCCCAGCAAACTTGGAATTCCTTTGATTACCCTAGACCTTTCCAGTGACTTCTATAATGCTGCAATACCATGACATCATAATGCGGGGGGGGGGGGGGGGAGATCAAAAAAGACCAATTGCTGTAGTCCACACTGCCATGACATATGTGGTAGAATTCATTTTTGCTTCATGTATGCCCCTCCTTTCTCCCCAGTGGGGGCTCAAAGCAGATAATACCATTCTCCGCTCTTCTGTTTTATCCTCACAACAATCCTGTGCGGTAGGTTATGCTGAGATCATGTGACTGACCCATGGCCACCCAAACAAGCTTCCATGGGGATTTGGACCTGGTCTCCTGCTTGGGAAATACCTGGAGATTTGGGGGTCCAGCCTGTGAAGGGCAGAGTTTGGGGAGAGGAAGGATCTCAGCTGGGTATAATGCCATAAAGTCCACCTTCCACAGCAGCCATTTACTCCAGGGGAACTGATTTCTGTCATCTGGAGATCAGCTGTAATTCTGGGAGATCTCCAGTGCCCCCTGGAGGTTGGCAACCTTATACCATAGACTATGACACCATCGCTTCCAAGTGTCCGGTACTGAGACCCAGAAAAGCAGACCAGGGCATACTCTACCATATTCTGATGTACCCACCATCACATCTACATGCATTTCAGTGAAGGGTCCTTTATGAGTGACTTAATTCTTGGCGGTTCCTGGCACTTTAGATCTGAGCTAAGTCACACATTAGAGACATGTGATACTCGGCCTGAGCTGCCCTGAACCTAACAATTCTCCATGGTAAAGGCAGACTTGATTTTTGATAGTTTTCACCTGGGTACTTTCAATCACTTTAAATGTTAATGACCCCCAAGGACAAGAGTACACCTCACTGAATGCCTTCTGACCATTCGCAGGTCCTCTTTAGCATGCTTCTGTGAGGTGGTGGAAAGCTGTGTGAAACAGAGACTCTGTATATTTAAAAACAAAATCCTAATTTTCTTACAGCACTGAACTTGAGATATTGTCCATAATATTTCTCAGAGGGACTCCAGCCCAGACACTGACCAGATTCATAAAAAGCACAGAAAATTCAAATGGAAAACCCATCCTCCCTGTGGTAAAGGATATAATAATAAAACTCAATTATTCACAATTTGGTGCCCTTTAATTATATTCTGAATACTTCTGCCTGAAGCAAGCTGATAACACGGCCTAAAGGCAGTGCTGACCATTACGTGAAAGCTTCTACCCCATTATTTTAAAGTTCAAATTTGCCTACCTACCACTACTCAGTCCATCTTCCCAGGCATGAGGCACTGGCCTCCTCCATTTTGAGAGTCTTTTTTTTTAAATGCCACTTTTGAAAGGTGTCATTTACCATCATCTTCCCCATCTGTTCCAATCTGCTCTTGATGCATTCTGTGGTTTTGAAACCCTCCCAGCAGCTGGATCAGGAAAGAGGCCTTTAACTGATTTTAGACATCCGTAATAAATAGATCATAACAATAAGATGCTTGTAGCCAAGGAAAGGGGGTTCAGATTCCTCATGTCAAGAAACTGAGACAAACCATACTCAACGGGTCCTCCAGTCTTGTTCAGCTCTTGTTCGGCTGGTGTGCACTTTAGGGATTTTAAAAAAGCCTGACAAATATGGTTCCCAGGGGAGCAAGACCCATCACAAAATGGCTACAGTGAGCATGTTCCCTTGCAAAACTATTACACAGTGAAGAGGAGGAGGAGGAGGAGGAGGAGGAAGAGGAGGAGATTGGAATTATACCCCACCCTTCACTACCCGAAAGAATTTCAGAGCAGTTTACGATCTCCTTTCCCTTTCCCTCCCCACCCCACAACAGACACTCTGTGAGGTAGCTGAAGCTGAGAGAGCTCTGAGTGAACTGCTCATGAAAGAACTTGTGACTGACTCAAGGTCACACCAGCAGCTGCATGTGGAGGAGTGGGAAATCAAACCAGATTAGAGCCCCCACTCCTAAACACTACACCAAAGTGGCTCTTACTGGCAACAGTGCTTCCCTCCCTTCTTTCTCGATCTTCCCTTCTTTTTCCTTCTTGCCAGTTTTGGTCAAACACTCCAGATAAAAACACTTGGGCACTACCTTGCAGATCACTGCCATATTCTACGGGGAACAGCAATCTCTCCCCTGTCTCATCCCATCTAAGGGTATTAGCCAATTGTTCCTGAATAGAGATTCCTTTTTCTTTTGGTCTTTTAGCTGCTTTCACCTGCTGGTGTTGACATGGAAAGACTTTTTTTTCCACCGGGAGAATTATGTCAGGACCAATACAACATGTTACAGAAGTGAGGCAGAAAAGTCATAATGCAGAAGCTTTCCTTACTTCTGGCATTCCAAGCACATAGGATGATGTCCAGTTACACGTTACAATATTTGCTCATATCCATCCTTTGTTACCTTGAGCCTCTCTCTCTCTCCCTTTCCCTCTGTTAAAATGTACATGTCAGGGACTGTGAAGCATAGATGGATGATGGTGTCTAAAGAAAGAATCAAAACCATTGTCTGGGCCTCAGTGTGAACAGGAGGAGTTAAAAGTCCATCACATATTGAACTGTTTACCTGAATTGGGCTGTATTTTCAAAAGTGCTTTTCATTCTCCTAAGAATATATAGGGCTGGTGCTCTTGACAGCTCAATAAAGATTGCCTGTGTTTGAACTCTCTTCTGCACCCTGATAATAAATATCTTGACATTTCCTCCCCTTGCACATACTTAACTTTTGCTTTGACG
Source organism: Lepidodactylus listeri (assembly GCA_029233225.1). NCBI lineage: Eukaryota > Metazoa > Chordata > Lepidosauria > Squamata > Gekkonidae > Lepidodactylus > Lepidodactylus listeri. Next base: position 53,046,809 of record JARCFY010000001.1, on the reverse strand, counting down.
CCTGACCACCAGGTGCTCAGCATCTCCTTGTAAGAACTGATAAGCACTCAGCATCCTGTCAAACAAGGCCTCCTTGTATGTAAACACCACTGGTTTGAATTATATCTGTGACTTTGAACGTAGGATGAGATGCTTAGCTAACAGCCACTAAACAGGGAGACAGAGACAACCCCAGAACCTCAGGTAATATTTTGAAGGCCCTTGTTCCAAAAAGAGACAAAGTTCTTAATAAAAGCATACAACGATTCAGACAGGACCTATCTCACAACCTAAAACAAGATCTTCCTTCTCTCCTTTGAACTGGCTTCAAAGGGGGAACAAGATAAGTTTGGGCTTCTCTGAGAAAGATGTTTGTGACAGAGGCCTTAGATGTAAGGAGGGCAGAGGAGGGCGATTTCACTCCATCAGAGGAGAACGATATTTTAGTCTACTGTTAGGATAAACATACCCTGCATTCCCTCAGGGATCTTTTGAAAAAAGAATTCTAAACACTGCCACTGCCTCTACCAACACTGTCACGAGTGAAATATGAGTTTTCAGTGATTTATTCCTTTCAAAATGTTAGTGAGAACTACAGTGCTATCCTATGCAGAGTTACTCATGTCTAAGTACATTAAAATCAGTGACTTTAGACTGGGGTAGCTGTGCAGGATTTGCCTGTTGGTTTCTTAAAGGAATACAATCCCTTTTTCTTTTCAAAGACAAGTCATGGGTATTTTGGCATTAAGTTTTTTTTTTTAATCCAGTTAGCAATGAAAATAACAATGCTTCAAAAAGAAAACCAGACTTATCTAGCATGAACATGAAATGGATCCTGATTACTCATATATGAACACTGGTAGTGTTAGTAAAAAATTACAAACATACACTTCAAGGTGTTCAATAATGGGGGGCTTTGTGATATATCACATCCTTTACTATGCATTAAATTAAATGTCTTCTTTTCATAAAAAGGCTATCCTAATCTTACAGTAATGTTACTAAGGTTAAAAATATAGTCTGCCCTTAGAAACCTATGAGTCCAATTAGCATTCAGTGCCCACCCCACCCCAGAATTTTCAGTCCCACTGGACTTCCTGTCTTCTGCAAGAAGGCTGAAATCAATAGCTATCTAAGGTACTAGACATGAATAACTCCAAGTAGCTTATACTTACATGATGGAGCTAGGATCCCCCAAAATTGAAAACAGGACCTAAAACTACACTGAAGCAGATGACTCCAAGTGACAAAATTGAGATAAGACAAAAAAATTTATGGTACTTGTTTATTTAAAATACTTATATACCAATTACATAGTACACAAAGCACACTTATATATGGAATATATCAAATGGTATATGGAATGTACCATTTATACTATCTGCAGTGAGTCTGATTTTACACCCAACGAACATTAAGGGCTAGTTCACACATTACAAAGTTCTTGTGTCCACCATGTCACTTTCAGTGGGACATGCACTGACATGCACGTGTAGTCCAGATTTGGATTGGGAGCATAGCACATGGGGCAAAGGGGTTTGCTACCACTGCACCCCTACCACAGTGCTATTTCCCAGCTTTCCTCAATACAAATAATAGCTCTCTAAAGGAATTTCAGGTTGTGAAAATGGCACGGGGGAAGCTCAATGGAGCAGCAGAAGCAAAAATGAAGGGCAGGGGAGATTGCACAATGGCATGATGTCACTTCTGGAAGTATAGCGGGAAGTGAAGCCATGGCATTGTGGAACACTAGGAATTTCCCAAATCTCTATGGTTTTTACCATAGAAATTGGGGGATTCCTAAAGTCTCACAGATGCCATAGAATTACTTCCAGGTACGCAACCAGAGGTGATATCATGATGTTATGTGACTTCAGTTTCCCCAGTCTCCACTCCCCTCAGTGTTCCCAGGGATTGTCATTGGAGGGATGGCAACCCTACATGGAGAACACATCGACTTTGTAATATGTGAATTGGGCCTGAGAGACAGAGAACAACTAGTCCAAGATCAATCAGGGCAACCTTGGTACAAAACAATTCCACACAGATTAGAGCCCCAGCATCTCTCTGTTCAGAAATTAAGCACTGGCCCATTCAGAACACTAGAACCAGTGAACACGTGTATTCTGTACTCCCCTAACAACAACCCACGCCTCATTTTCTTCCAGTTAGCAAAACTGTTCCCCCCTGCTCCCCCCCATACACAACTCTTTCCTACCCATTTTCTCATTACAAGCAAGCTGTCCTTGCTGATTATCCCCTCTCCTCCCAATAGATGTTGGTTAAGACTTTTCAAAATGAGCCTAGGAATCTGCTTTCAATAGCAGGGGACACGGGGGAAGAGAATGTCCAGGGATCTGGTGCCTCATCACTGAATAAACACCTGTAACCCAGAAGGAATTCAGGAGCAGATTTGCTTGGGCAGAAAGTTCATCAATATAGACCATTGTTGCCTCAAGCAGATATTTGGACAAGCAAGATAACATAAGAACATAAGAGAAGCCAATGTTGGATCAGGCCAGTGGCCCATCCAGTCCAACACTCTGGCTGTGGTCACACGGCCCCTTTAAATCCGGGAGCCCTCCCGGATTAAAGGGGCTGCGTTTTTTTACCTCGGGTTGGGATGTTTACACATCCCAACCCCTGCGGCAGCGGGCAGCGGCGCATGGAGAAGGAGGAGACAGCAGGCGATGGAGGAGGCAGTGAAGGAGGAGGCGGTGGCCTCACTGGACGAGGCAGAAGAAGCGGCGGCGTTCCCGGGGGAAGCGGCAGCGGCAAAAGTGGCGTCAACGGCATTCCCAGGAGTTCGGCGGCAGTGGCGGCTGTTGGCGGCGGTGGCTGCAGGGCGAGGCACCCTTCCTCAAGCCCCGCCAGGTTCCCCCCCCCTTTTACACTTGAGCACTTGAGTGGTCAAGCGCCCAAGTGGAAAAGGGGGGGGGGGGAAATGGCGGGGGGGCATCTGGACAGCCCTGCTCTCGCATTGATTGGGAGAGAGGGCTGGCCAGATGGCTCAAATGTGGGTTCTTCCCGCGACTCCCAGGAAAACTGTTGATTTTCCCAGGGTCAGAAAATGCAGGAGGAACCCGCATTTGAGCCTGCTTCGGCCATTGTAGACGGCCCCTTTAAATGCAGGAGGAAATAGCCCTTCCTCCCGCATTTAAGGTCTGTGTGACCGCGGCCTCTGTCACTCAGTGGCCAAAAACACCAAGTGCCCTTAGAAGGTCCAGCAGTGGGGGCAGGAGTGGGGACATAAATGTGGTATAAATGTGTCAAATAAATAAAACACAATATTTTCCTTGCACCCCACCCTCTGCCCTGACAGCACCAAAGATCTCAACAACAACTTATTGCAGGGGGAGAAAGCCCTTTTTACACTTTTAATGTTCATCTGGATCATTTATGTGTTCATTTAAAAGGTGTTTGTGTGTGTGTGTGTGTGTGAGAGAGAGAGAGAGAGAGAGAGAGAGAGAGAGAGACCTTTTCTCCTGGCTTCCATCTCCCGCTAAGTGCAGATCTGGCTGGCTTCTCAGTGACCTAGCTAGTAGTAAAAGCACCTATTTTGTATTTTAAAGTATTGATATTTTACATTTTTGGCATATTTGCTTCTAAGGCAACTTCCAAGTAACAATTAAAGTAGTGATGCTATCAATAAAACAAAATAAGATTGTCAACAGACCACCAACAATAAGACCAGCAATAAAACCATCAATTAAACCAGCACATAGAAGCACTATCACATAACAACACCCTCGATCAACAATAGGAACTAGAATTTGTGTGCATGTGGGAGGAAGGGGAATCACAGTTAGCATAAAATTTGAGGAACTGATTTGTTTTACCCAGTGCCAAATGTTCAGGTGGCTAGAAAGAAAGGAACATGCCAAGATGCCAGAGCCAAAAAGTGCCACCTTGAGTGTACACCTGCCATATTTCTGAAGACAGAGGCCTACAGAGCTAGACCTGTGGCTCACCGGCAGAGCCTCTGCTTGGCATGCAGAAGGACCCAAGTTCAATCCCTGGCATCTCCAGCTAAAAGGGTCAGGTAACAGGTGATGAAAAAGACCTCAGCCTGAGACCCTGGAGAGTTGCTGCCAGTCTGTGTAGACAATACTGACTTTGATGGACCAGTGGTCTGATTCAGTATAAGGCAGTTTCACATGTGACCTCTGAAGCTGAAATGACAGGGAGGCCACAGTAGAGAAGGCAGTCCTTAGTCCTCTGGTATTTAGGGCTTTATAGGTAACCACCAATGCTTTGAATTGTGGCTGAAAACAGAGTAAAAGCCAATGTTGATCTGTGAGATACATTCCTTGTAACTTGCACAAATGAGCAATCTTGGGCTGTGTTTTAACACAATTGAAATTTCCAGAAGGCAGGGGCACATAGAGTGCATCACAATATTAACCTGGATGTGATCAGAGCATGTATAATGGTGGATAAATCATGCCTATCAAGAAAGGGCCACCCTGACTACATTGACTAGGGCACTGTGCACCATAGAAAAAACTTGCTATTAAACTCTCAGATAGTAACTGTGACCAAGAATGCTTTTTACCATCTTTGGCTGGAGAACTAGTTGTGAATACCTTGTCTCAGATCAGTTTCTTGTCACTATCATTTTATGCAATGGTAACCTCTTGTTTAGACTTCTAGGATGTGCTTTCGGTACAGTGGCCCTTGAAAATGGTTCAGACTCTCAGGCCGCGGTCACATGGCCCTTTAATCTGGGAGGAAGGGCTGTTTCCTCCCGCATTTAAAGGGGCCGTTCACAACGGCCGCAGCTAGTCCCGCGCCAAAGCGGGCTGAAATGTGGGTTCCTCCCGCATTTTCGGACCACAGGAAAATCAAGTGTTTTCCCGGGAGTCGCGTGAGGAACCCGCATTTGAGCCATCTGGGCAGCCCTCTCTCGCAATCATTGCAAAAGAGGGCTGTCCAGATAGTCCCGTCCTCCACTTTTTTTTCCCTTTTACACTTGGGCGCTTGGGCATGCAAGCGCCCAAGTGTAAAAGGGGGGGACCCAAACTTACCAGGTGGCCAGCAGGGCTCGGGGAAGGGTGCTTCCCCCGTGCAACCGCTGCCACCAGCTGCTGCCACCAAAAAAAGCCGCCACCAGCTGCCTCCTCCTCCTCACGTCTCAATGCCAGGCTGCCTGCTGCTGCTTCTTCTGCCTCCGCCGCCTCCGCCCGCCACCGCCTCCTCCGCTGCCCGTCACCGCAGGGGTTGGGACGTGTGTACATCCCAACCCGAGGTAAAAAAATGCAGCCCCTTTAAATCCGGGAGGGCTCCCGGATTTAAAGGGCTGTGTGACCACGGCCTCAAGCTTACTCTTGAGAGGCTTCCTGACAGGTTTGACCAGGATGAATCATTCATGGATCACTTCCATGTAGACTTCTCTTTGCTGCCTGATTTTTTTCTAGGCCCAGTTCAAGGTGCAGCTGTTGACCTTTGAAGTTCTTGGTGGCCTGAGTCCACCCATGTTCAATCTACCTCCTCTCACCTGATGCCACACATGAACAAACATCAAGCTGCCTTATAGAGAATTAGACTGTTGGTCCATCAAGATCAGTATTACCCACTCAGGCTGCCAGTGGTTCTCCAGGAACTCAGGTAGAGGTCTTTCCCATCACCTGGTCCTTTTAACTGGAGATGCCATGGATTGAACCTGGGACCTTCTGCATGTAAAGCAGAGGCTCTTCCACTGAGCCACAGCCACCACCCCCCCCAATAGGTGAAGTAAACAGTGAGGGTGGTAAGTACTGCAAAGTTGCTGCCCAGTTATGGAGATCTCTCATGGGGTTTTCAAGGCAAGGGACAAACAGAGGTGGTTTGCCATTGCCTGCCTCTTTATAGCAACCTTGGACTTCCTTGGTGGTTTCCCAACCAAGTACTACCCAGGGCATGCAATGAGCTAGCCTAGGCCATATCAGTAAATGAAGTTCTAGTCTATGTCTCATCATTTACAAGGGAGAAAGACAAAAGAGTACAGGAGCTGGACTTTTTCCATTGTGGTGCCCTCACTTTGGAACTCTTTGCCCACAGAACTCCATCCCCCCCCCCCCCCCCATACATTTTTAGCAGTGTAAGAATTTTTTTTAATTCCAGGAACTTTGACCAGTTATTGTTAATTATGCAAACAATTGTCATTTTAATTTGCCGTTTAGCTAGTTTAATCATTTGTTGTATAAATGCAAGTCCAGCTCAAGCATATCCCCATCGGACTTGGAGAAACATAAGCCCCTTGTAAAGATCCTGGCCTCCTGCCATTTTAACTGTTTTCAAACTCCATTTTGGGAGCCAGTAAACAGTTCATCCTAAATTATAAATTTGTATGTTTAATGTCCTGTGTCTGGATACTGTTACCACACAGAGAGAATAAGTTTGCATATTCAGACTTCTTTCTCCTTCTTGGCTTCTCCAATGTGTTTTATTACTGAGAAGATGTGTGGTTATTTTGCTTTGAGGCATGTATTGTTCACGCCTTGCCTGACTCCAATTGACCCAGGGTTATAAGAGTATAAGAAGAGCCCTGCTGGATCAGCCCAGGGGTCCATCTAGTGCAGCAGGGCTCTTCTTATGTTCTTATGATCCTGGTCCAGTTAGAGTTGGGTATGATATGAATGATGGCATAATAACTGTACTACTTTGGGTAAGAAAATGAATCCAAGTGAGCAGTGACACACAAAAGCTCATACCCTGTCCCAAATTTTGTTAATCATTATGGTGCTACTGGACTCTTGCTCGTTTCTAAATCTAAGTCCAGGATACTGTATCAAATTAAATTTATTCACAGCAAGAGCCAGCACTCTTTTTTTAAATGATTTTAATTGATTTTTATAACTACAACATCTAAAAACCACTACCATAACTAAAATACGACACTACCCTAAGGTATACAGAAGTCAAAAAAGTTGCTATTAAAATATCTTGCTTCAATCCATTCAAGGAAAACTTAAAATAAACAAGGCTTTAAAATGCTAACATTTCTAATTTAAAAGCTTACAAATACATGGGTGACTGATATTCAGAATGGACTATACAAGTAAATAAGACTTTCAACAAATACAGCTTATTCTTCTTTGCTAGTTCCCTTTTTCTTCTTTCCTCTCTGGGGTTTCGGTGCTGCTGCCCCCAAGCTGAATCTGACTCTTCATTTCCTGAGCTTCCACTTCCTGATGTGTCCAAACCCTTCAGACCATAAATGCTGTCTTGTAAATCCAAAGAGTCCTCTGATGGTGCTTTATCTTTTTCCTTCTTTACAATAGTCCAAAAATTTCTTGACCTTTGCAGCTGAATCAATTCTTTGCTTCTTATCTTTGTAGCTAAAGACCACGCCTTCCGGAATAAACCAGCGATACATAATGCCTTCTGTTTGGAGAAATGCAGTCAAGTTTTTGTAGGGTTTCCTCTTCTTCTTAACCTCAAATGGAATGTCCTTTAACACTTTAATATCTTCTTCTTGAATCTTCAGGGCATTTCTATTAGTGGCCTTGAGCACCATGTCTCTAGTTGACTTTTTGGAGAACCTCACCATAACTTCTCCAGGCAGATATTTTTTCTTTATAAATTCAGGATAGGTCCTATAGACCATATCCAAGTCACTTTGTATTTGATCCGCTTGCAAATCCATCATTGGAGCTATAGCATCGCTGAGGATCTTTTTGAGGTTCTCACTCTTTTGTTCAGGTATGCCCTGAAATCTCAAATAAAAGGAAGATCTCTCCATCTGAAGTCTCAACAAATTATCTTTATCAGAAATCCTTTCTTTTTCCATCATCATTTCCATGATCAGCTTTAAATCAGTCTTTTCAACTTTGGTTTTAACTTCTGCCAACCCTTTAGCTGTCTGATCAGACCTCTTGTTTGCCTCTGTCACCTGTTGTTGCAGAGAATCCAGCTTAGTATTGACAGTATTCAGCTGGTCCATCAGAGGGCGTAAAGCTATTGCCAAAGCTGCAGTCAGGTCTGTACTGGACTCAGACTTTGTGCCTGAAAGTGTAGATGGAGCTTTAGGAGAAGGTTTTGCTTTCCCCGCCATCTTTTCTCCCCATCCAGTCATTGCTTTTTGTTTACATTCACAGTAAAGTCCCACAAGCTAGTCAAAAGTCTTTCTTTTTCTATTAGACCACTTAAGTTAGTCTCATTCAGTCTTCAGCCACTCTCCCAGCATATAGATTCTGTATGGCTCAGATTCTTTAAGAGGAGGGGGGGGATTTAAACTTAACCCCCCCTTCACTTTGAGCTGTTAAGCTCACAACAGAGAATCTTCCAGGAAAAACAGAAAGGAACCTCTTCACTCACATTTCGCCACACGTCCCAGGTTGAGAATCTTCCTTGCTACAATCAGACTTCTGCAGCCGTCTGGTGTGCGCTCGATCATGCCCGGAGGCTTCTGCAGCAACTGAGCCTATGGAGGCAGGGGGGTGCCTCGATCTCAGGATCGCCATCCCAGAAAGAGGCCACCCCCAAGCGCCTCAGGCAGGGTCCCCCAGCACTCTAATACAGTAGTCAAACTGAATTTGTCAAAAATTCATAAAATCACAAGCATAAGTGAGATATATATAAAATGAAAGTATCAAATAGCGTTGGCAAGTAAAACATGTTAAATCCTATGATCCTACATCTATTTGCCTTTCACTAGCAGCTTTCTAGTCCACACAGCTAAGCCATTTGCCCTGTAGAGCCAACAAAGCAGGCATAAAGACCAGGCATAAAGACAACCTTAGCTGGTGCCTCAAAGCACTGATATTCAGAGTTCTGCTGCCTCAGAATATGAATATTCCCTTAAACCATCTCAGCTAGTAGCCAATGATATACCTAAACTCCATTGATCTGTCTAAACCCTTTCCAAGGATAGTGATGCTACTGGCCATCACTACGTCCACTGAATTTCACACTTTAGTTAGTCCTTGGGTGAAGAAATACTTGCCAGTCCAACATCTATTGCCTGTCAACTTAATTGGGTGCCCCCAGATTTTAGCATCATGGAAGGTGAAAAAAAGTGCTTTCTATCCACTGTTTCCACCCCCATGCTTAAATTTATAAACCTCTATCATGTCTCCCTTGGTCGTTTTTTCGAAACGGAAAAGTCCACATTCTTTAGTCTTTCATCATAGGATATGCCCCGGCTCCTTAATCATCTGGACTGCACTCTTCTCATTTTCCCATCTCTGCAGAATCTTTTTCTGGCTGAGATACAGGAAGCAGAATTGTTCACAGTATTCCAAATGGGGGATTTCTTCTTTTTTCTGTAGAAGTATTTTTCTGACTATCACCTGCCAGAAAACACTGACTCCCCAAATGTCTCTTTCCTCAGAAGCCAAACCCTCTGGCTACTGATCCTGATGTTGTATTCCAAAAGATCCAACAGTGAAAGACCACTTTTCCCTCCAGATCAGCTGTTCTATTTTCTCCTTCAGCTGATCCTTGCCAATCAGAGAGTGAGCAGAGCAGCCAATCACCTAAGCTCTTCTCTCCAGGGAAGATTAATTCTTGAACTCCCTGACTCTCTGATACAAGCAGCATTTCAGAAAAGACTGCTTTTCTGTGCAATTCTGTCACAACAGGGAAGCATAGCCTTGGCCTGAGTAATTTACTCTCGTGCCAACATAACTGGGAATTTAAAGAGGTTCAAACATGCAGGGCTGCTTTGGTTTCTTCAAGCCTAGACCCATTTCTCATTTTCCGGATAGATGGGAGATGGAACATTCTACACATGTAAAACTGAGTTGGCCCAAACTGCTTATCAACTAACGTGCAGAGCAGGGAATTGACACAGGCGTTCTGACAAATACTTCATGGCTACGCCTCACAATGCTGTGATTATCACCACTTTTAAACAAAAGTTGTATCTTATCTGTGGAATGATTAAGCTGTCCTGGAGTTGTTGGCTTGGGAATCTCAGGTGGGTTTCAAAACTCCTCCTGATGGATCATGAGTTCCTACACAACTGTCCAGTTTTTTCCCTTCCTTTTTGGAATGATCTGGGGCTACTGTGCATACGCAGAAAGCAAGAGCACCACACATCTTGCCTCTCCATGGACACACGCTGAAAGAAGCCACAGGACAGCAAGGCTGGATCATTCAGCTTTGGATAGGAGTCCTCCAAGGTTCCTCATCTGGTATACTGCCTGGTTTAACCCCAGCTGTCTTGATCTGCAGCCCATCGCCCTGGTCTTGACACTGGTGAGATCCTAATTCTACCGCTGTCCTCTTATATCCATGATGTCATGTGACTTCCTGCCACATGTTTGCTGCTCAGTGGTTCCTGGTTCTGGAAAGATCAGTGTCCTGAGGACTCACCAGAGTGGACTTTCTACAGGCGCTTCATGGCAGTGGGGCTTTAATCTGTTTAGGTGGAAAAGGCTCATGGAAACTTATGGGATTTAACTGCAAGTAAATGCATTTTGGATGACAAAGTCCAGGGGTCATTTTGTAGAAAAAGAGGTGCATGCACTCATTTGCATAACTCATTAGCATAACTTATTTGCATATGCTGAACCACCTGACATCACCAGAAGTATGTCAGAAGGCAAGAAAGAAAGAAGGGAGAGAGGATGGGAGGGAGGGAGGGAGGGAGAGAGAGCGGGGGGGGGAGAGAAAGAAAGAAAGAAAGAAAGAAAGAAAGAAAGAAAGAAAGAAAGAAAGAAAGAAAGAAAGAAAGAAAGAAAGAAAGAAAGAAAGAAAGAAAGAAAGAAAGAAAGAAAGAAAGCTGGCAGAGAGGGGACAGCTACTAATCCAAGCCTCAGAAATACCACTATTCTGGGAGGATAGCTTCAGTGGTGGCTGAAGTCTTCAGAAGGCTGGTCGGAGGAACAAGGACCTTTCCAGGGGACAGGGTCATTTTGCTGCAGCCATGACACAAGCAGACATTCCCCCACGGGGGGAAGGGGCTGGCACCAACTCCCAGAGCTGAGCTCCCCCGAGCTCCTGCTCCAAATGACCCCTGATAAAGTCTATGCTGTTTCTGTGTCCTTGGCAACTTGCTCTTCCCTTCTTAGCGGCCCATAGTCAAAGGAGCAAGGTGGGTTCTAAATATTTTAAATAAATAAATAAATGTTTCATGGCTAGTTTCTCCAAAATTCCCAGCTACTTTCCCATTAGAAAAGAGCAGCGTTGTGCACAGTTCACTGAGTAAAAGTTCACTGAGACTGGAAAAGTTGACAGCTGGCAGTGATTGGCCGGACAACTGCCGGGAAATTAGCATTACCTGAACCAAATTAGTCAAATGAAACACGATGTAGAAATCACACGAACCCTTTTTATTCCAGAGCTCGACAATATAAGGCCCTGAGCGATCCCCTACCTTCTTTCACAGGGGAAGGAGGGGGATGTTAATTGAGCGTGAGTGATGAGGGTGCATGTTAAAGAGTTCCATTATTCTTTTGCTGATCATTTCCCCGTCTCTGGACATTGCTCTGTTGTGGTTTTTTGAACTGGGCTTCTTTGTGGAGAAGAACAGTGTCGGACATGCAGGGAAGGGCTGCAGCCCAGATGTTTCGAGCCACCCACAGATACTAGTCAATGGGCCATAAATCAATGAGGAAGAGAAAGATTTGCAAAAGAATTGGGAGGCAACCACCAGGGGAGGCCTGGATAAATGGGCACTGCTGGTGGTACGGTACCAGTAGATGGACAGGCTGAGAATTTTCCTGGGGTACGGCTGCTTTCCCTATTGGTCCTGAATTTCAACGAGATACATAAAGCGGGATTGCTTTGCTTGTCTAGATTCCTTGTTTCATTGTTGTAGAACAATGTTGTGCAGTAAATGTCAGAATTTATTGAATGTTACAAGAAACTTATATAGCTTGAGAACATAATGAGGGGGGTCCATAGAAGACGGGAATGTATGGATAACTTTCTGCAGACAGTTGCAGTTTGAGGGGGATTAACTTTGTAATGTTTATTTCAACAAAACTTTTGCATTGACATAATTGGTGTTAGGGTTGGCTGGATTTTATGTTTTTAATAATAAAATAAGTACTTTGGAACCCGTTTTAAGAAAATAGTTTTGTCTAAAAGATGTTGTTGTCAATGGCAGCAGATTCCAAAGCAGCAAGATTCCAAAAGAGGATCCACAGCTATTGGGTTTTCTACTCAGTTATACAACTAGGCAATGTAGAAGAACTTTATCCAGTCAGACCAAGAGCCCATCTAGTCCTCCACTGGCCAACCAGAAGCCTCTGAGAGACCCATAAATGGGGCATGAAGGCAACAACCTTCTTCTGGGTCTGGCTCCCATCATCTGGTGCTGAGAGATACAGAGATTTCATTTAACCATCATAACTAATAACTATAGATAGTATTCTCACCCATGAATTCTGCCCTCCCTTTTAGAGCCATCTTAGTGATCAACATCACATCTTGTGACATTGAGTTCCATAGGTTTTGTGTGTGTTTTTAAAATCAATTAATTCCTTGTGTCTATCCTGAATTGATTATCTCTCACATTAGTGGTGACCACCATTTCTAGTGTTATGGGAAATGGAAAAGGGGGAGGGGGAAATCTGTCTGTATATTTGTTCTCCACAACATTCATCTGTATAGCTAACCACTATTTCTGCTCCCTCCAAGGGGGTACCAAACCCCCACACACAAATAGGCCACACATGGCTAGGATATAGTATTCTGCAAATCTGGGGAAACCCTTTTTTAAAGGAGGGGGTAACTCCTTCTTAAATGGAGCAGTGATGTCTACACTTGCAGAGACATTCCGAAAGGGAGCCACAGAGTTCCTGGCAGACTGAGATCTTGCAAGAACACATTGTGAGATCTCAATCAGCATTTTGAGTTGCCAAGATAACCTGTCACAACAACAAAAACTCCATGTCCCATACTGCTGTGGAGAATTGGCTGTAAGCTTTAACGCCCTCTGCCAAGCATCCTAAAAGCAGAACGTGTGGAAGGGCCCTCATTATTTTGAGGGGTTCTTTTGGCAGCCCAGAATGCTGTGGTAGCAGCAGCCACAAACAGGAGGAGGTGCGTAGAGGACAAGCAGAGGCCTGGGGAGATGAAGGAAGAGCCAGTGATGGGAAGCAGGGATATTACAGCATTGGATACTATAGCATTGGAAAAAGTGCAGAAAAGGGTAACTAGAATGATCAAAGCGTTGGAACACTTTCCCTATGAAGAAAGGCTAAAGCGCTTGGGGCTCTTTAGCTTGGAGAAACGACGACTGAGGGGTGACATGATCAAGGTTTATAAGTTTATGCATGGGATAGAGCAGGTAGAGAAAGAAGTCCTTTTCTCCCTTTCTCACAGTACAAAAACTCGTGGGCACTCAATGAAATTGCTGAGCAGCCTGGTTATAACAGATAAAAGGAAGTACTTCTTCACCCAAAGAGTGATTAACACATGGAATTCACTGCCACAGGAAGTGGTGGCAGCTACAAGCATGGATGGCTTCAAGAGGGAATTAGATAAACACAAGAAGTGGGGACCCATGATACTCGGAGCCACCAGGCCTTCTCTTCTGCCCACCACCCCCCACTGGGCGAGGCCCGCACAGCTCTGAGCCACCAGGCACCAAACCTTCTGTCCCTCCCGCTCCCCTCCCCGCAATGGTGGCGAGGTACTGTTCCAACTTTTGGGGGGATTTAAGTATCCCCCGAATATTTTTTTTACTTTTCAGATTTTTCTGCACGTCTGGGGAGTCCCCGAAGTGTGGAGGGAAATCTCTTTGCCCCCTAGCTGCTCCCGACATGCAGATTTAGATATCTGCACACAGGGGACACCTTGGCTATTAGATATATAAATATGGTGCAGAGATCCATCAGTGGCTATCAGGCACAAGGTATAGATAGGAACTCTCAGTCTGGGGCAAGTGATGCTCTGTATTCTTGGTGTTTGGGGTGGGGGGAAGCAACAGTGGGAGGGCTTCTAGTGTCCTGCCCCCACTGCTGGATCTCCTGAGGGCACCTGGTGTTTTTGGCCACTGTGTGACAGAGTGTTAGACTGGATGGGCCATTGGCCTGATCCAACATTGGCTTCTCTTATGTTCTAGGGACAAGACAGGAAGGACAGGCAGGAAGATGGGGCTGGTGGCCAAGAGGTGGAGGGGGATTGAAAGGGAAGGGAGGGAAATGGAGACAGAGGGGAGGAGAAAGGGGGGGAGCAGAGCTGGAGAAAAGAGATAAATAGGGGGCAGCAGGAGGAATGAGGCTCCACTTTCCTTCAAGTCCCCTCCTGTAATTTTGTAAAGCTCCGTCACAGTGATTCCCAGTGTGGCACCACTGATCCCTTTCCTGGCACCTGCCAAATGATTTTAGAAAGTGTGCAGAGCCAGTTGGTGCTTTTGCCCACTGGGGCTTCTGATTGGCCACTGGAAAGCTGATTGGCTGTGCAGATGTTTAAAAACGTTCCTTTGGCATTTCCTTTTTGTCACCACAGCACAAGAATCTTCGCTGCATGACTGAAGGTATGCTGAATGTATACAAGAATATATTTTAAAACAATGTTCATTTTGATAGGCATCCTGATAAACAGAGCTTCTGCCTGAAACGTTAAAGTGTTATGATTAGAGCTATGCAGAACCTCACTCCCTGACAGTTCACAGTTGCCGTTGCTTGCCGCAGCAGCCATTTTGAGATTGGCTCCACCAGCTGTGGCAGTGTTGGGGAAATGAGGAGTGCAGGAACCTTTTCATGGATTCCCATCCCCACTGTGTTCATTGGGGAGGGGGGAGGAACTGGCTTCCCAATTGCAAGTGGAGGAGGAGGAGGAGGAGGAGGAGAGGAGAGGAGAAGGAGGAGACTGGATTTATACCCCACCCTTCACTACCCGAAGGACTCTCAGAGTGGTTTACAATCCTTTCCCTTCCCCTCTCCACAACAGACACCCTGTGAGGTAGGTGGAGCTGAGAGAGCTCTCTCTCTCTCTCGAGAGCTGCCCTTGAGAGAACAGCTCTGAAAAAACTTGTGACTGACCCAAGGTCACACCAGCAGCTGCATGTGGAGAAGTGGGGAATCAAACCCGGTTCTACCAGATTAGAGTTCGTGCTCCTAACCACTACACCAAAAGGGACAATTGTTTCAGAACGCCTTTTATTTATTTAACTTCAAAGTCAAATGTAAAATCCTTTAAAACATATGAGAATCTGCTATGCAGCATACAAAATTAATCAAATTAATCAAATACCTAATTAGAGTGCACTGTAATTTTATAAAGGATATATCCTGGTTGCCTGCCAAGACCCATAACACAGGG
Organism: Lepidodactylus listeri; assembly: GCA_029233225.1. NCBI lineage: Eukaryota > Metazoa > Chordata > Lepidosauria > Squamata > Gekkonidae > Lepidodactylus > Lepidodactylus listeri. The sequence goes on along the minus strand of JARCFY010000001.1, from coordinate 53,031,629 downwards.
TGGTTGGCATACAACCACGAACAAGACTAAATTAAGACATTAAGTACCTTTATCCATCCATAGGAGCTAATGTAACTGTCAGTCAAGCCTGTTGCTAAGCATCTGACATACACCTGACATACACCTGACAGCTCAGCCCTTTCTTTCTATCTATCTCTGGGGTCAGGAAAGTCAGGGAAAGCTAGGGTGACTCAGAGAGTTAAGGAAGCTAGTTCCATATACCCTGTCTGTTTAGAATTTGATAGTTCATAAACATTCCAAAAGGCAAAAGTCATGTAAGGCAAAAGTCATGTACAGGGTTATCAGTACCAGAAGCCCACAGCACCAGCAGAGTTCTGCAGACTCCTGGGAAACAGAATCAAATATTCAACTATGCATTACTATAGCAATTAAAGTAACAAAGGTTTAACAGAGGACTGAGGCTCAATCCAAGCCCTGATTCCACGACAGGCAGCCATTTTGTACTTACACACACTACCTTTTGTCATCATTCCAAACATGCCTGCAGTAGGCTTGCCATTCCCCGCTGGGGGCGGGGATTTGCCTGCTTTAGGGCCCCCCAATCTGCCAGCTCAGATCCAGCCAGTGGGAGAAACCCCACCCCTAAAGTGCTGGGATCGCTGGAGGTGACGTCACCTTGAGGTGACAACATTGTGCCAGGCATGTCGCCAGGGAGGATGCTCTAGCAGTTGGCAAAAAAACCCTCTATGGTACATAGAGTTTCTGGCCGAGTGCTAGAGCACCCCCTAGCAATGTGCCTAGTGTGATGACATCACATCCAGGTGATGTCATTGCAGTGCACATGCGTAGTGCACGCAGCAGAAGATCCCGGAAGGGAAGCTCCATCCCCCTGCCAACAGAAGGTAGGGATCTGGCGACCCTAGCCTGCGGGCTCAAAAGAATTGGGGACCCCTGCTCTGTCATGTTGTCTAATAGCATGGGCATTCAGAGGTCTACTGCCTCAGGATACGGAGGTCTCCTAAAGACTTTGGCCTGTCCTCCTATGGAATGTATTGCCATCCACGAAATGTATTATCAACTGTGACCTTTTCAGTTGCCCTTGCTTTCATCTTTTATACTCTGTAATATCCTTTTTGCAGCTGGAATTACAAGAACAGTACGTAGTCTTCCAAAATGTAGCTGCACTGTAGATTTTTTCAGTTCTTTTTCCTAATAATCTGTAGCATGGGGATTGTCATTTGTGCCAAGCAGACATTTTAACTGAGCTCACCACCACAACCCCAAGAACCCTTTCTTGTTTTCCTGACCCAGCCAGTTTGCAAACCGTTGGTGTGTCAGTGTCCTCTTAAGCAGAGTTACATGCTTCTGAGTCTGCTTGAGCCCAATGAAGTTGGGGGGGCTTAGAAGGGTGTAATCCTGCTTTGGATGGCACTTTGCATATGGGGGGGGGGCGCGCACGTTATTATTATCATTTGTTTGTTTTTGCCTCTTTCTTTCACTGATCTTCATTTTCTTCGCCATCCTGACTAATGAGCAACCCTGGCCACTTCACTGCTCACCACTGATTTCAAATCATTTATATTATTTCTTCATTAGTCAAACGTATGTTTCAGCAGGAGAAAACTGGGGGAGTTACATCTATATCTGACACACAGTAGTAAGGTTATTACTTTTGTTACTCAGAGCAAAAGACATCGTTTCTTACAGGAGTTAATAGCAGAGGTGGGTAGCACGTTAGATTTATTTTATTTATTTGTTTTGCACCCCACCTTTTTATAAAAATATTGGTGAAGCAACCGGTACAATAAAATTCTAAAAACAATAAAACAAGATTAAAAAAGATAAAAACAATAGCAAACAAAAAGGCAAATGCACTAAAACAATTACATCCCTGCCCCCCAAAGAAACTAAAAGAACCAAGGGATAAAATCAGGACATTTCCCGCACCAGAGGAGGTCTACAAGGTCTGGGAGGATAAAACTATCTTCACTTAGTGTCCCCAGGGATTATTTCATTAAAAAAGAGGTGCAGGAGCTCATTAGCATAACTCATTAACATAACTTATTTGCATATGCCACACCCCCTGACATCACTGGAAGTGTGTCAGAAGGCAACACCCACCGCTCAGGCTCCACCCCAAAAATCTCCAGGTATTTCCCAACTCAGAGCTGGCGAGCCAGCTTGACACTTTGACTAAAGACACTTCAGGTTTCCTTTGCTCTTGCAGGGAAGCTCCCCTACAATAAGCATAAAAATACAGATCAAGCTAGTATGCTTTTGCTTTTTTCCACAGTGCATCACCATATGTGCCCACTCCTGGGCTTGTTACTCTTGGAATGGCGTTCCAGAGCGTTCCTGCTTGAAATGACCCCTGGGTGTCCCAAAGCTTGTGAATTTGACCAAAGTGTCTGTAGGGAGGGACTTCCAGCACCTGGGCACCTCTACAAGGAATACCCCATTTCTGGGCCTCACTTACCTCCGTGGAAGTGGGGCAAACATCGCAGGCCTGTAATGAAAATATTAATTAGCAGGCAGGTTGTCCAGGATGAAGCACACCTTCAGGTACTGTTAAAAGCCTTATAGGTAATAAACAGCACTGAAAATTGTGCATGGGAAGCAAACTGACAGCTAGTGCAGAGCTTTTAAAAACAGGTGAGAATCTGTATCACTTATACCTGCCAGCACCTTTGCTGCTGCATTTTGAACCAGTTGAATAATCATCATAGGCAATCTCATATAGAATGCATTGCAGTAGAGGAAGGAAGGAAGGAAGGAAGGAAGGAAGGAAGGAAGGAAGGAAGGAAGGAAGGAAGGAAGGAAGGAAGGAAATATTTTCCGGCCTATGTGCCCATGTAAGCCGCCCTGAGCCCGTTCGCGGGGAGGGTGGGGTATAAATCGAAAAAATAAATATAAATAAATAAATAAATAAGGGAGGGAGGGAGGGAGGAAGGAAGGAAGGAAGGAAGGAAGGAATTTAAACTAAAATCATGTTGAGTTGGTTTGCAATGTTCCCACATGGAAATGAAATCTTGGGTGACCTTGGTCCCTTTAGATTCAGGTGTGTAGCTGTGTTGGTCTGAAGCTTTGCACACAAAAGCTTATGCCCAGAATAAAACTTAGTTGGTCTTAAAGGTGCCACTGGACTCAAACTTTTGTTCTGCTTTTTCTCTTTAATCATCTTGATGAGATACCCTTTGATTTTAAGTGCATGTCAATCCCTGTTATTTATAGAGCAATGGTGGAAGTCAATCCACGCATTGAGCGTTAACAGATATTAGATTTCACATCATACATTCTCACTAATGGGTTTCAGTTAACAAGTACAGAAATACTCCAGTGATTAGAGCTATTAGGAAATTAGTCATTCATAACTTTTACCAAAATACTTTCATTAAAAACTCTGTATTTTCTCCCATTAATGAAAGGCTATTTTGGTGACAATATGATTCTGAAAACATCTGACTTCTGATGCATCACTAAGTGCTGATGGCTGGAAGTTTAATTGCCTGTGTCATCATCTTCCCCCCCTAAACCAGGCACTAAAATCCATCAATATGCTACAAATGATACAACTCTTTCCCCCACTAACATTACAGTCTCTTAAAAAGCTCATTGCCATCTGCCCTGTCATAGTAACAAATGGAGCAGTTAGATTTCCATGGGACATTCTCTTAAATTAGCAAAAGTTTTGGGGGAAAGTTATTCTCTTTGGGGCCAGATGGAGACCTCACAGCAGGAGGGGAAGTCAACAAAGTGGGAAGCAGGGGGGCTTCCATAAATTCACAGGTTCCCCGGGCAGAGCTAAATGGATCAAGTGACAAGGAGATGAAAAGTTAAACAGCATTGTTTTATAAGGCATTGTCTCCACGCACCAAGAAGTGCTCTACATGCCCTTATTCAGTAAAGGAGAAAGGTTCATTTCCTTTCTGTAGGAATCTTCTCTATCACGTGTGTAATCTCCAGCATTCTTTTTCTCGAGAGTCTGGCACTGTATACCACAATACTAAATGAGTCCTTTCTAAAGAAGGGTGCCATTATGTTGTTTAAACTATGCAAGTCTGACATGGTAACTTGGGAAACTGTCTTGGAATTAAACTAACACAGGAGACTCTCACCCATGTGCCAGCATAAGCTTTAGTGAGTCAGAGCTGCCTTCGTCAGATGCACCTTAGTACTGAAGGTGCCACAAAACCAGACTCTTGTTTTTATTTTGCTTTTGCAGACTTAACATTTCTATCAGTCTGGAATTCTACACAAGCAAGCAGCTCTGAGATGTTCTTGAAGAAAGAGCAGAGGAATCAGTGGAATTCATGAACTGCAGAGCATCCCCAAGCATAATTATACCTTTCTTGGTCAGTTACGTAGGAAGCACTCTTAAGAAGGTCTGTTCAGAAGTTAGTCCCAGAAGTTATTCAGTTGGGCTGTTCAGAAGTTATTCACTGAGGCTTACTCCCAGGAAAGAGACTTTAGGACGGGAGCTTGCCTGACTAGTTTCCAAACAACCTACCATGCTATGGTTGCATCCGAGTTCTCTTTCTAAGCTGAGATAGTGTGAGCCAGCTCACAGTTTTTTAGCCTCTGGCTCACACGTTTTTATCTTAGCTTAGGAAGGATGGCTCCAGAGCAAACTAATTGATGCAGCAGCCCAATCGCTCGCTCACAACTTTAATGCCAGTAGTTCACAAAGTAGAATTTTTGCTCAGAAGACTTAGAGGGAGCATTGGTTGCAGTGCTGGTTATGAGTAAAACCTCCACCGTTAGAGACAGTATATCTCTGAATATGAGAGGTAAATACTGAAGGCTGGATAGGGCTGTGATACCCAGGGTGTGTCTCTCAATTTGACTTGCTTACAGCTCCACACAACGTGCAGCATCTGAACTTTGGTCCTGTATCTGATGAAGGGAGCTTTGGCTCTCCAAAGCTTATACCCTCAAAATTTCAAAGATGCTACTGAATTCAAATCTAGCTCATCTACTGGAGACCAACAGGGCTACCCTCCTGAAACTGTTCTTTATACCAGTATATGATGATAGTAATGTTGTGGTTCTAAGCATGTTTGCCTGGATGTAAGTTTTCTGAAAATCAATGGGACTTACTTCCAAATAAACAAGTATAGGTTTGGTATTCATATAGGATAAAACTTGTGTGTGTCTGTGTGTGTGTTTGCTGTATACTGCCAAACAAAATCTGTCCCCTGCATTTCTGGCTGCCTTATCAGTGGCTCACTTAAGTGTTATTTAAAACAAATTTTCCAGGCCAATAAAGCCGCTCCCCTCTGCAAATGTAAATTATGTTTAATATGCCTGGGAACATGCAAAGCTGCCAACAGCTGGATGATTTCAGTCCATTCCCAGCCCTTGATCACCATTTGATTTCCTTTGGCACCAAGAAAGCAAAACTATTTTTGTGAACAATGTTTTTCCTTTACCATTCCCCTCGTCTGGCAGGGAGCCCGTTCATTTGTAGGCAACTTGTCCAGCCCCGGAACAAGAGCTGAGCTTCATCCTCTGATTTTTGAGACACACAAAGCAAGGAAAAGGGAACAGAATGTATATTGCTCACTCGAGAGGTATATTGTTTGAAGGCACTAGTTATCATTAGGCCCTTTTTTCTGTAACGCTTACCACAAGGCATATGGTGACATGGGAGGAGAGGGGAATTGACAGCAATTTCACTGCTACTGGGTAACATGTGCAGATCTGGCGCTTATCTGAAATGGACTCGCTTATCCAAACATTCCACAGCAGGATTTCAGAACACGGCAGAAATAAAGATTCCACTCCAACTATGGCAAACGACCACCTTCATTCACACTGAGGGGTCTGTGGGTATAGGTGTGTGTGTACGCACGGAGTATATGTTCACACAGCACAGCAGTTACGCAGAAGCAGCATATGAAAAACTGTTCTTCTGTTCAAAAACTCAGCACAAGATGTTCCGGCGTGCCTTACCATAATCAGATCACTAAGCGAAAAGATAATGAAAGCGGCAACAAGTGTTCCCACACTGAGCTTCAAATCTGCAGTCTCTTTCACTGAGGCGCGGTTACCATGCACAAATGCAATGCAGAATGACGAAGTCCTTCTGCCAGAGTAAGTTTCCCAAACAAATGGCCACTTTTAATCTCGGAATGCTTTCCTCCCCTTCTCCCTCACATTCTGAAAGAAGATGTCCAGTGTTAGTTATGATGGGAAAAGAGAAAGGGAGGAGGCTACAGTTACAGTGAAGAGGACTGAAAGTCCCCACTTGAAGCAGAGCCTCTCTCCAAATAACCCACTGGCCACTTCTGTCTCTCCTGGCCTGGAGTTTGAAGGCAGTGGTCAAATGGGAGGATGAAGCTGAATCCTGATACGACACCACTGATGCTGGCTGGAAAGGATACTGCTTTATATGGGATTGTTCTTCCCACAATCAGTGGTGTGACTCTTTCTCTGAAAAACTCTGTTAAGATCTTTGGAGTCCTGTGGGATCCTGGTGCCCTGTTGAAGAAACAGGTGTCCATGACATTGAAAAATGCTTGTTTACTGCTACAGCTAGTTACGAAGCTGGCTCCCTACTTGCAGACACCTGACCTGGCTACACTGACCCATGCTTCAGTAAATTAGAGGCTAGATTACTGTAGCATACTCTACATGGTGCTGCCCTTGAAGACTGTTAGAAGTGGAGGACTTTGCGCTGTCTCCTGTCTCATACCTGAGAAGATGGCACCAGAGAGTTTAGACAGATAGAGAGGTCAGGACACATAGAGCATCCTTTCCTTCCTGCTGTCTGATCCTTTCCTTTGAAGTAGAATGCTACTCTTAGGAGCAATTTCCTCTGCTTCCGCTCTCACACTTTCTTCTCTCTTGCACGCACACAAAGAAGGTGCTTGATCTCCATCTTGCACCATGAAGGCTGGATATGCATCCAGCATCCAACATCATCTAGTTAGTGAGAATAGGTAATCTATATCTATCTCTTACCTGCACTCTCAAGCATGTATTTTCCTTTAATAGTTACTTATTAGACTGCTGACTCTGTGTCACTTTGTAAGTCTGCTGCCACACCTAGCCCCAAGCACTGCTGCATTAAAGCCTTGGAGTACTCTGCTATTTTTCAGTGGTTCCCTGGCAGTACCAAGTCCAGAGAATCCAACAAAGACCATCTGAAAACTACAGCTGGTACAAAACGCAGTAGCCCGTTTGTTACCAGGGGTATCCGGAGGGGTCATGTTACTTCTATTCGGAAGTCCCTTCATTGGCTGCTGATTATTTTCTGAATCGAACTTAAAGTTCTGGTCCTTGCCTTTAAAGCCCTTCTTTACCCGGGGAGCCAGATACTTAAGGTACATGTCTGTCCCTGCATGTACCCCTGCAGCAGCTCTGTTCCTCCTAGCCAGCTCTACCATTAGTACCCTGCTTGTCTAAGGCACATTCTGCAATTGTCTGGGCTTGCCATTGTTCAGTGCTACCCCAGGCCTGTGAAACAGGCTCCCAGAAGGGATCGGGGCTGTAAGACAGAGTTATGCCAGAAAGGTTTTGGAGCAGCCTATGCTTGTTCAAAGGGGATATACCCTGCTGGTTGGGGGCACAATTTCTTCTTAGACTGGCCTTTAATGTTTTCTATATCTGTTGCTTTAATGTTTATCCATCAGGTTGTTTTTATATGGTTTTATATTTTTGTTGTTACCCACATTGAGCCCTGAGATGCTTGGGACAAAGGCAGATATAGATGTATTTCAAATACATAGAAACTTCGTGCCCATCCTAAAATATCTCACACAAGGGCTGCCTTGCTTCTTTTTTGGATGAAAAAGCAGTGCCCACAATACCAAACTGTAATGGAAAGGAAGAGAGTGCCACTTTAATCAGAGATTAATCACTGCCATTCTTCGAACACCCTTTCCTAATGTTCTAAATATACATTTATTTCTTCAGTATTTTTGTTCAGATATTTATACCTCACTTATCTCCCCAATGTGGGCTGCAGTGGCTCAGAGGTGCAAACTGGAAGGTCTGTAGTTTGGCAGTTCGAGACCCGAGTGTCATGTGACGGAGTGAGCTCCCATCTCTGGCCACAGCTCCTGCCAACCTAGCAGTTTGAAAGCAAGAAATTGCAAGTAGATAAATAGGTACCGCTTCAGCGGAAAGGTATCAGTATTCCATGTGTCTCAGCATTTAGTCATGCTAGCCACATGACCATGGAGAAGTCTTCGGACAGCGCTGGCTCTTCAGCTTGGAAACGGAGATGAGCACCACCCCCTAGAGTTGGATTCGACTGGCTTTTGAGCAAGGGAAACCTTTACCTTTCTCCCCAATGGGGACTCAAAAGTGGCTTACAGCATCATTCTCCTCTCCTCCTCTCAACAACCCTATGAGGTAGGTTAGGCTGAGAGTGACTAGCCTAAGGTCACACCAGTGAGCTTTCATGGCAGAGAGGGAATTCGAACCTGGGTCTCAGTTGCTATCATCCATGTGTTCTTGATAGGTATCACTGACAGGTGTGATCTATTTCAATGGGCCATAAAATACTTCCTTCATGGGTCCAGACTCTGGGTTTTGGGCACATGATGCTGCAGTAGTGTCAAAGCTACGTAGGTCTTCAGCCTTGTCTTCGTCTATTTGGGAGACAACCTGGAGGTCCCATTTAGTCTCCTCTGGGGGACTAGCGGCAGACATTCGTGTGTATGTTGAAAGTGGTCTGAGAAAGGCATTACTTCCCACAGGGTTCAAGAATATTTCTTTATCCCACTGTCGCTTCTTGCTAAAGTTGATTTTGCAGGTCTTAAAACAATGCAAACACATGCAAAACCTATTTACTGGAAACATATGTAGGGGGAGGTACACAGTACCAAGCTATGGCCCTTCTACTCTCACACATTTATTTACTTATTGTACCTTTTCAACACAACCATTCCCCGAGCAGTATGCATCTTGAAAAGCTTGAACGATACATATGTACATATTTAATCCATGACCACTGAGTGCAGAGGATTTCAAAAAAGAGCTGTTTCTTGCACGTGTAGTCTTATTTCTTTTATTTATTAATTTATTTTTTTAAAAAAATAGGTAACCTGCCTTTTAGCCTTCTTTGGACCCTAGAAAAGACTGGCTTTCTCGGTGGTAGTCTTGCCAACTGCCACAAGCCAATAAATCAGGGAAAACTTAGATATATTTGTAAACTGAGCTGGTATAGAAATCCCAATAGGCAGCATTTTAGTTGAAGTGGACTTTGCCTTCTTTTCTTTTCTTTTAAAAAAATCTCCCTTTAAATAATCTCCATTTGCCAAAACCCCACTGGTGACTAAAAATCATTTGTATAACTTGCGATGCAAAAGCCAAAGGCATCCTACTTTTGACTCCATTAAGTTAATGATATTACACCAGGGATGAAAGCGTCCCAGGAATGAAATTAAATGAATAACATATGTATAAATATATATGGCAGTGAAATCAGGTAATGAGCTTTCATTAACTTTGTTCACCTAGCCACATATTTCAGCCCCTCTCTGCAGCCTCAACTTACTGTCAATGGAGCACAGCTAATCACAAATGCCAGATTAAGTACATTAATTACACGAAACAGTCAGCAAGTTGAAGTTTCCTTTTCATCTTGTGTCTACCCCTCAGTGGAAATGGCTTTCAGATCCACTAAACAAAAAGCAAACATTGCTTTCCCCCCCATTGGGGAAAGTTGCAAAGCGGCATTACCAGCAGCTGCAGAAGGCCGTTGGGTCTCCTCAGCCTTATCCTACCACTGGCCCAAAGCCAGGGACCGCATTTTACCACCTTGCACCGGGCAAAATTATTCACTTAAATCAACTCCTGATATTGCAAACCTTCTTTTAAATGAGCAGCACTATTCACATTTGTTTCATCCTCCCCACCCGAAAGGAAAATCCTGGCAAATGAGCTGGGGCACTCATCAAATGGATAATCGCTCGGCCCTGTTTGGAACTGAAAATGATGTCACCTGGATGGATGGCTTTTATCTGAAGGCAGTAATTTATATCTTAGCCTGCTTCTAAGGAGCTTAGAGTTATCATGTGTTGTTTTCTCAGCAGTGTGACTTGGATCAGGTCAACTGGTGAACACCCAGGGCTGAGGCAGGATTTGGACCCTGGTCTCCATCACACACTCTGTACCCCACTGACTCTCCATCAAAATGCTAGCATGTGCTCAGGGTCCTTTTGTCAGCAGAAGTGGAGGAATTAGACATAGGGTTGCCAGGACCCCTCGCTGCACCAAGGGGGGATTTGGGGGGCTTTCCGGGATGTCCCCGATGCAATGATGTCACCCGGAAGTGATATCATTGCATTGGCGATATCGTGCGGTGACACCCTGATTTGAGGGCAAAATTCTATGGTTTTAGACCCTCAAACCAGAGTGCCTCGCACGATGTCCTCAATGTGAAGACATCATTTCCAGGTTGCACAGGCACGTGGCTCTTTGGGGGCAGGGTTTCCCCCACCAGCCAGCTGGCCAGCTGGCCACCAGCCCCAAAACCCTGCGGGAACTCCTATTGGAACCTGGAGACTGGCAACCCTAATTAGACAACACTGCCTTGATGCTACAAATAAGTCTTGAAACACTGGTGTACATGTAGCCTCATGGAGGATGTGATGACTCCTCATTTTGGCATTTATGAAGTTCCCTGATCCTAGCTGGGATTGTAGTAGACTCTGAATAATTCCAGGCCAGTCTATCCCATGTTTTATATATCCTGAAAAGTTAGGGAGGCCAACCTCCAGATGGGACCTAGGGACCCCTTGGAATTAGAGCTCATTTCCAAACTACAGAGATCAGTTCCCTGGGAGAAAATTGGTGCTTTGGAGGGTTTATGTCATTGTACCCCATTGAGGTCCCTGTCCTCCCCAGGCTCAGGGGTCCTTTCGTAAAAAAAGAGGTGCAGGAGCTCATTAGCATAACTCATTAGCATAACTCATTAGCATATGCCACGCCCCCTGACATCACCAGAAGTGTGTCAGAAAGGGAATGTCAGTTTCAGCCCCATTATATCCTATGGGCCATTGAAATCAATGGCAAAAACTCATAGGGTATATGAGGGGCTGGAGGAAAGGGGGTTTGAGGGAGAGGCTCCAAACTTGCAGGGTAGCTGCTGGGGCCTCTCCTCGAAATACCCACTAAGTTTCAAGAAGATTGGACCACGGGGTCCAATTCTATGGGCCCCCAAACAAATTGTCCCATCCCCTCCATTGTTCTCTATGGAGAGAAAAAATGTTAACTTTTTTCCTCCCATAGAGAACAATGGAGGGAATGGGGGCAACCTGTTTGGGGGCCCGTAGAATTGGACCCCCTGGGCAGAGGCAGAAGAAATCCTTCATGTATGCATGTATGAATAGGGTTACCATATTTTGAAAAGTAAAAAAAGAGAACATATTACCCAACTGACTACTTCAAACAAGTGATCATTATCACAGATCTGAAGCTCCAATACTTTGGCCTCCAAATGAGAAGGGAGCACTCACTGGAGAAGACCCTGATGCTGGGAAAGATTGAAGGTCAAAGAAGAAGGGGACGGCAAAGGATGAGATGGTTGGACAGTGTTATCGATGCAGTGAACATGAAGTTGAGCAAGCTCTGGAGGACAATGGAGAACAGGAGGGCCGGGCCTGATGTGGTCCATGGGGTCGTGAAGAGTCAGACCCAACTGTGCGACTGAACAACAACAAAAACTATTTAAGCTGTGATAATTGTTACTAACTAGAAATATTCCTAACCTGCCAACCCAAAAGAGGACATTTTCATCAGGTTCTTAAAAGAGCCCCAAAGAGGGCGGACATAAAAAAAAGAGGACATCTAGTAACTCTATGTATAAAACAAGATATTTAAGGGCAGAACTCGATGTTCTGAGGAAAACAAGAACCCCCCATGACTGATTTCCCTCAGAATAGTAATGTTGCGGGCTCAGGGTCACAACAAGAGAACAATTGTCCAGTGAGAAAGGAGTGCTTAGCCATTCGCTGACTTGCTGATTTTCCCCAGAACACATTTTCCCAAATGGTTTTAAAATTGTTTTTAAAAACCTAACTGCAAACAGAAACCAGGCATAAGCCCTGCTGAGAGAAAAATGGCCAGAGGCAAGCATTTGCAGGGGGAAATTAGCAGGCCTTAATTCAAGTATTCTTCCCTCATGACTGCTGATCCTCTCCTGTGACTAAAATGCTCACGCTTCCCTTGGATTTGCATTATCTTGGCAAATGCAGGACCGGGAATACATGTTTGCTGAAACAACATATAGTACAACCCTTAAACTCCCCAGTCTAGCTTGACTTTTGTAAGCCTCCGGCCTCAGTGCCTTGTTATTTCTGTAGTCTCCAGTGCACAAGGTTGCACAAGACACATCAGTTTGCTTACCGTCTATTAATGACTTAAGAGACCCTGAGCGGCAGTGGAAGTGATATAAGTAACAGATGTGACACTAGAACTCACTATATTAGCTGAAGTTAAATGTTTTCCCAGCACACAGGGAATGCAGATGTAGACGAAGATACTACAGTTTCAATTTATTATTTTTCTGAAGGTGTGTTCAGATGTGATGATTTTTGACTGCGAGCCCTGGGGTATTTCAGCAGGGTATTCTGTGTCTGGCTAGGTGTAACCTGAGAGAAAGTGAGAAGGGGGAGTGAAATGTAACCACCACTTGCTCTGAAAAGACTTATCAGTTGATTTATCTCTGTGCTGCTGGAGGCAAGCTAGAGATACTGTGTTGGGAGACCCCTACTGTCACTTCCTTTTCCCTTTGGATTCAGTATTCATTAGCTAGAAATAGTTTGGTCTTTCTCAGATTTGTCAGTGGTTACCAATGTCATTTAAAAGGTACCTTTAGACTAAATATTTTGGGGTGGGATAGGTTGAATAAAAAGTGGAAGTCCATGTTTTGTAAGCAGACTCCATCTCTGTACCCCTCACCACAATCAAAGATGGGCACACTATTTAGAAATTATTCCTTTCTTCAAAGAATTGTCCCAGGGTAGGGGCATGGCAGGTCACTGCCAGCAAAATGGTATTATATTACTCCTAGAGAAAATCTGGAATGCACCCTAGGAATTTCCAGAAACTCTATGGTAAAACCAGAGTTTTGGTGATACATGGGCCCATTACGCACACACATATTATGGCAGATTTTCAGAGCAGTAAGCCTAAAATCTTGGCTTCAGATTCTGTGCCCACCTTACACACCATTCTTTTTCCTCCAATATATTTATTTTGCAGCTACAATTTTTAAAAATGCAGTTTTTTAATTGGGGTGGAATGACATGTGGGGAGAGTGTCCAAAGTTTTATTTAAAAATTACACAATTGCCCTATTGCAGCTGTGCAGTAGCATCCAGCAAGTACCTTCCATTAAAATCCTCATGGTTCTGGTTTTGCACATGCAGTTTGGTGTTAGTTCATTGAATGAAAGGGAATGGAAAGGAACACAGGCAAAGGTGGAAAACCCACTGTTGAAACTGACCAGGCTTTTTCTGAAACTGACAAGCAGCCAGGAAGCCCCATTTTCCATATTGCCGAGCCCGGGGGGGGGGGGGGGGGGATTCTCTGCTGTGTTATTAGCCACTGTGAAAAGTGGGAAAGAGTCACACGATCTCATAATATGGGGGGAAATGTTGAGTGTACAGAATGCATGGTAGAACTCACTGGCACTGCAAGCCGCGACTGTTGGCAATGTGTGTGTGTGTGCATGCGCGCCTGTGCAAAGTTGGCTGCAACTCCACCATCCTTTGTACAGGGCTGCAATTTGTATGAGGGACAACTCCCCTGGCAGAAGCTCTGGAGAGCTTTTTTAGTCTTGTGCCACTAAATTGAAAGAAAGGGAGGGGATATTTTCACCAATGCCCCAGCACAGCTGCATGGTAATGCTAATTCCCTGCCCTTCCTTGCAAATTTGCATGGTTTTCTCTTTGTGATTCTCTGATTTGATCCTGCACACTGGTTGTAATGTTGGCAGGTTTTAAAAAACACACATTGTTTTCCCTGCAGTTCCTCCTTTCTCTGTGTTATTAGGAGACAGACCCACAAGGAAATAGAAAAGTTAATTAATCTCTTAACTGATCGAAACGTCTCCTTGAAATCATTTTCTTTGTACATGTTTGCCAGCTTAGGGGGTGAAGAATATCCATGGGGGTGGGGGCAGAAAACTTTGGAAGGTGAGGGGTGATGAAGGGCGCCTTAATTCTAGGAAGGGACAGGATACTGTGGGGCATCTGAGGGGGCAGGATTCCTGTCTGCTGAATGCTGCATGGGCCAACTTGACCCCTGCTGCTCCTGTGCTCTCTCGCTCACTCTCTGGGAAGCCCGGGCATGGGTTCGTGAAACTCGGTGTGGGGAAGTGAGTCCTTCTGGCAGAAGTGGCAGAGCTCCAAGCCCTGGCTCATTTCATGGTTGAAAGACAGTTGCCCAGGAGGGGACCCGATTTTCTTGGGAAGGTGCAATTCCAGGCTCTGTCCAGTTGGAGGGGGCTGGTGGCTTTCCTAGCAGGTTGCTATAGTAAGGCGAGGTGGAGGGAAAGACGCTGACAGAAGGAGGAGGCTGCTGTATCTCGCCTCAACTCTGCCATGCAGGTGGGGGAAGCTTCACTTCACTGGGAGCCTTGGAGGAGGAGACAGGGCAGGCATGGCAGTGAGGAAGTGAAGGGAGGCAGCTCAGATCACCCCAGCGGAGTGGGCGGAATGACCTCAATGTGGGTGGGGAGTGACCTTCAAGGGGCAGCAAAAAAGCAGAGGGGAAATCTGAGGGAATCTGTATGCTTTTGAATTACCTTTGAATTGGAGGCGAAACAAGGGGGAACTCAGCACAAAAGCACTCTCAGAAAACCCGGGAAAACGGCGAATGGAAAGAAAACTGAGTACTGAAGGGAGGAAAAACAATGCAGAATGAAAAAGGAAACCTGACAGACATACATAGTGAAAGTGAGGCAAAACACCCATGCATAATAGACGTTGGAGGAGGAGGAGGAGGAGAGAATGTTTTTATACCCCACTTTTCTTTACCTTAAGGAATCTCTAAGTGGCTTATAATTGCATTCCCTTCCCCTCCCTACAATAGTCACCTTGTGAAGTGGGTGGGGCTGAGAGAATTCTGGGAGTACCATAACTGGCCCAAGGTCCCCCAGCAGGCCTCATGTGGAGGAACGGGGAATCCAGCCTGGCTCTCCAGAGTCCACTGCTCTTAACCACTACAGTATGCTAGCTCTCAGCTTGGCATCACTTCTAGGATTTCCCTGGAAGCAGTGTAATATTTAGCACTGAAGCACAGAATTCCTATTCAAGTTAAGGAGAATAGTTTGTTCCTTCCGGGGGGAGGGGCGTTAGCAGCACCCAGAATGTGCAGTGACCAGAGGGTTGCTTCAGCCAAGGCCCTTCAATTCTAGAGAGGAGCCAGGCTTGTCATTCCCCCCCAAAGGGGTTGCCTGTTTTAGGGGGCCCCAATCCACCAGCTGAGATCTAGCCTGTGGGGAGACCCCCGCCCCCAAATTGCCAGGATCGTGCCAACATCCCCAGCGCGATGATGTCACCCGGAGGTGAGGATCCTGGGGAAGTGTTAGCCTGACTGCTCTTTTATGTTATAAATATTTGGGGAATATTAGCTCTTAATAATCAGCAGTAGGCATTAAGGAATCTGCACCATTTGTATACAGAGGCTGGGCCTCTCTCAGACCTCCCAAAAAGACACACAGAGACTCAAATGAAGTTAAAAAGAGTCTTTAGTTTACTTAATAATAATAAAAGTGAATCTTTCAGATGTTGCAAAAATCATACATTCAATCATACAGGTCTAAGAAGTAAGATAGAATTAAAGAGACTGTTGCATGAGCAGGAGATTGTTGGTTTCCTGTAGAAGGCAATATTTACCTCTCCGGTAGCTGGTGTAGTCCTGGAAAAATTAATGAATTAGGCTGGGAGAAAGATTGGGGGGGAGCACATGTGCTAAACCAGCAGCAGCATGTGTAGGCCCTTGGCTGCTCATACCAAGAGTCTTGAAGGTAAGGGAGGGCAGGAGATCATCGAAGCAAGAGAGAGAGCTGGCTGCTGGGAGCTTTCTTTTTATTGGGGGGTGCTCTCTGGGGGCAGGCCTGGCCAGATGCCTGTCCTGAGACCACCCCTTGCTGGTCCACCCACTAGCTCTTGTCCAGTAGGAGAAAGGGGGTTGGGCAATGTTAGATTCTCTACCTAGCATGGTCAGAGGAATACCTGGGGCCAGAAGCTGACATCATCGCCTAGGAGCATTGTCTTGTAGATGGGATTAACCTCTCTGGGCAGCCAAACCGGTTTTCAGCTGGTCAAGTCCATTGTTTCACTGGTCAAGGAATGTTCGGGGGGGGGGGGGGAGGTTGCAGCCTGCGATGTGTAGAGAACATGTAATGGAGTTTGGGAGCACATGTCTTTAGCCAGAGACAAGATGGCTATTTTCTGTGTCAGTGTCTTTGTGTGTTAAGAGAAGCCTCCTGGAGTTGGCAGCCTTGGAAAACGCTGTCTCAAGCATTTGCTGGAGTCATTTGCAGCTGGTTTTTCTCCTAGGTTCTGCTTCCTAATTCCTCTCACACAATTAGCAGTCCATTTATCACTTATGAATTTATCATGCATCAGAGTGCAAAAGCACCTTGCCGGCTTACTGAAGAAGCTCCATTCCCCGCACTGGCAGCAGGCAGGGACCTGGCACCTTTAAGAGGAGCCCTCAGCACTGGGGGCCAAGGTAGGTAGCAGGTAGTGTTGCCAACTTCAGCTTGGGAAATTCCTGGAGGTTTGGCAGTAGTGCCTTGGGAGACTGTAGAGGAGAGGGAGCTCAGTCTGTAGGGATGTGATACCACAGCCTGCACCCACTGAAGCTGCTGTTTCCTCCTGCGGGAGGGGAACTGCTCTCTGCAGTCTGGAGCTCAGTTGTAATTCCAGGAGAACTGCAGGCTCGTCTAGAGGATATCAATCACAGGAGACTGAATTATGGTGGGCACTATAATTCCCATGATGCTTGTTCATAGGACAAAAATTACCCCTTGCCCCCCTGCATGAATAGTGTTAGAGAGGCTGGGCCTTCAGGAGCTGGGAAGCTGTAGCTCTTCTGAGGGAGATTCATGTTTAGACTGGTTACCTGTTGTCATGTTCCTTCACTCAGCCTCCAGCGACAATAACTAAAAAAGGTAAGTGAATGCAGGTATATTGTGGAGAATGGTATATGATAATGCGTTGGAAGCTCACAGCACTGTACACAACACACCTCTCTTCTGCATGGTAGAGGATGTAATGTGAAGCCGCATGCAGTGGCTGAGACGGTCGCATTCACAGCATTCAAATGACGGGCCAAAGTCAACCCCACAGCCAAGTTTCCAATTACTGAAAGTTCATCAGAAGCCGTAAGGTGCAGTATCTCTTTTTATTATCTCCAGGGAGGTAGTAAATGCGTGGATATAACCAGACTGTGTCGTTATGTAATATTGGTGATAATTGTCATAAAGAAAGGCAGTTTAGGCATGCAAATTTTTAGTGACAAGATTGCTGTCGCTTTAGAATATGAAAATGGTTAGGAAACACTAGTAGCCTTAGATGGCGCCAATGTGTACATACTGTAATAGTCATGCTGACGATGCGTGGCCTGGATAGACCAGGATAGCCTGACCTCTGCAGGTATCAGAAGCTAAGCAGGATCAGCCCTGGCTGGTAGTAGGATGGGAGGCCACCAAGGAAGTCCAGGGTCACTCTGCAAAGGCAGACAATGGCAAACCACCTCTGAACGTCTCTTGCCTTGAAAATGCCATGAGATCACAATAAGTTGAATGCAACTTGATGGCAAGAAATTGCAAGGAAATAAATGCTGGCTGAAGAGACTACAATCCCCAATAGGCTCATTTTGTAACAAAGCTGTCCTTCCTGAGGAGACAGAGAGGTAAAACATGTTGGAATAGGAAGGAAAGTGGGGAGAGGCAGTCTTGGAGCTGGCCTGGATATCTGGTGAAACATCAGGAGAATCTGCCTGCTAGTGACAGAGAGAGAAAGAACACATTCACAGATGTTTGGAAGTTAGGGTTGCCAGCCCCCCCCCCCCCCCCCCCGGTGGAGACAGGAGTCCCCCACCACCAGGCCCCACTGCCCTGTTACCTGGAAAAAGAGTGAGGCACAGTTGACGTTGAATTGACAAGTCTACATCACTTCCAACGTGACCCAGAAGTGACATCATCATGTCAGCGACGTTGTGAGTGATATTGAGCTATTTGGGCAAAAACTCTATGGTAGAAGCCAAATTTACCTTAGGGTTTTTGCCCAAATACCAGAGCATCACTCTGACATAGCTGTGTGATGATATCACTTCTGGGTCAAGGTGGAGGTGACAGAGACATGTTGCTGCAATGTTGGCTAGGCCTCTCTCATACTCCCAGTAAGTCCCCCCAACTCCCCACCAACCCTATTGGAAGTCAAGGCTAGCTAAAACCAACTTTGCCAGAAAAGTCTTGGGACTGGAGGTCCTGGGGTTGCCAACCTCCAGGAGGGGCCTGGAGGTCTCCCAGAATTACAACTGATTTCCAGACTACAGAGATTGGTCCTTCTGGAAGAAATGACTGATTTGGAGGGTAGCCTTTATAGCATTATACCCCACTGATGCCCCTCCCCTCTCCAGCTCCACCCCCAAATCTCCAGGAATTTCCCAACCCTGAGACAGCAATCCTAGGCTCTGATATCTCTGCTAGTCTACCAGTGATTTGGCTTAAACTGCTGTACTTTGAGTTGAGCTATTATTGACCACTTCCTTGGTAGTTGTAAACTTCCCATAGTTCTTAAGGTAGCTTATTGTCAAAATCTCATTAAAAGCACAAGAGTAAAATGCTCTTAGATGGCCCAGGCTAGCCCCAGGTCATCAGATCTTGGAAGCTAAGCAGGGTTGGCCCTCGTTATTACTCAGATGGGAGACCACCAAGGAAGCCCAGGGTCACTACGCAGAGGCAGGCAATGGCAAGCCACAACTGGATGCTTCTTGCTTTGGAAACCCTCCAGTGCCATCAATAAGACTTGACAGCACTTTTTGCCCTAACCTTGATAGCCCAGGCTAGCCTGATTTCATCAGATCTTGGAAGCTAAGCAGGGTTGGCCCTGGCTGGTATTCAGACAGGTGACCACAAAGGAATACTAGGGTTGTGATGTGAGGCAGACAATGTCAGACACCTCTAAACCCTGCAGTATAAAGAAAAATTACACCAATGCCAGAAACAGGGCCCAACTGTCAGCTAATGCTGCCATCTCCCGGGCTGGTGGTGGTTTCCCCTGGACCGGGGCCCCCTCCTATGGAATGTGCTCACTGCTAGCTGCTTGCTTATCAACTCCCTCACTTCCCTGACCTTGAGCATTCCCAGCCGCTTCTTCCTTTCAGGTGCAAACTGTAACTTTTCCCGATTTTAGTCTGAGAAGAAAAGACCAGTATTTTTAGGTGCCGGTTTTATCTCTTGCCGATTGGTGGGTGTGGGCTAAACTAACTTTTGAATACTGTATATCTTTCCTGGTTGTATGATTGCCAGGCATTACTAACACAAGAAGTGTAAGTGACCACTGAGACCAGTTATAGCAATAAAGGATTTTCTGTTTAAGAACACCTGGGGCGATTTCGCACTTGCCGTTTGCCTCTCATTCTCTCCAGGGTTTTTTCCTCCAGAGTATATTCTTCACGTTTACACTTGGAGCCAAAGCCCCACATCTGCCCCGCAGTGTCCATTTCGCACATACCGACTGCCGCGTGGCTTCCATTCCCCCCTCCCATCTCCCCACTCGCTCCTCCCCCCTTCCCTCCTCCCTTGTTTTTTTTTTTAAAAAACGCATGCGCGATTGCATTATTTTGTTATGATGAAATGAGGCTTCCAGTCCCCCCTCCCATCATTCCACTTGCTCCTCCCCCCTCCCTTGATTTTTTTTTTTTAAACACAGGCACGATTGCGTTATTTTGTTCTAATGCAATGACGGTGGACATGGATAGTGTGAGCAATGGTCATGCGAGTTGTAGAGGGAACACTATTGCTATTGAAATTTAAACTATTTTGCTGTTGCGAGCTGATATGCACCTAATGGTGTCTGGATTAAGACGTCCATAGTTGCCTTCCTTTTCCCAGAATTCAATACTTCCCTCCTTCCTATTCAAATTTTCCCGCCGTTGTTGCTTGCCACACAATGATTGGTTGACCATACAGCCTAGTGCTGTGATTGGTGGTGTGTCTGCTCTATCATCAAAATGTTGGGCACATTGCCAGCAGGATCTCAGGCACAAAATGGTGGATAAAGCCTTTACAGCCATGGTGCCCTATATGCATTGAAATTTCGTTATAATGAAATGTGGCCCATTTGAAAGATAAAATACCGGCACCAGTAAGACGGTTTTCCCTTGTTTATTTGTATGCATTACTGCTTTACTTTACAGATCAAAAAAATCTTTCGCCATGCCACTTGAAGCAACCCATTCGTGCAGTTCCCTCCACCGAGGATACTTTCTCTGCAATTTTATTTTAAAATTGTGTTATGAAACTTATGAAGGTTTTTTTGCCAGAAAAACTTCCTTGGTGGAGCTCCCCAGCCACAGAGCAGCATGTGGACTGGCCTCCCGTCTCCCTCCCACACACTCTGGCTGCCGTCCTCCATCCATCCTGCCGCCGGCTGCAGGAGCAGCAGCACTCGGGGCGCTGGATGCGAGCGTGAGCCAGGGAGGGAGTCGTGCTTCCTTCAGGGTTTCTTCTCCAGTGGTGGTGGTGGCGGCGGCGGCGGCAGCTGAGGAGGAGCGGCAGCAATGGCAGCCCAGTCTCTCCGCTCCGCATGCTGAATTGGAGCCCCGAAGAAAAAATTCCCCCATAATAAATAAATGTGAGCATGTGTGTATTATGCAAAGAAAACAATGGTGCAGTCTTCCCTTGCAGCATCACTATTTCGTTATTTCAATATAATGAAATAAGGGGTTCTTTTTTTTAAAAAAAGGGGGGAAGACAGTCTAGCCTCAGGTCCGGAGGAGCACACCCAGAGAGCAGGGCGGAAGAGTCGCGTCCCTGGCCCCCCCCCATCCGCTTGCCGCCGCTCCTCCATGGGTTTCTGGTGGGAAGCGCCCCCCCCCCCTGCTCTGCAGGGGCTGTGGCTGGGGCACCCCAGACACAGGGCAGCCATCATCTGTGAGCCCGGGGCTCTTGGGCCAATGGCGCCTGGCTCCTGCTACCGAAAAGCCCAGCAAATTCTCCTTGCTGACGCAGTCCCTGTGATGGGTTCTTGTCTCGCTGACTCATCATTTTGATATTATGTTACAAGGGCTCATTTCAATTTTTTTTTTGAAGAAATCCCCACCACGGGCCGGGCCAGATGGAGGGCGGGCGAGTGGGCGTGTTTTCATCTCGGCTTCTCCACTGGAGCAAACAGGAAAATACTCTAAAACCAGGATTTTCTTGCTCTGGGGAAGGTCCGGAGCAGTGTCGCAATACTCCTGATCAAACCGTGAGCCTGGAGCAACTGGTGGGAAATCAACCAGAATCTCCTGAGCAAGCATCAGGGCAAACCCAGGGTAAACACTAGTGCGAAATTGCCCCTGCTGCTGACTGCATCTTTGGGGACACTCTCACCCCAACCCCCCAACCCTCAATTACCTATTGCCAAAAAGACAAGAAAACAAAAATGTCTTCCCCTGGCATCTAAACATCAAGAGTCAACACCAGGCAAACAGATGGGAGGAAGTTTCATAGGCATCACCAGGCACCACAACCAAGAAGACTCTTGTCTCTGGTAGTTTGTTGAATTTAGAAGGGTATGACTCTGCTTTGGATTGTACTATAAAGCCCTGAGTTTGACTGCAGCAATGTGTGTTTCAAGGTCTAATTAATCTTACTGAAACTGCTGTTAGACCCAGGAAAATTAACATATAATAGTAAAAGTAAAGGTTTCCCTTGCTTGAAAGCCAGTCACATCCAACTCTAGGGGGCGGTGCTCATCTCCGTTTCCAAGGCAAAGAGCCAGCGCTGTCTGAAGACGTTTCCATGGTCATGTGGCTGGCATGACTAAACACCAAGGCACACAAAATGCTGTTACCTTCCCACTGAAGTGGTACCTATTCATCTGCTTGCAATTTATTGCTTTCAAACTGCTAGGTTGGCAGGAGCGGGGGCCAGAGATGGGAGCTCACTCAGTCATGCAGCACTCGGGTCTAGAACTGTTGAGCTACAGACCTTCCAGTCTGCATAATACAGCCCATTAATTTAGAGAGAAAAGAGGTGAGTGATGTTAAAACAAAATGTAAAATATAAAGGTGTAACCTGCGTTTATACCCACAGACGTCTAGCTCAGCTCAAGGCAGGATGAGAGCAACGACATAGTAAAACAAGATCTAGGTGTTATAATGTGTTATAAAGTGTTATAATAAAATGGAAACAAGAAAACTGGAATGCAAAAGTACCTCTGCTCTCTTAATTTAAAGCCAGCCTGCCACACAGTCGTAGCGGAACCTAACTAGAGAAGCACAAGATGACTTGCAGCATCATTCTAAACAGAATTATACCCTTCTGACTCCATTGAAGTTAATGGGCTTTGACATGTACAACTCTGCTTAGGATGGCACTGTGAGCAAGAAGTTAGCTAACCTCTAGGCAATTTACATGATCAGAGTCATCTGAGCCACCAAGTTTGTTGGGGGGGGGGGGGGTAGAGCTGGGTAAGGGATATAACAAAAGGGAATTTCCTGTAAGGTAATAAGAGAGACTTCCAGCCATGGACTTAAATGTCCAATCAAATGAGGTGCGCAATGCCAATGAGGTAATTTGGTAGCCAAGGTGACATAAAGATGAAGCAGCAGAAGAAGAGTTGGATTTATACCCCACTCTTCACTCAGAGTGGCTTAAAATCCCTTCCCTTCCCTTCCTATCCCTACAGCAGACAACCTCTGAGGTAGGTGAGGGTGAGAGAGCTCTGAGAGAACTGCTCTTGAAACAACAGCTCTGAGAGAACTGTGACTGACCCAAGATCACCCAGCTGGCTTCATGTGAAGAAGTAGGGAATTAAACCCGGTTCTCTGGAGTAGAGTCCCCTGCTCTTAATCACTACGCCTGATGAAGGAGGTGAAGCTTACCTGCTAGACAATCTCAGAGGCAAGCTTCACAAAACCCATGCAGAAAGCATCTCTCAAGTTTGATTACTGAAAATAAAGAACATCTACCAAGAAGGTCTCTTGGTGTAGTGGTTAGGAGCATGGACTCTAACCTGGGAGAACCGGGTTTGGGTCCCCACTCTTCCACATGCAGCTGCTGGTGTGACCTTGGGTCAGTCATGGCTCTCTCAGAGATGTTTCCTCAAGAGCAGTTCTCTCAATAGCTCTCTCAGCCCTACTTACCTCACAGGTATCTGTTGTGGGGAGAGGAAGGGAAAGGAGATTGTAAGCCACTCCTCTTCTTCTTTCTGAATCTTTTATTGTTACATGGATGTGGTACATGAAGATTGTGTAATGAAAACAAACCTTGACTTGTTCCCACTAAACATACTTGCTTTCCTCAGGTTTGTATCATTTAAAAAGAAACCTCTGTTGGCTATAATACACATTTGCAGTTAAAAATCTGCGGTCTAACCCCTATGGTTATCCCAGCTTGTTCTCAGCAAGCTTACCCCAGTTTGTTCTCACTATAGGTTTGATCGGGATTATTTTTGTTCGGGTTGTACACATCCTTCCCTGGACTGCTTGCATCGCAGGACGAGGTTCAGGGCACCATCCAAATAGCCGCACAGCCACTTGGGCAGCATGGCTTGGGTTTTTTAAAAAAAAAATTTTGACTTTGTGCATGCACATATGCACATAGCCAAATTACCGCTCCCACTGGGACTCACTGTACTCCTTTATTCTTGCAGGTCCCCCCCCCCCCAACAGCAAACAAAATTAACTGGTGATGTACAACTGAGGCCACGGTCACACGGCCGTTTAAAGTGGGAGGAACTGCTGTTTCCTCCTGCATTTAAAGGGACCATTCACAATGGCCGGGACAACCCCCACGCCAAAGTGGGCTCAATTGTGGGTTCCTCCTGCATTTTCCGACCCCAGGAAAATCAAGTGTTTTCCCGGTGGTCACGCGAGGAACCCGCAATTGAGCCGATCTGGACAGCCCTCTCTCGCAATGATTGCGAGAGAGAGCTGTCCCAATCATCCCTCTGGTTCCCCCCACTTTTGCACTTGGGCACTCAAGTACAAAAAGGGGGGAATACTTACTAGGCAGCCAGCAAGACTCAGGGAAGGGTGCCCCCAGCTGCTGCCTCTGCTCACCTCCTCTGCCAGAAGCCTCCACTGCCACTGCCACCACTCACCTCCTCCTCGTCCTCCTCCTCCTCCACCCATGGGGGTTGGGATGTGCAATCATCCCAACCAGAAATAGAAAAATCCTGTCCCTTTAAATCCAGGTGTCCTCCCAGATTTAAAGGCCAATGTGACCACAGCCTGAGTGCTGGGGTCTATATGTGCACTTGAACATTTATACATTGAATTTATTCAGTGCAGAATTCCTCATATGCACAATGACAGAAGCTTGGGGACAAAAAACCGTCACAAGAAGGACATTTAGATGACCTAATCGTGATCCTTGCGAGAGATGGCTATCCAGATAGGCAAAATCACGGATTCAAAGTGCAAATACTTGGAAAGTACTAGATAGCACAAAACGCAAATACTTGGAAAGTACTTGATAGCAAGTCAGAAAACTCGCTAGGGAACTGGGAGGCTTGTGTGAGTGAGCCCACTTCGATGTGGGAGACGGATGCTGCCATCTGATCAGCAATTTTAAATGTGAGAGTAAACAGCGGTGAAACCCAATCAAAATGACTGTGTGACCACAGCCAAAACATTCCCATGCATGGACAAATAGGGAAAAAGAGGCTCAGCAGCAGGGGTCCTTTGGGGCCAGAGCAAGGCAGCGCACTGCTCCACCAGCTCAGGAGTGGGCATTAGGGCAGCCACGGGCTGAATCAGATTCTTTGATCTAAGGCTGCGGCCACATGGGCCTTAAATGCGGGAGGAAGGGCAATTTCCTCCCGCATTTAAAGGGGCCGACCAGACGGCCGGCCCCTAGTCCCATGCCGAAGCGGGATCCAATGCGGGTTCCTCCCACATTTTCCGACCCCGGAAAAATCAAGTATTTTCCCAGGTGTTGCGGGAGGAACCCGCATTGGGAGGTATCTGGACAGCCCTCTCTCGCAAGCATTGCGAGAGCAGGGCTGTCCAGATAGCCCCGCCGGCCATTTTTTCCCCCTTTTACACTTGGGCGCCTGGCTATCCATGCGCCCAAGTGTAAAAGGGGAAAAAAACCAACAACCCCGACTTACCAAGGCGGATGGCGGGTTGGAGGCCGCCACCGCCACTTGCTGTTCTGCTGGGGCCGCCTCCGCTGCCTCCACCGCCTGCGCCGACGTTTGTGGTTTCCGCCACGGCGGCCGCCGCTTCCGCCGCAGAGGCCGCCTCTTCCCCCCGTGGCCTCTGCCGCCTCCGCCTCTTCCCCCGTGGCCTCCTCCGCCGGGGCCGCGGCCGCTGTTCCCGCCGCGGCCGCCTGTTCAGCGGCCGCGGCCGACGATCTTGGTGACGCAGGGGTTGGGATGTTTAGACATCCCAACCCACTGTTTAAAAATGCGGCCCCTTTAAATCTGGGAGCCCTCCCGGATTTAAAGGGGCCGTGTGACCGCGGCCTGATTCAGCCTGCTGCCGACTTGCCACCAAAATTCAGCAGTGGCTTTAAAAGCAGCTGTAGGGGAGGGGTTTGAGGGAGAGGCTCCAAACTTGTAGAGTAGCTTCTAGGACCTCTCCCCCAAATGCCCACCAAGTTTCAAGAAGATTGGACCAGGGGGTCCAATTCTACAGGCCTCCAAACAGGTTGCCCCCATTCCCTCCATTGTTCTCTATGGTGGGAAAAAAGTAACGTTGAGAAAAAAGTAATCTGAGATGCTTAGGCTCTTTCATGAGAGCCAGTTTGGTGTAGCGGGTCAGAGCAGGGGACTTTAATTTGGAGAACTGGGTTTGATTCCCCATTCTTCCATATGCAGCCAGCCGGGTGACCTTGGGACAGTCACAGTTCGAGCTGTTCTCTCAAGAGCAGTTCTCTCAGAGCTCTCTCACCTACCTCACAGGGTGGCTGTTATGAAGAGAGGAAGGGAAAGAGATTGTAAACCCTGCTCTGAGACTCCGGGTGGAGGGTGGGATATAAATCCAGTCTCTTCTCTTCTTCTTCTATTTGCAGGAATCCCCAGACTACTTGCTATTAGGGATTTCCTTAACTTTTCCAAGAGTGAACTCCTCCACGTCAGTCACACCGGTAAAATGCTGAATCTCTCCCCCTCCCCCCACTCTTATTTTTATGCTGCAGTTTCAGGTTCACCTGGCAACACTGCCTCTGCAGCCTACGGTCGGAGTGCTGTCTTGGAAGCCAGAAGTCATCTGATCCACTGTGATTGCCTGTGACTTATAGAGCTCACATTCTTCTCCTCACCCATAAAACTTTGCTTTCAGCAGCGTTCCTTGGGTGTGCAAGGAACATGTGAAAGGTTAGCCAAATGTTAATCAGCTGCTTTATGCAAACCCTATCTTGAGTCCTGGGGGAGTGGAGAGGTGAAGGGATCTCTCAGAAACTTAAAGGAAACTGACTTCTGGGCGAAGCTTCAAAGGGTGGGGATGGACAGTGCACTGGATTCCCAAAGGTTTCTAAATTTGTATCTATTGTTCAGGGTTTTTTTTCTTCTGTTTTTGTTAAACTTAGTACTAAAATTGGACATGGGCCAGAAAAGGGACAACAATATCTTGAGAGAGAAACTCATGTGTTCAGCACTGGGTCATCGGTATTGTCTGACTCCCATGTGCAGCAGAGATTACACCCAACAAAACAAAAGAATTACGCAACAGGAGAGCCTTGCCCCAAATAAACAAAAGGAACACGACTTCGTGGCCAAGCACTTTTCCTGCTGAAGTTGCAGCAGTGGGATAATAAAATTTCCACTTTGGTCTCTTCCCCAGCACTAAAACGAATGCACTAAAATAACCTAGAGACCCATTTAAACCCAGTTAAATCAAGCTGTCCTAGCCAACACTGTTCCTTTGGAAGCTCACGTGTCACCCAATCCATTATCCATATTTCCTCAGAAGAAAGTCTCTCTAAATGAAATTGGGCGTGCTGCCATGTAACTGTAAAGACTGCAGTGTTAAGCACTACATCATCACAGGTGACATAGTCACCTGCTTTAGGATTCAGCTGATGGGATTAAATTTGGTTTTTAGTGAAGCTTAATGTCTTAACTTGCAGGCTGAATGCCGCAAAAATTATTTCAGTGCCCTCTTCCACACAAGCGATTGGTTTCCCCAAATTCACTGGTGCAGGAATTGGTTGTTGCAGCATAGCAAGGGTCAGGGGGTGGGGTTACATGTAATGATACCTATCACCTGAACTGTTTTCATGTGGGGCATGGAATGCATGTTTGGTAAATCTCTTCAGTTCAACATCATTTCCAAGAAAGGCACAGCCTTCCTTTTGGCCAAAACAATGCAAAGGATTCTATGAAACAGTGTAGCCCCACTTTTAGCCACAGTTGTTACACTGGTGTCTACCCTCAAAGATAGAGACCAGTGGCACCTTTAAGACCGACAAAGTTTTAATCTAAGTATAAGCTTTTGTGTGCAAGCACACTTTTTCAAATACATTGGGATGGTAGGTAAAGTTTGAACCATGAAAAGAGAGTTTATTGCACCTTATGTCTTGTATGTACATCACTGTCCTTTAAAAAAAATGTATTCAGTAGGGGTAAATTATTAGAGTCCCATAGGACTAGTGACTGTGAAACTGACAAGGTGCTGTTTAAATGTTTGAAAATAGCATAAACCTGCACTTTGATGTATTGTTTTGGTGAAACCTATGTTTGATAATAAAGGTTTCCCTTGCTCGAAAGCCAATCAAATCCGACTCTAGGGGGCAGTGTTCATCTCCGTTTCCAAGCCAAAGAGCTAGCGCTGTCTGAAGATGTTTCCGTGGTCATGTGGCCAGCATGACTAAACACTGAGCCGCATGGAACGCTGTTATGTTCCCACTGAAGCAGTATCTATTTATCTACTTGCAATTTCTTGCTTTCAAACTACTAGGTTGGCAGGAGCTGGGGCCAGAGATGGGAGCTCACTCCAACATGCAGCACTCGGGTCTCAAACTGCCGAGCTACCGACCTTCCAGTCTGCAGCTCAGTGTCTTAACCTCTGAGCCACCACATCTCCTATATGTTTGATAATACTTGACACCAAATTTATATAATAATATATGATTTTTTTTAAAAGCACAAAATAGATCTACCTTAAGCATACATCTGTTATACACAGTATCATATATTTTTCTATATCTTCCCAACACTGTAACCCTCAGTTTTTGTATTAACCCCCAGGTGGTAGCTGGAGATCTCCTGGGATTTCAACTGATCTCCAGGCAACAGAGATCAGTTCACCTGAACAAAATGGCCACTTTGGAAAGTGGACTCTGTGGCATTGCACCCCATTGAAATCCTTCCCTTCCCCAAACCCTGCCCTCCTCAAAATTCCACCCTCAAAATCTCCAGGGCCGATTCTGCACTAGTTGTTGCCCCAGCGTCACTCCCCGATAAAATCTGGGGTAGAGCAACAGTTCCACACTTGTCGCTCCAGGTCTGCAGTTGGCCCGAATGTAACCCTCGGTTCCCCCGGATCTTCCGTTTCCGGGATTTTCGGGGGGGTTGCCACGGGAGTGAAGTTGGGGCATTCAAGTGGGGAACTCTGAAACTGGGGTTTCTTGCTCCACCCCTTTAATGCCCTTCTGCTTCTTTCCCTCCCCTTTCCCGCCTTTTCTCTCCCTTTCCTGCCCTGGCGCGAGTGGGGGGTTTTTTGTTCCCCCCCTTTGTTGCGTTACAGCAACACAACACGATGTAAAGTAAAAATGTACTTTTGTTGTTGATGTCTCCACATTTCTGTGTTGCATTGTTTGCACAAAAGTCGTGCCTGAGTCATGCCACTATAAAAATACATATTGATGGCTTTGAAGTGCAGCCCGAGCTGTTTTTTTTTGTCGCTTCCCCCCCCCCGGTTGCATGACGACAACATGACATGACACGACATTGATCCATCATTGTGTGGTTAACATTTTTTGCGGGGCCAATGTATTGCGGGTGGCATGGTGGTGTGGACACAATTTTTGCAGGGGTTACATGTGTTGTGTTGCATGTTCCCCCTCCATTTCCCATCCCTTTCCCCCCCCTCCCTCCATTTCCCCTCCAACCCTGGTGCAAGCTTTTTTTTCTTTTCGCGGGCATTTCTAAATGACGAAAGTGATAACATGATGCAGTAATGGTGGCATGGAGGCCCACCTACGTTAAACTCCGCCTATGTTAAAAAGGGGGAAGGAAGGGGCGGGTGCATGATGTACTTTCCCAGGAATTATGAAAAAACTTGGCCAATCATGACTTTGTTGCATCACAATGTCATAATGAAACTCCTCCTACATTTTTTTAAAAAAGAGGGGGAGATGGGTGGGGGCTCAAGATTCAGGGCAAAGACAGATGCGGAAATGAAGAACCAGCATCAACCCAGGTCAGATTCCTGTAATGCAGAAACGCGTACACTGATTCGGACCAATTAAACCCGGGAGGAAAGGGAAGCAAAGCACTTGTGCGGAATCGGACCAAGTATTTTTCTACTGTGGAGCATACTTCTCCCACTGGCACTTCCATTTGTGAAAGGGTTCATCAAAAACCACTGATTTTGTGCACACAGAAGTGCAAGAAGCAGTGGGCTCTGCAGCAAAAGTCATTTGACGTGCATGACACTTGTTCACAGGGTTCAAACTTGCATACTGAATCATAAGATCAAACTGTTGATAAGAATAATCCATTAGGGGTCCTCTTGTCTATCTGAAAGCTATATAAGAAAGTATGCCTTCCCCCAGCTTTGCCCCATAAATGACAGTTTACAGCTGATGGAAACCGAGGCTATTGATAATGTTGGAAATCTATGGGATTTCCTAATCATCACAGTGAAAGATTTCTCTCTCAGTTTGGTAAAAGTGACGTGTAATTATGATTTTTCCTTCAAGTCATGGTGCTGTAGCCACCAGCTAGGATTAATCTCTTGATGCTTAATTGAGAAATGTACTTATTAGGACAGAAAGCTGAAAAATGAGGGGAGAGGCTACTTGAGGAAGGTGGTGATATTGGAGGATATTGGGTGATTGATGCTGCAGTACATTCACTAGCTCTGTGATCAGATTCCTTGATGTAACATCAATAATCATATTAACTGAATATCACAGCGAGCGAAATGAATTTGCAATAACACTGCTGAGCAATTTTCCAGATAGTTTCATGCCTGAAATAATCTAGTTTTCTTTGTTTCGGTTTTTTTTAAAAAAAAATGTTTTGTAGGGTTATAGCAGGGCAATTATCTCCTGGCATTTTGAAAGGAGTCTAGTGTAACGGCCTGCCAGTCTGCCCTCACTGGGGTGCTTTAATTAGGCATGCCTGTTTTTATTAGCCCATCTGAATGGAATGCCATATTTTGCATTATGGGCTTCCCAGGGCTGAGTGCCACGTGGCATTTGTTTGCAAGGGCAGAATTGGAAGGAAATATTCCCAATACTTTTGTCTACAAAGTCACCCAGTGTCAGGGTCTGGGGTGCAGGTGGCGGTGGCGGGGGGGGGGGGGAGTCCCAGTTCGGTCTGAGGTCAGAAGCCAGAGAGGGAAGCAGGAGCTGATAACAAAGAGTCCAAATCACTGACCAGGAGCAAGGTCATACAAACTGAAGTCAGGAGCCAAAGGAGGATGTCAGAAGCCGAGAGCGAAGGTCCAAATCACAAACCAGAAGCCGGGGTCGTTCACGCCAGGGTCAGGTGCCGAGAGCAGGGAGTCAAAGCAAGATCCAGGAATCAAGGAGTGGAGTAGGAGCAATACATCCAGGGACGATGACATTTGCTTCCACAAAAAGCCAGCCCAGCATCTGAGGCTAAATAGCCCTTTGCTGCTAGTTGCAATTAGTGTAGCAGCACTAGGAGCCAGCGTCTGCTAGAACTCAGGACTAACAGCTCTCCTACTTCGCAGGCGGGCGAGATGTCTTCTCACCTCTAAATCTTGTTGAAGCCTCTCTTGCAGGCGGACTATTCTTGGGGTGAATCAGGAGGGCTCTCCAGCTGTGTCTGTTCCTCATCAGCCATCTCTGAACCAGGTATCAGTGCAGTTTGTGCCGGTAAGTCAGTGATTTCCCCAGCGTAAGAGGGCCCAGCTATGGGTTCTGCCAGTGCTGGCAATGACTTGTCTTCAGCACCCATGACACTCAGATCAATCAATATATGACAAAGCAAGATAGATGTTATTTGTGGAGGCTGCTGCTGGTTATTAAGACAGGAAATTCCCGAAATATAATCCTTTTGGTCAATATTCTATTGAATGTGTTATTAATTCCTATTTTTAGCATATTTTGAAACAATCATTTATCAGACAATAATATGACAGCAACAGAACAATGCCTGGGGTGTAAGATGGAACGCAGAGAACCTCCGTTTCCAACACATCTCTTTCCCACTCTCCTAACCCAAGAAGCCAGTCATACTTGGGACCCTGAGAGACTCATGGGGTGTAGCCCAAGGAGTCTTGTTTGGAAAAATATCCCAGGTATATAGAAACAACACTTTGGATCCTCCCCAGCAGCAGAAACACACACACACACACACACACACACACACACACACACCCTTCACTGCAGATTATCATGACATTGTTTGTTAATATTCATATTTGTAAAATCTAAGCGTGCGTCTGGGAAGGTCTGACTAGCCCGTGTAGATACCAGAATACAAGGAAGTTAAGTTAAGATGCTATTACCAGCAGATAATTGTGGTGTACTTAACAGGCCAACAGAGTGTTTCTGATGTTTTCTCTTAATGCTTTTAGGCCAAGGGCCAAGCAATACATTATCTTCAGTATATTGGGGGGGGGGGGGGTGCTGACCCACATCTCTTCCCAGTATCTCCTCATAACGTTTACCTAAAGGGAATGCATGACTTGATATCACAGGGCTGAAAGTTTCCCCACCCTAGTTCCACTTCATTAGCTTCAGGGAAGCACTGAAAGTGATGACAGGGTATCAAGTGTCCCCTTTAGTTAAACATTACCAGATAGATTCAGGTGGGGTAGCCATGTTGGTCTGAAGCAGCAGAACAAAGTTCGAGTCCAGTGGGACCTTTAAGACCAACAAAGTTTAATTCAAGGTATAAGCTTTTGTGTGCATGCACACTTCTTCAGATACATAGAAATGGAAGTTGCCAGTTGATACATATAGAGGGTGAGCAGCAAATTAACATCCAGCAAAATAAAGATGCTTAACACTACCAGGTTATGAAGAGAAATGCGGTGGTCCGTGTGTGGCTATGTGTTCAAGGTAAGTCTGGCCTATAGCCGAACAGAGGTCAGTAGAGAGTTAGTCACTTTAACTGGATGCTCTTCTAGCATTTAGTATGAGTTTCAGGGAGGGGGATTATCTTTTAATGATGAAGTTGTTTTTTGAAATCCCCCCTCCCCATATCTCTCTTTTAAAAAATTAAGGAAATGGCATCCATTGTAGAATTGTATAAATGTGACTCTTTTAGCATTTTCTATAGTTCAGCTGGAAAGTATTTGGGAAAGGCTCATCTCAAATTGGACTACAGTCTTTGGAAAGAACATTGCCAGCAGATATCAGCACGTTTGTAGAATTAAAAGCCAGTTTGAGAAATGGAACAACTACCCAGTTTCGATATTTAATTTTAGAAGTATTCTCTTAGTACACTGGAAACTATGGGTGATTCAGATATTTTTAGTCACATATAGGCTGATTTAACATTATCACCAACCTTTCTACCTTCTTACTAGGAAAACCTGTTTGCAGAACCATTCTGAGCAGAAAAGAATGGCCACTTCCCCCCCCCCCCATCTCTTTTTAGAAGGATGTGTGTTGACTAGTTTAGTGGAAAAGAAACAATTCTGACTGAAGCTTACATGTTACATAAATCCGTTAAATGCTATAATAGCCAACATCATGTGAATTAATTAATCAAAACATGAATGAATTACAGTACTTGTGAGACTTTGATGTAACAGATGGAAGAAATACCAGGGAAACTACTGAGTATCAGGCTACAGTGTTGGAACTTGAAATGCTTCTCTGTGCCATTCACAAGTTTAATTACTTCTTCCCCCACCCCTTGCTGACAGACCCAAATTAAAACAAATGAGCCAGATCAAGACAAATCTCAGATGTTGCAGAGCAACTCAGTCTGTATTGTTCTTCTAATACTGGAGGACTATAAACGTTATGAATAAAATGGTTCAGCTTTCATGTTGATTGGGAGCATTCAGAGGAAAGCGATATTTAATGTTCGTAACAGCTTGCATTGATCTTGTATGTTAGAACACCACAGTATGACAGATTATGATTTCATTTTCCTTGTTCCATTTATACATGATATAGTGGGGGGAAATGAGGATGTTTTGTAAAGAAAGGAGTTGTACATATAAGATAAGAATGCTTTGGAGTGTGCTGGGCGGGATGGGAGAATACGAAGTTCCCATCTGCTGCAGCACCAGATCATATGTTGCCCCAGGAGGACCTCTGACTTTCAGGAGTCATTTTTCAGGGACCACAAGAGGACACCGATGGGAATAAAGCCTGGGAAAGCCTGGTATTTGTAGTAGGGTTGCCAGTCCAGATTAGGAAATTCCTGGATGTTTTGGGTGGCGAGGGTTGCCAGTCCAGAGGCTGAAAAATACCTGGAGATTTTGAGGGTGGAACCTAAGGAGGGCAGGATTTGGGGAGGGGAGGGGAAGGTCTTCAATGGGGTATAGTGCCACAGAGACCACTTTCCAAAGCGGCCATTTTCTCCAGGTGAACTGATCTCTGCCAGCTGTAATCCCAAGAGATGGCAACCCTAGGGCTGGAGCCTGAGGAAGGCGGGGTTTGGGGAGTGGCGAGACATCAGCGGGGTACAATGCCATACAGTCAGCCCTCCAAAGCAGCCGTTTGCTCCAAGAGAGCAGATCTCTGTAATTTTGGGAGATCAGCAGGCCCCACCTGGAAGTCTGCAGTCCTAGTTAATGCCAAGCTCTGGCTCGCCTCCAACTTGGCAAAGACTCAGGGAGCAACCTTAAGTAGGTCTACTGAGAAGCGAGTCCCATTTCAGTCAATGGGGCTTGCTTCCAGGAAAGTGTACTTAGGCTTGCAACTTCAAAAGGCACCTGGATTTTCTTAAGCGCAGGGGCTGATGCCCCCACACACATAGCCCTGTTTTTCCTCTGACCCCCCCCCCTCCCCCAGGAACAAAATTTCAGGCAGCTCAGTGGGGCTGCAGTTAGAGGAGGGATTGGCAGAAACCAGTGCTTCTGCTTAAGAAAAGCCAAGTCCCCTTCAGCCTTTGGAACTGTGTGGCCGGATTCAGGCCCTTAGGACATGAGCTTGTCTGTTGAACTGTATAGTGAAGAGGGAGAAGGGAATATGTCTATCTTCCATCAGCCTTTTCTGCTCCATCTTCCATGTACTGTATTGCAAAAATTTTAAAAATCAAATGAAAATTGCCAGAAGTATCTGGGAATTGTGGGGAAGGAATGAGCACTGTCCAAGTAGGTGCCAGTTATAATCACAAATGTGTGCAGAGAGATTGCAGAAATCCTAACCGTTGCCAGAGTCCAGGTGGGGCCTGGAGATCTCCCAGAGTTACACCTGATCTCCAGATTCGAGTGATCAGTTCTGCTGGAGAAAATGGCTGTTTTTGACAGCAGCCTCTATGGCATTCCACCACACTGAAGTCCCTCCCCAAATCCCAGCCTCCCCAGGTGCCACCCCCCAAATCTTCAGGAATTTCCAACCCAGAGGTGGCAACCCTAATTCTGCATTTCTCCAGCTACTGGCATGAAGCATTATGTACACCTACAAATTCTGTTTGACCAGATACCTTGCTGGCAATGTGTTCCACCCTGCAGTACTGCTCCAAACTGTATAAAAGGCTGTGACTGGAGACAAACAGTAATTTCTAGGAACTGTTTGAAGAGGTGGGAAAGGTTTGAAAGGCTTCACTATTTAATGGAATGCTTATCTATTCCTAAAGTGGAACAAAAGTCCCCCGCCCCCAAACAGTGTTTTTTGCTCATCAATCACCACTAACCCTCCAGAATGAACTGTCAGAATGGTGTAGAAGTTAGCAGGTTGAACCAAGATATGGGAGACCAGGGATTCCCACACCACCATGATCTTGGCCAGTCATTCTCTCTCTGCTAAGCTTGCCAGTCCCCAGGTTGGGGGTGAGGGATCCCCCGATTTTGCAGGTGCTGGCCCACCACTGGTCAGCTGGCTGGTGGGGGAAACCCCAGCCACAAACAGACGTCCCTGTATAACATCAGCAACACACTGATGTCAATTTTGGAATGTCAGCAATGTCGGGGAGACACTCTACTTTTTGGGTAAAATTCTATGGCTTATAGCCATTTTTACCATAGAGATTTGCCCAAAAAGTAGAGCGTTGCCCTGACATGATGACATTACTATTGGAAGATACATCAGTATGTCCCCGATGTCCCCACCGACCCCCTGAAGGCACCTGGAAACTCTCTGCCTCATCTACCTAGGGTTGCCAGCTCTGGGTTGGGATATACCTGGAGATTTGTGGGTTGGGCCTGGGCAGGGTGGGGTGTGTGAAGGGGAGGGACCTTGGCAGGGCATAATGCCATAGAGTACACCCTTCAAAGTAGCCATTTTCTCCATGCAAACTGATTTGGGCTGCCTGAAAATCAATTGCCAACTCTACCTCTACCTGACATGAGAGTTGTGAAAATCAAACAGCGAGGAGACAGAGGGACCGATTTCCCACAAGACACTGCCCCAGTGTTATTCTTCCCTTTTCCCCGATTGGGTGCTTGAATTTCCCACTATTTGCTGCCAGGCGTATTTTGTCCTATGGCTCCGCCCAATTTTCCCCACGGCTTCAGTGATCCTCAAAAAACAGGATCACTGAAGCTGCGGGGGAAATCGTGTGAAGCCGCGGGTCAAAATGTGCCCCGCGGCAAATAGTCAGGGAAAACGGAAGAATGACACCGGGGCAGCGCCTTGTGGGAAATCGGTCAGGGTGTGCTAAAAATACAGTCTTTGGGTAGTTCACCTGTACTTAGTGCCTATTAGCTTTTTGACATACACATAGACAGACCCATCATCAAACAGCAGGTTATCCGACATATTATTGTTGTGGCACATGCAGAACAAAACAACAGGTTGTCATTTTCACCCCACCATATAAAAGTCAGATGGTCAGAAGATTAAACTGAAATAAAACAGAGCTGCCCCTCCAGTAGTCTTG
This sequence comes from Lepidodactylus listeri, assembly GCA_029233225.1. Taxonomy (NCBI): domain Eukaryota; kingdom Metazoa; phylum Chordata; class Lepidosauria; order Squamata; family Gekkonidae; genus Lepidodactylus; species Lepidodactylus listeri. The sequence goes on along the minus strand of JARCFY010000001.1, from coordinate 52,995,340 downwards.
CTTGAAGTCCTAAGCAGTCTCAACACTTGCAATCTCAAAAGGTTGTGCAGCACCAAAGACAATGCCCTTTGCCAGCCCCAGCAAACCGATATCCTTCCTGAGGCCCTGCTTCCGCCCAGACACCAGCCTTCTTTCTCAGAGTCCCAAACGGAGTTTTGCAGGCTGGTATGAGCTGAGTTCTCATGTCATCAAACTTTTGTTTGGCATCCTTGGGTTCCCGGAACTTTCCCGAAAGCTCCCCTGAACATAATAATTACAGGAGGAAAACAGGAAGGATAAAGTTCATTCTGGAACCAGGACTGTGAGAATTACTGTGTACTATACACTCCCTTAAGGGCCGCGGTGGCTCAGAGGTTAAGATGCTGAGTTGCAGACGGAAGGTCTGTAGCTCGGCAGTTCAAGACCCGAGTGCCGTGTGACAGAGTGAGCTCCCATCTCTGGTCCCAGCTCCTGCCAACCTAGCAGTTCAAAAGCAAGAAATTGCAAGTAGATAAATAGGTACCACTTCGGTGAGAAGGTAACAGCATTCTGTGCGCCTCGGTGCCTAGTCATGCCAGCCACATAACCATGGAAAAAGTCTTCAGACAATGCTGGCTCTTCGGCTTGGAAATGGAGATGAGCACTGCTCCCCAGAGTGGGATTCGGCTGGCTTTTGAGCAAGGGAAACCTTTTTATATGCTTCCTTAGTCCTACAATACATAATATTTTGTGTTACAAGTTTCCAAAGCTTTTTCATTTCAGCCTCATGCATCTGGGGGAGGGGAGTCAAAAGGGTATCTAACACATCACTATAGCTAATAGTATGCTGGCTGGCCTCTGTGGGCGGGGGGGAAGCAGAGAAAGGGGTGGGGTGGGGGGGTCTCTACTAATTTGGGGAATTCCCCAAATATATGTTGCAAATTAACCAAAAAAATCTTTTTTTTCTTAAAAAAAAGCCTAGTAAGGATTGAAAATACTTGAGAGGGGACAGAATATTGAGAGCTCTTAGTCTCTTTGTTTCCAGAATAGCCCAGAGATCTCTGCTTGTCTGTCTATCATGTTCGTTTTGGTTTGCTGTCTTGTTTTTCTGTATGTTATCTGTGGAAAGTCTGAGTGATTGTATATGTGGGGTTAGAATAGAGGGTAGGTTGACTGGGGCTTATTCAGCCACTGGCAACCCCTTTGGGGGAAGTGTTTTTACACTGTATCTTTTCTCTGTCCATAGAATAAAAATAGTTTTCCTTTATACTTGTGTGAATGCGTCTTGGGAGCCGTAACTCAGGCAAGCTCCCCCTTCTTTTCAATTCCAATACTGTCTTTTACACTCATTGACAACCTTGGCAAGGGGTCACTTCCGAGATATGAACTGAGTAGAGGGGTCGCCCTCTTGTAAGGGAGGGGTGACTCTTTTCTTCCAATACCACAGAGCTGTTGTGCTCCCTTTAACTCCCTCCCCTGCTGAAATCAATGCCAGTGAGTCCAGCATGGCTCAAGGCCTCCCCTATCAGGCTCATTGCAGCTCCCGATGCAGTTAGTGGCCAGGAGCTCCGCATGTTGCACTGGCTTTCCACAGTGAGGAGCTTGTGCATGTTGATGAGGCTGTCCTTGTTGGTGTCCAGCTACTCAAAAGAGGTGGCCCAGTGCTGGCGACCACCCAGCTCAGTGCCCAGCAGTGGCTGGAAGCTCTGCATATTACCCCGGCTCTCTGCCCTCCTGGGAGGGAAGCAGTAGGGCACATTGGGGGGGGGGCGTTGCCCTCAAATGCCCCTGTGGCTATGGGCCTGTTCCCCTTTTATTAATTTGTTTATTTTATTTGGTTTATATCCCGCCCTATCCCGCAAGCAGAATTATTATACACATTTGTGGCTTTATCTCCCCACCCACTGGTTTACAAATCAATGCATATACTCTCTCAAACGATTCTGAAGGATAATTGTCTAAAAATCCTTAATTACCACTTTGAAACAGCTGAGCTTGCCTAATATTGTATTGGGAATGGCATCCATTCATTGTTATTAAATGCACAAAACAATGAATCTTTGGACACTGAAATTTTTTGGTGGAAAAGTAGAGCACTAGAATTTTTTTTCCATTTCTGCCCCACTTACTGTCTCTGCAATTCCTTGGGGGCCTCCAGCCTGTCTCTGCATCTCCTCCAGAGTGGCTGGCTCCCAATATACCAGAGCCACCCATATATCTAGTGTTACCAGCCCCCAGGTGGTGGCTGGAGATCTCATGGGATTACAACTGATCTCCAGGCAACAGAGATCAGTTCACCTGGAGAAAATGGCTGCATTGAAAGGTGGACTCTATGGTATTGTACCACATTAGGGTTGCTAGGTCTTACCTCCTCACCAGTGGGGGTTGGGAAGGAGCTTTCTGGGAGTGAGGGCGGGGCGACATTGCTACGTACAACGTCCCCAACATCATGTTATGCGGAAGTGACATCACCACGTTGGGTACGTCACGTGGCAATGCTCTGGTATTTTGGGCAAGATTCTATGGTAACCACAGAGTTTTGCCCAAAACACCAGAGCATCGCCATGCAATGTCCCCAGTGTGATGATGTCACTTCTGTGTGACATCATCATGTTGGGAACTTCATGCTGAGTCGTGACTGCTAGAGGCGGGGCTTCCCCCAGCAACCAGCTGGCCAGTGGCGGGCAGAAGCCCACGGGGCCTGGCAACCCTATACCACATTGAATTCCCTCTTCTCCCCAAACCCCACCCTCTTCAGGTCCAACCACCCCCCCCAAAAAAAATCTCCAGGTATTTCCAAACCTGAACTCAGGGGGACTCTGAAGGTATGCAGGAAAATATGACTGTATAAACTAACCAAATGAAAAAGAAATGACCTTCAAAATAGCTCAATGAGCACAGACTATGTATCCAAAGGGAAGGAATGTTACAAGAAGCTGGTAATGGGGAAGGGGGAGAGAGAGAGAGAGAGAGAATCAGAGTTGTGAAGCCCCTGAAACAGAATCCTGGAGGGTGAGACTTTTGGAGAGGGGATTTTCAAAATGTTCCCTTTCCCATAATTCCTCAGGGGACCCGAGCTTGTTCCATTTAATTAGAGACTTGGTTAAATAGTGGCTGGGTGACACAGAATACATTTTCAGGAGCCACACAGTATCCAGTGGCACAATTCATGGCCCGGTTGCTCTGCTGTTCCTTGGAGAAACAGCTGTTCAGTTTGGCCCTGCCTTGCCTTTCTGGGTGTCGTGACCCATCTGGCCTTGTTTCTTACAGTCTCTTTTTCGGGGCTTCCCTAGTTTGGGCCCCTCCTAGTTTGGGCTGTTGTAGTCTTGTTGCATACCTAGACAAAGCCAAGGAAGCCATTTGGGATCTTGTGCCTAGGCGCCTGGATGTCTGTATTCACCATCTATCTAGGTGATGAATACTTCTGATAATCAGAATTAATCTGGCCTGGGGAGACTTTGGGTTTTCATTTATACCTGAAGCTTCTTTATAGTCAGACCACTGGTCCATCAAGGTCAGTATCATCAGATTACTACTGGCTCTCCAGGATCTCAGGTAATAGGGTTGCCATCTCCTGGTTGGGAAATTGCTGGAGATTTTGGGGTGGAGCCTGGAGAGGGTGAGGTTTGGGGAGGGGAGGGACTTCAGCAGGGTACAATGCCATACAGTCCACCTTCCAAAGGAGAGGTTTTCTCCAGGAGAACTGATCTCTGAAGCTTGAAGATCAGTTGTAATCTTGGGAGATCTCCAGGCCTCAGCTGGAGATTGGCAGTTCTACAGACAAAGGTCACCTAAAGGTAAAGGTTTCCCTTGCTCGAAAGTCAGTCGAATCTGACTCTAGGGGGCCGTGTTCATCCCCATTGCCAAGCCAAAGAGCCAGAGCTGTCCAAAGACTTCTCCATAGTCATGTGGCCGGCATGACTAAACGTTGAGGCACACGGAACACTGTTACGTTCCAACTGAAGCGGTACCTATTTATCTACTCACAATTTCTTGCTTTCAAACTGCTAGGTTGGCAGGAGCTGGGGCTAGAGATCGAAGCTCACTCCGTCACACGGCACTCAGGTCTAGAACTGCTGAGCTACCAACTTTCCAGTCTGCAGCTTAGCATCTTAAACTGTGAGCCCCCATGGCTCCTAAAGGCCACCTACTACCTATTTAAAGTGGAGATATCGGGGATTGAATCTGGGGCCTTCTGCATGCCAAGCCGATGCCCTACCACTGAGCCATGGTTCCAAGCTGCAAGACTGGAACCCATATCCAGATAGTCAGACCTTCAAGATCTGGAAGGTGGGAAGAGCTACAACAAAATTATAAACACTACCGTTTGGGACTGTACAGCTTCATCATTTCCCAGATGAACACCTTGCATCTCCAAATGCCTTAAAACATTCTGTCTCAAGCAAAAGGCATGTCGTGATTTATTAAACAATCTATATACTACCTATTCCCCTCACAATTCATTCCTGACTGTCCAGAAAATAAGTCATTTATAATTAGCAATTCGTCCTAAAACCTATCCTGGATTAGCATTCCATTTCCATGTTTCTTCAGGTGATAGTGACTCAGTTGAACAGCACTGATTTACATTCTCGCTTTTCACAGATTTATTAAACTATGTTGCCAGGTGCCCTGCATTTGCTTATAAGCGACTTGTGTCCACTGCAATAGTCCATACATGGTGAAGGAAGCAACCAAAAGAAGAAATGAACTAAAAAAAGATAATCCAGGATGTCTCTGCCCTTGGCAGTGGCCCAGGGAAAACCTTTATTTGCATCCCATGCACTTTCTCTGGTAAGAATCCTATGCTATAAGGATATGCCCAGGTAAGACATCTCCTTTTTTCACTTTTAATAATGAAAGAGAGTAGCCATGTTGGTCTGCAGTAGAAAAATTAGACTTCAGTCCAGTAGCACCTTAGAGACCAAAAGATTTTCAAGGTATGAGATTCTGAAAATCAAAGCTGTCTTCAACAGACACAAGGTATGTCTGACAAAGGGAGCTTTAACTCTCGAAAGCTTATACCTTGAAAATCTTGTTGGACTCTACTGAGCTACTGGACTTCAATCTAATAATGAAACAGTTTCCTGTTTGACAATTAAACAGGAGTCTGTTTCACGAAGTCACTATCCACTACCACCAATATTTAGTGGTGACATGGTGCTTCCTAAGCGTTCGCAGGCCTTTACCTACGTTATCACAGTAAATCTTCAAAACACCACTATGATGCGAATTGGTGTTTTTACTGGGGATGAGCACAAAATGAACCATGAAGCAAAATTTGTGATGAATTTTGCACTATCTGGTGATTCCTGAACAGAAGTTCGTGACAGGTTCACTGTCACAGACTTCCATGAACTTTTAGAGTGGTTTGTGCGGTTCAGAAAGTGGGGATTTAAAGGGACTCTAAGTTCCTCTAAATCCTTGCTTCCTGTTTCCCAAGAAAGCCAATAACAGCTGAGTGGTGGAGAGGCTCCCTGCCTTGCAGCTGTTTCGGGATGTCTTGTGCAGTCCCTTTAAACGTTAAAGGGACTGCACAAGACAGCCCGAAACAGCTGCAAGGCAGGGAGCCTCTCCACCACTCTTGTGCAGTCCCTTTAATGTTTAAAGGGACTGCAGAAGCCAGACTGGAAAACAGGTACATAACGGGGAGGTGCTCTCACTGCACAGCTCTTTCAGGCTTCCTTCTGCACAAGACAGCCCAAAACAGCTGAGCAGTAGGAAGCAAGCTGTGGTCTCTTTTAATGGGTTTGCAGGGCCACAAACCAGTTTGGTTCATGAAAGAGTGGTTTGGTTTTGTTCAGTTTGTGGTTTGGTTTGTGGTTCAGCCATGAACCATGAACCAAACTATATTTTCCTGGTTCACGCTTATCCCTAGTTGTTATCTTTGCTTTTGAAATAGGGGCTGAGAGAAAGAGGCTGCAGTGGATTCACTAGAGAGTTGACATTCAGACCAGGTTCCCAGCCAGGTTGCTTTGACCCCATATTTCACCTGTACTAACTTTACTAGCTATATTATCTGCACATTAGTACTGTGACTAGATTTAAGGGGAGATAAGTAAAGAAATGGTAGCCAGTCAACTGCATACCAGAAGCAACAGGCCCAAAGGATTATTTCTCATCTGCATGTTCATTTTTCACCTTTGGGGAACAGTTTGGTTCTGTTATAGTCCATTTCCAGTCCTTTCTCTGTGGAAGAGGTTCCTTATCCCCACTTCTATAGCACTAAATAGTTTCCCACTGAAAAACAGGTGCAATTGCTAGAAAGCATTACAGAGAGTCACACTTGCAATTATCGTCAAGCAAAAAAGCCAGATGACTACTGTAGGAAAGGATGCCAGCCTCCAGGAGGGACCTGGGGATCCCCTGGAATTACAGCTCGTTTCCAGACTAGAGAGATCAGTTTCCTTGGAGAAAATTGATGCTTTGGAGGGTGGACGCTTTGGCATTGTACCCCACTGAGGTCCCTGTCATCCCCAGGCTCCACTCCCAAATCTCCGGGAGTTTCTCAGCTTAGAGTGGGAAAACCTCCACCCCCTGGGGATGGCCAGGGAGGACTTGGCAACCCTAAATCTGCTGGCCCGGTGCAGTGACTCTCCAACCACACATATTATAGTATTACCTCTGAGTGAGGAGAAGGAGATTGGATTTATACCCCACCCTTCATTCAGTCTCAGAGCGGCATACAACCTCCTTCCCTTCCTCTCCCCACAACAGACACCCTGGGAGGTAGGTGGGGCTGAGAGAGCTCTGAGAGAACTGTGACTGGCCCAAGGTAACCCAGCTGGCTGCCTGTGGAGGAGTGTAGAATCAAACCCGGTTCTCCAGATTAGAGTCTGCTGCTCTTAACCACTACACCAAACCAGGGAGAGAGAGAGGAGGCAGAGAGGGAAGCAGAGGGAGCTTGAGTTTCCCTGGGCAGAAGCCTGCTCTGAGCTAAGCAGCAGCAGCAACATTGTGAAGCCCCTCTTCCCAAGCAGGGCAGACTCCTGCAGTGGGAAACCTGCATGCCCTCTGCTTCCCTCTCTGCCTCCTCATGCATGCTTTCCTCAGCATCAGGTGTGCAGCCGCTCAGGCGAGAGAGTGGAATGGCTCAAGCTCTCCGAGGAGAGCAAGCTGTTTATGGGGAAAGGGGACTGAAGTCATGACCACCCCATTGTGACAGCTTGCTCTTTCCCTGGGTGGCTGCTGCAATGGTGGAAGCAGTTGCTCCCTTCCCAGCAGCAGCCCAGCTGCAAAGGCTGTCGAGTCGGGCACGGGGTCATTGGGGAGGACAGGCCCATCCTTAGCACAGGGCTCACAGCTCTATGCAGCTCACACTTTCCCATCCTCACCTCCATTCAGCAGTGGCTGTTTCAAAGAGGGAATCTCCTGTCAACCATAAGCCCCACCAGGCAATGGCCTCACCCACTTTCCAGGGCCCCAGGCAGGTCCACATTGAGGAACAGTGCTCAGAAAAGTCACAGGTGGCATGCCAAAGAGCCAGATGTGGCTGCTGAGCCACAGAGTAGGGATGCCAGCCTCCAGGTGGGACCTGGGGATCCCCTGGAATTACACCTCTCCAGACTACAGAGATCAGTTCCCCTGGAGAAAATGGATTCTCTGGAGGGTGGAGTCTCTGGCATTGTACCCCACTGAGGTCCTTGTCCTCCTCAGGCTCCATCCCCAAATCTCCAGGAATTTCCCAACCTGGATCTGGCAACCCTGCCCCCACTACCCATCGGTGGCAAGGAGGAACCTGACAATTCAACCACAGAGTGAGCATCACTCACCCAAGGTAAAGTAAACCTGACACACACACCACCCTCTCTCATAAGAAGCTGTGGAATGGCTCCTCCCTCAGCAACCAGACCACTTAGTCCTGGATCCACAATAGACCCCCTCCACAACACACACACACACACACACACACACATTATTTTATTGTTTGTTTCAGGCCACTACTGTTTTAAATGTCTTGGATAGACATTTCAGTTTTTGGACATTTATCTTGTAGCCGCCATTTTCAAAGATGGCAGATATGGTTACATTGATATTTAATATTCATGGAGGATGCTCATCCTGGTGTCAAAATATAACTTTTTGAGGCTGATGAAGCCAAATGCACTATTATATTAGTTGTAGAGACCACCATTTTTTCCTGTAGTTGTCATTTTGCAAGATGGTGGGGCTTTTTTCACATTCTTGTAGGATGCTCATATTGGTGTCAACCCATATGTTTGGGGGGTCAATAAACCCAAACGTACCATTCCTTTTGTTGTAAAGACACACAAAAATATTTTTAAGATTTTTAATATTTGGGGGAATGATAAATCCAGACAAACTGTTATTTTAAAATGTTTGTAATGTTGGGACAAAACGTAGCAGGAGAATTGTTAAGGTGACAACTCCCCACAGAACAGAAAATTATTCTGCTGCCTTAAATAACAGTAAACAGAAAGAGTGCTTGTTTTACATTTATAATGCTTGCATACTAGTTAAGCTCTCATTCTTAGAGGTTACGGTCTTAATATGACAAGTAATTTGTCATGCCACCTTTTTACAGTTCTTTTGACTGTTGCAGAAAAGAGAACAAAGAAGTCCAGCCTCCTTGCACCGGCATGCGTTACATCTGCAAGTTTTACAGCCACACACTGTCAATAGTTCCTCTGGCATGGGTCTGAGACACTTTGCTGGTGGCAAATGCCTGTCTGCCTCCTCCCAGCCGTTGTCTACAGGGTTCAGCATTGAATGCTTCGGAGAGAGGTTTAAGTGATTTTCTGATGGCTGGAAATGCTGGTTGCATATATTCTCTGTTGGAGTCTGAAGTAGGTGGGAGCATATTCAAGGATCTGGTCATTTTTTGTATATGAAATAAATCTCAGCTCATCAAATGTGTCCACATCAGTGTTCCTGGACCATACTCTTGTAAGGTACTTTTCCATGTTTGAAATTTCTTCCTGTGACAAACTGTCAGTCTCACCAAAATGTTCAAAAAAAAAACCCTGAAGAGGCTCTGGTCCTAGTACTGCTGGTTTGGTCCCAACCTTGCTTAAAACATCATCACCAGCTGGAATGTGGCACTTTACAATAATGCTGCATACTTCTGGTCCAAGGCTGGTGAGAACATAAGAACATAAGAGAAGCCAATGTTGGATCAGGCCAGTGGCCCATCCAGTCCAACACTCTGTCACACAGTGGCCAAAAATACCAGGTGCCATCAGGAGGTTCACCAGTGGGGCTAGGACACTAGAAGCCCTCCCACTGCCCCCCCTACAAGCACCAAGAATACAGAGCATCACTTGACCCAGACTGAGAGTTCCTATCTATACCTTAAGATGAGGTAAAGATGATGTAATGGAATGAAATGTCATTTTTCTCTAGCCCCAAATCTGATCCAAAGCGGGGCTCTATTGTGGATCCAGGACTAACTAGCTCAGCTGCTGTTCAGTAATTTGCAAGCTCGTGGCTAACCATCTTCTTTCATTTTGGACTCTCTACACAAAGACCCCAAGAGACAACTGACTCCTATACTCCCCCCTCATCCATGACCCACTTCCTTCCCTTGAAATAGCTGGGGGCTTAATTGCTTCTCCAACAGCAAATCAGTTGCAAAGTTCAAGAGGGCAGATTGATAGACTTTTCCTATGTAGAACATCTTTCCAGCACCTGAAGGTCTCTGCCCCGATCTGCACATCGCTTCTTTATTATGGGGAACCTAGTCTGCTTCAAACTCATCTTGCCACTCTACAGCATCATAAACTTTGCTTACACTACTGTACTACTTTGAAGGGAAGAGGTCGAAAGAGAAGGATAAAGAGCGTGCAGGTTTTTAAAGGATGAACACAGACTAGGGATGCATGTACCCAGAGAGAGGTGCAGAATTCCAAGCCCCTGTTTAGAGCCAGACACCAATCATAAAGAGAGAGTTTTGCTCTCTCAAGCCCTCTGTTTTATATCCTTTCAAGCATAATAGTTGTCATGCTGACAAAGAAAAACAAACTGCTTTGGAACCGTTGGGTAATTGGAAAGGCTGAAACGAGGAGTTACCAAGCACAATAATGCTGGTTAATCTAAAGGTGAGTATCCAACTGTTAGATTTGAAAAATAGCTCTGGGAAACCCAAGCTGTTAAACAAAAGATGTTCCTGTGTGTATAAATACATGTGGCTAGATGCAGGCAGTAGTCCCCGCAAAAGAATGGAGTAAATCACCAAGAATAATAAAACAAATGTTGGACTCTATGAGAGGCCATCCATTTTATTAGAGCAATTTCCAAAGTGGCTATAAGCGAGGCATTGCAGGGGAGAAGGCTCTACAGCGAGGGCTGTTCTTGACAGATAAAACTGCAGGTTAAAAAATTGGGTATGTGTGTAGGACTAATAATGTGGCAACTGGAAATAAACTGGGATCAGAGCAGAGGATTGCAAAGTGGCTGTTCAAACAAGACACTTTCTACAAGTGCTTAATGTTTTGCTCATTTAGTACATCAGTCTTGAAACAAATTTGTTTGTTTGTTTGTTTATTGAACTTGTATCCCACCCTCCCCACAAGCAGGCTCAGGGAGGGTCCCATCAGCGTTAATGCAATATACAATAACAATTAAAACCAATTAAACACAACAAGATTAAAACAGTACAATAATCATAAAATCATAAAATACCAAGCAGGATCCCATCAATGACTCAGTAGCTAAAATAAAACAATAGTGTAGTTCCCAGGAGGCTGTTCAAATCTAGGACACTGATGAGAGGCCAACCAAAGAAGGGGGGATACCCGTTGCCTCAGCTAAAAGCCCGGAGGAAGAGTTCCGTCATACAAGCCCTGCAGAACTGTAATAAATCCTGCAGGGCCCTGATCTGATACAGGAGCTCATTCCACCAGGTAGCAAGTTGGACATCCCTGGGGCCAGGGACTACCAAAAGGTGTGGATTTGTAAATTCAGTGCTCCACGGGGCTCATATGGGGAGAGGCAGTCCCAAAGGTATGCTGACCCCTGGCCTTATAGGTTGTGATTCTACTGATACCAAAATAAATGAAGGGGTTTCACAACCCCATTATACAAGTTCTAGGATGTGTGCTCCTTTGGTTCAAAGCTAGAATGAGTATCCACCATTTTAAAAGAGTGTTGAACCCACTCACACACACCCCTGAAGCAAGGATGACCCCTAGGTTTGCCAACCTCCCTGGGGGCTGGAGATCTCCCAGAATTACAACTGATCTCCAGACTACATAAATCACTTATTTATTTGATTGATTGTTTATTCTACTTCTCCTGAGGGAAATGGCTCCTTTGGAAGGTGGACTGCATGTCATTATACCCTACCCAGCGTCCTCCCCTCCCTAAACCCCACTCTCCCAAGCCCCATCCTCAAAACACTACATATTTCCAAACCCAGAGCCGGCAACTCTACCTTTTGGACAGAATATTGGTAGTACTGGCACTGCATTGGTGCTAGAACTGGCATAGCACTTGCCTTGGATTTCTTACATTACTATCCTGCCCATTTTCCACGGAGCTGCTCAAGGGGGCATATTGAGGGTTCTCAGGCCCTCTCCTATCAAGGTTTTGACTGGGCCGGTACTACTGAGATTCAGCAGGGTTGCTAACTTGTGTGGCTTCACGTCATCCCTTGAAGGCACAGTCAAAAAGCACACACTCAGTACTGGTGGAACAGAGCTCACTAATTCTGACCTGTACTTGACAATGTCCTTTCTAGCTATTCTTAATAGTTATAAATTTGTCACTAGAAGGAACAAGCCAAACTCGGTGAGATTGTGAGGGAAAGCCAGCGAGACCCTTTACAAATGGGTGGTGGGGAGAAGGCAGGTGGGAGGCTGTGTGCCTTGAAAACAACCAACCTTCCAATTTTGCTTCAACAATGTTTGTATTTTTTCCCCTACTGGGATAGCTGGAGGTACAGCTGCCCTGGTATTTGTGTCCATGCGCCCAGCTTTTTGGTGAAGTTGACCCTGACAAATAACACGTGAAACGAGCAATATACCAAAGGCCTTTGTTTTTCAAATTGTATGAGAGGCGAAAGGGAACAATCATCTCCCCCTAATGCCGTGTGCTCCTAGCCCGGCATTGTCAGCCTGGGAACTCTGCAGCTGCAGAGCATAAAGCCCTAGCTGCCTCCTCAGTGTGAGGTGGATTCCAGCAGCTGTGCCAGCCACTAACTGGAGCTGGAGGAAAGAGCGGACGGAGGGCTAACAATGAGAGATCAGTGCTGCAGCCCCGTTGCATTAGCATGAGAAAGAGCGGGCTGAACATGGAGTACATTTTCTTTTCCAGCAGACGGCTATAAAAGTTCCTGGAGAATTTCGTCGAGTGGAACAGAGTCGAGGCAGCAGCAGTGTTTCCTTATACAAATATTGACTGGAGCCTTTGGTTTATTTGGGGGTTTTTTCTGCCACAATATGGTAATGTCCCCACACCACTTTTCACACATTTGTTCTGACTGTTGGCACTGGGAAGTTCTTATTGTTTCCATCAATGCCATGGGAGTGATGACATGTACTCCCCCCCCCCCCCCCCCAGCATCTACTGACACAGTGTACTTCCTTTTTTAAAAGTTCTCATGAAAGGGTTTTTATATCTACAGAATGCACTTGGACTTCCCCACCCGCGTGGCATTGTTTTGTACTGTGTTACTTCAATGTCTGATCCTTCTCCATTGAGCATGCCTTGCACTAACAAACACTTGAGTGCCGAATACGACACTGCATTCTTTCCTGGCCCGGGAAAGGGGGGGGGAGGGGGGGATGCACAGAAAAGTGTAATGTTTAAAATATAAAAATTTGATTTCCCTCCACAGTGACATTGCCTCATTAAAAAAAACATGACAATAGTTCCATTGGATCAGATCAAAGACACAGCTAGCTCAGCACCCTTCTCCCAGATGCCTCCAGGAAGCCCATAAGGAAGACATAAAGCCAAAAGCTCTCCTCTGCTGTTGTCCCCAAGTGACTGGTTTTCAGACATACTTTGCCTTTGAATGTTGAGGCTCCACTTAAAACATCATGGCAGAAGGTTGTCAACCACATGGAGACAGATTTCTGGTGTGTTTGGTGGCAATGCTGGAGGGATGAGAAGATGTGAAATACCCTAATATTTATACAGGTAATGTTACTCTCTAATGATAATAATTATCATATGGCAGTGGGTGTATTATAGCCAGGAAATCCAAAGGTTGACTGGCAGTTTGAAATTCTAGCTCTTCTAGGTGAGCTAGGTGCGGGGGGGGGGGGGGGGGTTGAGAGAACTGTGAGTGACCCAAGGTCACCCAGCTGGCTTCAAGTGAAGGAGTGGGGAATCGAACCCAGTTCTTCACTTCACTACACCAAACTGGCTCTCCAGTTACTATTTTAATCGTATTATTGAAATGTAGATGATCAAGCAGAGATTGAGGACTGATGGGTGCACAGCATTGATTGCTGCAAGGATGACAACAACAAATTAGAAAAATACTGTTGCACCAACTATGGAAGAATAGATAGAATAAGAGTTGCATAGGGTCTTCTAGGCTATCCCTACTCAATGCAGGTAACCCAAAGGTAGAGTATTCCCTAACAGATGCTGACCCGCCACAGCAATGCAAAGTCCTCCACCCTCCTACGTAATTCGTTCTGTTGTCAAACTGCTCTTACCATTCGGAAGCGTCTCTTTAAAAACCTACCCTCTTGTCACGTAAGCCCACTGGAACTAGTCTTGCCCTCTGAAGCAGCAGAGAACCAATTCCTGACCTCCTAAATTACAGGTATTTGAAGGGTGTTATCATGACCCTCCTTCTTAGTGTCATTCTCTTCTACAGGCTCAAAGTACCCAATTACTTCAGCCTCTCTTCAGAGACCTGTTTGCTAGGTCCCTGACTACTGTCTTCATTACCCTCCTCTGAATCTGCCGTTATTAGTCTACATCTTACCATAGTGCAGTGTTCCAGTGTGTGGTCAGGGAGGCACATGCCAGTGTGAATGTAGCCCACTTTCCAGCTTACACACATTCACAGCACAATAAAATTATAAATGTTCCTGCCTCTGTGCTGTAGCAGCTGCTGGCTTAGATAATGTACCTGGCCATAGTGTAAAAGGGGTTCTTTTTTTAAAAAAACAAAAACCCACAGATGCTAGGCTTATGATACAGAAAGCTTTTTGAAAGGTGTAACTAGCGTGCGTATGTTGTCTTCTAAAACTGCATTAAAGTTTTCAGTGGCTGATTCTGCTTTGGCTTTTCCCTCCACTGTTTTACAAAACCCACATTGGAACAGAAATTCCCCTCTGCATTGCAGGGTGCTTTCACTTGCCTTTGATCATCGGATTTTATGGTACCCTCTAGACTAAATGCCGGTTTCTCTTTTTATTGTACCTTCTACTGCATAGACTTGTGGGCATTTTGTGGCCGTTCAAGGGTGACTTTGTAGTTTTGAGCTGCATTTTTTCTTCCCAGTTGAGAAAAGGAGGAGTGAATGCTGGATGCAGAGTCGCCCTATGTGTATAGCTGAGTAGATAGCTGGAAAGATTTTGAAGAATTAAGGTGATCTTTCTGCTTTTTCTGTTCCTTTTCTGGTATCCTTATGCTGTGCATCGTGGTATATTTTGACAGGAAAACATAATTATACATTTTAAGGCCATCCAGGATTGCCGCCTTAAAGAGGCCATGCTCCTCTGCTCCTTATGGGCACCCTGTGGATAGTTTTAAAAACCACAGCAAGCAAGCAAATCGATGGAAGCCTCCTCAGGTCATTATTGCTAGAAGAAAGTTGAAAACAAGAGTCAAGTGTTCAGGAAAAAATGCTGCTCTTTTGACTTGTCTGCAAAATCCCCAGGTTAAATAGCTGTTTCAGATTAGTTGGGGCGGTGCGGCTGACAGAGCCTGGTTTCTAACATGAGGGGCGACACAGTCTAAGGCTGTACAGCAGTCACATGATCAGATCTGGAAGTCTGTCCCCAGATGTATGATGACAAGTGACAAAGGAAAGACTGCAGAATGTCAAGGAAGCATCTGTATTGTTACACAACACAATCAAGGATGAGAACCTGATGGGCCTTGGAATCGACTACCTTCATCTGTCATCCAGTGGTATGTCAGGATATACGTGCAACAGTGATTGGCTACAAATCACTACCTACATGCCGTGCAACAAAAGCCAAGTGATCAGGGAGGAGAGGGGTGGAAGGAACAACTTTCATAGCTGTCCAGGGGTAGGCCCAATACCCTTGTACTTACCAGAGGTGAAGGGGAGAGGGCCAGCTGGAGCAGCCCACCTGGCAACAACCCACAGGCTGCAGAAGTCAACCAGCAGGGCAGTCTACCCTAGAGGTGGCAGGCCTGTTGAAGCCTAGGGGCCCAAGAGGTCGGCACCGTGCTAGACCCAGCATGGCCAGGCAAGGAAGGAGTAGTCACTGTATGGGGTAGCATAGCCCTGAGCTTTAATGTGCTAACATTAGGGTTGCCAGCCTCCAGGTGGGGCCTGGGGATCTCCCGCTTTTACAACTGATCTCCAGCTGACAGAGATCAGCTTCCCTGGAGAAAATGGCTGCTTTGAAGGGTGTACTCCATGGCACTCTACCACGCCGAGACCTCTCCCCTACCCAAACCCCACCCTCTCCTGGATCCACCCCCAAAGTCTCCAGGTATTTTCCAGCAGAGACTTGGCAACCCTAGCTAACATCAGCTGGCTGGATGGGCTGGAGGCTGGACTGTTTATACCCAACCAGTAACAGCTCCTGCCAGTCAGCCTTGTAAGGTGGGGCAACACTCAAGGAGGCAGGAAGAGGGAAAGGGAGGCATATCCCAAGCAGTCTCCCTCATAAGAGCCGGGGACTCCAGCATGGGGGGGGGGGGGATATGCTAGTCCTTTTGCCAGCTGGCTACAAGAGAGGGTGGTAGAAATATAAGAAGAAGACCTAGGGTGCTGCTAATCCCTTCTGTCTAGTCTGTTCAGACCCCCATGAGGAGCCTCTGTCTGGATGGTGTGTTGGCTGCACGCAACGAGGGTTGCTGGGCATTGTTGGAAAAATGGGGGAGGTAGCGTCCCAAGAGAAAAATTAAAAAGAAAAATAAGGCCTCATCTACTTACAGTTCTCACCATAGAGTTCCTGATGATTCCTAGAGCTTCCTGGAAGTCAAAAGGGTAGCTCTAGGACTTTTTAGAAACTCCACGTCAGAATTGTAAGTTCTACCTGGAAGCAACAAGGGTAGCTCTAAGCAATTGCCAGAACCTCTATGGCTAGAGGCCCTGACCTGGATGGCTCAGGCTGGCCTGATCTCATTAGGTCTTGAAAGCTAAGCAGTGTCAGCCCTGGTTAGTATTTGGATGGAAGACCAGAAAGGAAGTCCAGAGATTCCATGGCGATGGCAAACCAACTCTGTTTGTCACTTGCCCTGAAAACCCTAGGAGGTTGCCATAAGTTGACTGCGACTTGATGGCACTTTCCACCACCAGCAGCCCTATTCACTAGTTATACTGAGTGCATGTATAATCTGTGTTAGGGTTGCCACTTCCTGGTTGTGAAATACCTGGAGATTTGGGGGGTGGAGCCTAAGGGGGGTGAGGTTTAGGGAGGGGGAGAGACTTCAGTGGGATGTAATGCCCTAGAGTCCACCTTCCAAAGCAGCCATTTTCTCTAGGTGAACTGATCTCTATCACCTGGAGGTTAGTTGTAATAGTGAGAGATCTCCAGCCACCATCTGGAGGTTGACAACCTGAATCTGTGCACAGTGTACACTTGATGTTTTCTTTGTGTGTGTGTTCAGTAATGCTCATATTCTATTTAACACATGAACAGCTGAATGAGTGAGTGAAACCATACATTCAAGCTCCACTGGGCCACTTCACTGCTGAACGAGCAAAGGGAAGGAGCCAGAAACGATGTCATATGCTCTAGGAATTGCTCATCTCTATGGTAAAAATCCCCATAGTGATGAGCACATACCGAGAGTGTCATGATATCAGTTCCAGCTATAAACTGGAAGTGATGCCACACATCATTGTGTGATGCTGCTCCTTGCCCACCAAAGGCTCCCACAGGTTGCCAGCACTGGTTGTCAGCTGGCAATCCTACTTTATTTACATTAACTACATTAAAATAAATGGACATGATTCAGATAGGAATGTGATATTTATCCACTCATACATCCTCTTTTAGAAATTCCATACACATAGTTAAAGCAGACAAATATCATTTATTGATTAAACGTATAATTATTATAATTTTCTTCCAAAGTGAATTTTTAAAAATTTTTAAAATCTAACAGAGATATAGTACTTTAACGTTTTGTAGATTAGCAATAACAAATCAATCATGCTATTTTTAATGGAAAATATCATTTCAAATATCCAGTTTCAAACTCCTAATCTCTGCACCCACTGCTACAGGCTTTGTCTGCATAAATCACTTTAGCTTGTGTTGTGAGATTAGTATTTTGTGCTTCACAACTTTATTGGTTTTAAACAGTCTATTAAAATGCTGAAATAGCAGATCCTATTACCCTGCAAATCTGGATGGGCAGAAACAAGGAGAATCCAAGACATTTTTTTCAGGACATATTTTAGGAAGGACCCCTACTGAAACACTATGCTCATGCTGAATTATCTTGCCGTGTAATAGTAGATTTTCTTTTGAAGTGGAAAAGCTGTAAACTCATTTAAACGTGTATAGCTTGTGGAATTAACATGGTGCTCAAGTGCAACATTAGAGCAAAAGAAAAAACAGGAATATACCAAGTCGTCAAAGTTGCGATTTCTTAATGCATTTGTGGCTTCCTGTTTCCTCGATGGGGAATAAGTGAAGAAATCTGAAGATCGTGGATAATGTTTTTTCAAAAGGAATGTTAAGTTACAGCTCTTGCGTATAGCAGCTGGAGGCCTTGCCTACTTCAGAGAATATTGAATCTACCCAAAGCATCTAAGTGTGTTCTTTTTTTCTGGAAGACCACTTTTAAGATAACAATTTCCTATGCGGAAATACCAATTGTGTAAGTAATTGGGTAAATCTCATAATAATTCATAATGTATGTCAAATGCACTTTACTGTATTTCACATGACATTGGTTTGGTTCCGCTGGGGTTTTTCTGCAGGAACAACTATTTCCACCTGCAAAGTGTGACTTTCTCACTGTCTAAAATGTCCCCCCCCACCTTTCCTGGGAGTCCCATGTCAAGGCATTTCCAGAAGAGACAGGGGGAAAGAAAGCTGTGCACATGGCAATCTTTGGAAAAGCTCCAATCGATCCAAGTCTACATGTGTTAGGCAGCCACCAATAATCTTGACTTTCCATTCTGTATACATGATGCACAAAATGGGGTCAGTTCATATTGTCCAAAACATCCCTCCATGTGATGCAGTTTCAATATCCCTGAAGATCTATCACCATACAGGATATAAACCATCCACTTCTGCAGCCCGGCAAGGAGTTCTGTGATTAAAACACCAGTTTCCAGCTGCTGTAAATGTCTGAACTGCATTAATGTAACTTCAGCTGGATCTTTGAAGGCCTTGGATAAAAATGTTCTAGGTGCAAATCCATCTGTGGAGAGGCAGATAGACAGTTACACAGAGGAAGTTTCTGAATGTGTGAATTAGACCTTAGGTATATATTAGCTATATGTGCATTAGTATTTTACACAGAAAAGGTACTACCATAATACATTTTGTACAATTGGAATATGTGGTTTAATTAGGTTCAGCATAACCAGACTGATTACCTTAAACAGACTTCATAAGCATTGTTCAAGATATTCTGCTTCTACAATAACACTGCAACAAACACTCAGACATTAATTAAAAAAATTGGGCATAATGCAGACCTACGGAAAATGGCAGCCCTTGTAGAGTTCCCCCCCCCCCAAAAATATGTATATCAACCCACATCATTGGCTGACCGTGGCAGAGGTGAGGAAGCACATGATGTGACAATGGATGAGTGTGCCAAAATTTTGAAGAGGAATGGCCTGACACATGGTTGCCATTTTTGGCAGTAGTTATGTGTTGAGTGTAACTTTAAGTGACAGGGTGAAATTCGATGTTGTTCTCAGTGTTGAACTCCTGCCAAAAATGAAGGTTTCCAAATAAGAAAATCAAGCATGCCCGTAGAAACAGGATTTGTAAAATGGATGACTTAATAAATGCGGTTGTCTACATTTTAATAAGAAAGCATGGCCAACCAAACTCTATTTCCATTAATGGCTAAATTGTTCTTTCTCCCATCTTTGGGTAAAATACACCTGTATGGTTGCAAGCCTAAGGACATTTTTCTGGAGTAAGTGCCACTGAATAATACGGGACTTACTTCTGAGTAGGCCTTCCTTGGATTGCTATAGTCTATTAAATATACTCCAATAGATTGCTTAGTTTACTAAAAATCACAAAAAAAATTTGTCTTAGAATGCTTTGTTCTACATTATAACTTTAACCTTTTACATGAGAATTGGGTTTGTTCCAGCTAATCAGTATATAAAAGAACCCTCATGGTGTTAACAATAGATGGTGAGGCAGAAGTTTAAATGCTGCAACCTCTACAATTTACAGTGCAATATTAATCAAAGTTATAGCCCTTTAAGCCTACTGACGTCAACAGGCTTAAGAGGGTACGACTCTGCTTAAGACTGAGCTGTTAATGTACTAAGGAACAGAGGATGTGCTGTAACTTTTAACAAAAATGATTTCAAAAGCTGATATAAATTCAAACTGTTTGCAGCCCACATTATCATTAAGATGAAATATTTAGTAGCTTAGAATTTGGGTAATCTTTTGATGGCAACCTGCCATGTCTCATAGGTGACAGGTGCTAGAGGATCTGGTCAATAATTTAAAAGGGAACTTCTCATTTTTCAGGAAAAAGGTCAAGAAGTGCTAATTTTATTATCATTTAACTGATTAAGTAACATGGAAGGTGAAATTTAATGTCCTGAACAAATGCTGTAAGTATTTAACAATTGAGGCCCATTGAATCTCTTACAGCAAGTTCTTCAGAAGCTTAATTTGTTGCTAATAAATGACCAACCCACTCCCCTATGCTAATGAACTGTTGTAACTCTTTGTCCTATGGACAACAGTAAATCATTTTTGAAAAGTCTTTAATGTTTCTTGCTAATCCTGCTACCACCAAACACTGCTACTAGGAATATATTTCAGACTTCTGCATAAGAGGATTGCAGAGAGTGAAAGGTTGCAGAGATATTAGAGGGTTACCTTTATTCAGACTTACCTTAAGAACATAAGAACATAAGAGAAGCCAATGTTGGATCAGGCCAGTGGCCCATCCAGTCCAACACTCTGTCACACAGTGGCCAAAAACACCAGGTGCCATCAGGAGGTCCAGCAGAGGGGCCAGGACACCAGAAGCCCTCCCACTGTTGCTCCCCCATCAAGCACCAAGAATACAGAGCATCACTTGCCCCGGACTGAGAGTTCCTATCTATACTTTGTGGCTAATAGCCACTGATAGACCTTTATTCAGATATTACTAATGCTTAATGTTGACAGGTAAGGAAGCTCCTTAACATTTGAGGCCTAAAGAGCAAATTCTTCAAACAGCATGATCCAGCAGCAATTATCTATTGAAAAAGTACATGTTGTTAAACTCCCAAAGCTCTACTGGCCAGTTTCCACAAGTCTGGATCCTTGAAACATGTTTGTGTTCAGAACAGCACATCAAGCAAAACCCATCCAAGGGGATGGAGCCAACCCACATTTCCTCTGGTGAAAGAGGGAGGAGGAGTCCCCTTTGACCACCCACAAAGTCTGTGTTGGGGATCATGGGACTTGCCAAGACAAAAGCTTGGGGCTTCAGGAAGAAGCAAAACAGATGGCTGATTTCAACCCAAGGTCTCCAAGTACACTTCTCCTTACTGTAATTTGGCATAGAATTGCAGGATTTGAGTATTTCTGGATGAATGAGCCCAGACCTTAACGGCACTATTTGTCCTGTGTATATCCCCCCAAATTCAATAAAATGGGATTTTCAGTGATTTCCCATCCAGGCACTGATCCAGTGAACACCCACATATATTTAACATATGTGTCAGCTCATTTTCCCAATAATATGGTCCCAGATCAGTAAAGAAATATTCCCTGCCCTCAGGCTTACAACCCAAAAGAACAAGGCGCTCAAAGGAAGAGAACAGGTAGAAATGATGTCTTAGGTTGCGATCGCACACACAATTAGCCCCGACATAGGTGCGAATGCCAGGTGGATTAAAGGAGCGCAATTAGACAATGACATCTGGGGAGTGCCCTGCAGTCATTGGCAACCCGTTTTGCTCCACCGCACAAGCGGATTTATAAGACACCTTGGAAAGTCCAGTAGCAAATGGATTGCTACAGGCCACAGATGGACTTTCCCACATCCAGCGCAGTCTCATGGCTTTGGGATGGTCTGATCAGACCATCCCGGCTCCGTGCCATTGTTTCTTGCCCTTCTCAGTGTGCACATCATCACACACTCCATAGAGAGCTCTCAAAGCTGAGGTGCGAATCATTGATCCTGCATTTAAGCGCATTGGAGACAAACAGCAAAACAAAAAACCCACCACCGCAACTCACCTGCGGTTGCATCTGATCATGCTGTGGTGGGCTGCGCCCACAGCTTCAAAAGCCTGTGTGATCGCGCAACTGTGGGTCAACTTCCGCCAGAGGAAATAGCCTCTCTTCCCCCTGCTTTATGTGTGACCGCAACCTTACTTGTGTGGGGGGGGGGGGTTTACATAGGTTCTGGGCTTCACAAAGACTGACATCCTAAAGATTAAGGCTCAGTTTTTACACTACCATTGTGGTATGGTCTGGCCCCATCCCACACCAGTCATATCTGTAAATAGAAGACTACAATTGGGGGACCCACAAGTACTCACAGGAGGAAATTTTGTTTCCCCATTCCTAGTCTTACTCTTGCTGCTTCCTTTTGTTTTCCCCTTCTGGTGCCTTTAGTCCCTTCCTTTTCTTTTTCTCCCACCCATCTACCTACTTAACCTTCTGTTTCTCTCCATGTCAGTCTCTGTCCCTTTCCTTCAGCCTGTTTCTCTCCCCATCCCCCATTTTCAGCTTTTTCTTTTTACCCATTCTATTCCTCCCCTTCCTCCTATCTTTTACTTTTTTTACGTTAGTCAGTGCAGGCGCACCCAAATGTGTGATACAAACCCTACGTGAGAATTACTCAGTGCGCATTCAAAGAGCAATCGAGTGTACCCCATACATGAATTTTACATGCATTCATTATAACTTGTGAATTGAGCTAAGGGCTTGGAATCCTCAGCGGTGTTGGAGGTAGGCTGACAACCCTCTTTTTAAAAAAAAGTCTAAAGTAATTGTTCGATTTTGGATTTTTTTTTCTAGCTTTCTGTTTGTTTGTTTATTTTTACATTCCATATTTACTTGCAGAGATGAGGCTTCCCCTGAGCAGTTGTGGCAGATATCATGACTTCTGCAGGTTAGAGGACCAGTCATGGGGAAACAGGGCAGGCTGTGTACTAGCTTCCTGTTCGTTAGAGTCGCACTGTGACTTGACTGCACTTGATACGCACACAGCAAAGTATTTTAGGTAAAGGAAAAGGTTTCCCTTGCTCGAAAGCCAGTCGAATGTGACTCCAGGGATGCGGTGCTCATTTCCATTTCCAAGCCAAAGAGCCAGTGTTGTCCGAAGACATTTCCACGGTCATGTGGCCAGCATGAATAGATGCCGAGGTGCACGGAACGCTGTTACCTTCCCATCGAAGGGGTACCTATTTATCTACTTACAATTTCTTGCTTTCGAACTGCTAGGCTGGCAGGAGCTGGGGCCAGAGATGGGAGCTCACTCTGTCATGCAGCACTCAGGTCTCAAACTGCTGAACTACCGGTCTGCAGTTCAGCGTCTTAACCACTTGAGCCACTGCAGCCACTTCTTTTGTTTATCTGAATAGAGAAAGCAACTCTTCAGGTGCAAACACCTAGCTGGTCTTCTAGTCCAAAGAGGTGGTCTCTGGATAAATCTAGTTTAGCCACTGCAAGTATGATTGCTGCCTAAACTATGAAGCCATTATTTAAATCAGTTCATAATACACATTGGGGGGGGGGGATCTACAATGGCTAGCATGCATGTTTGGATTATAAGTGCCTCACCTACATTTTCTTCTCTCATCTAATGACAATCACAGAGTTTGCATGAAAACGCTTGAAGCTTCCTGTGTGAAACCGCAAAAGCTACTGTTCGGCCTGTCTTTCTTTAATTTATTGCTTAGCTCAGACACCACAAAGAGATGGTGTCATTGCATTACTCAGCTGCTTGTAGCCTCTGCTAGCAGGGTTCAGGGACACCTTGAATGGCAGCTGAAAAACACCTTGGGTTAGATTTCTGTAGCAGCACCAGGTCATGACAAGTAGTGACCTGTCTGACATTACTGCTCTGTTTTATACACTTGGGAATCAAGGAAGGACTGCTCCTTGCAGAACAAACAGTTGTCTTTGCAATAAAGCAGAGATAAAACACAGGTACGCAGCTGTTTCTTTTGTGATATCCTGGGCAGGGGTTTAAAAGGAACAAGAATAACACTTATCCCAAAAGACAGATAAGGTGGGCAGCCATGTTGGCCTGAAGTCATAGAACAAAGTTAGATTCCAGTGGCACATTTAAGACCAACAAAGTTTTATTCAAGGTGTGAGCTTGATGTCTGACAGCGTGCTTGCACACAAAAGCTCCCTCCTTAAATAAAACTGGACTCTAACTTTTGTTCTGCTTATCCCAAAAAAGAAATGCACAATGAGGTGAATATTAGCTATCAAACAGGAAATTGGGATGTTAGGGTTCGGGGAGGAGTTAATTAATTCGTTGAAATGGTTGAGCCAGTTTGGCGTAGTGGTTAAGAGCACAGACTCTAATCTAGGAGAACCGGGTTTGATTTCTGACTCCTCCACATGGAGCTGCTGGTGTGACCTTGGGTCAGTCACAGTTCTCTCAGAGCTGTTATCTCAAGAGCTGTTCTTTCAGAAAGTTCTCTTAGCTCCACCTACCGCACAAGGTGTCTGTTGCAGGGAAGGAAAGGGAAAGGAGATTGTAAGCCACCCTGAGACTCTACGTGCAGGGCAGGGTATAAATCCAATCTCTTCTACTTCTGATGTACATCATAAACCATTAGTATATTTAAAGACAGGATGCATTAAGCAGTCCATGGCTACCTCATTTGGGCAACCCCCATCATGGCTCCAAAGTCAGCCAGCCTGCTGGCTTTATTTACCTTTGTCTGTACAAGAGCTGTGCCAAGAGGTGTCAAGACTCACCCCCCCCCCCATGTGCCACACTTCCCTTATTATGGAATACAAAGTCTGGGTCCAAGGACCCCCATCCTGTGCCCTGTGTAATACAAACACACGTGAGTTGTTGGTTCTCCTCAGTTCCCGATTAGGATCAAGACCATGGTGAACATGAAGAACGGGCTTCATCCTTCCCCCACACTGGGCCATTGTCCCAAGCTTAAACAATCCCATCTATTTGGGGAAGCCCATGTGCACCTAGAGATATATATGGGTTTTCCCCAAATACCTAGTAGTGCCCTCCTGTTTCAGGCTGAGAAAGTAGCTTAGGGAGGGCCAAAGACCCTTCAGAGCCAGTTTGGTGTAGTGGTTAAGTGCGCGGACTCTAATCTGGGAGAACTGGGTTTGATTCCCCACTCCTCCACTTGCACCTGGCTGGATGACCTTGGGCAAGCCATAGCTCTGTACCAGCTGTTCCCTCAAGGACAGCTTGGGAAAGAGCTCTCTCAGCCCCGCCTACCTCACAGGGTGTCTGTTGTGGGGAGGGGAAGGGAAAAAGGAGTTTGTAAGCCGCTCTGAGACTCCCTTGGGGAGTGGAGGGCGGGGTATAAATCCAATCTCTTCTTCTTCTTCTTCTTCATAATCCTAACTGGGCACCATACACTCAACAATTCAGGTGAACCCACAACCCAGGTGTGATTGTGTTATGACTGACATAATGTGGGGACACCGACTCAACCTTGTTCTCCACAATGTGTGAAGAGGAAAAGTTCAACAGTGCTTTAAACACCCTGTCTGAAAATAGCCCAAGCTCCTATTCGACCTTAGTTGGAACTGAACTTTGTGATCTGCAGGTAAGGTATGTAATTTCTCAGAAAAAATTAGAAGTTGCATGGTGAATGAGAACCTATATCTATGACTTCCTTAGAAGCCAAAGGCCATTAATAAGCCCTTTCTGTTGTGAGCATCATTCAACCTGACTCAGCGATATTTTGACTGTAATATATGCTCAGGAGAAAGTGATTACAGCTCAACCTGCTTATGTTAAGGAAATGGAAGGATACAGTTCTGAATTCGCCGAGTCACTGGAGACACTGTTATAAAGTAAGCCAATACCAGCACCAACTTGGCAGTATTGCACAGTAATCCCGTGTGTGGCCAATAATTCTCAGACATCTGGATGATTTCATTTTTTCCTTCTGTTTCCCAGTAATTACAAGAAAGTTGGTAAACTTGCTTCAAAGGCCACCAATATGAAAAAAATTAACTATTCCCTTCCTTACTAGATTTATTATAAAACTGCAATTTTGTCCTTTCTGGTCTTCAGGAAATGCTCCCGGTTTTCCCTTAGGTATGTGATAGAAAAGGAATGCGGTTTCAATTAATGGGATCTTTTGTAACTAAGTTTCTACCATACAAGGCACCTTTTGTGCTGCCTGTGGGATTGCTGTTCTGCAGTTAGACACAGAATTAGAGTTGCATTTAATGTAGCACTAAATTAACATGAAAATCCTTCAGTGCCCCAGTCTCACTGAGCAACATCCTGAGTATGCTGTTTCACTGTTGCGTCTCAACAGAGGTAAAGTAAAGGTAAAGGTTTCTCTTGCTCAAAAGCTAGTCGAATCTGACTCTAGGGGCACTGCTCATCTCCGTTTACAAGCCAAAGAGCCAGCATTGTCCAAAGACTTCTCCATGGTCATGTGGCCAGCATGCCAAGGTGCACAGAATGCTGTTACCTTCCCACCAAAGTGGTACCTATTTATTTACTTGCAATTTTTTGCTTTCGAACTGCTAGGATGGTGTTTTTGGCCACTGTGTGACAGAGTGTTGGACTGAATGGGCCATTGGCCTGATCCAACATTGGCTTCTCTTATGTTCTTATGTTCTTAGGTTGGCAGGAGCTGGGGCCAGAGACAGGCGCTCACTCCGTCACGTGGCACTTGGGTCTTGAACTGCCGGCCTACTGATCTTCCAATCTGCAACTCAGCGTCTTAATCCCTGAGCCACCGCAGCCCCCTCAACAGAGGTAGCAAAGAGGAAATGAGATCTGCCCTGGGACCTTGCCTGACTCTCTGGGCCCTCCGGGTGATCCAGACCACTGAAATTTTCTGCCCACCCCCCTCCAACAGCACTGACTGCCCCTGCCACTCTTCATCTCTTCCCACAGTAGGACAGGCTCCAGAATTTGAACACAAGACCTGAGGTTGCTGGTAGCCAGCTGGAACAAGCATCAGGTGGGAACTCCTGGTTCCACATTTCTCTTTCCACTTCTTGGAGACAGCCTCCCTCGCACTTAAAAACAAAAACCAGTTTGAACTCACAGGCTCCTGACCATTTAATTAATCATTTATGGTAGTTCAGTGTTGCTCAGTACTAAGTCTTAAAAAGATAATGTAAAAATTCCCCACTCACAAGAAAAACAAAGCTCCCCCTTTATTGTAATTGGCCTTTCACTTAAACATTTGCTATTTCCTGCTTGCACTGGCTGTCTAAAAATAATTGGTGAACAAACCACATTGCATAATATTTTCAATCATCTGGCTTTTACTGAATTGTCCTGTACCTTGCTATCCCACATTCTGGATTGATCACAAAATACTTTTACCTTAGGGTTGTCAGGTCTCCCTCTATAATAAATAAAACAAAAATTAACAAAAAATGGCTGTCAGGTGAACAGTATGACATCACTTTTTGGGAAAACCCAGAAGCAGTGTCAGTTGCTGGAAAGTCTGGTTTTACCATAGAGTTTCTGGCATTTCCTAGTACGGCATGATGTCACTTTTGGACTTTTTGGAATTTACCTTGTGGGGTGCCACAGGGTTCTATTCTCTTATCCAAGCTCTTTAATACATATATGAGGCTGCTGAATGAGATTGTCTGGAGCTTTGGGGTTGGGCATCACCAGTATGCAGATGACACCCAGCTCTATATATCATGATTCAAGCCTCCAGATGCATCCGTCTTGGTTCTGAACCAGTACTTTGAAGCTGTTGTCAGGTGACTAAGGCAGAACAAATGGAAGCTAAATCTGGGCGAGAAAAGTAATGCTGGTTGGGAAGGCTGATATCCACTTTTCCACTTGTCCTAGAATCACAGAATCATAGAGTTGGACGGGACCTCCAGGGTAATCTAGTTCAACCCCCTGCACAATGCAGGAAATTCACAAACACCTCCCACACCCCCAGGGACCCCTGCTCAGTACCCAGAAGATGGGGAAAAGGCTCCAGGATCCCTGGCCAAACTGGCCTGGAGAAAAATTGATAGATAGATATTTTATTAGTACGGTCATTGACCAGATACATAAAGGAACCAAAAAGACATCAGCCGGTAGAACATTAAAATGCATACAAATGCTATCCAGGATATCAAACATTAAAATATTAAGAGTAAAATATTGTTAGGTAATTAAAATCTCTATTTAAGTACAGTATTCACTATCTAACTGCTAAAAGCTTGTCTCCGGGTTTTGATAGCCTGCATGGCAAATTTTACCATGTTTAAAGTAGTTTCCAGCTCTCTGTCAGCCAACAACTCATTTAAGTAAAATCTTTCATTTCTCCCAGGAAATTGAGAACAAATCGGGGTTATGTAAATGTCTCTAATACTTTGCTTCCTGACCCCAAAGTGGCTATCAGCATTTCCCTGGGTGTGTAAGGAAGGGCCATGTGAAAACGCTTCACTGGCTGCCTGTCTGTTTCCAAATTCAATTCAGGGTTCTAGTCAGGGCTTTTTTGTAGAAAAAGCCCAGCAGGAACTCATTAGCATAATAGGCCACACCCAACAGCAGAAACTCATTAGCATATTAGGCCACATCTCTGACAGCACAGCTCTTTAGCATATTAGGCGGGGGTACTGGGAAAGCACAGGGCAGGCATGGAAGCTTGCTTCTTCCCCCCCTTCCCAAGCTTACCCACTCCACTTCAGCATCACCTTTCTAGTCTCCTACCCCCCCCCCCAGATGGCCAGGGAAAGGCGCACAGGCTGGGGAGACCGAGGGCAGCCAGGCAAACATGCCCCATTCCTTCCGTGAGCCTCTTGGCTATTCAGTAAAGTGCGAGAGCAGAGAATTTCAGATTTAAACAATACTCCATAGTGGCAATAATAATTATGTTCCTGCGCCAGCTCCATTGATCTCCTTATATACATGCAGCACCAGAAGGCTAAAGATGGTAAGGCCAGGGTATAGGGACACTCCTTGGTGTACAGTGCGACTCCTTAATCAAATGCCTGGTGGAAGAGCTCCATCTTGCAGGTCCTGCAGAACTGTAAAAGGTGCTTCTCCATCATAGGAAAAGACTTGTCTTACAACTTTGTGACATTTTGTGATTTGTTCCACTTCTCATGGGAGCCATTTTATGTCAGTGCACAATGCCTTATCATAAAAATTCAGTAGGATGCACAGGTTCTATTCCATTTAAAGCCAACAATATTGCCCCAAACTAGATGGGAGAACAAAATGGCTTGGTAGTGATGTTGTCTGGATTTTCTGCTGTGTCTGCATGGATGAGGGATGGCAAGTCCAGACAAAGAAGCTACTGGGAAAGCAGCCTAAGACTTGATCAACCCATGGAGCAGAATGAAATGGGGAAAAGGCCATATGATAGGATGATCTCTGCCATTCTGATATGATAGGATGGTCACTACCATTTTAAAATGCAGGTGAGAATGGGGAACATATTTTAATGCCCTGCTATGTATATATCCCTGCAGTTAGAAAATATCACAGCAGAGAAACAACTGCAGTAGAAGCTTTCTCCCTGCTGTGCTAGTTTTCTACACTCAAGGAGATTTTACATGGAGGGCGGCTAATTCAAACGGTTTCTCTCCTTACTGCAGTCTGAGGTAGTATGGTGCATCATACCACTTCATTCTGTTGCACGTGTAACTCTAGCCAAAAAACAACAACCCATGAGCTCTTGAGTATAAACAGTTGAAAAAAGGAATACATTTGCATGCTTTTAAGCATCTGTTTTAAACTGAAATAAAGGAGCTAAATTGAATTTAATAAACCTGCTTCCTTCCTGTTCTTTTGAACAGATTAGACAGTACCGAAGGCCATGTGGTTCTGATCGGCCTGGTATTTCAAATGTAGACAAATTCATTATCTCTGGGTCATGTTTCTCCATAAATCATATTTATTCTACACGGGAGGAAAAAAATCTGTCAAAATATCTCCAGATTACCATCCAGATTGACATGTATATGGTATGTAAATGTCACAGAAACATAAAACTGACTAAATCTTGGCAATGTAGCATGTGATCCCAATGACTAAACTTCTGGGAAAGGGGATTCCTTAGCCTCTGGTGAGCTCCTCCCCTTGGCTGTGTGTTGACACACACCCTCCTTGTACATCAAAAACTCTGAGATGGAGATTGTTGCTTGGCTCATTGCCTCCTAGAATTCAACAGGGCAAGTTGCAGAGGCCAGACTCTAATATCTGTTATTTTATTTTATTTTATTTTAAAAAAGGAAAATAGTTAAAAAATAAAAGTCTTCAGTGGTGACCTGTTGACCCCCCTCCTTTTTTTAGTTGCCCACTTATAAACTTCCTAGTTATATTATATGTTTTGGTTTTCACAAAAGGCGTGAGGTTTTCTTACCATTGCTCCATTGTGCAACCCAAGGTAGCATAATCGAGTTCTCAATGGGGTCCCAGCCAGCAGATCTGCTCATCTTTAACAGGCCTTCTATATGGCTTCTGACTATGTGCTGCAGCAAATGTGTCCAACAATCTCCCCCCACACACACACACACACACTATACTGTGGCCATCCAAACCCAATTCTTTATGAGGAATCTGAAACATACAGCTGTATCTGGGAAGAAATTCCAGTTCTGTAGACCTTGGCAGTTGTTTGTACCTGCATCTAATGCTTAATTGACCTTGCGCCACAGTGCAGATCATACCAGGGACGATTCAGTTGTTGCACATAAGGCATCTGAAGATCAAACATATCTAACCAGCAATGCCTGTTTTCTTCAAGTTCAGCACCTTATATGGTTGAACTGATGACTTGTTCACAACTTAAAACTTGCAATACTTGCCAACCTTACATTGACCCCAGCAGTTCGAAAGCAAGAAATTGCAAGGAGATAAATAGGTACCACTTCGGTGGGAAGGTAACAGCATTCCGTGTGCCTCAGTGTCTAGTCATGCCAGCCACATGACCATGGAGAAGTCTTCGGATAGTGCTGGCTCTTTGGCTTGGAAATGGAGATTAGCACCACCCTCAGAGTCGGATTTGACTGGCTTTCGAACAAGGGAAACCTTTACCTTTTTAGAATAAG
Organism: Lepidodactylus listeri; assembly: GCA_029233225.1. Classification (NCBI taxonomy): domain Eukaryota; kingdom Metazoa; phylum Chordata; class Lepidosauria; order Squamata; family Gekkonidae; genus Lepidodactylus; species Lepidodactylus listeri. Next base: position 52,964,888 of record JARCFY010000001.1, on the reverse strand, counting down.
AATGCAACAAGTGTTTGTGATTCAATTTAGAACACTTGATTAACACCAATGGTTTGAGGAATCAGCCAAACGAAATAGGCAAGAGAGAAGCTATGGAACTAAGCTTCTCATTTTCCCAGCAGCAGGTAAATTCCTGTCCCCAGCTCTACTTCCCTACCCTTGAGATCTTAGGAGCAGGAGGGAAAAAAAGTTGAAAAATGGCCTCCGTAGCGACACTCTGTGCTCTTTAGCAGAAGTGACATCACATCCTCCCTAGACTCCATTCCCCCAGGTATTCCCCTCAAAATCTCCTGGCATTTGCTGAGGCAGACAACCCTATCCACAACTTCCCCATCTCCTCCACCCCAGAAGGCTTGAAAAAACCCAGGAGAGTTAGCTTATTTTTCTGTTGGATGGGTTGTTCAAACCATGTATGAGGGAAGGGACAGAAAAACTGTGGGAGAATTTGCATACGCAAAACATATGGAATAAGATTTTGAGCTATTTGGGGAGAAAGCTATGATCAACTATTCACAGATGGGCAAGCACTCCTCTGTCCAAATCATGATTTGGTCAAAGATTGCAAGCAGCGCCCCTGGACATTCAAAAATATACTTGAATTTTTTTCTCCCCAAGTAGCTCATGATTACATTGCATATGTTTTGTGCATGCACATTCTCCCTGAGTTTTTCTACCCCTTCCCTCATACACAGTTTGCCCAACCCATCCAATGACACAGTCCGAAAAACAATGACTGTGAACGTTTTACTGCCTTGGAAGATGATAGGGAGTGTACTGTTTGATATTTAAACACATTTCCATTTCTGCTCTCAAGCCATAATCTTTACTGTTGCAGCAATTCAACTTTTTCCATCAAAAGAACATAAAAACTACACTGACATACATACATGACCATCTGAAAATAATATATTCCTTGATTTCTTAGCAATAGGTATGCTAACCTAAGAGCCACTGCCGACTGATTTCCTAAGCAGTATGAGCCACGTGTGTGAAGTTAGACCACTCATACAGAGTTCCAATCGCATCCTCTTGGGGGCCAGTTACACTAAACTCTTCTTTCCTCTGCTCTCTTCTCATTGCTTAGCCCATGGGCTATTCTAGTCACCATTTATGTACTTCAGAAACTTTGCTCCGAGCAATACGTAACCGGAAAGAGAGCCCTTATCACACAAATACTGAGTTCTCTGACTACCATTTAAACCACTTGGTCAAGCACTAAGAATCCGGCTACGATGTGCTTCCCCCCCTCATTCAGCTCAGAGCTGTGTTTAATTAGGCATTTTAAAAGAGACTTAACTTCTACAGTTCTTTTTACAATCGGGTTTCCCAGCAGCTCAATGATCTGAAACGCCAATTAGTTTCAATTCACGCCCATTATCTGCCCTTCATTAGAGTGTTCAGTTTGGATCCCCAGTTCTCTTCCATCTCAAACAAGGCTGACAGAGGCTCCCTCCACACCTAATTCTTTTGGAAACCCTGGGTAACAAAGGTCAGTCCCTGAGCGTTTCATAGGGATTCCTTTCCCATTTCCCCATTTCCTCCAAGATGTCATTTAAGGTTAAAAGACATTGATCATAAGTCTCCCACACACTCCCCACTTGTCCAGATAGTTTGTTTCGAGTTGCCTTGATCTAATTATCTTCACCAAGTTGCCGATCATGTAAATGCATATACTTTTATTAATGGTGTACCACATGGTGCTTCATAAATACACAGAGCAGGTCTATTATTAGCTATGATGACTAAACAGAACCTCCATGTTCAGAGGCAATATAGCACTGACTCCCAGGTGCTGGGGACAAATCATGATGCCCCTCAGGTGCTGTTAAAAATTATCAATTGAACAATCAAACTACCACCTCCTCCACATGTCCATATTTGGATCCTGGACAGCGTGACTCAGGCTAGTGGCCCAAACATGCATGCCCGCAAACCAGGTTAACCTGCCACATGCTGTTACTGGAATACTAAACTATGAGATAATGAAATATTTACAGAACTTGACTACATCATTGGTTGCATAACTAGTTTAAGTTCTAGCTAGCCTCATTCCAGGCACTAAAACCCCAAACCACTTCAAGGCTACAAACGTGTGTGATAAGGAATGCTCTACGCCTGCGTAGTCCCTGGCTGCCGCCCATCGATCGTCAATTGTTTCAAATTTATTAAAATTCCAACTGAGTCCATTGACTCACTTCTAGTTCCCAACCACAGCCAGACGTAATTTAAACCATGAACGAAGATGGGGATGCCAAGAGCCAATTGATTTTACAATGGATGGTCACTTCTATCCATTGATTTGGTTTTGAGAAGTCAGCGGTACTTGTTTTGTCCAGTAACTCCATCATAAATTGTAGGCCATTGAAACCAAGTCATCTATAAATTACATGCAGTTGGCAACGGCTAAACTGGAATTGTTGTAGAGTATGCTAGCACTCAAATCTTGGACTGTAAGCAGCCATACATAATCTGAGCATTTCATCTCCCTCCTCTCTTCCCTCTGCTTGGGATGTCAAAATACCTTGTGCTTGCCCTTCATTACACAGAGGTAGTACTCCTCATTGATGATGTATACGTGTCTAAAAAATAAATCAGTGTTACAGTTCTGTTTGGCATCCTGTATGGCAGTGATCTATGTGGGTACCATAGTGCCTTCCAATGTGTTTCTTGGTGCCTGCTTCCTTCTTTCCAAAGGAAAGGACCAATCCTGGCTTTCTAATTTATTAGATTAGAAATTGTTTCAGACAAGCCTTGGAGGGCTTTGTGTCTGCAGAGAGATCCTATGGAACCTCCCAATATTTTCTCATTGGCTAAGCCCCCATGACAGCCATTTTGTGGTTTGGCATGTCCCTGTATGGCAGTCATTTTGTGATGGTGGTGCCCAGTACCTGTTTCAAAGTTCCAGAAAGTACCCACAAGGTCTCTCAACCCCACCTACCTCACAGACAATGTTCCCTCTAAGCTGCGGAGTCTTGTGAGCAAAAATTCTACTTTGTGAGCTACTGGCATTAAGGTGGTGAGCAAGCGATTTGGCTACTGCATAAGTTAGTTTGCTCTGGAGCCATCCTTCCTGAGCTAAGACAAAAACATGTGAGCTGGAGGCTAAAAAACTACGAGCTAGCTCACACTAACTCAGCTTAGAGGGAACACTGCTCAGAGGGTGTCTGTTGTGGGGAGGGGAAGGGAACGGAGTTTGTAAGCCGCTCTGAGACTCCCTTGGGGAGTGGAGGGCGGAGTATAAATCCAATCTCTTCTTCTTCTTCTTCTTCTAAAACTGCTATATGGCAGTGATCCCCTACATGATGCCTATGGCTGTCATGGCAACCACTGGCGTATGTCTTGATGCCCACTTGTTCTTTCCCCAAAGCATCTCCTCATCAAAGCAAAGAGCCAATACTGTCTTCTATCTTGCTGGATCAGGAGGTGCTTCAGGAGAGCGCAGATGTCATCACCGTTGTGTCTGCAGACATCAGTAACAGCTAGGGTTGCCAGGTCCTCTTGTCGCCCTGGCTGGGGGATTTGGGGGGCATTCAGGGGGGTGGACAAGGACATAATGTGATGTCCTCAATGTGATGACATCACCTAGAAGTGACTTCATTGCATTGGGGAAGTCCTGCAGAGACACTCTGGTATTTGGGCAAAACTTAAATGTTTTTTTCACCCTCAAACCATAGTTTGCCCAAATACCAGAGTGTCCCCACATGACGTCCCTGATGCAATGACATCACTTCCATGTGACATCATCCTGTCAGGGACATCATGCGAAGACATCCCTGTTAAGGGGTGGGGTTTCCCCCGTTGGCCAGCTGGTCCACAGCAGGGACGAGCCCCTGAAATCAGGCAAGCCTAGTAACAGCTGCTTCCATGATAGGAAGATCCTTGGGTTAGAATCTCCATTTTGTGGAACCTCAGAGCATTGTTAGTTTGGCTGCCATTCTGAGACAGGTCCCACCTACCCAGTGACAGCCACTCTGTTGTGTCCATCACCTGCCCTCAAAATTCTAAAAGTGCCCACATGTTCAGCAAGGTTGGGGACTTTTGCTGTATGGTATACCGCAGGGCTGTGAATATGCTCTCCTACAAGAGGCCGTTCTAGAGATGGTATAATGTCATTGATGGCTGGTTGTGTGTATGGTGCTATTCTTTCACCATTTGGGGGCATGTGAGCACCTTTGGTCATGGAAACATTTTTGATGCACCATGCTAGTTACAGCCAGTTACAGCTAGTTACAGTGTTTGGTTGTGTATATATATTCTTAAATGGAGATAACAATGGAGATAACATTACACTAGTAAAAAGGTTATCATATTGTTCAGCATTCCTCAGATGAGAATGACACTGTTCTGTACTCTTGACACCTCTGTTTGTACACCAGGGAGTGCTGCCTGAGTGTCCTGTTCCCCCACCCCCATACCCATTGCTGAAGGTTCTTTTTTTGCTTGCCATACATTATACTCTGAGACTGTCTGTCTTGCCCTGGCTTCCGAAGTAGTGTGTTAGTATATTAGCCTTAACAGTGTACTTTTAAAAACACTTGGACATGTTTAATCGGCTGATGGATCTGGTTATATGTACTATAGAATGGCTATGGCCCAAAGACATTAAGCAAGATTTATTCTCTGGATCGGCTGTTATGAGAGATGTGGAAAAGAGATAATGCACACCTTCTCCCACTAAAGACATCCTCTAAAAGCTCTAGAAAAGGCCAGACAGGAGGTACCAGGAATTAGGCAAGGTGGTACAGAGCAAGCTGGAGTGAAGCCACTGATTTGCTCATAAAGAAAGCAGGGATGGATCTGTTTTTCATCAATGGCCTTCTTAGGATGGGTTTACAGATTTGGATATGGGCATCTGTTTTGGTATTGTGAAAAGTCCATTAGTGATCAAAGAACTTACCATTTTTTACAATTACTCACTAGGTAGTGAGAAAGATTGCTTTTCTAAGTTGATTTGGTCATATACTTTTCCCGCATAGCAACACTGTGAGGCAAAGCACCCCTGGTATCCTCTCAAGGGTTAATGTGAATAATAATAGGCCTGTTCTGTTCTGCAGGTGTTACTAATTGGTCTTTGGGCCTGCATGGCTCTTATCATCTCCAAGGCCAAAGTGGTTAGCTTCTCATGAGAATCTGTGGTCCATGTGATGGGGGGGAAGTAGAGCCAGAGGTGATGAGGTAATTTTCTAGAGGTTTTTCCTGGAGATGTGTCCTGATCGGATGTCATCGTCGCCTGATGTGCTGGGCCCAAAATCTATAATTAAGCTAAAGCCCTGAGGAGTAGAACCAGCTTGGATTTTGATGGACTAGAGGCCTAAACTATGACACATAATTGCTAGTAACAGAGAACGCTGAGCTTCGGTCTTTGACTTTGGAGTTTTTGTGCCGTCTAATGCATGTTCTGAAAAGTGTTAGACAGTTGAGCTAACTTTCTTATTTTCTTGCTGTGTGATCAAAGAGTAATGTGTTGCCTGTAGAGTAATCCTTTATTTGATTAGAATTCAAGAAACTATTTTTTATAAAATTAAATAACAGTCTGGTTACTTGTGTGCACCTGCCCTGGGGACCCACAAGGTTCAGCCTTGAACTCCTTGACAAACACATTTATAAAATAAATATTTACTGGCAGAGAACAAGATAAGAAAAAGTCAAAACAAAACACCCATCCTGGTAATTTGTGGCTTTGGAGTTAACTTCTGCAGTAACAGGTTCTTAGATGGGACATTATTTCCTTGGTTAAAATTGCTTGCCATGAGAACTTAATGCCTTTTTAAAAAAACTGACTGTAATTCCAGCAGCCTTAATTTAAAATGATTAAGTGATTATTTCACACTTGGCAGTAACTATTCCATCTCGTGAAAATTAGGCAAATATCTTCTGCCAGTTATAAGTGTTCAATCACCTTCATGTCTGAAGATATTTTAAGGGCATGTTCTGAAAGTTTGTGGAACTTCTAACATCATCAGTAAAATAAAATAAGAATCTAATGAAGACTACCAAAAAATTATTCCAACATGAACTGGTGACACCACAGCTATAACTCAAGCCTGTCAGCTGTTGTCCACACCTAAGTTGGGCATGTATACAGCAGAGTACTGTTACAGAAAGTCAGTGAATACATAATTCATTTGGAGGGCTCAACAGTGTTGTGAAATATCTGAATTCTTGGCTTTACCTGCATTGCCAAAGCAAATGGAGTCTGTGCCGGTATTTTTAAAAATGTCATGTGAAAGAAACAATTGTGTGTTTACCAGAACTGTTTACAAGACAAATAAATATTTCACTACTTCCCACATACAGTGGGAACAGTTAGCTAGGATACACCTCAGAGGCTGGGTTGTTATAGACAATACATGGAAGACGTTAATGGAACCGGGACAAGGAAATTACTATAACTCAGCACTTCATAAAAACTGTAATTTATCACTAATTTAAAAAATGGAAACTTTTCTGATACATTAACAAAAGAAAATGCAGTCCTTGAATTGCCGCGTCAAGATAAATCAGTTCTGTCAGGTTGATATCGCTCCAAAAGCCAAACCGTCTAAGATTACAAAAGCTCTAATCGCACTGTGCATTTCTACCTGGAATACAACCAATACAAGGCCTATACTTTAATGGGCCCTGACAAGACAGGCATGACATCACCTCTTAAAGTGACAGCTTTATTCATTTTACCATTGTATGGTATTGATTTCACACAAAAAAGTAGGCCATGGAACGATTTATATGCACCACATAGAGAAGGTACTCTTCAAAGGTGGAATGATCTTCTCCTTCCTTTCCACCCTCCCAACCTCAGTAACTGGATCTCCTACATCTAGGGATTCCCCCCCAAAAAACATTTTTTTTGCCATTGGATTACCACACAGCACACTAAAATTAGCCTCAGGGGATGTTCACAGGGGAGAAGATGCTTTTTAAGATGCCCTGGAAACAGCCGTTTAATTGTGAACTACCAGGGCAGACATACAGGTATCAGATGTCAGGGGAAGTAATCAGAAGCTACTGTACTTATACTGTATTATGAATATATACAATAAATAACTCACCTTGACATTATTTACCATGCAGGACATGTGCAGGACACAGCAATCTATCAATATGTCAACTGCAACCAAGTGGCTTTGAGTGTGTTAAATACATGAGCATCTGCATCTGAAATTTCCTCCCATGTATGCACCAGAGTATTGGGAAGGAAGATGGTGCAAAATAGCCGGATCTCGTCAGATATCAGAAGCTAAACAAAGTCGGTCCTTGGATGGGAGACCGCCAACGAAGTCTCTGAAGAGGTAAACACTGGCATACAATCTCTGCTTCTTACCTGCCTTGAAAGCTCCTTGCTGGAGTCACCATAAGTGGGTTGCAAATTGATGGCCCGTACGTACATTACGTATCAGCACTATGATTTCTTTCCAGAGACAACCTTGGCTTGGATCCTGTGAACAAGTTCCATGTGTGGTAGATAGTCTCTGCCATGGAATGCGCTTCCTCTTCTTCTACTAAATATTCCGTCTGCGCAAGTTCAATGGTTTTCAAAGGCTCCTTGTGCAAACAGAAGCTGTAGTGGAAGAGGATGCACAATCCATGGCAGAGACTTTCTAGCACAAATGGAATTCTTTCATAGGATCCAGGCTTATCATTCCTCTCTCATTATCCTATGGTCCTGGAACATAAAATAAAGTAAAAACAGAACATACCCTGCTTACACTAGCAATGAATAGCAACAGTCATGTAACTTTCACGGTCACCACGGCAACGCTTCACATTCATCTCTGCTGAGGTATTTAGAAAGTCTTCCTTTTCCTGTACAAAACAGAGAAAAGAGATACTGGTAGCAGCCGCCATGCCATGAAATACGGCAACAAGAACTGTAAAATTAAATGCACTTGCCTGGAAGTTGTCATTTGAAATCAGTGGGACTTACGTTTTTAGGAATTGGATAAAAGCTCCAGTTTCGTTGGAGAGCTTATGAAACCCCTCCCTCTAAATGCTAGCCACAGAGGGTGCCAGTGAGCAATACCTGTGACAAATAGGACTTGGCCACAGGCAATTCAGAGGAGTTGTTGAATTGGGGCTTTAGATACCCAAGAAGGACTGCTTTGAGGGTGATGATGATGAAGAGAGCAGAGTAATAAACATTGGAAGAAGACAGCTCTTCAGCTTCTTCCACAGCCTGACAACAGATTTTGACCTCACAGCAATTATGTCTAACTTGATTTTTCTTGGGGGGAACCGTCTGTTCTATAACAGAACTGTAAAATGATCTGTAATATTCTCTCCCATATGAACTGGCTCAGCTGTAGGTGAGCTCACAGAGGTAAAACAAATGCAGGGAAAAAAGGACTGAGATTAATAAGCACAACTCCCAGAAGTTTTCAGAAATCAACCTGAGAGCTTCTTAGTCCCAATTTTGGCTCTACCCCAGTTTTTTTACCTTGTATGCAGTCACAAGCTAAGATAGTGCTGAAAAGAAAGGTGGCAAAAAGGTAAAGGAAATTCATAGGGAAATTCTGTAAGTAAACAAAATTATTGCAGTTGTATGTAAATTATCACATTTTAAATTTGCATGATTTATTTTTATTTTGGAAGGGAAGGTGGCATGGTATAGCAGCTCGATTTCGTCAGATCTTGAAAGCTAAGCAGGGTCAGTACTTGGATAGAAGACCACCAAGGAAGAAGAAGGCAGAAGAAGGCAATGGCAAACTATCTCTGCTTCTCATTTGCCTCAAAAGACCCTTGCTGGAGTCACCATAACTCAGCTGCAACTTGACAGCACTTTACACACACACACACACATTTTTTTTTATTTTAGTACTAATTATAACGGCATGCATCACTGTCATTTGTCATGAATACTGCACCAAGCAAGACTGATTGATTGATTATTACAGTCAATGACCAGCAGAAATAAAACATTAAGATAAAAAATGCAACACCACAAATGTATATACTGAGAGTTCTTGTTTCCATGTTAACATTTTAAAAGTGTAATGTCCATTCTGTTTCTCCAATGCGGCTCAGAAAGATCTTGCTTTAGTACAATACTTTGCTTGTGGGGATGGCAGGGTATAAATCAAAATAAATAAATAAACTTTCACCATAGTCTGATGTAATTATCTATAAGAAAAACAGTAAGATAAAGTTTTTCATCTGGAGACAGCACAAAATATTGTACATTTACAAAGCAATCTAAAGTAGAATAACACCCATCTAAGTCCCCTAAAAGGGGCCACTATGGCTCAGAGGTTGAGATGCTGAGCTGCAGACTGGAAGGTCTGTGGTTCAGCAGTTCGAGACCTGAGTGCCACGAGATGGAGTGAGCTCCCGTCTATGGCCCCAGCTCCTGCCAACCTAGCAGTTCGAAAGCAAGACCCTAAAGGGTTTAGAAGGGCACAGAAGGGTGTAACTCTGTGTAGGATTGGACTGTTAGAGATTGACACAGAGAATGGTATGCTGGACATATCAAACAGCAAAGTACCTATTCCTCTGAACGGACTCTGAAGAGTAAAATGTGGTACCGGATGGAATAAATAGTGTTGGAACTGCAACAGTAAAATATATTCAATAGATTATACAGTTTAGCTTTACTATTTGAACAGATTAAAGCCAATTTGCAGGACATACTCAGACAGATTCATTACTAGTGTAATGATAGTAAGCAATTCCATATGGAGTAAGTAAAAAAAAATTATGAGGCCAAATGGCTATTTTAATACTATGGATAATTGAGACTTCACTCCATTTCAATTGCTTAGAAAATTTAAAACGGATGTGAACTGCAAGGAAAAGAACTGTGAACAAGTGCCATACTGCTCTTGAATAGACATGAGTTACCACCAAGCCGTTACTCTGTCTGCATCCCAAACTCCTTTACAATGCAAATCTCAGCCTAAAGGTGACAGCTCCCCTGAGCTTGATGCAGCCAGGCCGTGGCTATGTTGGTCTTCCATTTTCTGGATATGTTGCCTGTGCTTCGTGCCAAAAAATATGCATTATGTTAACTTCTAATGATGAATGAGCGGGAACAATTGTTGTACATCTTGGATTTGGTTTGATGTTCATTTTGGAACTAGATTTTTAGTTTCCCTCTCTCTACAAATCCTTAAGTTGCTACAATTTCTACCCTGTACTTAAAGATGCTTCTCTCTCTCCACCTCTGTACCTCCCTGGAATACAGAGCTTTTGATCTCTGTCATCTTCTTGCTTTGTTCATCTTCTAAAAATTATAGACATGATCAAGACAGAGATATCCTCTCAAGTGTTCATGCTGAATTGCAGAGCAAAGGACAAAATTTTATTTCACTTAAGAAAAGACGCAGTCTGTATGTACTACTCCAGGTTCTTTTGGAGTGCTTCTGTTTAATGTTCAGGGGCCGCAGTGGCTCAGAGGTTAAGATGCTGAGCTGCAGACTGGAAGGTCTGTAGCTCGGCAGTTCAAGATCCAAGTGCTGCGTGTCAGAGTGAGCTCCTGTCTCTGGGCCCAGCTCCTGCCAACCTAGCAGTTCGAAAGCAAGAAATTGCAAGTAGATAAATAGGTACCCCTTCGATGGGAAGGTAACAGCATTCCGTGCACCTCAGTGTCTAGTCATGCCGGCCATATGACCATGGAAAAGTCTTCGGACAGAGCTGGGTCTGCGGCTTGGAAACGGAGATGAGCACCGCCCCCTAGAGTCGGATTTGACTGGCTTTGGAGCAAGGGAAACCTTTACCTTTTCTTTAATGTTCACTACAACCAAACTTCTCTCTCTGAACCCAATAATGCTGCTGCATTTTTCTGCACAACTAGATGGCTCAGGGAACAAGCGAGGAAATAGGGAAGGGGGAAGGCAGGGAAAGAAAAACAAAGGGAAAATCTTGCCTCTAAGGGAGGGAAGTGGACAGAGAGGCAACTGCTAGTTTTAATGTTGAAATGTTTTTAATGTTTTGATGTCTGCGGCGTTGGGGACCCTGTTTGGGTGGAAAGGTGGTACAGAAATGTGGGGAAGGAAGGAAGGAAGGAAGGAAGGAAGGAAGATCTCCAACACTATGGGGATTTAAGAGAACAAATTATCATAAGCAAAACAAAACAACAAGATTTACTGGACTACATGTAGTATTGTAGATTGGAATATTGGCCTTTAAGATCCCATGTGTTAGATTTTGTATCACAGCACTACAAAAGGGAAGGAATCAAAAGAGGGAGGAGGAGTTTTTTGGAAAATGCTCCCTTCAAAACACGAACTCCAAAATCTCACATCAAAGCACTTTACTGTATTTGAAAATCTTATGAATATGAAACCAACCTCATGATTCACAAAAGCACGTTGTTGGCAGGGATGAATTAAGGGGCTGTGGCACAATATCCATCCATCATTGTTTGCAAGTAGCGACACTCACCCACCCAAGTTTTGCACAATGATAGACTGTTGCCAGAGGGCAAAAATGCTGTAATATTTTATTTCTAAACTGCAGCAAAGCCTTCTGCCTACGACTGAAAATGTTGTAAACTGGGGCAATCAACTGATTCATTCATGTAGTTTATTAATAATATGTGCAAGCAAGAACGAACATTTCACATGTGAAGAAAGGACTTTGAATAATAAGAATCATTTTTTTCTTAGCTGTTTTCCTCCACCCCAACATTCTTTAAAGGGTCCTGGATCAGAGGGTTCCATGATAGCACACAGGCAGAACACACGCATAACTTCTGGTGGGGTTGCTTGCTCTGCTACCCACTCTTATTCTGCAAGGAAAGCAGGTTCTTCCATCTGTAAAAGGCTTCTCCTACTTTAGGGTTGCCAAGTCCAGGTTGGAAAATACCTGGGGACTTTGGCGGTGGAGCCAGGAGAAGGCAGGGCTTGGGGAGGGGAGGGGCCTCAGCATGGTACAATGCCATAGAGTCTACCCTTCAAAGCGGCCATTTTCTCCAGGGGAGCTGATCTCTGTCAGCTGGAGATCAGTTGTAAAAGCAGGAGATCCCCAGGCCCCACCTGGAGGTTGGCAACCATATCCTACCTTGATCATACTCCAGAATATCTGAATGCAACAGACATCCTGGTTTCAGGAAGGATTTTAATCAGATTATCAGATAATCATCTGGATTTAAATAAATCTGCATCTTTCCAAACTGTTACCAAGCCCAAGACTTTACAACCTATTTCCACGATGACTATAGCAGTATTACTTAGTAATATTCTTCAAATTTCCCATACAATAATTTCAGGACAGGGGTCCTTTAGTTTTAAAAGTTGCATAAATATTTCATGGACTTGTTTTCCCTGAAGTTCCCTCTCCCCCTCCCCTCCTCCTCCTCCTCCTCCTCCTCCTTCCCTACCAAAGAAGCATCCTTCTTATTTCCTGGTCTACCTCTCCAAATAGCAGCTAAAATTTTTAAAAGGAGCCTTGTTGCCCCTTGAAGGCTAAGAAGCTTGTTGTGGCATAACTTTGGGGGGGCACTACAGCCCACTTTGTATTTTGCATGGGAAGTATGCATAGGTGGCAGATACATTCATGCATTCCTACATATGAGAGTATATTACGTAGGGCTGTAGGGCTGATGTCTCTGAAATACAATGGGTATTAGCGATGACACACTTCTATGTAAAACTCAAATGATCATCCACAACAGCAGGAACTGGTGAAAACATAATTCTCCCAGCTTTTCTAAGCGAATTTAATACCAGTTTTGGTTGCGAATCTTGATTAAAATATGTAAAAGCAATAGATGGAGATTTGTGTTGATATCATAATTACTGGTCCCAAAGAGGTACTGCTTTCTGCTCTGTCCTCTGCATGGGTGGTATTTGCACATTATTGGAAACAAACAATGTTACCTGGCAAATCAGAATGGTTCTTAAAGATGTGGGCATTTTTTATCAATAGTCAAACTAACAGCAATTCTAAGACTATTTTAGATGATAAAAATTGGCAACAATTGGCTGCATTGTTTAAAAATCATTAAACTGTTAGAAATGCCTGGATAAGAAAGGAATAACTGTAACTGTGCATTCTCTTTGTTTGCTTTTAATTTGTGAACTAGGCATGTTGGTTTTATTGGGTTTGATTATGTATTGTTGCATTTTAATCTATCTTTTTAAAAACCTTGATGAAAATTCTAATTAAAGGGTTTGATGCTGAACTCTACCTTTGAGGGGTTTTTTGTTGGATAACGCAGACATTCAGGTCAACAGCAGAGTGTATGTTATGTATTGGGACTGAAACAGTGCAGGACTCTGCTTCCAGAGACTGGTTGAGCTTGGAGCCTAAGAACAATAGGCCACCAGGACTCTGGCAGTAACCAATCAAGAAGTAATGTTATGTAAATAGCCTATCATTGAGAGTGGGGTGTGTTTGGGTGTGGCAATTGCCTGCTACTTAAACAGAGCTGAGGCTCTGGAGCCTTGTCTTGCTCTTGATGAAATCACTAATAAAGTAGAGCTGATCACTAGTAGTGAGCCTGCTGATCCACGGAACCCACTATTTAACAGTGTCCTGTCCTCCTTAGTTTCTGAATGTCTCATTTTCCAAGTCAGATTTATGTCCATTCATTGGGTTGAATCCAACCAGTTTTAAAATTTAAGTCTCACCTAATTCTCATCCTTAATACAGCCCCCATCCCATATGATTTTTGTCCATGTATGTCCCATAATCCCCAAAGAGCCTTATTGGTGGCCAAAGGGGACCCTCTCTTCCTGTTTTCTCCAACAAAAAGTTAGTTGGATCCAACCAATTATTTTATACAGAGACTGTCTTGTTCATGTACATAAAGTTCAGAAAGCATTGTTGCATTTGACACTGGAACATGAACAGGTGACTGAGCTTCTGATAATATGGATGATGTTGTTGGGTCCCCCACATCACCTGAGAAGATACTGGGACAAAGTTGGCATCTGAGTTTCTGACAGACATCCCCTTTTTCATTTATAATCCAATTCCCTTTTGTTGGCACAGTGGAGAAGCCAGAGACTTCCAGCTGAGGCCCTCAGAATGCTCAGAGGGAGAAAAATACGTAACCAGGTTGATACAGGGGCACGTGGAGGTCTGCATGAGAACAGCTCCAGAAGCCTTAGGCAGGAAAACCTGCGAGATTTGTCTCATTTAACCCTCATAACAGCAGATGGGTAGTTTTTTTTGGCTGATTCTATCTCTGTAACTACTCAAGGGTCATTGTGATGCACTGATTAGAGTTGCAGACTAGAATCTGGGAGGCTCAGGTTCAAACCCCCACTCTGCCATGGAAACATGCTCAGTGACCTTGGGCCAGTCATACACTGTCAGCCTGATGCACTTCACAGAGTTGTTCTAAGGATGGAAAGGAAGACGATGTATGCCACTCTCGGTCCCAATTGTGGACAAAAGTCAGGGTATAAATGAATTACCTAATAAAATATTAATTTGTCCATTCGTGACACTATTTGTCCAAGTTAAGTTCCCCCCCTAGTTTGCATTGTGTTCAGTTTACTCCTGAACACTAAAACCGTTTCCTCTATGGGGAAATAAACACAATTCTGGTTTATTTTACCCCTAAACTCTTTTTTGGTATATATGAATGGATGTTATAATGGGTTAAATAGCAGGGCAGTAGAGAGGGCAAGTATCTCTACAACATGCCAGAGGCAGCCATAATCAGCATCAGTTATTTACCTCATATGTGCCTAACATCCAGCAAACCAGCAAACACTAACCAGCCAAGTTCATAAGCAGATCTTTGGCCTCCCTGTGCTAACGATGCCTGGTGACAGGGCAGAGTAGCATGTGGGAGTTAGACCTCTAACATTCACAATCTAACAAGCTATCAACTAGAGGACAGTAGTGTTGCATTACGTGTGGGCTCTTCCAGCCAAAACAGAAAAGGCCTCAGGGTTATGCTCAGGGTTGTGCTCACACACAGACATCTGTAGTTATAACAGAGGAATAAGTCCCATGAGAACCCACACCAAACACAGAGTATTAAAGAGTTCTTAAAGAGACCAGCAGCAAGGCTGAGTAAAAACCTGAAGCTCTTTCTGCTCTTTTCCCTCCCCCGAAACTACTTTTGTGGTTGTCCGGAGTGTGGCAGGAGGGTGCCTCATGGGCCAGCTAGGGACAAAAGGGTCAGCAGGGAAACCACTACAACTCCAGAGGGAAACTCACAGGTGGAATGGAAGCCTGTGTGGGTGAAAGAACCTAAAGGGTTCACCCAGACCCTGGACCAGTGGAAAGCTAACAAGCAGCCAGGCAGCCAGGCAGTCCAAGGCTGCCAAGGAGTCTCACATGTGAAGGTGGGAAGAGAAGTCCTGCCCTCTGGGAGAATCCGGCAAAGCTATCATAGGAGAGGGCAAGCTCAACCCATGGGTGGAGCTGGCAGATAAAAGAGGTGGGCCATGAGGTAGAAGTGGAGAGGAAGCCGAGCAGGCTGAAAGCATTTGGCCTGGAAGAGGCTCTCTGTAACTAGAGAAGCCCTGCATTACAAAACCCGTGGACAAAGTATAACAGTGGTGATTAATGCAATTCTTCTAAAGCAATCACATGCCATTCCACAGGCTATTATTTTCTAATTAATTTTTAAGATGCTGTTGGTGATTTTTTCTCTGTGTTTCTTTTGCCAACCTTTCTATTAGCAGATCACTTAGATGACCTGCTCCGTACACGGCATTCTGCAAATGCATCACACTAAGTGCACTCATTTATTTCCCACGTCTCTCTTGGCAAGTTAGACATTATAGAGTTCTACTGGAAGTGAATATGAGGTCACTGCAAACTATATTGTTCATTATAAACTAAGGATGATGACTCAAAGGGCATACTTCCAACCTTCTCATGACAATGCTTGTGGGAGTTTGAAATTTTAATAACTGGGAAAGGGATGTCTTTATTTGTCAGACTGACATTGTATCTGATATGCAGGGCCAGTAATGCAACTACTTAAGCTATAAATGCAAAACGATCTGAATGCAAGACTCCAGTTTTCTTGAAGGTGTGAAAATCCTCTAGGAGATGGGTGAATTGTGTAAAGTTTTAGCGGATGACCTGCTCCAGTATTTTCATTCGGTGTAATAGGAAGGTTGCAATGCTGAAAGTAAACAGGCTTAAACAAGTACCATCTACCCAAGTGATGTTACGGAATTTGGTTAAAGATTTCATCCATGATCATCTACTGAGATTAAAGTATTGGCAAAAGATTATCATTGTTCTGACAAAGCATGTGATCATCATACAAGCCACGTTGATAGCACAGCTAACAAGACCTCATATGACCAGCAGCAAACATTATCGGTATTGTAGAGGAGGTTTTAAACAATGATCTGTGTCATACACAGAAAGAAACCTAAAAAATGTATAAGAAACTATCTGCTGGTTAGAATAACCAGCAAATAAATTAAAACTAGGGCCTATATACTTGAAGAATTGTCTCTCCCAATATGAATAGGGATACCCAGGGGTCCTTTCGTAGAAAAAGAGGTGCAGGGGCTCATTAGCATAACTCATTAGCATACCTCATTAGCATATGCCACATCCCCTGACATCACCAGAAGTGTGTCAGAAAGGGAATGTCAGTTTCAGCCCCATTATACACTATGGGCCATTGAAATCAATGGCAAAAACTCATAGGGTATATGAGGGGCTGGAGGAGAGGGGGTTTGAGGGAGAGGCTCCAAACTTGCAGGGTAGCTGCTGGGGCCTCTCTTCAAAATGCCCATCAAGTTTCAAGAAGATTGGACCAGGGGGTCCAATTCTGTATGGTGGGAAAAAATGTTAACTTTTTTCCTCCCATAGAGAACAATGGAGGGAATGGGGACAACCTGTTTGGGGGCCCGTAGAATTGGACCCCCTGGTCCAATCTTCTTGAAACTTGGTGGGTATTTTGAGAAGAGTCCCCAGCAGCTACCATGCAAGTTTGGAGCCTCTCCCTCAAACCCCCTCTCCTCCAGTTGCTTTTAAAGTTGCCACCGGATTTCGGCAGCAATTCGGCAGCAGGATGAATCAGATTAGAGAATCTGATTCGGCCCGTGGCTGCCCTAGTGGCCACTCCTGAGCTGGTGGAGCTTCGCTCCGCCTCGCTCTGGTCCCAACGGACCCCTGGGGATACCGAACCACTGGCCAACATCCCTGGGAACTTTCGGAGTAAAGCAATGGGCAGACATGATCCAGTGGTCCAAGTGTGTAGGCGGCTGCTTGTTAATGCAGGAAGCCCCGCCCAGCAGCAATCTGGAGCTATGCAGGGTCTTGCACTGTCCGTAGCCCATTTTAAGATTACAGAAGTTATATTCTTCTCAGGATGTGAACTGCTCTGCTCAGTAGGGGGCATGTCACCTTTGCCTGAAACCCACATGTGATGTAAACATGTCAGGCAACACTCTAGCTGTTCCTGCAAATTCCATAATACATACCATGGAGTTTGAGAAGAGGGCCAGAGTGTCACCCAATGTGGTTACATCACATCCGGGTTTTTGGATGGATGTGACATCATGTGTCTCTGGACGTAATTTCCAGTCCAGGCATTTTCTCCTGCCACTTGGAGGAACAGGGGCAGGAGGGTGGGCCCAACCAGTGGGAGGCATCTTGCCATAAGTGGGCTAAATACATCCTGGATATGAACCTGTGCAGCAATTATGGCCTTTGCAGCAGGGTCTCCTAATAGACCTGGTGCTCTCAATCATATGATGACATGGTCTGCCCTGTGCACAGACCTTTTCTGGTGCTGCCCCACTGGTACTGAATAGGCTTCCAGAAGAAGTGAGGCACATACCTACTCTTGGGGCTGTGCAGCAAGGCTGTAAGAGAATTATTTACAAGAGTTTATGGGACAGCATCATACTTGTTTTTTAATTATGTATTTTAATTAGTTTAACAGATTATATATATATATATATATATATATATATATATATATATATATATATATATATATATGTAGTTGTCATCCACCTTGGGTCCTGACTGTGTTGAGTGAAAGGTGGGGTATACAAATATTATGAATACCCCAGCTACTTTACCTTTGAGATGACAGTCTCAACAGTACTGTATTGTCCTAGCTGCACATGTGGGTGGTAGTCATTCCTAGGGGTCTACAACAATAAGTAGTAATACTTGTGTAGTTCTGCACATATCTTTCTTGTCTAATTAGGCAATTTAGAGTATGCCACTTTCTCACAGAAGAGCTGGGCACAGAAGTGAACATGTCAGAGAGAGAGAGAGCCCCCCCCCAATGCTTTATACGTGTCTGATCTATTTTGTTTGTTTCTATAATTACTATAAGATGCATGCCCAACAACGGAAAGTCCCTGCAAGATATCTGTGTTCTAATCCACTCACTCTTCCATGTCTCTGCTGATCAAATGACTGTATAAGCCAAATTCACCTCAAGCACGCCCTTGCAAGACAATGACTCCAATCCACAGATGAAGTAATCCGCTATTCCTTGTGTGGGAAGAACAGGATAGGATCTAGGGCACCAGATGCTTGTGTTCTGTAGTGACACGCCAATCACATTGTTGGCTTCAGAGCACTGTCTGTAGCTATGGTGGTGGCGGAGTTCTGTTTGTATTTGTTGTTTTCTTAACATGCCAGAACAATGTCTTTGCTGGGTTCCGTTGCAAACTGTCAATTTCCAGGCCTTACATGGACCAGAAAGTCACAGATGTTTTCTCCAGATTAGAACCCTGAAACGTTTTACAACACGTCCTCAGCTGGTTTAAATCAACATGGCTACACTGCTGTGAACAAAACAGCCCACACTAGCGATAATAATCTGGCCTTTTAGATTTATTTTGTTTCACTTGTCCAGAGGGTTGCACACCCAAGGTTTTTCCCATCTACGAAGGAGGCCCCACAGAAATCCCAAACTGCCACTTACACTCTCCCATTCAAAACACAGCATGGGCATCTGGCATGAGAACATTGGATGGGCAAAATGCCGATACAGCCATAAGTCATACTTGTTTGTTTCAACACCAGCCCCTTTGAAGAGAGACACACATAACACCAATTTAATGATGGAAGTCAAACTTCACCTTGGATGAGTGATAAGGAACAATTATGAATTATAGGAACAAAAAACACCAAAAAGCCCCCAAGGAAATAGTTAAGGTGCCCTCTTTTCACACTTGGTAGGACAAAACACACTGATTTTTACACTTAATAGAATGGGAGGCTGTATAAAGGAAAAATGTTAAAACAGCCAGTGGCAAGATCATCTGTATAATAATATTTAGGATTTATGTAACATGCATCCCACATTTCTGGTACACAGCTATGTAGGTTTTGTACTGTTTCAAAAGTCTGGAAAAGGTGACAGTGGGACAAAAAGAAACCTGGGTAACAGAATCGTTTGAGGTAAACTAGGGACTTCCCAGGGCACTGTCCTAGTGCCTTCTTAGCTATCTGGCCTTGGAAGATGATAAATACTTAGAAAAATCAGAATACACATAAGAGCTGTTTTACTTCTGTTTTAACTAGAGTTTTTAAACTTGGGTGGAATGCTGAGGATCTTTTCTTCAGGGGTGCCTTCCTCCAATGGAAAGAACCTTCTTTTGACAGAATACAAGAAGAGCAAGCATCTTGCCAGAACAGAAGAGTCCTTCCTCCAGAGCAAAGGGCCTCTGCTAGTGAACAGATCTCTGCTCTATGTAAGCCACCCTGAGCCTGCTATGGCAGGGAGGGCAGGGTAGAAAGCCAATAAATAAATAAATAAACTTTTTTCCCCCTAACAGATATCACAATATATTTTCATTTGACCTAATTTCTATATATTTTTCCATTCATCAATCAACTCCCCCCCAGTTTTCTTTTCAATATATTAATGTTTCTAATATTTAATAAATCACTCTCAAATCTTTCACCTCAGATCTAACAGTGTTTATCCAGGATGCTTAGAATTACAGCCAGGTTTTGCTCATTTTTGTTCTCCTGACAGTCATATGACTAGTTAATATCCTTTTTAAAGGCCTAGATTTTAATCACCTGTTTTCTAATACCTTCTTGTCACCCACTGAGGTTATGAAAGGAAAGTCAGATTTCCAAGTGTTTTCTTATAACTCCTAAGTAGATAGTGGTATCTGTAAATACCATCTTACCCTAATTCTATGGATGCTTTCCATGAATTTGTCACATTGGCTAAATGGCATTTCTTCCAAGTGATGGTACGCAAGATTGGGTCCCAGGGCTGTAAAATTACTTCAGTCTCCTTATGAATTTAGCTCATTTAGGCTTGTATCCAACGAACTGCAAGCAGTTCAAAGCTCACTAAATGGGACTTTCCTGTCACCCCCTTTCCTCTCAAAGTCTGTTCTGGGGATGGTCAGTGGACTGTAGTAGGAGGGAGGAATTGGCAAACATCCTCCCTTCTTTGCTGACAGCAGAGCAATTCTGGTGGCAGACAATGGGACCAGTGTTCCCTCTAAGCTGAGTTAGTGTGAGCTAGCTCACAGTTTTTTAGCCTCTGGTTCCCACATTTTTCTTAGCTCAGGAAGGATGGCTCCAGAGCAAACTAATTTATGCAGCAGCCAAATCGCTCGTTTCCAACTTTAATGCCAGTAGCTCACAAAGTAGAATTTTTGCTCACAAGACTCCACAGCTTAGAATGGGACCAATCCTAAACAGGTCTACTCAGAAATAAGTCCTATGTTATACAATTGGGCTTACTCATGGGACAGTATCCTTGGGATTGAAGTCAATGACAGTAGGATACAAGCCATTATGTGTCACAGCCTCTTTGCTTTGAAGTTATTGTCGCTGGAATACAAAACAGGGCATCCAAAATTCAGTACAAGTTTGCCTTCTCTGGAGCTTTCAAATAGTCAGAATCATCTTTCTTCCAAAACACATACAAAAATAATTGGAATGAGAGTCTGAATGCCAAGTCCTTCGTGGGAAGAAACTGTAGAAGGTGCTAACGTATGAGGCACTGAGGAAAAGGAGGCTCCTAATGGAAATGCTGACAGATTGCTAACCATAAGTGCAGCCTAAACACAAACACATGCTTGTGCTTTTGGGAAAACTCAGCAACGACTGCATGTACAATCCCACAAGTATTGCTATGCAGGATGAGACCCTCCTCCGGACCATAAGCACACATTTGATCACACCGGTGTCTCCCAATAGCAGCACGGAGAAAATGACAGTAACAGCATCACAAAAGTTCTGCTAGGTCCAGTTAAAGTTCCATCTAGTTCAACATCCTGTTTCCAGCCAGATAGCTCCAAGAAGACAACAAGTAGGACATTTAAGGCAAAATCTTTCTGATTGTCGTTTGTTCCAAGGTATACTGCATCTGAACTTGGGGTTTCTATCTAGCTACCATGGCTAATGGCCATTGATGTGCCTAACTTTCAGGAGAATCATGAATGACACAGGCAAAGATGTGTTTGTGATGCATGAACAGACCCAACAGGCAAGCACTTCATTCCCTCCCCCGCCCCCCCCCTCCCGCTTATAGGTTGTTTTCTAAGGCTGTCTGAGTGGCTGGAAAAGCACCATACTAACTTCATTTTCTCTTTTCAGCACTTATTTAAAAATGACCTGTTTCTTTCCCCAGTGCTGAAACAGAACAACGTTCTAAAAGTTTCTATCTGATAAGGATCCAACAAGAAACAGAAGCATACCCATCAGATGTGGTTTCCATTAGAACTTGGCAAAACACAGTCCTTCTATATTAAGAGAGAGTAATCAGGACCTTTGCACAGTAGCTGGCCAAAGCCAAGAGGAAATTCATCGCTGTCATGATGTAGCATACTGTTCCTAAAAAGCTTCTGTTAGGTCTGACAATAGGAAACCTCACATCCCTGTCTTAGATTGCGTTCTTCCTTTATGGGGCATGGTTTTTAACACATCAGTATCTTCCAATTCAGCCAAATCTTATGGCTTTGAAGAACAGTTTCCCGAATCGAATACAGCCACTATCTGGTTTTAAATGAGAGAAAACCTCTCTCACACATGCACAAAAATGGGCTTTTTAACATTCAGACCATTAATTAAATTAAATATTTTTGTTGTTTAATTTCTGGCTCATTATCTGGGTTTTACTAGAACAGTCTTTAAAAAGTGTGCATATTGTAGAAAGTTCAACAGATTCAGTACTCACCGTATATTTTAAGTTTCATACAAGTCTCATTTTAAAACACCTGAGAAACAGATACGAGCTGCGTTGTGAGGGACCATGCTGAACTTTTGGCAATATATGCCTTTATTTCAGCATAATCTGTTAAAAGCCAGATAATGGAAGCAGTGATTATTATCAAGAGGGTTCCCTTGTAGTATGGAAGATACCTTATACACAGTAACACTTCAGAGATGAAATAACTTAAATAAAAACAGGGCTACAGTTCACCTCCAACCCATACTGGGCCTCTCCATCATGTTCCTTCACCTCTCTTCTGTATTGATAGCAATAGCAACTGACGGTGATCTCTTTCCTTCAAATCATTCAGCGATACAGGCCTGAAACAGGCCTGAGAAGCCTCCGTTGGGAAAAGTGGGTGTAGCAGGAGTCATCCAGGGGAGGACCGCCCTGTCAAGGCATTTTGCCAAGAGGCAGAAGAGAGGGAATGTTGAACCATTTTGGGCTGGCCCCCAAATGCCCCTCCCTTGTTAGCTGATTTCCAAGTTTCCCACACACAGAGACTGTGTATCTTTCCCTCCACATATTTAAGAGTCTCAAGACGCACCAGTGCTGTAGAATGACTAGATTTAACAAATATTGTAGATGCGAAAACAAGACAATTGGGCTTACGGAAGACAGAGAACTTAACCAAAAGAAGACAAACTTTACTCACAGGAAAGTTACTCCAAAATGATTGGGACGCTCTTCAAACAGATGCTAGATGAAAATGCTCCCTACTTCATCTAGGACTTACATATTCCACCAGATTTGACCTACCTTTTTACTTAAACATGTTGAACATTCCAAAACTGAGACGGTCATACATGATTGCACGCTGCAATGCATTTCCAACAGCCCAGATGAAGAGCTGTTTTCTCAAGACCCCTCTGGACCAGCGCTATTGTAACTGCCCTTTGATAGAACTTGACTCGGCATGTCATGTTTTCTTCTACTGTCCAAAATATGCAGCAGCAAGAGAAAGATTCCTAAGAAAATGGCTGTTGATTCATCTTTTCCTGATGCAGCAAGATTCTGGTCACGATCACACGGCCCTTTAATGCAGGAGGAAGAGATGTTTCCTCCCGCATTTAAAGGGACTGTTCAGAACGGCCGGGACAATTCCTGCGCCGAAGCCGGCTCAAATGCGGGTTCCTCCCGTGTTTTCCGACCCCGGAAAAATCAAGTGTTTTCCCGGGAGTCGCGCAAGGAGCCCGCATTTGAGCCATCTGGACAGCCCTCTCTCGCAATCACTGCGAGAGCAGGGCTGTCCAGATGGTCCCGTCCACCATTCCCCCCCCCCCCTTTTACACTTGGGCACTTGGCCACTCAAGCACCCCAGTGTAAAAGGGGGGGAAACCCCCCAAACTTACCAGGTGGCCGGCGGGGCTCGGAGAAGGGTGCCTCCCCCGGCTGCTGCTGCTGCCAACCGCCACTGCCACCGCCAAAAAAAGCTGCTGCTGCCGAACACCTCAACGCCGGGCCACCTGCCGCTTCTTCCGCCTCAGCCAAATGCCCGAGAACGCCGCGGCCACTTCTTCTGCCACTGCCGCCACCTCCTTTGCTGCCGCCTCCGTCCGCTGCCGCCCGCCGCCTCCTCCTCTTCTGCACTCCGCCGCAGGGGTTGGGATCCCAACCTGAGGTAAAAAAATGCGGCCCCTTTAATCCCGAAGGGCTCCCGAATTTAAAGGGGCCGTGTGACCACAGCCTAAGACTACTACTGAGCAGTCTCTGCCAAAATTGCATTGTGGATATGGCAAATTTTTGTTTTACTGTTTTTTTTTAACTCTTAATTTTTTTTAATGGTGTATGGCCTATAGGCTATTAAACCTAAATAAACTTTAAACTTTGATTTAACAAATATACTCCCTATCCTAGCAAATATACTCCCTACCCTAACAGTTTTTGGTGCTGCTTGCTAGCCTCAGACCACTGGAAATCTCCCAATTGCCAACTGCTGGGGGACCACAGACACAAGCCCAGACCTCCCCCCTATGGTTGCCAGCCTCCAGGAGGGGCCTGGGGATCCCCCGATTTTACAACTGATCTTCAGCTGAGAGAGATCAGCTGCTCCCCTGGAGAAAATGGCTGCTTTGAAAGGTAGACTCTATGGCATTGTACCATGCTGAGGCTTCTCTCCTCCCCAAACCCCACCCTCTTCTGGATCCGCCCCCAAAGTCTCCAGATATTTTCCAACCCAGACTTGGCAACCCTACTACCCCCCCCCCTCATATGGTCTGAGATTTAGCTTAGCTTGCTCCCCATCTAGTCAGATGACAAGACTCCTGACGTGACAACATAGGCCACATAAGGCTATTAAAATGCAATCCTATGCAGAGTTACTCCAGTCTAATCCAGTTGATTTCAGTGGGCTTCGACTGGAGTAACGTCTCAGAGGACTGCACCATCCTCCCTTTTCCCAGTAACTGAAACTTGGCTGTACTGAACATTCTGTCCCTTCTGGCACATATTTAGGCCTCATCAGGCTGGTTTTTTAGGGTTTTGTTCTTTTTTCATTGGTTAATCTAGAAAGTTCTTTTCACCCCTACAGTTACACACAAGGTGGCTGGGGTGGTGGTGGTGGTCATTTTTGTTACATTGCTTCATTTTGTGGCCGGATTAATTTTGTTGGCTCATTTCAACAACTTGTTTCATTTTGAGCCCTGTTTAGGTAACTGTTTCATTTCAATTTTGATTTTTATATATTTTTCCAAAGGGCAAATTTCAGTTCCCTGTAATTTTTAAAACGTCTCGTCAAATCAAATAAAAAACCTTTATTAGGCATTTGGTACAAATTGCATAAGGTGATTGCACAAACTCAAGAAACAACACAAACGAACAATATAAAGTTTAAAGAAGGAGGAAAAAGGAAATTATCCTAGGTTACTGATGATAAATTCCTGGAGCCTCATGACAGCTGGGAGGTACCTAGCTACTTGATTAGTAATATGAGGGTTCAGGTCAAATAGAGGATATAAAAAGGGGGCTTTTAAACTTGCATAAAAGAGGACTAATTAAAGAGTTCCTCAGCTCCATACAAAAATACAATGAAGCAAAACATCAGACAAAAGTTCAGGAGTTCCAGCTCTACATAGGCTGAGTCTTTTTTCTTTACGAGGAGTTCTCACAAATCTGCCATAAAAGACTGCAGAAGTCAAGACATTGAGCCTTGCAAGCATAAAAGTTCTGCAGATTTGCAGAGCTTTGAGGGAAATGCCAGAAAGATTGGTAGAGGGGGGTTTAAGGAAATCACTGTCAAATATATAAATAGGGTTGCTTAAGCAGCCACCAGTTTGGCTCCCATTCTGTTCACCAGTTGTAAGCAGTCTGGCAGTTTTGCAGTCCTAAGGGCAAGGGAGAGAGTGAAGGAAACAGGGAAGAATAACACCAGAGACCAGTTTAGGGGAAAGCAGGCCAACAGCTTTTATTGAGTACAACTGCAGGAGCCTTGGCACAGCACAGGGATGGATCCAGTATAGGGGGACCCACCTGCTGCCTGATATCAATGCCTGCTGGGGGAGCACTCAGAGTGGAAAGCCTTATTATCTTACATGGGTGCAAGCCATTTCCTTGTGATTTCCTTGCCACCTGAAAGCCCCTGAGTTGGGCATGCCACTGTATGGTTCTACCCCCAAGATCCCTTAAGGGAGTCCCCAGAGCTGCCAGAATAAGTATGCAAGGGGTGGATATGAGGGAAGCCTCCGGACTTCAGGTCCTCCCAGGGGTCTGCCCCCTTCCTCTCCCAGGGGAGGAGGAGGAGGAGATTGGATTTATACCCCGCCCTTCACTATCCAAAGGATTCTCAGAGCGGCATACAATTCCTTTTCCCTCCCCTCCCCACAACAGATACCCTGTGAGGTAGGTGGAGCTGTGAGGGCTGTCCTAAGAACTGCCCTTGAAAGAACAGGTCTGAAAGAACTTGTGAGTGACCCAAGGTCAGCTGCATGTGGAGGAGTGGGGAATCAAACCTGGTTCTTCTGGATTAGAGTCCATACTCCTAACCTCTCCACCACTTGGATTAGAGTCCATACTCCTAACCTCTCCACCATGTGGCTTGGACCTGCTGCAGGAGCCCACTCCCCTAGGCCACCTGTAGCAAACCAGAAGCTGAAGAGGACCTTCTCCTAACTGAGTCCTGGCCCCAGGGCCACAAAGGCTACCACTAGTAAGTCTGGGGCTGATGCTTCATTGGTCAGTTTGATAGTTCATAAGTAGCTCAAACCTGTTCAGTGAGTTCCTTTCCATGTAGTCAAATAGTACAGTACAGTGCAATCAGCAGATCTGAGGACACCTGAGGCTCAACTCATGAGTGATCATAACTACTGAAAATATGTTTGCTATGAAGGTTGTTGTTGTGTTTGTTTAGAATATGAAGCAGTAATAGCTTGAAAAGGGCTTTGGTATCCTAAAGCTCCAATTCCTATTGGCTGATTAATAAAGACTCCCATTGGTCCTGAAGCCAATCTAGATACCCAGTCACTGAGCCCTGCTTGGGTCCAATAGTATTGCTTGTATATAGTTATATTGTTGAAAGTTATGTGTTGGAACAGTATAAATGAAAGTGCTGCTCTCATAGAGCTGTCTTTTTGAGCTGAACAATGTCACTGAATAAAAGCCTGTTGTTTGAATTCATCGCCTCCTGCTCAGTACTTAAAAGTTGTAATTTTCCCTAAACATGAATATGTAACACTTTTGTGTACTAGAGTTTAAATTATGAGCCAAAATGAAACAAATCCCACCATGGAAATATAAATTAGGAACAATGGGATGCAAAATAATGTATCTGTTTAATGACGCCATATGCTCCTGTGAATGTTCTTTCTGAGAGAGAAGTCACATAGCACAGAGAAAACATTTCGCTCAAAACCTATATAAGTTTTCATACTTTTGTATTTGCCTCTCAAGAATCACACTGATTGGAAGAGAAAGCAAAGAAAGTACCAATTAGCAGCCTTCAGTCATCTCAGTGATTCACTGACAACTCAGAGCTGTCAATCTTATGTTCTCTTGCCTGACCTACCCCAAACTGCTTGGAAACCAGCTCCCTCATAAGGAAGAAAAGGTTCCAGGCAGTTAGACAAGGGTGTAGGGAGGCTGGGAACCAAATGAAGCAGCCAGCTACCTGAAGTGGCTCAAAGTGCTTCTAACGACTTGATGTCAGTTCAGAGAGTTTGGGAGAAACTTTGCTTTGTTTACGGATGCAGTTCTGAAGCAGGATGATTCTGTGTGGGTGTGATTCTTTACAAAACGAATGAACACCCCTATATTTATCTACATTTCTCCCCCAAGAATTTTCTGAGAGGACAAGAATAACTGGAAAAGACAACACTGCTAGGAAAAGTCAAAGGCAGTAAGAAAAGAGGAAGACCCAACATGAGGTGGATTGACTCAGTGAAGAAAGCCACAGCCCTCAGTTTGCAAGACCTGAACAAGGCTGTGAACGATAGGACATTCAGGAGGTCTTTTATTCATAATGTCACTGTAAGTTGGAAACAGCTTGCCAGCATGTAACATACATGCTTTTCTGTCTGCCTGGGAAGTTCCAAGACTAGGATGAAATCTTTACTTTGTATGTAAGTGCCTCCATTGTACAACATGTACCGTTCACATACAGGCCCAGTCAGTTTCCAATTAGATATGGCGAAATCATTCATTCTAGTGACTTGTTCAAGGATTAAAGGAGTAGTTGTGTCTGTGGTTATTTTAGGTATGATCTGTGTTTCATACCTGAGAAGGTCCAAAATGTTCTTTCAATAAAACACTGCAGTCTAGCAGTAATTAAACAGTACAATCATAAAAGACTGCAGGTACATTTAGGGATCTGTGTGAAGTAAGAAGAGATTGGATTTATATCCTGTCCTTCACTACCCAAAGGAGTGGCTTAATCTCCTTTCACTTCCCCTTGCCACAACTGACACCCTGTGAGGTAGATGAGGCTGAGAGAGCTCTTTTGAGAACTGCTTATGAGAGAACAGCTCTGAAAGAACTTGTAATTGACCCAAGGTCACACCAATGGCTACATGTGAAGGAGTGGGGAATCAAACCCAGTTCTCCCAGATTAGAGTCTGCTCCCCTAACCACTACACCAAACTGGCTGGATGTTATCAGGTGTAAGAGGTAAGGAAAGAAAGAGGAGAATGAAAAAAGCTTCTTCTGTTGTGGAACAGGGTTTATAAGATGTGGACACAACATTCTCCCCTAACAAACTTTTTTTTGATAATTTTAATTAAGAATTTTTAAAACTGAAAGATAAAAACTAACAACAAATATTACAAAACTGCAGAGAAAGAAAGAAAAAATTAAAAAGGAAAAGATAAAAAGGATAAGGAAAATATAAAGAAACAAGAGGTGGGACCCGCGGTACTCGTGGGGGGGGGAGAAGAAGGTCCATGTGGAGGAGGAAGCAGCCTCAGGTAAGCCTTCCTTCCCCCCCGGGCTCCCAAACCTGCCCCCCGGCTCCTGTGGCGGGCCCGAGCTCAGTCCGCCGATTTTCCTCTCCACCCCACCAGTTCCTGTGGTGGGCCCAAGCAGCTCTCAGCCGCCGGGCCACCAGAGAGTTCCCTGCCCATTCCCTGCAGGCGCAGGGAATGCTCTTTAACTTTTGGGGGGATTTAAATATCCCCCCGAAAGTTTTTTTAAAGTTTTAAGATTTTTCTGCACATGTGGGGGACACATGTAGAAAAATCTCCCTGCCCCCCAGGTGCCCCCCCGCATGGATTTAGATATTTGCACACAGGGGGCACCTTGGGAATTAGATATATAGATATATAAAGAAATGGATTCCGATTGCCTCTATTACAAGTACAAATAAAATTACAAACCTAACACTTACGCTAAATAACGAGCTCTTTTTTTCCTGATCTATTCCCCCCCTCCCCTTAATCATCACATTCACAAATTATCAGTTATTTTTTTTTCTTTTTCATGTAAAAAGTCTATCAGGGGCTCCCATAGGGTTGCCAGGTCCCTACCTGCTGCTGGCGGGGGGGATGGAGCTTCTTTTCTGGGATCATCTGGCATGCATGCATGCATGTCACATGTGCTGTGATGATGTCACCCAGAAGTAACATCATTGCACTAGGCATGTCACCGGGGCGCTCCAGCATTTGGCCA
The DNA here is from genome assembly GCA_029233225.1 of Lepidodactylus listeri. Taxonomy (NCBI): domain Eukaryota; kingdom Metazoa; phylum Chordata; class Lepidosauria; order Squamata; family Gekkonidae; genus Lepidodactylus; species Lepidodactylus listeri. The sequence continues at coordinate 52,935,721 of JARCFY010000001.1, read as the reverse complement.
TTAAACTCTATGGTGCCATGACATCATTGCGGTGCGCACAAAGCGCATGCATGCCAGAACACTCCCAGTCTAGAGAGGACTCCCCCCGCTAATTTACAAGTAAGACTTGGCGACCCTACTGCAGCGAAACCACAGCCTTTATACTTGCTATCCTAAGAACACCTTGTAACTGAAGGGTAGGTTCACAGTTCAAACAGACTTGATTCCCCAGCATCATAAGATGTTAGTAGAAAGGGCCTGTCACAAGGTCCTTGGAAATTTAGGCATTGGGTCGGATCCACAGATCTGTTTCCATTAGAGGAAGTGCTTTCTTCAAGCATGAGGACTATCTTCTGAGCATCTGGCCTCAGGGGAAATATCCTTCTACAGGGTCGAATCCATTATATGAATGTTAAAATAAGGCTAAGCCTGCCTCCAGATTTTGCAATTTGATTGAGGCAGAAGTAATGTTCCCAATCTACAGAAACAGCAGGACGTTGAGAGCAGGCTAGAGGCTCATGCAGTCCTTTCTCCTCCTTTCTCCCCACTCTTGCTTGAATTAGGCATGACTCACCCATAACAGAAAAGTGTACTAACAAGAATGAACATCCGGTATCTTCAGATTCAGGTAGCCACTCTCCCTTCTCCTGTTGTGCACATCTAATAACTTCTTCTTTCATAGCAAGCTGTAGTTTGATTTGTTGTTCCATTCAAACTACAAAATAATTGACAGCTCTTTTCCCTTCAAACCAGGATTCCCAACCATAATCTTGTATGAAGGGAAAAACAGAAACCATGGCTTTGATCTAGTATAAAGTAGATGTAAAGTATGAATTTTTCACCTTCCCCTTCTTGCTGCAGTCTGAATTGCCTCCTGAAATGCTGCTGTGTCCTGAGGGGCAGGTGATCCCCAGGAACCACATTCTTGGGGAGCATTTTCACTGCAGAGGGAAGAAGGATGCGAAAAAGTCATGCTCCATGGGTGGCAACACTTCCGCTTGCGGAAAGAGTGTATTAGATCCAAACTGCTCATTTGTGTTTTGGACACAGCAAGTATAGTTTTTCACAAAACAGAGAAGATTAATTTCTGGGCTTCCCACAAAGTGAGGAGGAGGGGGCATGACCTTAAATTTCCCCAAGGCTCATTTCCATATGTTGGGACCCTGGAGCCAAGGATGCATCATGTTAGCACTCCATCTGGAAAGATAACGTTATGGGAAGCAAAGTCTTGCTCACAACTTTTGACTTATGCTGTTGGGTTAAAGCTTTTCCAGGTACAGTTACCTCTGCACCTCAGAGGTAGAAGCCCTTCTCTCCTTGGACATTTCCGCCTTTAAGGGTAAGTGGTCACCTCTAGCCCCTCCCTCATATCTTTTATTGCCACCCTTACCTCTGCCCCACCTCCTCACTCTTTCCAGGCTGCCCTTTCCTGCCCCCTTCCCAGCACCTACCTCCCATGTTAAAGATGGACCCAGCCCATGCAGTGAGGGCCTTACATTCCATCCTGCTCAGGGGTCCAGGTGGCTGGCAGGATTACTGAGGGCAATCATACAATCTATCGTCAGTCAGTCTGTGCTGAGTGATGGCTCAGATTTCTCAGACGAAGAGCTACCTGCTAGCCCTGAGCCGGTAACTGAACAGCCGGCTGCAGCCTGCTCTGAGCCAGAAGAACGAGAGATCAAGTTACCGGCTGATCAGGAATCACAGCCTACACCTTGTTGCTCTGAAGCTGTAAATGTCCTCAGCAGCCACTCCCAGCCCACATAGTTCACCCACACCCTTACAGCGCTGACACTGTCAGAGATGCTTAGAGCTGCAAGAAAGGAGAAGAAGTGTGAGACTCGTGGCCTGTTGTCAGCTGTCAGCTGAAGAGAGATGAATGAGTAGTTTTAGGATAACTGCTAAGGAATTGGCTGGGAGTTTGGCTCATTAAGACTTGGTGATAAATTCATCTGGAAAAAGCAGCAGCTTGTGGATGTAACAAGTACACTTTGCTACTGAGTCACCAACCTTGTTGCTACTGGACCTCTGCAAACTTGAACTGGATCTGACAACTAGCTTTTCTGGAACCCCTGGCCTTGGACTTGCTGCCTGGAACTCCTTGACACTAGACTGGACTTTGGTAAACCTGCTCTCTGACTTTTGGGCTGGACTTTGGTTACTTTCTGCAACCTTGCCTGTGGTCCTGCCCTGCTGGACCTCAGCCTGTGCCTACTGGGGAAGCTACATCAGTACACCATCACATCCAGGGACCAGCTGGGCATTTGGGTTGCCACCTCACTTGGAGAGGTGTAGTTGGGAAACCTGCCAAGCCATTGCAGCCCCCAGCCTCAAGAGGCCCAGCTAATCCCAGGTCATGTGGTTCCTTTTCCCAATTCAACCTGGCCTCACTGCCCATTGCTGCCACAAAGCCATGTCCCTCATCATTACCATCTCTGGATCTCCGGCCTGCCTCCTCAGTCTACTAAACACCTTTAGGCTAGGTAAGGCACTTGGCTGAGGAAAGATCTTGCACAAGTATAACAAGGAGCGGTGCTGTGTAATCCATGCCTATTAACCATGTTATATCTAGACTAAGCGTAAAGCTAACCACTGTGTAATGAACTCTTACAAACCAGCTGCATATGTAACATTACATCATTGTAAACACTGGCAAGAGGCAGGGGAATTTGTGCAAGAGAGGAAGTGCATGAGCGCAGGGCTCACTCCTGATCTCTTAACCACGAGCAGATCCCTTAGCTGGCCAGGTTTAGCAGAAATGTCAAACATGTTTTTGATCACTCCAAGGTCACATATGGTGAGACCTATATCTCTGGTGCTGCATTAGGTGGCGAACATCACGTGACCTTTCCCCAGCTCTAACAAAATAACGACTAGTTAAATGCCTACCAAACAGTAGAAATATTTATGGAGAATCTGTGCTGGTTGTTGCGCCATTCTGTACGCCCCCATTCTTTCCTGATCCAATGTTTCCAGGGCTATTGTTTGTGGCACTCTTTAACCCTTGCCTTAGTCTGAGGTGTTGGTTGCAGGCAGGCAAATAGGTCTGAGAAGAGTATGAGGATTGGTGTAACAGTTTCTGGCATCACAAAGGCTCTGTAAAAAAAAAAGAGAGAGAGAGAATGAAATAAACATTTGAGGAGTTCTGTCCCAAGAGGAATACTCTAGGCCAGGGGTGGGCAATTGTTTTGGCTCGGGGGCCACTTTGCGGGAGCGGAGGTTAGCGGAGGGCCGCACCTTTTAAAACGATTGCATTCATTAGTTAACTTTGCATTTCAGAAAAGTATAAATTGTATCATAAAAATCAATATAAATTAAATAAAATAGTGGTAGTTTTATTCAATTTATTTATTGTGCTAATTTCATATCATCTATAGTTGCAAGCACATTTAATTTTAGAATCAGTTTAATGAGAGAAATGTACCCTATCACACTTTTCTACAATTTTTTTGAAATCAGGAGATTGCTTGTTGAGAAACCATGTTGCCGACTGTCTTGGCGGGCCGCAAAAAACTCTGTGGCGGGCCGCATGTGGCCCCCGGGCCGAAATTTGCCCACCCCTGCTCTAGGCTCCCCAAGTGCAGTCTTCCACTTGGTTTCAGCTTCTCCTTCTCATGCCAGTGAAACAGTTCAGGAGGAGATGGTAGACAGGCACAGATGGGCAGACTTGCAGCTATGTGGCATATTTTTAAAGAAGACTACATGGATAATTTTTACAAACAGCCAACAGGGAACCATGTGCCCTGGTCCCTCAATAATATCACGTACTGATGTCTGTACACACTTTCCAGTCTCAGTTTCAAAATCAGGACATACACTTAGGGGTTTACCAGGTCCTGCCTGGCCACCTGCAGGGGTGGGGGGGGAGTGGAGTAGACTTGCCGGATCCAGGTTGGGAAACTCCTGGAGATTTGGAGATGAAGCCTGGGGAGGACAGGAACCTCAGTGGGGTACAGTGCCATAGAGTCCACCCTCCATAACATCCATTTTCTCCAGAGGAATGGATCTCTGTAGTCTGGAGATGAGCTGTAATTACAGGGGGTCCCCAGGTCCCACCTGAGGGCTGGCATCCTTATATAATAAACTGCACTGCCAATCTAGCAGCATTTGCAAATCAGCCAAAGTATAAAAATTCACCTTTTTTTAAAAAAAAATCTCTTTCCTGGGAGTAACGCCCACTGAATAAAATGGAGCTTAATTCTGAGTAGACATGCCTAGCATTGCTCCCTCATCCACTTTATAAGTGTGGGACCTGTCTTTGCCTGTGAAGTCACTTGGATCGCCAATAGAACAAAGTCTGAGTCCAGTGGCACCTTTATGACCAACAAAGTTTTATTTATGGTACAACCTTTTCACTTCTTCAGATCCAATGTTCTAGTTTCTCTTGTCTCCAGCTGCTGAAACCAACATTTTTTAATCTTCTTTTCCACTCCATCTCCTTAGCAGACAAGCTAGTTTGATCACATACAAATATAATACTTTACATATCCAGATCTTTCTGCGCAGAAAAGATCTTGCAGTGCCCAAAGTTGTTACCTAATTCTTTCCCCCTGAGCTTGTGATTTAACATTTCCCCTTTCTACAGGAATCTTTTGTAGTTTACGGCCTTATGAGTGTTTTTCCAACCAGCTTTTAAAAAGATAAAAAAGTTTGTTTCCCACAGTGCCACCTGTTCTGAGTGTCTGCTGAAAACGTTGCCCAGATGCTCTCCTGATCTCACAGATGTTAGATGTCTGGTGTCTTGTGTAGAAGCCAATCAACACATCCATTGCTACAGATACAGAGCAGCTGCAAGAAAATAAAACATGCCCTAAGCAGCAGTTTGAGAATTAGAACAGAGACAAATATAGGGGACTGGGAACAACTTTAAGACAACACTAAAACAAATAATAGCACGTGCACAGCAGTGCTTGTCCTCCAGCAGGGAAACCTCACCATGTTCTCTAGGGCTTCCTCTTTTGTAGTTTTAATGTGATACAGCAAACCATGTCATTCACTGTACAATAGATTTAGAGTCCAGAGGCACCTTTAACACCTACAAATGTTTATTCAAGGTATGAGTTTTCGTGTGAAGCACACTTTTTCCAAATACAAGGGAATGGGATGTAAGGTTCAAACTTATAGACAGGCTGAACAGCAAATCAAAGTAACTTTTTATGCATGCTAATAATACTTACTGTAAATCTGATTCACAGTTCAGAAGAGACATTTGCAAATTAATCTTATTTAAATATCATTATACATTACAGAGTAATTGATTATTTTCCAGCACCATCTTAGTATTGGCCAACTATTTCTTGAGATAGCAACCTATGGCTACAAAAGTTGGACCATGAAGAAGCAAGATGAGAGGGAAATCGACTCATTTGAACTGTGGTGCTGCAGAAGGCTCCCGCACATTCCTTGGACAGCAAAGGTGACAAACCAGCAAGTATTGGAGCACATAAAACCAGACACACCATTGGAGGAAAAAATCACAAAACTGCGACTGACTTATTTTGGCCACGTCATGCAGAAGAACTCACTAGAAAAAGCAATTATGCTTGGATTGGTTCGGGGCAAAAGGAAACCTGACTGCCAAAGAACATGGGGGCTAGACACCATAAAAATTGACACCAGCCTGAGCATGAAATGACTCAAAGAAACAGTACAAGACTGGAAAACGTGGAGAGAGCTGGCCCATAGAATCGCCAAGAGTCGAACACAACTGAATGGCTAACAACAACAACTGTAAGGGAAGTTATACTGTTCACCACCAAAGGGGCACATGGCCAATACATCATGAGATCAAACACCCCTGACTCTATCCATGTTTTAACTGCATACTTGTTAATATTATTTATTATAAAATGAATACGTGCTAAACTACAGGTGGTACGTATTATATTGCACATAATTTCTAATAAATTAATTCTGAAATATAAGGGAGGGAAACTGAATCAGCCTTAGGCAAATATTGGATGACTTGAATTAGAAAGAGAAATATTAAGAACTAAGCAGTGCAAGCGGAAGTGTAAGAATATGCTACTGGGTTGTTGTTTGTGATATCCAGCCTAGAAGGGGTAGTAGACACCAGCAAATTTCTTAGACCCCTCTGTGTTGTTGGATAATGAAGTGAACGCAAACAGAACAGTGTTCTGTCCACCACACAGTGTGGAAATTAGCTTCCCACCAAGAGTCTGCTGAGCTAGCCATTTTGGCCTATTCCCCCATAATAAGGTTGCCAGCTCCAGGTTGGGAAACACATGGAGGTTCTGGGGGTGCAGCCTGAGGAGGGCAGGCTTTGGGGTGGGATTCAGTGGGGTTTAATGCCCTACAGTCTACCTTTCAAAACGACCATTTTCTCCAGGTGAACTGTATGTCTATCACCTGGAGATCACTTGTAATCTCAGATCTCCAGCCACCAGCTGGAGGTTGACAACGCTATCCCATAACTTTGAGACTGGACTGCTACACCATTTGTGTGAGCCTGCCCTTGAAGGTGACATGGAAGTTTCACTTGGTATAAAAACCAGCAGTTCAAGCACCAACTACAGCTCCCAGGAATGACCATCTCATCCCAATTTAACATCATCTTCCCTCACCGCCTATTTGCTTCTTGTTCAAATTTGAGATGCTGGTTCTTACAATAAAGCCCTACATGGCTTGAGATCCATATACATGAAAGACAGTCTTACAAAGTCCTCTTCTCCTGTCTCAAGTGACCCATCTCTGAATTCCAAGACTCATCCATGTTCCTTATCAGCCATGAAACCCTTTCTTTGGGACATCATCCCAGAGGAGATGAGGAGGCATCTAGTGTGGTTTTGATAGCACGCTAAAACGTTCTTGTTCAAAGGCTTTGAGGGCAATTTAACTTAATTGAAGCAATGTTCATGAAGTTCAGTGCATGAAGCAAAGATGGATTTAGGATCCTTTTCTGTCTTTTTGTATTCATAGTGATTTAATGCATCTGTGTGGTGTGGGTTATACCTGCATTTGTAAGCCATCCTGAACCACCCTTTGACATTGGAGAGGATAGGATATAATTATTCTATTAAGCACATAACGAGTTGCTTCCAAAGAATGATGTTCAAAATTGCAGCCATGAAGCCTAATCCTAAACATGACTCACTGGGGAGTAATTTCGACTAAATTCAATTTAGTCTTATTGAAGCATATATATATATATATATATATATATATATATATATATATATATATATATATATATATATATATATATATATATATATATATATATATATATTAGCATAATCAAGGCTATGATACTGCCTCATTTCTCTGTCTGCCCCACCCACCAATACTTTACATACCTTTCTGTTTTCAGGGTATCTGTGCTAAAGTTTTAACAGGTAGCATATGCTTAAGTATTCCATGAAATCACAGCAGTTCAGCCACTGGCAGGCGTTTCTCTCATTGAAATGAAACTGGAGCCTTGGTGACCAACAGCTGGGGAAGTGTGGTGGAGTGGTTAAAGTGTCAGACCAAGATCTGGGAGAACCAGGTTCAGAGCCTCACTCTGCCATGGAAACTTGCTGGGTGACCTTCAGGCAGTCATACTCTTTTAGCAGAGTCCATCTCACAGAGTTATTGTGAGGATAAAATGGAGAAGGATGGGAGATGCTCTGGGTCCTGATTGTGGAGATCAGTGGTATACAAATGCAGTAAATAAATTTTAAAATACAGCCCTCAGGGCTTTACCCCCAACCCCAGTGTGTATGTTTGGGGGCAAAATGGCAGCACACTTTCTTTAATGCAAATTAACATATTCTGTGCTTTGCCATCTCATCCATCCATCTTGCACTATAGCAAGTGCTCTGCTGTTTTTGACTTCACTGTCACTAATACAGAGGCATTTGAGTTTATTAGACCCTTTCAGCAATTTTTGCCTTGTTTGCAAATTTACTCGTGATAATTAGATTTTTTTCTTTACTAAAGGAGACATAAAACTCAAATCTAATTCAAAAAATTGCTAGTGATATATTTCTGCATTTTTTCTCTTCTCCAAAAAAAAGCTTCTGCTGGATTTTTTTTAAAAAATCTTTTAAAATACACCACAAAATTTCTGTTTACTTTTGGCCGGGTGGTTAGGGGGCTCTGGAAGCCTATTCAGGGCAATGTACACCTTGTGGAGAAGTCTCCCCCTTATATTATTTTTTGCACAACTGTTCCTTCCAAGGATCTTACAGCTGTGTGACATAATTCTTCTATCCAGGTGGGTAGCTGTATTGGTCTAAAGCAGCAGAACAAAGTTTGAGTCCAGTGGCATCTTTAAGACAAACAAAGTTTTATTCACAGTATAAGCTTTTGTGTGCTGGTATGAGGAAGTGTGCGTGCACACGAAAGCTCGTGCCTTTAATAAAACTTTGTTGGTCTTAAAGGTGCCACTGGACTCAAACTTTGTTATAATTCTTCTGTTTTACTCACAACTCTGTGAAGTAGAAGACTCCAGCTGCACCTTAAAGACTAACAAAATATGTGGTAGCTGACAGGGTATGAGTTTTTGTGAGTCGCTGCCAATGCTCCCTCTAAGCTGTGGAGTCTTGTCAGCAAAAATTCTACTTTGTGAGCGGCTGGCATTAAAGATGTGAGCGAGTGATTTGGCTACTGCATAAATTAGTTTGCTCTGGAGCCCATCTATCCAGAGCTAAGACAAAAATTCGTGAGCCGGAGGCTAAAAAACTGTGAGCTAGCTCACACTAACTCTAGATACAGCTAGAATGGGAGTCCACCTGTCCTGTTTATTGGAAAGGGTAGTGAGTTCAGGTTAGTAGGCAAATGACAACAGTAGGCGTGATTTAGGTGAGAGATGCAGAAGGGTAATAGGTGTGGAGAAATCAGCATTGGTAACGGGACAGTAAACACAGGTCTCGATTCAACCCAGGTGGCTGCATTGTCTTGAACTTCATGATCAGCTGCAATTCAGCTCTGTCTCTCTGTGAAGTTGGCTAGGCTGAGGGAGACCGGTCGCCCAGTGAGTTTCGTAGCAAAAGGAGCCTCCCCAGAGCCCTGCCCAGCCCGACGTCTATGCCACATTTGCACTCCACACGTCTGCCGTTTCCATCATTTCTCGGGGCCCTCTCCCAATCCCCCACTTCAGCAGCCGGGAGACTCCTTTCTCCCGCTCGCGCATGTCCGGGGCAGGGACTTCGGCTCGCGCCCGAAGCCGCCGAGATCCCCGACTCCCCTTTCGGCCATTTCCGGCAAACCTCGCCGGACTGTCTTCGGGACTTTCCGTCCCGGACTGCGGCGGCGCTCTCTCTTTTCCAAGGCGCGACACCAGAGTGCATTGTGGGGGCGCGCGCGCGGTGCCTTGTGGGGCGGGAAGGAGGCGGAGAGGTGCCTGTCTCGGGAGTCGGGCGGCCGCCATCTTGTCTGATCGCCGCTGGGCCTCGGGGCCTGCTCCGGCGAGGCGAGGTGAATGCCCTTTCGGCCGCGCTGAGGGCCGCGAAGCCGGGCGAGGCGCTCGGGATGGGCCGCTCCCGCTCGCGGAGCTCGTCCCACTCCAAGCGCGTCAAGACCTCCAAGCACAACAAGAAGAACCGGAGCCGCTCGCGGTCCCGCTCCCGGGAGAAGGAGCGGGCGCGCAAGCGCTCCAAGTCGCGGGAGAGCAAGCGCAGCCGGCGGCGGGAGTCCCGCTCCAGGTCGCGCTCCAACACCGCCCCGACCCGCCGGGACCGCGAGCGGGAGAGGGAACGCGAGCGCGCCTCCTCCCCGCCCGACCGCATCGACATCTTCGGCCGCACCGTCAGCAAGCGCAGCAGCCTCGACGAGAAGCAGAAGCGGGAGGAGGAGGAGAAGAAGGCCGAGTTCGAGCGGCAGCGGAAAATGTGAGCCCCCCGGGGCGGGGGGCGGGGAGAGAGGCCCGGGGGGGGGCAGCGGGGGAGGGGGGCTGCTTTGACGGGAGAAGGGGGGGAGGAGTCTTTCCCCCACCCCCTTTGCAGCCCCCCCCGGCGGAAAGACGGACAAGTGGGGAACCTTGGATGGGGGGTGTGACGATGATGATGATGATGATGGGTGTTTCAGGCGGGGCGCTGTCAAAAGAGGCTTTGCAGGCAGCGCTGCTGAGAGCGGTAGGCGGGGGTCTGCCTAACACGTGTCAGGACGCTCGCTGCTGCTGACTGGCCGCATCTCTCGTGTCCTCGGCCTCCCTGGAGGCCGGCCCCTTTTTTATGGGGTTTCCTATCTGTTATCCAGTCGGTTTCCAGCAAACAGCCTCCCCCCCCCCCCCCACACACACGCATTTTTTTTTCTGCAGACGAACTCCGCGCTCCAGCTCTTCCCTTGGGCCACTCTTGGCCCGTTCGCCCATCCCGAACTCTCGGTTCTCTGCCTCTTTCGACTGATGCATGCAAGCGCGCTATGCTTGGCCTACTCTTCCTTTCTGCGGCCTCGGCCCCCTATCTCCGCTTCATCTCTTCTGACTAATTCATATAAGCATGCTTCCTCTGCGCCTTTGCTTGTCTTGAGGGCGTGCATTGTTCTGCTGCACCGTTTGGTTTGTCCAGGGTGAAGCTCTGTTTGCTACCATTCATGGCTGGTGTCAACCTGGATGGAAAATTAGGGTTATTCCAGTGGTTCTTAACTTCTGAGTATGCTTTTCCGTATTGTACAGGCAGAATTGTTATCAAGACAGAAAGTACAAGTTATAAAAATCAGACAAAAAAAATTACAGTCAAAGCAGGTTTGTTTATATGTTATATAAACAGTACAGTACGTACACCTTAGGCTTATATTCAGTAAGGCTCTTGTGTCATCAGCTGGTTCGTTAATGTTAGGTATGATTCCCATTTGATGTGATAGCCAGTTTGGTGTAGTGGTTAGGAGTGCAGACTCAAATCTGCAAGAACTGTGTTTGATTCCCCACTCCTCCACATGCAGCTGCTGGTGTGACCTTGGGTCAGTTACAAGTTCTTTCAGAGCTGTTCTCTCAGGAGCAGTTCTCAAAAGAGCTCTCTCAGCCCCACCTACCACACAGGGTGTCTGTTGCGGGGAAGGGATTGTAAACTGCTCTGAGATTCCTTTGGGCAGTGAAGGGCAGGGTATAAATAAATCCAATCTATTCTCTGTCTTCAGTTAGTTGTGTACCACTTGTTAATGGGTCTGGGGAGAAATTTGAGGTTTTATCTGTAAGACAGGGTGAGCTATATGACAAGCTTTCCTTTGTGGCTATCAGGAAGACATTACAGGTGGAGAGGAGGTGCAGTCTGAAATCTCAACAATTTCCAAAAGTTGACTGGCCCAGGTAATGAAGGAAGGGGTATGACTCCCATTGGTTTATTTAAAGGTTATGGAACTGTGGCCAGGGGTTTTCTTCATAGAAAAACTTTATCCTGCTTTGCTTTTGTTTTGGCAATATTTTAGGATTATGACTACTTTGTTGTAGTTTTTGAACCTAATATTGTTGTTTGGTACTATACTGACAGTGAAAACAGCACTTGCTGTATGCTTAGAAAAGAGAGCGTAATGTAGCCCGCCCCCCCCAATAATTGACCACTTCTGCCCTGCTTGTGCTTGCAGCTGAAGTATTCACTACATGGAAGGACTACTCTGTTCTTTCTGTGATGTACGGGCTACACTAGACAGAAAAACAGGTGTAGTCTTGCCCAAAGGGCCTCTGGGTTGCTAAAAATTCAAAAACGAGGCACGCCAAAATCTTTCTTAAGTGAATGCTGTAGATGCAAACAATTCAATAAACATCAATAGATCAGTCAGAGGAGTGCTTTGAGGAATGGGATCAGTAGAAACTGATCATCTTGCCTGTGCATGTGATGTCAGAGCTGAGCTACAGCTTTTATTTTGGTGCAGTCAGGATTTCATTCTCAGTGGTAAACACACATCAGTGCTTTACAAGCAATGCAATATAAGTTGCATTTATATATGCTCAGTATTTTGACCATTATTAAAATCAGATTAGATGTCATATCTGCTGCATTACTCATGGAAATAACTGTTAACATGACCAGTTTTCGTGCATCAACAGTTAAGTATTGATGAATGTCATAACAGCAACTTCTGTGAGCGGAGAATTTTCTCATTCCCTGTGCATCCTCCTTATAAAAACTGGCACTGTATATTCTATGATTACATTACATTATTCAGACAAAATTGATCACTCTAATGAGTGAGTAAATATAATTGCTAAACTGGCTTTGAGCTGTTGTAACTTTTTAAAAATATATATATTAAATTCTATTTACTCTAGAGAGATGATACTTCTTTCCACCCAAATTAAAGCAGTTACAGTATATTGTCCTGAGGGATTTGAATGTTGACTATATTTTATGTCTGCGAGTGTACACACACTTCTAAGTGTTTGACAGTGGGAGTGCATCAGTCTTATGACTTGTGAAGGGCTTTGCTTCCTGCACTGAAATGCTTTCACTGAAAGGTCAGTGAGTATCCTGTCCTAATGAGAAGTAAAGCCTGATCCCTGACCCAAAGTGAAATGTGGGATTTGAAGGTGCTTGAGTCGATTTTACGAAATCATTAAAATCTTGCCTTGTAGAACTCTGGTTCTGATAATGGAAGAAACCATAGCTGGCAATTAATTCTTTTTTTAGAATGTTGACGTTGTACAATTATATTACGAATACACTGGGATTATGAAAAAGTTCTGTGCTGAAGATCAGAATGGTCAAAGAAAAGGGAGGCGGTTTGACATTTAACAGGACCGTAGGTCGGTGGCAAACACACACTTAGCATCTATAAAGAGGGGGAAATAGATGGGATCCCAGGTTTGATCCTGCTGTCTTGAGTTAAAAATGGCTCTCTTGTGGTAGGCTGCTTAATACCTTGGAGAGCTGCTGTGCATTAATAGTGGGCTGCATGAATCAACGGCCTTTCAGCAGAAGACGGTTCCTCCTATTTTTATACTTGTTCAGACAGATATAATTTCCTGCGTAAGTTTCACACTTGTGTTCTTACATTGCCATTAAAAGTACTTGCCTGATGCACTAGAAAGAACTGGTGCCCACTTATGGTTAGGTGTGGGCAATCATTTGCCTGCAACTCCAGGTAACTTGAACATGACTTGGGCAAAGCCCCCCCCCACCCCAAGCTGGACAGCATCAGCATGCAGCCAGAACTGATTCCCTTTCAGTCTACATAGATAGGTGTCAGAGTGGGTTTTCGCACATGGTGGTGTCGTTCTTTACTGTATCTCTTTTTGTATTTTCAAATTAGCTGCATTGGGCAGGACTAAGACTGTAAATAACTCCTGTATGGATTCAAGTCTGTCTGGTAGTTGTGCATGACAGCTACACTCCAGTATGGCTATGGCTGCAGAGATTCTATCCTGCCATTCATTTCAGCGCATTAAATGTGCTGATTTAATTTTAGCATGAATCCAGCCAGAATTAGTCATTTAAATACCATATTTCAGTGACCATGTTCTAGACAGATGCCTAGCTTTCCTGTTGAAATGTAAATGTGCTTAATTTTGTTATTTTTATGTGATGTTTCTCACCTTCATTATTGCAAAAAAGAAGTTTGAAAAATGTGATGAGGCCAGAAGGAGACCAGCTCAACATCAGGGTTTTTTTCCCTTTCATGAGACTTAACACCATATTAAGATTACATGTTGATTCATATTTCAGGATACCAGCTTTAAATAATATACATCTAACTGTATGTGGGACTCTGCTGGGTTCTCAAAATTATAAGCATTGCATTTTCCTAAAATAGGCAGAACCCTCTGGCTCACGTGGTACTTTTTCCTGTGGTGGTCAATGCTTAGTCCACTGCAGCATCAGTTTTGTACCAAATCATGCACTCAGAGCTACCCACTGGTCAAGGCTTTCTTATGCGTTGACCTTAATTAAAGTTCTGCACATAAAAATTCAGTTAGTCTGTACATTGCTTAAATGAGTTGTCTCTGTAGAGTAGCTATAGAGCTATAAGGACATGCATTTGAGAAAGTTCCATTACGAGCAAACCACGTGTAAAATTGTATGAAATGAATTACCTTTCTACCACAAGGTGCCCAAGGCAGTGCAAAATTTAAATAATAATAATAATAATTCATTGCATACTTTGTGTAATTATTTCACTTCTGATAAACAGATTGGTTTGAGTTTTTTTAATTTGATTTCTTTTTTAAAAATATATTTTCAGATTTTTATTTTTATCTTTTGGCTGGCTATACCTCACTTGGTTGAGAATAAATCAGATCAAAAAACCTTTGAATGACAAGGCCAGTCTTACATATTCTAATAAGGAACAGAATAAAGAGCTAGTAAAAGCTGCCTCTGGTTCAGTCTCACGATGGCGGTATCTCTGTAGCTGTAATGCAGTTGTCATGCAGCATGACCTGGGTACACAAGCAGATATAACTGAAGCCATATTGTGATAATGCTGCAAAATAAGTAGGATACTGCAGAATTGTCACAAGCCATGGGAGAGGGAGAGTCAGTCTGCATGGCGTGGTCCTAAAATGTGTGCACTCTCTCCCATAACTATCGGTTGAGTCTTTTTATTCTCTTCCATTCCTGGCAAAGCCGTCTTCCAGCACAAAGAGCCTGTTGCTGGCAGAGAACATCTCTTCCTCTAGAAGAAGCATTTTTATCCTTGAGCAAGGCTAGGTCACTAGTAGGATGGAGTCATAGAACCTAACCTAATATTTATAATAAGGTGATCCGGTCAGTTGAAGCACTTTAAAGCTCAGGGCCCTTGTCTTCAGCGAGTGGTCATTTAGGAGCGTATACCGCTTTCTAATTAAAATGTGTGAGCCTTGGTTGGAATAGATGGTAACATTTTTTGCTCTTATTTTACGGAGTGAAAACCCCCATAAAATTACAGAAGGAGGAGAGTGTGATGTAGTTTGGTGATTGATTTCAAGGTGGTTACTAATCAGGAAGGGGCTCCATAGCAGATGGTACACAGAAACATTTGTGAGGCAGATCCTGTGTTATGTAGAAATAAACCAGTCGGGTTTATGTACACATTAGTATCCTTGATATATGCTACCTCTAAAGATTCATGCAGTTGAGAGCTGGGAGCAGTACTCGAGCGTGAGTTTTATATTTTTCTTCTATTTTACCGTGATAGGTTTTCTTGAGGGTTTAAAAAGTTACGTATATTTGCACTGTTTGGATATACAGAGTGTTGAAGGCATGGAGCCTGTGTGGTTAGAGTTCCAGGCTAGGCCTGGGGAGGACCTGATTCGAATCTCTGCTGAGCTGTGAAGCTTCTACCAGTCCATTGAAATCAGTGCTCTGCTGAGGATGGGACTGCAAGTCACCTTGACCTTGTGTCAATCTTTCGCCTTTGACTCAGTCAGATTAAGCTGAGCTTGTGTGACTGCCCCTATTGCACAGAGTTTTAGGACAAATTGGAGAAGGGGGAGATACTTGTTGTATGCCTACCTGAGCTGGGCAGGAGGGCAACCTAAAATGTGGCAGATTGCTAGCATCTATTTCTGATTGCTGTGAGAAATAAGTAGCATGTTGGATGTTATGTATGCTTGCGGCATTGTGTCTTTTTTTCTGCTGAATAAAAAGCAAATACACTAAAGCAGGCTTTGTGTGTATAGATGTACCTGTTTGTGTTGTGTGTAGGAAGAAGAAAGCTATCCAGTAAATTCTAATTAACTGCATCTTTACTTCTTTCTGTTTCTACAGTCGGCAGCAAGAAATAGAAGAGAAGCTCATAGAGGAAGAGACAGCCCGAAGAGTGGAAGAACTTGTGGCCAAGAGAGTAGAAGAAGAACTAGAGAAACGAAAAGATGAGATTGAGCGGGAAGTTCTTCGCAGGGTGGAGGAGGCTAAGCGCATCATGGAAAAACAGTTGCTCGAAGAACTCGAGCGACAGAGACAAGCTGAACTTGCGGCACAAAAGGCCAGAGAGGTAACGCTCGGTCGTTTGGAAAGTAGAGACAGTCCATGGCAAAACTTTCAGTGTCGGGTTGTGCCTCCTGTTGCGTTGAGAAGGAGATGGAATACAGCAAATCTAATTCCCTTCTTGTGTAAACTTGCATTGCTGCGAAACCTAATTTCTGAGTTATTCAGAGGAGCTCACTGATACCTAAAACGGTTACTCTCCTAAAACCTGTGCAAGGATTCTTGAATTTTAACGGAACTGATCTTCATATTTGAGAATTGTTTGAAACTTTTGCCATGGCTGCAGGATATATCCACAGTCCTTTCTTTCTGGGGGGAAGGGGTTAAACAATCTGTGACTATGTATCCCTCATTTGTTTTGTCTTACCTAGACTGTAAGAGGCTTTATGCCTTCAGTCAGGGGGGAAAAAAACACAGGGTCCAGCACTGAGTTGCTGAACCTTTTCTTAGCTAATCTTTATTTTCCCTTTTAAGCAAACATGCATTCTTCTTGAACACGCAGTGGACAAATTCTGGAATGCTGGTCCTGTTTACTTTCTTCACAAAAAAAAAAAAAAGGCTTATGCCAGTTTCATGAGATCAGTTTTTCAGTGACTACTAACAACTCCTTCTTTTTCTCTAGACTAGAGAGTTGTAAAAGAGCAGGTTGTCCTTGTCTGAAGTGTTGAGCTAAACATGTGACTTCTTCTGTCAGCAGCTGGAGCAGAAGCTGAAAATGTCTTTCTGTGAGACAGTAATTTGCTACTGGAGGTTTTGATGCTTGCCAGCACTAATCACTCCAGGATCCCAAAATTCCAAGTTAGACTACTTTAACCTTGACTGAAAATAGTCCCAAGTGTCAGTCAGCTCTCACTGCATACATCTCTGTATCTGGTGATCTAACTTGAGCGGGGATAGTTTATTAGTTGGTAATAGCAGAAACACTTCAGTAAGATACTTTTTTCCTTCAGGACTTTTGCTAATAATACAGCATGTTTACAATTCATAGTAATTGCATGTGCCATCAATTCAGCAAAACTAAAATGTTGGCTTTAAATAACTGCTGAATTATTTAAGGTTGCAATTTATTAATTTAAAAAAAAATCTTTGCACAGTGGATTTTGGCTGAAGCCGTGGTCACTTCCCAAAGGGTAGCCGACTGAGCAGCAGTGGGGTCAGTGTGATGCTGGCTTACCTCATCCGGGTTATTGCTATGTAGCATCGTCTTGTTCCTGGAGTGAAGGGTGCCAACCTGTAGCTGGTTGCTAGACGTAGCAAGAAGGACTTCTGTCACATACTTGCTTTGTTTCCCATACATTATATTTTTGTGCAGAGCTCTGGCTGATTCTAAAAACATCTAAATATTAAAATAACATGAATATACAATGATAGTAACTGAAATTACATCTGAACCTCATTGCAATCTTTTTGCTTATGGTTTACATATCAGAGTCTCTTTAATTTTAGAGGAAACTCAAGTTTCCAGTTTCATTTCCCTATCAGCCTTTCTCTGGACTCCTGAATCCTAGTATAAAATTGTAGCATGACAGTTTCATGGCTGTCGTCAAAGCCTGTCACACTACAGAATGTCCGGTCCCTTTCCCCACGAAGGAAACCCCGCAGTTCCATGGAGTATGGATTACCATTTGTACTTTTCACTAACAGTAAATGTATTTTTCTTATTAATTGTTTGCCTTAGGAATGTTTTGTATATATATATATTTTTTGTTCCTTCTTACCGTAAACATCTGCATTCCTCAGCTCAGCCTTCCATGTATGTTGTTTCTTTATAAATGGTTGAGCTGCTGATGCAGGCATTGCCAAGCTAACAGTACAAATCATTTTAAAGAGGAAGCTGGCGCGTATGGCAGCCGAGGAGCACACTCTGCAGGACACTGGACAAGACAGTAAATATTCAACTTTTAATGCTGATTAAAGGAGTATAGGTAAAGAATACGTAGGTATACATGATTGGTGAGACAAACTATTCACTTTATTTATATTTTATATTACTCTTTTAATTTGGTAAATAACTATCCAGTTTTTTTTGTAGTTGTCCTTGTTGATTTGTGTGATATTAAAAAAAATACTAGTAATAAATGGTTAGGGTTCTCTGACTAGGGAGGGTTTAGTTGGTTGCTGTTTGAACTGGGAGGGATGATTTTAAATCTAGAGCTAGAGACCAATTTTAGTGGCTGCACAGTTTGCTTTTTTTGAAAGACAAAAAGAAGGTGGCTGTAAAGCTGCCCCTTTAAGTCAGTTCGCAGAAGGAATTCCTAGGAAGACTAGTGCAGATGGGTGAGTGAGTATTTTACTTCTCTAACATCTTAACCTGTCCTCCCCTTTAGGAGGAAGAGCGTGCAAAGCGTGAGGAGCTAGAGCGAATACTAGAAGAGAACAATCGAAAAATCGCAGAAGCACAAGCTAAATTGGTAAGCAAAATTATAATTTAGAGCTGCAAAAACAATTGGCTGCAATCTGACACAAAGCCCTTGGACTTGTTAAATGTAATGGTGTTTGCTTTCTGCTGGCTTATGGCCAGAGGGTTGGATCTGAAGGTACTTCATTGTATGGGGAGATACTTCCTTTCGCTCTCAGGGTTGCTCATTATTTCCCCATCCCTGGAATGCAACTCAAGAGTTGGGGAACTCCCTTGAGAGAGTTTGCTGAAGGTTGGGAAGGCCTTAGAGTGGGGTTGACTTGCAGCACACAGACTGGGTCCAGACCTCTGAACAGAGTGCAGAAAGCTCCCAGTGCTGTTTTGTGTTAATCATAGAAGGTTCTATAGCTGTCTTCGTGCTTGTGCAAACCTTAGTGCATGCGGAATGTCATCTTTGAATTTAGTTTTAGTTTTTTTCCTCACAGTATTCTAGTACAAGGTGTAAAAAAGCTCCCTTACGTAGGAAAGCTCTTCTGAATCCAACCTAGAAGGCTTGGTTTTTATAAAAAGTAATGCCTATTCCCACTGAAGCTAATAGTTAAAAAAAAAATCTCAGTATCTGTAATTATGAGAATTTGGCAGAGATGTTTCTCAGCTAACTTTACAGATGCTACACTGTATTTATACATCATGATGTGGGAAAGAGTAAAATGCTCTAAACTCTTGCCTTAAGAAATAATTGTGATAAAGATCATCAAGGTTTCTGTAGAGTAGTGAGGGTATAGAATTCTTTAGGCCAATTAGCTTGTAAGAGGAGGTTGCAGTCTGCAGACTTGATCCCCAGTCATAGTTGTTTAGCTTGACCCTAATGCTGAAGAACAACAATTGGGCTCTTCCGCACAAATGTGAGCTACAGTGTAAGATTCCAGTTCGATAATGCGGAAGCCGCAAGTACTGTATGAAACCTGCTACTTGCGTTATAACATGTTCTATTATTTTCACATTACAGGCTGAAGAACAGTTGAAAATCGTTGAAGAACAAAGAAAAATTCATGAGGAGAGGATGAAACTAGAGCAAGAGAGACAACGTCAGCAAAAGGAAGAGCAAAAAATTATCCTGGGCAAGGGAAAGTCTAGGCCAAAACTGTCATTCTCACTAAAGAGTCAGGATTAAATTTCAGTTCTGAACTCTTAATGGAAAATGAAACAAACTTTGTATAGTAGCTTCATGTTGAAGTGTTTTTTTTTAATTTTTCTTTTGTGATATTTTTTTTTCTTTTTGGACGTCTGAAAAGTTAGCTTGTTCTAATAGGGGCTGTGCTCTGCATCTCTCTTTTTAACTTCCATTTGAGTTAAATCCTTATCAGATCATTGTCTTTTTTTTTTTTAAAAGAGTAAATCTGTTCTCATCCACTTTGTTTCTGAGATAAAGTGACTTGAAGCAGGTCCGGTCACTTCATCAATTATGTATGGTCTGATAAGGTTTTTACTGACCCACCGATCTCAGAGTTATACTCTGACAATAACTTTTAACGCTGGTTCTGCTGGCTTTTTAAGAAAGTTTGGCAAAGGTATTGGCAGATTTTCCACGGTGTACTGGATCCTCAGTGGTTTGTTATTTTGGTGTCCTATGATACTATCCCACTGTTGTGCTTGATGTTCCCGATAACAGGTAAGGAAAAAAAGTTGGTCAGTGTTGCTGGAGGTGTGTAAAGGGAGTTCAGTATTTGTCTCTGCTAGAATTGGTTTTTATTCCACTGATGAAAGTCAGCCAGCATTCCCAATTGTGTAAATAATCCGATTTGCCGAATAAAGTGAAGTCTTAAATTCATGCGTTTTAAGTACATTTTTTTTTACTTGCTCGGATATTTAATGAATGGCAGCTTCTTTTACCACCATCAAAAGCACACGGGTATTAAAAGTCACCTCTAGACATTTTTTTGTATATTTCCAATGCCAGGGTTGCAAATACAATTGCAGATCCTGCAGCTGTGCTGTTAGGTGGGGGTTCTTGGCTTCTGGTGCTTTTATTTTGAGGGTGTCCTTTAATCTACATTGTCTCTCCTTTTGGATGGGATCCAAAGAGTGTGTTAGGCTCACGGTTGGTGCTAGTCCTGTGGAATTGTTGGCTCTGGGGACTCCCCTGACCTTCCAGGGCTCTTTGCCATGTGGCATTGGGGAGGGGAGGCTGTGTTTGGGAGCAGCAAGTTGAAAGTTCCTCAGGCTCACAAAACAGGTTTTCTAGTTCTTTTGATCCCTGTCTTTAGTTTCATTTTCTAGAGCATGTTGCACAAGTGAGGACTGCCACATGTGTTTTACAATTGCTGCTGCAGTATTCCTGGAAGTGTTTGCTGACATATTGGCTTGCATAATAGTAATGGTTTAGAAGCCTGATAAGATATATATATATATATTTCCATATTCCATTCTAAGCACTTATTTTCTGGCACAGCAGGTTGACATTTGGATTATCAGAATTTTATAACCTTTTGGAGGATAATTTTGTAGACCCGAATACAGTGAAAAGCTAAGCTTGAAGCAAGAAAGCTATTGACATGTTGGTCCTTAACTTTGCGCATTTGGATCCTGTTTGCTTTTGTCAATCCAGGAATATTTTTGAGACTAGATTGAAAAGGAATCCATCTAGCAAGTATTCTCACCCAGCCTTTTCCATTGCCGTGTACTGTTTCTCTAATAGAAATACAGCATCCCTAGTGCATTCTTTACGCCTTCGTTAAGGCAGTTTAATCAAAATGATTGGAGTGTGATAAAAGAACTAACGCTAATGTCTTCTAGGTTTTTTTTGCAAGTGTGTAACTTCTTTTGTGCCAGATGTTTCAATATGTGGCCCAGATACGGAGTGGCCTCATGTTTTATTTGGAGTATAGTATCAAATGATGGCAGTGAAATACATAGTTGAACTCTAAAGGTCAATTAATTTATGGAATATGTTTGTAATAAATGAATACTGCTGTGAGCATTGTGCTTTTCTTACTTCAACCTGGACTAGTCTAAAACATAGCAAACACCCGTTTTATCTCTGGAAACAGTAGGGGCAAGCTCAAGCTGCAGCTGGAAGGATCTTTTTAAAAACTAATTTTGTGTGATTGCGTGTAGTTCAGTGTCCCCCCCCCCCCCCCCCGGAAGAATAACGGACTGAAATACCAGTTGAACTGGTGCTGGCCTGATCCCCCCCCCCCCCCAGTTCCACAGCTTCTAGTACTAAGAGAAAAGAGGGACTGCTGCATAGCACCACTTTACTGGGCTTGAGACAATGTAAGTTTCAGTAGGTTACTGTGGGAAGCTTATAGATTCCCAGCATTGGAGGTACACAAATTTCAAATGTCTGTAGAAACAAGTATAGGTCAATCCTGACTTTACTGTGTTCCAAACAATTTCCTTCAGTCTTCTGGGGCAAAATGTTGAAATACCTTTAGATGTCCAAGTGTATAGCAATATAACTTACAAGTACCTGCCGTCTGAGAAATAATTTGGCTGTATGGTATAAATTCCAAATTATAACTTGCTCAACGTTTTATGAGATGCCTTTTGTTGTCTGTGCAGTATTCAAATAAAATCATACATGCATTCTTTCACACAGGACAGTGGAATTGGTGGTCAGGATTTTTAAGTGTCTTAAGCAATGCGTATATAAACTGGCCTTTCTAGATTTTTTTTTTCTTGAAGCAAAGATGGTATTGCATTTAATAAAAAAATATGGAGCACTAACTTGTATCATGGAGTGCTGTGGTTCATACAAATACAGCTTTATTAAGCCCTCCAAGGACAAAAAAGGCTTTTTCCGTTTGCTTGCATTGAAAATGCTGCTAGGACTTTAAAAGTCTCTAGTTTAGAATCTTCAAATATTTTGTTTCTTCCCAATGCTTTTCAGCATACAAAGAACAGGTTGAGTCTATTCAAATGCACTTCTGCATTTGAAATTCTAAAACAAACAGTGTAATGCTTTTTTAATTAGTTGTATTTTGGATGGTCCTATTTTTTTTTTAAAAAGTATACTAACAGTTAGAAGGACTTTGTGGGGCAGATCTGTCCCTGCTTTGCCTAGTCAGCTTGGGGTTTGGTTTGAAGCTCCACTGAAGGTTGGGAGAGCCTTGCAAACAGAATGCGTGACAGCCCAGGGCCCTGAACTGTTTGAGAGGAAATCAAGTAAAATGGCTTTGTTCTTCCACTAGCAGGTTTTGGCATTGAAAGGAGGGAGAAAAACAATTTTATCTGATCTCTCCTCCCCCCCCCCCCCGCCCCCGCCATTTGTAATGCCCTGTACTGTTGTACATTTTGGAGGATTTTCAGAGCAAACAAGCAGCCCAGAAAAATGGGGGAGGTCCAAGATCTGTTCCAACAGCTTCCGTGAATACTACTACTGTGTGGGCAGTTTGTCTGCAAGCCCTACAATAACAAGTAATCTTTGCAACTAAGAATCCCCTTCCATAGACACATGTACATCTCACCAATCTAGAAGCTGCTTTCTCTGTTGATCTGGTTTATCCACCTCCCAAGCACAAACAGGAAAGCACAGAGGAAGTGGCTGCCAATTAATGGGGGGGGGGGTAATGTTTTCCGTATCCTTCCTTGCTCCTAACCTCGCCAAGGAATCCTGGGAAGAGTAAACTGTTGCTTACTGCTGCATCATCCTGTGAGATACAAAATTGATTTGCCTGCTATGGTTTCAGTTCCCCTGGCTTGGTGCCCCCCCCCTCCCCCAGAAGACTGGAGAGAAAGACATTGTTGTAGTCAGGTAATGAGGAAATGGCAAGGTCAGGAGCTCTGAGTACTCCCAACTAACACTCAGCTGAAGGGTTTCTCTTGGGATGCTGGTGTACTCTGCTTTGCTTCCTTTCAGCTGGTGCACTAACTGTCCTGAGCAGGTGGTCCATGAAAGGTTCATCATTTGAGGTGCAGTGCAGGTTGCATTTGGGGCATGTAAGCTGATGGATTCTTGCACCCATGAAGCCAACAACCCCTAACTTGATCATGAAGGGAGACTTTGTGCACTAGGCAGAGTTTGTGTATCTTCCCCATTAGATTCTAGGGGAAATCTTCATTTTGCCCCGGGGAGCCCCTTTGCTTCTCCGCTGAACAGAGTGGCTGGAAGCTGAATCCTGAGCAGTTAATTTGCAGTGAATCCTAATGATTGTAAGCAGTTTTATTTCGGAGTAAACAGGCCGAAGAGGACAATGGCTGTAACTTTGAGAGCGAGTGTGTTTGTGTGCTAATTTGACTTTTCTGACAAGGGGTGGGGGTAAAAGTCCTTGATGCAAGTTTTCCAAAGAGAAATGCTGAATATCATTCAAGAATCACGTCCTTTTTCTCTCCCCCCACCCCACATTTTTTAAAAAAATCCCTGTGAAGATAAAAGACCCTGGATTGAGGAAGGGGACTCCAGAAATCCGAATCGGCTTCAGTGTTCAAGTCTAAACGGGGGGGGGGGGGGGGGGGGGGGTTAGGCTGTATTTGGGACATACATACAGAGAAGAGATGCAACTGCGCCTGTTGACATAGCGGCAAAACACCCCCCCCCCCTCCAATCCCCGAATACAACGGCTTTTGTATGCGAGTAACCCAGGGCCCCGGGGTTAGGCTGCAGCGTGAAGAGGCCCTTGGGGGGGGGGGGGGGGGGAAGGGAATGCCATGCGATTTACTAGAGCGCGTTGCCGAGCTAGGCGGCCCAGGCACCTGCGGCAGGCCCGGGGAGAAGAGCGGCCTCGCGTTTGGGCTCCCGGGGCCTAGAACGCAAGCCAAGTCTGGCGACCTCCGAGTCCCCTCCCGCGTGCAAGGCCGGCCTGTCCCTCGCCGGGCGGCTCTTCCGGTGGCTCCGGCTGGGGCCCCGCGGTTCACACGCGCGGGCCGTCCCTTCCCCCCCCCCCCCCCCCCCCGAGCTGCGCGGAAGGCTCCGAAGGGCCGGCTTGCGGTACCAGCGGCCCGTCCAAAGGGTGGCGCGCCCGGAGGGCTTTCGCGGGCCTGGCCGTCGGCGCAAGGAAGTCCCCCGCAGCAGGAAGTGGCTTCCTCCAGAACACTTGTTCGGAGCCCCAGCTGTAGTCGCGCTTCCCTGCGGGGAGGCATGAACAGGATTCGGAACAGGGGAGGCATGAACTTCGGAACAGGATTCTTTCAAAAAGTCCTCGAACGCAAACAAACAGGTGTCGCTCCTCCTCGCCAAGATTCGGATTAGCGGGGCGGGTGGGTTTGGATCCTGTTTCCACCAGGCATGGGAGTGGGGGAGCCAGGAGCGGATCGGGTGGGTCTGCAGCCAATGCTCCCTCTAAGCTGTGGAGTCTTGTGAGCAAAAATTCTACTTTGTGAGCTGCTGGCATTGAAGTTGTGAACGAGCGATTTGGTGCTGCGTAAAATAATTTGCTCTGCAGTCATCCTTCCTGAGCTAAGACAAGAATGTGTGAGCTGGAGGCTAAAAAACTGTGACCCAGCACACAGTGACTCAGCTTAGAAGGAACACTGTCTGCAGCCCCCCCCCCCCCCCCCACCCCTCGGATCGCTACGCGGGACTTCCCGGGAAAGACAGCCGAGCTTGGGGCCGTCTAGCATTGGAAAGGGACAGGTGACGGGAAGGGGCAGCGATCCCGAGCGCGCGCTCACTTGCTTGCAAGGAAATCGAACCACCGGGACCTGGTGGGCCAGGTGAAGAAACAAACCTCTTGGGCTCCAGGGGTCCGGCGCTTAAGGAACTCCAGTGACTAGCTTAGAGTAAACGCCGGTAAAAATCTCGGGGCGGGGGGGGGGGGGGGGCTTGCGGTCCCGATCCGAGGAATATTTACTAGAGAGTAAGCCCCCCCCCCTCGAAATGGCAGGGGACATTTCCAAGCAAATGCTCGCGAGACGGCAGCCCAGCTTCCCGAGGTTAATCGGCGTCCTCACTTGCTGGGCGGGTGCGAAAGCAAGCTGCGCGTTCAACAGGGGCAGCACCGTCTCTGTCCGGCCATGTCTGTCTGTCTGTCTGTCTGTCTTGCAAGCTGCAGAAACTCGGCAATTATTAGTCCCCCGTAAACAATGTCGAGAGGCCCAGAATGGACTCCTTAACACACACACACACACACACACACACACACACACACACACACCCCCAAACCCCCCTTTCCCCGATAGTCCAAAGGCTCCTTGAGAGGCCCCCTAATAACAGCCATCCTGGCCTTTGTTTAGCTGTGTTGTCAGTGGGGAGGGGATGTCATGGGTTATTCCAGTTAACAATATTTTCTTTTCCCAAAAAAGGGATCCAGATGTCCCGCACGGCTATTTGCAGCCTTGCGAAGAAGCGGCCCCGTTCTCTAGCCAAGTCCCCCTCTGGCTCTCCAGCTCTAATTTTAGCCACTCGGGGCTATTTGAGGCTTTCCAGATGTGCCCGGGCGCGGAGGGAGCTCGCCGGCCCTCGTCCCAGAGCAGGGAGTCCCCCCCCCCCCCGGCCCCGGTCCGGCCCCTCCATCCCCTCCGGCTCAGACGGCGCGGTTCTGGGCTCCTCTCTGCCGGCCAAGGTACCTCTCCGGGGGCGCAGATCCCCTGGGCAGACGACTCGGCCCCGCATTTTGGGTCTGGGGTCCTGGCGGGAGGGGGTGGGCTTGTGCCTCTGTCGGCTGCCTTTCGCCTTCCTCCGGCCCATCCCCAGCTCCGAGGAAGTCTCTCGGCTGCGGCCGCCGGCTCCAGGTGCGCCTAGGGAATCCCCCCCCCCCCCCCGCGCGCGCTCTTGTTTGGCGTCGGGTCTGCGGCGGTATTTGCAAACTCCATTAATAGTTTACTCGGCGCCCCTTTCTCCGTTGGGTGCGACAGACACCAGCGAGGTCGATTCCAGCGGCGGCCTGGAGCCAGGGGGGTCTGCCCGGCGACGAGGGGGAGAAGGAAGGCCTGGACGCGTTCGCCGCCCCGTGGGAATGTGGTGGGACGGGGACCTTGCTGGAGGAGACAGCCAGGCGGCGTCGCCCGGGTTGGGGAGCCGCGCCCGGGTTGTTCTCGCAAACAGGGCCTTTCCGGAGCGGCCGCTTTGACTTTTTGAAAGGATCTTGTCGATTTTTTGAAACAGGCCGAACAGCCTTGGGAGGTGGGGGGGACTGCAAGGCTCTCCCGGACAAGAGGTCAAAAGGCCGGTTTTTGTTTTCCCCCAAAAGTGAGGATAGAATCGTTAGGACGCCTCCGTCCGATTTCGCGAAAATGAAGTTTTGGGCCGGGGGTGGGGGGGATTCCAGATGTGCGCGCGGGGATTTCCGTCTTCCTTCCTTTTACTGAGAAAAGCGACCTTTGGACGAAGCGTTTCAGATTCTCCTTTTGGGGAAGACAGTTTTTGACCTTGATGACCGCGTTGATTTCAAATAAATGTTTGCACAGAATAACCACACAGTACACCATAACAAAGTTTGAGTCCGGGGGCACCAGCGAAGATCAACAAAGTACAGCATATTAGCCGTGATACATTCTTCAAGCATCGCAGTACGTTGATTGCCACAGCCATTTCGACTGATATACTTGGAGGTAATTCTGAGTTTTGCTGTTCTTCTCCTACACAAAACCTTACATTAAAATAATTCATAATCGGTAACAGATGGGATACATCTCGTTCTTGACTGGTTTTGATTTCGCGCGGCTTTCTTTTTTGGCGAGCGGCCGGTTAGGTAGAAAAGATCGAAACCAGGACTTTCCAGCTGTAATCCCCCCCAAACGGCTCAACGCCCCCGCCCCCCAAAGCCCCGTTACAAATCAAGTCGGGTTAACTCCAAAGTGTTGCGAGGACCGCAGGGTGAAAGTTGACTGGGCGTTGTTATGCTGGCTGCGGTTTCGCACCGCAGGCGCTAGTGGGCGCTGTGGGTCTACGGCTGCGAGGCTGACAGGGCGCGACTGAGCTCGCCGCGGAGGCGAACCTGCTCTATTCCCGGCCGCGTCCCACTGCCCCGGGGGCCCCTGATCCCTTTCCCCCGCGCTGTCTCCACTGCAGGCCATCTCCCTTCGCTCTGCTCCCAGCTGCAGACTCTCCCCGCCAAACAGCACCAAAGCACATTGCTCATAAAGCACCCGGCAGGTGTGGAAGGGGCAAGAATTCCCGGCCCGGGTCGACTGGACTGGGGGATGGGTGGGGAGACCGGAAGAGAAAGAGGCCAGCGAGAGCCCTCCAGATGCGCTCCCAAGGGCCGCCCGGGACACCTGCGCCCCAAGCCTTTGCCCCCACCCTCCGCCGCCATTCGCTGGAAATCAGCCCCCCCCCCCCCCGCGCTGGAGATGAGATGGAGCCATTTCCAAGTCTTACGGTCGGAATCCCCCTCCTTGGAAACAACGGGTGGTGGTGGCACCCAGGAAAGCCAAAGAGTGCCGGGCGCCGCGGGGCGTCACTGAGGAGCCAGTTCCGGCTGTATCTGGGTCATCCGCGTATGCCGGGCGGGTAGTCCTCAAGAGGCTCTTTCCCGGGCCTCCGATCCTCAGGCGGAGGATCAGCGCGACGAATCTGGGCGAGTCACGGGGGGTGGGGGGTGGGGAATCTCAGAGATCCCTTCTGACGGCTGGAGGCAGTTACCCGAGCGAGGACGGTAGCCAACTCTGGAAGCACAAAGACCGCCCCCCCCAGTCTTCCCAAAGACTCCCAAAGACACCCCCCCCCCCCCGGACGAGAGAACTGACCATCGCGGCGTGGCGGCCCCGGCCCCGTGGGGTTTCCCAGGCAAAGAGCCGCACAGAGGTGGGTTGCCCTCGCCTGCCTCTGCATAGCGCCCTCGGACTGCCTTGGAGGTCTCCCAGCCAGACACTAACCCAGGGCCGGCCCCGCTTCGCCTCCCAGATCTGACCGGAGTGGGCTAGAGCCAGACGAAGGCGCGAAATAATAATAACAATACTAATATAATCCGTAATGAAAATAATTGCCCTTTGGATCCCTCCCTTGTTCTTCGCCACCGTGGAGTTGACTCACGAGCCGGGCCGCCTTACCTGTCCTCCTCCCACCCCGCCCTTCCCCGCGCGGGGCCCGCCCCCTTCGGCACGCGGGGGGTGCGCCCAGACGCGAGGTGCGCCTAAGTGACAGGGGCGCCACCCAACCAGCGGCGGAGTTGCCGGGGAAGGGGGGTGGCCGGGTTTATAGTGGGGAGCCCGAGCGCCTGAGCGGGGACTCGGAGCCGCACTCTCGCCTTTGGAGTCCAGCAGGAGCCGGCGGCTGGAAGAGCGCCCGGCCCGAAGCAGCAGCGGCGGCGGCGGCAGCAGCAGCAGCAGCAGCAGCCCCCGAGGAGGACGAGGAGGCGAAGGAGAGAGCCCTTCTGCTGCCCAAGGGGGGGCTGCGCGGCGGGGGTGTGCGTGTGTGGTGCGTTCGTGGCTGGCTGGCTGCGTGGGAGCGCGCGCGCCTGGCTCGGTGCGCCGCCGCCGGCTCGCCTTTGCCTGCCTTTGGCTCCGGGGTCGCGGGCGCTGGGAGCCCGCCGGAGCCTTCTCGCCGCCCGGTCTCGAGGGAGAGGGACAGCCGCGGGCTTGGACGCCGGGAAGAAGCCGCCCTTGTGTGCCTCGCCGCCCTTGGCCGGGCAGGAGAGCGAGCGATGGAGCGCCGCGGAGGCGCCGGGCGGGACGCGGCGTTTCTCCTTCTCCAGGTGGATTTATAGAGGCGCGGACGGCGGCGGCGGAGCGGAGCCGGTACCCCGGGAGTTGGAGGAGACGGCGGCGGCGGCGGGGGGCCCCCTGTGACGACGACGACAGGACTGAGCGACGGCGGCGGCGGCTCTTGTCTTCCGCCTCTGGCAGCGGGGCGGGCGGCGGCGCTGCTGCTCGCCTTGGCGGGGCGTTGCGGCGGCTCGATGCCGGCGGCCGGGCGCAGGAGCCAGTGAGGCGGCCGGCCGCGGATTTGCTTGGTGGCGTGGCGGGCCGGGCAGGAGCGCGGGCGGGCCTGGCGGGGACTTTTCTTGGGGCCGCCCTGCCTGGCCGGCGCGGAGTTGGCGAGCCTTCGAGGCAGGAGCCGGCGGTGGCGGCGGCGCCCCCGACCATGGTAGCGCGCCGGGGGGGATCCCCGCTCGGGAAGTGCTGCTGGGCCATCTGGGTGCTCTTGTGCCGGACCGTCCTGGCCAGCTCGCTGGTGCTGGAGCCCATCTACTGGAACTCCTCCAACCCCAAGTAAGTGCGCCGCCAGGCCGGGCCAGCAGGTGGGCGAGCGGGAGGGGAAGGGAGAGTAGGGGGCGCCTCTCGCGCCCAGCCAGGCCCTTGAGCCAGGCCGCAGGCGCTCTGCCCTGGCGCGCCTTCCAGGCGGCTGCGGGCACCTGGGGAGGCAGCTCGGCTCTTGCTGGCCGCCGGGGTCCGGCCCCGCGTCAGGAGGAGGGGGGAGTGCAGGGGCCCGGGGTGGGGGGGGGGCTGTTCTTTCTGCAGGAAGAGGCTTTTGTATTAAACGCGTACAATCCCCCCCCCCCAAAGCGCATCATTGGTGGGCAAACGTCGCGCATTCCAATAGGATTTGTGCTGCGATCCTAAGGAGAGTTCTAACTCTCGGTGGGTTTTAATTGGGGCGCAACCCTGTGTGGGATGCCGCTGTTACTTTCAAGGCAAGCGCTGCCAGCACTCCGTGCCTCCTGGCTCTGGCGCCCAGCCCTTTTCGAGCACACAGATGGGGTCCGGCAGAAGTCCCCTTCGCAGGTATTCGGTTCACGCACGATCCCTTTCGTACGCCAGCCTTCTTCTGCCCACCGATCTAGCGGAGGGCGGGCCTAGAGTGTCAGGAGAGAGAGAGAGAGAGGAGAACCTGGCAGAATTGCGTGCCGGTGACTCAGCCATGGGCAGGCTCCCGTCCATCACCGATCGGCAGGCTGGAGCCGGTGGCGCGGCTGGGCAGAGAACAGCGAAAGGGTAGCGAGAGGGAGCCGGCGGCTCGCTTCCCGTCCCTGTGCCTAGCTGGCGTCTCCTCTCCTTGGCATCAGGCTGGCGAGTCACGGAAGGGCATACGACCAGCCAAGGGCTCTTTCGTCTCTGCTTCCTTTCTTTAGAAAACCAGGCAGAAGAAGAAAGGATCGCCCCTGAAAGGGGGGTGGGTCGCTTGGCTGCACACAACTGTTGGGGGGGGGGCGGCGGCGAGAGAGTTGTTCTGCAGGGCGTTGAGGCCGCGGAACGGGAGGTGGGAGTTTCCGCCCCTGTTCCGGGGGTTGTAAAATTGTATCCCTTGTTGTCGTTTACAATTAAGGTGAAAAAATGCCCTCCTCCCCATAAAGAGGCTGGAAGGGAGGTGATGTGTTTGCAGCATAGTGGAATCGGTGGATTAGTGAGGGGCGTTCAGCAGGGAGGGCTTTCATATGCAGTGCCGGAGTTAAGGCGGAATCAGAGAGACTCCTGATAAAAGAGTCTGCGTTTCTTATCAGCTTTAGAAAAAACAACAATGTTTTGTTGCAGATAAAGTTGACTGTGGTAGAAATCTAAGAGAACCTCAGTAGGGTTTCTCTCTCTCTTTTTTTTCTTTTTTTTTTAAAAAGGGAGCGTAGATGAGAGTCTTGCTAATATTGGCAGGCAGAATGATTTTTTAAGGAGCCATCGTAACAGCGCCGCCTTTAAGGGCTTCTTAGAAAACAGAAAAGGAGCCGATCTCTTCCCTGTACATCAAACTTAGTGCTTGTGAACAATTCTAAGCTGTCTGTGAAACACAAGAGTTAAATGGCTGCTAAAATACCTTTACATGGAGGGTGCATTGGGGGGAAAGAAAGAGCCTGTCTCCCAAGTGTGAGATGGCTGTTCAGTTGGGTCTCTCTCGCACTCGGTCCCTATGACCTCCTAAAAAGACACTGCAAGTTTGGATTTGGACCTCGAATCCAAAGGAGTTTATTTACAAAATCACATTCTGACTCCATCATTTCCCCCCACACTTTCTCCTCGGAGGAAAGGGAGATTTATGAGCAGGGGTTGTGACCCTTGATAACAAGCCTTTTTTTAAAAAAAATTAAATAGAGAAAAACAATAAAAGGGGGCCCTTTGTTTTCATTAAAATGGGGGGAATTGGCTTCTCCTGAACTGGATCATGGCACTCCTGTTCCGCTCAGCGGTGCTTACCTCTCCTCCCAAGACAGACATGTAAAGAAATTGCTGCTGTGCAAGAAACACTCCTTAGTTGCGTCTGGCTGTCTGGATTAAAGCTTAGTGTAATTCTCTTTTAGAGCTTGGAAAGCCAGAATATTAAATCTGTGTTTACACACAAAACGGGCAAGACAAGATCCGTATAAAAAGCAGAGGGTTTTTAAAAGAAAACTGCCATGGACATGAGCGAAGGGGGAAAGAGGGTCACATTTGTATGGCTGATAGCATTAAGCGGAGTGGTAGAGATGGAGTGTGTTCTTGTGTCTGCTGCTGCAGTCTAGTAATGACTTTATTCCTACAGAGGTCACTCTTCCAATACAGAACACGGTCAGTGCGCACTGGCCATTTCTGTCCTAGCTGCTTCCAGGCCTAACCTTGCCATAACTCTCCCTCCCTTCTATTTGAAGTCACAAATGGCTTGTTCTGGGAGTGCTAACAGTATATGACCCCTTCCCCAAAGTCTTGAATCTGTTTTAAAGGGCAGTACAGATTGTGTCGCTTCATAAACAGTTGAGCATGCTCAAAAGGAGCTTTAACATGATCTAATTACTGCCCCGTCTCTGTCCTAGAAGTACCACTTCTAAATTGCCTGGTGACAGTGATTTTAAGTTTTCTTCCCTTGATTAATTCAGGTTGACTCAGTTCTCTGAAAAGGTTAGCTAGAAGGTGTTGGAGACATGGAAAAAGGAAGCCTTTGTGGTTTGTAGGCCTTGCAGGTTTGTGCTTTGGGGAGCTGTACAAATGCATTAGTGATATTTCTGGTGGGTAGGGGGAGATCTGCCCTTCTCAAGAACAGCTTTCAGAATTCAGTGCCATTGTTTGCAAGAAGGCTAGCGAATAATTCCTTAGGAAAATGCAGGCATTTTACCAAGGATAGACTTTTGCCTCCTCCTCTTTAGATTCTTCTTGGGAAGAGCTTGGTTTAGGCCCACATTTTTTACTTTTCCGTACTATAAGTGGCAACAGGCAGTTAGTCCATTTGTGGAATATGTATATTTATTATTTTTAGCATATATGAAAGTGTTAGACTTGGAAGCAGCTAATCACAAATTTTGATCAAAATTCATTATTTATAATAGAATAACTTTGATCCTAAGTATTTTCATGACCTAATCTCTTGAACTACAATTGTGATTCTGTTTAATGCCTAGAATGTTTAGCAAGGCGAGGAGAGAGAAGACAGACCGAAACCCCCTCCTTGTCTTGAGGTGTAACTTAGATGTACATAAAACCTTTCCCTGAAATACAGGATATATCTTTCTACTATGTCAGTAAAAAGAATCTTTAGCATGTAGTATCATTTGCATCGGAGGTTATGAGGATGCATGTAGGTGGAAAGAAATACTTTAACTAGAATATCATTTTTAGAGATCAGCATAACAATGCATTCTTATGCGGAGTTACACCCTTCTCATTCTATGGTGCACTTAGACGGGTGCAACTTTATTTAGGGTTGCCCCATAAAGGCAGTATAATAAACTACTTGGTTGTGGATGTACACCCAGCTGCTTCCCACCCACCCCCAGCCAATTCCACACCTTCGACTCTGTCCCTGAAAAGATACTGTTTCCCGTGTTTTACAGCTTGACCTTGGGAGCCAGGATGACAACCAACATCTAACTTGATTCTGCAAAATACAGTCTGTAGTCTCTAGTTTACTGGGTTGGATCTAGTCTGAAGGACGTGGAGCTTAGCTTATCAAGAGCACTTGTCAGTGTGAGGTTGCTTTCCTTGTATTGAGTGTTTGTGCCAGCTAATCACTTTTCTGTTTACAGCCAATTCTGAGGTTCCTTTCCTTTAAGATTTTTTTTTAAAAAGTAATAATTTGGCTAAAGGAAAGCAAACAGATAGCCGATATCTCTGATGATAACATATTACACAAGAAATCCGCCAGGGTTAGTCTGAACAAACACTAACCTGTCAGGGACTGATAAAATGGCCTGCAATTGATGGCCCTATTTAAGCGTAGTTTCAGTGGCATAAACCAGGCTGCCTCTCACTGGCTGTTTGTGAAATTCTTATTTTTGTTGTTGTCGGCAAACAAGTGTGCATTCACTGCTGACTGAATAGACCCTTGAACTGTGCTCTGCAATTTACGTTTGGGTTATTGTTGTCGGTTTTAATATAGAGTAGGGGGGGAAACCCATACAAAGCAACAAGGATGGGATTGTTAGTTCTTTCACATCCACATCCCTTGCATTTTGTCAGGATGATAAACTGTAAGTAATGGGGAGGCTTTGTTTCATAAGAAAACTGAACCTATTGGAGTAGAAAGAGGCTGCTGAAATGCTATCTCACAACATGTTAGGGTATGCCTTTTACTTGACAATACTTTTATTTGGGACTCATGACACTTTACTTCTTAATCTTAGCTGCTGTAGACTTCATAATGTATATGAAGGTGTTTGGGCCTGGCTTACTTATGGGCCTAGGTAACAGGAAAGTTGGATACTTCCCCATGAGCTAAAAAGTCTTAAAATACACTTGAATTTTCACTCTTGAAATGTGGGATGTGTAGTAACCTTCCAGAACATTAAGGTATTTTTCACATTAGCTGAAACTTCATTACAATAGCTCTGAGACATGGATTCACCTGATAACAGAGGCCAGCCCTCCTATCCTGAGGAAGCAGAGTGGATTTATTATATCATCTAGAAACTTACATGTCAGTGTGTAAAATGCAGACTGAACTTAGTATAGTCTAAGAACTTTGCTTCAGTTTTCACCCAAGACATAATTATTCCCAATTGCTCTTCAAAGGCAACAACTCTTAAATGCGTTCCTTTCTTTCAGTGGCGTCTGGTGTAAAATATTTGTAGTAAACTGGTGTAAAATGTTTGTAATAAATAATAAATAAAAAAAATAGCTACAGGAAATTTATGGCCAGCAAAAGACCAAATTTCTGACTCTCTCTTTTTTTAACTCCCTTTTACATGTGATTATTTGAGAGTACAGTGAGTCTTACCTGTTTACGTTTTTAAACTCACTTTCACTTCAAGAATTGCTGCTAGATAGTAAGTGAATCAAAATCAAGATGAAAGGAATGGTTTTATTTAAATTCCCCCCCTTTTTTCTTTTTGCCATTTTTAATGGGTGCACATAGCTTTATATGACATTTAGATATCTCCTGCTCGGGGAGAGGAGGGGGAGAAACCAATAGGAAGTTGGTTGAATGTTTGTCTCCAGAGAAATCTCTTTGAGGTGGTGTGCCATTTAGGGAATCTATTAGAGGCCACAATCAATATTTTTGTGTGTGTAGAGAACTAGTCTTAAACGGGTACAGACAAAGAGGAAATGTTCTGGGAGGGAACAGTGGTTAAAACTTTATTCCTGTGAACTCAGCCTTCCTTGTGCACTGACAAAAATCCACCATTTCTCAGGCTGCTGATCTCATCTTCTATGTAGGCCTCACTTCACTGCATGTTGTTGGAGAACTTAGAAAGAGGGGTTGACTGGAATACTTTGCCCAAGTGGGCCTAGCACTCATAAACATCAGACTTGGGACATGTCGTATCTTTTCATATTTCCAAGTGACAGAACCCCCTGCCCCCTCAAATTTGCATTTGGTAAATGTAAAGTAGACCGGAGGGATGATGGCCAAACACAGCGTAAGAAACTGCTTGGGAAGAGAACTCCTGTGGCTTCATTGTTTCTCTGTAAAGCTAGTGCATACAAAAGACATAACACTATTCAGCCCTTCATCCATGATGGAAAATGTAAACTGATGGCATTGTCCCTCTTGTTTAACTTGTTTAATTCTCATTTCAAATTCAGTAGTATAGCGGCCGTGTGAACTCTGAAGATTTCTTTTAGTAATCCATTTTGTAGTTGCGAATCAAAAACAAAGTGAAAAGGTCTGACACAATTTGCTTTTATTTTTAGGCAAATCAACCCTGCTCCTAGTTAATAAGGGGATTACAACCCAGACTAGGCCCTTTACAGATGTAATGTAAATCAAGGGCAGGGTATAAAGAAAGTGATCCCTTTTGATTGAAGTATGGTAAAAAGGCATAGAGAAACTAGCAGCGGTAATCTGATTGTATGGCAATAAAACCACCATTTTCTGTCTTTCAGATAAAAATAATGTGGTAAATCCATACAGCTCATAAGATGTAAAGGCAGATAAAGGGGGAATACCATGGCAACATATAGATTAGCTTGATGTTAGAAATGACACGTCTATGAAAGGGATGTGGAAACTAAGGGCCTTGCTTCAGGGCCATGAGGTATTATGTGAGAACGGTCAAAAAAAACTTGGGGGGGGTGGGTTGGGATTAGGAAGTATAAAAGGCCTACTTGTGGCCAGGCCTGGTTGAAGCAGTAAAGAAAAGCTGCTCAGTTCTTGCTCATTGGTGGTGTCTAATATGGTAAAGGTAGATTGCATTTACTGCCTTTTTATTGCTAGAGATGAGGGCTGATTAAAACTTCGGATCATTGCAATTGTGAGGATGTAGAAGATTTTCCTTTTTAACTCCTGGCCTAGCTGCAGTAGGATTAGCTGCACTTGAGAGTTTGTTTCCTTAATCTATTTGGGATTCAGACAGGGCCATGCTGGCAGGGAAGGGATAGGTAGTGCTGAGGTTATCTGAAAAGAAAACAGAGAGCTTTTCATTTCAGTCATCTTTCAGACAGCGGCTCTGGATCTCGCACTCCACGGGAGAAGCTAAAACAAACATTCCATATTGTCCTCCTCCCTTAGCCAGATGATCCTTCGAGAGATTTTTTTTTCTTATTGCTTCTACTTGTTTCACAACCTCCAAGCAGAATAAGAGAAAAAAAGGAGAAATCCATCTTTCAGGGTTTTTATTTTCTCCCCCACAGACCCCCAAAATAAATTAAAGCAGCTTAGATCCTGGTGGTATTTATTGAAATCCAGAGCTTGAATGACCCGGTGGGTCTATTTCACATTGAGACAGCTGGACCAAACTCCTTTTTTAACATCCATTTCAAATGAATTAGGCCAGGATAAAGGAAGTCCCCCCCCCCCACTTGATTACCATGTATTGGTAAGGTTTTGCAAAGGCTATAAAAGTGCAAGGGGATGGTTTAGATACATGGATTCTTCTGTATGTCTGCCTTTAACCGTCCTATGCAAAACAGCATTCTTGCTTCTGTCTTGCTAGCACCATCAGCATTTGTAAAAGAGCCATAAAAAGCTGCCCACCCCCCAAAAAAACCCCACATGCTATTACATAGGGAACATGGTAGCTCAGATGAGAACTGCTACACGTTGAATCGTTCTCCACATGGAAGACAGCACACAAGGTCAGAGTAAGTTTGGCCAAAATCTGCACATTGGGGGTTTCTATGCTTGAAGTCCTCCAGGTTGCTGTGTATTTTCTTCTCTGTGGAAGCCCTTTGAAATCTTTTGACCCATACTTCGATGTTCAATCCAAATTGACAAGCTGTTCCAAGCTGATATGGTTTAACAAACGTGTCGTAGGCAGCTTAAGTATATTTGTGTAATATATGGAGCCTTAGGAACTGTGATGTTTTTCAGTGTCCTAGTCTAACCTCCAGAAATCTATAGCACAAGATCCATTTTGGCTGCAGATGCTAGGCAAAAGCTCAGGGGCAAAGCCGTCTTCTGCTTTACAGGCTGATCACATCCAAGCACCTTGCATTCTGCATTTGACAATGATTGCTAATGGGCTATTCAACTAAAGTATTTGCTTGTTCACAGGGAACAGGGCATGATAAATGTCCAGCAAGCTTGCGGCCTCCTTCAGCTTTTCAGATGGGAGACTGGTGCATATTTATGGAAGGCAAATGACAAAAGAAGCGGCTGAATTACTCTGGCCTTATGCTTTCTGTTGGAACAAGGGTTAAAGTGATTAAAGAAATAATGCAAAAAACCAATGTCATTTTGTTTGCTAACCATTATCCTACATTTAGCTTTCGAACCTACCTGTCATGTCGCATTTCAGAAACGGCTGCAGATAAAGCTGTGTACATTTGGTACAGCATAGGGGAAAGAAGAGGCAATTATTTAGGTAGCGTTTCTTGTGCAGCAGATTGTCAAGCATTCCTCTCTTTACATGGTTCCCTCTTCAAAACCAATAGAGGATTCAGATCTTTAACATTTCAGGTACCTGTATACGTTCATTCAAACGAGGACTTGTAATGCCCTGAAGTTTGCAGCTCGGGGAATTATGTTCTCTGCTGCAAAGCTATTTCACAGTGCATGGAAAAAGTTGGCAGAACTTAGAACAATGTATTAAGTAATTTTTTTTAAAAGCAGCTAAAATGTTTGTTTTTCTTAGTTTGACCGTTTCTTTTTTTCCCAAAGTAAAATTTGGTAGATTTCCACAATTAAGTGCATGCAAGATGGGCAATGAATAAATTCTGGGGGCAGGCCAGCTCACTGTTTTGATGAAAGCAGAAACATGTTCTTATTCCAAGTTGTATCTTTGTACCATCAAGTCCTGTGAAATGTTTTTGATTGTTCTTCTGACGTCAGTGGTAGCCTAGCTTCAACTCAATCTTGACAGCTTATAGGCATTTCATGTAGGGCAGATGGCTTGCCATTTGCAGGCAACATCATTTTGTAAGGTTAATGGGAAAACCTTGACCCCCAGTGTAGCTGTGTGAATAGCCCATTGCACGCAACATATTTATGGAGCCTAAATGGGCATCGGTTGGGTCAAATGGGCTCACAGGGGCAAGCTCTGATGTACACAGATCCACTTAACAGTATGTAAAGATCCTGTCTGTGGGTGCAGGCACACATCTGTGCAGTGGGGAACCTGGCGAAAGCAGAATTCATGACGATAACAAGAGAGCCCTCCGCACACAGTTCATGTCCCTTCAAGTGGATGTGTGTCTGTGAGGAGTGGGGTGGGTATTGCTGATCCATGGGTGTGTTGTGTGAAGAGGACTTACATATGTGTAATCTCAAAACTGAAAGTCATAATTAGGGTCCTTAACTTCTGGATACTGATTTGGTGTACAGTTTGGTGTAGAGGTTAGGAGTGCGGACTCTAATCTGGGGGAGAACCGGGTTTGGTTCCCTTCTCCTCTACATACAGCTGCTGGTGTGACCTTGGGTCAGTTACAAGTTCTTTTGGAGCTGTTCACTCACAAGCAGTCCTCAAAAGAGCTCTCTCAGCCCCACCTACCTCACAGGGTGCCTGTTGTGGGGAGGGGAAGAGAAAGGAGATTGTAAGCCGCTCTGAGACTCCATCGGGCAGTGCTCCAATCTCCAGTTGCTTGTTGATTGGAACTCTCTGAGACTCCTGTGGAGGTGATTTGGATAACAATGATAAAGAAAAATCAAGATCCTTTGGTTTAAAATGTTTCAATATCTGATATACTTGGCTCTAGTTCTCCCACCTTATTGTCTTCCCCCTGTTGCTGAGTTACCACTCAGGACAAAGTTCTTTTATCAGAAGCAGAAAAACACTTTTGAGTTCAGCCACCCTATGAAGAGCAACCCTGTCATTAACTCATTATTCCATCATTTTCTAAAAGACATGTTTATTAGATCTTCAAGTCAGCGCTCATTAAAATAATTGGAAATACCTCAAGAATTATTATTTTTTTTAAAAAAAGTTGGATCAGATCCTAAGGTTTACCATTTCTAAGGAAGCAAAAACTTATTCTGTTTTCTGTGGAATCCAAGTCATCATAACATGATCTTTCATTAGTCATGAACATGTGTGGAATACAGTGTAGTCAATTTACTGAGGTTAGTGGGGAGGCTTAGGTGATTGTAGTAGTTATTCACAGGATGTCAGTGTGGTAGTAAACCTGTTTATGACACAACATTTGGCAGTCTTTGAACTGTGACAAGTTTCAAGCGCT
The DNA here is from genome assembly GCA_029233225.1 of Lepidodactylus listeri. Lineage (NCBI taxonomy): Eukaryota > Metazoa > Chordata > Lepidosauria > Squamata > Gekkonidae > Lepidodactylus > Lepidodactylus listeri. The sequence goes on along the minus strand of JARCFY010000001.1, from coordinate 52,896,712 downwards.
CAGTGTAGGATAGTGGTGGTGTACCTTGCAGTTCTGCTTTGACCATCTAGGGTATGGCAGAATTATATGCAAGACTGGGACATTTCAGTATAGCAGTGTAAATTAGCTTATTCCTCCCTGCTTGGTTTTCGATCCCATAAGACTTTGCATGATTAGCTTTTGCCATATACCTCTAACCAAGCATATATTCCTTCTAAAAGTGTTGCTTTGCCTATGCCCTTTCACCTTCAAGCATTGCTTACATTCCGCAAGGCATGGTGTCAGCCTCAAAGTCTACATATAGGGATATCAGGGCATATGGCACCATGGCTCCACCTTGGCACAGGAAGGGTGTCTGGAGTTTTCTGGCCTCACAGATTATGAGCTGACTCCAAGCAGAGTTCAGTGGGTCTTTGAGGGGCAGGGTCATACCCTCGTCATATTTCTGATTGACAACTGTACTTGGCTAGCAAAGTATATGTGTGGCTTGTTTTCTCATTATTAGTTGCTGCACACCAACCACCCCATGGATTTGGTGGGTAGCCAGAATACATTCCTTTACTTATTATTAGGATATACAAATTTTACATATTGGGGATGGTGGTTTTGTATGCTTTGCTTTGAGATTTTTCTATGAATTTATTTATTTATTTATTTATTTATTTGATTTATATCCCGCCCTCCCCGCCTCTTGGCAGGCTCAGGGCGGCTAAACAATAAACATAAACAATAAAACCAAAAAATACAGTTTAAAACATATAACATACAGAGCACTGTACGATAACCTTCCTACTAGATGGCGCTACTATACCCCATCCCCGCAGCGTCAACAAGTGCTGAGGGTCTGGTCGGCATTATTGGTTGTTTGGGCCAGTGCTATATGATCATGGCTGCAGCCCCTACTTGTAAGCCTGGCGGAAGAGCTCCATCTTGCAGGCCCTGCAAGGTTCAGTAAGTAGATCAAGTTTGCAGTGTCTGTTCTCTCTCTGTCTCTCTGTAACAAAGTCTGGTCTCTGGCCTGCCCCATCCTTCGTGGCGAGAACCCTAGGAGAGTTCTGGGGTTCCAGGCAGAGCCCTGGTCACTGGAATCTCACAACATAGGGTCACGCGCCCTTAACAGTATAATGTGGCAGACCTGTAACAGAATCCTGCGTAGAGCTGTTCAAGTCTAAGGCCACTGATATAATCTGCTGGGCAGCTTGTATTAATTCTACATACACACATACATACATACATACATACATACATAAGCTCCCTCACAGTAAAATCAATGCCCAGGCCAAACCGCTGGACCTAGAAACACCAAATTCGGGGAGAGCACTCCTACCATGCCGTTTCACTAAGAAGGGATTTTTAGAAATTTGTCCCCCTAAGTGGGTCAAAAGGGGTAAAATGTGCTCTTGCCATTGATTCCTGCCTCCTTGCACCCCCCACTCTCTGATTGGTCAGCTGCAGAGCTCAGCATTCTGAGGTTAAAAAAAAAACACCAGTTATAGGAGACTGCATAGAGCTAACAGCAGTTGAGGAAATCAGGAATGGCCAACAAACACCTGTGAGGTGCAGTAATGCTGCTGGCCCAGCCTCTCTGATGGCTTCCAACAGACTCCTACCACCTCCTACACCTGACAGGTGGTTGTCTGTCAGGTGCAGCAGTGATTGCAGGGTGCTTAAAGCCATGAGGGAGCCCGCCGCAGCAGTAATGTCTCAGTGATCCTGCCAGCCCCACCTCCACAGTGGCTTCTAATACTCCTCCCCTCCCCCTTTTATGCTGGACAGGCAGCTGCCTGTCAGGTGTAGGAGAGAAGGTGGGATGCTTACAGCTGCTGGGGAGATTTGCTCAGCAGGATTGCCTTAACCCTGCTGCTGGCCCAGCCTCCCAGATGCTTTTAAACATAATCCCCCCCATACACACACCAGACAGGTGGGTGTCTGTCAGGTGTCAGAGCAGGGCCAGGGTACTTTAACGCTACAAGGAGGAGGAAACTTAGGAATGCAGCAAAGACATTTACACATAGTACTCCTGTGGGGCACTGAGCTGTGCAGGCCAAGTACCAGTGAGATCACCCTGAGGCGCGCAGAACAACACAGTCTCCATATGAGCAAAACAATCCAGGAACACCAGTAGAAAGGCCATCATTTTCATGGAAGGTGGCAGGAGTTGACTTAACAGATGACTGCTTCTTAAATGGACAGTTCTATGTTGCCTGCTCCAGAGTGAGCTCAGCAAGCAGCCTGGTGATCCCAGCACCTGAGGGCAGAACCACGAATGTGGTCTACAGAGAGGTCCTCCTTCAGTAAAGAGAGAAAAAACAGTATGTATGTCTCACTTCATTTTTTACACTACAATCTTCTTCATTAGAATTCCTGCAACAAATGTTACATTTCAAACATCACATCATCAGTATTATAGCTGGATTTACGGAACTTAAGTACCGTAGCGAAGCACGGGTAGAACCGTATTTTGAAGCTCTGAGGTTGCCTTCTATGGCGTCTTCTCAAAGATTTATCTAAAGACCCTTAAAGTCTTATGGGAGGCATCACTAAGTTAATTTTTATTTAAGTATTTACACTGAATTTTTGAAACTACGCAACTTTTCTTAAAGGGGCTGGGAGAGCTGCATGGGTCCCCCAGTGTGAGATGGGCAACTGCAGTGAGGAGGAGGGGGGCAAAATTTATCGTCCTGTGCCAGAAGATTCTTAAGCAAAAGGAAGGGAGGTAAGGGAGTCAGTTCAGTGCATTCTTTTTACAATTAGAGAACCACACCCACATGCCATCCTGTTTGGATAGGGGAAACCTACCAGATTTTTTTTAAGCTACTAATGGTAGAATAATCCACTCCTACTAGAACGATGAAAGGACTTAGAGGTGCTTGTTGTAGTGATGAAGCTACAGTGGCATCTAATGTATGGGAGCTGGGTTGAGTCTGTCTTGGTACCTGGACCATTGCATTCCTGTTATAAAAAAAGCATTGCCATGTTGGTTTGTTATCTGAAAAGATGTACATGGTGGTATCTGAAGAAATGAGCAGTGACTCATGAAAGCTCCTACCCTGCCTGAAATTTTGTTAGTCTTTAAGGTGCGACTGGATTCTTGTTCTTTTCGACTGCTATAGCAGAGTGTCCCGGTTACCCATTTCGAACTGTATACCAGAGTAACTTTTAAGTTTTATTTTGATTCATATGCACACTTTTTATCCCATCTCTTTGTTTGAGATGGCTTACTAAATTGTGGGGGGAGGGAAGTTAACATAAGCAAGAAAGACTGAGACCTCCCATGAAGTTAAACTTTTTCCAGAAAAGTGGAATAAAGGAAACAGGGAGGTGATGCAGGGTAACCATCGTGCTCTTTCTCTAGCATTAGGTATGTTTGCAGTTCGGATTTTAAATTTCATGAATACACTGAACAGAACATTTTTGTGTGCCAACTAAATTATAGATGATCCATTTTATGTTGTTGTAGCAGTAGAAAAAGTTTATATTTGAAAAGAAAGTAATTACTGGATATATGTTTACCTCCCTCCCCCAATCTGTTTTTGTCTTTAAAAAGTAGCCGCCACCCCCCCCCCCCCCCCAAAACTTCAACATTTCTGTCAGGGTAGGAATTTCCTCATTTTGTGTGAGGCAAAATCCTCCTCCCCTCCTTGCTTTTGTTTTTCTACCTTGTACAGAGTCTCAGGGAAGGAAGGGGTTCATATGGAGCTCCCACTATTTCTGTCTTCTGAAAATCCCAGCTCGAAGTAAACATTCACTTCCTCTCCACTGTTCTTTGCTGTTTTTGAAGAATTTGACAGGGGATCTTTTTTGCATAGGAAGGGGTGTTTGCCCCAAAGGGGGAAGGAGTGGTTTGCATGGCAAGCAAGCCTGTGGATCGTGAGTGAGCCATTTTTGAAAACACTAATGCCCAGTGCCACCATGAAAATGGAACTTGTGCAGTGCCTCTTTGTCAGGGGGTGGCACTTGTTTGCTGGCCTAGCAAGTACTGATCCCTGTTGCTTTGCTGGGGCAGTATTCTGGGCCTGCTCCCTATGCCAGGGGCGTAGTGTTTTCCCAGGTCATGGTGTGCAGTTTCAAAAATTGTATGATGCCCCCCTTATTTTACGGCCCATATCACTGGGGCCAAAAGATTCCCCAAAAGCCCTAGGTCTGGTTCAGGAAGGTATCAGCACAGTGCTTTTCAGTGTCAAATCCTTCATAGAAGTTAATCTGGCCGCTAATGTTTTGGCGAGTCTGGAATGTTGCCAGTTCAGGGAATCTGAGTTCCGTAGGTGAATCTGTACATTCCTGTCAATACTGAAGTCTCAAGTGTGGCGTCTTCACTGCCAGCCTGGCCCCGCTGGTGCTTGCCATCTGCTTAGCTAGTGCCGAAGCAGCAGTTGAGTCTTATGCCTGATTGAGTAGAAGTGCCTTTTTGAAGTTCAGAACATCTTGACTTCCTTTGGGGGGCTCCCTGGTTCCATTTGCGTTTGCTGTCCACCCTCCAGTTGTTTTCTTCACGTTTAATTTCAGTTTTACTTCAGGAGCAGTCTAGTTTAATCATTCTGCAATGCTTAACCTTTGAGGGGGGGTTCCCCCCCCCCATCCCTCCTCGAGGTAATTCTAGATTTTATTGGTGAGCTGAGCGGGGAAAATCAAGTTGGCAGGCAAGACCACTGAACTACATTTTAAAAAAGGTTTTAAAAGGACGTATATGCTATTTGAGGTTTTTGTGTGCCAGTATCGGCAAAATCAGGGTGACTACAGTGATCCCCTTTTAAAGAATTGCCAACCAAATCTTAACTAACATAACTTTTGTAGTCATTAAAATGAGGAAATCTATACGTTAACCCTCGTAGCTCTGTTCTAATAAGAATGGCTCTCAACAATGTGCAGGAAGAACGCTTCAGTATATCTTTAGGCCTTTTTGCTGAAGTGCAGCCAAAGAAGCTTTCAGGGAAAGGGGGGGAAATGTGCATTACTATTTTTCATCTTCATAAAATCTATTTTTGAGTATAAAATCCAAGCAGGAGCTCAGAACATGAAACGATTTTGTTTTCAACGCCAGAGGCCATGTGAAATAATAGAGAGCAACTTTGTGCTAGAATAAGGGGAACGACTTTGTCTCCTGAATATCAGCAACCAGATGTCTGTCTGTCTGTCTGTTTCTCTTTCTCGCTCTCTGACTGACTGTCTCTCTCCCACACACACACCACATGCACACACACAAAGAGGCCTTCCGGTTTGGAGCCTAGCTTCCAAGCAGGCCCGGGTCTCAGCACCTCTCTTGAGAAATTAACCCCAGCCTCTCTGCTTTAGTATACATGGCTGAATATCACGTATTCCCAATTGTTGTCCTTTATTTTTTGACATCCAGCTGCCTAAGGTTTCAGCTGAGTTCTGGAAGTTTAACACATCATAGCTGATATGTTATACATGTACAGGTAAAAAAGGGGTGAATGTGGTGGTCACGTACTTTAAAATGAGCAAGTTGTAGGGACCCATTCTGCAAGAAGCTGGGATCAGCTGCTGTTCCCCGTCAAGGGTCTGCTGAATAGCAATCGCCAGGTTTGTAGCCCGCCCTTCATGGGAGCGATTGTGCAGTGTACATTGTGATACGGCATATAATCTCTGTGTTAATGCCTGACTAGCTGTGGTGTTGGCTTGAGTGCTGTTCCAGCTTCTGTTTAGGGCCTATTGTGGAATTGTGTAGAAAGCCTCTTTGGCAACAATATCATTTCTCATGTTAGAGGGGCAAGTGCCAAAGCTGTGTTCAATAGATCTCAAACAGGGATCAATCAGAAACACAACTCAGATAACTTTTGAATAGAGTATTTGTTCGGTTCCTTCTGTGTCTTCCTTGCATCACTCATTTTTAAAAGTGCTTTTTTTTGGTCTTGACTTGGGGTGACGTTTGAGTGGGCGTCTTTTGATAATAGGTTGATAGGAGAATGTCTGCATATAAATTCTAGAACACATCAGAATTTGTGCTGATACACAAATTTTCTTTGCCTTCCATTACATTTTGCAGTCTGTGTGGTAGGTTCCTTAAGTGTCACTGCAACACACACGCTCCTAATTTCTCAGGTTTGCTCGGCCTGTGGGGAGGGGGATTTTGTGTGTGCGTGCACGTTGGAGCAGTTCTCAGGAGTAGCATCCATGGGGCAGCTGCAAAAACCAGTGTGTGGGGAGAAAACGGTTGTGTGAATGAGCCTCTTCTGTTCACATTGCTGTGGCACGTCCCTGCTTGAAAGAAGACTTGTGGCTGGGGGGGGAGGGGGGGGGGCTTCTGCATCCCTGTGGTTTCCTTGCCCAGGCAAAAGCCACCCAACAATGGAGTCCGAGTCTCTCATTTTAGTTACTCCTTCAGCATTCCAGACCAAATGACAAGGCAGTCCCCGCCCTTCCTTGTTCATTCTAGCTGGCTGTATGACTCAGAACAAGACCGTACAGGTGCTAACAGATTATAATGAGGAGGAAGGAGTCTCAAAAGTTTTAAGGTTGTCTCCTTAGACTTTGGCTGATAAAGCGGGGGGGGGGAATGTTTTGAATAAAGGGAGGCTGTGTGGTAGAGAGGTCAGCGGTAGAACAATCTTGTTCCGTGGTCTTTGGCTTGTGATTTAATGTGTCCTTTTAAAAAGCTAACTCCTTGGCAGATGCCGGCTGGTCTCTGTTAGCTTAGCCTGGAGCTGAAATTTCGCGAAATTTCAAAGAAGTGTATGTTAGGCTCACTTTTATTTTTTCTCCGCTCTCCATTGTATGCTAAAATCTGCGCACCCCTTTCAGTTAAAGGAGGCTTTCTGTTTCCTAGACCTCATGCTTCATGCTAAACTGATTTCAGTGGTATGGTGGAGAAAGGTGTTTTTAAAAAGATAATATTAGCAGACTGGTTTCTGTAACAGGTTCGAGGACCCAGCCTAAAGGCTCTCTCTGCCTTATACTTTGAACAGTGCGCACGTACGCATGCCCAACAGCTTTAATACAACGTCATGCTCTTCCTCTATTGTGTGGCTAAAAAATAGAACGCTGGTCTTTATATCCAGGGGAGATGGCTTTCATTACAATGAAGGTTCAATTGTGCAGTGCTGTAGGCAGTGAAATTTAATATCATTGTGACTTGTTTGGTAGTTTTAGGACGACAGAGGGGAATGGATTAAGTTTAAATATAAAGGCACGACACACACATGGGCTTTGTCAGGTGGAATCTGAAGTTACTTTAGTGAGGGAGTGCCTTCTTTCCCGATGTCAGCATGAATCAGTGTTTTGTAAATAACCAGCCACTAGACGGCAGATTTATTGACTTAGAAAAAAAACACACAGGAAAGGAGGTGGATGCATATGCAGAGTTAACTAGTATAGTTGCAAGCTAGAGCAGTTGAGCTGGTTTCTGCCCCTGAGGCTTGCAGGGCATTGAGGCTTCCTATCTTTTACTTGCATCTAGAAGTATTTTTGTACACCGTAGGAAGACCTAGCTGGGATTGCACGCTCATACGTATTCCAGACTCTGATTACAGTGGCAATCTCATCACAATTCATTTCTCTCCCCTAACAAACCTGCTGAACATGACAGTATTTTTTTTACCTTGTAAATGTGCAAAAGAAGCATTGCAAGAAATATGATGGAAAAAAGCCCCCAGGTTTGGATAGGGTGCACACGCAAAGGCAGAAAGCAATGTATTTAGCTCTGTAATTAGTCCTTTGCCACACAGCTATTGGAAATGAGTGAAGGTTTGTCTTCGTTTTTATGTTTCAAAACAGTGTTTGACAGTCTCTTACGTGGCTCTCTTGTACTCTTCCATTACCGTACTGGGATTCACAAAGAGTGTCTTCGTGCTCAAACCTGTTCTAATGTTAAAGTGCAAAAGGGGGCAGTAAAGTGCTATCCAGAAAATGCTATCTTTTTCATAAGCGGCTTTTTCTTTTCTTTTTAGATTAGATACTTGTTTTACTCTCCATTTGTGATCTCAATTATTCATTGGTTTGTTATTTTAGGCGATTCTTTCCTGCATTTAGTGCCTTTTTAAAAAAAATGCAGATGCATATAAAAATATTTACAGCTTTTTAATAACGAATGATGTGGTGGTGAATGTTTCTCTTAGCCTCGGCATGAAGCTTGTTTGCCCTTCTTTTTTTTTTGAAACACTGAATCAGAGTTCCTCCCCTGCCAGATACTTATGACAAAGTGATGCTGCAGAAAATAAAAAGCCTCATTCAGTAACAGTTCCCTTGTATTCTGTATTGCCAACAGTGCATCTCTTAAAGCAATGCAAAAAGAGAGAGAACTTTAAAGCTAGGCAGTGGGGTCTGGAACAGTAAAATGTGAAGGGGGGAGTCAAGGGGTCAAGAGTTGGGCTCTCATCCAGAGACACATGCATCATTCATCGAGGAGCAGCTAGACTGAGCATCTAATTGCAGTGCTTCTTCCGAGGACTTCTCTTTGAAACGCACCCTTAATTAGCAGAGACTCTTGCTTCTTAATTTTTTTAACAACTGAAAGACCGTCAAACAAAATATCGTCAACTGTTTCTTGGGCAAGCAGCTCTTTGCAACACAGATTAGTCATTTTTTGACAGTAGTGTTAGTCCAGTGCAGTTGGCAAGATGTATACAACTAGAAATGCTAGCAGAGCAAAAATGCAGTTCTGAAACGGAATATTCACGGGATCGGTACAGCATCTTTCATTTAAGGAAAAAACCCTGCCACACATCTGCTAATTCTTGGGGGGGGGGGGTTGATTTAGCATATATATCAAAACTCTAGTGCTTAGAGTACTTATGGCAGTCTAGTAACAAATGCCATCAGAGAGTTTGTGTATGTGTCCGGCTAGCTAGTGATCTAAAGTTTCATTGTGAAAGTATGACCCAGATCAGGCAACCCTCAACACTTGTGTATTGGGTATATACCCTCTTGAGGTACTGTCCCCCAAATTTTCAGGAGTTCCCCAAAATAAGAACATAAGAGAAGCCAATGTTGGATCAGGCCAATGGCCCATCCAGTCCAACACTCTGTGTCACACAGTGGCCAAAAATACCAGGTGCCATCAGGAGGTCCAGCAGAGGGGCCAGGATACTAGAAGCCCTCCCACTGTTGCCCCCCCCCCCCAAGCACCAAGAACACAGCGCATCACTTGCCCCAGACTGAGAGTTCCTATCTATACCTTGTGGCTAATAACCACTGATGGACCTCTGCGCCATATGTTTATCTAATTCCTTCTTGAAGCCGTCCATGCTTGTAGCCACCACCACTTCCTCTGGCAGTGAAATCCATGTGTTAATCACTCTTTGGGTGAAGAAGAACCCGAACAGCAGCTGGGGAATTTGAAAAGGCAGTTTGGCATTAGAGGTGTTTGATAAGAGAGTACATTTTATAGACATGGAAGTTCATTTGTCATTATCTTCTGGTTGCTGCCCCCCCCCCCCCCGGTACATTTATCCAAGTTCTTATGTGGTGTAGTGTATGAACTGAGGTCTCTGTTCCCCATGGAACAACACAGTTCACAGTTCACAACACAGTTGGTGTAGTGTATGAACTGAGGCCTCTGTGCCCCATGCCTGTCTCTACCAATGTGGAGTCTTGTGGAGCAAAAATTCTACTTTGCGAGCTACTGGCATTAAAGTTGTGAGCAAGCGATTTGGCCACTGCATAAATGAGTGTGCTCTGGAGCCATCCTTCCTGAGCTGAGACAAAAATGTGTGAGCCGGAGGCTAAAAAACTGTGAGCTAGCTCACACTAACTCAGCTTAGAGAGAACACTGCCCTCCCTGTATTCAGCCAAGCCTGGCCACTTTTGCCAGCAGGACTTGGAATAGCCCAAAGCGTGTGGGGGGGGGGGGCTGTGCTACTGGCAGGATATTGGGCAGTATTTGGGATAAGTCTGGGGCTTGCCCCACCTCCCGGGGAGGCCCTGATCGCAAACAGACAGAATAACTTTCCTCCTGTGGAACAGCTCTTGGAAGTTCAAAGCATTTTTTTTAAAGTTGTTCTGCGTATGTTTGTATATACCCAAGTGGTTAATTGGCATTTTCCCCATAATTCTAGGCTTTATGATGGCTCCTAAAATGGCAGGAATCATCTTTTGGGGTTTGTTGTGGCTCTTGAGAACTCCCATGACATTTTTTTTTTCACTTCAGAAAAACAAGATTTGAGTCAAAGGTTATTCCCCCCCCCCCACTTAAGATCCTCAGAGGAAAGTGCGTATGCTTAATAGCTGCAACTTAGTACCCATGGCCTTCATACTCCTTCATGTAATTTTGTGTCGCGGACAGGACTGGAATGGATCACACTGGTTATAGTTGTAAAAGGGATGGTAGCCAGGGCCGATGTCCAGTTCATGTTTTATTTTAGTTCCAGGGTAGTAGAATCTGGAGTAGTTCCAGACCAGGTTTCACTTAGAGTAAGCTGGCTATGAAATCTGCCAGGAAGGACTTTGCTAGGCCTTGTGTTTCTTCCTTGTATCTTGAGAATAAAAATACACCATGTTTATTTAAGAGAACCCTCTACATCTCTCTGAGTGATTGCCACATGTTTATGGCCCGCACAAAATGGCGGTCATGGGTAAGATTGTGTAAAAGGCACTGTGATAATCACCTATTAACAACAGGATGTTATTCTTTGAGTTTTGACAGCCTGAGTATTTAAGGATTCTAGCAGTGAGAGAACTGCACCACCTTAGTAACGCTAGTACAGTCAGGCCATCCTGCCCTTTCCTCATACTACTGAGAAGAGGTAGTGCCCTTTGAATTTTGCTTCTGGTGATGCAGAAGAAGTGCTGGAGCATATTGTACTACTTGATTAACCTTTCTATCAGGGGACCTTGAAGGTCCATAGGCTCAGCTCAAGCAGGGGCCTGGCAGAACTGTTTCAGCTCTTCCAGGAAAAAGGGAGAGCAGAGAATTTGTTAAGATTCATGTCAGAAGAATAGTACAGACAAGTTACAGTGCAGAAAAAGAACTTGAGTTCTTCGAGAATTCTGGAGAGAGTTCGCTATACCTGCTGAATCACATGTGTGCAAGTTAACAGAGTGTTTTTGCATTGGTGGCCTGTATTATTAGATGCTTTCTAGCATCTGGGATCTTTCATAATTAGGAGTGTACAAGTGACGGATGTGCAAGAATTTGTGGGCAAGTTGCTGCCAGCCTGGTGGTTGCTGCCCAGCTGGCCCCAATGAGTTCTCCCTCAAAGGCCAAAACAGCCCTGGAAATGACCCTACCCCTACCCCTCTCCTTGCCGTTTACTGACAGAAACCAAGGCTTCAACAGACAATACTGTTGTGGTTGCCTACCAGTGGCCACAGAAGATATTTGTTTCTTAAAGCTACAGATGCTTCTTCTGGTATTTTGAGGGTGAGTGTACATGTTTTAGATTTGAGTTTTTTGTGGGGGAAACCTGTGGCTGTTCTCAGGTTTGTAGAAAGATCTGCCTTGTCAGTTCATGCTTCCAATCTCTAGATTTCAGTATTCACAGATTTGGCCATATTGAGAACTAGATATATTTACGACACTTAGGTGAACTGTTTAATTGAGAACTTCTGAAGTTGCTGCTTTGTGGTTACTTCTGAAAAGCAGGTTAGTTCTGAAGATAAAGTAGTCAAGGGTAGAAAATTCTTAGCAAGCTGATATTAATTTACATGTTCTAAAATGAGAGGAGCTCATTCGTGCACTTTAAATTCAGAGCACCTAGCAAATTCTTGCTGCAGTGTTCCGATATCTGCATTTTCAGAAGAAGTAATTTTCATGGGTCTGATTCTGCTCCCTTTCAATTATTTAGGGATTTTGTCCCTTTGAGCTGTCAAAGCAGATTCAAGTGTTAATGTGTAGTGAGCTCAGTAACAATGACAAAAATAATAACACTTTAAAAAACCAAGTCTTTGGGAAAACAATATAGAGTTGAGCTTTTAAAATACCACCCTGCCGTAGTTTCTTCTGTTGCATCAAACCTCTAAAAGGTATGGAAAATCCCAACCTTAACATCGGTGGTGGTGGTGGTGGTGGAAACTACCTTAAAGTTGCAGCTGACTTATGTTGAGTGTTCAAGGCAAGAGATGTTCAGAGTTGATTTGCTACTGCCTGTGTCTGTAGAGATCCTGGGCTTCCTTTGTGGTTTCCCACTCAGATACTAACCAGGGCTGGCCCCGCTTAGCTTCTGAGATCTAAGGAGATGGGGCTTCCCTGGGCCTTCCAAGTCAGAGCCCATTAACAGTACGAATCGTTAAAAGATGAGCATAGATAAGCTGTACTAGAAACTCAAAATGCTATTCATTAATGCCCACCTTTTTAGGACTTAAAAAATAAACAAGGAGTGAGCTGTTTCAAGGAGTAAAACTTGAACAATGCTCTTGGGCGGGGGGTTGTGTGACGCATTTGATATTTGAACTGCTTGCCACAGTCCTTGAGTCGAAAGCTGGCTAGGCTTCGGCAAAGAGCGTCATCAGGCTGTGCCTCTTGGCTGCTGGAATGGATCCTAGTACCATATGCAGCTCCATATTTTCTGTCACAGCCGCCACGAGAAGGGTGAGCAAGACAGACAAAGGCAGATTACAACCAGTTTTGCTCATCAGCTCCATCTGCTCCTGTATGGCAGCTCTAAAAGGAATATGTTCTGAGTCTCTCTGCCGTCTTGCATGTATTGCGTGCTTCGTGATGAACAGCACCAACATCTTGCTTGTTTGTGCCCCCGTTTAATTGCTATGGGTTCTCATGGAATAAATAAATTAAAAAATAAAAAATCTGCCGTGAGAGTGAACAATAAAGCAAAGCAGCTGGAGGGCGGCTTTTTGTAGCTCCAGGTTTTTGTGTTTGGATGTGACGCTTTGCCTTCACTCTCAAAGAGACCCAACCGCTGCAGACATAATTAACCCACCCATACTGTGAAGCTTCAAGCTGAACTCTTCTGAGGACGTGGCCTTGGCATCACTGCTTTGGCACCAGGCGTGGGATTCAGGAGACTTCTGATCCTGTATATTAGTTGCATTCCTTTTTGAGCTTAAGCTTTAAAAATAAAAATCAGCTTGAGGACTACCTCCTTATGCACACTTTTCAAAGCACAGTTGGGGAACCCGACTGGATTACAGCCACGTGAAATCCCTCAATCTGGGTCTGCAGCCCATAAGCTCCTCACAGGGATGCTTTTAAGGCATCTAATAGCTTCAGCGTCATGCATACAAACCTTCCGATTTCTTCATGCCACAATCTGTAAACTAATCAATATGGATTTAAGTTGGATTGGTATTTTTGCTTGGTGGCTTGAGCTCATCTCTGTTCACAGTCTGAACTTTTCTGTGTCTTTGTTTGGAGTTTGTACAGCTTTTTTATTTCAACACTCATTCTGGCTTGGTTCAGGTGCAAACCATGGTTTGCTGCTTTGGGAAGAAACTTGGCAGATCCTCAGACTTGGGCTTTCTCTTCTCCCCCTGTGCATTGCCTTACTTCTTCCCCAAGTTGGAGACAAACTATAATTTGCCACTGCATATGAACTGGCAAACTAGCTTGAGCTTACTCTGCAAACCGTGATTCCAAACTGAGAACAAACAAGTACTTAAGGCAAGGCAAAATTGCCAGGTTGGATATAACAGCAAGCAATGGTTTGCTACAAGCCTGCAAATCATTAACTTGAAAAAAGATTGAAGGGAGGGATAGAGCAAAATTGACAGTATCCTGGGGTTGTTCACATTGTGGCAAATGATGGTTTGGCATCATACTCTGAACCAAACCTTTAAAAGGTCCTGATACCCAGGGGTCCGTTGGGGCCAGAGCGAGGTGGAGCAACGCTCCGCCAGCTCAGGACTGGCCAGTAGGGCAGCCATGGGCTGAATCAGATTCTCTAATCTGATTCAGCTCGCCGCTGAAGCAGCAACTTTAAAAGCCACTGGAGGGGAGGGGGTTTGAGGGAGAGGCTCCAAACTTGCAGGGTAGCTGCTGGGGCCTCTCCTCGAAATGCCCACCAAGTTTCAAGAAGATTGGACCTGGGGGTCCAATTCTACAGGCCCCCAAACAGGTTGCCCCCATTCCCTCCATTGTTCTCTATGGTAGGAAAAAGTTAACATTTTTTCCCTCCATAGAGAACAATGGAGGGGATGGGACAATCTGTTTGGGGGCCCATAGAATTGGACCCCCTGGTCCAATCTTCTTGAAACTTAGTGGGTATTTCGAGGAGAGGCCCCAGCAGCTACCCTGCAAGTTTGGAGCCTCTCCCTCAAACCCCCTTTCCTCCAGCCCCTCATATACGCTATGAGTTTTTGCCATTCATTTCAATGGCCCATAGGATATAATGGGGCTGAAACTGACATTCCCTTTCTGACACACTTCTGGTGATGTCAGGGGGTGTGGCATATGCTAATGAGTTATGCTAATGAGCTCCTGCACCTCTTTTTTACGAAAGGACCCCTGCTGATACCCAAATCTTTCTCATATAAGCTTCAACCTTGTAGATCATAAAATCATAGAGTTGGAAGGGGCCTCCAGGGTCATCTAGTTTGTTATTTAATTCAGAAGACACCAAAGAAAGGGACCTCCCTAAAAGCTGATGTGAGCCTTCAAATCTCCAGCTTGGGTAAACAGAGCCATTAGTACCAATTGCTGCCTCCCATCTTCAGTTTGCACATACCTCAAACAGGCATGCATGCCAATCTTAGAAGAAACAGTATCTCTGCAATGTGGCACACCGTCAAATATCCAGGGGGAAATGATTAGCTTTATAATCACATCATGAGTCCTTTGTTGATTTAATTAGTGTACCTACATTCTTTTCTCAAGAGATGTTGTATAGCATAAGACTGGGGATGTAGGATTCAAAATCATACCTGGAAAGTACAGGGCGAGGAGAGATAACAATTAACCAATGATTTAATCACTTAAAAGGGAAATTCCTAAGCTATACTTGCCTACAAATCACTTCCTGCAACCTAGGAAATTATCTCCCAAAACCATGCAAGTAGACATGTATAGTTAATGTGTGGTACACTTTTGCAAAGTATTTGCAGCCTCAGCATTTCGGAGAAAGGGTTATTCTTGGCTCAAATACATTAAGATCTTCCCAGATACCTTGTTTTTCTGTCGTCAGAGATGGTGAAACTTCAGACTTCTGGGTTATTGTGCTCTTTTTGCCTTTTTCTATGAGAGAGGTTCCGCAGTTTAGACCTGCCTGAGCAGTGTGGTGTAGTGGTTGGAATGTCAGACTGGGCTTTGGGTGAATCCCTGCTCTGCCGTGGAGGTTTGCTGGGTGACCTTGGGCCAGACACACAGTTTTAGCCCCACCCTACCTCACAGGGTTGTTGTGAGGATAAGATGGAAGAAAGGAGAACAATGTAAGCTACTTTGGGTCCTTATCGGAGTAAAAAGTAGCATATAAATGAAACAAATAAATAGATTTGTCCCATCTGTCCTTTAGTCCTAATCCAAGGGTTGGGGGGGGGGGAGTTGTTTGTTTGGGGGAAGGAAGGACAAGGACACAAGGTTGATAGTTGCTCCCTCCCTCCCTCCCCCCAGTCTGTGAGGCAAGTTTACTGGTGTAAACATGGGACAGAACCTAAAAAGACTATAAATAACCTCAATTTTTATGCCCAGTATTCTCCTTTGTGACTATGGATGTAAAAAAAAAATACAAACTATTATCTAGTGCAGCAACCAAAACCTCAAGCTTTGTTTAACTCAGTGGTTTGTTGTTGTTTTTTGACATGGGAAAATCTAGAATAGACATCTTAATGGGGAGGGAATTATAAATACTGGTTCTTGTCCTGGCCTGTGTTTGAAGAGTTTCTGCAGGTCTTTCACCACTGATCCCAGTTCACACGAGTGAAATTGAATGTTGTCCTGTTCTCAGTCAAGGTGCTAGCCTATTGAAGAGGAATTACATGACAGAAACAAACAAGAAAAAAACCAATAGAGGGAAAAGGGCAGACGAAAATCAGTGTAGTCAGGAAGGGCTTAATTGATCCAACTCCTGTACCTTGCTGCTTTCCCACCCCACACTCATTCCAGGCAATCCAGGAAAAAAACCCGCTTTCTTTTCCTTTATACCTCTGTAACAAAAAAGGCTAGATTTTTTTTAAAGTCAAAGCTGAGAATTGAGCAGTGGGGATAGGACATATTTGGGGGGAAAGTTGCCTCCAAACTATGCTGTACCCCTTGGAAGATTTGTTTGTTCATGGTATCTAAATGCAGCTTTTCACTCAGGGATTATCAGCTTTATTAGGACAGTTCTCATGTTCAGATTGTTTTTGGATTAAACTGTCACTACTTGAAGATTTGAGGGTACCATAAACATTTTTAGGCATGCTGAGACCTATCACAAGCTGATCTTTAGGACTTCATTGAACCCAGGTACAGGCCAGGATAGTTAGTAAGGGCATCTTTAATCAAATATAGGATGAAGACCTTTTGCTCTGTTGCAAAGCTTTTATGTCTGATTCAGCTCACCACAAATCTAAATGAGCTTGGGCTTCTCTGTCTGTCTCTGACAGAGAGAATGAGGATGTTTGAATTTTAAAGCTAGTTATTGGGTAGGGCTGCTCATTAGGAAACCATTGTTTCAGTCTACAGAGACATTTTCTATTAAAGAAGATCTTTGAAGCAGTATGGCTGGTGAGAAAGTTTTAGAATGAGGAAAGGGAGGCTTTCAGCTATAGGTATTAGGTGGGGTATTGCATTAGTAGTTCTAAAGACTGGCTTCCCAGGCATTAATTGGAACACATGCATCTTGTTTGGGGGGGGGGGTGATTAGCTGAAAATACAGCGGCCTTTGTTACTTACAAGTGTGCAAGTCTTCATTCTGTGGTTGAATCAATACTACAAGCTATTATTGTCATTTTAAAACATTTATTTTGTTAAAGGCAGGGCATTAAAATAAGGTCAGGTGCTTGACTGATAAGTGGCCAACTGTAAGTAATCAGAAATATTTCAGGGGTCTCCTTGATACTAGACAGTAACAAAATGAGTATAGGCTTAATGGCAGTCTGGGCTTTCTGGAGTCAATAGAAGGCTTTAATTTGCAGTGACTTGCAACTGGACAAATGGGGTTTGTTTTTTGACATTAAAAAGTAGGGGATGGATGTGATACAATGACTAGAGATGCTGCAGTTTTTTGCACTAATGTCAGTGGAATATCGCTGGGCAAACTGGGGTGATACGGAAGTTCTCATAAGTTCCTGCCCAGGAATTAAGATCGTGGGGAGGTGCCCCCTTGACTGTCGCACCAATTGAAGGTACTTGTTTGGTGGGTACACAAGAGGGCCTTTTCCATGGGAGCCTCTCTGGGGGGCGGGGTGCCCCGGGCCTCCTCATGGTTGATCTTCAGGATGCCATTAAAGACAGCATTATTTAGGACTGCATTTGACTGATGTAGCTTTTATTATTGGGCAGTTTTTAAACTGTGACTTTTATGGGTTTTTGACGTGGTTTTTTGTTATGTTTTATTAGTATTGTAAGGTGCCTTAAGTTCTGCAAGGGAGAAAGGCAGCTAAAAAATGTTTTTAATTAATTAGTTAGTTAATGCTGTTTGGGTGGCCCAACACATTCTAAACCACCCAGTTTCTATTGCTGTTGGTTTCCCCACATATGGAATGTTGGTTCTGATTTTAATATTAGATTATGCTAACATTACTGATTTTTTTTTCTTCCAGACTGTAGCTAGTTGCACATTTCTCCAAGTCAGATTGGGGGGGGGGGGGGGGGGAGCGAGTGTGAGTGACCTAGCAAATCTTTCCCAATACCCACCAGAGACATCCTTTTTCATTTGGCCATGGGTAGGCCAAGTGTTTTACCAGACACCAAGAAAAAGTTCTACATGTTCTGGTTAACATAGAATTACCCTTGTGTTAAATAAGACAAAATCTCTCTCTTGTGCCTGCCTTTTTTAAAGAGGAAAGGAGAACAAGTTGAAGATTTACCAGTGGTTTAGTGAGCAGAATTAGACCTTGTGTGCAAAAGGGGTTCGGACGTATAGCCAGTGCTTGGAAGCTATAGACGCTGTTGGTTCCTAGCTGGTCCTTGTGGCAGGTACAGAAAGAAAATACCAATAGCTAGAGCAGTGATGGCGAACCTTTTAGAGACCAAGTGCCCAAACTGCA
Organism: Lepidodactylus listeri; assembly: GCA_029233225.1. Lineage (NCBI taxonomy): Eukaryota > Metazoa > Chordata > Lepidosauria > Squamata > Gekkonidae > Lepidodactylus > Lepidodactylus listeri. The sequence continues at coordinate 52,878,700 of JARCFY010000001.1, read as the reverse complement.
ACCCAAAACCCACTTATTTATTGCAAAGTGCCAGCACGACAATTTAACCTGAATACTGAGGTTTTAGTTTAGAAAAAAGAACTCATACATTAACATCTTTTGTCTTAAAAGAAAAACACAATAACAGAGCTTTCAATTATACAAACAACTTTTTATTGAAAGGTAAAAGTTTGCATTTGGCATGCTTTTGAACAATTAATGTGATTTTTGCTGTTGTATGCATGCTGATAATTTGTCTAACCTTGGCTCATACTTTGTAAGTTTGAGAGCAGCCCAGCCTCAAGTCTGTGTCGTCTTTTTCCTTTTAGAGACTGAGTGCCCAAACTGCGGGCGTGCCCACAGAGAGGGCTCTGAGTGCCGCCTCTGGCACGCATGCCATAGGTTTGCCACCACTGAGCTAGAGCCTCTCAGTGGTTGGAGTGGCCTTCAGACAGGCAGCTGTGTAGCAGCAAGACCTGTGACATGCCCATGCATCCTATCTCATGCATGGCTACATAATTGGGAGAACCTTTTAAACAGTCCTTTCTAAAACAGGTTCTTATGCCACATATGAGCACCTGCACTTTAAAAATGAAAATTAAACGGTGGCATAGGCAATGCTATCCTTCAATGAAATTCCCACTTCAAATAACATTTCAGTATATTTGCCTATTCCATCCTTTTTTAAATTTGAACATGGCGGTGTGTGCAAATAGTCAAGAGCTTCTATTTTATTATGATACATTAACGCCACCCTTCTTTCAGAAAGCTCAGAGCCTCGTACATGATTCTCCTCATGACAGATCTGTTTGGTATATTAGGCCAGAAGGAAGTGACAGGCCTGAGGTCACCCAGAGAGTTTCTTGATAAGAGCGGGGATTCTACTCAGATGTCCCTTGTTCCTAGTTCAGTGTTCTAACCAGTACACTGCACTGGTCCTAAGGTCAGTAGTATGATTCCCTGACAGACAACTGCTGTGGTACCACCGGGGAAAGCCTTGCTGTCAGGCGGAAGAAAGAGTTTTTGCACGCTTATAGTTTGTTTTGGTTACTGCATTTGTTCATTTCTCCCCTACCCTACCCTTGAAGTGACATATTTCTGGTTTGTTAAAATCAAATATCTTACTGTTGTTCTCTCCTTGTTCTTTTAGATTCCTTCCTGGACAAGGACTGGTACTGTATCCAAAGATAGGAGACAAACTGGATATTATATGCCCAAAGGTGGACTCTAAAACTGTTGGCCAGTATGAATATTATAAGGTCTACATGGTTGAGAAAGACCAAGCAGATAGCTGCATTGTTAAAAAGGACAACACACCTCTACTTAACTGTGCCAAGCCTGATCAAGATGTTAAGTTTACTATCAAGTTTCAAGAATTCAGCCCTAACCTCTGGGGCCTGGAATTTCAGAAAAACAAAGATTATTACATCATATGTAAGTGAACAATGGCGTGTGTTTCCTCTCTTTCACTTTGCTTGCCGGCTCTTAATTTATTCATTGTATTCAATCAAGTAAGAAGCTTAAGGGATTTGTATTGTTCTCTTTTTAAAGTATTTTCATGGCTGATTATTATTAACCATCTCCCTACTGTTTTAGATCCTGTCTTTTTTGTCATTGTTTGTTCTCTCTGGGTCTTAATAGAACTGACGAGGGCTGAGCAATTATGATAGTGATGCTGGTAATGCAATTTATGGAAAGCATTGGTATCCTAATCTGTTTCCAGACAGTGTTTGGAAGCGGGGGGGGGGGGGGGGGGCTGTTAAATGATAAGAATTGGCATCAGCGTATCCCATAAATCGAGTCAAATAAGCTGACAGTTAACTTGTCTAACATATTGGTCTAAAGTATGTTGCCCCTACAAACACACATTCATGTATTTTTGTAGCATTATGCTGTTGCCCATCTAAGATCTACCAATCAATGCTGATTAAATAACAATTGTTTATATTAAAGTTACCTTACATATATAAAGTCATTTTTATATTAGAGGTAAGCAAATAGAACACATGGGTGCAGATAGCTTGAAGTCAGATTTTAATAATTAAAATAACTTGGTAACATTAATCACCAAATTTTTTTTAATCTATTTATTAATGTGCTTACATACTGCTTTTCTATTCATGAATGAGAAGTTATAATTTTCACCTGCTGGGGTTTAAAGAACAAGACCATTGCTCGGGAAAGAACTGAGTGTGTTTTGTTCATAAAGCTGCAGAGATAGGGATCCCAGGACTTACTTGGTAGTGAGTCCGCTGATTTCATTAAGGGTTGTACTCACGTTTGTGCATGGATTGCAGGAAAATGTGCATGGGTTGTAGCAGTGTTGTTTTGCTCACCTTTTATGGTGCCTTGTTCACAACAGGTGCAATGGAAGTTAAAGATCTGTGAAATTTTCAGCTTCCTTGCTGTGTAATGGCAGCAAAGCCTTGAAACATTTAAAATAACTTAGAAAGTCAGAAAATGTAATGCGACCTTTTTTAAAAAAATACCAAAACTAAACAGCTCTTTTAAACTTACATTGATTCTGATTATTTCTGGTAAATTTATTTGTAAATAAACTAAGAACTACTTGAGCCATTTCACCATAACTAAAACATGCAGGCAGAAAATTGATGAAATAAAATGTGAAATATGAAAAAAATGCCACTTGTAGATTTGTAAAATGTTCAAAGAATTTCCTTTTGGTTTTGGTGTCAGTGCTGAAGGGTTTACGTCTCTGGTCTGTGACTTTCTGAGGGAAATTTACCAGTGAATCTTGTTTTTGCCTGAGTGAAAACTGCCATGATGAAACTAGAGACTGTTGCCAGTAGGCCCTGATGAAAAAGTGTAACATAAAAATGTCTGTCTGTGCTCAAATAGCAGGTTCTGAGGATGAAATATTTCAGTTATCTAATGCTATGGGGATTAATTCTCTACAGTAGACCAACTGTGACATAAATGGCACCGTTTTAATTATGACTTGAGAGTTATGGACACAAATGGAACTTCATGGTAGACTGTCAGCTTTATCGTATCTGTGTCAGTAATTCCTCTGAGTAAATCCATAAGTAGGACTCATTTTCTTCATTTTTGTATAATTATTTCATTATGGCAATGAGGTATAATAGACATTACATTTCCGGGAGGATTATGGCATTCTTTAGGGGTTATAGAATTCACGATCCCTTCAGCTTGGTGCCTTGGAAATGCCACTAGACCTATTATAATACCTCAGGAAAAAGGCCACTTTTATAGTTGGGATGCTTTGACAGAAGGCCAGCCCTGATAGGCTGGTGGTGCCTACAGGTACAGTGAGGTCTGATTTCAGATTGCCCGGGAGTATATAATCCCCAGGTGAAGCCAGTGAAGCCTCTGCTTTCTTTAAATAAACAAACTAAAAAGACATCAGTATGCCAAGTCAAGCACCCTCCATCTCATATTCCCCATCTTCAGTTGCCCAAGTGTCTTTGTAACTCTATTACTCATTCTGATATATTATATAAAATATAATCGATGATCATGATATCGTTGTGTTTATGAATCATAATAATTCTTGCCGCAAGGGAACATGTGGGGCACAGCTGGTGTTATTGTCCTGTCCCAAAAGTAGGGTCTGAAAGTACGGCAAATAGCTGTTATTGATGGAAGGCAGCTGTTTTTAGGCATCCAAACAAATCATGATTTGGTTCATCAGAGAATAAGCCTCTGGAGGTTTTGCTCTCATGTTGCCCCTCTTTCCTTTGTGCATAGCTTATAAATAGCAAACCATAAGTTTGTTCAGAGTTCCCAGTTGGACAGAATTGCTGTATCATGGCTGTAGATGTCACAACAAACTGGTTTGTAACCGACCGGTAAGTCTTCAGTTTATGAACCATGCATGAGCCCAAGGATTCTCAGGGTTGTTAAAGCCCCAAACAAACCATGAGTTGGTGATTCACAACTAAACCAGTATGAATCTGTCATTGGTAAGGGTGGTTGTGTGGTAGAACATCTGCTTTGCATGCAGAAGGACACAGATTCAATCCCTGGCATCCCCATTTTAAAGTGGCAGGTGGCAGGTGATGTTAACGAGTTTTGAGGAGCTGCTGTCAGTCAGAGTGGACTGACTTTGTAGAAGGCAGCTCCATGTATACTGGTACTATTTTATATATACATATACCAGAATAATAATCAGGAGCACAACCCTTCCCCCCCCAAAAAGCCAGTTGTTTGGTTATCCAAATGAAGCCAGTAATTTATTTTGGCAGCTTTTGCTGCAACATTTTGATGCAGATATCTTTACAGCCTGCAGTTGCAGACATAGAACACAAAAACAGGCTACAGTGAAGCTAGGAGCTTCTGGGGGAAACGTAGTTAGTGCTTTCCCATGTTCTTTCCCTGGAGTAGGATGATGTAGCCATCAGGAAGACAGAGGAAGGGGAGATGAATCATGGGGTGTGGACCACTAAAACAACAAGGACCAGATGCCTTTTACCATCCTCTGCAAATCAGCTGAGTGGGATCTAGTACTTGGATGATTCGGATGTTTGCAAAACTGTTCTTTCTCCTTTGTCCCTTCGCCAAGCTCCTGCTGCAGTTTGGCAGCTCTGTTTCACTAACTGTCCATTTCCCGGTTAGAAAATCAGTTAAGCTTATTTCTGAACTGCTCTGGGCTAAAGCTCTGGAGGCAAAAACTAGGAGGATAATAGCCAGTGCAGTGAAGGGACATCAGCAAAACTAGGCCATTTTTAAAATCGATCCAGAACAGGTGTGCTTTAGGATATGGTGGCAAATTATTGATTACTTTCATGAAAGCTCTTTCTCTTAGTGTGTTTGTTGTTCCCCCATTAAGGAGGTGTAGGGTTGCCAGGTCTGGGTTGGAAAATACCTGGACACTTTGGGGGTGGATCCAGAAGAGGGCAGGGCTTGGGGAGGGGAGGGGAGGGGAGGGGAGGGACCTCAGCATGGTACAATGGCATACCCTTCAATGCAGCCATTTTCTCCAGGGGAGGTGATCTCTGTCAACCGGAGATCAGTTGTAAAAGCAGGAGATCTCCAGGCCCCACCTGGAGGCTGGCAACCCTGAGGAGGTGTGGGAAGCAGGACACACAGAAGAACTAGTCTCAGCTGAGCAGGACCCAAGACAGGGAAGCAGAAGCAATTTCTTCCTGACTTCCTGATTTTTTTTTAAACCAATTAAAGTTCTGAGAGCTGGGAGAATTTTTACTCGCAGCTCAGGTATCCTTATATGATGGTAGGATTTTGCAGTCGTTCCCTTTTTATTGAAATTAATGGACCATTTCTGGTTTTTGAAGCTCGGGCTCTGACTTTTCAGGCAAAGGAAAGAACAGACAAATCTTGTTGAGATTAATTTAATCTAAAATATGTACTTAAGTTACCCAGCATGTCATACATAAGTCGAGAGGCTAAATGATGCCACTTGGTATAAAAATTACAGAGAGACCAAAGAAGATAATCAAGAAAAATGTTCAAAGATGAAGTTAGAGACATTTTTCTAAATGATTAATTCAGTGTCAGGCGTTTGTATTCGGCATAGCATGGCAGGGATTATGACTGTCTAACCCAGATCTGTGGGGAAATCTTGCTGATATTTTGTGGTTCAACAGAAGCCTGAGGGGGAATTCACAAGGTTACTTAATACAAATTACATACTCTTTACCACTCATTTATTCACACAGTCAGGAGTGAAATTGCTAAATGAATTGACTTCCATTCTTCCGATGAGTAATTGAAGTGATGGTCTTAGTGTGGTGGCTGTGAGCACACTTGCAGGATAGATATTATAGGATTTTTTTTTTAAAAAAGATGAACTTGTGATAGTACAAAGTCCATTGTAAATAAAAATGTAATCAATAGGACATATCCTCCATTTGCCATGTTTATCAAGATGTTGCCATGCCATGGTGTTGGTGACTGGTGCCTAGTTGGAGCCTTCCAGTTCAGATTCCCAAACAAGCCATAGTTTGGGAACTACAAATCTGCCATTCAGACTCCAGGCTTTTTATGTCTTTTGTGTTGATTTTGCTGTCCTTTGTTGTATTGATAGGGTTGCCAGGTCCCTCCTGGCACCCAGCAGGGAATGGGGGGGGGGGGCTTACTTGGAGAAAGAGAGACCCAGGCCTTGTTGCTGGCATCATACCATCCATGTCCAGGTGACACTTTGGTATTGGGGCAAAAAACTCTATAGTAAAACCAGCTTCTACCATAGAGATAGAGTCTTTGCCCAAATACCAGAGCATCGCCTGGATGTCACTGGTGGATGAAGTCACTTCCTGTGCAATGCTGGCAACGAGGCCTGGGACTTTCTCTTTCTCCAGGTAAGTCCCCCTGCTGGCCACCTGATTGGCAGCTGGGGGGCAGGGCCTGGCAGCAGGAGACCCCTGCCTTTTCTGGAGGATCTGGCAGCCCTATATCAATCCAGTTGTGGTTTAAGTCTTGCCCTTCAGAAGGGGCCAACATAGGTTGAAAGGGGTTATTTTATTTTGGTTTTACTCAGGCTGCTGCCATAGTGCTTCATTCATATTTCCTTGGTAAGGAAACACCACAAGGTGCTGGCAGCTGCCAGTTCACAACTGAGACTGAGTCGGTATGCAGTGGTATGAGCAGAGGACACTCAGATGCTTTTTTCATTAAACTTCTCACTTGCAAGCAATTGGTGATTGTGCTAGGTAATCATGCAAAATATTAAACTGTATGGCTGAGGTGTGTGTCTGGGGCGGGGGTGGTAGAGAGATGTCTTACGTGACTCCACTGTACCAGTAATAAATGTGGCCCTCGGAAATGGAAGAGTAGAATCTTCCCTGAGCACTGATATGGTTTAAGGTCAGCAGAGTAGATTTCTCTCTGCATAGACTTGATGCAACCACATTAGTGGTTCACGCACTTATGCTGCTGGTGCTCATCAATGGTTCAAAAGCTTTATCCCCTACGTGCATTAGGAGGGACTAAATTGTGTCCACTGGCCTCACCACCAGACATCAGCAAATGTCTTCAAGGGAGCCCTATGTCAGTATGAATGAGTAGCATTCTTGTGGTCAGCATCCCTGCTAACAGGTACACTTGTGTCCCTAAAAGTCTCCGTAAATACGTGCATCTGTATGTGTAGATGTTTGGGGATGGAGAGGGAGGTGTGATTCTGCTTCTCTTTATGCACAACAGAGCAAAGTGCCTGTGGGATATTGCTTACTGTTATGGTCATGTCGCACCTGGTGAACAGGAATAGGAATACAAAAGCTGGTAACAAGTATTTTGTGGAAGTCCTCCCATAATCTCAGTGGCCATAATACCATTGGCAATCTCTGTAAGGATGTGTAATATGGTTTACAAAAGTCAGCATGGCCATGCTGATGAAACAATCATGTCAGTCTTCATTGTGCTTGTAAGCCCACTTCAAGATGCTAGTTATTAATGCCATCCTAAGCAGAGTTGCACCTTTCTAAGCCTTTTGACTTTGTGGGCCTAGAACTCTATTTAGGATGGTACTATTTAACATGTAAAGTCCTAAACCCATCTGGTTATCTCCGGCAGTGCTTCCTCCCACATGAATGTCCCTTAATGTTAAGCACTGGCATCAACTACCGGGGGGGGGGGGGGCTCAGGCCACCCTGGAAATTTCCTTGGGGGGACTGAGCCCCCCGGGAAATGGAGCACCCGGCCGCTGTGTCCCGCTGCCGCTCCCCTGCACCGCCGCCGCCAGAGCCGCTCTCCCCACCCACTTCCCCCCTGGCTTGGTCCGGGAGAGCAGCAGCAGTGGTGGTCTGGTGCGGCGGCGGCAACGGCCCGGTGGTGGGGCGGCCTGGCACAGCCGCCCGGCAACCTGTTGCGGCCCGTCGCATGCAGAACCCCCCCCCCCCCGGGCACTTTCAGAACTCTACATGTTAAGGTCAGCCAACAAGGTCCTGTTTCAAATTTCAAGTTGTTTGAAGCCAGATTGGCCTCCACAAGATGCAGGGCCTTTTCAGTCACTGTCATGGATCTTTGGAAAGTCTATTCCTTTGGCTTGTTTATTGAGAATGCTCAAGACCTACCTTTGGCACTGCCCTTATGAAAGCTCTTTGGTATCCATTCGTCTGGCTGCAGCTGTCTTCAGGATTGATCTGGGGTGGTATTTAGAAGCAGCTGATACCTGTGAGTAACTTGCACAGATGTGTTTGCTTCTGGTATAATGGGTTGGATCCAGTATTGATCAATAGCCATCCCATTTACAGCCCCCATCCAACATGGCTTTTGTCCATGGAGGTCCTGTGATCCCTAACGTAGTAGCCTTTGCATTGATCAGAGTGAGTCCTTCCCTTTTTTCACCAGTGGGAATACTGGTTGGATCTAACCCATTATCTGGCATGTAGAACTAGTGCATCATCTCTAAGTGCAAGCATAATATTCACATTTCTTTGGGCAAGATGAGCATAAATTACCTCTCTGGAACATCACACCAGAAGCGCAAAAACAGATTCACAGGCTACTTCACAGTAACATCTGGAGCCACTGTCTGCTTACTCGTAAGGTAATCATTGGCTTTGATGCGAGCAAAATAGGATATATAGTTTTCCTTTACTTTCTGCCAACTTTTTTTTTCAGTGACCTACTTATGTAATTGGCTTCTGGATAAACTAAAACAACAGAAGAAGATACTATAAACTATACAGAATGTGCAGCAAAATATATATCCTATTGGGAAGAATAAATCTATGGTTGTTGATCTAAGAACAGATCCCAGGAAGTAATTTCCATTGGTCTTAGAGGAACTTGTTTCTTGACCAAGCAATGGATGATCAAATCAATCTGAATATGGGTAAATTTGTGTCTTCTATATAACTCGGCTTTTTAATGGTTGGCAGATGGAAATTTTTACTCTGTTTAAAAATTGCTTGACCACTAAAAATCAGTCATAAACTGCAGTGGTTGATGGTTCCTTTCCTGAAGATCCAAGCATGGATGTTTTCTAACATTACTTTATTCAGTAGAAAATTCTATTTTGCAAAACCAGATTTTCCACAGTTTTCTATGGTTTGAGAATAACAATAACTATTACTTCTATTCATGTGCCCTGTGCATGAGCATCTCAGGAAACCACACACCAGAACAGGGTAGGGTTGCCAGCTCCTGGTTGAGAAATACCTAAAGATTTGGGGGGGTGGAGCCTGAGGAGGGTGGGGTTTCAGGAGGGCCGGGACTTCAGTGGGGTATAATACCATAGACTTCACCTTCCAAAGCTGCCACTTTCTCCAGGTGACCTGGTCTTCAGCCACCACCTAGAGGCTGGCGCCCCATAACAAGGCCCAGTTTCGTCTGGGTGGGCTCCTGCCAGGAATAGACACCATATAGACATCCAAAACAAAACATTTGATTGATCTCTGATTTTTCTGAGGAACTAGATTCAAGCCCAGTAGCGTCTAGGGTGGGGTTACCAGATGTCTCAATGCTCCCTCTAAGCTTGTGGAGTCTTGTGAGCAAAATTTCTACTTTGTGAGTTACTGGCATTAAAGTTATGGGCAAGCGATTTGGCTGCTGCATAAATCAGTTTGCTTTGGAGCCATCCTTCCTGAGCTAAGACACAAATGTGTGAGCCAAAGGCTAAAAAACTATGAGCTAGCTCACACTAAGTTTAGAGGGAACGTTGGAGGACATGTCCTCTTTTTTTTGGTGTCCGTCCTCTTTTCAGGTTGGAAGGTTAGGAATATTCTTGGTTAGTAGCAATTATCATAGCTGAAATAGTAGGAATATTTAAAATGAGTTTGTCATAGTGATCACATGTTTGAAGTAGTCAGTCAGGGTAAATGTCCTCTTTTTTGCTTTTGAAAGTATGGGAACCCTATCTTAGAGACCAACAACATTTTCAGGGTATAAGCTTTCAAGAGTCAAAGCTCCCTTCGTTAGCTAAAGAGAACTTTGATTCCTCAAATCTTATATCCAAAAGGTCTTGTTTGTGTCTAAGGCACTGCTGGATTTAAATCTATCTCTGCAGAGTGACACAGCTGTCTTCTGAAATGCTGATGGGTTTCTGTGTGCATGTTCAGAGTGTGTTGAGAGGGGATGTGCAGTTATTGAAGGAGGTGTGCTGTGTGCCCACGGGGAAGCTGTGCACACAGAATGTTTTGATAGAAATTATTCTTTTTGAATTGTGTCTGAGATGAAAAGGTTCAGCAGTTTTTCTTCCAGTGAGATGTCTCATGCTCTGTCCCGTTCCACGGGTAAAATAGTCCCCAGTTCTGGAACAATTATTTTGTGTTTTTGTGTTATTGACTGGGCACCCTTAAAGCTTAGCAAAGGACGGCCACTCTCCTGCTTCACTTGCCTTGCAGAAATAAAACCAATTCTATCAGTAAAAAATATTGATATGCGTATTTTTAAAACAACAGATGTGCCACCCCCTTCTCTCTCTATCACCCCAGCCTGCCCACCCCCACCCCCCATCAAGGACTCTGTTTTGTGTCGATATGTGAGCCTTCCTTATTTGGTTTTAAGTTACTTTTTTAAAAAACATACATTTATGGCTTGTAACTTGCAGTTCTTCAAGTAGGCAAAGTCCTGTCTGAAAAGCCACCTTGATTGTATGCAAAGTACAAGCTTTGGCCCCCTCCCGCCTCCTCCCTCCGCACAAAAACTAAATGAAATTATCTCCAGCTCTTTGTTTATTGCAAGATGATATATGGCAGTCAGTCTTGGAGGGCTTTTTAAAGGGACTGCTGGTTAATTCAACTCTTGTCGAATTACATATGAATCGTACAAATAAAATTACTGGAGAGTGGGAGGGGGGAAAAATCAAGGATTGTAAAGCTTTGGGTTCGTTTTGGAGTGTATGGTTTGTGGTGCTAATGGAACTTCTGTGGCCCTTGGTCTATTCTGCACAGGGCGTGTGAGCTTGCTTGCTAACGTAGGTATTGTAGATTGTCTTTGTTCGTCTACCACGCCATTGCCTAGGCGGTGCCGGCAGTTTATCTCATTTATAATGAGATGGAAAGGTACTACAGCAGGAAATCTGTAAGTACCACTTCTTTATTCCCAAGTGCAGCAAATGAAAGAACAAGATGGCTCTGATAGTTAATAGGATGGGAGCTAGTGAGCGAAAAGGAATCCTCCATCCCCAGATGTGTACTAAATTTGAAAGACGACTGGGAAATTAGGAGTGATTGCTTAGAAGGGGGGGATTATTTAGGAATTTGCTCGGATTGAAATTGTTTAATATTTTATAATGCCTGGTTGAATGTTTCCGGCTATTTCTTATTTATAGCGCCCCCCAGAAAAAATTTTTGGCACGGTAAGTGATTTAACAATACCAGGGATAGAATACTGGCACAAAGGAGAAAGCAATTTCTCTGCTTAAGGAGCTTTTATATATTCATTATGCAGATTAGCATTAAATGAACTAAAATGCTTTAAACATAATAAATAACTTAAGCCACTGTGTTACAAAAGGCTTACACATAGAGGTTTTAATTTTATGTATATAAAGCATCTTTGTGACTTAAGTAGGACTACTCCCTTGTGTAAAGTTAACTACTGGTGTCAAACTCTGCAAAATGAGTGCCCTAAGGCCCTTTGCTGCGGGATTTGAAGAACTCTCATTAAATCAAAGGGAGTCATTTGCATCCTGCTGAAGAGGAGCCCCATTTAAGAAGAGCCAGTATAAATTTAAATGAGCAGCACAGAGCATTTTTGGAAACATGCTTCATTTTTCTTACGTATATGGGGAAGCAAAATAGGTATTTCAATAGTACAGGTGGGACGATATGATATTAGCATGTAAATCGGAACTGTAACAAACCTCTATAGCTTGTAATTTTATTCATAATTTCCTTCTTGATATGTTCTATTAAATTCATCTTGTAGAGCAGGGGTGGCCAACCTTGCTTAACGTAAGAGCCACATAGAATAAACGTAAGAGCCACATAGAGATGTCTGAGAGCCGCAAGACAGGAACAAATATCACACACACGTTTTTATTTTTTAAAATATGCAAATTTGCTTTTTATTAACGTTAAATGGGACTGCCAAAAATAAAAACAAACGAGGAAAACCAGTTATAACAAAAAGAGAGAGAAACTAGGAAAGCAAATAGATGGGAGGGAGGAGGGAAGGAAGGAAGGGAGAAAGAGAGAAAAAGCATGCCTCCCCTTTGCTTCCCCAGCCGCCCTGCCAGGAGCCGCACAATGTGTGTGAAAGAGCCGCATGTGGCTCCCGAGCCACAGGTTGGCCACCCCTGTTGTAGAGTTAGAAGGCCAAACCAGGGTCTTAAAAGCTTCTGCCACAAACAAGAAAACTCGTAAACATTACTTTCTCCCTTTTATGCTTAGATTCTTTCTGAACAGACACTGGTGCGAAACCTGGGGACATATTGCATATGATTTCTCTAATATGATACAAATGGCTGAAAGTTTGGGAAGATTTTCCAGTTTATACTGTTACTTTGTAGGTAGGGTTGCTGTTCCCCAGTTGTGGGCATGGGATCTCCCAGCTGGCCATCGGTAGGAAATCCCCCCCAACTCTTTTATCATAGAATTTTACCCCAAAGTTAGAGCACTCCCCCCCATATCACCAGTGTGCCTATGTCACTTCTGGGTGTGATGTCACTTCCTGCTCCCGGAACTTCCTCCCATCCTCCTGCTGTAGGGTTGCCAGCCTCCAGGTGGGGCCTGGGGATCTCCCACTTTTACAACTGATACCCAGCTGATAGATATCAGCTCCCCTGGAGAAAATGGCTGCTTTGGAGGATGGCACTGTACTATGCTGAGGCCCTTCCCCTCCCCAAACCCCACCCTTTCCTAGCTCCACCCCCAAAGTCTCCAGGTATTTTCCAACCCAGACCTGGCAACCCTATCCTGCTGGTGTTTCTGATAGACCTTATTCAATGACATTCACTACACTCTAGTGTAATAATCCAATAATAGAAGGCAAAAACAAGTGTAGTAAATAGACTCACTACTTAACGTTGCCAGAATGCTAAAGAACATGTAGTAGAAAGTAGCGAATACAAAATAGCTACATAAGAAAAATACAAAATGGAAACGAACAATGAAGAACTTGTGTAATAATACACTACTATAGAAAAATTTGACAGACCTGGCAACCCTATATGTAGGAGTTTTTTCCACGGAAACATGGTCCAGTTTTAAATAGTTGCCACATCAAAATAGCAAGACTAGGAAATGTTAAACCTTATTTGGATATTTATACCCCACTTTTCTCCTCCCTAGGAACTCAGAGCAACTTATACCCTCCTCCATTTTATCCTCATGACAATAGCCCTGTCACATAGGTTAAGCTGATGCCTGAGATCATTCGCTGAGTTTCCATCTCAGAGTGAGGATTCTATCCTGAAACTCTTGGATCCTAGTCTTGACACGTCAGCTGCTATACCGCATTGGCAATATTGATGATAATCAACAACATCCATTGTTTTCTGTGAATGTACAGAAATAAGGGCACCTAATCCTACTTTAGAAGACTTATGTACTGAAAGTCTCAGTATTCTTTTGTTGGTAAAATAAATTCAATTAAAAATTAGTATGTGGATTTCAGTCATTTGGACCACACTGGTGGAGAGCTAGAGGAGATGGGGACTGCCGGGAAAGAACCTTGCTCATTGTCTCCCTAATGTTCCTTAATTTGAAGTTTGAAATTCTCCAGGATTTTAGTATGAGTTCCACTGTACTTACTCTAAACCCCCTATAATCATATGGCATGTTAGTTTCCCTGTTTAAAATTAAGTTAGAACCTAAGGCTGTATTTATATAAACGTAGTATGAATGTGGATGAATAGATGAATCAGTCTTGGTGTCAACCTAGGAGGGTGTGTCTGTGCTGATAATTCATTGAGGAGTGGCAGGATTCTTGGCAGGAAGGGGTCGATCTTGGAGAAGTGGGTTCAGTACATCGCCTTCTCTTTTCTGGTCTGGACAAGTGATGCTGTCAGCTTTGACGCTCATTCCGCATTGCATGTGCCCTTCCACTCCAATGTTGGAGAGTGCCTTTGGAGCTCTAAAGACTGGATGAAGAGATCTTACACTGGCAGCTGTGCACAGATAACTCTTCTGCATTCATAGTTTTCTTAAACAGAAGTGAATACAACAGAGGGTTTGCTTCTCTCTGTACATTGTTCTTGTGGCACTGAGGCAGGTAGTTCAGTGCCTGCATATACTTGCTATTATGTACTGGATTGTATCACCACATTTTTTAAAAGTCTGGTTCAAATATGTCAACTTGCAAGCTCTTACATTCAAAAATCATTTTGGGGTCGGGGACAATAAGTATTTGTGACCACGGATGTGTTGTTCATAGTAGCCTCCTCTAGACTTAGGGAAAGGTCTGCATTGTATTGTGAAGAAGATGTTTAAATGCACACTGTCCCATATTACCTTCTGTGTGCAGGGAGGTTTGTGTTACTGCTTTGCTGGGTTCTTTGTTCTGTTACTGTTAATACTCATTCAGCAGTGTATACATCAATTCATAGGCCTGTATTTCTGTTATTGGGTAAAGGATATAGGTCTGGAATTTGTGTCCAATGAGAGGGGTGGAAAGTGGTCAAAATTCGGATATCTCTGAAGTGGCACATCCAGGAGATAAAAGTATTGATTGTTATCTAAATATAGGTGTCATTCAGTCTGAACCCAAACCTGTCCATTGCATAGCAATAAACTGTGTTATACTCCTGGTGCAGTTTCATAACTGATCTGGATACTTAAAATGGCCAGTCTTTCCCCCCCTCTCTTTTTTTGTGTGTGTATTTTGTGTGTGTGTGTTTTTTGCTATAGACAATGGCCAGACGATCTAAATAGCTTTTTGTGTCGTACAATAATACACACTTCTGTTGTGCTGGAAGTACAGGCAGGAGATGAAGGTATTCTTTTATTGAAGCAAACATGTGGAAAATTGCACTAGATTGTTATAAGAGCGACTATCTCCCCAGAAAGGAATGAGGTTCATCTGTAGGGCAAACCCTGCCTGTGCCACTTCATTTGGGGTTACTGGTGGGCTCGGTGCGGTCGCCGCAAATAGCGTTATGTCCATCTAAGCCATTAGTGTGGTGCGAGTGGCACATTTTCTCATCTGCAGTGTTATATTCTAAAATGTCAGTAGGCATTAACTCAATCAATGGTGATGTCCTACCACCTAGAGATGAACCCTGCCTCAAGATGACGTTTTCCACTTCAGTGCCACTCTTACAGCAATTACTAGGTCATTAATATCATTGCATGCAATTAGTAACAGCTGACTGCACCCAAAAGGAGTTGTTAGTTCCCCCCCCCCCACCATCCCGAATAGGAACTTTCTGTTTTAACCTTTCTCAAACAAGGGACAGAGTCACAAACTCTAGGAGATTTTTGAGAAGGGTGGCAAAAATAGGAAAATATTTGTCCCACATTACATTACCCCATTACATTAAAATCGCCTTCCCCCCCCATGAAGAAGCCTGCATGTTGTTACTGAGAATTAGTGTAATTTGAACACGAACTACTGTGTTTTGAGATCATAGACAAATGCTCACTCCAGTCTTTGTGGGGCTTTTCTCAGCAGGCGCCTTGAGACACCATTGGCATTTGCTTATTTCCACTGCCTCCATGCCTAATGGATTGTAGACCTTTGATAGCCATCTTGGTTCTACAGAGGGAAGAAGGCAGAGCAAGCAAAGTGATACTTTCTGATTGGCTTGGCAACTCAAAAGCATCAGAAACAACCTTTTGAGTTGCACAGGTGAAGGCTTTTGAGTTAGCCTGTGATAGGCGTTTAGCACAAATATATGGCATGGCTCGGCCGATGGTGTTGTTTGAAATTCCTAAGCACAGTGTGGCCTGTTCAGCAGGGCAACAAAGGCCATCCCAGATGAAGAATGTGTTGTTCTAAGAATACCTTGAGCAGGATCTTAAGATTTGCACCCACATGGCGATGACTCTTTGTTCCGCACTGTGAATTGTACAGGCATTCAGATGGGTAGTGGAGCATCCTTACCAAAGTTTTGCATTTTCCTTTGTCAGCCGCCATTTCCCCCTTGCTGTGCCTTTAGATGGGTTTTTATACATTGGCAATTGCTGTTGTTATAACGATCTGTTGCCATGATCTCCTGGGCCCTTTGAACTCCCAGGTTTCATATAAAAGAAAATTAAGGGCCAAACTTGATGTGTGGGTTTTTAGAGAGTTGTGTCTGGGTTCCCTGCGGCCGCTGTGGAATGGCTTTTTAAAAAGTAAAGGAGAGCCCATCTGGGCTCAGGAATCTAGCCTTCCCCCCAGCCATTTTCCCATGCCAAAACAGTGCTGGGGTGGAAGAAGGAGAGATTGGACTTATACCCCGCCCCTCACTACCCGAAGGAATCGCTGCGTGGCTTACAATCTCCTTTCCCTTCCCCTCCCCACAACAGACACCCTGTAAGGTAGGTCAGGCTGAGAGAGCGCTCCCGAGAACTGCCCTTGAGAGAACAGCTCTGAGAGAACTTATGACTGACTTAAGGTCACACCAGCAGCTGCATGCGGCTGAGCCAAGAATCAAACCCGGTTCTCCCAGATTATAGAGTCTGCGCTCCTAACAACTGCACCAAACTGGTTCTCCAGTTATTTCCCACTTTTTGCTGCCCCCCCTTGGAGTATGTGTGGCTGTGGGCAGCTCTGTGGTGGGGAACCTGCATTTCTCATTTGGCTCTCACAACATGGTAGTAATAAAGGGGACAGGCAATGTGATTCTCCACCTTTCCCCCTCTCCCCACCTGCTCTTCACTGTTTTTTCAAATTAGTGCTCTGCGTGGTTGCATAGGTTATCAGCCATTGGTACCCATGACCTTGCTGGTGGCAAGCAGCATACTCCTTGGCCAAACCAGGGTCATTTATAAAGCCTGGTAATTTTTTTTTTTTAAATCTTGTTTCCACGGTCAGAGTGCATCCCACTTAGCACTGCAATAGAAGCATCTTTCTGGCCTTCTACAAAAATTGAATTTAACCTTCCCCGCCCTCCTCTCGAGATGTCCGTAAGGTTGCCTCTTTCCTTGCAGATTGCACCTACCATTTCGTGAGCCTTTATTTCTCATTTCCATCCCCTCCCTTTTTTTAAAAAAAGTATGCTTCCTGGCTGTCTGCTCCTTTTCTCCAATTTATTGTTATCATTAATTTTTTTAAAATGTATATCCTGCTTTTGTTCCTGATTGGGGCCCAAAGTGGCTAATCACATTGTTCTTCCATATTCCACCTTATTTTCACAACACGGCTAGGGTAAGAGAGAGTCTGATGGGCCCAGGTCACCCAGCGAGTTTCCATTGGCAGAACTGGAATTCAAAACTGGTTGTCCCAGGCTGGCATTCTGCTGGCTTTGGGGTGGGAACTAGGCGACCTTTTCCTCCTGATATTTCCTTCCTTCATCAAGGCTTCCGGCTTCCATATCTGTTGTGGAGGTACACAGAACTTTGTGCTAGCTCTTCGGAGCATATACTTCTTTTCCGCTCTCCGTAGTGTTAACAGGCCCCTTTGCTTTTTCCTTCATATTGCGAGAAGCTGTAAGAATCAATACTCCCTTAAGCTGTTCTTAGGGGAGAGGAATGCATATACTGAGTAAAATAATGCTGCAGACAAATTTTAGCCCTCATGAAATATTTACACTGTGTAAATAGTCACTCAGAAGGAGAGAAAAAAATCAGGAGCTATTTTTAAAGGTAACTGAAGAAACTGTTGGGGAGGAAGGTGTTTTGGGGGGAGTGCAGTCAGGGGCAATAAGAAAGGCATTGCTGATTTGCTGCAGCCTCCATTTAAAGTCTTAGTGGCTTGCGTCGTAAGATGGTGGTGCCCCATGAGAACAAAAAGTTAGATGCACAGCTGCAGTGCTTTGTGGGCCAAGCTCCAAGCCAAGAGTTTGATGGCACATTCTGCCCTCAGCTGAGCGGTGGGAGGGGGAGCAAAGTCCCATGCTTTTTGGAAGGCCTCTGCTCGAAGAACCAAGGCAGGAAATGGATGTCAGCAGGAGAGGAAAAGGAAAAGTGAGCATGGAGATGGGTGACACTTATTGGGTCTTCATATGCTCAGTTATGGCAAGTGTGAGTTAGTAGAATCCAGAACGTTGGCCTAAATTAGTGGCACCACATTAGCTAATCTTTGTTGGTAACAAGCCAGCACCTGCCTCCAGGTCTGTTCAGAAACAGTGAAGGAGCATTTGCTGTCCTCCCTTTCTACCTAAACTAGCGCTCCAAATGAGAGCAGGGAGATCCTGTTGTAAGTACAAAGCTTTTTACCCTCCACGGAGATAGATCAAGATGGGTAACTGAGCCATGTTAGTCTGCCTGTAGCAGTAGAAAAGAGCACAAGTCCAGTAGCACCTTTGAAGACTAACAAAATCTGTGGTGGGGGGGGTGAGCTTTCATTAGTCTTAAGGTGCTACTGGACTCTTTTCTACTGCTTTTTACCCTGGAGAAAGTGGTGTGTGTGTGTGTGTGTGTGTGTGTGTGTGTGTGTGTGTGTGTGTGTGTAAAATCCTGACCATTACAGAGGTGTTTTTTTTTTTAAAAAAATGGGAAGTCCAGTTTCAAGCCAGTTTAACGCACCTAAGAAAACATAAGACACACAAAAAAGAATTAAGGATTGTTAGCTATGATGGAGTTTGTGGCGGGTGAAGGAAAAGGTTTTGTCTGCTAGAACTCAGTATTTACACACTAAGGCCCGTTCTGCATCTAACATTTGCTCCATTGTTTTACCAAACCCGCACTGGAACAGAAAAAGATGCAGCTCAAACCCACATTCAAATACCCCAAGCCAACGCCATACTGACTGCAGAGTCACCCCTGAACGGCCGTAAAATGGCCATAAATCTGTGCAGACAGTAACCATAAAACTGATAGATCAAAGGAAGTGAAAGTGACATGCAATGTAGAGGGGAATTTCTGTTCCATCGTGGATTTGGTAAAACAGCTGAGCGAATGCTAGATGCAGAGTGGGCCTCAGACTGCCTGGAAGTTACCTCCCCCTCTGTCTGATAGCCTCCTCAAGCAGGATGCTGTGTGGCTTCTCTGATACTATTTTCGGATCTCGAGGATCTCCAGATCCTGGAGTTGGCAATCGTTATATGAATTTCATGACTTAGCAACATTTACTTAAAACAAGAATAGAGTGAATTTGTGGCATCTATATTTGGGTCTACCTGGGAATAGAATTAGAAAGCTGTTTAAATCAAATACTGGAATATATTTAAAATGGCAAACTACGTATTGTTTAAATTAGTTAGAGAAACAGACTTCATCTCAATGTAAACTGTATCGCAAGATCAACAAGCACAGCATCTGAGGGCCCTCCCTGTGCTTTGAACCTGATCTGAAGGTGTTGCTTCTACTTCTTCCAAGCTCTGAAAGCTCTGAGATCAGAGAATTTGTGTTTAAAAGCAAATGTTAATGCCATTTAATTGAAACACTCTGCGCGGATCACCACAGCTGCTTTATTTGCTGTTTCTGGCTGTTCCAGAAACAACCACCTTGATTTGTGGTTTTTCAATTTCTGTGGTTCCCGGTGTTCTTAAAGCTGTCTTGTAAAATTAGATAACATATGTGTAAGAAGAAGTAATTACTCGATACTTTACCAAGAAAGACATTTAAAAGAGGCAGAGGCAGCTGACAGCAGGTGCACCGTTGATGCGCAATCCTTTAGCAAACTAATTTTCTTCTCGCTCATTTTTTTTAAAAAGACCGTGTCGTTGATAATCCTGGGAATTCGCATTAGAGCAAAAATAACTTTGCAGTTAAAGAGTATGTTATTGCTATTACTGGATGGAAAGCTGTGGTGACTTTCTTTTCTATTTTCCCTTTTATATATCCCCTTCCCCCACTTGCTTATTATCTGTCTTTAAGTGCAATATTTGGTAAACATTGAATAGTTCATAGTTGCCCAGCTTCTTAAGGGTCATTCATCTTTTTAAAGTATATGTGAAACTGCCTTCTACTGAATCAGACCATTGGTCAGTCAAGGTCAGTATATCGCCTACTCAGACTGGCAGCAGCTCTCCAGGGTTTCAAGTGGTGGTCTTTCATATCACCTACTACCTGGCCGTTTCAACAGGAGATACCAGGGACTGAACCTGGGACCTTCTGCATCCCAAGCAGATGCTCTACCACTGGGCCGAAGCCCTCCACTGCAACAGCTCATGTGAGCCTCTTGCACAAGGAAGCTTGTAGGAAGAACTGTGATCACCCCATGTAGTAGTGTCTTCGCTTTACCAGCCACTCAAAAGGTCAAGTCAGAGGTAGCAAGAATTCTAGCCTTGAGCAGTGAGCTTTCCATTCTCCCTCTGAGAGGAGGACATCTTGATGGGTGTTTCCCACCCTGCTTCTAGGGAGGCAGGAACTAAACCTTTCACTTTCACTTCCTGTCCTCTGGTGGGAGACGCCCCTTAAGATCAGTTCTGTTCCTGCCTCAGCAAGGGAGAGCAGTACTTTAGGATAGCTCCTGCTTGAGCTAGTTTTTTCTACAGCCCTTTTCAGCTACCTTCCCCTTAATCTTTTCTTCTATTATACCCACTTTAATCTCCTCTGCCTCCTCCTCAACTTTTGCCATACCATGGAGGGCAGTGACCCAGGAGATCCTGGAGAGCGGGAGGAAGGAGAGTTCCTTTCCGATGAAGAGGAAATCTATCTCCTCTCAAAAGCCTTATCAGCACTAGAGCTGCAGCCTAAGCTGCAGGGAGAGGACCCATCCTCTAAGCCTAAGGATTCCAGGCCTAAGGGCAATAAAGACTATTTCCCTAGGACCCCAGACACTGAAAAGGTTTTCCCCTTCCCTGAATTCTTAGAGAACCAGCTCCTTAAGGAATGGGGAAAACCTATGGCCAATAAGCGTTGTCCTCTAAATCAAAGAAAACTGTATACTTTGCCTTCACTTACTAACAAGCTCTTACAGGTCCCCCTAGCGGACGCCCCTGTCATCGCTCTGCAGACATCAGGCCTCCTCTCTGAGGATGGTGAGGGCCTGGTTCGAGATACCCTTGACCGCAAAGCGGATTTCGCCCTGCGCAAGGCACATGAAGCTTCAGTCATGGCCATTAAGGCCTCCGCCACGGCTACCATCGTCAGCCGGGCAGCCATAGCATTGTCCAGGAAGATGATCCAGCTCATCCCACCTTCGAGCAAACGACTAGCAGAAGGGGCAAACCGCCTCCTGAAAGCTGCAGCCTTCTCAGCCGATGCCACCCTCGACGCGATGGTTTTTTCATCCAGGTCCCTGGCTTCAGCAGTGGCAGCTCGTCACACACTCTGGCTAAGGGTATGGCCCGCCGATCTTCGAGCCAAAACCACAGTCGCTTCTTATCCATACCAAGGCGATCGTCTCTTCGGTGACTCCCTGGACAAGATCCTTGTAGAGACAAGAGACAAGAAAAAGGCCATGCCACGCAATCTAGCCAGACCGGACAGGAGAGGATCAGGTAATTATTCCTTTCGCTCTTAAAGAGCATTACCCAGATTTGCCAGGGATTCCTACAGACCCTCCTGGGGCGCTTCCAGACAGGGCTTCAGACGCAACCCATTCCATGGCCGCCCAGGCAGACCCTTCTCCTTCAGAGACGGTAAATCCGGACGCGACACCTCCAACAAATCCACCTCAGCATGACTGCCACCAGGGCCCGGTGGGCGCCCGTCTGCTTCTTTTTCATCATCAATGGGCCCTTTCCAAAGCAGACGCGTGGTCCCAGGAGGTCACTTCCAGAGGCTACTCCATAGAGTTCCTGAAGAAGCCACCAGACCGCTTTCTCCGCTCTCCTCTCATCAAGGACCCATCCAAAATAAAGAGGACAAGAGAAGCCGTTCAACACCTACAGATCATTTCTGCCATAGAGCCTGTTCCCATAGAAGAGCAGGGACAGGGCATCTATTCAATATTTTTCACAGTTCCCAAAAGAAATGGCGATTGGAGAGCCATTCTGGACTTAAAATATGTAAACAAATTTGTGAGACTCCGACACTTCTGGATGGAAACCCTGCAGTCAATCTTGGAAGCCCTTCAACCCATGGAGTTCCTCTCCCGCATCGACTTAACAGAAGCCTACCTTCACGTCCCTATTTTCGCCGGCCACAAAAGGGTTCCTCCGGTTCCTCGTATTAGGTCAACATTGGCAATTCAGGGCACTCCCCTTCAGCCTCTCAACCGCCCCACGAGTCTTCTCCAAGATTCTTATCCATCCCATCGCCTGCCTCCGGGAGCGCGGAATACATGTGCACCCCTATCTCGACGACCTCTTGATCCGCTCAAGTTCTTGAGACAAGGCGCTGTCAGACACGAGAGAAACCATTCTGTGCCTACAAGCACACGGATTCTTGGTGAACCTACAAAAGAGCTCATTAATCCCCTCCCAGTCTCTGGAGCATCTGGGAGTCGTCTTCAACACGGTCCACAGCCACGTCTTCTTACCATCCTCGAAGGCAGAAAAGATCCGGCTACTAGCAAAACAGACCATCGTAGCCCGACATACTATGCTGATGACCCTAGCCAAGCTTCTCCGCCTATTCATCTCATGCATGGACTGTTCCCTGGGCACACCTACATGCCAGGCCACTGCAGCAGCTATTACGCCCTTTCCAACTAAGGGTAATGCAAAAGCTCGACCTCCCAGTCTCCGTACCTCATCTAGTCAAGGTCAGTCTAACCTGGTGGACCAAGTCCCACAACCTACTGCAAGGAAAGACCTATTACGTGAACGACTGGAAACAGATCATCACGGACGCCAGCCTCACAGGCTGGGGAGCAGTCTTCCTCCACCTACCAGCACAAGGGACATGGTCCAAGGAAGAGCAACATCTTCCCATCAACCTCCTAGAGCTCTGTGCCGTTCGCCTAGCCCTGCTACATTTCAGGGAACACATCTCCGGCCAACATGTCCTCATCAGAACGGACAATATTGCAGCCAAGGCTTATATCAACGACCAAGGAGGGTCCAGGTCCTCTCAACTCCACCGAGAGGCAATGAAACTCTTAGCCTGGGCAGAACACCACCTCCTCTCGATCAGAGCCGAGCACATCAAGGGTTCCATGAATCACAGGGCCGACTGGCTCAGCCGCCAGACGCTGCAGGAGGGAGAATGGTCTCTCAAACAGGACCTGTTCGATCTCATAACAGACCACTTCGGCCACCCGAGAGTAGACCTCTTCGCCTCCCCGCTCAACCACAAGACTCCCAGGTTCTTTTCCAGATATTACCACCAAGCAGCCGAAGCCACGGACGCCCTGGTATCACATTGGCCCAAGACCCTCCTGTATGCTTATCCTCCGACTCCGGTGCTGCCGAAGCTGCTCCGCAAAATCAAGGAGGAACAGGCGGAGATCATCGTCGTGGCCCCGTACTGGCCGCGAAGGCCCTGGTTCTCCGAACTACAGAGTCTGTCCAACGTACCATACCTTACGCTCCCGATGTCCATGGACATGCTCTCCCAGGGTCCCATATGGCACCCGGACCCCTCCTGGCTTCGCTTGACCGCCTGGAAGTTGAACGCCAACACCTCATCAACTTAGGGTACTCAGCGCCAGTAACAGAAACCATGCTCGCATCCAGACGTCCCTCTACCAAGAGGATATATAATTTCACATGGAAGGCTTTTGTCCGATGGTCTAGAAGAAAGAAGGTTGATCCTCTGCGCCCTAATATGTCGGACCTGCTGTCTTTTCTTCAGGACGCCCATGACTCAGGCCTCAAAGCCTCTACCCTTCGCCGCCAGATCGCGGCTCTAGCAACAGTCCTTCCACGTGTAGATGGCTGGTCACTCTCTTCCCACCCGCATGTTCGCCGTTTCCTCAAGGGAGCGTCGTTGGCAGATCCTCCTGTGTCCCACAGATTCCCCACATGGAAGCTCAATCTGGTTCTGTCCGCACTAACCAAACCCCCATTTGAGCCAATCCAGGATATTCCTCTCGTCTGGTTGCAGATGAAAACCCTATTCTTGGTGGCAATTACTTCCGCCAGAAGAGTCTCCGAACTAGGCGCGCTTTCAGCCAACCCGAACTTGTGCACATTCCACAAAGACAGGGTAGTCCTCTCCACTGACCCGTCCTTTCGTCCTAAGGTAAATTCCAGATTCCACCGGTCCCAAGAGATCTGCTTACCCACCTTTTTTCCTAACCCTTCCCATCCTAAGGAAAAGATTTGGCATTCTTTAGACGTCAGACGTGCACTCAAGGCATTCCTTACCCGCACCCGGCCTCTGCGAAAGTCCGACTCCTTATTCATTTCGGTATCGCCCCCCAATACGGGCAACAAAATGTCTACGGCCGCCATCAGCGCTACCCTCAAGAGATGCATTTTGGAAGCCTATAGGGTCCTCAAGACTCCTCCACCTGCCGGGATTACAGCCCACTCGGTTAGAAGTGCGGCGACCTCTGCAGCCTTCACGAACCGCGCTTCGGTTGAACAAATATGTCGAGCAGCAACCTGGTCTTCTGTATCGACCTTCGTTCGTCACTACAAGATTGATGCCTACAATGCAACCGACGCGGCCTTTGGTCAAAGAGTTCTTCAGACTGTGCTCATGATGGAAGACGATGTCCCGCCCAGCTGAAGGGACACTGCTATGGGAGGTCCCATCAAGATGTCCTCCTCTCAGAGGGAGAACGGACCAGTGGTTACTCAGCGTGAGGGGTCCTTCTCCTCTGAGATAAGGAGGACATCTTTGCCCTCCCGATTCTCCATCGTCTTCTTCCCTGTTCTTGCTACTACCTTCCTTCCTGTCTTAATCCTTCTATGATCACTGTTTATAGTTCACAGTTACTATGTTCTTGTTTTTTATCCAGTTCCAGTTAGTTTTCTGGTTTACAGCTCAGCACTGCTTCTGGGAGTTCCCAAACTGATCTTAAGGGGCGTCTCCCACCAGAGGACAGGAAGTGAAAGTGAAAGGTTTAGTTCCTGCCTCCCTACAAGCAGGGTGGGAAACACCCATCAAGATGTCCTCCTTATCTCAGAGGAGAAGGACTCCTCACGGTGAATAGCCACTGGTCCGGTCTCTGAAGAAATCCCAGGATGGGCTAACAGTTCTGCTCCTGCCATCTGGTGGTGGTGGAAAGCGCTGCCAGGTCGCAGCCGATTTATGGCGATCCCCCCCCAAATGGGATTTTCAAGGCAAGAGACGCTCAGAGGTGGTTTGCCATTGCCTTCTTCTGCATAGCAGCCCTGGGCTGGATTTCCTTGCTGGTCTCCTTCCCAAGTACTAACTACAGCTGACCCTGCTTTTAGCTTTTGAGAACAGAAGAAATCGGGCTAGCCAGGGCCATCCAGGGCTTCTGCTCTTAACTTGACTGAATTCCCCTGGAGATGTCAAGCAGGTATCATCACATTGCCTCTCTGCTCAGTCATCCTCTCTCAGGAGGTTCTTTTTGTCTCTAGCAATTTCACATTTTATTTAAAGTCTTTATATGCACAGCTCTTTGGTTAAAATCACTGGAGGCAGTTTCCAACCTAAAAATGTGATGCGAAAGTAAAAGCAGAAAAGTACAGTGAACGAAAATTTAGCAGCAGACCGCTGGAATTGAAAGAGTGCTATGCCAAAAAGCTAGTATCAGACAGCCCTGCAAACAATTAAAAGCAGCATCAGCACAATAAACACCCTCAAATGGGTGAAAGTGCCATCAAGTCACAGCTGACTTGCGGCAACCCTGCAGGGGTTTGGCATTAGCCACAAAGTATAGATAGGAACTCTCAGTCTGGGGCAAGTGATGCTTTGTATTCTTGGTGCTTGACAGTGGGGGGGCAACAGTGGGAGGGCTTCTAGTGCCCTGCCCCCACTTCTGAGGGCACCTGGTGTTTTTGGCCACTGTGTGACAGAGTGTTGGACTGGATGGGCCACTGGCCTGATCCAACATTGGCTTCTCTTATGTTCATTGCTTGCCTCTGCTTAGCAACCCTGGCCTTTCTTGGTGGTCTCCCATCCAAGTGCTAACCAGGGTCAACCCCGCTTACCTTCCCAGATCCAACAAGATCAAGCTAGCCTGGGCTGTCCACCTGGGCGAAACACCTGTATAAAAGGTGTTAGAGACGCATGTTCAGATTAAAAATGCCTGGTGAATTGAAATAGCATGGAGCCGAAATTCTAACAAACATTCTGCAGGAAAGAACAGCTGGGGAAAGATGCTCCCTAAGAGAATCTGTGGGTTGGGGTGCATATTGCACATGACACCTTAAGCTGGAGACAAATATATTGTTGCCGTCTTTGCTCGGGAACTGAAGGACGTTTGAAGGGAGGATTGCTGCTCATGGCATGTACACTTACCCCACTTTTGCCTCTGGCAAACCATTTTTTTTATCAACACCTTGCAAAACCAGTTGGACAAGAAACAATGGTAGGGAAAAAGAGTATTGGAGAAGGGAAAAAGAATATTGTGCAGAACAGTGCCTCTCTCCAAGCATGCTCAGCCCTTCTAAGTTCTTTGACACTTGCTTCAGTTCCTGAGCAGAGAAACGTTGTCTTTTGTTCATGCCAAAGTGACATTATAACATTAGGTGTAGGCATCTGCTGCAGAAAACACTGGGATGCATTGGAGTCAGCGGTTGCAAATTCCCAAGAGGCAGTTTGTTTAATGAGTTCCACTGTATACATGGAAAGGTGGTAGACCTATTTCTGTGTCATTTTTGCTTAATTTTCAGCAGTGGCTGGAGTATATCTCCTACTAAGGAAAATTAAACAGGGGCAAACAGATTGGGCACTGCATGCAACACTGCATTACCTGAACCTGAACAAGTTACCTGAACTTTTAGGACAGCAATTTTCCATGCGGTGCCCAACCTGTTTGCTTCTTGAGTCTTGGGGAAGCAAACAGACTTCATTGGAACAGGAGGTGTCCAGTTGCTCCCTAGGAAGGCTCTGAGCCCATCACTCAAAGCTGTTCAGCTTGGCCATCCCACAGATTTTCTTGTGCCCCCTGAGTTGTGCTTTCTGGGGAACTGAAACCAGATAGCAAAGAACTGATCCTGCCCCAGTTGCGGTTGTTTCATGATCCCTCCCCCCCCAATTAGGATTGCCAACTCTGGATTGGGAAACACCTGGCGATTTTGGGGATAGAGCCTGTGGAAGGAAGGGTCTGGGGAGCGGCAGAACCCCTGCAGGGTAAAATGCCATGGAGTCCACCCTCCAGAGCTGCCACTTTCTCCAGGGCAGCTGATCTCTGTCGCCTGGATATAAGTTTTCCAGGCTGTGCCACCTCCAATAGCAGAGATGGTAATTGACATTGTGGTGGTGCTCACTACCCTTTCTCAAATTGCATGAGTCCCCACAAGCTCAACAAGGGTGTAAACCCTGTTCAAGAACGGGAGTAGCAGCAGCACTGAGCACTGGAAGAAGATTTAAGTGCACCCAAGAGCCGCTTCCTTAAGAGTCAAACTCACATTAGAATAGTTTGGCTAGTAGTAACTTGAAAATGTATACTGCGTTGTCAGATACATAATGCCCATGTATCAGGATTAATTATGTGAAGATAAATTCCTGACCTGGATGGCCCAGGCTAGCTCGATCTCGTTGGATCTCCGAAGGTCAGCAAGATCAGCCCTGGTTAGTATTTGGGTGGGAAACCGCCAAGGAATACCAGGGGAAGTGCCTCATAGAAACCAGATTTCTAACATTTCATTGATATAGATATAACTGACACTGAAATGATTTGTTGGTGCCTATTCATTGATTTGTTTGTTTTTAAGTACTCATTAATAAGTTTAATTACTCATTAATAAGACGCAGTGGCTCAAGAGGTCAAGACGCTGAGCTGCAGACTGGAAGGCTGGTAGCTCGGCTGTTTGAGACCTCAGTGTTGCATGATGGAGTGAGCTCCCAGCTCTTGCCCCGGCTCCTGCCAACCTAGCAGTTTGAAAGCAAGAAATTGCAAGTAGAGAAATAGGTACCACTTCGGCATTTAGTCGTGCCGGCCACATGACCATGGAAAAGGCTTCAGACAGCGCTGGCTCTTCGGCTTGGAAACAGAGATGAGCACCACCCCCTAGAATCAGATTCAACTGGCTTTGGAGCAAGGGAAACCTTTACCTTGACTAATAAAGTTTATAACAAAAAAAACTATCAGAAGTGACAGCAGCAATACGGATCATAAGAATTAAGGCTAATTTATAATTAATATGTTATGCTGAAAAGTTGCTTATTTCCTTATTCATATATATATATAGCCTCTTTGTGAAATGTTCAAAAGGCAGAGTGGATCAAAGAGAGAATCCATACCATTTAGTCCAAATTGAATGGATTATTTACGTGTTGCGACTCTAACCCACCGAATGCAATACTACATCAAACCAGAATTGCAGTTGGCATGGTCACTAGCATCCAGACTATACAAATGATAGCTGTGATCTATGGTTTCGTTGTGATAAAAAGTTTTCTTGGGGTTTAAATTTTTTTTATATGTGTGTGCTGCACATTTGGAAAAGAAAACCTGTTTGGAAACTAAATACTTGTGTTTGAGACAAGAAGAAACGTAGCCTTCATTTCTAATTTGTTTGTGAATGAAAGGCACAAATCCTGCAGCTTAATTCTTCGTCTGATTAGAGTACTGTTACCAACTTGATAGGCTGAAAACAGCCAAGATCTAGGCAGTGGCTCTGCCTCCTGGGAGACAGTAATAACAATCAAATGAAGATGTATTAAAATGTAATATTACTTCCACTCCATGGGGACTATATAAAAATCAGAGCCCAGAAACTCTTCTAGCCTGTCTCACTTGCCGATTGCTTTGCACTCATAGTGAGTGTGTTTTATTTTGTAAACAGACATAGTTTTTGAAGCAAATAAATCTATCAGACCAAACCTTTCACAGGATTTCCAGTGCTTTTAAATACGATGATTATGTAGAGAGGGCCAAACTGGTAGCGGGTGTTTCAGCCAAGTACTAGAGTCCTTCAGCTATAAACCATGTTTACAATGTATTTTACAATTGTTCTGTGCGGTCTTTAGCATTTTACAGTTTCCCTTAACTGCCATTTTTTAAAAAAAGTGACACAAAGCAAAACTAATAAAGCCCTGATCTTGCATCACTTATAGAATCATAATTCCTACACCTTTAAATGGGTATGAGTTAGAGAGCTGAAATAAATTTACACCTGAGGAAGTTATCGGGCTTCCAATCCTATGAACCACTAGCCCAAATGCAGCCCCTAAGGAATAAGGCCTTCCAAACTGTTACCTCTCTAAGGTTGCCAATCTCCAGGTGGCCCCTGGGGACCTCCCACTATTATAAGTGATCTCCAGATGACCAAGATCAGTTCCCCTGGAGAAAATGGCTGCTTTTGGAGGGTGGACTCTGTGGCATTATGTCCTGCAGAGGTCCCCCCCTCCCCAAACTATGCCCTTTCCAGCCCCCCCCCCAAATCTCCAAATATTCTTCCCAACCCTACCCACCCCCAAAGACAAACATACCTCCGTTCTTGAGGTCCTGGTTGGAAAGCAAAACCAGAATATTTCTCAAGCTCTTGGTGGATCATCATGCATGCTGGTCATCCTTTGGTTTGGTGGCTCACAGGTTGTGTGGGCCTGCACTTTTTGAGTGTAATCAGCAGAAACCTTGTGGTTGACTTGAATAGTGTAGAAATGGCATTTAGAGCCCAGGTTTTAAAATTTGGACTTTTATACCCAGTTTGCAAACCAGAATTCACCTGGATTGCTGGGTGAATGAATGCCAGTGTTCAGAGTCAAACATTTAGGCTGCTGCTCCTGAAAAACTTCCACACTGAGCTTCCTAAAAAACATGGGGAGGGCAGGCCTCAAGAAAGGAGCCAGTGGGCTCCACCATGCCCATCATTGGGGACCCCAGATTTAGAGATATTCTGCAATCACTCTGCTATATACTCATCTTTCAGAATGTATTGGAAGTTCAAAGCAGTGTCATCTTTTAGACCCCAGGCAAAAGTGGCTGAGATTTGGGTAACTGAGGCAGAAATGCCAATAGTTTCTCCCCTCCCCGTGGTGGTAAAAATAGAATAGTAAACTAAATAATTAACAGTTTGCCACCTGGATGGCCTCATCTTGCTTGATGTTAAGGTCAGACCAGCTCACTAGCAACTTTGGTTGAGAAAACCTTTCACTTTATTGCATTATTCAATTGCTGGAAATAGACTTTCCCTGTTTTTCTGTTATTGGATTGTCTGGTGATATTTGGAAAGTGTTTCAAATAGCTACATTTTCAGTTCAGGGATTTATTTATTTTTGCTGCTATATTGGTTGCCAAATTTTCATGGAATCTCAAGACCTTGACAAATGCATATTTCAGCAAAGGTTGCACTTCTGCAAAGCCCGGTGTTATAAGTATAATTTTATGGAAGCCAGACAGGTTGGGATCCTTAAAGGTTGCCAGTCTTTGAGTTTCCTATGATCTTCTTTGATATGTCAAAAGGCTAAATCCATGTGTCACTAGACAGTGCGTTATTATTATGCTACAGCAACGATTTGCAACCGGGTTATCCTTTGTGGGCAATTTATTTAATTATTTATTCGATTTGTACTCTGCCCTTCCCACCGAAGCAGGCTCAGTCTAGTTGCAAAAGATTGCTGTAGCACAAGCAGCTAATGATGTGTAGACGCAGCCGTATGGAAGTTTGTCTGCAGCAAGAAAGGCAAGTAAGAAGGAGGAATGTGGACAGCCCTCTGACTGTTATATGAGAAAAGGTAGCTTTTTAAGCCTTGGCAGATTCCTGCAGTTTAACAATAACAAGTCAAAACAGCCATTGTATACTGGCCATCCTCTCTGTTGCTGTATTTCTATACATTGTCTTCCTGTGTGCAAGCACAAGGGCAAAAACAAAAGAGGTCATAAAAAAAGAGCAAAGATGCATTTGATTTATGTTCAAAACTGGTTCTTAGTATTGATTTTTCTTTTCTCGGGGGGGGGGAGGGGGAAGATCCCAACAAAACAAAACAATATATCTCCATTATTTTCTGAGTCTGGCAGTGTAGTTGTACACATCAGATCTATTTTTCCCTCCACTGAATTACTCATTTGAAAAACGCACCCAAGAAGCTGGAAAATAAAAGTTTGGCTGACTATTTTTGTGGAAGATGGAAAAGCACAGTCGGAGAGGGGGAGGCCCAGGCAGGATCCGCTCTAAGGAGAATGGAAGAATCCGGGAAGGAGCAGCGAGAAGGGAAGTTCACATAGCGAGGAATTGAGTTACGCACACAAGGAGGGAGAGGTAGAACAAAAGTCAGAAGTAGATCAAAGGCAAGCCAGAAAGTTTGTAGTTTTTGCAGCTAGTGAGAGGATTAGAGAAAGAAAAATACCACCATGGGGCTGGGAAGACACTTCACGAAAGGTGGTGGGAGCCCATGAAGGACACCGGAAATGTGTATGAGCTACATTTCAAAAAAAAATTCTCCCCCAAAATCCCAAAGGCAAGATGTATGTGTATGTGTGAGGGGGGTAACGAAAGGGAACTGAAAGAAAAAAGAAGACTTATGGGGGCCCTAGCTAAATTAATCTCTCAGATGAAAAGGGAGATTCTTCTAAGTGCAAGAAGCACCATTTAATTGCTTTTTCTCCACGGGAACCCCCTGCAAGCACTTTCAGGGCCTTTCTTTTTTCTTTCTCCCCCTTTCATATCTTAGTTAAGTGACCAGATGTCAGGGCACATGTACTTGAAAGACAAAAGGACACAGAGAGAGGAAGAAAAGTGCCAAGAAAGCATGTTGATCACAAACTTTAACAGGTTTATAATTAACTGCCTGAATTAAAATTGTATTGACGTTATTAGTTGAGCCAGGCAATCTGCCCCGCTGTTTCTGCTCAAGAGTATGTAAAAGTGTTTGCAGTGTCAAAACTCTTTCTACATAGATAAGTGTAAGATTGGGTCGGTGGCCTGGAGGCTCCATCCAGCCTATTAGGGACTTCAGAGAACTCTCCCTTCCTTCCAGTTGGTAATTGAAATGCCCAGGAGCTATCCACGTTCTCACCCTTTGCAGCCTTCTTGAGCAACTATCCCTGTATGACTTGGAACCACCTAATCTCATATGAACCTACCTGACCCTTATAGGTATCTCCTACGTCCTTGCATTAGACACCCCCATCATCATCTGATGCACAGGAACCTAAGAGGGGGTGGGTTTTGTTTTTTGTGGCTACAGAACTGTGCAATTCCCTGCGCAGTGAGATTCATCTGTTCCCCCTCTGTTTGGTGGTCATTTTCTGCCGGTGGTTGACATTTTTGTGTGTGTCATTGGGCTTTCCCGTGTTGACCCTCCATCCTGGGTGCTTTGAATTGTTGTGTTTGTGTGTGTGTGTGTTGTTTTAAACATTGGTTTTATTGTTTTCTGTTTGTTGCCTTTAGGGCCCTAACTGGGTGGAGAGGCAGGATTAAAATGTTCTAAATAAATAACGTATCCTGGAAAACATTTCTGTTCAGGTGTCTCAATCTAAGAAATTCTTAGAATTTTTTTGAAAGGAAAATACTAGATTAGAATCATTGCACGTATCAAAGAGATTGCAGTGGAACGTGGGCTTGAAAAACACGCCAGCGCACTCACATGCTCTTTGCTCTGCCAAGTCTGGCAGGACTCCTGCCCCCCCCTCCCAACTCTCAGCTTTTGGGGGGAGTGGAAATACGAGCATGAAGGGATTCTGCTCTACCATCCAGGGGCATACTAGCAAATAGCAATTGGGAAGAAAAATGCCTGGGTAAATGTGAAACTTGATAATGTATGAAGACATCACAGAGCCAGTCTTGGCGACATATTCATTCTCTTGGCTGTCAGCATTTTGCAGCTTTTTCTGGGTAAATGTGAATGGCATAAGTAAAATCTGGACCAATTGAATCTGCTTTTCAGGTGCTCTTGTTCTGCTTAACTTCACCTGCTGATATCCAAAATGTTTTTGGTTTTGTTTTCGAACAGCAACTTCCAATGGATCACTGGAGGGCTTGGATAACCAGGAGGGAGGGGTGTGCCAGACAAAAGCCATGAAGATCCTCATGAAAGTTGGACAAGGTAAAGACCACCTGTTGGTTTCACCCAGTCATTTTGACCAGCAACCCCCCCCCAGCCCCCCCTCCAGCTTTTGCCAAGAGGGCGAAACCACATGCCAGGGTAGCCTAGGTCAGCCTGCCTTCCTGTAGCTGCTGAGGCAAAGCTTGTTTTCTATACCTAACTTCTGGACAGGTTTTGTAGGACAAGCATTAATGCAATCAGATCTCTTCACTGAAGACCTCTTCTTGGAAGGAAAGGTCATCCGTGAACGACACACGCTCCAGTTATTCTTGCTTGTATGCTAAAAATTAAACGTGCAGGTTCACAGCTCAAAAATGATTTAAAACAAACAAAAGGGAGAGGGAGCTAATGTTTCTATAGTTCGCTTGTTATGAATCCTGGCCAAAAAGATTTTTTTTGTTCATTGCCCTTCCCCCCCCCCCTCCACAGATAACCTATTGTGTAGTCCACCATCTCCCCAGAGGAAAAAAAGTATTATTTCTAATTAGAGGTTGGTTAGTAGTCAGTCAACTTGCTTGGCTGCATTGAAATGTCATCCGCAAAGGTTTCCTGCTGGTTTGAAGAACCTCCTTTCATTTTCTACCAATGGCCTCATTATCTAAACTTTTGAAATAACTAGTATAGCAGACTTCTTCTTTTTTTTGCTTTAATGATGAAAATTACACTCTCCTATCTCCTTGTACTCCTAAATAAAGGATCTTGTGTTCAAAGCCGTTCATGCCTCATGAAAATTGATAACCGGCTTATAAAGCAGATTACTGTTAGTTTGTAGTGAATCATTTGTGTTCTTTCAGTTCCCAATTCTGGTGGGTTCCCAAATAATGCTGATCCAACTAAACGCCCGGAACAGGAAGCTGGTACCAACGGGAAAAGCTCTACAACAAGTCCCTTTGTAAAGGATCACTCAGGTAAACAGGACAGCTTTTAGATCTTCGAGGAGATTATTTCAAAGGCTATTTTTTCCATACATTTTCTCTAATAATACAGTCTATTAGATGATTAAAATAAATCATTTGCATAGGGAGGCAGATCAAAAGTGTGTGTTCTGATGCACTAGTATGTGGGAGGTCAAAGATGTTTACTTTGGCAAAACCAGGCCCTTCTCTTCATTATCATTTGACACTTAAATTTAATTGTTCTGCATGAGGATGTTATTGGCTTGCAGAAATGGGCATTGATCTAAACAGTTTGATAAGTGTAGGAGCTGCCTTGCCAGAGAAGGGAGGCTTTATGATCAACTGGCTGCAGTCCAGCACAGAGTTAAGCACCCTTAGCTCCTGCTGATTTCAGAGGCATTTAAGCATCTTAACTGTGTGCTGGATTTTAACCACTCTCTCTCTCTCTCGATGCTGTTACGAAGAGCTTCCTGGTTAGCACTTTATAAGGCTTGCTTTAGTTCATGTTATAATTACTGCAGTGATCTTTTGGCTGATCGCATCTTCGCTCTGTAACTCGTATCAGCTCGGTAAATGACTGATCTCATTCATGGATGATTATAAGGTGCCTGTTTAAACCTCCAGAATGAACACACCCCTTTCCCCCTTCCCACCACACACACACATATTCTTTTAACATCAGCTTCTTCTCTTTCCTTTTCTGGTTGGATCTGAACAAGAAAGAATATACTGGACAAGATTTGCGGGGGGGGGGGGGGGGAAATAATGGCAGTTTTTAAGATCTCTTGCAAAGCTGTAGTGGGTGCCAGTTGACTTCACGGGTTCTCAGTGGTGTTTTCACATTCCACCCCCACCCCATTATTTGCTAGCATGCCAATGTCTCTTTTGCTTGGGAGTTATCAAATAGGCATCAGCAATTTTGCAGCGAAGGTTACCACATGCGTACATTAATTTCCCCTTCACAAGAGTATCCCATCTTGACATAAGCATCCAGTTGCAGTGAAATGATTCCAGATCTCCTCATTGCTCCAAATTTAATTAATTAATCCAGCAGCATGTGACCCGCTGATCGATTTATATCATTATTTTCCGCTGTTACGGCTTATGCCCCTGCAGCTACACGGGATCCTTGTTGTCCCCCTTGCTACCAGCTATGTTCAGCACTCATAAGTGCTGTCCTTTCTAACTCAGGTGGGCCAAAAGGTCCCACTGAGTGGGTACAAAAGCTCAAAGGGAGATTCTTTTGGCTCCTTCACACATAGGCAGTGTTCCCTCTAAGCTGCGTTAGTGTGA
Source organism: Lepidodactylus listeri (assembly GCA_029233225.1). Lineage (NCBI taxonomy): Eukaryota > Metazoa > Chordata > Lepidosauria > Squamata > Gekkonidae > Lepidodactylus > Lepidodactylus listeri. Next base: position 52,843,662 of record JARCFY010000001.1, on the reverse strand, counting down.
GCTAGCTCACAGTTTCTTAGCCTCCGGCTCACACGTTTTTGCCTTAGCGCAGGAAGGAGGGCTCCAAAGCAAACTGATTTATGCAGAAGCCAAATCACTCGCTCACCACTTTAATGCCAGTAGCTCTCAGTTGAATTTTTGCTCACAGGACTCCACAGCTTAGAGGGCGCATTGCGCATAGGAGCTTTTTTCTGTGTCCTGGCCATAATGCACCAGAGCTGGGAATCTGTTGTACCAGGGTTTAGTAGGACCCCTGGCACATGTATGTGAGTGTGTGTGTGTGTGTGTGTGTGTGTGTGTGTGTATCAGTTGACCTCCCCCCACAAATGTCAGTGATAGTCCTGGAATTTATGAAGCACTGTCTGCTGCCCTGGCTTATAGGTTTGTTACCTAAAAGAAACTGCCATCGGCATGAGGTCAGATATCAGCATGAGACTCCCTTTTTTGTAATTTCCCTGGATGCCCAACAATAAAAACTCAAAACTAGATGGAAATCATAACTAATTTAGATCTTGGAACGTTTTCATCTGCCTTCCACCCCACTTTGATGTCCTGTGATCTATTGCAAAGATAGAAAACAGGCGCGCATTGATAGAGGTTAGTTGAAATTAGTGTCTTAAACAGAAAGTGGGTAAAGGCTATTCTTCTGCATTTTTCATTTCCCTGTCTTGTCCCATTTAACCGCTTAAAGCTGACCAACATCTGTTCAGACCTGGCGTGCATCAAAGAGTGCCTTGTCAGTGCCTGTCCTTGCTGTTGATGAACGATGAGAGATGAAAAGGAACACAAGTGTGGTTTAGGAGCAACATAAAAGCAAAAGAGCAACAGACGGGAGGCAGGCTTAATACGAACAGGCCGTCTTTGACTGGTTGTATCTAGCTGTCTTGCAGGGTAATTGATTTGTCAAAGTTCACTTTGACAGTTGAGTCTTTCAGTCCTGCGGAGTGGTGACGGGACTTGATTATTTTGAACTTAGCTCTCTGACTCTCTTTTCTCTCTCCCCCCCTTCCTCTGCCCAATCCCATTCCTAGGTTCCAACACAGATGGCAGCAAAGCTGGCCATTCCAGTATCCTTGGTTCAGAGGTGGCCTTATTTGCAGGGATAGCTTCAGGGTCCATCATATTCCTCATCATCATCATCACGCTGGTGGTTCTGCTGCTGAAGTATCGGAGGAGACACCGGAAGCATTCACCACAGCACACGACGACTCTGTCACTCAGCACATTAGCCACCCCGAAACGCAGCGGGAACAACAACGGGTCCGAACCTAGTGACATTATTATCCCTCTGAGGACTGCAGACAGTGTCTTTTGCCCCCACTACGAAAAGGTCAGCGGCGACTATGGACACCCGGTGTACATAGTCCAAGAGATGCCCCCTCAGAGTCCAGCAAACATTTATTACAAGGTCTGATGAACGCTCAGCATGGTACCTTTGGGAACTCTTTTCTGGCCAAATGCTATCCATGACGGGGTTGGGTTGCGATAAACCCCATGCAGGTTCCTGGACCGGGTGTGGCGGAGGGAACAGCAAGGCCCCCCCACCCTGTTACAGAGAGATGGACAGCTTCTCTAGTCTGTAGAATTCCTGCCTCGGTGGACAAGCTTTGGCTTGGGAGCTGGAAGAATTTACATAGAAGATACCCATACCAATTGCTGTACATTCATCACCTTCTAAGCCATGTGCTGCAGGTGTACAGGCACGTACAAAAAAAGAGAAGAAGAAAAGCCCAGAGAAGATGAAGCAATTCATGGATGATAATGGTTTTGGGCATTCTGGGAAGAAGCTTTAAGTCATCCACCTTGAAACGAAGCCCAGTGACTCTGTGTGCGTGCTTCTCTCTAAGTGCTTGTGGATTTGTCATACAGAACCTTGGCTTTTAAGTAAGACTTTTAATCATTTCCCCCCCCCCTGCTTTTAGTCTGTCCCTGTGTTGCATTTTACTTCACTTAGGTAGCATTTCTTCACACGCGAATCATTTCTCTACACATCCTGCATTGCTGTCGGAAAAACATACTGTTTTTTTTGCTGTTCCATATTCCCATCCTTTTCTGATAGCAGCCTCACTTGAATGGTATAACACTCTGGGAGAATTTGGGCTTGCTAAAAAAAAGAAAAGAAAAGGGACACTTCCAGCTGAAAGTTAGCTTGTCAGCAGAGTCAAATGTAAGATGAGGTGGTTGCAGTATAGGGAAAGGAAAGGGGTAGAGCTGATCGACTGCTGCTGCCTCTGAAATCAACTGGACAGTGCCCGACAATTTAGGTAGCACAGCACTTTGGAGTTCTAAGAGGGCAAGCAAGTTAGGGGACGCAGTAACAACGGGCAGTGGATTAGGGCTGCGCTTGAAGGACACTGAGGTTATTCTCAAGTAGCAGAGTATAGGAGAAACTAGTTCTCTCCCTCAAAGTAGGACAAAGAGAGGGGAAGTCGATGATCGTGCCTGGAAGACAAGACAATAGAAGGCCATCAGTGATATATTAGAGGCAGGACTACTGCGGTACTGTACCAGCAATAAGATGTATGGCTTTGAAGAAGATGGAGCAGAATCTTGGCTGGCTTCAAATGACACTTGGTTTTTAAAAAGCAGGCTCAGCTGCTATAGTTATCACATTTTAACAGGGGGAGGAGAAGTGTTTGCAAAAAACAGCAACATCTGACCGAGGGGAAAAAATTACAAGCTTAAACTGACAAGAGGGCTATATAATTCCATCACATAAAAAAAAAGAAAGAAATGAAATTCACATCTCTTTTAAAAAACTGACCAAGATTTTTATTTTTTCCTCCATTCAAGCCTTTTTTTTTTTTAACATTTCTAGTTTCCAGCAGTGCATTTGCAAAGTGAGGCTGTAGTGGACACTGCTGTTCCAGGGGGGATTCCCTTTCAGAATTAAAGCACATATGGTAAACTGCTTACAGTCCATTAAAAAAAAAACGCAATACATTCAAGACACAAGAGCAGGGGGTTAGGGAAAAGAAGGTATGTCTTATTTATAATAGGTGTATAGAACCCAAGGGATATAAAGTTAGCAGATTTTGTTATGATTACTAATATATATATAGAGAGAGAGAGAGAGAGAGATTGCACAGAATCTATACCAGAAGATGTGAAATTCAGCTGTGGCAGTGAAATTAAATCTTAAAATAGTCAGCATTAGAGCAAAAACAATTTGGGCAACTACTTCTGGGAAAGCTTCACTCCAAAAAGAACAATACTGAGAGGAAATATAAAAATAACACAGCCCTCTAAAGCTGTCTTTCATAACAGTAGACTAGGAAATACAAGCCCCAAAATATCACAGAGCCAATGTAAGTGCATCATACATTTTAACAACAACAAGATAATTCTGGTAGGGTTGCCCCCCCCCCAGTGTTTTGTGTCCCCCCCCCCCCTTGCCTTATGGGATGGAATATTCCAGCTAGTCACAAATAGGAGAGTTCCAGTGTAAAGTTTCTGCTTGAAGAATGGTAGTTGTCCTCCCTCCAACCCCTACACCCTGGGGGAAAGGGGGAAAATCTACTTATTTATGTGCTATGCAAAATAGATGTCTTTTCACATAGTCCTGTTACCATAGTAACGCTTCACTTTCTGGACTGGAAAGAACATATAACTACAGCGTTTTAAGGTTCTCAAACCTCCACTGAGCACGTGCAAAAATGTACTGTCATAGAAATGATTACTCTCTGTATTTTCTGAACCTGAAAATGTTGGTCCGAAAAAAGGGAGAGGGGGAGAGGAGGGTGGAAAGGAAGCCGGGTTCTGTGGGAGGTTGCCATGGTAACTAACTACGATGTAGTTCTTTCCTTAAAGCCTTCCTCTCTGTGAATCCATCCATGCAAGATTTTTTTTTCCTTGTAAGTCATTAAGATTTTGTTTTGGGGGAGGGGGGAAATGATGGGCCTGGTTTGTTTGTTTTTTTTTAAAAAAAATCAACAGTATGTTTAGTTGGGTTGGTTACATTTTGATTATATATGAAACTGGTCCGTGGGGGTGGGAGATCGGAGAACTGGACAAATCAATGGGGAAAAGAGCACCCTACAACCAACCGAGTGAGGGGGGGGGAGAAAAAAAGAGCCCCATGTATCTGTGTTGTGTCTCGTGCAGAATAATGACAATCTTACCAACTGTTCCTTTGGTTGGTGTGTTGGTTCAGCTTTGAGAAGTTACTGTAAATGCCTTGCTTTGTGTTACCCCTTGATCACTTAACTTTTTGGAATTTGCACCATCCTGTCTAAAGAGTGAAGACGCTGTAAATAAATTCAGATTTACTGTATATGGATTTGGGGTGTTAACAGTAGCCTTATTCACCTTTTTAAAGTAAATATAAAATAAAAATACACATGGAAAACAAGAAAAAACATCTTTTCTTAACCAGATTGTGTATATAGAGCAACATTGGTTTTTTATAAAGTCTAAGCAAGATGTTTTGTATAAAATCTGACTTTTGCTATGTATTTAGCTACAGCTTGTTTAAAGGCAGTGTCATTCCCGTTTGCACTGTATCCAGGAAAAAAAAAAGATATGGTATAAAAAAAGGTTGCCAAATTGCTGCATATTTGTGCTGTAATTGTGTACCATGAATATTTATTTAAGAATTCCTTTGTCCAGTTTGTAAGTAACACAGTATTATGCTTGAGTTACAAATAATATTCTCTCTCTCTTTTTTTTAAACTAGACTGTCATAGATTTGAAATCTGCTTTTTGTTCTCCATTGCAGTTAGCCCCTCCCAGAAAATGAAATCTATGAAAATTCACATTCCACATCTGTTTCAAACTGAATTTGTTCTTTTAAAAAAATAAAATATTTTTTTCCTATGGAAATAACGTTTTCTGTGGGTTTTCTTCCCTTCTCCCCTCCGTCCCCACACTCGCTTCTGTGTTCTTTATACCTGTCAAGGAGATAGCAAACACAATTCTTGTCCTAACTTTAAGAAGAAAGGTTTCCTTTAAACTCAGATGTTCAGAGTGACGAACTTCACCTTTGTTAGAAACTGGGAGAGTGACGTGCAAACAGTACAAAGCAATGGTACTCTTCGGCAGATTTACTGCTTCAATCTAACCCTTACTCTCAGTTTGTGAGAAAAGGCCCACTTCCTTGATTCCTTGGAACATGGTGCAAAAAAATCCAAACCCAGATCCCAACTCAATAAGGCTATACAAGTATCTTCCTAGGATGTGGGAATCCAAGAAGGAATTAATTCTCTGGTAAATCCTCAGAGAGGATGACCAAGTTGCCCAACCTGTCTCAGGGAGCTGGTTGATTTTCCTCGCTATTGCCCTTTCACCTTGACGTATTTGGTGTCCTGTGTTGTTCTCTGAAAGGAGCTGGGGGTGGGAGGAAAACGCTAGAAGAGACAACACTCTTTCTCCACACAGGCTAGAAGAAGAAGAGGAGGAGGAGGAGATTGGATTTATACCCTGCCCTTCACTCAGAGTCTCAGAGTGGCTTACAAACTCCTTTCCCTTCCCCTCCCCACAACAGACACCCTGTGGGGTAGGTGGGGCTGAGAGAGCTCTTTCGAGAGCTGCTCTTTCAAGAACAGCTCTGACAGAACTATGGCTTGCCCAAGGTCATCCAGCAGCTGCAAGTGGAGGAGTGGGGAATCAAACCCAGTTCTCCCAGATTAGAGTCCACACACTTAACCACTACACCAAACTGGCTACATGATGAGGGATCAGCAATTGTGACTTGAGCTAGCCATACTAGAGTCAGACACTATTCAAGTGTTGACCTTCATAGAGTTTGTAAACAGTCTCCACAAGAGTAGGCCCCAACAGCATCACTGCTTCCCCTTCCAGCAGCACAGAAAATGAGAACCGATCCTAACAGTCCTTTTTAAAATCTAAGCAGATACACTGGCACATTTCCCCCCCTAAGACAGTGAAGTGAATAAGTTTGCTTTATTTAGCTTATCTTCAGGTTACAAGAGGGACATAAGTCAAAGAAGGTTTCTGTCACATGTTGTAATTTATGGTTGTAAATTTTGAGTTTTCATAGGCAATACACTCATTCTCTCTGGTAATTATGTTGGTATTGGACAGAAAGGAGGACAGAGAAAGAGACGAAAACTAAGTAGTAAAAACAGTGGAGAGAAAAATGTCAATGCATTTCTGTTCTTGACATGAGAATCCTACCCTCGCTCCCCCTTACAGGCTCAGTGATTAGTCTGTGATTGCGTAAGGCATGTTATGAAGAATCATGGGGGGAAAGAATCACACTTAAAACTAGCAAAGGGTGAAATTTGATGTGACAAGAATGTGTACTTCAAGTACTTTTATGAAATCTCTACATCAGTCTGTGTAATAAAATCCCAAATGTCAATGTAATACTGACAATGGATACACAATCACACAGTCTTCTCTAGATATCACTGAGGTCATATTTTACGCTGAGTTTGTCGACGTCTTCTACGTTTTCACACCCCTCACTGTGGCAATCGCCTCATGGTGCTACACATTTTAAGCCGTGCTTAAGACACAAGCAAGGTCCTATAGGACTTCATTGGTAATTGGTATCTCCACCATCTCCAACTGATGACATTAAGTATAGCCTTAGCAGCATGTGCCTGATGGCTCATCAAAGTTGTTGTTAATAGTGGTGCTTATCCAAAGTGTACTTGCACTTGATGGATGCTTGGTACCACCCATTTATCTTCTCATTTCATATAAAGGTAAAGGTTTCCCTTGCTTGAAAGCCAGTTGAATCCGACTCTAGGGGCTCATCTCAGTTTCCAAGCTGAAGAGCCAGCGCTGTCCAAAGACTTTTCCATGGTCATGTGGCCGACATTACTATAAACACCAAGGCACACAAAATGCTGTTACCTTCCCACCGAAGCAGTACCTATTTATCTACTTGCAATTTCTTGCTTTCGAACTCCTAGGTTGGCAGGAGCTGGGGCCAGAGATGAGAGCTCACTCCATCACGTGACACTACGGTCTCGAACTGCCAAACTACAGACTTTCCAGTCTGCAGCTCAGTGTCTTAACCTCTGAGCCACCGCGGCTCCTTTCATTTCATATACATATTTCATACACATATATATGTTTGGATTATTATGTATATCAGCATCAAAAGTTATCATCAGTCACCATCAGGGTACATGTCAGCATTTCCCCCATATCCTCCCTAGATCTGCATGAACAAACGTGTATGGTGCGTTCAGTGCTGGGAAATTCAGGCCCAGGTATGTATGTCCTGATTTGGAGTCAAACCATGACACACAAAGGGAGCTAGCTTAAGCCTCCCTCCTCCATTTTCCCTCCTGAAACAGCCGTTCGTGGTATTTGGCCTATTGGGGAACCGAAGAGAACCATCAGTAGACTTGGAGCCCCCAACAGAGCAAAGAACAGCCCTGCTGGGCCATTTCAGGTTTTTGGGGGGGGGGGGAAGTGTGGGAGGGAAGGCTGAAGCTCCTTCTCGTCACACACCATTATTTCGTTATTTTTAATTACAGCATTTGTATTCCACCTTTCTTCCCTTGCAAGGTAGCTAACAATTTAAAATAAATTATAAAATTGCATTTTAAAACCATTAAAATTACCCCCAAACACACACACACACACACACACACACACAAGCAATTAGAATGGAGCTGAAATGCATACCAAACATAAAAACAGTAATTAAATGTTGGTTAGGAAGGAGGATCATTGAGAGAATGCCAGATGAGACAAAAAACACCTTCATGGGCTGGTGGAAGACCACAACAGAATGGGACAGATGACTCTCCTTGGGGAGAGAGAGTTCCAGCACTTTGATGCCATGACTAAGAAGGCCTCTCCCATATGAGCCTAGCATTAAGTTCCCAGCACTGAACTTGCAATACACACTTGACCATACAGACTGTATAACAGGTAGTTAGACCCTGAGAAATAGGCCTAATGGAAACAACAATGTATCCGCATCTTAAAGGGCTTTTCATAGATCATGACAACAAATGAATTAAATGGTTCTTTTTCTGTGGATTTTGAATACTGGTTGGGATAGACTCAATCTAAATATGTCCCATATTTTTGTACATACTGAACCTGACAGAATAGAATCCCTCCATTTAAGACAAACGCTCCTTTTAGTCCTTTTCCACAAAGGGCAGCAAGAACTGAGATTAAAGACTGAAGTCTTCAACCAACTGCACTTTGTCATACCTGAATATGGCGGTTTTAACAAACTTTAATATGGCTGCCTTAACAAACTTAAGTTCAAGGTATAAGCTTTTGTGTGCATGCAGACTTCTTCAGATACAGTGTAGAACTGTGATTGCACCCGGAAGCTTATACTGTGAATAAACCTTTGTTGGTCTTAAAGGTGCCGCTGGACTCAAACTTTGTTCTGCTGCTTCAGACCAACATGGTTACCCCACCTGAATCTTTAACAAATTGATGTTAAGAATCTTGGTTACTGGTGATGGAAGTTCTTTGCGGGCTAAGGAGAGTACTCTATCTTGGGGGGGAACTTCAGTTTGTCAAGGCATCCGCTTTTGGATGCTGCAAAAGTTTGCAGTTAGCTGAAGATTCAGTCTTGGCATGCTACATGGTGGGGAGGAGCAGGGCTATTTTGGGGCAGGAACGCACAGGAACGAAGTTCTGGCTGGTTCCTGAATTGGCCACGCCTCTAACCAAAACCTCTGGCATGCATGGCTGCAGAGCACACTGCCCTCCCCATGTTACACACAAGAGGGAAAGGCAGCATATTAAAATGCCATCTTTCCCTCTGGGGAGCCCATCCAGATTTCCTTGTCAATTTCACTTTCAGCCAGTCAGCTGAGAGTGAAATTGACAAGGAAAAGCTTCTCTCTGCCTTTACTTCTCTAGCTGACATGTCCCAGCTGGAAAAGGGCAGGCAGGGAACCCAGGCACCTTGAAAATGCATTTCTTTCCTTCCCCATGTCTGCCCTATGCTTTCCCAGCCCCCGCATAATATGCTAATGAGCTTTGTTGTCAGGGGTGTGGCCTAATATGCTAATAAGTTCCTGCTGAGCTTTTTCTACCAAAAAAAGCCCTGGGGAGGAGGAAGAGGAGGAGGGAGGGAGTATGCAAACCCAGCGATGATGCAGGTTGTGCTGGTCAAGAACACACTCTCGTTTATTTGGGACCAGTGAATTCAGCCAAACTTTGCCTTCCTCTTGGTTATCATAAGAATTTCAGGCAATGGTTTTAATAATGCAGGGACTAAACTGAGCTTATCAAGTTTTCGCATGTTAAGTCCTTTAAACAGAGCAACTGGTTCATAGATGAGGCAATCTGCTTTGTCCCCATTTCTTTCTCCAAAGATAATCAGTCACCAGAACAGAGTGGCAGTGCCCACAGGAAGTATCATATAACTGATACTGAGATGCTTTTGTGGATGCAGGAGCGTTTTCATGTGACCTTTCTTTCATACAATGATACATGATGAATTCAGCTGGGTCCAGTGATGGCTTTTTTCAGGAGGGGGCGGACCATCGCTTCCTTGAGTGCCCCTGGGAACAGTCCCTCCTCGAAGGACTTGTTGATAATCTCCCAGAGGGCACCTCGTAGCCCCTCGCAGCCAGCTTTTATAAGCCACGAAGGGCACGGGTCAAGGCTGCATGTGGTTGGGCGTACAGTTGAGAGCAACCTGTCGACCTCCTCCAGACTGAGTGGACCAAAATAATCCAGAATGGAACAAGAAGACGCGCATGGGGCCTTGAGTTTGCTAACTGTTTCAAGTGTGGCCAGGAGATCGCAGCGGAGCAGCAGGATTTTATCTGCAAAATGGCTCGCAAAAGCCTCACAGCTGATATCCAATTCCCTATCATTTGGTCTGCCCTGCGGCAGCTCTGTTAAAGAATGAATCGTTCTAAATAATTGTGCTGGGCGCGAGTTTACAGACGCAATCTCGCCCGCATAGAATTGCCTCTTTGCAGCCTTGACTGCCACCTCGTAGGACCTCATAAACGCCCTATAAAGTGCTCGTGATGCTTCATCGCGGGCACGCCACCACCGTCTCTCTAGCTGTCTGAGCTCTTGTTTCATCTGCCACAGCTCCCCGGTATACCAGGAAGCCCACTTAGAACGAGGGTGCAGAGGGTGTCGGGGGGCAATCTCGTCGATGGCTGTCGAGAGCCGAACTTGCCAGTCCTTGACCAGCTCATCTAACGAGCTGCCAGGGGGCATGGGATCCCGTAGAGCCAGAAGGAGCCACTGAGGGTCCATCTGACTCCATGGGTGAGCCAAGAGGGTCTGAGTGGCAGCAAAACTCCCCCCACAAAAATCAAGTCGAGCGTATGCCCAGCTTGGTGTGTGGGCACCGTTACACATTGGGTGAGTCCCAGTGCCACCATGGCTGACACCAGGTCCATCGCCGGCCCAGAGGCCGCGTCGTCGGCATGGACGTTGAAGTCCCCCAAGACTAAAAACCTTGGGTACTCCAATACCCAGCCGGCCACAGCATTGGCCAGAGATGGAAGGCTAGCAGGTGGTGCATTGGGCGGTCGGTACACCACCCAGATAGCCAAACTCTCCCCAGTTTCCCACACCAGGCCAGTGCATTCTATGCCCGCAAGTTTCAGCAGTAGGAGCGCCCTGTAGGAGTAAGCCACCCCCCCGCCCCTCAGTCCATGATTGGTGAAGGACCAAGAAACTGGGTGGAGCCATCTGGGAGAGCGCCACTGTCTCCCCAACTTGCACCCAGGTCTCGGTCACGCATGCGAGGTCCACACCCTGCTCGACTAGAAAGTCTCACAGGGTAGAGGTCTTATTATTTATGGACCTGGCACTGCACAACACCAGTGTTGGGGGGTCATTCCCTGCCCCACTGCCTGCCACCCTCAGGATGGGATGCAGGCTGGAAGGGGGCCTAGCTTCACTGTTTCTCCGCCCTCTTCCATTTATTGCCTGCCTTGTTCCACCGCTATACTTTCCTTTCCCCAGGAGCACTGGTATCCCCCGACCTACATCATCCATACATGATGGCCTCCGCGCTGTGTTTCAGCACCCCAGGCCAACTATCGGCCGGTGTCCAACTTGCCCTATTTGGGCAAGATTTTAGAGAGGGCAGCGGCGATTCAGTTGCAGAGCTTCCTGGATGACACTTCCATGTTAGACCCGTTTCAGTCCTGCTTCCGGCCAGGTCATGGGACAGAAATGGCACTGGTCTCCCTCATGGATGACCTCCGGCGGCATCTGGATCAGGGCAGTATGGCGGTGCTGGTGTTATTAGATCTGTTGGCTGCATTCGACACGGTCAACCACCAGCTACTAATCCACTGCCTCGCCAATACGGGGATTCAGGGGCTTGCCTTGCAGTGGCTTGCCTCGTTTCTCCAAGGTCGGGAACAGAGAGTGGTGCTGGGGGAGCAGACGTCCCAGAGGCACCCACTAGTGTGTGGAGTGCCACAAGGGGCTGTTCTGTTTCCAGTGTTTTTTTAACATCTATATGCGCCCTCTTGCCCAGATTGCCGGAGACATGGGCTGGGTTGTCGCCAGTATGCTGATGACACCCAGCTCTATCTGTTGTTGGGCAGCTGGTCTGGGGCCACCCCAGATGACTTGGAGTGGGCACTTCAGGATGTGGCGGGCTGGCTCAGGCTGAGCCGACTGAAATTGAATCCAACGAAAACGGAGGTCCTGTGCCTGGGTCGGAGCAGACCAGGGGTAGGAATCCCATTGCCGGCCTTCGGGGGGGGCACCACTGGTGCCAGTGCCAAAGATCCAGAGCTTGGGAGTGCTCCTGGACCCCTCGTTAACGATGGAGGCCCAGGTAGCAGCCACTGCCAAGGCAGCATTTTACCATCTGCGGCTGATTAGGCAGTTGGTTCCCTTCCTCGAATGCAATGACCTGGCGACAGTGATCCATGAAATGGTCACCTCGAGGCTGGACTACTGTAACGCTCTCTACATGGGGCTGCCCTTGTCTTAGCTCCGAAGGCTGCAGCTAGTGCAGAATGCTGCGGCCAGGCTGCTGATGGGTCTCTCGGCACGGGACCATATCCAGCCTGTGCTGAGGACACTGCACTGGCTGCCTATACCGTACCGGATCCGATTCAAGGTGCTGGTTTTAACCTTTAAAGCCCTGTATGGTCAGGGGCCTGCCTACCTAAGGGACTGCCTTTCCCCGTATATACCCCAGAGAGCACTACGATCAGGCACTCAACATCGCCTGACCCTCCCCGGCCTTAGAGAGGCTAGGCTGACGACCACTAGGACCAGGGCCTTCTCAGTGGCGGCTCCTCACTGGTGGAATGAGCTCCCAGACAATATCAGGGCCCTGCGGGACCTTATGCAGTTCCGCAGGGCCTGCAAAGTGGAGCTCTTCCGCCAGGCTTTTAATTAGGAGCCGTCGCTGGGGGGGAAGGGGGGTCCCTGGATAGCGCCGGAATAAATCTATTGATGCAAGTTTCTGTGGTCGCAGGCTGGGAATTTGCTGTGCTTCGCTTTGGAATGTAATGATGGCTGCCAAATTTGGTGAATCTTGTGATTCTCACTGTTTTATATATTAGCTGTGATTTTATGTATACGATTAATGCTGTGAGCCGCCTAGAGCCGGCTAACGCTAGCTAGGCGGGATATAAATCTCAATAAATAAATAAATAAATAAATAAATAAATAAATAAATAAAAATCCAGCTATTTTCCACCTACACGGGCACTGTAGCTCTTGCGACACAAGTTTGGATTCCATATGGTGATGATCATGATGACCCTTTCAGTTAAGCTCCCATTCACTTTTGTAGCATTTCTGTAGCAAGGGGGAATTGAGTTCTAGCTTCTGCAATGGCATGACACTGTTGTTCTAATTTTCCACATTGGGAACCCGTTAAGTTCAAGGCTGGCCTGAGATTCACATCTAAATCCCCAAATGCAACACGCTCTGTACTGGACCACAGGCCCTCACATCATATTCAGGAGCTTTCATGTACCCGACTATATGTTCCTTCCATTCAGCAAAACATATGAGTTTTGCAATGCGCAGTTGGTTCCATAAATCACTTCAAAGCAAGCTGTTTGGCTCAGAATAGTTGATCGAAGTTACATTTTGCCTGCATTTCCTTATGCCTGACTTTTGTAATCAAAAAACTCTGCACTAGTTTAGTACCACTGGTAAGACGGCTAGCGTCACTCTATTGATTTGGAACTCTGCAAGCAAGCAAATAAAACTCCACAGAGTAACATCATGCAGCTCTTAGCAGGGGCTTGTACGCCTTCCAGAAACATGCCCAGCATAAAGCAAGTTGACTTATAACCCGTGTTTTGTAACTTGAAGGGGAAAGATGTACTTGCGTTTCAAACTGCTCCTGACGTTAATTATCAACTGAGTACAAAATCAGAATTTACTACCTCATTATAAAGCTTGTGGTCCTAGCAAGAGTCCAGCTGAATCAATAGGCTCTAAGTAGAAAATAAAATTCTAATGTACAGTAGTGATCCATTTTGAGAGGAGAAGGAATCCATTAAAGGAAGGAAGGAGAAGCTCGCAGGCTATGCACAAGGAAATGGCATATCCAAAATGTGCAAAACTATGCTTTAAAGGGGGGGGGGGGGGGGGGGAGAAAAAGAACACCCTTCATTGCCCCTCATATTCTTCCTCCATATTGGAAACTTTCCTGTGGGCAGGTTACTTACTGAAGACTGTACATAAAAAGTATGCACAGACAGGAAAACTGTGGGAATATGATTTGAATGGAGGCATGTATCATTAATCAGGAGATGTCTGATTGGCACACAATGCATCAAAGAGGTCAGTGCTAATAGAACCAAAGAGCACCTTCCAGCAGTCACTGTGGTTCAGCAGAGTCATTGCTTCCGTTGGAGGTCTGGGCTTGGGCAAGCACTGCAACCTCTGAGGCAGGCTGGGTGCCAGAACCGGTGTGATCTATGCACATGCCAGGTTTATTTTTCTGGCAGGCCTCCTGTGTAGGCTCCAGCATGTGAGAGAAAGGAGCGGGGGCACTTCAACCAGCCCGGTGCCTGCACCTATTGGGAGTCCTGCCAGGAAAAAAAAAAGTTGGCAACTGTTTTTACTGGGGACTTTTGGAATCCTGAAATAGAGATACAAGGGAATAAGAATCAAAGTCAAAATGAGTGTGTGCAATGAACCTTAAAACCTTTTATATTCAGAGATGCTGCTAGTTTAAGTGAACCTTGCAGGACGTTCAACACTATTCTCTCACTGAAGTAGTTCTCAGCCTACAGATTTACCATCCATAACCTAGGAAGTGCTGGGCTCTACGTCAAGGGTGTAGACTTTCCAATTTCCTAGGGAGAGGGGGCTGGGGCTGGGCCAGAGACATTACAGGCCATTGTCCCCAGGGGAGGCTCAGCATGTCCTGGAAAAGTATGGGGGGGGGGCTCCAGCTCCCTAGCCCCCTTGAAGTTGACGCCTATGCTCTACGTGTGATAGCGTTGCCATTCTCCAGGTAAGGGCTGGAGTTGTCCTGGAATTACAACTGATCTCCAGACGATGGAGATCAGTTCCCCTGTAGAAAATGGTTTCAGAAGGGCAGACTCAATGGTTGCCAGGTCCCCCCTGGCCACTGGTGGGGGATGGGGGGGGTAGGGCTGCCAGATCCATGTTGGGAAAGCTCTGGGGATTTGGGAATGGAGCCTGGGTAGTGGGGTTCAGTGCCACAAAGTCCACCTTCCAGAGCATCCATTTTCTCCAGGGGATCTGATCTCTGTAGTCTGGAGATGAGCTGTAGCTCTGGGGGATCCCCAGGTCCTACCTGGAGGCTGGCATCCCTTAGCAGACTATGGAAAACCAAAGAGTCTACTGAAGAATCTAGGAGAAACAAATGTTCCGTCTGTAGTACTATTCCCAAGTCTCCAGGAATTTCCCAAGACAGAGTTCACAACCCTAACGTGACTCCTCTTGGAAACTGCCCAGAAATTTCTGCCGCACTAGAATGCAATGGCCTGACTGTCTGCCAGATTTAATTGCAGGGAAGGCTTTATTTCAGAAGCTCAGCTCTGCTGATTGCCACTTAAATTTTGATGACTAATTCAAAATGCTGGTGCAGACTTTTAAACCTCTAAACAGCCTGGATCCGGATCATCTCCTCCTATAAGAGGTCTGTGTATTAATGTATTGAGCTTTTTTCCAGATACCTCAGAAGAAAGGCTGGTGACTACAAGGAACAGGGCCTTGGCTGTGGTGGCACCTTCCTGTTAGAATTCTCAGTTTATAGGACTCACTTTCTTGGGGAGGCCTAATTCTGTTCAAATTTGCAGAAGACTGGCAAAAACTGCTGTGTCTTCAGGTGTTTGGAACAGGGGAGTAGAGTTTAGTAAATTCCGGGGGGGGGGGGGGCTCTTTAGCGCGTGCTCGCTGGGGCGATGTCCTCCCCTGCCGGGAAATCTCCGTGCCTCCCCGGGCCCTTCTGAGGCCCGCCAGCCGCTGCTGCCAGAGCCTCTCTCCCCCCCCCCCCACTCCTTTCCTCTCCCTTCGCCGGGAAAAGAGGGAGAGGCAAGGATGGAAGAGTGGCTAGGTGGGGGGGGGAGAGGCACTGGCAGCAGTAGCTGCCGGCCTCGGAAGGACCCCGTGAGGCACGGCGGAAGACACTATGTTTTCCCGGGGGGGGGTTAGTCCCCCCTGGGAAATTTCGGGGGAGGCTCGAGCCCCCCCCCCCCCCCCCCCCCCCGTAGTCTACGCCTATGGTTTGGAAGATATAGACATAATGTTCTGCTGCTGACTTTTTGTGTCAATTTGTTGAGTTTTTTGGAAGGAGGACTAATCACAGATTTATTTTAAGGTTACTTTATTCTTGAATTAATTATTTATTGCTTCAGTTATGAGTGCTTTGGAAACCTCTGGTGGATTAAATGGGTACCCAAACCAGCAAGGTAACTCCTTGGAGTAATTATGCTGTTGAGAAATTAAAATAAGAACAAAAGATGGGAACCCACGATACTCGTGGTGGGGGGAGGGAAGAATCCTAAAGGCTGCAACTCCACATCGAGGAGGAAGCAGCTCCAGGTAAGTCTTCCTCCCTCCCCACCCCCTGGCACTGGTGGCGAGGCCTCAACGGCTCTCAGCTGCCAGGCCGCTGATCTCCCCCCCATCCCCCAGCACTGGTGGTGAGGCTTGAATGCCTCCCAACTGCTGGCCAGGCACAGAGTTCCCAGAGCATTCTCTGCACATGCACAGGGAACGCTCTTTAACTTTTGGGGGGATTTAAATATCTCCCGAATATTTTTTTTTAATTTTTAGGATTTTTCTGCACACCTGGGGAGTCCCAGGAAAATTTCTCTGCCCCCCAAGTGCCCCTAATGTGTGGATTTAGATATCCGCATGCACAGGGGCACTTGGCTATTAGATATATAGATTCTTCGATCGCCTCTGTTCCCTCATCCTTTCTATCCAGTCTCCTTCTCTCTCTCAATCTCTCCCCCCCCCCTCCTCGTGTGTGTGTGTGTGTGTAGGGGACTGTGCATGTGTGTTCCTTTTCCTTGACTTTTCTCTTTCTGTAATACTTTTCTGCCTTTTCTTCAACCAAGTCCTTTCCTTTTCTCTTTCAGGCCTCATGATCATATGGAAACTGACTTCTGAAAATGGATGAGAAGCTTAAAACAATGTATTTAAAGAACAGTTCTATAATTCATAATTTTTTTTAGTACAAACATACATATAATGTATATCTTGTGCTTTTTGGATTATGAATAACTGAAGACTGCATTCACTGCTTTTAGGAGGGATGCAGCCTCCAGATGGGACCTGGGGATCCCCCGGAATTACACGTCCTCTCCAGAGCACAGAGATCAGTTCCCCTGGAGAAAATGGATGCTTTGGAGGGTGGACTCTACAGCACTGTACCCCACTGAGGTCCCTCTCCTCTCCAGGCTCCACCCCCAAATTTCCACGAGTTTCCCAACCTGGAGCTGGCAGCCCTACGCCCCCCCCCCCCCGGTGGCCAGAGGGGACCTGACAACCCTAGCTTTTAGCATTTCCCTGAAGGAACAGTCACACTGCAATTGTAAGCAGAGTTACACCATTCCTTAGAAGGGTGCAACTCTGCTTAGGATTGCTGTCTTAGTGGCTCGACTTTTACAAACTGGACAGTTTATAGTTAGGTCTTTACTCCCCCTTTGGATTTTTGAACATATTTTACAAGTGTTCAAGACTAAGAATCCTATTTGAAACAGGATTGACCTGTCAAGTGATAACGAGAATTTTACTGCTTTTCTTACCTGATAAGAAATCTGAAGAAATGAGAATGGTAAAATTCTCCTACAGAATGATACAGACAACTGAGTGATAACATGAAGTCTTGGTAAATTGGCTGCCTGCATCTTCCCAATGTCTCTCTTCTTAACCTTATTTTTAAAACCTTATTTAGATATTTATACCCCATTTCTCTCCCCCATCTGGACCCAAAGTGACACAGAATATCCTTTTGTCCTCCTCCATTTTATCCTCACACCAACCCTGTGAGGTAGTTTGGGCTGAGAGTGAGCAACTGGCCCAAAGTCACCCAGCAAGCTTCTGTGGCAGAGTAGGGGATTTGAACCTTGGTCTCCCAGATCCTAGTACAACTCTAATTACTACACCACACTTTCTTGCAAATGAACACTCAGCTGACAAAAATCTGTTGGTGATCCCTGGCCCAAAGAGTGTTTGGCTGTCCTCGACCAGAGCCAGGGCTTTTTTGGCCCTGGCTTTGGCCTGGTGGAACTCTCTACCGAGCTAGATCCCAGCCTTGCGGAACTTGATACAGTTCTGCAGGGCCTGTAAAATGGAGATGTTCCACTAGGGCTTATGGCTGAGGATAGCGACGCTCTTTAATCAGGCTGACTTCCTCCTTTTCCCTTTCCTTTACATCTTCCTTTCCTCCCCTCCCACACTGTCAGGAAACAAGGCACTACTGTGCTCTCTTTAAATGTCATCTTATTTGATTATTGTATATTTTACAGTTGTTTTAGATGTTTGTTAAAGGTTTTAAACCTAATTTATTGTGGTTACTCGCCCTGAGCCCTGCTATGTGGGGGGAGGGTGGCTTATAAATCCAATACATACACGCACATACATACATACATACATACATACATACATACATACATAGCCAGCATAAACTGAGGCTTGACCTGGAAAGTCTTATGAAATTAGAAAACAAAAGTACTTAAATTGCTATTTTAAGCAAGGTAAAAAATCCAGCTCATGTTCCCAATCTGTGCATTTAAGCCTAGTGTATTTCATGGGGGGCACAAAAGTTTGGTTTCAAAGAAGCAGACATTCTCTCAGGGTACACAGTCAGTATGTGCTGTTCAGAACTTAACACGCACATTAGTGATTTGGGTTCAGCGTAGCAAATACAGAAGTCATATGTGGGGACAATATCCATGTTTTGCCCCCACCAGACAACATGGCAACCGCATGTATCAGGAGGATTAAAGGTAGTGCATGTTCCTGATACCTCAGTTGGCAGGCTCCTGGCATGCATAACCGTGACAACTGATAAACTGTATAGATATGAGCACATCTCCCACATAAACCAGTTTAATTCCATCACACTTTACAGGACAATTGTGTGCACCAGCAACTCAATACCTCCCCAACACTTCTTTTTCTTCTGCCTTTTTTTTTTTTAAATGTGTCCCATGGACATTCATTAAACAACTCCTCATTTCTGAAGGGGTAAACCTACTCTGAGAGGTTTGTGATGGTCTCACAAGATGGCGGCCCATCTGCCTTGTGAACTGCAAGGTTCTGCTTTAACCGCAAAGAAGCATGCCCCCTACCCCTCCCTCCTCTTGACCCTGAAGCAGAAAGATACGTTTAGGATGAACACAGTAAGGATGCTTCTAAATTGGTCCCACCGGTCTATTTATGTTTTACCCTGCCTTTGAGCAGAAATAAGTATTTTAGAAAAACTGTGTGAAGAGAAAAGGACATTTTGCTGTTCTTGCTGTGCTGCACATTTGCCAGGGAGACGTCAGCGCTGTCCCTTCAGCAATAAAACCCAAGCATGGCTGGGCAGGACCCCAGCCAGGACAGCTTGTGTGATTGCACACAACCCACTTATACCAACACACTGCTCTTCCAAGTTAAACATCTCTCCCCTTTCTCCCCATGTTGTCATCCTGCTTTACAGCGGCAGGGTGTTTTATTTTCTGTCATTTTTTTCCTATTGTAAATATTTTTAAGACAAAGCAGCAAGGGCTCTTTATGCCAAAAAATGTCCTTACACAAGCATTTCCATGGCTCGGTTGCAGCTGGTAGAAACCTGGTGTTTGTAGAGATACCAAAAATAATTTAAAGCCGACTGACCATGCTGACTTGCCTTGGAAGAGCTGAGGTATATAAAACTAGGGCTTGGATCCCGTAGTGCCGTTCTGTCTGACTGAAGGCGGGGTGGGCATTTTTCTCATTCTCCCCTCCTGCTGCAGACTCCCAGTCTGTTCCCCACTTTGTTCCTTTGAGTCCACCAACCTGAAACAGCACAATTTTCAGGGAGCAAAGAGTGAAGGAGGAAAGTGTGGAAGTTGCCTCCCTTTAGAGTTCCTGTCACCTTCCGAGGACAGACTGGCACTCTGGCCCGATATAGATCCGTTTTGCAAGCAGATTAAGAGAGCCTGTTCCGACAGCCACAGCTGCCTGGCATTCTCGTGCCGCACTCACCTGGTCCTGAAGCGCTTTCATCGCACTTTAAATAGGTACCTGGTGAAACTGGTGTCAAGCTTTCTGGGTGCGCGTTCATCCTGCTTTCTGGCAGTATGGCTGCAAATAAGGCTTCCCGGAACCAGGGCTAGGGCTTTCTCGGTGGCGGCTCCTGTCTGGTGGAATGAGCTCCCGGAGGAGATCAGGGCCCTGCAGGACCTTATGCAGTTCCGCAGGGCCTGCAAGACGGAGCTCTTCCACCAGGACTTCGAATAGGAGCCGCCACCATTGGTGCCACATCGTGATTGACAGCTGACGATGTGGGGCCACCCTGGATGTAGCCCAGGCCTGACGGCCATGGAAGGCCGTACTCCGACCCTGAAGCCATCTGAATTATATAATTATGATTGGAAGCACTTTTACTGAAATTTTATTGTTGTTAATGGATCTAATTTATGGGATTTTAAACTGGATTTTAAATGTTATTGTATTGGATTTGGCACATTGTGCCCTGGTGAGCCGCCCTGAGCCCGTTCACAGGGAGGGCATGGTATAAAACTGAAAAATATAAATAAATAAATAAATAAATAAATAAGCTGCATATCAAGCAGCATCGGTAATGTGAACCCGCTGATCTGGCTGCTGCGCCCATGTGCCTAGGCGCCCGTGTGCCTATGCGCAGGTCGGCAAAACGGACCAAAGCTGTGCGCCACTGCAGCGGCACTGCCAGGAGCAACCCCACAGTGTGAATGCTCCATTCCACCTCCTCCCTGGTATGGTCCCGCATCAGTCTATGCAGTGTGAATGGAAAGCCCCACAACAACTTGGCCTGGGTCTTTTTGCCTCGCTTCCGTTGCGCTTCATTTCCCCAGTCTGTTCTTGGCCACCGTGTCTCAAAAAAGACATCACAGAGATGGAAAAAGTACAGAGGAGGGCAACCAAGATGATTAGGGGGTTAGAGTACCTTCCCTGTGACCACTAAGAGACCACTAAGGGGGGAACATGATATACATGGGGTCGAGAGAGTAGGCAAAGAGGAATTTTTCTCCCTTTCCCAAAATACTAGAACTTGAGGGCATCCAATGGAGCTGATGGGCAGTAGATTCAGGATGGACAAAAGGAAATACTTCTTTATACAGCAAGCGATTCACATGAGGAATTCACTGCCAGAGGATGTAGTGATGACTGCAGGCATACATAGCTTTAAAAGGGGATTAGACATTCATGGAGGATAGGTCCATCAGTGGCTATAAGTCATGATGGAAACTAAAGGAAACCTCCATGTTCAGAGGTAGTAAACCTCTGAATCCCAGAGCCAGGAGGCAACATCGGGGGAGGCATCAGCCTCTATGCCCTGAAGGTGGACCTCCAGAAGAACGGGTTGGCTACTGTGTGAGGCAGGATGCTGGACTAGATGGACCACTGGTAGGATCCAGCAGGGCTCTTTTTATGTTCTTGGAGCATCTCTGCTCATGCTGTTTCCAACCAAATCCTAGGTTGTTTCCAATGGGAAATGGCAAAAATGGAAATTTGCAAATCCTTGTTTCAGTTCTATAATGGTACTTTTTACAGGATGTGCCAGTCTCCTGAGTAAAGCATGAAGTAAGGCCACTCAGACGTTTTACACAGGCTTTTCCTTGGGGGGGGGTGGAATCTCCCCATCACCTTTCTCCTGGCACAACTGTCTTTTCCCCTATGCTCAAAGAGAAGTTTTATTTCTTGTGTGTGGTAATGACCACATTTATAACCAGCCTTGTCATCACAGGCTACCGTATATCGACACATTGTTGGATATTGTGATTCAATTGCTCTCTGATAACCAGTCCTGTCTTGGATTGTCCTGTCTGTACCAGAAAATCCAGTTGTAATTGAGGGCTATAGCACAATATCCAACCATGTGTTGTGGCCAGAATTTCATTGGTCTGGCTAGCTCCTCAGTGTCCAGGCTGACTGATGAATCTGACAGTGAATGTCAGCTAAGTACACTGTTTCTCACAAAAGGCAAGGGGTTGCAGTCAAACAACCAGGTTTTAAGAGGCATAATGGGCAGGAGGGTGACAAAGCGAAAGAGTGGCACAGACTGGCTTGCAAACAATCCACATAAAAAAATGTCCTGGGACCATTAGAGGGGTGAAGAATCTGGAAACTGCTATCACACAATACCCAGAAGTAGCATCACAGCATCACATGACACCAGTTTTTAGAGTCTCCACCTCCCAATGCTCTTGGGAGTTTCCTCCGCATGTTTGTTCTTGCTGCTCCACTGAGTGGCAGTGGGATGGATTCTAGAGCTAAAGCTGCTAACCTCTGGTGGGGCCTGGAGATCTCCTACTATTACAACTGATCTCCAGACAGTAATGATTAGTTCCCCTGAAGGCTGCTTTGAAGGGTGGACTCTACAGCACTGTACCCTGCTGAGGTCCCTCCCCTCCCCACCCCTCCCTTCCCCTCCCCAAGCCCTGCCCTTCTCAGGCTCCACCCCCAAAATCTCCAGGTAGTTTCCAACCCAAACCTGGCAACCCAACTTAGAGCATGGGAACAGGAGTCTGCTTGCTGTGACACCCCCAGGCCTGTCCCTCTAGCAGAGTCTTAATGGGTGGAAATTGACTGGTGAAGCTTTTCTTGTCATGAAGGTCAATAACATCACCTGGTCAATAACATCCTATTATGCCTCTATTGAGCTTATTAAGGACATGACACTTTTCCTCCAGGCAACTGGCTGCTGTAGGGATAGAAGGGGAATAAGTGAAGCAGGAACAAAGGGGCCCTTTGAGTCTTTAATCTGGGACACGGTGATAACTTCTGCTGTGTGTGAGCAGAGTTCAATAGTATTGTCAGGGCAAAACCCTTGGGCCCATGTTGTGGGAATGGGGGGCAAGAGCCAATGCAGCCCATAGCTAACAATCCTTGTTGTGGGCTTCTGCATAACTGTATACAAAACGAGGTTGTACCATGTGCATTTATCTTTGGCGATGGTGGGATGGGACGAGAAAACCTTGCTGAATGTCCTTTTTTTTTGGCTTTACATGGGAAGTATGGATTATTATCTAAAGTGAGCTCCATGAAATCACAAGGGCCAGAGCCTATTACGAACTAACTGCACCAGTGGCAGAGTTCATCTCCCTGCTATCTAATGACAGCCACAACATGATTATGAGTACCTCTGTGTTGTTGTTGTTTTTAAACTAAATAAACATTTGACATGGAAAAAGAAAAAAGAGTCTTCCAAGCATCTTAAAGGCTAACAGATTGACAGTGCAATCCTAAAACTGGAAGTAAGCCTCATTAAATAGACCTGAGTAGGAATCTGAATAGACAGGATTGCTGTATTATAGCTTTTGGTGTGGATGGAGTCTTCCTTTCAGGTGGCCAATGAAAAAAACCCAACCCATGAAAAGCTCTTCAATATGTCTACTGATCTTTCAGGTGCCACCATGACCCTTTCCTGTTTTTGCTGCAGGAGACTGTAGCCACCGTCTCTGTAGCTCTTATGGAGAGACGAGGATGAGGAGTGGCTAAATTTCTGCTTGCCACGGAATTGTTAAAAGCACAGAAGGGAAAGAAGGATGTTTGCAGTGAGCTTACAAGTCCCCCCTGCACATTTAAATGACCTGGGACATAAAAGAGCCATGGCTTCTCCCACCCACCCAGTTTTCTTTGGCCCTTTTTGGCTGCATGCTTCCTCTGTGAGAGGCACCTGAAATCGCTTTTCACAACAACAGGCATGGATTGAGGGCTGCTCAAAGACCTGGAAGAACAACAAAGATCTAGGAACCCCTGCCAGCGGCATGATCTCCCATTTCTACCATGAATTTAAAGAAACAGTGGAAATTGCCAGGCTGCAACCTGGCTAGCCCTACTCACTGGAGTGCTTTGGGGACAAGCAACATTTTCCCCAAATAAATGCTAATTTGACAAATATCTAGCATGTATTGAACAGTGACAACCACCAGAAATTGCAAGAGGAAGCAGGCAGTGGAAACTGCCATCAGGTATGGCAATTCGACTAAGTTTTCAAGACAAGAGACAAACAGATGTGGTTTGCCACTGCCTGCCTCTTTGTAGCAACCCTGGATTTCCTTGGTGGTACGAACCAAGCAGGGTGGCTGGCCCTGCTTGGCTTCTGAGATCTGAGGAGATCAAGCTAGCCTGGGCCATCCAGGACAAGGTTACAGAAGGGTATAACAGCAAGCATGGACTGACCAGGAAAAATAGCCCTGTGCCTTTAATAGCGATTTCCTATGCCGCAGCCTGCAGCTGGCATTGCCTGGTAATTGCTGTAGATGGAACTGAATAAAAAGATAACCAGAAGCACCAGCTTATACATTTGCAATCCTAAACCAATACAGAAGCTGGGAATCCTTATTTTTTGTAATTATTTCTGGACTTGGCTATAGATGATAGTCAAAGGAAACAATGCCACTTGTGGAGTATAATAGCTGACTACCCAGGGATCTAGGGAAGAGCTACCAGTTACACCATTGGGTGTTTTTTTCAATGTTTTTAAGGGGCCGAACATCACTCTTATCTCAGCTCCTGATACTGAGGATAGATTTTGAAACCGCTTGAGGGGCTCTCTCGGCTGTAGTGATTGGTGCCCCCTGAGGGTCTCTGTATTATGATGCTTTGCTGTAGCAACATCAGCATGTTTAAGACATCCCCACTTTCAAAGAGACATCCATTGGGACCTTTCTTCATAATTATTCCAACGCCGTGATGATTAAGCACTTTCTTGGTTACATTCAAGTTTGTTAAATATTAAGCACAGGTTGGGGGAAATGGAAGCTCCTTTCATTCCACAAGGGGGGGGGGAGGTTAAACTGCTCAAAGCAAAGTTAAAGTGAAGTTATTATCTGGACACTTTTAATTGCTGTTTTGTTTTTGCATTTTTTCTGCTAGAAAGAACTGGTTTGGCTGGATTATCAGACAGGTAGATCTCTGGCAATTAAGGTAGTTTCAGAAGGCCTTCGTGCACTGCAGTAATGAGTGCAAAGTTTCCCTTCTGCTGTAATAGCTCTGCAGTAATTTTGCTACGTGAAAACAAAGAAATATATATTTTTCAGAAGTCTGAGCGTTTCCCGTCAGGTGGAACCACAATGAGTTCCTTAGTGGCTGGCAGGCAGCAGCTAAGCATGGTCACCTTTTCTCTTGAGAAGAACATGTGATGGGTTTGGGCTGAGGGCAGACCACACCCGGTATTTGTACACCTTTTGATCTGTCAAGGAAGCTGGGAGAGGGCTTATGAAATAAAGGCTGACCTCTGGAAGAGTGGGTTGTTGAGAGAAATGACACAGTAGCCAGAGGGAAGAATGTGAGAGGAGAAAGGAAAGGAAAAGAGAGACTGAGCTATATGTAGGCAGGAGCAGCAGAGGGGAGGGGCCTTTGGTTTTAAAGAGCCAGCCAAATATTTTGGCTGCAAGCCTGTGGTGTGAGCTGTCTTTATTCATATAAATTGTCTGGGTCCCCAATGGTGACCCAAAACAGCTACAACCATCTTTCTCCCCTCCTCAGTGTTATCGTCACAACCACAACTCTGTGAGGAAAGTTAGCCTGAGAAAGTGAGTGACTGGCTCAAAGATACCCAGTCAGCTTCCATGGTAGAATGGGAAATTGAACAAGGGCAGATTTGGGAAGGTACAAATGACCTGACAAAAGTACCACAACCCTCCTCCCGCCACATTGAAGGGACGGTTGGTTGGCGGCAGCCTTGTGTGAGGCCCCCTGAGGTGAGTTGAGACAACTTTTGCATGGGGCTGCCCTGCTCAAGGTGAGGAAAGAGTTGTTTTACATGGGGCTGCCTGCACCATGTAACATGAGTTAAGATTTGCCTGGGACTGGAGCGACCCTGGAGGGGAGGTAGCTCTGAAGTCCACCAGAACTTTCCCCAATGGTCTTAATGGCCCATTTGTCCTGGGTTTGACCTTCTCTTCAAGTTTTAATCCAGCATTCTAACTACTACATCATGTTGGCTCATGGAGAAAAATCAGTATACAAATTTGTTTTTTAAAAATTATTATCCGGCTGTCTTCCTTGCGGAACTCAAGGTGGCTTACAATAGGGAAAAAACTATTACAAAGAGCACAATAAAACTATAAATAAAACAACAATGATTTTTAAAAAAAACCAAAACCATACAAACCACAATTTAAAAACTCTAGTTAGGTCTTGCAAGACATAAAAACTAAATCAGTCAAATGCTGTCCTAAATGTAACCGTCTTCAACTGCCTCCTAAAGATGGACAGTGAGGGGGCTAGATGTATTTCCCTGGGGAGTAACCGGGGAGGTTACTTTGATATGCTTTTATTGCCTTATTTTATTAATAAGTTTAGTACATAATAGGTTTTATTAATTGATCATTTTTAATTGATAGTTTTAATGAAAATGTTATCATGTACAACGCAGAAAGCATTCTCCTCAACTGCTTTACACTGTGCATATTTCTGAATGGTAAACATCACGGAGGAGTTTATAGTCTCGTGTTCTGAAGGCCAGGTATGATGATTTTGGCCATTACCCAGATTAAGGATGTGACTGGAGCCAATTAATAGATTTTAACAGGATGTATGCCTTGTAGAACTAGGGCCTATTTTGGTCATGGGTTAGGTCTCCAGCACTGAAGTAATTTTGCCTTGATGTCGGTTGACTTGGATGATTTAAGGCTTCCTGCGAGAAGGACAATTGTGGTTTCCAAAGGCCACCCTGCAATGCTGTGAGTGATTAATAGCTCTGCCACAAGGGAGAGAGAAGTTGGGCCAATAGAGGGTATTGCCTTACCGACTCTCTGTGTCTCTCTCACAAGCGATTGTTTTGCTAGTAATACCAGAAAGGAGGACTTGAAGGAAAGCTCCTGTGATGGGAGAGATGATAATGCAAGCTACTTTTGCAATCTCCAGTTATTCATCCTGTCTGATACCTATCGGAAGGGATGAAGCAATGACCCACGAAAGTATAGCTGGGATTTTCCTCTCTGTGCCTTGCCTGACTGTATAGCAACCCTCTTGTTTACAGGGCATTTCCCACGCCCTGGTGTATGCTTGCAAGCTTCTTCTTCTTTTTTTTAACCAGTCCTGTTTTTATGATTCTAGCAGTAGCCTGAAAGGGGGAAGTATAGCAGGATGCAGCTTTTCCTGACCTGAAGATAAAGTGCTGGGATAAGCTTCCTCTGCTTAATTTCTGTGCACCACATTGCTCTTGGACACAGCCAGTTTCTAAAGGGTCAGAAATTGTGCCTCAGTACAATGCAGCATGTGGGTATTTGACAATCCTTACACATTTGCTGTCTCCCCTTTAAGTCTCTTCCTGGTCATATCTATTGCCAGCATGGCGTAGTGGTTACAGTTTCAGACTACGATCTGGAAACCCAGGTTCACATCCCCACTCTGCCATGCAAGCTTGCTGGGAGACCTTGGGTCAGTCACAAACTCTCAGCCTAACCTACCTCACAGGGTTGTTGTGAGGGTAAAATGGAGGAGAGAACAATAAAAGCCAATTTGGGTCCCCATTGGGGACACATGTGGTATATAAATAAACAAATAACTGCCTACTTCTCCGAGCCAATCTCTGCCTGGTTTGCATCTTAATTCAAGATGACATTTTCTAATATATTTTAGTATTTTACTCTGAAGAATAAAAAAACTGTCAACATAACTGTGTCTTCGGTATGTTTTGCTCTTCTCCCCACAGGCATTCATTTGTACTTCTAAACAGTCTTCCTCAGAGAACCCGTAGGGTGTGTGGGCATCATCTATTTATATCACTAATAAATTGTGTGTATGATATCTAAAAAAAAGAGAGAGAACCCGTAGGGTAGAGGCGAAGAACACAAATCAAAGCTGCCATGCTTTCCTTTTCTACATGCTTTAGTCTCCCATCATGAATTCTCGGACACTTTCCCTTCACTCTTCTGTTAGCAGAGGTGACATTTTCAGTTGTTCAAATCAACGTTAACAGCTTTCTTAAAGACAAAGACATGGCGGATCGTTGACAGATGACTGCTGTAAATCCTGGTATGTCTATCTATCTAGCATGTCTATAACAAATACAATGGTCTGTTTTTTTTAAAAAAAACCTACCGTCAAGGACTATATGTGTGTGTGTGTGTGTGTGTGTGTGTGTGTGTGTGTGTGTGTGTGTGTATAATCTGTTCTTCAAGGATCTTGGAGTAACTCAGGTATTATGGCACTATGTGCCATTCAGGGTGTTCCCTCTTAGTTTCACAACTTGAACCATATCGTTTGCCTTCAGACCATATTCTTCCATGCAAGTGCACAGGCTCAAAAGTGAAGGCAAGATTGCCAGCTCCAGATGGGAGAATTCCTGGAGGTTTGGGATGGCAGTAAACTCCATATCCCAGCATTCTCAGCAAGTGCTTGTGCGCATGCTCAGAGGGAAAACTTTTAAAAGTAATGGCTGACAGCCCCATGAACTACATATCCCAGCAAGCTAATTCCTGCTTGTGGGCATGCTCCTAGGACAAACTTTTTTTTATTTTTTTTAAAGGCCAACGAGCTGACTCTGTGCTTGGTGCTGTCTGATCATGGCCAGTTAAATCGCTTTGAAGAGAGCTAAAAGGGGTGAGTCTGGTCAGAGTTCTCTGTAACAAAATAATCTGGCTCTATTAGAGGCAGGGCAACAGCGGATTGAACTGCCCATTAGATAACATTACTTGGGCACTGGAGCTTTTTGTTCACCTGACATGAGGCATGGGTTCTTTTTCGTTATTGTTTGTGCCATCTGTTGTTTTATTGGTTTTATCGCTTTTAACGTTTTATGAATCTTAATGTTGTAAGCTGCCCTGAGCCCACTCGTGGGATAGGGTGGGGTAATCATCATCATCATCATCACCACCACCATCCTCATCAATAATAATAGTGCCTAGAGTGCTAGACTAGGATCTGTGAGACCCAGGTTCGAATCTCCACTCCTCCATCAAGCTCACTGGGTGACCTTGGGCCACACACTCTTTCTTACCCTGACATACTGGTGGTTATGAGGATAAAATGGAGTAAAGGAGTGTAATATTGTAGGTCGCTTTGAATCATCACTGGTGAGAAGAGCAGGGTATCAATATCTAACAAAATGTATTAATGAGGTGCCCCATGCTTACACAAAGAGAGGAAGAACTGGGGTGGAAGGGCAAGTATGTCACTAATGAGTGTATTTCCCACTAGAAATAAACTGAAGATACATTGTGATTTTTAAAAACAAGGGGGAGAGGGAATGCAAGAGAGAACAGAAGGCAGGTACAAGACATGTCCTGAAGTTCCAGCTGTGGCCACAACTTAAGACCACTTTCAAGAACAGTTGCACTCGTCAACTAATTAGCACAGAATGCAATTGGGGGTTGGGGATCAAAAGGACATCATTAATTCACCACTGAGCTCAAGGCAAAACAGGATGCGTGAAGATTGTTATCTCTTAGGCTGAACTAAGGTTGGGTTAGATGATCCCTCGATGACCATTTCCAACGTCATAGTTCTAAAACAGAAGCTTTTGGCTTCTTGCTTTCATCTTTCTGCTGCCAAGATAATGTCTGATTTCCCCAGGCTCCCCTAGTGGAAGCCTTCAATGAAGAAATTCTCAGACATACAAGAAAGAGAAATGGAACTGGGTTATCTCTGTGATGCCCTTAACATGGGACAGTTTCATCAAATGATAAGGAATTTGATCTGCTGTTAGTTAAAGGAGACTTTCCTACTGAGTGGAGTGTTAAAAGCCTACCACTGGACAAGAGAAGGCACTCTTTACCCTTGGTGCGCCAGAGTTCAAACTGTGTAGCTAATTTTTTAAGGAGGATTATTGCTGTCTCCCTCTCTCTCTCTCCCCCCCCCCCCCAAGTTAACAAGTAAAGCTTTCCCAGGCAGTAAGATTAGGTTGTTTATTTGTTTTAAAATACCTTTAATTTGTTTTTCTCTCTCTCCTGAGAATGGGACTCAAAGCAGCTTACACAGTATGAAAACACCAAAATCACTAGGGGTTGAAGTAAAAAAAAAAAAAAGCCACAGTATCTAACAACAATAAATAAAAGCAAGAGACTGGAGAAGGGGTCAGGCATAAAATCATCCTACCCTAACCACCCTGAATTAGGGTTGCCAGCCTCCAGATGGGGCCTGGAGAACAACCAGAATTTCAGCTGATTTCCAGACTACAGAGATCAGTTTACCTGGAGAAAATGGCTGCTTTGGGAGGGTGGACTCCATAGTATTGTACCCTGCTGAGGTCCCTCCTCTCCTTAAACCCCACCCTTCTCAGGCTCCACCTCCAAATCTCCAGGAATTTACCAGCCCAGTGTTGGCAACCGTACCCTGAATAGCTGTATTTTGCAGAGTTTCCTGAAGCCCAGGAGGGCAGGCACCTTCCTCCCAGATAATAATGGGCTGCTTCTGTGAAAGATGAAAACGAAGGTGGATTGTGAAGAGCTAGAAGATGAGCTTTCTAAATTGGGTGAGCAGGCAAAACTGTGGCAAATGATGTTTGATGTAAATAACTATGTAAGGTAATACACATTGGAACAAAAAAAGCTCAGCTTTAAATGCTTAAGGGATCTGAATGGGCTGAGACTGACGAGGAAGAAGATAGTGGGCAACTCAATTAAAATGTCCAGCAGGAGTGGAAAAGGCAAAATCCTTGCTAGGGATTACTAGGAAAGGACCTGCAAATAAAATGGCCAGTGTTGTAATGCCCTTGTATAGATGCAGCCCCATTTGCAAGAACCAGTGCTAGGAGGCAGCATCAGAGAAAGACATGGGCCTCTGTGCTGTTTATTGACCCTCCTGGGTAGCCAAGTTGGCCACTGAGTGAAACAGGATTCTGGACTAGATGCACCACTGATCTGATCCGGCCGGGCTCTTCTTATGTTCTTAAATAAGGCACCAATTTTACATAGCTGTCACTGCCTCTGTGCTTTCAAACCTTTCTTTGTTTCAGTAGCTGGATCAAAATATTGAAAGTTTTCCTTTAAAATAATAAACATGCATTTGAGTTAAAAATCAAGTTGAAACCTATCAAATCCATACCTTTTCACATTCCTTAAGGGAAAATTGTTAACACACTTTAAATTTATTTCTCCCCCTTAAAAAAAAGTATAATGTTCTCCTTTTTAAAAAAGTTATCCAACATAAAAGCCCAGAATATCGTTTTCATATATTTGGCTGTCCAGCTCACTCTGACTAAATTCCCAAAGTGCTCGTGGTAACTTATACACGGGCCAGTTTTACAAGGCAAAGTGCTAATTGAGAGAGGCCATTGCTGACTAAGGTTATCAGCTGATTGCAGAAAATGGCTGTTTTTTTACTGACAAAATTATCAGCTAAAGCTTCCAGCTCCTCAAAGGGTAAGAATATAAGTATTTCAGCTGGGTCATCATTCTGATGGAAAGAGGGAAAATATCTGCTGGCTGAATTGCACAGACTTAACAGTCTGCCAAGGGCCAGTGTAATGTTTAGACTCCAGTATATCCATGTCAGATTCAATTCAGATAATCACAGGTCACTTTAACCCCTATAATTTATCTCTTTCAAGCTGAGTTGGCACAGAACCTTTCTCAAGAAGTTAAAACAGAGAAAGGGGGGAAAAGAAAGGTTCCTGGATTACTTCATAATTGTGACGCCTTGTTTGACTTCTAAAAGAAGAGTTTACAAAGGCTCCCTCAAAGAGAAAGCCTGAAGGTAGCCTAACCCCACACAGTGGAGGTGTCAGTCAGTCACAAGGGCAGGGCAGAGAGGTTACCAGAGATAATGGAATCTCCAAGGGGTGGGGGGAACCACCACATAGATGTTGCATGACTCACCAAAGGGTGAGGAAAGAAGCCCAGTCTTTTGGAGAAATCTGTACTGTGCCTCAGCAATGAAATGATTCACCTTTCTTTAACAATAATAATGTATCAAATTGTAATATGGAAAAAAACACCAAAATAAAATGAGACACAGATAACCATCCTACCCTAAAACTTTGCCACAGAGGCAAACTTAAAAAAAGAATATGGAAGCTTGTCAGTGTAAAAGATCCTTGTATTCTGTGCGCTACTGTAACTGGAATGAAGCCTAAACTTACTGAAGGGTGACGTCCATATTTTTGTACCAAATACAAAACAAAACCCATTGTGTTCAGTTCTGTTTCTTCAGGTTGTTTCCTGAATACCTGAGAAAGCCAAGTGCCTGACAACTCTTTCCTGGGGACACATCCCCTGCATAAGCCTCTGCCAGGGATAAAATTTGGTAGGGAAAACGTGAGATGAGAGGCTATCATTTCCAGCATCTCCCTGAATTATGCCTATGTCAGCCAAGATGCTGGAGGGGGTGAGGAAACTCGCTGATTCCACATCTCCCACAATCACATTCTGCATACGGTCAGATTAAAAAAGGACTTAAACCATTGAAGTGCTGTTCCTTCAATCTTTACTTCAAACTCCATTTGCTTCACTAAAATGGCACAGCCAACCATTCCCAAATACAGCTCAGAGATTCACAAGAATCAGCAAAGAAACATTGCCTTTGAGTAAAGCAGTAAAAAAAGAAAGCACCCTCAGCCTCAGGAGTCGTCATTTAGAGTGTTACAAATACAGTGCAAAATGTACGCACCCTAGGCAATACAAAGAACATACTTAGTAGTTCAACAGGTACAAAGTACTTGCATCAGTCTAAGTGTCATAAAGAAACATGGCATAATGCTCCAAGTACTACTGAGCCCAGCTTGCCCTTTCATCCTTCGGGCTACTCACCCAAGCTCTGCACTACTACCTCACCTTCAAAGGTAGTGGTGGTCAACACTCCCTCTAAGTTGTGGAGTATTGTGGGTACAAATTCTACTTTGTGAGACTGTGGTGATGTCACCATTGGCAGGAAATAATGTCACTATGGGCAGGACCTTCTAAAATGTGCACCTTTCTATTCAGACAGCAGGCTAACGTGCTGGGACTGCGTTCCAGATTTGAGAAAGAGCACACCAAGGATGGGGAAAGCATGGCACAGGGATGATCAGAGGGTGATGTCACATGGGTACATCCAAAAACCCCACTGCAGTTTTGGAAGCCAAGCTGTAGAAAAAATTCTGCACAGCCCAAATAACACAAGCATAAATACAACAAAGCTTGCTCACATAAATTCAGTTTTTGACTTGCAGGAGGAGCACACAGCCAAACTAAGTTAAGTACCAATGCCAACAAATCCACATCTTCCCTATAGAGTAAGCAAATGTAAGAGCAAGCTGGGACAAGAACAGAGCCTGCCCTATAATTTTATAGTATTCCATATTTGCTTTCAAGAACTATGAAGTCTGAAGCATATCTTGAAAGCACTGTTTTAAAAAGTGCACCCATTTCAAAATTATTTGCACCCGTTCTACTTGAACTGTTGAGCCGGCTGTGCCACTCAACTGTGGGTCAACTTGATATTGTATGAAACTGCTCTGTGAGGTGATAAAACGCGTGAATAGGGAGGTCCCTGGTTCACCTCTCAGCTCATTCTCATTGGGTGGCTCAAGACAGGCTACTTTCTCTCAGCCACTCACCACAGCAACTTGGCCTACCTGAAAAGCTCATTTTGGGATTACTAATGTACCTGGCAGATGATGAGCACTTAGGAAAAGCATTATGTACTTAACAAGTGATGCTACTGATCTGGAGCCTTATTGTATCGCTAGACAGTAGTGGTGGAATAATATGAATAATTAATTAACGGACTTCTCACAACACTCTGTGCTTGAATTAACCTTTAATGTATATGTTGGCTACGGTATACTTTTTTAGTTTTCTTCTGACCTAACTGCACTAACATTCTATACAGATGCCCTGACCTGGATAGCCCTGGCAAGCCTGTTCTCATTAGATCTCAGAAGCTAAGCAGGGCTGCCCCAAGTAAGTACCTGGAAGGGCAACCTCCAAGGAATACCAGGTTCAGGACACAGAGGCAGGTAATATCAAGCTATCTCTCTGAAATGTCCAAGCCCCACTATGGGGTCACCAGAAGTCGCCATGACTTCCAGGCTTGCAAGGACACACACACACACACATTAAAACCCTCTCACGCAAAAATTACCTATAGATAACACAATGGTTAAGTAACACCTTTTAGGGTAAAACCACATTACAAAGAATATGGAGCTGCCATGGCCTGAACTGACATTTACTTCTGATGCCATTATGACACGCATTGCCCTGTTCTTGCCTGCCAATGTTGTGGGAAAGAACAGCATACTTTCTCTTCATTTGTATTTCGCTTTTCTTCCATCATGGAGCTCAGCATAGTCCACAGGATTCCCAGGTGGTCTCCCATCCAAGCACTGACCAGTCCCAGGCTTGCTTAATTTCAGCAAATTTGGCAGATCATATGGCTTGCAACCATAACCTGGGACCAGTGTTCCCTCTAAGCTGAGTTAGTGTGAGCTGACTCACAGTTTTTTAGCCTCTGGCTCATAGATTTTTGTCTCAGCTAGGAAGGATGGCACCAGAGCAAACTAATTTATGCAGCAGCTAAATCGCTTGCTCACAACTTTAATGCCAGTAGCTTACAAAGTAGAATTTTTGCTCACGAGACTCCACAGCCTAGAGGGAGCATTGCCTGGGACGATACAACATAGATGTGGAGCCACAGCTTGAGTTGGTAGTGTACCAGAAAAAACATTTTGCTACACTGTGGCACAAAAACAAGCAAGCAAACAAACAAATCATATCTTTAAGAGAGTGCTGGTGTCCGTGCCTGTTGAGATGGATACCATCAACAAGAGATGGCTTTGAAGTTCAGAGCAGGGCATGGGAGTGAGCACAGAGACAGAAATACTACAGTAATACACAACCCTTACTGTCATTTGATTGGAGAATTCCACTGATCTCAGCATGATCTGCCTGCTAGACAGGGCCAGGCCCACTCCCGGGTGGTAAGATATGGTGAGAGGGGCTGGTCAAGACTGGTAGTGCCCAATATAACCTTGCTAGTGCAAGTGGATTCCCATGCACTTTCAGCGCTACCCCTATGTTACAGTCCTTGTGACATGTCACTCTCATGTGTGAAAACAGTTCAGCATTAGGTAGAAACTCTTTTTTTTTTTAAAGTCCAAAGGCAAAACTCTTAGGATATAAAACAAGGCAACTGGGATGGATAACTTGCTTTCCTGTGATTGATAGTCTCCTCCCTGGTACCTAGAGCAAATTATTTTTCTTGCTAACACAGTTTTCTCCTTAGCTTAGTTCCAGTTTGTCGGAAAATTCAAATCCTCTACTGTGGCCCAAAAGGAACAATTGTATCTTCCCTTCCACATCCTGCCTGCCTAATACTTGATTGACAGAAAAGAGAATGTGGCACCTCCTTTGAGTTTCCAGGTAAGGGTGTTGAATTCCTTTTTTTCTAAAACGATCTCGCCACTGTGTTCATTTCCCCACATGCCCATGCAAAGTACACTCAAGGATAATCCTTTCGCCTGACACATCTATCTTCTTGGCAGGAAAGGTTGCCAACTTCCCCCATGGGAGAGACGTTGCAAAAGGCTATTTGCATACACAAATTTGTTTCAGCGCATGGAGCGTTACAATTGTTCAGAGTCTGATATTCAAAAATAAGATCTTTGGGTGGTCAGAAAGAGGAACAGGAATGAAGCTGCAAGCTTCAGTCACTCTGGCTTAAAACTCTCTTGAATGCAGAAGAAAATGAGCCAGGACAAAGTCTTTGATCTAGGCTATGGAGGTCTTGATTCAAATCCCTGTTCATCCATGAACTTAATGAGTAGCTTTGGGAAAGCTGCTATATCTCAGCCTCAGTTCCTTGTCAGTGAAATGGAACAGAAAGCAGCATTTGGGGATGATCTGAAGATTACATAAATATCTGCTGTAACATCCAAGTCTATATAGAAGGTGAATGAAAACCACTACAGACAGAATGGGAAATCATGGTAAAAAGCAATTTCACAAAGGAAAAATGTCACTAATAATGAGAGAGCAGGCTGACACAATATGGGGAGGTGTAAAGAGCGTCCATTTGTTACCCTTTGTGCTTTTCTCTCTCTTTTTTTAAAGAAAACAAAACCAAAGAAGATCTGTGAATATAGGTTTCGTAGTCCAATATGCAGCCTCTCTATGCTGCCACTTCATTCCTTGTTGAAAAATATTGCTCGTTTCTATTTTCTGTGTCTTTATGTTCGTTTCTTCTTATTCCACGCTCTCATCTTCAGAACTGCTGTATGCTCTGTCTGTTACCTAATGTAGACTTGGCAAGAGAATTATCATTTGCAACGCTTCCTGCCCTGTCTAGAACCTATGCATACAGTTATCTCTCTCTGGCCTCTTATACTGGTGCTTTGTTCACCAACTGGTGTCATCACCTTTTTTCCTACATGCTCACTGAGCTCTGCTCTATCACCATGTTTCAGACAGAAATCAGCCTTGTGTCATTCAGTCAAACGTACCTTTCTTTCTCTGTCTTTCAAACAGCAATTTGTATGAGTCAGTAGCAATTTTAGTGGAACTTTTAAATATTTTAAATCTAGTGATGCAGGAATTGCATTTAAGATATGGGGGTGAACATCTTGATCTCTAAATATTAAGAATTCAAATTTGTACTGATATCCTAGTACTATTTCCAGGTTAAAACAGATTATTTATATATTGTTCTGTCATCAAGGCCACCAACCACACAGGTGAACTAGGCACTTACCCAGGCTGCTAAGCATGTTAAGGCTCAGGAGAGGTAACATTCCAGCAAAATGGAATAACGTTGCCCATGTCCTATTACAATATCGTTATTCCACCTAACCATTTGTTAACTTAATTTTGACTCTATGAGCCCAAACAGGGAAGTTTTACAGTGCTTCTGAAAGGTACTTAGGCTTTGATGAATCTTCAGTGAACGGAGCACAAGGAGAGAAGAGTAAAAATTCACCAAAGTCTAGTACTCCCTGAAATAGCTGAATTGTACCACTTCAGTCTATAGATGAAGACGCACATTGCGAGATGCTCCTTGTCTCTCTCAGATAAAACAGTCTCGTACATAGAAAACTAACTTGACAGGGGGAAAGTCTACGCTATACCCTTTCTTTGTGCTGTGAATTCTTTTTTTTTTTTTTGTATTGATGAGCATTTGATCTGTGAGGGCATTAGGGATGGGCACAAATTGGGAAAATGTGGTTCATGACAGTTTGTGGTTCATGGCATGCCCAGTTCATGAGCCACAAATAGTCACAAACTTTAATGAACTAAATGAACCTGTTTTGTTTGTGGTGTTGAACACCCCTGCAGCACACTAGAGACACTGAATTTGCAGGGGATCTCTGGCTGACTTTCCTCTACCTGCCCTCCAAGTTTGGTGAGGATTTGATTTATGGGGTCCAAGTTATGGCCTCCCCAAAATGGTTCCCCCATCCTCAATTGTTCCAATGGAGAAAATAAAATAGCAAAAATAAAGCAAGGGCAATAGAAGCCCAGCAGAACAGAATAAAAGTTCCCAAGAATCTCTGCAGTAGAACCTGAAGGTGTGTGGGGGGAAGGCATTTTTGCAAGCCAAGCAGAATGAGTGCAATGTGCCCAGCAGAACCAGTGCCACTGTGGCAGTGCAAACCCAACATTACCAGGGCTTCTTTTGTAGAAAAAGCCCAGCAGGAACTCATTATCATAACAGGCCACACCCAACTTCAGAAACACATTAGCATATTAGGCCACACCCCTGACAGCGCAGCTCTCTCCCAGAATTGGGATTCCCAGGTGCCCCGTGGCTTGCGGGGGTGCCTGGGAAACCCAAGGAGGGGAGGCAGTTTAAACTGCCTTCCCTCCCTGGATTGGCTTGGCTTCCCCAGGTGCTCTGCAGCTTGTGAGGCGCCTGAGGAACCCGAGGGGGGGAGGCTGTAGGCGTGGCCAACTCAGAAGCCATCCAGAACTCAGTTCCTATGCGTTCCTGCCCCAAAATAGACCTGAACATTACTAAAGTGAAACCAGAGAATCTCTGCAGTAGAAACCATAGGCGTCAACTTCAGGGGGGCTGGGGAGCTGGAGCCCCCCCCCCCCCGAACTTTTCCAGGAGATGCTGAGCCTCTACTGGAGACAATGGACTGTGATGTCTCTGGCCCAGGCCCCCTCCCCCCCCCCCCGGAAATGGGAAAGTCTATGCCCTTGTAAACCGAATGTTCGGCAGAACCCAATGCCACTGGCCTTGCAAGTTTAAATGGACTGATCTCAAAGCACAGAATCACAGCAAATCCAAGTCAGGGTGCAAGCTCTGTGCAAGAAAGCCAGAAGGGAACATAAAGGAAGGATAGAAAAGAAAAGAAAAACTCTTTTAAAACTGACAAGACTGGTTTGAAACTGAGGAGTGTTTCCAAGGCTGAAGAATTCTCTCCCCCCTACCTTGAAGTTTGGTAAAGGTTTTGATTGAGCAGAGACTGTCTGGAAATGTATCCATTCACTAACCAGCACAAACTTCCACAAAATGATTGAAAGTTTGTGGAAAGTTTGTGCTGGTTTACCTACTGCAAACTTCAGTTCGTGACCTATGGACCGCCCAAAATTCGTCATGAACTTTAGTTTGTGAGCCAATTCATGCCCACTCCTAAAGGCCACACCAACTGTCTGAAGTGACTTAGGCTTGATCAATACTGCTTCTGTGAGAATGAGGCCTACATCATGGCAGCTCAAGTTGCCTGTATTTTCCTGGGTTTCATCTTGAACATCTTGCTTTAGCACTGAAATATGCATGTGGAAATGACCTAAGGTGCCTTTTTGGAGACAGGGGGGGGGGGGGGGGCTTAAAATTCATTATATTTGAATTGTATCCTCTATCCACACAATTCAGAGGGAAATACATGGTCCTCCTCATTTTGTAGCTTGTGAGAGTCATTTGAGGAAAAACAAGTTCCAGTTGTATGTCTGGAACTAATTGTGTGTTTTTCCAGATCCTAGCCACCTCTTATTTTATTTGGTTTCTTTTGTTTGTTTTTTTACCAGTTTCTCCACTGGGCCTTGTCACTATTAGAGAGAAGTGAGGTACTGACTTGCCCCAGGTCAGCCTGTGCATATCTCAGCACTGTATGCAAGGGACTTATGCCTTTTCTCTCTATGAAGATGGGAAAGCCAATTCTACTGTCCTGCAATGCCCTGCAGGTAGCAAGGCCCACAAAATCAGATTTCTGTCTGGTAGCTCCTTTCGTGCTGTCAGTTCTGACTAAGAGTAGAAAAACACTCTATTTTCTTTCTCTCTCTTGCGCAAAACCCAAGAGGTAGCAGAGGAACCCTAGGGCTATAA
The DNA here is from genome assembly GCA_029233225.1 of Lepidodactylus listeri. Taxonomy (NCBI): domain Eukaryota; kingdom Metazoa; phylum Chordata; class Lepidosauria; order Squamata; family Gekkonidae; genus Lepidodactylus; species Lepidodactylus listeri. Next base: position 52,804,896 of record JARCFY010000001.1, on the reverse strand, counting down.
ATTTATCTCTTCAGCACCTATAAAAATCCTATTAAAACAGAGAGTAGAAAAGCAACAGATGCCCAGAGGAAAGCAAGGGTTATTGTAACAGCCTGTATTGTATTTTTTAAAAAAGACATTGCTTTAAACTCTCCTCCACAGATGTTAAACAATGAGACTCTGCTGAGTGTGATAGAACTTTTTGTGAACCAGAATTTGGAATCACCTGTGGACAAGATTTGCCTTTGTATTTTGGCAAAGAGTAATTAATTTCACTTTGTCAGTATTAGCCAGGGAGAGTTCTTTCTGTGAGACTTTTTGAGGAATGAATACATTCTATGATGATTCTGTAATTAATTAAAGTGTCTTTTCAGTGGGGTTTCTTCATTTCTTCTCTTGTTCTGTGCTTTCTTCTGTGTTGTATTTATTTGCAGCATTACAGAAGGATGTAATGACACCAGTTTTTAAAAAGGGATCCAGAGGGGAACCAGGAAATTACACGCCAGTCAGCCTAAAATCTGTCCCAGGCAAATTAGTAGGAACTGTAATCAAAAATTGTTAGGTACAGAGGGACAATGCCTGCTGAGGGAAAAATCAGCATGGCTTCTGGAAAGGGAAGTCCTGCTTCCTCAACCTTTTGGAGTTTTTTGAGAAAGTGAACAAGCATGTAGACAATGGTGATCCAGTAGACATTATGTACCTGGTCTTTCAAAAGGCTTTTGACAAGGTACCTCACCAAAGACTACTGAGTAAACTTAGCAGACATGGAATAAGAGGATGGGTTCTCTTATGGATTAAAAACTGGTTAGATGACAGGAAACACAGAGTAGGAATCAATGGACAGTTCTCACAATGGAGAGAAGTAAGCAGTGAGGTCCCACAAGGATTGGTATTGGGGCTGGTACAATTTAATTTATTCATCAATGATCTGGAACCAGAGTCGAATAGTGTAGTAGCCAAGTTTGCAGATGACACCAAATTATTCAGGATGGTGAAAACCCAGGCTAACTATGAAGAGCTCCAAGAGGACCTCCATAAACTGGGTGAGTAGATGACAATGTAGGAAATGAAGTTCAATGTTGGTAAATGTAAGGAGATGCACATTGGGACAAAAAATCCCAACTTCAAATATAGGCATATGGGATCTGAACTTGCTGAAACTGAGAAGGGAAAAGATTTTGGGGTCATAGTAAATAGCTCAATGAAAGTGTCAACCCAGTGTGCTGCAGCAGTGAAAAAGGCACACTCTATGTTAGGGATTATTAAGAAATTTATTGAAAATAAAATGATCAATATTATATTGTCCCTGTATAGATTAATGGTGCAGCCTCATTTGGAATACTGTGTACAGTTCTGGTCACTGTATCTAAGGACATTGCAGAGCTGGAAAAAGTACAGAGGACAACCAAGATGATTAGGAGGTTGGAGCACCTTCCCTATGAGGAAAGGCTGAAGAGTCTGGGACTTTTCACTTTAGAAAAGACACAGCTAAGGGGGGACATGATAGAGGTTTATAAAATTATGCATGGGGTGAAGAGAGTTGACAAAGACATTTTTCTCCCTTTCCCAAAATACTAGAACTTGAGGGCATCCAATGAAACTGATGGGTGGTAGGTTCAGGATAGACAGAAGTAAATGCTACTTTACAGAGTAATTAAAATGTGGAATCTGCTGCCAGAGGATGTAGTCATGGCCACAGGAAGAAAAAGCTTTAAAGAGGGATTAGATAGATTCATGGAGGATAAATCTATCCATCGCTACTAGCTATGGTGATGGAGGGGAACTTCCACATTCAGAGGCTCTAAGCCTCTGAATCCCAGAACCAGGAGACAACATCAGGGGAAGGCCTCTAGGCCCTGTTGTTGGCCCTCCAGAGGAACTGGTTGGCCACTGTGTGAGACAGGATGCTGGACAAGATGGACCATTGGTCTGATCCAGCAGGGCTCTTCTTATATTCTTATGATGTACTATGACCAGATTCACATGGGTTTTGACCCATAGCAGTATTTCTGCAGATTCACCTTCCTCCATACTTGGCATGTATCTTTTTTTGCCTCCCTGCCCCAATGCAGCCCCATGAGACTGGGCTGCAGTGGGAGGAGGGAGACGAGAAAGTGGTGATCTGCCGGGGAAAATTCTTCCACTCTGGAAAAAGTTCTTTTGGATCCAAGGGTCTGATTCCGTATAAGGCAGCTTCATGTGTTCCTTTTGTGTTTGTGTGTATGTGAGTGAAAGCATGAAGAAAGCCTAAAGAAGGAGCATTTTAACATAAAACCCAGGGCTACATGAAGCTCACCAACACATGTGTTGTGGTCAGCAGCCTCACTGCTGATTCTGGTGACTCAGCAGGTATTTTTGGACTTCATGCTCCCTACTGAATGCAGCTCCATGTGGGAAGGTCATATGGTAGCTGGCTGGGCCCCAACAAAGTAAATATAATAATCTGAATTTTGAATGGGAAGACTGTTAATGATTGAACAAAAATATAAACACCTGTGACAGTATGCCATGCTAAGGGCCAGCAGAATTTGAGACCTTCAAGAATAATCAGATTTTGCATTTGTTCTTCTTCTAATGATGGAATTGCACACTACTGGTGTAGAAGTTGTTATCACCCTACTGCCCTAACCCCTGTTTGGCTGCATGCTTACCAAAAAACCTAGAAAGTAGGGAAAGAAGCATGATAAGATCCAGATCTCTCAGTGCCAGTGTGAGGCTATGGGAACATCCCAGAACACTGTATATTATTTAGTAAATGATAATAATTTTACCAGCATTTAGATTTTATGCTTCAGACTCCAAGCTTCCTGGTCTCCCCATAATCTTTTTTTGTCATCCAGTGCAATTTCTTCACATGCAGTTCCTCATTTCTATTTGCCACTTGCTTTGTGGTTCTCTCTGTGTATCTCTGTCTATATATGTGTGTATACACACACACACACATACACCAGATTCCTCTTGCCTTCAGGCAAAATTAGGTGCAGTTTGAACAGATTGTGTAGTGGAAATAAGATATTTGGAATGACTCCCTGGCTTGGATAGTTCAGGCAAGCCTGATCTTGTCAGATCCCTGGAGCTAAGCAGGGTTGACTGTGGTTAGTACTTGGATGAGAGACCTACTTGAAATACCAGCAGTCGGATGGCAGGGGTGGGCTTTGTTCAGCCACCTCTCTGACTATCCTCCAGGCCCCCAGTAGGTGCGCGCGCACACACATAAAAAAATACAACCCTCCCCCCAGATATTTGAAGTGACTTCATATAAAATATGGCCTTGTGTTGAATACCTGTCCAGGAAGGTTTTTCTACATAGGTGAATGATTCCCTCGTGTTCCCTTTATTGTTGAAACTGCAGGATTTCCTGAGGAAAAGCAGTCGACTAAGATTTTAACCTTTCATCCCCTTCTCTTGTTTTCTTTGGCTACTTTCACGGCAAGATTCTTATTATTCTTTTTCTTTCTTTTTAATTAGAGCCAATTATGTTTCTGACTGCATGCATCTGACAGGCCATCAAATCCTAATTGCTACACAAAACTTCTGATAAAAATGTAACTCAGACTGACCCATCAGGCCATCTACTAAATTTATTTAGTGAAAAACTAGAGGATAAAAATATAATTTGAGGGCAAAGTATGAAGAAGCACAAAGCAGAATCTAAATGCATGAGGCAGGAATTAAAATAGGATTAAATCTCCATTCGGCAAATGTGGCTTTTGAAATATGTGGAGGGTTTTGTTTTGCATATTAACAATTTCTAGTGCCTAAAAACAAAATTAACTGTTTGTTCACACAGCACTTTTTGGGGGTCATTACATTACTCTAATCATTATTCTGCAGCAAGATATGGGTTTTTTGTATCATAACATAATTCACAAGATTGAAGAGCCGGCTGGTGTCCCCTTTAAACAGCATGGCTCCCACAGGCCTGTGGCAAGTAACATGAGAAATGGCCACCATGTGATAGAAAAGTCTTTCTCTGACATTTGGTGGGAGAAAAGTTAACTATAAAACCTTCATAGTCAACTTTTTCCAGGAGACTATCCTAGAAGATTCTTTTAGTTTAATGTTTTTAGTGTGTTTTATATGTGATGATTTGATTGATTTTTCTTGTTAACCAATTTCAGTGTCCCATGTTGCTTCAGCCCCACGATTCCCTCCCCATTAAGTAATCTTTAGTAACCCAGTAATTAGAGAGATTTATAGTGTAGTGCAGTAGTCCCCAACCTTTTTGAGCCTGAAGGCATTTTTGGAATTTTGACACAGTGTGGTGGGCGAAGCCACTAAATGGGTGCCATAAAATCGGTGATAGAGGCAGCTACAAAATAGTTGCTCCTTCAGTCAGACAGTGAAGATCCTTGTGCTGTGGCGGCAGCTGCTGCCAACACAATATTTTCAAAAATCTGCACAGCCAGTCAGAATCCTTCCTGGGCAAAAGCCCCACCTGGCTCTGTCCACTTTCTTAGAGTACTTGGTGGGCAGCACATAGGGGACCCCTAATGTAGTGTCTGGACTAGGAGAGCCAAGTTCAAATCCCCATCCATCCTTGAGGCTCAGTGGGTGCCTCCGGTGAGTCACTTTCGGTATAACTTACTTCACAGTGTTGTTGTGAAGGTAAAACGGATGAGGGGAAAATCCTGTATGGTGAAAGAGTGGGATAAAAATATGACACATAGAAAATGTATGAAAGTATATTTACTAAATTCTGGGTTTCCCCACCTCCACAAGCAGCAGTCACTGAAGAGGTGTGGGGGCTGCAAAGCTTCGATTGTATACTATCGCATCAGTGGCTTTGAATTACTAGGTGTGGGAGGGAAGAAGAAGGTGCGGGTTTTAGTTCTTGGTAGCAGCCATGTAATTCTTGTAACATCTTGTTCCATCCTGAGAGGTGACATGACTATCAGTGGGGTTTGATGTGGCTCTGGGGTCAGAGAATCAAATTAGGAGTGTGTATTTAGTCAAAAGGCAACTGGAATAATGGACAAGTTTGGCCTTGGAGAAGGCTGCGGTTTAACAGTGTTCTGTGCACCTCGGCGTCTAGTCATGCTGGCCACATGACCATGGAGAAGTCTTTGGACAGCGCTGGGTCTTCAGCTTGGAAACGGAAATGAGCACCGCAACCCTGTTGTCAGATTCGATTGGCTTTCGAGCAAGGAAACCTTGGCCTTGGAGAACAAAATGAAGCCGGGCAAAGGCTAACAGAGTTTTGTCAAGAGAACACACTGGTCATAGCAAACAGCCTCTTCCAACAACCTAAGAGGCAAATCTATTGCATGGACATCACCAGATGATGCACCAAAATGATGCAACAAACATGAAATTGAGCAATCTCCAGAGGACGGCAGAAGACAGGAGGGCCTGACGTGATGTGGTCCATGGGGTCGTGAAGAGTCGGACTCGACTGTGCAACCGAACAACAAAAAAATTAGTATTGGGATATTTCTGATCCAAGACAGTGCACAAAATTCTCTGTTTAGTTTTTGACTGGAAATATCTGAAATGAAACAGGGATTTTTGAGCATTGTTTCAGATGGGAAATATTTAAATATACCCCTCAAAATCAAGTATGATGACTACATTATTTACTCAGCTAGACACAGCACATGAGTTTGTGTGTCTCTCTGTGTGTATTTTGTTGAGTCAGTGGCAACAGATTTTGAGGTAACAAAGAAGAGTGCACTTTCTGCCCTCTTCCACTACCAATATGTTCTTCAGAACAGTCAAATTGGAATAGTACTTGAGGGAATTGTTCAAGAGAAACAAACAGAAAATGTAAACATGAATGTGTTTGGACATATGGATACTTTCCAGCTTTTTAGCTGATAAAATAATTAATTCTGGAAAGTAGATAAAAACCAGTCAAAGAACATAAACAAAACACCTCTCTACATTTAAGTATTAAAACACTGAGAACACCTAGCAGCAATTGCTTAGGCAGTACCATGCTGGAAATACGACATCTCTTGAATGATTTTTTTAATATTGTTTTCTGTAACTAAGCATCAGCTTTAGATTTTTGTGCTAATTATACTAGTCAGGATCCCAAAGAACCACATAATTAGCTTGGCACAGCCAATCGTGGCTCTCTAATATTAGGCCCATCCCCACCCATGCTGAAAATCACATTACTTGAGGATGTATGGGGAGCTTCAAGAGCAGTTTCTCATATGGGGATGACATAGCTGAAAGTCCATTGGAGGTGTTTAGGCCTTTGATTATGGCTGAAGCAGTGCTTAAGATCTCAGTTGATGTGATGATCTCAGCAAAAAAGGGCCATACTGATTCTTCATGCTTCAGATACAAGCAGATGAGGATTTTGAAGCACTGTCTTAAGCAGAATTATATTTTTTCTGAGTCCATTAAGTCAATGGTCTTGAAAAGTTATAATTCTGTTTAGGAAAGCATTACTAATATACTATTACAAGAGGTGGGGACCCGTGATACTTGTGTGTGGGGGGGAGGATTCCTAAAGGCTGCAGCCCCAGGTAAGTCCTCTCCCTCCCAGCAATCCTCCCCCCAATTCTTCCTCCGGAGAACAGGTCTACCCACCCCAGTCAACTACCCAGCCCTTGCCCTTATATTGGTAGACCTGGCTGGGACTTGTGAAGGGGGAGAGAGAAGGGGCCTGCCGATCTCCCCTCCTCACTCCTGGTTGCCCCAGTGAACTCTTCCTGCCAGCTCTTTCCCCTGCCAGCTCTTCCCCCCACCCCCACAGTGACAGCGAGGCCCACGTGGCTTCCAGCTGTGGGGCCCGCCAGCTCTCCCCCCACCAGCTCTTCCTCCTGCCCCCCAGCGACGGCAAGGCCCTTACCTGTGGCTGCTGCTGCTGGCGGGGGTGGCAGGTGGAGGAGCCTTGCCAGGCCTCGCCATCACAGGGGGCGTGGGGGCAGGGGAAGAGCTGGTGGGGGAAGAGCTCTTCCCCCTGCCCCCCCACCCCAGCGACAGTGAGGCCCGATGAGGCCTGGCAAGGCTTCTCCATCCGCCCCTGCCAGCAGCAGCCACAGATCCAGAAGGTAAGTGGATTCCCCCCCCCCCCCAGCTCAGCCCAAGCAGCTCTCAGCCGCCGGCTGCCTCAGAGTTCTGAGAGCGTTCCCTGCGTGTGTGCAGGGAACGCTCTTTAACTTTGGGGGGAACTTAAATCCACCCCAATTTTTTTTTAAAGTTTTCAGATTTTTCTGCACATCCCCCACACCTGTGCAGAACAATCTCCCTGCCCCCCAGGTGCCCCCTGCGTGGATTTAGATATGCATGCTGGTTATCTTGGCTGGCAGGTGGGCTCACCAAGACAATCCAGGAGTCTTTGAAGAGGTAGGGGCAGAATCAGAGTGATTGCCCATGTAAGAACATTCAGGATTTTGCAGTCAAGTACACTGTTAGTGAACCATGCATTGTAACTTGGCAGCCATTACACTGCAGAAAGATTGCGTGAGCCATGTACTTACACAGCAGTGGCCTATTCCCTACCCTGTTGGCTGTATAATTTGTATTGTTGAATAATTTAACTCATTGGATCCTAAGTGTAAGGAATTCATGGTGTTAATTTCTTTTATAGTTCAAATAATAAATCATGAAAAGAAACAGGCGTAAAGTTTACTTTCTCCCATGTTTTACTACAGGCCACAGGCTATTAGAAATTCGAAAGAAAGGCGCCCACAAGGACTCATGAGGAGGTAAATTTCATTTCTCCCTTGCTGATCCTGCTCTCCAAACTATCTCCACTGCCCCCCCAACTAATTTCAGATTTAAAACTATTGGGCAAGCCAGAATTGAGAAATTGTGGAACAGAACAGTGAACAAATTTCTGGGCCAGTAAAGGCTTGGAACCCACTCATTAATAGAGGAAAAATATTTTTGGGATATGTATATGTGTTAAGTACTGTCAAATCCCTTCTGACTTATGGAGACCCTAGGAATTAATGACCTTCAAAAGGTCCTATCGTTAAAATCCTTGCTCAGATCTTGCAATCCATCTCATGTTGGGTCTTCCTCTTTTCCCACTACCTTTTACTTTTCCTAGCATTATTGTCTTTTCCAGTGAGTCCTGTCTTCTTATAATGTGGCCAAAGGGGATGGACTGTATCTATAAATTTTTGAAGAGGGATGGTGCAAAATAAATATTAAATTTGGGAAAGAAGAAGAAGAGATTGGATTTATACCCCACCCTTCACTACCCGAAGGGATCTCAGAGCGGCTTACGATCTCCTTTCTCTTCCCCTCCCCACAGCAGACACCCTGTAGACACAACAGGTAGGTGGGGCTGAACGAGGTCTTTGAGAACTGCTCTTGAGAGAACAACTCTGAGAAAACTGTGGCTTGTCCAAGGTCAACCAGTCGCTACATGTGGAGGAGTGGGAATCAAATCCAGTTCTCCCAGATTAGAGTCCACACTCCTAACCACTACACCAAACTGGATGAACAATCTCTCTTAATATTTGAGGAAGGATAAACTACATTTCTCACATTTCGGAAGCAATGTATCACATCTCTTAATTTTACACTTTGCAAATGTATTCTACTGCAGCCTCAACAATTCTCTTTAAAATTACTGCATTTATTTTCTTCCTATCTTATTTCATGTTTGACTAGTTTGGCAGGTTGATCCTTATTTAGTTGTTCATGTTCAGAACTCTCTTTCTCAACTCTTTTCTAAGAAAGAAAGGTAGAGGAAAGATTCTTGATGCCATGGTAACACCTTCAAAAAGGAGGCTAACCCACTGGTCAGCACACTTCACAAGCCGGTTATGATACAGTTTACTCGGGTCTAAAACCACACAAGTGTCAGTCATAAACATATTTACTATTGTTTTACTGACTCACCATCAGTGTCTCTCTCTCTCTTCTAGTTTATGAGCATTATGGAATGGGATCTCCGTTAAACGTATACCAGCTCATCGTTTTTACACAACAGGTCAAATATTTAATAAGCCTGCTTTAAAGATTACTTTCCATTTTGTATCCTGTAGAAAGTATGACATCAGATTTCATGGTTTTATCCTATTTCTACTACGTGTTCTCTGGTTGCCTTAGAAACGTAGTTGCTATGGATTACACAGTGGGAGTTGTAAGGGTCAGCAAAGATCAGAGACCTGTCATTCTTCATTCAAAGGCAATTGTCCCTGAAAAATGTAACTTACTTCAATATTTAAGAGCCAGGCACTGATATTAAGCCAAAATGAAACTTCTGTTAAAAACCCATAATTAACCTTGTCTTCAACTCTAGGTCACACATTAATAGCAATTTCATAAAGTGGACATTCCTCTGTCTTTCATTCTGGAAGGGCCAGATAGGATTTAAATAACATGTCTCTTGGAAAAATACATGGGTAATCGTTGCAATTTATTTTATGTCATTATCTAAGCCCTCGAGACCTCACATTCCCAGCTTCTCTCCCTGAGGTAATTGCATGCATCTTGGGAATGTGTGAAATGGTGTTAATATTCAGCACACCAGGGTTTTTCAAAGGACCTGCAGCCCACAATGGCGCTCTGTGCTGGAGGATTTTTGCAGAGGTTGTTTTCGCTCAAGGACCAACTGCTACAAAGACAACTCTTTTTTTACAGGAACCCAACAGATGATGGGTTCCAGAATGCTAAATGCTACCCTTGTCTTACTGAGTTGATAGGTGAAATGGGCCTACCCACAAGCACACTGTTTGTAAAACACAAAACTGATGTACAAACAGTATATTCATCATCACCTCCAGAATGTTGGTTTTACAATTTGTCTGATGTTCTTTTATGTCCTGGCCTATTGGGATTATAGTTTTGAGGCAGAAGAATGCAGTAGATTCAAGATTATTTAGAGTTTTAGGAGTTATTTTCACTGCTGATTCATGTGCTGGAGCTGCGCACTAACATACAAGCAGATTAAATCATATGCAGCAAAGTCTCATGAATTTAATCAAATTAACTACGTTCCCGGTAAAAATTGATCAAGTGAAACTAAACCAACTCTTCCTATTGTTACTACAATGTTTCATTTTCAATCCAAAAAGCTACCAATGTATGTCAACTTAAAAATGATTAACATAATTCTTTTGTAAAGTTACCTTCCTCTTGATTCCTTGCTAGGAAGCCTAAATCACAAAGTATTGTCCTCCTCTTAAATCATTGGAACACAAAATAACTGGCAATAGGATTACTGGGTCTGAAAAACAAAACAAATACTTATTTAAAGATCCATAGAGGAATCTTAGTTTATCAAACTAAGTGGAGGTTATGCAAATATTTTATGTTTTGTGCTGCTACACTATGCTCTGTGGACATTTGAGCATTTAGAATGGCTGTCCTTTAATAATGACCCCTGTGTGTGTCTGTGTGTGTGTGTGTGTGTGTGAGCACTGAAGGATCTGCTCAGGCTCAGATGTGGCCACTGACATCTATGATAGACATTACCTCCAACCAGGGGAGATGTGGGAGGAGCCAACTGTGGTTACCTGACACTGATCATTGTTGCCACAAAAGGATCCGAGCCAAATGCTCCTGAATCATTGGCAGACCTTCTGGGCTTGACTCTACTTGCTCTTGCTCCCCTCCTAGTGTGCTACAGCAAGTGAGCCTCTCCTACCCCTTCCTGAAGTGGAGGACAGGACCGTTAACTGTTCTGTACCCCCATCTTGTACAAAATGTGCTTCTCTATGTTACTTATTATGTGAAGTCTCTTTCTCTCATGTACCACCATCTAGAATATGTTTTATTGCTGGTTTGGAGCTGCTAGTCCAATGGTTAGGAAACAAGAAGACTAGAGCACTGGGAATCGGAAGACTGTGACCTCAGTTTGCTATGGTGTGGATGGCATGTGGTGATGCACCCCATCAGGGTAATTAATATATAACCAAGCCCCATTATCAGTGCATGAGCATTATGTCCTGCTCGTCTCCCTGGAGAAACCTAAAATGGCATACAACAGAATAAACACAATATCTATAAACCAGTAAACAAGTAAACAAACTGGATCTTCTTGGGATATAGTTGTTGGACCTATTGGCTGGCTTGTGTAAAGACACGGGCTTTAAGCAACTGGCTCAGAGACAAAAGGCTGAGAGCCCTTTGGCTCTTGCCTCTTCTCTAGCACCCAAGGGCTCATGCCTCTGGCCATGCCCAAGTTTTATAAGGTAACTGAAGCAGGAATGGAAAGCCAATCCTCAGTAAAAATGTTAAAGAACAGCTGGTTCTTGATTCTTCTGTGGCTGTTTGTTGCTGGCACTAGGTCAACCTGGGCTTCTATTTAACAGGTAATAAATCACAGAAATTCCTAATCTTCTGACTGGTTACTCTTAATTGTATTTTACAAATAAGTAACAAAATCTATCTCATATCTCAGGACAGTTAAAGCAGCCCTCAGATAATTTTACATTACAGGAATGAAATAATGTGTGGTCTAAAAGGAAAATGGTAATATTTACTTTATAAAATTCGTAAGAGCCTTCAAAATGCATAACAGATTACATCCTCGATTAGCAGATGGAATTAATAATATTTATCTTCAAGTGTTTACTTAAATGAAGATAACAAGATAATACCTTGTACCATTATCTCCCCCCACCCCCCACCCCTTTCTGTGTATCCCACAAAAAGATGAAAACATTTCGAGGAACATTTAAACAGTCAGTAATACAAATCCCTAACAATGGTAAGCGGCATGTTTCTTTCTCCTTGTTTATTTTCACAAGTTTCTTTCAAGACATTGTTTAATAAGTGCTAGATGAAGGAGGTACTCAGAAGTACATCTGGCGAAGTGGCTATATCTGTGAACATCCATGAATTTTTCTTAGCAACGGGCGAACAGTGTTTTTCAAAGGCATTTTATTTAAAATACTCTAAGTGGAATTAATCTGTGTACTAGTGGCCTGGAAGGGAGCAAGTAAGCAACCATAAACAGGTCTACTGAAAATCACACTCATATGTTCTATAGGCAAAGTGTTCTTAGGACAGAACTGCAAGTCACCAGAATACAGCGTTGCCAGACCCCCCCTCCCCCCCGGTCAACGATGATATAGGTTTGCCAGATCCAGGTTAGAAAACTCCTGGAGATTTGGGGATGGAACCTGGAGAGGACAGGGAACTCAGTGGGGTACAGTGCCATAGAGTCCACCCTCCTTAAGCATCCATGTTCTCCAGAGGAACTGATCTCTGTAGTCTAGCGAGGAGTGGTAATTCCTGCCTGAACGAGGGGAAAGAAGGGTCGTTTATGGCCAGTTGCCATGTAGTGTGCCTGGCAGAGGGGTGCCACTGGCTCCATAAAATACCTATCTGCCTTTCTCCTCCTCCTTTCTGTTCCAAGCGGCATAGAACATTGCAGGATCTAGTAGCAAAAGACTTAATTCCTCCATCCAACTTTAACTGAAAACAGTCAGCTACCCTCCATGTTGTCTCCGTGGTGTACTGTCTGGTTTTTGTCCACCAAGCAAGTGCCAAATCACACCAAGAAGGAAGCTCAACCTCAGCTCCTGTTTTCTGCATATGTATTTATCCCTCTGGTTTTAATGCAGTATAATTATAAGGTGTCACCAGCGCAGTGTAAACACCCCCTAAAACTACTGAGAACCCTCGATGAGCAAGCACACGGAAACTGATACTCATCCAAAACCTGAATGTTATCAAACGGTACTTTGAAGCATTTTTTCTCTCTTTTCCGATGAAAGAGAGAGTTGTGTTTTTTTCTCCCTGGTTGCTACCCAAGTCATTGAAGGCCATCTCTCACTCATTCCCTCCCTCACCCCAGTAATGGAGTGGCATTTCCTGAATGACAATGGGCCTTTTTAAAAAGCACAGTTTAACAAAGAGATCAAGAGGCTGTAACTGCAAAAAAAGAGAGTTCTTTCTTTAAAAAAAGGCATGGCTACAGCTTCGTACTTGTGCATGCACACGCACCCTCAGACTTTTGCCAGCATGTCTCAGCCAATCAGCCTTATAACTAGGTAGGCCACAAAACAGGCATGCTATTTATTGCTTTCATAAACAAAGTCTGGGCTCTTGTCCTCTGCCAGCTCACTGCTGAGTGAGATAAGCAGACCTCCTACTGCTGAATTACGATCTCGCTTTCAGGCCTATGCCCCCAGGATCTATGGCAATCCCTCCAACAGCTTGAAAAATTGAAGTGCTTTAAAAGAAGAAGAGCTTGTCGGCGCTGTGATTGACAGGCCATGAAACCTTCCCGTTGCTCAGATTGGAAGAAAGAACCTTCCGTTTGGGTTTCAGCTGGTCTTTTTTTTTTTCACTAAATGGTTTTGCAAACAGGTATTGAGGCAACTGAGATAAGTTATTCATTGTCAGTTTAATTACACGAAAAGTTCATTCCCTCCCCCTTTGCACTGGGCTTTTTATTAGGAAGGCGCCAGTGCCAAGATACAGCCTTATCAAATATTTAAGACATTTTAATTCATAGCAGCAATTTTGCTGAGCGATTGGATTCCTAAAGTGGACTTTTAAAAAAATGCTGTTTTCTTCGGATAAATTGTTCCTGGGTGAATAGGAGCATGAACTGGCAGTAAGCATAATGTGGACACATTTCCCTATTGATGTGTTCACCAACACTTACTTGAAAGTAAGACCCATTGATCTCAGCGGTATTTACTCTCATGAATTTAAGTGTGTGGATTTAAATGCCTATCTGCAATTCTTAAATTTGTTCATTCCACATGTATCCTAGTAAATCCCTAGTTATTTACAGGCATCAAGAGTAACCGGTTTGAAGATTAGAACGAAGTTTGAGTCCAGTGGCATCTTAAAGACCACAATGTTTTATTCAAGGTATGAACTTTCATATGCATGCACTCTTCCTCAGAAGTTTGAAGACTGCAGTCTTGGATTTGTTCAGATCCAATCAGCTGATATGCAGGTGCTCAGTCATCTTTGAAGACAATAAATAGTACGGATCATCTCACTAGCTTCATGGGACATTCTTTCCACTAACTTTTGATCAGTAGGCTTAAACTCTTCTTGTTCACCGACTATATAGACAAAAATTAGAAAATCCTGCTACCTCTCCTATGGGTCAGCCATGGCTGGCTCCTTTTGAGACCCTCCAAAACACAATCAAATATCAGTGAACTATAACTATTCCACACATTGTCCTCAATAAACTTGTTTAGCCGGATAATCTGACAAACACCCCTGGGATGGCAGAGCTGGAAATGAACCCTCAACCTCCCTCCCCCACTTATGATTCGAAAAGCCCACTGTTACAATAGCTTATCTGTTTTTCAATACAGTCAATATTCATAAGGGACACGGCTGACCCAAAAGGATTTAACAGCTGTCTGCTTCAGCACACCCCTAGCAAGGCACTCCCCTACCATCCTTCTGCTCCAGTCAATCACTCCAACCCCTTGAGTCAGCAAAAGTCATCACAAACCTTCATTCATGCAAAAAATATATGGAAGAACCTGTTGCACATATTGTTCTCAGGCCTGAAATGTCGTGGAGAAAGAAATCTATGAAGACGTTTGGGGGAAAAAAAAAACCATAACAGCAGACCATTGAATGAAAAGAAAACAGGTGTGAGGACTGCATATCCAAAGGAGAGGCTGTAGGTGGGACCATTTAGACAGATGGAACTGTGGGCCACACGTGGAAGGGCAGATTACGTTGTTCCCTGTATAAGAGAACTCCATGTTGCTTTCCACCCAATATTTAAGAAAAAGTCATTATCTGAGACTCGGGAATGGACCACCATTACCTGAGAAGTATAAGTAAAGGGCATTCTATCATTTGAGCTCAAGTCTTATTCGGTGCAATATTCCTTTCATAATAGTCATATCTGGTACACTTTAATAATTGCTGCCTCAGGTCACTACTAACGATTACCAGCCGTCCTTCCCAGTTTTCATGTTGCTTTTTCAATGTGTTTTTATTGACTTATTTTATCATTTTAATGTTTCTAATTGTTCTAATGCTTTATGTGTGCCGCCCGGGAGACCCTGACTGGGTGGAAAGGCGCCATAAACTGTTTAAAATAAATAAACTACATAATGCATACATACAAGCATCTTTGGTCCACTTGCCAATCAGGCATGAGATTCAGACTGATTCTGTCTCCCATCTCTTCCTACTCCATATATTCATTTTATTATTTATTAAAATATTTATAGACCACCTCTCTGCTAATAGTGTCTGAAATGGTCTATGTTAGAAGCTGTAAACATATAAAACACAAAAGAATATTTTTAGATACTAAACAAGCACCCATGGACCAGGTTAACCCAGGTTAGCCCAATCTTGCCAGATCTCCAAAGCTAAGTATGGTTGGCCCTGGTTAGTACTTGGATGGGAAGGAAGTCCAGGGCAGCTGTGCGGAGGCAGGCAATGGCAAACCACTTCTGTACATCTCTTGCCTTGAAAACCCAACAGAGTGGCCATAAGTCTGCTGTGATTTGATGGCAAAAAACAAACAAACAAACAAACAAACAAACAATCCCAAACACTAATAAAGCCAAACGACAGGATGGAACCGAATCATTAAACCTGCATCAGTAAAAACAAGTTAGCCATTAAGCAGCAAATAGAACCCCAAACCAAACAGGGGTTGTTTTTGTAGTGCTTGGATTATTCAAAGAATACAGTAGGGTTGCCAGGTCTGTGCTGGAAAATACCTAGAGACTTTGGGGGTGGAGCCAGGAGAGGGCAGGGTTTGGGGAGGGGAGGAGCCTCAGCATGGTATAATGCCATAGAGTCCACCCTTCAAAGAAGCCATCTTATCCAGGGGAGCTGCTCTCTGTCAGCTGGAGATCAGTTGTAAAAGGAGGAGATCCCCAGGCCCCACCTGGAGGCTGGCAACCCTAGAATACAGTCGCCTGGTTTCCATGACGCAGACTCCATTGATAAAGCTATAGAAAACCTGAGCTGTTATTCAGACTCATATAAACACACACGGAAACTGCCTTATACTGAATCAGACCACTGGTCCATCAAGTCAGTATTGTCTACTCAGTGACTCTCCAGGGTCTCAGGCTGAGGCCTTTCACATCGCCTACAAACTGATCCTTTTAGCCGGCAATGCTGGGAGTTGAACCTGGGACTTCCTGCATGCCAAAAAGATGCTCTACCACCAAGCCACAGCTCCTCCCTTAGCTCTTTGATGTGTATGGAGCTGCCTTTCAAGTTCCCAGATGAAGTC
The DNA here is from genome assembly GCA_029233225.1 of Lepidodactylus listeri. Lineage (NCBI taxonomy): Eukaryota > Metazoa > Chordata > Lepidosauria > Squamata > Gekkonidae > Lepidodactylus > Lepidodactylus listeri. Next base: position 52,788,806 of record JARCFY010000001.1, on the reverse strand, counting down.
TTTAAAAGGGTAAACATAATTAAAAGCTGTTCAAAACAAAACAGTTTCTGCTTAGCACTGGCAGAGTCTAGACAAACTGACCGCCAAAGAACTTTCAGCAAACTACAGTCCAGGGAAAGTGAACTTGCCTAGAAGGCAGCAGGGTCACACACACTGGCTCCACCCTATGGCTATACAGGAACACATACACACGTCTAAAACACACAGGGTTTGTCTGCTTGGTAAGAACACCAAGAAACTACAGGGTCCCGACTGTGTGCAGAGAATCTGAGAGGGTTCCTTTATACAGAACATGCAGAATGGTGGTAATGGGGCTAAGCTCGCCATCCTCCAGGTGGAGCCCGTGGTCAGGGGTCATTTCGAGCAGGAGCTCGGGGGAGCTCAGCTCCGGGAGTTGGTGCCAGCCCCCCCCCCCCGCGGGGGAATGCCTGCTTGTGTCATGGCTGCAGCAAAATGACCCCGTCCCCTGGAAAGGTCCTTGTTCCTCCGGCCAGCCTTCTGAAGGCTTCAGCCACCACTGAAGCTATCCTCTCAGAATAGTGGTATTTCTGAGGCTTGGTATTTCTGTCCTCCCCCCCCCCCCCTCCTTCCTTCCTTCCTTTCCTTCTGACATACTTCTGGTAATGTCAGGTGGTGTAGCATATGCAAATAAGCTATGCTAATGAGTTATGCTAATGAACTCCTGCACCTCTCTTGCTACGAAATGACCCCTGCCCATGGTCCTCCCAGAATTACAACTGACTATAGAGATCAGTTCTCCTGGGGGAAATAGCAGCTTTGGAGGGTGGACTCTATGGAATCACATCCACATTGAGCTCTCCCCTCTTCCCAAGCTCTGCACTCCTTAGGCACTGTCTCTCCATCTCCAGGAATTCCCCAAGCTAGAGTTGGCAACCCTAAGCAGACTAACAGGCATTCCCCTTTCTTATACAGTTACTTCTCCCTGCAGAGCAACTTTTGCTGTTACAGGTATAGCTTTTTATGGATTGGGGACACCTTCATACTAACATGAAATTTTGCAAGGATGCACTGAACATCTGTTCTTTTCCACAAATGATCTTGCCCTTTGTATACATATTCTGCTCAAAATCTTATTTAAAAGCACGCTTCAATGATTGTTTCCATTTCTAAATCTCTTCCAAAGCATTTTTTGACCGTTCAGTTCCTTGCTAATCTTACAATTACATATTCTACTAAGTGCTTATAAATAAATACATGGAAACATAGGATAGAAATATTTGCCTGGGGCAATGCCAAGAAAATGTCTGAGATTAATACAGATACAGACAGTGTTGTTTTTCTTTGGTTTTAAGAAATCAAGTGTACAGAGGGTTCCTTTTTTCTGAGTAAGTCTTTCAGTAGCTTCCCTTGATCTATTAAACTTAAAATAGATTAATCTCTAGGGAGAGTCAACTTCCCAGACACGGCAATTACAGTGAAGGATAGCAAGAGAAAGACATCCATTTAATGGAAAACTGCAGACCAGTACAGCTAACTGCATAATTCTAGTTTTTTCTCTGTCTACACTGAATCCCCCATCCCATGCTGCCGGAGCTTTCAATACCAATACCTTTTATTCCAGGTATAAAAAGAATTGAAACAGAAACATTTTGCTTTTTACAGGTTTGAGTCTCGAAAATCGTTGATGATATAGGAAGCATCAGCTACCCTAGTGATGCAGCACCTCAGGGAATCTCGCCCTGATTCTCTGCACCGCCAGGCATTTGGACTGAGAAGCAAACTGGAGATGGGTTTATCTGGCACCCTTGGATAGCAGTCCAAACTCTCCCTTTTCTTAAGTAATCAGGTGACATAGAAGGACCAATCCCATGCTACTTACTGGAATAAAATTTTGAGAGTTGATGTACTCCCTCAGCATGGGCAACTTGTTACTGAGAGAAGTCACAAATTTAGCCCATCTGTCTCTCTACCTGCCGGCGCCTGTTCCAAAATATTTACTAACCCCTGAGTGCGAGCGCCTGGCACAGGCCATGTGAATATATATTGTTTTTAACAGAACAGGATAAAATGTAAATCCAACTTGCAACTTGGCACCTAGTTTTAATTTGTTGCTGTGTATACATCTCTGTTTCTCCCCCCCCCCCCTTTCTTCTTCTGTGACAGAAAAGACTTTAAAGAGCAGTTGGTTGGTGCTGCTTGTAAAACCCTTTCCCCCACTTTGGGCCCGGCTGCAACCATGTTGTGGATCACAAGTCAACCCACCAGTGGAAGACGAATGCTGTAGAGGAATAACCAGCACTCTCTAAAGTGCAACAGTAGCGCGGAGGAGTGCATTAATATGCAAAGCATGTTTTCGTCACCATAGCCCTTAAGCTGTGGGGTTAATTGGAAACAGCACAAGGAAGATCCAAATATAAGCAATTTCTAAGGAATAGATGTAATGTTAGAAAGTTAAAAACAAAACCCATGCACAGTGTTTAGTCTGACCAGTTTAGTAAGCAGGATTTGTCTGCAGCAGAAAAGCCTCAAGAAGATGGCATTGATTTCAAATACAGCAAGAGGATTTTATGAGAACTGTGCCCAAAGAGATTTCAAAACATACTTTTACATGGCAAATATAGGCCCTGAATCAACCCAACAGGAAATCAATAATAACACTTAACATTTCAGTGACTAAAATGGTTCATCAAATAAGACACAAGACAACAGGTCCATTTGCTTAAACCAAAGTCTGCCTCAATTAAAAATAAATCAGATTGAGGGGTCTTATATGTAGAGTGAAAGGGGCATCTGGTAGCAGGTGCTGGACCAACAACCTTCTTGCAGTTATTTCCCCCTCAATCTCTTTTCTCCTCATCTAAGAAACGAAATTTGCTGAAGGAACAGTAGATTTGAGGAGAATCTCCTTGGAGGTAAGCAGGGTTCAGTTCCCTTCACCTATTGGCCCCTTTTGCACTGCAAATCAGAGTGTCACTGCCCAGTTTAAATAAATAAATCTACTGTTAGCAGATTTAATCTGGCGCCTGAAGTGTCTTAACGAATATGCTGGTATAGGTAGGTGAGGTACAGATTGAAAGGTGTGTGTGGGGGGAATGTAAACTTTGGTTCCAAAGGTGGTCTTCCACTGTTACAGTGGCATGGCACTTCCATTGGCGATAGAGGGAAGCCAGTTCTGCCCTCCGACTGCAAACCACCACTTCATCCTCCATTGTGTTCACTTCATCCTCCATGCTGATCCTCCACGTTCCACCTACTTTACAACCATTTGTGTGCATCTCATTAGTACAAGGCTTGGTACTCACAACTGGTAATTGTGCTGTGAATTACATGGCAATTGCACATGGTTGTTTGTGTGGAATAGCAATGTAATGATCAGTTCCTTTCGTGTGAATGTGAGTCTTCCTTCTTTCTTTTTTCTATGACTGTGGAATAGGCTGGCAGGCCTTTTGCCATGGTGGGACACCTCCCAACCTTTGTGGTTCACTGTCCACTGCTCTGAGTGGAGGTGGGAGAACTGTTTTTATAAAAATAATCCCAGCTTCACATGGGGTGTGATGTCACCTCCAAGGGAAACCTAGAACTATGGTGGAACTATGGTTTTACAATGGCCTTTGTAACAATTTCTGGGGTGATGTAATTTCACTTACAGGTTTTCCACAGAAGTGATATCATGATGTACACAACCCCATGTCCCTGCCCTCTGAACTCCCACCAGTTGAATATATGGATGGTTTGAAGTAGCAACCCATATCCAGATTATGAGGTGGCATCTGGAAAGAAGTACATCTATCAACAATATGCAGGAAACAGTATAGAAGACTGTAGAATGGTAAGATGACACTGCTGCACATATAGGAGGTTGACTGCTGGGAAGGCTAAGTGCCAAACACATGCTTGACATGTGTGTGTCTGTAGACATGAGTGTGTGTGTGTGTATTTGTCCTGAGGAATAAAACACCACACATACAGGCAAATGAGAGCCAGTGTGACATAACTATTAGTGCCTCGGCCGGGAGGGTGGGATATAAATTTAAATAATAAATAAATAAACTAGAGTGTTCAATGAGGACTTGGAAGGAAGACCCAGATTCACTGGTCAAGAAACTCATTGGATGACGTTGGGCTACTCATTCTCATTCAGACTGACCTACAGAGGTGTTGTAAGGGTAAAAGGGAGGAGAGGAAAGGAGCATGTATGCTGTTCTGACCTCCTTAGGGGAAGGGCTGGGGGGAAATGTACTAAATAAACAACAAATAAAAACATGCGAGTGAAAAATAATATTTTTGAAAAACCTGGGGCTCTGTGTCATGGGAAGAGATAAATGCAAGCCTACTTGCCATGCTACTACATTTCTTACCACCTCAAAAATGTGTAGTGTGTACCCATCCTGACATAATTAGCTAAACAGAGCATCGTTATTACCAACAGATGAATCCTTGGATGAAAGAATAATATAATTCTTCATCATTTGGAAAAAAAATCTCCCCTTTCTTTCTTCTTGGTTGCAATCTTGAAAGCCTGAACATTCAACAAACAAATGATTGATGATCAAATGAGCAAATCTAGGCTGGGATATTTTCGTCTCTTCCTGCTTTCTCTCTTCTCCAAGCCATTTGTTTAATGGCATATTTATAATGCCGTGCAGCACACACCATTGTGCATTTTATATTTAACACGTTTCTTTCTTTCAGAGCCACTTAATATCATTTTCTCAATCTTCCCAACCTATTTTCTTCTTCTGCCCATATCTTATGAATCTTTGATCCCTAATAGTTTTCTCGCACCTCTGTTGTTTAATCAGAATCTGCCTAGGCTGGAGCAGGAGCGTTGGAGTCCAAGCTCTTTAATCATTTGCCTTGAATTAATGCAATTACACGGATGGTGCATTAGAACCCTCACCTCTGGTGTCTATATTTACAGCTCCTTTTGAATCCTTTTGTAGCCTTTTTATTCTGCCATCCTGAAGGCTGGCTTTCCAAACTCCAAGTGCTTATCTGTTTGCAAAGTACGGCTGCCCAGGACAGCAGTCACAAAACAGGCTTGCAGTGGAATGATAAATAGCACAAAAGCCAGTGTAGTAAATGGTGCCTTATTTTCTTAACTCAGTGGAACAGATTTCGTTACAATTGAATCGGGTTATGTATTTAGGAAGAAACATTTACTGTTTTAGTGCCTCGGATCAGAAGCCCAACTGTGTCGTGAAACAGGTCTGTTAAGAGATACATGTACTCCCGCCTTTTTAAAAATCTGCTTCTTAGAATTATAGAATCATAGAGTTGGAAGGGGCCTCCAGTCCAACCCCCTGCACAATGCAGGAAATTGACAAATACCCCCCCACCCCCAGTGACCCCCTGTTCCATGCCCAGAAGATGACAAAAAACCTCCAATATCCCGGTCAAACTGGTCTGGAGAAAAATTGCTTCCTGACCCCAAAGTGGAGATCAACATTTCCCCGGGCATGTAAGAAAGGGCCACAAGAATTAAGCACTAATGCAACCCTTCCTGCCCTCCCTTCTTGTGATCTGCCTAAGTTCACAGAATCAGCATTGCTGTCAGATGGCCATCTAGCCTCTGCTGAAAAACCTCCAAAGAAGGAGAGCCCACCACCTCCCGAGGAAGCCTGTTCCACTGAGGAACCATTCTAACTGTCCGGAAGTTCTTCCTAATATTTAGCCGAAGACTCTTTTGATTTAATTTCAACCCATTGGTTCTGGTCCAACAGAAAACATGGATGCCAAACATTTCCTGTAAACTTGGGGGGGCCCAACCAGATATGGTGGTTTGCATCAGGGAAGTGTTGCAAGGAAAAGAGCTAACCCTTCAGTGGCACTGCTGCCCCTATCCAAATTGCTCCTTCCCTCCATGGCTGCTGGGGGTAGAGTTGCTACTCCCATGGCGGGGGGGGAGTGACATCCTGTGCTTGTTTCTGAAAAGGCCATCAGGCTGGTGGCATGATGTCACTTCCAGGGAAAGCTGAAAGCGGTGCCAGTTTTATCTGGGAACTACCAAACAGACTATGTTTTTACCATACAGTTTCTGCCAATCCCTCAAGAAGTATAACATCACTTCCAGGTTTTTCCTGGAAGTGATGTCATACTGTCATTGACAGCTGTCCCCATGCTCCTGCCCCCCTGTTCTTCCCACCGTACCCTAGCTAGAAGTGTTGTAAATCAGACAATTTAAATTCAAATTTTGATAGGAGGAAGGGACCTTATATGAAGGGGTGGGTTTGGGGTAAGAGATCTGGAAGTGATATCACAATATACTGTCACTTGAGCTTAGATCTGGAAGTGGTATCACAGGGCATCATAAAGTGACATCACATCCTTGCTGAGCTCCAGGTATTTCCTGAGTCAGATAGTTGCCACCACACTGGCTCTCAGATGGTTGCTTCAGTTCTCAAAGGCTCCTGTTGACATGTCTCAAATCATACCAGCAATCATGGTTTGTTTATTATATATCAAGCCATGGTTTGAAGGGGATGATAAACAAATCTCAGGCAGCAGTTTGAAACTAGTTAACAAACTATAGTTTGGACTAATTAGAGTTTGGTGTTACATTCAAATGGTTAAACGATTGATTCAGATTTTGTCCCTGTTTGGAGGCTGCCTGAACACAGAGAAAAGAGATGAGAGAAAAAACAGAAAATGAAACCACTCTGGCCCCTTTCATTGGCAATTTCCCAAATTATTCGTTTTGCCATCTTCAGTCTGTCTTTGTCTCCAATCTCAGCTACTCTGCTGTTAGTAAAGAAAATGACCATCTGTGATACATTTTGTCCTACATTTTGTCCTTTGGATTGCTTGGGCAGTCAATGGCAAATCACCTGTTTGTCTCTTGCCTTGAAAAGCCTATGGGGATGCCATAAATCAGCTGTGACTTGATGACACTTTACACACACATACAAGAGGACACAGCTGATGTGGTAGCAAAGTTTGGGACAGCATCTGAAGATTCCAACAGGAGGGAGACTAGCGTTGCCAGACTCCCAGTCCAGGCGGGTGTTTCCCTGATTTTTGGGGCTTAGATTTGCTTCCGGCCAGCTGGCTGGCAGAAGAAGCCCCAACTCTGAACAGGGACATTGGTGGGTGACGTCGCCTGGAAGTGATGTCATTGAGTCGCCAATGTCATTGAGGGTGACAGTCTAGTTTTTGGGTAAACTCTATGAGTTTGAAGCCAAAAAACCATAGAGTTTTGCCCAAAAACTAGAGTGTCACCCCTGGTGTCAGTGACTGGACCCAGGAGCCCCCGGCCAGATCACAGGTAGGACCTGGAAATTCTAAGGAAAACAAAAAGGTTGTGGTTTCAAAACCCAAACTTTGGTTAGATCATACGGAACTATGCCAATGAATTCTCTGGAATGGGCTACAAATTGTAATGCCTGTCTTCTTAGACTGCAGTAACTTCACAGGTCTGGTACCAAAACTGAACAAAACTTTATTAGAACATGGGCAAGGCTTGGTCTGGTCTCAGCTAGGTCATAACCAACTACAGCCAGCAACCAGTAGGTAACAAATGAAAACTGAAACTACAGTAAAGGGATCATGTTAAAATAACTATACAATACAATAAGGGAATATCAACAAATGCCACGATATAAAAACCATCTTCTTGTAAGTAAGACTCAATCTACAGCATTAATCTATCTGTTGGTTTTCTTATTCTCCCTGATGTCAGGGGGCCAGTCACTTCAGAGTTTGATGTGATAGATCTTGATCCCCATGGCCCTGGGTTCCTGCTCCCTAGAAACATCTGATATGTGGCGTTCCTGTGGGTCTGCTTTCGACTGTTGGGAAATATCTGGAGATTTTTTTGGTGGAGCCTGAGCAGTGGGTGTTGCCTTCTGACACGCTTCGAGTGATGTCAGGGGGTGTGACATATGCAAATAAGTTATGCTAATGAGTTATGCTAATAAGCTCCTGCACCTCTTTTTCTATGAAATGACCCCTGTGGCATATCGTGTTTATTTCTGGCTTCTTGCCTGTATTTGTGGGGGGGGCAAGTGGGCAGAGAGGAGCACCCAAAAACTGGGGGACCCCTGCCTGCGCCAGGTGTGTGTGTCTGGCATCCCTATATTCTGTCAGTGACTACTGAAACATAAGGTCCTGCACCACTGATTAAGGCTGTGGGCTTGCATGTTGTTGAACCAGAGTACACAGTTCTTTCAAAGTTTTTCACCTGGCTTTTGAGGTGTCACCAACTTTCTTCGGGGGTATATATCTTTTGCCCACAAACAGTCAAAAATATTGATTTCTGCTGGTCTGCATCTTCAGTCTTGTTTGATTTTAATAAATGTTCCACCCTCTCAACATGCTGAGACCACTTCATTAGATTTCAGCATGGTACCGTACATTGCCATGGTAATTGTCATTTTATCTTCGTTGCCAGTGTAACAACTCCACAGCACCCAGTACCAAATAGAATTGAACTTTATTAGGATATAGGCAGGGCCTGCCAGGCTATAACTAGCCACAGGCAGCAACCAATATAAAAAGCAAAAAGTGAGACTAAAGCAAAGGCTTAAGGGATCATGTTAAAATAACAATAAGAGAACATCAGCAAATTCACAGCTGCCCACAATACAGCATAGACATTTAGTCTAAAGCCCAGTGGTGACTTTTTACTTTCGCCCATACAACTGAATGGCTGACATTCATTACCCCGGGGCCAAATAATTTATTACTTATGCATAAAAAAAAAACCAACAAAAAAACAGAAACAGGGGAAGCAAATAACCATACCAATGGCCTTCTAGAATATAAAGCCCAGGAGTCATTTCGAGCAGGAGCTCAGGGGAGCTCAGCTCCTGGAGTTGGTGCCAGCCCCCCAGCCCCCCGCGGGAGAATGCCTGCTTGTGTCATGGCTGCAGCAAAATGACCCCGTCCCCTGGAAAGGTCCTTGTTCCTCCGACCAGCCTTCTGAAGGCTTCAGCCACCACTGAAGCTATCCTCCCAGAATAGTGGTATCTTTGAGGCTTGGATTAGTAGCTGTCCCCTCTTTGCCAGCTCTTCCTTTCTTTCTGACATACTTCCGGTGATGTCAGGTGGTTTAGCATATGCAAATAAGTTATGCTAATGAGTTATGCTAATGAGCTCCTGCACCTCTTTTTCTATGAAATGACCCCTGATAAAGCCCTTTTTGTCACACACACTTGGGCCATTCATAATGGGTGTATTAGTAAGTAACTGTGATACAATTGTTAAGTTCCATAAAAATTACTTGCTACAAGCAATTATGACACCATCACTTTACTCTCTGAAAAAGATTGTCCGTCTCAAGCCAGAAGCATAACACTAGTCTGCAACATTTGAGCACATGGCTGTTGGGGTTTTTTTTAAGTAGCAAAGCAATTTTTGACTCTGGTTTTCTGCTTCCCGCCATAGACTAATGAATAAGAATAATTTTCTTTTTCTGGAATTCCTCAAAAATAATTTGTCTCATCACTTTCTGACGCTTCACAGATTGCCTATAGACAGATTTGCTGCTCCTCTTACAGCCCCATTGACTTGGGTGGAATCTGAAGGTCTTAAATCCAACGACACCTGCTTAACTGGTCTGTGGATCTCAGCCAAAGTTATTCCATCCTGTCAAAGATGTTACATATTTTTTGCCCCATGCATCTAATACAAAACCCATATGCTCAGTAATATGGTATATACTGATGCCTACCCCCCCCCCCCGGCGCGCCCCTAATCCTTCATTGCTTTCTGGCATGCTGTCCTGTTTTTGCCACCCACCCAACCTGACTCCCTCCCCTCATTATACTGGCAAAATGCAGGCAAAGGTCAAAACTGCAAATTACTGTGGTGGGAACCAAGTGTGACAGGTGAACGGTGTCAGCTAACAAAGGCCATACTGTGCTGGCCCAACCCTGACTCCTTCCCCAGTGGTCCTTGCAGGGCCCCAAAATGTGTTTTTAAAAGCAAGAAACTCTCACAATTTTATTCATAAATGATTCTTCTCTTTTTCTGACCATTTTATGAAATGAGACTCTGTGCTTCTAAGTGTTTGTTTTTTTTAAAGTTTCATAGATTTTTACTTTGTTCCACGTTTTTAATATCAAGAACCGGTACAGACAATAAAAAGCTGTTTTTAGGCTCTTTAAAGCGATTGTCTCCTGCTGGAGAAGCAGAGTCCCTTCACTTTAATTTACAAATGTGTGCCTATGACTACTTTCCTTAGACTATCCTCCTTTCTTGGACAGCAGCTAGACAGTCCAGATAGCAATATTTTTCAAAGAATCAGGGGGGAAGCCCTTGTTTCTACAAGCCAGGGTTCACTGCACTGCAGTTTAGAAGCTGGCCTTTAGTCTTAGCACCCAGCAGTTATGTTTCTTTCCCCTCCCTTCTGCAGATCAGAGAATGTTGTTCTTTTTCTTGGGTAAAGGTGGGGGATAGTGGCAGAGGAGAAAGGGGATGGAAAAAGCTGGCTGAGCCCTGGGATTTCATGAAGTGACTTTCAGAGGTCAGTATCTTTCGTTTTAGACTGGGAAATAAAACGCCATAGCTGAGGCAGCAAACTTCCCGTGAGCTGTGTGATGAACCTCATAGATGCCGGTAATGATGGCCACAAGCCTTGCCCCTGTGCATAACTGACTTTATTTTGTGAGCCAAAAGTTCACAAAGCAAGTTATAACTGGCATGTCTTTTATAGACTGAGAGCCAGTATGGTGTGATGGCTAGAAGGTCAGGCTAGGATCTGGGACACTCAGGATCTAATCCCCACTCTGCCGTGGAAGCTTACTGGGTGACCTTGGGCAAGTCACATGCTCTCAGGCTAACCTATGAGGATAAAATGGTGAAAGGGAGAATGTTGTAAGCAACTTTGGGACCTCGCTGGGTAGAAAAGTGGGGCATAAATGAAGTAAAAAAATACAAGTCAGGGACAATGGGCTTTTTTCTGTGACATCTGGTGAATGATTTTATTTTACAGAGAAATATGTGATTTGAAATGTTATGACCCAGGCACACATTATATACTGAACTTGAAGCAGCTCTTATCAAACAATTATTTCTTTTATTCAGCTCAGAACCCAACAGTAACCAATGCAGCAACAATCCCCCTTACATGCAGTCAATAGCAGTCAAAACCCGCCTCCTGAAACAGTAATAAGAAATAATAGCAAACACTTCATCATACCTTATTTGCATTTCCTGTTTCATTCTAGTCTTCCCTGGTTAGTCCGTTACTAGGGCGGCCAATCAGAGCAAGTGCTTTATCATACTAGCAAGTAACGGTATCAGACACAAGGCTCAGGCACTAACTGAATTCAGTACAGATACCTCTTAATCAGGGGTGTCAAACATGTGGCCCGGGGGCTGGATCAGGCTCGCGGGGGGCTTCTATCAGGCCCGCACTGGAACTGGCCATCTCCTGCTTCCAGTTCTGTTGCTGCTGCTGGATCATAGCTTGCTTCGCCAGACTCTCTCAATCACTCAGCTATTTCATGTTTTCCCCTGGGTCCTAGGCTCAGAACTCTGAGCATGAGATTTCTGTGGTGAATGTCAATAAATCAAAAGTAGGTTTGCAGCTTACAGATACACACTTGAATAGCATACTCAAGATTGCAACAGCACAGACATTTTGATGTAATAATTCAGAGCAAGGGGTGTCAGTTATCAGAGACCGTTAAATAAACAAAATATTGCAAGAGTGCTAACGTTTTAAGCATGTTTTAAGTAAAAAAAAAAACTTTGCATTTGCGTCCTTTAAAAAGTTTATATCTTTGCTACCTGGCATTACATTTTATGGCACACATGGTCTGGCTCAACAAGGTCTCATTTATGTCTAGGGTTGCCAAGTCCAGGTTGGAAAATACCTGGGGACTTTGGGGGTGGGGCCAGGAGAAGGCGGGGTTTGGGGAGGGGAGGGGCCTCAGCGTGGTACAATGCCATAGAGTCCACCCTTCAAAACAGCCATTTTCTCCAGGGGAGCTGCTGTCTGTCAGCTGGAGATCAGTTGTAAAAGCGGGAGATCCCCAGGCCCCACCTGGAGGCTGGCAAACCTATTTATGTCAGATCTGGCCCTCATAATAAAAGAGTTTGACAGCCCTGCTCTACATGGTAAGAGCCAATAACAGTAATTTCCTACAAAATATGCCCTCTTCTGATTGGCCCACAAGGAGAATCTCAGGATCCTTGCAGACTATGAAGCTTGGCATGAAGCTCAAGCATGTAACTATACATAACAAGTAGGATTGCCAATAGGACAGCAGGCCCCCAGTCTGGGTGGGGGATCCCCTGATTTTGGGGGCTTCTGCCCACCACTGGCCAGCTGGCTGGTGGGGGAAGCTCCATCCCCCAACAGCGACATCACATGGTGATGTTCCTGATGCGATGATATCACGTGGAAGTGATGTCATCATGTCAGTGAACTGTGCAGCACTGCTCTGCTTTTGGGGCAAAACTCTATGGTTTAAGCCCGATTTTAACTATAGTCTGCCCCAAAAGCAGAGCATTGCCCCCAGCATCACTGACACAATGACAACACTTCCATGTGATGCCACTGTGTTGGGGGATGTCGCTGCCCGCTCCCAGACCGCCCCCCCAATCCCCCCACTGACGTGATGATTGCACCTGGCAACCCTAATTGCCAACCTCCAGATGGGGCCTGGAGATCTCCCAGAACTGCAAAACAACTGATCTTCAGACTACAGAGATCAGTTGCCCTGGAGAAAACGGTTCTTTTTAAGCATGGATCCTACGGCATTATACCCTGCTGAAGCACCTACCTTCCCCAAATCCTGTCTTCATCAGGCTAGACTCCCAAATCTCTAGGAATTTCCCAGCCCAGATCTGGCAGTCCTAGAAATGATCAAGGCCCGAACTAGGCCCGAATCCTTTTTGTCACATATATTCTGTTCATCAGTTATGCAAACCATAAACCTGAAATTCCCCATCTAAATTTTAATCTGTTTTTTTTTTAGCAGATGGATAAGTATCATCTTTTAAGTATTGAGCAGGAGGCGATGAATCCAAACCAACAGGCTTTTATTCAGTGACATTGTTCAGCTCAAAAGATAGCTCTATGAGAGCAGCACTTTCATTTATACTGTTCCAACACATAACTTTCAACAATGTAACTATATACAAGCAATACTATTGGACCCAAGCAGGGCTCAGCGATTGGGTATCTAGATTGGCTTCAAGACCAATGGGAGTCTTTATTAATCAGCCAATAGGAATTGGAGCTTTAGGATACCAAAGCCCTTTTCAAGCTATTACTGCTTCATATTCTAAACACAAACACGACATCATCTCTTCCTGGTAATTCTTGAAAATGAAGTCCACCGCTATTAATAATACTTACAGCACTGTATACTGCCTCAACACCCCCCACATTGTCCCCCCCCCCCACAATTTCCCAGGAGGTGCTAGCTTCCAGTTGGCAGCCTCACTTTCTCTCTCTCAGCCTAATTTACCCCACAGGCTTGTTGTGAGGATAAAATGGGCAATGGAGGAATCAATGTACACAGCTCCCTGAACTTCTTTGAGGAAGGGTGGGATAAAAACACAAGAGATCATTTAGGAAAATGACATCAAAACCTGTTCACATGCAGTTGACTTCAACCTCAAAGGCCTCTATTTTACAAAATCAAATCAAAATCAGTTCCCCCCCAAATTACCTCAGGTGCCCTCCTCAGTGGTCTCAAAATATTACCATACGAATGAAGGTATTTAAATTGTGTGTGTGTACGTGTGTTATCGACAGGCCTTTTAAATGTCTTTCTCTTTCTTTGAATTGTACCACTTTAAAGCAAATGATACCAGAGCCTCAGCTTTTACATGCAAAGCTGTTTTTCAGCCAACATTAAAAAGCTGGCCAAGCTGGAAGACCCTGAGGATTTGAAGCTTCTGGAAACTTTCAGTGTTTTAAGCAGATAAACACATTTGCTAAACAATAGCCCTGTAATGATTCTCAGTAACACATGATTGTCTTTTATGTGGCAAATGATTTACAGTCATTAAATATAGGAGTGAGTCAAACAGAGATGCAAGGGGAGGGAAATGAAGACCCTTTGCTGGAATGAATTAAATGTGCCTGGTAGATAGCACCTTCGGTGTTCTGGTTTGGTCCTGGGGACTTGCCGTCTTCAAGGAGGCAGTGATTCCATTTGGCACTTTGTCTGTACAAATGATGTTTAATGACCTAGCAGGTTGGCTTTTCGAATTCATCATGGAGCATTTGTCAACTGCTTGATATACATGACAGATGTTTCCATGAAATGGAGCGGTGGAACAAATTTTGTTGAGAAGGGTATGAGCCAGATGTTCACAAGACTGGATTGGTGTCGTGTGGGGAGAAAAATCTTTTTTTTTTAATTGCTTGCGACTGGCAAGCAAAAAAAAGAGGGAAATGTGTTTATCACAGGAACTTGCATTTCAGGCCTTATCCTTTCAGCAGTGACATAAAAATGATGAAATAGCAAGTTAAACGGTGCACTCGTTTTAGCAAATGCTTTGCAAACTTGTGCTGTGCTGTGACATTCTGTGTACTCCCTATACCTTCATCCTTCAGGTTTTCAGGTTTGTATTAAACTGCATACAACATCCCCAGTTCTTTTCACCACTTGTGAATTCAACCAGAAAGCTTTTGGGAAAAGAAAGTATTTAACAGCTTGGGCATTTAAAATTCTTTTAATCAAGGTCATCTCAGTTTTTTTTTTAATTTCATGTGCTTATGAAGAAAGGTTATTCTATTGTTTGTTCACAAGTGGAATTCACTGACAGCTCTTTACTATTTTTTTGATCAAATTTTATTTGTTTAGATATAGATGTGTGTGTAAAGTGCTATCAAGTCCAACCGATGTATGGTCACCTCATAGGGTTTTTCAAGGCAAGAGACTAACAGAAGCAGTTCGCCATTTCCTGGCTCTGCATAGCACCCCTCGACTTCCTTGGTGGTCTCCCATCCAAGTATTGGCCAGGGCCAATCCTGATTAGTTTCTGAGATCTGACTACGGTTGTCAGGTCTGGGTTGGAAAATACCTGGAGACTTTGGGGGTGGGGCCAGGAGAGGGTGGGGTTTGGAGAGGGGGGGGGACCTCAGCATGGTACAGTGCCATAGAATCCCCCCTTCAAAGCAGCCATTTTCTCCAGGGGAGCTGATCTCTGTCAGCTGGAGGTCAATTGTAAAAGCGAGAGATCTCCAGGCCCCACCTGAAGGCTGGCAACCATAGATCTGACAAGGAGATCTTGAGAGCTGACAAAGGAGAGCACAGCAGCTTACAGCATTCTTTTCTCTTCCTTGTTCTCAAAACAATCCTATAAGGTAGGCTAGGGTGAGACAGAGGGGGCTGCAGTGGCTCAAGTGGTTAAGATGCTGAACTGCAGACTGGTAGTTCAGCAGTTTCAGACCCGAGTGCTGCATGATGGAATGAGCTTCCGTCTCTGGTCCCAGCTCCTGCCAACGTAGCAGTTCGAAAGCAAGAAATTGCAAGTAGATAAATAGGTACCACTTTGGTGGGAAGGTAGCGGTGTTCTGTGTGCCTCAGCATCTAGTCATGCCGGCCACATGATCACGGAAAGGTCTTTGGACAGCACTGGTTCTTTGGCTTGGAAACGGAGATGAGCACCACATCCCTAGAGTCATATTCGACTGGCTTTTGAGCAAGAGAAACCTTTACCTTTACCTTTACTAGTCTGAGACAGAGTGACTGACCCACCCAGTGAGCTTCCACGGCATAGTGGTTTATTTGGACCCAGGCTGGCTTCACAGCTCCTGGCTTTCTGGTGAGGCTGCAAAATGGAGCTGTTCCAGAGAGCTTTTGGTGCAATCTGAGCCTGGGCAATAGGGTTGCCAGCTCCAGGTTGGTAAATTGTTGGAGATTAGGGGATGGAGCCTGAGGGCAGGGTTTGGCGAGGGGAGGTATAATACCACAGACTTCACCCTCCAAAGCAGCCATTTTCTCCAAGGGATCTGATCTCTGTAGCCTGGAGATGAGTTGTAATTCCAGGAGATCTCCAGGTCCCACCTGGAGGTTGGTAGCCCTCTGGAAAGAGGGGAAATACCTATGAGCTGATAGCATAAAGTAATTGTAGGCTGGTTTTAATGTTTTAAAATTCTGTTGTTTTTAATGTTTGTTTTGTAAAGTTGTTTTTACATTGTTTTACATTTACAGTCCTTGGGTGCTGATATGCTTAGGAGAAAGGCAGGCATGTTAATATTTTAACTACATAGTATGAATATTTTAAATACATCCCTTAGCCAGAAATCAGATTTTTCTCACTAACATTCTGAATTTTTAAAAAACCCACTCCTCAACTTGGTTTCACGGGCTGGCTTGCAGATAACCATAGTTACCATTAGCACTGCATATCTGGAACACCATCCTTAGGTCTGGGTGAGTTTGTGGGGTTCTCAAAATTAGTCAGCTGCCCAGTGTCATATCTCTACCAAGCCAGTGATTTGGACGGGGTTTCTGATGCATTCCAGACCCAGGAGCTCCATCTACACTCCCTTCTTTATAAACTTTTCATAAAATGATCTTATAAAATATAACCACTCAGGTTCCCCAATCTTTTAAAATATGAGATATATCTAAAATGTTGACATTATTCTTCTTTTGTAAGTTATTAGGAGATAGATTTGGTCTCTTCATTTAGCTGAATAAGTATGATACTGCACAAGGAAATATGTACATATATCATTTATAGGTTCTCTAGAGCAGACTTTTCTCTAGCCACTTGCAAGTCATATGAATATGATCTGAGGTTTAAACATCGCACTATGATAAAGAAAAGCAGGAAATCTCACCAGTTGGGGGGGGGGGTTTGCATTGTGTGTGTGTACACAAATGTGAGTGTGCGTGTGCCATGGCGACCCCTGGCAACTCCTACTGAGGCATGGAGGACATTCAGAGAAGTGGCTTGCTAACCTGCCTCTGCTTTTCGGCCCTGGTATTCTTTGGAGGTCTCCCATCTAAATACTTGTCAGGGTCAGCCCTGCTTAGCTCCCGAGATCTGACAAGATTGGGCTTGCCTGGGCTATCCAGGTGAAGGCAAATCTTGCCAGTCTTATGCTGTGCATGGCTATTTTAAAATGTATCCTACGCAGAACTTTTGCTAGTAACATGATGTTCTCCGGCAATAATTGCAGAATACCAGTAATGTAGACTCCAGAGTACACAATGCTACTTCCTTTGCACAGTAAAGGAAATCTAAATAAAGAAGCACCCATGAAGTACAGTCCAAAATCAATTAAAAGACAATTAGTGCGGGTGTTTGTAAAACAGAGCTCACTCAGGTTTGAAAGCTTCCTAAGACCAAACATTCAGCAGAAGGTACAATGGGCCCAACCAGTCCTCATCATATCTTGTTATATGTGACTAGTAAGGCTGGATGGAATAGCTTGCTTCCCTTCATGCTGGGGCCCAGATTTACACATCAGTTGTGCACATGTTTCACCCTTGTTAGAGTAGATTGTTTATATTTTCACGTTAGCGTATTGCTTTCACTGCCCCAGGACTACAAAGATTCTGGGCAGACTTGGAAGTTAGGTATTTGCCGCTTCTTTTATTAGCATTTTTGCAAACTACAAAATAGATAAAGCAGTTTTATGGTTTACATCTGGGTGAAATAATGAAACATATGGGCAGAGAGCAAAAGCATGTGCAGCTGCGGATTTCTGTAAATATCCCGACTCTAGATGGCTGCAGAGATAAGGAACTTGTGGCATGTGTGGAGGGTTTATCCCACTATCCATCACTCCTGGGAATATTTATGATATTCCGACATTTGTGGCATATGTGTTAATTAACCACTTTTTAAGGAGCAGTCTTCAGGGGTTTTTCTTTTATGTAGAACAGATCAGAGTAATTCTACATGACAGAAGTGTGTAACAGTTCACAAGAAAGAGATCACTTAATGTCCTTCCCTTTCTTTTTTTCCTCTCCTTTGTTTCTTTTTTTCTTCCCCTATAGATAAATTTAGTGCTGTGGGTGATGTGGCTCTCTCAGATACTGATGCCCTCTGAATTCCATCTTTCTATGGATTCTTCTACATCATAAGGGTTGGACCCCCAATAACCCTCTTTTGAAGCTCCAGCAACCCCACCCCCTTTTTTGGGTTTCCTGATGCCCCTTAGATAGCCCATTTCCTTTGCTGTTGCTTCACTAACGCCAGCTCTTCATCTCCTTGCCAGCTTGTTCATTTATTTAAAATATAAATCTCCCACTTTTTTCCCTGACATTCATAGCAGCTTTCAATAAATATGATGAAATGACACATATATATATAAAAAAACCCTCATACAAAATGCATTAAAATAACATAAAACAACTATTACAACAGTTAAAATATAGCCGCAGGGCTTAATTGCTAAAACCAAGAAAATAGCAGGGAATGCCTTAAATCAGCCCAAAGAATCAAGGTTACACTGAAAGACTAAAAGCAGCAGTCAACCAGGCAAAACCCAACACACTCAGACAAAAGCAGCATGCACAATGAGGTTCTCACTTTGCATCTAAATGTATACAAAATGGGGAGAGCGAGCTCCACAGATGTGGTGCTACCTCTGAGACCACCTGCTGCACCTCATAAATGGGAGCATTCAGAGAAGGGCCTCTTCAGAAGATCTCAATGCACAGGCAAGCCTTCAAATACTCCTGGGCCAGATCTTTTTGAATGGCACCCAGTAACAAACTGGAAACCAATGTAGCTCTTTCAGTGCTGGTGTAATATTGGCTACTGCAAGCTGTCCCTGTTAACAATGGGGCAGCATTATGGACAAGCTGAAGTCACTGAGCAATTTTCAAAGACTTGGGGCAGCAATGAAGCCTTGAAATGACCACAGCTCGGATAACTGTAGCTCGATAATTTCTTTCCAAGAAAGGTGCACCAACCGAAGTTGGGGAAAGGTGTCTGGAAATAAAGAAGCCCCTTGAGCCTCCCTGTAAAAGCCATACCTGAGCTGCAGATCTTGTCTCTAATGGCAGAAAGTCCAAAGATCCCAGCAACAAGGTAGCAAAAAAGAGGCAACTATAAAGGGGCTTATTACCTAGTACCTGAGGGTCCTGGCCCTGGCTTGAAGGCCACCAGTCTACTCAAGATAGAGGTTGTGCTTGTTGTTGGGGTTTTGTGTGTGTGTGTGTGCCTGGAAGTTTTGGTTGACTTCTGGTGACCCCTAGTGGGGCTTGGACATTTCAGAGAGGTGGCTTACTATTTCTTGCCTCTGCGTCCTGGCCTTGGTATTCTTTGGAGGTCTCCATACTTGCCAGGGTTGGCCCTGCTTAGCTTCCAAGATATGATGAGATTGGACTTGCCTGGGCTATCCAGATCAGGGCGAGGTGGTATTTATTGCTGATGGGATCTTTGGACATTCCATCTGCTGTGGACCTGCTGTGTAGAGATCAGTGGAGCCACACCTCCTGTCTCTCTTTGTATGACTGCAGAGAAAGCAGCAGGGCGGTAAGGTGAGGTCACTCAGTGGTGGAGAGGATTCTTCCATGACTTCAGTCCTTCACTTGTTCCGCATTATGATACAGGAAAGAAAAGATGAAATCTTTCAAGCTGCCAAGACAGAAGCACAGAAGCATATATGATATGTAGACAGAGAAACATCCAATGAAACCATCTTTAGCCTACTAATTAAAAACACTGAATTTATCTGTTTATTTAAAACATCTGTGTGCTGTCTTTCCACCCAAATAGAGTCCCCAAAGTGGCAGATATCAAAACATTCAAAACATTAAAACAGCACTTAAAATAAAGTATATATAAAATATTTAAACAATTCAGTAGAAACATATAGATGTACAAACATACAATAACGACACAATTGTTACTGGTGATATGCCAAACAAAGAGTTAAATACTAAGAAAACCACAACCCCAAAGAGCTTGAACAAACAAAATAAAAAAGGTGTGAAAATCGCTATTATAATGTGATAAATAATTACAATAAATATTATAACATAATAAGGACCATAAGTTCAGTTCTTCCAACAAGGTTTGACAAGGCTTTCCAGAATAAAAGCTCTCGTTTCATCCGTGGACTTCATCTGAATTAGCCTAGGCTAATTAAGAACTCCTCATTGTAGCCTTCATTGGAAATGTCTTGACTGTTGATGATCATAGTATTATTCGTCTGATGATGTTTTGATTATTATGCCCTTATGTATGCATCATGCAACTGATCAAATTCCTGTTTGGATGAAGTCCACGGATGAAACGAGAGATTTTATTCTGGAAAGCCTCATCAAACCTTGTTGGAAGAACTGAACTTATGGTCCTTATTATGTTATAATATTTATTGTAATTATTTATCATATTATAATAGCAATTTTCACACCTTTTTTATTCTGTTTGTTCATGATATGCCAAACAAAACAGAAAAGTCTTCATTCACTGGTGGAAGACAATGATAGAGGAGGGCAGATAAATCTCCCTGTGGAGGGAGTTCTAAAGTTTCAGTGCCATGCCAAGAAGGGCCTTTCTTGGGTTGCCACCTATTTATCTTCAAATGGAAGGGGTATCCAAAGCAGGGCTCCTAAAGACAACCTGAATGGGGAGAACAGTGTTCAAGGGCAGCCCTACATAGAGTGCATTGCAGTAATCTAGTCTAGATGTTACTAGGATGCGCACTACAGGGGCAAGAGCTTTCCTGCATGGGAAGGGCTGCAGCTGGCTCACCAGCCAAAGCTGATAAAAAGTACCTCTGGACACCGCTGCCACCTGCTCATCCAACAAGAGGCCTGGGTCCAGCAACACCCCAAGCTTTTTAAAGGGGGATTACAAACCCATCCAGAACAGGAGACAAAGTTTGAGTCCAGTTGCACCTTTAAGTCCAAGAAAGTTGAATTCTTGGCCACTGCACTACTCACACCTAGTTCCAGATCATTGATGATAAATTAAATAGTACTGGCTCCAATACCGATTTTTGTGGAATCCCACTGCTTACTTTCCTCCATTGTGAGAACTGTCCATTGATTCCTACTCTCTTCTTCCTTCCATTTAACCAGTTTTTTATCCATAAGAGGAACCGTCCTCTTATCCGATAACTGCTATGCTTACTCAGGAGCCTTTAGTGAGGTACATTGTCAAAAACCTTTTGAAAGTCAAAGTATGTAATGTCTACTAGGTCATGCTTGTTCCCTTGCTCAAAGAGAGGCAAGACTTCCCTTTACACAAGCCATGCTGATTTTTCCTCATCAGGCTTTTTTTCTCTGTGTGCCAAATAATTCTGTCTTTGATTACAGTTTCTACTACTACTTTGCCTGGGACAGACGTTAGGCTGACTGGCCTGTAATTTCCCGGTTCCCCTCCAGATCCCTTTTTAAAAATTGGTGTAACATTTGCTACTCTCCAGTCTTCTGGTACAGTGATGGGTTTTAGTGACAACTTACTGTTAAGGTTGCAGGCAGCTGTAGAAAGCTTGAAGACCGCTGTAATGTGGCCAGTTGGCTGGTTAAAACTGGATTCAGATTATGATCGGTTATCACTGATCACCAGTTCTTTCTTGGGATAAGCTGTTTAGGACAACAAGGCCGAGGACAGACTGGCAATGTAAAGTGGGGCAGCCCCGCATCGGAAGTGGAAGAAGGGAGCCCGTTCAGACATGCGCATCTGTCCGTCGGCACCGTTTCGCACTTACCCGTCTCCCAGTCGCTTTCCATCCGCTTTAACAGGACACCGGGAGAAACCGGTGTTCAGGGGCCGTCCTCTGCATGCCTCCCGCTTCCAAACAGTGTGAACCGGAAGAAGCGGGAGGCATCCGGAGGCGGCAGTGTGAACGTGCCGGCACTAAGTTGTGCGCATGTGCACATATATGAAACACAGATGAAAGAAAGCATTGTCCCCATCTCTTGCCATTTCGCATATGCGCATATGCGCCGCACAAGCCGCGGAGCCGCGGGAGCCGCGGAGCTGGCTCCGTGGCAGTCTGAACGCTCCGTATCGGCACCACTGCGCACTGCTCTGGCCAGTATGAATGGCCAGCCCCGTGGAGTTTTCCCCCGCACCAGTTCCCTCCGCATTCCTGCCGCTTTACATTGCCAGTCTGTTCTCGGCCCAAGTCTCTTCGGGTTTATACCACCTGTGGGTGAAAGTATATCTGTCAGGTATGGACTCCTCTCAAGAAGTCAGGCACCACTGCTTTTTAACAGCAAAATGCACAACCCTTTATTCACAGGAACATAGTGGGGGTGGGATATTTACACAGGATAGACTGTTGCTTTTTGGATAAGTGCTTCACTTTGAATTAACATAGGCAGGAGTTGTACAACTCTAACTTGGACACATATTGTCTCTGTTATACTGAGACCACTTGGTATTCCACTTCTGTTGCTATCTGTGGTTATACATAAGACTTTCTCTGTCTGGCTCTCTCTACTGACTGGTGGAGCTATACCAGCTTTTCTCAGTCTTTTCCAGACATCTAGTTTTTCCCATAACCACCTCACAAGCAATGCTCCCTCTAGGCAGGGGAGTCTTGCGAGCAAAAATTCTACTTTGTGAGCTACTGGCTTTAAAGTTGTGAGCAAACAATTTAGCTACTGCATAAATCAGTTTGCTCTGGAGCCATCCTTCCTGAGCTAGGACAAAAATGTGTGAGCCAGAGGCTAAAAAACTGTGAGCTAGCTCACACTAACTCATCTTAGAGGCAACACTGCTCACGAGTTCCCTTGGAGAAGTGTGTGTGTGGGTAGCTTTGTTAATACTAAGTAGTGCTTCAGTTTCTCCTTTCATATCACTACCCTCTCTCTCCAGAGGGACCGGAAGGGACCATTCTCTCGCTCCACTATGACAAAACTAGGAGGCCCAGGAAAATGTTTGCCCCACCTAGAGTGACAAAAC
Source organism: Lepidodactylus listeri (assembly GCA_029233225.1). Classification (NCBI taxonomy): domain Eukaryota; kingdom Metazoa; phylum Chordata; class Lepidosauria; order Squamata; family Gekkonidae; genus Lepidodactylus; species Lepidodactylus listeri. The sequence continues at coordinate 52,766,051 of JARCFY010000001.1, read as the reverse complement.
ATCATGAGCTCAGCCTGTATGAGGAGGATGTACTTGTAGAGCTGCAGTTTGAATAGCTACATGCCAGTGAGTCACCGAACCCTGAAGCATCACCTCGTTGTCGGCGAACGTGTTCATACAGATGCTGTTGATGTTGTGTTGATGCCTGGAGCCAACTTTCTATCAGTATCAAAGGAGAGCAATGTTGCCACTGTTGGCTTGAATTCCACACCTATGACCAGAGCTTTGTGCTTTTTTTTTTAAAAAGAAATCTCCGCACTCAGGCAATTGAAACCGCATGCCGATAAAAGCGGAATTCTGTATCAGTTATGTACATCAATATTGTTGAATAATTTATCTATTTTGCATAGTTTTCCCCCCTGCAGATGTTACTATTATTTATTTTATATTTCTTAGTAATGGGGGAAGGGCAAGGAGGTCTGCAGGGTGTGGAGGTCCCACCCCAACCAATTCTCTGGCTGCTATGATTCTTGAGAAGGTATTGTCCAGATATTTTCAAGCACTTGACTAGCTATTTTTAAACTGGCAGCTGGGGTTCTGAGGAAGCTGAATTCTGCACTGAGCCGTGTTCCCTCTAAGCTGAGTTCGTGTGAGCTAGCTCACAGTTTTTTAGCCTCCACCTCACAGGTTTTTGTCTTAGCCCAGGAAGGATGGCTCCAGAACAAACTAATTTATGCAGTAGCCAAATTGCTCACTCACAACTTTAATGCCAGTAGCTCACAAAGTAGGATTTTTGCTCACAAGACTCCACAGTTTAAAGGGAACATTGGCACTGAGTACTGTATTCTGTGCTTTTCTGTGCTCTTGTGGAGTTACATGATACACACAGCCTGGGGCAATCCATAACTGATGTGTGGATCACAGGTGGTGCTGCCTGCCTGCTGCAAAGCGCACAACACACACAACTGCAACCTTTTCTGGGCTCTTGCTTTCTGTGTTCATGTTCAAATTTTTCCTGCTTGAAGTCCAATTTGTAGCATTGCAGAAGAACATACCATTGCAATTTCTTGCAAAATGTATCAATTCCTGACAGTTTCCACTTGGGGTCTTTTGTCCACCTCCTTGCAATCAGAGAAACTAGGACCCCACTATGGGAAAACCTGATTCAGTATGTAGGATGCCTGGTAACCTGTGACAAAGCTTGTAGAGAATATATCTTCCTGGCGTTTGGGTGGCCCTTGGGTCTCCCTTCTGCCAAGTTTTCCTTCAACAGAGAAAGATTTCCTTCAGCAATGGAAAATCTTTTCTCTATCAGAGAAAGCCTTCCTTCCCCAGCAGACATTTCTGTCCATTGTCAGAAGACTTAGTGGATCCAATTTAGGATCCAGTTTAGTGGAAAGGAATCACAGGATTCAATCCCTGGAGTGTAATCCTGTTCATGTTAATTAGACACAATGAAAGCCATGGAACTTGGTTCGCATATAAAAGGCAGGGCTCCGTTGGGGCTGGGGCGCGCTGGAGCGCCGCTCCGGGAGAGAGGAGGTGGGGGGGCGTGGCTTTGTTAAGTGCCCGCCCCCGCCTCCTCTCTCCCGGAGCGGCGCTCCCCCCTGTCAATGCTTCCCGGGGCCGGCGGCGGTCCAGGAGAAGCCCTTCCCTCCCACTGCTCCCGGGGCCGCGGCAGAGCGCTGCAGGCCCTGGGAAGCCTCTTCCCCCCCCCACCTTCAAGAGTCCCGGGGCCGGCGGTGCTCCGCCGGCCCCGGGAAGGAAAAGCCTCCCCCTGCTCCCTCCCCCCTCCCACTGCTTCTTCCTTTCCCGTCCTTCCCCTCTCCCTCCCTCCCTCCCTCCCTCCCTCCCTCCCTTCCTTCCTTCCTTCCTTCCTTCCTTCCCTCTCTCCCCCCCACCTACCTATCTACCTTCCTGTTCCTTCCTTTCCCCCTTCCTTCCCCTCTCCCTTCCTTCCTATCTTCTCTCTCTCCCCCCCACCTACCTACCTTCCTGTTCCTTCCTTTTCCCCTTCCTTCCTTCCTTCTCTCTCTCTCCCCCCACCTACCTACCTACCTTCCTGTTCCTTCCTTCTCTCTCTCTCTCTCTCTCCCCCACCTACCTACCTACTTTCCTGTTCCTTCCTTCTCTCTCTCTCTCTCTCTCCCCCACCTACCTACCTACTTTCCTGTTCCTTCCTTTCCCCCTTCCTTCCCTTCTCCCTTCCTTCCTTCCTTCCTTCCTTCCTTCCTTCCTTCCTTCCTTCCTTCCTTCCTTCCTTCCTTCCTTCCTTTCTTCTCTCTCTCTCTCTCCCACTTACCTACCTACCTTCCTTCCTGTTCCTTTCCTTCCTTCCCCCTCCCTCCCTCCCTTCTTGCCTTCTGACACACTGCCGATGACGTCATCGCTTCCGGTGACGTCAGGGGGTTTGGCATATGCAAATAAGTTATGCTAATGAGCTCCTGCACCTCTTTTTTTTATGAAAGGACCCCTGATAAAAGGTAAATGACTAAGTGTGTGTAGTCTTAATTTGAATTGGAACCATGGGTGGGTTTCTACCCTTCCAGCCTTGCATGGCTTTTCTGATCCCCCCCATGCTGTCATTTGCACTGTAAAGAAAAAATGTCACAGGTCATTTCATTTCTCTTTAAAATTGCTAATAACAGTATCAGGAGCAAGAGAAGAGGTAATTTTTTGTTAGCAAAACCACACAGGAATTTAAGGGCTAAATTCCCTTTTCCCTCCATGTGCAGCTCCTATCAGAAATGGGGCTGTGTGTGCTGGTAACGTAGTATTTAAAGAAAAATTGAGATATGTGATCTGCATCATGGCTATTTTGACTATTAAAGGTCTTTTGGTATAGCAACCACCCTCTGGGTTTCTCTCCAGACATATAATGGCTGCTCACTGTCTCCACTGGGCCAAAGTTTATGCTTCCTCCTCTCCACTCAGAAACCCAACTTCTATATCATTCTGGGCAGGTCCAAATTTTTAAAAATGCACTTCTCTGTGCATTTTAACTGAATCCCCCAGGAACCTGGACTTGCTACTAGCCTTGTGTGCTTCTAAATCCAATGCAAGTTGAAACGCAGGTCAACAAGTCTTTGGTCACTAGGACCAGGTAAACTGTGGTCCTCCTGACAGTATTCCCCAGCATTCACCATGTTGAAAAGAAAGCCAGATAGGAAACAAAACTTGTCATGGACCATGAAACCACCATATCAGAATGAACATGTAAATTAACTCTTATGGCAGGGAATAAGCAAGACTTTAATTTAAAAGTACATTTAGAAGCACATTTTAATGTAGGATGTATACATTGTTGATCTTTTAAATGTACTGATTTATATGCAATGGTTGAGATCCAGAGAGCTGCTTGAGGAGTAACCAAAGGCTTGTGTTGGCCTTTGAAAATTTCAGTTTCACAAGACATCTGCTGTGCAACCCAAGGCAGAGTTACTCCAGTGAGAGTACAGTGATGCCAGTGGACTTAGAATAGAACAACTTTGCATAGTATTGCCTTGTCATATGTCATAGGTGGCTTAGAGACACAGGACCCAAGACCAGAGCCCCCTTGGGCAGGTGGGACTAGTTATGGGTTTCTTTAAAAACTGAACAACATTTTAGTGTTTATTTACTTTCCAACCAATGGGGACCTAAAGTGCTTTATGTTGGAATATACAAAGTCTATAGTGCAACTACCTGAAGAAGATCAGGTCAGTTTATAGGGGACAGCTGAAGGACTGTTGGTTAGCATAGCTAGATTAGGGGCTTCCCACAATTTCAAATTATGTCCTTCCTGTCTCATGTTTGGCTCTTTGAAGACTTTCTGCTCCAACTGAGACCTCCTCCTTCCTTTCTGTTTCTCACAGCAGTTAGTTAGTTAAACCTCTCTCCCTCTCCTCTGTCCCATCAGAGTTTATTCTTTAATAAACCAAATTGTTTTCTTTAAACAGTTGATGCTCCATTCCTCTGCATGTTTAAACTCTGCCAACCATTTTATAACCTCATTTTACCCTCTCAACAACTCTGTGAGGATGGCTAGGCTGACTCAGGGTATCTGGTCCAAGTTCACCCAGTGATCTTCCAAGGCACAGTAGGAATTTAAACCTGGATCTCACACATCCTAGTCTGACACACCAACCATCGGTGCTCACAAACACCAGTAAATAACAGTAATTAGATGCTGTCTGCTCATCAGTTTGGTGTAGTGGTTAAGTGCGCGTACTCTAATCTGTAAGAACTGGGTTTGATTCCCCCACTCCTCCACTTGCACCTGGCTGGATGACCTTGGGCAAGCCATAGCTCTGTACCAGCTGTTCTCTCAAGGACAGCTTGGGAAAAAGCTCTCTCAGCCCCACCTACCTCACAGGGTGTCTGTTGTGGGGAGGGGAAATGAGTTTGTAAACCACTCTGAGACTCCCTTGGGGAGTGAAGGGTGGGGTATAAATCCAATCTCTTCTTCTTCTTCTTCATCGGATAGGATGAGTTACAAACAGGGCTGCATGTTCTTTGTGCGAAGAGAAAGAAAGTAGAATTCTGCACCATGTGCAGGAGGTGGAGGCAGCAGCTTGCTCTCTGCAACCTGCCTAGATTATTCTGCAATATGTGTAGATTACACAAATGTGGCATTATTCATATCCCCCCTCTTCTTCTTCTCCTTCTTCTTCTTTTTTTTGAAATTCCGCTATTGCTAGTGATGATGAGGAATAAATATGTCATTACATGGTCCCTAAAAATGTTACATCTCTGGCATCAGTGATTTTATCAACCAAGTCCCTACTTGCAAGCCTAAAGCTGCATTCAGATGCTACTATGAACTGAAATTAGGCCCAACCACAGTTTGTTGCTTGGGCAAACTGAAGGTTTTGTTTTTATTCCCCACTTAACTAAGGTTTGGAATCCTGCGGGGGGGGGGGGGGGCTAATTTGCTAAGGCATATGCATTCAGTGCCACTGCAAATTGCACAATCAAGTGAAGACATTTTGCATCAAGTTCTACACATGGAGGTTGTGGGGTGGTGGGAGGAGGACGGAGCTTGCATGAGCAAAGCAAGGAGGAGTGTTTGTGTGCAATCTCAGTTTAATGGTGTCAGGACTGGATCCACATGTGATTGGGCATTATGCTATCATAACCTTCTGATTTTTCCTTACCACACAGGATAATTCAGGAGGTGTTTGACTGTGACAGCACAATATCCAGTGTCATGTGGATCCTACCTACGAGTTGAGTCCAGCCAGCTTTTCACTCAGCCTCATCCAGTTCCTTCCTTACTACAGTTCCTGTCTCTTGTGCCTTCTTTCCCATGCATATGATCCCCAGCATAGCCTTTTTGGGCAGCCAAAGGAAACCCTTCTTGCCTTTTTCACCAGCAAAAGAATTTGGCTGGATCCAGCACACACTGAGCTCTAAACCTTTTTAAAAAGGTCAGATTCTCTGCTCCATGAACACAGGGCCCATTTTTACCTGTTGTAGGTTTTCTGCAATTGTGTCGAATGGTGAAATACGCATCACTCTGATTAGGAATCCAAATAAATGAATACAGTTAATTTAATTTTTTTTCATCTAGCAGCATATTTTTAAGCAAGTTTGGATAATGAATTCCCTTAAACCTCCCGTGTTCCTCTAAGAAGCTCAAATCAGCTTTATATAAGCATTTTATAATATCTCGAGAAGCAGAACCAGTAGAGAGAAAAATCAAACTCATGTGCTGCTCTCCTTACAAGGAAGTCTTGGGCATCATGCCCCAGGGGGTTAAATGCACAGACTCCACGTCACAAAAGAAGCCGCCCTCTTGCAACAGCTTCAGCATGACAGAGGGCAAGTGTCCCCTCCGACTCAGCAGGGAGTGGCAAAGCTTTCTCAGCCTTTGTTCTGCCTCCCCCCCCCCCCCCCCCAACACAACCAGGCTTCTGGTTGGGACGGGTACACAGTAGAGATTTCTAAATCCCTGATTCATTAGGGAAATGTGAGTGACAGTGTGTGAGACCGAGAGTAACAGTGAATGAAGCAGTGAAACTAATTGCTGGAGAAGAATGAGACAATTGAAAGTCGAAACCCTGTATTTATCTGGGGAAGATTCCTTCAGCCGCAGTGAATAAGTGGTATAACTGGCACTTCTTGATCTGACTGAAAAGGGTGAGATGAAGCTGATTGCTCCCATAGAGATAGAAAACAGGCCTGCGTGGACCTGGAAGAAAACACGTCTGCCTCCTGGACTCGCCCTTCCCTTGCCTTCTTCTCCTGTCATGAGCTTAGTCTACACACCTTGCCTTGATACAAGAAACAATAGTCTTGCTGATTCATACCTCCAAGGCATAATATTGCAGCTGTCTGCATTATGGGTCTCCTTGAAAAGTTAGCTAATGCTGAGGCGGGGGGGGGGGGGGGGAGGGGAGAAGGGTGTGTGTAGCTCATCCTTCAGTTTGGCTCAAAGCATTAAAATAGTAAATATAAAAAAACAGCCATGAAGCATAATATTTAGCTGATTCCTCTGGAAAGGAGATAACTGTACTCCGAGATGGCTCCACAGTGTGTTGCCCAATGGTTGATTTTGAACATCTAAAGCTGTGTGCTTCATGATCTTTGGTGATGTCTGATGATGTATTCTTTATTCTTAAGGATTTCTGATGCACCTGTTGTTTTTTTAAAAGAGGTTGAAAGTCTCAATCCTGTTTAACTTAGCAAAAAAGGAGGCAGGGAGCTAGGAGGTGCCCATACTCAGTCAACTATCCTAAAACAAAGTTAGAGCCAAACTGTCCATTATACAGGAACTCTGTAATCAGATCACTGGTCATTTTCTGCAAAAAAGAAAAGAAAAAAGCAGCATGCTGAGAAGGGGAAACTGAATTTCAGCCATGGGGCAAGGGGAGAGGGCTAACCCTTTCCTTGTGCTGATGCCTCATAGAAATCTCAAACGCGAGGACACTTGTGTTAGCCACAGTTGAGGGCTTAGTCTTTTCCCTCTCCCAATATTTTATATATTGCCCCCTCCCCATGTCAGGGTCTTGTGATGAGGTTAGGGAGGTTCCCACCAGGGTTGACAGATCCCCAGGTGAAGGTGGGAGTCCCGTAGTACCAGGCCCCATCTCCCCACTGCCAATTAGCTGGCCAATGAGAGGGACTCACCCAGAAAAAGAAAGAGACCCAGCACCATTACCCATGTCTCCCGGAAGTGATGTCATCACTTCTGGGACATCAGGGGTGATAGACTGGTATTTACTTTAGAGGTTTTGCCCACATACCAGAGCGTTACCCCAGTGTCATGTAGGCAGTAATGTAGACATGTCACTGTACATAGGCTGGGCCTCCCTGCTGCTCCCGGTAGGTCCCCCCACTGGTTTTCAGGAGGGACCTGGCAATTTTAGTTCCCACACTCCTGTGCATCTGTAGCATTTGCAAAATAGAACTGTTCAGGAAGGCATTGTTATAATGGGAATATTCTTGTAGTTTGAATGCCTGTGGAAATTCTCCATAGTTTTAAAATTTTATATATTGTTAGTTTTTATGTATTGTTGTAGTGTATTGTTAGTTTTTATGTATTATGTATTATATATTGTTAGTTTTTATTGTAGCATGTTTCTTTTAATTTTTTAAGTCTTTTCAAGAAAGTTAAGTGAAGCAAGTAAATAAATATAGATCAGCCCTCAAAGACTTCTTGGAATACAAATCTGTGTTACAGTCATGTTTCCCTATCCAGCAGGTTTATGTGTACATCGAAGCCTCTTTTTGTATGCCAGTCTCAGTGGTATCAGGACAAGGAAATATGGATGAGGAGTGGACCGAGCAAGTGCCATTTTTTCCTCTCCTTCCACCCACACCATGTCCTTTTTTCACCAACAGGTCCCCACTTGTTGTTGTAGTAATGATGCTTAAAAAAGGGAAGACAAACCAAATCTAATTGATAAATTTAATAGCACAGAGGAATTAAACAAACAACCCAATGATGCCTCACAGACAAAAGAGTAGCTTTGTCTCAAAGTAATTTCTCAAAAAAAAAAGGGGGGGGGGGTGGAAGCAAGACCAAAGCCAAAGAAAATTGCATTAAACAACTAACCAAGATTACAGTTACGCAACAACAAGGGGAGATACAAAAGGCTTTGCCCCATTATTAACTCTTCGCCTTCAGCTACACTAATTACAAGAGAGACACAGACAGAAACCCGATTGATCGATGTCAGATGCCTTAGAGTTAGACAGACTGCTACGAAAGGAAAAGGGGAAAGAGAGAGTAGAGCTTTATCAATAAACTTTCTTCAAAGCTCAAGAAACAAATGAAATGCAAATCTAACAAATTAGCCATATGATTAACACACAGTAGGATCACTCTGGGCATTTAGCTTTGCTTCTTGCCAAGATGTAATCCAACTGAGAATTACTGCTAGGACTTATAAAAGAGATTTTTCAGCATCACTATGGAATCTACTGTCAGGCATCTTGCTTGGTTGTTTAAAATAAATCTGTGCTTTAAACGCAGAGGCACAGATTAAAGCACCTTGCCAGACCTTAACGCAGGGGAAAGCAGACAACATTTTCCTGGAACTGATTGTGGGCTTCTGCTTGACATCACTTTAATGACATTCTTCTTTAAAGCTTTTCTGATTTTGTTTTTTGGGCTGATCTTCTTCAGGAAGGATAACCCTTGTCCCTTTTCATGTAATTGTGTTTGTTTTGATGCATACGATATATCTCACTGCAGACTTGGAATCCCAAGGCCCTTATTATTTCAGTAACTAGAACTAAACTCGAAAGCTCTTCTTCACCAGCTTTAGAGCAGCAGTGAAGGATCATACCAATGCTCTCTCTAGTCCAGCATCCTGATTCACATAGTGGCCACCCAGATGCCTCCTCTTTAGCCATTTCTCAAAGGGAAGGTGTTCCAACTCCTAAACTTTTCATTTAGCACTTACACCTATGTACATCCAAAGTTTTTGGAAGTGTTATGTGTGAATGCAGTAAATGTGTCCTGTTCTGTATGACGCAGACACAAAAGAGTTAGGAGTGGCTGTACACTCTTGGCATACCAAGATTTTCTGCCTTTCCACGTGGGAAACTTGAATGCATATTGATGTCAGGGACTTGAATTCAGCTGTTCACATTAGCACACATTTCCCACATTAAGTTAGTCATTTTTCTTTTACTTGGACAGTGTCAAGTGCCTGGACAATCCTGAGACTATGGCATGGCTATATTTTGACTGGGCTAGATCTCTGCTGGAGAGAAGAGTTGCAACTGGTACATACAGTGTAATCCTAAACAGGGTTTGTCTTCTAAATTCATTGATGTCAACTCTGTTTGGAATTGCACTTTTAGTTTTGTGTGTGTGTGTTGTGGATTCCTGAATACGAATTTGAAACTGGGAATACACACTAAGAACTCGGAGATACCATCCATTGGGATATAATGTTAGCAGAGTGTTCAAGGCTTTAGCACAGGGGAGCTCATCCAGCACAGTGTATGTGTGCAAGAAAGAAACAAAGTTACATGGAGCCTCTTTATATTTGCAAAAACTAATGAGTCCTTTTATTTAAGGAACACCATTCTAGATAGGATGGAGGAGAGCTAGGGACTCTAATCCAGTCTAACTAGCTAGATGGATGGAGATGCAGGAAAGCATCTTACCAAGATGGAGAGATACCGCATTGTGTGAAGAGTGAGGGAGAAACTGGAAGGAATGAAGCTTTTCCCTAAGAGTAGCAATATATACATCAGAGAACAATATTCACATCAGAGAGCAGAAAAAGCAAGCGAGGACAGTGTCCTGCCCATCTAGCTCTCTGACTCTCTTATAGTCTTCCTCTGAATGCTGAGGCAAGAGACAGCGTAGAGTCCTTCACTTCCAACACCATCACTGTCAGTTGGCAAGAGAGAAGAGTGCTTCTGTGCATGTACAGAGGCATTCTCCTCTCTTTTTGGTTCATGTTAGTTAACTATTCTTTGATGGTTCAAAACTTGGGTCTTTCAATTAGGAAGACCACTGACATATGGGGTCTCTTCATATATAGCAATTTTCTGTGGAAAATTGTATTTTCATATGCCTGGTTTTTAGCATACATGGAAGAAGAAGAGGAGGAGGAGGAGGAGATTGGATTTATACCCCACCCTTCACTCAGGCGGAGGACAGACTGGCAAAATGAAGCACAAGGAAAACAGGGCAAAAAGGCCCGGGGCAAGTTGTCGTAGGGCTTTCCGTTCGCTCTGCTTGGAGTGATGTGGGACCAGACCAGGGAGGAGGCGGAATAAAGCATTCACACCGCAGGGCGCCCCCTGGCGGCACCCCCTGGTTGTGCACGATTTTAGTTTTACTAACCTGCGCATAGGTGCATGGGTGCATGGGTGCATAGGCACAGCAGCAATTGGGGCAGGATCCCATGGCTGGGAACTATAACTCCGCGAGCCGGAAGCATCCCCACAGGCAGTTGTGCACACAAGCACACAGCACGCATGGGAGGTTTGCTGGGTCAGTGGGTTCACATTACCGGTGCTGCTTGAGTGCGGCTTATTTGCATCCACACTTCCAGGAAGCAGAATCAACGCACACCCAGGTGGCTTGACACCAGTTTCACCAGGTATCTTTTTAAAGCTGGATGAAAACGCTTCATGACGGGATTAGTATGGCACGGTAATGGCAGACAGCTGTGGCTGTGTCAACCTGCCCTCTTAATTCGCTTGTGAAATGTGCCTATATTGGGCCAAACTACCAGTCTGAACTTGGCCTCAGAGTCTCCGAGCAGCTTACAATCTCCTTTCCCTTCCCATCCCCAAAACAAATGCCCTGTGAAGTAGGTGGAACTGAGAGAGCTCTTTTGAGGACTGCTCTTGAGAGAACTGCTCTGAGAGAACTTGTGACTGACCCAGGGTCACACTAGCAGCTGCATGTGGAGGAGTGGGGAATCAAACCCGATTCTCCAGGATTAGAGTTCACACTCTTAACCACTACACCAAACTGATGTACCATGCTACTTTCTTGAGGATGTACCTCTGGCGTGCATGCAAATGCACAAAAATTATATAAGTATGAGAAATCACTGCATGTGAAGTAGCAAAATACTCCAATTTTATATGCTCACTTAGAGGGTCTTACGTAGAGATTTTTAAAATTATGCATGGAGGAATAAAATAAAAAATGCATGGAGCAATAAAATAAAATATAAAACTGTGCATGGGCAATAAAAAGGTTCAGGATGGACAAAAGGACATTCTTTACTCAACAATTGATTCAAATGTGGAATTCACTGTCTGAGGATGTAGCAGAATTCATTGTCCAAGGATGTAGTGATAGCCATGAGCACAGAGCTTTAAAAAAGGAATTATACAAATTCATGGATGATAGGTCCATGGCTCCTAGCCATGTCGGCTAAAGGTAACTAAACTAAGCAGCCATGTTCAAAGCAAGAAAACCTATGAATTCTAGGGCTAGGAGACAACATCAGGAGAAGGCATTGGCCCCTGTGCCCTGTTGTTGGCCCTCCATAGCAACTATGGCTTCTGCAGGAGACAGGATGCTGAGCTAGATGAACCACTTGTCTGATCCAGCAGGGCTCTTCTTGAGTTCTGTCTAAGCATACTTTGGATTTCAGCCCTAGTTCAGCCATCTATATTCTCAGGTGGGAGGAACAGCACTCTAGTGAACCACACAAACAGTGGCAAATTATTTTTAGAAAGGCTAAAGCAAAGGGAAGGCATAATGACAGGGCAGCGATCTTGTAAAATCCAGCCACCGTCAACAACCGTGAACACAGGAAAGACCACAAGACCAAAGCAGTAAATTCTTCAGGAATAGGAAATGAAAGAAACTGCCTCAGTAGGTGAAACTTTTTTTTTGGCATGCTTTACTGCTATCAGTAGGATGCTGTAAGCATTTTTATTACAATATCAAAGGAGAGAAATTAAATGAATACATGTAGCGGTTGGAATCTAATTTCGGATGGCTTACCGCCGCTTACAAAATTAAAACACATTGTAATAATATATTATTTCAGACCTGCATTCCCTTTATGTTTCAGACTCTGACAATAGTGGAATGTAAACATACATTTGGCATCGCCACTGCGATCTCTCCCACCTGATGCCTACCTTTTATGTTTATCAGAAGTTCTGTACAATTGTGCAGAGTCTGTGGCCTAATGATACTGTAACTTATTTTGCCCAGTTCACTCCCAGGTGCAGCCCTGTCTAGTATCTATTATTAAGAAGATAATATACAGTTCCAAGAAATGACATGCAATCTCTATCGGACCAGGAAGTAATTACTTTTTTGACTATGGCCTAATTGAACTGTTCAGTTCTTCTCTGCTTTATTTGATCTGGTTTGACCTTCTTACTTTGTGGCCATAGAAACAACTCAGGATATGTGAGGCATCAGCCAGTAAAGGGTATTTCTTTTTTTTGCTCTCCAATTCTCACTGCTGCTGTCTTGATACCAGACGACTGGATTTTTATCCTCTACGTTTGTGATTAGGATCTGAGGTTTCCATTCCCCACTCTGTTGTTTCCAACATTTCCCTTCAAGATGGTGGGAGTTTACTTGGCACAACGTTGCCATAGTTCCTTTCTTAATCACAGTTTACCTTGAAGGAAAAATATCTGGCTGAACCTAAAATTTCATTTATTTATTTATTACATTTTTATACAAATTCCTAAAAAGTGAGTCAATCAACAATTACCAGGTAACACTCCAGATGGACCTGGTCTAACATTTCCACAGATTTTACCCAGAGACCTGATGAAATAGAGAAGCTTTACATGCTCTGCAGAATACAAGATGATCCCACAGAGCACTATTAGCACTGTTTTTATGCATGATGTAAACAACAACAACAATAACAACCCAGGTAAATGTATCAGAAGAACTCAAACCAAAAAGAAGTGACAAAGGAGACAATAATGGGAGCAGGTTGAACTAAGAGCCTTTCTTGATTGGTGGTGGAAAGTGCTGTTAAGTCTCAGTCGACTCATGGCAACCCCTGTATGGTTGTCAAGGCAAAAGACTTCAAAGATGGTTTGCCATTGCCTGCCTCTGTAGCAACCCTGGATTTTCTTGGACTTTCTTAACCAGGGCTGACTCTGCTTAACTTCCGAGATCTGACAAAATCAGGCTAGCCTGGGCCATCCAGGTTAGGGTCCCTTCTATATTGCCAGAAACTAAAATTAATTGTTTCTCATTTGTTGCACATAAACCAGATACATTTTTTTCAAGGGAGCACTTCAAACTGGAAGGATTCTCCCAATATTCCCTCTGCCATATTTTATCCCTGAGAAAATGTGCTTGTCTTCCAGCTAGCATCTCAATGACAATAAGGCATACCATGTGCAATGCCACTGAAGATGTGTTATGAACACTAATGGATAGTGCCTATGGTGGTCTCACCCTTTTCCCTCCCTCACACACAGGATTTTCTCTCTGTTTTCCCTTCCTTTCTAGCTGAGCAGCCCCTTTAATCTATTTTCTTCTTATTTGAAGGTTTATGGATGTTCCACCCTGTCACTTTATTATATTTTGATGCTGGCACAGGCCAGGGACTTAATTATACTTCTGAAAATGGCATATGAGAGGCTTTCGAAAGTTCAAAAATAAACAAATATTTTATTCAACGTAGAGGGGAAAAGGTCTGGTGGAATCGGAGTAAAGTGTCTGAGGTGAATAAATAAAAACTCTGAGGTAACTTAGTAAATTCAAAAAGTCCAGTTAATATATTTCCATCAGCAAATAAGAGTTTTAGCTTTTTCACAAAGTCTTTGAAACTTTGAAGAGAGAAGCTTTATTTTCAGTGTTTGCTAAATACTCCAGTATAAGTTCTTGAGTTTAACTGACTCTTCAGGTTTCAGAAGACAGGGATACATTACCAAGTACCCAAATTCCTTCTCTTAACAGACCAGGGATCACTCCACTCTTTAGAGCAAGCTCCGTTTTCAACTGGGCAGGGAATTACTTCTCTAAATTAGAAGATCTATCCCTTTTCTGGCCCAAATGGGGATCATCAGCTATCCTCCCACTCCTCCTTGCCAACCTTCCCAATCCTCTGTCAGTGCTAAACTGAATTCTCTTCAGCAGTCAGTTCCCAACACTTTTTTCTCAGCTGACGTTATTAAATGAAATCCGTTTGAGCAGCATGTCACTCAGAGGCTCTCTGGCTCTGTGAGGCAATCACCCTTCATTGTCACATGTTTATACAGCACTTATGAGTTCTCATAGCACAGTCCATCACATACCTGTAGCACACAACTCCTGTGCCTATGCTATTAGAATCCCTTGATTGGCATGTGCCCAGCCACCCTGCTTAGCAGAGCTAGAAGCTTTTCTCTATCCCAAAGAGTCTTAGAATAATAGAATCACAGAGTTGGAAGGGGCCATACAGACCATCTAGTCCAACCCCCTCCCCCTGATCAATGCAGGATCAGCCTAGAGCATCCCTGACAAGTGTTTGTCCAGTCGCTACTTAAAGACTGCCAGAAGTGGCTCTGAGGAAGGACTACTTCCACCAGAGGAAGAACCACTTCCACTGAAAGAAGGCTCTTTAGGACAGAAGATATGCTTCAAATTTTGCTGAGCAGAGTGGGAGGATACATTCGATGATGATGGTGGTGGTGATGATGATGATGGCTTTGTTGTTGTTGGTTGGAAATTGAGCACTTTCCTGTTGTACCACCCAAAGACCTGAATGCTTATGTAAGGAAAAAGTGGAACACAAAGGCTAGTCCCAATAATGATGACCATCTATTTTGTGATTTTTTTTTGCTTTTTAACTTCTTTGAGTTCTTTTAAAGATCTGTGCAATTTCCCTGCAGAGATGCAGTGCCTTTTTTTTTAAAAAAAAAATAAGGCTATCCTCATCTATCATATGGGATTGGGATATTGTGTTGTGGCACTGGACTAATACAGAAGCTTTCCTAAGAGAAAAACCCAGTCCAGATGCCTAGAAAAGCCCTAAATAGCTTCAAGTGACTGGAAATGGATGGCATTCACACTGAAAATAGAATTTTAATTTACTGTTTTTAACCATAAAAAGCATATTGATTTATGTTTATAATGAAATCGTGATATTCCATGAAACACGAAGACAAGATGTTAATCCATATTTAATACATTTATGGTAAGGTTAAATATGGCATGAAAGACAATAGATTGTTCTTCGGTTCAGTGCTTTAAAAGTGAGAACAGTAACACAGATCTAATTTTACAAGGAAATTGCTAAAAGAATTGATGTGTTAGAATGGATATAATAAAACAAGGTATTTAATATTGCACGCTCAGGTGAATAATAAGCCCTTAAAAATTATGCCTGTCCAGTGAAAAAGATGCAGTTGCTCAAAAACGACCACTGTTCTTTAATAGCTGATAGCCACTGTATTACGTTTATTGTGCGATTTTGGTTTTTAGTATTAAGGTGACTTTGGTGTGAGCCTGTTCTGATAGGAATCTAACGTGGTTGGTTTTTTTTTTTTTACACGTACAGACATGCATATATAGCAAAGTCAATGCCTTGTTCTTGGGTCTGGTTGAAGCAATCCTACACAAAGAGTTATAACTGCTAAAATGCAAATAGTGTAACTGAAAAGAAACTGCTGCTACTGCATCAAAAAGTCAGAAGTTCTTGAATCAAAGAATCCTATTTAAAAAGTATACCTTTCCACTTCATACTTGAAAATTCTGCTTAATCAAAGACCTGGCTGGTTGTCTTGAATCAAGGGCAGCATTCAGACATCACAACAAGCTATAATTGAACTGAAACTGGGCACAAGCACTGCTTGTTATTGTGCTCCTATGCTCTGTTCCACCTCCTTTTCCTCTTGCGTGATCAAGCACCCATTCACCATGATGTCCCTATGCAGGTGTGTTGGCAAACTAAAGTTTGTTTCCCCCTAACAAGCTGGGATTTTTCAACCTCAGTTAAATCTCAGCTTCAGAGTCCCAGCTGGTGTGGAGTTAAGAAACTCCCATTTGCCAAGGTGCATGCACGCATCTGAAAATCCCCCAGGCAAACTGGAGCTTGATCAATTGGAGAAGTTTTCAATGAAGCTCTTCATGAAGGAGGAAGGAGGAGGCGGAAGGGGAGACGGGAACAAAGAAGCAAAACAATGGGTTCGTGACTGACTACATTTTAATTACAATTTATTGTGACAGCTGAATACAGCCTGTGGGTGAAATTCAGTGCGCTGTGGAATTTGATTCAGGACAGAACTGAATCACCTCCACTTGAGCTTGGCAAACACAAAGTGACCTGATCAGACAGACAGCACAGATTGGGGTTCCAAAGGAGGTATCTTGCCTGCGTTACTCTCCAAGTAGTCAGTGACAGATTTCTTCGATTAGAAATGTTATCAGACTCTGCATGCAAAATTCATCTAAGGGCAAGACCATTTCCTTTCCTAGAATAGTAGGGCACAACACTTAGCTAAGCAGGAATCCAGAAAAACTTTTGAGAGTATGCCTGGATTCAGTGGGTTCCAGGGAAGTGTCATTAAGGAATCCATAAGTTTAAAAAGGCTGCAACCCTGTCCATACTTACCGGGAACTAAGCATCCCTGAAGATGTGGAGTTGAGTTCCAGCAAGTAGGTACGGGATCACGCTGTACGCTTAAAGTACACTTAAAATCCAAAATTTATTCAGCTCCCTCAAAGCTTTCAGCTGATGAATGAATGAACACTTAACAAAGTGCATTGCTTGATATACTCTCACACTCCAGTTGTGCGCTTCAGACAACCTTCTCCTTGTCTTGCTTTCTGTGTGTATGGCAACAACTGTAGGATGGGATTTCTCACTGAGAGGACCAGTTCTCAGGAACAGCCTACCAGAATCAGTGCGGAGGGCACCTTCACTGTCTGTATTTAGGAAGCGCTGCAAGACAGTTTGATTTCAAAGGGCATTCGTAAACTACTCAGGCAGATTTGGCAGTGGTTTTAATCTACATGTTTGTTTTTAATACATGCAGTTGTTTTGACTAGTGTGTGTGTGTGTGTGGTTTAATCCTTGTTTTAAATTTGTATTTGTTTTTAGGGTTTATTTTACTTTGCATATTGGATTTTATCTTGTCGGTTAATTTCTGTTTTGGTGCTCTGTGCATCTTGTTGCTACACTGGTGCCACACCTTGAATCTAAGGAAAGAAGATGGGATGTAAATATAAAACAAACACTCTGGCCTATGGAACTGAGTCAAATCTACAAATGCAAAAAGAATATTCAGAGACACCAAGCTAAAAATGACAATGACTTAACAGACATACTGTAAATATAGCAGCCCTTGTTCAAGGATTTCTCATTTTTTAAAACCTGGGATCCAATACATGTGTGGCCTGTACCTATGACTGCCAACTTTTTGTTGTACATTAAATTTTATTGAAAATATAATTCAAATATAACATCAATAAGAGCTGGTCAACAAAGTCAACTGATTACATCAACACTTAATATAACTAGTTATAAGCTATGGGGAGTAAACTATGTGAAAAAAGTGTTACATATTGTACAGTTATCAAAAACGTAAACAATATAGTTGTAAGTGCAGATTATAATATCGAAGTGACCATAACAAACTTTAACTGTTTTAGACCTTTAAAACTGGAGAACTGAATTTACCAGAGCCATAAATCATCCATAATCTTGGGAATACCTTGTTGTGTGGAAAGATATTCCAAAATCAGTAGCCAGGTAGTAGTGAAAGTAGTTTGAGTAGGACACTTGTCAATTCGCGTAAGATTGTGCGAGAGTTTAGCCATAATATATAAATCCCACAACTTTTTATGCCATTGAGAAAGAGTGGGCGTCATTGTCGTTTTCCATCGGGTGGCAATGACAGATTTAGCTGCATAAAGTAATATTGAAATTCTTTCAATGATGGAGGCACTGTCATAGTCAGTAGCCCAACCGTTCAAAAAAAGGTCTTCCGGCATCAGATTTATCCTGATTGATTCAATGAGCATGGTTTGTTCTATTACTTCATTCCAAAATGGACTTATTTGGGGGCAAAAAATCCAACAGTGTGTATAATCACCTGGGTAGCCACACTCTTTCCAACATTTAGGGCTATAAGTACTGTTTATGTGGGCTAGTTTACTGGGTGTCAGATACCAGTGTGATAGAATGTTGAAGGATTGTAGCTTCATTGAGATGATTTTCAAATTGACTGCCAACTTTTGACTTCAGACATCTAGAACTGGTTGGTGCCTGGGGACAGAGTCTGAGCATTTGGAACTGGTAGTGCTGGTAGCCATTGTCACCAACCAGCTGAGAGGTGGGGCCATGCCATAGTTGCCAAGCTACTGCCAGTGACCCATGGAAGCATTTTGGGGGCAAAGGCCTGGTGAACTGGAAACTGTAATCTGAAGTGGTGTCATGGGAAGTCCAGGGTTTGGAAAACTCTGTGGTAAAACCAAAGAGGAGCCAGTGGGCAATCAACCAGGTTGCTGGGAGGTCTCCTGCTATTGGCAATCCTATGCCACGCCCCAGGGTCAGCCCCACTCAAAGGATTTTTCCAACAAGCAGGTTGGGAGGAAATGCCATAACCTGAAAATGTACATACCGAAGGGTTGATGAGAGGCTTGCCATCCTCCAGGTGGGGGCTGGAGTTCTCCAGGAATTACAACTTATTCCCATATTAGATAGATCCATTCCCTTAGGAAAAATTGCAGCTTCAGAGGGCAAATTCTGTGGCATCACAGCCTGCTCCCTCCCCTCCCCAGACTCCAACCTCATCAGCCTCTACCCCCAAATCTCCAGGAATTTCCCAACCTGGAGTTGGCAACCCCAGTTGGTGAAGATGTCATCTCAAGCAGCCCAGCTTCCTGGGGGTTCTGTTGAGTTCAGGAGTGATCAGCTCACTTTGCTAAAGGCAGCTGGGGTGGGGCCTGAAACTGCTCTAGTTGCCAAGAAGAACTGAAGGTCTCATGAGGCTGGAGTTGGGTGAGCAGGGCTTGTACTGGCTGTCAGGGGCTATTTGACAGTGGGGACCAAGGGGGAGGCAGCAGGCTAGGACTCTAGGTGGTGTGGGAGAGCACAGGAGTGGTCAGCAGGGTGGAGGAGGAACTGGTTGGAGCAGCCCCCCCTCGTCTCCCTGAAACTCCAGGGACAAAGTCTTTACTCAGCTGTCATGGGCAAGGCAGACTGAAGGTCACGATCTGAGGCTGGGCCATGACAAGAGTTAGGGCTACACAAGGAACTGAATAAGAGAGTAATCCTAACTGTTGCCTCTACCACATCAGTATGCTGCTTTGACACCACTGACTCAACTGAACCTATGGAAGACATCTTTTATGTAATGCATCCTGCTGTCTCACGTACAACACTATAGGAAATTGCGTACTAAAGCTGAGCTCATCAACCAGGAGCCCTAGAATTCATGCATTGACTACATCATTTAATCATGTGTACAGAAGTGCAAATGGTGCTATGATGTTAACCTGCTGAAAAAAATACTGGGTTTGCTTAAACAAAATATGGCAATCAGTCCATATTTTGGGCTTCTACACAAACCATTCTGGCATCATTTCAAGTGATTTCCCCCCATGAGTCTGCAATTTGAGGATGTGGACAGCATTCTTGGAGAGGTGAGGCCTTCCACTTGTATGCTTGACCTTTGTCCATTCTAGATGCTACTGTCTGCTAGAGAAGGACTGGCCCAATGGGTGGTCAATGCCTCATTGAGGAAATACTATGACAATGGACTGAGGTTAAGTACAGAGTAGTGGTAGGACCAAGGTGTCGATGCAGATGATACACCGTCTACAAAACCTGATTTCAGTTGCAAGCTGAGGTGAAGGAAATGTTATGGATAAAGTAGAAGGTCAGGGCCTCATGTGGGCAGAGGCATAATGGTTTGTTGGTGGAAAGTATCATCAAGTTGAAGCTGAATTATGGCAACCCTGTAGGGTTTTCAAGGCAAGAGACATTCAGAGGTAGTTTGCCGCTGCCTGATTCTTTGTAGCAACCCTGGCCTCCTTTGGTGGTCTCCCATCCAAGTACTAACAAGGGCCGACCCTGCTTATCTTCAGAGATCCGATGATACTGGGCTAGCCTAGGCCATCTACATCAGGGCATAATGGTGCAGGCTTCCCTAATCTCTCAGATTTCCATAAGATTTAGGGAAATGGAGAGATAAGGGAAGTGGGTGAGTGGTAGAGTAAAAGTTTGCAGAAGGGAGAGAGAAGCTGGTCCTCAGGAGATACACATGTTGAGACATACCAATATATACTTTACATCACTGATAAAGCTTGCAGAATGTGCCCTCCAGTATAACAAATGAAGCTTTTATAATGCCATGACTTGGATGGCCACAGGCTAGCCTGATCTTGTCAGATCTCAGAAACTAAGCAGGGTCAGCCCTGGTTAGTGTTTGGATGGCACACCACCAAAGGATTCCAAAGTGGCTGTGCAGAGGAAAGCAATGGAAAACCACCTCTGTCAGCCTCTTGTCTTGAAAACTTGAAGGGGTTGCCATAAGGCAGCTGGGAGCAGTGTTCCCTCTAAGCTGAGTTAGCGTGAACTAGCTCACAGTTTTTCAGCCTCCAGCTCACACATTTTTGTCTTAGCTCAGGTAGGATGGCTCCAGAGCAAACTAATTTATGCAGTAGTCAAATCCCTCACTCACAACTTTATTGCCAGTAGCTCACAAAGTAGAATTTTTGCTCACAAGACTCCACAGCTTAGAGGGAGCATTGGCTGGGAGTTGATAGCACTTTACGTACAACACCTGCCTTAAGAATGGAGACATCTAAAACTTTTCCATTAAAATACTTGCAAAGTAATCTTTTAAAGTATTATTTTTAAAAATATTCATTTATCATATTGAGGGTAGAAGAAACTATGATCGCAAAATAGAAATTCAAATGTGAGCTTCTGCTACCGTGAATGTTCTGTAATGAAAAACAACAACAAATAACCAAAAATGTTAAAGGATACTACTGGAATTTCTATGGGGGGGGAGATCTTACATACATTTGTGTTTAAGTCTGTGATGACTGGTAAATCTTCTTTGAAACAAGGGCTTTAACTTGTCACTTTCTAAGCTGTAATATGCAAGGATTGTGGAAAAGAAGATTGCATGAATTCCCTGCAGAACATAGGGGAAAACCTTGAAATAAAACAGAGACTAAACAATGCTTTTGAGGGGAAGAGATGGGGAAGAGATAATCAGAGCGAGAACATGGTACATTTTTTAATGTCAGACCTATTTTTGCCTCCAGAATATAGTTAGTTCACTTCAGTGCAAGTCAGTGGAACATAAAGAGGAAAGTCTGTCAAAGGTGAGAGGAGACCCAAACCACAAATGTGATCTGAGGAGAACTTGATAGACAAGAGGTCTGAAAGGTTAAAATGGCGGCTGTTATGAATGTGAAAACTTACACTGTGATGCCACACCAAAACATGGGGCCCGCACTGTCATTAGGCAGGGTGAGGCCTCCCGCTTCAAGTAGCGTAATTTGGGATACCATTAATGGGCTGCTGATTGAAAATCCTTTTAGTTTATAATATATTTAAGCACTGGTGGGAATTAATTTCATGCCTCAGGCATCAAAATGTCTCACAGTGCCATCCTGAGCAGGGTTCCACCCTTCTAAGTGTCACTGACACCACTGGGCTTAAGAAGAGCGTAACTCTGCTGAGGATTGTATTGTTAGACCATTTCTGTGATACCAGTATATGCGTGTGTGTATGAGAGCCAGTTTGGTGTAGTGGTTAAGTGCACGGACTCTAATCTGGGAGAACTGGGCTTGATTCCCCACTCCTCCACTTGCACCTGGCTGGATGACCTTGGGCAAGCCATAGCTCTGTACCAGCTGTTTTCTCAAGGACAGTTTGGGAAAGAGCTCTCTCAGCCCCACCTACCTCACAGGGTGTCTGTTGTGGGGAGGGGAAGGGAAAGGAGTTTGTAAGCTGCTCTGAGACTACAAGTGAAGAGTGGGGTATAAATCCAATCTCTTCTTCTTCTTCTATGAAGAAATGAACTGGCCTGTTTGGGCACTAAATGGTCCAGAAATTGTGGAGGTCTTGCAAAAAAAAAAAAAAGGAGACTTGTAAAAGAGCATTTTATGAACACTTTCTGTTCATTCACATAGCTCAACCGAACAACATCCCAATCCCGCTTAAAATATCAGCAGGGAAACATCTGGGCTGTGTGTGACACTTGCTAGCGTTATATTTCATCAGATAAATTAGTAGCATTGTTACGCCATGCCTATGCAAGAAGAAAAACGAGAAAAGAGAAAAAAAAGAAAAAGAATGATGATGTTGAACACAATGAGCATATATCATTTCCCATTCAAGTCTGACTTGCCATTAAAGATGTGACTATTGAGCATGATTGGCAAGAGAAAGGCCCTAGAAGTCGGGAGCACAATATAAGGAAACAAATGTATTTAAAGGTAAGGTGGGGCGCTTGGGTGACTGCATGCATAGATGACAACCTATTGATCACGAACACCATTTATTCCATTCATGTCTCCCCAGCCAAAGTAAAGAGAAACTCAAATAGAAGGCGGTTCTGTTGCCCTTGTTGACAGCTAGACAAAAAGCAAAAAGGCATTCCTGGAGTTATAAAAATGCAGCAGGGAAACCGGAGCTGAGATAGCTTCAGGCTTCTGCATGCAGAGGTCAACCCACGTGTGCTCCCAGATATGCATCCAATAGCAAGCTGCAGCCAGTCGTAGATCCCTGATGAGCGAACGGCTCAACCTGTAGGATAACCATTTGCAAAACCCATATGAAAATGTCACATGAGCTTAAAGATGTGTGCACCAGAAAAAAAAAAGTAATGTGTAGCCCTAGAGTTGCCAACAGGTCTGGAGAAAAATACTCTGGCCTTTTAGTAGAGGATTAATGTAGAGGATTAATGGAAATGCAGTTTAAGCTTTTCAAGGCATGGAGGCATCAAATCAACTGGTAAATAACATTCCTATTAAACTTCTATTAAAAAGAGAGGACATTCTCCCCTGACAGTTATTAGTCAAATCTGAAATAAGTGGGAGCCCACAAGGACTTGCGGGGGGTATCTCCTTTCCCCCTCCTCCACTATTTCTTCTTTCCCTGTCCTGAAAGTCCCATAGCCTCTCCACTTTTCCTGCTTCCTTCTCGCCTTCTAGGGTCTAAGAATTACAATGGATCTCCCAGCTATAGAGATCAGTTCCCCTTGAGAGTCAGTTTGGTGTAGTGGTTAAGAGCGCAGACTCTAACCTGGGAGAACTAGGTTTGATTCCCCACTCCTCCACATGCAGCTGCTGGTGTGACCTTGGGTCCATCATAAGTTCTCTCAGAGCTGTTATCTCAAGGGCAGTTCTCAAGAGAGCTCTCTCAGCCCCACCTACCTCACAGAGTGTCTGTTGTGGGGAGGAGAAGGGAAAGGGATTGTAAACTGCTCTGAGACTCCTTTGGGTAGTGAAGGGCAGAGTATAAATCCCGTCTCTTCTCTTCTTCTCTTAATTCTCCAGCTCCAACTTGGGAAATTCTTGGAGATTTGGGGGTGGAGCCTTGGGTGGGTGAGGTTTGGAGATGGAAGCAACCTCAGCAGGGTATAATGCCATGCAGCCCACCCTCCAAAGCAACCATTTTCTCCAGGGGGACTGATCTTTGTCATCTGGAGAGCAGTTGTGATTCTGGGTGATCTCCAGCCCTCACCTAAATAACAACAACAACAACAATAAAATTTATACCCCGTCCTTCACTTGGAGTCTCAGAGCAGCTTACAATCTTCTTCCCCTCCTCTCCTGTTGTGTATCAAGACCACGGTCGCCAGGGACTCTAGTAATGGTTACCGCCACGTGGACATTCGCACATGGCCACAATCTACCTGAGCTTCGACCGGGTAGAACAATAGTCGGTCAGATCCAAAATGACCACGAATCAAGAGCCTAGGTTCCCCCCGGGGACCTATGAACTGCTTACACTGATTTAAGGTCCTATCAGGACATTTGGGCGAGGTCGGGGGATTATCTCCAACCAGCATAAAAGGGCTCCGAGCCCAGGGTTTCTCATGTTCCATCTTGACTCGCAATAAACTACCATGCTGATTTCACTGTTACCAGCCTCCCGACTCCAATACTTTCCATCTCCCCACAACAGACACTCTATGAGGTAGGGGGGTTGAGAGAGCTCTGAGAGAACCATTCTTGAGAACGGCTCTGAGAGAACTGTAACTGACTCAAGGTCACCCAGCTGGCTGCATGTGGAGGAGTGGGGAATCAAACCTGGTTCTCTAGATTAGAGTCCACTGATCTTAACCATTACACCAAACTGGAGGTATGCAGCCCTAGTTCCCCTCGAGGAAATGGCTGCTTTAGAGGGCAGAGTCTATGATAGTATAACCTTCTGAGATCCCTCCCCACCTCAAACCGCACCATTCACAGCTCCAACACCCCCAATCTCTACAAATTTCCTAACTGGAGTTAGCAACCCTATCTCTTTCCCACCCAAAAGCCAACTTACCCTTATCTGCCCCTCTGTCTTAAACTGCCCCTCTTCCCTCACTGGCAGCCTCTACTAGGGGTGGGCATGAACCAAATTACAAACCTAAATTCATCATGAATATGGCACGGTTTGTGGTTTGCAAACCTTGGTTAATGCCATCCCACCCTCACAAGCCCCACGAACCTCCCACAAACCTTCCAGGTGTGTTTGTGTGGTTCATGTCAGCAGACATGCTGATGCCGGCAGTGGGGCTTGGAGAAGGCATTTAAAGAGACAGCAGAATACAATTAAATAGTTTTTGCAAGCTGCACACACTACTGCCATAAAGGTGCTGCAACTAACAAGTGAACTGAGAAGGCATTTAAATGCCTACCCAGTTGGAAGCAATTTCAGCAATCTCTTTCACTCCCCCTGCGTTTCCTTTAAATGGCTTTTGCAAGCCATTTCAGCGTTTCAGAGACCCCTTTTACTCCCCCCTGCTTCCTAACAGGCCGAAATGGATGCAAGCCATTTCAAGGATCCCTCTCTCCCCCCCTGCTTGGAAGTGGGGGGGGGGGAATGGATAACTGAAATGGTTTGCAAAAGCCATTTAAAGGGAAATGGCAAGCCATTTTTTTTGCAAGCCATTTCAGCTTTTCAGTGATCCCTTTTGCTCTCCCCCTGCTTCCAAGCCAGGGAAG
This sequence comes from Lepidodactylus listeri, assembly GCA_029233225.1. Taxonomy (NCBI): domain Eukaryota; kingdom Metazoa; phylum Chordata; class Lepidosauria; order Squamata; family Gekkonidae; genus Lepidodactylus; species Lepidodactylus listeri. Next base: position 52,741,054 of record JARCFY010000001.1, on the reverse strand, counting down.
GGGAGCAGAAGAGATCACTGAAATGGCTCGCAAAGGGAGCTGCCACCAGTAGAAAGGTGGGAGGGAAGATCCACAAACCTCATGAACTGAACCAGGCCTCATGAACCGGGATGAACCATTTTTCCAGTCCGTCCCCATCCTTAGCTTCTACTTAGGAAAACCATGACCCAGTTGTGTGGTGTCAACAACTGGGCCATGCCCATTTTCAAAGTTGGGTACCCTCAAAGACTTGTTGGGGAGTGCGTCACTTTCCCTAGTATCCTCCTCCCCACACTATTTCCTCTTTCCCTACCCCTGGCAATCCCCATATCCTTTCTCCTTTACCTGCCTCACTATCTCCTTCTCAGCCATTCACCAGCCTTCCTTTTCTTCACCTCTCATTTTCAGGTATATTTATGATTTATCTACTTCATTCATACCCCACCTTTCTCCACAGTGGGGACCAAAGCACTTTACAGTATTCTTCTCTGCTTTTTATCTGCACACAACTCTGTGAGGTAGATTAGGCTGAAAGTATGTGACTGGCCCAAAATCACCCTGTGAGCTTCCATAGCAAGATGAGAATTTGAACCTGGGTTGCCCAGACTCTACCCTGAAGCTCTAACTGGTTAAGCTGATTGTTCTACCCTGAGCTTCTTGAAGAAAGATGGGATACAATGTGATTAGTCATCTATTGAACTGTGAAATTTTGACATTTTGAAAATTCAATATAGGTCAAAATTCAATGAAAGTTAATCCTCAGAAATGAATGTCAACATTTGGAAGGGTAATATATAGTGATGTTGAAATTCAGATTGTACAAAACATATTGTAGTCTAATGATCAAACAGAAGTAACGGAGCTGGGAAATATTACGTGAAATAATTTATGAACATCAGTACAACGTATGAATCATTACACTTACTCATTACCCTTATTATCGGTTAATCATGGAAGCTCACACAATATATTTTTCCCACCATGGACTAGTGCATGGCTGTTTTGAATGAATATCTCCATTTACATGTGAACTAGGGTATTCATATGAAAACAATGACATTCCCATTATTTTTCTTAAAGGCACCACTTCAGTCAGCAAATGAAACAAACCACCATGTGATCACTTAAAATCTTCTTAGGGTGAAACTCTAGATTCATGGCAAATCTGGGGTTTCTTAACTGTGTTTACTATGTAATGAAGGGGAAGCAATTTCAGGGGAGAACCAGCCAGAGAGAAGGGATTTTTAATTCTCCCTCCAACTGCTTATTCTCTGCTAGATGGAGATTTAGGGGTGGAGCCTGAAGATGGTGGAGTCTGGGAAGGATATAATGCCATAGAGTCTACCCTCCAAAGCAGCCATTTTCTCCAGGGGAATTGATCTGTGTAGTCTGGAGATCAGCTGTAATTCTGGGAGATCTTCAGGACCCCCCCTAGAGCAGGGGTGGCCAAACTTGCGTAACGTAACAGCCACACAGAATAAACATCAGATGTTTGAGAGCCGCAAGACATGAACAAACACACACATGTTTTTATTGAAAAATATGCAAATCTGCTTTTTATTAACATTACATTAGTCTGTGTGGAAGAGCCACATGTGGCTACCGAGCTGCAGTTTAGTCACCCCCGACCTTGAGGTTGGAAAACCTTTTCTACCTATGGTTTCCAGTTCCAGGTTTTGAAATACCTGGAGGCTGGAGGGTAGAGCCAGGGAGGGTGGGTTTAGGGAGGGGAGGGACCTCACTAGGGTATAATGCCATACAGCCCACCTTCCATAGCAGCCATTTTCTCCAGAAGTGGAATAAATGTTTTATATCAATCCTTATTATAAAATTGAGTGTTCATGTGACTCTTTCCTCAACATTCCACATGCTCCCACAGCCTTTGGCTCCCTGACCTGCCACTCAAGCTATCCCTATCCACTGGCTGTGTTGCCTGAGTCCCCCCTCCCCTCCCCATAATTAAATCAAAGTTAATTAGTAAACTCCTTAGAAGCCAGCCTTCTTCTAAGGCAGCCCTGCACCCCTGCCAGACTCCAGGGCAAGTGAGGAGGATAATGCCCAGCAGCCTCAGCTTCCTCTCTTCCCTGAGGCACTGCATACCTGCTCAAGTTGTGAAGTTAGGCAGGGAGAAGCAGGCAGTGGGTGGCAGCAGCATTCAGGAGGGGGGCTAGGAGGGAAGGGGGAAGAAAGAAATCTGATGGTGGGAGTGGGAAGAGGCAGCAGGACACTCTCCCCAGCCCACTCATTTGGGCTAGCCCAGCAAGCCCACCTGCCACCCACCACACCACCGAGCAAGCCAGGCATCTCCTGCTGCTGGAACTGCCGCCACCTCCGCCACCGCTGTTCTGGATGTCACTGGCTGGGAGTGGAGCGAGGCCAGTGGGGAAGCAGCCAAGGTGCTCAGTTGTCTGGCAGCCAGGTCAGAGGCAGAATGGCACAGGCAGCAAGTTGAGGTACTTTGGTGCTAACCTGGGAGGGAGGGGCCCAGAAGAAATGCTAGGGGGCTGGACCCTGAGGGCTCCATGTTAGCTATGGCCCTGACTGGGGTTGCCAATCTCCCTGTGGGGCCTGGAGATCTCCCAGAAATCACCGTGTTCCCCAGCCACAGCACATCATTTCCCCTTCAGAAAATTTCCCAGCTATTACAACTGATCTCCAGATGACCAAGATCAGTTCACCTGGAGACAATGGCTGCTTTGGGCAGTGGACTCTGTGGCACTATACCCTGCTGAAGTCCCTCCACACCCCAAACTCCACCCTCCCCAGGCTCTACCCCTCAAATCTACAGGTATTTCCCAACCCAGAGTTGGCAACCCTGTACCTGGCTATGGAACCACTTTCCAGACCCTTGGAACCCAGAAGACATGGCATAGGAGGAGCTGCTTTTCTATTTTAGCTGCCACTGCATAGCCCCAAATCAACATAAGTCGGGGTGGAGGGAACCATACCTGTTACCATGAGGCTGTCCTCCCATACTGCCCACTTGGGGCAGCAAAAGAACTTGAGACAGCCCTGCCTTATAGCTAAACAGAAGGAAATAAACATGGCTTGATTCCTTCTATTTTCCCCTTCCCTCTGCTGCTCCACCAGCCACAGCCGGGACACTCACCTGGAGCTTCCTTCTAGAGCCCATTGTATGTCTTCCCACAACGGGCCTTACTCCTGGTAAATAAATAATACATAAGCTATCTGCGTAGTTTAGAGATCAGTAGTAATTCTGGGGCATGTCCAGCCCTTACTCAGAGGTAGGAAACCCTAACAGTCCCACTTGGTCTAGGGATGCCAGCCGCCAGGTGGGACCTGGGGATTCTCTGGAATTACAGTTTATTTCCAGACTACAGAGATCAGTTCTCCTGAAGAAAACATTTGCTTTGGAGGGTGGACTCTATGACATTGTACCTTACTAGGGTTGCCAGGTCCGATAGCTGTGTGCCAGCGAGATGATGGGGGGGGGGGGGGTCCAGGAGTGGGCAGGGACATCACGTGACATGAAAATATCACCTGGAAGTGACGTAGGCATGCTGGTGATGTAGGGGGCAACACTCTGGTTTCTGGGCAAAACTCTATGGTAAAATCATCCTCAAACCATGGAGTTTTGCCCCAAAACCAGAGCGTCACCCCCCCATGTCACCAACATGCCTCACTTCTGGGTGATGTGTGCATGATGTCTGCATGTTGTGCCTGCTACGTGGGGAGAGCGGCCTAGAAACAGAATTAAATAAATAAATAAATAAATAAATGATGTCACTGTTTAGGGGAGTGGGGGGAACATCCTCCCACCAGCCAGCTGGCTTCCGGTGGGCAGGAGCCTGCAAAAGGGGGAATGGTAACCCTATACCTCGCTGAGGTCCCTGTCCTCCCCAGGCTCCACATCCAAATTTCCAAGAGTTTCCCAGCCTGGATCTGGCAACCCTACCAGTCTCTGCCAGTGACCAAGGGGGACTTGGCAACCCTAACTTGGTCTCCAAATCTAGGGATAAACCTGGTGAGCAGAAGGGGCCTGGTGGTGGTGGTGGGGTTATGGAGAAGTTTAAGCACCCTCTTTCTGCCTACCAATTTTCTTCAGTACTATGGTTAATTTGCTTGCTAGGTACCTTGTAGCTCAGTCCTTGAGGCTGAATCTCATTGTACTTCCTGTATCTGTGTACTTAAGTACAAAACGCCTCCCTGTGTATATTTCTCATATATTCCTTAGTGTAAATCCCTTTAAATTTCTTGTTCCTTTATAACAGATGCAAGCAGAGATCAGGAAGGGTCACGTCTCTATGCGCGTTGTGAAGTGATGTGTACCAAAGAATACATGCATGTGTACTTCACAGCTGAGACAGCATACATGTATTAGCTCTCAGAACAGGAAACATATATTGCTGTCTATATTCTGTATCCCAATTATTATTTCTCTTTTTTCCTCCTGGAAGCTTCTGCTAGCTTGTGTCCTTGATGATTTCTCTTATCCTTTGGATTTTTCCTATAGGCCTCAAATGGGAAGTGGGGTGAGTCGATCAAGGAAGAAAAGAGTGTCGTACAAAGTGAGTCAGTACAGAGAGTGTTGTGTCCACTGACTGCCACATGATGCCAGCAAGAGTAGCCTGAGCTTGGCCCAGAGAATAATAGGGGCCAAGGATCCAAAGATGCACGCAGCCCGCCAATGAGATTTAGGCGGGAAATTCAAATCCCACAATAGGATTATAGGTGGGACTAGGGGTGTGTCTTGGGGTGTATATATATGTTGGCCTTTTGGGCCACTTAAGCTATGCTTGTTCTCTCTAAATAAACTTGAGCTCTCCTTCGTCCTCGTCAATGCCGCCAAGAACTCAGGACTTTTCAGAGAGAATACACACAAAGCAACAAATTTTACTGGGAAACAAGCCCTTGTGGCACATCAAGAAATGTTAAGGCTTTATACTGTAAACATGGCTTGTTTATTTCCTTTCTGCCTTCTGGTTAGACTAGAGCTAGTTTATACCAGTGCTGGCCAAAAATCCTGAACTTGCAGTGCTTTATTTGGGTTATTTGCATATGAGATAATGGGTAATGTTACATGGATGCCTGATCTTTGTACTCCTGGATCAAAGCCGCTTGTAGAATTAGAGAGTTCTAGCTAAAGCCTCACCCCCACCCCCCGACTCCAACTAGATGTTTCACAGGAGGCCAGTACCACAACAACTAACTAAACATTAGATTCCCCCCCCCCCCCCCCGGACAGGGGCGTTGGGTTTTCAATTTCCGGGGGGGGGGGGGAGGCCTCTATGGTGCCATAGAGTTTTGGGGCAATTGCTAGAGTGTTGCCCCAGCAACGTGCCCAGCGTGATGGCGTCACTTCCGGGTGACACCATCATGCTGGGCATTCACCCAGATGGCCCCGGGAGGGAGAGAGGGAGGAGTGGATGCAGGGGAGCCGGGCAGGGGGGAGAGGCTCTTGTGGCGGTGGCAGGCCAGGGAGGCACAGTGACAGGCGCTCCGTTTTGCCAGGGGGGCTCAGTCCCCCCTGGGGAATTTCAGGGGTGGCCCAAGCCCCCAAGCCCCCCGTAGTTGACACCTATGCCCCCAGGTCCATTTCCCAGGTTGGGTTGAAAGGTGGGGTCTGGGAGTTCTGTGCTTCTCAGGCATGTGTGATCCCAATTCAGATCAAAACCAGGGTATATAAGGAGAGGGGCTTAAAGTCCCCCCCATGCCTAGGGTTCCTATGTCTGATTGTTGTGCAGGCAGGGGAGGGGATTGCCAGGAGTGGGGAGGAGCATTGCAATGAGCATATGTAAATGGGAAGTGATGTAGGCATGTCAGGGACATCAGGGAGCAATGCTCTGGGTTTGGGGCAAAACTCTATGGTAGAATTTGCTTTGCCCCAAAACCAAAGTGTCGCCCTCTGACATCCCTAACTTGCCTACATCACTTCCAGTTTTCGTAGGCATGTCACAATGATTTCCAGGTTCCTGCTGGTAAGAGGGGGTGATTGGGAGGAGAGGAGTGCCTGAAAGTGGGAGACCCCCGCTGTTATGTCCGCTGACCACCACAGGCACCAGCAAGACTCAACCCAACCTTGGCTCCGGGGAACAAAAGGGGCCAAGGATCCTGCACTTACAATAGGGCACCAATAGGAACTTTGGCAGGAAATTTAAACCTGCCAGTGGGACCGGGAGGTGAAGTTCAGGAGTTGTATAAAGTTGGCCCTTTTCGGCCAGAATAGTGTCGTAGTTCCCGATTTTCCCACTAATAAGTATCTGAGCTGAATCACTATGCCTAGAATCCAGTATTTTATACCCACACCGGGCAGTCTGGCAACACTACCTATGCCATTTTCCTGACCTGAAAGAACCCCAGGAAGCTGCTATTTGTCCCTCTGGGGAAACTTATGTGTAATCCATCTATACAAGTTAAGTTTTCCCAATAGGGCAAATAGCAGTGTCCCAGTGCTATTTCTGTTTGGGAAAATGGTGCTGGGATTGGAGGTGGAAAGGCTTAAGCAGCCTCTTTCTACCACGTTGCAGGTTCCCATATGCCTGGGGAGTATATAACTCCTATAAGACTCTATGGTAAAACCATAAGAGTTTCAGGTGATTCCCAGAACAACATGATCTCATTTCTGTGTTTCCCCAGAAGTGATATCATACATTTTTGTAGCACCTTAAAGACTGATGAAAGTATTGTGGCAGTCACAAGTTTTTCTAGCCCATTTTGTTGGATACATAATGCCATAAATTTGTTTATCTTTAAGGTGTCACGAGACAATTTGTTATTACATGAATATGACCTCCTTCTTTCTGGGTCACTGTAAACAGAAAAAATAGCTTTGGGGGCATACAACTTTAAAGGAAACACCAACTAATTGATGAAATCAGTGCAACTTACTAAAATAAGAATATTTTGATGTTATCATTCTTTTTTTTAAAGGATAAAAATCCCCAAGCACTGTGGTAATTAAAATCTCCAAGCCAGTTCTAAATCAAATAGCTCCCACTTATGCAGGATATTGCTAAACAAATTCCTTAGATATGAAACAACTCCCCACCATCCTTTTAGTCTGTCCTGAGTTCCAAGAACTGCATGAAAACCATAGACTGAAGTAACTGAGTTTGAAACCACGTTTAGATAAGGAGCAAGTTTGTAGGGGTAGAAATACAAGACTTAGGGGGAAAGTCATTTTTCCAAGTTTTTTTCCTCCACTTTTTCCAATAGAAATTTTGATGAGCATTTTCCTTTTGGAATGAGTGATGTGCCTTTTTAAGACATGGTTTTACTCACTCAAAATGCATAGCATGAAGGTTTTTATTTAAACCAATTGACAACGTTAGAGAATAACAAGCAGAGGACCCACAAGGACCTTTGGAGGCATCTCATTTTACCCTCTCCCACTGTTTCTTCTTTCCCTTCCTCGAAAGCCCCTATTGGCTCGCCCCATTTCCTGCTCTGGTCTCTGCTTCCCAACCACCAGCCAATGTACCTTTATCTGCCCCCTGTCTTCAGCTTTGCCCCAGAGCCTCTTCTTGGCAGTCTCTCCCAAGGAAAACTCTGGTTGAGTAGCATGGTGCAGTTGCTGGCGCAGGCCTGAGGACCTGTGGGGGGGACGGACGACCTCACCTTCCCCTCTATCCTCTTCTCCACACTATTTCCTCTTTCCCTTAGCCTCAACTCCCTTCTCTGTTTTCTACCCACCAACCAACCTACCTACCTTTTATCTACCTCTATCTTCAGCTAAATTTATTTATTTACTTCATTCAAATCTGCTTTTCTGCACAATGGGGACCTAAAGCAGCTTACATCATTCTCCTCGCCTCTATTTTATTTTCCCAACAACCCTATGAAGTAAATTGGGCTGAGAGTGTGTGACTGGCTGAAAGGTGCCCAATGAGCTTCCATGGCAAAGTGGGCCTTCGAAATCATAATCATAACACTGCACCACACTGGCTTTCATAGAATGTTGAGCAGTAGCAAACAGCTGGGCCTTGGTGAGTCATGGAAGTTAGATGGTAGCCAGTTGTCTGGTGGTTGCTCCTGGGTCTAGCTTTGGTGAGGCCAAAACAGACCTGGACAGGGCCATGCTCTCTCCCCCTGACTTTTACTGACAGAAACTGAAGCTTGAACTCAGGCAATAGAGATATGGTTACCTAGCAATGGAAACTGAGGGCATTCATTTCTTAAAGTTACAGGCACCGCTTCTGTCATTTTGAGGGTGTTCAACACCCTCTCCCCAAGTTTGTTTGTTTTAGATTTCAGATTTTTCTGCAAACCTAGGGCTTGTCTCAGAAAGATCTGTCTTGTCTGTCCATAGCCTCACTCTCTGGATTTAAGTACCCACAGATGGGCTCATGTTGAAAACTAATTATAGCGATGATAATTCATGTGTACACTATAAAGATATACTAAGTATTTTCAATGATAATATTTTAAAAATTTGATTAATTTTATCTGCAATTAATATGCTATTATGTGTGTGATGTAGCATTGCCAGCCCCCATGTGGGAGTGGGGAATTCCCTGATTTTGTGGGCTTCTGCCCACTGCCGGCCAGCTGGCCAGTGGGGGGAAGCCCCACCCCTAACAGCCACAACCCTACATGATGTCCCCAACGTGATGACATCATGTAGAAGTGACATCATCAGGCTGGGGACGTCGTGTGGTGATGCTCTGGTATTTTGAGCAAAACTCCATGGTAAGGATAGATTTCCCCCCAAATACCAGAGCTTTGCCATGTGATGTCCCTGGCATGATGATGTTACTTCCATGTGACATCATGTTTGAGACCTCATCACAGCAACTTGCCCCACCCTCGGAAAGCTCCCTCCCACCCCTGCCAGCAAGATTCTGGGACCTGGCAACCCTGAAGTGATGATTACACACTTTTGAAAAATTCAGTATTTTCAGTATTACAAAGTTTAACTTTCTACCCAGATATGGCAGTAGTCCTATTGTGACTTTATGAAACAGTATCTGTCCAAATCATACACTTCCTTTTGTTTACTATAAAATTTATTTCTTATTTTCATTTTTCCGGCCTGATCCATATACAAAAATAATAGAGCGAACAGTAGTTCTCACCTCTCTTTCAAGTACTATGTAGCTTTGCTTGACATTTTTTAAAAGTGCCTAAATAGCACAATTATATATGCTATTTATATATGAGTGAAAAATTGACTTTATGTTGTTAAAGCAACAAAAATAAGTTCAGGTTTGCTAAGAAAGAAAGTATAACATATATTTCCACACACAACCCTAATTTCTGCCTCTAGGTTTCCCAGACCCCAGGTGAGAGTGAGGGATCCGCCAATATCATGGGCTCCGGCATGGCATCCCTGGCGTGATGATTTCATGTGGAAGTGACATCACCACGCTGGGGATGTTGCATGGTGACACGGTGGTATTTGGGGCAAAACTCCACAGGATTTTTTCCAGTTAGTGTAGGATCCTTCTGTCCTATCAGACTTGCTGGGTCCCAGCCACAGCTGTAATTGTGTGTGCATTGCTATTCATTACAGTAAAACATGCTGTGACTAAGGTTGCCAGATTTTTTGGGGGGGAGGGTAGAGTAGGGTTGCCAAGTTCGGGTTGGAAAATACCTGGGGACTTTGGGGGTGGAGCCAGGAGGAGGTGGGGTTTGGGGAGGGGAGGGGCCTCAGCATGGTACAATGCCATAGAGTACACCCTTCAAAGCAGCCATTTTCTCCAGGGGAGCTGATCTCTGTCAGCTGGAGGTCAGTTGTAAAAATGGGAGATCTCCAGGCCCCACCTGGAGGCTGGGAACCCTAGGGTAGAGCCTGGGGAGGGCAGGGTCTGGGAAGGGAAGGGACTTCAGCAGCACATAATGCCCTAGAGTCCACCTTCTAAAGCAGCCATTTTCTTCAGGGGAACTGATCTCTGTCACCTGTGGATCAGCTGTAAACTCATGAGATCTCCAGCCATTATCTGGAGGCTGGCAACGCTAACAGTGACTCTAACAGCCCTGAGAAAAGTGTACCTACAGACCAGCTTATGTAATAAATAACACCACAGGGAGAGAGAAGAACCTCACAGACTACCTAGACACAGCATACTCCCTCTCACACTTTAGCAACTGAGTCAGTGGGCTGCAGCAGGTTCAGAAGGGGACCTAGCTGCATTCTGCGGGCCAAAGTCTCCTTGGGGCATTTTGGATCCAGCCATTTATGAGAACATGCAAAACCATTTTAGGTGTATCTGAACCTCTACAGTTATTAAGACATGGTGCTCAATTTTCATTCACTTTTCACTGGAGGCAGCATGGCCTCCATGAAAACCAGGGCCTTTTCTGTTGCAGTGCCACAGCTATGAACACTGCAGTTCAGGAGATTTCATTCTGGGTCCCCTTCTTGCTGTCTTGCTGCTGCTTAGGATCTTTGTCACAGTACTCAATAAGAAGGTACCTTTGAATTTTCTCCAAAGATAAAATTTTAAAAATGGCACATAATCAAGTTTTAAGAAGTGACTCTGCAGTGCTTAGAGCTGGGGTGTCAAACATGCAGCCTAGGGGCCGAATCAGGCCCCCGGAGGGCTTCTGTCAGGCCTACAGTGGAACTGACTGGCTTCTGCTTCTACATCCAGTTCTGCTGCTGCTGCATCATCATAGGTTTGCAGCTTACAGATGCACACCTGAGCAGCATACTCAAGATTGCAGCAGCACAGACACTTTGATGCAATAATTCAGAGTAAGAGGTGTCAGTTATCAGACACTGTTAAGTAAACAAAATATTGCAAGAGTGCTAATGTTTTAAGCATGTTTTTATTTTAAGTTTTAAAAAGCCCTTTGTGTTTGTGTCCTTTATAAAGTTTATATCTCCGCTACCTGGCATTACATTTTACGACACACATGGCCGGGCCCAACAAGGTCTCATATATGTCAGATCTGGCCCTCATAACAAATGAATTCAGCACCCCTGGCTTAGAAGTTTGCATGCCACTCTGGAATGGTTTGAGCACATATTCCAAGAAAGATTCATAACAGAAAGTGGTGCTATTAACCTGATCACAGTATTCTAGAGGAAGCCTTTACACATGAAAATACTGTTCTTGGGGCAAAATACTGGAATACAGCTGTCCTCAGGAAATAGTGGTACAGTCAGATATCCAGCTGGTATAAGTAGAAAGTTCCACATGTAGGTCTGGGAGATGTGTGCACCTCTTGTTCATGAAAGCAAAATTGCACCCATGAGCTTTCCTGCAGTCGGGACTGCAGCGCCGCCGCATTACTAACTCTATTGCCTTTTAGTGGGTTAATCAGGATACCTTAAAAGAATGTGTGGTGTACACACAGAGTGCTGATGATTGTGTTATTTCTTCAGAAGAAGCGCCTGACCGGACACTTCACAAGAATATGTTCCTAATGTAACTCAGTACATTTTAAGAAATAGTGGTGTGATACTACTGCTATGCAAAGGTTCTCCAAAGTAGACCGGGTATCTAGTTGTTTGCCCAGGAAATTAACCTTTTTCTCTATTTGTGTCTTTAAAAAAAAGAAAATAAAAACAGTAAATGCAGATAATTTTGAGGTTTTGTTTTTTTTAAGCGTCCAGTCCTTGCAGAAATCATCCATTCTTCTTTTCTCTTATTGAGGCCCCATTTTGGAATCTCCGGCCACTCCCTCAATCAATCATTTCGTCTTCCTGTGCAAACACAGACATTTTTGTCATTATGCTAAAAATAGGCTCCTTTTGAGACTGTGGAAAACCAGTCTGCCTTTTTTTTTTTTTTTAATGCACTGTTTTTACTTGTAGAAGCAATAACAGGATATGTTCACCATTCTTCAGTGCAATAATCTGGTCTCTTCTTCTTTGCAGATTAAAAATGGCTCTCCCCCTCAAGCCTTGTAATTTATTCACTTAGGATAAATTTGTAAGTAGAAAAAGACCCATACTAAATCTTCTTAATTTATTTCTTTAATTATACATCTGCCAGCCCACTCTTGAACATGTTTATTCTCACATAGTTTAGGGGTTCTCAGCGTTTTCTGACTGAAAACAACCCGTTTCAATCATTTAAATTGGATTAATCTTCTGGTAAGTATGCTTAGGGCTAAGCACATATCTACACAAGACAGTTTAATAGATGTCTGTGGGCCAGCTCGGCACCTAACTATGACAGTCCTTGGGTCATGCAGGGGGTCCTTCCAATCACATGTGCCTTCCCTGCCTTGCTGTTTTCCCAGCCTGAAACAGCCCAGGAGGTGAATAGAGACTCTATGTACACTGATGGGGCACATGTAAATTAGCAACCCCTGGGGCTCTTTTGGGTTAACTAAATGACATGCAGGAGAAGCATATGTGCCCTCACCATGCATGGTATGTTCTGAATTTAAAAAAGTCCCCAACATGTAGTTAGGCTGGTACTAAAGGGCCACACCTCTAATTAGGCTAACTCAGGCAGTGGCCAGAGGTGGTGAATTGGGGTGATGGTGTCTGTAGCAGTACTACCTTTTCTGCATCACCCCACTTGCCCCCACCTCTGCTTCACCAACTTTTCACCTCTGCTCCAACAGGAGCCATAATGCATGATTCTCTTTCCTTCAAACTTCTTTCCTTTAGGTCCTCTTTAAACAGTTGTGTATGAAAAAAATCATACACCGTAGTGCTTCCTGAACTCTTGTAAGATTCCCTCCTCTTATGAAAGGTTGGGTTCTGATTTTGTTTGCCTATTATCACACTAGGGTTGCCAAGTCTTCAAAACTCACCGGTGGGGGGGAGTCCTCCTCCAACCGGGAGTTTCTCCTGGTGCGCGCGCAAAGCGCGCGCGCCCAGCGACGTCACCAGAAGTGACGTCAGCACGTTGGGGGCGTTGCCAGGGTGACACTCTGGCAATGCCCCCCAACGTGCTGACGTCACTTCTGGTGACGTCATTACGTCGTCCTCACTGGACGACGTTGGGTGTGGGGTTCCCCCCGCCGGCCAAATGCTGGCCGGCGGATCGGGAACCCCTTTAGCGGGGGATCCCCCACCCCCCGGGCTGACTTGGCAGCCCTATATCACACTCACCAAAATGGTGTCTGAATTCAAGTGAGTGGAAGGTGTTCAAGAAACCCTATAGGGCAGGGGTATCAAACATATAGCCCGCAGGCTGGAACAGGCCCATTCAGGTCTTTTATCTGGCCCACTAGCAACTGGTCATTGCCTTTACTGCCAGAGGGCAGAGGCTGTGCATTATGTCCCTGTATCCCATCCCAGTGCTAATGAGTACTGGGCAGTAGAAGTGGGAGGGTGGGCATCAGCGAGAGTCTTTAAAGAAATACTGTAAGTGTTAAGGTTTAAAGCATGTTTGTATTTTGAGTTAAAAATATCATTAAGTGGGCTGGCCTGTGTCCTTTATAAAGTTTATATCTCCGGTACCCGGCATTACATTTTATGGCACACAGGACCTGGCCTGACAAAGTGACATTTATGTCAGATCCGGCCCTCAAAACAAATTAGTTCGACTCATCAGTTATAGGGTGTGTGTTCAACTTGTTGCCTTGTGTTTGAAGAGGCTGGGGGGGGATAAGCGGCTGTAGACAGATGTGGTTGGAAGTATGGAGGAATGGAGGCAGGAGTTGCAGGGCCTAGGTGGGGGTAGGCTCAAGTAACACCATTTGTTGACCCATCACTGCCTAAACAACACAGGTCCACCCTATCTAAAGCTGGGGGTATTTGTTTGTGTAAGTGCAATATGAAGTGCCAAAGGAACACGAGGCTGGGAGTACTGAACCTCTTCCCTCCTGTGCATATTCTTTTTCTTCCAGAGGGCTCACTGCAGAGTTCTGCTGCAGGAGGAAGAATATCAGGGGATGGGTTGCTTGGACATTCAGTTGTTCAGCACCTTCTACCATGTGTCCCTTGGATATTTTAAATTTCAAGACTACCCAGTGCTTTAGATACAACTGTTCCTTTGAAGACGTGGTTCTGCCTCTGTTACTTGTAGTCTGGGCCCAAGTTTTGTGGCAAAGGATCCTGGGAACTGTAGTACAAGTGCTGAGAATCTTTGATTACAGATCCTTAGCCCTCCTTCCTTGCACTGCAGTTTCCCAAGGGAATGGCTGTAAAACCAATTTAAGCCTGTAGGATATAAATTTCTTCAGAAGCACTGTTTCCTGCAACATATCAAGATTGCAAATCAATAATGCTTAGAAGTAGGGGTGTCATAGAAATTGTCTGCTATGCAATGGTGGCAACAGTGGGAGGGCTTCTAGTGTCCAGGCCTCACTAGTGGACCTCCTGATGGCACCTGGTATTTTTGGCCACTGTGTGACAGAGTGTTGGACTGGATGGGCCATTGACCAGATCCAGCACTGGCTTCTCTTATGTTCTTATGTTCTCCCCACTCGTTTTCATTATTTTATTGCTCTCGCTTGTTTTTGTCCTTTACTATGGTTTTCATTTCCATTGGCTTGAATAGGGGTGTCAGCCTCCAATCTCCCACTATTACAATTGATCTTTAGACAACAGAGATCAGTTCCCCTGGAGGAAATGGCTGCTTTGAAGGGTAGACTCCATGGCACTGTACCTGTGGAGGTCCCTTTCCTTCTTCAAACCCTGCCCTCTCCAGGATCTACCTCCAACATTTCCAGGTATTTCCCACATGGAGCTGGCAACCCTAGGGTTGAATCATTGTTCTGGGTGGGGTGAAATACTCAGCTATTGCACCACCCACTCTTGGGATCCCCCTAGGGACTTCCTGGCAACCGGTTTGTTGCCTGCTGTTGCCTGAAGTGCCATTGTGAGGAAATGGGAAGGGGGAAATGGAGGTGCATGCTGGCATAATGCTAATAGTGCAACAAGCTATGGACTGAGACCCTGTAAATGTATGGTCTTAGCAAGGGGAGCATATTTTTATGTAAAGGATGTCACTGGTGAAAATCCGAAGTCATGGGACACTCTAGGAATTGCAAAAACGTCTGCACCCAAGCCTCATGCCAGTGCGCCAGTCCTCAGATTCTCCCAGGGGTTTGCTGGCTCTGGCCTGGCACCCCGAGATCCTTCTTCCCCAATGTCAGGCAGATGGGAGACATGCCTGCACTTTAGAGGTAAGGTAACGGTAGAACAGCAGAGCTGTTTCAGAGTCTTGTACTGGGCAAGCCAAAAGCTTGCTGTGTGTTTATGTGCACTGCAAACAATCACTGTAAAACACACACACAGAATGAGGACTGTACAATGAGTGGTGCTAAAAAAGTCTAATAAATAATAAAGGGAAAGGAAAGGGGAGAGAGCTTAAACACTATTTAAATGGCAATACATGCTACAGCAAATCACATTATTTCTCACCCAGCTCGGTATAGCAGTAAGCTTATTGCTAATAGCGCAAGAAGCTACAGAGTGAGACCCTGTAAATGTATGGCCTTAGGAAGAGGAGCATATTTTTATGTAAAGGAAAATGGCACTGCATTGCTAGTTTATATAGAATCCAGGGCCTTTCCCTAAGCCATGGAGCTAATAATGACTGGCAGACAGGGCCGGCTCTATCACTAGGCTAACTAGGCAGCCGCCTAGGGGCGCAGCTGGCAAACGGGGCGGTGGAGAGACTGAGAGAGACTCAAACCAGGAGATAGTGGGCTTTATGCAAACCATGATTTACCATTATGTCTGAATGCAGCTTTCCATTCAGGCTAAGAACCAAACTTAGCCTTGGGCCAATGCAGATAGACTGGTAGGTGCTGCAGCCAGCTGGTGCAGGTGGCTGCTGGCGGGGCTGGAAAGCTTGTGAGCCCGGGCAGGCGGGTGGGCACTGGGACTGGGGAGTGTCCCTTGTGGGCGGATCTCCAGTGGTGGAAAGGGCAGCTCTGCGGTGGGGGGGGGCGCTACAAGGCAGCCTCACCTGGGGGGCGCCACAAGGTAGCCTCGCCTAGTGCGCAAAAAACCCCGGGGGCCAGCCCTGCTGGCAGTGTGCTCTGCATAGGTGACATCAGCTTAGTTTGCTTTCCTGGGGACATGTGCTAATTTTCTGGTTCTCAAAAAAAGTACATGTCATTCGCATTATCTGTTGATTCACTGTCTCCACCCATAGCTGCCTTGTGCAGCTGTGAAAAGCAGATCGTAGAGGCACCAGAAGTTACAATGAATATTCTGAGAGATTACTCAATTGTTATTTTTAGTATTCAGAGCCACATCTGAATAATGCTGCAACAATAATAAACACTGACTTTTTTGTTTACATATTTAATTAGTTAATGACTGAGTCCACATCCCTACCCAGCAATGCTCAGATATAATGCTCAGAGTAGGAACGAAACAGCAATGACCAGCCATTTAGCATAAGGAATCAGGACATGACCTATTTTCATGAGATCAGATCCAGAGATTGCTGTGGAGAGACAGCCTCTTGTTTGTTTAGCTCAGGTAATCTACACTTGACAAATAAGATCTTTTATATCCACTTTCAAAGCTTGCACATTTTTAAAGCTACAATTGGTCCAATAAAAACATCATCTTTATACTACTTTTCTCATTTTTGCATGTAGGCACATTTTAATAATTCCAAGCAAAATGCTTCAAAATGTTACTTAATCGAATCAATAAAATTGGTTTTCCTGCTGATGCTGACTTTACAATCCTCCATTAAATTGATCGATGCATTTACATCGGATTGTTGTTCTTGCATTATTGAAAAGTTAATCATGCATGCACCTCTTTCCAAAACCAAATTAAATGGAAAGAAAGGAAAATAAACAAGTTATTTTTTTCTTTCGTAACTCCTGAGTCTGTGGTAACATGGTATAGTGGGATTCATACCTTCCATATGCAAACCTCTGTTAAATTCTGATGTAAATCTTGTGTTCTGTAATAAATAGTTAGGACAGTCAAGCCATGCCAGTATAAAATGGGAAAAAAAATCTCACAGGTGCAGAATAAAAGTACTTTACTCCAATGTCTAGATCCCAATATATGTCAAACTATTAACTCATTGTCATTGACTGAGGAAGGGGAGGAACTACCTAGTAGTTGATATGCTCTTTTTGGAGCATATCAACAAAGTTATGTGTTTTAATTGTTTTTAATGCTTGTGTTTTAATGGGTTTGTTTTATTAGTTGTAAACTTGCTTCCGGCAGGTCTCTGGAGAGGCGGCATATACATTTTCTAAATAAATAAATAAACCACATTCTCTGGAGGTAGAAATGTGGTAGGATCCAGCCTTTCGCGTAAAGCGTTGGTCTCTTGTTCGTCCTTTGTGTTTTGCCTCCTGTTTTGTGGTGATGCTCCTGTGGTTTGTTTTGTCAGAACAAACTCCAGCCATTGCAACCTAATTCACTCTTTGGGATTTTTCTTGTTTGTTGACCTAAAGCAGGCTGCTTGTGAACCAGAAACCAAGGACATGTTGTACCCGCCATGTACTGGATTCTTTATTTTTGCCATTCCAGGTAGGTATCAAAAATAGGAGGCTTATGAAATGGCTGTACTTGGCTAGCTGTGCTGAACTTGGTTACTTAAAATAGGTTGGATCCCAATGATAATTTCGACAGAGAAAGGGGGTGATTTGATTCCCCCCATCCTAATATAAACTTCCAATTTGCCTCTTCTGTTTTTCCTGGAGGTCCGCTGTCTCCTAGGTGGAGCATTGCGGGAAAAGCAGTGAGCTGCAGTGGGAGAAGGGAGACAGAGAACTTCCACTGGGAATTATCATCAGGACCCAACCTAAGCTGTGCAGACCTGCTCCGAGTATTTAGGCTTGCGCTTGCTGAAATCAGCTCATGCTTCCACTGCCCATTGTGTCTCTCTGATAAAAACAGCAAAGGGAAACAGGGCTGCGAGGTGGCTCCAGAGAATATGTTGGCTCTCAGCATTCCAGCTTCTGCATGGGTCGTACAGTCATAGAACCTTACACAGTCTATATTACAATGCACAACAAGGCGCTGGCATAAGATAACCATTGTCATTGATCACAAGTAGCAATTGATCTATAGCTAGGAGAAGATTCCTTTCATTTTTACCAATGACGAAATACTGTGGGTTGAGTGTCTAGAAAAATGTGTTCTCTCTAGACAATGAACGAGGAACACAACTGCACATTTATTGCAGACTGAAATGGTTGGCTGGAAAGACCTCGGCAGCAGTCAGACTGTAGGGCTCGGTTCAGTCTTGTAATGAGCTGTGGCAGAAGGCATATAGGCTAAAGCTAGGAAATACAACAGCGTCAGGCTGCCAGATGAGAGTTTGGGCTGACGGCCAGTTAGAATACATTCTGGCTGCCGTCTGGGATCACGTTCTCTGCTGGACCATGTGTCTCATGCCCTGGTTGCACAAATGCACCTGAAGGGTCTTCTTATACATATGCAGCTCTTTTCCTGATATGCATAAATAGGCTGCTTTTATGCACAAGCCCCCACATAGGATGCACCAGCCAGGCTTTTCCACATCTCTTAGATCACAAGCTGAAGCAAATCCTTCTTCTTAGCATTTGTTTAGCATACAAGGTGCTTTCCAGTTCGTCTTGTGTTCAGAATTCCAGAAACCCTGCGATAATTTCCATTGAAATGAAACTCAGATCTGGGGCAAAAGGGATCTGAGTTATTACAAAGAGTAGCATTAGCATTGTTGATGTTGCACCATTTGTAGAATGACAGAACCGAAAGGACAAGTCTGTGCCCCAAGGAATTTACAGTATGGATTTTGACGGGGGGAGAGGGAAAGGAAGGCAAGAAAAACAATGGAAAAGTATAAATCCAGTTAGTTTCAGAGGGTTTGTGTGCTGGTTTGCAGTAGAGCCGTTAGATAAGCTTTTGAGAGAGTCCAAGGTTCCTCATCAGATTCTCAAAGGCTTGTACCCCCAAAGTCTTGTTGGTCTCCAAGGTGCTACTGGATCCGAATCTAGACGTATAAATGCAGTTATGCCTACTGGCAGGGGTCCATTGGAGCGGGAGTGCACAGGAGCGCAGCTCCGGGAGTGAGAGGCCCAGGGGGCGGGCACATGACCAAGCCCCGCCCCCTCCTCGGCTTCCCTGAGCAGTGCAGAGGCGCAGCGCCCCAGGGAAAGCCCTGCTAGGGTCTTTATTGTTTTTAATGTTTTGTTTTAATATTGATAATTTTATCATTGTTCCTTTTATGACTGTGTGCTGCTTTTCCAGAGACTTGCTCAAGGTGGCATATAAATTTTCTAAGTATACCATTTTTTATCTGGGCACATGGCACATAAGTACTGGAGAAATTTCACCAACCCTTCAGCAGCTTTCACCCCATCAGTTTGGTGTAGTGGTCAGGAGTTGGACTCTAATCTGGGAGAACTGGGTTTGATTCCCCACTCCTCCACATGCAACTGCTGGTGTGACCTTGGGCCAGTCACAAGTTCTCTCAGAGCTATTCTCTCATGAGCAGTTCTCAAAAGACCTCTCTCAGCCCCACCTACCTCTCAGGGTGTCTTGTTGTGGGGAGGGGAAGGGAAAGGGATGGGTGGTGCACATATCCTGGGTATCTCAAGTCTACTTGAAACCTGGTGGTTTCAAGGGAGCAGGAAGAGAATGAGGGTGTGTTCTTTACGCTTATTTTTATTGCACAAAGTATTGGATGGGGAAGGGAATGGAGGAAGAGCAGATCCGTTTCACTCACCTGTGGAGTGGAGCCTGAAGGGTCCGTGTTGCCTTCTGACACACTTTCGGTATGTTAGGGGGTGTGGCATATGCAAATGAGTTATGCAAATGAGTTATGCTAATGAGCTCCTGCACCTCTTTTTCTACGAAATGACCCCTGCCTACTGGTGAGTGAGAATTAAAGGCTGGCGCCAAAGACACTCCTATCAGTCTTCAGAATATGCAAAACAGTCATGTTCAGGAGGGCATTCTTATGAATGGTAACAGAACAGGACACTCCAGGAGGCTGCTTCACAATAGAATGGGACTGTAGTGTGCTTGCAATGATCATTGTAAGTGTTGGCCTGCTTATACGGCATTGTCTCCTACCTTTATCATTGCACTGAGCGCATTGTTTATGGCATACCTTGCCTTAGGCTGGGGTTTGGTTTTTTTTAAATTCCTTTCAGTTCTGTACTATTGCATTGTTGGTTGGATGTCTGAGTGCATTGTTTGATTGTGTAACCTGCCTTGAGTCTCAGCCAGAAAGGCAGGCTAAAAAATAAAGTAAATAAATAAAGTAGTTGCAGGAAATGTAAATGAGAGCAGTCAAGGGGAAAGAGAGAGAGAGAGAGAGATGGTATCACACAGGTGTTCTGGGAAGACTTTGGGAGTGTAGTCAAGGACACTGCAAGGCATGAGGGCTAGCAAGGGTGAACAGGGAGAGGTGTTCAAGGGAGCTAGAGCTCTTTTGGCAGTGGAGAGTTGTAAAAGAAGAAAGGTTGGTTTTATACCCTGCCCTTCACTACCTGAGGAGTCTCAGAGCAGCTTCCAATCACCTTCTCTTCTTCTTCCCACAACAGGCACCCTGTGAGAGAGTTCTGAGAAAACTGTGACTGGCCCAAGGTCACCCAGATGGCTTCATGTGGAAGAATGAAGAATCCAACCTGGTTCTCCAGACTAGAGTCCACCACTATTAACCACTACACCAAGCTGGCTCTCCCCCTGGTAGGAAGGGAGACAAACGTCATAGGCAGGAATATATCATGATTGGAGGATAATAGAAGCCATGGCCGTGTAGGATTTGAAAGGGTAGTGAACTGGTGCAGGAATCCAGGCAGGGCACCCTGTAGTCTGACTGGAGAAAGAGGTGGGGAGTTTGGGAAGCAGAGTTCTAGTGAGAGATGAGAAAAAGTAAGATGTGATAGTGGAAGGCTAGAGAGCAGAAGGTTGTAGTCATCAAGTGCTTACACTAAGGGAATGGAAAGGAAGGGCCTGATTTCCCCTAGTTGTTTAGCAATGGATTTCTGCCCAGTCGATGGGGAGGGCATTATTAAAGAGACTGAATGCAGGTCTCCCAGCTCCAAAGCCAACTTTCTATTCTCCAGACCATACTTGCTATGTCCTTCATCATACTAACGCAACAAGGCATCAAAGGCAAACTATATTGGCATGTCACTATAAATGATGGTAATGAGAATGGTAGCATTTAACACAGGGAAGTTCTGCTTGTCAATCCTTGATCTGCAGCTTTGAAGGGGATTTTGAATAAGTTGGGGCTGCCATATCCAGAGGCTACCAGCATTCAGCAGAGGGAATCACACTACACCATTTCAACCGACTTGCTGTTCTTCTCTGCTGCCTCCTATAGCAAATAGGGTGTAATTTCAACCTACAGATGTAGAAATGGACAGATTATTACTGTGTCCAGACATGGAAGGGGGAGGAGCCACTGCGCAGACCATCTTGCAACTCTGAGCTCTTCAAGCCACATAAGAACATAAGAGAAGCCAATGCTGGATCAGACCAATGGTCCACCCTGTTCAACATTCTGTCACACAGTGGCCAAAAATACCAGGTGCCATCAGGAGGTCCACCAGTGGGGCCAGGGCACTAGAAGCTCTCCTACAGCAATCCTCAAGTAAGTCATTATAAAGCCTCCATTTCACGATACTAGCCAAATAAATAGGTGTGTCCAGAGTGAAAGTTGGAGTGGATCCCAAGTTTTGCATTCTACTTAATAATCGGAAAAGCAGCTAGCAGAGTTAGATTGACTGGTATTTTACAGTGAGTTGATCTATTGGAGTGCTCTGCCTTCTTCTGGCCCGTTAAGCATTCAGAACGCTTGCCTTCTATTTCATGGCTCCAGAACACTGGGCCAAAACAGTCAGTTTGCCAAATGTCATGTCATTCTTCTGTCATTCTACGAAAGAGGCAGCTACTATTGAGATAGAGTGCTGTTTCCTTGAAATAGAGTACAATGCTCAGACATTACTTGGATTCTTTTTTTAGTCAGAGAAGAGACTGCAGCTAATGCTGCAGGTGTAACTCCCAGGGAAGTAAATGAAACATATGACCGACAGTGGGATTGTCCCTTAGGGAAAGGGCATGTATCATCAGTGGGAGGGAGTTCACTCTGGCGCCACTGAGAACTGATGGAGCCTCCTTGCCAAAGCAATGACTCAGGAATGGGAATAAATATACATATTTCTGATCCTTTAACCCCATCCATAACTGACATGGACAATAAAAGAGATAGATTCATCTGACTTCTGATGCAGTGTGCATGCACCCAAAAGCTTATACCCAGAATAAAGCTTTGTTGGTCTTAAAGGTACCACTGGACTCAAACTTTGACATAAATAGAGTTCTGTCCATCCTTGGCCTATCTCCCTAAAAGCAGTGATGTTTTGACATTTCCCCTGATTTTTCTTCTTTATTTGGCTTTTAGTACTTAATAATATTTGGCTTAGTTGTCCCTTTATAAAAAAATTCATCTCCATAGGAAACATGTTCATAATTTTACCTTTCATCCTAATTGGGATAAAATTCTCAGGGAAATTCTCATGCGATCCTTGCAGCCATGTTTCAGACAGAACGGGCCCTTACTTTGTAGGCAGAGTGGGCAGAGGGAGATGCTCGGCGACCCGAGAAAGCAGGTAATGTGCCAGAAAAGGCACAAGTATATAAACAATAAATAAAATAAAAGAGTCAATAAGCATGGAAGGAACATTGTGCTTTGTTGCACTAAGCATGTAAGAATCGGGTGGAGGGTTCATAGTTTTCCAAACTGCCATTCAATTCTTTCTTCCTACCTGGTAGTGTTGTTGTTGTTCAGTTCACAGTCGAGTCCAACTCTTTGTGACTGCATGGACCACATCACGCCAGGCCCTCCTGTCCTCCATCACCCTCTGGAGCCTGCTCAACTCCATGCTTGTTGCATCAATAACACTGTCCAGCCATCTCACCCTTTGCCATCTCCTTCTTCTTTTGCCTTCAATTTTTCCTGCAAAGATATTTTTGTGTACTTACATGAGTCTACCAGTTCTTGTGTAAAGAAAAGGGTGTGTATGTAGGGGGGAAGGGGTCTGATATTAAACAGGAGTGGAATGTGCAGTTGAGGGGAACTAAAACCCTGCCTTTCCTTTAAGTGTGTTCTGCTTCTTTCAACATTTTTCTCCCAGCCTGGCCATTATAGTGACTTGGGAGAAAAAGTGGAAAGGAACAGGGGACTGGATTTAATTCCATGCAATTAACCGAATCTTCCATGTTTATTTGAAAATGCCCCACTTGGTTTTACACAAGAATGAAAAAGACCTCATGAGAAAATACACAAAGGCCAGGTCTAATTTTTGGACCTTAGCTTAATTAATTTTAAAAAGTTGACTGCCTTTTTCCCTACTAAGGTTAACTAGCACTATCCGGCAGGGTGGGCAGGAGCAGGAGGACAGAACTGTCCCTGAAAAATATTGTATGTGGAGAAAAGAACTGCCCTTCCTGAATCCCCTTCCTTACACAGCTGCAGAAAAATTGAAGCCATCAATGCACCTCAATTCCTTCGTCATCTCTCATCTTTCAGGTCTCATCTGGTTTGATCTCTCTCTCTGTTATGGACATGGGAAGATGAGTCCTTGCTGGTGGAGGATGAAAACCTGCCCCCAAGCCCTGCCTTAGCAGACCCTCCCTGAGAGGTGGGTCTCTCAGTGCCGCCCTGAAGGGACCCTTTGCAGGTACCAGTACCACCCCCTGAGCCAGCACCAGTATTGTCCCTGAGCTAGCAGGGCCCTCAGACCAAGAGGTCCTGGCATGGAGCTGCTCACTGCCAGATTTGCCCCAGTCTCCTGCAGGACTCTAGGAGTAGAGAAAACAAAGAGCTAGGGCTGAAGCCTGGACCAGGCACAGGAGTGTGTGCTTGGCAACCTGAGGCCTCCTCTCTGCTGACAAGGTGTCAGGAGAGACCAATGAGTCATGACATAATGTGAGCCCTGGTGCTCCTCATGAATAGAAGAGCTGTCTCAGCTTGTGGAGAGGAGCCTAATGTGGGAACTAGCATCTCTTGTAGGGAAACTCCCTACATAAGTCTGCAGTGAGGCTGGAGCCAGTGTGGAATCAAGTTGTCTACCGTAGGGTTGCCAGATCCTACCTGGCTGCTGGCCGGGGGCTCCAGGGTCAATCCCAGGATCTTCTGGTGCACATCAGTTTGAGCCCAATTTTACCATAGAATTTTGCCCCAAAACTAGAGCGTCACCCCCCTGACATTGGCGACATGATGACATCACTTCTGGGTGATGTCATTACGTTGCATTCAGGATCACTTGCATGTGGGGGGGGGGGGTTCCCCCTGCTGGCCAATTGTCTGGCAGCAGAAAGGGGCCCCCCAAAGTGGAAAACCTTCACCTGGACTAGGGGCCTGGCAACACTAGTCTACAGCCTTGCTGGCTAACCCATCACTTGTCTGATCTGCTAGTTGCTGGCTTTTGGAACCTTGTTGTCTGAACTTCAGATTGCCTCTGAACTTTGCCTCTGAAAGATGCAACCAGACCTCGACTGTGACATTTGACTTTGCCTCTGGGTTATGTTACCTGACCTTCGGCTTTGACTTTGGACTGTGACCCTAGAAACCTTGCTGTGGGACCTGGCTGTTGCCTGGGTCTTACCTCCAGCCTAATAAGCAGGACATTCTCTTGACAGTAAATGGTAGGTGCTGTGTTGTATGGGAGGGGGGGCATTTGCCTCTATCCCACAAAGGGCTTAACTACAACACTTGCATCTATCATCCAGCAGCAGAGCTGCCTGCCACTTGATGAGTGTGTGCGCGCGTAGAAATACAGCGCTTGCCTATTACTCCCACCCTCCAGGGTCTATATTAATGTTGTTTGTCTGCCAGGGTGCAAAACCAAAATATATATCCCTGTGCTTAACAGATATAGTATCAGAGGGAGTATTAAGTAAACAGAACGACAACATACATAGAATCAAAGCCCTTCCCAGACCAGCAAATTGTCAGTGTGGTTGGTGTAAACTAAATTCTTAGGAAAGACAAGTCTATCAGTATAATCTTATGGCAATATCTGTGTAACTCTGTTGGTTGGTAAAGATCTATGTCAGGTTAATGTTGGCTGAATTAGTATCTCGTCTTTCCACTGTCCAGGGTGAACTCTCAGCCAGAGACAACTAGGTGTTAGGCTAAGGGGTTTCCGAGTAATACTATTGCTCATTTTTATAGAATCATAGAGTTGGAAGGGGCCATTCAGACCATCTAGTCCAACCCCCTGCCCAATGCAGGACCAGCCTAAAGCATCTCTGACAAATATTCACCCAGCCTCTTCTTGAAAGCTGCCAGTGAAGAGGATTATTTATTGTATTAGCCAATAAAGATTTTTTTCAGTTAATGGAATGCACATCCCTACCTTTGAGTTTTCCTGAAGTTTCCCATAAGCTCTCCCTGCCCCTCAGTGAATAGGACTTTCTCTCCTCCAGATGCCCGTCACCCTCTGATGGTGTCACTGGCTGGCTTGCTTGTCTTTGGAGGTTGCTGTCCACTGCTTGTGAGAGGCACACAAAGAGAACCTCTCCAGGATGTCCCCTGCCATTTTTGGAGGTTGCCATGGGTGCCATCTTACTACAGAGTGCCTCCTGGCTGATGACCTTGTGGCCAATATCTTTCAGCTTCCTAGAAGGCTAAATCTGTGCGAGAATTTGCTTATTCATTAGGAAGAATGTGTTAAAATTCTCCATACGCTTTTATCCATTAAGGCAGAAGCTTATTTTATTGCAGGGCAAAAAGAAAAAAAAATCTTTATTTCAACTCAAGCATAAATTTTTATGAATCAGGTCCAAAAGAATTAAATAAAATGTATTTATAAAACTGAAGTTCAAAGAGTCTTAATAGGAAGAAATCTCTTGTGTGAAACATTTAGGTAATGACTATCATAAAACTGAAATCTTTTGAGTGCAATTATGTGTTCTTAGTGAATTTCCTTTTCACATCTGAATTGGGAGGAGAAAATTTTTTATTATGCCTGATAGTGTATTTATCCCACATAATAGGTTATAATTGCTATTTATCTCTGCCACATTTCTAGCTGAAACCTGAGAAACACCTAGCAAGGGATCTATAAACCAGCCCTGATACTCAGTCCCAAGAGAGCTAGTGACTGTGGCCCAGTGAGTACATGTCTGAAGCTTCCATTTGACCTACTATGTGTACTTGCTTACCAGTATGACCAAATTAGATCCCCACGTGCCTGGTGAGAGCCAGTTTGGTGTAGTGGACTCTAAGTGCGCGGACTCTAATCTGGGAGAACCAGGTTTGATTCCCCACTCCTCCACTTGCAGTTGCTGGATGACCTTGGGCAAGCCATAGTTCTGCCACAGCTGTTCTCTCAAGGACAGCTCTGGAAAGAGCTCTCTCAGCCTCACCTATCCCACAGGGTGTCTGTTGTGTGGAGGGGAAGGGAAAGGAGTTTGTAAGCCGCTCTGAGTTGCCAAGTGAAGGCTGGGATATAAATCCAATCTCTTCTTCTATAAATAATGCTGGGTGCTCCATGCACAAAACTCCCAGAATACCATTTGGTTAGACCTTGAAAACGTTAGTTCTTGCATTACCAAAGTTGCCTGTTTACTGCTTAGGGGGTGATGATGGCTCAGAGGTTAAGATGCTGAGCTGCAGACCAGCGGGTTGGTAGCTCAGCAGTTCGAGACCCGAGTGCTGCGTGATGGAGTGAGCTCCCGTCTCTGGCCTCAGCTTTTGCCAACCTAGCAGTTCAAAAGCAAGAAATTACAAGTAAATAAATAGGTACTGCTTTGGTGGGAAGGTAACAGTGTTCCGTGCACCTCGACATTTAGTCATGCTGGCCCCATGGCCATGGAAAAAGTCTTCAGACAGCGCTGGCTCTTTGGCTTGAAAAGGGAGATGAGCACCACCCCCTAGAGTCGGATTTGACTGGCTTTTGAGCAAGGGAAACCTTTACCTTTACTGAAAAGGTCAGTTCTTACATTACCAAAGTTGCCTGTTTACTGCTTTCTGTTGCCCCCATCCTACTAGTCCACTAACATACAAACATTAAGAACACGTGGCAGTGTCAGGGACACCTCAGCCTGGGCTCAGACATTGCTGCTTTGGGAAATAATTGCCATGTTTGTTCCTCCCTTTTCCTCTCGCTGCTAATGGCACAAAAGTAGAGCTGAATGGAGCTGTTGGGGGAATTTCAGTAAAAACTCTGATAAGGGTGTGATAAAAGCATTTGCTTGTGATTCACTGGTTTCCGTTTATTTCCCAGATGCAATGGTCATAAATAAAAAAGGGTGCCGTTTACAGTGGTATGCAAAATGTAACCCTAAACAGCAGTACAGTGAAGACCTTGTAAGAAAGCAGAATGCATATGGCACAGAGGAATTTGCATTGCTGATTATGAGATAAAGTCCACACAGGAGCCTTTATCTTAGCTAACTAATAGGAGTCCTTTGTTATAAGGAACTTCATTCTAAAGAGGACAGAGATAGCTTATATGCAGTGTTCCCTCTAAGCTGAGTTAGTGTGAGCTAGCTCACAGTTTTTTAGCCTCTGGCTCAAACATTTTTGTCTTAGCTCAGGAAGGATGGCTCCAGAGTAAATTAATTTATGCAGTAGCCAAATCGCTCACTCACAACTTTAATGCCAGTAGCTCACAAAGCAGAATTTTTGCTCACAAGACCCCACAGCTTAGAGGGAGCACTGCTTATATGTGCTGTGAATGGTTTTTATTGTTTTAATTTTGTACATCGCCTAGAGCCCCACAGCTGTGGGGATTAGGCGATTCAAAAACTTAAATAAATAGCATTCTAATCTAACTAGCTAAACTGGGGTAGGTGGACATGCAGGAAAGTGTGCCCTGCTCTCATGGCTGCAAGGTGGAGAAGAGAGAGGGAAAGTCTCAGCAGGAAGGAAGGAAAGATCCCCAGAGAGAAGGAATCTGTGCCTCAAAGTGACAGCCCCAGAACTGCAAGAAAGAGGAAGGATCTCTCTCTCTCTGGCTCTCTCTCTTTCTCTCTAGCCTTCCTTTGAAGTCTCAGGCTAAGAGATAGTGCAAGGTCCTTCAGGCTCAAAAGACCAAAATTGTGTGTCCTCATTAAACATTCAAGCACTTGGACCAATTTTATTTAATTTTTTAGAAAGTTGCTGACAGCTCAGGCTTTCTGGATGTCGAACAGGCCTCATACAGAGAGGGGACAGCATCAGCACTGATGAACACTACTTATGTTCCGTCGCTTGAAATGACACATCCTTCCCCTTTCAAAGGCAATAATACTGACTAGTGAAAACCTAACTTGGGACCCTGAATCTTTGGGTACTTTGAGTTTGCTGTCCACTCAAATCGATGGATCTGCTGCTTTTGTGCTGTTTGCAGCTTATCTAGGTGTACTGTAGCCATTAGCACTTTCCCCCTTCTTTTCGCCCCAATAGGTCAGTGTTATCCTGACTGGAAGGCTGGACGATGGGCACCGTCACCCCATTGGCTCAGGTCATAGCCATGATAGACACTGTGGCCAGCTTTTGTTTGCCACAACCCACCAACCTGAGATCCAAAACCCACCAACCAAGAGGTGATCCTGTTTGTAGGAGGAATGCTGGATGTTGTTAATGAATCCTTGTGTGTGCCTTTCACGGTGATATATTAAATTCTGGTATCAATTACTGATGGGCTTTGGAAAGATTATATGCCTAGTTTGGTGTAGTGGGCAAGAGCGGCAGACTCTAATCTGGAGAACTGGGTTTGATTCCCTACTCCTCCACATGCAGCCAGCCGGGTAACCTTGGGTCAGTCACAGCTCTCTCAGAGCTCTCTAAGCCCCACCTACCTCACAGGGTGTCTGTTGTAGGGAGAGGAAGGGAAGGAGATTGTAAGCCACTCTGAGACTCTGAGTGAAAGGCGGAGTACAAATCCAATCCGTCTCCTTCTCCATCTCCTCCTCCTCCTCCTCCTCCTCTTCCCTTTCCAACTGGAAGAGAAAGGATGTTGCATTGGGTGCTGTGGAAAGGAAACAAGCCATCAAAAGATCATTCAAACTCTGGGCCTGACGTGCCTAAGAACATAAAACAAATGCTTAAAACTCCCTAACAACAACAGAATCTATGTTTGCTGTATAAACAGCTGAAGTCTTTCCACATGAAATAGAGAAAGGGCATTTGCTGGAGTAATGCCATGCAGAGGACCTACTACTGAAGCTCTGTTTGTGTGATGGTGGAAACAAAAACATTTTAAGAATGTTTGTGATTACTTGCTCACTCTGAAATGTAGCTGCTACCTAAACAAGAATAGGTTGGGTCACAAAGAACACAGTTCTGCATTTCTCTTAAGAACACAAGAGAAGGAGTGCCTAGCTCAGACTCACACACACGCACACAAAACATAACACTCGACACAGAATGATTTCAGAATGAACCCCAGGAGATCTGGTATGTGCTCAAACAGATCATTTTGGCCACCAGATGCTGCAATGTATTGGTGAATGTATTCCTGAAATACTATACCAAGAAATGTGCCTTTCCCTCTCATTAAATTCTCACACAATGTATCTGAGAAAGCTGCTAATCCGTAGCACAGCTCCATGAAACAGTATGTGGGCTATATCAGTATTCTAATGTTCATCTTCTGCCAGCCTGAGAATTGTAAGAGGTTACCATTTCATAGTCCAATTCTCCACTTACTATAATCCCTGTGGGGGAAGCTATAAACAGATGTTGATTCTCTTTAGAGACGTTATTTGTTCCTGGAGTCAGTGAATACACACAATCAGCATCCACCTTACCCTTGTATGCTCTCCTCCCTGAATTGGCATTTTTCTTTTCTTATGCCTCAGAGCACTTTATATGGGGTTACTTACATCACTCATCTGGGCAGTACAACAGAACAATGTAATGTGCAAGATCCTGACTGACACAGCAGTGGAATAGGGTCAGTCTGGATAGGAGGTGGGCCTTCATGTCATTGCCATAGAGAACTATTAGACTTGTGGCTACTGACCACACAGGGACACTCTATTTTATGGCAATTAGATCCTCCACATGAGGGGCATATATGTAGTAGAAGATTGGATTTATACCCCACCCTTCACTCAGGGTCTTACAATCACCTTCCCTTCCTCTCCCCACAACAGAAATCCTGTAATGTAGGTGTGGCTGAGAGAGCTCTGAGAAAACTGCTCCTGAGAGAACAGCTCTGAGAGATCTGTGGCTTGCCCAAGGTCACCCAGCAGCTGCATGTGGAGGAGTGCGGAATCAAACCCGGTTCTAGAGTCCACCACTCCTAACCAGTATACCAAACTGGTTTAGCTGCCATTCCTAAAGTGATCATGTGGGGAATGCCAATTCACTGTTCTGAATGTATCATTCTGGTGAGAAAAGACCCACACTGTTTTCAAGTTTCTTTCTGAGGTGATTCAAGGACTGAACTATATAGCCTGAAAAATGGCTAGAGGCCTCGATATCCAGAGGACTGTTGTATTCTGTAGACTGCTGCACTCCAACAGAAGCTGATTACCTCTACCATAGAATTTAGGCTGGTGATGATCAGAGACAGGGGTCTTATTGCTGGTGATGCCTGGACTTTGGAACTCCATTTCTAGGGCAGTTCATGCACCCCTCCCTTTCATCATTCGGTTTTTTTAAAATGGGCTTTTGGGAAACCAAGCAGGTGTCATTTTATTTTTTTTATTTTAGGGATCTGGGAGGAGTGTTACTACATATTATAATTTATTTATTAATTAAAACATTTATTTATTAAAATAAATAAATTTTCCTCTTGGATCAAGGTGGCTTACAACAATACTGGAAACTTCCCCAGCTAAAGCCAAGGATAAACTAACAAGACCAGGTCCCTCCTCCCCTCTTAAAAGAGGTCTGATGTTCAAAGCCCCTCAAATGCCTTGGCAAACAGGCAGCGATTCCTGATGATCTCCATGGAAAAAGAAGAAGAGGAGAAGGAGGAGGAGATTGGATTTATACCCCACCCTTCACTCAAAGTCTCAGAGCGGCTTACAAACTCCTTTCCCTTCCCCTCCCCACAACAGACACCCTGTGAGGTAGGTAGGGCTGAGAGAGCTCTGAGACAACTGTCCTTGAGAGAACAGCTGTGACAGAAATATGGCTTGCCCAAGGTCCTCCAGCAGCTGAAAGTGGAGGAGTGGGGAATCAAACCCGGTTCTCCCAGATTACAGTCTGTGCACTTAACCACATCATCCAACTGGCTCCCTCTCCTCTCTTCAGGGAGCCCATTTCACAAAGCCAGAGTGGGGATCTGCAAGATTTGGGCAGAGAATCTCACTACTTTCCCTCTCTTTACACCCCCATCACTTCGTCCAACTTTTTCTGTCCCCTGCCTTGCCTTCCACCACTCTGTCCTCCTTTCCTTTTACTCCCTTCCCCCATGGCACACTGCCTTCTCCTTCTGCCAGGCTCACCTGGCAGTGGCCCCTCTTTTGCCCTCCCCACCACCTCCTCCTTCCTTCCTGGTTTTTCCAGTCACTGCCATGCCTGTCTGCTTGCAGCATTCCTTCTCTACCTACCAGGCTCACCCAGCAATTGTGGTGGTGCCTCTGTCAGTTTCCCTGCCGCCGCCTCCCTTCCTCCCCACCATTTCTAATGTCACCGTGGTGGCTCCTGGCAAGACTGACATCCACACCTTCAAGCCACTCCTGCCGGCTCTGAACGTTTATGGGATTGCTAAGCAATCCTCAGAGTGACAGCTGCGTTCTCACAAGGGACTGTTGGAAGATCTTGGGTTTTGCTCCCTATCAGTTAACCTCTTTGAAATTCTGAAAATTTCTGTCTGTTTAATTTTTGTACAAACCTGAGGATTGTCTCAGGCTTGTAGAAACAAGCCCACAGTCTGTATATGGCTACAGTGTGGGTTTTTGTTTTGTTTTTTTTAGATCTGTGCTCTGTGGGTCAGAATTCGATATATAGCAAGTGGGGCCCCCACAAGGACGTGTGGGGACCATCTCATCCCGAGAATGCTACGAGGGTCAAGCTACAGCAAATAAAATTATATCAAAAGAAATATTTATTATAAGGTGTACACAACAATATAATTAAAAGCATAGGGCCTGAATATAGGGTTGCCAAGTCCAAAGTGGAAAATACCTGGGGACTTTGGGGGTGGAGCCAGGAGAGGGTGGGGTTTGGGGAGGGGAGGAGCCTCCACATGGTACAATGCCATAGAGGCCATCCTTCAAAGCAGCCATTTTCTCCAGGGGAATTGATCTCTGTCAGCTGGAGTTCAGTTGTAAAAGCAGGGGATCCCCAGGCCCCACCTGGAGGTTGGCAACCCTACCTGAATATCATGTTTTAAATGTATTTTGTGTATACATTATAATAAATATTTCTTTTGATATGATTTCATTTGCTGTAACTTGGCCCTTGTAGCATTCTCAGTATATTCAGGTTGAGCTTGTTTCCTCCTTCTCCTGTCTTTGACTGTCTCATACCCCCACTATTTTCTCTTTCTCTTCCCAGAAAGCCCCCATAGCCCTCTCACCCTTTTCTGCTACCTTTTCTGCTTCCCACCCACCAACTGATCTACCTTTTATCTTTGGATATTTACTTCAGTATTATTTATTTACTTCATACCCCACCTTTTTCCACAAGAAGAAGAGTTGGATTTATACCCCACCCTTCACTTAGAGTCTCAGAGTGGCTTACAATCTCTTTCCCTTCCTCTCCCCACAACAGGCACCCTGTGAGGTAGGTGGGGCTGAGAGAGTGCTGAGACAACTGTGACTGATCCAAGGTCACCCAGCTGGCTGCATGTGGAGGAGTGGGGAATCAACCAGGTGTTTTCCAGATTATAGTCTGCTGCTCTTATCCACTACACCAAAATGGCTTAACCATTACTCCAAATGAAGGACCCAAAGCAGTCTATATCATTCTCTTCCATTTTATCTCCACAGCAGCCCTGTGAGGTAGGTTAAGTGGAAAGCATGTGACTGGCCTGGGGTAACCCAGCAGGAGTCCATGGCAGAGCAGAGATTTAAAGTGGGGTCACACAAATTGTAGTTTGAAATTCTAACCACTCTACTGCACTGGTTTTGTGGGTTGGCTGCTGTTGAACTGTGGTTATGAGTCATGCAACTTGCATGCTATAAAGCAGCCCAGTGGTTGCTGCTTGGATGGTCCTGCTTCTCCCTCAAAGGTCCAAACAACCCTGGAAAGTGCCCTGCCCTCTTCTCCTGCCTTTTACTGACAGAAACCAAGACTTCAACTGTCAATACTGTTGTGATCGCATGGCAATGACCACCATGTTTCTATTGTTTTGAGGAGTTTTAACCCCCGCCCCAGTGTTTGTTTGTTTTTAAAGATTTCAGAGTTTTCTGCAAACCTGGGGCTTTTCTCAAGTTCATAGAAAGATGTGTCTTGTCTGTTCATGGCTCTAATCTCCGGATTTATATACCCACAGAGTGTGGCCACCTTGAGAATTGGATATCATTCAATCATAAGCTTTATTGCATTAGCTCACAGCCTTAGCAACCGACATCAAAAATGCCAACAACATCAAAGGTTCCATGCAACAACCACAATAACAATACAATCTCTAATATATATTACAATTTTGTAAGCAATCGTTAAGATCACAATGAAAATTTGAGTTAAAACCAACATCAGTTCAAGCAATTCAGTCAGATAGTCAACAAAACACACAGATTTATCCATCCGCCGCATTAACAGTGGTTGGTTTTGGTTTGGCCTTTATCACCCATGCAACAAACTTTGCCGTTTGCATCGTTATCCATTTACTTTTGCTACCAAGTTGCACACACTAAATAATATACTTTCAATCCACTTTGCAACTGGATTTTACTGTGTGAAATGGCAAAATCCACTTGCAAATGGTTGCTGAAGTGGACTGAAACTGCATTATTGAGCATGTGTGAAAGCACCCATAGTTAGTGTATCATTATACGACCTCCCTGGATATGGTAATAAAATATTCCCAAGATACCTTCTGCGTTCTAATGCAAATCTTGGACAGTAAAAGACCAGAATTACATATATTAATATCATTTCTTATCTTTTAATGATGTGTTAATGCCCTCAAATACTACAGGAAAAAGGCAGAGTACTAATGATAATAAGTAAACCAACCGAACTAGCCTTTGGGGTGATTTCTTGCACTACATTTTGTACTTGGGTACAGGAGTCAGATACAAAGTACATTTTTAATATATTAGCTGTGCAGGGATGAATAAAACTCCATCTCTCTTGAAAATGCACCATTGCAGAAGACCAGTCCCTTCTGAGTCATCCATTCCATGTATTTTAAATTGGGAAAATGTTGCAATCTGCCCATGTTTGCAGTCCTTACAAATCGATGCCATTCACATATAAAATGTAGCATGGAAGGTAGCCCTTTGTGTAATGTAACAGCTCACGGGTAGAACTTCTTCTCAAGTAATCACATCCTCTACATGATCCCAGTGTCTCCCATGTGGCAGGTGAGCATGTGTAAGAAATAACTCAGTTTCCAGTATAGCAAAAGGGATTAAAAATAAGAAGCTGAAAAAAGGGGGGGGGGGACAAACTCTTTCCAGTTTTGGTGATGTCTCTCTCTCACGCTGTCTTTTCTCCTTTGGTGCGTAATTCTACCTGCCTGCTATACTCAAATTGTCCTCTTTTGTTGGTCTTCTTATCCTCACCACTAAAATGTGTTTCCTCTACCGGACCTATTAGCAGTAGCCATGCTTATTCTAATTATCTTAAGTACCGACTGAGAACAGGCCTCTTTTTATTGTGGTGGTTGACTGTTATAAAACAGTCCCTCCACCAGATGGTTGAAGACACACCAAGCCTATGAGTGGAAAAGACATAATTACAGACAAGCTGAATAAACAATGTGCTGTTTTTCAACATTCTGTTAATGCCACCTTTGCTTGTGTTTTTTTTAAAATTACTCATCACAACGGACTTCCCATTCTTGATAATTTTTGACAAGAAGTAAAAAGTGAGTAGCATAACTCAGCTTCCCTAAGGAAAATTGATAATTGCTGCAAACATCAGGACTTGGAGATTGTCAAGACTGTCATAGCTGCTTTCTTGGAGACAGTTGGTAATCATTAGGAGGGTGGGGAGAGTTCAGCTTTGCAGGTCAGTTACCCTCCCCCCCCCGGGGCCTCCAGACACTATACAGGGTTGCCAACCTCCAGGTTGCACCTGGAGATCTTCTACTATTACAATTGATCTCCAGATGACACAGATCAATTCCCCTGGGGAAAATGGCTGCTTTGGGGGCTGACCGTATAGCCTTATACCCTGCTGAGGTCCCTCCCCTCCCCAAATCCTGCCCTCCCCAGGCACCACCCCTAAATCTCCAGGTATTTCCCAACCCAGAGCTGGCAACCCTACAAGAATACATCCAGTGTAGCTGTGATAACTAGGGTTGTTTGTATTTCTCAGTCACAAATTCAGAATTTGGAGTTGGGTGTAGAATTCAGAATTTAAAGAAATATTGGGTTTTTATTAGCCATTACTCCAAAACTCCATTGTTTATATTGCTCCTCCATGCCCTCCCGCCATGTACATCAAAGCCAAATAGAGGTGATGAGAGGAAACTTTATCCAGAAGAGGACAAAAGGTAAAGACTGAAGGGAGGAGGCCAACCACACCTAATTTGACAGTCCTAAGCAACTTCCAAATAGAGCCTGAGGAAAACGGGAGGTGCCTAGAAACCAGCTTTCAGCAGTGATTAATGAGCTAATTAAGGACCTCCAAGAATTGCACTGGTGTACCGTCTGCCACCAAAGTGTCTCCCCTGTTGAAATTAGAGCTAATGCAAGGAAGGCATGCCTATATTTTGGATCAACCACCCTCAAGGTGACTCTCCTGTCATCTGTATTAGTTCTCCTCCCTGTCCCAACTGTGATGTCATTCTGGAGTCAACCTAGTTCCCAGCAAAGTGACACACCACTCCTATGGCCTGAGCCAAAGAACTGTACTCCCTCACACACGATCCCCATTTC
The DNA here is from genome assembly GCA_029233225.1 of Lepidodactylus listeri. Classification (NCBI taxonomy): domain Eukaryota; kingdom Metazoa; phylum Chordata; class Lepidosauria; order Squamata; family Gekkonidae; genus Lepidodactylus; species Lepidodactylus listeri. The sequence continues at coordinate 52,705,335 of JARCFY010000001.1, read as the reverse complement.
TCCTGCTTCTTCCACCTTTGTTTCCAAGCTCAGACCCACCCACTCAACATATAACTGTGGAAGGTTTCCATCCCTGAGGCCTGCTTTATCCTGCTTTGAGACACACCTGTCTTTTGAATGTTATTCAAGTCCCTGACTAGCCCATGACATGCAGCCTTGTTTTTCTTTTTTAGGACTTAGTTGCTGTCCAGCCACCAGGATATCCTTCCTCAGTTGGATTCCAGGCTTGGTGGTTCTCTTGCTCTCTTTTTCTCGCTTCCTTTTTTGGGTCTTCTTTGCTGCCTCCCATCCTGCCCTTCCCTCCACCTGAGTGGGGTAATGTCTCAGTCCTGTAACCTAATATTCAGACAGGCAAGGTAACGCCTCACACTCTTGGTGCTTGGAATCTCTTTCTCACCTTGACAATGGTGTGTTTCCCTTTTAATAAGCTGATTTCTGCTTCTCCTGGGAGTCCCTTCAAGCTAATTTATGCATTTCAAATATGAGCTAGCACAAAACGTTATTTTGCTGGCATGCAGGCTATTGCTCAGAATTCATTGTCAGAGCTTTGGAATGGTTTCCTGGAACATTTCTTGTTTGTTTCAGCTGTGTTAAAAACTGTGCAAGGGACTCTATAGGTAAAGGATGAGGGAGTGTGGGAAAGATGTAGTTTCCTTTGTGCTGGGCTGTTTTGGTTTAGGGCTCCATCTGGGAAGCAGAGTGCGGATGTGTCCAGGGTACACTTGTGTCTGACCACCCAGTTAGGAAAGGCAAGATCCAGCTGATGATATTTCATTGATTAGTAATGAGAAAGTTAAGCATGTGCCTAAATGACTCCCAGTGAAATCAAATGAATTTAGAAAACGCTTAACTTGGCTAGATTGACTTCCAAGTTCCTGTCTTCCTTTCTTTAGATTAATTCCCAAAGCAGTAGAGGCAACAAACTTATTTATCTTGGGCCACACAATAGCCATATCATAGGACTACGATTGGGTTATGATGATGCCAATTTGGGAGCAATAACCAAACCAGGAAAACTCTCTGAAGTTTGAATACAGTGTGGTGCTGGCAGAAGGTAAGTAAAGCTGATATTCACATACAATCAAAGAAGTCTGTTACTGTTACATACATTTTGCAGGGGTTCTGTTCTGATGTAACACTGAACCTTTGCGTATCATATAGCTGTTAAAGACAAAAACTGTATCTGGGAGAAAGTTGTAGATTTAGAATTTTGGTAGAGGAAACTTTCCTTTGGAGTTGCCAACATTTTCTCCCACCCACTGCATTCCTGTGTTTTTTACCAGCTAAGTGACAAATAGAATTTCTGCAGATATAACTTTTCCTGTATACTGTGATGACAAAAGTGTCATTTGCTAACTTTTCTGTGCTACGTAGCTATTAAAGACACAAGAGACTTGGTACACACAAAAGTTGGCAATCCATTCTCTGTGGCTGAGGCATTACACTCAGAGAAATGGGACTTATAATAATAAATTTCCCATTCTATGATTAAAGGAATCACCATCTTGTCTGGTCTGAATGCAGTTGCTGTGCTCAAACACATGCATAGACACACATACCAAGTATTTGTTTTATTTAGTTATTAAAACCCTACTTTTCTCCCCAGTGAGGACTCAAAGTGGCTTATAACATCATTCTTCCCCTCTGTTTTATCATCATGGCTACAGCCTAGTGAGGTAGGTTAGGCTAGGAGCATATGTCTGGCGCAAGGTGTTCGGGTTTGCAAGTGTCATCCCTTCAGTCATGAAAGGGTTAAGTTGAAGTCTCTGATAACAGCAAGTTTAGCACAGAACCAATTAGGTGTAGAGTAGAACCCACCAAAAAGGGGGAGGTTTTTTTTTCTTAATGGAGCAACTTTAAGATTGACTACTGACTAATCAATATACTGGAGACAGCTCATGCTATTCTGCACGTATGCAAGGAGTGGAGCTTTGCAGGGAAATTGTCATTCCTTCTTAGGGTCACAGAGATGGAGTGAGAGGGGAAAAAGAAACAAGACAGAATAGATCAGAGCTAGAAAGGTGAGTTAGACTGTTGTTGTTTTCTATCCATGTAGTCCCTTAATTTTGTAGTAAACTTTTTCTTAGAAGCTAAACACGCCAGCGTCTGTGATGCATTATTCCACTGCATTTACTCATCTAAATATCCAACACAAGGTTACCCAGTGAGCTTGCAGTGCAGAGTGAGGTTTCAAACCCGGGTCTCCCAGATCTTTGTATGAAACTCTAAGCAGTAGGACCATTAATTGGGGGCGGGGGGGACATCTTTGTGGTTTTCATAGCAACCTGATGTTCTGGAATAAGCAGGAGATAAATGTTTATTTGCTTTACCAGCTTATTGCTGTATATCAGGTTGCTCTTAAAGGCATAGTTACAGAGGCCAGTTGAAAAGATGGCAACCCGAAATATATGGCCTACCTTCTGAAGAAGAGGGATGGGACCCTAGCTCTGTGCTCCTGTCTGGGAGAGCCTCACAGAGAGCCCTGAGAACCTAAGTGTCAAACAATCTACCGCTAACAATGGATGGTGAAATCCAATGGAAGCAATCTGTGTGGGCCTTTGCCTTGCTTAACAAGTACGAGAGGACAAAACCTAGGATCAGCTTTGGCTTTAGGATACTCAGAGCTCACTTTCTGACATCTTCTCTGTGCTCGGCTTCTCTCAGGTTTAAACTGATCTGTGGTAATGCTGATTTAATAAATTCTACCTCTGCTGCTTTCGCAACCAGGCCCTGACTCAGGTGGAGGTGTTGTGGGAATGGATTTGTGGCTGATTAAGACAGACCCTTCAGGGCAACAGCTTTATCCTTCCCTCTCTTCTGTGCATGATGTGCTCTTTGCCACCTTCTGCCACATCATCAGCTCAGCTACACCCCAGCTGGAAGAGGAGTCTCTCTCTCTCTCATCATCAGATGACCTTAGTAACTCCTAGCATAGTTTCAGCAGGGAGTTTGCTGGAAAGAAAAGAAGGGGGGCAGGGGGAAAAAAGGTGGTGAGTGAAATTTTATTAGTGTTTTCACAAAGTGTTATTGTTTCTGCCCCTGTGAGTATTTGGCATGGCAGGTGAAACTCCGTAGCGCTGGTATCTTGGCTTGGCCCAGGCTCTCAAGCTCTGCAGGGAGTGACAGGCCATCAACGCTGATGTTCAGGTTAAAGCTGTGAAAACAAACCCTGCTAGATTATCCAGGCTGCTGACCAGGCAGGCTATTTATTGCAAGTGACTTTGTGGGCCTATCCATCTCAAACAAATAATGGCTCTCCCCCTCCATTCCCTTATTTGTGCAGGGCTTATCCACGAAAACAGTGTCTGGGAAGGGGCGGAGAAGGCTTTGGCATTTGCTTCAGTGTGGTGATTCACTTAAGCAGGGAGCGAGGCCAATAAAATATCCTTTGTTTTAATTACAAAGGAAGCAAGCCGTCCAAATCACAATCCAGTGTCTTGTCATACTCTGGACAATTTGCATATCTAAAGTGTTGGGTTGCAGACTGACTTTCGGTACAACAGTTAATTGTTCATTTGTTTATTGTTAGACTACAGTGAAGGACTAATATATAAAGTGACAGATCTTAGGCTCGGAACAAAATCCATTGTACAGCTAGTACCCTTTCATGCTGTACTTCTTGCAAGGCCTGGTGTCAAGCACATATGCATGTATTTGATGTGCCTTTGTTGTAAGCCAGTTTCTTTCTGCCTCAGTTTCCTGTCTGGATCATGGAAAGAACATTCATGGGCATAACTATGCCATGTGAAAGATAATGTGACAGAACTTTAAAAAACAGCTGTTGTGGTTTTGTGGTACGTGAGATACGCGATACACAGCAGTGAGTTCTGAGCGCATCCTTAAAATATGGTAATTCTCTAAAGGACTGTTGCAGAATGGTCTGATAACAGCTGTTCTGTTCACACACCATAATTTTCCTACCTGGATATCTGTACGAAGAAAACATAATTGTCTGAGGAATTTTTCTCACTGTACATGATACAAGAAGTTAGGTAACAGCTGTGGCACTTCTTGTTTTTCATCGAAAAAATATGAGCCAAGAAAGTTGAAGTATGACATCTTGAATGGTTTCATGCAGAAGTTCAACATTTACTGTGTTAGAGGAGAGCACAAGAAATGCTTTAAGGGTGAGACCAAAGATCTGGGATCCTATTTCCCACAGTGGTTAACCCTAAGCCTCTAGGAAATTCATGAAAGGAATAGCCCTCCATTCCCCTACTGACCACTGCAACTGGCATTCAGACGCACTCTACCTCTGAATGTGTACATTCTTTTTAGTCCTCAATGTCTAATAGTTATTGATAGACCTATCCTTCATTTATTTGTCTACTTCTGTGTCTGATGAAAGGGGCATTGACTCTCAAAAGCCTATATTCTGAAACTCTTGTTGAGCTCTGTGGTGCTACTAGACTCAAGTCTAACTGTTCCCTTATAAAACCATCCAAACTAGTAACCATTGCTATATCATGTGGCCCTGAATTCCATAAGTTGACTGTGCACTGTGTGAAGGTGCTTCCTTTTGTTCATCCTTAATCAACTGCTCATCAGTTTCACTGGGCAACCTTGAGCTCTAGTGTTATACAAGTAAGATACTTAAACAGTGGGAAAATTACCACCTCCTTTAAAGCTGCATGGAAAAAGCAATGGTTCAAAGAACCTTCAGCTATACACTTCAGTGGCCCCCTTGCCTTCCTCTTTGCCAGATTTCAACAGCCAAGCTGGGCAGGACTGAGATGCCAAGTGGTGGCCTTGACAACACCCAGGGTCTTGTGGACATCCATCAGGGTAACCACATCAGAAGTACTATCTGGTCCATTAATGAAACACAATGGACATCTCTATGGATTGACCTATTCCACAGCTCACATCCAGGTAGGACTAGCTCTCTATTATTTTTTGGTCATTTCTCCTCAGAAGGATAGCTAATCTCGGAATATACACTGCAGAACTTTAGAATGTTCCTGTGAGGAATTTGTTTCTGGAGAAGTGCGCAGTGGGATTTGTCATGGCTCTCTCCATATGTCGTTGAATACCCATGCCAGGAAAAAGTGTCAGCAGTCGAAGTTGTGTTGAGCAGCTGTTAAAGGCATAGGAGCAAAAAAAAGTTGGTAACCTTAAGTCATAGGGCAGAAGGTAATATTTGCTGTGTGTGATGGAGCACTTTTAAAACATGTGGGAGCCCAAGGGCCTGTCATTTGTTCCGAGGTATTGATTTTAGCATGCGCTTTCTTGGTGCAACGCAACCACTTTCCTTTCCCTCCAAAAAAATTCATCTTAGCATTGCTGTGAATAAGCTGAAGCTGTCAAGTGCCTAATGCTTTGGGAATCCATACTGTAGACAAATGTAACCTACTTTTGTTGCTTGGAGCCTTCTGTTTCTGTAGTTCATATTGTCCAAAGACAATCGTTCTGTTCATGTTTTCTGGTGGCAAAAAAGTGGCATAGTAATAATAATAATAATAATAAATAATAATAATAATAATATCATTTGCTTAGGGAAAAAATATCCAGGAAAAGAATGTTGATATGCGCTAAGCACCAGTGTATAATAGTGCCAATTTCTGACAATGCCTGACTGAGATGAATAATTTACATCTCATCCAAATGATTGATTTTTAAGCTTGCTAGGCAAGGGAGGAGGAAGTGAAATCCATTCACATAAATCTCTCAAACTGTATGTGATGGAAGATATGTCTGCTCTGCCCAGAGAAACAAGGATGACAAATTGCTGAAAGATTCTCCTCAGAGATGGGCACCAGAGAGGGAGAGATCACATTTTTATCCTTCCCCAGTTTTTCAAGCATTACTTCTGATCTCTGGGACAGAAACAATATGCAAACAGGAAAGAGAGATTATAGGAGGAAGAGAGTTGTTAAGGGGCAGCCCCCCCCCCCCCCCGCTAATCTGTTTTGAGGCTTGAAGATGTCATTGATACTCAGTTTATTTTGTAAATATTCTGCAATTCTGCTGTGGCTTGCTCTGGTCCAGCTTTGTTACTGTGTGTGATCTGTACACGTGTCAGTTAGACTCTTCTCTTGTGTGAATGAGCCCTCTAAGCACTTCCCAGTCTGAACTCAAGTCATACAAGATAGCCAATCACAAGAAAGAAATCTCTTCTCCACCATTTTTGCTCCCTAGATTAAAGATGGGAGAAAAGGGTAGGGACAGCAAGAAAAGTGGAGGCAGATATTGCCGATCTCTTTCAGCTCTGGGATGTCACCTAGGTTGGACTTCAGGCCTACATGAGCTCGATGGTTAAGAGTTCCAACAGGGATTGCTTGGGGAAGGCACCAAGTAGGTTTGAGTAATAATAATCTAAAGAGGTCCAGAAAGGAGAGCATGTGGAGCAGGACTGAGAATGAAAAGTGAGTCTGGACCCAGGGTAGAAATGGCTGAATCCAAACTGAGCATGATTGGGGGGGCGGGGGGGGCTAGCTCTTGTTACAGGGGTCAGGAAAACCCTGAACTTTGTTGTTTGTAGGCTGAAGAGTCTGGGACTTTCAGTTTCGAAAAGAGACAACTGTGGGGGGGCATGATAGAGGTATGCAAAATTATGCAGAAGGTAAAGAGAGCTGACAAAGGTCAACTTTTCTCCCTCTCCCAAAATACTAGAACTCGAGGGCATCCAATGAAACTGATGGGCAGCAGATTCAGGACAAGAACCCCCCCCCCCCACCACCACCACCTTTACATGGCAAATAATTAAAATGTGGAGTTTGCTGCCAGAGGATGTAGTGATGGACACAGGCATAGATGTCTTTAAAAGAGGATTAAACAGATTAGCCATGGAGACTAAAGGGAATCTCCATGTTCAGAGGAGGCAACATCAGGGGAAAGCCTTGGACTCTCTGCCCTGTTGTTGGCCCTCCAGAGGAACCGGTTAGCCACTGTGTGAGACAGAGTGCTAGACTAAATGGACCATTGGTCTTATCCAGCAGGGATCTACTTATGTTCTTAAGACTGAAGGAAATAACAATCTGTGTTGGTTTAGAAGGAAAGAAAGTTTGAGACAAAGATGAGATGTGTTTGGGAAGGAAAGAAGCAGAGCAGGCACAAGAAAGAATTATGGTATCACCAGGAATGAGATCTCCAGAGCGTTCTGCTGTTAGGCAAGACCAAGACTGAGCTGCGGCCTGATTCCAAGGAGGGGATGGAAAGGGGTGGCTTCTTTTGCAGGGTGGTTTTTGCAGGGTGGTTGCAGAAAAAGCAGCAGGGATTTAAACTCCCCAGTCTTTCTTCCCTTCCCTTGTGGATGGCTGGAGATGGAAAGGGGGGCATTTAAAGATGCTTCCCCTGGGGAAGGGAAGGAAGATCCTGTCAGTTTCAGTCCTTTCCACTTCCAAGCAGAGGGGGCTGAAACTGACCGTTGCCTTCACTCCCCTAGCTGCCCACCACAGTGGGGCGGCTTGGGGAGGGACTGAGGGAAGGGTGAGAGAGAGAGCCAAATATTTTCGGCAATACTGATTCCTTCCCGAATCCCAGTACAATACCAATATTGGGATTTGGGAATATCAGTCTATACCGCTATTTTTTGTGTTTGGCATACCTGAACCCAAAAAGTAGCATTTTTTGTGTGTGTGAGCACATCCCTAGTTGCTACACAGAGGCAGGCCATTGCAAACCACCTCTGAACCCTATGGGTTGCCGTAAGACAGCTTCAACAGCAAAACAACAAAATGACTTAGATTTTTTTTTTAAAAAAATGTAGTTGCATAGTTTGCTTTTGTATGCTCATTTCTGTATTTTATGTAACAGGATTTTAATCCTGTTCTGTGTTAGCTGCGTTGAGTGTGCAGATGCGGGGGGGGGGGGGCTACCATTCTTTAAATAAAAAAGAATAGAAACCCTGAGGACTACTGGTAAATGAGTATGTGGGGAGGGACCGAGTGCTTCTGCCAATCTCTTCCCAGATCAGTCCATAATCATCTGACATATTCATGCCTGAAGCGATCACTTCTGTGCAAAGAGTCAGTGAGTCAATCCAGGCCAGAATGGTGAGATCCAGGTTTGTTTGGAATGAATGTGAAACCATGGCATGCATCACTGAGAGAGATGAACAATTCAGAATATAGTCATCAAGCACGTTCATGCACTTGCCAAGAACAACGCGCAATTATGAATGTTAAGTCCAACTATGCATCATATCTGCTCCAATCAAAGCTGTTTAAATCCAGTGAAGCATTGCTTTCATACATCAAACCTGAACCTATACTTGATTATAGCTCCGCATACCAGGTATCTAGCCTAGGGTGCTGGCCAAAATAATATGCCATTGTCTAGGAATTTTAATTTGTACACCCGTATTTATAAATGTCACAATCTTGATTGCAAAAGATTAGTTATTAGTATGCTGGCTGAGCTCATCGTTCTATCTATAGCTTTAAAATGCTTGGGGTTGAAAGCCAAACAAACTTTCAGCCTTCATAAGACAAGTAGAAATGATGGGTATAGAAGTGGACCTAAAAGACCAGGAGTGTGTGCTGTTACAGTTAGCAATGAAAATATTATCTAGGTTGTAAACCTTTTACCCTGTTTACTGTGCCTGGCTGGTAGTGGGTATTGTTGTGCAGGCAACTGAAAAATACAGAACCATCCTTGTGTAATTCCCTCTCTTAATAACTGGTGTGCCCTGCCGAGTGGATGGAAAGTGTAGATATTAGTATTTAGGGTCATTGTTCAATCTGTTTGTATACTCATAGTATCAACTCGGTTATGTATTTTATATTATTATGTTTCCTGTGTGTAATTTTGCCATACAATAAATAAAATAAAATAATAATAATAAGTCCTCTATACATGATCCTATGCCCACTGAAGGAAAAATGCATAGAGGGATAAAGGGTATGTATGCACTGGCCCTGTCCGCAGCTCATGAGCAATGGAGCCCCCCTCCCCATGATTAGGAATGTTAAAAAAGTATGTTCTTGATCACACACAGAAAGTGTATCCATATATATTTCCTATGCACAGGGCCAGTGTCTGCATTCACTCAGTTAGAGCAGCTGCTGGGCTGTGGGACTTCTGGTGGGGCCCACTTTCACTGCCCCCTGTCCTTCCAGAACATCTTCACTTGTGGGTGCTTTGCCACTGACACTCCTGGCTACCTGTGCTACCCAGCAACACTGAGGAAGGGTGTACAGGCAATGTGCAGCAGTGGTGCTCGTGGTGGCAATCATGGTGAGAACTATCAGGGAAATGAGGGGTGCAGGAACCTTTTTACACACTCTCATTCCCACTGTGTTCATTTTAGGGAGGGAGAGAAGCTGGTTTCCCAATTGCAGAGAGAGAGAGGGAGGGAGAGAGAGATGTTCTAAACCAAAACTCAGTTTATTCCATTACACATTCTTAAGTCAGAAAACACATTTGTCCCATTTCAATATTCAACATAGAATATTTCAACACAACCACAATACATAAACAGTGCACTTATAATTCTATAAAGGATATCCTTGGTTGTTCTGCCAGGACCCATGACTTGGTTGTTCTGCCAAGAACCAAACTAATTCAGACATTAAGTACCCTCTTTCACCCATTGAAGTTAATGTAACTGTCAGTCAAGTCTGTGATGAGCATTTGGCGTACATCTGCTGTATACAACAAAGTCAGCCCTTTCTATCTCTGGGGTCAGGAAAGTCAAGGAAAGCTGGGTTAAGCCAGTGTGACTCAGAGAGTCAAGGTTAACTAAGAGAGTCCCAGGAAGTTAGCTTCAGATACCCTATTTAGAATTTGATAGTGACTTCTGACTGCTGCAAAGTATAAACATTCCCAGGAGGCAAAAGCCACGCGAGTCTGATTCGTGTCCAGTGAAGGCCACAGTGCTCAGCAGAGTCCTGAAGCTTCCTGGGAGCAGAACCAAAGTTTCAACTTCATAGGCTAATTACTGTAGGAATTAAAGTATCATAGGTGTACCAGGGGTTTTGCAGAGTTTTAGCCGAGGACTGAGTCTCAATCCAGCCCTAATTCTGTGACAGCACTTCCCAGCATAGCTGGGGAAAGGTCATGGAGGAAAGGATGAAGAGATGGGGACTGCAAATGGTGGGTGGGAAGGAAGGCCAGAGTAGAGGGCTGGTGATGGACAGGGGGGGGGGGGGTGGAAGCTCCAGAATACTCTCTGCCTGACCCCCAACATTTGGAACCAGCCCTGCCTTTGTGCATGGGCTCCTTGCTCATGAGCCTTGTTGGCGGTGAGGAGAGCCAGCATGCTCCTGCCTGCTCTTCTTCCATTCAAGTTAATGCATACATAGCATGTAAATGGATAGTGAAAATCTGCATTTGCCCTTGTCAGTCTTACTTTTTGGTAGCTGTAGCATGTCTCAGCCTTGGCCCGGGTGGTTGTAAACCTTTTGTTGTTTGTCAGATCTTGGAAACTAAGCAGGGTCAGTCCTGGTTAGCACTTGGACAGGAGACCGCCATGGATGGCTACGCAATGGCAAACCATCTCTGCTCATCTCTTGCATGGAAAACCCCAGGAGGGGTCACTATTAATCAGTTGTGACTTGATCCCACCACCACCACCACCATCATCATTATCATCATTCTCTCAGCCATTACGGTGCATCAGCTACCTTGTTAGCCTGAAATTCATCTTCTTCTTCTTCAACACGGAAGAACACAGAAGAAATTAGGTCTTGCTGAAGGGGTAACAGCTCAGACTGATCTGGGAGTGGAGAAGGGATTCAACAAGAACTCCCCAACAATGGAATTAGTATCAAGATCAAATTCTTGGCACTCCTTGATGTTTTAGCAGGGACTCACCCAATTAGGATACATGTTAAACATGATTGGTTGTTTCGGAGGAAAGGTCCATGGGGATTGGAGACTGTGCTGCTATGTTGCTATCAGTGTTAGGCTAGTCATATCTTGCATCAATTCATTCCATGTTTTAGAATTCATGGACTCCTCCATTCTGGGTCCTCTCCTTTACTGATGGAGAAGAGAGACCACCTGGAAGACTTTACTGGTGCTTTAATTTTTTTTATTATATAATTTTTATTATTATAGCAAATCAAAGCAGGATACAACAATGTCAACATTTTCCATGCCAAAAAAACAAAAAACAAAAACAAAACAAAACAAAAACCCAAAGTCATCATATCAAGCAGTGTACAATCACAAGTAAGTATCTTTGAAAGAGTCAAGTTAGTGTCTGGTGGTTTGCTAAATCTGTTTTAACCTGAGTGTAGCTGTCTTAACCATTAAGTCTAGTGGGGTGTATGGTGTGAGCAGGGGAAAAGAGTCATGAAAGAGACAGAGTGGTAGGTTTCAGAGACGGAGCCAAGAGGAGTAGCCAGGATCCTGGGGAAGTAAGTTCTGGGCAGTCATGTATGTTAGGAATGGGTACCAGGTGCACACAAATCGGGAGGAGGTCGCATCAATGGAGGGGTTGGGCGGGCTGAGGCTATTCGTGATTTTGTCCATGAGAAATTGTTCCCAGACCTTCTTTCGCCATGAGTCTAGAGATGGAGCGGTATTGAGTTTCCAAGATGCCGCTATGGATGTTTTGGCCGCCGTGAGGAGGAGGGTGGTCAGAGGGAGAAGTGGCTCTTCTCCTAGAGAGGGGTCCCTAAGGTGCAGTAGAAGGACTGTTGGGTCTAGAGGTAGAGATTGAGATGTGATGGTTGTTATCTCCTTAGTTACTGAAGACCAGAACTGTTGGATTTGAGGGCACGACCACCAGCAGTGCAAATAGTCACCTCGTCCTCCGCAGGCTTTCCAACATAGGGGTGAGTGGTTCTTGTTGAAGTGATGTAGGCGGGTTGGCGTGTAGTACCATCTGGAGGTCAGTTTGAAGAATTGATATCTAACGTTGAAAATCCCAGATTTGTTTGCTGTCGAGGACCAGATCAAGGACCATTGTTGTTCAGTTAGCGTTCGTACTGGTGCTTTAATGGCTGATATCTGTGACAACTATTCTCAGTAAATGTAGCTGTGGTTTAACAAAACTTAACTGTCTGCATGGATGTTTCCCACTGTCCTTTTAACCCTTACCTGCTAACACATTTAGGCATTCCTTTCCAATAGACAGGTAAAAAAAATGACAGTGGTTCTACAAATAATTTATGTAATTTGCAACAAATATGTAATTACAGTTTATGATTTTAGGATTCAAATAACCATTTGTAAATCCCAGGCTGGAGCTGATAACTGTTTTCATGCAGTACTTCAAGCCAGCTCAGTAAAAAATAAGTCCCACTGAATGAGTCTGGAATTCACTGGTACCTCTTAAAGCACTTTTCAGGTGTTCTCTCCATTGGTTTGTGCATGAGTAAAGCAGCTTTAAAGGTATTTGTTCACATATGAAATACAGCCAGGTTTAAATACGCTCTTACCTGGCTTCTGGATCAATTGCTGGCAGTGCAGGCTACATTTCAACCTTTCTGTACTTTACAATTCCTTGTCTGTAGTCCTGTGTGCCTTTGTGTACAGCTGTGGTTTACGTTGATGTGGGATAAAATGCAAGAGAGCTTACAGAGTTCACATTCTAGCTAAAGCAGATATTTAATCTTTGTTTTCTTTTTTCAAAAATGCCCCATTTTAGCTAATACGTTGCTTCCTAAAAACAAACAATTGAAGGCTGCCAAGTTTTGTTTTGCTTTTCCTGGCAGGATTCCTGTGCTTTTAACAGCCTGGAATGTAGAAATTTAGCAGCTGAAGATTTTCCCGATGAGACCATCGCCCATTCTGCATCTAGCATTCGCTCCATTGTTTTACCAAACCCGCATTGGAACAGAAAAAAATGTGGCTCAAAACCACATTCAGATACCCCAGGCCAATGCCTACTGACTGCAGAGTCACCCCTGAATGGCCATAAAAGGGCCATAAATCTATGCAGATGGTACCAATAAAACCGAGATATCAAACGGAGTGAAAGCAGCATGCAGTCTGGACACTGCCGTAAAACGCGACAGTCAAAGAAGGTGAAAGTGGCATGCAATGTAGAGGGGAATTTCTGTTCCAGCATGGGTTTGGTAGAACAGTGGAGCAAGCGCTAGATTCAGAATGGGCCAATAAGAAAAAAGCTTCACTTAATAAACGGCTGCCTGCCAGGCAGCTATTAAGAGCACAGGAGCCTGACCAGAAAAAAAATGTTGCCAGTTCCTCCAAAACGACAGAGCAAGTGAGGAAATTTTCATATCAACAGGATAAAATATTCAAAATGCTCAAAGGGAGGTTAAAAACCAAACCTCCCGCCCCAAATGGCCAATAAAAGTTTAGAGGTATGTTCAAGCTAGAGTTGCCAGCTTCCAGGTGGTCAATAGAAAAGAGAGAGTCATGGGAATATAGATCCTGAATCAGAGCAATACTACTGTGACCAAATTACTAAATTATTAAGTCAAAATATTAAACATTTAAACTCTATTTGATACATGCAAAATTTTTATATACAAAAGTATTCCATATTTCAATTTTAAGTGCACTTTGCCATCCAGAATTCTTGAGTAAGCATACTATTTAAATGTCCATATTATTCTCCTGAGACGAGGATGCCAATTAGATCCCAATTTAGCTTTACGATGTGAGGAAATAAAGTGATTCAATTCAAAGTCCATTTGTCCATTCATCAAAATCACAGTCTGTTCTCACAGCTACATAATCATTCTTGGAGTCCAAAACAAATTCACAGTGTACAATTCCCAATAATTACATACTTCCAGCAGTCCTGGCTGACGCACAGCTAGCTTGAGAAGCATGCTTCACCTGATGTTTCTTCGAAGTCGGAACAGTAAGGTGGGGTATACGTTATAAAACAATTCAAAAAACTTCAAAGCTTAGCAGTTTTCACAATATACAACAATTAGGCATCCATTCTCATTAACGTTTGCAAACACTGCATCCTTACAGACAAACGGACTTGGAACTGAATCGCTTTATTTCCTCACATTGTGAAGCTGAGTTGGAATCTAATTGGTGTTCTTGTCTCAGGAGAATAATATGGACATATTAATAGTATGTTTACTCAAGATTTTTGGGCTGTGGAGTGCACTTATAGTGAAATATAAAATAGTTTTTATATGAAAATTTTGCATGTATTAAATAAAGTTTAAATGTTTAAGATTTTGATTTAATAATTTAATAATTTGGTTACGATAATATTGCTTTGATTCAGTTTCCAGGTGGTGGCTGGAAATCTCCCATTATTGGTTTCTAAGCAATAGAGATCAGTTCACCTGGAGAAAATGGTCCCTGGAAGGTGGACTCTACAACATTCTACCCCATTGAGGACCCTCCCCTCCCTAAACCCCACCCACCTCATGCTCCACCCCCAAATCTCCAGGTATTTCCCAACCCTGAGCTGGCAACCTGAATTCAAACACATGTTGAGCTTGAGTGCTATTTTCACACAATGTTACAAAATAGTTTAACAATGAGAGAGTCTGAGCTCTGATTAAGAATGAGCATAACTCTAGTCATCTAGGAGTCATCAAAGTAGACTGTGATACAAGTAAGATGGTTGTGAGAAATCTTAGAGGTAGGAATATTTTCAGCGCTGACATACATAAATACATGTGTGTATGTATGTGTGTGTGTAAAAATGTAGCCGTTGGCAGAGTTGGAGATAATTTTGGAAGGACAGCAATCGAAGAACCAGTTCTAGGGTATTTCGATAGTACTGCCCAGTTGTTGGAGGCGGGCTTGATGTTCATCAGAGACCAGTCTATCATAGCTTTGACAGCAGAAGGAATGAGAAGACAGGTCATCAAACTACACTCGCATTTCAAGAATCTTTTAATAGGGAAATGTCCTTACAGCGATTGATGGAAAAGCTATTTTCAAAGATGTTATCACAGGTAAGCTTGCAGAGAGGCAGCAGGGTTCAGCGTTGTGGTATCTGCAGTTGGAATGCGGCTGTCAGCCATAGGAACTCCCCCCTTTTTGTTTGTTCAGATTGATCCTCACCAGAATTCACAAGACTCTTCTGAAGCTCTGAAACTCTCCTACTGGCACAATTCCAGGATGTGGGATTCAGTTTTGGTAATAATACTGAGAATACAAGTGCAGTGGCATTTATTTTTACAGACCGTTGTGTGGAGAGTTCCTTGTCAGCCAGAAAATTTTACAGGCCCAGCCCAAAAGTATATCCTCCTGGCCCAATGAAATTATAGAAGGCTTGCCAACCTCCTGGTGGGGCCTGGAGATCTGGCATCACAACTGATCTTCAGATGATGGAGATCAGTATGCCTGGAGTGAATGGCTGCTTTGGAGGGTGGACTCTATGGCATTCTACCCCACCGAGGTCCTTCCCCTCCCCAAACTGTGCCCTCCCCAGGCTGTACCCCAGATTTCCAGGAATTTCCCAACCCAGAGCTGGCAACCCTAAAGTTCAGTACACTATAAAGCCATAAATATGAGCCAGTGTTTTCACAGTTATTGTGTACAATAGGCTAGGGATGCCAGCCTCTAGGTGGGGCCTGGGAATCTATCAGAATTACAGCTCATCTCTGGACTACAGAGAGCAGTTCCCCTGGAGAAGATGGATCTTTTGGAGGGTGGACTGTATGTCATTGTACCCCACTGAGGTCCCTGTCCTCCCCAGGCTCCACCCACAAACCTCCAGGAGTCTCCCAGCTTGGAGCAAGAAACCTTACCTCCCCAGCCAGTGGCCTGGGGTACCTGGCAACCCTTGCTGTTGTGGCACATGTGCACTGTGGACCTTCTAAGAGCAGCTTCGTTTTTATTTTAGTGTGCCTGCCTGTGCAGTGAGGTTAACTGCAATCTGTTTTTAGATATGGGCTGAAGGAAAGGGGCACAGGGGCCGTGGCCCAATGGGAGAGCATCTGCGTGGCAAGCAGAAGGTCCCAAGCTCAACCCCTGGCAGCTCCAGTTCAAGGGAACAGGTGGTGGGCGAAGTGCTGCTGGAGAGCCGCTGCCAGTCAGATTAGTCAGGAGGACTGGCTTTGATGGACCAGTGCTGGGACTAAGTGTATGGCTGTTTCTGGCATTCCTGTGATGATTAACAAGAGAAAGGAGTTCTGTGCCTATGCTGAGGAGGAAAGAGGAACTTCAGGTAAAGGGCACTCAGTTCAAGCTGTGTTGCATAAAGTGCCATTTTTTAAATACATAGAGAGAAGAGAGAAGAAGAGAAGAGATTGGATTTATACCCCGCCCTCCACTCACTTGGAGTCTCAGAGCGGCTTACAATCTCCTTTCCCTTCCCCTCCCCACAACAGACACCCTGTGAGGTAGGTGGGGCTGAGAGAGCTCTTTCCCAAGCTGTCCTTGAGAGAAGAGCTGGTACAGAGCTATGGCTTGCCCAAGGTCATCCAGCCAGGTGCAAGTGGAGGAGTGGGGAATCAAACCCGGTTCTCCCAGATTAGAGTCCGCACACTGAAATTAAGCACTGACCTGGATAGCCCAGGCAAGCCCAATCTCGTCAGATCTTGGAAGTTAAGCAGGGTTAACTCTGGCAAGGACTTGGATGGGATTCCTCCAAGGAATACCAGAGGTGGGTGGCAGGGGCAGGCTTTATTCAGCCACCTCTCTGGATATCCTCCAGGCCCCCAGTAGGGGTCAGTCACCAGAGGTTGCCATGACTTCCAGGTGCACATACACATACTCACACGTGCATACACACATACAAAAAAATTCCCCAAAAATGAAATTAGTGATGCCACTTGCGTGATGGTTTGAAAACTCACAAGAGAAGTAAAATAGCAGTAAAAATAAAATACATAATAAACCTGACTGAGTCCCAAGACTGTGAACATGGCAGAGCTATTTCCAGGGGTATTTCTAGGGCAGTGTTGCCCAACCTGCCAGTCGGGACCCAAAAGGGGGCCTCAGGCTAGCCCGCTCTACTGGCTGCCCTTTCCATTGCTTTCTTTTCTATTTTGGAATCCAAGATCTGACCCCGGAAAGAGTATCTCCCATGTCATACATTGGTTGGTATTTTTCTTCACTGCATATGCAGACTGATTAACTAAAACATATTTCAACCTTGAAAAAATTATATATACCAAAGCTAATATGCATTATTTGTTACGTACATGCGTTTTATGATGTTTATCATTTGTGTTGTAATGCTTTTTAACTTTTTAATGTAAGCCGCCCTGAGCCCGCCTGGCAGGGAGGGCAGGATATAAATCAAATAAATAAATACATTATGAAGACTGATTCATCTCGCACATACAACTGTTTGTGCCTTGTATTTTGTTTCTGTTTTAGAAAAATCTAAAATAAAAAGTTTTAAAAAGTCAAACATGTCCGGATGGTTGCTAGAGTGAGTTTCTTAGACTCTTAGGGGCAGTGTGCCAGTGGGAGTTTGGTAACTGTGGTCTTTATGAGCAATGGATGCCTTGACATATTTAGCCTTTGGATCATTATGCTGCTTAAAGACGATTTATGACTTTAAAATCTATAAACCAATTTGGGTCCTGTATCCCAGGAGCAAAGTGGCCTATAAATATTCTGAATAAATAAATTGCTAGATATTGGTGCCCCCCCCCCCCCCAAGACATCACCAAACAGAAATGTGCAAAAACTATGCCTTTGGGAAGAAACTGCCTACAGCCAAAATGTATCTCCCTGTCCACATTTTCCATTGTTAACTTTGTAAACTTCAAAAGCAAATATTCTGTGATTGCTCAGCATATATTTGGTGTTCTACATCTGCCCTGGCATTCAGCACTTGTTTTTGTTATCAGTTTGATAGGATCTGATAGCTCTGATTATTTATTTTGAAAATTTCTACCCTGTCTTAACACAGTATATGTATGGCCATTGAGGCAGCTTACGACATTCATCAGAAGTACAATGAATTAGCAACGTGCACGCATGCAGCTGGTGGACAGATGTTTCAGTGTCCCCTTCCCACTGTCTTCTTGTCACTCAAAATAGAGTTTCTCCTTCCAGTGGCAATCAGTAGGAATATGCTTCTTGTAGAAATAGGCGGCCTAGCTAGCCATCAGCAACCAGAAGTTATCCATTTCTGTGTGGGTGGGGCTTTTTTCGCTGCACCCTGGCAGTTTCCGCTCTTCCTTGTTAGTGCTTCAGTAGTGCAGTCAGGAACTACAGAGTGGGTCTGAGGCTCAAGCTGGGTCCAGGCACAACAGAAGGAGCAATGCCTCCCATTCTCCCGCTCATCCTCTGAAGCTGAGTTACAAAACTCTAGGTGTAACTACATGACATGCCCAACATGGATCAGGTCATTTGGAGCCAGAGAAAAGGGATGAAATGCTCTCTGCTGCCCTTTCCACTGGCAAAAGTGCAGTGGGAGGGAAACCAGAAGCTCCATCTCCCTCCTCAGAGTTCTCCCTCACAGTGCTGAGTGTGCAAGCACTTTTAAAGGTAAGTTTCCCTGATGTACATCTGTGAGTCTGGTTGCATACCTGTGACCCGACATATGTTGGGTATATCATGTAGTCTGACACTCTTTGTGTGAACTTGATTTATTCAATGCAGCAATCCCCTGGTGCTTGTTTCTTCTTCCCCAAAGCAAATGCCAGTTTGGTGTAGTGGTTAGGAGCGTGGACTCTAATCTGGGAGAACGGGGTTTGATTCCCCTCTCCTCCACATGCAGCTGCTGGTGTGACCTTGGGTCAGTCACAGTTCTTGCAGAGCTGTTCCCTCAAGAGAAGTTCCCTCAGAGCTCTCTCAGCCCCACCTACCTCATAGGGTGTCTGTAGTGAGGATGGGAAGGGAAAAGGATTGTAAGCCACTCTGAGACTCCTTTGGATAGGGAAGGGTGGGATTTAAATCCAGTCTCCTCCTCCTCTTCTTCTTCCTCCTCCTTCTCATATTAACAGGAGGTGGTTTGGAAGACCACAGGGCCATCACCAGGGAGCACTCATGTGGAAACAGCTGCCACCATGATAGGAGGACTTGCCAACCTTTTGCGGTTGCCCTCCCATGTCAGCTATTTTCTGTTGGTGTGCACTGCCTTTTCTTAAAACTCCAAAAGTGCCTACAGACTGAATAAGATTGGGGGGCCAAGACTTAACCAATTAGGAAATGTAGGAGTCTATGGACCTGATTAATGATCCATCTTGTTCAGCATCCTGTTTCCAACAGTGGTTAATCAGATGCCTCAGGGAAGCCCACCTGGAGGACCCACAGAAAACAGCCCTTGCCTGCTGGAGCCCCTCCATCAGAGAGATTCTGCCTCTGAACCTGGAGTTCCCATTGTCTTATCATGACTGATACGTCTACCCTTGGCTATCCTCCATAAATCTCCAGTCCTCTTTAGAATCTATCTGCCCCAGAGGTCATTGCCACGTCTTGTGGCAGTGAGTTCCACAAGTTTAATTCCCCTTGAACAGGTAACATTCCTACTGGGAGTTGACCATCCCTTATGCAAAAGAGCCAAAGTAGGTAGCATTACCCCCGTGGGGTATCTGGACCATTTGTGCTTCAGAAAATCTTTGGTGCTTTCCCTGTTCTTTCTTAAATAGCCCACAGGGAGCTACTGGAAGCACAGCACTCCAGAGGAAAATGCTTGGGGAGGCTGTGTGCAGCAGCCTGTTCTGGAAATAGAACTAGACATTGCAAGAAATGGAACTGCCAATCCTCCATGTCTCTTTCGGCTGGTATCAACTTGCACAAGATACAATGGCAAAACATGATTTGTGTGTGTGTGTGTGTGTGTGTTGTTCTGTGGTGTTGTACATCACTCGCTGTTTGATGGGAGTGGAGAGAGGAGAGTTGCCAGCCAGAAGGGTATGTGCCAGTTTTGCCTTGATCTGTGAGCCACAACTCGGTAACCATTAACTTGCTATATTTCCTGACTTCCCCCAATGAGCCCCTTTTTACTTAACAAGCGTTCTCTGAATCACTGCACTCCAACAGCATCCTACGAAACGAGCCAAGCCTCGGCTGAAATGTTCAAGTATTTATGTGGGCATCTAAGTGATGAGAGATCGTGCCTGAAACGATATAAGAATGTTTTCAGAAGTTTCTGAAAATGTTGTTGGTCTGTTCTAAAGCATGTACTTCAGCATTTTTTCCCACAGAGTTCACGTCGATGACTGAAGGGAAAGCAGTGCCATGAGAACACCCAAAAATAATGGGGGAAGAAAGCCAAATGGTGCTCTCTTTCCCCCCTTTTGCCTTTGCGTCTTTATGTAATTGCATTTGAACTCTGAATCTTTCCCAGAAGCCAAATGCACTTATTTGCTTCTTGATTTCTAAGTGGATTGAAACCCCGGGTTTATTCCTCGCCCTCAAGAAAATGTCAAGTGAGCGTTTGCATGGAACGGAGTGAGGACGTTCTCCAGAGAGCACCCGTCTTCAGTAAGCAGGACGGCAGACTGCAGAAAGCTGCAGGCATTAAAGCCGCTGCAAAAGTGATTTCAATCTGAAAATTTAATCATTTTCTCTAGAAAAATGAACATGAAAGTTAAAGCGACGACTTAACCGAAGTCGTCAAGTGTACTTTATTTTTTAATGGTGCTGTATTTACACTCAAATTAAATCTGTGTCACTGGGTTTACTTTTAAAGGATGGGGGGAAAAACCTTTTTCTATTACTTTCTTCCAGCCTTGGCATATATACATACATTTATCAGACTTCACTCTTGGGCTTTTCTAAAGTAAGTGTACAAGTTCCTCAGGATTTCAGACTCAAGTTTTATTTAAGCAGTTGGCATAGATTTTTTTTTAATCCTCAGTGAAGTTTTCTGTATTCTGTACTTTGACTCCCCTCCCCTCCGCTCCCAATCCTGCAAGCTTCCCATAAGATTTCCTAGTACAATTTTCCTTTGCATACATATCTGAAGAGCTGTGACTTTGTGGCGTTTTGACAACTCTGTTCCTTTAATCCAGTCCAGTGTTTAAGACTGTCCAAGTCCACTCCAGGGCTTGATGTGAGCAGGAAGAGGGGGAAAGGAAATCGTACTCACCCTGGTTCCGGACAGGGAAAGAAGTGGATTTACTAAACTACGCTCCTGCTTGAAACAGTGCTACCTCCTTATTTTGATGCCAGGCATTAAGAACACAACATGACTCACAAAAACTCATATTGAAATGGTTAAATAGTGGGTTCCATGGATGAACAGACTCCAAGTCTAGTGATCAGCTCTACTATATTAGTAATTCCAGCAAAGAGAAGAAAGACAAAAATCCCAGGCAGAAGCCTGGTTTTTAAGCATGCAAAACCACCCCCTGAACACACTCCACCCCCAACATTGTTTCTTTATTGGTCCATTCTAGGATCCTAGCCAACTATTGTTTGTGGACGCAAGCTCAACCTGACCCCAGGGCTAGTTTAGGCTTGACTCATCCTTAATACACAACAGAAATAAATGTTGCCGGTCTTTAAGTTCCCACTGGACTTTTGTTTAATTTTGCTATTACAGGCTAACATGGCTACCCTTTTGCATTAGTCTTGGGTTGGCTGTTAAGTCTGTTAGGCTGCATGTGCCACAACAGCTAGAATCATCATCCAGATAACCTTTTCTGTAAATCCTGCATTTGTTGTCTTGTGACTCAGCCAGATTTTTCTCATCTTAGAGAGCATCAGACTAAATATCATGGGTTCCATCCTAGGCTTTGCCAACATGGTTGGGAATTGCTGTCAGATATACATCAGGCATATTTGCCTGGCCCACCATTTGCCTGGCCATCAATGTGCCGTGTTGGTGAGCTTCCAGAGACAGCTGACTAGCTATTGTTAGAAATTTGATTCAGAGGGATTTTAGCCTGATCCAGCAGGACAGTTTTGACATAGCTAACCCCCTGGAACCTTTTGTTCTGGCCTGGTGAATACTTTGCTAGCACTTGGTACTTAGGATGGTTAAAAGCAAGTATGTACCAAGCAGATCAGTGGGTGGGAGGCCATTGCGAGCTGCAGGGAAGCAAGCCACGCCTTCACCGTGTATCTAGTTTGTAACACATTTCCTGCCCAACCACTGCTTTAGGCTTTGTTGCAGAGAGACATGATGGAAAATGTCAGTTGAGCCAGTTCCTCATCTGGGTACATGGTGAGACGTCACATGTTGAATCCCACAAGGATCTGTTCTAATTTTGACACCCTAATGTGGGATAGTTATCGAATCATCGTGGTGAACCGAAAGGGAATCTGGTATCCACCTCGGCTGAAATGTACCATCTGAGCTAAATTTCTTAACTCCACATGGCTCTATAAAAGATACAACTGATCACTCTCGACATGGTGTTGCCTGCTTCCTGTCATCTGGAGTGTATGACTTTTATTGTTCTTGGTGATTGCTTTCGCTCTCTGGCTTGAAATAGAGTTCTTGTAATTGTTCTGTTTACCTCGTCTGGAGGAATGAGTCTGTTTCTGTTCCCTTTGAAATGTAATGAATTTTTTCATGAAAGGTGAGGGGCTGCATAGAAAAGACCTTTCTGTAGGCTGAGTTCCAGTGGCAGGGCTCCCTGTTGCCTTTTCCAGACTGGGCATAGTCCACGAAACTGTGAAATTTCAGGTGGATGTTAAAGAGTTGCCCCTATGTGGTAATGCCACTTCCGGGTTGCCCTGGAACCATCACCGCATGCATCAACAGTGACATCATAGTGCTGGTGAGGGTCCCACAGCACTGTGCATGATCAAACCATGTGACTCACAAACTTAAAATCCTTTTCTTAGGGTTGCTAGTTCTCTTACTGGTCCTACCTTGAATACAGGGGCCATAGCCAGCCCTCCTTATTAGGTAGGGTTACAATATTTTCAGACTGGGCTAGGCTTTCTCTAGTTAGTCCGTGTGTCCATGCGTGTGTGTGTGTTGGGGGGGGGAGTCAAGTGTTAATATCATGAGGGAGGGAGATCCTTCCCTCAGCCTGAAGCTGGGCATCCTTCCTTTATACTGGTTCCCAAAGTGGCAATACTTCCCCCTTGGGGGTGCTGGAACAATCCAGGTGGGCTAGAACAATCCAGGTGGGCTAGAACAACCTGGAACAATCCAGATGGGCTAAAATGATCAAGGTGCAGATCCACAAACTGCTACTTTTTGTTCACTTCTTAAAGGTAGATATCCAGGGGAGCGCTGATATTATGTATCACGATCATGGTCACCATGCGGTCTTGTAATGGCGACCGCCACATGGTTGTCCTCACAAAGTGCATTGCTGCGAAGCTGCGGAGCTTCGGCCATGGAGAACCATAGAGAGCCGGATCCTAACTGGCCACCAGTCATGGACCTAGGTTCCCCTAGGGGACCTATGCCAGGTAACCATAATTGTAAGGTCCTATCAGAACATTTGGGCCAGGCTGGAGGATTATCTCTGACCGGCATAAAAGAGGGCTCTGAGCCCGGGGATTCTCATGTTCCATCTTACCCGCAATAAACTACCATGCTGATTTCACTACAACCAGCCTCCTGACTCCAGTACTTTTCAGCTGATGACGGGGGCAGTAGGCCAAATAAGTTTGGGAACCTATGCATGGCACCTTTAAGATCAACAAAGTTTTGTTCAAGGTTATTCATTGCTTTAAGTTATCTTTTACCCTCTTTAAGCCCTTCACCATGCTCACAGTTGCAGCAGATCAAGAGTTCCCCACTCCTCTGAAATCTCCTGTTCTAAAGTCAGCAGAATAGAATAGAAATAGAAATTTGCATGCTGCAAATTAAAGCCTGTTTATTTTCCCCAAGTCCTAGATGCAAGTCGTAAACGTTATTGGTTCAGTGTTTGGTGTTGGATCCCACACACACACACACAAAAGTTTTCACTGAAGGAAGGGATTGCTGTCAGCAGAACAGGACTACCTCACCCCCCCCCCCCCATTCCTGTGGCAATAAAAAATGATCCCAAAGGTGTTGCTCCAGGGGAACAAGTAGAAACTCACTCTCCCCTCCATTAAAAGAAATTTTCTGCAGTATCTACCCCATGGCAATAAAATGCCCCTCACTGATAAGGGGCTTAGGTCTTTTGCCTTTGCAGTAGTAAAGGATGTATTGCAAAGATCCATTAGTTTGGATATGGAAATGAAATTAACCAGAGGAGACTTTTTTCAGTGTAAACAATGTCATCCACCCAAATAGACAATGAAAAATCAGAACTGAACTGTTACCTGTTCAGTGTTACCTATGTAAATTGTGTACTTTAGAATTTAGCAGAAACATTCCTTAATGCGTATTTCCTTTAGGAATTAGTTTAAGGTGGTGGTGATCTAGTTGGGGACTGCTGAGGTCTCTATATTTTCATGCACCTTGACTAGAAAGGCATTTTTAACCTGCTTTGACTGGTTAGCCAACTGTGGCCCTTCCTAGTCAGAAAAGATCTGGTTACTGTAGTGCATGCTCTGGTAACATCTAGATTAGATTGCTGCAGTGCGGTCTACTTGGGGCTGCCCTTGGAAAGCATTTGGATACTTCAGTTGTTACAGAATGCTGCAGACAGGCTATTGATTGGAGTTGGTTGTAGAGAAGGACCATATCTCCCCAGTCTTGGTTCATCTTCACCAGCTCTCAAGTTGTTTTCAAGCCCAACTGAAGGTGCTGGTTTTGACCTTTAAAGTCCACGACTGTCTGGGGTCAGCATATCTTAAGGATCGCCTACTCTCTTACAAACCTGCCTGACCACTATGGTTATTTTATGAGGCCCTGCTTTGGCCCACTGTCTGAGATTAGGTGGGTGGCAACCCAAGAAAGGGCCTTTTGCTGGTGGCACCAAGGTTGTGGAACTCTCTTCCCTGGAATGTTTGTCTGTTGCTTTCTATCGCTGTCTTCCACCAGTGGGTGAAGAAATTTTGCCACTGGTGTTCCTGCAATAATCCTTGCTCCCTGGCTTGTCTTTTAATTGGACGTATTTTGTATGTGTGGATATATTTTGTATGTCTGGGTATATGTGTGTGCATGTGCACATACACACACATTTTAGTTCTGTTTCTAAACTGGTTTTATAGAAAGGAGAGATAAAAATATTTTAAATAAAAGTAATAAGTATTTTTTCCAAGAAATAATTGGAGTATCTCTAGTTATAGTCTTGTACCTTTGATTATTTTGACACTGCTGTCTTTCCTTCTTAATAAACTCTAGGTGCTTTTAAGAGCTGCCTTCCTTTTTTCTTTTGATCCTGCTCTTATTCTTCTACTGCGGCCTGCCGCAGTGAAATATCAACTCTATTCTTTTTTTGCATACACATAGGTTTGCCAGTTCCTGGGTTGGGGCTGGGATTTCCCTGGTTTTCAAGGCTGCTACCTGCCCCCAAACAGCCATATCCCCAGGTGACTTCCCTGATAGGATGACATCACCCAGAAGTGATGTCATCACACTGGGGATGTTGCGTGGGGTTGCTCTGGTTTGAGGGCAAAACTCTATGGTTTTAAGCCAGTTTTACTGTAGAGTTTTGCCTACAAACCAGAGTGTCCCCTCACAACATCCCTGGCATGATGGCATTACTTCTGGGTGATGTTATCACATCAGGGGGGTCCCAGAACACCCCCAAATCCCCGCCACTGGAGCGACAAGGGAACCTGACAACCCTACATACACATCCCATTCTCAAGAGGCTCTTTCAAGCAGCTTGGGCCTACCTTTCTTTCCCTGTAGCCTTTCTGTACGATTCCTTGATCAGTGGTACTCACTTGGGGAGTTGTGGAAAGCCACATTTGCAAGTACCATCAACCAAAAGAGCCACATTTACTTCCATCCCTAGTATGAGGCCTGCATCTTAGGAAGGCCTGCAGCTTACCTGTTCATCCAGTGGCTAGAGTTGCCAATCTCCTGGTGGGGCCTGGAGATCTCCTGCTTTTACATCTGATCTCCAGAGTACAGATATCAGTTTCCCTGGAGAAAATGGCTGCTTTGGAGGATGGACTCTGTGGCACTGTACAAGGCTGAGGTCTCTCCTGTCCCCCAGACCCTGTCCTCTCCAGGCTCCACCCCCCAAATCTCCAGATATTTCCCAAACCAGAATCGGCAACCCTATTGCTGGCAGCTTTTTCAAGGTGGGAACCAACTGCCTACCACAGTCCCCACTGGGCAAGGGCTGTGCCCACTTCCTGAAACAAAGGGCGGGTGCCACATTTGGGAATGGTGCTCAGAATGGCCACAGGTGGCACATCAAAGAGCCATTGAGTATCACTGCCCTAGATCTCTGGGTCTGACTCCGCCTTTCTTCAGCCTTCCCCATTTCCTAATCTTGTTCCTATGGTTATGATTCATGACTCTTGCCATGTGTGCCACTTGCTATAACCAGGAATTTTATATTTGGAACTCTTATAGGAGCAATTAACCTGTGCAATTCATTGCCACAAGACGTTGCATTAGCCAATAAATTGGAAGGCTTTTAAAAGGTATTCAGCTGCTTCAAAGAGGATGGGTGCATCCATGTTATTATCTGTGACAGCTAAACGGAACCTCCATGTTCAGAAGCAGGAAACCTCTGAAGATGAGAGCTTGGAGACAGCAACTGGGGAAGACCTCAGTGCCCTGCATGTAGGTCTTCTAAGGTAGGGTTTTCAGGTCCCTCCTGACCACTGGCCGGTGATGGTGGGCAAGATTGCCTGCTCCAGGTTGGGAAACTCCTGGAGATCTGGGGGTGGATCCTGGGGAGGGCAGGAACCTCAGTGGGGTACAATACCATAGAGTCTATTCACCAAAGCATCAGGGGAACTGATCTCTGTAGTCTGGAAATGAGCTGTAATTCAGGGGGAACCCCAGGTCCTATCTAAAGGCTAGTATCCCTATTCTAAGGGCATCTGAAACAGGATGTTGGACTAGATGGACCATTGGTCAGATCCAGCAGGGTTGTTCACATGCTCTAACTCTCCCCAAGGGTTTACAAAGAAACACTGACAAGGGGAGTCTAAGTAACTTATGTTCCTCTTTTTGACTTCCTGAGCAAAGTAGCTCCCTTCGTCCAACATTATGCAAAGTTAACTTTAAAAAAAGAAGTAGCTAAGGGGTGAATAAACTATTGACCATCTATTACATTTTTATCCTCTTATCTGGCAAGATAGCTGCTGTGTGTCAAACTAGGCCTGCAGCGTGACTAAATGTGTGTATGCACAGGCATGCTACAGGGTTATGTCTGATGTCTTGAACACAGAGCTTGGCATTTAGAAACTCCTAATGTGCTTCCTTTTCAAAATTGTACGTGCGTCTGGTTTTTCTTAAGCAGGCATAGCTGGAAACTATGTGGGCACATTTCTTGTAAATGTCCTGGTCTTAAGATTGCCAAGCTACAAACAGGAAAACCAGACTTTAATGATCCAGCTGGGGACAATGTGAGAGATCCTGCTTCCAGGTGTTTTTGCTTCGAGCCTCCCAATCTCCCACTACATCATTAGCGTTAATGTCCAGACCTCCAGGTTCCCCCCTCTTTTGAGACAGGTACTACTTACTAGTACTAGCTTCTAAGAAATACTTCTAGCCATATTCAGATGGCTGTGTGCGTAGGGGGTCAGTGTTATGGCTGCAGCCCCCCTAACATTCTCCCTATCTCCCCCCCCACACACACATACAACATGTATGGTGAAGAAGACCATCTTCAACTATTTGCAGGGGAGCCATATAGAGGATGAAGCAGAGCTGTTTTCTGTTGCCCTAGAGAACTGGACCAGAACCAACAGGGTGAAATTAAATCAAAAGAGTTTTTGGCTAAACATCAGGAAGAAGAACTTCCTGACAGAGTGGTTCCTTAGTGGAACAGGCTTCCTCAGGAGGTGGTGGTCTATTGTTCTTTGGAGGTTTTTAAGCAGAGGCTACATGGCCATCTGACAGCAATGCTGATCCTATGACTCTCTTAAGAATTTAAGCTCATCATGAGAAGGAGGGCAGAAAGGGATGAGCCAGGGCTTGGCTCTTGTGGCCCTTTCTTATATACTCAAGGTAATGCTAGCCGATCGTCGCTTGGGGGTCAAGTAGGAATTTTCCTCCTGGTCAAACTGGCCCTGGAGGTCTCTTGCCTTCCTCTGGGCATAGAGCATGGGGTCACTGGGTGTGTGTGTGTGTGGGGTGGCTGTGAATTCCCTATGTTGTGCTTGAGGGTTGAACTACATGACCCTTGGGGTCCCTTCCAGCTCTATGTTTCTATGTGTGGCGGTTGGTAGGTGGGACAGCTGGTGATCTCAACCACTTTCCCCATGTGCCAGTGGATCATTTGAACAGAACTTTTGTCCGTGTTGGTCAATGATGTCCAGGAGATCAATACTTAGATTTCCTTCCTATTTACGGAAATTTTGCAAATTGTGATGAGTGCTGCACGGTCTTAATGTGAGCTGGAGCCATTAACTCATGACCCAACATGGATTATCCTCTGAAGAGAAATTATTTGTCCTGGAACATTGTCTTTGTTGGACTCCCTCCCTCCCCAATGGCTGCACGTATTGTATATATCAATTAAATATAGCATTATAAATGTGTATAGCTTTCCTTCTGGCCTGTTGCAGCCACACCAAATTATTTCATTAATTCTGCAAATCACTTGAAAGGTGATGTGATCCTTCCTGTGACTTTTTCCAAGCTGAAAGAGCTCTGATTTTTTTTTTCCAGGAGCCTTTCTTGGATATCTTTCTCCAGTCCGTCAGCCACTTGGTGTCAGGCGTGGGAGCAGGAAGCACAAACACAGAGGAGCCATCGAAAGATTTAGGGATTAGTCAAGGGCATTAGTGTGTCCTAAATTGGGTTTAACTACTTAAGGCAGATAGGCTTTCCTTGTTTTCTTAATGTCTTTGGTTAATGAAGTAGGAGATTTTCAAGATCACCTAAAATGAAGTTGTAGCTTTTGGCTCCTAAATCCATTAGATAACATCTGGGTCTCCTCTACTTAGATCGGAAGAAGGTATTTTGGGTTAAACCAAAATTCTTGTGAGCTGCAGGAGTTGAGGAAAGAGGCAGGAGTTCTGTGTTCTTGTGGCAACTAGTTTGTGGAAGACATTGGCTGGGGATTATTTGTGGTTGAAGGCTGGCTCTGTTGGGGACCTCTGAAGCTCAAACGGTGAATTTCATGAATTTGAGAACTACAGGAAGGTCCCCTGTTACTTTTGAAGAAGAGTTGGTTTTTCTACCCCACTTCTCTGTAAGGAAAAGGAGTCTCAAAGTGGCTTACAATCACCTTCCCTTCCTCTCCCCATAGCAGGTACCTTGTGAGGTCGGTGGGGCTGAAAGAGTTCTGAGAGAACTGTGACTGACAGTTTTTTTCCCCCTCCTGCCCGTCACAGGAGTGGTGGAGAGCCACAAGAGTAGGTATGTGGCATCTCTGGCTGATTCACAAAGTCTATGTGACAGACATGTGGAGAGTCAGTCACTACTATGCCTGGACTTCCATGCTGCATACCTGATTCTGAGGCATGCAGGAACTCAATTTGTTTCAGGTCCACAGTGTGTGGGACAATAAGGCCTCAGCTTTCCCCATGCCATTTTACAACCTTACATGTAGCCATCATAGGCTTGGTAACCTCCAGATGGGGCCTGGAGATCTCCTGCTATAACAATTGATCTCCCGTCAGAATACAGAGATCAGTTCCGCTGGAGAAAATGTCTCCTTTGGAGGGTGGACTCTCTAGCACTGTACCCTGCTGAAGTCCCTCCCTCCCTAAACCCCACCCTCCACAGGCTCCACCCCAAAATATCCAGGTATCTCCAAATCTGGAGCCAGTAACCCTAAACCATCAGTACACATGAGTTTCCCCAACAAGGACAACCAAACTCTGCAGGGCTATCAGGAAAACGGCAACTGAAACTCCCTCTCCCCATATGCTGTGGTCCTGAATCAAATAGGGAGACGTGTACTCCTGGGAACTGAGGCCCTAGCAGGGGACTCCAGGTGCACATCGGATTCATAGTCATTGTGGTGTTTACCACATGAATCGGCCTTAAAAAGAGCTTATAGTCACAGTATCAAGTGCTGCATCAAGGGGAATAATAGTTTAGGGTGGGGATGAAGGCTGGCAACTTTGGAACAACACAGATTTGTCATAGTTATTATTAACCACACAGTACAGATTAGAGAATCACAGTTCTTAAACAGCACAGCCAAAACGAAAATGTAGTCCGGAAAACTTCATCAGCGTTCTACAGCATTCCAGTAGACCTACAGTTTAGATATGACCAGTGTTCCCTCTAAGCTGAGTTAGTGTGAGCTAGCTCACAGCTTTTTAGCCTCCGGCTCACACATCTTTGTCTTAGCTTAGGAAGGATGGCTCCAGAGCAAACTAATCGATGGCGTGGACAAATCATTTGCTCACAACTTTAATGCCAGTAGCTCACAAAGTAGAATTTTTGCTCACAAGACTCCACAGCTTAGAGGGAGCATTGGATATGACTTAAGTTTTTTTGTATGTGTAATTATTATGTATGTATAGATACTCATGGGATTTTGGAAGCTTTTGAAATATATTTATGTGCACTGCACAGTTTTTGTGTATCTAATACTGTGATAGTTATTAACCAGGCAGTCCAGTCTAATGCACGTTTACTTTGAAGATCCACTGAACCTATGTAAACTAGGTTATAATCCTAGATATATTTGTTAGAAAACATAACCCATAAAAAAGGAAGCCAGTGGCTGAACTCAATGTATTTTGGATCGTGCTGTTTGTGTGTGTCACAGTCAGTGTGACTTTTCAAACTCTTTCTCTCTTTGTGGGGAGAGGGGGGGAAAGCGAATTTGTCTGGGTTTGAGGAATTCCCACATAAGCATAGCAAAAACATTCCCAAAGCTGATAAGCCCAGCTGCATTTGGCACTCTTGGCCCCTGGGTCATTAGCTTGAAAGGTATCATCCTATCTGTTCTTGTATGATATGGGGAGTCTTTGCCCTTAGGTTGAGATGCCGATTGATAAGGGGCTTTATCACTGCAGCAGGCGCAGTTGGTAAGGAAAGTACCAGCCAAGCTGGGCTCTCTTACTTGCACTTGCCTTTGGGGCAAGAAAGCAGACACTTTAAGTCTGGGAAACTTGAAAAAGACACACCCTTCCTTCTCCTCCCTCCCGGCAAACTCCTCAGCCTAAGTGGTACTTTGAAAATGAGCTGCAGAGCACTGAACCTAAATTGCACGGAGTCCCACCACTGTTTCAGCATGCGAGTGGAATCCAGGAACCATTTGCTCTTGACTTGTACCTTGCCTGTAATGATGTTATGCATAATGCAGCAAAAGGAATCCTCATTCCTTAAGCGGGAGAACAGAAGCCCTCTTTACAACTCATCTCTTATAGATCAAAGGGAACCCGAGACTTGCCTTATCATTTAAGTGGGGCTTTGTGTCCTTGAGCTTTTGGTTACAACTGCAGAGCTTATCCCACATTCTTTTTGTCATGTTTGTGTTAACTCAAATTGCACAGCATCCTTTCTTCCATTCAGGCTGAAGGCTAAGTGTGGGTATCAGTTACTTTTTAAACCAGGCTTCATTGGCAGGGCTGCAAAATGGCCAAAATTATGATGAAATGGGGTGGGGGCAGGGGAGATTGCACTGGCACTGAGAGTCTGTGTGAGAGTGGCTGGAGTGTCAGGTTAGGATCGGAGGGCACTAGGAAAGGTAGGGGCTTTGCACGTGGCCCATCTTCTCTGCTGTAGTACTTTGAGCAGTTTTCCGGCCTTATCGTATGCTGAGAAGTATGAAAGCCAGTTTGGTGCAGTGGTTAGGAGTGCAGACTCTAATCTGGGAGAACCGGGATTGATTCCCCACTCCTCCACATGCAGCTGCTGGTGTGACCTTGGGTCATTCACAAGTTCTCTCAGAGCTGTTCTCTCAAAGACAGTTCTTGAAAGAGCTCTCAGCCCCGCCTACCTCACAGGGTGTTTGTTGTGGGGAGGGGAGGGAAAGGAGATTTTGTGAGCCACTCTGAGACTCCCTTGGGTAGTGAAGGGCAGGATATAAATCCAATCTCCTCCTCCTCCTCTTCTATATATACAGAAGGTTGTATTCTGTCAAGTTCCCTCCCCCTCAAAATGCTGCCATTTGAAACATCAGATCAATTAAAGATACATTCTTCTTGCACAGCTGGTACCATTGTAGATATTTCTTGTATTTGTTTTCATGTGCTTGGATCTTAGGCATGCCAACCTCCAGGAGGGGCCTGGAGATCTCCTAGAATTAGAACTGATCTCCAGGTGACAGAGATCAGTTCTTCTGGAGAAAATGGCTGCTTTGGAGGGTGGACTCTATGGCATTGTACCCCACTGAGATCCCACCCCTCCCCAACTCTCTTCCTCCCCTGGCTCCACCTCCAAATCTCCAGGTATTTCTCAGTCCAGAGTTGGCAGACCTATTGGACCATCTTTTTGTTGCTTCCTGGCTTAGGGAATGTGGATATTATAGGGCCTCAAGAGTGAGGAACTCTACACTGGGTTCCTCTCTGTGCGTAGCAGAGCATTTGGTATCTAGGGGGCTTGCTACAAAGGAACACCCAAATGCAGTGTGAAGGCCACTGTCATCTACTTCTATGTGGGGAGAAAGCAAGGTTATATATTCCTGTTGGATGGCTGGAGAGCACAGAAGCAACTCGTCTAAGAGGGTTTGTTCTTGGTGGTGGGAAGTGTGGCAAAGTCACAGCTGAGTTATGATGACCCCATAGGGCTTTCAGGGCAAGAGATGTTCAGAGGTGTCCAGGCTGCACTCAAGCCTTAAGCACCTCCAACAGAAGAGGTACAAACTCAGCCTGGATCTTTCAAGCTGGCAGCCATCTCCCCACAATTTCCCTCTTCTTTAGTACTGAGAACAAGTGTGGTGTTGAAGTTAGAGTCAATGTTCTCTCTACCACCCCACCCCCCGAGCGGAGCAGTTCACATCATGGGCGCAATATAACTGCTGTAATCTTAAAATGGACAATGGGTAGTGCAAAACCCTGTGCAGCTCCAGAATGCTGCTGAGCGGGGCTTTCTGTGTTAATGAGTGGCTGCTCATGTGCACAGCTTAGCTGGAAGATTGGTTAGAGCAGGGGTGTCAAACATAGGGCCTGGGGGCCAGATCTGGCCCATCCAGGGCTCTTATATGGCCCATAAACAACTGATGCAAGGGAGGGACTGCGGGGGTGGGGGAGTTGGCAGAGCCACTTCAGTTGTGGCTTCAGTATGGCAGAACAACCTCATCTGCATTGTGGGAGCATCTGCCCAGTGCTGCACTGCTGCCTCTCCAGTCTGCCTGTGTGGGTTTTCCTCTGCACCCCCCTCCCAGCCCATGGGGCCTTGCAGTGAGGATACACCAACTCGGTGCTTAGCAACTGCTGTCTTTTATAAAGTTTCCATCTTTGGTACTTGTCATTATGTTTTATGGCACAGATGGCCTGGCCCAACAAAGTGACATTTGTGTGAGATCCGGCCCTCGTAACAAATGAATTTGACACCCCTGGGTTAGAGTGTCATATTAGGATCTGGGAGACTTGCATTCAAATCCCCACACTTCCATGAAATTCACTGGGAGACATTGCCTGCCTGCCTGCCTGCCTTCCTTCCTTCCTTCCTTCCTTCCTAACTGACCTCAGAGGGTTGTTGTGAAAATAAAATAGGGAAGGGAGAAACATACCTGTCACCCTGAGCTCCTTGGAAAAATATATGATCTGTGAATTAGAGAGACATGTAGAAATAGGAACTGTTAGAGAAATCTGCAAACAGATATTAGAAGTTCTTACCTACAGCTTAATATTCAATTTGTTCTCCAACTTCAGTCTGGCAGCTAGAAAAAAGACTTCTCCATTTAATTTTAATTGTAGTTGTAGTTGTTTAGGGACACCGTTTTCCCCACGGTTGGATCCTGTGCAGACCTTCCTGAAATGAACAGCCGTTATACGAGACTGCTGCTCGGTGCATCACAAGCAAATGCCTCATTCTCTTGCCAATTTTTAAATATGCCCTTACTGCATTCACACAGTATAAATCCAAACATCGCAAAATGGCTTTGAGGTAAAGAGACTGAAGTTTGGCAGCTGATGAATCCATAACATGGCCGTGTCATTAAAATGCATGAGGCATTATTGTTTATTAGATACACATTTTTATTGAGTTGTGTGAGATGCTTTAAAAGTGAGCAGAGGGCAAGACTGCAAACACAACAGGATCGCTGCCAGACTGAAACTTCTAAAGGACACAGTGGATCTTTTGTGCTGATTCTGCAGAGAGGGGATGCTATGGAATAAAGACAGCTCCCTCGAAATAAGGAACATCTGGTGACAACTCTACTTCCCACCCTTTACAATGACTGGACAGAAATCGGAATGAAGCAACTGAAAGTTATTTTGTCCTCAGACTTTATGATTGCTCACCAGGGGGGCAATAATCTGATAACATTATTAGGCATGTTATTGTCATGATACAGCCAAGGTTAACTACTTTATAGCACAGTCAATTTCAGTTTAGGAGTTAAGCACGTGCTTAAATGGCTTCTATGAGATCAACAGAAGTTGAATGTGCTTAACTTGGACTTAGGGTCGCTAGATCCAGTTTAGGAAATTCAGGGAGATTTTCAGGTGGTGCCTGGGGAGGACAGAGTTTGTGGAAGGGAAGGGAGCTCAGCAGGGATGTAATTTCATAGAATTAGGGATGCCAGCCCTCAAGGGGGACCTGGGAATACCTCAGAATTACAGCTCATCTCCAGACTACAGAGATCAGTTCCCGTGGAGAAAATGGATGCTTTGGCGAGTGGGCTCTATGGCGTACCCCCCTGAGGTCCCTGTCCTCCCCAGGCTCCATCCACAACACTTCAGGAGTTTCCCAACCTGGAGCTGGCAACCCTACCCCCTATCCCCTGCTGGTGGCCATGGAGTCCACCCCCCAAAGCTGCTCATTTTCTCCAGGGGAACTGACATCAAGAGCAGAAAGGCACCAGGTTTTGACAGCATCCTGATCAACAGCGGCGCTTTCACTAAGAAGCAGCTCGCAGAGTTTCTTACTGACATCATGAGAACAGGAAGACTCCCAGGGGGATTCAAGAAAGCAAAGATAGTTACTATTCTGAAACCTGGAAAACCAAAACAGTTGGTGGGAAATTACAGACCTATTTCCCTTCTGGGCTCCTGTTATAAACTTCCCGAGAGGCTAGTCCTGAACAGAATCAGTGACAGAGTTAACGAACGTGTCCCTGTAGAGCAAGAAGGATTTAGACACTGTCATAGTTGGGAGGACCAGGTTTTCAGCTTAACAACTTTTATTGAGGCAGGATATCAGAAGTGTCTTAAGACATCAGCAGTTTTCATCGACCTGACTTCCACTTTTGTGACAGTCTGGAGGGATGGTCTGCTGTACAATTTTTTACAAGTTTTCCCCTGCAGAACATTGTTTCAACTCCTAAATAACATGCTGAGTGATAAAACTTTCCAAGTTATTGTGGGTCAATCAATCAGCAAGCAGAAGAAACTAAATAACAGTCTACCCCAGTGCTCCGTTTTTGCTCCAGTTCTTTTCAATCTATACATCTCTTATGTTCCCGTGACTGTTATGTCCGCTGACCATCATTAGGCACCAGCAAGAGGCAGTCCAAGCTTGGCTCCTGGAAACAATAGGGGCCAAGGATCCTGGACCACCTAGAGTTCACCAATAGGGACTTTGGTGGGTGATTCAAACCCTCCAATAGGACTATGGGTGAGTCTGAGGACTGAGGAAATACTGACTAAGGACCGCAAAATTTTGGCTGACTACTACGGTAAATAAGTAGCAGCTTATCCCAAGTCCAGGAAAAACAGAATGCTCCTGTTTCCCTCTCAATAACAATCTTGCCAACCGTGAACTGAATGTCTACCTTAATGGCACCCAACTTACAAACAACTATACACCTAAGTACCTTAGCATTACCCTGGACAGAACCTTGAACTATAAACACCATCTTAACAATGTAGCAATGAAAATATGCATGTGAAACAATATTCTCCAAAAATTATGAGGTACAACTTGGGGCACATCTGCTGCAACACTTAGATGCTCAATTTTAGAGTTGGTGTACAGTACCACTGAATATGGTGCTTTAGTGTGGCTTAACAGCCCTCATGTCCACAAACTTGATGTTCAACTCAATACAACAATAAGAACCATCAGCAAATGTATGAAACCCACTCCAACATATTGGCTACCCATGTTGAGCTACATTGCTCCCCCACATCTCCGAAGACAAGATGATCTTCATGAATATAGAAAGATAACTGAAAACAGACAGCTGCCCATTCACAAAGACATCACTGCCATGGGCCTATCGAGGCCAAGATCCCAACACACAGCAATAAGACTTGCACAAATCCAGCTATCACAAAATTTTGATCTAGAGAATGAATAGTTGTGAACATGGGTGCAATCAGTTCCACCTGATATTTGTAACCTGATAAACACCAATGAGAGGCCTTCAGGATTTGACTTGCCACATTAAGTATAGAATATGGCTAATAGACTATGAACAGACTTTGGCAATTGCGCAGCTCTCTTGTTTAAATGGGGTAAAATACCAGGACCCAAATGTGATTGTGGGGCAGCCCACCAAACTATTTTCCATCTGTCACAGGAATGTGTTGTCCTTTCCAGGGAGACATGATGGAGCTCTTTCAACTCTTCCCAGCTGTGAATGAGTGGATCGAAAATTTAGATATTAGTATTTTGGGGGATTGCCCAGGCAGTCTGCATACCCACTGTATCAACTTGGTTATGTGTTTTATATTATTGTGTGCTTCCTGTGTGTAACTCTGCCATATGATAAATAAATAAATACCCAGAGAGTAACAGCCAATGCTAGAGCACCGAAGCATCTTGTGATAGGACTTTCTAGATAGAGAATATCTGAATCAGTTATTGTGTTGGATCTTTTCTGAGATATCCTAGGCTGTAAGAAAGCTTTGCTTAGTGGAGTGGCAGGATACAGCCCATTGTGTCTGAAATATTATGTACCGTATACAGTTAGAAATGTGAAAGAGAAGGAATTTTTCTTAATTAGCAAAACCTCAAGTTCTTTGTATGCGTGGAGAGTTGAAAGAAAAAAAAACATCTTGTTTGAAGACTATTTGAAATCTCTGAGATAACTGAGTCACAGAAGTGAGAAACTTTATACTGTGCATGTAGAACAAGCCTGAACTCTCCCTAGAAGCTAAAATGACTGCACTCCTCATTCCTGTGGAATGAGGTTTATTGTGAGATGAGCGTTTGCTATTTATTAGTCCGGTTGCAAAAACTGTAAAGACAATCAGGCTATCGTGCTTTGGTCATGTTATGAGAAGACAAGTGTCACTGGAAAAGGCTAGGAAAAGTCAAAGGCAGCAGGAAAAGAGGAAGACTCAACATGAGATGGATAGATTCAATAAAGGAAGCCACACAGTTTGCAAGACCAGAGCAAGTCTGTTAATGATAGAATGTTTTGGAGGTCATTCGTTCATAGGGTCACCATAAGTCGGAAGTGGCTTGATGGCACTTAACACACACATGCATACACGTATGTAGAACAGCTGGACTGGAGTCCAATAGCACCCTAGAGACCACAAGAGTTTTTGGGGTATAAGCTTTTGAGGGTCAAAACTTCCTTCATCAGATTCTGTGCTTGCGTGAACTACAGAGGAGGCTCAGATACATGTTAACGGTTTCTTCCATGTTTCCTTTGAACAACTTTTTTTCCCCTTTGCAAATTTAGCTGCCAGGATTGTTTTATCAAGGTGGAGAACAGTGTGGGGAGTGAATGGCTCTTTAACCCTTTATCCCCTTGGCATTTTCTTGCTAGAAAAAAATGTCCATGGATCTACTTTGACCCTTGCAGAGAAGAATGTACATATTTCTCCCCAGCAGACATAAAAAGTAGCTCTGCTTTGCCCAGTTAAAAATTTGCATGTTTAAAGCTCCTTTCCTTATTCCTCTCAGCAATAAAAAAAAACAATCCTGGCAGTTAAAATGTGCAAAAGGAAAAAAGAAAAGGAAAGGTTATTTAAACCAGATTTACAACCAAGCATGGCCACTCCAGCCTAATAACGGAGGCTAACACTAATCTGTGTGCAGTGATCTTGAATGTTTTTACTTAATGCTTAAGGCTAGAAGAAGCACCTCGCCATATCAGACCAAGCTTCACCTCATTCAGCGCTCTTGACGATAACGCCAGTAAAGCACTGGGTGTAACCCACCGGAAATCATCCCTTGGATTGCCGCTTGTCTGTCTTCTGCTGGTCCCCTGTTCGCAGAGATCTGATCCATTTTATAGAGCTTCGCATCCTCTCTTCCAGAGCTGAAAAATCAATTATAACAGGAATCAGATGTGCCATTTGCACAGCAGCTGTTCTTACCATTATGTCATCTTTTTTGTCTACTTTTAAGAAACTTTGCATTTTACCATAATGTCGCTGATTAGTTGCATGTGCCTCTGTTATCGATCAAGAGTTCCAAAGAAGCCTGAGTCTCATGGAGGTCAACAGGGATGTGTGTGCTAAGGCAGACTCGGTTTCTCTTAATCTCGTCTGACGAGCTGATTGCAGACTGGCTGCGGATAAGTGGGAGAGCATTAGGTGTCAATTCATCGGGACTAATGAGCAGATGCACCGGGATTTGTTTCTGGTGAATTTTAAGAAAGGAAGTGCTGTAAACTATAATCAGCTTCTCAGTTGCTTTTTCACTAACAGTCTGAAATGCTGGGCAGCTGGGGGAATGGCTTTCTCGTTCACTTTGGAGCGGTGGATTTGAGTGTTGGAACCCCCCCCCCCCCCCCACCTGAGGAGATCAGGAGGTGTATGAGCTCCTGCTTCCTGTCCCTTCCCTGGAGGGATTTTTTTTTTTGAGGGGGGATTCTTGATTGGACCAGGCAGCGATATGATCTGTGCTGCACTTCCTTTTTGCCCAATTTCTGCACCCTGAATGTGCAGTTGGTGGTTTTTGTCTGTTCAGAAGGAGTGAAGTCTGTATATGGAAGTGTTCTCCTTCCGGACCAATGACATCATTTTTAGCTTTTCATCTTTTTATAAGTAACTGCCAAGCCCCATTCTTCATACCACCTTTCATATCCTCCAACAGGTCACTGGAGAAAATTGGGACACTCTTGTATATGCCAAGTGCCCTTATTTCACGCCAATGTATCCCTAGTACATGCATGGGTGCGTGCAAATACCAAATGCACATTACTGAAAGACCTTCCCTGCTTTATGTGCTACTTATTTATTATGCAACAGAGAACCCTTCACTAGTTTTTGAAGCATGGTATGATTGTTATGGTCAGTTTACTGTTTTCTTCTTTAAAAAATTAAGGATTTTTAACAAAATGTTACTGTTGCAATGAATCTGGTTTCTGTTAACTGTGGAATAGCTGCAAGTCAGACATTCAGCAGCCGTCATTATCTTGATGACTACTGAGCACACAAGCAGCATTTTACAGTGGTATCTTCATGGCTCTTGGGACAATACAAAGACAGGGACATACCAAACACTAAAATATGTTTGATATGTCCCTGTCCTTATGTTGTCCATATATATCTTTACCATCTCCTCTTTTCCTCCCCTGAAAGCCCCCATAGCTTCTCCCCTTTTTTCATATTTTCTTCTCTCCTTCCCACCCACCAGTTAACCTATCTTTATCTGCCCCGCCCTTGTCTTCAGCTTTCCCTCCTTTCCTCTACCTGGCAGGTTCTCCCTGGAAAAACTCTGGCCAAGTTGTATGATGCCAGCTAAACCTGGCCCAGTTACACATCAGAGAACCTGCCAGGATTGGTGGAGGGTGCCTGACTTTCCCCCGTCTCCCCTCCCCATGCTATTTCCTCTTTCCTTCCTCCTGGCATCCCACATGTCCTCCCCTTTCCCTGCTTCCTTCTCTCGTTCAGACCCACCCACCCACCAACTTACCTACATTTTACCTATCTCTATCATCAGTTATATTTATTTTATTTATGTCATTTATATTGTTCATTTCTCCACAATGGGGGCCAAAAGCAGCTTATATTATTTTCTCCTCTATTCTGTCTTCATAAAAACCAGGTCAAGTGAATTAGACTGAAAGTGTGTGACTGGCCTAAGGTCACCCAGTAAGCTTCCACAGCAGAGTGGGGATTTGAACTTGTGTTGTGCACATCCTAGTCCAAAACTCTAACCACTACACTACACTGGCTTTTACGGGGGTTGAAAAGTAGCAAGCAGGTGGGCCTGGGTGAGTCTTGCAAGTCACCTGGTGGTTGCTAATAGGCCTGATCTCACCAAGTCCTCCCTTAAAGGCCAAAACAGCCCTGCTCCTCTCTTTGCCTTTTACTGACAGAAACCAAGGCTTTAAGTGTGGCAGTTTGGTTGTGGTTTCACAGATATGGCTACTGAGGGCATTAGTTTCTTAAAGCTACAAATGCTCCTATCTTTGGGGGCTGAGGGTTTAACCCCAATGTGTTCTTAGAAGAAGTCATATTTTCTCTGCAAACATGGGGCTTTTCTCAGATTTGTGGGAAGATCTGTCTTGTCTATTTGTGGCCCAGATTTAATTACACACAGATTTGTTTCCACCTGAGAGAAGTTGGCTCTATTTCCCAATCCACCACATACTGAACCATTTTTCTAGTGGTGCACTCTGTGGTTTCATTTTCTTGGGCAACAGAAGATGCAGCAAGAGGAGAGAATGACTCAGCAGATATGTGTCGGACTGGGATGTTTTCCAGCCAAACGAGCCCATCTTTCCCCCAAAAAAATATCATCCTAGCTAGCATTTCTGTGCACAGTGATTTAATTTGCTACTGATCTTTGCAGCAAGTTGGACTTTGGAAGGGCTTTCTCATTTTATATAAACATGGGTCTTGCGTGTGATCTGTTTTGTCCTCTAGGGGTATATCTACTAGGCTTTGCTTGTAGCAGCTGGCCGGCAGGCTGCACAAACGGGGGAGTGGATGTGAGATTAAGCTAAAGAGTGAGGTCTCACCTCCTCCCTTTTACATGTCTCATGCCAGCTAAAGGAGAGGGATCAAGGATCTGGCTTCCCATCCCCCACTACAGTATGAAGCCAGGCTGCTTGCTTTGCAGGCAACAGAGGTAAAGGCTTTGCTTCCATATGCTGGCAGACAGGCAGATGGAGGAAAGAGATGCAGCAGCCCAGGACATTCTTCCTCACAATGATAGGCAGTCTGCCTGCTTTCCTAACTGGAGTCAGATGGCTGAACACTTTTCCTGCAATAGAAAATGGCAGATGCACACACATTTAGGATATCAGTGATGACAATGAGAGTTTCTCTATGCAAGAAGCCATGATTCAGACTGTGAATGTGGATGTCTTTGTTGAACATAAAAGCAGCAATGGGGGACTTAACAGGCACAGGTCATCCAGAAGAGCCAGATAAGTTGAAGAAAGGCTGGCGACTTCAGACATTGCTGAGAGGAGCAATAGGATGCATGCTGATGTTCTTCTCTAGGCATTAGGGGGAAAGTACCCCAGTTTTACATTTAAAAGGTATACAGCTGCACTTTTCCTCTTGGCTCAGCATCAGAAAATATGCAGAACGCCCGCAGCAATGTGGCCCTGTGTATATCCTACAATGTATCAACTCCAGGGCAAATAGCTATACACTACACTGGGTGCTGGTTGCTTTTAGTGGCAATCTAACAGTGGAGGAGAAATGCAAGACAAGTACACAGACATCTCTTCATACCCCCACGAGGCAAGATTGAATATTTTCAAGCTGTGTACATACCCTAAGATCAAAGAGTTGAGCTACATCCAGTTTAACACATACCGGGCACCTTCTCTGAGGGGGAACTGTTTTTTCAGGCACCGACACTGAATTGTGGAGATGCTATCTATTTGTGAATAATTTTTTTCTTCTGTTTAGAGGATGAACAGCAGTCAGACACGGTCTGTACCGCTCCTGTCTTTTATCACTTTATACTCCTTGTGTGTTCTTTTTTCCAGTGTTTCCTATGTAGCACCTCAATTGACATTGCATTTTATCCAATAACATAAGCAATTAGGAAAGAAAAAACACAGATGTCTGTCCTGAATGTAAAAAAATCTTGGCTTGTCCCCCCCCCCGCCTTACATTATAGTCACTGAAATTATCTATCTTTTGGATCACCCGGATAGAAAAGCAAATTCAGTTTGAAGATCTGTTCTGGAGGTCCAAGACCCTTTCTCTCTAGTTAACCCATGTTGGTTTACCTAGGTGTCTTCCTGATGTTCCATCCCAGAATGCTAGTTTGTTTCAAAATATAGATATACGTGGTTCATTTATCGTACTCCTTTCTTGCTGACACTCAAGGTGAATCGCCAGTGTGTTAAGAACAGTATAAAAGATATCTGAAAGTGAATAAAACCGCATTACAAAATTAAAGAACACTAAAAACAGTACCATTCAATCAAACAACGCAACTCTTGGACTGCAAAACTGGGGAACAAAGCAATAGAACAGGGGTCTGCGGTGTGGCACCCATGCCTGCCATGGTGCCTGCCTTCACCTTTCCTGACATCTGCCGGGGTTTTTTAAGAAAGTGCACGGGGCCAGTTGGGGATCTTGCCCAGCAGGCTATGGAGATATATTTCCTTCTGCAGATTTTTCAACAGTTGCTTTGGCAGCAGTTTCCACCACAATATTTATAGAATCATAGAATCACAGACTTGGAAGGGGCCATACAGGCCATCTAGTCCAATCCCCTGCTCAGTGCAGGATCAGCCTCCAGCATCCCTGACAAGTGTTTGTTCAACTGCTGGGGGAGCTCATAACCTGCCTAGGAAGCTGATTCCGCTGTTGCATAACTCTTACTGTAAATCCCCCTTCATCCAGCCAGTACCTTCCCACCTTTAATTTAAACCTGTTATTGTGATTCCTCTCCTCTGCTGCCAACAGGAATGGCTCCCTGCCCTCCTCTAAGTGACAGCCCTTCAAATACTTAAAGAGAGCAATCGTGTCCCCCCTCAACTGCCTCTTCTCCAGACTAAACATTCCCAAGTCCCTCAGCCTTTCCTCATAGGGCTTGGTCTCCAAGCTCTTGATCATCCTCATCACTCTCCTCTGCACCCGCTCCATTCTGTCCACACCCTTTTTGAAGTGAGGCCTCCAGAACTGCACACAATTTGTTTTATTCTTTCTCATTCTTCTTTCCCAATACATATTTCTAAATTACCCCCTTTCTCCTTTGTTCTTGGGCTTCCTGTATGTCTGTGGCTCTGCTTCCTGTGGTGGCCATTTTGTGGTCTCCTGCAGCAGCCATTTTGTGCTTGGGCCCACCACCCTGTGTCAGAATTCCAAAGGTGCCCAAGGGCTCAAGAATGGTTGGGAATTCCTGCAATAAAACCAGTTTAACATGTGCAAGGAACAAACCCATGGAAACAGCCTAAAATTTCACAGATGCTTAACTGTAGCATTATTCAGCATATTGAACAAAATTCGACAAAAATGATTAAAAACACCATCAGGCAGGCCATCCCAGCAGGTGGGAGCCCATGGATCCCTTACTTCTTTCATTTTTAGCCTCTTAAGTTTTCCTTCCAGCAACAAATATTTTGCAATAATAAAACATCTCATAGAACAAAGAGTCCAGTGGCACCTTTAAGACCAATAAGATTTATTCAAGGTGTGAGCTTTTGTGTGCATGCACACTTTGTCAGAAAATGAAATGGAATGACATATTGTAGTTATATATATATAGGAGTTGTATATATCAGGACACATCAATCTCCAGTGCTAACATATTTATTACCTGTGTTGCCTCCCCCCCAGTTGAACCGAAACAGATGATAATCAGGAAGTAAGCTTGTCATTCTTTTGGCCTGTTAAAAAGTCCTATTTTGCATGCTAATTTAACAAATTACTCCTATATATACAACTATGATATGTAATTCCATTTCATCATCTGACGAAGTGTGCATGCACATGAAAGCTCAGCCCTTAAATAAAACTTTTTGGTCTTAAAGGTGCCATTGGACTCTGTGTTCTGTTGCTTCAGGCCAACATGGCAACCCACCTTAAAATATCTTATAGGATGTTGTACCAATCTTTCTCTTACAACTTCAGCTCTATTCAGTAGGTTCTAGTTCTAAAGTTAAGGGTGTCATTACTCCAGCGGATGTGTTGATGAAAAGTAATGTGTCTCTTTCCCTAAGGGTACAACCCTATTCACAAGCTCTTGAATGTCAAAAATAACACCGGCACTAAATTAGACCTTTAGTTAGTGAGAATCTACAATCCCTCTGCCCTGTGACATGGGTAATAACAATCCTCAAATTGTTTATATGTGATGTTCACATGGCTGTTTATATTAAAAATGCCCTCTTGGGACTATAAAACAGATAATTTTTTAAAAGCTTCTTGGAACAGCTTATTATAGTTTTTTTTAAACTCTGACTTAAATCATTAACAACTCAACTTCTGCACTATTCA
Source organism: Lepidodactylus listeri (assembly GCA_029233225.1). Lineage (NCBI taxonomy): Eukaryota > Metazoa > Chordata > Lepidosauria > Squamata > Gekkonidae > Lepidodactylus > Lepidodactylus listeri. The sequence continues at coordinate 52,661,226 of JARCFY010000001.1, read as the reverse complement.
AAGAGGTTTTTCAGCCCTAAATGGGTTGGAATGGGCAATTAACATAAGAATACTCCCTCTTTGGCAATCTTGCATAATGTTAAAATCACAGTGTTTTCTTAATAGAGGAAGGCCAGCTCTTGTATGGTTTTTAAAAACACTACCATTTGTGCAGCCACTCCTGTGTGAATTCATCCCTTGGAGCGCATTTCAGGGCAGGAAGAAAAGGACATGGGAGTTCTTTGTTCTGATTTAATACAGAAGTGAAGGCAAGGCATGGAAATACTATAAAAGGATGAGATGAATTCCATTAGTGCCTTAAAATTCAGAATGTGGCTCTTAATTTTTCTCTAACAGCTGAATTACATAGACATCTCCCACAGTAACACAAGATGGATGGATGTATTAAGGTTTCTGGGGACATATACCAAATCGGAAGAAGGGGGAATAAGAATCAAATCATCTTCATACATCCTGAAACATCATAGTTTTAACACTGAAGAAATGAACCTAAGCAGATCTTGCTAGAATCAAGAGATCTCCATTCCAACTTGTATCTGACAAAGGGAGCTTTAGAAAAGAGTAAGAGTCCAGTAGCACCTTAAAGACTAACAACATTTGTGGTGGGGTAGGAGCTTTCCTGAATCACAGCTCACTTTTTCAGGCACTCCAAAATTTATACTCCCAAAATCTTGTTGGTCTCTAAGGTGCTACTGGACTCATCTCTAGCTGTTCTACTAAAGACCAACATGGCTATACTCTGAAACTTAGGAGGAGGGGAAGAGGGGGAGGAAGGAGGAGGAGAAGGAGGAGATTGGATTTATACCCCACCCTTCACTCTAAATCTCAGAGCGGCTTATAATTTCTCTTCCCCTCCACACAACAAACACCCTGTGAGGTAGGTGGGGCTGAGAGTGCTCTGAGAGAACTGCCCTTGAAAAAGAAGATAAGAGATTGGATTTATACCCCGCCATTCACTCGGAGTCTCAGAGCAGCTTACAAAACTCCTTTCCCTTCCCTTTCCCACAACAGAAACCCTGTGAGGTAGGTGGGGTTGAGTGACAGAAACTACCCTTTCAAGGACAGCTCTGACAGAACTAGGGCTTGCCCAAGATCATCCAGCAGCTGCATGTGGAGGAGTGGAAGAGAACAGCTCTGAGAGGACTGACCCAAGGTCACACCAGCAGCTGCTTGTGGAGGAGTGGGGAATCAAATCCGGTTCTCCCAGATTAGAGTCCGCGCACTTAACCCCTACACCAAACTGGAAGCAGTGAAATATAGGCTTACCCCCCAAAACAGAATGTCTGATACGAACCGGGAATGTTCCCAATTTGTTGAGGGCTAGAGATGTGAAGACCTGGGGGGGGGGGGGGGGGGGTGTTAAATGGATTTTTTAAAATTAAGATTTTAATGGTTTCCACATAAAAAGGTTAACACAGCAAACGCGCCACATGTAGCCCACCCCCTTCCCTGTTCCCTAATGTGTCCTATTAGCAGAGAAGGAAAGAAAGAGAGAGAGCAAAAAAAAAAAAAGTTAGGGCAGGAGTATAGGTTAGGGAAGTAAGGTGTAACAATACAGATTCAATTAAGCAGGGAATAAAGGCAAGAAGATATCATTGCTTGAATAGGCACAAGAATTCATGCCAAATGGAGGTGATAGTTTTGGGAGGTTCTTGCCTGTTATATGCTATTTTCTCTTTTGTACAAAGGTCTAGCATATCATCAACCCCGACATCAACAGAGGGAGACACTTGAGATTTCCAGGTCCCTTCCACACGCACCTATTTGCCATGCTAGAGGGATGCTTCATCAATGGATCAAACTGGTACGATCACACCACTGCATCTGGGAAGCGTCCCACAACCATTGGCAAGCCGGAGCAAACCAATTTGATCAGGCAGAGAAACGGGGTAAAAAGCTACCGGTGAAAGATCGGTAGAAAACGATTTGCTACAGCCCACAGCCAGACTTTCCCCGTGTGATCGCGCCAGTGCAGAAGTGTGGTGTCGTGGATAGCATGATCACATGCTACCCCGACGCCATGCTGTTGTTTTTGTCCCCCTTTCGTGTGTGCATCATTAAAAGACCGTAGGGGGGAAGAGCGAGTCATCGTCCCCCCCTTCCTTCGTTCCAGCCAAGAGGCAGAGTAGACTGTTATCACACATATGGCATTGCAGAGTAGATCTAGATTGGCTTAGGCGTAAAAACTCCTGTTACTTTTGTCTAAGAGAAGGTCCATTATTATATTGTCTCCCCCGCCTTTCCTGGTCACAGGATAATTTCCAAATTCTTTGAGTGTTGCTATGGCAGAGTGAAAAAAGGAGGGATCAGCTACAGTTAGCCCATAAATACTGCCTACATTTAACCAAAAGAAAGATGTATCTCCCTTCAGTGTCTGATTTGGAATCAAGGACTTCCATGAAAAGATTTTTATGCAATAAAATTGCAACTCTTTGAGCCTTAGTGGAATTCCCAGAACAGTATGCCTCTCCCACCCATTCGATAACAAGCCTGCCTCGGTCTCTTTGAGGCACATGTGTTTCTTGACGCATGGCAAGACTAGCATGTTCTTTTTTTAAGACTATGTAGTATTTATTTACACTTATTGGGGCTCCCAAAACCTTTAACGTTCCAGGTTATGATTGTCAATTTAGGCATAGTTCAGTATTAAAAGTGTTATGATAATACAGTTGATGAATATCACTAAGTAAACAAGCTCACCATTAGCTCCATTTAAAAATAATCTAGGATCAACCTGTCACCACTGAAGTTTGGGAAATGAGGGAAGGGAGTGGGGGAACAAGGAAGAAAAAGCAACAAAGAAAGTTGCATGAAAGATGCATATATGGAAAGTACTGGAGTCGGGAGGCGAGTTGTAGGATGATCATAGCAAAGACTTTATTAAGTGAATCAGCATGTTCAGGAGATGGTCAGATCAAGCATGCTGCCAGGGCTCCAGGGCCCTGCTTATATGCCGGCCGGAGCCCCACCTCTGGCCGCACCCAAAATACCTGATAGGGGCTTAGCACATGCGCATAGTCCTGATAGGGCCTTAGGTCTTAAATTGTAGTTCATAGGTCCCCCGCGGGAGACCTAGGCTGGCTATTGGTGGTTGTTTTGGATCCGACTGTCTATTGTTCTACCTGGCTGAAGCTCAGGTAGAATCGGGCCATGTGCTCTGACCGCATGGCAGTCGCCATTTCGTGACTAGTACACAACACCCCTCCCCCCATAGTTTGGTCCCACTTGGCAGACATAGTCCTGAAGGTACTCTGGCCGGCGACGTTCACGGCCCGAGCGCCGGGGCGTTGCAGGTCGCGGGGCCTCGGCAGGCCCTGGGATTGGGGTGCCGTCTTGGTTGCTTTCGGGAGTGCTTGGCCGCGGCTCGGCCGGCGCTCCGTCCACGGGCTGCTCCTCCGGTAGGGATTCTGAGGTTTCGTCCTCCGGATCAGGGTCCCATAGCTGGGTTGGTGATGGCTCCGTGGGAAGTGCTGACTCGGGAACACTTGGTGTGTGGTCTGGAGTGCGCTGCCGGAGCTGATTGATGTGGCGCCGCCAGGTTGCTCCTTCTTCCGTCCCGACCTCGTATGAGAGCGGGCCGGTTGCTCGGATGATCCATGCCGGGATCCACCCTGGGCCCCGGGTGTAGTTCCGGGCGTAGACGGGGTCCTCGGGCGCGAAACCTTGGGTGGGTGGCCGGAGCTCCGTCCTCGCGTCGGCATCGATGGCGCGGTCGGGGTGGAGACGATCCAGTATGGTGCCAAGTCGCCGGCCCATCAACAACTCCGCTGGGCGGCGACCCGTTCCCGTGTGTGGGGTGTTGTGCTGGCTGAAGAAGAATTTGATTAGCTGCAGCTCCCAGTCCCCGGTGTCCATCCTTTTGATGGCGTCTTTAGTTGTGCGAACCATCCGTTCTGCCTGTCCATTGGTTGTGGGGTGGAACGGTGCCGAGCGGATGTGCCGGATGCCGAACAGGTCTGTGAAGCGCTGGAACTCTCCCGACGTGAAGGCCGTTCCGTTGTTCATCATGAGCGAGTCTGGCACTCCGTGGGTGGCGAAGATGCGCCACAGGGCTCTGGTGGCCGCCTCGGTCAAGGTAGACCGCACCGGGACTACCTCCAGCCACTTACTGTAGCTATCCACAACAATAAAGAACAACTGCCCCTGGACCGGCCAAGCGAAGTCGAGATGGAGCCGCGACCATGGTTTGTCAGTTGACTCCCAGGGCCGGACGGGGGCATGGGGAGGATCGGGCCGCGACTCTTGGCATTTGCTGCATTTGCTGCATCCTCAATCTCCTTGTCTATGCCTGGCCACCACACGTAGCTGCGGGCCAAGGCTTTCATCCGGACGATTCCAGGGTGTGCCTTGTGGAGGGCTGCTAGTACCCTCGGGCGGAGCGGCTCGGGGATGACTACCCTTGACCCCCAGAGCAAACACCCCTTGTGGGTGGGTCATGTTTCCGAGCTGTGAAAGCAGCGAAATCCTGGCCCGGATGGTCGGGCCACCCCCTCCCCACCCAGTCGGAAACTCGGGAGAGGATGCAGTCCCGCGCCGTGCGGTGGGCCACGTCGGGTACCTGTACCGGGTGATCCAGAAGATCTTCGAGGAGGGCCACGTAGAATGCAGGAGCCGGGTCGGGGTCGCAGTCCGGGAGGTGCAAGCAGCTGAGGGCGTCGGCGTGGCCGTGGCTTTCCCGGGGCAAGAAAAATAGACCACCGCAGGACCCGGGGGGACAGTATCTGGGGCATCTGGCGGTGTGGGGCGAGCAGCCCAAGAAGCGGCTTATGGTCCGTGGCGACTGTAAACGCCCAGCCGTAGAGGTAATCGTGGAATTTTTTTACCCCTGCCACGATTGCCAGAGCCTCCTTGTCTATTTGGGCGTAATTCCACTCCGCCTTTGACAGTGTCTGGGAGTAGTAGGCCACGGGCACCTCCCTACCATTTGGCAGACGATGGCCCAGGACAGCCCCCACCCCATATGGAGATGCGTCGCACGCAAGGACCACCGGCAAAGACTCGTTGAAGTATGCCAAGACCGCGTTAGACGCCAACAAGTCCTTAACTGCTGCGAAAGCCCTGTCGTGCCGCGGCCCCCAAGCCCATTTCGCCCCTGTGTCCAGTAACCTATGGAGGGGCTCGGCGACTGCCGCCTTGTGTGGCAAGAACGTGTGGTAGAAATTGAGGAGGCCCAAGAATGCCTGGAGCTCCGCTTTTGTCGTCGGGGTCGGCGCCTCCGTGATGGCTTTCACCTTCTCCTTGGTGGGGTGGATGCCCTGTGCGTCCACGTGGAACCCCAGGAACGTTACTGAAGGTACTCCCAAGGTGCACTTGTCCTTTCGCACCTTGAGACTGGCGTCCTGGAAACGCTGCAGAATGGCTCGTAAGCGTGTCTTGAAGGTGGCGACGTCCGGAGCCGCGATGAGGACGTCGTCAAAAAATGGCTTCACTCCTGGAATGCCTTTTAAAACAGAGTCCATTAGTTGCTGAAACAGACCAGGGGCAAAGCTGACCCCAAACTGGAGCTTTTTCACTTTGAAAGCGCCTTTGTGTGTCGCTATGGTTTGAGCTTCCGTGGTTGCCTCGTCTACTGGGAGCTGTTGATAGGCTTGAGCCAAGTCCAGCTTTCCAAAGATCGTGGCTCCCGCTAGGGATGCTAGCACATGGCTGATCACTGGTACCGGGTACGAGTGGTCCTGTAATGCCCGATTCAGAGTACATTTGTAGTCCGCGCAGATGCAGACCTCCCCATTAGACTTCAACGGGGTCACTATAGGGGTTTCCCATTTTGCATGGGGAACTGGCTCCAGCACGCCTTGAGCCACGAGTTTGTCTCCACCTTGGGCCGCATTCCTAAAGCCGGCCACCGGGCTGGCACCCGGATCAGGCGTACAGCCGGATTCAGGTCCAGGGAGACTGGAGGACCCCGGTAGGAACCGAGGGTGCCGTCAAAAATGGCCGGGAATTCCACGCAGACTGAGTCGTAATCTGCTAACTCTACTTTGTGAACTCCCGTCATGCCCACCCCCAGGGGCTTGAACCAAGCATGCCCCAGCAGACTGTTGAGGTCCCGCTCCACCACTAGTAAGTCGAGGGATTTGCATACGCCCTGGTATTGCACCTGGACCTGCGCCAGCCCCTTGATGGCGACCAGGTTTTTCTGAAAGTCCCGGAGCACGAGGGCAGTTGGCCAGCGCAGCCGGGGGCTCCGCTGCGGAAACAGTTTTTTAAAAGTGGCCACTGAGACTATGGAGTAGGCAGACCTGGAATCAACCTCCATGCAACAGGGGGTGCCCCTGATCCGCAGGTTGACCTGGATCGCTGCGGGGAGGGGCTCTCATAGTTGGAGTACCTGGGTGGCCGAAGAGGTGCTGTCAACTGCCTCGTAGTGGGCGGTGGAGGCCGCGGAGGACTGTCGCGCGTTCCGGGAGTGGCAGGCCCTGGCGATGTGCCCCGTCTTCCCGCACATTCTGCAAACGGCATCTCGGAAAAGGCAGGAGCGTCTCTCGTGGGGGTCCCCGCAGCTAGCGCACGTCGGGGGCAGCCTGCTGGGGTTGGAAGAAGCGGAGGAGGCGGCGGCCGTGGTGTGCCGGGCGCGGCCTCGTGACTCACCCTTCTGCGCACGCCGGCGTAGCTGGTGGACATCTTCGTCCTCATCTGTCTCAGACCCGGAGGAGGCGATGCGGTGGACCTTGGACACCTGCTTGTCCTTGTAGGTCGTCTCGAACACGACGGCAGCCTGCAGCACCTTCTCGAGGGTTGGCTCGGGGGTGGTGATAAGCCGGCGGCGGAGCTTGGCTTCTCTTACCCCTGCCACAAAGCTGCCTAGCAGGTTGTCCTTCACATTCTTAAACTCACACCCAACTGCCAGGCGGCGGAGGTCGGCCAGGAACATGGCGGCGTTCTCTCCCGGTTGCTGCTTCCGTTCGAGGAACTGGACCCGGAACGCCAACATGGATGGTTTTGGCATGAAGTAGTTCCCGAGCAGCTTCTTGAGGTCGTTGTAGGAGACGTCCAGCAGGTCTCGGGGTGCTAGGATATTCTGCGCGATGTGCATTGTCTCAATGCCGCAGTGGCCCATTAGCCAGGCCCTCTTCAGGGTGGCCTCAGTGACTCCGTGCACGGTCAGGAGGAACTCGAGCTGTCTGACCCATGCGTCCCAGTGCTCGGGCTTGGAGGTGTCGAATGGAGGGATGTTTCCCGCTGCGACAGCCATGTTTGCCGAGGCAGGAGTAAGGTTGCGAGCGATGTCTTCTGGGGCTTGTTGAGCCGGCGGCTCGGTGCTCGGAGCTCCATTGCTCGGCGCGGCTGATGAGTCGCTCATCGGGATCCCATCCTCGTCGCCAGTGGAAAGTACTAGAGTCGGGAGGCGAGTTGTAGGATGATCATAGCAAAGACTTTATTAAGTGAATCAGCATGTTCAGGAGATGGTCAGATCAAGCATGCTGCCAGGGCTCCAGGGCCCTGCTTATATCCCGGCCGGAGCACCACCTCTGGCCGCACCCAAAATACCTGATAGGGGCTTAACATATGCGCATAGTTCTGATAGGGCCTTAAGTCTTAAGTTGTAGTTCATAGGTCCCCCGCGGAAGACCTAGGCTGGCTATTGGTGGTCGTTTTGGATCTGACTGTCTATTGTTCTACCTGGCTGAAGCTCAGGTAGAATCGGGCCATGTGCTCTGACCGCATGGCAGTCGCCATTTCGTGACTAGTACACAACAATATAGATGAGGAAAAAATTGTCGAAAACACTGTGAGATTGTCACTGAGTCCACCCTGACTTGCCTGAGACTCCAGTTTCTCCCAGCAGGCCAAGTCAATATTAAATAGTGGTAGAAATTTGAGTCTTTAGTCTAATGTTGATAGAGGAGGAGGTCAGTTGGGCCAGCAGAGTGATCTCTTAGAGTGGTCCCTTCTACGTTAGTTATCGTCAGTGTTCAGGTTTATACTTGGTGCAGGACATTCCTAGAGTCAGGTAAGACAGAGGATCTTCACTTGCACAAATGTTCCTGAGCATGCTCATAGTCATCAACCTTGTAAAGTTCCATCAAACCAAAAGGCAGAGCAAATACAGAATTTACAAATGATTGTACTGAATATTCATTTCAGCAGTGAATCACCCAGGATCAGGAAAAATAAAATAAAATGAGTTCAATTACAAAAAAGGCTTCTGCTTCAGTTGCGGCTTGAAACCTTTTGATCCTGTTGTATCTTACACAGAATACTGTTGTGTGTTTCATAAAGGCTTCAACAGCTTTTTCCCAGGCCAAAGCCCTCACACATATAAATCCTTTACGAAGGCTGACAATTTCTTTGGGAAAATCATTGAAGAGGGAAATTTTAATGTGATCTGGGCCCCACTGCAGTTGGCCCAGCCTTCAAGCTCATCTTAAAGGGTCTTCCTTGGTGGCAATGTTTAATAGACAAAAGATTATGGCCCTTGGGTGGGTTGCTGCATCCCAGAACTGACCCAAGGACCTGAGAGCTCTCTCTATAACAAGATCATAATCTCTTGGCAGAGACAGGCTGTCTTTTAAAATAGATTGAACAAAGGCCACCATGTCTGTCCCTTCTAGATGTTCACTAGGCAAAGATTATTATGGCCGTTTCTACTTTCTAGATCTAAGAGTTTGAATTTTAAAGTTGTTACCTTGGATCTTAATGCTGTTACTTTGGATTCAAGTTGTTGAATGGAAGCAGAATGGAAACAGAAGAGTCTTCTAGGCCTGAGATCCTGCTCTCTGCATTTGTTAGCTGTTCAGCTGACTTCTTCTGGACAGATTTCAGGTCAGTTAGCTCAGATTTACAGAGCAATCCCTCCTGTACATCTAAGCTGTGGAATCTTGTGAGCAAAAATACTACTTTGTGAGCTACTGGCATTAAAGTTGTGAGTGAGCAATTTGGCTACTGCATAAATTAGTTTGCTCTGGAGCCCTCCTTCCTGAACTAAGACAAAAATGTGTGAGCTGGAGGCTAAAAAAACTGTGAGCTAGCTCACACTAATTCAGCTTAGAGGGAACACAGGGGGTGTTTCCCTATGGCTTCAAAATTTCTGGACATTTTATATCTCTCTTGATGGCTCCAGGAAGTGCTTTGGTAGCATAACGGGGGCACTGCTGGCTTTGTAGTTGTGCTATGGCAGCACAGTTTATGTGAACTAGTGATTCCGTGTGTGGAGTAAGGATGTGCACCTCGAAACCCCACCTCCTGCATTTTTTGGGTCCAGATATAAGGGAGCTGAAAAATATCAGTATTCCTGGTTATCTGGGTTCCAAATGGCCATTTAGTAATTGGATCCATGTCACACACACCCCCCTCCCAGATTCCATTATCATTCAACTCTATTATTCCCTATGGGAAATCTTTCTGGGGGGCTGTTTTTTAAGTTTGTGGCACCAAAATAGCTGGAGAATCACTGATGCCTGTCCACTAAATAATCTCCATGTTTCAAGTGAATCGGGGCCCTGAACAAGGTGCCCCCAGCTATCTTCCATTGTTTCCTATGGGAGAAAATCTCCAGGGCAAACAGTGAAGACCAAGTAAAGCAACCACTGGCCAAAAGCCTCCCAGTGCAAACAGAACCAACAGTCCCAAGAAACTAATGCAGATCCAAGGAATCCCAGTAGAAGCTGTGGCCAGCATTCTCAGCACTGAACCTGGGGTGGTCTTTCCCGAGAGAGAGACACCCCAAAGCAACCTCTGAACCTCCATAAGCAGTGCCCGACAAAGCCGGGCTTGGCTTACCAGTGGCTTTAGCTGGGAGGCTAGAAGAACCACATTTTGGCCGAGAAAACTCAGGCCAAAGAGAATTCTTCATGCAAGCAAACCCCCACCAACTCTTCTTTCCTGTCAGCTTAGTCCAAAAAGGACTGAGCATGGGCAAGTCCTTGCCTCAGGCATCTTCTGCTGACCAAATGGCTAGTCTTTTGTCTGTCAAATGTACAGGCAGGCAGGGACAAAAAGCTTCTGGTCTGTGTTATTGTCATAAATGAAGTATGTTGCATGTTTCCACCCCCCTCTCCTGTTTCACCCATGTCAGGAAGTATCTTCGGAATAATCCTCTCATCCCTGTCTCCATATATTTGTCTAAGATATCTTCCTTCTTACCCCTATGCCAGACTCATCAAGGTAAACATTAACTCTCCATGTATAGTGAATGGCCACCTGTTCAGTATCATCCTACCACACATTAAGAAACATCACTCCTTTTGTCTGGCACCAGGAAAACGCCAGACCTCTCTATTGTTCCACAATGGACACCCCCAGCACAGTCATCCAACACCTGGCTTCTATTGTTAAAGCCTGACTCTGCCCCCTCTGGAAGCTCATTGGCCACATCTAGGCCTTGCCCATCCTGATGCCACGCACCCCTGGGATTCATCATCGGTCCAGGTGATCTATTGTTCTCACCTGAGACCAGCCCCCAAGACCTTCCATTGGTCTGCATTGTTTTCCAATGCCTATATCCATGACCACATGGATTTAGACCATGTGCTTCTGCCCTGATGCCAACTGGCAGCCCACCCCTAAACCCTTTGGGTTTAGGCCATAATCCTTTCTTCATGGACCTCTGTACATCTGGACAGGTAGTATCACCCCATAACCCCTCCATTAGCTATCAATCACCTCTGCTTCCGAAGTTCTCTATTGTGTGTGTGAATTCTTGGTTTTATGTTTGTATGTTTAAGAATCCTGTAGTAAAGAAATCACTGCTGTAGTAATCTAGCCTCCGTGTCTATTTCTGGTGCTTCTGGAAGAAGCAGGGCCCCTGTATATAAAGGTGTTTGTTCCCTTATTGCCTATTGCTATATTTATATCTCAAATTCCCCAATATTAATAATAACTAAAGGCAATCAGGCTAACAAAGCATGGGACAATGGGTCAAGCTTAGTACAACAAATGTCAAATCAGATAATCCAAACCAATGTCAAACCAGAGAATCCCCCCACCAAACAGATTTACGAAGGAATGCTGTTGCAAGCCCAGAATCAAAGCCAATGTAGACACAGAGAATCCAGTGCAAACCACGAACTTGATGCAAAGTAACTTAAGCAAAGAACACAATATTGCAAGAACAACAAACCAATTTCAAAGGACTGAATCCAAGCCTGGTCTGCTGACACCAAGCCCTGGAAAGAAGATAGATTCACTCTAAAATTAAAGAATGGTCTTGAGAGCCTTAAAACACTTGCCTCCCAATATTCCCAGTTAATCCTTAAAATTTCCATCATTTTTGGGGGGGCCATTTCCCAGCATCCCGGAAAATCCTGGATACCATCTGGACACCTGAATATATCCAGAAAATACCGATAAAGCATTTTCCAGGTATATACTAGGACTGGGATTATCCAAATGCACATCCCTCATGTGGAGCTATTAAGTGCAGCAACTACAATTTATATGATTGCATCAGCTTGTAGGAGTGCTGCTGCCAGGATGATGCAAATTGTGAATGCCACATCTTTAGGCCATTTGTGTATGTGTAAATCTACTGTAGCCGATGCAAACCAAAATCCCACCATATAGGCATGTTATCCTTATGTTATTCATGTGAAGGAACGGACTCTCAAGCCCCATTCTTTTGGGTCCCTAACAAGTCAAAAAACCCTGCACCTGTCCCTAGTCTCTGCTCCTTGGTGCCACCACCCTCTCCCTTATTCCCCTGGTGAGATACTAAAACTAAATTTGATAGCAATTTCATCCACCAGCAAATCAAGGAGCATATCCCATTGGATGGAGCTGCACACCCAGCACTCTATTCCTGTATTGCTGTATAGAGTTTCTGCCTTGCTGCCCCACCTCCCACTTTAGTCCTACAAGGCTTGCATAGGAATGATCAATTGCACTTTCACAACTGTCAAGCTATTGTGCTCAAGGAATAGCAAGCTTACCTGCATCCCCCCTTGTTGCTTTTCATTAGATAGCAAGGTTGAATAGACACGGTGGACACTTTCACACACAGTAAATAACACACTTCCAATTCCCTCTCAATGCACTTAGCAACTGGATATTACTCTGTGAAATGCCAAAACCCACTTGCAAACAGTTGCTGAAGTGGATTGAAACTGCATTATTTAGCATATGTGGAAGATCATGGTGTGTTTACAGAGATCAGGATTTAAGCATTCAAAATATAGGAAAGTTTAATGAAAATAAAAAATCTTATACATGGTCATTTCATGCATTGAGAAGAGTAAGGATACAAAAGAAAAAGTGAAAACATGCAGTCCTTTCACACTACATTCAATGCCTACCCTAAATGATGTTTGAGTGCAGTGGCACGTTTAAAACCAACACAGTTTTATTCACTGTATAAGCTTTCATATGTATGCACACTTCTTCAGATATCTGAAGACTCATCCTTCCACATGTGGGCAAGATGGAGCCCCGAGGTAAATGGCTTCTGCCTCTCTGGTCAGAAGTTGCAAGAGAAGGTCTTTCTGATCTTCCTGCCTCAAGAGGAAGAGAAAAAATTCTGGCTATTTGGTTGTCCTTGTCTCTGTCCCTTGGGTGTGACAGACTAGCAAGGTGTGAGATGGTAAACCATTGTTCTACTTCAGCCAGAGCCATTAGCATATGTAAGCATTAAGTTATTCTGTGCTTGGGGCCTGACAGCTCATCCCCTGGTCCCTTTCTTTCTGCCAGCTATGAGTTCCAACTCATAGACAGAATGTAGTCCCAATGGTTGAAATACTGAGGTGAATTCTAGGGTGGAGGGCATTTCTTCATGACCCTTATTTAATTACTGGAGGTATTGGTTCAGGCATCTATTTTAATTGCCATAATTTTCTCCATCATTGAGGATGCTTACTATTATATGTCGATGCTAAGCCTGTTGCATGAATCAACAGAAGTAACTGGAAAAAATAATGAGTTGTGTTCTTCCATGTGTTCCTCTATGGGTTGGCTTGACATCAGACTGGCATGGGACTATCATACCTTGGCTGGATCTCATGCTGTCCCAGTAATAGCTATAAGAAGAAATAATGTCATTTAGGTAACTGACACAGTTCTTTCAATTGCTGGTAACACTCATCTATAAAAGCAGCTCTTGTGTGACTTGAGTCATACTTGACAGCCAGTTATACAGTGAGCAGAAGAAAATGCTAAGAGGTATCCTGGTTTGTATCTCTTCAGGCTGCAGTTATATTACCAGTGCCTAATCAGGGAAAGGGGTTCTTCTTAACTATCTTTCTGTAGGCAGGGAGGAATTTCACCGGTCGAATAGCATTATGATGTATATTGTGATGTCAAGTCACAACTGACTTATGGCGACCATGTAGTGTTTTCAAGGCAAAAGATGTGCAGAGATGGGTTGCCATTGCCTCGCCTCTGTGTAGTGACCCTGAACTTCTTCGGTGGTCTTCCATCCAAATACTGACCAGGGCCAACCCTAGCTTCTGAGATCTGGTGACATCAGGCTAGCCTGGGCTGTCCAGGTCAGGGCTGCTACTCCTTGTAGCATGAGCCAATATAACTTTCATGTGGGGCTGGGCTGCAAGCATAGCTCTGTCCAGGGCTTTTTTTGTAGAAAAAGCTCAGAAGGAACTCATTAGCATAATAGGCCTCACCCAACAGCAGAAACTCATTAGCATATTAGGCCACACCACTGACAGCACAGCTTATTAGCATATTAGGCCGCATCCCGATGTTACCAGAAGAGTGGTCATCCAGCCACACCCACCTTTTGCTTCTTATTCTGTTTACCTTGTTTGTTGTCAAAACCCAGGGCATTTTTTGTAGCAGGAATTAATTTGCATGTTAGGCCACACACCCCTAATGTAGCTAATCCTAATGAGTTTCTGCTGTTGGGTGTGGCCTATTATGCTAATGAGTTCCTGCTGGGTGTGGCCAACTCAGGAGCCAGCCAGAACTCTGTTCCTGTGCGTTCCTGCCCCCAAATAGCCCTGGCTCTGTCCAAGGCAGTATACTCACCTTGGTTTACTGTTTGTCACTGATGACGTCTGGACGATTTTGATGAATTAGCTGTGTTACAACTGGGCACTGTAGGTTATAAAGAGGAGACTCTCTGCTCATTTTTACATATGATTTCTCTCCTTGTCTTCTTAGTCCTTATAGCCTTGCAGTTAAAATACCATTTTTAACCTTGGCTCACAACCCATTTTCATTGTGTGTTTTTATTTCAACAGTTGTCTTTCCCCCCGTCCTTTTTTAAGATGGGTATAAAATATACTTCCCGAGTCTGAGGGGAGCTATGAAGAACAGTTACAGGCTGAAGGCAATGCTTTTAATAAATGAGATAAACGCGTCCAGGAACTCTGCGGGGAGGGGAACGTGGGAGGGGTGGAGAGAAAGGAAGTGGCTGTATCTGGACGATGGTGGGAGAGACTTGCTTGTGTTGCTGAAAGCGAGTGGTGACATTGTGACAGCAATCCCCGTTTACGTGCCCTTCCTCTTATGAGGTATTCAAAGCAAACCAGGTACCTGGGCTATAGATATGCTGGCTGTGAGGTCACACAAATTCCAGCAAAAACGTATGGAGCAATTCATACATAATAACTATCTCACTAATTTCTTTTTTTTTCTAAACTGAAGCCAGGAAACAGCCTTGAGAGTGGAAGAAATAGTCTGCATCCCACTGGTTACTTGTACCATGATACCCATTACGTAAGCTTATTTATAGCTTTATGCATGCGAGTTAACTGCATGGTCTTAACACTTATCACTCATGCTGATTTCTGATTCAGGGTTTAACTTATAACGTGCTGGTGTTCTGTGCTTACTGATGTGTCTTCCTCTTCACATCGGAGAGAATTTGATATGACTGCTCTCATGCTCCATGCTCTTGGTAATAAGCATATGGAACAAGTTACTAAATGGGGGGGGAAATGAATGAGGCAAAGGAGGAATGAACTCGAGCAGCCTCAAAACATGTTTCTGCAGGAGGTGGTTGAGGAATAATGATGGGAACAGCTGGAAGACGGGGTCTTGTTGGCTTTCCATTAATCCACAGCATCCAAATGCTTTTGTGTGCATTTCACATTAGGGGCCAGTGTCACCATCTTAATGACTTACCCTTGTCATTTTTATTGCTGTGGCTTTGTTCAGAATTCATGAGTGTTTTGGAATGAGCTGCAGCGACTAAATTGTCTGATAAATTGCCTCCGGTCCTTAGCGCTAGTTATGATGGAGCAAGAGCAAACTCGTCATTTGTTTTAACAGTAGACTCCTGTCCCCATCCTGCTACGAGATCAGATTGCTGTGAACTGGGCTTGCTCCATGAATATTTGGTCCCTGGTGGATGCCAGGTGGGATTTTAACCAGAGGAGCAGCACAAACGAGGACAAATTGGACTGGTTATTCCTACGGATGCTCAGCAGGAGTCGACCTCATTGAAGGTAGCAGTGCTTCCTTCCAAGTAAAGAGGCAGAACTTCATGGATGGTCCAGTGTTATGGATTGACAGCTGCCGAAATACTAATGGACGCCTGGATGAAATGATGTACTTCTAGAGGTTCAAAGAACATGATGTGCTTTGTCTCCATCCCTACAAGGGCCAGTTCAATGCCCATGTAGCCCAAGCAGCTGTTTGGAGTTCCAGATTGTCAGAGGAAGCACAGGAGAAGGTCCACACTCACTGTGTTCCCTCTAAGCTGAGTTGGTGTGAGCCAGCTCAGTTTTTTAGCCTCCAGTTCACACATTTTTGCCTTAGCTCAGAAAGGATGGCTCCAGAGCAAACTAATTTATGCAGTAGCGAAATCACTCACTCACAACTTTAATGCCAGTAGCTCAGAGTAGAATTTTTGCTCACGCGACTCCATGGCTTAGAGGGAGCAGTCCCTGCACCCATGCCTGCCAGGACCAGCACAGGGAAAGGCACATGCTCCTTGTAATTGTGCTGTTGTGCCCCTTACCTGCGTTATAAGGTGGACTGCAGAGAGCCCAGCTGACTGGCAGGAGCACTATGTGGGAAGGGTGCCTGGGGCATACCTTGAGCTATCAACCAGAAGTCTAAAAACAGGACTGAAGCAAAGCATAAGTATTAACATGACACATTAAATGATGCAAAAATTGCATAGTAGGATCCTTGTTTCAGCAAGCTACACATGGTAGTATAGGCCACAGTCTCTACTGCTTGATCCTTTTTTAAGCTGGAGGTGCCAGGGGTTGAACCCAGAACCTTCTGCATGCAAAGCAGATGCTCTGCTGGTGAGTTCCATCCCTTGTCATGCACTGAGGAAACAGAAGTCAAGCGGTCAAAGTTGCTTTAGGATAGGTTGAACTGTAGAAGATTACTCACTGTGTTTCAAGCTTGCGGCTCTTTGGAGATACAAAAATATGTACATGAGCATTAAGATGGCTTAGCAACTCCATAGTAACTACACCAGCATAGTGTAGTGCTTAAGAGCAGAAGACTCCTCTACATGAAGCCAGATGGGTGACCTTGGGTCAGTCATGGTTCTCTCAGAACTCTCTCAGCCCCACCTACCTCACAAGGTGATTGTTGTGGGGAGAGGAAGGAGAAGTGATTGTAAGCTGCTTTGAGACTCCTTAAGGTAGAGACAAACATAGAGAAAAACCTACTCTTCTTCTTTTATCATTATGTACAATGGCTTGGATCCTAAGCCTTGCTTGAACTGTGCCCTTTTCCACTGTGGTGGCAGACCTCTGCGGGGGCGGGGGGAGACCACATTCCTCCACTGCTTGAAGGTCCTCTTTATGCAAGACCAGCAGCTTTCAATGAGCTGGAAAGTGCCACATACTGGAGGGCCACCTGCACAACAGACAAAAGAAGGCATCCAGTAACATGTAAAGTCAACACATTTGATTATGAAGCTTTAAACCCACCCTTTTCATTTCGAAGTGATGAATTGTGTTCCCCCCCCCCTTTAAATGCAGTCTGCCACCTGCTTCATAGCAGGACTGTCACATAGTTTCCAACCCTGCTAAGGCTTATTGCTCAAAGTCTCCCCTTTAAAACAATGTGCCTATTTCCTAAGTATTCCCACCTATTTTATTATGAGGAACACGGTCTCTTTAGAACCTCTGGATAGGCATGGATTATTTTAATTCTTTCTTTTACCAGTCTTTATATGTCCTGCTCCTGAATAAATTTCTAATGGACTACAGAAAAGTGTATTTAGTCATCTCCTTCAATCCTTTGTTTAAAATATCTATATCCTACTCCCCCCCCCCCCCGCCCCCCGATCTACAGGACTGGAAGTGGTGTGCATAAATTTAAGAACAAGTACAGCATCACATTGACCAAAAGTACAAATAAAAGGGAGCAAGCCACTCTCTTCTCTCATGGGCTACTGAAAGCACAGTTTCTTCTTCACTTGCTGCTAATCAGCTTTGCTGGATGGGTGACAACTGAAGAGGACATGTCTTTAACAAGATTAGAACTCCGCACCCAATGAAGCAAAAGCTTGTGGGGAAAGCATGTGAAACTAGGGTTGAAGTTTTTGCTGCTTTGTATTTCTAGTGCATCAAAGAGCCCGAAATTTGGGGGCTTCTGCATATCTCTGTGAATTCAAGTTATATTGCTTTCCCTCCACCCTGGCTTATCTGAGCCAAATGTAAGGCCTTGTGTTTGAATCCAAAAGGCTTAAAATTTCTGTTTTGTAAAACAACAACAACCCCAAACTTTAAACATGAATGTGTTTTCACACATACATTGGAGAATCTCTGCTCCTTTGATTGGGACGAGAGAAACCAGATCTCTAGTCACAAGCATTCTAAGAAGGAGAGATAAACTTAAGCTCAAGCTGGTACCTTGCAAGCTTGCAAGAACTGCTGTGTATCTAAGCTGCCTGCATCCATCCCCCCCCCCCCCCCCCCCCCCCGCATGCTAATAGTAGGGAACAAAGGTTTGGGCTCTAAACTTGCAAGTTGTAATCACTGAAGTAATTTCTTTCATGGTTTCCAATGTTTGACTTCTTTAATTAAACATAAAGACTGTGATGTCTAATAGAAGAGCTTGACAGAAGAATGCATTATGCTTTTGATTAAACAGCTTGTGGTGGTAATTAGCATATTATAACTTGTAATCTAATTTAATGTGAATTGTTTTAATAGATCTAGAATTAAAAGAAGACACAACAATGCCCTGCAATCCAAATAAGGAATATTAGGTTGCATTGTACAAACTCTCTCTCTTTCTCTCTCTAGTTTTATTCAACAGCCACAAAAGTAATGCTTGTATAGCGCTAAGGGGAAAAGGTCACATTTTAAAATCCTTTTGTAGGATTATGCATTATGCCTTTTCTGTAAGTGCTTCTGGCATTTTTGAACAGGACCAATGGTTACTGGTCTGTTAGGGAGAATGGGGCAGTGCCCCACCAAATCAGACTGTCTGTCCCCAACCCCTCTTGCTTGCCTCCTTACTAACTTCGCCAGACTGTAGGTTTGCCAGTCTTCAGGAAGGGGCTGGAGTCCTGCTGGGATTACAGCTGACCTCCAGACTACAGAGATCTGTTCCCTTGGAGGAAACGTCAGCTTTGGAGGGTGGGCTGTACAGCATCACTTCCCTTCTGAGCTCCCTTCTCTCCTAGGCTTTGCCCCCAGAAATTTCCCAGTCCAGAGTTGGCAACCTTGATGGCAGGCTGCTGGCTAAGTGAGTCTCTGTCTGGTCTTTGTTTACCTCAGCTGGGCAAGCAAGAAAGTTCCTCCCTACAGAGACTGAGGGCTTTTCTTTCTTTCCCAATTTAGGCAAGGCCACTTTCACACTAGTTCTTTGGGTAGGAAGCTATTCTTATGGCTCCCTCTAAGTTTGTGATTGGTCAGTGGATCCATTGGCTGATGCTTCCATCTTTCTTCTTTCCCAGGGAGGAGGGAGGGGCAGAAAATACTAATGGACTGTCTCAAACGATAATTTTTTATGGCTACCAAAGGCTAAACAAACTAGTATAGTGTTCCTTCAAAACCTTCACCCCATCCCAGCTTCAGTATCAGGCATATACAATAGAATCAACCCAGGATGTATTATTTTACAAATGCCCATTTCATTTAGACCTGCCCCTTTAAAACTAGAAGGCAGCCATTTTCTGTTACTAAGAGGGGAAAGCCGGGCAAAGAGGATTCAAACAGGTGTGTATCTCTCACTGAAGCTTGCTGATGTAGAATAAAGAGAAGTGTTCTCTCCATGTGTTGGGGGGAAATGAATTGTCCTTCATCTGTTTTCCTCCTTCTGAGAAGCTGAGGAAGAAGGCTTATGGAAGGTAACTTTCTGAATAACTCAGCTTTTGAACATAATATGTATCTAAGAGAAAAGGCTGAAAACTTCTCCATTGTCAGTGTAAATATCCTTCCTCAAAGAAAACCAAACCTCCTTCATACCGAAACCCTGTACATGCTAGCTTGAGAGGGAACCCTGTTGAGAACAGAAGACCTTACTTCTGATAAAACATGCATAGGATTGCACTATTAATTAGGATTGTCAGGGCTCCCCTCTCTCTCCCACACCGTGATGACATCACTAAGAAGTGACATCATCATGCAGGGTATGTTGCAGGGGACTCTATGGTAACCATAGAATTTTTCTCAAATGATAGAGTGTCCCCCTCACAATGTGCCCTGTGCGATGTGACCTCTGGGTGTGACCTCTGGGTGACATTATTGTGCTGGGCAAGTTGGCACGAACAGGGCACTTTGGGGGCAAGGTTTCCCATGCCGTCTGTATTGGAGCTGGTGGATCGGCCCCCCTGAAAGCTGGCAAATCCCCGCCCCATCGGGGGAATAGCAACTCTGTTAATTGTGAACTAGATGCCAGAACGTTGATCCAGTGCTCTATGTTCATATGCATAAACTTTGAGCATAGAGAACTGGGGTGCAAAGCAGCTCGTGGTCTCATCTCAGCAATATGTATTTAAAAGTTTATTCCCCACTTTTCTTATTTATTTATGTATTCATTCATTCTGTCTGTAACCAGCCCTCCCCTGTGCACAACACTTCCAAATAAATGACATTCACAGTCAAGTTAAAGCAATTAAAACATCTTAAGCAATTCGACAACAGTTTACAGATTCCTTGCCCCATGGGGGGGAGAAGGAAGGAAGAAGCCAGGCTAGATGAAGGCTGTTGCTGTCCTCAACCATCGGCCTCTGTCTTGCAGGCTCTGCAGAATTGCATTAGGTTTCTCAGGGCATGGATATCATGTGGCAGAAAGTTCCATAAGGTCGGTATCAGGGCCAAACAATCCCTGGCTCTGGTTGAGGACAGCTGGATACTCTTCAGGGCAGAGATCACCAGTAAATTCTCTCCTAAGTGTAATGCTCTGAGGAATTTACCAGGAGAGGCGGTCCCATAGATATGATGGTCCCAGATAGTTTAGGGCCTTAAAGGTTAATACCAAAATACCTTAAACCTGATCCAGTATTCAATCTGGAGCCAGTGCAGCTGGTGAAGCACCGGATGAATGTGGGATGTTGACGGAGTTCCTGTCTGTTTCAACCACTTTCCCTCTGGGGATTCAGAACAGCTGACTATATTGCTCTCCCCTCACCCATTTAATCCTCACAGCAACAACCCTGAGACGTAGATTAGGCTGCAGAAGAGTGAATAACTCGAGTACAGCCAGCGAGCTTCCATGGTAGAGTGAGGGTCTGAACCTGAGTCACCAGGATGCTAGTCTAGTCTTGAACCACTATAGCATACTGGCCAGATTAGGTGGAGGATTTTGCTGTGTGGTTTGGACTTTGCCTTGCCTTATGGTATTTCCTTATCGTAACATTAGGTGTGAAATTGGTGAATTTGGAACTCCACATCCAGGCCAGGGAAGAGTAGAAAGAAGGAGTGTGCCCTACTTGGGAGGAACACTGCTTCAGGAAAGAGAGGGAGGACTTGGATGGTGCAACCCTGTGCCCCTCCTTTCCTATTCTGAGGCCCGGGGAGACCCCAGGGGAAGTAAAGCGGAGTAATAGCCAAAAGCCAGGATGTGGTGCTGATGAGCATTTTTTGAAATAAGAAAACACTTTATTTGGTCAGATCTTTGGATCTTTATTCAAATGTGTCTGGTTCTAAAATAAAGGGGTGGTTATTTTTGTTGAATGGCAAAAAGAGGAAGTGCAGTTGTGTAAAATGAAGATTTTCTGCATCTGGGATAAGGGAAAGTTATCCTGAGTGTAATGTTAACTGCCAAAGGCACACCTCTCTTGATAAAAGGCAATGGCTTCATTTCTGAACTGTGGAATGAAACTTGGTAACTCCTTTCATATGCTGGAATGATGTATGCCCCATATATCATCCAGAATTCTAAAGAACTATTTTATAAGATCGAGTTTCAAAATGTCAGTCACCAAAGCCATCTAGATTCTATCAAATATTTTTTATGTGGATGGCCCAACTAATGGAATCTCTCCCCAGAGACCCTAAACCTCAACTCGGTGTATAGAACACATGTTCTGATATTTGATTTACCACTGTATTATGGCCTACAAAGAGAACTGTAATAAGTGTGCTACATTTCAGATTGGGGGGGGGGGGAAGTATATGATCCCTGAATAGCTGGTTGTTAGGTATTCACAATGGACATAATCAAATCTTGATTTCCCCCCACAAAGGAGTTAGCTGGAAATCAGATCAAGCAAATATATATTGGAATAGTATGTAAACGTCTTAAGAACTTGATTGGATATCGTATGTATTTTCATGAACAGAGTATTCTGTTAGAAGCGAAGTGTCATGTTAGAGGCCGGGACCACCTATATAAAACAATCCCTTGCAGCTGCAGCTTTCTCTTCATTGTATACAGTTCATCTCACTCATTCTTTAACCATATGTGCAGGCTTCAAATAGCTCTTGGACCCCATTATGCATGTGGAGACTCAAAGCCAAATTTCTGTTTCCAGTGGGGAATTACAGTTGGGGACCCGCAGTGTCGCTGGGGCTCTGTGGTGCATGCAAGGCAGTATTTGGGTGCATGTTTAAAAATATGTGTCTTTTGCCCTGACCTGGATATAGCCCAGGTAAGTACAATCTCATCATACCATGAAAGCTAAGCAGGGTTGACTGTGGTTAGTACTTGGGTGGGAGACTTCCTTGGAATACCAAATCAGGAGGACAGAGGCAGGCTTTATTCAGCCACCTCTCTGAATATCCTTCAAGTCCCCAGTAGGGGTTAGTCACCAGAGGTCAACGTGACTTCCAGGTGCGCGCGCACACACACACACACACACAAATACCAAAAAAAATAAAATTTAAAGGTGTGTCTGTTATATAGAATACAATGGGTACACAAGCTAATCTTAACATTTACCTGCTAATTGCCATAACTACAAGGGCAGTTCTAACAATTGATGGCAACAACAACAATGCAGTCCTAAGCAGAGATGTACCCTTCTAAACCCTTTGGAGTCCATGAGGCTTAGAGATGTGGGACTCTGTTAGAGTGGTTGGAGTGTCAAACTAGGAGACTCAAGTTCAAATCCCCTCTCTGCCATAAAACTTGTTGGATGATCTTGAGTGAGCCACTCTGCCTCAGTAAGTATCCTACCTCATAGGGTTGCTGTGAAGATAAAATAGAGGAGAGGATATCATGGACACTATACTATGGAGGGATAGGACAGAAATATGACATACTAGATATATAAGACACAAAGGTGATGCCTTTTCAGCTTTCTTTGAGTATTCACTGACTCTTTTGGTTTCCAGAAGGTAGGTACACTCCTTCCAGTACCCAAACCCGTTCTCTTGAAACACCAGTACTCATCTTGAGTTTTTAACTGAGCCTTAAGGTTTCTACAGGCAGTTTCTAACCACACCAGACCTGGAATCTCTGCACTCTTCAGAGCTAACTCCCTGTTTGACTGGGTAGGGAATTTTGTTCTCTCACTAGAAGATCTCTTCCCTTTCCTTGGCTCGAATGGGAGTCTCTGTTTAACTATCCACTCCTGTCTGGGTTAAACTGCTCTCAGTCAGGGCTGAATTCTGAAACTGTCAGTCCTTGACTCTTCTCAGCTAGGGCTGAAATCAGATTGCATCTCTCCTCAGCATCCAGTTCAGAAGTCTTTATCTGCTCAACTGACACTAACAAATCAGATTCCTTGGAACAGCCTGTCAATCAAGGCTTTCTGGCTCTGTGAAGAATTTACCCTTCACAGTCCTTTATCTGTTTGTACAGCCCTTCTAACTTTTAAAAGAGCAGTCCATCACAGTTTGACACAAGGATATGCAGTTATGTGAGTAGTTTATTCGTTAAAATCACCTTTACAAATTACAAACCTAGAGCCTCAGAAGATTCACCCAATAAAAGAGTGATACAATCAGGGCTTTTTTGTAGAAAAAGCTCAGCAGGAACTCATTAGCATAATAGGCCACACCCAACAGCAGAAACTCATTAGCATATTAGGCCACACCCCTGACAGTGCAGCTCATTAGCATATTAGTGGGGGCTGGGAAAGCACAGGGCAGGCATGGAAGCTTGCCTCTCTCCCCCCTGAGCTTCTCCACCCCACTTCAGCATCACCTTTCTAGTCTACCTCCCCTCGCCTCTGAACCAGATGGCTGGGGAAGGAAGGCAGGCATGCACACTCGGGGAAGTGCAGGGGGGGCATGGTTAAATGCCTTTCTCTCCCTCCCCCAGATCGGGGAGGGAAAGAAAGGCATTTTCAAGGTGCCTGGGTTCCCTGCCTGCCCTTTTCCAGCTGGGACATGTCAGCTAGAGAAGGGAAGGCAAGAGAGAGGCTTTTCCTTGTCAATTTCACTCTCAGCTGACTGGTGGGGAGTGAAATTGACAAGGAAATCCCAAGGTGCTCCCCAGCGGAAAGATGGCACTTTAACATGCCGCCTTTCCCTCTTGTGTGTAACGTGGGGAGGGCAGCATGCTGTGTAGCCACGCATGCCAGAGGTTTTGGTTGTAGGCGTGGCCAACTCAGGAGCCAGCTGGAACTCCGTTCCTGTGCGTTCCTGCCCCAAAATAGCCCTGGATACAATTATGTATCCTCACATAAGAAACCCATCATATCTATTCTAAAAGAAACATGAAAATCAGATTCCTACACAATCCAATCTAGCAGGTTGGCTTTTACTGCCATTGAGTATTACTCATTTTAACCACACTAGTTATCGCAATCAAGATGGCTCACAAAAGTTAAAAACACAATAGCTTAAAATCCAATAGAGAACAGAGTTTCACTCAAAGCTGTGAAAACAGCAGAAGTTGGTTCCTCTGTGTGTGTGCGGGGGTCATCAGCTTTTTCAGGTCAGCCATTTAAAACTTTCTAAGAGAAAGCACCTTAATTCCACTTCTGAAAGCTCAAAGTGAGCTCACCAGATGGAATTCTGTGGGAAGGAATTTGTACTGGAAGGTGCTCCAACAGAGAAGCCCACAGAATATCATATGGAAAAGGATCTACAACAGAATGTCTCTTGATGACCTCCAGAGCTTGGGTGGAGTGGGGTGGGGGGTGAGAATGATGTAAGAGAGGAAGTGCTCCTTCAGATATCCTGGAGTCAGGCTATTTCAGGCTTTTGCAATAGTTTAATGTAACAGTAACATAAGAATGGTGGGCAGGGGTGCAGTATTGCCTAGCTCTTCAGGTTTCCAGTTCCCTAGCTTAGGTGTCATGTTTGATCCACATATTAGCCCTTTCTCATGTCATACTTTGAAGAATGAGGGTGGTGGGAGGGGAGTGAGATCATCTGTCGGACCTTGCTACTATTCATATATTCCTTGGGCATCTGAGTGCACCCCATGCATGGCTCTCTCAGTACATGATACGCAGATCTTTCAATGAATGCATGTAAGCTGGGTGGTGGGCTTGCAGCTGCAGTTGCCCTCCCCCTGCGTTCTATGCCTCAGCCTCATTAGCGTTCAGGAGCAATAGGGGCCACCTTAGTGATTCTGGAGCCCTAAGCAGAACTCAGGGACAGGGGCCCAGAATCAGTCATGCAGCAGGGAAAGGGTAACCAGTGTTGGAAGTGAAGGACTTTGCACTGTCTCATAACCTCAGACTTCAGAGGGGGGCTATAGAGTCAGAGAAAGAGATAGGCCAGGCTTTGATCATCCTTCCATTCTACTACTCTGATGTTATCCCTTTGATGTGTAGTTTGCTGCTCTCAGGGAATATACCTTCCAGCTTGATATCTTCTCTCCACACTGCTCTAGTCTTCTCCATCTTGGCACCATGGGGGCAGGACATGCTTTCTGCATCTCCATCCATCCTAGCTAGTGAGACTAGATTAGAATCCTGTCTCTACTCTATCCTGTCTAGAATGGAGTTCCTTACAATAAAGGACTCATATTAGTTTTTGCAAAGATAAAGAGGCTCTATGTGTAACTGTGTTACTTATCATCACACACAAACCAGATTCTGCTGTGTTATGTGCTTTGAGCGCTCTGCGAGCCCAAATAATCCTTCAATCAGCTGGTGGTCAGACACCCCCCCCCCCCCAGCTGCCCTGCATCTAATTCCCCTCATCCATACTGCCTGGCGGCTCTTCCACAATGCACTTTCAACCCACTTTCAGTGCACTGCTCACTTACAGGGGAATTTTGCCGCTTCACACAGTAAAATCCAGTTGCAAAGTGGATTGAAAGTACATTATTAAGGATGGGGGTGTGAATCCACTGTAGGGTGTCGGGGATTCCCAGTGCAGAGCCCCCCAGCCTTGGGCAGTTGCCTCAGATGCCCCTTGGCTAAGAACCCCCCCTGGAGGCTAGGGCTGCCAAGTCCCCCTAGGGGGTGGGGATTCCCCTGCTGATAAAGTCCCTAATCTGCCGGCTGGGATTCGGCTGGCGGGGGGACCCCAACCCCCGTGCCCGGCACGATGACATCACCCGGAAGTGACGTCATCATGCTGGGCATGTTGCAGGGCGACGCTCTGGTAATCACCCTGAAAACTCTATGGTACCATAGAGTTTTCAGGACGATTATCAGAGTGTCGCCCTGCAACATGCCCAGCGTGATGACGTCACTTCCGGGTGATGTAATTGCTCCATGCATGCACGAGGGACCAGGGCCGGGATTCCCCTGCCGGTACTGGTGAGTCACTTGGCAACCCTACTGGAGGCCCAGTGCTGTTCGAGAAAAGCAGGAGTGAGTGAGTGCAGTGTTCCCACCTTCACTCATGACTACAAGCACTGGCTTTGCCCCCCCCCCCCCCAAGGTTTGCCACCAATAACAGGCATAGCACCTACACCCATACATACAGCCTGTATGTCAACAGGCTCTGTTTACACTATTGGGAATGATCAGGAACAACCATTCACAGTAATGAAGTATTCTTACACGCACAGTCAGCAGGCCCATAGCTACAGTGGGGCATCTCGGGGCTAGGCCCTCTGTCTTACTGGCAAGGCCCCACAACTTCCCATCCAGCCCAGGGCCCCCAAGCAGCAGCAGGTGCAGGGAAGGAGTCAGGTATTCATTTAATTCAATTTGCCAGTGCCCCCTAAGAAATTTAAATGCCCCTGACTTAAAAATCCTGTCTATGGGTCTGGCAGTCAGCCATTTATTTATTTATTAGGTTTGTATACCGTACTTCCCGCAAGTGGGCTCAGGGCAGTTCACAACAAATTCATATATAACATAAAATCTATGGAATAATTTAAAATACAGTTCCATGATCCAATTCCACATGCCAATTCCAGGAGCACACATCCCCCCCCCCCCCATATGCATGTCAGTCCCACATCTATTGTATGTCCCTGGATACGAGTTTTATCTGAAAAGAATTTGTATTTCAGTTGTTTGGACAGCCTGAGGTTTTTTTTAATCCTTTCTGGTTATGTGTCCATATTGCGTGGTGGTCTAGTCTTCTCATTTTAAGGAAAGGAGTTAATTGATATGCAAAAATTGATATGCTATAAAAGAAGTTAACTGATATGCAAAACAAGTTATGCATGGCTAAAGCCCCCGTGATGGACTCCCGACAAATAATGCCACCTGAATCATACAGTAGTAAATTGCAAGTCTCCTACTTGCCCCCACCCTTTCATTCTTAAACTGGCTCTTGTAAGATATTTTTGTATGCCGTTTGGTAGGTGATGATATCATAGCTTGCTCCATGGGTTTAATCATAGCTTCGAGCGCAAATGCCTTATGATTACAGAGTGACCCATATGAAATATGATAGGCCTTTTAGAGGTATTTCTTGGGCTTCTGTGAGCCACAAGGCCAGCTCCTTTGCCAAAAAGTGTCTTTTGTCAGGCCTTTTTGCCAAAGTACACTTTGGTTATGGTCTTTTTAAAAAAAAAATAAAAAAGCAGGAATGTAGAATACTTTAATACATGAAGAGCAATATTAATCCAAGGCTCTCTGAGCGTGTGTGTGTATTTAAAAAACGATGAATTCCCAAACCCCCTTCTAAGGCCGCATAAATTCTGCTTTGGAGCCAAAGATCTTGACCTGGAGAATGTAGGTGTTCTCTTTCTCCTTTTATGCGCAAAACGATCCAGTGTTGGAAACGGCAAACAACTGCACTTTCTGATCACCTACAGAGTGCCTTTAGAATCCTTTGGGAACATAGATCTACTCTTACAGGAATGACTGACATTATATTATGAATGCGCATTACTTGTTCTGTAAAGTTGTCTTGTTAAGTGGTGCTTTCAATTCCTGCCTGAATGGGGATATTAGATGTGGAGCTCCTTGACTTTAGCATGATTCAGATCCTTGAACAATGTGACTAAGGGCCCAGTTTATACAACTGGCAGAATTTCCCGGAGGGCGGGGAGGGATTCATGGATTGTGCCACTTCAAACTGAAGTTGCAGAATAGAATGAGAAGTTGAATTGCATGAAAGCTAGCATAGTGTAGTGGTTAGAAGACCAGAAAGGTGTGGATTCAAATCCCCATTTTGCAATAAAGCTGATTGGGTGATTTGGGGCCAATCTCTCATTCTTTCTCAGGCTAACCTAGGGCTTTCCCACATGCTTAACGTAGGGTCCGGTCACACGGTCCCTTTAATCGGGTTCCACTGCTGTTCCCTTGCACATTTAAATTTGCTGATCAGACAGGCTGATCCGCCTCCTGCGCTGAAGCAGACTCACTCCAGCAATGCTCCTGGGTCCCTAGCGCGTTTTCAGACCCCAGAAAAATCAAGCACTTTCCCGGAGTTTGCACTTTAAATCCGCAATCGTGCCGCTCTGAACAGATGACTCTTGCTTGGATTGCAATTAGGGTCATCTGATCAGTCTTCACAATTTTTGAAAAAGTTGCTTCCTTTGAGTGCATGAGTAATTGTGTGCTCAAACGTATATATAGCTGCAGTGTTAGGAGGGAGGGAGGGAGTCCCTGTTGTGCTTCATGCAGCTGCCGCTCCCATCCCTGGTTTCCAGGGACCCTCTGTTTCAGCTGCTGCATAAGTAGTCTGCTCTGGAGCCCTTGGGCGAAGAAGAATGTGAGCCGGAGGCTGGAAAACTGGGGGAGCAAGCTTACGCTGAGGGAGCTTGGGTTGCAGGCAGAGGCGCCGGGCTCTGGTGGGGCGAGGTGAGCTGGGGCGCATGGCTGCTGCCTCACGTGAGCCGGGCTTTTGTTGGTTGTTGCAGAGGCAAAAAGCTTGCCTGGGAGCCTAGCCAGTGCGCCTGGAGGGTGCCCCCCCCACTTTAAACTTCAGAGTGAAAACCTCCTGCTCCGTGTTGTCAAGCTCATCCCGAAGTGCATGTGTGTGTGAGTGTGGCCATGTTGCTCTGAAGCAACAGAACAAAAATAAAGAGCCTGGGAGATATGGAACCACCAGAGTCCAGTGGCACAAAGAGTCCAGAACAAAATTAAAAGAGTCCAGAGTCCAGTGGTAAATTAAAGAGTCCCCAAATGGCAGGTGGCTGTCTAGATGCTGCTGGAGCTGCGTCCTGTGATCAGGAAGGGATGTTCGATCATCCCCAACCACGAAAAAAACCCTCCGATTGTTTTTACAGCAGGAGCAATATTGTGGTTACTTTGCCGTGTGACCACAGCCTTATTCCTGAATATTCCTGGGAGTTGATGCACAAGCATGGGAAAAGGTTTGGCATAGTTCTTGTGCCCATCTGCCCTCCCTCGGCATTTTTACAGTTGTGGAGTGAGTTTGTTTTCTTCTGCACATGTCTTAAATAATCAGGATCTTCAAGGGAGCTCGCTGTCATCAATAGCATCACGGCACATGCACACACCCCTTTATTTTAGTGCATGCTTATATTAGTATCATGGCTGCATTATTTGAAAAAAAATATTTTGCCCCTTTTAGTCAGTTAGGAATCTATCAATCTCTGTTCTTTCCTATCCAAAGTATACAATTGAGGCAGCCTGGCCAGGAAGCAAGCTTTGCCTGGTTCCCTCCCACCCCCTGGGAGGAGGAGGGGGAGGAGCCTCAGCCAGTGCTTTACTAGACTCTCTCAATCACACAGGAGAGGCTTGTCTATCTATCTCTCCTGTGTGACTGAGAGAGTCTAGTAAAGTAAGCTATGATGTAGCAGCAGCAGCAGCAGAACTGGAAAAGAAAGCAGGAAACAGCCAGGGCCTGCCCCCCAAGCCACACGTTTAACACCCCTGCTCTAAGTCATTGTAGCATTTGATTCTTTTATCCACCCCCTTTTTTGCTGCACCTTCAATTGTACCTTTTTGCAAAAAAAGAAAAAAAGCTGCACAATTGAATATATCACAATCTGAAAGTATGTCTTTATTCCCAACATTCAAAGAAAACTGCCCAGCTTTCTGAAAAGTAGGTTTGATTGGCCTAGCCATCTCTTAATCTTAACAGGTCAGTCAGTTCCCGGGTCCTAATGTCCATGCAATGATTTTCTGGGCCCAGGGGTGAGGCCTTTTTATAAACATCCCCTGACTGGACACCATGAGTTTATGGTACATTCCCACCTTATCCACTTTATTGTAGATCCCAGTACTTTATTAAGTTCTGGGGATAGAATTCTGGCTTGGATACAAAATTATCCAAGCCTGTGGCCAGTAACTGACAGAACTAATCTGCGCATTGCAGAGGGCACAGGTTGTGTCCTGTGTCCCCACTCTATGTAACAGTCACATGTGAGTTGTGAGTTCTTCTCACTTCTTGATATGGATGGATATGTTGGATATGGATATGTTGGATATGGATTGCAGCTGCAGCATATGTGGACAATGGGCTTCAGCCTCCTTCCTGTGTCATTTTCCAGATCTGAAATGGTCCTTTTAACGCTGATCCTTTCACCAGACTCTCATCTCCAGTTTCCTGCCTTTTACTGTCCACATTTAACTGACTCTCTGCTTTGACTTGCCTGGTTCTATGGACCTCAAAGGTGACCCAGTGACATCATTTCATCCCCTTCGTGGGACTCTTGCAAGGAAAGCACACTCCACTGCTGAGACCTCCTTTCCTGTCACCAGACATTTCTGCTATTGTGAAAAAAGCCATTATTATGTCCTCTGTTCACAGGTATCTTTAAGAGCAGGACTGCCAAAAAGGAAAAAAAAATAATACACTACTCCTACTTTTCCTTTTCTCTGAGGCTGCTTGGATGTCAGCATTGGTTGAGATGCTATGCACAGCTTCCTAATACTAAGCCCTACTAAATACTAAGGGGCGAAAGGGCAGAAAGAAAGAACAGGGGGCAGTGTGGGGAGGGGAGAAGAACAAGAACCAGGAAGTATGGGGATAAGTTTGAAAAAATCAGGAACTGGCAAAGATGCTGAGAAAGTGGAGACAGTTGGTGTGGGGAAATTTTGGTGGGCTAGAGGGAAAACAGAACAAACAGGAAGATGGGGGGAATCAAAGAGTTTATGGGCAAGGGGGAAGCAGAGCCAGGGTGGAAAAAGAAAGGGAAAACAGTAGGGTTGCCAGCCTCCAGAAGAAGCGGGGACCCGCGATACTTGCAGGGGGGAACTCCACATGGAGGAGGAGGAAGCCACCACAGGTAAGCCTTCTGCCTTTCTCCCCTGGCACGGACAGCAAAGCCCACGTGGCTCTGAGCCACTGAGCCTACCAGGCTTTCTCTCCCATCTGCCCCCCCACTGATGGTGAGGCCCACATGGCTCCGAGCTGCCGGGTGCCAAGCATCCTCTCCCTCTCATCCCCCCACAATGGCGGGGAGGCACAGTTTCTAGTGCATTATCTGAGCATGCGCAGGGAACACTCTTTTACTTTTGTTTTTTCTACATTTCAGATTTTTCTGCACACCTGGAGATTGCCCCAAGTGTGCAGGAAAATCTCTCTGCCCCCCAAGTGCCCTCGATGTGCGGATTTAGATATCTGCATGCATATGGGACACTTGGCTATTAGTATATAGATTCTGCTGTAGCTTGGTACTCAACTGATTTTTGCAGGAAACTATTTGTGCTTTACAAATTTTCACGTTGCGTTCTCTACCCATATGGGTTTATCAGTTGGCTTCACAACTATGAATATTATATGTATATATGTATATTTAATCATATTTCAGTTGCCCAAACAATTAGAAATTTCAGTTAAAAACCTCAGACTGTGTTCACATATCTGCATAGTCCACCAAATTATAAACAAAAACCACACCCCAACCCTTCATTAAAAGTCTCTGTGAAAAGAATTGTTTTTGCCTTTTGCCTATAACGAACAAGACTAAGTACTAGGTATGTCCTAGTGGGGGGCATTACATAAGCAAGGATCACCGCAGGAAAGTTATGTCTCTTTCTAGACACTCACCTTACTTCAGAAGGTAAAAGCACATCAAGAAGATCCAGTCCAGGACAGGGGCGTAGACTTTTGAAAATCCGGGGGGGGGGGGGGGGGCTCCTTAGCGCGCGCGTGAAGCACGCGCGCTCGCTGGAGCAATGGTCTCCTCCCCCGGAAACTGCCCCGCCTCCCCGGGCCCTTCTGAGGCCTGCCAGCCACTGCTGCCGGTGCCTCTCCCCCCCCCCCCCCGCCACCCCTTCTGTCTCCCTCTCCAGCAGCTGTGGCCGGGCCTCGGAAGGACCTGGGGAGGCACGGCAGCAGGCACTCTGTTTTCTCGGGGGTGGCTGAGCCCCCCCGGGAAATTTCAAGGGTGGCTCAAGCTCTCGAGCCCCCCCGTACTCTACGCCTATGGTCCAGGAGACATTACTTGTTGGCTAGAAACCTATGAAAGAAGATGATCCTGAAGGTATGCCCTTTTAGGATTTTAAAGGTAATAAGCAGAATTGAGCCCAGAATCAGAGGTAGTCTGTGGAATTCTTTTAGACATGATCTTTCTAGCCTGCCCCCAGATGATAATCTGGTTTCCAAATGGAAGCTTCCAGAACACTTCCAAGGGCAGCATCACGTAAGAGCGCATTGTAACAATCCAATTGGGATATCATCAGTGTGTGGCCAAATCATGCGCTGCTCCCTTGCCCCAAATGATGGCTGCTTTTACCAATTAAAATGAAGGATGTTAAATGAAAAATATGATGACTATTAATATTATGAATATCCTTACATTATATATTTAAAATATTAAAGTATATATTTAAAGCACTTAAAGTACTTTAAAGTTTTGTACTGACTCAGTAGATGGGAAAATAATAATAATAATAATAATAATAATAATAATAATAATAATAATAATAATAATAATAATAATAATAATAATAATGCATTCATTTTTTCCTTGCCGAAGTAAAAATGTATTTTTCAAAGATTTTAAAATATCACTGCACAACAGAAGTCACGGGCTCCTTTGAAGTTTATTTTTAACATTCAAAAATGCAGAGAGGGAAAAGTGAGGGCTGAGGGCACATGATCTGAACTGTATTATTATGAATAAAAAGCGTGAGTCAATTTTAAATTCTATCTTTGGAAAAAAATAAATCATTCATTTTTTAAAATGATTGCTGAGTCCACTCGTAATTCTGTGATGAGCTGAGGTGAGTTCCTCCAGATCTACCTCAAGATAGCAAACAGTGTGGCAGGGGTGTGGATGTGTGTAACAATTGATGTGTGCTCTCCCCATGGGGTGTAGAGCCAGGGGCATGAACCTACCACACCATAGATGTGGAGAGGAAGATTATAGTAGATGACTGGCTTATTCCACAGATATGTGAATAATTTAAATACCTAATGTATGATGTACCTATCGTATTAGCTGAATATATGGCATACCTAACCTGGGTTGTTTTTTAAACTGTGCTTGGCAGTACCTAAAAGAATTCTTTTGATAATCGCTTGGTGAGGAACAATGGATGAGGAACACCCTGCCCTCCATGTACAGGCAAAAGTTCATCTTTATTTACATTGACACAAAGTTAAAAATTAATTTGTGTCAATGTTCTCTGAGCTAAGAAATGACATCATAGCATATGCTTCAGTCTCTCTCTCTCTCCCTCTCCCTTCCTCTCTCTCTGTTTTTTAAGGAACCAGATCTAAATGTTAAGATAGGTACTCTTTACTGAAATCACTTTTTTCTTCGTTTGGTGTTTTAACCAGAAATAAAAATAAAAAATCCTCCCAAATTCCTCTAATCACTGAAACATGACAGGGCTTAAGACTTTCCGAGACATTCCTCAGTTGTTGCCAACCTTGAAAAGTAGATTGGTTGACACAGAGAAGCATTAGATTGTGTAGCAAATGCCAACACCTGGCTTTTTGTTTGTTTGTTTTGAATACAAACGTGTATCTATGGATTAATCTTCCCTTCTCTGTGGATGCCTTGCTCACCAAACTGTGAGAGTATAAAATACAGATCATTTAGAAGTCATTTTATATTTAAGGAATTCTGTGGTCTGTTTTCAGTGGGAAAAAAAATATGAAGGTCTTTTTTCTCCAGGAGCCTTTATTGGACTGTATCTAGGAGACAGGTTTAAGATGGAGGCAAGCAGCAGATGTGGCAGTCGAAGTGTTCTTGGACTGTTCCCGTTTCAGAATGCAGCTGGCGAAGCTCGTGACTGAATGCTCCTTCATATAATAATCTAACTGCACATGAAAACATCCTCTAGATTTCCGAATGAAATATTGTACCCTAGTCAACGCTTGAAAATGCTACTTTTCTATAGCTTTCTAGATGACCTTGGGCCAGTCACACATGCTCACCCTAACCCACCATGTGGGGTTGTTGGGAGGATAAAATGGAAGATAAGAGAACAAAGTTCTCTTTGGGTCCCCACCGGGGGGGGGGGGAGGGGGAAGGCAAGATATAAATGTGGTAAACAAATAAATGCATGCAGTTTATGGGGCTGCTTTGGGGCCTGTTAACTGGGCATATGCTGGGAATTCAGTGTAGAAACTTAATTACTCAGTGTGAGGGGCTGATTTGGATCACAGAACCAATTGAGCAAACCGTGATTCGGAAACTGAGAGTTCCTAGTTAGCTGA
This sequence comes from Lepidodactylus listeri, assembly GCA_029233225.1. Lineage (NCBI taxonomy): Eukaryota > Metazoa > Chordata > Lepidosauria > Squamata > Gekkonidae > Lepidodactylus > Lepidodactylus listeri. Next base: position 52,627,075 of record JARCFY010000001.1, on the reverse strand, counting down.
TGTGCTCCTCTTCTCTTCTTCCCCCTTGGATTCACTTTCAGTTTTGCTTAATATGACCAAAGTGCCTAAAAATATGGAAGTTACATAAATATTGTCAATGGGCAGAACCTCTCAAATTACTTGTGTTTCTGTGACAGTGGGGACCATTATTGTGGTACTGCGGGTGAATGTTGCCCAGAGTAGATGTGGCATGCCATTTGTACATAGTGGAGAACACCATACAATGGGGGAGGGGGAATTATGCACCACTTCCATATGTGAAGACATTCTGAGCCAGCTGAGAAGGCTCTCACTCTTGATTGCATGAGTTCCCCCATTCATGTCTCCATTGCACTCCTTCTGAGGATTTTGATCCTCCCATTTGAGCTTCAAGCTGAAAGAAGAGTTGGATTCTTTGGGGTTGTTCTTAAGCAACAACTGCTTTCCTAACAGTTGGAGAGATAATGATGAAGGTGTCTTGCTTTTATGTGCATGTGTGCCAGTATGGGGAAATCCAAGCTATGGTGAGAAGTTCATTACACCGTAAAAGAATACTTCCTTCTGAAGTCATGGGAAAGTTTTTGAAGCAATACAAATGGAAGTGGATCACATCTCTTTCATTATCACAATGGTAGTGTATACTTTGGTTTCCATCTAACCAACTGTATAGTAATCCTACAGATATCCCCGTAGCTGTTGCTTCTGCAGACATTTCTCTTGCTACATGAATTCGCCTTGGCATGCATCATAACGTGTAAAGGAAGTACACCTGAAATTATCCCTTCTTTCTAAACTTTCGTTTTGAAGTGTTCTCCTACCCCTCAAAAGAACAAAAACAACTAGGTAATTATTGAAATCATATGAACTAGAAGAACTTAACTGAAAAAACTAGAATGATTATTTTTTCTACAGTATTTTATCCAATTTTAGGGATATGGAGTTAGATCCAAAGGTGCCATTCTGCCAGTGGAACAGTACTTCAGTCTTCCTGGAGGGTGATTGTCCCTGATTCCTGCCTCCCACTGAGAAGCCTCATCTTGCCACCCCACATTGTTCCTCAGTGTTCTGACCCCCAAGGATCAGAATTTTAGTGGGCTCAGTGGCCGCAGCAAGAGGAGTAGGATGGAAGTTCCACTCCACCAGCTTTACTCCACCAGCAGTGCTTTGGATTCCGTCCATGGTTATTAGAGTTGCCAGCCTCCAAGTGGTGCATGAAGTTCTTCCCAACTGACAATGGGTCTCCAGACTACAGAAGTCAGTTCCCCTGGAGAAAATGGCATCTTCAGAGGGTAGACTCTATGGAAACACAAACCAGCTGAGCTCTCTCCAGACTCCATCTTCGTGAGGCTCCACCCTGAAATCTACAGAAATTCTTAACCCAGCGTTGGCAACATGATTTTTTGAGAGCCAGTTTGGTGTAGTAGTTAGAAGCGTGGATTCTAACCTGGGAGAACCAGGTTTGATTCCCCACTCCTCCACTTGCAGCTGCTGGTGTGACCTTGGGCAAGCCATAGTTCTGCCAGAGCTGTTCTTGAAAGAGGAAACGGGACAGGGCGAGGGAGGGGGCTCTGGAGCGGGGCCGGCGGCCAGCCGCGGCCCCGGGAAACGCGACAGGGCGAGGGAGGGGGCTCGGAAGCGGGGCCGGCAGCCAGCCGCGGCCCCGGGAAAGGCAACAGGACGAGGGAGGCTTTCTGCCGGGGGGTGGCGCTTTGTTATGTGCCCGCCACCCGGCCCCTTCTCTCCCGAAGCGGCGCTCCGGCGCGCTCCGGCCCCAACGGAGCCCTGGGTTCTTGCCTTTCAAGCCCTAAGTGGCTTGGGTAAGGGTACTTGAAGAATGTCCTCCTCCCGTATTGTCCCACTGGGCAGCTAAGATCTGTCTCACGAGCCCTGCTCTTGTGCCCCCACCTTCAGAGGTAAGGCGGGTGGCAACCAGAGACAGGGCTTTTTCAGTATTGGCACCTGGCTTGTGGAGTGCCCTCCCCTTTGAGGACTGCCTGGTACCTTTTAGTTGCTAGATCAAAATGTGTCTGCTCTCCCAGGCCTTTAACTAAGGGGTTGATTTTTTTTAACACTCTTGTAGCCTGGAAACTGTTGTCTTAATAGAGTTGCCAGCCTCCAGGTGGGGGCTGGTTTTCTCCCACTTTGACAACTCATCTCCAGCTGACAAAGATCAGCTCCCCTGGAGAAAATGGCTGCTTTGAAGGTCGGACTCTATGACATTGTACCATGCTGAGGCCCCTCCCCTCCTCAAGTCCCACCCTCTCCTGGATCCACCCCCAAGGTCTCCAGGTATTTTCCAACCCAGACCTGGGAACCCTATGTCTTAAGCTGCCTGTGGTGTGTTTTTTATATCGCACTGGGGCTTTTTAAATGCTGTATTTTAAATAATATCTTTTACTGTTTTGTTTTTATTACTTTAATTTTGTAACAGACTTTTGAGTTCTTTTGGAATTGCAGCTGATCTCCAGGCTACAAAGATCAGCTCTCTGGAGAAAATGTCAGCTTAAGAGTGTTGAATTCCTACCTGCATTCCTATCTCCGAGGAGCTTTTTCCCTTCCCCAGACTCCACTCTCCCTAGGTTCCACTCCAAGTATCTCCCAACATTCTTGATATCAGTTTTGTGTCCATTTATCCTTTGGCATAGGGTAAGGATTTGACCTGTTTGCCCTATGCAGAGAGCTGAAAGGCATTGTTGGCATTTAATGGCATATACAGTGTCAGAAGATGAGCGAGTGAATGTTCCTGAGATGGTGTAGTTGATGCTGTTAGGTCCAGTGACTGTGTCGTCTGGATATATGTGGCAGCAAAGTTGGCATCTGAGTTTATTTCAAGCTCTGGTACCAGTGTCCATGTTCAAGTTAGATGTTATATTGTTGTGGGTGAGGAGTTGTTTAAGACTGGGGGGGGGGGCTGTCTCTGGGGAAGAAAAGGTTTGCACCCCAGTACTTGTGAAAGAGAACTGTCATTATCCAGTAGAGGATGTAAGTTGCTGATGATGTTTTGAACTGTTTCGAGGAGTTCTGTTATGGTCTCTTTTGGGCCTGTCTTGCAACAGGTTTTCTCTGGGTACCATTCTGGCTTTGTAAATCTGTTTCTTGACTTCATCAGGTGGATATTTTAGTTCCACCACAACAGACCTTTTTGGAACTAAAATATCCACTTGATCTCAAGAATTACAACATCGAGCAATTTGTAGGAGAACATTTCAACCTTCCAGGATGCTCAGTGGGGGACCTCAAAGTAGCTGTTTTATTGCAAAGGTATTTCAGATACAGACTAGAATGGGAGATTGCTGAATTACAACACTCAGGACAATGAAACCCCCAGGGCTTAACAGAGAGCTTAAGTTCTTATCTACATATGCTAAGTCACTCAGTTCCTGCATCTGTATGTTAACTCTTTTATTATTTGTATGCTAATTTGCTGCTGTTCACAGGTCTTACCATCTGCTTTAATCCAATCTTAGCTGTACTTATTGCTTAGTTACTTATGCATCTTGACTCTACTTAGCCCTTTCTGGCAACTAACCCCCCTACCTATATGTAAAGATTGGCAAAGACTTTCAATGTATCTGAAGAACTGTGCATGCACACGAAAGCTTATACCCAGAATTAAACTTTGTTGGTCTTAAAGGTGCCACTGGCTACCCACCTGAAGTACAGACCATTGTGATTGATGTCAGTAGCATTAATAATTAACATGCTAATGTCTCTTTCAGGACTCTTTATTAAATCTATTGTTTCTGCTCTTCTTTAATTACTGTACTACTAATCTTTTCTTGAAAGACTAATGGCAATCCAAACTAAATATTGCTGGTAGTATCAGCCAGTGAAAGAAACCTTAGTTGGGTTTAATTGTGTGAGCTTCAACTGATTGATTATAACTATATTTAAATGTGTTGAAAACCAGTGTTTTGAAGAGAGAGGCTTATGTTTGTTATTGGGTAACGGCGACATGTGTTGCTTTAAGCACCAATGCGAGAGGAGGCCTTTTACTTGCCCATGTGTGAGAGAACACCTCTTAAGATATCCCTTCCTGTCTACGGTTTTATAAGCACTCATTTAGGTTTTGGTATTCTTAAAAAACAAAGAATTGCCAGATGAGTGATGGAGAACTGTTTTTTGCCTGTTAAAAGGTTTTGAACCGTCTGACAATACGCAACTGAATGTTAAGTGTTAGCTAACAACTCAGTCCTAAGGGGGGGGAGTGAATTGGCACAGGGAGCTGACTGATCTGAACACCAGCATAAATCTGGTTTGTGCTGGTTGGCATAAGGGCCAGTTATGCTGGTGCAGGGCACTAGTGGTGCTGTGCCCCTCAGTACCAGCAATGCAGCTGTGCTGCTGCAGCGCACCAATGAAGCTCCAGCAGAAACCCCTGCACTGGAGGGAAATGGGGAGTAGCATTTAGGCAGCTCCCTAAGCTCTTCCAGTGTGGGAACTCCCCCCTGAACAGGCGCAAAATTGCTCCTGCCAAAATGATGGCATAGCCCATTGGCTCCAATTCTGAGCCAAAAAAAGGTCCATCCCTACTGCTGTGGTCATGCCCACAGGCTTCTAAGCAGCACTGGAGACTGACAAAATGTGCATCCAATCAGCACCCTTCCTGGCAATGTGCACACCCCCTCCTCTGCACCCAATCACAGTCCCGCTTCTCTACAAATGTTTCTGGCAGGTTGTTCTACAACTCACAAGGTAGGGTGTGTCGTATGGCACGCTATCTGACAGCTCCCTGCCCTTGAGGACTTAGAGTGCACATGCACCTTGGTGGCGGGGAAGGCATAGGGGGCACTTAGTACTACCAGGGAAATAATTTTCAGGAGCATAGCACAGGGAGAGCAAAGTCAGCTTTCAACCCCAACAGGCAACCCAGGATCCGGAGGGGCAGCTCTGCATGAACATGTAAGCAAGGCACCCTTTCCCCAACCCCTTCCCCTCCTTGGCTGGCAACAGCAGCACAGAGTCACACTGGCCATGGCGTCTCCCACTCCTGGCAGCCAGGGGGCCTACAGAAATCCCCAACTGCCCATGAGGGCCTGGCTGAGGGAGCTGCTGGGGTAGGAGGCTGAAGAGGGCACCATAACACTGGCCTGCCCTTCCTAAATTGACAGCCCCCCCCCCCCCAGTGGGTGGGAAAGGCCGCCAACCTGGGTGCTGAGCAATGACACATGATGGCTGAACATTTTCCCCATAGGAACAGAAGGCTCTGATGCAGCTGAAGAAGTGCCCTCCCCAGTTGCTTTCTGGGCAGACATCAGGGAGAAAGAGGAGAGGAAAGACTCAGGGGTGGGGGAGCCACCTTGCAGCACTGAAGCACCTGAGAGGGCGCTTGCTGCAGTGCATAGGCAAGCTGTCAACAGGGAGTCTTGGCACTGCTCCTCCATGTATTTCCCTCTTAAAGCAGGTACCGATCCAACAAGGAGAACTGTCACCCCAACTGCTGAGCTGCTAGTCACCCATGTGCCCTGTCTATAGTCAAAGGTAGCCCGTGGAAGCCCACATAGATGTTCAGCCTCCTGGATCATCATCTTCCCACGGTGGCTTGACCTGCCTCCACATTCCCCTGTGTGTGTGTGTGTGTGCCATGGTTACCACAACATTTGGTAGAGGTGATGGCTATTGCCAGCTTAACTGGACTGAGGCAGAGAAGGCTGCGGTACAGGTTGGTGGTGGAGCATGTGAGTGCTGCCCTTGCCATTGCCAGGAGTAGATCTGCCACCTCCCGGCACCATGCCTTCTGGCACATGGCAGCAGAACAGGGTTCTGCCCTAGGACATGGTGCCCAGACAAAGTTGACCACTCTGAAGGGCTGGAACAATTCCTTTGGTCCCGCTTGGAGACATCTCCAAGTCCTCATGGACAAAGGTGTCTCTTATGAGCGGGTGGTGGAGGTGGGTCTGCATGGAACAGGCAGTGATATCCCCATGGTGGTGGATGGCTGCAGTGTTGAGGTACTCTGTGGTGAGTGTTACAGGCCCTGCTACCTTTTGGCCCTGTGGGGCCAGGAACATGCCACCCACAGCCCTGCTGAGCCCCCAGGGTGTCCTGACTGCTCTTCCCATGCCCCACAGTCAACTCCCAGAGTGGGGATGCTGTCATGGGACAGTTCTCTGAGGTCATGAGGAGGGCCCAGGATCCAGCACCAGCCAGAGCAGTTGGGCCTCTGCCATTGTCATGCCCCCATCTGCACAGCTGGGGTGGTCTTTCCACAGCCCCAGGACCTCCCACCGAGGTCCCCAGGCCCATGTGTCTAGCCAGAAGGGGATGGAGCTTAGCAGTGGGGAGGAGGACAAATGTGACTTGTCCCCAGCCCAGGGGTTAAGAGAGGTGAGCCAGCTTGGGGTGGGGGGACAAGGCATGATGGCATCAGCAACCAGCTGGGATCCCCATTTGACTGTCCACTGTGTTGTCCCCCTAGGGCTGCCAAGTCCAACTTGGGAAATATCTGGGGTCTTTGGGGGTGGAGCCAGGAGACTTTGGGGGTGGAGCCAGGAGAAAGGAAGTGACATCATTTTGTGATGTCACATCCTGTGATGTTGCTTCCACATGCTGACACATGAACTCATGAAGTTTCCTAATACTGAATCAGGCCATTGGTCCATCAAGGTCAGTATTGACTACTCAGACTGGTAGTGGCTCTCCAGGGTCTCAGGCTGAGATCTTTAATGTCACCTATTACCTGATCCTTTTTTAGCTGAAGAGGCTGATACCTCCTGCATGTCAAGCAGATGCTCTTATCACTGAGCAACGGCCCTACTGAATCCTTCCTCATCTCAGCAGAATATGAAGCACTAAGTGCTACACAAGTGCTGAATATGATTTTCATATCATAAGAACAGGAGAGAAGCCACAGTGGATCGGCCCATCCAGTACAGCCCATCCAGTACAACACTCTGTGTCACAACAGTGGCCAAAAATACCAGGTGCCCTCAGGAGGTCCAGCAGCGGGGCCAGAACTCCAGAAGCCCTCCCACTGTTGCCCCCCAAGCACCAAGAATGCAGAGCCTCACTGCCCCAGACAAAGGGTTCCATTTAGACCTTGTGGCTAATAATAGCCACTGACAGACCTCTGCTGCATGGGGACAGAGAGAGAGAGAGAGACAGACAGACAGAAAAAAGAAAGAAAGAGGGAGAGAGAGAGAAGGGGAAAAAACTGGCAGAGGCACTTACTTCCATTTAGACCTTGTGGCTACAATAGCCACTGATAGACCTCTGCTGCATGGGGACAGAGAGAGAGACAGACAGACAGACAGACAGAAAAAAGAAAGGGAGAGAGAATGAAAAGAGCTGGAAGAGAAACTCACCTTGCCAGCCACATGCAAAAGCAGCTCCTTCAGTCCCTCCTTAATCTCTGGGCGGGGCTCTCTTGCTGTGGAAGAAGCTCTCTTGCTGACTTCTTAAAGGGGAAATGTCTGGCGAGGCTTTTTACTGCAGGGCAGGCTCTCTGCAGACATTTCCCTTTTAAGGCAGCCATTTTGTCCCCCCGGTGGCCATCTTTGGAAAAGCGGGAGGTAAGCTCTAAAAATCGGTGTTTCCCCCGCCCAAGCGGGGGACTTGGCAGCCCTATGTCCCCCCATTCCTAGGTCCCCATTCCTTGAAGTTTGTTGCTGATATCATGGACCACCTATGCACCCTGACCCCGAGGACGCAAAAGGCAATGGCAGCCTCCATGGTCCTGCAGTCACTGGGCATCACAGAGCCCCTGAGCCTAGCAGGTAAGGGGGAGGTGATGCAGAGAGCAGACTCCTCATCTTTGGAGGACAGTGACCATGGCTACCAGCCAGAGGGGAGGATAGGGGTGGCAGGAGTGAGGCATATTTCCCTGAGCCAGGGATCATGGCTGTTGGTGGCCTGGACAAGGGGAGGAATCAGGCTTGTTGCTGGGGCTCCAGGCACATGTCCCATGGCTGGCGCAGCCCATCCCACCCACCCTGTTATCCATGTGGGTGGAGATTGAGTGGGAGTGGCTGAAGAGCTGCTTTGAGTGGTGGGAAGTCTTTGCTGTGGGCCAGTAATAGATGGAAGGGCTGGCAGCATTTGGCATGGTGGCTGCGGGGCACCTGGAGGGGAGTCCTGCTACTACAAGGGACGTGGCTGAGGGACAAGGGCACATTGAGAGGCTGCTGGGGGACCTTTCAGAGATACTCCGAGCACCCCTGGCATACCATACCACCAGCCCCCTGCAGCTCATCCTCCAGTAGGGGTGACACACGGGTTGGTACAGGGATGCCCTTGACAGCATGCTCACCTTGTTGGACGGCACGGCTGCTAATAAGCAGAGGGCACCCACAAATCCATGTTGTTGTGACGACAGACCACCCTATCTGTCGTGGGCCTCGGGGGCCGTGTGCTCCATGGGTGTGGTGAGACAGCTTGGGGTGGCTGTGAGGGGGACAGTTTACACTCCCCTCCCCACTGACAGGTGCACAGGACTTCTGATGGGAGACAGTCTCTTTAAGGGGGTGTGTGCAGCTGACCATGAGTAAGGCTCCTCTGGTCCACCCCTCTCTGCTCCCTTCCAGTGACCAATGCTTGGACTGGCCTCCTTGACACATGATCCTTGATTGGCCCTGCCTGCCCTGTCTATCATGCTGCCCGTGTCTAGCAACATCGCCAGCACAGAATGTTGTGGTGCAAACACTGCAGATGCCACTGCAGCAGCCATTTGGGGGGGGGGGACGATCTTTTTTTCCCTTAGGGGAATGACTGTCAGCGCCGGAGTTGCTCCACGATCAGCTACTTTAATGCAGGTGCAGCACAGAATTGCTCTGCCCATGTTACTTTATAGTTCTGTGGTTCATCATCTGAACTGTTTCACATTGTTTTTTTAAAAGGAATTCACAAGATGGAGCAGAATTTCTTTCCGCAGACATGGATGAGAGAAATCGATTGATTGCTGGAACACTTTATAATACAAACAAAATCAAGCAGTATTCTCTTTCATAAATCCATGCAAATCTAACATGAGTTTGTTCATTTCTGTAATCCTATAGATTTTTGTCATGTATTTTAGTCCAGGTCCTCTATGACCTTCATAACCTAGCAAACAGCATCTTTGGTTTGATCATCTTATTAATGCTATCTTTGTAGTCAAAGCAGCTAACACAGACAAAAAAACAGAGTGCACTGAAAAAAAATTCTGTGTTTTGAATTCTTGGTGTGGACTGTATCTATGAACATGTCCCAGTATCCTGCAACTTTAGTGGACACACCCACACACCACAAATACTCCAAGCCTGCTAGTCCACACTGTCTGATGTTTCTTTTTCTGGAAAATTAGTAAACTTATCTGCTTTTCTACTTTCTAAACTTGTTATACAAAAATCAAAATTTAGGCATTATATTTATTCAAATAGTGAAGACTCTTTTTTCCAACTGCTTCAAGTTTAGCACCATCTGCAACTGGGCTGCAATTATCAGAAAACTTGTTCAGACCTTTAAGATCTAAAGACTCAGACATCTCATTTTTCTTTAATTGCCCTGTTAAGCTGTGTCCTGAAGTTCTGTTTGAAATCTTCATCTAAATATGTAATTCTGATACATTGTAGGATTAAATTTATGTCCTGAAGCGGAGCTATAAACTTTGATCACGTCAAACAATTTCATTAAAGTAACACTTGCTGGCACAGATCAACAGATTATTTTTATTTCACTCATTCTTATCCCAAAACACTTTATTCATCATTCTGCACTAATTTTCATAGGCAAGGGGTATGTTGTGAGTGTGAATAGCAGTGGGTATAGAAGGGGCAACCTGGTCACACTCTTCTTTCTAAAAAGAGTTCCCCAGATATTGTTGTCACCCGAGATTTTGGATCTTTATATATTAAGTTAATCATGTTTAATTATATAATTACCTAATATTGTCACCCTAGCATTTGGATTGCTATATATTAAACTAATCTTGTTTGATTACATCACACCATTATCTAATGTACAATTTTCTGTCACCATACACAATGATACCTATTCCATTCTGTCAAAAGCATTTTCCATGTCAAAATACCATTCCAGAGTTTTTCTGATTTTCCAAAATGCCACTAATTTCTTTTTACATTACGTTATCCTTTTGGGATGCCTGGCTCCTCTGTATGGAGGGGTTTATTAAAGAAAGAGGTGTATAAGTTTCCACTTTGTCTTTTCCAAATTCCTGGAAGGAAGCAGCCATTTTTGTAAGGAAAGTAATGACCGAGTTTCATCAGACTTGTTAAGAGCTCTAGTCTTCTCAGGGGCCAGGCTATCTAAATACATTTTATAGAATTGTGTATTTAATCAGTCAAAGTCAGGTGTTGTTTCTTTTTCTAGCTTTTTAATTGTGTTAGATCAACATGAACGAAGCTGTTCTCTCCTGAGGTACAGTCAGAAATACTTATCCTAAAACATCTATTACTTGAGTGTCTTATGGTTTTTTGCTGATGTGTACTGTATTGATAGAAACAGGACAGCATCTGAATTTTTATAGATATGATAGAACGATGTAACATCTGAGATCTCTACTACTTTTCAGCTAGCTTATGTATTGAGCTTATTGTCCTTAAAAATGTTTGATATATGCTAAAGCCATATCTGCATTTATTTATTTATTTTGCATTGCTATTCCAGGTTTTTTCAGGCAATTTCTAATCTTTCTGAAAAACTCTTTTTTTTTTTTTTTTGAAAAATTTTATTAGTTTTCCATAGTAATGATAATACATTAAGTCACTTCTTATCAACAAAGAGCCATATAATTACTTCAACCAATCATATAACTTAGCCCAGACCGTTCCTACATCCCATTTTGCTTGTGGGTTTAAAAGATAACTTAACTTATCTAATTCCGCCCAATTCAACAAAATTTTAATTATGTCCTCTTTACTCGGTAAATTCGTTGATTTCCAGGATTTTGCCCGTAAAATTCGTGCTGCCGTTGTTATATACACTAACAATCTCTGGTTTTCCTTAGTTAAACCATCCGGTACTAGATTCAACAAAAATATCTCTGCATCTAAAGGAATATCTATTTCCATGATCTCATTTAACATAGTTTTGATCATTAACCAATATATTTTAACTTTTTTACACGTCCACCACATATGCAAATACGTTCCCCTTTTTGTACCACAGGTCCAACATTTATTAGAAATATTTTTATAACACCTATTCAACTTCTCTGGAGTCCAATGCCAGCGGTAAAACATTTTATATATATTTTCCTTGTAATTTACGGCTTTTAAGTATTTTACTGAGTTCCAAATCTTTGCCCATCTATCTATATTGATGCTATTACCAAAGTCCTTCATCCATTCTATCATGGTCGGCTTAACCATTTCCTCTTGCATCTCATAGTTTATTAAGAACTTATATATTTTATTAATTAATTTTTCATTTGTTTTCAGCCAAATCTCGTCTAGCTCATTAGGTTTAATATTAATGCCCGTTTTTATATCTTTTTGGTACCTAGATTGAAGTTGCACAGTTTCCCACCAAGTCAGTTGTAATCCTAGTTCTTCTCCTAGTTGTGTTTCTTTTTTAATTACTCCCTTATCATCTAATAGTTTGTTGTAGCTTATTATTTTGTTGGCATTGAGAAGCGTTGGTTTTATAAATGCTTCAAGTGGTGAAACCCACCCAGGGATTTCTTGATAGAATTTGTTTATTAGATCTAGCCATATATTCAGTAGTGCTGCTCTCAGTTTATGCACCTTAAAATTAGAATGGATTTTATATTTCTCGTACCACAAATATGCGTGCCAACCCATAAATAAGTCGTGTCCTTCCAGTACTAATACTCTTCAATTTTCCAATGTCAACCAATCTTTTATCCACACAACTGCCGCTGCTTTACCATAAAGTTCCCAGTTTGGTAACCCTGTGCCTCCTTTATCTTTCTGGTCTTGTAATAATTTCCATCTAATACGAGGCTTACCTGATGACCAAATAAATTTCCTAGTTATTTTGTTCAGTTCCTTATAAAATAAGGCATTCTGTTTTAATAAAGGAATCGTCTATGCCAGAAATAGAAATTTTGGCAAGATGTTCATTTTAATAGCTGCTACCTTCCCGAGCCATGACAAATTCATATCCTTCCATCTATTTAAATCTTCTTTAATCTTTTTCAAGAGTACAATATAATTATCTTCAATTAGAGAGCTTATTTTATTAGTACACATGATTCCTAAATATTTAATATTTTTTACTACTTCAATACCGGATTTATTTTGTATTTTATCTTTCATCTGTTCTGAGCAATTTTTAACTTGTATTTTTGTCTTTTGAATATTTATTTTGAGACCTGCTACTTTACCATAATCTTTGATAACTTCCAACAACTTTTCCAATGATTCTAGGGGATCTTCTATAATAAACATCAAATCATCCGCATATGCGCAGAGGTTGTATTCCTGTTTTTTACATTTCAAACCTTTAATAGCTTTGTCTTCTCTCACTTGCTCACAAAGAAATTCTAATGCGAAGATGAAAAGCAACGGGGATAGAGGACAACCTTGTCTTGTGCCTTTCTCTATATTAAATTCCTGGGAGATATCTCCATTAATCCTTACTCTTGCCACTTGTTTCCTATATATTGATTCTATCATTGTCCTGAAGTAAACCCCCGGATCACATTCTCTCAGTGTTGTTAACATAAATTTCCAGGATAAGTTATCAAAGGCTTTCTCTGCATCCATAAACATCAAAGCCACCTCTTTACCCGGATGTGCTTCATAATATTCTAATGCGTTGATGAGGGTTCTAATATTTTCCCTAAGTTGCCTTTTTGGAAGAAATCCTACTTGGTCTCACTTAATTATTTGATTAAGAACCTTTTTAAACCTTTCGGCCAATAAGCTTGCAAAAATTTTATAATCGGCATTTAAAAGTGAGATTGGCCTATAATTATCAATTGAGTCTAATTTCTCCTTACTCTTTGGAATTAAGGTTATTAAGGCTACATTCCATGATTCTGGTATCTTGCCGGTCTGACTTATAGATTTTAACAGGTCTTTAAATATTACTGAGATTTGCCCTTCAAATATCTTATAAAATTCACCCGGCAGACCATCTGGTCCGGGCGCTTTATTCGGTTTCTGTCTTTTAATGGCTTCTACCACTTCAAAAATTGAAATGGGATAATTTAGTCTGTTCCTTTGTTCCTCTGTAAATTTTTTCAGTTTCAGTTTACTTTTAATATATGTTAACAACTTTCCTTCGTCTTCTTCATTTTGTTTATATATTTTATATATATTTTATATAAAATATTCTTCGGCTATCTTTTTTAATTCTACCTGTAGATATTTACTCTCACCTTTATCATTTTTTAATGAAATTATTGATCTCTTTGCCTCTTCTTTTTTCAATCTGTATGCTAACCATCTTGAGGGTTTACCTGCATTTTCAAAGAAAAATAATTTATTATATTGTACTCTTTTTCCTACTTCTTTGCTTATTAGTAAGTTTAATTTATGTTGTTTATTCAGCAATTTACATTTATAATTCTTATCCCTTTGTGAGTTATGTCTATTATCCTCCTCTATTTTAATCTGGTTGACCAGTTTGTTATATTCTAAATTTTCTTGTTTTTTCTTCCAAGCGGTGTGACTAATTAATTTGCCTCTTACGTAAGCTTTAAATGTATCCCATATTATGCTAATAGGCATCTGAAAAACTCTTTTAACTGTTAGATGTCTTTTTGTTCAGAGTTTCTAATAGACTTTTATTTATTAATACTCTTTTACTCTTCTTTTTATAGCTCCATATGCAGATAAAAATATACCTCAATAATAAAGGCTTTCATTGTTTTCCAGGCTGTACTAATTTCGAATCAAGTATTAATTTCTCCAGTCAAGTTATGCTGGATGAAAAAAAGAAAGAAAGAAAGGATTTCCTCCTTGGCTGTATTTTTGATTGGGGCATCTTGTAATAAGAGTGGGTTTAACTTTTGTACAAAAGGAGATTTGGTGGAGACCCAAACAGCAATTTGAGCATTCCTTGCATGGTGTGCTGTGGACCTGGGTTAAATACTAATGTTTAAGACTTTCTGCTTAATATTAGATGAAGTAAATTAGTAATCAATTCTGAAGTAAGTCAAAGCAACCTGAAAAGTATGTGTAGTCCCTTAACCCATACTGAAACATCTTCAGGTGTCCTTTAGCCATTTTGTAAAGGCTTTTGAAAACAAACCTGAATGAAATCTTCATAGATTCAGGGGCAGGTTGGCCGTTAAGCTAACCAGGAAGACTCCTGTGGGCCAGTGGCCTGGGGGGACCACTTCCCTGATAGTGCCACTAAAGCTCAAAGAGTGATGGGCCTGAGTCTCTTCTGCTGTGAGCTGGAACAGAAGAAAAGGAGGTGCCCAGCTTGGACTGGCTCTGGCCTCACCATTATAAGGGACATACCTGACTGTCCCTGGCCTTGCTACAGCAAGGGTTCCACCCACTGGCCCTGGCCTCACTGTGGCTATGACCACATCTGGCCCAGCAGCTTGTCCAGGCACATCGTACCCATGGCTCACCCTCACTGGTCATGGTCTCCCACCCTCCTTTGGAGTGCAGAGTGAGGGCAGGCTGGGTTTGAGGCCCTTTTCCAGGGTAGTTTCCACCTTCCCAATCTGCCCTGTGTGGATTATTCCTAACTGAACTAAGTTATAGTTGCCTGTGGCAATAATTTTATCTTCCATAAACCCATCTGAACACCTTATGAGTTTAAAAAAATGTTGTTTGGATTGTGCTACCTAAAGTTAAGAATACATGTCCCCAAGAGCCCTTTGTGGCTAAGAATCTTAGTTCTGAGTCAATCTGTTTATCTTCTATTAAGAAACTCATCTTAGAACCAGTACAAATAACAATGCCTCTTTTTTTCTTTTTTTTTCAGCACGTGCAGAGACATCTCTGTTCCTTAATGAAATTATCAACAGTGTGTCTTGCATTTTCATATGAGTCTCCTGCAGGTATGCTAAATGGAAATCATCTAATTTCAAAGCGCTTAACTTTTGCCCCCTTTTAGATAGACAGTTAAGGATGTTCACATTCCAGGATATTATACTGAGATGTTCCATTTTGCCATCTAATCTTTAATCACTCTTGTCATTGCTATGCAGAAATGTTTATTATTATTTTTTTTAAAAATCTACATATCTGTGCACACTTATGCATGTATTCTCCTACAAACACCCCAGAATATGCAGGAAAATTATATTTTTGGGGAAAGGAGGTTATTATTATATTCAGTGCTTCACCATTTATTCTCTTTGCATTTTGTTTCTAGTAGCAGACATTGTTTGAATTTCTGCATATTATGGAATACAGTCAGCTTGAATTGGATTCCCTGTCGATATTGGATCTTTTTGTTATGAAAAATCAAAGTGTGAAACTTCAAAGTGAAGGTATCTTTTGACTTTGAATCTGTAGACTCTTTCCATTCTGAGTAATGTTGGATGTTGCCTCCTTAACTGGAATGTTAATACAATGAACAAAAACATCCCTGGTCAGTTTCTTTCCTCAAGCAAAAGTTGAATTTATCATATATAGGCTGCCTCTAGTCCTACTTTGTGCCCTGAATCCAGTTATAGAAAATCTTTCAATAGTTCTGCTAAGAAATCTACAGAGTCCCAGGTTTTAGCTTTTCCTGATGTTTCGCTAAGTTTTGATATAATTTTCATGATTTCAAATGCTGCTTAATACATTAAATTGCTTATGGTGGTGGGGGTACACAGAACAAGGCATCTCAAGATGTTCATGGCCTGGCACTTATGCAGCTTTAGGACCTTGTCTCCTAGTTGGTCTCTATGTGTGATCTCCATCTCCTGATCAAGATCAGCTATCTGTGATCTCATGTAAATATAAATTCAGTCAGCTGCAGTTCACATCCAAGTTTTTCTGTGGTAGCCCCATATTAATAAATAGCTTTCCTAAACATGGCAGCATGGTTTCCTATCTGTGAAGGAGAATTGTTCATGAGAATTTTCTAGTGGATGGTGCTACTTGTGCGTTCAGTCTATGTAAATCAATTTGATACAGCTGTTTCAGAATCAGGCCATGATCAAATGAGCCATTTGATCCGATGTCATAGCTTCTCCCTACTGGATTTAAAGTGTGTGTCCAGACAGCAACATCTGGCCCTCATCTGTCAGCTTCCTTTGGCTTCCAGTCCATATCCTTGACTTTCCTGATGCTGGGTAAAGTCTGGTGTTTATAATAGAACTGGTCTCACTGTGCTTTTCCAAAAGTCTGATCTCTCTATTGCACACACAAGCCATTTGGTGAGGTCAGACGCTTCTGGTCCCTGGCTGCTTTTTTTTTACACTTAGCAATATGTGCATAACTGCATATTAGACATTTTTTAAAAAAGAAGCTGCCAGCCCGTCCTCTCCATGGTACCCTGCAGCACAGTCTGATGGGTCCACTACAGGGTCAGGCTGGATTAGGGTGACATGTCTGGTCACACCTCTCTGGAACAAATAGCTCTAGAGAAATTAGAGGCATGGCCAGACCATGCCAAGCCTGCCGTCTGATCCCAGCCTTAATGTTTAATAGCCATAATATTATTTTAAAGTTTGTTTTTCAGGCCACCTTAAATCTGCTATGGGCTGAAAGGCAGGATCAAAATATTTATATAAAACATATATTTTGGAAGCAAAAGCAAGTTTAATTTGGGAAACTTTTGACCTTAGGTGGTCATCATTTCAGTACAGCTACCAGTAATGCACCAACAAATGTACTTGAGTTTCAGTCAATTACTGAGACTGAAAGAAAGAACGAAAGAAAGAAAATTATAAAAACCACCAACTTTTGGATAATATAGTATTTCCCACTGTGAACATTCTTAAAATGCCAAATCTTCATGTAGCAACCTGACATACAATATATTGTCTTTTTGATTAATTAGAAACAATTTTTGATCATCTCTCCCCAGATGAAAATTCATTTTTAAGTTTTATGAGATGTCAAATGCCCTCAAGTGGTATGAAAAATACCTCCAAGTAAAAGGATTTGGACTATGATTGACAAAATGTGGCTGAGACTGCGCCTTCCTGACAAGCTGTAAATTCTGAACTGCATCAAACTATACAGGTGTTTTTGAAGAGAGATTCTGCTAGATAATTTGTGAATGGCAGCCCATATATCAACTGTGTCTGAACGTAAACGCCTTTGGCAGGAGATGAGCAGGAAACCTTCCTTGCGAGAAGAGCTACTTCTTGTCAGAGGTAGAGAAGGAGAGCTGTGCATTTGTGGCAATGAACTTTGTCCAATGAAAATGAGGTTACACTTCCAAAAAGAGCAGCTGCCACTCAGATTTTTGACAGGGCCTTCCAGTGGAAGCTGCACTTCCTGGCTTCGCTGGATAATTCTCACATCTTTTCTTCCATGAAGTCTTTGGATTAACCCCTACATGTACAATTTCATCCAAACCAATCCCAGCTGTGCATAACAACATAGTCTCACATTCATTCTCTGTTTATGCTGTGACCAAGAATAGTAAAACTTCATTCTGTGGTCAAGTTTATGATATAAATATAAAGGAGAGGTATGTATGGGTTTCAAAAACCTCTACAGAATCCCCCCCCCCTTTTTTTTTTGCAGTGTCACTTCGGCTTTCCTCTTGTTGAATAAAGCAGCTTCCAGATCTTTGGTGGATGCTGTGATATAGCATTGTCATTTGAAAGCCAGTTCTGTCATTAATATAATGGTAGAAAATGGGACAACCCTCTAGATTAGTTAACTGTCCTGTTCCTCCCATCTCTAGATATTGTCACATACTAATGAATTGCAATGGGGGGGGGGAGACAACGATGGCAGAATCATACACCTTTTATGTACTACCCAGTGCTATGTGTGAAGAGCTGCATAGATCCTTCTGTATGTAGATCTGACTGTGACAGGAGACACTACATTTTGTAGGATTCCTGCTACATGGATAGAATCTTTGCAAATCCAGTCGTATTTTTTGTTTTTTTTTAAAAAGTAGTTTATACCCTGCTTTTCTCCTTTGTGGGGACCTAAAAGAGCGTACAATATCATTAAATAGTTCTGCTAAGGAATCCAGTGTCCCTTTGTAGTGGTTGTGCGTGGTGGCATGGCTGTCTGTGCCACCTCAGGCAGTGGAGCCCACAGTAAACTGGGTGAGGGTCGAGTCTCCATCCTGGGAGAAGTTGTAACAAAGTCCCTTTGGCTAGCTGGGCACCACTTTATCCAACTTCTTCCATGCATATACCACTCTTCTGAGGTTGTATAATAAGCTTCACTCCCCTGTGCCCCATGCCATCTCCACTTCTTCCTCCTCCAATGACCCCCAGCTTTGCCTCACCACCTCCTTTACAGCGCTCCCCAACAGCAAGACCCAGCCCACAATTCCAGCCCTTTTGCCTTTTTATATTGTATCGCCACTCCTGGAATAAGTCCAGAGGCCCTTCCTCCCCCCCAATAGCCACTGATATAGCCAGCTAGCCTCTCTTGATTGTATGGGCTCCTGGTCACACACAGCTTGGACACCGTCCCCTCAAGTGAGGCTACCTCACAGTCTTCTCCCCATGTTGGTGGGTTGTTGCCATGAGGCTCACTCCTGGTTGGGAGATCAACTGCCATGTGCTACCCAGCCACACACATGTTTTAGTCTCACCTGACATTCCACAATTTCCTGGGAGTATGCCCCACTGAACAGATCTGGATATATTTTGAGTGGTCCTCCTTATGGGAGCACCATAAGCTATGAACCAGAAGACCCCTGGATTCAGTCTTGGTTTTACCTTGAATTCAGTAGGGATTCAAGTTCAGGTAAGCCATCATCCCTCTATTTCTGCCTCCTGGGTTGGATCCATCATGTCGAAAAGGTGTGGAAATGTCTCCCTTGATCACCAAAAGAGGCTCTGCTGTGATCTGCATGGACAAAAGCTATGTGGGATGGATTCTGCAGTAAAGAATAGTGATGGGCATGAACCGAAAAAATGCAGTTCATTTCAGTTCATGGTTTGTGGTGTACTCAGTTTGTGAGCCACAAACCATCATGAACATTTAGGCACCAAACAAACTGTTTCAGTTCGTGAGGTTCATGATGCTAGACACACCAAACTCACAGGGGATCTCCAGCTGACTCTCCTTTATCTGCCATCAAAGTTTGGGGAGGATTGGAATGACAGGGTTTGACTTATGCAGGAGTCCGTTAGGGCTGGTGCGTGGCGGAGTGCCGCTCTGGGAGTGATGAGCCTGGGGGGTGGGCACATGACCAAGCCCCACCCCCTACTCCCAGCAGCCCTCAGTTGGGCCACGAGGAGGCAGAAGACACAAGATAAATTCCTGCATGCAGAAAGCCCTGCTGAGGCCGGGCGCTCCCCCGCCGCCTTTCTCAGGCCCTGCGCTGGAGTGCTGGGCCTGGGAGAAGGCTTCAGAGGCTGCCTCCCCCCCCCCCCCCGCTCCCAGGCACCCCGCCTGGAAAAGCCCTGCAGCACCCGCCCCGTCCCCTTCCCGCTGCTTTTCCAGGCCCACCCGCAAGGCGGACAGGCCCAGAGAAGCCCTGAAGTTCTCGGCCGCCCCCTTCCCCACCACCCCTGCCGCCTTGCTGGGCCCATCCACAAGGCAGACAGGCCTGCAGCACCCCCGCCCTCTTCCCCACCGCTTCTCCAGGCCCACCAGCAAAGTGGAGGGGCCCAGAGGATCCCTGAAGTGCCCTGCTGCCCCCTTCCCCGCCGTCCTTGCTACCTCTCTGGGCTCACCCGCAAGGTGGACAGGCCCTGAGGAGCCCTGCAGCACCCCCCTTCCCCCATTCCCTGCTGCCCCTGCTGCTTCTCCAGGCCTGCCTGCAAGGCGGACAGGCCTGGAGGAGCCCTGAAGCACCCTGCTGCCCCCTTCCCAGCTACCTCTCTGGGCCTGCTCACAAGGCAGATGGGCCCTGCAGCACCCCCCTCCCTCCTCCCCACCACTCCTACTGAGATGGAACACTCTGTCAGGGGCAGTGATGCTCTGTATTCTTGGTGCCTGGGGGGGCAGAGTGTGTTGGGGCTTCTGGAGTTCTGGCCCATTGGTGGACCTCCTTTTGGCCCCTGGGTTTTGGCCACTGTATGACCCAGAGTGTTGGACTGGATGGGCTGCTGGCCTGATTATCCAACATGGCTTCTTTTATGTCTGGGGTAGTGACAGGCAGAAGTGCCTGAGTTCTATTTCTTTTCCCCTCTCCCTTCTTTCACCTCCAAGCGGGGTGAAGGAAAGGGGGGGGGAGAAGGATCTGAGGCTACTCTAAGAACATCTTGTAACTGGGGGGAAGGTATACAGTTCAAAACAAAACTTGGCTATGTGGGTCCCCTCAGTTCCAAGGTTCCCACCCTCAATTAGTTCTCATAGAACCACCAGTGAAAACATGAATGCATGAAGTTGCCTTCTACTGAATCAGATCATTGGTCCAGCAAAATCAGTACTGCCTACTCAGACTGGCAGCAGCCTTCCAGCATATCAGGCTGAGGTTTTCCACATCACCTAGTACCTGATCTTTTGGGACCTTCTGCATACAAAGCAGATGCTCTACCACTGAAAGTGTATATAGTATCCCAGAGGAACAAAGACCTGTGTTTGGAGGGGATAAGCAAAAACTGGTATTAGTAATAGCTCAAGAGTTGGAGGAAGGTGAACTACTGAGGGCAAGATGGAGGAAGAGTAAAGGGAAATATTAGGGAAAAGTGAAGTGAGATATTAGGCAAGAGGGAGGGAGAGTGAAGTCTAGAATCAGAATATAACAGAATCACAGAGCTGGAAGGGGCCACACAGGGCATCTAGTCCAACCAATTGCTCAATGCAGGATCAGCCTAGAGCATCCCTGACAAGTGTTTGTCCAGACACTGCTTAAAGACTGCCTTCTGACACACTTCCGGTGATATCAGAGGGTGTGGCATATGCTAATGAGTCATGCTAATGAGCTCCTGCACCTCGTTTTCTACAAAAGGACCCCTGGACTTATGGCCTCTCAGAGAAGGTGCCTCCAGGAAAGCGGTTTCTGGAAATGACCGGTGCAGATTCTGGAGGTTCAGAAGTGTATAGAACAGACTCTGTGCGAGCTAGAGACATCAAACTCACAGGAGACCTCCACCTTATGCTCCTCTACATGTCTACTAAGTTATGTGCAGACTGGACTTAGGGGATTCAAGTTATGGTCCCCTAAATGGATGCCCCAGAAAAGTGCTTTGAGGGAAATGTCAGGCAAAGTTTCAAAAGTGTATAGAAAAGTGCAAGCTACACACACCAGACGCACAGGGAACCTCACCTGCCTTTGAAATTTGTTAAACATTTTGATTGAGTGGAGACAGTCTGTTCGGAAATGTATCCATTCATGAACCACTACGGACTGCTTGAAAATTCATGCCGGTTGACCTGTCCTGCACTTCAGTTTGCAAACCACGAACCAGCCAAAATTTGTCTCCAACTTTAATTTGTGAGCTGGTTCAAGCCCATTCCTAGTAAGGAGGGGAATTCAGTGAGGCTGAGCAAAAAGCTGACTGGATCCAACCCCCTGTCTGTACTATGGTTACAAAAGAAATCTCAGTGATTAAAAAACTGCTAAAACAGGATTTGATACTCTAGAACATTATATAGATGTATATTATATAGATTTGAAGACGGATGTCCATTAATTGAATGATGTCTCGGAGAAGATTTCATGACAGGATTACTTTTCTTGATCATGAGCAAGCAACTGGATATGTCCTTCCCTCTTAACAGGCCTTTGTTTCCCTGTTTATTATAAAATTGTTGGAGCTGTGTGAAGAATTAAGAGAGCACCCGTTCCATGACGAATAAGCCATTGCATAGACAACATTGTTTTAAAACAGAATGCTTTTCAGTTCTGCAGCTCCTGATTCCCCCCCCCTCCATTTTACCTTCCTCTTTTGTATAATGAGGAATATTTGCATGAAAATAGTCTCTTTGAAATACATGTGATCCTGCTGTTTGCTCCTCCCACAAAATCATAATCCCTGGTGACATCATAAGATTGCTGCAGCCGCTAATTACTGTTTCTACAGAAAAGGCATTGTGCTCTTTAAATTGCCTGTACCTGAAAGATGCTGAGCCCCACTGGCTTTTATCAGAACTCGGATTGTTAGCAGGGCCTCAGCACCAGCGCTTGCTCCTACCTTCTTTTAATTCACCAACAAAACTTTCATTCATGTTAACAGAAGCAGGATGGGATCCAAAGAGTGGAGAAGTAGACAAACGCTTCAGAAACAAAAGGGTCTGTTCTCATGCAAATTCCCCTCCACTAATAAGTGCATTAAAAAGAGAAATTGGAACCTGAAGATAGCAGCTATATAGAAAGAACGGATTGTTTGCCAAAGAGAAGCTTCCAGATAATCCAGCATGGGGCTAGTTATCCGTACACTGCTGCTCGTGACAAATTTGATAATTGCACAGAGATTTTTGTGTGTGTGGGAATGACCTTAGCCACCCTTTGTGTTAAAGTAATTGCTTGTGTTTACCATGTAGCTGTTTATTGAACAGCCATAATGTTTTAAATATGTGTCAATTGCATGCCCCTGTGTGAGGTTTAAGGATGTGTACCAATTCTTAGACATTTTAGCTGTTCACTGATAGGTTAAATGTGTCACAAACACACAAGTAGAAAACCTGGATTTGCTGTAATATTGAACTGTGTGCTGTTGCAGGGGCGTTGAGTTTTAAAATCCCTGGGGGGGCGTGGGCTTTTGCGTGTGCACGTGCTTCGTGCGCATGCACGCCTGAACCATGTCCCTGCCACCACCACCACCGCTCCCCCCCTGCTTGGCCACCCCTGCCTCCCTCCCTCCATTCGGGGGCCAGCTGGTCAAATGCCCAGTGTGATGGCATCACCCAGAAGTGACACCATCACGCTGGGCACGTTGCCGGGGTGACGCTCTGGCAATCACCCCAAAACTCTACGGGGCGATTGCTTAGCTGGCCCCCAGACGTAGGGAGGGAGGGAAAGGGAATGAGGCAGGAGTGGCCAGGTGGGGGGAGAGATGGCAGTGGCAGGTGGGCGTAGGAAGGGCCCAGGGAGGTGCGGCGGGAGGCATGGTGGCAGGCGCTCAGTTTTGCCGGGGGGGCTCAGTCACCCCGGGAAATTTCGGGAGTGGCTCGAGCCCTGAGCCCCCCCTGTAGTTGATGCCTATGTGCTGTTGTATCAGATGCTGAGGTGGAGGAGGGAAAGGCCACTGCACATGATACAGTAATCTTGCTGGGAAAAAAGCAGTCCGGGATGTGGTGGTCAGTGCTTGGCTTGAGGTCCATAAGTTCTTCAATAGAAGGTCAGCAGTGGGATGAAAATCTATAAATGGTGGACTGTTGCTGAGCAGGAGTAGGATAAACTTTGTCTGATCCAGCAAGATATTCCCAGCGTTTTCTGTGTGGATTAAAAACATATGAAAAAGCACATTTTGAGCTACAAGTGCTGTATTTTCTGGAGATAAACAATAAAAAGCTCTTCAGTTGTTTAGTTAGTAACAACTGAAAAAAAATTGTTTGATGCAACCAAGAGTCTGTTAATTTAGTCCGGTAGTTTGTAGAGAACCATATACAACCGAGAGAACTGGTCATCATAAAACCCTTTTAGTAACCCATAAATATGCAAAGGAATATATTATTCTGACTAGTGTTTTCTTTCTGCCATTAATTTGTTCAGCACATTTATTAGAGTGTACCTTTTTTTGTTTCCACTTGACCCAGTCAAAGCAGTTTGGAGACATTTACAATGATGAAGAGAGAGCTTCAATTAACCTCCTTGGCTGAGATATTTGATATGCATGAGTTACTATATAACAGCCTAATTATCTATACTTTTTTCTGAAGGATTTCTAATAAAGGCTGAAATTGATTTATAAATTATGAGATCATAATCACTTATTTAATTCCTCATCATAATTTTCTGTTGGTGCAATGAATGCTATCTGAATCCCAAATCTAAGAGAAATGCACCTGATCCTATGCTTGTTTACTTAGAAGTAAATCTCACTGGATTTAATAGGTTGCCTCCCAAGTGCATAAAGAATCACAGCCTAAAGGTAACATCTTAGCCCTAATTTACACCTCCCCTCTGAAGTAGTTTGACTGCTGTCTTTTCCTACGCTCACTTCACGCTGGTTTCAAATTTCACTCCCTGGGTCTGAAGAGCACTAAACAACAGGATCTGTTTGAAGTAGTATAATGCTAGCTTGACCACAGGAGGGCAATTAACAAATGTAAACAGTAATTTTTAAACTAGAACAAGTAAGGTTTGAAATTAGAAACAGGTATAGACTTTTTTTTTTGAAACTAGAATGATTCCAGTGGGAAAGTCAGATGTAGATTTGACCTTAGAATGGTGAACTGTTGTTTTCTTCAGCTAACTTCTGCAGACTTGGCCAACTAGAGTAAGGGTTTAAAGAAGATAGCTGTTATCAGTGTTTTGTTGTGTTGTGTTATGCTTTGGTGGGGTTTGGTTTTTGAAGGGTGTGAATAGGATCAGTGGAAAAACTCAAAATTAGTGTTGCCAACTGCACCCAGCAGCCCCCCCCCAAGGAATTAGGGGACAGGGAAATATACACTGGTGTGTTGATGTCACTCCCAGCACAAAATTTGAAGTGACATCATCACAACTGGGCAATACTCTAGGATTCATCTAAAACTCGATGGTTAAACCTGCACTTACTACACTTACTACTTCACAAATTTCATCACCCCAGTTCATAGCCATTTCCCCCCCTTCCCCAGTCTTCAGCCAGCTGTTGATCAGTGCCATTCTTACTTTAAGGGACACTGTGTGTACTTTCTTTCTCTTCATCTCCCCACCACCACCCAGTTTTTTTTGTTCTGGGCTGGTGTATAAAATTCTAGTGATTCCTAACAAATGTTTTTCTGCCTTTCACCTGCCCTCTAGAATTTTACTGAAAATTAGGAGAGGGATTCAAACAGCAAAATCATAGAGGAAACTTGCTCCCCCATCCAGGTTTAGCTCAGTGGCCTTTTCTGCACTCTCCTTTTAATCCATGTTCACCATGGTGTCCTCCAAGCAATTCTGTTCTAAAATCAAATTCAGCCTTCTTTTTAATCCTGGATTTTTTCCCATTCTGCACTAAAATTCTGTTTTCCCCGCCATTCTGATGCTGATGTTGTTGGACCTGTGCTGATGTTGTTGGACCTGTCGGCGGCGTTCAACATGGTCGACCATCGGCTCTAATCCGCTGCCTCGCCGATATTGAGATCCAGGGGTTGCTTTACAATGGCTTTCCTCGTTTCTCCAAGATGGGGGACAGAGGGTGGCAGTTGGGGAACAGCTCTCCCAAAGGTATCCGCTGACCTGTGGAATCCCACAGGGAGCAGTACTTTCCCCAATGCTGTTTAACATCTATATGCGCCCCCTCACCCAGATTGCCTGGAGGTATGGGCTGGGATGCCATCAGTATGCTGATGATACCCAGCTCTATCTGTTGCTGGGTGGTCAGTCAGTCTCTAGTTTGGACGATCTGGACCTGGCATTGCAAGCCGTGGCTGGTTGGCTCAGGCAGAGCTGACTGAAATTGAATCTGACGAAGATGGAGGTCCTATGCCTGAGTTGGAGTGGACCAAGGGTAGGGATCCCTCTCCCGACCTTAGATGGGGTGTCGTTGGTACCAGCATTGGAGGTTAGGAGTTTGGGAGTGCTCCTGGACCCCTCGTTAACGATGGAGGCCCAGGTAGCAGCTGCCGTGAGATCAGCTTTTTATCATCTATGGTTGATCAAGCAGTTGGTTCCCTTCCTTGAACACAATGAACTGGCTACAGTGATCCATGCTTTGGTCACCTCAGGATTGGACTACTGTAACGCTCTCTACATGGGGCTGCCCTTGTGCCAAATGCAGAAGCTGCAGCTAGTGCAGAATGCGGCGGCGCGGCTGTTATTGGGTCTCCCCGTGCGGGAGCACATCCAGCCTGCCTTAAAAGCACTGCACTGGCTGCCTATAGCATACCGGATAAGGTTCAAGGTGTTGGTGTTTACCTATAAAGCCCTATATGGCCTGGGACCTATCTACTTGAAGGACCGCCTCTCTCCACATGTTCACCAGCGAGCACTTCGTTCCGGATCCCAAAATTGCCTGGTCCTCCCAGGGCCAAAGGAGGCTCGGTCGGCAGTCATGAGGGCCAGGGCTTTTTCAGTGGCGGCCCCGCACTGGTGGAATGAGCTCCCAGATAACATCAGGGCCCTGTGGGACCTTTTACAGTTCTGCAGGGCCTGCAAGACAGAGCTCTTCTACCAGGCTTTTAAGTAGGAGCTGCCTAATATTGACATCTTTGGCCCTGGCCCGATTTGATACGCTAGTTTGTGTGACTGTCCATATTGGTTGACATCTG
The DNA here is from genome assembly GCA_029233225.1 of Lepidodactylus listeri. Taxonomy (NCBI): domain Eukaryota; kingdom Metazoa; phylum Chordata; class Lepidosauria; order Squamata; family Gekkonidae; genus Lepidodactylus; species Lepidodactylus listeri. The sequence goes on along the minus strand of JARCFY010000001.1, from coordinate 52,600,805 downwards.
GACGCTGCCCTGATATGTCAAAGAGGGTACGCCATGTTTTATGTTATTATGTTGTTTTATGTATTTTAATGTTTTTAAGATTGTGTATTTTAGTGTTTGAATATGTTGTTAGCCGCCCTGAGCCTGCCGTATGGCGGGGAGGGCGGGATATAAACCTCATAAATAAATAAATAAATAAATTCTGCATTACATTACCTCCCTTCAGTGGTCAGCCCGGTTTCAGCCTGCAGTTGCCCTGGATTATTGGGATGCTGTTTTGCTGTGGACTTAAATTGCCTTGTCTCGAATGCTGAGAAAATCCGGAGTGGCAGGCAAATGCAGAAATGACCAGTGTTCAGTGTGCTACCACAGTACTGCTTTGAAAGCAGCTCAGTGGTCTGGTATAGATATAATGGGTGGTATCCTAGCTTATGCTGGATAGCCTTTCTCCAGTAGTCACTTAATTTGGAAGTAGACTCCTTAGAGTGGGGGAGTTAAACTTTGCTTAATGGACTGGTAGGATGCAGGCTATTTTTCCTACAGTGCAATCTTATGCAAAGTTGCTCCATTCTTAGGCATTTTAAGCAATAGGCTTAGTCAGGGTTCATTTCGTAGAAAAAGAGGTGCAGAAGCTCATTAGCATAACTCATTTGCATAACTCATTTGCATATGCCACACTCCCTAACATACCGGAAGTGTGTCAGAAGGCAACACCCACCCCTCAGGCTCCACTCCACAGATGAGTGAAACTGACCTGCTCTTCCTCCATTCCCTTCCCCATCCAATACTTTGTGCAATAAAAATAAGCATAAAGAACACACCCTCGTTCTCTTCCTGTTCCCTTGAAACCACCAGGTTTCAAGTAGACTTGAGATACCCAGGACATGTGCACCACCCATCCCTTCCCCTTCCCCTCCCCACAACAAGACACCCTGTGAGGTAGGTGGTGCTGAGAGAGGTCTTTTGAGAACTGCTCATGAGAGAACAGCTCTGAGAGAACTTGTGACTGGCCCAAGGTCACACCAGCAGCTGCATGTGGAGGAGTGGGGAATCAAACCCAGTTCTCCCAACTCCTGACCACTACACCAAACTGATGGGGTGGAAGCTGCTGAAGGGTTGGTGAAATTTCTCCAGTACTTATGTGCCATGTGCCCAGATAAAAAATGGTATACTTAGAAAAATTATATGCCACCTTGAGCAAGTCTCTGGAAAAGCAGCACACAGTCATAAAAGGAACAATGATAAAATTATCAATATTAAAGCAAAACATTAAAAACAATAAAGACCCTAGCAGGGCTTTCCCTGGGGCGCTGCGCCTCTGCACTGCTCGGGGAAGCTGAGGAGGGGGTGGGGCTTGGTCTTGTGCCTGCCCCCTGGGCTCCTCACTCCCGGAGCTGCGCTCCTGTGCGCTCCTGCTCCAACGGACCCCTGGGTTTAGTGTGGAGTAACTCTTTGTAGGACTGTTATGAAGCTCCTAGCCATGGTTGGGAGACTGGAGACATGTTCCAAGTTCATGTACCCCTTCTTTTCCACACTTGTGTGAATTCCTCTCTCCTTCTTCAGAGGAAACCAAGGTGAGCACTGATCTGATAAAAATGGTCAGGAGCCAGACTATTTTTTTTTAGACTCAACTGTTGGCAACTCTAGCACTGAAGTTCAGTTTGAACCTTGATTGTCATCCAAGTTCATCGCTGTAATTCCTCACCTATTGGTTCTGCTCGCTATGACAATAATACTCTGTGGCTGATTTCGCACTAGCGTTTGCCCCAGGTTTGCCCTCATGCTTGCACTGGAGCTTCGGGTCGATTTCACACCAGTTGCTCCGGGCTCACGTTTTGCTCTGGAGTATCGCCCTGCTGCACTGGAGTTTCCCTGGAGCAAACAAATCCTGTTTTTAGAGGATTTTCCTGTTTGCTCCGGGGAAGAACCCAAAATGAAAACATGCCCATTCGCCCGCCTTTCATCAGGGCTGCCCCATTGTGGGAGTTTCTAATATTTTTTTTAGAAAACCCTGCGTCACACTATATCGAAAGGGCTGAGGTTCCAAGTGGGAAAATGAAGAAAATACTCCGGAGGAAACTGGGAGGGGAAACTCCGGAGAGAATGAGAGGCAACTGGCCAGTGCGAAATTACATAGATTAGAGTTACGTAGATTAGAGTTATGGGTTGAAACATAGCATTTATTTTGCTAAAGATCTGTAATAGGCATGGGGGGGTGATGTGATTTTTTAGATAATAAAAACAAAAAAAAGTGATCAGTGGAAAGAAATATATAATTAACACTGAAGAGAAAACCCTGGTTTTGAAGTTGTAGAATTTCTGCTTTCTTTTGTACCTGTCAGCATGTAAATGAAGGGGCCTGGCACAAAATGCTGCGACTTTCTTTTGTCTTTTCCCTCTCCCTTGCTGAATCTGCAGGGATAGTAACATAGTGAAGCTCACACAATGAGGATACAGTTCCTCTTGTACTATAGTTAGAAATGCAAAATTACTTGGCAGTAGCTTAGGGGAGTATCAAAAGGTCTTTGTTCAGTGGCAGAGTTAACTTTCTCTTCAGACAATGTAGAGCAATAGGAATGTAGGAGTGGAGGAGAAGAAAAAAGTGTAGCTGGGACATGAAAGTAAGGCTGGGATGCAGGCAGGTATGTCTCTGATGTAGGAACATTGCTGTTACATCAGTTTCATGGAGGCTACAAAAGTTTTCCATTTGGTCTGTTGCACCTATTACATTTTGGGGTCTACGGAATCATTCCAAAAGCAGCTGGAAGACGGTAGGGATCATACCAATGTTAACAACCTGTGTCTGAGTCTTGAGTTGGCCTGCAAGATGTATTACATCCTGTCGCTCCAGTATATTTACTGTCCTAGGAAACAGAAAAACGAATGTGTGCAATAACTGAAACTGAAAAATGAATATGTGCAATAACTGAAAAGATGCACACTCTTTCTAAAACCAGCATTTCATGGGAAATAGCCTGAATTCAGCTTGTCACAGCTGTTCCCCATTTTTTTTAACCAATAATATTCCAGTATCTATATTATAATTCACAAATGAGATTATTGTGTTAATGGTAGGTTTGAAGAGCCTGCAAATGATTGACCAAAAGGCCGGCTGTGGCCAACTGAAGGGGTTCTTGATACCTGAAGGGGCTGCTGTTGTTTGACAGAGAGAGTCAGCCAGGAAGAGGGCCTGGGAAAGGAAGACTGAGAAGTCAGTTCTCAAGTCAGGAAGGAGCATGAAAATGAAAGCAGGAAAAGACTGAAGGGCTATGTGGGAAGAGAATGGGAAGAGAAGTGGTGGAAAGGAGAAACAGGAAGTCAGAGAGCATAACTACTTCTTCCTTCAACGAACAGCCCTTCCTATAGCCTTCCATGATTCACATGTAGGGGAGGATTGGATGGAATGCTTCCTGTTCTTGTCTATTTTCCTCTGCAGAGTCCCTCTACCTTGGTTTATACTTAGAGCTAAGCTAAGAAAAATGAGGTATGAAAGAAAGCCTAGGGACAATATGCAGGGGAAGAGTGGTATGCTTGGGGACAGTTGAATATTCCATTCTGCTAACACCCTTGCAAAAAAAAAAAAACCCTGGTAGTGGCATTCCAAAGTGAACACCAAGTTGGGTACTCCACATTTTCTTTCCAACATGTCTTGAGACAGGGGAAGGCAGGGTGGGAGAGGTGTTTTGTGCCTAGACTGGTAAGGGGCCTATTGAAGGACTCAGGTTCATATGCCAAATTGATATAACCTGCCAATCTTGGGCTTCAGGCTTCTGTTATAGATGTATAACGACATGTCCTTCAGGGAGCTACAGTGCTATATTAAATGTTCGCAAGGCCCATGTAGTCCTGCAGCATGTGAGAGCCAGCTTCTGTGCTGCAGATAAGGGAATTTAGTAACAAATGAGTTTAGAGCTTTGTCCTTTCAGAATCTGCTGCTCTTTGCAGAATTGCGGGAACTGCCTGTGACACTTTGCGGTTCTTTGTGCAGGCAATTTTGTTAACCCTTGGCATAAAATTTGGATGCGCAGAACAGCATATTCTTGGAGAAATGGAATGTACTTGGTAGTAAGCATGTTTTTTAAGGCTTTATGATTGGACTCGAGACCAGAATGCATTCCCATTTCAAAGTGAAGTAAGCTATTCCATCAAAGTTCTTCATTCCTTATTTTGGAATACAGATGTGCACATAAATTTTGTTCAAAAGTCGTATTCATATTCCATAATATCATTATGTTGTATGTTCAGGTTGACATTTGCACTGGTTTCAATATTTATTTGTTTTTATTTATTTACTTCATTTGTACCCTGTGGGGATCCAAAATGACTTATTATCCTCTCCAGGGCTTTTTTTTGGTAGAAAAAGTCCAGCAGGAACTCATTAGCATAATAGGCCACATCCAACAGCAGGAACTCATTAGCATATTATGCCACACACCTGGCAGCGCAGCTCCCTCCAAGGATTGGCAACCCCAGGTGCCTTCATGTCTTGCGGGGTGCATGGGGAACCTGAGGGAAGGAAGGCAGTTTTTGGATCGGCTTTCCCAGGCATCCTGCAGCTGCAGGTCGCCTGGGGAACCCAAGGGGGGGGGGAGGCAGTTTAAACTGCCTTCCCTCCCTGGATCAGCTTGGCTTCCCCAGGCACCCTGCAGCTTGCAAGGTGCCTGGGGAACCTGAGGGGGGGAGGCAGTTTAAACTGCCTTCCCTCCCTTGATCGGCTTGGCTTCCCCAGGCGCCCTGCAGCTTGTGGGGCACCTGGGGAACCCGAGGGGGGGGGGAGGCTGTAGGTGTGGCCAACTTGGAAGCCAGCCAGAATTCTGTTCCTGTGCATTCCTGCCCAAAAATAGCCCTGATCCTCTCCTCCATTTTATCCTCACACCAACCCTGCCAAGTATGTTAAGCTGAGAAAGTATGACTGGCCCAAGGTCACCCAATGAGCTTCCACAGCACAAGTGGGGATTTGAATCTGAGTCTCCCAGATGCTAGTCTGATACAACCACTGCACCACACTGGTTCTCAGGAGAAAATAACATTCTCTCTCCTTCTTCCCTGTAGTGATGAAATTTTCAGAGGTTTCTGGCCTTGCCCAAGGGATCCTCTTTGCCAAAATTCAGACTGAGGGGAAAAAGAATCTCCATCCAATGGCCATTAAAATTCTTTCTTGCAGTGTGGGTACACAAAGTTGTTATTATTCCACCACAGTTTCCTACAGCTGGAATGCTGATGTGGATTGAGGGTACTGTTTTTAAGCAGAAATGGCAATGGGTTCTGAAATGTGCACGTACCCATGATCTCTGCACCAGGACCATTCATTTTAGGTGTCAGTGAGTAACATGCTAGGTTACTGCCTGGATCCAGTTGGCTTGCTTGGAAAAATGAAATACTTCAAGCAACAAAACACAACATGATATAGCACATTATTGCAGGGGGGTTAGCTTATTTATTTATTTGGATTTGGATTCCACCTTCCCTGCAAGTAGGCTCAGAACAGATCACATATTAAATAGATAAAAACATACATTAATAAATATAACAATATTTAAAACAACTAAGTAATACAATTTAAAACAACTGTGTGTAACCACAAATACCGTTTCAGCTGGAGTGGTTGGATCCAGATGTCTTTTTAATCTGGGTCAAATAATGACAACAAACTTCAAGTGAGGGAGGCCGACTTCATTGGATGCCCTCTGCCTCAGCCAAAGGCCTGGTGGAACAGCTCCATCTTACAGGCCCTGAGGAATGATAATAAGTCACACAGGGCCCTGATCTCAAGGGGGAGCTTGTTCCACCAGGCTGGAGCCAGGGCTAAAAAAGCCCTGGCCCTGGTCAAGTCTAGACAGATGTCCCTCCAGCCAGGTGCTGATTGACTGAGCACAGATGCTAACTGATTGAGCACAAGGCTCTCTGGGGTACATATGGGAAGAGGCGGTCCCACGGGAATGTTGGTCCCTGGCTATGCAAGGCTTTAAAGGTCAGCCAGTACCTGCATGCTCAATATTCGTAATAAAACCCCACCCAAACCCATCACTTTGCATGTGAATCAAATTTATGCCTAATGAGGTCCTCCTCAGGTAGCTTTTCAATGAGGAGAGACATTCACATCCAGAGATCTGCCTTAAAGAAGGTGCAAGCAGTAACAGATTTCATGGAAACTAGATGTCACCCCACCACCACCCAGATTTCCCCCTCCATCACGCAATTCCCCACCTACTGTACCAGCATTCCTAGCAGGAAATCAAAAAATAATTCAAGGGGTTAGATGCTAGGCCTGAGTATAAACTCATACCGACCTGGATTGATAACTGAGGTAAACTGACACAAACATGGTTTGCTCTTTAAAGTGAACAAGAACAAAGTTTATTCAAGAAGAAGCACACCACTAACGCAACTATCAGCAAACACACAACTGAGGTAAATATTGATACTGAATAAGGAGTTGTGGGATGTTAGGTTTTAAGCAGTACATGCCCAAGGAAGAATCCTCTCTTAAGCAGATTTAATGCATATAACTACATTGCTCTGTGGCAACAAGGTCACACATGCTAAATAATCCACTTTCAATCCCCTTTCAGTGCACTTTCCAACTGGATTTTTACTGTGTGAACGGGCAAAATCCAGGTAGAAAGTGCACTGAATGTGGATTGAAAGTGGATTATTTAGCGTGTGTGACCACAAGTTATACATTGGCCCTGCAAACCCTGCTGGCATACTGTAAAATCTTTGTACACTCCCCCTGGGAAGGAAATGTAACCAAACTTCAGCTATCTCCTTATTTTAAATTCACACTCTTCTTAGGCTAACCCTCTCCCTCAGCCCTCAAAACCTAACTTCTGACTTCCTTTATCTCAGCCCTCAAAACCTAACTCTCGCTCACGTAACCTCCCCTTGTCAGATCTTAACTTTCCCAGTATACAGTTGCTGTTGGCTGAACTGGAATGCCAGTCTCATTGGATTCCATGTTCTTGGAGTACATTTACTCCAACTGTCACAGTTTTTATCTGTGAAAACAAACAAAGAAAAGAGGAAGGGGAGAAAATTCCAACTCGAAACAGACTAGGGCCCTTTCTGCACTCTCCTTTTAATCCATGTTCACCGCAGTGTCCTCTAAGCAATTCTGCACTAAAATAGAACAAAGTTAGAGACCAGTGGCACCTTTGAAGCCAACAAAGTTTTATTCAAGGTGTGAGCTTTTGTGTGCACGCACACTTCGTCAGAGAATGAAATGGAATTACAGCTTGTTAAATTAGTATACAAAACGGTAAAGATATTTATTAACAGATCAAAAGAATGACAAGCTGGGTTTCTGGTTATCATCTGTTTGGGTTCATCTGGGGGTGGGGACACAACAACATAGATAATAAATATGTCAGATCTGGAGATTGATGTGCCCAGGGGCGTAGAGTTTTGGAAATCCGGGGGGGGGGGGCTCCTTAGCGTGTGCATGAAGCGTGCATGCTTGCTGGGATGATGTTCTTCCCCCCCCTCCGGGAAACCGCCCCACCTCCCTGGGCCCTTCTGAGGCCCGCCAGCCACTGCTGCCGGTGCCTCTCTCTCCCCTCCGCCACCCCTTCCCTCTCCCTCTCCAGCAGTGGCCACCGGGCCTTGGAAGGACCCGGGGAGGCACGGCGGCAGGCACTCCATTTTCCCGGGGGCGGCTGAGCCCCCCCCCGGGAAATTTTGGGGGTGGCTCAAGCCCTCGAGCCCCCCCATACTCTACGCCTATGGATGTGCCCTAAATTGTGAGAATCCAGTCCTTAGACTCCATCCATCTCTTTTCTAGCAAGAAGGCAAACTTTACAGCATTTTGGCTGTGTAGACTATTTTCCTTGTCCCCAAAACAAAGAATGACATTTAAATCTACCATTCCAAATCACATTACATATTCAATTATATTACTTAATTGTTAAGAGTAGTAGGCTGAGATTTATTTATTTATTTATTTTTTAAAAATAACATTTTGCTTCACTAAAACATGGAGTTAACTGACAGAATCTTTTTCCTGGAATATAGTGTTATGTCAGAGATCAACAAAATATTGCATTGCATTACAATCACTATTATAATATACTATCTAAAAAACATTAAAATATAGGGAATGTATTGTCCTTTTTGGTGAGAATACATATGTAAGGATTGAATGAGTTAGCATATGTAATGGGATAAGAAGCCAAAATCCCTGTTAAGTCCTGGCAGGGTGTTCTGAGTGTTGTAGTAATTTGTAATTCAGCTATTTCCCTTTCCATTCTGTTCCTGAAGTTCCTTTGCAAAAAAAAAAAAAAAGCTACTTTGAGGTCAACCATTGAATGTCCTGGAAGGCTGAAGTGTTCCCCTCCAGGTTTCTCAGTCTTGTGATTCCTGATGTCAGATTTGTGTCCATTAATCCTTTGGCGTAGGGTTTGTCCTGTTTGTCCTTTGCTGAAGGGTAATGTTGGCATTTAATGGCATATACAATGTTATAAGATGAGCAAGTGAATGTGCCTGAGATGGTGTTGTTGGGTCCAGAGAATGTGCTGTCCGGGAGTAGGTGGCAGCAAAGTTGGCATCTGAGTTTATTGCAAGCTCGGGTACTAGTGTCCATGTTCAAATTAGATATTGCATTATTGTGGGCGAGGAGTTGCTTGAGATTGGGGGGTTGTCTGTGTGCAAGAAAAGGTATACCTCCCAGTATTTGTGAAAGAGAATTGTTATTGTCCAGTAGTGGTTGTAAGTCATGGATGATGCACTGAACTGTTTTGAGTTGAGAGCTATATATGACCACAAGGGGTGTTCTGTTATTGCCTTTTTTGGGCTTCTCTTGTAACAGGTTTTCTCTGGGTACCATTCTGGCTTTGTTAATCTATTTCCTGACTTCATCAGGTGGATACTTGAGTTCCAAAATGGTTTGTTCTAGATCCCTCAGGTGGAAATCTCTGTCTGTAGAATTGGAACAGATGTGGCTGTAGCACAGAGCCTAGCTTTATACAGTGGATCTTTTGGTATGTTTAGGGTGGTAACTGGAGGCATGTAGGTATGTTTGTCAATCAGTAGGTTTCCCATATAACATAGTGTCTATGCATCCATTGTGTTGTCTTACAGTAGGGTCCAGAAAATATATTTCTTGCATAGATTGGTTCATTGTCAGGTTGATGGTGGGGGGAAAGTCGTTGACTGCCTGGTGGAATATGTCCAGGGCTTCTTTATCATGTGTCCAGACAATAAAAATGTCATCAATGTATCACAGGTATAAGAGAGGTATGAGTGGGTGGGAGTTTAAGAACTGTTGCGCCAAGTCAGCCATAAAGATGTTAGCGTATTGTGGGGCCATGTGGGTGCCTATGGCTGTACCATTGATCTGGAGGAATAGTTGGCCACCAGATCTGAAGTGGTTATGGGTGAGAACAAAATGCCACAGTTTTGGTGGCAAAGTCAGTTGTGTTGCTATCAGAACCTTTTTTTAATTCCGGGTTTTTTCCCCATTCTGCATTACATTACCTCCCTTCAGTGGTCATCCCGGTTTCAGCCTGCTTTTGCCCCGAGTAATTTGGATGCTGTTTTTCCGTGGATTTAAATTGACTCGAACACTGAGAAAATCTGGAGTGGCATGCAAATGTAAAAAGGACTTAGGTAACAAAAAAAAGTTGAATAAAGGGGGGGACCCCTATGTATAGAATTATCACTGTCAATTTTTTTTTTAAAAAAGCTAAAATTATAATCCAAAGGCTTTGATCACACTACATCACAAAACAACAGTCTTTGGTTACATATATATGTACTTCCCCTGGTGTATAAAACCTTTTAAATAAAATTGCACATGTACACTATTACAAGCATCATTCCTATGACCAGGTACATTTACAAACTGCATAAAAACATGTAAACCAAACAAAATCAAACAGAGCCAACAGATGTTTGGTTTACATGTATTGTACACAATTTGTACTTGTGCCTTATCACAGTTTTTAACCTGGCCAAAACCTTTGCATCAATTTCTCTCCCATTGCACCTTCTTGCACAGTGTGCAGAGCATCCCGGAGTGTGCAAGCATCCTCAGCTGGAACTGCTCTAGCAAAGAGTCCACCTGCTGATATCGAATGAGAGCCCTCGTTGGAATTGTTGTTGCAATGATAGCCCAATCCCTAGAAACTTCTAAGGCATCCTGGGGAGACTAGAAGGTCCCAGTAGGGTTTATGCAGCAGCCTTCACTCTGGGGGCACACCAGTCAATCCTCACCACTTCATAATGGCATTTTTTTTTTAAAAAAATGTTTTCTTCAGGGAGCTCAGTTCAGTTTATGCCCTAGCCAGGCTTTGCCGTCAGACTCTATGAACCAAGAGCATAGCTGGTCCATGTTCAACAGTCCCCTGCAGGTGTGCATGGAAAAAGATCGTGCTGTCTTTCATTGAAATGTCTATCATTCATATTCTTCTCCCTGGGGAAACCCAGGTAAGCAATATAGTTTGCAAGCCAGATCTCCAGAGCATGTTTAGTTATGAATCCGGTCTGGCAGGTTCCTAGGAACCAGCTTGTCATGTGAGCCAAGAGGACTGTGCCAGGGTGTGAACCTGAGGCTAGTTGATCAAGATTAGCTTTTTCTAGGTAATCTTGTTAAGAAACATTCAAGCGCTATTGAAATATGCCTTTCTGTTTAGTACATTCAAGCCTGTAATCTGGTTTTTGTCCTATGTGAGCCTGCCAGCCTAAATGGGGACGGTGCTGCCAAATGTTTAATGTTGGCAGTGCTGAGAATGGACTGTTGGATGCCAGTTTAAACGGATGTTGCACAGAAAAGACAATGTGGAGGGTTTGCATTGCCAACAGCTCCAATTTTATCCCCCCCAAATACCCCCAAACTCAGAAGGTAATTAAATGGTGTCATTTTTTTCTCCCAGTTGTCCTCTCTGTTCTTTGTGGGATTCTTTAACAGCAGAGATTTCCCTTCTCTCTCTTTTTAAAAAAGGGGTAAAAATAAAACTTCTGAACACGCAACAGAAAATCATATTATATTGCTTAAATTCCTGAAGCTGCAGTTGTTTGGAAGTAAATCATGATGTAATCAATAGGACTTGTTTCCATATAAGCCTTGTTAGAGTTTACGTAGCTAAAGCAGTGAAATTTTGCAGTCTAAACCTACGTGTTGGGTCCAAAGTAACACAACTGGAGCAAAATGTATGGAATTAATTTTCCTGCCTCCCCACCCACCATGGCCTACTGAAATGTAAGCTTTGACCCTAAACATGTTTAGCACACACTAGTGTTTGCTTCCTCTTGTGCTCACACTTCTGTTTGTGCAAGGGCTCATTGAAAACTACTGATATTGCACAAGTGAAAATGCTAGAGCAAGAGGAAGCACACTCCATGGCAGAGACCATCTAGAGAGAAGAAACTGTCCAAAATAAAACAGAAGTCCTTTGGCACCTTAAAGACTAACAAACATTTATTCCAGCATGAGCTTTTATGAGTTAGAACTCAGGTTGTCAGATGCTGTGGAGAAAAACAATCATTTTGTACCTTTTTATAAGAAACGTTACTGAAGGACAGGGGAAGAGGAAGACGTTGGGGCTTGGTGTGAATGCCATCACAAATCTTTCAGGTGTGATTCTCTGCGGTAAGGGGCTGGACAAGATTATATTGTTACACAAAATGGTTGATAAAAGAGGCCATAGGTTCTAGTCTCTCTATGGATTACAGACAAACAAAAGTAGAATAAACAGCCATTCATTGTGGGGGGGGGGGGGGAAACCATTTTGGAGCATAAGAAAATTAACTGGGTTATAGTATCATATGGCATGTTAGGAATGGTCAGTTAAAGTTTCCCAAAGTGGCTCCTGTTGAGCTATTAGAAATTATAGCATGTAAGGAAATTCTAGTCTCTGTTTAAACAAGGATGACAGATTGTGTATAATTTCTCAATAGGTTGTAATTCAGTACTTTCACATTGTACATTCCCTTTCAGTCTTCTAGGATGGTAACTTTCAGATCTGCAGCAGAACTATATTCCCACTGGTTTCTGATTGTGTGGTGATTTCTTATGTCAGGTTTGTATTCACTGGTTGATTCTCTCATGTAGGGATCGACAACATATATTAAATTGGATGATGTGCAGGTGGATGAGTCCAAGATGGTGCAGCTGGTGTCTTAACATGCATTCAGTTAATGCTATTATGGGATCTAATCATACCATCTGCTATACCACACAACCTATGTAAAGCAAACCAAACCTGTATGTTATACTGCAGTGTAGCTACTGAGATATGGTTGCCAGTAAGGATCTGTTTCTATTTCTCACTCTTGGGATGGGGCATCCCAGTTTTGCATGATTGGTTTCTTTGATCAAGCACTGAGGTGTCATCCTGCAGGCATAGATAAAAGAATGCATAGAACCAAGTTCCCCCAGCCAATGCCTCCATCTTACGGCTATTTTCAAAATGGCCTGTAATCTGCGATTACTTTTGAATTCCTTGCACGGCTGGTAAATGTCAGGCTTGCCTTTTGATTGCCAAATGTTTTGGTTGGACTCTGGAAAAGAGACTACAGTACATTTGATGAAGGCAGCAAATGTGGAATATATTTACTTGCAAAAGCTAGAAGTCCGTTCTTTAACCATAATGTGCACTCTTGTATGGAAGTGGTGGGTTAATGGGTGGGATGATTGTAGACGCCCTCTTTGTGTTCAGTCCTGGCCTACAATCAATGGTGCATCGCAAACTGGTTTGATTCTGAGCAGGAACAGTTGCGACTGTGGTTAACATTTGAATACATTAGACTTCTGCTTCCCTCCCCCCCCCCCCCCCATTTTATTTGGATGCAGCAATATCCGCTTGACTGGAGCAGCTTTGCTACTGGAAACAGATGTATCTCATGCCGCTCTTGTGCTTAGGGAAAAAAACACATTATGTTGGGAAAAAGCTTCTTGGCCACTAATTTTCAGCTAAATTATTAATTATGTATTAAAAGGAATGGCGGCGGTTGAGCCAGCAGACTTTCCAGTTTTATTACTTACCCTACGCTAAGAGCTTATTGGAAACGGGTGGTAAAAACATTGCAGTGACCAATCAGGGCTTCCTAACAAGCCTATGTGTGGCAAAAGAGAGGTCTGTGTGTCATCTTAACATATTGCGAAATATAGGGGGGGGGTTGATGATTATTTGCTATAGAGATGTGTTTTCAGTTTAGGCGGCCGGGGGGGGGGGGGGGGGAGGGAGACCTATGAAGTGGCTGGGATATTTCCCATACTCCTGATTGTGTCCTGCAGCAGCAAACCAGGAACTTTGAAAGTTGTGTCATGTAAGTGGCTTTGCAGATGTCTGTCTGCGCTTTAATCATGGCCAGTTGGGTCCTGGGCTAAGATGGTCTGCCACATGGTTAGCTGATTGATCATCTTTATACAGACAAATGCTTAAGTTGCTTGAGAAATGACACCAAATTTTATTTCTGGTATTTTCATAAAGTAGAGGCTAACCTTGCCTCTGCTCTTTCCTAAGGCTTTACTGAAGCAGCTTTGAAAAGGAGCTCCTGGGAAGTCAGGTTCAGATTTGATTTGTTAGAGACAGTGTCAGATGTCAAAAGCACATGCTGTTGAGGCTGTTTCTTAACTCTCCAGGGCCCCATCCCCCCCCCCCCCCCAACCACCAACAGACTCTGGGAAACCTACGCAAGAATCTGACTCTGTAGTCAAGCTTTTAGTTCTAGCTGTGCTGTCCATCACCACCCCTGAAAGACCACGGAGGCTGAGGTGAGTTAGACTGCTCTTTGTAAAACACAACCCATGTCTAGGCTGCATTTGCAAGGGTGTGATATGGACCAGAAAGCTCTCATTGGATTCCAGTGTTGTCATCTTACCATCCCTGATCTAGTTGGTGTTCAGGCGTCTCTTGTAAATTCTTCCTTTCATCAGACAGTGATGAATAGTTCTGGAAATAAACCTATGCCCAGTGTCCATAAGGCCACAGGCTGCATGCTGAGGTCCTCATACGGAGATGACGAAGTAGGGAGATTATTTTCCTCCCATGGAGACATCTGGTTCCTTCTTCCATTGCAAGTCCCTCCTCCCAGATTCTTTCCGGTGGGTAGCAGAGTTGGTCTGCAGTAGAACAGCAAGTTTTGAGTCCAGTAGCACCTTCAAGATGAAACAAGATTTTTCAGGGTAGACGCTTTGGAAAGTCAAAACTTCTGTCATCAGATGCTTGTATCTTTAAGGTGCTGCTGGGTATGAATCTTGCTCTCCCAGCTTCTTGTTTGTCTACAGCTGTGTCAGGCATCATTGGCTATCTTGCTGGAAGACGGAAAATTTAATTATGCACTTTACAAGGCAGGCAGTCTACTTTCTGAACTTGCTTTGCCAAGCTTTTTTTCCGATTCATATGTTATGTGTTAGCTCCAGGACCAAACCAGATGTTTGCTGTGAACTCCATGTTCTAAGCTCTTGGTGATTTAAAAAAAAAACACACAACAGCTCCTTTCTCAGGCGCACAGAGTCTTTATTCCGATTGGGACTGTGGCATGAGATATTGTAAACTTCCCTGGTATACTGATTTGGCTCCAAGTAGCAGCTAGTTATTTACCCTATTGGGGTACATAGATGTTTACCTAAAGGGATAAACAGTAGCTCCGGGGGGGGGGGGGGAGTACCGGGAAGGAAAATAATGTGGAAAAAAAGGCTTGACCCCGCCATAGTTACAGTCTGAACTGGGCACCCATGTATCTGAGATTTTTGTCTGAAAAATCACTAGGAGATCTGAACATGGAACTCCCAGCGCACAGAGAACCAATGTGGTGTAGTGGCTAAAGTGTGGGACTGGGATCTGGGTTCAGATTCCCACTCTGCTATGGAAACTTACTGGGTGTCCTTGGACCAGTCACACACTCTTAAGTCTAATCTTCCTTGCAGGGTTGTTGTGAAGATAAAATGGAGGAGAGGAAAATGATGTAAGCTGCTTTGGGTTCCCATTGGGGAGAAAGGTGGGGTATAAATGAAAGAATAAAATCTGGGTTTGCCCTCTGTGTGTGCAAATAGCTGCTCATAAAAATCATCTATGGCATGGAATGCCCTTACTCATAGAGGATGTTGTAGCTACTGCAGCGGGGTGGAATGTCTGTATCCCTTGTCTTGAGGGCCAACTGTTCTCCAACATTATGCTTCTCTAGTAAGTGTGAGCTGTTACTTGCGTCACCCGGGGCTGTCACCTGTATGGATCTTTGTGCATGTCTCATGAAGCTGGACTTGCAACTCTTTTGTCTGTTCAAGGGACTGTGTGAGCAACATGTTCCCTTCTCACAGCATCATAATAGTTAATGCTCATGTTGCCCTTCTCGGTACATCTATTGCCCAATTCTGGCTAGGAGTAAATTGATATATCTTCTGTAGTTAAACCCAGCTGTCTTCTCTGTGTCTGTGTGCAGTTGCAAAGAATGATTGATTACGAAGTGTTCTTCATGCCCTTTACCATCAGGAAAAGACACTGAGCAAGGAGATAGACCAGACAGTCATCTTTTTCTCCTCCATATATACAGGAGACACATGATTATCCGCTCTGTCATCCTGACTTCACTGACATTTAGCTGATTTTCAGGTTTAGCTGAAGTCTACGGTTAAGGTTTCATTCTCAGAATACCAAACCTGCAGGGGTTGCAGTGAAAGGGAGATGGTAGATATGTATGCCCTTCCAAACTAGACTGAAAATCTTGGCGGCAAACTTGTTTGACATCTGCTTACACAACAACCTATTAAAACAATGTTGTCCTCTTCACCTGTCTGCTTTAACCCCTGGAGAAAACTTAGCTACCCAGCCAGATCCTGAAAAAGTACCTGAGTGGAGAACAAGAGTTTCCCATAGATGTGTCATGTTTGGAGACTTGCCATGAATCTAGAGATTGCCTTTTCAGGCACCAAGTAATTACCAAAATCAATGTATCTAGTTCTCAATGTTGTCCTGTCTATGGATACTTAAATCTGGAGATTGAGTTCATGGACTGACAAAACCAGTCTTTCTATAAATCTGAGAAAAGCCCCAGGTTTGTGGAAAAATCTGAAATCTGACCCCCACAAAACATGAGAGTATTTTAAAAAAACCCCAAAAGGATAAAAGGAATGCCTGTAGCTTTAAATAACAGATGCCCTCAGTAGCCGTTGCTAGGGAACCACAACATTATTGACAGCTTTCAAATTTTGGTTTCTGTCAGGAAAAGGTGTGTGTGTGTGTGTGTGTGAGGGCCCTTTCCAGGGTTGTTTTGGCCTTTGAGGGAGGGGACATTGGGGCCAGTCTTGGCAGATACCACTGGGCAACTTCTACCATGTGATTTACATGATTCACTCAGGCTTGACTGTTTGCTACTGTTCAACAGAAGTCCTCCCAAACACAATAGCCAGTGTAGTATATTATTATGATTATTAACAAGATTTTTATTCCACCTTTTTACCTATATAAGACAGCAAGGCAGCTAACAAATTAAAACATACAAATTAAAGTCTCGTCTTAAAAGCCATTAAAACCAACACGCAAACACATTGTTAAAACAATTTGAACCCAAAGCTTTAAGTGAAAAAATAAAAACAACAGTTAAAACATTGGGAAGGAGGGAATGCCAAGTGAAACAATAAAGTCTTCCTCTGCTGGCAGAAGGCGGCAACAGAAGGGGACAGGCTTATCTCTCTGGGGAGAGACATCCAGCGTGTTGGTGCCACCACTGAGAAAGCCCTCTCCTGGGTTGCCACCTGCCTAATCTCAGGAAGTGGGGGCACCTGAAGCAGGGCCTCTGAAGATGACCACAGTGGTTGGATAAGTTCATCATGGAGTAGGAGGTCCTTCAGGTATGCTGATCCCAAACCATTTGGAGCTTTAAATGTCAGCACCAGCACCTTGAGTTGTGCCCAGAAAAAAACCTGGAAGCCAGTGTAGGTAAGCCAAGGCTGGACCCACTCTACTCAACATCCTGGCTGCAGGAAAACCAGTTGAAGTTTCCAGACACTTTTCAAGGGCAGCCCCATGTAGAGTGCATTGCAGTAATCTAACCTAAATGCAACCAGGGCATGCACCACAGAGGCCAGTTCCTTTCTGTCCAGGAAAGGCTGCAGATGGCTAACCAGTCGAAACTGGTAAAATGCACTCCTGGCCACAGTTGCAACCTGCTTATCCAGACTATGTACCTATTCCTTTAAGGGGGGTGCAGTGCCATCCAGAACGGGTGACACCTGAATGGGTCAGACCTTCTGCTCACCAGTAGCACTTGTGAGGATTAAGCTTCAGTTTGTTAGCCAGCATCCACTTCACAACTGCCTCCAAGTACCAGTTCAGGGCTTCCACAGCCCAGGATCAGCCAGAAGTGTATGATAGAGCTGAGTATCATCTGCAACCCAGCCCAGATCTCCAGATGACCTCAACCAGCAGTTTCATGTAGATGTTAAAAAATATCAGGGACAAGATGGAGCCTTGTGGGACTCCAGAGGACACGGGCCTGGAAAGCAGTCTCCCAGTATCACCTTCTGAAGCCTAACCTCCAGGTAGGACCATAACCAGGCTTAAAACCATATTGGAAAGGTCCTAAAGTTTGAAAAGAATCTAAATTGTTTAGATTTTAAACAACTTGACTTATTTGGGAAAGTTTGAAGTTTTCTAGCCACTGGTGTAGTGGCTGGAGTTTCAGACTAGGCAAATGAAAAGTAAGTAGGTGGGTGGGTGTGAAGGAAAGAACAAAGCAGGGAAAGGTGAGTATAGGGGAGTGGCCAAAAAGAGGGAAACTGGGTGTATGGTGGGGAGGGGACACAGCAGAAAATTATGTACCCCTGCAAACCCTTGCAGGTTTCCCACTGGGCTACTGAGCTTGGTTCAGCTGGTACTACGCAATTTGGCCAGAGTTTTCTGGGAAGAGACTGCCAGCGGGAGGGAAGGCTGAAGACAGAGAGGCAGATAAAGGTAGGTTGGCTGGAGGGGAGGAAAGAGAGGAGGAAGCAGGAAATGAGGATAAGTTATGGGAGCTGCCTGGGAAGGAAAAGAAGAAACAGTGGGGAATGGCAAAATGAGATGACCCCTTCAAGTCTTTGTGGGACTCCCACTTGTATTATTAAAATGAGTCAGTGTGGTGTACAGGGCCAGCTCTATCACTAGGCCAACTAGGCAGCTGCCTAGGGGCGCAGCTGGCAAACGGCGGCAGAGAGACTGAGAGAGAGAGAGCGAGAGAGAGACTCAGCAAGACAGCACGAGAGCCCAGCACGCTTTACAGGTAGCAGCGGCAGCACTTCTCAGCTGTGTGGCTCAGTGGAAGAGCCTCTGCCTTTCATGCAGAAGGTCCCATGCAGTATTGATCAAACTATTCCTCATGAGAGAAAATGACCAAGGCTGCATATGGAGGAGTGGGGAATCAAACCTCGTTCTCAGATTAGAGTCCACCACTCTTAACCAATGCACCAAACTGGCTTAGAAGGACAGGGTATAGAAGCACACATCAATTTTCATCTTTCCTGATCTTAAAGTAATTTCATAAATGTATGGCTGATAAAAAAAACATCTGGAGCTCAGTTCCAAAAACAAAAGGCAGAAAGAGCCAAGGAGCAGGCCAAGCCGGGGGGGGGGGGGGGGGGGGGAGGGGCTCCAGAAGGTATCCTCACCTAGTGTGCAAAAAAAAACCCCGGGGCCGGCCCTGGTGGTGTAGAGGTTAGAGTGTCAGACGAGGATCTGTGAAATTCGGGCTCAAATCCCCACTCTGCCATGGAAGCCTGCTGGGTGACCTTGGGCCAGTCACACTCTCTCCGCCTCACCTGCCTCACAGTTTGTATGAAAACGAGGAGAGGAGAATGATGTCAGCCACTTTGGGTTTCCCCACTGGGGAGAAAGGTGGAGTATAAATGAAGAGACCTCTGATGATTTTAAGGTTCTTTTCTTGCTTGAGAACCCAGATATGGAAATAGCTGAAACAGTAGCAAAGTTTCTTCTCAGTGCTATGGTTACACGACATCCTGATAAGTAATACTATGTATTAGGTTTCATTATGCTCTTACTCTGTTTTCTTATGCTGTAATTTTAATTTTACTTTATATGGATTTTGTATTTTCTAATCTGTAATTAACCCGACCCCCACTGTATGTGTGTGTGTGTGTGTGTATACATATATATCTATACCTATCTATCTATATATATCAATAAAGGCTTTTCTGATGATGATTAAGTAAATAAATTATCTATTTATGGTAATCTTGGTTCCTTAAAAGCCACATTTATACAGAACCTTCAGCCTTTTCTCATTTTGTCCCCATCAAAGTGAAATCTGTGAGACTTCACTGCTCTTCCTTCGAAAGTGCTCCGTTTGCCTTCATGTATGTCATTCCATTCTATGTTCAAAATGCTCTTTGCGATAGAATCATCTGTAAACAGGCCCCTAGAGGCCTCAGATTGATGGTGCCACAGATGCTTGAGAGAGACCATTAACAGTGGACAGAAAATAATATCATAATGCCAATATATAAATTAGGACCCCCGCCTCTGTCAGGAGAGGCGGCCTTCTCCTCTTAAAAGCTCTTTGGCGAAGAGGAAATCCCACCTACCTCCACCCCAGAAATAATTGTTGTTCATAATTTCTGTGTCATATGTCATACCAAAGTGCTTTGTGGTCCTTTTTATGGCAGGCGCCTTTAGAACAATCCTGGGAGAGAATAATACTAGCAATATTTTAATTCTGTGGAGTGAGAACTGCTGTTGAGAGATAGTGGCGTTCAGAAGGCCTCCCAGGGAGTTCACCGTAGTTGAGCATCTCTTATATTATCGACTCCATTTAATGTTGGAATGTTGAAAAAATTGGATAAAATGGCAACATGAGTGATCAGTGTGGCGTAGATAGCAAATCCTTCTCACCTCTCCCTAATCCGGACAATTTAAGGTGGCTTGCATGCTACAATTAGACTTATCACCATTGTACCCCATTCCTCCTGTAAGGAGCTCAGGCTAGGATCTGTGGTTTTGTTCCATCCAAGGCTGTGGAAACAGGTGGACTAAATCCCTGATTGTGCCTGGTCTAGGACTGTGGGGGTGGTCGTCTAAGGAACCCACGGAGCTGAGCAAGCTATATGATTTGCTTTCTTATGATGTCTGGATAGTGTGAGAAGCAGGCCCATAGTTATGGCAGGGCTATTCGGGGCTCCGCCCCCTTTCTCAAAAACACAGCCTCAAAGGATTCTCTTTAAAAAACCTTGAGTTCTGAGTAGACATTCTCATCAGCTTCTGTTACACATCACATTTCCTTTATGCCCTCCCTGTCTTTCTTCTAGAGTTTTTAGAGCCTGTAGCTGTGGTGTCATGGTTGCTGTGGGTCTCCCATGGCTTGCAGGCTGGGAAACTTGTTCCTTGGGTACAGACAGAAAAATGACAAATAATTGCAGCCCCACAAGAAAAATGTTTTGCTCCACAAGCCGCAAAATCCAGGCTACGGGCCTGATGGGAAGGGGTACAGAGGCAATGTTTGCCTTGGGGCCAGTGGTGGCTTTAAGAAGACCACACTTTATCCATTTTATCTTCTGGCTGCCTTGTGAACACTGTGTGCTAAGTGGGGATTGGAGATTCCTGACAGAACATGGCCAGGCCAGCAAAATACTGGCAAGTTGATAGATAACGACCATTATAATTTACATAGACAGAAACATCCAGGGGTCCTTTTGTAGAAAAAGAGGTGCAGGAGCTCATTAGCATAACTCATTAGCATATGCCATGCCCCCTGACATCACCAGAAGTGTGTCAGAAAGGGAATGTCAATTTCAGCCCCATTATACCCTATGGGCCATTGAAATCAATGGCAAAAACTCATAGGGTATATGAGGGGCTGGAAAAAGTTAACATTTTTTCCCACTATAGAGAAGTTAACATTTTTTCCCACTTTTTTAATAAAAAAAGTTAACATTTTTTGCCACTATAGAGAACAATGGAGGGGATGGGACAACCTGTTTGGGGGCCCATAGAATTGGACCCCCTGGTCCAATCTTCTTGAAACTTGGTGGGTATTTCGAGGAGAGGCCCCAGCAGCTACTCTGCAAGTTTGGAGCCTCTCCCTCAAACCCCCTCCCCTCCAGTGGCTTTTAAAGTTGCAGACAAATTTCAGCAGCAATTCGGCAGCAGGCTGAATCAGATTAGAGAATCTGATTCGACCCGTGGCTGCCCTAGTGGCCACTCCTGAGCTGGCAGAGCTTTGCTCCGCCTCGCTCCGGCCCCAACGGACCCCTGGAAACATCTATAAGCAGCCTGATTTCTGCTGAATAGAAATCAAATGTACACTGAATACTCATGCAAGTTGTTGCAGGCTGATTTATGCCAGTACCAATTTTAACTTTGTTGTTTGGAAGTGAGCTGCCAGTTACTTCTCTAATAAGGTGAGTTACCCCTTATTTATAACCAGTCTTGTAAATGTCCCAAACAGCATGTCCAATGAACTTCAAAACTGGGTCCTTAGGCCCAGCAAGCCCAGTCTTGTCAGATCTTGGAAACTAAGCAGGGCTGACCCTGGCAAGTATTTGGATGGGACACCTCCAGGGAATACCAGGGCTGGAAGGCCAGGGACAGGCTATCAAACCACACCTCTGAATGTCCTCCATGCCCCAGTAGGAATTGCTAGAGGTTGCCATGACTTCCAGGCACGAGCACACACACACTAATGCAAAAACTGGGTCCTTAGTCAATGGTATGGGCAGGGGTGATTTCGAGCAGAAGCACGCAGGAGTGCCGTTCTGGGAGTAACAAGCCCAGGAGCGGGCACATATGGTGATGCGCTGTGGAAAAAAGCAAAAGCATAGTAACGTGATCTGTATTTTCATGCTTGTAGGGTAGCTTCCCTGAAAGAGCAAAGGAAACCTAAAGTGTCTTTAGTCAAAGTGTAAAGCTGGCTCACCAGCTCCGAGTTGGGAAATAGCAGGAGATTTTTGGGTGGAGCCTGGGCAGTGGGTGCTGCCTTCTGACACACTTCTGGTGATCTCAGGGTGTGTGGAATATGCAAATAAGTTATGCTAATGAGCTCCTGCACCTCTTTTTCTACAAAATGACCCTTGGATATGGGAGTATCAAGAATGCACTGAGCCAGGGGGGAAAAAGCATGTGGTAGATGAGGGCTTCTCCTCTCCCTTTGTCTGATCTCTGATTCAGCTTATTCCCTAACAAACTTTGTTAGTCTTTAAGGTCTTGTTGGCTTCCTGTTTTAATTTTGCGGCAACAGATTAACATGGCTCCCCCTTTGATTTTTTTTCTTCCTGTGGCACTTTCTATTTAATGCTATTGACAGCTTCAGTAAATCTTTCAGATTCGCAGGTTCAGGTACTTTGTCATGATGTTTCCTTCTTTTCTTCTTGGCTTATCTTAACGTTCAGACCTAAAACTCTAACATGAAACAAAAGAGGTGCCTCCTGGAATACGTTGGCGAGTCTGTGAAAGAAACTGTAAAACCATCTCTGGTCCTTTCCACACCTGGTTTTATCAGAGTTCAACTCACGACACAATACCTTGCATTTATCTCTGGTTGTACCAGCATCTGTTTATCCCAGGACAAGTGTGGGGCAAAACCGGGGTGACCTCAATGTAATGTGGAAACAAAAAATACCCTGAGATAATTACAGGGGTGAACTCGAGTGTAGCGTAGAATGTAAAAATACCCCGAGATAATTACAGGGGTGAAGTCAAGTGTAGTGTAGAATGTAAGTTCAGGGACAGGGCTAAACCAGAATCTAAGGTCTAGTATGGAAAGGAGGAAGGGGTAAGAGGATGGCATCTGAAAGGAAGATGCAAGCTAGAAACAGGACCTGCTATGCCAGAATATGTGGGCATTAGAAAAGCCATGATCCAGAGCCATGTGGGCATTGTCTTGCCTCCGGCCAGCTTTTCTGCTGGTGAAAGAGAGCCAGTTTGGTGTAGTGGTTAAGTGCGCGGAATCTAATCTGGGAGAACCGGGTTTGATTCCCCACCCCTCCACTTGTACCTGCTGGATGACCTTGGGCAAGACATAACTCTGTACCAGCTGTTCTCTCAAGGACAGTTGTCTCTGAGCTCTCTCAGCCCCACCTACCTCACAGGGTGTCTGTTGCGGGGAGGGGAAGGGAAAGGAGTTTGTAAATCTCTCTGAGACTCCAAGTGAAGGGCGGGGTATAAATCCAGGGGGAGAGATTGGCGGGCCCCATGGCTCTGAGCCGCATGGGCCTTGCCTTGGCAACTGGGGGCGGGGGGAGATCGGGCCCGGGGCTCGCCATCATTGCCTGGGGGAGGGGAGGAAGCCTTACCTGTGGCTGCTGCTCTACGTGGAGCTCCTTCTCTCTCCCCCAGCAGGTCCCGCCTCTTGTAATATAATCTAATTTGTTTGACTCAGAAGTGGCAATCACACTGCAGAAGTTCATTTGAACTGGACCTTCACAAATTGGGGAAGTGAAAGGGAACTCCAGGATTTGAACTGGGAACTTCAGGGCTTAAAGGTGGTTCCTGATGCTTGCTGATCTAATATTGACATTATATGTACAGAATTCTGAGCCCACTAGTTCAGAATGTAACTGGAAGCTTTTGCAATTGACAATTTCAGATCTGTCCTGGCCTTTGTCTAGTGAACAGGCAATACCTTTACCTTGCTGTACTCAGCACATATCTTTCCTGGCCTAGATTCAGTGCCATTCACCCTCGCTTGGGCTAATCTCTGTCAGGAAGCTGCACCTGTAGAGGTTCAGATAAATTGGCTTTGGTCAAGGGGCTTGGCTTTCAGGAGGAAACGCCCTGCCTTCAGCACACAGCAGCGGTTGATAGCACCCTTCAGTTTGCAATGTCAGTCAGAACAAACAGCATTACAACAATACGGCATGTCGGCATAAATCTGTCAGTCGAAGGATACAGCTGGTAGTGTGTCTGCGGCTCATCCCGTCCATGAAAAATAAGTCGTTCCCTGCGAGTGGACCCGAAGCCAATGCTGAGGCCGGCTGATTTCTGCAAGCAGCGTGGGTGCCTGGGTGTGACCTCTGTTTTACTTTGGGCACCATGCCCAGTTTCCCAGCAAAAGCCTGCCTGCACCATCTACTTGCTGTTTCTCTTTGTTCTCTCGACTGTTCGTTTGTCTCCTTCTGTTAGACTTCCCAGTTTCGGTCGCTTAGGCATGCCCATTAATCTCATCCTGAGGTTTGGAAGGAGTCGCACAGAAGGTGCTGCATGGTGATTTTAATTAAGTCATGGTGACTCAGGAGAAGGGTATTTCCTGGAGATCAAATGATCAGCTGGGAGAGGTGGATGGCTCTTCAGTGTCCCCCAGGCCATAGGCCGAACCCTATCATTAAATCTCAGGAGATCTCCTGCACTAATATTAGTTCACGTATACAATTAGTATGTAAGCGGGGTGGTGCTATCAGCTGGATAATAGCAGTAGAAGCAGAAGTGCAGTGTTACATTCTTCCATTATGATTCTTCTTGGTGTTCTGATAATTGTGGGAGAATCAAATGAATGCATATAATCTTTTTTTTTTTTTTAATCCTTTTAGTTCAAGCATGCTTTGGGAGGAAAAGTCTGGCCGCAGGGAAAAGTGACCCCCCTACCCCTATCACTGATCTTTTCCTTTCCTCTGCTCATTCCCCGTTTACTGCTACTCACCCTAAATGCTCTGTGAGTCTCTTAATGCTAGGAAGGGGGGAGGGGGCAGGACAGTTAAGAATTTCCTTCTTTCCTTAACTGGCAGTAGCAGTACAGGCAGAGGTGTTTCTGTAAAGTGATGGGACAGCTGGACATGAGATAGGCGAACACCTGCCGGTTCAGCTCGTATCTTTGTCAGCTGCTAACAGGGAACCAATTTTTCGATGAGCTGTTTGTTACCCTGTTACGCGTGTATGGCAGGTTACTTCAGCTATGCCTTCCTAACGGAGCTGTGCACTGCAGTGAATCTACTCTTCATGCATTCACGTTCTCATATAACCCCATGGACTTCTACTTCCTCCTCAGCTTGGAGCTCCACTGCTCCACTCCGCAGACAGATGGCGAAACCGAGAGTTAATTCAGTCACAAATCATAGGAATTAGTCATAAATAAATGCTGTGCTTTTTTAAAAAGAGAGCAACCTACTGTTCAGGGAATGTTTAAGTCGTCCTTAGTAATGTGAATGGCTCCTGGTCTGTTTGGATCAGGAGTGGTTTTTCATGTATGCACAGTTTTGCAAAAACCTGATACATGCCTAGGAAGGTTTTTCGTGTGCATGCACACTTTTTCAAATACAGTGGAATGGGAGGTAAGGTTCAAACTTACAGACGTGCTGAACAGCAAATTAACATGTCATATGATGAAGATGTTTTAAGATATGCAAAAACCCAGAATTTTTTAAGATATGCAAAAACCCAGCTCCCATTGCCACCCCAGCAGGAATAACGAGACAGACAACAGTTTTGGAATTAAACCAGGGCCACTTTATTTATTTACAAAACATTGCAGCAACGGGATAACCAAAACTAAGCAAGCCTGGAACAGGCAAGGCAGGCGTCATTCCCTGACCTGCCTCCTTGCCCTTGTAGGGCGGGTCACCCCCAGCTCCGGCCTTGAGCCATCGATCTAGCTCGTGCCCGGCAGCCTGGCAAGCTGGTTGCCACCTAGGAGCGCCTACCCCTGAAGCCTTAAAACGTGCAGGGAGGCGCCGACCTAAGAGGTTCCCAGAGGCGATCATCATTCCCTACCCTGGGCCTTAAAAAACCCGAAGGCAGTTCCTGATGACCTCCTGTTCCCTAACGGGATATGCCATAAGGTGCTCACCAGTTCCGTTTACTTGCTTGCACAACCTGCCATAGCCAAGGCCAAGCCTCTGCTTTGGCCTTTGCTCCCCATTCAGTGACCAAGCACTAACTGAATCCCGTGCTGCAAATCCCGTAAAAATATTTCATTGCCCTTCTCAGACAAATGCACCCCGTCCGGCCTGTACAGATCGGACAAATCAACCCGTATCTCGGGGTGCTGTAGAAAGATACCCAGCCCGGATTCCATGGCCTTCCGCATTTGCCTGTTGACCTTTCGCCTGGCACGGTCAATGCACCTGGGGTCGCCCAAGTTCCTCCACGCCTTGCGGGGTAGGATGGCTGACCAAACAATCTGCACGCCTGGCCACCTTGCTCTTATCCTCGCAAGGTCAGCCTCCGCCTGCACCACAAGAGCCTTCCCCTTCATCAGCCCCAAATCATTACCCCCCAAGTGTATCACCAAGACCTGAGGCGGAAGCCTTCTGCGCTCATCGAATAGCAGGGGAAGGAGCGCCGGCCACCCCATGCCTCTCCGCCCCAGCCACTCGACCACTGCCCGGTCACTAAGGCCCAGTTGAGACCCAATGGGTGTCCTCCGGGCCTGATGAGCCGCCCAAAAGATCATGCTATGGCCGCAGACCAGAACCCGCCGTCTTGTCCCACCATCAGCAGCCTCTGAAAAAAGGAACTGGATTAAGTTGGCAATGCCATCTACCTCCCTACCTATCCCTAAAGTCAATCAACCTACGTCTTGCAAGCCCGAACATAACCTTTATAACATCGGGACCTCCATCGCCCAATCCTCTGAACCTCACCGTTGGGGTACCCCATAGCCGCTGCTGTGGACGCTACCCCAATCCGAAAGGAGTGGGTTCCAAACCTCACTCCGCCCAATCCCAACCGCTCCAGTGCCTTCCTTGTCACACTCCAAAATTGGAATCTGGTGAGAGGGGTACCATCCCCGTGCCGGAATAGGTACCCGTGGCCGTTCCCCCGCAGTGCCACATAGCGGCGTAAAGCCAGCACTGGGCATAATTCTGCCTCGGAACAGCGGTCCAACTCGAACTCGGAACCCCTCCCGCGCTGATCGGTTTTGGATCGGCGCAGCCTAATTCTAACTTTCGAATCCGGGAAAGAGATGTCCCGCCTCTCCAGGGCAGTGCCAGAGGCGTCTCCTCGAGAGCCGGCCACCAGCTCGCTGACTCGCAGTGCCCCAAAAAAGGCAACCAGAGATGCCGCCTGAAACAGGGCAGCCTCATAGGCATCACTGCAGCAGTGAACCCATTGTGCCCCGAGCCCCCGTAGCACATCTGGGGTCAGGGGCTTCCTGGTGTCCGCAACCCTGCTATGTTCCCGTGACCAGCCCTCCAGCATCTGCCGAATTCGGAAATCGCCCGTTGGATCTTCAAACCCAGCCGCCTTACTGGCATAGGCCAGTGCTGACAGCTTGCCCCTGATGGTGTGTGCTGCCAGGCCTTCCCTTCTCATCGCTACACAAAACTGCATCAAATGTGCCACTGGTATGGGCCAGATTTGCTGCAGACCGCCCCCCTCCCGGAAGGACAGGAACTGCTTACCCGCCCTCATGTAAGCTCTTCGTGTGGCCGGGGCAAGGGCCAAATGCATGGCCCTGTTGGCCTCAGCCCTCCAATCCTCCATACCTCCTCTGGCAGCCGCACTGGGAACTGGTCGGCTTCCGGAGCTAGCTGACGGAATCTCATCATCTGTTTGCGAGAGAGAGCATCCGCAACCCCATTACTGACCCCCGGCACGTGCCTGGCCCTAAACATGATGTTATGAT
The DNA here is from genome assembly GCA_029233225.1 of Lepidodactylus listeri. Classification (NCBI taxonomy): domain Eukaryota; kingdom Metazoa; phylum Chordata; class Lepidosauria; order Squamata; family Gekkonidae; genus Lepidodactylus; species Lepidodactylus listeri. The sequence continues at coordinate 52,573,343 of JARCFY010000001.1, read as the reverse complement.
GCAAACACTGCAGCGTAAAAGCCCGCACCAGAGCCATGACCCTGGGCGACCTTGATGTCAGGGAGTTGATCACGTGTACCGTGGACATGTTGTCGCACCAGAAGTGAACCGTCCGATTTGAAAGCTCCCTTGCCCAAACCCACACAGCTGCTACAATTGGGAAAAATTCCAGGAATGTCAGGTCCTTGACCCATCCCGCCTGGAACCAGTCCTGCGGCCAGTCGCCCGCGCACCAATGGCCCCTAAAATATACACCAAACCCAGAGGAACCTGAGGCATCCGAAGCGACCTGCAGCTCAGCCTCCAGTAGGAGCTCCTCGCGCCAGAAGGAAACCCCGTTGTATGACCGCAAGAATTGCTGCCATACAAGGAGGTCCTCCCGCATCCCCCTGGTTACCCTGGCTCTATGGTGTGGTAGGCGAAGGCCCGTCATCGACTCACACAGTCTCCTGACGAAGGCCCTCCCGGGTGCCACGACTCTGCAAGCAAAGTTGAGATGGCCAACCAACCGCTGTAATTCCAGCAGTGTCACCTTTGACTGTGCCATCGCTGTGTCCACCAAACTCCGTAATGCCTCTAGTTTGTCCCTGGGCAACCTGCAGCACTGTCCCATTGTATCAATTTCTATTCCTAAGTAGGTCAGGGTGGATGTGGGGCCCTCTGTTTTGTCATGAGCAAGAGGAACACCAAGTTCCCCCGCCATAGCGATAAAACTCGACATCAGGTACCCGCACTGTCCCGTCCCCATCCCCCCTACCAATAAAAAGTCATCCAGATAGTGGGCTGTACTGTTGAGGCCGGTCCTGTACCGCAATGCCCATTCCAAAAATGAACTAAACCGTTCAAAAGCGGCACAAGACACCGAGCATCCCATGGGCAGTGCCCTATCCATGTAGAATTTACCCTCGAAGGCAAACCCCAAGAGCTCGAAATCGTCTGGGTGAACCGGAAGGAGGCGGAAGGCCGATTTGATGTCACACTTTGCCAGCTCCGCCCCCTTGCCGCACTGGCGCACTACGCGCAGTGCCTGATCAAAGGACGTGTATCTAACGGAACATAAGTGGTCTGGTATCGCGTCGTTCACCGAGTCCCCCCGTGGGTAGGATAAGTGGTGAATGAGGCGATACTCTCCAGGTGCTTTCTTAGGCACCACTCCTAATGGGGAAACCCTCAACTTTGGAACAGGAGGAGCAGAAAAGGGGCCGAGGACTCTACCTTCCCTACATTCTTTAGCGATCTTTTCTCGAACTATATGCTCCATTCCGACAACAGATTTTAAATTTGGAGCCATATATGCCTCCCTAGGTCCTTGGTAAGGTATTCTGAATCCCCCCCGAAATCCTTCCAATAGGTAAACCCGGTCGCAGACTCGGGGGTAATCCCGCAACCAGTCCTCCAAAACCCATAATTTAATTGGGCTGGGGCCCTTTTTCAAGCTGGGGGTTGTGACCACTCCCTCCCCCTCCGCGTTTACCACCTCTACCACTTCCCTTACCCTTTGGCTTGGGGCAGTGTGCAAAGGCATGGGGGCCTGCGCATAGCGGACACTCGTGTCGAAAAGAGCATGGCCTGCGGCCACAGGTCCCATGGGAGGTGAACTCCCAGCAAAGCGGGCGTCGCTGAACCGCCTGCCCCGCCTGGGCGCGGGTACCTGGCTGCACTGCAGCTCTTCTCACCGAATGACCGCTATGCGTCCTCTCTCCCCCAGACAGCTTGGCTGAGGACATCACCTGTAACCACAATTGAGGTTGAATCTGATCCCACCTTATAGCAGGATTCATGGCCGCACGCATACGAAATTCTTCGTCATACTGCGACCATGCTGGGCTCGGGAAATCGTTAAATGCTTTGTAAACGATGTCCATGTACTGGAGCATCGCAAAGGCCCTCCATGGTTGGTGCCTCACTATTACTGCTGCATATATGAGAAATCCCGGGTACCAATTTGCCCAGGTTCTGTCCACCACCCTCCTTTTTAACCGTTCCTTTTCCCGGTCATCAAGGTCCTCCTTGTCCTTTTTCTCTAACTCCCTGTATAATAAAGAGAAAACATCTACAAACTCTCCCCTAAGAATCTTCTTCTTAGTGGAAGTGGACAAGTGATCCCCTAGGGGGAGAGCGGCGTCCCCACTTGGTATAGCCCCTGCGTGTACTGAGTCATAGGAGGCAGCACTGGGAGAACCCCACCCCGACCAATAACCCTGGTGTGGAGGCGGAGCCACCAGCGCACCCTGTGGGCCATTCACTGGTGATGGCTGCGTGATGGATCCCATAGCCCCTGGAGGGTAAGGGCCCCAAGGCCAGTGTGATCCCGTTGTACCCCAGTCGGCGGCCTTACCTTCCTGACTCCATGGCCCCTTGAACACCCCAACCTGTTGATCCTCCGGGCCGAGATTACGTGAGCCGGACTGCAGTCCCTCCATGTCGTCCACCGGTGCAGGCCCCCCGCCGTCCTCCAAGAACGCCAAGCGCGCCAACACCTGAGCTTGAAAGGAAGAATTAGAATCCTTCCTAGGCCTCTTAGCCTCCACCTCTTCCCGTGATACACCCCTGCTCCTTTCTAAGACCTCCAGCCGACGGAGAATAGCTGCGTTGACTGGGTCGTCCTCTTCTCCGTCCGATGGCGGTGGAGCCGGACGAGCAGGGGGTCGTCGTGGAGCTGGCTGTGTTCCCTTAGGTTTGGGAGCAGGCTGCTTGCCCTTAGACTTGCCCTGCCCCTTCCTCGAAGCCATGGCACCTATGCGAGGAAACTGGCCACAGACCGTTAATTGAAAAAACCAAATAACAATCCCCAACCCGGCTGTCAGTGAAGGGGAAAGAAGACCCGATGGACTTATGGCCAGCCAAAGCCCACCCAGCAGCCTCAAATGGATGAGCGTGGAACCAAACCTAACCCTCCACGAGCTCAGCCTGCGCACCAGTGAATGGCAGCCTAAAATCACATGGAGCTGCTTTATAGTGAATCAGACCACTGGTACATGGAGCTGCCCTATAGTGAATCAAACCACTGGTTCATCAAGGTTAATATTGACTACTCAGACTGGCAGTGGGCCTCAGGCAGAAGCCTTCCCCTCACGACCTGCTTTTAAATGGGGAGGCTGAGAATGAACCTGGTGCCCTGCAAAGGAGAAGGGGAAAAAATCCCCCCGACGGCCCGCTGCTCTAAAAAGAGGCCGCCGTCGGCCCAATGGGGAAGAGGGAGGGGGAAGGAAGCTCACCCCCCGGGAGAGTGGACCTCGGTGCCGCACAAAGGGGAGGGGGAAACAATCCCCCCGCCGGCCCGTCGCTCTAAAGAGGCCGCCGGCGGCCCAAGGAGAAGAGGGAGGGGGAAGGAAGCTCCTCACTGTGAGAGTGAAAAGATCCCCCCCACAGCCCTCTGCTGAAAAAGAGGCCCGGGAGAAGAGGCGAGACGGGAGTGGAGCACCCCCCCCGGTATCCCCACCTCCCCGTGGATGAATCCCCCCGCGACCCCGGACAAACCGTCGCACGGCAGCTGAAGCCGCCGCCGCTGAGGCCTCCGCTGCCTTCCCGTATCCCCCGCCGCCGAGCCCCACGCCTTGGAGAGCCCGCTGCCCCAAAGAGGTCCGGGAGAAGGGGCGAGAAGCAAGTGGTAGCCGCCGCCAACGAGGCCCCCGCCGCCGCCGAGTCTCCCCCGCCCGCACGCCGCCACGTGCTGGGCGAGCACGCCGTCGCCGCCGAAGCCTGCCTCCCTGCAAGCACTCCGCCGCCCGCCAATACTCCGCCGCCGCCGCCGAGAAGCCGCTCCGCCACCGCCAGGCACTTCGCCGCCGCCGAGAAGCAGCTCCGCCGCCGCCAGGCACGCCGCCGCCGCCGAAAAGCCGCCCCGCCGCCGCCAGGCACTTCGCTGCCGCCGACAAGCCGCTCCGCCGCCGCCAGGCACGCCGCCGCCGCCGCAAAGCCGCCCCGCCGCCGCCAGGCACTTCGCCGCCGCCGACAAGCCGCTCCGCCGCCGCCAGGCACGCCGCCGCCGCCGAGAAGTCGCTCCGCCGCCGAAGAGGAGGAGAGAGCCCCGCGAGCACGCCAGGAGAGGAGGCGAGCACGTGGACCCAAGAGGACGAGGGGGCGCGGGGCTCGGCCTTTTAAACAGGCCGGCCCCGCCCCCTGGCTGCAGGACGCTGCGCGTCCTCCTCGTTGCTGCCCCGCCTTCCTGCGGCGTGTCAAAGCTGCCCCCGGGCGCCATCGGCGTGGCCGGGCGTCCGGGAGCCCAATTCTCTCCTCATTTAAACTGACTCTGGTTTTGCACCTTCCCCCATCCTTGTAGCCTTGCTCACTTATTTGAGCAAGCTGCCCTGTCTATTGCCAAGGATTGTATGCTGAACTGGAGGCTTTAAGGTTTATTAATTGCTCCTCTTTGGTTTCTTCATCCTGTTCTGTATGGATTTACACTGATTTACATAAAACACGTTCCTGCCTTTTGCAACTTTCTCCCCACCCCATTAATTAGAATACCATGACTCATTGCATCCTTCCTTCCAGACTGCAGGCAGATGGGAGAAAAAGTCCAAGTTCTACAGGGAATTAAATTTCTTAGTTGCATAGCAGCCCAGAGAGGCATTTGGCAACACTGTTGTGATAGCAGTTCTCCTTTACTGGTATCCTCAAGCAGGGGATGGGGTGAAGGGACCATTTTAAAAACACCAAAGGGCTGAAAGAGAGTGAGTGGCCTAAGATCACCTAAGATCCCCAAGTGATCTTTCCCAGTAAAATTGTGCCTGGTGTTGATGTTGCACTTTGTTTGCAGCCATTTAATTTTCCCTCTTTGTTATACTTTTTTTTTTTTTAAAGTGAGTTGATACATTAAGGTTGGGGTTACTTTAGAGCCAGTTTGGGGTAGTGGTTAAGAGCAGCAGGACTCTAATCTGGAGAACTGGGTTTGATGCCCCACTCTTCCTCGCATGCAGCCAGCTGGGTGACCTTGGGTCAGTTACAGCTCTCTCAGAGCTTTGTCAGCACCACCTACCTCACAGGGTGTCTGTTGTGGGGAGAGGAAGGGAAGGTGATTGTAAGCCACTCTGAGTGAAGGGTGGGGTATAAATCCTCCTCCTCCTCTTCTTCCTCTTCCTCCTCAATTGTATAGTACCTGTTGCTCATACAGAAGTTCCAGGTAAATTCCTGGCATCTCCAGTTAAAAAAAGATGTGAAAGCTCTGCTTGGGGATCTGCTGCCAGTCAGAGTAGATGATAAACAAGAGCAGACCTTGATAAACAAATGGCCTGACTTAGTATAAGTAGGGTTGCCAGCCTCCAGGTGGGGCCTGGGGATCTCCTGCTTTTACAACTGATCTCCAGCTGACAGAGATCAGCTCCCCTGGAGAAAATGGCTGCTTTGAAGGGTGGACTCTATGGCATGGTACCATGCTGAGGCCCCTCCCCTCCCCAAACCCCGCCCTCTCCTGGCTCCACCCCCAAAGTCTCCAGGTATTTTTCAACCCAGACTTGGCAACCCTAAGTATAAGGCAGCTTCATTTGTCCAAAACCTGAGGGCACAGGCAAAAAGAGTGAAACCTTTCCTGAGCACAGTTGGCTTCTCCAAGCCTAGATAGTTTTCACTAAGGTGCAAAGGGGGTCATGGTTTAGTTCCTGTCATACTTCTATAGGCTTGCCAGTCCCCAGGTCACAGTAGGGGTTCCCCTGCTTTTCAGGGCTTCAGCCTGCCATCAGCCAGCTGATCAGTGGGGGAACCCCTCCCCCAAGCAGGGACGTCCCAGCACAACATCCCCAATGTGATGATGTCACCCAGAAGCGACATTATCACATCGGGGATACTCTGGTTTGAGGGCAAAACTCTATGGTAAATTTGCCTATAAACCTTAGAGTTTTGCTCTCAAACTAGAGAGTTGCTATTGCGACGTCGCTGGCATGATGATGTCACTTCCAGGGGATGTCATTGCATCAGGGACATCCCAGAATGCCTCCCAAATTCCCCTGCTAGAGCAACGAGGGGACTTGGCAATTCTATATCTTTGTTCTCCGGTTTTGTTTTTCCCTGAGGGAGCTAATTGTGTGTGTGTTTGTGTGTGTGTGAGAGAGAGTCAGTTTCCTTCTGGGAAAAGGCATAGCTTTTTTGAAAAAAGACCCAATAACCTGAAATTAAATTCAGACACCCATTTAGTAGGGAGCTGATGCATTGTCATAGTAAGTTATTATTTGGTATATGGTTGTAATCACCTATAGCTGCATTCAGAATGCAGCAATATTTTTATTGCTGGATCAAGACAATTTGTTCCTTATACTGAGAGTTTAAGAATTTCAAAAGGGTAGCTGTGTTTGTCTGCTGTAGCTAAGCAAGACAGAAATAAAATGGCACCTTCACAACTAACCAGGGGTGTTCCAGCATATGCCTTTGTGCATCAAACATTGCTTCTTCAGAGGAGGTCAGACTCGCAAAAGCTTATGCTGGAGTAAATTTTGGGTAGTCAGGAGTTAAGTCAAGTTGGCAAGTGCATGACCCATAAACAAGCTAGAATTTCAGAGGCAGTACACTAAATCTTCCCTAGCTCTAATGTATTGTCTGCCTCTTCTGTTTTTTTTACTTAACCTCTTATGATTGCAAAAGATCCAATAGCATAAGCTATTACTCCTAAGTCTGGAGGAGGGCATTAAGCATTGCTTAACCGAGTTCATGCAAAGTTTTTGTTCCCAGGTCCCAAAACGCAGTCTGTCCTGATGTAACTTCCACCAATTCCATCAGCATCTAACATGTTGGGGTCCAGGAACTTCCTTCATTTAAGCACTCCGGCTTAATATTGAACCCATCGCCCTGAGTTCCCATATCAATGTTTTCACTTCACTGGGGAATTTACTGCAACTCTAAAATCTAGACCCATTCTGAAATGAAATATCTCTAGCCCTCCCATATGGAGATAATTTTTGGCAACCATTTCTGTATGTTTTTCAGGCCTGTGACTCGGCCTGTGAGTGAGCAGGAGACCTCCCTTTTACAGAGGTGCATTATGATCCTTCTGATGCTTTCAATTCCTCTTTTCTTCTTCTTTGCTTTCCCCTTGAATCCTGATTGCGGCCTGGGTGGAGGAAGACGCAGTGAAATTCTGGAAACCCCCGGGGGGGGGGGGGGGCTCGGAGAATGTCAGCGAGTATTGCAGAAGCGGCCCATCACAGCCTTAGAGCATGTACTGATTATCACGAAGATCAATTGAATCAGATGGGAATACCTCTCCAAACTACTGCAGCTGTCTTGCAGGAATGGAATTTGATAACTTCAGACCTGTAGGAACACACTTCTGGGCTGTCTGGAGCCTAAAACAGCCATCAGGCTATCAGTTGTAATCTCTCTCCTTTTTCTGTTAACTCCTTTGATGCCACTGGCTGTCCTTAAAGCAGGAGGGCAGATTTTTATCTTCCCCAACTGAGCTTTGTTTGTTTTCAGGCTTTATATGCCTTCAGCCCCGACACTTGCATAAAGATTTACAATTGTTTTAACATGGATGGGGGATGAAGCTCTAAGGTTTCTTTTCATGATACCACTGAACTCCAGGAACCGGCCATGCCTGGTATTTGGGTTCACAATTAGGGTTTCAAAACAGATATCTTAGCAGATAGAAAGGGGTCAGGGAGGGGAGGGGACCTGGGTTCTTTCTAGCCTCACCTAGGTGACCTCAAAACATTTGTCTGTGCTTAGAGATAAGGGTTGGAGTTTATCACACTAACAAGGGCAGGATCCTGTGCCTTTATACCCTGCACATCCTAAGTACTGTAAAGGCAATAGAAATGTAACATAGATTTCAAAGAAGAATGAATCAAGGATTTAAAAGGCTTGATAATTTGTGCTACAGAATTCCCCATCCTTATTTTGCTTCCCCAGATTATTGGCTTACTGTCAAGATCTTCCCGACTTGTGCAATTCTGATGCCTTCCACATATGTGCAGACTGTCTTTGTGTGTGTGTGTCATCTACAGAAGATGTGAACAGCTGATGTGCAGTCCACACCGCATCCTGTGATGTGCTTGTCTTTGCAGCAAACAGACTCCTTTTCGTGCGTAAGAGGTTGTAGGTCGTTAAAGGAGTGCAAGTTTTCTGAATGACTGGTCATGAGGGATATTTCCTAATCTTGCCGCCTCCTCTACATTGTTCTGTTATTTGACATTTAACTAACTCTTTTCTAAAAATGAAGAACTTGTTCCATTGCATGCATGAACCCATTCACCTAGAAATCTGGGGGGGGGGGGGGATATAAATCCAATCTCTTCTCCTTCTTAGGAAGGGGAGGATCAAACATGATAGATTAAAATACTAGAACATGACTGTCTCACAATCTTACCTCAGAGGTAGGGTTTCTCACTCAAACAGGATCACCTTTATTGGACCTGGATTGGGAGTGTATTCACATGGGTTCAGATTTTACCAAGGGAAAAAAAACTTACAAAGATCAGCCTTTAATTTCAGAAGAAAGGAATGTGTATGAATTGGGAAATGTGTGTAGAAGACTGGTGCATTGAGGAGCAAAATGTCAAATGAAATGAGATGAACTTAAGTCTCCCCCACTGAAGGTGGTGGAAGTTGGTGTGCTTCATGTTGGCTCCATCCATGTGAAGATAAACATCTGTAGTGAGTAATCATTGAAGAAACCTGGTGCTGCACTAGTTCTTATGGCAATTCAGAGTCTAGATTACTTCACCCAAAACAACGCCCCCCAAATGTGTTGGACTGGATCCAGAGATTGATGACCAGATTTTTACCTGTTTGTTACAGACTTCCCTTCAATATTATTAAAAGTCCTAACGTGTAAAGACCTGAGTTGGAAGCGGGAGGGAAACAGAAAAATACTGAAAGAAAATATTGTTCGCCAACCACAAATGAAAGGGTTCTGATGCAAGGATCTGTAGAATGAATGTTATTGGTCTTTTTTAGCCTTTATCATGTTAGACTACTTTGGTTTTGGTAAAGGTAAAGGTAAAGGTTTCCCTTGCTCGAAAGCCAGTCGAATATGACTCTAGGGATGCAGGGCTCATCTCCATTTCCAAGCCGAAGAGCCAGCACTGTCCAAAGATGTTTTCGTGGTCGTGTGGCCGGCATGACTAGACGCTGAGGCGCATGGAATGCTGTTACCTTCCCACAAAAGTGGTACCTATTTATCTACTTGCAATTTCTTGCTTTCGAACTGCTAGTTCAGCAGGAGCTGGGACCAGAGATGGGAGCTCACTCTGTCATGCAGCACTCAGGTCCCAAACTGCTGAACCACCGGTCCGCAGTTCAGCATCTTAATCACTTGATGTCAGTATCAAACTCAGTAATGGGTAAGGATGATCTTGAAATTCTTCCTGGTGTAGTGGTTAAGCGAGGCGGACTGATTCCCCACTTCTCCACATGCAGCCAACTGGGTGACCCTGGGTCAATCGCAGTTCTCTCTGAGCTGTTCTCTCAAGAGCAGTTCTCTCAGACCTCTCTTGGCCCCACCTACCTTACAGGTTGTCTGTTGTGGGGAGAGGAGGTGAAAATGATTGTAAGCTGCTCTGAAACTCTGAGTGAAGGGTGGGGTATAAATCCAATTCTTCTTCTTCTTCCTCATCCTCTTCCTCCTAAGAACATAAGAGAAGCTAATGTTGGATCAGGCCAATGGACCATCTAGTCCAAAACCGTCACACACTGGCCAAAAACACCAGGTGCCATCAGGAGGTCCAGCAGTGGGGACAGGACACTAGAAGCCCTCCCACTGTTGCCTCCCCAAGCACCAAGAATACAGAGCATCACTTGTCCCAGAACGAGAGACCCTATCTACACCTTGTGGCTAATAGCCACTGATGGACCTCTGCTCCATATGTTTATCCAATTCCCACTTGAAGCCGTCCATGCTTGTAGCCGCCGCCACCTCCTGGGGCAGTGACTCCCACATGTTAATCACTCTTTGGGTGAAGAAGTACTTCCTTTTATCTGTTCTAACCCAACTGCTCAGCAATGTCATGGAGTGCCCACGAGTTCTTGTATTGTGAGAAAGGGAGAAAAGGACTTCTTTCTCTGCCTGCTCTATCCCATGCATAATCTTATAAACTTTGATCATGTCACCCCTCAGCCGACGTTTCTCCAAGCTAAAGAGCCCCAAGCACTTCAACCTTTCTTCATAGGGAAAGTGTTCTAACCCTTTTATCCTTCTAGTTGCCCTTTTCTGCACTCTTTCCAGTGCTATAATATCCTCTTCCCTCCTCCCCACTCCTCCTTCTTCTTCCTCAAAAATCAGTTTTGTTTTTATCTCTCCTGTGTGGATCAAATAGAATTTTATTTTCTTGTCATTCTCTGTGGCCTCACCCTGATTCCCCCCCCCCCCCCAGGTGTTGGAAAGTGCTGTCCATTTGCAGCTGAGTTGTGGTGACCCTGTAGGGTTTTCAAGGCAAGAGATGGTCAGAGGTGGTTTGCCACTGCCTGCCTCCATGTTGCGACCCTGGACTTCTTTGGTAGGCTTCCATCCAAATACTAACCAGGGCTGGCCCAACTTAGCTTCTGAGATATGATGAGAAAATCCACAAAATCATCAGTGATAACCAGAGACTAAAATTATTGAGAGAGAAAAAATAAATACCAAAAAGAAATGTTGTAGGAAATATTAGCTCATCCCTGGTAATTGAGAACTTTGTAGTTGTAAGGAGAGGAAAGCAGTTGAAGATACCAAAAGAGATCTAAACCACTTCAATGAAGGTATTAATAGGGTTTTTAAACAAACAAACAAACAACAGAACACATCACCAGCTTTTGCACTGGAGGTAAGTGCAGGAATTGAAATAAGATCAATTTTTTGAGAAGCAGAATAATTTGTTTATCTGGATAGCTTTTGTATTTTCAGACTTTCTGTTATGTTCATTTCTATACAATGCCAAACAAACTCACTCTCCTATTCATTGTGTGTTGCCATTTTTATGCAAATAGTTACCTAATAATGACTTTCAATTTAAGAAATAATCTCCTTTGTTGCTGGATATGCCATCCAATAATTGACTGCGACTGAAGCCATATGTCGATAAGCAGGGATTGGATTCAGTTATTGGATGTGCTCGTAACAAAAAAGGCCAAACCGTGGCTCTTAGCATATATTTTACAAAGCTGGGAAAACCAACTCTGGTTATTGTTTCCTTTTTAAAAATGAATCTGTTTGGCATTCATTTCCCCTCCCTGCCTATCCTATGCTTCATCCACAGAGCATCTGTAGCGTTTAAGGGGCTATTCAAATTAGCACTGCAGATGGCCTGGTGAGATAAAATAGGAGGTGTAGCTGCTGCTAAAAATGAGGTAAGATCATCTGTGATTTAGGAAGGCAAATCCTCTTGCTTTCCAATTTATGACTGAGATGATTCTAGAGGCATTCTGGTGTGTTTAAAGAGTGTGCTCTGATTGGTTGTGGCATGTACTATGATCCCCCCCCCCCCCAATCATATTGTACTCTTGTGCTGAGGAAAAAGTTTTTTTAGAGAGAAATTGACACTTTTTTGTTGAGATGACAACTATTTTTGTCACAATTTTTTTTTTTGGTGGTATCACTTTCTCTTCTGTGGCGCACCCCTGTGTAATCAGTCAGCTACCCTGTAATTATACTGCAAAGACTATGTAAATACTGAATTATTTTCATGCAGATTTCTTGATAATTATACCTCCAGTTACCAGAGACTAATTATGATGTAACTTCCACTTTTTAGATGTTAGGATAAGGCTTTGTTTTATTTAAAATAAAAAAGATAGAGGGAACCAGATAATTACTCCGGAGTTCCATAGCACTTACTTTGTCACCAGTCATGTATTTATCTAGCATTACTCTGTGGTTAATTGTCCCTTTTAATGGAAACTGGCACCAGAGTTCTTGGCTCATGGCTTCACACAGACTTTAAATATTATTAGCGTTAGAAAATCTTCATATCTTGTACGGCGTTCAGGCCAATTTAACTTTCATAGCCGTCCCAGTCATTTAATGTCTGCAAGGCTGGAAAAATATTACTAGTCTTGATTTCTGACAAGTGGCTGGTTGATGGCGATCCTTAAACCATTATTTGCTGTGAAGTCTGCAGAGGGTAGTATCTCACCTCCCCCTGCATTTATGTCCTGTCATTCCTCTAAGGAGCGGAGAGACCCTACCACAATTACCACCCCCCCCAAAAAAAAAATTATCTTCAGAGCAATTTAGCAGGTCGCAGTGGAACCTAGGATCTCAGTCTCTGTTTTAAAAATGAGTGTTGTATATAAATGGTTAGAGAACTGGGCTTTCGCCCTGAGGACACTTATCCAGATGTATGAGTTACATATGTATGTATTATGTGTTGCTCATAATTCATAAATGTATAAATCAATAAACTGCACTAAAATAAGAACCCTCTTGGGGCAAGGGGATGGTCCCTCTGCAGACGATATGATTGTGCTGACAGAGAGGGGGAGGAAAAGTTGCCTTTCAACAGCAATCGATAAGGCTTTGATGTTTACCCTTGAGGCTGTATTCTTCTGGATATTGGCTGGGATCCAAAGAGCTACTTGGTGTTTGCCCAAGGACTTTTTGCATGTGCAGTGTGGTTTTTACCTTTGAACGGTGACCTTCCATTTTGTGCTTTGAGAGTTCCCCAGTATGAAGTGCATCTTGGGTCGGGAGGAGGACTGCCAAGGCTAGGGAGCTTGGTTAGTCATCCTGTTTGCTTTTTCTGTTTGGCATTTGGCTCGGGTCTGCATGGCGGAAGGAGCTCCCAGAGAATGGTGGCTCCTGACAACCTTCACAGTATATATGGATATTGTGTGAGAAACACAGTCTTAAAGCTCCGTTAGAATGAATTGTGTGCTTCTCTGGATCCCGGTCCCGAACTTCTCAAATATCAAGATCTCACCTTGACTCTTCAGATGGGACTGGTTTAGCCATGGAAATCCTGAGGCTAAAATAATCCAACCGAAACATAACATAAAGCCACACATGGCAACCTGTCTGGGCACTTCTGTGGTTCATCCATTTACTCATTTACAAAAGCTTCATGTGTGCTGTTATCTCCGAAGCAATTAATTGCTTGTTAACTATGTGGCTGAGCTCCCAAGAGCGGCTGTGGGTGTGCCTCAGGCTTGGCATGCCAATGGGATTTTTGTCTCTGAACAGCAGGCCCAGCCTTGCCGTGCCACACACACCAAAAAAAAGAAAAAAAGGCTTTTGAAATTCCCGTCAGTTTCAGCAGCAGCTTGTCATGCATCCTGGGAATGGGGACTGGTGTCGGAACAACTCAAGCTCAAAGCCTCAGAGCTGGCAGGGTGGTTCTTTGCAGCCTGGCCTTTGCAATGCTAGCCTTAAAAGAAGAGTTTTGTATAATGTTAGATAATATTTCTGGTGTAAAATTAATGGCAAGATATGGTTCTCACGTGTATCCTGACAACTAACTGAAACGAAGCCTAAATACTTGGTGTGTATTCTTACTTGTTACACACGTCTCTGTTTTAACACTGTTCACTGCTGAAATTTCGATTGGCAGCTTCTTGGAACAGCAGAGACCTTCCCTTTCCCATTGTGCGAAGTGCCTGTGAAATCCCTCGTCTTCCAGGGGCAAGTCTATGGTGAGGGTTTCTTTCTTCTTCTTCTTCTTTTTTTTTAAAAAATAAGTTTATTTAATACATTCTACATACATATCACTCCACAAAAAATAAAAGAAAAAAATTGAAATATTTTGGGGTGTGGAGTAAACTTTTACAGAAAAATTCATAAAAACAGAGACATACAATCAGTGGGAGTATCAACAAGAAATCAGGGCAGGGAAGATCAACATCACATCCCAGGTCTGAACAGAAAATTGCCCTTACAAAACATCTTGGAGTCTACTCTACACTCCAGGAGAAGAACCTCACCTGCACCCCCCCTCCCCGAAACACCCGGGACCTGCCAACAACAACAAAAAATCTCCCAATTCACACACAGGGTGTTATGTATTGGGGCTGGAATATCCCAGGACTGTCTACCAGAGACTGGTTGAGCTTGGAGCTCTAGAACAATAGCCCACAAGGACTCTGGAGGTGACCGATGAGGTAGTAATGTTATGTAAATAGCCTTTCATTGGGAGTTGGGTGTGGTGTTTGCATGCTATTTAAACCGGGCTGTTGCCCTGGAGTTTAGTCTTGTATCTGCTGAATCACTAATAAAGCTGAGCTGATCACTAGTCGTGGGGGTCTGCTCATCCATGGAACCCAGTATTTAACACAGACCAAGGGGAGAATGAAGAGGCCAGAGCAGCTGGCCCACCATCCCAAACACACACACACACACAAACACACACACACACACCATTCCACAAGAGTTTCCATGTGTCTATTGCTTATATAGAGACACAGAAGTTAGGAATGTTTGCAGAAGGCTCCAGATTTATTGAACCTAGCTTTTCATAGGAGGCCTCTTAAGTCTTTGACTGACTTTTGTCACCAGTGGGAGTCAGTCTAGGGCAGTGTTTTTCAACCACTGTGCTGTGGCACACTGGTGTGCCGCGAGACACTGTCAGGTGTGCCGCGGGATTTTTTCAATGAAAGAAATGTGCCTTCCGGGCTGACCTTCCGGGACGCGTTTGCGCATCGAGAAAGAACAGTGGTGCGCTCTTGCTGATTCTGCTCGCACGCTCTGTGGCCGGCCTGAGGTAGGAGGAAGCCGCCATTGAGGTGCAGCTCCCCTTGGCCTTGCGAGGACTCGAGGGAGGGAGGGAGAGTGCCGAGGGGCTCTGTCTGTTTGCCCACCCGACCTGCCAGCGCCACAACGGAGGCAGCAGCCATGAGTGACCCGGAGCAGCTGCTGCAGCGAGCCCGCCTGGCCGAGCAGGCGGAGAGATACGACGACATGGCCGTGGCCATGAAAGCGGTGAGTGGCTGGGGGAGGAGGAGGAGAAGGGGGGTCCTCCTCAGGAGATGCATGGCGCCCCCCCATGGGCCCCGCTGTCACAGCCTTCGCTTGGCCGCGATGGAGCCAATGCCCTGGCTCGTCTGCGCCGCCCCCCCACGAGCCTCGGAGGGGGCAGCTGAGCCTTTCCAGGTGAGGGCTGTCTTCTTCTGCGTGGCCTCTCAGCCCGGAAGGTGGAGGTGGGCCTCCGCGGGTCCCGCTTCATGGCTGCTCTTTTTCCGTCTCTGGCCCTGGCGCTGATGTTGGCTGCCTCCAAGCCATGTGTCGGCGGCGGCAGTCGGCTTATGCCCGCCTGCATGTTGGAGAATGAGCAGGGCGAGGCGGCGGACTCGAGCGGCATCCAGTTCGTGGGGACCGGAGGCAGGCTCGCACACGGCAGATGGTTTTAAATGAATGAGGAGGACTCGTGTGCTGAATCAGAGTCATGCTAGACCTGTGGATGTTAATACAGAGGACAGGAACATTCGGTACCAAGGGCATTCACTCCTCCAGCAGAGTAAGCTGGTTTCTTCCAGCGTGTGTTTGTGTGTGGGGGGGTGATTTGCACCAAGACATTCCAGTAAACATGAATATGTTTGATGGTAACAGCTAGCTGTTTCTGTCAGGGTGGGGTTCAAATCAATAACTGTCCCTCAGTGAAGAATGGGTGTACTGTGTTTCTCTTCAAATCACTTATGGTCAGCGGAATGCCGTTCACATAAGAGTAAGAGTTTAAACTCTCTATTTGAAAAACTTTAGCAGAATCGCAGTATTAAAATACATCCACATTATATTTCTTCTGAAACTCAGGTCAATGTTATGGGAAGGAGCCATTACACTTTGGATCTGTAACTTACGATTTCAAGTTGAGTGGCTATTACGTGTATTTGTAATACTGTCATAGTTAATACTTGAGCTGAGGCAACTAATGACCCATTTATCTTGTATTTCAGTGTTTTTCAACCACTGTGCCGTGAGATATTGTCAGGTGTGCCGCAGGATTTTTTCAATGAAAGAAATGTGCCTTAGCTCGAAAAAGGTTGAAAAACACTGGTCTAGGGTATGGGAAGAAGTTGGCCATTCAGGGCATCTCTTCCAGGCTTCAAATGCTTACTTCGTTTATAGCATTTATATGCTGCCTCTTGAGAGAACTGTTCGAGGCGGCTCTCTTTATTCTGTTTCTTTTCAAGGCTACATTGCTGGTTCCTCCTCCAGGCTGTTGGAATATACAAGGCCTATAGTGCACTTATATGAAGGGGATCAGAAGATCACCCTACTGGGGGACAGCCAAAAGACTGCTCATTAGTAGAGCTAGATTAGGGACTTCACACATTTTCGAATTATGTCCTCCCTGTCTCCTGATTGGTTCTTCTGGAGACTTCCTGCTCCCACGGAGCTTCTGTTGTTGTTGTTCCTCCTCCAGCCGTTAGGTTAGACAGCTAAGGATCTGTCTCTTCAATATTCTGTAACAGTTTGTTCTTCTTTAACAAACCTACATATTTTTCTCTAAAATGTTAGTGCTCTATTTTCTTTGCATATTTAAACTCTGCCAACAAAGGCAAATCTTGTATGTGTTCCCAAGGCTGAAACTGATCCTTCTGCTGGCTGTCATTTGGGTCAGCTCATTATGCATTTCCATGGCACCCAGCAATGGTACCATCTCTTGGTACTGTTGTTTGCCTTGGGACTAGGGCTGCCAAGTCAGCCCGGGGGGCAGGGGATCCCCCGCTAAACGGGTTCCCGATCTGCTGGCCAGCATTTGGCCGGCGGGGGGAACCCCACCCCCGACGTCGTTCAGCAAGGACGATGTAATGATGTCACCGGAAGTGATGCAGCACGTTGGGGGCGTTGCCAGGGCGATGCTCTGGCAACGCCCCCAATGTGCTGCGTCACTTCCGGTGACATCGATGGGCGCACGCGCAAAGCGCGCGCGCCAGAAGAAACTCTCGGCGAGAGGAGGACTCCCCCCCATTGGTGAGTTTTCAAGACTTGGCAACCCTACTTGGGACCCACACCTATTCCCCAGTGGGTACAAGAGCCAGTGTGACTGACTCAGCTTCACAATGCCATGTATACTGATCATTATTATATTTATAAAGCACATGCAAAAAGGATTCGCTTAATATTTTCCAATTTCCATTGACTCAGTCACTCATTGCTTCAAAACATTTATTCTATGTTGTTTCATGGCATGTATCATTTCTTTCATAACAGTATGAAAATTCATGCCATGTCAAAATTATCCTGTTTTGTAGTGCTTCCTCTAGAACATTATTATTTTCTAAGTTACTTTGAGATTCCAGAATGATCTGAAAGGAGAACCTATTTAAAATAATCTTTTAAAAGGGGGGAAGAATAATATCTCTGACAAAAGCTTTTGCTTAAAAAGTTCAGAAAATGCACGAAAGATCTTTTGCCATGATAAAAACAGTACCAGGAGTCTACTTGGCAAGATTCTTCTCTTTTATACTATTGACAAAAGTCTTCTGTGTATATATGATTCACTGTGAGCCACATATAATTATAGATAATAAAATAGTGCTCTTTAGTTAATGAAACTGCGTATAAATATAGACTGTCCCAGGCCCAAATTTAATTTAAGTGCTCAATAACTTTGCAAATATAATCTGTTCTTTTTGGAGGTAAATTCAAGAAAAGTTTTTGGCTGAAGAGAAATTCGTCAAGGCAGGGGTAAGATGGGTCTAAATCTATAGCTCTGGAATGATGACGTGAAGAATGTGCATTCAGATATACCCAAACTGAAATTATGCCCCAAATTAACTGTTTCGGGTTGGCTTGGACATACCTGGAATGACACAGTACACCATCAAAATTCCAGGAGCAAGGAAAATGTATCTCCTGGATTTTCAGGAGTGTCTCAGGGAGGCCAGGAAACAGCTGTTAGTTGGCACCTCTCTTCCTTAACAGCTGATGATCAGGTAGACTTGGTCTCTACCTGTGGTGATTTAAACTTTAAAAGCGAAAGGTCCGAACCAGCCTCGGACTTTACCATGCCACCACTGTCTCTGCCGGAGGCTTCTCCCACCCCTGCCGGCGTTGGAGGCAGCAGAGCCCACCCTCCCCAGTCAGAAAATCGATAGTCATGCTGGCGGTCTCCTGGCCTCTCACAAGGCTTGGGTGTTGAAATGGCTGTTTCCTCCCCCACCACAGAGACTGAGTAGTGTTTATACTGATCATTATAGCAATTTGTGTAACAGGTTCTCTGCATTCCCAAAAATGCGGAGAAATTGATCACTGTTAAATCAGAAATAGAATAGAGGGGGTTTTGTATTTTTTGGAATTTGTGTGTTTGTGTACCTGGAAGTCATGGCAACCTCTCGAGACTGACCCCTACTGGGGGCTTGGAGGTTATTCAGAGAGGTAGCTGAGTAAAGCCTGCCTGTGTCCTCCTGCCTTGGTATTCCAAGGAAGTCTCCTATCCAAGTATTAACCACAGTCGATCCTGCTTAGCTTTAGAGATCTGATGAGATCAGGCTTGCCTGGGCAATCCAGGTCAGGGCGGGGGAGGGATAATATTATATTGATAGAACCTTAGAGCAATGTGCGTAATGTGTTTGCTGCGTTCCCAGCCTTTTTTCTTTTAAACTAAGTCTCTAGTTCCTTCCACTGAGGCAATATCAGAGAAAAGGTATATCTCTGCAGTGGAAGGAGAAAAACTTACTTCAGGGGAAAAAAATTAAAGCTGGGAATTCAGAGATCTGCTTACAGATATTCTATACCATTATGTTGTTACAACACTATTCAACTGCTGGTTAAAAAAAATAGAAAGCCACCAATGGTGGGGGAGGAAATGGCTGCTCTGGCAGCCAAGCTTCAAGTGGGATCTAGGAGCCACCCATCCTGCCTGCCATTTTCTGGCAGTGGGGTGGGCCCTGCTGCCCCCAGTGCTGCAGTAGGGAGACACATCCAGTGGGGACCAGGCTGACATGATAAATCTGCAGCAGGCTTCCTCTTTTTCCCTCCCTGCACCTGCTGCTTGGAGGGGGGGGGGATAATAATGGTCCGGAGTTTTCGGGACCAGCAAAAAAAATATCCTTAACTGGCAACAATGCTTCCCCCAAAATTGGGGATAATAAAAATAGAGCCCTACCTGAAATCCAGGGGCAACGGTGGCTCAGAGATTAAGATGCTGTGCTGCAGACCGGAGGGTTGGTAGCTTGGCAGTTTGAGACCCGAGTGCTATGTGACGAAGTGAGCTCCTGTCTCTGGCCCCAGCTCCTGCCAACCTAGCAGTTGAAAGCAAGAAATTGCAAGTAGATAAATAGGTACCACTTCGGTGGGAAGGTAATAGCGTTCCATGCGCCTTGGTGTCTAATCATGCCAGCCACATGACCATGGAAAAAGTCTTTGGACAGTGCTGGCTCTTTGGCTTGGAGAGGGAGATGAGCACCGCCCCCTAAAGTCAGATTTGACTGGCTTTCAAGCAAGGGAAACCTTTACCTTTACCTGAAATCCAAATCCATTTTTTTTAAGTGTGCATCCCTAAGCTGGACCATAAGGTAGAAATTTCTCGGAACAGTGTAAAGTCTTTTACAGAATTGAAGCCAACACGACTTACAGAAACAGTCGAAGATTAGCCCCCCCCCCCACCTTTGAGATTGTTAACAGGTCTGTAGCCTGCAGTGTTCCCTGAGGCTCAGGTTTGAGTTTTCCAATACTTTTAAAGCAAAGCAAAGTTGGCCTGTTTGGGGGAGAAGCTAAATTAGAGGTACAGTTTAGGCACCTCTCACCCTTGAACAAAGTCCCTGTGAATGCAGCAAGCTCATATATGAAAAGTTTATCTACTAATTCCTAAATAGTATCAAAAATTTAAAAACAAAAATTTCTGTGGCAGATCCAGCCCACTAAATATAAGTGAGTCAGCAGTTCTTATTCCGTTGCATCTGCGAGATGAAAATGTTACTAACGGCCTCCTGTATCTGATGCCCAGGATGCTTAGTTCTTGCTTCTATTTTTTTTTAAAAGTACTTTCCTGGCATAAACTTAAATTGCAGTACATTTTCACAAATGGCATTTTGTTCTGGAACACATTGCTTCACATTAAAGATTAAGTTATGCATTTTTATGGTAATCATGAAATTTCTCGATTTCTGTGAAATGTGGTTGCACAGATCATTCTTTATAAATGTTTTATGTTTAATTTATGAAATATCTTTTGGACAGTCTGTTTTTTATGGTGAGTGAATAATATGGTTCCCAAATGTATGCCTGATCATCAAGAGGTAAGGCACTGAAATGTGTGTATTGATCCAGGATTTCTGCTGCAGTAGAGTTGCCAGCTCCAGGTTGGGGAAATGCCTGAAGATTTTGGGGGTGGAGCCTGAGGAGGGTGGGGCTTATGGAGGGGAGGGACTTCAATGGGGTACTACAGGCTTGAGTAGGATTGAATGTAACTGGAGCTCCCATTTATGAGCTACAATGGTGTAGTAGTTAGTAGGGTGTGCACTAAGGAAAAATTTGTTACAACTTTGGAGCAGAGCTTCAGGAGGAAATTTTTACTGTAATTTCTTATTTGGGGATAGGATGTTACAGGTTCAGGACTCAAATCCACATGGTTCCAGATCTTGGGACCATTATTTTCAAATTTACCTAACGTTCTTGGGCAGCTATTTATGAAGATAATGTCACCAAACTTGCACAGAACATATTCCTCCCTCTAATATAAAGAATCCTCCATGTTTAAAGTGAATTGGAGCTGGGGTGTATGTGTCAGTTTTACAGACCCCCAAAGTAGATGCGTATTGGCAAAGACTGAATTCTGTCCACTGATTCCTAAAATGGCAATCAAGCAGCACCCTAGTGCGAGACCTTGGCATGGCCATGGCATTAGAGAAAAAAAGAAAAGCCCTACCTGTATTTTCCTGCTCTTACAGTGACTGGATGACAATTAAAAAAAATTATTTTTACACTGAAAATTCTATATGGGAGAGGCCTGAAGGCCTAATGCATTGGTGTCAAAGATATGGCCCACGGGCTGCATCCAGCTCATGTAGGGTTGCCAAGTACTCACGGGATGGCAGCGGGGGGAGTTCTCTTGCTCCTGGGAGTTCCCTGGCACACGCGCAAAGCGCATGCACCACCATGACATCACCAGAAGTGACATCATCACATCAGGAACGTTGGGGGCGGGACCACTCAAATTCAAGGGGAAACCATAGAGTTTTCCCTTGAATTGTAGAGCGTCCCCCCGAAATGTGCCCAATGCGATGACGTAACCTCCGGGTGATGTCATCGTGCCGGGCACATCTATGCAGCCCAGCAATTTGGAGGCGGGGTTCCCCCGGCAGCCCAATCCGGGCCAGCGGGAAGCAGGCCTCTGGAGCGGGGGTTTCCCTGCCCCCCAGGGGGACTTGGGAATCCTGGGCTCATGCAGGGTTGCAATCTGGCCCAAGAGCAGCTGACTCTGTGCTGCTTCCTGTTTGTAACATTGCAGCT
The DNA here is from genome assembly GCA_029233225.1 of Lepidodactylus listeri. Classification (NCBI taxonomy): domain Eukaryota; kingdom Metazoa; phylum Chordata; class Lepidosauria; order Squamata; family Gekkonidae; genus Lepidodactylus; species Lepidodactylus listeri. The sequence goes on along the minus strand of JARCFY010000001.1, from coordinate 52,552,051 downwards.
CCTTTTCCCCACTCTCTCCTATTTCCTGCTTCAAGAAGAGAGAAAAAAAGTCTTCCCTCCATTGGCTGAGGGCTCTTCCCCCTCCTCCTCTAGGGAGGGAGGGGGAGGAAGAGAGACACAGAGAGGGGAAGAAATGAAGTCTCATAGGACTTTTCAGAAGACCTGAGAGGGAGGGAGGGAGCCAGCCAGCCAGCCAGAAAAAGAGAGATATACAGTCCTGTGTTTAGACCCAAAAATGTTTTATTCCAGGTATGGGCGGGGGAAGAGTTCCATTTGTAACAGATGGTGGGGTAAGTGTTTTTGTGAGTCACTGCTCACTTCTTCAGAATTATTTCCATTTATTTTTTGCATCCTCCTGGTCTGAATCCCCCTATCTCCAATTGAGACCTAAGTTTCCTGTCTCATTACCAATGCTGATATCTCCACCCCTCTGCATATCAAATCCAATCACACCTGCTATTGCCATTTGGCATCTGAAATCATCTTTATGAAGTTTATATCTCCGGTACCTTTTGTTACATTTTATGGCACACATGGCCCGGCCTGACAACATGATATTTATGTCAGGTCTGGCCCTTGTAACAAATGAGTTCAACACCTCTGGCCTATTAGATATAATGGGAGCCAGGAATGCCAACTGACTTACATAGGCTACACTGAAATAGCACACAAATTTTCAATGAAAATACAGAATAGATTACGAGAAATCTGCCCTGGGCCTGGAATGATAGCCTCCAATGATGGCCCTGGGACTGTAATCAGTGCTCTGGGGGCTGTCATTCCAGGCCCAGGGCAGGTTTCTCTTAATCCGTTCCACATTTTCATTGCAACTTTTGTGTGCAGCCTGTATAAGTCAATTGGCATTCCTGGCTCCCATGGTTCCCAGTGGGCATTCCTGTCATTCATTTTAGTGCATTCCACCATTATGCTCCATGAAGGACTTTTCAGAGGGACTGTAGAGTTTCAGTCAAATTACACCAAAATGGCAGGAGCATGAGTGTTGCCAGTCTACTAAAGAATGAGATTTCAAGTGAATTGGACTAAGCGCACAAATTCCACTGGCCCCTGAGCAAGCTGTCCCAGCTCTGCCTCTCACAGAGAAGGGAGGGAAAGAGAATTATGGCTCTCTCTGGCTTGTCTCCAAGTGTGTTTGGATGGAAGCGGTCTGTGCTCCCTCCCCTTGCAAAGATCTGATAGGAAGGGAGAATTGCCATTGCTCAAGAAATCAGTAGAATGAAGGAAGCGCACAAGCATGTTCTGTAACTGGCTAGCAGCACTCAAATTTGAAAACAACTATTTATTTGGGGAGTTTGTTTCACTAAGTATCCCAGAGTCCTAATACCATTCCAGAAAATCATGGTAACCACCTAGAACAATGATTTCCATGTATATCGTCATTTCAGGTATTTCATTGTACTCACCCCTAGTAGTTACAGTGTTGAGGAAGAACTGAGGGTCCCCCACTTAACCAAGAAGTTCACTGGGTGACCTTAGGCCATTTCTTCTGTCAGCCTCATTTACCTCTCAAAATTTTTGTAAGGATGGAACACAGCTTAACCAAGACCCTCAGCCCATGCAGAGTTGCACGTAGAAGCTCTTTCACCTTGCCAGCACCAAACTTAAACCAGGCTGTATTTACACTTATTTGTGAGGAACCCCTGTTAAAACTAATGGGGCTTAATGCTGCATAAACATGTGTAGAATCGGGCTGTAAAGGAATATGTTTCCTCTCTTCGCAGAGCTCTTCTCCTTTCACAGGTAGAAGCAGAAGTGGGTCTCCCACTGTGGGGAGGAGTCATGGCTCAGAGGTAGAGCATCTGCTTAGCATGCAGAAGATCCCAGGCTGAATCCCCAGCATTTCCAGTTAAAAGGATCAAGTAGTGGGTGATTGGAAAGACTTCTGCCTGGGATCCAGGAGACTCACTTCTAAGGTCACAATACTGACTTTGGTGGTAAGGTTGCCAGCCCCCAGGTGGGAGCGGGGGATCCCCTGATCTTACGGGCTCCTGGCTGCTACTGGCCAGCTGGCTGGTGGGGGGAAGCCCCACCCCCAATAGCCACAACCCGGTGCGATGTTCCCAATGTAATGACATCACACAGAAGTTATGTCATCACACCAGGGACATTGTGCACAGCAATGTTGCCCTGCCCCCCACTCCCAGAGAGCTCCTTCCCAGCCCCCACCAGTGAGGAGTTAAAACCTGGCAACCCTACTTGGTGGATAGGTGGTCCATTTCAGTATAAGGCAGCTACATATATACACCTTAGGAGAAGAGAAGAAGGACTAAAGCGCTCACTGTGAGGTAGGTTAATCTTGTGAGGTAGGTTAATCTTGTGAGGTAGGTTAATCTTGTGAGGTAGGTTAAACTGAGAGTCACACAGCAAATTCCATGACAGAGCAAGGATGATGATGATGATGATATTAAATTTCTGAATCACCCCATCCCCGTGTACCCACGGCTCTGGGTGATTTACAATAAATTAATATACAAAAATACAGTTTAAAATCAACAATCAATTAATCCCAAAACTTCACAGTCTTCAGGTAGCATCTATAATTTAATCTAAACTCTGCTCTGGACTGTTCTTCCATCTCATGGGCAGGTTAAGGAGGAGGCTGAAGCGTGCATGATGGGAAAAGAAAGAAAAGAAGAAAAGAGGAGGGTGCCAGCTATGGTGGAAACTGTCGCTGACCTCAACCAAAAGCCTGGCGGAACATCTCTGCCTTACAGGCCCTGTGGAATTGCCTAAATTTAATCCCCCTTCTTCTCCCCTGACACACTAACTGCTGCCCAACATTTTTGTAACATTTGTGAAACATCCTGTGGAGCCAATAAGCTGTAAGATTTATTTATGTTAAATAAATAACCATGTTATTCCCATTATGTCATTTCTTTGGGGAGTTATTTACTGTAACATTTTAAGTCAACGGAAAGGTAATTCTATGGTGTCACCCTCCCACAGGGTGCTTCTGTATGATTCCTTCTGCACTGCTGTATTCTAGTTCAGAGAAACAAAGAGCTTTAAAACTGATCCAGCCATTGTTCTATTGACCGCAAATTAATCTTGGATATAAATACTGAAGGTATCTTTCAGAAATCCACCTTCAGGTGTGTACGTTATAAATAAGTTGTGAAATATGCAACACAGCAGTCAGAACCATGTAATATGTTTCTCTGGAGTGTCAAGTGGTGCTCCTAAGTCATCCATCACTGCTGAAGGAGGCTCTCTGTTATAATGCAATATGCATCAGTGATGCATCAAGACTTATCTTTCAAGCCACTCTTCCAGTGTACAATCATTCAAACCCACTTCAAAATGACAAGTATACCTGTTCTGATTTTTCCAGAAAAACTCACACCTGATTCACATGGTGGTTTCTGATAAATACAGAGGCCCAAAATATGGCTGAAAGGGCTCACATGCTTCTCGAGCGCACATTGCTCCTCAAATGACTGTGAGCGGCTTCAAACCTAAGTGGGTATACAGAAGATATGCACAAACCTTTATGGATAAATTTATCAAGTACATGCATCTGTGAATCAGCTCTAGACAGCCACACAGACATCAATTTGGAAGCAAGAGAATTTGATTGAATGGTGCTAGCTATTTTCTACAGTTTCTTTGAGAGCTGACAGTACAATCTGAGTATTGTTTACATTTAAATCAAGAGTTTCCTCTTCTCCTGATTCCATAGCTAATTGCTAAAAAAACCCAATTATTTTATCAACTTGTCTCTTTTATGACCCAAGTTTAGATTAATCAGTTTGATGCTAGTATAAAAGTAACCAATTATCATCATTAAATTTTATACTTCTGTTGCCACCCTGGATTTTCTTTTTCCATTTCATCCCCATCAGAATTTTGTTGAGGAAGTAAACAGTATGTCACTAACACTCACTTTTGACTTGAATACGTATTCATAGCGATTTTGTCCATAAACTTGCAAGACCTCTAATCTAATGAAATCTGACTTCTCTTAACATATAACGAAATCCCACCGCCAGTACAACATACTCTTGTCTTTTCTGTACATTTTGGGTATGTGTAAATATACCATTAAAACACAGGACAATACACTTTGGAAACACACTGAAGTGTTTGTATAACCTGAAACACGCCTCTTCCTTTCCAAGGCTGAGCTCAGGGAAAATAGCTCTTTAAAACACAGAAACTGGCATGTGCCATTTCCCTTTTGCTGCTATGGCCACCATGTGAAGAAATGCATTTTTCCTTCAGAGGTTTGAAATGAGCAAAACCTTCACTCTGAGTTTTAAAAGTTTTTTCTCTCTCTCTGTCTCGGGGCAGAGAACAGACAGGAATGGGGAAAGTCAGTTCCGTTGCTTTCCAGATTTACTTCAGCCCACCTTCATACAAATGCTAATAGTTCTAGTCAAGCTCTCCCACCTTCAAGCAGGGAACACAGACTTGGAGGTGTTAAATACCAGAGAGACTTCAGGAAGGAATCCCTGAAGAATCTCCTGGAAAAGCTTCTCTGACCTGGCCTGACCTGGTCAGTGGTTGGGGAAAAGAGAGGTGATGAAACTCAGGGGAGAAAGGAAGAAGGTCTTTCTTTGGTGCTGAGTCCATCAAATCAGACAAAACTCTTAACTGAGGTCTGGAGGAAGTGGTCATTAGCCATCTGTTGGCTTAAAGAGCTGAAGGTAGCTTCAAGGTAATGGCAACTCTATAGAGATCTGTAACTTCCTAAACTAAGAAGCCTGTCCTGTATTTTAACATCTGATAGGGCATTTATTTATTTATTACATAAACTTCTACGCCACCCTCCCCACCGAAGTAGGCTCAGGGCAGCTTACATAAAAACATTAAGAACAGTATATATCTCAATATAAAATACATGTATAGAGAGAGGGATGGAGGAATTGCATTTTACCCATTTCTTTTGAATCTCTTGCTCAATCTGGTGCTGTGCTAAAAGTATGCTTGTGAACATTTTCTTTTTAATAAACACTTTATAGCTTTGAATGCTGGTAGTAGTTCTTTGTACCACATATACCTCCACCATCTCGGTGGCAGCGGGTTACCAGAGAGAGAGAGAGAGAGAGAGAGAGAGAGAGAAAAGTCTCTCTGGGTGTTGGGAAAACCTGGAAGGGCAGGGTGGAATTCATCCTGTAGGCCAGAGCAGGCCTATTCTGCCACACTCCGTAACAAAAGAAGCTCAAAACTGTTTTCAGTGAAAGCTCAGAATTCAGTAAACTAGTTACACACATTGTTATAATGTTGTATTGATATAACATTATTCAGTTGCTGATTTAAAGAACCATGAAAGCCCCCAGTGGTGTAGTGGGTAAGTGTGCGGACTCTAATCTGGGAGAACTGGGTTTGATTCCCACCTCCTCCACTTGTAGCTGCTGGATGACCCTAGGCAAGCTAGTTCTGTCAGAGCTGTTCTCTCAAGGACAGCTCTGGAAAGAGCTCTCTCAGCCTCACCTATCTCACAGGGTGTCTGTTGTGGGGAGGGGAAGGGAAAGGAGTTTGTAAGATGCTTTGAGACTCCAAATGAAGGGCAGGATATAAATCCAACCTCTTTTTCTCTTCTGGTGTGGTTGGGCTGCCAGATTCCCACTGGGCTGGGGATGCCCAACCCCCAACTCCCATTTCCTGATGACACTCCAGCAGCTGGCAGGAGGGGGAAATTTTTTTTTTTAATTGTGTCAGTTGACAGCATTACATCACTTCTGGTGAAAACCCTGAAGTGATGTCAGTCCATTCAAGGAACTGCCAGAAACTCAATGGTAAAACTATTCCTGGAGTGGACTGGCATCACGTCTGGGTTTCCCCCAAAAGTGATGTAACACCATCAGCTGATGTAGCCCCCCAGACTCCAGCTGGGTTGCCAGCCAATAGAGGAAATGGCTGCTGTGTGGATAATGACTGCTGTATGGGTAGGGTCAGGAAAATCTCAATTTTCCCATCCATGTGGCAGCCATACACCTGTAATCTTTCCTCAAACTTCAGAACCAAGCAGGTTTGGGAAAGTTTAGAGAAGAGCTGGGAAACCCAGGGAGGGGCACAAATGCACCGTGATGTGGTGACGAAGCAGAGAAAGAACCCTGTTCCCAACAGCATGGAACCCGGGGGCAAATAGCCTGTCTGGAAACTACCATAATTGAATTTGAGGGTGGAAAGGCCTATAATAATGGAACATTAACATCATTTCTGGAGGTATTTGAAACAGCTGGCCTTTTTTTTTAAAAAGTCAAAGCTCTCTATAGCCACTTAAAAAAAACAAAAACAAAGAACAACCCAAAAACAATAGCCTATACAAAACTGCAATGAATAATGCTCCCATCTCTTCCTCTGGGTCATGTTTTTCTTAATGTGGCAGAACGGTAGCTCCTATTCCTTATCAGCCTGGAAATGACTTCCTGCTTTGAATTTTATGTTGGGATAATATAAAGGGGATTGGGATATATTAAAAAATTTCCTTGAACCCCTTTCCCTCTCACCCAAACGCGAACATCCACATTTACAAAACAGTTAACTACGAAAGGTTTCCTTGGTCTGCTTCAGCTCGGGTTTCAGATATTACATTTGCTCAAGAGAAATGGGGGAAGGGGGGGGGGGAGATACTTACTGCAGCTATTATGGTTTCATAATAATAGTAATATAAATTTACTTACAAAGATTAATTTGAAATGTCACCGTGAAACTTGGACGGTCCTTGCTGGTTATATTCATTTCCTTGCCAATTATCCATGCTATTTGCATGAATTGGTCTCGGGCCCTAGGTTTTGTTCTATTGATTGTTGTTCTAAATGAAGTAAATATAGCACTGAATAGACAGTGGGGCCTAGCTAAAAAGTAAATTACTACGCCAGATAAATCTTGGAAACAGTTGCTGAAAGAGGAATGGAGTAATACTCTATAGTAAGTGATGCCATAGCGTTCGACTGGTAAACCTTTTCTGTTTTCTGGCAGTTGAAGGATTTATTTGCACACAAAATATTGTTAGGTATTCTGCTCTATAAAAGAATTGTGAAGTATAAAACCCTTTGAAATGTTGCACCTCGTCCCCCCTTTCATGGTGGTCTTAATACTGTTCTCTTTTAAAAACCCTCACACCCAGTCTTTTATCTTGATTCTAAACACATTTCTTGCAAGTATGTCCAGTTTAAATAAATAGAACATGCTTCCAAGTAAATTCTCTGGGATCAGGAAGAACTGAAGCTCCAATCCTAAATTAATGTAGACCAAATTCATACACGGGCTGCATTAATGCATTGCAGTACCTTCCATTTCAGCTGAATGTTGTACATAAGTCTGGGCCAATGTCTGCACTCTGTGGTCATGCGTATGTGGGCAAATAAACTCATGATGAATTCAGATAAGATGGAGGCGAAGCTAGTCAAGAAGGTGGAGGGACCAGGGAGACGTCCTACCCACTTTGAATGGTGTGGGGTTGAATATGACTACCTCTGTAAAGGTGTTACAACTAATATTGAACCTGCACTTCTGTTAGAAGACAAGGCAAGTATAGTGGCAAAGAATGCCTTCATTTGGCACAGAAATTCTCTCTCTTCTTGCGCCCCTGCAGACCTGGCCGTGTTGATCCTGATCCATGTTTCTGTATCCTCAATGCTCAGGGTTACCATATTTTGAAAAGCAAAAAAAAGGACATATTTCCCGAATGACTACTTCAGACAAGTGATCACTATGACAAATCTCATTTGAAATACCCCATACTATTTAAGAAGACGACAAAGAAGAGAAGGGGTTGGATTTATACCCCACCCTTCACTTGGAGTCTCAGAGTGGCTTACAAACTCCTTTCCCTTCCCCTCCCCATAGGGTTGCCAGGTCTGGGTTGGAAAATACCTGCAGACTTTAGGGGTGGATCCAGGAGAGGGCGGGGTTTGGGGAGGGGGCTCAGCATGGTACAATGCCATAGAGTCTGCCCTTCAGAACAGACATTTTCTCCAGGGGAGCTGATCTCTGTCAACTGGAAATCAGTTGTAAAAGCAGGAGATCCTCAGGCCCCACCTGGAGGCTGGGAACCCTACCTCCCTACAATAGACACCCTGTGAGATAGGTGGGGCTGAGAGAGCTCTTTTGAGATCTGCTTTTTCAAGAACAGCTCTGGCAGAACTATGGCTTGCCCAAGGTCATCCAGCAGCTGCAAGTGGAAGAGTGGGGAATCAAACCCGGTTCTCCCAGATTGTCTGTGCACTTAACTACTACACTAAACTGGTGTAAGCTGTAATAATTGCTACTAACTAGGAATATACTTTCAAATTCCAGCAGAGCAGAGTATATGTATCTGTGGCTTGCTTGCCATTGAGAACCTTCCCCACTGTATCCTAGCTTGCCTGTTGTACAACGCACCCAGAGATAAATTCCAGACAGGAATTTTATTTACCATAAATGTGTATTCTGAAAATGAGAAGATTGTGATTCTGTTACCAGATACCGACAAGTTCGTATCCTATAGAGTTTAACCCTTGTGGCCAAAAAGATTAGAGCCAAGGTGGCACCAGAGGGGTCATTCTTATAACTGCAAGCCATTTTTAACCTATTCTACTGTATAATTTTATTGCTCATGTATGCAATTTTACATTTTATTCCTTACGTATTTTCTGTATTTTAGTGCTATGTAACTTTGTTATGGCCTACAACTAATACAATAAATCTCATTGATTGATTGATTGAACTAGGAATATTCCTAACCTTCCAACTCCCAAAGAGGACATTTTCATCAGATTAAAAAAAAAAAAATCCCAAAAGAGGATGAACACAAAAAAAGAGGATGTCATCTAAAAAAAGGACATCTGGTAACAAATGCTCCCTTTAAGCTGTGGAGTCTTGTGAGCAAAAATTCTACTTGGTGAGCTACTGACATTAAAGTTGTGAGTGAGTGATTTGGCTACTGCATAAATTAGTTTGCTCTGGAGCCATCTTTCCTGAGCTAAGACAAAAAATTGTGAGCTGGAGGCTAAAAATCTGTGAGCTGGCCCACATTAACTCATCTTAGAGTGAACACTGCTGGTAACCCTATCAGTGCTAGACTATCAGCATCCCCACTATCTCTGCTGGGGATGCCCTTGAAGACTAATCAGAAGCTACAACTGGTACAAAACACTATGGGTCCCGTTTGTTGAAATATGTAGATGAGAAACAACTACATTGGCTACTGATATGCTTCCAATTCAAGGTGCTGATTCTGACCTTTAAAACCCTGCGCAATCTGGGGTCAGCCTACTTAAAAGGCCATCTCTCCTATTATGAGCCTGTCAGACCAATCAACCCCCCCCCCCCAGGGCTGCCCCTGGGTTGCACCCTCCCTACAGTAGTCTGATATCAGCCACAACACTGGCCCACTCTTTTTCCCTCATGTTTGCAGCACTATGGAATGCTCTCCCACAGGAAGCGTGGCACACTGTTATGCTGTCCACTTTCCATAAGAGTTGTAATGCTCTTTTTTTGGGGGGGAGGCATTTATGCATAGTTTATAATAGGGTTGCCAGCCTCCAGGTGAGGGCTGGAGTTCTCCCACTTTCACAAGTGATCTCCAGCTGACAGAGGTCTGTTCCCCTGGAGAAAATGGCTGCTTTGAAGGGTGGACTCTATGGCATTGTATTATGCTGAGGCCCCTCCCCTCCCCTAACCCCGCCCTCTCTCAGATCCACCCCCAAAGTCTCCAGGTTTTTTCCTTATTGTCTTTGTAAACATTATTTTAATGTTGCTGCCTTTTTTGTAAGTCTCCCTGAGCCATAGTGATTGCTGATAAAGGTGGCATATAAACATTTTGTTGAGAAAGTAAACGCAAAGACTTGTTGCCATGCTTGCACATGTGCCCTTCTCGCCTCCTTGCACAGATCGTGAGTCAGAACTCCCAGTCTGAACACAAATACAGGTGCAGGAAAATGGCAGAGTTTGGTTACTTCATCCAGTCCACGATTCTAAACCCAGATTAAAGTGTGATTTAGAAGCCTGGTTTGTAGGAGTGAACAAACCCCAGTTCATCCAGGCACCTGCATTATATGTTAGGGGAAACCAAAATGAAATTCCAACTTGAAATGTTTAATGGCACTCTGCATGAGAAGGGAAGGATATGGTGGGAGGCAGAAGCACGGTAGTGTGCCATGTTTGTGCAGAATCTCCTTTTGGTGTAGTGGTTACGAGCAGCCTCTAATCTGGAGAACTGGGTTTAATTCCCCACTCTTCCACATGCAGCCAGCTGGGTGACCTTGGGTCAGTCACAAGTTCTCTCAGAGCTGTTCTCTCAAGAGCAGTTCTCAAGTGAGCTCTCTCAACCCCACCTACTTCACAGGGTGTCTGTTGTGGGGAGGGGAAGGAAAGAAGATTGTAAGCCACTCTGAGACTCTGTATGAAGGGTGGGGTATATATCCTCCTCCTCCAATGTAGTCTGTGTGGGAAACCACCACATTTCCCTGTTGCCAGATCCCATGCAGCTGAGTGAAACTGTTTTTGTTTATTTATTTAGAGAATTTGGCTCCTCCTCAGAGCAGGCAAAGCCAAGGTGGCTTATAACAAGATCATAGTAAACTATAAAATCAAATATGGCAGTTAAATAATGAGCAATGGTAAACAACTTGGACTGGCAATGATAAAAAATATTACAAATGGCCTACTCCGCATGGAACGAAATAGTATCTCAAAGCTACCAAGACATGACCAAGGCCAGCAAAAGACTGTAATATCAAAAGCACCATAAAGACAGTAACACACCAGAAACTGGAACTAAATTAACTGAGCCCCCAGAGCAAATTAAGAACAGTCAATCGGATAATATTATCGAGAGATGAGAAAAGAGATGGTAAAATGACCAGTTAATAAATGGAAAAGGTGATCAGGATAAAGTGCTCCATTAAAAGCCTCCATAATGGAATTACTCAAAGTAGTTCCCCCAACACCACCTTCTGATTAAGTAGGAATGGAACCTTTGCTCTCCCGGTAGTAAGTTAGGATAGCCAAGGCTGTTTTTGCCTCTAAACCAAGCCTGAATCTGAACAGAAATGGGCTGATATCTCCACTGTGATGCAGGGCCAGATACGTAGGTCTTTCCTACCCGACTGTTAGATAACTTGGAGGCAGGCTTGAAGAGGTGGAAAGAAACCAGTCACATGCCCATGATTTGTCTAATCAGATGTTTACTGTAGGTCTATGGTACGTTACTGCTAAAGGAATGCTAAGTATGGATGGAACTTTATTTATGGGTATCAGCACCATTCCATGTTCTGTACAGAGGACAAACCATGTATGTCCCCAAGTATAACATTCTTGTAAGCCAACTAGGTAAGTAGAGAGGGGTATTTATGTATTACGTTTTTAATACATGCCCACAAAGGTCAGAGCAGCTTTTGTTTCTGCCAAAATCATAGGCTGATTTCACACCAGGCACTGCTTCACTATTTGCCACAGGGCGCATTTTGACCCGCAGCTTCGCACAATTTTCCCCGCGGCTTCAGTGTGTTTTTTGAGGATCCCCGCAGCAAATAGTGAGAAATTGAAGCACGCAATCGGGGCAAAGGGAAGACCAATGGAGAAGCAGCGCCTGGTGTGAAATTGGTCTTAAGCTTACTTTGAAATAAAATGGTTTGAGGCAGCCAAAATAACAAATTGGTTTCATTGTGGCTGTTATCTTCCCAAATGCTGCCTTCGCTCAATCCAATGCACATTCTTTGAATTGTGTGTTGATCAACTGCTGCCCACCGACTTACGAAGACATTGTTAAAAAGCTGTCAAGTCAAGCATATTTAGCAGTTTGTTGAAAGTAGTCAGAATGCTCAGTTAGTGAGTCAAGTTCAGGCAGCTCAAAATCTGGTGCAATTCAGTACCAGCTGGTCCAAGTTGTTTTTTCTTTATTGGTGACTCGTTGCTGCAATTTTTGTTTGTTTTTAATTCAGAGTGACTGCTCTTTCTTTTTGTTGCAATTTTTGTTTGTTTTTAATTCAGAGTGACTGCTCTTTCTTTTTGAAATAAATGCTATAAACCTCTCTCTTTTAGTTGATCAAGTTTCCAAGAACAGGGAATCAAGGGAAGCTAGAGACTGGTCCATGGTTGTGTGTCCCTTGTTCTTTGATGCATCAAGTGATGGTTTGCATTTAGGAATAGGATGTTGAGCATTAATGCAACAAATTGAACTTTCATATCCTTTCCAACACAATACGTTTCTATGGAAACATTTAACATATCACTGGATGTACAAGCAGACCTATTTCTTTTGCGGTCATGATTTCTGCGGCTTCTCCAAAGCATGGTGGCTAAGAAATCACCGGGCTTAGTATGATTCTTATTCTGTATGATTTAGATTTGTATTATTCTGTATCATATTTGTATGATTCTTATTCTGCTCTGTATGATTCTTATTCTGTTTAACTCATCTCTGTAAGTTACATTCTGTCTTTAGGAATGGAGTACGAATCAGCTCTTCATGGTGCTGTTTAAGAGTATCATGCAGATGCACAAAATAATTTTCTCTGCTTGTCCCAATGCTGCACTAAGAGAATGAAAATTGGTCAGTGTGCACTTTGCAAGTTCATAGGTAATGCTCTGTGCATGGATTTGGAAATCAATTCCTTGGTTCTGATGTGTGGCTTGAGCCTCAATTTGCACTACTTTACCATGCCAAGTGTCAACCCTCATTGATGGTCTGAATCTGCTTTGAAGCTTGAATTGATTAGGCTTTGTCAGTTTTGTAACTTGGCATCACTGGAAATACTTGAATTTGTTGTTCTCTCCATCCATAGAAGGGAGCTGTATACATTTTTTGACCATTATAGTCAGCCTCCCCCAGTCATTTCAAGGATTCACAACAGATTACATTTGTATCTCAATCTATCCCCTCAATACCTCTGTGAGAAAGGTCACATGGAGAAAAGCTGTATCTTATTCAAGGCTGCCTAGCTAGGCTCTTGGCTGAGTAGGCGTTTGAACTAGTATGTCCCAAATGCTGGAAGGATACGATATTTCTTAAGGGACTCAAAAGTGGTTTGAGAGAGGTTTCCACTTGCCTTTAAACACCAAAAGGAAGGCATCAGAAGAAACACATAGGTTAAATTAGATCCACTTGTCTGAACTGTACCAGTTTGTTGAAAGTAGCTGAAATTGTACTAGTTTGTTGAAACTTACAACCCCCCCCCCTTGTGCAGATTCTCTAAGGCCAAATCTACACCTCCCCTCTGAAGTAGTTTGACTGCTGTCTTTTCCTACACTCATTTCACACTGGTTCCATATTTCACTCCCTGGGTCTGAAGAGCAGTAAGCAACAGAATCTGTTTAAAGCAGTGTAATGCTAGCTTGACCACAAGAGGGCAATTAACGAATGTAGACAGTGATTTTTAAACTAGAATAAGTGTGGTTTGAGACTAGAAACAGGTATAGATGGGGTTTTTTTGAAACTAGAATGATTCCAGTGGGAAAGTCAGATGTAGATTTGACCTAAGAGGCTGCCCATTGGGCTTGCCAGCTTTTAGACAACACACCCTGACTCCCAGCTTGACTTGGCCATAGGACATGTCTCCTTTTTTTGGTATTCTTGCATTTTTGTGTGTCTGTTTGTGTGTGTGCCTGTGCCTGGAAGTCATGGCAACTTCTGTCAGAGGACACGGAGGACATTCAGAGAAGTGGCTCGATAGGCTGCCTCTGGCCTCCCAGCCCTGGTATTCTCTGGAGGTGTCCCATCCCAATACTTGCCAGGGTCGGCCCTACTTAGTTTCCAAAATCTGATGAGATCAGGGTTGCCTGGACTATCCAGGTTAGGGCAGGCCACACCTCCTTTTCCTCACCTGCATTACACTTGTGCAGAGAGAAGGTATGCATCAACCCCATCTACCATCATACCATACAAAAGGTTCAAGCTATGATAAACAATAAAACTTAAAGGTTTTCCCTTGCTCAAAAGCCAGTCTAATCCGACTCTAGGGGGCAGTGCTCATCTCCGTTTCCAAGCCAAAGAGCCAACGCTGTCTGAAAGCAAGAAATTGCAAGTAGATAAATAGGTACCGCTTCGGTGGGAAGGTAACAGCATTCCATGTGCCTTGGCATCTAGTCTTGTTGGCCACATGACCACAGAAACATCTTCAGACAGCGCTGGCACTTTGGCTTGGAAATGGAGTTGAGCACCACCCCCTAGAGTTGGATTCGACTGGCTTCTGAGCAAGGGAAACCTTTACCTTTTTATCTCACTAGCTGGGCTGGATGAGCAGTCCTTCTTTCCCCTCCATTTCTAATGTCTGGTGCCTCCAATTCTCTGAGGGGAATGGTTACAGAATTTCCCTTGTCACTATTTGGGCAAAAGCATGCTTCTCATAGCATGTGTATGCTTTTTGAGGGTGGTTAGTCTTAACCATCCTAGCATAGATAATTTCCTGGTTGCCAGGTGAGTGTAAAACTGTAGCACTCCTGTGGAGATGGTCTGCTGTCGATAGCAGAACCTGTGTGAGAGAGGCTAATCCATTCTTGTGCCATAGTGTGAGTTCTCCCTGAGATGTGCCAGCCTTTGATGTTTTCTCGTCAAGGGAAATGTCAAAACTGTGCCCTCTCTCTCTGGATTACAACTGATTTTTTTAAGTGACAGAGAAAGATCAAAGATAGGAAAATGATACCCCCTCTGGAGCCAGCTGCTTCACAGCCAGGCATTCTGTCCATACGGTTTTATTTATATTGTCTTTAATGAAAGAGGCTGGGGGGAAATGAGTCTCTTCCACCCTTTTTTCTCCCTGGCGATTGAGGAGAAGAGTAGTTCAGGTTTAGGTTTTCGTTTTGGATATGTGTGGGTGCGTAGTAGAAAAGATGAAGCTGCCTTTATATACTGCCTTAATACCGTTAGCCAAGAAAAGAGTAAGAGTCCAGTAGCATTGTAAAGACTAACAAAAGTTTGTGGTAGGGCATGGGCTTTTGTGAGTCACTGCTTTCATGAGCAGTGACTCACAAAAGCTCATACCTTACCACAAATGTTGTTTAATTCAGGTGGGTAGCCATGTTGGTCTGAAGCAGCAGAACAAAGTTTGAGTCCAGTGGTACCTTTAAGGCTAACACAGTTTTATTCAACGTGGAAGCTTTTGTGTACAAAACACAAAGTTTTGTCTGAAGAAGTGTGCTTTGGTCTTAAAGGTGCCACTGGAAATGTTCTACAAAGTTTGTTAGTTTTTGAGGTGCTACTGGAGTCTTTTCTGCTGCTACAGACAGACTAACATGGCTACCCATCTTGATCATTAGCCTAGTATTTCAGGAATCATAGGATGGCCAATAGTATGCCACATCATACCTGTTTGAACTCACATGGTTGGGTGTGCTCTCATCTCCTCTTTAATCAAAATGGAGGCAAACCTGTCATTTGTATCCATCTTGTACTGTGCAATATGCAGTATAAAGGTTTATCTCAGAAATTGAACTAGGTGTTTAAAAATGCTGCTGCTTTAGCTGACCCTGAAAGCTTAGGTCTGTTGAGAAGGTTTTCCCCCCACAGCTAACTCTCTTTCCCTTTGTGGCATGGAGTGGGGAGGGTTAGATACATACGGCAGCTCTTTCTTCAACCAGTGATTTCAGTTTATTAGACCAGTACACAAGAACACAGAGAACACACACAACAACCCCAACTTATATACAGTTTGGAAATGGCTAAACCACACCCCTAGAACAGTAAGGTCCAATCATAAGTGAGTGCTCAGGACCAATAGGTTTTGTTCCTGCCAAAAGTCATAGTCTTCCCTGATTGGTCCATTTCACAATGGCACCCAATCAGGCTGTTGATTTTAGAATACTAAGAGTCTATGGAGCTTGTGACTATAATTCAGGCTATCCATATCACACAATACACAATACATACAAGCCCCCCCCCATACTTTTTGTACCTCTTCATCTCAGTGTACCAGCCATTACATTCTCTCTCCCTCTCTCTCTCTCTCCCCCACCCCTGCCTTGTCTTCATCCTGTTCCAGAAGCAGACTTTCATATTTCTTCACCGTTTTCAACAACTGACTACTTTGTCAGTGAAATGAAATGTAAATAAACGTTCCCAAAACAATCTGCTGGCAGTATGATGGCAGCAGGCAAATATAGCGCATGTAAATAAATTCTGCTTTTTTAAAACCACAAAGTGGTTACCCCCAGGGTTCGTAAATATTTTATGGGTGTTCTATTAAGAGCCTTTTTACCGCTTATTATGTTTGTTTCCCCCTTACCTTGTTAATTGCCCTGCTCTTGAGCAGGCTTGTGAATAGTTGTAGGGAACCATTTAGAGACTTTCAAAATAAACGTTGGCAAAGAGCGACTTATTACTTGCTCACTTTGGACAAGGAAGAGAAGAGTGCTTCCGTGGATGGCCTGAAAAGTAAACTCTGCGGGATAGTATGTGTAGATATGTGCACAGGCACATGCTTCAGTGCCCCAATTTCAGTGGTC
The DNA here is from genome assembly GCA_029233225.1 of Lepidodactylus listeri. Lineage (NCBI taxonomy): Eukaryota > Metazoa > Chordata > Lepidosauria > Squamata > Gekkonidae > Lepidodactylus > Lepidodactylus listeri. The sequence goes on along the minus strand of JARCFY010000001.1, from coordinate 52,535,665 downwards.
TTAGACTCGACTAACTGCATAGGATTTCACTGCTGTAGATGGGAACAACTGGCTCTTGATCAGTTGGCTACATAAATGATGGCAGGTAGCCAGGGAGGAGTGTAGTGAGGGATATTAGAGTTTTGGGCATCTTATCAGTCAAGGTACATTGGCATATTCATTGCAGACAATAGCTTGTCTATGACTGTGGCAGCACTGGAAGTTACATTCAGAGTTTTGTAGCTTAATGCAGGCAAGGAGGCAACAAAAGGCTGGATTCCTAATATCAGGTTTTAGTCTTCTGCCCTTTTTATCACCCCTACTTTACTTTCTCCTCTTTCTTCCTCTGTTCACTCTGGTTCTCCTTCACTATAGAGGGCTCTAGTCTGCCCAGAAATGGACTACGGTCTCCCTAATGGGACACTCTTCTAAACGTCAACGATGAAATAATTCATAAAACAGCTATTAAAACACAACACAATCTTGACAGCCGTAACAGCCATTTTATCGCATCCTGTCTCCACTCCCAATAAATTCATGTACTCTGCAAGTCTACATGACCCACGAGACTAGTGGAGGCTAATCCACATGACTGGCCACTTTTGCTAAGCCTCAGTGTCTTCCAGGGGAAAATGTTTCCATGCCTTCAAATGGATTCTATACTAGTGAACCCAAAAGCTGTGTAGATGTGTTGTGGAAATTCTCAGTTGTATAACTGATTCCATGTAATCTGTCCGGCAACAGAACCTGGCCGAATCTTGCAGGCACTGCTGACCTTGGCTGAGGCAAACCAACACTCAGCTGGCAGCCATCTCAGCCCAGCCAGGATGCATCCCAAAATGATAGGGTGGGGCTGTAGATTTGTGGCTAAGTAATCAACTCAGGCAGCCAGTCAGAGCCCATCACATCATCAAGCCCCACCCAGGGGAGGGAACAACCCAGGATGTAGCTGCAGCTGAGGCACAGCTCCATGGCATTTCTGGGTTGAGCTAAAGGGTGGAAGGGAGGAGCTAGACCTGGGATGGGATTGGGAAGGGTGGCCTAGTTAAGGAGTATCTGTAGCAGGCCAGGGAGGTTGAAATATTCCCACTCAGGCAGTGTGTGAGAGGATGGTTTGGAAAGGAGGAGAAATTGGGTTGCGCATCCCCTCTCTTCTCTGGTCTGAAGACTTACAGGTCCTCCAGTGCGGGGAAAGTCATAATGGGAACAAGAACAATGTAATTTTGATGAGGGGGAGCATCATGTAACTGCCATAGGTAAATTGATCAAATCAAGTTGAAAATAATGAACTGGAAGGTGCTAGTACAGCAGACGGGCAATTGTGTACATCACTGTCCTTGATTAAAACTCCTGTGTTCTTAGGTTGGTAAGAAACATAAGACTTCAGAGTACAATTGCAGCAACCTCTCTCCTTTTCTAATCACCAACAACAGAGGGATATGCCGTAGGTAAACTCAAGTTACACCAAATATTTGGTTTAGACTAGAATTTTCAATCTACTGGGATATGTTAAGAGTAAGCCTTTGAAATCCCTTGAGAATAATAGGTGACTATGAAATGTTGGGAGTGTCTTGTTATGACTTAATTAAAACTAAATCTCTTCTCCCCCCCAATCTCAGATGTAAAGGAAGAAACTCTCTATATTCTGCAAACATTTCTCTGTTCAGCCAAATGAAACAGGTGGTGTTTCCTTTGACAAAATGCAATAATGCTAATGGACCCTATTCTTTTAGGGGGGAAGGTTTTAAAAGGTAATTGGTCTTTACTGTAGGCTATTATTTCTTTCAGTTTGTTTATGAAGGGGGCCTGTTCATTTGCCTGAATGGTAGCTTAGCAGATGAAAAAAAATGCAGAGCTACTGAAGGTATTCTCTAGACGCTAGGTGACCCTAATTAGAGTGATTGTTGCTTAGATTGAACAAACAGGATTTTCACCATCTCTCTGTTCTGTATTGCTATGTTGACTTTGCTGGAAAGAGCCAATGCATAAACTTGAAAGAAAGCCCTGCAATGTGTTAGTCAGCTCCCAATAGCGGTGCTGTTCATGGACAGTACCACTTGAGGCTGAGCAAAAATGGTAAGACTAGTCCTAACCGTAAGCCTTCTGCTCTGATGATAGTCTTTGGTAAACATACACACACACACACACACACACCCTGCTAAATCAGACCACTGGTTCATTTAGTCCAGCATCCTGTTTCATGCAGTGGCCAAACAATTGCCCTGGAAGGCCAGCCAACAGGGCATAGAAGCAAAGACCTGAATATATGTATTTATTGAATATTAACTACCCATGTGTGGGAGGGCGATTTACAAATCAAATCAAATTAATCAATCAATAAAATAATGTTTGCCTCCTGGTGTAGGGTTGCCAGGTCCCCTTGTTGCTCCGGTGGGGGGATTTGGGGGATGTTCTGGGGATGCCTCTCAAGCCCCACCCCCAAAAGTGACCATGTGCCCAGCCACACCTCTTTCTCCTTTCCTGCCTGATTTAAAGGGCTTCAACTTATTGGTGGGGACCACATGGCCTCCCAACCAGCTGGAGGGCCTTTTAAATCTAGCAGGAGGGAGGCAGAGGGGCAGTCAAAGGACGAATGCTAGGCTCACAAAAAGGGGTGGCTGGTGGGTGGTTGCTCTTGGAGGCGGGGCTTCAGGCTTCAGCTTCCCTCACCGGCCAGCTGGCCAGGGGTGGATTGAAGCCCCCAGAAGTGGGGGAAACCCCACCCAACCTGGAGGCTGGCAACCCTATCTTGTAATGGGCCCTCTCCTCCATGAATCTGTCTAATCCCTTTTTAAAACCATAATTACATCTACTGATGAGGAATTTGACAATTGCTGATTGAGTAAAGAAGTACTTCCTTTTGTCCTTCCTGAATCTATTGTTCAGCAATTTTTAGGTTACCCCTGAGTTCTAGTATTATAGGAGCAGCAGAACACAGTGTGTCTATTCACTTTGGCCATCCCATGAATAATTTTTAAAACTTCTATCACATTCTCCATTAGACATCTTTTTTCTAAAGCCCCCTCCCTCAGTCTTTAGCCTTTCTTTTTCTGTGTGTACCAAAGTATTTTCCCCTCAAGGAAAAAGCTTTTGTATCTAGTGACAGTATAAACTGACCCTTACTTATAAGGACATAAGAACATAAGAAAAGCCAATGTTGGATCAGGCCAATGGCTCATCCAGTCCAACACGCTGTCCCACAGTGGCCAAAAACACCAGGTGCCCTCAGAAGGTCCAGCAGTGGAGGCAGGAAGCCCTCACACTGTTGCCCCCTCCCCCAACACCAAGATTACAGAGTATATCTTGCCCAGACTGAGAGTTCCTATCTATGCTTTGTGGCTAATAGCCACTGATGGACTTCTGCTCCATAATTCCCTCTTGAAGCCGTCCATGCTTGTAGCCGCCACCACCTCCTGTGGCAGTGAATTCCATGTGTTAATCACTCTTTGGGTAAAGAAGTACTTCCTTTTATCTGTTCTGACCCGACTGCTCAGCAATGTCATGGAGTGCCCACGAGTTCTTGTATTGTGAGAAAGGGAGAAAAGGACATCTTTCTCTACCTGCTCTGTCCCATGCATAATCTTATAAACCTCGATCATGTCACCCCTCAGCTGTCGTTTCTCCAAGCCAAAGAGCCCCAAGCGCTTCAACCTTTCTTCATAGGGAAAGTGTTCCAATTCTTTTATCATTCTAGTTGCCCTTTTCTGCACTTTTTCCAATGCTATAATATCTTTCTTGAGGTGTGGCGACCAGAACTGTACACAGTACTCCAAATGAGGTCGCACCATCGATTTATACAGGGGCATTATGATACTGGCTGATTTGTTATCTATTCCCTTCCTAATAACCCCCAGCATAGCACTGGCCTTTTTCATTGCAGTCGCACACTGGCTCGACATTTTCATTGAGTTATCTACTACAACTCCAAGATCTCTTTCTTGGTCAGTCTCTGCCAGTTCGGACCCCATCAACGTGTATTTATATTTAGGATTTTTGGCTCCAATGTGCATCACTTTGCACTTGGCCACATTAAACCCCATTTGCCATCTTGATGCCCACTCGCCCATCCTTGATAGATCCCTTTGGAGTACCTCATAATCTTCCCTGGTTCTCACCACCCCGAACAACTTCGTGTCATCTGCAAATTTAGCCACTTCACTGCTTACTCCCAATTCCAAATCATTAATAAACAAGTTAAAAAGCATTGGACCGAGTACTGATCCCTGTGTTACCCCACTGCTTACCTTCCTCCACTGAGAAAATTGCACATTTATACTCACTCTCTGTTTCCTTTTAATTAGCCAGTTTTTGATCTACAAAAGGACTTGTCCTTTTATCCCATGACTCTTGAGCTTACTTAGGAGCCTTTGATGAGGAACTTTATCAAAAGCTTTCTGGAAGTCAAGGTAAACAACATGTATTGGGTCCCCCTTGTCCACATGTTTGTTTACTCCCTCAAAGAACACTAACAGGTTAGTGAGACAAGATCTTCCCTTACAGAACCCATGCTGAGTCTTCCTCAATAGATTTTGGTCATCAAGGTGCCGACTAATTTTGTCCTTAATAACAGTTTCCACCAACTTACCCGGTATCGACGTCAGACTGACAGGCCTATAATTTCCTGTATCTCCTCTAGAACCCTTTTTAAAGATAGGAGTGACATTTGCTACCTTCCAGTCCTCAGGAATGGAAGCAGATTTTAAGGAAAGATTACATACTTTTGTCAGGAGATCCACAAGTTCACATTTGAGTTCTTTCAGAACTATTGGATGTATGCCATCTGGGCCCGGTGATTTATTTGTTTTTAAGTTGTCTATCAGACGTAGGACCTCCTCTCTTGTCACCTCAATCTGACTCAGGTCTTTCAACCCCCCTCCCGAAATCAGTGGTTCTGGAGTGGGCAGGCACTTCTTATTTTCCACAGTGAAGACAGAGGCAAAAAATGCATTTAGCTTCTCAGCCATTTCCTTATCATCCTTCACTACACCTTTTACCCCATGGTCATCCAAGGGCCCCACTGCTTCCCTGGCTGGTTTCCTACTTCTAATGTATCTGAATAAAGTTTTATTGTTGGTCTTTATGTTTTTTTGCGATATGCTCCTCCTATTCTCTTTTTGCCTGCCTGATCACAGACTTGCATTTTATTTGCCACAGCCTGTGTTCCCTTTTATCAGCCTCACTGAGACTAGCTTTCCACCATTTAAAGGAATACTTCTTACCTTTTACAGCTTCCATTACTTTGTTTGTTAACCATGCAGGCTTTTTTCTATACCTATTTGTGCCTTTCCTAACCCACAGTACATATTTTCTCTGAGCCTCTAGGATTGTAATTTTAAATAGTCTCCAAGCTTCCCCAATGCTTTTGACCCTTTCTACTTTTCTTTTCAGTTTTCTCCTCACATATCCCCTCATATCAGAGAAGTTATCCCTTTTAAAGTTAAAAGTGGTTGTGTCAGTCTTTTTGGGCAACTCCCTATTTATACAAATGTTGAACTCAATAATGTTATGGTCACTGTTCCCAAGCGTTGCAATCACTTTAACATCTCTCACCAGGTCTTGGGCGTTACTTAGGACCAAATCCAGGATCGCCTCTCCCCTGGTCGGTTCTGCAACCATCTGCTCCATAGCATAGTCACTGAGAGTGTCTAGAAACTCAATCTCTTTTTCCCAACTTGAACACATATTGACCCAGTCAATGTATGGGTAGTTAAAGTCACCTATTACAATGCAGTTATTTCGTCTAGCCGCTATCTTGAATTCATTCATCATTTTATAATCCTCCTCTATTTTTTGATTTGGTGGGCGATAACAAACTCCCAATATTAAGCTTCCTTTTGGGCCCACTAATTTAACCCACAGCATTTCCAGAAGTGAATCCAATTCTCCTACCCTCTCAGTCTTATTGGACTGCATACCCTCTCTGACATAAAGAGCCATCCCACCTCCAACTTTCTCCCCCTATCCTTCCAATATAATTTATAAACAGGAATCACCATATCCCACTGATTTTCCTCATCCCACCAAATTTCTGAAATACTCACAATGTCTATGTTTTTCCCCAACACCAAGCATTCCAACTCCCCAATTTTACCTCGGACACTTCTAGCATTAGTATATAAACATCTATAGTTTCCCATACATGTTAAGCCCTCAACCTTCCTCTTGCTGCCTCAAAACCTTGCCAGGCAGTCCCTATCATTTGCCACATTCTCAGAGAACAATTCTAATCCCTTTCCTTGTAGGAAAGTAACAGCTACCCCTTCATCTCTTTGAGATGAACCATCCCGAACCAGAGATTTTTCATCTCCTGTCGGCTTTCCCCCACTATTCAGTTTAAAAACTGCTCTGCCACCTTTTTGATTTGCCAGGAGCCTGGTTCCTTCCCTGGACAAGTGGAGATCGTCTCTCTTGAACAGCTCCCTCTTGTTCCAAAAAGCATCCCAGTGCCTAACAAACTTGTACCCTTCCCCCCTACACCATCGCCTCATCCACGCATTGAGACTCCTGATCTGTGCCTGTCTCTCCGGCCCTGAACATGGAACAAATAGCACTTCCAAGAAGGCTACCTTGGAGGTCCTGGCCTTGAGTCTCCTGCCTAGCAGCCTAAATTTTTCCTCCAGGACCTCATGACTACATTTCCCCACATCGTTGGTGCCAACATGTACCATGACCACTGGCTCCTCCCCAGCACTATCTACCAGCCTATCTAAAACATGCATAATGTCCACTACCTTCGCACCAGGCAGGCAAGTCACCATATGGTCAATATGCGGTTTCGCCACCCAGCTGTTTATCTGCCTAAGGATCGAATCACCAGCTACCAAGAGCCCCCCTCCCTCCCTGCCTGGGATGGTTCCTTGGTACGAAAGGATACCCGTTCACCAGCTGTAGAAGAGGTCCCTTCTGAGGGCACATTCCCTTATCCACAGCACGGTGCCCTGTTCCCTCTTGACCCTCATGCTCCCTGACAGCAGCAGGGCGGCCAGATACAGAGTGGGACATACCTAACAAGTCCCCGACGGTCTTCTCCATGTGCCTAACTGTCTCTGCTTCTCCAGGTCAACCACCTTGGCCTCAAGGGACCAAACTCATTCCCTGAGAACCAGGAGCTCATTGCACCGGGCACACACCCAAGACTTCTGCCCAGTGGGCAGATAATCACACATGTGACATACTGTGCAAAACATTGGATAGCCCCCAACCCCCTGCTGGCATTCTAGCTTCATAACTGCTTTAAAAATAATTTAATATAATCCTCCTTTTAAACCCTTTGTATTCTCCTTGTAGAAGTCTACTTACCTTGCTGGGAACCCAATTAGCCTAGGGCCCTGGTGTTCTGGCTTTTCCTTGGCTTCTCACAAGCCCCTAGTCTAAGGTTACCAACTTCCAGGTAGGGCCTGAAGATCTCCTAGAATTACAATTGATTTCCAGACAACAAAGATCAGTTCCCCTGCGGAAATGTAGGGTTGCCATTCTCCAGTTGGGAGTGGGGGATCCCCCAGTTTTGCAGGCTCATGCCTGCCACTGGCCAGCTGGCTGGTTGGAGGACTCCCCCCCCCCAAAAAAACACAAAGATGTTGCCGGAAAAAAACCAATGTGCCTATGTCACTCCTGGGTGACATCGGTGATGTGGGGGGGGGACATTCTGGTTTGGGGGCAAAACTCTATAGTTTGAGGCTGATTTTACCATATAATTCTGCCCAAACCCCAGAGCGTCACCCCCAATGTCACCAGCATGCCTATGTCACTTCCAGCTCCCAGAACGTTCCCCCATCCCCTCGCTAATGTTTCTCATGGACTTGGCAACCCTAGGAAAATGTCTGCTTTGGAGAGTGGATTGTACAGCGTTATACAGCACCGAGGTCCCTCCCTTCTCTAAACTCTGCCCCCAGGCTCCACCCTAAACCTTCAGGAATTCCCCCAATTTGGAGTTGGCAGCCTTATGTCATGTACCTTTACTACAAAGCCAGCTGGTCTGAAGTGTGTATCCAACCATTTTAAAGTTGCATGTATCTGTCTGTCAGTGGTTCCCAGTCACGGAAGAAAAGAAATGGCATGAGAAGTGGCATTCGAAATAAATTCCTTGCTGACTTGCCATGACATAAACATGGCCTTTGAAAGCAGTGCAAGTGCTTTCAGGGCTGTGGCTTTATCGGTATCTTCCTTTGAGAGCACCACTTCAGCAATGTTCTATTGTACAATGTGTCACTGTATTGAAACTTCCGCAGCACTTTCAAAATGCTGTGTGCCATACCAGGCCTTCTCCCATTCATTCTCACGAGGAGCCTTTAAAGGAAGATTGTAAGTATTCTTGTTTTACAAACAAGGAACTGAGAGAACTGAGACAGGGAAATGCTGACATGCTGTTCCAATGAATCTGCTGCGGGCATCCATGGGATTTTTGTTAGCATTTTTACCATCTGTAAAAAAATTTGATCCACCAAAGTGGGATTTTTGCAACCGAAGGGTTGTAATCTAAAGCACAGATATATGCATTTCAAGTCCCATCGATTACTATGGGGCTTAAGTACCCACAACTGCGGACTGGATCATAGCCAGTGCAGGGTTTTTCTAGTTCTCTCTGTGTTTGAAATGCACCATTAGCAGCACAAAACTCAAGTTATATTTATGTGTTCCTTGAAATGTCTTCTAGTTTAGGAGTCTATTCTTAAAGATGTAACAGTTAACGGCAATAAGTGGCTGCCCTTTCGGTGCCATTGGACTCCTGATGTACAGTATAGTAGAGATATTTTTTGCATTTTTTTAATGTTGTGGGAGAGCTGAGGCAGACGGTGGAGGAGATACTGTCAGATGGGATTTCTGTGCTGTAGTTTATGACCCGAAGGGAGGGGAGGATTTCCATTTGTGACTGTCTTGGGGGCCTGTCCTCAGGTTTTTATTGCCTTGCCCATCTTTGTTTTTGGCTTCTGATGAGAGGAGAGTGGACAGACAGGATTATTCTGCTTAATCATTTTTAAGGTTGGTCTATAAAATGCCATTCTTAACTTTTCTGTAAGACCCCAAACTCCTTAGTGACAGCGGGGTGGGACAGACATCTTTGTGTTTGAGGGAACTACAGGCAATTACTCTGCACCCACCAGGTAGAGTGGATATTAATCAAGACCATGAATGACAGAAGGCTTTTAAGAACGTTATATCTTCCACAGATTATTTGTGTGTTTCTCCCCCCCCCCCTTCCTTTTCTCCCCCTAAGTCTCAGTTAGGCATGGGTAGTTGGACTATATGAAATGTCGATTGCAAAGTGAGGCCATGAAACTGCGGTTCAAGGTTTGTCAGATGCAAAGCCATGAGGGATTTCAAAGAGATGAAAAGACTAGACTTCTGATGTGACCTGATGCAGCTGAGTAACTCCCAAAGTCACCAGACAGTTTCTAACTATAAAAGAGACATCTGATCAGATTGTCATGCTCTATGTTTAATGAAGTGTTACAAGGACTTTGACACAAGCCATTACCCACTATTTACTTATTCCAGGCAGAAACCTACTGGAAAATTGAGTGAAATTATCCATAGTTTAACAGCTTTGAGCAGATTGCAGCACGATCAGAAATTTCTGAAACATGCCCCTTTGAGTGCATTTGGTATTACATGCTGCTGAATTGTGGCATTGTGCTCTAATAACCATGTTTTACCAGTTCACCTTTTTAACTTCAGGATGCTTCATGGAAAAACTTCGGCTGGTATTATCTTTGACATGAGCCTTGAGTGGTAGTTCCAGAAACTGGCTGCAGTTTGCTTTTGTGTTTTTGTTTCTCTGCTTAAAGCCACTTTTACTGTAACCTGTCTTTGTACATGGAAAGTGTGTATGGAAAGATAAATAAGCACAAAGTGCACATGTGAGTAGCCCATGAGTGAGAACCACCACTTCAACTCTCTTGCTTTGTGTAACAATAAATGCCCAGTACTGTGAAACTTTGTCAGATGTGGCTAAGCTTGGAAGTCTTTCTCTTTCTTTCCAGGTGACACATAACCAGAAAACAACAGATCTAATCTTATATACCTAACTTGCATCCTTGAACTGACATAGGTTTGGATTCAGAGAACTTTTCCCACAAGGGCAAAGACTTCTGCCCTCAGCGCATGATTTCCCTGTTTTCCTCCTGCTGTGGCAGCCCCACATCCCGCCCCCTAAAACCTGCTCTTGGGCAACCCATCTCTTCCAGGTATAGAATTTTAGTGAACATTATACTGGGGGGGGGGAGCAGGTAAACTGTGTTCTGCATGTAGAAGTCCTAGATGTAGGAGTGGAAATTTCATCTATTTTTTATTCCCCCCCCCCCCCCCAAGTTTGGGTAATAATTTTGATTATTATTTACAGGTATACAAAGTTGTTCAAGGATAAAACATTGTAAAGTTTATATCCTGACCATGCCTGGAATTCTAAGTCTCTGCATCAGAAGGCCTCAGGACAAAGCAAAAGATCAAACTTGGTGTTTTAAAAAAATTAATTGTATAATATAGTAGCACAAAGATGAGACCTGGAGGTTAATCGTATCACCAGTACCCAAAGGTGGAGAGGGAGAGGGTCAGCCGGAAAGCTCTTAGAACACCCACACTGACATTTGAAGTAATTGGCCAGCCTCAAATACCAGTTCTTAAAGATAAAAGTTACAGTTTCCTCTTTTCCACCCATCACTGTGGCAGGTGAAAGTATGATATTTGTCAGGATGGTATTTGCAAATAAATGTTCGTGTGTGTGTTTGTGCATACCTTATACCTGGTAGGGCATAGAAATTTAATTGGCAAGCACAGCCTATAAAGGTCATTGAATCCAGCTTCTCTGTGTTAACTTTTTTTTTGTCCTCTCCTGTTGTCAAGCAACAGAGGGCAGAAAGGTCTGAAAAGTGGCAATAGGCTCAAGAGCACCCCACCATTTCACTTGTTTTGTGGCTAGTTTGATAGTCTACAATAGAAATCTAGAATCTGAAACCTGGTTGTCCTGTTGTTTAGACCTGTTGAACATCTCACAGAATAGGTATATTTAAGCAAGGAAGACAAACAAACTACCCTGCATGCAGGCCTGTAGCCATAATTCGGGGGGGGGGGGGACCTTTAAATAAGTCAGGGGGCACCACGAACACCCCCCTGCACCCCCCAAGAGAGCTCCTGGGCTGGATGGGAAGTCGGGGGGGGGGGGCCTTGGTGGTAAGTCAGAGGGCCGGGGCTCGAGATGCCCCAGTGTAGCTACAGGCCTGCCTGCATGTGGCAAAATTTCTAGCAGTTGTTGTCAAATCACATGACAACTTTTGCAACAGCAACCTTTAAAGTCTTCTATGTTTTCCTGTGGGATGAGGGTTTGCTGTTTATGACTCCGGTTGCAAAAACAGTAAAATCAATAAATAAAGTACCTTTTATTGTAAACAAGTTACCTTTGCATGCCCAAGGCGTCTGAGCTGCATCCTTCTTGTCGGGAAACCTGAAAAACCCTTGAGCTGATTAGACTTAAGTGGGACAATTAATGGTCTGGAAAGATTAGGAAAAAATTAAAATAGATCAGAACAGACTACCACATTAATATCCAAGGAGAAAACCCCTACCCTCCTCTGAATCCACTGAACTCTACTTTCCCTTGCCCTCTTCTGTCTGATCTTGTGAACCCTTCCCTGACAGCTGGCCTGTTAGTCTAGTCTAGAATATAGGAAAGGAGTGTGGTGGGGGAGCTTTTATTAGTGATACGCTGGTTTTCCTTTCCATGGTGGCTACTCTACTGGCTCCATCTATTCTGCCTGTTCTTAAAGCTAGAAAGCCATGAGATCTTTCTGTCTTTTTCAGGATTTTTTTGTGGTGGGAGAGAGACCAAAGAGGTATATACACACACACACACACATATGAGGCTGCCTCAGACGGAACCAAACTACTGGTCCATCAAGGTCAGTATTGCCTCCTTAAACCACCAGCAGTTCTGCAGGTCTTTTACATTATCTGATCTTTTTATCTGAAGATGCAAGTGATTGAACCTGGGACTTCCTACGAGCTGACCAGATGCTCTACCACTGAGGCATGGCCCCCTCCCCAATCAGAGTAAATTGATATGGCCGTCCCGTAATCAGGGTACACACTGACTTTCTAAATGACAAGAGAGAGAGAAATAGAGGCATGTTTTCAACCACAGAGTTCTGAAGACTTAACAACATGGAAGTCTTCAGAATTATTTATTTATTTATTTATTATTTCACATTTATATCCCGCCCTCCCCGCAAGCGGGCTCAGGGTGGCTCACATGGGCCCAAGGCCAATTCAATACAATAAAATCATTTAAAACATTCTAATAAATATTGTTAAAACATATAAATTACCCATAAAAGCTTCCTTCATACAGCGTTTGATGGCAACCAAGTTGCGGGTCTGAGCCCCCCCCCCCCCCCGGCGGCCATAGCCGAGGCCGTGTTGGACCAGGGCCACATGATAGATGGTAGATGGAATCCATAAAGTCATCGGCGGCGGCTCCTAGTCAAAGGCCTGGCGGAAGAGCTCCGTCTTGCAGGCCCTGCGGAACTGCATTAGGTCCCGCAGGGCCCTGATCTCCTCTGGGAGCTCGTTCCACCAGACAGGAGCCGCCACCGAGAAGGCCCTGGTCCTTGTTCTGGCCAGCCTGGCATCTCTAGGGCCAGGAACACATAACCTGTGCTCGGACCCTGACCGTAGTGCTCTCTGGGGTAGCAATTTCTGGCAGTTCCATCCTCTACTGCAGACCCCAGTGTTGCTCCTGAGGGTCTGTCTAAGAAACATCTGGCCCCTGTAATAATCTTAAATCCCAGGCTTATCCCCTTAGATTTTCTACTGGTTCTGTGTAAGCTAAATGGACCAACAGTCTTCTGTTCTGCATCTCTGTGTCCCCTCTACTCTCTATGCAAGTTGTGTGAGTATGAAAGCATGTTTTCTTATTGTCAGTTTTGGATTTATACAATCTTGACCTCTATGAACAGAAGTCCAAAAACCCTTCCACAGTATCTTGAATGACTGCTTATATAGTTGTGTAACTTTAAACTGATTTTAAAAGAGGCCTTGGACATACAAAGAGTGCCTGTCTGTCTATATTATTAGACTGAAAGGGTTCTTAACCTGTCCCCATCATCTGCACATTCAGTGTTCATTTCTAGCAATCTGCGTCTCATATAGAGGCTTGGATAGGTTTGTAAATTCTTCATAAGTGAGGCTTAATGCACAGGTTAAGCACACTCTAGACATGAAGAGGAACCCTTTGTGAATACATATTTCTGGTGCAGATAGTGTTTAGTTGAAACTGGATTTTTTAGTTCATGCAAAAAGATGGGTTACCAGATGTCCTCTTTTTTGGTGCCCATCCTCTTTTGGAATCTTCTTTAAAAAACTGATGAAAACGTCCTCTTTTTGGGTTGGGACAGACTGACCCTGTTTTGGCCTATAAGTCCCCCAGTGGAGGCAAGCTTCAGCTTAAATAGTAGGGGTAGTTAAAATGAGATTTGTCATAGTGATCAGTCATTTGTGTTGGAGAAATGAGCATGTAATGCAAGGCCTGAGAAATTCAGTCATTATAGGGTTAACTATGCAACTTATTTGTTTACCTATGTTAGCCTGGAAGTGATACCTGGCAGCTGGCCAATTATCTGTAAGCCCGGGAAAACTAAAGGTGTACTGTCTTGCTAATTGGTCAATGATATCAGGTGTTTTCCTTTCAGGGGTCAAGAAGAAGGAGAGAGCCTCCATTGCAATCTCTCACTCTCTATCAGTATGTCTTAGTGTGAAGACGGAGCACAATGCAGCTCCTTAGAAAGCATGTTTTGTTTATTTGTAGCTAATCCCGTTTACCTTTTCCCTTTAGTAATAAACTTCTTTTAAACTAAAAGAAGCAATCTCTTCTTTCCAGAAAAGCAAGATTCATTACTCTGAATTTTTCTTGATTATTGGACAAAAGTCCTAACAAATGGTAGCAGAGAGGATGGTTCTTAAAAGATGGTTCTTCTCTTAAAAAAAAGCTTTCTGGATTGATTGAGAAAGAGAAATAGGGAATAAGAGCTAGAGGCTTGGATTTTTAAAACGACCACTTTTTTTCCCTTCCTGCTCTCAGAGCAATCTTGCAGCCAGAAAGGCCCAACCCTGTTTCTTTGCTGATCAGGGGAAAACCTATGCTGGATTGTAGTTTGCCAGGAGGAAAGGATCTTTTTTGACTGGATTAATTTTTGCTTGCTGTAAGTGAAGCTGAGCTGAGCACCGGAGCACCAGAGACGCTGCTGCCTGGAGAACAAAGGAAGGCGAGGCAAAGAAGCTTTTGAACTTCGCGCTGCTGCTGCTGCTGCAGAGAGAAGGAAAGATTAACCCTGCAAGCTCCTGGAGAAGTAGATGAGCTGAGCCAGATTCCAGCGAAGAGGCTCAACCTGTGCTTCTACCTCAAATCCAAAGGGACGTGAGTAACAAAATGGCTTTTAATGCCCCATCCCAAGAAATGCCAAACCTCAGACTTACAAAGGCTAACTATCAGTGGTGGGAGGAGTATTTGAAGAGTCGCCTGCAGACTCACAATGCCCTTCAAGTATTAACAACTGAAAATCCTCCAGAATCTGACCCTGATAAGACACAATTCCTTATGATGGATGGTTTTGCTAAAGCCCTGATTTTAGGGAGTATCCCCTACACAGAGGTACCAGGATTAAGAGGGCTAGCCACGTCCAGATTGATGCTTCAAAAGCTAAAGGACAAATTTGATAAACACAGCAAGAGTAAAATCTATTCCCTCAAGGGAAAGATTTTTGATTTCAGAATGAAGGAGGGAGACTGCCTTCCCAAAGAGATGGACAAATTAATGGGCATTTACACACAGCTTAAAGACCTGAATGAAGCACCCTCTGATACAGATATGATTTCTTCAATTCTTAAGGGTCTGCCTAGCTCCTATAAGTCTGTAACCAGTATGATTAGACTGAAAGATGATCTGACTTTAGAAGGTCTTTTGTCTGCACTAACTGAGGAATATGATTCTAGAAATTTGAAAGAAAGTTTGTCTGTTGAGATGTCTGTTTTGAGTCTAAAGCATGGACAGAGATTTAAAAGGAAAATAGAGTGTTTTATATGTGGGAAAAATCATCTTGCAAAGTACTGCTCTTCTAAGTATGTGTTTAATGATGAGCCCCAAGAACAAAGAGCCACAGGAGCACATAGTTCCAGTAACAAAGAACCAGCCAGTGGAAGGGGAAGCCATTATGGGAGGATCAGAGGTCACGTTTCACACGCACAGCACAGAGGAAAGAAGTTTGTAGCACAGACACAGAACAAAGGCAATGCTTTTAGGATCACTGATGATTTTAACACAGATGATAAGAAAATATTTTTAATCGATTCTGGCGCTTGTACACATGTGTGTAGAGAAAAAGCCTGGTTTAGTAACATAGATGTTGAGAACAAACCAAGAATTTACCAAGCTAACAGGCAATTATTGAATGTACAAGGTGTTGGAACTGTAAAATTACAATTATGTACTACAGGTAATCAAATAATTGATGTTGAATTGCAAAATACAGCTTATGTGCCTGAAGCTGTTGAGAACTTAATTTCAACAAAAAGCCTTATGAATACTGGCCATATTGTAGTGCTCAAACCAGAGCAAGGAAGCAAGGTCTCTACCATGGATGGAGAGCTTGAATTTAAAGTGGAAGAGAAAAATGGCTTTCATTACCTTGTAGCTCGTGATGATGAGGAGACAGAAACTTTTGATGTTGATCCTGATGAGGAAATTGAGACTGTTGATAAGTGCAGATTTGCCAAACTACCAGTGATGCTAAATGTAAACATGAAAAATGTATGTATTCATGGCATATTAAAATGGGTCATAGAAATTTGAAATCTGTTGAGCAGTTGTTAAAGCAATGTGGAATACCTGTTGTGCATTGTGAAAAGAGTGAAACTAGATGTGAGACATGCCTCAGAGCAAAGGGAGATGCCCCAAGTTATTCTGGGAAAACTCCAGCGCAAAATCAAGAATTTTTGGAAACTGTATACAGTGATCTTGTTGGGCCTTTACCTGCATCCCTAGGTGGGAACAAATATTTTGTGACTTTCACAGAGAATAAAACAAAATACACTTATGTGTATATGCTGAAAAGTAAGGATGAAACACTGCGTAGATTTAAAAATTATGTGGCTATTGTTAAAAATAAATTTGGCAAAGCACCTCAAAGCTTACTCACAGATGGAGGTGGTGAATATTGTAATGCTGAATTCAAACAATTTCTACAAGAGCAAGGAATTCAACATAAAGTATCCATTGCCTATTCACCCCAGCAAAATGGAGCTTCTGAGAGATTAAATAGAACACTGCAAGGGATGTGCAGAGCTATGCTGATGCATTCTGGACTGCCAAACGGTTTATGGGCAGAAGCCCTGAACACAGCAGTGTACTTACACAACAGATTACCCTCAAAGATTATTGGAACCTCCCCTTTTCAGGCTTGGTTTGGAAGACAGCCTGGTCTAAGGCATATCAAAGCTTTTGGCGCAAAAGGGTATGCACACATACCAAAGGAAAAGAGGGGAAAGCTTGATTCCAGAGCTGAAACTGGACTTATTGTAGGCTATCCTGTTGGTGGGAAAGGGTACAGGATATACAATCCCCAAACCCACACAGTTGAAGAACGTAATGTTGTTTTTATTGATGAGACTGTATTGCCTAGTGTTTCCACTGCAGCTGATCCAAAGATGCCTGGGACTGCACCTGATGAGTTCGTTGCTTGGCTACCTGTAGTGACTGCTGGTGAACTGGCTGGGGAACTGGCAAGTGAAGCAGCAGGTCCACCTTCTGAGGAAACTATTGAAACAGAAGGGGAAGCAGGGGCCACACCAGAGGAAGCGGCTCAACCCACGGCAGAACCCACAGCAGAACCCACACCCAGTGTGAGGCGATCAGAAAGGAGCACTAAGGGACAACCTCCAATGAAGTATGGATTTTGTGAACTTGTGCAACCTGCAAAGGAACCCAAGAACTGGAAGGAAGTTTGCAACTTACCTGCGAGTGAAAGAGGCAGATGGCTTGAAGCAATGGAACAGGAGCTGCTATCCATTAGTGAAAAAGAGGCCTGGACCCTCACTCAACTACCTCAAGGCAGAAACCCTGTTGGATGTAAATGGGTCTTCAAAATAAAGCACAAGGAAGATGGAACTGTGGAGCTATACAAAGCACGCCTAGTAGCTAAAGGCTACTCACAGCAATATGGGACTGACTATTTTGAAACTTTTGCTCCAGTTACTGACCAAGCAACATTCAGAACACTTCTAAGTGTTGCAGCATCTAGGAACATGATAGTAGAGCATCTTGATGTAAAGACTGCTTTTCTCAATGGAGAACTATCAGAGGAAATCTACATGGAACAACCTGAAGGTTTCAAGGTCAAAGGTCAAGAAAACTTAGTCTACAAACTCAATAAAGAACTCTATGGCCTAAAGCAAGGAGCAAAGGCCTGGTATGACAAACTTACTGAACTTTTAAAGAAGCAAGGCTTCAAGCAAGGGAAAGCTGAACCTTGTCTGTACACTAGAATCAGAAATGGACAATACCAGTATGTTCTTGTTTACGCTGACGACTTGATCGTGGCTTGTCAAAACAGAGGAGACATCAAAGCAATAGCTGATGGACTGAATAAGGAAGTGGAAGTCAAACAGCTAGGAGATGTTCAACAATACCTCGGAATGCAAATTGAGAGACTTGAGGATGGCACTTTTCTTTTATGCCAGAAAAGAAAGATTATGGACTTTATTGAATCTGTTGGCATGAAGAACTGCAAAGCTTCAACAATCCCACTTGAACCTGGATATCTGAAGGAGAAGGACGGCACACCACTAAAGGACATAGGAGGATACAGAGAGGCTGTCGGAAAGCTCTTGTATCTGAGCAAATCAACGCATCCAGATATTACAGCGGCAGTTGGATTTCTAAGCAGAAAAGTAAGTTTGCCAAATCATCATGATTGGAGCGCAATAAAGAAGATGGCACGTTACCTAAGAGGAACAATGGACTTAAAACTAAAAATTGCACCAACTGAACAACCGAGACTAGTCGGCTACATGGATGCCAGTTGGGGAAAATAAATGAACAACTACAAGTCTACCAGTGGATACCTATTCTTTTATGGAGATGGACTGATAGACTGGACTAGTAGAAAGCAGACTGTTGTAGCGCAATCCACAGCAGAAGCTGAGTGCATTTCAGCAGCAAATGCCTGCAGCAGACTTGAATGGATCTTTGATATGTTGAAAGATTTTGGAATAAATGAACCTGTACCTATACTTATGTTAGAGGATAATCAAGCTTGTATAACTATATGTAAGGAAGAGAGCACGACTGCTAGAAGTAGATCTATTGGTATTAAATGTGCATTAGTTAAAGATTTGTACCAGAAAAAGCTGATAGAGATTAAGTATTGTCGTACAGAAGAGATGGTGGCTGATATCCTGACTAAGCCACTGACCAAAGACAAGTTTGAAAGACTTCGTGAAATGTTGAATCTGCTTGATGCTAATGTTCAATAATGTTTTGTGTATGCATGTATAATGACTTGCATTTCAGGTCTTGAGAAGGGGTGTTGGAGAAATGAGCATGTAATGCAAGGCCTGAGAAATTCAGTCATTATAGGGTTAACTATGCAACTTGTTTGTTTACCTATGTTAGCCTGGAAGTGATACCTGGCAGCTGGCCAATTATCTGTAAGCCCGGGAAAACTGAAGGTGTACTGTCTTGCTAATTGGTCAATGATATCAGGTGTTTTCCTTTCAGGGGTCAAGAAGAAGGAGAGATCCTCCATTGCAATCTCTCACTCTCTATCAGTATGTCTTAGTGTGAAGACGGAGCACAATGCAGCTCCTTAGAAAGCATGTTTTGTTTATTTGTAGCTAATCCCGTTTACCTTTTCCCTTTAGTAATAAACTTCTTTTAAACTAAAAGAAGCAATCTCTTCTTTCCAGAAAAGCAAGATTCATTACTCTGAATTTTTCTTGATTATTGGACAAAAGTCCTAACAATTTGAAGTAGTCAGCTGGGAAATGTGTCCTTTTTTTTTTGCTTTTCAGAATGTGGTAACCCTAAAGAAAGATGCACTGAACAATTTTTGAAAGAGTTTCCTTTAATATAATTCCCAGGGTTGATTGTATTGGTGTCGTCTGATACATTGAATTGATTTTTATGAATTGTGGATTGAACCTTCTGCTTTGTATCATGTCTACGCTGCCTCTGCAGCCTCCGCTCTAAGCCAGAAATCAATAGCAGGGGCACAGCTGTGCGCCAACCTCAAACCGCTTGTTCTAGAGCAGTCAATGGAGGCTTGAGAGCAGTGGTTTACATGTAAAAATAAATCCCTTCGTTTTCTTTGGAAATGCTTTATCCTGCCGCAGCTGGAGTGGTTTTTATAACCAAGGAGGCCTTCCCAGCTTTTTTCCCCCTTTTAATTTTTTTTTTTATAAAGTGCTGAATGTTCCTAGTTCAGCGGTTTCAGGTTTCTGCATCAGGTTTTAAATCCTAATTTTGTTACAAGATATTCAGCTAACAATGGCAGCTGAAACCTTCCTAAGGAATCATTTGGCTCAGTCTAAATTAAGTAAGACTAAACAAATCTAACAAGTACCCAGGACAATTTCTTGCGGTTTCAGCAAAGAGTGTGGTTGATTAGAGAATACAAGCAGATGCGTATATGAAATACAGGGGTGGCGGGAGGGAGGGGGAGATAGTTACTAACAGAAATAAAGCTCATAATCCATGCAGCATTTTTAAAAAACAGACCCAGACTGGTTGCATTGCTTCCAGAAATTGGTTTTGAGACATGTTAAGTAAATGTATAGCTGTCACCATGAATATAGCCGACATTCCTGCTATCCTAACCCCAGGCAACAAAAACTCCCTTTAAAATTAATGCTTATTGGCATAACACATTTTTTAGGGGGAACCTAGCACCTAAATTACTGTCTTGGGGGAGGGGGGGAAGAGCACTGAAAAGATAATTGTTCCCCAGGACAGAAGGCTTGTAGCATGGAGGGAATGCATTCACTAAAATATTTTTTTCCTCTTTCCATTAAAGAGTTAGGCTCACCCCCCCCTCCAAGAGAGGTCTGATACTGGTTTAACATGCACTCCTCATCCATGTGACAAAAATGTGAACACAAAGGCAATATGATAACACTCTTGTCAACTAGACAAGGATGTCGCAAACACTTGTGACCATATCTACTGTAAAAGTTGACTCTCTCTCCAGTCAGGAAACTCAGTGGGAAAGGCTGACCTAATGAAAATGGCTCTGCACAACAGCAGAAGCCAAAATATGTCATGTGCCAACTGGGGATTTATGAGACTTTCACTACAGTGGCTTGCTGCATTATCTCTTTCCTTCTCCTCTAATGATGTCAGCTGGGGCTGGTGAGAGCCTAATGCAAGCTAGCACAGTAGTCCCAGCTTGACCAGAGTTCGAAATGAGAGTTTGGGGTTTGCAGACCATAGGTAAGGAGGAGGTAGCAATGGGAGATCTACATTCAGTATGTAAGTAACCAGATTTAATTCAAGATGCTGTTTGTTAACCTTGGAAGGTAACTAGTCCAAAGGTAATTACTTTGAGCATTTGGTGACAAACCAAATAAGTCATAGCTGGCAAGATTTTTGGAACAATACTGTCTGGTTTCATTTCCCCAGGGACTATGGAAACGGGACAAGTAATAACTCAGCAGCTACATGCCTGACAGGGACTTTACCAACCAGAACAAGGACTTTACCAACCCTTATGGCTTTGCATCTGACTGTGTGCATAACAGACAGTCAAGTACAAGCTTTTATGCAGGAGGTAGAGGCGAGAGTCCCAGGCTTTGTCCCTGTCCCCACACAGAATTTACAGCCTACTTGTCCTATGAGCTTTAAGTCTCCATGTAGTCTAAGGGATAAGCACACAATATGCCTTGCGACCTGGATAGCCCAGGTTAACTTTGTTGGCAGAGTTTAAATATGCAAAAAAGCAGAGCACTGACTGTTTAGAGAAAAATAAGTAGGTTTATTATAGAAGAACAAACTGTTGTAGAACATACATCCCTGCGGGATTTATTACAGTTCCGCAGGGCCTGCAAGACGGAGCTCTTCCACCAGGCTTTCAAATAGGAGCCGCCATCAGAGAGAAAGTGGAGAGAAAGTGGACATCATCTCCCTGGCCCTGGTGGTTGCACCCTGCTGCCTTGCCCAACTGAGTGATCTGAAGCCGCCATCTTGTGTATTTGTAATGTAGTGTTGGTTTTAAAATGTTTTATATTAAATGTATTTTATTTGTCTATGTTGTTAGCCGCCTTGAGCCGGTGAAAAACTGGCAAGGCGGGATATAAATGAAATAATAAATAAATTAAATAAATACAGAGAGAAAGCCTAAACTAACCAGTCTGACTGCTGTAAAAGGAACAAAGAGCAACAGGAAGCTCTACAGGAGCAGGAAGTCTCCAGAAGAGCCAATCAGGAGACAGCAAGGACACGAGTTGAAAAAGTGGAAAGTCCCTAGTTTAGCTATGCTGACTACATCCCCGTAGGCTGATCTTCAGCGCTTATTCATAAGGCTGCACTATAGACCTTGCACATTCCAGCAAACTTGATGTTGTCAGATCTCAGAAGCTAAGCAGGGTCAGCCCTTGGTAGGGTTGCCAGGTCTATTGGAGACACCAGCAGGGGGGTGGAGGGAATGTTCTGGAAGCATCAATCCCAACATGCCAACATCACCAGAAGTGATGTCTTGTCACCTGGAAGTGATGTAGGCACACTGGGGGGTGACACTCTGGTTTTTGCCCTCAAGTCAACATGTTCCCAAAACCCAGAGCATTGCCCCCCAATGTCACTGACATGCCTCCGTCACTTCCAGGTGATGTAGGCATATGACATGATATTGCTGTTGGGGGAGAATTTCCTCCCACTGGTCAGCTGGCTGGTGGTGGGCAGGAGCCCCCAACCTGTGGAATGGCAACCCTAGCCCTTGGTCAGAATTTGGACAGGAGACCAGTAAGGAATACCAGGGTTGTTATGTAGAGGCAGGCAATGGCAAACCACCTTTGAATGTCTCTTGCCTTGAGAGCCCTTTGGGGTCTCTATAAGTTAGCTGCAACTCAATAGCTAAAAAGCAAAACAGTAAAAACCATGGGAATATATTTTCCATTGAAATAAATGCAAACACCATCCAAATACATTACTGGCTCTGAACAGATGCTGTGGTGATAATGAACAGTCTAAACAAAATTATTTATGTATATGAGCCAAACCGAAAACCATTTTGTTTTTTGGGGGTTTTTTTTGTTTTTTTTAAAGACCTCTGTAACATCTTTGTTCTCTGCTTGGATGGCATTCCTGGTAATGATATCTCTAATCACAGTGGTAATCCCTACCCATTTCAGAGAGACAGACATTCATCAGTTCCAGGAATGCGGCATTACAAAGAGGGCACGGAGGCAGATACTTTGCTTGGGTCCTCTTGGTGTCTGGTGGGATTGCAGAAGAGACGGAAAGGCAGATATCCCACTTGATTCCCAGATGAAAGGCATCAGGTCAGAGTGAGTGAAGGTTGATTTTAAGAAGTCAAAGCCACATAAATGATTGATTGGAAACCCTTTGCACAGAAGGACCTACCTGCACACTTCTCTTTTGCTACAAGATCCATTTAACTTTGATAATTGGAAAGGTCTGGTGTCTGTTCTGTATGTCCTGATCTCCTGAATCTCTTCCCTCCCATCTAACTCCCCTCTTAAAGAGGTATGAAATGAACTACATGACTGGCATTAGCTGTACCCATTCATCATCACTGCCCACATGAACATAATGAACAGAGCTCTTCCCCCCCCCCCCCCCCGATTAATATTGAAAAGTACTGGAGTTGGGAGGCCAGTTGTAGTGAAATCAGCATGATAGTTTATTGCAGGTCAAGATGGAACATGCAAACCCCGGGCTCAGAGACCTCTTTTATTCTGGTCGGAGGCACACCTCCAACCTCACCCAGATGTCCTGATAGGACCTTAAGATAGTGGTTACAGTTCATAGGTTCCCAGGGAAAACCTAGGTACATCATTGGTGGTCATTTAGGATCTGACCGGCTATTGTTCTACCTGACCAAAGCTCAGGTAGATTCAGGCCATGTGCAAATGTCCACGTGGTGGTCGCCATTACTGGAGCACATGGTGACTCCAATATTAATACACAACAAATATGGAAATGAATGGCTATCCCTACAAGTTAACAGAAAGGATTTTATACTGGAGGGAAGGAGGAACTCCTGTTTTAGAAACTGTGGTTTCCAGAGAACCAGTGTTACAGGTACACCTATCCTTGTCAAGATACTACTACAACTTCCTGGGAAAAGATGGTGAAGAGTACAAATACATCCTGACTTTTTTTCTATTCTCAGTTTTCTATTAATCTTAGCTGGGTTATGGGATCTGTCATGCAGCGAGTCTTCCAAGAAAGCATCATAATTAATTCTCATTCTGGGAAATGGAGGGATGTTTGTGTGTGAGAGAAAGCATTTTGAACCAGTGTAGGGTGCCAATCAAGCATATCTGATTTGTGCCGCCATCCCTACTTGCATTTATGCACTATTCATTTCCTTATTCAGATCGATTTAAATATACGCATGTTTTAAACTGTCCGCAGAGTAACGTGGAAGACACAAGGATATCGGGTAGGATGATCACTCTTTTGTCTGTCTGCCTGACTTTCCTGAAGCAGTTTGCAGAGTTCAGCCTCCCATTTTGGAGGCATAAAACCTGCCTGCTAACATCTAAGGTTATTTCACTGAGAGTCACTTCCTGATCTGCCACCTCTAGTTTATCCAGTTTCTGTATTTACAAAAGTAATTATTTCCATTGTTTTATTTATTTATTCACTTTATACCCCTCCCTCCCCAAAAGCAGGCTAGATATCACACAGTCTAGAATGGAACTGTGTCCTTGAAGCATGCGGAGGGTAGGCCAGGCTAGCCCAATCTCACCAGATCTCGAAAGTGAAGCAGGGTGAGCCCAGGTTTGTACTTGGATGGGAAAACCACAGAAGAAGTCCAGAGTCACTAGTTTCTGATGAAAATAATTACTGAGCTTCCAAACAGTTAGACAGCATCTCTTAGGGCTGCCAAGTCAGCCCGGGGGGCGGGGGAACCCCACCCCCGAAGTCGTCCAGGCTGGACGTCTTCCCCAGCGTAGTGACGTCACCCGGAAGCATCGCCCTGGCAACGTCTCCAACGTGGTGACGTCACTTCCGGGTAATGTCACCGGGCGCGCGCACTTCGCGCGCGCGCCAGGGAGGCTCCCGGGCGGCTCCCGGGCGGCGAAGGACTCCCCCTCGCCAGTCCGTGAGTATGACTTGGCAGCCCTAGCATCTCTTCTTGTGACTGGATAATGTGATCTGCCTAATCTCATTCTTTGGACTCACTGTGGTAAGCTTAGACCAATGATGGTTTTCAGTCCTGGTGCAAGGGCCTGTTATACGTTCGTGCACTTGATGTGTTTATTTTTTTAAAAAAATCTGATCTGCTTTTCTGTGGATATCTAGGGCGGCTCACAATAATGATAAAAAATGATGATTACAACAAAATGCTAAGTAACAGTAGAGCCAGCGTGGTGTAGTGGTTAAGAACAGTGGATTCTAATCTGGAGAATGGGGTTTGATTTCCTGCTCCTCCTCATGAAGCTTGCTAGGTGACCTTGGGCCGGTCACCATTCTCTCACGACTCTCTCCCACCTACCTCACAAGGTGTCCATTGTGGGGAGGGGAAGGGAACGTGATTGTAAGCTGCTTTGAGACTGCTTAAGGTAGAGAAAAGCAGAGTATAAAAACCTGTTCTTCTTCTACTCTTCAACTATAAGACCTTCATGAACTAGTAAAACCAATGAGGACCATAGGGACAATAGCATAAGTAGAAAAACGATGAAAAGGTTACAGCACACAGTGTTACCAAAAGCTCAGGCAAACAAAACTAACTTTTGCCTAGCACTTAAGATATGCAAAGGATGAGACATGGGAGAAGCAAGATGAAGGGTCTTCATATAGGCATGCATGGGGAAAGTGCACCACACTGTACAGCTAAGAACAGAATAACCATTTCAGTCTTTTTTTGGTATTTTTTAATGCTTAAATTTGTATAATTTCCTCCCCTCAATAGACTATATTATTTCTGTTTTCCCTTGGGTATTTGATATTCCACCCTCCTTGTATTGTCTTAAGTGATAGAAAATAGCAAGAGTCCAGCAGCACCTTAAAGACTAACAAAATTTGTGGCAGGATATGAGTCTTCATGAGTCACTGCTCACTTTGCTGAACTAGAATGTATCTACCTTTATCTGAAGAAGTGAGCAGTGACTCACAAAAGCTCCTACCTTGTCACAGATTTTGTCGGTCTTTAAGGTGCTGCTGGACTCTGGCTCTTTTCCACTGCTACAGGCAGACTAACACGGCTACCCAGCTTGGTCTGTCTTAAGTGAGTTACCTTACTTTTTTGTTCAAGCTTTAGGAGTAGTTTTGTGGACTGTAAACCATAGGCTGGAATGGATAGTACTTGGTTCAGCCTTGGATGGTTCTTTGAACAGCTTTTTTTCCCTAAGAAATGCTAGCCCTGCTTGCTAGTTTCTCTTGTCTGTGTGGCCAAGTTAGGAACTGACTTGTGCTGAAGATAGTCTGGATAGTAATACAAAATGTGTGTGCTGCATGAATTAGAAAAGGCCCGGATAACCGATGTCCTACCAAGTGAAACACATCCTATCAGCTACATATGCTTACCCACGGAGGACCCAATGAACTCCTCTGCTTTTTGCCTGAAACTGCCAAACCTTAATGTAATTAATATATGTGTCTCAAGCACTTGGCAAGCTACGATACATGATTCAAAACATGCTCTGTTCAGCTTGGAGAGTCCACTCACAAATTGCATGGTCCAGGGTTAGAATAAGGGGTCCTCTATTAGAACTTAGAACGTTCAGTGAGCACCACCACACCATAGCTGTTTTGGGGGAAGCAGCCAATCACAAAATGACTGCTGTGGTGCTCGGGCCAATCACAAAAGGTTGCAAGATCAGGCATCCTCCTGTGTTGGAGACAGCTGTTTCTGAATGGGACTTCCCTGTAAAAACAAAAGGGTGATTCCTCTTGGGCTCTTCTGAAACCCCTCTGTTTCCAGTGAGGCAGAAGAAAGCCAGGATTGGCTCTTTGCTTTTGGGGAAAAGATACTGTAGACACCATATTGTGGACCACGGTTTTAGAACCTTCTGGATATAGACTGTCTGGTGTCCCTATCATGGTGTTGGTGGAAACTTCCATCAAGTTGTAGCCAACTTATGGCAACCCTGGAAGGTTTTCAGGACAAGAGATATTCAGAGGTGAATATCAGAGGTGAATTTGCCATTACCTACCTCTGCATAGCAACCCTGGACTTACTTGCTGGTCTCCCATCCAAGTACTAACCAGGACTGAACCTGCTTAATTTTTGAGATCTGACAAGACTGGGCCAGTGTTCCCTCTAAGCTGAGGTAGTGTGAGCTAGCTGACAGTTTTTTAGCCTCCAGCTCACACATTTTTGTCTGAGCTCAGGAAGGATGGCTCCAGAGCAAACTAATTTATGCCACAGCCAAATCGCTCACTTACAACTTTAATGCCAGTAGCTGAGTAGAATTTTTGCTCACAAGACTCCACAGCTTAGAGGGAACATTGGTCAGGGCCCCTACCATGGTACATATCTCATATTTTTAACACCTGTGTGGGGCAGGGTTTGCCTCTTTTAACAAAAAACACACCTTTTTCTCATTTACACTTCTACTTAAAGAGCGTTTACAGCAGATATAAAGATTGGTGCTTGTTTTTTTTTAAAGAGTGATTCATAAACTAGCCCAAAGGAAAACTAGTTTTACTGTCATATGTCAGAATGCCACGATATTCAGACATACTAGAAGCTACTATATGACTTCACCACTGTGTTCTGTGTACAGTAAAGCCTCTGATGGGAATAGCTGGTAAAGAACCTGCTAAGAAAAGAGATATACAATCCTGCCGGAAAATGAACTGAAAGGTCACCAGTGAATTAAGTTTCTTTCTTTTTATGACTCTTCTGTTCGGGTATGAAAATATGTAGACTAGTGAAAGCTCATAAAAGTATTATTGCTCGGAGAGTGCCTTGGAATTAGGAATGCTAGCTTGGAGGGGGTGAAATGACTTTCAAATGGCAGACTGGGGTCCACTTTACGCATTACATTATTTAGGTGTACACCTAAGCTGTGCAAAGTGCGCCTGCGGTAGTTTGTTCATATGGTTTTTTTTCTCCCTTAGTTGTTCATAATAAAATCAAGCAGAACAAGACAATGGTTAAGCTGTCCTTATTTTTACCTCCAAACACAGGCTTAGAAAATGAACTTAATTCCGTAATAAACACACTATCAACCATCCCAATGTATTTGACAAAGTGTGCATGCACACAAAAGCTCATACCTTGAATAAAACTTTGCTGGTCTTAAAGGTGCCACTGGACTCTAAATTTGTTCTACTGCTTCAGACCAATACGGCTGACCACCTGGACACAATCAAACTGTTTCATTCTCACTATTTTCCAATTTCTATATTGCATTTTTTGATGTTGTCATGGGCTTCAATACCCATCTTATATCACAGAAAGCAAGCTCTGAAGCAGTACTTACAAGGTTCATAACAATCGTTAGGCTGAGAGAAAATTATTGTGGGATCAGGAATAGTGAGTCTACAGTGTTCTAGGAAATACAATGCAACAGGTGTGACTTTTGTGGAAAATTGTGAAATAGGTAGTTCATCACTATACAGTTTCACAGAACCACTATTCAATCTGTTTTGGTTTTGTTTCTGCTTTGTCTGAATCCAACATGTGCCTCTTTCTTCTTTTGCCATTTTCTTTTTTCTCATGGTGAAATTTTCACGCTATGTGTATTAGAAGTTAATTCCTTTTATTCCATTATTTTCTTTACTTATACTACACTTTTCTCTCCAGTGAGGACTCATAGTGGCTTACAACATTCTTCCATTCTACCTTTTATCCTTTCAACAGCTCTGCAAGGTAAGTTAGACAGAGTGACCTGCCCAAAGTTGCCCAGCAAGTTTCTATGGCATAGAGGGGATCCTAGACAAGACCAAAAAAAAAAAGGGGGAGTGGAATCCAACCCAATACAGGAAAGGTAATGTTGTGTACTGAGCATGTCATCCCTGAGTTAGAAGGGTTGAGTTTGTTATCCCAGAACAATAGCTTACCTGGATTCAGGAGTGGGCCAATAGAGATGCAGTATTATGTAAATAGCCTATCGTTGGGAGTGGGGTGTATTAGGGTGTGGTCTTTGCATGATTTATAAATAGGGCAGCCAGCCCTGGAGTCAGTCATTGCAGTGTTCCTGAAATCACTAAATAAACTAGAGCTGATCACTGCAATGCATCCAGAACCCTGTATTTAACAGGTAACCAAAGAAGTCGAGGCAAAAACAATCTCTTTATATTACAAAGCCGATTTGGGGTGTCCACGTATGATGTGCTCCCTCAGCCATAGGCTGAATGTGCTGCCACTCAGACCAGGGACCCTGGCCACTGGCCGCGGTCTCTGACACCCGCTCAAACGTGCCCCGTGATCTGTCCATGCCATGCTCTAGTCCCCCCACCCACCCACAGAACCACCGCCCAGCCTCAGTAGGCTGCAAGCCCACAGACGGGGTGCATGCTCTGCTGGTGGCTGAAAGGGGCGGCCGCCAATGCCTGGATATCACAAAATGATGGAGCTGGCCAGACTCAGCCCACTCCTGCCATGACCAATGCCTGTGGGGACCTGCCGGTGAGCACAGGCAGCCACACGTGGGGCTTCAGGCTGCTCCTTACAGTGCAGCGACCGATGCCCATAGGTACCCGGGTGGGTGGTGGCTGGCTTGGGGGGAAAGCTGGTGGGTGCAGGCAGGGGAGCCGCATGAGCCCCGACTACTGCTAGAGCCCATTGTATTGCTATACAACAGGCCTTGCTCCTAGTAATCAAATACAGCTAAACATGCAGTGGTAATATAAAAATATACAGTATATTTTAATTATTCACAGGAAATATTAAAATCACAATAAAAACCATATATCTATGGTTCTGTATATAAGCACCTATATCTAATATCAGGACAAATGTAAGAATATATAAATACAGGTTAAAATGTATCAAATGTGTCCAAATACACATGTTTCAGCTAAAAAGTCTTCATCAGTGGTAAAATACAAGCTGAGCACTCCATAACTTAAACATAACTTAAACATCAAACTCGTCATATACATAATGGACCTAAAAAACAGCTATTATCAAATACGCTATAGACATAAAACGGTAGGGGAAAAGAAAGGAAATTAAATTATCTCTATATTTGTCAATCAACCAAAACAATTTTAATAAGGAAATTATTTTTTTTTAAAAATAGATGAAACCCAAATAACTACCTTACACAGAGATATTCACCCATGGAGCAAGTAGGAATAAATATTCTAAAGATACAACATGGGCCACTCATCCGAGTGTGCGACTCTTAGAGTGGTCTCAAGTACTTTGCAATGCTGGAGAGACAAGAGAAACACAGTATTTCCTCTTTTTGGTATTTCTCAGTGTCGAAAATTCACGCTGGTATTCCCTTTCTGCTTTTAGGCCATTAAGCTGCCAAAAAACTAAGGTGCTTGCTCATTTGAAGGTATTCCTTGGAGGTCGCCCTTCCAGGTACTTGCCAAGGTTGGCCCTTCTTAGCTTCCAAGATCTGATGAGATCAGGCTTGCCTGGGCTATCCAGGTCAGGGCATTTGAAGGATATATTATAGGATAAACGTACATTTGATGAAGTGGGCTCTGGCTCAAGAAAGTTTATTCCCCCAATATTCTTAGTCTTTAAAGTGCAACAAGACTGTTAATTTTAAGAGAAATGTATTTTATTTTCCCTTGTGGCTTGTCCCATGACATTCAACTCATATTACCATATTCTGTAATCCACCAATATTTTTAAAGCATCATTATTCAGTTCTGCCTGTCCCTAGAAGAATTATGAAAGGCCTAAAATTTTACAGCAAAGGTTGCAACTTGCAGTCCTCGAGGAAGGGATACTGGCAGTTGGGTTCTGAATCCTATGTCGTGTTGACATTCTCCACAGAGTAGTGAATTATTTTAAAAGTACAAGGGATGTCCCTGTTTTTCCACCTCAGTTCAGCATTGCAAGAAGCTGTCTGGGAACGGAGGGTTTTTTTTAAAAAATAAAATGATGTTTTGGGTATAGGTGGGATAGGTTTTTTGCCACCTACTGAAAGCTTGATAAAGTTATCTCTATATCTCCAAAAGTGGAAAATAATTTTAGTTGGAGCACTTGTTGAGCCAAATTGGTTGGCATCCTAGCAATGTGAGGACATATCATCCCTCTGCAACCTTCTTGTGGTAGTTGAGAGGAGGAGATGCAAAGCGACAGGAAGCTAACATCACATTAATGTGCCTGATTTGCACAATTAGTAAGCAATGTGTATACCATGCAAATCAGACCATTCAGACTTGTGGAACTTAAATTTGACAGCATAAGATAGAGAAAAGCATAGGTCTGTCTGTCATGAAAGGTTGGTGGGCCCAATAATAAACCCACCATAATAAGCAGAATGAATGCAGTAATACACTCTATACTCTGCTGGGGAGTTTGGGGGTATACTCAGCCTATGCTAGATCTCACCATAGGAGAACATTCACCCCAGCATGTTAAAGCCATCAGAATATGTATGGTAAGAAGTATAGGTCTTTTTTCAGAGTGGCGGTAGCTACCTTAACAGCCTCTGCTTAGTAAGGAAGGAGCACTTATTTTAAATTAAACAAATAAATTGTCTGTGCCTATGTATAAATAAATGTGGGTTGTAGTTAGGAGACTGAAGTATAAACTGAAAGTCTTCAGTTTGAATCACAGGAGAAGCTATGAAAACAAAACTTTGGTTTTTTTTAAAGAAAGAAAAGTGAGTACTGAGATCAACTTTAAAAATAACTGGTTTCATCTGCTGGAGGCAGTTACCAAGCCTTTCTCCACAACCATATCAGCTAGAAAGCCAACCTTCTAAGCATGGCCTCAGTTTCTTCAAAAGAGAGACTTTGAAGAGGGGAGGAGGCTGTTGGAGAAATGAGCATGTAATGCAAGGCCTGAGAAATCCAGTCATTATAGGGTTAACTATGCAACTTGTTTGTTTACCTATGTTAGCCTGGAAGTGATACCTGGCAGCTGGCCAATTATCTGTAAACCCGGGAAAACTAAAGGTGTACTGTCTTGCTAATTGGTCAATGATATCAGGTGTTTCCTTTCAGGGGTCAAGAAGAAGGAGAGATCCTCCATTGCAATCTCTCACTCTCTAGCAGTATGTCTTAGTGTGAAGACGGAGCACAATGCAGCTCCTTAGAAAGCATGTTTTGTTTATTTGTAGCTAATCCCGTTTACCTTTTCCCCTTTAGTAATAAACTTCTTTTAAACCAAAAGAAGCAATCTCTTCTTTCCAGAAAAGCAAGATTCATTACTCTGAATTTTTCTTGATTATTGGACAAAAGTCCTAACAAATGGTAGCAGAGAGCATGGTTCTTAAAACATGGTTACTCTTCTAAAAGCTTTCTGGATTGATTGAGAAAGAGAAATAGGGAATAAGAGCTAGAGGCTTGGATTTTTAAAACGACCATTTTTTTTTCCTTCCTGCTCTCAGAGCAATCTTGCAGCCAGAAAGGCCCAACCCTGTTTCCTTGCTGATCAGGGGAAAACCTATGCTGGATTGTAGTTTGCCAGGAGCAAAGGATCT
This sequence comes from Lepidodactylus listeri, assembly GCA_029233225.1. Classification (NCBI taxonomy): domain Eukaryota; kingdom Metazoa; phylum Chordata; class Lepidosauria; order Squamata; family Gekkonidae; genus Lepidodactylus; species Lepidodactylus listeri. The sequence continues at coordinate 52,503,898 of JARCFY010000001.1, read as the reverse complement.
TTTTTGACTGGATTAATTTTTGCCTGCTGTAAGTGGAGCTGAGCCTTGGAGCACTGAAGAGACGCTGCTGCCGGGAGAACAAAGGAAGGCGAGGCAAAGGAGCTTTTGAACTTCGCGCTGCTGCTTCTGCTGCAGAGAAAGGAAAGATTAACCCTGCCAGCTCCTGGAGAAGTAGATGACTGAGCCAGAACCTGTGCTTCTACCTCAAATCCAAAGGGACGTGAGTAAAAAAAAAGAAAATGGCTTTTAATGCCCCATCCCAAGAAATGCCAAACCTCAGACTTACAAAAGCTAACTATCAGTGGTGGGAGGAGTATTTGAAGAGTCGCCTGCAGACTCACAATGCCCTTCAAGTATTAACAACTGAAAATCCTCCAGAAACTGACCCTGATAAGACACAATTCCTTATGATGGATGGTTTTGCTAAAGCCCTGATTTTAGGGAGTATTCCCTACACAGAGGTACCAGGATTAAGAGGGCTAGCCACGTCCAGATTGATGCTTCAAAAGTTAAAGGATAAATTTGATAAGCACAGCAAGAGTAAAATCTATTCCCTCAAGGGAAAGATTTTTGATTTCAGGATGAAGGAGGGAGACTGCCTTCCCAAAGAGATGGACAAATTAATGGGCATTTACACACAGCTTAAAGACCTGAATGAAGCACCCTCTGATACAGATATGATTTCTTCAATTCTTAAGGGTCTGCCTGGCTCCTATAAGTCTGTAACCAGTATGATTAGACTGAAAGATGATCTGACTTTAGAAGGTCTTTTGTCTGCACTAACTGAGGAATATGATTCTAGAAATTTGAAAGAAAGTTTGTCTGATGAATTGTCTGTTTTGAGTCTAAAGCAAGGACAGAGATTTAAAAGGAAAATAGAGTGTTTTATATGTGGGAAAAATCATCTTGCAAAGTACTGCTCTTCTAAGTATGCACCTAATGATGAGCCCCAAGAACAAAGAGCCACAGGAGCACATGGTTCCAGTAACAAAGAACCAGCCAGTGGAAGGGGAAGCCATTATGGGAGGAGCAGAGGTCACGTTTCACACACACAGCACAGAGGAAAGAAGTTTGCAGCACAGACACAGAGCAAAGGCAATGCTTTTAGGATCACTGATGATTTTAACACAGATGATAAGAAAATATTTTTAATCGATTCTGGCGCTTGTACACATGTGTGTAGAGAAAAAGCCTGGTTTAGTAACATAGATGTTGAAAACAAACCAAGAATTTACCAAGCTAACAGGCAATTATTGAATGTACAAGGCGTTGGGACTGTAAAATTGCGATTGTCCACTACAGATAATCAATTAATTGAAGTTGAATTGCAAAATACAGCTTATGTGCCTGAAGCTGTTGAGAACTTAATTTCAACAAAAAGTCTCATGAACACAGGACATCATGTCCTGCTCAAACCAGAGCAAGGAAGCAAGGTCTCTACCGAGGATGGAGAGCTTGAATTTAAAGTGGAAGAGAAAAATGGCTTTCATTACTTTGTAGCTTGTGATGATGAGGAGACAGAAACTTTTGATGTTGATCCTGATGAGGAAATAGAGACTGTTGATGATAAGGAACAGATTTGCCAGACTAAGGATGCTTGTGATGATGCTTGTAAACATGAAAAATGTTTATTTTCGTGGCATATTAAAATGGGACATAGAAATTTGAAATCTGTTGAGCAGTTGTTAAAGCAATGTGGAATACCTGTTGTGCATTGTGAAAAGAGTGAAACTAGATGTGAGACATGCCTCAGAGCAAAGGGAGATGCCCCAAGTTATTCTGGGAAAACTCCAGTGCAAAATCAAGAATTTTTGGAAACTGTATACAGTGATCTTGTTGGGCCTTTACCTGCATCCCTAGGTGGGAACAAATATTTTGTGACTTTCACAGAGAATAAAACAAAATACACTTATGTGTATATGCTGAGAAGTAAGGATGAAACACTGCGTAGATTTAAAAATTATGTGGCTATTGTTAAAAATAAATTTGGCAAAGCACCTCAAAGCTTACTCACAGATGGAGGTGGTGAATATTGTAATGCTGAATTCAAACAATTTCTACAAGAGCAAGGAATTCAACATAAAGTATCCATTGCTTATTCACCCCAACAAAATGGAGCTTCTGAGAGATTAAATAGAACACTGCAGGGGATGTGCAGAGCTATGCTGATGCATTCTGGACTGCCAAACGGTTTATGGGCAGAAGCCCTGAACACAGCAGTGTACTTACACAACAGATTACCCTCAAAGATTATCGGAACCTCCCCTTTTCAGGCTTGGTTTGGAAGACAGCCTGGTCTAAGACATATCAAAGCTTTTGGCGCAAAAGGGTATGCACACATACCAAAGGAAAAGAGGGGAAAGCTTGATTCCAGATCTGAAACTGGACTTATTGTAGGCTATCCTGTTGGTGGGAAAGGGTACAGGATATACAATCCCCAAACCCACACAGTAGAAGAACGCAATGTTGTTTTTATTGATGAGACTGTATTGCCTAGTGTTTCCACTGCAGCTGATCCAAAGATGCCTGGGACTGCACCTGATGAGTTCGTTGCTTGGCTACCTGTAGTGACTGCTGGTGAACTGGCCGGGGAACTGGCAAGTGAAGCAGCAGGTCCACCTTCTGAGGAAACTACTGAAACAGAAGGGGAAGCAGGGGCTACACCAGAGGAAGCGGCTCAACCCACGGCAGAACCCACAGCAGAACCCACACCCGGTGTGAGGCGATCAGAAAGGAGCACTAAGGGACAACCTCCAATGAAGTATGGATTTTGTGAACTTGTGCAACCTGCAAAGGAACCCAAGAACTGGAAGGAAGTTTGCAACTTACCTGCGAGTGAAAGAGGCAGATGGCTTGAAGCAATGGAACAAGAGCTGCTATCCATTAGCGAAAAAGAGGCCTGGACTCTCACTCAACTACCTCAAGGCAGAAACCCTGTTGGATGTAAATGGGTCTTCAAAATTAAGCACAAGGAAGATGGAACTGTGGAGCTATACAAAGCACGCCTAGTAGCTAAAGGCTACTCACAGCAATATGGGACTGACTATTTTGAAACTTTTGCTCCAGTTACTGACCAAGCAACATTCAGAACACTTCTAAGTGTTGCAGCATCTAGGAACATGATAGTAGAGCATCTTGATGTAAAGACTGCTTTTCTCAATGGAGAACTATCTGAGGAGATCTACATGGAACAACCTGAAGGTTTCAAGGTCAAAGGTCAAGAAAACTACGTCTACAAACTTAATAAAGGACTCTATGGCCTAAAGCAAGGCGCAAAGGCCTGGTATGACAAACTTACTGAACTTTTAAAGAAGCAAGGCTTCAAGCAAGGGAAAGCTGAACCTTGTCTGTACACTAGAATCAGAAATGGACAATACCAGTATGTTCTTGTTTACGTTGACGACTTGATCGTGGCTTGTCAAAACAGAGGAGACATCAAAGCAATAGCTGATGGACTGAATAAGGAAGTGGAAGTCAAACAGCTAGGAGATGTTCAACAATACCTCGGAATGCAAATTGAGAGACTCAAGGATGGAACTTTTCTTTTATGCCAGAAAAGAAAGATTATGGACTTTATAGAATCTGTTGGCATGAAGAACTGCAAAGCTTCATCAATCCCACTTGAACCTGGATATCTGAAGGAGAAGGACGGCACACCACTAAAGGACATAGGAGAATACAGAGAGGCTGTCGGAAAGCTCTTGTACCTGAGCAAATCAACGCGTCCAGATATTACAGCGGCAGTTGGATTTCTAAGCAGAAAAGTAAGTTCGCCAAATCATCATGATTGGAGTGCAATAAAGAAGATGGCACGTTACCTAAGAGGAACAATGGACTTAAAACTAAAAATTGCACCAACTGAACAACCAAGACTAGTTGGCTACATGGATGCCAGTTGGGGAGAAGAGATGAACAACTACAAGTCTACCAGTGGATACCTATTCTTTTATGGAGATGGACTGATAGACTGGACTAGTAGAAAGCAGACTGTTGTAGCGCAATCCACAGCAGAAGCTGAGTGCATTTCAGCAGCAAGTGCCTGCAGCAGACTTGAATGGATCTTTGATATGTTGAAAGATTTTGGAATAATTGAACCTGTACCTATACTTATGTTAGAGGATAATCAAGCTTGTATAACTATATGTAAGGAAGAGAGCACGACTGCTAGAAGTAGATCTATTGGTATTAAATGTGCATTAGTTAAAGATTTGTACCAGAAAAAGCTGATAGAGATTAAGCATTGTCGTACAGAAGAGATGGTGGCTGATATTCTGACTAAGCCACTGACCAAAGACAAGTTTGAAAGACTTCGTGAAATGTTGAATATGCTTGATGCTAATGCTGGATAATGTTTTGTGTATGCATGTATAATGACTTGCATTTCAGGTCTTGAGAAGGGGTGTTGGAGAAATGAGCATGTAATGCAAGGCCTGAGAAATTCAGTCATTATAGGGTTAACTATGCAACTTGTTTGTTTACCTATGTTAGCCTGGAAGCGATACCTGGCAGCTGGCCAATTATCTGTAAACCCGGGAAAACTAAAGGTGTACTGTCTTGCTAATTGGTCAATGATATCAGGTGTTTTCCTTTCAGGGGTCAAGAAGAAGGAGAGATCCTCCATTGCAATCTCTCACTCTCTAGCAGTATGTCTTAGTGTGAAGACGGAGCACAATGCAGCTCCTTAGAAAGCATGTTTTGTTTATTTGTAGCTAATCCCGTTTACCTTTTCCCCTTTAGTAATAAACTTCTTTTAAACCAAAAGAAGCAATCTCTTCTTTCCAGAAAAGCAAGATTCATTACTCTGAATTTTTCTTGATTATTGGACAAAAGTCCTAACAGAGGCATCAAATGTTGAAGAACTCATGACAGCGTGGCAAGAAATAGAAGCAAAGCTCTTGGACTTTTAAAAAGTTTAACTATCAGTTGCATTTAGTGGAACCTAGCACCTAAACAGCGTTCTGTGCGCCTCGGCATCTAGTTATGCCAGCCACATAACCACGGAAACATCTTTGGACAGCGCTGGCTTAGAAATGGAGATGAGCACAGCATCCCTAGAGTCATATTCGACTGTCTTTCGAGCAAGGGAAACCTTTACCTTTACTAGCACATAAATATATTTACTTGAGGATATTTTTTGCACTTGGGCATAGGCAAAAATATTCTGCTCTATGTTTTCCTTTAGAGGTGGACTTCTGTTGATTCAGAAGAAAGCCCTAGCTAGTTATAGCTAATTTAAGTCACCTACAACAAACCAGTGTGATAGCGGGAAATGATTACCCATCAGCAGCCCTTCCTCTCTCTTTCGCACCATAGAAAAATTATTTCAGGTCACGGGAAATTTTTCTGAAACAATTAAACCTCCAGGATTTTTTTTTTCAATCTACAAAACTATGCCTAATGCAATTTTCCACACCTATTTGCATAATTTCTCATTATTTTACTCAAAACAGAAAACAGGTGCACATACATTAACAGCTTATTACTCTCCCCCTCAATTCCCTTTGTGAGAAAAAGCAAGCGGTATGGCTACTTCTAGAATGCTGGTTTGCCCTTCAGGTGATCCTATAGAAAGGAGGCAAACTCAGAGTCAGATTAACTGAGGGCTATTTCACATGCTATAGGGTCTCTTTTGGTTGTCATGAAGATTTGGATCACACATGAACTGGGAGCTCCACGGTCCTTAAATCTTCTTACTGCAGTCCCTATCTGATGTGGCTTTTGACCATGCAGGTCTAAGGTCGCTAGCATAGCCTTTTCAGTGGTCAAAGGAAACCCCTTCCTGTCTTTTTTATCTTCCTGTCTTTGTTGGATCCAACCCATGACATGCAACAAACAAAGAAACATATATTTCCAAGTATCTTTGGATAGCCTCTTCCTGAGACCTTGAGATGAAAAGAGCGACTGGCTACTGATGGAAAAGGGGTATATTATAAACAGTGAAGTAAAATTGCCATAAAGCATTCTGCAGGAAAATGAAGCAAGACATGACAGTAACAAGGGGCTTGTAGCTCTTGCTGTCATTCAGCTCCCTTCAGAGGCTTTAAACAAACAAACCAGGACTCAAAAATGAGTTCTATTGGTGGCTCCCAGTTCAACAAAACCAGCACAAGGAGTTAAATGCACCACTTCAGAATTTTTTGGCATAATTGTTCCTCTAATGATATCAAAGACTGGAAAAGGCCTGGATTGCTGATGCAGCAGTAAATGGCCATTTCATTATTATTTCAGGTCTTTATCTTTTCCTCTTTTATAGGAATGGAACATACACGTTTCTCCTGAAAGGACATTTTAAAAAGGGTTTCTCTTGGCTAGCCCAAGGTGGCTCTTTTTCTGTTGTCCTAAATTTCTGTCGCTGACGTCAGTGATAAGCTGGTTTTAATGGAAATCAGATCAGCCTCTGCCCTAATGTATCAAAACAAGAAGACAATGTGGGGTGTGTGATACAAAGACAAGGTTAGGTTATGCACCCGCCACATCAAAGGCAAGGACATTTACCAGTGATCACCTGTGCCTAGAAAAACATTGAACTTTCAAGTGATTTGCTGTCAAATAAATGCTGCAACCTTCTGGATTTTTTAAAAAATGCACAATTTTTGTTTTGTGTTGTTAAATATTTTCCATTGTTGGATTGTGTGTATATGAGTAGAAGCACCCTGTAGTATCTGAGCATCCAGATAAACCCATTCATTGTCTTCTGGAATTAGTATTCCAACAGACAAACCCTAAGAAAGAGCTATCATGTTGAGACTATAGAAGGCAAGGGACAGTAGGCAGTGGGAGACTTGATTGGTGTAGTGGTTAAGTGCGCGGACTCTAATCTGGGAGAACTGGGTTTGATTCCCCACTCCTCCACTTGCACCTGCTGGATGACCTTGGGCAAGCCATAGCTCTGTACCAGCTGTTCTCTCAAGGACAGTTGTCTCAGAGCTCTCTCAGCCCCACCTACCTCACAGGGTGTCTGTTGTGGGGAGGGGAAGGGAAAGGAGTTTGTAAGCCGCTCTGAGACTCCAAGTGAGTGAAAGGCGAGATATAAATCCAATCTCTTCTTCTTCTTCATTCAGATGGCAAAGATGTTTGGGCCATCACAAATTAGAGCCCTGCTCCTGCCCTTGAGCTGCAGCCTCTCCCTTCCTCTTCCCCATATAATTATATTGTTCTGCAATGATGGGACTCATGCCTCATCTCTAATTCTTCCAAAAATAATGTTTAAAAAATATGGTTAAACAGAGTGAATGAAAGATACAAGTCAGGCTGATGAAAGAATCCATCATTGATCTGTAAATCTGTAATTGCTTGTCCAGAACCAGAATTTTTCTGTCATATTTTGGATACTTTGTTTCAGACATTGGAATTTTTTTCTGTTAATTGTTTAATTATGATTGCATGATAAATGGCACCAGCATATGCTTGTCTTTTTGTCACACAGCTTGAAGGTCTATAAATCAGTATTTTATAGTGCCCTAATGGAAGCCACATTTTCCAAAGTATGATTGCAATGGATTGGATCCAAAGTCCCTCTTCCACAGCTTTTGCTGAGTCCCAGTTCTCACTGTAGACCTCCCAGACAGCATGCCACGCTGTTCCTGAGCCCCCCCCCCCTGTTTTTGGTGTAGCTCAGGGAGCTAAAGTGGGAAAGGGGAGCGAGCTGGGAGAGATTAATTTCTCAAGCAGAGCATTTTGTAGTTCTTGGGAGCCAACCTGATGTCTGTTACTTTGTGTAAACATTTTTCTTAAAAAGTTGATTGTCTGCAAGCTCAGACAAAGTTCCTCCTTTGGGTGGGCTAGCCTCCCGTTTTTTGTAACTGTCCACATTTTTCTGCAAAACTGGAGGAGGGTCCCCAAGTTTGTAAAAAAACCAAAACCAAAAACACCTCTCTTTGTGGCTCCCATTCCATGAGTTTAAGTATCCACATGGCAACGCTGAGAACTAGGGTATTGATATCTATCTGTCTTCAGAGAGCTGCAGCTCCCTGTTGAGTGTACAGCTGGACTATGTTTCTATGAAAAGGCTCTGAGATCGGTCCCATTTTTCAGAGCCCTGTCCTGGGGAAATCCACCTTCACATTGTTATGACTTTAAATCAACAGCTTTGCTTTGTTTGTGTCAGGGGATGTTTTTTTTAAAAATGCTTGCTTATGTCAGCTAAGGCTGAAAACCAGAGTACGTGTGGATACTAGTTGCAGTCCAGAGCTACATCCATAATTCAGTATTTTGGATGTATATCCAGCCATTCATGAACATCACCAAATGAGACTTTCCTGCTTCCTCCTCCTGTTTCACCCCACTGAGCCCCACCAAATTTTCTTCCTGAGCTGACTCTTGAGAACAGCATAGGGGGCAACATAGGGATCTGGGGTGGGGGTGGGGCTGTCGTGATCTCTGTCACATTGTGGGGTAAGAGTAGCCACTGTCTTGCCCTACCTTTTATGGCTACCACTGCATCAGGTAAAATCCAGTCAGCTCTCTCTTGTGGGTTGCCCGAGGTGTCACTCTGTACTATGCCAAGCAGCTAGGCAGGTGGGTAAGGACTCATGCAGACTCTCTGAAATTAAACTATTTCTACAAGGCACAAATTCAGGGCACTACAAGGACAGAATCTAGGTGTACTAAAAAAAATAAGCTATAGGACAGTTACTAACTAGCTATTTACAATCCATGGCATATCTGGTCTTTGTTAGAAGATGCCCCATCCCTGGTACATATGCAACCGTCTTCAGTGTCATCCTCCTCTGTCATCCTTCATGGCAAAATACACAGCAAAATGCCCCCAAATGCCTGCCCCCAAATACACTCAACAACAGACTCTCAGACAACGGAACAGTTCCCCTTTTCTGACTCCACCCCCCATGTGCTCCTGGGTGTCAGATCTTGGGGCTCAAGTTCCCCAGACCTGGACCTTCTGATCAAGAGGTCTTGACACATCAAAGGCCTAGTGGGTTTTCCCTCTCAGTTGGGAAAGGATGCTCTCTATCTGGTGGAGGGCACCTTTCCCCCTTCCTCCAAGCCACAGTGATGCCAGGGTACTTCTATATCACCATAACTGTGACAGTATATCTTGCCCCCTTACCTCAGATTACAGTGGCATCAATAGAAATTTATTATTTATTTTATTATTTTATTTTATTTTATTATTGGGATTTATATCCCGCCTAGCCAGCGTTAGCCAGCTCAAGGTGGCTCACAGTGGTTAAAACACGACAATATAGTTATCATAAGGTTACAACTTAAAAATATGCCTAAACATCAGAACTCACAGAGTTTCACAAAAATTTCACAAATTTCACCAACATTTGGTGACCATCATTGCTTCCAGAACTGAATACAGCGGTTTCCAAACCCATGGCCAGGAGCTTGCACCTGTTGATTTATCTCAGTGCTTTCCCAAGACCCTCCACCCCCCGTGGTGGCTCCTAGTTGAAGGCCTGGCAGAAGAGCTCCACTTTACAGGCCCGGCAGAACTGCAAAAGGTCCCACAGGGCCCTGATGTCATATGGGAGCTCATTCCACCAGTGAGGAGCTGCCACTGAGAAGGCCCTGGTCCATGTGGTCGTCAACCTGGCCTCTCAGGGTTAGGCGGTGTTGAGTGCCTGATCGCAGTGCTCTCTAGGGTATGTATGGGGAAAGGCAGTCCCTTAGGTAGGCAGGCCCCTGACCATACAGGGCTTTAAAGTTTAAAACTAGCATCCTGAACCGGATCCGGTATGCTATCGGCAGCCAGTGCAGTGTCCTCAGCACAGGCTGGATGTGGTCTCGCGCCAAGAGACCCATCAGCAGCCTGGCCACAGCATTCTGCACTAGCTGCAGCCTCTGGAGCTGAGACAAGGGCAGCCCCAAGTAGAGAGTGTAGCAGTAGTCCAACCTCAAGGTGACTATTGCATGGATCACTGTCACCAGGTCATTGCATTTGAGGAAGGGAACCAACTGCCTAATCAGCCGAAGATGGTAAAAGGCTGCCTTGGCAGTGGCTGCTACCTGGGCCTCCATGGTTAAGGAGGTGTCCAGGAGCACTCCCAAACTCCAGACCCTCAGCGCTGGCACCAACGGCTCCCCCCCCCCCAAAGGCTGGCAATGGAATCCCTACCCCCGGTCCACTCCGACCCAGGCACAGGACCTCCGTTTTTGTTGGATTCAATGGCTCAGCCTGAGCCACCCTGCCACGTCCTGAAGCATCCGCTCCAGGTCATCTGGGGTAGCCCCGGACTGGCCACCCAACAACAGATGTAGCTGGGTGTCATCAGCATACTGGTGACAGCCCAGCCTGTGCCTCCGGGCAATCTGGGCAAGAGGGCACAGGTAGATGTTAAACAACATCGGGGAAAGCACCGCCCCTTGTGGCACTCCACACACTAGTGGGTGCCTCCAGGACGTCTGCTCCCCCAATGCCACTCTCTTTCCCCAACCTTGGAGGAACAAGGCAAGCCACTGCAAGGTGAGCCCCTGGACCCCTGTGTCGGCGAGGTGGTGGATCAGTAGCTGGTGGTCAACCATGTCGAACGCGGCCGACAGATCTAACAGCACCAGCACCGCCACACCGCCCTGATCCAGATGCCGCTGAAGGTCATCCGTGAGGGCGACCAGTGCCGTTTCTGTCCCATGACCCGGCCGGAAGCTGGACTGAATTGGGTCTAGCACGGAAGTGTCATCCAGAAAGCTCTGCAACTGTATTGCCACTGTCCTCTCCAAAATCTTGCCCAAATAGGGCAAGTTGGACACCAGCCGATAGTTGGCCAATTTGGCCAGGTCCAATTATGGCTTTTTCTGGAGAGGGTGGACCATCGCTTCCTTGAGTGCCCCTGGGAACAGTCCCTCCTCGAAGGACTTGTTGAAAGTCTACTGGAGGGCACCTCGCAGTCCCTTGCAGCCAGCTTTAACAAGCCATGAAGGGCACAGATCAAGTCCGCATGTGGTTGGGCGTAATGTTGAGAGCAGCCTGTCGACTTCCTCCAGACTGAGTGGACCGAAATAATCCAGAATGGAACTAGAAGATGCATATGGAGCCTCGAGTTCACTAACTGTCTCAACTGTGGCCAGGAGGTCACGGCGGAGCAACAAGATTTTATCTGCAAAATGGCTCACAAAAGCCTCACAGCCAATGTCCAATTCCCTGCCATTTGGTCTGCCCTGCGGCAGCTCTGTTAAAGACTAAATAGTTCTAAATAATTGTGCTGGGCGCGTGCTTGCAGATGCAATCTCATCTGCATAGCATTGCCTCTTTGCAGCCTTGACTGCCACCTCATAGGACCTCATAAACGCCCAATAAGGTGCTCTTGACGCTTTGTCGTGGGCACGCTGCCACTGTCTCTCTAACTGTCTGAGTTTTCGTTTCATCTGCCGCAGCTACCCAGTATACCAGGGAGCCCACTTAGAATGAGGGCACAGAGGATGTCGGGGGGCGATCTCGTCAATGGCCACCAAGAGCCAGCCTTGCCAGTCCTCGACCAGCTCATCCAACAAGCCGCCAGGGGGCATGGGATCCCGTAGAGCTAGCAGGAGCTGCTGAGAATCCATCTGACTCCGCGGATGAGCCAAAATGTGCTTGCCGCCCACAGAGGGTCTGAGTGGCACCTTCAGACAGACCTTCAGGGCATGGTGATCCGACCATGGAACTGCCAAGGCAGTACATGTTCACTACATGTTCACCAAACCTCAAAGCTACAGGGGGGCAGAATTTAGAGAGCATATAGAGGAGCATCTCTGTGACTCTGATGCCTTTAGTTTGCACAGGGTCTGTTCTACACACTTCTGAACCTGCACATGTCACTTTTCTAAGGTCCCCTTCTTGGGGGGGGGCATAACTTGGATCCCATAAATCCAATCCTCACCAATCTTGGAGGGCAGGTAGAGGAGAGTCAGTTAGAGATCTCCTGTGAGTTTGGTGTCTCTAGCACACTGGGGGGGGGGGTGTTCTACCACATCATGAATCCCACAAACCAAACCAATTTGTTTGGTGGCTGAAAGTTTGTGATGGTGCATGATTCACAAACCAGGCACAGCATGAACCACGAACTGAACTGCATTTTCCCCGGTTCATGCCCATTCCTCATTTTGATACATGTCAGTGATGCCTAAAATTGTTAATCTTTAACTATACGAATTTTTATACAAAACCCCCCTTCCATTATAAGTATTATTTTAAGAGGTTTTTACTGATTTCTCCTCTGTCCTGAACCTCCTTCCCCAAAGCCTTAGTGTTAAATACAAATTAGATGTTTTCGCTATTTGCAGGTTCACCGAGTGAAATGAGAATATCTTTGAACACTTAAATTCAGTGACTGGGGCCATGAATGGGCAAGACAGATCTTTCTATGAACCTGAAAAAAGCCCTAGATTCGCAGGAAAATGTGAAATCTAAAAACAAACAAACATAACCACTAGGCAGCTTTAAGAAGCCAAAAATGATAAAAGGAGCATCTGTAGCTTTAAAAAACAGATTTCCTCAGTGGTGGCTGCTAGGCAACCATAGTATTCCAAGCTTGGTTCTGTCAGTAAAAGGCAGGTAAGGGGGGGGCAGGGCCCTTTCCAAACCTATTTTGGCCTTTGGGCCAGGCCTGACAAGAGTTGCCACCTCCAGATTGTGAAATGCCTCGATATTTTGTGGTGGAGTCTGAGGAGAGCAGGGTTTGGGAAACAGGGGAGGGAGGAGTCCTTAGCAGGATATAATGCCACACAGTCCACCCTCCAAAGCAGCCATTCTCTCCAGGGAGACAGATATTTGCTGTCTAGATATCAGATGTAATTCTGGGGGAGTCGACAGGTCCCAGCTGGAGGTTGGCAACCCTAGGCTCAGCAGACCCTCTGGGTGACTTGACACCACCTGACATGCATGATTCAAGTCAGCCTGGTTGCTTCCTACTGTTTGACAGCAGCCACCCTATGAAAGCCACTGTGGTCCAGGGGTTAGAGCTTCAAAGTAGGGTCTGCGAGACCCAGGGTCAGATGTCCATCTTGCTTTGGAAGCTAACTGGGAGATTTTGGACCAGTCACATATTTCAAGTTAACCAACCTCACAGGGTTGTTGTGCAGATAAAAAGGAGGAAAGAATAATGTAAGCTGCTTTGGTCCCCACTGTGGAGAAAGACTGTAGTTGTCCTAGGTAGAGGCTGAGGTGGAGACAGAGAGCTGAAGACAGAGGGGCACATGAAGGTAGGTTGGCTGTTGGGTGGGAAGGAGATAGGGTTGCCAACTCCAGAGTGGGAAATTCCTGAACATTTGAGGGGTGGAACCTGAGGAGGGTGGGGCTTGAGATGGGAAGGGACATCAGACAGGTATAATGCCATATACTCCACCCTCCAAACTAGCCATTTCCTGCACAAGAACTGTCATTTCCATCCTCCAGATGTGGCCCAGAGATCTCCCGAAATTACAACTGCTCTTCAGATGATAAAGATCAATTCCCCTGGAGAAAATGGTTGCTTCGGACAGTGGATTCTATGACATTATACCCTGCTGAGGCTGTTGCCCTCCCCAAAGGGCTGTTGCTAAAGGCTCCACCCCCAAATCTCCAGGAATTTCCCAGCCTGGAACTGGCAACCATAAGGGGAATTGATTTCTGCAGCTGGGAGATCCACTGTGATTCCTGGAGAGCTGCAGCTGCCCCAGCACAGCCAGTGCAGAGCGGCTTCTCCCAGGGCAGCTGGGGTCCCGAGTGGCTTTCCACATCACTTAGTCCACAGGCAGTGGTGGTGCAGCCCAGGCCTCTATGCTGGGCCTTTATGTTATTTTATTTATTTATTTAATTCAATTTCTAGGCCGCTCTCCCCTTGCAGCAGCCACACAACCTGAGAGCTGTGATAGGCATGCTGCTGCCAATGGTGGCACATCCCAGGAGCTACACTGGACCTACTGGTGGCAGAGGCACAGGCCCAGGAGTTTTTCTGGGTGTGGGCCGGGCAAGAAAGTGTATGAGGAGGAATCCCTCCCACAGGTATTTGTTCTCTCTTAGGTGCTGCCCTTGAAGATGGTTCCAAAACAATCTTTGCAACATCACACAGCTGTAAGAAGCTTGACTGCATCACATAAAACCAGTACTGCCTCACTTGCAGGGTTGCCAATCTCCTTGTGGGGCCTGGACTCCCCCTGGAATTACAACTCATCTTCAGACTACAGAGATCATTTCCCCTGAAGAACAGGCTTCTTTGGAGGGTGGGCTGTATTACCTTATACCCTGACATTCCCAGGCTCCAACCCTACATCTTCAAGAGTTGCCAACCCTCCTGGAATTGGCAGCCCTATTCAGTTACACTGGCTTCCAGTGGGCTTCATTCAAAGTTATGGTTTTGTTCCTTGAAGCCCTCAGTGGCTTGGGTCCCTGAACGATCTCCTCCACCTTTATCAACTTGCCCAAGTTCTGAAGCCAATGCATGGTCTCTTCCTTCAGGGACTGCTTTAGCTGAAGATAGAACAGCTGGGACCTGCAGGAAGGCTGATGCTCCCAAATTGTGAAATTCTGTGCTGGGAGATCACAGCTATTCTTAACAGAGTTTGAGTCCAGTGGCACCTGTAAGACCAACAAAGTTTTATTCAAGGTTTAAGCCTGAATAAACCTCTGTTGATTTTAAAGGTGCCACTGGTCTCAGACTTTGTTCTACTGCTTCAGACCAGCACGGCTACCCGCCTGCTATTCTTACAGATATTGTGGAGTGAACTTGAAGATCGTCTAACTCCAAGAGACATTTGAACTAGAGCTAAGTGACCTGAAATACAACTGATGTTTTATGATCCCTGGCATCATTTATGGTAGATTTGAGGGTTTAATGATATTTGGTTTGCATTATGCATTTTGTCTTTGATTCGTTATATATTTCTATATTAGATTTTTAGCCTCCCCCACGGATATATACAGGGGAAGGGGTGACATATAAACACCCTAAATAAATAAACAGAACTCTGCGTTCTTGAGAGAGAGAAGGCAGAAGGAAAGGGTTTTCTTTAGCCTCAGCTACCTACCCCATCATTTATTGATAACAAGCACTGAGATGAACACTTGAAAAATGTTTTTCTTCCACTCTGTTGGTAATCCCTTTTTTAAAAAAGATATGATGCAGGGAGAAGACAAAGGGAAGGGGTGAATGAAAGAATAAGCAGACTTTTTTGTTTGGAGGGAAAGGTTTGGGAACTCAGTTGCGGCTCTTGGAAATCCAGCCCAAACCTCTGTTGAGAGACCATCTGGTTCTGAATTCTGTGGGAAGGCAGGAGGCTGCAGGCATTTAGAAGTGAGGAGAAAGACACTGAGCATTCAGAACTTCCCATATGCCATTTCTCAGGACTGGCATTGAAAACGGACGATGCCAAGGTGTGTATGAGGAAGTGCACTCTGATTCATGCTGGGATAAAATACGGTAGTCCTTAAAGGTGCCAGTAGACATCTGCTTTGTTTTGCTACATTAGACAAACAGGACGAGCTCTCTGGAATTGTCCTGGACTAAGCTCTGGTGAAGGCACAAATGGGCAGGAGAAGCTTATCTAGATCAAGAAAGAGGGAGAAGGTGTGCTTGTGTGTGGAGAAAAGGCCCTGTTTTATGGTATGCTGTTGGGAGACAAAGAGGAAACAAGAAATGGATTCAGTGATTGTCTGGATGGGAATAAACTGCATTCTCACTTAGTAGTTTTCTGGGAGGCTGGATTGGTGCTTAGGGAGGTGCTGAAACTTTAATCTGCATGCAAGTTATGCTATTACTCTGTAAGTGCTAGTTTGTCATTTGTTGCATGTGAGAAGAAGGGAAGGCGGCAGTTTCTCAGGACCGTGAAGGAAAAGAGATTCTTTTTTTTTTTTTACTAGATAAAGGTTTCCCTTGCTCAAAAGCTAGTCAAATCCGACCCTAGGGACTGTTATTTCTGTGTAAGTATTCTGTCCTATAGATGCAGTGACTGACCTTGGACTACTAACTTCATTGCTGTACCTGGGACTTAATATCCTCTAAATGCACTATTGGATGCGCGTATTCTTTCTTTGTTGCATTATAACTTTCTGCAGCCATCCGCTTTCATCTTGTTTCATTTTCGGTTTGCAGGATGTCTGAAGGCTCTAGGGGGTTCAATGTTCAAAGCTCCCTGTCCAAGTGCTTGGGGTCCCGATGTGGATCAGGACTACAGAGTGTGGGAAAGGGAGACATCAGCTTTCCTCCCTGTATCATTTTCTCCAACTCAAATAGCTGCTGTTTGTCCAGGTGAGCTGAATTTTACCTGTACATAAATCTCCTCTCCCCATCTACTTTGGCTTTTGGCTGGATTGTGTTGGTCATTGTTGGCCATTGTCAACCAAGTTATGCTACCAGATTTCACCCCTAGCCCCATTCATTCATGCATAGGAGTGTCCCTTTTTTCATCTGTCAACTGTTGGCAGGTATGGCATTCAACAAATACCATGGCAGTATGTAGATGAACAGGCAACAGGTGTCTGGAGATATTCTCTGAAGGAGCACATTTGGAACTTCAGAGATTGTTCCTGACTTCTATGATCCTATGTTCTGTACCCCTTGGCGGTCCTGTCGTCAGCACTGGCTGAGGTAGGGCAGGTGCCAAGTGCTTCCCCTGTTGAGAAACAATTGTTTTTCTTATCTCAAAACTTGCCAATGTCAAACTACTGTAAAGGGAACTTTCAGCTTTGTAAACTTTATGAGGATGGACAGCTGTTAAGCTTTCACCAAGGTGTATGTGTATGTAAAGCCCCAGTCAAGTTACATTCAGCTCATGGCGACCCTGTAGGGTTTTCAAGACGAGAGGCTAACAGAGGTGGTTTGTATTGGGGTGAGCAACTCAACATGCCTGGACATGGGGTGGGTGGGTGCTGCATCACTCTAAGTGTGTATAGGTGTTATCTCCTTGAATGGAATGCCTCTCTGGGTCTTAACCTGGGGGTTGCCCTCTGACCCCTCCCCTCTCTCTTTGTCATTTCACACTTTCTGCATGGCCATGGAGACACACGTCTCTGCACATCTCTCCTGTAGATACAATGCCCTCATACTCCCACACACATGATGCCAGACAAGCTGGCCATTTGTGATAGGGAAAGCATTCTTTAAATTAGGCATCTTTCTCTTCTTTTGACTGCAACCTGAATGTGAAGTGGATCTACTTGAACAAATGTAAGTTTACCGTTTTTTGGCAATATACTTCTTGGGAGATTTATTTACTGCATTCAATAGCATGCTTCGATGACTGGGCAAACTCTCCTGTATTAACCAAATATCCAAATAGTTTGCCAGTGCCTTCCTCTGCATAGTGACCCTGGAATGGGAGGGTATGGTTAGAGGAGGAGATGAGGCTGTACCAAAGAGGAAAGGGGGCCTGGTTATAAGTTCTTGGCCAGGGCCAGTGAAAAGGCCCGTGAAAACCTGGAACTGTCCCTGCATTGGTCAGTGTATGCAGCTGTAAGTGCTGTTGCTCTTGCCACCAGAAGTGTCTCAGATCTTCAAGATTTCTTCTTACATTTCTCATTCATTAGAAGGTAGCACTGCTGTGTCACCAACATTGTGTATGTCATCCTTTTGCTTATGTTTAACACCCCCCCCCCCCCAAGCTTGACATTGAGAAAGGGAGATATCACGGGAATTATACCGCTGCTCGTTTTTATTTATATCCCTGTGACAGGAGGCAAATTGTACTTCACTTCACTTCACTTTGCTTTGTGCTTACACATTTCTGGGGGGGGGGGGGATAGTTTACTGTATAAATAGACGTGATTATATGACTTTTAACACTACAATATGCCATTAACATTAGTATTCCAGAGTTTATAAACGAAGCACTAATGTTGTTTTCAGCCAAATTGGTTATATTAAGGCTCTGTCCAAGAAGCATTTAATAGTATTTTCCCTGCACTAGAGTCAGCAAGGTGACTTTGAAGCATTTTTATTGGCTGAAGACTTTGCATTTTTAGTACATAAGGCTTACAATGAGGAGATGTATTTCACAATTTTTATGTGAGAGCCGAATTCCTAATCCAGCACCCAGGATCACCGGTAAATGATTTCTTCCTAGGTGCCTGCCAAACTCGAGAAATATAAATGCAAAGTGTGTGTACATTTTCTTAAATGCCTTTTCATTATGGAGGGTGAATTGCATTATATTTTGCTATTGCTTATACTTATAGGGTTTGGAGGATGAAACGTTTTATATGTCTGCTTTCTTTTCGTTTTTTTTAAAGGTACATTTCATAAACTCAAGCACTTCCATAACATGGAAGGCCTTTCAAAGAAAAAACCATCTTCCTGGTCTTAAAAATATTTTCTATCTCATGGTGGAGCTGGGATGCTTCCAAGTGCTCTAACAGGAAATATGGTAGCAAAGGTAGATTATATGGCTCCAAGTAAGTCATAGTTAGCCTGTTTTATTACACCATTCCTAAGGGCCACTTTTTATAGTACCCTCTGCCTGTGGAAACTTATAGCAATGCTATATTCTTACTGAGGATGCCTATGTGAGTTCAAGGGTTTTCTCCTATTTGATGAGCAAGTCTTGGGAGGATTGCTCCTAGCAAACTCTGATTATTTGATCTGCCTGCAGTCAAAGGAAAGCCGAGATGCTACTGAAGGCCTACAGAAGAATGATCTCCTAGGGCACATCACCAGGCCCTGACCAGGGATATTCAATCAGAAATTTATGGCTCAAGCTCTAACCCAAAAAGTGTCCATTCATAAATATTGCAAATGGTCCAAATCCAGACTGAATTATTGCTGGTAGTCAGGGGGAGTTGAAAAGCTTCCAGCCTGACTTTTTTGACAGGTTGACTCGGAAGAAATAGGCCAGATAGTAATACTAGTGTTGCCAACTCCTTTGGGGAATACCTGGAGATTTGGGAGTGAAGCCTGGGGAAGGCAGAGTTTGGAGAGGGGAGGGACCACAGTGGGGTATAATACCATAGGGTCTACCCTCAAGAGCATCTGTTTTCACCAGGGCAACTGATCTCTGTCGTCTGGAGATCAGCTGTAATCCCGGGAGATCTCCAGACACCATCTGGAGACTGGCAGTCCTAACAAAAGCCCTTATTTTTACCAAACCAGGTTGTCCTGATTGGGCATGAACGGGCATAGTGTTTTCACTTTTCTGCAAACTCTGGCTTTGGTAGGAGGCTTTCTGGTTACACACAGTACTGTTTCTGTGAGACATTTTGTTTCCTGGAGCTGTGCCTGTTGCTTGGTGGATTGGCATTCCTGGAAACACATGCTGTAAGCAGGACAGAGGCTGGGTTTAGAGGTAAGGCTTGGCTTCAGGCTTCATTCTAGGGCTGCCAAGTCCAACTTGGGAAATATCTGAGGACTTTGGGGGTGGAGCCAGGAGACTTTGGGGGTGGAGCCAGGAGAAAGGAAGTGACATCATTTTGTGATGTCACATCCTGTGATGTTGCTTCCACATGCTGACACATGAACTCATGAAGTTTCCTAATACTGAGCTTCTGCTGCTGCCTTGAGCTTTATAGGCTTGCAAGCAGCATTACCCAGACTGTGACTTTTATGCCACTGTTTTTTGTCGCTGAACAAGAGTCAGTGTTATGTAGCAGTCAGTTTGTTTGGCTGGGATCTGGGAGAGCCTGGCTCAAAACCCTGCAGTGCCATGGAATCATTTTATTTAATACTGAATCAGGCCATTGGTCCATCAAGGTCAGTATTGACTACTCAGACTGGTAGTGGCTCTCCAGGGTCTCAGGCTGAGATCTTTAATGTCACCTATGACCTGATCCTTTTTTAGCTGAAGAGGCTGATACCTCCTGCATGTCAAGCAGATGCTCTATCACTGAGCAACGGCCCTACTGAATCCTTCCTCATCTCGGCAGAATATGAAGCACTAAGTGCTACACAAGTGCTAAATATGATTTTCATATCATAAGAACAGGAGAGAAGCCACAGTGGATCGGGCCAACAGCCCATCCAGTACAACACTGTGTCACACAGTGGCCAAAAATACCAGGTGCCCTCAGGAGGTCCAGCAGCGGGGCCAGAACTCCAGAAGCCCTCCCACTGTTGCCCCCCAAGCACCAAGAATGCAGAGCATCACTGCCCCAGACAAAGGGCTCCATTTAGACCTTGTGGCTATAATAGCCACTGATAGACCTTTGCTGGATGGGGACAGAGAGAGAGACAGACAGACAGACAGACAGAAAAAAGAAAGAAAGGGGGAGGGGGAGAGAGAGAGAAGGAAAAGAGCTGGCAGACCCCAGCAGCTTACCCCAAGCAGCTTACTCCAGCAGCAGGCCACATGCAAAAGCAGGCCCTTCAGCAGAAAGAGCCTCTCTGGGCGGGACTCTCTTGCTCTTTCTTAAAGGGGAAATGTCTGTTGAGGCTTTTTACTGCAGGGCAGGCTCTCTGCAGACATTTCCCTTTTAAGAGGCCAGGGCAGGCTCCGACGTTTCCCTGCTGGCAGCCATTGCCTCCCCCGGTGGCCAATTCTGAAAAAGCGGGGGAAAGCTTTAAAAATCGGTGCTTCCCCCGCCCTATCCGGGGACTTGGCAGCCCTACTTCATTCCCCTTCCTCCCTGTGATAGGAAGCTTACCTGAAATAGGGGGAATGAGGCAAACACTTTGCTTGCACGTGCTGGCAGGCAGGCAGGACTGCAGAAAAGGAAGGAGGGCATAGAGAGTGCACACTGTGGGGAGGCAGAGGCTTAAGGCTTCTATTGTTGTGAAGAACAAATACACAGTTAGGTGAAATACACAGGTGATTATAGAGAAATCAATCAGTGATAATGAAGGATTAGATAATCTGTCAATGTAGGTGAAGAAGGAGGAGAAGAGATTGGATTTATACCCCACCCTTCACTCACTTGGAGTCTCAGAGAGGCTTACAAACTCCTTTTCTTCCCCTTCCCCACAACAGACACCCTGTGAGGTAGGTGGGCTGAGAGAGCTCTTTCAAGAACTGCTATTTCAAGATCAGCTCTGACAGAACTATGGCTTGCCCAGGGTCACCCAGCAGATGCAAGTGGAGGAGTGGGGAATCAAACCCAGTTTTCCCAGATTAGAGTCCGCACACTTAACCACTACACCAAACTGAGAAGACAAGAGTCACTGGCAAGGACAATACTGCTAGGAAAAGTTAAAGGCAACAGGAAAAGAGAAAGATCCCAACATGAGATGAGGCCACAGCCCTCAGTTTGCAAGGCTGCCAATGATAGGGAGTTTGGTCAGAAGCAACAACAGCATTTAACGCACACACATACAACAAGTAAGAACGGCTGATGTAGGATCTCTTAGGCGCTTTTAATATATTTAAAAGTGTTGAAGCCATAGTGCCACTCGATATCCATGAGACCACCCGTTCACACATAAAACCAAAACTATAGTTGGTGACAAAGGGAAGTAAGCTCCCCCTGCCCCGACTTACCTTGCTGTGCCCCACTTCTTGAAAGGTTTTTTTTCCCCTTCTGTCTAAGCTTCAGTTCAGGAAGTCAGCTGGCCTGGGAGGAAAATTCTAAAAAAATGGAGCATAATTAGGTGAGGCACTGGAGGGGGGCATGGTTTAGCCAGTTTGGTGTAGTGGTTAAGTGTGTGGACTCTAATCTGGGGGGAACCGGGTTTGATTCCCCATTCCTCCTCTTGCACAGCTGGATGACCTTGGACAAGACATAGTCCTGTCAGAGGTGTTCTTGAAAAAGAGGAGCTTCTGTCAGAGCTCTCTCAGCCCCACCTACCTCAGGGCATCTGTTGTGGGGAGGGGAAGGGAAAGGAGATTGTAAACCGCTCTGAAACTCTGAGTGAAGGGTGGGGTATAAATCCAATCTCCTCCTCCTCCTCCTCCTCCTCCTTCCCCTTGCCCATGTGCTCCAGTTTTGTAAAATGGTTCCCCTGAATTCTTGTATCTCACTGCTGAGGATCCAAGGAAAGGAAAGGAAAGGAAAGCTCTCTCACATGTCAAATTGCAGCTGGTCATTCCCACTGTTGAAAGCAAAAACTGTTATTGCCTAAGGCAGGGGGGGGCAATTGTTTTGGCTCGGGGGCCACTTTGTGGGAGCGGAGGTTAGCGGAGGGCCGCACCTTTTAAAATGATTGCATGCGTTAGTTAACTTTGCATTTCAGAAAAAAATATAAATTGTATCATAAAAATCAGTAAATATAAATTAAATAAAATAGTGGTAGTTTTATTCAATTTATTTATTGTGCTAATTTCATAGCATCTATAGCTGCAAGCACATTTAATTTTAGAATCAGTTTAATGAGACAAATGTACCCTATCACACTTTTCTACAATTTTTTTGAACTCAGGAGTGAGATTGCTTGTTGAGATTCTCATCACAGCCTGCAAGTTAATGTCTGTCAAAGAGCATCTATATTTACTCTTGTTAATCATGTCTTGGCGGGCCGCAAAAAACTCTGTGGCGGGCCACCATTTGCCCACCCCTGGCCTAAGGGAAGGCCTATTTGCATGTCTTCCTGAAATTTAGGAGGGAGGCACCTGTGGGTTAGGGATGCAGTTCCTTCCATCCCAGTTTGATGTGGGAGAAATTACAGATGTAAATGCATTTTCCTTTAAGTTGTAATTAAGACTTAAGTGATTTTTAAAATTTTTGGATGGTCCAAAAAAACTTTGTGTGAGTGTTGGTTGCAATTATAAGTGTTTTTAACAGTGTTCCCGTTATTATGGGTTACTATTATGCCCTTTTTCAGGAGATAAGGCGTTTAGGATATCTACATGCCTCTATTGTTTTGAACTGTGCTAATAATGGTGTTACTGTAATTTTGGAGTGTCACTTGTTACTTTTGGCTACCTTTTTCTTGTACCTGTTTCAAAAATTCAATTAAAAATATGTTTAAAAAAGTAAATGCATTTTCCTTTGAAACCAATGAAAACAGCTATTATGTTGATTTCCTGATATAACGGAAAATTAATTCCGATATTAGAGAACCAAATCAGTTTTTTGAATGGATTTTACGTGACTTTAATTTTTTGCACACCTTTACTCAAAAGTGTCTAACAGCAATAGATGGGAATTTCCCTAGTATTCTGTTACCTCTGTGGAGGCATTTACTTGGGAAGGTCAAAAAGGATGTGGGGGAGAGGGATGTTTGGAAAGAGAATATAGCTCAGTTGAAATAAGATATTTGAGAAACAATGGTGGAAAACGATTAGGGAAGTATGATGATAAGCATGTTTCCTTTGTCAAATAGTCCTGGAGGGTTTGTGGGTGAGGCTTCATGGGCCCTAGAAAAGGGTAGTAGAGGCTAGGCTGTAGTAAACCTAGCCTTACCCTTTTGCTTGTATTGGAGCAGGGAATACTAGTAGGAGAAATGGTGGGTGCTTCCAGTGTTCCCTCTAAACTGAGACCGATTTCCCACAAGCACTGCCCTGGCATCGTTCCTCCCTTTGCTCTGATTGCCTGCTTGAATTTCCCACTATTCACTACGGGGCACATTTTGACCCGCGGCTTTGCACAATTTCCTCCGCGGCTTCAGTGATCCTGTTTTTTGAGGATCACTGAAGCTGCAGAGGAAATTGGAGGAAATTGCGTGAAGCCCCGGGTCCAAATACGCCCCAGGGCAAATAGTGGAAAATTCAAGCAGGCAATCAGGGCAGACGGAGGAACAACGCCGGGGCAGCACTTGTGGGAAATCGGTCTGAGTTAGTGTGAGCTAGGGCTGCCAAGTCTTACTCACCGATTGGCGGGGGGGAGTCCCTCGCTGCCCGGGAGCTGCCTGGGAGCCTCCCTGGGGTGCACGCTTTGCGCGCGCGCCCGGTGATGTCACCCGGAAGTGACGTCACCACGTTGGTTTGAATCTGCCCCTTCGAGGGTGTGCAGTGGAGGAGACGGTCAGGTGGGCCGGCGCCGATAGGCGCTGCAATTGCGTGGGGCTTCGATGCAGCGGAGAGAGGGAGAGAGTCCCTTGCCCCGTGCGCTGTGTTCGCAGCTAAGGACGGAACAACCATAGGAGGTGGATTGTTGTTATCTCATAGCGGCTGTGAACGACGACGCCTGGGAGGCGGAGGCTGTTCTGTGACCGAGCCCGAGGGGCGGAACTCTGGCCGCTCGGAGTGCCACAAAACAACTGTCATCCTTCTTACCACGTCTCTCTCTCTCACACACACACGTCGCCTGCGTCCCCAGGACTTGTCGTTCGACTCCCACCCGTCATTGAAATCTCTTCGTCCCCTCACACGCCAAGCGTTTACAACACCTGGCAATGAAAGCTGTTCTCCTTCCCCAGCGACTGGACGACTTCCCCAGCGACTTCCCCAGCCTGGACGACTTCCCCAAATGGGGCGATTGCCAGAGCGTCGCCCTGGCAACATCACCAGTGTGGTGATGTCACTACGCTGGGGAAGTCGTCCAGGCTGGACGACTTCGGGGGTGGGGTTCCCCCGCCAGCTGAATGCCGGCCGGCGGATCGGGAACCCCTATAGCGGGTGATCCCCCACCCCCCGGGTTGACTTGGCAGCCCTAGTATGAGCTAGCTCAGTTTTTTAGCCTCTGGCTCACACATCTTTGTCCTAGCTCAGAAAAGATGGAGCAAACTAATTTATGCAGTAGCCAAATCACTCACTCACAACTTTAATGCTAGTAGCTCGCAAAGTAGAATTTTTGCTCACAAGACTCCACAGCTTAGAGGGAGCATTGCTTATAACCCACTCTTAAAGCATTCCTTCAGTCCAGAAATGTGTGTATTAGAGTGTGATATAACATTCCTTCGACATTCTGGACACATGTTTAGCAAGGGCAAGTGTGTTTATAGTACATCTGCGGCGCATTTGCTGCACCTTCGTAAGTCCATGGAAGGTTACCATTTGGCGCAATACACATCTGCATTGTGCTTAAGTCATGAAATCATTCTTGGCCAGGTTTTTGTTGGGACATCAGGCTAGCTTGATTCTGTACTTGTTTGCTTTATGAATATCATTGAATAACCATATCTTATGGTGTTATTTGGGCAACTCTGTTTTTCCCTGGTTGCTGCTACTGCTGCTTCCTCTTCTCCTTTCAGCAAAAACTTCTGTAAATATTGTTTAGTGGATTTTTTTATCTAACAAAAATACAAATACAAATCAACAATAAACTGTCTACATAGTTTACAAGTAAACAAACTACTTGTGAGTTAAATGTATAAAATAAAATCTACTGTGTCAAGTACCTAATCCTTCAAAATAAAGATCAAGAATTTATTAGATACATTTTAACACTTCCTCCTCAATTAATTTATGGGTGATGGCTTATGTAAATTCCAGAATTTAATACAATGAGGCCAAGTCTAACTTGTGTAAATATTATTATTTGGATTTACACTCTGCCAGGTTAAAAAAAAAATCATTATTTGAATTTATGCTCTGTCCATTGACCAGATCATGATAAAATCGATACCTTAAAAAAAGGTAATAATTAAAATTTGTATAAAATTGCAAGTTATCTATCTAGCTATCTAGCTAGCTATCTAGCTATCTCTTCAAATGGTAACTATAGACAAATGGAATCAGGTTCTCTCCCAAAAGGCAAGCCTTCCCAGCCTTCTGTAAGTCTACAGAGGGGTGAACAGGGGGGTGATTCTGTGAGTCTGTGTAGTTCAGTCAGATCCAGTGAAGCAAATAATATTATCTGGGCAACTCTAGAATGCATGGCTAAGCGATAGTGCCATCCTACCTAGACACCCTGGTTTAGAAGGGTGCCTTGGATTGTCCTGTAAGGCTGTAATCTTTTACATGAGAGAAAACTACAGGGAAGCTTGCTTCTAAGTAAAAGAACCAGTGTGGTGTAATGATTAGAGTGCCAGACTTGGGTCTGGGAGAGCCAGGTTTGAATCCCACTTCTGCTGGAAGCTTGCTGGATGATCTTGGGCCAGTCACATGCTCTCAGACTAACCTACCTCACAGGGTTGTCATGAGGAAAAAATGGAGGAGAGGAGAACCATGTGAGCTCCTTTTGAGTCCCCACAGGGGAGAAAGGAAGTTTATGGATAAAGTAAATAAAAATAAAATGAGTAAATATGCATAAGATTGGAGTGTAAAGCTGCAGCTCTGTGAAGTCTTTAGAGCAGACTTCATTAAGCTTTGGTGTGCTTACTTCCAGGTAGTGATAACAATAATTTGGATGTAAGTAATAAAATCAGGAAATCTCCAGTTCAGATCTTGGCTCTGGCATGAAAGTCGATGGCCTTAGGCAGGTTATTGGGGTGTATCCAACCATCCACAGACTTGGCAGCGTGGGATATCCCACTTTCCCTGTTAATATTATGAAGTTGTTATTAAGAAATCTGTAAACTTCAGGAAATGAAAACTGGCGGAGTGCAGTTGGCAACAATAAGTGATATTTCCAATCATTGAGGCAATTTGAGGGAGACCTTTTGGCTCCGGTCCCCCTTCCCCTGACCTTGGTTCTCTATGTGGCAGCAAGGAACCGGGATAAAAAGGTAAACTCCTGTGCAGATTTTGAAGCCCTGAGTAGGCCTGTTGTTAGTTAAAAATAATTTAAATTGCACTCTTTGAACCCCTGAGCTAACTCATTGCAGCAAGTTATTATTTTGATCAGGCTGCTCCTGAAGTCTCTTGGCAACCGCACTAAAATAGCTTTCCCTTGTGAATAAAGACCAATCTGCCCTAACAAATTAGAAATGTGTTAAAAGACAAAATAAACATACGTTTTTGGAGCTAGACCTTCATCTCTGCGGTGGTAGGGCAAAGCCGCTTTTAAACCAACTTAATCTGTTAATGTAGGAAATGTGGAGAGGAATGTAAATTTAGATATTGCTCGCTTGCTGTCTGCTGGCTGTGCAGTAGATGTCATATAAGGGAAATGCAGTTCAACAAGAGGCCATTTTCTAGTTTAGGAAGTGGACAACTGCTAACAACAATGTAGGAGAAGCAGAAGTTTGCCAGGAGAGCTCTGTGGACTTTCACGCCGATCCCATTGATGCAAAGAGGTCATATAAAGGCCCTGGCAGGTAGGAGTGAGCACAGAGTCTGTTTGCAAGTTCTTTTGGTATTCACATCTAATTCTGTCACTAAGTTTGATTTTCTCCTAGTTTGTGAGTGCCTTTATAGATTTGTTCATTCTCAGTGCATATAGTAACATGGCTTCTATACCCAATCTTATATGGTATTTCTATATAAAATTGATGTAATTTAAATATACAGTATATATTTTGGGCCGTGGTGGCTCAGGGGTTAAGACACTGAACTGCAGGCCAGAATGTCGGTACTTTGGCAGTTCAAGACCCAAGTGTCACGTGACGGATCGAGTTCCCGTCTCTGGTCCCAGCTCCTGCCGAACTAGCAGTTCGGAAGCAAGAAATTGCAAGTGGATAAATAGGTACCACTTTGGTGGGAAGGTAACAGTGTTCCGTGCACCTTGGTGTCTAGTCATGCCGGCCACATGACCACAGAGATGTCTTCGGACAGCGCTGGCTCTTTGGCTTGGAAATGGAGATGAGCACCACAACCCTAGAGTTGGATTCGACTGGCTTTTGAGCAAGGGAAACCTTTACCTTTACTATATATTTATTGCAGGGGTACTGGTTGCAGAAATAAGACTTAAAATGTGTACAGTTTAACTGAATGGGTTTTTTTTTTTACTATGAGGTAACAGTAAACTTTGGACCGCAGTGACTCAGAGGTTAAGATGCTGAGCTGTAGACTGGAAGGTCGGTAGCTCAGCAGTTCGAGACCTGAGTGCTGCGTGACGGAGTGAGCTCCTGTCTCTGGTCCCAGCTCCTGCCAACGTAGCAGTTTGAAAGCAAGAAATTGCAACTAGATAAATAGGTACCGCTTTGGTGGGAAGGTAACAGTGTTCCATGCGCATTGGCATCTAGTCATGCCAGCTACATGACCACGGAAAAAGTCTTCGGACAGTGCTGGCTCTCTGGCTTGGAAATGGAGATGAGCACCACAACCCTAGAGTCGGATTCGACTGGCTTTCGAGCAAGGAAAATCTTTACCTTTACCTTAACAGTAAACTAAAGAAAGAGAAAAATAAAAGAACCATAAGTTTGATTTCATATAAAAAAGAAACAGGGTGTTGGGGTTGAAGCAGCAGCGATGACAGTCAAAATTTTTAGGGTGGAAACTATTTAAAGGGGCCCATATATTGCTGAGGCAAATTGATACATAGCAGGCAAAATAATCTTTTCTTGCTCCCCCCCCCCCCCAGTTCCTGAGAGAGAGAATTCTGCTTTTATGTTCTGTAGTGAAGAAAAAGGAGGTCCTTTTTATATCGTTCACACACAGCAATGTCAGAATAATAAAACTTTGCAGAAAAAAAGCTCAGACAGCCCACCAATTTGCTTGGAAATCAATATGTGACTTCCAGGTACTCAGTTAGATATGTTCAGTGTGTGTATGTCTGTGTGTTATATGTATGTATGTGCGTGTGGATAGATGGATGGATGGATCAATGGACAGACAGAAAGACAAACAGACAATCCTTTCTGGAACTTCTCTCTCCAGAAATAAAACTCCAAGTGGATATCCATGATAGCTGTGAGCCAGTGTAGTGTAGTGGTTAGAACCTGTTAAAGACGTATAATGCTAAAGCGTGATATATCTGTGATTATTATTTTTACTGATATAATGGGAAATTTACAAATGTATGACAATTTAGGCAAGAGTCTGCCGAATAAGAAACCAAAATACAAGTTTCCTCTTTGTGATGTGATGGTTAAAATAAAAACTATATATATATTTAAAAAAGATTGTTGAAGTAGGATTTGGGATGACCCAGGTTCAAATTCCATCTTTGTCATGGAATCTCTCTGGGTGACCTTGGGTCAGTCTCCTATTCTCAGCCTAACCTGTCTCATAGGGTGGTTGTGAGGGTAAAATGATGCAGTGGAAAAAATGAAAGTCACTTTGGAGAGAAAGGCAAAGAAGCAAAGAAAATAAACAATCACGGGCAAATCTAAAAACACAGTAGCATCATTCAGTGTAACATCACTATGATATGCATACTTTTATGTGTTTTGTGGCATTTTTTATTGTCATTGTGCATAAAAGATATATTCCTGTTGCAGTTCCTCTTACAGTTCAGAAGATATTGGCCCTGATACAAAGGTATAACTCTTGAACACTTTTTAACTGATAGCCTAGTGTGGTGGGTGAGAACATGTCTTCATATCTGCATGACAAAACACATCTTTACCTATATTTTGCAATGTTCAGATGTGGATTGTGCTGAATATACATCTGCATCCAGTATGTCCATGTCGCTTCCAATCCAGCAAAGGAATCTGAGGTCAGAAGCTGTTCACATGATCTCCTGTTTGATCAGGGCTTTTGTGCATGTTGGTCAATGAGCTGATGATGCCTGTGTGAATTTGTCCTAATGAGCCTCAAAACTCTCTCTCTCTCTCTCTCTCTCTCTCTCTCTCTCTCTCTCTCTCTCTCGCTGTGTCTGGGTAAAATGCTGTTAAGTCACAGACAACTTATGGAAACCCCAGCAAGGGGCTTTCAAGGCAAGTTAATTAAGCAGAGGTGGTTTGCCATTGCCGCCTTCTTCAGAGTAGTCCTTAGAAGTTTCCTTAGTAGTCCAAGTAGCACTAGCTAGCCTGCTTAGCTTCTGCGATCTTATGAGACTGGGCTATACCATACTGCCTTCCTTCCCAAACAGCCTCTATAGCCTTTTGTATTTGTACTTCATAAGAAAACAAGAAATGCTTCACTGGTTCATACCAAGAGCTATCTAGTCCTGCACACGGTTTCTAACAGCAACATGCTGCTTAGCTAGGCATCTGGAATTGACAGGTATGCTGCTACTAGGCGTGTGGTGCTTCTCCTCTGGCTAACAGTACACGGTTTCTCGATTGTGTCTTCTCATGCCAAGGAATAGGTTTGCCAGCTGTGGGTTCGGAAATACCTAGAGATTTTGGGGGTGGAGCCCGAGGAGGGCTGGGTTTGGGGAGGAAAGGGACTTCAACGGGGAATAATTACATAAAGTCCACCTTCCAAAACAGCAGTTTTCTCCAGGTGAACTGATCTTTGCCTCCTGGAGACTAGTTGTCATCTCAGAAGATCTCCATCCACCACCTGTAGGTTGGCAGCCCTACCAAGGAAGGGCCTTTCTTAACAAGTTCATGAAACAAACTTCCTGCCTCCAAAGAGCCTTAATTCCAATGGCTGAATGTTAGTGTTGCAAACTAGTCACCATTCTAATGCTAAAACACACTCATAACTGCATTTTTTAGATAGGCTGAATATAATTTAAAATGCTTTGTCCTGCTTTTAATTTCCAGTTGTGCTCAGAGGAATAAGCATAGTAGTTAGCATTGCTCAGCGATTCCTTCTACTCCTGGATGCTGTCTGCTTTTCCTGTGTGGGTCTCTCCCCCACCACCCCCCGGCCCTTGCCCAGTCAGAACAGCAAGCTATTTACACGTCAGATTTCAACCTCTGAGAGAATCCTAATAGTCCCTGAGTGATGAGATCATCGGAGGAGCTGACTGCAGCAGTTTTCCTCCAACATGAATGGTGAAACCAAGAAGATGTTACCTCAGTAAGTAATGTTATAGTGCGATGGGGGGGGGGGGCGGCTTTCCCAGGCGTAATGCTACATTTCAAACATCATTATAGATATATTGAAAACTTTATAGCCCCGGCATAATGTGAAGGCCAAACTTTGCAAATCTTCACTCATACTGTCTTCACTAACATAACAACAACGACCAAAGCAAAGCCACATAGGCCTCTATTGACCAGAAATGCGTTTCCAGACATCGTTTTTTATTCAAAGCTGCCTCTTGACTATAAAGAGGGAAATTCTCTGGGGCTTGTGGCTGCTGCCAGCTCTGTTGCCTCTTTATATAACCGCAGCATTGAAAACGAGCTGTTTCATGACAACTAGTCTGGCTGGTTGCCTTCTGATTTGGGGGGTGGGGGGTGGGAAGGAGATTGTAAGGATCATCTTTCTCCCTGTCCACAACTGTGGAACATTCCAGTGGTAAACTGCTGCAATACATACGAAGGAAGTAAATGATAGAAAGCAAACACTTAATGCGTGCATCCCCAAAGGGGTGATCCAACATCAGGAGGCCAAGATGGAGGAGAGAATGTTCTGTGTGCGGCTTTTATGCAAACATTTCTTGTCTATAGCATGATGACCTGTATACTAGATTTGACCCATGAAGGATTTTAATTTGGCTCTCGGTTCTGTCAGACTTTAATCAAGGGGGTGGTTAAATGGTTTTGTTTTATGTATGAGAAACTTGGCAGTGCTGGTTCACTCTTTCAGATTTAAAGTGTAGTGCCCTCCAAAACTCTGGTGCCATTTTTGTTTAGTGTTGCCAACCTCCAGGTGAGCACTTGAGATCTCTCACTAGTTCAGTTGATCTCCAGACAACAGGGATCAGTTCCCCCAGAGAAAATGGCTGTTTTGGAGTGTGGACTCAATGGCATTATGCTCTGCTGAGGCCCCTCCCCTCCCCAGACCCCACCCTCCCCAGGCTCTACCCCCCAAAAAAACTCCAGGTATTTCCCCTCCTAGAGCTGACAACCCTATTTTTTTTTAGATGACAGTATTATGGCAGTAGTAACTATCATGACATCACTTCTGACTCCTTTTAAGATTATGGAGTGGCTCCTGAGGTTACACAAGACAGACAACCTGTCTCCTTGGTAGAGTGGGCCAATTCTGTAAGAACAGTGTACCAGAATCTTCATATGGTGAAATATACACACCCATGACAATTTTTTCATGTCTAATTCTTTTGTCTCCCAACTTGGTCATTGATGGCCTTTAGGATGGATGGATGGATGGATGGATAGATAGATAGATAGATAGAACACTTTCCTCCTAATCCCAGACATGGATGGATTGCAATCAAAACTGGGCAGTATTGAACATTCATATATTAAAAATTCAGACTATTTATGCCATATGTCTTATCAGGGGTACACACAGAAAATGTATTGGAATAGCCTTTGTGTCTTCTGAGTACCAGTTTGGTGTAGTGGTTAAGTGCATGGACTGTAATCTGGGAGAACCGGGTTTGATTCTTCACACCTCCACTTGCAGCTGCTGGATGACCTTGGGCAAGTCATAGTTCTGTCAGAGCTTTTTTTGAAAGAGCAGTTCCCTCAGAGCTCCTTCAGCCCCACCTACCTCACAAGGTGTCTGTTGTGGGGAGGGGAAGAGAAAGGAGTTTGTAAGCCACTCTGAGACTCTGAGTGATGGGTGGGTTATAAATCCAATCTCTTCTCCTCTTCTATGTATGAAAAGTGCAAGAAATATCTGCTCAATCTTGAAAACAAAACCACCAAGGAAGTCCAAGGTTGCTACTCAGAGGCAGGCAATGGCAAACCACCTCTGTCTGTCTTTTGCCTTGAAAACCCTATGGGGGTCACTATAAATCAGCTGCGACTTGATGACACTTTCCACCACCAAGCCCGGTGACTTATAGTCTACCAAGAGATTCAAGGATGCTTAGATTACTCATCTGGAGTGCAGGTGTTTGGAAATTAAAGCACGAGGATGACTTTTTAGTCTGAGCAGCACTCTTAAGCGTATGCATTTTTAATTTGAATGTTAAAGGCAGTTCAAGCTGAATTATGCTTTACACTCATCCTGTTGTAGAAATTAATGTTTCTAAATAAGTGTAAGGTAAGTTTATAGCCCTTGGCTCCAGCTTAAAAAAAAACCAACGAAAAAAATGTGGTACAGCTGACCACCCAGGGAGCTATTTGGTTTCAGATCTCTGAATAGATTATTCTGCTGCTTTCAATTAAGTGTTATGATTAATTGATGTCACGGGAAGTTCAAAGGTGTGTAGATATCGAGATGGGCCGAAATGCTTACTTGGCTCTATGCAACTTCCCTGTCAATTTTTGGAAGTCAGAAAGTTTCCCAAGGCTCAACCCACTCGCAGCACCAAGAAATATCTGGGAACTTTGGAAGAAGAAGAACTTCACTTCCCTGTCCTCTTAAGAACATGAGAGAAGCCAATGTTGGATCAGGCCAGTGGCCCATCCAGTCCAACACTCTGTCACACACTGGTCAAAAATACCAGGTGCCATCAGGAGGTCCAGCAGTGGGGCCAGGACACTAGAAGCCCTCCCACTGTTGCCCCCCCAGCACCAAGAATATAGTGCATCACTTGCCCCAGACGGAGAGGTCCTGTCTATATCTTGTGGCTAATAGCCACTGATGGACATCTGCTCCATATGTTTATCCAATTCCCTCTTGAAACCATGCTCGTAGCCACCACCACCTGTTGGGGCAGTGATCCCATGTGTTAATCATTCTTTGGGTGAAGAAGTACTTCCTTTTATCCATTCTAACCCAACTGCTCAGCAATTTCATTGAGTGCCCACCGAGTTCTTGTATTGTGAGAAAGGGAGAAAAATACTTCTTTCGCCACCTGCTCTATCCCATACAAAATCTTGTAAACCTCCATCATGTCACTCCTCAGCCATCATTTCTCCAAGCCAAAGAGCCCCAAGCACTTTAACCATTCTTCATAGGGAAAGTGTTCCAACCCTTTTATCATTCTAGTTATCATTTTCTGTATTTTTTCCAATGCTACAATATCCTTTTTGAGGTGTGGTGACCACAATTGTACACAGTCCTCATTTCCTGGCAGCTTAAAGTTTCACCAGCAAGAACTGTTCTCGTCTGTTCAATTGACGAACCCAGTCCCAGCACACAAATCCACACAGTCTCAACTTTCTCAAGTTCTAACAAGGCCATCCCTTCCATGTTTCACAATGAGCTTGAAGAGATTGTGATAATGAAGAAAGGAAGTAACTGAGGTGGACAACTCCCAGAATGGGGTTGGATTAGGGCTGCCAAGTCAGCCCGGGGGGCGGGGTATCCCCCGCTATAGGGGTTCCCGATCTGCCGGCCGGCATTCGGCCGGCGGGGGAACCCCGCCCCAGAAGTCGTCCGGTGAGGACAACTTCCCCCGTGTAATGACGTCACCCGGAGGTGACGTCATTACGTCGCCGTGGCGCACGCGCCAGAAGAGCTCCCGGGGGGAGAACAACTCCCCCCCGCCGGTAAGTCGCCGGTACTTGGCAGCCCTAGGTTGGATACAGCAATGTCAAATAAAACAGTGAGGCAAGAAGAATGTAAGTAGCTTCAGATAAAAAAGAGCAAAGGTGGTAGTATAGGATCTTGAGCAATATCTGGAAGGAAAGCCATACAAACCACATGTTGATGCACCTTTGCAGAAAGGAGACATGAAGATACAATGGGAGGTATATAAATCAGCAGGCAAATTAAAAGAAACAATTACATTTGGAGGCTGAATGCAGAGCTCAGCCCATAAATTAAGGATGCCTTTGGAGATGGGAAGGATTGAGCTCCTTGGCCACCGGGATAAAAAAGCAAAATCAGTATTAAGATAATAAACATTCCTCCGCCAGAAGCTTGTTAGGAGCAAATCAGCCTCAGAATGACCTACCTCAGAGGTGTGTTGTATAGATTACTGAGATATGAAGCACTTTGAACACTGAAAGTGGTATACGAGCAGTAATATAATGATAACTTATTTACTTTCTAGAAGGAAGGAAGGCACCATGTGAATGCACAAATAATATTCAGGAACTGCTGACACTTATCTATGTAACTGAATGTCAGACATGCTGTTATTCAGCAGTACCCAAGATGAATAAGGTTACTGAGGGGCAGTGAGAAGGGACACTTCCCTGTTTCGGTAGGTGGAAGCAGCACAGGTATTGAAATGAAGGCATCCTTAAATCCAAGGAATGAGCATAGTGCTTGTTGGTGGGCTTAGACTTGCTGTGTGAGGCACATTGGCTTGTCTCCATAATACAAGGGTTCAAACTGATCATGTCTCTGTAGCAGCTGAGTTCAGTATCCCTCAACTAAGTTTGTCATAGCTCATCACTTTCACACTAAATGGCCCTTGATAGTTCCTTCTCTGGATTAAAAGGCTGTTTGCCACCATAAATCTCATCAGGGCATAATTATTTCTAGGACATAGTTTCTTTCCATATCCTTTTCTTGATGGTTTAAGGAATGTGGGGCTACATGATACAGAACATAGGGTCTTCCATGGGTTTTCAAGCCTTTTTTTTCTTTTTAAATAGCCATGTGGCATTGAAGTCTAATTGGGGCCGCGGTCACATGGCCCTTTAAATCTGGGAGCTCCCCCCCGGATTTAAAGGGGCCACGTTTTTTTACTTCAGGTTGGGATGTAAATACATCCCAACCCCGGCGGCAGGCGGCGGCTGGCAGAGGAGGAGGAGGCGGGGGGTGGGGGGGTGGAGGAGTCCAGAGGAGGAGGCAGCGGTGGCGGCAGAAACATGTGGTGGCAGCGGCATGCGGTGGTGTTAGAGGCATGTGGCGGTGGCAGCGGCCCGTGGCAGCTTTTTGCAGTGGTGGTGGAAGTGGCGGTGGCTGGCGGTGGTGGCGGCCGGGGGAAGCACCCTTCCCTGAGCCCCGCCGGCTGCCTGGTACGTTTGGGAGGTTCCCCCCCCCTTTTGCACTTGGGCGCTTGAGTGCCCAAGTGCAAAAGGGGACAAAAATGGAGGAGGGACGATCTGGACAGCCTTCTCTTGCAATGATTGCGAGAGAGGGATGCCCAGATCGGCCCAGTGCGGGTTCAAAGCGCGACTCCTGAGAAAATAATTGATTTTCCCGGGGTTGGAAAAAGCGCTTTGAACCCTGCTTCACCTTGGAAGTAGCTGTGGCTGGTCTGATCAGCCCCTTTAAATGTAGGAGGGAACAGCAGTTCCTCCTGCTTTAAAGGGCCGTGCGACCGCGGCCTGGGACCAAAGCTCTTGGGGTGAGCGTTAACCCTTTTTCCTCCTGTGCCATTTTTCCTGTGATATTTTCCAAGCTGAACATGAAGCACAGATACAGTCAACATAGAAAATGCTTGTATGTTTGTCCCAGTGGGATGATTTCAGGGTAGAAAAATGGTGCAGGGTGGAAGGGGTAAGCCCCCTTGCATTCTCCATGACTTTGATCCCAATCTAATGGATCCCATGCTTGGATTTAGAAATGGGGGGGAAAGCTGAGAATGTCAGCCATGACACCCATGAGTAATCCCATTGATATTTCTATCATTTTTCATACTTTTTCAGAGCCACTATGGCCTTAATCTTAGCTTTTGGGAGGGACCATCTCTCCCTGCTGATGCACCCAGTTGGCAGTTTCGTATTGGCTGTCTGTCTCATTGCCTGCTAGGGGTGATACAGCAGAAGTTTTCCCTTGTTGAGCTCTTAGCCATTCCAGGCATAATTTTGCATTA
Organism: Lepidodactylus listeri; assembly: GCA_029233225.1. Lineage (NCBI taxonomy): Eukaryota > Metazoa > Chordata > Lepidosauria > Squamata > Gekkonidae > Lepidodactylus > Lepidodactylus listeri. The sequence goes on along the minus strand of JARCFY010000001.1, from coordinate 52,467,783 downwards.
CAAGCTGGGGCAGAATGAAGATGGAGATGTTCATTTGGTCGTGGGTGTCATTCATCTGTACAACATTACTGTCAGCATCCATCCAGATTTTGTTGTTACATCATGCTGCCATCCTCTGAAATAATTCAGAGTCCCCCCAAAATTTTCAGGATTCTAATCAAATCAAATAAACCACACACCATACTGATTAGATTTATGAATGAAATCAGTTTATTAAGCACAGTAGTTATCCGTTCTAGCAACAGCAAATCAAGTAAAGTGCATGCAAACACAGTACATTACCTCACCCATGATGAATGTCATTGGTCTCAGCTGACAGGCACTGTGTGGCTGGCGGTTCACTTCAGTGAAAGACAAAATTATTAGACTGGGTCTTCCCATGGATGTCAAGGAGGAAGCAGACACCCCTAATCATGCCAGACTTTGCTCCTGTTGAGTTGGCGCATGCAGAAACAAGCACCTCTGGATGGCAACCAGTTCCTTGAGATGTTGTCTTTTTGACGGTCATCCACCTGGGGTGCTCAGAGTTCCAGTAGCTGGATTGCCCCAGTTAAAAGGGAAACTATTCTGTTTCAATGAGTAGGTCAAAAAGACCTTTGTACCACCTTAATAAAATAGACTCTACCTCAGCATGGGCAGACAACCTCAGCATGAGTAGACAACAGCTGTGACAAGTAACTGCAAATGATTACATTTAAGGTAAGTTCATCCATTCTTACCAGCTCTCGCTTCACCTTCTACCTGACTATCTTTCTGAGAAATTGTGCTCCAGTGTCTGGACTTTACTCTAAACAGGGGTTATTTGGGGCTGGAGCTAGGCGGAGCAGAGCTCTGCCAGCCCAGGAGTGGGCACTAGGGCAACCACAGGCCGAATCAGATTCTCTGATCTGATTTGGCCCACCACCGAATTGCTGCCAAAATTCAGTGGCAGCTTAAAAAGCAGCTGAAGGGTAGGGGGTTTGATGGAGAGGCTCCAAACTTGCAGGGTAGCTGCTGGAGCCTCTCCCCCAAATACCCACCAAGTTTCAAGAAGATTGGACCAGGGGGGCCAATTTTATGAGCCCCCAAACAGGTTGCCCTCATTACCTCCATTGTTCTCTATGGTGGGAAAAAAGTAATGTTTTTTCCCACCATAGAGAACAATGGAGGGGGTGGGGCAATCTGTTTGGGGGCCCGTAGAATTGGATCCCGTGGTCCAATCTTCTTGAAACTTGGTGGGTATTTCAGGGAGAGGCCCCAGCAGCTATCCTGCAAGTTTGGAGTCTCTCCCTCAAACCCCGTCTCCTCCAGCCCCTCATATACCTATGAGTTTTTGCCATTGACTTCAATGGCCCATAAGGTATAATGGGGCTGAAACTGACATTCGGCTGGTGATGTCAGGGGGCGTGGCATATGCTAATGAGTTATGCTAATAAGCTCCTGCACCTCTTTTTCTACGAAATGACCCCTGACTCCCCCTTCTGCTAGTGCCCTCCCCCTTCTGCTAGTGCCCCACCATCTCCTCCTACCATCAAGTATTGACAAAGTTACCAATAGAGGGCTACACAACTTGGTAGGAAAGAAACCCTGAAACATTTCAGGAGATTTTTCTCATATCTCCTTAAGAATTGTGATACTTTTGGATGATTTGGCTTTTACTAATTGCCCTGACTGAGTTTCCTTGCTCTGTTTCCTTTAATTAGATTTCTTTCCATTTCTTTTTGGGGCAGTATTGCTGAGATATGACAGAAGGAAAAACAAACAAACCCTAGTATAGTTCATATACTGCCCACAGGACTGGAGGCTGTGTAGATATCAGAATACAGGGGACCGCTTGCTATGCTGAAATGGTATGCGTTCTTCACTCTACATCTGCATTATAGATATAGAAATGCTTTAAGCTTCTTTAAAAAAAAACGGTAATGCCAATATTCATCTCAGTTAACAAATCTCAACCTATATTGTTCCGGGTATGGATTTATTTTCTGTATAAACACACAGCAATATTACCATTTTTACTTAGTTTCTTTTTTCCTTCCCTAAATTCAACATGTAAGGGATTCCCTCCTTTGATTGCCGAGGGTAAAATAAATAGCTTCTTCCCTTCTACCGCCTTCCCTCCAGTCCCTTGCCTCCCTCAGTTCTAGGCATACATTAGTACATGCTCAAAACCACAGAAACAGAGGATCCCAGTGTAAGGTTCCTGTGGAGCAGTAAAAGTTCTCCCTTTCCACCAGGCACATTAACACGCACAGTATGTTAAATTATACAAGGTACACACTGGTGTAGAAGTTTAGATTGGAGGCCAGATTCCTGGTTGGCATAGCATTCCAGCGAACTCTTAACCAATAAAGGCATGAGATGGCCACACAAGTTGTAGCTCACTGGAAATATCACAGACACCACTTGGCAGGAACTGTAGGAGAAAGCAACAAGGTAAAAATTAGTACTGAAGCAATGTGGTTTGCATAGATGCACATGGCTACCTCCCCCACCCATGACATAATAGTTCCTGCCTTTAATTAATATTTTAAAGCAAAAATAATAAACGTACTAAACACTGAGGCTGCATTTAGACACCACAAATTCTTCTTTAATCAAACCCTGGTTAACTGGGGTGTCTGAATGCAGAATGCAAGCTGTAATTTGTTAGCTGACACAAAGCTACCCTTAGTAAATACTGTAGTTTACAAATCCTGGTTTGCTAACTGTGGTTTGTTGAATGGTCCCACATGACAAATCACAGGTCCCTTCCACACGAGTGAGATAATCCAGAGGGGAAGCGAGGCTTTTTTGCTCCGGAGCAATCTGCCCCGCAATTGCGTGATCACACAGGTCTGTGGACCTGCCGGGGCAACTTGCCACTGCATGATCAGACACAACCACAGGCAAGTTGTTTTTGTGTGTGTGTGGTTGGTTTCCAAGGTGCTTAAACGGGGGATTGATGAATCGAATCCCCACCCTAAGGGCTTTTGATGATGCGCACACGGAGAAAGGGGGGGGGGGAAACAACAACAGTGTGGCATCGGGATAGCGTGTGATCATGCTATCTGCAATGCCACACTTGGGCGCTAGAGTGATCACACAGGGAAACTCCAGCTGGGAACCACAGCAAACCATTTGCTACTGGAGTTTCACTAGTAGCTTTTTACCACGATTCCCCACCAGATCAAAATGGTTTGTGACGGTTTGATGATGGTTGCGGGATGCTTCCCAGATGTGCTGGTGTGATCACACTGCTTTGATCCAGTGGTGAATTGTCCCTCTTCCGTGGCAAATGGGTGCGTATGATCGCGCCCACAGAGGCAAAAGTATGTCCTCCCTTCTGATAAGTGGGGGAGGAGGCAAAAAGCAGACAAACGGGTTATATGGAATTTATTACTTTCTTTACTTTTTTTGCACAAGCCACAGTTTAAAGCAATTTTTTTGGCCATGTCTGAATCAGGGATGCTGAGAACTTCACAAAAACTGGGAACATCATTATAACTTAACTCCTTTAAAATTATCTTTGTTGTTGTCGCTACATTGAGCCTCTATTTCATAACCACAGAGATTTGTTCACAGGCAGCATTGTGAGTAGTTTTGTATCTATACATTTGGCACGACAACCATATAACTGCTAATCATGTGTGCATGCATGCATGGATATTGTTCCCCATCATCATGGGATATGGTTTCTCAAAGCAGTTAAGTCAGGTTATATGTGCCTGTGTGGTTGGCAGTGCATTCTTCCTTCCCTCCTCCTTCCTTCCTCCTTCATAGCTAAGATCCCTTTGTTTTCTTTTTGTTGTTATTGTTCTATATATGCCCAAAGTGTGCATCCCTGAGAATAAGAAAACTGAACCTCTCCAAGCAGCACTTCTCCAAGCAGCTAATACTCAAGAGTGCTCACCTAGTAGATGGAAAATGAAATTGACCAGCCATTGAAATCCTTGGTCAATTTCATTGTCAGGAGATTGGGGGAGCACTTTAATTGTGTCAGTTTGGAGAAGTGCCTCTGCAGAGCTCCAAGTCTAGGAGTTGAAATGAACTAACATTTTCTGTTGGTGTTGCCACAGAGGGGTCACAGTTTTGTACAACAGAGGCCAAAGGGGGGGGGGGGGGCTGGTGTCCTAGCAGTGGGGAATTCTTCATTGATGCAGAGGCAACCTTTCCCCCATTTGGGCATAAACAGGGTTTAGCAAGGGCATAGCCACAGCAAAGCATTGCAGGCAGGGCCTCACTATTCCTGATCTGTCCAGTTCACCAGCTTTCCCAAATATGATAGCCATAAGTCATATTCTTGAAGAGAGACATCTCACATCTGTAAATCATTCAGAGTGAATTTTATGTGATGAACAGCAGACATGGAGAGGGAAGTGGTGGCAGCAGATGGGGGGAAGCTGTGGGAAAGCAGTGTGGGAACTCGCATGCGCAGTCAGCTGTTGCACAGTCAACTACATATGCAACCTGTTTGACTGCAAGTAAATGGCTTGGCAAACATTCAGCCATGCTTGATCACAGCTTGCAGATGGTTTGCGAACCAAACCATCTGGGTAAATGAGTCTCCTTGCTCTGAATGTAGCCTTAGTCCCATAACTTAACAGGGCTTTGCATTGTGCTGCACAAATACATATTATTTAAATGGACCTTCACAAGAGCCAGATTAGATCACTTGGCATCAATACCTTAACATGTGTGATCGAGGAAGGCTATAGATTGGGTAGCAGATCGCAAAGTAGATGGTAAATGTACATGACCTGAAGCAGAGAACTCTGCAAGTGCAGAGTGCTTGCCCGGTGCAGAACCTTGTGCAGAGCTGCCTCATGACACTCCATGTGAGGTAAGCCACACGCTCCCAAATGCATTACCAGAATGCTTCAGGCAAGTTTTTGCATACCTACTACAGCATATCTGCATGCTGAGGTTTACTGGAATGAGATGGTTGATTGCAGTCCTGTGAAAGATTCTTTATATGGGAGGGTGAACAGCCCTCAGCTCTGTTTGGGATTGGCTTGAGATTTTGTGGCAAGCACTGGGGAAAACAGATCCTGGTTTCCCAGAGTTCTCTCCTTGCACATAATGTGGGAGGGCAAGCATGCTGGTGCTCTTATATTGCCCGTGTTCATTGTAGTTCCTCTAGCACTGGAAATGGAAATATATCCTCTTTCCCAACCATCACTAAAACAAACATCCTTGCAAGCAAGAGAGGTGTTTCCACATCTGGGTCACAAAAAGCAACCGCATAACATATTTGCAAGGAGCAACTGAAAATTGACCCAAAGACATTTACCAAAGATTCACTATTTTCGACCAATTTTGCCCTCTCAAAATGCCACTCGATTGGGTTATTAGTAGTGCAATGTTAAGCACAGTTATACCCTTTTAAACCCATTGAAGTTTAGAAAAGGGTAACTCTGCTTAGGATTGCACTGTAGGTCACAAAGTTCCCGCCAGTCAAGGATGGCTTCATTGACCACCTATTTTAACATGGCCATGGGGTTAACGTTAAAGACCTTTCGCTCCTGCCCCAGCAAAGTGGTTGACTTTGTAGTTTACATTTTCACAGCAATGGAAAAGGATTTCATTGAGGGTTTGGAGATGACTTTTTAAAAGAAAGTGCTTGTGGTCAGAAAAGCAGGCTAGCCAGACTGATTGCTGATTGCACATGTACATGGTTTTGTTCTAAATTCCAATATGGAAAACAAATTTTGGGGGGAAATATAAAACCTTTGATTATTACAAGCCAGACAAATCTGTTCTTGAACTAGGAAGCTATGAACTTTGGAGATATCTCTAGTTAAGAGATAAAGGACATTCTATACATTTTCACAATTTCAAAGTACGCCAAATCTTATTTGTTCTTTCAGTTCTTTTCCTCATTAAAAATAGAACATTTAGGCTGAGAGAGGTTGATTTCCTGACGATGGAATTTGACATGATTGCTTGTAGATCTCAGCCAATGGTTCTACCCTTCTGTGCAGGGATGCTTGATCATTCGTGGTTTGGTTCAAAACTGTCAAGTGATGTCAACACCATCGCAAGTTTCATGAACAGTTTGCTTCCTATTTGAGCAGTTTACAAATATTTTATAGCACACGAAGCAACTTCTGCAGAAAATTCTGTAGAAGCAGCTGTACAAATGGCTGCAAAGCTGATTGACATATTTTTTTAAAATTTGAATGCTGAGACAACAACGTTGAGGAGTTTGATTCATGTGCAGGGACAATTTGATCGTGGTCAATTTGAATGGGAAACTGGTTTGTTTGTTTTTTCAAAACTTCACCAGCATTCCTTCTTATGTACAGGGTTCATTCGTATCTTCATGCCATCAGGTCTCCACCTTCCAGAATGTGCTAAAATAGCATCAGCAGTACGTATTGCACTTTTAAGATTAGCACCGGTATGGCACAGGATGGTCTTTACTGTGCATTGCCTGCAAATATGTTGATGCGGTCAGTCTGTTTGTGGCTTGGTTGTGATTCGGTGCCCAGCCAGTGGTCAAAAGGCTTATGACTTGGTTTAACTAATCCACGGTTGTAAACCCACTGTTGATTGGTTTGTATGTTTCTGCAAATGCAGACATACTCTAACTATGCTGTTCTATACATTTCCCAGTATTCCCTTCCTTCTCCTCCCCAGATAAAAGGTACTCTCTGGAAAAGTAGATGCATAACCCGTATGATACCGTTCCAAGCTACTTTACATTTGAGCCCCAATAAATTTTTTGAGGACAGGCTGTCTCATACCTTTTTCTTCTACGTTGCTTATTTATAGATTTTTATGGTATTGCTCTTCAGATACTGGGACAGAGTGACATGCTGCAGGGAGTCATAATCCATATTGCTTTAGTACATGAACAAATCAGTCCCTGTATTTCTGTGTTTATTTGTAGAGATGAGAGCTATTAGAAAATTCACCATTAATAATAAAAATTTGGCCCATTTTGTGGTCTGTTGAATAAAATATAACCAAAGTTCAGTTGCATATATAAATATGAATTCTTAAGATTTTGCTACTTAATCTAAGAAAAAGGAAATAATTGACTTTGCATTTTTCCTGCCAATTATTACAAATTACAATTTGAGCTAAATATAGTGAGAGACCTAATTACTTATTTGCCCGAGAGAGATTCTAACCTTGGGGGTAAATTATAAACTCTTCCATCCCCTATTTATTTACAAGTGAGACAATAAAGACTGTGAACCTTGCTGTCTCTTAAGTATTTTTTTAAATAATTATGTACTTGGTGGTGAAGCCACTGCGGGCATCATATTTTTAGCCTTGTACTTTTATATTTTTATAATATGTCTTGTAAGAAGTAGTTGAAGAAAGATATACTGTTAAAAATGGAGAAACAGTCGCATATGACTAGATATATTACAGATATATTGATTTTTTTCCCCTGTAAGGTATATAATAGAAAAAACTAATTGACCTGTAAAGTGTGTGCATTGATTGGTTCAAAGTGAACCTTACAAAGCTGCAGCTCAATTTGACATCAAGCAAAACCACGGTTAATGTAGTTGTCTGAAGGAAGGCTGTTCTACTAACTATGGTTATATGGTTTGGAGGGGCTGTGGCTCATTGATAAAGCATCTGCTTGGCATGAAAGAAGGTTGCAGGTTCAGTCCCCAGCATCTCCAGTTAAAAGGTAGTGGGTGTGTGAAAAACATCTGAAAGACATCTGCCTGAGAACCTGGAGAGCCACTGCTAGTCTGAGTAGACAATGCTGACCTTGATGGACCAATGGTCTAATTCACTATAAGCAAATTAATGTGTTCATGTGGTCAGTCAGACTGGAATCTGGATTTGCTTTATTAACCATTGTTAGTTTTTAACCTTTTTTGGGGGTGATATATGAACATAGATATCCAAGCTGAATCATGGTTTAATCCTGGTTTGTTTCTTGACAAGTACCTCCCAGGCTACAGTGAGAAGCCAATTAAACCAGCATTTGTTGAAGCAAAACAGTATTTGAGTGATTGTCTGCAAGCTGGCTATAGTTCAAACCACACACTAAAATCTTCAAATATATCATACTTCAAGGATGCCTTGGAGGCCAGCTGCTTATACTTGCATATCTGTGTATTGGTGGCAAGATACATCCACCCTGAGGCCAAATTTTAATATACAGAAAGGCAGGTACGGCTCTGTAATCTGCAGAATGGCATGTAAAGCAACTCATGTTAACCATTGCATAAGGCACCTATAAAAGTTCCCCAAAAGGCAAAATAAGAATTTGATTTACAGGGGGCAGATACTGGAAAATTAGGAGTGGTAAAAATAGTGCTCAAGTGATGGATCAGCAGACACAGCCCTAAAACTCCTGTCACTGATGAAATGTAGCTTTTAGTCCAGGGTGTGCAGTCAGTCATACCTAGTAGTGCATTCTGTAGAGGACCTGGAGCTGATTCTTTGCATGGCATGGAAAGTGCAGATGTCTTTGTCCAGGATACCCAAAATTGGTGCTTCATGGCAAGCTTACAGTAAGAAAAGGCTTTGGTTATAGTCAACGATGGCATATTCAAACAATAACTTGCAAAAAGTGGATGAAAATTAATATTTGTTTATTGAAAACATTTTTAAAGCTGCCTTTCCACCCATCTTAGGGTTCCCAAGGTGGTGAACCATAAAGACATTAAAACAAATTTTAAAACACAAGAACAGGAATGAGGATCAATGAGGCAGTGAGGGAATGCCACACAAAGCATAGAAGTCTTCGTCCACTGGTGGAAGACAATTACAAGGGACAGGAAAACCTCTCTGGGGAGGGAATTCCATAATTTTAGTGCCATAACTGAGAAAGACCTTTCTTAGGTTTCCACCTGTTTAACCTCAGATGGTGGGGGTACCTGAAGTTGGGCCTCCAAAGGTGATTGGAGTGGTCAGGTAAATTAATATGGGAGTAGGCAATCCAGTGTAGCATTGTGGTTAGGAGCTGCAGAGTCTAATCTGGACAAGTGGATTTGATTCCCCACATGAAGTCTGCTGGGTGACCTTTGGCTAGGCACAGATCTCTCAAAACACTCTCAGCCTCACCTACCTCACAAGGTGCCTGTTATGGAGAGAGGAAGGGAAGGCAACTGTAAGCTGCTATGAGACTTCTTTGGGTAGCCTGCCTTCCAGGTAGGACTGAAACCACTGCAGAACAGTGTCTCCCAGTCCTAATCCCAAAATATTATTGTTGTTATCAAAAACTTTTAAGAGGTCCAGGAAAATAAACATGGTCACACTCTCACCATCTATCGCCTAGTGGGAGTCACCCACCAAAGAGACCAAGGTTCTTTTGTTTCAGTCCCATAACTAGGAACTTCATCCAGGAATCCTTGGAGCTGTCCAGCCACTACTCACTCAATCACCTTGCTCAAGAATTGTATGTTTGAGACTAGACTATTATGTTGCAAGAGCATTGTGGGGCTTATTACATCAGGGTTTGAGGAGTGGAGGTATGTTGCTGTGTATAGCTTACAATAGAAAGAAGTTGCTTCAGTAAGAAACAAACCTTGAGAGCTGTTCTCTTAAGAATGAAAAAAGTGACCTGAATGCTTTGCCATTACCAATAAACTGCTTCTCTCAGCGGGAGACAGATGGTTGTTCTCTGTCTTTCTAAAAATAACTTCTTAGGGTGGGAATGTCTGCAAAGATATTCTCCTTTCTCTTGCTTGTTCTTTTTGCTACATAGATATGGCCTCTTTAAACAAGACCATAATAAATACGAGCCTTTGTCATCGTGACGAGTGTCGGTAGATCAGTTTCATAATAGTTTGGGACACAACCACATCACAGTGGGGCAGAGCTGTTCATTCTGTTGGGGTCGTGGGAGTCATATGAAAAGAGGAAATTAAATGTACTCATCAAAAAGATACATTAAGATAGTTAATAATGTGACAGCTACTAATAATAAGGAAATTCACAGTTTGGGCTGACCTTCTATGTACAGCCACAGTGCAGCGCAATACGGAAGTGGTTAAAGAGACACCCTGTTGTGCTAAGTTATTAGAAGTCACCCTTGACTATAAATTTCCTTGTTTTTACTAGCTTAGGTTACGAAGCATTCTTTAAAAAAGCCTTCATGGTTAGTGAATATCCTTTGTTTTTCTTATATATTTGGGGTTCTTGGGTGAAGAAAACTGGTCCATACAGCACTGGCATAGCCCTTAATGGAGTGTACACAATTTAAAAACACAGTTCGCAAAGCTTAAATTTATTTTTACACACACACACACACATATATATAAATATAAAATGCCTTTGTATCTATATACTAATAGCGAAGGCGCCCCCTTCGTGCGGATATCTAAATCTGTGCGGGGGGCACCTGGGAGGCAGGGAGATTTTTCTACACACTTGGGTGACTCCCCAAGTGTGTAGAAAAATCCAAAAAGTAAAAAAAATATATTGGGGGGATAGTTAAATCCCCCCAAAAGTGAAAAGTTCCCTGCGCACGCACACTTATCTTGACTCCGTGGCTGCTGTTGGCAGCAGCAGCGGTGGTGGCTTGAGAGGCCCTTGCCAGGCCTTGCCATTGCTGGGGGGGTGGGTAGGGAAGGGAGCTGGGGGGAACTGGGGGGGGAGCTGGTGAGTGAGAGCAAGCCGGGAGGTGGGAGGGAGGGAAACGCTGGGCCTGAGTGGTGTTAGCCACTCAGGCCCAAGTAAGAGTGGGCTGGGGGGGGCAGGATGGAGAGAAATGCCGGGCCAACTGGGGGTGAGAGGGGGGAGAGTGGCAAGGCCCAGCCGCTCCGGGCCTTGCCAGGCCAAGCTGGGGCCAGGAGGGGGGAGAGCGGCAAGGCCTGGTGGCTCCGTGCAGCACAGGCCTTGCATGGGGCAGGCTGGAGTGGATGGGGAAGGGATGGTGAGGCTCATCTGGCACAGAGCCGCAGGCCTTGCTGGGGCAGCAGGGGGAGAAGGATTGGCTCCTTCTCTCCCCCTCCACGGATCCCGCAGGTCCCGCCTCTTGTAATATATATATATATATATATATATATATATATATATATATATATATATATGCCTTTGTTACGTATTAAAATGCAGGCAGAACACACACACACATTTATATATATATGTTCTGCCTGCATTTTAATACTTACAAAGGCATATCTCACCTAAGAGCTGGTTTATACTGACAGTGCTGCAGTTAAATTAGAATAACAAAGACCTTTAAAAGGAGGAATGTTTCTAGGGCAGAGGAAATTTAATGGGATTCCTTATAAACTGTTTTAAGCATTAAGGATAAAAATTAAAGATAAAAATTATTTTTAAAAAAACATACAAAAAAAGTGGATGCACTTGGGAAAGCATTCTTGTCCTTGAACATAAAACAGTGGTACACTGGGGTATTCACAGAAGCAATAAATCCTTTGCACATGTCAGCTTAAAATGGGGGGGGGGGGTGCCACTTCTAAGTAAGGTCTTCATTAACATCCCATACTTCAAGGATACAGTTTGACATGGACAATAGAAGATCCAGTTTTTATTTTATGTAGATCATGAATGAAAGTTTGTGATGAACTTTAGCCGGTTCGTAATTCATGAACTCAAGTTTGTGGTGGCAGAACTTTTGTGAACTTTTAGTGCTGTTTGTGCATTAATGGAGACAGACTGGTGCCGATCAATTAAACTACTTACAAAACTGTTTACAAAACTCCAAGGCAACAATAGGAGCCCTCCACATCTTAACAGGTACCGCGGGCCACCAATCACAGAGTTCCAGTTCTGCTCTATGGGCGCAGAAGCCTATACATTCATCAGCTCTGCTCCCTTCCTCTTGTTTGTTGGCTAGTGAATTGAGAGAGACATGGAGCTAGCAGAGCTGAGTCATTGCTTTGCTTTCTACTTGTGGTATGCTCTCTGCTGCTAGGATTCATTGCTTCCTGTGGAGCAGAGTGGACTCAAGTGTGAGAGTCCAAGAGTTTTCAAACTGCAAACAAAATTCTTAACCAGAAGGTTCTTTATTTTCAGTGGATCTAATAGTCGTCTACATGCCCTGAGTCAGTAATAGGGGAAAGGGGTTGGAGGGGTTACAGATATAGTGTATTCAAACTGTGTAATGCAAAGGGAGGCCTCCAATCCTGTTACAGAGAAAAAGGCGCTCAGAAATGCTGGACGGTTTATTCCCAGGCTAAAAGCAGGAAGAAAGTTACAGTTAGCACCTGCAAATGCAAAGCAGTGAAGCTGCTGGAAAAGTCAGTACATTCAAGGTTAGGGAGGCAGAATAGATAAGACACTGTGAGTGAGAGTCAATACATTTCAAGGGTGGGGATGTGAGGGAGTGATGTTGTGGATTTTAACAAGCTACCTCCTGGCCGGGAATGGCAGCCATAGCTGACATAAAGGCTCTGAGCAACAATCTCTTGTGCTCACACTGAACACTGGGGCTTAGTTTGGGTGCCTCCCCAGAGCCCCCACATTTATATACCCCCACCCCTCTTGCTTGTGATCTGCTCTCTGCTGCTGGGGTGGGTGTGTAGGTAGGTGGATTCAGGGTTCTGAGCCACACAGTCTCTGTGCTCATGCTGAGCACTGGGGCTTAGCTACTGGGTTCCTCCCCAGAGGACCACATTTGTACACCACACCACCCTCCTGCCTGTGAACATCATGAGGATGAAAGGAAGGGGTGCTCGTTGTGGGGAAAAGAAGCCCTCCCCCATGTACCAGAGGCCCCTGTCACTGGGCACCAAACCCAGCCTGCCACTCCCTGGAGTCTTGCCCCAGCAGAGCATCACCAGGGGTCTCAGAGTCTTCTTCCCCTGCTCTGTCCTTTGGGTTTTCCCATAAGGAAACAGAGATTTTAGCAATGTCCAGAAGCCAACAGTTGCTGAAAGTATTTGGAGAGGACTATGACAGCAGCTGTTCAGAGACTGGTGGGGAAGCATCCTCCCTTCCACATCACAACTCCCTGCTGGTCCTGCTGCCCCAAGTACACTCCCATCTGGTGTCTTCCAGCCCAGTGCCAGAAAACAGAAAGGCCACCCTATGGAAACATTTCTGCACCCTCCCCAGTGACCCCTGTGTGGCAGTGCTAGGTGTGCCATGCCCATATCTGCAGGGGCACAAACACCCAACAGCTGTTTTCTTCCATTCTCCACAAGCACATGCAAAGGGTGCATGAGCTTGAATGATTGGTTGACCCTCTCCCAAATGAGGCATGTCCTGAAGCCCTTCCAGGACATCACCAGTGTGCTCTGCTCCCACACAGCCAGCCTGGGGCAAGTCTTCCCTGTAGGGTTCGGCTGTCCTTCCACAGGTTCGGTCCTTGGCAGAGAGGTGGCAGGTGGGCATCACCACCAGGTTTAATCCTCTATCTCAAGAACAGGAGTACAAGCTGGCCTGTATCTGCGACCCATGGATTAAGGGCAGCATTGCTTTCTGGAATGCAGAGCTCATGGAGTGGAAGTGTGAGCTCTGCAAAGAAGTGCAGAGGCTTCAGGCCAGCAGAGGTGGCCAGAGGAAACAGTGGGTGGAAGAAGCTGGGAGGGGGGGGGGAGGAGGAGCTGCAAACTAGTACCTTTGTCTTCAAGAGCCCAACCAGGCAGAAGCCCCACAACCGGTTGTTGGTAGTAAAGTGGGAGGTGAGCAACATCAGCGGGGAGGTCAGGCATGCCATGGCAGAGGATTCAGCAGTGGTGATGGTGAGGAAGTAACTCACCGAGTCCCCTGAGACTGCCTGTGCCAATCCCCTCGAATAATGGTCAAGCAAGACCATCATCTGGGCCGTCCTCTCTTGCATGGCCATGAATCTTATCTCCTGCCCTCCCACCAGCATCCAGAGAGAGCGGGTGTTCTCCCACCTGGGAGACCTTCTCAGCCTCCACTGCTCCTGCCTGGATCTGGCCAAGGTGGATGAGTTGGCCTTCTTGAAAGTCAGCCTCCCCCTGCTTGGCCACCCTGTTCTGGACCTGGTGGAGTAAGATCCAGGCCTACTGATGTCCCATTGTGTGTCCCTCCATTCCTCCTCCTCAATGGGTGATCTGGCCTGTGGCCTGCAGGTTGCATCCTTGGCTCTTGGGTGGGAAAATGGCCACCTCTGCTGGGTGGGGGTGGGCTGGCCCCATCCCCAGCCCAAACATTTACCTCATGAGAAATCACCTACCTCATGAACCAACATCTACCTCATAGCACAATACCTACCTCATGGAACAACATCCACCTCAGCAAACATCTACATCAACCAACATCTGCCTGCACAAAGCAAGCCCCTGTTTTGACTACCTCTTTCTACTGCATTTGTACAATTCACATTCACAACAGGTGATCTCTTATCTGTACAATGTATTCCACTAATGTGGTATCTGGCTGGAGTGCCCACCAAGCAGCCATGGGGTTATTTTGGGGGGGCCCTGTTGAAAGTCTGGGGATGCCTGGTCTGCCTTTCCATCTGTCCTTCATAACCTGTCTTTTTAGACATGAGGAGTGGCCCTGCCAGCTTCACGTATGTTTCCATTTATCCTCAGAGTAGAAGAATTCACCACAATGGATGGGTGCACTACGAACCCAGTTGCAGAGTAGAATAACACCCTCCATGTTGGTGGGTGTGCTCTGCACCTGTGTGTTTAAGCCTGAGCTGGTGGGTACCTTGGATGAGGGCCCACATTTATTATACCTTCCTTGCTGCCATGGGGGTACTTTGGGAAACCCCGTCAAAAGTCTGGGGATGTCTGCCTTTCCATCTGTCCTCCAAGTACTGGCTGTGTATTTCAGCCCTGGAGGAGGGGCTGTGAGACCTGTGGGCACACTTCCCTTCCTCGTGGTGTCCGGCTGGGGTCCCTGCCAAGCTGCCGTGGGGATATTTTGGGGAGCCCCCATCAAAATTCTGGGGATGCCTGCTCTGCCTGGATGTGTGTTTCAGGCCTGGGGGGCTGGGAGTGCTGTGGGCATGCTTCCATTCCTTGTGGTATCTGCCCGAGGGGAGGTGGTCTGCCAAGCTGCCCTGAGATTATTTTGAGGAGCCCATGTCTGCCTTTCTGCCCTTCTACCAGCTTCACGTGTGTTTCCATTTATCCTCAGAGTAGAAGTCACCCCGATGGATGGGTGTGCTCCAGAGCCAGTCGCAGAGTAGAATAATACACCCCTGTTGGTGGGTGTGCTCTGCAGCACCTGTGTGTGTAAGCCTTAGCTAGAGTACCCTTATACCCTTGCAGGTGCTGTGGGTGTACTTTGGGGAGCCCCCATCAAAACTCTGGAGGCATCTGCCTTTCCATCTGTACTTGCAAAACTGGCTGTGTGTTTTAGCCCTGGGGTGTTGTGAGCACACTTGGGGGGTTGGGTGTCAGGGCTGGACTCAGGGCTTCAAGCCACCACATCTCCATGCACTGTTGCACACTTTGGGATTTGGGTGTCTGGGTTGGACTTGGGGCTTTGAGCCACCATGTCTACATATGTCTCAGAGCTTTGAGCCACTATCTCTGCATGCATCATTGCATGCTTTTGGGTTTGGGTCTCGGGTGGTCTTACCAAGATTTCAAGCGACTACATCTACATACATCTCAGGGCTTTGAGCCACCATGTCACAAGCTGATTTGGTTTATGACAATCCACAAATCGGTTTATGGGTCCACCATGAATCGAACCACGTTTCCCTAGTTCATGCCCATCCCTAACCCCAATAACCCTTCCTATTTCTACCCCTGTATAAATTGTAAGGTTGGGATCCAAAGTGCTACTTCAGGCACATCTGGTGTATTTAATATTCTTATGAGAATTTCATGTTTTTTCCCCCACCCAAACTCAGCTTACATTGAAAAGACTCCTTGGATGCCTGACACTAGTCATGCTGTTCTTGGATGGAATTGCAATACCCTAAAATTGGATGGAATTGCAATACCCAGGCACCCAACATCACCTGATCCTCCCTGGCCCTAGGGAGGCCAGGTTGGCATCTACCAGGACCCAGGCCTTCTCAGCGGCAGCTCCGTCCTGGTGGAATGAGCTCCCAGAGAACATCAGGGCCCTGCGGGACCTTTTACAGTTCCGCAGGGCCTGCAAAGTGGAGCTCTTCCACCAGGCTTACACGTAGGAGCCGCCACTGGGGGAAAAGGGGCCACTGGTGCTGCTAGTCAGACGATCTTGGCCGGGAAATCACTCATGGAAATGCCGCCTGCCTAGGGACACAGGGATTGCTCCTGTTGTGCAGGCTCTGCATCATCACTATCTGTTGGATTCTTGTATCTGTATGTTTTTATGACTTGTGTTTTATGTTGACGAAGTTTAACAAATTTTAACTGTTTTGTGATTGTTGATTTTATTGATTGTTAGCCGCCTAGAGCCGGCCTTGCTGGCTAGGCGAGGTATAAATCTAAATAAAATAAATAAAATAGCATGTTCACTACCTGCTGATGCTGCTTACATGTATTGATGGAAGCTTAAGCATTCTCTGTGACACACAGGTTGTGATCACACCCGCGAGATAAAGCGGGGGGAAGTGAGGCTATTTCCTCCGGAGGAAACTGACCCACAGTTACGCGATCACACAGAGCCCACCACTGCGTGATCAGACACAACTGCGGATGAGTTGGGTGGGTTTTTTGCCTTTTTAAAATTTGCTTAAATGGGGGATTGATGAACTGCATCTCCACCCTGAGGGCTTCCTATGGTGGTATGCGATGATGCGCATACTGAGAAGGTGAATAAAACAATGGCATGGCGTCAGGATAGCCTGATTAGACTATCCCAACGCCATGAGTGCGCACTGGAGCGATCACACAGGGGAAAGTCTGTCTGTGGCCCATAGCAACCCATTTGCTACCGGACTTTCACTAGTGTTTTTTTTTTACTCCGCTTCTGTGACAGAGCAAAACGGCTTGCCGACAGCTGCAGGGTGCTTGCCAGATGTTTGCGTCTGATCATGCCCTTTAAATTCGCCTGGCATTCGTGACTACTTGGTGCATGTGATCATGACCACAGTACCTCTAGCCAATCCATGCATCAGTCATGGCCCTTCCTTGAGAAGTGTGTTTTGTTCCCATCACATTCAGGTCACTTCATGGTAATACCCTGTTCTTGAGGATGATGGTTTAGAAGCTTCAGTTGGTACAAAATGCAGCAATGAGACTGGGTGGCTTGGGTAAGAAGGGAATGCATCATGGTTATGTGGTATAAAGACCTCCAGTGATAAACAACACACATGAATTGCAGCCAGTCTGTCACACCACTCATAAAAGGAGCTACACTGGTTGCTGATTGGCTTCTTGGCACAGTTCAGAAGTGTTGGTCATTACCCTTGAAAACCTACATAGTCTTGGATTAGTGTAAAGGACCATCCACTCACATATTGTCTGCCCATCAATGGAGGTTCCCCCACCTGAGGCATGATGAATGACAACAAGGCCTTTTCTATTGTGGCACCTGAACTCCTTCCCTGCAATTATCTACCTGATACCAAGCCTGACAATCATTGAGTGCCTGGCAAAGAGCACTTTCTTCTCTTTTGTTCTCCTAAAGAGCTCTTTCTATTTTTCCCTGTTGGTTTCTTTTTCGTCTGTGAAAATTGCTTTCTGTAGGAATGTAGATTGATTTAGAATATATTTATGACCCTTTAAAACTATTTTAATGCAGCTTTGTCTTCTAAAAAAAGCTTTTTTAAGTGTAATGTTGCAGTGTATCATATTATTGTTTTATTGCTGCTTTGTTTAAATGGATATGATTTGAGACTTTGTTGCTTTAGTTATGCCAGCCAGGAGCAAGTATGGCTGAGTGCACAAGATATAAATATTACAGACAAACAAATAAATAATAGATTTGTTTTCCAAGGTGAATAATAAAGTGGTCCACTTCCTTGATCAGTCTGTGATAGCCATTGTTTAAAACCCAGTTCTGCCACCCAGATTGTCTTCTGAATAAACAGTCTGAGCTTTGGCTGATTGGTGTCAGCTACCAACACTGTTGATACAAATAGCTTCACAGCCACAGTCTCTAACCACCACCCCCAACTCGCAAAGCCCGTTTTAAGTCTTGGAGGGGAGGGTAACCCCAGTCCATATGTGCAATCTCATGTGTGCATTTAAGGGGCCCTGGTAGTTCACGGCAATTATGTGAAATAACTCCCATTGATTTCATTAGAACTTTATGTCGAAGTAAATGTGTTTCAGATTATGCTGCCAATCACGAGCATTAGAGAAAACAAAAAAAGAGATCTCTTTGCTTCAATGGGGGTTTTCAGAGAGGCTTGTTTGCATTAGCCTTTATCTCTGCCTTCATTGTCATGATCCCTTTCCAGTCAAATCTGGAAGCATTTGTTTATTCGTTAAAACCTAATAGTGGCAGTATTAAATTGAGGGATAATGTTTGATTGAGCTGATGAATATTGGGAAAATGTAGTTAACGCTAGCCATTTAAAATATTCTGGACTATTAATGAATGTCAGTGCTCTGTTTAAGAATGTGACAGGCTCAATCAGAAGTTTCCTGTGCTTAAAATGTGTTCTTCCAGCTACAACTGCACACAGCACAAAGACACATTGCATCTCTATTAAAGGTACAGATTAAGGTTCCTAGTGTGGTGCCCACCAAGTGTTTTAGAAAGTGGGTGGGGCCAGGTGGAGCTTTTGCCCAGCAAGATTTCTGATTGGCCATTGGAGATTTGATTGGCTGTGCAGATTCTTAAGAACAGTGCTTTAGCAGCAGCTACCGCCACAACACAAGGATCTTCACTGTGTGACTGAAGGTAAACCATTTTGCAGCTGGCTCCGCCTCCAGAAGCAGCCATTTTGTAGCATACCGTACCATGTCAGAATACCAAAGGTGCTCACGGGCTCAACAGGTAGGGCTGCCAAGTCCCCCGCTAGGGCGGGGGAAACACCGATTTTTAGTGCTTACCTCCCGCTTTTCCAAAGATGGCCACCGGGGGGACAAAATGGCTGCCTGAAAAGGGAAATGTCTGCAGAGAGCCTACTCTGCAGTAAAAAGCCTCACCAGACATTTCCCCTTTAAGAAGTCAGCAAGAGAGCTTCCACAGCAAGAGAGCCCCGCCCAGAGATTAAGGAGGGACTGAAGGAGCTGCTTTTGCATGTGGCTGGCAAGGTGAGTGTCTCTTCCAGCTCTTTTCATTCTCTCTCCCTTTCTTTTTTCTGTCTGTCTGTCTGTCTCTCTCTCTGTCCCCATCCAGCAGAGGTCTATCAGTGGCTATTATAGCCACAAGGTCTAAATGGAAGTAAGTGCCTCTGCCAGTTTTTTCCCCTTCTCTCTCTCTCCCTCTTTCTTTCTTTTTTCTGTCTGTCTGTCTGTCTCTCTCTCTCTCTGTCCCCATCCAGCAGAGGTCTATCAGTGGCTATTATTAGCCACAAGGTCTAAATGGAACCCTTTGTCTGGGGCAGTGATGCTCTGCATTCTTGGTGCTTGGGGGGCAACAGTGGGAGGGCTTCTGGAGTTCTGGCCCCGCTGCCGGACCTCCTGAGGGCACCTGGTATTTTTGGCCACTGTTGTGACACAGAGTGTTGTACTGGATGGGCTGTACTGGATGGGCCGATCCACTGTGGCTTCTCTCCTGTTCTTATGATATGAAAATCATATTTAGCACTTGTGTAGCACTTAGGGCTTCATATTCTGCCGAGATGAGGAAGGATTCAGTAGGGCCGTTGCTCAGTGATAGAGCATCTGCTTGACATGCAGGAGGTATCAGCCTCTTCAGCTAAAAAAGGATCAGGTAATAGGTGACATTAAAGATCTCAGCCCGAGACCCTGGAGAGCCACTACCAGTCTGAGTAGTCAATACTGACCTTGATGGACCAATGGCCTGATTCAGTATTAGGAAACTTCATGAGTTCATGTGTCAGCATGTGGAAGCAACATCACAGGATGTGACATCACAAAATGATGTCACTTCCTTTCTCCTGGCTCCACCCCCAAAGTCTCCTGGCTCCACCCCCAAAGTCTCCTGGCTCCACCCCCAAAGACCCCAGATATTTCCCAAGTTGGACTTGGCAGCCCTATCAACAGGACTGAGAACCCCTGGAGACAATCAGTTGGTGTGTGTAACCAAGCTATTCTCATTGCATCATCAAGCCCATTTTCACAAGTCCCACACTTTCTATAGGTGAGAAATGTAGATTCCTTCATTGTCCACAATTTCATTCTCCCCCACCCCAAGCTGTAGTTTGGTTTGTATCAAAAGGGACCAGGATAAACACTGGATTTAATGGCTTAGTGGAACTGTTTTATTTTCACAGTATGATGAAGGAAAGTGGTAACTCCTAGTATTAATTACCATTTACTACAAACGCAGTTCAGCAGGTGGGAAGTGTCACTCAGATATGCCACTACAAATCTGCTACATATTTGAAGCTTATTGCTATAATCACTGGTTCTGAAGGGGAAAAAAATAGTTCTCAGCTGCAAACTGAGAATAACATCACATTCATGGAATTTTGTACAGTTACTTTGGGAATGAGAAAGATGGGAGCAGGGTTGTACAGATTCAGAATCAACTGAGTTTTGTTAATATGTAAGGATATAAAGTACATTTGGGTAGAATCTACTGAATGCCTTCTGTACAGGACCTTTTGTGCAAAGGATATTAAATGGATCATAAATGGTGACAGGGAAGATCAAGCCAGGAGACAGGGCCCTTTGTGCTCTTTTTTAAAAAAAAAAAAAAACATGTTTGCAAGTTATTTCATACTGATTCATTATTTAACAGAATTTTAACCACATATTTCCCATAACAATAATTGGGACAACTAACAATAATTTATACACAAACATACAAACGCACTGTAATGTAGTATGCTCTGTGTAGCAACCAGCCTGCCATGTGCTCCCAGGTAATGGCGCCCGCCGCATGGCCAGAGCACATGGTCAGGCAGAGAGGGGAGCTTGAATCCGGAGGAACAATAGACATCCGGATTGAAAGCCTTCACCAATGTGGGACCTAGGTTCTCCCTGGGGAGCCAATGCAATCAAAGGCTCCTCTAGGGAACCTATGACAAACATGCACATATGTTAATTCCCTATCAGGTCTTTTGGGTGCGGCCGGAGGTGTGGCTCCGGCCAGCATATAATGAGGGCCCTGGAGCCCTGGAAGCATGCTTGTTCTGACCATCTACTGGGCATGCTGAATCACTCAATAAAGGTCATGATTTCACCGTTCCTGGTCTCCTGAGTCCAGTACTCTTCACACACTATAAAATAGTATTATAAATATAAGTTGCAAAAAGGCCTTTGTAGTATAGTAGTCAGAGTAGGGTCACCAGCTCCAGGTTGGGAAATACCTGGAGATTGGGGGGGGGGGGGCAGAGCATGAGGAGGGTAAAGTTTGGGGAGGGGAGGGACTTCAGTAGTACTTACTTAAATGATACTGCTTTAACTGGCCACAAGCAGCACCACACTGAAACAACCCTATATTATCCCCTTTTACATTTAATTACCACGAGCAAAAAATTTGCTACTAACAACGTGATCCTGTTATCTGCATCTATTAGTAACATCTGAATTAGACTCTGTGAAGAAATATAAAATGTATAAGATAACAACTGCCCTCAATATTCCTTCCTCAAATCCTCCCAAAAACAACAGAATTGCAAAATATGTTCCAGAGTCTCAATATGACCATCCCTACACTCACATCTTCTATCTGAATAAGAAATACCTGCAGAATGGCCCTCAGTAACCATTGACAGAAAGGTGTTTTGTCTAGCCAGCCTAAATGCCCTTCTATATTGTGGCACCGTTAAATTAAAAACATATTGTGGAATAAAATTAAAGGGGATTGAAATTCTGGCTCTACTGATGTGGGCCAGTCACTTCCTCTCAGCCTGATAAAAATCTCCACAGTATTCTGTACACAGTTTGTATCTGGGGTCCCCACCCTCTGTAGTAGTCAGATGTGAGTTGTGGATTGTCTTGTCTTCTATACTTGTGTGAGTGGTGGCAGATTCCTGCCGGGGAGTGCAGCATACTTGGAGAAGAGGTACTGTTTGGCTTGTGGAGGCAATTCATGTGGAGGCAATTCAACTTAACTCACGGGTTGTTGTGGAAGTAAAAGGGAGAAGGAAAAACAAGGTATGTACCTTTGAGCTTCTTGGAGCAATGGCAGTATAAAAATGTGAGAGATTTCAAGATGGCCGTTATTTTTCAAGTATATTGATGGTAGGGATATGTACTACTAATGAATCATGCTCTCTGATAAGTATTGGAGTCGGGAGTCCATGGAACAGTGAAACATCTAGATCTTTATTGCTGGTCCAGATGAAGCATACAACCCAGGGCTCCGAGCCCTCCTTTTATGTTGGTCAGGGACAATCCCCTGACCTCGCCCAACTGGCCTGATAGGCTATTATCAGTCTATTTACATCTCATAGGTTCCCTGGGAGAAACCTAGGTACATGATTGGTGGCTGGTTAGAATCCACCTGGCCTTTGTTCTACCTGGCTGAAGCTCAGGTAGTTTCTTGGCCATGTGCTCTGGCCCCATGGCGGTCGCCATTACTGGAGCACATGGCAACCGCATGGTCAATACATAACACTCTCTTTTCCACAAAGGCCTTCACTGTTTCTTCTATAGCCATTTGTTCTCCACTGTTTCTTCTATTAACAGCCTTTTATAATCTTATGTCTCACCACACACTCTGTCAAAGTACCTCGGTTCTACCATGATAGAAACAAAAAGCCCACTTTTTTCCGAGAAGGACACTTGTGGGTTATAGGAATTCTATTATTATATTTATTATTTACAGTAGGTTTTAGAAACATTAAAAACTGCAGTATTTTATTGCTATAAAACATAAACAAACAAAAATAATAATTTTCTTAATAACCAGAAAATTGTACAGTATAAGTTTTTCTGCTGTGGTAACTGTAAAATACACAGGTAATAAATAACAAATTCAGTTGTGTTATTGGAATTGATGGAGAATGAATTCTTAATCATTGTTTTGAAGACTTCTGTCCCACTTAGACTTATTCTGCATACCACCTGTTGAAAACTTCTGTTCTACAGAACATCCCCTGTCCTGCCATAGTTTTAAAGGACTGATCATATTTTGGGAGCTTTGTAAGGATGAATCTTATTATGCAAAGAAAGGGTTAGGATGTGTGTGTGTGTGTGTGGGGGGGGGGAGACAGGATATATATGCAGGGTAGGGGTGAGGGAAGGCTCCAGAAGCAAAAAAAAGCAACAGCCTTATTATTTTTTTTAAGCGAAGTGCTTATTTGTTTTTATGAACTTGTTTTTATGAAAATGTAACACATAGTACAGCTTTGTTTTGTTAAAACCACTCTGGGGACCAAGTTTAATTGTCAGATAACAGGGGGCTGTAATGACGATTAGGCATTCATGACCTATTTTTTAGTCCATAGTTAATAAACCAAATATTTATTATTTATAAAGTACCTCAAACACTAGTTGCTGTACACAAATTAAATTAAAGAGAACAAACTGTGCCCACAGGCTTATGACAGTCTTCAAAGTAACAGTAATGAAGAAGTAATTGAAATGTGCTCATTCTTTGGTCACAGGCCTTTATACACTGTTGGTGGGCCTGCCCATTTATCAGCAACTTCTGGAACTTAGTCTTAACAGAAATCTCAGCAATTACAGCACAAACTATTCCTTTCTCTCCTATGGTGGCACTTCTTCAGATAACTGTTTCATCTCAATCTCAAGACAGACTAACAGATTTGACTTTATTTTTATTAGCCGCAGCAAGACTCTCAATTGCCTTGTCCTGGAAATCTGCTTCTCCTCCAACTCTGTCCATTTGGAGAAATAAAGTTTGGGATCAATTTATCCAGTGCAAAATTACAGACTCAATACATAATCAACAATATGGTAACACAAAAACACATTCAAAGTTCGTAACTACTTGGTTCCCATGGTTGCAGTACATGACGGAAAAAGAACTGCTCCCGGAAAACACGACATACGCATCACTACTTCAGTTTTGAACTTAGCTTTTGAATACTAACTCACTAATTTTTTCTTATATAGAATAAATAACAAAGGGTCACAGTATTTAAAAATAATAATAATAATATTTTTCCAGTGATTTATCTTATAGCGTTGCACAGTTATGGTTGCCTTTAATCATAAATTACATCTTTGCTGGTTAACTTAATTAAATGTACGTACTATCAGTCAATTTGCTTGCAAAAAAAAATAATTCTGTATTCTATATTAAGATGTTATGATCTTGAAAAAGTTCAATAAAAATATATTTAAAAAAAAATTCTTTGGTCACAGGCCTCAGCAAGGACTCATTTGGAGCTGCCTTTTTGGCCTTGGGCCTGGAGAGCAGGAGGAAGTGGCCGTGCTGTCCTTTGGCTGTGTTAAATACTGGGCTTCATGGATGGCCTGACACCAAGCCTACTGTTCAGCTAGGGTTGCCAGCCTCCAAGTGCGGCCTGGGGATCTCCTGCTTTTACAACTGATCTCCAGCTGACAGAGATCAGTTCCCCTGGAGAAAATGGCTGCTTTGAAGGGTGGACTCTATGGCATTGTACCATGCTGAGGCCCCTCCCCTCCCCAAACCCCACCCTCTCCTGGATCCACCCCCAAAGTCTCTAGGTATTTTCCAACTCAGACTTGGCAACCCTATGTTCAGCTCAGCTTTGTTAGTGATTCAGCCAGAACAAGGCAAAGACCCAGGGCAACGGCCCTGTTTAAATAGCTTGCAAACCCCACCCACTTCCAAAACAACTACTAATGATAGGCTATTGTCAGAACCATTACTTCCTCATTGGACACCTTCAGAGTCCTGGTGGGCTATTGTTGTAGAGCTCCAAGCTCAGCCAGTCTCTGGTAGAAACTTTCCTGGAATGTTCCAGTCTCAATACACAACAGGCTGGTCGCATGGTCGGGAGCCAGGGGCAGGGTTCAGCCAGTGT
Source organism: Lepidodactylus listeri (assembly GCA_029233225.1). Taxonomy (NCBI): domain Eukaryota; kingdom Metazoa; phylum Chordata; class Lepidosauria; order Squamata; family Gekkonidae; genus Lepidodactylus; species Lepidodactylus listeri. The sequence continues at coordinate 52,443,008 of JARCFY010000001.1, read as the reverse complement.
CAGCGGCTGGCCATAGCACATCAGACTCGCCACAGGAGGACAGAGTGGTGAGTGGGCTTGGGAGCTCCTCCTGCCTGCTCTTTCCCTATTTAACTGGTTGCCACTGGGCTGCTGCCCTCAGTACTTTCCGTGGCTTTCCCCCCTCCCACACTGCCTGCATTTCAGGCAGTTTGGGCGTTGGGGCACTCCCTGAAGGGGTCTTGGGGTGCAGTCAGTTCAGCAGCAGGCCCAGCTCAGGGGCTATCAGCGGGGCTCTCACCACCAGGGGCGTTTTCTCACTAGCTTTCCCCCGCGGTTTACACCGAAGCTAGCACCGGAGCTTCTGGTCAGTTTCTCACCATTTGCTCCGTGCTCACAATTTCCTCCAGAGTATCACTGCACTGCTCCAGAGTTTCCCTGGAGCAAGAAAATCCTTTTCCTAGCAGGATTTTCTTGCTCCAGGGAAGCTCCGGAGCAATGCAGTGATACTCTGGAGGAAATTGTGAGCAGGGAGCAAATGGTGGGAAACTGACCAGAAGCTCCGGTGCTAGCTTCGGTGTAAACCGCGGGGGAAAGCTAGTGAGAAAACGCCCCAGGTGACAAGGAAATTTTTGATAAAGTTTCTCATCGAAGGTTCCTAAGTAAACTCAGCAGTCATGGGATAAGAGGACAAGTCCTCTTGGTGATTAAAAACTGGTTAATTAGCAAGAAACAGAGAGTGAGTATAAATGGGCAGTTTTCACAGTGGAAGTTGGTAAGGAGCGGGGCAAGGCTCCGGTCAAGATGAGGCGCTCCAGGGGGGAGGTCTGTCGAGGTTGGGTGAGTGGGCATCAATATGGCAGATGTGGTTCAGTGTGGGCAAGTGCAAAGTCATGCACATTGAAGCCAAAAATCCTAACTATAAATATATGTTAACAGGGTCCAAATTGGTGGTAACTGACCAGGAGAGAGATCTTGGAGTCATGGTAGGTAACTCACTGAAGATATCAAGTCAGTGTATGACAGCAGTAAAAAAGACAAATGCTATGCTGGGGATGATTAGGAAGGGGAATGAAAACAAATCAGCCAGTATCATAATGCCCCTGTATAAATTTATGTGGTGGCCTCATTTGGAATACTGTGTACAGTTCTGGTTACCACACGCCAAAAAGGATATTATAGCATTGGGAAAAGGTGCAGAAAAAGGCAACTAAAATGATTAAGGGAGTGGACATCTTCCCTATGAAGAAAGGTTAAAGAGGCTAGGGCTCTTTAGCTTAGAAAAATTATGATTGAGGGGTGAGATGATAGAAGTTTCCAAAATTATGCTTGGGATAGAGAAGGTAGAGAAAGAAGTACTTACCGGTATCTCCCTTTCTCACACTAGAAGAACTGGTGGGCATTCAATGAAATTGATGAACAGTAGGTTTGGAACAGATAAAAGGAAGTACTTCTTCACCCAAAGAGTAATTAACATGTGGAATTCACTACCAGAGGAACTTGTGGCAGCTACAAGAACAGCCAGCTTCAAGAAGGGATTGGATAAACATATTGAGCAGAGGTCCATCAGTGGCTATTAGCTACAAGGTGTAACACTCTGTCTGCTCTGTATTCTTGGTGCTTGGGGGGGCAACAGTGGGAGGGCTTCTGGTGTTCTGGCCCTGCTGGTGGACCTCCTGATGGCACCTGGGGTTTGGCCACTGTGTGACAGGGAGTGTTGAACTGGATGAGCCATTGGCCCACCTGATCTAACTCGGCATCTCTTGTGTTCTTATGTTCTTAACCATACAATGACTGGTGCCCTAGCAGTTGGGATGGAGGGTGGGGTTAATCAGGTGGCAGGCAGGTCACCTGATTCTGCATTCGCCCCCATGCTGTGCCAATGCTTCTGTGATGCAGTCGATGAAGCTGTGGCCTTTAATTTATCCAAAAACAGCTTGTCTTGTTCCTTTATTCCTCACTTACACCCCTCCTATGCCCCTGGGCCTGCAATAGCCTTGTTCATATGTTTGGAAGGATGGAATTAATTCTCGTATAGGAGGAATTGCAAGCTCCTAACCTGACCTTTGCATGGTTATTTGAATGTATATGTTGAACCTGTGTGAAGATTTGTGCACTCTGCACACTTGAGGGTTTGAGTTTCCTCATTCTGCCAAAAGATTCAGTCCCGCCAAGATAGTGTTCAAGTATGCATGAGTGACACCCATTTTCAAATGGAACACTTTTAGACTGCTGGCAGAGCTTGCCACCATGACTGTGTTTCCCCCGATGCACACACATGTATTCTTACAGGTTCTCTTCAGACATTTGAAGGGTATATGTCTTAGCTATTCTCTTTAGCACCCTCACCTGGATGGCCCAGGTGACTTCCATGATGCTCTAACAGCTGTGAACACTCTGAAAGGTAAGCTGCTAATCTTAAATTTGAGATAAAGAATGGGAAGGGAAAGCAGAGCAGAGCAGGAAATCTCACAGTGAAGTTTGGGCAGCGAATGAGTAATGGAAACTGGCCTCTTGTTATCTCAACCACAGACCTAAGTCATTTCCAAGCCACCACTCCCTTCCTGCACCACCCTTCCAAAACAAAACACCTTCCCTGCATTTTGACAATCTTTTCTTACCTATGATAGCGTTTTTAAAAGCCAAGTTCACATTAGGTAATTTTTTTGTTGTCGACACCTGATAAAAACAGTATTCAGTTTATCAATATTTACCTACAGCAAAATTCAGTTCGCCCCGAGAGCTTTTGTTGCATCTTGGCCTGGAAGACTATGGGCCCCATTTGTTCGGCGTGTGGGACTGGCACGAAGGGAAGTTATTTGTACAGAAGAGCACTGCAGGTGGCACATACTGTTTAAAAGCCTAGTTTTAACCTTGGAAAACAAGCAGAGATAGATTTAGGAATCCAGCCCAGACAGTAACTTCCTGTATTGGCAAGCAGGAAAACTTTTAATTGCACATGTTTTGTTGTAGGAACCAAATGCAGAAAGGAAGTCCAGGCGTGTGACTCTCAACCTAAAAGGGGAGAGAGAATGTGTGAGCTCATGTGTAAAGAAAAGAAAGAAAGAAATGTTTGTTAGTGCCATTTGTCGAGATTATCTCTTTGTTGAGATGTATGCCATTCTGTCTCATTCTCTCACCCCCCACCCCCTGCCCCGGCTGTCTTTTCCAGTATTGCTTTGTCTCTGACTATGCCTGACTTCTGAACTTGAATTACGCAAACTTTTATTGTATTTCATTTTCAAATTTGCTAAACTTTTACCAGCTTTTTAAAAAAAAATATCACTATTGGTATGATTGATTGACATATACGGTACAGAATTACAGGTTTTGGTCAGTGGTTTTTACTTTCAGGGAACCCCTTCCACACGGACATTGTCTTCTGAACAACTGTCAGGTGTTGTAGAAATTCTTGGTGAAGGTGCACACAGTTCCCATAGGAGTCCTGTTTAGGACTTTTGGACTTTGCCCTCCCCTCACATGAGCCAGATATACACACAGGAGCACACACATATGAAGCTCGTTTGTACTGAATCAGACCATCAGTCCATGAAGGTCAGAATTGTGTACTCAGACTGGCAGCAGCTATCCAGGATCTCAGGCAGAGGTCTTTCACATCACCTACTGCCTGGTACTTTTAACTGGAGATGCCGGGGGTTGAACCTGGGACCTTCTGCATGCCAAGAGGCTCTGCCACTGAACCATAGCCCTTCCTCACCTTTTGCTTAGCTGTATCTTCACATAAAGCTGTCTTTTGGGAGTATCCACCAGTTTGGTGCAGTGGTTAGAAGCATGGACTCTAATCTGGAAGAACCAGGTTTGATTCCCAACTCCTCCCCATGCAGCTGCTGGTGTAACCTTGGGTCAGTTACAAGTTCTCTCAGAGCTGTCCTTGAAAGAGCAGTTCTTGAAAGAGCTCTCTCAACCCCACCTACCTCACAGAGTGTCTGTTGTGGGGAGAGGAAGGGAAAGGAGATTGTAAGCAGCTCTGAGACTCCGAGTGAAGGGTGGGGTATAAATCTTCTCTTCTTGTAATTTAGAATCCTTGGAAACCCAGGTGGTTGTTTTTTTTAAAAAGTCGAGGTGAAAGAACCTCCCTGAAGGGAAAAACTATGAATTCTTCACATTTCACCTTATGACTGCTTTTGAATAGCCTGACCAGCCTGCAAAACTCTGAAATGGAGCAGCAGTGAAATGGAGCAACAAAGGTTTGCTCCCCCAGGTCTCTTTTTGGACTGGAACTAGACACTTCCAGAGTCCAATCTGATCCTGAAAGGATCCACTCCAGTCTTCTGCTTTGGGTCCTTTACCTATCCTTCCCCCCCCCCCCCCCGCAATTTACCTTTGTGAGGGGGAGTATTGTGAGAAAGGGACTCCAGAGTTCCATCATTCTTTCTTTGACCCTATGTTTTACTTTACTTATTCAATCACTGGCATTCCAGTGTGGTGCACATGTGTGGCAACCTCCAGAAATACTGTGAAGTATGGGAAATACAGCTCCTGTTTGCTCCCAGTATTAGGGTTGCCAGCCTCCAGGTGGGGCCTGGGGATCTCCCGCTTTTACAACTGATCTCCAGCTGACAGAGATCAGCTCCCCTGGAGAAAACGGCTGCTTTGGAGGTGGACTATGGCATTATACCATGCTGAGGCCCCTCCCCTCCTCAAACCCCACCTTCTCCTGGATCCACCCCCAAAGTATCCAGGGATTTTCCAACCCAGACCTGGCAACCCTACCCAGTATCTAGAGTTGTCAACCTCCAGGTGAGGGGAGTGGAGTTCTCTCAGAATTACAACTGACCTCCGCACTGCAGAAATCAGTTCCCCTGGAGAAACTTTGGAGGGTGGAAGCTATGTAGGGTTGCCAGCTCCAGGATGGGAAATATTTGGAGATTTAGGTGGTGGAGCTGAGGAGGGTGAACTTTGGAGGGGGGGGGGGGACTTCAGTGACAGCTTGACAACTGCACTCTAGATATAGCATTTCATGTTCGTGACAGCAACTAATGTCCCTGCAATTAGCTTTTCCTGGTACTGTGTACTGGCAGGTAATAGGTCAGGAGCATAAGGTAGGCTAGTATTGAGGTGCTGTTTATAGTGTCTGATCTGTACTGCCCTTGAAACTGTAGTTTGGTGAAAGAGATATTGGAAGTCTATAACAAAATCTGTTGCAGCTTTCGCAAATTACAACTCCCATGATTCCTTGGGGGAAAATAGCATTTACAGACCTATACAACATCCTTAATTGGGCCGCCTATCTGCATTTTTTCTCTCTCTGTCCTGGCAGTATTTCCTTGGAGTGATCTCTGTATTCCGTACCACAAGACAGACAAATTTGTATTTTCACAAAAAACACAATACAGGTGAATCTAGACTAGCAGTCTTTTTTTTTTTTTTTGTATAACACTATTTGTTTGAGATTGTTTGCTCATTTTGGATGTACTCTGCAGAGCACAACAGCTTTCTGGCTATTAAAAGGAAGGAAAAGGTACTTGTACTTTGATTTGCCCTCGTAAAATGTAAAATCTGCCTGTCTTAGATTCAATTTCAATCACATAAAATCCCAGCCCAAATTAGAAGACGGTAATGAGAGGTGGAAAGTGGTTTGTTTTGTATCATAAACCAACTGTCTGGGTTCGAAGGGGGGATTATGTTTCTCAAAATTGGTTTGCGTTATGCCATGCATTTTGTGTGCCTGAGCTTCCCTTACAAAAACAATGGGATATTGTACTTAACACTGAAATAACAAAGTGTCTCGGTAATGGTTGTCTTGAAAAGCAATCTTGCTGACCCATGCCAATGTGAGAAGTTTCATCCACTACAGAAGCTCCTTCTAAGCAGCTAAGTGCTAAACTGAAACTGTTGATATGCCTCTATTTAACTCATTGTATACATTTTACATTTATAAGCAACATGCCCCCCCCAGTAGTGGAGGCCTAGATAGGGTTGCCAATAGGTTTGCCAGCCTCCAGGTGGGGCCTGGGGATCTCCAGCTTTTACAACTGATCTCCAGCTGACAGAGATCAGCTCTCCTGGAGAAAATGGCTGCTTTGAAGGGTGGACTCTATGGCATTGCACCATGCTGAGGCCCCTCCCCTCCCCAAACCTCGCCTTCTCCTGGCTCCACCCCCAAAGTCTCCAGGTATTTTCCAACCTGGACTTGGCAACCCTAGTTGCCAAGTCCCCCCTGGCCATTGGTGAGGTATGGGGGTAGGGTTGCCAGATCCAGGTTGGGAAACTCCTGGAGATTGAAGGATGGAACCTGCGGAGGACAGGGACCTCAGTGGGGTATAATGTCATAGAGTCCACTGCTAGCAGCAGCTAGTGGGGATATAACATAGTTAATATTCTTACCTATATTATGCAGCTCTGGATCCCTGGTATGTAAATGCTGCTTGCATGTCAGCTGAAAGCTTGGTATCAGTGTGAGAACGTTGCAACGTGGTAGGCCGCACAGTTTAAGGCCACGAGTCCAAACTTGGCCTCAGTACTGCTTATTTTGCAACTGGGCCTCAGTAAGTAAGCTGTTTTCTTTTCAAGATGGCAGAAAAAGCCAAGGTTTATTCAGCGTCAGTCACAAATCATGAGGGAGTCCTGTCATGCATCCCCAAGCCCCAGCACTTGGTGGTAACTCTGGTTGATCTAAGAGAGTGCTGGAGCGAAATCCCTCTCTCTCCTCGGGCCTCCCTCTCCTCCTCCTCTTAAAATCTAGCACACCGGTAGGGGAGCAATTCAGCTGCCTGGAGTAAGGGGGGAACTGCACTTCCCAGGGCTCTTGCTGCTGTTGTCATTGCTATCAGACCAGGCACTTGAGGTGGGAAAGAAAGAGAGAGATTTTTCTTCTCACTTCTTCAGGAACAGCCATAATGGCACATTTGGGAAGGATGGAATGAGGGTTGTGTTGTTGTTGTTGGTGTTGTTGCTGTTTGCCTTGATCTAAAAATCTGAGCTGGAACAGAAGTCGGCATTTATAATACAGATTTACTTGGTATACAAAGTGACTGTTATGAATCCCTGAGTTTTGTATTCCAAATCAAGGAATTATGAATTTTTCCGGACTACCATGGGCTTGTATTAATATGTTTGCATTGCAGATGTGGGATGAAGAAGAAGGATTCGTTGTTTGGCTGAGAACACGATAATCAGGTTTAAGACTGAGGCAATATTTGAGTCTGAAGCCTTCTGTCTCAGAGTTTGCCCTTATCAGGATTTGTTTGTTTGACTTTATAGGGCAAATAGCCACTCCTGGGGCTGTTTCAGTTCAGGAAGATGGCACCGGGGGGGGGGGGGATTCTGCCTTACCCTATATCCCCTAATCAATAAAAAAAAATCAGGCCCATGCATATAGTTGCCAACCTCCAGGTGGTGGCTGGAGATCTCCTGGGAATACAACTGATCCCCATGCTACAGAGATCAGTTCCCCTGGAGAAAATGGCTGCTTTGCAAGGAGAACTCTATGGCATTCTATCCCATTGGAGTCCCTCCCCCCTCCAAAACTGGCCCTCCTCAGGCTCCACCCTCCAGATGAAATGCAGAGATGTGTTTAGTGATTAGACATCTAGAGGCTCCGCTGAATGAGTTTACACTGCAGCATCGTCTACAGGGTGATCATTCAACCATCTGATGCCCTAACCAAGACTCTTTTTAGATTGTTTGGATTCCAATGTAACTATTTTAAGACTGTTTATTGCATATTAAAGCCACTACATTTGCTGAGTTGACTTGTATAACCTACCCTGAACCTGCTTGCAGGGAGGGTGGGATATAAATCAAATAAATAAATAAATCTCCAGGTATTTCCCAGCCTGGAGCTGGCAACCCTAGTCTATGCACCCACCTGACTCCTCTCCCCATCATCAGCTTCCTCATCTTCTATCTCAAGTATCTAACTGTGCAATTCTAAGCTACAATGAACTTAAAAGGCTGTAACTCTGCTTAAGAATGTGCTGTACAATTACCCCTTAGTAAAAAAACCCCAAAAATCTGGGGACTGTAGTGGCTCAAGTGGTTAAGATGCTGAACTGCAGACTGGTAGTTCAGCAGTTCAAGACCCAAGTGCTGCATGATGGAGTGAGCTCCCAGCTCTGGTCCCAGCTCCTGCCAACCTAGCAGTTCAAATGCAAGAAATTGCAAATAGATAAATAGGTACCACTTTGGTGGGATGGTAACAGCATTCCATGCACCTCGGCGTCTAGTCATGCCGGCCACATGACCACAGAAACATCTTTGCACAGCGCTGGCTCTTCGGCTTGGAAACAGAGATGAGCACCGCATCCCTAGAGTCGTATTCGACTGGCCTTTACCTAAAAAAACCTGGGTAAACGGCAGTGTCTAACACGCATCTAAAGGAAAGTAAGGTAGGCTCCAGCCAAGCCGTAAGGGCAAGGGCATTCCAGATGTGAGGTGCCATGACTGAAAAAGCCCTGTCTCCTTGATCACAGGTATATGATATGCAAGAATTTAAAATACAGTTTTGGCCAATGAACTATGTTGACTGGGATGTGGGCTCGCTGGTATGAGTTTATGGGCCCACAGGTAGAATCTGGTTTTTTACTGGTTTTGAAAACAAAACTCTCGTCACTTTATTCATAATTCAACTCAGTGTACCTTGATGTTTAATAAAATGAGATGGCATTAGGCACATTATATATTTGCACTAGTATACCTACAAAGAAGGTTTTTTTTTTCCTACTGAGAGGGAGATTAAAATGTTATGACAGATATTCTCATATTCAAATCCACCTTTTATTGCCAACCCTTAGCCAGTCATTTTCAAACTGGTATAACTCTGTTCCAGAGGGGGCTTTTCAAATAATTAAATGTATATGGATATAATAACAGTTTCTCATTGGTGTTGGCCCAAAGCCAATTCAGTGTTTTACAGTTTAGCTCCCAGAAGTGGATTGCCATTTTAGTAAAGGGGAAAGCTATGTGTTCAAGTTGCCAACTTTCATTAGAAGAATGTTAAAATTCCCTTTTGTTTTGGAAATGGCAGTTTAATGTTTTCTCCCTTCCTGTAATGCTTGCCAGCCCCTAGGTACAAGTGGGGGATCCCCCAGTTTCAGGGGCTTCTCCCTACCATGGACCAGCTGGCCAGTGGGGTAAACCCCACTCCTTAACAGGGACATTGCCACAAGATGTCCTCAGCACAATGACATCACTCGGAAGTGATGGCATCGCGTTGGGAACGTTATGTGGAGATGCTCGGATATTTGGGCAAACACTATGGTTTGAAGGTGAAAATACAATAGAGTTTTGCGCAAATACCAGAGCATCCTTGCACAACTCCCCCCACCCCAGAATGCCCCTCCATCCCCTCGCTGGAGTGACAAGAGGACCTGGCAACCCTGATTTCTGTTGATAGATTCCCATGCTGAGGATTCAGGTATGTGCTATACGCAAATGTTTGCTGCCACATATTCCCTATTCAGATCCCTTATGAGTAAATAATTGGGGCAACTTGGAGAAGCAAAACGGTGGGTGGGTCTCCCCTCTCTCCTTCTGTGCTCCCAATGCTCTCCTTCTGAAGAAGGAATTTCAGTCTTTAAAAGGCCCACAAGGCTATCCTGGTAGGCCATTATTTTTTATTTAATAGATTTTTATTCCATCCTTCCTCCAAGGAGCTCAAGGTGGTAAACATGGCATTGTTCTCCATCGTCTTGTCCTCACAACTCCCCTGTGAGGAAGGCTAAAGCTAAGACAGAGAGAGTGACGGATCCAAGGTCATCCAGGAAGCTTCATGGAAGACTGTAGATTTGAACCAGGGTCTGCAAGATCTTAGTCTAACAAACACTCTGCACAACTTCACTGCGTGCTCATATGTCTGCCATGTTTTGATGGGCCTTGCATTACATGAATATACAAAAAGAGATTACTAGTGGTTTCACACACACACTTTGAATCTACTTTCAATGCCCTTCGCAAGTGTATTTTGCTGTGTGAGAAGGCAAAATCCACTTGCAAATGGTTGCCGAAGTGGACTGAAACCACATTATTTAGCATGTGTGAAAGCACCCTATCCTGAAAGATCATTGAACAGTCTAAATATGTTGCATTAAAAACTGAATTGGCTGATAGTGGCAATATTAAAGGTGGGGACCTTTTATTAAGTGATTCTGCAGCTGTCAAAGAAGCCTACAGATAGAGGCAAGCACTGAATTTTGCCCATATCCACAATCCCAGATAAGCCTGAAGCTCCCAAATAGATGCGGTGTAAATGGCCATGGAAGAGGCAATGCTTCAGTCTTAATGGATATTGCACTGGTGAAGAAGACATAATGTACAGTTCTTAACATTCTGGGAAGGAAATACAGCTGTAGAACTAAGTGGTGTATTAAAAAGAATGGGGGGGGGGGATAGAAGCCCAAACAGTTTCACAAGAAAAGGGGGGGGGACTTTAACTGTGAAATGCATATTTAACTACAGTGACTTGCTCATTATCACCGGTCCAGTTATAGAAAAAAAATTGGGTTAAAATGCTCCAAATAAACAAACAATTTTGCAATGTAATTAATGTAATGTGTCAATAGTTTTTTTTTTTTAAAAAATAAAAACTTTGGAATATGTAGGGTTGCCAGGTCTTACCTCCTCGCTGATGGGGTTGGGAGGGGTTTTTCTGGGAGTGGAGGGTGGGGTGATGTTGCTGTGTGCAAAGTCCCTGGTGTGATGATGTCACTTCTGCGTGACATCATCATGTCAGGGACATCATGGTGGGTCCTGGCTGTTGGGGGCAGGGCTTCCCCCCCACTAGCCGATTGGCCGGCAGCAGGCAGGAGCGCATAAAATTGGGGGATCCCCTGCTCCCATCTGTGGGCTGGCAACCCTAGGAATATGCTTAACAGTCATAACACATTCTGACTAATGCAGTTCTTCAAGGATCTTTCATTGTGGACAGTCTGTCTTCATGGTTTAGTCCATAATTGTATTTAAACAAACAAACATTCATGCAGGAGAAGTGGAGAATAATAATATACCTGTGGGCAGTTCACAAATGTTTTAGCACCTGTCCCCCTTAGCTGTGTATGGTACATGTGTGTACAGGTAGAATTCCATGGGCTCAAACATCAAGCTCCATAATTGTGTTTCATGCATCTGACTATTTTTATCTACTATGGTTTTCCATGGATATTTAAAGCTGAGATGAGTCATTCTCCCCATCCCTGTTTCATATCTCTCACATGTGTTCTGATAACTTTGCTTGAATTAATAAGGAATAGATCCTTGAAGGCATTCCCATCAGCATTCCACATTCTGTTTTTGCTCATGACCTAAACCAGGGTGCCCTCTGGGTTTAGGTGCCTTCAAAGTGCACTCTTGCAGTGGAGACTGCATTTATGTTACCTTTGTGTAGCTTTAGTTACCTTTATTGGCATTGGCACTAGAGAGAATATACAAATCAAATAAAGGGTTACCTTTGTGTAGTTTCAATGCTTCTGCCTAGATCTACCCTTATGGGGAACTTTAGTGTACATTTACTGTCTCCATTGTAGGGAGCAAACCTAAAAAGAATTAGCAGATGCCAAGTGTGGCAAGTGATTACCAGTTTCTTTGTGGCTATGAAAGGGGAGCAGAGTTGACAGCAGGTTGTGGGTCTACCAGGAAGCAGGACTGATGTTCACATGTGGGATGCTCACTGCTGTCACCTCCAGTTTCGTGTAGTGGTTAGGAGTTCAGGCTCTAATCTGGGAGAACCCGCTCTGCCACATGTGGCTGCTGGTGTGACCTTGGGTCAGTTACAAACTCTTTCAGAGCTGTTCTCTCAAGGGCAGTTCTTGAAAGAGCTCTCTCAGCCCCACCTACCTCACAGGGTGCTTGTTGTTGGGAGGGGGAAGGAAAGGAGATTGTAAGCCTCTCCAAGACTCTTTCAGGTAGTGAAGGGCGGGGTATAAATTCAGTCTCTTCTTCCCTTCCTCATTTGCTGCTGACCCCACCAGAACTGAACCATCAAGAAGCAGCAGTGACATTGGTGTGCTGACATCTTTCCTTCCAAGCTAGGATATGAGATCTTGGCTTAGGACTGCCAACTTTGGGTTGTGAAATTGCTGGAGATTTGAATGTGGATCCTGGGGAGAGTGGGCTGGAGATCAGTTGTAATTCTGGATGATTTTCAACCCCCACCTAAAGGCTGGCAACCCTAATTCTTCCCCAAATGCTTGAAGCAGTGGAGCTGAGCAGGCCGGAGAGAGTCACATCTCCAGGACTCATTTCGTAGCAGGAGCTCCTCTGCATATTAGGCCACACACCCCTGATGTAGCCAATCCTCCAAGAGCTTACAGTATCCCCTGTAAGAAGAGCTCTGTAAGCTCTTGGAGGATTGGCTACATTAGGCGTGTGTGGCCTAATATGCAAAGGAGCTCCTGCTATGAAATGAGCCCTGCAGCACTGTAGCCTTTTTTACTGCTTCACAGGAGAGAAGATGGGAGAAGAAGATGCCTCTGGAACTCAGACATGACTGATTGCCACCTAAGGTGGTATGAGCCTGAAGAGGCAACCAAGGCACCTGTGTGAAATAAAGATGGTGTTGGAAGTGAACCTCAGACTACAAAGGAGGTCTACAAGAGAGTCAGAGAGATAGGTAGGCTAGGACACTGAGCATCCTTTCCTTCTCTCCTCTGATGCTATCCCTTTAATCTGAAGATAGTTACTCATAGGCTGCGTTCAGACAGCAGCGTTAATGAGGAAGCAGCCCGGGTTTTTTTAGTGCGAAGGAATTCATCCCGAAGTAATCACATCCAGACGGCAAACGAATCACCTACCTCAGCGCGCAGTTCTTCCGTCGCTGATCTCCAGACCTTACCGCGCTGTAAACACGAAACCCGCGGCTTTTTTTTTAAAAAAAAAAATTCACGGATGCGCATGTGCAAACGAGTGGACCAGCAAACCATTACGGAAACACACATGCACACTAGAGGTTTTGTTTTTAAAAAAGATGGCAGCCGCGGTCTTGGCGCGCAAGATCCCGATCAGACCACTGTGCGCCAAAACTGCACCCTCACCTACACCGGACTTTCTCCAGTATCAAAAAGGTACGGAGTAAAGTGGGGCGGGAACGGGACAAAGACGACTGGGGCACGAAAGACAGCTGTTGCTGTCTGATCATGCCCTTTAAATCCGTCAGGGAAGCAGAGGGGCCGCGGATCAAACTGAGCGTCTGAACGCAGCCTTAGAGAAACTTCCTTCCTTCCACTTAAACACCTTCTCTCCACACTTTGCCATCCTGGCAGCATGAGAGCAGGACATGGCTCCTGTATCTCCATCCATCCTAGCTAGTTGGTTAAGTTAGAATCCTATCCCTGTTCTGTTTAGAATGGGGTTCCTTAAATAAAAAGACACATCTTGGTTTGCAGAGACAAAAGTCTCTGTGTTTAACTTTGTTTTCTGGACAGCACACACTACCCAGATGAGCTCTGCTGCATTGCAAGCCTTGAGCACTCTGCTAACCCAACTAATTTAACAGATTGGAGACCCTAACGATAACTGAGCTACAAGAGCCTCCGTTAAAGGAAGAGGGACAAACAGAGCTTACTGTGATTATCTTAACAGTGAGGCTGGTAAGAGTTTGAGAACATGTGAATTGTCTGGCTGAGTCAGAACCCCATTCTAGCTTTTTGTTTCCTCTGTAAATGTCAAAACAGAACATGAAAGCCATGAAATATGGTTAGAAGGCACCTCATCTAGCAAGAATGATTGAAAGGCAGAGGTGGGAACACAAAGTTCTACAGGCCTATAGAGATGGGCAACAAGCAGTTTCCTTCCATATGTTATTTGGGCTGGGGCTGACGTGAGAGGCTGTTCAAGGGAATCATTTTCTACATGCTCTTGGTGGTAATTGGCAGACGGCTAAGCATCTCTCTGGTCAGGGCCTGGAGGAGGGACCACTCAGCGCTCACCAATTTAATCATGGCTGCTGAGAATCACAACTGGTCTACTACAGGACTCCCTTCATATTCACAAGAACACAGACAAGTTGCTTTATTAAAACAGGTATCAACCAGTGGCACCTTTCCCGGCTTCCCTGACCTCCCAGGACAGCCCAGGCTGCAAGATCTGCTGGGAACTGCATTCATGTTGGTGAATCTTCTTGAATCAGGATGGAGCGTAATTTCCACAGACTGTACACACTGCTAATTTAGTGTCATAAATATTATGCATTTATCAGCTTTCTTGCCATGTCAACAAAAAGGGAATATTTTTGCCATCTGCCCAGACTGGACTTTCTGAGGCTTAAAACTGAAATGCAGGAAGAGAAGACCTCCCCTCATCCTACCTCTGTTCCCTGCAGAAATAATTACCTCATGCACAACATCCGCAACTTATTTCCACTGTTTAAGCTTGCACATGTTGTTCTGATTTCCACTTTTCAGAAAGGACTTGTTCTTTCTAGTGCCCTGTACTTTAAGTGGATGAGGTTCAGCTGGTTTGTTGATATTCTTATAATATGGAATTTTCATATTAAGGCTCCTAAAAATCATCTGGGAATATTTTGCACCATGTTTTGGTCATGATGCAGTATTACCTGGGATCCTACTCAATGACTTAACATGATATTAAATTACGGCTGTTTGTGTCATTCTCTCAAGTTCCCTTATTTTCGTATTGCACAATATTTATGAAGTGTGTGACTATGACTGAGAATAAAACACACAAGCCTGACAGCTATTTATGTTCATCTTGACCTTTTATTTAGCCATATTTAAACCAACATATTTACCTTGAGGCTTTTGGAAATGGACTCTGTGTAATTGACATTTTTACAATATGTATAAAAATAGACTTAATAAAGTTGTGGAAGTCCTGAATCAGTAAATCAGGGCATGCTGAAACACAGTGTTGGTCCATGAAGTAAAGCTTTGAAAAGCTGTAACCTAGAGCCAGTTTGCTATTCTGTGCCTTGGTCCCAATGTAACATATAGATGCATGTTAAAGCCTCCTCAGCTAGGACTGTACAGCCCCAGGGGGATGGGGGGGGGGAGTTAGTGTTGCTCATCAGTTCAACTGGACAGCAACTTTGTTGGAGGGATGGAATGGATCTCGTTTCTTGATTTCTAGTGATGTTTAAAATACATGTTATGCTTATCTGGGCATTTCCTCTTGCAACTAATGCAGATGCATAGCCCTCATGGATCCCGGATGCTTGATTTCCAGTGTCGGATGAGCAGCACACACCCAATGGACCCACATCTAGTGTGGATTACACTGAGGGTGAGTTTAATCCATTGTTTGCCACCACAAGGTTAAAAAGAAAATCCTACACTTTTCCCAAGGTGACTTTTTTAAAAAAAGGAACTTGCAGCAGCATACATTGGTGTCCCCTCCTCTGTTTAATTTTCACAACAACCCTGTGAGGCAGCTTAGGCAGAGAGGACAGCTGGCCCAAGATCACCCAGTAATAGGGCTGCCAAGTCCAACTTGGGAAATATCTGAGGACTTTGGGGGTGGAGCCAGGAGACTTTGGGGGTGGAGCCAGGAGAAAGGAAGTGACATCATTTTGTGATGTCACATCCTGTGATGTTGCTTCCACATGCTTCCACATGAACTTATGAAGTTTCCTAATACTGAATCAGGCCATTGGTCCATCAAGGTCAGTATTGACTACTCTGGTAGTGGCTCTCCAGGGTCTCAGGCTGAGATCTTTAATGTCACCTATTACCTGATCCTTTTTTAGCTGAAGAGGCTGATACCTCCTGCATGTCAAGCAGATGCTCTATCACTGAGCAACGGCCCTACTGAATCCTTCCTCATCTCGGCAGAATATGAAGCACTAAGTGCTACACAAGTGCTAAATATGATTTTCATATCATAAGAACAGGAGAGAAGCCACAGTGGATCGGGCCAACAGCTCATCCAGTACAACACTCTGTGTCACACAGTGGCCAAAAATACCAGGTGCCCTCAGGAGGTCCAGCAGCAGGGCCAGAACTCCAGAAGCCCTCCCACTGTTGCCCCCCAAGCACCAAGAATGCAGAGCATCACTGCCCCAGACAAAGGGTTCCATTTAGACCTTGTGGCTAATAATAGCCACTGATAGACCTCTGCTGGATGGGGACAGAGAGAGAGAGACAGACAGACAGACAGAAAAAAGAAAGAAAGGGGGAGGGGGAGAGAGAGAGAAGGAAAAGAGCTGGCAGACCCCAGCAGCTTACCCCAGCAGCAACCTTGCACGCCACATGGAAAAGCACGCCCTTCAGTAGAAAGAGCCTAGTCCCTCCTTAATCTCTGGGCAGGGCTCTCTTGCTCGCTCGGCTCTTAAAGGGGAAATGTCTGCTGAGGCTTTTTACTGCAGGGCAGGCTCTCTGCAGACATTTCCCTTTTAAGAAGTTCAGGCCTGGCAGGGAGAGGCCAGGGCAGGCTCCGACGTTCCCCTGCTGGCAGCCATTGCCTCCCCCGGTGGCCAATTTTGAAAAAGCGGGGGTAAGCTTTAAAAATCGGTGTTTCCCCCGCCCTACCGGGGGACTTGGCAGCCCTACCCAGTAAGTTTCATGGTCAAGTAGGGGTCAACTTGGAGCTTTCCATAATGGTGAATATGGTAGTATCCCACCAAAACAGGCTGCCCCTTTCAGCTCCATGTATGTCGCTACCAGATAGTTCAGGGTGCTGCAGGTTGCCAGTTAAACTGGCATCTGTCTTGTCTTTGTTTAACTTTTCAGCATAGAAAAGGAATTTCCTCTCTATTGAAGTAAAAGGCTTTATCCTTCCCTCTCTTAAAACTGGACCCATTTTACTTCACTAAGCCAGGATCCATCCTTGACTCGCTCTAAGTCTCTGATTGGTCAGTGGACCCATCATAATCCCTTGGCCAGGCCTGCCGATCTTCATTTCCCAGGAAGGAGGGAGAGGAAGAAGAAAATGGAACAATCAGGCACTCCCAGATGGAGAAATATTATGGCTCTCAAAGCCTAAAAAGAGCTAGTGTACTGTCTTTTCAAAGCTTACGTTTCTTTTCCCCTATTCAGAATCAGGCCTATGCAATCAAAGGAACCCAGGGAAGGTTTTCCCTCTCTCCATGTGTCGTTCTGCCCTTTCAAATCTTGAAGGAGGCAGCCATTTTCTTTTAGTCAGAGGGGAAAGTCGGGAGAAGAGGATTCAGTCACCTTCAGGTATGTTCCTTGAAATGGAATTTTGCTGTAGCAGTAATGTCTCAGTGTAAGGGCAAAAAATATTGTCTTTCAGCCTGGCACTGATAAGTTTTAAGGAGAAAGGAGAAGTGATAGGAGTAAATATCTACTTCAGGGAGGGTTTCCATTCTCCAGGTGGAGCCTGAAGATCCCCTGGAATTACAACTGATCTCCAGAAAACAAAGTCCAGTTCCCCTGAAGAAAATGGCTACTTTGGAAGGTGGGCTGTAATATTATACTCTGCTGATGTTTCTCCCCTCCTTCAACTCGGCTCTCCTCCCCAAATCGCCAGGAATTTCCCCACCCAGAGTCGGCAACCATCACTTCAGGGGAAAGGCTGGCATTTTCTCCCCCTTCCCCATTATCAGTTTCCTTGCCCAAAGAAAACCAAACCTCCTTTCACCTGCAATCGTATACACACTTGCTTGAGAGTGAATATTGTGGAACCCAGAGGACATACTTCTGATTAAACATGCCTAGGACTGCAACATTAGTGGTAAAGTAATGGCACAGTGCACATACCGTCAACCATTTTGATACCAGAGATTCTGAAAAATCTTAACTCCTGAAAAGTGAAGGTGTGTGACGGACTGTGCTTTGAAAGCTCATAAGTGCCATAAATATACCAGACAGACTGTGAAGTGTTAATGCATCATGGAGCCAGAGAACCATTGAGTGACAGGCTGCTTGAATGGATTACATTGGATAGTCAGTTGAGAAAAAGAGTTGAGAACCGACTGCTGAAGGGAATTCAGTTCAGCATCAACTGAGGACCGGAAAGGTTGGCAAGGAGGAGTGGGAGGATCACAGAAGACCCCCATCCAGGTCAGAAAAAGGGACAGAGCTTCTTGGCTAGAGAAGTACTTCCCTGCCCAGTTGAAAAGGGAGAGAGTTCAAAGTCAATAGTGACCCCTGGTTTGTTTAGAGAGAAGGAGTTGGGGTAGTTGGTGGTGTATTCCTGCCTTCTGAAACCTGAAGTGTCAGTTAAATTCAAAAACTTATACTGGAGTGTTTAGCAGACACTGAAAATAAAGCCTTTCATCTCAAAGATTCTAAGACCTTGTGAAAAGCTTAAAACTCCTACTTGCTGAAAACATATTATCTGGGGTTTGTGAATTTACTGAGTTACCTCAGAGTTATTATTGATTCACTTCAGTCATTTTAACCCTGATTCCACCTGACCTTTCCCCCTTTTCATTGAATAAAATCTTTTAATTTTAAACTTTCAAAAGCCTCTTGGTTGCCATTTTCAGAAGTATAAATTCAAGAATGGGATCTTGTCTCTTCCCTTGAGTTTGTGGGCTGAGCCAGCATGTGACAGGGTGGGACATCTATAAACCTTCAGATAAGAAGAAAATAGATAAAAGGAGTTGCTCAGCCAGAAAGGAAGGAAAAAATGGAGGGGAAATCCTGTGTGTGAGGGAGGGAAGAGGGTGGGATTATATGTTAGACAGGGGTAAAGGAATGCTTTTGACTTCTCCATGTAGCCAAAGGCCTCCTTGCTTTGTATTACTTTACAACATGAAAAATGAATTCTTGATTTAACATGTTGGAGAATAGCTCATAGCTTTCTTTCAGAGTAATCCGGGGGGGGGGGCAACTGACCCAAATAATTCTGGCTTATGCTAGCGTAACAGCCAGTTATGCTAGCACAGGGCACTAGCAGCACTGTGCCCCTCAGTACTGCTGGCATGGCTGCACTGCTGCAGCATACCAGCAGAGCTCCAATGAAAAACCCTGCACTGGATGGAAATGGGGTGTGTTGGGGGCATGATGGCATTTAGGCAGCTCCCTTCCACATGGGAACACCCTCCTAAACAGGTGGAAAGTTGTGCCTGCCAAAAATGCCAGTGTAATCCATTGTGAAGGGAAAATACATTCTCCACATACACTGCTGCTATTCCTTGACATTTGGTGCTGATGTTGTGGACCACTGACTTGGCCTGATCTCAAAGAGGCAAATGGCAAGGGCAGCCTCTGTGGTCCTTTGGACACTGGGCATCACGGACTCCCTGGGCCCAGAGGCTAAAGGACAGGCAAACAGAGGGCATACTCCTTTTCTTCATATGGCAGAAGCCATGGCTGGTCAGACAGAGTGGGGATATGGTGACAGGGTAAGACACATCCCCCTAAGCCAGGTGTCAGGACCGCTGGTGACCTGGATGAGGGGGGATTCTGGCCCATTGCTGGGTCCCAGGCATGGAGCCCAGGGCCAGCACAGCCCATCCCGACAACCTTGTCATCCATGTGGGCAGAGACTGAGCAGGAGCAGCTAGAGAGCCAGCATGAGTGGCAGGAAGCCTTCGCTGGGGGCCAGCAATGGATGAAAGGGGTGGAGGCATCTGTGATGGCCAGCCGCCACAACATGAGCACAGCACAGGATTCTTCTTTGATTAGTGTGCTAAATGGTGGATTTAAGGCAGGGGTGGGCAATTGTTTTGGTTCGGGGGCCACTTTGTGGGAGTGGAGGTTAGCGGAGGGCCGCATCTTTTAAAATGGTCGCATTCATTAGTTAACTTTGCATTTCAGAAAAGGTATAAATTGTATCATAAAAATCAATAAATATAAATTAAATAAAATAGTGGTAGTTTTATTCAATTTATTTATTGTGCTAATTTCATAGCATCTATAGCTGCAAGCACATTTAATTTTAGAATCAGTTTAATGAGACAAATGTACCCTATCATACTACGTGGCCAACTGTCTTGGCGGGCCGCAAAAAACTCTGTGGTGGGCCGCATGTGGCCCCCGGCCGCTATTTGCCCACCCCCGATTTAAGAGGATCATGTGATAGGGTTTCTTTTCTGCACTGGGAATGCCTGCTGTTATTGAAAACACAATAGCAAACTAAAAGTTGCATTAGTTTGGCACCTGCAGAGAGATCTGCTCATTTTAGTATGAAGGAACTGTAACATAATCCTTTTTTAAAAGTAATGTGAAGGAGGGACGTGGGGAGAAAACCAGAACTACTGGGTTCTACCTACTGTTGGTTCTTGCTCTGCCTATCATTGCCATAGTGGTTAGATTGATGGAATCCCTGGGCTGCCAATGGATATTCATTGTGTTTGGGTCATGCTCTCTAAGCCTAACCTACCTCACAGGTAGGGTTACCAGCTCTGCATTGAGAAATCCCTGGAGATTATGGAGGTGGAGCTTGAGGAGGGTGGGGTTTGAGGAGGGGAGAGACTTCAGTGGGATGTAATGCCATAGAGTCCACTCTCTGAAGCATTCATTTTCTCCAGGTGAACTGGTCTCAGTTGCCTGGAGATCAGTCATAATTCCAGGAAATTTCCAGCTACCACCTGGAGGTTGGTACCCCTACTCACAGGGTGGCTATTGTATAGGGTTACCGGCTCTGAATTGTGAAATTCCTCAGTGGAATATAATGCCATGGAACCCACCTTCCAAAGCAACCATTTTCTCTAGGGGAACTGATCTCTTTTACCTGCAGACCAGTTGTAGTTTGAGGAGATCTCCAACTACCACTTGCAGGCAGGTAACTCTAGGTGAAGCTAGAGTGGATGAGAGGAGGGGCTGTGGCTCAGTGGAAGAGCATTTGCTTGGCAGGCAGAAGGTCCCAGGTTCAATCCCAGGTTCAGTCCCAGTTAAAAAGGACCAGGCAGTAGCTGATGTTTAAGATAGACCGAGGGTCTGAATCAGTATGAGGCGGCTTCATGTGTGAAATTAAATCCTCATCATTTTCATATGCCTTGGGTCCCTGTTAGGGAGAAAAGCTGGAGATATATATATTATATATATATGTAGTATGCTAACTGTTGTACCAAACTTATTCTGGTTTTATATAGGAGCATACAATGAAGAGACAAATGGCAATGGGAAGACATTGCACTGTACAGGTATTGTCGCATGATAGTTGATATTCATTTATTGTAGGGGATCTGGACAATCTTTCTTCAAGGTACCACTTCAGTTATGAATATATGCTATTCCCACTCAAATCAGAATATTTTGTCTATACAGAGAAGTGGGGTGTATGTGTGTGTTTTACCCCTGCACATATAGCTAACACTCCCATGGCTCTTGCAAAAATCATGTCGTGTGTGCTGTTTTGTCATTGGTATTCATGGCCATGGAAACTATCCCTGTTCATCCAGAAGGGTTGCCCCAGAGTTATGTATGCCATTTATTTTGTTTCCACCCTGCTTTTCTCCCTTTCTCCATTATATCCTCTCAACATTGTAGAGGAGGGGGAGGTCCCTTGTGACTTTGATGCCTCTGGTTTGCACTCCTGAACCTCAATCATTTTGACAGGTCCAGGAAGTTCAAGAGTGTATAGAATGGATCCTGTGCAAGCTAGAGACACCAAACTTGTGGGGTATCTCTGCTGACTTTACTTGCCCTCCAAGTTTGGTGAAGATTGAATTTATGAGACCTGAGTTACAACCCCCCAAAGATGGTGCCCCGGGAAAGTGCTTTCTGGGGAAATGACAAGTGGCCATTTCCCCAGAAAGCACTTTCCTGGGGGCACCTTTGGGGGGAGGGGCTGGAACTCAGGCCCTGTAAATCCAATCCTCACCATACTTGGAGGGCAAGTAGTGGACAGTCTGCAGAGATCCCCTGTGAGTTTGGTTTTTCTAGCATGCTGGGGAGGAGGGGCATTCTACCACCTCACAAGCCATACCAGTTTGTGAGGCAGCTAAAATTTTGTGCTGGTTCTTGATTCGTGGGCACACCACAAACCAAACTGCATTTCTCTGGTACATGCCCATCCCTAGCCGAAATTTATTGAAATTAATGAGTTTAGATTGCAGTAACTGTGCATAAGATTTCATGGTTAGGCTGCAATTCTGTGCGCACTTACCCAGCAGTAAGCTTCATTGTATACAGAAAGACTTATTTCTAGGTTAACATGCATAGTTATATTGTTAGTAAATTTTTTATAGAGCAACTCATTTTTCATTTAGGACTACAATAGTGATTCAGTCTATAAGCATTTTTTTCATAATGAAAAGCACAGCACTAAATGGCATTTAATCCAAGATTTTAGATAATCGGGTGTAATTTTGTCCTTATAATTAGAAAGGATGTTACAAACTCAGTGGCTGAAGCAGGGAAGCATTTTAACACAATACGGTTAGTGCGGACTTCATACTGCTACACTTGATCTGATTCCCTCTGCCCTTTTTTGCTTTCTCCTATAACTAGTAAATCACTGTGGTTTAGGAAGCTGGGGGGAAAATGGACTGGATTAAATGCTCATTGAATACTAGCTTAGGTTATATCATTCTTTTTAAAGGGTGGCTGAAGGTCAGCCTTTCTTCTGCTCACTTTATTACAGTTTCACCTGTGGTGGGAGCAGAGAAATGACATCACAATAGGAAGCTTCTGTCTACACACATTTTTACACATGCTAATGGAAAAGCTGGCAGAATACATTGCACTTCCGCAAAATACCAGAAAAGGTCTGATTATCTCAATGCATTTTGTGATGCTTTTTTTTTTTGCTGTGCTTAGCATTCAGTATATATTGAAAGCTTCTTTTAGTTAACCTATTGTTAGTCACTCATTCATAATGATGGCAGAAGTGGTATTAATTTGCATTATTCTACATAGGTTCAGCCATTATTCTGGGATATAGGGTCAGACTTCGTCCTTTAAATGATAAAAAATGGTCTATGTATATTCAGCTGAAAGCTGTATTAAGTTCAGTGAGACTTACTCCCAAGTAAGTAATTTTGTTAGTCTTTGTTAGTCTTTTATTAATCCCAAGTAAGTAATTTTGGACTCTTAGTCCCAAGTAGCACCACCTTCCTCATCATACCCATGACACTTTGTGGGCTTTTAACTAGTTTTTAATTAGTTCTATTTGGGGGGGGGGTGTTAAGGGTGAATTTAGGGGCATAAAATCTGAGGTGGTCTGAACACTGTATATCAAGTCCTAACATTTCTTTTTGACAGCATGACCACAGAAAGCTTTTCCACCAACTTCGTTGCACATTTCATCGTAATGATGCCAGTCTCAATGTGGCCCTCCCTCTGTTTCCGTTTCATAGCTCTGTTAGCAAGACATATGAGCGCAATTGCTTTGTGATATAAATATAATGTGCACTTGAATGCGCAGTCATGCTGCTCCAGGAAATATATGTAGTGCCTAAAATTAATAAATCTGTTGAATTATTTATGTGTGTTTGGATGGAATGTGCCAAATGTTCAATAGCAATTATGCAACTGGACAGAATGGGTGTTTCACTTTAATTACTGCTGCTTTGGCTATCCATATTCCCAAAGTCAAACAATATTTATATGTATCGGGGGGAGGGGGAGGTCTTGTTAATAAAGTGATAGCATTTCATTGAGAACAGATAATGGATTTTTAGGACTGGGATGCACCAGACTATCATTTTTCAAAATGGAAAATGCAATCAGTTATATGCATGAGGCATCATTTTATCTGCTGCACTAAAAAAAAAATATTATTGAGCTTATTACTATATTACTATATATTATGCCTTCCCTTCCCTAAACTCCTGGAGGTGTAAAGGAGATGACCCTGTTGGCTGTATACCATTTCCTTGGTGTTCAGTCAACCAGAATTAAGCAATGACTTTGGATTCTGGATCACACCATATGGTTCAACAGGGGACGGAAGATCACGGTACAAAATGTTGGTATTTGTATCAACTGGGAGAATGTAGGATGTCTCTTTGATGAGGGCCACTGTAATTAGATTCTCAAGACAACGTAGTAAAGCAGGTGATGATCCTAGGGAGACTTGTCTTCACTCTAATGGTTGCTGCTTGAAGCTGGATACATAACCTTTGACTTGGATTGGGAGACTGACACACAGCCATAATGGTGGCTCCCTGCTGAACTATCACTCCAGTAATACAGAAAAAGAAAAATTGACATTGCTCAGCTGTACCATGCAACTAGGCTTATGGAGCACCCTGCTATGTGGGCATAGTGACCACACAGAACAGCTGAACCATACTAGTAGGCAATTTTCCATATTTTTGCATAGGAACCAGCCATGAACAAGGTAATATGCATTATGAGAATTATATGGGAGCCAACCATACTGAAACACAGCAGTGGGGATCATCCCATATGTGCCACTTATTTTGGTGGAATTGTTACCATGGGTCTGAAGCATGGTGGCCACCACTCTGCATAAAAAGTAAGCTGCACCAAGCAGCTATACTGCATGGTTATGTGTGAAACAGGCCTTAAGGAAGGATGTGAAGCCTCCCTGCTTGTTGCCTCCAGCATTCTTTGCATTTGTTCTGGTTTCCCCACACTTATATATGCTTGCCAGCATGTATGGACTCTGTTCGGCTTTTTAAATAGGGTGTTATTACAACTTTATGGATTATGGTTCAACACTTAACTCTTTGACGTGGTTCAAATCCTCACCTCCTGATTTCATTTCTGTATCTGTCTACCTTGCTTTGATTCCAGACACACTACTCTTTTCTTGGGGGGGGGGGGGGCTTCTTTTTTTCTCCAGAGAGCCAGCATGGTGTTAGTGGTTAAGAGTGGCATACTCTAATCTGGAGAACCAGGTTTAATTCCCCACTCCTCCATATGAAGCCTGCTGGGTGATCTTGGATGAGTCACAGTTCCCTCAGAACTCTGTCGGCCACACCTACCTCACAAGGTGCCTGTTGTGGGGAGAGAAAGGGAAGGCGATTGGAAGCCACTTTGAGACTCCTTAAGGTAGAGAAACATAGGGAATACTAAACCTACTGTTCTTCCCCCTCAGATTTTTCAAGGAGAAAAAGTATGCAGGAATTGCTCAAGAATGTTAACAAAACATTGCTACTCCAGATGTGCTGAGGAAGTGACCGGGAATGATGACATGAATATTTCTCCATCTAGAAAGAGAGGATATTTAATGGTATCCCGTTAGAGGGAAGTATGATTGCTAGGAAAGCAGAAAGTCCACACAGCCTTAATTCTTTCTCACAGGATGTGATATTGAACTAGAAAGGAAATACCTGCAGTGCTTGTTACCTTTGGGCCCCAAGAAACCTGAACAAGTTACATAGGTTCCTTGCCCCTGGGCTACTAGCAATAAGTCAGGAGCTGGGAGGAGAAGCCAAAGTTGAGTTTTGGGTACTCAATGACACCTTGTTTCTGTTGGGTTCATTGGTGTTCTAGGAGCTGAACCCGACACTTTTCCAACAGTCTATTTAGAAGCTGCCCATAGAGTAATCTTGAGGCATACTTCTGGAGTTTTGCTGCTGAAATCAAGTAGGTCTGATAGCATCACCCATTTGGATGACAGACCACCTGGGAATCTTATATAAGCTGCTCTGAGCAATGAACAAGTATAACAAGTAGTGATATTTGGTCCTGAATCAATTCTGCAGAATATTTTCTAAAATGAAAACTAGGAAGGGATGTCCTCTCCCCCACAGCACAGTTGCATTTATCCTAAGAAACAAATTCTCACTACCTAACCAAAGAGTCTGTTCTGCAAAGGAATGTCCCCCCGCAATGATTTTCTTAAATAACCCACCCTAAAGGAGGCCAAAGATCATGCCCGCCAACTGTTGCCGGGTGTTCCCTTCTGGCTTATTTGCTGACATGTAGAATCTGGACTCAAGAGGAAAGCCATAGGGGTCCAAATGTTTTGTCACGCATGTCAGAGGAATGAAAAGACTCGCTGAGCATCTGCTTTCTTCTGTTTACTGGTGCCCATACGTACATTATTCATTGAGTCTGCGTCTATGAAGAATGCTGGATTGACAGCCACAGGGAGTAAAGGTCTGTGTTTGCTGCAAACAGGTAGCTGGGATATCTGCAATTCAAGTATTTCTGCTCTTCTCAGTAGAAAACAACTGGTTCTCAATATCAAATTTTAATGGTTATCTCAAATATGTGTGGGGAAACACCACTATACCAGTCGTGTTTTTCTCTAATTAGTTTTTTTTTTTAAAGAAAAACTTATAACTTGCCTTGAAGGTTGTACACTGTAGAAAGATGGGGCAAAAATCTTCTAAAGACATTTTAACTAACTAGTGGCAAAGGCACAGAGAACATGTTTCAGTGTTGTGTTGGTGAGCATAACTTTTTTTTTTTAAACTACAAGGTATCCTGTACCAGCTGCTGTGTTGTTATTCTGTTTTATTAAAAAATATGCTGCTGGGCTTCGGAATCGATGGCCTAATTCTGTTTGACAGTTATGCAAGGAGCTTTGTTGTTCCTCTGAGGTTTCTCAGGGGGCCCTCACTGAGAAGATTAGGAGGCACTTCCTAAAGTTCAGCTTGCTCACCACTACCAATCTTTTCCTGCCATCTGTAAGTGCATGGAAGTATAGGATGTTTTCTAGGCTGTATATTCTTGTTGGTGTGAGCTGATGGCAAGTCCCAACAGGCTTGACTAGGGTTACCAGTACTGGATTGGGAAATACCAGGAGATTTTGAGGGTGGGGCCTGAGGAAGGTAGGGTTTGGGAAAGGCAGGGTACAGTGACCTATAGTCTACCCTCCAAAGCAGCCATTTTCTCCAGGGGAATTGCTCTCTAGTGCCTGCAGATCAATTATAATAGTGGGAGGACGCCAGGCCCCACCTGGAGGTTGGCAACCCCAGGCTTGACTGACATTCCATATGACCTAATGCCTAAGGCCATTGAGGCTTCAAACCTATACCCTGAGTGTACTGTTGGACAGCTGGTAGGAACTCATGTGAAGGAATGCTCCCCAGTGAAAAACAGGCCCACCACATGGAAAACTATCATCCATTAATTCATGTGTCCAGGCTGCAGGTGGTGGAAGTGAAACAGGCCATACACAGTCTCAGTTCCCTTCCCCCCCAGTAAGACTGCCAGGTCCAAGCATAGGGTTGACAGCTCCAGATTGGGAAATACCTCGATATTTTGGGGGTGGAGTTTAGAGAAGGAAGGGACTTCAATGGGGTCTAATGCCATAGAGCTCATCTTCCAAAGTGGCCATTTTCTCCAGGTGAACTGATCCAACCCCCTGCACAGTGCAGGAAATTCACAACTACCTCCCCACCACACCCCCAGTGATCCCTGCTCCATGCCCAGAAGATGGCAAACAAACCTCTCCAGGAACCCTGGTCAAACTGGCCTAGAGAAGAATTGCTTCCTGACCTCAAAGTGGTGATCGGCATTTCCCTGGGTGTGTACGAAAGGGCCACAAGAACTAAGCACTGATGCAACCCTCCCTGCCCTCCCTCTCATAGTCTGGCTAAGTTTACAGAATCAACCACTGGTCTTTAAATTTGTTCTGCTGCTTCAGACCAACACGGCTGACCACCTGGATCTATCTTGATTGTTCAGGGTAGGGCAGAGGAATATTTTTTTTTAAGTGTGTTTTTTCTGTGCTCTAATCCAAGAAGCTAAATGTTTGTAGGCCTTTTGTTGTACTCACTGACACCCACATTTTTTCTCTCAGGCTGGAAAGTACTGCCTCTGTTGAGGGATGTCAGCCTCCAGGTGAGACCTGGGGATTCCCTGGAATTACTGCTCATCTTCAGACTACACGGGTCAGTTCCCCCTGCAGAAAATGGATGTTCTGGAGGGTGAACTCTATGGCATTGTACCCTACCGAGGCCCCTGTCCTCTCCAGGCTCCATCTCCAAGTCTCCAGGAGTTTCCCAACCTGGAACTGGCATCCCTACCCCCCATCTCCTGGTGGTGGCCAAGGGAACCTGGCAAGCCTTCCTCCATCAGAGACAGAGAAGACTGCCATTTACAGGCTGAAATGGAATGAAGGTCATCTATTCAATAAAAGGCTGAGAGAAGACTATCCACCTGAGCCCTTGTCTGGCTGTGAGGTACCTTTTATTGAACTAAGGTGCCACCTCTGAGGCAGGGCTCAAAAGCAATGCTGGATGGCTTTGTTCTTCTGGTGTGTCCCTTCAGTGTGGAGGTCTGGCCTGGTTGTGCTTCCCTGAAGAAAGGGTGGTAGTAGCCGTCACTTAGACATACTGTTGTGGTTAGTAAAGAATACAGCACCAAAACATCATAGTATTTCAGTCAGATTAGCCTTGTTTTATAACCCGGATCTACATGGAAACATAAAGACCAACAATAAAAATTTCTACAAATATATTAGAAGCAGAAAACCAGCGAAGGAGGCAGTGAGGCCCTTGGATGACCAAGGTGTGAAAGGATTACTAAAGGATGATAGGGAAATGGCAGAGAAGCTGAATACATTTTTTGCCTCTGTTTTCACTGTGGAAGATGGAAGATGCTCGCCCACTCCAGAACCACCGATTTCAGAGGGGTGTCGAAAGACCTGACTTGGATTGAGGGGATGAGAGAAGAGGTCCTACAACTGATGGACAAATTAAAAACTGACAAATCACCAGGCCCAAATGGCATACATCCAAGAGTTCTGAAAGAACTCAAATGTGAACTTGTGGATCTGCTCCAGTCTAGCACTAAAATGTGCCTCCATTCCCAAGGACTGGAAGGTAGCTAATATAACCCCCATCTTTAAAAAATGGTTCCAGAAGAGATCCAGGAAATTACAGGCCGGTCAGTCTAATGTTGATACTGAGTAAATTGGTAGAATCCGTTATCAAATAGAGAATTAGTAGGCACACTGATGAACAAAAGCTGTTGAGGAAAAATCAGCATGGATTCTGTAAAGGAAGACCTTGTCTCACTAAACTTTTAGAATTCTTTGAGGGGGTGAACAAACATGTGGACAAGGGAGACCCAGTAGATAATGTTTACCTAGACTTCCAGAAAGCTTTTGATAAAGTTCCTCATCAAAGGATCCTAAGTAAACTCAGCAGCCATGGGATAAGAGGACAAATCCTCTTGTGGATTAAAAACTGGTTAATTGACAGAAAACAGAGAGTGAGTATAAACAGGCAATTTGCACAGTGGAAGGTGGTAAGTGATGGGGTACTGCAGGGCTCGGTATTAGGTCCTGTGCTTTCTAACTTGTTCATTAATGATTTGGAGCTGAGAGTAAGCAGTGAAGTGGCTAAGTTTGCAGATGAAACTAAGGCCCAATTTTCACCTCCCCTCTGAGGTAGTTTGACTGCTGTCTTTTCCTACACTCATTTCATGCTGGTTTCAAATTTCACTCCCTGGGTCTGAAGAGTACTAAGCAACAGGATCTGTTTAAAGCAGTAAAATGCTAGCTTGACCACAGGAGGGCAATTAACGAATGTAAACAGTAATTTTTAAACTAGAACAAGTATGGTTTGAAACTAGAAACAGGTATAGACGGGACTTTTTTTGAAACAAGAATGATTCCAGTGGGAAAGTGAGATGTAGATTTGACTTTAGTTATTCAGGGCAGCTAGAACCAGGGAGGACTGTGAGTCGCACCAGAGGGATCTATCAAGCGGGCATCAACGTAGCAAATGAGGTTCAATGTAGACATGTAGAAAATAATGCACACTGGAACTAAAAATCCTAACTATAAATATATATTTTACAGGACCTGAACTGGCAGTAACTGACAAGAGAAAGATCTTGGAGTCATAGTAAATAGCTCACTGAAGATGTTGATTCAGTGTGAGGCTGCAACAAAAAAGGAAAATGCTGTGCTGGGGATTATTAGGAAGGGGATTGAAACCAATCAGCCAGTATCATAATGTCATTGTATAAATCTACAGTGCAGCCTTATTTGGAATACTGTGTACTGCTCACTGCACCTCAAAAAAGATATTATAGCATTAGGAAAAGGTGCAGAAAATGGCAACAAAAATTATTTAGGGGATAAAACACCTTCTCTGTGAAGAAAGTTTAAAACGTTAGGGCTTATTAGCTTGGAGAAACTACGACTAAGAGGTAAGATGATAGAGGTTTACAAAATAATGCATGGGATAGAGAAGGTAGAGAAAGAAGTACTTTTCTCCCTTTCTCACAGTGCAAGAACTGGTGGGCACTCAATGAAATTAATGAGCAGTAGTAGGTTTAGAACACATAAAAGAAAGTACTTCTTCACCCAAAGAGTAATTAACACGAGGCATTCACTGCCACAGGAAGTGGTGGCAGTTACAAGAGTAGCTTCAAGAGGGGCCTGGATAAACATATGGAACAGAGGTCCATCAGTGGCTATTAGCTGCATGGCATAGGTGGAACACTATGCCTGGGGCAGTGATGCTCTGTATTCCCAGTGCTGGGGGAGGGAAGTGGAGGACTTCTGGAGTTCTGGCCCCACTGGGGGACCTCCTGAAAGCTTTTGATAAAGTTCCTCATCAAAGGCTGCTAAGTAAGCTGAAGAGTCATGGGATAAAAGGACAAGTCCTTTTGTGGATCAAAAACTGACTAATTAAAAGGAAACAGAGAGTAAGTATAAATGGGCAATTTTCTCAGTGGAGGGAGGTAAGCAGTGGGGTACCGCAGAGATCAGTACTCGGTCCAATGCTTTTTAACTTGTTTATTAATGATTTGGAGTTGGGAGTAAGCAGTGAAGTGGCTAAATTTGCAGATGACACGAAGTTGTTCAGGGTAGTGAGAACCAGGGAGGATTGTGAGGCACTTCAAAGGGATCTGTCAAGGATGGGCGAGTGGGCATCAATGTGGCAAATGGGGTTTAATGTGGCCAAGTGCAAAGTGATGCACATGGGAGCCAAAAATCCTAACTATGGCTGAGGACAGACTGGCAATCTGAAGCGGAGGCAAAGCGGAGGGAACTGGAGCGGGGGAAAAAACCCACGGAGCTGGCCGTTCACACTGGCCAGAGCAATGCGGATCAGCGGCGATACGGAGCGTTCAGACTGCCACGGAGCGTTCAGACTGCCGCATAGCCAGCGCGTGTGGCTTGCACGCACCGCTGCACTTTTTTTGTTTTCCTTTGATGTTTTTTGCACATGCGCACATGCGCACATGCGCAAAACTTTTTGCCGGTGCGTTCACACTTCCTCCGGATGCCTCCCGCTTCTTCCAGTTCACACTGTTTGGAAGCGGGAGGCATGCGGAGGAAGGCCCCTGAACACCGGGAAAAAACGGTGTCCGGGTAAAGCGGAAGGAAAGTGACTGGGAGACGGGTAAGTACGCAACGGAGCCGACGGGCAGATGCGCATGTCTGAACGTGCTCCTTTCCTCCGTTTGCGAAGCGTGCCTGCCCCGCTTTAGATTGCCAGTCTGTCCTCAGCCAATAAATACACATTGATGGGGTCCGAACTGGCGGAGACTGACGAAGAGAGAGATCTTGGAGTTGTAGTAGATAACTCAATGAAAATGTCAAGACAGTGTGTGACTGCAATGAAAAAGGCCAACACTATGCTGGGGGTTATTAGGAAGGGAATTGAAAACAAATCAGCCAATATCATAATGCCCCTGTATAAATCGATGGTGCGACCTCATTTGGAGTACTGTGTAAAGTTCTGGTCGCCACACCTCAAGAAAGATATTATAGCATTGGTAAAAGTGCAGAAAAGGGCAATTAGAATGATAAAAGGGTTGGAACACTTTCTGTATGAAGAAAGGTTGAAGTGCTTGGGGCTCTTTAGCTTGGAGAAACGATGGCTGAGGGGTGACATGACTGAGGTTTATAAGATTATGCATGGGATAGAACAGGTAGAGAAAGAAGGCCTTTTCCTCCCTTTCTCACAATACAAGAACTCGTGGGCATTCGATGAAATTGCTGAGCAGATAAAAGGAAGTACTTCTTCACCCAAAGAATGATAAACATGTGGAATTCAGTGCCACAGGAGGTGGAATTCACTGCCACAGGAGGCAGCCAGTGTTTCCTCTAAGCTGAGTTAGTGTGAGCTAGCTCCGTTTTTTAGCCTCTGGCTCACACATTTTTGTCTTAGTTCAGGATGGATGGCTCCAGAGCACACTAATTAATTCAGTAGCCAAATCACCTGCTCACAACTTAAATGCCAGTAGCTCACGAAGTAGAATTTTTGCTCACAAGACTCCACAGCTTAGAGGGAGCATTGGTGGCGGCTACGAGCATGGACGGCTTCAAGAGGGAATTAGATAAACATATGGAGCAGAAGTCCATCAGTGGCTATTAGCCACAAAGTATAGATAGGAACTCTCAGTCTGGGGCAAGTGATGCTCTGTATTCTCGGTGCTTGATGGGCGGGGGGCAACAGTGGGAGGGCTTCTAGAGTCCTGGCCCCTCCTGAGGGCACCTGTTGTTTTTGGCCACTGTGTGACAGAGTGTTGGACTGGATGGGCCACTGGCCTGATCCAACATTGGCTTCTCTTATGTTCTTATGGCACCTGACTTTTGGCCACTGTATGGCACAGAGTGTTGGACTGGATGGGCCACTGGCCTGATTCAACATTGGCTTCTCTTATGTTCTTATGGCACCTGACTTTTGGCCACTGTATGACACAGAGTGTTGGACTGGATGGGCCACTGGCCTGATTCAACATTGGCTTCTCTTATGTTCTTATGGCACCTGACTTTTGGCCACTGTATGACACAGAGTGTTGGACTGGATGGGCCACTGGCCTGATCCAACATGGCTTCTCTTATGTTCTTATGGAAGGATGCTAGCTGTTTGCACTCCTGCAAGCCTATGTAAACACATTCCTGAAAAAATATATTGCCAAGGCTACAGTCCTTTTTTTTTTTTTGTAAAATTTTTTATTTTTCAAAACATTAAAATTAATACATTTATCTTATACAAATCCTTTTTTCCATATTATATAACGTTTTGTTCTATTTGTATAATCTTATTTTTATCTTGTATTGGCGGTTTCCCACCACATCTGAAGCATAACACATTTTCCACTTTATCCAAAATAGTAATACTTATATCTATGTTTACATTTCTGGTAACGGTCATATACCTTAAAAATACTTATATACTAATTCTTACTTTCTATATTCTTATATAATTCGAAAATAAAAAACAACTTCATTATCTAATTATCCTTAATACATTCATATACTCTAATTCTATTGCTTTATGTTATTATAACCATGTATAAATGTAATTTTTCATGTCCCAGTATTTTTCAACATATTCTTTCAAATCTTTCCAATCTTCTAAAAAGGTCTCTGAGTACAGGTCATTTAACTTTCTAGTCCATTTATCCATTTCAGCCATATATAACAATTTTTTCAACCATTCCCACACATCTGGTATTTTTTCATTTTTCCAATTTTGTGCATACACCATTCTTGCTGTTGTTATCATATACCATATTATTGTCCTTTTCTTTACATTTATCTCTTCTAATTTAAGTCCAAGCAATAACATTTCAGGCAACTTCTTAAATGTACATTTCAATTTTTTTTCCATTTCTGCATGTATTATAGACCAATAAGTCTTTGCTTTATCACAAGTCCACCACATATGATAAAAAGAACCTTCTTTCTTTTTACATTTCCAACACTTGTTAGACATATTCTGATTAATATTTGCAATTTTTTTGGTGTCATATACCATCTGTACATCATTTTAAAACAATTTTCTTTTAAGTTATAACATGTAGATATACCCATAGCATTTTTCCATAAAAATTCCCAAGATTCCATTTCAATGTCTTTGTTAAAGTTTATCGCCCATTTTACCATTTGTTCTTTTACCATTTCATCAGCGTTAAACCATTTTAACAAAATTTTATACATTTTAGAGATCATTTTTTCCCCACCTTCCTCCCAAACTTGTTCTATTTCATTATTTTTTTCTCTAAAACCGGATTTTTTATCACTTCTATACACGTCATATATATCTTAACCAACCATAATCAAAGTCCATCTGATGCTGCTCCTTCAATATAAAGTCTTTACCATGTCTTGTTAATAAGTCTCTATACTTCAACCAATCTTGTCCTTTGTGACGTGATACTGGATTTAAAACTTCTCCGGGTACAATCCACATAGGTATCTCTTCTGGAAAAAAGTTTTTATATCTTGCCCACGTATCGATTAATGTTCTTCTCAAGTAATGATGCTTAAACATATTGTCCATTTTTGTTTTACCATAATATAAATATGCGTGCCACCCAAGCCTACAGTCCTAACAGTAGTGCTGTGAGTCAGTCACCAAAGTCAGAGAGCCACAATGGGTTTATGAAGTATTTTTCTCATACTGTAATAAATCTATTTTTTATAAGAAAAAATGCAAAGAAACTGTAACTCTATTTAAAATCCATTGTCTGTTTTTGCTGTTAAATATTTCATCCAGTCTGGTGCAAGTTGCTGCACATATAAACCAGTTAGTCATGCTAAACACATGCACAAAAGAAACCGCACATCTGAATTCTGTGCAGAGCAAAGAGAATCCATTTGCAGCTCAGGTAAGCCAGGGTAGTTTCCATGGTTTGTTCTTTCTCCATTTTATCCCCATAGTGACCCGGTGAGGTGGGAGAGCCTGACAGACAGTACCCTGTGAACTTCATTGCAGAGAAGAGATTTGAACCTAGGGTTGCCACGTCCCCCCTGGCCATCGGCAGGGGATTGGGGAGAAGGGTTGCCAGATCCAGGTTGGGAAACTCCTGGAGATTTGAGGGTGGAGCCTGAGGAGGACATGCTACAATGTGGGGTACAATGCCCTAGAGTCCACCCTCCAAAGTCTCCATTATCTCCAGGGGAACTGATCTCTGTATTCTGAAGATGAGCTGTATTTCTGGGGGATCCTAAGGTCTTACCTGGAGGCTGGCATCCCTATCAACCCATCTCCCTGTTGAAATCTAAGCACCACAGCTCACTGGCTTATGGTATGTTACTCTGTACCCTTCCATACCAACATGGCTTATATCCACAGAGCCCTACCCTTACTGCTAGAGTACAGAAACTTTATTATAAAATCTTCCTGTCAACATTAAGTGTTGATTATATTTCAGAACAGAGGATCCTGGCACAGTATCTGGAAAATGCAGAGTGCAGAAGTTGCCCTCCATGCCTTAGAAAACACCGTTGGTAGTGATTCAAAGAACAATATGGAAAGCAAGATGATCAGAGTGTGGGGATAGATTATCCAGTCAATTCTATGACATTTGCGTTGTAGATACTGTTGAAGCGCCCAAATCCTGGAGAGAGACTTCCTGTTTACCAGGCTAAAGGTCGGCTCCCTAAAAGAGAGCTAATGAGCAAAGCTGGTGGAATAGAGGTCAGCTCTTTAGTATAGAGTTTAAGAAAAAGTCTCACATAACTCACAGCCCTAAAATTCTTGTTGTGAGCTGAAAGCTGCTATTCAGCCTTTCCAGGGCAATGATATGGGCAGAAGGAATTCTATCTGCCTGGCACCGCTTCCCAGCCAAAAATCTGGATTCAGTTGGAACACTGGCGTGGAACTGCTTGAATATTGTTTACTGTGGACACCTATCTTCTACAAGCACATACATTTCACTTATAACTGTTTGCATCACTGGTAAAGGGATCCTGCACAACATTATTCAGCAGGTATAGTGATGATGTCATCCACAGCTGCATCTAATGCCTTATTATGAAAATGTGGCCATCTTTTTTCTCATGCTGGGTTAGGGACTGCTTAAAACTGTCTGGAATTTCTCTCTTGGACAATGTTGTCATTATTCCAAGCTCAGGACAAGTCCAATACTAAGTTTCTTTCTTTGCTTTGTATTTTATGGATCAGTATCACTGATGTCCAAGT
This sequence comes from Lepidodactylus listeri, assembly GCA_029233225.1. NCBI lineage: Eukaryota > Metazoa > Chordata > Lepidosauria > Squamata > Gekkonidae > Lepidodactylus > Lepidodactylus listeri. Next base: position 52,407,463 of record JARCFY010000001.1, on the reverse strand, counting down.
TTTGAGCCCTCTAATCAAAATATTTTGAGCCTTCCTATCTTGGACGTCTTTGCTCTTGGATGCTTGTACCCAGGTGGTTGTCAGCTGTGTGCTGTTTGGTACACTCTTTTCCTGCCTGCTCCTCTGATGGATCCACCTGGATACTTTGTCCTTACTTGCTTTCCCGCTGTCTTTGTGCAGCTGTTGTGCTCATCAGACCACCCACACTGCTTTCAAGTGAGACACCTTGGCACCCGTTTCTCATGGGTGTGGGTTGGGCAGCTGAGTGCTTAACTCAGTGGTTTGTTAAAACACTTCTAAACAATTTAACTATATTAAAGAAAATATCATAAGCATATTTGCTCCAAAGGCCTTTTCTGCTTGCCCTAAGCAGTGGAGGCTTGCTGAGGTCTTCTGCCTAATTAAAGTTTGCTTTTGCAAATATGCAGAAGTGACTTGAAAGGTGGTTGAATTGTAATCCATAGTAGTCCTTTTTTTAAAAAAAAAAATGATAAATTTAGTCCATAGTTTGGTATTAAATTCCCAGATTATAGGAAGTCCTTGAAAACGTTAGATCCTTCCGGGTATACATCTATAGAGAAAGACTATATGTAACAACTATCAAATAATTAGAAGGAGAAGAAGAGAGAGAAGAGATTGGATTTATACCCCGCCCTTCACTTGTAGACTCAGAGCAGTTTACAAACTCCTTTCCCTTCCCCTTCCCACAACAGACACCCTGTGAGGTAGGTGGGGCTGAGAGAGCTCTGAGACAACTGTCCTTCAGAGAACAGCTTTGACAGAGCTATGGCTTGCCCAAGGTCATCCAGCAGGTGCAAGTGGAGGAGTGGGGAATCAAACCTGGTTCTCCCAGATTAGAGTCCGCGCACTTAACCACTACACCAAACTGCGCTTCAATTTGCCAGTCTGTCCTCGGCCTTGGGGGGAGGGAATTCCTGAGGGGGGAGTATGTATGAGTGAATGCAAGGGAACTTGCCTGTTGTAACCACGCAGCCATAATTTTCTTCCAAGTCGTACCCCTGGGCCTCCTCTTCCCATGAGAGTGGCCTTGGAGACTCTTTTGCCAGGCTAGAATAGATAAGACACCATATATCTATCAGGGTTGTCGTGGTAACGCTGGGGCCAAGTGCTGACATATGTGAGAGATGTAGGGCATCTTTTGGTTTACCTATAATTGCTGATTTTGTAAACAACTTAGAAACATGTCTCGTGTTGCACTTTGGTTGAGGTTAAAGGTAGGCCCAGGGTCTCAAACGCTTGGGCATTTCTTCTGCAGCCATGTCCATGGTTTGCGAGAATCCTTTTGAGCACTCTTTGGACACCTCTCCAAATGTGGGTTGCAGTTTCTTCATGTATACTATTCTAGGAGTGAAGTAGATGGAAAAGAACCCACAGTGCTGAGATACATGTGTGTCCTTATTTAGACGTCTATTTTTAGCAAAAGAATAAAACAGCTTTCTAATCTGTTTTGTTACTGTGATTCAGAACACATCCCCAGAGCCACATTTGCAGCAGCCAGGGAGCAAGTAAGAATGTGATTGAATAGTGTATGATTACAGGGCCAATATCTTTTAACACAGCAGTGTTGGCTGCTTTTTAAAAATACCTATTGTGTTGTCCAGTGTTTTTGTATCATTTTTTAAAAAAACAACAGTGGATGAATTTTTGCATTTCTAATTTAAAAATATATATGTACAAGATAATTGTAGGTCAAACATAGGTACTGCCAATATATTAATGCATATTCCGACCATTGTTTTAAAAAATAATATAGGTTGCCTGCTCTTGATGAGGGGCCACTGACACTGGCGCAATCTGTCAAGAGTTTGGGAGTGATTCTGGACTCCTTGAATATGGAGGCCCAGGTCATGCCCACTGCCAGACTGGCATTCTTTAATCTTCGCCACCAGGCTCAGCAATTGCCCCCCTTCCTGTCATGCCCCGACCTAGCCACAGTAATCCATGCAATGGTCACCTCCACGCTTTATGCTGAAACTGACCCGGAAGCTCCAACTGGTCCAGAACGTGGCAGTGTGAGTCCTGATGGGAATGTCATGGATGGCACATATATATCCAGTGCTGTGCCAGCTACACTGGCTCCCAGTGGAATATTGAGTCAAGCTGAGCTGTCAGGGACTGATATACTTACGGGATCGTCTCCTCTGTTGTGTCCCTGGGACAGCGTTATGCTCTTCAGATAACAACTTGCTGGTGGTCCCCAGCCCTAAAGTTATCTGGCTGTCCTCAACCAGGGCCTTTTCAGTCCTAGCCCCAACCTGGTGAAACTCTCTGCCAAATATCATCAGGGCCCTGTGGAACCTTATGCAATTCCACAGGGCCTGCAAGGCAGAGGTGTTCCTCCAGGCCTTTGGTTGAGGACAGCAACGGTTTCCATCATAGCTGGCACCCTTTCTGCTCCAGTTGCTTCTCTTATCTGCTTTGTCCTCCTCTCCCGTGCCCACAAAGCAGCCAGTGGTCTGAAATGAGACCAACTAATATACACCATCTTCTTGCCTGAAATATGTTATTATTGTTTTAATTATTTTATCTTGATGTTTTTATGAATGATGTACATCGCTCAGAGCCCTGCACTGCAGAGATTGGGCAATTAACAAATGTAATATATAAATAAATAAAATGAAAGATAGTTTATTTACTGCTCCCTGTTTGGTTGAGCTCAAAGAGTCTCTAGCTCACTGTTGTGGACCAGCCTCAGCCTGAGGTGCAGCCAGACTCTTACTAGCTGCCTGAGCCCAGCCTGAATGAGGACCAGTCTGACTTGCAGCCTGACCAGTCTGATTGGCAACTGGAGCCCAGCGACTCCTCAGAAGTCGAGCTTGAGTCCAGTGTAGTGAAAGATGACTTCAGAGTAGAGGACACTCAGGAATTTCAGTCAGATAATACTGAGCCGGCTGAAGTCAGGGAGCAAGTACCTCCAGAGGCACCCACGACTCCCACCCACCCCGCTTATAGAAAGAAGAACCTGCTAAATTCCCTCCTTCCATAACAAAAATATTTGTATTTGGCTCAGTTGTAATTATCCTTATCTGCCATGATGCACCTTCTGGTTCCTTACTTGAAGCGTTTGAAGCCCTTGGCCTCAGGCCAACATAAGGCAACGATGGATCCTCTTCTGGGTGGCCTGCACAGTGCTCTCTGTCAGACCAGTCTGCTGGATTCCTGAGGCATGTTAATACTGACCCACATCAGCAGAAATACCTTCCTTCAGCTGCTTTCTGAGGGACTTCGCCCCCGGATTTGGTCTTTTGGGCACCAACTCTTCCCAAACAAAAATTCTCACAATTGGGTGGGACGCAGGAATGGATTCAGGAGACAAAGCCCAGCAGTTTCCCATGAGTCCCTGTGGGACTTGGCAATAAGACTCAGTTCCCAACCCCACCTCCCCTTCTGCTGTGAGCAGATTAATAGTCATTCCATCCATAGTAGAAAAACAAACAATTAAAAGTGGGATGCTTTACTTTATAGATGCTGATGCCAGTCCAGTTAGTCCCATTCCTTTCACTATAGTGATATCCTTGTGAGGAACTTATCAATTAGTTATGACTAACTTTAGCCAGATGGGAGCTAATAATGGGATGCATAGCCCCTCTGTGTTGTGCTACACTTATGTACAGCTTTTGGCCACAAAATGAGCAAGATGTCACCTCATATGCGCATCTTGGAACTCTAGTCTTAAAATATATGTAGGCATGATAAATGCCAGAAAGACTCTTTTTATCAGTGGAATTTTAAGGAGCTTTGTTTCAAAGGCCTATCCTTTTATCCTGGACCCATGACTGATGTATTATCCCAGTATGTATGTATGTATGTATGTGTATATTCATTCATTTATTTATTTATTTATTTATTTATTTATTTATTTATTTTAAAAAAATTATTTTATTTGTCTCCTGCCATCCCTCATGAGTGGGCTCAGTGCAGTCACAAATCATATCACAGCACTGTTACAAATATATATATATATATTATAATAACATGCAATTAAAAACCAGATTAAAATCACTTCAATAAGGTGGCAGGCTAATTTGTGGGAGTCCAGAATGCCTCCTATATGGGGGCAGCTCAGTGATCAATAGGCATCCAATTCACCAGAGAGTGCTGTGTCTGTAGAAGACAGTTGTCTGAGGGCAGTTGAATTAATCCAGTAACATAATAGACAGAGTAACCTATCTGTGGCTTCTTCTAGCGGGTGCCTAAAAAAATGATAATCAAAGTTGTTTACAGTGAGACAGAATTCTTCCAGATGAGAAATATGCATGACATCTAATTAATATTTTAGTTACTGTTTGCATCCATCTTATTTAGAGTGCTGCTTTTAGAAATATTTTCCTGGCCTGATTTTCTCTGTGACTTGGGAATATTGTCAGCGGGAAAATGCATATGAATAGGTTTTTGGATATGTTTTGACTCGTTCAGGTGGCCTAAGACTGAGATGCAAAATCCTCACTGGCATTACGAGGAAAAGTCTCCTGGATATTCAATAAAAGAAATATTCAGCTGTACAAAACATTGCAAAATGCGAGTTCTAATAGGTTGATATTTCATGTGATCAGCTCCACTGGGGAAATAAGACAACTGGAACAAATCTGGATGGTCACAGTATGCCTTCTTTTCCTCCACTGACTTGAGAGGAGATGCAGTTTAAGACTGTGCTGTTTTGTGTGTGATAGTGTCCCAACTATGAAAGCTTTTCCACTGACATTAATGGGTCTTAAATGTATTTTACAAATACTATTCATACATTTTTATCCCTCTAAGGCATTCAAGGAGACATACATGGCTCTCTTTCCTCATTTTATCTCCTCAGCAACTCTGTGAGGTAGGTTAGGCTGAAAGAAAGAGTGCTTGTGCTTATGATAGTTTCAGGGTGATTTTGCATTACCTTTTCCCTCTGTTGTTATACCAAACCCACAATGGAATAGAAATTCCCCTCTGTATTGCAAGCTGCTTTCACTTTCTTTGATCATTGGGTTTTATGGTACCTTCTGCATAGGTTTATGAGTGTTCAGGGGTGACTTTGCAGTCAGTATGGCATTGCCCCTGGGTATTTGAATGTGGTTTTGAGCTGCACCTTTTCTGTTCGAAGGAGGGTTTGGTAAAACAATGGAGGGAAAAGTCAGTGTAGAATCAGCCTTAGTTTCAAAGGGAGCTTTGACTCTTGAAAGTTGATACCCTGAAAATTGTGTTGGTTTGCAAGGTACTACTGGTCTCGAATTTAGCTCTCTGTGTTTGTGACTGTCCCAGATCCCATTGTGAATGTTACGGCAGAATGTGGAATCAGACTTGGGTCTCTCAGATGCTAGTCCAAACGTTATGCAAGATTGCTGTCAAAAGAGCCATGCTGGATCAGATGCAAGGTATCTGTAGTCCAGCATCCTCTTTGCCGCAATGTCTAATAAGATGGCCCCAGGAGAGAGCATAAGGACAATAGGCCTTATCTGTTTTTCTCCAGCAACTGGTATTTATATGTCCACACTGCATCTGAACCATGGAGTTGACATTTGTCTATGATTAAATTTGCCCTTTGCTTTTAAGACTATGAGTAGTGTGCCTTGGTTATCCTGAGAGCCTGTATTGGAAATCGCACCCTGAGGGCTATTTGTTCTCAGATACTGCCAGCTCTTTGGGAATCTTGTCAATCCCTCCTTGAGCTAGTAGTGCAGGATCAAATGAGTTTGACCTGGAAGGTTCTTCCATATGGAAGTTGTATCTCTCAAGACTTGATTTTGTTCCTCCCTTTTCTCTAATGGGTGTCTGAGACCTGCTGATAATGTAGGCGCTTTTACAGGGCATTCACATTACAACCCAACCTGAACAGACCCTGTGTAATATAGTCATGGAGTTTAGGGGAAAAAAAAAAACAAGGCAAGATTGTTAATGATCCAGTGTCTCGCTGATATTGTTTCTTTTTTTTTTTTTTTTGTAAGAAAGTTTTTATTTTTCAAAACATTAAAATTAATACATTTGTTTTATACAAATCCTTTTTTCCATATTATATAACATTTTGTTCTATTTGTATAGTCTTGCTTTTATCTTGTATTGGTGGTTTCCCACCACATCTGAAGCATAACACATTTTCCACTTTATCCAAAATAGTAATATTTATCTTACATTTCTGGTAACGGTTATATATCTTTAAAATACTTATATACCAATTCTTATTTTCTATATTCTTATATAATTCTAAAAAACAAGTTCATTATCTAATTATCCTTAGTACATTCATATACTCAATTTCTATTCCTTTATGCTATTATAACCATGTATAAATGTAGTTTTTCATGTCCCAATATTTTTCAACATATTCTTTCAAATCCTCCCAATCTTCTAAAAAAGTCTCTGAGTACAGATTATTCAACTTTCTAGTCCATTTATCCATTTCAGCCATATATAACAATTTTTTCAACCATTCCCACACTTCTGGTATTTTTTCATTTTTCCAATTTTGGGCATACACCATTCTTGCTGTTGTAATCATATACCATATTATTGTCCTTTTCTTTACATTTATCTCTTCTAGTTTAAGTCCAAGCAGTAACATTTCAGGCAACTTCTTAAATGTACATTTCAAAAAATTTTCCATTTCTGCATGTATTATAGACCAATAAGTCTTCGCTTTATCATAAGTCCACCACATATGATAGAAAGAACCTTCTTTCTTTTTACATTTCCAACATTTGTTAGACATATTTTGATTAATATTTGCAATTTTTTTTGGTGTCATATACCATCTGTACATCATTTTAAAACAGTTCTCTTTTAGATTATAACATGTAGAAATACTCATTGCATTTTTCCATAAAAATTCCCAAGATTCCATTTCAATGTCTTTGTTTAGGTTTATCGCCCATTTTATCATTTGTTCCTTTACCATTTCATCAGCATTAAACCATTTTAACAATACTTTATACATTTTAGAAATCATTTTTTCCCATCTTCCTCCCAAATTTGTTCTATTTCATTGCTTTTTTCTCTAAAACCAGATTTTTATCACTTCTGTACATATCATATATTTGTCTGTACCTTAACCAGCCATAATCAAAGTCCATCTGCTGCTGCTCCTTCAATTTAAAGTCTTTACCATGTCTTGTTAACAGGTCTCTATATTTCAACCAGTCTTGTCCTTTGTAGTGAGATGATGGATTTAAAACTTCTGCAGGTACAATCCACATAGGTATTTCTTCTGGAAAAAAGTTTTTATATCTTGTCCACGTATCGATTAATGTTCTTCTCAAATAATGATGCTTAAACATATTGTCCATTTTTGTTTTACCATAATACAGATATGCGTGCCACCCAAACCTACAGTCATGACCTTCCAGGGACAATAACTTTCTGTCTTGTAACATAGTCCATGTCCCTATCCAAGTCAAACATACTGCGTCATGATATAGCCTTAAGTTTGGTAACTGAAACCCACCTCTCTCTTTAGCATCACACATTATTTTCATCTTAATTCTTGGTTTTTTCCCTCCCCACACAAACTTAGTCAATTCCTTCTGCCAGCATTTGAATGTTTTTACATCTTTCACAATTGGAATAGTTTGAAACAGAAACATTCTTCTTGGTAACACATTCATTTTAACCACTGCAATTCTACCCAGCAGTGACAAATTTAATACATTCCACCTTTTAATATCTTGCATAACTTGCTGCCATAATTTCTCATAATTATTCTTATACAAATCAATGTTTTTCATTGTTAGGTTTACACCTAGATATTTTGTCTTTTTCACCACTTCACATTCTATAAGATTTTGTAATTCAATTTGCTTATTATTTGGCATATTTTTACACATCACTTTCGATTTGTTCTTATTTACATAAAACCCAGCCAAATTACCAAACTCTCTTACTTTCTGCAACAAATATGGTAGTGTAGTCATAGGGTCTTCAGCTATAAACATCACGTCATCTGCAAAGGCTCTATATTTAAAAGAGAAACCTTTTATTGTTAAGCCTTTAATTTCTTTATCTTCTTTCAAATTTAGTAACAAGACTTCCAAAATCCAAATAAATAGCAACGGCGAGAGTGGGCATCCTTGTCGTGTTCCTTTTTCCACTTTAAAGTAATCCGTTTTTTCAGTATTAATTATTAAAGAGGATTTCTGTTCTCTATATATTGACTTAATAAGATTAAGCATATAGTCTCCAATTTCAAGATGTTCCAACACTTCAAACATAAAATCCCAATTTAAATTGTCAAACGCTTTTTCCGCGTCTAAAAAAAGAAAGCCCACTTCCTTCTCCGGATGTTTATCATAGTACTCTATAGCATCCACTACTACCTTTATATTGTCTCTTATTTGGCGATTAGGTAAAAATCCTGCTTGTTCTGTCTGTATAGTCTTTTTAAGATGTTCCTTAAACCTATCAGCTATAATCTTGGCAAAAATCTTATAGTCATTGTTTAACAAAGAAATTGGTCTATAATTTTTAACATTGGTTAAATCTTGACCTTCTTTCGGAATGAGTGAAATGGTTGCTTCTTTCCAAGTCTCCGGGACCTCACCTGTCACTCCTATGTCATTCATTAATAGCAATAACACTGGTGAGATCGAATCCTGTAGTGATTTATAAAACTTAGCTGTAAATCCATCTGATCCAGGTGCTTTCCCTAATTTTGAATCATTTATTGCATTTTTAATCTCTTGTAGTGACATCGGGCAGTTAAGTAGTTCTTTGATTTTCTCCGTTGGTTTTGGTAATTTTAATGACTGTAGGTATTCTTTAATCCTTCTTCTGTCTTTATTTTCCTTCTTAAAAAGCTTTGCATAATATTTAAAAAATTCTCTTTTTATTCCCTTATTGTCTATTATCTCAATATTGTCCCGTATCACTTTAGTAATAAATTTATTTTCACGTTTTTTCTTTAATTGCCATGCTAAGTACTTTCCAGGTTAATTTGCACCTTCAAATGCTTTTTGTTGCAATTTTTTCAGGTTCCAGTAAGTCTCTTGATTCAAAATAGCTTTTGCTTGGTCTTGTAACATCCAGATTTCCTTTTGCAGTTTCTTTTTTCCTAGTCTGTTCTTCAGTTCCTTTTCTTTTATTTTAATGGCTTGTACAATGTTTTCATATTGTTCTCTTTTCTTTTTATTGTCTTTAGCGTTCAATGATATCAATAATCCTCTCATAACTGCTTTGTATGCATCCCACACAGTTTGAATTTTTACTTCTTTTTGTATGTTCGCTTGAAAATATAAATCTGTCTCTTCATGTAATTTTTTAACTATTTCTTGGTTGTCTAATAAGTCCTCATTTATTCTCCATCTCCCTTGCCTTTTTATTTGCCCAGAAGTCCATAGACAAGGATTGTGATCTGAGATTATTCTAGGTAGAATTTCAACTTTTTTTGTCTTAAATGTTAGATTAATAGACATCCAGATCATATTAATTCTTGAATGTGAATCATGTCTGTTAGAGTAAAAAGTATAGTCTTTCCCTTGTGGGTTAACCTTCCTCCAAATATCCTCCAGCTTTTCCTGTTTTATCAGTTCAAAAAAATTTTTTGGAAGTTTCCCTAGTGTGTCGTCTTTTCTCTTTGAGCGCCTATCTATTTTATTATTCACAGTCCCATTAAAGTCTCCCAACATTATGATTTGTTCATAGTTTACACTGTCCAGTTCCATTTGTAGTTCTTTAAAAAAGATTTCTTTAGCTCCGTTGGGGGCGTAAATATTTACAATCAAAGTCTTCTGTCCGTGTAACAGAATTTCAATAGCTAAGTATCTTCCTTCTTTATCTTTAAATATTAGTTTAGGTTCCAAGTCTTTTTTGGCATATGTTACCACTCCATTCTTTTTATTACTTGCCAATGAAAAAAATTCTTCTCCCAACTTTTTTCTTATTAAATATTTGTAGTCTTGTTTCTTAAGATGGGCCTCTTGTATACAAACTATACTACATTTTTGTTTCTCCAGCCAGTGTCCTACCATTCTACGTTTTTGGGGTGAATTAAGTCCATTTACATTCCATGAGAGTACTTTGTAATCCATCTTGTTGTAGTCTTAAATATCACCAAATTCTTCCTTGTTCTCACCAACAAAGGCATACATTTCTGCTGAATTTTTAATCACCATTCTGTTGTTACCATAATAAAAACTCAGTCCTTGTGGTATTTCCCAACAAAATCTTATTTTTTTCTCTTTCAGTTTGTCTGTCAGATGCTTGAATTTTTTCCTGTCTTGCAAAATTGCTCTGGGCAATTCTTTCATTACGATAACTTTTTTTCCACCTATTTCAAAAGAGTCTGTAAAACATTTTTTGTAGATTTGTTCTTTTGTTCTCTTCATTGTAAATTGAACTACCACGTCCCTTGGTATATTTTTGTCTCTCGCGTATGTAGAATTGACTCTGTAAACAAGATCCATATGTTCTTTAACAACTTCCTCTTCCTCTTGTAAAAAATCTGCTAATGCTTCTTGCATTCTTGTAAAAATGTCTTCACCTAATTTTTCCTCTATACCTCTAAATCTCAGATGGTTTTGCATGTCTCTATAGTGCATCATCTTTTCCATTCTGTCATTTTCCTTCATTGTTTTTTGAGTATTTTCTTCCAGTTCTTTTACTTTAATTTCTGTGTCTTGTGTTCTAGTGGTTAACTTTTGTAATTCAGCTTTTAAATCTATAAAATTTTTGTCTGCTTGTGCAGCTATACCATTCATTTTAACATTTACCTCTCCTATAGCGTCTAACATTTTTTTTCCATTGCTTCCATAACAGCTAGTAATTCTTTTTCTTTTTTTTGCTGCCATTGTAGGAGAGGACCATGTAGCTGCTCTCGATCTTAGCCCGTGATCCGTCTTGTCTCTTTAAAAAAGATCGATTTTATTTTATTTTCCAAATCAAACACCGTTTAGTGTAATCACACAAGCTAGTCTTGCCAAGTCAAATTTCGTTGGTTTCAGCTTTCTAAGGTATATAGTTTATGAGATATTACTGTTTAAAAATTTTATAAATCCAAAATGGCGGGCGCAACTTCTCTATGGTTTGTGTCAAAGGTTATAGTCTTTTTACCTTGCTTCTGGCTTGCTTTTGTCCCTTCCTCTTGCTTACTTGTCTGCTCTCCGCACGTCACTTCCTGTTGTAGTCCTTTTGGTCCGGCAGTTTTTACAGTCCCCTTTGCTCTCTTCCGGTTCTTCTCCGCTTCCCTTCTTGTCTGCTCCTCAAGCCGTCACTTCCTGTCTCAGTCCTCACAGCTTGGTCTCGCGATGCTTGGTTCCCTCCTCCCCTCTTTGTCTCGCGATGCTTGGCTCCCCCTCCCAACTCTTCTTAACCGCAGGAATGTTAAACAACTTGTTTTTTTGGCTTTTTAAGTTCAAATTCAGCTTTTTAACGTTTCAAAACTGCACTCATCCAATCTGCAACAGTCTATTGCTTCACCAGATCTGCTTTTCGTCTTTCAAAACACGGTAATGGTAAGGCAAAAAGTTTTTTCCCGTTACCTTATGTTGTTACTTCTCTTCAGATGTGGTCCCAACGTTTAAACTTTGTCTTCTTTGTTAAGGAATCAGGGGAATTGGAGATTTTATGCTGATTAATCAGCCCAGCTCGGCTCCTTAGAGATACTTGCAAAAATCTTCTTCGGCTGCAGTGCTCAAGGTGTTGTAAAAGTCTCCTCCGAGGCTTTTCCTTCACCGAGCTTGCTCAAACCTAGATTATATTGCTTGCTGGTCCTCACACTACCTGTGTGAGGTTGCGTCAGGTGGATTTATCCACCCAAGCTGTCAAGAAGAGCCGCTGTCTGCCCTGCGCATTTGCAAAGCGTGTCAGACCTCCATTCCTCCGACCGGAAACCGTTCTCGCTGATATTGTTTCTGTTCCATGATGAAGCGAGGGAGAAGAAGGGAGGAGTTGAGAGCGACTCAGCAGGTATGTGCTTGAAAAGGGTGCCATCCAACCAGAAGAGTTTTCTGATGTTTCTGCTGATCAGGATTACTCAGTGCTTCGTTCTCCCTTTCTTACATGCCCAGGGAAATGCTGAACACCACTTTGGGGTCAGGAAGCAATTTTCTCCAGGCCAATTTGGCCAAGGATCTTGAAGGGTTCCCCCCTCTTCTGGATATAGAGCAGGGGTGATTGGCAGTAGGGGGAGGTATTTGTGAATTTCCTGCATTGTGCAGGGGGTTGGACTAGATGGCCTGGGAGGTCCCTTCCAACCCTATGATTCTAGGAACTAACAAGATGATATGGCCTCACTGGGGACACCATTGCTCTTTACTGCTGGAATTCCTTACATTACAAATGCTACAGGAACCTGTGCAGTATCTCAGCCTCCCCACCTTTTCCTCATGCAGTTCATGGAAATCCAAGTGCCTGGGCATTTGGGCTTATGAATATCCCAGGTGAGTTTGCATGCAGTGGGGAGAGACCTCCCTGCCACACAGAGATCCTGGGGCCAGCTTCTCCTGCAGCGTGCTTTTGGACCACAAAAAAATCATGATTTCCAAAAAATCCTGGATCTGAATATCATACTGATATGGGATTCGGGATTTTTTTGGAAGTACTGAATTTTTTCTGGGTCTAATAGACCCAACCAAAAAAATGCTGATTTTTTTTTTGCACATCCCTACTCTCTATACCTTTAATTTGCCATGTATCAGAACTCTGTTACTAAACAGGATTGTATTTGCTTCCAAGTACATTTCAGTGATTTCACCAGAACTTGAAGAATTTGGGATATGTTCGCCTACATCTTTGAGTCGGGAGAACCATGTCACAGTGATACACAGGTTTCTGGTCATTGCAAAGTCAAAAGGCAGAGCACCAGCAGAAGAGGCTGGCAGTGAACCTAATCCAGTCTTATTAACTGGAGCAGAATAGACATCTCAGAGAGATTCCTCTCCTCATTTATAATATTGCCTTTACTAATTTTTGTATCTGTTTTCATGCTATCCAAACCTCAGTGTTCCTTTTAAACTTCTGTAAGCACCCAGCTTTTTAGAGCTGAGAGTTTCTTTTAAACTAAGTGTAGAACCTAAGCCTGCAAATCCTTTAGTTTTGAGAGGTGACATAAGGAAAGTTTCCCTGCTTATGCACAAGCTATTTTTTGTATGGATTTGGACTAAAATACGAAAGTGGGCCATATTCACACTGACATTTGTCTATTGTCTTCTGGCCACACAGGGTAAATATATGTGCCAGAAGTTGCCATCTCTGAGTCAAATTACCTGGCTGTACTGTCAGAAATTCCTGAGTTGCAGTTGCTTGAGGGCCCACACAGCATAACCAACTGAGTAATTTTTAAAGTATTATTTTTAGAACTACTTACCATTTCAAATGGACATTTAGTTTAAATCACAAGATTAATAGGTGTCTCAGAGTTGTTTGTGTAGTATAAACTTAAGTATTTTTCTTAAAGAGTGAAGAAAGCTACCATTAATTTAAAGATAAGCCTTTGTGCCAGGTCAGACTTTAAATAAAAGATTACTTAAACGTGTCACTTTTTATCTGTGAGATATTTACTGCTCCCTTTTTTTGTTTACTCCCACTGGACATTATTTGAGATAACTGTATATAAACAGGATATATCTGCCATAATTCTTTCTGTCTTGGGCATCTCTTTACAATGGTTACAGTCCCAACCCATAGTTATGCCTGTGAAAGTCTCTTTGAAATCAATGGGAAGAAGTTGAACATAAAACTTCGAGTGAATTGCAGCCACTGGTTATGGTCTACAAAACAGCATCATGTTTGCAAGAGGCCGTGTGCGTGTATCCAAGAGTGGAGTGTTCATACAGTTCAGTACCAAACTGCAAAACACTTTTCAAGCATGTAGGAGTTTGGTGGGGAGGTGGGACATCAAAAGATGAAGGAAATTGCATAATATTTGTTCATTGGTTCAGATGATTTCATAGTTCTTTCATGTCTTGGGAGTTTCTAATGAACTCTGTAGCAGAGTTGCAAATGGGGACAGGATTTTACCAGGGATAGGGGTGGGGGGAGAATGAGATCAGCCATGGCAGGCATGTCCAAAGGGAGCATTTGCTAGAGTGGGTGTAATGTACAACGTATATTAGAAGTGCAGTTAGTTGGTAGACCAGAGAGGGCAATAAAGAGCTCTCATTCCCTGTAGAAGGCTATGTTCAAAATGGGTGAATAAAGAAGCTCCTATTCTGTTACTGAGGCCTTGTGGTGCACACTTCTGTGTGAGAGATCAGATACATAACAGTGGGTACCAAGCTTCCTCCACCCTACCAATCTTCCCAGCATGGTTTTGTCTAGTTGTCTTGCCTGGCACAGAAAGCAAAACTATGGTCCACTGAAACCACCGCACAGCTTATGATATTCAAAAGGAGATGGGAAAGATTCCATTCTCAGCTTTGTCAGTTCAGTTCAAAAATCCCCATTTCAGTTTTGCTTCTCCATGCTGGAAATCAATCTCTCAAGTGTTTATTTTGCAGCATTTTATGTTCCCCCACACCAATTTTTCTCCCTGTAAAATGTATGCATTTTTCAACACTGTATGCGGTTCATGCACAAGCAAGCACGAAACCCATATGAAACAAAAAGGTCATGGTCATATTTTGGTAGTATGAATCAAGGAATGGAATTATGTGCTTTCTTTGAGAAAGGGTTTTATTACTTTGATGCAATTTTGTTTTTTCTAGGCAGGGGGTGCTGCCATAAAAAGAAGAAGAGTTCATTTTATTCCCCTTTTTTAACCCCAAGGAGACCTAAAGTGACTTACAATCACCTTTCCTTCCTCTCCCAACAACAGGCATCTTGTGAGGTAAATGGGGCTGAGGGGGTTCTGAGAGAACTGTGATTGGCCCGAGGTCACCCAATAGGCTTCATGTGGAGGAGTGGAGAATCAAACCCAGGTTTCCAAATTAGAGTCCATTGCTCTTAACCACTACACCACGCTGGCTCTCAAGAGTTGGCTCTCTTAACCACTACACCACACTGTCTCTCAGGAGATAGGGTTGCCAACTCTAGTTTGGGAAATTCCTGGTGATTTGGGGTAGAGTCTGGGGAAGGTGGGGTTTGAGTAGGGGAGGGACCTCTATATAATACAATGCACTACACCACCAAAAGCATCTCTTTTCTCCTGGGGAACTGATCTCTGTAGTTTGGAGATCAGTTGTAATCCCAAGAGACCTTCAGGTCCCACCTGGAGGCTGGCAGCCCTACTGAGAGACCATACGATTCATGTCACTTTCATTCCAGTGTGGTTCCAAATCCTCTTTCCATGAGGTTCCTGCAACCCTTGGGCAACCAGTATGTATTTAGGATCGTAGACGAGCACTGTCACTGTAGATTGTTTTACTTGGGTCCCCCACATTTCGCCAGGGGGTACCCCCAAGGTGAAGCTGGCTTTGTAGAGTCTGACTGAGAGCACTGAAACAGCACACAGTTTCCTTATTAACCTTTTGTTTCATGGTGTGTGTGTGTGGAGGGGAGGGGGAGCCCTTGACTTGGAGTGACTTCTGAAGCTGGGATTTTGCTGTCCTTAGGGTGAAACTGAGTATGAATGCTGCCAAGTAGTTGCCTGCAAATTGTCATGCAGAAAGCATGAGGTGTGTGTGTGTGTATGTGTGTGGACACACTGAAGACCTTCTTTTTGTCACCCAAAGAGTTACCCCCTAAATATATAATGGCTTATTGGGACAGATTGAGAATTTGTGC
Source organism: Lepidodactylus listeri (assembly GCA_029233225.1). Taxonomy (NCBI): domain Eukaryota; kingdom Metazoa; phylum Chordata; class Lepidosauria; order Squamata; family Gekkonidae; genus Lepidodactylus; species Lepidodactylus listeri. The sequence goes on along the minus strand of JARCFY010000001.1, from coordinate 52,391,812 downwards.
TATAGAATGAATCAGTAAAAAGCACAGATGGCTGTGTTTCTGCTGCCTTCTGCCTGGGCTGACTTGTCTGTCTGGGATTGTTCACTAAGCGTTGTGCAGGTTTGTACATGTACCACCCATCTTAACCTCTTCTCACAGGAAAAATGCCAAAGGTGTGAACTACATACTTTGTGTGGGAATTTATTATGCCTTCTGGGTCATTAGCACATTCTGTAAGGCTGCCTGTACTTCCTTCTCATCTTTTTGAAATCACGCGATGACCTAAATTTGAGTTTTATATCGTCCGTAAGGGTGCCTTATTGCCTTTCATATTTAAGTGGTGACTAAATCTACCAACACATGAGGGAGTCAAGATGGTTGGGGAAGACTATCATATTGAGGCACATATGGAACTTTTCTTTTTACAGGAGAGATGTTCATTTCCAAGAATGTTGGCATTTTCCCCCCTAGAGCTGAACTCCAAAAATAAAAAGTGAGGGTGCCAACTGGCTATCTAAAGTGTAAGCTACACCTTTTGATTCCAGGTGTGTGGCTATTTGTGCACCTGGGTTTTCAAATGGTGAGGAAAACATGTTTTAAAGTCTCTAGTTTGCCATTTTAGGAGCCTGAATGAGGAAAAGCTATTTCTTACTTTTCCTGGTTATAATTCTTTTATCCAGGTTTATAGGCATAGTTGTTTTATGATAATGAATGATAAAAGGCTATAAAAATTAATGATGCACATTTTCAGAACTGATAGCTTTGATTACTATCATTAGATGATTTACTGTGGTTGCCTGGGGCAAATTTGATTCTGGTGCGGTACACTTTTGATTCTCCGAAGAGCTACTGTGGGATAGTATGGAGTCTGGGTAGGTGTTTACATCCTTGCTAGTCATAAAGTTCATGGGATGTGATTGAGCAGGCCGCTTTGTTTTAGCCAAACCTACCTCATAAGATTGTTGTGGAACTAAAACGAGAGATTCCTGTGTCTGTTGCCCTGCTGCTTGAGGAACGGGTGGAATTCATTTGTGAGAAATTATAGACACACGTTCACTTCTATTTGAATTTTTAACAACATTCTTTTCTCCCTAATCTTATAAATTGCAGACAAGCGTCATCATGTTTTTATATCATACTAATGAGGGGGAAAATGCCGACTTGAAGTGTCTTACTGTTTAGGAGTCGTGATTACTAGCTTTGTTTTTGTTTATAAGTGGCTTTTCCACTTCTTAATCGTTTAGTTCTGTTTCTATCAGATTCATGCATAAGGTGCCCATCAATTTTACACAAGTTGGTTGGTTATGACAGCAATTTTTAACTGGATAATTTTTCATAAATTAGAATTCCTTGCAGCGAGTATAAATTTGTTTCAGTAAATTACAATCCACAGAGTTCCATAATAAACTGCTAATTGTATGTTGGCTTTAAATGTTACATTTTGTATGCAGATTGGCCTGTGGGGAGTTATTATTTAGTATAACATTGTTAGGAATACTAAGATTACTTCGTAATTTGTTTGAAGTGGAATACCATTATTACTAATGCACTATGGGCAGTTTACAGAGGAAATGTCGCTTTCCCCCAAGGAAGATAAGAACGTTTTATCAATCAGATTTATTTAATGCTGCTTTGTTCTCTAGAGGAAAACAAAGCAAGACCTGGGTTATAAATTTAAAGTACTTTTTTAAAAATTAAGTTATGCAAACCAAAGAACATTGCATTATCCTTGTCTCTAAATGTTGTTGAGTTAGTGCAGATGTTAAGTTCATGTAAAGTGGGAGCTCATCACTGGAAGCACATGGGAGCACATGTTCCCCACGATACATTTGATATGCATGATGGCTGCATCATGTGAATATGGGTATATGTGCACAGAATAGCCATGTGTTGCCCAGTTCACGGAATGCAATGATAGCATCTGTTGGGTGAATCAAGTGTGGACCATGTTCTCCCAATATGCATGGTTGATGGCTTCCTGTTTCTATACACATAATATCTCCAGAAGGCCACTGAGACCTTCTTCTTCCTTATTTCTGTGAGATAAGGGGTGGAGTCAAAGGATCCCTCACAGAATTCTTAGCACCTCATCACACTATAATCCCCAGGAGTTTCTGGGGAGACCTATGAGGGTTAAAGTGATATAAAACCAATGCAGATTTGTAGTAGTGCCTCTGTAATGATGAACTCTTAAGTGTCTAGAGAGGCTTTGACTGTGTGGGCAAGGTATAAATTTGATGAATGAATGAATGAATGAATGAATGAATATTTGATTTGATTTATTAAGGCAGCTCAGCTTCTTACCCATACCATTTCATCTGATCATCCTAGTGTAAGAGATTACGTATTCCTACCTCCTTGCTTTATATGTTTGCTGATATGCATTTGTTTTGCTTCCTGATGGATTCTCCCTATAGTTACATGTAGGTCAACTTCCTTTTTAATTGTTTTGTTTCAATTTCTCTGGGGTCCAGACTGAGGTGGGTCAGAAGAATAATCTGCTTTTTTTTCATGTTTGAGCTGATCTGCGTTATGTTCATCATGTGTCAGCGGTTAAGTGTTGCATGGTGACTTAGCTTGTATTAAATAAGCTTAATAATGCTGAACTCTGTGCTAGGGTGGCGGACATCCAAAATCCATCTCTGGCCTCCCCTACTGAAATTGCTGGCTCTATGATCAGCCTGCACTGAGCACAGCAACATGAAGCTTGACTGCTTCTTTATTATTGTTTTAAATTATTGTTTTAATTATGTAACTATTATTGTTGAGACTGTGTGACTTTGTGACCCGCCCTGAGCCCATTTGCGGGGAGGGCGGGATAAAAACCAAAATAAATAAATAAATAAAAATTAATATGCTCAGCTCATCCCTGATGCTCACTGGGTAGCTGTGGGAAATTCACTTTCTCTCAGCCTAAGCAATTTAGGGGTTATTAACTTTTAATCCAATGCCACCTACTAAGTATACAACTTTATCATCAAATGTCATAAGTAAAAAAGAAGAACATAAAACAGCTGTCCAGACAAGACAACTTTATAGATGCAGGTGTATTTATAATATATGCATTTGATACACAGATCACAGATGTAAATTCTTGTGCCTCAAGGCCACCAGCCAACTCCATAATGTTAGGTTTGATTCCTGTTTTCTGTGTGCCTCTTTTTAAGAGTCAGGGGGAGAACTCTGGGATTTTATCCTCAGGGTGGGAAGAACAAATAAAAACAGCCCTCCTCTAATTATTTTCAGAAGCCATTCTTAGTAGTAAAGAGGGACTGCCTAAAATTGTTAATTCCTCCATTTGTCTTTCCGAGTGTTTTTTCAAGGCTTTCCTCTGATGTTCCTTCCTAGCATTGGTATTCAGAAATTTACTGCCTCTAAATTTGGGGGCTTCTTTAGGCACCGTTGCTTGTGGTCCATGATGGACTCCTCATGGTCATCATGATGTCCCCTGGCAGTGAATTCCACTTAGAAATTCCACTGGTTCCCACAGGAAACAGACTGAAGCCTTCAACATTCAGATTTCTTTTGCAGAAGTGAAACGAGAAGCTTCTCGTTCCTAGTTTAGGAAAGAAGAATTGAATTACCGTGCTATATTTTATATCACTATGAGTCATCAATGTACATACTATGAATGTTCTCACAGATGCCATTTAAATTGGTTAACGGGAGCCCAATGCACCATGCTGATAGGGTTGCCGGACCCCCCAGTGGAAATAGGGGACGCCCACCCCTTCCACCAGGCTACCGATCAGCTGGCTTGGGGGGGGGGTGGATTTACCAGGAGAAAGAGGAAAGCACAGGAGAGCCAGTTTGGTGTAGTGGTTAAGAGTACAGACTGTAATCTGGGAGAACCGGGTGTAATTCCCCACTCCTCCACATCCAGCTGCTGGTGTGACTTTGGGTCAGTCATCAGTTCCTTTAGAGCTGTTCTCTCAAGGACAGTTCTCGAGAGAGCTCTTTCAGCCCTACCTACCTCACAGGGTGTCTGTTGTGGGGAGGGGAAGGGAAAGGAGATTGTAAGCCGCTCTGAGACTCCTTCAGGTAGTGAAGGGCAGGGTATAAATCCAATCTTTTCTTCTTCTTCATTGTCACTCTAGTGACATCTGGGTGGCACTCTGGTATTTGGGAAAAACTCTGTGGTAGAAACAGTTTTTACCATAGAGTTTTTGCCCAAAAACCAGCGCATCACAGCAGGATTACAATGTGATGATGTCACTCCCTGTGTGACACCAACAACATGGCCTGAGTCTTCCTCTTTTTTTGGTAGGTTCTCCTCCATCCCCTGCTGGTTCCCAGGAGGGACCTGGCAACCCTACCTGTTGATGGGAAATTCATAGGTCAGTATTTTCTCAGTGGAATATTGTTGGCCTAAGAACAGCTTGTGCAACAAGGTCAAATATGCCCAAACAATTTGCTTGATCATTTAATCTACCATTTGAAATGAATAGGCCACTTGGCTACATCCAGTTTTAAATCGTGGTATTATTTTTTATTTGATCTGGGAATACAGTGCAGTTTTATGATATGAGGAAGTTCATTAATGCAACTGAAAATTTTGATATTTATATAGAGGGTTTTTTTCCTTAGATAAACACAATAAAACTTATATTGTTATCATACATTAAGATGATCTGAGACACGCAATTAATGTGCATGAGATATGCAATAGCCATGCTTTGGCAATAGTAGTATTTTACTATCATTGCAATGTAGGAGCCTGCAAAAAGACCTCCTCCCTTCACCTCCGAACTACAGGATAGGCATCAGGAGTCTATTTTCATAATGTTCTCATCCTTCAACACTCTCAGAATGGCTCTGGATGAATTGTATTACAAATGAGACTGGGTCAACCAGTTTTCACATTGGAGTCCTGGAGTAACTACTGCTGTTCCAGCTCTTTTTTAACCCCAGGCAGGAAAGGATTCCTGAAGATTCTCACACAGTCAGAAGCCGAACAATGCAGTCAAGGTGATCTCTGTCTTATATCATATAAAGCCTTTTGCCTTACCAAGGGGAAACAGTCTTTGAGACATTGTGATGTTATTACTAGAGCCCAAGCCTGAGCAAACTTACAGTGGACACACACAGACATACACAATCTCATCAGTCATAAGAGAAATATTTCCAACTAATTTCCGAAATTACATGAACTAGAGACAATAGCATGGTAATAGGTTTGCAGTCAGGCCTGGACCCTTTCTCATCCCCATAGATTTCTGGTGAAGGGTAACAACTCCCCCTTCCATTTGGGCCCTGATTATTTTCCCTCTTGTTTAGTGGGCCAGAAGTGTAGGAAGGGTCTAAGAATGAGCCTACAGTTGTGAAAAAAAATGAAAATAAAGTGGGAGGGGATAGTCAGAGAGCTCTGGAGCTGTGGAGCCTTTCACTCCAGTTCTTTCTGTAACTGTTTGGGAGAGGTACACCTAGAGATGGTGATCAAAGGGAAGGCTAGAGGGGCAAGGCTAGAGATGCTGGAAAAGGGAATGCGGTAGACATAGTTTATCTCGATTTCAGTAAGGCTTTTGATAAGGTTCCACATAATATTCTTGTTGACAAGTTGATAAAATGTGGTTTGGATCCTGTTACTGTTTGGTGTAACTGGTTGACAGATCGGACCCAAAGAATGCTTGTTAATGGTTCCTCATCCTCTTGGAGAGGAGTGACAAGTGGAGTGCTTCAAGGATCTGTCCTGGGATCTGTTTTGTTCAACATCTTCGTAAATGATTTGGATGCAGGAATAGAGGGAATGCTTATTAAATTTGCAGATGATACTAAACTGGGGGTAGGAAATACAGGAGAAGACAGTCATGATACAGGATGATCTTGAGAGGCTGGAAAACTGGGCTAAAACAAATAAAATGAATTTCAGTGGGGATAAATGTAAAGTACCTGAAGATGGTTATCATATCTCCTCTCAGTCGTCTCCTCTCCAGGCTAAACATACTGAGCTCCTTCAACCTTTCCTCACAGGACTTGGTCTCCAGACACTTCACCATCTTCATCACCCTCCTCTGGAGACATGACAACTTGTCTATATCCTTCTTAAATTGTGGTGACCAAAACTGAACACTAGGTGAGATCTAACTAGAGGAGAGTAAAGCGATACTGTCACTTCGTGTTTGCCTTTGATGCCATTTCAACTTGGGGCAGTAATTCATTCACTCATTATCAAGGCTGGATTGTCGCCACACCAATTTGTTACCCAGTCTTCCAAAATAGGAAAAGAGGAAGTGTTCTCACTTGCTTCCCCCACCCTACTGAGGGAACTTATAATGTTATTTATTTTACATTGTCACTGCTGTCTTATGAAACAATTCTGAGATGCTGTGTCCTTTATTTCTTTCCCACCCAGCGTGTATGTAAATTTTAAACTTTTAAAATAAATAAATAAATAAATAAAATAGGTTGGGGAATCTGCAGAACTGGGATTTTCAGGACAGGAGGTTCAGAGGGTCCTCTGATCTTATTTCTTTGGGCTTGTTGATGTGTAACTGTACATGACTATGCTTGTTTCTACTGCACCTACATTTGTGGAAGGAGTCCCAATCAAGGTGCTATTGTGTGCCCACGCGCTTGACTCCAGTGTTAGACCCTACCTGTGTCTTGGCTCATTAGCAAGCACTGAATAACTGAGGGAATGAGATGGATTCTGTTTCTCCCTTTTCTGGGCTGAAGTTTGGAAAGTGATCAGATCCTGTGAGTTCTTGTTGTTCATCTTGGTGAGAACAACCTGTCCTTGACCACGCCTTGAGCTATCACCCAGTTTCTAGGCCTGTCAGGATTTGGATCTGGATACAGAATAGTACCTGGGGTGGTGGTTATTCTTTTGTCCAAATTGTTTCCAAGAAGCGGGAGGGGGGGGCAGTTTGTCCTGTGTGGAAAATGACCTCTTTTTGTCTGATCGGCTGACTATTTTGTTTATTTTTGGTGTATGTGTGTGTGTGTGTATGTGTGTGCGTGCATGTCTGAAAGTCACGGTTGACTTCTGGTGAGCCCTAGTGGGGCTTGGGCATTTCAGAGTGGTGGCTTGCTATTGCCTGCCTCTGTGTCCCAGCCCTGGTATTCCTTGGTGGTCTCCCATCCACGTACTTGCCAGGGTTGGCCCTGCTTAGCCTCTGAGATCTGATGAGATCAGGCTTGTCTGGGTTATGAGAATGAGGGACTCTGAGCTCAGCTAGCCACCAATTGTGGGTCAGATGTTCATTCTTTAAGGTAGATTAGCAAGTACCTTGAGCCATCTGAGGATAGTGAGAGGTACTCAAAGCCACCTTTCTTCACTGACTGAATACAGGGGTCTGGGGGCAGAACTTCCTCAGTGCTGGGAATCATTATTTAAACCAGCGGTTCTCAACCTGTGGGTCGGGACCCCTTTTGGGGTCAAATGACCATTTCACAGGGGTTGCCGGCTGGCGTCCGAGCCTGCCCCGCCCCTCCCCACTGGCAGGAAAGGGCCCCGCGCTCGATTGAGTGCAAGGTCTGGCCTCCCAGCTCTTTGCCCTCAAAGGGAACTTTCCCTTTAAGGGCAAAGAGCAGGGGTTGGTTCCAGCAGCCCTTCCAGCAGGGGCCACGAGGAGGAAGAAGCCAGCAGGTAAGCCAATGGCCGCTTCCCCCTCCCATTGCCGCCTTTAGGGCCCTTCGCCTTCACCTTCCCTGGGTTCCATGCCGAAGCGCAGAGCCCAGGAAAGGCGGCAAAAGCCGCCCCCTGCCTTCCCTAGGCTCCGTGCTGAAGTGCAGAGCCCAGGAAAGGCAGCAAAAGCTGCCCCTCTGCCTTCCCTAGGCTCCACGCTGAAGCGCAGAGCCCAGGAAAGGCGGCAAAAGCCACCCCCTGCCTTCCCTAGGCTCCGCACCAAAGTGCAGAGCTCAGGAAAAGTGGCAAAAACCGCCCCCCCACCTACCTACCTTCCTTCCCCCCCTCTCTCCCCCCCTTTCTCTCTCTCACACACTCTCTCCCCCTTTTCTCTCATTCTCTTCCCCCTTTCTCTCTCTCTCCCCCTACCTTTCTCTCTCTCTCTCTCTCCCCCCTACCTGCAACAGCCTCTCCCCCCACCTACCTTCATTTTCTCATGGCATCGTCTGTTGAAGAAAAGTAAGTCTGAAGCCTGAGTGTTTGTTGTGTCTTGTTGGAAATAGTTTGCAAATATATGTGTGTCTAAAGTCTGTATTAAAGTCGTTTGGTGCTAACTGCCATGCAAGAGAAAACATCTGAAAAAGTAGCTTCATTGTTGTGTGTGTTGGCAGAGTTTTATGGTTTGGGGGTCACCACAACATGAGGAACTGTATTAAAGGGTTGCGGCATTAGAAAGGTTGAGAACCACTGATTTAAACCTGTATAGAAAGATTGTGTTGATGGGCAGCATCTCTTGGCACAGGCTTTTGTGCCTATGAAGAAAAGCAAGGTGAGGGTGAATGACTTCTAGTCTTGGCTGGTATTTTTGGCCACTGTGTGACAGAGTGTTGGCCTGGATGGACCATTGGACTGACCCAACATCGGCTTTTCTTATGTTCTTATGACCATGCCAGTTTTGGTTTGCCAAATTGCAACAGCCTTTTAAGAAACTCCACCAAAAGGGAGTGGAGATAAGGTCTTTACTTTGGGGTGTGAGGAACGATTGCCCCGTTATAAACTGTTCTGTTCTATATATAGTGTAACATCTCACTCTTCAGATTTGTCAAGAAAAGTGTCTGCAGTTCCCCTACCTCTTTCCCATCTTTGCACTTTGGCGGTTAATGTCATCAGGATCTCTCTGGTGCAAGAAATGTAAGGCTCACAGATGACACCTTGGGCCATCATCTTTTCTTCAGAAAGAAATGTCCGTACGGTGCAATTTCTCTCCCCCTTAAATCTCTAAATCTCTGTCTCTAAATCAGTGAAAGTTTAAATTCTGCAGCAACTGATGAGGCCACCTCAAAAATTCACTGCTAACACATTCAGCTGCTCACTAGTTCAATCTGTCTCCTGCAGAACACAATATAATAGGATGAAAATTGCCTCTTAGCTGTTGGCTACCTGAAAATTGCCTCCTTAGCTGATGCTTCGTGGAAGCTTCATCAGCTTCCTCTTCTTCAGAAGCTAATTGAAATTCTTTGAGGAAATAAACCCCACTTGAGTAGGCAGTGGAATCTCTAATAGAGCATTGCAAGCGCTCCCTGTCCCAGAGTGGAGTTATTGACTCTGCCCAACTCGACTGATAGATAGCAATCATCCTTTGGAAAATGATGTTGTGCTGAGGGAATCATAGTAACTTGGGGGCTTATATATCTGCTGGTGGCACAATTGCAGTGTCTTGGTTATGTTTGGTCTCTTCTACATATTGCTTTGTGGGAAGATGGATGGAAATGGCTGTACTATTATCATATAGCAGCAGTGGTGAAATGCCTTTTATTAGGCTCAGCTAAAATTCACCAAGTAGTGAGCAAGTTTTAGAGTCTTTGTACACTTTTCGGTGAGACAGGGAAAAGATATTACAGGACTGCTATGCTGGAATTCCACCCCCACCCCCCTATGTATTAAGATAACAAAACTACAGGTTTTTGTCTATGAAGAAAATGTGTCTTAATTGCATTAAAATCAAGGATGCCCATTTGGAATTATAGTTCTCTCATTTGTATGATATGCAGCACTCTCTCTAAGCTGTGGAGTCTTGTGAGCAAAAATTCTACTTTGTGAGCTACTGGCATTAAAGTTGTGAGCGAGTGATTTGGCATAGTGGTTAAGTGTGTGGACTCTAGTGTGGGAGAACCAGGTTTGATTCCCCACTCCTCCACTTGCAGCTGCTGGATGACCTTGGGCAAGCCATAGTTCTGACAGAGGTGCTCTCAAGGACAGTTCTGAAAAAGAGCTCTCTCAGCCCCACCTACCTCACAGGATGTCTGCGGTGGGGAGGGGAACAGAAAAGAGTTTGTAAGCTGCTCTGAGACTCCGAGTGAGGGGTGGGGTATAAATCCAATCTCTTCCTTCTCCTCCTCTTCTTCTAGTTTGCTCTGGAACCATCCTTCCTGAGCTAAGACAAAAAAGTGTGAGCTGAAGGCTAAAAAACTGAGTTAGCTCACACTAACTCAGCTTAGAGGGAACACTGATGATGTGTGTGTTTTTATATACCGCTTTGCTGCCTTCATGTTTTTAAATTTAAAAAGTAGAGAGTTGGTTGGGCCACAGCGAAATCCAACAACAGAAACTGCGTAATACCTTTTATTAAGACAAGACAATCTTTTTCTTCCTTCACCAGTTGAAAATACATCTCCAGAGCTGATAGTATAAGGACTATGTTTTTTCCTTTGCTCTCAGTCAGTTAGGAGATTTTTTTGCTTCTTCCCAACATATCATGGGCAAAATCTGAAGGCAGCCAGCTACACTCTATGCCCACTGAAGTCTGCAAGGCATCCTATACAGGATGGAGCCAAAAAAGCCTTAAGATCATGGCCTAGAAGATCGGGGGAAGGGGGGTTCTTCCCTGTCCTTTTTTGGGGTGTTCTTTACCATCACATCTGGTGAAAAGTGAGGGCAGCCAGCTGTGTGCCCTTGGGAAGAATTGGGAGGGGGCAGAAACAGGTGCTCTGGCATCACAACATTTTTTTTTTTTTGCCATAAGTGATGTCTTTATATTAGAGGCCATGCTTTAGAATTTGCCCTAAAGTCTGTCAGGTCTTGGATGCAATCACTCTCACAGCACTCTTGCATCAGCAAGATTTGTTTACTGAGAAGTGGAAAGATTCCAAGCATGAACAAATTCTGTGTCAGAACTGGCACCCAGGTGCCAGGACCGACCCTATACTACATGCAAGACATTCCCCCTAAGTTAAACTACTGAATCAATATCCTCAAACAGCCCACCAAAGATCCAAACCTGCCTTAAAGGATGCCCCCCCCCACCTGCCACTAACGGTTATGTTATCTAGACATTCCCTGCACCCAAGATCAGGGTGGACGCTGAGATTATACATTTCCCAGGGTCTTGCAGACTATTCCAAGCTGGCACTATGCAAGTTTAAGCAGACATATTCTCTCTCTCTCTCTCTCTCTCCCTCTCTCTTCCTCTCCCACACACACAAACACACACACACACACCCTGAAGCTAGGAAGATAAACAGCATGTAGGAAAAAACAGTGAACTGAGTACTCCTGAGAAAGCAACTACCCACTGAGGCCACAGAGCCTGAGAGTGTGTTCAGACGGGCAGCTAATCCCACCATTGGCCCGGCTGTAATTTGAGCTACATCTTTTTGATCCAGCATTGCACAACCAGACAGCCCGCCTGTGAAGCGCTTCACCACATGTGACTCCCGCGGTGGATTGTCTAGATAGCATCCACTATGAGAAGCCATGTGGTTGGCTTTTTTTAAAAAAATCCTGTCTGCGCATGCACATAGGCACCTCACCATATACTTGTTTCTCCTCATATGTGCGTAGTAAAAATGGTAAAAACACGGCCAGCGGTGCCTTTCTCTAGGTACCGTTTCACTTAATAAAGTTGACAAAGTTCAGGGGACCGTCAGAAACATAACATTGTTTGGATCGTTTGAGCAGAGCTCTGGGGACATCGCTTGTTTTAGCGGTTATGCGACCATCGCTAAGATTTTTTAAAATGGCGGCTGTAGGGGATGGTCTGACCATCCCTACAGGCTGATTGCACGCTGGAGGTATGACCTGATGGTGGAAAGCCCAGCATTGGCCTGTCAGCCAGCTTTAGACTGGACTTTAACTACTATCGCGGGAGTCACATGCGGCGGGCTACTAACGGAAGCGGCACGATTCCCAGATGTTGAGGTCTGGACGTGCACTTTAAATCCACCAGGCACTCGTGCCTAGCATGGCTCAAAAGAGCCATATGAATGCACCCTGCGTGTGGTTTAGACAACATATATGACAAGCAAGGCTCAAGCTTGACAAAGACTCTAGTTAAACTATAGAGTTTTGGGCAAACATTTTGGCCTGGCACCCAAAAGAGAGCAGTTGTAGGTACCCAGTGAGCCTCAAGGGGAGGAACATTCCATCAGTGAGGTGCCATGTGGGAGAAAAGTGCTGCATAAATATCTAAAATAAATAACGAATAAGGGCACAGCATTCCATGAAGAGTCTAAGGAGAGGATGTAAATTACTGTATGGACCATCTTCTTCTCATACAGTGACAAAACCAGTTTCTGTATGAATGAAATTGTATAAAAATTCATAAAAATTCAGTGGGGTTGCCAAGGGCTTTTGCTTCAGGGGGCATATTCAAAATGCTCTGCTGCGCACTGTCAACCCTGCTGTATGCTTTTCCTCTTAGATGACCCTTTTCCTGGTCCCTATTAATGTTAGCTCCCTGACCTGGATAGCCCAGGCTAGCCTGATCTCATCAGATCTTGGAAGATAAGCAGGGTCAGCCCTGGCTAGTATTTGGATGGGAGACCTCCAAGGAAATCCAGGGTCAAGATGCTGAGTCTGGCAATGGCAAACCACCTCTGAAAGTCTCTTGCCCTGAAAACCCCACTGGACCTCCATACGTCAGCTGTGACTTGATGGCAAAAACAACAAATTAGTGTTATCAGGACAAGTACAGTCAGAGTTCACTGTGTCCGGGTGGGGGAGTTTTAAAGTGAGGTAGCCATAATTATAGGAAAAGGTTTCTGATACATTAAAATGTAGAGTGCAGAACAAAACTGCTTCTAACCTTCCTTCCCTTTATACATGTGGTGGTGGTATATGTATGTCTAAATATATGCTTACCAATAATGTTAACACTGTTCCTGTTGTCAGTCTTCCCCACCGCCTAGCAATAAGGCACTCACTCTCTGCCATCCATGCCTATGTTCAGTTCTTTTAAAGCACTGCCTCAACATATAAACCAGTGATGTGGAGAGCCAGTGTGCTGAAGTGGTTAAGAGTGTTGGATTAGTATCTGGAGGAGACCCAATGGTGAATCCCCACTCATGTCATGGAAACACACTGGGTGACCTTGGGCCGGATACTTTCTCCACCTAACCTCTCTCACAGGTTTGTTGTGAGGATAAAATGGAAGAGAGGTGTAATCCACTTTGGGTCACCTGTGAGGAGAGAGGAGGTGTACCAACGATGTAAATAAATAAATAAGTAAATATTGGTAATAGAATTAGAAATATTCATGTTGTTAAGGAATACTCAAATAGGACTTGAAGTGCAAGGGGGCAGCCTACATGTCCATGCGGAGGCTCAGTTATTCCTTCCTGCCATAAATGATGACCCTCAATATCGACCCAAATGTCCCAGCTTTTCAGGAGACTTGGTAGGAGACAAATGGCTACCCCCCCCCCAAGTACTAAAATACCTCAAATATTCTCTGAAGTCCCAGTGAAAACAAAACGTCCTGCTGATCCTGGATCAAAATATATGAGTTGGATCTTGAAGCCATTTATTATCTACTGCAATGGCTGTGGCAAACACAATAGCACTCTTTTCTTTTCTGAAACAATCCAGTCAGGCAGGTTCGTAGGTGTCACTATTTCACAAAGCAGAGCCCTGTCTCAGAACTTTATCCATGATGTGTCTGGGTAATGGTGCTTTCACTCCTTGATGTGAAACCATTTTTGCTCAAACACAAAAGTATTGATTGCGCGCCAATGGGGAAAGACAAAAAGGAGTAAAATACTGTAAGGAGATTTAAACACAGCAAGAAGGGTGAGTTTTTGTTCTATTGGCAAACAAGCTAGCCAGCAATAGTCTGGCTTGTGATAGAGTGTTCATCAAGATTCTTTTATCCCCTCCCCCACCCCTTCTGTATTCCCCTTCAGCCTCTCCTTACCTCCTTCGGTCACAATGACCCATTTTCCAATGCCAGGGAGGACTGACTGCAACTCCCTTTTGGAATCTGTCAGCACTGTTCTGCACACCAGCCTCAGGGCAATTTGGGAGTGATAAATGGTACTCACTTCCTCTCCATGTGGCCAAGGCTGAAAATGTGCCACCTTCACAGAGGCCTGTTCTGTGTGGGGCTGATTGTAATGCACGCAGAACAGCCCAATTCATGAGATTCTTTTTGGGTCTACCTGGTATTCGGACTGCGAAAACTGCTTCCGATGATTCTTTGCTTAGGACAGGTCACATTAAAAGAAAGAGCCAAGCAACTTTGTTGGTCTCCAAGGTGCCACTGGACTCTAAATTTGTTCTACTGCTTCAGACCAACATGGCTGCCCACTTGGAACTCTCTTCGTTTTCTGTGTTGTACATGTTTTGGGATGGGGGGCAGGGCAAGTGTCAGCATACCCTCAGGTGGGGCAGCCACCAGGGCCCAGGTTTTCTAGCAAAGTCCACTACTGCTGGCTCCCCCTATCCACTAATTTGCTAGTACTGTTGCACCCATGCTCCCTGCTCCATACCCTGCTCAGTGCCACTTGGGGAAAGTGGCACTGACTGAAGAAACATAATTGGCTGTGACTCCATGTGGACTTGTTGGCAGTCCCAGGGCTTGCTGCTATGTAATGGTGCATAATAGTCTCAGGGTTGTCAAGATGATCAGATGTTACACAAAGAAGTTGATGGTTGCATTATGTTTAGTGAGCATGTAGTGGATGTGGGCAGGGCTATTTTTGGGCAGGAACACTCAGGAACAGAGTTCCAGCTGGCTTCTGAGTTGGCCACGCCTACAGCCCCCCCCCCCCGGATTCCACAGGGTGCCTGGGGAAGCCAAGCTGGGGAAGCTCCTTGGGTTCCCCAGGCACCCCACAGCTGTGGGGCACCTGGGGAAGCCGATCCTAGGAGGGAGCAGTGCTGTCAGGGGTGTGGCCTAATATGCTAATGTGTTTCTGCTGTTGGGTGTGGCCTATTATGCTAATGAGTTCTTGCTGGGCTTTTTCTCCAAAAAAAGCCCTGGATGTGGGCAATTGTTCTCTGTCTTGCTGACTGCAAATACCAGGAAATGAGTTGAGAGGTATCTTGGCAGCTATGAAAGTACTTGCTGTAAAAATGTTATTGATATTGTCCCGATATGTGTGTGTGGGGGGGATCAATCATTTTCAAGTTGGATTACTTTGATGTGTGACTAGCTATATTTGAACAGCTGTTGGTTTGGCTTGTGTGCTGCTTGAGATATGCAGATTTGTCCAAATGACTTCGTATTCATGCATGATTGGGATTTCTTGCTGCCAGCACTTCCCATTGCCACCTGTCTGCTGCTGCTACTACTTCCAATTTCTGAAAGAGCACATGGTACAATGAAAAAAAAATCCATTTGAGATTTTTTTTAAATTAAGACTTATTACTTTAGTGGTACTGTGTGCTTTTGGTGTCTGTCCATACACCTAGCTAATCTTGCAATCAGCCCCACCCCTGAAATAGATACCACTGACTGCGCACAGTAAAAAAAAATGTAAGCAATGCAATCTAGCCATTGTTGGTGATTTGAAAATGAATATGATTGTACAGGTATAGAAAGGAGAGAGACTCTGAACAATCCCATGCTGCGTACAAGTCAGTCAATTTAGTGATCAGAATGACCATGGCATCTGGGAAGATTTCCTCTTCTCCAGTAAATGAGATTACTTCATTCTTGAACACTGGCAAAAGCAGCAGTGGCTGAACAGCTATTATGCAGGTATAAAGCTGCTCAGCATGGTACTATGCTCACAACAGTCTCTGCCAGAGAACATCAAGGCGAACCAACCAGAAAGGAGTTTGGAAAAAGTTCAAACAAAGTATGTTCACCTGGTTGCTGTGCTCATGTCAAAGTTCACTAGCATTCAATACGGCGTGTGTATCTACTTAAGAGCAAAATGGTGGTGTTCAAAGCACCGGGAACACTTACCTCTAACGAATGAGGTTTCTCGGTTTCCCACCTCTGTGTCGCCCCCTCCCCCTTCTAATTAAAACACGGAAGGCATTTAAAAACATCAGATTTTTTCAAATTGCAAGACAAAGTTGCTTTCAAAGTGGTTTCCCTTTATTTAGTGTTTGATCCCTGATTTTAGATGCCTCTCTCCATCTGGCAGTTGTCGCTGAGGCAGATGGCCACCAGCTGGGGAGGGCAACATGTGCGCCTCTACCGGATCTGCTGTCAGAGCTGTTCAGTAAATGTGATTTGAAGGAATATTTCACAATGTAGTGAGCTTCGAGGCACACTTTCTGCCACTAAGACCCAGCGCTGGAATTTCCTTCCCAAATGCAAGTTCTGGCCTGAATTAATGTAGTCCTCTGTCAGCACTAAACCACAAAGGGATTTGTTTGGGGGTTAAAATGACCTCTTTCGTCCTTATTTTAATACACAGATTCTGTAATCATAGTTAATGTCAGACAAATAATTTTGAATTCATATGCCACATACATGATGACTGTAAAATGTTCAGAGTATCAAGTCAAATGTCGATGGTTTGCACCTCTTTATTTTTTTTTTAGTCATTTTAGGTACTTGTCCAAACTTATGTGACCTTCATTTTTGAATTAGGCAACTAAATAAAAGAAAATGAGTTTTCAGATGTGACTGACTATCCATAAATCCTTTTAAAGTTAATGGAAGCTCTGAACTTCTGACACATTAGAAAATTAAGTGACTTTTCTTTCAGACCCTATAGCTGGATAAAAAGTTTTTCTTTAATACTTGTCATGTATTGTCATACATTATTGTCATGTTGTGCTTTCTAGGGGCATATTACAGCCAGAGGTAAGTATTTTAAGCCCTATTGATTTCAGTGGGAGTTTTAAGCACATGCTGTCTTGGATTTTGGTCCTATATTGAAGAAGAAACAACAGAGTTATATAATCACTCATGAGAGAAGAAAAACATGGAAGCTGAACTCAGATTTAGGCTGTGCTTTTGGCAGGGAACCGAGATGTTGCCAAACATCTGAAAAGAGCTGAGGAAAGGGCCCTGATTTATAGTGCAGTAGTGATTTTGGGGAGAAGATGTTTCACCCTTCCTCAGTCCACTGTTTTCCCTCTTCAGTCACTTCTCCCATACCATTGTTCTTGGTCACAGGTCATGTTGGAAATGACATCACCCCATTGCTGTCACCAGGGATCTTTCCCCTTGTTTTCCCTCTACTGGCCAAACAAGAAATGATGAAGACATGGCATTGCTAGCTCAAGGTCTCCACCATTCCTGGAGACCTGACAGCCCCACATGCAATATAAACTAGATAAACTGAAGCCCAACGAGACAGAGGTGCTACTAAAAGCCAGAACCAGTGACCCAAGATTTGAGGTTATGTCCTGTTCTGAAATGTACTGCCCTTCCCCTAAATAGGCAGGTTCACAGTCTGGGGTAATGTCAAATTAACAGACCTGAGCCTCTCATTGGCTAAACAAGTAGCAGCAGTGGCCAAGGCAGCTTCAGTCAGATGATATTACTCAAATAAAGAGAAAGTACTGACCTCCACACTCAAATTCCAAAGCATAAGTTGACACATCAGGGTTGCCCTATTCTGCTGACTTTTCCTAGATTATTTTTATTTATTTGTTTGTTTGTTTGTTTCAAATTTATACCCCGCCTACCCCACGAGTGGGCTCAGATATATTTTGATTATTGGAATTGGATTGTTTGATATTTATTTGCAAAAGTGCTTACTAGAGATCTGTCACTACGGGGCAAAATTTAAGTGCAATTTCATAAATTGTGGTGGTTGTTTGTTCATTATTGTTATTGTGGTTTTTGTTGCAGTCATTGTTCACTCCCCCACAGCCTGATACTTGATACATTTGGGGTGAAACAAAACAAAGGCAGTCAAGAAGCAAATAGAAACCACTTATTTTCCCCACCACTGTGACCTTAATTTTTTTAATATTACTTTGCTACATATGAAACAGTAATAGGGCATGCGTAGGAAATTCTCTGACCATCTGGAGAGTGTTTGGAGATGGTCCTGAGGGTTGAATCCATACTAAACTGGCAAATCTCATTATCCCTCCTTCTTCCCACTGTAGACTCTACTCGTGTTTTTACTCAAGGTCTCCTGTCCCTCAGGAGCAGCATTTCATGGAGATCAGTGGACTGTAGTAAGCATGGGAAGGCAGGAAAATTTCATTTTGCTGTTGGAAAATTCCATCCGGCACATGGAAAATTTAGTCTGGATCTAACCCTTTGTCTTGTCACAATGACATTCAGCATGTCACATGTGTGTTAGGCATTTTGAGGATTTATGATGGGCTGCCAAAATAAATAGCAGATTTGCACTGTGGGATTTGAAGAGCAAATGCATATAAAACTTTAATTGGAGATCATTATAAGGCTGAGATCTTACAGATGCTTTTAGAATGTGTAATTAAAGGATTAGGGTGTGTTTTAAAATATATCAATTGTTTAGAAATTGTTATCATGTGTACGAACAAGGTGGGGTTAGGGGGAATTTAAGGGAATGCATTTGGGGTTGTTTTTTTAAAAAATGTTAATCGAAGTTCAGGAAAGAAAGCAAGAAAATGAATGGATTTCACAAACACTGACACCAAGATTGCAGCAGAGTTTAAATTCCATATTCACAATGTTTGTGCCTGTTTGGGCATGCTCTTTAAGAGCATAGAGCCTGTGTGCATTAAGGGAGCAGGACCGTGACACCCCCTTCCACATGTCTGCTGTGTTCACTGCATGTGGTTGTGGTTGTTCAGGACCCGTTGGACATCTTTTCCCATTGGATATAATGTTTGTAAAGTGCCTACATGTATAAAGTTCATCAGTATCTAACATAATCCAAAGGAAGATTGTGATGTTTGAGATGAAGCCTGTCAGGCTGATGCTTATTTACTTATACCCTATGTTATGTTCTACAAATGGACACCTGGTTGGCCTGGAGAAAGAGAAGACATATCCAGTGGGTAGGGTAGTCATCAGTAGCCTCATTCTCATACCATGCAGGAGTGCACTTAGAATATATCTGAACTGAATGGGAGGGACTGTGGCTCAGTGGTAGACCATCTGCTTGGCATGCAAAAGGTCCCAAGTTCAATCCCTGGCATGTCCAGTTAAGGGGTCTGGCAGTAGGTGATGTGAAAGCACTCTGCCTGAGAATCTGGAGAGCTGCTGCCAGTAGGGCTGCCAAGTCCAACTTGGGAAATATCTGGGGACTTTGGGGGTGGAGCCAGGAGACTTTGGGGGTGGAGCCAGGAGAAAGGAAGTGACATCATTTTGTGATGTCACATCCTGTGATGTTGCTTCCACATGCTTCCACATGAACTCATGAAGTTTCCTAATCCTGAATCAGGCCATTGGTCCATCAAGGTCAGTATTGACTACTCAGACTGGTAGTGGCTCTCCAGGGTCTCAGGCTGAGATCTTTAATGTCACCTATTACCTGATCCTTTTTTAGCTGAAGAGGCTGATACCTCCTGCATGTCAAGCAGATGCTCTATCACTGAGCAACAGCCCTACTGAATCCTTCCTCATCTCGGCAGAATATGAAGCACTAAGTGCTACACAAGTGCTAAATATGATTTTCATATCATAAGAACAGGAGAGAAGCCACAGTGGATCAGCCCATCCAGTACAGCCCATCCAGTACAACACTCTGTGTCACAACAGTGGCCAAAAATACCAGGTGCCCTCAGGAGGTCCAGCAGCGGGGCCAGAACTCCAGAAGCCCTCCCACTGTTGCCCCCCAAGCACCAAGAATGCAGAGCATCACTGCCCCAGACAAAGGGTTCCATTTAGACCTTGTGGCTATAATAGCCACTGATAGACCTCTGCTGGATGGGGACAGAGAGAGAGAGAGAGAGAGACAGACAGTCAGCTTTTTCACTTACTCTTGCCCAATTCCCAGGCTTTATTTCTGGCCCTTGTTTCACCCAGCTGTTGTCCATGTAAGTCCCATAACTTCTCCCCCCCCCCCCCCCCAGCATAGGCTTTTTGGTGGCTAAAGAGGACCTTTGTCCTCCCCTTTTCGCCAGCAGAAAAGCTAGTTGGATCCATCCCTAACTTAAAATACCGGTTACTTGATGTACAAATGCTTTTAAAAATGCAGATTTTTACTGCCGGAGGGGGGGGGGGGGGGGGACATGGTTGAAAGAAACAGAAAATTGGCATAAAAATGAGGAATCCCAACTTTTATTTGCAGAAGGGAAATGAGGATTGGGGGGACCCAAACAGCCACGACAAGACATTTTAATCCCACTCCCAGACCTTCTACAGGCAACCTCTCCTTGTGATGTTTACCTCTTTGGAAGTGACAGTTTATTCCTTTGACAAAACCACAGTGGACAGACAGAAAGAAAAAAGAAAGAGGGGGAGGGGGAGAGACAGAGAAGGAAAAGAGCTCGCAGACCCCAACTTACCCCAGCAGTTTACTCAGCAGCAACCTTGCACGGAAGCCCTTCAGTAGAAAGAGCTTAGTCCCTCCTTAATCTCTGGGCGGGGCTGTCTTGCTCGATCAGCTCTTAAAGGGGAAATTTCCCTTTTAAGAAGTTCAAGAGGCCAGCAGGGCAGGCTCCGAGGTTCCCCTGCTGGCAGCCATTTTGTCCCCCGGTGGCCAATTTTGGAAAAGCGGGGGAAAGCTTTAAAAACCGGTGTTTCCCCCGCTCTACCGGGGGACTTGGCAGCCCTAGCTGCCAGTCTGAGTAGACAATACTGACTTCAATGGACCAACAGTCCAGTTCAGCATGAGGCAGCTCCATGGGTTCAACTGCTATCATTGTTCATTAGGAATGCTCAGAACCAGCCCTGACCTGGATAGCCCAGGCAAGCCTGATCTTGTTAGATCTTGGAAGCTAAGCAGGGCCGACCTTGGGAAGTCTTGGATGAGAGACCTCCAAGGAATACTCTGGCTGGGACGTGGAGGCAGGCAATAGCAAACCACCTCTCTGAAACATCCAAGCTCTACTAGGGGTCATCAGAAGTCAAGCACAGACACACACACTCCCTCCCTCCCCCAGAGAATGCTCAGGATCTGCTGGTATGGCCCATGTTTTGCTTGTTGATTGTGAGTGGGAAGCCGATTTTTCATCAAGTAGTTATAGCCATTTGGGAGCAACTCAAAACCTCTTTTAGCTCCCTATCTGACAAAGGGGCCTTGACTCTCAAAAGCTTATACCCTGAAATTCTTGTTGGTTTCTACAGTGCTGCTGGACTCGAATCTAGCTGTTCTACCGCAGACCAATACAGCTACCCACTGAAACTATCCTCAGACCTCTTTGGAAGGTCATTTTCTATGTATTCGTATAGTACAGTGAAGTCAGCAGCCATTTACGCATTCGCATGCTCATGCAATCTGATACGAGTCCTAGTTTCCTCCCCAAATACAGATCCATCATTCGTACATGCAGCCAATTGCTTAAATGCAGAGTGAGAAAACCCGTCAGCTGTTGTAAACACTATGTTTTTAGAAAAGTCTTACTATTTGGTCTTTGTCTAAGTCTGCGTTGTGCATATTATTCTGTTCATGCATATTTTTCGCAGCCTCATGGCAGTCATAGTTCTCTACTTATTTAATGACTTGACCTAATCATCTATGACCTGAAAGAGAATCGATGTCACTGACTGCACAGTTGCAGAAGTGTCCACAATGCAGAAAGAAACACAGTCTCCACTCTGATAGATACAGTCTCAGCTGTAGAGCTGTTCAGCAGTTGTTTGAGTCAGATGACAGTGAGGCAGGGAGATCAGAAGCTTGGGTCAGGAATGACTGAAGTTGTTCAAAATGGGATGCAGGCCTGCCAAACTTGCTTGCTGTGAAGTTCACAGCACCTTTCTGTTCATTCTGTTTTCCCTATTCCTGTCTAGGTCTTAAAGCCAATAGGCTGTTCGACCAGAAAAAGACAGCAATATAGCAAAAAAAGTTATTTGTACATATCACACTTACTTAGTTTGTGTTTTAAAGCACTAGAGGCAATCTGATCCTAATATTTACCTTGGAAGTGAACCCCATTTATTTCCAAATAAATGTGCTTAGGGTGTCAGTTAATGTAAATGATCAAATAATTGTAAAATGTTGGAGTTTAGTCCATTTTTTCTTTCTTTCTACATACAGCATTGTGCTTGTTCAGCTTCAAAACACACACCCCTGCCCCCCCCCCCCCCCAGTCTATGGCAAATCAGCCTGCGATATCTTCTAAGCATTTTTAAAAGTTAGTTGAAGCACTAAGATGTTCCCTTGTACTTCGTCTGAGACTGAAGGGTCACACCAGTCTGTCTCATCTGCATTAAATATGTGTTTAGGTTTCATGAGATCACAAATGCACATCCATTATCCTATGCTCAGCAGCAAATGCATCAATGTCACATTGTCCCCTGCTATGCTGTTACTTAAATTGCAACAAATCATAGCCTTTACGCCTTTCAAGTCATCTATTAGATTCTGGGAAATCTGAGCATACAAATATTTGTGCCAAACGTCCAGCCAAGTAAAGCAGTTCATTGAGAGCCTCACTGGACCATGTTTTCCCTCATTTAGAAAATGGCAGATCCATCATCAGTGTGCCTCAGGCTTGCATGTTCCCTCATACTTTACCATTCTCTTGCAATCCTTTCCATAGGGAGAATGTAAGAAGCGGCCCAGGAAATCCTGCCTTTATTTGAATCCATTTTTTTCTTGTTTCTTCTAAAAAAGAAAGATTTCCCCCAAGCGGGAGGAAGTCTTTCTCTGTTGGTAGAAATCTTAGTGGATAACAGTCATCACATGACTCCTCTGGACTTCTACCATGCTTGTTACCTGACAGAAGCAGGGTTGAGAGGAATATTTGAGCCCAGGGTAGGGGTACGAACTCCAGGTGGGGAAATTCCCAGAGATTTGGGAGTGGGGCCTGGGGAGGGCGGGGTTTGGGGAGGGGAGGGGCCTCAGTGGGTTATAATGCTATAGAGGCCACCCCAAAGAAGAGAAGAGAAGAAGAGAAGAGACTGGATTTATACTCCGCCCTTCACTTGGAGTCTCAGGGTGGCTTACAATCTCCTTTCCCTTCCCCTCCCCACCGCAGACACCCTGTGAGGTAGGTGGGGCTGACAGCTCTTTCAAGAACTGCTCTTTCAAGGACAGCTCTGACAGATCTATGGCTTGCCCAAGGTCATCCAGCAGCTTCAAGTGGAGGAGTGGGGAATCAAACCCAGTTCTCCCAGATTAGAGTCCACACGCTTTAACAATATGCCAAACTGGCTCTCAAAGCAGCCATTTCCACGGGGGGGGGGGGGGGGCAATCTCTGTTGTTTGGAGATCAGTCGTAATTCCA
Organism: Lepidodactylus listeri; assembly: GCA_029233225.1. Lineage (NCBI taxonomy): Eukaryota > Metazoa > Chordata > Lepidosauria > Squamata > Gekkonidae > Lepidodactylus > Lepidodactylus listeri. The sequence continues at coordinate 52,368,747 of JARCFY010000001.1, read as the reverse complement.
AGATATCACCAGGCCCCGCCTGGATGTTGGCAATCTTAGCCCAAGCACCCCCATTTTATGTTAGATAAAATCCTGTATACCTAGTAAATTTATTTATTTACTTACTTACTTACTTACTTACTTACTTATCGCTGCCTTTGCACCTTGTGGAACTCAAGGTGGCTTACATCATTTTGCCATGTCCCCACTTTCCTTTAAACACTGCTGGGAGAGGTGGGGGGTGAGGCCGGGTGGTCACTCTTGGGGGCAGGGCTTCCCCCCTCCTGCTCACTGGTGGGTGAGAGAGCGCCAGCCTCTCCAAACCGGGGGGGGGGGGGTGGTCTAGCAACCCTAGGCTTACAATAGAAATAAAACAAGAATTATAAAACACTAAAAAAAAAACAGTTTAAAATCTCAGTTGGGACACATAAAGTCTGAACAGGCCTGGTGTCTGTTGGTTTCAGATATTTAATCCCTTGTTAAAGTTTTGTTCTTGAGAGGCCTGAGGCCTCTCAATAAATTATGACCTTTTTCTTTGGTTTCTGGTTTTATTTCATTTTGTGTGCTCTGGTAAGCATATTATGTCTGTCCTTATTTTGCCTGTCCTTTCACGAAACTGAAGCGTCACAGTTTCAGTGAGTGGACACCCACAAAGAATTGAGGTGTTGACTGCTCAGGTGACTTGATGTAGCAATCAGTCATTTGAATGCCTGGATTCATTGAACCTAACTGAACCTAGGCTACAGTGGGAGGTGGTAAGCGATGGGTGGGTAAGTGGTATCTTTGTTGGAGCTCCCCTAGTATCCTGGCACCCTATTCTCAGTGGTTGTGGCTGACCTGAAACTAACCAAATCAACTATTGCCATGTAAGCCTGGGAGAATTCACTCTAAGATTGGTTGGTGTGGTATATGTGTGAGAGCTAGTGGTACAGCAGCAAAGACTGCTGAAATCTCATTTGAATGGGATTTTAAAATGATTACTGTGGGCTGGATCCCGTTGTAGACATTTTTCTCTAGGTTTCTATTGTGTACTGCAAATAATTGGGTTGCGATCATGAAGCTATTTTCCAGAATAAATGGGGTTTTTTTTATTGACCAGTCCATGTTTGAAGACAAAGTTTTGTACTGTATCCCCCTCACCCTTTGTTGTTACCATTTCTGGAACTGATATTAATGATAAAAAAAATACAAATAATTGAAAACGCTCATACAGAATCACAAACTGTACTTACTGTCCAATCTGGCAACTTTTTAATGGAAGCCTAAGGCTATTTTCAAATATGAAATTCTGGAATATTAAGCACATTGAGTTTTCACAATAAGATGGTTCTTTTTTTAATCTGATGAGATCAAGCTGCCAAAGTTTTTTGAACTGAACGTTGCGCACAAATATATGGCACACAGTCTCAGCCTGTTCCTGTTTTGTATTAGGGAACCGTGCATGCATGTATTACATATAAACAGACATACCCAAAGCCTTGATGTAAAGTTCATCTTGCCTGCAGGGGATCATGCACCAGACAGCCAAATTTGAGCTTATTAAAATGGAATAAAATAGGCTAGGTTGTCGTTGTCTGGAGTAGTTCGGTCTGTGTCCTGGCTTGCACAAAGGTTTGCAGGGGTGACGGAATGAATTTAAGGAGGGTATTATCACTTCTTGGTTGCGAGTCATTTTAAGACTATTTCCCAGTGGCTGCTGGAACTTCCTGCCCGCTGTGTGCTGGGTGTGTGGCTTAGCTTCAGGCTTTGACATACCTCAGGATGGAAAAGAAGGTTTCATCTCCTCTTTGTGTGTGTTGCAGGGATTTAGTTCCCAGATACTGAGGCATGTTCCGTAAAGCTTGCTCGCTGTAATTATTTGAAAGCAAATTTTAAAGATGAGTCAACCAAAGTAGTTAAAATTCCAGTTGGCAGCCTTTAAAGGACGTCCCATGATTTATTTTATGATACAAATTATAGTTTAATTTGTGGGTTTCTAAAAAGCAGGTAGGTTGTGAAATGGAGGAAATGGCAGTAAAGAAACAAGGTGGCAGTATTTAGATGATCTAAGCACAGTTCTGCTGAGAACTTGTGTAGGCTACTATCATAAATTGATTTTAAAAAAGATTGGATATGTATTTGGAAGAAGGATCTATAACTGGATGCTGTGATGGGAGGGGGAGGGGGAAGTGTAAAGTTTGAATTTCAGAGACCGCATCCCTCTGACTACCAAATCTAGGGATATAGTCATTTTGCCCTGAGCTCTTTGGTTGGTTGCTGCTACTATAAAGAATGCTGAGCTAAGTGAATCATTTTAACCAGCACACAGTTCAAATGACTTCATGTAAGCCACTCAGTCCAGAATCCTGATGAGTTTCAACATAGTCCCAGATCTTAGGCTGTTGGTATGCTATTTCTGTAGTGATCTTGGGGGGGGGGGGGGGGCGATTCCAGACACTTAACGAATCAGACATACATTACATTCTATTGGAATGTGAAAAAAGCAACATTCTTTGTGTTTTAGAAAACTCTGACTGATTTCACACTAGTGTTTGCCCTGCGCGTGCCCTCATATTTGCCCCAAGTCTTCTGGTCAATTTCACACCAGTTGGCTTGGGCTCACGCTTTGCCCTGGAGAATAACCCTTTCCCCCATTTGTCCCCAGGGCAAACAGATCCTGTTTTTAGAGGATTTTCCCGTTTGCTCTGGGGAGAAGCCGAAATGAACACTCTCCTTTCCACGCCCACTCACCCACCTTCCATTTGGCCTGCCCTGTGGTGGGAGTTTCTTCCTTTTTTAAAAAACAACAACAACCTCATTACGTTATAATGAAATAGTGAGGCAGTGAAACAAGACCTCACCTCAGGGCGGGTGGATGATCGCTGCCCTGTGACCGGGGTACCACGGCCACAGCCCCTGCAGAGCAGGTGGGGGGCACTTTCCTCCCAGCCCTCATGGGGGAGCAGCGAGTGGGCCAGGGGGGTGAATTCTCCACTCCGCTCCCCAGGAGCCAGAGCCAGGCATCATTGCCCAGAGAGCCCCAGGGCAGGCGAATGATTGCTGCCCTGAAACTGGGGTGCCCCGGCCTCAGCCCCTGCTGTTCACTTATCAGTTCCTGTAGTGCCTACAGATTCAAAAAGACTTTTAAATCACATTTGGAATCTAAACTCCAAGGCATAGGGAAATATTCAAGTGAATGCCAGAATTAGCAACTGAATTCAGTGGGGATGGTTCTACCAGAAAGCTCTGAAGATTTCATGCTCCACTTTTACAAGTCCCATGAGAAAATGGCAACATATCTCACCCCAACTTTTGTCAGAAGAAAAGCTTGTTAAGTGTCTTAATGGCACCGGTATTTATTTTTGTGAATGGACTAGTTTACGTTATACACTGTATCGAAATTGCGAGGGAGGCATATAGGGCACCCTGGCTGTAAAGGCTTTATCCACCATTTTGGGCCTGAGATCCCACTGGCAATGCACCCAACATTTTGAAGCTAGAGCGGAGACACCACCAATCACAGCAGCAGGCTGTTTTTTAAAAAACACATGCACGATTGTGTTATTTCATTATACATTATAACGAAATAACGCAATTGCGCATGCTTTTAAAAAAGGGTGAAAAAAACCTAGGAAGGAAAGAGGGAAAGAAGGAGGGGCTAGGAGGGGAATGGGAGGGGGCAGCAGCAGGAAGCCTCGCAGCAGCACCGGAGAAGCCAGTAATATGAAAAGAAACATGTGGGGCAGATGAAGAACTGCGGCTTCCAGTGCAAAATTGACAAAAATGGTCCGGGGCAATTTTGACAGGGAAACTCCAGCGAGAATGAGAGGCAAGTGGCATGTGCAAAATCGGTCTCTGAGTCAGGATGTTTGGGGGCCAATGAACCTAATGATTGGATCAATTGTGGGCCAAACTAGATGTTACTGTGTCCATGGGTCTGATCCCTGGCCAGCACTGTTGTTCAAGAACTAAACTTGGGTCATTTAAAAATGCTGCAAGGGTTTGATTCTGATGAGGCCTACAGTGCAGTGAGACTAGCCACTCTTGTCCCCCCCTCCCCGAGTCGTTTCAAATGCCAAACAGCCCCTCCACCTGTGGCTGTTTCAGCACTTGAAAAGGCATGGGGGGGTAACAAGAGTTCCTGGTCCCATAGTACTCTGGGTGATCAGGCCCTTGTGGCATTTTTAAATGGGCCAAGGTCAGTTCTAAAATGGCAGCATCAGACCTGGGGATGCCATAACATCTAGTTTGGCCCTTATTCCAAAACTTGTGCTTCTCAAACAGCAGCTACCCTGTTGTGTGGCAAACCTCTTTGGAAACTATTAGGTATTTCCAAAAAAACCTGTTTCTAATATAAAATGGGCATTCTTCCTTTTTTTAAAATGATTTTTTATTTTTTTTTTATAACTACAACACCTAAAAACACTACAAATACCTAAAAACTTATACTACCCTAAGGTATACAGAAGCCAAAAAGAAAATTTTACTGTGATATTTCTGCTTCAAACTGTTCAAGGAAAAAGTTTAAAATAAACAAGGCTTTAAAATACTAATATTCTAATTTAAAAGCGCATTACATAGGTGACTGAAATTCGGAATGAGTTATACAAACAAAACTTTCAACAAATACAGCTCATTTCTCTTTAAAAGTTCCTTTTCCCCTTTTCTCTTTGGAGTTTCGGTGCAGCTGCCCCCAAAGCAGAATATGACTCCTCATCTTCAGAGCTTTTACTTCCCGAAGTGTCTGAGCCGTCCAAACCATAAATGCTCTCTTGTAGATCCAAAGAGTCCTCTGAAGGATTTTTATCTTTCCCTTCTTTGCAACAGTCCAAAAATTTCTTGGCTTTTGCAGCTGAATCAATTTTTTGCTTCTTCTCTTTGAAGTTAAAAACCACACCTTCTGGGGTGAGCCAACGAAACATGATGCCTTCTGTTTGGAGAAACACTGTCAGACTTTTATAGGGCTTCCTCTTCTTCCTAATCGCAAATGGAATATCCTTTAGCACTTTAATATCCTCTTCTTGGATCTTCAGGGCATTTCTGTATGTGGCCTTGAGCACCACTTCTCTGGTTGACTTTTTAGAAAACCTCACCATAACTTCTCCAGGCAGATTTTTCTTCTTTACAAAATCAGGATAGGTCCATAGACCATATCCATATCGCTTTGTATTTTATCTGCTTGCAAATCTGTCATTGGAGCTACTGCCTCACTGAGAATCTTTTTGAGGTTTTCCCCCTTTTGTTCAGGTATGCCCTGCAATCTCAAAAAGGAAGAAGATCTCTCCATCTGAAGTTTCAGCAAGTTATCTTTGTCAGAAATCCTTTCCTTTTCCATCATGTTCAGCTTTAAATCCGTCTTTTTTTACTTTGGTTTTAACTTCTGCCAGCCCCTTTTCTGTCTGCTCAGACCTCTTGTTTGCCTCTGTCACCTGTTGTTGCAAATAATCCAGCTTCGAGTTGACAGTATTTGGCTGATCCATCAGAGGGCGCAGAGCTATTGCCAATACTAGACTAGACTCAGACTTTGTTCCAGGAAGAGCAAATTGAGTTTTGGGAGAGAGTTTTAGTTTGCCCGCCATCTTTTCTCCCCGTCCAGTCATTCTTTCTTGTTTACATTTACTAAAAAGTTCCCATTAATTAGTCAAAAGTCTTTCTTGCTTCTTGAACCGCTTCAAAAATCACTCACTCTTTCTTCAGCCACTTAACAGCATTCAGCTTCTCTGTGGCTCAGATTCTTTCAGAGGAGGTGGGGGGATTTAAACTTTAACCCCCCCCCTTTCACTTTGAGCTTAACAGCTCACCACAGAGAATCTTCTGGTAGTAAAAGTTGTTACTCACAGATCACCATGCGTTCCCAACAGAAAGTTCTTCCTTGCTGCCCACTGGCTTCTGCAGCCGTCCAGTGTGCGCCTGATCTTGCCTGGAGGCTGCATCAGCGGCTGCACCTATAGAGGCGGCCGGGGGGGGGGTGTGCCTCGATCTTAGGATTGCCATCCCAGAGAGAGGCTACCCCCCAAGTGCCTCAGGCAGGGTCCTCCTACAAGGGTCCCTGGGGGTCCGAAGCCTGTTCAGAAACCCCTTCAGTCCACTGGGTCCGAGTCGCGTCTCCCAGAGCTTCAGGAAGACACGCCCACTATGGAGTCGCCAAAACTGGAAGTCTGGAATGGGCATTCTTCCTATGGAGGGGGGGGGGATAAAAAATCTCATTGGGAGTGCTGTGAGATTTCCTTGCTCTTTCTCATGTTTTACCACTCATTTGCCTGTCCATAGGCATTGACCTACTTTGTATGATGATGATGATGATGGTCACACTCAGATATTTGACTGGGCGATGTTATTCTGCAATTCAAGATCTAGCCAGGTTCTTAGAAATTACAGTCCTGCTTGCTTTTACTGACCCGTTGGAGTTGCCATGGGAGTTATAGCTATTTTTCAAGGGAAAACCCTAATGTTCTTTAGGAAATCATATAATTCGCATCCCACATCGTGGTCCAGAGATCATATGCAACACATAAGATACAATTGTTACTTATTTATCAAAGTGTGACCTTCTATAACCCTGTACCAAACAAAGCAAATAATAAGGAAAAGCTTGAAGAAATGGAGAGGCATAAAGCTGGATGACGTGGCAATCAATTCAGACTTCCGACAAAAGGGATTACTTGAACGGTAGCAGTTGCATCACGGGACTTTTCTGGGTAGCATTGCTGAACTCCATGTGAAGCCTGGAGATCTCCTGAAATGACAGCTGATCTCCAGACTGTAAAGATTGTTTACCCTAGAAAAAAAAAACCTGCTGTTTAGGAGGGTACTCTGCTTTCCCAAGGCGCCATCTCCCACATCTCGAGGAATTTCCAGCCCCGAGTTGGCAATTCTATTTTTGGTTTGCGTTAGGTCCATTCCTCTGGAATAGCCTACTGGAGTGTGTATAGAGGGTGTCTTCATTTGCTGCTTTCAGGAAGGCGTGAAAGATGATTTTGTTTCAGAGGGAAATTGGTAGAAGGTAAACTGTTCCGGCATATTTGACCACCTTTATGCCTACAGCATTTCCCAAATGCACCTGGTGGACTGAGGAAACAGTGTTGCGCTGGATGGGCCTTTTTCCTGAGTTAGGAAAGTCTTAGGGATGTAGGGTTGCCAGGACCTACTGGGCTGCCAGCAGGGGGGAGGGGTCCTGGTCCTGGACAGCATGGGACACTATCATTTAAGGAAAAACTCTATGGTTTTTCCTTAAATGATCGCGTGTCCCCCCCTGCAGTGTGCCTGGCACAATGATGTCACCTCTGGGTGATGTCATAGCACCAGGCATGTCAGCACACACAAGGATCTTTGAGGGCGGGGTTCCCCCACCAGCAGGATCAGGGCTGGCAGATCAGAGCTGTGAAAGCAGGTAAACCCCCACTCCTATCAGGGGGATGGGTACCCTATAGGTATGCCAGCCTCCAGGTGGGGCCTAGGGATCTCCTGAAATTACAGCTCATCTCCAGACTATAGAGGTCAGTTCTGCTGAGAAAATGGCTGCTTTGGAGGGTGGCATTATACTCCACTCAGGTCTCTGTCCTCCCCAGTCCCCACCTCAAATCCCCAGGAATTTCTCAACCAAGAGCTGGTGAACCCTACCCCTCCCTGCCCACACCAGTGGCCAGGGGTCTCCTGGCAACACTATATGACTGCCACAACTGGCACTTCATTTGGTTCTGTGACACAGTTAGCACAAGTCTCAACTAGGTGCCCTTTTTAAACGTCAAAGCTAAATCCTTCATGTCTGTGTAGCACAAGCTGAGTCAGTGCAGAGATCTCTGGGGAGATGGAGGCTTGTGTGGACACGATGCCTCCACCCTTGTCAGTCTCCTGCAGAGAGTAAAAGGAGAGAGGATCATTGAACCTTATTTAGTTTTTTAGGTGAATAGTTCAATTTGACATAAAATCCAGTGTTCATTTGGGAAAGTATGCAGGAGAAGACACCACCCAAACTGCATTTTGCATACCCTGTTTGTTGCTCTTTTTTTATATATATTTTAGTCATGCATTTTGCCTGATTAAAATCATATTTGTTTATCTGTCATCTGTTCTTGCGGCGGAAATAAATTGGTCTTGTAAGTATGCATGTATGTCTGTAATTATGATAAATTGTACCTTTTGCAACTACTTTAAAACTTGCTTCTTTATGTCTCCTAACTCTCAGGTCGAGTTTATATAGAAATCCAGCTTAATTTTCTCTTTTAGCAGGCAGAAATTAGCTGGAAATTTTTAGGACCATGCACATCAATTCCAGCCCAGAAAAATTAACCTCCTAAAAATGGGCTGGATCCTACTCCTATTTTATCACTCCACTGAGCAAGGTTTGAAAACTTCCTCCATTTTAAGGACGCTTCTTCCACTCTAAGTGGCATTTCCTCCCATGAATGCACCAGTGGAGGAAGGTTACTTGAAAATAGTTGGATCCATCCCAGGGAGAAATGTTTTTACCTCTTTGTTTAGATGGATAATTTAGTTGTTGTTTGTTGCATCAGGTGCAAGCAGCCACCCAAAATGTTTCAACAGAATGCAGATTACATGACTACCTCTCTAGTTGCTATGGTTCTAACAGACCAAAACTGCCCATGTTGGTAGCAGACAAGAATGTTCAAATGTTTGTCACTGCCGAGTACCAGTAATGTGAAGAATGGTTGGAGATTTCAAGGTAGTGAGAAGGAGGTGGATGCCATCTCATTGCTCCCCAACAACTCTGCCAGCCACCTAGGTTGCCAGCTCTGGGTTGGGAAAAACCTGGAAATATGGGGGGGGGGTGGAGCCTGGGGATGGCGGGGTTTGGAGAAGGGAGGGACCTCAGAGGTATATAATACCATAGAGTCTACCCTCCAAAGCAGCCATTTTCTCCAGGGGAACTGATTTTGGTTGTCTGGAGATTAACTGTAATAGCGGGAGATCTCCAGGTGTCTCCAGAGAATGACAACCCTACATCCAACCTTCCCCCCCTTCTCCTTGTCAGGTTCAGAGACTGGAAATGCATACATGCATTCTTTATTTATGATCCAGAGACTGAACAACATAACAACAGAGTCTGCATCTTGTGACTGGAAGTACACCTAGACAGTTGGTGAAAGGATTCATCACCCCAAACTTGCTGTCCATTTCAATGCTTGAAATTATCCCCTTCTTTGTACAGAAGTTTGGCAAAAGGCCATGTTTGATGACAAGAGGCTACAGTCATCACGCGAAGTTCTACTGTTATGGCCAGTTGCTAGAATCAGTTGATAAAGCTTCACTTGATGTGCCATTTCAGGCTGTGGGTGGCATCTGATCCCACGACTCCTATTTCTAGCTTGTCAAAGGCTGTTTTATGAGTATAATTTTAGGCTGGGATCCCCCCCCCCCAAAGGCTGGGTTTTTATGGTTTGTTAATTTTAATAATTGTGTGCTGTTTTATTATTTTTATCTTGTATTACTTTGTGAGCCATATCAAACAGGTCTCTGGAGAAGGTGGGCATGTAATGTTCTAGATAATGATTAGTGAATATATAACTGGAGGCGACGGGAGGGGCGTCTCAGAGGTGCGCCTTGCCTCATCGGCCAGCTGGGCTGCAGCGGATGGGGCCCTAAAATCGGGGGATCCCCCTGACTTCACTGGGAGAATGACAACCCTAGGCAGGAGAGGGAAGAGAGCAAGGATTGGGGGGAATGATGTTGCACTAATAGCGCACTAATGGTGCAATGTCACTTCTGGAAAAATCCTGCAAGTGCTATCACTGAATCAGTGGTTTTACCATAGAATTTGGGGAGAAATCCTAAACTGTTATGCTGATATGGTGACATTACTCCTGGATTTACTTTGATCGTGCAGTGACTCTTCCCCCCCACCCCCCCCACTGCCTGTCAATCAGTAGTGGGGGCAATGGGTGGATGGTGGAAGACCTGCAACCCCAGCAAAAGACCTGATAAGCCTAATGCTGAATCAGAATCTATTATTTAGCATTTACATAGTATACTTCCATTGTCTGATGCACTTCACATGATTTAGAATCATAGAATCATAGAGTTGGAAGGCACCTCTGAGGTTATCTAGTCAAACCCCCTGCACAATGCAGCAAATTCACAAATACCCCCCACCCCCAGTGACTCCTGCTCCATGCCCAGAAGAGAGCAAAAAACAAAAGACACCCTCCAGGATCCCTCGGCAAACTGGCCTGGAGAACAATTGTTTCCTGACCCCAAAGTGGCCTTCAGCATTTCCCTGGGTGTGTAAGGAAGAACTAAGCACAGATGCAACCCTTTCTTCCCCTTCCTTCTTGTGATCTGCCTAAGTTTACAGAATCAGCATTGGTGTCAGATGGCCACCTAACCTCTGCTTAAAAACCTCCAAAAGAAAGCCCACCACCTCCTGAGGAAGCCTGTTCCACTGAGGAACCACTCTGTCAGGAAGTTCTTCCTAATGTTTAGCCCCAAACTGTTTTGATTTAATTTCAACCAGTTGGTTCTGGTGTGACCCAAGGGCAACAGAAAACAACTGTGCACCATCCTCTATATGACAGCCTCTCAAGTAATCCTTACAATAATCCTGTAATTCCCAATTTGCAGATTAGAAAGTGGAGATAATAGAAGAAGAAAAGACTGGATTTATACCCCACCCTTCACTACCTGAAGGAGTCTCAGAGCGTCTTATAATCAGTGTTCCCTCTAAGCTGAGTTAGTGTGAGCTTGCTTACAGTTTTTTAGCTTCTGGCTCACACATTTTTGTCTTTGCTCAGGAAGGATGGCTCCAAAGCAAACTGATTCATGCAGTAGCCAAATTGCTCGCTCACAACTTTAATGCCAGTAGCTCACAAAGTAGCTCACAAGTTTAGAGGGAGCATTGCTTATTTTAAGTATTGAGCAGGAGGTGATGAATCCAAACAAACAGGCTTTTATTCAGTGACATTGTTCAGCTCAAAAGACAGCTCTATGAGAGCAGCACTTTCATTTATACTGTTCCAACACATAACTTTCAACAATGTAACTATATACAAGCAATACTATTGGACCCAAGCAGGGCTCAGTGACTGGGTATCTAGATTGGCTTCAGGACCAATGGGAGTCTTTATTAATCAGCCAATAGGAATTGGAGCTTTAGGATACCAGAGTCCTTTTCAAGCTATTACTGCTTCATATTCTAAACACAAACACAACAGCTTGCAATCCCTTTCCCTTCCCCTCCCCACAGCAGACACCCTGTGAGGTAGGTGGGGTGGGGCTAAAAGAGCTCTCACGAGAACTGCCCTTGAGAGAACAGCTCTGAAAGAACGTATGACTGACCCAAGGTCACACCAGTAGCTGCATGTGGAAGAGTGGGGAATCAAATCTGGTTCTCCCAGATTAGAGTCCGTGCTCTTAACCACTACACCAAATTGGCTTCAGGAATATTAGAAATCTAGACTCTCTTATGGCCAAAGCTCACATTACCTGGAGTTGTGTGTATAAGTGGAAACAGAGCCTTGTTCAGGGAGAAAAGTAACAGGAGTTTGAGCAGAAAAAACATCTGGATGATCAGGTGGAAGCTGTGGCCAGGAATGCCTTTTACCAGCTTTGACTGGTTAGCCAACTACAGCCTTTCCTGGACAGAAAAGATCTGACCACTGTGGTGCAGGCCCTGGTTACATCTAGATTAGATCACTGCAGTGCTAAATACATGGGGCTGCTCTTGAAAAGCGTTAGGAAACTTCAGTTGGTACAGAATGCTGCAGTGAGAATGTTGACTGGAGTGGGTCCTAGGAAACATAATACTTCGGTCTTGGCCTGTCTGTCATGGCTCCCAACCTGTTTCTGGGCATAATTCAAGGTGCTGGTGTTGACCTTTAAAGCCCTATATGGTTTGGGACCAACATGCCTGAAGGGCTACCTATTCCCTTCTGAAGCTACTCAACCACTGTGGTCATATTCAGAGGCCCTGCTTCATGTGCCCCCACCTTCTGAGATTAGGCAGGTGGAAACCAGGAGAGGGGCTTCTTGGTTGTGGCACCAAAACTCTGGAACTTGCTCACTGTGGAGATTTCTGTCTCTTTTTATTGCTATCTTCCACCACCAGGGGCACTGTTTTTCATTTGGCATTCCCACAGTGGTCCCCTTCTTCATGCCCAGTGTTTTAATTGTAATACTTTTGCATGTACATTTTAGCCCTGATTTTAATTGCTTTACTGTGTGTTTTGTTGGTTTTTGTGGTTTTTAAGATGTGAGTTTATTATATATATCTTAATTTGTTAGCTACCTGGATAGCCCTTATGAGGGCAGAAAGACGGGGTATACATTTTGTAAACAGTTAAATAAATACTCTAAATCTATTCGTGCCTTTGTATAAGGTGTTGCCCATAGCTGCTGTGCTGGCTAACCTGAACATGTTGTATTAAAGCTTCCTCTGAGATGGTTTTTTTTTAAAGTCTTCTTTTTCTGGGTAGAAGAAAATGCCTTTGTGGCTATCTTGGTTGCACAAGCCAAATCTACAGCAGGCCTGTTTGCTGTGATAAAGCAAGGAAATGGCCTTCCTGGCTCGCCATGGCCTTTTTGATTGAAACCACTGTTTTGTTCCATAAACATGGGCTGGAGTCTTCTGTCGTATTGTGTGGCTCTTTAAGGCAACTGTGCCAGCAGTGTAAGAAACCCGAGGCTCAGTTAGCGTGTGCTGACAGGGTGTGTGGAACAGTTCACTGGAATTTTGTTGGGGAAATGTTGAATTTGTTCAAGTGTGCATGCCTTCTCAGAGGATAATATACACTTCATGGATTTATGTACTCCCTCCCCCTTTTATCTTACTGAGGTACTGCTCGTATACCCTTTTTGCAGCTCTATTTTTTGAATTTCTTTTTTTTTTTGCATTGTTTCTCAGAGTTGCAAACAAGCAATTGTATAATAAGCTTCGCAAAGGGCTTGCATGTAGCGCTATAACCCCTTGGTGGATTTGTAGGCCAGTAATTCAGTGTGAAACTCATTTTGAATCACTTCTTTGAGACTTGCATTCATTTGCTACTGTGCTTCCAGCGGTGCAATATATAAATCTAAATAAATACATCACAAAGATTAGTGATCCAATACTTTATGCAAGAAGTACTACATAAGAGCCGTGTGGTTCCCCCCCCTCCCTTTACAGCTGACAGTTCTAATCTGGCGGGCACAGGTTGTAGCTGTCTCAGAACTATGCGTAAAATGTTAGTTGTATTTGACTGTATGCTTCTGCTAGTCGCCTTTTAAAAGAACCAGTATTTATGAAGCATTGTGCATCTACTCCTAGCCTTCAACTTATCGAGTATAACCTTGCATCAGGGCAGGTCTGTGGCAGGCACATGGCCCATAGGGTTGCCGGGTTCTACCCTGGCCAGTGGCAGGATATGGTGTGGTAGGGTTCCCAGAGCCAGGCACTGGGAAACTCCTGGAGATTTGGGGATGGGGCCTGGTGAGAACAGGGACCTCAGTGGGGTAGCCAGTTTGATGTAGTGGTTAAGTGTGCAGACTCTAATCTGATTCCCCACTCCTCCACTTGCAGCTGCTGGATGACCTTGGGCAAGCCATAGTTCTGTCAGAGCTGTTCTCTCAAGGACAGCTCTGGAAAGAGCTCTCTCAGCCCCACCTACCTCGCAGGATGTCTGTTGTTGGGAGGAGAAGAAAAAAGAGTTTGTAAGCCACTCTGAGACTCCAAGTGAAAGGCAGGGTATAAATCCAATCTCTCTCTCTCTCTCTCTCTCTAATCTATCTCTTCAATGCCATAGAGTCCACTGTATGGAAGAACTCAGTATGTTTAGCCTGGAGAAAAGTAAGGAGAGGACATGATCTTCATTGTTCAGAAGGTCCCTTGCAGAAAAGAAAGTCAGGATCCATTCTCTGCTGTTCCAGATGACGAGGTTTACACAATGGGCTTATGTTTCAGGAGGCAGATATCAGTTCAACGTTAAGAAAAGCTTCCTAACTGGAAGGGGAAAAAATTGACAATGAATCCTGAGGAAGGGGCTGTTTCTCTTTCACTGGAGGTTTTCAAGCTGGACAGCCATCTTTGGGAATGCTCTAATTTTGATTTCCAGCACTGAGCATGAGTTGGTCGTGATGGTCTGCAAGTGACTGTTCCAGTGCTATGATTCTAAAGCATTGAACTTTAAAGGGTCTTAGGTATCATCTTACCTTTGAATGCATATTATCTTTGGCCAGGATCCAAATGTATTACAGGGAGCTTCAGCTAGAAGGACTTGGATATCATATATCATTATATTGTATCTCAGGAGTACACTGTATACAGATTGTATACACATTGGGTTGCTGGGTTCCCCCCGGCTGCCGGTAGGGGATGGAGGGGTAGGGTTGCCAGATCCAGGTTGGCAAACTCCTGGAGATTTGGTGATGGAGCCTGGGGAGGACAGGGACCTCAGTGGCTGTGTTCACACTGGAGTGCTGGAGCCGGCTGCAAATGGCTGGTTCTGTAAAATCACGATCACACTAACCTCTCCTCGTGTCGCCTTCAAGCGGCTCCCCCACGTTCACACTAACGACGGGGGTGGGGGTGGGTTTCGGGTTTTTTTCCCCCGCCGCTTGCGCATGCGCATAAGTGCTTATGCAGGCGGATGGGAAAATTTTTTCGCACATGCGCAGCACCACCAGATTGAATCACTGCTTCCTTTAGACACTTGAAAACGCTGTGATATTTCAACCCGAAAATAGCCTCATCGTGACCGCAAACTCATGTACATGGTAGAACTAGCCTCCATTTGCACATCTGTCCTTTAAATGTAGGTTCGTATGGGCGCTCATGCGAATCTCGCTAAATGCAAAAAAAATGGCGGACGAAAAGCGGAAGCCAGAGGCTTCTGCGGGGAGGGGGGTTACTCGTAAGTGCCTCGGAGACGGCTCAGCGTTTACACAGCACACAAATGCGGCTGCAGGCAGAAGAGGACAGCTGAGACCAGCAGGGGAGCTGGTCTCGGATTTCAGACACTTTGTCGCACCTGAGTGACGGCTGGGGACGAGAGCCAGCTGTTACAGTGTAAACGTGCAGATTGGAGCCAGCTGCAGCCAGCTCAAATCTGCAAGTGTGAACGCACCCAGTGAGGTAAATGGCATACAGTCCACCCTCCAAAGCCTCCATTTTCTCCAAGGGAACTGATCTCTGTAGTCCGGAGATGAGCTGTAATTCAGGGAGATCCTCAGGTCCCACCCGGAGGCTGGCATCCCTAGTTCACTGTAACTTGTGAATAGGGCTTCAGAGTGCAGTGTACACTTGGCTGTTTCTTTATACATTCATTGAGTCATTCTCCTGTTCAACACATATAGAGCTGAAAGTGTGGTTGAAACCACAGTTTTATTGAGGTCCTGGTCCCCAGTTTCATTTGTGAAGTGAGCGCGCGTTGGCTCTTCCAACAAATGGACATGCAGGTGCCTTCAGTGTAACATGTGAACAGGGCTTTTGAGTGCTTTATATGAAGGACACCTTTTAAAATGGAAGTGCACCTACCTGTGTGGAACCCGCCCCCCCCAGCAATTTAAAGTGGCACAGCCCAGCCTCACTGACAAAGTAGCCTTATAGACTAGACATCAAAAGTACCTACTAAACATGGATTAATTATCTTATTCTGTTCCTTATCTGGGTAAGTAAACAATTGTAAAAGTGGTGCTCTTTTCCTCCTCCTCCTCCTCTTCTTCTTCTTCGCTTTTGTGTACTGGAAATTCTCAGATATATTGTTAATTATGGATGCAGAACCAGGTAGCATTAAGAGAATCGTGCTAGTGTGTGTGTGGGGGGTGTTATTGGTTAGACTTTTGGACTGTGGTGGGGGAGACCAAGGTTGGAATCTCCACTCTGTGATTGAAGCTTGCTGGGTAACCTTGGCCCAGTTGCACATCTTCAGTCTAACCTACCTTACAGGGTGGTTGTGAGGACCAAATGGAGGAAAAGAGAATGATGTAACCCGTTTTGGGGTCCCCATTGGGAAGAAAGACAGGTTATAATTGAAATAAATACAATAAATGTTTAAGATTCATAAAGCTAAGGGAGAACTGTGAACGCTTGTATATTTAGAGATGCTTATGCAGAACAAAAGATGGAGCTATAGCCTTACTACCCTTACTTTTCTTGAACAGAATACCTGGCAATGGTCAGTATATAAAACAGAAATAGAGAAGCCTCAAAAGAGGGGCCAATTTAGAAACAAACAAAACTGGCTTGTACTTGGAAGCAGTCTCAGACCTTACAGTAGTTGCCAGTGACAAAATTCCTAATAGGGTTCCCTCTGCTGACTTTTATATTATGCAAAAAAGAGTGCCAAGAGAAGATGTTGGTGAGATTTGAAAAGCTAACCGCAGAAACAGTCTTAGCACTATGCAGTGAATGGCCAGCCCTTCACTACTCATCTAAACAGACAGAGCATGACTTAATCAAATGTCTCTCCCAGCTTTTAGAGTCTTTGCTTCTGAGAATGTACTAAAAAAGACTCATAGAACACTAGTGGTTTCCTGGGAGCACTTCACCATGTTTTATTTATAGAAGGGAGGGGGGAGTGGTATAGTGTTGCTGTCACTTTAGGAGGCTGGTTAGAATCCTTATTGGGAATCTCTAAAACTGGTAATTTTTCTGAGTTCTGTTCCCACAAAGCCATCTGGCTGACCACACAGTATTCCTATATCCAAAAGGGAACTCACAAAAGGAAGTTGTGTGGCCTACATGTACATTAGAGCCTCCACAGCCTCCTCTCACAATTTCCTCTTAAGATGCAATGTCATTAGCGAAAGGAAGAAGTGACTGTGCTTTGGCTGGCTATGTGGGATTGTCCTGTTGAGAATGTCCAGTAGAGTTCCCGACTCTGGTTTGGGAAATTCTTGAAGGTTTGGGGATGGAGCCTTGGTAGGGCAGGGTTTGTGGAGGGGCCTCAGGGGGCTGTAATGCCATTGAGTCTGCCCTCCAAAGCAGCCCTTTTCTCCAGAGGAACTGATCTGCAGGCACCATCTGGATGATGACAATCCTACTCCCCATGTATTCCCTGCTTTTCTCTATTTTTTCCACTCTGTTATTAAAAGACAACCCCTAAGAAAAAGAACAGTGAGGGCTGCAGTGGCTCAGTGGTTAAGACACTGAACTGCAGACAGGAAGATCGGTAGTTTGGCAGTTTGAGACCTGAGTGCCACGTAGCAAAGTGAGTGCCCGTCTCTGGTCCCAGCTCTTGCCAACCTAGTTCTTGCCAACCTTTAGAAAGAAAGAAATTGCAAGTACATAAATAGGTACCACTTCGGTGGGAAGGTAATAGCATTCCGTGCACCTCGGCATCTAGTCATGCCAGCCACATGACCATAGAAACATCTCTGGACAGCGCTGGCTCTTTGGCTTGGAAATGGAGATGAGCACCACTCCCTAGAGTTGGATTCGACTGGCTTTTGAGCAAGGGAAACCTTTGCGTTTAAGACAAAGAAGGCTATCAAGCTTGCAACTGTTGTAGCATCTCAGTCCATAAAGTTTGCCTCTACCCATCAACTGAGGACCAGTGATCTAATCCTTTATTATGCAGAAAGTACACACATTAGCTTCATATTACCATATAAAATGTGGGATCTACAAGAAATTGGGGGGGGGGGGGGGACACGTGGAAAATTCCTCACCCAACCAAAATCTGCTCTTCTGTGTGGTCTTTGGGGCTGGAGCAGGCCAATTTCCCCAATCTCCCTCTGTTTTCCCCTTTAACTAACTCTCAGCTGTTAGTACGCTCAGTCCTCATCAGTCCATTATTGGAAACTTTATTTATTTACTTACTTATTTACAAATTAATGTTTTTCATCATACTAGGACACTTGGGCATGCAGAAACCATGACCTTTTCTGAGGCTTGGCTACTTTTGCTGATTTTATAATAGATATTAGAGTAAAAAATCTGGAGGCCCACAAGAAATTATGGGGTATGAGGAGAAATAAACAATTTAGAAATTTCCCCCAACACCCAAATTTCTTTTTGGGGGCCGGGGGGAATGATACAAACTCAAATAGGCCCCTTTCCTAATTTTTTTTCTTTAGTTGACTCTCAACTACTCAACATTCTATGCCTCTGGGAGGAGGTTCAGCCCTCATGCTTAGTTAATTTACCTATCAATATTTGCATGAGTATCTGGGGAGTTTCTTGAGGAGGCTTCAACCATAGAGCTTTTGTTCAAATACTAGATTGTCACTCTGATGTGATGACATCACTTCCAGATCTTGTGGCCAGTTATGTAGACACTGCATCTGGATCTCCCTCTTTTGGGGGGTAAGTTCCTTCCACACACCAGCTGATCAGTGGTGGGGCAGTGGGGGACCTCTGCCTCCACTGAGGGTTTGGCAACCCTAAGACTGGCCCAGACTCCAGCTGAATGTGGTATCACCCATCTGCTTTTCATGGTGATGTGTCCAGCACAATATACTTCCAGGCAGATTTAATACACGTAAAAGTGAATCAAGTCATCTGTGCAAATCTGTGATAGGTCAAATCTTAGACCATGCTCAGACTGAGGTTACTGATGATTTTCTGATTTATTGGGCCATCTAAGAAAGGCCTGGACAGCTCGTAACCCACCTACTGAGTATGTTCAACTTGCAGTGAAAGGTGACCTACCTGGGACTTCATAAACATGCTTGTTTGCAGCTTGCCTCAAATGGCAAAAAATGGGGGACTGGCAGGCACTTAGACAGCCATGTTACATGACTAGGTGCTTGTTGGTAGATCACAAGGAACAATTTCTGAATGAAGTTCTTACTAGCCCTCTGTAATATGGTTTTTTCCTATGTGCCCTTAGAAAGATTTAACAGGATGGGTCCTTTGGTTTGTAGCATAATAAACATTTTTATTAAATTACAAAGTCATGGTTCCAATAAATTATAGAAATCACACAACTGAAGGACGAAATTGGAAGGGCTATGTCAAATCCAGTTCCCATTAACTGACTGCATCCTACGCCAGATCCTGGAATCACCTCTTGAAAAACCTGCTTATCTTCCTACTTGTTATTAATACCTCTAATTTATCAAGTGACTTGCTGGAGTCTTTGGAGGCTAAACATCTGTAGCCACAAGGCCGGCGGGTAGAAGTGACATTGGGTGAAAGTGACACTGCCGTCTTTGACATTCTGCCATTTAGATGAGTTTGTAAGGGGGCCCTTGGGAAGAGTAAATGTGATACTGCAAGTTGAGGTTAGAGAGTAGTTCATCGAGGATCACATTATTTATAGACTTGTGCTCCCCACTTTCAGGCAGCAGAGCTGGTACAGGGTGACTCCAGACAGTCTTTGTAATTTGTCAGATGTAAACAGCATCCTTCGTAGGATAGTAATCGCCTCATTAACAAGGATGTGCTGCAGTTTGCTCACTAGAAGTTATGCCCAGACTAATAACTGTAAAATAGAACATTTAATTTAATTCCATAAGCCCTCAGGCACAAATCAATGGCTTGTATCCTATGAAACACCAGACGAAGATGCACCAAAATTCCTCTTGCCTTGCAGTCTGTCTCAGTTCACGGGAAGATTATTCCCAGGGTTGAGGGATCTGTGTGGATGAACAGCTGTAGGTCGAAGAGCTGCAGTGAGGAGAGGAGAATGGGGTGACATTGCCCTTCCTGCCAAGTCAAACTACTGATGGGAAAGAGAGGAAGGGACAATTTAACACTTTTCTCCTTCCTGAGCTGACATTGGATGGGGATTCAGTCCTTCACAGCATTGCTGCTGGGCTGGGCTTGGTTCTGAGCAGTCTCAAGACCTGGTGAGAGATGTTGTAGAGGATGTTATACCAGATGGGAACAATGACCACAATGCTATTAAGTTCAGCATTCAGGTCAATGGAAATTTACCCCTAGAGTCCAAAACTATACGATTTGATTTCAAAAGAGGGACGATTTGATTTCAAAAGAGGGAACTCATGAACCATGGACCATGGACCAGCCAAAAGTTGTGATGAATTGTAGTTCATCAGCTGGTTCATGCACATCCCTAATGCTGAGATACCATTCTGTTCTATCCTTTTAATCCTGCATATTTTGATGCAATCTCCTCTGAGCAAATGGGCAATATAACAAGTAGCTTTTTCCCCAAGTACATGCAGTACCTTTTTTAGGTCAGATATAATTAGTAAATATGTGCAAGAGGAAACATGATTTAATTTAAGCAGTTGTTGGCTGAGGTGATGTTTACTGTATCTTTCCAAAATATATGTCACAATTCATTTAATAGCATGAAGCCTTTCATCAGTACCAGGCTGAAAAAGTTTGGATTTGAGGAAAGTCAAGACGAACCTGAAAAGAGAATTTAGTGTATTAGGTGCAAAGGTGGAATATGGTGACTGAAAAGGTGGTGCCTGGTAGAATCTGGCAGATCAAGGCTGAAACTTGACAGATCAATAGGGGGAAATTCTTATTCAACCAGTTCTGTTGTGTATATATTTAAAACATTTCTATCATGCTGCTCTTTTAAAGGACCCTTGGCTCGCAACTCTTGGGAGTTTCAGTGGGGGAGAGACTCATGGAAGTGGCATTGTGTGATGCCATGACATTGCCTCCAGTCACATACCTGGATGTGACATCACAGCATTACACAACGCTCTAGCAATCTCCCAAATCCCTGTGGTTTTAACCATAAAGATATGTGAAATTCATAGTGTCATGTGATGCTGAACCAAAAGTGACATCATGGTGTTATGTGACACCAGTTCCTTGTCCTTACTTGCTCCCACTGTACACTGAGCACAAATGGGAACCCAGGAACCAGAAGGTTGTGGGCAACCTGGCAATGCTATTCTGGGGAGGACAGGAGACCCCAGGAACAGCTGGAGGACAGAGTCAGAGGTTTGCCGTGGGAGGAAAGAATCAGCAAAAATGACCCGCTTCCATCTGCTGAAGTCCTTTGTAGGATCCAACCCCCCATTTCCTGGTAGAACATGGCTTTACTTGTCATACAATATTGGATCACTGCCATCCTGAGTTTATAATATCAATCTTGCTAATAGTTTGGCCCTTTGTAATCTACCCTAATGAGGGGCTGGTGGTTTTTCCCCAGTGTTTTACAGGAACCAGTTTTATTTTGGTGCATCCTGTCCCACAATGATTAGGATTAAAATTAGTTGCCTTTAAATAAAGATTAATCATTTAATTATGTGCCCTTTTATGCCCTTACATTGCTCAGGGCTACAAAAATAGTTAATTTAGGAAAGTGCATATATCAAATGCTTAAAGGCCTTGTTCCAAGGAGAGCTATTGACTCTGATGAACTATTCTGTATAGGAAATTAATATGAAAACCAAGTTTTAAAATGAGCTTGGCATCCTCATTTATTTATGCTGTGTACTGCGAGAACAGTGTGAAAGGCAGCTCAATCTGTATTTTTGAAATGAGTAATGATCCGACGTTCCTCAGCCTTGTTTGCTACAGAAATGACCCCCAAATAGTTTAAAGATCCCTACCCCCACCCTGCCCACCTTCCCATTAGACTTTGGTTGGCCTCAGGTGGAAGGAAAACAATTTCAATTATTTTCAAAATGTTTCTCTAGGGGAGTCTGTTTCAGGTTTCGCTCAAAATGCAGCCACTCTCCCTGATAGCTAAATTTGTTCAAAGGGCAAAATTGAGGTTCTGGCTGTCAGAATACAAATTTCTGTTGGAGCCCCAACATATTCCTTCATGTGACAAGCATACCATGCCACCACGCTGGTAATTTCCTTAACTTTGGGAGAAGGAATGTATGAACCTTTGTGGGGAAACCATAATCAATCTGCTTTCTGGAAACATGGAGAAACCTGGAAATAAAACATGAACATAAACTTGCTTTATAACAAAAGGCTGCATTCAGACTTAATGACAAGCCGTGGCCATTTGCACTCTACATATGAATCTACGTAACCGTGAGTGAAAAGCAGAAATCTGAAACCCTTGATAAAATTATAAATCAATATAAACAGAAATGAAATAGTGGAAATTTGCTGGTCCTTATGTCTATAGCTCTCTCAGGTGTTCAGAGTTTGGCTCAGGTTCTGCTCCCCAGCTGTGAGAAGGCTGTTTTGCTGTTCACAAGAGGTTCAGCCCTGTTCATCGGATTACTTTTCATATGTTGGAACAGTATGATACAGTGTAGTGTAATTGGCAGTATTCCAAGGATGTATCGGATGGGAGACCTAGTCCCCCGCCCCAATCTCCTCACAGCTATGCCATCACTGCTCACCGCTTGTCAGCCAGTTGTGTGGATAAAGGGTGAGTGAACTGGTTTGTCAGCCAGTGGCTGATAGAACAGTGTTGTTGTTGTTTTGAAGTGGTCTTGCTGTTTAGTGGTTTATTTTGGCCTGTGTTGGTTGTTGAGGTTGTTTTGTGCATGTGCAGTTTCACACAACCTTGTGAGAGTCACAGTATTCCCTGCATCATTTAATAGCCTGACTCCCCACCCACTGTCCATGGGAGAAATCTGTTTCACGTGCTGCAGATGTGGGGGCAACTTGCAAAGGTTGAAGAGGGTGGAGCTAGACCACTACAGCTTGGTGGCTGCAGAGGTTTGGTAGCTGCTGAAAGCTGACCACAGTGAGGCGGAGGGATCTGAAGCAAAGGCTTATGGATAGTCACAGCTGTTTGAGCATGGTGTGTTTTTATTCCCAGTCAACATCATCTTCAGGATACAGAGGAGTGGCTGATGCTGAGGAAGAATTGTCTGGTTATCATCATTTAGAGAGCTATCCTAAACAAGTAGACTGAGAATCCTATTCAGGTATTCAGCGGGGCTTACTCATGGCAAAGTTGTAATTTGAACTGAGGGCTCCTTATTCATAGCACAGGTTCTACTACACTTAGGGTTGCCACCTCTGAAATACCAGGAGATTTTGGGGATAGAGCCTTAGGAAGGGGGGTCTTGGGGAGGGGAGGGACCTCAGAAGGATATAATGCCATGGAATCCATCCTCCAAAGCAGCCATTTTCTCTAGAGGAACTAATCTTGGTTGTCTGGAGAGCATCTGGGAGGTACCAGTTGGTGTAGTGGTTAGGAGCAGTTTGGTGTAGTGGTTAGGAGTATGGACTCTGATCTGGGAGAAGCGAGTTTGATTCCCCACTCCTCCACATGCAGCTGCTGGTGTGACCTTGGGTCAGTCATAAGTTCTTTCAGAGCTGTTCTCTCAAGAGCAGTCCTTGAAAGAGCTCTCTCAACCCCACCTACTTCACAGGGTGTCTGTTGTGGGGAGGGGAAGGGAAAGGGTTTGTAAGCCACTCTGAGACTCCTTTGGGTAGTGAAGGGTAGGCTATAAATTCACTCTCCTCCTGCTCCTCTTCTTTGGAGCATAAGTAGATATAGGTATCCATTGAGATTATAGGGAAAATGTGATCAGTGCCTTAGGCCACCCTCAAATGGATTTCAAGGCTCGGCAGTATTGGCTACAAAAACCAACCAACCCTGGTTTGTCTGGCCCTATGGTCAGGCTAGAGTGTGTTGTCATTTTAGGTTCTTGTGGACCAGGCCTATGCTAGATTATGTTGTGGGAGTGAGGCACCACAGAAAAGTTCAGGTAACACTGTGAAAGTTTAGTTTACTTGGCATTCTGAGAAGCTGCATTGCAGGGTGTTCTTAAAATGGTAGATAGCCCTGTTTCATCTCACATCAGATTGCCCCCATATCCGACCACAGGAGGTCATCCCAATTTATTAAGCAGCCATGATGGAAGCACTATTCCATTTGCCAGTAAAGAGCAAGAGCTCTCCAGAGCCATATAAGGCAAATGCATGCTTCCCCCTAAGGAAAAATATTCCTTACCTGCCAAAGCATAACTTCTATTAAAATTAATGTGAGTTTTTACGTGCGCAGGGAAAGGTGAAAGTAGGTAGGGTCCCAAATCATCTTGATAGCTTCAGGGCTTCTTTCACTTAGGAATGCATTGGAAAGAAGCATGCCTGCATTCAGAAGGAAAGTGAAATTTGTTTTAATGCATATCTTTTTTGGTAATAAGTTTGCTACAGTGGAAAGTTGGAAAATACACAGAAAACAGAAATATCAGTAACTAATGTTGAAAATATCTCTAAACTTGAGACTTGTGGCCTTCAATCTTTTCAGACTAAGGGCTCCAATTTGTCACATGGGACTTACTATTAAACACACCCACATTTACACTTACTATCTCTATCACATTCCATCTTCTTTGTCCCATTATTGCCATCTTTTTGTTGTTCTCCATGAAAATGTGGTCATTATTAGGGTTGCAGTGCCAAGACTGACAACCATTGGGAAGGCTGGGGGGGATGGGGACATGGGGGTATGTGACATCAATGATGTCACTGAAATCACTATGTCACTTCTGGTTAACTCTATGAATCTCTGGAAACTCTATGGTTAAACCATCATATCTGGGTTGTACTATCCAGAAGTGACATACCAGCCCAGAGGCCAGGAGCAGCAACAGTGGCAATCATTGGGAGGCCTAACAACCCTAAATTACGTTGCTGGAGAAAGCCATCTTAGGACAGCAAAAAGAAGAGCCACAACCAACAGAGATTTGTGTGAATACTAGACACAGAGTGCCATCCCAAGAACACTTTCCTGGAAGTAAGCCCCTAGGATTGCTCTCATAATTTGTTCTTAATCTTAACTATCAAGAAAGGCAAAGCTGAAGCTGCTGAAATCAAATAACAACAACTACTACTACAAAACAGCTTGTCTAACTTACTCCTGAGTGCTCACAATGAATGAAGCGGCACTAAGTACTGTGTGAAAGCTTGTATATTGCCAAATTACAGTATTGCAACATTGTGTAAAAGCTGGTTGCAGTCTGTAGAGTAGCCATGAAACATTCTGCCATAAAGTGCTCTGCAGATTAGCACATGGGGCGTGTGTGGACAGCAGCAGACGTTACATTTGCATTTAACCGAGCCAGGGGTGATTATTGCATGGAACGAACAGCAAGCACACCTTTCATTACTGAGGACAACTCTATTTACACATTCTGTACTTGGCGTGGGGCGGGGGGGAAGCGGAATTAATCAGTTTTCCAAGACCTCCGTTCCTAGTGTGTGGGTTCTATTCTGGTTTGTTCAGAGCACCCCCCAGAGAACACAAACATCTGCTCAGAACTCAGCCACAAGTCACACAGTCCTCAAGGAAATATTTGTCAGGGAGCGCAGACTGAACATTTCATTTCTCCCCGGCCCCCTCCCAGCCCAGGTTATACGAGCATGAATTAATAGAACAGAAAATCTAAGCAAAGAACCCCAGTGCAACAAAACCCAAAGGCCTGTGTTAATATCTCTTGACATGACCGGGCTGGGGGGGCAACTGGTGAGATTAATATTTCTTTAAAAGAACAGCTGTAATGATGATAGTAAGAAGCTGAGGGACACGGCATCATGTAAATAATGAAGGGTGTTTTGTTTCTGGTTGGCCAGGCAGAAAGCAAAAAAGTATAGTAATATTCCCACATAAGAGTTCCAGTATTTCTTTTAACCAGAAGACAATTGTGCTGTTTGACCTATTGGCAAGGCCATGTAGTGAGGCTGCCAGGAACTGCGGCTTTAACAGAGAAGCCTATGTTCCGTCATTCTGGCGGCCGTGTTACAAACGCTCTGATTATTCAAGCAACTCCTCATTTCTGTAGTCTAGCCAGACCCGCTAGGCTCAGAAAGGGATATTGGAAACCACCACGGTATAGAATCCAATCAAACAGCTGGATCTAGTTAGCGAGCCTAAATTTGCAGGTAGTCCAAAGGGGGGGGGGGGGCAGAATGTGGCTTACTCTGTATATTTTTCTTTGTGTAATGAGTTCATCTTTCAGCTTGCCCACACAGGTGTTTCTGGACAAGAAAATATTTGGCTGCTACTGGGTGGGAATGGAGTACATGTAGGATTGCCAGATGGCGACCTGGAGACTTGTTCCTTTCTTTTCAATCCACTTGGCAAAGTAAATGTTCACCTACCTGTTCCCCTGCCCAGTCCATTTGCCGCCCTCCTACCTGCCATCCAGCAGATAGGGGAGAAGGGACAGGTCCCCAAAAGAAAATGAGATAGAGAACTGGCTAAGTGGTTTAATCCCGGCTTCGTGAGCAGATCTCAAGGTAAAAGACTTTCAGTGTGGGATTGGCTTGCAAGCAGTATGTGTACTATTGGAAGCTGTCTGTAGGGGATGCTCTGTCCAAAAATCCTTGGGCAGGAATCCATTGCAGTAAAACAAAGTGTGTCGTGGCAAGGAGCTTGTTCTGGATAAACCATCAACAACAATAGATAATCCGGAATTTATGATTTGAATAAGCTGTAAAAAAAAGTGAATGTGTGAATACATTGATGCACTTTGCCATTGATATGAAGCGGCAAAATAAGATGAAGCAGGATCAGAGATAAATGACTAGAGAATTGTGCCATGCCAGAGTGAGGCTTCCCAGGAGTCCCATGCTTAAAACTTCCTGCTGTGGTCCCCCCCCCCCCCCCAAAAAAAAACTCCTAAGGATTTTTTTCACATTAAATTGCCCTTTTCTTTTAAATTGACAGTAATGCAAATATAAAACTTATATGGGTTGTCACATCAATTTTCTGCTGATCGCCACTTTGGGGTCAGGAAGCAATTTTTCTCCAGGCCAGTTTGTCTAGGGATCTTGGAGGGTTTCTTTTTTGTCATCTTCTGGGCATGGAACCAGTGTTCCCTCTAAGTCCAGTTAGTGTGAGCTAGCTCAAGTTTTTTAGCCTCCGTTTCACACATTTTTGTCTTAGCTCAGGAAGGATGGCTCCAGAGCAAACTAATTTATGCAGCAGCCAAATTGCTCATTTACAACTTTAATGCCAAGAGCTCACAAAGTAGAATTTTTGCTCACAAGACCCCACAGCTTAGAGGGAGCATTGCATGGAGCAGGGGTCACTGGGGGTGTGGGGGGAGGTGTTTGTGAATTTCCTACATTGTGCAGGGGGTTGGACTCAATGACCCTGGAGGTCCCTTCCAACTCTATGATTCTATGATTTACAGTATTCACAGCTGGTGCAAGTAGGGTTGCTGCCACTGGGTTTGGGAAATTGACAGAGTTTTGGGGGTGGTGCCTGAGGAGGGCGAAGTTTGAGGAGGGAGCTCTGTGGGGATTTAATACCAAACCCTTTGAAGCTACCATGTCCTTCAGGGGAACTGACCTTTGTAGTCTGGACAATAGTTATAATTCTGGGAGAGTGCCAGCCTTACCTCACCCCTGGAGGTTGGTAACCCTAAGTGCAAGGAAGACTTAGAAGTACAGAGTGTTTGTGGTTTGTGTGTGCTGGGAGTTGGTTTCATGGAAGAAAACACTCCTAAGTTTGGTCTAACTCACACATTACTAGACCTCTGAGTCCTTTCTACTATGTGCTTCCTATAGGCACAGACATGGACTGTGTGCGTAGCTATATGTAGGATGCCCCAGTTTAGGCAGGCAGTCTCTCCCCCTTAAACAATAGGGAAAAGAGTGCAAAGAATGGGGAACTGTGTGTCCAGGCAACACTGGTTGTGGGAGGCAATGGGCCGTGGCTGTTCCTTTCCCGTGCAAATGGGACTGCATTGCTCAGTATTATGAACTGTCACAAGGCTTAATGATCAAAATAATGCATTACATTGGAGAGAAGCCATAGTAATAAGCATGCATTGCTAATGAGCATATCTGTTGGACAGAATTTTTGCAGTTTATAATGTAGGTCAGAACAGCACACACAAAAATAGAGGTAATAGAGATGAAACCCAAAAAGAAAACAGCATTGTACATAGGCATATACAGCAGAAGGCCTGAGTCCCTCCTTGTCTATCTGAGCCCCATTCACCCGTTATACTGAGCACTTGTCCAATCTGTGTACCATGAACACTTGACTTTGAAAATACATGCACTGTATAATTTGCAAATTATGTTCAACACATGCATAGCTGAACATATGATACAAACCCCACATTCATCCAAGCACTGATCCCTGGTTTCCATTGCAAAGTAAATGTTTGTTGGCTTCCTTGCAGACATGTATAAACATACATACATGCAGGATGTATGCATGTTCATTGTAACATGTGGACAGGGCTATGCAGTCCTCCTAAGGAAATTCTGAATACCCATTGATTGAGGTCACTTCCAAAATCTTTGTGAGATCACGTAACTGCCAAGACCCTAAAAAGTGGGCGTGAAAATGAGAAAATGCCCACATAGTAACACCTGCATTTCAGGATTTGTATGTACTTGGTGGCGTTACTAACTTTTTCCAGCATATTGTAGCCAGCTAGCCAAAGTGTGAATTACTAGTAGAGTGAAAGCCTAGTATTCTGTTGCTGCCGAACTTATCAACAAGAAGAGGAAAAGTTGAGCTGGGACAGAGAGGCACCAGCAGAACAGAAAGAAAGATGAAGAACTAGAAAATGCAGCTACAAAGAGACCTCTAGGCTGGGAAACAGGAAAAGTGGGGTTGGGACTGAGAGATGTGGCATTGCAGACTTGTGGTGGTACATAAGAGAAGCCATGTTAGATCAGGCCAATGGCCCATCTATTCCAAGACTCTGTGTCACACAGTGGCCAAAACCCAGGTGCCATTGGGAAGTCCATCAGCAGGGCCAGAACTCCAGAAGCCCTCCCACTATTGCCCCTCAAGTACCAAAAATACAGAGCATCACTGCCCCAGACACAGACTAAATAATCTACTTCAATGCACTTTCCAACTGGATTTTAGCAGTTCATACAGGCCCATTCTGCATCTAGCATTCACTCCATTGTTCTACCAAAACCACACTGGAACAGAAAAAGATGCAGTTCAAAACCACATTCAAATACCCTGTGTCAATGCCATACTGACTGCAGAGTCACCCCTGAATGGCCATAAAACCGCCATAAATCTATGCAGCTGGCTACCATGAAACCGAGATATCAAAGGAAGCATAGGCGTCAACTACAGGGGGCTCGAGGGCTCGAGGGCTCAAGCCACCCCCGAAATTTCTGGGGAGGGGGCTCAGCCTCCCCCGGCAAAACGGAGCACCCACTGGGCCCTTCCTAGGCCTACCTGCCCGCCAGCTGGCTGCTGCCGCCGCCTCTCCCCCCTGGCCTGGCCACTCCTGCCTCTGTCCCTCCCTCCGTCCGTACAGGGGCCAGCTGGGCAAATGCCCAGCGTGCTGGCGTCACCCGGAAGTGATGCCATCACGCTGGGCACGTTGCCGGGGCGATGCTCTGGCAATCGCCCTGAAACTCGAGTTTTGGGGCGATTGCCAGAGTGTCACCCCAGCAACGTGCCCAGCATGATGGAGTCACTTTTGGGTGATGCCAGCATGCTGGGCGTTTGCCCAGTTGGCCCCTGGACGGACAGAGGGAGGGACGGAGGCAGGAGTGGCCAGGCCCGGGGGAGAGAGGTGGTGGGGACATGGTCCCGGCGTGCGTGCGCAACTTGCACGCGCACATGCAAGAGCCCACCCCCCCAGGGATCTTAAAACTCAACGCCCCTGAAAGGAAGTGAAACTGGTATGCAGTGTGGAGGCTACCATAAAATCTGACAATCAAAGAAAGTGAGAGTGACATGCAATGTAAAAGGGAATTTCTGTTCCGACGTGGATTTGGTAAAACAGCAGAACGCATGCTAGATGCAAAATGGGCCATAGGAAAATCCAGTTGGCAAGTGCACTGAAAGTGGATTAGTTAGTGTGTGTGACTGCAGCCATAATGTTCCATTAGCAAATAGCCATGGATGGACCTCCAGAGAGAGAAAGAGAGAGAGAGAGATCAAATTGCAGCGTGTGGAGGTACAGTACTGTGAAGTGGAAAGTGAGAAGGAGCAAGTCAAAAAGAGAAGGCACTGCATCCTATGCAATGAAATGAGAAGGGAGTTAATGGGGAATGTGCTAGAAGGAGAACACTGGCTTCAAATGGAAAGAAAATGCTTTTCTTAATGCAGTAGTTTGGCCCTCTGGACTTAAATATATAGAAGTGACCTTCAGCATGATTTGAGTTGTGCACCTCTGATGTAGCATAAAATAGACTCTGTAGCTATAAATAAATGGCAGTGCAGAACAAATCAAAATATACTTGCCAAGGACAACCAAAGGCAAAATTTCCCTCTCTGTTCCAAAATGGCTGCCTCTAATAATTTAGTCAAAGGGTGTTTGAACTTGCAAGAAGGCTACATTCTTCAGCACTAATCATACTTTCTCTTGCCCAGGTAGAACCTATATATTCATATCACCCTATCTTTTGGTGCGTGTTACTATGGAGTGTTCTATGTGAAGGTGTTTATTCCATTGCAAACTGTTTGCTGTTGTGGTGGTAGACTCTACTGAAGAGAGACA
Source organism: Lepidodactylus listeri (assembly GCA_029233225.1). Taxonomy (NCBI): domain Eukaryota; kingdom Metazoa; phylum Chordata; class Lepidosauria; order Squamata; family Gekkonidae; genus Lepidodactylus; species Lepidodactylus listeri. The sequence goes on along the minus strand of JARCFY010000001.1, from coordinate 52,338,567 downwards.
TTTCAGAAAGAGATAGAGATGGCTTGAAATTGCCTTTGTTTCTCTGACAACCATGCACTTACTTTTGCTTTGTTTTAGGGCAAGTGCCCTGATTATGCAGGCTTTGAATGGCTCAAGAACTCAAGAAATGCTGCCTGTAGTAAGTAATTACTGTGGAGCTCATGCGATCTCTAATACACCTGCCCTCTTCTCAAGAGAAGTTTTGCAACCATTTTTTAATGACGGATGCACACTTTCTTCATAAATCCATGTGTACATTTACACAAAACAAAATTGACCTGACTCATGGGGGGGGGGGGGGCTCCTGTTCCATGCTGTTGTTGAACAGACCAGTGAGGGAAAATGGGGGATGGGCAATTCAGCATTATACCAATGCACAACGCCACTTCTGGTGCAAAACCAGAGCAATATTGTCTCATTGGGGCGACTCTTTAGGATTCATCCAAAACCCCATACTTTAATGACAGAATTTTGGGTGACTCCTAGAGCATCATCCCAACATAATGCTGTCACTTCCAGTTCTGTGCCAGAAGTGACGTGTGATGTTGAAGGGTTCATCCCTTCTCCCAGTTCTTCCACCAGGGTGTCAGCTATGTCTGGCAATTCTAGCCAAGGCTAAAGAGCTAGGTTTGCCAATTCTGAGCTAGAAAATTCTTGGAGAATTTGGGGTGGAGCCAGGGGAGGGAAGGGACTTCAGGGTATAATGCCACAGAGTTCACCCTCCAAAGCAGCCATTTTCTCCTTGGAAACTGATCTCTGTACTTTGGGGATCAGTCATAATTCTGAGAGTTCTCAGGCCCTACCTGGAGATTGGCAGTCTTAGAAACAGCCAGCATTCATTTTTATATTTATAAGGCAAGTAAAGATCCTATAATGACCATCGTAAACTTCTGTTTCTCTACTCCCATAGCCACTGGCAAGCTTTCTGTTCAGGAGTTTTAACCCATGTTTCATTAAATTAGGGGGCGGGGGGATTCCAAAGGTCAGATCCAGTTCTCAGGGACACCACATGGATTTGTGGCTCTCTGTGGGAAATGGTAGATCCATAATCTCAAGCACACATTAGACTCATCCATAATTAAACTCTGTAGCTTTTTCACTTCAGAAATTTATTGCGAGTGAAAATTTAACGCCTGCTGTTCATCCAGCATTCTCTCCTGATGCCCCTCCAAGCTTAATGGTGCAAATTAAATTTCATACCAGCCAGCCTAAGATGTCATCACAATTCAGACCTTAATTAACAGATCTGTGTTTGCAACAGTAACACAGTGTGCAAATTCAGTTAAAAAAATGCAACAGCCCCTTTATCATTTTTAATGTAAAAAAGAAATATCTGTGCAGTAGTATCATTGTGGCACTAAGTTTCACTTTCCAGGATTCTAAGAATATAACACAAAAAGAACTTTGAGAACATAAAAGATAAAAATCTATATTTCCAGTATACTTTGTGAGATGTGTGTGTATATACTCTTGTTCAGTTCACATCTGTGAACAGCTCATAGAATAAGTATCAGGTGGGCAATGCAGTCCTCCCTAAGCGATGGTTGCTGCTGTTAGCTTGTTCCACTGAAACTGTCCAGCTTCAGCCAGGTAAAACCTCCCTTAACAGTGTTGGGAACAGGAGATGCAGGGTCACATCAGTCTTCCTGGCACTGAAGACTGTGAAAAGCTTTTTAAAAAGAGCTTCCTGAAATGGATACGGTTGGAAAGACCCCTTACAGTTGCTTGCTCAAGAAACCATGAGCATCCATCACATATCCATCACATATCCAAAATTGGAAGCAAATGTCATTAAATGTCATTGTGTGAGTCTGCTTCAATTTAAGGAGAAGTATACCCTGACCTGGGTGGCCCAGGCTAGCCTAGTCCCATCAGATCTCAAAAGCTAAGCAAAGTCTGCCCTGGTCAGTATTTGGAAGGGAGACCTCTAAGGAAAACCTGAGTTTTGATGCAGAGGCAGGCAGTAGCAAACCACCTTTGAATAGCTCTTGCCTTGAATACACTAGGGGGTCGTCCACTGTGATTTAATAGCAAAAATTTGTTTTGGCAGAAATGCATTGACTTAAGCCACAGTAGAACAAAATCTGAGCCCAGTGGCACCTTTAAGACCAACTTTTATTCAAGATATGAGCTTTTGTGTACATGCACACTTTGTCAGATACAATAAAATGAAAAATATAAGTCCATATATATATATATATATATAGGTTGAGGATAAGCAGTAAGTTAGCATACAACATAATGAAGATATTTATTGAGCTCCCGGGCGCCCGGCAACGCTGTGGCGCCCGATCGGGGGCTCCTTTGCCTCCGTGTCACTCAGAGAGGCAGGAATAGCCGGTGCGCTTTTGCGCGCCTTTGGAGCATGCAGGGGGGGCGTGGCTTGCCAGCTAACGGCAGGCACCTCGCCCCCTGTGTTTCCAGTTGCTCCGCATGCTCGCCCACCTGCCCGCCCTGTTAGCAGTGTAGGCTTTGGCTGGTCGCCTATTGGGACCAGGTATGAATTTTTATGCCTTCACCTGATTGGCCGTTTTGGCTCCTCCCTGAAGTTCTGTGTGGTCTCAGGGGTAGGCGCTCCTGGGGGGGGATGCCAGTATGCTGGGCTGCCGGTTACGAGCCAGAATTTGATGGCTTCAGACTGGAGCTAGGTGTCCTGCCCATGAAAAAGGGCAAGGAGGCTATGTCTAGGAAAGACGCCTGCCTTGCCTGTTCCTGTGCTTGCGTAGTTTCCCCGTTGCTGCAATTTCCTGTAAATAGTTAATAAAGTGGCCCTTGTTTAATTCCAACCTGTTGTCTGTCTCTTCTTTGCGCCTGGGGGGGGCAAATAGATGTTGCTTCAGACCAACATGGCTACCCACCTGAAACTACAGTAGTATTTCTGGAGCTGGGCTCATGGCTCTGCATTGAATTGCACCAATGTCAGGGACTCGGTACTTCGTCATGAGGGTTCCTTCATCAGTTGATCAGGGTTTAGGAACTGGCTGTGGGTATTCTTTTCTCGACTACCACAGGGGGAAAAAATGTTTTAGGTGACCTTCTTTGACCTGCATGTCGTGTTCAGCTCTTTGATTCTAGTTTAGCTTTTTAAAGATGAGCCACTTTTGCACTGGGAACGAAAAAACAGATCTTTTGTGACATCTGGATTACCATTAAAATTGAAGCAATAACGGTGATGTCTTTTGTGCTATTAAAAAAATTGCTCTTGGGGCTGGATTTGATCTGCAGGCCAACACTTGATATAAATCATGCAAGGAAAGAATGTGCTAGGATTACAGGGGACAAATGTGGCATATTGGGTAGTATTGACTTGTTTGGACTGGGAAGAGCTCGGTTCAAAGCCAAGCTTAATCAGAAAGCTCACTGGATGTCTTTGGGCAAAACTAATGTTGTCAAACTCCATGTGGCACAACTAAAGCACCACGTAAGATTGGGTTCAAAAGTCTTATAGTTGAATGCAGACTCTTACCAACAATAAAGGATACTAGTACTTCTAAAAACTGAACTTGTGAATTATTGGAACAAACTAAATAACAAGCTCTGAGTTATACTTGAACAACTAGAAAAGACTGTAAGAGCCTAACACACTTTGCACAATATAACTCAGAGTATGAAGAATGAAATATACAAAATATACCCAAGCCCAACTAAAGGGCTACACCAGTTCATATATTAACGACATCTGTGCCCTGTGGTACCTGCTATAGCTACTTAGGGCCTGCAAGGCAGAGCTGTTCTGCCAGGCGTTTGGTTGAGGACAACGATGGTTCCATTCTGGCACTCCCCCCCCTCCCCTCCTGTGAGATAGCAGTGTTATTGGTTCTTTGTGCTATTTCGAGCTGTATTTGTGTTTGCTTTTTTGTTTTAACCTGATTTTAACTGATGTCTTATGACTGTGTTGTGCACCACTCTGAGCCCGATTTATCAGGGGAGAGCGATTAAAAAGTCAAAATAAATAAATGAATAAAGTGCACAGGACTTCACAAGATGCTGACATGAACTGAGGCTTGAAAGACTATGGGGACCGATAAAAAGAATCCCATTTCACATGTCTTCTTCAGGTTTTACAGCTACAGATGTCAAAAGTTACAAATGTAGAAAGAAGTCAAATCCATGAACTTTTCTAATTCAATTCCAACAAGTGTGATGAAGCTAACATCATTTACAATGCTGAGGGAATTGCCAATCAAAAATATGAATGTGGTACTAAACGTACAGAAAGTCACAGCTGGAGAATCTAAGTACACGTGTGCACACACAAGCGCGCACTAACACACACTAAACTTGCTTCTCTTTCTTTTTTTTAGGGCACCAAGCAAAACGTAACTGTAGGGCTCATTTCCCTACAATGGGTTTTAGCAGCAATCAGTTACTGTAAATGTGTTTGTTCTAAGGGAGGGCTGTGAGGTGAGAATTCACTGTGGGCTAAATCCTTCCCTCGTTACTCAGACCAAATTCCCACTCAAGTCAATGGAATTTTTGCTTGAGACGCAAAAGACTGCATTACTTGGTTCATGGCAAATAAAAGATTTGAACCTTTGGGGAATTGTAGTGCCTGAAGGCAGGCGAGCTCCTCTGACCAAGTTTGCAGTGCTTTTGTATTCATTCCAATAGCAGCAGATGTAGCCATTTAGGGGAACTGTTCAAGACAGACTGGGCACTTGTTTTGCCTAATAATGTGGACTCCTTAGGCTGACCTCATGAGGAGCTGAAGGTTTGAGCTGCTTGCTATTGGAAAGATCAAACATCTCCCTGAGGTGAATAGCTAAACAGATTGATAGCATTCTATCCTGTTCCTATTTTTGGCCTCTGGTGTCTGAGACACGTGAGCAGCCTTCTAGGAGTTCTCCAGGAGCCATGGCAACTGAGAAATCCCATCAGGGTAAGAGCAGTTGCTCCTGGCAGGTTAAAGGGCTAGTAAAAACAGGTTTATAATGTTTACATGACTTTTTATGGGTCAGGGTGTATTACAACCGCACTCTGCGGCCTACAGCAGAGGAATACTTTACAAGGTTTTGGGCAAGTTTGACAGTTAATGTTTCAGTGAGCGGAAAGTATTTAAACTGCAGTTTTAGAGTTTCAGGATTTTAGAAATCCCTTTATACAAAACATGTGCAAGAAAGGACTAGATTCGAACCTTATAGTGAAGGGGATTTTTATAGCAGTGATTTACCAGTTTCTTATACATACCAGCTTTGAAAAAGAAAACAGAGGAAGCCCAAAGAAGCCGGAACATATTGCACACTAAGATACAACTAGGCGGACATTTTCAGTTAGTTATATCACTGTGGTGATTGTCAAGCACTCATGCCTAGGTGGTAGGGTTGCCAAGTTTGGGTTGGAAAAAACCTGGAGACTTTGGGGGTGGATCCAGGAGAGGGCAGGGTTTGGGGAGGGGTGGGGCCTCAGCAAGGTACAGTGCCATAGAGTCCACCCTTCAAAGCAGCCATTTTCTCCAGGGGAGCTGATCTCTGTCAGCTGGAGATCAGTTGTAAAAGCAGGGGCTCCCCAGGCCCCACCTGGAGGCTGGCAACCCTGCTAGGTGGTAATATGTGGTGGATCATCATGGGATTGCTGACCCCTATGTTCATCTATGTGGTACGTTCCTCACTGAATGATATCTTTACTGACTTTTCTGGTTTAAGAAAGTCCCTGCATGTGAATCACATTTGGGAGAAGGCTGGGTAGAGCCTTTCTCCATGATATTCTAGTCTCCTGTATTTTTCAGAGTTTTTGGAGTAGTTCCCACTAATACATTCAGGGGGGTAGCAGTGTTGGTCTGAAGCAGCAGAACAAAGTTTGAGTCCAGTGGCACCTTTAAGTCCAACCAAGATTTATTCTGGGTACAAGCTTTCATGCGAGTGTACACGAAAGCTTATACCCAGAATAAAATTTGGTTGGTCTCAGGCTGCGATCACACACACTAAATAATGCACTTTCAATCCACTTTCAATGCACTTTTTAACTGGATTTGACTGTGTGAAATAGCAAGATCCAGTTGGAAAGTGCATTGAAAGTGGACTGAATGTGCATTATTTAGTGTGTGTGATGGCAGCCTCAAAGATGCCACCGGACTCAAACTTTGTTCTCCCACTAATAAAGTTACTTTATGGCTGTGGTTGCATTAAATAATGTACCTTCAATCCACTTTTAGTGTACTTTCCAACTGGATTTTGCCAGTTCACACAGTAAAAATCCAGTTGGAAAGTGCATTGAAAGTGGACTGAAAGTGGATTATTTAGTGTGTGTGATCGCAGCCTACCCCTGTACTTCCGCAGGCTGTCAACAGGAGATAGATGGCATAGACCACACATTCCACCTTCTGTACCCATGAGCTGAGGCCCCTAGGAATGAATGGAAGGGAGGGGAATCTAAGTAGGGGAAGTGGGGTGAATGGGGCAGCTCCTCCTTGTCTTCTCCTTTTTCCACTGCTGGGGGGAGGGGGCTAAGAGTCTCTTCTCCAAACTCAAGAGTCTGAACTTTGTGGCCCACCTGCAAGGGAGTATTCGTCAATCAGCCTTACAATATTAAACATGCCTTAACATCCCAGTTTGGTGCAGTGGTTAATTGTGTAGATTCTAATTTGAGAGAACCGTGTTTGATCCCCCACTTCTCCACTTGCAGCTGCTGGATGACCTTGGGCAAGCCATAGTTCTGTCAGTATTCTATCCCTATCATTATCTGAGAATGCCAAAGTCTCCATAATTTACACTCTAATTTCCTGTAGGTTAATATATCAAAAACAAGACAGGCTTCAGTGTGAACATAATGGCAAAAACAAAATAAGCTCACCGAAGAAAATTACTTTTCTATTACTTTAACACACTTGGTTGTACTCTTTACAATGTTTATAGTGCAGATTTCATAACCATAATTTTTTATGTAAAATACATGCCATAAACATAGACAAAGTCAGTAGATAAAGGTGTGAATACAATATGAAAGTTTGATGCAAATGTTCTTGACTAGGCTAAGTTCCTGGAATGTTATTATCTTCAAGGTGTCTTGATAGAGCTCTGAAGTGGAAAAGTAGACCAATAGACCGAAAAGTCCTGAATAGCATCAATCACTCCTTCCTTTGAAGACGTGTGAATCCAAGGCACATAAGAGATAAAGAGAACATGCTTTCCTAGGATTGATAAGCGAGTTGGAATGTCTTTATCAACTCTATCTCTGTGTTGGTGTTCATCACCAATCTCTTGACGGAGCACTGTAGGAATGACAATACTGTGGATCAATGCAACTCTTCTCTAATGTCTTCCCAAAGTTCCCTCGGAGCTGTTCTCTCAAGGGCAGTTCTTGGAAGAGCTCTCTCAGCCCCACCTGCCTCACAGGGTGTCTGTTGTGGGGAGGGGGAGGGAAAGGAGTTTGTAAGCCACTCTGAGACTCTTTTGGGTAGTGAAGGGGAGGGTATAAATCCAATCTCTTCTTCTTCTTCAATCACCTTTGCAAGTGGTTTCAGGACTGCTTAGCCACCTGATGAGTTGATGGCTGTTCTGACTAGTCTAGACTTTCTGAGATTGATATGGAGCTACTGGAAATGTTAAACAAAGAGAAGATTTGATCATCATGGCAAGAGCTCTGTTGAGCACCCCTGGGTCTTATAGGCATCAGAGTAAAAATGTCCTTGCCGATCACTTCCAAGATTTGGGGCTCCTCCCATTAACCGCTGCTCCCTTGAATTGCTCGCTGCCAGTGTTCGTGCTGCTCACCTTCACTTGTCACTGCTGCTTGTGTGCCCCCCCCTCACCACCCTCCTACGCCTACCTACAGCTCATCTGCTTTTTCCTGCTTTCCACTGCTGAAATGGAGTACCCCAGCCCTCACTTGCCACCATTCTTGTGCTTGCTGCCCACTATTTGAGCTCCCCTCTGCTGGCTGTAATGCTTACACACACACAATCCACCACCTCATGTGCGGCAGGCACCCCCCCCCCCCCCCCCCCCCCGGGCTCATGTGTGGCAGGTGGGCCCAGCAGAGATCCATGGCCCTGGCAGTTGCCCTGCTATTGATTGGTGGAAGCAAACTCCCATTTACTGTTGAGTTTTCCTCACTGCTAATCCTAGATTCTATCATCCTGATATTTTCTTTCTGAGGAGTCTGAGCAGTGCCTTTGCCTGACTTCAGCAGCACAGGAATAAAGAATGCGGTCTGGATAGAGATGGAAACCCCCACCAGTCCCGTTACCACACAACATTGTCCAATTATGATCAATTCAAAAAGCCGTATTTAAAAATGAAGCAGAGGTCGAACACAAAATGAAACGAAAGGTTACTGGAGGTTGAGAGCTGTAGTACTTTCTAGTCTGCCAGTTTTCTGGAAAAGTGAGATTTCTTTTCCAGGATCGCAGTGCCAGCTCAGTGCTTTGTGAAGATGAAAGATGGCACACTTGCTCAGAGTTCTTGCTTTTATCTTTAAGTTTCTCATTCCCTGCTCACATCCCCGGCTGAGTTTTGTAATACGGTTCTTTGTTCTATCCGGGCAAAACAGAACATCATTTCCCCACCTGACCAGTTTGTGCTAGCTACCTCTGTGCCAGGCTAAATATAAAGGCCAGGTGAAACCAGCAGTTTTTGCTGTTCTTGTGGTGAGGGCTGTAGCAGTCTGAGTAGGTCCAGACTAGCCTGAGCTTGTCAGAACTCAGAAGATAAGCAGGATGGCTAACAACAACAACAGTACTTAGGTGGGAGACTACTGTGAAGACAGGGGTTGCTGTGCAAAGGACAGCAACAGCAAACCTCCTCTGTTCGTCTCTTGCTTTGAAAGCCCCAGGAGGTGGAACTTCATGGGGTAGCCATAAGTTGGTTGTGACTTGACAGCACTTAATTATTATATGGTGAGAGGGCTAGAGAGAACTTCCCGTGTGGGGAAGAAGCTTGTTCATGCTAGTAATTGGTTAGTTAGGCTGGGTTCCCACATATTTGTAGTGTTTGTGTTAACATGGGGAGACCAATACATTTTATGGGGTGTCATGCCAGCAGACCTTTTGGAAGATGGTTTCAGAATTGATTGAGAAAACATTTTTTTTAAAAAATATTAATATTAGACACTGAAGAATACAGGCAAAATAACAAGGGGGTTCTTTTTCTTTTCTTTTTTTCTTTTGCTCTGCTCTGTTTCTTCTAATGACTTTGTAAGGCTTGGATTAATTAACGTATGCTAATTAACCTTCAGGGGAGTTGCATACTGATTTGATCAAGTTGCTCACCTATTGCAACAGCTCTTCTTGCTTAACCTAATTGCAGATAACAACCTTGGTGAAGAACTAAAGACTTTGTAACATTGGTGATTTCAAAATAATCTGCACCAAAATAGCAAAGTGGTAGGGAAAACTAAACTGTATGGGGGGGGGGGGTTCAATGTTTGGCATGCAGAAGGTCCCAGGTTCAATTCCCAACATCTCCGGTGTTATGTCCTAATGGCAACCACGCACGCAGTCAGAGAAATGCACGTGGCTGGGCTGGCTACTGGAGCTTCGCTTCGGGAGACAATAGCCCAGCCGGATTGTAAATTAGACCAAGCGGCCACCCAGGTTCCACCAGGGGACCGATGGTTTAAGGTAACTCATGATTAATCCTACCAGGGAATTTGGGTGTAATCTTATCAGGGTAATTCTATCAGGGACTAATCCTATCAGGGAGTGGGTGTAATCTTATCAGGGTAATCCTGTCAGGGAGTAGTCCTATCAGGGAGTTTGGGCAAGGCGGGGGGTGCAGTTTAGATGTGTATTTAAGCAGCCCCCTGAGCCCCGTTCAGCATCCTGGAATTGTACCATCAATAAGCTTTTGAGCTGATTTCACTGCAACACGTCTCTGGACTCAGTACTTTATATCTAGTTAAAAGGATCAAGTAGTAGGTGGTGTGAAAGATCTCTGCTTGAGATCCTGGAGACCCACTGCCAGTCTGAGTAGATAGTACTGACCTTGATGGATCAGTGGTTTGATTCAGTGTAAGGCAACTTCATGTGTGTTCATCAGACCTTAAGGAAGCAGATGGTTATATATATGCAACTGAGATTAACATGTGATGCATCTAAAGAAGGAGCTTTCCAGCCCATAAAAACATGTGCCACAAGAAAGTGTTCAGTGTACCACAAGTCTATTGCAGAAGAAACAGCACACGAAATCACCCCTCAGTAATTTGTTGTAATAGCGCACAGATCTACGCCCCTTAACAGGCCTGCATAAGTGAATGCATGAAGCAGCCTTATATTAAGTTATAACATTGGTCTACTGAGGACTGTCTAGTCTACTCAGACTGCTGGTGGCTCTCCAGGGTCTCTGGTGGGGCTGTTTCACCTGATCCTTTTTAAAACTCAAGATGCTAGGGATTGAACCTAGGACCTTCTGTATGCCAAGCAGATGCTCTACCACTGAGCCATGCCCTGCCTTGGTGACATACCAAGCTGAAGGCCACGAGCTGTGTTCTGATTCCATTATTGTAGTCCAAAGTGGAGAGGAAAGCTGGGAGGTTTATGGAGTCTCTGGCTTGTCATATGAGATTGGTGACTTTCATTTATCATGGTGGGGTATGAATTCTGTAGGCTTCTCTCTGAGATGAAGATCCTGCCAAGCAAAATTGTTCATACAGACGACAGCAACTCATTCTGTGGTGCAAATTGTAAGGTACTAGGCTTGGTCTAGTAGGGGTCTCGCTCTGGTGTCTTACATATGTGACTTTGAAAAGCAGTGAGATCAATTGTTGAAATAATAGAATCATAAAATTGTAAAGCTATAGTGTATCCAAGATCATCTAGACAAATTTCCAGCCTACATGGACAATCCGAAAACCCATTTGTTCATGTGATCCACATTACAGTACTCTGGAGAATACTGGGTATTCTGTATCTAATTACAAACCTATTGACATTTTTGATCACCTGCCATCTGTTTGTTTCCTATACCTCTGCACCCCCTCACTCTATCATGTAGATCTCTGGCACTGCTTACTAAAGTGACTTCAAAGCAGAATAGCCTTTTTCTGGTGAGTTTCAACTTACAGTCAAGATGAACAGTTAGTTAACATGACATTCACCAGACTAGTGAAGTCCTTTGTTCTGCCCGAAAATGCAGTCTTGCAGCTCAAGGTTTTGACTTGCTTTGGTATGGCTTCTACAGGTGGGCCTGGGACTTTTGATGGAAAGGCAGGGATATACATCCCTTAACTCACAGTCTTTTGCCTGGGGTGGTAGTCTTGATTTAGTCTGGCTCATTCTAAATATGACCCTGTTAATTATAGTGGTTCTTCCTTGTTATTGCGCATAGCTGTAGAGTGTTGAAACTATATATGTAGGTTTCCATTTTTAGCAAATTTCATCCGTATTAACATAGCATCAAACAATGTGTGCTCATTCCTGTGGTCTATAGCTAGACATAGGAACATGGTTAACACACAATCTTCTTTGTATTATTACTGTTATTTGCAAAAACATTGCAAGTGTGAATTGTTTGCAGAGAGATCTACACAAAGTCATCATTGTCCTTGCTCAGAGGCATCCAGATTGGAAGTCCAAAGAGACATTTCATAGCAATTTCAGAATGAGGCAAAGCCTGATGTGGTAAGAGTTCTGGGCTTTGGACCCATACTAGTGTTTCTATCTGCACAACGACTTCCACCGGAAGAGTGCAACTTTCTCACCTCCCCCCTTATATGGGAAAACATTCGGGGGAGCTGTGTGTGTGTGTGGGGGGGGAAATTGAGAAAGTTGTACCCCACTGGTGGAAGTCCTTGCATCTGTAGAAATGCTTGTGTGGATCCAAACCCTAGAAATTTTAATAGCTCCTTTTTGTAAAATGGTCTGTGCACGTAGCAAAGAAGCATTTTACAAAGAGGTCTATGCTAAATCTTTCACTCTCTGAACCAGGAGTCTTTCTGTCCAGTGACACTTGCCTGAATACAAGCCATTGTGCTCAGTGAACTGTCCAACTCACATTTTAAGGGGTGAATTTTTAGAACATAAGAACGTAAGAAGACCCCTGCTGGATCAAACCAGTGATCCATCTAGTCCAGCACAGAGTGGCCAACCTGTTCCTCTGGAGGGCCAACAACAGGGAAAAGAAGGAGGAGCAGGAGCAAAAACAGGAGATTGGATTTATACCCCGCCCTTCACTCAAAGTCTCAGAGCAGTTTACAAACTCCTTTCCCTTCCCCTCCCCACAACAGACACCCTGTGAGGTAGGCAGGGCTGAGAGAGCAGCTCTGACAGAACCATGGCTTGCCCAAGCAGCTGCAAGTGGAGGAGTGGGGAATCAAACCTGGTTCTCCCAGATTAGAGTCCACACACTTAACCACTGCACCAAACTGGCTGCCGAGACCTTTCACTGATGTCGCTTCCTGGCACTGGTAATCAGAGGTTTAGTGCCTCTGAATGTGGAGGTTCCCCTCAGTCACCATGGCTAGTAGCTGCTGATAGGCCTGGCCCTCCATAATTAATTTTATTTTTAATGTTCCCAGAGACTGTTCTATGCAAGGAGAATGCAATGCTCAGTTGCATGGAGCCCTGCAGTCTATTGTTCTTCACCTCCCCTTGCATGTAACTTTTTTTTTTAAAGAAGGAGGAAGAGCCACAAAAGAAGGGTCGATAGGGTTTGACATTTAGTTTGGAGCTCCCCGATCACATCAGGGTTGCCAGACCCTCCGGTTTGGTGGGGGTTGCCCGATTTGGAGGGGTTCCTTCCTGCCCCCAAGAGCAACCACCCGACCTCTCCCCACCTCCGAGAGGCGGGGACCACGCCCTTGCACTCCGAGCCCCAAACTTGGCATGTGCGGCCTCCCCCCCCCCCACATCAGCCTTTAAAAGAAGGCTTTAAATGCTGTTTGGGAAAGGTGGGGGCATCCACTCCCCAATGTGATGACATCACTTCTGTGTTACGTCATCACACTGGGGACTCCTCACCCCCTCCAGTAACGACCCCCAAAGTTCCCCGCTGGGAACTTTGAGGGACTTGGCAACTTTAGTTCACGTTAAATATTGGCCTGTTTCTTACCAATCCACCAAGCAGTAATGTCATCTTTGTTTGGCCCAACGATCCTTTCTTCAACTTCAGTGGCTCTTCAATCAGCATAAGAAAAGTTGGAGGAAATCTCCTTGGCCTCCCTCTTAAATGAGGATACAACCCTTTATCACAAGGGTTGGTGTTTTCTCTATCACATAGGATTGATACCTTATGAACCAAGACATGAACTCATGTTCGATTGATTCCCCACATGTAAAATGTTGCCCATGGCTCAGGGTCTTCTGCACAATCTGTTCACCATAAGGAGGGGAGAGATGAGAAGCTGGAAGTTGATGCAGATTGCTGGTATGAAGCGGTGCAGCCACAAAAGGAGGGGGAAATTATTTTTAGATACATTACGAGTTTACTGGAAAGGACTTTTCCTCCCCAAACCACTTTAATGTGAGATACGAAAACACTCATGTTACAAATATTTTTTTTCTCCTCCTAGCATGGGAAAAGCCCTCTACCTTCTTTCAGACAGCGATGTGTATTACTTTGGAGAAGTTCTGAGAGCATAAATGGTTTGCAGCCAGAAAGCGAACATGCGCTACAAAGAAATTGCTGCTGCAAGCTGCACAGTAGCGCTTTTATTGGGATTGAAGTGCCTGGCTTGTTAACTTCTACCTTAGTAGTGGCTGTCTCAGTTCGGCAGATCACAAGGCTGTTCGGAAATGAAAAGAAATCCAGCTTTGTTTGCGGGTCGCTTTTAACTAATAAGGATCAAGAATGGCTTGGTCTTTCCTGACAGGCACAACAGCCTTTGTTTGCATTCCATTTGCTCCAACATACATGCTTCTGATATTCTACGGGGCTCTTTCTTTAGTGCCTTTAATACGCTACCCTGGTGCCATGGGAATCGTTTGTCCATGGGCTGATCCCTCAGGATTTCTGAAATGATTAAAGGCCTGTGTGTGAGAGCCTTGAAATTCCTGCCTTACGTGCTGTTATTAGAGGTCCAGGAGCCCTGCTAGTCAAGAGCATGGCATCCCTATCTCTTCAGACAGAGCTGCTGAATTCTGTGGGACAGACTGTATTTTGTTTTGTTTTACTTCATTTAAATGCCACCTTCCTCCTCAGTGGGGACCTTACATCATTCTTCTCTCCTCCAGATAGGGTTGCCAGCCTCCAGATGGCAGCTGGAGATCTCCTGCTATCACCACTGATCTCATAAGAACGTAAGAGAAGCCAATGTTGGATCAGGCCAATGGCCCATCCAGTCCAACACTCTGTCACACAGTGGCCAAAAATACCAGGTGCCATTAGGAGGTCCACCAGTGGGGAAAGAGATCAGTTCACCTGGAGAAAATGGTCCTTTCAGAAGGTGGATGGTATGGTATTATATGCCATTGAAGTCCCTCCTCTCCCCAAACCCCACCTTCCTCAGGCCCCACCTCCAAAATCTCCAGGCATTTCCCAACTTGGAGTTGGCAACTCTACCTCCAGATTATGCAATGTGCAGGGGTTTGGACTAGATTCATCCTCATCCTCCTCAGTTTATTTAATTTATAGCCTGCTCTTCCCAAGACCAGCTCAGAGTAGGTAACATCAGTTTATAAATATACAATTAAAATGTCCAAATATCAAATAATTCAATCATCAATAAAATATATTAAAATATGTCCAATACAATATACAAGATGAGCCTGGAAGTTCCTTCCAATTCTATGATTCTATGCACACCATAACCCTGTGAGGCAGGTGAGGCTGATAGGGTGTGACTGGCCCAAGGTCACTCAGCAAGCTTGCATGGCAGAGTGGAGGTTCAAATCTGGACCTCCCGGATCCTAGTCTGACCCTCTGGCCACCACAACACACTGGCTGTCCATGTAATTTGACCTTTCCACATGATGGTACACCTTTTAACACTGAGTGAATGCCATCTGATGATCCTGTGGAAAGGCACACCTTTTGTGGTGCAAGTAGAACATCTGAACAATCATGAAGCTACTTGGTACTGAGTAAAGTCACTGGTGTATCAAAGCAACATTATTTATTCTGACTGCCAGCAAGGTCTAAGGTGGGGGTATTTCACAACACCTGTTTCCCCGCCCCTTTTAACTGGTTGCAGTTTTGGGTAAGTGTTCTGAACCTATGCCAGAGAGTCCACACATGTCTGAGAATACACATGAAAGGGAGCTTATGTGGTGACAATCTGATCTTCAGATGAGTTAGGAATCTTACAAGGACTTCTAGAAGGTGTGCCGTATACATCCCCCATCAATAAATTGATCATTTGGAAGCCATGTCAGTGAGGACCTGGCTATCCAGAGTCCGTGGTAGTGGTGGAGGTTAGGCTTTGCTTTTACCTCTACAGAGTGTCCAAGTACTTTACTTCGTCCCACACAAGTGAATCTGCAACAGTCCCTCCAGAAACATTTTATATAATAATTGTGCTGTGCTTATTTTCCAAGGGGAATAGAACTTATTTTTTTGTTTGGTGTTTAGGCAACTGTACTTTCTTTCAGTCTGGGTTTACTGGCAGTGCCCCTAAGAGCCAGTGTGGGGAATCTTTCCTGCCTAGTGTGAAATTTTCTCAGACATGATGTCATCCCCTAAACTTCCTCAGCTGAATAAAGTAAATATGAGCGATACTGACGTTATGCTGAAGATTAATTAGGCTCTAATTTTTAATTTCAGAAACTTCTCTCTCTTTTCCCCCGAAGTCCTGAGTGACACCTCAGATCAAGCTGGAGCTTATATTGAAATAGTTGCCCGTGAGACTGTATCAGTAAATTAAAAATATTAATAAAGATGTAATACAGGCATAAGCTGATAAATTTATTACACATGTGGCAGAACTCTCTTCAAGACCCATTTCTGATGTTTTCTGGCTATGGAATAAATAAAAGAGGATTTACCCACAAGCATTAGGTAGAACCTTAGGCACCAGAATGTTAAGTAAACCCAGAAGTAACCATGGAAACAAAGGTCACTGGCTGGTACTAAAAAAAACCCAGCCTAATATTTGTACAATCCACCTGTAAGAAAATACCATGATTATTGGATTTTAGTTGCATTTCCTTTTGTTTTGGGGTGTGTGTGTGTGTGTGTGTGTGTGTGTTATGGTTCTGTTTGTGTTTTCCTTTGGCTTTAAAACTACATATTATTAATTTTAATAAAATACTTTGCTGATATTTTTGGTCATATAAACTGGTTTTTGTTGCTACCATCAACAGCCCTTTACAGCCCAGACCAGTCCAGGCCTTGCCCTTCAAGGGCCTCAGTGTAGTAGATTAAGATGTGTAAATACCTGGGCCATGTAGTCACCAATTACAGCTTTCACATTTGTGCTGGTTAACAGTGTGAGGAAATAATCATAAATATTCCTCCTCAAACACCAGTACGAGTTGGTGCTAATCCTACCTTTCAACCCTGTTGGTCTGCGGATCTAGATGTGTATGGTAAACGTCTCCCTGGTGAACATTTTCATCTGTATTTTGCCCTGTGGCTAGTACCTTTGTCAAAATCTTTGGCATTCTGAAGGTTTCAGCCACCTGTCCCAGGGCGTTGAAACTCTGGACAAGAGGCAAATGTGAATTTTGATGCCAGAGCACATGTATATAAATAAACATAGATAAGCATAGTGTCTTAGTACATGGGGTCCCCCAGTTTACAGCAAGCACTGTCAATGACTGCTGGATCTGCCCACCATGTTGTGCTCTTTTTTTTTTTGCCAATAAGAGCAAGGCAAATCAGCTAGAGATTATGGGTGTCCCAAACAGAAATCCAGGATTGTGCTAGTGTTTCTGTCCATGTTCTCATTCCCACACTACAAATCTGAACAAAGTCCTGAGCCTCACAATTGTTTCTCATTGGCTGTCAGGAGCCAATGCCTGGTCCCAACTTGACCCTGCACCGACTGCCCAAACAGAGGACAGCTGTGGCTCAGACTCAACCATGCAAGGAAGACCAGGAGAGGGAGATGGCTGGGACCCAGGCAGATTGCTCCAACGCAGCTGAGGACAAGGTAGGGAGCAGTGGGGATGGGCATGGCCAGAAGGCCAGGATGAGCTTGGACTTGGGGAAGGGCAGAATGGGAAAGGCCCCACCCTCTTCAGGCTCCACCCCTCAACATCTCCAGGTATTTCCCAACCCAGAGCTGGCAACCCTAAAGGGGAAGGTGCAGGGCAGGATGACAGGCAGCAGGGTAAAGAGGCAGGAAAAGTTTCCCTTTCCTTTTATAGTCTCCTAGGTGGAGCAGGTGGAAGACAGGCCAGGGGGATGGGGCTAGGGAATCCTGTAAAAATGAAGGCACCACACCTGGCTGAGGAGGAAGCAACAGATTGAGCCCAGACCCAGGGAGGGATGGGGGGAGAGAGAGAGAGAGAGAGAGAGAGAGAGAGAGAGAGAGAGCACAAATGCGTAGAGAACCAGACTGGGGAATAAAGATGACCCAGGTGGCTTAACCCCCTTCTCCTTCCCAATTCTAAGGCTGGTGGGCCATTTGCCCTCTTTGATCATCTCTGGGGTGAGGAACGATGCTCCCTCTAGGCCAGTGATGGCGAACCTTTTAGAGACCGAGTGCCCAAACTGCAACCCAAAACCCACTTATTTATCACAAAATGCCAACACGGCAATTTAACCTGAATACTGAGGTTTTACTTTAGAAAAAAACAACTCGAACATTAACATCTTTTTTGTCTTAAAAGAAAAACACAGTAACAGAGCTTTACTCAGAAGTAGATCCTACTGAAATCAAGTAAAATTGTTAGGAGTCCTTGTTACATTAGAGTGCTAATCTTGGTAACTCAGAATTAAGGTAAAGGTTTCCCTTGCTTGAAAGCCAGTTGAATCCAACTCTAGGGGGTGGTGCTCATCTCCATTTCCAAGCCGAAGAACCAGCGCCATCCAAAGACTTCTCCATGGTCATGTGGCCGGCATGACTAAACACCAAAGTGCATGGAATGCTGTTACCTTCCCACTGAAATGGTACCTATTTATCTACTTGCAATTTCTTGCTTTTGAACGGCTAGGTTGGCAGGAGCTGGGGGTGGGGCCAGAGACAGGAGCTCACTCCATCATGCAGTACTCGGGTCTTGAACTGCCAAGCTACTGACCTTCTGGTCTGCAATTCAGTGTCTTAACCTCTGAGCCACCGCAGCCCTCAACTCAGAATTAGATACCATTGAATTCCTATAAAATTGTTAGGACAGTTAAATTATAGCCAGTTTGGTGTACTGGTTAAGTGCGTGGACTCTAATCTGGGAGAACCGGGTTTGATTCCCCACTCCTCCACCTGCACCTGCTGGATGACCTTGGGCAAGCCATAGCTCTGGCACAGCTGTTCTTGAAAAAGAGCAGTTTCTGTCAGAGCTCTCTCGGCCCCATCTACCTCACAGGGTGTCTGTTGTGGGAAGGGGAAGGGAAAGGAGTTTGTAAGCCGCTCTGAGACCCCTTTGGGTAGTAAAGGGCGGAGTATAAATCCAATCTCTTCATCTTCTCTTCTTCTATAGATTCAGCTGGGTAGCTGTGTTGATTTGAAGGAAGAGAACAAAGTTTGAGTCCAGTGGCACCTTTAAGACCAACAAAGTTTAATTCTGGGTATAAGCTTTCACATGCGCACTTCATCAGATACATGCATGCACATGAAAGTTTATACTGAAAATTAAACATTGCTGGTCTTAAGGTGCCACTGGACTCAAACTTTGTTCTGTTAAAGTAGATTTACCTCAGAAGCAGATCCCATTGAAATCAAATCCAACTCAGATGGTCTGTCAGACTACAGCGCTTGGAAGTCAATCTCACTGATATCAAGCCAAATTAGTCAGGGGAGTCTGTCAAGACTACATTATTAAATGCATTTACTCAGAACTGGATCCTGGTTGGAGAATATGTTGTACTACAATATTGAGAAGCAGTGTTTAAACTGAGTTAGTGTGAGCCACCTCAGTTTTTTAGCCTCCAGCTGACACATTTTTGTCTTCGCTCAGGAAGGATGGCTCCAGAGCAAACTAATGTATGCAGTAGCCAGATTGCTCGCTCAAAACTTTAATGCCAGTAACTTACAAAGTGGAATTTTTGCTCCCAAGCCTCCCCACAGCTTAGAGGGTGCATTGGTGGGAAGTAAACCCCACTGGAAAAGCAGGTCACCTTGATTAGACCTAGCTGTTAAGTTTCTCTCTTTCGCCTACTTTTTAAAACTTTCCTCCAGTTTTCCCTCTCCTAATCTCTTCAGTGCCTTTCCCTTCCCCTCTGCTCTCTCAAGCTCCTGCCCTCTCTGGGTGATCCCATCACCATCCCTCCCAATGGCTCCTTCGCTGCCCTGCCTTTTTTGTCAGGTGGCTAAAGCCAGACTGGACACTTGATCCCTTTGCAATAAGCACAGAATATTCATGGGGGGAAGGAAAGTGCTTCCTTCTGCTTTACGGCTGCTGACCCCCCCCCCCCCCCAAGGAGAGTGTGCCATGCCGCCGTCCAATGCCTGGGCACCCTCCAACACCCAGGTAAAGGGAGATGCCGCCTGAGGGGGAGGGGGGAAAGAGGAGTGGATGGAAACTCCAGGCGAGGCGCATGCATGCTCACATGCATGTAGGTGCTCGTGTGCATGCACCACTCTGGTCTTGCGCCTGTGGCAGCCCAGCTGCGAGTCTGCGTCATCTTTTTCCTTTTGGAGACCAAGTGCCCAAACTGTGTGCATGCCCACAGAGGTCTCTGCATGCCCCCTCTGGCACACGTGCCATAGGTTCGCCACAACTGCTCTAGGCTGTGGAGTCTTGTGAGCAAAAATTCTACTTTGTAAGTGACTGGCATTACAGTTGTGAGCAAATGATCTGGCTACTGCATGAATTAGTTTGCTCTGGAGCCATGCTTCCAGAGCTAATACAAAAATGTGTGAGCTGAAGGCTAAAAAACTGTGAGCTAGCTCACACTATCTCAGCTTAGAGGGAACACTGGTGAGGAACCCTCACATTGGTGGTAGCCAGATCAGTAGATGTGGACACTGGCACCTCTCCCACGGGAACTTTCACACACTCACACACACACACCTATTTTTGTTTCATTTTTATTTTGAGCCACATTACAGCAAAAATCTGTCTGGTACACCACCAACTGAAGCAATCACCCTACCCCCAGGGTCCACAACGTGTCAATACTTTCTTTCTGCTCTGCCTTTTTAGGTGGTAAAAGTTGCTGGTTCATCCTGCATCTATTCTAGAATAAGCACAACCAAATCTGACAGGAGATTAAACTTTCCTATTTTTTAAAGCCTGTTAGGGTTAACTTATTTATGTACCCAGAGGAAATTAATGTGCAGTGAGCAAACTAGAGAGATGTTTGGTATAAAAATAGGCTTTAGAATTATACAGGCATCCTTGTTCTTGTCTGAAATTTTTGCGTGTTATGTCTACAAGATTTCAAAAGTATATCAAAGGGTCTGGGGGATAGATTGGTATTTTCTATTTCATTTTGCCTTTTTTAAAAAAAAATCTATAAAACCTAGTTTTGTAAATATTGGCAAGGATTTCTATGAACAGTCACAAGTGAATTCTGAAATAAATAGATGGGATGGCAAAAAAGTAGACAAACAAAAACTCCACAAGGCGCAGCCTTAATTCCATGTGCATTTTGTCTTCAGGACAAAATAGCAAAAACTGGACGATATCTCAAACATCTTCAGGTTCTGCCGATCCGGCTGCCTATACAGTACAGTCCCCTTGATTCTGCAGTGGAACAAAGTTGTGTGCAGCCAGACAGTGCTGCAATGGAGCTGATGTTATCTGACAGTTTGTTTATTGTTCGGTGGCCATGGGCACATCTGCACTGCCAAGTCAACCTAGTTTCTTTTAACTTTTATGGCATCTTACTAAAGAAGGTTGGGAATTTTGGCTGCACAACGGGAACTGGGTCTCTAACAAAGAATCCTTTGAACCTGCATGAAAGTTCTCGCCATTTATTGGGGAAGACATGAGAAATAATACCAGTTTCAATCTAGTTTTAAACCTCATTAACCCTGTAGTGTGGAAATACTTTATGAAATGACGAAGGTTGGAATAGACTAGTAAAAGTTCAGATCAAGTCCAGGAGCACCACTGTCATGTCAAAACAACATGTTGACTATTAGAAGTTAACAGGTCAGATCTTCTCAATCTCAAATAGAACCAAGTTTGAATCCAGTTGGCACCTTTAAGGCCAACAAGTTTTATTCAAGGTATGAGGTTTCGTGTGCGCACATATGCTTCCTCAGATACACTGGAATGGAAGTTAACAGTCCATACATATAGGCAGAGGGTGAACAGCTAATTAGCATACAAATCAACTTCCATTTCAAAGTATCTGAGGAAGTGTGCATGCACATGAAAGCTCATACCTTGACTAAAACTTCATTGATCTTAAAGGTGCCGCTAGACTCAAACTTTATTCTACTGCCTCAGATCAACACGGCTGCCCACCTAGATCAAATAGAACCAATTTGTGACACTTTACCTGCAATTCCCCATGCCACTTGTAAAGCCCTTCCTGAAGGGAGGGGCCCCCAGGAGTGGTGTGAGTTGTGAGATGGGTGGGGGAGACTTCAGCAAGAAGGGCTGGCAGGCAGAAATTACCCCTACCCTTGCACCATGAAGTGGGAACACAGGTAAGAATGGGTGGGAGAAATTTAATCAGGGCTCATTTCGTAGCAGGAGCTCCTCTGCATATTAGGCCACACACCCCTAATGTAGCCAATCCTCCAAGAGCTTACAGAGCTCTTCTTACAGGGGCTACTGTAAGCTCTTGGAGGATTGGCTACATCAGGGGTGTGTGGCCTAATATGCAAAGGAGCTCCTGCTACAAAATGAGCCCTGATATTTAATCCTTCTTGCTACAGACCTCCATGTTCTTCCTGGGGGACCACTGACACTCAGGAATGGCTTTATAAGAAAGGGCCATAGACTGTTGTGGGGGAAGAGGCTATAAACATTACTTCCATGAACTGGCTTAATTCACAGCTCTTTGGCTCCAGTGCAGCATACATAAGCATCTCTGCGCTTTCGGTCACATTTGGATTCAACACCAAGCCTTTATATTTCAGGCTTAGTGATTTTCATAAATTACATCCAGGAGGAGGGTCATTTGTGCCAACCAACACATTGTATATTCTAGGTTTTAATTAAGGGATAATGTTCACGGATGAAAATTATGAATGCGGCAATAAATAGTTTATACAGGTAATTAAATGCCACAGTGAAACGAGGCATTTGATAACCTCAGAAGTTATGTGGAGCAAGTAAATGAGTCTTAAAAGTGACCAAATCATGAGAACATGAGGGGAAGACTCAAGAGAGTGGCTGAGTGGTGAGACTACGTAAATACAGAACATAGATTGGTTCAGAATATGGGGTGATCTTTGCATTTCTTTTCACGTGTGTCTCTGCTACACAAGGTACCCTGGTATGGTAAATTCAACACAACATACTGAAATGGCTTCTAAAGAGCCTCATTTGAAAAATCATATTTTTTTGTACAAGACATTTCTTCCAAGGTGACCCAAGGGCAGAATGCATGGGGTAATACATTTTATCCTCATCATAATGTTGAGAGGTAAATTAGGTTGAAGGATAGGCACTTCCCCCAAACTATCCAATGAGCTTCAAGGCTGAGTGGGAATGTAATCCAGGGTCTCCCTGGGCCATGGATTTGTTCTTTATATCAACTGCCTGTTCTCAACCGATGAGTCGTATCAGATTTTGGCTGTGATCACATGCTCCTTTAGATCCGACACAGGTGCGAATACCTGACAGATCTGAATGGAGTGATTGGACAACAACATCTGGGAAGCTTCCTGCAATTGTCAGCAACCTGTGATGCTCCACCACGGAAGTGGAGTTAAAAGATACCGGGGAAAGTCCAGTGTTATCCGGATAAGGATGGCCAAGGGTGGACTTTCCCCTGTCTGATTGCTCAAGTATGCTCTCATATTGTCATGATGGTCTGATCAGGCCATCCCAACTCCGTTCCATGCCCCCCCCCTTTGCAGTATGCACATCATCTCATATTCCATAGGGGGCCCTCAGTGCGTAGGTGTGATTCCTCGATTGCTCGTCTATGCGCAAGGGAGACAAACAGCAAAAAACCCAACTCACCCACAGTTGTTTCTGATCACAGAGTGATGGGCTGCCCCCGCAGCCTCAAAGGAGTGTGTGATCTCACAAGTGCATGTCAAATTCCTCCAGAGGAAATAGTCTCTCTTCCCCTGCACTTCAACTGGCACGTGTGACCACAGTCTTTGATATAAAAATGTCATGTCAGCCATACAGACTAACAATACGGTAACTTGTGGATTTTTCAAGGATCAAATAATAACATATGACCTTTGGTTTAACTTACCTACCAATCCATTTGAATAGATAATTCTATTCTAGAATATTTTATCTGGAATTTTAGATAGTATGATATTATGAACATTTAGATATTATGAACATTCTTTCTACATACCTACCCTCCCCCCCCCCACACAAATATCTTATTAACCATCAACTCAAATGTTCCTGGAACATTGATGAACAGTCATGAAATTTCATGTTCATCTTCTGGAGACAACTGTATGTTACATATTCAAACACCAGCTTCTGTTTTGATGACTGATAACTCCTAAGTTCAATAACTTTTGTATTAATGCTGCAATCACCACTGTTCTGGCTTTTTTGAGTTTCTGCCTGTTCATTATATTGTTGTTTTACTGGATTTACTTCAATAAACTTTTCTGATTTTTTTTTAAATACCAGCTTGGTCCTTCTAAATATAATTAGACCTGTTTGTTGTGACCAATTAGGCCATAACTGGGGATGGCTGGAATAGCATGGGATGCTTGAGAACTGATAGAGCTAAGTGGCTAGCAGCTTGATGCGTCTAAGGTCAAATCTACACCTGACTTTCCTGTTGGAATCATTCTAGTTTCAAAAAAACCCATCTATACCTGTTTCTAGTTTCAAACCATACTTGTTCTAGTTTAAAAATCACTGTCTATATTCATTAATTGCCCTCTTGTGGTCAAGCTAGCATTATAGTGCTTTAAACAGATCCTGTTGCTTAGTGCTCTTCAGACCCAGGGAGTGAAATTTGAAACCAGTGTGAAATGAGTGTAGGAAAAGACAGCAGTCAAACTACTTCAGAGGGGAGGTGTAGATTTGGCCTTAGGTTGACAGGCATTTCCAAGACAGCCCACTACTGATTTGTTAGGCTGCGTGAGTTGGAGAGGGGATACCCTTGGTGCTGAGCAGTATCAACCAGTCCCTTAGTTGCCTCAGCAGTATGGGGTGGGAGGGAGAGATAACGCTGAACACCTCTCAAAATATCTTCATGTTCCAACTAGGGTAAAGCTGGAGATAATGCTGCTGGCCAAGTTTGAAGCTAGGATGGAATTGCCAATAGTGCTGGTACCTGTTGAAAGCTACCTGCTAGCAGCCCACACAAAAAAGTTAGGATGATGTTTGAATGATGATGATCAGCCATAAATAACACCTAGTTTATCCCACACACCTGGTTTCTTCATTCCAGGGCGTGAGGACAAATACATGATACCAAAACAAAAGTTTTCCATTGAACTGTGTTTTCTAATCAACCACTGTGATTCATGCCCTGGTTATATCTAGATTAGATAATGGCAGTGCACTCTGTGTGGGGCTGTCCTTGAAGACCATCTGGAAGCTGCTGTTGGCATAGAATGTTGTGGCCAGAGTGCTGACTAGCATGGTTTGTAGGGGCCATATCACTCCAGTCTTTTTCCATGTACGCTGGCTTCCAATTTGCTTCTGGGCTCAATTCAGTGTGCTGGTATTGACCTTTAAAGCCCCTTATGGCCTGGGACCTGCATAATTTAAGGCTCGGCTTCTCCCATAGGAAACTACCAATTCATTCCTGTCATCTTTGGAGGCCCTGCTTTGGTTCCTCTGCCATCTGAAGCTAGGTGGGTGATGACCCAAGAAAGGGCTTCCTCAGTTGTAGCATGAAAACTCTGGAACTCCCTCCCTGGGGAGCTCGGTCTGTTTCCCTCAATCGGTATCTTCCTCCACTGGCTGAAGAGTGTTTTGTTTTGTTTGGCATACCTCCAAGAATTGTTATTGGCCCTTCTCCCTGGTTTCTGGTGGTGTTTGTGTATGTGTTTTTATTAAATTATTTTACCATTTAAAAAGTGTTTTAATTGTTTAGATGTTTTGATGTTTTATGTGCACCCCTTGGGGACCCAAATTGGGTGGAAAGGTGTCAACAATGTTTTAAATAATAAAAAAAAAACTATTGCAAAAGACAATGTGGAATATATATCAAAAAAGAAATCAGAAGTTACAGATACACCACATAGAAATATTAAATTAAGACCATTGCCTAGTCTACAAGCAGCCTGAATAGCCCAGTTTAGTCCAAGATAATCTTAACATGGAAGCTAAGCAGGATCAGCCATGGTTAGTACTTGAATGGAAGACCACCAAGGAAGACAGGGTTTTCTATGTGGAGGAAGACAACAGCAAACTACTTCCACTCATCTTTTGCCTGGAACACCCTGTGGATGGGGTTACCAGGAGGTGGCTATGACTGGAAGTCATGTGTTCTCTATCTTCTAGTATTATCTAGCAAAGTTTCTAATCCAGGTAGGTGCCCATTTTCCCAGTTCTTGTTTCTGTTCAAGAGGTGCATCCTAGCTGTACCTAAGCAACTATCATTCCTCTTGCCCAAGTAGCTCGTATGTACCTCTGAGGTATATCATAAAGAAAACCAAAAAAGTAAGTAGCCACATTGGCTCATTGAACAGCCATGTAATATCTGTAAGGACTGGTGTTCCATGGTTATACCTGATTATAATGGTGTATACTCTTCAACTTTGTGCACAGAACATGGAGTCTTCCTGGGTGTGGACTAGGCTGTCCAGTACTCTAACCACTACCTTGATTTTCACTATACTGGCAGTTTTGATGCTTTATAGGCGATGAACTTTATTTACAAGGTATACTGGCATGTATCCAACCATCTGCACAAATCTACATTCCTGAAGTCCCTTCCAACCCCCAGAAAGATCGTTCCCAGGGCTGTGGAAACAGCATGCAGGAGTAGTGCTGGGGGTTTAGGGGTGGGCTGGTATTGAGTAAGGACAATTGGGTGAAATCTCCTTCCTCTTCCACAAGTGCGGTTCTGCTGAGGAAAGGGGGCAGTTTTCATCCTCCTGATTATAGCCAATTGGTCTGTATGGCTGTATACCACACAGATCCTGAGACCTCAGGAATGATCTTTGCAGGGGTCGGAAGGGGCTGTTGCAATAGAGAAGGATGCAGGGAGCCTCTGTGTGCATTCTGTACATGTGTGGCTGGGTATGCACTGGTAAAATTCATCACATTGTATAAGATAAGGCAGCAAAACTGCCAGGGAAGTAAGAACTAGTGCAGTTGAATGGTTAGGCAGAGGTGTCAATCATGTGGCCCATGGGTTGGATCCAGCCCCTGTAGAGCTGGTATATGTCTTGCAAGCAAGTGCTTGCATTTCCCGGCCATTACTGCTGCTACATTGCCAAAGCCTCTCTTCCTCCTTAGGGAAGCAAGGGGGAAGGGAAAAGAGAGCGCACGTGTGTGCAGCAGGAAAAAAAGCTCCCTCCTTCCTCCTCGGGGGCTGCTGCTGGGATGCCTACGCTCTCTTCTGCCTTTAGGGAAGTGAGGGGGAAGGAAAAAGAGAGTGCATGCATGTGTGCGCACAGTAGGGAAAAGCTTCCTCCTTAGGGTTGCCAGCCCCCAGGTGGGGCCTGGGGATCTCCCGCTTTTATAACTGATCCCCAGCTGACAGAGATCAGCTCCCCTGGAGAAAATGGCTGCTTTGAAGGGTGGACTCTGTGGCATTGCACCATGCTGAGGCCCCTCCTTTCCCCAAACCCCACCCTCTCCTGGCTCCACCCCCAAAGTCTCCAGGTATTTTCCAACCCAGACTTGGCAACCCTATTCCTTCTGCTTCCTCCTCTGGAGCTGCTGCTGCATTGCCTAGCTCCTCTTCCCTCGTTTGGAGAGGGAGTCTCATGGCACCTTCAAGACCAACAAAATTTCATTCCAGGTATAAGCTTTCTTGTGCATGTATACCAGGAGGTGGGGGGGGGGGAGACTTCTGACAAGCCTGCTCTGCCGTTTACTGTGAGACCTGATCACACACACACTAATGTTAGAAAAGGAAGGGGGACAGAAAATAGATGCCTCTGAAATAAGGGGAACTAAGGGGAATTTTTTTGGCTTATTCTGAAATATTTTTTTTAAAGATTAGCTTTCTTTTTGCTGATTTGGGATTTTCTTTTTAAAAGATCCTGGTTAGGAATTACACCATGGATTGGATTCCATGGAAGTATATGGCTAAGTATTCAAAAATACATTTATAGTTCCATATATTCCAGTTCAACATATGGTCTTCCCTCCCACCTCACTGGCTGTTTTTCTTCACATTTTCTTCACATTTTTTTTCACATTTATATCCCGCCCTCCCCATTAAACACCCCCCCCCCAGCTTTTTAAACTTATCATCATTAGCAGTGAGTGAATTTTGTCCAGTCTGAAAGCAGCATATTATTTCACTTGGAGCAATCCCCCTTCCAGTTCTAACAGATGAAAGAAAAATAAAAGAAACCTAACAGCACAGTTTGCAATCTTTATTAGTGAAAGGAAGCAAGAGTCCAGTAGCACTTTAATGTCTAACAAAATCTGTGGCAGAGCATGAACTTTTAGGAATCACTGCTTACTTCTTCAGATTCAGCTAGAATGTGAATCCATTTCTTCTCTTTGTATTGATCTCTTTGTATTGACCTCATAGAGCTTGGTAAGTATGGCTCCTAGTCCATAACCAGAAGAATCAGCATAATTGTAGCTAATGCAGAATTAATCAGTCCTAGTTCTTGGGCTCCTAACAATCCAGATACTTTCTGGTGTCAAAACTAGCTTGTGCAACTACTATTCAGAGTAAGTTTTTCCATACTCCAAGTGACTCGGTGATAGAACAATGGATTGAAATAAGTTTTGCTATGAGGGAAAGGACAGAAAGGACAGAAAGCAGCATAAGATGTTAGATCCATCTATTTTTGATGCAGCTTCACTAAAAGAATGGAACTTTCCTGCCGCCAAATACAGGGAGGGTTGGAATTTGGGTCTGCCTTGGGAGGGTGGAATTAGCACAAATAGTGTCTCCTTCTGCTGGCTTAATGTAGTGCCGGGAGGAAGTGATCTTTGCACCAACCCAGAGTTTGTAGCTGAAAGCTGTTATAATATGATCTGGCTCAGGTTTCAGTCCAGGTGCTGAAACTGTGCATTCCAGGAAGCAGCACTCTATTAGCTAGAATGTGCCACTGGCCACGTTGAATTTAAGACCTGCTGAAGAGATGCAGATCAGGATAACCTGTACATTGTTTGCTTACGTTCATGTGTGTGCCTTTGCAAACCAAACTAAACAAGAGGTACAGATGGGTTCTTACTGTAAGTGGGTTTTGAATGTAAGTTACCCTTGCAAGTAATACTGTTTTGTTACATCAGTTCTATTACCTCAAATTAGTATGCTGCATTCACGCACACTGAAAGAAGGGGGGGAAAATATGGAATTTTTCATTTGGGGGGAAATGTCGTATGAGCCTTTTCACTGAACCTGTTTTTGTTGCTGGCATGCCAGATTAATTTGGTTTTATGGCACTAAAGTTGCATAAATTTAGAGGATAAATTTGTCATGAGGAAACAAGGTGGGCAAAAATAAAGATGGATTCAGTTTGCCCAAGGTAAAAGTGAAAGCAAGCAGGGATTTTTTGAGCTGAAAATGTGGAGCTGCCAGTATTCATATGCACAAAAGGAATTAGCCAATTACGGCTCTTGGTCTTTTTTTTCCTGAAAATTATATTTGCCCATTTGAAATTATGATTCAAGTTTTGGGTACTTTGTCTATAAATAAATATAATAGCATCTAAATAGGACTGGGTGTGCGCCCTGCTTCTTCTTCTTCTTTTTGGTATTTTTGTATTTGTGTGTGTGTGAGTGTGTGCATGCCTGTGCCTAGAACTCATGGTGACCTCTGCCGACTCCTACTGGGGTATGGAAGACATTCAGAGGAATGACTTGATAGCCTGCCTCTGCCCTTCTGGCCCTGGTATTCTCTGGAGGTCTCCCATCCAAATACTGTCCAGGGTCAGCCCTGCTTATCTGCCAAGATCTAACGAGACTGGGTTTGCCTGGGCTATCCAGGTCAGGGCACACACTGTTTCTTAAGAATTAGTAACACCATTTATGGTCAGGTGCTGGAAGCCAGTGCAGGTCTCTGTGCATTGTGTTTAGAGCGGGAAAAGTCATTTTTCTGAGATAAATGTTGGGCAGTTTCAGCTGCCCTCATGCAAACATAGCCTGGTGATGTGTATTCTGCAGATCAAGGATACAAAACATTGCTTCATGGACTTCTGCACATACATAAAAGTGAATGGCTGTCGATCACAGCAACTTTATTTTGTTCTCAAATCACAAAAGTGAATACCCTTATACTTCTTCTTTTTCACTAACCATTACAGGCCAAACCTGACCTGGATAGCCCAGGCTAGCCCAGTCTCATCAGATCTCAGAAGCTAAGTAGGGTCAGTCTTGGCTAGTATTTGGATGGGAGACCTCTAAGGAATACCAGGGCTGTGACGCAGAGACAGACAATGGCAAACCACCTCCAAATGTCTTTTGCCATGCAAACCCTACAGGGTCACCATAGGTCAGCTGTGGCTTAACGGCACTTTCCACCCCCCACCCCTATTACAGGCCAAACTCATTCATGTTATTCCATCTCTTCAATAACACCTTTCTATAGGCTAGATTCTGAAGTTCTTCAGAAGAAGCCTCCATAAACTGATAATGGGAACTTTTGTCATGTGAGCGTCACAACTTTGTTGACAAACTCAGAGCATAGAAAAGTTCCTTCTCAAGATTGTTCCCGGTCACAGCTGAGCCTGGTGTGTGCACAGCAGTGTTTGGCAAAGGAAGAGCAATATGCCCATTTACTGTCATGTGAATGAATGCAGCAAATAAATCTTTGCCAAGGATAAGAACGCTTTTATGGACAATGTGGAGCACTGCAGGTAAACCGAAAAACTTGCATATACAAAAACAGGCCTCCAACGTGATTTCTACAAGGAGGGCAGGCTTATATGGTTTCTTCGTTACTGGTGTGGCTGCTGATAAGGCTCACTGGCAATGAGGCTTCCATATGGCAGGTTTCCCCACAATTTTCCTGATTAGTTCCCCCGTGGTGGCCATCCCTCCCCCCCGGTTGCCAAAGCTTTTGGTTTAATTATTTTCAACTAAATCACCTAGCCTCAAGACTCTAACTTCACAAATTGCACAATACACTGTTCACACTTCTTGAACTGATTCTTAAAAGAGCTGATGACATTAAATGTGGCTGCATTAAGATGACATACAAATTGCTGATCGAAAATTACTCAACTAATATAACTGGATTCCAGAAAAGACGGCAATTGTACTGTAATATGACATCATCAGATGAGAACTGGAATACTATCCTGAGATCCTCTATTTCTAAATCGTCAACAAGTACTAAGCTACAATCTTACAAAATTTTAACACAATTGTACCTTACTCCACAAAAAATATTCCACATACTCCAAACTGCTGGAAACAGTGTAGAGATGTGGAATCCTTTGACCACTATTGGTAGAGATGCAGACCCATCCATGAGTTTTGGATTTTGGTTTTAGACAAAACAAGAAACTTTGTCTCCCTGGAGAAAATGGCTGCTTTTGAGGGTGGGTTCTGTAACATTATACCCAGCTGAGGCCTTTTCCTTCCCCAAACCTAGCCCTCCTTAGTAAATGTAAGGGTTTCGATTGCTCAAAAGCTAGTCGAATCCAACTCTTCTCTAGGAATTCCACAGCCTGGCACTACCAACCCTTGTCAGTCCTGGCCCCAAGGCTCCCTCCCTCAAAGGCCAAAATAGGCCTCCCCCTGCCTTTTACTGACAGAGCCAGTTAGAAGCACCCCCCCCCCCCCCCCAATGTTCTAATGTCTCACCATTGATGCCTGGAGTTAGATCCATGCAGAAACCATTTCAAAAGGTACTGGGGAAATTCAATGGTCCCGGATGTGAGACTTCTGCTCAAAGTAGTCAAGGATCAGATCTTTGTTGATGAAACACAGTTCTTTATTTCCAATCTCTACATTGGTACAGCTTCTCGGATTATTGTCAGAGATAACACATATGACAGAAGCAGGTCTATTATACCTTTCTAGGCAGTTTGAATTACCCATAGATAGCCAATCACTACAAGGGAAAAACGGCGGGCAAAAAGGGGCTCTGGCCGTTTGCTTCCCACAGGAAAGAAAGTGAGGTGTCAAGTTGTAAATTTCCCTTCCCAAACCAGACCCCTCAGATGTTACCATTTCACATAACAATCAATGGCCTCGAGGCTTTCGCACGTTGATAAGAGATGAGACTCGTCCTCCCTTGGAGTCCCAGCCGGGACGAATGGAATGCGGAGGCAGGAGTGTGAGAGGCCCATTGTTCCCATACTTTGAAGTTGTCATCCTCCCGCTCTGACAGTTGCATAAACCAGACCTGGTCAGGGTCATAAACCTGGGGTCACATACTCTACATACATACTGGCCAAAGTGAGGGTTCACCTAAGGGAGGGCAATTACATGGCAGGTGTTATGGAAGCATCTACAATACATACATGGCAATACAATATAGTATGGCATACAGACATGACAGGAATAAAACAGAAGACATAGCTGTAAGCAATAGAAATACTTTGTCTGAATCAGCAGATTCTGACACCGGAAGGGGTTTTTTTTAAAAGTTTTTTTATTTTTCTGCAGACCCAGGAAGGTTCCTGACTATGTAGGAAAAGCTGTTGGGGGAGAGTGAGCCCTGTGATGGCAGAAAGAAGTATCCACACACACAAAAAGTCTGGAAAGTAGTATAGAGATACACCAGATAACAGGCTACAATGTCCCATTTAGGACTGAAATTATATTTTTGAATTTTAAGCTCGATCCCTCTGTTCCTAAAATTAAGAAAAAAATCATTTCAACTTTAATAGTTGAACTTTAATAGCAGCAGAAGCTTCCATTGCTTCAAAATGGAAAACCAATTCACTTTCAACTTTATTGTTGTGGTTTGATAAAATATGGAATATTTACATGATGGAAAAGATATCTGATCAATTATTACAATATGAACTCTTTGCTAGATACTCAGACTTCACTGAGAAATGGTACCCTATTCTAGATTATATGTCAACACATAATATTACTAAAAAAAATCACAACTCTAAACTTTTCAACCCATTTTTAAATCAATAGTAAAAGACTTTTATTGCTGAAATAGTTATAGACCTTTAATATTTAATAAAAATCATTTATTCTCTCTAGTGTTTACATTATAATATACTAGCTTATTACTATTCACAGAAAACTTAGATTAAGTATTCTGTACTTTACCTACCATCTAGATACTCAAGTGATAAATGTAACCTATGAGCTTATTACTATTAAATGTTAACTACTATATGTTATTGTTTTTCATTAGTTAAATTAAAAATTAGCACTAACTATAACAATTAGTGTAACAGGTTCTCTGAATTCCCGGCTTGAATTTTTTTAAACAAAAAGCAAGTTTCTAACTCCTATTGCAGATAAATGCCTTTTCCCTAATATATCTCCAAACTAAAAGGCTAGAGCAGGGGTGGCCAACCTGTGGCTCGGGAGCCACATGCGGCTCTTTCACACATATTGTGCGGCTCCTGGCAGGGCGGCTGGGGAAGCAAAGGGGAGGCATGCTTTTTCTCTCTTTCTCCCTTCCTTCCTTCCTTCCTCCCTCCCATCTATTTGCTTTCCTAGTTTCTCTCTCTCTCTTTCTTTCCACTTCTTTAATTCTTTCTTTCCATCTCCCTCTTTTTTTCTCTCTCTCTCAATATCATTAGTAAACAAGTAATATCATTATCAATAACCAGTTTTCCTCGTTTGTTTTTATTTTTGGCAGTCCCATTTAACGTTAATAAAAAGCAAATTTGCATATTTTTAAAAATAAAAACGTGTGTGTGATATTTGTTCCTGTCTTGCGGCTCTCAGACATCTGACGTTTATTCTATGTGGCTCTTACGTTAAGCAAGGTTGGCCACCCCTGGGCTAGAGACTTAGAGAAGAAGAAGACTGGATTTATACCCTGCCCTTCACTTGGAGTCTCAGAGTGGCTTATAATCTCCTTCCCTTCCTCACAACCCTGTGAAATAGGTGGGGCTGAGAGAGCTCTGAGAGAACTGCTCTTGGGATAAAAGCTCTGAGAGAACTGTGGCTTGTGCAAGGTCACCCAACAACTGCATGTGGAAGAATGAGGAATAAAACCCAGTTAACCCAGATTAGTCTGCATTCCTAACCACTACAACAAACTGGCTCTTACAACTTAAACCCCCCCCCCCCAATAAAAGCTGGAAATTCAAAGAATCCCTCATACAGTATCATTACAACAGTACATCAATATAATGATATTCTAGTACTAATTTGTTTATATATATATAAACAAAACACAAACGCTCCCAGTGGCAGGGAGAGATATCACAGAGACAGTATCTGGGGAAATAGCTGCCATATGGGCAGAAATACCCAAATTTGCCCACCCCCAGTGCAACCATGCAGTTTCTACCATTATTTTTCCCAAAATTTTGGAGCAAAGCAGGTTTAAGAAAGGTCAGAAAAAATCTGGGAAAACCCTAGAAGGTGAGTGAAAGCAGCATGATGCTATGGTGAACCAGGAAAAAATAACAACCCTGCTTCCTCACAACTTTGAACTGACAGAAAATAACCCATGTGAAAATGGCCTAAGTATAATGGTGGTTTGGTTAAGTGGTATGTTTAATTTTCAACATCCCCCCCCCTCCAGGAATGAAAGGCATGTAAACTGCCCCCCTCCCAAGTCTCTCCGCTTTTGCGGAGAAGGTCAGGGAGGGAAGGGAGAGGTGGGGCGGCCAGTTTAAATGCCTTTCTTTCTCTCTCCGATTTTGGCATTTAATTGCTCCTCCTCCCCTCCCTGAGTCTCTCCACTTTTGCGCAGGAGGTCAGGGAGGGAAGGGAGAGGTGGGGCGGCCAATTTAAAGGCCTTTCCTTCCCTCCCTGAGTTTAGGGAGGGAGAGAAAGGCATTTAAACGCTCCTCCTCTCCTCCTTGAATTTTTCTGCTTTTGTGAAGAAGATCAGGGAGGGAAGGGAGAGGTGAAGGCGGCCAATTTAAATGCCTTTCTTTCCCCTCCCTGAGTCTCTCTAAGTGGGTGGGGGCAGCCAATTTAAAGGGCTTTCTTTCTCTCCCCAAAATCGGGGTGTGAAAGAAAGGCATTTAAACTCACCACCCCCACCTCTCCCTTTCCTCCCTGACTTTCTTCACAAAAGTGGAGAGACTCGGAGATGAAATCGGGGAGGGAAAGAAAGGAATTTAAACTGGCAGCCCCACTTCTCCCTCTCTCACTGACCTCTGCAAAAGCAGAGAGACTCAGGGAGGGGAGGAGAAGTCTTTAAATGCCTTTCTCTCCTTCTCCGAAATCGGAGAGGGAAATAAAGGCATTTAAACTGGCCACCCCTGTTTCTCCCTTTCCTCCTTGACTTTCTTTGCAAAAGCAGAGGGATTCAGGGAGGGGAGGGGGAGTATTTAAATCCTTTTCTTTTCCTCCCCCACCTCTCCCTCTCTTACTGACCTTGTCAGCAAAAGCAGCGAAACTCAGAGAGGGCAGGGGGAACATTTAAATGCCTTTCTTTCCCTCTCTTCTTTAAACTGGCTGCCCTTCTTTAAACTGGCCGCCCCCACCTCTCTCTTCCCTCTCTGACCTTCTCTGCAAAAGTGGAAAAACTCTGGGAGGGGGAGTGTTTAAATGCCTTTCTTTTCCTCCCCAAAATCATGGAGGGAAAGAAATGGTTTAAACATGCCACCCCTGCCTCTGCGTTTCCTCTCTGAGCCTCTCTGCAAAAGCGGAGAGGCATTGGTGGTAAGGGGGACATTTAAATGCATGTTCCTCCTTTCCCCAGGTAATAGTTTGGAGCTGGTTGTGTGATGAAGATGATGGAGGATGTACTGAAATTGCACACACTTTTTGACTGGATTGTCAGCTACAGGATTCCTTATGAAAACATCTGATCTTTTCCCACTGATTGCACTGAATGGCCTTTGCAAGATGTCTTGTATAATTACAAAATGCTGTGCTTTGAATTTGCTAAAGCTTTGGAGTTTAATTTGCATTCCCTTTGTTGTTGCGGGACCTTTCCAGAGAGGATCCTGGATGGAATGGTGGTGGCTTTTCCAGGGCAAAGTTGTGATTCTAAAAGCAAGGCAAATAATTTGATCTGCCACATTTCAAAATTCACATATAACAATTAGCTTCCTCACAACAGTGGTATGCCACAACATTCGTTAACCATTATTTATCTACAATTCTGGTATTAGCGTGTTCTTTCCGTGTAGTGAGTCATACACTCATATTTATCTTCTCTGATGGTGGGGGAGAGGGGAGATGGAATATATGTTTCCTTTCTTATGCATGCCAGTGGGTAAGCACTGCACATTTTCTTTGTACAGAAAATATCTTTAGTTGCCTGTCAGATAGGTCCTATATTTCTGAACTGAAGCAGTGAATGCAACTGGAAGATCACTAAATAGCCTTCCAAGAAAGGTGCAAGGTAGTGACAGAAGCAGAAGAGCCATCTTCATAATTTCAAGGTTTATTCTGGTAACTGGATCACAGCTTGGACTCCAGTAGGGTCAGCTCACAAAACCACAGCTTCTACTGCAAACTCTGTAGCTATAATCCTTTTCACACAGATTAAAACTGTAGCGAAAACCATGGAAGAGAAGCAGGATTTCCCCCCATTGTCTTTTCTCCCAACCTGTTATTAGCTGTGTGTGCACAGGTTTTCTTCATGTGTTCACTTCATGTGGAAGCTAAGCAGGGTCAGCCCTGGTTAGTACTTAGATGGGAGACCACCAAGGAGGTCCAGGGTCACTGTGCAGAGGAAGGCAATGGCAAACCACCTCTGTTCATCTTTTACCTTGAAATCCCTATGGGGACTCCATACGTCAGCTGTGACTTGATGGTGCTTTCCACCACCAGTCCTGTACGTAAAGACACCATAGCTTTCAAATTAAACAAAAACATGCACTGTAATATCTGCTAACTACTGACACACACAATGAAATTGTGGATTGTATACTTATGACATTCACTGTTTGATATCCTGTGTACCAAGCCCCTTCCTACTTAATTTTTATTCTGCTGTTCCTCCCAATCAGTGCCAAGCACACATGGTTCTCTCAGTGACTGGCCCAAGGTCACTCAATGAGCTTCACACTGTATGAAAGGCTTTTAATGCAAAGTTTCATTCATCCAAAAAGGATAGCATGGGCAAATGAGGGATTTTCAGGATCACTGCAAAAACAGCTATGAAATAGGGTTGGTGTTTTTTTTTCTACTTTTGAAATTAATTAAATGAGCTAAAAAGCATAGGGGGCAGCAGTTTACAGCTTTCTCTTGCTTTGGTTTTGGGTGTATTTACAGTTTTGCTTCTAGAAAACTAAGCCGTGGATACTTCTAAATTCATAAATATGTCAATTAATATGATTTTTATGCTAGCCAAGTTGTAAAATATGCCTTTTACAAGCAGCGGGGACCCGTGATACTTGCGAGGGGGAAGGAGAGTATTCCATGCGGCTCCCACGCTGAAACAGCAGGAACTCCACATGGAGGAGGAGGAGGAAGCAGCCGCAGGTGAGCCCAGCAGGCCTCCCCCCCAGTAATGGCGGGGATGCACAATTCCCAGTGCATTCTCTGCATATGCGCAGGGAACACTTTTATTTGGGGGGGGGGATTTAAGTATCCCCCATATAGTTTTTTCAACATTTCAGATTTTTCTGCACATCTGGGGAGTGCCCCAAGTGTGCAGGAAAATCTCTTTGCCCTCTATGTGCCCCCGATGTGTGGATTTAGATATCCGCACAGAGGGACCATGTTGGCTATTAGATATACAGAGGTTGTTAAAAATGCCAAATAGGTTTAGTTACGATAGAAAAGTAATGGCATACAATTGCATGAACTTTTTCCCAAATGAGCGCCCCCCCCCCCCCCCGAAAAGAATCCCCCCGCTTCATGATTTCAGAATTTTCAGAAATTTAGAGTCTCTGTGCCTCCTGAAGCACAGTGGGAGTCCAAGGGGGTGGGGAGGTGGGGAGGGGTAAAACTGGATGATGGTGTGCTATCACTAAACATTAAAACTATGGTAAAAACTTGGAGTTTCCAGTAACTCCTAAAGTGGACTGACATCACTTCTGGGTTTTCCCTGAAAGTAACATCATTGCCTGACCACAATTCATTTACATTATTTTTCTCCCACTGGTTGCAGGAGCAGTGGGAGTTGGGGGTGACAAGCTTGCTTCCCCTTTCAGTGATGCCGAGTGCTGGGGGGCTGGGATACTCCCTGTAACCTACCCTGCAAGCCTCTGCTAGCTCACTGCTCTGATCAAATTCATGTTATCATATAAACACTTGGAAGAAAAGACAAGACACTGGAGTGATGGGAGGCCATGGTACCTCTCCCCCTGATAAGAAAAATGGGTTTAGCAACTCAAGAAAGGACTCCTTAAAGACCTGCAGTCAAATCACAAATTGTTTCTGGTCTCCAACACCTCACCGACATGGTCAGCTCTAGTTGATATCATCAGTAACATGATAATAAATATTTCAATGTGCTGAGTGTTTTGAAAAGTGATGCTGAGTGCTTCTTAGCTGGGAACATATCACTTCTGAACATTGTTAATGTGGTATGGAGGAGGCAACAAGTACCATGATAAATCGAATGTATGTTCTAGTCTATGTAGTGCTTTCATTTGATGTAAGTATCACTTGTAAAAGTGGTTGGTGTCTGAAATTATTGTACTCTGTTATGTTGATTAGCAATTTGGTTAAGATATAAAAGAAAAACTCCTCCAAGTCTGAATATGGCCTGTTGTAGGCATTCTTGTCACTAATCCTCAGAGCAGAAGTAACGGGGAAGTGATACATAGTTAGAATTGTGAGCAAGATGGCACTGGAAGCCATTTTCTTGATGAAAGTGCTGAGTTTTTTGGTTGTTTTTGTAGTGAAGTGGTTTTTTACAAGCTTTCTTCGGAGTGTGCTTATCAGTGCAAAATTAAAGCTGGAAACAAAATACATACACAAATGGGAAGTGTTTGAAATGAATGGATCAGGCGGTGTGTGTGTGTGCATGCGTGTGCTTCAGAACAGGTGTGGAGAATGTGGCTTCGTCTCTTTTTTAATGTCTCCACATCTGTAGCGTTTTCATTTGTAATATGTGCAGCTCTCCCTCAGATGTGTTCTATTCACAGTGTTGAAAATTGGACAGCCTTGGTTTTTAATCAATAGCTTCATTCACATTCCAGCGGAGATTTTGGTTCTATACATTGTAAATCTCAATTCACTCTCCTCCCCCCCACCCTTTGTCTAGCTGAGCTTTCTGCAGCTTGGTTGTGAAATCCTTTAATTGCTACTAAACTAATTAGGCATTACAATATGCAAATCACAATGGATACAATAGTCTTGGGCCCTCCAGCAAGCTCCACTGAAATATATGCAGATCGTCAAGCAGCAGGTTTGGGTGGATTCAATCCCGTATCATTTCTGCCTGATAGAAAGAGCACTTAACAATGTCAGGCTTGATTTCCTCCAGAATTAGATGGATACTAGCAGGTCACTTTCAAAGGCTGATTATTATGGATTTGTTGTTAATAAATGCAGTTAAGGAATGTTTGTGTCATTTTCCACTCTTCCCGATACCCAGGGCTGGTTATCAATCAAGGCTCTGTATCACAACCCTGGTATGTCCTGGAGGTCTCTCATCCAAATACTAGCTATGGCTGGTTGAGAACAGTTCATCTTTAGAAGATGATGGGAAGGTAGTGTTCCCCTGAATGACAATTTGTCCTTACAGAGGTATGCAGGGTTGCCAGGTCTGGGTTGGAAAATACCTGGAGACTTTGGGGGTGGAGCCAGGAGATGGCGGGGTTTGGGGAGGGGAGGGGCCTCAGCATGGTACAATGCCACAGAGTCCACCCTTTAAAGCAGCCATTTTCTCCAGGGAGCTGATCTTAGTCAGCTGGAGTTCAGTTGGGGGATTCCCAGGCCCCACCTGGAGGCTGGCAACCCTAGTGGTATGTTGGAAAACTCAGTGTAATAATGGGGCCCTCTACTTCCCTGCTATTTTACTTCTGCCCTCACAGATGAAGTCTAGGGGAAGGTCAGCCACAAATATTTTGTCCTTTTTACATTATCCTTTGCAGTACGGCAGCCATTGCAGTGTGACTGCATGCTGCTTTGTAATGTTAGAAGTCAGCAGCCATGTAAGAGGGAGTCCACACTGCTCCTTTCTGTGTCACCGTTGCTCTGGTGCCCAGAATGCAGTTCAGAGTCTCTTTTCAAAAGAGTCATAAGAAAGATGGAATGTGGGCCGTTTTCTTACCCCTACATGATTGACTGTACCTCTCAAGACCCTCACCCTTGAAGGGAACCATTAAATATTTGCTGAGATAACTGTTGCTGGCATTAAGAAGTGTTGTAATATAATGTACCAAATTAAGAAGGTACTTCTTAAAAACCAAAAGGTGGCATGTTTTTTTTTTTTGGGGTGGTCAGCTGTAAGTTGCTTGTGACTCGATGGCACATCATTCTTTCTATAATACAAATGTAATAAATTATAAGAACTGTTTTTAGGACAAACCAGACGGAAATCAGATGCCATTTTTTTTTTGCCATCGTGTCACAGCTGACTTGTGGTGACCCTTTGGGGTTTTCAAGGCAAGAGACAAAGAGGGGTGGTTTGCCATTGCTTGCCTCTGCAGAGAGATCCTGTTATTCCTTGGTGGTCTCCCATCCAAATACTAGCCAGGGCTGACCCTGCTTAGCTCCTGAGAGCTCCTGAGATCAGGCTAGCATGGGCTATCCAGGTCAGACGCCATAGTTCCATTCTTAAAAATCTAGTAAGTTGCAATTAAGTTCACCCTCATTATCACCTTTTTCATTACTCAGTGGCGGGGGCATCTCCTAAATCTGCAAGGTTATATTGCTACCCCCTCCCAAAGTAGTTATTTAGCTAAGTAATTAGTTTATTTAGCTAAGTAATTAGTTTCAAATCTGCATATTACATTATGAACCTGATCCATAGTTGCTTATTAATTGATTTAGAAATAGGAAGTTCTCATATTCTTCAAGCTCACCCTCTCCCATCCCCATGTCTTTTATCCAGACATGTAGAGAACATCAAAACTGCCTTGCTGGATCAGGTCAAACAGGGGCGTAGACTTTGTAAATCCGGGGGGGGGGGTGCTCTTTCGTGCACGCGTGCATGGG
Source organism: Lepidodactylus listeri (assembly GCA_029233225.1). Classification (NCBI taxonomy): domain Eukaryota; kingdom Metazoa; phylum Chordata; class Lepidosauria; order Squamata; family Gekkonidae; genus Lepidodactylus; species Lepidodactylus listeri. The sequence continues at coordinate 52,298,231 of JARCFY010000001.1, read as the reverse complement.
ACCATGTCCCCACTGCTTCTCCCCCCCCCCGGCCCCAGGGAGGCAGACCCGGTTTCTTTCCACCTGCTGCTGCCTGCTGCTGCTCCGGGCAGCTCGCTGACCGGCCGGTGCCTCCTGCCACCGCGGGCGCGTTTGTGTTGGGGAGACCGCCTGGTGCCGTGTGCCTGCCGGACTCCCTCCCATGGTGGGGAAAGGCAGGGACACGTGGGCAGCCTCAGCAGGAGCAGCAGCAGCGCCTCGCGCTTGCCTTTGCCTCGGGGTGTGCGGGGGGGGGGCGCAGATGAGCGCAGTTTTGGCGGCGGCGGCAGCAGCCAGCTGGCCGGCTGACTGCCGCGCGCGCGAAGCGCGGGACCATGTCTCGCCGCCTCTCTCCCCCCCACACACCCCAGGGAGGCAGGAGGGCAGGCCGGGGGTGGAGGGGAAGGAGAGGCGGCGACAGCAGCCAGCTGGCCGGCTGACTGGCCACCGGTGGGCGCTCCATTTTGCCGGGGGTGGCTGAGCCCCCCCCCCCCCCCCGGAAATTTCGGGGGAAGCTCGAGCCCTCGAGCCCCCCTGTAGTTGACACCTATGAGGTCAAAGGCCCATCTGATTCAGCCTTCTGTTTCCCTTAGATATTCAGAAGCAAAACACAAAGGCAACAGCCTTCTCTCTCCATAGCTTTGAGTACGAAAAGTTAAATTGTCTTTGATCATGACAATTCCATTTTGCAATCATGGCTGAGATGGACCTGCCCTCTGTTAGAAAGCAAGACGTACAGGCACTCACTAGTTCTGCTTGTGTGCTGTTTACTTGTGATTTTTCAGCAAGCAGTTCAGCTTATCAGAACAGCTCAAGTCTGTTCAGAGAGTCATGTATTCTATCTGTGGTATTAGAGCTGTGGAATTAGCTGCATTTTGCACATGCACGTTTTTTGCACTGCCATGTGGAAACTATAGTTGCCTTCCCAAATCCATTGCTCCAGTACACTGTGTGATGCTCTGCTACCAATTGTTTGAATGGGGAGAAAACAAACCCTATCTATCAGTGATTTTTAAATTTATAAATTGTCACTTATCAGTGTTAATGGCTGATGATCTTCGTGGACTGACAGCATTTCATGCATGCATATTTACATACTGACTCATGAGAGTGGCAGTTTCCTCTCTTGTGACATTAAGAAGATTTTCAAATAATTCTTTTAAAATGGAAACTTCCTTGCATGTGGAGTATATACAAAGGTGGACAAGTATGTTTAAAATCAAGCACCCTAAGCGAGGACAAATTCCATCATGCCATCTCCACCTCATGGAGGAGTTCTTTTCTGTTCAGGGAAAAGATACCTCCTGGGCAACAGATTGCATCATATGTAAAGGCTGTAACGATTGGCTGCCTTAACATGCAGTGTATTTTGCTTGTAAAAAAGCAATCAGAAGAAATGAAACTTCACCACTACACAGCTTCTTTGGTGCTGATATGGTGCTCTAGTTGGATGGTGGCAAGAAGAGGAGAGGCTCGCTTCACAAGTGACTGTGGCTGTCAAAAAAGGTAGCCTCCATGCCTAATTAAGGATAACGTTTGCTAAATGGGCTTTGTCCCATTTTATAAATGTCAGAGTTACACAGTTATTATGTCAGAGTTACATAGTTATTCTCACTTTGGTTGCAAGAACACAACTACCCTTCATAACCTGTACAGCACTGGAGAGAAAATAGTGCAGTCAGCTTGACTGTGGACTTAATGGTCATTGGAGTAACGGTCTTCAGGTAATGTATGCTTCAAATGCAAAACGACAGCCTGTTTTGAGGCCATTAAAAAACAGGGCACCCAAGGAGATTAAGTTCAACATCAGTTGTTCCTGAAGTGAGTGATACCAGTCCCTTCAGGATGGTGGGATTACTTGGGGGGGGGGGGGCTCTGGGAGTGGGCCCCTTCAACCACATTGTCCACTTATTTACTATTGACCAGGTTAAGGCACCATGCTGGCAAATCACACTCCAATTGCCTGCTTCTGCATAGAGCTGAAATCTGGTGGGAACTATTGGAAACTTAGTAAGTATGCCACCAGAGCTCTAGTCAGATCAGCGTACTGCCTTTTGAGAAACTGTTGTCCCCACATGTGTTTTCAAAGTTTTGCTGGTACGTCTTGAATAGAATAGTATTGAGTGTGATATTTATTTCCCTAAGTTCTCTGTTACTGAGCTTGTTGGTTATGAAGTGTGTTTTTTAGCCGTATAAATGTTATTTTTGTTGCAGACTGCCCAATATTAATGTTTTTAAATTATATAAGAATTTATTTTTTCCAATAACTGTTTTTTTTTAAAAAAATATCTTTTTAAAGGGAAAAAAAGGGGGGGGGGATAGACAGAAAAATGTGTGTATGTAAGGGAAAGATTAGGGTATACATAATACAAATAATGTGAATAGTAAGAGGAACAATTACAGTAAATAAAAATAAATATTAGAGGGAATGGTATATTTTTAGCCAAAACAATTAGACAAACCTTTATAAAGAAAATATAACACATTGTCTTTGTTCAGATCTGCAGTAATAAAATGAAAGAAAAAGATAAATATATTAAAAAGAGGCAATAAAATAATCTTCATTATTCCTTTAAGTTCAAGCCATTCTTTTAATTATTCTTTTTAAACTTCAAGGATCTTTTACAGGACCTTTCAGTCTTCCAGGACCTTTTATGTATACAATTTATTTCTGTCAAAGATTTCAATGTTTTTTCCAGTATCAATTGATACTGTATTTTTTGTATTTTCAGACATAGAAACATGTATTTCCAGTCAAGCATTATTTTACGGATGAATTTTAATAAAACTTTTAAATATGTAGCAGTTTTGTACAATGAGTTTCTGAAAAATACTCAGTCCCTTCCCCCCCATATCTGGTGGAATGTGGTTTTAGTACAATCATCCAATTTCTCTCCAAGCAAAGAAACAAACTCCAGATTCCTAAACATGATGTTTTAGGACTCCTGCTAAGTGATTTTAAATCAGACACTGAGACACTGGTATCACTTCATCAAGCTTGTTCATCACATTAAAAAAAATTACCGAAAAGTGCAGTAGTTACCAAATGTGGTATCTAAGATTCTTGCTAAATGACTATCAGACGTTGAAAAGCTGGTACCGCTATACCAAGTTAATCAGTTTTGTTGAATGAATTAAATGGAAAGGCTTTAGTCGGATTTTGAATAAATGTGCAATTAATTGTTATTGTTTTGAATGTTATTGTTATTCTTGCCCTTTGTTGTTTGTGCAAACCACTACTCTGAATAATGCTTTTGGTAGGGTAGGGTAGGGTAAGGTAAGGTAGGGTAGAGGGCACTGGGGTTCCTTGGTTTATGGAATCAAGGGGACAGTGGCCTGAAACGGTTTGGGAACAATTGTTTAACATTATTTAATCAGCAACTCCTTTCTGGCAGTGGAGAAATGATGGGAAGGAGGAGTAAGGGTAGGTGAAAAAATCCAGCCACGTAAATTTCACACCCAGGTAAAATGGTTGCTTGCTGCACTGTGGCTTCTCAATTTGTAACTGTTTGGGAAAAGTTAAATTTCCTGTAGAGAGCTGTACCACACTATATACATTTACAGAGCAATAAGGCCTTCTGAATTTAATCAGACTTACTCCAGAGTAAGTAAGAATGGAATTGAAGTCTTATCATAAGGGGTTTACTCAATCTAAAGTCCTTTTTTTGTTTGTTTGTAAGGAAAACACAGAAGCTCAAATGGCTAGAATGTACTTTGGGTTCTTAAATTAGTGCTCAATTTGGAAAGAAAGGCAGGATACATTTTAAAATAAGCAAAAAATAAGATGAAAGCGGCTCTCTGTCCTTGAGGCACTCATGTATTGCGGTCAGAATGAGAGAATTTCAAATGGGTTTTTGAAAGTTGTGTGTAAAAATGTCTTCTCACTTGGGTCTGCACTGCGGCAACTGAATGCTGTGAGAACAGAAGGCATGATGCTGCCCGCTGCAGATGGGCAACACTTTCTTTAATGGACTCAATAAAGAGTTTGGGAGTTCTCTTGGATCCATCACATCTCTTGGAAAAGCAAGTGAAGATGGTTGTTGGAAGTGCATTTTGTTTTTCTTTTCTTTTTTTTTAAAAAAATTGTACTTGACATGAAAGTTAGCTTCCTTCTTCAATTCAGCTGACTTACCCACATGCATGATACAGTAACCTCAAGGTGTGACTACTGTAATGTACTGTATGTCGGGCTGCCCTTGAAGTTGACTCAGAAATATCAGTTGATTCAAAATACAGGCAGACTGCTTACTTTACTGGGGATAGCCATCACATTAGAAGAGAAGAAAAAGAAGGAGAGATTGGGTTTATACCCCGCCCTTCACTACCCAAAGGAGTCTCAGAGCGGTTTACAATCTCCTTTTCCTTCCCCTCCCCACAACAGACACCCTGTGAGGTAGGCGGGGCTGAGAGAGCTCTGACTGAGAGCTGCTCTTTTTCAAGAACAGCTGTGCCAGAGCTATGGCTTGCCCAAGGTCATCCAGCCAGGTGCAAGTGGAGGAGTGGGGAATCAAACCCAGTTCTCCCAGATTACAGTCCATGCACTCAACCACTACAAGAAACTGGCCATACTGGCCACTACACCAAGTTGGCCATACTTACATTAAGCTTCCAGGCTTAAATCAAGTTGCTGATTTTTTTTAACCTTTACCTTTAAAGCCCCTCTTCCCACTGGCCCCAGAAACCCTAAGGATTGTCTCTCCCCATATGGGCCTTTAGAACACCTACATTCCTTCAAGCAGGGGGCTGGATCAAACTAATTATTTCCTTTTTCACCAAAAGAGTGTCCATCTTTGTCCATCCAAAAAGGCTCTGCTTGGGATCATGGGACCTGCATGGACAAAAGCTTTGTAGTGCTGGATTTGTTTGTAGCTCTTACCTGGATGGCTCACGCTAGCCTGATCTCATCCAGGCCCGTAGCCATGGAGGGCATTTGAGGCCACACACCCTCACAAATGTGCTCTGCCCCCTCACTGCCCCTCCCTCCCAAGCCCACATGAGCTGCTGCCTTTCTGTTTGCAGCCCAGCTGCTTTGCCGGCATCTGACTCTCCAAAGTGGAGCAGGGAGGGCGTGGGAGGCAGGCTGCACTGGCGGGCCATTCTCAGCTGGCTGTGCAGGCACATTGAGGCACCAGGGTGGGCCATTGTCTCCTCTCTGCACAGGCATCTCTCTCTCTCTCTCTCTCTCTCTGAGGGATGCTGAAAAAGCTGGCAGGCAGATGGGCAGGCTCTCTTTGCCTCCCCACAGCCAAGGCAGACCACCCTTTCCTCCTGGGCATTGCGGGCCCCTCAGTGCCTCTTTCTGCAGCAGTAGCAGCATCCTAGCTGGCCCTGCCCAGGACAAGGGTGTAGACTTTCTGATTTCCTGGGGAGGGGGGGCTGGGCCTGGGCCAGAGGCACTGCTATGCTAGGTCCTTAAAAGAACTGAGGTCCAGTGACATCATAGGGAGGAGCCAGTGATATCACATGACATTGTCTCTATCTATGGAGGTGGAGCCATGTGGGATTTAGAAAGGGGCTCTCCAGAAATTTTGAGGGCCCTGGGAACCCCCCTAGCCATGGCCCTGGGCTGAGCTAAACCCAGGAAAAGGTGGAAGTTGGCCAGTGGTTATAGTGGTATCTCAGCGGACTCCTGCTGTGTCCTTTATTTAAATTCACTTTTAGAATAGTCACTAAGATCTGTAAATATACATACCATGTGCATAAGACAAACAAATGGTCGCAAAGTTGAAAGTAAGGAGGGCAACACAGAAAAGCCTGTAGGGGAACATTATAAAAATTTTCCTGGACATTTCATTTACAGGAGTCTTGTTTCTGCCTTACTCATATGGGTGACTTTGTACAGAAATTTAGTAAATTATGGCATCACAGATGCCTTTGTTTGGTAAATGCATGGCTGAAGTTCCTAAGCCGAAATACCAAACAGTTGCTGTGCACTCAATTTCTGAGCAATGTACTGAGTTCAGAGTAGCAGCAATCTTCTTCTCACTTTAAACTCATATCCTACAAGTGAGCCTATTCCCAGGGGCTGTCATTCCACTTTGCAACTTGTCATTCCAGTCCCAGAGCACTGAGCCTATTCCTAGGGGCTGTCATTTGCAACCTGTTATTCCAGTCCCACAGCACATATCCTATTGCTAGGGATCATCATTCCACTCTGTGGGGACTGTCATTCCAGTCCCAGAGTAACCTATCTGGGCCCAAAGACCTTCATGGAAAAACCATTTCACATTTTCTTTGCAACTTTTTTTTGTACTGCAATGTATTTCAGTGGAGCCCATGGAAGTCAATTGGCATTCCTGGCTCCCATTATCTCCAATGGGCATTCAAGCCTCTCCCATTGTTACCAGTGGGCAAGCCTGCCATTCCTTTTATACATCCCAGTTAGTTGTCCCTTTGAAACTGTACCACACCATTTTAAGTAACAGCAAAATGAAGAGCGTGAACATGCACAGAGTGCACATTTCTTGCCAATGTTCTTTCTGGGCTACACACAAGGCAAAAGGAAATTTTAAAAGGCCTCTGATCTGCATGTCCCCCTTGTTCATGCAGATGGGCTTACCATTTAAAAATGAAATTGAAATTGAAAGAAGAGCTTAAGAGTGGTTGAAGCAGCCTGCCCTACTGGAAAAAAAAACTGTTCTCAATCAAGGATAGACCCAAGTAAAATAAAATAGAGATACACTTTCTCCCAAAATTTAAATTGGAGCTCAACAGAGGCTTTGCAGCCTGACTAAACTGCTACATTGAAAGTTGGTGGAAACAGCCAGGGTTAAGGACTATACTTTCTTTTCCGACAGACAGCTCTGGTCTGTAGTTGGATGGGGGACCATAAAGGAAGCCCAGAGTTGGTATGCAGAGGCAGGCAATGGCAAACCACCTTTGAATGTCTCTTGCCTTGAAAACCCTACAGGGTTACCATGTATTGGCTATGAAGCTAGTTTTAAAATTGTGAGCGACTGACTTTTTTAAAAAAAATGATAGAAACTATCTATATATCTAATAGCCAAGTGGCCCACCCCCGTGCGGATACCTAAATCCGTGCGGGGAAGGCACTTGGAGGGCAGAGGGGGGGTTCTGCAGGTGGGGGGTGACCCCCCCCCCCGCCTGCAGAAAAATCCCAAAACTTTAAAAAACTTTTCGGGGGATATTTAAATCCCCCGAAAAGTAAAACAGTGTCCCCTGCGCATGCGCAGGGAACGCTCTACAAACTGCCATGGCCGGGGGGGAGGGGGCGAGCGGCGGGCCCGGCGAGGCCCGCCAGGACTCTTTGGGGGGTGGGGTGGGGGAAGGGGGCGAGCGGCGGGCCCAGTGAGGCCCGCCGGGACTCTTTGGGGGGGTGGGGGAAGGGGGCGAGCGACGGGCCCGGCAAGGCCCGCCGGGACTCTTTGGGGGGGTGGGGGAAGGGGGCGAGCGGTGGGCCCGGCGAGGCCCATCGGGACTCTTTGGGGGGGGAAGGGGGCGAGCTCCTTCTCTCCCCCTCCCCCGCGAGTATCGCAGGTCCCCACCTTGTTTAAATATAATCTCATTTCAAAAGAAGGAAGGAAGGAAGGAAGGAAGGAGTTTAGTCTAAAATTTAGTCTAAAGTAGTAATAGTCAATTTCAGCAGAAAATGAGGATTAGACAGTTGTTCCAAACAATTCATAGAAAAGATGGACTTTTAAGGAATGATCTGGAAGAGGTAACAGAAGTGGCATTGTGTGAGAGAGCTGAAGGCATTATGCACCAAAAGAAAAAAAAAGGACTGAGACAGAGAGAGAGGGAGAGAGAGAGAAAGCAAGAAAGAAAGACAGAAGCAGAGAGAAAGAGAGACAAAGAGAAAGGTAGAAAGAGAGAGAGAGAAAGAGAGAGAAAAGACAAAGTAAGAAAAAGACAGAAAGAGAGAGAGAACACAAAGAAAGGAAGGAAGGGAACGGTAGAAAAAAGATGGGGAGAGAGGAGTGAAAGAGATGTAGAAAAACAAAAAGAAGGAAAGAGACAGATAGAGAGGCAGAAAAACGAGAGGAAGGAAGATTCCAGTCGAGTGACAACATCTCTGCCAGGCTTGCCGGCGTTGAAATGTTCCCATTTCCGCCCAGGCAGGCCAGTCCACTCTCCTCTACTACCCCATCCCCTTTGAAAACACTCTTCAGTGTGTCTACCTCCTGTTCCCCCTCCCCCCATGACAATTTACATTCCTGGAACCTGGTGGAATAGATGTAAAAACAGGAGCGGCTCCTTTTTTATTTGCGCAGCTGGCAGAGCGTGGCCCTTCCACCTTCATCTGTTCACCCTGCATGGAGATGGGAGAAGGCGCCTTCTTCGCCCTGGAGTTGTGTGGTGGGAACCACTTCCCTGCTTGCCTCTCTGCCACAGGGCGCGCATATGATGCAGGGCAATGGATTGACACAGAAAGTTGGCCTCTCCCCTTCCCCGGCTGGATCTCCCTCCCGTTCTTAGGTGGGGGGGGGGGGGGAAGCGAAAGGGTGCCCTGAACTGGCTGCCCTCACTTTAAAGCCTACCTGCACTGGTTGCCCCAGGGGAGGCTGAGTTCCTTCTGTAAAATTTCAGTGGGGGGCCGAGCTCCTCAGCCCCCCTGAAGTTGATGCCTATGGCCCAGGAAGGCTTTCAGGTGGAGGCAGCTGGAGAGAGCAGGAGACAGAGAGACAGCCCAGTTGGGTGGCTCTTTTCTAGCTCTTCTCATTGCCCTTTTTTAATTTTAATTTTATTATTTTTGTGATGTAGGCCCGTGATGTCAGAAGTGACATAGGCTCATGCCTTCTCCGTCCCCCCCCCCCTTTTTTTTGGCTACAGGCCTCAGAGCTTGGAAGCTAAGCAGGTTTGGCCCTGCTAAGTATTTGGATGGGAGACCACCAAGGAAATCCCAGGTTGCTACGCAGAGGCAGGCAATGACAAACCACCTTTGAATATCTCTTGCCTTGAAAACCCTGTGGGACTGCCATAAGTCAGCTGCAACTTGATGGCACTTTCCTCCTCCACTGGGATTGCAATAAGGAGAGGAATTTGCCAAGACCTTGTGAAAAAGCTGGCTGGAACCAACACTTCGTTCTGTCTCTCCCCAGGTTTTCTCTGAGTCTGTGGAGCCACCTTCCCAACGTTATGATAAAGGTGCTTCCTCTTGTGTTTTAGGGAAAAATCTAAGGTGGAATTGTGTACAAGAACATTTTGATAGGATGATGTTAACCTTGGACTGTTGTCTGGTTTTGGTTGGTCTTTTGATGGTCTTAATGACATTGTTTCTATTTTGAGTTTTATAGTTAGCTGCTCTTGGTCCCATTTAAGCAGAACGGAAAGATAAAAGCCTTTTATATAAATAACAACATAAACCCTCCTATCACTTCCTTATATTGAAGGAGTTACCCCAAAGCAGAGTACTTTTATGATCAGTTGACTTGTAAAACATTTTATCACCACAATGTTATTTGGAACACGCACAATGGGTATTACAAGAAGTTGTGAGGTATCCAAAGAAAAACAGCTGTACAGGCATTAATTCCTCAGAGATCAAAAACTGTGTTCTGACTCAGTTCGTCCATGAATCATTACCATTGTTAGACATTCTGTGAGAATACTGAATGAGTCTAAAAACTTAACTAAAGCCAGGCAACACCATCATTTCTCTGTCTGTGATAGGTTGAGAATCAAACTGCAGTAAAATTCTTTAGCTGTCTAGATCGCTTTTTACTGTATGAAGCAATTTTCTTTAATTTTCATCTGTAAAACCCTCCAGATGTTCTCTCTTTTGTGTGGGTATGCAAATTTGCATCTGATGCAGTCAGCTCTTGCTTACCAAAATCTTATGTGCTAGTTACTGTCCCAATCCTAAGTATATCCACTTGGAGTTCAGTGGGATTTTTTGGTACTGTGTGTGGGTTTAGGAAGGCATCCCTGGTCTCTAAATCGCCATAACTCTTGTTGCTTTTTTACAGAGATTTTGTAAATGAACACCTAGAGCCTGTAATGTTCCTCTGATTATTTATATATCCTTTCTTTTTGCAGAAGCATCTTGAGTACAAGACAACAATATGGCTGTATCTTATTTTAGCAACAGCACATCAGTTGTTCTCTACAGGTCAAAGTTTGCCTCTTAAGATCTGGCACTTATGAGTTGATTCCTTGAAATGATCCTATAAATGCAACCTGGAAATGCTTTAAGAAAAAAGAGGGACCAGTGGCAGGGAATGCTGTCTGTCTTCAGGGAAGGCTGGCTCAAGAATGACCAATTGTGAGCCTGGCCCAGAGTTCAGGAGGTGCTGAGATCAGCTTGTTGCATCCAAACTGGGTGAGTTCATTTGCAGACCTTTCCTCCTGAACTTGGTGTCTCCACCAAACTCATTTTGAAGCCACTTTCTTACCTTTGGCTAACTGGATCAAACATTGGCATGTGTGAATAGTAGGGGAACCTTGTGAATTTTCTGAATCACCTGGTTCTTGCAAGAAACGCAGGGTTATCCATTTTAAACTCACAGGAACCCTGTGAGATGAGAGGCTGAGAAGGTACCCAGTAGCCAGACAATAACTGGGCACTGAACTCTCCCAACAACCAAGCAAGAAAACATCTGAAGGTTTGTTCTGGCATGGCAAGAGACAAAACAAATGAAAGGAAAGATTGTAAATGCTCAGTGTGAGTCAAAGCATAGATCACAATGGGGCCTGTTTATTTATTAATTTTTTTATCTAATGCATTTTTAATTTGGCCTTTCCACCCAAATAGGGTCCCCAAGGGCGTGAACATGAAAACATGTGAATGCTAAAATAGCATTTCAAATAATATATAAAATAGTTCAGTAAAAACATATAAACATGGAAACACACAACACCGAAACCAGGGAGGAGGGCTAACAGCAGTTATTGGGGGTATGCCAAATTGGGGGGGGGGGGATTCTTTACCTGCTAGCAGAAGACAACAGTAGAAGGAGACAGAAGAATCTCCCTGGGTGGGAGTTCCAAAGCTCTGGTGCCACGACCAAGATGACCCATTCTTGGGTTACCTCCTCTTTCACCTCAGATGACTCGGAGATCTGAAGCTGGATCTCTGAAGGTGACCAGAGTGGACAGGTTAGGTTGATGTTCCCACACGGTTCCTAAAATAACTCCATTTCTTTCCAATAAGCATTGTTCACCTGGCATCAGTCCAGATGTGAGGAAAATGCATCAGGGTGATAAATTTCCATGTTTTGTCCTCTAGATCTGAGTTGTGGCAACTAGAGGGAACACAGTGATCTTGATGAGGAAAACTATTGAGGACATTGTGAATTTTTAATGAATGTATAATATTTGGGTAGTCTTCAGTATTCCCTCAACAGGGGGAGATACTTGTGGCAGCAGGTGTCACTGTTAAATTAACTCAAGATTAAGTTTTACAAGGAAAATGCTGTTTGACAGTATAAAGCAAAACTTTGAAGTTGAAGAAAAAGCCACAGGCAGTGAGGTATGCAGTGCCTTTCCCCCCATCATCTAGTATTCTGAGGTAAATGTACATCATCATTCGAAGTAAAAATATGATACTTGGCAAGAAGAACTGGTTTCTGACTTCTCAAGATCTGAAGAAATGAAGCCGACATGTCACTGACTTCCTGGTCTATTGCCAATTCCTGTGAACTGATCTGGCAGATTTCTACTGATGTAGCCCATGTGGGCCTCACATCCCCGCAGCTGCGATCCTTCAAGTCTGCTTGCGGCCCCAGTTTATACCAATGCCAGCGAGGCCTGCCCTATTCCCACCGAGCCACCCGAGGAAGTTCAATAAATCTAATCGCACTGCCTTATAATGCTGGCGTCTCATCATCTAACCTACAGCCTATTATGATCAAGAAAGCTTCAAAAGATGCTAGTAAATGAAGGGGAAGAAAAGTAAGTCCTTTCTTAATTGGAATGACTGATATTAACAGACAGTAATGCGTGGGCATCATTATGGTTGAAAGAATGATAAGTGGCCCAACTGGAACTGGATTGGATTGGTCTGAATTTAATTAACATTTTCAGTTCCACTGTTACAGCATGTGATTTTCTTACCACATTGTATTGTACCATTGGCTGTAAAATTTCCAGGGATATGTTTTGCTAATGGTTATGAAATTATGTTGAACAGACTCAGTGGAGTTACTGCCTCATGTTTTCCCCGTCTTCTTTCTGCATCTTCATTGATATGGTGAAAGTCAGAACCAGTGCTGGGATCTGAAAAGCTAGTGCTCTATAGTGTCTGCCCCTAACCTACCAGATTTCATTCTAACCTCATCTTCTGGCATTACCCAAGCTTTGCCCTCATGCCACTGGAGACAAGCTTTCCTGAACTCAGTTATTCTAAGCTTTTGGATAAACATATGGATCAGAGGTCCATCAGTGATTATTAGGCTGGCACAAGGTATAGATGGAACACTATGTCTGGGGCAGTAGTGCTCTGTATTCTTGGTGCTTAGAGGCCACAGTGGGAGGACTTCAGGAGTTTGGCCCCCATTGGTGGACCTCCTGATGGCACCTGGGTTTTGGCCACTGTGTGGCACAGAGTGTTGGACTGGATGGGCCATTGGCCTGATCCAGCCCAGCTTTTTAGCCTGTAGAGGAGATGACTGAAAGGTGATGTGATAACTGTTGTCAAGTACTTGAAGGGCTGTCGTATAGAGGATGGTGCAAAGTTGTTTTCTGTTGCCTCAGAAGGTTGGACCAGAAGCAATGGGTTGAAATTAAATTAGAAGAGTTTTTGGCTAAACATTAGGAAGAACTTACCGACAGCTAGAGCAGTTCCTCAGTGGAACAGGCTTCCTTGGGAGGTGGTGGGCTCTCCTTCTTTGGAGGTTTTCAAACAGAGGCTGACAGCAATGCTGATTCTGGGAACTTAGGCAAATTATGAGAGGGAGGGCAGGAAGGGTTGTATCAGTGCTTACTTCTTGTGGCCCTTTCTTACATGCCCAGGAAATGCTGATCACCACTTTGGTGTGAGGAAGCAATTTTTCTCCAGGCCAGTTTGGTCAGGGATCCTGGAGGTTTTTTGTAATCTTCTGGGCATGGAACAGGGATTACTGGGGGTGTGGGGGGACGTATTTTCAAATTTCCTGAATTGTGCAGGGAGGTGGACTAGATGACCCTGGAGATCCCTTCCAACTCTGTGTTTCTATGATTCTATCCTCTTATGTTCAAAGCATTCTTGAAGAAAGTTCATAAAATTCAAGCTACTTGTGAGGCAAACTGGAGGAAGGTAGTGGGTAGTTCACCCATCCCTTTCTTTTTTGTTATTTTAGAAATGTCAGCTATGTCTTTATTTGCTGGGTTGGGTCAACATATTTTGCCATCTCAAGCAAGTTATGGGTGGCATGGGTTGGGGAAATGACTGGTATAGCATATACCCTTCAGCACCTCATACATGGCAAGGAGGAAAGTCAGACTCAGCAGTGCTGTCAGCATTGCTGGAGCTCACCTCCCTCCCTGGCTGCGGAAGTGACAGGAGAGACCATACCCAGTGCCTCCTCCTGCTGTAGCAGACTTGGGACTCAGGAGGAAGATGGTATTACTGGTGCCACTGGGGCTTGCCTTGAGCCCAGCTAGCAGGGCAGCAAGTGTGGGTGATGACAATGGATCTCTACCTCACCCATTGCCACCTTGCTGTGCGGCCCCAAACTGCCACTTTGGGTTGCTTGTACAGTGAGCCAGCCCTGCATATTAGCGACCATAGAATGTCCCATATTTCTAGCTATTGTTTATTTAACATTAGACCTAATTCCAGGAGATAAAGTGCAGCCAGTATAACTTAGTCAATGCCATATCATGGCAACTGGAGCAAACGTAACTGGTTTGGGCAGTGTTGCCTTTTTTTTGGTGTGTTTTTGTTTTACATTTGAGTTTGTTGTTGGACTATCACACAGTTAGGAAATGATTTGCTGTCTGTACAGTATGTGCATTTTAGTTTTGGAATATCTGACACTTCCCGCCCCCAGTCATAATTGCCTCATTTTATTTTCCCAGTATAGGATTGAGAAGCATTGTGTTGGAAGTAGGTCTTGTGTAGGCGTTTTGTTTTTTGTTTTTGGTTTTTTTGGTTGGCCTTGAAGGTAGAGGGAAGAAAATCCCTGGTTGCGACACTGTGAACATGTGGTCCTTTGTGGCCAAGGTCAACTGTTACTGGCTTATCCCCCTAGTTGCCTAGGACAGGCAGGGAACTGTCACTGAGAGCCATCATAGCACACACCTTTCTCAATATAAAGCTGAACAATGAGGCATTATTGTTGTTGGTAGCTCTGACATGTTTTTGCATGAAACAGTGGTTTATATTGTGAACGCAACTGAACAGACACTTCAAAAGTTTTACTCCAGGTAAAAATATCTGTCATACTAAAGGCTACTTTTACCATAACAGCACTTTAAGAGGACTTGAGAAATTACGTCAGGCACAAAGCAGGCAAAAGGTGTCACCCTCCCAAATGGTCCATGTTTTGCCCACAAAGCTCTGGTCCATCCATCTTGAGTGTGCAGTTTGACATTTATCTTTGTCAACATCGTGGTCTGATTCTTTTGCAGAGTCTGTTCCAGAAAAGTTTGCCTACTCTTCTTTCAGTATTTTGTTTTTGCTATTGTAATTCAGTCAAACTGGAGCAGAACAACAGTACAGCACAGAAATAAATGTGACTGCTAAAAATAAGTCGTATTTGTTTCTGCACAGCAATAGCCAGATCTGTGTTTCATAAATAATACCTTTAAAAAGACTGTCCTCTTCTGGCCTTCTGGAAGTCAATAGCCAACCTGGGATCTTCAAAACCATGATTGCAAAACCCACTTTAAACATCGTTTCAGTTCCTGGGAATCACGGGTTTGGTTTGCACTTGGGCTTTATTGGTTGCCATGTGTCATAAAACCATAATTAACCATGGAGAGGGGAACTGACTTCAGGGAAGGGAGGAGAGACTGGGAGCAAACTGGCAAGCTAGTTTTCAGTAGCTTCACAGCTGTACTAGGTCTGATATTTCAACAAAACATTAATGGATTGATTACTAGGATTAATAGATGAATGGCTCGATGAAAGATGAAAACTAGAGTCTAGGTTAATCAGATACAAAAGCCCTCTGGGTAATTTCCTGCATTTTTTAAAATCATACCCTGAACAACTCTTTTCCTTCGCTGGTTTCCATTTCTTGTATCCTGCTCTGTTTCTTGAACAATTACCAAATAACATTCTGAGCCCAACCTTCAGTGGTAGCATAATCACTATCAGAGGGATGGTACAACTACACTACACTATTTTACAGATGAAAATAGAGTGTTGTAGACATCTGTTCTTACTAGGGTTGCCAGCCTCCAACTGGGGCCTGGGATCTCCCACTTTTACAACTGATCTCCAGCTGACAGAGATCAGCTCCCCTGGAGAAAATGGCTGTATTGAAGGGTGGACTCTATGGCACTGTACTAGAATAGGAGGGGTTTGACAGCAGCACATGTGAAAGGGATCTAGGTGTTCTGGTTGATCACAAGCTAAACATGAGCCTGCAGTGTGATGTGACTGCAAAGAAAGCTAATGCAATCTTAGGATGCATTAACAGAAGCATTGTGCCCAGAACATGAGAGGTGGTAGTTTCACTGTATTCTGCTATGGTCAGGCCTGGAGTACTGTGTCCAGTTTTGGGCACCACATTTTAGGAAGGATGTTGACAAGCTTGAACGTGTCCAGAAGAGGGCAAGCAGGATGGTGAGAGGGTTAGAATCCAAGTGTTATGAGGAAAGGCTGAAAGAGTTGGGTATGTTTAGTCTGGGAAATAGAAGGCTTAGAGGGGACATGTTTGCAGTCTTCAAATATTTGAATATCTTCATGTAGAATATTTCAAATATCTCCATGCAGAAGATGGAGCAGATCTATTGTCTCTTGCTCTGGATAGCAAGACTAGATCTAATGGGTGGAAATTACAAGAGAGTCGATACCGGCTAAATATCAGGAAAAACTTCCTAACTGTAAGAGTCGTTGAACAGTGGAACAGACTGCCTCGGGAGGTGGTAGATGCTCCTTCGCTGGACGTTTTCAAGCGGAGGCTGGACAACTATCTTTTGGGTATCTTGTAGGGCTATCTTTCGGCTATGGTCCTGCAGAGTGCAGGGGGTTGGACTAGATGACCTGCAAGGTCCCTTCCAACTCTTAACATTCTATGAGGCCCCCCCCTCCCCAAACCCCACCTTCTCCTGCCTCCACCCCCAAAGTCTCCAAGTATTTTCCAATCCAGACCTGGCAACCCTAGTTCTTACTTTGAAGGTCACTAGTTCAGCCTTAGATATTACTGAAGGCAGTTGTCTGGCTGTTATTAGTCAGAACATAATTAATCAAACTCTACGCCAAATATGCTTTATTGACTTTTGAAGGGTAGCTAAATCAAATGAAACTTCCTCCAGATTTTGGACCTGAACTGACTAGGCCAGATCTGGTCAATTTTCTGTTGGTGACACAATATCTGCAGTTGCCCTCTGCTTTCAGTTTCTACTTCTTCATGCAATCTTAAAGTTTCCATTTTCCACAAAGGTAACAGAGAGGCAGAAAGGGGCAGAGCAGCTCTCCTGATACGTATGTGATAGATACGTTGTCCCACCAGAGTTCATAGCCTATGTTCATGCCATAGAGAAGCACCCCAATTGGTAATTCTGTTTTTCCTATCACGTTTCTGATTTGTGGGTTTGAGGTGGGCTCTCATGCTATATAAGCAGAGGCTAGGAAGAGGCAAAGGTTTTTTGTCCTAAGCTCGATTCCCCCCTTCCCATTCCCAGAAGACTGGTGCTTTGGAGGGTTGCCAGTAAGGGTGAATTCCCTATATATAATATAAAAATGCATAAATAAATATAAATATATATATTTTGTCAGTGGTATCAGCTGTCTGCTATTGATTCTGTACATTTGTTTGTGTAGTACACATACTTGGTTTATATACACAATCTGAATGGTATTTTGTAGGTACAGTGTAATTAATTTATATGTACGCGATGCATATAATACAGAATGCTGATTTATTAATGAACCAATTGTTTGGATAAATCATTAATATTTATGCCCTCCGTTTCTTACAACCATGGTGGCTCCAGTTGGCTTTCAAAGGCCGGACAAGCAGGAAACAAAATTGAAAATTATGCAGGCAATTAACAGACCAACTATTTTTTCCCCTTAGTCCATACCACACACATTAGTTACCTGCCAAATGGTCACCTGAAAAGGGCTGCTTGGCATTATTATTTTTTCCCAGAAGGAGGCTAATAGGATCTCAGAGAGGGCAATCCGTAAAGCCAGGGCCATTACTAAGAATGGGTGGAACCGAGCAGTGGCTTACCAAACCATCCATTGAACCTGGAAGTGTAATCAAAGAAGCTGTTCCTAAGTGATGCCAGCCTCCAGGCCATACCTGGGGATCCCCCAGAATTACAGCTCATCTCCAGACTACAGAGATCAGTTCTCCTGGGGAAAATGGCTGCTTTGAGGGTGAACTGTATAGCATTGTACCCTCCTGAGGTCCCTGTCCTCCCTGGGCTCCATTCACAAAGCTCTAGGAGTTTTCCAACCTGGATCTGGCAACCCTAGTCCCAATGTGAAAGTCATATGCTTGCTCTAACCAGTGGTCATGCTGTCCTGTTTTTCACCAATTGTAACTTCTGGGTAGACTTGAAGGGCAGCCCATGTGGAGCACTTTGCAATAGAACCACAGTGTTACCAGGGATGGCCCAAGGATTTTGGATGCCATCAGGCTTCGGGGAGGCAGGAAGATGGTGCGTGCTCTCCTTGTCCAACAGTGGGCAGGCACAGTGGGGCATGGATACTTTCTCCCCCTTTCACCCCCTGCTAGGCTGCAAGGAGGCAGAGCATGATGTCTTTGTGTCTTCTTCTCCCTACTCATGGGAAGATGATGCATTTCCTCCCCGACTACACTGCAGTGAGAAACTGCGACTGCTGCTGTCCCTGCTTGACCCTCCATCAGGGGAGGTAGGGAGGAAGAGGGCCAGTCTCACCTTGCTTGCCCCACTCTTCAACAGAGGGGGGGGGGGAAGGATGGAACAGGCTTCTCATTGGCCACCTACTGGGGCTGGTGGTGTGTATTGGGGCAAACCCCGATGATGTGGGTGGGGGTAAAAAAGGACTGGTTGATGTCCCTCCACCACTGGCTCCCTAGGTGGTCATCCCTGGAGTTCACAAAAACATGGATCAGTATGGCCAAGCCTGTGGAATGAAAGAAAGGAGACAGGTTCCAAATAGGGTTGCCAAGTAGAGTCTACTTACCAGCGGGGGGGGGGGGGAGTTGTTCTCCCCCCGGAAGCTCTTCTGGCGCGTGCACCACGGCGAGGTGATGACGTCATCTCCGGGTGATGTCATTACACGGGGGAAGTCGTCCTCACCGGACGACTTCTGGGGCGGGGTTCCCCCGGATCGGGAACCCCTATAGCGGGGGATCCCCCACCCCCCGGGCTGACTTGGCAGCCCTAGTTCCAAACCAAATGCATCTTATAGTATGCATTCTTTGTCAGTGCATTTTCTTGACCTTGTAGGACTGCAGAATCCAATAGCACTCCAGAGCAGGCCCATAGTTACAGTGGGGCATTTTGGGGCCTAGACCCCGATTTCTTGCCAAAGCCCCACAACTTCCATCCAGCCCAGTCCCCCTGACTCTCTGGGCTGCCCGGAGGACTCCCTGTTGCCACTGCCCCTTCCCCAAGTGCGGCTTGCTTCCCCGCCTGCCAGAAGGCCCACCAGCTCCATCCCGGGTTGGCACTCAGAGGCCAGCAGGACTGGGGCAGGTGTGCAGCATGACCTGGGCCGGGGAGCCTCTTCCTCCTCTTCCTCCTGTATTTGGGTGCCTAGCTGGAGCCGGAGCACTGGCAGAGGCCAGCTCCATGGCACTTGGCTTCCAGGGCTCACTCAGCCACTCTCTGGCTCTGCTGCTGCCAGAGCCCCTCACCCTGCCAGAGCCTGGTGCACCAAACACTCCAGCCTCCACCCAGAAGGCCTCCATGGCGAGCTTGAGTTATTTTAATTTTAATTTAATTTTAAAATTTTTGTGATGTTAGTGCCCCCCAACTTAATTAAAGGCACCCCCAAATTAAAAATTCCTGGCTACGGGCCTGCTCCGAAGGTCTTGACTGAGACAGAGCCAAATTCAGCCCATGTCTTCCCGGGTGAGAACAATTCCCTTTGCAATCACAGCCTTCCCAACCAGCATCATCTCTGTCTCAAGCCACCTGACTATGGTATCCAGACACGGATCCAGCAGGAAGATTATTGCCTTATTCAAAGTAGTACAGATCTCATTGTCACCAGTATATTGGAGAAAGTACACCCCTAACTATAGCGGTGCATATTTGAAGCTCAGAGACACGAACATATGGTTCAGTGTGCATTGCATGATACGGGAATCGTGGCACGATTATCTATGGCCTAGCAATAGGGAGCCCCCATACTTCCCCCCCCCCCCCCGCCTGCTTGCTGGATCAGCAGTATAGCACCACATTTGCCATCCAGGCGGTGCACTGTTGGCCTTTCCTCGAGAAAACAAAATTGTCTCACTTTGTAGGTTGGAGGTCATGTAGTTAAAACATTCTTACTCACACCGCTTTTATTGAACAGTGAAGGTGCTGGGAGGGAAATATGTAGCACTAGCAATGCCAGAGTTGTAACAGAGCTCATAAGCTTTTCTCCAGAATCAAGTGCCAACGTACATCCTGTCTAACCTTGCCAAGGTGGATGGCCCTGGATATTGGCACGTGATTAAAGCAGAAGCACACCAGCTGCGTGACTTAGACTTAATCCTCCCAAGTCAAGATAATCAATTATGTTAAATATAATTGGGGGGGGGGGTTGAATTAAAAACTTGGCCTCTGGCTGCGGAACAGAAAAGAGCTGTTATCACGATGTAGAGAAGAGCAAGAGTCCAGTAGTACCTAAAATTTGTGGTAGGGTAGGAGCTTTCGTGAGTCACTGCTCACTTATTGAAAATGGTACTTTGACGCGGTTTCTAGCTTTATGGAGAGTTACAGTGTTGAGGCATAGTCAACATTTGAGTCAGGCTGGAAGATACTGCAGTTGTGTCAGTTTGATACATTGCACAGTTTGGTGTAGTGGTTAGGAGCGTGGACTCTAACCTAGGAGAACCAGGTTTGATTTCCCCACTCCTCCACATGCAGCTGCTGGTGAGTCACAAATTCTCTCAGAGTTGTTCTCTCACGAGCAGTTCTTGAGAGAGCTCTCTCAGCCCTGATTACATCAGAGGGTTTCTGTCGTGGGGAGGGGAAGGGGAAGGGATTTTAAGCAACTCTGAGACTTTTTTGTGTGGTGAAGGGTGGGGTATAAATCCAGTCTCCTCTTCCTTCAAATCTGTGGTGGGTAATTAGCACAAAATTAGCACAGAGTGAACTGCATTGCTGCCCCTCTGGAAGTACTTTCAGCGATCCTCTCATGTCTCCCTCAGCTCTTTACACAAACATCATGTGGATTGACTAGTCAAGGAAGCACAGTGTGTAAGGCAGTTGAAATAATATATATTTTTGTGACACATTCTGGGAATGGGAGCAGCTCTTTGTATGTTAACGTTTAAAGCAGAAGGGGGGGAGTAGTTTCTTAACATTTGTTGGTCTGCACAGATCTTCAGAAGTCCAACCCAAAAGCCCTGGACACCTTCAAAATAAGACGAACTTGTAATTTCAAATATTGCTACCCCACCCACCAATTACTTAACTCAATCAACTTGTATATGCAGAGGAAAACATTCCTTTATTCTTGGTTACATAGGAAACAATCACAAACCATGCTTGAATTGCCCCAGTTGTCATAGAGGTTTAGAAGAAAAATAGTCAAATATTAATCATTTTTATGCCTGTTTAATGTATCTTTTCAGGTGCTCACAGCAACAGATGTTGCAATAAGGGGTCATGTTTTTAGTGTGATTCACTGGTAGCACTTCAGATTTACAGAGCATCACTGGAGATATCGTGATGAACATTAGCTGAAGATCTGAACTCTGTTGTTTTAACAAGATTTTCTTCCTACTATTACATGCCATGAGGCCCAAAAATAAGTGAACTGTTTCCATAACATTTCATCCAAACTGGAATTAATTTCCTGATTTAGAGACCTCAAAAGAATTAGCCATATTTTAGCTGTAGTTTAACTAATTATAACTGCTTTCTTTTTCTAGTCTTTTTTTTTGGGGGGGGGGGCACTATACACCACCTATTTGGCTCCAGAAATCAGGCGTTATTTTCAACAGATGGATTCTTGCATATATGGTGAAATCAACTCATTTCCTATCGTTAAAAAAGTATTCGAACCTAAATAAAAGCCAACTGTAAGTTGGTTATGAGTTTTTGCTTCCCCCAACCCCAAAATGGAAAAGTGAGGCTCGTAACTGGGATAAATCAGGGTTTATTTAATAACAGCTGAACTGCACAACTAGCTAAACTTTCCCAGACCTTTAGAGTGGGTTCTCATTTCCCCAAGAGACTGGCAACAATTGGGCAGTCCCACTTCAAACTTGGTCTGGCAGTACAGTTGTGCCTCGCCTGGTGGAATGAGCTCCCAAGATACAAGATCAGGGCCCTGTGGGACCTTTTATAGTTCCACAAAGCCTGCAAGACGGAGCTCTTCCATCAGGCTTTTAACTAGGGTGACAGACATTCCTCCCTCTGCACTGGTCCTTCCCTCAGCAGGTCAGAACTGCATACCAGAAATGGCATCCATGAGGCCTTAATTTTAACGACAGCTTGTACCAGATGAAGGAGATCGTTGTATTTTATTGGTTTTAACTGTGTTAATTTTTGTATATTGTATTTTTACCAAATTTGATGTAACCTGCCTTGAGCCTGCTGTGTGGGGAGGGCAGGATATAAGTCAAAATAAGTAAATAAATAAATACTAAATTAGACATTGGTTTTCAGGGCCAGTACCATCTATGCCAACTGGCAGTGGCTCTCCAGGGCTTCAGGTCAAGGTCTTTTCCATCAGTTTTATTTAAACCTGGGCCAGTTAGTGAAACGTAGTAGAACCAGGGGGGAGATGGGGTTTACCCCCTTCCTCCGATTCCTTTAAGAACATGCCATGGCTTACTTCTGATTTCTGAATATGGGCTGAGTCTGAAGACAGGAATTCATATTCTTGCCATTGCATAAGTGAGGGAGAAAGGCAAGCTCTGAAAAGGATGGAAACCAGTCTTTGGGTAGCTGGGTGTTCCAGAAATAGGTGTGAATATTAATTTGTCTGAAGTCAGATAGAAATTAGAGACAGAATCATGCATGCTGGCCTGCTGCCAGTCTGAAAACAGCAGAGACGAGACTGCGAATCAGTAAGAACCACTGCTTTAAAACAGATAATTATCTTCCCTTCTTTCCTAAGGCCAGAATTCCAGCCTCCAGTAGCAACAAACATCTGGCTAACTTCCTAGAAGAACATTCCAAGGTAAGTAATCCTAATATGCTTTTTAAAAACATGCCTTGCAACATCTCAACTGGCGGGGGGGGAAGTATCCAGCTTTATGGTCCATTAAAAAGAGGAGGAGGAGGAGGAAGAAGAAGTTGTTTTTATACCCTGCTTTTCTCTACCTTAAGGCATCTCCGAGTGGCTTACAATCTCCTTCCCTTCTTCTCCCAACAACAGGCATCTTGTGAGTTGGTGGGACTGAGAGAGTTCTGAGAGAACTGTGACTGGCCCAAAGTCTCCCAACAGGCTTCATGTAGAGGAGTGGGGAATCAAACCTGGTTTCCTAGGTTAGAGTCTGCTGCTCTTAACCACAACCTCACTACCCCATTCTGGCTCTGGTTCTCCCCAAATACTTTTTCTAACAGAATTATGATTAATTAATTAATCCAGGTCTGTCAGGAATTTCGTACAAATTTGCTAGCCACATCCTTAAACAACTGATTTCAAAGATCTGAACAGGAACATTGCTGAGGACCTCTGTCTCTCACAAATGGTAAAGACTGGGTGGCTACAGATGACCATTTATGAGATAGCGGCCTGTTGTCCCATCAGTAGGGTACAAGTTCTGTTCCATGTAGTGGGCAGATATATATATATAAACCACATATTCACAGCCTATCAGTGATGGATGGGTTCAGTGGTGATGAATTTGCTTTACAAGCAGAAGATCCTGGGTTAACTTCTCAACACCTCCAGTTTAGAGGGCCAGGGTACTATAAAAGTTACCAGTTACAGTAGATAGTACTAGGTGGTCAGCCGTGTTTGTCTGAAGAAGTAGAACAAATTTAGAGTCCAGTGGCACCTTTAGGACCAACAAAGGTTTATTCAAGGTATGAGCTTTCATGTGCTTTCTTTCCAATGTATTTGACAAAGTGTGCCTTGCACATGAAAGCTCATATCTTGAATAAACCTTTGTTGGTCTTAAAGGTGTCACTGGGCTCTAAATTTGTTCTAGTGGATAGTACTGACATTGATAGACTAATGGTCTGACTCAGTTGAAAGCAGTTTCATGTGTTCAGTAGGGGACTGCAAAAACATGATGCACTTCCAATGCTGCAAAAGCTCAGATCCCACCAAGGTTTCATTTGCCTTGTGCAAATAGCCGCAGTGTGGTAAACAGTCAATTCCTTGCCATGCCTTTAAATGTAATGTCTTCTTGTAATGTCATTAAAACGTCTCTGTAGTATTGGCGTAGTGTCGTAGCTTGTGACATTTCACTTGTGAAGTAGCTACTGCACTTTAAAGGCTGATTCACACAACAAGGTGACCTTCCATTTTTATATAGCAAGGCAGTCTTCTGAAAGCATCACCATACAGTGAAATCATGTCCTGTGATTTTCATGTTCTAGATATTTGTGTTCTTACCAGAACAGCCATTTAATCTTTTTTTGGGTGGATGGGCATGGGAGAGGTGGAATATTTGTGATCCAAGGGAAGATGCTAGCTTTGGGTGCTGTTTGTTCAGATCCACAAAGAGGTCATTCAGTTTCTCAAGAGCCTTTTCTCACAGAGCCGCCTGGGGACTATGCAGCTATGCTTGACTCAATAACACTGAAACCCTGCCAGCCCTTTGGCAAAGTCTGTGTGGCAGGTCTATTCAACAACATCATTGTTCCATCTAGTTTTCACAAGAGGCAGTGGTGCTGTGGGAAAGAGCTTTGGCATGGATTCAGTGCAGACATCACAAACAAACTGAAGTTTGTTCATGGTGGGAATGAACTCAGCAGCAGCTGGTCCATTAGGGCAAATGGGGCACTGCCACACCAACTCAGGCTGCCCCTTTTGCTTTTTTATTGCCCTCACCAGACAGTCCGAGGGGTGACTGGCAGGTGGCCTGCCTCTGTTTTATCTTTGTTTGAACTCACCACAAGCAAGCAAGTTCCTCCTCGCGGAGGGGTTCTCTTCCCTTTAAACCATCCAAATTAGTATAGTGGAAGGCTCCCTCTGAATCTCTGATTCGTCAGTGGAGCCATAAGAATCTATTGATCAAGCCTGTCAGTCTTTCTTCTTTCCCTGAGAGAAGTGAGGGGCAGAAAAAAATCGACAAATCAGGGACTCTCTCAGGTGGAGAAATCCCATGGCTAGTGGGATACTGTTTCTTTAAAGTCTCCACACATGCACACTTGCGTGCCCACACACACACACACCACCTTCAGAATCTTGTTTGTTTGTATGTTCGTTTAAATAAACATGCCTGTTTCACTCAAGCCAATGAGCCCTGCCCCTTCAAAGACGGAAGGCAGCCATTTTATGTTAGTAAGAGGGGAAAGCCTAGAGAAGTGGAGTCACACAGGTATCCGTCTCACAGGGAACTCTCACTGCTGCAGAATGAAGAGACCGGCTTCTCTGTTCATGTGAGGGGAAAAAAATATTATTCTTCAGCCTTTGCTCCTGATTCTGAAAAGCTGAAGAAGAGGGATAATGGAAAGGAACTCCTTCAGTAATTCTGTCACTGAACAGAATATGTACTTTAGGAGAAGCGCTGGAGCTTCCCTTCTCCTAATGTGAGCTTCCTTGTGAAAAGAAAACCAAACCTCCTTCAGTATGCAATCCTATATTCAGTTGTTTGAGAGTGAGTCCTATTAAATATGGAAGGACTTGCTTCTGTCTAAGATGCATAGGAACGCACTGGTAATAGTAAATTAAAGACACTCTGTACATAACTGTCAATCATTTTGTTACCAGAACTGCTGAAAAATGTTACCGCCTGAAAGGAAAAGTGCTGGGAATCCTGAAAGTCTCCTTTATGACATGAACAATGGCTAATCTGGTTTGGGCAGGTCGTATGTAGCTAGTGATCCAGTGGTGAGGGAATGCCTTTGAACTCTATATGTGGCCAAAGGCCTCCTTGCTCTGTGTTACTTTACAATATAGAAAATGAGTTTTCGAGCCAGGGGGGGTAGGAGAACTGATCGTATCGAGACCTGCAAGGCTTGTACCCTTCTTTTTCTCATAAACGTTCCTCTTTTGACTACATGTGCTGAGTAGTGTTTGCATAAACCTTATTAATTACTGGCCACAGACACACCTTTGGCCCTTTCCTCTCTTCTCTTGTGCAGAGTTCCAAGGCTGAAGATCTAATTCCAGTTTGTCCTAACGTCTGAATGTAGGTACCTTAACAAGTTAAGGTTTGCTTCTTTTTCACTACCTGGAATTCTTAAGCAGAAGCAAGCATCCTGGATACCTGAAGACGAAGAAGAAACAGCCCTCAGTTTGTGAAGTCTCCAGCATTTGCAGGGGTGGGTGGCTATGATTCACATAAATAATACATTTGAAAGTTGTGACAAATTGGAGTTAGACTGGAGACTTCTGTCTCAGCACACTAATGCAGGAGAGAAGCAGAAAGGGAGCGCAGGAGCCTGACAATTGACCAGGTTTGTACCTGTCATGGCCAAACTTTGGTTTGTTTGTGGCGTACAACTCCCACGTGTCATGGGTTTCTGACTGTGCAGGCATACAAGTAAGAGCAGCAGTGAAGTGGCTTCCTCATTTTTTAAAGGAAATATGGAAAAGGAACCAAAGATGACTTATTGGGAAGGGATGAAGGGAAGATGTCCATACTAGGGGTGCTGCCAACTTCACTGAGAGAAGGCTTGGTAGGGAACTCCCCCCCCCCCCCCGGGGCACGCTCAACTGCTGCAACCACTCACAGGCCACACCTCACACCTCTCCACTTGAGGTCAGCCTCAAGCAGCTGCTTTGCAGCAGTGCATTGTGGGAGGGGGAAGCATGGGAGACTTGTCTAGCAATGGGCCAGAAGGAGGTGCCCAGCAGTGGGTAAGGAGGAGATGGCAAGCAGGCTGTGAACCCAGATGTTGTCCCATCCCACCATCTCATCCCATGCTAAAAATGTCCCAGTCCAGCCACCAGTCTGCTATTTATTTATTTCCACCCTGCCTTTCTCCCCAGTGGGGACCCAACGCAGCTCAGATCATTCTTCTATCTTCCATTTTATCCTCACAACAACCCTGTGTTGTAGGTTATGCTGTAAGGGTGTGACTGGCCCAAGGTCACCCAGTGAGCTTCCATGGCAGAGCGGGGATTGTCTATGTCACTTCTGATGCAACCCAGAAGTGACATCATCATGTCAGGGTGATGCTCTGATGTTTGGGCAAAAACTCTATGATAGAAGCCAAATTTACCATAGAGGTTTTGCCCAAATACCAGAGTGTCACCACAACATTATCTTGTGATGACATCATTTCTAGGTCACATTGCAAGTGACATAGACACATCGCTGCAACATCAGCTGGGCCTCCCTCCTGCTCCTGGTGAGATCCCCCCCAACCCCCGCTGGTTGCCAGGAGGGACCTGGAACCCCTAGCTCTCATGTATAAAAAAAGACAAAATTGATTGAGGGAAGGGTCATTATAAATAACCACCACATGGTTAAATAATCTGGCCTGCCTCCCTCAAGATGCAGAGGATCAGAGTTTTTGGAAAGGATGTAGCTTTAGCATAGCAGAACCCTTCAGCTCAGCTGTGCTAGTTAGCTGATTTATAAACTCCTGTATAAGTATGATTTAGGTTTTCTTTTTCTTTTTCCTGCAGAGAGTTTCCCCCACCCTAGCCTAGAGGCATTACTGTCAGCTTTAAAAATCTGTCAGTATATAAAGTATATGGATATAGTCGCAACTTGTTGTTCCAGACCTTATTAATCCTCAAGCAGTTTAAATTTAAAAGCTGCTTTTTGACATAAAATCCACTGTAAATCTACACTCCCTGAATTTCTCCTGACACGTCAGGGTGACATTTCGATAGTTTTTTGTTTTAAGGAAGTCCCTGTGCTCATGCTTAATCTTATTACCTGTTACACAGACATTCATTTTTTTTTCCTTTGGACCAGGGATGTAACTCACTACAAATTATTATGTCATTGATCTGCCAAAACTGTCATCCAGAAGGGATTTTCTTCACAAGCCAATATCAAACTCAAGACAAGATTACCGTAATTTTAGAGTTGGCATCTCAGGCACTTCAGGGGATCCTTCCTGTGACACTTCTTTGTTTTGCAAAGCAACCAGCTTGAAGTTAACAAAATTGGCTTCCCTACTTAAGGAAATTCTCCCGCTCAGGGTTATTTTTTTCCCCATCCTGTCTTACTGTGTTCTAAGCGGAGAGCAGTTATCTCTTGTGAGCGGAGTAACATTCATTTGTACTTTATTTATGAAGAAGGCTTCTAATTACAAGAGTGGAAGGTGCTTTTCAGAGGCATGGGGATAATTTGGACCTGCTTCAAAGGGTTCCTTCCCACCCTGGGTCATGCAGCCACTGAGACACCAGAATTTCACGCTGTATTTTTCATAACGTGTTTCCAGTTTTCAGAAACACAGAGCTATCAGCCCATGCTCTTTTCTTTCTGATATTGTCAAACTGAAACAAGTTACACAAATGAAAAGTGTGCTTGTGTGTGTTCTGCAGCAGCTGCCTCAATCAATAGTGCAAAGCACGCAAGGGGAGAAAAACCCTTTAGAGAAGTCCAGATTGGTAATACAGCAGCCTTTCTCAAAGTAACCATTATTAAGAAGTATGCTAGTTTCTGAGTTTCATAGAAATCTTTGTCAGCTAAAATATATATTGAACTTGGAAAGGTTGAAACGGCCCTTTAGGTTTCAATCTGGAGTAGTTCTGAAGACAAAAAAGCTGACTGCTAAGGTTTCCTCCTGGCTAGGAGAGGGTGGCACTTGCTAGTTCTTGGGTTACCAGATGGAAAGTTCAGATTTACATTTGTGTCCGTACTCTAGTTTTACATTTGTATTGTAATTCACATTGCTGTGAGCCCTTTGATTCAGGGCTCTTGAAAAACAACATGCAACTTGGTAGAATAGCAAAACAAATCCTCAAGGTAGGGTGACTATGGCTGCAGTCACACACATGAGATAAAGCAGGGGGGAAGAGAGGCTATCTCCTCCAGCAGAAGTTGACCCACAGTTGCACGATCACACAGTCTTTTGAAGCTGTGGGCACAGCCCACCACTGCACGATCAGATGCAATCGTGGGTGAGTCTCGGGAGAGACATGAAGGAGTAGAACCAAGATCCCCAACCTGAGGCAATTCAAAGGAGAGTTTAAAAATTCCTGCTTTGCCCATGACGTTGATCAGCTAATTCCATGTTGCTTCAAATAAAAGAGATGGAGCGGTTCAGCAACTTGTGGCAAATGCCTGCTTGAGGAAGGCAGAGCCCAACATTCTGCAGAATGCCCTCCCATTGGCTTGATACCAGCCCTGCTCTACCAATAATGTTCATTGTTTTCATGCTTGGAAGAGAGAGTCTGGCACAGAAGCATTCCAAGCAGGGTCATGAATGAATTTGTATTCAGTGTCTGATTCCCTCGAAGCACTTCAGCAGGTGCTGAACTCTGCTATTAATTTCTTTTTCTGTGCAAGCCCTCTATGAAGGCATTAGTATTCTTATATTTGGTTATTATACAAAGTGCTGCAAAGCTTCACACCTTCTGCAGGCAACCAAATTGGTGTTGGTTCTGTCTCGGCAGTTTGATCCATTCATAACAGACTATTGCATCAGCAAGCTTGGTCCCTTCATATTGGGCAATTACATAATTTGCTCAGCTGCAGTTCACTTAATGGAACTTGTAGCGGCGATCTTCCCAATGGATTATGCCCTAAATAAGACGTCTTGCTGATTTTACTGGGACTTGGTAGCAAATAAAGAACTATCCAAGTGCTTTTGCTAGATCAGGCCCATGGGCAGAAATATAATCCAGTACTTCCTCAAGTGCAGTTTGAAAGCCTCCTTTGAAAGCTGACGTGCGCTGAAGAGACGGGAACTGAGTTTCCTCAGAGTCTCTGGTGTATTTTTAAGAACCAGCACTGACATATGACGTTGTGCACAACAAAGAAACGCAGGTGTCCTTTTAAATTAAAAAAGCAGATATGAGTGTAGGAACAAGCGCATTTGCTACTTGAGATGGCTTTAGGGAGTAGGAAGCAAAGAACATCTCTCTGATGACAGGCAAGAGGGAAGAACTAGATTATTTACATGTATAAATTAATAATGGCACATGGAAAAGAACGGGAGGGGGATTATTGTGGTATTTGAAAATATAATGCAGAAAACCCTGCCAAACATTAAAGGGTTGGGAAAGACATACCCAAAGCCAGCAGTCAGTGACACTTCAAGCAGTATTTTAGCTGCGCTAATCTCCAGAGTATTTCCACCTCCAAATGGTTGCGGCAAAGGCCACGATCTCTTGTCTCACAGTATTACAGCAGAGACAAATAGATCATGGAACAAGACTGTAACTGTCCAAATGAGAACAGTGAGATTATTAGTTTTAATTGTACAGTACTTAATGAATTTCGGGTACTTACAGTACGGACCTGTGAGTTACTTTACCTTACGTTCATTGATCGGGTTTAGACTGAAAGAGCTAGGCACAGGATTTCATTCGCAGTCTCATAAAATAAACTGATTTATTACCAGTGTTAAAATACATTGGTGGTTGGTTTATTTTAAATATACCATACATATTATGCTTACTCGGTATATTGGTCTTAAGACCGTAATAATAAACTAATAACAATAATATACTGTAAATGCTGCTATCTATGCAGAATTCTTTAAGGGTGGGTGGTGAGGTGTCTAGATTAAGACAAAGCTGATCCTTCCCGTACTTTTCTTATAGCACCCCCAAATGCCTCCCCCTTCTAGCTATAATCAATGACCTTGCAAAATCTGCACTCACGTATTCAAATTCCCCTCACTCATCCCAGTCTTCTCTCCGTTGCATAGAGTCAAATCTGATGGTGTCAATCCACATGACTTTTTTTTAAAAAAACCAACAGGCTTTCAATGATGTCATCATGTCAGATGTAGCTTGTCACATCATCCAGTTTGCTATGTGAATCTGATTGGGTAGGACCAAGCATGTGGCAATTTAGGACAGAATATCCATCAGTCACTACAAATAGCTTCTTAGGACCCTATCCCCCAAATTGACCAAGGGTGTGGTCTAGTTTCCTGCTGAACCTTCCCGCTGTCTTCTCACACATATCATTCCCGCATGTGGAAGACTCTCATGGACCCACCTCCATGATTGGAATGCTGTACTTACTCCTCTTTTCCCAATATGGAGGCCTCTCCATGGAATGGCTCACTGATCTCAAAGTGACCTGGGTTGACGGTTAAATTTAGTAAGACCGATGCTCCTGAAACATTGGAGAGGGAGAAGGGACAGATCACTGTTGTTTCCATCTAGATCCAACTATAGCTTTCCTTTCATAGAAGAGCCAGATAACTACAGACGAGGCTATGTCTGTGGGAAAAAATGACCTCCTCCAGCTATCCTAATATTGCACTGAGCATAGGAGAACAAGAGTGTGATATGAGTAAAATAAACAGCCTAACCTCCCTCAGGGAGATCACTAAATGCCACTCAGCTTGCTGGTTCCTCTAGGCTGAGAACAGCGATTGCTGAGCCTTGTCCAAGTTTTGGTGTCCTCTTTGGCAAAGCTCTGTTTGCTTGTTCTGTTCACTTTGTATGCAATCAGCTCAGCTTTCTTTTCAGGTTAAAAATGTGCTTTGCAAGAAATACAGATGGCTTTTGTTTATTCAGCTTGGGATACTCATCATCCTGTAGCATTTCACTGGGTAATACTGTAGTTCTGTCAGGATCTTCTGGAATTGGGTGCTCGACTTGGGAGGAGGACACAGGATTGGAGCAAGTCAGATAGGACCAAATTCAGCCAAAGTTCAAAATGAAGCACCATTCATTCAATGGGAGAGTTAAGGATGTGTCTGTACAGCACTGGGTGTTGTATTTTCATTGCACTGTTGCAGGGGTTCCCAAACCTGGTGAAACTTTGAGCACTGTTAGAAGTTTAAGAACAGTTAGGGGTGCCACAACAAAATGACTGCCATGGAGTTGGAACCAATCACAAAAATGTTGGTACAGCAAATTAAGATGTTGGATGTTCCCTGCAGACACAAGGGGTTACATCATAGGGTCTTTTGAAGCAACATCTACTGTAAAGAAGTAGGCAAAAGCTGGGTTTGACTCTCTGATTTGGAGATAAGAGGCTTCAGGTGAAAAACAAGTGGGTACCAGAGACAAACCAGCAGGCACTATGGGCACCATGAAGGATTGCCAAATCCAGTTTGGGAAATTCCTGGAAAACCTGGGAATGGAGGAGTCTGGGCTGGACAGGGAGCTCAGCAAGAATGTGATGCCATACAGTCTACCCTCTGAAACTTCCATTTTCTCCAGGAGAACTGATCTCTGTAGTGTTGTGATCAACTGTAAATCTGGGAGAACTCCAGAACCTATCTGGAGGTTGAAACCATCACACCATGCTGTACCCTGTACAATAGCCATCACTCATCTTCTGGACTGTCTTGCCACATAGGAAAATTCAGTTGTGAAAGATAGCTATAGTGCAATGACACCACAATATTCTACTCAGTGTGGCTGCAGCCTTAAAAACATGCTCAAGTATTTTATTTTATTTGTACATTAATATACCCTTTCTGACATTACATTCAGAGTGGTTCTCAAACCGAAATAACTCTTACAATATAATACACGGAGCACGAATGGGAAAGGGTACAGAAAAGAAAGAGGAAAACAAGCATTGCCTGCCTCTGCCTAGTGACCCTGGACATCTTTGGGGGTATTCCATCCAACTCCTTGTCAATGGCGGCTGAGGTCATGAACGTGGCCAGGAAGGCATTCTTTAATTTACACCAGGTTCAGCAGCTGGCCCCCCTCCTATCTTGCCCGAATCTAGCCACTGTAATCCATGCAATAGCCACCTCCAGACTGGATTACTGTAACTCGCTCTATGTAGGGCTACCTTTGATGCTGACCTGGACACTTCAGCTGGTCCAGAATGCAGCAGTGAGGGTCCTAACTGGAACCCCTATCAGAGCACATATCCAGCCAGTGCTCTGCCAGCTGCACTGGCTCCAGATGGAATTCTGGATCAAGTTCAAGTTGGTTTTAATCTTTAAAGCCGTTCACAGTCTGGGAGCAACGTATCTTTGGGACCGCCTCTCCTGGTGTCCGCCCCCCCCCCCCCCCCCGAAGAGCATTACGCTCCTCAAGCAACAAAATACTGACGGTCCTGGGGCCGAGGACCGTTCCCCTGGCACCAACTAGACCTAAACCTTTTCAGCGATAGCTCCAGTTTTGTGGAATGCACTTCCAGGTGAGATCCAGGCCCTACTGGATTTAGTTCAGTTCCGCAGGGCCTGCAAAATGGAACTGTATCACTAGGCTCATGTGAGAGTTCAGGGAGTCTTTATATGCTGCCCTCTATTTCTTCCCCTTCCCTCTCTCTCTGGGAACAGTGACATAGTTGATACGCCGTCTGGTTAATTGTTGATTCTGTACGTATAGATTTTAACTGTTTTTAAATTGCTTATTTATGTTGTAATCCACTCTGAGCCACACAGTTGTGGGAAAGGGTGGAATAGAAATCTAATAAACAAATAAATAAGCAAACTACTAACCAGAGGCAATCCTATTTAGCTTCCAAGATAGGGCTGCCAAGTCCAACTTGGGAAATATCTGGGGACTTTGGGGGTGGAGCCAGGAGAAAGGAAGTGACATCATTTTGTGAAGTCACATCCTGTGATGTTGCTTCCACATGCTTCCACATGAACTCATGAAGTTTCCTAATACTGAATCAGGCCATTGGTCCATCAAGGTCAGTACTGACTACTCAGACTGGTAGTGGCTCTCCAGGGTCTCAGGCTGAGATCTTTAATGTCACCTATGACCAGATCCTTTTTTAGCTGAAGAGGCTGATACCTCCTGCATGTCAAGCAGATGCTCTATCACTGAGCAACGGCCCCACTGAATCCTTCCTCATCTCGGCAGAATATGATTTTCATATCATAAGAACAGGAGAGAAGCCACAGTGGATCGGCCCATCCAGTACAGCCCATCCAGTACAACACTCTGTGTCACAACAGTGGCCAAAAATACCAGGTGCCCTCAGGAGGTCCAGCAGCGGGGCCAGAACTCCAGAAGCCCTCCCACTGTTGCCCCCCAAACACCAAGAATGCAGAGCATCACTTGCCCCAGACAAAGGGTTCCATTTAGACCTTGTGGCTAATAATAGCCACTGATAGACCTCTGCTGGATGGAGACAGAGAGAGATAGACAGACAGACAGAAAAAAGAAAGAAAGAGGGAGAGAGAGAGAAGGAAAAAAACTGGCAGAGGCACTTACTTCCATTTAGACCTTGTGGCTAATAATAGCCACTGATAGACCTCTGCTGGACGGGGACAGAGAGAGAGACAGACAGACAGACAGACAGAAAAAAGAAAGAAGGAGAGAGAGAGAAGGAAAAGAGCTGGCACAGGCACTTACTTCCATTTAGACCTTGTGGCTAATAATAGCCACTGATAGACCTCTGCTGGATGGGGACAGAGAGAGAGAGAGAGAGAGAAAAGAAAGAAAGGGGGAGGGGGAGAGAGAGAGAAGGAAAAGAGCTGGCAGATGGACTTACCCCAGGCCCAGCAGCAGCAACCACCTTTCAATCTTACACCAGCGGCATGCAAAAGCAGGCCCTTCAGTAAGAGCTTAGTCCCTCGTTAATCTCTGGGTGGGGCTCTCTTGCTAACTCTTAAAGGGGAAATGTCTGGTGAGGCTTTTCACTGCAGGCTCTTCAGACATTTCCCTTTAAGAGGCCTGGAAGGGAGAGGGCCCGGCAGGCTCTGACGTTCCCCTCCTGTTGGCAGCCATTGCCTCCCCCCGGTGGCCAGTTTTGGAAAAGTGGGGGGGAAGCATGAAAAATCGGTGTTTCCCCTGCACTACCGGGGGACTTGGCAGCCCTATTCCAAGACCTGATGAGACAGGTCTTGCCTTGGCGAGAAAATACCTATTTTCTTCATCCCATGCAGCAACGATCTGAAGAGTGATATGACCTCATGGCAAAGAGACGTCTCTTCAGTCCAGACTTGAATCCAGTTTAGTCCCAACATCATTAATGTTAAAAAAAAATAGCATTCAGTAGAAGGAAATGATTCAGCTTACAGTGTAGGTCTGAAGTGTACTAATTGTCAGATCATTCTGGGTTAGGTTGGAAGCTGCCTCTTGATGCTTTAGTTCTAAAGCACCAGGCCCAATCTAGTGGTCATTTTTGGAGGGCCTGAATTGTAGCACTGGTTTTCCTGGGCAATATTGTGAAGAGTTACTCCAGCTTTAGCCGATGGGCATCAGTGTTCTGACACTAACGTAACTCTGCACAGAATTGTCCTGTTAATCCATTTAATCTGTAGATTAATTGGGATAAACCAATTTTAATGGTGACAAGAAATTTTAATGTTTTGATCCATCTATCACAGTAGTATGTTCATGGCAAATGAAACAATGAAAGTATGATCCTAAAGCATGTTAACTTACAGGTAAATCCCACTGATTTCAGTGGAATGGACTCTATAGTTAGGCATGAGGGTTTGGCATTCCCTGGCCTAAAGAAGAAGAGAAGAAGAGTTGGATTTATACCTCGCCCTTCACTCATGACTGACACTCAGAGTCTCAGAGCGGCTTACAATCTCCTTCCCTTCCCCTCCCCACAACAGACACCCTGTGAGGTAGGTGGGGCTGAGAGAGCTCTGAGAGAACTGCTCTTGAGAGAACAGCTCTGAGAGAACAGCTCTGAAAGAACTGTGACTGACCCAAGGTCACCCAGCTGGCTGCATGTGGAGGAGTGGGGAATCAAACTCGGTTCTCCAGATTAGAGTCCCCTGCTCTTAACCAGTATGCCAAACTAGCTAACCAAGGATGTGTGAAAGTTGCTGACCATCTCATGTAACAGAAATGTGTGATAAGGCATCACAGCATCCAACATTTCTCTCCCCCCTGGAAGCAGCAGTCAATTAACTGGAACTGGGAGCAGATGCATGCAAGAAGCATGCAAGTTCCATCTTTCCAGTTTCCAGGAAAGCCATGCCCGGGCAAGGACCCATTTTAGTGCCCCTACTTACGTTGCAGGGCTCAGGGTCTTTGCTGTCTGAATGATGGCAGTTGATATCGTGTGACTTGTCCGTTGTAATGCTCAGTTTCCTGGCTGTGAGTTTTCTTTGGAAAGTTCTCAGTATTCCAAGTGGCGAGTCTGGTTTATGTTATATTATGTCCAATTCACATGGAAGTATTTTTTCAGTGCTTAAAAATAACACTGATTCTTCTTTTGCTGCAGGGAGCATATTCCGCTGGATACATCGTTGTTGAATTTCTTAATGTAAATGGTTTAAGAGTGCCAATTAATGCAATATCTGGGGTGGGTTTTTTTTGGTAAAACCAAATAGTGCTTTCTTACCTGGGAGACAATCTTAGTATGAATGGTGCTTGTCCTGCCAGATGTAGAAGTACATATTCCTCCAGATACCTCTTGGTGTTCTCCTCCATGGGCTTTCAAAGGTACCAATTATGTTGTACAAACACGCAGAGGAAATGGCTGCACATTGCTGAGACTGCAGCCCATTAGACACATTTTAGCAATCACACGAGGAAATATGACTGTGGAATGGTGGAACACGAGCTTCCATTGTAGGGGATGTGGAGTCGGAAGGTAATTAATCAAAACCCGAACTTAATATATCCCATTCTTTAACATGGCTATTGTAACTAATCCAAATTGGAAAAATGTAGTTGTTCAGATATAATGAGCGGAGAATGTCAATCCTTAGTTTTCTGGTGCCTTCTGGTCATCGTTTCTGTCCAACAAGGATTATTGCACAGTGGTACATCACTCCAAGAAAACTGAAATTGTATACAGCAAGGTATTTCACCTATGTGCTGGAAACATTGTGGAAGTATCAGGACTTTCCAACACTGCTGGTGAGATTGTGTTATAATCCAAAATTTTTGGCAAGAGGTATTATTGCAAAGAAAACATTTGACAGATCATACCATCCCATTTATACCTGAAATTATATTATTGAATTACTGGCAAGATGTGGATATACCACAACTTAGTAAGGAATTAATGATGATACTTCTCACTGCAGCCAAAACCACAATAGCGACGTGCTGGAAGATTCCAGAGGCTCGTTCCACTAAAAATTGGTTCTTTAGGATATGGGACTATCTCATAATGGACAAGATTTCAGATACAATATCTAAAAATGATCAGACTTCAGGAATACCTAACTATTTAGAAAGATGGTTCCCAATTTTAGGAAAACTAGATGATACTTTGGAGATTCAAAATAATACACGGGGCTACCGTTACCTTAATCTTTTAAAAACTAGTTGGTTATTGTAACATGGTCACATTATGCTAATAGATACAGAAATTGTTATAATTATAAAAACTAATGCTTCTCTTATCCCCTAGTTGTTGTAATTACATTGTTAAAATTGATTTTTGTTGTTTAGTTATGGTAATGGAATTTTTGTAAGAAATATCATTTTATTTACAAGTTGGAACAACATTTTGAAAACTGCAATGTAATTCAGTACTAGACATTTAATTGTAATTGTTAAAATTAAAAATATGGAAAATTATATATATATATATATATATAAAGAGAGTGAGGGAAGAGCATGACTCAGTAGATAACAGACGTGACAGACAGGCATGTTGATTCATCAGCAGAGTGTATTATAAACTGAGGACTGAGTTGTTTGTGAACAGTGTTTCTGTTCATCACCATACTGACTGGGTGTGGTTTCTGGAATCCCAGGTAAGTTTGGAGCAGCACCATATCCCTTTCCAAATTGCATTGTTCATTCAGACAACCTTATCCCATGAGTTCTTGGCTGTCTGCCACCCTGGCCACTGGTGGGGGACGGAGGGGTAGAGTTGCCAGGTTCAGGTTGAGAAACTCCTGGAGATCTGCGAGTGGAACTTGGGGAGGACAGGGACTTCACTGGGGTACAATGCCATAGAGCCCACCTGCTAAAGCATCCATTTTCTCCAGGGGAAATGATC
This sequence comes from Lepidodactylus listeri, assembly GCA_029233225.1. NCBI lineage: Eukaryota > Metazoa > Chordata > Lepidosauria > Squamata > Gekkonidae > Lepidodactylus > Lepidodactylus listeri. The sequence goes on along the minus strand of JARCFY010000001.1, from coordinate 52,260,897 downwards.
TCTGTAGTCTGGAGATGAGCTGTAATTCGAGGAGATCCCCAGGCCCCACCTGGTGGCTGGCAGCTGTCACATTTGCTATTGTGTGAGTGAGCTGAGTGAGAACAATTGCCTGACTTGGGGCTCCAGCAGGGGTGTAGACTTTTCTGAAGTCCGGGGGGGGGGGGCTCTTTAGCGTGCACACCAAGCACGCGCGCTCGCTGGGGGCGATGTTTCCGCCCCCCCCCCGGAAAACCTACCGCCAGCTGCTGCGCCTCCCCAGCCCTTCCGAGGCTCACCAGTCGGGGCTGCTGGTGCCTTTCCCTCCCCCTCCGCCCTGGCCACTCCCTCCCTCACCCCTAAAAGAGGAAGAGGGAGAGCTAAGGAGGAGAGGAATGGCCAGGCCGGTGTGGGGGGAGAGAGGCACCAGCTGGCAAACCTTGGAAGGGCCCGGGAGTGCGACGTTTTCCCGGGGGGGGGCTCAGTCTTCCCCCCCTGCTCCTGCCTCCGTTCCTCCGTCCAGCACCCTGGGCATTTGCCCAGCTGGTTCCTGGACGGAGGGAGGGAGGAACGGAGCAGGGGGAGAGGTGGTGGCGGCGGTAGCCGGCCAGGCAGCCGGCCTGGGTGCTCCATTTTCCCAGGGGTGGCTGAGCCCCCCCCCCTGGGAAATTTCAGGGGTGGCTCGAGCCCTCGAGTCCCCCCGTAGTTTATGCCTATGGGCTCCAGCGTGCCCACTCTGTCAACTCTGGAGTGATGCTGCCAGCTTCCTTGGTATTATGTTCTGGCCAGGGAGCTGCACACGCAGTCGGCCAAATACGTGGAGCTTCGCTCTCAGGGACAATAGACCCAGTGGATCCTAGCAGGGACCAATGGGGAAGCCTGCATCCTGAGATAGACCAATAAGATGCAGGAGCACTGTAAATAGCGAATCACGGATATTGGGTGTGTGCATGGGTGCAGTTGAACAGGGATATAAGTAGACCTGTGAGTCCAGCTAGCAGTCTTGTTCCAACCTCTGAATAAACTTATGAGCTGATTTCACTGAACACGTCTGGCGATGAAGGTGGAATCCCGATGAGCGAAATCGACTCCGACTCCAACACCACATGGAGCACCGATCCTCCGGTAACCGAACAACACCAGGCTCCAGTGCCACCTGGCACTGCCGACCGCCTCACAGGACACCGCTCACCACATCACTCCAGAATCATGGCTGCCGCTCTGGGACAACTCACCACATTCAACCCCACTCGCCTCATTGCTGTGGGAAGCCTGGGTTGAACAGTTGAAGTACTTTTTCCTGGTCCAGGAAATGACAGATGTGGGTAGGAAGAAGGCATGGCTCCTTAGTTTGTGTGGCATCGACACAATCCGCCTGGTGCAAAGCCTCATTGTACCCAAGATGCGCAACGATTCCTCCTTCGACAAGCTGATCACGGCAATGAAGACGTACTTCGCGCCAAAACCATCAAAGGTGGTGATGCGAATGGACTTCTGTGCTCGCTCCCAGAAGGTCAAGGAATTCACGACAGACTTCATGGCAGATCTACACAGACTTGCAGTAGGATGTGAGTTCCCATCAGTTAAGGACACCCTCCTCACCCATTTCATGTGGGGTGTTCGCGAGCAGAAATGCTGACAGAAGCTCATGGCAATCGAGGACCTGAAGCTCGATGTAGCATGTAGAGCAGCCACCACCTACAAGAAGTCCCAACATGACCGCCAAAGAAAGATGGCTCACCGTATGGCCACCGTCTCCAGTCCTGAGGAATCGGACCAGGACGATGTCCACCAGGTATGCTGCCCTGACTGCCAAGGACTGGCCCAGCTACCCAACACTCCCGCCCCAGCACAATCATGCTCCTCAGGGCCCCCTGTGTGTGCCAGTTGTGGTGAGGGGCATGAATGCCACACCTGCAGATTTTGGGATGCCACTTGCCAACTGTGTGGGGAAATGGGACATATTGCCAAGGTCTGCCACTCCCGTTCCAAATGCCAGTCAACCGCGCACCAAGAAGCCATGGAACTCCATACCACCACATCACATGCACAACGCCCAGGTAATGAATTTGCCCTCAAACAATCCCAACAAAATACACGTTACTGTGTTAGTAGAAAGGTCTCCATGCAAAATGAAATTGGACACTGGGTCCTCCTCAATAATTTCAGCAGCCACCCTTAAGAGACTGCCCCAAGGGGGGACCCCCGCTGGAGATGCCAGTGGCTTAATGCTATGGGATTTTCAAAAAAACCTGGTAGCTATCAAGGGGTGTGGCAAATTCCATGTACAGTATAAAGGCTTTAACGGACTCTTAGACTTGCTCGTGGTGGAAGACAAACTAACCAGCCTTTTGGGACTTCTGTGGTTTGTACCCTTAGGATTTGGGGTGACCAGGGTGAACCACGTACAGCCCATGGACTTTCAGGCTGTGTGTTCAGAGTTCCTGGCAGTTTTTGATGGCGCGCTCAGCTGCTATACTGAGCTGCCGGTCTCTCTCAAACGTGACCCTCTGGTCTGGCCTATCCCCCCGAAGGCCCGGTTACCCCTGTTTGCTCTTCAGCCTAAGATTGATTGCAAACTGGACCATCAGGTCAACCAGGGGGTGCTTGAACCAGTCCTGCACGCCAAGGGGGAGACCCCCATAGTTACCCCGGTCAAACCGAATGGGGACGTCCGGATATGCATGGACTATATTTGGTCCCCATAGTCAGCCACGTCCTTGCGACATTGGCTGGGGCCACAATTTTCGGCAAACGGGACCTGGCACAAGCCTATCAGCAGCTGCCCATAGACGACGCCACCGCCAAGGTGCAAACAATCATCACTCATAAAGGAGCGTTCAAGGTGCAGCGGCTGCAATTAGGGGTTAGTTGCCCTGGGAATGATGTTTTACTTGTGGCCGCAGACCCGGCAACCTTTGCCTCCTGGCTGCGAATGGTCCTGCAGCACTTCAATGAGGCTGACCTAAAGGTGAAGTGGGAGAAATGCTTGCTGGGCATCCTGTTGGTGAAGTTCCTCAGGTTCCAGGTCGACGCCCAGGGCATCCACCCCATGCCAGACAAGATCCGGGCCATCACAGAGGCGCCCACTCCATCATCAAAGACTGAACTACAGGCCTTCCTGGGCCTATTCAATTTCTACCACACCTTCCTCCCCCACAAGGTGGCAGTAGCCGAACCCCTGCATCGCTTCCTGGACAAGCACACACTATGGGTCTGGGAACCCCAACATGCCGCAGCTTTTCAAGCTGTAAAGGACTTGCTGACCTCCTAAGCGGTGCTGGCACATTTTGACAAGGCCCTCCCCGTGGTCTTGGCATGTGACACATCTTCCTATGGAGTGGAGGCAGTCTTGGGTCACCATTTGGTGGTTGGCAGGGAGGTCCCGATCATGTACTACTCACACACCCTGTCCGCAACAGAGCGCAATTATGCACAAATTGATAAAGAGGCCCTAGCTATCGTGGCTGGAATGAAAAAGTTCCATGACTACCTATATGGCCGGCCTTTCATGATCCTGACTGACCACAAGCTGCTCTTTGGCCTCCTGGCTCTGGACAGACAGACCTCACAGATGCTGTCTCCCAGGGTCCTCTGCTGGTCCATCTTCTTGGCCGGCTACACGTATATGCTTGTCCACTGCCCAGGCAAGGCCATAGGACATGCAGACACCCTCAGCTGTCTCCTGCTGCCTGCCTGTGACCCTGATTCAGCCCCAGCACACCATGTCACCCTGGTAGAGGACCTGCCCAACTGGCTGGTACAGATAGCAGAGGTAGCCCACCATATGGCCCGCAATAGCCTCCTCACCCAGGTCCTGGACTGGGTGGGGAAAGGGTGGCCCATCACAGTGGGACCAAATTTTGCCGCATTCTTGTCCAGGAGAAATGAACTGTCAGCACATAAAGGGTGCCTCCTTTGGGAGAGTAGAGTTATTGTGCCCCCCCTGCGCAAAAGGGTCCTCACAGCGCTGCACGAAATGTACCCCACAATCCATGGACACAGCTCCACATAGACTTTGCTGGGCCATTCCAGGGCCAGATCTTTTTTATCTACACCAAGTGGCTTGAGGTGGTTCCCGTGGGCTCCACCTCCTTGAAAGCAGCCATCTGGTCCATGTGGAAGATCTTCAGTACACATGGTTTCCCTGATACTCTTGTCTTGGACAATGGTATAGCCTTCACATCAGCGAAGTTAACAAAGTTTGTCCAGTACTACGGGATCCAGCATGTCCACTCAGCACCCTTCCACCCCGCCACCAACGGCCAGGCAGAATGTATGGTCCGCACCACTAAGGACACCCTGCACCACCTGGACAAAGGTGATTGGCACCACAAACTGGCCACCTTTCTATTCAGCCAGCACACGACCCCCCATACCACGACTGGCCGCAGCCCAGTGGAACTCCTGATGGGCCAGCGTCTCACCACCCAGTTGGACCACCTACATCCTGACCGGGCCCCGGAATACAGTGCTGCTCCCAAGACTTGACCAGCTCTGAGGGTTGTTCCCAGGAGATCCAGTTTTCACCTGGAACTTCGCAAAAGGGTCCCAATGGGTCCTGGGCTGGGTAGTTCGAGTAACGGGCCCAATGTCCTATGAGGTCTCTGGGGAAGATGGGCAGGTGTGGCAGTGACACATCAACCATCTCCGGTGGCAGATCCTACCAGAGGACCCGGAGGAATCCACAGAGGAATACGAGACTGACAAGGAGCCCCCGCCTGACACAGGCCAAGAGCCTATCATGGAAGGACCAGCCCAGGACAAGACTCTAATGGCAGAGGTGGCCGCCCCCCTGGGACATGCCCCCTCCAACACCAGAACCGCAAGCCGCCAGTGCAGACGCTCCCACAACACATCCAGAGAGGCCCAATCCAGCACCCGAATGGGACGACGCAGCTCCTGGAGTACACAGGCCCACCTGAGAGTGAAAGCAACCTGCCTACCTCCAAGACTATGTGTGCCAGGGGTCTTCTGAACTATGGGGGGAGGGGTGTTATGTTCTGGCCGGGGAGCCCAGCACACAGTCAGCCAAACACGTGGCCAAGCAAAGGCATCGAGCTTCACTCCCAGGGACAATAGACCCAGCAGATCCTAGTAAGGACCAACGGGGAAGCTTGCATCCTGAGATAGACCAATAGGATGCAGGAGCACTGTAAATAGCGAATCACGAGTGTTGGGTGTGTACATGGGTGTGGTCGAGAACAGGGATATAAGCGAATCTGCGAGTCCAGCTAGCAGTCTTGTTTCGACCTCTGAATAAACTTATGAGCTGATTTCACTGAACACGTCTCTGGACCCAGTACTTTACACTTAGGGTTCCACGTGTCCTCCTGTGCTCACTTAGTAAGGCTGCCTGGTCTTTTGGATTGCCCAGAGCAGGCCTCCATACCCACTATGCTCTGCTGCTTCATATCTCTTTCTTAGGAACAGAGAACCTCCCTCTGCCCATCCCGTCTGCCTCCTTAGAATAAGATGGCACATCTCTATCCTATGTCACTCTCCTGTTTATTTTAGGGGGTTGCCTGATTCTTCCCTTTGTCCATTAGAGAAGCAAGAATTTTGCCAACTAAGCAAGGCGCCTTTCAAGCAATCATTTTGGCAAGGAAGAGTCCTTAGGCCAGATGGAGAGTCCCTGAGAACTTCGCTCCGCTGGGATGGGAGCAAAAAAGGTAGTAGTCAGTGCATTTTGCCTTATTCATGTATAACATTTTTCTTATCCCCCAAGAAATTCAGGACTGTTGGCCTGGTTTGTTTGCTATGCTGTTCTTGGCCATCTGACAGCAATGCTGATTCTGTGAACTTAGGCAGATTATGAGAGGGAGGGCAGGTAGGGTTGCCTCGGTGCGTCAGTCTTGTAGCCCTTTCTTACATACCCAGGAAACTGCTGGTCACCACTTCGGGGCCAGGAAGTAATTTTTCTCCAGGCCAGTTTGGCCGGGGATCCTGGAGGGTTTTTTTTGTCATCTTCTGGGCATGGAACAGGGGTCACTGGGGGTGTGAAGAGGGAGGTATTTGTGAATTTCCTGCATTGTGCAGGGGGTTTGACTAGATGACCCTGGAGGTTCCTTCCAACTCTGATTCTATGATCCCACCTCTTCTGTCTTCAACACTGGCCTGATTTATACATTGATGCATATTACTTGGTTTCTCTACACTTGCTTGGCTCAGGTGTATTTGGAGCCTATAGCTGAATGTGTGAGCTTACTCACTGCGTGTGAGGCGAGATGAAAGCTCAGTCTGTGGTGCTATATCTGCGATGGCCTGTTCACACTGCTTGGAGAAGTGTTTGCTACTCATTAAGAGTCAGTCAGGAGTGAGAAATGTAAAACAAACTCATTTCTTCCGCATGCCTGCTTAACCTCTTCTGTTCCAAGACCCTGCTGGTCTCTCTCTTTGCTGCTCTGCTGAATCATTTCCTCAGTGTTGTCCCCTCAGTTCATGTGCCGAGGCTCAGAGCAGTGATGAAAGGGGGGCAGGGAATAGCAACATCACTGACATCCCTATTAGGGTTGCCCAGCCTCCAGGTGGGGCCTGGGGATCTTCCGCTTTTGGAACTGGTCTCCAGCTGACAGAGATCAGCTCCCCTGGAGAAAAGGTCTGCTTTGAAGGAGGGACTCAATGGCATTGTACCCTGCTGAGGCCCCTCCCCTCCCCAAACCCCGCCCTCTCCTGGATCCACCCCCAAAGTCTCTAGGTATTTTCCAACCCAGACCTGGCAACCCTAATCCCTATGTCACTTCCGAGTACAACCCAGATGTGACAAAGTTTAGCTCTAAGAATTGCTGAAAACTCTGTGGTGATCTCCTAGAGCTTCATTTGAATCACATCATAAAACTTTCAGGTGTGATTTTTTGTGTAAGGGTGTGGAATGGACTGCATTGTTACATATACTGGGTGATGTGAGAGGTCAGAGGTTCCAGCCTCTGTCATGGGGGTGAAGGTAAACAAAAGTGTAATCAAGGAAGAAACAGTCTGAATTATAAGAAAATTCACATTAGTACAGGAGCGGAGTTCAAGAGTCCTCAGTTTAATCTGTGTGGTAGACAGTACAGTTACAGTTGCCAGGAACCCCTGTCAACCAGTGGGGGTGGGTGACTTACTGGCAGCAAACTGAGGCCTAGGCCTTTGTTACAGGTGATAAGGTGACTTAACTTCCAGCAGGGGCGTTGACTTTCTAAATCCCCGGGGGGGGCAGGGGCTCTCTCGTGCGCGCGCGCGGGACCATGTCTCTGCCGCTCCCTCCCCCCCCGGCCCAGGGAGGCAGACCCACGACGGCAGCCAGCTGGCCGGGCTTCGCGCGGGCGACTATGTTCCCGCCGCCTCTCTCCCCCCCCCTTCGCCTCAGGGAGGCAGGGCAGGCCGGGGGTGAAGGAGAGGCGGCGACGGCCGGCTGGGCGAGCATTTTGCCGGGGGTGGCTGAGCCCCCCCCGGGAAATTTCGGGGGAGGCTCGAGCCCTCGAGCCCCCCCGTAGTTGACGCCCATGATTTCCAGTACACAGCGGAAGTGACTTCACCACATTGCTGGTGACAGAGGCCTTTTTGTCAGTTTGCTGCAGGTAAGTTCATCAGCTGGCCAGCTGATTGGTCCCAGAGCAGGAAATCCCCCTTCCCCAGCAGGGGTCTGGGAACCCCAAGTACAGTGGAATTGGAGGGGGGAGTGCACAGTTCAAAACTGACTGCAGCTGTTTTTCCTCCAAAAGGTAAAACATATGGGATATGAGATAAAGGTGGCTTGTTGGAAAAAAGATGTTAAACGGACCCACACATCCATACCAGTCCTTCATTCAGGTCTAAGCCACCTACAGCCGCTGCATTTGATAAGAGAAATTCCTTTGGAAACTGGAAAGTATTGGAGTTGGGAGGCTGGTAACAGTGAAATCAGCATAGTGGTTTATTGCGGGTCAAGATGGAACATGAGAAACCCCGGGCTCAGAGCCCTCTTTTATGCTGGTTGGAGATAATCGCCCAAATGTCCTGATAGGACCTTAAGTCAGTGGTTGCTGTTCATAGGTCCCCTGTGGGAGACCTAGGGTTGTTTAGGATCCGACCGGCTATTGTTCTACCTGGCCGAAGCTCAGGTAGATTCTGGCCATGTGCGATGACCACGTGGTGGTCACCATTACGAAAGTCACTGGTGACTGCGCTCTTGATACACAACACCCCTCCCCCCCATAGTCCAGTTCCCCCCTGCACGCATAGTCTTTCAAGTACCTTCGCCGGTGATGCTCGTGTTCTGAGCGCCGGGGGGTTGCTGGCCACGGGGTGCTGTTTGGCTTGGGGAGCGGGGTTGCTGGTGGTTCCTTGGGGCTGCTTGCGGGAACATCCCGTAGCGGCCCGGGCAGCGTCACTTCACTGAGATGGTCGATAGGCAGGGGTTCCGCAGACTCTGCGTTGGGGTCAGATTCCTGGAGCGTGGTCAGTACTGGATCAGCAGAAGCGGGAGTCTCAGGGATGTTGGGTACGTTGCTTGGGAGGCACCGCTGGAGCTGGTTGATATGGCGCCACCACACCGCTCTGTCATCTGTGAAGACCTCATAGGAGAGCGGCCTGGTTGCTCTGATGATCCTTGCAGGGACCCAGGCCGGATCTCTGGTGTAGTTCTGGGTGTAGACAGGGTCCTCGGAGAAGAACCCTCATGCAGCTGGCTGGGACTCGAGCTTGGCACTGCTGCTGATGGCACGGTCCAGGTGGAAGCAATCCAGCAAGGAGCCAAGGCGCCGCCCCATCAGTAGCTCCACCGGTCGGCAGCCCATCCCCATGTGTGGAGTGTTCCACTGGCCGAATAGGAACTTTATCAGCTGCAGCTCCCAGTTCCCTGGTTCCATCTGCTTTAGGGCATCTTTGGTGGTCCTTACCATCCGTTCCGCCTGGCCATTGGTTGTGGGATGGAAGGGTGCTGAGTGGATGTGCCAGATACTGAAGGAGTCCATGAATCGCTGGAACTCCCTGGATGTGAAGGCTATTCCGTTGTCCATTACGAGGGTGTCAGGCAACCCATGGGTGGTGAAGATGCGCCACAGTGCATGGACAGCCGCTTCGGTTGAGGTAGACCGCACCGGGACTACCTCTAGCCACTTGCTGTAGCTATCTACTATGATAAAAAAAAACAACTGGCCCTGGACCAGCCCTGCGGGCCAGGGCTTTCATCCAGACAATTCCGGGATGGGACTCGTGGAGGGCTGCTAGGACCTTTGAGCAGAGCGACCCTGAGATTACCACCCTCGTGCCCCATAGTAAGCACCCCTTGTGGATGGACAGTTCATGCCGCCTTACTGTGAAAGCGGCAAAATCAGGGCCCGGATGGTCAGGCCACCCCCTCCCCACCCAGTCCGAGACCCGGGAGAGGACTCAGTCTCAGGCCGTGTGATGGGCCATGTCGGATACCTGGACAGGCCGGTCTGGGAGGTCCTCAACGAGCACAACATGGAAAGCAGGAGCAGGGTCTGGGTCACAGGAAGGCAGCGGGAGGCGGCTAAGGGCGTTGGCATGGCCCATGGCCTTTCTTGGGCGGTGCACCAGCTCGTACTGGTAACCTGCAAGGAAAATTGACCACCACAGGACCCGCAGGGACAGCATGTGCAGGGTCTGGCAGTGGGGAGCGAGGAGCCCCAGGAGCAGTTTGTGGTCAGTGGCCACTGTAAATGCCTACCATAAAGGTAGTCATGACATTTTTTCACCCCTGCAACGATGGCCAGGGCTTCTTTGTCGATCTGGGTGTAGTTTCGCTCTGCCGCTGACAATGTTCTGGAATAGTACGCCACCGGTACCTCCTGCCCGTTGGGAAGCTGATGGCCCAGGACTGCCCCCACCCCATTAGGAGATGCGTCACATGCCAGAATGACCGGCAAGGACTCGTCACAGTGGGTCAGGACAGCGTTAGAAACTAACAAGCCTTTCACTGCTTGGAATGCTGTTGCTTGTTGCGGCCCCCAAACCCATTTGGCCCCCTTGTCCAGCAACCTATGTTGGGGTTCAGCGACCACCGCCTTGTGGGAGAGGAAGGTGTGGTAAAAGTTCAGGAGTCCCAGGAAGGCCTGTAGCTCCACCTTTGTCGTGGGTGTGGGCGCCTCTATGATGGCTGCTACCTTCTCTGGGGTGGGGTGGATGCTCTGGGCATCGATGGTGAAGCCCAGTAATGTCACAGATGGGACGCCCAAGGTGCATTTGTCCTTGTGTACCTTTAGGCCGGCGTCCTGGAAATGCTGGAAGTCGGCCCACAGCCGAGTCTTGAAAGTGGCGGCATCCGGGGCTGTGATCAGAATGTCGTAGAAGAATGGCTTCACACCTGGAATGCCTTTTAAAACAGAGTCCATTAGCTGTTGGAACAACCCGGGAGTGACGGTGACCCCAAACTGGAGCTGCTTTACCTTGAACGTTCCCTTGTATGTGACGATCATCTGCGCCTCAGCAGTGGGTCGTCCACAGGGAGCTGCTGGTAGGCCTGTGCCAGGTCCAGCTTCCCGAATACCTTGGCCCCGGCAAGGGAGGCCAAAACATGGCTGACCACGGGCACTGGGTATGCGTGGTCTTGCAAGGCCAAGTTCAAAGTGCATTTGTAGTCTGCACAAATGTGGACCTCCCCGTTCGCTTTCAAGGGAGTTACCTAGCGTGGGAGACTGGCTCGAGCACGCCTTGTACCATGAGCTCGTCCAGCTCAGCCTCTACTTTTGGCCATATGGCCAGGAGAGGCCACCAAGCCGCCACTCAGATGGGGCAGAATGTGGGATCTAAGTCCAGGGAGACAGGGCCCCCCCAATAGGAGCCAAGTGTGCCATCAAAAATGGCTGGAAATTCCATGCAGACCAAAACATAGTCTGCGGCACCCACGCGGTACACCCCCATGACCCCCACCCCGAGGAGTTTGAACCAGGTGCGCCCCAGGAGACTGATGAGGTCTTGTTCCACAACGAGGAGGTCAAGGGGCCCGTCAAATTCGTGGTACTGGACCCTGACCTTGGCCAGCCCCTTGATTGTGACCGGGTTCTTTTGGAAATCCCAGTTGGCCAGCATAACCAGGGTCTCCTCTGTGGGCAGATCTGTTTAAAGGTGCCTGCGGAGACTATTGAATATGCCAACCCAGAGTCCAACTCCATGGAACAGGTGTTACCCTCGATCTGTAGGAGAGGGGCTGGGGTAGGTTCAGTACCTGTACTGCCATCATGAGGCTATCCACCATCTCGTAGTTTGCGGCGGTTGAGCGGCGGCTGGTCCGGGTGCGACAGGCCTTGGCAATGTGCCCCGTTTTACTGCAGGATCAGCAGACGGCATCCTGGAAATGTCAGGAACGTCGCTTGTGGGGGTCCACACAGCTAGTGCACATTGGGGGCGGCCTGTTTTTGGAAGAAGAGGGAAGAATGACAGTGGATGCTTGGTGCCAGGAGTGGGCCCAGGAGGAACTGGACTCACCCTTCTGCGAGTGCTGCTGCAGCTGGTGGACGTCCTTGTCCTCGGAAGATTTGGACCCAGAGGTAGCGGTGCGATGGACCTTGGTGGCCGGCTTATCCTTTAGAGTTGCTTCAAAAGCCACAGCTCTTTGTAGCATCTTCTCCAGGGTTGGCTCGGGAAGCGCTATCAGCCAGCACCGTAACTTGGCTTCTCGTACTCCCCCCATGAATGCTGTCTCCATGTGGTTGTCCACGTGGCAGAACTCACAGCCCACCGCCATGCGGTGGAGGTTGGCCAGGAATGTTGTGGCTGATTCTCTGGGCTGCTGTTGGTGCCGGATGAAGTCCAGGTGCAGGGCCATTTTGGAGGGTTTGGGGGCAAAGTAATCCCCAAGAGCCTTGGTTAGGATATCGTAAGGTGCCTCGAGGGGATCTTGTGGGGCAAGCAGGCTCTGGGCGACCCACATTGCGTCCACCCCACAAGTGCTCAAGAGCCAGGATCGCTTCATGTCCACATCGGTGATGCCCCAGACCATGAAGGCACATCCCAGCTGCTTGATCCATGCCTCCTAGGTCTTTGGACGAGACATGTCAAAAGGGGATATTGGTCCCGGAGCGTCAGCCATAATTACCGGAGCAGGAACAGCATGGTGACTGGTGTCCTCGTGGGCTTGCGGCGGGGCCTCAGAGTGCTGGAGCTCGGCAGTGCCTGGAGCCGGCGGATCAGTGCTCAGTGCAAGGCTGCTTGATTTGGCTGGAGAGTCACTCATTGGGATCCCATCCTTGTGGCCAGTGGAAAGTATTGGAGCCGGGAGGCCGGTAACAGTGAAATCAGCATAGTGGTTTATTGCGAGTCAAAATGGAACATGAGAAACCCCGGGCTCAGAGCCCTCTTTTATGCTGGTCGGAGATAATCCCCCGACCTCACCCAAATGCCCTGATAGGACCTTAAGTCAGTGGTTGCAGTTCATAGGTCCCCTGCGGGAGACCTAGGCTCATTATTGGTGGTCATTTAGGATCCGACCGGCTATTGTTCTACCTGGCCGAAGCTCAGGTAGATTCTGGCCATGTCCGATAACCACGTGGCGGTTGCCATTACGAGAGTCCCTGGCGACCGCGGTCTTGATACACAACAGAAACACTCACTGAACTACAGGTAACATGTATTTCTGCTCAAGTGCTGGTCCTGCGTTTGGTGGCTTAGCTAAAAAGAGTGAAGGACTTCCCAAACCCTCCTTTTATTTTTATTTTTTTAAATCACTCTGCTTGTTTAACCTCCTTGGAGCTTACCTAATAAGTCAATGAAACATAACACCCAATTAAAATACATTTTAAACATTCTTTCAGAAACAATTAAAAGTCTAACCCAAGAGCTAGACGAAACACCTTAATTAGCTACTTGATTTCTGAAATATTGCAAGGATGTTCTCACAGGAGGATCTTTGGAATGATGCCAAGATAACAGATTTCTGGTGAGATGAGGAGAAGTCGGCCTACTTAAATCTGGAAGAGAAACCTCCTCATCCCGATCCCCAAATTGATTCTGAAGGTCTCTTTGATCTGGCCACCAGATGCGGATAATAAAAGAAACAGAGAGGAATTGCCTCGTGGAACTCATCCTTCATTTAAAGCCCATGATTCAGAAAAACGCTTTGCTGATGTCGTTTAAGCGAGATCAGTTACCTTAAATTTAAAAATACAAGACTCAGAAAGATAGATCTCCTTGCTGTCAGAGCCTTCCAAGATCTGACACACATTTCCTTTAGCAAATCTCTGATGTAGGATCCTGGATCTGTTTCAAATGCTCACAGATCTAGAGGTTTAGATGCTAATTATGATTCCAAAAAGCATTCGTTACAGATTTTGGAGTTGTTTTTACACATTTCTCGAGAGACTGTGTTTGCTGGAATGATGATGGCGTGCTGCTGACAAGTAATTGATTTGCTGCCATGGCTACTGATCTAAAGTTTCCCTTTTGAATATTTTAAGATGGCCACCTCCCACCATCTTCATTGTAACAATTAGATTTTCTGACAGTGTATATATTAGCATTATAAAAAGTAATTTAGATGTTATGCCCTTGATAAAGGGATTGTTGTAAAAAGGAGATAAGGCTATTATGTGCTTGCCTAGGAGGGCTAAAACAAAGCCCTTGGCTTTGTAGGAATTTTCTAACAAGTTAAGTAATATCAAGTATGAAATGAAATAAATCCATCAAATGTATATTCTCGAGAGCAGCCTACTACACAATCACTTTAGGTCTCTGGATGGTAACGATAAAGAAACTCAAGGGGCTAGTTCTCTCATAAACTGTGTACCATGTGAAACATATCTGAATACATGAAGTATATCCATTGGAATGTTTGAGCTGACTTTAGACCAGGGGTGTCAAACTCATTTGTTATGAGGGCTGGCTCTGACATAAATGAGACCTTGTTGGGCCGGGCCACGTGTGTCATAAAATGTAATGCCAGATAGCGGAGATATAAACTTTATAAAGGACACAAACGCAGAGATTTTTTTTAACTTAAAATAAAAACCTGCTTAGAACGTTAGCACTCTTGCAATATTTTATTTAACAGTCTCTGATAACAGACACCTCTTGCTCTGAATTATTGCATCAAAATGTCTGTGCTGGTGCAATCTGGAGTATGCTGTTCAAGTGTGTATCTGTAAGCTGCAAACCTACTTTTGATTTATTGACATTCACCACAGAAATCTCATGCTCAGAGTTTTGAGTCTAGGACCTGGGTTAAAATATGAAATGGCTGAGTGATTAAGAGAGTCTGGCAAAGCAAGCTATGATGCAGCAGCAGCAACAGAACTGGAAGCAGGAGGTGACCAGTTCCAGTGCAGGCCTGATAGATAGGGTTGCCAGCCTCCAGGTGGGGCCTGGGGATCTCCTGCTTTTACAACTGATCTCCAGCTGACAAAGATCAGCTCCCCCTGGAGAAAATGGCTGCTTTGAAGGGTGGACTCTATGGCATTGTACCATGCTGAGGCCCCTCCCCTCCCCAAACCCCACCTTCTCCTGGCTCCACCTCCAAAGTCCCCAGGTATTTTCCAACCTGGACTTGGCAACCCTACTGATAGAAGCCCTCCAGAGGTCGGATCCGGCCCCGGGTTACATATTTAACACCCCTGGTTTAGACAGTATAAAAGGATTATCTTCTGCATTTAGCCATTGACAGCTTTTTCACACATGCTTTATACCACAGTATCCATACATTTATACCACTATTCACACATGCTTTCTATCACAGTATTCACACATACTTTATACCACACATGTAGGGGTGTAAACTACAGGGGGCAGTGGAGCTCAAGCACCCTCCTGGGATTTCCCAGCAAGGGCAATGCCCCCTCTGAGCTGTCAGGCCCTCTGAGATTTTGCAGTGGGGCAACCCCCCCCCCCCCCCCGGGCTGCCAGGTAGCATCATGAAGCTGCTCAGGCTGTCAGGTTCTCAAGTTCAGTCAGTCCTGACATCTTTCCTTTCCTCTTACAGAATCCTCTTTCTTTGACTGAGATTCAGACTATTGTGGGGGGGGGGATTAAGACCACATGATTAATCATTGATGAAATATGATTTTTTGGAAATATAAACAATTGCACATTGAAATAATTTAATATAGAGCCTGGACTAGGTTCAGCTGTGTGCCCCCCCACGAAACTGAGAAGACTACGCCCCTGTATGTATGTGCAAGCTAGCCCCAAATTCATCACTGTCAAGCACACTGCACCTTAACATGTCACTGTTCCTTATCGCTTTATGCTTGTGATTTACTCCCAACTTGCTATGTTTATTTTTCTGCTTGCTAGTTGGGATAGTCCTGGCTATTAATAACCCACAACCTTTGGCATACACTGTTGGCATATATAAAGACCAGGCCCATAGCTGGGAGAGCATCTGGGGGCAGTACTCTCTCAGAAGTCAGCCATGCCCCTTGTCTTAATTCCCACTTTTCAATCTTGTAAAGGAGGTTTCTGTCTCTTTTCATTCTAGATATAAAGGGGGGGGGGGCGGAATGTGCAAGCAGTTTATTCCCCAGATTTCTTGGAAAGGAATGGAGGAAGGGAAGCCACAAAACCACCCTAATTTTATTCTTCTGCTCTCTCCCATAACCTTTCTTCCTGGGCCTTCTGTCCCTTTTTCTTTCTTTAAAGTCTGTAGATAGTGTGATATTTATACTGTTGGGGGGGGGCTTACCATCTCTTTGCTGTGAGAAATTTTCCTCAGGACTAAGTGGGACCGTGGAGGGAAGGGTACAAGCAGAAAAAAAGGAACATCCCATTTCACTCAGCCTGGTACTGTGTTTGATCCATCTTGCCAACCATCTTGCTGTAAATCGCTATATGAAAGGAAGTATGCATCTGAGCACGTATGGAATGCCTTTTACTCACCACTGAGTAATTTCCTATCTTCACCTCTCCCCAAAATGACTAAAAGTGTATAATGTTCAGGCAAGTTTAAACTCTAGGCCCTCTCACTACAGAAGAACAAGGTCTACAAGAGGAAAGAAAGAAATAAGAAGCCAAGAGCAATATTTTCTCTGAGTGCTGAGACTTAGATCACTTTACTAATCTATTTTCCTCCCCTACACAGTAACCACATGCATACTATCAGGGGACAATTTCTAGTTTGGAGGGATTGATGTGCAGGCAGGTGTAACTTAAAAACCTCCCAGATTAGTACTTATGTTGATTAATTGATATTCCCCTTCCCCCTCAGGTTTTCCAGTGCTATTTTCCATAGTCTTAAACCCCACAACATCTCACGAAAGACTAGAAGTACGCTAATAACAAAGGTGTGATAATAAGCAAATCACTTTTCGCTGGATAGCTGATGTACCTCAGATTGGGTTCCTGTCCTCCATACTGGGCATGGGTTCCCGTGGGTTCCTTCTCAGCCCTGGGAGAAAATTCTTTACCCTTGTACTTGGTGCTTTCGTAGGGTTGCCAGACCCAGGTGTGTGGAAATACCTAGAGATTTGGGGGGGGGTGGAGCTTGGGGAAGACAGGGACCTCAGTGGGGTACAATGCTATAGAGTCCACCCTCCAAAGCATCTGTTTGCTCTAGAAGAACTGATATCTGTAGTCTGGAAATGAGTTGTAATTGCAGCAGATCCCCAGGTCCCACCTGGAGGCTGATATCCCTACCTGTCACCCTCCAACCCCTTACACTGGTGTGCCTAGAACCTCTCTTGTGCCTTCTGTGACCACTTGCAGTCTGCTGTCCAGCAGTCCTCTCCCCTTGGGGACTAAGGTTCCCACCCACAGTCCCCACAGTCCTTGACCATCCTGGAGCCTTCAGCATCATCCAGTTCCCCACAGAGGCCTTCCACCATGGATCTTCCCTTCCCTTCCCTGAGTCTTGCCTGCTGCCTCTGAGACCTAAGTGTCATGGTCTTCTGGAACCTGGGCCACCCTACCAGCTGTCCCGTCAGCCTCCTTTTGAGGCCTTCTTGTTGCTGTGCTGCTCCCAACACCTCCGCACCTGCTCCTGCTGTTTCCCTGCCTCCTGGGGCATTCCTGTGCTCTGTGGCACTTGCACTGCACCAGCCCCTCTATTACCAATGGCATGCTACTTCTGGCCTAGCATACTTCCAACTGGGTCATTGGAAGCACTCTAGTGCTGGTTGTGTTGAAAGTGAAGGACTGGAACACTGTCCCATGCCTCAGCCTCCAGACCACGTGGCAACAGAGTCAAACCCTATGATTTCTTCCTGTGTTTACTCTTCTGCCACTGTCCCTTTGATATGTAGATTGTATTCTCAGGAGAAACATCCTTCCTTCCATTCATCCTCTCCCAGAACTCTCTTCTCCCTGCATGCACCAAGAAGGAGGACACACTGTCTTCATCTTAGCACCACAACACAGATGGCCTCTCACCATGTGTGTCCATCCTTAGTTAGACTAGAGTACTACCCTATCTCTAAGCTTTCCTATCTAAATCGTAGTTCTAGAATAAACTGATTAGTATTAGGCTTAAACTAGAAAAGTGGCTCTGTGTAGCCTTGTAAGTTGGGTGACCAGGTACAAAGATGCTCCCACATTTGTAGCTTTATTTAAAGCGCTCTGCTAACTAGTGGGTACTAGTACCAGTTAACCCAACAGATTGGGCCCCATGGGGTGGCCCAGTCAGCAACAATGACATCATCAGGACCTGCTCAGTGAGTCTCAGAGTTTGGGATGAGGAGGGCCTGGAAACCATGCCCCCCCCCCCCAACTATAGTCATGTCCCCTCACCATAAGATCTCTGGCTATGGGCCTGATCAAAACTTAAAAGCATCAGCAAATGACTTCTAAACTCTGCAGGAGTCAATCTGGCTCACGCACCTCCAAAATGGAATTCCAGAAAATGTCTTCTTGAAATGAAACATTTCCCAGAACTGAATGGCTCCCTTTGCCTGTTTCTGCTCCCAGCTGTTCAGCAGAGCCGGTGCCATCCCCAAGTCCTACATTCCTCTCATATTTGGTATTTGTGCAAATCATAGAAGAGTTGCTCCCACTCTTCTTTTGCCTTTGTGGGCATGTTTGTCTATAAGCAATGATCACGTATCCCGGTGTGTTCGAAGAAGACAAAGACATGTTTCTTGCATTTGATCCATTTTTCATCATGTGTATGGCCATTTTCCTAGTCTTCCTTACTACTCTGTGAGCCCTCGGGATAGGCTGAAGCAAATTTGGTTATTTTATTCCTAAAGTGCATTCTGGCATGCTTGCACCAACATAGTTTCCTTCATGCAGTAGGGGGGGGGGGGGGGGAGAGTGAGCCTCAATCCGTAGCATCTGCCTTGCTGTTAAAGAGACCAAAAAAGAATTCTCAAGATAAGTAGGAAAAATAAACAGCTCCGTACTCCAGATTCTTCTGTTCCAAATGGTATATTTAATACATGTCTTGTGTTGCTTTCTTATACCGAAGGCTTTTCTTCCTTGTTCTGATGTCGCTTGAACTGGAGAATAATTCATTTTGATTTTTTCTTTAAATTGTGCAGGGGAAAAAAACAAACCCTACCAAGATTTGCTAAACTAAAGGGGGTGGGGGGGAAACCAATGTCAATTTGAAAGACAGAGAGAGAGACCAGGCTGCAGGTATCCCCTGAGACGTAAAATAATTTCTTGTGCACGACTGAAAGTTTTGTTTCTCACTTTGGGTAGATGTAAAAAGTCTCAAACGTGCGCACACACAAGATAACTTTCTGGGTTGGGGATTAAGGGAGTGCAATTTGTCAGTGAACCAGAAATCAGCGCCGGGGTTGTGGTTCAAGCTGATAAGGCCTTGGAGGAAATTCCCTCCTACTGCTAGAAAAACTGGAAAACGGAAACCTGGAGTAAGACTGCTTTAGCTGATAACAGACAAATAAAATTATCCTAAACGAAGAGGGCTTCCCTCCCCCACCATTTTCCAATTTACGGTGAGAAAAAAAAAATTGATACAACTTCTAATTATGCTGAAAGTTAACTGTATGTGAAACATTTTATGCCAGTGGGCTGTAGCAACCAGTTTCTAAGATCACAAAGTATTGCTAAAGCACTCTGGGCAATGAGCAACTGATGCGAGGTACTAACGGGTGGAGTAATTATCTATTTTATTTATTTATTTATTTACATTATTTACAGTCCACTTTTCTCACTGGGACTCAAGGATGATGACACACAGTGAGCCAATACGATCAATAGGATGGGAAGAGTAAGAGTCCAGTAGCACCTTAAAGACTAACAAAATATGTGGCAGGGGATGAGCTTCCGTGCTCACTTCTTCTGATAGGATGGGACATTCAGTAAACAATGAACTAGGATTTGGGTTGTAGAACCAACAGGAAATCTCTAAAAAGAAAAAGAAAGAATTGAGGTGAAACATAGGTGTTAACATGACACGTAAAATGATGCAAGATTACATAGCAGAATCTAATTTACAGTAAATTATACACAGTAGTATAGAGTCTGTACTATTCAGTACTGTTGACCACAGTCCCTACAGATTTGTCCTAGTAACTTTGTGAATCATTATGTATATTGCTATCCTATTTCCCGCATAGAATCGCCCCCTTGAATAATTCAGTTTTTCACAGCTTGTGGAAAGCCAGGAGAGTGGGAGCCTTCCTGACTTCCTCAGGCAGACTGTTCCACAAGGTGGGGGCCAAAACAGAGAAGGCATGTGTACAGGCAGCTGTTGATCTGTCTGTCTGTCTGTCTGTCCATCCATCCATCCATCTGTCTATCATCCATCAGTCTATCATCTATCAGTCTATCATCCACCCACCCACTCACATAATTACCTTTAGGTTCCATTGTAATAGTATTTCAAGTTTCTAGGCACCTGTTAATGTTCTCTTCCATTAAAAGGGAAATCTCTAAACATATAATTAAATACTTACCTAAGCTCCAGGGCCTGCAATCCTGTAAAGCCCCTGACACACAAAGAATAGTTTGGAGCAGTTTCAAACATAGAGCACAACTTCAAAGTTAAACTCCTCTTTTTCTATTGTTTTAATGGGAGACCTGAGTGCAAACTTAGCTTTCTTTTACTGAAATGAATAGGACTTGGAAGTGCTTCACTTTGGCTGGATCCTGGTTGTGGGTGTGTGTGGGTGTGTGTGTGATATGAGGCAAGCCTACAAGAAAAAGGATTCCCTCTTATTCATCTTACACATTTTGTTTTAGCCGTCTCTGTGCTTGCTGATAGTTTATGAGGGATGCAAGATCTTACGGAGTCCTGCTCCCTTGCCAGCTCTGTGGAAAATGCTGCAGCTTAGTGTATTTTTTGCATCAGTTGTTCATGGAAGCTTTACATGGAAGCTTTAAGCCATTTCTCAGCACTGCTAATCAGCAAGGCACACACTGTATTCAGAGGAAGCCAGTTGCAATTTTTCATCTAAAGGACACAGAAACAAAAGACAGGGAGGAATAAGGAATTTTGTTAGTACTTGTACTAGTCGAGGCAGTACGGTTGTCAGAACCCCTGGTTTGGCCGGGTTTACCCACTTCGGGGGGTGGGGGGGTTTCAACTCGCCACTGGCGAGCTGGCTGGCAGGGGAAGCCCCACCAGCAATAGTTCTTGGGGGTGGGGCTTGGAGCGGGGACGTCTCCAACATGATGTCATCACATTGGGGATGCCCCATCCCCTCCAGGAACGCCCCCCAAAGTCCCCCACTGAGGACAAAGATGGACCTGGCAACCCTACAAGGCAGGCAATGACAAACTGCCTCTGAACGTCTCTTGCCTTGAAAACCCTATGGGGTCACTGTGAGTCGGCTGCAACTTGATGGTACTTTCCATCACCACTGCTACCAACACCACTACTACCACCAAGTTTTGCTCTGCCCTGACCTGGGTAGGCCAGGGTAGCCTGATCTCATCAGATCTCAGTGGCTAAGCAGGGTCAGCCCTTGCTAGTATTTGAATGGGAGGGCACCGAGGAAGTCCAGGATCACTACACAAAGGCAGGCAATGGCAAACCATGTCTGAACATCTCTTGCCTTAAAAACCCTACCAGATCACCATAAGTCGGCTGCAACTTTATAGCCAACCCCCAAAAACGTTTTGCTCTGGATGTTCCAGATAGTCTCTGTGGTTGCTTGTCAAACGCAAATTTTTCTCAGATCGTGTTCCCCCAACAAAATTGAAAATAATGGGATTGCTCTAAGTACACTGTTCATCAACCTTTTTTTTTGTAGTATGAAAGGGCAAGACTGGAGAAAGAAGGGTGCAGAAGACCCCAGAGTATAGACCCCCCCTTAGATACAAATCAAATCAAAAGCTACACAGGCTTCTACTTGGCAAACATCCCAACAGATATCAACAGGAGCAGCTTATAAAACAGCGTTTAAGAGCAAAAGCTGCTTGTTTTGTGAAAATGTCTGCTGAGCTCTACAGAAAATGGATCCCTTGCTATTAGGCATTTAGAAACATCTTTTGTAAAGATAACACATGTGCTGTTTTTAGAGTTTCTTTAAAAAAAACCCAAACCTTGGCATTTCCACAGGAGCTTTTAAAGCTTTCCCCCCTCTCCATAAATTTCTGTCATTTTTTGTTACATTTTTTTTAGAACAATTGTTTTGCCAGTTTTGGAAGAACATCCATCGAAGCAGTCTGTAGCGAGAAAAAGACATTCCTGGATTAATGTGACTCGAGCATGCATGGAAAATGTCCTACTTCATCAGATGCTTCCAATGGAATGATGCTGGTGGAGATGTGTAGTCTTGGGCCTTGGATATAATGGACAATAAAACAAATTAACAAGTGGAAAAGGGAACTGCTGAGATAAAGGCAAATGGAAATGCACACTTTTGGATTATGTATTCTGTTCATGTTTATTATTCTTGTAATTATGGTGTGCCTTTTACATTTCCATTATCTTGAGATCTCACCTTGTTCGTTTCAGGCAAGATTTGTGCATGGCCATTAAGCAGCAAACGAGGGTACAGCCAGATGCTGAGTACAGAGTTCAGAGCCAGAGAATCCATCAGAGAGATATGAACAAAGTTAAGGGGCTGGAGGAGAAACGGGATTGTAGGGAGCAACATGAAGCAGGCAAAGTTTGGGTGCAGAGAAAGAATCTGAGTGCAAGAAAATGTGCCATGGTGATGGGCTTGTGCAAATGAGCCTGTCAGTCTGCCTCACAGGAAAGATAGGCAGACTAGGAAAGCCAGCTCTGAATTGGGAAATACTTGGAGATTTGGGGGAGTGGAGTCTGGGGAGGAGAGGGCAAGGCTTGAGAAAAGGAGAGACCTCAGTAGAGTATAGTGCCATACAATACACCCTCCAAAGCAGCCATTTTTGACAGGGGAATGGATCTTGGTCATCTGGAGATCAATTGTAATAGCAGTTGGCAACCCTGCCAGTCAGAGTGGAGAATTTTTTTCCTGAACTGAAACAGGAGACAATGCTGAGTGTAGGATAGGTAAAGGTAAAGGTTTCCCTTGCTCAAAAGCTAGTTGAATCCAACTTTAGGGGTGCGGTGCTCATCTCCATTTCCAAGCTGAAGAGCCAGCACTGTCCGAAGATGTTTCTGTGATCATGTGGCCGACATGACTAGATGCCAAGGCACACAGAATGCTGTTACTTTCCCACTGAAGTGGTACCTATTTATCTACTTGCAATTTCTTTCGAACGGCTAGGTTGGCAGGAACTGGGACCAGAGACGGGAGCTCCTTTTGAGACTCGGGTCTTGAACTGCTGAACTACTGACCTTCTGGTCTGCAGTTCAGTGTCTTAACCACTTAGCCACCACGTAGGATAAGACCCCCTTAACAAAAGGTTATATGCAAAGGTTTTTTTAAGAAATTACCCAACCTAACTTGGCAATGTAGAAAGTCTTCCTTTCCGGTAAATATGGGTATTATGGGGATGGGTTCAGTTTCCCTAAATGGATTATGTGTGTACCTCAGTTGTGTATAGGTGTATGGGTTTGAATAGAATGGCCTTACATACTCTGTATTAGGGATGTGCAAAAAAAAAAAAAATCAGCCCGATTTGGATAGGGCTAAATCAAGCCACATCTGTTCCGGCTGCCAAATGACTCCTGCATGTAAGTTTCGGCAATGCAAGCTGATTTGGGAGTCATTCAGCTGGCCGAATGTCAGTTTTGGCCCCATTATACCTTATGGGTCTTTGAAGTCAATGACAAAAACTCATAGGGTATATGAGGGGCTGGAGGGAAGGGGGTTTGAGGGAGAGGCTCCAATTTTGCAGGGTAGCTGCTAGGGCCTCTCCCTGAAATACCCACCAAGTTTCAAGAAGATTGGACTATGGGGTCCAATTCTATGGGCCCCCAAACAGAGAAAGGAGAGGCTCTCTGCAAGTTTGGAGCCTTTCCCTCAAACCCCCTCCCCTCCAGCTGCTTTTTAAGCCGTTGCTGAATTGCCGCCAGATTTCGGTGGCGATTCAGCAGCAGGCCAAATCAGATCAGAGAATCTGATTCAGCCCATGGCTGCCCGAAAGGGGGCCAAATGGGCCATTTTCGGGGGTGCTTTCGGTTCAAATGAACTGAATGCACATCCCTACTCCATATTTGAAATCCTAGCATTTCATTTTTTTTATTTACCAAATATAACAATATTGAATATATTTTAAATTCTAAGATTGGTTCTTTGTTGTGTTTCCAGTTATTTCTGTCTCTTACAGCTTAGTAGTCTAAGACATAACTAAATTATGAGTTTACAAGGGGGGGCCCGCGATATTCATGGGGGGGAGAAGCTGACAGCTGCTCCTCCTTCCTCCGCCCCCTTCCCCCCCGCGCTGCAGCCTGCCCCGGCGAGGCCCCTCTGGTGCAGAGCTGAATGGGCCTCACCATTCCTCCCCCCCACCGCTGCCCTCATGTTTCCCTCGGGGGGGAGAGAAGGAGCCTGCCCCCTCCCCCCCGAGACTCCTGGCGGGCCTCAGCGGCTCTCGCTGGGCCCGCCACTCACCCCCTTCCCCCCCAGAGACTCCTGGCAGGCCTTGGCGCCTCTCGCCGGGCCCGCTGCTCGCCCCCTTCCTCCGTGGGCTCCCCCCTGTAAGGCGGTGGCAGCAGGGAGACCACTGCCTGCCGAGGCTTCCCCCCGCCTTCAAAATGGCGGTGGCGGCAGGGACACCCGCCGTCCACTGAGGCCTCCCCCCCTCCCTGCTTTCAAAACGGTGGCGGAGGCATAGAGACCTGCCGCCCGCCGAGGCTCTTCCCTCCCTCCCCCCGCAAATGGTGGCGGCAAGTCCTCATCATGCCACTTCCCACCCCCTCCCCTACAGTGGCCCCAGCGTTCTCTGCACACGCGCGGAGAACGCTTTAACTTTTCGGGGGATTTAAAGATCCCCCGAAAAGTTTTTTAAACATTTAGGATTTTTCTGCACATGGGGGGAGTGCCCCCCGTGTGTAGAAACCCACCCCCACCCCCCAAGTGCCTCCCCGCACTTGACAGTTGGAGACCCACAAGAAACTTGTGGGATGGTTATCCCATTCATCATACCTTTGCTTCCTCCCTTCTCCCCCTCAGTAACACTGAGTTACTACAGAGATAACTTTCTATGGAGAAAATGGATGCTTTGGAGGGTGGAGTTTATGGCATTGAATCCCACTGAGGTCCCTGTCCTCCCCAGGTTCCACCCCCAAATTTCCAGTAGTTTCCCAGCCTGGCTCTGGATCCGCTGCTGGTGGCCGGGATGGGGGGGGGGGTAACTTGGCAACCCTAGACTGCTGCCAGTAAAATCCCTGCCTTTGACTGACAGAAACAGTTGGAACCTCCCCCCCTCCCCCGAACATTCTAATCTCCTCACAGTTGACGCCTGGAGCTGAGGCCATTTCAAAGGTATTTTGGGGGATTCTATGGTCCCTGAAGGGTTTTTTAAACTTTTCGGATTTTTCTGCACATGGTGGGAGTGCCCCCTGTGTGTAGTAAAACCTCTCCCCCCCCCCCCAAGGGCCCCCTAGCTCGGATTTAGATATCCACACAGGGGGTCCCCCCTTCACTATTAGATATATAGATACTGGATATATAACAGTTTAACTGTCATGGCTTCCCCCAGGAATACTGGGAAACTGTAGTTTGGTAAGAGTGCCAAGTGTTTTTACAGATCTCTCAGCCACCACACAGAGTAAAGGTTCTGGGGGTCTTGCAAAGAGAGGGGAAATGTCTTTTACGCTGGTTTAAGGGCCAGAACAGGTGTGGTGAAGGTGACTTCACTCTCACAGGCTACAAAAGGTAAATAGTTTGTGAGTGCAACTCCAGTTTGGATTGGGCCCTGCAGGGGAGAATTTTTCTCAGTTTTTGCTAATCAAAACTAGGTTCCACGTACTGTGGGCTGTGGGCTTTTCAAGAACACATTTTATTTTTCATTTAAACCACTAATAACAGTACAGGGAGCCTGTTTTAGGAAAATGGGAATGGAATGAAGAGTTAAACCCCTTCTTCTCTTCCCATGTGGCCCCAATCCAAACAGGGCTGCACTCACCTGTGATTTACTTTTTACCCAGACCATGATCATCACAGCTGTTGTGGCTTAGCATCTATGGTGAAAATATGTCCTAAATCTTCCTCCAGGTTTCTAGCCATGAGTCATACATGCTCTTTGATTTTTTCATAGGCTTTCTGCAGGCAATAATTATAGGTCAAGCTAACCTATGCTTTTCAGAATGAGAAAAACCAATCGGTGCTTGGTGTGTTTGTCTCTGGGCTGGCATGGATTTTAACACATAAGATGAGCAGCATTGTGGAAGTGCAAGTTAAAAGCCTTTGGTGTTCACAGAAAGATTACTCTTTCTTTGCCATGGAAACAAGAAGACTTAATGAAAATGAACTCAGCTGATTTCCACAGTGAGCTAAAATTATTCTATAAATAGGACTTATTCTTTGCATCAGCTGGGCAGTGCACAAAGAAGGTGTTCAGTGCAACATGGAAATGCACAAGGATGATTTGTAAAGTGGGTTCTAGTTACTGCAGCTATATATTTTAGAATGCTGAATAGGCGCTACGGTGAGGTTTGTGGATTTCACCATAGGGAGAGAGACTTCCTCAGCTAAATGGGTAGATCTCTCCAGTGAGAGTGGTGTCTCTTGAAGATCGGTTCAAGGACCATCTCTTCATAACTCTGCACAGTACAGTCACCACCACAAAACATGCATTTGATGCCCATGTGCCAACCTCTACCTGGGAACCTGCCTTGTCATACTGTCATCTTCAAATTTATCACGGAAACTGGAAGAGAAGAGATTGGATTTATACCCCGCCCTTCACTACCAGAAGGAGTCTTAGAGCAGTTTACAATCCCTTTCCCTTCCCCTCCCCACAACAGACACCCTGTGAGGTAGGTGGGGCTGAGAGAGCTCTTTCCAGAGCTGTCTTTGAGAGAACAGCTGTGACAGAACTATGGCTTGCCCAAGGTCACCCAGTTGGCTGCATGTGGAGGAGTGGGGAATCAAGCCCAGTTCTCCAGATTAGAGTCCGCTGCTCTTAAGCACTACACCAAACTGGCTTTCATAATTTGATAGATTACTTGTGACCGAACAACAACAGCAACAAATTACTTATTTGATAGAATTATTACTGTTAAAATGGAGGCATGTTTCCAGTTCAATTGCATCTAAATGTTGGCATAAAAGAAACAAACAAATCAGAAAAATTACTGAAAAAATGGGCAGAATGGAAAGGCTCACACTGACAGTGTACAAAGTAAAAAGACCCAAACCAAACAAAAACCAGAATAGGGAATATGGAAATATCTCAGTTCTTAATGTGTTCTGTTTTATTCGTTGCAGTTATTTGCCTTGATCCACGCATAAAACCCTTTCCCATTTCAAGGACCACATAAATCTGTCTTACATATTGTGTGATGAGAGTAAGTGTATTCAAAACAATAATCAAAGGAGAATGTAGTTGATGTATTGATGTCAGCCAAGGAGGGAAGGGTTTGTCATGCATCTTTTGTTAATGACATAGACACTATCCAGTAGGTACTTGAAACGCTAGCAGAGTCACCTCCCCTGCACTTGCAGTAGTTGTGGTAATTGGAGCCAGAAATTGCTGTTCATCAGCAACTTTGGCTAGAGGAAAGACTGCTATTAAATGATGACTGTGTGCTGGACTGTCAGTGGAAAGAAAAAGTGTAGGTATACTTCTGTGGACATACATGTGTCTGTCCCGTGTAGCTTCTTTCCTTCCCTAGACAAAGTTTCACACAGGCACTAAGGAAAAAGATCCGTGATCCAATGGAATATCGTCTCTCATATCAGGGACACCGATGATTCTCTGAGAGAAATAAAGAAATAAAAATAGGAAGAAAAGAGAAAAGAAATCAAAATAGTCACCAGGTTTACTAGGTGGAATAGGCAATGCACTAGCTTAATTCCTGTGTACATTTATTCTCTACAAATATGTAGGATGATAGAATCTGCCTTAAACCTGATCTCCACTAAGCTACTGGCTGTGCAATGTAGCAGTGGAAACTTGAAACACCAGGAGTGAGCCACATATCTTATCAAGGTATACAGTATTTCCCTGAAGGCTACCCAGATGATCAGAGGAGATGAAGTGGTAGCATTTTTCAGTCAAAAACCTCCTCCCCCCCCCCTCGCCCCAGCATTTCCTAGAAATTATGGAAGGTTTTTTTTTTCTTTTTTGTTGGTGGTGATACAGTTACTTAAGTCTTCAAGAGCAGTTCAAAAAGCCAGAAAAAAGGTACATATTTAGAAATATATGGTATGACTGAAACTGTTTTAGTAAAAACACCTGGATTTATAGATAGGCAGGAAACAAAAGTAAAGATGAGCTTGAAAGGGGAAGAAAACAATTTACGGGAAAAAGTGTAACATATTTCATGTTAAAAAAAAAAACCTTCTTCAGGGGCAGCTGCATTTACTTAACTCTGTCGTGAGATACTACTGGGGTGGGGGTGGGGGGTTGCTGCCCGTTGGAGGGGCTGCCGGCCCTATGCGGAAATGTATATTTCCATCCACATCAGAAGCCACATAGGGTGAGTTTAGTTGGGCCTGGATGAGGACAGCCTTGCGTTGCCTTTGTGGGTCTTTCGTGCTGCATTTTGGCCATAAGTATGTCTGACAGTTTCCATAATTCTGACGGGTAGATACTGTCGGAACAAACCACAGCAGGGTTTCTGCTCCCTTGAAAGAGCCAAACAACATCAAAATTCAGAGCAAGAGATCAACACAGAGCCAGTATAAAACAGCCCACTTGTGTATGTCAAGGAGCTTCTTATGGTGGCCCTATGAATTAATGAATTCCAAAGCATCCTATTGTTAACAGCCTTGCTCAGGTCTCACAAGTTGAGGGCTGTGGCTTCCTTTATTGAGTCAATCCATCTCATTTCGGGTCTTCCTCTTTTCCTGCTGCCTTCGACTTTTCCTAGCATTATTGTCTTTCCCACTGACTCTGGTCTTCTTATAATGTGACCAAACTAACTTAATGTTACTGGTAACTGACATGTTGATTAATATCCATAAAGCTTCCAGAGATGAACACTTGTGCGTCCTTTCTTAGAAAGTGAGATCATGCAATATGTAATAAGTGAACACAAGAGCACCCTGTATGATTGTTTTAGTGCGTAGATCTGTGAATGGTTTGCACTCAGATTACTGGCAACTGTTCACCTCTGTCATTTCCTTTTCTATAAAGCTTCTCTGTAGCCCCTGAAAAATCCTTGCCTGCTGTCTCAATCATCTGCTGGCCATTCCAGCATTCCCCTTACCCCTCCAATATACCTTACCTTGATTTCGTTTTTCAAATAGCCATCTTTGATCCTGTACTGAGGCACAACTGGCGTTAGAACCATAGGCTGTAGATCCTTGGATTACAATAAAGGTAAAGGTTTCCCTTGCTCAAAAGTCAGTCAAATCTGACTGGGGGGGGGTTGCTCATCTCCATTTCTAAGCTGAAGAGCCAGCGCTGTCCAAAGACATTTCCATGATCATGTGGCCGGCATGACTACATGTCGAGGCACACAGAACGCTGTTACCCTCCCACCAAAGTGGTACCTATTTACCTACTTGCAATTTCTTGCTTTCAAACTGCTAGATTGGCAGGAGCTGGGACCAGAGACGGGAGCTCACTCCATCACATGGCACTCAGGTCTTGAACTGCCAAACGACTGATCTTCCAGTCTGCAGTTCAGCATCTTAACCACTGAGCCACCGTGGCCCCATAGGATTACAATACTAATGGTTTTATTTTTAGTCCAGGCAACTGTCTAAAACCATGTTGTGAGCTCCATCTAAAGCTTTGGAACTCCTCCTTTCCAGAGGCAGCTGCCTCTGCCACGAAGCCAGCAGTGCCTCAGACCTGGGAGAACTTCAGAAGCAGCCTCTGATCTGCAGTGCAAGGAGCTGCTAGTTGGTGAAAAAGAGAGAGAGGGAGGGAGAAACTCAGGGGAGTATCCTGCAAGCCCTTCTGCATGCCTAAGGGGGATTTTTGGATGCAGCCCAGTAATATAATTCATTACATTCATCTAATATAACTATTCAACAGGGAGTTTGTATATAATTATATCTTAGTCTCTGACTTTACGCCTGATGGGGGGAATCACAAATCAATGTTCAGTGATTCTGACAATAGTTATTCTAATCAAAGAAAAGTTATACGTGCAAAGTTCATTGATTTCTTTTCTGAGAAGGCTAAGGTCCTGTGGTAGTTCCCACACCTTTGCAGAAGTTTGGCATGTTCTGTGGACTTGGCACGTTTTCCACTTCTGAGACAGAAGCCTAAATTAACTTGAAAAGAGAAATATGGTCTCTAGAGGAGAGAGCTGGAGCAGTCAATTTGCATTGTCTCTGAATAATGCTTGCTCCACGGAGAACCAGACTTCTCCATTCTGGTGCCATCGATTATTATAACACGCACTCACTTTTTCTTCCTGATTGAGTTCTGAACTTGGCTAGTTCCTGTTTTCATTGCTAAACAAAAGCTGGAAAAGTATATTGCAAAATATTGAACTGAGTAATGAAAATCTACATCACCACACTGGGAGGAGTCTGATGTATGCCTGTTCTTTCACATTTCCATTGTGCCTTGCTTCATTGAACAATTGCACATTGCTTGCTTTTAAAAAAAGTACAAATGTAAAGTACTTGACTATGTTTCAGTCTTCGTGGACATTTGAGCCACAGGCTATCATTATTTCATCACACTGGCATTGTTAAACAGATCACAATGATGTCCTTTAACATCAGTTTCTACAGGAGTGATTTCCAAACTCTGCATGCCAGACAGTTGCTAGTGTGCCACAAGAAATTCACAAAAGGTTCCCGTAAATCCAAAGCACCCAGACGTAGAGGGGGCTGCCTACTGAGTTTCCACATGATTCACTGCTCTGGCACACCTTTTCCCAGGCAGGTACACTTGGGGGGGGGGGGGGGTGCTGGTGGGTAAGTCTGTTGCATCACTCACAATTAAGTTAATCCAGTCACTCTTGCTATAGAGAAACAAGTAACATTAACTGCAGAGGCAGTTTCCCATTGTATCTCTCCTTTACTGGTCATGCTCAAATACCAGCTGGTTTTTGCTACATTTCAAGCAGGGAGCTGATTGGACAGTGAGCTGTTTGGATGTATCCAGTGTCTGCAATTGTACTTTTTTTCCTTCGATGATTATGCTTTCTTGCTGCTGTCATTATCCTACCACTTGTCTGCCATTGCTGCCATCTTTTAATTTTTAAAAGACATGTAGTAATTAAAAAAAAAATCAGCATTTTGAGTCGAGACTTACTACTTAGTGTCTTTGTGTGCTTTCAGTATCTGCTCCTGAACCCAGCTAATCTTGCAAAGGGCTGTCAGTATAACTTCTCGGATAGACACCACTGACTATGCATGTGCAAAAAAGTAGGCAATGCAGTCTATTCAAGTCATTGACAGGATGCATCCGACAGCACAGGTACAAAGAGGGGCTGAAGTGCAAGCAATTCCCCTGCTTAGTTCAGTGACCCAGAGGACCACGACCCTGAGGTGATACTGTTTCTTATTCAGGTGGGTAGCCATGTTGGTGTGAAGCAACAGAACAAAGTTTGAGTCCAGTGGCACCTTTAAGACCAACAAAGTTCAGTTCTGGGTTTAAGCTTTCATGTGCATGTATCTGAAGAAGTGTGCATGCACATGAAAGTTTTTACCCATAATTAAACTCTGTAGGTCTTAAAGGTGCTTCTTATCAAGTAAACAAGACTGTTTCCTTCTTTGATAGGACAAAGACATCTGCAGTGACCGAGTGGCTCCTTCACAGGTGCAAAGCTGCTCAGCAACATGCTGTGCTCAAGACGAATTTCTCCAGACAACATTGAGGGAATCCGATCAAAGGTTGTCTCACATATAATTGAGAGAGTTCGAATACAGCAAGTTTGCATGGAGACTGTGTTGCTGTCAAAGTTCTCAGCACGTTTCTTAGTAATTCTTCTGGGCTTGTTTATACTCTGGAGGCACACACAGAACAATACTGTATATGGAAATGTGAGGGCTGGTTATCTATTCTTTCCTCTAACAATGATATTTAAGAGTGAAATGTGCCTATGGTTTTCATTTTTAAAAAAGTGGTCTGTTTACATGTGGACAAACCCTTATTTTGCTCAGCAGATGGTGTGGAAGAGAATGGATAGCACCGGTAGGGACATGGCCTTGGATCACACCTCCAGCTGGGTCAGAATCATTTAGGGATAGCTTTTCTTTTAGCCTTTTCAGGAAATCCTGCAAAAGGAGACAGACTCAGCCTAGAAATTTACTTCCTCAATTCAATAGATAGCCTCCTTGTATCTAGCACTGTCTTTCCCCATTGTCTTAGAGGATGGGTGTCAAACTCATTTGTTATGAGGGCCGGATCTGAAATCAATGAGACCTTGTTGGGCCGGGCCATGTGTATCATAAAATGCCAGGTAGAAGAGATATAAACTTTATAAAGGACACAGACAAACACAATTAAAGTTTTTTAAAACTTTAAATAAAACATGCTTAAAACACTAGCAATCTTGCAATATTTTGCCTGTTTAACAGTCTCTGATAACTGACACCTCTGCTCTGAATTACTGCATCAAAATGTCTATGCTGTATCAAGCTTGAGTATGCTGTTCAGGTGTGTATCTGTAGGCTGCAAACCTATTTTTGATTTATTAACATTTATTACAGAAATCTCATGCTCAGTGTTCCTAGCCTAGGACCCAGGGTAAACATGAAATGGCTGGCCATTGCAACCTTTTGTACATAAGCTGCTTTATGTACTGGTCAAGAACATGAGAAGGCATCCTAACACAGACTGAGGGCCATGTGTTTGTCTACAAAACTATATTCTTCCCCAAAGAAATAACTACAACTTCCTACAAAGGGGGTGAACTTGGTCTGAGCACACACTCTCAGCCTAATCCACCTCGCTGGCTTGTTGTTATTCCTCCTCTAAAATAGTTCACATTGCTTTCTTACTGTGAAAGACTGGATCATGAGGGCATGAATACATTGAAAAGGGGCAGGGAACCCAATTGCACCCAGGAGAACCCTGGCATAAAGTAGGAAAAAGCCAGGGCCTTGTGGGCCTGATTGGGGCCCTCTGAGGGCCTGATCTGGTCCACGGGCTGCACGTTTGACACCCCTGGCCTTAGAGGTCCCAGGTAGGAAAATCCATTTAACACCCTTGATTAACATTCCCAGTTTGGCTTCAATTAAGTCTTTTTACCTACTCCATCAAGTTAAGCTCCAGTGTTGATAATATAAAAAGTATTATGTGTTTATTTTCCTCTTCTCTCATCCTTCTAAGGCATTGTGTGTTCCATTTGGTTTTAGAGATGTTTTTTTTATTAACGGCTGGCTTTTATATGCACCGTTCTCATTGTCTTCTTCCCAGAAGACCAAGGGTGTCTTATACCAATTCCACCTGCACCCTAGCATGGCCTCTGCAACTGTCCAAGAGAAAGAATAATGGCCTCAATGTAGGGTTGCCAACATCCAGGTGGAGCCTGGAGATCTCCTGGTATAACAATTAATCTCCAAAACTACATAGATCAGTACTCCTGGAGAAAAATGGTTGGTTTGGAGGGTGGATAATCTTGCTAGCCCTCAGGTCTGGGTGGAGGATCCTCTGATTTCAGGAGCTTCTCCCCACTGTGGACCTGCTGGCTGGTGGGGGAAACCTCACCCATAAACAGGGATGTCACAGTGTGATGTCCTCAAGACATCATCAAGAACTGATGTAATCATGTCGGGGACATTGTGTGGGAATGCTCTGGTATTTGGGCAAACTCTAAAGTTTGAGGGCAAAAAAAATAGTTTCACCCAAATACCAGAGCATCCCATGCAACATCCTTGTCCACCCTTGGAACACCCCCCTCCCCCGGAGCAACAAGGGGACTTGGCAACCCTAAGTCTATATGGCAAATTGTTCCTGCTGAGCTCCCTCCCCTCCCTAAACCCCACCCTCTCCAGGCTCCACCCACACAATCGCCAGGAATTTCCCAACCCAGAGCTGGCAACCCTAAGATCATGGCCTGAGACAACTTCCACTGCCTTTTAAAACATTGAGCCTGGTGAAGAGTTCTGGAGAAACTGAAAGACTGCATACGGTTCTGTGTCATTTTGGTTGATCTCAATAAATGGTGTTGTGTGGGTTTTGTTTTGTAATTAATAAATAAAATATTAGTATGAAGAATAAATACTTGTTTGTGGTAATTGTGCCACAATAATACAGTTGTTTCAGATTTCTACTCTTCCATGAAACTCACTAGGTCAATTGACCTTGGGTCAATCACATGCCCTTGACTTAACTTATTTCACAAGTAGTTAAGGGAATAAAATGAAGAAGGGGGCAATAATATATGGTACTAGGAACTCCTAAAGGAAAGAGTGGCAGAAAATATAATAGATTTGGGGATAGCATTAAATTGCTTGATTGCAATTTACTTAATTTATTCTTTTTAGTTTTAAAAATATGTATCATTTGCAAAACTTATGGTGGCATATACAGGCAATGAGTTGGAGCCAGCCAGCTTTTTAACTCATTATCACCCGATTATCCTCCTTTACCACAGCCCCCATGTCCCATATGGCATATGTCAATGCAGGTCACATGATTTCCAGCATAGCCTTTTTGGTTGTCCAAAGGGGGCCCCTTCCTCCTTTTTTTAACCAGCGGAAAAGCTGGTGAAACTCAATGAACAGTTTCAAATGCATTAAAATGAATAATACAATATCTGGAGTACTTAGTCCCCAAGTCACTGGGAGGCCCAACAGAGCAAAACTCTCTTATAAAGTTATCTTTACAACGTGAATGACTCCATTTGGATTTTGTCTCTAGCAATAAATCATCTTGTCCGTCTTCACTGAATCTGTAATATGACTAAAACTTGCAGTACTGGGTATGAAGAACATCAAGTAGTAGACAGGCAGCCTACACATTTCTCCTTATAACTCTGCAAGAAAAGGACTGTAGGCCTTTTGTTTTAATGCAAAGCTAGTTCTAGGAGATTGTTGATAACATAATGCTACAGTGATTTTGCCGTTTCAGATTTATTTATGTGTGTGCTGGGTGAGGAATGGTAGCCATTAGGGTTGAGGCAAGGAAAATGGTGCAGATACGGGAGGGACCTTCAGAAATGCATATTTCCCCATCCACACAGTGTCCACACAGTGACTGCATTTATGATCACATCAAACAAGGTTTGGGAAAGATCACAGCATGTTGGGGGAAAATGTAGAAATGAGACAGAGAATGACATCATATTGATGGTCCCCAAAACACCACTGATGTAAGGAAGCAAAGGCCGAGCAAACATCCATGTGGAAACAGCCTAAGTCTACCATGAGGTACGATAAAAGAACTATCTCAGGTTGCAGATCTGAGTTCCACCAAGGGTAGTAAGTTGTATTTTCTATTCAGGATGCCAGAATGCCTTGGGTCATCCCTGCTGGGTACCGAAGATCAGTAGGCCTGGATTCTTCCTCAGTCTTCTTGTCAGTGGCAAAACCTGGGTGGAGTCTGATGTCACTCTCAAGCCCCAGAATGATTCGATATTGCCAAGCTCACAACTTACAGAACAGCCCTTCTTTCAGGCAGTTATTGTTTGTTATACTTGGACATCTCCGATGAGTGGAATTGTTTAAGTAAATAGAAAGCACATTTGACCCAGCCTATTTGCCAAATGTATTTTAAAGATGTACTATGTGAGCTCCAGAAGGCTGCCAGAAGTTCCAGGTGTTGAAATTTGCATAAGACTCTGCAAAAGCTAAATCGGATGCTTCCTGGAGTTTTGTTTGGATGTTTAAAGCTCAGATTGGTCCCCAAATTCAGCTGTAGCTAATAAATATTGATTTTTTAAATATATATATATATATATAAAAGCATCAGCTTTCTGGATTGCTTCCACCTAAAACCATGAAGTTTTGCTTGAAATTTGCCTAAGAATGTCCTGAAATGCAGCCAAGGTTAGTTGAAAGGACTGGGAACTATAGGCAGTTATTCTTCCAGCTTGGCACAGTGTTCAGATTTTCATTACAAGGATTGGAGGGGACCCAAACAATTTACAGTTTATCCCATCGCACAGGCTAATATACCTTGCATTATGGGAAGTGGGAAAAGTGTCTCTGAGATCTGGCACAGCTTTGCTGTATAGATTTTTTTAAAAAAATATAAGGCTATAAACTCAGTAACATCCTCTTAGACATCTTCAGAAATGTTTTGAAACAACACCTTTTTTAAACTTGAGCAAAAGTAACTTAGCTCATCAAGTAAAATGTGCATCTGTACGTACAAATGCTATAGATATCGATGTGTGCTCAAGATAAATGCATTCTCTGGATACAGAATAAAATATCCCAGTGTGGGGGCATGTCTCAGTGATAGAGTATCTGGCTGGTGTAGAAGGTCTCAGGTTTTACTTCCAGCATCTCCAGTTCATAGCATCAGGAAGTAAGTGATTAGACAGACCTCCAGGTGAGCCCCCGGAAAACCACTGCCAACCACAGTAAGGTAAAACTGACCTTTACTCTGTTGGCAGAGTTTAAACATACAGAGGAATGGTGCACCATTTAAAGAAAATAACTTGGGTTATTAGAAAAGAAATAAACTCTGATAGAACAGAGGAGATGGAGAGAGGCTTAACTAACTGACTACTGTGAGAGACAGGAACGATGGGGGAGGGCTCCAATCAGGAGACAGGAAGGACAGTTTGAAATTGTGGGAAATCCTTAATCTACCTATGCTCACTAGCAGTCCTTCAGCTGTCCCCTATAGGCTGTTCTTCTGATCTTCTTTAAAAAGGTGCACTATAGACCTTATATATTCCAATATAAGGCAGCTTCATGTGTTCATTGCTTTAACGGAATTAGGTATTCCTGCAGGCTTATGGTCAAGTCCTGTGTCTTGGAACCAGTTTACACACTGACCACATATATAGTTACTAAATCCAGTGTGGAGTGAAGATAAACACTAAATTTTATAGGAAGCAAGACAGGTGTTGCTCATGGACTCCACCACCATGAAAAAAGAATCAGCAGATCTGTGCAGTAGCACAGGCGTTCAGTGTCTGGTTGGCATTCAATCTTCATAGTGGAAGAAGACACAGGATTAGCTTGCGTCCCACTGCTTGTATAAATTGCAGACATCTAGGAACAGAGCCTGGCTGTTCCAGTGGCATAAGGGTATATTGAGACCAGAAGATTTTTTGCAGGATCTGGCAGTTGTACAATGTTTGCTAGGGAAGGAGCCACCTTCCTGGCTCCACCCACAAGGTTCTTTTCTGCTTAGATTACCAGAGTCATGTGGAAAGGCGTTGTGTGAGAACTATTCCCACACTACTGTGGCAGCATCTGATGGAGGAGCATCAAGGACTATGGTTTTCAGTGAATAACACTTTTTTTAACAACAATTTCTTCTGTGTTTCTCTTCTCACAGCCTTGATGACTAGAATTGAACTCTGTAATTACTGTAGGAGGTTTTTTTCAAAACTTATTATTCCTATTAAAAGACTGGTTCTAGAAGTTGTTAATTACATTGCTAATGAGTTTTGTTCTCTTGTGTTGACTTGGATGGAACAAGAATGGCACAAAAAACCAATGTGCTTTTCACCGCCTCTTAATTAGAGCCACTTCCTGTTCCGTACCCCATTTTCTTAGAGAGAAAAAGAGGAAGACATAAATGGGAGTTCCTTTATTTTATTTTTCTTATTATATTTTTTCAGTTAAAACAGGAGGGCAATTGTCCTTATCTCTATGGGAAACCAACCATTTTATCAATTCAAGATATTGCTGGATATAGTACTTGACTTAATTTGTTTTTATGTAACTGGGTTTATTCAATATTTGTAGAAGAAAACAAGGAGGCTGCAATGGCAAAATGACTACCTTTGTAACAGAGGAGGTGTATTTACGGATTCAAAGCTGGCCTTCTATTGATGCTGCCAGCCAACACTGTGGCTCATCTTGACCCGGTACCCATGTCATCACAGCTGCCATGCCCCCCGCCAAGACATTACAGGAACAATCATGTTCCGTTTCAAAGAATGGTGATGATAATTGGTTGGATCCAGTGGTGGATAAATGGAAACACAAGGTCACTTAGAGCAATTCTGCTTGCACAACTAAGAGTCCAAGATATACTGGAACCTGTAGCTGGCACTGTCACAATGTCTTATGCAAGCGGAAATGCAAACTGGGATACTTCACTCAAGCGGACAAGCATAGTCTTTTTAGGACATTTCTACTTGCACAAGGACTCTAGTGTGCATGGAAATCTTCCACTGGATCCAGCCCTTTAACTGAACAGCCACACCCTTTTTTTGATATATTTCTAAAACAGGCTTAATTGTTGTAGTGAGCAGCACATGAGAAAAGCCAACAACTCTGGGTACATCTAAGAAGTAGGGTGCAAAAAAGGTCATTTCTAAGTTGTGAACTCTGTGCTGCGGAGAAGCTGATCAAACTCTTTTAACCCAGATATATTACTTTTTAACGCAATGAATAAGTCCTCAGTGATAGAGAATTCTAAAACTACTGTCATACTCCATTCTGAAAGTCTGGCGTCTAAAAGCACATTTTCCTTCAGTCTACAGAAATACATATCCCTATATTTAGATGCAGTAAAAATACAGGGTTCCCCCCCCCCTTCAAATATCTGCTTAGCCTGTTTTTGAGTTTCAAAATTCCAGAATTTATACAATTTTGAAGCTACATTAGGACAACTAAGCATTGTGCCCCCCAGCACAATTGTTCTGTACCTCTTTTGAGAGTAGTATGAATACACATGAAGCTGCCTTATACTGAATTAGACCCTTGATCCATCAAAGTCAGTATCATCTATTCAGGATGGGCAGTGGCCCTCCAGGGTCTCAGTCTGAGGCCCTTCACGTCACCTACTGGGCTAGACTTTTAAAAAAACAAAAAGAGACTCAGGACCAATTCAGCAAGCTGTGGCTTGCTATGTTTCCATGTACAGTTATGTATGACTCATTAAATGAGTCTTTAACCACACACCTGGTGCGCAGGTCAGATTTCCTTTATTGCTTTACCACTCAGCCATTTCTGGCGGCTATGCAGCAGTGCAGCAAATGTCGACAGGTGAGCTTGTTGATAGGTGAGCTTGGGACTTTCACATAACTGCTTTGCTGTGTATTGAAGGCAGTG
Organism: Lepidodactylus listeri; assembly: GCA_029233225.1. Lineage (NCBI taxonomy): Eukaryota > Metazoa > Chordata > Lepidosauria > Squamata > Gekkonidae > Lepidodactylus > Lepidodactylus listeri. Next base: position 52,222,468 of record JARCFY010000001.1, on the reverse strand, counting down.
TGAATCTACTCAGCACATGTGTGCCAACAGACTATCAAGACTGGCTTGTAGCATCACAGTCCAGGCTGGCCAAGAATACTGAAGAGCCGGTTGCTTTTCTTGAAAAGATGAAAGAGAGTCTGTGGACAGAACAGCTAAGAAACATAATAATATGAGACTTAGCTCAATAAACAAACCTTTTCTAGGGCAAATGAAAGTGAGACCCGAAGTTGCTGGTAAAAGGATATATCGAATAAACATTTTCCTTGTTTTGTATGCATGTTCTGAAGCTAACCCCCAATCTATTTCATGCTGTTTCCTGTGTGACATCTGCATACAATTGTTGCCCTATATCCAAATTAGAAGAGGTTCCCAGTGCTGAGAAACCCACTTAGTTATTTGATAGCTAAACCTTGCAAAGAAAACCTGAGACAGCTTGGATTTTTTTGTGGGCTTTTTTTTTTTTTTTTGGTTCCAGGTCATGCAAATGTTTCCTTTTTTGTTTCACTAACCCTACCTCTCCCAGCAGACTGTGGCTGTGTTTCAAGAGATGGATTTTGGCAGGAGCTCTAAGCACCTCGGTGTCTTTACTATTGAGTGCATGCTCAGTCTCCCAGTTTGCTCATTCAACAAAGGCTCCCCCCCTTCTTTTTCAGTCATTGCCAGCAATCACATTGAGGCCTCTCCTCTCACACAAACTCCCAGGTGGTTCAGTCAGCAGCAGACTGCGAAAAAATGAGAAACTGTTTCTATGAGAAAATGACCAAGTGGTGGGCTGAAATAAGGGAACGCTGAGAATGAGATTGAATAAAGAAGAAGGCTTGAGTTTTCCACAAACTCTGTGATCAATTCCCGTGTAGTCAGCCTACACCACACTGCATTCTGACATTTTAAATACATTTGCTCACATTCACTTCAGAGTTTTAAGTCTGTTTCAGAATGCTGTATAAAGTTGTTGCTGTCAAAGCCAGGCTGAAGCAGGCCTGTGTCTAGGCAAGCTAGCTTTTGAGTAGTGATGCTGATGAATTTTCCATCAGGACTGCTCTGAATCCAAATTCTTCTAGCTTGAGAATCCATTCCCCATTTGGACTTGGACTTCGATCCCCATGAATTTAGTTCTAGTTAGAAATGGAGCTTGCCCTCCAGAAGGTTGCCAGCTCTGGGTTGGGAAATACCTGGAGATTTTGGTGATGGAGCCTGAGTAGGGGAGGGTTTGGGAAGGGGAGGGACTCTATAATGCCATAGAGTCCAACTTCCAAAGTGGCCATTTTATCCAGGGGAATTAATCTCTGTCATCTGAATATCAGTTGTAATCCCAGATTTCCAGCCACTGCCTGGAGGTTGGCAACTCTACCTCCAGCCTCACTGCAGGCTAGCCTTCATGAGAGTAATTCCCCCACTCCTTCCCCAGTAATAATTTTTTACCTTTGAGAAAGTTGTGGGGGTAACTGACAACAGAAAACAGAAGAGAGGCTAGGAATTGTGGGATGTAGTTGAATGCGGAGGAGAGAGAAAAACTACATGTCCCATAATCCCTGGCTGGAAATGATGGCTGGGAATGATGGGAGATATTATTTCAAGTTAAGTGAGAGACTCTGATAGGTGTAGGGTTGGCCACCAACAGGGGATGGGAGATGTTGGGTTGCCAGATCTGGGCTGAGAAACTCCTGGAGACTTGGGGATGGTGCTTGGAGAGGACAGGGAACTCAGTGGAGTACAATGTCATAGTCCACCCTCCAAAGCATCTGTTTTCTCCAGGGGAACTGATCTCTGTAGTCTGAAGATGACCAGTAATTTGGGGGGGGGGGGATCTCCAGGTCCCACCTGAAGGCTAGCATCCCTAGGTAGGTGCCTCTCTACCACTGATCAAACCCTGTCCACTGCCAGTTATGTTCATCCATTTGCTGTTCAGTGGAATGCTCCTTTTGAATGTCTGAAAACACTCTTGAGAAATTCCAGATTTTTTACAATGATGCTTAAAAAAATGGGTTTCAGGGTTAATTGGGGAATAGGCTTTTTTTAAAAAAAAAAATGTGCAAGCAGGGAAAGTTCCCTTACAGCCTGAAAGTTTGCTACCATACTGTGACAGCTCTGCTGCTCTCATGAAAAGTTTCATCCGTTCCTTGCCTTTCTGGAGGGAGCCACATGGCAGCTCCTGTACTTATTCCTTCCCCTTATTCATGGGGACAAGCAGTTTGATTTGATTTGCAGCTTGGGTGGTTTGGTGTTATTTAGCTATTTTCACACTAATCTAATGTTTATGTTTAGAAATAATTACCAAGGGTGTAGGGTGAAGAACCGAGTCTGTTTTCGGATTCCTTAAGGATGTCTCTCCAGTCATGCAATTAGCTAGGAGGACTGAGAAGAAAGGGAGTGTGAATTTCTGACTAGCTCAGACTTGCTATAATGGTGGCTGGATTTATATTTATATATAAGATGCTGTTGGCCTACAGGGTTTTTTTTTCTCCCTCCTTTGGTAACTCAAAAGGAAACGGTGCACTTAGTTCTGCTTTTTGGAAGTAAATTTAGCATGAGTCAAGCACTGTTGGAGAAAAGTTTAAACTGTGTTGATTCCAAATTGCTTCTATGTTGACTTTTTTCCAATTGAAATCTGTTGGGAAGCTGTGGGGCCTACAGACTTGATTTAGGGTTGCCAACTCCAGGTTGAGAAGTACATGGAGATTTTTTTTGGGGGGGGGGGGGAGGTGGAACCTGAGGAGGGCAGGGTTTGGGAAGGGAATGGACTTCAGTTGGATATAATGCCATAGAGTACACCTTTCAAAGTAGCCATTTTCTCCAGTAGAACTGACCTGGAGATCACTTGTAATACTGGAAGATCTCCAGCTACCACCTGAAGGTTGGCAACCCTTCTTGGATTCCACCTACTTGATGTCTGTCCAACCGAACACAACTTCTCTGCCTCCTGCTGTAGTCTAAAATGCCCCTAAAATGCTGCTCCTGATGGATGGGAGATCCCCAAGAATCACTTGAGGGTCTGCCACTGTTAAGCTTGCCAGCCTCCAGGTGGTAGCTGGAGATCTCTCAGAATAACAACTGATCCCCAGGTGACAAGATTAGTTCCTCCAGAGAAAATGGCTGCTTTGCAGGGTGGCATTATACCCAATGAGGTCCCTCCTCTCCCCAGACTCCTGAAGCTCTACCCCTACCCCAATCTCTAGAAATTTCCCAACGTGCAGTTGGTAATTCTAGGCACAGGAGAGGGGAATCAGTAAAAATGATCCCCTCTCCTGTCTGAAGAATTTTAGGTGGGATCCCAGCTATAGCTCTGATGATGAAGTAAAAAGTCCCTCAGCAAATATGGAATTTCCTATGAGTGTTTCTTTTCTTGAGTGGATTTGTAAATCAATTTCATATGGTGTGTCTCAAACGCTACGAAATTGTGCAGACTATGAATAATTCCTGCTTAGGTGTGTTGCATAATGTTGAAATCCCTTGGGACTGCTCAGGAAGGAAACAGCAGTCCTGGACTTCACATCACATGGGCCGATTCTACGTTTGTGCATCATCAGCTGGAGAACCGGTACTACCTTTCTGCAGACTGGAGTGAGGTTGTCATGGAAGGGTTCTTCCCATAGTGAAGATTTGCTTCCCCCCATTTTTTTTTTTAAAAATATATATTTGTAACTATTATACATAATAAAAAAGACCTACATAATGTATGTATAAGGATATCAGCATTTATTAGTTTTATAGGCAGGTATAAATTGCCTTGAGCTTGCACTTGGTGCAGCCTAGATCCCCCCCCCCCAAATATTTTTTAAATGGAATGCTAGAAAGAGTCCTACCTTCTGTCCTCACCTCACTCTTACCTGTTGTGCTATATGATTAGATGGGGGATCGCTTTAAAGACAGGAGGGCAGGGATTTGATTAGAAGACTTTTGGACTCCCTTCTAAGACAATGGATAAACACAGAGGGGGGAAAGTGGGTCTTACCTGCCTTGATCCAGATGGCCCAGGCTAACCTGATCTTGCCAGATTTCCGAAACGAAGGAGGGTGGGTCCTGGTTAGTATTTGGATGGGAGACCACCAAGCAAGACCAGGGTCGCCATGCAGAGGCAGGCAATGGCAAACCACCTCTGAATGTCTTGAAAACCCTATGCAACCCACATATATTGGCTACAACTCGACAGTATGCGTGTACATACACACATCCTGTGACATATGTAATTCAGGGAGGCTGAACCAAGATGTGTGAGGCAGCTAAATACCCGGTTGGTATCATTTATGATGAACTTCTGTCACTGGCCCTTCTGGTCCCAAAGTCATTTTTTTCCCCAAGCCTTTTTATTTCTCTTTGCCTTTTGAAATAAATACCCAAGTTAGTGTGGTTTGCCTGGGGACTTGAGGAAACCCCATATAAATATTAATCTCCTAGCAGGCTGTCTGCACCCTTGATGACAATTTGCATAATTTATGTAATATCAGAAAATACATATATATTGCTGCAGGAATATAGAACGACCTTTATTTAATGGTGCTAGGTCATAAATATGTCTTGTTCTGCAAGTGAGTTTATTTCCACCACTGATGATGGAATGACACAGGGCCATAAAGTATGTGTAAGCGTATTGTGTACCTGTGCCTCTGGAAGAAACTCGCTGTTTTTAACCTAATTATCCTTCTGCAATGCACACACTGTAGTCTTGATCTCAGCTGACAGCTAAAATGGTTAGTGTCCCCCATAGCAAAATTAGCATTCTTGCAGGAACATAAAAATATGAACGCCTATAAATTATCCCTGCCAAACATGCCTGGGCCACAAATAATCTCTTGAACCATCCACTCTTACCTGAGGGGTGCTTCTTTCAAGGTCAGATTTAAGGCGTGTTAAGTAGGGAAGAGCTGGAAAGCTTCCTCTCCTGCCATATGGAATGCTCTCCCACCTCAATTTGATAACAAAACAGAAGACACTTGAGTTCCTGCAGCCTTCAGCAGAGTTACACCCTTATCAGTTGGTTGATGTCAGTGGGCTTAGTTACAATCTCTATCCGAAGATTGCATGTTTTCAGGTGGGTAGCCATGTTAGCCTGTAGGGGGTTTTACCCTGTCAAGTCACAGCTAACTTATGTGACCCCCATAGAGTTTTCAAGGCAAGAGATATTCAGAGGTGGTTTGCTGTTGCCTGCCTCTGCATCATGACCCTGATATTCATTGGAGGTTTCCCATCCAAATACTATCCAGGGCTGACCCTGCTTAGCTTCCAAGATCTGGCAAGATCAGGCTAGCCTGCACTATCCAAAATTTGAGTCCAGTAGCATCTTAACAACCACATTTTTCTGGGTATAAGCTTTCGTGAATCAAAGCTTACTTCATTAGATAAATTGAATGGTAAACCTGGTATTTGTACATTGGGGGGGGAGAGACACTTTGACAATGGTAGACAGCCAGTTTGGTGTAGTGGTTAAATGCATGGACTCTAATCTGGGAGAACTGGGTTTGATTCCCCACTCCTCCACGTGCAGCTGCTGGATGACCTTGGGCAAACTGTAGTTCTGTCAGAGCTGTCCTTGAAAGACCAGTTTCTGTCAGAGCTGTCTCAGCCCCACTTACCTCACAGGGTTGTGGGGAGGGGGAAGGAAAGGAGTTTGTAAGCAACTCTGAGACTCCAAGTAAAGGGCGGAGTATAAATCCAATCTCCTCCTCCTAACAAGACTTGCCCTGTGTTTTCAGACTGAGGTATCTGCCCCTTTCTCAACCAGTTTCTTTTCCTCAGTCTATAAACCTTACCTTTTCTTGTGGGTGGGAAGAGTAATCTGATGTTGAGAATTGCATTTAAAAAGCAATAGGTTTCATTTAAACGGGATAGGCCTTTTTAAATATGATAGGCTCCATATTGTTTCCCAGTATGACCTCATAACATAACAAGGTTGATGGGAATGGTAGTTCTCTCAGCCTCTGAATGGGATCAGAAGAAGGCCAGGAAGACTGTCATTCCCATCAAACCCAGCAATCCAGTAAATACAGAGAATGTGACAATAATGGCTATTGCCAATGGGATTTTGAATGCCCCCAACTGCACGGTGGCAAATACATTCAGAACACTGTGAATATCGACTCCAAACAAATTGGTGCATTTGTGGGGAGGGGGGTTCAGCTCCAGAGAAAATGTTCATTGCAAATAAGGCCAGTCGTGTTTTCAATCACACTGTTTGCAAGGACTGCAGCATCACTAGTTCAAAACTGCATGCATCATCATTTTTTAAGTTGTTGTAGTGGCAGCCAATCTTCCGTCCCCCCCGCCCCCTGCCCCAGCTCACTGTGAATAGAGTGTGACAAGATGCACACTGTATTAATTATATTAATGAGAGTGGAATTCAGAAATGCAAATACGTTGTCATTTACTTTGATAAACCATTATAAAATAAATGGCAGCGAGAGATGCCCTGAGGAATGGACACTCCTCTTTCTTATTTTAATTAGAATGTTACTTTCTTTAAATAAAAAAAAAGAGTATCAGAGCTGCAGTTACAGTAATCCTTTGAAGGTGTTAATTTTTAATCTCCATGACGAGCTGCAATGTGTTTGCTAGTGGCACCCTCCGGTGGGCTGCCATCTCTTTGAATGATATTGCCAGAATCCTTTAATAGCTCCAAGGTTTTCTTACCCTTGCTTATGCTTATGACAGTAACTTTCCGTGAATGTAAGAAAGACAGCGTATGGCTCTCCGGAAGAAATGGATTCCTAATTTCACTGAGTGGATCCATCCTGTAATCAGAGACGGTGAATGACCTGGGCAGTTTTGTGTGTGTGTATTTTGTTTCATTTCGCGGCATTTTGTTTCATTTTGTCTAGAAAGAGAATTGAACATGATGTAAAAGTATTGGTTTCCGGGCTTCACTATAAATGGACATAAAACAGAGTCACTCGCTGAAATCAGAGTGCACAAGAAAAAGGAACACAGTTGCTCATAGTAGAGTAGAAAGTTGCTCTGAGCTTTGGGTTTTTTTTTTAATTAATGGAGGGCATAATCCTAAAAATGTGCAAATGAAAGAGAGTGCAGAACTATTGTCTTCACTCCAATGGAGTGTCTCTGCTGGGGAAAAGACTCCCCCCCCCCCCCCAATTGCAGTCCAAAATGCAATTCCCGGGGTCCTACCTCCCCAAGAATTCACAAGGGAATTGGACTCTAGGAAATTGATTCCACAATCCAAAATACTGGTACTAACGTGTAGTCCTCTAAGATGAGAGGCTGTGATTCAAAGATGTTTGATAGGCATGTCCCCGCACTTTCTTTGATGTTTTTGGTACAGGAACTCCAAGCTGGATGGACTGGGAAATGAACAGCACCCTGAGAAAGGGCCATGCCTCTCCTACTGCCATGCCCCTCACCACCAGACGAACAACTGTTCTGGCAGCTGGAGAGAAAGGAGGTGCCATGGCAATCCTCCTTGCTGGCTGCATCTTGCATGAGCCAGTAAGTGTAAGGCTGGCACGGCTATGCTTCTCCTCTCCAGACTCAGCAGGCTTCAGCCATCACTGAGTGAGGCCAGGTATTGCTATGTCCGTGCTTTTCCCTGCTGGCCTATGTATAATGGAGACGATGAGGAGGTTTATGGGTGCTCTGTGCCTGTGCTCCTCATTGTTAACCTGGGCAAGGAGGATCATAGGCACAGTGGCTCCTGGCTTCCCCTTATGCCAGCAGCACCTGTACTCCCCCTGGCCAGCTCTACTGCAGGAATGGGCGGAGCTTAGGGCAACAGCCCACTGGCCAATCCACTTCTGTCTTCAATAGCTGAAGCGTGTGAGAATGGGCCAATAGATATAGTCCACAGCAGGTCTCCTTAAGTAGAAAGTCCTTTATTTGTAGAAAAGATCATGTTGGTCAAACACTTTTCCTGTTAGTAATACCCAAGCCTAGAAATGCCATTACAATGATACTTGATATGAAATATGGCCTGCCTACCATCTACCAATTAATAGTGTGAATTATTGGCATCCAAATACACTGGCCCAATGTTCCCAAGGAAAGCGCGGCAAAATAGGTTCTCAGAGGAAAATACTGTTGAGGGTTTTCGAAGAAAATGTTCCCAGAGAAAACGAAGCAAAAGAAATACATAACGCCTGTGATTCATGTAACACATAAGAGGAGGCTCTCCTGTTCAAGGTTGTTAGCCAAGGAATAGCCAGCTAGAGATAAGAGGGGAAGGAAAGCAAATGAGTAATGAGTATGCGCAAAGCGAAGCTGGCAAGCAAGGCTCTCACATTCCAAAGGTGGGAGTCGGGTTACCGATGCTATCTCCCGGGTGGGACCTAAAGGGGTTGTAAGAAACCTTGGAACACAAAGCAATGTTAAGAGATCATCAAACCCGAGGGTAAAAGAGCAAGTATTGATACATGGAACTCAGCAACCTTACTGATCATGACAAGACATTGATCATACCCACGCCTATGACAGTGCTAACTGACAAAGAGACAAGCAACTTTCAAAACAGCTTGATTCTTTGGCAAAGTAAGCTGCTAAAATGGTAACTTGAAAGGAATCTTTGTACATGCATCTTTTTTTTAAAAAATCCTTGGGCTCATTTCGTATCAGGAGCTCCTTTGCATATTAAGCCACACCCCCTAATGTAGCCAATCCTCCAAGAGCTTACAGAGCTCTTCTTACAGGGGCTACTGTAAGCTCTTGGAGGATTGGCTACATCAGGGGTGTGTGGTCTAATATGCAAAGGAGCTCCTGCTACGAAATGAGTCCTATGGAAAACATGGAGGACAAAGAAGGTCTTGGTCTATTTAGTGTGGGAAAACTAAGCATTAAAGGGCTGAGAAGGGTATTATGGTGGTTTCCAGCTATCAGTGCTACTAAAAATGAGAATGCTTTCTTCCCAGGCCTGATGCAAGATGGCAAATGAACACATCCTGATACCCTAACAACAGGTTGGGTAAAAGAGGTTGGTCTGGGGCTGGCAGGGTTATAGGATTATGGGTACTTATCTTAGCGAAAATCCCACTGAACAAAGTGGCGCTTGGCAGCATTGCCTTTAATGCTAGCTCTATATGAAGTTTAGAAGCAGCCTTCTGCTTGGCTCTCTGCTATTTTAGGATGTTTTAAGCAATTATTGTTCTCCATTTGAACTAGTCTAAATCAGCTTTAAATAATCTGTTTCCCTCATTCTAGTCTGTTCAGTATTTCCATATATTACTCAGGGGATAGTTTCTTTATTCAGATTTACTGTCAGCTTTTCATTTCACCAAACAATGAGGACTTATTATTTACCCATTAGAGGAAATGTACATAGGAAGGGGGGAAACCTCTGTTTATTTGCAGGGCCAAATGGAAGTGGATATATTGGATTTAAACATTGAGCTCTTATTTTATTTCTGAGTGGTGTGTAGTTACAATCTGGCAGGTTGTAGAAATGTTCTATTACTTTATGCTTTCATTTGGAAAGGTTAAAATAACATTTAAAGCAATTTAGGCAAATTTAATGCTCAGGAAAATGAGGAATTAATATTACTAGCTGAAGCCAAGTATAATTTAAGCAGGTGTTTTCCAAGCTTCCCTACAGATTTTTTAGCAGGGAATGTTATTTCACATCAAACATTCAGAATAGCCCTTTTATCTCAAGTGAGGATCTTGGACTGGATCAGACCACTGGGCTGTGTTTCTAGAGGGCTGTCCATATTTGGTTATCAAGACTGCATTAGAACTTCTCATCCAAGTCATATGGAAGATTTTTATTTCCTTTGTAGAAAGCTTGTCTGCCAGCTTCAAGTCCATGCATTTCAAGTTGGTCACTGAATTATTAAATCAATATTAATACAATTGTGCTATTTCATGATGAGCAAAACACACACAAAATACCAGCTACAAAATCCAGAATGCAGTTCAACCACACCACAAAATACATATAGAATGAAACCCCCAGATCCTTTAAAGGCAAAATGGATACATTCTTCAGTGTTCAGACATTCTGCTTCATAAATGTTTTTTGCTCATGTTCACACTGCAACCTGGGTTTTGTAGTACTGCGTCTCATTACTATGTTTTGTTTTTTTAATAGTAAGGTGACACAAAAATAGGGATATTTGGGTGTGAAAAGTTGAAACATCAAAAGAATGATTATGGTATTGCACCAGAATGGTTAAAGAATATTTGAAAGACATATATTCTAAGTTTTCATGATTTAAATGCATAATTTACATACATTTGTCAAACTTAAAAACTTCTTCTAGAGTGAATTTGTAAAGGCTCTGGCAAAGACATGGCAGAATTTGACTTATTCCCCCCCCCCGCCCCCAATTTCAGCATGTTCCTGTTTCAATGCTAATACAGAACTGCAGCAATTGCATTGTACTTTGGCCATTAAGAGCCACACACGGTCCATGGATGTACAACAGTTGCATCAGTCTCCTGTTTAGATGGGTGGGAGAGGAGCACAGGCTGAAGAATCAGACATGTATGGGCTGTTGGGGTATATATGCAGTGAATGTGCAGCATGATCTCATAAAATGGATTGTGCAGATCTGCCCTAAAAATATTGATCACATGGATTCATTGCTGCTTGGCTTTAACAGCATGAACCTGGAGTCCATTTGGAATATACCAAGTCTGAAGCTAATCCCAGAAACATTTTGAAAAATTTTCATTCCTGCTCTTCAGCAAAAATTCCATGCTACATTTCCTTGATGACAGTAGCCCGGGTTGACCTCTGCTCCAGTGTCAGCTTAACCAAGGCTAGCACTAACTAGGTTTGTTTCGGAAAGGCACATCCTGGTTAGTGTTAATCAGGGTTAGTATCAGTCCAGCTGTACCACTAAATCATGGGTTAGAGCATTGGTACTCAGTCAGTGGCTTGTGGAGCCACTTTTGCAAGTAACAGCAACTAAAAGGGTCACATTTACTTCCATCTCTGGCATGAAGCCTGCACCACAGGAAGGATCATGGCATATCTGCCTTCTAATGCTTTTTCAAGGTGGGGACTACCTTCACAGCCACTAGCCCCACTGGGCAATGACCTTTCCCACTATCCTGAAACATGGGACAGGTGACACATTGGGAAACAGTGTTCAGAAGTGCCATAGGTGGCATGTCAGAGAGTCACATATGGCTTCAGAGCTACTGAGTGAAAATCACTGGTTTAGAGCCTTAGGAAAGGAATGTGGAGACCGAGGTTCAAATTCTCCCTTTGTTATGAAGCTTCCTCGAGTATCCCTGGGTCATTCACTGTCTCAGAGACTAGCCTTGCCATGCCTTGCCTTTCCAGAGCTCTTCTGGTCAATAGATCTTGAGCAATGACTAAAAGAATACTCCGTTTCTGAAGGAAATTATGATAGACAGGAATTTAGCAATGGATAAAGTTAATAACATCCCTTTGAAAATTTACTGAATGATAAATGTGATAAAGAGGTAAAATCCACCGATTCCTAAAAACAATATAAAAGAAACATTCAAGAATTTTATTAGATAAAGTATCAATTTTACCCAGGCCACAAGGACAAAGACAATCTGAATATGGATTATTACAAAACCTCCTGTGCAGTACTTCAGAAGGATTAGCATTAATATGAGTTAGAGCAAATGCCCTGGCATAATGAGGAACCGTTAAATATCTTGCACAGGACAGCAGAGACTGAGGTGGTAAAATGCCAAAGAATTGAGTCAAACAAACTTTACAAGCACGAATTACCATACTATCATAACCAAGCTTGGTGAGACAATGCTTGACAATATTGAGGGTCTCTGCCTTACCCAGCTGGAGAATTTCTTCTAATGTAAGGCCCAGCTGCTGTCATCTACTGTGAACGGTCTTCATTTATACTGAGTAATGAGCATCTTGTTTGAGAGAAAACTGCAATCCAACGACTTCTATGGCAAATATAGTCTTCTAAGCTTAAAAGCTCTAAGCCATGCTCAGAGACTAGTATACTCCAAAGGGTTGTCGTGAAGGTAATATGCTCATATATCACATATGCTTCCTACTGCTCCTTGGAGGAAGGGTGGGATAAAAATACAATAAATAAGAAAATGGTAGAATTTGAACTAAGGAAGAGGAGTCCACATTCCCCAGCTTTAGTCCAAATTTGGAAAACACACATTTTAGAGAGTCAGTTTCAAGCCTCCTCAGAACTACACTGTAAAATATAATGGAGTGCAACTTATAACAGTACTAGGAATAAGGCCCGTTGTGGAAATAAATACAATGGACTCTAGAAAGAGGCTCTGGGAGAGTGCCCCAGCCTTGGGCACTCAGTGTCAATTTGCTGTGGTGACCTCAGCAGGGTATAATGACACAGAGTCCACCATTTTCTCCAGGGGAAGATCTCTGCCATCTGAAGAGCACTTGTAATTCAGCATGATCTCCATCCCTCCCCTGGAGATTGGCAACAATGGTTCCCCAAGAGGGAATGGGTGGTTTGAAGGGTGGAGTCTATGGCACTGAACCTGTCTGAGGTCCCACCCCTGCTGAAACCTCACCCTCTCCAGGGTCCACACCTCAAATCTCCAGGAATGTCCCCACCTGGAGTTGGCAACCCTACCTCCCAGCCAACCATCAGAAAACCACCAGAAAAGGTCAGTTTTCAAGTATAATTCCTTCTGACTAAGTGAAGGGAAATAAGAAATTCAGTAAAGCCAAGGGCTTTGCCAGAAGCGGAAAGCCCAAATATTACAATTTACCTGCACATCTTTCATCTAGGTATTCCAGCCACTGAACTTTCTCAAGTGAAAGTTTAATTCAAGAGACAAATGACCAACTGGCTTGGGGGGCTCAACTCTAAAACACCATTAAATAGGGTTTTTTTTTCTTTTACTGTTTGCGAACAGAAAAAATAAAGTGCTATGGTTCCAATCCAAAGAAGATTGTGGGCCCTCTATTATGGCTAAAATTCTCAGAAAGCCAGTGTGGTTGGAAATCCGATGCTTTTTTCAGAAGTAAAATTTAGTCCCGGGAAGAAATGATTACACTGTATAGTGATGAGAATGACCATGCTGAATCAAATGCAGATCCATCCAATCTAGTTTTTCTAATCCAACAGTGATGGCCAACAACAAGTCATAAAAATGAAATCCTTCTCCTGTTTACTCATTGTATCTAGTATTCTGATACATGGGTAGGGTGGGATATAAATAGAATAAATAAATAAATAATTAGATCAATAGATAAATAAATAAATCTACCCAAAAGATATTTCCCATTGGTTTAGATGGGAAACACATTTCTGGGCACATGCCCTTCTCTACCCAGTTGACACAGAATTCTCAGAAATTGTGTACCTTGCCTAAAGTATCCTGGAAAAAATGGCAGCTTTCTCCAGCACATTGCCATAACAAGCACACAACAAAGTACATGAGGGTGCATCACAAATACATGGTAGCTTCACCAACCATAACAAGCGAAGGTACAAAACCTGCTTCGCCTGCAAATACTGCCTATGAGACTAGTTTGATGTTCTGAATCTCTGGTACAATTCAACAAACAATTTGATATATACTATTAACTAGGAATAAGGCCCATTGTGGAAATAAATACAACAGGCTCTAGAAAGAGGCTCTCGGAGAGTGCCCCATCCTTGGGCACTCAGCGTCAATTTGCTGTGGTGACCTCAGCAGGGTATAAAGACACAGAGTCCACCATTTTCTCCAGGGGAAGATCTCTGCCATCTAAAGAGCACTTGTAATTCGGCGTGATCTCCATCCCTCCCCTGGAGATTGGCAACAATGGTTCCCCGTGAGGGAACAGGTGGTTTGGAGGGTGGAGTCTATGGCACTGAACCTGTCTGAGGTCCCACCCCTGCTGAAACCTCACCCTCTCCAGGGTCCACCCCTCAAATCTCCAGGAATGTCCCCACCTGGAGTTGGTAACCTTACCTCCCAGCCAACCATCAACGTGTTGTTACCTGCCCCCCCCGGGCTTCAGCTTCCCATTTCCTCCCCCTCCCTCCTAGAGAGCACTTGTAATTCTGAGTGATCTCCAGCCCCCACCTGGAGATTGGCAACAATGGTTCCCCATGAGGGATTCACTGGCTTGGAGGGTGGAGTCTATGGCACTGTACCTGTCTGAGGTCCCACTCCTCCTCCAACCTCACCGTCTCCAGGCTCCATCCCTCATTTCACCAGGAATTTTCCACCTGGAGTTGGCAACCCTATCTCCTTTCCAGCCAATCATCAACTTCACTCTTCAACTTTCCATCTCTCCCCCCCTGCAGCCTTCACCGTACTCTGAAGCCCTGACTGCTATGTCACATTGGCTGTCATAAAGGGTATGACAGGACCCATCACAGCAGGATATAAGGACATAGAGTCCACCATTTCCTCCAGGGGAACTGATCTCTGCCATCTGGCGAGCACTTGTAATTCTGAGTGATCTCCAGCCCTCACCTGGAGATTGGCAACCATACTTACCCTGGAGGAAAAGTAGTCTTTCTCTACAATGGGGTCCAAAGCAACTTACATCATTTTCCTCTCCCCCTTTTGACTTGCACAACAACCCTGTGAGGTAGGTTAGGCTTAAAGTCTGTGACTGGCCCAAAATCACCCACTCAGCAAGAACTTGGGTCTAGCAGATCCTGCTCTGAAGCACTGACTGCTACGCCTAGGGTACCCAACCTCCAGATGGAGCCTGAAGATCGCCAGGTATCACAATTGAACTCCAGACAACAGATCTCTTCCCTCCCAGGAGAAAAGACCACTTTGGAGGGTTGCCTCTATGGAATTCTGTTCAGCTGCCCCAATGAGTTTTCTCCCAGAGGCCAACATAGGTGTTGAAAGAGACTTCCAGAGAAGCAAGCTTGGTTGCCTAGCAACAGGCACTGAGGAGAAAGTTGCGGGCTCTAATGATGGAAATACCTGGAAATTTGGGGGGTGGATCCTGTGAAGGGCAGCATTTTTTGGGAGGGGGAATGGAAGGACTCAGCAGGGTATAATGCCATAGGGTCTACCCTCCAAAGCAGCCATTTTCTCCAGGGGAACTGATCTCTGTCATCTGGAGATCAATTGTAACAGCAGATTTCCAGGTCCCACCTGGAGATTGGCAACCCTAGGGGAAAGTCAGCCGCACAACGGGGGGTTGAAGAGAATGGTTTGATGGTTGCTGGCCCACCTTATTAGCCAGCCAGCCATGGTGGAGCTAAGCAGGAGAGAGAGCCTGAGGAATTTCGCTCAGCCAATATGTTCCCTTTCAGGAACTCTTCAGTAACGGTTTCTGTCAGGCATTTCACACAGAACCGTATTATTACCAGTTCCCTAACAGAACATATTGGCCCTTTCACACAGAAACGTGCCTCTCCCATTGGGGAAGCGTTCCTGAGCCGGTTTACCTTGAAACCTCCTCCCAAGCATTCTTCAGTTCTTGTACTGGTCCTGAAACGCTTTGGGGCACTGTGTGAAATGCCCCCCTGTTTCAGAGTTTATTCTGACAGGAAATTGGGCAAGCTGGCACTGTGTGGGGGAGGGGGTTATGCTGAAAGTCCATTGTCTTTTCACTGACAGAAGCAGGCCACTGAGGGGACAGTTAGACCACCTGACAGTGGGAGGAGGAGAAGAGCGGATCCTTCCCCTTCATTGGCTCCCTCCAGACTGAGGCCGAGATGCTGGCTGGTGGTTCTGTGGGCAGGACTGAGGCAAAGCAGGGAGAGAATGCAGCCAGTGGCCAGGGACCCCCTTTTGAGTGGCAGTCCTTCCAGCCAACTGATTTTGGCGCCCCATGGAAGCTTGCCACTTGAAAATGGCTTTATATAATAAGGAAAGATGACAGTGCAACCTTATGCAGCGCTACTCTGGTCTGATCTCATTGCATAAGACTGCAGTGTGAATATGCCCTCAAGCATTAACATTCCCTCCCCCCAACTATTAAACAAACTTAACTTTGTTAAAAAGCATTTATATTATTTTGAGCTGGTAGAACTGGGAATGTGCATCCACATGCTATGTGCACCAGTAGTAAACTGGCCTGCTTACTGGAATATGATTTATTCATGGGGAAAATCCTGGCTGTCGTTTGATGGAAAAGGCATGGCATTTGTAACTTGTAAGCAGCCACTTCTATCAAAGTTTACAACCTGTCATACATATCTGTAACTCTGAAGCTGTCCGATAAAGCTATATTACTCTTTCCAGAATAAGCCATTGTTTAATTTAGACGGGTCTTGTTTTTTGCATATATGCTTTTAGAACTTTGGGAACAATTGTGAGCCAAAGATGACTAGGAAAGACAGATTTAGGCAGCATTTTAACAAGAGAATTTAGATATCTGCTTCCCATTAAGTGCTACAGTTCTTCATGATTTGATTAGAGTGCTTCATATGAGAATTCGGCATGCAACAGCACAATGTGTTGCATCCTAATGCATATTGAGGGCTACTCTTAAAGGCATCTCTGTGAACATTTCATCTTTGTTAACAGTTGCCTATAGCAGTCATGTAAATGGAAATAAATATGGAAAACAGGTTTTTCGAACATCTGAGATTCTGTTTTGAGTGGACATTCTGGAAACAAATGTTTTGCAAATGGCTGCGTGGCCATGCATGTTTTACCTCTGACTAAGAATCTGGAGGGATTTCAGCATTCTTTTATTAGCATTGTTATTATTTAATTTGACTCTGTCCCTTCTAAAAATGCATTAAACTAATGAAGCAAATATTATCAGGAAATGCATTGTGTTTCCAGAGCACCGTAAAGCTGGGAATGTGGGTTTTAGCGAGGATCATACATTGTTTTTAAGGCTCAGGCCATGGTAGTAATCTGGAGGGATGGAAATGGAATGGATTAGAGCGCGAGAGAAATATGTTGTTGTTTTAGGAATGGTGCCATCTCTCTGGCTCATTATCTGAACCAAAATGATATTAACAGTCCTGTCTGTCTACTTCGTATAGCAAGAGAGCCCGTCCTGCATCAGCCTGACTGTGTTGGACAGTTATGAAACTCTATACTTAGCTGTATACTTACATAAGGAGATAATCTCTCATAAGAACAAAATAAACACAATTCCATATTATTCCTAGGTGGGTAAGTCAATCAGTGATTATAGGGGAAAACACTGAGCAATCATCTGATTACAGCAGAGGTTTTTAGAGGACGGCCCAGCTGTGTTAATACAACTGACAGTGACTAGCAGCTGGAATGATAATTGGAGCAGAAGAATTTCTATACTCTCCCCCTTTGCTAATGACATGCTGGCAAGTGATTTGTGTAGCGCTTATTACCCTTAACGTTTCTAGGCATGTCACAGTGCTGTGCTAACTACCCACTCAACCCATATTTAAGGATCCATATGTCATGACCTCACAATGTTACTGTTTAATTCCTTTTGGCGGATTTTGAACAGCCTTACTCAGTTCTCACCTGCAGCTACAAAGGTGCATGCCGAGGCTTGTACTGCTGCACCAGTCAATATGGCACCCCTCTGTGGGGCAATGTAGAAAGCTCATCTCTACTTGCCAGTAAATATGTAGGGACATGATCCCATAGAAGCTCCTCGCTGAGCCAAAGTCAAGGCTTTAAGCCAAGTACTTAAGCCATTGAGCAGTATTCTTGCAACACTTCACGTGTTTGGATGCTCCTGAGAAAAAGAGAAGAAGAAGAAGAGATTGGATGTATACCCTGCCCTTCACTTATAGTCTCAGAGCGGCTTACAAACTCCTTTCCCTTCCCCTCCCCACAACAGACACCCTGTGAGGTAGGTGGGGCTGAGAGAGCTCTGAGACAACTGTCCTTGAGAGAACAGCTGTGCCAGAACTACAGCTTGCCCAAGGTCATCCAGCAGGTGCAATTGGAGGAGTGGGGAATCAAACCTGGTTCTCCCAGATTAGAGTCCGCATACTTAATCACTACATCAAACTGGCCCTACTCGCAGACTGTTTTGGACTGCTATAAATCCACCCACTTGGCCTCTGTCTTTGACTCCCTGGTGATCACCTCTTTGTGTGTGTAGGTATCCTAACCCATTAACAAAATCCCTCCCATCCTAACTCCCTTGCATGAGAACAAAGTATGAATTCAGTGGCACCTTTAAGGCCAACAAAGTTTAATTCTGGGTATAAGCTTTCGTGAATTAAACCTTGTTGGTCTTAAAGGTACCACTAGAATCAAACTGTGTTCTAATGCAGAGTCCAGTAGCACCTTAAAGACTAACAAAATTTGTGGTAAAGTATGAGCTTTCTTGAGTCACTGCTCACTTCTTTTTGTTCTACTGCTTCAGACCAACACGGCTACCCACCTGAATTTCCCTTGCATGAGGTTAGAGAGTTCTTCTTTGGTTGTTTGGCCACAATCAGGATCCTGATCCTTTCCCTAGCTGCCCCCCACCCAACCCCAGTTCACAAGAAGGTGGTGTGTGAGAAAGAATGAACTTCCTAATGTCTGCCTAAGCTATTCCTCTAGCATGGCTGGGCTAGGCATTCCTGTGTGAATGAACAACCAGGTGCGTCGATAAGAGGTACGAGCCGTTAGAACACATGAAGAATCTGTAAAGGGAAAGATTGTTAATAATTAGGCTTAAATCCTACCTATAAGCCAAACATAGATATATAGAAATCAATCAGAGCACAGCTAGAAATGTTTCAGGTTGCTAGGAAGAAACCAAAAAAAGTGGGGGGGAAATTGCTGAGCCTAAACTGACCAGTGTTCTATTTCAGCATTACATTTATTTAGTTATATTTATTTATATATTAAATTTGTTAATTGCCCAATCCCTGCTAATGTATAACATGTATAACATTCATAAAAACATATCTAGATAAAACAATTAAAACATTTAACACATTTCAAACAAATCAGATGGCGTGTACTAATTTATCCAATTTCAGACTGCTGGCTACTTCACGGGCAAGGGAGAGGAGGGCAAGGCAGATATAAGAAGTAGCGGGAGCAGCAAAGGATGCTGGGATGGAACCAAAAGCCTAGAAATGTCCTCAACCAA
Source organism: Lepidodactylus listeri (assembly GCA_029233225.1). Taxonomy (NCBI): domain Eukaryota; kingdom Metazoa; phylum Chordata; class Lepidosauria; order Squamata; family Gekkonidae; genus Lepidodactylus; species Lepidodactylus listeri. The sequence continues at coordinate 52,203,612 of JARCFY010000001.1, read as the reverse complement.
AAACCTAGAAATGGGCACAAATGAAGGCTCCTCTCTAGCCTTGGCATAGACTTCAAATTCTGTTCTAACAATTCCTCCTCCTTTGTGCACATTGCCACAGAGTTTTAGCTGTTTGTCCCTAGCTTGGGGAGGGTTTTTGTGGACACAGGCAGAGCTCTGTAGGTTTGGCTACACTTTTCTGCCCAAAGGCCAACAAAACAATGATTCTCCAGTTGAGAATTAAAAACTGTCCATCTTGGCACTTTGATAGTCCTGTCCAAATGGCAGTTTGGGGCTCCTTGTCCCATTTGTTACCCTAAACCGGTCTTCTTGGAGTAAGTTGAGATAATTGTCTCTCATCCCATAAACAAAAAAATTGCTCTGTGTGTCCTTCTCTCCTGGTGCTGCTGAGGATGGCCTGTGCCATGGAACCTGCTTCTCCTGACATTAGATGCTTCCTCTTCAAGGAGCCCCAAAATACCTAGTGTGAGAGGAATGTGTCCCGCAGTAGGTACCTGCCTCTGCAGCACCTAGAGAGAAGCACGCCCAGAGAAAATGTACTGGATCTAAGCCATTGTTTCTGCTTCGGCCAATGTTATAGCTTGCTTATTACTTTGACATGAATCTCATTTCATCTATGCTTAGGATGCAGTCCAAAGCATGCTTGTCTGGGAGCAACATAACAAGACTTGCTTCAGAACAGACATGCGTAGGATTGTGCTGACAGCATGGTTCACAACAGTATTTAAAAACTGTAGATGCCAGAAGTTTTATAAAACAATCAATAAACTTAACACAAAAACTCTTCTAGCTTAGCATTGAGCATTCGTTCCTGAACACTTTCTTCAAAAAGCAGATGTTGCAGATCACCTCTCTGTGGAAAGCTGACAGAGAGGTGATCTGATGACTTTCTTCTAGGAAGCCATTTTGTAACTTCAGGATAACTACAAAGAGGGTCTTTCCTTCTTGGGGAGGCCAGCCATACGTCATAATATGCTAGAAAATATGATGTAAAACAGAATGTGCACATGGGGAAGTAGACTCTAGGATTTTTTTAACCATGTGATCTGCCTAGACCTCTTGTCAAAAAAAGTGGGAGTAGAAGCTGGTGTTGTAGTAGGGTTGCCAACCTCTAGGTGAGGCCTGGAGATCTCCCGGAATTACAACTGACCTCCAGACTACAGAGATAGTCCCCTGGAGAAGATGACTCCTTTGGAGGGTGGAGTCTATGGCATCACATTCCTGCTGAGCTCCCACCCCTCCCCAAAGTTAATCCTTCCCAGGTTCTGACCCCAAATCACCAGAAATTTCCAACCTGCAGTTGGAAACCATACAAGGTAGTGAAAAAAGCCTAGTTTCTGAGGTGGTAAACCCCATGGGATAACTTTGAAGCCTCATTTTCATTTGTTGTGAAATAGCCTCTCTGACTTCTTTTTGCACTAGGGAGGGAAAACTTCACACATGCATAAATACATTCCTACCAGAACCTCAAGAATCTGACATGACTGTATGCAATCCTTGACTGCTTGCAAAATAAAGACAGAACATGTGATAAACACGTAAATAGATTTGTAATAAACATGTGGCAAATGATTGCCACAGGCTGAGGATGATTCTTGAATTACTTCAGCAGAAGGAACGACAAAACAACAGGAGGAAAGACATGCACATCACTTTGAGCAGAGGGACAAGAGGAGAGGGGATGAAGGGTAGAGTTCAGTAGCAGTGTACTTGTTTTGGGTCCAGTCACTGCCATTTCTGATTACATTAGTTGGGCTGGGAACACTTAACAATTCCAAGGTGACCCACAAATCATAAGATTTGCCAGAATTGATGTTTCACTGTACATACATGTTAAATCTCATTCTCCATTGCTCTTCCTGTGGTGAACTGCAGGCATAGTCAAGACCTGACAAATGACCCAGGAAGGAAGGAACACAGTTTGAGGTAGTGGTGGGTGGAAAACAGCATGAGATAAGTTACAGTTCTTGGGACACTGCCGTTTACTTTTGAAGAAAGAAATGGAACAACGGCATGGAAACCAAAATTATCTAACATTTCTGTCTCAAAACAAACAACATTGCTTGGGAAAGGAAGGATTAATTGAGGTATTGATATCTCCTCAGTCCCTTTGGTTGCTGAAAACAGATTTGAAAGATAAAATGGGCAGTTTTGTAATTTACTTGTGAATAAATACTTTTGGCCTGGAGTAAGTAATTGTATTGTTAGCTACAAAAACACAACCAGGTGCCATTTGATTTTTGTTTTTTTAGGCTCCTTCAAAGAACAGGCTTCTTTGTCCGAAATGCTATGTGCTATGAAAATCCTTTATTGCTAATGACAGTTATTTGGAAGACTGCAGTAGGCAGAGGGCCAAGTCCAAAAACTTGGTTTCAAAAAGAAGAGAGAAATCTTTTTGATGATGATTGCTACTTGGTATGTATGTAGCTCCTGGACATTCCTCAGGTTTTCATTTGTGTCAGTTATCAAACCCTTTTTATGGGATTATGGCATTTTCTGACTCCTAGGAGTAGTTGTTATGTAAAGCAAATATAGACAATCGGGCAGTGGAGGTAAGTGTGAATGATAAAATCATCAGTACTGTTTTTCTCCCCTCCGCCCCCATCTCTGCATTATCAATTCCTGTTGCAACATGGCCTAGAGTATGACAGAGATGAGCAGAAGGAGAAAGTATAGCCTTTAAAAACATCAAAGTCACCCAGGGACTGGGTGCTAAGCAACCTAAGGGAATGGGTGGGTGGGCCCAACCAACCGTCCCACTGTCCCATCTTCACTTTCACATTCACCTTCTGTGCCTTGGCCCCCTCCTTCCTTCTTTGTCCTACCTGGGAGCTGAACATCTAACCCTATTCTTAACTCCCCACACATTTTTAAAGTACAGCAATAGTGCCTGCCGTGTTCTTAATGCTAGGCATCAAAATAAGGAGGCAGCATGGTTTCAAACAGGAGCACAGCTTAATGGATCCACTTCTTTCCCTGTCTGGAGCTACAGTGAGTACAGCTTCCCTTTTCGTTGTTCCTGTCCATACCTGGAGTGAACTTCAGCAGTCTAAAACACTGGCCTGAATTAAAGGAACCGAGTTGTCAAAACACCACAATGCCCTATAGTGTTTCTGAAACTCTTGTAGGATTCATTTCTCCTGTGAGGGTTTGGCCCCTTGTGGGGGCACTGTTGGTAATGGAATAGCCTGGCCATGTGTGTGAGGCCAGGAGGCGAGTGAGAACATGTAGGAAGCTTTGGACTGGAGCCAATGAGTTCAGGACTGGTGAGTAGTTCTCCAGAAATAAGGGCAGAATAATCCATTTCTTCTGTAAGTTCAAGAGCAGTAACACTTTCTAACAGACATTATTTCTTAAATCAGCCTTATCATATTTTGTTATCATTTGTCTAAGATTTTTTCTCTCTCTGGCATGTTAATACTCAAAGTTAGTTACTTCTTTTTCCTTTTAATACAACAAGGCATATGTTTCGAATGTTATCTATATAAGTACTGGTTTTACAAAATTTCGTAATTCTTCGTAAAATGGAAGACATCATAATGAAATCTCCCAAACTTTGTAAGATGATTGTAAAACTTATGAGTAATTTGTTCCTTCTGTTGTTCAATATATTGTATCTCTTTATTGTTGAGTAAAATTTATTGCATAAAAAGAGCAGTAACAAAGCAATATTAAGAAATCATTGCTCTGCTACTGTTGAAAATATAGCTTGTTCTGAATTGGGGAGGTTGTTTTTTTTTCCTCAAGCCATTATGAGCTGAGCCCATAATGGCGAACAACTCTGATTTGATTGTTTAATAGCACTTTCCATTAGTAGACAGCAAGAAAAAGCACTTTCCATTAGTAGACAGCCCTACCTGCTGCTGGTCAACACAGGGAAAGAGGGATCAACAGCAGTGAAGGTGGAGGATTTTAGTAGCAACAAATAGCTCATTTTTGGCTGAGGACAGACTGGCAATCTGGAGCAGAAGAAATCCGGAGGCAAAAGCTGTGAGGGGGAAATTCCCCGGAGCTGGCCGTTCACACTGGCCAGTGTATTGTGCAAGGATGCTGTTACGGAGCATTCAGACTGCTGCGGAGCGGCCCCGAGCACGTTCACACAACCGCCTCCACTTGAATCCCGCCTTCTTCCGGTTCACACTGCCTGAAAGCGGGAGGCATGCGGAAGACGGCCCCTGGACACCAGTTTCTCCCAGTGTCCTCCTAAAGCAAAAGGAAACCGGCTGCAAAACGCATAAGTGTGGAAGGGAGCCGAGGGACAGCTGCGGATGTCTGAATGGGCTCCCTTCCCCCGCTTCCCAAGCGGAGCTCTCTCCCTCCAGATTGCCAGTCTGTCCTCAGCCTTTATGTCCTAGACACTTTGTCCTGGGAGTATTGGAAATGGTATCCCCAGGGGCTTCAGGTCAAGTCTAGTGAATCGAGACCCAGTGTGGCTTAGTGATTAGAGTGTCAGATATTAGAGTGTCAGATAGGATATGAGAGACGCAGGTTCAGATCCCCACTCTGTCATGGAAGCTGGCTGGGTGACCTTGGGCCAGTCATACACACTCTCAGCCTAACCTGCCTGACAGAGTTGTGGTGAGCATAAAATGGAGATGAGAATGGTGTAAACCAACTTTGGATCCCACTTGGTAGAAAGGTGGGGTGTAAGTGAAGCAAATAAAAAAATTGAATACACTGTTCCCTAGTACAGGGCATTCCATTTCTCAGGCCCCCCTTTTGGCAGTGGATACTCCTGAGCAGCTGCAAGTCTATGAAGGCCCCTGTCACTACTGAAGGCCTCACTTCCATTCTGCCATGCACATTGACAAAATCAGTGTATATGCTCTGGACTGAATTAGGAGCTTGTAAGGATGAAGATACAAACAAAACCTAAAAAGAGAAGTATGGCAGATGACTAGTACATTGGTGCTGTTCTGGAAACAAGTTCAGATAAAATTTTGACCAGGGAGAAATTTGGATTGGGAGAATATGGTAAGCATCCCTACTTACCTAGAGAACATTTCTTGATTGGCCCTACCGACACTCTGAGTTGGGGTAATTTTTGACACTCCACCCTATCACCGTTTTAAAGTTCTCTTCTATATAAAATAGTCCCTGCAAATAGAAACCTAGCATAGGGGGCTAGAACTTTGTTTCAGTTGCAGGGATTTTGTTTAAATTGGGGACACCACTGAAAATGGCACTTTCATTCTGAAGTGGTATTGATTGCAGCCACACAATGAGTAAGTGGTTTTTTACTTCAAAGTTTACAAACTGGGTGATAGTTGGCAGTCAAATGTTCAGCCTTCTTTAAATGGAAAGGTATTCAGGGGAGGTGGTTTGAACTCAAGAACTGAGCCACCACGCTGGATTTCTTGTCACTGGTTTCTGCCAGCTCTGCTGGCATTTCCATGCTTGTTCACTCAGTTAAAAATTATTAGGCTTGTCAAGAAGAGTGTCTCATGTATTTATCCCCAGTACTTTTGCTTCTGTGCAAGTGTACCTTGTTCTAAAAATAGAGAGGTATGTAAAGTGACAGAGTTAATCTCTGCCTTTTCTCAGTGCCAGCCCATCTGCCTATGCCACTTAACTTTCCTGTATCGTAAATTATGTGAATGTGTGCCTTAACAACAGAACTCCTTGAGGGTCTTTGTTTGCTTGCTTTTGTAGTTTTTAAAGAATGCAGTGACGCAACATGCTATACTAATAGGTAAGAAGATTTAATAGTGTGTGTGCGTGGAGGTCAGTCTTATGGTTGGCTTTGTATTAATGTTTTGCTGACATCGGTCATCAGGAGGAAGGAATGGGATGGGGAAAGAAAACCAGAGTTGTGCACTCATCCTACAGTTCGTACTTGTGTATGTGCCTGTGTCAGGCCAAGTCGTTGCAGTAAAGACAAAGTGGTGTAGGTCAGGATCCAAAGAACACAAGTTGATAGGGGCTGTAGGAGCTGACAACTAGAAGTCCCAGGGTCAAATGCCATCTCAGTCATGAATGCAGTAGTTGATCATAGATAAAGAACTCCTGTTTTATGCAACTAGTTCTAGTTCATTCTCATATTTAAACATTTGACCCTTCAGGGAGTCCATAGTTTGATGTTAAACAGACCTGATCTTTGTATCAGTACATCTCAAACTGAATTATGACCCAAATGTGGGTTGAGAGGCTCAAGCTCCTGAGCTGGGAGAAAAGGTTCTGGGCCCCACAGTGGTGAGAAACAGGGGAAGAGAAGGCAGATCTAGGGATGGGCATGAACCAGGAAAATGCAGTTCGTGTCAGTTTGTGGTTCATGGCCAGTTTGGTTCATGGTTTGTAGCCCTGAAAACCTTGTTGAAAGGGACGACAGTCCTTTTAAACAAGGATTACAGAAAGCCTTAAAAGCAGCCTGCCCCCACCATTCAGCTGTTTTGCTTTCTTGTTCAGTCCCTTTAAAGGGGCTGTACAAGAAAGACTGAAAAGCAGCTGAGTGGCAAGAGGCACTCCCCACCACTCAGCTGTTTCACTTTCTTATGCAGTTACTTTAAAGGGACTGTAAAAGAAAGCCTTTTAAACCCCTACTTTCTGCTCTGTCCATGAACCACCACAAACTGCTTTAAAAGTCCATGGAAGTTTGTGACAGTAGACCCATCATGAACTTCAGTTTGCAAACCATGAACAAGGCAAAATTTGTGATAAATTTTGCTTCATGGTTCGGTTAATGCCCATCCCTAGTTAGAGCTGCTCTGTTCCCTCTTACTTGTTTACTTTCTTCATACCTATTCATTCCCAGAGTCTTGGCTTTCACTAAGTTACAAGCAGCCTATGCCTATTGCCTTCTGGAATCACAGTGCCAGTGGTCTGCAGCCTTGGCCCAATGGTAGGATAAGTTTAGAAGTAAATCCCACTTTAAAAATTTTAAGAACTACTTCTCTATGTTGAAAGAGAAAGGAGGAGGAAAAGATGGAAGAAAACAAAGGATAAGGTATGTAGGAGGACAGAAGAAGAAGAAGAAGAAGAAGATATTGGATTTATACCCCGCCCTCCACTCCCCAAGGGAGTCTCAGCGCGGCTTACAAACTCCTTTCCCTTCCCCTCCCCACAACAGACACCCTGTGAGGTAGGTGGGGCTGAGAGCTCTTTCCCAAGCTGTCCTTGAGGGAACAGCTGATATAGAGCTATGGCTTGCCCAAGGTCATCCAGCCAGGTGCAAGTGGAGGAGTGGGGAATCAAACCTGGTTCTCCCAGATTAGAGTTTGCGCACTTAACCACTACAAACATTTTGTTTTTTGAAATTCTGCCTTTTGTAATTTCCTTGCCTGAATTATGGCACATCTTTCTAATCTTACTTACAATGTAGGGATAATAGCACTGACCTACTGTACATTCCCATAAGGATTACTGAAATAGTGTGCATGATGCACTTGGAACTTGGCAAAGTAGTATATAAATGCTATGTATTAGCTAGTCCTGTGCATTCCAAGTAGAATGTTGGCTTGGGTTTACCAGACATTATCACCAATTCTGCATGGCAAACCAGTTTTGAAACAGAATGGCCTGTTTGCAATATGTCCTGAGGGTCAGCTGAACAGTGAAAAAAGTCAACCACCCTGCCTGACACTCCTCAGAATTTTGGAATATGTAAAATAGCTCTTTTGAATGTACTTAAAGCCAATTGAAATCTCTTCTATATCATAAAGCTGTTTTCAAGTGGCAAGATTCCATGGGGCGCCAAAATCAGTTGGCTACAAGAACTGCCACTCAAAAGGGGTCCCTGGCCACTGGCTGCATTGCCTCACTGCATTGCCTCAGTCCCACCCACAGAGCTGCAGGCCAGTGTCGCAGCCTCAGTCTGGAAGGAGATGGCGAAGGGGACAGACTGGGTGCTGGGTCCACTCTTCTCCTCTTCTTCCAGGTGGGTCTAACTGTCCTCACAGTGGCTTGCTTCTCTCAGTAAAAAGATAATGGACTTTTGGCATAACCCCCTCCCCTGCCCACTGCCAGCTTGCCCACTTTCCTGCCAGAATAAACCGTGAAAACGGCTCTCTCTCCTGCTTAGCTCCACTATGGCTGGCTGGCTAATTAGGTGGGCCAGCGACCATCAAACCATTCTCTTCAACCCCCTGCTGTGTGGCTGTCTGTGTGACCTGGAGATTTCCCACTGTTACAATTGATCTCCAGATGACAGAGATCAGTTCCCCTGGAGAAAATGGCTGCTTTGGAGGGTAGACACTATGGCATTATACCCTGCTGAGTCCTTCCATCCCCCTCCAAAATGCTGCCCTCCACGGGATCCACCCCCCAAATCTCCAGGTATTTCCCTAATGAGAGCTGGCAACTTTCACCTCAGTGCCTGTTGCTAGGGAACCAAGCTTGCTTCTCTGAAAGCCCCTTTACACACCTATGTTGGCCTTTGGGAGAAAACTCATTGGGAACAGGCCTTAGCTGAACAGAATGCCATAGAGGCCACCCTCCAAAGCAGTCATTTTCTCCCAAGGGGGGAATCTGTTGTCTGGAGTTCAATTGTGATACCTGGAGATCTTCAGGCTCCACCTGGAGGTTGGGTACCCTAGGCGTAGCAGTCAGCACTTCAGAGCAGGATCTGCTAGACCCATGTTCTTGCTGAGTGGGTGATTTGGGACCAGTCACAGACTTTAAACCTAACCTACCCCACAGGATTGTTGTGCAAGTCAAAACGGGAAGAGGAGAATGTTGGAAGCTGCTTTGGTCCCCATTGCAGAGAAAGACTACTTTTCCTCCAGGGTAAGTATGGTTGCCAATCCCCAGGTGGGGGCTGGAGATCACTCAGAATTACAAGTGCTCTCCAGATGGCAGAGATCAGTTCCCCTGGAGAAAATGGTGGACTCTGTGACCTTATACCCTGCTGAGATGGACCCTTTATGACAGCCAATGTGACATAGCAGTCAGGGCTTCAGAGCACAATGGAGGCTGCGGGGGGTGGGGGGGAGATGGAAAGTTGAAGAGTGAGGTTGATGATTGGCTGGGAAGGAGATATGGTTGCCAACTCCAGGTGGAAAATTCCTGGTGAAATGAGGGATGGAGCCTGGAGATGGTGAGGTTGGAGGAGTGGTGGGACCTCAGACAGGTACAGTGCCATAGAATTCACTCTCCAAGCCAGCCATTCCCTCATGGAGAACCATTGTTGCCAATCTCCAGGTGGGGGCAGGGGATCACTCAGAATTACAACTGCTCTTTAGGAGGGAGGGGGAGGAAATGTGAAGTTGAAGTCCAGGGGCAGGTAACAATACGTTGATGGTTGGCTGGGAGAGAGATAGGGTTGCCAACTCCAGGCTGGGAAATTCCTGGAGATTTATGGGATGGACCCTGGAGAGGGTGAGGTTTCAGCAGGGGTGGGACCTCAGACAGATTCAATGCCATAGACTCCACCCTCCAAACCACCTGTTCCCTCACGGGGAACCATTGTTGCCAATCTCCAGGGGAGGGATGGAGATCACGCCGAATTACAAGTGCTCTTCAGATGACAGAGATCTTCCCCTGGAGAAAATGGTGGACTCTGTGTCTTTATACCCTGCTGAGGTCACCACAGCAAATTGACGCTGAGTGCCCAAGGCTGGGGCACTCTCCGAGAGCCTCTTTCTAGAGCCTGTTGTATTTATTTCCACAATGGGCCTTATTCCTAGTTAATAGTATATATCAAATTGTTTGTTGAATTGTACCAGAGATTCAGAACATCAAACTAGTCTCATAGGCAGTATTTGCAGGCGAAGCAGGTTTTCTACCTTCGCTTGTTATGGTTGGTGAAGCTACCATGTATTTGTGATGCACCCTCATGTACTTTGTTGTGTGCTTGTTATGACAATGTGCTGGAGAAAGCTGCCATTTTTTCCAGGATACTTTAGGCAAGGTACACAATTTCTGAGAATTCTGTGTCAACTGGGTAGAGAAGGGCATGTGCCCAGAAATGTGTTTCCCATCTAAACCAATGGGAAATATCTTTTGGGTAAATTTATTTATTTATCTATTGATCTATTTATTTATTTATTTATTTATTCTATTTATATCCCACCCTACCCATGTATCAGAATACTAGATACAATGAGTAAACAGGAGAAGGATTTCATTTTTATGACTTGTTGTTGGCCATCACTGTTGGATTAGAAAAACTAGATTGGATGGATCTGCATTTGATTCAGCATGGTCATTCTCATCACTATACAGTGTAATCATTTCTTCCCGGGACTAAATTTTACTTCTGAAAAAAGCATCGGATTTCCAACCACACTGGCTTTCTGAGAATTTTAGCCATAATAGAGGGCCCACAATCTTCTTTGGATTGGAACCATAGCACTTTATTTTTTCTGTTCGCAAACAGTAAAAGAAAAAAAAAACCCTATTTAATGGTGTTTTAGAGTTGAGCCCCCCAAGCCATTTGGTCATTTGTCTCTTGAATTAAACTTTCACTTGAGAAAGTTCAGTGGCTGGAATACCTAGATGAAAGATGTGCAGGTAAATTGTAATATTTGGGCTTTCCGCTTCTGGCAAAGCCCTTGGCTTTACTGAATTTCTTATTTCCCTTCACTTAGTCAGAAGGAATTATACTTGAAAACTGACCTTTTCTTTTAAACTTCCAAATAACATTCACCCTTGGGAGGCAACAGCTTCTATTTTTTATGTTCCCCTCCAGTCAGTCCCTGTTCGCCTATCCTGAATTACCACAAAATCCCATTTTTTTAAATATAGAAACTGTGTGAGTGGGGAAAGAGTTATTTGTTCCACCTACCTCATAGGAACAAACCCAACCTATCATATTGCTTTGAAGGCTAGCTGGGCTCAATCACTGATCTTATTGCTAAAATGACATAAAGTTAATGCTAAGTATAATCAGGGGTCCTTTCATAGAAAAAGAGGTGCAGGAGCTCATTAGCATAACTCATTAGCATATGCCACGTCCCCTGGCATCACCGGAAGTGTGTCAGAAAGGGAATGTCAGTTTCAGCCCCATTATACCCTATGGGCCATTGAAATCAATGGCAAAAACTCATAGTGTATATGAGGGGCTGGAGGAAAGGGGGTTTGAGGGAGAGGCTCCAAACTTGCAGGGTAGCTGCTGGGGCCTCTCCTCGAAATACCCACCAAGTTTCAAGAAGATTGGACTGCGGGGTCCAATTCTATGGGCCCCCAAACAGGTTGTCCCATCCCCTCCATTTTTCTCTATGGTGGGAAAAAGTGTTACTTTTTTCCTACCATAGAGAACAATGGAGGGAATGGGGCAACCTATTTGGGGGCCCATAGAATTGGATCCCCTGGTCCAATCTTCTTGAAACTTGGTGGGTATTTCGAGGAGAGGCCCCAGCAGCTACCCTGCAAGTTTGGAGCCTCTCCCTCAAACCCCCTCCCCTCCAGTTGCTTTTAAAGTTGCCACTGAATTTCGGCGGCTATTCGGCAGTGGGCCGAATCAGATCAGATAATTTGATTCCGCCCGTGGCTTCCCTAGTGGCCACTCCTGAGCTGGCAGAGCTTTGCTCCACCTCGCTCCGGCCCCAAAGGACCCCTGAGTATAATATATATATATATTCAGTGTATTCCATACCATGAGCTACAAGGCATTCTCTTAAACACTAGATATTCAATATGCATTTTTCTTATGAAAATTAAAAAAAAACATATTTAAGCACTATATATTTTTTCTTTGTTTGTTTTTTTTAAAAAAACTATAACATCCTTATTATTCTTAAAATATCTTGGATTTAATTGAATGGATTATACTTAATAGTGATATCATGTTTGGAAGAAATGCTGTTCTCAGTATTTGTATCTTCCATGTTTGCTGAAGGCCATGACCACAATAACCACATTAAGTTGGCTTAGAGAGAGGTTTTTTTCTGAGTTAGATCAGAAAGACACGGAGCCCTTCAACATTCTAATCCGTGGTTTAAGGATTGGCTATTTGAAAGTACTTTGCTGTCAGTACATATAAACAATAATGCAAAATGCTTTCCAGTGTGCAAAACAGGCGAGCAAAGGACACCCCCCCCTTTTAAACTTGCTGCCTTCTCTGTTGATGAGGAAAGGTGTGATTTTCACAACATGACTTTATTTAATTCAGCTAATGACCTGAATTTTTAAGAGATGTTGTTTTTACCTTAGGTCTGAGATTCGTGTTCTGTATATTCTAACATTATTAAATGGGCATATTTTCAAACCAGGCATAGAACTGGAACTACTTCCAGCATGTAACGTTTTGTTTTCTTAAGTGCTGAAAAGGGCCTCCTGCTTTAGGCAATTTGGGGGCACTTTTTGCAAACAGATATGCGTTGTTTCCAAGCTGTGGTGATTCTCAGAGCTATTTTTCTTCTTTGCCTCAGCCTTATTTGCCAACAACACTGTTTAATCTTATTGGCTGTGACGACCTATGTGATTGTCAATGTAATGACATAACAGGTGCTCAAACAAAACTATGTGGGTTACCACAGCCAATTCAATTTAACAGTGGTATAGACAAATGAGACAGAGTACTGAGAGGTTAAAGAAAAAGAGCAGGAAAATGGTGCCAGGCACCAGCAGCAGCCAGGAGAACAAAAGGGTGCCAAACACTATTAAACAAAGGACATGGTAGATAAAGGGAGTATTTTGGGGGTAGGTATTAGAGTATATTCATCATAGCCAAAAAAACCCAAAGCCTAGTTTCTCAAGCTGTTAAGTGACTTGAGAACATGCATTATTTGCCTGTCATGCCTCATTTTCACATGGGCATTGTAATTCTGAATTAAGGCACAGAGAAGAGGATACAAATGCCATTTCAGTTACACAGGGCAGTCGTAAACTAGCTTATTCAGAAGAAAGTGCCGCTGAGTTCAGTGGTATTACTTGCAAGCACATATACGTAAGATTTCAGACTTCGATTGTGAATGGATTGGATCCTGCTAATATAGTCTCAGCAGCTTGTGATCAAAAGGTACATAGATGCCTCAAGTTGCAGTTGTGTGTTTATGCGTGTACGTGCAGATGTGTGTTTAAATAGACTGAACACCAGTCCTAAAATTACATGAAAAGTAAGTTCAGTTAATTTAAGCTTCAGCAAGGCTGGTTTAGTGAATGTGAGGCTTTGATGGCAGGCATCCAAGTCTAAGCTTTGGGCATCTAGTCAGTGGGGGGAGGTACTGGCTGCCATAGGAGGTGTTGGGGGCCTGGCCTCCAGCCTTTGTTGAAGCTTGTTCCTCTGGCCCTGTGGGGCTCATTGAGGTGTGAGGCCTGTTATGACGAATTACACAGGATCCATATTCTACACATTACAGAATTTAAAATGTCTTCTGAGAAAGATAAATGTTTAATTTTTGTTTGTTCATACTCCTTGTTCATGCTCCTTCCTCAGTCAAAGGGAGGAAATCTGACAGGGATACATAGTGGGAGGCCCAAATGGAACCAATTCATGGCACATTAGTACATGCCATGCAGCTGTCAGAAGGAAATCGCACTCCATGGCCCAAGTGGGGGACATGCCTTCTGCCAGGACTGCTGGGCTTGCATGCTAAGCATCATTTCACCATGCATCTCACAATTAAGACATGAGTCTCAGTGTTGGACTAGGGTCAATGATATTAACAGCTGATCTGTGGCAACAATGGATTCCCTCTCCAGCGCTCCATGTGAATAGCCTTATTACCGGGGCATTCTGCAAATGAACTCTCCAGTAGCTTTGAATGCCAGGCAAGCTCACCCTGGCTTGAAGCTCAGCATATGTCAGTGCCTCAACTTTCTCTGCCAGTGTGCCCACAGTTGTGCTGAGAGAAAGCCAGCACTAAATCCCTAGAGAATTCCCTGTAAGTCAGTCAGTCTTAGAGTTCGGCAGAATGCCCCTGCATCACATGAGTCCCATCCTTGAGCTGGTCAGCTGTAATAGGTTGGCTTAGGCAAATTCTCCTTACCCCCCCCCCCGAATGATGCCTCATGGTTCTTATTTTTAACCCTGTGCTTTCAGAATCCTATTAAGACATGCTTCCACAAAAGCGGGTTGACTTAACACCCCTACTTCTGCCTGCTAAGAAGTCTGTGGGTACGGTTTGATTCCCAAATGATTACCCCCCCTAAACCTTGGTTGCTTTGCTTGACTTCCAAATAGCATTCAGTGTCATGTGTGTGTGTGCTTAAGGATTATAGACTCAGTTTACCACAACCAATTTTCCCTCAGCCCTGTCATAGATAGCACAGGCTAGTCTGATCTCATCAGATCTTTGAAGCTAAGCAGGGGCGGCAGTATTTCGATAAGAGACCACCAAGGAATCTCATGGTCTCTATGCAGAGGCAGGCAATAGCAGAGCATCTCTGAATACCTCTTGCCTTGGAAACCTTATGGGTGTGCCATAAATCAGCTGTGACTTGACAGCAAAAAAAAAATTCCCTCAGTTTTTAAACTGTAAGGTGCTTTTCTGTAATACTGTGGATAGGTTTAAACATGCTGAAAACCCTTTAGAAAAAAAAAATTCTAAACTGAAAGAGGAAGGGAAATCTTTTCTGAGAAAGTTCCTTGGGTTGCGATCACTCACACAAATTACAGCGGGGGGGGGGGGGGAGAGGCTATTTCCTCCATTGAAAGTTGACCCGCAGTTGTGTGATCACACAGTCTCCTGAAGCTGCGGGCACAGCCCACCACTGCATGATCAGACACAACTGTGGGTGAGTCGGGGTTTTTTGTTTTTTGTTTGGCCGTTAGTCTCTGATGCGCTCAAACAAGGGATCGATGATTCACACCTCAGCCCTGAGGTCTCACTATGGAGTGTGTGATGATGTGCATACTGAGAAGGGCAAAAAACAACGGCATGGAGTCGGGATGGTCTGATCAGACCATCCCGATGCCATGAGAGCTCGCTGGAGCGATCAGATGTGGGGAAGTCCATCTGTGGCCCATAGCAACCCATTTGCTACTGGACTTTCTGAGGTGTCTTTTAAATCTACTTGTGCAGCAGAGCAAAATGGGTTGCTGATGGATGCGGGGTGCTTCCCAGATGTTGTGTGGTCACACTCCTTTAATCCACCTGGCATTCACACCTTTGTGAGGGCTAATTGTGCATGTGATTTCAACCTTACTTAGCTTCACTATTGAAATCCTCACTAAAATTAATATGGTTCTGGAGAAAATATTAAAAATTGCCTTTTGTTTAATCCCCAGCTGAAACACTGTATTGTTGTGGGTTCCTAAAAGTTGTTTGAAAAGTCATTCTGCCATCAGAATATACTAGCTTAATCCTGAATTGTATGAGATAAGGAAAGGAGTGTTCGGTCTATAGAAGATACACTGCAGCAACAATGAAAGCAAAGTTATTTAAATCCACACAAGTGAGAATAGCATTAAGCTGAAAATATGCAGGCATGATAAGTGAGGTGTTGTAGGATCATTTGGTGTTTATGCTACTCTTGATAGGTAAGCTCTGCACACTTTAGACTGAATGTAGTTTTTATGTTTTAAATTGTCTATGTATTTTACTTGATTTAAGAAGTCAGAGATAAACTGTACAAATGATATGCCTGTGCTTTAGGAGCAAGGGTGGTTACCCAGTGAGTTGATCTAATTTAACAAAATGATCTGATTAATAAATAAGTAAGCAATGCTAGTTCTGGTACACAGCGAAAGCTCTCGTTTTAGGATACAGAGAACGGAGAATTTACAGTCTCTAGACAGTGCCTTTTGATAACTGTTATTTCTTGTGACTTTAGGATTGTGCAAAGCTATATGGAAAGTAGAGTGGTGTTTCTTGCAAATATTTTTTTAAAAACCTGATGAAATACCACAGAATGCTGTTGAAAGAAAGAAGTCGGCAAACACTGCGAGCTTATTCAATGGCACAACATTTTTATTAATGTAGAATTAAGATCCCTCAGGATGAAATTAGGTTTGCCAATGAACGCAAGGGTTCCTGCCAAAAAACACAACCTCATGCTGAGTTCCCTCCTTTCCTTACAGTGTGTGACTTTGGAAATAGATGATGTGACATCATCAGGACATGCCTTCCCCCCACTTTTGCTGTACAGTGTTTGCTACTGCTGCTGCAGATGTGTCATATTTATTACATGTGAAATGCATAGAATATGCTTACAGAGTAAAGCAGGGTGCAGAGATAATCTTGATGTGGTAGTCATTTATTAAATTTATTTATTAAAATATTTATATTCCACCTTTCTTCATGGTTGTGGTGGGAGGGCAGTGTATTGAGGTTGTATGGACACAAACACCCATGTTGTTACAAGTATTGTGTGTGCTGGAATGGGGGGGTGCTGAGATTGCGGGGACACTACTGGCATGAGCTCCAAACCCATTCCCTTACTAACCATCTGGGTAGCCACATATAACGTTAGAGGAGTAGGTGAAAGTACCCTGAGTTAGGTTAGCTGAATCATTCTTATTTGATGCAGGGTGGGGAAAAGGAATGTGGAACTTATGGGTAAAACTGTGCCATTTGGGTAGAGAAAGGAATGGAGAGGAAAGGTGGTTATTACAGGCCCATTTAGGAATTGTGTTAAGCATTCTGTTGTTAACAGTTGAAGTCTAAAGATGTAGGTCATTCCTTTAGGTTCTGACTACAGTATCTGCTAAGTCTTTGAAGTTTTTGTTTTACCAGGAATGAGAGAGAGAGAGAGAGAGAGAGGCTGCAATCACACACACTCGAAATAATCCACTTTCCAACTGGATTTTACATTGGTACATTGAAAGTGGATTGAAAGTGGATTATTTCATGTGTGTGATCGCAGCCAGAGAGGGGGAGGGGGGAGAGAGAGAGAACAGTAGAATGTGTATACCAACAGGCAGCTACACTCCTTCACCAGTACTCAAAGAAGGTGCTAATAAGTTTTAACCAGGGCTATTTTTGGGCAGGAACGCACAGGAACAAAGTTCCGGCTGGCTTCTCAGTTGGCCACGCCTACAGCCTCCCCCCTCTCAGGTTCCACAGGGTGCCTGGGGAAGCCAAGCTGATCCAGGGAGGGAAGGCAGTTTAAAATGTATCCGCTCCTTGAGTTCCCCAGGCACTCCGCAGTTGCGGGGTGCCTGGGGAAGACAATCCTGGGAGGGAGCTGTGCTGTCAGGGGTGTGACCTAATATGCTAATGTATTTCTGCTGCTTGGTGTGGCCTATTATGCTAATGAGTTCCTGCTGGGCTTTTTCTACAAAAAAAGCCCTGGTTTTAACGAACCTTTAAAACCTTTATGTGTTTTTAACATTTTAGCCTTGTTGTTTGCTGTTCTTTGTCCATGTTTTATTTGTATGTTTTATTTGCTTAATTGTGATGGTCATTGACCACAAACAATAAACTTTTGACTGACTGACAGCTACACACCTAAGGGATATATGGGGAGGAAATGGAATAGGAGGATAGGGAACATTGCTACTGATTGCTCAGAAACAAACACAATTCTGATTGGTCAGATCCCCAAACACAGCACATGCAACCGAAGTTACGTATGTGCCATTAAGTTCCAACTTACTTCCAAGGCAAGTGAGAAGTGGAGGTGCCTTTCCATTGCCTTTCTCTGCAGAGTTTTCCTTGATGGTCCCCTGTCCAAGTATCGACCCTGCCTAGCTTCCAAGATCTGACAAGACTGAACTATACCATACCATTCTACATCCCACAGTCTAACTAGTGTGTGCTTAAAGGCAGGGGACATTTCGAGCAGGAACACACAGGAACGCCTTTCTGGGAGTAACAAACCCAGGAGCGGGCACATACGGTGATGCGCTGTGGAAAAAAGCAAAAGCATACTAACTTGATCTGTATTTTCATGCTTGTTGTAGGGTAGCTTCCCTGCAAGAGCAAAAGAAACCTAAAGTGTCTTTAGTCAAAGTGTAAAGCTGGCTCGCTAGAACATATCCAGAATTTGTGAAGCAAAAAAACCTGCCTGGGGAAGTAATGGTGAGATTCTCTAGAGATCTACAAGAGATGTGGTTCTCAAAACCACCAACAAAGTCACCCTGAAAATCCAAGAGCAGGAAATTAAGGTGCTAAAGGACATTCCTTATGAGATCAGGAAGAAGAGGAAAGGCTTATAAAAAACTGACTGTTTGGTTACAATCTGCTAATATTTCTTATCATTGGATCTATCCAGAAGGCCTAACGTTCACCTTTAAAGACAAGAAGGAGAAGATAGATATGGATGCCAAGGCAGATGCTTTTCTGGTTTACTGTAAGAAGAAAGAAGAAAAGAAAGGAAAAGGATTTTCATCAGAGGACTCACTGGATCAGCAAAAAAGCATTTATGGACTAGTAAGTTCATCTTCAGAAAGTTTGAGACTTGAAGAAGGTGATTTGGAGTCTGAACTAGGTGCTGCAGGTCCCAAGATCCCGGGAAAGGTGAAGAAGAAGATATAGAAGAAAGAAAAACCAAAGAAGAAATAGCTTTGAATAAGTTGTTATGTATCTCTCTAAAGTTTGATTGTTTTGTTTAAGTGAACACTGAATCCCAAAGCTTTTTTTAAATACATATAATCTGAATAGAAATTAGAAAATAATAAGATATAGCCTGAATTGTATAACTATTCTTTTTAGAAAGTTTTGTTAAGCATAGACTAATAATTATCATTATATGAGTAGGTTAGATTTTAGTCATGGGTGTTTTTTTTTGTTAGGTGATAGGGTAGTTTGAAAAATCAATAAAATCTTAAAAAAAAAAAAAGTGTAAAGCTTGCTCACCAGCTCTGAACTGGGAAATACCTAGAGGTTTTTGGGGGTGGAGCCTGAGCGGTGGGTGTTGCCTTCTGATACACTTCTGGTGATGTCAGGGGGGGTGGCATATGCAAATGAGTTATGCTAATGAGTTGTGCTAATGAGCTCCACCTCTTTTTCTACGAAATGACCCCTGTTTAAAGGATATAACCTGTGATGACTGATGGTGTAGTAATCAAGCCTGCATGTGTAAATTCTAAACTACTTCCAATACTGATTGCAAGATAATAATCAAGAAATAGCCCTGACTTTACAAAAAAGGGGGGGCATTTTGAACAAGGTAATGTCCAATGTTGACATTATTACAGTGTTTTGTGCAGTTTTCACAATGTGAAATGTTTTCGCAGTGTGAAAAATGTAATCCTGCCCTTCTCTAGTGCCATGATTCCCATAGGTGTTGCTGTGGCTGTTCTTGAGGGTAAACTGGGGATCTAAGTCATCACATGCTTAGAATAATTATTTCCCCACTTTGGATCCCCAAAGGGGCTTCCAAAAGGGATCCAAATCAGCTGACAACAAAGTAAAAAGAAAATCAAAGCACAACAGAAAAAAGTACAATTAAAAGAAACCCCTAACAATAATGACTAATTATATCTTGGGCAGTCAATGCACAACAGAAAGAAGTACAATGAAAAAACAAACAAACATAATAAGTAATTATATCTTGGGCCAGTCCTGGAACCAGAGGGTCATGCTCAAATGTTGTACGTGTAGACAGGAAGAGCAAACAAAGGCACAGCTCATATGTTACAGCTAGAAATAATGATCCACCTAATCTTCCCTCCTGGCTCTAGTTACAAATCCACGATGGAGTGCAGTTTGGTTCTGTGTCTCTTTCTGAAATGCTACTGTCTGTCCTCAGTCATTATATTCTGCAGAAATGTACACCGAACATAAATCTTAGGTGCTGCTGGCAAGAGGAAAAAAACAATAATCATGAAGTGCTTAAAGATGCTGAAGTCTGTCAGCTGTGCTTTGTCCTATTCAATATATTACAATGCTGAAACTCTTTTGGAATTATAAAGGGCAATAAGCAGCCAATACACTTAGTTACGGCTACTGGGATTGCCTCAACTTAAGTGCCCCAACCACAAACTGTGCAAGATATTGCTGAGAGTTCTCCTGTTTGTACATTCTCATGGGGCTTAAAGGCTTTGGACAGAAGAAAATGTCTAACCAGGTTACATCCACAAAATAACAGAAATAAATAATTGGCATCGATGAGTATTTCCCCCCCCCCCATTTGACATCAGTGCATGCTGAAGATTATGCATTCCTAAAGCAGACAGATAATTGTTAGTTACTTAAGGAAATCCACACTGTGCGTGCCAAAACAATCTTTATGAAGGACTCTACCCCATGCTTGCCTTCTAATACTTTTTGTTCCTATGTGGGCCTTTAAAAACCCACATCTTAAAAGTGACAACCACAAAAGGCCTGAGTTAACAAACTTCCAATTCCCATTATTTACAGTAGAAACCATGGCTTCCAGTTTAATTTGCCTTGCTTCCCTGTACAGTTGCCTTTGTCTGCAGAAAAGGAAGGGTTTTCATGAGCATCTCTTTTTCAAATATCAGACTCAGCATGCTCTCTTTAGTTTTGCTTTAGTAGTAAATGGGGACTGAATGGCACCTGTAAATTTCGGTGCTGTGATTCAGAGGGGTTGCTGCTGTTTTCTTTGTAGCAGTTTAGATTATGAGCAGGAAAATGGCACAGAAAGCTACCTTTTCCAGAAACAGTGCTACACCTGCCACTGAAATTTAAGAATGAACATCCAGTCCAGTCATTAAGGCTCTAAGGACAAAGGAAGGAACGTTGGAAACAGATGAAATGTGCCGTATAAATGAGTTTTACTCCCCTTCTCTAAGACTACCCTCTTAGCATTTTAAGTAAGGAAATTAATCATACTTGTGATACTGTATTAATAGCAAAAGTTGGCAACTGCCACTTGTTTTCGTCCCTGCTTCATAAAAGGAAGACAAGGGAAAATGAACCCTGAAGACAATGTTATCACCATGCTCAAAAGTTTTCAGAAGCGAAACTTCTTGTTAGGAATGGAGGCTGATCTTGATCAGACTCAATTAGGCTTAGCAATTTAATTTTCATTTGAGAAAATAGGCTGCTCTCCATTACTTGATGTCAAGCAGCAACCTTGGTTGAAGTTAATTACCTCCGCATCATGACTGGGCCTGCAAACACCTTGCCTTTGAATTGCTGACAGTTCCATTATAATATGGCCCGCCCACAGAGGTGTCAAATTGGAGCTGTTTCTTCATAGTATACTTTTTTGGATTACCAAATTCAGCAACTTGGATGCTTCAGTTTCACCTGGCACTCATTCTAGCTGTATCTAAAGAAGAGATCAGTGACTCACAAAAGCTCACACCCTGCCACAAATTGTGTTAGTCTTTAAGGTGCTACTGGACTCTTACCCTTTTCTACTGCTACAGACAAACACAGCAACCCATCTTGACCTAGCACTCATGTTCTTCATTTTATTTCACATCACTGAAGAACATAAGAGAAGCCAGTATTGGATCAGGCCAATAGCCCATCCAGTCCAACACTCTGTCATATAGTGGCCAAAAAACCCAGGTGCCATCAGGAAGTCCATCAGTGGGGCCAGGACACTAGAAGCTCTTTCACTGTTGCCCCCCCACCCCCCAAGCACCAAGAATACAGTGTATCACTTGCCCCAGACTGAAAGATCCTATCTATACCTTGTGGCTAATAGCCACTGATGGACCTCTGCTCCATATGTTTATCCAATTCCCTCTTGAAGCCATCCATGCTTGTAGCCACCACGTCCTGGCAGGGAATTCCATGTGTTAATCACTCTCTGGATGAAGAAGTACTTCCTCTTATCCATTCTAACCCGACTGCTCAGCAATTTCATGGAGTGCCCATGAGTTCTTGTATTGTGAAAAAGGGAGAAAAGTACTTAGGAACATAAGAGAATCCAATGTTGGATCAAGCCAGTGGCCCATCCAGTCTCACACTCGGAGTCACACAGTGGCCAAAAACACCAGGTGCCCTCAGGAGGTCCAGCAGTGGGGCCAGGACACTAGAAGCCTCCCACTGTTGGCCCCCCCTCCAGCACCAAGAATATAGAGCATCACTTGCCCCAGACTGAGAGTTCCTATCTATAATTTGTAGCTAATAGCCACTAATGGACCTCTGCTCCATATATTTATCTAATTCCCTCTTGAAGCCCTCCATGCTTGTGGCTGCCACCACCTCCTGTGGCAGTTAATTCCACGTGTTAATCACTCTTTGGGTGAAGAAGTACTTCCTTTTATCTGTTCTAACCCGACTGCTCAGCAATTTTGTGGAGTGCTCACAAGTTCTTGTATTGTGAGAAAGGGAGAAAATTTCTTTCTCTACCTGCTCTATCCCATGCATAATCTTGTAAACCACAGTCATTTCACCCCTCAGTCGTCATTTCTCCAAGCTAAAGAGCCCCAAGTGCTTTAACTTTTCTTCATAGAGAAAGTGTTCCAACCGTTTTATTATTCTAGTTGCCCTCTTCTGCACTTTTTCCAATGCTATAATATCCTTTCTGAGGAGTGGTGACCAGAACTGTACACAGTATTCCAAATGAGGTTGCACCATCAATTTATACAGGGGCATTATGATACTGGCTGATTTGTTTTTAATTCTCTTCCTAATAATCCCCAGCATAGCATAGGCATTTTTTATTGCACACTGTCTCATCATTTTCATTGAGTTATCTACTACGACTCCAAGATCTCTCTCTTGGGCAGTCTCCGCCAGTTCGGACCCCATCAACGTATATTTATAGTTAGGATTTTTGGCCCCAATGTGCATCACTTTGCACTTGGCCACATTAAACCCCATTTGCCATGTTGATGCCCACTCACCCATCCTCGACAGATCCCTTTGGAGTGCCTCACAATCCTCCCTGGTTTTTACCACCCTGAACAATTTCGTGCCATCCACAAATTTAGACACTTCACTGCTTACTCCCAATTCCAAATAATTAATGAACAAGTTAAAAAGCATCGGACCGAGTACAGATCCCTGCGGTACCCCACTGCTTTCCACCCTCCACTGAGAAAATTGTCGATTTATTCTCACTCTCTGTTTCCTATTAATTAGACCAGTTTTTGATCCACAAGAGGACTTGTCCTTTTATCCCTTGACTATTGAGCTTATTTAGGAACTTTTGATGAGGAACTTTATCAAAAGCTTTCTGGAAGTCAAGGTAAACAACATTGGGTCCTTCTTGTCCACATGTTTGTTCACTCCCTCAAAGAATACTAACACATTAGTAAGACAAGATCTTCCCTTACAGAACCCATGCTGAGTCTGCCTCTATAATTTTTGTTCATCACTTGATTGCTTAAAACATCATGAACCTGGGTTACACATTGAACAGCACCATGTTTGACATGGTACAGAAGTTCTCTTTGTGGCATTTAATTTGTGGTTGCTCATTTACATGAATCAACCTATTTTCATCAATAGGGGGCTGGATAGGTTAGCTTAGTGCAGTGACTTAAAACAAAACAAAACAGATTGTTTCCCCCTTTCTTTGAATTATCTTGCTGGGGAAAGCAGCAGCCATCTTATCAGTCTGCAGATCTGTATCCCTCTTTTCCTCCATGGAATTCAAGATGGCATGCATGGATGCTTCCTCTGGTCCTCACAGCAACTCTGTGAGGGAAATTAGGCTAAGGGTGAGTGGCTAGCCCAAGATCACTTCACACTCACAGCAGCCTGCAATTTGATCCTAGATCTTTCAGAAGATAGTTTAGCACTAGCCACTACATCAAACTGGAACCAATTTAGAGTCCAGTGGCACCTTTAAGACCAACAAAGGTTTATTCAAGGCATGCACTTTTGTGTGCATGCAGACTTTTTTTCAAATGCATGCACACGAAAGCTCATACCTTGGCTGCAGTCACACACACTAAATAATCCACTTTCAATCCACTTTCAGTGCACTTTCCAACTGGATTTTGCCAGTTCACACAGTAAAATCCCGTTGGAAAGTGCAGTGAAAGTGGATTGAAAGTGGGTTATTTAGCGTGTGTGACCCCAGCCCTTGAATAAACCTTTATTGGCCTTAAAGGTACCACTGGACTCTAAATTGGTTCCACTGCTTCGGACAAACACGGCTGACCAACTGGATCTACATCAAACTGGGTTTGTCTTTATAACACTGGATCATTTCAGTGCAGGTACAAGGAAGCAGTAAACAGCTCCAGAGAAATCTCCAAGTTCGGCTCCATGGACCCCTAAGTTGCTGAACTTTTATAGGTCAACAAAGCCACAAAGTCTGTAAAAACCTCAGTTCTACAAATGTGATTTTACTGAACATAGTATATGATTAAGAATGAGAGGCTATCTTTATTTGAAAATAGGGCACAGTACCCCCCCATTCTCTGCCACCACTTAACGGGTTGGGAAGGAAATGAAGGGAGCTTTTTGGCAGCACACCAATGCATGATGTCACTTCCAGGGAAAACCTGGCCATGATGTGATCGCCCCCGTGTGATACATTAGCATTCACACAAAACTCTCTGGTTTAACCATAGTGTTTGGGGTGGATTCTAGAGCATCACCCCAGCACAATGATGTCACTTTCTTTTTTTTGCAGGAAGTGAAATTGCATGTTTATGCAACTTTGTATTAAAAAAAATTATTCCAAAAAAGTTGTTGGTATATTTGAAAACAAACCCAGATGTCACTCTTTATCTCATTGATGTGTCAGCTTAACTTAATAGTTTTCCAACTCATGTTGAACTCTTTCCTTGGTATTCTAAGACTCTGCCATGTACAGGGAACTTCAGTTCCTTTGGTATTTATTAAGTTTGTGATGAATTCAGTGCCTGCTTTTTAGAGTATGACCCTAATCCATCTGTGCAGAGAGCCTTCTTCGAAAAGCAGTAATTGTGCCATTCTGGAGTAATTGAGGGGAAGTTAATCCACCTTTGCTTCCTCTCTTCAAGAAGAGTTTGGCACAATTACTGCTTTCTGAAGAGAGCTCAATATATGGCCTAGTAGTTTGATTGGGTCAGGCAACTGTGAGTGCAGCAGTTGTTTTAGTTCTCATCCAGGTAGAAATGTATGCAGAAGCTTGCTTCTGTGTGCATATGACCTCTAGCTAGTGGTTGCCCTTAAGATGTGACAATGGCTGCGGTCACACACACTAAAGAATCCACTTTCAATCCACTTCCAGTGCACTTTCAAACTGGATTTTGCCAGTTCACACAGTAAAAATCCAGTTTGAAAGTGCATTGAAAGTGGATTATTTAGTGTGTGTGACCGCAGCCAATGAGTACAATAAGAGGATCACAGTAAACTTGTAATTCTTCTAATTGTCCCAATCAACCCTTCTCAGCAACTCTTACACCTGACATATATCCACTATAGGCTAAAATCATCTGACTTTTGCTTGTTTTTTAGACACTACAAATTAAATACCGAATATACAAATCAGCTGTCTTTTCTAAAGGTTCTGAACGGAGTCTTCTGGGAGAAAGGCAGATGTTGGATGTTTTTGCATTCTTGTTTTGTACACTGATGTAATATGCTTGGTGAGAATATGTTTAATGAAATATACAGACATCTAAGCAATGGAGTGCAAAAGTTATTTAATTATTGACAGGTACCAATTCAGTTGTAGTGGGAAAGCTCAAAACCACCTACAAGTTCAAGAAATATGTCTGGAGCTCAATTGTTGTTGTTCAGTCGCTCAGTTGAGTCTGACTCTTCACGACCCCATGGACCATATCACGCCAGGCCCTCCTGTCTTCTGTCGTGTTCCAGAGTTTGCTTAATTTCATGTTTGTTGCATTGATGACACTGTCTAACCATCTCATCCTTTGCTATCCCCTTCTTCTTTGACCTTCAGTCTTTCCCAGCATCAGGGTCTTTTCCAGTGAGTGCTCCCTTCTCATTTGGTGGCCAAAGTATTTGAGCTTCAGCTTCAGTATCTGGCTTTCCAGGGAACAGTCAGGGTTGATTTCTTTTAGGATTGACTGATTTGATCTCCTTGCAGTCCAAGGGAATCTCAAGAGTCTTCTCCAGCACCATAATTCAAAAGAATCTATTCTTCAGCGCTCGGCCTTCCTTATAGTCCAACTCTTGTAGCCACTACTGGAAATACCATGACTTTGACCATATCGACTTTTGTTGGCAGAGTGATATCTCCTCTTTTTGTTATACAGTCTTCATTTGCCATCACTTTTCTTCAAAGGAGCAGGCGTCTTTTAATTTCATGGTTGCAGTCACCATCTGCAATTGTTGCCCTGCAAGGTGCTTATATGCTCTTATGGACCTAAAGGTCCATAAGTGTTAATAATAGACTGTGTTGCTGAATGTGTAAGAGGGACTGAGATGCAATATGACCAGATCGTGATGCCAGCTGTACACACATGCCAGCCGACACCTGAGATGATGTGCCAGTGGTTCCTGAGTTTGCTGGCTTCCAGAGGGATCCCTTAACACAAATACTCTTACAGAAACAGCCACTCGCCATTGTGGTTTGAACATGTGCTTCCAAACACCATTAGCGAAGCTCTTCTTCATCACACAGGCAAACCTCCCCCCTTCTTTGCTATGAAGGGGCAAAAGACTCTTTCCTGCCTTCCGTAGACAATGGACTTGGCTAGCCAGAAACTGGTTCTGCAGCTCTGAGAGCAGTAAGCTCATCAACACCACAATAGAGCTGGCCGATGAGTCATTCCAACCCTCCAGGTATCTTTGTCACAATCCAGGTAGCGTGTAACACTGCCCAACCCCTTAAGCCCCCTCCCTCTTGTGGACAGGACTTTTGGGGCAGACCATCAAGGGGCGGTCTTAAGGGAGGTGTCCAGTCAAGCCCTCCCCCAGAGCCCCCTAATAAAAGAGGACACCCAGCAACGTGTTCTCTCTCCAGCTTCTACTACCTCTTACCCTACCCTACCTCCACGGCTCTTGGTTGCGCAGCCAGAGTCTCCATGTGTCATTGTAAATTCAGGACATGATCCCTAATCTCCTCATAGCATCCCCTTATTTTTCCAGTGGGAGCTCAACATCTCTCCGTACAGGTAAATATTGCCCTCGAGGGATACCAATGATAATCCTGCTAATGTGAATGTCTTTGCTCTATCTATATTCCTTAGGCTCTGTGTAAGTGTGTGTGTGAATCTGTATTGTTTGTCTGACTAAGAACCTTTCAGTAAAGAAACTATTTTATTACTGAAGCCAGCCTCCTTGTTTATTTCTGGTGCTTCTGGAAGAGGTGGGACCTCTGTATATATTGGTGGTGACCCCTTTTGCCTATTGCCATATTATTAATAAGCTATAATTCCCCTATATTACTGAGAAATCAAGGCAATCAGGCTAACAGTGATCTTGGATCCCAGGAAGGTGAAGTCTGTCACTGCTTCCATGACTTTCCCTTCTAGTTGCCAAGGAGTGATGGGACTGGATGCCATGATCTTAGTTCTCTCAAGGACAGTTGTCTCAGAGCTCTCTCAGCCCCACCTACCTCACAGGGTATCTGTTGTGGGGAGGGGAAGGGAAAGAAGTTTGTAAGCCGCTCTGAGACTCCAAGTGAGTGAACAGTGGGATATAAATCCAATATCTTCTCTTCTTTTTCTAGTTTTTTTTGATGTTGAATTTCAAGCCAACTTTTGCGCTCTCCTCTTTCACCTTCAGCAAAGGAGTCTTGAGGTCCTCTTCACTTTTTGCCATTAGAGTGGTATTGTCTGCATATCTGAGGTTATTGATGTTTTTCACAGCAATCTTAATTCCGGTTTGTGATTCATCCAGGCTGGCATTTCACATGATGTACTCTGCATATAAATTAAATAAGCAAGGTGAAATATACATCCTTGTCATACTCCTTTTCCTATGCTAAACCAATCAGTTGTTCTAGATCCAGTTCTAACTGTTGCTTCTTGACCCTTATACAGGTTTCTCAAGAGACATGTGAGGTGGTCTGGTACTCCCATCTTTTTAAGGACTTGCCATAATAATCCACACAATCAAAGGCTTTAGCATAGTCAGTGAAGCAAAAGTAGATGTTTTTCTGATACTCTCTTGCTTTCTCCATAATCCAGCGAATGTTGGCAAAACTAATATGAATGTTGGAACTCAATACTAAGCCCCAAAGTTTGGTTTATTACCACTATAATAGAGTGTTCTCTCTCTCACTAAAAGAAAAAAAAGCAAACAAGATCAAGGAGCTGAGAACATAGGAACTGCACTGGCATCTTAGGCTCCACCAATCTTACCCATCAATTTTGGTATGCTGACAACACCCCCATGCCAACCTTAGGTGGAAGCAGCCAATCAACACATAGAAATGCTAGGATACCTCAGCTTCCCTCCTCCCCTGCTTCTCCATTGTATATTACTTCTTGTCAGCTGCATGGGAGACAACTGCTAGCAACTGCTGAGGAGGAAGAAGTTGTTGAGCCAATAAGCAGTAGCTATGTATGGAGGAGGGCACATTTATAGCATACTGAGATAGGTGGACACACTGCCTTGATGTCTTGTGTAGTTGCACTGTTCTTACATCCCTCTTTAGATATGTGAAGGATCCAGTTTGGTGATTATGCCCTAACATGGAGCACCTCTAAGGGTTCTGAGCAGATTAGTTGTAGCTATACACTAAAACAATGCTTGTTCTTCTCTTAGACTGTGCTTATGTGCTTCTTTTTTAAAAATCCAAACTTCCCTTTCTCTAAGGTTGCTGTTATCACCAACATCCCCCATAGTGTGTGTATGAAAGTGTGTGTGTGTGTGTGTGTGTGTGTGCACACGTGGCACATACACTAAGGGTGCACAAGATGGCTTTAACGTCTTCCTTATAATTTTGTTATGATCATAGATCAGTAATAACATAATCAACAGTCAGCAACACATAAAAAGAAATATGCACATACAGTAAAATAATAAACTTTAATAAACTAAGTTCCATTTTATATGCATAGTTAATTGAAATGATTTAACCAGCTGCTTCCTTATTAAGCAAGCTGAAGTAAAAAAAAATGTGGCCCCCTTAAAGGTGGTTTTGTTAGAGTAATCTGAAAGGAGAAGGGACTTGTCCAATCTACCTGGGAAATCGTATAGAACTGGGGTAACATATAAGGAACGGGTGTCCTTATGAAATAAACAATAAATTGCACATGTTTAACTGTTTTAATCACATTTGATTGGCAAGGGCAAACATGTTGAGAATAGGGGGTGCATGAATATCTCCCTGCTAGAAGAGCTGAGTAAAAGATGTTAAGCTGGCCAAGGTGAAGGCTGTTGGATATTTAAGGAATTTTAAGGAATAAAGGTATTCTATTAGGACAAAAATTTTGCTGTGGTTGCCTGCTACCAGATAGACTAATAACCTGGAGAGATGTAGCCCAAATGTGTTGTGTAATTCTTCCTCATGTTACTGTTCTTTTGACTCAAAGAACTTGAACAAATTGAGCCTCTTTTTGGGCAATCATTGCAGCTAAATAATTTGTAACTGCTAAGGTAAACGACATTTTTTTGAGCTGGTAAATTCACATAATCTATTAAGAGGGAGGAGAGTAATTAGTTGTTTATTAGAGTTTTTTGCTCCCCAAATACCACAGGGCTGTGGAAGTAAACCTGTAAAACTGTAACTTCTCCTTAACAGCTGTCATCCATCCTGAACAGAAATTGTCTGTAAGAGTTAATGAAGTCAATCCATGCTGGCTGAAATTTCGCTTAAGCCAAAAGTATATTCCTTAGAACCAGTGGTGTGCTTCAAGCAGCGTCATCCCCGACTCTACTCTGAGAAGGGCATTGGGCATGCAACGTGGAATACCAAATGTGGATCTGAAAAATTTAGACTCAATTGCTTCCAGGGAATGAAAATCTTTATAGAGACATATCTGTGAGCCATACATGAGTTGAGGTGTCACCTTGCCCGGAAAGACTTTAATCATACATAGCCTGTGTGAGCCTTCTTAAGAAAAAAAGAATCCCAAGTAACACTTTTTGGGGTCTTCTCAGTGACATGGGCCACCTAAGCTCTCCATGAGCTGGACAACTGAAAAACTACACCTGGTCAGTATCATGGCCCTCGATCTGCCCTCTGTGCTCAACAAATCTTTTGTGAAGGAAAGAATTTTGGTTTTTTTGGAAGTTTATTGTTGGCTGCTTCCCTTTGCAATATGCAGCGAGAGCCCAAAGGGCTCTTGATGGGTTTAGCCTCATGATGCAAGCACTATCGTTTGTCCTGACTAGTGTGTATATAGTGCTTAGGAGAAATGACTGCAGATTTGGTTGGTATCTTCATTTCACTTTTTTAAAAAAAATTCAGAATTTACATTTCAGATTAGGGGGCCGTATTTAAAATCCATGGGTCATTCCAATATTGAATGAAATTTCATTTTAGTAACATTAAAATTAATACTTACAGAGAAATCCTGTGAAGAATTACTACACTCGTGCTGACCTAGATAGCAAGTACTTGGAAGGACAACTTCCAAGGAATACCAGGGATGGGATGCAGAGGCAGAAAATATCAAGCCAGCTCTCTGAAACATCCTAGCCCCACTAGGGGTCACCAGAAGTCACCATGATTTCCAGGCTCACAAGAACACCCCCCCCCCCCCAAAAAAAGAATTACTATGCTCTAAGCCCATTCAAATCAATGTGTTTAAACTGGAGTAACTCTGTATAGGATTGCATAAATGGGTGTGATGCATGCTGCAGCACCCCCTTAATCTAACAATTGCACTGTGCACACATTTTAAAATCTCCCCAAGTATGGTTCCAGAAAGAGTAGTGGAAGCTGCATTCAGTCGTCTTGCTCCCATACCAAACAGCTGATGAGTAGGGTGTTAGCATTTAAGAGATGTGACCAGATATGCAGTCCCAGCTCCTCAAATATGGCCTGCATATTTACATTAAGAAGGTGAATCATATGAGGCACTTAGTAACTTGGAAGAGACAGAACCTAACAGTGACTTCAGTAAACTTAGCATACTCTGTTTAGAATTGCACATTGTTGTGCTATATCAATCATTTATTTATTTAGTTTATTGGATTTATAGCCCTCCCTCCCCTGCACTGCAGGGCTCAGGGTGGGTGACAACACTGTTAAAACAGTACCATAAATTAATAATCCTTAATTTGATTTTCCTGTGTGGTCAAGGCAGTCCAGCAGATGATCCTGCCCTAGGGTTGGGGCCAGTGTTTCCTCTAAGCTGAGTTAGAGTAAGCTAGCTCACAGTTTTTTAGCCTCCAGCTCACACATTTTTGTTTCAGCTCAGGAAGGATGGCTCTGGAGCAAACTAATTCATGCAGTAGCCAAATCGCTCGCTCACAACTTTATTGCCAGTAGCTCACAAAGTAGAACTTTCGCTCACAAGACTCCACAGCTTAGAGGGAGCATTGGTTGGGGCTGTGGCTCAGTGGAAGAGAATCTGCTTTGCGTGCTGTAGGTCTCAGGTTCAATCCCTGGTGACAATAAATATAACCTGAATATTAACAAAAATACATGTATTTATTATCAAATGCTTAAAACCATTTATGGGTCCAATTGTAGCTTCCTTACAGAATGTCACACGAGTTGCTTGACTGCCCCTCACCTTCACTGGAGTCTGAGGGTATAGGCAGCTCAGCCACCTTGGGAGGCCCCCCCATGGGGTAGCCAGGGCCTCAGATATGTGAGCCAGGGATGGGTTACAGCACCACAAGCCCCTTTCCACACTCTCTCTCTCTCTCTCTCTGGGTGCTCCCAGAGTGCTTGGCTCATCCTTCTCAGCCCTCTTGGCACCCTTCCTTTATATCCTCTCTCCCCCCTCCCTCAGGGTTCCTGGCTCCTCCCTCCTTAGGTCCCAGCCCCTTCTTATTCACAGACACCAGGCTCTGGGTGAGCCTGTACATCTGCAGCCTCTTCCTGCCCCGCCTGTTCCCCCCACCCAGAGCCAGGTTGTGGCCTGTGAGGGCAGGGGTGAGCTCTTGCGCCAGGCCATGAGCCGGGCATTTCCGGACCGCTTGCTGTGGCCCTGGCCATGAGGCCGACGGATGAACTTGTTGCCTCCGCCCACCACCATGAGGATCCGCCAGTCAGGGATTGTGGCAGTGGTGAGGTTGCCAGCGGTGGTGCAGCAGTGTGGGTCGGTGGCTGCTGCGGCTGGGAGGCCCAGAGCCTCAGTGGCAGCTCTGGAGACAGCTGCCCAAAGCTCTCCCTGGTCCCGTTCGTCTTCCGTCTCAGTCCCTCATTGGCCTCCTCTTCGTCAAACCACCAGGGGAATGCTGCCAGTTTGGCAGGGCCTTATCGGCACCCTTCTGGGGCTCCCGGTTGGTGGGGTGGTGGGGAAGGTCCTGTTGTTGGGACATACCCCCTCCCTAAGTGGTGGCTGTGATCCCTCTTCCTCGTGGAGGTGCGAGAGATAGTCGGCCGCCAGGTGGTCCTTTCTGGCATGGTGGTGAACTGTGAAAGAAAAAGGTAGTAATGCTAAATACCACCAAAGGATGTGGGGGTTCTTATCCTTCATATGCTCCATCCACAACAATAGAGTGTGGTCTATGAGTAGCTGAAAGGGGTTGTTGGTCAGGTAAAACTGGAGAGCTCCCACGGCCCACTTTACTGCCAGGGCCTCCTTCTCCACTGTGGAATAGTTCTTTTCTGCTGCCTGCAGTTTGCAACTTATAAACAGGATGGGTTGCTTCTTCCCTTCGAACTCTTGCAGCAAGGCAGCCCCGAGCCAGAGGCATCCGTTTGCAGAATGAAGGGTAACCCAAAGTTGGGATTGTGCAGTACTGGGTCACGAGACAAGCCGGTGTGTAAGGAGTCAAAGCCCTTGATTTGGGTAGGCCCCCACTGCATGGCGTTGGGCTGGGTCTTCACTAAACAGTCGAGAAGAGGACTTGCAATGGTCACGAAGTGTGGTATAAAGTGCTGATGAAGCTGAGGAATTTACGTAACTGGCATTTCGTCCCTGGCAGTGGTTGTTGTTCCAAGGCCACAATTTTGTCAGACAAGGGTCGGAGACGTCCATGCCCTACAAGGAACCCAAGATACCACAGTTCTTGAAAGCCTATATGGCAGTTGTGCAGATTGGCCTGAAGCCCTGCCTTCCATAAGGCTTCTAACACCATTTTGAGATGTTCCAGGTGTGATGGCCAGTCGGCGCTGTAGATAATAATATCGTCAATAGAAGCGCGTTCAAAGCCTTCACAATGCACTAAGACCTTGTCTACGAGGCGTTGGAATGTCGCTGCCGCCCCTTGCAGTCCAAAGGGCATGTGTTTGAAGTGATACAGCCCTCGAGGGGTAGCGAATGCTGTTTTTTCCCGGTCCTCCTCCACCACTGGTATTTGCCAGTAGCCTCTGGTAAGATCCAGGGCCGACAGCATGCGGACCCCAGCTGATCTATCAGTATATTGGCTTGGAGCATTGGGTAGGCGTCAAAGGTGGAGATCTTGTTAACTTCGCGGTAGTCCACACAGAACTGCACCAACCCATTGGGCTTTGGGACCAAGACAATGGGGCTCTGCCAGGCACTGTGGGACGGCTCCATAATGTCCAAGGCCAGCATTTCCTCCACCTCCTGGTTCATAACCACCCATTGTTTCAGCGGAAGGGGACGCCACCTGGCATGTACCACGGCCCCAGCAGGGTTGAAATACGATGGGTGGCGGCCATGGTAAAGCCTGGCACAGTAGAGAGGATGCCCGCCTGACTGTGCTCTGATGGAGGGATAGCATGGCATCCCAAACGGGTTCCTCCATGCTGGCTGCTGTTGTCTTCCATGGGAGGCTACCATCGAAGGCCTCCATTGGGTCCTCCGCCAGATGAGCCACGTCAGGTCCGCCATCATTCTCCAGGCCCATGGGTCATGTCTGCCATTCCTTTAAATCGTTAATATGGATGTGTTTTTTCTGGTTCCACCCTGGGCCGCACAACTTCATAGGTCAGCAGTCCCAGAGCCCGTACTGCCATAAACAGTCCTTGCCATGGTTCCCCATGGGGTCTGGCCATCACAGCTTGAGAGACCAGCACCTGGGTCCCGGGTTGTAGGGTGCGAGCTCTGGTGCCCTGGTCATACTGCCGTTTCTGCCACTGCTGTGCCTGGGCGAGGTTCAGTTGGGCCTCCTTGTGGATGTAGTGTAAACCCTCCTGTAGCCATCGGACAAACTCATCAGGGGGTACAGCCTGGGGGGTCCAACCTGGCCCATGAGTTTTCCACCAGACTTAGAATCCCATGTGGGGTGCGACCATATAGCAACTCAAATGGTGCATACCCCGTAGAGGCTTGTGGCGTTTCCCTGAGGGCGAATAAGAGGGGGGTCGACGAATAAGTCCCAAGCTGTGGGCTTTTCTCATGACACCTTCTTCAAAATGCCCTTCAGGGTTTGATTAAGGCGTTCCACTAGTCCATCGGTCTGGGGGTGTTGCATGGCTGTTAAGAGCAGTTGGATCTGTAGAGCCTTGAAGACCTGCTGCAGGAGACAGGCCATAAAGGGGGAACCCCTGTCTGTTAGAACCTCTGTCGGCAGTCCTACGTGGGTGAAAAACTGCATTAAGGCTCTCGCCACGGTGGCACTTTTCATACTGGGCAGTGGTATGGCCTCCAGATAATGGGTCGCGTAGTCCATCTGGACAAGGATGTATCTGGCTCCCCTCAGGGTCCTTGGAAGAGGTCCCACAAAGTGCATGGCTATGTGGTCGAAAGGCATCCTGATTATGAGCATCGGGGACAAAGGTGCTTGGGCTCTCCCTGGGGGGACAGGTGCTGACAGACACTGCAGGAGCGACAATACATATGAATATCTCGATCAACCATTGGCCAGTAGAAGTGTTCCAAGACCCTTTCTAAGGTGTTCCTCTGACCCTGATAACCAGCCCAAGGGTGATCATGGGAGAGCTCCAGCAACTTGTTACGGAAGGGTGTGAGTACCAACAGTTGACGGTGGAGGCCTACTCGCCCTCTGGCCTCCCACCACCAGACCCCTTTTTCCAACACCACCCTCGGCACCCTCAGACTGTGGTGAGTGTTGCTCACCACCCCTTCACTCACTGCTACTCAGTCTCGTAATGGGCCAAGCGAGTCATCTGCTTCCTGGGCTTTCCGGAATCCGGGGTCCTGGGGCCACCATCAGGTCATCTCAAGGTGCGGCCTTTCCTCCCCCCTCTGGGCTCGTGAGTCCTGCCGGTGTTTCCTCATTGTTGTCCTCCTCCCTTTTGATGCCCGGGGCCACCCCTTCTGCCTGCATCGCACCTGCTCATCTAATTAATTCCAGGAACCCCAGGGTATCCCTCCCTAGCAACACTGGGAATGGTAGGCTAGCCAGCTTGGCCAAAGGAAGCTCATGCACTTGCCCTAGGTAGTACAGGGGCACCACTACTATAGGGCTGTGTTCCACATGCCCATGTAGACAGGCAGTGGAGGTATGCGTAAGCATGGGGATCTGTGAGGGCAGTAGGTGCTGGTGTATCATAGACACTGAGCTTCTGCTATCTAGCATGGCGGTAAGGAGTCTACCCCCCAACTGTCCAGGCCAGAGCTCGCAAGCACCCCCCAACACCTGCATGGCCCACTCGGTACCCAGATCTCACTCCATAAGGGGGCAGTCCATAAGGGGCACTCCATAAGGGGGCAGGTGAAACAGGGGCCAGGGCTGCTGGCCGTCCCCGCTGGTTCAGCCCAGGCAGGAGCACTTCCCATGCCACCCTAGCTTTTGGGGAGGGCCCCCAGAAATTTGCGATCATTCCCTACGCTGGGCCGGGTGCGGGCCCCAGGGTACTGAGCGTGACTGCCACTGGAGAAGGGAGTAACTCCTCGCAGGGAGATGCCCTCGTGGGCATACTTCCCCGCTATCAACCCCCCTCTTCCCAGCCACTGGCCTTCTGGGTGCCCCATCCCTTCTCTGCCCTCAGCTGCTTGAGTTTTCCCAGAGCTCCTGGGCTTCCCCTATCTTGGTGGGTCTCCAATAGGCGACCCAATGCTGTGCCCAGGGCAGTAGGATGTTAAGCACCTGCTCCACCACTACAAGCTCCACGATGCACCATCCATCATCCATGGTGGGCTGCAGCCATCAGGTCGCTGCATCACGTAGTGCAGTCAAGGTGGTCCACGGTCACCCCACCAAGGGGGAGGGTCAAAGAGCAAAACTTCTGGTGGTAGGCGTCAGGTGTCACCCCATAGCAGTCTAAAATGCTGGCTTTCAGTTTGTCATAGTCAGTCACTTCTGCCTTTTCCAGGGACTGCATGGCAGCTTGAGCCTTGCCAGTGAGGTATGGCCCTATAGCAAAAGCCCATTGTGCCTTTGGCCACTGGGTGGCCTCCGCCAGTCTCTCAAAGGCCTCGAGGTAGGCCTCCACACCATCATCTGGGCTGAGCTTAGTGAGAGTTGCCCATGGACCTCTCCTGAAGGGCCCAGGGGTGGTGCTGGGCGGCCCTGCTCCTCCACCACCTGCCTGCACCAAGGTCTGTTGTAAGTTCCGCATTAGGGACACCTGCATGGCCTGCTGTTGCTGTGCCAAGTCTTGGACGAGTCAGGCCTGGTGTTCGGTCAGCCATTGCCCGAACTGCATCAAATCCATGGTCCTGGTGGGGTTGTGCTGGCCCTCAGCAATGGTGGCTGAAGATTGGGTGACTGCGTCCTCCAGATTCGCTCCACAAGTTCCCACTGGTGCGTGTCGGGGAACCCACCTGGCTGGAGGCAGGATGTGCGGTGGGGGGTAGGCAAGGGGCGGGGCTATGCCTGCATTCTCCACCACACTGTTGCACGAGTCACTTGACCCCCCCTCGCCTTCACTGGAGTCTGAGGGTGTAGGCGGCTCAGCCACCTTAGGAGGCCCCCCCACGGAGTAGCCAGGGCCTCAGATATGTGAGCCAGGGATGGGTTACAGCACCACAAGCCCCTTTCTTCACTCCAAACACTCTCTCTCTCTCGGTGCTCCCAGAATGCTTGGCTTATCCTCCCGGCCCTCTTGGCATCCTTCCTTTATATCCTCTCTCCCCCCTCCCTCAGGGTTCCCGGCTCCTCCCTCCTTAGGTCCCACCCCCTTCTTATTCACAGATGCCGGGCTCTGGGTGAGCCCAGACATCCGCAGCCTCTTCCTGCCCCACCTGTTCCCCCCGCCCAGAGCCAGCCCATGGCCTGCGGGGGTGGGGGTGAGCTCTCATGCCGGGCCGTGAGCCCAGCATTTCTGGCCCACTTTCTGTGGCCTGAGCTGGGGGGCTGATGGGCAAGCTTGTCGCCTCCACTTGCCATCATGAGGATCCACCGGTCGGGGATTGTGGCAGTGGTGAGGTTGCTGGCAGTGGCACGGTGGCACGGGTCAGTGGCTGCTGCAGCTGGGAGGCTCGGTGCCTCGGCAGTGGCTCTGGAGATGGCCGCCCAAAGCTCTTCCTGGCCCCGCTTGTCTCCTGTCTCATTCCCTCATCATCATCCTCTTTGTCGGGCCGCCAGGTGAGTGCTGCAGGTTCGGTGGGGGCCTTATCGGCACCCTTCTGGGGCTCCCGGTCGGTGGGGGGGTGGGGAAGGTCCCATTGACGGGACACAGAATAAAAGTGCACAGTATACACAAGTAGGAATTATTATGACCTGGTCTTCTGATTACCTGTTTTAACCCCTAGCTATGTGTGATTTGTGTGTTCTATCATATAGGACTACATTTTTGGTTGTGAACACATCATCTTGTAGAGTGGGGAAACTGTGTGCCCTTCAATGTGACCCACCATTCACAAAGTTTCATAAGGATAAGGTGGTCCTTCACCCTAGTCTGATTTTTCTTACCAAAGGTTGCTTCTCCATTCCACCTTTCTCAGGACATAATATTCCCAGTATTTTTCCAGCCCCTCCTTCTCAAGCAGAACAGACATTGCTTTCAGTAGAGAACTCTGCTTTTTTATTCAAAATTTTGCAATGTATAAAGGAGTTTTAGAAGAACCAGAGTTTATTTGTATGGTTCTCTGGACCAAATAAGGGATGAGC
Organism: Lepidodactylus listeri; assembly: GCA_029233225.1. NCBI lineage: Eukaryota > Metazoa > Chordata > Lepidosauria > Squamata > Gekkonidae > Lepidodactylus > Lepidodactylus listeri. The sequence goes on along the minus strand of JARCFY010000001.1, from coordinate 52,166,026 downwards.
TGTGTCTTCCCAGACTTTATTTCACTGGGTCATTTCTGCTATCAGACTGGCATACTCTATATCTGGTTCCACAGCCTTTCCCAGTTAAGGCTCACTCTTTGGCTGTATTTCTTGGCATGGTCTCTATGGGTGACATCTGCAGGGCTGCCACCTGGTTGACTCTGACTTTAATGAAGTACTCCTCCATTGATGTGGATTCCAGGAACGAAGCAGCTATGGGAAAAGAGGTATCATAGTTCCTTTTTCGCTGATCAGCCCACACGTGCCTCCTTGGTAAGTGAGCTTGCTATTCTCCCATGTGGGACTGCTCAGAAACCAAGAGATGAAATCACGGTTGCACTTACCTGCAACTGTTGTTCAAGTGATCTTGTGTGCAGGCAAACATCCCTCCCTCCTTTCCCCGCTGGGGGCTGTTCGTTCTGAGGGACTATCTCCTCCATGCTGGTGAAGGGAGGACTGAAGGACGAGTACTTTCTCTACCTTCACCATGTGTCACTTTGGACATGAAATGCCAGTACAAGACAGGAGGGCAAAGGGAGTGCTTCAAATGCTTGGCAATTTCTAGAACACTTAAGATTTTTCATTACCATGTCTGTTAATCACCTTTCTATCTGAGCCCCTCCTCACATATGATGACTGATGTTTGTCAGATGGTCTTCATGGGAATTATTTCTGTTTGGCTTGGTATGGCAGATGCTTGCTTTTCCTGTTTCTCAGGAATATAAGCCTTAATGCTTCTGTGAGCAACACATTACAATCCTTCCACTGTCACAGTTTTCACACTTCTTTCTACTCCTGAATATGCAAGCGCACACACATAATTCATTGGAGGGAGTGTGTGTGTGTGTGGGGGGGAAGTATGCGTTTAAACTGAACCGAGCTTGCTTGACACATTTTTTCACAGGCTTGACAATAACCAAGCAGCTCAAATTATGACATACAAATGTGTTATGACTATAAAGCCTCAATCTAAAAGTTATGACCGAAGCACGAGGCTTCCGAACTGTGTGTGTGGTTTTTTTGCAGTGCAGAATTAGCTGGTGGAATTAGAGGGCTTAACATTTCTCCTGCCCATCGTATCTTCCCTGTATCCCCACCCTTTCCCTCCATGGATAGTGTTTCATTCTGCCTCACCCTCCTGCCAGTCTCCAAAACTGACAGTGGGCCTTTCTGGGTAATACATACAGATTTGAGGGAAATGTGCAGATTAAAGTCCACCTCCACCTGCTAATTGTCTCCTGTAATTTCCCTCCCCATATTCCCATTATCTCAGCAAACATGGAGTTGACAGAATGTGTTTGCAGAGATAATGTCTGGTTTGGTCCTAGATATACATCACAAACACAGCTGTGACACAGTGGATTAAAGAGGTCACAGAAATGGCACTTGCTTGTCATTTTATGTTTTCGCATTACTGAGACTGCATAGGATCGGGCTGCATGCCAAAATAACAGTTTAATTTGTGTATAATGCAAATGAACTGTTATTTTGGAATGCAGCCCCATATAATGCAAATTAAACAGTGATTGGCATGTGGCCTGATCCTCTGCAGAACTGGGAATACCTAAACCCATTGAAATCAGTTCTGTATAGGAATTGGGCTATTAAAGTTTGTTTTGCCATTGGATTATATGAGAGGCTGTTCTGCTATTATACAAACAAAAAATAGATGGTGGGTAGCAAAAAGAAAAGAAATTTAATACCAAAAGTGTCGTGAAGGTAGAGATCCACTAAAAGGGTAAGAAAGGAGGAGAAAATATGGAACGAAGGTGAAGAAAGGGTGACTAGGTATTTGAAAGAAGCCTCAGAGAGAAGTGTTAAGGTGAGGCAAAGTTTTGTAAGACTGTCAAATGTGATTAGATAGGGAAGAGAGCATGATCCGGAAAGGTTCCACAGAACGTATTAATCAACCTGCATAATTAAGATGATTGTATGTATCGGCAGAATAAATTACACAGACAAGATGACTCAAGAAAGTGAGCAAACCAGGCCCTGTATCTCTTCCACTCCACCCTCTGATTCTTTCATCTATATATACTAATTAAGAGCACAACCTTACCACCATAAAATACTTTAAGCCCCCATTCACTTCACAGTAAAGTTAAGAAATACTTAACATTTCCTGTGAAGAAATCCATTAGATTTGCTTTCACATGTTTTTGGAGCATGAACGCCACTCCCCACATCTTTGAATTGGGGTGGGGCAGTGGGTAAAAGGCTCTCTGCATATGTACTTGGAATTGATTTACAGAATCCTTCTCAAATGTAGAAGGAACTGCAGCCAACTCTCTCTGTGGCCCTAACAGAGGATATATGCAGAAGCAAGTTTCTCAGGGCATCAACAGCTGGATGCAGAATTACAAATGGTCTGTGTGGAATTCCCTAGTGTGATCCAACATTTGAAGGTAGATTCCTAAATTCATCTGTTTCATGGAGAAACTGGAAATCAGTGCCTTCTCCACTCTCCTTTCCACGGGACATCTGACTGGCAAGATTGCTTTTTCAGTGGCATCCTAAGCAGAGTTATACTCTTCTAAGTCAGTTGAAGTCAATGGGTTTAGGAGAGTGTAACTCTGTTTAGGGTTGGACTGTTATTCAGCTATGTACTTGCTATAACATGGACACACATGAAGTTGACTTATACTGAGTCAGAACATTAGTCTATTGAGGTTGGTGTTGTCTGCTCTGACTGGCTGTGGGTATCAGGAAGAGAAAGTTCTTTCGTGGCACCTCCAGTGTGATTCTTTTAACTGATATGGAAGTTAGGACCTTCCACCTGCAATGCTGATGTTCTGCCATGGAACCATAGCCCTACCCTTAATTCTGCATGCTGTTGGATCACAACTGTTGGCTACCTTATAGAGGATTTCCCAAACAAACCCAGTTATGGTAGGTCTATTCACAGTGCCAGAGTTGGCACTCCCCTCCTGAAATTCCTAGCCCCAGTAACACTATTCCTCTCCCCCCTCCCCCAATTGGGTGAAATCGGGAGATTCCACAGGTTAATGCTACATCTCTTTTTAAGATTGAGGTTACAGCTGAGCTAAGAAGCTTAATGGCCTTAGGTAAGGGTTATCCTAACCAGCTGGGCTATGAAGTTGCAGCTCTGAGATCCTTGAAAGGAAGACTGGAATACAAATGTTAAGCAATGGTGTGGCAGGCAGGGTCACCCATGGACCACCCTGGGTGCCCGAGGGCATGGCAGGTGAGGAAGTACAAGGGTTAAACCAGTGAGCTGGATTTGGCCTGACAGCCATAACACTGGGCACAGCTAGCTGTTGGCCATGGCAGTAGCCCTAAATGGAGAGGGCATGCCATTAGGCTGGTGAGGACAGCACAGGAGAGGAGGTAAGGGACCATTCTCCTGGTGTCCAGGATGAAAGTAATTACTGGGGCAGGATCTAAAGGCAGTTGTGAGGAGGAATCAGGGGGAGATGGAGGCAAGCACGTCAGGCACAGGGCAGTGAAGAAGCACAAGGTGGGTGAGGCAGGGAGTGAAGTAACTCGCCTGAGTGGAAGTGAATGGACTGCTCTCCTTCTGGCTGATAAAGTCATTGTTTGGACCTTGCTCTGAGTCTCTGCCACATACCTGCAGAATATGGAACCCCGACCCCTACCCAGCCTCCTGAGGACACTCATATTTCCTCTTTCCTGCTTTGGGGTGGACACAGGACCTGAGACTGCAAATGGGTTGTCACAAAGACCTTTGCTGCTTAATTTTGCAAGTAGGAATATTTGAATGAGATTGAAAACTAGTCTAAGGAATGTTGTATCCTAGAGCTATCATTTGATTTCAGCCATATCCTACGCATGAGACAAAAGAACCTTGAATATGGATCCCACAATGAGTGGGAACCATTTCATAGTGTTTGGGCCAATTCACCCAAGTTTTGGTTTGTGTTTATTACATACATGCCTTGTTAGAAACCCACTTCTGCTCCTTTTGAGTCACTAATTTCAGGACAATTTGCATGGGATAAAGTGTGATGCCGCTGAAAGCAGATTCATTGTTCAGCTCTTCTGTCTCCCTGATGGGTTCTGAATGGTTAGAGGACAAAGCACATTCCTTGTACACAACAGAATGGAATCTATATAAAAGGTGTGTGGAAGAGCCCGGGATACCTTGTTATTCTATTCTTGACAACCAAGTAGGATGTATGCTATCTATCACTGAAAGGCAACACAAAGGAAGCTATTTATTTCCAAATAAACCCCACCATAATTGGAATAGAAACCCAGCTTCACATCAGTGGATATTTCTTAAAAAGAAAAACCAATATTCCAACAGCATGGTGTTCTATTGTAAATAAGATATTTGTACTTATATACACACACATGCCGATTTCATCTGCTGGTAAAGGCTCAATTTTATTTTCTTTCTGCATCTGCAAATTAATCTAGCCCAGGGGTGGCCAACCTTGCTTAACGTAAGAGCCACATAGAATAAACGTAAGAGCCACATAGAGATGTCTGAGAGTCGCAAGACCGGAACAAATATCACACACACTTTTTTATTTTTAAAAATATGCAAATTTGCTTTTTATTAACGTTAAATGGGACTGCCAAAAATAAAAACAAACGAGGAAAACCAGTTATAAGAAAGAGAGAGAGAGAAACTAGGAAAGCAAATAGATGGGAGGGAGGAGGGAAGGAAGGAAGGAAGGAAGGGAGAAAGAGAGAAAAAGCATGCCTCCCCTTTGCTTCCCCAGCCGCCCCGCCAGGAGCCGCACAATATGTGTGAAAGAGCCGCATGTGGCTCCCGAGCCACAGGTTGGCCACCCGTGATCTAGCCCATCTGAGTTTTAGGGTTTATGGATAGCTGTTTAAGTGGAAAATGCCTTTGATTCCAGAATGACCTCTCTGGATTATGACAGGCTGCTTGTAAGCACTAGATGAAGCAAGAAACCCTTATAGTTCAGGCCTTGGTTCCCTGGCTGCCTGAAGATTGATTGTATGCATAGGACTGATGTTCCTTTTTCCTGTTGTTTTCCTATTGTTCCTATTGTTTTCTCTCCAAAATAAATAAATAAAAAGCTATTGGTATCAACTGGGAATGGGAATGAACCACATTTTTGCAGTTTAGTTCGGTTCATGGTTCAACCACGAACTGAACCATGAACCAATACGAACCAGGAGGTTGGTTCATGAACTGAACCAGTTCATATGGGTTCATGACCTCTGATTTCTGCTCCCCACTGCTTTTGGTGGGGAGCAGAAAGCAGGGTTTAAATAGCTCCTAGCCATTTAAACCAAACAGCTGAGCATCTCCCAGCCATTTAAACTACTGCTTTCTGCTCTCTGCAGGTGAAAGCAGGGGTTTAAACGGCTCCAAGCCTGGGCCTGGCTGACGAAGAAAGCCTCTTTAAACAGTTGATCAAGCAGAGCATTTTGCTCCATGCTGTTTAAAGGGATTTTTGGGGCAACTCTGGTTTTCTTCAGCAGTTCTGGTTTTTTTAGCCAACCTCGTGGCTTTTCACAGGGAACAGAAAACAGTGGTTTAAACTACTTCCAACCATTTAAACCAAACATCTGAGTGGTGGGCTCAGCTGTTTTTCACAAACAGCAGAAAGCAGGGGTTTAATTCCCTGTTTTCTGCTCTTTACAAACCGCCCCAAAGAACCATGAACTGCATCAAAATTTGAGAAAGTTTGTGGCAGTTCTTCAGTTTGCAAACATCGCCTCCCAAAATTCATGATGAACTTTCATTCATCAGCCAGTTCATGGCATCCCTATTATCATCTATAGATGGTTCCAATCATAGCAGTGCCAAATAGAAGTAATAAGCATGCTGTAACCAGGAATTGGGACTGTTGATGGGTCAAAGAAGACTATTCTTACAGCTATCTTGCAAATGGTAGCATGGGAACAGGCCAAGCCATGCTGGATTCCAGCTACTTCCTGTTAGGGAATCCTAGACAGTAATCCTAGACATCACTGAGTCATAAGCAGCCCAAGATCTGCTAAAGAAGAAGCATGAGGCCAGCTGAGTACAAATCAAACTTCCATGGAGCACTGGAACATGTCTGCACAAGAGTTGAGATGGAAGTAAAGTAGTTCTCTGCCAGCACCTGGAACTGGGTAAACAATCCAGTCTGTAAAGAGAGAAATGGAGCCAAGGAACAGCCATGATTGTAGTAAGTTTTGTCAGCAAGCAATAATTTGGAGAATCAGAATTAGAAAGAACCCAAGCACAAGCCAGCTAATGGGTAGAATCTTGCCAGCCATACACGCCTGAGCAAGCAGAAACAAAAGAAAGTAATTGCAAGCAGTCCTTGGCTAAGTCTACTTGACTACTCCCTGCCTTTCATTTCCGCTTCTGCAAGACACCGTGCAAGGTATAATTCAGCAATCCACTGATCTCCTTTGATCAAATCACCTCCAGGTTGGACTGCATCAAATAATGGTTTGATTTTGTACAAAGCAAGATTGTTAGGACATCTCTTCTGCTATCATATGACTATCAAATAATGGGATCCAACCCATTACATTCCAGAAAGAAGCAGTGGGGACCTGCAAGCATCTGTGCCATTGGCAGCATTCAACCTCACCATTCATCAGGCTACAGTTGGTGCATATTTACAATTTACTGGCTTGCTTCGATCACAAAGTCATCACTGTGTGGAAAAAATCAGCTGTATTTCAACCATATGGGCTTCTTCAGTGCATGCGTACTAGTCTGCATTCATTGGTCAGCAGCATTCAGTGTGTTGATACAGATGAGAAGCTCATTGGAGAGCTCACATTTGGCAGAGTGAAAATGTGCAAAAGTATTTGCAGTACAATTTAGAAAACTCAGTAAGCACTCATATGCTCTTCGGGAGTCAGGCATGCAAAATGGATGAATCTGGAACGCTAAAGAAAGAAGCACAGATCTTTCCTTTTCCCGTTCACACATGTACCATGTCAAAGACAACTAAACAAAATATCTCTTGCATAAGTCGATTTTTTTTGGTCCCTGTCAGTTGGATTGGGCAGGTGGGAGAGGGCAGCAGTATTTATATACTTGTACAAAATATTTGCAAGATAAGTCAAAACTATATGAGTCCCAAGTAACAACAAACAAACAAAAACAACTGAGGGTGTGGGCTGCTTCCATTTTGTGATGAAAGTGCCATTTGAGAGGAAGAAGTTTCATGCACTGTTGTGGCATATAGACATACCTGGGTGAGATGAGTCACTTAAAATTTGGTCACTTAAAATTTGCCTTTCAATCAGCTGCTGAAGAACAGTAAAGACCCAATTTTTGACTGAATCTGACCCATGGGGTTGGATGTACATGTATATACCCTTATGTATTAAGGAAAAGGAAATAGGCCAGCACCCTGAGATGGCTTTGAGAATTCTACATGTGCAGGAGAATGAGGTGGTAGAAAGCTGAGGTGGTAAAACAGACTGTACTATTCATATTGCTGGGGAGGTATTACATTTTTGACATTTTCCTTTGATGGGAAACTTAAGATAGCATACAAAGGGCTCCACTTAGAACCTTTCTTTCTCCCTGATGGGCAGCTTTTTTAATTTTTGGGAAATTTTTACATGATGGAACATTTTCTTTCTTTCTTTTTTTAAAGTGGCTCTCCCCACCTGCAGTGCAAAGTGGCAGAGCTCATTGTACCACATCATTCTGCTTCTTGCTAGACAGGTCTATGTCTTCAGGGATCCACTGTTCACATTGTGATGTAAGTATATTTCCCCCATATTTTAATTTGAAATCGCTCAAGCTGCCTGAGTGCAGGACTGTACCCTTTATTTGTAAGCTTTATGCACTTAAATATGAGTCAGAGGAAAAGGATGTGCACACATGAAGCTGCCTTATATGGAATCAGACCCTTGGTCTATCAAGGTCAGTATTGTCTACTCAGACTGGCAGCAACTCTCTTGGGTCTCAGGCAGAGGTCTTAGAAGCATAGAATCACAGAGTTGGAAGGGGCCTCCAGGGTCATCTAGTCTAATTCCCTGCACAATGCAGGAAATTCATAAATACCTCTCCAGTGACCCCTGATTTATGCCCAAAAGAGGGCAAAAAACTAAACAAAAAACCCTCCAGGATCCCTGGCCAAACTGGTTTGGAGAACAATTTCTTCCTGACCCCAGAGAGGTGATCACCATTTCTCTGGGCATGTAAGAAAGGGCCACAAGGACTAAGCACTGATGCAACCTTCCTGCCCTCCCTTCTAATGATCTGCTTAAATTCACAGAATCAGCATTGCTTTCAGATGGCCATCTAGCCTCTGCTTTAAAACCTCCAAAGGAGAGCCAGGCCCATAGCCAGGATTTTTAAAGACGGGAGCATTTAAATGTCTTAGGGGGCACTGGCTAATTGAATTAAATGAATACCTGGATCCTTTCCCATACCTGCTGCTGCTTGGGGGCCCTGGGCTAGATGGGAAGTTGTGGGGCCCCCAAGCAGCAGCAGGTATGGGAAAGGATCCAGGTATTCAGGGTAAGTCAGGGGGCCTAGCCCAGAGATGACCCACTGTAGCTACAGGTCTGAGAAGAGCCCACCATCTCCATTGAGGAACTGCAAAAACTACTGCTTGGTCCTTTTAAACTGGAGACTCCAAGGATTTTACCTGGGATCTTCTGCATGCCAAGCAGATGCTCTACCACTGAGCCTTGGCTCCTCCCCATGGCTGGATAGGTGGTGAAATTTTTCACTGCACCCAGTCACCTGGCTGGGTGGAATTCTTTTTTCCCTCCCCCCCAAGCTTATTCATTCAGGTGATTGTCTGCAGTGAATGTGGATTATTATTATTTATTAATAAGACAGTCTTAAAGCATCTCTGGTTAGCCACGCTCTCCATTCCTCATTCCAGTACATGTGATCAAAGTTGCAGCCTTAATATCTGAAAGATATTTTTTAAAAAGATTGTAGAAAAACACAAAAACTATTATGGAACTTTTCTTAGACACTCTTTCTGGAAAACTTCATCTCCTTTGGCTGAAGAGAAGCAATTGAGTTTGAAAATTATCCCTTGATGCTAAACAGGAAGGTGACTGTGAGCCTAAAATATAAACATAATGGAGTCACTGCAGATGACTTTTAGAACAAGCAAGTAGTTTCATTTGCTTGTTTATCTCCTGAGCTGCATTCCCCCCTCCCCTGTTTTGCTGAGCTAAGGACTGGTTCACACAAACAGTCAACAAAACACATCTTGGCTTCCATACTGAGAACGTTCTTTATCAGTATATGAGGGAAACGTAATATACTGTTTCAGACTTTCTCTCTCAGAATGTGAAGTATAAAATAATCTACTAGAGATTTTTGTGTGCTTCGTCAATTAAGAAATAAATTGACTGTATTCCAGCTCACTCCTTTCAGGCCTGAATGGGGGTTGTGGATGGAGCCTTCACATAAGAATTACTTACTCTATGAGCATAGCAAAGATGGCATGTTGACATCAGGAAACCGCACTTGATATTTCCCTAGAAAGAAAGAAGAAAAGCCTAAGCAAATGACTCAGAAATAACTTGCACTATGCAGTTCTGTAGGACTTTTTTTGAGTAAACTTGCTTAGGATACCAGTGCAAATCAATGCCTAGAGATGAAGATTAAATGAGGCCTTTAAAAAAAAAAAAAAAAAAAGCTATCAGCTGGTGACTACCTTTGGTGGCCACTGGGGTGGAGCCTGGCCTTGACCCAGATGAAGAGAGAAAAAGAAACTTATAGCTGAAAAGTACACTAAACCAATAAATCATATAACAGAATAATGCAAAAATATCAATTTAATACAGCAAACGGGTCCAAGAAGCATCAACGAAACATTCGGTAGGTATATTCGTTTCTGGCAATCTTCATTAGGCGAGGGCCATCATTTGACTCTTTAAAATGCAATATACAACATGCAAGGTTACAAAAAGCCTCATACAAATTCAATGAGAAGCAAATTGATATTTTTGCATTATTCTGTTATATGATTTATTGGTTTAGTGTACTTTTCAGCTATAAGTTTCTTTTGCTCTCATTGTCTCATATAGCTGTTGTTCTGCCAATTGCTTGCTTGACCCAGATAAAGACATACGGTAGCGCTGTCTGTAATTTCCACCATGCTAGTAGCTTCCTGTTAGTTCCCATTCAGGAAGAACTCAGATCAGCTAGAAGTAACATGCAGGGCACTTGTGTATGGGGTGGGTGTGGGTGTGTGCATCTCTGACTGATGTCCTGTGTTGGCAGCAGGCGACCAAATGCTGCATTGTCTGCTCTGACTGCAGATGGATGGCGACTTTCCATGCGCCAAGCCTGCCTCCTGGCTTGTCACTGTTAGCTTTCTCATTGTACGTATGGCACACAGCTATGGAGGCATGGTCCAAGTCCAGGTTGATAAAGCCCCTAATGCTAGGCATAAAATATTGCCTTTAGGTATCGGTTCCAAAACTCCCGATGAATGAGATCTTTCCATGACAACAGGAGCACTGTTAGTGTTGTCTTACCAGTGCATCTCTGTTCTCTCTTTCTTTTAAGAAAAAGGTATCCAAGACATTCTTTCAAAGCATCAGTATTATGACTGTACAGTTCTCCACTCGTACGATGGATACAAACACATCGGCAAAGGGCTTAGAACGGTTCTCTGACTCAAGGTCCCCTCTGCCTTCCTAGTTTTTTTTTTTTTTTTTGCAACGTTGTCCTTGTTCCCATATTTCAGTGCCAGTGAAGAACAGAATCAAATGCAATAATGATTCATTGGTAAGGGCTTTCTTTCTGAGTCTTGACACAATGAATTCACTCACCTCCAAATAGCATTCAGAATCAAATTGCTTTCTCTAACTGCAAAGTTTCAGATTGACAGCTCACCACCAAGAAATGACAAAAGGCAGAGGGACTTGCCGAATGAGGCCTCTGGAGACCAGATAAGTATTGGAATAGGAAGAGATATGGAAAAAGAGAGAGCAACTCAAAAGGGGAGGGGGAAGGGCTTCAGTTGGGATGTGGTGTTTTTTTTAACATACTTTGCCCCTGAGATTTGGCTGGTAGTTTCAGCTGTCCCAGAACATGGTCCTTCCTGTCAAAAGAAGACATCTATAGAAAACCTATGGCAGAGGTCCCAAATGTGGTGTCTGTGAATGTCATGGCACCCCAACACCTTTTCTGGTACTTGCCTCCTGTGCCGGTCAATTTGTGACAGCCATTTTCTTGCTACGCCCACCATGCCATGTCAAAATTTCAAAAAAAATGGTTGGGGAGTCCTGGCCTGAGCCCTAAGCCATACAATGCGGTTCTTCCCCATAATCTTATGGTAGCTGCAATCATACACACAATTAGACCCGGCATAGGCGTGAATGCCGGGCAGATTTAATGGGAGTGATCAGACAACAACATCTGGGAAGCACCCTGCGGCCATTGGCAACCCATTTTGCTCTGCTGCAGAAGCGGAGTTAAAAGACACTGGGGGAAATCCAGGAGGAAACGGGTTGCGATGGACCACGGGTGAACTTCCCCCTGTCTGATCGCTCCAGTGTGCTCTCATGGCATCGGGATGGTCTGATGAGGCCATCCTGACTCCGTGCCACCGTCCCCCCCCCCTTCACAGTATGCACATCATCACAAACTCCATAGAGAGCCCTCGGTGTGGAGGTGCGATTCATCGATCCCTTGTTTAAGCGCATGGGGGAAAGGCGGCACAAAAATACCCAACTCACCCATCTGATCACACACTGACAGACTGTGCCTGCAGCTTCAAAGGGAGGTGTAATCTTGCAACTGAGGGTCAAATTCATCCGGAGGAAATAGCCTCACTCCCCCACCCCGGTTTTCCTGGTGTGTGTGACTGCAACCGATATTAGTTTGTGACTTTGGTAACTTGCTTATGCTACTATCTATGAAGCTTCAAAGTTGCTGGCACTCAGTGGCTGGTGCCTTATTTGTATATTATTAATTAGCTGACTCTAGACCAGTGTCTGGCTGTGACTGCCACCATAGTAGACTTCCTCGCTCGCTCTCCCCCCAGTCAGAGTGACAATTCTGAGCAAGTCAGACCTCTGACCTGACTTGGTAATATGTTCATATTTTGATGTCTTGTAACTTAGGTTAAATACATTCTTGGAGGCTATTAATGGAAGCCTATTGCTTTGAGTAACAGTAACCATAAGCATGACCACCTTTGGTTCAGCCATGTTGTCACTCTTTCCTCCTATGATTACATGATAAAGGTAAAGGTTTCCCTTGCTTGAAAGTCAGTCGAATCCAACTCTAGGGGGCAGTGCTCATCTCCATTGCCAGTTTGGTGTAGTGGTTAAGTGCGTGGACTCTGATCTGGGAGAACTGGGTTTGATTCCCCACTCTTCCACTTGCACCTGCTGGATGACCTTGGGCAAGCCATAGCTCTGTACCAGCTGTACTCTCAAGGACAGTTGTCTCAGAGCTCTCTCAGCCCCACCTACCTCACAGGGTGTCTGTTGTGGGGAGGGGAAGGGAAAGGAATTTGTAAGCCGCTCTGAGACTCCAAGTGAGGGAAGGATGGGATATAAATCCAATCTTTTCTCTTCTTCTTCCATTTCCAAGCCGAAGAGCGCTGTCTGAAGATATTTCCATGATCATGTGGCCAGCATGACTAGATGCTGAGATGCACGGAACATTGTTACCTTCCTATTGAAGTGGTACCTATTTATTTACTGGCAATTTCTTGCTTTCGAACTGCTAGGTTGGCAGGAGCTGGGGCCAGAGACGGGAGCTCACTCCATCATATGGCACTGAGCTCTTGAACTGCTGAACTACTGATCTTCTGGTTTGCAGTTCAGCATCTTAACCACTGAGTCACTGCAGCCCTCATGATTGATATGAACTTACTAATTAAAGCTTGTTAGGGGGAAAGCATAATGTGACACCACTACCATGCTGTTTATTTCATTGATCTTGGACACTGCATCTTTCAGACCAGAGTATGACAGGAACCTCTGTGATAAAGTAAATACAAGATGTAAAAATAACAAGAGAGCTATATTTTGATCCATTCATGCCATCCAGTCCATGCCCTGAAGCAACGGAAAAGAGCAAGAGTTTCTAATAGAAAAGAGCAAGAGTCCAGTAGCACCTTACAGACTAACAGCATTTGTGGCAGGGTAGGAGCTTTCATGAGTCACTGCTTACTTCATCAGATACAGCTAGAATGAAGAAATGAGCAGTGACTCATAAAAGCTCATACCCTGCCAGAAATTTTGTTAATCTTTAAGGTGCTACTGGACTTTTGCTCTTTTCTACTGCTACAGATATGGCTATCCATCTTGAAGTTCTAAGGTATAGAAAGAACAGGAGAAGTGGAATGATTAAGGTGATTGAGAAAACATCTGGGAGAACTGAAGGTACCCTCTACCTGGACATTAGGAGAGCTAGAGGAAGGCCTCTGCTTTTAAAGCAAAACAAACAAGTGTTCACAGGGACAGCTCAACACATTTTATTGCTTCAAGGCCTTCCTCTCAGGCTCCCCTATGGTCTCTAAGGTGGGGTCATTTTGACATTGAAATGGCTGTAAGTGTTGATCTGCTGAATATTCTGGAAAATATTAATGCACGCTCTGAAAGAAGATCTGGACTAAACGGTCAGCTCTGGAGACCTTTAGCTTTCCCATCTTTCTCACATCTCGGTATTGAAGGAAATATCTCCACTCCATAGTCTGTGAATTTAGGCAGATCATGAGAGGGAAGGCAGAAAGGGTTGCCTCAATGCTTAGTTCTTGTGGCCCTTCCTTACACACCCAGGGAAATGCTGATCACCACTTTGGGGTCAGGAAGCAATTTTTCTCCAGGCCAGTTTGATTAGGGATCCTGGAGGGCTTTTTTTTGGGGGGGGGGGTCATCTTCTGGGTATGGAACAGTGGTGATTGCGAGTATGGAGGGGAAGGTATTTGTGAATTTCCTGCATTGTGCCGGGGGTTGGACTAGATGACCCTGGAGGTCCCTTCCAACTCTATGATTCTATATTCCCACTCTTATTCCCTTTTGAGTCTGGACTTGAAAATGAACACAGATATCTGACTAAACATGCATAGAACAGGGTTGCATACCCCTGTTTCGGTTTGCCTCAGAACTCACTCTGCTTAAGGGTTGGTAATGGGATAGGGTTGGAAAGTGATCTAGTCAGGTCTGGTCAGTCCCCGGATGAGAGTAATCCTGGGGACCGTATTTCTATGGTACTTTCCTTAGCGGAAATGAGGTAGGAAAACATATAATAAATGCATTATTTTGAAATTCAGATTTGCCTATGGAAATTTAACTTTCTTCATGTTCACCCTGCAGCTCATCAGCTTTTACAAGTGAAGAACAGGAACAACATAAAAAATCTGACTGGAAGCCTGCGGAAGACAAGTTGAGGTAAGAGAGGTTATTAAGATTCCAGTGGACAGATAACACTTTCCAATCTGGTTTCCCTTGCAGAGTTTGTCACTAGCCTTGTCTAAAGAAATGCATGGAGGAACAGGTATCATGGGCCCTGCAATTAGTGGACTGAAGTGATTTGGGACCTTGAGGTCCATTGCATGCAGGGGTATCCCGGATCTGGGCTGGAATGTGTCCTGATTAGAGATGGGCACGAACTGACTCATGAACCTAAAGTCATGACAAACTGGGTGGAGTTCATGGTTCATGAACCAAAGTTTGTGCCATCCCGCTGTCATGACCCGTCCATGATGCTCCCAGGTGGCTTTGGGAGGTTCATGCAGTTTGTGTTGGCAGACACACAGGTGCTGGTGGTGGGGCTTGGAGAAGGCATTTAAAGAGGCTATGGCAGCGGTGTGATTCGGCAAGTGAATTCAGAAGACATTTAAATGTCTTCTGAGTTCACTTCCAAGTTGCGCTCCTGTGGTGGTGGTGTGGCTTGCAAAAGCCATTTAAAAGGAACCTTTTAATTTTTTTTTAAATTATTTTGCGATTTATATCCCATTTTCCCCGCAAGCGGGCTTTTAAGTGGCTTTTGCAAGCTTGGACTGCATTCACATGCAGCGCGGCTTGCAAAAGCCATTAAAAGGGAACATTTAAAGGGAACACGCAAGCTGTGCCGCATCACAAACCATGAACTGGTTTGTTAAAAACAAGAAGGTTCATTGAGGTTTGTGAGACCACCCACAAACCACAAACCTTCACAAACTTCCATTTTTCCGGTTTGTGCCTATCCCTAGTTCTGATGTAGCCCCAGATTGTTGAACAGTCAAATGTCTGGGGCAATGGATAATAATAAATATAGGTTCCTATGTAGCCTTGCCTTAGGTTTATGTAGACTCTGGCAATGGGTGAAGGGAAAATATTTCATCTCCTGTCATTGGTAGCGATCCAGCCAAGCAGTCACGGCTCCAGCTTTTGCTTTTGTTCTCTTGTTTGCTTGGAAACATTTCAAAAGCATGTCATGGGATGCTGATGCCAATCTGTACCAGGATTTCATCCAGCAGTCTAAATCGGCCTCCGTGGCAGGCTCTGCAGGCGACAGGGTTGGCAGCGTGAGGCCTGGCTTTGACTCTGCCACTTAATTAACTGTTGATGGACCATCTGGGCTACTCTGTCTTTCTGTATGCCGTTTGCTTCGATTCACCTTGGGGGCTGCGTAATGGAGGAGTATTTGCACATTTGTGAGTAAGGGCTCTGTCACTTCGCACAAACGATATAAAAAGAACAATTGTTTGAATATGTTTAACCAAAACTTTTATTTGTATCCTATTGTAAGTCTATTAAAAACTTTATGTTACCGTGGAAGCAAAATGAAGTATAGCTTTCCCCAGGGGTCCTTTCGTAAAAAAAGAGGTGCAGGAGCTCATTAGCATAACTCATTTGCATATACCACACCCCCTGACGTCACCGGAAGTGTCAAAAGGCCACACATCCCTGACGTCATGGGCAGTGTGTCAGAAGGCAAGACGGGAGGGGGAAGGAAGGAAGGAAGGGGGGAGAGAAGGAGGAAGGGGGGAAGGAAGGAACAGGAAGGTAGGTAGGTAGTTGGGGGGAGAGAGAGAAGGAAGGAAGGAAGGAAGGGGGGAGAGAGGGAGGAAGGGGGGGAAGGAAGGAACAGGAAGGTAGGTAGGTAATTGGGGGGAGAGAGAGAAGGAAGGAAGGAAGGGAGGGAGGGAGGAAGGGGAGAGGGAGGGAGGAAGGGAGAGGGGAAGGAAGGAACAGGTAGGTAGGTGGGGGGAGAGAGGGAAGGAAGGGAGGGACGCTTCTCCCCCCCACTGGGGCTGGCATTTCCCCCCCCCCTTGCTTGGGCCTGAGTGGCGTTAAGCCACTCAGGCCCGGCTTCCCCCTCCCGGGAGGCGGGATGGGCCTTTCTCGGCGGGGCCGGCGGCGGCGAGCCGCGGCCCCGCAGAAGGCGACGGGGGCGGGATGGGGCTTCTCTGCGGGGGCGGCGGCGGACAGCCGCGGCCCCACAGAAGTCGACGGGGCGGGACGGGGCTTCTCGGCGGGGGCGGCGGCAGGCAGCCGCGGCCCCGCAGAAGTCGACGGGGGCGGGACGGGGCTTCTCTGCGGGGGCGGCGGCGGACAGCCGCGGCCCCGCAGAAGGCAACGGGGGCGGGACGGGGCTTCTCGGCGGGGCCGGCGGCGGCGAGCCGCGGCCCCGCAGAAGGCGACGGGGGCGGGACGGGGCTTCTCGGCGGGGCCGACGGCGGCGAGCCGCGGCCCCGCAGAAGTCGACGGGGGCGGGACGGGGCTTCTCTGCGGGGGCGGCGGCGGACAGCCGCGGCCCCGCAGAAGGCGACGGGGGCGGGACGGGGCTTCTCGGCGGGGCCGGCGGCGGGCAGCCGCGGCCCCGCAGAAGTCGACGGGGGCGGGACGGGGCTTCTCTGCGGGGGCGGCGGCGGACAGCCGCGGCCCCGCAGAAGTCGACGGGGGCGGGACGGGGCTTCTCGGCGGGGCCGGCGGCGGCCAGCCGCGGCCCCAGAGAAGGCGACTGGGGCCGGGACGGGGCCCACCCGGCCCCGCCCCCCGGCCCCTTCTCTCCCGGAGCGGCGCTCCGGCTCGCTCCGGCCCCAACGGAGCCCTGGCTTTCCCACAAATCTGCTGTCTATGAGGCAAGGGATCCCTGTCTCTGTATTACATTTCTGAATGTTATACTAATGTACATTGTCGTACGAGTGGCAAATAACAGCAGTTCTGGGACTGGCATGGCAGAGCGGAGGGAGGAAGCTCTTAAAAGTAAAGATAAAGGTTTCACATGCTTGAAAGCCAGTCAAATCCAACTCTAAGGGGCAGTGCTCATCTCTGTTTCCGAGCCGAAGAGCCAACACTGTCTGAAGACTTTTCCGTTGTCATGTGGCCGGCATGACTAGACACCAAGGCGCACAAAAATGCTGTTACCTTCCCACTGAAGTGGTTCCTATTTATCTACTTCAATTTCTTGCTTTTGAATTGCTAGGTTGGCAAGAGCTGGGGCCAGAGACGGGAGCTCACTCTGTCACACGGCACTAGGATCTCGAACTGCCGAGCTACAGACCTTCCAGTCTGCAGCTCAGTGCCTTAACTTTTGAGCTCCTACAGCCTTCTAATTGGCAAAAAGGAAGCAGGAGTACATGAATGAACACTTATAGGTGGGGAAAGAGTAGTAGTATGAGGGAAGGTCAGTTTCCATGTGGGGCGTGCCCTTTTACCTCCTGCCACCTTCTTTCTAAAGGTGGAATAAATGTCACCCATCTTGAATAGACAAAGAGTTTTCATTCTCCCTTGTCTCTTTTTCCCCCTCTCTGGAGGAGAGGGGACAGAAAGGAACAATTGTAACAATCCCACCATAGGACTTCAATGCATGACGAAAAATTTCCCACACAGGAAAAGAAGCTGTTCTAGTTCTTTAGTTTCAAGTGGGGTTGTTTTCAAAGAGGAACTGCTGTGCTGAGAGAGTCACAAATACATCACCCTTTCCTCAACATTCCTTTGTCATGTGTGCATGCATGCACACACCATATCACAAACTTGATAAAGGTCATATCCAGAATACTCTGGCATTTTAGTCCTGTTGGCTATAGCAGGGCTCTGAATGTTCCTAATTGCTGCACCTAAAAGAATCCTGGAACCCATCACAAACAGACCTCTTTTTGGTTGTGTTCAGACTGGCAGTTTGGCCCAATAGAGGCACATTTCACAAATGGATTAAATGGGCCTGGTCACACAGCCACATCTGTCAGGCATTCCCCGGGCATACTCACCACATCAGAGGACGACTTGGAGCTGGGTTAAAAAGCTGCCGCCACCTCTGAAGTGGTGTTTTTGTTTCCCCACACTTTCATCACGTATGGCTGGATGTCTGAACACAGGGGAGCATGTGCAGAATGGATCTGGCAGTCTGAACCTGCAGATCTGTTCTGCCACTGGGGATGCGGTTTCCCCCCAAAAATTTGCCAATATGCACATGTGCACAAGCACATGCACACTATGGGCGCACATGAATTTTGAAAAATTTGGCAGTGCATTCCATGGCTGATGTGCTGCAATAATGTGGATGCTTTACCATGGGATGTTTCTGTAGGTAGCCTGCAACAGGGTGTGCTATGTGGTTGATATGCCTCACAATACTTTCAACCGGTTCAATTAGAGGCAGCACCATATTGTGCTAAGCCGCCAGTGTGATCACAGCCTTTGTCTTGTTATGTAGCTGGAAAGAGGCTCACTGGTGAGCAAGATTTGGCAGAATGAGGAACAACTACGTGGCTAGACTAAGGTGAGGGGTAAGATAGAATGCTTTTGGTTTGACTTGAATATTGGTGATTTGTGGGAGGGGTCTTTTAATTTGTGGGTCAAAGTTGCAGCTGCTGAACATGTTAGACTTACAGATGAACTTCAGCAATAAAAAAACAGACATTAATTCTGATAGCAATTTTTAGGAGTTTGGGATTAAAAATAGCTTTCTTGTAACCTGTAGCTATTCTAGTTGAACAGTCTGTGGTTATGCTGATGACTCAGAATGATCTGCTGACCTTTCCATATTGGTTGGAAATGGTCTTTCAATTGTTATAGTTAGGAGATTAGTGTTTAAGCTCCTTTGAAGAAGGTTGGGTTTATCCCTAATATGCTACCTGTGATAAGGGAAATTTTGGCCTCCCTATCATCAATATATCTAATTCTCAACATGGCCCATCTGTGGATACTTAAATCTGGAGATTGGGGCTGCGGACAGACAAGACAGATCTTTCTACAAACTCCAGGTTTGCAGAAAAACCTGGAAACTTAAAAAGAATACATGGGGGGGGGTTAAAACCCCTCAAAATGATACAAAGAAATACTGGTAATTTTAAGAAATGGATGTCCTCAGTGGCCATTAGGAAACTACAACACTGTTGTCAGAAACTGACAATTAGAGGTAGGGGGCAGTAGTCAGGGCCCCTTCCCAGGGCTGTTTTGGCCTTTGAGGAGAGGATTCAATGGTTCTAGGCCTGGCAACAACATCCAAGCAACTTGCTACTGTGCAGCTTGCATGACTCACCCAGTCCTGGCTGCTTACTGTTCTTCAACAGCAGCCCCCCCCCCCCCCCCCCCCAAAATCCAGTGTGGTGTAGTGGTTAGATCCAGGGCAAGATGTGTACACTCCATTTCTGCATTAGAGATTCCTCCATCTCTGACCCTTCCCTCATATTTGAAACTTCTTACAATCCCTATCCATAGCAAGCTTTTATGCTCACCAGACTGAATGTCCTGCTGATTGCAGAAGTGAGAGGACACTTTGCTAAAATTCCATTTTCAGAGTGATCTGTTGCAAAATATTTGACAATAGTGATCTCTTTAAAATGCTAAAATGAGTATTATCTTGCTGACCTTATGAGTAGTTGTATAGGTCCACCATTATATCTTTCAGTGTCTTTTAGACTTTTTATGAGTTATGTGCATTTTATTGTTTTGGTATTTTACCTTCTTGTATTCTGTTATTTTATGCTGGCTTTGTCTGCATTGTCTGTTTTGCTCTACTGTGAAGTATTGGTTTTATGCTTACGACCTTTGGTCATATGAGTTTAATAATTACAACAGAAAGGTGGTTAGAAATTCATTCTAGGATCTGGGAGGCCCAGGTTTGAATCGCCATTCTGCTATGGAAGCTCATTGGATAACTTTGGGCCAGTCAAACACTCTAAGCCTAACCGCTCTCACAAAATTGCTGTGATGATAAAATGAAGAGAAGGAGAATGATATAGGCTTCTTTGGGTCCTCACTGTTGAGGCAAAGTATAAATGAAGTAAATCAATATCTCTGTCTGTCTGTCTGTCTATCTGTCTGTCTGTCTCTCCATCCATCATTTATCATCTACCTATCTACAAAGATGGGGGGCAGATAAAAGGAAGGTTGGTTGGTGGATGTGAAGCAGGGAAGAGTGAGGTTAGGGGGCTGCAAGGTGAAGGGAAAGATAAAATGGTGTGGGGAAGAGACACAGGGAAAAGGAGGGGAAAGTGAGAACAGGGGGTTGCAAGGAGGAAGGAAACAAGAAACTGTGTGGGGAAGGGATACAGGGGAAATGGAAGTACCCCTTCAAGTCCTTGCAGGTTTCTTACTATATAACTGAGCCCAGGTCAGCAACCACCATGCAACTGGGCCAAAGGTTTCTTGGATAGAGACTGCCAAGGGGAAGGAATGAGGGAAAGCTGAAGTTGGGGCAGATAAAGGTATGTGAGCTGGTGAGTGGGGAGGAGAAAAGAAAGCAGGAAAAGCGGAGGGGGTATAGGGACTTCCAAGGAAGGGAAAGAAGAAATATATTGCCATCTATAGTTCAGGGCTTTGTTATTAAAATATAACTTTACTCCTAACTCACAGCTCTTTCCCCTTAATAGTCCTTTGTTCTGTACATTATCCCCTTGATCATTCTTTAGAAGAATGTACATTCCTATGGGCAAATTGTCTATTTTCCTACATGTTCCATCCTTAGATTTTGCTAATTTATCATTACGCTATATCCAGTCCCATCAATAAGTATACAGATTTTTTTGGGGGGGGGAGGTTGCTCTGCTGTAGAGTTCTGCCAGTTTCACAAACTTGGAAACTGACCACTGACATGTTTTTTAACCTTTATACATACCTAGAGTGGGAGGCTGTTTCCTGAGATGTTAAGAAAGGGGGAATTTCCAGCATTCAAAAAACAAAGGCAAAAAAGGGCATTGGCATGTTACCATTATGGTTAAGATGTAGCTTGACTAGTATTTGCCAGTTTTGTTCTGTGCATTTCCTGTTATGACTGAACTTGCTTCACTACATTCTCAGTTGAGTCTGTTTGTAAGGGGGCAGGAGCTTATACCTTTGCTACCAGTATATGAGTCTTGAGCATCAGAAACGTTCTAAACATTAGAAGGCTCAGGAGGCCTACTTCAGGCAGTGTATTCTAGGATTCTGTTAAAGAACAGCAACGAGTAAATTAAATCTGTAGTTGATTTGCTTTTTCTAAGCTTGGGGACTGCCATTTGTTTTTTTTTTAATTTGTGAGACACCACTGCATCTTGGGAGTTTCATAAATCAGGCCAAATTCACAAAAGCAGTGACTTAGAATTAAGGCTGTTTCTAATTGAACTGCACAATCACATGGGGAACTGTTTATGTGAAGTGGCTTCCATGAAGAGTTTGGATGATCAGCCTAGCCCAGGAGGTAACTATCTCATGGTTGACATCAGCCAAACCTTGTGGGAAGCTGCTTCATAAATTGATTCCCACAAGATGTAGTGCCTACATAACTGAATTCTAATTAGCCATCCATATGGATCAACACTAGTGTAAACTGGGGGGAAAGTCTGGGAAGCTCTGGAAAACTCTGAAATAGTTATTTTTCCTGGAAAGAATTATGTAGCTGTTTGAGCTGATGAATTTTCTGTAAGCTGTAAACTCACAAGGCCTCTAGAAGAAGAAATTGGATATATACCCCGCTCTTCACTCGGAGTCTCAGAGCGGCTTACAAACTCTTTTCCCTTCCCCTCCCCACAACAGACACCCTGTGAGGTTGGTGGGGCTGAGAGAGCTCTTTCTAGAACTGCTCTTTCAAGAACAGTTCTGACAGAGCTATGGTTTGCTCAAGGTCACACCAGCAGCTGCACTTGGAGGAGTGGGGAATCAAACCCAGTTCTACCAAATTAGAGTCCATGCACTTAACCACTACACTAAACTGGCTCTAAACAGTGTCATTCTAATTTTATACTTTCAAGGATTCTTTCTAAGTCAACTAATCTGCCCTTTGCAAAGGATTCTGGGTAGGTTCTAGGAAGGCTTGCCAGTTTTCAAGTTGGGATGGAGGGATTCCCTGCCCTCAGGTCCCCTTGCCTGTCAGTGCTCTAAATTAGGGGAAAACCTGGAAGTGACTCAGGGTAGCTCTAGGAGTTGCTGATGATTCCTAGAGCTACTGTTGCCCTGCAAGGCGCTAATGCTCTTCTTCATCACGCAGGCAAACCTTCCCCCAACCTTCTTTGCTACGAAGGGACAAAAGAACTCTTTCCTCCCTTCTGTAGACAATGGACTTGGCCAGCCAGAAACTGGTTTTCTGCAACCCTGTGAGCAGTAAGCTCATTAACACCACAATAGAGCTGGCCGATGAGTCATTCCAACCCTCCAGGTATCTCTGTCACAATCCAGGTAGAGTGTAACATTGCCCAACCCCTTAAGCCCCTTTCCTCTAGTGGACAGGATTTGGGGGGCAGACCATCAAGGGGTGGTCTCAAGGGAGGTGTCCAGTCAAGCCCTCCCCCAGAGCTCCCTAATAAAAGAGGATACCCAGCAGCATGTTCTCTCTCTAGCTTCTACTACCTCTTACCCTACCCTACCTCCACAGCTCTTGGTTGCACAGCCAGAGTCTCCATGTGTCACTGTAAATTCAGGACATGATCCCTAATCCCCTCATAGCCTCCCCTTATTTTTCCAGTGGGAACTCAACATCTCTCCGGACAGGTAATTATTGCCCTCGACAGATACCAACAATATTCCTGCTAATGCGAATGTCTTTGCTCTATCTTTATTTCTTAGGCTCTGTGTAAATGTGTGAGTGAATCTGTATTGTTTGTCTGAATAAGAACCTTTCAGTAAAGAAACCATTTTATTACTGAAGCCAGCCTCCTTGTTTATTTCTGGTGCTTCTAAAAGTGGTGGGACCTCTGTATATATTAGTGGTGACCCCTTTTGCCTATTTCCATATTATTAATAAGCTATAATTCCCCTATATTATTGTGAAATCAAGGCAATTTGGCTAACACTACCTTGTGTCATTGCTGGGTTTTCTGGGCATAGCCTGGCAACCCTTATTCTAAGAGACACATGCAGTTCTGGCAGAAAGATGGCCCAGTCTTAGGCCTCATTGTTAGCCGAATTGCTTTAATTTATGTTTAGCAATCAGCGAAATACACGGGTTCTTGCCAACTATACCAGGGTCCCACCCCTCCCGGGAGTTCTCAAGGAAAGAGGCACGTGAGGCAGATAGCAAGTTCAATGCTGTTTACTGAATGATGTTGTTAAAGCACACAAAAACAGATTCTCCCATACATACACACAGGTCTAGGGAAATAAAGATAGAAAATAGCACTATTGCAATTTGCAGGAGTTCATTGGTGGGGAAGCAATACGTTACCTTCCTAAAGAAGAGTTGTCCGACCGAAGGAAGAATTGGATGGGGAAGGAAAATATAGAAAAATATGGGACACGTGGCTCGAACCTGCAAGACCACATGGTTCTCTCTGTTCCAGGATACAGAGATTTAAAGATGGCATAAAAGGGGGGGGGGGCGATGGCTCAAGAGGCCGAATGCCTCTTCTCAAGGTCTCTTATTAGGTGGTCTTAGGGCAGGCTGATCAGACCACATCCCACTAACACCCCTCTAAGGCGGTCTGTCCCATCTGGACCCTTCCATAGGTTAAAGGTGGACAAAGGGAGGAGGGCCAGGGGATGGACAATATTGCAAGACTATGACCTCACCAGGAAGTGGACTTTGGTCAGGGGTCCGATGACTCACCTGGCCAAGTCCATTGTAAGTCAATGACTTTGGCCCGGTGGTTAATGTCTGGCACATTAGTTGCTAGGCAGCTTAGTTAGCATATCTATCCAGATGTGTAGGAGAGGGGGCAGGGATTTGGCCAGCGATTGCTGAAACAGAAAGAAACCTCATGGCAAGAGGAGTCCTTTGTCTCTGGTGAACTTATCTAGGGTGTCAGTCTCCTGGCGTGGGCTGGAGCTGGCTCCTATTATGAAGAAAGCACATGGCCCTTCCATTCAAGGCAGCCCAAAGTTCAGGTTTATGAATATCACAATTCATAAGAGCACTCAAAGTGCCTTGCTGGCCAACATCATGATCTCCACATACATACTGGCAAGTGGACCCAAGAACATAAGAACATAAAAGAAGCCAATGTTGGATCAGGCCAGTGGCCTATCCAGTCCAACACTCTGTCACACAGTGGCCAAAAACACCAGGTGCCCTCAGGAGGTCCAGCAGTGGGGGCAGGACACCAGAAGCCCTCCCACTGTTGCCCCCCATCAAGCATCAAGAATACAGAGCATCACTTGCCCCAGACTAAAAGTTCCTATCTATACTTTGTTGTTAATAGCCACTGATGGACCTCTGCTCCATATGTTTATCCAGTTCCCTCTTGAACCTGTCCATGCTTGTAGCCGCCACCACCTCCTGTGGCAGTGAATTCCACATGTTAATCACTCTTTGGGTGAAGAAGTACTTCCTTTTATCTGTTTTATCTGTTTTATTCCTTTTAACCCACCAAGCACTCCACTGGAACTATGTCTTTCAGGGATCCTTGTCCACCTTGACAATTCATCTCATTGAGGAAACCTCTGCGTAAACATTCCCTAGTCTGAAAATCACTGATGTGCACAATACATTTCTACTGTGACCATACCATTTAGCAATTTGGAAAATGACATATGAAGCATTGTTTTCAGACAGCCACCATTGTTTATAGTAATTCTTTGAAGTAATTTCATTTGCCAGGTGTACAATTATACCTTGCACAAGAAAGGAATTTTGTATCATGATGGACATTTGAGGGCATTTTCTGACTTTTTAAAGCATTAAACTCTGAAAGAATGTTTGGTGTCGGTCTCATAGAGTAATTGGCTGACTTTCAGATGCTTTATTTTAATGGAAAGTTAACTCACTGAAAAATAAAGGACTCATCTCAGCAGAAAATTTTACTTGAATGAACAAATTCATTTCCAATGCATATTGTATTAGCTTACTACAGAATTCATATACTAAACTCTTTCAAAAATATAAATGAAGAAAAGGTTAGGCAATGCAAATTAAGATTAAAATTGAAACTTCCATATTCCCCAGAGCTTAGAAACAGAGCATATTAATAAGAGCATAATTATATTTTAAAACATTGAATTATTGCAACTAAAATAAAAGTGTATAAATGGGATATGTAATAGGGATCCATGGGACATACTTATACCGCAAAAAATGTGTATTGTCTTAAAAATGGGTCTTTGCTGACAATCTACCAATGAGCAGCATGGCTTCAGCAGTGCTCATGATCGATTGGTGTGCTACCAGGAACTGTGAATATTCAGTCTTCAGGGCCCTTATTGGGGTAAAAGGGAATGGGGTGTGCAAATTAAATTCTATGACTAACAAACAAAATGACCACTTTGGAAAGACCTGATATAAATATTAGAATCCTGGTGAAGTCTTTTTTAGTCTGCCAAGCAGTGAATTCTGCTTGCTTCACTCTGTGTCCTCCAAGGCAGGCCACTGGCTTGAAAAAAGCACTCTCTGGGTCTAGATTCCACTGTGGCTGCCACTCATGACCCTAGTCTGGTCACAGCAATATGGGTCACAATCTCAATCAGCATGCTAGTGATTCTTAGTAGTATGAGGAACAGAGGAAAGTATTAACATGATTCATTGTTTTCTAATCAGGACAAAGGTAAATGTAGCCCTAGCCAGTGCTGTGGTTGATACATTTGGATCAGGACTTAGTCCTAATCAAGAATGTTCAAATGATATTTATCAAACTGAAAGTCATTTTCAACAAAACCATCATCGCCTTTGTCATTCTGTTCTGTTGCTGTTGATCTCTCTGTACTAAAATATAAAAAGGTCAGAATTCATCAATATTTGGACTGGGGATTTCACTGAATGTTAAAGTCAATCACATTCAGGAAGCATCAGCCAAATGTAGCCAGTGCACTGAATCTGGCATTGACACCCTGGATTTGCTTCACATTTCGAAAGCAGCATGGTTGCTTGATCTCAAGTAGACATGTTGTGCAAATTTGAATGTCTGGATCCCTTAGCATCCTAAAAAGTAGAGGGGGGAAAAAAAACAGAAAGTACAGAGTGTGAAAAATATCAAAGTGCTGTCATCTCTTGGGGTGAGGTTTATTTCTGTTACTAATTAAGAACATTCACCTAGAATTGGTCCTCCCAGTTCATTGACACATTTCATCTTGTGCAACAATAAATCTGTTAGTTTGTAAGTTGCCATAAGACTCTTGGCTGTTTTCACTGCTGCTTTGGGGTCTTTGTCCAGAGAGATCGTTTAGAGTTAAGGACTATTATATGTCTGCAAAATTTGTACCCTGCCAAACCAAATTCACACCCTTATTTTTTGCAGTCATAGAAAGCCTGCAAAAACTGTGGTTGCCAGCTTCTGGATGGGACCTGGGGATCTTCCAAAGTTACAACTGATCTACAGACTTCAGAGATCAGTTCCCCTGGAGAAAATAGCTGCTTTAGAGAGTATATTCTATAGCATTATAACCTGCTGAGGGCTCCTACCTCCCCAAACCCTGCCCTCCCCAGGTTCCTCCCCAAATTTTCAGACATTTCCTGGTAACACAAAAACACATTCCAAGTTCGTAACTACTTGGTTCCCATGGTTGCAGTACATGATGGAAAAAGAACTGCTCCCGGAAAACACGACATACGCATCACTACTTCAGTTTTGAACTTAGCTTTTGAATACTAACTCACTAAATTTTTCTGATATAGAATAAATAACAAAGGGTCACAGTATTTTTTTTAAAAAAAATTCAGTGATTAGTCTTATAGTGTTGCACAGTTATGGTTGCCTTTAATCATAAATTACATCTTTGCTGGTTAACTTAATTAAATGTACATACTATCAGTCAATTTGCTTGCAAAAAAAATTTCTGTATTCTATATTAAGATGTTATGTTCTTGAAAAAGTTCAATAAAAATATATTAAAAAAAAATCCAGACATTTCCCAACCAGGGTTTAACAATCCTCACAGAAACACCACAAACACCTGTTGAACATCATTCATCTTGGTGTGTTACCAGCTGCGCAGACCTGCAAGATTCAAATAAACTTCTAGTTATTGAACAGTTATTGCTTTTTCATGCTGACCTTGACTCTGTCTCTGTTCATCATTGCATTTGCCATGTGATTATGGTAAACAGAGTGCTTACAAACTATAGATCTAACTGTATTTCTAAATATGTACAAGTCTTCCTGGCAAGCCATTACTCAAGGAAATTGCATATTTACTGGCATCAAACACAATATATTCAAAGTGAGCATAAATATTATATGAAAGGAGAAGGTTACAATGGAATACTTAAAGTGAACTTGGGAAATGTAGCGTTTGAGGTAACGATGAGTGTAACTATTTTAGCATGCTAATCTTAACCAAGATGGTAGTGTCTTGGGGGAGTTTATAACAGTGGTGTGGGAGCTGCCTTCTTATGCTCCCTGGGTAACAGGAGACGACCCAAGCCAAATGGGAAAAACCATATGGTGTAGATACTCCACACATTAGCTTGACCTTCACAACTACTGAGTATGGAATGATCCAATACTAGCATCACATCTCACCTAGGGTTGCCAGCCTCCAGGTGGGGCCTGGGGATCCCCTGCTTTTACAGCTGATCCCCAGCTGACAGAGATCAGCTCCCCTGGAGAAAATGGCTGCTTTGAAGGGTGGACTCCATGGCACTGTACCATGCTGAGGCCCCTCCCCTCCCCAAACCCCACCTTCTCCTGACTCCACCCCCAAAGTCCCCAGGTATTTTCCAACCTGGACTTGGCAGCCCTACTTACCTGACAGCATGGGGACATTTTCTCCTTGCCCCTTTTGCAGCCAAACATGAATGCAATTGCATTGTCTGAACAATCAGCCATTAGGTTCATAATCCATATGACATAATTGTTTTGAAGTTTGTTTTTTTGGGAATCAATTCAAGTCAAACTGGAATCATTTCATGTTGTGTACAAACTTGGCCATCTCACTTTTCACCACCGACTCTTGGTCATTTAAAAAAAAACACAAGTCCCAATACAGGTCACTGAATGACCCCCAAATTAACTGTGAGTGAAGGACTTTGCCAAGGCCTTTTTGGAAGTCTTAGTATATTGTGTCTACTTGATCACCCTGTCTGTATGTTATTTTTCACCTCAAAGGACTTGAAAAGTTGCTGATTTTTTTCTCAGCTAGGCTTGGTCTTCTCTCTCTCTATTTATTTATTATTAAACTTACATCCCACAATTCTATAAGGTTGCCTTGTGGGTTACAGCATAAGGATGAAAAATGTCAGTCGACAAAAACTAAATCCTAATATTGGCAATAATAAAATGTATAACAGAAATAAATCAACAGGGGAAAAACAGCAATTGTATCTAAAGCATCTAAATTGTATCTAAAGTTTAGAAACAGTGGTCACAATAATGATAACTGAGTATACTTTGAAAAACTGCACTGAAACCAGAGTTGTTCAAATGACACAATAAAATCCTGGCATTAAAAACTGTTCACTTAGGTGGAGGTTTTGGGGTTGTTTTTTTTGCCTTTGCAGAGATTCTTTAGATAATTATAATCTTTACTGACTTCCAGCAGACCATCCGTGAAGGGGTCAACCGGGTCTGCAGAGGGAGGGAGTTCCAGAGTGTGGGCAATTCATTTATTATGGTGCTTACCAACCTTATGTAGTTAGCCCATGAAAAAGGCTGAAGAGCTCAAGCTTTAGGAGAATCATGGCAGTACAGGGTGTCCCTCTAATACCCTGTTTCCAGGACATCTAGGGTTTGAAATGTCAACACCAGAACTTTGAACTGGGTCTGGAAAAGAAACAGAATCAATGTAATTGCTCCAGTATAGTATTATTCTTTCAATGAGTCCTGACTGCAATTTTCCATGACAGCTGAAGTTTCTGAACCAAGAGGTGCTCTTCGTGTCTGGTCTTCAGATGTTTATAGGATCATAGAACCATAGAGTTGGAAGAGACCTTCAGGATCATCTAGTCCAACCCTCTGCACAATGCAGGAAACTCACAACTACCTCCCCCCACGCCCCCAGTGACCTCTGCTCCATGCCCAGAAGATGGCAAAAAACCTTCCAGGATCTCTGTCCAAACTGGCTTGGAGAAGATTGTTTCCTGACCCCAAAGTGGTGATCAGCATTTCCCTGGGTGGGTAAGAAAGGGCCATGAAAACTAAGCACTGATGCAACCCTCCCTGCCCTCCCTCACATGATCTGCCTAAGTTAATAGAATTAGCATTGCTGTCACATGGCCATCTAGCCTCTATTTAAACATCTCCAAAGATGGAGAGCCCACCACCTCCTGAGGAGGCCTGTTCCACTGAAGAACTGCTCTGTCAGGAAGTTCTTCCTAATGTTTAACCTAAAACTCTTTTGATTTAATTTCAACCTGTTGGTTCTGGTCCAGCCTTCTGGGGCAACAGAAAACAGCTCTGCTCTATATGACAGCCCTTCAAGTACTTGAAGATGGTTATCATATCTCCTCTCAGTAGTCTCCTCTCCAGGCTAAACACACCGAGCTACTTCAACCTTCTTCATAGGACTCGGTCTCCAACTATGCAAGAATCTCCGAAGTATGACTCTGAGAATTGCTGGCAGCAGAAGGTCTATGGTTTTTATTCACTTTCTTACATTATCTGTCAGTCTTTAATACTGATTACATCTTAAATGTGAGCATCCTAGCATGTGGGGTTTAAAAGTTTTTTAAAATAAATACATGACAAAAAAGCTCCAAAAGCTGCTGTCGTGAGCTTCCCTGTAAGTGGGTGGCTCTGCAGTGTGGCTGGCACACACAAATATAAACACATGGAGACCAGGTGTGATGCCATCTTACCAGTGCCAGGGCAGAAACTGGCTCAGACTGCCCATACTGGCCTTGAAATGTCCAGAGAGATAGCCAAAGAGGGAAGGAAGTGTGTGGGCAGACCCAGTGTGAAAGGTCCTTGGATCACTGGAGCAGGTGGGAAGACTTCCCTTATGCCAGCAAGGAGCCATGTTGGATTCAGCAGCCTGGACTGGAGCAAGAGGCCTGATACTTGCCAAGGAGGGCCGGAATGGCAGGGTGGACCACTGATAGTCTGGTATAACCAAGGGAAGCCTTCCGATCAGACTGTGATTTGGCCAGTACCCTGATAATTACTTCCCTCCCTTATAGACTTTAACAGCAAGAGATGAGGATGCCAGAAATAATGTTGATAATGTTGACGCCTGTACACTTCACAATCTTCCCTTTAGATAATGGAAAGCTGTATTTACTGGTGGGATGGCTATAGAAGCTTTGAGTTTTAAGGCGCTAACAATGGAGAAAACTCCCTCAGCCAGCTTCATTAAAAAGTTTTATTGAGCTGCTCAGGGAAACAGCAGGAAACAAAGAGTATAGCACAGTTTCCCCACCCCCTTAAAATAAATATTACAAACTCATCTCCACACATTTGCAGGAGAAAACAAAAAGAAAGTTAACCTTTGATATAATTTACAAAACTGTGGCACAGCTGGAAACAGCTTTTTAAAAGCCTTTCCAGTAAACAGAAATGCTTTAGAGCAGGGAGAAAGATAAATTTTCTTTTAAAGAAACTGATTAGAACACACAGTATGAAGTAAGACATGCAAAAAAATTAAAGACGACATCATGAAACAATAGTGTGCTAAGCCAGTAGGTTGAAGAGGAAATTAAGAATGAGCACATAAAGTAGATTTTTAGAAGAGGAAAATCAAACCCCATAAATATTAATATTTAGGAACATTGATCTGGAATTAAATGTCTTCCCCCTTGCTGTAAATGCTCAAGAGTTCCATTATTATTTTTTTCTTCTGGAAGCTATTACACTATTTATTACATTTACGTTTTTGAGGAAGAAACTTTGTTATCCTAACAACAATTCTGTGAGATAGGATGGGCCAAGATATGGTGATTGGCCCAGGGTCACTCAGTGATCTCCGCTGAATTTAAACACAGACCCAGCAATATGTCCACTGAACCACATCAGCTCTCACTTTTGGCCCATTGTATGATATCAAAAGAATGTGAACTTTGAACCAATTTACATATTAGTTAGGGCATGTTTGACACCAGTTTTTAATTTGCGAGAGTTACCCATTTATTTGAGCAACCTATTGAAAGAGTTGCAGCAAGAGCTGTAAGAGTTACCAACTTCATCTCAGTTCCTTTCAAATAGCATCTTCCAAAATCATTGTGAGTACTGTCAGCTGTTTAATATCTGTACGTTCATGTTTCTCCCTCTACAAAAGCCCAACTAAGAGTTGTTTGATGTCCAAAAAATGATATTACTGTACTTAATTCTAAAATATAATGGGTTGGATCCAGCCAGGTTTTCTGGTGGTGAAAAAGAGAGAAGGCGGTTCCCTTTACCACCCAAAAGGCTGAGAATTATGGGACTTTGGTACATGAAAGCCATTTGGGGTTTATAGTGAGAAGAGGAATTGGGTGAGACTGAGTGAAA
The DNA here is from genome assembly GCA_029233225.1 of Lepidodactylus listeri. Classification (NCBI taxonomy): domain Eukaryota; kingdom Metazoa; phylum Chordata; class Lepidosauria; order Squamata; family Gekkonidae; genus Lepidodactylus; species Lepidodactylus listeri. The sequence goes on along the minus strand of JARCFY010000001.1, from coordinate 52,134,419 downwards.
GAGCTGACCTGAACACAGAGAGAAGCAGACTGGTAGGAGCTGTGTTGGAAGCATGTTGGACTTCCCTATGCCTTGTTTCCACTTGCCCATTCCACCCTTTGTCCATTGCTTAGGCCATCCTCTGTTGAGAAGCACTTTCCTCTCACACTAGACAGTTTTGGACTCCCTGAAAGATACTGGACTTGTATCAGCAGAAGTGCATGCCACCAAAAGAATGTGCACTCCATAGTGGAGGACCACATCCACACTGGACAAAGAAGTGGACAATGGGAAAAAAAATCCAAGCCTTAGAATTAGGGATGGGCACAAACCAGGAAAATGTAGTTTGAATTGTGGTTTGTGGCATGCCTGGTTTAAGAACCTTGGACCATCATGAACTTTTAGGCATCAAATGAACCAGTTTGGTTCATGACCCAGTAAAATGCTCCCCCCATACTAGAGACACCAAACTCTCGGGGGATCTCTGGCTGACATTCCTTTACCTGCCCTTTAAGTTTGGTGAGATTTGGATTTATGGGTTCTGAGTTATGCTGCCCTCCAGAGGGTGCTGGGGAAATGACAGGCACAGGTTCAGGAGGTTCATTCTTTCTCTGTCTCTGGGTTTTTCTGCTGCTCTTGTCATTCCTCCCCCTTGCCAGCATTCCCTTGTGTTCCCATTTTCTTGCACAGAGCTTGCAAAATCCCACCCCCCTCCTGGGACACTGTGCACTGAGATCCGTCAGTCCTTTTGTGACACTGTGCTTTGAGAGCAGTCAGTCCTTTTAAGCTTGCATTGCCAAACTGGTACTAGATTCTGCTGGGCCTTCTGTACACTGAACTGGGCTTGAAAACATGTCTCCCCTCTTCAATTTATACTGCAGGGATTCTGTGGTTTTATGTTAGTCCTCTTTTGCTTGCATTGCTGCAGTCACAGGATTCTATGGAATGGCTGAAGAACAAGCCAGTGGCACAAAACTCACCCCCCCCCCCCCCCACTTTGAAGTCTGGTAAACATCTTGATTGAGTGGAGACAGTCTGTCTGGAAATTTATCATTCACAAACTGCAACAAACCTCCACCAACAGCTTCAATGATCATGGAAAGTTCATGCCCGTTGACCTGTCACGAACTTGACTTTGTGAAGTATGAACCGGCCAAAATTCATCACAAACTTTAGTTTGTGAACCAGTTCATGCCCATGTCTGCTCAGGATCTCTCTCTTTCTCTGGGAATATGATGGAAAGTAGCATATCTGTTGCCCTACAGGAGTGCTCAAAGTAACTTTGAAACTTAAAAAAAAAACACACCCTAAGATCACAATATAATATTATAACTAAAAAGAATGCCTCTACTATTGCATGCCTATATTCCAGTAAGATATTTCAGCCTTGGTGAAAAGTTACATGGCTTTGTAGAAATTAGGTTCTGCCAGATGTGGTCCAAAAGTTAAGCAAGTTGTTGCTGTAACTCTGTATGGAAAAGGAACCTCTTTATTAACATTTCTCTAAAACTGAGCCCTGGGTCTTCTGAATGCAACACTGGAGTGAACCTATTTTGAACATTGTCTTCATGGGATACAGTCATAGCTCCAAGTGATCTTGACTTTATGTGCCTAAGAAGTGTTGCCCCATAGTCTTTAAAGCATTTACTGAATGTAGCCTTCTGTTTTCAACTAATTGCATTCAGGTGTCTGCTGAATTACTGAGCCTCAAATGGACTCATTTGCAACGACAGGCATGCAAGGCAACCATTTTCAGTGAGTCGAATCAGGAAAAGAGGTAATGAAAAACTGCAGAAAGATAAGATTCAAATAACTTTTACAACTGTTGTGGTTTGCCATACAAAGCACAGGGAGAAAAGATAATTTTTATTAGGAAAGGCTAAACCAGCAAGGATAAAGGAATAAAATATCCCCTTATGTGCCAAGCAGTCCTGGAGATACTACAAACATGATTACTTTTAGAAAAACCTCAGGAGGCCAAGCCTGCTTTTATTTTATGGGAGCTTAATGAAGAAGCACATCTGGGAGAAGCTGCTGCAGATGAGTAAGGGCCCTCGGTCTGCAGATCCGGTCAGCTGGGAAAGCTTCATTTGATTACTTTGCAAATACGAATAGTCTTAAAAATGAACTTCTAAATCTGCAGAAGTTATAATTGAGGATATTATCATACAACCATATATAATTTTACATTGCAGGCAAGAAAATCCATCATTTCATTTCTGCTTCTTCCCAGGAGTAGGAGCAAATTTCAAAAGACTTCTGGTTAACCACAGACAAGGGAAAGTTTGAATGTTAGTCATCATGGCTCTGTCAAGTTCACAGTGTCACTGGGATTGTTCTAACACTAAAACTAATTGGACCAGGTATAGGGAGGTGCCTTAGGGGGATAGTGTTCCATAGGTGAGGAAGCATCATCAAAAGTGCGGGTCTCTGATGACACCCTGCCTTACTTTAGAGGGGGGGATATGGGGAAGGGTCTCAATAACTAATCAGTTGGTGGACAGGCACATAGTTTTTCTGGCAAAAATTAGTTCCTGCTGCTCTTGGGAATCCATCTACAGCTGAATGTCTTTGTGTAGTTATAGGTACCGGTGCAGTACGATCCTAAAAATGGTTATTCAGAAAAGAATCCCAAGGAGCAAAAACGAGTTTACTCTTTATTAAGTTGGCCTGGAATTTCTAATATAGTTTTGGCTTTTTGGACCATTTTTTAAACGTTCCCTTTCTCCCTGTGCTATTTAATTGCTGCCAACTGTCTTCCTGCTCTATTTAATTGCAGCTCTGTTTAATTGCTGTGTAAGGTATGAGCATCATCTGCAAAGAACCTCAGCAATCGTTTATCTGGGGAGTAGAGGAAGTGTAAAAAAATGTCTCCCTGACCTAGAAAGCAGAGCACAAGCATTTTCTCATAGTGTCTTTATTTGTGTTCCATCCTTTCTCCAAATTGTTTATAACAACACTTGTTTGATAGGCTAAACTGAAGAGGAGTGTCTGCCTAGTGCTTTGTAGGTGGTCAGTTGAACCCAGATCCCTACAGTCCAAATCCAGTGACTTATCCAGACTGGTTCTCTTATTTCATTGCCATCTATCTGTCTGTCTGTCTGTTTCCATTTCACATCATACCATCTCAAGCAGACTGAGGATTTGGGAGAACTTCCAGACCTAATAGATATGTGATATAAATAGCTCACATCTCTTGCAATGGTTGAACTGCTTAGTTGGAATACTGGCTAAACAGCTGTGGTTCGATACGTCCAACTGTGAATTAGTGTAAGGGATAGTGAGGATATATTGGCAATGAGACCGTGAAAAGCCTAAGGCAGTTTCCATTAGACGGGAAATAACAAGCCACACCACCCTGAGCTGGAATCTCTCATCTTATTATCCCTGTTCTTCCAAAGGCTCCTAAAATGTTAGCTGTCTGTAATGTCATTATACGTGTCTTTGCCAGTTTATCTTTCCTCTTTATGTGTGTGCTTTTGGATAACTGCGTGCCTTATAAACAAGAGTCTTGCAGTTAAAGATGGAAACTTGATTGTATTCCTAGGGAAAACCAGCCTGTACTGAAGCACTCTGAAGTCTTCCATCTATGTTTTCTAAATCAGGACAGGATTTAAATTGGAGAATTCCCCCTACTATTTTACTGCGGCGTGATTCTCGGGGAGGATTAGGGTCCAGTGGTATCAGATGGTATCTGCAGACTCCTGCCTCCACCAAGCATATGTTTTGAATAAAAATTAGCTTAGGTCTCATGATACTGCTTTAAATGAGGGGGGGGGGAGAACCCAACAATCCCTAATTCTGTTGTAATAGTTATCCTATCCACATTTTTATCTACAAGCAATAAAAGTAAAACTTAATTTAAGCTATAACAATTAGATGTGGCTTTCTGATTTTTATCTCTTAGTTATACATTGAATTGTTGATTTAAATGATACAAATTGCTTTATATTTTGGAGAAGGGCTTGCATGTCACTCGAGAGGAAATGGAAGCATCATCAATTTCTGTTAAATCTGCTTCTTTCCCCGTTCCTAGCATGATATATTTTGGGGAAAGGGGCCAAGAACGGTCTCAGGTCTGCTTCTTAATTATACGAAGCCAGCAACACTGGCTGTATGAAATTAGGTAGAACTGTTCAGTTTTTTACAGTTCACATGGTCAGTGCAGGGCATTTGGGCTAAATCTGACACATGATTGATTATTTACTTGATTTTGGTCCTGCTCCATTTGGAAGGTGCTGAATGTTCACTCGGATGTTTTATATGTCACACAAGCCTCCTACCCCAAGAAATGGAAATATCCCTAAATCTGCACTAAACCCCCTCCGTATGGCCAGCGATGGTGATTCTAAGAGCAACATTATTAGGCTGGGAGGGAGGGTGCCACCTCCTAATAAACTTTGATTTTCTGGCTAGGTTCTCCTTCTGTGCAGTAGACATAGGTGCCCTGTATCAACCCACAATTACTCTGGTGTCTCATGGTGCCATTCTAAGCTGCAAATATTTTCACGCTACAAAGGTGGCTAGCTCAGTACCTGAAGGGAACTAAGAATTTTGGTGGGAAAAATCTGCCTCACAGTGAAGAAACAGGGGTCCGTCATAGAGGTGTTCTTAGAATGCATGCAACTGTGCTTTAGCACAATATTGTTTGCTCCTCAAATATGCTAATATAACTCTAGAAACCTATTGAAGGTGAAAAGTACTGGAGTCTGGAGGCCGGTGGAGTGAGTTTCAGCATGATCAAGTTTATTGTAGGTCAGGAACAAGCATACCTGAGGTGGCCTGGGGGTCAGCTTATATGCACAGAAAAGCCTCGCCCCTGTCCACACCCACACTGGGAGATAAGTTCATCTTCCCACCAGAGATTACACTGGTTTATTTGAATATGCTAAGCCCCTGATAGGTGGATCTTTAGGAGCCTGGGTGCTATTGTTCTTTTACCTCAAGCTTGTACCTTTTTCAGGCCATATGGTCAGACTGCATGGCCGGCGCCATTGCATGTTTGGTCACATCAAAGAATCATACAAGTGTATACATAGAGAATCACAGCCTGGTAGTCTGTGGAATTGTGTCCAGGACATAACACCCCTCCCCCCATAGTTCAGGCATACCCCCTAGCACACAAAGTCTTTGAGATAGGTCAGCTTTCTCTGCTCTCTGTCTGACCGACTGAGTGTTGGAGTGGGTGGACCCAGGACCGCGGTCTCTACCTTGGGAACTGGAGCAGTTGGAGTCGGGATCTCAGGAGTGACTTCTGGCTGGCAGGTTTCCGGGGCTGAGTTCTGCGGGTATTCCTGGGGTTCGGTGGTTGGGTCTGGATCAGCCTCCCATTGGTCCTCCTCATCCATGCTGGGGTCATGGATGTCAGGTCCTAGTTGGTCTGTGGTTCCTGGATGGCTGGAGCTTGACCGGTGTTGCAACTGGTCTATGTGATGTCGCCATACTAGGCCGTCCTCTGTGGTGACCTCATAAGAGAGGGGTCCATTGACTCTGGTGACTCTACTTGATACCCAGAGGGGGCCCTGTGCGTAGTTCCTAATGTACACGGGGTCTTCCGGGAAGAATCTTCTCAGAGCTCGGGGCGTGTCGGGTTCCTTGGACTGGTGCGGGGCCCTGTCCAGGTGCAGACGGTCTAACTGAGACATAAGCCCATGAGCAACTCCGCCAAGCTGCAGCTGGTGGCTGTGTGGGGCGTTGTGCGCTGACCAAAGAGGAAGGCTGTCAACTTGTACTCCCAGTCCCCTTTGTCCATTCTCCACAGTGCCTCCTTAGTTGTGCGAACCATTCTCTTGGCTTGCCCGTTTGTAGCTGGATGGAAAGGAGCAGACCTTACATGTTGTATGCCGTGTAGCTCCGTGAATTGCAGGAAATCTGAGGAGGTAAATACTGTGCCATTGTTGGAGACCAACATGTCTGGCAGGCCATGCATACTGAATATGCACCACATTGCCCGGATGGCAGCCTCGGATGATGTAGACTTTACTGGAACAACCTCCAGCCACTTGCTGAAGCTGTCAACGAGAATGAAAAACAACTGCCCCTGGACAGGCCCCATGAAGTCTATGTGTAGCTGAGACCATGGGCCTTGAGCCAACTCCCAAGGGCAGACAGGCGCATGGGGAGGGTCAAGATGTGACTCCTGGCATTTCGCACAGGCCTGGACCCTGGCCTCAATGTCTTTATCCAGCCCGGGCCACCATACATAGCTGCGGGCCAGGGCTTTCATCCTGATGACCCCAGGGTGGTGCTCATGAAGAGCGCTGAGTACCCTGGCATGGAGGGGCTCTGGAATCACCACCCTGGATCCCCATAGTAGGCACCCCTTGTGGCTTGACAGATTACTGTGCCGGGCTGTGAATGCAGAGAATTCTGGCCCAGGAGATGTGGGCCACCCCCTTCCCACCCAGTCAAGAACACGGGAGAGCATGCAATCTCGGGCCGTGCGCCGGGAGACATCTGTTACCTGGACAGGCCAGTCCAAAGCTCCTCCAGGAGCACGATGAGGTGGGCGGGAGCAGGGTCAGGGTCACAGTTGGGCAGCAGAAGGTGGCTCCAAGCATCTGCGTTCCCCATGGATTTGCTGGGGCAGTAGACCAGGGAGTACTGGTAGCCAGAGAGGAAAATGGACCACTGTAGAACCCAAGGAGACAGCATTTGAGGGGTCTGGGGGTCAGAGGCAAGGAGCCCCAGCAGGGGTTTGTGATTGGTGGTGATCGTGAAGTCCAGGCCATAGAGGTAATCATGGGACTTTTTTAACCCCCACCACGATAGCGCGAGACTCCTTGTCTATCTGTGCATAGTTCCTCTCCGCAGATGTCAAGGTCCTAGAGTAGTAAGCGACTGGGACCTTCTGGCCATCAGGCAGGTGGTGCCCCAAGACAGCCCCCACTCCATAAGGGGATGCCTCGCAGGCTAGCACCACAGGGAGGGACTCATCGAAGTGGGCAAGGACCGCATTAGAGGTCAGAAGAGATTTCATGGCTTTGAAGGTGGCCGCATGCTGGGGGCCCCATTCCCATTTAGCAGATTTGTCCATTAGTCTATGTAGCAGCTCAGGCACCGCAGCCTTATATGGAAGGAAATTATGATAGAAATTCAAGAGTCCCAGAAAAGATTGAAGTTCGGCATGTGGGACCCGGCACATGGGACCCGGAGCCTCACGGATCACTTTTACCTTGTCCGGTGTGACGTGGATTCCTTGGGCGTCCATGGTGAGCCCCAGGAACTCCACTGATGGCACTCCACTGACCAGAAGACATTTCTCTGTCTTGACTTTCAGCCCTGCATCCTGGAAACGTTGAAGGACTGCCTGGAGTCACGTCCTGAAGGTCTGGGCATCCGGTGCCGCTATCAAGACATCATTGAAAAAGGGCTGGACACCCGGTAACCCTTTTAATAAATGGTCCATTAATTCCTGGAAGATCCCTGGGGCCACACTGACCCCAAACTGAAGCTGTTTCACCTTGGATACCCCCTTGTGAGTCACTATTGTTTGGGCCTCTGCCATGGCTTCGTCCACCAGCAGCTGCTGGTAAGCTTGAGCCAAGTCCAATTTGCTGAAGATCTTGGCCCCCACCAGACTGGCCAGCACATGGCTGATTACTGGCACCGGATAGGCGTGAGCTTGAAGTGCCTTGTTTAGCATGCACTTATAGTCTGCACATATGCAGACCTCCCCATTGGGCTTAAGTGGGGTCACAATGGGAGTCTCCCATTTGGCATGTGACACCGGCTCCAGCACCCCTTGTGCTCCGAGTTTGTCTGGCTCCTTTTCTACTTTGGACTGCATAGCGAGTGGAGGCCAGCGGGCCAGGACCCGGATGGGTTGGACTGAGGGATCCAGAGCCAAGGAGATGGGGGACTCGATAAAGGAGCCTAGTGCTACATCAAAAACTGTGGAAAATTCTGTGCAGATGTCCTGAAAGTCAGAGTCCTGAATGCGGTTCACCCTGGTTACTCCTAGCCCTAGGAGTTCGAACCAGGACAGACCCAACAGGCTTGTGAGGTTGGCCACCACCACCAGGAGGTACAGTTTACCCTGGAACCCCTTATATTTCACTGTGAACTTGCCCAGGCCCTTGATTTCCACGGGATTTTTTTGGAAATCCCGGAGCCTGAGGCCCTGAGGCTTGCACAGGTGCCCCCCAGGTAGAGTTTGTTCAGAGTAGCCTCTGAAATGATGGAGTAAGAGGCCCCGGTGTCCAGTTACATCAAGCATGGGGATCCCTCTATCATTAAGGTGACCTTAATTTTGTTGGGGCCGGTCAGGGGCAAGTTCAGTACCTGGTGGTGGGTTGTGACGTCCATCAAGTTGAGTTTGGTGGATTCCTGGTGTGTGGCTTGTGTGTGGCAACTGGATCTGGAGCGGCAGGCCTGGGCGATGTGCCCCCGCTTTCTGCATGACCAGCACTCTGCGTCCCAGAATTGGCAGGTCCAGCGGTCATGTGGATCTCTGCAGCTTGCACATGTTGCAGTGCCTGTTCTCGGGTTACCCTGTAAGGGTTGAGCTGACCTGTGTTTGCTGGGCTCGGCCATTGTACAAGCATTCTTGGGGGGCGGCGGACCTGCAAGGCCATGTCGTCTTCAGAGACCTCAGATTCTGACGTGCAGCTGGCACGGTGGACAGCTGTCGGGCCACCATGCGTGTCCTTTTGGGAGACTTCAAAACCACATGCTGCCTGGAAAACATTACTCAAGGTGACATCTGTAATTGCCATGAGCTTCCTCCGCAACTTCGGTTCCCACACCCCACATACAAACACAGACAAGAGAATCTTGTCCACTTCCCTGAACTCACACCCCACTATGGTCCGGCAGAGCTCAGCCATATATATGGCCACAGACTCGTCCTTTTGCTGGAGGCAAGTGAATAGGATTACCCACTGGGTGAGCTTTGAGGGTTTTGGGGTGAAATAGTTGTTAAGTACTTCCATAATCTCAGTATAGGAAGCTTCTGTAGGGGTGAAAGTAAACTCCTTACCAGGCGCATGGTTGCCATACTGCATGAACTCAGCAGCCACGCTTTGCGTTCTTCGAGATCAGTGATTTTCTGTGCTTTAAAGAAGAACTCCACTTGGTCAGACCAGGCCTCCCAGAACTCTGGTTTCGTGGGGTCAAATACTTCTAGTCAATGTCCTGGAGCAGCAGCCATTTCAGGGACCCTGGGAGCAGTGAGGTGATCTTCAGAAGCCTGAGCCGGTTGGCGGAGTAGCAGCAGAGCGATCCTCGAGGGTTGGGAGCGGCTGGTGAACCTCGGAAGCGGCTGGAGCAGCAGCGGAGCGGTTCTCTGGAGCCAGGAGTAGCAGTGGATCATCCGAGGCAGTGGCTGTGCAATTCTCAGGAGCCGGGAGCGATGAGGTGGCACTGGGTCCGATCGAAGCCAGAGTCGGCTGACAAACTGGGCTGGAACCAGGGCTGGGGTCGCTGGCTGATGAGTCACTCATCGGGATCCCACTTTTGTCGCCACTGAAAAGTACTGGAGGCTGGTGGAGTGAGTTTCAGCATGATCAAGCTTATTGTAGGTCAGGAACAAGCATACCTGAGGTGGCCCAGGGGTCAGTTTATATGCACAGAAAAGTCTCGCCCCCGTCCACACCCACACTGCGAGATAGGTTAATCTTCCCACCAGAGATTACTCTGGTTTATTTGAATATGCTAAGCCCCTGATAGGTGGATCTTTAAGAGCCTGGGTGCTATTGTTCTTTTACCTCAAGCTTATACCTTTTCCAGGCCATGCGGTCAGACCTCACGGCTGGCGCCATTACATGTTTGGTCACATCAAAGAATCATACAAGTGTACACATCATGAATCGCAGCCTGGTTGTCTGTGGAATTGCATCCAGGACATAACAGAAGGCAAGCCCCAATATGAGAGATCATCAACATTTCAGTGGGCGGATAACACTTTCTAAATCCTTTGCCCCCTGCAGAGGCTGGTGCTGGCCATATCTAAACTAATGCATGGAGGAACAGGCATTGTATATCCTGGAACTTGTAGACCAAAGTAGTCATTATAAAGGAGCATTGCACATTGTGTATTTTATCCAGGTTAGGATGTGCCCTGATTAAAGTTATGCGGATGGGATTCCTTTTTCTGAAATTCACTTTTTAAAAGATGTATGTATTGATTCCTCTTATTCTCTCTCAAAAAAAATTAGAAGATTTTCTCTTGAATTTCTCTTTTTAGTCCTTTGTTACATATCTACACATTCTTTTGAAACTTCAGCCCAATTTTTTCCCCTGGATGTTACACACCGCAGGGTAGTGCCTGTGAGCCATCTGCAGGACGAAATTCTGAAATTTTGTAAACCATCCCTTCCTCCCCCTTCACTTTTGATCAAACTGGAATTGATTTGAAGCAGACTACTGATTTCTAAAAAGGAGCGGGGGGGGGGGGGAACAAATTGTTGGATTTTAGGGAGAAGTTGAGTAAAGAGGAATTAAGAGAAGTTTTCTTAACAATGCTAGTCCTGATTTAGCCCCAGGCTGTTGCCCAGCCCAAGAGGCGATCGATGAATACTAAATATGGGGTCAGCTGTGGCCTGGCCTGAGCTCATATAGACATTGGCAACAGCAAAGGGGAAATGTTCCACCAAAAGCAAGCACAGCTCCAACTTTTGCTTTTGGTCCGTTGAGGAAACCCATATGTTCTCTGCGATTCCCATGGTTTTTGCCAATGGGCCAAATAGTCCCTCCTGGTCTTGGGGGGGGATGCTAAATCCTCTGCTCCATGTGTCCCATGGTTTCAATCTGATTGGGTATTGTGTGCATGGGAACTGGAGAGAAGTCATAATACATGCCTGGCTGTTATATAGGATGGAGATCCCTGACCAAGCTTGGATAGTCCATAATGTGTAAATCAGCTGATGGTATGCTCTCCATAAACATGAAGGCGCCATATTCAGATCATCTCGTAACCATTAACACATTTTTATCACCCTATGGCAATCCATTGTAGACATTCATTTTGTGTTTGCATGCGAAGATACTGACTTTTGTTTGCTGTGAACCTGCTACCGTCAGTTTCACAGGCTGACTCCAAGTTCTGGCATTTCCAAACCATTTGTAATCTTATCAGTCTATATCAAATGTTCCTTTAGTTTATATCCGCATGTTATACAGGTGGCATGATTGGTGCTGAGAAGGCAGACTGTGTGGATGTTGTTGCATAAGTGAAACTATTAGTATGAAATATCTCCCATGGAGTCAGGATGATTTCAGTGGTGCAGGCAACCCTGCCATCTCCTTTTGCATCCGCTAACATGATCAACATCTCCCTGCTCCATGTAGGTCCTGGCACTTCCTTTCTCAGGGACTGTTCCCTGCATCTCTAGTATTTTTTTTCCAATTATGAGACTACTTGCATGGAAAATTCAGGTATAAACACTTTCAAAAACCACATGATGAATCAGCTTTTATGAGTAAGTAAAATCATAGTATCTTTGTATGTTATAGCTTAATACCTCACTGCATGTTGCTCTGTGCGCTGTTTGATTTCTGGTTGCCTGTAAATGGCATATCAGCTAGTTTTCTAAGGCTGAACAGATAACCACCCAGTAACTTCTTAAAAACTTATCACATGGTGGTTGTAATCATAAAAGGAAGCTGTTATCTTCAGAGTCAGACCATGTGACAAGTTCAGTGTTTCCACATTTCTCACTTCTTGGGGTTCTTAGTGGGCTGCAATGTGTGTGCATGTGGGAATACTAAACCTGCTGTGTTGTCCCCAGACACTTACAGTGCAATCCTTAGAGCACTTCCTGGGAGTATGCCCCATTGAATAGACCTTAGTAGAATTCAGAGTAGACCTCCTTAGGATTGCCCTCTTAGTGTTGTCACTGAATTTTGCCTACATAGAAATGTAAGAATTCTCCTTCAGTAGGTGTGGGGGGAGACACCTCTACACAAATTTCAAGGCATGTTAAAATAATTTTAGCAAAACTCTGCAGTCACCTGGTTTCATCCCTGAATTTAACGTGCATTGACTTTTTATTAATTTACTTTTATTTACTTTTATGCTGCTTCAATTACATAATAAGCTTTTGGCTGTGTAATTACCTTTTGTGTTTTTTCTTTTTAAGAAGAAACTTGTACCCACTAACTGAATCTACTTTGGACCATTCTTGTTCACACATTTTAGTTTGGGTATGAAAGCTGAGATGCTGCAAATTTATAGTATGAGTGTTCATGAGCAGAACATACCTTACTTAACAGCCGTAATCACCTGTGAGTTATATGTTGTGTGGTCTGTTTGGTTGTCAATATCCTGTGCAATAGCTGGGTGGTTGAGTTTAGTTTCCTTGTGGTGGTGGAGTTTCAATTCTTTGCCTTGCTGGTGTCTCTTGCATCTTTGCACTAAGTGACACCGATTCTACCCAGAGTCATAGATGGTCAGGTCAGGTCATTAAGAAGAAGAGCTGGTTTTTATACCCCACTTTTCAATGCCCAAAGGAGTCTCAGAGCAGCTTACAATCACCTTCCCTTCCCCTCCCCACAACAGACACCCTGTGAGGTAGGTGGGGCTGAGAGAACTCTGAGAGAACTGTGACTGACCCAAGGTCACCCAGCTGGTTCCATGTGAAGGAGTGGGGAATCAAACCCAATTCTCCAGATTAGAGACTGCCACTCTCTGGCCTGTAGCCACAGTGGGGCATCTTGGGGCCACACCCTCTTAATTACCACCATGCCCCACAAAACTTTAAAGTTATAATGATTTTTTAATGTTTAAATTTAACCATGGCTGGAGGTTTGCCAGGGTCTCAAAAAAGGGGAGAAGTGGGTCAGTTTCCCTAGTTTCCCTAGTTACCTTGATGGTTTCCCTAGTTTTCTGTGGCAGAGATCAGCCTGCAGGTCAATTCCCTCACTGAGCACTCTTGTTTGGGTGAATTGGATAGCAAGAAGCCACCATGCAGGGGTGGGGACCCACTTTGCAAGTTGGGCTTGGAGTGCAAGGACAAATATGAGGAGATTGAGGAGGATGAGGATGAAGACAGTGTGAAGGAGGAGGACAAGGAGGAGGCGTGCCAAGGCCTGCTTTCCAGGCCAGTCACCTCATCACCTCTCACCAGGGTGGAAGCTCCACTCCTGGGCTACCCGCTGGGTGAGGACACCTCCTGGAATGCCAACAAAGGGCTCTTGGATGGATGGCTGCCGGCATTGGCAGTCTCACAGACCACAGTGGCCAGCAAGCCCAAGCTCTGGTTGCCTGCCAAAATTGCCACCTCGGACCTTAAGTACTCACACCTGCCACCCGGCCTGCCTGTTGCCATGGGGCCCACCATCCTTGCTCCTGGGGAGCTGCCTGGACCACTTCGGTGCTGCTGCTGCTGCACTTGCAAGTGCAGCTGCTGTGTGACCCCAAGGTGGAGGCCACTGACTTCTCCTGGGATATTATGTCCCCAAACTGTGGCACATTCGTACCAGCCTTCCCCCCCCCCCTTCCTCGCCTCTTTTTGGAAGCTCCAGAATCAACACCGTTGGAGGAAAGCAGAAGGAGGGGGGGTTGAAAGTGAGCCTTTAAAAAAAAAACCTAGCTGTCAGGGTCTCCTCTGTGCATGTGTCCCCCAGCCCCAAACATTCACTTGCTATGGGACTCCATAAGAATGTGCATGTGTGAAATGCTACTGATTACCTTGTATTGTACTTTACTGTTTGAATACTTGAAGAATAACCTGATAAACAGACTCAAACTGATTATGGACAGCAAACTGACCAAACAGACAGTCAGCTTCCTGTTTGTGACCAGCAAACAGATGTTGAACCAAGCCAGTGGGCATGTGAACATCTCTAGAAAATAGTGATTGCAGGAGGGGATCTGAATAATTTCCTTGTCTCTGTGTGAGATAAAAACTACAATTTCCGGTAGGCGGAGCGAGAATACACATGCACAGATGTATGCAGATCCAGCAAATTTGGCAGGAAATGCTGAGGGATGCTGCCAGTAGGGATACAGACACAGTTCAATAGTGTCATAATCTGTGAGATGATAAATTTTTGTTTGCCATAATATGGTGAAAAGCAGAAGGGGAGGCAGCTGTGGTGGCAGACATGGATGCTAGGGTGAGCATCTGAGACACAACAATATTTACAGGGTTGCCAACTCCGATTCAGGAAATTCTTGGAGATTTGGGGGGTGGATCCTGGAGAGAGGAGAGATCTCAGATGTATATAATGCCAAAGAGTCCACCCTCCATCAGTTCTCTAGAGGAAGTGATTTCTATATTCTGGCGATCAGTTGTAGTTCCTGGAGATCTCTCCCCCCCCCCCCCCCCCCCCCGTGATTGGCAACCCTAGCAATATATAGGATCATGCATGCACAGTCATCTTTCTTTCAAGTCAAGCACATTCATACTAAGGAGGCTACAAATTTCATGTTGGATAGTTGGACTTACTGTATTCATATGAGCCAATCACTTGGCAGCAAACAACTTGAATGTTTGCCAAACAAATTTATCATCCCCCCCCAAACTGTGTGTGTGTGTGTGTGTGTGTGTGTGTGTGTGTGTATAGGGTGCAGCCATTATTAATGATATTAACAAAATACTTCTTTGGTAAACACTGAAGGGTAGGATTTTTTTTAAAACACAGCTTTTATTTGAGACTAATTTATATTCTTATGGACTGATTTAACGCTATATGGCTGCATTCCACACAGTGAACCACCATTTTCCCTGCTGAGTTGCTGGAAGGCTTTTTTTAAAAAGTAATTATTATTGTGCTATTCTAAATTAACATTCTAACAATGTGTTGCCACGATCTCTAATGTTTCAGGCTTTTGTGTATATAAAAAAATTAGTTTCTCTCCCCTCCATTGCTGAACTATAAAGGGAAATGCAATACTGCACCTTTCCTCTTATAACTCTGCAGTGGAAAAGGCTAGAGACTTACTTTTTTAAAAAAACATGAAAGTTGAGTCTGCAGAAGGCATGACAATACATCATTAGAAGGTAGTTTGTAATAGCATAGCACAGGGGTCCCCAACTTTTTGAGCCTGTGGGCACCTTTTAAATTCTGACACAGTGTGGCAGATGCTGCCTCAGGAAGCAAAGCCCGCTGCAAAATGGTTGCCACAGCTTACCTTCAGGCACACAGTGAAGATCTTCATGTTGTTGTGGCAGTTGCTGCCAAAGCAAGGTTTTTAAAACTTTGTACAGCCAATCAAATCTCCCATGGCCAATCAGAAGCTTGCTGGACAAAAGCCCCACTTAGCCTCACTCATTTTCTAAAAACACATGGCAGGCACCGGGAAAGGTGTCAGCTGATGCTATGGCAACCACAGGCACCACACTGGAGACCCCTGGCACAGCACAGAATCAGTTACTGAAAACCTCAAAAAACCTTTCCAATGGTATGGCAGGGAAAATGGTGGCTGTGGCTGTAGGAATAGCCAATTGCACTGGACTGCACTGGGAGGAAGGACTACAATGAAGCAGCCTGTCAAAAAGCCATGGCGAATCAACAAATACTCAGATCATGTGTCGGACATTCATCTGTGAGGATTACAACTTGCTAACAGGCTATGAGCGGAACTGGTGGTGATCAACCATCTTTGGCACTGTTGTTTATATATTTCCTTTATACGCCGCCTTTCTGCCCAATGGGGACACAAAGCAATTATCCGTTAATTTATCCTTACAACAACCCTGTGAAAACAGGTTAGGCTGTGTGTGTGTGTGTGTGTGTGTGTGTGTGTGTGTGTGTGTGTGACTGGCCCAAGGTCACCCAGTGACCTTCCATGGCAGAGTGGGGATTCAAACCTGGGTCTCCCAGATCCTAGTCTGACACTCCACCACACTGGCTCTCTTATCTTGTTCACGACTTCTTTTTTCCTTCACTGCATGTTCCTATCCATCTGGGAACCATGCAGTGAACACAATGGCATCGTCACACTGTGAAGCCATCAGGTTTAATTATAGCATGGTAGCACTGGGCTGAATGTAATCTCTAGTTAGGGTACTGCTTTCTGCACTGGTCTCATGGGTGATCCTAGCCATGAGGACAAACAAAACCCATTCGTTGCAAAGCGGCAAGTACGCAATCAGGTCCCCCCCCCTCCCCACGCCTTTTGCCGCAAAACATGATGATACCACTTGGGGCTGATGAGCATTCACAAAACTCTCAATTCCTTATTGGCTCATCCCTAATCTACATAAGTGATGGCATCTTTTCAGAATGTGCCAGCTTTGCAGTGTACACAATACAATGCCTTTCTGTTCACATGGAGTTACGCCACCTTTAGCGATGGATGCCTGGCATCAGTCATTGCTGCCAAGAAGTAAACATTAGAAACTCCGTGTCTGTCATTCTGGAACCTTTAAATGTCATCTGTGTTCACAAATTATTTTAAATGCAGCTTGGTAAATATTTTATACCAATGTCTTAGTTTGCTTTGCTGTGTTGGTATCCTGGTGCACAATGAAGCCTAAAGAATGAACAAGGCCCTGCAAGGAGAGATTAGTGATGTGACCATAAAACTGAAGGGAGGGAGCTGAGAAGAAGCAAACAAGGCAAGGAAAAATGGGAAAGGGCAGAATAGCTCAATGTCTGTGGTGAGATATTAAAATATTAGAGTTTCTTCAGGGAAGCAGACATAATGACCTGATTAACGGGAGCACAGACATTATACTCAACAAATAGGTAGAACACCCAGAGATCAATTATTTTAATGTTACAGCTCAATTATTTTCCTTGAGGGAAGCTAAAATACACAATGGTATAAGCCAAAAAGCTTGAAGTGTAGTCCATCTTATTTATGGATTACTGTCAAAACTCACTGTTGGAGACAAATGATTTATGACATCTCATAAGTCACGTCACGTGGAAATAAATTCCATATTCTAGTATAAAACTATGTTCTTTACCAGATGATAGTGGGATGCATATGGAAATTTGATGTACAAAACCCACTGTGGAGCAGTTAAGTAGTCAGGACGGCCTCGAGGTGGCTTGAACTATAGAGAGTCAAAAGCTACAGCCAAGCATGCTGCTAAGTGTGCTTAAACCCCATATTATCAGTGTGCTTAGGCCTTCTTAGTTGTTGCGCTAGATCCACATTGTACTTTCTTTTCTTTCTATATTCACTACAACCAGTGAGCCAAAAAAAAGTTAGCTGCATTTTTCTCAAGAGATTTGTTTCCAGAAAATACCAAATTTGAATAGGTGTGAAATGGTCTTTTGAAGACAGTGCATAAATGCTGGTGCCTAGAAAGCTCCATTTATATTTGAGCAACACAGTCAAGAGTCAAGTGTCACTGTAGTTCACCCTTATCTTGCTCACTACATGAATGTGTCCAGTGTGCAATGTACAAACCGGATTTTATTTCCTTGGGTGTTCTGCTCTGGTTGTGAATGAAAAATTAGCCTTTGGGCTGACTGCACTGCTTTGTAGGTACCTACACAAAAGTTGCTTAATGTTTATGAAACTCTTACTGATTACTGTGATGCTGTATGACCTATAACACAATCAGGGGCTATTAACCACAAGGTATAAATAGGAACTCTGGGGCAAGTGATGCTCTGTATTCTTGGTGCCTGGGACGGGGCAACAGTGGGAGGGCTTCTAGTGTCCTGGTCCCACTGCTTGACCTCCTGAGGGCACCTGGTGTTTTTGGCCACTGTGTGACAGAGTGTTGGACTGGATGGGCCATTGGCCTGATCCAACATTGGCTTCTCTTATGTTCTTACCAGGAACCCTACTTTTGAAACTTTAAGCAACTCTCCTTGAAACACTTATTGGTCCCTGCGGACTATGTGACCAGACCTCCCAACCAAACAGCCTTGTGTGCCCAGTTCTTTCTTGAAACCTTTTATTTGGTGGCCAACTCCTTTGTTTTTGTTATTTTTTTTCTCTTTAGTTGCTCCCCTGTCCAGATCTGAAGAGGGCCAGATGAATACTTCAGCTTTTGGGGGACAATATGATAAGGCAGATCTGTTCTGCTCCATCAGTATGCTATACATGTGCCAAAATTATGAGCCAGAAGATAAATATCAGGGGTAGGGATGCCAGCCTCCAGGGGAGACCTGGGGATCCCTTGGAATTACAACTAATCTCCAAACTACAGAGATCAGATCCCCTGGAGAAAATGGATGCTTGGGAGGGTGGGTTTTAGGGCATTGTACCCCACTGAAGTCCCTGTCCTCCCCAGGCTCCACCCTCAAATCTCTGGGCCTTACCCAACCTGGAATTGACAACCCAACCTCCCATCTCCCGCTGGTGGACACGGGAGACCTGGCAACCAATGAAATATGTCAGTCTCCCTCTCTCAATTACCAGCTTCCTTTTTGGGGGGCGGGGGGGGGCGGAAGGCTCCCAGACCATTCTCCAACTGAGATAGAGGGGGAAATGACTGAGCAGTTCTTCGTCCCATTCCCCCAGACAGAATGGAGAAGGGGGAACTGCAAGGTGGCTCTGAAGCTTTTGTCCTGAGTCAGTCGCTGACTCATCAGCCATGTTTCCTGCCCTTTCCTCCCTTGTCCTTTCCCTTCGTTCTCATTTGTTTCTTCTTCACTTTTAATGTCAGCACTGACACATGAGAGCAGAGGGCAAAAAATTTTTTCTAAATTAGATTGGAACTACTTTTGGACTGCTCCATCTGTTCAGGGGAACAAGAGAAAGGGGAAACAAGGGGAGGACAACAAGTGCCCAGTCTCAATCAGTCCTCGATCTGTTTTTAATCATTAATTCTGAGCCTCCTTGCTGAAACTTGGCTGTTTGGGATAATGTATGCCACTGAGCATAGGCAGGGTGCCTTTAACTCGCCAGTGAATAATGACGGGCAAGCTCCTGTCCTCACTTAGCCTCCACACTGGTGAAAGAACTGGAACGGCATAATGCTTTGGCAGGCCGAACCCCAGAGCCTGCACACAAAAAGAACTACATTGCAGAGGGCCAAAGGGGGTATAAATATTAAGGCAGCTATAACCCAGATTGCTTCTCCCTACAGAAACAAGAGATATTTGTGGGGATAAATATGATCCAAGGATAATAATGCTTGCTCTGAATGGCAAGATTGCAAACAGGTGAGCCAAGTACTATGGGTATGTACAGAGTGCATCTCCTTCCCCACACAGTAATTTCTTTTCTTTTTTTAAAAAAAAAACTATTTCTGTGGACATATTGTGTGTGTGTTTGTGTGCTTGCGAGCCTGGAAGTCATGGGACTTGGATGTTTTAGAGAGGTGGCTTGATATTACCTGCCTCTGTGTCCTGGCTTTGGTATTCCTTGGAGGTCCCCCTTCCAAGTACTTGCTGAGGTCAGCCCTGCTTAGCTTCTGAGCTCTGATGAGACTGCGCTTGCCTGGGCTATCCAGGTCAGGGCCCAAACAGTAACTTAACACACACACACCTGCACAGTATTAGGGAACAAAGTTTTTCACAAGCAAGCGTAACTCTGAAATCTCCCATTTTAGTACCTAAAGCTCCTATAGAGTAGCTATTAATAGCCATCTCACTAGCCCACACCCTTCCCACACAGCACATTTTTGAATCCTGCTTCAAGTCTTATGCCTTGCACTATCTCTTGAGAGAAGAATATACAAGACACACAAGTGGAATTGACAAAGGGCAGTTTTAGCTGGATAGTTAATAGCTACATGCTACAGCTACACGAGCTTCATAAACCCCCTAAACATATTTCTTTGCATTTTAGGTGCTTGTTTGTTTTTTAATTTGTACTCTTTGTCTCTTAGCAGCACTGCACTGCCACGCAGGGGCTAACCCTAAATAATTTAAAATATGAAGATATCCCTGGAAAACCATGACAGGAAAATTCTTCAGAAAAGGATACAGCTTTTCACAGACTGAATAAGGTACCACATTGATCCCTGGTCCTGCCAGCCTCCCTCTTCTCTTTCGCCATTATCTGAAAATCTGAGCTCTTAAAAGATTCCTAAATTGGAAAGCAATTCAGGGTTTCACATTTCCATTTCTACATTATTGCCAATCTTGCAACAGTTCAGAGGCTTGTCACAAGATGATCTCATGTGTTTTTATTTGGGAGCAAGTCCCACAGCTTACTCTAAGGTAAGTCTGCATAGGATTGTAGCCTCAGTTAACCTCTGGTGTCATAGGATAAAATATTAATACCGCACTAACAATGTGATTTTTATATCTGTGAAGCACAGGAATTGTTTGGTCAGTCATTTCTCCCTTACAACATTCCTGTGAGGTAGGTTAAGCTGTCCATTGCCTGGATGGCCCTGGCTAGCCTGACATTGGCTGTGATCACATTGGTGGCTTGACGCAATATGGTACCACCTCTAATTGAACCGGTTGAAAGTATTGCAGGGCATATCAGCCACACAGCACACCCTGCTACAGGCTACCAACTGAGACATCCCGTGGTAAAGCATTTACATTATAGCAGTGCATCAGCCATGGAGCACACTGACTACAAAAATATTGAAATTCATGCACACATAGTGCACATGCATGCACACATAGGCATTTTTTTGAAAAAAATGCATCCCCAGTGGCAGAACAGATCTGCAGGTTCAGACTGCCAAATCCGTTCTGCACATGCTCCCCTGTGTTCAGACATCTGGCCATGTGCGATGAATGCACAGGGAAACTAAAACACCACTTTGGGGGTGCACCTATTTGCCATGCTAGAGGGACGATTCATTGATGGATCAAACTGGCACGATCACACCAGCACATCTGGGAAGCGTCCCACAACTGTCGTCAAGCCATTGCAAACCGTTTTGATCTGGTGGGGAATTGTAGTAAAAAACTACTAGTGAAACTCCAGTATCAAATGGTTTGCTGCGGCTCACAGCTGGAGTTTCCCTGTGTGATCGCGCCAGTGCGGAAGTGTGATGTTGTGGATAGCGTGATCACACGCTATCCTGATGCAACGCTGTTTCCCCCCCCCCCTTCTCCGTGTGCACATCATCGAAAGCCCTTGGGGAGGAGAAGCAAAGTATCGATTCCCCCTTCCCCCCTTGCAGCAATTCATTGATCCCCCATTTAAGTACCTCGGAAACCCACCACAAAAAAACCCCACTCGCCTGCGGTTGCATCTGATCACACAGTGGCAGTTTGCCCTGGCAGGTCCATGGAGCTGTGTGATCACGCAACTGCAGGGCAAATTGCTCTGGAACAAAAAAGCCTTGATTTCCCTCTGGATTATCTCGCTCATGTGGCCACGACCTGGAGGTGGTGGCTTTTTAACCTGGCTTTGATGGGGTAAGTATGCCCAGGGAATGCCTGACAGATGCAGCTGTGTGACCAGGCCCATTTAATCCGTTTGTAAAATGTGCCTATATCGGGCCAAACTGCCAGTCTGAACACAACCATTGTCAGATGTCGGAAATGAAGTAGGGTCAGCCCTGATTAGTACTTGGAAGTCTTGAGTTGCTATGTGAAGACAGGCAGTGGCAAACCACCTCTTTTTTGGTATCTTTTCCCAAAAACCCTACTGGGTCATCATACGTTGGCTGCAATTTGATGGCACTTTCCACCACCAAGTTAGGCTGAGAGAAAGTGACCCAAAGTTAACCAGTGAGCTTCATGGCTGAGATGGATTTGAAGTTTAAACATTTTAGCCACTGTGCTACATTGGTAATTAAATGTAGGATTTACATGAGCACTTGGGCCCCTGGCACTTGAAAGCTAATCAGTTAAGTACAAAAAAAAAAACGTAAGAAGAGACCTGCTGGATCAGACCAGTGGTCCATCTGGTGTAGCATCCTATTTCACTTAGTGGTCAACCAGTTCCAGTGGAAAACCAACAAACTGAATCCCAAGGTCCTTCCCTGCATTGGGAGACACTTTTAAGCATATGAAACATATATTTAGGATTTTACCATTTCAAGTTGACTAGTGGTAGCTTCCCTCTTCAGCCCTTTCACCAATAACATTTCTGGCTACAGGCCTAGGGATATTTGCCTGTTGGGCTGGATTAAGATGCAGAAGGCCTTAAACTATGTTTAGTTTAAGAGGCCAAGGCTAACCCAATCTTGTCAGATCTAGAAGCTTAGCAGGGTCAGTCCTGGTTAATATTTGGATAGGAAACCACCAAAGAAGTCAAGGGTTGCTACGCAGAGATGGGTAATGGCAAACCAGCATAGTGTAGTGGTTAAAAGTGGTGGACTGTAATCTGGAGAATGGGGTTTGATTCCCCACTCCTCCACACAAAGCCTGCTGGGTGACCTTGGGCCACTCACAGTTCTCTCAGAAGTCTCTCAGCTCCAGGGTTGCCAGGTCCTTACCGTGTTCCAGCAGGAGGTTTCTCCTCTTCTTCCGGGACTTCTTGCAGGGGACACTCTAGACTTTGAGGAAAAACTCTATGGTAACCATAGAGTTTTTCTCAAATGATAGAGCATCCCCGCGCAATGTGCCCCACATGATGATGTCACATCTGGATGATGTCATCGTGCCCAGGCATGTTGGCATGGATGGGGTTGCTCATGGCAGTGAGTTCAGTCGTGGCAGATTGGGGCCCCCGAAAGTGGGGAAAACCCGACCCCCATCAGAAGGGATGACAAAGAAAACAAAAACTGTGTATAAACTGTCAAGAATACTTCAAAGAATGCTCCAAAATGAATGAAACTGCTTTCAAATTGTTTGTATAATTTTTCAGACAAAAAGGATTGATGTAAAGGTTCTACTTTTGAAAAAGCATGGGTGAAATGCGGCATTTGCAGCTAGCCATTGTGTGAGGTAAACTTTGGAACCTTCACTTCAGAAATTGTTTCCCCACTTTTGAGACATTCCTCAGATGTAAACCTTCAGGGGTGGACCTTTTATTACATAAATTTTATTATTTGCCTCTGGAGGCATATCCTGCAAGAATGCCAGTGTTACATTGTTTCACAGGGTTTTCAGAAGGTCATTTATATTGTTTTGGATTGTGAAATGTATTTACTGTGATGTTTATTGCACACTTATATAAAATTTTTGTGACTATTTTGAAGATTCTTTGACGTATTCTTGACAGTTTATACACAATCTTTCTTTTCTTTGTCATTTCCTACTGTGTATCTCTGCTTTTGGTTTGGGCACATCAGGGGGATGGCAACCCCATTCAGCTCCCACCTACCTCACAAGGTGCTTGTTGTGATGAGAGGAAGAGAAGGTGATCATAAACCACTTTGAGACTCCTTTGGGTAGAGAAAAGCAGGGTATGAAACCTTTCTCTTCTTCTCTAAATGTCTCTGGCCCTGAATACCTTCCAGGGATCACCATAAGTAGACTGTGGGTTGATGGCACCTCACACATGCATGTGGCATTATCCCCTTCCCTGGTCTAATACTTGAAAATTAGGTTGTTGGGATTATTGTTTCTATTTTGAGGCAGCTCATAATCTGAGGCTCCAAAAGGCAGTTTATTTAGCTAGTGTGTAAATCTGGTTCTGCTCGCCACTACATAAACCAGCAAAACTTCAGTTCTGTGGGCGATGATGGATTAATCAACAACAAATCTTGTCAGATGGATGTTTTGTGCTCATGGATCTGCTGAAGGAACCATGATGTACTATATTTGGAGCTTTAATAAAGCATTTGATAGTGCCAGATGAAATTAATTCAAACCAGCCCGTAGATTAATACTGTCACTTAGAATAAAAGTTGCTGAAAGGTTGGAAATAGAGTGGCAGTATATTGCACTGAATTTGATGGGGCATAGCACCTGATGATGGATTTCACAAATAAAATCAGATATGATTGGAAAACATGAGGAATGCTTTTCAAAAAGAAATATGAAATAGACTTTCTGTGCTATTTGATTTCCTTTGTGTACTGTAGTAGTTAAGACTCAGGGCTGAGAAGTCCCTGTCTAAAATTGCCCTTCAGTCCTAAACTCAAGTTCTGTGAATGCGGGTTTACAAAGGAAGTCCCACTGTGCTCAATCCGGCTTCCTTATGACTTGGCAACTTGCTATAGGCTGCTTGCCACAGCCACTTGTTTGCAATATGGTTCTAATAAGACTCACAGGGGATATGTGCAAGATCAGACATTAACATCCTGCCTTTTCCACCCTTCTGACTTATTAAATTTTGTACCATCTAGCTGGATGAAGAGTTCTGGTCAGTATGGAAACTTGCACAATGTTTGGTGTCATTTTGGTTGGTCTTAATAAAAAGTATTACATTTATTTATTATTCACATTTCTACCCTGCCTTTCCAGACAAGCTGGCTCAATTTCATTCTCGGTTTTGGATGATAAACTTTCTTGGGGCCAAATGTGCCCTGGGAGCTCTGTCATTAAGCTCTCTTGCATTCCTCCCTGCAAAGCACCCTCAGGGACCAATGGGGACATGGGGCTGAGAAAGCGTCCTTCTCTGATGCAAATTGCCCTGGAGTTCTAGAGAGGTATGTGGCTGGGTAGGCCTTTTTCAGGCCCCTGCACAAGGTAGGAAATCTGAAGCTAGAGTGTTCCCGAGAGATGGTATGACACCTGATGGAAAACATACAGATACTTCAGTGGTGTTTTGTATGTTTTCTCAACAGGTAAGTTAACAGCCAGGAAAGGGGAGACTCTAGAAAATGGAGGATCAAGAAAATGGCTTGAGGGAAACAACTCCGGTGGCATGATTCTGGCTATCAGATCCTCTTCACATGACTGTCTTTGAAAAAAAAAATTACAGATTTTATTCACAGGTTTTTGTTCACCAGTTTTTGAGGCCACATCTAATTTGGTCCTTAAAGGTATATTGAAGAATTAGTGAAATGTGATAATGATTTCCATTCTATAGCAAAATTCATGGCCCTGTCCACATGGACCACAGACCCATGCGGCACATCTGCTTATGGCATCCATGTTGCAGTTTGGCCATTCTTGGTTTATTTAAAGCTCTTTGAATATTGTCCCCCCCCCCCAAAAAAAAACCCGCTACGTAAACATTATTATTGGGGGGGGGGGGGATTCTGTTTGTGCCAGAGTGGAAATGAATATGCCTGGGAAAGTAAAGTCTAGATTGAATCGGTCAGTGAAATGATGTTCTGAGAGAGTCATAAAAATTCCTGGAGAAAATGGTCTGCCTTTGGCCATTGTGTATAAGGGAAAAAATTTAAAAACCCTGGGTTGCAGACGTGTCAAGTCCTGGAGCTGGTGGCTTCTTACCGTCTCAGCTGCTCTCTTTAATTAAAAGCAAGGCAAGCTCTGAGCCAGAGCAACAGTGATACTTTGGAAAGCATTCAAAACCAAATTATTCAGAGCTACAAAGATTCACTTGCGAGTTGTTGCTTAAAACAAATTACATATAATTAATTTGTAATCTTCTCAAAGACGGGACTGTTCCTATCTGCGAGGCCCTGAAACATGCAAGAGCCAAGGATGGGCAAAGTTAATTAGAGTGGCATGTGACACACAAATCAGCATTTGGCAGTGACAGTCAGAAAGTGACACATTGGCAGAATTAGTGGGGAAATGTCTGGCAATTCGATCTGATCGTTACCGCTCTGTATCGTTTGCCAAATAAAGTGGCAGATCTCTGAGATGGCCAGACTACCTTGTGAGCTGTATACAAATAACAGGAAAACACAAAAGGAATAGAAAGAAGTATAAGCCAAAGAGAATATCATCAAGAGGTATCCATTGCCACTTTTGAATTATCAGCAGGCTGAGCCAGATTGATTGTGGAGTATAGGTTTCTCTCTGATGGCAGTGTAAGCTTATTATCCTGGACGGGAGACCGGGAGACTATCACCACAGGTCCTTCCCTTGGGAGGCTTTAAGAGTGTTTTTTACAGTGTTTCATTCAACATAGATTAACTTTCACTGTAATAGTGACTGAAGAAGAATTCTTACGGAAACAAGGAAACTATCCCGGGACCTTGTATCTCTGTTATTTGCTGTCTTAATGTATACAATATTTTGTAATCTCTTTATGTTCTATTTCCCACTTTTACAGGATGTCTCAGCTATTGTATTGTTAGATTTTGCTTATTCATTTGGCTACCTGTGTTTTTTGTAAATTTTGTGAGTTCACTTGCAAAGTTTATGGTATTTGACGGTAATGTTGCGCTATTTTCAATAGAGTTACTATTTGTGAATTTTCATTGGTGGAACATTTATACTACATATGATTCTTTTTTCCTAGTAATGGGGAGTTTTAGGTGCAGCCCACTTTCAGAGCTTAGTGTTTCTGTTTCAGGTTCTCCCTATTCAAGGCAGGCAGGAGCTGAGGCAGTCTGGGTGTCAAAGATGTCTATTTGGGAATGAGTGAGTGACATTCTGGCTGGAGGTCAGAATAAACTAGGAACCATCATGCCATCTGGGAAAGGGGCCAAGCAGGTGGATTTGTGTGTGAGCAGCCCTGGATTAACCACTAAGCAAAACAAGCACGTGGTTAGGGCACCAAGGGAAGGGGGGGGCACCACAGCAGGTTTTTTGCTTATATTGCTTACTGCTATTTAGTGTTAAATAAATAAATAAAACTAAAAGTTCATCTTTAATATAGTTGTGGAGTCGGGTCTGGCCTGGGAGATGGCCTGGCAGAAAACTGAGTTTTTAATCTTTTATTTCACCTTCAGTACTTACTGAGTCTTCGGGTGTGATCACAACGAGCAGTTTGGCCCAACGTAGCCACCCCTCCCCTCTGGATCAAATGGGTGTGATCAAACACACATGTCTGGCTCCCATGCCCCACTCATCCCTTCCTCACACTAAAAACAACTCTCACATGGATTAAATAGCCACCAGCATATTCTGGTGGCTACCTCAGTGAGGCGTTTCCATGGCAGGTTTCTGGGCATCGGATTGCCTGGGCATGCCATGGAAATGCATAAGTGGTGTGATTGTTCCACTCCATTTCTGGCATGGCCTTCCTCCCCAACTCCACTCTGACATGCGCTTCAGCACCTCCATAGAAGGCAGCCAGGAGTGCATGTGCACTTGTCTGCTTCTGCACACACACAGCAGGGGGAAAACCCAACCCAGCTGCAGGTCTGTGGTTGCAGCATGTTAGCAATGTGAAGGACCAACCATGGGCCCACAACACCATGATGCTGGCTTAGGGGGCACTGTGTGATCAACACAAAAACTCAAGTGGCTTATTTAGAGCCCATATACTGCCATGGCAAACTGCTCATGTAACCACACCCTTAATGTCTTGTCAGTTAAGCAATGGTAGGGCTTGTTGGGATGTTCTGTACCATAGCTCTGTACCAGCTGTTCCCTCAAGGACAGCTTGGGAAAGAGCTCTCTCAGCCCCACCTACCTCACAGAGTGTCTGTTGTGGGGAGGGGAAGGGAAAAGGAGTTTGTAAGCTGCTCTGAGACTCCCTTGGGGAGTGGAGGGCGGGGTATAAATCCAATCTCTTCTTCCTCTTCTTCTTCTTCTTCACGTGGTTTCATCTGAGGGAACAGCTGGTACAGAGCTATGGCTTGCCCAAGGTCATCCAGCCAGGTGCAAGTGGAGGAGTGGGGAATCAAACCCGGTTCTCCCAGACTAGAGTCTGCGCACTTAACCACTACACCAAACTGGCTCTCACGTGGAATGTTAAACTTGCACACAGTGCTTTCACATGGGTCCTCAGCATTACATGATGCCCTGTCTTACCAGAATTCACCAGAAGAACAGACACAACCTTTGGCTCACTACTGTAACTTGAGTAAAAGCAAATTCCATGAGAGATTCTGTGTGTGGCCATGTTGTAAGGTATAAAGAATTAGCCTGAAGATGACATTTAAAGTCAGTATAAATATGATACAGCAAGAAGAGCTGAACACCTGAAAACTGGATCACCAGTGCTATCTGTCTGTCTGTCTGTCTGTCTATCTATCTATCTGTCTATCTATCTAGACAGCTGACATTATCTGAGGTTTAAAATCATCAGCAACATTGTGGCTATCAAGATCTCACTATGTAGTCTCACGAGATCTCAGTGGCACACTTTTAAAGAAGCAGACATTCCTTCTGCAATTTTTAGGATTTTCTAACCCTCAAACCTGGAACTTCTTCCAGACTTAACACTCCTGTCTGTACCTGGCACCACTGTGTGGATTTTTTTGTGCTATACACTATAGAATCGACTGTGAAATGTATATACTATAAACAGCTTGTACCCACACGTAGTGCCTTTTGAAGTCAGCTAAGCATTCTATGTTGACAGAAAGCCTTCAACACCTTGGGCTGAAATATGTGTTTTTCTCCCCTTCCCCCACCATTTGATTTCATTTGTGTTTGTTTGTTTTAACATCCACTATGATGAAGAGTTCTGAAGAGACTGAAAGTAATGTTTAATGTGTGTTGTTGGTCCTAATACAAGGGCCTATTATGCACGCAGATCTTACTGCAGATTTTTCAAGCAGTAAGCCTTTAGGTTTGGCTTCAGATTCTGTACCTGCCTTATGCACCATTCTTTTTCCTCTGATGTATTCATTCTGCAGCTATAATTTTTTTTAAAAAACCACACCTTTTCTAAATTGGGGTGGAACATAACTTGTGACATGTGAAGGATGGCATCCAAAGTTTAAAAAAAAAAAGTTTACACAATTGTCCTATCACAGCTGCACAGTAGCATCCAGCAAGCACCTTCCATTTAAATCCTCATGGTTCATGTTTTGTGTATGCACTTTAGCATTAGTTTGTTGAATGAAAGGTAACAAAAAGGAACACAGGGAAAGGGGGAAACCCTCCTGTTGAAACTGACCAGACTTTTTCTGCACATGAAAGTAAGCTGTAAAGCCCCGTTCTCCATATTGCCAAATACTAGGGGATTCTCTGATGTGTTATCAACCACTGTGAAAAATGGGAAAGAGTCATACGATCTCATAATTTGGGGAAACATGTGTGTACAGAATGCACAGGAGAACCCACTGACACTGGCATTGCAACCTGTGGTCACTGGCAATATGTGTGTGGGTGCTCAGTGTCTAAGTTCGGTGGTTCACAGAAGGTTCATGTGGCTCAGCCACCATTTTAATGTTAAATCTCTGGGACTGCCACCCCCCCTCCCCCCCAAAAAAAACTTTGTTCACTAAAGCATTTAAGAGAGAAATGTTTTCTTGGTGGGTAAACATTTTTTTAATGAAAGGTTTAAACAGGAGAGAGTCAAGCAAGAGCCTGGAGGTCATCTCAATCAAGTTACTTCTGCGCAAGCAAATCCTAAATAAATGCTTCACTTTAGGATGGAAATCAGTGGAACCTGATCCTAGGCATGCCTTCTCGAAAGTCCCATTGAGTTCGGTGGGGCTTACTTCCAAGTAAATATCCCGGGGATTTCAGCCTGCAAGTATTTGTTTGCAATTCTGCTCCTTCTAAACACCATCATTTTATTTTTTTTTATAAGTGGCATGAGGCTAGCATTAGTCTCATATTGCTAGACTCATGCTGCTTGTCAAAAAAATTAAAAATTAAAAACGAGGGGGAAATAGAGCTTATACACTGAAGAAGGGGAAGGGTGGTGGAAGGTGCAGAATGGGAGGAACAACCTCAGTGTGGGCAGTGTAGGGGCCTTTGAGGGGGCAGAAAAGGGTGGGGGGAAGCCGAGGCAATCTGTACACTTTTGAATTACCTTCAGCTTGGAAGCAAAGAAAGGGAAAAACCGGCACAAAAGCACTCTCAGAAATCCCGGGGAAACAGTGAATGGAAAGTGAACTGAGTGCTGAAGGGAGGAAAATTAGTGCAGAATGAAACAGAAGACCCAGCAGAGATGCAGGGGGAAAGCAAGGCAAAACACCCATGCATAACAGGCCAAGGTCTTACATGAATTCTGGTTTTGGTCATTTTGTATAATTGAACAAAGTTGCATAGTAATTCAAATTGTGGGATGCTGTAAGGAAGAAAGATGAGCATTGGCACGATACTTTCTGGTGTGCTGCAAGTAGCTGTGGATCTGCTACTGAGATTGGTACGAAAGACCTAAGTAAACCAAGAAAGGTATTCTGAATGCTAAGTGAAGAAGGATTTTTTAAAAAAAAATTGTCTCAAGCTAATTTATACTGGGGTGGGGGGGAGATTCAAGTCCAACTAGGAGGTCTGGCTTAAGTGTAGCTTCAAAGTCCAAATCTCTGCTCTTTCCTCTTCACATGTGCACACTAATATTTTCTTAGTCCAAGCTTATAAGAAGCTACTTCACTGCTTACTTGTAGGAGGTGAGAATGATCTCCAGGTGACCAGTAAGGTAAATCTAAATTATAAGTCAGTTGCCTTTTCAGCATATGATTTAAAAAAAACCCTCAAAAATGTGGTGGTTCAGATTCTCTTCTGGGGAAGCACACCAGGGATCCCCAATACTTATATAGAAGCAACTGGATTATTTGAACTCACAGGCAGAGTACAATAAATTCTAAAGAAAGGTCTGGATAGTCTAGAACCACTGAATTAACCTTGCTTTTTAAGACTCCAAGTAGTGCTGTGTTGTTTAATTGGGCGGATGTATTTGGAGAATTTTTAAATGCCATTACCGTTTTTGTTATCGCCACTTTCACGGAAACCATTTTCGGGAAATGTATCTTTATATAAATATATTCGGTACTTTACTTAGCATGATGGTGTAGATCTGAATAATAGAGGGGGAAAGTGATGACATAATTTCAAATTATTTATTAATAACAAGACTACTTGAAGCATTTTGTATACATTATTCATAAAAAGCCACAGAACAAAGTATAGCATAATGGCTTTTCACTGTTTTGCAAATAGTGGTAAATGTGTTTAAAAAGCTTTGGCCAAGCGAAAGGCTCCCCTGCCCTCCGGTGTGCTGAGTACACACAATTGCCGAGGCTTTGTCCAGTCTTCAAGTGATTTACTGGGAAAGTTATCTAGTAGCTTATGTCTGACTTTTTAAAAAGAATCTATTAAATTTTAGTGCAGCATTGCCTGGTGTTCAGGTTAACTGGTTTTCCCAGTCCAAAGTTAGCTAAAATAGTTATGCCCTGAGGTACAGACTTTACTTGATTCTTCACTGACTTGAATTTGTGAACTGAGTCTGTTAAAAAAAAAAAACAGGTTGGATTCCATAGAACATTTGTTCCTGGGTAAAACTTCTTGGTCAAGTGGAAACACAAGGAAATCATTGCAAGTAGCCCTTGTTCTAGCTCAGTATGACTGTATCCTACACCAGCATGGTATAGGGGTTAAGAGTAGCAGACTCTAATCTGGAGAACAGAATTCAATTTCCCACTCTTCCACATGAAGCCTGATGGGTCACTCTGGGCCAGTCACAGTTCTCTCAGAACTCTCTCAGCCCTACCTCCTTCACAAGGTGCCTGTTGAGGGGAGGGGAAGGAAATGCAGTTGTAAGCCACTTTGAGACATAAGTCACAAGGAGAGGAAAACAAACTGGACCCCAAAACTGGAATCAAAAACCACAAAGGTAAGAAAAAAGCCTGATAAAGGGCCAATATTAAAAACCTAGTGTAAACTTATAATATACAAAATACATGTATTTATTAGAAAGACAGTTAAAAACAAATAAGGGCCCAATGAAAGCCTCATTACAAAGTGCAAGTGGCCTGAACACGGGCCAATACAAGTGACCTGACGCCTTTCGCCCTATTGGGGGCCTTCTTCAGTAACCATGACTAAGCATTCCTTTGGGATTGCATCAGCCATAACTAAGCATTTTGCAAGGACAGTATCATCCAGCACCAAATTATAAAAGTTAACCACACTTACTCAATAGCACTGCTATTTGTTCGAGGACACTCCAGCTCTTACTAAGATAGTCACACAGGTATTTACTGGACCAGAATTGGAAGGTAATTTTTACATTGGGTTTTTTCCAATTTCAGCTATTATATTAGCTTTTATTTACTAAGAACATAAGAGAAGCCAATGTTGGATCACGCCAATGGCCCATCCAGTCCAACACTCTGTTACACAGTGGCAAAAAACACCAGGTGCCCTCAGAAGGTCCAGCAGTGGGGGCAGAAAGCCTGCCCACTGTTGCCCCCCCAAACACCAAGATTGCAGAGCATCACTTGCCCCAGACTGAGAGTTCCTATCTACACTTTGTGGCTAATAGCCACTGATGGACTTCTGCTCCATATGTTTATCTAATTCCCTCTTGAAGCCGTCCATGCTTGTAGTCGCCATCACCTCCTGTGGCAGTGAATTCCACGTGTTAATCACTCTTTGGGTGAAGTGCTTCCTTTTATCTGTTCTAACCCGACTGCTCAGCAATTTCATGGAATGCCCATGAGTTCTTGTATTGTGAGAAAGGGAGAAAAGGACTTCTTTCTCTACCTGCTCTATCCCATGCATAATCTTATAAACCTCGATCATGTCACCCCTCAGCCGTCGTTTCTCCAAGCTAAAGAGCCCCAAGTGCTTCAGCCTTTCTTCATAGGAAAAGTGTTCCAACCCTTTTATCATTCTAGTTGCCCTTTTCTGCACTTTTTCCAATGCTATAATATTTTTTCTTGAGGTGTGGCGACCAGAACTGTACACAGTACTCCAAATGAGGTCGCACCATGGATTTATACAGGGGCATTATGATACTGGCTGATTTGTTATCTATTCCCTTCCTAATAACCCCCAGCATAGCATTGGCCTTTTTCATTGCAGTCGCACACTGTCTCGATATTTTCATTGAGTTATCTACTACGATTCCAAGATCTCTCTTTTGGTCAGTTTCTGCCAGTTCGGACCCCATCAACGTGTATTTATAGTTAGGTTTTTTGGTTCCAATGTGCATCACTTTGCACTTGGCCACATTAAACCCCATTTGCCACATTTATGCCCACTCACCCATCCTTGACAGATCCCTTTGGAGTGCCTCCCAATCCTCCCTGGTTCTCATCACCCTGAACAACTTCGTGTCATCTGCAAATTTAGCCACTTCACTGCTTACTCCCAATTCCAAATTATTAATAAACAAGTTAAAAAGCATTGGACCGAGTACTGATCCCTGCGGTACCTCACCGCTTACCTCCCTCCACTGAGAAAATTGCCCATTTATACTCACTCTCTGTTTCCTTTTAATTAGCCAGTTTTTGATCCACAAAAGGACTTGTCCTTTTATCCCATGACTATTGAGCTTACTTAGGAGATTTTGATGAGGAACTTTATCAAAAGCTTTCTGGAAGTCAAGGTAAACAACATCTATTGGGTCCCCCTTGTCCACATGTTTGTTTACTCCTTAAAAGAACACTAACAGGTTAGTGAGACAAGATCTTCCCTTACAGCACCCATGCTGAGTCTTCCTTAATAGATTTTGTTCATCAATGTGCCTACTAATTTTTTCCTTAATAACAGTTTCCACCAACTTACCCAGTATCGACGTCAGACTGACTGGCCTGTAATTTCCTGGATCTCCTCTGGAACCCTTTTTAAAGATAGGAGCAACATTCGCTACCTTCCAGTCCTCAGGAATGGAGGCAGATTTTAAGGAAAGATTACATATTTTTGTCAGGAGATCCACAAGTTCACATTTGAGTTCTTTCAGAACTCTCGGATGTATGCCATCCGGGCCCGGTGATTTATCAGTTTTTGTCTATCAGTCGTAGGACCTCCTCTCTTGTCATCTCAATCTGACTCAGGACTTTCAACCCCCTCCCGAAATCAGTGGTTCTGGAGTGGGCAGGCATTTCTCATGTTCCACAGTGAAGACGGAGGCAAAAAATGCATTTAGCTTCTCAGCCATTTCCCTATCATCCTTCACTACACCTTTTACCCCATGGTTATCCAAGAGCCCCATTGCTTCCCTGGCTGGTTTCCTACTTCTAATGTATCTGAAGAAAGTTATATTGTTGGTCATTATGTTTTTTGCGATATGTTCCTCATATTCCCTTTTTGCCTGCCTGATTACAGACTTGCATTTTATTTGCCACAGCCTGTGTTCCCTTTTATCAGCCTCACTGAGACTAGCTTTCCACCGCTTAAAGGAATCCATCTTACTTTTTACAGCTTCCATTACTTTGTTTGTTAACCATGCAGGCTTTTTTCTATACATATTTGTGCCTTTCCTAATCCGCGGTATATATTTTCTCTGAGCCTCTAGGATTGTAATTTTAAATAGTCTCCAAGCTTCCCCAATGGTTTTGACCCTTTCTACTTTTCTTTTCAGTTTTCTCTTCACATATCCCCTCATATCAGAGAAGTTACCCCTTTTAAAGTTAAAAGTGGTTGTGTCAGTCTTTTTGGGCAACTCCCTATTTTTACAAATGTTGAAATCAATAACATTATGTTCACTGTTCCCAAGGGGTGCAATCACTTTAACATCTCTCACCAGGTCTTGGGCATTACTTAGGACCAAATCCAGGACTGCCTTTCCCCTGGTCAGTTCTGTAACCATCTGCTCCATAGTACAGTCATTGAGAGTGTCTAGAAACTCAATCTCTTTTTCCTGACTTGAACACATATTGACCCAATCAATGTGTGGGTAGTTAAAGTCACCTATTACAATACACTTATTTCGTTTAGCCACTA
The DNA here is from genome assembly GCA_029233225.1 of Lepidodactylus listeri. Lineage (NCBI taxonomy): Eukaryota > Metazoa > Chordata > Lepidosauria > Squamata > Gekkonidae > Lepidodactylus > Lepidodactylus listeri. The sequence continues at coordinate 52,100,126 of JARCFY010000001.1, read as the reverse complement.
TCTTGAATTCATTCATCATTTTATAAGCCTCCTCTATCTTTTGATTTGGTGGGCAATAACAAACTCCCAATGTTAAGCTTCCTTTTGGGCCCACTAATTCAACCCACAGCATTTCCAGAAATGAATCCAATTCTCCTACCCTCTCAGTCTTACTGGACTGTATACCCTCTCTGACATAAAGAGCCACCCCACCTCCAACTTTCTCCCCCCTATCCTTCAGATATAATTTATAACCAGGAATCACCATATCCCACTGATTTTTTTCATCCCACCAAGTTTCTGAAATACCCACTATGTCTATGTTTTCCCCCAACACCAAGCATTCTAACTCCCCAATTTTACCTTGGACACTTCTAGCATTCGTATATAAACATCTATAGTTTCCCATATATGTTAAGCCCACAACCTTCTTCTTGCTGCCTCGAGACCTTGCCAGGCAGTCCCTATCATTTGCCACATTCTCAGAGAACAATTCTAATCCCTTTCCTTGCAGGAAAGTAACAGCTACCCCTTCACCTCTTTGAGATGAACCATCCCAAACCCGAGATTTTTCATCTCCTGTTGGCTTTCCCCTAATATTCAGTTTAAAACTGTACTAGCTTTTCAGTTTATATTCAGTTTAATACTGTAGTAGCTTTTAATATATATAGAGATAGATAGATAGATAGATAGATAGATAGATAGATAGATAGATAGATAGAGATATTCTAATTCAGCAGCTGTGCATTTGGTACCAGACTCATGACTCTCATCTTTAGAGGCCTCATAAACATCCTTGTCTTGCGTCTATTAACCTTGCTGCTTAAGTAAGTAATATAACCATTTTTACTACACTGTAAGTTGAAAAAATATTTGATTATTCATATTCTGTTTTCTGTTTTCTACAGCTTTCCTTTTTTGGTCCAGTATTAACTTATTGGTTATTTTATTGTAATATGTAATATTGTAACGTGCCTATCTGTACCTCAAACTGTTTTATTTCTGAAGAAGGTACCCCAATAGGGTGGAAAGGCATCAGCTCACTTGTATTGGCCCTTGTGTTCAAACCACTTGCACTTTGCAATGAGGCTTTCATTGGGCCCTTATTTGTTTTTAACTGTTTTTCTAATAAATACATGTATTTTTGTATATTATAAGTTTACACAAGGTTTTTAATATTGGCCCTTTATTAAGCTTCTTTCCAGCTACTTTGAGACTCCTTAAGGTAGAGAAAACTGGGATATAAAAACCTCCTCCTCCTCCTCCCATCTTACTTCTCTGCTTGCACAAGACATATTTCTGCAAACTTCTCCCAGAAAATGACTTTCTTTGATCAGATCATATAGCACATCTAAATTGAGCTGTAATGACTACATGAAATAGCCCTTTGCCCTTTGATTTTTATTCAGCACAACAGTGATAGGAAATGGAAAAGCAGCATTTGATCGTATGAGAATGAATCTATGTTAAATGAAACTTCTCTTCTGTTACTGTACGGCAGCATCCTGTCCTGTGTGTTTTGACATTTGCTTTCTGCCCCCAGTATGATTTTCAATATGGTCTTAATTAATGGTCCCCTGCTTGTTTGTAATAATTCTCAAATTATTCTAAAAATATTTCTTTTAGTTTTGGGACTCATTCCAAATGTAGGTGTTATCACTTTTGTGTCAGAATAGCATGCCCACAAAATCTAGTAGCATCTTTAAAGCCCACCTGATCATTTGTGATTACTGTATTTCTTTAAGAAAAGTCCCCCCACCCTTTTCTTTTTTCATTCTTTTTTGCCTGGTTCACTTTTCAGGAAAGAAGACAGTTAAGTAGCCACCAGTGTTAGTGTGTCTGTCTTTATCTTTCCCAAGACATCTGCCCAAGTCCTTCAATGATTTTCTGTGTTAAACATTTCACCACAGTCTTGTTTTCATGAAGATCTGTACTCAAACATATGAATGAAAGCAGAAAGAAATCAGTTCATTCTTCATGTTCCTTCCTAGTGAGATCAGTCACAGGCTCGGAAGATTCCATTAAATCTTCAAAGGGACCCTTCCAGGCAAATCCTTTGGTTAAGGCAAGTTTAAGCATGTATTAGTTATGCATTTGTTCCGAGTTTCCTCTGCACTTTTTCATCAAGTCTGAGGCCCTTTATAGTAGATTTCCAGCAAACTGTATTCAATATACATGACTATACACAGTGATATTCTTTCTGCAGGGGAAACTGAACAGAACAACATGTGCTTGAAGAGGGATACCTTAAAGCAATAGCAGTTGAACACATTTCTTCCACAGCCTAACATACATGCTGGACCAGAACGACAATCTTACCTTTGTTTACATAATTGTATGTCTTGGGATAAAGAAAAGACGAATTAGAAAACAGGGATGCCAGCCTCCAGGTGGGATCTGGGGACCCCCTGGAATTATAGCCTATCTCCAGATTACAGAGATCAGTTCTCCTGGAGAAAATGGATGCTTTGGAGGGTTGACTCTGTGGCATTGTACTCCACTGAGGTCCCTGTCCTCCCCAGGCTCCATCCCCAAATCTAAAAGAGTTTCCCAACCTAGATCTGGCAGCCCTATCAGGAAACCTGGTTTTACCAGATAATGAATTTCCTTTCACCTATTGAATGAATAAACAAACCAGAAGTTGGTTATGATCCCTATCTATATAGGCTTATCCCACAACATTTTTTTGTCCTATCTCCCATCATAACCTTAATTCCACTCTAGGAGCAGAGGTTTGCATCAGCTTTTGAGCTAATGATAATAACAATTTTAAAAATCCCACATAATGGAAGCTTACAAACAGTAACTGTTAACAGTCTTTCTTTCATCCAATTATGGGATAAACACATTTTGACCTCTAGAAGCACTTGAAGAACGAATGTCATTTTTTCTGAAGCTGAAAGCTGCAGTGCACCGCACTTCCTGATAGCTCAACAATCCCATAAACACCCACTCCTAAAAAAATTCACAATTCCAGCTGAGATTATGAACTCCTTGGGACAGGACCTTTCATTATGCTGGGATGGGGGGGGGGGGAGGCTGAGAGGATTCCTGAGACATTAGGAAATTAGAGTTGGCTGTGCTTGCAAGGTCTGTTTCCTCTCAAGCATCCTGTGTGGTTGCATTTGCAACGTAGAATGAGCAGTTTTGTGTCCACCCAGCTGTAGGCACTCAGCATGATAGAAGAAGAAGAAGAGGAGAAGAGATTGGATTTATATCCTGCCCTTCACTCACTTGGAGTCTCAGAGCGGTTTACAGACTCCTTTCCCTTCCCCTCCCCACAACAGACACCCTATGAGGTAGGTGGGGCTGAGAGAGCTCTGAGACAACTGTCCTTGAGAGAACAGCTGGTACAGAGCTATGGCTTGCCCAAGGTCATCCAGCAGGTGCAAGTGGAGAAGTGGGGAATCAAACCCAGATCTCCCAGATTAGAGTCCACACACTTAGCCACTACACCAAACTGGCAGGGCAGGTGGCCACTTGTTGGTTCATGCTCAGGATTTATGGTGTTAGTGGGATTATGTATGCTACAGGGTCATCACGGAGAGGTTGTGTATCATTTAACCCAGCTACAATTTGAATGTAGGCTTTTATGCCTGCACAGTTGATCAGTTGGTGACATTCAGTGATATCAGTTACTGCATGGTCAAAGCATCTGGGTTGAACCCATGTTCTCATGGACAGCGATAGTGGAAAAATGCTCAAAGTATTTTTGATCTAATTTAGAATGTTAAACTGACAGGAAGCCATTCAGCACTGGTAGTCAGGCAGACAAAATGCTCAAGTGTGGAATGTTAAAGCATGAGGCTATTGCCTTTCTAATGGCTCTCCCTGTCCCCTTCCTCTCAGTCTTTGCCTCGTGCTTGGCCCACCCACCCAACCTGGAGGTAGTGCAGGTTTTAGGCTGATCGTCCCTTTTTTAAAGAGGGGCTGGGTAGGATTTTTTTTAAATTTTTTTTCTGATTGGCTGTGGAAGAGGAGTGTTTTTCGCCTACCCTGCACTGTGGTCAGTGGACTGTGGAATTGACAAGGGTCTGTGGAATTGACAAGGGCCTTTGATCCAGTCTGTCACTTTATGGTGGGGCTGAGTTTTGTTAAGAAAATTTGTTGCAGCTCGGTAAGCACCTATCAGCAACTCTGTAGGGGGGAGGGGTCTGTCAGGATCATCACTGTGGCCTTGCGGCCAGGGATGGGATAGACAGACTGCCTCTTGGGAGTGCTTTTGAGGGATACTCTACGCAGGCTGTGTGGTTGTGCTTGAGGGATCATCATGGCATTTTCCATGGCTGGGCTGCTAAGGGGTGAGCTGATTACAGTGGGCTATGCCCCGGGGGCCAAGTGCATTGCCCTTCATATGGCAAGGGTGGGGTTTTCATGACCCCAGGCCTTGATCATGCCACTTCATACTGTTAGCCCTTGCCATTTGTGTTGTAATAAATAAAGCGGACTTAGTTTCCCAACTACTGTTGTGTGACTCTTTCTTCCGTCTATGGGGGCAAAGGACACCACCTCCTCCCCCCCAGTAATCCTGAAAACCTCTTGAGTATGTTGTTTTTTTCTCTCTCTCTCTCAGGCAAATTGGGTGAAGAGAGGAAGGTGACGGGGAGAGCCAAGGGAAAACAGTGTGAGAGCATGCGTGCACTAACATTTGCCATACGAGTCAGAACAATTTCAAGCGCTTGATAAAAAACAATCCCCCCCCCCCAAATTTTCAAAGGTGCTACTTTCAAATTTGGTTGAATTGCAATTAGAATAGGAAATAGGATGCCCACAATTTTGTAAATGCTTCTTCATAAAGGACTACGTACACTGATGTTGTTATATAAATCATAATTTTAAGAGATTGTACAGAGTGGCCCTTGGCTGAGTAATTGAATGTGCTAATCGTTATAACACAGGATTATGATTATGTTGAGTTTTCTAGAACAGGTTTAAAAACACATCACTTTTCAATTGAAACCCTAAGACTTCATACAGTTCTACTTGTGGACAGCAGAATGTTCTTTACGTCTGGATGGAGGAAGTAGCAGATGGGCTAGTAGTTCATTAGTTGTAGCCAGTGGCTTAAGTTGCAAGATGATCCAGGGATGGAATTCCTTTCTTGTAAGCACCAGAATGCAGGAGTGACACAGGTGATGCTCAGTCAACCCCATGCAAGCGGTTGATTGTTGACTAGATAACCACTTCAGTACAGGCTACTGGCAATACCAAGGCTAGCTATCCAGTCAGCAACCATATCCTTGAATGATGGTGCTGGCTAACTCAACCCTAGTTGCATACTTGTGGTTCCCAATTTGATACAGAGGGTACCATGTCTGTTTGTTTCTTCATTCTTGGGTATGAATTCCAAAGGGCCTTGAATGGGACAGGAACAAAACAAGGAATGTTGGGTTGTGCCCTACCAGCTGACTGATCAGCAAAGCTCATCCTAGGCATGTTCTTCACAGCTGTGTACCTTCAGCTTGGTCATAAACACAAACTCTCTCATGTCTATGGGATTGGAAACTTCTTCCTGTGACTGTGCAGAGAGCAAATCAAACCAAACAGCATGTCATCCCCAAAACAAAGAGCCATTCATGGCATTCTTTCAATTCATCAGTGCTGAAGATGTTTTAGAAGATACCATGAGGTGTCATCTTTACAGCTTGGATCCAGCAATGCACAAGCAGAAACATAGGCTGAGGACAGACTGGCAAAATGAAGTGCAAGGGAAATGGGGCAAAAAGACCTGGGCCGAGTTGTCGTGGGGCTTTCCGTTTGCACTGCGTAGACTGATGCGGGACCATACTGGGGAGGAGACAGAACAGAGCGTTCACATACTGGGGTAGCCCCTGGCACCGCTGCCATGGTGGCACACGGCTTTGGTCCATTTTGCCGACCTGCGCGTAGGTGCATGGGCACATAGGTACATGGGTGCAGCAGCCGGATCAGTGGGTTCACATTACCGGCACCGCTTGATGTGCGGCTTATTTGCATCCACATTGCCAGGAAGCAGGGAGAACGTGCAACCAGATAGCTTGACACTGGTTTCACCAAGTACCTTTTTAAAGCGTGATGAAAGCGCTTCAGGACGGAGTGAGTGTGGCACAGCAATGCCAGGCAGCTGTGGCTGTCTGAACAGGCTCTCTTAATCCACTTGCAAAGCGGGCCTATATTGGGCCAAACTGCCAGTCTGAACTAGGCCATAGACAGCATAGATCTACTTGTGCAAGATCTTGTGCAATGCCTAGTTTTTCTCCCTTATATATGATGGTCCCCAGAAATTGGTTGGATGAGATCTTTCACAAGTGGAAACACAAGTGGAGATACAATATGTTAGTTTTAGTACAAGCACGTACCACCATCTTGTTTGGTGTAGTGGTTAAGAGTGTGGACTCTAATCTGGGAGAACTGGGTTTGATTCCCCACTTCACATGCAGCTGCTGGTGTGACCTTGGGTTAGTCATAAATTCTTTCAGAGCTGTTCTCTCAAGGACAGTTCTCGAGAGAGCTCTCTCAGCCCCACCTACCTCACAGGGTGTCTGTTGTGGGGAAGGAAAGGGATTGTAAACTGCTCTGAGACTCCTTTGGGTAGTTAAGGGTGGGGAATAAATCCAATCTCCTCTTCTTCTCATCTTCTTATCTGCTTGATCAAGAGCTCTCACACAAGCTGGAATTTTTCATGGGATTCAATCCTACATCTGCAGGGAATGCCCGCTCCTCCATCATAAACAAGCAATGACTTGAAACCTCCCAATATTCTGTAGAACCTCCTCAACATTTTGTGATTATTTCACACACATGGTGGATATTTTGTGGCTGTCTGCATCCTGATGGCAGCTGTTTTGTGACTGAACCACCCCCTTGGTGGTGCCCATAACCATTTCTTCAAATTCCAAAAGTGCTTATAGACTTAATAAGGGCAAGGTTTTCCCTCCATTTTTGATTGGCTTGAAGCAACAGCTGGAGCTACAATTTAGTAAACCTTTTAACAGCCACCACTGGAGGCCAGTCCCTCAGTTCCCTTGCAATTGATAAGTGTCTGTTATTTCACTTGTCCTCTTTAGGATATGGAAATGCTGAGAGGATTTCAGGAGTGGTACATAAACAAATCACATAAAAACTCAGTATATACCTGAGATCTTTCCATGCGCCCTCCCTTCCGTTACCTCACTCAGCACTCCAGTTTTCTTAACTGCAGGTATCATTGACTTTGCCCTCCAGGCACAAAAGTTATTATGAAAGAGTTTAAATCACAGCTTTTGACAGTTAGTTGTTTATGAATAGTGTTGATGAGGCTAGTTCAGATAAATTAAAATAGCCCATGATAGAATTTATTTTGTTCACAAGGGCTCCCCCACACAGCATATTATCTACAAGCAGAAATGTTTTTCATCTGACGATTTAGGTGGTCTCAGCTCCAACTGTGTATTAGTTAATCTGTTGCTGTTATTAACAGAGATTTCTTCTGCTAGGAGTTTTTTTTCTTGAGTATTCTAAAATCTGTGTGACCCCAGAGCATCACAGAAAGAGGAACATTTGCTTCAAGTAAGCCAGAGAAAACACTTGGGGGGGGGGGGTGTTTAATCTCTAGGGGAACATAAGTGCAATTGAAGTTCTCTCTTTGCAGTACTTCATATTTTAATTCCCTTTCCTCTATTCTTTAGATATACCTAAAAATTCTCTCACTAATAAGCATCTCTAACAGAAGCAAGACAGCTCTGTCAGGATCACAATCTTTGGTGAATTAAGGCGATATAGTTGCCTGTTCTCTAGAGCAATATTGTTCTCTGAGTGAGAACTTTGTTTCCCTAGAGATACACAAGCAAGCAAGAAAGGAAGAAATGGGGGATTTTTTCTCCCTTTAGAGATTTTTTGTGTGTGGTTATTTCGGAAGAGCCGTGTAGCTGTGACCTGGAAAGTCAGGCAGCAGTGGATGGGGTAGCTCCCAAACCAAGGCAGTCTTCATTGTCCTTGTATTTTTCCATTTTCTCTCTCTCAAGCAACTCTCTTTCATATGCTCCTTCATCGATGTGGAAATAAAACTATTTCTGTGTATATTTTTGGAAAGTCACAGACCTTGTTTCAAAAACTGAGCTATGGATAGTTTGAAAAAATCTACTTTGAAAAAAAACCCCTTATTGCTCCTTCCATAAAGTTACCTTCAGTTCAGATCCTTTCTCATTCTGGAAAGGTCTCGTCCCACCCATGACTCTTATTTCCCTAGTTTTCCTGTAAATTGTATTATGAAAATAAAAGAGTTTCCTATAACTTATCCACTTCCTTGTCTTGATTCTCCATGCCTATGTTAATTCTACTTATCACGTGGTTCTCCATATCATATGTACTGTGCACAGTTTCTTCACAAGCCCTAGAGGACAGAGAGGATATTGGGCTCTAGTAAAGAAACCAGGGATGTTTTTGAATTCTCTGTCACAGTCAAACCTCCATTTTGATTTCCATTCTCTTTTCGTACAAATCAAACCCAGAGTTCTTTGCTACCCCATGGTGAATGGGAGGGAGTAAGCTGGGCAGATAACCAAGACAATACCATGAGCGTGTAAAAACAGGCCACAACTTTATTGCTTACAGCTGCAGAGATTTGGCTTGGCATATGGCAATGGATCCAAACGGGGTGACCCACTTGCCACCCAATGAGCAACCTGTCCCTCAGCCAGTCTGCTGAGGGAAAAGAACCTGGGATGGCAACAATATGGGAACACCTGGTTGCAGGCCACTGTGTAAACCTCCCTGCCACTTGGGGGCAAGGAGAGACCAGAGGCTCCTGAGCTGGGCATGCCTCCTTAACCCACACCCCCAAGGCCCCTTTGGTGTAGTGGTTAAGAGCAGCAGGCTCTAATTTGGATAACTGGGTTTGATTCCCTACTCCTCCACATGAAGCCAGCTGGGTGACCTTGGGCCAGTCACAGTTCTCTCAGATCTGTTCTCTCAAGAGCAGTTCTCTCAGAGCTCTCTCAGCCCCACCCACCTCACAGGGTGTCTGTGGTGGAGAGAGGAAAGGGATGGAGATTGTAAGCCACTCTGAGACTTCAAGCGAAGGGCGGAGTATAAATCCATCTCTTCTTCTTCTGATGAGGCTCCCAACTGGGATGATAAATATACAGGCCCAGTCTTCCCCCCTGAAGGATCCAGCCCAATGCCAAAATCACCTAGTAAGTTGTGACACACAAAAGAAATAAACAAACAGCCCAAATAAATGACCAGAATACCAATATAAAAAAGCAATGGAGGGTCGGGTGGGGAAGCTCTGGTATCAAATGCAGCTGAGCTCAGGCATGTAGGAGGGCCAATTTTAAGCAGAGCCCTCAGACCAGACTGGAAGCCAGACACCTAAGGGCCTCCTGGCTAGCCTCACCTGAAGAGCAAGCCTAGGCAGTCTCTGATTGGCCAGCTGGGGGAGAGTCTCAGGAGCCTGCAAAAGGCACACAGGACACTGGGAGACAGCACCAGGGCACAAATTCAGCATACACCTGGCATGGCAAGCTACCCACCCCACAGGGAGCAAATGGGGACCTCAGAGAAATCAGAGACCTCTTATTTATTTATTTATTTATTTATTTATTTGTGCCTTTTCTATTTCCTCACACCAGATTTTTGCCATGAACTGTACTGGCTTGCTAAATGTTATTAGTAAAGGTAAAGGTTTCCCTTGCTCGAAAGCCAGTCGTATTCAACTCTAGTGGGCAGTGCTCATCTTCATTTCCTAGCCAAAGGGTCAGTGCTGTCCGAAGACATTTCCGTAGCCATGTGGCTGGCATGATTAAACACCGAGGCACAAAGAGCGCTGTTACCTTCCCACCAAAGTGGTACATATTTATCTACTTGCAATTTCTTGCTTTCAAACTGCTAGGTTGGCAGGAGCTGGGAATTATATGTATGGTATGGAGAGTTGGATTCAACTAGCTTTCGAGCAAGGGAAACCTTACCTTACCTTATATGGAGAAATTCCTTCTCAGTGGTGATATAAGCCTCGTGGCATGTGTCGGTCCACCATTCCAATGAATCTAAAACACCCCCAAAAAACAGCAAAACTGAAAAACCAAAAGGGTTCACCAAAATGAAAACAAATATAAAAAGAAGTGAAATAGGGAACACACAAACTTCCCATGTGACTGCAAAAAGTCAAAGGTTATCAAAGTTTATAATTTATGGCAGGGAAATGAGTGGGAATGGGGTGGAAACTCTGAAGGAGAATCCATTCAGGGAGAGGATAAGGTAATATATAAACCAGACTGCATAGATGGGGGCTAATGATGTTTTCTCGGTTCTGTTCATCAATGTTGAATGGATTTGCACTGCCTTGAATCTCTCCTCATTATGTTCGGTTTAGTTAGGAACATTTCTAAAAGTAATTCTGGAAATAGATAATGCACGTGTTGCTCCAGCTTTTAGAATTTTCTGTTCATTTCCATCTTTCTCCCCCCTGTTATTAATGCACACTAATGCACACCGCGTGCACACACACAAACACACACACACTGCTGTTTTATAATCTTGATTTGACTGTATGTATGATTGGAGCCATATTCTTTTTGCATGGTGTCCGATTAATGTGTCCATGCACCCCTAAACATCTGTAAAACACTGTTTAAGAGGACTTTTGATAACGCCTATGTGTTAGCACATCAAGATTACTCTGCGTGTATGTGCCCCGGCAATGTGGCAGATGGGAGATAAGACACAATTGTACAGAGAACCACAGCAAATTGCATATACACAGTGACAATACAAAATGTAAGTAGCTAAAAATGGAACAATGTAAGAAAGAAGTAAAATAGAACAATGGGGATAACCGTGTTTGTCTGTAGCAGTAGAAAAGAGCAAGAGTCCGGTAGCACCGTAAAGACTAAGAACATTTGTGGCAGGGTAGAAGCTTCTTCTTCAGAAGAAGTGAGCAGTAACTCCCAAAAACTCCTACCCTGCCACAAATTTTGTTAGAACAATGAGGCATTCCTAATAAACTGATTACATGTTGGAAACAAGAATAGATAATTTGGAACTCCAGTATCCAAGGGAAAATTCTTTTTTGGAAGCTTACTTAGAATTTATGTCCAAATGTATGCAGCCTTTTATGTGAGTGACACAAGCTATTCTATATGGATTATGTCAGTGAATGGCTCCACAAGCATGGAGGGTTGTTTTATTCTTCATTCATTTAGGAGACAGATTCATATCCTCAGTCCTTAGAATGTTGGACTCAAGCCTGGAAAGTGTGAGCTGAGAATCTGTGAGACCCTGAGCTCTCTGGTTGGCTTTTGCCAAATCAGTATCTTAATACCCAAGTTGTCCAAGTGTAAAATGTAAAGATGTATGAGACTCCAGGACACACTTGGTCACAAACAGGCAAACCTTGGGTTGTTATAAACACAATGAATAGTAGCACCTAGTGATTTGTACCAGTATCCCTGCTGATATTAATGCTGATAAAATGATATGCTTGGGATACTGCATTGCTAAAATAATGGGTTGATCTACATTTGGATGGCCCAGGCTAGTCTGATCTCGCCAGATCTCAGGGACAAAGCAGGGTCAGCCCTAGTTAGTACTTGGATGTGGTACCGTCAAGGTCCCTACACAGGGGCAAGCAAAGAAGAAGAAGAGGAGGAGGAGGAGGACAGGATTTATACCCTGGCCTTCACTACCCGAAGGAGTTTCAGAGTGGCTCACAGTCTCCTTTCCCTTCCTCTCCCCACAACAGACACCCTGTGAGGTAGGTGGGGCTGAGAGAGCTCTTTCGAGAATGGCTCACAAGACAACAGCTCTGAAATAACTTGTAACTGACCCAAGGTCACACCAGCAGCTGCATGTGGAGGAGTGGGGAATCAAACCCAGTTCTCCCAGGTTGGAGTCCACACTCCTAACCACTACACCAAACTGGCAAAACACCACTGAACATCTCTTGCCTTGAAAACCCTACGGGGTCAGCATAAGTCAACTGTGACTTGATGGCACTTTCCACCACCAACTGCATCTGAAGGATATATTTGCTATTGCTGTGGATCTGGCAGTGCAAACCTTTGCAGTGGACTGGTGGCAACATGTTGAAGATATGGTTCTGTATGTAAACAGCACTTGCCAATGAATGTCTTGCAATTGGCAAAGAACCAATACACACAGTGATTGCTGACATTCCCCACAGTTGGAATTATTCATCTGAATCAGCTCTTAATAGCACGTAGTTTGTTTCTTCCTTTTCGCCGTTGCAACACTTGGTGATTTCTGAAATGATATAGACATGTATGCTTCTGAATCATTAGTATTGGGTGATAAGAATCTTTGCTTGTCTTTGAACTGAAGTCATAAATGCCTCATCCCAAAGGGTAAAAAGAAGATTTGGGGGGGGGGGGTGATAAAAAAATGTCCAACTGTTTGCTTTTAAATGTTTCCTGCATGACTTTCTGCGAGTTTGCCTATTAAAGCCATAATAAAAAGTTTGCAAAACATTTTCTAACGGGTTGCACTGGCTATGAAAAACAGAAGGTCAAACTGATACATCCAAAGCATGTTTTTACTCCCAAGTAAACTTAAATGAGTTCGTTGGGGATTGCTTCCCCCCAAGTGTGCATAAGGTTTCAGCCAGAGCAGCACTAGGAGCAGTCATTTCCTATCGCAAGAGACATCTTCTGCAGGCACATCCAGGAAAATAAAAGTTTGATCGGCATCCCCATGCCATCCCCAATAGTAAAATTAGGTTTAATCATCAAATTTAGTTGGGAGTAAGATTTCCTTCTCACTCCCTTGCTTGTCAGACATTTCCTTCTCATTGTGGTACTGTGGTAATGATCCTACAGATTATTTCAAGACGCTAGTCCCAGAAATTATCCTATCAAGAGCTGGAGGAGCTGGAAAGCCTGAGAAAGCAGCAAAGGGAAGCCTGGGCCAGCTGGGCCTCTTGACACTGTGGTTTATTTTATTTATTTATTTATATTTCAACTTATACCCCGCCCTCCCCGCAAAGCAGGCTCAGAGCGGCTTACATTCATTAAAATATTGCATGATGCATAAATAACAGTTAAAATCCATAAAATCAGGGGTCCGTTGGAGCGGGAGCGCACAGGAGCGCAGCTCCGGGAGTGAGGAGCCCAGGGGGCGGGCACATGACCAAGCCCCACCCCCTCCTTGGCTTCCCCCAGCAGTGCAGAGGCGCAGCGCCCCAGGGAAAGCCCTGCTAGGGTCTTTATTGTTTTTAATGTTTTGTTTCAATATTGATAATTTTATCATTGTTCCTTTTATGACTGTGTGCTGCTTTTCCAGAGACTTGCTCAAGGTGGCATATAAATTTTCTAAGTATACCATTTTTTATCTGGGCACATGGCACATAAGTACTGGAGAAATTTCACCAACCCTTCAGCAGCTTCCACCCCATCAGTTTGGTGTAGTGGTCAGGAGTTGTACTCTAATCTGGGAGAACCGGGTTTGATTCCCCACTCCTCCTCATGCAGCTGCTGGTGTGACCTTGGGCCAATCACAAGTTTTCTCAGAGCTGTTCTCTCATGAGCAGTTCTCAAAAGACCTCTCTCAGCCCCACCTACCTCACAGGGTGTCTTGTTGTGGGGAGGGGAAGGGGAAGAGATGGGTGGTGCACATGTCCTGGGTATCTCAAGCCTACTTGAAACCTGGTGGTTTCAAGGGAGCAGGAAGAGAATGAGGGTGTGTTCTTTATGCTTATTTTTATTGCACAAAGTATTGGATGGGGAAGGGAATGGAGGAAGAGCAGGTCAGTTTCACTCACCTGTGGAGTGGAGCCTGAGGGGTGGGTGCAGCCTTCTGACACACTTCCGGTATGTTAGGGGGTGTGGCATATGCAAATGAGCTATGCAAATGAGCTTTTGCACCTCTTTTTCTATGAAATGACCCCTGCATAAAATCATCTTAAAACAATTCCATACAGTAATAATAATGGTAAAGTGCTGTTGGTGTTTCACTGATTGCACATGGCAGCATACTTACTGTCAGTTTTTCAGTTACTTGATGGTCTGCAGACAGTCCGGTCAGCTCAGCCGAGAGTTGGTGGTAATAGTGGCGGTGGCTCCTAACTGAAAGCCTGGTGGAAGAGCTCGGTCTTGCAGGCCCTGTGGAACTGAGAAAGGTCCCGCAGGGCCCTGATCTCTTCCGGGAGTTCATTCCACCAATATGGAGCTGCCGTTGAAAAGGCCCTGGCCCTGGTGATAACAAGCCTGGTGTCCTTAGGCCCAGGGAGGGTCAATCGGTTTTGAGACCCTGACTATAGTGCTCTCTGGGGTATATTGTATTTTTTATTTATTTTTGGGATTTATATCCCGCCCTCCTCGCCATATATATGGAGAAAGGCAGTCCCTCAAGTATGTCAGACCCTGGCCATATAGGGTTTCCTGCCATCCCTCAGCGCCATGGGGGAGGAAGGCCTTAGAGGGATGCTTTGGCAGCCTGTAAAGAAAGACCTCACTTGTGAGTAGAGTTCCCCGTTGTCAACTGAGTCACTAGACCCCGCCTCGCTGTCGCTCGAGTTCAGAGTGGCGCCGCCTTCCGCCACTGTCAATTCGAACCCCATAGGGCAGCCAGGGCCTCAGTTGCAAGGACAAGGAAGGGGGGTTACGTCACCACACCCTCTCCTAGTCCCTCCTGCGCAGACTTGGATTTCACTCTCTCTCTGGAACCATCAATCAGTCTCACGTCAGGGCATCCTCCTCGGTCCCTTCTGGCTGCCCTCTTTTATCCCTCCCCCCTCCCAACATCCCCTTCCTGACCCCTCCTCCCTTCTAGACTCCTCCCCCCTTCTTAACTCAAGATGCTGAGCCTCTGGAGAGGCCCCAGCATCCTGTCTCAGTGCTCCTCCCCCTTCCTTCCCCTCTGGCCAGCCTAGCCACGGAGCACGGAGCAAGCTGCGGGCTCTCCCTCCCGGCTGCTGCTGTCTCTCTGCTGTTTCCCCTAGGCTCTTCCCTGCCGGCCCCTCCACACTCCACGCTGGCTGGGTGAGTGGGGAGAGGATGTTTGTTGGTGGGGGAGTGACGAAGGAGGGGGTTGCCAGTCCTCCTGGCTCCCTGGGAGTCCCGTCGTCGGGACACCCATACATTGTGTTGAACTTACCTGAAGAGAAATGCATAGGATGAGTAGAAGGTCTTCCACCAAGTCTCATTGGGGTAAAGCCCTGGTCCTCTTGAAAGCATATAAAATATCTCAAAAGGGGAAGATCGATGTTTACATAGGAGACCCAGAACAAGATCTCCCATCTTTTATCCCACCCTGGTTGAGCCACGCCGGTGGGTGATTTCCTTGGGAAAACAGCCTGTTTTCCTAGCATTGCCGCCTCGTTAAAAAAATCCCTCTCTCTAGCTCCTTTTAAATATTATATTAGGAAATACCATTAACAGGTTCCCCACCTAACATGTAATTTGACATTAAAAGAAAGATACTTATAATAAAGAGGTACAAGTCTATGGGAAAGGCTTCGTATGTGTAAAAATAGCATTTTTATTTGTTTTTGTATTCTCCAATTGAGATAATCGCACAGAAAGAAAAATAAGTGGCAGTTTCTATTAAAATGAGAACCATGTTCTGATGAACCTGCAGTGATATTTACTTTTCCTTGATCTCATGTTTCATTACATACATCCCCCCCCCCCCGTTTAATAGAGGTGAAGTAACACCAATCACACATTGCTTTTATTCATAGGGGAAGGGGGGGAAGCCACATTTGAATGATAACAAAACAGACCTAACAATCACAGAAAGTTTGCCAAATTGTTCTCAGGTACAGTAGCAAAAGCAATAGATAAACTGCTGCTTATTTCCCAACAGCTTTTCTAATATTTCTTATTAATGAGGTCAGAATTCTCCATTATGACCTCAGCTCCTGTTTTGCCCTCTCTCTCCAGTTGATCCATCAACGGTTGAGAACAGTTTAAAAACAGAATTAAAAGTCCACACTAGTATACAGTTCCTGGCACCAAGGAGTAAGGTTCCAGAAAGGAAGATGAGGTTGCAGATTACAGATTTGAAGGTTTACAGATCTGAGAATCAGATTACCAAACAGGTTACGGTTTTCTGGCACCCTCAGAAAATGTTAGCATACACCCCATCTAAACAGATTTACCAAGACAGTATTTTCTGTTATCTGGTAAATTAATGTTTGCCTTTTGAAGGTGCCTTGTTCATATGCTAGTGTGAGTTTCTGGAGTTACCATTTATTGGAGTTCTACTGTCTCTTCACAAATTTAGGAGCTGTGTGGGGAATGGATGAATTCTGTCTCTAGTGCACAGGTGTTAAGGCATGCACCCAACATTAGGATGTGTCTGTCTCAAATGCTGTCAAGTTGCTTGCGACTTATGTCAACCCTATGAATTAATGTCTTCCAAAACGTCCTGTCATTAACAGCGATTCTCGGTTCTTGCAAACTGAGGACCATGGCTTCTTTGACAGAGTCAATCCATCTCATGTTGGGTTTTCCTCTTTTCCTGCTGCCTTTGACTTTTCCTAGTATTACTGACTTTTCCAGTAGAACAAATTTAGAGTCCAGTGGCACCTTTAAGACCAACAAAGGTTTATTCGAGGTATGAGCTTTCGTGTGCAAGGCACACTTTTTTTGTATTTGAAAAAGTGTGCCTTCCACATGAAAGCTCATACCTTGAATAAACCTTTGTTGGTCTTAAAGGTGCCACTGGACTCTAAATTTGTTCTACTGCTTGAGACCAACACGGCTGACCATCTGGACCTGTCTTTTCCAGTGACTCTTGTCTTCTCATAATGTGACCAAAGCACGATAGTCTCACTTTAGTCATTTTAGCTTTTAGGGAGAGTTCAGGCTTGATTTGGATAGGACTTGCAATAATGGGTTTAAATCAGGGGCGGGAAGGTACCAGTTCGGGAAGGGAAGCTGAGAAGTGTGAGGCTGGTTTTCCTGCCCCTTCCTCACCACATAATTTATTGGTAGGATCTTGGGGGGGGGGGGGGTCCAAAAGGCCACACACGCACAAGCCCGAAGGTGCCCTTTAGGGCTGGAGTCCTTCTGTGCTTGCTATCATTAAGATGTGATTCTGGGGAGGGCTCATAAATGGCAGATGGGTAGAAGGATTAGGAAGTTGCTGATTTGTATGCTGGTGGTAGAACCAAAAATCTTCTTGCTGGATGTTTATCTTGCTTCTTTCTGTTTTGCATGTATCAATATGTGATCCTTTGCACTCTGTGACAAATTTATAATGCATTAACATGAAAATGTATTTCATAAAGTACAGTCACCCTCAACTTTAAGCATTAACTGACCCTGCATGACCTATAGTACTTACATTGATATATTATTCTATCACACATATACGCCAGCTCCAAGAATCATAACAATCTCAACTGATTTCTTTTTTTAAAAAAAAGTATGTTCATTTTGCAAATTAATTCACATAACCTTTTCTTGAGGCCTTTGCAAGAAGGAGAGGTTTATAAAGTCATTGTTAGCTTTTTAAAAATTTCATTAGTGAGTATAGTAAAAGTAATGTGATTTTACTTTAGCTGACAGGTTGCTGACACTATGCAAGCATTTTCATATTTTATTATAACATTGCGTAAAAGGCACTTGTTCCAGTTATACCGCATCTGGTCTTGCAGTTTTCTCCTCTCATGTCACTGGAGATTTGCTATGCTGTATGAGACATGCGTGAAAAGCTAGAAATAGGATGCTTGAATGACCTGACACTAAGATATAGTGGACCAGTGAGAAAATTCTTGGGCTGGGCGATAACTGGGTCATCAGCACAGACCACATTATTAGGGTGTAGCACTGGGGATATTATAGTTCAAATCCTTCCATTTTTGAAAAGCAGGCTAAGCAGCCAGCAAAAACCACATGCCTCAGGTCTCAGGATTTCAGTGTAGATCACTTTGATCACCAGATCAAAGACTTCTAAGAGACTGTTCAGCTTTCCATGCAGAGACAAACAGATTTGAAGGAAGATGGCAAGATTCATAGCAGAGCTCAACTTTATTTTAAGAGTTCTTCTTGGAATAACGTTTTGAATACCTTGCAGTACTATAGCAAAGTCACCAGCATTGATCAGACTGTGCTCAGGTTGGACTAAATCCAATTCAGCACCCCCCCTTTCTTAGTAAAGGCATTTTTGCCTTTAGCTTGTGTATCATCTACATAGGTTTATTTAAGAGTTAATAGTAATCAGGATATAAAACCAGTGGATTGATTATATACAGAGGAGTTTCCTGAGGAATCATGTGTAAAATATATTTGGTGGAAAGAGCTTCCTTGATGGTGGTTCAGATGGGTCACAGTAGGTATGGAGGTGACTTTTGAAAAGATCAAAGTAACCAAGAGGGAGAGATGAATCAGGCTGTAGGTAAGTCCTTTCCCCAGCACCTTCTTCTTTATCTGAATTTATGTTGCCTTTAAAGTTATTTGCCCAATAAGGAAATGTACAGGTATCCATATGGTACCTGAATGTGTGTGTTTTTTCTCCCCTGGAGCAAGTGAAGCAAAGGGCTATTGTTTACTCATGTTACTGGTTTATTGTTATTATAATCTGTTGGTTAAAGATTGTTGTAGGATGCTTGCATCATGACCTCTGTACAGACTAAAGGCCTAGAGGGAGGTGTGCAGACTGCAAGGCCGGGTGCAAAAGGCAGTAGGCCGGCTACAAAAGGAAAGGAAAAAGGAACTGTATGGTTGGTGGAAAGAACTCACCCTAATGTATATAAGCCTGTTAATGTTAAGCATCAGGGCTCAGCCAATTTTAGCATTTTATGCTGCTGAACCTGACGTCAATAAACTTACCTTATTCTTTCGTTGTCTGGTGATCTCTGTCTTGGGCATAGGCCTCTGATTCCCACGCTACACAAGCAACAGCTTTGGGGGCAATTTAGACCACGAAAGTGAAAGGTAGAGGAAGGTCTGACCAGAGTTGCTCCTCTCCTCCATGACTGCTTGGACATGTAAATAGGAGGGGAAAACCTGATCCTGCACCTCCTGCGTGCTATCTAGTTTGGCTTTGAGGAGGAAGGGATTAAAGTGGGTTTTTTGCTTGTACTTCAGCTGGAAGGGGAGTTCATTAGCAGAGACAATGTTGCTGGATTTTAGCTTTTAGATACTTAGATTTTTTTAGTTAGTTTTAACTCCTTCGTTTTCCACATTGCCATAACCAGACTATACATTTAGTGTTTAAAAATTGTTCTCTTTTAATATTTTAATATCTTTTGTATCCAACATCGTGTAAAGGTTAAAGTGCTGGATGAGGATCAAGGAGCCTTGTTAGGGTTGCCAGCCTCCAGGTGGGGCCTGGGGATCTCCCGCTTTTACAACTGATCTCCAGCTGACAGAAATCAGCTCCCCTGGAGAAAATGGCTGCTTTGAAGGGTCGACTCTATAGCAATGTACTATGCTGAGACCCCTCCCCTCCCCAAATCCCGCCCTTTCCTGGCTCCACCCCCAAAGTCTCCAGGTATTTCCCAACCCAGACTTGGCAACCCTAAGCCCTGTGTCCACATTCTGGCTATGCCATGAAGCTTGTTGGGCCTGCCATGTTCTCTGAGCCTAACCTGCCTTACAGGTTATTATGAGGGTAAAATGAAGGATGGGTGAAGATCGTGCATGCCTCCCTGAGCTTCTTGAAGAAAGGCCGGGGTAGAATTTTTTACTAAATTAATAATATTAATAGCATTCACACATGTACAGAAACCTAAAGGCCATTTTAATGGGATATGCAAAAGCATGTGGATTCTTTTTGAAAATAAGTTTTTAGAGAGTTCATTCTTTGCCCACAAACCAAAGTTCTGTTAAGAACACTATTTCGTCCAGTTGTACACCCACATACTAAGCAAGTTCCAAAGTGTACAGTAAGAGTGCATAGGACTGAAGGTCAATTCTGTGCTGGATCGTGGCCTTTACATTGAGTACACACTTTCTCTACCACTTTTTCTCTCCCTATAAACTGTTGCCGGCATAGGTTTCCAGCATTTACATTTTATCCTGAAAGCCAGAATATATTAATGTGCTGTCAAGGCTGTGTTGGTGTAATGAATTCTTAGTTGTTCATACCAATGAGGATCAAATGTCCTCAGAAGTATAGGGAGGATAATGACAATCTTTGGCTGTAGGTAATGCATTGGCATTTTAATTTCATTCTGTAATTTGTACTCAAGCAGAGATGACGAGTAAAAATAGACTTTCCAAATGAGTTTGAGGAACACAGGATGTGCTGTTTCTTCCCCTCAAAGCTAACTCCCCATGTATGGTGAGTAAAGAGGCTAAAGCTTTTAAAGACATGATGCCATGCCTAACACCAAGCACTGCAGCTCTGCTGCAGCATCTTTACAACTCTAATTAGGCTGAACAGACAGCCTCTGCCAAAAAACATGGCCGAGGAAGATCAGAATGGCTGTCAGCTGCAGGATGGCTTGGTAAGAAGCTTACACATATGTGGAAACTTCCTGAATTGTATTAAGTAGTGTTATCCAGTGGGCATGGCTACAAATTTCTCACCCCTTCTGTTGCTAGCCAAAAATAATATAATCAGGGCTCATTTTGTAGCAGGAGCTCCTTTGTATATTAGGCCACACACCCCTAATATAACCAATCCTCCAAGAGCTTACAGAGCTCTTCTTACAGGGGCTACTGTAAACTCTTGGAGGATTGGCTACACCAGAGGGGTGTGGTCTAATATGCAAAGGAGCTCCTGCTATGAAATGAGCCCTGAATATAATATAAACAAATCTACAAAACCCTACCATGAAAGGTGGAGAAATTAAACCCATGGTGAAAACATAAACAAGTATTTAAAGAAACAAGACGAAGGAAAAGAGAAGAAGAGTTGGATTCATACCCCACCCTTCACTCGGAGTCTCAGAGCAGCTTACAACCTCCCTCCCTTCCTCTCCCCACAACAGATACCCTGTGAGGTAGGTAAGGCTGAGAGAGCTCTGAGAGAACTGCTCTTGAGGGAACAGCTCTGAGAGAACTGTCATTGACTCAAGGCCACCCAGCTGGCTGCATGTGGAGGAGTGGGGAATCAAACCCAGTTCTCCAGATTCAAGTCCACCACTCTTAACCACTTCACCAAATATTTGCTCATTCCTACATTACACAAAATAATAATATACATTTTTTTTCTTGTAGTTTTTTATACATGTTTGGTTCCATCCAACCCATTTCCTTAATCAGTTTCCCCATTACTGCATCTTTACCTGGTTTTTAACACATTATTGCGCATTGATATGTTACACACCAGGTGTCTCCTAATCTTCAGTGAGCAAAGCCTTCCTCCAGTTTGAGAAGGCCCTCCAAATTAAGTGGCTCCATCCTCCAACTTAAGACAAGATGCCAGCCACCATTTTAATGCAAAAACAGGCATTAGTTTTAAAGTCACCTTTAATGTCCAATGTTGTTATTTTTATTAGGAAGCTGCAATTTCATCCCAAGAGTTTGAGCAACCATGCAATAAAATAAAATAAAATAAAAATCCCAGCTGTCAAATAGAATCAGAACATAGAATATTATGGACTTCCAGCAAGACTTGCGAGCATGGCGGACGTGCTCCTCCGCATATGCGGGGAGCGCGATCTGTACCCGGCGGGAAGAAGGGGCTCTGGACTGGTGCCGAGCCCCCAGAGACCCCAGTGAGGGGGCTCTGCCTGGGGTGGCCCGAAGGGGATCTCTCCCTACGGTGGCGACCGAGGGATAGAGATCCCTTTTCATCACCCCCATAGGTTCCCCCGCCGTGGGAGCCGTATGGCTGAAAGCGCAAATCCGAGAAGCAGCAGAGAGTGCGAAGCAATGAGGCTGGAACTGACAGTTACGCATGGAGAAAACGTGAGTCTGAAGTAAGAAAAGCAGAACACAGCGGGAAGACGGCGGGAGGAGTGAAACCCACCTCCCCTCTCCGGGACTAGCGTACTTACGAGACTCTTTACGTGGTGTTACTGCAGGAATAAAAGCCCATCCGCCTTGCTAGATGGCAGCATCGCTCACTTGGAGATATAAACTTTAGAAGGACATAAGTGCTGTTTGAAAATTTGCTCCTTTCGTTCATCTTATCTATCTATAAACAAAGAGCGTAGTCTCAACAATGACAGGGAAACCGAAACCTTCCCCCAAACTAGGAAGTACAGCTCCGAGTTCAAAGGTTGATACCACGGAGATGAGTGCGGTGTTCTCCTCGTTATTGCGACCTCTAGTGGACCAAATGACAGCTCTCAACGTTAAAATGGACAAAATGCAGCTAGAACTAAAAGAGTCGAATAAATCCACAGAGAAGCTGCAGTGAGAACTTCTGGAAGTAAAAACTTCAGTAAAAAACCAAGACGCAAGACTACAAAAGGCAGAGAAGGAAAAGGCCTTCCACCACGATCAGCTTTTGAAATTACAAATGGATAGATCGAATTTTTTCCTAAGACTTCAGAATGTGCCAGAAAACACAGGAGAAGACCTTAAAAATTTGCTAAGTGAAGCACTTGAACCAGTGACAGGCATGAAAGCAGCGGATATAAAAAGCGATATGGATATGGTTTACAGAACCTATCCAGATTACACTAAAAAGAAAAGCCTGCCTGGTGAAATTATGATAAGGTTCTCCAAAAAATCTACAAGAGACGTGGTGCTTAGGACCACAAACAAAGCAGCTCTGAAGATCCTGGGAGAAGAAGTAAAAGTGATGAAGGATATCCCATTTGAAATAAGGAAAAGAAGGAAAGCCTATGGAAAATTGACATCTTGGCTCCAGTCTGAGTCTATCATCTATCGTTGGAATACTCCAGAAGGACTATGCTTCAGCATCAAAGATAAGAAGTATAAGACTGACTCTGTTCAACAAGTGAAAAAATTTCTGGAAAAAAGCAAAGAGCAGAAAACTGGGAGAGACTCAGATGGTTCACTGGCCTCGCAAGAAAGCATGTATGGATTTGATAGCTCAAAGAGTGAAGAAGAAGTGTCTGACTCGGAAAAGGGAGCTGCAGCTCCAAAAATAGTTGAGACTGTTAAGACAGGAAGAGGACGAAAGAAGAAATAGTGATTAAACTGTTTTATTAAGCATTGCACTTATGTATTATAAATGGTTTAATTAACCGTATTTCTCTAGGTGGGCGTGCCTGCCAAATAGTTTTTGATAACTTTTATAGTAGCAGTAACAAGTAATTGAAATTTATCCAAGGTTTTAAATGCTTCATAATTATTTTATGTAACAAGGTAGTATTAAGCAAATGATAAAGTACTCTCTGTATAAGGTATATGTAGCTTAGATTGTAGAGTTATAGTTGTAGCTATAGAGAAAAATCAATAATAAAAAAAAGAACATAGAATATTATGTAATATACCTACATAACATGGGGAAACAAGAGAAATTAAATGCTTTGTGACTGCACAGAGGAAGGGGGGGGGAAGCTCCCTGGCAAGAAGGTGGCCTTCAGCTTTAGAGCAATACTTTTTAAACCGCTTGTGTCCACAGGTCATATATCCTTGGATACTTTGAGACGGACCCTCAGGCCCTGCAACTCACCTAGCTGAACATCACCCAGAGGGAGTCTGATAGAGCACATCTGCCACCTGCCTGGGTCTGGGAAACCAGCACGGTTGTCAAGCAACCAGCAGGCACATGGCTGTGGGAGAGGGCTGGGCTTGGTTTTTTGAGCCACAAGTGAGCAAGCCAGCAAACATGAATCTGTGTTAAGTGAAGTCAACCAGGATGTTGTTCTCCTGTGCCCATGGCCCAAATCGTAACACAGAATTGCATAAATGCCATGTACCCAGGCTTCAATCCAGTTGTCAAGCAAAAGGATTGCCCTCCCCTCCCCAAAGAAATGTCAGCACCTAAGGGAGGATCCATCTATGCAACAGCCAGATAGGATGTACCTACCAATTTAAACAGCAAACTTGGAAAATGCTCCCAGCTGTCTTTGTAGCAGGTCCCAGTTCACTAATTCCACATTAGCAGTATAGTAGGTATGTGTTTGGGCTGCGGTGGCTCAGAGGTTAAGACACTTAGCTGCAGACCGGAAGGTCAGTAGCTTGGCAGTTCGAGACCCTAGTGCCTCATGACGGAGTGAGCTCCTGTCTCTGGCCCCAGCTCCTGCCAGCCTAGCAGTTTGAAAGCAAGAAATTGCAAGTAGATAAATAGGTACCACTTCGGTGGGAAGGTAACAGTGTTCTGTGTGCCTTGGTGCTTAGTCATGCCAGCCACATGACCACAGAAAAGTCTTCAGACAGCACTGCCTCTTTGGCTTGGAAACAGAGATGAGCACTGCCCCCTTGAGTTGGATTTGACTGTTTTAGGTATGTGTTTGCCATCACTGTGTGTGCTTGATGTGTGTTATGTGCCATCAAGTCACTTCCGACTTGATTCATTAATTCATAGAATCGCCATAGGTCAGGAGCAATCTCCAAAATTAATTAGCTCACTGGAAAAAGACAATAATGCTTGGGAAATTTGAAAGTAGCAGGAAAAGAGGAAGACCCAACATGAGATGGATTGACTTGATCAAGGAAACCACAGTCCTTGGCTTCCAAGACTCACCAAGGCTGTTAATGACAGGACATTTTGGAGATCATTAATTCATAGGGTCTCCAGAAGTCGGAAGTGACTTGACAGCATTTAACACTCACACACACAAAAAAGCATACCATTTGTTAACTCAGGTCTTGCAAACTGAAGGTTGTGGCTTTCCTACACTAAAATGAAATCATCAACTCCAGGGGTCATTTCGAGCGCAGGGGAGCGCAGGGGAGCTCAGGGGAGCGCAGCTCCGGGAGTTGATGCCAGCCCCCCCCCCCCCGGCATGGGGGAATGCCTGCTTGTGTCATGGCTGCAGCAAAATGATCCTGTCCCGTCCCCTGGAAAGGTCCTCATTCCTCCAACCAGCCTTCTGAAGGTTTCATCCACCACTGAAGCTATCCTCCCAGAATAGTGGTATTTCTGAGGCTTGGATTAGTCACTGTCCCCTCTCTGCCAGCTCTTTCTCTCTCTCTCTCTCTTTCTCTCTCTCTCTCTTCTTTCTTTCTTGCCTTCTGACATACTTCCAGTGATGTCAGGTGGTGTAGCATATGCAAATAAGTTATGCTAATGAGTTATGCTAATGAGCTCCTGCACCTCTTTTTCTACGAAATGACCCCTGATCAACTCTAATAGGATAGTTACACATGGAAATATGTTGGTTCTCTACCAGTATTCCTAGACCACATGGTGACTGGGCCACTTTCAAGTATATCCCCATTAGAATATTAGAAACATAGAATCACAAGAGTTGGAAGGGGCCATAAAGGCCATCTAGTCAAACCCCATGCTCAATGCAGGATCAGCCTAGAGCATCCCGGACAAGTGTTTGTCCAGCCGCTGCTTAAAGACTGTTAGTGAGGGAATGCACACCACCACCTCAGGTAGCTGATTCCACAGTTGAGTAACTCTTACTGTCAAAAAGTTTTCCCTAATATCCAGCCAGTACCTTCCCACCCTCAATTTAAACTCATTAGTGCGAGTTTTAACCTCTGCTGCCAGCAGGAACAGCTCCCTTCCCTCCTCCGAGTGACAGCCCTTCAAATACTTAAAGAGAGCAATCATGTCCCCCCTCAAGCTCCTCTTCTCCAGACTGAACATTCCCAAGTCCCTCAGCCTTTCCTCACTGGGCTTGGTCTCCAGGCCCCTGATCATCCTTGAAACTCTCCTCTGCACCCACTCCATTCTGTCCACATCCTTTTTGAAGGGAGGCCTCCAGAACTGCACACAGTACTCCAGGTGCAGCCTGACCAAAGCAGTGTACAGCAGGACTATGATATCTTGCAATTTGGATTTTATGCCTCTGTTGACACACCCCAAGATTGCATTAGCATTTTTGGTTGCATCATCACACTGGCTGCTCATATCTAACCTACAGTCCACCCGTACCCCAAGATCTTGTTCACACACACTGCTACCCAAAAGTGTATCCCCCACCCAGTATGCACGTTCCCCATTTTTGTTACCCAGATGTAGAACTCGGCACTTATCCTTGTTAAATTGCATCTTGTTCACATCCGTCCGCCCACTCTTCCAGTGTGTTCAGATCTCATTGAGTTCTATATCTTTTGGTGTGTTTGCTGCTCCTCCCAATTTGGTGTTATCCAGATCATTTATTTAAAATATTGAAAAATACCAGGGTCAGAACTGAGCCTTGTGGCACCCCACTAGACACCTCTCTCCATTCAGATGAAATGCCATTGACAACTAGTCTTTGAGTGCGGTTCTCCAGTTCCCTATCCAGTGAACTATCCTAGAGTGCAGTCCACAGTCCTCTAGTTTACCCATCAGACCATCATGGGGAACCTTGTCAAATGCTTTACTGAATCCAGGTAAACAACATCAACAGCATTCCCTTGATCCAGTAAGCTCATCACTCAATCAAAGAAGGAAATGAGGTTGGTCTGGCAGGACCTGTTGGGGACAAATCCGTGCTGACTTCCCCAGATCACCAAGTTGGCCTTTAGATGCTCACAGATCAATCCCTTTAAAATCTGCTCCAGGATCTTCCCTGGGACAGAGGTCAAACTGACTGGCCTGTAGTTTCCTGGGTCATCCCTCTCCCTTTTTTGAAAACTGGGATAATAGCTGCTCTCCTCTAGTCTCGTGGCACATCTCCCATCTTCCAAGAGGTCTGGAAGATGATGGACAAAGGCTCTGCAAGCTCTCTACAGAGTTCTTTGAACACTCTTGCTCAAAGTCTTAAAAGTGCAGAAAAGGGCAACTAGTTGGAACACTTTCCCTATGAAGAAAGGTTAAAGTGCTTGGGGCTCTTTAGCTTGGAGAAATGATTCCTGAGGGGTAACATGATCGAGGTTTACAAGATTATGCATGGGATAGAGCAGGTAGAGAAAGAAGTCCTTTTCTCCCTTTCTCACAATACAAGAACTTGTGGGCACTCAATGAAATTGCTGAGCAGTTGGGTTAGAATTGATAAAAGGAAGTAGTTCTTCACCCAAAGAGTGATTAACACATGGAATTCACTGCCACAGGAGATGGTGATGGCTACAAGCACGGACGGCTTCAAGAGGGAACTGGATAAACATATGGAACAGAGGTCCATCAGTGGCTATTAACCACTAGGTATAGATAGGAACTCTCAGTCTGGGGCAAGTGATGCTCTGTATTCCTGGTCTTGGGGGGGGGGGGGGGGACAGTGGGAGGGCTTCTAGTGTCCTGGCCCCACTGGTGGACCTCCTGATGGCATCTGGTATTTTTGGCCACTGTATGACAGAGTGTTGGACTGGATTGTCAACTGGCCTGATCCAACATTGGCTTCTCTTATGTTCTTATGTTTTGTGGTGATTACTGTGTTGAATTGCTGTTGTTCATGATATAAGGCAATTGGGGGGAAGGCTGGTTTCGGGGTTAAAAAACTGGGGGGAACTAAATAAACCAAGTGGCACACTCAGGGGACTAGCATGGTCAACAGATGGGACATGGTACTTTTTAAATGGGTTTTGGTTCTTGGTATAATTTAGCTCTGAAGTAGAAAGCCCAGAAGTACAAGAAGTTTGATTTGGATGTGTCCTCAGTCTCAGCCATTTTGCATGCATAAGCTTAAAAGAATTAACACACCTTTCCCTATAGTGTGGTTTTCCCTAAGGTATTTCTCTCCCTGTGTATCTTGTCTCTCCGATGCATTCAAATTATAGCCATTTCCTAAAATTCTCTTGCTATGGAGCCATAAAGAAGAGCGAGATAATGTTGTTTGCTCTGTGTGCTGACTCGAGAGCTTTTACTGTCTTAATGAGAAAAGTTATTCATTTTTAAAGGTATCTTAGGAATGAGGATACTTATTTACGGAGACAATATCTTGATTGCAGCATTTGGGAGAGCTCTTAAGACTGCACACCTATGCCACATTTCACTTGCTAAAGACCTTGTGGAAAACAGAGAATGTTTTATGCATAAGGATTCTTCAGCTGGGCTTGGCTTTAGAACAGCCACTTACTAAAGCCACACTATCACTCTGAATCACTAAAGCACAAAACCAGAACCGCGAGCACCATGGTATCCCTTCCTCTTTCCAAAGGCAAACTTGATTTATTCTCACAACCACCTTGTACGGCAGCTTTTGCAATTGGCCTCTAATAATCTTCATTCTGAAGAGGGATTTGAATCCTAACTCCTCTGGCTCCATGCCCACTCCACTTTGAGCACCTGAGGCTGCCTTAGACTGAAAGTTCTGTTCTTCCATCTAACTGATGGTGGACGTCCAGAGTAGTCGGCACTCATATACACTTCAGAATCAATGACTTTTTCCACAATCTTCCTTGAACTTCAGAATGCTTAGTGGGCAGTGACCTTATACATGTTTTTTCTAGTAACAACAGTGCCATGAAAAGCACCCAAGTATGTCCATGTATGCCACCAACATGGGGAACAAATTATAAATCACCCTTTTGAATGGTTGGGGGAGTATATTGCTGGCATGGCTCAGTTACAGGTCAGTGTTCACTTCCCTAGACTGGACAGGAATGCCTTGATCGTGCCATGTCAGCTTCTATTTTAGTCATACCAGGTCATTTGAGTCTCTGGAGAGGGATGTGACTGTGGGAACATTTTTTCGTCCATCCAGAATGCACACAAGTTATACTGCCTGCTTTCTCTGACCCATCCCAAACCATCGAAAGCAAACTATTAAAGGGTAACACAGAAGACAGAAATGTCTCTCTCTTCCTCTGCCTTTGATATTTTCTTCTTTTATGTTGTAGCATGTTTATCATTGTGATAATAAATAGCATGTTAATGAATTTCCAAATAGTCTTGTATCTTAAAAAAATATATAGGTTTATAGTCTCTCCTTCTTTTCCTTGATCAAGCTTGAAATGATTAATAATAATAATAATAATATGTAGGGTGGTTGCTTTGGTTCCCAGCTTCATCTTTCTGCCATCTGCAGGCACAAATGCATTTTAAAACGCTATAAAAATTAAGTGAAAAACAAAGATCAAACTAAATTCCTAACGACAGCCATGTCATATAAAATAATAAGCCCAATTCTGTATCTGCAGTGCCTATAAAAAAAGTAATTTTTAGCCTACCAGATCTCCCCCCGCCCCCCCGCATTTCTTCTTCCTGGCTGCTATTTTCTCCTTATCAAGGCATGTTCCCAATACGGCTTGTTGGAGTTTCTGTTTTCTGCCTGTCAATAATTTTCAAGATCTGTGTTTTATTTTAACAAGAGAGAGAGAGCACAAACGAGAGAGAGAGAGAGAGAGAAAGGGGGGGCATCCCTCGCTTCCTCTCCCTCCTAACCAGCAATTTATTACACTCTATAAACATAAAAGTGTGCAATTTATGTGCTCAAACGCCTTCATGTGCTTGAATCATACTAATTTCTTCAAATCATTTTGGAAGAATTAGGGATGTGTAAATTGCTTCTACCGCAAGAGGTAAGTTTAGCATCTGCAGCTCAAATCAGTCTTTAGTTTCAAACCTCCAAGAGCAGAAGAAGCCTTTTGTTGAAGCAGAAATAACTCTCTTCACTATTATTGGCTTGAAGACAGCTGGATTTAGTGTCTTCCTGTAGTTTCAGCGCTTGCCTTTTTTAAAAAGGAAAAAAAAAATCCCTGCATTTGATTCACATTAATCATTTTCCATCAGCCATCTGTCATTATCCTCTATCATTTGCTAGAAATGCTGTAATAATTAGATCTCTTTTGAAACAATTAAACAAAAAAAGGTTGAGGAGATACTTGCAGCACTTAAATTCGATGGATTTCAATGGTGCCGTCTTATGCAGAGTTACTCCAGTTTAAGCCCGTTGATGCAGGGGCGTCGACTTTCTAAATCCCCGGGGGGGGCAGGGGCTCTCTCGTGCGCGCGCGCTTTGCGCGCGCGCACGGGACCATGTCCCTGCCGCTCTTCCCCCCCCCCCCAGGGAGGCAGACCCGCGGTGGCGGCAGCCAGCTGGCCGGCTGACTGCCGCCCGAGCGAAGCGCGCGCACGCGCGCCTATGTCCCTGCTGCTCCGCCCCCCCCCCCCGGCCCAGGGAGGCAGACTGGCGGCAGCGGCAGCAGCCAGCTGGCCAGCTGACTGCCGCCTGAGCGAAGCGCGCGTGCTTCGCGCGCCTATATCCCTGCCGCTCCGTCCCCCCCCCCCAGCCCGGGGAGGCAGACCCGCGGCAGCAGCCAGCTGGCTGCTGGGCGAGCATTTTGCCGGGGGTGGCTGAGCCCCCCCCGGGAAATTTCGGGGGAGGCTCGAGCCCTCGAGCCCCCCCGTAGTTGACGCCCATGCGTTGATGGGCTTAGACTTGAGTAAGGCCCATTGAAGGGCTTGGACTGCGGTGACTCCTCATACAGCACTGTATTATGGCAAGAACTCTTAGAGGTGTGGGAACTCATTCCACAGCTTGTGGAGGGCCTTATGTGCATTATCATGAACCAGAAGAACTGCCATTTATTTCCTCTCTTGGCATGAGATTGTCATCTTCTGGGCATGGAACAGTGGTCACCGCATGTGTGGAGGGGGAGGTATTTGTGAATTTCCTACATTGTGCAGGGGGTTGGACTAGATGACCCTGGAGGTCCTTTCCAACTCTATGATTCTGTGAGACCTGCACCTCAGGAGGCCTCTCAGTTTACCTGTCTTCCTGGCAATGTCTGTTTCAAGGTGGGAACCACCTGTCAACCACAAGCCTCATCAGGCAAGGACTTTGCACACCTTCCCTGAAACATGGAGATGGCACCATATTGGGGAACAGTTCTCAGAAGAGCAACAGGTGGCTCTTGAGCAGTGTTCCCTCTAAACTGTGTTAGTGTGAGCTAGCTCACAGTTTTTTAGCCTCTAGCTCACACATTTTTGTCTTAGCTCAGGCAGGATGGCTCCAGAGCAAACTAACTTATGCAGTAACCAAATTGCTCGCTCACAACTTTAATGCCAGTAGCTCACAAAGTAGAATTTTTGCTCACAGGACTCTACAGCTTAGAGGGAGCCTTGCTCCCGAGCCACTAAGTATCACTGCCTTAAGCAGACTCTTAAGAAGTAATAATCCAAAATATTGTGGTAAACATAGGTTGCAATCACATGCACAATTAGCCCCGACATAGGTGCGAATGCCTGGCAGATTAAAGGAGTGCGATCACACAACGACATCTGGGAAATGCCCTGCAGCCATCGGCAACCTGTTTTGCTCCACCACACAAGCAGATTTAAAAGAGACCTCAGAAAGTCTGGTAGCAAACAGGTTGCTATGCGCCACAGACAGACTTTCCCGCATCTGATTGCTCCAGCACCCTCTCATGGCATCAGGATGGTCAGATCAGGCCATCCCAACTCCATGCCGTTGTTTTTTGCCCTTCTCAGTATGCCCATCATTGCACACTCGATAGGGAGCCCTCAGGGCTGAAGTGCAAATCATTGATCCGTCATTTAATCACATCAGAGACAAATGGCAAAACCCCCGCCCCGACTCACCTGTGGTTGTGTCTGATCACACAGTGGCGGGCTGTGCCCACAGCTTCAAAAGATATATGATTGTGCAACTGCAGGTCACCTTCCGGTGGAGGAAATAGCCTCTCTCTCCCCCCTGCTTTATTTCGCATGTGTGACTGCAACCATAGCTAGAACTTTCCAAGGTTTCCATGTCTTGTTGATACCAGTTGGCCAGATGCCATGGACTGGGCATGATGGTCAATGCTGTACAAACTGTGATCATGAAATGCAGTCATGTACTTTCTGCTGCCTGATGAGTCCCAGGCAGGCAGCAAAACCAAGAGATTTAACAGGTCCCACTGTGTATGGCAGGGAGGGAAGGCAGCATGGTATAGCCTGATCTCATCAGATCTCGGAAGCTAAGCAGGGTTGAGTGGCCACTAAGGAAGACTGTGCAGAGGAAGGCAATGGCAAACCACCTCTGCTTCTCATTTGCCTTGGATGCCCCTTGTTAGGATTGTGACTTGACAGTACACAGGTATGTAGTATATATGCTGGTGGGCGGCATTCAACTTGCTTGGTTTCAAGCTCTCCAGGCACAAGTATAGATTTACTAATGTAATCACTGTACTAGATTTTTCTCCACTTGACAAGGATTCTGAATGTATGCTTTTTAAAACTCTAATTACTGCACGATTGGTACATGCAATAGAAGAGACACAGCTATACAGGGAGGCAATGACTGCGCTGAACATTCCCAAAGTGGCTTTTATATCCCCCTTCTTTTTTTTGCCGTCAAGTCGCAGCTGACTTGTGGTGACCCTGTAGGGTTTCCAAGGCAAGAGGCATTTAGAAGTGGTATCCGATTGCTTGCCTCTGCACAGTGACTCTGTTATTCCTTGGCAGTCTCCCATCCAAACACTAACCAGGGCTGCCCTTGCTTAGCTTCTGAGGTGACTGGGCTAGCTTGGGATACCCAGGTCAGGATGTCCCATACAGCATTGCAAATTCTGAATGCTGTACATAGCTGTTTGCAAGGTGTTGCAGCCAGGGCAGATTTAAGCAAGCCCCAAGTGCAATTTTCTAAGGATCCATGAGGATCACGTGCTCTAATGTGCTTAATGTGTAAGATCAAATGGTTATCACATATCTGGAAGATACTGATGTTGTCCTAATTTACTGTCTCCTTCTGGAAGAATGTGGATGGACTAAGGGAAGGACCCTCCAGCATTCCTACTGCACCACCACCCAACTGTGAGAAAATGACAGGATGCAAAAGAAAACAGGAGTCTTAGTTACTAACTAGCAGTATTTATACTTATGGTATAGAACAAGGGTCCCCAACCTTTTTGAGCCTGTGGGCAGCTTTGGAATTCTGCCATGGGTGCTGGTCTCAACCACAAAATGGCTTCCATGGGAGGCAGAGCCACACGAGAGCACACCCAGACGCAGTTCAGCTGTAGTACAATGAAGAAGAGGGTAAATTGAACAAATGTACTTGGAACCAGGAGTGAGAGAGATAATAAAAACAACACTGTGGTGCCAGCTGCCACCAAAGCAACATTATTTTAATCCACAGAGCCAGCCAGATCTTCATTGTCCAATCAGAAGCTGTGCTGGCAAGACTCACTATCCAAAAACATGTGAAGGGCACTAGTTAGGTTAGGGCTGCCAGATCCCCTGGCGGGCAGGGGTTTGCCCACTCTAGGGACCCCTGACATGTTGGCCCGGATCTGGCCGGCAGGGGGAACCCTGCCTCCAAAGTGCCTGGATCAGGTATCATAGAGTTTTCAGGCCAAATGCTAGAGCATCTCCCCAGTGACATGCCTAGCATGATGATGTCACTTCCGGGTGATGTCATCATGGTGCTTGTGCACGAAACTCCTGAACATGGAGGTTCTCCCCCCCCCCGCTGGAAACAGGTAGGAGACCTGGCAACCCTAAGGTAGGTTGTCAGAAGGCGTGGAGTGCATGGATACCACATTGGGGACCCCTGGTCTAGACTAACACATTTTCAGCAAGTATGGCTTATCATGAACCCAATTCCATGTTGGAAACAAGGTCTATTGTGCACTAACTTGAAGAGGATAAGACGATCAGCCTATAGGGGCTAGCTAAAGGACTGCTAGTTAGCATAGCTAGATTAGGGACTAACCACAATTTCAAATTATGTCCTTCTTGTCTCCTGATTGGCTCTTTGGAAACTTCCTGCTTCAACTGGGCCCTCCCATTCATTCCTGTCTCTCACTGCAGTTAGTTAAGCCTCTCTCCCTCTCCTCTGTTCTATCAGAGTTTATTTCTTCTTTAATAAACTGAGTTAATTTCTTTAAACAGTTGGTGCTCTGTTCGTCTGCATGTTTAAACTCTGCCAACATTCTGCTCAGGTGTTAAAGGTCTAGGAGCCAGGGGTCATTTTGAGCAGGAGCTCGGAGGAGAGTAGCTCCAGGAGTTGGTGCCAGCCCCTCCCCCCCCTCCCGCGGGGGAATGCCTGCTTGTGTCATGGCTGCAGCAAAATGACCCCATCCCCTGGAAAGGTCCTTGTTCCTCCGACCAGCCTTCTGAAGGCTTCAGCCACCACTGAAGCTATCCTCCCAGAATAGTGGTATTTCTGAGGCTTGGATTAGTAGCTGTCCCCTCTCTGCTAGCTCGCTCTTCCTTCCTTCCTTCCTTCCTTCCTTCCTTCCTTCCCTTTCCTTTCCTTTCCTTTCCTTTCCTTTCTGTCTTCTTTCTTTCTTGCCTTCTGACATACTTCTGGTGATGTCAGGGGGTGTGGGATATGCAAATAAGTTATACTAATGAGTTATGCTAATGAGCTCCTGCACCTCTTTTTCTACGAAATGACCCCGGCTAGGAGCCATCACCTCCATGAAACCTGATGGACTTTAGGCTTGATGAGGCAGAAAGAGGGAACATGAAAAAAACAAGTAGCCCTATCATGTAGTTATGGCTTTGTACAGCAGGCTTGGTCTCCTCTGGAAAGCCCCCAGTCCTGACAAGGCCCACCATGACTGGCCCACTGGGGGCCAGTCAGTTATTGCCCTTTGGATCTACCTGTCTTTGCCTCAGACTCATGTATGTAGAATAAATAGCTGCAGCCTTGGTTCTTTAGAGAACAAACAACTTGCTTTCTTC
Organism: Lepidodactylus listeri; assembly: GCA_029233225.1. NCBI lineage: Eukaryota > Metazoa > Chordata > Lepidosauria > Squamata > Gekkonidae > Lepidodactylus > Lepidodactylus listeri. Next base: position 52,065,686 of record JARCFY010000001.1, on the reverse strand, counting down.
TTGCTTCCTTTTTGTATGACCCAGGAAGGTAGCCTTAATAGTTCTTTAAGGAACGCTAATTATATAGGCCCTTTAAAACTCCTTTTTATGCCTTTTTACTTGCCGCTGCTGGTTTTTTTGTCTCCATTGCCAGACGCTGTCAAAGAAAGTAATCTTGTACAATAAATTGGAGATTAAAGGAAGGCTGGTTCTGTAATTCTAAAGAAATTCCAGGTAGTGTGTTTTTAAAGACAGCCTGCATATCAGCAATTTATAATTAAAAAAAGGAGATAAACCTGAAATTTAAATTGGGAATGGAGGGGACAAATATTTGTAAGGCACATTCATTTTTATGAAAAAAGAAAATAAATGTTCTTTCTGAAGAGTTAAGCAATTACAAAATCTATTATTGCACCTAAAAATGTCCTGTTTCATGTCTGTCCATGTTAAGCCTATGAAAAACAAATTAGAGCTTCCAAAGTGGATTATTTTAGCAGCTTTAAACATTTCCAATCCACCATCCCATTCCGTGTTTGTACAAGACAAAAATAATAGGAAACGCTAGGGGAAAGAGATGCAAAATCAGTGTGGATTAACACAGGTTTGAAGCAGTGGCATGCTTGCAAATGTTTGGAATCTGAGCTTTTCCAATGGATTTTTTTTTAATTAAAGAGGGTGTTTCAGCTCAAGATTGGTTCATCATGTTATTTCACCGTTTATTTGGTTCATTTTATAATATTGGTCCATAAGCCATGGCATGAATCAGAATGTAATTCCCTAGCTTATGTATAAACAACCACTGTCAGAATCAGATGGGAAATGTAGAGGCAAAAGCTCTTGCCTCAGGCTGCATGGAAACAAGTTATAGAAGGTAAATTCAGGTGGGTAGCCTTGTTGGTCACAGAACAAACTTTGAGTCCAGTGGCACCTTAAAGACCAACAAAATTCAATTCTGGATATGAGCTTTTGTGTGTGTAGAAGGGTACATATAGGGCTGTGTGTTGGTTAGGGTCAGTTTAGGATCTGGAATATGTAGGTTCAAATCCCTAAATTCACTAGGTAACCTTGGCAGGTCAGTCACTCTCTCTCTCAGTCCAGCCTTACCCCTACAGTGTTGTTGTGAGAAACAAGGGGGAGAACTGGAGGAAGGGTGGAAGAAACATGTATGTATAGAGAAAAACATGCACAAGCGCTGACAAGGAAACGACAACTGTAGGTGCAAAGGACATGAGGATCAGCAAGTGTTTTAGAGAGCTGAAATCCTCAGAAAGAGGTGAGGGAGGCAAATTATAGTTCTGGTTGCTGTCTTGGAAGAGAAACTTTGCAGTGTGTGTCCAAGTAAGTGTTTCTCCAAGTACTAGGGTTGCCAGGTCCCTACGTGATGCCGGCGGGGGATGGAGCTTCCATGCATAGTGTGCACATTGTGATTACATCACCCATAAGTGACATCATTATGCTAGGCACATCTCCAGGGGGATGCTTTAGCATTCAGCCAGAAACTCTATGGTACCATAGAGTTTTTAGGCTGAGTGCTAGAGCACCCGCCCCCTGGCAACATGCCTGGCACTTTGGGATGGTGTTCCCCCCACCGGCTGGATCTTGGCCAGCAGACTGGTGACCCCTAAAGCAGGCAACCCCTCGCCACCCCTGAGGGAATGGCAGGCCTACCAAGTGCGTGTCTCATGGGTGTCTCTTTCTGTTTAACCTGATAGCTGCCCCTCTTTCCTAGGAGAACAGTAATGTGTTGTCGGGGTTCATTCTGTGAAGGGGGCTGTGACTCATGAGTAGGCCCTGTGAAGTCAGAACAGCAGCCAGCAGTAGCATGAAGCATGATTAGGGAGGAGGAGGATGGAGCTGGAAGTGCTGTACTGTTGCTGTAGGAATGCCGCAGACAGCTGGCCAGCTAGAGAGGGAAGCAAGAAAGCGACTGCTGGAGTCAAAGAAGGAGATGCGGCTGAAGAGCTGGCCGAGGGAGCCTTGGGCAGGGGCAACACAGAGGTACAGTTGTGGAGAGCTCGCCGGAGGCATCAGGAGGAAGCCCAGCAGAATGCTCAGGAATTGCCAACGGACGATGCTTTCCACCATCAACAAACTAGCCATTTTCCCTACATGGCTAAGATTAGATTATGTAAAGCTGGCTGTTCCCACCTCTTCTTTGGTCTTAGTTGCCACCTTTTTTCTGTAAACACCCAGCAGAACAACTCCTGGGCAAACGCTTGTGAGATTGCCTAGGCACAGCAGGTGGGCTGGCCACAGAATAAAGGCATAGAGACTAATGCAAACAACATGGCAGCTGGATGGCCACAGCAACAATATGAAGCTACTCAAGGCTGAGGCCTTGCTTTGCGTACCCACAGGAATTTGCACTTGGGACAGGGCTTTCTTGGCTGGAGCTCCAAAGCAGTGTCAGGCTGCGGTCACATGGCCCTTTAAAGCGGGAGGAACTGCTGTTTCCTCCCGCATTTAAAGGGATCATCCACAACAGCTGGGACAAATCCCATGCCGAAGGGGGCTTAATGGCGGGTTCCTCCTGCATTTTCTGACCCCGGGAAAATCAAGTGTTTTCCCGGTGGTCGTACGAGGAACCCGTGATTTAGCTGATCTGGATAGCCCTCTCTCACAATGATTGTGAGAGAGGGCTGTCCCAATCATCCCTCCAGTTCCCCCCCTTTTGCACTTGGGCACTCAAGCGCCCAAGTGCAAAAAGGGGGCAGACTTACCAGGAGGCCGGGGGGGGGGCTCAGGGAAGGGTGCCCCCGGCCACTGCCACCAGCCTCCGCCTCTGCCACAATCCTTCTCCTATGCTGCTGCCGCCGCAAGCCTCCTTCGCTGACACCGCAAACCTCCACCGCCACTCGCCTTCGCTCGCATCCGCTGCTGCCGCCTCTGCCCGCTGATCCCTTTATATATATATATATTAAAAAAATGGTCCCTTTAAATCCGGGAGCCCTTCCGAATTTAAAGGCTGGTGTGACCACAGCCTCATTCTCTCCCTCATGAGAGTTACTCCTTGCCTACCCACCAACTCTCATGCTTCCAGAGGGCATTTATAGACAGCGATTTTCTGGTGTTGCTGTTCTTGTTTGGTCTATGTTTTCATTGTTTTGGTATGTTGTTCGCTGCCTTATATACATTACTAGTAGAAAGGTGGGATGAAATAGTATTGCAAATAAATAACATTTTCAGCTCTGAAATCAGAGCTTTTTTTTTTTTTTTTTTGTCTGACAACCAGGTTTACAAAGTTATTTACTCAGGGGTCCATTGGAGCAGGAGCGCATAGGAGTGCAGTTCCAGGAGTGAGGAGCCCAGGGGGCGGGCACATGACCAAGCCCTGCCCCCTCCTTGGCTTCCCCAAGCAGTGCAGAGGCACAGCGCCTTGGGGAAAGCCCTGCTAGGGTCTTTATTGTTTTTAATGTTTTGTTTTAACATTGATAATTTCATCATTGTTCCTTTTATGACTGTGTATTGCTTTTCCAAAGACTTGCTCAAGGTGGCATATAAATTTTCTAAGTATACCATTTTTTATCTGGGCACATGGCACATAAGTACTGGAGAAATTTCACCAAACCTTCAGCAGCTTCCACTCCATCAGTTTGGTGTAGTGCTCAGGAGTTGTACTCTAATCTGGGAGAACCGGGTTTGACTCCCCACTCCTCCACATGCAGCTGCTGGTGTGACCTTGGGCCAGTCACAAGTTCTCTCAGAGCTGTTCTCTTATGAGCAGTTCTCAAAAGACCTCTCTCAGCCCCACCTACCTTACAGAGTGTCTTGTTGTGGGGAGGGGAAGGGAAAGGGATGGGTGGTGCACATGTCCTGGGTATCTCAAGTCTACTTGAAACCTGGTGGTTTCAAGGGAGCAAGAAGAGAATGAGGGTGTGTTCTTTATGCTTATTTTTATTGCACAAAGTATTGGTTGGGGAAGGGAATAGAGGAAGAGCAGGTCAGTTTCACTCACCTGTGGAGTGGAGCCTGAGGGGTGGGTGTTGCCTTCTGACACACTTTTGGAATATTAGGGGGTGTGGCATATGCAAATGAGTTATGCAAATGAGCTCCTGCACCTCTTTTTCTACGAAATGACCCCTGCATTTACTCACATCCAGTTGTCTGCTGTCTTCAATTATCTCCACATTGGTGGATAATTAATAAGGCACTGTTTGGATGTAGACTGCGGAAATGGCATAGGGATGGAAATACTATGTTCTAGTCTCTGTTTTGTTTTTGTAAATCCCTGCAGCAAAAAAGAAGAAGCTATAATATGGTAGGTGGATAATGCATAGTGTAAACCTAGTAGTGCCAAGGTATTGCTGTGCTCTGTTGGCACCACACCTATGGCTTTCTGTTTCTTGACTTTCTTAGAGATTTGATCCTTGCTTTTGAGTCATTTTATTGATTTATTAAAATGTTTCACCTTGCCTTTCCTCTTACCTGAATAATGTGTTTACAGTAATAACTGAACCAGTGTTGTTGTTTCAAAAGGGACAACGTTTGCTTCAATTGGCTTGCTCCTAACAGTCTGAACCAGTTGCAGTTACCAGGTTGTCTTCGAGGGCAAACCAACACAGGTTGTATTACAGTGATTCAACTGTGAGGTTACAGAAGCATGGACCAGTGTGTCCAAATCAACTAAGTCTGAGAAAGGAGAGTGGTGGCAAACCAGATAGAGCTGATAGAAGGCACTCCTGGCCACTGTGCCACTGTGCTTTTCAAACAGCAAGGCTGGGTCCATGAGCACCCCCCTAAGCTATGAACCCCCTCTGAAAAAGCCATCTGCATTCAGGACAAGTTAATCCAGTCTCTCTAGAGCATCAGTCTTTCTGACCATGGTTACCTCTGCCTTGTCTGAATTCAGCTTCAGCTTGTTCCTGCAGCCAAAACACCAGTTCAGAACCAAGATCTGGATACTTTGATAATGAAATGTAGAGTTGGGGTGTCATCTGCATCTGACAACAGCAAACCCCAACACTCCAGGAGATCTCATTCAGCAATATCAACTAAATATCACAGATGGAATTTCAGAGATCCTTGCCTCTTTTTGAAATTTGTTCTCTGCTTCTGAGTCATTGTGATCACATGAAGCTGGCTTCTCCTAAGTCAGACCATTTGTCTGTTGAGGGCAGTATTGTCTACTCTGGCCAGCAATGGCTCTCTGGGGTTAGAGGTAAAGGTCTTTCATATCACCTGCTATCGAATCATCAGTATCCCTTGAAAATTTAATAACAAATTTCCTATCGACAAATGAGCATCGAATGGATATAAGTGGGGCAGTTTAGCATGGAAATATAAACCTGCAAGGATATTCTGTGCATTTTTTCCCCATAAGAGAAATAGAATTTTTCAAATTGTGCTTTGAAAGAACTCAAAGTGTTAAACATTAAGTAACAACATGAAGGGAAAGGTTACAGCTGCAGCAACTGGCCACTCCACTTGTGTGATCTGTGCGGTACAATTTCCTGGTATATAGATCTCACAATCATATGCTGTCACACCATGGATCTACATGTATACACTCCTGCACATTTGTGTGCATACATGTACGTGCATTGGGGTGTTGCGTATGGAGGGAAAGGGTTGGCACAGAGGTTACATTGCTCTTCCTGGCACTTTCTTCTGCCCTTTGGTAATTGAATATGTTTGGTATTCCAACATCTTCTTTTACCCAAAAGGTGGACTGCCTCTTTTTCATTTTTAAACACTAGATTAGTAAAATATGGACAGTTATGATGGAAAAATGTTACATAATTTTAAGCTTGAGCACATAGTGGGACTTAAAAGCTTAATACTCAGCTACTTACATTGACATGTATTTGACCTTCTGTGCATGGGAGTTTGCCCATGTTCCTCTCCATTCTTGCAGTTCCTTCTGACCCCTAGAAAGACCAAGGACTCATGTGTAGGGAAGAGATGTGTGAGTTGCTGGGCTGGAGTGGGGAAGGCCAAAACCAACCCCATTTTCTCATTGGAATATGGATAATCTTGCTCAGGTCTTGCAAACCAAGGTTTGCAACTGCCTTCAACTTTCCCTAGCATTATTGCCTTTTCCAGTGACTCTCGTCTTCTCATAAGGTGACCAGAGTACAATAGCTTCAGTTTAGTCAATTTAGCTTCTAGGGAGAGTTCAGACTTGATTTGATCTAGAATCCACTTATTTGTCTTATTTTGACGTACAGATGATTTTATGACCCGTCTTGTTCATTGAGATTTATTATAGTAATTTCTCGGCAGTTTCAGAGATGTTTTACATCTAGAGTTCCCAACCTCTAGGTGGGCCCTAGAAATCTCCTGAAATTAAAAGTTAACTACAGGGATCAGTTCCTCGGGGGGGAAATGGCTGCTTTAGAGAGTGGGTTCTATGGCATTGTACCCCACTGAGCTCCCTCCCCGCCCTGAACCTCAAGTACCACCCTCAGATCTCCAGGAATTTCCCAACCCTGTGCTGGTAAACCTATATAAATCTATGTGTGTTTGTGTTTGTATGTAGAATATGAAATGATGCAATTTGCAAAGTGCTGGTGGTGGAAAGTGCTGTCAGGTCACCTGTCAGGTCAGCCTACCCTATACAGTTTTCAGAGGAAGAGGCATTCAAAGGTGCTTTGATATTGCCTGCCTCTGAGACATGTCCCTAGACTTACTTGGTGGTCTCCCATTCAAATACTAACCAAATACTAACCAGACCTACTTAGCTTCTGAGATCTGACGAGACTGGGCTAGCTGGAGCCATCCAGGTTAGGGTATTTGCTAAGTCCTGGAGGCAATAACACTCCCTCTAGGGCATCCCCCCACAAATCTGGAGGTGTTAAAATATGAATGTTTTGTTCTTCTCTTCTGTGGACTGACTGCATTTTGTTCATTCTGCCTGCCATTTGAGATCTGATTGCCTCTGGATTCTGCACCAGAGCAAATGAAGAAGCTTCTGCCTGGTATAGAGCAGAACACCCCCCCCCCCCAACCATAGCCCATCTGTGGTAGCAGGATTCACTGGAGTCAGTCATGCCAAGTGGAGCTGAACAGTCATTCCAGAGAATTGAATGGGGAAGCCCAACCACACCCAGAGCTTGGCATTCCAATCATTAATCCAAAGACCCACAGTAATTAAATTGGTTTGTGACTAGCAGAACTCGTCTCTATTAGTGTTTCCATTCCCGAAACACAGGCTTCATGTACGTATTTGGGTCAGTATGTTTTGTTTTCTGTCTTTAGACTGTTTGCTCAGCAATTCCAAGTTGGTGCCCTTTTAAGTACCCATCAAACCCTACTTCTTTCCATAAGCTGAATCAGCCCCTTAACACATAATTAAATGAAAGCATTATAGAGCCTGATATAAATCCAGACTTTACTATTGTAATTCCTAATGCTGCTGTCTTTGAGCTCTGTAGCCCTATAGATTTCCACCTTCTCAGATACTCTTTTTAAGCTGGGCCCACTTCCCAGACCAAATGAAAAAACATTAAAAAAATATTGCATATCTATACTATAAATCTGTATCAGTTTATACCAGTTTAACTGTCCTGACTTCCATAACTGGTTAACTAAGAAGAGAAGAGATTGGATTTATAACCCACTCTTCACTACCTGAAGGAGTCTCAGAGCAGCTTACAATTTCCTTTCCCTTCCCCTCCCCAAAACAGACACCCTGTAAGGTAGGTGGGGCTGAGAGAGCTCTTTCGAGGACTGCTCATGAGCGAACAGCTCTGAAAGAACTTGTAACTGACCCAAGGTCACACCAGCAGCTGCATGTGGAGGAATGGGGAATCAAACCCAGTTCTCCCAGATTAGAGTCTGTGCTCCTCACCACTACACCAAACTGGCTCTATACACCGAACTAAGATTAGAAGTCATGGACTCCACCCTTCATAGAACTACAGTTTCTGTGGATGTTTGTGAACAAAAAAAAAGGACTCTTATATCTAGGGGTACCAGCTTCCAGGTGGGACCTGAGGATCCCCCCTGGTTTTACAACTCTTCTCCAGACTACAGAGTTCAGTTCTGCTGAAGAAAATGGATGCTTTGGAGGGTGGACGCTATGGCATTGTACCCCATGGAGGTCCCTGTCCTCCCCAGACTCCAATACCAAATCCCCAGGAATTTTCCAACCTGGAGTTGGCAACTGTAACCCATCACCCCTTGCAGGTGACAAAGAGGACCCTGGAACCCTTGTTATATCAGATGCAAAAGATTTATAACTTGCCAAATTTGGTAAATACAAAATATAACTTAACAGGTGATAACTTTCCACAGTGCGCATGTATTAATGAGTGAAGAAAATGTTAGCACACTTTCACACACCTGATCAGAAGTCTAAGCAATTACAATCAGCATTGTAACTTTCTTCTTGCCACGTGGTAAGACAGCACAGGTAACTGACTTATCATGCTACTCTTTATTGATTTAGTTATTTATACTTCAACTTTCTCTCCAGTGGGGACAAAAAGAAGCTTACATAGTTCTTCTCTCCTTCATTTTATTTTCACAACAGCCCTGCAAAGTAGCTTAGACTGAGTGTGTGTGACTGGCCCAAGGACACCCAGCAAGCTTCAGCTAGGGTTGCCAGTCTCCAGGTGGTATCTGGAGATCTTCCAGAATTACAAGTACTCTCCAGGTTATAGAAACCTGTTCCCCTGGAGAAAATGGTGGCTTTGGAGAGAGGGATCTATGGCAATGTACCCCACCAAGGTCCCTCCCCTCTCCAAATCCACCTTCAAAATCTCCAGGAATTTCCCAAACCAGACCTGGCAAATCTGGCTTCAACAGCAAAGTGAAGATTCAAACCTGAGTCCTCCAGATCATAGACAGACACTGTAGCCCCTACTTCCTTCTAAATGATCAGTGTTTATATTCTTGCTGGATATTTTCCACAATTACTTTGTATGCTGGTTTCCTGTAATATTCTGCCATGTAGTGAAGTGAAAACCTATTTTAACAATCACACTGAAAAGAAAAAATAATGATTTACTTGTGTGACTTCACATATGCCCAGTGTCTCATTTAACCTGAGAAGCCAGCTGCACAAGCAACAGAAGCCTACCAATTTCTGTTATGGATCTCCAGCATACTCAGGTTACATTCCTGGTGGCGGACAGTGTTGGAAGTGTCTCACTCCTCAGACTTCAGGGGGGAGGGCTACTATAGAGTTAGACTGATAGAGGCCAGGACACAAAGGATCCTCTCTCTTGTCACTCTGCTGCTACCCCTTTGATGTGTAGACTGATAATCTTAGGGACCTTCCTTCCTTCTACCTTCTTTTACAGCCCTCTCTCACACTACATTGCCTCTTCCATCTTGGCACCATGAGAGCAGGACAGATATCTTGCATCTCTAGCCATCCAAGCTAGTTAGAATGGATTAGGAATACTATCTCTACCCTTCCCTACCTAGAAACAGAGTTCTAGCAATAAACTCCTTATTACTTTGAAAAGTTGAAGAAGTCTCCATGTTTCTTTTGTTTTCATGCTTGGACAGAGAGCGCGAGAGAGAGAGAGCGCAATTTAGCCTTCCTGGGTTTAAACTCTAAACTCTGCTAACACCCCAAGAATCCCAACAGACAGCCCAGTTTAAAGCAAGACACCAGCTGTGTGCAGAGGCACTTAGAAGGTATTTGTCATTTCCAAAGCAGATAAGTCAATATGAAAAGGATTCTCTCAAGGCTGAAACTCTAGTTCTGCAACTGGAGCTGCACCCACAAAGCAAGGATTCTCTGTGGGCGATTCTGCATCTAGCATTCGTTCCACATTTTCTCAACTGAGAGGGGAAAGTGCAGCTCAAAACCATGTTCAAATACCTCAGGGCAACGCTGTAAAGGTTTCCCTTGTTCGAAAGCCAGTCAGATATGACTCTAGGGATGTGATGCTCATCTCCGTTTCCAAGCCGAAGAGCCAGCACTGTCTAAAGACATTTCCGTGGTCATGTGGCTGGCATGACTAGATGCTGAGGCGCACGAAACGCTGTAATCTTCCCACCAAAGTGGTACCTATTTATCTACTTGCAATTTCTTTTTTTTTGTAAGAAAGTTTTTATTTTTCAAAACATTAAAATTAATACATTTGTTTTATACAAATCCTTTTTTCCATATTATATAACATTTTGTTCTATTTGTATAGTCTTGCTTTTATCTTGTATTGGTGGTTTCCCACCACATCTGAAGCATAACACATTTTCCACTTTATCCAAAATAGTAATATTTATCTCTATGTTTACATTTCTGGTAACGGTTATATATCTTTAAAATACTTATATACCAATTCTTATTTTCTATATTCTTATATAATTCTAAAAAACAAGTTCATTATCTAATTATCCTTAATACATTCATATACTCAATTTCTATTCCTTTATGCTATTATAACCATGTATAAATGTAGTTTTTCATGTCCCAATATTTTTCAACATATTCTTTCAAATCCTCCCAATCTTCTAAAAAAGTCTCTGAGTACAGATTATTCAACTTTCTAGTCCATTTATCCATTTCAGCCATATATAACAATTTTTTCAACCATTCCCACACTTCTGGTATTTTTTCATTTTTCCAATTTTGTGCATACACCATTCTTGCTGTTGTAATCATATACCATATTATTGTCCTTTTCTTTACATTTATCTCTTCTAGTTTAAGTCCAAGCAGTAACATTTCAGGCAACTTCTTAAATGTACATTTCAAAAAAATTTCCATTTCTGCATGTATTATAGACCAATAAGTCTTCACTTTATCACAAGTCCACCACATATGATAGAAAGAACCTTCTTTCTTTTTACATTTCCAACATTTGTTAGACATATTTTGATTAATATTTGCAATTTTTTTTGGTGTCATATACCATCTGTACATCATTTTAAAACAGTTCTCTTTTAGATTATAACATGTAGAAATACTCATTGCATTTTTCCATAAAAATTCCCAAGATTCCATTTCAATGTCTTTGTTTAGGTTTATCGCCCATTTTATCATTTGTTCCTTTACCATTTCATCAGCATTAAACCATTTTAACAATACTTTATACATTTTAGAAATCATTTTTTTCCCATCTTCCTCCCAAATTTGTTCTATTTCATTGCTTTTTTCTCTAAAACCAGATTTTTTATCACTTCTGTACATATCATATATTTGTCTGTACCTTAACCAGCCATAATCAAAGTCCATCTGCTGCTGCTCCTTCAATTTAAAGTCTTTACCATGTCTTGTTAACAGGTCTCTATATTTCAACCAGTCTTGTCCTTTGTAGTGAGATGATGGATTTAAAACTTCTGCAGGTACAATCCACATAGGTATTTCTTCTGGAAAAAAGTTTTTGTATCTTGTCCACGTATCGATTAATGTTCTTCTCAAATAAAGATGCTTAAACATATTGTCCATTTTTGTTTTACCATAATACAGATATGCGTGCCACCCAAACCTACAGTCATGACCTTCCAGGGACAATAACTTTCTGTCTTGTAACATAGTCCATGTCCCTATCCAAGTCAAACATACTGCATCATGATATAGCCTTAAGTTTGGTAACTGAAACCCACCTCTCTCTTTAGCATCACACATTATTTTCATCTTAATTCTTGGTTTTTTCCCTCCCCACACAAACTTAGGCTGAGGACAGACTGGCAATCTGAAGCGGAGGCAAAGCGGAGGGAACTGGAGCGGGGGGAAAAACCCACGGAGCTGGCCGTTCACACTGGCCAGAGCAATGCGGATCAGCGGCGATACGGAGCGTTCAGACTGCCACGGAGCATTCAGACTGCCGCATAGCCAGCGCGCGCGGCTTGCGCGTGCCGCTGCACTTTTTTTTGTTTTCCTTTGATGTTTTTCGCATGTGCGCACATGCGCAAAACTTTTTGCCGGTGCGTTCACACTTCCTCCGGATGCCTCCTGCTTCTTCCAGTTCACACTGTTTGGAAGCGGGAGGCATGCGGAGGAAGGCCCCTGAACACCGGGAAAAACCGGTGTCCGGGTAAAGCGGAAGGAAAGCGACTGGGAGACGGGTAAGTACGCAACGGAGCCGACGGACAGATGCGCATGTCTGAACGTGCTCCTTTCCTCCGTTTGCGAACCGTGCCTGCCCCGCTTTAGATTGCCAGTCTGTCCTCAGCCTTAGTCAATTCCTTCTGCCAGCATTTGAATGTTTTTACATCTTTCACAATTGGAATAGTTTGAAACAGAAACATTCTTCTTGGTAACACATTCATTTTAACCACTGCAATTCTACCCAGCAGTGACAAATTTAATACATTCCACCTTTTAATATCTTGCATAACTTGCTGCCATAATTTCTCATAATTATTCTTATACAAATCAATGTTTTTCATTGTTAGGTTTACACCTAGATATTTTGTCTTTTTCACCACTTCACATTCTATAAGATTTTGTAATTCAATTTGCTTATTATTTGGCATATTTTTACACATCACTTTCGATTTGTTCTTATTTACATAAAACCCAGCCAAATCACCAAACTCTCTTACTTTCTGCAACAAATATGGTAGTGTAGTCATAGGGTCTTCAGCTATAAACATCACGTCGTCTGCAAAGGCTCTATATTTAAAAGAGAAACCTTTTATTGTTAAGCCTTTAATTTCTTTATCTTCTTTCAAATTTAGTAACAAGACTTCCAAAATCCAAATAAATAGCAACGGCGAGAGTGGGCATCCTTGTCATGTTCCTTTTTCCACTTTAAAGTAATCCGTTTTTTCAGTATTAATTATTAAAGAGGATTTCTGTTCTCTATATATTGACTTAATAAGATTAAGCATATAGTCTCCAATTTCAAGATGTTCCAACACTTCAAACATAAAATCCCAATTTAAATTGTCAAACGCTTTTTCCGCGTCTAAAAAAAGAAAGCCCACTTCCTTCTCCGGATGTTTATCATAGTACTCTATAGCATCCACTACTACTCTTATATTGTCTCTTATTTGGCGATTAGGTAAAAATCCTGCTTGTTCTGTCTGTATAGTCTCTTTAAGATGTTCCTTAAGCCTATCAGCTATAATCTTGGCAAAAATCTTATAGTCATTGTTTAACAAAGAAATTGGTCTATAATTTTTAACATTGGTTAAATCTTGACCTTCTTTCGGAATGACTGAAATGGTTGCTTCTTTCCAAGTCTCCGGGACCTCACCTGTCACTCCTATGTCATTCATTAATAGCAATAACACTGGTGAGATCGAATCCTGTAGTGATTTATAAAACTTAGCTGTAAATCCATCTGATCCAGGTGCTTTCCCTAATTTTGAATCATTTATTGCATTTTTAATCTCTTGTAGTGACATTGGGCAGTTAAGTAGTTCTTTGATTTTCTCCGTTGGTTTTGGTAATTTTAATGACTGTAGGTATTCTTTAATCCTTCTTGTGTCTTTATTTTCCTTCTTAAAAAGCTTTGCATAATATTTAAAAAATTCTCTTTTTATTCCCTTATTGTCTATTATCTCAATATTGTCCCGTATCACTTTAGTAATAAATTTATTTTCACATTTTTTCTTTAATTGCCATGCTAAGTACTTTCCAGGTTTATTTGCACCTTCAAATGCTTTTTGTTGCAATTTTTTCAGGTTCCAGTAAGTCTCTTGATTCAAAATAGCTTTTGCTTGGTCTTGTAACATCCAAATTTCCTTTTGCAGTTTCTTTTTTCTGGTCTGTTCTTCAGTTCCTTTTCTTTTATTTTAATGGCTTGTACAATGTTTTCATATTGTTCTCTTTTCTTTTTATTGTCTTTAGCGTTCAATGATATCAATAATCCTCTCATAACTGCTTTGTACGCATCCCACACAGTTTGAATTTTTACTTCTTTTTGTATGTTCGCTTGAAAATATAAATCTGTCTCTTCATGTAATTTTTTAACTATTTCTTGGTTGCCTAATAAGTCCTCATTTATTCTCCATCTCCCTTGCCTTTTTATTTGCCCAGAAGTCCATAGACAAGGATTGTGGTCTGAGATTATTCTAGGTAGAATTTCAACTTTTTTTGTCTTAAATGTTAGATTAATAGACATCCAGATCATATCAATTCTTGAATGTGAATCATGTCTGTTAGAGTAAAAAGTATAGTCTTTCCCTTGTGGGTTAACCTTCCTCCAAATATCCTCCAGCTTTTCCTGTTTTATCAGTTCAAAAATTTTTTTTGGAAGTTTCCCTAGTGTGTCGTCTTTTCTCTTTGAGCGCCTATCTATTTTATTATTCACAGTCCCATTAAAGTCTCCCAACATTATGATTTGTTCATAGTTTACACTGTCCAGTTCCATTTGTAGTTCTTTAAAAAAGATTTCTTTAGCTCCGTTGGGGGCGTAAATATTTACAATCAAAGTCTTCTGTCCGTGTAACAGAATTTCAATAGCTAAGTATCTTCCTTCTTTATCTTTAAATATTAGTTTAGGTTCCAAGTCTTTTTTGGCATATGTTACCACTCCATTCTTTTTATTACTTGCCAATGAAAAAAATTCTTCTCCCAACTTTTTTCTTATTAAATATTTGTAGTCTTGTTTCTTAAGATGGGCCTCTTGTATACAAACTATACTACATTTTTGTTTCTCCAGCCAGTGTCCTACCATTCTACGTTTTTGGGGTGAATTAAGTCCATTTACATTCCATGAGAGTACTTTGTAATCCATCTTGTTGTAGTCTTAAATATCACCAAATTCTTCCTTGTTCTCACCAACAAAGGCGTACATTTCTGCTGAATTTTTAATCACCATTCTGTTGTTACCATAATAAAAACTCAGTCCTTGTGGTATTTCCCAACGAAATCTTATTTTTTTCTCTTTCAGTTTGTCTGTCAGACGCTTGAATTTTTTCCTATCTTGCAAAATTGCTCTGGGCAATTCTTTCATTACGATAACTTTTTTTCCACCTATTTCAAAAGAGTCTGTAAAACATTTCTTGTAGATTTGTTCTTTTGTTCTCTTCATTGTAAATTGAACTACCACGTCCCTTGGTATATTTTTGTCTCTCGCATATGTAGAATTGACTCTGTAAACAAGATCCATATGTTCTTTAACAACTTCCTCTTCCTCTTGTAAAAAATCTGCTAATGCTTCTTGTATTCTTGTAAAAATGTCTTCACCTAATTTTTCCTCTATACCTCTAAATCTCAGATAGTTTTGCATGTCTCTATAGTGCATCATCTTTTCCATTCTGTCATTTTCCTTCATTGTTTTTTGAGTATTTTCTTCCAGTTCTTTTACTTTAATTTCTATGTCTTGTGTTCTAGTGGTTAACTTTTTTAATTCAGCTTTTAAATCTATAAAATTTTTGTCTGCTTGTGCAGCTATACCATTCATTTTAACATTTACCTCTCCTATAGCGTCTAACATTTTTTTCCCATTGCTTCCATAACAGCTAGTAATTCTTTTTCCTTTTTTGCTGCCATTGTAGGAGAGAACCATGTAGCTGCTCTCGATCTTAGCCCGCGTTCCGTCTTGTCTCTTTAAAAAAGATCGATTTTATTTTATTTTCCAAATCAAACACTGTTTAGTGTAATCACACAAGCTAGTCTTGCCAAGTCAAATTTCATTGGTTTCAGCCTTCTAAGTTATATAGTTTATGAGATATTACTGTTTAAAAATTTTATAAATCCAAAATGGCGGGCGCAACTTCTCTATGGTTTGTGTCAAAGGTTATAGTCTTTTTACCTTGCTTCTGGCTTGCTGTAGTTTCCTTTTGTCCCTTCCTCTTGCTTACTTGTCTGCTCTCCGCACGTCACTTCCTGTTGTAGTCCTTTTGGTCCGGCAGTTTTTACAGTCCCCTTTGCTCTCTTCCGGTTCTTCTCCACTTCCCTTCTTGTCTGCTCCTCAAGCCGTCACTTCCTGTCTCAGTCCTCACAGCTTGGTCTCGCGATGCTTGGTTCCTCCTCCCCTCTTTGTCTCGCGATGCTTGGCTCCCCCTCCCGACTCTTCTTAACCGCAGGAATGTTAAACAACTTGTTTTTTTGGCTTTTTAAGTTCAAATTCAGCTTTTTAACGTTTCAAAACTGCACTCATCCAATCTGCAACAGTCTATTGCTTCACCAGATCTGCTTTTCGTCTTTCAAAACACGGTAATGGTAAGGCAAAAAGTTTTTTTCTGTTACCTTATGTTGTTACTTCTCTTCAGATGTGGTCCCAACATTTAAACTTTGTCTTCTTTGTTAAGGAATCAGGGGAATTGGAGATTTTATGCTGATTAATCAGCCCAGCTCGGCTCCTTAGAGATACTTGCAAAAATCTTCTTCGGCTGCAGTGCTCAAGGTGTTGTAAAAGTCTCCACCGAGGCTTTTCCTTCACCGAGCTTGCTCAAACCTGGATTATATTGCTTGCTGGTCCGCACACTACCTGTGTGAGGTTGCGTCAGGTGGATTTATCCACCCAAGCTGTCAAGAAGAGCCGCTGTCCGCCTTGCGCATTTGCAAAGCGTGTCAGACCTCCATTCCTCCGACCGGAAACTCCCCTCTACTTGCAATTTCTTGCTTTCAAACTGCTAGGTTGGTAGGAGCTGGGACCAGAGACAGGAACTCACTCCGTCATGCAGCACTCGGGTCTCAAACTGCTGAACTACTGATCTTCCGGTCTGCAGTTCAGCATCTTAACCACTTGAACCACTGCAGCCCTGTACTGTAATGTACTGTACTGTACTGTACTGACTGCAAACTCACCCCTGAGTTTGGCCATAAATCTATGCAGACCGTACAATGAAATCGGAGGATCAAAGAACTCGAAAGTGGCATGGAGTGTGGAAGCCACCATAAAAGCCAATAATCAAAGGAAGTGAAAGCAGCATGCAATGCAGGGGGGAATTTCTGTTCCAACATGGGTTTCGTAAAACAATGCAGGGAAAAGCCAGTGCAGAATCAGCCTGTGTTGCTTTCACCATCAGTGCAAATGGCAGAGGTATGAGTGCTGGTGATGGAGCTTCCCTATGG
This sequence comes from Lepidodactylus listeri, assembly GCA_029233225.1. NCBI lineage: Eukaryota > Metazoa > Chordata > Lepidosauria > Squamata > Gekkonidae > Lepidodactylus > Lepidodactylus listeri. The sequence goes on along the minus strand of JARCFY010000001.1, from coordinate 52,048,837 downwards.
GGTTCCTCTGCACACTTTCCTCTGTTGTTGTTGTTTGTTTTTTTTAACAGCTACAGCATGATGTTTCAGGGATGCTTTTTAAAAAAGGCATCCCCAGTCTGAAGCCAAAGAGGAGAAAAACTTCCATGTGGAAGCAGCCTAAGGGTTATTCCTCCCCCCCCCCCCCCCAAGCCAGCAAGTGACCCCTGATTTATACTTGGTGCAGGCTTCAGTAATTGGGGCTAATGAAAGCATGGTAATATTTGCTGTTATTCATACAGCAATCTGCAGCATGATCAAAATGAATAAGAAAAATGAAAATGAGGTCTTTAAAAAAAGAAGACTTTTTAGTTAAATCATTTGATGAGGGGAAGTCGTGCTTTGAAGGATCCTTAGAAAAATATACGATTACTCTCTGTCATGCACCATTTAGCTAGATATTGGGTTCATTAGCGTTCCTCTCTCTTTTTTTGTTCAGCTTGCATTCAAAAGATGTTCTATTGTAACTATGCAAGCAATTAAGGCCTATAATTGTAATGTGCCTGTTTTCTTTAGTTAAGATTTTATTATAAAAATGGCTAACACGTGACATGTTTTACATAAGTCACATATTTGGAGACCATCTGTTGCGACAGTATTCCCCACGGGGAAAATTTATCAATGTCCAACTTTTTCTTTATTTATTAGTAAAATGATGCAAGAGAGATGTGAAACTCTAGCAATGCATTTTGGCCAAACTACATTTGTAAAATAAAGATCAGCTTCCTTTGGCAGTGTTCATTAATCTTATTTTAAGGTGACTTCTGTGCTTTAGGGATAATTACCAATTCTGCAATGCATGAAATGCAATCTTTAACAACTTTCTATCATTAATGTAATAGATTTTAAAAAGGGTTTCATGCAAGATAAACATTTGTACATGCTTTTCTACAAAGAATATTCTCTGTCTCTAATAATCATGTAAGGTGGATTCTCACAAATGCTTTATTTAATTTGAGGAATAGGGTTTTTTTTCCAGGGGACTCTTCTAGATCAGCCTCACTGCAAATTTGGTTTATTACAAAAGGGATAATATTCTTTTTACTGCAATGGAAGAAATGGGAAAAAAAGAAACCAGTGCACTAGAATTTAATAAGAGCTGTTGTATTCTTAACCTTTCAGAGACCCAGTTTGGTGTATCGGTTAAGAGCGGCGGACTCTAATCGGGAGAACTGGGTTTGATTCCCCACTCCTTCACATGCAGTTGTTGGTGACCTTGGGCAAGCCGCAGTTCTCTCAGAGCTGTTCTCTCAAGAGCAGTTCTCGAAAGAGCTCCCTCAGCCCCACCTACCTCACAGGGTATCTGTTGTGGGGAAAGGAAGGGAAAGGGATTGTAAGTCACTTGGGTATAAATCCAATCTTTTTTTCCCCTCTTCTTCTTCATTAATTGTATTAGAAAATAGCAAAGAGTGTCTCATATATATGCCCTCTTCCCAAACATAGACATGAGAACACAAGAAGTAGTCCATCTAGTCCAGCATCCTGTCTCACACAAGGACCAGCCAGTTCCTCTGGAGGTCCAGTAACAGGACATAAAGGTTAAGGCCTTCCCCTGATGTTTCCTCCTGGCACTGGGATTCAGAGGCTGATTGCCTCTGAATGCGGAGGTTGCCTTCAGTCACCATGGCATAAGAACATGCAGACATACACTCTGCCACTTCAAAGACATCATCAACTCTTTGGGATGATAGTTTAGGAGAGCTCAAGCAAGGACCCACCAGCCCCAAAGGCCAACCATTAGCCATATATTCTGATCTGCCAAGTATCTGAGCATAGCCCTGGTTTCACAGCATGAGGCAGTCAGCCAAAGCCAGTTGACTGAGGCCCTATTGGAACATGGGTGAGATCCAGCCAGCTTTTTCACTCAATCTCACTCAATTACCATCTCTACTACAGCCTCCCTGCCTGGATTGTGTACATGAAGATCCCATTGGTTCTCACTCAGCATAGCCTTTCTGAGTGGCTGAAGATAACATCTCCTTTCTTTTTTCACCAGCAGAAAAATTGGCTGCAGCCAACCCCATGGCTGGTGGGCTTCTTTAGGTTTTCTGAACTACAAATTGTGCACATCTGTGGAAGTTTATAGTGGTGGTATTTTGGTTATGGGATTTAGGCACTAAGGTCAATTTTAGTTATTTTCCACATTATGTTCAGCGGCTATTTTCCTGGCAAGTATTATGAGATAACACTTTCCAATTGTCGGGAGCATCCCAGTCTGTTGAGGAAGTGCTATCAAGCTCTCAGTAGTCCCATCACTGAAAAGTATGGAAGTACAATAAAAGCAAAAGCAAAAGATCTAAAGAGAGCACCAACTGTCTGTTCTGTTCATTGTAAGTTAGCAGAACTTTAATCACTTTCCTAAATCTTCGTGAAGTCAAGAAGTGACGGCTCCCTGGACTCTTTTAGCTTGTCAGTCAGCCATGATGTTGCTTCTAGAAAATATAGAAAATGGCATGTGTTTTTAGGGTAATATAATTTATCACAGACTTAAAATGTAATAACAGTGACATATATAACTGAGACTTTGGTGGTATGAACACAGCAATCTTTGTAAGGATAATATCAGCAGGAGGGGTACTCTGAACAGTTAAATCCTACCAGATACTGTTGAGTAACTTCAAGAAAAGAAGTCCAAAGCATGCACATTGGACATGTAGAGTTTCTCTCTCCCCCCCCCCCCACACCCTTTGCTCTGCAGCAACTTCTCTTGATGATGCTCACTGCTTGATTCCTTTTGCTCCTGGGCAGGCTGATTTACACATGTGGAGTTATGCATTCCTTTAAATGATATCTTAAGTACGAATCGAATTCTTCCACGTTCCTGCACAATGCAGCCAACAGCTTGAAAACCGTTTCTGATATTATCTGGTAACAGAGAAATTCTGTTTGCATCACCAACAAAGAAGTTAGTAGTACTCAGAAACCAAGCACCAGAATACCGACCTTCTCTCATCTGCTGATGAGGAGGAGTGTCCCCTTGCAGTAAGTAATACAGCTCCAACTTCATCAACTGTATGTGCGCCGTGACTTTTTGCTTCCTGGGTACAGGCTAATTCGAGCCACGTATTCCAAATTCACCCCCTCCTTTCTCTTTTTCGAATCGGAAGATAAAAACAATATCCTAAGGGCTGTAATATGGGCTACATAAATGTTTGGGGGTTCACATAGATCTGAATGTACAACACTGTACAGAGCTCAGTGGTAGAGCATATCTTTGAATGCAGAAGGTCCAAGGTCCTATGGCTGGCATTTGCAGCTCAAAGGAGCTTCCTGATACTTTGACTGACTATCAAAGAGGACAATATTGTGCTAGCTGGGCTGGTGGTCTGGATTAATATGTTACTCAAAAGGATCTACACCAAAGTATATGGAGAGGCCTAATTAGTTTGAAACCTATGTTTACATGTTTCTCTGGATTAGGGAGCTGGTTATCTGATTCAGATTCATCTGTTCAGACTGCAGAATAAAACCATTAAGTGTGTGAAATACAATGTTCCATAATAACAATTTAAAAACCCAAGCATCCATTTGTGCTGTTAAACAAATGGGCAGTCATGAAAGCAAAACATGCAGCCTCTTCTCTTGTCTTCCTGCTGGTAGAAAGAAATCCATTTTTTTCCCAAGTTCCACCAATGGGTTGTTTCCAGGTAGCAAGCAGTGGGGTACTTAGATATTTACTGCAGATTTTAGTAACCAAATCAAACAGTATATATATTAAGATGCATTCCTATAAAGACCATCCTGGACTTTAATGGACATTTTGGGGAACCACAAAAGAGTCATAGTTCTCCTAACAAAATCTTTAAATATGTAAACTTAATCCCAAGTGGAAACTGTCACACAATTCAGTTTTGACATCGAAGACTGTATAAAGTCATCTTTCACACTGTTCTTAAATTTAATGTTTGCTTTTGAAGGCTCAATGTTACAAAAATATTCAGACAATAGTCTAAAGGAATGAACTAGAATAAGCATCTTCCAGTTCCGAAATATCACATACAAAGTATGGTTTAAAGGTTTTTCAAACAGACCAAAGGATCAGCAACTTCTGACCACCCATAACCAGAATTGGATGCAATAATTACAGAAGACCTGACCTGGATAGGTCAGGCTAGGCTAATCTTGTCAGATCTCGAAAACTAAGCAGGGTTGGCCATGCTTGGTATAAGAATGGGAGACCACCAAGGAATACCAGTGTCACTACACAGAGGCAGGCAAGGGCAAACCATCTCTGTATTTCTCTTGCTTTGAAAGGTCTACAGGTTGCCATAAATCAACTACAGGGCTTTCAAAAAAAGAAGTGAATATGATCTCCCATTTCAGTGGGTAGCTTCTCAGTTTAAAATCAAACACTGTTGAGATGTCAGAAATGAACTGTTCAAAAGCTGCTCTAAATATTATACAATTTAGCATTCTGATGGCTTTAAAAGTTACATATGTAGACTTATTAAATATTTGATTAGATGGGCTCCCGTAACTGAGCAAAGGATCATATTCTGCTAAGGACCACCAAGGGGAGGGGCAAGAGATACAAAATGTCAGAGGTGACTCTGGGAGCTCAGCAATGTGCTTCTGAGGGATAGCAGCAAAATACCTGTTCTAATCAGACATCTAGTACGCATTGTTCTAACTGTGAAGGGAAATCAAATATATTGCAAAAGAAATAGGCACAGAGAGAACCTTTTGCCTGTGGACTTGTGATGCCTCTGAGCAGCCCTGGTTCTGCTACCTCTAAATTCCAGATCTGTTTTGGACCTGAAGATATGTCTGCAGCCAATTTTGAGATAGGAAATATTTGCTTGCCTCGTCGTACCTCCAGAAATTTAATGGGGCGTTCCTTGACCATTTTGCAAAATTTGCTGACCATCATTTCTCTCTGTACCTGCTCCTTACAGTGCCACCCTATATAGATTTGCAGTCTTCTAAACCCATTGACTTCAGTGGCCTTTGAAGCAGATATAACCCTGCTGAGAGTTGCATTAGTCTCCTATCAAAAAGAAGTCATTTGGTCTTACTGTTGTTTATACAATAATTCCATAAACCTTAAAGCAGAGGTCTGAGATCACCTATATACATGAAGAAGATCATGTTTTATGTGTAATGAAGGATGGACGTGTTCTTCAGAACCACTGTTGGACGAAAAGTATATTTAAAAAATTCAAGAAAAAACATGGATTTTGAAGGTTGCTTTTTTTCTGCCATTATACAAAGGCCTAGTCCTAGGGAGGAAAATTAGTGGCTTCAGCTTCTCAAGATTACTGCTTCCATTTCCCCCTTTCTTTTTTACAAATTTCAGTGTCCTTTGCCTTGATTTATAATAAATCGGAAGTATTAAGAGTCTCTCCAATGATCCTTGCACAAGCTCTGCTTATTTCACAAAACTCTATTATTCCCTCTCCTATGATAATTTCTTCTCTAATTAAATAAACCCAATCCTTAACTGGCGGCAGCTCTATAGCTCTCTTAAAATCAATGGGAGTGACACAATTTACACCACCCGAGAGTCGCTCAGCTGAACGGTTTGAAACCATAATGATCAGTGGTGATTGTGGGCTAAGCTCTGTGATGTTTTATTAAACCCTGCTGAGGGCTTGGTTTGATTACCCTAATATTTTTCAATGTGTCTTTACAGGAAAACCTTTTTACATAGCCCTGTCCCCTCCCCCACAACTGCCCTTGTCCTTCCCTGCATCTTATCTTATTTATTTTCCTCCCTTTGTGATAGAGTTGCAAAATGGACCACAGCACTCAAGGTGGTGGTGTCCTATTGATTATATAATGACCTAATATTTCAAGATTGTACACTTCCCTCTTCTCAGCTCAGTCTAACATTCTCCTCGTGTAGTGTGTGTGTTTTCAGTGTCTTCAGTGGTTCAGCAAACTGAGCAGATGTTCTCACTCAAATTACTTTTAGGAGCTTTTTTTTTCCCTTGAGTGGTTATTTACAATTAATTTAGAACCCATCAGTGTATATGAGTTGCTGAAGTGGTTCCCTTTAAAGAACATTAGTTCCAAGTAGTCTGTGGTGCCTTGCCCAATTATCTGAGACTAACAGAAATACTTTTAGGTTATCCACATATTTTTGACCCTCCTTCAGATCATTAGTAAGTACATCAATAGGAGCCAATCTTTCAACTGTGCAAGCCTCTCACTCGCCTCTTCTGTGCTGAAAATTGGCCATCAGTTCCTGTAGCTTTTTAAAAAAAAAAAAAACAATACAGCGTAACTGTTCCAAAGTATAAGAGAAAATAAGTCCCTTGACTTTATTTGATGAACTGTGCAGTAAATAGCCTGAATAGCCTAGACTATCCTGAGCTTGTCAGAGCTTGGAAGCCAAGTAGGGTCATCCATGGTTAATACCTGGATGGGAGACCACCATGGAAGATAAGGGTTGCTATGCACAAGAAGGCAGTGGCAAACCAACTCTGCTTGTCTGTTGTCTTGAAAACCCCTTGAAGGGCTGACATAAGTCAGCTGCAACTTGTCAGCACTTAATTATCATTATTATCACGCAGTAAATATAAAAGCTTTTCTAGAAAGGAAAACTGCTGTTGGTAATTTCATCTAATTACTGAAACATAAAAATACACAGTTGTGGGCCCACTGTTGGAGCGAAGGTGTAAAACATCCAGCTTTGCGGCCAAATAGATTGGTTTAAAATTGTAGCAAACCATGAGGAAAGGGGCTGGGACTCGAGATCAATATAGACAAAAATGACTGTTCTTCTTGGAATTCCCATTAACTGGACCTTTAACATATGGGAAGGTCATGGGCAGAGGTAGTTATTTGTTTATTTAGAACATTTAGAAAATGTTGCCTTTCCAGAGACCTGCTCAAGGTAGGCAGAGATAGCCCAAGCATTGTAAAGATGTTGGTGTGCAGACAAACAAAGCAGGGGAGGCAAAGATTGTACTTGGCCAGACATACGAGGAGCAATCTGAGCCTCAGCAATGCTACTAGTGGCTCAGGTACTTCTCTTGGATCCAGCTGGCAGTTGGGCAGGCCCTGGAGGCAGTGACGGGTGTAAGCCATACCTGTTTCTTTCTTCCATGCCACCAGTCCCAGCAGAGATGCCAGTGCTGCAGGGACCTGACCTGGTTGTTTGGACAGACTACTGGCCCTGTGTACTAAGCAAAATGGTCTTGCAAGCAACCATTTGGCATTCACATCAAGATTTGTCTATCCATGGTCTAGAAGAACATAAGGGGAACCTTGCTCCTGGTGGAAAGTACCATCAAGTTGCAGCCAACTTATGGTGACCCTGGAGGGCATTTAAGGCAAGAGATGAACAGAGGTTTGCTGTTACTTGCTTCCATGCAGAAGCCCCAGACTTCCTTGGTAGTCTCCCATTCAAGTACTAACAGCTGACCCTCCTTAGCTTCCAAGATCTAATGAGACTGGGCTAGCCTGGGCCATCGAGGTCAAGACAGAACCTTGCTAGATCATGTCAACTGTCCATCATCCTGCTTCCCACAGTAGCTTGAAGACAATCACCAGAAATGCTACAAACTGATTGCTATATGCTTCCTCTGTATTTGCCCTCTGCCCCCAACTGGTACTCAGAGGTACTCAGACTCTGAACACAGAAGTTATATTTAACTATTCTGGCAAATAGCCATGACATATATTAGTATGTATAGTCATAGTGTGACAACCTCAATATGAGTTCATATTGTCTCACTGTGGGATTGACCAAGGTAGGAAAGTGGGGGTGAGGCTTGTGTCATATGGAGGCAAATGCCACCTTAGTACAACCAACTCCTGGTTCTTCCCAGACATCACCAGAAGGCCTCATGAGAGCCTGTTTGGTGTAGTGGTTAAGTGCATGGACTCTAATCTGGAAGAACCGGGTTTGATTCCCCACTCCTCCACTTGCACCTGGCTGGATGACCTTGGGCAAGCCATAGCTCTGTACCAGCTGTTCTCTCAAGGACAGCTTGGGAAAGAGCTCTCTCAGCCCCACCCACCTCACAGGGTGTCTGTTGTGGGGAGGGGAAGGGAAAGGAGTTTGTAAGCCGCTCTGAGACTACAAGTGAAGGGCGGGGTATAAATCCAATCTCTTCTTCTTCTTCTTCTTACCTCCAAACACTAACTCTTCATTACCTGTATACTCCTTTTATATGCACTTTACTACCGCACTGAGTGTGGAACTGGAAAAACAAAAACATCTCCACTAGAATACACTTATTTTTGTCCTTCGTTTCACTTATCTCCTCTACCTGTCCTCAAAATCACTTCTTTCCGCGCGCTGACATGGCTGACCCCTGCTTATTTTTGACAATGGAACAATGGCACATGCCTTCCGAACATTCTCCAGTGAAGCAGGATAGCTCTTGATAAATGGTTACGGTTATACTACTGTAGAGATACGTTTGAAAAGCAGAGACATTTCTCACTTGAATACATGCAGTTTAGTGGAGCCTCTCCATACCCGACTTAAGTATCTTGTCAACCATTTCTATCCCCCTGTATACAACTAGTGTTATACCTGACAATCCTCCTTCGCCTGATCTGTCAGTTTTAAATCCTCTCCCATAATTTGAAAGGTGGTTCTCCTCCCCCCATGCAACTGCACTATATGATGAAAGACAAAAGGTATCTGACAGACATTAAAGACTGTCACTCAGCTGGAGCTGAGCAGATTCTTGATGGCCAAGGCTAAATTGTCCAAAACCTTTGAACAGATGCTACGAATATTATAGTTATTACTGTAATTTCACTTTACAGATGAGAGCTATGTAATTACCCACTGTAGCTTCACTACATAATGATTCCCGCTGTGGCAAAGTTTTCTCGGAATCTTGAGGACACTGGAGATACTGCAGGGCTACAGAACTCAAGGCAAGAAGAGGTGACTCACAAGGCTGCTTCCAGCACGGTAATCATTGTGTGTGCATGCTGGTGACACAATCTGGTGGAGGTTGTGTGTGTGGCCACCGTGATTGTCTTGTGTGGCCACTGTGATTGTCTTTCTTCTAAAGACCTGCAAAAAAAAAATTGTATGCAGATTACTGTGTTCTTGCTTATTATAAAAAAACTAGCAGTATTTTAAAGAAATGAATAAACTGGTGAAAAGAAAGAAAAACCTATTGGCTGAAGACAGTTTGAAATTTAAAGAAGATTGGCTACTGCTTTGCTTTCTTGTGATAGGTTGGTTTGGTAAGTTGCACCTGTGATTGGTAGGACATTATCGCCTCTTCTATTTATTTTTGCCCTGGATATACTGTGTGATATGGTAAGAAGAAATAATGCAATTAAAGGATTTGAACTTAAAGAATACAAACTACAAGCTTTTGCAGATGATTGGTTTTCATACTGGAAAATCCCCAACTATCTATTAATCAACTTCTGCATTTAATAAAAGAACATGGTCAATATGCAGGATTAAAAATTAATCTTAAAAAATCAAAATACTGAATAAAAAGTGTACCAGGGAACTAATACAAATACTCCAAGACTGTTCTGGGATTGAAGTTCAGAAGAAAATAAAATATTTAGGAGTAACTTTAACCAACAGATGTAGCTCCTTGTTCAAAGAAAACTATTCAAAACTTCTAGTGGTAATTAAAAAAGACTTAGAAAATTGGAAACATTTGCAACTATCTTTAATGGGAAGAATAGCTACTGTGAAGATGAATGTATTACCAAGACTCATTTTTCTGTTCCAAACAATACCAATTATAAAAAAAACCCAGCAGTATTGTAAAGAAATGAATAAATTGGTGAGGCAATTTATATGGCAAGGGGAAAAAACCCAGAATTAGGATGAAAGTCCTGCAAGATTCAAAGGAAAGAGCTACCAAACTGGCAATTGTACCATAAAGCTGCAGCTTTAACATGGATGGAAGAGTGGATTGCACTAGAGAATTCAAGACTGTTAAAGCTAGAAGGGCATGACCTAAAGTTAGGGTGGCACACTTTTGTTTGGTACGGGAAAAGGAGTAATCATAAATATTTTAAACAACACATGCTAAGAGCAACATTATTAAATAAATGGGAAGAGGTCCAAAAGTTGTATTATACTAAAATACCAAAATGGGTTACACCATTAGAGGCCTTCATAAATCCCATGACATTTACAAAAGAGCAACTGTGGAGATATCAAGATTTGTTAGATAACCAAAACAAAATATTACATCTAGATAACCTCAAGAAAAAAGGTATTCATTTGAACTGGTGGGAAAGGTCACAAGTAGACCCTAGGTATGCAAAAGACCAGGTCATAGAGTTTCATGATAGATTTGGATAAAATTATGTTATATGCAGAAGGGAAATTCATAAACCTGTTTTATACCCTATTACTGGATATGAAAATGTAAGATGAAGTTGTAAAGGATTCAGTGATTCAGTGGGCACAAAATATAGGTCACAACATACAAATAGAGCAATGGTCTAAGGTATGGAATGTAAATATGAAATTTACTAAATCTGTTTCATATAAAGAAAACATATCTAAAATGTTTTATAGATGGTATATGATCCCTGAAAACTTAGCTAAATGGTATCCCAATATGTCGAATTTATGTTGGAAATGTAAGCAAAAGACTGGCTCTTTTTATCATATGTGGTAGTCTTGTAAGATGGCTAAAACATTTTGGATATGAATACATGCTGTTTTTATTAAATATTGTACCCCAGAGTTACAAGAAATAAGATGTTTATAGGATCATATAGGTTGTAACAATGGCTAGGATACTTTATGCAAAATATTGGAAGAAAGAAGAAATGCCAACAAAAGAAGAAATAATTTACAAATTATTGAATGCTGCAGAAATGGATAAACTAAATTTACAACCACAAGATAAAAAAGATGAAATCTTTGAAAGTAATTGGTCAAGATTATACAAATGGATTGAGAAATACCTTGGAAAACTATCAAGCCAACCATAAACATTTAAGAATATGCTCTAATGTTAATTATTCAGCATGAGACCAGTGTACAAGAACTTGATTCGATTTCATAGAGTTAAATTTTTAGCAGGGATAAGAGTGTATGCTCCATTGTTGTTGCTTGTTGTGTGTCTTTTCTCTTTGTAGTCTCTTTTCTTTATGCTCTGAAAACAATAACATTTTCTTTAAAAAAAATTCTAGGGCTCTTTAGACAAAGTTAGCTAGGGGTCATAAAGGGCGGGGCGGGGGGGAGGCAGTTTTTTGAAAGGGCCTGGCAAAGAAAGCATCTAAGACTGAAATGTTTCAGAGATAAAGATGCCAAAGTATCCAGTGTATAAAAATCTTGGCGACTGCATTTATAGTTTAGAGTTCAAGGTGTCAAAGAATCTAAAATATAGAAATCTTAGCATCAGCCATTTATAGTTTAGAGTTAGAGAGATTTTTTTTGGTTACATTTTATTTCCCTTGCTTGCTTTGTTTCATAAATTAGAATTTGAACAAAGATTGAAGTCTTTAGGAAACAACTAAATGGAATCAACCCCTGTGCCTAGAGCTTGCTGATATTTGTCAATATGCTATAAAAACTAGTTCTGAACATATAGTTAAAGTTACTTTTGGGTAGAGGAAAAGCACATCTGTACAGAGGCCTGAAGTATGCAGCACTTTACCTGCTGCTACTGTGTCTTGCTGCTTTCTGTGATTCTGAGCCCAAAGCTGACAAACGAAAACTGTGCCTTCTCCAATGAATGAGGTCCCACGTGATACAAGAACTCTTGCTTCAAAGCAAGATAGGAGCAAAATCAGCACCAATCACAGGATTTACCTGTGGAGAGCCAGCGTGGTACAGTGGTTAAGAGCAGCGGACTCTAATCTGGAGAACTGGGTTTGATTCCCCACTCCTCTACATGAAGCCTGTTGGGTGACCTTGGGTCAGTCACCATTCCCTCAGAACTCTCTCAACCCCTCCTACCTCACCAGGTGCCAGTTGCAAGGAGAGGAAGAGATGATAATTGAAAGTCACTTTGAGACTCCTTAAAGTAGAGAAAATGGCGTATGAAAACCTGCTCTAATTCTTCTACTACTTGGACCTTATTTCTGGTGCTCTGTACCTATCAGAAACTTTCACCAGCCAGTTAAAAAAGTGGGGTGGGGGGAGAAGTAGAAACCTCAAGTGGTGTCAGTAGCATGCATTTCAATTTTTGTTGTTATCCTTTTGTGAAGATGACAAGGTTGTTAAATGGGCTCAGAGATAACTAACTTGTTGAGGGCTTTGAATATGCATCAGCTATGAAGATGGCTCAGAGCTTAAGACACTGAGCTGCCTACCGAAAGGTCGGTAGCTCAGCAGTTCGAGACCCGAGTGCTGTGTGATGGAGTGAGCGCCCATCTCTGGCCCCAACTCCTGCCAACCTAGCAGTTCGAAAGCAAGAAATTGCAAGTAGATAAATAGGTACTGCTTCGGTGGGAAGGTAACAATGTTCTGTGCACCTCAGCATTTAATCATGCCAGCCACATGGCCACAGAAAAGTCTTTGGACAGCACTTTCGGCTTGGAAACAGAGATGAGCACTGTCCCCTTGAGCCGGATTTGACTGGCTTTTGAGCAAGGAAAACCTTTACCTTTACCTATGAAGGCATTAAATACTCAGGTTTTTCTGAGAACTATACACTGGACTTCATATTTCTTTCTCCCCTTTTCTGCATAACATCCTTGCCAAACTATGACTATTCTCACCTCACATTCATCATTGATCAGTGTGTTGGGGCGGGATGAGGGAGAAACGCCACATCAAACATTGTCATACTTGACATTAAAAGAAGCAGTGAGGAAGATATGTGGAGTGGCAGAACTTCTTCATGTCTTGTAAAGTCTAATTTTGCCTGACACAATCTGCTTTTTAAGCTGACACAAAATGGCCAGCTGAAGGTAATAACTGCAAACAGTAGCACTAACAGTGGGGTGGGTGGGGGTTACTTTGATGTGGCAATGACATAAATTGACACTTCTGAACTTCAAGAGAAGGTATTTCTTTACTTGGCCCCTCCCCAAGGGGAAAAAAAAACCTCAGAAGTTAAGAAGGTAAAAGTAGTGTGTGCAAGGAAATCACAAAACTTTTGTCTATTTGTAGCTTCATATTTGGGCCTAGCTCTCTCCCGAGTCCTTCAAATGAACAGCAGTGCCCCAAAGCAGTATGTCACTTGCTGAATAATAGGCTGAAAAAAAGTGCCATAACCATACTGCTGGAAAATACGATATGACACAACAAGGACAGCCAGAGCTGGAAAGACAGGTATCCTCCTGACAACTATAGGCTAGTCCAGTTGCTGGGCATTTATCTCCCAGCAACCCAACCTCCTTTTTAACCATTCCATAAGGTCTTAGAAAAGGAACTACTTGCTGGGATCCCATCATATCTGTCCTCTGTAGTGTGACCTGCACATGGGATTTCCAACTTCCAGATGGGGCCTGCAGATCTTCCTGAATTACAACTGTGTCCAGACAACAGAGATCAGTTCCCCTAGAGAAAATGTCCAATTCAAATAGCTTTGCATATGTACAGTAACTTGGGTGGTAGAGTGCAGTGTGGCATTGGCAATGACTGTGGGGGGAAGTTAATGTGTGCTGCGTAAGCACAAAAATGACCTGGTGAACAGGCTTGAGCTGCTTGCAAACAACTCGAACTTCTCACTGGATAACCAGCTCCCTGCTTGCAATGGGCAAACAGGCTGTGAGCTGAATGGGTAGGTGTCCAAACATCCCTAGCTGCAACGGGCAATCTAGGTGTATTTTGCTGCCAATGCTCCCTCTAATTTGTGGAGTCTTGTGAACAAAAATCTACTCTGTGAGCTACTGGCATTAAAGTTGTGAGCAAGCATTTTTGCTGCTACATAAATTAGTTTGTTCTGGCGCCATCCTTCCTGAGTGAAGACGAAAATATGTGAGCCGAAGGCTAAAAAACTGTGAGCTAGCTCACACTAACTCAGCTTAGAGGAAACACTGGTTGCTGCCCATAGACAGAGGGGATCAGTGCTACTGTCCTTGCCTCAAGGGGTGGTAGATACATCCAACATGGTGAGTCCTATTTTTCATAATTGAGCTGTTTTGTGGCATATCCATTTGCCCCAACATGCAATTTTGGAAGCAATGGTCTGGGAAAGAGGAGGGTCTCCATTTTCCTTTTGACTTCAGCAGGATGTCTTTTTGCAAGCATAGGCTTGCATGGTGGTCTGGCAGAGTGTTTATTATAACTCCTGTTATCTTCTTCCCTCTTTCCTTTTGCATTTGTACCAAATGCAATGACTTGCAAAAGGAAAAAGCCAAATGAGAAAGTCGCCAAGCAATCCTTGATTTCTCCCTTTCTGGTTCGTGATGATGGATTTGTAAGGTGAGAGGCTAAACTAGGTGAGATTCTATTATGTACTTCAGCAGCCTTGTGGGCTGCATGCAAAGGAAAGGCAAGTTGGAAATGTAATAAGTAAATAAATGAAGAGCAAAGAGCTAAAGTTTGCCCCCCACATTAAATGTTCATGTGTGTTCCCACTTGGAAGAAAGGCAACTGGCAGACACAGTAGCCTTGTACTTGAAGGAAGTATAATGTTAAGCCTGACCTTGACCTTACATTCTTAACACTAGTGCTTGAAAATGTTACTCTCCTTTTCTATGCTTCCCCCCCACCCCCACCCCCCGACTGGCCTGTTCAGTTGGCGAAACCCAACCCAGGGCATGAACACGCATACAAACTCAAGTGCATTTATTTCTATGAAGTCAGGAGGTGACAAAGCTCCCTTTGTTTCAGGCAAATATAATTATTTCCTGCTTGGGTAATTGCTTAGATGTTTTTGTTTGAAATTCTATTCACATTGACACTTGGTATATGTGTAAACTGGTTTGAATGATGTCTATATCCATTAGTTTGTCACAGTAACTATTTTCTTTTCAAGATAACCCGATGCTGGAGCAAAAGGAAAAGTTAACAATTCCGAACTCCAAGGGTATGTTCTTGGGAGGATACTCTAACCCCCCCCCCCCCCCCCCCAAGTTCATATATCTTTCACTGTCTTCCTCGCTGTCATTCCTTAAGCTTACTTTTCCTTGATTTTGTTTCAGTGAAGATTTTTTAGTATTTATGGCCTTAAGAAGCATTTTTTAAAAAGGCACTTCTAACATTGTTGTGGAGGGAAGAGTGGACCAGGGTTAACGTTTTTCAAGACTAAATGCCAAAGCTGGAAATGGTTTTATTGACTTACAGCCAAACGTGAGTGAATGTAATTCAGACAATTGAACTTAAGTGATCGTAAACATTTATTAGAGCCTGTGGATAAGTTAGAGGGCTAGGCCATGATTTTTTAAAAAAAGAATAGTTGTGATGGATATAAATGAAGACAAGACTAAGGTTTTAGCCATCAGAACACTTGACATGAGAATTCATGGCTGTCACGTGCCTTCTATGGTACAGAAAAATGTAACGGCTCGAATAGAAGTAGCAGAGTGATTGATCTTGAGCCAAGTAATGTATGTATACAGAAATTCCAAAGGATATTAATTTGCATAACAAGCCCCATGCAGTACATTTACATCTTTTATACAATGGCTCTTTATTCATTGTTATACCCTATCTTGGCTTCCTGACAATTCAATTCCAGCATCTCGCCGCTCAGATTACAAAAGCAAAAATTGTATGATTTTTCCCCCCTCCCATGGCTTTCTGAATAGTGAATGCAACTGTCTGTACACATTTGCACAAAAATTAAAGCTACTTATTGATGAATGTCTAGCATTTACCCGTCCTTTTATGCAGCATTAATACAAGTCACTTCCGTGAAACGCTGTTTTTACCACTGAACTGTGGTTTGCTTCTTTTACAAAACTGATAACAAACATCTCACTAGCACAACAGAGACGTGGAAATCTATTCCAGAATGAACATATGCACGGATATATTCATAAAGTGAATGTTCCCTTATTTTAAAAAGAAGAACTCAGGGTGGGTATCAGTAAGAAGTGTGGTTTTATTATGATAGCATTTAGATTTTATTGTTCATCATCTTGATTGCAACATCTTTCTATTTGCTACATAAAACAAAAAGCAAACAATTGAAACAGCAGTGTAAACCAGCCATTGCAATATATTATTAAAATCACCCAGGCTCAGATGCTTGTGAAATAAACGACATTCCTTATAAGGAATATGCTTGGGGAGCTTATTTTGGGAGATGGTTTGGCTGATGTGGTGTCATCGCAGAAAAGTCCTTGTTATGTGTCATCGCCAATGTAGCAGTTGTGTGGAAGAGACTAATCAAGATTTTGAAGAGAAATAGTATAATTTCATAACCATAGGGAATGTCCACACTATACCATTAAACCAATTTTCAAGCATGTTTGATGGTTCTAGCTCTCAGCAAGGAAGTTGGGGAATTGTCCCTCTGTGGGTGCCTTCAGATGGGCAGCTAATCCCGCCATTGGCCCAGCTGTAATTTGATCTAGATCTTTTAAATCCAGCATTGCACAACCAGACAGCTCCCCTGTGAATCGCTTTACTGCGCATGACTCTGCGGTGGATTGTCTAGACAACATCCACTTTAAGAAGCCATGCAGTTGGCTTTTTTTAAAAAAATCCTGTTTGTGCATGTGTATATGTGCTTATGTGCCTTAACGTCTGCGGATGTTTCATGTTTAAGCAGTTATGCGGGCATTGCTAAGAGGTGGGTTTTTTTAAATGATGGCCATTTGGGATGGTCTGGAGACCATCCCTATGGGCTGACTGCATATGTGCATATCTGCACATATCTCACCATCTGTAGACATCGCATGGTTATGCGCACATCGCTAAGAGGTTTTTAAAATGGCGGCTGTTCGGGATGGTCTGAAGACCATCCCTATGGGCTGATTGCACGGCGGTGGAATGACATGATGGTGGAAAGTCCAGCATTGGCCCGTTGGCCAGCTTTAGACCAGACTTTAACCACTATCTTTTAAGTACGGATCCCCAACGAGGATCAACAGGCTACTAACAAAAGCGGCACCATTCCCAGACATTGAGGTCTGGACGTGCACTTTAAATCCACCAGGCACTCATGCCTGGCGCAGCTCAAAAGAGCCATCTGAATGCACCCTGTGAAAGGGCTAGGTGCCTCTAATAAAGAGCTTTCAGCGCCCTCACAAAATGGCAGTTCCTTGAATTGTTTAGGTGAAACAACTAAACTTAGTGCACTGAAGGAAGTTTAAAGTACTATGTATCTTGTTTTGGTATTTAGTTTATCTTCAGCTTCAAAAAATCTTCTCAAAGCAAAATCAAATAAGAATTTATCATAATATAACAGTTCTACTCTTGAGATGCCTTGGCTGGCTTTCAAACACTCAGAGAGGTGTCATTGGCCCATTCTGCATCTAGCATTTGTTCTGTTGTTTTACCAAACCCACTCTGGAACAGAAAAAGATGTGGCTCAAAACCATAATATGGCCATAAATCTATGCAGACAGTAACCATAAAACTGAGAGATCAAAGTGAAAGTGGCATGCAGTCTGGACACTGCCATAAAATCCAACAATCAATCAAAGTGAAAGTGGCATGCAATATAGAGGGAAATTTCTATTCCAACGTGGATTTGGTAGAACAGCTGAGCAAAAGCTAGATGCAGAATGGGCCATTCTCTCAGCTCCTCTAGATGATGGTGGCTCTTTACAAACCATCTGGTATTTCCTTAGCAAACTTAGGTGGAATTGGGTGGATGTGAAATGGTTACAGGAGCCATCTTCCTGACACTTTTAAGTAGAACATGGTGGAAGTGGTAGCCACCCAGAGCCTCATTTGAAATGGCCAGCAGATATACAATTTAATCCTAAACAGTGTTACATCCTTTTAACTCCTTCTAACTCCACTGAACTCAGAGTCAGATCAAGACCGGTAGCTGTGTTAGGCTGTCTGTAGCAGTAGAAAAGAGCAAGAGTCCAGTAGCACCTTAAAGACTAACAAAATACATGGCAGGGGGTGAGCTTTTGTGAGTCACTGCTCACTTCTTCACTTCATACTGTCATCTCCTGCTCATCCCCTGCCACAAATTTTGTTAGTCTTTAAGGTGCTACTGGACTCTTGCTCTTTTCTACTGAAGTCAAAGTATCTTCATAGCCCACTGGAGATAGTGTCCCATAGATTTCACACAGAGTAGACCCTTAAAATCCCTTTCCATTTAATAGGGATTTAAGCTTTTATAAATTCACCAAATTGGATGACAGAGAAAATCAAGCAAGGCTAAATTCACAGAAATAATTACAAATTAGGCATTTTATCAGTTTTATTGTATTCAGTTATGACCCATCTATGAATTTAACTTTATCTGAATCGCACTCTTGGCTCTTACCTTTGATCTCTGCAGGAAATAGCTTTTAATAATTCTTTCACAAGAAAGGAGTCACAATAGTTTTCAACTCTGTTCGTATGTGGATCTATTTACCTCAAATTTTACTTATTTACTTACGTTAATCACTTTCCTGAACAAAAGCCTGCTTGCTTATTTATAAAAGTAGAAGCTCACCAATAGGCATCATAAAAACAGAAGAGCATAGAAATGACACCAATAAACCAAAGAATTAAAGGAAGCAAATGGCAGGGAACCAGTGTTCCCTCTAAGCTGAGTTAGTACGAGCTAGCTCACAATTTTTTAGCCTCCAGCTCACACATTTTTGTCTTGGCTCAGGAAGGGCAGCTCCAAAGCAAACTAATTTATGCAGCAGCCAAGTCACTCGCTCACAAGTTTAATGCCAGTACCTCACAAAGTAGAATTTTTGCTCACAAGACTCCAGACCTTAGAGGAAGCATTGCAGGGCGCTAAAATGGCTGTCGGATCCCTCAAAGGCTTAGCACAAAAGATCAATTTTAACTTGACACCTGAAATTTGAAAGGCGATACTAGGTAATCTCCCTTGGAAGGAGGTCCAAAGCCTAAACAGTGTCTCTGAGGAAAAGTCCCCTTTATGACTTAACAATCCACTGTTCTAGTGTGGGTTCATAGAAAAGAATAGGGACTCCAAAATATATGACAGGGGTCAGCCCCCATGTGAGAACTGGGGATTGCCACGAATTACAGCTCATCCCCAGACTACAGATATCACTTTCCCTGGGAGAAAATTGATGATTTGGAGGGTGGACTCTATGGCATTGTACCCCACTGACGTCCCTGTCCTCCACAGGCTCCACCCCCAAATCTCCAGGAGTTTCCCAGCCTGGAACTGGCAACCCTCCCCTCCCCTCCCTACCGGTGTCCAGGAGGACCTGGAAACCCTAGACCTGAGTCAGCAGGCCAGTCCATACAGGGAAGTTTATGCAGTTTGTCTTATCACAGACAAGGCCTAGTCAGGGTTTCCAGGTGCTTACATCTTGGCAGCGGGAGGTGGGTGGGAGCTTCCTGGGAGTGGGGGATGGGACGGCATCACCATGTGTGATGTCCCTGACATGATGATGTTACACAGAACTGACATCATCATGCCAGGGGCATCCTATAACAACACTCTGCACAACATGACACACAATTTCCCAGGCAGGATTTGGTGACACACCATGCAATGTCCCTGGTGTGATGATGTTACTTCTATGTGATATCATCTGGCTGGTGATGGGCAGGAGTCCAGGAAATCAGGGGATCTCCCACTCCCACTTGGGGGCTAGCAACCCTAGGCCTTGTTTGGAGGAGGCCTAACAGGAGCAAGGACTCCTGAGTTAACCTGTGCCTAATTACCTGTATTTGTCGAAAGCCTGTTTTCCACCCTAAGGAGAGATGCTCCATTTGAACATATTCTCTGACAGAAGGGAAAAAAAAGGTCCAGGATGTCTGTAACTTTTCCAAATATTAATTAGCTTTCTTGCAGCAACAAGAGAGGGTTTATATGGCATGACTTGGGGATGGAAATACCAAGCTTCATTTTGGTCTGTGTACTTCCTAGCATTGCCAGCCTCCAGGTGGGGGCTGGAGATCTGCCAGAATTATTGCTGAACTCAAGATGATGGAGATCAGTTCCCATGGAGAAAATTGCTACTCCGTGGCATTGTACCCCACTGAGGTCCCTCCCCTCCCTCCCATGCTGCCCTTCACATGCTCCATCCCCAGATCTCTGGGTCTTTCCCAAGCAGGATTTGGCAATCCTAGTGCTTCCCTTTTGTAAGACGTTGTTTGGGTTTCAGTTGTTCCAGTCCCAGTTAGCAGGACCTTGATTCCTCGGCAGGCATCTAGACCAGGGGTGGGCAATTGTTTTGGCTCGGGGGCCACTTTGTGGAAGCGGAGGTTAGCGGCGGGCCACACCTTTTAAAATGATTGCATTCATTAGTTAACTTTGCATTTCAGAAAAGGTATAAATTGTATCATAAAAATCAATAAATATAAATTAAATAAAATAGTGGTAGTTTTATTCAATTTATTTATTGTGCTAATTTCATATCATCTATAGCTGCAAGCACATTTAATTTTAGAATCAGTTTAATGAGAGAAATGTACCCTATCACACTTTTCTACAATTTTTTTTGAAATCAAGAGATTGCTTGTTGAGAAACCACATGGCCGACTGTCTTGGCAGACTGCAAAAAACTCTATGGCGGGCCGCATGTGGCCCCCGGGCCGCAATTTGCCCACCCCTGATCTAGACCATGACTGGCACACAGGTAGCCTGTTTCTGCTACTGATATTTTGCTGAATGGTGAAATGCAGTCTGGGCCTCAGAGCAGAGAAAATCACAAGGGAAAATCCTTGTTGACGTCTCTCTGTCAAGTATCATGGTTGTGCATTTCCACCAACTTCACCTCAGAGATATTTCCTCTTGTAGGCTGTTGTTGTATGTACCTCTTATGCTTTGGAACATGGTTCAGAATTTGCCCTTGAAAGGAAAAGCTAGAAACAGGCTCAGAGCCTCCCCCTTCAAAGACAGGCATTCAGATGAATTTAATTAATTTAACTCCCCCCTTAACATTTTAAATGCCCTCCCCCCCCAAATCCTGGCTGTCTGTATCTCAGCCTGCTTCTATGGGGAACAGGCAGGGCTATTTTGGGGCAGGAACGCCAAGGAACTGAGTTCTGGCTGGCTCCTGAGTTGGAACTCATTAGCATAATAGGCCACACCCAACAGCAGAAACTCATTAGGATTGGCTACATTAGCAGTATGTGGCCTAACATGCAAATTAATTCCTGCTACAAAAAAAGCCCTGGGTTCTGACAGCAAACAATGTAAACAGAATAAAAAGCAAAAGGTGGGTGTGGCTGGATGACCACTCTTCCGGTAACACGGGGGTGTGGCCTAATGTGCTAATAAGCTGTGCTGTCAGTGGTGTGGCCTAATATGCTAATGAGTTTCTGCTGTTGGGTGTGACCTATTATGCTAACAAGTTCCTGCTGGGATTTTTCTACAAAAAAAGCCCTGGGAACAGGTATGAACTGGCAGCTCAAGAGAGGTGGGCTGTTCCCTCTCCTAAGATAAGGAACAACGAAGACTCCATTTAGAATGATGGACATTGCACGTTTCAGTGTCCTTGATATGCTTTCTGTGTACAAGGCATACAAGCAACCTGGTAAGGGAAAAACAAGCTGTCTTGCTTTCTTATGACAGATCACTTATGGGGATGCAGGTACAAAACTACGCAGCCAGTCCAGAACAGCAGCAGGAGCCCTCCCATCAGAGCCACACACAGCAGAAAGGAAAGAATGCTGGAATGCAAAGGTGTGTGGAACCTTGGTTTGCCAACCTCCAAGTGGTGGCTGAAGATCACCTGGGATTATAACTGATCTCCAGGCAACAGAGAACAGTCTCCCTGGAGAAAATTGCTGCTTTGGAAGGTGGGATCTATGGCATTAAACCCCCTGAAGTCCCTCCCTCCCCAGACTCCACCATCCCCAGTCTCTGACCCCAAATCTCCAAGAATCTCCAAATCTGGAGATGGCAACCCTAACCCTGTCTGCATATTTGTTTCCAGTTGTGCAGGGGGAAGGACAATGTACACTGGTGTTGAAGTTTGGGAGTGGAAAGAGAGTGGTAGTATTTAGAGAGCCAGCATGGTATAGTGGTTAGAGTGTCAGACTAGAGTCTGGGAGACCCCCGTTTGAATCCTTTGTCTGCCAGGGAAGCTCACTTAGTGGTCTTGGGCCAGTCACACACTCTTATCCTAACCTACTTCACAGGGCTATTGTAAGGATAATATGGAAGGGCGGAGAAAAATGTAAGCTGCTTTGGATTCCCTCTGGGGAGAAAGGGCAGGGATAAATGAAGTGAGTAGAATAGTAAAGGTGACTGGTGTTTGTTCTGAAACTTTGCTTGTCGGTCAAGGAGTAAAGATAAAGTAACACTGACCTTTTGATATTGATTTTATGCTGACCCTTTGAGTATGCTGCTTTTTATTAGAGTATAGTGCTGACTGCTTTGTACTGACTTTTAAGGAAAATCCTGCCCATTGGCCTTTTAGGGAAATTTCTGTTGATCTAGTATTGCTATGTGGTTTGTGTTTTAACATGTTACATATTTAAGATTGTAATCTTATGGATAGTCCATTGTTTTAACAGGACTACCATTAGCCACTTTAGGAACAGATAGCTTCAAAGTGTCCTTTAACTAAATAATAAATGCTATCATCAGAGCTGTTTTCTATACTTACATGGTTCCTGCATACTACTTTTTTTTTCCAAAAAAACCCACAACGAATTGAAGAGGGGAAGGGGGACTGTAGCGGGAAAAAAACGTGAGATGCATGTTAAAGAATAATATTATGCATCAGATTGGTTTTTAAGATTCTTTTTGCGCTCTTCGTTTCGGGTGCCTCCTCCACACCATTCCAGCTGGAATCTTGCAGTACGGCAATATTATAAAACTGTTATGGTGCTAAAATAAGAAGAGGTTGTTGGCAACAATAGCAGTTGTTTCAAATTAAAACAAATGATTTGGATTTTTTAAAAATATATATATATATATATATTCAGACATTCCAGAAATAAAGTATTGCTTCTGAGCAATCTGGTCTTTTTGGCTAAAAGGAAAGGGTCTGGAGCCATAACAACATATTGCTCTTGATTTTAAAAAGAGCTAATTAAAAAGAATTAAAGGAATTATTG
Source organism: Lepidodactylus listeri (assembly GCA_029233225.1). Lineage (NCBI taxonomy): Eukaryota > Metazoa > Chordata > Lepidosauria > Squamata > Gekkonidae > Lepidodactylus > Lepidodactylus listeri. Next base: position 52,025,850 of record JARCFY010000001.1, on the reverse strand, counting down.
TGGGTGATTAAAATTATTCTATAAAAATAAGCTAGCTGTGTGACTAATGAAAGCACTACCGTGTCTAATGTTAATGATTATGGGGAGAACATTTGATCAAAATAACACTTCTGATTACCTATTATCTACCCATAGGTACTTATAGTCTCCGAAGTGATAAAAAAAATTGGCCATTTTCTCTAATTCAGCTAGTGCAATTTGGGTGCAAAAGCAGGCCTACCTATGCACTTATTTTAATTTAACTGAATCATACCTTACCTTTCTAAATAAAATGGTGTCAAAGTGGCTTATTACAGTTGTTTAAAATATCTCAGTAAAACAATCAAATGCAAACTCAGATCACGTAATACTAACAAATGAATGAAACAGCCAACTAAATGAACTAACACCTGGTAAAGCAAAGTCTTTGTTTAGTCCCTGAACACCAACAATGGAGGGGCTAGGAGGTGAATGTTGCCCAAAGAGAATAATTCCACAAGTGTGGTACCACCATCAGTATGGCCCAGTCTTTGATCATCAACTGCCTTGTTAACCAGAGTTGAGAAAGATCTCAAGATCATACAGGACTCATTTTTTGCATAACCATAGCCCAACAATTTGTAGGTCAAAAGGGAGTTTCAGCTGGAACTGAAGCCAAAATATTTCTTGTGTGACAGGTGATATGTCAGTGTTGCTTGTGCCAGTCAGTAATCTTGTTGCAACATTTTTTTCATTGAGTGAAGTTTTGGGGTGTCTACAAAAGGAGACTGACATAAAATGTATTACAGTAATCCAAACTGGACATATCCCTGTTGGCATGAGGAACTGTAATGGCAAACAAATGATACATGAATGGTCTTTCCCCAGTCCAGTTGTTGGGGTGGCACTTGTGTAGCCCCAGTGCTTTTTTATTAGAGATGAAAAGAATGGGTGGCAGTACTCATATATAAGGTTGCACCGATTTCCCTCTCTGGACTTGAGAGAGCTTCAAAAAGAGTCCCAGTATTCACTACCAGTTAATGCTATATCACACACACACACACACACACACACACGTCATACTCCCATTAGAAAATGAAAGGTGGTATTAGTCAGCTGTTTGGTGGGGGAGTTTCCCCTGGCCTGCCAAACATTGTTTATTTTTTTAAAAAAAATTATAAACTTTTATATATTTCCTTTTTTCAAAATATCCAGACTCAAAGCTGAGTGACCTTCTAAAAATATAATATTGATAGTGTTGAGTGCAGGTAGTTTGAGTGCAGAAGCTGGGGTCAGCTGACTTGCTTTACAGAGACACAGGAAACAATCTGCCCTGACCTGGATGGCCTAGGCTAGCCTGAAGAAGAAGAAGAAGAAGAAGAAGAAGAAGAGATTGGATTTATATCCCGCCTTTCACTCCCTTGGAGTCTCAGAGCGGTTTACAAACTCCTTTCCCTTCCCCTCCCCGCAACAGACACCCTGTGAGGTAGGTGGGGCTGAGAGAGCTCTGAAACAACTGCCCTTGAGAGAACAGCTGGTACAGAGCTATGGCTTGCCCAAGGTCATCCAGCCGGTGCAAGTGGAGGAGTGGGGAATCAAACCCGGTTCTCCCAGATTAAAGTCCATGCACTTAACCACTACACCAAACTGGCTCTCCTCAAATCTTGGAACCTAAGCTGGATTGGCCTTGGCTAATATTTGGGTGGGAGACCACCAAGAAATTCCAGGGTCTCTATGCAGAGGCAGGCAGTGGCAAACCACCTCTGTTAATCTTTTGTCTTGAAAACCCTACCAGATCTCCACAAGTCAGCTAAGACTTGATGGCACTTTCTACTAACACACAGGAAGCAATCTTAAATAGGCCTACTCTAAAGTAGAACCTATTTTATTAAACAGGGCTTATTTCCAGGGAAGTGTTCTTAGGAATGGGGCCAAATCACGTCTATCTCACAGCACATTCCCCAAGATGGAAGTACACCCGGACAAAAAAAATCTCAAGACATGTACTGGGAGGACCTGAATGAAGATCTGTCCCAGAGGTACACCTTTAGTCTGAGCAACGTGTCCATATTGGGAAACTATTCTAGTTCTGATCTTCTGGGTTTCTGACTCTTGCCTACTGACCCTGTACTTTGCTTTCTCTTCACGTTGCCTTGCTAATTCTGACTCTTTACTTGATCTGCAACATGTTTTATGCTTAACGCTAGCCTGCCTGCCATTCAAAGACCTTGACTTCGAACCTGACCTGACAGACATTGTCTCTGTCTCACCCTTCTAGACCTGATGTTTGCTTCTGATTCTCAATTCACCTGACCTTTGGCCTTGGACTTTTTTTTACTATCTGATTTGCCACACACTTTGATGTCTGACAGACAAGCTTGCAAGCCAAAGTGCTGTGTGCATGCCTATTTGACTTGTGACACAATTTAAAATTATTTGACAGTTTAACTGGCCATCCAATTATCACTCACAGTTAAATATTATCTCAGAGGACAGCCATGGTGGTCTGCAGCAGTGTTCCCTCTAAGCTGAGTTAGTGTGAGCTAGCTCACAGGTTTTTAGCCTCCAGCTCACACATTTTTGTCTTAGCTCAGGAAGGATGGCTCCAGAGCAAACTAATTTATGCAGTAGCCAAATCATTCAATCAAAACTATAATGCTAGTAGCTCACAAAGTACAACTTTTGCTCACAAGACTCTAAAGCTTAGGGGAACATTGGTCTGCAGTAGAAGAGCTAGATTTGAGTCCAGTAGCACCTTAGGGACCAGCAAGATTGGGGGGGTATACGATTTTGAAAGTCAAGGATAAAAGGAAGTACTTCTTCATCCAAAGAATGATTAACACATGGAATTCACTGCCACATGAGGTGGTGGCGGCTACAAGCATGGGCGGCTTCAAGAGGGAATTAGATAAACATATGGAACAGAGGTCCATCATTGGCTATTAGCCACAAGGTATAGACAGGAACTCTTCGTCTGGAACAAGTGATGCTCTCTATTCTTGGTGCTTGGGGAGGACAACAGTGGGAGGGCTTCTAGTATCCAGGCCCCTCTGCTGGACCTCCTGAGGGCACCTGGTGTTTTTGGCCACTGTGTGAGAGAGTGTTGGACTGGACGTGCCATTGGCCTGATCCAACACTGGCTTCTCTTATGTTCCCCTTCTGTATCTGACAAAGGGAATTTGACTCTCAGAGCTTACACCCCAAAAATCTTGCAGGTCTTTAAGGTGTGACTGGACTCAAATATTGTCAAAGGTTGTATTTACCTATTTTCAACAAAGCTGGAATCAGCATTTTTGACATCGTGGCAAACACATTCAAGGGCTTTCTTAACGTTTCTGTTTATACCCAAACAGCATTGATTTCAATGTCTTTTACTTATCCCTGAATAATTTAAGAATGGAAACATGCCCATCATGAATGATCTTTCTGGCTAGCATGAGAAAATTGTTGTGTTTTTCGGGATGTCCTGACTACGAACTGTCACAAATTGCTGCAGCTGTTGCAAATACAGTTATAAAACTGACTATAACCTCTTAATATTTCAGTAACAAATAGTCATTGATGCTACTTATGTATTCCATAACTCAGAAAGATTACCTGCTCAGAGTGAATACAGTATCAGAGTTTCATGTTCTCCAGATGCAGAAGGGAGTGAGCTAATACGTATCCCAAATGTTTGAGAGGTTGTTATTTTGGGGGTAATATTCACTTGAAGTAGCGATATTTCTTTCATGTCAAATGACTGGGTAAGACATTTGAGTTTATTTTTAGATTTCAACTGTTATGTGTGTCGTTGTGGTAGGAGAGGAGCATACATTGGCATGCATAAACATTAACACATTTTTAAGGTTGGCTGTCGAGTGTACAAGCTGGTTTCAGAACTGCAGTCCCCAATTGGAGCAGGATCCATGGGTTCAGCAACTGTCACCTCTGATGGTGTGTGTGTGCCGATACTAACCTACTTGAAAGTAAAGAGCCAGGTGCTAGAATTCCTAACAGGCATGTACCACCTGCAAAGATCAGATGCAAATATATGCAGAGACATTTCTTCACATGAAATTGAGAGCATTGGTTGAAATTGTTTCCTCTGGGCTTTGGGGTGTCAGAGTGAGCAATTTTTGTTTAACTACTAATATCTTTTTTTAAAATACACTGTTATTTTTGTCCTTATAGTGGCAGCAAACCTGCTAAGTTTCTTTTCTTTTCCATTTTGGTAAAATTAGTGAGTTTGAAATAAAAACAGAAGAGCCGTGCTATGGACTCATCTTAGTCTAGCATCCTGTTTTCATCAGGGACTGGATGGAAGCTTCTGGGGAATTCACAAGCCAGACACAAAGATATACAAGCCTTCTCCATAGTCCGGCTGATATTCTCCCTTTCAAGCTGAGGGTTGCATTTCGCTAGGGATGAGACTAGGGTTGCCAGCTCTGGGTTGGGAAATTCCTGGATATTTGGGGGCAGAGCCTAGGGAGGTCAGAGGCTGAGGACAGACTGGCAGTCTGGCCCACTCTGCCTCCGCTTTAAAAGCGGTCCAGACTGCTGCATCTGCCCCGTGGAGGCGCCCCGGACTTACCTCGTCTGGCGGCTGCGTGCACATCCCACCCACTTCTGGCAGGTGTGAACGCGTGTGGGCGGAGCCACGTGGCATTCTGCTGCCGCCGCTGGAAGTCACCCGCAGTGTGGACGCTGTGGGCGGCTTCCTTGCAGCGGCGTCTGAACACGCGGCAGAACAGAAGTCTGTCCTCAGCCTGAATTTGGGGAATGGAGGGAGTTCAACAGGGATGTGATGCAATAAGGTCAACATTTTCAGGGCTGCCATTTTTCACCAGGAAAGCTGATCTCTGTACTCTGGAGAATTCAAGGAGAATTCTAGGCCCTACATGAAAACTAGCAACCCTACATGAGTTCCAATTGTGCAAACTAGCTGGTTGGATTTGAATATTCCTATTTCAGTTTAACGTCCTCCTTGTGAGAAACATATTCAGCCCAATGTTCCCTCTAAGCTGTGGAGTCTTGTGAGTGAAAATTCTACTTTGTGAGCTACTGGCATTAAAATTGTGAGCGAGCGATTTGGCTGCTGCATAAATTAGTTTGCTCCGGAGCCATCCTTCCTGAGCTAAGACAAAAATGTGAGCTGGAGGCTCAGCTTAGAGGAAACACTGATTCAGCCTCTTTTTTTTTGGCAGAAATTCTTTTCCTTGTACCCAATTTTTCCTGTTAAAATTAACATATTTTTCAACATTATATGTATATAAATGGCTCAAAAGAAACATAGAAGTCATCAGTGATAGTGGCAAAGATGAATCAATCCAAAAATGATGATGTTGGCAACATACACAATCCAACCCCCACCTTTGTCATATACTGGCTCTTCCTACATTTTATTATCATGGTGAATACCCACTGATAGGGAGGATTTTTTTAAAAAAAGCAGCATTGTGTGTGGTGCTACATCCCTTTGGGTAAAAAAACCCGGAAGTGGTATAGGGTAGCTCTTGGAACTTCTGGAAATTCCATGGTTGCTTCTTCTTCTTTTACTGGAAATGAGGCAGTGCCACAGCCATGCCTCCCCCATGTCACTGCCCACAACCCTCCTACCAGTTGCCAGCCATTGCCTGGCGAGCCTAAAATCTCCCCCTCTATAAAAACAACAACAACATGGTATTAGATTAAACTCTTTGAATGCAGTTCTGCTCGGAATTCAGTAGCTAAAACCAAACTACAAGATCTTAATAGTCAGACTCCTTCTCCTGCTGAGGGACAGTTTATCATTTAAAGAGGCAGAAACACCCCTTCAAACTTCACCCCAATACCTTAAGTGCAGGGTACTGCTTGGGCCAAAATGGACCAAGATGGATGCCAGCCAGGCATGAGCCTGGGAAATCAGTTTCAAGGCACAAGGCAGAGCGGCTGGCTGGCTACTATACTCTTCTTGCCCTGGAAAGATGTGATGACTTAGAAACAATCTATTGATTCATTGAGTATAACCCCATCAACACCCAAGCCCAACTTCCCTTTCACTCATTACCCTTGCTTAAGCAGCAATTGAGAAGAAGAAGAAGAAGAGATTGGATTTATACCCTGCCCTTCACTCACTTGGAGTCTCAGAGCGGCTTACAAACTCCTTTCCCTTCCCCTCCCCACAACAGACACCCTGTGAGGTAGGTGGGGCTGAGAGAGCTCTTTCCCAAGCTGTCCTTGAGGGAACAGCTGGTTCCGAGCTATGGCTTGCCCAAGGTCATCCAGCCAGGTGCAAGTGGAGGAGTGGGGAATCAAACCCGGTTCTCCCAGATTAGAGTCCGCGCACTTAACCACTACACCAAACTGGCTCTCTGTTTATCTATACTTAAGTCTATTCATCTCCCCAATCACCCTTCCCATCCAGTGCTTGTAGAGCCATCAAACCTCTCCCATCTCTTTGTCTACCTCTGATAGAACCATCAAGTCATTATCCTCTGGCACTGAGTAAACCTGCCTCAGCGTATGTTTTGCCCTATAAATATGTCACCCAGCTGACCCAGCTGTGTATGTGTCTTGTATCCCTCCTCACACCACCACGTCTGTGTGATCTCCTCTCTCACTTTCCAAAACGCTGGCCATTTTGCTCGTCGACTTGCTGCTTTTGTGGACTTTGTCAGGATCGGTAATTATCATCCTTCTATATAAAGCTTCCCCTTCCTCACTACCTTTCTGAGTTCTCTTATATGCAGGGCTCTTTTTGTAGAAAAAGCCCAGCGGGATCTCATTAGCATATTAGGCCACACCCCTGACAGCACAGCTCATTAACATATTAGGCCACATTCGATGTTGCCAGAAGTGTGGTCATCCAGCCACATCCACCTTTTGCTTCTTATTCTGTTTACCTTGTTGTCAAAACAGTTTTGACAAAACCAATAAAAACATTATTTTCTGTCCCATCTATACAAAATCTTGCCTGAACCAATATCTTATGTCCAACAATTATTCCCACACTGGATTGGAATCAATTCCTAAAGGTTAGGTTCCCATGGAAATCAGCTTGCCTTCCTGCAGAACTAGTATGCTGAATATGATTTTTTAGGGTTGCCAACCTACAGGTGGGGTCTGGAGATCTCCTGGAATTACAACTGAGCTCCAAACTACAGAGATCAGGTCAATGGCTGCTTTGGAAAGTGGAGTCCATGGCATTATGCCTTGCTCAGTTCCCTCCTTCCCCTAAACCCCACCCTCCACTCCCAAATCTCCAGGGATTTCCTCTACCTGGAGTTGGCAACCCTAGTTCACTGGCAGAACAACGCTAGGAGCCAGTTTGGTGTCGTGGTTAAGTGCGCGGACTCTAATCTGGGAGAACTGGGTTTGATTCCCCACTCCCCCTCCTTGCACCTGCTGGATGACCTTGGGCAAGCCATAGTTCTGTCAGAGCTGTTCTTGAAAAAGAGTAGTGTCTGTCAGAGCTCTCTCAGCCCCACCTACCTCACAGGGTGTCTGTTGTGGGGAGGGGAAGGGAAAGGAGTTTGAAAGATGCTCTGAGACTCCCTTGGGTAGTGAAGGCCAGGGTATAAATCCAATCTCTTCTTCTTCTAGGTTTGTGGATGAACTGGATGGGAGTAGTTTGTGGACTATTTTATTCAAGGTACAAAATTTTATTCAAAGTATAAGATTTCATGTGCCACCCACACTTCTTCAGATGGAAGACGTGTGCATGCACACAAAACTTATACTTTGGATGAAACTTTGGACTCCAACTTTGTTCTGCTGCTTCAGACCAACATAGCTACCCACCTGAATTATTACACTATAATACTTTTTACAAGCAATTATGTACCAGTGGAGTGGTTACCATGCAGAGTCTGTCCCACATGTAAAATTATCCTGTGAACAGGTGGTCTTTACCACATAAAAGTATCACTACCATCACAAGATCACCAATCGTTGGAAGTCAACTCCTCAGAAGCGGAAATCTCTCTTATTAGGAGGTTTAAGAACATCAACCTTGCTGGCCCATTAAAGGCAGATATCAGCCCAGTGGCAGGAGAAGAGGGACAATCATCTTCATCAGAAACTCTGCCCACTTTTTAAATTTCACAAAACAGGCAATCTTCAAAGTGCTGCTGACCATGCTCATTTTTAGTTAAATCTCTGTTTCTCTGCAGATGTCCCCCAAAGTCCCCCATGCAACAGTCAAGTGTTCTGCCAACACACACAACAATGAAGCTACTTTTTCAGATGTTTTCCCTTGCATGGCAGTAAGCACCAAACCACTTTAATACAGACTTTAGACACACATATATTTGCAAGCCATTCCCAACAAGACACAACAATGAACTCAGGCTTCAAACTTACTTTTCTTAAGCAGAAAATGCCATGAGAAATCTAAAGAGATTCTCAAAAATTAAAGATATTGTCAAAACCAGCATTTCCTGGGCTCTCTGCTTTTTTATATCCCCCCCTTTTCAATATTTTTTAAAATAAAAATACAAAGAACAAAATGAAACAAAAAGAAAGAAAGAAAGAAAGAAAGAAAGAAAGAAAGAAAGAAAGAAAGATGGATGGATGGATAGATAGATAAAAAGGAAGGAAGGAAGGAAGAAAATAGGTGGGGGGAGAGAGAGGAAGGAAGGAAGGTTGGTAGGTAGGTGGAGGAGAGAGAGAGAAGGAAAGAAAGAAGCAAAGAAGGAAGGAAAGAAAGAGATAGATAGATAGATAGATAGATAGATAGATAGATAGATAGATAGATAATAGATAGATAGATAGAGGAAGGAAGGAAGGAAGGAAGGAAGGTGGAGGAAAGAGAGAGAGAAAGGAAGGGGGAGAGAGAAAGAAAGAAAGAAAAAGAAAGAAAGAAAGAAAGAAAGAAAGAAAGAAAGAAAGAAAGATGGGGACAGAGACAGAGAGAAAGAAAGGTGGGGGGAGAGAGAAGGAAAAGAGATGGGGGAGGCACTTACCGGAGCAGGGAGAGCAACGTGACGTCAGCAAGCCAAATGCAGAGCCAGGCCTTTGAGTGCAAAGAGCCCAGCCCCAGTGCTTAATCTCTGGATGGGACTTTCTCCTGCAGGCTCTCTGCACTTAAAGGGAAAGCGCTGGGTGGGTATTTTTCCTGCTGGCTCTCTGCCAGAACTTTCACTTTAAGTGTGAACTACTCAGACCTGGCAGGGAGGGGGCGAGGCAGGCTTGGACACCAGCTGGAACGGCATTCCGGTGCATTCCTGCTGAAAAAGAGCCCTGCTTATATGTGTTTCTTATGACAGACCACTTATGGGGATGCAGGTACAAAATTGCACAGCCAGTCCACTGCTACTAACATCACTTTTAACACATATAGTCAGTTAACTGTATTTCAGGCTTGGGGTGTCCGCCCCTGGGCTGTGCCTTCCTCAGCTGTGGTTGAGGAGGAGCCAGGGAGCCCCTGGCCTCATAATGGGAGGGGCAGAAGTTGTTTCACCTCTGTCAGCTTTCTCCCCACTGGAGCCCCCTATCTGGTGCTGGCTCCAACTGTTCTCCTCCTGGGCCTTCAGGTCTGGCTTCCCCTTTATCCTTCCCCAACTTGGCCCCTCCCACCTTTCCCACCAAAGGATTGGCTGTCTGCCTTGCCTTTCAGGGACTGGGGCTTCCCTTCCACTGCTTGGGCTTTCTCCTCCCACCTCCTGCCTCTGCCCTTCCTGGCTTTCACGGAATCGAGGCTGGAGCACATGCAGAAAGTCTCATGCCCCACCCATCTCCAGCAACCACCCAGTACCTTGGTTCATCCAACCGTGTTCCTGTTTCCTTGCCTGGCCCAGGGCTCTGGGTGCTACCATCAGTTGCAGGGAGGTAACTTGTGGGACTCTGGGCTTTGTTGGATCCTGTTTGGCTTCTTGCTGCTTGTTGAAATCACTATGCCTTGTTGTGTTCCTAAAACTATAGCTGTAGTATAGTGCTTATTTTTTATACCTCACCTTTCTCTTCAATGGGGACCCAAAGCAGCTTACGTCATTCTCCTCCATGTTGTCTTCACAATAGCCCTTTGTGGTAGGTTAGGATTAGTGTGCACCACTGGGCCGAGCAAGCTTCCATACCAAAATGGGGGTTTGAACCTAGAGTGTCCTACATTCTAGTCCAACACTCTGACTATAATACCACACTGGCTCTTTCTACTTCAACAGTCCAAAGGCCACATGACTTAGAACTGATATTCTTTCAAAACTCAGTTGGATAGAATTGGTCTCATTGTCCAAATGACAAAGATTTCAAAATTTGTGGGAAGCAATGTAAATATATTATCAAAAAAACGGGGGGAGGGGGAGCACATTTCAAGGCTGCGGCTTTCTTAAAACATGTCCTTCCACTCCTTAATTTTAAGGTAAATGCTACCAAGACAGAATGGTCTGTGAAGGAACCTGACATCCAACCTGCTATGAAACACTATACACCGACATAGTATGCAGCTAAACTAATCATTACGGTGGCCAAATAGCTACTCTGTAAACCGTTGCATGCTCTTTTACTGGCTTCATTATGATTATCCGGTATGGTCGGAAATATAAAATCCTTCCATGCCTCTCCAGCACAGAGAAACCTTACTTGGTAGCAAACCCCCCACCCCCCACCCCCCAGTGTTTTATTTCAGATGGCACTGTGCAATAATGCAAACAGCAGCTTCCTATTTTAAAGGGGGGGGGGAACTAAAGGAGGGCTGTGGAAAAGAAATGAGCCTTTAAGGGAAATTTAAAGGCCCACTGAGAGTTCCTCCCTGCAATAGAAAGAGGCAGCTTGTTCTATAATTGGGGAGTGTAATGTCTTTCCCTACCAGGCCTTATTAGCGCGCACTTGCAACAAACGGCCCAGTGCCGGTTATTTTAATCACTTCAGCCTTTGGAGAAACAAAAAAACCCTCCCTGCCATTATAATCCCTAAAATATGGGAAGCTATTTTTCCTTGTAATGTTAATTAAGCTGCATGGTGATTTTGTTGCTTTATGTGTCTTGACATATAACACATTGTGTTTTTGTGCTCGCTTTCAATCTATTAACAGTGCCCCAGTGGCTTGCCCATCTTCTTCTTTAGTGGGTCATTTGAAAAAAAAAAAACCCCAATGATTTTTATATCAGTGCTGAGCACTCAGTGTTGCAGTTTGCATTTGAATTTCAATCAGTTTCCATAGGACAAATGTGTATGTGGAGCGCTGTATAGATGTGATGTATATTTCTGGGATAATGACGTCTGTGCCACGGTGTTCTTATAGGTCTTCATCTTGTGCTGGTAGTTTCTCCTTAAATTTAGATTACATATTAGGCAGGCTGTCTTCTTGTTTTTAGAGTCTTGCGGAACTTCAAAGGAAACAAAAATGGTCTTTTAATGCATGATATGAAAACACCAAGATGCAACGTTGGACTCGGCAAAAAATGTTCTAGTAAGAACGCCTAAATTTTGGTAATAACTCCTAGGAATCCTTTAGCAAGGAAGTTTTGTTTACATCTCACGTCTCCCAAGCTTTTCATAGTAAAAAGGGTAAAATTGCTGCTCACCTGAGACAGCACAGATGAAGACAATTGGCAGCTTTGAAAAATACTTTCTATTGTTATGTTTTAAAAAAAGGGTTCCCTGGATCCTACCAATCCTTGCAGGCTGCGGTCCTAAGAACATTTCCCTAGGAGTAAGCCCTATTAAACAAATGAGATTTGCTTTTGAACAGACCTGTTTGGAGCTTTCTCCCAATGTCAGTGGCTTTTCCTCCAACCAAACAGCCTCAAGTTTGCAGGAAGGATCCTTAGACTGAGGAATGGCTTCTTAGATGGAAGGCGATCCCTGCAGTAAATGGTAGGCTGCTGCCAATAGACAATCCCATTGCATCAGACCAAGATCATTCTGGGTCATCCTTTCCCCCAAAAGTTTGGGGCCTCACAAAGGGGGCATGCAACTAATGGCTATCCCTTGTCGCTATGTATACGGAAGCTCCATAGGATTGTTAGGGATATTAGTCATTAATCGATCAGTCCTGCAGGAATCTGGTCTAACCCTTTTAAAAACATTCTAGGGTAGCAGAGAAGCAGGAGTAGTGGTTAGAGGGCTGGACTGGGAAACTGAGAACACCTAGTATAAAACCATCAGTCAAAAAACGTACTGGGACATCTTGGGTGAGCCCCTTTCTCTCCAGCTAGGCTGCCTCACAGATTTGTGGTGAGGCTAAAATGTAAATGAAAAGAATCATGTACGCTACCCTGAATACCTTAGAGCAGGGGTGGGCAATTGTTTTGGCTCGGGAGCCACTTTGTGGGAGCAGAGGTTAGTGGAGGGCCGCACCTTTTAAAATGATTGCATTCACTAGTTAACTTTGCATTTCAGAAAAGGTATAAATTGTATCATAAAAATCAATAAATATAAATTAAATAAAGTAGTGGTATTTTTATTCAATTTATTTATTGTTCTAATTTCATATCGTCTATAGCTGCAAGCACATTTAATTCTAGAATCAGTTTAATGAGACAAATGTACCCTATCACACTTTTCTACAATTTTTTTTGAAATCAGGAGTGAGATTGCTTGTTGAGATTCTCATCACAGCCTGCAAGTTAATGTCTGTCAAAGAGCATCTATATTTACTCTCTTTTTTTTTTATAAATTTTTATTGATTTTTCCCTATAACTACAACTATAACGCTACAATCTAAGCTACATATACCTTATACAGAGAGTACTTTATCATTTGCTTAATACTACCTTATTACATAATATAATTATGAAGCATTTAGAACCTTGGATAAATTTCAATTACTTTGTTACTGCTACTATAAAAATATCAAAACTATTTGGCAGACATGCCCACTTAGAGAAATATGGTTAATTAAACAATTTATAATACATAAGTGCAATGCTTAATAAAACAGTTTAATCACTATTTCTTCTTTCGTCCTCTTCTTGTCTTAACAGTCTCAACTACTTTTGGAGCTGCAGCTCCTTTTTCCGAGTCAGACACTTCTTCTTCACTCTTTGAGCTATCAAATCCATACATGCTTTCTTGCGAGGCCAGTGAACCATCTGAGTCTCTCCCAGTTTTCTGCTCTTTGCTTTTTTCCAGAAATTTTTTCGCTTGTTGAACAGAGTCAATCTTATACTTCTTATCTTTGATGCTGAAGCATAGTCCTTCTGGAGTATTCCAACGATAGATGATAGACTCAGACTGGAGCCAAGATGTCAATTTTCCATAGGCTTTCCTTCTTTTCCTTATTTCAAATGGGATATCCTTCATCACTTTTACTTCTTCTCCCAGGATCTTCAGAGCTGCTTTGTTTGTGGTCCTAAGCACCACGTCTCTTGTAGATTTTTTGGAGAACCTTATCATAATTTCACCAGGCAGGCGTTTCTTTTTAGTATAATCTGGATAGGTTCTGTAAACCATATCCATATCGCTTTTTATATCCGCTGCTTTCATGCCTGTCACTGGTTCAAGTGCTTCACTTAGCAAATTTTTAAGGTCTTCTCCTGTGTTTTCTGGCACATTCTGAAGTCTTAGGAAAAAATTCGATCTTTCCATTTGTAATTTCAAAAGCTGATCGTGGTGGAAGGCCTTTTCCTTCTCTGCCTTTTGTAGTCTTGCGTCTTGGTTTTTTACTGAAGTTTTTACTTCCAGAAGTTCTCGCTGCAGCTTCTCTGTGGATTTATTCGACTCTTTTAGTTCTAGCTGCATTTTGTCCATCTTAACGTTGAGAGCTGTCATTTGGTCCACTAGAGGTCGCAATAACGAGGAGAACACCGCACTCATCTCCGTGGTATCAACCTTTGAACTCGGAGCTGTACTTCCTAGTTTGGGGGAAGGTTTCGGTTTCCCCGTCATTATTGAGGCTACGCTCTTTGTTTATAGATAGATAAGATGAAAGAAAGGAGCAAATTTTCAAACAGCACTTATGTCCTTCTAAAGTTTATATCTCCAAGTGAGTGATGCTGCCATCTAGCAAGGCGGATGGGCTTTTATTCCTGCAGTAATGCCACGTAAAGAGTCTCGTAAGTACGCTAGTCCTGGAGGGGGGGGGTTCACTCCTCCCGCCGTCTTCCCGCTATGTTCTGCTTTTCTTACTTCAGACTCACGTTTTCTCCATGCGTAACTGTCAGTTCCAGCCTCATTGCTTCGCACTCTCTGCTGCTTCACGGATTTGCGCTTTCAGCCATACGGCTCCCACGGCGGGGGAACCTATGGGGGTGATGAAAAGGGATCTCGATCCCTCGGTCGCCACTGTAGGGAGAGATCCCCCTCGTGCCACCCCAGGCAGAGCCCCCTCACTGGGGGCTCTGGGGGCTCAGCACCAGTCCAGAGCCCCTTCTTCCCTCCGGGTATGGATCGTGCTCCCCGCAGTTGTGGAGGAGAGCGTCCGCCATTATCGCAAGTCTTGCCGGAAGTCTATATTTACTCTTGTTGATCTTCATGCAAGGAAAACTTTGCTCACAAATATATGTAGACCCAAATATAGAGAACATTTTCCCAGCAAATTTCTTCATACATGGAATTTTTTTCAGCAGACAAAGATTTGTAAAAGTCAACTAATGTCACAGCATTAAACATTTCTTTCACGGTGTGATCTGACTGCATGTCAATAAGTTCAAGCTGCAGCGCCTCAGGTGCTGAATCAATATCAGCAGTGATGGGATAAGAGAGCAAATTGAATTTAAGCTCAATTTTCTTGAAGTCCTGAAATCTTCTTGGCGGGCCGCAAAAAACTCTGTGGCGGGCCGCATGTGGCTCCCGGGCCACCATTTGCCCACCCCTGCCTTAGAGGATAGGATTTTTTTTTTAAAAAAGTAATTGTTTACCGCTATGTTATTAACTGAAAAAAAAGAGGAGGAGGAGGAGATTGGATTTATACCCCGCCCTTCACTCGGAGTCTCAGAGCATCTTACAAACTCCTTTCCCTTCCCCTCCCCACAACAGACACCCTGTGGGGCTGAGAGAGCTCTTTCCAAAGCTGTCCTTCAGATAACAGCTCTGACAGAACTATGGCTTGCTCAAGGTCATCCAGTAGCTGCAAGTGGAGGAGTGGGGAATCAAACCCAGTTCTCCCAGATTAGAGTCCGCACACTTAACCACTACACCAAACTTAACCACTACACCAAACAATCAGATCTAGTAAACTATTCAAATAAATAAATACCAAAACAGTCAGGGCTTTCTTCCTGTTGAGTTAAATAGAAGTAGGAAAGGTTAGGTGGCTTCTCGACTTATATATGAATGATATTAAATTGCTACACTGAGGATCGGTCTCTTGATGTTTCACATGACTGTCAAGTAGCCAGGTGTTTGTAGAGGGACTGCGGGGGGGGGGACTTCTGAAAGAGGTACAAAGGGGCAAAGAGCATTTCATGTTGAGTTGCCAACCTCCAGGTGGGGCCTGGGGATCTCCCAGAATTGCATCTTATTCCCAGACTACAGAAATCAGTTCCTCTGGAGAAAGTGGCTGCTTTAGAGGGTGGGCTTTATGGTGTACAATTGATTCTAGGTGAAATCCCTCTCCAAATTCTCCCCTCCCCAGGCCCTGCCCCCAAATCCCCAGGATTTTCTCAATCTGGAGTGGGGGGGGGGGAGCTTTGTCCCATATGTGAGATTTCCAAAGAAGAAAATAAGTGTATTCAGTGTTAACACTCTCATCCTAAACACATTTGCTGTAAAGGAGACTAAGGCTGTGGTCACACGGCAAGCTTTCCATGATTTGTTCTCGCTACATATTTGATTGGGGGTATCTTTTTGCAGGGTGGAATGATCACACATCCCTCCCCAAACTGCTTGCATTGCACAATGAGGCTCCAGGCATTGTCCAGATAGCTGCACTGCCCAAGTGGCGGTGCAAGTTTATTTTTTTTTCTTTGAGCATGCACATATGTGCATGGCCAAATCACCACTCCCACTTGGCTCCAGAGTACTGTTTGTCCTAGGGACTATTTTACCAACATTCAAGTTGCAATATTTCAACAGGTGGTTGTTTTTGCAATTTTTTCCCCCTGAACAGTGAACAAAATGAACCACCAACGTACAACCGAGTGCAGGAGTCTATATATGTGCATTGAATATTCATGCATTGAATATATTCAGCACAGGATTGATCATGTGCACAATGGCAAAAGCTGGAAAAAAATAGTGCTAGAAGGACGTTCAGACAATCTAATCACATTCAAAGTGAGAGATGGCTGTCCAGATTGGTGAAATTGCAGATTCACAGCGCAAATATTTGGAAAGTTCTTGATTTTCCCAATGTCGGAAAAATTGTTAGGAAACCAGGAGGATTGCAGGAGTGAATCCGCTTTGATTCAGGAGATAGATGCGGCCATCTGATCAGCCCTTTTAAATGCAATAGGGAACAATGGTGAAACCCGATCAAAATGACCATGTGACCACAGCCTAAATTGGTTTGTGAGTTCCGTACTCAGAGCTTAACTTCCAAGCCCAATTTGGATCAGGACCAGTTAACCATTTACTAAACTAACCATTTACTTTACCTGGGATAATTCCAGTGGGCTTCTGCTATAAGCCCTGCCCACTCCTATGGTGGGGCCAGCAAGAAGGAAAATGACAGCACCTGGATTTAACCCTCTTTGCCCTCCCAGCTGAGGCATGGCATTGCTTGGGAGGAGGACTTTCTTCCTCTTCCACTAGTTCTGCAGCCCTCTGTCAGGTGAGGAGGGCATTGCAGCTTGAGAGGCTGTGACAGGAAGAAGTAGTATATAGCTCTTTCCCAGAGCCATTTGGGCCACCCAGTCTGCCCTGCACATGGGATGGGGGGATGGTTTAAGTTTTACCAGAGCTGGCAACCTCTAGGAGATGGGGGGCAGAGTTGTAACAAATACCATAATACTGTGATGTCACTTCTAGTTTGAATCCAGAAATGACACCATATTAGCATAACATGCCAGGTTTCACCCAAAACTATTGTGGGTGAATCCTAGAGCATTATGCCAACACAGTGACTGGCACAGTGTTGATTTTGCCCCCTCCTTTTGCTTCTGCTGCTTTACCAAGCAGTAACAGGAAGGGCAGGAGTTCTCCCACCAAAGTGGAACACCCAGCAAACCTGTTTTGTATACACTTTATTCTCATAGGAATCCTAGAACTATTATCTTCCACTGGGGGGGGGGGGGGCAGAACTGAGGTTTGGGGGAAATTTGTTCTATAGTTGAACTTCTTGACCCAATCACTATATGATGCTAGTTCTCACTTCTTATGTCACACCTAAATAATGTTAGGAACAAAACATGCACCTTTGAGAGCCAACCCATCTGTACTCTTGTGGCTATTCAGGACCCCATCTCTCTCAGTGTTTGCAACACTCAGCTCACAATTCCATTCATTTGCTCTGCCACCACAGATCTTAATCAGTGTGGTCCATTCTGCATCTGGCAATTGCCCCACATTTTCTCAGCACTCGACCTGATTCCCCCTTGCCTCGGAATATTAGTTTTCATTCAATCTGGTGTGCAGATTCTCCTGCGTCAGTACTTGCCTTAGTGGTCATTAGCCACCTGAGCCAAGTAATTCATGGTGAGAAGATAAATACAGAGGGGGAGAGAAAGGCAGGGGAACTGAGGGAGATCATTGAAGCCGTGCCAAGTTGTCTGCTTATTGTTCCCTTTGAATCGGAAGTGAAGGAAGGAAAAGGTGCCGCTCAAAACCACATTCAGATACCCCGGGGCAATGCTGTACTGACTGCAAAGTCATCCCTGAATGGCCATAAAACTGTGCAGAAGGTACCATAAAGCCCAATGAGCAAAGAAAGTGAAAGCAGCATACAGTGTAGAGGGAGATTAACCTAGCAATGTCGCTGTGGAAAAACTGTGAGGAAACAGATGGGTGCAGAATTGTAACAGAGTTGTAACAAATACCATAATACTGTGATGTCACTTCTAGTGTGAATCCAGAAATGACACCATATTAGCATAACATGCCAGGTATTGTCTGACCCTCTGTGGGGAGCTGGTGGGGCAGCATTCCACCCCTGTTTCCCCCATGATTTTCAACAGAGGTAACAGATACGACCAAGGAATGTGAACCTGTCTCAATAGGCATGAATGAGACAGTCAGTTCACAGAGAGGAACACTCTGTATGCATTATATTGTCTCTAAGGAATTACTGAGTCGTGGCATCAGTGTTTATCTCATAGGAACAGATTTTGCAGTTCTTAGAACAAATTCTAATGCCATATTGCTATTGTTTTTCTTTCTAATTCAGGTGTGTATACCCATTGCTTCCTGGTGCTATCTTTTTACTGTCTCATTAATTGGGATAGATCTGCTTTAGGATAATATTTAGTTTGAGCTATTCTTAACTGCTCTATAAAATGGTACAAAGGGTACATAAAACAGAAGAAGTATTTAAGGAACGCCGCCCCCATCAGATGCAGATAAGAACAATCCCACTGTGTTTTCTCTTTAACAATTCAATATTATATGTGCATTCTCTTCCTTAAATCTGAATATCTTCAAATAGTTAAATGATTGCTCATTATTCATAATTCTGCAGCCTAATTGAAATTGTAAGCATATCTACCATTTAAAAACATTTCTTAAAAAAAGGATTGAAAGATTTTGTAAATCAAGGGGAGGAAATTAAAATTAAAAAGCAGGAAATCTGTAAAAGTTTATAATGCTTGGAGCTCAGCCAGATTACCATTAAAATGGTAAAGTTTTTTCCCCACTCAGTAGATAGCAATGTAAAACATATAAATCAGTTCATATGCTTACATAAACCTCAGTGACGGTATCTGTTTACAGCTACTCAATCGTGTTCAGACTTTAGTTTTTTTTTAAAAAAATGCCTATACAAGGTTCTTACCAAATCGGAACAGTTAGATTAGGAATCTAAAGAAACAAAATGGTAATGCTTTGGATGTGTTATAACCGGGGGTTTTTAAATCCAGGAAATGTTGCTTGCTGGCAAAGAACAAATTCTTTTCACCCTCTGTGTAGCTGCGGGAGGATGATAACCATCCTTTTTCTACAGTGTTTCCTTTAATGTTATCAGCATGGCGGGAAGAAATAAAATGCATAATGTGCCAGCAACCTGAACATGCTGCCTGCGAATCCCAACTTTTGTAAGGACAGATTAAAGTGACATTCT
Organism: Lepidodactylus listeri; assembly: GCA_029233225.1. Classification (NCBI taxonomy): domain Eukaryota; kingdom Metazoa; phylum Chordata; class Lepidosauria; order Squamata; family Gekkonidae; genus Lepidodactylus; species Lepidodactylus listeri. Next base: position 52,006,841 of record JARCFY010000001.1, on the reverse strand, counting down.
GTCATGGTTGACAGACCCCAAATTGAACCTACCCTTAAAAATAGTTTGTGTGTATACATTCCTTTGATCGGGGGGGAGGGGGCAACAACCATCACCCAGGGTTGAAACGCAGATAAAACGTGAGCTTTGCAGATGGATGAACCATACTAGTGAGCTGTACAGTTTGGTAAACATCTCGTATTCATAGCAGCTGGGGATAGATGGGTAGTCCTCCCATCTCCTCCCAGTATGCAGGTTACATCCTATAGCCTGCCATGCATGTCACATTTTTAAAAATAGCATTAAAAAGAAAGTGGACAGGGTAAAAAAAAAAATCACTGGAGTCGTTTCCAAAGTTTTGGGTGAGTCAAGTACTATTTGTAGCTTCCCCCCCTCAATCAGGCAATCATCATACAGCCTCCTGTAAACTCCTCCCCCCCCCAAAGGCTTTTCCCATGTGCCATGCAGGAGAGAGTAAGAAACATAATTCCAAAGGTTCTCTCAGCCATGGGGAACCAGTTGTGCAATTCTTTGGATCCTGGTCACTGTATTCATATTTGGTATTTTATGTCGAAGAAAGAAGGCGGGGGGAGGGGGAGAATATAACACTCCATAAGAACATAAGAGAAGCCAGTATTGGATCAGGCCAATGGTCCATCCAGTCCAACACTCTGTCACACAGTGGTAAAAAAAACCCAGGTGCCATCAGGAGGTCCACCAGTGAGCCCAAGACACTAGAAGCCCTCCCCCTGTTGCCCCCCCCCCCCAAAGCACCAAGAATACAGAGCATCACTTGCCCCAGACTCCAAAATTCTTTTCCAAGGAAAGGAGAATTCTTCACTACAAAAGAATTATGCAAATTATTTTTGAAAACGTAGATACGCATCTATATGGAACAGAGGTATTTTCATGGTAGTGAACTAGTTTTCTTAGCTATGGCATCTGAATATGCTGAAAGGCTGTCAGAGGGAAAGTCCATGCCCTCCCTTGGGGTTCTGCTATCAGGGCTGGAATTGATGGCTTTAATTAAGTTAGTTTCAATGAGGTCGGGATGATTTATAAACCACTTGGGGATCTTAACCTCCCTTCTCTGGTTCATCGAGTTTCAGAGTCCTCAAAGTTAGGTAGAACAAAGTTCGAGTCCAGTGGCACCTTTAAGACCAAAAAAGTTTTATTCAAGGTATAAGCTTTCGTGAGCATGCATACATCTTCAGATACTTATCTGAAGAAGTGAGCACACAAAAACTTACACCCTGAATAAAACTAGGTTGGTCTTAAAGGTGCCACTGGACTCAAACTTTGTTCTGCTACTTCAGACCAACACGGCTATACCCACCTGAATCTATCCTCAAAGTTAGGAGTCCCATTTCAGACACGACAAATTCCTTACACAGAGTGCAAACCGCATGTCCTGGTAGCATAAGCATGGAAAATTGCATGTACATCTCATGTGATGATCAGTAACACATGAAATAAATTCTTGCTCCTCTTAACCAGCTACAAAGCACGGTCACCTAACTGCTTGCATATGTTCAGGCGGGTAGCCGTGTTGGTCTGAAGCAGCAGAGCAACGTCTGAGTCCAGTGGAACCTTTAAGACCAACCAAGTTTTCTTCCGAGTGTAAGCATTCATGTGCAAAGCATACTTCTTCAAACAAATTGGAATAAAATTCCCTCAAGGGCTACTTACAGGGGGAAAAAAGGGTGGGGGCAGCCATTAGGAGGGGCCACTCAGAGCCAAGATGCACATGCAGAGCTGAAATTGGATCAGGTGACCAGTAAGATCAATGGATGGCAGCAAATTAGCAGGTAAATGCAAACGTTAACAAAGAGTTGTGAGAATGAAGCTAGAGTACAACTCTACAGATGCATCTTGGCTCTGAGTAGCCCCTCCTAACAGTTGCCCCCCCCACCTTCTTTTTTTCCTGTAAGTAGCCTTTGAGGAAATTGTATTCCAATTTGTCTGAAGAAGTGTGCCTTGCACACAAAAGCTTACATTTTGAATAAAATTTTGTTAGTCTTAAAGGTACCATTGGACTCCAACTTTGTTCTCCTGCTTGCATAGGTGATGGAGTATGCCCTCATTGCAACCTACTCTATCCTCTCCACAGTATTATTTGGAGTGGCATCCCTGGTTTCTGGAGGGAGATACCCAGCAGCCATAAAAAGAACATTTATCTTAATAGTCCAGCCTTGTTATTCATGAATTTGCAAAATGTAACACCATTAGGGTACAGAAGTGTCCCATTTCCTTTTGACCCTTTATCTCATTCCAGGCGTGAATACCAGGGCACTATCTCCATGTGGACCACTGGCTTTCATTTGCTATCGGAGCTTTTGATGAAGTTGGCAACGGGAAGAAATTCTTTCTCATTTTCTTTCATGTTCTCCACAGGCTTGAATCTGTTGCTTTGGCTGTTTCATGTATTCCGACACGTTCATTAATCACAGAGCGAGACACTTCCCTGTTTATGTTTCCACTTTACTCCAAAGAGCACCCAGAGAGAAACATTGCAAGAATGTAGGATTCTGAAGGGGGGGGGGGGGGGAAGAGATGTGTTCAATTCCACGCTTAGTGTACTGCCTCACCCTACAGAAAGCTTATCCTGGACGATTATATTCTTGAGAAGGGGAGTTAAAATAATAAGCAGGAAGTTGATTATTTCCTGATACTTTAAGCTTTGGGTTTCAGACTGTTAATAAGTTTGTAAAATATATGCATTAATGAAAGACAGGAATGTAAATATCCCCCTGCAGCAGGATATCCTCCGTATCAGCCAAGACCAAAAATGACCACATGCAAAATGGCAGTGTTAATACTCAATCTGTCCTTGAAGTAGTATCCTCTGTGCCTTACTCTCCATATGTCTCTGCTTGACTACCTCACAAAAGAGAAAAATGCAGGGAGATTGACAGAGATACTGACTACCAGTGAGGTGAATGAGTCTGCCTTGTGCCTGGTTTTAGCAATGTTGATGTCTATTGATTTATATTTATTTTAATCATCAATTATTTACTTACTTAATTTGTAGTCCACCTTTCTCACTGAGACTCCAGACTCACCACACAATTAAAAACAATGCAGTTAGACCAGTGTGATATATGCAATCAAGAATGTAATATGGAGGAATTTCACACAGCCAATATGTTCCGTTTCAGGAACTCTTCAATAACAGTTTCTGTCAGGCATTTCACACAGAACTGTATGAGTACCGGTTCCCTAATGGAACACATTGGCCCTTTCACACAGAAACATGCCTCTCCCGTTGGGGAAGTGTTCCTGAGCCGATTTACCTGGAAACCTCCTCCCAGGTGTTCTTCAGTTTTTGTACCGATCCTAAAGCGCTACGGATGCTGTGTGAAATGCCCCTCTGAAGCGCTTTCTCCAATGGCAACTGTTTTCGCACCTCTTGTCACTCGCCTGGGCAATCTCCGTCATTTTTTTAAAGAGCCAATTTAGAGCGCTATAATGCTATAGCGTTATAGCGGCCCCATTGGAATGCCTAGGCTCCAGTTGGCTCCATTGCACTCCGGGTGTGCTGACCCCTGCGATTTCCCCAAATGCGGGAAACTCGACTGCATTCCAATGGGGTTGCTATAATGCTATAGCATTATAGCGCTCTAAATCGGCTCTTTAAAAAAATGACAGAGATCGCCCACGCGGGCGAAAAGAGGCACGAAAAGAAAGTGGCAGTCTGAAATGGCAAACCGCTTCAAAGACGGCTCAGAAATGATAGGGGAAGGGCTGTCTAAAGTGGCTGTCACTGTACCGCTTTATTCCAAGCTGGTTCAGTAACGTTTTTAAAGGTGTCGTGTGAAATTCCCCATGGTAATCATACGTTTGTGGAAGAGCTGTTCACCATAATGAAAGAATCTCCACATAAAGAAACCTCAGCTGTGCCAGATTCTGCTGTGCTGGTGCTAAGGTTTTACATATGACTAGGGCCTCCAATATGAATAATTACACATTCCATGTGCATTGAAATTAGTGGGCTTACAAGGATGTAAGTCTGTTGAGGACTGCACTGTAAATGTTGAACTTGCCCATTAAAAGACAGCCAGAAGATATGCAAACTTCTCTTTCATTTGGCAGATTTTCAGATAACTAAGTTATTTTCTGTTAGGTGTATTCAAACCATCCATTGCATGAGTGCAATTGGAGTCCATTTCGCAGACTGAAATGAAAATGACTTCAAGCATTTGCTATCTGGGATAATTTTAGGATGATTTGAATATTTTCTGTCTTCTTTAAAATGGAGTGCAAATGCGTCTGATTGCTACGTAATAACTAAATCTAGATCAGTTTTAAAAATAAAATTATATGATGCGCATGTAATTTTTTAAAAAGATAGAGAAAATGTCAGAAAGCTAGAAAGACAAAAAAAATATTAACGTATGCTTTTGTTGCAATGTGGCATACTTCCTGAGAATATTTAATGGAAATATTGTAATGTGTTAGTGGCAAATCTGAAGTGGCATGCACATTATGGGTGTAGAATGTTTATATAGTCCCTGACTGATTCTCATGGAGCTCAAACTAATTAGAAATAAGGTGAGCGGTGAAGCAGTGATAGACAATATTCTATTTCCACCTTTGGCAAGGAAGAATTATTTGTACCTGAACCACGCAGAAATAGTTGATAATTTCTGATTATTTAACCAACTGGATTAAATCATTCACCAAATGCTTTTGCTGTTCACAAGTTTGCCAATGCTGAATTTCGAGGGGTTTTTTTTGTTTTTTGTTCAGGTGTTTTTTTAATCATTGAAATGAGTGTTGCATTTTGTTCTGATGCTGAATTGAAAAAGAGTCTTGAACATTGCAGTGGGTATTGTCATCTTTGTGATAGTAAACCAATGTTCTTGTGAAGGCAACCTCCTTTGCCTGCTGACAGACCACGTTTTTAAAGAAAGATGAATGGGGAGATTGGAAAAACACACAACAGAATAGAATGTTTTATTTTTCTAACCACTGAGAGATTCAGAGCTGCTTACAAATAAACGCAATAATATGATATGGGTAAGCAAAGAAATATATATATATATATGGTAAAGCTCCCACTCCTGGGCTGGTTCTAGATCCACTGACCTGGCTCTGTTAGGGTCACAGATTTCAGTCCATGGGCTAAAAATCCTTTTGTTCTTGTCCCTAGTTCATGCCAAAAGGCTCACACCTGGACACATGAAGCACTCTTATAGTGAATTAGATCATTGGTTCATCAAAGTCAGTATTGTCTACTCAGACTGGCAGGAGCTCTGCAGGATCTCTCATAGAGTTCTTTCCCATCACCTACTAATTTATCCTTTAAACCATGGAGCCCCAGCAGGGTTCCCAGCCTCCAGGTAGGGCCTGGAGATCTTCTGCTTCCAACTGACAGAGATCAGCTCTCCTGGAGAAAATGGCTGCTTTGAAGGGTGGACTCTATGGCATTGTATCATGCTGAGGCCCCTCCCCTCCCCAAACTCCACCCTCTCCTGGCTCCACCCCCAAAGTCTTCAGGTATTTTCCAACCCAGACCTTTCCAACCCAGACCTGTCAACCCTAGCTCCCAATGTGTACACCCTGGCTTATAAACCTGTAACAAGGAGAGAAACATAAGTTAATCCGAGACTTCACTCAGCTGGCAGAAACTGTTGCCTAGATTTCCTTTCTGTGCTAGGTCCATAATGCAGTAACTTTTCTGAAGCTAAGAAGGTCTGAGTCAGGATGGGAAACCTCCAATTTCAGTTCCTCCCACCCTGAATTCTAGGGAGAACTGGGAACACCACTTTGATATTCTTGAATATCTTGTCATTCCTATTTGATCAGATACTAAACCTCAGTTGAGTCCACTGGCACCTTTAAGACCAACAAAGTTTAATTCTGGGAGATTCAAACCTTCCAATAGGACTGTGGGTGTGACTCAGAGGGCTGTATATAGTTGGCCACCTCGGCCGGTAACTTTGTCTTGTTGTGTACCTAATAAACTGAGCTGTTTATCACTACCTCATCCTGCTCCTCCATGCGTCGGACCCAGTACACAACAGTATCCATCCAAACCATATTTTTTATGGTGAAAATGGACATATAATTCATTTACTTCTTCCATCTCTCCATCTTCCTTATGCAATTGTTTCATTAAGTTGTTGTTCAATAGCCCAACTGCTTCCCTTTCTGATTGTCTGTTATGTATGATATCTCGAAACCATGTATGATATCCCAAAACCTTGTCTCTATCAAGAATTGAATATTTTCCCCATTAATATGTGTAATATTACATTTTTTGCTTTAGTCAACTGCTTAATTTTCATTTCCTATTTTTTTCCCTGGTCCTTCACATTTCTAATTCGGATGTCTGTCATTTTTTGACCTACTATCATTGTCAAGTTCTATCCTGCTTCGCAAAGATTACCTTGAACATTTACCCCATCATTTCTCATCTATGGTTTTCTTCATCTTCCTCCTTTAGATCTAGTTATGCTTTTACTTTTGCATTTGCTAGTGGCTGATGAGTGTCTTGGGTTTCAATTCCAGTCATTTGCAATTTTCACTAGCTTTTATTTCCCCCCCTCTCATCTCCACTTGCTTTTATCATTGTTGACTTTTCCATTTTAATCTTCCTGTCTCTTCAGGAAGCTTACCTCTTTTTAATCTTCTTCTCTTCATATTTTCACTACCAAATCAGTCATTTTCCTATGATAATCCCCCCTTAACTCACATTCCATTATTTGTTTCCATGCCTAATTCATTTTCCAGACCAAAGTTTGAGTCCAATGACACCTTTATATATTTCATGAAGTGTGCATGCACATAAAAACTTCCACCCAGAATTAAACTTTGTTGGTCATAAAGGTGCACTGGACTCAAACTTTGCTTCAGACCAACACTGCTACCCACCTGAATCATTTTCCAGACATACAGCAAGATCATCACTGCAACCTGATGTCCAAAGACTGTAGTATTATGGCCTATGCCATCCATGCAGCAGTATCATTTGGATTCATGCCAGATGAATAAGTGTGAAATGTGAAATGCCTTATAAAGGAGGATGCTGTCAACAAACATTTGGAGCATGTGCTGATAACATCTTCACACACACGTTCAGTACTAGTCACTGGATTTCAAGGAAACTTCTCCTGTCACTTTTCACCAGCAACCTTGAAGGCTGCTATATTTTCCCACATTCATGTTACCTGTATCCCCATTTCTTGCTGCAGATGTGAAATGAACTTTAGTTTACTTATAGCATCTTATGCTAGAGTCAGACACTTTTCAGCTTGGATGAGTTCATATGTTGACATTGTCAGTTGTTTCAGTTCACCTCATTTATGTTTCTGTCACTAGGAATCTCATGAGTACCCAAATTTGGATCATTTTGTGCCATTTATGCCATTTGTACATGATGCCTTTGGAAGCTTCAATTGGTACGAAATGTAACAAGAAGATTTCTGTTTGGGCTTAGCTGTTAGAACATACCACTTCAGGAGTATGTCAACTGCAAAGGCTACCTACTGACTTCCAGGCCCAATTCAGAGATCTGATTATCACTTTCATGGCCTAGGGCCCTCATACTTACTGAGCATAGTCCCACACTTCAGCTATGTTCTTCAGACAGCCTACCCCATTCCACTATCAGGAATGCCCATTTGGCAACAACAGGTTATGGGGTTTTCTATGGCAGGAAACCCTTTGACATTTTCCAAGGTGGGCTTGAGTGTTCAAAAAAGTCATGTAAAATAGTCTTATTTCAAAGGGCATTTGGTGGAGAGTAAATAGTTTTCGGGAGATATGCCTGTGTTGTTTTTATTGCAGCTTGTTGCTTTACTAGCAGCCTTCAGTGCAAGGAAATTTATTTATTTTTAATTAACTTTTTAATTAACTTTTTAAAACTGCATTACATATACAAACTTTGTTACAAAAAGGTTTAGAATGCATAACACATGGGTAGTTACACATCTTTCGAACTTTACCAACGTTTTTCAATTAAACTATACATTGAACAATTTAAATCTTAATAAAAGACAATAAATTTTTACATACAATCCAAAAGAATTTTGGCTTTGGAAATGGACCATTGTTCTCCTTCAATAGCATCCAAGTCAATATGATCGATAACTCTGGCCCATTTTCCTAGTGGGTTACCAAAAGATGAAAAAGCATCAGTACGTCTCCTAAGAACTGAATAGTTTTCTAACAGGAAATATTCCCATGCTTTCTTGTACCAGTGGGAGACTTTAGGTGGGGAGCTGTCCTTCCAACCTTGAGTAATCACTGCTTTCGCAGCTGTAAGTAGAGTTACAATTAGTTGTTTACATTCCATCGACGGCTGATCGTTTAGCCATACATTCAATAATATTACACCTGGGTCTAGTGATAAGGCATAACCTGTGATCAGTTGATTTTCGTATAATATCTGTTTCCAATAGTTCACAATAATATTACACTCCCACCAGTAATGAATAAACGTGCCCCTTTCCCCACAGAGTTTCCAACATAGTGGGGAGGAGCTAGATGACAGGTGAGCTATTCTTACTGGTGTTAAATACCATCTATATAGTACCTTATAAACCACTGCTAATATTGTATAGGAGTTAGATATGTGGTTAACAGTGCGCCAAATTGTGGACCATTGTTCATCATCTGGTGAAGGATTTAGATCTTTCAACTAGGCCTGCTGATATGATGATATTGACGAGCTCTTGCTATCAAGTAAGGTAAGATATATTTTTGATATCAGACCCCTTTTAGGTAGTTCATTGGCTCTCAAAAACCATTCAAAAACTGTTAGGTTTTTGTAGGGTTTAGAAATGTATGTCTCTACCATGTGCTGCACCTGAAGATATTCAAACCATGGTATCCTAAATTTTATTTCCTTTCCAGCTCACTTTTAGCGATTCTTTTCCCTTTACATGTGATGTCAACTAGTCTCATTAGTCTGGCTTCTCTCCATTTGGAAAATGAGTTAATTTCCTGGGCCGGTTTGAATGACCGTCCCGTGGGCTGTCCCATGAATGAACATAAAGGAGAGCAAGTTGAGACCATACTGGATGTATTTGCATACCAAATTCTAAGAGTGTTATACAGGAATGGATTGTGATGTTGTAAAGAAACTTTGTGTAGGCTATCTGACCATAGAGCTTCCTGAAAAGTTTGACCCTATAAGTAGCTATCTTCTATATACATCTAATCCACTCGATTGTCAGTGGAGTGGTAGTGTCTTGCCAAACTTGATAAGTTGGCTACTATGTAATAACATTGTAGGTCAGGTACTGAAAGACCTCCCTGTTTCAGATTTCTACACATCGTAGTGCTCCGTACTCTGGGTTTTTTGTATTGCCAGATAAAAGCTTCAGTTGCACGTTGCTAATCTTTCAACAATGAAGGGGGGATAAAAATTGGGAGTGCTCTAAAACAATAAAGGAATTTAGGGAAAATAAAGGATTTTATTATGTTTATCCATTCAAGCCATGAAAGGATGTTGGCTTCCCATTTTTTTAAATAGGGTTTGAATTAGTTTATGTATTTCCTGATGATTGATTGCAACAAGGTGAGAAAGATCCAAAGGTATATTAACACCGAGATATTGTCACATTCTTGTTACCCATTGAAAGTTGAATTTTTGTTTGACAACTGCTTAGTTGTCGGGGATAAATTAATTGGGTAAATAATAGACTTTTGTTGGTTTACTTTCAGTCCTGAAATGTTTCCACATTCATAAAGTACTTCATTAATTGCCAGGAGGGATAGTTCTGGGTCTGTAACATAAAGAACTAGGTCATCGGCAAATAAACTTAATTTATAATGTTTATAATTTATAATTTCTTAATTTATAATGTCTCTTATATTCATTTCTTTAATCAGAAGGTTTGAGCGTAGGTGGCTCGCCAAGGGTTCTATAACCAATGTGAACAAAAGTGGGGAAAGGAGATTTATTTATAACTGATATCCTGCCTCTTCTTCCATTGGGGACCCAAAGCAGTTGGTATCATTTTCCTCTTCTCTGTTTTAGTCTTGGAACAACTCTGTGAAGTAACTCAGGCTGAAAGTATGTGACTGGCCCAAGTTCACCCCACAAGCTTCCATCACAGAATGTAAATCTGAACCTGTCTCCCAGATTATAGTTTTACAGTCTAACCTCTAAACCATACTGCACATTGGTGGGATATAAATATTTTGAATACATAATATTCCAAAAATACGTTAAGTAAAGTAGGGAAAAATCAGTGTGTAGAAAGAGGAAACTACTGTGAAAATAGATACATGGATTCATTTCTCTCAAGGGTAAAACCAAACTGCAATGGGGATATTAAGATCAAATCAGGCAGCTTTATAAATTCAGTCTAGGAACTTCTTTTTAGTGCGTAGTCATAGATATGAATGGACTGGAGCAAAAAAAGTCTTCCTGGTTGTACGCAGACTCAAGAAAGAGGTCTACAGTCAGAGTATCTCTCTCTCTTCACAGGTGCAAGATAATATGCAGTTGCACCTGTACAGCGTGACCTGCTATGGCAAACATAGCCATGCATGGATGGCAGTCATCATGTGGATGCAGTGGTTATAACACTGTACAAGGACTCTGGAGCTCTGAGGTTAAGTCCTTCTCTGCCATGATTTTCACTTAGCCCACAAAGGTCTGCTGTGGTGATATGAAGGATTGTTCACAGCTGGAAAGTGCATTGAAAGTGGATTGAAAGTGGATTATTTAATGTGTGTGACTATAGGCTATGGTTCCCCAGTGGGAAGAGCCAGATAAATATCAGATAAACAAGCATACTTCGTTAGATCCAGGCAATTTTATTCAGTCAATCCCAGCTCCTTGCTACAGTCCCTGCCCCACTTGTTTTTTGTCTATGCAAGTCCCATTATTTGCAGCATAGTCTTTTAGGGTAGTTCTGCCTTTCTCATCAGCTGAAAAGCTGGTTGGGTCCAACCCCTTCTTTTATTCTGCCCACCTGGGACTGAAAAACAGGCATTGTCAAGGACTCTAGAAGCCACAAAGCATTACTGCTGGGTAGGGTTGCCAGCCTCCAGGTGGGGCCTCGGGATCTCCCACTTTTACAACTGATCTCTAGCTGACAGAGATCAGCTCTCCTGGAGACAATGGCTGCTTTGAAGGGTGGGCTCTATGCCATTGTACCATGCTGAGGCCCCTCCCCTCCACAAGCCCCTCCCTCTCCTGGCTTCACCCCCAAAGTCTCCAGGTATTTTCTAACCCAGACCTAGCAACCCTACTGCTGGGCTGCATTAACCTTGTGGGGCTACCAATCGTCCAGGCCTGGTCTTATTTATCATCATAAAAAAGCAACAAATCTCAGTCACTGCATCAAATTGCAAAGGAAGTATGCTTCAGTTTCTGCACACCTCCTTTCAAAGTACCAGAAGCTGTGGGTTTGCTCTTTTCCTGAGTATCCCTTCAAAACATTGTATAAGGGCACTCTGAATTTTACAGCTGCTAAACTTTCACATTTCATGAAGTATGCATGCATTTTGTAATCAGCTGACACTACCAGGCTGCAAAATGCAGGGTATCAAACAGCCCACAGAGTGTCAGTTTTACTGTATATTCAGAGACTAGAGAAACAGCAGATTTCCCCCCTTCGTACAACCAGCAGTTTGGTACGGTAGTTCTGCATGAACTACTTTAAAGCTCCAGGTCACTTGAGATTTGCTTTGAGGTTTCTGATCAAACAAACCACAGAGCTAAAGACTAAACTCTTCCTAAACGGCTTAAATTTTGCCTGATTATAGGTCAGGGTTCTGTCAAACCACAGTGTTCCCATCCAAAACCATTGACTGCCTGGGTTCACTTGAAACACCCCAGGTTCACTGGAAAGATCTATGAACCTTGACCAGTCTCTTGGCAAAGCACTGCAGAACAGGACTTTTATGCAACTTCCTCTCCATCTTCTTCCCCTCAGCAGTCAAATTATACCAGTTTCATCTGGAATGTGCTTTGATTAAGAAGCAGATATCTACACAGAAGGAAAGCATAATGCCGGATGGGAGAGTAAGCAGAGGTTGCATAAGCGTTCTCTGTGCAGTGCTTTGTGGGTCATGCTAACAGGTCCGAGCACTTGTCAACAGTACAATGTTTAGTCGCATATATTTCTTATTACCTTTGCCACTCCCTTTCTCATTCCCTCTTTCCTCTGTTGTCTTCCCTACTGACAAAAATAGATTATAAGTGTCTTAGGGCTGAGATCTTTGTGGGGTTTGTTACTGTTTAAATCACAATGTACCTTGATGGTGGTATCTACAGAGTTACCAGCTCCTGGTTAAGAAATTCTTGGAGATTTGCGGTACAGCCTAGAAAGGGTGAGGTTTGAGCAGAGGAGAGAACTCAGCAGGGTATAGTTCCATCGAGTTCACTATTCAATGCAATATTTCCCCCCAGGTGAACTGGTCTCTGTAGTCTGGAGATCAGTTGTAATTGTGGGAGATCTCTAGGCCCTACTTAGAGAATGGCAACTCTATATAATGTAAATAAATAATAGCTTGTGTCCTGCCTTTCTACTTGTTGGCAGAGTGTAGACATGCAGTAAAGCGGAGCATAAGCCGTTTAAATAAAGTCGGTTTATTAAGGACCGAACAAACTTTGTAACAAAGAGTAGAGAGAAAGAGAAGACTGTCTAACTAGCTAGGAGTGAGTCAGTAATGAGAGATCTCAGCAGGAACAGAAAAAATCCCAATTAAGCCAATCAGGAGACGGGAAGGAGACTATTTGAAAATAGCAGGAAGTCCCTAATCGCCCTATGCTAACTAGTCCCCTCTGCTGCCCCCTGCAGGATGTTCTTGTCATTTTCTTTATCTATGCACTATTAACCTTGCATATTCCAACACTACTAAGCCTTTGTCCAGCTTAGGGAGTGTTTCCTCCAACTGGTTATTCTTTCAATAGAAGACTCCTTAAACTGGAAGAAGGTTTCAGCCCTTGTCTTCAGAACTAAGTTAGGCTACCACCCAGTGGCTTAGGACCTGTGGAAGATACCCTCACGTACTAAGGTGCTTGTGCAAGTGGAATTGTGGGAAATGATGAAAGCCGCTGTGTCTTGTATGTTTAATAGGAAACATGGGGTTTGGAAGTGTGCAGGGGGTGTCTGCCTGCACATGTGGGTGTGCTGCTATTGGGAGTATCAAATGCCTGAGAGCAGGAAATGGTATCTGATTGGGTGGGAATAGCCTCCCAAATATTTTGAGTGCTATCAGTGAATTCACAGCAAATCTCTAAAATGGATTTTTTGAAATGATTCTTGAATCATTACCTCCTCAAGAGAATTATATAAGGCATTAAAACAACATAGAGTTTTGAGAGGTGCCTCAGCCACACAAAACTACATGATTCAGAGCTCCACCCTTTACAGGCATTTGATCCATTCCTATTTGGTAAGCCTTCTTCTAAAGGTTTTCTCAGTTATTTGATAGAGAGGAGGAAAGGAAGGCATTGTGTTACCCCCAAATGCTAATGGCACAGTATCCAGGAAGCTCCTTGTTTTAACCTTGCCTCACATTGTGATAAGATGGTTTCATTATGAAAATGATGCTTTTACAGGACCAGGCAGGAGATATGAAATTTCTGCTTGATTAGTTCCACACCTCTCTTGTACTCTTCATTAAAACAAGAGTGGGATGATTACTCCTGTGCTGTGTGTGAAGTGTAAGATTATGAGATAAAGTTAAAGCCTAAATGATCAGCGAATTACAGGAATGAACTGAATAAGCTTTTTCCCCCAGATCATGAATAATATCCTGTTTTTGAAACTCTTAGCAAGCCTTTGCAGTACTTTAACATATCTTTCTGATTCATTTTGGCTTGTCTTGATTCTTGTCAAACGATAGCGCTAAATCTCATTTCATTTCACTGTCTTGATACCACATAAGAAAGTATACACCAATCCCCTTTTCTTTCTGGGAAATTGTGTTTTATTACATTGTCGCCATTCATACACTTGGCAAGCACCCTTTGGGGCTGCTGGACAGGCTTGCAGACTTGAGGGATCAAGCACAGATTGAATTAACCGGCATCTCCGCACAAGGCCTGTGTATTCAACGACTACAATTTGCATAGCCATAGTGGAAAGTCTGCCAAGGCAGGGGGCACTAGGGGTACAAAATTCCTAGGGTATGAGTTGCTCTGGAAATCCAAGAAAGCCAGGGAGCCCACTGACCACATTTTGCTCTCTTGTTTCGCTGGCACAGATCCTGATTATCTTGACCAACAGCTTAAATCTTGGAGTTTTGATGGCAGCTAGAAACCTAGTGAGTATTCTCATGCTGCATGAGTCAAGCGATATTGCTTTTAAGTAGAGCCAGGGGTCATTTGGGGCTGGAGCGAGGCGGAGTAGCACTCCGCAAGCCCAGGAGTGGGCACTTGGGTAGCCACGGACCGAATCAGATTTTCTGAATTGCTGCCGAAATATGGCAGTGGCTTAAACAGTGGCAGGAGGGGAGAGGGTTTACAGGGTGGCTGCTGGAGCCTCTCCCCCAAATATCCACTAAGTTTCAAGAAGATTGGACCAGGAGGTCCAGTTCTACAGGCCCCCAAACAGGTTGCCCCCACTCCCTCCATTGTTCTGTACGATGGGGAAAAAGTAACGTTTTTTCCCCACTATAGAGAACTATGGAGGGGATGGGGCAACCTGTTTGGGGGTCTGTAGAATTGGACCCCGTGGTCCAATCTTCTTGAAACCTGGTAGGTATTTCGGGGAGAGGCCCCAGCAGCGACCCTGCAAGTTTGGAGCCTCTCCTTCAAATTCCCTCTCCTCCAGCCTCTCATATACCCTATGAGTTTCTGCCATTGACTTCAATGGCCCATAGGGTATAATGGGGCTGAAAGTGACATTCGGCTGGCTGAATGGGCTTGCATTGCCAAAACTGACATGCGGGGGTCATTCAGCAGCCAGAACAGATGTGGCCTGATTTGGCCCAATCTGAATCGGTCCAAAAAAATTTTATTTGCACACCCCTAGTGGGCACAAATGGCAGTAGTGGCAAGCCCCTCCCCCAGCTCCCAGCAGGTCTGTGGAGGAAGTGCACAGCAGCAGTAGCCTAATCTTTTCATTGTATTCTATGGGGTCCTTCTCACTTCACTCCCCACTCCCCTGCCTGCCTTGGCAGGCCAGCTAGGGAAGGGAGGGGAGGCTTTTGAAGATGTCCCACCTTTTGCTTCCCTTTCTGACACACTTCCAGTAATGTCAGGGGGCGTGGCATATGATAATGAGTTACGGCAATAGGAATGCTAATGAGCTCCTGCACCTCTTTTTCTACGAAATGACCTCTGAGTAGAGCAATGGGTTAATGTGAGAGAATCATGATGGTTTTCTTCCTTCCCTCTCTTCCTCAATCTCTCTCTCTTATTTCACTTTTCTCGTTTTTTGCACAACTGTTTTTTGTCTCTCTTTCATTTTGTGTTTCTTTGGCCGAGGACAGACTGGCAATGTAAAGCGGGGGCAAAGTGGAGGGAACTGGTGCGGGGGAAAAACTCCACGGAGCTGGCCGTTCATACTGGCCAGAGCAATGCGCAGTGGTGCCGATACGGAGCGTTCAGACTGCCGTGGCGCCGGCGCGCGCAGCGCGCGTGGCTCACATGCGCTGTTGCACTTTTTTTTGTTTTCCCTTTGATGTGTTTCGCACATGCGCACATGCGCATAACTTTGTGCCGGCGCGTTCACACTGCCGCCTCCGGATGCCTCCCGCTTCTTCCGGTTCACACTATTTGGAAGCGGGAGGCATGCGGAGGACGGCTCCTGAACACCGGTTTTACCCGGTGTCCTGGTAAAGCAGATGGAAAGCAACTGGGAGACGGGTAAGTGTGAAATGGAGCCGAGGGACAGATGCGCATGTCTGAACGGGCTCTTTTCTTCCACTTCCGACGCGGGGCTGCCCCGCTTTACATTGCCAGTCTGTCCTCGGCCTTTAAATGTGCAAGAGAAAACCTAGTGGAAATCTTGGGGGATGGGACAGCCCTGAACAACCTTGTGCATTGGTGGTTCCATGAGGTAATACTGAGGTGTTCAAAGCAATCCATAATCACCCTCTATTAGGACTGGAATTAATTAAAAAATTAAAAATATTGCTTTCAATCACTCTTTTAAAAATTCATTTTTAGATCACAGATCTGTGTGTATACTTTTTACACTGCTTTTCACATCCCTTATTTGTTATCATTTTTATATGCTGAAAAGGCAATTAAAAGGGGGGGGGGGTATTTCAGTCCTGCTAGTGGAAGTAGTGGGGACTGCATTCGTGGGAACATTTGGATCCAATAATTTTGCTCATGCCCATTCTCCCATTGCTTTCTTGTTCACTCATCCAGCACATACATATGTATGTTTATGATTTACAGAAGTGTTCGCTTTTGCTTTGGAAAAAGAAGCAGCAGCATGTCTCCCCTCCCTTTACCTTGTCCTTTTTGTCTGATTGACTCAGTGGTGATTCATGGACCTTTGAAGCCCTATTGTGCATACTTTGCACAGCCAGATTCTCAGACGGCTTTCCCTCTAGCTGGCCCTGCCCCCATTCATCCACACAAGTCATCTGACAAAGCATATTAAAAGAGTTGATTCCTGTAACTGTCTCAGTCCTGCTGGGGAAAACATAATAGCTTGCCTTTGTAGGGTTCCAACTTTGCCTCCCTGCCTGACTCCCAACCCTGGTATGTTTGGTGTTAACTGGATTTCATTTATGAATTCTTGCACTGCTAGTTCAGTCCAATAAGATCTGATCTGTAGCTGATTTAAAACCGTATGTGACCTATCTAAAAAATAGGGTTGCAACACCAGATTGGGAAATTTATGGAGATTTAAGGGTGGATTCTGGGGAGGGATAGGGTTTTGGGATGCATGGGACTTCAGTATAATATCACTGAGTCCACCCTCCAAAGCAGCCATTTTCTCCAGGGGAATTGATCTCTGTCATCTGGAGATCAGCTGTAATTCTAGGAGATTGCCAGGCCCCACATGGAGTTTGGCAGCCCTACATAAGGAATAAGGGTACACATAATCCAAAGACTGTGACTGTCCATCATCAGTGGCTACTCTGTCAGGTGCCATGCTGAATGTTGAAGATCCTGACTGTTTGAATTGTAAGACACTGAGGAGATTGTGAGGGATACTCACTTGACAGAGAACAGGCACTGCAAACAAGATAAGTTCAAATTTTGAACTATTTTTGTTAACATAAAACCATCCCTGCACAAAAAACATGTGACTGCTGACCCCACCCCAACTTTCATCAGTAGAATACTGGAGGCCATGTTTGTGTGCATTCCAGCTATCAATTCCATTAAGTAGGACCATTTCTCAGAAATGTACTACAAAATTATATTTTGAGGACCATGTGTGATTTCCTGAGGCTGGCTTTTGGTGGCTTGGAACAGCAGTAGAAAGATTTATTTTTGTGATACGTTGGAAGATAATGAAACAGTGTTAATAATGCTAATAGATTTTACCTCAGAGGCCATTGCTGATGGCACTCTCTAGTTACACTGATCATGAAAGAAAGAGACACAAGATATCTGCCATCTACAGACACTATAAGACATTCCTTAGAAAAACAAAACTAAAAATAAGCCCTGGTATTATTTACCTGAGAGACAGTTATCCTCTGTCAGGTCGATAATTTCATTTCAAGAGCGAAATTAATCCATTTGTTTCCTCTTAAGGGAAATGGGAAGCCCATGTGAGGGGGCACATTCTCTGTGAATGCTGAAGCCCTGGTTTTTTACATTTGTGCTCTAGCAAGACATTAGCAGTTCCCATCTTATAAGCATTCATTTGCAAACACAGGGAATCCTTGTCTTGAATCTCATGTAATTTATTTTTGGGTTTTCTTACATATAAGTTCACATGTACGCAAAAAGAGGGCACAGTTTTTTAAGCAGACATATAAGTGTTCATTCTGGTGTACATTTTTGCTTTTCAGTTACCTACCCTCTGGCTTGGCCTCCTCATGTACATAGCAGTTAGGGTTGTGTGAAATTGCCCTGAGATTTTTTGCCTCTGCTATTAAAACTTTTCTTTACTTCCTTGGGTGGTTTGCTGAAGGTAAAGCTTTCAAATTCACTTTAAATCTTGCTTTCTCTTCTGGCAGCCAAGAGGATATGTGGAACCACCTGATAAACCTAACTATCTAGACTGAGGACTTCTTTGAACATCGTTTGACATGAGAGCTAACTTCTAAATTTACTTCCATTTTTGTTTAGACAAAATCTGGTGCTAACGTAGGAAAATGTAATTCTTTTCAGCTTTGCAGTGACAGACAGTTTAGTGTAGTGGTTAAGTGCATGGACTCTAATTTGGGAGAACCAGGTTTAATTCCCCACTCCTCCACTTGCAGCTGCTGGATGACCTTGAGCAAGACATAGTTCTGTCAGAGCTGTTCTTGAAAAAGCAGTTCTTGAAAGATCTCCGTCAGCCCCACCTACGTCACAGGGTGTCTATTGTGGGGAGGGGAAGGGAAAGACATCTGTAAGCTGCTTTGAGACTGAGTGAAGGGCGGGGTATAAATCCAATCTCCTCCTCCTCCTTCTACATATTGACATTTTGAAGGCAGCTGGGGCCGAAATATATACTCCCATGTCCATGTTCATTATTACCCATACACTGTTTCGTATGTCGATATGCATTTCCATGCAGAACTATCCTTAGACCAAATGGAGCCATAGATGGGGAGACCTTTGGGTGCCCCCTTCAATTTCCTCTGCATCTAGATGCCTTATTTTTGAGTTGGTAGCCCATTTCAAAGATTCGACATACCATTTCCATGCATGCATCTATCCCCGTTATGTATTACTTCCTTGGTCTGCCATCCAAGTACTAACCAGGCTGACCCTATTTAACTTCTGAGATCAAGCCTGGGCCATTGAGATCGGGCTTCCAGACCATAGATGAATCAGTTCTGTCCTTTTTCTTTAGGGGAACATCACCAAGTAATCTCTCATAAACCACATAGATGTCGTCAGGAAGTGATTCCCTCAAAATGTCTATAGTTCTGCTAAAACACAGCATTTTGCAGGAACATAGCAGCCTTTCCTTTTTTAAAAAAAAAAATAATGTTTGTCCTAAACCAAAACGAAGGTCTCATAAAACAGTATGCTGGCTTCCATTGTCCTGCAGAGTCACAATTACCTGAAAGCATTTAGAGATGGGAATTCTTCTGTGCACCATATTTACACACTGCTTGATTAAACGATAAAAAAGCCCATTGAACTTTATTTGTGGCGCACATTCATTTGTATGCTGGGATTTCAAGGGTAGCAAAAACTACACTGGGGAATATTTCATTGGAACCTTACTCCCATGGAAGCTGTCTTATAGACTTCTGCTTCTGATAAAAAAACTGACAAGCAAGGCAAGACAGTGTATGCCACATCAGGATTCATAGAGGAATTATTCAATAAATTAACATTGCTTAACCAATTAAAATTGCTTGGCTGATTAATTACCAAATAATTAATCTATTTCATTTAAATAAATGTTCCTGTTATCAGAACCCCAGGAGAGATTACTTGTAACTTAGTTTTTAAAAAGCTATTACTAATTCATAGAAGGAAAGGCCATCTCTAATACTGCCTTGTGACCTACAAGATCCTGTAGCACAGCGGAGTTTGTGGAACAGGACTTTCCTCTCCTGCTGCACTAACTAACCCCCCTCCCTCCATTTTTATTCCTTGGGGATCAACAGACATTCATGAAGAGCATAAAGGGGAAAGTGGAATCTGCAATGAGAAGACAAAAGTGCCCTCCCAGTGTAGGGAATTAATCCATTCTTTGTTGTTGTTGTTCCCTAGTACAGTAATATGCGAGAAATCAAAAAAATCTTAAAACAAATACAGGCCCTCATCTCCACCAATAATAAATGTTTCTTCCAATTAATCAGCTATAGCTTTAGTTGATTAATCTGCCAAGTACACCATCTAAAACCTGCCGGTCTTCTCATTACATACATTTCTGTAGATTCATTGTCATTCCAGCTCTTGCTTGCAGTTTTCAGCAGTACATTACTCTGGCAAGTAATTATGGGGAAAAGCCAGTCCTGAAAGTGAGCCCAGACACACACCATTAGCAGGCTGGCTGTGGCAGACCAGGTGCAGTTGCTTGTGAAGGTCATGGACATGTTTTCTGTCCGTTGCAACAGGGAACGAGAGCATGCGGCCTGCCCATCTGTTGGAATCTTTCGCTTTCTGCCTCTCATTTCCTTGAAGCAATCTGAACTATGCCCATGGGTGCTACTGAGGAAAAGGCAGATTTTTTGGGGGGGGGGGATGGTTGCAACTTGAAGAGAGGGGGGATATCATGGAAAGAGACAAACAACTAAGTCAAATTAGAAAGTGAATGAGTGCCTCTGGCATGAAAGACTACCCTTCTGCATATCCAGCAGATTGGGAACTTGTAACCTTTGGAAAAAGAAAGCAAGCCAAAGCACACTCACTTGGAATTAAATGGTATGGATATCACTGGAAATAGCTGTCAAGTGAACATGGATACTGTTGGGAATAGGGTGGGCAGTCAATCTTTTTTCTCTAAATGGTTATTGTCGGATATAATACCCCGTGGACTGAAATAATAAACCCAATGAATCCCCTAACTCACATTTTATTGATTTATTTAGAATAATTTTGTCCCATGTCTCTCTACTCGGGGTTCCGTGATGCTTACAAAATGAAACAAACATTAGAAAATGACAAAAGCATATATATTCCAGCAGGTCCATTAATATTCTTATTGCCCATAGAACTATACTTAAAAGAGCAATGTTACTCGCTGTGTTCAAATGTTAAAATAAGTAGCAGCAAGTGCAAGTCCAGATGGTAAGGGAAAGATTAGAGGAAACTGTGGTAATTGATAGGCACCACATAGCCCCGTCCTTATTGCGTTGCATTTTGAGAAAAGAAGTACGAAATAACTAACCATAAATAGGGCGAAGTGGTAGGAGTGAGATTAGTAACTGACCATTTGCTTCAAAGTGCTCACACATCTCGCCTCAATTCAGACATCATGAACAAATATCAATTTGTGATGTGCACAAACGTTGTTAATGGTCACTCCTTTCTTCTTTCACCGACGTGACTCATGAGGATTTAAAATGTAGTTTTCAGTCAGGATTAAACCATACCTACAGTTCTGTTACTGTGAAAGAAGCAACTCTCTGTTAGTGAAGGAGACCACAACTGGACAACAGAAATAATTGCAAGTTTATTGATGACATGATTCTCCTTTCCTCCATTTTATCCTTACTGCTACCATTTGCCTTAGGCTGGGCTGAAAGAGAGTGGCTGGCCCAAGGTCACCCAGCAAGCTTCATGGTAAGTGAGGATCTGACCCCGAATCTTCCCGTTCCTAGTCTAATTTAACTGCTAAGCTACAGTAGCTTGTGTAACTTTGGGTACTGTTCAATGAGTGTCTGTGACACAAGGGTAGGCACAATGTCCTTGGGCTTCCTATTATAAGAATTGCCATTTCCCATTAGCTGGAAATCATCACTTTGAATTCTGGGAACCCTGACTTCCTTCCAGTGTCTATGAGGGGTTGATTTTTGGTTATCTAGTGATAGCTATACAGGAAAGTCACAGGTCTGCAAATGCTTTGATGTCTGTCTTTGATTTCCCTGTAGCTGACTTCCAGTGCAAACTGCCTAGCTGCTTTTGCAGTGTGGAGGTGTGTGTGTGTATGTCTGAAAAAGGAACCCATTGGGTCATTTGGTGAGGCAAGCTGGTGCGAGCTGAAGAAACCCATGTGTGCATGCATATATTGTAGGGAAGGGGGGGTGAAAAGTTTCCAAATGAGAAAATTTTCTAATGTTACATTTTCTTGTGGGAAATTTTCCACCCCACATGTGTAAATATAGTCTGATTATCTATAGTTGTCAGTTCCTTTTGTGTTGCAAATCAATCATGGGAGAAGGACTTAATGTGGAGCATGAAGCATGAGCAAACCCTAGTGCTTGTACGTGGTCCAGGCTTGTACATGATCTATTTTCCTTCTTTTGCTAACATTATTTAATTTTTAATAGGACAATTAATTCAATTCAATTCAAATTTTCCTGGAAAACCCACATTACTGGCATAGTTGGGTCCTGCAGGTCATGGCAATGTTTACAGTTTGCCCACAAAGAAAAAACAACTATATCGTGTTTGTTTCCCATAAGTTTAGCAAATCTCTTCATGTGTAAAAACAATTACAGGACTCTGGTCTTGTAAATTTCTACTGCGACTTCTCTCTCTCAGAATTGCCCACCGTGAAACCAGCCACTTTATGACCTGTGACCATTAACCCTGTTAGTATAATGATAATGGCTCACAAGTTATGTTGTGATTAGTAGGAGTGTTATATTCGATAGAAACACAATAAAAATATGCAATTAGCTGAGGCAAAAAAAGGCTTCCGATGTTTCATGTTTTCCGAGAAACAAATTTCCTCTGGTGAAATCACTACAAATAAACTGACAAACCGTTGGGCAGTGGAGGCCCTTTTGTTTTACACTGTCTTTGTTTAAGCCGCTTCATAATTCATCCAAAGAAATGCCCTTCTCAGTAATTAGTTACCTTTAATGTCTTCATTTTCATTTAAATGCTCAGTGATCAGGATAATTAGAATTAATTTGGCATTGTCATGTTATGTTAATGAAGCCTCTGCCACTTATCTCTAGCATCCTGCAGGCACAATGTTATCGGAGAATTATAGAACTCCTCCACTTTATCTGTCCATTTATACTCTTTGGTTTAAACAGCAAGAACTGGCAAGACTCCAGCTTAAATTCATGCAGTTTCTGATGAAGAATTGAAACTGTGCCTCATCTCATTCAGCTTACACATTTCTTCGCAGTGTGTATGAGAATTGATTAACATTCTCATTCATCTCTGTATGTGAGCACTCCCCCGCACACGCACGCACACACACACCACATTGTCTCTTAGTTACAGGACCAAAGGCGGTATGAGCTGCTTCCTTTCTTTTCCTGTGGCAAGTCTCATTCTTTGATTGGCTCACAGAACTCCTTATAGTTCATTTATGGAGCACATGCTTAGAATGCAGCAGGCACTAGGTTCAATATGAGCACTGGTCCAAGTTCATAGAAATCTCCTCTGGGTAGTACACATGGGTAAGTGAATCCTGCCCATAGACAACTCTGGTTAAAAGTTTGTTTGTTTTGACAACTGGGAAGGACTTCTGTCTGAGCCCTTGAAGAGTTCTTGCCAGAGAGACTAGGCTAGATGGACCAGTGGCTCAACACATTATGTCAGCTTCAGATTATGGGATATAACTTGTTGCCGTACTGTTTTACTAATTTGGATCTTAAATTTTCTTATTAATTAGAGTTACCAAATTCATTTACAGCCTGGCTGGCGAAATGCAACCACCTCAACTAAAGGCCTTTTGAAATAAGATATGGCTGTCTGCTTTACCCGTAAGATGGATGTCAGTGAATCAGAATTTTGGAAACAGGCCTGTAAATGGGATCCATTGGTGGTTGTTTTCCTTGGTGGCCTTAGATAACCCCCTGTTCCCTCAGCCTGATACACATGCCAAGATATATGTGAATTAAGAATAATAATGCTGACTATTTATCCTCTTTGCTCTTTTTAAGGTGTTCCCTGAGATAGAAATAGTAATTAAATTTTTTTTTCTTGGAATTCTGGGCTATTTTTCTATTATACTGTCCATGTTCTGGGATGCCTCAGATTCACTCTCTACAATGCATGTGTGATTCCTTAGGCTTGCAAGAATTTCTTAAACATGTCACTTTTCTAAAATGTGTAACACATATTTTGACGGTCTATTTTAAGAAGTTGCTTTTTTTGCTGTTTCATCCTCTTACACACACACACATACACAAAACTTCTGTTGTGTTTGGCTGGGGACAGCAAGCCTATTTGACCTTAACCCAGCCCAGCCTTATTCCTAAGTAGTACGACACACAAGGAGGTGACTCTCACTACCCAACAGCACATATTGCGCTCTACATTCTTACTCAAAGTAAACTCAAAGCAGTAAACTCCAAACCAGATATGGGTAGAAAATGTACTCCTTTAATTGACTCAGGTCACGATCAGGCAGCTCTCTAGATCTGAACCCAGGCATGAGTGCCTGGTGGATTTAGAGGGCATGTCCAGACAGCACCATCTGGGAAACATGCCACTGCCATGATCAGCCCATCAATCCCTGCCAGGGAGGTGTATTAAAAAGATAGTGGTGAAAGTCCGGTCTAAAGCTTGCCGAAAGGCCAATGGTGGACTTTCCACCATCTGGTCATTCCAGCGCACAATCAGCCCATGGGGATGATCTGACTCCAGACCGTCCCAAATGGCCACCATTTAAAAAATTCTTAATCGTATGCACATAAATGTGAAAATGTGCAATGGCCACAGAGCTCCACTCAAACATTCCAGACAATTTCATGTTTCTGAAGGGCCCATGAATTTTGTTAATTCAAGTGGCATCTAGAGGAAGGTACCACTGGTGGCGCTTTTAACATTCAAGTCTGTTCATGCATGGAAAAACAAGTAGACAGTGAGGCACATATACGCATGCACAAACATATTTTTTTTTAAAAAATAACATGACTGCGCAGCTCCTTCAGGTGGATGCCATCTAGACAATCCACTGTAGAGTCTGCACACGGTAAGGGATTCACGGGGGAGCTGTCTGGTCGTGCAACACTGGATAAAAAAGATCAGGATCAAATTAGCACCTGGCCAGTAGCAGGATTAGCTGCCTGTCTGAATGGAACCCCAGTCCCAGCTATTGCTGAGATATATTCTGAGGTACATACTTATGTGTGCAACATTTATATCCTGCCTTTTCACCAAGGACCTGAGAAGAAACCTAGGGAGCAAGCTTAAACAGGTCTTGAAAGTTAAGTCCCATGTAATTCAGGACAGCTTACTCCTAGGAAAGTGTCCCTGGGATTGCTATCCTAAGTTCATGAGAACTCTGTGAGGGAGATCAGGCCGGGACATTCAGAGCACTTAGCTGAGTAAGAATATAATCTTGGCCTTCCAGTGTCCAGTTCCAGCCCTTCTGTCACTGCATCATCTTGGTTAGCCTTGTGTTCTAGGATTTAGCCCTACCACTGAAATCATGATAGGGAACAAGGAGGGCTTCCTATGTGATAAACACAGGGCTTCCTATGTGGGTTTTTTGACATCATGGTCACTACATGGAGATTGCTTCTTTTTTATTTATTTACTTCATTTATAGCTCACATACCTTGCTGAGACATTTGGCAGATTGCACAGTGTAAGATAATGCAGTCAAATAGCACAAGACATCCAGCAAATGAATGCAATAGTACTAAGTTCACAAAATTTAGAAACAATGCAAATATCAGATATGATATTCCATACAGTGAAAAAATGGGATTGCTAAAGGAGAGAACAGTGCAGTAAGAGCAAGATAATACATACAATAAAGCGTACAATAGATGACAATCCTGCTCCTTTTATAAGAGTGGCCTCCATTCCATTATTCCCTTTATAGAAACACCCTCCTGTTTTACACAGTTTGCAGAATGATAGAAGTGTGTGGAAGGCTGTCATGCTAGTTTGGTGTAGTGGTCAGGAGCACAGACTCTAATCTGAGAGAACTGGGTTGGATTCACCACTCCTCCACATGTACCTGCTGGTGTGACCTTGGGTCAGTTACAAGTTCTTTTAAAGCTGTTCTCTCAGGAGCAGTTCTTGAAAGAGCTGTCTAAGCCCCACCTACCTCACAGAGTGTCTGTTGTGGGGAGGGAAAGGAGATTGTAAGACACTCTGAGACTCATTTGGGTAGTGAAGGGCAGGGTATAAATCCAATCTCTTCTCTCTTCTTTTTCCTGACCCTTTCAGGTAGTCCATTCCACAAAGTGAGAGATACCACAGATAAAGTACACTTACAGCAGCTTTCAATCTTAGCTGTTTCTAGGGTGGCACCTTCAGAAGGCTTTAATCAGATGAATGAAGCAATAATGCTAGGTCTAGTGTAATTCCTAAGCTCTTAAATGAGTTAGCAAGGATCAACTGAACACCATTCAAATGTGGGAAGCACAATGACTTGTAAATCCTCGGCCTTCCCAACCATCACTCCCTCCATCTCCTCAGGATTCAGCTTCAACCTGTTCACCCATAGCCATTTAACCACAGTAGTCAAGCATTGGGTCAAGAACTCAACATGTCACCTGGAGATTTGGATAAAGAAATATACAGCTTGGGTGTGGTCAGCATGATGGTGACAGTCAACTCTAAAACCATGAATGATATGTCCTAAGTAGGAATGCATTGTGCATGAATCAGCTGATGAACTAAAGTTCATCACAAATTTTGACTGGTTCATGGTTTGCAAAGCAGTGTTCGTGAACTGAAGAACTGCCACAAACTTCCACAAATTTTGGTGCAGTTCATGGCCGTTCATGAAGAGCAGAGAGAGCAGGGTTCAAATGGCTCCGAGCCATTTAAACCAAACAGCGGAGTGGTGGTTCTCACTGCTCAGCTGTTTGGAAACCCCTGCTTTCTGCTCCCCAGGGCTTTTGTAGGAAGCAGAAAGCAGTGGCTCAGAGCCATTTAAACCAAACAGCTGAGCAGTGGTCCTGCAGGGAGCAGAAAGCAGAGGTTTAACCTTTAAATGGATCACAAACCTATATGAATCCAGTAAGTTCATGAACCAACCTTCCAGTTTGTATGGATTCACAGTTCGGTTTGTGGTTCAGCCATGAACCCTGAACCAAACTGCAGTTCATGCCCATGCCTACTCCTAAGGGCTTTACATAAAGATTGGATAGTATGGTAGCTAGGACTCCTCCTTTTTTTCCCTTCCAGATGTAGCATTTAAGACACAAATTTAATTAATTCAGTAACTACTGAGCTCAAGGGAAAAAAGGCTGCACTTTTCAGGAATGATTGTGGGTTGCTTCTTGACTGAGTCAGAGCTTTTTCAGCAAACATGTAGCAAAAGTGTACATATTTTTATTTTTTTTTATTTCCAGAGAGGAAATATATCAAAAACAGGGTAAATGCATGCTGAACACAGGTGATCCATTGTTACTTGGAAACAGAAATTAGTGATAAAATTTATGATTTAGAGATGTTTCCTAATATATTTCAGTGTGAAGGAACTGGCAATTTGCAGCATTAAGGAGTTGGTGGATTTGATCTAAAATCACATAGCCTTCGTTTGTTCTAGAACAAGGCTCAGAGATTGCTGGCAAGATGTTTCAGTTTGTATTTAATGTGTTTTAAGCCATTCCTTATTCTGGTACTCTTGTCTGTGAACCCAGAAATATTACAGCAGCATCATTCAGTGTTAATGGGAACCTTTCAGCCTTCCTTTGGAAACGAATTTAAATTCTTAAATAATTACATATTAACTTCAAGTGGGCTTTGTGCCTATTTTTTTCAAAAAAAAACCCCCAGCAAGATGGAAGTCATCTTTCACCACAATAGAAACAAAGTCAATCAAAATCAACTGCAGCCTACTTAAAGTTGTTTGGGAGGTCTTGCCTTAACCAGGAAAGCAAACACTGGGTATTTTTAAAAGCAAGTCTACTGGGACAAGCCAGCTCTAGTCAATAATTTCAAGAAAGATGTTTCCTTCCATGGAAGACATTTCTTTTTCAGTTGTCAAATGTTACAGAATAATGTTGAGACTTTTCAACATTTTAGTGGCATGATTGTTAGACCTCACGGTTTGTAAAAATGGCAGAGGTATTTGGTACTTGGTAAATCTCTTATCTTTCTCTCTCCACTCTTACCCCTTTTATAGAAATAAAAAAAGAAAAGAAAAATACCCGCGGAGTGATAAAGCTGAATCAAATCTTCAGTTTTACTGGGGGATAGAAACTAGGAATTTCAGTGGAATCATCCCATGAAAAAATGTGGATGTATTAATACTTGCCATTTTGTCCAGTTTTGTATCACTGCTGTGAGGATTATGTCAGAATGCTATGCAGCACTTCAGATATGGCTATGTGATAAGAAGACTGGGTTGGATGCTGCCCATTCCACTAGCAGTTGCACTTCCTCCTAGATTTGTGGGATCTAACCCCTTGAAAGCAACAAAGACAGAGCAGGAGCACAAAACTAATAGCATAACTGTAAAATTTTATGCAGAATTACTTAACTCTAAATCCATTGGTTCAGATAACTCTGTAAATGAACCTCTTCGCAGAGATGATGTAAAAAAAAAAATCAATGCAAAGTCCCCCCCCGGCATTACCAAAAACATTCACAAAAATATGAATAGTTTTCCAAATAAGTCTAATATGTATTGAGCACAAAACCCTGTCTTGTCCATTGGCTGTGGGAGGAAGGGCATTTCTGGCAGTTTTAAAAGAAATCCCATTAGTCTTGGGGGTGGGGGGACAATCAAAATGAATTCTGTACATCTGCATATTG
This sequence comes from Lepidodactylus listeri, assembly GCA_029233225.1. Classification (NCBI taxonomy): domain Eukaryota; kingdom Metazoa; phylum Chordata; class Lepidosauria; order Squamata; family Gekkonidae; genus Lepidodactylus; species Lepidodactylus listeri. The sequence goes on along the minus strand of JARCFY010000001.1, from coordinate 51,978,517 downwards.
GCAAGTAGTTGGAGAGTATCAGCTCAGTAGGGTTAACAATTCCAAGTTGGGAAATTCCTGGAGATTTGGGGGTACAGCCTAGAGAGAACAGGGTTTGGGAAGGGTAGGGGCCTCAGTGTGGCAGAATGCATCCTCAGTGTGGCAGAGTCCATCCTCAATTGTAGCCATTTTCTTCAGGGGAACTTATCTCTGTAATGTAGGGGTCAGTTGTAATTTAGGGTGATCTACAGGCCCAACCTGAGATTGGCAACCTTACACCTCAAGTTTACTCCTTTTGTTGCATGCAGCAACCTTAGTCCTGAATCTTCTTTGCTTCTCAAGAACTGTACTATATGGTGGCATGGGGCAGATGGTCTTAATGTCATGACCTGCTTAAAATCTGCTTTTTCATCTTTCTTATTTGGTAATACCAAGCCTGATTAAGAGTTCTGGGAAACTTGAAAGCTTGCACACTGTTATGTGCCATTGGGTTGGTCCTGATTTAAAAAAAAATGTTACATAGATTAAAGCCCATAAAAAAATCACTCTTTTTTTTTCTTTAAAAGGTTTTGGAAGGCCTTTATCTTGTTGTAGCAGGTCAGGGTGACTTGTCATTCATTCAACTTATTTTTTTATCACCATGTCATTGCGGTTGGGAAGGAGGATCCCATTTGGATTTCATGATGTAAGCATGAAAAGAGAAAATCTGGGCACAGAGCAGGGATCACTGGGGGAGTGGGGGAGAAGGTAGTTGTGAATTTCCTGCATCATGCAGGGGATTGGACTAGATGACCATCGAGGTCCCTTCCAGCTCCATGTTTCTGTTTCTGTATCTCTGGCACCCTCCGGCTTTACTTTTTTTGCTAATGGTGCAATAATCTGAAAGTGGTGATAACTAAGCTCTGAGTTTTTGTCAGAGGAAGAAGCTATAAAAGGAAAAGAAACATGAAAGGTAATTTGGAAAGGACAAATGACGGGAAAAAATAATGTACTCTTTTTTGGACTCAAAACATTTTTTTATGAGGATTGGTAACTTTTTAAATGTACACTTTTTTTTCCCTGCTGCGAGTCCATATCCATAATGGTACTTGACCTGTCACCTCTTGTCTACTTAATTTCCTTATAGCTCCTTGTGAAGGTCTTTGTCCCATGCCTTTTGAACCTCCAAATGATTCATGTTCAATCTTTGTCCCCTTCTCACCAGGGAATTCCAAGTATTATGCTTTCTTCTTTTTTTTTTGCTGTCAAGCTGTGGCCGACTCATGGCAACCTCATAGGGTTTTCATGGCAAGAGACATTCGGAGGTGGTTTGCCATTGCCTGCCTCTGCACACCAGCCCTGGATTTCCTTGGTGATCTCCCATCCAAGTACTAACCAGGGCTGACCTTAACTTCTGAGATAGTTCTTGTTAAAACTGCTTTGTTAATTTCCTGGATTGCTAGGTTTATGGGTGAAATGCTCTACTATTATTGCTCCCGGGCTTTTTTTCTAAAAAGAAGAAGAAGAGGTGCTGGAACTCTCAAGAGGGAAATGAATTTTTCAGTCTATATACTGAAAACTCACTAACTTTTTAAGTATTTAAAAAAGAATTTTGTTGAAGAGGTTCTGAAACTGTTCCAGCATGTTTCCCCAGAAAAAAAAAGTCCTGGTTCTGGTAGAAGTTTAGTGGCAGGCCTTGTGCAGCCTACCCTACCCTAAAGAGCTGTTGTTAAGGCAAATTTAGATAAACATTGTGCACAGATAAAAGGTTATGGAAGTATTTATTTATTTAATAGTGTATTTTAAGATTTATACCTTGTCAAATAAGTCTCCATAAAGTCCTTCATGTTGCTAACAGCTTTTGAGTAAGCAGAAGGCAATACAGTGGATGAAACTCTATGCATATCCATAGGTAACTCTACAAACATGTGCCATCTAATACATGTAGAATGACCTGTACAGGTATGCTCACCTCCGTGTTTATGTATACTGTATTATCTGAGCTGTTTATGGAGATAGCTGCTGGGTTTTCAGAGCAATTTCTATGTTTGTGGTAGATGAATCCAGGTGGTCAGCTGTGTTGGTCTGAAGCAGTAGAACAAATTTAGAGTCCAGTGGCACCTTTAAGACCAACAAAGGTCTATTCAAGGTATGAGCTTGTGTGTGCATGCACACACTGTCAAATAGTATTACATGCACATGAAAGCTCATACCTTGAATAAATCTTTGTCGGTCTTAAAAGGATCCAGTGAACTCTAAATTTGTAGTAGATAAACAATGTGCTACATCAACTGTAGACATAGTGGGTGTATCTCTAAAAAGCTTGGCTGCTGCAAGTCAGATTTTGGTGCAAATGTTCTCCCAAAGAGGGTTGGAGGGCATTACGTAGAGACAAAACTAACCATGTGAACCACAGAAAGTGCACATATAGCAATACTCATGGGGTGGGGGTGGAGTCTGTCCAAATTAATCAATACATTGTTTCATCAATTTAGCAGCCATTTTTGATAAATAGGAGCACTATAACAGTAGCCACTGAATTGCAAGGACTTTAGCTCCCCCACCCAAGCAACTGGCAGGAAGCCAGAAAGAAATAATAAACCTCATTGTTCTGTCCAGTGCTAAAAAAAATTAAATGAATTTACTGAAGTATTAAATCAAATCAATGAGGCTGCTATAAATCTGATTCCTTTATGGTCCAATTCCCTTCCCCACATTTTACAGCTTAACAATACAGATGTTGTATTTTTATCCCTTCCAAATTCTGTTCAATGATTTCAGCTTTAGAAAGGATAGTCAAAAGAGAGGAGTCTTTGATCAATGTAGCATTTAGAGTTAAGAACTTCTTTGTGGGAATCAGTTCGACAGATGCATTTTTAAGTGGTTCACAATGCTATTCTTTTTCTTTCTTTTTTTTTTGGATCAGGCAAGGCAACTAGGAATACTGTTATTCTTCCCAGCTTGAACTCTTAGCATCGTTCGTTATAGAAACAAACAAATGCAAGAAGGAAGGCATGCCATTTTGCTATTACCAATCTATGGCCGAGGACAGACTGGCAGTCTGGCCCACTCTGCCACTGCTTTGAAAGCGAAGGCAGAGTGGCAGTCCAGACTGTCACATCTGCCTGGAGGAGGCGGGCCAGACGCAACGCATCCGGTGCTGCGCTCCTCCCGGCTGCTGCTTCCGGCGGGTGTGAACACGCACCAGCCGGGGGAGCCACGCGGCATTCGCACGCCACCGCAGGAAGCCACCCGCAGTCTGGACGCTGCGGGCGGCTCCCTTCCAGTGGCGTGCGAACGCCGCGCTGCAGGGGCAATTCCCCCCGCCTTGTTCTGCGGTGTCACGGAGGCGTGGCAGAACTCAGGTCTGTCCATGGCCTATGAAGTATAGAGAGCCAGCTTGGTGTAGTGGTTAGAAGCGTGGACTCTAATCTGGGAGAACTGGGTTTGATTCACACTCCTCCACATGAACCTGCTGGTATGACCTTGAGTCAGTCATAAATTCTTTCAGAGCTGTTCTCTCAAGAGCAGTCCTCAAAAGAATTCTCTCAGCCCCATCTACCTCACTGGGTGTCTGTTGTGGGGAGGAGAAGGGAAAGGAGATTGTAAGCTGCTCTGAGACTCCTTTTGGTAGTGAAGGGTGAGGTATAAATCCAATCTCTTCTTCTGTTTCACATCACTTTTATTTTTATGGCATTGGATGCATCCATAGTACTCGCGTCATGTGAAGTGTTTTTTTTTTTTAAGATGCTGTGTTGCACATGCTAAAATATGTGTGTGTATCAATACTGATATTATTTCCATGTTTGGTCAATTGGAGTGCTGATGACCAGGGTACTGAAAGCTGGTGACCTGGAAAAAATTATTACTTGCCCCAGGCAATACTTAAATACTGCATTTAAGGTGTGTAAAGATTTAATAATGTACTAAATGTAAGTATTAATAGTTCATGGTCTAGTTTACATTAGGGATAAATGGGAAACCCTGTTAGCTTGTATTTCATAATCAAATATGAATCCCTACACAGCAAACAGCTTATTGCATCAAACCCAGCCTGTGGGATCTCAGTTGGAGATCCACATCCCCTTTGTGTCCATTTGGGGGAAAATAATAACATTTTAGGTGTGTACTCTTCTCTGAAACCTGGTTTCAGAAAGGTTCCCTGGAATCTGCCCAGTCAGGAAGGGTGAGAGGGTTAATAATGTGAGATCCCTGGGAAAATATTTCTGTATTCAGTAACATTCTCTAATGTGGTCTTAGGGATTCAATAGTATGATGCTGGAAGCCTAAAACTGTGAAATCATTGTGATCAAAGCCAGAATTTATCTTGTTAGGAGGACCCTTTTTTTGTTGTGTCGAGACATTCTTTGATCCAGTTGACAATTTGCTGGCAAGCGGTATTTTTGAGCAGTTTTGCATCCTCATGGTGTCAGCATGTAGAACTACAGCTGGGTGTAGCTGCTTGATGACTATGATCACTGGACTTTATTACTATGCCCTGAGTCATCACGGGCTGTCTCTTTAAAAGCAGATACACTGGGATGTATATGCTGCTTTTCCAACTACCCCATTGGCAGCACTTCCCTCTTCTGCTTTCTTCACACACACACTGAATAATGCACTTTCAATCCACTTTCAGTGCACTTTGCAACTGAATTTTATTGTGTGAAAGGGCAAAGTCCACTTGCAAAACAATTGCTAAAGTGAATTGAAAGGGCATTCAGCATGTGCAAAAGCGCCCTTTGCTTTCCACAAGTATGCTCTTTGCTTTCTTCTTCTTCTTTTTTTGTTGCATGTATTTCAAAGGTGCACATATGTATGGCCAAGAATGTCTTGGCTGATTTCTTTTCTGATTTATGGACTGTTCTCCTTCAAACTCAGGCAGTGTAGGGATGGCCCTGACCTGAATAGCCCAGGCTAGCCCAGTCTCATCAGATCTCAGAAGCTAAGCAGGGTCAGTCCTGGCTAGTATTTCGATGGGCAACCTCCAAGGAATACCAGGGGCGTGATGCAGAGGCAGACAATGGCAAAACCACCTCTGAAATGCCTTTTTGCCTCAAAAACAAGTCTAGCTCACCACCTAGTGGTGCACAATGCCAAAAGAGCTAGAACTTCCGACTGCCAGACAATCCTAGGATCTCCTGGCTATACTACACACACTGCCGTAGGGTAATTATTACTGATTATTATTAGTGTAGGGGTGATGAAATTGACCAAGGTTTTCAGTACCTAAGAAAGCCTGGGTCATTTTCACTTCCTGTTCCTAAGCTCATTGAGCTCCTCCAAAGAATTGCATTCAGAGTCCCGATCTACAAGACAAAACTGACTTAAGGCTTTGGAAGTGAAATCAACTAATGTTTTCTTAGCCACAAAGGTGCACACTTTGGGGCACTATAAAACAAAATAAAAGCCTGGAAAGATGCCTAATGGAGAGACAACCTGTTTTGTAAACTATTTCCCCTCTTTGGACAGAATATGGTTTAGAGGCACAGGCAGCCATGGCAAAGCATATGTCCAAATAGCCCGCTATCCAGATAGTTCACCTGGTTTCCCATTAATAAGTACCAGGTCAAGGAGCTACAGGAAGATGCTTCACCCATGTAAGTCACTCACTGTGGAATGCATTAGGTATTTAAGGAACATTGCCAAAAGCAGGCAAGGAGGAGAGGTGGCAGTTGGAGGGAAGGCAAAGGAAAGCAGTGTGAGATCATACATGCTCAGTTGACTGTTTTTCACCATCAAGAACATGTGCCAACTTTTTGAATACAACTGAACAGCTTGATTGTGCTGATCACAATTTGTAGACAACTTATGACTTGGACAGGTGGGTGATTGATTGCATCTTAGTGGTGGTGCAGCAGTTATAAAATCTCAAACAGTCCAATGAAGTTGCTTTTTGAACTGTCATCAGGACAGTGGTTGGCACTGTAGTTAAATCATTAGATGAAATTATCCACAGAGGTTTCCCAACCACAGAGAAGGGAGCAGACAATGAAACTGCTTCGGTACCTCTCATTGGCAATTTCCCAAAGTAATTCCACCTTTACCTATTAAAGCCTTTTCTTTAGTCCACTATCTATCTATCTATCTATCTATCTATCTATCTATCTATCTATCTATCTATCTATCTATCTATCCATCAATTATATGAAGACTTGGGTAATGTAGAAGGGGGAGGGGCAAAGCCAAGCAGTTTGTGTATCATTATCTTAGGATTCTGGCAAGAGGTGGGCATAAACCATATACACTAGTGTATATATCCGAACATAAACCATGGTTTAGAAAAGAGCAAGAGTCCCGTAGCACCTCAAATACTAACAAAATGTGTGGCAGGGTATGAGCTTTCAACACTGGTCATTAGTGGCAATAATGGCTTGAGAAGCCCCCAGGAAAAAAATAACAACATTTCACAGACCACTCATTAACCTATTAAGCCATGGAGGAGTCATTTCCTAGGATCTTCTAGTGACTGGGATGTAGTTGTTGTATTTTGCAAGGGGGAAGAGAATGTATGGTAGAAGGGTGGCTGGCTCCAATGCAAGTCCAGGCCTGAATTCAAGATTGGGGTGAATTTGCTTTTCAAGCTCTTTAACTCAGTCTTTATTGGCATTACTTATCAAAAAAGCTGCACCCAAGAATTATAATGATCTGGATTGCTGTAGCACCCCTTAGGGTTGCATCACAGGAGACGTTCTGCCAAGCTGACTCACAGTTCACGTCTGACTAGGAATCACCTTCAAAATAGTTGGCAGCTGCTTTTGATAGGAAAAAAAATGGCCAGCGGGGCCTGTTTGTCCTGCTGCCTGTTTTGTGTATCTGCCTGCTTGTCTTGGGCAGATTTGGAAGTGGTAGCAGGACCAACAGCACTCCCCTCCCCTGCTGGCCCTTTTTGCTTTTGAAAACAGCAGGGGGGAAGGCTGAAGCCCCTCTGGCTGCCACCCCTTGCTCCACAGCTAATTTGCCCCTTCCTCAATTTTGAAGGTGAGTCCCAGTCAGATGTGATGCGAGTAGGGTTGAGAGAAACTCATGTTTCACATTTCGTGTAATGAAACCCTTAATTGTTGGTTTTTTCAAGTTCAGAAAATGCCTGGAATTTTGGATTAGTTTAATTAAAGGGACCTTTCAATTTACTTCGGTGTAGACCCAATTCCCCTTATTTGCTCTCACTCTCAGTATGTAATATTTATTAATTCCAGATTTTTTTGGTCAAAATGTAGACTGCAAAGTGAGCATGCTTAAATTGATTTTTTAATACCTTAACTGTCTATTCTAAACTTTTTCTGTTAGTTGTTTTCCCAATCCAAGCAAAGCCACACTCAGCAATATTAAGCTCATGTGTCATCCCTCAGATGTTTTAGCTCCAGGGTTGTAAAAATTACTTTTTATCTTTTAAAAAAACACACAAAAAAAACCTTCCCATAACTGAAAAGCTTAGGGGAAGTTGGTCAGACATAAAAATACATAAATAAATAGAAACAGCTACCTTCAAAGGCTAAACATGAAAAAATCTATAATGAAATTTCCAACATTGTGTGCAACGTCTTGCTGACTAAAAGGTACCTCTTGCGCTGAACATTATGCTATCAGTTAAAGCAAGCTAGGCATGCTTAGAATTGTACTTTCAAGAGTAAGAGAAGAAGAACACAAGAAGTTCCCCGCTAGATAGGACCAGTGGTCCATCTAGTCCATAGAGTTGCCAGGTCCTTATTGGCTGCTGGCAGGGGGCTCCTAGCTTGTCTCTGGGATGTTCTGGCATGTGCACAAAGCATGTGCACAAAGCATGTGCACGTTGGCAGAGGACAGACTGGCAGAATGAAGTGCAAGGGAAGCAGGGCAAAATGACCTGGGCAGGGCTTTCCCGTCACACTGTGTGGACTGATGCGGGACCATACTAGGGAGGAGAGTTTGCACTGCAGGGTGGCCCCTGGCGGTGGTGCCCCAGTTGTGCGTGGCTTTGGTCCCTTTCACCAACCTGCACGTAGGTGCATAGGCACATAGGCGCAGCAGCAACTGGGGCAGGATCCCATGGCTGGGAGCTTTAACTCCGCGAGCTGGAAGCGTCCCCACGGGCAGTTGTGCACTCAAGCACACAGCATGCATGGGCGGTTATGCCGGATCAGCGGGTTCACATTACCGGTGCCGCTTGATTGCGGCTTATTTGCATCCACACTTCCAGGAAGCGGGATCAACATGAACCCAAACAGCTTGCCACAGCTTTCACCTGGTACTTTTAAAAAGCGGGATCAAGACACATCAGAACAGGGTGAGTATGGCACAGGAACGCCAGACAGATGTGGCTGTGTGAACTGGCCCACTTAATCTGCTTGAGAAACATGCCTATATCTGGCCAAATTGCCAGTCTGAACTCAGCCTGTGATGATGTCACCCGAAAGTGACATCATCACGCTGGGCACATGACATCATCATGTGACATCATCATGCTGGGCATTTTAGCCAAATGCTAGAGCATCCCCTGCTAGAGCATCCTCCAGGTGACATCATTGTGCTGGGCATGTTGGGTGCAATGGGGCTGTTTGGGGGTAGGGCTCCCCCCGACCAGTGGTAGATTGGAGGCCCCAAAAGTGGGGGGAAACCCACCCCCATCAGGGGGATGGCAACCCTACTAGCTGTTTCACAGGCTGGCCAAACAGTAGCCGGGGAGGGCTGACACACAGAGCATAGAGGCTGAGAGCTTCCCCAGTTTACTCTCCAGTTGTCATGATTTCCTTTCTCTTGCGTTGACTTCAGTTAAGGCAGAACTAGAAGTTAAGCTGAACACTGGGCTGCTATTGAAAATGAAAGCCCAGTACTGAGTTTTCCTTTCTGTGCTTATCTCATTTAGGTACACTTACCTGTAGCATATCTGCATCCTTACCAATCCAAGATGTTGCATTGGCCAAGGAAACACACTTTTTAATGACATTGCAATGCTGATTGATAGTTAAAAAGGTTAGAAGAGAGGGTGAAACTTGACATAGGTCTGCTGCTTTGGATTTCCTTGTACATACTGATAAATCCAGATGGGTAGCCATGTTAGTTTGTCTGTAGCAATAGAAAAGAGCAAGAGTCCAGTAGCACCTTAAAGACTAACAAAATATGTGGCAGGGGATGAGCTTTCATGAGAAGAAGTGAGCAGTGACTCACAAAAGTTCATACACTGCCACATATTTTGTCAGTCTTTAAGGTGCTAATGGACTCTTGCTCTCTTGTACATACTATTGATTTACTTGTTTTTCACATTTCTTTTACATCCTTTTGCTGAAGAGTTCATAGGGTTATTACATTTTATACCATAATAACTGACTTGGAGGTAAGTTATGGTGAGAGCAGCTGGCCCATGTGAGCTTCACAGCTGAGTGTGGATGTGACCACAGGACTTCCTGGTCAACATTCAACTCTTACTCCAAAATCGTCTGAACTTCTGCTGGGATGATAATGGTTATAATCATGATCAGCTGGTTATTTTGGTAGCTGATGATAACCATTTTTTTAAAATCAGCATTTGCTAGATGGCAATCTGATAGCAATGGCAATTGTGTGAACTTAGGCAGATCATGAGAAGGAGGGCAGGAAGGGTTGCATCAGTACTTAGTTCTTGTAGCACTTTCTTACATGACCAGGGAAATCCTGATCGCCACTTTGGGGTCAGGAAGCAATTTTTCTCCAGGCCAGTTTGGCCAGGGATCCTGGAGGAGTTGTTTTTTTTGTCATCTTCTGGGCATGAAACAGTGGTCACTGTGTGTGTGTGGGGGAGGTATTTGTGAATTGCCTGCATTGTGCAGGAGGTCGGACTAGATGACCCTGGAGGTCCCTTCCAACTCTATGATGCTATGGTTTTGTTATTCTGCTCTCTGATAATTTTCTGCTGTTTGAGCTTCATCAACACCAGCAGTAGCCCTGTATTTGATTACACAGTGTCACGCTGGCTGTGAGCTAGAGTTGCCATGTCTGGGTTGGGAAATACCTGGAGACTTTGGGGGTGGGGCCAGGAGAGGGCGGGGTTTGGGTCTGGGAGGGGCCTCAGCATAGTACAATGCCATAGAGTCTACCCTTCAAAGCAGCCGTTTTCTCCAGGGGAGCTGCTCTTTGTCAGCTGGAGATCAGTTGTAAAAGTGGGAGATCCCCAGGCCCCACCTGGAGGCTGGCAGCCCTTACTGTGAGCTAACAGTTCATGAGATATTGTGCAAGAGAAGGTGAAATCTTCATTTCTCTGTCTTTCTACTCTATCCAAAAGGCATTACACTTTCCTTCTGTACTCCTTGCAGGGGCTCAAGCAAGGCCCAAATGAGTGCAGACAGACTCTCTGACTGATTAGGGATAGATATCATAAAACTGGGGCTGTCCCTAATAGGGACCAGGAATCTGAGATGTTCAAAATGGACATCATCTACCTTGAAACCTGCAATGATAGGATTGTCTACTTACAAAAGCTTTGCGCTTCTCATTAGATCAGCTTGATGGTTTTGTTCAAATTTTGAACTGAATGCTGTGTAGAGCAACTTTATGTCTGCACAGTAGCTGCTTCTACTGGATTTCTGTTATAAGTTGATATGCTACAGCAGGTGTTCCCAACCTTGTTGAGCCTGTGGGTGCCTTTGGAATTCTGACACAGTGTGGTGGGCACAGCCACAAAGTGGCCACCACAAAATTGCTTCTAGAGGAGGTAAAGCCAGCCACAAAATGGCAGCTGTACCTTACCTTCGGTCATATAGTGAGGATCTTTGTGGTGAGGTGGCAGCTGCTGCCAAATCAGTGAAATCTTTAATGACCAACTAGAAGCCTTGCTGGGGAAAAGCCCCATGCGGCCCTGCCCACAAAACATTTGATGGGTGCAAGAAAAGGTTTTGGGTATCATGTTGGGGACCCCTGGGCTACAAGGATCATGACCATGTGAAGGCAGCCAATTCAAACAGGGTTTGTGTGTGTGTGTGTGTGTGTGTGGTCATGATACAGGATGCGAATTATGGCTTCTTTGGGAACTCAAGGTCTTGTACCCACTGTGTGATATGAAATGGCCCCCATCTGAACAGTTCTCCAGCCTTTCCTGTTCCTTTCCAGTTCTCCAGCACTAGATCATAGGGCTGTGATAAGCTAAGATCACAAGCTATCCACCTTCATAACATCTCTCTCTCTCTCTCTGCAGGCAGCCATTGTCAAACCACTTCTGAATGTCTCTTGCCTTTAAAACCCTACAAGGTCACCGTAAGTCAGCTGCAACTTGATGACACTTTCCACCACCAACTTTTAATGGTGATACATCGGCAAGCTCAGAGGAGATTTCAGCTCCTGTGAGGTAGTTGCAAGAACATGTGTGCCCAAACGTATCCACATCTGGACTGTTCAGCTGCCTTTGGCATTAAGGAAAACTAAGTCAGGGACACTGAGATCCTTCATATCTAGGGTTGCCAAGTCCTTTTTCCTTACCGGCAGGGGGATTCCTCCTGCCGCCGGGAGCTTTCCCGGCGCGATGATGTCACCGGAAGTGACATTATCATGTTTGGGGCATTGCCAGGGCGACGCTCTGGCAATCGCCCCAAAACTCTATGGTACCATAGAGTTTTGGGGCGATTGCTAGAGCATCATCCCGGCAACGTCCCCAATGTGATGACGTCATTTCCGGGTGACGTCGTTATGCTGGGGAAGGGGGTGGGGTTCCCCCCGCCGGCCGAATGCTGGCTGGCGGATCGGGAACCCCTGTAGCGGGGGATCCCCCACCCCACGGGCTGACTTGGCAGCCCTATTCATATCTGTAAGTCACTGTGAAAACAATGTGTTTTCTTTAAAAAAAACTTTTAAAAATGTGGCAAACTGCAGATGGGGACATAGCAGTGAAGGCTGTGGTGGCTGGGGGTAGAGCATCAGAGAATCATGTGTATCGTTGGCTTCTTTAGCACAATTGAACATATTCCGATTAGGCATGCTGAGAGCTTCATGGCCAACACAATCACAGCCAAGCATTTTTGCGGCTCCCCATATCTTGATAGGTAAGATTCATTTCTAGTTTATGTCCTGCAACAAGTGGCTGTTTTTGCATATGAACAGGAGGGGAAACCAGGTGAACGCCCTTGACAGGTATTACTAGAGAACTTAAGACTATATAGCCCAATCAAGTACTGAAGAAGATACGCGAACAGAATACCCGAGTCCTACTGAAAACAAGGAGACATACATTAGTCATGTCCAATATGATCCAGTGATTCAACATGATTGAGATTTGTGGGCTCTGTTTATTGTTTCCATGAAGCATTCCGCTTCAAGATTTATATAAAGTATGTAACTCATTAAAGAAGGAGAATGAGTAGCACATTTTACAAAGGAAATATTGTTTATTGGGTAAAATGTAACAAAGGCTGACCAGACTATGCATGTTAAAAGGCTTTTTAGAAGTCTAATGGTCCATTTTAGCTCTAATGGTGCCCTTGTTTAACATACTGGAGTGTTTAATTTTAACACAGTGGCTGATCTTTTGTTCATATCATCCAGAATATTTTTTTAAAAAAACAGCAATATATATAAAAAGAGAGAGACCAGGTTTTTAACCACTAATTTATAACCTTTTAAAAATAGTTCTTAGCAGAGGTTTTAATTACAAATTAAAGATCATTAATATCACAAAAAAAATATGAGGCATCCAAGAGAGATAAAATTATTTTATTAGTCTTTTCTTAGATGTGTTTATTTTTCAGTAATTCAGCAGTCACAAATGTTAATACCTGAACAGATGCTCATCATAGAGAAAAGGACCTCAGTTGGTAGCTCAGGGAAGTGTTTTTGGATTTCTTTTCCTACTGGGATCTTTTGGATTAATATTGGCAGAAGAATCAGATTTAGTCCTGTGCCAGTTAAATATGTGTAACCAGCTGTGAATTTATTTTTTTTACTATAGTGCACAAAAAAGTTTTTTTTTCTTTGCAGTGTAGGTGTTAATTGGTGTCTTTGTATCTTGTTAATTAACTTCTTGTAACACCTTTTTCTCTGCCTTTATTCTGAATTTAATGAGTTCCCTTGTACTATTTTTTATATAATTAGCTAAAACAAAAAGAAACCCTTCCCCCCCCCCCCCCTTTTAAAAGGAGTGGGGGTTGGAGACAGCTTTGAAAACTAAGCCTAACAGATTTTACAGTCACAATAATGAAGGGTTCTTTAAAAATAAATATGATCTTCAGCTCACAAAGAGATCCCCCCTCCCAATATTAGCACATAAGCATGTTCAAGTAATATTTTCATTTGACACATACAAACAAGTGTAGGTAGCTTCAAGAGTGAGATACAAAAGATGTCTGTTATGCTATATATAATAAAGCAGCTGGTAAAACATGATACAAACATCTGAAATATTTACTCCATTGCCCCCCCCCCCCAGTCGGAATAAAGAGGCAGACACCAAAATTGGGATTAACTAAGGGTCACTTTACAATTATTTACAATTCTTTGCGGCAAGGGCAAACCCTGAATGCGGATCCAGGCAAGGCCAGTGTCAGTGCCCCTGACAACCTCCTTGCCAGGTGAGACATGAATGCTGTCAGCTAGCCAGTCCAACTGGAAACCAGCCTGTAATGCCCCAATTCCCCAAGCCCCGTAGCTCGTGACAGAGAAGCCCTGTCAGAATGGTGTTGAAGGCTATCCATCATTTCCTGGCCTGGGCCCTGAAGCCCATGGGTGCCTCTTGATGGAGAATTTGGTGTAGTGGTTAAGTGCATGGACTCTAATCTGGGAGAACTGGGTTTGATTCCCCACTCCTCCACATGCAGCTGCTGGTGTGACCTTGGGTCAGTCACAAGTTCTTTCAAAGCTGTTCTCTCAGAAGTAGTTCTTGAAAGAGCTCTCCCAGCCCCACTTACCTTATAGGGTGTTTGTTGTGGGGAGGGGAAGGGAAAGGAGTTTGTAAGCCACTACTCCTTTGGGTAGTGAAGGGCGACTATAAATCCAATCTCTTCTCTTCCCAAACAGCTTAGGTGTTTTCTGGTGTTTCAACTTTTTCTTTTTCTGCACCAATCTGCCACCACCAGGGCCAATCCTCTGCTTGGGACCCTGCACCCACCGGGTAGCCTAAGGCAGCCCTCAGCTCACAGGTCATCCAAAAAGATATTGTCCTTATCTACAAGATGGACTCCACCTCCCCATACAGCTCCTCCCATTTTGCCTATATCCCAGGGTGCGGTAAGAATCACACACACACCCGGCACCCCTGTGCATGGTTTCCATGAGTACCTCAGTCACTTTATTCCTTGCCCTGTCCAGGCATCCGGGGTCCCCTTTCCCCCATCACACCCAGTGAGGCAGGATAGCAGACCAGACAATCAGCACCCCAGGCTACCTGCTCCTGATGAGCTCCAGGTTAGCTGTGGCCTGAACAACAAGGGCCTGTCCCTTCATAAGGCTGAGATCATTTCCACTGAAGTGGATCACCAGCACATGAGGTGGAGGACCCCTCTTCCCGTTGAACAAAATCAGGGGTTGGCGCCCTCCGCCTCTCCCACTCCAAGACCTCCAGCCAGGACAAGATGTCTTGCAATGCTGGGTCCTTCCCCTCATCTTCTGACAAGAGGGCAAGACTACCCTGGCCTGAGGTCCTGCAGGGCTCAGGGCGATTGCCACATGGCCCTACCTGTAGACCCCTGGACCACCTCGAGCCTGCCTCCCCAAGCTCAACACCTCTAAGGGCAGTGCTGGTCCCAATGGGCCTTCCCACTCACCATGCCACAGGCAGAGGCCTCTCCCTCCCAACCACCCAAAGAACTGGGGAGCAGACTTGGGCCTTCAGAAGCTATACCACCGCTCCTCCCCAAGATCATGCCCCCAGGGGATCAACCCATGCCACCCGTGGAGGGAAGGGGAAGGGACAAGTCCCAGCTGGCTGAGGCTGACTTTGCCTGCCAGGAAGGTCCCCCAGACCCTCAAAAACTCCAAGGCTGACAGGCTGAGGGGGGCAGGCCCCAGACACCTGCACAAACCTGGCCCTCACCAGGAAGACTGCCTGGCCTCAAAAACAACAAGGCACCACAAGGAAAGGCCTGTATTCCTCCTGCCACCCTGACCTTGCTAGTCTGCCACCACCACCCAAAAGGCCCGGCCACGGCCCTACTGCATGAGCACAGCTGATGCCACACCACCTCACCTTCCTCTGGGCTGAAGCCTCCATCATCTGACCCTGCTGGCTGCTGCACCCCAGGTTATGGTCTGCTCAGACACCCAATGCCACAGCTCACTGCCCCAGACTACACCTCGAGCCGCAGGCCACAGGCCACAACAGCCACGAGGCCACACTTCCCCTTGCCTCTGCCACTCAACCATCTGCAGCTGAGCACAAAGCAGAAGAGGAAGTGGCTGGGAGGAGCCTGTGCCTATATACCTACCGGTTCTCCTGCCCCATGTCATGATGCAAGAGCACCTGCATCTCCAGTGCTGCCTCCTTCCTTCCAGGGAAGGCAAAGACAGCCTCCACCCACAGCTGCCATTCAGCCCCGCGGGCAGAGGAGCCACGTTAATTATCAAGTTAGATGCCAGTTATTAATTACAGCTGCCTCTGTCTCTTTCTCTGTCAGTAGTTTTGGGAATGATCTGGCTGTATTTAAAACTCACAGTGTAATCATAATTGGATAACTGCACTATATCGTAGGGTTCTGAAACAGGGCTTTCCATATAGGAAAGATAAATTTGGAAGCAGTGTTGGGATATGGCATGAATTGCTAGGCCAGGAACCAAGAGCCTGTAGGTGACTAGACATGGGTGTGTCTTGGCTCATGGCTTTTTTGTAGACCCCACTGAAACCTTGTGCAAACTTGAAAAGTTAGTGGGCAGTAACGTAACAGAATCTACCTTGCTGGCTAGGCAGGGTATAAATCCAAATAAATAAATAAATAAATAAAATACCTTCACAGGGGTTCAACTGATTAAAAGGCACTTCTGCACTGAGTGAAACTAGGCATATACCGGGAGCAACGGCTCTCAAGCTCAAAGAGAGCCAATGTGATGTAGTGGTTAAATGCTGGACTAGGATTGGGAAAACCCAGGTTTGAATCCCCACTCTGCTATGGAAGCTTGCTGGGTGACCTTAGGTCAGTCACCCACTCTCAGCCTAACCTACCTCACAGGGTAGTTGTAAGGATAAAATGGAGGAGAGGAGAATTTTGTAAGCTTCTTTTGCTCCCCTTTGGAAAGAAAGGTGGAGTATAAATAACTAAACAAATGAACAGTGGCATGCATGTAACCACTTGATAAGTCAGTTATCTGTATTGTCTTACCAAGAGGCAAGAAGAAAGTGACAATGCTAATTGAAATTGCTTAGATTTCTGATCAGGTGTGTGAAAGTGTGCTAAAGTGTGCAGCCTTGAGCCAGTCACACACTTTCAGCCTAACCTACCTCACAGGGTTGTTTGAAGATAAAATGCAGATGAGGATAGAATGAAAGCTGCCTTGGGTACCTATTAGGAAGAAAGGTGGGATATAAATAAAGTAAATAAATACATGTGGTCCCCAGTTTGTAGAGAGCTTCACTAGTAGCTTTAAGTGCTTTAGTGCAAGAGTGCACCAATGAAGAAGAGTTGGTTTTTATCCCCTGCTTTTTTCTGCCCTAAGGAGTCACAAAAAATTCTGTCAATCACCTTCCCTTCCTCCCCCCACAACAGGCACCTTGCGAGGTAGGTGGGGCTGAGAGAGTTCTGAGAGAATTGTGACTGGCCCAAGGTCACCTTCAGGCTTCATGTGGAAGAGGGGGAAATCAAACCCAGTTCTCCAGAGTAGATTCTGCTGTTCTTAACTTCTATACCACACTGGCTCTCAGGAGTCAAAGCACACATTCTTTCTTGAACTGAGCCTCTTCTTGATTCAGAGAGTTTATATACAGTGGACTATTTAGGACTTGGTGCCATGGGTATGGCAATGACAGAGCATTGTGGTTTGGAACCTTGCCATGGTACTGTCCTAGCTGCTGCATCATCTGTCACATGTGCTTACTTGCAGACACTTGGCTGAGCACCAAAAAGAGAGAAGGGAAAAGAAAGAGTTCTTGCAAACAGTAACTTACCAATACTGCTGTATCAGAGAAAAAGAGATACTGTCAAACTCGGATCTCGTTTGCCATGGTTTTCCTGAACTATCTGTAATTCTGCACTTTGTATCCTGTTCATTCTGGCTGGGAAGGAGGAGGGGTTGTATCAGTGTGGGGGTGTATGGACTGCTTAGCTGGGGATAGTGCTAGCTGTAACAGCAAGAGGCCTCCTGTTCACTAGGGAAGAATGCTCGCTTTGACCTTAAGCCTGAGATACTGCTTGATAATGTAATGTTCTGCTACAGGTGTTGGGGGGGGGGGGATTAACGGTGCTCCGTAGGTTTTGGCAGGCTGGATGCGCAGAATGATTGGACAGGTCACTGTGTGTGTGTGTGTGTGTGAACTGTGTATAATAGCAGAACTGGCGCCAAAGGGGTCAGTTCTAGCACAGATTGTCTTAGCTTGACACATCTTTACCTCTCAATAAACAAATCACTGCCAAGCGAATGTTGTTGGGAGTAAGTTTGTTCAAGAGTCTGACACAGTGTCAGAACTGCCTTTTCCCCCTCAATACAATGCACCACCAACATGATGAGCAAAGGAAGCAAGGACATCATGACCAGGACCCAAACAGACGGCCTGGTCCATAAGCTGCCAAAGCTGACTGAAGAAAGCAAAGGGGGAGATTTGGGCACGAGACTTGAGGACTGGCACCTCAAGCACTCACGGTGGGATGCCCCAGACTGGCTGTTGACCCCCTTACCAGTGGACCTGGCAGAGCCAACAGGAGGTCGAATAGAGACGGACCTCAGTGGTATTCTGTGATGACCTCGATTGCCTGAGAGTGGCTGAACAGTGCTGAGAGGAATTTGACATTGAGCTGATCTGGCAAGAATGGAAGGGGGACACCCAGGCTGCCCTAGAGGAACTTCCAGCTGTCATTTGGAGGGCCATGCAGGAGCTCTGAGGGCAGGGTGTGGGAAGCGTTCCAGCCCAACTGGACAAGGTAACCCCCCCCCCGGCAAGTCCTCTGCCACAATCAGCCCCTCAGCCCCAACTAATGCTGCTGCTCAGGCCACCGCCAGCACCTGTTCAGCTGAGAGAGGCCTTGGAGGCTACATTCGACATTCGAAGCTGGCATTCTTTGCGTTGCAGGTGCACAAGTTCCTGAGAGAGTGAGGTCATACCTTTGTATCAGATGAGCATTGGGTGGACTACATGGGCTCTCGGCTGTGCAATTGCATAGCAGATTTGTTCATGGGGCTGTACAATTGGGGGGGGGGGGCAGAGCTCCAGGATGTCAATGCTTTCATGTGAGCCCTCCAGCAGCAGTATGAAGACGCCCTAGAGATGGAGCAAGCCAAAACCCGCCTCCGGTACCTGGTCCATCCGTGAGTTTTCAGATGAGCTCAAGACATACACAGCCAAACTGCAGGGGTGGCGGAAGAGGTGTTCATCGAATTTTACTGGGTGGGCCTGAACCATTCCATCTTGGCTAAAGTGTTGGCCCAGGACAATCCCCTCACTTTGAATGGTTGGATCCAAGTGGCCTGTGAGGCAGAAAATTGCTGCAACCTGTTGAAGCTGTATCACTCGAAATCCATGGCGAAGGCACCCTAGTGCAAATGAAAAATGGGTGCTAGTACCAACAACAAAAACTGTGCTGCACTCCCTGCGGGGAGAGATCCTGTCAATGGGGCACGACAATAAACTAGCCAGACATTACGGGTACTAAAGACTCTGCATCTCCTGCAAACACAATTCTGGTGGCTGTGTATGCGATGGGATATATCCAATACGTGGCCTCCTGCCAGGTGTGCTTAAATGGGGAAATGGTGGGCTGGGAAACCCCCTGGACTGTTACACCCTCTTGAAACCCCTGAAAGGCCATGGGCTGTCATTTCTATGAACTTCTTTATTTATTTATTTATTTATTTATTTATTTATTTATTTATTTATTTATTTGGACTTATATCCCGCCTAGCCAGCACAAAGTGGCTCCAGACGGCTCACAGCATTAAAATCAGTAACATACAAAAAATTCAGATAATAACTAATTACAGTAAAACCACAGAACCCACTAAAAGTGTCGGCAAATAATGGACTTACCACCCAGCAAGGGGAGAACAGTGATTTGGTTGGTGGTGGACCTATTTTCAAAACAAGCCCACTTTATCCCCTGTAAACAATTGCCCTCCACCAAGAAGCTTGCTCAGCTGTTTATGCACCATGTGGTGAGACTATACTCGGTACCCTGTAAAATAATCTCAGACCAGGGATCCCAGTTTCTGACTGCTTTTTGTAAGGAATTTCTGAAGCTACTGGGGATAAAGCAGGGACTCAGTAGTGCATACAATCCCAAAACGAATGGCCAAATGGAGAGAACCAATCAAGTCCTGGAGCAATTTCTCACTATCAACAAGACAACTGGCTGGATTTACTTCCCTATGCGGAGTACAGTTACAACTCACTACACAACTCCACAGTATGAGTGGGCTAAAAAATGGACTGTTATACAACAAACCTTGGCCAAGGCCAAAGAAGATTATAAAGCCCAGGCAGATAAAGGGCGGGCACCTGATTGGGACATTAATCCTGGGGACTCAGTATACCTCTCTACCAAAAACTTAAGAACCTGAACCCTGGTTTCCCTGGCTTTAGTTATGTATTCTAACCACTACATTATCTTGTCCCTGACATCCTAGTTTTGAATGTACATGGGGAAAAAAATTTTTTTTCCAGTATAAGGTGACATCCATATTTGGATCTATCACTTGCAATCTGAAGTACAACAAGTTAC
The DNA here is from genome assembly GCA_029233225.1 of Lepidodactylus listeri. Taxonomy (NCBI): domain Eukaryota; kingdom Metazoa; phylum Chordata; class Lepidosauria; order Squamata; family Gekkonidae; genus Lepidodactylus; species Lepidodactylus listeri. Next base: position 51,958,769 of record JARCFY010000001.1, on the reverse strand, counting down.
TATCCCATAAATCATGTGATAATGCTGGCCACATTTTCTGTTCTGTCTTGCACTCTGTACCCTTTGGAGTTATGAAGATCTGTTAAATCAGAGCACTGCGCTCTACAAATTCTTTCTGTTCCAAACTTCATGGAAAATGTAGCCATTCATTGTTCACTGATTCCTCAAAGGTACTGAAATGCCAATCTACACATAGAAGTTCTGTGCCAACAAATTCAGTTCAGTAAAGCAGACAGCTAAGAACTGCATTCTCCTTTGAAAACCATTGTCATCCCACAGTGTCCTCCTCACAGGGGTGAGGAGTGTCATTTGGGTTTTATTGTGTATGACTTGAGTCCTATGGAAAGATTCTGTGTGTGCTAGATAGGCAGTGCTTCTTCCTCTAACACTTCCATTTCTACAGGAGCTTATTGAAAATCATAGAAGCATAGAGTTGGAAGGGACCTCCAGGGTCACTGATAATGATCAAGCAAGCGTGTTAACAGAAGAGGATGCATGCTTAGTGGCAGAGGCTGCCTAGAGCACATGGATCTAAGTCACTGTTTTAAAATTCGCTGTTCTAAATTATAATTTGTAAACTGCCTTGAGACATTAGGAAAGTGGAATATAAATATTTTTTTATTAATAAATAACAGCACATATAGAACAATGGTAACTTTTTTAAAAAAAAAACCTTGGTTATTAGTTTGAAAGGACAAGTGCTAGAAATATTTCTTAAATATTTTGTTCTGGGTACACTATAACATAAAAATAGCAATGCCTTTTCTGGCATCTGACAAAGTCTATGCCAGGGGTGGCCAACCTGTGGCTCAGGAGCCACATGCGGCTCTTTCACACATATTGTGCGGCTCCTGGCAGGGCGGCTGGGGAAGCAAAGGGGAGGCATGCTTTTTCTCTCTTTCTCCCTCCCTTCCTTCCTTCCTTCCTTCCCTCCTCCCTCCCATCTATTTGCTTTCCTAGTTTCTCTCTCTCTCTCTTTCTTTCCACTTCTTTAATTCTTTCTTTCCATCTCTCTCTTTCTCTCTCTCTCTCTCAATATCATTAGCAAACAAGTAATATAATTATCAATAACCGGTTTTCCTCATTTGTTTTTATTTTTGGCAGTCCCATTTAACGTTAATAAAAAGCAAATTTGCATATTTTTAAAAATAAAAATGTGTGTGTGATATTTGTTCCTGTCTTGCGGCTCTCAGACATCTGACGTTTATTCTATATGGCTCTTACGTTAAGCAAGGTTGGCCACCCCTGGTCTATGCAAAGTAGAAGCTGTTGAATTGTCCCTTTTGATATCACTTCTAGTTCTCATTACTATGGGCTTTGGGTGTTTTTTGTGGGGGGTTTTGTCTTTGCCACTTTCATTCTTATTCTAATCCCAAGATTGTCATGAGAATGGATTCATTTTGGACCATTTTTCTCATTTAGAATCTTTCTCCTTTTTCTCCTTCCATGAACATGGATTTACTTTTGTATCATTTTCTGCTCTTACACTACTTGGCAGAAAATTAGAACATGATGGATTGGGCTTCAGAAACATGATACTCTGAACTCATCTTTAAAAAGCTGTAACAAGAACAGAACTGCAAGTGAATGAAAACACCCATAAAGCAATTGAAAGACTGCAGTGAGTGCAGAGGAGAAAAGCATATTGCATATAGTTATGTCAATTATCGCAAGATAAGAATTTTAAAAATCTTTACTATTGTGTCTGAGTGCCAGAAAACTAGCCATGTTATGTCAAATTTGCAGTTTTATATATATTATTACTATGTAAAAAAAAGCTGAATAGAAGAAGAAAATGTTTTGAATTTAAGGGTACATTCAAACCGGTAATCTACATTGTTGTTGGCCTGAAGAGGCTTTTAGCCTTGAACCAGTTTCCTCCAGAACTCAGGGTTTAGGGACAGAAGCCAGAAGCCAACCATTGTCCCATCATCCCATCAAGAGGAACCCAGGGGACCATTGCATCTTCTCTTCAGTTGGAAGGTGCTAGGCATAGGGGGGAAACAGTGAGAAGACAGTGCAGATGGGGTGGCTGGTTTCCATCCTGTGGCCATTCCATTGCATGCATGCTGTGCTGACACTACCATCCTGCCATTGTTTTGTGCTCAAAGTACAGGTCCATGCTCAATGCAAACTTCCCTTTAAAATTTTGTTTAGGGATTTAAAAGATCTACAGAAATTATTCCCCATGGGCACCAGTATGCTTAGGATGTTTCATTTCCATAGCCATTGTTGAAAAGGGAAGTCCAAATTCTGGCTCAATGTAAGTGTTTTAAGAAGCTTGTTCAGTATGGACAGGGTCCAACATATCTAAGGGACCGCCTTTCTCCGTATATACCTCAGTGGGCACTGCGGTCAGGGTCATGCCATCGACTTTGTGTCCTGGGCCCCAGGGACGTCAAGCTTGCCAGAACCAGGGCCCGGGCTTTCTCGGTGGCGGCTCCTGTCTGGTGGAACGAGCTCCCGGAGGAGATCAGGGCCCTGCAGGACTTAATGCAGTTCTGCAGGGCCTGCAAGACGGAGCTCTTCCACCAAGCCTTTGAATAGGAGCTGCCACCAGTGATATCACCCATCACGTATGCTATCTGTGATGTAGCTGGCCCAGTGCAGCCCAGGCTTGGTGGCAAGGGGGCTCGGACCTACCATTGGATAGCCATCTGAACACATGATACTGGAAGCTTTTATAGTAATTTATTGTATTTATGGGAACTGTTTTAGTTGATTTTATCAATAATTCAATAATGGTTTGTCCCAAGGAGCTAAAATGAAGTTCAGGTGATGAGCCTTCTAGTTCCCAGTTTCAAATTATGTTTCCCATTCAATGTAAGAGTCCCCCTTGAGCTCAAAGAAAAACCAACTGCAGGAGAATTACAAGAGTAATTGGTGCTCATACCTCCTGTTTCCACCATACAAGTAGGACCCTGAAGCAGCAAGGACTCATCTGGAATCATTAAACTCTTATGGAATGCTTTGCAAGGAGTGCTCTGTGCTTGTCATGTAATTATGTATGGTTCTCTCCATGAGTTGACATTTAGAAGCAAATACTCTTTTCATTAGCTTATGACTACGCTTTGATGAAATCAGGCATGCATACCTTCCTGAACAATTTTGTTTTGTTTTCTTGTCTTCTCTTTTTAAAAGTGAAGACTATTTCCCTACGAATCAAATACTCCAGTAGCTCTGCCCACTCCTTGTAAGCTTTTCAATAGTCTCAACAAAAGTAATTGGATTACAGAAATGTTTTTCGCTAATATCAAGTGAATTAATGTATGTCATCGACCAATATTTTAATTCACTCCTGAGGCAAAGTTCCAAGCATGCAGCTCAAAAACAGAAGACAAGCATGAAACCCAGTCAATAGAATGTGGAGGAGTCTTCTTTCTTTTGCTCCTTTTCATAAAGATGGCAGCATCTTATTATTATTGACTCTACTTCCAGGACACTAAACTACTTCACTTTTGCAGTGTTGCCATACAATGTTCATGTACGCTCATTGTTCTCACTGCCACTCATTTTCCTCCAAATTAATTTCATTTGCATATTGAACCAAGGAGAGTGCAATAGACTGCATTTGGAAAAATACACATACCACACTCTAGCCTTTGCAGGTTCAAAACCCAGAGCTGTGGATACTCTCTCATTTCCCAGAGAAGCTTTGAACTACTGTTGAAACTTCTATCGCCAATGGAGTCATTTTAAAAGGAAACCAAAACCTGAAATGAAATTGGGTCTCTGGTATCTTATCTGCATGAAATAATTTGGCAAAAGAGAAATGTTGTGGAATACATTTCTGTCTTTCCTCTTTCAGTGCCTGGAAGCTGACTTACACCATCTGTCTGTCCTGGGATCTGCAAATGAAATAAGAACTGGAATTTATTACAAACAAAATTCCAGGGATCACAATTTTGTGATCTGAATTGCTCCAAAACAGGGTTTGTTTGGGGGTGATAAATTCTAAAATTGTGGACAGGGTGACTCTGAAAGTTAACAAGGACGTTCAGAATATTATGATGTCAGCTGGGGATGTTGCTATTTCTCACTGGTGTATCAGAGATTTTGTGTCTCGCTTGATTAGGGACAATGCAGATCATCTCTCTGCTAAAGATTATGACATATTATTATAAGAACTGCAACACAAACTCATGATGCTGTTTTATACTGAACTTCACCATTGGTTTATCAAGGTCAGTACTGTCAACTCAGGCTGGCAAGAGCTCTCCGGGGTTTCACAGGCTGAGAGCTTTCCTTTCACCCCAGTTTAAGCAAATTGTCTTCAATAGATTCCGGCTGTTTTTACATCTGACTTTCCCGCTGGAATCATTCTAGTTCCAAAAAACCCTGCCCACACCACTGTGCGGTGTGAAACCGTGCTGCTACTGAAATGTCCACATCTACTAATTGCCCTCCTGTGGTCAAGCTAGTATGCAACCGGTTTCATTCTGCTTTAAACAATTGTGGTTTCTTAGTGCACTTAGACCCCCTGGAGTGAAATTTCACACCAATGTGAAATCAGCACAGGAAAAGACAGCAGTCAAACTACTTTAGAGAGGAGGTGTAAAATGACCCTCTGAGTCAATCCAAAAGGAAATCAACCCTGACTGTTCCTTGGAAGGCCAGATACTGAAGCTGAAGCTCAAATACTTTGGCCACCAAATGAGAAGGGAGCACTCACTGGAGAAGACCCTGATGTTGGGAAAGATTGAAGGTCAAAGAAGAAGGGGAAGGCAAAGGATGAGATGGTTAGACAGTGTTATCAGTGCAACAAATATGAAATTAAGCAAACTCCGGAGCACGACAGAAGACAGGAGGGCCTGGTGTGATGTGGTCCATGGGGTCACAAAGAGTTGGACTCGACTGTGTGACTGAACAACAACAACAATAAATTCTACATAGGATTGCTCTGCCAGTATTTGCTAATAGGAAAGGCAAGCCAATGAAAGGCTTGGACTAATTCTTACATATGTATGCTCACACTGCTTCATGGGAGTTGTAGTTGTTTCTGAGGATCTTTCACTAGGCAACTGTCTGACTCTCATTATACATTATGATGAAAAGCTGACTGATTGCCTTTATATTCCCATAACCTTTAACATACAGTGCATCTTATGAAGTAATGCTTATAGCAGTGGCTACTGCACAGATGCAGTGCTGTGCCATACATATGATGTTTTATTTTAACTTCAAACAAAAACAGCAAGGCACTCCTGTGATGGGCATGCAAATGAACAGTTTCTTCCTGATAAATTTTGACATCATTTGTGTTTGTTTTGAAGCTTGCCAGCATCCCTTTGTGACAGCATTTTATGTAGGTTCAGTTTAAATCATATATTGTGCACACTACAGAGTTGTCTTTGTTTTGTTTTGTTTTTCTTCATTTTCATCTCCAAAGTCAATACCAGATTGCCCTTTATCCTAAATGTGTGGTTCATTTCTTACTTTAATCAAGGCATTTAATGTTTTCTTTAAAGAGAAAAATGGTAGTAAGTACCAAATCAGTATTGTAAAATAAATGTTGTCAAAAGATTTCAAAGCTACAGACTGCTTGGTAGAGATAATAAGAATGGAGGGAGAGCTGATTGAAGAAATGGAGTTCAATGAGGTATCTCAAATCTGGTTAGTCCAGGTAATTTTCCCAGGCTGTATTCTGAAATCTGACAAGACAGGCCTGTTATTAGAGCTCAGTGAATAATTCATAATAAATAATTTATTCATTTAATTTGCGCCTCTCCTCTTTTTTTCATTGCAGGATGTCAGCAAACAGCTATTTCCGGGGCTGTATTAGTTGTAATTATTCAATTATGTTTGTATTCTTCTGTCGGGATTGATATTCAAATGTTGTAGTTTAGCTAGGAATGGTCAAAATAAGTTGACAAAAGGATAGCTCCATTAACATAACTTGATTGTTGTAATTCTTAGTGTAAAATGTGTCTCATCAAATGCCAGGCACAGCAAAGTTCATCCTTAGTGGGTCCCATGAATATCCAAATGTATTCAGAATGCCTGATTTATATTTATATCGTTGGTGCCATTTAAATTTTTATTTCAGCTGTTGAGTACTTTTTATTTTCTACAAGCAACTCCTGAATTCATGAGGTAATGTTTAAAGGATCAGGGTTATATCTCATGTGGAGGAGAAGATTAATTCCTGTCCACTTTCTTTGGTGGGTTGGCTCTGAGGAGGACCCTGGGTCTGATGTGAAGGAAAAATGGTTTTAGGCAACTTAGAAGGATATAAACTGTAGTTTCAAGAAAGGAGCAAGTAAGGTGCTCAAAGAAAGAGACCCACTCCAGGAAAACTGTGCTATCATAGGAAACTCTTTGAAGAAACATTGTTGCTGTAACTAAAATACTAAGTAAAACATATCTCACTGGTAAGAGCCTAGAATATATGCAAACAAGCTTCAAGATCATTATTTTGCCTGTTAAAAGAAGTGTACTTTTTTTACATACCAACAAGTGTTACCTCAGTTTTTCCAACCCCTTACTACACCTATTCATCCCCTTCCTGTTAAATAAACTTAAAATTTCTGTTTGAATGTTATTCCATTTCAAGTGCCATTTCAAAGGGTAAAACAAGAGGGCTCCTGTTTCCCCCATCAAGTTCCTGGGCTGGGCTAAAAGTCAAATTATATTCTGTGTGACAGGATGGGACAAACGTACTATCAAAACCACAAATATTAACATGCTACTTGGGGCTGCTTAGTCACAGTGGGGAACAAAACTTTTGGCGGGAAAACCTGCCTGATAGTGGGGGAGTGACAGGGGTCCATTATACCTCTCTTCCCTAAAATAAAATCCAATACTGGCTTTGCTCTACTGGGCTTCAGAAGAGACCCAGGAAACAACACCTTTGAGTCTGCAGGGCATATTTATTCAGAAACAGCTGCCTCCAGTGCAGGAGGATGCTTGGCTTAGAACCTCCTAAAATCTTGTTATTGGAACTTGCCCCTTGGCAGCCATTTTGTGGTGATGTCCATTATCTATTCTCAGAACTATAGTATTGCTCATAGAATCAACAAGCTTTGGAGTCCAGTTTGAAATGATCCTGTGGAGCACTGATCTGGCCTACTGGAGAAACAGACACATACTGAAATGAGTGCCTGTATTTTTGACACAATGGGGCAAATAGCAGCTGCAAAGGAGCATTTCAGATTGGAAAACCAGTGTGTGTTGGAAGGCTGAAGCCCTCCTTCCCTCATGCAAGGGAATCCCAATCTGAATTGGACCTATGGAACCGGAAAATTAAAATTTTAAAAATGCTGGGACTGCCATTCCTGGTACTATTAGAATTACTTGAACTCTCAGTGGAGTCATTTAGATAGACCAAATACAACCAAGGCTTATTTAATGTTCTGCAAATAAATCCGCCTAGCTGGATCATAGTCCTAACCACTGGTTTTTCCCCCCAGAATTTCCCCAGCTAACATCTGTTGTTAGCACTGAACATTTCAGCTACTGATAATCTTGTCTCAGTTCATACACTAAGTATTAGCTCATTCTCTCAACATTTTTTTTAACAAATGACTTTAAAAATAACCTAATTGTATAGCCTAAAGAGATATGAGATAATGGTAGAATCATCCTAATCATTTTCTTTTAGAACTTTTGGCATATCAAGAAACTATATATAAAAAGTCATCATTGTGCTTGGTATCACCAACATTTCCAGAATCGGAGCAATTAGGCTTTTCAAAATGCTTCACTAATTGTTGTCATCAAATAGAGGGCATGTGATGTTTCTATTGTATGATTCATCTTTTAACTAAGAGTATGGCTTCCAAATCTGCAGTGTTCCATTCTCCCCCTACCTCCATGCTAGAATATCACTCTGGCAGTATGTTCACGCACTATACATGCCTCCATGTCTGCATAGGTGGCTGAGTACTGTCAAGCCTCAGGTATTTGTGGGGGTCCACAATACTCCAGAGTTCAGCATGGGAGGTAAAATGGATATAAACTATAATCTTTTTCATTGTTTTATTTCTATTGTAAGCTGCCTTGAGTACCACAAGGTAGAAAGGCAGCTATGATATGTTTCAAATAAATACTCTACTAGTGTCTGGTTTACTGGCCCATTACCATGATATTTTCTACTTACGTTATTTCAGAACTAAAAGCAAAAAAATTCTTTCTTAATTGATGACGTTGAATGTCTGGGATAAGATCATGGATGGGGGGGGGGGTACTTCTTTGGATTTTGTCAACCTCATTTTTTACTGAGATATGTTTGCAGAGAGATGAGATCAAATAACTGACTCTAGGTAGCTGCAAACTCATAGGTCAGAGTGTGAACTTAAAAAGGGCACAAGCCTACGGGCACTTCAGGTAGATTTGTTTGATAGCAGCAGTAGCAGACTAAAGCAATAGAAAATTGGGGATAAGAAGCACATTCTAAACTGAAGTAAAATGGTGGGCATGAGCTAATACAGAAGAAGGTCAAGATATTAAAATCAAGAATTCTGCTTGTATTAACTGAAATTCTGATTAATTATAATTGTAATAAAAAGGACAATGCCATGGATGCAGTGTGTCAAGAACTAATACAATATTTCAAGTTGCTGGGTTCAAAGGTGCTTCAGGAACTCAAGTGGAATTGATAGATGTCATTGGAGCAGATGGTCTTTCAGATATCCCTTTCCCAGATCATTAAGGAGTTTAAACGCCAATATCATTAGTTTTCAGTTGTGCTTACAAACATACCAGAAGTCAATACAGGTTTTTCAAAATAGGCATATGATTATTAAGGCATGTTCCTGTTTGAAATTTCCAAGAGATCTTCAAAGGTAGCTCTATGTAGAATATGTTACACTAGTGTAACCTTGATGTAATCAGATAACTGTAGCTAAGTAATTTCTCTCCAGGAAAGGGCACAGCTAGTACACCACCTGAAGTTGTCAGTAATTGGTCTGAAGCCACATATCTCTCTCTATAATAATTATCTTCTGGTGGTGGCACTCTCCTGAACATTCCACATGCTCCAAAACCGGTTGGCTCCCTGACATGTCCCTCAGAAGCTGTCCCTATCCACTGGCTCTGAGTACTCGTGTGCCATTGGCTGGGTGCTGGGTCTGCTCCTCTTCCCTACCCACTCCTTTAGCCACTGTGCCCTGTCAGAATTTCTGGTAGACAGCTTTCTCTCTTGACGAAGATGCTTCTCCTGCTTTCCTCCTGTGGGGAATTAACTTTTACCTCAGTGGCTGTTGGTAGGTGAAACGAAATGGCAGTTACCTGTGTTTATAAGATGGCTGCTGTCTGTGGTTTGTTTAAAATGTTCCCCCGTAAGGTTCAATTGAGCTGTAGTTCCAGAGAGGGGCCTGTAGGAGTATCACTCCCTGAGTTGAATGGGGCTTCCTCATCTGCTGGCCTACAGTTCCCAGCTGCCCCAGGCCAAAAAGTGCGGGAAAAGAGGGACTGTCCCAAGGAGCGGGGCACCATCAATATAGACTCCAGCCCATCCAGGGAGGATTTTGTTTAACCCGTTTTATTTATTTATTTATTATTCATATTTATATCCCACCTTGCTGGGCAAGCTGTTGATTTATGCCCTGTTGGGTCATAGTGTGTGCTTACTCCTACAGTTGTGTCTTATTCATTTAGTGTGTGTGTGTGTTCCATAATTGTGTAAATACTAAAATAAATAATTCTATTTGGACCTATAATCTGTGTTGTGCTCTGACCCTATAGTCTCCCCTGCTCTGCCAATACCAAAGGGAGGCGGGTAGCCCAGGGAAGCAAGGAAACCCCAGACCCTTGGGTTGCCAACTTTCCAGGGATCCCCCAAAGATTGGAGATTCCATCTCCAAATAAGGAGATTTGGCCACAGGGGTCTCACTGTCCCTCTAAAAAGGCAGTGACAATTCAATGACTTGTGGCAGGGAACTTAAGGCGTGAGATATGCCCACGGGTGGGAGGCGAACAGCTGAGTTGTAAACCGGAGCCCATTTTGCCACAGTAGGCAACCAAGCTTAGGTTTCTGGTCAGAGGAATGGAGGTTTGACACGCTTTGCAAATGCGCAGGGCGGACAGCGGCTCTTCTTGACAGCCTGGGTGGATAAATCCACCTGACGCAACCTTGCTGTGAGGACCAGCAAGCAATATAATCCAGGTTTGAGCAAGCTCGGTGAAGGAAAAGCCTCGGAGGAGACTTTTACAACACCTTGAGCACTGCAGCCGAAGAAGATTTTTGCAAGTATCTCTAAGGAGCCGAGCTGGGCTGATTAATCAGCATAAAATCTCCAATTCCCCTGATTCCTTAACAAAGAAGACAAAGTTTAAACGTTGGGACCACATCTGAAGAGAAGTAACAACATAAGGTAACGGAAAAAAAACCTTTTGCCTTACCATTACCATGTTTTGAAAGACGAAAAGCAGATCTGGTGAAGCAATAGACTGTTGCAGATTGGATGAGTGCAGTTTTGAAACATTAAAAAGCTGAATTTGAACTTAAAAAGCCAAAAAAAACAAGTTGTTTAACATTCCTGCGGTTAAGAAGAGTCGGGAGGGGGAGCCAAGCATCGCGAGACAAAGAGGGGAGGAGGGAACCAAGCATCGCGAGACCAAGCTGTGAGGACTGAGACAGGAAGTGACGGCTTGAGGAGCAGACAAGAAGGGAAGCGGAGAAGAACCGGAAGAGAGCAAAGGGGACTGTAAAAACTGCCGGACCAAAAGGACTACAACAGGAAGTGACGTGCGGAGAGCAGACAAGTAAGCAAGAGGAAGGGACAAAAGGAAACTACGGCAAGCCAGAAGCAAGGTAAAAAGACTATAACCTTTGACACAAACCATAGAGAAGTTGCGCCCGCCATTTTGGATTTATAAAATTTTTAAACAGTAATATCTCATAAACTATATAACTTAGAAGGCTGAAACCAACGAAATTTGACTTGGCAAGACTAGCTTGTGTGATTACACTAAGCGGTGTTTGATTTGGAAAATAAAATAAAATTGATCTTTTTTAAAGAGACAAGACGGATCACGGGCTAAGATCGAGAGCAGCTACATGGTCCTCTCCTACAATGGCAGCAAAAAAAGAAAAAGAATTACTAGCTGTTATGGAAGCAATGGAAAAAAAAATGTTAGACGCTATAGGAGAGGTAAATGTTAAAATGAATGGTATAGCTGCACAAGCAGACAAAAATTTTATAGATTTAAAAGCTGAATTACAAAAGTTAACCACTAGAACACAAGACATAGAAATTAAAGTAAAAGAACTGGAAGAAAATACTCAAAAAACAATGAAGGAAAATGACAGAATGGAAAAGATGATGCACTATAGAGACATGCAAAACCATCTGAGATTTAGAGGTATAGAGGAAAAATTAGGTGAAGACATTTTTACAAGAATGCAAGAAGCATTAGCAGATTTTTTACAAGAGGAAGAGGAAGTTGTTAAAGAACATATGGATCTTGTTTACAGAGTCAATTCTACATACGCAAGAGACAAAAATATACCAAGGGACGTGGTAGTTCAATTTACAATGAAGAGAACAAAAGAACAAATCTACAAGAAATGTTTTACAGACTTTTTTGAAATAGGTGGAAAAAAAGTTATCGTAATGAAAGAATTGCCCAGAGCAATTTTGCAAGACAGGAAAAAATTCAAGCGTCTGACAGACAAACTGAAAGAGAAAAAAAATAAGATTTCGTTGGGAAATACCACAAGGACTGAGTTTTTATTATGGTAACAACAGAATGGTGATTAAAAATTCAGCAGAAATGTACGCCTTTGTTGGTGAGAACAAGGAAGAATTTGGTGATATTTAAGACTACAACAAGATGGATTACAAAGTACTCTCATGGAATGTAAATGGACTTAATTCACCCCAAAAACGTAGAATGGTAGGACACTGGCTGGAGAAACAAAAATGTAGTATAGTTTGTATACAAGAGGCCCATCTTCAGAAACAAGACTACAAATATTTAATAAGAAAAAAGTTGGGAGAAGAATTTTTTTCATTGGCAAGTAATAAAAAGAATGGAGTGGTAACATATGCCAAAAAAGACTTGGAACCTAAACTAATATTTAAAGATAAAGAAGGAAGATACTTAGCTATTGAAATTCTGTTACACGGGCAGAAGACTTTGATTGTAAATATTTACGCCCCCAACGGAGCTAAAGAAATCTTTTTTAAAGAACTACAAATGGAACTGGACAGTGTAAACTATGAACAAATCATAATGTTGGGAGACTTTAATGGGACTGTGAATAATAAAATAGATAGGCGCTCAAAGAGAAAAGACGACACACTAGGGAAACTTCCAAAAAAAATTTTTGAACTGATAAAACAGGAAAAGCTGGAGGATATTTGGAGGAAGGTTAACCCACAAGGGAAAGACTATACTTTTTACTCTAACAGACATGATTCACATTCAAGAATTGATATGATCTGGATGTCTATTAATCTAACATTTAAGACAAAAAAAGTTGAAATTCTACCTAGAATAATCTCAGACCACAATCCTTGTCTATGGACTTCTGGGCAAATAAAAAGGCAAGGGAGATGGAGAATAAATGAGGACTTATTAGACAACCAAGAAATAGTTAAAAAATTACATGAAGAGACAGATTTATATTTTCAAGCGAACATACAAAAAGAAGTAAAAATTCAAACTGTGTGGGATGCGTACAAAGCAGTTATGAGAGGATTATTGATATCATTGAACGCTAAAGACAATAAAAAGAAAAGAGAACAATATGAAAATATTGTACAAGCCATTAAAATAAAAGAAAAGGAACTGAAGAACAGACCAGGAAAAAAGAAACTGCAAAAGGAAATTTGGATGTTACAAGACCAAGCAAAAGCTATTTTGAATCAAGAGACTTACTGGAACCTGAAAAAATTGCAACAAAAAGCATTTGAAGGTGCAAATAAACCTGGAAAGTACTTAGCATGGCAATTAAAGAAAAAACGTGAAAATAAATTTATTACTAAAGTGATACGGGACAATATTGAGATAATAGACAATAAGGGAATAAAAAGAGAATTTTTTAAATATTATGCAAAGCTTTTTAAGAAGGAAAATAAAGACAGAAGAAGGATTAAAGAATACCTACAGTCATTAAAATTACCAAAACCAACGGAGAAAATCAAAGAACTACTTAACTGCCCAATGTCACTACAAGAGATTAAAAATGCAATAAATGATTCAAAATTAGGGAAAGCACCTGGATCAGATGGATTTACAGCTAAGTTTTATAAATCACTACAGGATTCGATCTCACCAGTGTTATTGCTATTAATGAATGACATAGGAGTGACAGGTGAGGTCCCGGAGACTTGGAAAGAAGCAACCATTTCACTCATTCCGAAAGAAGGTCAAGATTTAACCAATGTTAAAAATTATAGACCAATTTCTTTGTTAAATAATGACTATAAGATTTTTGCCAAGATTATAGCTGATAGGCTTAAGGAACATCTTAAAGAGACTATACAGACAGAACAAGCAGGATTTTTACCTAATCGCCAAATAAGAGACAATATAAGAGTAGTAGTGGATGCTATAGAGTACTATGATAAACATCCGGAGAAGGAAGTGGGCTTTCTTTTTTTAGACGCGGAAAAAGCGTTTGACAATTTAAATTGGGATTTTATGTTTGAAGTGTTGGAACATCTTGAAATTGGAGACTATATGCTTAATCTTATTAAGTCAATATATAGAGAACAGAAATCCTCTTTAATAATTAATACTGAAAAAACGGATTACTTTAAAGTGGAAAAAGGAACACGACAAGGATGCCCACTCTTGCCGTTGCTATTTATTTGGATTTTGGAAGTCTTGTTACTAAATTTGAAAGAAGATAAAGAAATTAAAGGCTTAACAATAAAAGGTTTCTCTTTTAAATATAGAGCCTTTGCAGACGACGTGATGTTTATAGCTGAAGACCCTATGACTACACTACCATATTTGTTGCAGAAAGTAAGAGAGTTTGGTGATTTGGCTGGGTTTTATGTAAATAAGAACAAATTGAAAGTGATGTGTAAAAATATGCCAAATAATAAGCAAATTGAATTACAAAATCTTATAGAATGTGAAGTGGTGAAAAAGACAAAATATCTAGGTGTAAACCTAACAATGAAAAACATTGATTTGTATAAGAATAATTATGAGAAATTATGGCAGCAAGTTATGCAAGATATTAAAAGGTGGAATGTATGAAATTTGTCACTGCTGGGTAGAATTGCAGTGGTTAAAATGAATGTGTTACCAAGAATAGTGTTTCTGTTTCAAACTATTCCAATTGTGAAAGATGTAAAAAACATTCAAATGCTGGCAGAAGGAATTGACTAAGTTTGTGTGGGGAGGGAAAAAACCAAGAATTAAGATGAAAATAATGTGTGATGCTAAAGAGAGAGGTGGGTTTCAGTTACCAAACTTAAGGCTATATCATGATGCAGTATGTTTGACTTGGATAGGGACATGGACTATGTTACAAGACAGAAAGTTATTGTCCCTGGAAGGTCATGACTGTAGGTTTGGGTGGCACGCATATCTGTATTATGGTAAAACAAAAATGGACAATATGTTTAAGCATCATTATTTGAGAAGAACATTAATCGATACGTGGACAAGATATAAAAACTTTTTTCCAGAAGAAATACCTATGTGGATTGTACCTGCAGAAGTTTTAAATCCATCATCTCACTACAAAGGACAAGACTGGTTGAAATATAGAGACCTGTTAACAAGACATGGTAAAGACTTTAAATTGAAGGAGCAGCAGCAGATGGACTTTGATTATGGCTGGTTAAGGTACAGACAAATATATGATATGTACAGAAGTGATAAAAAATCTGGTTTTAGAGAAAAAAGCAATGAAATAGAACAAATTTGGGAGGAAGATGGGAAAAAATGATTTCTAAAATGTATAAAGTATTGTTAAAATGGTTTAATGCTGATGAAATGGTAAAGGAACAAATGATAAAATGGGTGATAAACCTAAACAAAGACATTGAAATGGAATCTTGGGAATTTTTATGGAAAAATGCAATGAGTATTTCTACATGTTATAATCTAAAAGAGAACTGTTTTAAAATGATGTACAGATGGTATATGACACCAAAAAAAATTGCAAATATTAATCAAAATATGTCTAACAAATGTTGGAAATGTAAAAAGAAAGAAGGTTCTTTCTATCATATGTGGTGGACTTGTGATAAAGCGAAGACTTATTGGTCTATAATACATGCAGAAATGGAAAATTTTTTGAAATGTACATTTAAGAAGTTGCCTGAAATGTTACTGCTTGGACTTAAACTAGAAGAGATAAATGTAAAGAAAAGGACAATAATATGGTATATGATTACAACAGCAAGAATGGTGTATGCACAAAATTGGAAAAATGAAAAAATACCAGAAGTGTGGGAATGGTTGAAAAAATTGTTATATATGGCTGAAATGGATAAATGGACTAGAAAGTTGAATAATCTGTACTCAGAGACTTTTTTAGAAGATTGGGAGGATTTGAAAGAATATGTTGAAAAATATTGGGACATGAAAAACTACATTTATACATGGTTATAATAGCATAAAGGAATAGAAATTGAGTATATGAATGTACTAAGGATAATTAGATAATGAACTTGTTTTTTAGAATTATATAAGAATATAGAAAATAAGAATTGGTATATAAGTATTTTAAAGATATATAACCGTTACCAGAAATGTAAACATAGAGATAAATATTACTATTTTGGATAAAGTGGAAAATGTGTTATGCTTCAGATGTGGTGGGAAACCACCAATACGAGATAAAAGCAAGACTATACAAATAGAACAAAATGTTATATAATATGGAAAAAAGGATTTGTATAAAACAAATGTATTAATTTTAATGTTTTGAAAAATAAAAACTTTCTTACAAAAAAAAAAAAAGTAGGCAACCAAGCTTGGTTCAGACAAAGGAAGGAAACCCTTCACAGGCCTTTGTAAAGAACTCATTGGGACCAGTCCTGACTAGGGTTGCCAGCTCCAGGTAGGGAGATTCCTGGAGATTTTCTGGTAGAGTCTATGGAAGCCAGGGTTTAGGGAGGGGAGAGGCCTCAGCTGAACAGAATGCCATAAAGTGTACCTTCCAAAGCAGTTATTTTCTGTGGACAGGAGAGATCTGTTGTCTGAAGTTCAGTTGTGATCCCTGGCAATCTTCAGGCTCCACCTGGAGGTTGGCTACCTTAGGTGTGGCAATCAGTGCTTCAGGGCAGGGTATGCTAGATCCAGGTTCTTGCTGTTGAAGCTGAGTGGGTGATTTTGAACCAGTCACAGACTTTCAGCCTAACCTACCTCACAGGATTGTTGTGCAAGTCAAAAGGGGGAGAGGAGAATGATGTAGAAGAAGAAGAAGAAGAGAAGAAGAGATTGGATTTATATCCTGCCCTTCACTCACTTGGAGTCTCAGAGTGGCTTACAAACTCCTTTCCCTCCCCACAACAGACACCCTGTGAGGTAGGTGGGGCTGAGAGAGCTCTGAGATAACTGTCCTTGAGAGAACAGCTGGTACAGAGCTATGGCTTGCCCAAGGTCATCCAGCAGGTGCAAGTGGAGGAGTGGGGAATCAAACCCAGTTCTCCTAGATTAGAGTCCACGCACTTAATCACTACACCAAACTGTAAGCTGCTTTGGTCCCCATTGCAGAGAAAGGCCACTTTTCCTCCTGGGAAATTTATTTATTTAAATTAAAATCCCACCCTCCCGGCCAAGGAAACCATTGCTGCCAATCTCCATGTGAGGGCTGATCACTCAGAATTGCAACTGCTCTCCAGATAGCATTGATCAGTTCCCCTGGAGAAAATGGTGGACTCTGCATCCTTATACCCTGCTGAGATGCCCCCCCTCCATGACAGCCAATGTGACGTGGCAGTCAGGGCTTCAGAGCACAGTAGAGGCTGCAGGTGGTGGTGGTGGGGAGATGGAAAGCTGAACAGTGAGGGGAAAATAAAGGTAGGTTGATGTTTGGCTGGGAAGGAGATAGGGTTGCCAACTCCAGGTGGGAATTCCTGGAGATTTGAGGGGTGGAGCCTGGAGAGGGTGAGGTTTGGGGAGTGGGGCCACAGACAGGTACAATGCCATGGACTCTGCCCTCCAAACCAGCTATTCCCTCTCAGGGAACCACTGTTGCCAATATCCAGGTGAGGGCTGGAGATCTCAGAATTACAACTGCTCTCCAGATGGCATTTATCAGTTTCCCCTGGAGAAAATGGTGGACTCTGTGTCTTTGTACCCTGCTGAGATGCCCCTTCCCTCATGACAGCCAATGTGATGTGGCAGTCAGGGCTTCAGAGCATGATAGAGGCTGCAGATGGGTGGGGGGGAGATGGAAAGCTGAAGAATGAGGGGAAAATTAACGTAGGTTGAGGCTTGGCTGGGAAGGAGATAGGGTTGCCAACTCCAGGTGGGGAATTCCTGGATACTTGAGGGGTGGAGCCTGGAGAGGGTGAGGTTTGAGGAGAGGTGGGGCCTCAGACAGGTACAATGTCAGCTATTCCCTCCTGGGGAACCACTGTTGCCAATCTCCAGGTGAGGGCAGGAGATCACTCAGAATTACAACTGCTCTTCAGGTAGCAGAGATCAGTTCCCCTGGAGAAAATGGTGGACTCTGTGTCATTATACCCTGTTGAGGTTGCCACAGCAAATTGACGCTGAGTGCCCAAGGCCTTGGCACTCTCCCAGAGCCTCTTTCTAGAGCCCATTGTATTTATTTCCACAACAGGCCTTATTCCTAGTATCACATAAATATCCAAAGCAGGAGTGCTTGATGAGCTGGTGATTGGGCTCATTTTGCAATCAACACAATCAAAAATTTAGCAAACTATTTGTTTAAACAGTTCAGCTGTGCATATGATGAATATACAGTGTAAATGATGTATGCAGCAGCAGAGGTGGTAAGCTGCAGAATAGCACTAGTATATGATCATGCATACACAATTATCTTTTTTGCATGAAGCGTCTTCCTGTGTTCTTTATTATTGTCTGACTTGTTAATTGTTGGTGGCAAAGGCAGGATAAGTGTTCAGAGTTCAGATCAGCTAGAAAGCCCATGCTTTCACTTCCTCATGTCAATTGTAGATTCACCCCCCTAACACTTCTCTCTATCATTACCAATTTTTTGTCATTAAAATTGGTTTAAACCAACAAAAGAGGTGTCTAGGGGGTACAAGGATTGTTTTTTCATGGTGCCCTTTCGCTGACAGTGTTAGGTAACAGGTCAGGCAGATAAAGTGGAATAATTTCTGCATGTCCATTCTCACTCTGCCTCATTGGAAGACCTGCTGTTCCCCAGGTGACCATGTGACATCCTGGTTGATGAACAAGAGCTGCTCTGATTGCCTACCATCATGTGTTCATGACCCTATAGAACATGAAGCAGTTAATCTGGAAATCCTGTAGAGGCACCCACAGCATAGGCACATTGTTCTTTAAGAAAAAACTTCAAACAAAAACCATGAGGAGTCAGAAAGAAGCTCATCTTGCAGGTAAACAAGGTAAGGCCACACATTGGTCATGTTTGTTTCAAAGTTCTCACCATCTCTGATTCAAAGACAAGGCTGCATCTAAAAGTGCCTCAAGCCGCAAATCTGTTCCTTTATGGTGGGGGTTCTCAACACGTGCTTTTCTGGATAGGCATCAGGGAGTCCTTGATCCGGGCATAAAAAGCCCCCCCCCCCTTTAATTTCCTTGCTTTTACTTTGAAGATTGTCTTTGTGGGAAAAGATCTTTTTTTAAAAAATGTCAAATTACATTAAAGTATTGTTTCACTCAAAACAAGTGTAGAGCAGCGTAGGATGATACTGTATACAGTATACAATCATCATCATAACCAATTTATGATGTCTAGAACTGTCCCCGGTTGATAGGAATTAAAAGGAATGTACCCTGCCTTTACGATTACAGAAATCTGTCATTGTTTACATTAGGCCTTGATGAATTTTGTGTGCATGTATTTATATGCATTTTCCTAGAGATGGGACCCGTAACTTTCAGCAGCTTGTCAAAGGGGTCCATAACCCTACCAAAGGTGCTTTAGGGGGAGTTCTGTCCCATCCAGTGCAGGTAATAAGCCTCTATCCCAAGTAATAGTGCTTCCGTTTTCTCTAGTTGGAATTTCAGTTTACTTAGTATCATCCAACCTGGTACTGTCTCCAGACATTTAGGACCATCCAGCTCTCTCCATCTGATTCAACTGAAAAGGTGACGCAGAACTCCACCTTTCCAGATTAGACAAAATAGAACCCTCTGGTAACCTAGAGCACAGTTGCCATGGCAGAGAACTGTATTTTCTCACTTAAAAGCAATTGTCCATCAATTATACAACTGCCCAGAGGAATCGATGACATCTACTGGTTTTGAGCTGGATCCTCAGTGAATGGGGAAGACGGCATAGTGTCCTTAACACTGTTGGCATCTACATAGATATCAGGAAGGGAGGTGAAGGTAGCTGTTCCTCTACAGGTTTTTTGCGTGTGTGTGTGTATCTCTGAAATTATGTGTCACAATGTAGACAATTTACACATTGCTTGTGTACTCTTGTGTTTGATTTTTGTAATGGAAAATGTTAAACCATATGAACACTAAAGAGAAGGGCAGCGATAAACATTATCGGGTGACTCACCAGCCTTTTCTTGAATAGTAAATTGTCAGTAACCAAGATTGCTCTGTTTGCAAAAATCTATTCAGTGAATCTATGTGAATAAATACATTGGCAAAATTCATGTTTGCAGTGAATGCTACTTAGTCACAATGAATACTATTCACAGTGAATAATTTTGTCAGTACTCCACTCACTGTAGAGTTTAAAAAAACAACCCAGCAACCTGTATCCCACCTCCAGATCCTCTCTTTAAAAGTGTTACTGACTTCTTAAAACTGACAAGTGAGTGCCTGGGCAGAATATATTTGAATCACAGAAGACGTGGACTGTCAGTAGAGGTGCTGCAAACTTATTTTTGTACTGATTTCTATTTTTCTGCCTTCCTGCATGCAGGTGTTCCTTGTTTAGTTCAAGACATCAAAGCACCAAAGCAGATAGGTGGATTGTGCCGTGCACATCCAAACCAGTGTTTCTCATTATCCACAGAGTTCTCAGGTGCGCAGCACATTCTCCATTCCAAAAGGGAAGCTTCTCTAAGCTTGAAGATCTGCAACTTGTTGTGTGCTCATTGCAAAGCTAGCTTCATTGTGTATTCTCTTGTGCATCTGCAAAGTTCCCAGGTGCACTGTATATTCTCTTCTCTCCATGGAACTGATCATAGTGCTTAGGAGAGAGGGGAAATGAAATGGATCCACTCTGTAAAGTTTTGCCAGAGATCCATTCAACTCTGCCAAATATCTACAGTGAAACACAAGCTGGAATGATCTATGAAATTTATTTCAGGCATATGCAAAGATACTGAAATAGCCCGCTTGCATATACTGTTACTGGATTATGTGAAGGAAAAGGTATGAAACCCTTGGATGTCATATCACATTTTCCAAACCTGTGTGGTGTGGCCCGCAGGCAGTCAAAATTCTCCCATCCACTCATTATTATGTAGCTGGGATCATGCAGAGGAGCCTAATCGCTAGGGACGCCAGGCCAGGTGGGACCTCGGGATTCCCTGGAATTACAGCTCATCTCCAACTACAGAGATCAGTTCCCCTGGGGAAAATGGATGCTTTGGAGGGCTGACTCTGTGGCATTGTACCCCACTGAGGTCCCTGTCCTCCCCAGGCTCCACCCCCAAATCTCCAAGAGTTTCCCAACCTGAATCGGGCAACCCTACATACCACCATCCCCCTGCTGGTGGCCCCCTGGACCTGGCAACCCTACTTATCCTCATATGTTTCAAGTCACTCACACAACAAATGAGCAGTATGTTTACCATTATGGCTATGATCAGGATATGTAAAGCAATGTACAAGATCACTATAAGGTTCCCTAGGAGGCCACCTCATGCCCCTATCCCATAAGGTCTGTAAATGGACAGTGAAAACATTATCCACTTGCCATATTAGAACTGCAGAGGACTTTTGAAAGCAGCTGTGATTTGCCCACTCGTGGTGGTAGTGGAGTTCTTGGTCAGTTTGATGTAATGGTTAAGAGCGTAGACTCTAATCTGGGAGAACCAGGTTTGATTCTTCACTCCTACACATGTAACTGCTGATGTGACCTTGGGCCAGTCATAAGTCCTTTCAGAGCTGTTGTCTCAAGGGCATTTCTTGAGAGAGCTCTCTCAGCTCCACCTACCTCACAGGGTGTCTGTTGTGGGGAGGGGAAGGGACTGTCAACCGCCCTGAGACTCCTTCTTCTTCTGTCTGTCTTCATCTTTGGGGATTCTCTTCCAAATTCAGACTGAGACAAAGAGGTAAGGAAGTTCCACAGAACAACAATGGGAAGGTCCTGTTTGGCAGGGCAAGTGGGCTCATTAGTCGGGTAGTGTCCCTGTCACACATACATTTGCTGCATCAGTCCCTTCCCTCACTGCCCCTCCCACTCCTGTATGTTGTAAATAACTTTGTTCAGGTCTGGAATATTTGCTGTGTTTCAAATGGATGCATGACTAGGGTCAAACTGCAGTCACTGACATTGCAACTACACATCCCTATTCCCTGTGTGAGATTTTACATTCACTTTTATGTATACAGAATCGCAAGCAGGCAGCATCCTTGAGTCACATTTTTATAATTTTGATTTTGTAAACAGAATAATTTTTCATTTCCCCCTTTCCTCCTGATAATATTATGCCCTTATTTAGGTGAGCTTAGATGGAATTATAGGAGTCATTCTGAGAATGAGATGTTCAAGTCCTCACTCTGACCTCTTCCCACTTTGAGGAGCTGTGGCTCAGTGGTGGAGTACTGGTTTTGTCTATTCCAACTGGAAGCAGCTCTCCAGAGTTTCAGGTGGAGTTCTTTCACATTACTTAGTATCTAATCCTTTCAACTGCAGATGTGAGGGACCTGCTTGGTCTGTGCAAGAATAGCTCATAACCACTTGTTGTACACTGATTAATACAGCTTTTAATAAAAAGGACCCCATAATTGATAACAATTATCCTTTGTCTGTAGATTTCACCTAGTGGGAACAAACACTGTTAATTTAACCACTTTTGCTGTATTCCATAATTTTTGAAGACACTATTTAATTGACAAAACCTGAGAAGATTTCCATTTTGACAGAATATTTAAACAAGTTGGATATATTGAGTTTGAACACAATATTTAAACTAGCTAAGGAGAATCGATCTTGTATCTAAAGAAGGCATTATTGACTCGCAAAAGAAGAAGAAGTGTTGGTTCTATACCCCGCTCTTCACTACCCAAAGGAGTCTCAGAGTGGCTTACAATTGCTTTCCCTCCCTCTCCCCACAACAGATACCCTGTGAGGTAGGTAGGGCTGAGAGAGCTTTGAGGAAAACTGAAAAGCCAAAGGTCACCCAGCAGGCTTCATGTGGAGGAATGAGGAATCAAATCCAATTTTCTAGATTAGAGTCCGCCACTCTTAAGTACTACATCAAGCTGGCTCCACTGCTTTTAACCACTACACCAAAAGCTTATATCCCCCAAATCTTGTTGGTCTCTAAGGTGCTATGGGACTCACTCTAGCTTTTCTACTGCAGATCAACATGGATGCCCTCCAAAACTATCTTCTTCGTGGAGATGATAATTAATCACGCACCAGATCTCCCTTTGACCCTTTCCAGTGGCTCAGGATGATCCCATTTTGGCCTCCTACCTTGTGAAATATACAGATCCCTGTGCCCAGGACATGAAACATGAAGTTGAGCAAACTCTGAAGCACAACGGAAGACAGGAGGGCCTGGCGTGACCATGGGGTCACGAAGAGTCAGACTTGACTGTGCAACTGAACAACAACAACAACTTCCAGGACACCCAGAAAGTTTCATATAGGAGTGGACTTTGTCTGTAGTCCTCCCACAGACTATGGCACATGCTGGTATAGTTTTCATTTTCGGCTTGGACAATGCATTAAGAAAAGACATTCCATCCCCTGATGCTAAAACAGGGACACATAGTTACAGTTCAGGTGGCCTAAGCTTTGTTCGTTAGTGAGACTGGCAAAAATCAATCCAGATGAGAAACCCCCAGCTTTGTGGCTCATTTTGTAATGTCTGCTTGAGAAAGTGCATGCACCGCCAGTCTGCCATTTGGTAAAGTCATCTTTGGAGCATGTACATCAGCGGCCTTTCAGGCTTACTTTTCATCGTGACCCAGAATGTGTCCTGAACTCCCACAGTGAAAACCGAGATGCCTCTGTGCTTGACCCTTCTCCAGAGTTGCCTATCATTCAACTAAGTTGGTGGGAAACTTTACTTTCCATGGGAGCGGGCTGGCTCTGCTGTTCATTCTAATGTAATGTTCAGCATGAGATCAATAACTCATGGTCTCTTTCTGAATTGGATTGCTTTTCTTTTGTAAACTCGAGACAAGCCTGGGGCTCAACTGGTAACTTCACTAGAACAGTTGAGTGCCGGGGGGAGTAAAGTGACTGATAAACACAACCCATACTTCATCTCCCCCTACACTTTCCTTTTCTTTTAACAAAGCAACCTCCCTGGGGAAATGTTCACTATGCCAGGCTGTGCATGCAGTGCAGTGTCTTTTCACATAAACACACATTAATCTATTGTGAAAAAAACTTTCTGTATAATGGCTGCCATAAAGTGTGAACTTTTTTTTTAACAGGAGATTTCTGTATCAATAAAGGCATTGAATCCTTACTTACATAGGCTGTTGAACTGGATCCAAAGGTAATACCCTAACTATAACAAGGTTTATGTGTTCCGTAGTCTGAGTTCTTGATCCTATGAAGCCAAAAGAGTCAACATTACCCCCAAAGTCAACTGTGTCAGATAATGAGGCAGTCTAAGATCCTAGAGATAAATGAATGTAAAGGACAGATTATAGGTACCCATTTTATAGGGTCTTATGAACACCGGTACGTTGTTTATCTTTACAACAACTAACATATATATCCTACTGCTTTGCTCAGCAAAGCTTAAAACCTTCCTCCAGCCTAAGAGGACTTCAGTTTAAGGAGGTTTTCCATTGGTGGAGGAGCTACTTAAACAGGAGAAAACCTCTTTAGGCTTAAGGAAGGCTTAAGGTAGAATTTGAACATCAGCCAACATCATTTCAGTGGAGTTTTTTATTATTATTATTATTATTGAAAGATTCAGAGATTCAGTGGAGTCAGCTGCTAGAGATCAAGGTTTGGGTGATCAAACAATGAGAAATCAAGTGATAGATGCATATGTGTAGCCAGATTATTTGTTTATTTTGTTCACATTTGTTGTCTGATGGTGCAAGATCAGGTAAAAATATATTTTATTACTCTTTGTCAAAAAGATCACCTACTGATCTTTTACTCTTTTTGAAGAACTACTGCAAGACAAACAAATTCCCCTGACAAAAGTCTGTTGGCAAAATGCACAGAGAACTTTTGGAAATTTAACTGAGTAATAAAATATATTTTTACCTGTCCTTATCTCCTAGGACTGGTGCGGCTCTTTATCTTCTTGTTGCATTATACTGCACCTTTCCCACTGAGACTCAATGTGGGTTAGAAAATTTAGCAATGCAATAAGAAACAGTATATGACATATAATAAACATTGTAATAAAACTGAATTTAAAAGTCAGAAAACAATGCAAGACATAACATAAGAAATGCAAAAAACTGGATTACAAAAATTAGACAATAATGCAGTAAAAATAGAAATGCATCACTACTTCTACTACTACTGCTACTACTGCTACTACTGCTATCAGTTGCAGCCATTGACCATTTCTCCCTTTATGAAAATGCCTTCCTGAATAATTCTATTTTCACATTCTGTAGAATCATAGGAGTGGGTCAGAGAGCCTTCCTGACCTCCTCAGGCAAAGTGGGAGCCACGGCAGAGAATACTGATATGGGCAACAGCTGATCTTAAGCAGTTGTAGGATTGCACCTCCAGTAGACAGATGATGATGAATAAGAGATTGGATTTATACCCCGCTCTTCACTATCCAAAGGAGTCTCAGAGTGGCTTACAATCTCCTTTCTTTTCCCCTCCTGACAACAAACACCCTGTGAGGTAGGTGGGGCTGAAATAGTTCTTTGGAGAACTGCTTGTGAGAGAACAGCTCTGAAAGAACTTGTAACTGACCCAAGGTCACACCAGCAGCTGCATATGGAGGAGTGGGGAATCAAGCCCGGTTCTCCCAGATTAGAGTCAGCACTCCTAACCACTACACCAAACTGGCTCTGCAGCTGTCACAATGTGGCATATTGGGAGAGTCAGTTCTTTAGATATGTGAGTCTTAGGCTATGAAGGGCTTTGTAGGAGATACTCAATACTTTTCATTGAAGCTGGGAACTAACTGGTAACCAATGGAGGGGCTGCAGAATAGGTGTAATAGTCTGCCAAGTTCTTGATAATAACGGAGCTGCATTATTCTGTACCATCTGGAGTTTCTGGATTGTCTTCAAGGGTAGACCCATGCAGAGTGCATAACAATAGTCTAGCCTAGGGGTGTGCATTCAGTGTTTACCAAACTGAATAAATACCCAAATAATGCCTTTTTGGCATTTTCCAGGTATTTATTGGGCTGAATACAAAATCAGAACATCTATTCAGTAGCCAAATAGAGATTCCTGAATACTATTCAACTTTATTTGGCTATTATTTGGCTCCATTATGCCTTAGTCCTCTTGCGTTTTGGCACTGCCACAGTGGCATTGGTTCTGCTGGGAACATTGCACTGGTTCTGCTACTGGCCTTGCAAAAATGCTCCCTTACACTTCACGTTCAACTGCAGAGATTCTCTGGTACATTCTGCTTGCTTGTATTGCCTTGCTACCCTCCCCTGGGAACAATGGACGATGGGGGCACCCTCTTTGCGTGCCCATAGATTTGAACCCACAGGTCCAATCTTTTTGAAACTTGAAGATCCTTTTGGGGAAAGGCTCCAGCAGCTATACTGCAAATTAGGTGCTTCAAATTCATCCCCCCCCAGCCCACTGAATATATCCTAGGAGATTTGCCATTGAATATAATGGCTCCATAGGGTATAATGGAGCTGACTATATTTGGTATTCCTGACTATTTCCCGAATCTGAATAAAATGCTGATACTGGTATTTGGGAATATTTGGGAATGCCAAATAAATTTGGCTTTTTTATACCCAAATTAAAAAATGATTCACCCCCTCCCCTTGCACACCCTTAGTTTAGCCTTGAGGTCACTGTAACATGGCTCCAAATGGCCAGATCAGCCTAGTCAGGAAGGGGAACATCTTCAGAGCTAAATTTAGTACAAAGTCTTTTTTTTGCTGCTAAAATAACTTGCTTCTTAAGCAATAATACTTGGTTCAGTATGACCCCTAGACTCTTAACATTCAACAGGGTCCAGCTAAATCTGATCACATGTGGAAAGCATGATCCCCTCCAAGACCTTAGCCTGCTCAGCTCGCATCACCTCTGTATTCTTAGAATTCAATTTCACTTAGCCACAGCAGCCATGCACAGGCTCAGGATCTCTACAGCAGTGCTGTGTGGTTAGGACAAAGATATATAAAGCTGGGTGTCATCAGCATACCAACTCTAAAAATCACAAATGATTTTTTTCATAAAGGCTAAAACCCTAGAGGTTAAATAGCATGGGGGAATAACACTTAGTCTTGTGAAATCCCACAAAATAAGTCCTGCACTGATGAAAACTATCTCAAACAGCAACCCCAAGTCTGATCCCTGAGGAAAGATTGACACCAATCCATAGCACATCCCCTGCTACCTACTTCTATCCTTAAACATCTTAACAAGATGGTATGGTCCACCATATAAAAGGTGGCAGATAAATCCAATAAGAGCAATAGGGAACCACAGCCCTTGTCTACATTCAAATGGTGGTTATCAGCTAAAGCCACCAGCACCATCTCTGTCACATAGCCCAGCCTGAAACCAGACAAAGAGGTCTTTGGTATTTTTAAGAAGTGGATAGATATCCATCTCTTTTAATGCATGAGGAAGAGTGCCCCGATTAAGTGACTGATTTATGATGGACACCAGGGACTCATTTATGTGATCTCTACCAGATTTCAGCAACAAGAAAGGACAGGGATCTAGAGTACAAGTGGTGAGCCAAGAGCCTGACAACATCCCTCACAGTAACCAACTTGAAATGATCCTACTGGATTCCAGAATGCTCTGGGGGCAGATGATAGCTCTGCTGAAGTCACAGTGGAATGCAAAGCTCCAGGAAGCTAATGATAGGGGTGCCCCCCTGGTTGTCCTCTCCTACCCTTGGGGCAGACATATTTTAAAAATAACATTACAAAACCAAAATGGAAGGAAAATCTGAAAGGTATGTACAGATATAAAGATTAAAGCAAAGTGCTGAAATAAATGAATATGCAGTAAGGGGGGTGGTAAAGTCAATTGTAGAAGATATTTTTGGAGTAGGAAAATTAAATCTTTTTGATATTTGTCAAATCGAAATAACTGAACCCCCCCAACTACACTAGCTAATCATTTGCCTGCTTTTCCAATCTGTGCTGCTGGCATTTTTCCAAGGTCATTTGGTAGACAACTACAAACACTCATCAGGAGAAGCCCAGAATCTAGAGCTCTAAAAATAGTCAAGGGATGCATATCTCAGGGCTTAAAAGTGAATATTTGTAATACTTTACTGCAGTGGTTAGCATCTTTGCAAAGGTAAACTGGTAAGTGTTTTCTTTTCTGGTATACTTCAAGTCATACTTTGGATCTCACTGTAGTTATGACCACTCTCATACTGAGACTGCCTGTGGTAAATAAAAGGTTTGAATTCTACTTTGAAATTCACCTGACATCAGTGCTAAGTTCACATGCATCAGTACAACATTTTTAGACCCTTTTATCATGGGCTTTGGTGACATATTTGCCAAAAACTATCTGCCTGGCCAATAGAGCCCTTTTGAAGATTTTATATTGGCCATAACGTCAACTTTCATTTCCCCCCCCATCCTGTGATATGGCCTAGCACATGCTGTCTCTTTCTCCCCCAGATCCAAAGTTTGGAAGAAGTCCAGTCCCAACCATGAAATGATTTACCAGTCTGAAAAGTGACAGAATCCAGGTTTCAGTCTGGTAAATCATTCTTTTGGGTACTTTGATTTTTTTTCTTCTTCTCTCAAGTTGATCCTACTTAGAAGTGGTTGAACTCTTCCCTTGATTTATGAAACTTTATGGCTGGTGTATGCCAGCTCTTCTTCACTTTGTGCAAACTCCTCTCCTCCCCAAATAGAGTGTTTGCAAAAACCTTTTGTGACAAAATCAGTTATGGTAAACATCACGATCTGACAGAGCTGGCCTACAAATAAGATAAGAAGCAGACACATGTTAAATCATCCAACAGTAAAGGGGATACTTTATGGAAATGAACTCACAAGATAATAATTTGAATTTGACAAGGTGATAATTAAAGTCCCTAGATAGACTCCTTCCACATCTGTATGCCTTTCAGTAAAGTTGGTTAGCATATTAACTACTGCTGGGGAATGCTAAAATATATTCATGGGATGTTAAGCTGCATATTATTATGCATTTCAATTTGTATAATAAATGTAACAAAATGCAGTGCATACAATATTACAGAAGAGGCACTAATCTCTATTATAGACATATTTTAAAAGTGCATTGATACCATACCAAGCCTTTAGATGCCAGTTTTATCCAGAGAAATTCAGGAGATTTAAGTCATAATTGATCGTACTGGCAGGAGGAAAGGGAAGATAAATTTCTAGTATATGCAAATATTCAAGCTGAGATATTTTGAGAGCAATAGCT
This sequence comes from Lepidodactylus listeri, assembly GCA_029233225.1. Lineage (NCBI taxonomy): Eukaryota > Metazoa > Chordata > Lepidosauria > Squamata > Gekkonidae > Lepidodactylus > Lepidodactylus listeri. The sequence continues at coordinate 51,929,969 of JARCFY010000001.1, read as the reverse complement.
GGAACTGTTGTGTGCTGCAGTTAATGAATAATAACCATCGATACATTTTATTGCCAGTACTTTGTAATTAATAACAACTGTGAAAAACTACCACTGCTTGAGTTATTTAATGTAGCATTTGTGGTTCATTAAGCAAAATACATTTCAATGAGCATGAGTCCAGACTAGGATCCAGTTGAATATTCTTTAATTTCAATATTTGCTTTGAGGGTCACATATTAGATGAAGGCAAACAAATTACAGATAAAATGCTTGCCAGTGATACCTTCAGTTGTTTTGTTGATGCCTGGGAGCATTCATTTGTTCTTCTAACTCAGAGGTCCACACAACCTTGTTCAGCTTATGGGCAGAATTTTGAGAACAGGTGCTGGGTGCAATCTTTGACTTGGATAGTCCAGGCTAGGTGGATCTCATCAGATCGCAGAAGCTAAACAGAGTTGGCCCTGGCTAGCATTTGGATGGGAGACCACCAAAGAATACCAGGGCTGTGACATGGAGGTAGGAAATGGCAAACCACCTCTTAATGTCTCTTGCCTTGAAAACCCTACAGGGTCACCATAAGTAAGCTGTGACTTGATGGCAGTTTCCACCACCACCACCACTGGGTGCCACAACAAAATGGCTGTCCTGGGAGCTTGGTTCAACCCCACCCCCCTCCCAAAAAAAATCTGGAAGGTTCCACAAAACATTAGGAGATTCCAAACCAAGTATCTTACGATGGAGGCAGGTGTTTCCAAATGGGTGCATCTTGCAGGCATAAAGGTGATGCCCTCTGGGCTCTTCTAAAACAGCTCCTATTCCAATGAAGTGGAGAAAAGTTAGGATTGAATATTTGATTTGGGGAAGGGATGTTTTGGGGAAGAAGCAACTGGGCATTATAGTGACATGGTACCATGTTGGGGATTACTATTCTATAGAGTTTCCAAGTCCTACCTCAATTTTAGCGGGGGGAGTCTGTTTCCTCTTGGGAGTCTTTTTTTGTGCACGCTTTGCATGCAGGGCACAGTGATGTCACCCAGAAGTGAGGTCATCGCACCAGGCACGTTGGGGCGGGACCTCTCATATTTGAAGGAAAATCATAGAGTTTTCCCTCGAATTATAGAGTGTCCCCCCGAATTAGAGCGTCCCTCGAATTATAGAGCGTCCTCCTGAAATGTGCCCAACGCGATGACATCACCTCTGGTTCCCCCTGGTGTCCCAATCCCGGCCGGCGAGGAGCAGGTTGCTGGAGCGGGGGTTTCCCCGGCCCCCGGGGGGACTTGGGAACCCTACAACTTTAACTTTTGCTTCTCTCAATTCTGTCTCCTTTCCTTCTTCTGTTCTCACTCATCTCAGCCTCGTTTACTCACGTCTGCTAACTTTGATTCTTGTGGGTTGCCACAGCCATTTAGTTTACATGTATCTGTGATTTTGTCATATCACATGATGCGTCATAATTTCATTGACACAGTCATGTGGCTCATTATGGCCAAGATGATTAAACAACAGTGTAATGAATGAGGCTGTGAGGTCAAAGAAGAATAAGAGTGGTACAAAGAAGAACTGCATTAAGAATGATCTTTCTGATGCTTATTGAAATGAACATGAAACAATGAAAGCAGTTTTGACTCAAAATTATTCAAAAACTATAGTCACAGTCCTGAGGATCTTCTTTATGGTAGTTTTCTAAATAGTAAAGTAGGAAGAGAAAGGAAACATTCATCAGTAGATGATAGCTATCTTGAACCTTTATATTGGCTCATGGTTACTATAAAACAAGACAGCTGGAAAGAGCCCTTATCTGTCTGCTACCCACTGCAAAAACACAGTTTCAAAGTCCCATCAGTCTGTGAGAAATGCTGCCTTTACTCACTTGGAACCATAATTTCCATACATTACAGTGTTCTTCTTATCACTTACACGTATATGTGTTTATGAAACGGGTATATATATTTAATATGTTGAATAAGTTAGACCTTTCTGCTCATTAATCTTTTTTTATTGCTTTCCCCTGAATGTCTTCTCTCTTCCATCATGCTCACATCTAGCAGCTACCTCAATGCATCTTCTTGTAACTTTGGCACTAGGTTATTGGGTAATGGTACCTATTTTTCTAATAAAAATTCTAGGCACCCAGAATGTGCTTTTAAACATACTTGTGGGGAATCAGGTTTAACTGAGACCAAGGACACTGAGGGGTGCTTCAGACATTTGTAAATCCCATTTATGTGGAATGCCCATGGATATAGCAATAGGAAAATATCATGAGAGTAACACATGGATGCGGGAGTTGTAGCTGCAAAACCCTGGGTTGGATGTCTCTTTTGCATCAGTCTGGAATGCACCTTAAAGTGGAATTAATGGGCAACTGAAACCTATCATCAAAAATATATGGTTAGAATTGGCATATCAGACTCTGACTGGATGTACGGTTGTCAGCTCCAGGTTGGGAGATACCTGGAGATTTTGTGGATGGAGCATCAGGAGGGCAGGATTTGGGGCATCATGCCATAGAGTCCAACTTCCAAAGCAGCCATTTTCTCCAGGTGAGCTGATCTCTGTTATCTGGGGAATCAGTCATAATAGCAGGAGATCTCCAGCCACCACCTGGAGATTGGCAACTCTAGTAGGATGTCTGCAACAAGTACATTAAGAAGACAGCATCTAAAAGTGTGTGATGAAACTAGAGACAAGTGCATAGTGGTAATTGGTAGTTTAGCAGGGCATAGTTTTATTTGGAGCTTTGCAGATGATTATGGACAATTTTGAGTAAGCGAACAAAAGAGGTGTGAAATAATACAGTACTTTTAGCCTTGTATGAAATTGGGAATGAGCTTGTGATCCCTGGCTTTGTATTTCAAGTTTTAAATGTAAGTATTAGGATGTTTTCTTACTTTATTCTTCTTGTGACTTTCTTTTTTGTCATCACCTCACAGTTGACTTATGGTGACCCCTCAAGGGGTTTTCAAGGCAAGAGATGTTCAGAGGTGATATACCATTGCATGTCTCTGTGCAGCAACCCTGTATTTCCTTTGTGGTTTCCCCATACAAGTATTAATCAGGGCCAGCATGGTATAGCTTCTGAGATCAGACAAGGTCAAGCTAGCTTGAGCCATCCAGGTTGGGGTAATCATATAATAAGCAGAACATGTTATAAATCTGTATCAAAGAGGCACATGGTCTAGCTATGACTGACCACACTCAACTAAATGAAGACATTAAAGGGCCAGCTGCTCTGAAAAGCTAAACTGATATCTGAGTTTATACACTTAAAATGGATTTAGCAATAGCAGTCTATTATAGATATCAACCCCAGTTATGGATTAGCCCACATAATTCACTGTGTGATGTGTCCCAAACAGAGATTAGGACCAATTCAATGAAAGGTGCAGAACAGACGACTTCAGAAACTAAACTGAGCTTCGTTCTGCTCACACTACAAAGGGTCTGCCAAACCTGGAGGGAAATTTCTTCTCAGCCCTAAAACACAGTGGTTTGGACTCATTGGAAATTTCCTCAGGTGAAAGGCATTTACATTCATGAAGCATAAATTTCTTGCCTCCCCCTCCCTTGCAGACCAAAATGCCCCCCCAACACTGCTCCAGGGACACAGGGGAGGGAACCCCCAGGAACAGGCTGAGGGAAAAGCTGGATGTCTGCAGAGTGAGGATGGAATTGGTGTGAACCCCACTCTTCTGCCTGTGGCAATCCTCTATGGGATCTAAGCCTGCAATCTTCTTTCAAATTGTCCTATAAGTCTTCTTAAAAGTACATACATACACTAAGCAACAGATAGGTATGAGACAGAAGAGAAAGATGAGAAGACATTTCTAGTGAGCTCCACAAGAACCACTCTCTCCTGCCCCCCCCCCCGGCAAATGCAAAATGCAACTCCATAGATAGCATACTCCGTTGATCTCTGCTAGCATTCTGTATCTTGGAGAACAAAAGGTTCAAGGGCATATTAGCTCCTTTCTGGAGATAAATATATATGGGTGGAGTCTGCCTGAATGCGAGACATCCTAGAAACCCTACATAAGCCTCTTTGATGGGAAAAGGGCAGGATATAAATGAGTAACACCATACTCTACTGATAAAAAAGGAAACATTTATCAGCTTAGTGGTGCTGGTATATTGATTCTTTAATTCTTTTGAAAAGGCCATGGATATAATTCAGAAATTCATTCACACAAAGTTGGACTATTGTGCTGGACCTTAGAGACAGCTTGATAGAATTTAAAGTTCATGTGAACAATGTACAGCTGAGTTTGAACCAAAAGAAACGGGGGGTGACTTGGGGATCAGTTTCAATTAGAGAATGAATGAAATCTCTAACTTTTGGAGTGTTCTAGAGGACTAACCTCGTATTTCAATGGGGCCCTCAGCTGCTCTGTGCACTGTGCTAACATAACAGGGACCCGTGGCCCAGGTGAACATAGCGCTAGCAAAATAATACTCTCTTTTCAGGATAAGAAGACCCTCCTGATAGAGAGATCTGGTTCAATGTTCAGAAGAATCGAGACAGTGGCTAGGGAAGCTATGGACTCAGAATGTCCTTTTGTAAATTTTCTATGGGTCTTGTTCACCTCTACTGGAAATAAGTACTAGATGGACCTTTCATCTGATCCACCCCAGGGATCTTTGTATGTTGTTATATACAAATGATATTATTTTTTAATAAAACTCTTGTATCCTGCAGCTCACAAAAACTAATAATAATAATAATAATAATAATAATAATAATAATAATCTAAAAATAATAAAAACCCACACAAAGTTAAAATACCAGCATCCCTAGAATGGCTAGCATGCCCAGCAACCAATAGCAACAATACAGTCAGGACAAGTACAATTCAACAGATGATCCTCCTATCAGCCTGGAAAAGCTAAGAAAAAAAATCATGTCCTTGTGTGATGCCTGAATGCCATCAGCAAAGATGCCAGGTCAATCTTAATGGGAAGAGAGTCCCATATCTTTGGTGCCTGTTGAGCACTCAGTGCCTGGTAGGACACTCAGGAAAGGGGCTTTGGAGAAGAAAGTTCACATGGGAGAGGATGGTCCTTCAGATACCCTGGATCCAGAACACGCAGGGCTTTAACTGCACCTAGAAACAGAGTTGTAATCAGTGAAATTATTTTCAGATATGAGTGATGCGATCACTGTGGCATACTCCAGTTGATGCCTATGCCACCATGTTTTAAACCAGTTAACTTTTGAGTTGAGTAAGTCTGAGTAGCAGATTTGAATGTGAAGCCAACCGCATGGAAAGCCAGGTAGGTGAGCAAGTTTATTTCTCCAGGCTCATGTTTAAATCAGGTCTTGCCCAGCCAATTACCATCTTGCTAGATGTATAATGAATCCAGCAGGGACAGAAATTTGCAGTGAGTGAAAACCCCATAGTGTTTTGAAAGTATTGAAAGTAATTCTGAACCAAAGATCTTTGTGCTCTGTTGCACATGCAGCCTTTAACCAGATGGTCAGTAGTGTCAATGTAGAAGAAGAAGAAGAAGAAGAAGAAGAGATTGAATTTATACCCCGCCCTCCACTCCCCAAGGGAGTCTCAGAGCGGCTTACAAACTCCTTTTCCCTTCCCCTCCCCACAACAGACACCCTGTGAGGTAGGTGGGGCTGAGAGAGCTCTTTCCCAAGCTGTCCTTGAGGGAACAGCTGGTACAGAGCTATGGCTTGCCCAAGGTCATCCAGCCAGGTGCAAGTGGAGGAGTGGGGAATCAAACCCGGTTCTCCCAGATTAGAGTCCGCGCACTTAACCACTACACCAAACTGGATCACCTATTTGGAGGAAGAGGAGGCAGAGACTAGTGCTGCAGGTTGTGTGCATGGTTGTGATCTGGCTGCAGGTGTTTGTTATGAGGACCCCACAATGGAAATGACATATGCACCCTATGTGATTCCTGATCCAGAAAGGATCTACAGGTAGAAGTCTATTTCCTAGTTCATAACATCCTTTCTGCACTGGGAAGTTTATAGATCCACTGACAGTTTTATAATGCTAGCCAAGCTTCCTATTGGTTGTTTGCTCATTTTTTTGCTCATTTTTTTAAAAAGGTGCCAAAGTCTTTATTCATTTGAAGCTCAGCTGGAAATATTTGCAATGCTGTGTGTCTGACACATATAGATTAATGGGATCATTTGAAAGGTCAAAAACCGAGCCCTTGGAGCCCACTGAGAAGAACCTGACAATAACAATTGCCAGGTGTTCTTTTTGAAAATCGCCTGCTATCCCTTACTGGGCAGCAGCCTGCAGATAGCAGCACCAGCAAGCCTTTCAGCACAGTAAACAGCTTGGATGACAAAGCAGGAACATTCTGCTATGTTGGATTGCTGCGATCGTCTCCACTGCCAAAGAGCTTGAAAACAGCATTCTTGACAAAATCACAAAGGCTGCTATTCTTTACAGAAGTACGAGGTATTTTATCATCCTGTTGCCATATTTTATAGGAGAGGTAAGAGGAATGAATTGTGTACCATGTACATTATGCTGGACAAAATAGCCTTGCTTTAACTCTTGTGTTGAAATGAGGCACTCTTTTTATAGATTTTGTAACTCTTGGCGGTTGCTTTCATTTGGTTTCTAGCAGGTCTTGATCACAGTCCCAATTTTCCATGGACAGTCATAAGCACTGCCCTGACCTGGATGGGCCATTCTAGCTTGGTCTTGTCAGATTTCGGAAGCTAAGCAGGATCAGCCCTCATTAGTACTCAGATGGGTGACCACCAAGGCAGTCCAAGCTTGCTAAGCAGAGGCAGGCAATGACAAGCCACTTCTGAATGTCTCTTCCCTTGAAAACCCTACAGGGGTCTGCATAAGTTAGCTGCAACCTGATGGCACTTTCCACAGCCAATTGCAAGCAAACAGTTAAACTGGAAGCACAAATCTAATATTTTTCATTCCATTTTTATCCCACTTTGTCTTCAAAGAGTACAGCTGCTCTTTATCTTTGCAACAACCCCTATGACTGAGGTTAGGTGCATGAACTGAGGTGTCAGATCCTTGCAACGAGATCCAAGGAAGATAGGATGCAGCCATTCAGCCTCCCTCTCCCCTTCTGTATTCACTTCCCAGCTCTAAGAGGACAATTAGAGATGTGTTCACCACAGCATGTAGGGGGGATGGCGGACACGGAGGATGGTGGGAAACTAGATGAGAGGTCTATCAAAAGTCTTTTGGCTTGGCTCAAAAAAGACAGCTTTCTTAGATTGTTTGCCTGAACAGTAACCTGCAAATTTCACTCTGTGTAGAATTCACTAGGAGTCTAAAGATGTACAAAACCCCTTTGAGAAATCACTTCTCGTCACAACTTTAGCTTATCATCAAAATCCCTGTTGTCTGAGCAGGAACTGCAAATTTGCCTGACTTTCACCTCAAGAATCAATGTATTGGCCTCCGTGCCACTCCCCCTTCTGTCTCTCTGTTGATAGAGAGTGTGTGTTAAGTCCATCAAGTCACTTCTTATGAATTAGTGGCCTCCAAAATGCTCTATTACAACAGCCTCACTCAGTTCTTGCAAACTAAAGGCTGTGGCTTCTTTTATTGAGTCAACCCATATTGTGTTGGGTTTTCCTCTTTTCCTGCTGCCTTCAACTTTTCCTAGTCCTATTGCCTTTTCCAGTGAGTCTTGTCCTCTCATAGTGTGACCAAAGTACAACAATATTTTCAGTTTAGTCATCTTAGCTTCTATGGAGAGTTCAGGCTTGATATGATTTAGAACCCTCTTGTATGTCCTGTTGGCAGCCCAGGGTGTCTGTAAAACTCTGCTCCAACAAATGATAGAGAGACGTACCACAAAGGCATGGCTCATAGGTCCATCTGTGATTTAGCCATGAAGAGCATGAATCTTCCGGTCTAAAGGTAGTTTACATTGGATTCTGGGGACAAATACAAAGGTTGTGCCTTATAAAGCTTCCCAGCAGCCACTGAAAAAAACAAAAAAAACCCCACTGGCCTATACGTTCCGATCTCAGAGTTCTTCCTAGTTTCTTATATAGCTGTTTGATGTTGTTGTTGTTTTTTTTAAAAAAATCCCAAAGTATGCAATAGGAGGATTTAAACCAAGTCCTACTTTCGTAATGATTTCTGGCCTATCTTTTCCTTTCCACTGTGCTTACCTTGCAAGATTGATATATGACACTTTAATTAGTGGTTATGTCTGGCATTTTGCTCATAATTGCCATTGCTTGGCCTATCCAAGAATTCTTGCTATTCTTCACAACAAAGAATCATTTCCTCTAATAACAGGTATTCAGAAATATTAAAAATGGGTTCACTTGATTATAATTTTTTGTCGCTCTCTAGGAAGCAGTTGGTGGCAAAGGGAAAGTGGTATAGTTGCTTTTCAGCTGGTGGTAAAAGACTCAGAAAGCCACAGAAATACACACACACACACACACACACACACACACACACACAAGCTGTATTTATACATTTGAGGGTGGGGAGGGAAACCTCAATAAGGAAGATTAAATAATTGCACTTGATGTCCTTTGTGGGAAGGAGCTTGTGAGCCAATGATTCAAGCAGTTTATTATTAATTTTGTTTTAATATCAAGCCTGTTGGCAGAGAGAGAATCTTTCACAGCTGTGTACAGAGAGCTTAATATAATAAGAATTGCTGGCAAGGGTATTGTTTCATGATTTGCCACTTCCCCAAGCAGGAACATACAGAAGTAGTTTCAAGGATTGGGTCGAGATATTTGGTCACTCCATGCAAAGAATACCCGTTCCATCCTTCTACAGTGCTGACGGCATTGTAATTGGTGCCTTCTTCCTCATGATCACCGCAACCTCATATAGTGTCCCAGACTAACAACAAAACAGTGTTTGTTTGAAAATCCTATTTTATTGGCCACTTTCTTCATCTCCTAACTCCGCAGATGCTATTTTGAATGCTCTTCCATTGCCCTTATCCATGCAAAATATCACTATGCAAGAAGCCTGCTTATTAATGGTCTGCTGCAATTATTAGGCATGGAAGGGATGGGAAAGCTGCAGTGAAGCATAGGGAAGACCAGTCCTCCTGAGGAATCTCTGGGAAGCTCTCGGCAACATTAATCTATGGTAGTCTTCCTCCCCCTACCATCCACCAAACCTGTTCTCAAACATCTCTCAGAAAACAAGTACTTCTGCCCCTCAAAAATAAAACATATGCTTGATAAGAAACTTGATATGGACTGGGGGAAGGCCTTTGTGAGCCAAGTTGATAATTGCCAGTATCACTTGCTTGTGATGCAGCCATTGTATGGAAACAAAGAGCAGGAATGCTGGATATATCTTCATGTCTTGAAACAAGGTGTCCTCTGCTGTGCCATCTTCCTGCTCTAAAAACAAACACCTCATGTGAGGGTTTCCCATGATCACTGAGCTATCCTTCTACAACGAACTAAGTTTAGATCAATTGACAAAGGATACTTTCTTCATACTATGCCCCCCCCCTTTTTGGGGGAAAGAAGGTCTCCTTTCCAACCCACCCATCCCCAAATTGGCCTTCTTATAATATTTCTGTGTTTACAGCTGTACGTATTGAAATGTAAACACTCTGATAAGCAGTACTCCTCCTCCTCCTCCTCCTCCTCCTCTTCTTCTGTCTGCTAAGGAGGAGTGTTGGGCTTTAAGGTGTGGGAACTTTAAGGGATGTCCAAAGGACAGTTATGCTTCTTCTTATCAGCTGTACGGAAAGTTCAGACTTCTGCCTCCACTGGCAATATTCAGGGCTGAACTACTACAAATTAAGTGGGACACCCACAATTGTATCGCCCAACATTTTTTTAAAAATATTGTAATTAAGGTGAATTTTGAGTGAATGCTGTAGGGGGATTTAGCCTTTGCCATGTTATTTGCTTGACAGAAATGCTGTCCCTGAGTTTACCCACTGGAGAAGACAAAAATCTTTTCCTCCCACAACTTAGGCTATTAGCAGCTCAGGGGAGAGGGATTTTTCTGGGGAAAAAGTACAGGGTGAAAAAATTCTTGACATAGACCCGGTATAAATCCCACCATGACTGTGATTTACCATTAATGTGTAGCCTCAGACCCATTCGGTAGATTTTCTCCTACCCTCAGTCAAGCAGATGGAGGTGTGTTCTATAGCCGGTAGCTTCTAGACATCAATAGCCATCAATGCTCATTTAAGCAAGCACATTCTAGCAATCAGTTCCCATTAACAAAACAGCTTTAGCAATTCAGTATACAAAAGCCTAAAATAACGGCCATCTCAGTTTGCTTATTTATAACAGCATTATGATGCAAACAGCACAAAAGAATGTTGGTCATAGTCTGAAATTTCTAGAACAGCATCAATTGCCTTGTTTCCAATTTGTAAAAGCACCTTTTGCTCCCTAAAGTACCAATGCTTTGGGTGATTGATAAGTTCACTGCCTTCTAAGCTCCTACACATCCATTAGTTCTGCTTTTTTCTTTCCCCTGGTAAAAATCAGGAGCTGTCAGACTGAAATAGCAAGATCAGCCAATGCTCTTGCCCAACACAAATAGTGGCCCCCAAAGGGAGCATAGTGCTTTGTTTATCGGAAGGAAATGGCTTCTAAAACGTTGCCTATTGACATTGGTCACGACTGCTCCAGCTGCATGATAGGAAATCTCAAAATAGTTAACCTACGGATGAATCATTTATACAAACATGGGTTCTCTGGAAAGTATAATTTCCATAAACAGTTCATTTTTCCCCAGACACAAAAGCAACACTCATTCAATAGGTCACCCTCTGAAATCCATTTTTATTATGTATCGATCACACGTTTCTTGCTTTTCTTCCAAGAAGCATGGGTCCAATGAACATGGAAGCAGGCTATTTTATCCTCATCAGATTCTGGAAAGTAAATTTAGCAGCTGAGGGCATCATGGCTCAGCCAGCCAGTCTGGAGACCAAGCAGGCCTTGAACAAGGAAAGGGATATACAAACAAATAACAAGAAGGTTGGATTAATCTTTAGAGCCACTTGTGCTTTACTCAAGCAACAAAGTATTCTCACTGAAAGGCTCAGCCAATGTCTGAGCAACGTGTGGAATTCTGTTGGCCTCTTTCTGTCACCTGACAACCAGGGCCGGTACCAGGATTTTTTGTACACTAGGCGAGGCTACCTTCTGCCCCACCCCCCATGCATCCACCAATTTTCAGATCCGTGTCTACGCCACCTCCTCACTGGTGCGTGCTTCTAAACCCTGTCCTTCTAAGCCAGTTTGATGCATTGGTTAAGAGTGGTAGACTCTAATCTGAGAACCGGGTTTGATTCCCCACTCCTCCATATGCATCCAGCTGGGTGGCCTTGGGCCAGTCACAGCTCTGTCAGAGCAGTTCTCTCAGAGGCCTCTCAGCCCACAGGGTGTCTGTTGTAGAGAGAGGAAGGTCAGGAGATTGTAAACTTCTCTGAGACTCCAAGTGAAGGGCAGGGTATAAATAAAGGATGGCTACCATACTAAAATCATGAGAAACAGGGGAGCAGAACCTTTTTTTTAAAAAAAAATGAGGACAGGGTAACTGCATGCCTGTTAAGTCTAGGAGTTCAGGGAATTTTGATATATCTGAGATTACATGACATTCACCAGACAATATGCCCACAGCAGAGATTTTAGGCCCTGAAGCCCCAGTCTTAGTTATTAGTTACATAGACTTGGCTTCTAAATACTGAAGTCAAGCAGGAAGACACATACAGACACCTTTTTGGTTGACACAACAACCCTGTGAGGTAGATTAGGCTCAGAGAGCGTGACTGGACCAAAATGACCCAGCGGCCTCCCATAATGCAGTAGGGATTCCATCCTGGGTCCCACAAATCCTCTTGAGCTGGAAGCCGATTTTCAGTCTTTTTGCTTTATTTTCTGCTCTGCCCACCAACCCTGTAGCCTGCTGTGCTTCAGTATTTACTGATGAACTATGCAGGCCCAAACCTGTGCACAGTATTCCCAATGAGGCCGCACCATGGATCTGTTCAGGGGGCGCTGCAGAACATGGGGCTGGCACTTTCATTGTGCTCTCCACCACAACCCCTCTAGTAGAGAGCTGAAGCTGGGATTTTTTGTCTCCTTGTGCATCCATGTGGTGTGGAAGAGGCCCCAAGAGTGGGCTCCCAAGGGGCCAGGGATCAGGACTGTGGCAGGCAGACCCTTTGCAGTATTGGGGCAAAGCCCACTCCTGTCCCTCCCTCTCTTCTCTGGGGCTTTGTACTCAAAAGAGTACCCCCCCCCAGTCATTTAAGCTGGGCTCTCAGCCCTGCTTCAAGTGCCCTGAGGGACATAGGCATCTACACAAGGGGAGCTGAAAACTCTTGGGAAGGGTGCTGACTTTCCCAAAGAGCACCAAGGGCCACTGCGTCCTGGGTAGAACCCTCTCCCATGGTCAAATACACTCCTGTCTGCTTGCCCCTAAGCACCCCCCCCCCCCCCCCCCGCGTGCTCTAATCAAGCTGATTGTATTATGCATTGTACCTCTGCATCCTTCCCAAGCATTCTTTACAACACTTTTGCCACCTTCTGACTAGGATAAAAGTACTCACACAACATTTCTGCTTTGCTTGTGTCTGATGAAGGGGGCTTTGACTCTTGAGATGTCATACCCTGAAACTCTTGTTGGTCTCTAAAGTGCTACTGGATTCAAATCCAAGTGGAGATCAGCTGTAATTCTGTGAGATCTCCAGGTCTCACTTGGAGCTTAGCAACCAATGATCCTATGATATTGTTCCCAATGTGCTTTTCTCTGACTGCTGCAGAAGGTTTACTTTACTGTGGAACTTGCTTCTTCTCCCAACAGAACTTCTGCTTGTACAAAGACTCCATGATCATGGGCAAGAGGAAGCCCTAGCAGCAGAAAAAGCAAGGAAAGCTGCAAATGGAATGATATGATAGGACCGAAGCTATAGTGTATAATGCAGATTTACAGATAGCATGGAAAAATTTATACATTTTTACAGATTTTTAAAAAATATTTCATGAATGCAAGGAACAAGAAAAAGATGCAGTAATATCATACAGTTGGAATGGTCCCTTAAAGGTCAATTAGTCCAACTCCCTACTAAATGTAGACTGTCCAAATGTATAGTGTAGCCTCAACAGATGACCTAAGTGATAGAGAGAGACACCCCATTCCCCCTGGCTATGGCTTCCATTATTGAACTGCTGTTTCCGTTAGGAAATCTTTCCTAATATTCAGCCAAATCCCACTCTTCTATAACATAAGCCATCTAGAGCTTCTCTTGCCTCTGAAGCAGCAAAACAAGTCTCCGCTCTTCCACATGACAGTTCGGGTATTTGAAGAGTACACTTATGTCTCCTCTTAGTTTTCACTTCTGCAAGCCAAACATACAACTTGTTTGGTACAACCATGCCCTGTTTTCCAGATCCACAGCCACCTTCACTGCCTTCCTTTGAGCCCATTCCAATTTGTCTTTATCTATCTTAAATGATTATTGGATCATGGATTTAATTTGAACAAGGGAGAATCAAAATCAAACTGAGAATTCCATATTAAAACTGCAGGGATTGATTAATTAATTTATATGTACACTGTTTCCTTCCCTCCCCCGGAGGGGGAGGGAGGAGGAGGAAGAAGAAGAGTTGGTTTTTATACCCCACTGTCCTATACCCAAAGGAGTCTCAGAGCAGCTTACAGTCCTCTTCCCTTTCTCTCCCCACAACAGTGAGGTAGGTGGGGCTGAGAGAGCTCTGAGGGAACTGTGGCTGACCCAAGGTCACCCAGCTGGCTTCATGTGGAGGAGTGGGGAATCAAGCCTGGTTCTCCAGATTAGAGTCCACTGCTCTTAACCACTACACCACGCTGGCTCTCTTTGGAACCCAAATAACAACATCAGAACATAAGAGAAGCCAATGTCAGATCAGGCCACTGGCCCATCCAGTCCAACCCTCTGTCACACAGTGGCCAAAAATACCAGGTGCCATCAGGAGGTCCACCAGTGGGGCCAGGACACTAGAAGCCCTCTCACTGTTGCTCCCTCCCCCAAGCACCAAGGATACAGAGCATCACTTGCCCCAGCCTGAGAGTTCCAATCTATACCTTGTGGCTAATAGCCACTGAGGGACTTCTGCTCCATATGTCTATCTAATTTCCTCTTGAAGCCGTCCATGCTTGTAGCTGCCACTAAATCCTGTGGCAGTGAATTCCCTGGGTTCATCACTCTTTGGGTGAAGAAGTACTTCCTTTTATCTGTTCTTAACCAACTGCTCAGCAATTTCATGGAGTGCCCACGAGTTCTTGTATTGTGAGAAAGGGAGAAAAGGACTTCTTTCTCTACCTGCTCTATCCCATGCATAATCTTATAAACCTCGACAGGGGTCCGTTGGAGCAGGAGCGCACAGGAGCGCAGCTCCGGGAGTGAGGAGCCCAGGGGGCAGGCACATGACCAAGCCCCGCCCCCTCCTCGGCTTCCCCAAGCAGTGCAGAGGTGCAGCGCCCCGGGGAAAGCCCTGCTAGGGTCTTGTTTTTAATGTTTTGTTTTAATATTGATAATTTTATCATTGTTCCTTTTATGACTGTGTGCTGCTTTTCCAGAGACTTGCACAAGGTGGCATATAAATTTTCTAAGTATACCATTTTTTATCTGGGCACATGGCACATAAGTACTGGAGAAATTTCACCAACCCTTCAGCAGCTTCCACCCCATCAGTTTGGTGTAGTGGTCAGGAGTTGGACTCTAATCTGGGACAACCCGGTTTGATTCCCCACTCCTCCACATGCAGCTGCTGGTGTCACCTTGGGCCAGTCACAAGTTCTCTCAGAGCTGTTCTCTCATGAGCAGTTCTCAAAAGACCTCTCTCAGCTCCACCTACCTCACAGGGTGTCTTGTTGAGGGGAGGGGAAGGGGAAGGGATGGGTGATGCAAATGTCCTGGGTATCTCAAGTCTACTTGAAACCTGGTGGTTTCAAGGGAGCAGGAAGAGAATGAGGGTGTGTTCTTTATGCTTATTTTTATTGCACAAGTATTGGATGGAGAAGGGAATGGAGGAAGAGCAGGTCAGTTTCACTCACCTGTGGAGTGAAGCCTGAGGGGTGGGTGTCGCCTTCTGACACACTTCCGGTATGTTAGGGGGTGTGGCATATGCAAATGAGTTATGCAAATTAGTTATGCTAATGAACTCCGGCACCTCTTTTTCTATGAAATGACCCCTGAACCTCGATCATATCACCCCTCAGCTGTTGTTTCTCCAACCTAAAGAGCCCCAAGCGCTTTAACCTTTCTTCATAGGTTAAATCCACAACACTGCCTCTCTTTGGAACCTAATATCATTTCCCCTTTGTTCATTTTATTTTCACAACAACCCTGTAAGATAATTGAGGCAGGGAAGGACTGTTTCAAGGTCACCCAGTGACCTTTCATGGCAGGGTAGGGATTCAAACCTGGGATTCCCAGATTCTACTCTGACAGAGAAATCAATGCACTTTGATGGCTCTCATTTTTGAGTTAAAAAAGCATTCCTACTTAGCACATTAGAGTGTGGTCCAGGAAGCTATGATAGGGATTGTGAAGCCCAGGGAAGAGGCAAACAGCTGCTCCCCACACATGGCAGTTCCTGTCAGTGAAAATGGTGCAGGAGGGAAGCCTTCTCAGTGTTGTCGCCGGATAATATAGTGACGGCCACAGGAATAAACAGCTTTAAAAGGGGATTAGATAGATTTATGGAGAATAGGTCTGTCAATGGCTACTAGCCATGGTGACAGAGGGGACCCTCCACATTCAGAGGCACTAAGCCAGGAGGCAACATCAGGGGAAGGCCTCAGCCTCTGTGCCCTGTTGTTGGCCCTCCAGAAGAACTAGTTGGCCACCTTGTGAGACAGGCTGCTGGACTAGATGGATCATTGGTCTGCTGCAGCAAGGCTCTTCTTCTTGTGTTTGGAGGTTTTTAAAGGCTAGTCCCCGCATGAGTTGGGTTGGCCACCGTAAACCTACTCTTGTCACATATAATAGGTATTTTGGTCCTAAGGTTCCAGCGCCTTACAGAGAGATGTTGGGTTGAACTAGACCACCATTGACTTTAGTGCCTGAGTTCTGAATCCAGAGATCTGAGCCCAGTTTTCCTCATTTCAAGTCCAATACCTTGTCTGCTATTCCACTGGAGAAATATTGCCACAATATGATTTCTGAAATTAAATCTGAAATCGTTTGTGAAGACTACTCCAAAGATCATTCTTCTATTACATGATTACCTAACAAATAGTCATTTAAAGGGCCTACGCCATATATATTTTTTAAGTACATGGTAGCAGACAAGGAGGTACTTTGTTGAAAAGAGCAATATTTGCAGCACACACCTACTTCAGTATATTTTAAAATATTTGTATAACTTAATGGCTTGAATTATTTTTTCTTGTACTCTTAACTACTTTCAATATTAATGTCACAGCTGCAGAGTAAATTTGTGTCCATCTGTAATGAAAAACCTGCCACAATTCCTTTTTGAGGCATCGTAATATGTGTATCTGCTAATTGCAGTCTGAAGAATCCTCTATAATATCTACAACTGTCCATCTGGACCAGACAATGTTTTCTTAGCTATGATTTTAATCAAATACATTTTTTCAAGTCTTTGTGCTTGCATTAGTCATTAGTTATCCCCCCGCCCTTTCTCCATTTTTACCCTATCACATAGGATTTGGTTGAGAAAAATACACAGCTACTTTAAAAAAAAAGTGGAAGAAAAATGAGGAAGGATTTAAAAAATCCATCAAATTACAAGTGAATGAGGGTAATTAGTCAAATAAGTGCTACATCAAGAAAGTCAAGATGGATGTCTCAAAACATGTTTCATATATCCATTGGCAGGAATCCATTCTATGGAGCCAAGAAACTTCCATCTTCCAGATCTCTGACAATATGAAATTGTGTTTGGTGAACCAGTTCACTGTGAATTAGTCAGATTCCTTCAAACCTATTCAAGACATTGGTCTTGCCAATATTTCACAACAGTAAGTTATGCTTGGTTATCTCAAAACATTGATATTATAAAGGGGATATTGAAAAGCTGATTTGTATACTTCCTTGATTTAATTATTTATTACATTTCTATTGCACCCTTCCTCCGAAGAGCACAGAGTGGCATATATTCATCTCTCCTCCTTCATTTTACCCTCTCAACAACCCTGAGAGGTAAACTAGACTATGTTACTGATTAAAGATCAGCCAGTAAGCTTATTTTATTTATTTATTTTCTTTAATTTAGATCCCACCCTCCCTGTGGGCGGGCTCAGGGGTCATTACAAGGTCACATAAAAGTTGTGACAATAACAGTATCATATTCAAGAGAACCAGAGTGAAAGTAGTCTCGGGAGTGACACTCGGATGGAACCTTCTAGGCAGTGTTGTTGGACATCAAGCCATTGACCAAGGCTGTTTGCAGGGGAGGCCAAGAAATGGAAAATTTGGACACCTGCTGTCTCAACTGAAAGTCTGGCAGAGCAGCTCCATTTTATAGGCCCTGTGGAATTGTAATAGATCTTGCAGGGCCCTGATCTCAATTGGGAGCTTGCTCCACCAGCCTGGGGCCAGGACAGCATGGGGATTTGAACCTGGGTTTTTCAGATCCTAGTCCAGATCCCTTACTTGCCATACCAAGCTGGCATAACAGACCTGATAGCTGAGAGCTTATGAGGGCAGGATGAGTTTGAGATTCTTGAAATGCTGTCCTATCTAGAGATGTTGGCATACAACATCAGCACATCACAAACCATCAGGGTTTATTTCTTTTTTTAAATATTTATTTTATTTTCTACAACTACATATCACAACTAAAATCACTACACTAAACTAAAAACCTACACTACCCTAAGGTATACAGAAGTCAGAATACTGTGCTAGTATAACAACCTTACTTCAAAATTCAAGAAAATGTTAAACTATGCAGGCTAAAAAATAATTTGCTAAATGTTGCATATCTAAAGGCTATAAAAATATAAGAATGATTGGAATTCAAAATAGGATACAATAAATCATATATGACTTTTAACATATCAGAGTTCATTATTCATTAATCTTCCTCTTTTTCTTCTTTTCTCTCTGGGATTTTGCCGCCATTGCTCCCAAAGCTTCCTCCAACTCTTCTTCTTCCGAGCTTTTACTTCCAGCTGAATCTGAGCTTTCCAGTCCATAAATGCTCTCTTGCAGTTCTAAAGAGTCCCCTGCGGCAGCTGCATCTTTTTCTTCTTTGCAAAAGTCCAGAAATTTCTTGGCTTTCACAGCTGAGTCAATCCTTTGCTTCTTGTCTGTGTAGCTGAAGAGCAGGCCTTCGGGGGTAAGCCACTGGTAGATGATGCCCTCTTGTTTGTAGGAAAGCGGTTAAATTCTTATAGGGTTTCCTCTTCCTTATTTCAAATGGAATGTCCTTTAAGACTTTAATATCAGCTTCTTGGATCTTAGAGAGCCAGTTTGGTGTAGTGGTTTGTAAAGGAGTTTGTAAACCGCTCTGAGACTTCCTTGGGGAGTGGAGGGCGGGGTATAAATCCAATCTTTTCTTCTTCTTTTTCTTCAGGGTATTTCTATTTGTGGCCTTGAGCACCACATCTCTAGTTGACTTCTTTGAGAATCTCACCATAACTTCTCCAGGCAGGTTTTTCTTCTTTACAAATTCAGGGTAGGTCCTGTAGACCATATCCATATCGCTTTGCAATTAATCCACTTGTAAACCTGTCATTGGGGCCAAAGCATCACTCAGAGTCTTTTTGAGGTTCTCATTTTTCTGCTTAGCAATACCCTAGAATCACAAGAAAAAAGAAGGTCTTTCCATCTGGATTATTTCTTAATGTGGTACTGGTTTACCATACCATTTTGTAGTGAGCTACTAGTTGCATTTTCTTCTTTCCCCCAAGTTGATAGAGAATCCACTTACTGGGTGCCATTGGCTCATTGCCTTCTCTATACCCTGTTCCAGCTGTGGTTGCCTGGGTGGAAAGGAGGTCCAGGTATCATAAGATGGTTAAAGTACCGCAAGCTTGTGTATAGACCACCGTGATTGATGAACACATTAGTGCTAAACACTTGAGCTTTTGTCATGTGTTTACCCAAGTGCATGAGATATTCTTGCTCAGCGTGAATATTTTTGTGAGGCATGTGTCATGACGAGCCCAAGTTTATAATTTGCTTTCACAGTAACAGGCCCTTTGGGAGGTGAATATTTGTTCTAACTTGACTGCTCTCCCACATGAGTCTGGGTAGCTTAGGCATGCATTCAAATGCTGCCCTCCCACTGTAACAAAGTTTGTTCTCTGTTCTGCATTTTGACATGAAAGGTCAAAGCTCTGAGCCAGTACAGGTTAATCTCACGTCTGTTGCACTCTGATTTACTAATCAAAAGATCAAAACAAAAGAAACACAAGTTGTCTTAGTCAGTTGCGACAACAGCAGAAGGCAGCCTTTTAAAAATAGTGTTGTTGTGCAGGCAAGGGGAGAGGGTTCATTGACATTCCAGTGTACTTGGGCTGCCATGGGGGATACCACAAGAAAACAGTATGAGAACGTGTGTGCACAATTGGTTCTTGTTCCTGATTTAACATAGGCAAATTGTTGGGATACCAAGGAACAGCTTGTGTTCCACTGTACTCAGTTTTGCTGAGTAGGTCACAGTGGCACAAGCTCATTTCAGTATTCTAGTGAGAGCAAAACCAACCATGTACACAACTGGTTAGATTTACTGACCAAACTGGTTTGTTCAGTACACCAGCAAGAGCAAACAAGCAACGAACTGCAGACAAATGCCTCATGTTACGTCACCCACACAGATTTAGGGTATCAACTGAAGCCAGAGGGTGGCCAGCTGTTCCTTTCAGAGATAGAGAACATGTTTGGTCTTCTCAGGGATATCAAGGAGGATGTTATCCACAGTCATGTCTGGCTTTGCTGCAGCAGCTGGCGAGAGCAGAAACAAACTTGGTTTCTTGGTATGGCATCTCTGTGGGTTTCTTCCTCCATTTTAATGAAAAATGTTTCTGTTGCATATCAAATGGTCAGTTATTGTAGGCCTTCGTTGTGTCTACCTTCAAGGAGGAAAACAAGGAGTGATAGGGATTACGTCAGTTACTCCACAAAGGCCCTTCCAAGATGTCAAATGGCCTGTTACAAATGGTCCAACAGTCTTCAGGTTGCATCTGATAAATCAGGCTCTTACATGCAAAAGTGGTGGTAGAAAGTGCCATCAAGTCTCAACTGATTTATGGTGACCCTGTGGGGTTTTCAACACAAGAGATGATCAGAGGTGGTTTGTCATTGCCTACCTCTGCTAAGCAACTCTGGACTTCCTTGGTGGCCTTCCATCCAAGTCCTAATCAGGGCCAACCCTGCTTAGCTTCCAACATCTAACGGCATTGGGCTATTCTTCCGTACGACAATGAATTTGATTTTTTTAAATAACATTTTTATTGATTTGGTGATAAACATATTCAGATTCAATACAGATAAATATATATCGAGTTACATTAATTACAAATGTCAACCAATACTATATATTACTATAATAGCAAAGGTGCATAAAATAACCAAACTAGTTTTTCAGAAGTTTAAATCCTCAACAATCGCAGGTACTTCATCTTGCTGTATCATATACTCTAATATAGGAAACCAAATTGTAGAAAAATGTAAAGCAAGCTTGGTGATATCCATATCATTAATCCGGTATCTTTAATATCGGTAACTTTTAATATCGGTAACTTTTGACAGTGTATACATTTTCCATAGTTTGGCATGCCAATGCTGTTTAGTTGGGCTTGTGGTACTTTCCCAAAGGAATGCAACAGCTGTTTTGGCCGCTGCCACTAAAATGGCTATCCTCATGTTTGTACTACAAGATTGTATATTTGATTGCCATTGATTTAGCATTATATTTTCTACTGTACAATTTATGATATGGCTGGTTATATCTTCAATACATGCCATTATATCTTTCCAGTATAGTTCCAATTTAGGACATTCAAGCCAGCAGTGGGTATAATTCCCTATACCTCCACATTGTTTGTTACAGTAAGAGTTGTTCTTAAGAGTAAGAACAAGTAAGAACAGTAAGAGCTCCCCCTCAGTGGCAGTCTTTAAGCAGCGGCTGGACAAACACTTGTCAAGGATGCTCTAGGCTGATCTTGCATTGAGCAGGGGGTTGGACTAGATGGCATGTATGTTCCCTTCCAACTCTGTAATATTCAATGATTCAATGATACTACACACAGTGCCATATAATAATAATTAGTAGTAGTATTATAGTTTTATGCTGTTTTTTTATAGCTGTTAGAATGGCTTGTCTGAATGGCTTGTTTTAACACTTGACAATTTATTTATTTTGGGGGGGGGGTTGGTTTAATTTCTTTCAGTTGCAAGCTGCCTTGAGCAGGACTCTGGAGATGCAAAATAAAGAAAATCTCTAGAATAAATCAAGGAACACAAATAGGTCTCTTAAAAATAAGAAAATCAAAACTAACATAAGGTGCACTGGAGGGATATGTGGAAAGCTGGAATAACTAGTAAATGAAGAAAATGGTGGACATGATTTTTATGGAACTAAAGGGCTTCTTATAGAGGAAAATGATAGAGGTGAATATTTGCCTAAAACCCAAGTACGAACGATGCTTATATTTATGCCAGTGCCACCAAAACAAAGGAAAAAGGTGCTCGTGTGTATATATTATTTACTGTGAATTCTTGTGCATGCCACTTCCTTTAAAAAGGCCCATAGCAACCAGGGTTTTGGCTGCAGAGACTTTAAGGACTGACAGTATATCCTTCATCCCCAGTGTTAAAGTGTATTGTTTCAGTTAAACAAATGACGTTTCTTATACTGGCTTTTTGTTGATCTCTTGATCTGAATTATGATATAACTCTGGTTCTTTTATTATAAATGGTTACTGACCCATGATCTATGAGACATGCTTCTCCTTTAGTAAAGAATTCCATACCTTTTTCCCTCACAGTGTAAGGAAATACTGTTCTAAGAAGATAGTGTATGTTCCCTCACAGGGATCCCCAAATATGGCAGCCATTTCACAGGGCTTTTGTAGGCTGCTCCTCTCAGGTACTGCTGTGCTTATTGTTAGTGGGTGCATGCCAAAAGCAAAGCAAAGCACACCTTCAGTGGCATTTACCCTCAAGTGATCCAGGAATTAGTGTATTTTTCCCCCATGGCCAGGAGGCTTTTCTGTTCAATGTATCTGCCTTATAATAACACATTTCCACTGCAAACATGAGAGTAGTGCTAAACAACACTCGATTGGATTTCCACAATTTCTGTCCAGCCCCAAAGAAGCTTGGGGAGGGGGGAATGAACTAAAATGTTGTGGATACACAGGGGTTCTTTTACCACACACACAAAACGTTGAGTTGTTTTAAATGCAAAAGCAAATATTATTCTCTCAATGAAAACAGATTCCGACAATAAATTTCTACGTGTTGCACTCAAGTCTTATTCTCAGTTATGTTACTTAGCTTTAAAAAATTCTATTTAGCTCTGTAAAAAGACCAGGAGATGGGATAATGCTAAAAAAAAACCCAAACAAACTGCAAAACCACTGTAAGGTAATTGCATGTTGGGGGTGGGGCTCTAAACTATGCATACAATCCTGTGTAGAATTTCTACAGTTGATGGGGGGGGGTGTTCGTGGTTTTTGACTGGATTAGCTCAGCATAGATTATACTGTAAATCTCAGAAATCTTTCCACCTGGAATGAATTGCAAACAGTACATCCCTCCCACCCTTCTCATTCTGTACTTCTGAAGCCACTTGAAAGAGTGCCATCGTTACTGATACTTCAGTCAAAGAGGACATTTCCTGTGAGAGTTTAGTACCTTTGGAGATGAGTCTTCATGGAACAGACGCTCAGTAAATGGGAAGATTTGTGTACAAAATAGAAAATCCGTTTCTGTTTATTATTATTTTTTTAGTGCTCACTTTGTGTTTGCCAGGGTTGTCTGAACTGGGAAGGTTTCCAATTGGAGCATTACATTTCCACAGGAGATATATTTCTTTAGAAAATTCTTTTCTTCTCCTTGTCTCCTGGTGGCTACTGCTAATGCTACCGTGCACTTTACCTTTGTTGCAATTCACTCTCATATCCCACAACCATCTTTCATGTGACTGAACAGGATTGGCTAGCTCTCTGTTCTCGTGCTATTGTTCAAGATGTTTCTATGGTGAGTGATTTAATTTCTTGAGATTTGTGGCTCTCTCCTGCTGTGCCTGTACAATAGCATTGATGCAGATTGTTGAAAGAGTGAGCCTTAAGCCAGGTGGAGTTAATTAAGTTGAGATAGGACCTAAAAAGCAAATGCAGAAACAAAACAAAAAAAATATCCCCAGCAGTCTATGAAGATTGTGACATAAATATATTTTTGATGACAGATGATGTCATTTTTTTTTTAAAAAAAGAAAGTGAATGCAAATGAAAGCAGAGCTGTGAAAGGTCCAGTTTTTTAAATCATCTTGGAACACCCCCAGTTTTCTTCTCCTTAATTCAAAACCATTTTGACCTGGGCAGCTCAGGCTAGCCCAATCTTGTCAGATGATGGAAGCTAAGCAGGGTTGGCCCTGGTTAGTACTTGGATGGGAGACCATCAAGAAAGTACAGGGTTGCTATGCGGTGGCAGTCAATGGCAAACTCTTTCTTAATGTCTCTTGCCTTGAAAACTCAGGGGGTCACCATAAATTGGCTATGACTTGATGGCACTTTCCACCACTAATTCTAAACCAGCTTAGAACATTTTTACAAAGAAGGGGTTATATGGGGTTTTATTGAACATAAGAACATAAGAGAAGCCAATGCTGGATCAGGCCAGTGGCCCATCCAGTCCAACCCTCTGTCATACAGTGGCCAAAAATAGCAGGTACCATCAGGAGGTCCAGCAGTGGGGCCAGGACACTAAAAGCCCTCCTACTGTTGCCCCCTCCCCCAAGCACCAAGAATACAGTGCATCACTTGCCCCGGACCAAGAGATCTTATCTATACCTTTAGCTAATAGCCACTGATGAACCTCTGCTCCATATGTTTATCTAATTCCCTCTTGAAGCTGTCCATGCTTGTAGCTGCCACCACCTCCTGTGGCAGTGAATTCCATGGGTTAATCACTCTTTGGCTGAAGAATTGAATTCTATATGTTTCGTATTTCAGTTTCTAAACTGCTTTAAGCTATCTGTGGGGAGAGGTGGGGGTATAATTATTTTAACCAATAAATACATTCTGACATTGACCTGCCAGTTTAAGGTATCACAAAGAAGGATTGTAAAAACAAAACAAAAAAAAAACAGTTTTTAAAATATGGAAACTGGGTTTCAAAAAACAAAATAGAACCCTGTACTGTTTAGGATCTACTGCTTGAACTTTTTCTCAGGTAATCTCAGGTAACTCATTATCCTGGGGAATGTAGATAATGTTCCAGGCACAATGTGCTGACATGTAGCAATTTCTGACAACTAAGACTGGCACAAATGTGCTGGATCTCGCTTTAGTGAGCCCTGAAGTGCAGAACAAGCTTATGCACATAGAGAAGAGCCTGACATATTAGCCTTAAAAAATAAATCATATTTTGTGATGAGGTAGCAGAGAGACAGAGTTTGTTCTACATCGAGATCATGACAGGTGCTAATTTCCATTTGGCCATGAAAATGGCATACATACACATCCATACAGGTCTGTTGTTAAAGTGGATACAAAGGTGATGTAGCCTTCCTTTGGCCTATAAGTCCCTTCATTCAGCTTGAGGGGTGACCAGAGAGGTGAAAAGAATGGTTTTGAAGTGCTGAGGTCAACAGATAAAGTAGGGGCCACTCAGTGGCCTTGGGTCTTCTGCCCAATGTTCTTTTCCAGCAGAGCTTCTCAGCATTATTAACCAGTATTTGGGAGCTTCTTCTTCTGTGCTTAGTACTCAGTGGTGGGTCTTACAGTGCAATCCTAAAAACATTTTCCTGAGAGTAAGCCCCATTGAGCCCTATCCTGGATAGCCCAAGACTAGCCTGATCTTGTCAGAACTTGGAAGCTAAACAAGGTTGTCCCTGGCTAGTATTTGGATGGGAGACCACCAAGGAGCACCAGGGTCATGACACAGAGGCAGGCAATGGCAAGCCACCTCTGAATGTCTCTTGCCTTATGGGGTTGCCATAAGTCAGTTGTGACTCGATGTGATGGCAAAAAAAATAGTCCCATTGAATAGACATGAGCAGGATTCTGAATAGACCTACTGATGGCATCATCAGTTACCTAGCTAGATCCCCCACCCTGTAAGAAGATACAAAGACAAAAGGGATTACTGCATAGGCGTCAACTACAGGGGGGCTCGAGGGCTCGAGCCTCCCCCGAAATTTCCGGGGGGGGGGCTCAGCCACCCCCGGCAAAATGGAGCGCCGCCAGTGGCCAGTCAGCCGGCCAGCTGACTGCCGTCGCCACCTCTCCTTCCCCTCCACCCCCGGCCTGCCCTCCTGCCTCCCTGTGGCGGGGGGGGGAGAGAGGCGGCGGGGACATCATCCCACGCTTCGCGCGCGGCAGTCAGCCAGCCAGTTGGCTGTTGTTGCCGCCTCTCCTTCCCCTCTACCCCCGGCCTGCCCTCCTGCCTCCCTGGGGCCGCGGGGGGGGGGGGAGAGAAGCAGCGGGGACATGGTCCCGTGCGCGCGCGCGTGCACTTCGCGCGCACACACGAAAGAGCCCCCGCCCCCCCGGGGATTTAAAAAGTCTACGCCCCTGGATTACTGTCTGAAAACCCTAATTGCCATTCATCCTATTTTGCTAAGCTGTCAGTGGTCTGTTTTTCATTATTAGGTTTTTTTACGCTGAGCTGGGTTTTTAACATCTTTTAATGTTCTGTTGCCCTGCCCTGGATGATCCAGGCTAGCCCCATCTCATCAGATCATGGAACCTAAACAGGGCTGGCCCTGGTTAGTACTTAGATGGGAGACCACCAAGGAAGTCCAGGGTTACTATGCAAAGGCAGGCATTGGCAAACTGCCTCTGATTGTCTCATGTCTTGAAAACCGTATCCGGTCACCATAAGTCTCAGATGTGACTTGATGGCACTTTCCACCACCAATGTTTTTATTATTTATTTATTCTATAAGCCATTTTAGGCAGGTGCTTGGTGAGACAGCATGAACATTTTCTAAATAAATAGTAAGCAGAGGACAATGGTCTGATGATTTATGCACAGTGGATTTTAGGTAGTAGGATTTTTTTTTTTTAAGAACGACGACACTGTTTTTCAGACTATCTAGAGCATAAGGTCCTAGCAGACAGCAATTTCTCACATGATTTGGCACATGCTCAGTTTGAGGAAAGGACATTTAATGGCCCATTCTGCAGTGCCAAGCAAAACGAGTCCCTTCTATTTCTCTAGACTTGTGGAACTTGTTAGATGGTTATAATAAATGAGTATAGTAAAATGCTTCCTTAAAGGCTATTAAAAAGCAGTGAAAAGTCACATCTACTTCCAAAAAAGAAGCTGAAAGGAAGTTGTAATTTTTGTTTTTGAATGTGAACAGGTGAAGAAGCAACACTATGAATTTTCAGTCCTCCTTGGCATAGAAGCAGCTTTGCAATAGGAGGGATCACAAAGAACCTGTTGTTGCTTTGGGGGACTGACACTAAATTGAGGACTTCATATAAGGGTTGCCAACCTCCAGGTGGGGGCTGGAGACCTCCTGCTTTTATAACTGACCTTCAGACTACAGGGATCAGTTCCCCTGGAGAAAGTGGCTGCTTTGGAGGGTGGACTCTATGGCACTGTACCATGCTGATGTCCCTCCCCTCTCCAAACCCCACCTTCTCCAAGCCCCACCCTTTCCAAAATCTCCAGGTATTTCCCAACTGAGAGCTAGCAATCCTACTTCTCATTGAGGAAGCAACAGTCATAGGTCAGGGGAGGGAGATGTGTGTTTATCTGAAATATTTACTGGCTTTTTTTTTTACTGAACTTAGTCAAAGTGGCATATAAAAAACCCCACATATCCCAATTTAAAACAAAACTTAGTGAGAAAGCTATGCACATGTGTGAGAAAGCAGTGGCTGCCCTCACCATCTTGACTCTTGAAATCCTGAACATAGACTTGAGAAGATCAACTCAGAAATAGATGCCATCCCTGTAGACATAGTAATAGTAACTGCGTTCAGGACCAACAGAGTTCTTTGTCTCAGGCAAATAACTAAAAAGGTTAGTGATTGTAAAAGACTGCCAAATGTGTATGCTATGAAAATGTATGTGTATTTTAGACTGTTGATATGAATAGAAGCAAGAGAGACAGGATTGTAAAACAACACAAAGGGAAAGTTCTGTGTGTGTGTTTTTAAAAGAAACACCAGAAATCTGTCTTTCACTGAAGTGAATAGGTTTGCTTAGAGGATTACTGTTATTGACACCTCATTCTCAAGGCATTCTGTTGGTGCAAAGCCAGGCTGAGCTGTTAAGTCTACGACAAAACAGAATACATGATAGAAACTGTAAGAGAAAATTAGAGAGAGGCTGTGGATTGTAGCTGGTAAAGCCGGATGTGAGCTTACCTCAGTGTAAACCCAGAACTGAATTCTTGTAAATGTGTGCATGTGTGTGGGGGGTATTATTTACCAGTATTAGTCTCCCCCACCCATGTTGATAGTTACTGCAATATCAGTTGTGGTCTCCAAAATCCACCCAAATAAACTGAGGATTTGAAACTTCAACTAACATCAAGTATCGAACAATATCTGGACAGAGGAAGCAGTGGGCTCAGCTTCTTTGTACAGCAAGGCTGGGGGTGAATATATATATGTATATGTATATATATATATATATATATTTCCCAGTGGGGGTGGCTTCTTAAAATAATAATAGCTATCCTATAAATCTGTGGTGTGCCCAAGGTCCTAATAGAGCAGGAGTGCAAAAGAAGAGTGAGACACCAAATTTTGGAATGAACAATTGGCCACAACTTTTATTGAATACAAATGAAAGGAGCATTGGTGCTGCAGGGGGATGGATCAGGCATCAGATGACCTGCCAGCTGCTCAATGAATCCTGTCCCCCCCCCCCCAGCCTGCCTGCTGTGGGGGGATCCAAGGAGTGGAAAGCCCAGAGAGCCATGTGGGCAGCAGCCGCTGCCTGATTTCCCCATGCTACCTGGTGGTGAGAGCCAGCTGACTGGGCATGTTGCTTGATGGCTTCACCCCAAGACCCCCTAAGGGAGTCTGCAAACGGAAGAGGCAGGCATGTAGGCACAGCCTCCCTGCTGAAAGGATCCATCCCAATGCCCAAACCACCCAAGCTGAGACAGGATAACATAACATAGAAATAAACAAGCCCATAACAAACACAATGAGGGTGGGAAGGTGGGAGAGCCGAAACAAGCTGCACGGAGCTCCTTAGCAGCACCACTGGAAATAAAGGGGAGGACAGGCCCGCCAGGGAAAAATGCAGCAAGGCCTGCCTCAGGCCATGCTCATTGACCCGCCAGACCTGCTGCTGCTGCTGCATGCCCAGGTTGCACCTGGGGCTTGGCCCTTTTTATTCCACTTGGCCAGCTCTGGACCTGGGCAGCTCCTGGTGAGTCGGGACTGGGGCTTCATGCAGTTGATTGTAACTGAATTGCACCCCTTTATCAGAGCTGCAGGATACGTTATGCACCATGAAAACAATTAGAGCTCATTCATTATCCGCCCTTGTAATTATTATGTTAGCTAAATGCTTGCATTAAAACAAAATCCAAGGAAGCGACTTCTGACTCATTCCAGTGTTCAAAAAAGGAGAGCAACAAATGAGTTCAGGCAAGCCTTCACTTCAGATTGGGGGTGGTAGAGACCAGATTAATTCTTATTAGAGTTGGAGCAGAGCCCTTTCTCTGGGAACCTGATAGAGGTCCAAGTAACACTAGAGTCTCCAGGAGTTTACCTCAGATTGCCTTTTCGTGAGTTCGCATTAATTACAGCCATTTTTACACGGCACAGTAGTATATATTGACATACCAACCATCCATGGGGGCCAGTGAAAATAACAAATCAATGTTTTAATTTCTGGGTTTGCTTGGTTCCCCCCCCCCCCCTTATAGTTATGTACACAGAAACTCTCATGACCTCTGATAGAAGAAGAAAAAGAGGAGTTGATTTTTATACCCCACTTTCCTCCACCCTAAGGAGTCTCAAAATGGCTTACAATCTCCTTCCCTTTCTCTCCGCACAACATACAACTTGTGAGGTAGGTGGGGCTGAGAGAGTTCTGAGAGAACTGTGATGGGCCCAAGGTCACCAAGCAGCCTTCATGTGGAGGAGTGGGGAAGCAAACCTAGTTCTCCAGAAGAGAGTCCACTGCTCTTAACCACTGCACCACACTGTCAGAAATAACAAGTCCTATGTTTTGAGGAGAATTCTATCAATCTGTATGGTATTGGATTTTATTCATCTCAGCAATTATATGACACTTTCGCAGCATTTGTTCAAAGCAGCTTACAACCTGGGAAAAATAAAACTATGATTGCATAAAATCAGTTAAAAATAAAACTACAACAAAATAACTTTTAAAAAATCAGTCAGTTAACAAATTCTGCAGGGAGACACCTGTACAGTATGCCAAAAAAAAAAAATCCAAACTTTATTCCTTTTCTAAAGCGCAACAGTTTGCCGATTCGGTGGGGGTGGGGTTGCAGCTTGGTCATGGCCAGTTTGTGTTACAGAGATAGGTCACTGCAGGATGGCCCAATCTGAAGATGGTGGCAGGGATGAGGAAGAGATGGTCTTGAGTTATATTTCTATGTTGAGCTATATAGCTCAAAACCAGCACCTGAAATTGCAACTGGAAGCTATACATGCTTCCATTCCATTCAGCAGCTGACGGGATGCAGCAATTCAAGTGACCTATTACATAGCATCGGTTAGCACAGTGAAGTTGATTGGCCACAGAATACTGAAGTCCTCAAACAATCCTTCCTCCTGTTCTGTCCCCCAACACCCCAGCCTTCCATGTCCTCCAGCAATCACAAAGCCAGCAAGGTTTCTTGGCTTTATCATCAGGAAACCATCTCCCCCTCAGGCCCTTCCTTGAATGTGCTCAAGGAGATTGTTATTTTAACTTTTAAAATAATACTCTTTATTTTTTGTATTTTTGCATATGTGTGTGCATGTGTGTGTGCCTGTGCCTGGAAGTCATGGCAGCCTCTGGTGGCTCCTGCAGGGGCATGGAGGACATTCAGAGAAGTGGCTTGATAGCCTGCCTCTGACCTCCTGGTCCTGGTAGTCTCTGGAAGTCTCCCATTCAAATACTTGTCAGGTCAGCCCTGCTTAGCTTCCATGATCTGATGAGATTGGGCTTGCCACAACCACCTCAGACTTATAGCATGGTTGAGCTGACTGTAGAGCCACCTGTGCTAATAGTTAATATAAACCAATAGCCTAGGTTGGCAGCTCTTCAAAATAATTGATGCTTTATCATTTGATATGAGAACATGAGACTTGTATGCTAGGAGTATGCTGTATCCTCATGTCACTGAATACTGTAATAAGTCACCTCCTGTATTTTCCATATGATTATAATAGTGCAATGTCTGAGGATCCTACTTGAGTTTCCCTACAAGTTTTACTTTATGCAGGCCTAGGAACCAGTTGTGGACTGACAGAACAACAAGCACCTGGCTTCAAGCAAGGCCCATTCATATCCAAGATGGTGAGTTTTAGGGGGGGGGGGCTCCTGTTCAATAGTTGATCAAGTGCTTGTTCTTAACTGGCCTCCTTCATTAAGATAACAGCACATGAACTCTTGGGTCTGGATGTTAGATGGAGGTGAGGGCATGTCACAATGCCACTGCTTCAATTGTCTCCTTGGTTTAGGGTTGCCAGTGGGATTGCCATTGGGGGATGGAGGGCAGGGTTGGGGAACTCCTGGAGATTCAAGTATGGATCCTGGGAAGGACAGGATCCTCAGTGGGGAATAATGCCGTAGAGTCCACCCTCCATTTCCTCCTCTGTAGTCTGGAGATAAGCCATAATCCTGTGGGATCTCTAGGTCCCACTTGGAGGCTGGAATCCCTACTTGGTTAGCACTTCATAAATTTTTAAGAATGAATCATGGTGTAAAATAGAAATGACAAGAGTTTTTTTTTTATTCAATTTGCCTCTTCTTGTTTCATGATTTTTATGCCAGTATGTTACAGTGAGTGATAGGCCTTATTTTCTTCGCTGCAATGGTTATTTGATTATGTAGTGAATGAGACAGTGTGATACTGATATTTAATTAAAATGTTTAATTGCTTCTAAAATAAATAGGAAGCTTTCTGAAACCTTCATCTTTGCGGTTCTCAATGAATTTCCAACAGAAAAGCAGTAAATAAAGAAATATAGTATTAAAATGCCTGTGGTTAGTTTTTGGTTTATTTGTTAATGAAACAGAAACACTCCTTTTATTAACAGTCTCATGTAAACTGGGTATGATTAGTCTAGAAACTGGGTGGTATAAAAAAGTGCAAAGGATTATTTACACATACACGTATCCACTTTGTCATTGATGGGTGAATATGTAAGGTGCTTCCATTGGGAGGGTGGATGTTTGACACGGTATGAGACAATAAGAAAGCTCCTCCTGTGGCTATCCTTTGATGACCCTTAGTTATTTATAAACCTACCTGTTAGTGTGCCCTATCCTAGGTATTTATACTTTTTTAGCACCATTTGGGCTTTGAGACCACTTCTGACTACTTGACCACCTCATGGAGGATGGTGGAATTGCTTCCCCATACTGGCCAATCTATATGCCAAGCCACTTTGCATGTAGATCTGGGGCACAATCTTCTATGTAGATTGGCTCCAATCATGTGGTTACAGTCTACATAACTGCCAGTCATGATAGTAGAAATATGTCAGCTTTACAAACCAATGTACATGAAATAAGAGAACATAAGAGAAGCCCATGTTGGATCAGGCCAATGGCCAATTCAGTCCAACACTCTGTCACACAGTGGCCAAAAACACCAGGCGCCATCAGGAGGTTTATCAGTGAGGCCAGGGCACTAGAAGCTCTCCCACTGTTGCCCCTCCTTAAGCACCAAGAATACAGAGCATCATGCCCATGCGTGAAGCCACCATCACCTCCTGTGGCAGTGAATTCCATGTGTTATTAGCTCTTTGGGTGAAGGAGTACTTCCTTTTATCTGTTCTGAACCAACTGCTCAGCAACTGAGTACTCACAAGTTCTTGTATTGTGAGAAAGGGAGAAAAGTACATCTTTCTCTACCTTCTCTATCCAATGCACAATCTTATGAACCTTGATCATGTCACCCATCAGCTGTCGTTTCTCCAAGCTAAAAAGCCCCAAGCACTTTAACCTTACTTCATAGGGAAAGTATTTCAAGCCTTTAATTATTCTAGTTGCCCTTTTCTTCACTTTTTCAAATGCTATAATATCCTTTTTGAGGTGTGGTGACCAGAACTGTACACAGTATTCCAAATGAGGTTGCACCATTGATTTATACAGGGGCATTATGATATTGGCTGATTTGTTTTCAGTTACCTTCCTAATAATCCCTAGCATAGCATTGGCCTTTTTTATTGCAGTTGCATACTGTCTAGAAATGTTCAATGAGTAATCCACTATGACTCCAAGATCTCTGTCTTGGTCAGTTTCTGCCAGTGCAGACCCCATCAACGTGTATTTATAGTTAGGATTTTTGGCTCCAATGTGCATCACCTTGCACTTGGCCACATTGAACCCCATTTACCACGTTGATGCCCACTCGCCCATCCTCAACAGGTCCCTTTGGAGTGCCTCACAATCCTCCCTGCTTTTCACCACCCTGAACAACTTTTTGTCATCTGCAAATTTAGCCACTTCACTGCTTACTCCCAACTCCAAATCATTAATAAACAAGTTAAAAAGCACAGGGCCCAGTACTGATCCCTGTGGTACCCCACTGCTTATGACCCTCCACTGAGAAAATTGCCCATTTATACTCACTCTCTCTTTCCTATTAATTAGCCATTTTCTGATCCATAAGAGGACTTGTACTTTTATTTCGTGACTGTTGAGCTTACTTAGGAGCCTTTGATGAGGAACTTTATCAAAAAGCTTTCTGAAAGTCAAGGTAAACAACATCTATTGGGTCCCCCTTGTCCATATGTTTGTTCACTCCTTCACAGAACACTAACAGGTTAATGAGACAAGATCTTCCCTTACAGAACCCATGCTGAGTCTTCCTCAATAGATTTTGTTCACCAATGTGCTGACTAATTCTTTCATTAATAACAGTTTCCACCAACTTACCTGGTATTGACGTCAGACTGACTGGCCTGTAATTTCCCGGATCTCCTCTGGAACCCTTTTTAAAGATGGGAGTGACATTCACTACCTTCCAGTACTCAGGAATGGAGGCAGATTTTAATGAAAGATTACATATTTTTATCAGGAGATCCACAAGTACACATTTGAGTTATTTCAGACTCTTAGGTGTATGCCATCCGGGCTCAGTGATTTATCAGTTTTTAAGTTGTCTATCAGTCATAGGACTTCCTCTATTGTCACCTCAATCTGACCCAGGTCTTTCAACACCCCTCCCAAAATCAGTGGTTCTGGAGTGGGCAAGCACTTCTCATGTTCCACAGTGAAGACAGAGGCAAAAAATGCATTCAGCTTCTCAGCCATTTCCCTACCATCCTTCAATAATCATTTTACCCCTTGGTCATCCAAGAACCCCATTGCCTCCCTACTTAGGTGTCAACTTCAGGGATGCTGGGGAGCTGGAGCCTCCCCCTCCTGAACTTTTCCAGGACATGCTGAGCCTCCTCTGGAAACAATGGCCTGTAATGTCTCTGGCCCAGCCCCAGCCCCCCCCCCCCCCCCGGAAATTGGAAAGTCTACGCCCTTGCCTCCCTGACTGGTTTCCTGCTTCTAATGTATTTGAAGAAAGTTTAATGTTGGTCTTTATATTTTTTGCTATATGCTCCTCATATTCCTTTTTTTGCTTGCCTGATCACAGATTTGCATTTTACTTGCCACAGCCTGTGCTCCCAATGGTTTTGACCCTTTCTTCTTTTCCTTTCAGTTTCCTCCTCACATGTCCCCTCATATCAGAGAAGTTACCCCTTCTAAAGTTAAAAGTGGTTGTGTCAGTCTTTTGGGGAAACTCCCTATTTATACAAATGCTGAACTCAATAATATTATTGTCACTGTTACCATGTGGTAGCGGTTACAGGTAGTTTCAGCTTCTTGTTATACGGCAGCCATTTCATAATGGTACTAAATTTGTCATTTATTTTTAAAAAAACGAGGTTCTGGTGTCCACTAGGTTTACACTGTGGTGGCCTTATCTATGACAACAATACTGGAGATGATCAGAGATTATAGAAATGGCATGTATCCTACCACTCCACTAAGAAAATTCTGAAGCCTTCCATCAGGTTCAGGGGCCTCCCTTTAACTTGAATGGCTCTTCCATTGGAAAAAACAGCAGCATAAGTTGGAGGAAGTCTCCCTAAGGTGCAAGGTACATTTATCTGTACATAAGAGGAGATCTTCAGTATAAAACTGTTTTAAATCCAGGTTTAATTTGGACCAGGACTTACCAAAATTTTGTCCCTGAACGCTTTTAATACCAGAGCTCAACCTTGTTGTTTCAATAATATGTTTCAATAATAAACAGAAAGAGAGATATCTCGGAATATGTTCAAGGTGTTCGGTTACATACTAGCAGGAAATCACAACCTACGGTTTACAGTTCAGGTAATAGATCAGTTTTACTTCCAAGCAGGTTTCTGCCCTGGTACCTCTAGACAAATAGCCACTGATGGGGGATGCCATAATATATATTTTTCATGAATTCTTAATATAATTATGCATACTAAAAGAAAAAAAAGTAAAAAGAATAGAACAAAATTGCTTCACAAATGCAGACATATAGAAGGCACTCACTATGTGCCTTTCATCTCCCTCTTGTAACTTTTTAAAGTGCAATTGCTAATCTTTGTTACATAAACTGAGGGCTTTCATATATAATTAGTGGTTTTTCTTTGTGTATGTGCGGCTTTTTTTCCAGGAGAGAGCTTTGCCTAAAGCAAGGGCTAATTATTTTAATTAAAGTCATGTAAATGAGGTTCTTGGTCTTCGGGATACACCTGGTAGCAGATCCAAACAGAGTAAATAAAGTGTAAAGAGAAACTGTGATTAACATGATCTTTCTGCTTGTTTCATAACAAAAAAAAATCTAGAACAGGGATACTGGCGGAAGACTCTGACTGCATCTTTGTTGGAGTTGACACTATGGACAGAATAAAATTTCACCCAGAATCTAACAGCAGTTACACCCCTATAAATCCACTGATTTCATTGAACATTGATTTTAAATTCTGGCATTGAATAAAACGAAAGACTCAGCTTCCCATTGTCATAAATTTTATGTTAATAATGGTAAGCATCTAACTGGCCAAGACAATCAGTTCGAAAGAAACTTTTGCTGAATCTCCTTAGGAACAGGAAGGAAGCAATTTATATCTTGTTTTCCCCCTAATATCTCTTCAAGTAGTCAGTATCTAAAATTAAAATTGTGTAAAAATGATTCCAAATTATAAAAATTATAAACTCAGGCTTTAAGAAAATTCAAGTTTGGACATTTCATATCTGTTGTACGCAAGTATTTTATTATGCAGGAAAGTATACTACAGCATTTGGGTTCCCCCCCCCCCCTCAGAGTGACTCCAATCCCAATTGCAGTTAGCCACCAACAATTACAATTATACCACTCAGCAGTTTCATTGGGGAGGAATCCAACCCAACCCAAACTTCCTGATCAGCTGATCAAGACTGTCCCTGACTTTCTCATCAGGATATACTGTGTAATCATGGATTACCAGATCAGGGTAAGAACTACAAATATGGTGCCTGTTAAAGCACACACTCAATCTGTATGTATCATAAGGAAAACTGGATTAGATTTAAATGAAGGTGGAATGAAAATTGGTGGAAGGGTGATACTGGCAGAAGACAGCGAAGACTTGAAATGACTACTGATGAAGACTAAAGCAGGAAGTACCAAAGCAGGATGACAGCTGAACATAAAGAAGACAAAAGTAAAGACTACTGAGGGTTTACGCAGCTTTAAGGTTGACAGAGAAGACTAGAGATCAGCAAGAACCAGCTCATAAACTAAAGTTTTCACTTGGAGAGTGAAAGCCATTTAAAGAGAGCCTTCTCCAAACTGTGCTACTGCTGCCATGACAGTGCAATTTGGCGAGTGAACTCAGAAGGTACCCCATCATCACTTTAAATGCCTTCTCATAGCTGAGCCTGAATAAAAGCTTATTAATACTGATTTTTATTCAGGCTCAGCTATACTGGATAACCAAAAATAAACTCTATTTTCTTTTTGGCTTGGGACTCCCCCCCCCCCCCATTAAAGTATTTTTTGGAGGGTTTGTTGTTGTTCAGGTAAACCAAAGGCAAATCCCTAAGTTAGACAATAAAGAAAGCTGACAGGAACACCACCTTTGAAATGTGGTGTTGAAGAAGAGTTTTATGGATACCATGTACTGCCTAAAAGATAAATAAGTGAGTTCTAGACTAAATCAAGCCTGAACTCTCCCTAGAAGCTAAAATGAGTAAACTGAGGCTATCATACTTTGGTCAGATTATGAGAAGACAAGATTCACTAGAGAAGACAATAATACTAGGAAAAGTTGAAGGCAGCAGGAAAAAAGGAAGACCCAACATGGGATAGACTCAATCAAGGAAGCCACAGCCCTCAGTTTGCAAGACCTGAGAATGGCTGTTAATGATAGGATATTTTGGAGGACAATAATTCACAGGGTCACCATAAGTCAGAAGCAACTTGACAGCACTTCACACACATACACAGGTGGTCCTTCAGTATGCTGGTCCGAAGCCATGCAACTGAGTTGCCAGCATGAAGATGGCAATAAGCAGGAGTGGTAGAGACCCTGCCAGTGTCATCATTACATCATTGGAGATGTCATGACATCCCTTCTAGTGTGACTGGAAGACTTTTGACTGAATGCTAGATCATTGGCAGTGATGTGCGGATGTCAGTTCTGGTTGGACCAGAAGTGATGCCAGCAGATCGGAATGTTAACCCCCCCCCCCCATTTCACCCCATTTCCCCTCACTGCCCAGTTGCATGGTTGCAGAAAGGCCCACTGGTGGAAGGAGATGCTCTTCCACCAGTGCTTAAAAGGCAACACTATATATAGTGCTTTAAAGATCAACACCAGGACTCTGATGTGTCCAGAAAGAAACTAGAAGCTAGTATAGATAGGCTAAGACTAGAATGATATGGTCCCTTACAACCCACTCCAGTCAACATCCTAGCTGAAACATTCTGCACCAACAGAAGTTTCTGAATATTTCCCCAGGGCAGCCTGACATTGCAGTAATCTGATCTAGATGTAACTAACACCACAATGACCAGATCCTTTCTGTTCAGGAAAGGCCGCAGCTGGCTAACAAGTTGGAGCTGGTAAAAGGCACTCCTGGCCACAACTGCAGCCTGCTTATCCAGCAGCAGGCCTGGGCCCCAACTATGGACCCATTCCATCAAGGGGAGTGCAACTCCATCCAAAAAAACCTTCCAGTCACCAGATCCTTGTCCAACCACTATCTTATGCTTACTCTCCGAGTACTCATGGTAGTCGTCTGTATATAGACATGCAAGAGCAAAAAACAAACAATGCCCCCCCCCCCCCATACACACATGGACTACTGGAAAGGATTTGCTTTATTAAAGGTTTAAAAAGACCATAAAACTGTGCATTCCTTTTGAAAGATTTGAGAAACTATAAGTGGTAACAGTAAGCCAATATTTCCATTTCTAAGCTCAAGGGACTGTTAAATAAGGAGCAATTATTTCAATCAAAAAGTAAATACAGATGATGGTATTCAGAAACCTGTGAAAAGATACTGCTCAAACTGATTTTCTGACAGAATACAAAGGCTCTTCTGCAATTCTAGTTCCAAAGTTAAATGAACAAGAAGATTTACTCTTTGGATGTAAATGACAATATGGGAAAGCTCTCCGGGAAACAAGAAAGGCAGTGTTTCATGATAGAAAAGACAGAATATATTTGCAGTAACTTTTCCTGTATTGAATGTAATGGTTAAGCTAGTCTACAGAGTGGAATATATCACTTTGTGAGTAATTTTGTTGAAAACCCACTTTATGGGCTAAACCAATGCTAAACCCATTGCTTTCAATATCTTCAGTATTGTAGTACCTTCAGTGTTTACTTACACATATTGAATGCATCTTTTGAAAACAAAATTGCATTAATTTTATCTTTGGAACTGATTTAACAAATCAGTATTCAGCTTCCTCAGTGACATAAAAGACATAGATAGAAGACCAGGTCCAGTTTTATTAACAATGCTTGGGCAAGCTCCCATGAGATCAGTGGAACATTATAAAAGGTCTTGGCAGGTGACTTTATAGCACCATCTTGCTTCCAGATCTGTGTTGCTAGCACACGTTGAACATAGGGTTGCCATATTTGTGGCATGTTTGTTAACAGTGGGAATTAGGATTCCAGAGGGGTAGCCGTATTATTCTATTGCAGCAAAATTACCAGTGTAATCACAAAGTGCCCAGCATAACCCAGTGCCACTAGCACTGCAGGCTTAAAAGAACTAATCTCAAAGGACAAAGTCATAAATGCAGGCGGCCAGGGGTGGTGGTGGTTGGATTTTGCAAGCTCTGTGCAAGAAAATAGGAAGTGAACTCAAAGGAACACAGGCAAAGGGGGGAAAGAAACCCTCTTGAAACTAATGTGACAAGTTTAAACATGACAACAGTGATTCTAAGGCTGGAGAATCCCCCCCCCCCCCAATTTGCTTTGAAATTTAGTAAACATTTTGGTTGGGTGGACATAGTCTGTCTGGAAACAAATTTATTCATGAATCAGCCTGAGTCTTCACAGACTTTAGTTCATGAGCTGGTGCTTGCTAATCACTAACCACTGGTCTCCTACTTTAGAGGGAATATTGCTCCAGCTTCAGTGCTTGATGTGAAACTAAGGCCAGGGTCACACGGTCCTTTTGTTCAGGATTCACTGCTGTTCTCTCGCAGAATTAAATTTGCTGATCAGACTGGCTGATCCGCCTCCCGCGCTGAAGCGGGCTCACTCCCACAATGCTCCTGGGTCCCTAACATGTTTTCCGACCCTGGGAAAATCAAGTACTTTCCCGGAGTTCGCACTTTAAATCTGTGATTTTGCCAATCTGGACAGCCCTCTCTTGCAATGATTGCGATTAGGGCCGTCTGATTGTTCTTCCATGTGATGAGGGTTTTTTTTCAAGTTTCTGTCTTTGAGCGCATGAACAATTCAACACTCAAGCGCTTGGTCAAGGTTCAGCAGGAGGAGGTGGGTGGCTCTTCCTCCCAAAAGAAAGTGTCGGCAGAAAAATTGTTCCAGACTCTCTACCGGTCGGAGGGGTTGCTTTTCTTCCAGCCGAACATAAAAGCAATCCCGGGACCTGACTTTTCACCTGCTGGATATCGACGGCTGACCCTCCCCCGCCCCCGAAGCCTCCAACCTCCCGGCCGTAGCGTGGCTCCCCCGATGGAGGATCTGATCGCGAGGAACTGTCCTGCGACCCCCGCTTCCCAGTCCCCCATGCCTCTCCCACATGGTTCTCCATTCATGGCCACGGTGAAATTGACATGCCATCCCACCTGGCTCCCGCCCGACAGCTTTCCGGCTGGCAAAGATGCTCCTGCCCATCGGCCTTTGAGTGACAGCTTGTGGCAAATCCCCGAAGAGGGAGAGTCCTGTGGGGGTGGATTTGGCCATGCACATGTGCAAAGCACTTTAAAAAAATTTCACACCATGCCACCAAAATGGCGGCGTGGCTATCTGGACACTGCTCTTGCCTTAGTTGGGGTTCGGGGGGGGGGGATGTGTGATCATCCCCATCCCGGAATAAAAAATACCTGATCACAGTATAGCGGGACATATCTTGCAGTTTCCTTGCCATGTGACCATAGCCTAACTCTGTTGAACTCTCTGGATTTGTGAATATTATGTTCCTGCATTCTCTTCTGAAGAAACGTTTTGCAGAAGGATTTCCAAGTTGAAATTATTGTTAAAGGAAGAAGGAACATTAATATCTTATTGATAAGAATCACATACACAAGCACTTCATTTCTACAAACAACTGTATTTTGTGTTGATTGTTACAGCTTGCTTTGATATGGATTTGGACTTTTACATGCAACATGCACTTTGAAGGTTGATATTGTCTCTGAGTGCTGAAAGTTGGACTTTATTATTGTTAATACATTTTCATTTGCACCCAAACACACACATACACGCACATATTGCCTATTAGTTTTCGTGAATCTCCATGGTATATTTGTTTGTTGTGTAATCTTTTTCTGTGGTTCTCTCTGGTTGCATTCTCTATACGGAGTTAGAGGGAATTAGAGCAGGCTAGTTTAGATTAGATGCACAGGTTTCCAAATGGTCCACACCAACACTCTTTTGGCATTGGAAGTCATCTTAGTATCTATGGCCAAACCTGCTTAACTTCCAAGCTCTGATGAGCTCAGATTAATTTGAGATGTTAAGGGTGCTAAATGTACCTTGTAGCCATACATTAAGTTTTTATGCCCAGAAGAACAGGGTGACTTTGTTTCTTTCAATATTTTGTTTTTCTGTCTGTATTGACAGTCCAAATGTACATTTACCCAATTTGCTGTACAATTCATTAAGTGGAAGGGTGCCTCTCATAATGGGTATTTCTGTAAATGTTACTAACCCCCTGAAAGTTTGTCTGAATTTAGCACTTAACATTTCAGTCTGAGACTTCATTATTTGTTATTCCTTATTTCTTAGCTGCCATGTAGTGATCACTGTAGCTTTTAAAGCACGGTGGGGGGGGGGGAGGATCATCTACCCTGAGCAGGTAGAAAGCAACGCTGGTATGCTTCTTATAATTAATAGGGTTTAAAAATAAATAAATAAATAATGCCCTGGGTATTTCTGAACATTTTGTTTAGATAAGTGGAAGGCAATGATTGGAAAAATAATCCAGTCTTCTAAAAATGTAATCAATGCAGGAATTAAGTGCAAAATGTGTGTATATGTGTATATAAAGTGTGTCAAGACAATGGGGCAAATCATAAGTAAATTAAACATTAATGCAGGGTAGTTACCACTATAGTTTTCTTTAGCACTACACCTAAAATTGCAGTGGTTCACAAAGTCTTTTTATGTAAGTACAATTTTTAAAAGAGCATACTTTATGTTGCTTACTTGGAATGAGAAAATGATGTTTAGCATGTTTTTTTAAAAAAATCATCTGCATTCTGACCAATCTTGTCAGGTCTCAGAAGCTAAACGGGGTCAACTCTGGCAAGTACTTGGATGGGAGACCTCCTTAAAATATGAGAGGTGGGAGGCGGAGGCAGGCTTTCTTCAACCACCCTTCTGAATATCCTCCAGGCCCCCAGTAGGGGTCAGTCACCAGAAGTCGCCATGACTTCCAGAAGAAGAGGAGATTGGATTTATACCTTTCCCTTCACTACCCAAAGGAGTCTCAGAGCAGCTTACAGTCCCTTTCCCTTCCCCTCCCCACAACAGTCACCCTGTGAGGTAGGTGGGTCTGAGAGAGCTCTCTCCAGAACTGTCCTTGAGAGAGCAGCTCTAAAAGACTGACCCAAGGTCACACCAGCAGCTGCATGTGGAGGAGTGAGGAATCAAACCTGATTTCCCCAGATTAGAGTCCAGGCTCTTAACCACTTCACCAAACAGGCCCACACACAGTCAGTCACCAGAGGTCACCATGACTTCTGGATGCGCACATACATACATACACACACACACACACACACTTAAAAATACCCCTCCACCCAAAAAATCTGCTGCTATAGATGCAGTTCCATAAAATGGAATTTGGAGGAGGGGCCATGGCTTAGTTCATGCAAAAGATCCCAGATCTAAACCCTGGCATCTCTAGGTAAAAGTAGTAGGTGATATGAGAGACCACCAGAGACTCAGAGTAGACAGTGCTGCCCTCGATAGAACAATGGTCAGCCTTACCATAAGGAAGTTTCACATTGTCAGAATCTGCGAATTCAGACATAATGTTATTCATGCCTGTACTTTCAAAGTAGCATATGTCTCGTTTTTTCCATGTAACTATTATGTATTAATGCTTGGCCAGACCGGGAGGCTGTAGTCGGTAAGGCGGGAGGGTGACAACAGTGAAGTATGTGAACAAGGAGGCCTCACATCCCTGCCTCCGCATTCCAGCTGCCCCGGCAGGAACTTCAAGGGAGGATACCTCTCATCTCTTATCACATGCAAAAGCCTTGAGGCCATTGATTGTTATGTGAACTGGTAACATCTGAGGGGTCTGGTTTGGGAAAGGAAATTTACAGCTTGACACCTCACTCTTTTCCTGTGAGAACCAAACGGCCAGAACACCTCTGTGCCCGCCAATTTTCCCTTAAGGTGATTGGCTACCTATGGGTAATTCAAACTCCTTGGAATGGTATAATAGACCTGCTTGTATTATCTGTCTCATCTCTGACAATAATCTGAGACGCTGTACTAATGTAGAGATTGGAAATAAAGAACTGTGGTTAACCAACCAAGATCTGATCCTTGACTACTTTGAGCAGAACTCTCACACACATGTGTTCATATGTAATGAATATTCAGATCCCTCTGTAAAGAGGCATGTCAGACAAGAGAGGAAAAGAAGGGATCCTCATGTTGCCCTGGCATTTCATCCAGATCTTTTAAAAAATAGTTGGAGAGATACTACCTGCATCACCTGGTGCTTGCAGGATGGGGAAGTGGAATGTTGGAATGGCACTCTGGTCAGTTTAGGCTGATTAGGCCTGCCCCATTCATCAATGTTATGATTAAATTTGGGAGGGTGGGTTTGTAGGATATAGATGAGAGGGGAAGCAAAACCTCTTTTGTCCATCTTGCCCTCCTTCCCAGGGTCCTGGAATTCTGCCAGAGAGCCTAGAAAATGTAGTTCTCAGGACACCTGCTCATGGGTGTCAAGTGCCCTGGGGAACTACATTTTTAAGAACTCCCTTGCCTGGGATGCTGCTATAGCAGTGTTCTAAGCACCGGATTGGGTAGGAAAGAGAGTGATGGAACTCTTTCCCTATCTCTGTCACTACCCCAAGAAGGTCTGCAGGCTCACAAGGGGTTGAGAAATGGATTCTGACCCCATCTTATTCTCAGTGATTTCAACAGTAGTCCGATGGATCCAAACTGGACTCAGAAACAAAACACACACACCTGTTTCCTGGCTGTAGGTAACTAGTGCAGCTAATGTATCCCAAAATCTGAACTGAGCCCAGGGAAATTCACCCATCACTTCTTTTAAACATTCATGCTATTCAGAAAGCTGAGCATTGGCTTGGCCTGTTAGGAAAGACTGGTGTGGCAGACTGCCTTAACAGGGCTTCTATGGCTGGATTATTTCAGGTGTTAAGGAACTAGGATGCTTGTTTGCAATGGAGGAATAATAATCAAGGTCTTTTCCCATCCAATATTATGAGATCTGCTGTATCCATTTTGGCCACTGTAAGCGTGAGAGGGAGTAGGTATGTGGCCCTCACCCAAATGTGTTTCCCACATGTTAGCTTATATGAGGTTCCCTTACAAATGTTAAATAACATATGCTGCAAAATGCAGGGACCTTTTTATTTCCAAGCCTTAATGGTAGAAGTGCTGATAATGTTAAGAACAAGTATGGTTAGGGTATTGGACTGGTGGTGGTGGAAAGTTCTGTCAAGTCGCAGCTAACTTATGGTGACCCCTCATGGGGTTTTCAAGGCAAGAGATAAACAAAGATGGTTTGCCATTGCCTGCCTCCGCACAGCAACCCTGGACATCCTAGGTGGTCTCCCATTCAAGTACAAACCAGGTTCAATCCTGCTTAGCTTCCAAGTAGGGCTGCCATTCCCCCAGTGTGGTGGGGGTTTGCCCATTTTTAGGGCACTCAATCCACTGGCCTGGATCCAGTCAGCAGGGGAACCCCACCCCCAAGGTGCTGCATTCGGGGCAACATGCCCAGCACAATGAAGTCTCCCAGAGGTGACATCATTGCACTCCATGTTTTTTCCTCAAATGATAGAGGCCCCACCCACAACATGTATTGCATGATGACATCCTTTTTGGGTGACGTCATCGCATCATGCATGCTTTGTGCATGCACTGAAGAACTTCTGAGGAGAAAGAAGACCCCCCCCCACCGCCAGCAGCCAGGTAAGACCTGGCAACCCTACTTCCGAGATCTGATGAGGTAGGCTTAGCCTGGGCTATTGAGGTCAGGGATGACATGAGATATCTGGGTTCCAATAGCTGCTCAGCCAGGAAACTCAATGGGTGGTCTTGAACCAGGCACTCATTGTTAGCCCAATGTACAATGCAGAGTTCCTCCTATTAGGGAAAGGTGAGATATGTGATAAAATAAGTCATTAGGTATGCTTGAACACCCACCAATTTAACTCATATTCTGCTCACTGGTTGTAGCAGGGAGCCAATTCCCCCAAGCAGTTTGAATGTTTGTGAACAGTTCAACCGTGTTCATTGGGTAACTTTTGCATATTAAAACATCACATTACAGTGCAATTGGCAGTATTTCATGCCTGCATGTTTTCACACAGCCTGATGGGATTCCTAGCCCCCTCTACAGACCTGTTGTTGCTGCTTAGCAGCCAATCAAACAAGCAAACTATGAACAAATCAGTCAACCAGTGCTTACAAATATACACCATATATATTTTTTTAAAAGTCATGGACCGATTCGGCAGAAGCAATTGTTCCGCCCTTGGTCTCCTGTTTCCCCTGATTGTACTGCTCAATTTCCCACTATTTGCTGTGTGGCAGCATTTTGACTGCATCTCCCCCTGATTTCCCCTGCATCTTCTTGGTCCTAAAAAAATAAAGATCAAGAAGATGTGGAAGAAATCAGGGGGAGATGTGGGTCAAAATGCTGTCGCACAGCAAATAGTGGGAAATGGAACAGTACAGCTGGGGGAAATGGGAGACCGAGGGCCAA
Source organism: Lepidodactylus listeri (assembly GCA_029233225.1). Taxonomy (NCBI): domain Eukaryota; kingdom Metazoa; phylum Chordata; class Lepidosauria; order Squamata; family Gekkonidae; genus Lepidodactylus; species Lepidodactylus listeri. The sequence goes on along the minus strand of JARCFY010000001.1, from coordinate 51,885,023 downwards.
ACAACTGCTTTTGAGAAATTGGTTTTACTGTTTAATGCTCATTCAAGTTCATGTTATTGGTGATGTTTATTTGATGCATGTGCCTTATGGGAGTCATACTCCCCCCACCCCAGCATTATTTTGTACTTGATCCCTGATTGTGATCAAGAATCATTTCACCTATTGCACCTACCACACAGCTGCATCAATGTCTTGCAAGGCAGAAGGAAGTGAAACTGAAACACCACAACTACTATGCCATCACAAATTTGTTCAGTGGCTGCTCTAAACAGACCATAGTGAGGAAATCTGAAGCTCAGTTCATGAGAGGTTCAGTTCATTCCTATAACTCACTGCTTCATTCAGCGAGCAGTACAGTCCTGAGCAGAGTTATGCCCCTAAATCTTTGCATTTTGACACTGAACACCTTTGCTACAAATGTCACTTTGCATAAGCACTTCTTTTTTTCCCATTAATTTTTAGTTGTTTTCAATGTAATTATATAAGAAAATATATATCTTTTAAAGATACAGTATTTTAAGAGTTTTGCTTACTATCTTAACATATGACAGTAAAAATTTGCACGTTACTACTAACAATATTACATTTCATTTAGCTCAAGTGAGTTTAGTTATTTAACCTATGCTGGCATTTTCTAGGAGAAACACAACAACAAGAACACAGAGAAGTGAACATATGATGAGCAATACACCATTACCATAACCACAGTTCATCCATCACTTTGGGTATGTTTTGTTGTTTTGTGAGGTATTCTAGGATATGAAACCAAGTTGAGACAAACATGGTAGGAGCTGAAAACTTATCAAATTGCATAAGATTGTCTGAGAGTTTAGCCATTATATATAAATCCCACATCTTCTGATGCCAGTGTGAAAGAGTGGGTGTCATTGTCGATTTCCAATGTGTAGCAATGACAGTTTTAGCTGCAAATAGCATTATTGAGACCCCCTTCAATGATGGTGCTAGAAGAGCAGTTTTCAGCCCATCCGTTCAAAAACAAGCGCTCTGGCCTGGGTTGAATTTCTAATCCATTTATGAGCTTTATTCGGTTCAGAATTTCTTTCCAAAAAGGAAGAACTTTTGGGCAGCATATCCAGCAATGGAGATAACCTCCAATATTACCACAGTTCTTCCAGCAATATGGAGTATGTCTCAAGTTTATGTGAGCCAATTTGTGTGGTGTAATATACCAGTGAGATAAGATTTTGAAAGTTTGCAATTTCATTGCTGTGATTTTTGTGTGAAACGGTGGGGACGACCAGATTTGGCTTCATGACTCATCTGAGAGGACTATATTGCAGTCTTTATGCCACAAATTTTGATAGGTTAAAGTCTTAGAACTTTCTAGACACAGTAAAACCTTGGTCCCTTCCACACGCAGCTGTTTGCCACGCTAGAGGGATGCTTCATCAACGGATCAAACTGGTGCGATCACACCAGCACATCTGCGAAGCGTCCCGCAACCATCATCAAGCCGTTGCAAACCGTTTTGATCCGGTGGGGAATCATAGTAAAAAACTACTAGTGAAACTCCAGTATCAAATGGTTTGCTGCGGCTCACAGCCGGAGTTTCCCTGTGTGATTGTGCCGGCGTGAAAGTGTGGCATCACGGATAGCGTGATCACACGCTATCCCGACACGATGCTGTTTTCCCCCCTTCTCTGTGTGTGCATCATCGAAAGCCCTTGGGGGGGGGGACAAGCAAGCATCGATTCCCCCTTCCCCCCTTGCAGCGATTCAATGATCCCCCATTCAAGCGCCTCGGAAACCCACCACAAAAAAACCCCACTCCCCCGCGGTTGCGTCTGATCAGGCAGCAGCAGTTTGCCCCAGCAAGTCCATGGAGCTGTGTGATCACGCAACTGCGGGGCAAATTGCTCTGGAGCAAAAAAGCCTCGATTCCCCTCCAGATTATCTCACTCGTGTGGAAGGGATCCTAATGTATTTTGGATGCAAGACCCTTATGCGTAATGCTTGCTATACTAATGATTGTTTCCAATGCTGTGAGTGGTTGTTTAAGAATGTTGGTAAGTTTGATATGAGAGCCCATATTTCTGATCTGGAAGTATTGTATCCACGGTATTTTATCTTAGATTCTAAATCCAACTTGGGCAAAAGTTGCTGCTTGGAGGAAAGGTCTTGGAGTGTTTTAACCTTAGTTTGTTTCCATTTTTTGAGAATAAGCACTTCTTCCCAAATTTAAACCATTTTCCATTTCCTTGCAGGAAGTTTCAAACTCATCTGGATCTATTATTTTTATAATGATCATGAGAGCTTGGGAACTTCTGCTGTGAAGTACATAATTATTTTCTCTCTGATCTTCCTTCCATATTTGTGCTGATTTGGGTGTTAGCTTTTTTTTTTTTTTTTTAAAGCATAGAAGAATGGTAGAAAAAGAGACTGAATTGTATCTCTGCATGGGCCCAATTCATTTTACCAGAATATTAACTTGCTGTATATCTTTACTGGTTCTGTTTCTGTGCTATTAAAAAGCCAGTCAACTCACAGAAATGTAATAGGTGAAACTTGTTCATCCATGGAAATAAAGAGCAGGAAAAGCTTTGTCTGCTAAATTTCTGTGCATCAGGCCAGAACTAGCTTTGATGCAATAAGTATAACTGCCTCTTGGAAGAGCTACTTCATACCTCCCCCCCCCCCCCCCCATAATGTCTATTAATACAGAACTCATAATGCAATGTCAGTACGGTCTCAGTTAACAGACCTTCTAGATGCTGGAAAGACTTTCTTGTCACCATCTCAAAAAACAAAACAACCCCCACCCCCTACCGCACTCCTTGACAGCATCCTCACATTGCTGGATATTGTGCTATCAATTCACTGTAACAATCATTTGCAACCAGATTGACTTGTCCACACTGACCGCAAATAACTGATCTAGTGCAGTGATCCTCAGCGTAGCATCAGAGGGCACCATGACATGCACTGAGATGTTCCTGGGTACCTACTGACTTCTTTCTCAAAGCATCTCTTCTGCAAATCGGACAGCGGGACTGGGCTTTCTTCTACCTCACTGAAGCAGAAGATGTTTCAGAAGAACCCAGGAGGTATTATTTCTGTTTTAGTAGAAATCACTGATGGAATAATTGCCTCCATCATAGGAGGATGCTTGGCTGGCAGCCTCCCAGCATTTTATGATTGATGCCATTACCTCATGGCAGCCATTTTGTGACTTGTCCCAGCTCTCCTGGCTGCCATTTTGTAGCCGTGCACACACACCAGTACTACAATTCCAGAGTTGCTCACAGATTGGGGACCCCTGCAGTAGTGCCATAATAGGGCAACCGGGCCACACATTCTTTCTGAGAAGTAGTGGGGAAATAATGAATTTAGGCTGTAGGCACATGGCTATTTTGGAGGTGGAATGAAGGCCAGAGAGGACAGGTATTTTCATTCCCTAACAATTCACTATTCTATTTCCTTCTTCATATCTTTCCCCCTTCTTTTGCTGTTGTTCATGCATCATGTAATAATTGTCTGTATTATACTAGTCTCATAAAGGCCTATGTTGTTATTTGAGAATCAGAACCTTCTACAAATTTTTGTTAGCTTCCATGTTTCTTCCAGCACCCATCTAAAAAAAAATGTGAGTGATCTTTTTCTTCATCACATTGGGCAGTACCCTACCTGAGGAGCCTTCCTCCTAAGGTGGCTCTTCTGTTGGAGGAAGGCTCCTTACACTGGAAGAAGGCTTCACACTTGCTTAGTGGAGTGCTAAAATACAGGCCATTGGTTTGGATCCAGTGAAGTACAAATAGCTCTTGATGCACAGTTAGTTACTAGTAGTTAGTGCTGTTCTGCTTGCACAAGATCTTATGCATCACCGCCTGCTATCCTTCCAATATCTTATAGTGCCCAGAAATTGTTAGCTTAGTGCAAAGACTTAGTGTGAGTGTTTTTTACACTTCTGTTTCTGCAGGACTCTAATGCATAATGGAAATCTTCTGGTGGATTCAAACCATTATCTTGTATGTGTAGTTCAGATTCCCCATTGCATCTAGGTTAGAAGGCTTACACAATTTCTTTTTTACTTTTTTCTAACATACAGTGCAATTCTATGCATGTTTACTCAGAAGTAACTCCTACTTTATTCATTATGACGTGCTCCCAGGTAAGGGTGAACAAGATCATGGCCTAAGAGCAGCCCTTGCTTTGCCTAGAATGCTAATGTTTACTGAAATTGTTAAAACGTAAACATTGAATCTTATTTTTTTTTTAAATCGCCATACAAAGGTACAAAGCCAAATTAATTTTAGCATCTGAAAGGGTTGGTAAAAGAGAGAACCTAATGGCCCCCTATTGAAAACAGTTGAATGAGTGATAAGAATAAGTTAGGTCTTAAATAGCTCCCAAATGCTCTACATCTTGTAATGTTACGCCATGCTCCACTTGTATAACCCAATTTCCAGGATCAGTTTCAAGGGTGGGATCTCTGTATGACTCACTTCAGCATATTTCTCTTTGAGAATTTTAACACCCCAATGAGTTTTTGGCAGCTCCAGTAAATGATGACATTTATGGCTGTCTGTATTCAACAGAAGGCACATTTGCCGAAATATCGTGTTACCCAAGACCTTCCATAATATGGAATGTGGGCTCACAGCCTTTCCCCTTTCAGTGAGCTGCACATGTAGGAACCTTTCCTACCACATGAAACGTTCAATGCAATGTGGCAGGAAAGACACACAGAAACTTTCAGGGTTGTTTTGGAAGTACACAGTGAACATCAGATAAGATGCATGTGTGCATTTTTGCTTGTCCCTTTATCTATATCAGACATTTTATAATCAATTATCATATCTGTTCTGAAAAAAAGACATACAAGAGTCCTCAAGTCTCACACACATCTGTAAACACAACCCTAATAAAGATACATGTGCACATGCTTCATTATACTCTGGAAATCTCTCTCTCTCAGCTTACATGATCCATATACTGAATCAGACACTTGGCCCATCAAGATCAGTAGATGGTGGCTTCAGCTCCTTTGAGAAAAGATGATATAATAATGGATAAACAAATACAATGCCATGAGTTGAGGCAGTTGGGTACATGAACTCCGTGGTATGTGTGTGAAGGTCCATTGAAGGGAATGATGAATTCCTTCTAGTGGGAGAGCACTGTAATGATAGAGCATTGCAAGTATTAGAGCTTCCATGGCCACAAAGTTAATGCTTCCTTCTCCAAAAGCAGCATGGTGACCAAAGGAAAATGGCACAGACAAAAGGGAAAGGAACAGGGAGTGTTGGATGGAGACTGAAACCCAACTTCTTTTTTTTTGTTGTGATTTATGTTCAACCAACAACATGATAAATTATTATTTTCCATTCAGACAGAGAGCTTGGGGAGAAAAAGCATCCAACAGAAGGTGATATTCAGACTACAGATGAGAGGCATTAAATGCTTGAATCTCATAGTGGTAAAGGGGGAACAATGTAATCCTGATTTTCTTCCTCTAATAAATTAATTGGTAGCATGTTTCATTTTGGTTGTAAGGATGTCCATTTAAGGATGTGAAAAGGACTTTAAAAAAATCAGGCTTCCACATAAAATGGAGAAAGAGAGAAAACATATACCGTACATTGTAATTTGTTACAGAGATGGCTAATTGTGTTTGTGACACAGTGTTCCTTTGCCAATGCAGAGACAGATGTGCAGAGAACATTTATAACTTTGGATGAACAATAATGCTGACAGCTTATATATGGTCAGTGTGTTGGACTGGATCATTTAAGTAAGTTTACAATCCTTGGAGTCTTATCATGTGTAAACAGCAAGCTCTTTGGATGATGAAACTGCTGTTAGCTGGGATTTAACAAGGCTGCGGGGCGTGCAATGTGATTTTGCAGAAAAATATACCTGATTAATCTTCCCTTGACCACTGGTGAGTACTCCATCATTACAAAACAACAACAACAGCAGCAAAATAACTTGGCACACCTGAAGTTGTCTGAAAAGGTTAAATAGTGATATACAGGTGTTGAATTCGGGTTTATCAGATTACTGTACATCAGAACAATGATAAAGGCCTCTCAGGAAATTGCCAAATGGAACAGGAGTCAGGAACTGCTGGCTGGCTGGCAGATATGCAATTCCAATATAACTCCTCTCAATGACAGCAGAATGGAAGAGTAGAATTTTTGGTGCAATTCTAGCAAACTCCATGGAGGATATTGTAAGCTATCTTCATTTCTAGAACTGGATCTGAAATCCCAGTGGTTTTCTTAAAGTATACTGATCTAGGCTTTTAAAATTAAATTACACAAAATGGTATGTAAAGTTGTATGATTGTAAAATTGGATGTTTGCCAATCAGGCAATTTTTAAAGAAGTTCCTTATTTTTAAGAGTTAGGTGTCTTCAAGTTGGATGTTTGCTTTGAACGCAAGTGTTTCAATCACTGCAGTCTACTGATTATTTTGAAAGGGTTAAAAGGAAATATTATATATACCACTGATAGTTTTGATCCAGCAATGTACAGCTAGGAATGCAGCCTTGACTTTACCATTTTGAGTTTAAAAGTTTGCTCAAGCTCTTATTTATTTAGGTAACTTGCTACCTTGCTTTTCTCCTCAATAAGGACCCAAAGCAGCTTACAAAAACACCTAATTCAAATAAACAAGCCCCACAAAAACACATCTAAAGCAGGTTCAGAAGCCAATGTTCACATTGCTTGCAGATTTCAGGCTGTGGCCAGGAGCCCTTTGGCTAATGGCAAAATACTTGTCCAACCAGCCATGCCTAGGCTTTTAATGTCATATCCCAGCTTTTAACAGGAAGGAGAGAGAGAAACCAGCTGGGAGGTGGCAGGATTTTCTGCCCGTGGCTCCTCTCCCTGTACACTCTTTACCTGCCCTAAGCATTAATGAGACTTGGTTCATACAGGCAGGAACATCATAAAAAAACTAATCATAAAAAACTGATGGAACACAATTGTCCACTGAAAAACATTTTAAATGATATGTGGTGATATATGAAAATTCCATTTCATAGAACAGGTGATGGACACATACAAGACTAGTGATGGGCATGAAACTGGAAAAAATGTGGTTCAGTTCATGGTTTGTAACATGCCCTGTTAGCAAAACCTGGACCTTCAAGAATTTTTAGCTGCCTCAGTTCATGAGGTTCATGAGGCAGTAGATGGGCCTCCAGACATGCTAGAGATATCAAACTCACAGGATATTTCTGCCTGGTTCTCCTCTACCTGCCCTCCATTAGAGTCTCTAGTTTGCATAGGATCCATACTGTACCCTCCTGAACCAGACTGGAGTTCAGGAGTATATAGAATGGATCCTGTGCAAGCTAGAGAAACCAAACTTGGAGGGCATGTAGAAGAGTATCTGGGGGAAGTCCCTTGCATGTTTGGTGTCCCTAGCTTGCACAGGATTCATTTTATAGACCCCTGAACTTCCTGAACCTGTGCCTGTCAAAATGGTTTTGACAGGTGCAGGTTCAGGAGATTCAGGAGTGTATGGAATGGATCCTGTGCAAGTAGAGATATCAAAGTTGCAGGGGTTCTCCCCCAGATGGTCTCCAAGTTGTTGTTTTGAAGTTTTATAAACATTTTCATTGAGTGAAGCCAGTTTGTCTAGGAATGTATGCACTCACGAACCAGCATGAACCTCCACAGATAGCTTGAAAGTGCATGGAAAGTTTGTGCTAGCCACCATGTCATTGACCTTCTGAAGCAGGAACTGCCCAAAATATGTTATGAACTTTAGGTTGGTTCCCATCCCTATAAAAAAACATTGCTTAATGCTGCAGGCATCAAATGACAAATCTAAATGCCACTCTGTTTTCACTTTTTTTTTTTTTCTGTATCAAGCAGTTGTGTTAAATAAGTCTTTGTGGAGAATTCTTGGACAAAAGAAGGTGGTTGTGGACAGGCCCTGATCAAAAAGGGACAACTTTTTTAAAAAAATAAAATAAAATTATGATAACTTCTTTGTATTTGGAATAAACATAGGCCCAAGAACCAATTCTCCTTCCTGAATATTACAAAAACATGGACACAGATTTAAACACATTCACATGAAATTGTTTTCTGCATGAAAGATACAGGTATGTGTTTTTTTTATACAATGTTATAATGAACCCCTGACACTTCCCCACTATTAGGCAGATTTTCCTGTCAAAATTTGTTCCCAGCTGTGACTGAGCAGCCCCTACTAGCATGGATTTAGTTATTGACCGAAAAGTCTGTCCCACCCCATCAGGAAGATCTAGTTTGTCTTTTAGCCCAGCCCAGGAACTTGATGGGATAAGCAGGAGCCCTCCCCCCCTTCAAATGGCACTTGAGACACTGTATCATTCAAACAGAAATAATGATTTTATTTAACAGGCAGGGATTGAATAGCTGTGGTGAGGGGTAAGGAAAAATATTATTAATACAGATTATACAGGGGTCTCCTCAGAGCAACACTCCCCCTCATAACTGGGCAGGAATTCTTCTTCTCCTCAGAAGTTATAACCCTTTTCTTTTGGCCTGAATGGGAGTTTCAGCATACTACCCAATCGTCCTTGCCAAATCTCAACCCCAGTTCGGGTGCCAGTGTAAAACAGACTGCAGCCTAGGCTGACTCTTAGATGTTCAGTTCTTATACTGAATTCTTCCTCAGATCTGATAAAAAAAAAGTTAAGGCAAGGAGTCATTTCCCTTCACTCCAAAGGTGAAGCTGTCTGACTGCGTCTGTTAGACTCACTGACTCCAGCTGACTCTGTCAGAAGCCAACTGACTGTCTAATTTCCCCAAAGACCAACTAGCCAAATGAAGAGGAGGAGGAGAAGAAGGTCATGTCCTCAGCACTCATCACATCATATAGTCCTCCTCAGCCAGTCAGAGAGTGGGGGGAAGGAAGCAGCCTGTCACTCAAGTTTTCCATTCCAATGAAGAGTTAACTCTTCACCTCCCAGCTCTCTGAAATTGCTGCACTAGGAAACCTGTTGGTAAGGGCAGTCTATTACAAATGCATTTAAAAGTGGCTTCGGTTGTCTTTTGTTTAGATATTACAATGCTTATATTCCACTTTTTTGTCCTTACAAGGGCCACCAAGGCAGCTAACAATTTAAAACATACAAGATAAAATCAAATTTAAATCTATTAAAATCAACCCCCCAACACACATTACGAAGACATAAAAAACAGCAATTAAAACATTGGTCAGGAAGGAGGAATCACTGTGGGAATGCCAAAAGAATCAAACAACAAAGTCTTCACCTGCAACAGATGATAGCAACAGGGGGGGACTGATGAATCTTCCTGGGGAGAGAGTCCTAGAGCTTAGTACTATTAAGTACTAATTTTGTTTAGTCCATGTTTCAAGAATTCCCTCCCAGAGAGTACATGTGGGGGGACTAACTAAGGCTGTCTCAAATTTCTGTGGATGGAATGATTTTTGTCAGTGGAGTGTGACTTCCCTCTCTTCCTTTTTTCTGCTACAGCACAACATGTCCCTCAAGTCCCAGTGTGATGTAGTGGTTAAACTGTCAAACTAGGATGAGAGGCTTAGGTCAAATCTACATCTGACTTTCCCGCTGGAATCATTCTAGTTTTAAAAAAAAATCTGTCTATACCTGTTTCTAGTTTCAAACCGTATTGTTCTAGTTTAAAAATTACTGTTTACATTCGTTAATTGCCCTCCTGTGGTCAAGCTAGCATTATACTGCTTTAAACAGATCCTATTGCTTTGTACTCTTCAGACCCAGGGAGTGAAATTTGAAACCAGCGTGAAATGAGCATAGGAAAAGACAGCAGTCAAACTACTTCAGAGGGGAAGTGTAAATTGGGCCTTAGGGTTCCCACTCTTCCATGGAAACTCACAGGATGACCTTGGACGAGTCACACACACTCAACCTGACCAACCTTACAGGGTTGATGTGAAGACAAACTGGAGAAGAGGAGAGCAATGTATGCCTCTAGGTCCCCATTGGTGGAAAATGTGGGGTACAAATAAATGAATGAATTATGCTTCTGGAGGAGGGGGACCCTCCAGGAAAAGTTCAGGGGGAGGAACTGGAGGTCTGTCATGTATGTGGGAAATGAGGAAAAATTGTACTGCCTCTGTCTGCAGAACTTTTAGGTGGAATCCAAGCCAATGGGTCCCCAGGGCCACCAAGGAAGGTGTGTGCTTTAACAGAGATTTGAAATTAACAAACTTCTAGAGCAGTGGCACAATGGAGTCAGTTATGAGATTAGGCTATCTGGTTTGAACCTCATCATTGAGAAACTAGAGCTGTAGTCACACACACCAGTTGAAGCAGAGGGGAAGAGAGGCTACTTCCTCTGGAGGAATTTGACACACAGTTGCAAGATCACACATCCCTTTGAAGCTGCGGGCACAGCCTGCCACTGTGTGATCAGACACAACTGTGGGTGAGTTATTTTCCCCCCTGTTTGTTTCCCTTGCACGTAAATGAGGAATTGCATCTCTGCACTGAGGGCTCCCTATGGAGTATGTGATGATGCACATACTGTGAAACGGGGGGGGGGCATGGCATGGAGTTGGGATGGCATGATTAGACCACCCCAACAGCTTGAAAGTGTGCTTGAGCAATCAGAGAGGGGGAAGTCTGTCTGTGGCCTGTCGGCAAGCATTAGGACCAGTCTTTCCCCGGTGTCTTTTAACTCAACTTCCGTGGCAGAGCAGCACGGGTTGCCAATGACTCTGGGACACTTCCCAGATGTTGCTGTCTGATCAGTCCCTTTAGATCTGTCAGTCATTCTTACTATGTCAGATCTAAAGGAGCATGTGATCGCAGCCTAAGTGGTCTTAGGCAAGCTATTTTTGTCAGCATCAGACCTTTTACAATATGGGGGTAACAATATTTATAGGATTACAAGATAATAAATGTGAACATTTGAAAGTGTTCCATAAATGTTTATTATGATTATTAGCTCCAATTTAAATAACTATGAGATCAAATAATCATATCACATTTTGTGAAATATCACATTTTAAAAATTTTTTTAGGACAGCTGCCCTATAACCCCCTATATGTCAGGTTTAAGGAATGCAGTGCCTCAGGGAAATGTATTGATTTACTCTGATGGGTTATTTAAGAGTATCTCAATGTAATGAAATAACAAGAAGTTTAATGAGTCGAACCACAAACGGCAATACTTTCCATCATTTTCTTCATTATTTTTAAGTTACTTACAATGTGCTTTGTCAACACATAGGTGAATGCCTACTCCTGAGGATCACACCATCCACCCCCTTTGCCATATGGACTCCTCTGGATGCTATCTAGTTGTGATTATCTCCTAAGGAAAATAATGAAGCTGATGACAGCATTGATATGCCATGGCATGTTTTAGTCTCCACTCCCTGTTGCCTTAAGGCTAAGCAAATGATTTTATTTTTGTCATTTTCTTTTCCTGCTGAGTGACGTTTGAGTGTGACTTCAGCCTCCTGCTATTGATGTTTTCTTTCAACACAGAAAGAGGGGAGGGGGGAAAGTTTGAACTATGCACTTCTGCTGCCTTTTCTATAATTGAGCTTTGCAACTGGGGTGATCAAGGTGAGAGGCAGTCTACTGAAGGTCTTTACCTGGCTTACCGTCAGCAGGCAGTTTGCTGTATTGCTACGTTTGAGTCAGCCCTTGCACCTGGAACACTGCAAAAGGCCCTAAATGCAATGTCCCATACATATGGGAATAGTTAGTGTTAGCTGTAAATACACACTCTAATAAGAAACAATAAAATAGTAAACTAGATTCATTTTCATTAGCTGCAGTCCAGATAATTGACAGGGGGATATATAGCAGCATCAGGGAGAAACATTATGCTTGAATTGGTGGGCAGGAGAATAGAAGGAAATGCTACACCTAGCCACTTTATTGAGTTTTTTTCCTGAACAGGTCATTAATAGTATAACAATAATGGGGGTGTATTGGCCATTAAGGGCCCTAGGTAAAGTCCTGGTGGCCTGGACAAGTCTGGCTTTGAGTGGGGTGGTTCCACTCAAGCTGAACAAGAGTCCCACCTTGTACACAGCATCCCTAGACCTGGGTAGTTGCCTGAAGTCACTGCCACCAGCCAACCCTGCCTCCATGGACGGTGTAGTTAGGAAAGGGGCACAGCCCTTTTCCCAGGCTGTTTTGCCTTCCCATTCTGCCCCTAAACAACACTGTGTCCTAACAGCACTCCTATCCTAACCCAATAATCCACATGAAGCAAGAAAGTATACCAAACAAAAATTTGTACAAGAAAGACACAAAGAGAAGTAGAGGGAAAAAAAGGAAAGAGTGTTGAGAATGAAAAGACGCCTGCCCTTCTCAGATGCCAACACAAGTGAAGTAGAATTCACTTCTGAGGATTCTTTATTGCAATCATTAGTGGATGGAGAGATGCTTTACAGAGCACCTGTAAGGAGGTTTGTCCTTTAAAAAAAACTTGTAGATGGTGGTCTAGGGCAAAATGACATATGCTATGCAGTTTGGTGATCATTATAAATGAAATTTTACCTTTAGAACTGTAGATTCTGGGGGGAGGGAGAAGGCTTTTATGCCATTTTGCCATAGACCACCACCTACAAGTTTCTTCCACTCTTAAAAGAACTCAACATTAAAAAGCTGTGTGATTTTTTTTCATATGGAATGAAATGGGGCGCTGATTTCCATACAAGAAATAGGATGAGAGAAAGACTTAACCCTTTCTGTCCAATCCCACTTACCGCCATGGATTCTTTTAAAGAAAAGTTGTTCTGGTGATCTATTCACAAATCCTCAGCGTTTTGTCTAGTTAAGCTTCAACAGAAATGGAAAAGGAAGATTAAAAAAAAAAAAAGACATTGCCACAGAGAGGGCAGAGGACTGGGTGATTGCTCTGCCCATTTTATCCACTGATGGAGTCAAAGTTGCTATTGCTAAGCTGCGCTTTCTCTCCTCCCTTTATTAGGCCAGTATTGCTCAAAAGTGGCCATTGATACTTGACCCAAAGATCAGTAGCACTTTTGCCTTTGAACTCTGAAATCACACTCTGTTCTATATAAAATACTCTGACAGGAGTGCTATTTAACTCCCCCTCAGAAAGAGTGTGGCAGTTTATCAAATTTTGTTACAAAGTTCGAGTCTCGCATAAAAAAATTCAGTGCCAAAATATGAAAGTGTGAATTTTTGCAAAATTCAGTATTCGTCCCACCCTCAGTTCCTTTCCACTTTTAAAAACAATGTCAAAATAGTGGAGCGTGAATCATAAAGCCTGCTGACAGCAAACGTTTGTGAAAAGTAAAATATATGCTGTTTTTTCCCCTATTAACCTTAACATAGAACAATGGAATTACCAAGTGTCCCTTAATTAATGTTTGAGTATTTCTCTCCTGAGCCTGTAAATGGCTCAGTCTGCAACCTTTTGGCTTTTCTTTTGTCTACACTGCACTGGTTTTCTAGTCATCATTTTAAAAAATAAATACCTACTGTTAATGGCTTGCTTTTGTCTTGCTTAAGTGTGTAAAGCAGATACTCAAAGCAGATACTCAGCTTGAGCCCACTACAGTAGAACAATAGCAGAATAATTCTGAAGTTGTAGCATTGCCTATGAATTCCAGCTACACAGTTGGCATCATTACCCCAGCATTTCCCAATGTCATTAACCTTGGCATTACTCAAATGATAATGAAGCCTGTCTCTAGTGCATCTTTCCATACACGGTAATATCATTTTGGAGTTAATAAAGAAGCCTCAGTTCAATTGTGTCACACCGAGATATTCTTCAATATGTTTAGTTGATTGCTTTACCATTGTTAGTTCCTTTTTTTTTTGGTCAGGAATTGTAAAGTTTTGTATGTATCTCACCTTGCAATGTTCACAGTTCGGCTCCAATGGAGCTCTAATCTCAGTTCTGAAGACAGGATTGCCGTCTGAAGACTTCAAATGACAGGGTTTTGTCAATACAAAAATGCAAACATTTACTCTCCTGTATCTAACCAACATGAGAAACGGCTTTTATAGGGCAGACACTGTCCGTTTTTAAAGAACACTCATCAGTCATGTCCATCAAAGAGAGAAAGAACATGCATTATGTAGGTGCATAGAGGATTGTCTGTGTGACTTTTCTGTGGAAGGAGGCACTGTCCTTTGGTGCTAATCAAAAAAGCATGTTAGCCTAGAAAACTATTTATTTAAAGAAGTAATGACTTGCTTTCCTTTGCATTGCACATCCGACATGCTTTTTCAACCTGTGAAAAGAACATCATTGCATGCAGTGGTGCTCAAATTATAGGCCACAATTCAAAAGTGGGTTGATCCCAGCAGAGTTGTGAGGCTAGGAGGGAGGAGAAGGATCATCATGAGCTGAGAGAGGAACCTTGGGAAACTTGATAGTAAATTTGGGTTTCTTTCAGCATAATATGAAACAGGGCCATGAAATACAGCATGTTGTTCAGTAGTGCTATATATTTAGAAATACTAAGCATGAGCAGCCCACGCCTGAATGGCTCAGGCTAGCATGAATTTGTGGGGTCAAGCCTGATTAGAAGATCACCAAGGAAGTCCAGGATTGCTACACAGAGGTAGGCAATGGCAAGCTACTTCTCTTCATCTCTTGCTTTGAAAATACTGTGCGGTCACCAAGTTACAACTTGACAGAACTTCCCACCACCACCAAACATGAACATGCGAGATTTTGACATATATATCACACACACACACATTGGGGAGGAGGAAAGTAGCATAGACTTACTTCATAATAAATTTAGAATGGTGTCCATTTTCAAAATGGTGCAGAACCATTAGTCTAATAGCCTGTTGCGATGTTACCTCTGCAGTGTTGAACATGATGCCATGTAACTTGCTTTCCAAACCATTTTAATATCATAGAAAGCCTGAAAACACACAGGAGGGGCTGCTGATGGCTACTGCTTCCCATTACTTAAATTATTTCAAGGGTTTCCACTTCCTGGAGTTGGTGTGATGCTTGTATGAGAAACCATATAGCTAACTCATCCTAAATGGCCCTTGAGGCTTATATTATTAGAGTGGGGAGTGAAGCAGCCATGTTGAAATCATTTCCACATCACTGATCTGGTGTAGCACAGAGTCCTTCACACTCCCAGTCTGGTAAGATGGTATGACAAGGGTCTGTCTCTTTCTCTACATGAGGCAGAATTTTCACACCAAAAATATTTCAGCTCCCTTCATAACTGAGTCATCCTCCAGTAGCATGTATTTCTTCTTTGTTTGATAATATTGAGTTGTCCCACCCAGTCACAGATATTTGTTTTTTAGGCTTTAGACCCAATACATGAATTTGAGGGAAAAACAGGAGCTGTCCTGTTTTATAAATCCTTGTGAAATGGTACTTGAAGCAGATTCACTTTCAAAAATAAAATAAAGATTTTATTACACAGGCAGAGAATATATAAATACAAGAAAGGGGACCCACGATACCCACGGGGGGAGTATCCCAATCCTCCCCCCTCCCAGTGCAGGCAGTGGTGGCAAGCCCCGTTGCTTCTCCTTCCACCCTCCCACCCCAGTGCAAGCGATGGTGGCAAGGCCTGCCACTCCTCCCCCCTCCCCAGTGCAAGCAGCAGCGGTGAGCCCTGCCTCTTCACACACCCCAGTGCAAGCGGTGGTGGTGGTGAGCCCCACCGTTCCACCTCTGACCCACCTCCCTAGTGCAAGTGGCAGCAACAAGCCCCACTGCTCCCCCTCCCCAATGCAAGCGGTGAGCCCCACCACTCCTCCTCCCACCCACCCCGCCCCAGTGCAAGCGGTGGCAGTGAGCCCTGCTGCTCCTCCTCCCCAGTGTGTGGCAAGCAGTGGTGGTAGCAAGCCCTGCCACTCCCCCTCCCCCTCCCCAGTGCAAGCAGTGGTGGCGAGACCCGCCACTCCTCCTCCCACCCCCCCCACCCCAGTGCAAGTGGCAGCAGCAAGCCCCACTGCTCCTCCTCCCCCCAGTGCAAGCAGTGGTGGCAAGCCCCACTGCTCCTCCTCCCACCCTCCATGCAAGCGGTAGTGGTGGTGAGCCCTGCCACTCCACCTCCCACCCCCCAGTGCAAGCGGTAGCGAGCCCCACCACTCCTCCTCCCCCCAGTGCAAGCAGTGGCAGCCCGCCAAGCCTTCTCTTGCCCCCCTACCAGTGACGGTGAGACCTGAGCAGCTAACAGCTGCCAGGTCCGTCGAGCCTCCCCCTCAACAGCCAGAGTGTTCTCTGCGCATGCACAGGGAATGCTTTTACTTTTGGGGGGATTTAAATATCCCCCAAAAGTTTTTTTTTAACTTTTAGGATTTTTCTGCACACGTGGGGAGTCCCCCATGTGTGTAGGAAAATCTCTCTGCCCCCAGGTGCCCCCCCCACGGATTTAAATATCCGCATGAAGGGGGTCACTTGGCTATTAGATATATAGATGAGGTTTCAAGGTATAGAGCTTGCTGAGATAAAACTAATATATACAGAACTGAGGCTTTTGAACATGCAAGAGAGTGTTGTTAAAGCTTAATTTCTGAGTCAACTTTTTCAGTGAGAGGTTTTTGCTTATATATTTCAGCTATTACACAGAATCTTGAATAGTTTTTTTTAGAGAACAGCTTTGTTTTAGTACGTCTTGGTTTTTCCCTTCAGAGATCTAGGTTTTTCCTTTAGATATTACAGTTTTCACTAGCTCCTGAAGTGTCTATGCTTCTCCCCTTTATCACAGACCAGGGTTCTCTTCCAAACCCCTTTCACTGACAGGAAGTTATTATCCTTGTCCATAAGAATCAATAATTCTTTTTTTACTATTTGACTCTTATGGGAGTTCTCTCCAACTTCCCAGATCTTCTGCCACATCCTTCTCCAGTATCCATTGTCTGTATAAAACTATTCTGTAGCTTTCTTGACTGAGAATCTAAGTTCTCCCTCAGAGTAGTTCTAATATATTCAAGACAATAGAGTCCTCCCTTTAGAAGCACTTTTCTTACTATTGCCTGTCAAGAAATCACTGACTCCCAAAATCTCTTCCCTCGGAACCCAAACCCTTTGACTACTGATCCGGATGTTAGATTTCAGACGAAGACCAAAAAGTGAATGAATCTTTCTCCTCCAGATCAGCTGTTTTATATCCTCCCTCAGATGATGCTGGCCAGTCAGAGAGTGAGTAGAGCAGCCAATCGCATAAGATCTTCTCTCCAGTGAAGACTATCTCTTGGACTCTTGGACTATCTCTTGACACAAGCAGCATTTTTATATGCCTGCTTTTCTGTGCACTCCATCACAGATGGGTTTTTTTTTCCCTTTTTAAAAATAATTCTGTTAATGTTGAGGAGAGCATCTTTGGTAGCTGCTTGTGGTCAAAGAGTAAATATGACAAGTGCAGACAAAATGGAAGCATGAAATGGGAGTGTGCATGCAATTGTTATTTATTTGAATTAATTAGTCATAGTTGTAATGAACATGCTTTCAGTGTACAAATAATAAAAACAAAATAACTTGGATCAAGCAGAACTGCTTCTGTGGGTAGAAGGATTTATTCCAAAGGAGCATGATTAACCTCTCCCCTCCAGCTTAAAATGCAATTTAGAAGCGTTATAACTCTGTTTAGGATTACAGTATTTATTGTAATCACATTTTCTACCATCTTTTGTCTGATTGCTGTAGATATTGATGGATTTCCATCTAAGCAACCCCACAAGTATGATAGGCTCTTTCCTTCAAATATATAGCCACATAATGAGCCTTATTTAGAAGTTTATATGTAAGAACAGGAATCCATACAAATCTGGAATAGCTAATACAACAGCTGCCTTTTCTGAAGTTCCTAGTAGTACCATATTTGTCATTTGTTTTATTTATGCAACAACACTAATCAAAGGGAACCTGTCTTTTTTCATGGCTTGATACAGTTCATGGTAGTAATGTCATGTAAAACTACTTGGAAGTATGATTAGCATAACAACCCAACAATGGATGACTATACCCACTTCCCAAGAAAACTGGCTACCTACATTCATCTGCTAAATTTAAATGGGACTAGGTATCATTCAGTTTTTTACATTGCAGTCTTCAGCAGAGTTACACCTTTCTAAGCCCACTGATTCCAATGGACTTCAAAAGGTGTAACGGTTTTGGATGGCATCAAATATTCTGTTGCTCTGAGTGGTGTGCTGTATAGATGTATTCTTATTCAGCTTCCAATGCAACATTACCATCACCTCCATCTTCCATAGCACGATCTTTGTACCTAGTGCCATCTTGGGCTGATGCATTCAAAAACAATCTCAGCATGTGGCAACGTGCTGATGGAGAAGTAATTACACTTGCTTTCCTGCCCTTTAATCTCCACGCTGCACACAAAACAATGCCAAAGTACAAAGAGGAGAATTAATTCTCGGGAGAAAACTCTTACCATGCTGTTAAACAAATATTTGGTATTTGGAATGGTGGAGGGGGTCTTTAGGCATCCCTGCTGAAGCCTTTCCTTACATTGAGCAGTTGTTAGCTTCGGCAGTTGTTAGCTTCGGACAATTGTTAGCTAACTGGCTTCGGCAGTTGTTAGCTAAGGACAATATGACTTACTATGTAAAGGGTGCTTCTCCAATCCCCCCTAAAAAAAATCTTTCCACACTTTTTGATGCCGGGGGGGGGGGGGGGGGGTTGGAATAGGGATGCCAGCCTTCAGGTGGGACATAGGATCCCCTAGAATTACAACTCATCTCCACACTACAGAGATCTATTCCCCTGGAGAAAATGAAGGCTTTGGTGGATGGACTCTATGACATTGTAGCCCACTGAGGTTTCTGTCACCTCCACCTACCCCCACCATCCCTCAGGTGGCCAGGGGGACCTGGCAACTTTAGGTTGGAGAGGTTCCTCAAACTCAGTGAGCCACTGTAACACTTGTTAACAATTGTCGGAGCTTGCTTGGCACCTTTCTATGTGAAAGAGGGCATCAGCGGAAATGCCTAAAGAATTCCCCTCACACCTTTCCAAATGTTCTGAGATGGTTTCAGATAGTTGATTCTGATGATCAGCACCATCACTCCCTTATTTTTTTTTTGGGGGGGGGGGGGGATATCAGACCTGGAGGGCCACCTCTGTTTGCAACCTCTTTGTTTCTTCAGAAGAACCTCAACCAGGCCAGCACTGGCCTGGTGTTCTGCAGTTCTCTCCTCCTTATCATCTGGGCCCCCTGCAGTTTCCAAGTACTTGCTGTGAAGTAGCTTGATCAATAATAGTTCATTTAGAAGACAGGTGCTTTCTGGGTTCCCTTAACCTAGGACTTTCTTCAGGCTCCTCTTGACATTGTTTTGAAGCAGTTTTAAGCTGGCCTGGGACAACTTTTCAGTATTCTGATTCACTCCTTAACTATCTCACTGAAACTCTCTGTGTTTGTGTCAGTCAGAAATGCTCAAAATTCACATATAATCACTTCAGTGAAATTATATCAGATTCGTATCCAGGAACATTTGTCCTTTTATGGGGTGAGTAGGCAACATTTGGGGCTGCAGTGGCTCAGGTGGTTAAGATCCTAACTGCAGATCAGCAGTTTGAGACCCGAGTGCTGCATGATGGATCCCCTAGGAGCTTCTGTCTCTAGTCCCAGCTCCTACCAACCTAGCAGTTTGAAAGCAAGAAACTGCAAGAAGATAAATAGGTACCACTTCAGTAGGAAGGCAACAGCGTTCCATGCACCTCACCATCTAGTCATGCCGGCTACATGTCCACGAAAAAATCTTTGGACAGTGCTGACTCTTTGGCTTGGAAACGGAGATGAGCACCACATCCCTAGAGTTGTATTCGGCTGGCTTTCCAGCAAGGGAAACCTTTACCTTTACCTAGGCAACATTTATATTTCTTCAGATTGTACAATTGAAATGGACTAGATTGTAACCTCGGTAAATGTATTTAACATATTTATTCTAACTGGCAAGTCCATTTTTCACTTTTTTTAAAAAAAAAATACAGATATGCTAACATGATAAGAACAGAAGAGAAGCCAATGTTGTTTCAGGCCAATGTTCCATCCAGTCCAATACTCTGTCACACAGTGGCCAAAAATACCAGGTGCCATCAGAAGCCCCCTCACTGCTGCTCCCCCCCCCAAGCACCAAGAATACAGAGCATCACTTGCCCCAGACTGAGAGTTCCTATCTATACCTTGTAGCTAATAGCCACTGATGGACCTCTGCTCCATATGTTTATCTAATTCCCTCTTGAAGCCCTCCATGCTTGTAGTCGCCACTACCTCCTGTGGCAGTGAATTCCATGTGTTAATCACTATTTGGGTGACGAAGTACTTCCTTTTATCTGTTCTAACAATACCACTGGATCCATCTTTCATGTTTCTGATTATTAGTAAGATAACATCAAAAACCATACATGATCAGGATAAATTACATTTATGACAACAATAATCAATCCAAATGCAGGATCATCGACCCATAATATGAGTTAATACCGGAAACTATTTCTCAGTTATTTGTCCATGTGTCCTATCGTATCTCTGTTTACCAGTCAATTTTCCTACAGAAAGTATCACAAATATTTTCTTCAGCCATTACTGTTTACTTGGACTCGATTGTCATTTCCAGTTAGAGCTTTGGCAGCTGACCCAGCTGCAGCTTTTCCTGGGGTGGGGGAGATATTGCCATTGTTGTGCATGGCATGGGTAACATCTAGATTAGATTACTGCAATGCACTCTGAGTGGACTGTCTTTAATGACCAGAAACCACAGTTAGTACATTATGCTATGGCCAGAATGCTGACTGGAGCTGGGGGTAGGAACTGTCACTCCAGTCTTGTTTCATCTACACTGGATCCCAGTTTGTTTC
This sequence comes from Lepidodactylus listeri, assembly GCA_029233225.1. Taxonomy (NCBI): domain Eukaryota; kingdom Metazoa; phylum Chordata; class Lepidosauria; order Squamata; family Gekkonidae; genus Lepidodactylus; species Lepidodactylus listeri. The sequence goes on along the minus strand of JARCFY010000001.1, from coordinate 51,864,252 downwards.
TGGAACCAATTCAGGGCGCTGGTATTGACTTTATGGCCAGCATGCCTTAAGGATCGCCTTCTCCCAAATGAAGCGACCCATCCACTCCAGTCATCTTTGAAGGGCATGCTTTGGGTGTCCCTGACCTCTGAGGTGAGACATGTGGCAACCTCAGAAAAGGCCTACTTAGTCATTGTTTCCAAAATTTGGAACTCCCTCCCCTGGAAGATTCATTTATCTCCCTCTCTTCTTGTCTTCAGACAGCAGATGAAGACTTATTTTGTTCTGTTTGGCATACCCTAGAATAAAGTTAGTGGCCTTTTCCTCGACTTTTGGTTTTATGCATGTTTATAGGTTTTTATTGAATTATTGAATATATAATTTAATATTTCTTAATGCTTTCATGTTTGATGTTCATTGCTTTGAGGACCCTATTTGAGTGGAAAGGCATCACAGATATGTTTAAAATAAATACATAAAAATAAATTTCTAGCTGCCACAGTGAAATACTACAATCCTAAGCCTATACCCTTCTAAACTGATTGATTTCTATGGACTTAGAAGAGTGTAACTCTGCTCTGTTAATGCTGTACAGGCTCTGAGACAATAAAGTTTAGAAGCAGGGTTGCCAGCTCAGAGATGGGAAATACCTGGAGATTTGGGGGTTGGCACCTGGGGAGGGACCTCAGCAGGGTACAACGCCATAGAGTCCACCCTCCAAAGCTGCCATTTTCTCCAGGGGAACTGATCTCTGTAGTCTGGAAATCAGTTGTAATAATGGGGGGTCTCCAGGCCTCACCTGGAGATTGGCAACCATATTTAGAAGATATTTCCAGCTCAAAAAGGAACAGAGTTTTCATCAAAACAGATTCAGGTGGGTTGCCATGTTGTTCTGAAGCAACAGAACCAAGTTTGAGTCCAGTGGCACCTTTAAGACCAACAAAGTTTAATTCTAGGTATAAACTTTCATGTGCATACACACAAAAGCTTATCCCCAAAATTAAACTTTGTTGGCCTTGAAGATGCCGCTGGACTCAGACTTTGTCAAATTTTCATCAGTTTGTGTTCATAGTGTGTCTTGGTGAAGGGAAGCTGGCAAAGAGCCTGTGGTATCCAAGGATGAAGGGAGTTGCCAAGTTGATCTCTCACAGCTGGCTGACTAGAGAGCCTTGGAACTGGCAAATCAAAACCCCTCTGCTGCCCAGCATGCAGGAGAGAGATGGTGTCAGGCCTTCCTCTGCACATGGTTGGGGTACAGCACTGAGAAGCAGTGAGAAGCAAGGTACAGAAATATTGCTGTGCTGAGATGTGAGACAGGCTGGTTTAAGCTGTTCACATGGGCAGCCCACTCGGGTCACCAGCACCAAATCTGCTATGAAGCCCAATAAGATAAGAAGTCATGTTGCCGACCAGCTTTTAATAAACCCTGGCTTAACTTGTTCTTTGAGTCCCATGTCTTTCTTCCAGAGTGCAAAGGCAAACAAATGATAAGGACAGAGATGAGAATGATCAGAGCATTCTTAACATGTCTGCGCACAAGCCAGGGAGTTTATTATTAAATGATCCGAGCTTTGCTCCTTTCAGCCAGAATGTCTGTTCACAAAAGTGCAAACACAGAGACAAAAGGCAGTTGAAAGCCATTTGAGCTGATTTCTGAGAATATGTTGATTGGACAGAGTTCGTGTAACATTTTGCCAATCGCTTTTCCAAATTTGTATCTGAGTGGCATCTATCCCATTTTGGAAGTGGTGCGAGGGCTGGCTCTGCCCTGCTACTGAAACGCTCTCCTTGCAGGCTGGCACCCTAACAAATGTGCAATACATGGTTGTCAAAATGAGAAAGAGTGGGATGGGATTGTATTTGGATACTAAATATTGACACTGAGAAAAGTGCATGCCAGGTTGACTATGGTTCAGTGCCTCAGGCTGAATGTTGCAAAAACACTAAAAAGGAGCCGCTTCAGCTGTGTAGAATTTAGCTCTTGGCTCTGCTGACTTGCAATTAATTTCAGGGAGTGGGAGGAAGAGGGGATTATCAGAATGTGCTGTCTGGGCTTTGGGTCTCTATTGTTCACACTTCGCCTGCAAATGTGTTTCTCTGTCAAATCTGAATTCCTGGTAAAAAACCAACCCTCCCCCTTCAGAATTAGTAGATTCCTAAAAATGTGAAAATAACTACTTTTCACTAAAGATCAAAATGTTTTTATTTTAAATCTCCTAAGCAATTAACACAAATCTATAGAAGTCTTTAAACCACTGTTATTAGGGTTGCCAAGTCTTACCTGCGGGAAAGCGGGGAAGTCCTGTCCGTCATCCTGGAGCTGCGCACACGCGTGCTGTGATGACATCACCCAGAAGTGACATCATTATGCTGGGCACGTTGCCAGTACTCTGTGGTACCATAGAGTTTTGGGGGCAATTGCTAGAGTGTCACCCTGGCAACGTGCCCAGTATGATGATGTCACTTCTGGGTGATGTCATAATGCTGGGGCAGTCATCCTGATCGGGCGACTTCAGGGGTGGGGTCCCCCCCACTGTCCGGATCCGGGCCGGCAGATTGGGGACCCCTGTAGCGGGAGATTCCCCGCCCCCCGGGCAGACTTGGCAGCCCTAACTGTTATGTATCTACCAGACAGCTCCTCTGATGGCATGGCATGTCCATCTGTGGAAGAGGGGGTGCCAATTTCTTCCAGTTCTCCCAGTTCCCACTGCATATCCCACTTTGCCCTCAATGCTGTTGCAGAGGGTCTGCAGCAGGCCTGTAGCTATCGTGGGACATTTGGGGGCCTGCCCCCTGACTTCCTCCCCCAAATTCTATCTAGCCCAGGCCCTCCACTGCCACTGCCACCCCTTTTCCAAGCATAGCTTGTTTTCCCCCACTGCCCCTTTTTATTTTTGTGATGTCAGTGCCCCCCATTCCCCCCAGTGGTGGCTCCAAAGGCCTGGCAGAAGACCTCTGCTTTGCAGGCCCTGCAGGACTGCAAAAGGTCCCACAAGGCCCTGATGTTCTCCGGGAGCTCATTCCACCAGTAGGGAGCCACCACCAAGAAGGCCCTGTTCCTGGTGGTTGCCAGCCTGGCCTCCCTAGGGCCAGGGAGGGTCAGGCGGTGTTGGGTGCCTGACCGCAGTGCTCTCTGGGGTGTATACAGGGAAAGGCAGTCCCTTAGGTAGGCAGGCCCCTGACCCTATACGGCTTTAAAGGTTAAAACCAGCACCTTGAACCGGATCCAGTATACTATAGGCAGCCAGTGCAGCGCCCTCAGCACAGGCTGGATGTGGTCTCTCACTGAGAGGCCCATCAACAACCTGGCTGTGGCATTCTGCAATAGCTGCAGCCTCCAGAGCTGAGACAAGGGCAGCCCTATGTAGAGAGCATTACAGTAGTCTAACCTCGAGGTGACCATTGCGTAGATCACTGTCACCAGATCATTGCGTTCGAGGAAGGGAAACAACTGCCTAATCAGCCGTAGGTGATAAAAGGCTGCCTTGGCAGTGGCTGCTACCTGGGCCTCCATAGTTAAGGAGGCATCCAGGAGCACTCCCAGACTCCGGACCCTCCATGCTGGCACCGGTTGCGCCCCCCCCCCGAAGGCCAGTAATGGGATCCCTACCCCCGGTCCACTCCAACTCAGGTACAGGACCTCCATCTTCGTTGGATTCAATTTCAATCAGCTCAGCCTGAGCCAGCCCACCACATCCTGAAGCGCCCACTCCAAATCATCTGGGGTGGCTCCAGACTGGCTGCCCAACAACAGATACAGCTGGGTGTCATCAGCATACTGGTGATAGCCCAGCCTCTGCCTCCAGGCAATCTGGGCGAGAGGGCACATATAGATGTTAAACAACACTGGGAATAGCAACGCCCCTTGTGGCACACCACATACCAGTGGGAGCCTTTGGGATGTCTGCTCCCCCAGCGCCACTGTCTGTCCCCAACCTTGGAGGAAGGAGACAAGCCATTGCAAGGCAAGCCACTGAACCCCTGTGTCGGCGAGGCGGTGGATCAGTAACTGGTGGTCGACTGTGTCGAACGCAGCTTATGGATCTAACAATACCAGCACCACCGTGCCACCCCGATCCAGATGTCGTTGGCTGGTTGTGAGGGCGACCAGCACCATCTCCATCTCCACCTGGTCAGAAGCCGGACTGAAATGGGTCAAGCACAGAAGTGTCATCCAGAAAACTCTGCAACTGAATCGCCACCGCCCTCTCCAAAATCTTGCCCAAATGGGGTAAATTGGAGACCAGCCAATAGTTGGCCAATTCGGCTGGGTCCAATGATGGTTTTTTCAGGAGAGGGCAGAACATCACTTCCTTGAGTGCCCCCGGGAACAGTTCCTCATCGAAGGACTTGTTGACAATATCCCGAGGGCACCTCGTAGCCCCTCATGGCCAGCTTTTATCAGCCATGAAGGGCACGGGTCAAGGCTGCATGAGGTTGGGTGTACGGTTGAAAGTAGACTGTCAACTTCCTCAAGGCTGAGTGGACTGAAATAATCCAGAATGGAACTAGAAGACATACATGGTGCCTCGAGTTTGCTCACTGTTTCAACTATGGCTGGGAGGTCACGGTGGAGCAGCAGGATTTTATCTGCAAAATAGCTTGCAGCCAATATCCATTTCCCTATTATTTAGTCTGCCATATGGCAGTTCTTTTAGTGACTGAATAGTTCTAAATAATTGTGCTGGGCATGAGCTTGCAGATGCAATCGTAACCATGTAGAACTGTCTCTTTGTGGCCTTAACTGCTACCTCATAGGATCTCATAAACGTCCTGTAAGATGCTTTTGATGCTTCATCACCAGCATGCTGCCACCATCTCTCTAGTCGTCTGAGCCCTCGTTTCATCTGCCGCAGCTCCCCAGTGTACCAGGGAGCCCACTTAGAGTGAGGGTGCAGAGGGCGCCTGGGGGTGATCTCATCGATGGCCACTGAGAGCTGGCCATGCCAGTCCTCGACCAGCTCATCAAATGATCCGCCAGGAGGCATGGGATCCCGCAGAGCCATCAGGAGCTGCTGATTTGGCTCTGTGGGCGAGTCAAAATACACTCACCACCCACACAGGGTCTGAGAGGGACATTCAGCTGGGCCTTCAGAGCATGGTGGTCTGACCATGGTACTGCCAGAGCAGTAATCAGGCTCACCAAAAACCCCACCGTGAAAATCAAGTCGGTTTTATTATTTATAGATCTGGCATTGCACAACACCAATGTCGGAGGGGGGGGGACAATCTCAGCCCCACTGCCTACCACCCTCGTGATGGGACACAGGCTGGAAGGGGGCCAAGCTGCCCTGTTTCTCTGCCCCCTTCCCTTTAGTATATGCCTGGTCCCACTGCTATACCTTCCCCTCCCCAGGAGCACTGATATCCCTTAACCTGTCTCCCCCATTTGTGGTGGCCTGCGCACTGAGAACAGTGTCTCAGGCCAACCACGCAGGTCGATGGTAGTTTGAGACAACAGTAAGGATGTTGTACCGAGTGGTAATGCTCTCTACTCTCAAGCCTATATTACTAAACTAGCCATCTAAACTATTACTAAACTGTGTCAAAACAAAACCTACTAAACAAACAAACCTAACTACCCCAGTTAACTAGCTATACTTAACCCACCCTAACCTCCCTTCTTAATGCCCACCCCACCTTCGGCAGCAAGAAAAACACAGAAAATTAATGAAGGATGGGAAGAAACTGCCTAATCTTGGTGGTAACCTACTAGGCAGGTGGCTGGTGATGTTCCAGAGTGCATGAAATGTCGAGTCTTTGATAAAGGCCTCAGTTTTACCATGCTGAGAGTCCTGTAATCCAGCCAGTGAACTGGCCATTGGGGGGGCCCTCCTGGCCACTGGCAGACCATCCCACCACTCCTGGCTCTCATAGTCTGGTCTCCACACTGCCAGCATCCACCTGGGAGCCCTACAACCCGCCAGGTGGCAACAGCAGGGTGGGTGATGGCAAAAATTACCAAGCCTAGGAGGGGGAGCCACATGGCCAGGACAGGCCCATCTGTCAACTCCAGCAGGCCGCAGCCAATGAGAGTGAACGTCCAGCTCACCCACGGTAGACACCAGTAAGCGCAACCAGCAGGGCAAGTTCTCAAGGGTGACCCCCACCAGATGCTGCAGTTCTTGTCAGTGACAGCTGGCCTCTCTGGGGGGGCAACAGCTCACAGAAACGCAGAGATGGGGGGGACCCAACAAGCAGCAAAAGGGCCCAGGAAACAACATACCGATACATCAGCACAGCCCCCCAGAGCTCCGCAGCTCAAATGGTGCGGCGGCTTCCACTGCCTGGCTCTCTACTGCCTGGCTCTCCGCAGCTCGAATGGTGGCCCCGGTCCGTCCCAGCCCTGGTGAACCGCCCTTTGTGTTCTCCACACCAGTGGCCTCTGCACCGGTGGTCTCTGGAGGCTTCTACTGCCTGGCTTTCTCGGCAGCTCCTTGTGGCTCCTGCAGCTCGACAGTCCCCGCTGAGACCTCTTCGTCGCCAGGTGCCCCAGCAACTCACCGGCACCCACTTGCTCTCTCGGCCATCGGCACACTCAGCGGCCAAGCCCTTGGTCTTCAGAGCTCCTCCAGCCACCCTGCCTTCTTGGCTGTCCCGGCGTCTTTCAGGCTCCCGGCTCTGCATCACTCGGCTGGTGCCAGCCTCATTGTTTGCTGGCTCCCGGCTATGGATCTCCCGGTCACCGCTGGCCTTGGGGTTCTCCACTGCGGCTGGTCCCAAAGGCCCTCCGCCAGCCTCGGTGGCCTCAACTGCCTCAGCTGCCTCAACAGACTCAGCTGCGGCCATGCTCGGAGGCCTCCAGCGCTGCCCAAGCGCACACTCCAGCATCTCCAGACCCACCACCTTGCTGCCCAGCTGCAAGTCGGTACTTGATGTTTGGCAATTGGCATTTAGCACTTGGCTCATCCTCCTTCCTCTTGCCCGCTACTTCAGGTAAATTCAACTATTCTCTTACTTTTAGGCGAGAAAAACAATCCCAATGGTGGAGCTCAGCCAAGGAGCTCTACCCCAGCCGCCATTAACTAGAGTGGCTATGTGGGCTGGGGAAGGGAACACGGTTGATGGTTGAGCTGTATCAGCTGAGCCCTTGTTGTTTGGAGTGGTACATGGAGGAATGGAGATGAGGCTTAAAATTTCTCAGTACTGTTTTATGTTTACTGTTTAAACAGAAACAGTGGTAATGCTGGCTAAGCTGGAGTCAGGGTTGGTTTGCCCCACATTCTGATATCCATGGTAGGCTGCTTCTTAGCAGAATCTGGGGTGTTTATCTGATGTCTTAATAAAGTGGTTAACACACACACTGGTGTCTCATCCTTCTTTTGAGGAACTGGTACAATGTACATCTTCAATATGCTGTGACTGTCATTGGCTAAGCATTGTGCTTTAGAAACAGCTTTATACTATCCCTTACCTTATACCATTCCCACTTGCATTTTACAACCCAGATCATACAACTTTCTAATTCATTTTCATCATCTTTTTCTAGAAGCAAGTCATAGGGCATGATAGGCAGAAGAGGAAGAAGAAGAGATTGGATTTATACTCCGCCCTTCACTACCCGAAGGAGTCTCAGAGTGGCTTACAAACTCTTTTCCCTTTCCCTCCCCACAACAGACACCCTGTGAGGTAGGTGAAACTGAGAGAGCTCTTTTGAGAACTGCTTATGGGAGAACAGCTCTGAAAGAACATGTAACCGACTCAAGGTCACACCAGCAGCTGCATGTGAAGAAGTGGGGACTCAAACCCGGTTCTCCAAGATTAGAGTCCGTGCTCCTAACCACTATACCAGACTGGAGGAAAGCAACAGCATGTATCCCTAACTGCATCACCTACCATAACCAATAGGTCTACATCCACTAGGGTTGCCAAGGCATGCCCAGCAAATGGCAGGAGCTTGGGGGACGTAGGAGGTGCTAGTGTCATGTGCATTATGATCTCACTTCTGGGGAAAAACAGGGAATGATATTGTGCAGCTACAGGAGTTGTGAGAAACTCTATGGTAAAAACAGCCAGAGGCCTGGCAACCATAACATCCCCACACAGCAACCACAATAGGATGGAATCATATCAGAATGTTATGACTTAAGAATTTTATTTATTTGTTTAAGGTATTTTCATGCGGTATGCTTTCACACATCAGGTTCCTTAAGGTGGCTAATAAATCTAATATAAGGTATATTCAAAATTAAAATATACAAGGAATACCAGATGTGGTAAAATTACCTTAATCTATAAATCAATTTGTAACAATCACACCATAACTCATTAAATGCATTTCAGTTAATTTAATCTAGTCAAAGGCATTCTGGAAGTCTTTGGGTAGCCGTTATGGAAGGTATTAATCTCACATTTTTTTTAATGGGGATGGGAGTAGGCTTGCCAGTCCCAAGTTGGGGGGTCCTCTGCTTTCACAGGCTCCGACCTACCACTGGCCAGTAGGAGAAACCCACCCCCAAACAGATGTGCCTGTGTGCTGTTGGTGATGTGATGACATCACTTCCAGAAGTGATGTTATCACATCGGTGACATCGAGGGCAGCACTCTACTTTTTGAGCAAAACTCTATGGTTTGTGGCCATTTTTACCATAGAGTTTTGTCCAAAAAATAGAGTGTCACCCCAACATTACTGATACAATGATATCACTTGCTGATATCTCCACCCACCTCCAGAACACCCCCACATCCCCCCCACCAGCATGAGGTAGGCACCTGGCAACCCTATATGAGAGACAGAATCCTGCAGAGCCCCCTAAATCAGTGGTCACAGGGTCAAGCAGAAGGGACCCAGCAACACCTTCTGGAACACTGACAAGCAAACACTGAGTACAACACTGTGTCTCCTAGGGCATAGGCGTAGAGTATTGGGGGGCTCGAGGGCTTGAGCCACCCCCGGCAAAACGGAGCGCCTGCCGCCGTGCCTCCCTGGGTCCTTCCGAGGCCCGGCCACCGCTGCTGGAGAGGGAGAGGGAAGGGGTGGCCGGCGGGGAAGGGGGGGGGAGAGGCACCAGCAGCAGCGGCTGGCGGCTTCAGAAGGGCCCGGGGAGGCACGCTGGTTTTCCGGGGGGAAGGGGGAGAACATCACCCCAGTGAGCGTGCACGCAGGAGCCCCCCCGCCCTGGAATTTCTCAAAGTATACGCCCCTGTCCTAGGGTTATATTTGGCCCGGTTGACCGGGAGGATAACATAGTTGATGGCAGAAAAGACTTCAGAAAGTTGACCAGGAGGACCAACAGAGTTGAGCAGTGTTTATCAAGGCTGGTTCCATGCCATAATCATATTGAATCCAAACTGAAAAGGATCTGGACAATCAACCTCATCCGATAGTAAATTAAATATGATGGTGGAAGCCCTCTTGGTGGAAGCAAAAAAAAAAGTGTGTATGGGTATCTTCGTCTGATTTTAACAGCAAATAGGGCACCTGGTGAAGCATGCTAAACCCTCCATCACTTGCATTGTATCCGCAGCATACTATCTCGATGACACCTTTCCCTAAGCTAGGGCTGTTATAAAAAGTGAGCCCACCTGGGAGCAAAATGCTTGAGGAGAAGCCTGCAGGGGGACAAATGGTAGGCAAGGAGGCTGTAGCTTTCCTTACTATGCACTACTTTCCCTCGAGTTCTGACACTCCAGCCCTCTCCTGCTAGAACAAATGGAGCTTCTTGCGTTTCACTGTACCCAAGCTAAGCCCTAGGAAATGCAGGATCCTCTTGTAGATATGGAGGTTGCACACAACAAATAAAAACTATGTCACTTTTATTATTTATTTTAGATTTAAACTATTTCATAGGAAGGCCTTGCCTCAGGTTGCTTGGAGTTAAATGAGATAATAATCTATCCTGCTGTGTGTTCAGGTTAGAACAGACGGTAATTAAATACAATCCGTACCTTAAGGCATTGCCGCACAATAGAAGAATGTGATTCATTGGCAGTTTAATCAATGTCTCACTCTCTGGGATGACTTTCAAATAATGTACTCAATGATTCAAGTGAATGCATGAGTCCTGATGGTGGCTGATCTTTTTTTCTGTGCAAGATCTTTATTTTTTTTAAAAAAAACAACTCTAGTAAGGATACATTTACAAGTTAGTAACATTTCATTTTTCTTGTATCACTTGGTGATGTACAGTGCAGTCCTGAGGGGAGTTACACCCTTCCAAATCCATTGGAGTCAATGGACTTAGGCCAAATTTACACCTCCCTTCTGAAGTAGTTTGACTGCTGTCTTTTCCTACACTCTTTTCACACTGGTTTCAAATTTCACTCCCTGGGTCTGAAGAGCAGTAAGCAACATGATCTGTTTAAAGCAGTGTAATTCTAGCTTGACCACAAGACAGCAATTAACTGATGTAGACGGTGATTTTTAAACTAGTACAAGTATGGTTTGAAACTAGAAACAGATATAGATGGGTTTTTTTGAAACTAGAATGATTCCAGTGGGAAAGTCAGATGTAGATTTGATGTAAGAAAGTAATAGCTGTGAGGGATTGCACTGATAGGCTGCAATCCTAATAACACTTCCCTGAGCCCCACTGAGTAAAATGGGGTGTATTTTTATCCTGGATGGTCCAGGCTGGCCCGATCTTGTTGTATTTCAGAAGTTAAGCAGGGTCAGCCCTGGTCAGTGTTTGGATGGGAAACCACCAAGAAAATCTAGGGTTACTAGGCAGCGACAGGCAATGGCAAGCTACCTCTGTTCATCTCTTTCCTTTGAAAACCCCACAGGGTTGCCTGAGGTTGTCTGTGACTTGATGGCACTTTTCACCACCCCTTCTGAGGAGAGATGTTTAAACACCTGCCAGTTTGCCATGATCCCAGTGGATCATGGGATGTATGTTGGCTTGAATGGCAGGGAAAAGGAGCAGATTGCTTGGGCTGCATAGGTAAGGAGATTAACTTTGTCTTTCTCCTCTCTCTTAGCAGCATTGTTTGCAGAGGAGGGATCTCTTTTTCCTCTCCCTCCTGGCAATGGGGAGATTAGAAGTATTCATTCTCCAGGGGTCATTTTGTAAAAAAAGAGGCCCAGGAACTCATTAGCATAACTTATTTGCATATGCCACACCCCCTGACATCACGGGAAGTGTGTCAGAAGGCAACACCCATCACTCAGGATCCACCCCAAAAATCTCCAGGTATTTCCCAACTCAGAGCTGGTGAGCCAGCTTTATACTTTGTCTAAAGACACTTTAGGTTTCCTTTGCTCTTTCAGGGAAGCTACCCTACAACAAGCATGAAAATACAGATCAAGTTAGTATGCTTTTGCTTTTTTCCACAGCACATCACCATATGTGCCCACTCCTGGGCTTGTTACTCCCAGAATGGCATTCCTGTGCATTCCTGCTCGAAATGATTCTGATTCTGCCCCTCCCAACTGGGAGAGAGAGAAGAGAAACAGTCTCTTTTCTCCTCTCCCTTGTTCAGTGGGGAAATTGGGAGCTGTGAGAAAGGGCCAGTGGAGGGCCAGTGTGGTGAAGTGGTGAGAATGTTGGGCTGGGATTTTGGAGACCCAGATTTGGATCCAGGCTGGGGTCTTGGAGACCCTGCCATGGCATCTTGCTGGCTACCTTGGGTCAGTCACACACTTTGAGCCTAACGTACCTCACTGAGTTATTATGACAATAAAATGATTTAAGCATTGTAGGGTCCTCACTTGGGGAGAAAGACAGGATATAATTGAAGTAAATAAACTATAGCAGTGGGGGGGGGGCAAAAGCCCGTTCCCCACTGACCTTCCATCTGCTGTGAGGCAGCTTCTGTTTCCCCCTGAAGTTTCCCTGGATCTTAGCACAAGGCTTGGATACAGGGAAGTGTGGAGAGATCAAACACGACTCCCAGATGAACCCCTGATCCATCAACAGGAAGCTGTAAAGTTCTTTGGCTGGCATTTAGGTTGCTCAGTACAAGCCAAACTTACCCTTGATCAGCTGATGGTGTAGTTGTGTGAGTGACAAATAGGGTATCCAGATCTGGGTTGGAAAATACCTGGAAATTTTGGGAGTGGAGCCTGGGGAGAGTGGTAGTTGGGAAGGGGAGGGACCTCAGCAGGGTATAATGCCATTGAGTCCACCAGGGCTGCTTTATGACTTTCATGGGCCCTAGGCACTTTTGCCTTTGTGGGCCCCTTCCTCCATAATAAAAATAATTTAATAAATATATTTGATGGTTGCATTGGTATAAAGATGAATATAATCTAGGCTGGATTATATTCATTTTTATACCAATGCATTTTTATACCCCAGGGATCTTCCAGAACTTAATGAAAAGTATGTATTAGAGTAATGTATTGGGGTAATGGAAGGTATGTATTAGGGTTGTGGGGATCTTTGACCCTAAATGTTCATTTTTTCTTCTGATTTTAAAAGAAATTAGAACATGTGGGCCACTAAAAGTATTGTGGGCCCTAGGCACTGTGCCTACTGTGCCTAATGGATAAACTGGCCCTGGAGTCCACCCTATAAAGCGGCCATTCTCTCCAGGGAAACTGATCTTGGTCATCTGAAGATCAACGGAAATATCTGGAGATCTCCAACTGCTACCTGGAGGTTGGCAACCCTAGTGACAAAGGAAGTATGTTCAATTGTCAAAAAGGATTGCTGTGAAATTTGTGGCATCCCTACTACAGAGAAGACCTGCTTAGGACCATTGAGAAACTATTAGACCAGTAAGGGGCCCATTCAGTGCTTTTTTATACATTAAGAAAAAAATGTGGTCCTCATGTAAGGGTGCCCTGATTTCTACCAGTTCTTCCCCCTAGGACTTGAGAGAGAACCCCACAAGGTGCTGACAATCAGTACTAGTGAGTTGCCGCAAGGTGCTGTCAATCAGTACTAGTGAGTTGCACCGTAGAAAAAGCCCTGGCCCCAGTTAAGTTAACCTGCATCTACAGAATGCCTGGAAGATGCTGAACTCTGCCACCATTGATCACTGGGGATGGGCACAAACTGGGAAAATGTGGTGGTGTTAATGGTTTGTGACATGCCTGGTTTGTGAACTATAACTGTCACAAACTTTTAGGGGCTAAATGAACTGGTGAGGTTTGTGAGGGTTATGATGTGGCAGAATCCCCCCTGGCATGCTGGAGACACCAAACTTGCAGGGGATCCCCAGCAAACTCTCCTTTACCAACCCTCCAGGTTTGTTGAGTATTGAATATATGGGGTCTGAGTTACAGCCCCCCAAAGAAGGTGACCCAGGAAAGTGCTTTCTGGGGTAATGGCAGTAATGAAAGGTGCAGATATGAGAGGTTCAGAAATGTATAGAATAGATCCTGTGCAAGCTAGAGACATCAAACTTGTTGGAGACCTTCCCCTGATGCTCTCTAAATGTTGACCACATTATGCGCAGATTGGATTTAGGGAGCATGAATTACGGTCTCCAAAAGAAGATGTCCCTAGGAAAATGTCAGGTGCAGGTTCAAAACTGTAAAGAATGGAACCGCTGCAAGCTACACACTCTGAACACACAGGGAGCCTCACACTGCTGTTTGCTCCTCTACAATCTATCCAAGTTGTGGGAGGATTACATTTCTGGGGTCCCAGTTAGGGACCCCCCAAAAAAGGTTTCCCCACTCTCTCTCTGGAAAAAAACAGCTGCAGGAGTCTATGGAACAGCTCAGGAACAAGATAGTGACACCAAACTTACAGGAACACTTTACCTGGGCAGACCCCCCCCCCGCCAGATACTGAAAGCAAGGCAAGCATCACCACTATGCTCACAGCCCTCCCATCCCCAAAGGCAAGTTCTGAAGGACAGAAACGCAGACATCCACTGGGTTCTGACAGGGTTCCCCAAAGTAACCCCATGACAACTTGGCATGTTCTGTAGCCATACAAGATAAGAAAGCCCTCCCCCACCAAGGGCTGAAGCACAGAAGTCTAGAGCACACTGAGCACCTGGGGTGTAGTCTTCTACTATGCAAAGGAATGTATAAATACATGTTGAGCTGGCAGGGTCAGCCCCAATCTCCAAAGACAGGTTCTGAAGGGAAAGAATAGGGAGATGTGACAGACTGCAGTTTTAAAAGCTTAGAAAAGCTATGTTGTACAAACAGATACTGGACTGCATAGGGTTAATTCTTCACTGAAACATAGAGCCTTGAGTGAAAGCCTGCTCCAAAGAATCTGATTGGTTAGCATCAGCTGAGCAAAGAAAGACTTGAGAGATGAATGCTGAGGAGAAATTCAGTCTGATTTCAGTCCTAGTAAAGTACTGACAGAGTCTGAATTCAGTCCTGACTGAGAGCAGTTTAACACAGATGGAGTACTGGGGAGGTTGACATGGAAGAGTGGGTAGTTAGTCAAAGACTTCCATTCAGGCCAAGGGGATAGATCTTCTAGTGACAGAAGAATTTTCCTACGCAGTCAAAACAGGGAGGTAGCTCTGAAGAGTAGAGAGATCCCTGGTCTGGTGTGGTAAGACACTGCCTTGTGAAAGCTTAAGAGTCAGTTAAAACTCAAGAACTATACTGGTGTGTTTAGAGAAGGGGGTTGGGTCCTGGATAAAGTATCCCAGCCTTCTGGAAATCAAAATAGTCAGTGAATACTCAAAGAAAGTCTACTGGAATGTTTGGGAAACACTGGAACAAAAGCCTCTCATCATAAAGATTTTAAGTTACAGTGAAAAGCTTAAGAAACTCTCATTAGCCTGAAATATATGAAGTGTAGTCTGTGCATCTACTGATTATACCTCAGAGTTAATTATTTGAGCTACCTCAGAAATTTTACCCCTGATTTCATCTGACCTCTACCCCTTTATATTGAATAAAATATGTTGTTACATACATACATACATACATACATACATACATACATATACCTTTATTGGCATAAAACAGGTTACAGAAAGAGACATAATCGGAAAGAAAGGTAACAAGGGAAAATAAGTTAATCTTATATAGCTATGCGTTGTGCAAACGATCCTTAATTACCAAACTTAAAAATAGAGCAACCTTTTCAGTTAGTTCGGGTGACAGGTCGTTCAGGAGACAGCGCACCTTCAAAATATCTGGGCAACCTGTCATGTTAGATAGAATTGGGTCTAAAAAAGTAAAACGTATATCATCATACCAGGGACAGTATAGGAGAATATGGAGAACTGAATCGACCTCATTTAGACTACACGCACAGAGTCTTGCTGAGTATGGAACCCCTCTATATCTACCATGAGTGACAGCTGATGGAATGGCGTTACATCTAGCAAGTGCAAATGCTCAGCGCAGGTGAGGGGCATGGAGGGCTGATAAATAAGAAGGCAGATGGCTAGTATGTGGGAGAATTCCAAAGTTCAGGGGGGAGCAGGATTTGTTTGCATCACTAGCTAGTTTCTGGATTTCATTGTCCAGGATTCTGCGTCTAATTAGCTGATATGCATTTGTAAAAGGTAGCATATACAGAGAATCCAAGGATATTCCCATTGTGATTATTTTCTTCTCTATGCAGGCAGTCCATTTGGACTTGATAGATTCAGACAACAATTGATATATATAGCTCCCACAATCAGCAGTATAGTGCAAACGTAGCCAGTATTTAATTGATATTAACCAAGCCCTTGTTTCTAGCATGTTAAGGCCTGCCTCTAAACAGAGAGCTGCATATGGAACACAGCATGGCAGACCCATGATTTTTCTTACAAATTTGGATTGCACTCTTTCAATTCTGGTCTCAAAGGCGCTTAGCCATGTTGGAATACCATATAGTATATGTGGGATCACTTTAGCCTTAAACACTTTTAAGGCAGCTGGCACAAACTGGTTGCCCCTATTAAAGAAGAAATGTGAGATGGCTGCTGCATTAATGCTAGCTAGGTTAATCATAGATTTGCGATGGTGTAACCAGGACATGTTGTAACTGAAATAGAGACCTAAGTATTTAAAATGCTTGACCTGCTCTATTTCTTTCCCATCAAATGTCCACTTTTGGATTTTGCAGGACTTAGCAAAAACTAATATTTTAGATTTCTCGTAATTGAGGAGTAGCTTATTCTCAAGGAAATATCTAAGGCATCTGTTCAGCAGACGCCTGAGCCCCACCCTTGTGCACGAGAGTAGTACAGTATCATCAGCATATAGCAGGATGGGTATTCAAAGGCAGCCCAGTTTAGGAGAGTGGAAATCTTCTTCTGCTAAGATGGAAGCCAAATCATTGAGAAATAAGTTAAATAGAAAAGGGGCAAGTATGCATCCCTGTTTAACTCCTTTATTAAAGGGAATTTTTGGTGTTAATTCCCCTTCAGATGAACATTTGATTTGGCAGGTGGTGGAAGTATGTAGCATTATAATTAGTTTTAGGAGTCTCTTATCAATGTTGGATTGATACAGTTTAGTCCATAGTAACTCTCTGTCAATAGAGTCAAAAGCACCTTTAAGGTCCAAGAAAGCTGTATAGAGTTTGGAATTTCTAGATGTGGTATATTTATCAACTAGGTGTGCTAAGGTAATACAATGATCTATTGTAGATTTGCCCTTGCAGAACCCAAGTTGTTCGGGGCCTAAAATACTTTGCTGGGACATCCATAAAGTTAGTTTAGTTAACAGATACTTGGCGTACAATTTGCCTATGGTGGAGAGAAGGCTAATTGGCCTATAATTAGAATGGTTTGTGTGGTCACCCTTCTTATAGATTGGGACTACAATTGCATTCCGCCAAGCATCGGGGATAAGTCCCATCTGATTAATCATGGTAAAGAGGGAAGCAAGAGGGGTAGCCCACCATTCTGGGTCAGTCTTTAAGAGCTCTGGGGGAATCAAATCAGGCCCGGGGGCTTTCCCAGACTTCAGTTGATTGATTAATTCTATCATTTCCTAAAATATGTTGTTATTTTTGGACTTATAAAAGCCTCAAGTGCCATTTCAGGGGGCTCTCAACCATTCCCTCAGATTCCTAGGCTGAGCCAGCAGTAAAATACCACACTGTGACAGGGTGAGACTGCCAGAGTTCTTCAGGAAAGAAGGAAACAGGTGAGTAGGGTGGCTCAGTCACAAAGGGAAATAAAAATGCAGGGGAAATCTTGCCTTTGAGGGAGGGAAGAGGACAACCACCCCCAAGTCGCCAAAGACAGGTTCTGAAGGAAAACAATAGGCAAATCTCCAGAATTCCAATAGGTGGCTCCCCAAAGTAACCCACATCCCCTGGCAAGTACTGGAACCCAGCAAGGCATGCCCAAAACACTCCCAGGCCCCCTCAGGCCCAAACACAAAACAGCTCACTCCTGGGTGAAATTTCTGATTATTCATCCTTAGCAGAACACATTGTATAGATAAAAGATCATCTGTTAGGAATGGTACAAATGCAATGGAAAGGGTTAGTCAAACAGGGATTTGCTTGTAGAAGCAGATATTTATTGAGGTAGATGTTTACTGAGGTGGACATTGTTTGATGAGGTAAATGTTGTGTTAAGTAGTAGATGTTCTTTCAGGAGGTAGGTGTTGGGTACTTTCTTTAGAGGGTAAAAGTAAAGGGGGGGTATCCATGGTTTTATTTCAGCAAGGGAATTTCAGTGAGAGAGGGTTGGGAGAGTATAAAACATGGATCCTCAGCCAAGACACACAGTAGCTAAGCCCCTCTCCTCAGCATGAGCGGAGAGATGAGGTGTCTCAGAGCCCTGAGTCCACCAAACACTCAAACTTCACCAGGGGACAGGTGTTCACAATTAGGGGGAGGGTATAAAATGTGGGTCCTTAGCCGAGGTACCCAGTAGCTAACCCCCTCTGCTTGGCCAGCCCCCCAGCACCTGACAGAGATGGCTATCCTCCCACCCAGGTACCAAGGCACTACCTGTGGACTGCATGCTGGATCACCCAGAGAGGAGGAGGAATGGGGGGAGATACAGGGGAACAACAGGAAGTCTGGATTTTACCCTGTGAGGTCCAGAGAGGAGTAGCCCAGCAGGGTGAGACTGACCTTGAGAAGGGTCATCCCCTTTGGCCATGTCAAGGCAGGGGCAGTGGAGGCTGGGAATGTCTCCCTTGTGGGAGAACAGCTGATCACTCTGGACACTGGTGGGAGGGCAGGAGAGGAGACTCATGGCCAACACAAGAGAGGTCAGGCCAGATGACAGCCTTGAGTGAACAGTACTCCAGGAGATTGACTTTGGAGGGCTCAGGGGACTCAGTGAGGTACTCCTTCACCTCTGCCAAATCCTCTACCATTGCACAGCTGGCATCCCCACCACTGTTGACCTCCCAGTTCACCACTGACAACCAGGGCTTCTCCCTGGTTGGGCTATTTGAGGCAAAGGTGCTGGGCTGCTGCTCCTGCTCCTCCTCAGTCTCTTCCACCCACTATTCCCCTTGACTATGTCTGTTGGCCTGCACCCTCCACACTGCTTTGCAGAGATCATGCTTCTATGAGCTCTGCGTTCTGGAGAGCAATGCTGCCTTTTATCTGGGGGTCATACATACAAGCCAGCTTGTACCCCCTTCCTTGCAGAGAGGATGCAACCTGGTGGTGATAGCCACCCACAACCTCTCCCTGACCCATGGGAGAGCAACCATCCCCTCGGGACCTGGCTCCAGTGTGGAGGCCAGCTCCTGGTCCAGCCTTTGAATCAGGAGGATGACTTACCCCAGGCTGGCTGTATGGGAGCAAAGCACACTAGTGGTGCCCTTGAAGACATGTACCATTTGGGAAATGGTTAGCCTGTTGTTGGAGCTGATGCTGAATTCTTTTCCCCATGCAGGAAGGAGCTACTCTTCTGCCATTCTGCACAATCATGGAATAGATGGAGTTTCAGCACGTAGGTAAGTCCAGGTTGTACCAGTGTTCAGGTTCATCCCCCTTCCCCTGCGTCTCACACAGCAGATGGTGGGCAAGAAGTGGGCAGCCAGGCACCATCAGGTCTCAAACAAGGACTGTTATCTCGAGGGTGGCCTTGACAGTGCTCCCCAGCTGTAGAGCATTCTTCACCACCAGGTGAAGCGTGTGACCAGGCAGATGATGCCTTTGAGGTGCACAGCCTTCATCGCTGCCAGCTGGTGTCTGTGACCATGTAGCCACAGATGATGTTGCAGCCACCCACTCACTCCCTCAGGCTACTTTGTATCTTGGTGACAATGTTTTGTGCCATGTGGTCTGCATCCATCCCCTGCACATGTATCCAGTTCGTGCCCATCCCTATTAATCACTAAACAGCTTCAGAGTCCAGATGCCCTTTTTCTGAAGTCATCAAATTTGTGCAACAAACCTTCAGATGAAAAGAGTTTTGACATTCCCACCCAATGAACTTCTGTAATACTTGAGGCAATATATGAATTCACTTTTTTGGTACCTTGACTGATTAGTTCTGATGTTAATTTTTGACCTGGTGAATTCCTCATATGGAGATACGTCATGGAAAGTGTTGTGTAAGACCCCCTCAGGTGAAAATAAAACAGCACCAAAGGGAAGTTATCACATCCAAGGAACAGCCTGAATAAAAATATTGTTTTGATTTTCCTATGGAGTCACTGGGACTGAGCTGTAGTTTTACCAGCAGGTGCTCCCTGCTCGGGCCGTATCCGTTAATGACTTTGCCTCCTGCCACCTTGTTCGGTGAGTGCTTTCTGCTCCAACAAACCTGTCAGGTATGTGCTATCCCAATTCAATCATAACAGTGCCTGGTAGGAGGAGAATGTGATCAAGTAAGATGTTGGCTGCCCTTCATAGCTCAGGCATTTCCTATAGGACCACAAATCAACATTGATACTGCAGCTGCTTAAGCAGGGGTGGCCAAAGGATTCTTGGCACCTGAGCCGAGGGTGCCCAAGCTGTCAGGAATACAGCACCCACCTTCCCCACCCCCCTGCCAGGCTGAGAGGAGGTGGAAAGATTACACCCACCCTCCTTGTTTTCTGCTGGTTTGATGAGGTGTGGCGGTGGTACAAGTTGGCCACTTGGTATCTCTGGTGGAGGGAGGGAGGGAATGTGGGAGCAGTAGGTTGGAGTGTCACCTGCTGGTGAAAGCAGGTGCGTGGATGGGGAGGGGAAGGGAGGCAACAGGGTTTTTTGGTATGCTTCCACTAATGTCTTTCTAAAGACATTAAGACTACGTTATGTATCCACCACTGGCTTCATATCAATATAGGGATGTGAGTACCTGATACAATAATCTCCCCAAAATAGTTTCTGGACAAGGTTTTCAATTAAGTTATTTGCACAACAGGAGCATGCTCTGTAGAGTGTTCAAAAAGTACAGTTAGTCCAGAATGTGGCACCACTTGCTAGGAATACAATAGAGATTTTTAAAAAAAAACTTTTTATTTTTAATTTTTAAAAAACACAATACAATAGAACTTCAATTTACAGGAATGGAACACAATATGGTACCTAAGCAAATCTACAGTTACAAAGGTAATATAATCCATCAATCAACATTCTTATGTCTGGTCAACAATATTGCTAAAATAGTGTTATACACTTGTAATGATCTGGAATGTTTGTATCTTGTGACTCAGCTTCCAATTCCATTAAGCTGCTTAAATGGCTTGTTATTGTTATTTAATGTGCTTAGTTTATTCTGGTAAGGCCCTATGATCTTGGCCCAGGATACCCATGAGAACCTCCATTTCAATCTGTATCCATTTGCCTGTGTACTCCGTTCATCAGATGAGGCTCTGCTCCAATTGTTGTGGCATTTACAGGTAAGCAGATGTGTTAAAGAGCCTGATGTGGCAAGCTCTCCTTGGAATCTAGGGCTGCCAAGTCAGCCCAGGGGGCAGAGGATCCCCCACTACAGAGGTTCCCGATCCGCTGGCCAGCATTCGGCCGGCGGGGGGAACCCCACCCCCGAAGTCGTCCAGTCAGGACGACTTCCCCAGCGTAATGACGTCACCTGGAAGTGCCGTCACCACGTTGGGGACGTTGCCGGGATGACGCTCTAGAAATCGCCCCAAAACTCTATGGATCTCCCGCTTTTACAACTGATCTCCAGCTGACTGAGATCAGCTCCCCTGGAGAAAATGGCTGCTTTGAAGGGTGGACTCCATGGCACTGGACCATGCTGAGCCCCCTCCCCTCCCCAAACCCCACGCTCTCCTGGATCCACCTCCAAAGTCTCCAGGTATTTCCCAACCCAGACCTGGCAACCCTATTGGGGGGGGGGGGGTTAACTCTCCAGGTTTTTTTTCCATGTTTTCAGATTTTTCTGCAAACCTGGTGAATCTCCCAAGTTTGCAGAAAAATCTGTTTTTAGTCAGTGCGGGCCCAATTTACAGATTTAAATATCTGCAGATCAGCCCACCCTTGGCTATTAGATATAGAGATATCTTGCTTGCATTGATCTTAATTATGTTTTACGGATTCTGATATATGAACCACTTAGAGTGGCAGGAATGGAAATCTGAAAAAAACAAATTCTTTGAGAGTAGCGAACACACACACACATACACACACACACGACTTTTCTTTTAAGGGTATTAAAATATAGAATTGGAATGATCGCTTTCTCACTTGTTTCAACCACCCATGGCAATTTGATTGAGCTTGTTTTGTCCATTCAGCTCATTCCTTCTTTGACCATGGTGGACGGAGGCTATTTTTAAATTATATGTTTGCATACATATTCAACCACACCTGACATAAACAGATACTCCTCTGAGTACAGAAATTCCGACCTCTCTTTATTGAGCAGTCATGTTTTACAAGGGATTGGCAACTACTGATTACTTTTTACAACGTTTCCTTTGCAACTAAATGGTGAAATTATGGCTAATTGTCACTAACTGGACAAAGTGCCCAGTGTGTTTATTGCTCTACAGTTGTTTTTATAACACTTGACCCTGGGGGGGGGGGGAATCCACTAGTAAAATGTCTCCCGTTACTACAGGACATCTTGTCAGAGAAGCCAGAGAAAAAGGTATCACTTCTTTCCCATGCTTTAAGAAACCATTTATTTTTTTACAAATCAGACCCTCCCGAGTTTATCCTTGGACGAAATACAGTTAAGGAATTAAATGTGCTTTCTATTTTGTTTTATTTATTTTAAGGTAACAGAGAAAAGGAAAAGACTATTTAAATGTTCAGCAAAATTCCACTCAATGATAATTTGTTAAATGCTTTATATGTGGATATGCATGTGCAAGGACAGTTTTAAAACTATAAAAAGAATACCCCAACTGGTGGCTAGGGGTGATAGGTTTACCATTTGCCTCAATAATTTGAGGAGTGGGAGAAAAATGGGAGGAATGGTGCTGATGGAGGAATTTCCCCCGAATCTCTATGGGAAACACCTAGAAGTGATGTCATTGACCTTCCATCTGGAACAGTAATCTTATCCTCCGTGACTTCTAGGAACTTCCCCAATCTCTGTGGTAAAGACCATATATATATGCATGCTGAAATCTTTTGTAAAAAGTAGTAAAATTGTTCAAGGGATCAAATGATCAGTGTGTTTGCAGTTTTTTTTTTTAAAGAGAGTTCAGCATCTCCAGCCCTGGCTGTTACTTATACATGTAACTGGTTCAAGAAATCTTAAAAGTGTTATCCTTAAGTATATAAAATTTTACAACAAGTTAAGATTGGCCTTCATAAAAATTCTGTCAATTGTAAGCCAATCTCAAGAATAACTTTGTGAAGTAAAATAATTTAGTTTGATTTTCTTGTTTTCTTTGTACCCCATAAAACACTAATTTTTGTGCCTAAAGTTGTTCTTCACCCCACCCACATGGCTGGTTTTTCCATCCCCGATACCTGAGTTTCATGCTTGTAAAAAACAATTTCATATCAGAAATCTGTGTTTCAGTGGCATTTGAAGCATTCCAAAATAAATGCAATGCCTACAAACTCAGGAAATTAACTGAATTTCAAGTTCTTTATTTTGGCACTAGTTTATCATCCAGGAGTGACGATCTCAGATTTCAACTGGCTGACTCAGGTTTTGGAAGGTATTATTCTCAGGTTGACAGGTTAAAATTTCAAGGTCACCAGCCAACCTAGACACTTCAGGGCTTCTTCTGAGACTTCTCTATACACCTGGGTTTAATAATTGCTGCACATGTAAATTGAGCACAATAATCACCAGGCTTTTGATAGGCCTCCCTTGATGGGGGCACATCCAGCCTGTGCTGAGGACACTGCACTGGCTGCCAATAGCATACCAAATTCGCTTCAAGGTGCTGGTTCTTACCTTTAAAACCCTATATGGCCAGGGTCCGACATACCTGAGGGACCGCATTTCCCTATATAAACCCCAGAGACCAGTACGGTCAGGGTCGCAGAACTAACTGACCCTGTCGGGTCTTGAAGATGTCAGGCTTGCCATCAACAGGGCCAGGGCGTTCTCATTGGTGGCTCCATACTGGTGGAATGAGCTCCCAGAAGAGATTGGGGCCCTGTGAGACCTTTTACAGTTCTGCAGGGCCTGCAAGATGGAGCTCTTCCACCAGGCTTTCAACTAAGGAGCTCCCCTCACTAGTACCATCAACTAGCCCGGCCCACAATTCCAACAATGGGTCTACTCCATCGTGACTTAAGAGGCCATTGAGATGGTAAAATGTCTGTAAGCACTTTTGAAAGCAATATCACACCATCTTATGGAATATTACTAGCACCTTGATTTTATTGACCTTATGATTTTATTGTATTGAATTATTTAAATGCTTTTAATGTTTCTTAATGGTAGCTGTGTACCAACTTTGTAAGCCACTCTAAGCCTGCTTGTGGGGAGGGTGGGGTATAAATTGAACCAATAAATAAATAATAATAGATAAATAATCTGGCACTAACAACTCAATGACTTTTTACATTTAGCTAATTCCCATGTTTTTAAGGAAAACATCCTTAATTATGTGGTTAATATAGGGTTGCCAGTTGGGACCTGGCAACTAATGATGGGAGTTCATTGGGGGCCCTCACTGGCTATGTAATAAAGTTGCAGACAGAGCACTGATGTAACTTCCTGTGTGCCTAGAAGCAGGGTTTTTTTTGTAGAAAATGCTCAGCAGGAACTCATTAGCATAATAGGCCACACCCTCCCAGGATCGGCTTCCCCAGGTGCCCCGTGGCTTGTGGGGTGCATGGAGAACCCAAGGGAAGGAAGGCAGTTTCTGGATGGGCTTCCCCAGGCACCCCAAGGTTTGCAAGGCACCTGGGGAACCTTGGCGGGGAGGAAGCTGTAGGTGTGGCCAATTCAGAAGCCAGCTGGAACTCTGTTCCTGTGCATTCCTGCCCCAAAATAGCCCTGCCTAGAAGTGATGTGAGCATGCTGCTGAGGGATGCTGGGGATGCTCTGCATTTGGGCAAAACTCTATTACCATTGCAACTTTCTTACCATTTCATTGCAGTACAGTTTTACTTTTTTTATTTCAGGTATCTACAGACATATCAATAAAACATTTCTAAAAAATACTCTGTGTGTGTGTGTATATATGTATACAATAAAAATATAGTGTTAAAGATTTAGAGACTACAAACCAGCATTTTTCCTCTGCATACTTTACGATTTACCCAAGTTCTTATATGATTGATTGATTGATTGATTGATTGATTGATTGGGATTTCTATCCCATCCCAGCCCATACCTCCAGGCGATCTGGGCACGAGGGCACATCTATATGTTAAAGAGCATCAGGGACAACACCCCTTAAGGCACTCCACATTCCAGTGGGTGCCTTTGGGAAAGCTGATCCCCCAATGCCACTCTTTGTCCCTGACTTTGGAGAAAGGAAACAAGCCACTGCAAGGCTAGTCCCTGGATTCCAATGTCTATGTCAATATTTATTTATTGTTTCAATTTGTATCCTGTCTTGCTGGACAAGCTGGCTCAAGATGGCTAACAGGATTTAAATACTGAGAACAATACAGAGTTAAAACCATTGAAAGAATACAGTACAAAGTTAAAACACAACAGTGAATAAGTAGGAACAAACAGATGATGGCGGTATTCAAAATCACAGCATCCAACAGTATCTCAGGCCGGAAGATGTTCTATGGCACATTCGCCAGTGGTGGCTCCTAATCGAAAGCTTGGTGGAAGCGCTCCATTTTACAGGCCCTGTGGAACTATAAAAGGTCCCACAGGGCCTTGATGTCCTCCGGGAGCTCATTCCACCAGTATGGGGCAACCACTGAGAAAGCCCTGGTTCTGGTGGTAGTCAGCCTGGCTTCATTCGGGCCAGAGAGAGTCAGGCAGTGTTGTTCTTGGATTAACACGTGGAATTCTCTGCCATAGGGGGTGGTGGCGGCTACAAGCATGGACAGCTTCAAGAAGGAATTAGATAAACATATGGAGCAGAGGTCCATCAGTGGCTATTAGCAGCAAGGTATAGATAGGAACTCTCAGTCTGGGGCAAGTGATGCTCTGTATTCTTGGTGCTGGGGGGGGGGCAACAGTGGGAGGTCTTCTAGTGTCCTGGCCCCACTGTTGGACTTCCTGAGGGCACCTGGTGTTTTTGGCCACTGTGTGACAGAGTGTTGGACTGGACGGGCCACTGGCCTGATCCAACATTGGCTTCTCTTATGTTCTTAACGTTGGATTAGTAAGAACAAAGTCTGAGTCCAGTGGCACCTTTAAGACCAACCAAGTTTTAGTCAGGGTATAAGCTTTCATGTGCATGCATACTTCTTCAGATATCTGCTGCTTCAGACCAACATGGCTACCCACCTGCATCTATTGGATTATTATGAAATCACTGTTTATTGCATTCCTTCTTCAAAGGAGTTTTCTTTAAACAGAACAACCCTATAAAGCTAGGCTTGCAACAGAGTGACTGTCCCACGGGTCAACCAATGAACTTTGTAAGAGGGATGATTGGAATCCAAGACTCCCTAGTTCTAGTCTGATAACTTAATAGCTACTCTGTGCTCAAATCCCAATTCATGCCTTGGCAATATGTTAAAGAACTACTGAAAGAACACTGTTTCTTTCCAAGTTAAGTTTATAAGACTTGTTTTTCAGGCAATTTGTATTTTGTACTTGGATGTAAATACATAATTGAGTTAATTCTGCATATTTGGAGTAATGAAAAATGTTGTGGGGGGTGGGGTTGGTGGCTGCTTATTACCTGTGCTAAAAACCTGAAGTTCAGCTATGCATCTTAAGTAGCTGATGTTATTTCCATTTATATACATCCTTAGTACTTCAAAGGGGGTATGTAAGCCGATAATTTTTTTAAAAATCACAGCATAGCTTTTCGTAGTTGCTACATGATTACATTTAACAGTATAATTTGGATATATTTGTCGTGCTATATTCACCATAAATTTTAAAAAGTGGTCTTCAATGAACTGTTTCAGTTGGATTCTTTTCCGTGGCTGCAAGTTGGCCACTAGATCCACTGTAAACTATGTCATTAATTGTTTTTTAAAAATAAATATACAACAACATCTGTCAAAATCTTATAAAATTAATAAGGCTCTAAAATATTTTGAACACTCTAATAGTTTGAATAATTGATGTCTTATAAACTCCATGAATATATTCATGACCCCCTCTTACTAATGAAAGGGTTGTTTCGTGTTTACACCCCTTTGCAGGGTTTGTGGCCCTCTCTGTTAGGGTTGATGGTAGGTCAAAGAGATTTAGTCAAACAGCCAACATGGTGCAGTGTTTCAAGTATCAGTCAAGGATCTTGAAGAACCCTAGCTTGAACCCCAACTCTACCATGGAAGCTCACTGGGTAACCTTAAGCCAGCCACACACTCTCAACCTAACACCTCTCTGAGGATGGTTGTTATGAGGATAAAATGGAGGGGGAGAGAAGAGAACAATGTAAGCCACTGTGGGTCTCCATTGGGGAGAGAGGCAGGGTATAGGGTTGGCAACTCCAGCTTGGAAAATTCTAGATGTGGTGGAGTTTGGAGAGGGAAAAGTGTTCAGCAGGGAGATGATTCCATATAATCCACCTTCCAAAGCTGGCATCTTCTTCTTTCAGAGCCAGTTTGGTGTAGTGGATAAGTGCACATACTCTAATCTAGGAGAACTGGGTTTGATTCCCCACTCCTCCACTTGCATCTGCTGGATGACCCTGGGCAAGCCATAGCTCTGTACCAGCTGTTCTCTGAAGGACAGTTGTCTCAGAGCTCTCTCAGCCCCACCTACCTCACAGGGTGTTCTGTTAAGGGGAGGGGAAGGGGAAGGAGTTTGTAAGCCGCTCTGAGACTCCAAGTGAGTGAAGGGCGAGATATAAATCTAATTTCTTCTTCCTCTTCTTCCAGGGGAACTGATCTCTTAGTCTGAAAATCAGTTGTAGTTCCAGGAGAACTCCAAGCCTCACCTGGAGGATGGCAACCCTAGTAGCATATAAACGAATTAATAAAATAAATAAGTTAATTTTCTACTTGGATGTACTTTAAAAAAATAGAGGCATTCAAAAATGGCATCCCTCCTGTACTCTGAAATGGTATTGTCCTTTCCATCACTACACGGCTGCCATCTCTTTCCCATCTTGTTCTGCTGCATGCATTGACCCAGCCTAAGGGCCCTTTCCTTGTGCACTGGCATTGTTCATTTTTTGTGGGTGAATTTTCAAAGGGCAACTTGGTGCCCTTTCAGAAACTGCAGCTGGCCCATCAACACCAAAGCCCCCCCCCTTTCCCCCCAGAAAGGAGATTCTGAAGTAACAACAATGTACGAAGATGCCATATTGCCTTGGTTTGAAAAACCTGCTTTCCTGGCAGAAAGTCTGTTCAAACACCACAGATACTCAGCTAAAAAGCTGTTGTCCTAAAATATATTCCTTTGTTAAGTTCTTGCTGCTAACCCTTGAGGGTATTGACAGCCTATTATTTTTCATATGTGCCATCTCTACCCAGGAAACTGAAAGAATTACTAATTATATCCTTTGCAAAGGAGGCTAGCAGAATGGCTTTTGTTCACCAAAAATTCTTAAGTCTATTTGACATGCACATGGAATTCACTATGGATTTCCCCCCCTCCCTTCCTAATGTACATCCACTTTAGTTGCATGTGAAGTTTGGCATTTGAAGCTAATTGTACACTCTGCTTGGGCTGCTGTGTATTCAGCCAGTTTGCTTGGCTGTGCACTGCATTTGTACTTAAGGCTTAATTGATCATTTTGCAGAGGGTTTTGTATGTTGTTTTTTGTGTGATTGACATTGGCACTATTATTTTTAAAGGTTGCACTAGCACTGCTGGAAAAGGCCATGGTGGTAAGCAATTAAAATGAAGGTCACTAAAATAAATCTATTAACAAATGCACAATGTTTCTGTAGACTATTTTATACCCTCAACCCCTGCTAGAATGCTGTTTCATGAACGACTGTACAAAGAAAAAAAAAAGATGTTAAAACTTGATTGTGGTGCTGTGAGTTTACTGGGCAAGAGAGAGGGAGAGAGAGAGAGAGAGAGGAAAGTCTGATTTTTATAGACAAGCCAATCTATGGCCTCATCACTGCAAAATTCTTTGTTGCGTACCGAAAGAGAACACTTTCTCAAAAAAACAACTGTGATCCTCTCAAAAAAGGATAAGAATAAACCCTGACACCTGGATAGCCCAGGCAAGCTCAATTTTGTCAGTTCTTGGAAGCTAAGCAAGGCTGACCCTGGCAAGTATTTGGATGGAAGAGCTCCAAAGAATATCGGGGCCAAGAGCAACGTTCCCTCTAAGCTGTGGAGTCCTGTGAGCAAAAATTCTACTTTGTGAGTTACTGCCATTAAAGTTGTAAGCAAGCGATTTGGCTAGTGCATACATTAGTTTGCTCTGGAGCCATCCTTCCTGCGCTAAGACGAAAATGTGTGAGCCAGAGGCTAAAAAACTGTGAACTAGCTCACACTAACTCAGCTTAGAGGGAACAGTGGCCAAGAGGCAGAAGCAGGCTATCAAGCCACTTCTCTGAACGTCCTCCATGCCCCAGTAGGAGTCATCAGAGGTTGCCATGATTTCCAGGCATGGGCACGCATGCACACACACACACAACCCCACCCCCAAAGGATAAGAATAATTAAATATGACAAAAACTTCTTGTAGGCTGCAGTCACACACATTGAATAATCCACTTTTAATCTACTTTCAGTGCACTTTCCAATTGGATTTTTACTGTGTGGACTGACAAAATCCAGTTGGAAAGTGGATTGAAAGTGGATTGTTTAGCATGTGTGACCACAGCCATAGTGGGGTGCCTCCTGCTTGTACGGGCAGCACACATGTGGTCTTATATCACACATATAGCAACTACACTGGCAGGAACTTAGCTGAGGAGATAATTCCAGCCCACCACACTGCCATTATGGTTGGTGAGGAGATGAATATCCTTTCCATGTCTGGCTGCTGCCATTACCATCTCCAGCTGTTTTTGTTTTGTTTTTTGCCATCAAGTTGCAGCTGGCTTATGGAGACTTAAGGAAACTCCTGGGCTAGGGAGAAGATGAGGCCAAAGAACCACAAGAAATCTATGTTAACAATATGTGAAGAAACAGGGGCATAAGAGGTCCTCATGACATCACTGGTGGAGGAAAGTGGAGAGTCAGATTGCAGCCAATTTATGGTGACCCTGTAGGATTATCAAGGCAAGAGTCATTCAGAGGTAATTTGCCATTGCCTGTCTCTGCATAGCAACCATGGACTTCCTCAGTGGTTGCCCATCCAGGTAGTAACAAAGGACAAACCATGCTTACCTTCCAAGATCTGATGAGATCAGGCTAGCCTAAACTATCTAGGTTAGGGCCACTACCACGTTGGAACCAGTGAATTCAGACTAAATTTTCCAGTGGCAGAATGGAACTTGTCCACTCCCCTTCCACTGCAGCCCATAGCTATCCATGAAATGCTACTCCTGTGGCACAGGGGACTAAAGGAACAATACAAGGGCAGGCTGCAGCGGGAACAAGGATTTGATGGAAATTGCCAATTTAGACTGGACCAACCCAGTATCTCCGGGCAAAAGCTAGGGGGAAAAGTTTGCTTCACTTATCAATTGCAGCACTTGTGCTTTCTACAGTAGGCAAGCATCATTTCTTTCATTTGTTTTCCTTAAACAGAAACATTGCCAGACTGAGGGCAGAAAGCAGTGCCTTCGTCCTGTTTTAGCTTTATGGTAATGTCACACCACCAATTAAACATGCCTATGGGAGTATGCCTGAAATGAAGGTGAGAACAGTATTTACTCTGGATTATTATTATTAAAGGGAATAGAAACAAAATGGCCGCCAGCAGTGTTGGCTGGCAGAACTGAAGGGACAAAGCAATGAAATAAATGGAGAGGGTAGTTTTTGTTATACCTGTTGAAATACACATCATTAAGAGAAAAGAATATATTTCTGAACTGAGATTTGCTCTGACTTTATCCCCTGCTGATTGCCTGAATCCTAGGGAACTAACGGTATGATCAGTTCTTGTGAAGACTTCCTAAATGATGTTGCCACCTGGCCTGTATTCTCTGTAGGGTTATTTAAAAGATGCATTTAATAGTGCACACACAAAAATGAGGTGAACTACAATGGCTGTGTTCTCAGTAAGCAGGTCACTAATGACTGGCCATGATCATGACTGTCTTCTGCTCAAGAAGATTTTGCTTGCAAGAACAAAAGCTATCACAAGCTCCATCACAAATTTACTACAAATTGCCAGGGTTTTACCTGTCATGACCTCCTCCGCCCAGCCCAGTGACTCCAACATGGAGTCTTAAGGAGAAAAGATCTAGGAGGACCTAGAGACACCAGAGAGGGCCCAACACTGCAGAGGTGCCTGCTGCCAATGTTCCAGCAGAGCCAAAGGCCCCAGTCCTGCCAGAGTCTGCAAAGGAAACCTTGCCACGGGCCCCTGAAATAACCCCAAGTCCTCTGCCAGGCGGGCCACAAACCCAGGCCCACATCCCCCCAGGGGATGCTCTCACTGTGCACAAATGGCAGTAGCAGAAGGCCTGGGCTGAGGTGGCCCAAAGGAAGTAAAGTTCTTGACTGGCTGCACACAACACCCCATCTTAGAGCCAGCAAAAAAAGAAGAATTCTTCCCAGGATCCTGCACAGAGCTACATTATGCTCCAGAGGAGACCTGACTGGCTGGCCTGGCCTGCAGAGTGCAGGGGATTACCTGTAGCCCAGGTGGTTATTGTACAAGTGCAAAAATGCTCAGCACCATGCTTGAAACAAATTCCACAAAAAAAACCCTGAGGCAACCCAACGAGAATCTGGTGGTCATAGGCACATCAAAGTTCTCAGCATCACTACTTATGTCAAGAGTTTTGGAGTTTTCTAACCATCTTAAATCATGAGTCTTTTTACCACTTTTAGATTTTTATTTACTTTATTCATGTCCTGTTTTTCTTCCCAGAGGGGATCCTGTGAGGTAGGTTAACCTGAGAGTTTGTGACTGTCCCAAGGTCCTCCAGCAAGCTTTCATGGCAGAGTGGGGATTTAAGTCTGGGTCTCCCAGATCCTAGTCTGGCACTCTGACCACTACACCACACTGGATGTCCTATCCTGAGGTCATGGGAAGATGAACATACATGAGCAGCCTGGTTCGTGCCACCCTTAGGGAGCGTATTACTTCAATTTTAAAGAAGATCAGCTGGTCACTAATTTCCAGACTCAGTTCAAGTTACTATAATTGCACTTTACAGCCATATACAGTCTGGAATCAGATTATTTCAGAAAAAAACTGCTTCTTTATGGATCTACTGACTGACATTATATATTCTGTTACATATGCCAGATTTAGGTATATAAGGACTAGGGTTTACCTGCTCTGTGTGACTCAGGAAGTGGATTCTCTTTGAACTTTGGGTAAGGTGTTTAAGGTGGATCTGTTCAGCAAGACTTTTGGAGATGGCTAATGTTAAATCTTTTCACAATTATTCCATTTTTTTAAAAAAAATTACTGATTAGGATCCCATGACTTTCCTCTGCTTGGTAGCATCTTTTTTTATCTAAAGAAGCTTTGATTCAATGGAAGAAGACTTCAGTGACCCTAGGAAGGTCCCACCTCTCTGCTGGCAGAAGAACATGGCTGGATTATACTCTGATTCCAGAATGGAGTTTCTATTGGCACAAGGATTTCCATCTACAGCGCATGATTTTCCTTCTTCTCCCTTCAGTGGCAGGCTGAAATGCCCCATTTCAGTGGGCTGCTGCAGGAGAAGGGAGGCGGGAAATGAATACTCTGCAAGTTGAAAGTCTTTCCCTCATGGAAACACTATTCTGGATCCAGAAACCATGGTGTGTGACTTGTAGATATCACTCACTAATTTCAGTGTACTGTGTATACAATCACAGTTATAAGAGGCTCACACAGTACATTTTTTTAAAGAATAGTGGTCCTTCTCTGTTTCTTTTAAATGCAACTGCTAGATGCATATTTGTGCCACTGTCTTCAATGAATTCTTCATTGCCTTTGGTGACAGTGGGAAAACACTGAATATTTAAGAGTGAATCATTGCCAACAAAAATGGGAGGGTCAAAGCAAAATTATACTTGACTTTTTTTTTGTTCTGCATGCTGTTTTTTGCAGTCCAAAAAGTTATTTTATTTGTATATCATTCATCTATTGGAAACTTGAGACTACACCTTGGATACTGAAGACTGTAAATAGATGCCTTTATTATAGGTCTTGGAAGGTACTGTGGGCTGACATTTTGACAGATGCTTGCACACAAGTGGCTAAAAATATTGCTCGCAATATTTTCCCTGGCTCTCCATGGTTATGCATTTGTTTATCTTGTTGCAGTGTTGCTTTTCCTGTAGATATTTATGCAGGGGGTGATGGATTCGGAGGCTGACAAAAATGGATGCATCAGCAATTAATTTGCCATCTGCCATAGCTGCATGAGGGAATGTGGAATAATTTTCCACCCAGTGTTACTATGATGTTAAGTTAATTGTTGAGAGTATACAAAAGAACTTTTGAGTCATGGTAGAAGACAGTCATTACTTGGCATTTTGAAGGCAGTGTTTTGCAAAAGAAATGTGATTCTACACATACCTGCTCTGGGCAGGTAGTGGGCTTTTCTCTTTTACAGTATAGGACTGGGAAGAAAACTGATACAATGAAAGAGGGGAATTGCTCTCTTACTGAAAGCACTTCTTTCTATATTGATCTTGTTTGTAGGAGATGGAAAGGTCCCAAATATTTTTGTGTAGATATACATATACACAACCAGATATATTCAGTGGCAAGGAAATCACATAGATGGCATTTTTCTTTGTTAGTCACATATACAGCTCCACAGATGTAAGATTCCCTTTGACTCGGGCTGAGCTGAGTATTTGTAATTTACTATTTCTGTGTCCAAACATATATTTTGGATAAAGAAACGGTTGTTCAGTGAACTGCACTCATAGCGCTTGAAATATCAATTTGTTTCTAGAGCAGTGTGTGCTATTTTCCTTCAGTACCTTTTATGCTGCTATCCTTTTCACATAAGAGCTAAAAATGACAGGTGTAAAATAGCTGGATAAAATTTGACCAGTCAGGTGAATCCAAGTAGGATTTTTTGAAAGATTCAGTTGGAACGAATCTAGACTCAAAAGAAAACTTACAGGTTTGTGTGCATTTTGTTTTCATAGCTGGACTAGTGTGTTATGAACCCTTTAAAGCTTCCAAGACCATTTCCAAGTCAGCTCAGCTTTAAGAATTTCAAAGTCGTTCACTATGGAAGTGGGAATTAATAACTTGAACCATCAGTAGTTTTTCATCTCCTGCCTTTAATTTTATAAATTATGGTATGTCTCCAAAACAGCACAGTAAACTGTTATTTAGTCCC
This sequence comes from Lepidodactylus listeri, assembly GCA_029233225.1. NCBI lineage: Eukaryota > Metazoa > Chordata > Lepidosauria > Squamata > Gekkonidae > Lepidodactylus > Lepidodactylus listeri. Next base: position 51,830,647 of record JARCFY010000001.1, on the reverse strand, counting down.
CACACTATTGTTCTTGAAAAGAAAAACTATTTAAAAAAAATTACAATATTTTTTTTGAAAAAAGGTGACAGTTTGTAATGAAGAACTGACCCCCCCCCCCACACACACACAGGTATTTGCTGTGTTCTGCTGTGAAAGACCACATAAGAGTTTAGTGCTTGCTTTTGATGCATTTGTGGCCCACAAAGTCAACAGGAAATTACTACATATTTTGAATAAAAAGGGAAAGGGGAAAAGGCTGATATAAATATCTTCTTTGTATCGGCTCAGATTAGATAAGTATCTGTTCTTTCTCAAACCACACTTAAGCTGTCATCTGTATGCTTATTGTGAGAGACTATTCCCTCAAAGTATTCTTTTTATCTTTAAACCTTTTCCTGACCAGACAGAGAAATTTCTAAAAGCTGAAGTACTGTTTATTTTACGGATGATTATTCCAGTTCTTATATAAAGACTTCATTTCTTTTCTTTTTTTGCAGGCTAACACAGAAAACGTGTCTGTATAAAATGTGTTAGAATTATAAGGAAAAACAAGTATGTCGTGTCATCGAGGAAAAAAGTGACATCTGCTTATCTCACATTGGAAAACAGTTTGCAGAAGAATGACTTCTTGCTGTAATTGCTGTTTCGCCTGTCTCTGTTTCAGCTCTTTTCAAAATATGCTCCCAATGAGGCTGAATAAAGTGGCATGTGAGAAAGCTCATCTGATCTTTGCAGCTGGTGACAGGAGAGACAGTGGTAGGTGACCAGAAATGAATGCATCAAGTGGTTAAGAAGCTGAAGAGACCAGAGCTCAACCAGGGTGATGAAAAGTGTGAGGGAGATTAGAATGTAAGAATGCCAAAGGGAACGTTTAGTCTATGTCTCAGGTCAGGGAGAAAGGGGCAGAGATGGAGATTAAGGGGGGGGGGAATGGATTCTTTTTTTCTTCCTGGGAAACCATGAAGAAAAATACCACAAGTCAGCTCACCTCCTCTCAGTGAGGAACTGACCTTCCTTCTTCATTTGGGTTTATGTAACAATGCTACTCCTTTGAGAATGTATCAGCCTTGCTCTGTCATTTGACCTTAAAGGTGTGTGTTTAAATTGAGTTTCTTTATCCCTTTCAGAAGCCAGAGGGACCTGGCATATGAGAACTTGAATGTAGCCATTGTATGCAACTGTGCCACCACACCGTTCTTCCTTTAAAACTCCAGGACTATTTTCACATCTACCATTTTAACAGATACACCTTATGACTGATACCCAGCATTTATATTATGCTTTTTCTAAGTTCACAGTTCACAACAACCCATAAAGACAGGCATTCTGTAATCTTCATATTACAGAATGTGGTCGGAACTAGGAATAGACATTCCTGTTTAAAACCATCAATTGACCTGGAATTTGGACTACCTGATTTATACTCATACTTTAATTTTACATCAGTTGGTGACCTTTTCTTTTCTTTTCCTGACTGGAAGGTTCAAAGTTTGAAGGGGCTGCAAACAGAACTTCCCAACAGAGCTATGTTGATCTGCTAATTACAAATCTGTGTTTCCAGAATTCCACAAACTCCTGTATCACTTATGGGAGGAGGTGAGCAGAAATGTGAGGAACACAAGGTAACATAAAAGAATTCATCAGATGCAAAATGAAGTACAAAGTAAACCATTGCTTCAGTTCACAAGCAAAGCTGGAAAATCTTTTTTTTTTTTTTAATATATGCCATTAGTGATTTGATCCATTGTTGCAAAAGCAGCCATGAAACTGAGGGACTGTGTGTTTCTGGCTATTGAACTGGCGGGGGAGGGGGGGAGTGGTTGAAGGACCAGTTCTCAAAATTTAAGTATAAAAATATAGCTGTGTGGGTTTCTGAAAATGTGTCCTACTGCTTCTACTACTTAATCGTAGTGGCAGTGAACACAAAACAGCATCACAATCCCATGGAAACTGTATGCTTATATTTAGAAAACAGTTCTGGTCACCTTCAGAAAAGCATGTATTCACTTAAAAAGTGCCCCTTTCACTCCATAATGAAATGCTTTAAGCACTCTTGGCTGGTTTTGTTTTGTATGTCAACTGCCCTCATAGTTACAAACAGATAGTTTGTGCAGCCTCAGTTCAATATAGCATGAGCAGAAATGCAGACATGTTGGCATTTTCAAAAGCTGAACTATTTCTAATCAGTTGTTTTTCAGGGAAGGAAGAGAGGGAGTGGACCAGATCTACACCCCTTCCTCTTCCAAACACTTTTTCAAAAAAAGAGGCTATGGTTGCACAACTTTAGGTATTGAATCAAACTAGGGAACCATACATACAACATTTGATTGTCAATGTGAAATTCCCCAGCCTGCTAGGAAGGTGTGTTTAAATGCTTGCTTCCATGCATCTCCAGGCCCTTTTTATTTCTCTTTTTGGAAGGTCTCCACTCCTCCAGCTTTCCAGGGGTTGCCAGCTGATACTTAACAGTGCAATCTTAGGCAGAGTTGCATCCTTCTGAGATCAGTGAAATTTAAGGAAGGTTGTTTGGGAAGTCTGGTGGAATGCTGGGGGGGGGGGGGAGGGAGAGAACCTCCCATGAAATATTTTCTCTTTTGAAATGGGTGGAATGATTTTTAAGACAAGGTTTTAATCACACAGAATATATAGTATAAAGATTTTTAAGTCGGACTAACAACAGAACTAGATGCTGGAGACATACACATATTTATTGTTCAAACGTGACTAATTTTGTCCACCATGGATATCCTGTAATGTGTATGATTATAATATAGTATAGAAACACTGTTTTCAGTATTAAAAGGTTTAACTCAACATTCAGATATACTGCTAAGGCTAAGGTCAAATCTACATCTGACTTTCCTGCTGGAATCATTCTAGTTTTTTTTTTTAAACAAAACCCTCATCTATACCTGTTCCTAGTTTCAAACCATACTTGTTCTAGTTTAAAAATCATAGTCTACATTTGTTAATTGCCCTCCTGTGGTCAAGCTAGCATTACACTGCTTTAGGTTAAATCTACATCTGACTTTCCCGCTGGAATCATTCTAGTTTCAAAAAAACCCATCTATACCTGTTTTTAGTTTCAAACCATACTTGTTCTAGTTTAAAAATCACTGTCTACATTCGTTAATTGCCGTCTTGTGGTCAAGCTAGCATTACACTGGAAAAATGAAAAAATACCAGAAGTGTGGGAATGGTTGAAAAAATTGTTATATATGGCTGAAATGGATAAATGGACTAGAAAGTTGAATAATCTATACTCAGAGACTTTTTTAGAAGATTGGGAGGATTTGAAAGAATATGTTGAAAAATATTGGGACATGAAAAACTACATTTATACATGGTTATAATAGCATAAAGGAATAGAAATTGAGTATATGAATGTACTAAGGATAATTAGATAATGAACTTGTTTTTTAGAATTATATAAGAATATAGAAAATAAGAATTGGTATATAAGTATTTTAAAGATATATAACCTTTACCAGAAATATAAACATAGAGATAAATATTACTATTTTGGATAAAGTGGAAAATGTGTTATGCTTCAGATGTGGTGGGAAACCACCAATACAAGATAAAAGCAAGACTATACAAATAGAACAAAATGTTATATAATATGGAAAAAAAGGATTTGTATAAAACAAATATATTAATTTTAATGTTTTGAAAAATAAAAACTTTCTTAAAAAAAAAAAAAAGCTAGCATTACACTGCTTTAGGTTAAATCTACATCTGACTTTCCCGCTGGAATCATTCTAGTTTCAAAAAAAAACATCTATACCTGTTTCTAGTTTCAAACCATACTTGTTCTAGTTTAAAAATCACTGTCTACATTCGTTAATTGCTGTCTTGTGGTCAAGCTAGCATTACACTGATATAAACAGATCCTGTTGCTTACTGCTCTTCAGACCCAGGGAGTGAAATTTGAAACCAGTGTGAAAAGAGTGTAGGAAAAGACAGCAGTCAAACTACTTTAGAGGGGAGGTGTAGATTTGGCCTTAAACAGACCCTCTTGCTTACTACTCTTCAGAACCAGGGAGTGAAATTTGAAACCAGCGTGAAATGAGCATAGGAAAAAACAGCAGTCAAACTACTTCAGAGGGGGGGTGTAAATTGGACGTAATATGGCAGTATGAGTCTGTTTCTAGTGTACTTTCTTTTCTTTTGTATGTTCTGGTTTTTCATTCCCCCCCTCCCCCGCCTATCAGATGTGCTTAGGTAGCACAGAATGCAGCAGTCGCAGGTCTCTCTCAAATCCTTTGAGTATACACTCATTTCTTTCTTGTAGCATTTCAAGTTTTATAAGGTATTTGTGGTTTTAGAGTTCATAAATATGTCACATAGTGCAATTGTATAAGCTGATGAAGTTATAAGCAATGCAAAATGAAGTTCTTAAAGCAGTTAAATAAGGTGAAGTTTGATAAGATAGTAAGGTGTCCCAGCATGGTGGGTGGAGCCTGCCAGGACTGGAGGTACATGCTGTAAATTTGGCTGCACAAGGGCACTGTCATGCAGCTATGAAGGCAAAAGTAAATCTGATCCTGGAATAAATTAAAAGGGTGGGAATTTGGATGCTTCTTTAGATGTGTGTGTGTGTGTATAAAGTGTTGTCAAGTCTCTGCTGACTTATGGCAACCCCAACAAATTTAGAGTCCAATGGCACCTTTAAGAAGAACAAAGGTTTATTCAAGCTCCCCCTTTTTAAAGAAACACAGTATTACATAAGCTGGGTCACTGGAAAGGGCCAAACCTGATCGAGGCCAACCTCCTTCCTAAAAGCTATGAACTGTCGGCATGCCCTCCTATAAGAATTCTGTGTGGATGGAGCGATGGCAAGGCCTATGGCTCGTTCAGCCTCCCTGTACCAATTTGCCACATGCTTGCTGGCATCCTTACCAGATCGAGGTCTGCTTCCAGGACCAGCTGACGAAACCTCTCCATCTGTTTTTGAGAGAAAGCGTCAGCAACCCCATTACAAACACCTGGAACATGCTTAGCCCGGAAAACAATATTGTGCTTCAAACAAAGCAATGTGAAGGTTCTGAGAAGTCCCATGACCCTGGGGGACTTGGACGTTAAGGAATCAATGACCTGGACTGTGGCCATTTTATCACACCAAAAATGTACAGACCTGTCAGCAAATTCCTCAAACCAGAGTCACACAGCGACCACAATTGGAAAGAATTCCAAAAAGGTAAGGTCTTTCACCCAGCCCCTTTGGAACCACTCCAGTGGCCAGTATTCAGCACACCAATGACCCCTAAAGTAAACGCCAAAACCTGAGGATCCAGCTGCATCCGATGTAACCTGAAGTTCAGCCTCAACCAAGAGGTCTGCCTTCCAAAAGGACACCCCATTAAATAAAATTAAAAATTCTTGCCACACTAATAAATCCTCACGAATACCCTCAGTGACCCGTGTCCTGTGGTGCAGGAGTCACAATCCCCGCATGGCAATGCATAAATGCCTCACAAAGGCCCGCCCTGGGCCACCACCTTGCAGGCAAAGTTAAGATGGCCCACAAGCTGTTGCAATTCCAGCAAAGTCAACTTACGCACACCACAGGCACTGTCAATCAGGTGTTGCAGAGTTTGTAATTTCTAAGGTGGCAATTTAGATAACTGTCTAATAGTATCTATTTCAATACCCAGGAATGTCAGAACACAGCATGGACCCTCAGTTTTTTCCTCTGCTAATGGGACCCCTAATTCCTCGGCCAGCTGCATAAATGTTGACAGTAAAAGCTTGCACTGCCCAGTACCTGAACGGCCTGCAAACAAAAAATCATCCAGGTAGTGTGCCGTGCTACAAAAACCTGAGCGGAACCTCAATGCTCATTCCAAAAAGGAACTAAACTTTTCAAAAACAGAACATGAAACTGAGCAACGCATGGGGAGGGATCTGTCCATATAGAAGAGCCCATCAAAAGAAAAACCCAAAAGCTCGAAATCACTTGGGTGCACAGGCAGAAGCCGAAAAGCAGACTTAATGTCGCATTTTGTGAGCTTTGCCCCAGGTCCACAATTACGGACCATTCTCATAGCCTGTTCAAAGGACGTATACTTTACTGTGCATAGTTCATCAGGTATTGTGTCATTCACCGACCCCCCTCTTGAGTAGGACAAATGGTGAATAAGGTGATACTCCCCCGGTGCCTTTTTGGGGACCACCCCCAATGGAGATACCTGCAAACATGGTGCCGGGCGGGGTCAGAAAGGGACCCAAAACCCTGCCTTCCTTAACCTTTTTGTCTATTTTATTTCGGACTATATTTTCTAAACCCCGAACTGACTTCAAATTAGATGCCCAGTATGATGACCTCTCACTCTGAAATGGTATTCTAAAACCATGTGTAAAACCCTCTAAAAGAAAAACCCTAGCAACCTGGTATGGATATACCATAAGAAGCCTACCCAACTCTTCAACCTTAACCGGACTAGGACCCTTAATCAGTTTGAGTACTCCCCCCCCCCCGCTGCCAGGTTTGCCACCTCAAGCCCCAAAATGCTGCTTGGTTCGTGGGCATCCTACAAAGGCGTGGGGTCCTGCACAGAGGGGGCACTCATGACAAAAGGAACAAGACTTTCTACTGCAAGTTCCCTGGGAAGAAAACTCCCAACACAAAGGGCATTTTTGTGAAGGCTGAGTAAGCTCTGCCCTCCTGTTAGCCTGTCCTTGAGATCTATGAACCATGTGCCCACTGTCAGAGTGTTCACCAGCCAATGGGCATGCTGTGGACATGGACTGGAGCCATAAGGGTGGCTGTATTTGATCCCACCTTAAAGACAGATTCATGGCCGCCCTCATCCGAAAACCCTCATCATATTCCACCCAAGCACCACCCGTAAAACTGATGTATGTCTTGTATATTATGTCCATATATTGTAAAAGGGATGACACCCTCTACAGCTGATGTCTAATTATAACCCCAGCATAAATAAGAAAACTGGGGTACCAGTTAGCATAAAGCCTTTCGACCCTACGTCTTTTAAGCCTCTCCTTACCCTCTCATCCAGGTCTTCCTTGTCTTTCTTTTCTAACTCACGGTACAACAATGTGAAGATATCAATGAATTTGCCACGTAGAATCTTATCCCTAATATTTGCTGACAAATGGTCACCCAAAGGCAGGGCCACATCGCTGCTAGGCAAAGCCTTAGCAGGAACCTGGGCGTATTGACAACCAGCATAGCCGTGGTGACCACAGCTTGTCCATCCTGTGTGCATGTATTGTGGCCGCATAGGTGACGGCCCACCTGCACAATGACAGCAGGCACCCTGATTCCCAGCTTTGTGTAACTTATCAGAATACTTATCAGAAGTAGCCAATGACCCTGAGTGACCCTGCCCTGGGCACCTCCAAGGCCAAGAATGCTCTGTTTGATGTGTGGCATTCCATACCTCCCTGCCGTGGAGGACCTGTGTAAACCTCAAGCCGCCTTTCCGCTTTGTCCAAAACAGGAGCACGGTCCTCCTCCAATGGCTCTTTATCCTCAGACATCGAACCGGAATGTCCAGGGGTGCCCTGAGCATCCTCCAGCATCGCAAGTCGAGCGAGCACCTGAGCTTGGAAAGATACCGAAGAAGAATAATAATAAATTTTCTTGTCCCCCTCTGAACCCCGCTAACAGGTGAAGTCACACCTCTGTGCTTTTCAAGTGCCTCCAGGTGCAATAAAATGGCAGCATTAACGGGGTCACTATAATCATCTTCCGAAGACTCTTCACTCACTGGCTTCCTAGCAGGCCTCTTAGGGGCTGGCTGCTTCCCTTTTTTATTACCCTGACCCTTCTTAGGAGCCATTCCCAAGGAAGAAAATGGTTGCTAAACTGAACAGACTTAAGATGTTGCCAAATGACTACCTTGCCCAGCAACAGTGGGAAGCTAGCTGGCCTGGCAACGAAACCAACTCTGCCCAGAAACAGCAGAGAGCAAGCCTGCCAAATTGATAGTGTTAAACTCTCCAATGGCTGCTTTGCCTAACTAATCTAAAATGGCACAGCTTGAAACAGGTGCAAAATTCACCCCCAAAGAACGCAGGTACAGTGAACTAATTCTGGGATCCTTGAAATCCTTGGATCCCCAAACCCAAATTGAGTAGTCCCTGGAAAAGAAGCCAGGATATGACCTGGGATCCTGGGGATCAAACCCTTTAAATGGAGATGCCAGGGATATGAACACTGGGACCTTATTGAGACTGGCAGCCAACACTATTCAAGGAGAGGACCCTTTAAATTTTTAACGAAGGGGAAAGGACTAGGGACCTTTTGAAGCCCAGCAAATGCTACTGGCCCTCAGACACAGCCTCTTTAAAGGGCGGGGGGAAATCCAAAGAGCAGTACAAGCAGCCGGGCTACCAGGGTAATACCGCCCCACCCCCCCCAACCTCCCAACCGCCTCTTTAGAGTCCTGTCAGCCTGCACAGCGATCCCAGCCGCTGGAGAAAGCCCCTGCAGATCGACCAGTGCTGGTGCGCTCCTCTGCAGCCTCACAATGAGCTGCCGCTGCCCAGGAAGAGCTCTCCCCTTGCCGCTGCCGCAGCCCGTGAGGGGCTCTCCACTTGCTGCTGCCGCAGCCTGGGAAAAGCTCTCTGCTTGCAGCCGCTGCTGTTAGGAGGCTGAAGGCCCTGAGAGAAGCATGCTCGGTGCTGCTTAGACCGAGCACGCAGCAGAACTGCCTCTGGCAGTAGCGGGGCCGCACTAGAGACGTCGGCCCCACCCCCACAATCTGCTGTCTCCCTCGCCCTCCTCCAGGGCAGCAAATGAGCTCCCGCCCCCCAGCGACTTCACCAGGTGGGCAGGAGCTGTATTTATCAAATACATGCACACAAAAACTCATACCTTGAATAAACCTTTGTTGGTCTTAGAGGTGCTATTGGACTCTAAATTTGTTGTACTGCTTCAGACCAACACAACTGACCAACTGGATCTATCTTTATGGCAACCACATCAGCAAGAGACCAACAAAGGTGGTTTGTCCTTGCCTTTCTCTGATTAGTGACCCTGGAATTCCTTGGTGGTCTCCCATCCACGTACTAACCAAGGTGACCCTGCTTAGCTTCCAAGATCTGATTAGATTAGGCTAGCTTGGAGAACTCAGGTCAGGGCATCTTCTTTAGATATCTCTGTAGTATTCAACACTCAACTGGCAGATGAACTCCATTGACAAGTATTGTGTAAGATACAATGTCAGTGATATGAAAACACTGTTGATATTTGATCTTGAGTGACTGTTTCACACATACACAACGTTGTTTACAACTGAACGATGCATAAGCTTAGTTTCATTTTCTAATATGCTGATATTCTGAAAAATATCTTTTGAATATCTGAGCCTCAGCTTGGGTGCCTGTTCCTGGGAGATCTAGGTAACACACTTATATATGGGAAATTGTACATGTTTGAATCCACTAGGAGTACAGGTATTCTTTGTATTATGTTAACTTGATGAGATGCCTGTTGGAAGTTCAGATCTGTGACCAGAGTCCATGCTCATTGAAGGCCAGAGTCATTAGACATGAGACATTGAGCAATGGTTGATATGTATATTTCCAAATGTTTAACATCTGTGTCGTGTTACCACAACTGTATAGAACATCCCCAGAAGATGATACTGTCATCCATGTGAGGGCCAATGACCTCATTGCTATTCCAGGACTGGAATTGCTTAGTAGTTCTTAGGTTATATCTATGGAACAGATGTTTATTGGGGTGATGCTAGTACTGGTGGAGTTGCAGCTGCATAGAATTTGCTAGGAGAGGGCTGCTAACTTAGTGAAGATAGATTCAGCAGAAGCATGGCAGGCATGGTATTACAATAGCTAAGAATTTCATACTGCAGCTGAAGGTCAAGTGTGTAGAAGAAAAATACAAAGGATAACAAAGGAGAAGGAAGTAAAAAGAGATGATTCTGAAAATATTATCTCTTTTGAGATGGGTAATAGCAGGGAAAGTCCTACTCTTCGATAGTTCAGAGCTTACTGATACGTCTGTCATGGAGCCCAGTACATTAAGAAATGCATTCTTCTTCACCCCCATCAGCCCTGTAATACTTGTGAGGGAACTGGTGGCTTCAAGAATAAAGGCTGGGGTTAACAAGGTGGTAGCCTAGCCAATCCATTCTACACTATGTCCCACCTGCATAGCTTGAGTTGGGACGTTAAAGGTCTAGCTAGGATAAGCTAGACTTCTCTTTTCATTGACTATGTTGCTATGGATGCTCATGGTTATTCATGGAGCTATGACTTTTTAATCACAGCAGTTTGTGACTGCCTGTTCCTTGTGGTTACAGATACAACATCATACTCAACAAAGAAAACTAGGATCATGAGGTATACAAACACATTATTGCATGGATTAGTATTTTGAGCTCTATGATTTGAACTTTACCTTTGTGAATTAATGTTTGAACTATTAAACTATATAAGCAGTTTTCAATTTAGCCAGAGGGTCTGAGTTGAGACAAGAAAAGTATCTTCCAGCCACAATAGGTTCTCTCCAAATAATTACAATGCAATCCTATGCAGAGTTGCTCCATTTTAAACCTATCAATTTCAACAGGTTTAGATTGAAATCACTCTGCATAGGACTGCACCTTTAATATGTTTAGCACCTAAGTCATTTTACAATTATAAAATGGGGTGAAGATCAGTTAAAGGTAGGCTTCTAAATGTTTAATGACTACAGTATTCTCAATATTCAAATGATCCCTATTCAAATAAAGAGAGAAGCTTTTCATTTGCGAGCTTTTAACATGGTGCTCAGAGGAGTTCTCATTTCAAATGACTTAAAATGATTTCTAAGACTCTGATGTTATGAATTTATGTATACTAGATATCCAGGCTAATTTACTTCTTTTACAAATGACTTTATAAGGACTAAAATAGGAATTATTCTCCGTTTTTTCTTTTCTTTTCTTAAAAAAATCACTTCTAGCAGCTTGTCTCTGGAGTCAAATAGGGTTGTCTCTGTCTTCCATCATTTTTACATATAGACTTCCATGAACACTAAAAAAATTATAATCACCTAATTATAAATTCACTGTTAATATAGCCTTAGAGCCGGGAACATTTCACTCCAGTAGTTAATTTAGTCTGTGGTAAATTCTCACTGTTATTTAATGTCATTTATCACCTGCTGTTTTGTCTTACTGTGAACATCCTGTCTGCCCTGTACTGCCTACTGTACACGGACCTTCTGTGACTTTAATGTACTCAGAACAAAGGCTCCTAAGTGCTTGTATCGGGAGGATTTTGGCAACTTGCCTCTGATATATTCAAGCCATTTTGCTGCCTGTCACTCAGTGCTTTACAAATTGAACTCTGAGGAGAGGTAAAAAGGGTTTGTGAGGCATTTTTTTTCTGGGAAGAATATGCTAATAAAGCGCCATCAGCAGGAAGCAGGTTGTGTCTGAAAGAGTTTTGTCAACTCTGAATTAATTTGGTGTGTTAAGAAGCATGGGGGTGCGTCTAGAGCTGGCCCATAGTAATTAATCCTTCCTGTTTCTGGAAGGACAGGGCCACAGGGGGAAAAAATGTAAGCCAGATTCCACAGATGTGTGCTGGTCACAATGTCTGCTTTATGAGGAGGCAAAACACCATGAGGGGTATAGAACACTCACACACTCACAAAATTAGAAATTAAAGCAGAGTGAACATTATCTAAATTTGAATTACCTCTGATTATGTGAATACTGTTATTCCTTTAAAGGGTAAGAGAGAAAGAGCAGACAGTTTTAGAAACATCTGTCCATGTGGTGAAATGTTGTGAGGAGACTGAAAAGGACAGATGAAACTTTTACCAATTGATGTTTCAAATTTTACCACAGCCAAAGAAAAAAAAACCTAAGGCTATGGATATAACTAATTTAGTAGGTTTGTCCTGAGGAAAGAGGTACCAAAAGCCAGCTGACTACATTCTCCTCATCCATTTACCAACCTATTTTCATAGGCTGCTAATAAAATTCCCTTGTTTCTTATAGATGGCTTGGAGAGAAGCATCTGCCTGCTTCTAAATATGTGCCAGGCTCTAGAAAATGTGCAGTGACTCTCACTGAAATTCTCTATACATAATTTTATATCAAAGGGACACTGGTTTCTCCTTTCTGCAAGGGCAACAGCAAAGGTAAGATTCTAATCAGTCTCCACAGGACAAACATTTGTCCATTACTAAATAAGACTGTCAGAATTCAGGAGAGAATTTGATATGCCATATGAGCCCTAGAATGTCATGTGTATATAAGAAGCATGGAGGTTTCTGCCACTAGGGAGAAAAAAATCAAACAGAAGTATAGATCCTTGAACAATTGCCAGAAATGCTGAAATGTGAATGGTCTTTCCAGGTTCCTTGGCATCCAAGAGTTAGGCCTGATTTAAATGTGATGCTGGTGGGGCACAAGAGCTTTCTCTGTGTGACTTTGTGCAAATTCAGTATCTCATTAAAACTGTTCTGAAATCTGTGCAGTTCAAACCCAGAGAGCCATAGCCCTTGTTGATATGCTGTCTAAGCAGGTGGAGCAACTTTGAACAAACTGAAGCACAGTTTAAGACTATAAGAACATAAGAGAAGTCAATGTTGGATCAGGCCAGTGGCCCATCCAGTCCAACACTCTGTCACACAGTGGCCAAAAATACCAAGTGCCAGCAGGAGGTCCATCAGTGGGGCCAGGACACGAGAAGCCCTCCCACTGTTGCCCCTTCCCAAGCACCAAGAATACAGAACGTCGCTTGTCCCAGCCTAAGAGTTCCTATCTATATCTTGTGGCTAATAGCCACTGATGGACCTCTGCTCCATATGTTTATCTAATTCCCTCTTGAAGCTGCCCTTGCTTGTAGCTGCCACCACCTCCTATGGCAGTGAATTTCACATGTTAATCACACTTTGGGTGAAGAAGTACTTCCTTTTATCTGTTCTAACCCAACTGCTCAGCAATTTCAGTGAGTGCCCATGAGTTCTTGTATTGTGAGAAAGAGAGAAAAGCACTTCTTTCTTTTCCTGCTCTATCCCATGCATAATCTTGTAAACCTCTATCATGTCACTCCTGGGCAAAAGAGACACTGGGCCCATCTGTAGTTTGCATGGGGATCCCTTGCCAGCATCATGTGTAAATGGGGCCTAATATTGGTGGCATACCAAGGTGAGGATAATGTGTTTTGGGGGGAAAGCTGACAGGAGATGAAAAATCTCTGGTTCAAGATGGTTCATCTCAAAGAAATAAAGGGGCAGCTGTTACTTTCCTACAAGGAAAGGGATTAGAATTGTTCTCTGAGAATGAGGCAAATGATAGGGACTGCCTGGCAAGGTCTCAAGGCAGCAAGAGGAAGGTTGTGGGCTTAACATGTATGGGAAACTATAGATGTTTATATACTAATGCTAGAAGTGTCTGAGGTAAAATCAGGGAGTTGGAATGCTTGGTGTTGGGGGAAAACATAGACATTGTGGGTATTTCAGAAACTTGGTGGGATGAGGAAAATCAGTGGGATACGGTGATTCCTGGTTATAAATTATATCGGAAGGATAGGGGGGTGAAAGTTGGAGGTGGGGTGGCTCTTTATGTCAGAGAGGGTATACAGTCCAGTAAGATTGAGAGGGTAGGAGAATTGGATTCACTTCTGGAAGTGCTGTGGGTTGAATTAGTGGGCCCAAAAGGAAGCTTAACATTGGGAGTTTGTTATTGCCCACCAAATCAAAAGATAGAGGAGGATTATAAAATGATGAATAATTCAAGATAGTGGCTAGACGAAATAACTGTGTTGTAATAGGTGACTTTAACTACCCACACATTGATTGGGTCAATATGTGTTCGTTGGGAAAAAGAGATTGAGTTTCTAGACACTCTCAATGACTGTGCTATAGAGCAGATGGTTACAGAACCAACCAGGGGAGAGGCGATCCTGGATTTGGTCCTAAGTAATGCCCAAGACCTGGTAAGAGATGTTAAAGTGATTGCACCGCTTGGGAACAGTGACCATAATGTTATTGAGTTCAACATTTGAATAAATAGGGAGTTGCCCCAAAAGACTGACACAACTACTTTTAACTTTAAAAGAAGTAACTTCTCTGATATGAGGGGATATGTGAGGAGAAAACTGAAAGGAAAAGTAGAAAGGGTCAAAACCATTGGGGAAGCTTGGAGACTATTTAAAATTACAATCCTAGAGGCTCAGAGAAAATATATACCGCGGGTTAGGAAAGGCACAAACAGGTATAGAAAAAAGCCTGCATGGTTAACATACAAAGTAATGGAAGCTGTAAAAGGTAAGAAGGATTCCTTTAAATGGTGGAAAGCTAGTCTCAGTGAGGCTGATAAAAGGGAACACAGGCTGTGGCAAATAAAATGCAAGTCTGTGATCAGGCAGGCAAAAAGGGAATAAGAGGAGCATATCGCAAAAAACATAAAGACCAAAAATAAAACTTTCTTCAAATCCATTAGAGGTAGGAAACCAGCCAGGGAAGCAGTGGGGCCTTTGGATGACCATGGGTTAAATGGTGTAGTGAAGGATGATAGGGAAACGGCTGAGAAGCTAAATGCATTTTTTACCTCTGTCTTCACTGTGGAAGATGAAAAGTGCCTGCCCACTCCAAAACCACTAATTTCGGGAGGGGGGTTGAAAGACCTGAGTCAGATTGAGGTGACAAGAGAGAAGGTCTTACGTCTGATAGACAACTTAAAAACAAATCACTGGGCCCAGATGCCATACATTCGAGAGTTCTGAAAGAACGCAAATGTGAACTTGTGGATCTCCTGACAAAAATATGTAAACTTTCCTTAAAATCTGCCTCCATTCCTGAGGACTGGAAGGTAGCAAATGTCACTCCTATCTTTAAAAAGGGTTCCAGAGAAGATCTGGGAAATTACAGGCCAGTCAGTCTGACGTCGATACTGGGTAAGTTGGTGGAAACTGTTATTAAGGAAAAAATAGTAGGCACGTTGATGAACAAAATCTATTGAGGAAGACTCAGCATGGGTTCTGTAAGGGAAGATCTTGTCTCACTAACCTGTTAGTGTTCTTTGAGGGAGTAAACAAACATGTGGACAAGGGGGACCCAATAGATGTTGTTTACCTTGACTTCCAGAAAGCTTTTGATAAAGTTCCTCATCAAAGGCTCCTAAGTAAGCTCAATAGCCATGGGATAAAAGGACAAGTCCTTTTGTTGATCAAAAACTGGCTAATTAAAAGGAAACAGAGAGTGAGTATAAATGGGCAATTTTCTCAGTGGAGAGAGGTAAGCAGTGAGGTACTGCAGGGATCAGTACTCGGTCTGATGCTTTTTAACTTGTTTATAAATGATTTGGAGTTGGGAGTAAGCAGTGAAGTGGCTAAATTTGCAGATGACACGAAGTTGTTCAGGGTGGTGAGAACCAGGGAGGATTGTGAGGCACTCCAAAGGGATCTGTCAAGGATGGGCGAGTGGGCATCAACGTGGCAAATGGGGTTCAATGTGGCCAAGTGCAAAGTGATGCACATTGAAGCCAAAAATCCTAACTATAAATACATGTTGATGGGGTCCGAACTGGCGGAGACTGACCAAAAGAGAGATCTTGGAGTCATAGTAGATAACTCAGTGAAAATGTTGATGCTGGGGGTTATTAGGAAGGGAATCAGCCAATATCATAATGCCCATGTATAAATCGATGGTGTGACCTCATTTGAAGTACTGTGTACAGTTCTGGTTGCCACACCTCAGAAAAGATATTATAGCACTGGAAAAAGTGCCGAAAAGGGCAACTAAAATGGTAAAAGGGTTGGAAAACTTTTCCTATGAAGAAAGGCTGAAGCATTTGGGGCTCTTTAGCTTGGAGAAACAACAGCTGAAGGGTGACATGATCGAGGTTTATAAGATTATGCATGGGATAGAGCAGGTAGAGAAAGAAGTTCTTTTCTCCCTTTCTCACAATACAAGAACCCGTGGGCACTCCATGAAATTGCTGAGCAGTCGGGTTAGAACAGATAAAAGGAAGTACTTCTTCACCCAAAGTGTGATTAACATGTGAAATTCACTGCCATAGGAGGTGGTGGCAGCCTCCACACTTCCTTGTTACAGCCTTGTTGTCAGCAGTGTTCAGCTTTGTTTTTGCCACAACTTTGCTTGATACATGACAGACCATATAGATCAGTGGTCCTTGATGTAGAATCATATAGAATAATAGAATTCTATTTGATTCTACATTCTATATGATTCTATATGTAATGCTTGTGGGCACCAAGTCACCTGTTGACACCTTTCCTGGTACACACCAAATATTCTCAGAAAGTGGGCAGATTCAGGTTGTGTGCTCTGCTAGGCTTCTGATTGGTGATTGGAGATTTGATTGGTTGGGAAGGCTTTTTTAAAAATGTTGCTTTGGCAGCAGTTGCCACCACAGCACAGGGATCTTCACTGCATGACTGAAGGTAAGCTGCAGCAGCCATTGGGGGGGGGGGCTCTGCTCCTCGTGGCAGCCATTATGTGGCTGTGCCCATCACACTGTGGCAGAAGTCCAAAGGTGCCCACCAGCCTAAAAAGCTTGGTAAGCCCTGACATAGATGGTCCCACTGTCACATAAAAGTGCTTTAAACTATCTGTGTTCACAAGTTACAGTGAATGTATGTGTAAACTGTATACAATGTACACTTAGTTATTCTATGTAAGTCCATTAAGTAACTACCAGCTGAATGTGTGATTTAAACCTAAACCCATAATTTTATCCACATACTGTCTCCAGTTTCCTTTGTAAAGTGAACATATGTTGGCTCTTTCTTATATGTAAGTCCATTCAGTGTAATATGTGAACAGGGCTACTGAATCATACCACTGCTCCATCATGAGCTACTCCAGTTGGGAGAAGTTTTGCAAGGAAGATTTGCTGCCATGCAAGGTTTACTCTGGGACCTTCTGCATGTGAATCATGTATGGCACCACCTGAGCTGTGGTAATTTGTTTGGTGTTGCTCACAACACAGGTGTTTTTTTTTTTCCCCTGGGGGAATATGCCTGAATGGAGTTCTGGAACCCCTTTGACAAAATTCTTATAAAAATGTTTAAAAGTTCATGAGTTTTTAGTATACAGATTAAAAACTTCATTTCCCTCTTGAGAGTTTGGCACCTCTTAAAAAAAAAAAGCCCTGGCTCCCAATGTATTTTTCTGTTGCTTGGTGGCCATGTAAGTGGAAGGAACATATTGTAGACTCTAAAAGTTGTGGTTGCCCACGATAGATTATAGGAATTTGTTTCACACAGATATGCCTCCATCTAAATATATGTGGCAATTTTTAAAGGATCAACACTGTAGGTAATACATATTCACATTCTCTTGGAGCCATTAAACAAAAAGCAATTAAACCAGATGGCACTGCTTTATACTGACTCAGAACATTGATCCATCAAATTCAGTACCTTCTACTCTGACTGACAGCAGCTCTCCTGGGCCTTAGGTAGAGGTCTTTCACACCACCTACTACCTGATCCTTTCAATGGCAGGGGCCAAGGATTGAGCCTGGGACTTTCCGCATACCAAGCAGATGTTCTACCAAAGAGCAATTGTCTCTAGATCTGTAGGAACCATGAATAAAGATGACTAATGTATGGACTACTTACTTTTAAACTGTTTAAGGACAGCAGATGAGGTAGCCACTTCATATTCATACCAACCAAAGTAAAAAAAATATATTTTTACTTAAAGTGCCTAGTGTATCAGACAATACATCTTGAAAAGTTTAGTGAAGCTGTCAAATCATTTGGGGGTTCTGCACTCTAGTTGAGGAATTTTGCCTCTGTCAAGCTGACGCTCTGATGGCTACCATCCCTGAGGCTATTCCACAAATTAACATCAATAATGAGGGATGCAGAATTGTCCTTATCTCTTGTCACCTGTCATCTTGTTACCAAAATGGTTTTAAATAAAGAAATGGGAGGGCCTGGAAGCATACAGATTTTGCTTTTGAGAGAAACTGTAACATAGCTGCATGGAAAATCATTTAAAATTATTCACAATGCTTCTTTTCCTGAGTAAAGGACTTCATGCCTAGGGATGGACGTGAACAGGAAAAATGTGGTTTGTGTCACTGTGTGGCTCCCTGCTGCTCAACTGTTTTTCAGGATTTCTTGTGCACTCTCTTTAAACTTTAAAGGAAGTGTACAAGGCAGCCCCAAACAGCTGTTTTTGCAGCCTTTGTGGGGAATAGAAAGCAGGGGTTAAAGGGACTTTCTGTTAACAAACCACTGTGAACTGCTTTAAAAGTTCATTAAAGTTTGTGACGGTAGACCCATCACAGACTTCGGTTCGCAAACCACACACAGGACAAAATTCATGATGAATTTTGCTTCATGTTTCGGTTTATGCCCATCCCTATTCATGCCATCTCTATGAGAACCTTATGAGGCAGGTTGATATTATTCCCCCCATATTATAGCTGAGAGACTGACATTACGAAAAAGCCATTCTCTTGTTGAAAGCCATTGATCTTGCACAAATGAACATGCTAGCACAAGAGGAAACACTCTGTGGCAGAGAGTATTTAGTGTGCATGGAACTTGTTTGTAGGATCCAAGCCATTGTCATTAGTGTCAGGGAAATTATAAAATTCTTGATAAGAATGGGTTTGTTCATGGATGTCGGTCATGTAGCACTGTTCTGAAAACTGCCTTGTGTGAATTGGATCTCTAAGTGAATGGCTTCAAGTGCCTGTTCTAGTGGTGTCTCTAGTGTGGAAGCTATTCCCATACAGGGAGGTGTTTCTGAGGCATCTGACACTATGCATGGAACTCAGAAGAGTGTTTGAAAAGCAGCAGCATTAGAAAAAGTAGACCATAGACACCCTCCACTGACAGAGCCCTCAGTGACTGCCAAGCTAAATAGGGTAATGAAAATAGATTAGTGGACATCTATATGGTGGTATAAGTAAATAATTAACTACTTTTTAACTGCAGCTCTCTCTCTCTCTCTCTCTCTCTCTCTCTCCCCTCTGGCTTTTAAACCTATGCTGGTAAGAAAAGCTCACTCTTAAAACATCTGGCCTCCTTATTGAAACAATAGCATAGTTTCGGCGGTAATCTCATATAATTTCTGCTGAATAGTAGGGTACATTTAAACAGTTCCATTGGGGTGAACAATACTATTTTAAAGGGGGCTTTGATCATTACTTATCTTTCAGCTGATTATAGGAATCTTGTTGGAAGCTTTCAAAGGATTTTTAATTTTGACTCTCTTTATGTCTTCAGCCTAGTGCTGACATTAATTTCCCCTATTGCCTGTGAAAAGAAACACAGTTTTGTCTCAGACGTTTTTTGTTCCTTGTGTCATGTCTTTTGTGCATGCAGATGGGACTGATTAATTCCAAGGCCTTACTTGCATTGCCACATTTCTTTCTTTCTCTACCCCCCCGCCACACTTTTCTTTAAGAAATAAATAAATAAGAGGGAGGGACACAAAAGTATATCTGTCTCCATTTAAAAAGGGTCCAGTCTACGTTTCTGTAGGCGAAACACTTAGATGCTTCTTGAAAAAGTGAAGAGCACTGTTATGCTTGGGTGAAAAAAATCTCCGCAGCCATGGGGACTGGAGCCACTTATGCCTTCACTGATGCCGCAAAAAAGTAATTGTGAGATTCATCTTTCTGTAGAAGGTCAGTGTGAGGACTCTGAGGCTCTTAAGTCCCCTGTAAGCTTTCAAAACAAGGTTTAAGTGGAACTTAATTGATGCATAAGCTTGTGCTGGCCTTGAGGGTCAATTTTGCCCTTTCTGAATTCACAAGCCTCCCACTTCACACCTGCGAAAATTGATGGAGAACTCAGATCATAAATTTCCTAAGAGGAAGGAGGCGTGGGTCAAACATTTGCAGATTGATACCTACACCTGCAGGAGGGTAGCAAGGCAGAGGTTATTGGTTGCAAGCAGTTTCTTGAAGGGCTGTAATAAGTACCTATAAAAGCACCTAAACATATATACCACACACACACAAACACACACACACATGCAGATACTTTGTATGCAGATATAGATAGAAGTGCAGAGATCATCAGGCCACTAATTATAAAATTATAAAATTTCCGTTAAAATACATCCAAGGCAATAGCTCAGGATCATAGCAGAGATACGATCATATCTTAAATGGTGCAGTTGCAGGGAAAGATGTTTAGGATCAAGGTAAACCCAAATAGTAGTAATCCAATCTAGAAATCTTTAGTTTTTAAGAAAATGTAAATAAAAACCAGTGGCAGCAGCGAGCCCTACTATTAAGAATGCACAGTACACTTTCCCACTATCCATCTGATTCTAACATAGGGGGGACCTGCACATTCTGACAGACATTCATGCATATTCTATACATAAAGTTGCCTGAGACACAGTGGATCCAAACAGCAGAAAGGAGCTATGCATCATGAAAAGCATTGGAACTGCATACATTAAAATGCAATCACCCTTCTTTTTGAAATCAGTATGTATAATACCGGCCATTGGAAGCTGAAAAGACCACTTTAGAGCTTTGAAGACGGGGTCGGAAATGGCAATTTCCCAGCCCTTGCAGCTACACTTTGCTGCTTGATGGTTGCAAATGTAAATCTGTTTCAAAATATGAATACTGTTAAAGCACAGAACGGGGCTTCTGTGCAAACATGCTGCCCAATTGCTTGCTCGGACATAGGAGATAAGAAGCTGCGTTTAGTTAAAAGACCGTTTCTGAAGTTGTAATTGCTGTTTTGCATGACAAAAGCAACAAACGGTGTTTAATTTATTTTGAAATCATGAAGTGTGTTGTTAAAAACTTTACAAAGGACTGAGGGCACACCGAACATCCCCGGCACAGCCATGACAAAGAAATGTGCACAAAATGCATTCCTGCGGAGATGACAACTGTCAAGTACTGCAAACAGATGTGACAGGCAAAACTGTGAGTTATTCAGAACTGCAAAGCTGTAGGACACAATGTGAAATACTAGCAGCCAGGGACAAGCAGAGCCACAGAAGTTGTTCACTCCTCTTTCTCCACGCTAACATAAATCATGACACACACTAGTATGGGAAGATGTAATCCATCTCAGCATACAGTTGTTCATGATCAGCATATACAAAAAGGAGAGAGAACAAAACACACAAAAATGGCATATTTTCATATCTCAAAATGTTGCCTTCCCTGTAGAGGCAGTGGCTCAAATATAATGACAAAAAAGAATGAGAGGGAAATTCGATCACAACCTGTTGCAAAGCTATATGTATTGAAAAGATTTCTATATCCCTTTTCAATTAGATTTCAGACAGTGGACAAAATGTTCAAATCAGATACATTTAAATCTATTGAAGCCATCCATAAAAGTAAGCAATACCACCGCCACCGAAACCTAACAACTGGCTAAAGCAGCAAAGCAAACAACAGCAAAACAAACTGAAAATCCCCTCGAGAGGATGGATCCAGCTGTAATTTCTGCTGACACAATTTTCAGGAAATTGTAGGTCCCTTCCACACGAGCGGGATAATCTGGAGGAGAATTGAGGCTTTTTTGCCCCGGCACAATTTGCCCCACAGTTGTGTGATCACACAGCTCCATGGACCTGCCGGGGCAAACTGCCACTGTATGATCAGACGCAACTGCGGGCAAGTGAGGTTTTTGTGTGTGGGTGGGTGGCTGGGTGTGGTGGGTTTCCGAGGTGCTTAAATGGGGGATTGATGCTTCACTGGAAGAAAGGAGGGGGGGGGATTGATGCCTTGCTGGAATGAAGGAAGGGGGGGATCGATGACTCGCTCCTCCCCCCATGGGCTTTTGATGATGCACACATGGAAGGGGGACAAAAACAACAGCGTGGCATCGGGATAGCATGTGATCATGCTAGCCACGATGCCACACTTCTGCGCTGGTGCGATCACATGAGGAAAGTCCGGCTGTGGGCAACAGCAAACCATTTGCTACCGGTCTTTCACCAGTAGCTTTTTACCCCACTTCTCTGCCGGATCAAATCGGTTTGCCCCGGTTTGCCATCGGTTGTGGGATGCTTTCCCAGATGTGGTGGTGTGATTGTGCCAGTTTGATCTGTCGATGAAGCATCCCTCTAGCGTGGCAAATAGGTGCATGTGGAAGGGACCTCAGTCTGTGAAATGGAACTTTCTCACCTCACTCATCCCACTGAAGCTCAAAATGCTCCTTCCAGAAGCCCCCCCCCCAATTGCGTAACGGCAAGTCAAGCATCTACAGTGGAAGGGAAGAACTGGTGAAAATGTAATTAGAGGAGTTTTACAGTCTCTCTAAGGAGAACTTGTTTGGTGCAGCTTACCAAGTAAAACATGAAAAAGCATTAAAACTGTTAAAAAATAACAATTAAACATCAAGCTAGAGCATAAAAACAGCAACAAAAAATCTAGCAGACTAACAATTAGTCTCACAAAACAGTTCTGAGGCTAGAAGCAGAATGTAACAATGTTTAAACAATCAAAACCCTAATTAAAAGCCTAGGTAAAATAAATGTTTTTGTCTGGCACATAAAAGTAAATAGCGTATGTTTCCAGGCAGGTCTCGTGTGGTAGGACATTTCACAGGCTGAATTCCACCACTGAAAAAGCTCTGTCTCTGGTTGCCACCTGCTTTATCTCTGCAGGTGTGTTGAACAAAATGGGGGGAGGCAGTCCTTCAAGTATGCTGGTCTCAAGCCACTTGCAGCCATCAGAAGAGCCTCTGTTCATTGGGGAGGTCAACCTCCTCATGAAAGTAAACTTCCAACAGGTATTAACTCCTCCTCCTTCTTCTTAACAACAACAACATTTTAGCTGCCTTCAGCATGGTGAACTATCAAAAACATATATACATAATGCATGCACATATAGAAAACAATTAAAAGCAACAATAAAGAAAACACGAAACAGGAAAGAGCATTATTTATTTATATATTAGTGAAGGAATGCCAAACAGAAGATAAGTCTTCACTCATTAACAGAAGACAATGGAAAAAGGAGCCAGGGGAGCCTACTTGAGGAGGTAATTCTATAGTTTTGGTGCCATAACCAAGAAGGCCCTTTCTCAGGTTGCCATCCATCTAGCCTCAGATGATAGGGACACCCAAAGCATTGCCCCTTGAAGATAACTGAAGATGAACCTTAAGAAGGTTCATAGGGAAGTAGGTGGCCCTTAAGGTATGCTGGTCCCAAGCTGCATCGACTTTTACATGGAATTGGGCCTGGAAGCAAATTTGGAGCCAGTATACATCAAAAAAGGTTAAAATGATGTGGTCCATTCAGCATTCATTCAGCATTTTGGTTGCTGCATTATGTACCAATTGTAGCTTCTGGATATTCTTCAAAGGTAGCCCCACATAGAGCATTTTTCAGTAGTCTAAGCTAGATGTTACCTATAAATAGCAAGATAGGAAGGTTGTGGTAGAAGAAATGCTCCCTGAGAGAATCAGGGCTTCATACACCAAACAACTACTAGGAATTAGGCTAAAAATATATTGACTGGAAAGTTTTAGCCACTAACAATAGTATTTTGAGTTACCTGAAACTTCTAGATCATCCTAAAATAATTTCCACATAGAGGGCATTATAGTAGTCTAATCTAGAAATCACCAATCTTTCAATGACAGTGAAAGGTAGCCCTTATGAAATGATCTCAATTTATCCTTGGCTGAGTTATTATTATGTAAAGACAGACTTTATACCTTTAAAGTCCAAAAAACTCCAACCCATTAACTTTTCCTCCCCCCTTGCCATAGAACTGTGTATCTAAATCTAGGGTGGAATTAAATGCTACAAAAGATGTTTGGTTGCTGATGCCAGCAGTCATACATTTCCTCATCTCTCCTCTGGTAACATATATAATATAAGAATGATCTCACTATTCAACCAGTTCCCCCACCTCTGCAAACAGCAGGCAGGGAATTTGAGTGGGTGCTGATGATCAATGTAGAGTACAATGACATCACTTCACACATTTTTCCTTCATGGATATTACTGGGCAAAGTCAAAGGGGCGATAGAGCACTGCTGTATTTTTTTTTTAATGTTGCAGCCCCATTTTTGTATTTAATAATTTCTAACAATTTTATTTATTTATTATTTGAATTTGTATCCCGCCTAGCCAGCAATCAAACAATATTGTGTTTGTATTTTTGCCTCAATATGCAGACTAAACAAGATATGGTGGAGCATTGTAAGCATGATGCTTAGTTTTCTTAGTCTATTAAAGTACATGGGTACATTTGTTGTACCTTATAGTTTTAAGTATATGCTCCCCTGTCACTTTTGTTTTCTTTTCTTATGGAAACACCGATGTATTGGGAGGAAGTAATCCAAGGGTGCAGCAAACTACTTTATGCATATCATTCCATTTGGGAGAGGTATTTTGTTTTAATCTATCTAGATCCTTTTGAATTAGTTTCTCAGATAACTGAATGATTGGTTAAATAGGTCCTGGTGACAGAGTTAGGCAATAGCCTGTATCTAGGGATGGGGATGAACCAGAAAAACACGGTTCATATCAGTTCATGGTTCATGGTCAAACCACAAACTGAACCAGTTCACAGCCCTGCAAACCCCAGTGACTGCAATCCCTTTAAATCGAGTTTGCAGAAAGCCCGAAAACTGTTTGGGGCTGTCTTATGTCCCTGTCACTCAGTTGTTTTTGCAGCTTTCCAGGAGAACAGAAAGCAGGGATTTAAAGGGTCCTTTTAAACCTGTTTTCAGTTCTATCCATGAACCACCATGAACTTCAGTTCGCAAACCACTCACAAACTTCAGTTCGCAAATCACAAACAGGGCAAAATTCATGATGAATTGTGCTTTGTGGTTCGGTCCGTGCCCATCGCTATCTGTAACCTTACAGACTGTAGCTAGGATGGAGTCCTATATTGAAAACCTTCCTTAGTAGCAGTAAATATATATATATTTCAGTTTGTTTTTAATGCCAGACAAAATCTAATTCTCAGTGCTGAATCTGTAAAACCTCCATTAGAGAAGATACACACCACAGCAAAACAACAACATCAAAACAACCTTTATTTTTATTGACTATGTATCTTTTTTGCTAAGGTTTTTCTTCTTTTTGACGTAAATAACCTTCGAAAGCAATCCTTGGTCCATGCATTTAAACACGGCCAAACTATGTTGTTTTATATTTCTCTAGATTATTTTCATCCCTTGATGTTTCTAAACGTATCTAATCTACCACTTTACTCTTATTTTCTGTTAAAGTTATTCATGAAGCTTATGTCTCAAGATGAACATGAAAATTTGTTTGTACATGAGCAAAATTGTGAGTTCTTTAAAAAGCTATGTCCAAACAGCTAGAGTGGTATAATGGTTAGCATGTCAGATTTGGGAGACCTAGATTCAAACCTTGATTCAGCCCCAAAGCAAATTGAGTGACATTGGGACAGTCATTCTGTCTCATCATAACTTACTTCACAGACTTGTAGTGAGGGGGAAAGGTGAATCTCCCAAAGAGATGGAAGACATGAAAATACGAAAAGAAAGAGACACATGTATGCCACCTTGAGATCCTCAGAAGATGGGTAGGATAAAAAAGTGATGAGTGGATGGATAGGACGAATGGTCTGTTCACACAACCAGTAAGAATCACTTTTTCTTTGTTCACAAGAACAGCTGCTGTAGTTTAACCCAGTTTTCTCCTTCTTTCCATGGATACAATCCCAGATACTCTTAGGGCCTTTCAATGGCAATTCCTGCAATTGTGATGATATATATTTCAGCCTTAACCAAAACATTTCCTTTGTTCATGGGAATATAACCCTACTTTGACTAGTTACATGTGTACTTGAACTCAACGTAGAAAATACAGCTTTTGATGTGTAAGAGTGATATATTTATTTTGACACAGATTCAATGTAGACTTCTTTGGATGTAATGAGCTTCCACCTGTGGGGTGGGACTCCCCCCATCCATTTCAGAACAAAAGGAAAACCCTCCCCAAGAAGAGCAAGGAGGGATTAGGAAGTTTGTAGAAGGATGACAAGGACTGAAGAAAATTCCCTCCCTGTCCATCTGTAGGAATCCTCTATGGTGATAAACAGAGCTTACAATATCTGGAACAGAACAGAGCACTATGGATCCACTCTTTGATGTGCATTGTGTGTTGTGTGTGTATGTTGTGGTGGGCTGTAAATATATAAACTCTGCCCCACTGATCTTATCATTGGTTCATCTTCCTCAGTATTGTCTCATTTCTAAAACTATGGTTTGGAGAACCCTGAGAGTCCACAAGTACAGAGAAATTCTGAGGATAGAAGGTGAGTCCTTCTCATGCCCATTTGGCTAACTTGAAAACTCATCCCTCTCAATTTTCTAAAATTGGAGTGGGAACTCTGTCTCAGATAAGGGGCCAAAATAAGCTTTATCTTCTTTTGAAGAGTGGGATCTCACAAACCTGCCACCATCCACCATCTTCCTGATCAACCATTGGAAACCATGCTCATTGTTTCTGGGGAGCCAGAAGCTCAGCACAACCAGCCAACTCTCATTGGTTGAATGGCAACAAGGAGGTACAGTCCAAATATAGTAATCCGATTACTTGTGTGTTTTTAAAATTATTTTTTAATTTAATTTTCCCTACTATATAGGACATTTTAGAAAGGGAAGGGCATAGGAAATGGGATAAGACATATAGGAAAATTTTTCATTAAGCTTATATAATAGCTTATATATTAAATATATAAATCTTTGTTTTCAGATCTCTTTCATTTACATATTTTTTAAAGCTAATAATGATTAATCAAATCACTAAAAGCTTCTATTATGATTCCTGGAAAAAGTACATATTCTTTACAGTTCAAGTTAAGTTTATCCCACGTATAGTAATTATAATCCAGTATTCATGATCTTCCCTTTTCACAGTTTCTTTTCACCCATTCATAAAATGGTGTCCAATTTTATCTCACATTTTGTTTACTTTGGTCTTTCAATGAGTCCATCAATATATCCAGTATTTCCGCAAATTATTTCACCATAGAGACAGACAACACTGCACCCATAAGGAATGACAGCCAATGGAAATTTTCGGTTGAATATCAGAAGGTCAGATTTTGTGTGATGCTGGCCTTCTAATTTTATGAGCATCCCTGAAAATTAAGCCAGGGCCTTTTCCCAGCCCTCTTCAGCCAGCCTCTTTCTAGGCAGTTTCTTCATATCTCTAGCACAAAGTCCCTTCCAATCAAGGACTGATATTTAGAACTTGGATTAGAGTGTTATGAGTTGTGGCTTGATAGCATTATCTACCCTCTTAAGACCTAACTTTATATGCTATGTATAAATAGAGTTACCAGTCTGGAAATCTGGCAAGGATGGGGGGGGGGGTGAGCTTTCAGGGAGTTTATCCCATGTTTTAGCGACATGTCCACATGATTTCAAAATGACCTAGAAGTGACATAGCTTCTACTTTTGCCCCAAACCGGAGCATCACCCCAATGTCCCTGACATACCTATATCACTTCCAGGTCATTTTGAAGTCACATGGGCATGTCGCTGAAATGCCCAGTGTTCCTCCCTTTTGGGGGAGGGGGGTAGTCCTTCACCAGTCAGCTGATTGGTGATGGAGAGGTGGGGCCTGGCAGCAGGGAACCCCCACCCCCACCAAGGGGTCTGGAATTCCTATGTATAAACAGTAATTTCCCCCCTCAAACTTGCTTTTAAAATGCAGCTGATATGATTCTCACTATATTGTTTGGAGCTTTTGAGAGGATGAAAGTCTTCATGGGGGTATACCCAGCTTTAAAAGGGGTCTGCCTGTGCCAATTAGGGAATATGTCGATTGGGAATAGATAAGGGCTTGGTGGGTCTATGGAGAATTTTAATGAAACTAGGAATCTTCACATTGCTGAAGTATGAGAACAGCTAGTCTAACTACCAGTCCAGGGTCTAAACATTACATTTAATGCATTCCTAGTCAGTGATGTGATGTGTGGCATGAGTTCTTGCCATGTGTGTTGAACTTTGTAGACAATATTATGCATTAAAAACTTTTTAAAAAAAAACCCCAAACCCATTGTGATGGGTTTCTTTTCCTTTCTTTTGGAGTTTGATATCCATGGGTCATTGTTAATTTTCTAAGAGAAGTTTTAAAAGCCACCATTTGGGTGGTTTAAAATTTGAACACATTGCTCAGGCAGATACATGACATCATTGAGACACTTATCCCATGTGAGCATAATGCAAATGGTAAAAATGCCACAAGCCATAAAGGTCACATCAAAATTACAAAACTCTTGAGGTAGATTCCTAAGGCGGAAAGCCAATAATGCAACATGCCAAACTTATGCGGGAACTTTTACAAGTGAATAAATATGTCACATTAAAACAGAAAACTTCATATAGTGAGTGTAATCTTTGTTCAGTTACTTAATTTATACCCCACCTTTCTTTCTAATGGTGACCAAAAGTGTAATGTTTAGACCCAGCCTGAGCCTTTTCAGTTGAAAATGCTGAGGTTGTGTCTTTTTGAATAGAATTTTTCTCTTGTCAACCTTAGGGTGGAAGATCTTTTTTCTTCCTCTGTAAATCAATGCAAAAAAAAAAAAAAACATGTAGCCAAACTGATTGATGCCAAAGATAAGAGCTGTACTCACTTTGATGCTCAGAGGACATGTCCTCCTCTTGCTTTGGGACCTTTCATCTAAGGGTAAATTCCCTTCTTATTTAGATTCTTTAGTTAACCTAAAGCTATGTAGGACCTTTATGCATTCACGATTTAACTGTCCCTTGTCAATGGTATTGCTGGGTAATCTGCTAAGGATCCCTTTTTCAGATCAGTTATGCCCCTGCCCTATCCAGACAGTGGACTCTCTTGTACATATTCTCCTGCAATGTCCTTATGTGCATCAGTTTAGGCTAAAATGGAATATGCCATGCCTTGATAAATGGACTATGCTTCCTCTTGTGATATTAGAGCAAATGGTTCAGTTCCTCTTAGAGAGCCAGTTTGGTGTAGCGGTTAAGTGCGCGGACTCTAATCTGGGAGAACCGGGTTTGATTCCCCACTCCTCCACTTGCACCTGGCTGGATGACCTTGGGCAAGCCATAGCTCTGTACCAGCTGTTCTCTCAAGGACAGCTTGGGAAAGAGCTCTCTCAGCCCCACCTACCTCACAGGGTGTCTGTTGTACGGAGGGGAAGGGAAAGGAGTTTGTAAACTGCTCTGAGACTCCAAGTGAGTGAAGGGTGGGGTATAAATCCAATCTCTTCTTCTTCTTCTTCGAGGATTCTGATTCTCACTGTACTTATTATGGTGCTCAATCTCTAGAGGCTGCGTAGAAGTGTTGAAGGGAGGTGTTTTTAGACATGGGTTTTATTTAAGGGTCTGTGGGGTTTTTTGGTTTTGTTGTTCAAAACCTTGGTCTAAGAACAGAAGCAAAATCAAGAGTTGAAAAAATATCTTATTAAAGTAAAATAGATTCAGATGGGTAGCTATGTTGGTCTGAAACAACAGAACAAAGTTTGAGTCCAGTGGCACCTTTAAGATCAACAAAGTTTTATCCTAGGTATAAGTACATGAACACTTATACCCAGAATTAAACTGCATTGGTCTTAAAGGTGCCACTGGACTCAAACTTTGTTCTAAAGATAGTTTCATTAGTCCCATACAACAGTGTTATATGGCATCACCAGTATTTTCTTTTACCTGTGTTCTCCACCAAGCCCCAGATGGACAGAAGGCACTGTGTATCTTTTTGGACAATTCAAGCAAATGTTCCATGACAACAAACCTATTCTCACCACTATTACAGGGCAAATTGTTAAGCTGTTTTCCCATCTCTTGAATACATTCAGCATGGTTTTGACTATGCAATTGCCAAACTATTCATTATATCACTAAATAATGAATTTTGCCTCCTGTTTCCATCATCGAGGTGAAGAAGGTATGTGCTCTACTGCTGCTGCTGCTCTTTTTAAAGTTTTCCCCTCCAGGCTGATTTTATCAATTAAACTTGTGATCTTATTAACACCTAACACAGTTTTTTCCCCTGGAACTGGAGTGAGAATATTCTTGCCAAGGCTCACAGCTGTTCTGCGAACAAAAAGACTCACTCACTTAGTTCATTATAATTAAAAAGAAAACCCCTTTGCATTTTGGCATATTTAACTGTCTCTTGGTGTAAATAAATAATGCTAATAATGGTTATGATCGAATGGTTATGATCGAAGCAGTCATAGTTGATGAAGACCCTGCTTGGGTGGGTTATAAAAGCTCAGTTCTTAAAGCATACAGCCATAATATGTAAGAACATATGGTAGAGAATTGTGTGCACAGATGGCAACTCACTGGTTTCTGCTGCAGCCTCTGTTCTACTGCCAAAGAAACAAGCCACTGTTCAGTTAATAAAGCTGCTTGCCTCTTCAGCCATGGGAATTTCTAGCAAGAGAAGTTAATTTCTTTTGTTTGAACTCTGGTGTGCATCTATGTAATGAATCCATGTGCTTGCAAGAATACAGCCTCTGTCTTATTACTATGACTTTAAGTGATAGGGACCCAACAATCTGCTTGTTTGTACCTGCACACCCCAAATGAAGACACAAGAACACAACATGTAAGTTAAACTAATTTTTTATTAGAGGGGCTGATATGTATCATCAAACGAGTCACTCAGCCTTGAACTGCACGTTGCAACTAATGCAACATAGTGGCTACCAGTATTTGGGCAGCACCACCTTGGTTCCAAATTTGACTAGCATTTCAGCTGGCTCTGTTATTTTTACCCTGTGCATTAACTGCTGAGAGTTGCCGAGCCTCATTTCATGCCCCCTGTGTTGTATCCCAATGACTAAGGGTTTGGTCAATACCAGGGCTTTTTTTGTAGAAAAAGCCCAGCAGGAACTCATTAGCATAATAGGCCACACCCAACAGCAGAAACTAATTAGCATATTAGGCCACACCACTGACAGCACAGCTTATTAGCATATTAGGCCTCACCCCCATGTTACCAGAATGGTCATCCAGCCACACCCACCTTTTGCTTCTTATTCTGTGTACCTTGTTTGTTGTGAAAACCCAGGGCTTTTTTTGTAGCAGGAATTAATTTGCATGTTAGGCCACATACCCCTAATGTAGCCAGTCCTAATGAGTTTCTGCTGTTGGGTGTGGCCTATTATGCTAATGAGTTCCTGCTGGGTGTGGCCAGCTCAGGAGCCAGCCAGAACTCTGTTCCTGTGTGTTCCTGCCCAAAAATAGCCCTGGTCAATACCATGGACATTTCCCACCGCAGCTACTAAAGCAGTTGATGAGTGAGATGCCTTTGGGTGCTCACCTATTAGCCCTACCTGCCCTATACCTGCCTATACCTGCCAAACAGGCACAATATGAGTCCTATTTATATAAAAACAATCCAGGAACATGAAGCTGTTGAGAAAAGACCACCTTTCAGAGCCAGTTTGAAGGAGTTCCAATCCCCCCCACAATGTTTGGCCTCTAATGGTGACCAGCAAGTCCAATGTTGCTCCAAATTGGGAGGGGGTAGGCTCATGACCCATGAGCCAATTAAGGATATGGTCTCTTTACACTGAACAACTCAAATACTGCCATAACAAGTTTGCAGCTGCTTGTTGGTCAGAAGCTGACTCACAGCTGATTTCAGAATCAGCTGGCAGCTTGGGTTCTCATCTCCCAGTACTTCCCAGTAACCTAGGTTTGTTGGGCTGGGACAGAGAAAAGTGCTGGAGTAATCAAAAGCCCAATACCAGCTGGATGGGAGGGTCTGATCCACCCTGCCTTCAGAAAAAAAATGTTATAAAATTGTTATGTCCGCTAACTGCCACTGGGTGCCAGCGGCATACAGTCAGAGCTTGACTTCTAGAGAAAATAGGGGTCAAGGATCTTAGACCACCACTAGCCCTCCAATAAGAACTCTGGCGGGAAATTCAAACCCACCAATAGGACTTTGGGGTGTGTCCTAGGAGTTGTATATAGTTGGCCATCTCGGCCAGTATTGCATGCTTGTTGTGTACTCAATAAATCTATGCTGATCACTACATTGTAATCCAGGCTTCTCATGCATCGAACCCAGTACACAATAAAAATGAAGTCAGCGATCAGAAGAGATTAATCCCATTGCAAAAGGGAGAAGAGGAATCCAGTTTGCCAGCCCCCAATCCTTGCGGCTGTGTGGCTGGCAGGCTGCCTTTGCTGTCCAGCAAGGATGAGTGGGCAGCTTTGGTGGCAGTAACACTGCATACGGAGGGGGTGAGGCTGAG
Source organism: Lepidodactylus listeri (assembly GCA_029233225.1). Classification (NCBI taxonomy): domain Eukaryota; kingdom Metazoa; phylum Chordata; class Lepidosauria; order Squamata; family Gekkonidae; genus Lepidodactylus; species Lepidodactylus listeri. The sequence continues at coordinate 51,798,505 of JARCFY010000001.1, read as the reverse complement.
TGGTTTATATTCTGGCCCCCGCACCCTCAGCACCATTCCAAACATCATTTTCTGGCCGGCGAGGAGCTCCTTTGTGCGTCCTCCCTGTCTGGGCCTGGAAACAGTGGGAGCAGCGCAAGGAGCACTCAACGGTGTGAGGGGAGAGTGGCGGTTCAGACAGTGGTGGTGCTGAGAGCAGCAACTCGAAGAGCGAAGGGCGCTTGTCAGCATCTGGCGGCAGCTTCAGAGAGTGGGTCTCCGATCTGCAGCTTGGGAGTGGTGGCCTAGAGCTTCGCTCCCCGAGCCAGCTGGTGGTCTGACATTCAGGGTGTGGAACAGCAGAGTACCTTGCGCAGGCCCAACAGTGTAGTTGGCGGTGGTTTGGTCTGTGCTCTGTCAGGCGCAATTTGTTGGGGGCTGGTTCCCTAGGTGATAAGGGACTCAAACAGTGACAGGACCGGTGGGGTTGACTCTTGGCTCCCTGGGCTTGGTTTCTGAGTGCTCTCTCCCCCCAGCCTCCTATTTGCTTTGGCCTGGGAAATGCAGGAGGAGTGGGCACTGGGCTGTGCAGCCTGCCCTGTGCCTTGGCTCTCTTCAGCCATCCACACCCATTCTCCTCACCAGTGGGGCAGGGTTGGCCCTAGTGGCTTGGTTTCTTTTGCCACCCCACCCCCATCTGTTCTCTTTGCAGGGTGGTCCATGACAGCCCCATATCAGCGGCACCCCCCTCAAAGTGACCCTCCACCACCTCTTCTTGTTGGGAGGGTAATCTGGGTTGGATTGCTGCTGGGGGTGGCCATTTTGGAATCCCTCTGCAGTGGCCATCTTGTGAGCCTCCTGTGTTGGCCATTTTGGCAACCCTCGGTGGTGGTCATTTTGGAGGCTACCGGGCAGCAGCCATTCGTGTGTTTGTGTACAGGACCTATTGTGTGGTAGGTCTGGTTCAGGGCAGGACTTGGGAGGCCTAGAGTGTTCTCACTGTGGCACCTAAGAAATGCACAGGATGTGCAAAAGGGAAACAACCTGCACCTAAGCCACCACCTAAGTGGCCTGCCCCTGTTCGTTCATCTTCTGAAGTCAAAGGGAATGATGAGGTGCAGCAGGCTATTTTGAATAGGCTGAATGCTTTGGAGCAGGCTACGGGGGTGTCCCCACCTGCCGCAGGGTTCGGTGGTGCTCCGTGGGGTGAAAGGAAACTTGCTCTTCTGACAACAAGTGTTTCCAAGCCGAGGTTCTAACATGATTGTCTCTTATTGAGGGAAGGACTTCCACGTAATTGGGAAGCAGTGCTTCAGCTGCAGCTGATAGTATTGTGGAAGCAGCGTCTTCAGGGACCTCAAGAACTGCAGACTGGGACCCAGGTGGGGTCGTCTTCTACTGGGGGTAAGTCAGATGCTGCACCCCAGGCTGGTGGGAATTGGCCCTGGGGCCCATGCGAGCAGTCGGCAGCTGGAGGATCACCGTCCCTGGCTGCCCCTGCTTGTGGCCATGGGTGTGGACACCCATGTGGAGCCCTGTTTCCACATGTGCTCCACATGCTGGGTGTGCCAGTTTTCAAGGGCAGGCATGTGGCACATCTCATGCCTCATGGTGGGGGGCCCCTTACCATGTGGTGTCTCCTATGTGGCTGTGCCTGCCTTGGCCCTCCCTTTAGGTGACCTGGCTCTTCCTTTGGGCAACCACCTGTTGCCCACCACAAGGGACAGGATTTGTAAGGAAAAATATGTCAATGTATTCACACTCTTATACCGGGAACTGGAGAAGAAGGAGAAGGATGAGTTGGAGGACAGGGACAAGGAGAAGTTTAAGTGCATGAGGGTTGATAGGGATGGGCAAATTGGGTGGCCATTTTCCTCATTTATGCTGGGGTACTCTCAAAGGCACACCCCTTGTGGGCTGCACCCTTGTTTCAATACTTCGACATAGTCTATAAGGGTTACACTGGGTTCACTGGCTCAGCCTGGCTCCAATATGATGAGGAGTTCAGGATGCAGGCTGCCATGAACCCGTCGGTGTGCTGGGATCAGATACATCCCCATCTTTGGTTGCAGGTTATGGCCTCATTATGGCTGAACCTGGGTGACCGGTCTCAGAGCAGGCACCTGGTTCACCAGTTAGCAGCCTCTGCCAGTCCTCGCATTGCTGTGGGTCAGGTGGTTCAACCCCACCAGATTTGCTAGGAATTTGGGTCCCAAGGCAGTTGCAGTTGAAAAGTGTGCCAATACCGGCATGAGTGCCCCTTATGTGGGGGACCACACCCCTTCTCAGCTTGCTTTAAGGGAAAGCCCAGGCGGGGACGTAGAAGGCCCGAAAGGGCCAGGGCAGGCCAACCACCTGGAAAGGGGGCCCATGCCCATAAAACTGAGAGTGCTTAAAGCCCTATTGTGTGACTACCCCAACTGAGCTGACCATTGTTATTTGTTACAAGGTTTTTCTGCTGGTTTTAGGATTCCATATGAGGGTCTTAGGGCCCTGTTCATGGCAGACAATTTATGTTCTATTAGGGGCATGGAGCAGATTGTTAGGCAAAAGATTGGGAAGGAGCTTTCTGAAGGCAGGCTTTTGGGACCTTTCCCTTCGCCACCTACTCCTAACTTGTGGGTGTCCCCTTTAGGAACTGTCCCCAAAAAGGCCCCAGGGGAATACCATCTCATTCACCACCTCTTGTATCCCAGGGGAGGGTCAGTTAATGATGCTATTCCAGAAGTACTGTGCTCAGTCCTGTATACGTCCTTTGATCAGGCGATTCTTATGGTGTGCTGCCGAGATGGCAAAGAGATGGCAAAGAGAAATCAATGGCAAAGAGATGGCAAAGAGAAATCAAAGAGAAAGCCCTCCTTTGAAAGAGAAAAGAGAATAAGAGCAATTAATGACTATATTTTATATAGTCAATTTTGTAAAAGAAACCCCCTCCCCATAAAAACACGACAGCTGCACAACCTGCCCAATGCAATTCCTTGAAGTCTGAGTGCCAAATAGGGTCTGACTGCTGTACAGGTTCATTTAGAAATTCATGGCATCCTTCGTTGCAAACAGCCTGTTGATTAACTGGCTGGCTGATCAGCACTGGTGAACTAGATGTAAACTGAACTGGCAAGTGCCCGAACAGCCTTAGTTAAGTTCATTTATTGCTCCAGAGATTAATCTCTATTGCCTTTCATTCTGCCTTAATTCCATCATATCAAGAAAAATTTCTAAAATTATGAAATTAGACATTTAGTTTGCTTCAGTTTTCAGTTCATTTTGTTCACTTGGATTTCCCCCCCTCTCCGTTGCTTTACTGACACACATTCACTGCCTTGAGGGCCTTAATTAGGTGGAAGGGCAGGATAGAAATGTTTTAAATAACTTTAAATAAACATGTATGCATTGGAAGGACAATATATAAAGATAGCATCAATGTGACCCTACGCATAATTATATCAGGAATTTTTCTTTTTGGATGCGGTATTGTGTACATGTTCTCCTGCCCGTGGGTAAAACACACAAAGACTTCTCAGCACAACTTATCATTTGAGCACTTTCACACATGCTAAATAATGCAGTTTCAGTCCACTTCAGCCACTCTTTGCAAGTGGATTTTGCCAGTTCACACAGTAAAATCCAGTTGCAAAGTGCATTGAAAGTGGATTGGAAATGCATTATTTAGTATGTGTTGAAGCACTTTTTTACAGTGTTTACTAGTGTTTACACAGTGTTTACTAGTGTTTACACTAGTAATCCAGAATGTAAAAAAACCCCAGTGCAATGAAGAAACTAAATCCTGTAACAAACTATACATGCTCTTCACTCTGCACAAAATTTGGAAATAAACGACAGTAATGATCAAAGATTCCTATCTATTGGTTCCACTTCAAAAACAAGAGCAGATAATTCATCTTCTAAGCAGAGTCACACCCTTTCAAGTCTGTTTAAGTCAAAATGCTTAGAATGGCATAAATATATTTAGGACCACACTGTCAGGCACCAAATTCCAGAGAGAAATTGAGATAAAAAGCCACAAACGTAACACGAGTAAGACCTAGTCACAACAAATTTCATTCCTATTGATTTAAATGGAATTTAATTGTCACTAACTTTTGCCAAACATACAGTACTGGGTTATTCATCTCTTTGTCACACATGTAAATCAAGTCAGTTGGAATAAACATAATTATTCTGAGAGAGGGTTTTGCTCTTCCACATATTACAAAGATAGGCTCTTTTGCTGCACTGAAGTTAGACATTAATAAGCCCACTGTTTGTTTTAAATGTGCCATGTTAAATGATCCAAGATGCAAGTCTGAGTGATGGATAGAAGTGATATATGTTTGAACATGCACAAACAACGATCCTCACACCAAATGTGTGGAATAACCCAGAATGATTTATAAGTGGTCTATGAAATCTGTAATCATTCCAGACTTGGATATTTTACATGCTGATATTTGTACTTACTTCATTCCCTTTTCTCTGTTTAGTCATTTATATGTAATTTGGTTTTTATGCATTTCACATATTGCAGTGTAAGAAGTGATGGTCCTACTCTCATTTATTATGTCACTATGTTTAAATCTGGAAGCAACAATGTGCTACTTGACATAAGATGTGTGGGTGTGTCTAACCCAGTGATTCTTTCCCCCCCTTTTTTAAACATAGTTGATAGTGCAGAAGCCCTTTCCAGGCACTACCTGGCATCTCTGCAGCACAGCCTGCCATAACATGAGGTGAACAAAGCATTGGCATCATGTGGAGGTGTCTGTGCAGAGGTAAGGCAGCCTCGGAATGTATCCCCAATGCAGCATTAATCCCAGGGAGGGGTGAAGCAGAGAAGAGTGTCGGACTCCAGATTACTTTGTTATAGATTATACTGGCCTGCTTCTAAAGTATAACCAGACTAACGTGGCTGGCATCTGTTTTTAAAATGGCATAAAGCTGTGATGTGGAGCCAGCCAGTTTGCAAAAAACAGGCTGTCTTCTTTTTGATACATTGAGAACATTTATTTTACCCCCATTGTTTCATCCTACTAACTTCTTATCCCTATCCCATAATTTTTAACTATCTAGAATTGCTCAATGGACTCCCCCGTTTCTATCAGATGACCATGCAGAGGGAGGAGCCATTTTGCTGTGGTGGTTAAGAACAGCAGACTCTGATCTAGAGAACCAGATTTGATTCCCCACTCCTCCACATGAGGTCTACTGGGAGACCTTGAGTCAGTCACAGTTCTCTCAGAGCTTTCTCAGCCCGACTTACATCACAGGGGGTCTAATGTGGGCAGAAGGAGATGGTAAGCCACTATGAGACTCCAAGTGAAGGGCAGGGTATAAATCCAGCTCTTCTCCTTCCTTCCTTCCTTCCTTCCTTCCTTCCTTCCTTCCTTCCTTCCTTCCTTCCTTCTGGAATGGAGATCTCCTTAGCATAAAATGTATTCTGATTCGCTTTCCCCAATGCCCTGCATCCTGTGGCTATGTAATCCCAAAGGAAGTAGATACTCTTTGCCACCACTGCAGGCTTTCCCCTTTAACACCTACATTTGGAGATCCCAAAGATTCAGACTTCCACTTCCAATGAATTTGGAAGTTTCTGACCAAGAAGTAAATTTCCTTTTTCTCCATGCACCTTTGTCATCTGGGAACAGAATGTTCCCAGGCAAGAATGGAGATCAGGCTGTACCTTCTTGCTAGGACCCAACATATGGCGTGAAGAAATACTTCCGGAAACTAATTAACTTGCAGCCTGATAGTATCTTGACCCCTTGTCACCTTGACAGCAGTGAAATGCTTATTCTGTTTTATCATCTCCAGTTAAATTTATATTCCTTCATTTAGTCTTCAGCAGTATTGCATGGCTTTCACCACATCGGTGTTTCTGGTCTCTGGGAATCACCAAATACTCCATATGCATGAATGAACTAACACTGAATGTGTTAACTGACTACACACTGTGCCTGAGATACACTAAAGTTCTTCCTGTGTTGTTGGAGTGGTGAGGGCTCATTCTCTGCCCCCCAGCAAATGAGGAGAAGATACTTCTGTGTGAACCAGCCCTGCAAAGCTGAGCAGTGAAGGCAGTGTGAACCAATTTGGTAATGAAGCCAGAAGTAAAATGACATTGAGAGGACTTTTCTTTCTTTCTTTATTTAAACAGTTATATACTGCCTTTCCTTATGCTTCAAGGCAGCTTATGTTAATAGGTTTTTTTTTAAACAAAACAGTTAAAACCAAAAATAAAATAGTAACCCCAAATATTTCTGGAGCGCCCCAAATATGACAACCTAGGTTGATTCAGAAACACTGATCGATTAAATTGCTCTTTTGACTTGAATATCTTATCTGTTTAGCTGCTAATATGAGACATTCAAGAGCTCGATGTTTTCTTACTCTGGAGAAGCAGTTTATGGAGCTCAAATATAGGAAAGAAAAAGAGGTTGAGAAGGAATTCAGATTTGCCCTCTCCATGAAAATCAGCCAAACAGCTGCCCAATGAGGACCTGCTAATGAAAGAATTAGTAAGTGAAATCTATTTTCTACTCCCTCCTCCCCTAATAAGTATCAGGCACTGGAATTACACAATTTGCTTGAAAGTAAGACCTATTGAATTCTAGATTTCTTGCCCAGTTAATCTGCAATAAATTGGACTGTAAGAGGGAAGTGATATCTTAATTGCATACATTTCATACCTCATCCGAGAGCCAGAAATTACAATGCCATGAGTCAGCATTACCAGACTTCTAAGATCGGAGAAGTTCTATTTTTTGGAATGTATAAAAGTAAGAAAGGTTAGCCTAGGAATGGCAATAAATGAATTAAGGCTTGCACTGAATCACCTTTACTTGCTAGGCCAGCAGTCTTCAAACTTTTCATACACGGGATCAGTGTTCCCACGAAGCTGAGTTAGTGTGAGCTAGCTCATAGTTTTTTAGCCTCCAGCTCACATATTTTTGTCTTAGCTCAGAAGGATGGCTCCGGAGCAAACTAATTTATGCAGTAGCCAAATCACTCACTCACAACTTTAATGCCAGTAGCTCACAAAGTAGAATTTTTGCACACAAGACTCCACAGCTTAGAGTGAGCATTGCTCAGGATCCACATTTAACTACTGGGTGACAGCATGAGACGCAGACAGTAGCAAGCATGTAGGCAAGTCATGCGACATTAGAGTTTCATGATATGAAAAGGAGAACCCAGCAGGCCAAGAGAAGCAAGGCCAGGAAATACAAGCCGGGCACCAGGTGCTAAGTATAGTGCATTAAAAGCCTGCTTAGAAGGTTCAGAGACTCCTCCCTTCCTGGTCAAAGCTCTCACTTGCCTTCTCAGTTTCACCCCCCCTCCTGATAGCTGTCCTGTGTTCCCAACACATGCTTGTAAGGGGCTTACAGAGGCCCCTTAACTGCCAAATGTCAGTTTTCTTAGGAAGAAGGGATCTATCAACTTTCTTTCTTTCTTTCTTTCTTTCTCTTTCTTTCTTTCTTTCTTTCTTTCTTTCTTTCTTTCTTTCTTTCTTTCTTTCTTTCTTTCTTCTTCTTCATCTTCATCATTATCATCATCTCAGCTCATACGGCTATCGCCATAAGCAGAAATTATTTAAAGCAGAAAATATTTTAAAAGACCTTACTCAGTATTATTTCTCTTATATTTGATTATTGCACCTATGAATTTTGCCACTGAGAGGATGACACGATCATTTGTATTCAATAGTAGCCATGACACCTGGGCACACACATTTAGCAATTTCATATCTTTTAGTAAAGGGGTGACTAAATTAGCCCTCAGCTCGTTGAATATAGGAAACTCCATAATCATATGTTTGATGGTTTCTATTTTATCATATGAGCATCTGCATGTTCTGTTAGAGTATGATACTCTATCATATCTGCCCTCCAAAACCACCGAGGGAAGAACATTAATTTTTACCAAAGTAAAACTTCTTCTTAGTTTTGGGACTCTCAAATGATAAGGAAGAAGAGACTTTATGTTGCAAGCATCTAAGGAATGCATTAGAGGCCTGATGGATGAAAGTGGGTGGGAACCAGACTGAGTGGGCAGATGAAAGAGAAAACCAAAGAGAGCTTTCTCAGGAAGAGCATGTGCATGGTACCCCTAAACACTGACTGGCAAGGGTAAGGATGGACAAGCCAGGTGTGGGGAAGAAAGAGAAGACAAGGGAGAGCTTTTGTGGGATGGGAGGATTATGAACCTGTCACCAACACCAAGTGGCTTCCCTTCACCATCTAGCTGCTCCTCTCCTCTAGGGGTAAAAAGGAGCCTCAATCCCGCGATCGCCACCGCAGGGAGAGGCTACCTTCAAGCACCCCAGGCAGGGACCCTTTACTAGGCTCCCTGGGGGTCCGGCGCCAGTCCAGGACCCCTTCAACCTGCCGAGAGTGGGTCGCCTCTCCTGCAGTTGCCGGGAGAAGCGCCCGCCATTAGAGCGCTTGAAACCGAAAGTCACAACTTCCCCTTCTATTTACCAAGAAATGATGGGGCCAGATGCCATGATCTTAGTTTTTTTGATGTTGAGTTTCAAGTCAACTTTTGTGCTCTCCTCTTTTACCCTGTACAAGAGGCTCTTGAGGTCCTCTTCACTTTCTGCCATTAGAGTGGTATCATCTACATATCTGAGGTTATTGATGTTTTTCCCAGCAATCTTAATTCTGGCTTGTGATTCATCCAGGCCGGCATTTCTCATGATGTACTCTGCATATAAATTAAATAAGCAAGGTGACAATATACATCCTTGTTGTACTCCTTTTCCTATGCTAACCCAATCAGTTGTTCCATATCCGGTTCTAACTGTCACTTCTTGACCCTTATACAGGTTTCTCAAGAGACTTGTGAGGCGGTCTGATACTCTCATCTCTTTAAGGACTTGCCATAGTTTGTTGTGATCCACACAATCAAAGGCTTTAGCATAGTCAATGAAGCAGAAGTAGATGTTTTTCTGATACTCTCTTGCTTTCTCCATAATCCAGTGAATGTTGGCAATTTGATCTCTAGTTCTTCTACCTCTTCAAAACCCCACTTGTACTTCTGACAGTTCTCTATCCACATACTACTGAAGCCTAGCTTGTAGAATCTTGAGCATGACCTAGCTAGCATGTGAAATGAGTGCAATTGTGCGATAGTTTGAACATTCCTTGGCATTGCCCTTCTTTGGGATTGGAATGTAAACTGACCTTTTCCAGTCCTGTGGCCACTGTTGTGTTTTCCAAGTTTGCTGACAAATTGAGTGCAGCCCTTTAACAGCATCATAATTTAAGACTTTGAATAGCTCAGCTGGGATACCATCACCTCCGCTAGCTTTGTTGTTTGTAATGCTTTCTAAGGCCCATTTGACTTTGCATTCCAGGATGTTTGGCTCGAAGTCAGTGATTATACCATCGCGGTTGTCAGGGTCATTCCAGTCCTTCTTGCATAGTTCTTCTGTGTATTCTTGCCATCTTTTCCTAATCTCTTCTGCTTCTGTTAGGTCCCTACCCTACCATTATCATGGCCAGCTTTGCATGGAATGCTCCCTTGATTTCTCCAATTTTCTTGAAGAGATCTCTAGTCCTTCCTATTCTATTGTTTTCCTGTATTACTTTGCATTGTTCATTCAAGAAAACCTCCTTATGTCTCCTTGCTGTTCTCTGGAAATCTGCATTCAGTTGGGTAAATATTTCCTTTTCACCTTTGCCTTTCACTTTCCTTCTTTCCTCTGCTATTTGTAAAGCCTCCTCAAAGAGCCACTTTGCTTTCTTGTGTTTCTTTTTCTTTGGGATGGTGCTGATTGTGCCTCCTGTACAATGTCACAAACCTCCATCCATAGTTCTTCAGGCACTCTATCTATCAAATCTAGTCCCTTAAACCTATTCTTCACCTCCACTGTATATTCATCAGGGATGTGATCTAGGTCAAACCCAAATGGCCTAGTGGTTTTCCCAACTTTCTTCAGTTTAAGTCTGAATTTTGCAATGAGGAGCTCATTGCTCCAGTCAGATCCAAGTCTTGTTTTTACTGACTGTATAGAGTTTCTCCATCTTTGGCTGCAAATGATATAATCAATTAGATTTCAGTGTTGCCCATCTGGTGATGTCGTGCAAAGTCACCTTTTAGGTTGTTGGAAGAGGGTGTTTGATATGACCAGCGTGTTCTCTTGACAAAACTCTGTTAACCTTTACTCTGCTTCATTTTGTTCTCCAAGGCCAAATTTGTCTGTTATTCCGGTTAGCTTTTGAATTCCTACTTTAGCATTCCAGTCCCCTATGATGATGAGGACATCTTTTTGTGTGTGTGTGTGTGTGTTAGTTCTATGAGGTGTTGTAGGTCTTCATAGAACCGGTCCACTTCAGCCTCTTCTACATCAGTGGTTGGGGCATAGACTTGGATTACTGTGATGTTAAATGGTTTGCCTTGGATTCGGACTGAGATCATTCTGTCGTTTTTGAGATTGTATCCCATTACTGCCTTTTGCACTCTCTTGTTGACTATAAAGGCCACGCCATTTTTTTCTATGGGATTCTTGGCCACAGTAGTAGATATAATGGTCTTCTAAGTTAAATTTGTCCATTCCTGTCCACTTTAGTTCACTGATTCCCAAGATGTCAATGTTCAGTCTTGCCATCTCATTTTTTACCACGTCTAGCTTAACTTGATTCATAGATCTTACATTCCAGGTTCCTATGCAGAACTGTTCTTTGCAGCATTGGACTTTCCTTTCACTATCAGACACATCCACAACTGAGCATCCTTTCGGCTTTGGCCCAGCTGCTTCACTATTTCTGGGGTTACTTGTACTTGCCCTCTGCTCTTCCCCAGTAGCATATTGGACACCTTCCAACCTGGGGGTCTCATCTTCCAGCGTCATATCTTTTAGCCTTTTGTTACTGTCCATGGGGTTTTCTTGGTAACAATTCTGGAGTAGAGTTGCCATTTCCTTCTCCAGTGGATCACACTTCGTCTGAGTTCTCTGCTTACTTATGGTCTCCTAAAAATCGACAATTTCCGTACTGCACAACAGTTTTAAGTGGTTCCTGCAGATGTGTCACACTACAGTACAACAATCAGATTAGCTCACAATAGTGGTGCAACACAACAGTTACACTAGCATAGCTGTTGTACTCCAGCATAAACACTTCAGACTGGGCTACTGATAATCAGAAATGAATTATTTCCACAGCCAATGCAAATAGCAAGGGAACTGTGAAAACGTTTGGCTTTTATTTACTCTGATCTTGTGGGTTTTATTTGGTTCCCTGATATTTCAGAAGGGCTAGACCAAGAGCACAGAGATTGGTTTCAATGGGATTTAGGCATGTGTAAATCCAAGAGAGAATATGGTTAGGAATGCAAAGCTATCAAAGCATACCTTTCATCAAAAGCCAGAGATGAGGATTTTCTTCTAATGGGAAAATACAAGAAACCTCACTTCACTTAGTTTCAATATCAGATTTGATCCACTAATCGTCAGGTATGCAACAAAAGTCCACTTCTGGAAATATTAAATTGGTAAAAATGGTCTGTAGCCTAAGTATATCCTTTACAAAATTGGGAGGGTAGTATCTCTGAAAAAGAAGCTAGCAGAAAGAATTGGACGAGTCTACAATATCTGTACATTCTATCACCCAGACAGACTTTCTTTGGATTTTCTAAGTGTTTGAATTTGACCTAAGTAATTTAGGAGCGATCTCTCCTCCTTTGTGTGTGCGCGCTCATGTTTGTATACAGTATATAGATGACAGATAATTTTTAAGCAAGGCAATCTGAGTTTCAGACTAGCACAAAGGGGTCCCTTTGTTTTACTCCCAGATATATCTATCTGTGTGGTTTCAGTTTGATTACTTGGCTGTGGCAATTAAAGCTGCTCAGAAGTAACACAGTAAGAGAGGGAGAAATGATCTGACCTTAAGCTGCAATATGTGACTTTGTCACTTAATTAGAAATGAATGTATGTACAAATTTGTCTTAACTTTGGGCTTCTCTGTATCAACATCACCCTAATGTTTACTGCTCTTGTTGGGGCAAGGAGAACAGTTCTGCGCCTGCCTGGGTTTCGCCCTCTGCGGAATTTCAACTTCAATTAAATAATGCCATAGTACTTTCCCTTCTGTGGAAGCCACTGTGTGTAAAAATAGAAACCACAGGAATGTTTATGGGGCTTATAAAAGGGAGGAAACTGACCACAGAGTAGAAGGATGGGCCACGACTATTATCAAAAAGGGTCACAAAACCCTCGGTCAGATATAAGGTAACATAAATCACTAGTCACATTTAAAGTGGAGGCAATCACAGGCCTTCATCCCTTCCATATAATTATTCAGAGGGCTAGCACAGTTGCTGAAAAGATGAGGACAGACCGTGTGTCAGTTTATTTCTAACCATTCTACATTCCTGGTGGATTTAAAATTGAGTTGTTGCCTAAATGGGAGAGACAACAGGTCTAGAAACGTGAATCAAGGCCTCCCAAAAACGGAAAGAGAAACCTGCTTTTCAAATACATCACCACTCACCTTGGGTTGTGTAAGAATTTCAACCAAGAAAGGGAATCTTTTCAAAAAAATAGTTCTTTCCCCTCCTTTCAGACCATTAACAACTAAGATACACTGATGGGCCAGTAACATCTGAGGATCGATTTGCAAGGCTGGTTGAAAAATCACCTGAAACAGGCCAATGTGTGAAAATTAGATAGGTGTACTTCACTGAGTTACAATCCATGCAGTGGCTATTGACGAGATTGAATGGTGCAAAGCAACCGTGAGATGTCTTGGTTTATTTTAATCATCTATTGACTGTTAAATGTGGTGTTCAATAAATGAATGGCCTGGGACTTGGTACAGAATACTCTATCCCTATTACAGTAGGCTTGCTAAAAACCACTACACGGTCCCCAGACAAGATTTGTCCTTGGCCTATCAATACCCAACCCAAAAACCCTTTCATTTGAATGAGGACAGCCAGTAGCAAGCCCTGCCTTGGAATGGCCCCACCCACTCTCTGAAAAGTTCAGCAGGCACCAATAGAAGTACTGGTGGACACCATAGTGCCCAGGGTCACCATGTTAGAGAAACATGCTGTGCAATGTCTGTGGGCTAAAGAGGACAGGAATCCTGGGCTTTTATAGTGCAGCTTGTCATACCAGGGTGTGAGAGCTGCATGGACTGAAATCCCCTTTTATGCACCTGCTTTGCTTCCTTGTGTAATTCCTGCCTTCCTGCCTGCCTGCCTGCCTTTCATTTCAGTGATTGCAACCTTTATGGTTTAAAGCAGTAATTAACAGTGTAATTTTTGTGTGTGTGGTGGAAGAGGAGAGAAAAGGCTTTGCCAGCAAATTATTACCAGGATTGAGCCGATTGAGTTCATCAATTCCTGGCTTCAAAACTGATAGTGGTTGAGAACACCTGTGTTCAATTCTACCTGGAAATGGTGCTCATTGCAAGGCAAGATTTAATAAAATTAAGAAATGTTCATTTCTTAGTGAGATGCAAACCTAATTCTTGATGGTTTTAATGGAGCTTTCTAACTGGTTTATAGATACATCAGTACAGAAAACTGTTGCATGCTGGTGTCAAACAAAACACAGTGGGCGTTTCATCATGTAATTCTCCCCCTCCCCCTTCTTTTTGCTTTGTTTCCACTGGTGGCTTTTTAATTTGTTTGAAGTGCACTGAGAGAGCTCTGTCAGGTACATTATTGTGCTCTCTGAAGTTGACATCAAAGGAGAAAGTTGTAGGCTGCGCAGGTGGTAATTCGCTCCTCTGTCTGCCGTGTTTTCTTTTCCGTCAGCATCTAACCACAGATTTGAGAAAGTGAAAAGTAAAGGTCTGTGCTGATAGAAACTTGGCTTCTTCATACTACCCAGAGTCAGCAGGGCCCTTCTGTGCAGGACAGCTGTTTTTAAAACTTTGCAAAGATATTAATCATTGGCTGCGTTTCCACTGGCATCATGTAGGAAGTAATGTCGCACACCTTAGATGCATATATCCATGAACCACATGGACACAAAAACTGCTGCCTCTGCACTGGTGATTAGATTCCTCGCAAGTAAGATGCCCTTGCTTCCCACCCTTGTGTCATGTGTTAAGCACATGTTTAGCTTCCATGCAACTTGAACAGGTCAACTACTTATCTGAGTTAAAGAGAGACCTCCTGCATTGCAGGAACCCCAGAAGACCTTCCTTTGATAAAGCAGGAACAATATATTGAATTACAGCTACTGTTTGGAAGGATCCAGGCCAAAATGTTGTTTAACTATCTGCAAACACACTTACCTTTTTTTTCCTGTTTTTGGAACTAGCTCAGAATCTTGTCCATTAGATAGCGATGGTGTAGTGATTAACCCCTGCTTGAAAGCAGCCTAGATTGATGAATAAACATGATTCCTTGTTTTAAATGGTAAATCTGTGTTTTTAATTTAGCACACATTCCTGCAAAAAGAAAGGCAGGGCGGGGGGGAAGAAGAGAAAATAAATCCAGCCTTTCCTAACGGTTCCATTTAGGCGGTTATTGGATGGAGTTTAGCCATGCTTTTTAATGAAAGAAAACTTTTATTTCATTGGAAGGAAGAAATTACTTATTGAAAATGGGACAAAAATGATTACACAGGCTAGAAAATGGGGTTTTGGAATATAATAAGTGTTTGAGTTGAAATTACTGGTCTTTGAAGCGTTAAGGTTGAAAACACTTTTCTGGCCTCTAAACATTCACTGACCTGAAAATTCATTATAATTTGGTTGAGGATTTGCTACCAGTCACTGTTATCACCAGTCACTGTTATGCATGTACAGTGGGCCAGAGTTTTTAGTCCACCATCCTGTACACAGGGTACTTAAGCCCCACTGACGTCAATGGAACTGAAACAGTTTAAATGCTCAGAACGTTTTGAAATCGGCAAGTCTCGGGATGTTGGGCTTTTTGGCATTGCTTGCAAAATCAGTTGACGGTCATGTGCCGCTGTTTGTTGCCTCTTTCTGATTGATTTATCTGCTGATGCTTTTAGGTTGACTCTCTTTTTGCTAGTAATATTACAAACCTAATTGCTCTGCTTCTCTGCCCCCTCTTCATATGCCGGGGAAGATGACACAGTGCCAAATGCCTAAATTCTTTCTGTGTTTTTTTGGGTACAATCCAAGACTATTAAAATTAATGGGAACTGTGCCACCATTTTCAACGGGAAATGAATGGCCCTGCTTGAGTAGTACCCCCTGTTCTCTAGCCAGTACAAGTCAGAACAGCTCCAAAGTGCTCTGTTAATACTCTGTAAAACGCAGGCAATTTCCCTGATTAATATGTGACAGGTTTGGAAGGGGACAGACCTCTTATCCTGAAACAATCAAATAAAATATGTTGAAGGTGGCTTCAGTGTTGTCTTTCAGTCAGGGCCAGCATCAGAGGCTGACATCCTTGGGCTACAGCTGAGAGGCCCCCGAATTTCATCACCCCCACTTGCAGATCTGTGGTCTCCATAATCCCCCCCACAACACACTGCCTGCCCTGGTGGCAGTGCAAGCTTGGGCCTTTCCAAACAGACTTGAGCCTAGGGTTGCCGGGGCTGGCGGGGTCGAGTTGCCAGATCCAGGTGAGAAAACTCCCGGAGATTTGGGGATGGAGCTTGGGAGTGGGGTATAATTAAAGAGGAGATTGGATTTATATCCTGCTCTTCACTACCCAAAGAAGTCTCAGAGTGGCTTAGAATCTCCTTTCCCTTCCCCTCCCCACAACAGACACCCTGTGAGATAGGTGGGGCTGAGAGAGCTCTTTTGAGAGCTACCTTTTGAGAGAAGAGCTCTGAGAGAACCTGTGACTGATTCAAGGTCATGCCAGAAGCTGCATGTGGAGGAGCGGGGGATCAAACCCAGTTCTCCCAGATTAGAGTCCACTGCTTCTAACCACTACACCAAACTGGCTCTCATAGTCCACCCTGATCTCTGCAGTCTGAAGATGAGCTGTAATTCCAAGGGATCCCCAGGTCCAACCTGGAGTCTGGCAACCCTACTAGGCCTGAGTGAGGAAATCAAAACCACCTTCAGCTAGGAGGAGTCACCAACACTCACCCTGTCCCCTCTGAGTGACAGTGGCTGCCTCCTTGCTGTTTTATCTGCTCACTGATGTGGGTAAACTGGCAATTAGGAACATTAACTGGCAGCCCAGGCTCTGAGAGAAGGAAGAGTTACTGTGGGAAGTGGGGTGCACGGAGCTGGCATTTTGCTGAAGCTCCCCTAAAACTCGGAGCATTAGTGTTTAGCACCTTAAGAACACAGTCGCCAACTGTGTTAGTTCCAGCTGCAAAGGTGAAAACACAGTAGCTTTTATCACCACAGTTCAAATGTGGTTGAAAGCCTGTTGAGAGCTCTGTTTGCACAACTCCCCAGGAACCTGCATTCACAACTCACTGAGGAGAATCTGAGCAGTAAAGCCTTAAAGCTTGACTTCAGATTTGTGTGCCTGCCCTCTGCCCTATTCCCCACCCACCCACCCCCGGTGTATTCATTGTGTATTCTGTGCATGCATTCTGCATCTACAACCAAAACCCACATTTATTTGCTTAATTAAGGTGGACACATCACTTGTGACATGTGGGGGGGGGGGCTCCATTTTTTTAAAAAAATATGCAGTTTTACTATCACAGCTGCATGGGCAAAAGAGGGAAATCCACTCTTTAAACTGTCCAGACTTTTTCTGAAACTTACAAGCAGCTGCAAAGTCACATTGTCCATATTGTCGAGGACTAGGGGATTCTCTGCTCCCAAGCATGTCAGTTTTGCATGTGGGGACCTGAATTTCCCCCTTTCTTTCCTCTATTTTTGCGGAATTCCTAAGGGTGGGCTGCTGACCCCCACTTTCTCTGATACCTGGTATTATGTTTTATGGCAAACATGGCCCGGCCCAACAAAGTGACATTTATGTCAGATCCAGCCCTTGTAACAAATGAGTTTGATACCTCTGATTTAATTCATTCCCAGAGAATTTTAACATAGCAAATAATGGAGATTGTACAATGATAAAGGGGGGAGGATGGCAGAGGAGCTCTCACTTGCAGCTGGTTTGCTCCCCCCAAAAAAGGGCTGTGTCCTGCAGCCAGGAGCCATTCCCTTTTTTTTAAACAAGTGGCATAAGTCTATCGCTAGACCTATGCTATTTGTAAAAAAAGAAAGAAAGCAGCACAGACCTGCACCTGCAGGAAGCCATTGGCTCCCCACAGGCACAGCGAACCTGGCTAGGCCACCCTCTCCTGCCACCCGATCTAAACTTAGTGGCATGAGAGGGTGGCCCAGCCAGACTCACTGTGCCTGTGAGGACCCGATGGCTCCTGGCAGGCGCAGCTCTGTTCTTCTCCCACTTCCTGGTTTAAACTGGGTGTCAGGAGAGGGCAGCCAGCTGGAAAACAATACTTGCACACCGGTAATCCCCCCCCCCCCCGGCAATGAGGCACTATTTTAATGTAAGGCAAAAGGTGCAGAGTGGGAGGCACAACCTTGATGTGGGTGGTGAAGGAGCATCCTCTGAGGGGTGGGGAGAAGGTGGGGAGGTAAAATCTAAGGGAATGTTTCCGCTTTGAATTTCCTTGAAAGCAAAGCAATGAAAAAATTCGCCACAAAAACCTCTTTTAGAAAAGCCGGGGATACAATGAAGGGAAAATGAACTGAGAGCTGAAGGGACGAAAATCAATGCAGAATGAAAAGATAACCCAAGTTGAAAGTGGAGGCGGGGGGAATGCAGAATGAAAGAGAAAATGCAATGGAGATATGCAGGGAAAGCGAGGGAAATGACCAATGCAGAAAGGGCCAGTTTAAGAAACAGTCTGTACTCATTCTGTGATCAATTCTTGATTAACTCTTAGAGGTTAAAAATGTTGGTAAGACCAGGATGTAGACAGCCACAGGTAGGCCTAGTCACCATCTCCGTGCTTATCTTTGGAGGGCTTCCAAACTTCAGGCCAGTAACTTCTATTGACCATGATGACACAGAAAATGGAGGGAAAGTTATGATGTCCCTTTCCATCTTCACTCTATGAAAATGGTATGCTTTCTAGAAGTGTCATTGACCTGGATGGCCCAGGCTAGAGCAATCTTGTCAGATTTTGGAAGCTGAGTTGGGTCAGACCTGGTCAGTACTTGGATGGGGGAACACTAAGGAAATCCATGGTCTCTATGCAGAGGTAGGCAATGGCAAACCACTTCTGAATGTCTTTTGCCTTGAAAACCCTATGCGAGTCTCCAGAAGTCACCTGCAACTTGACATCACTTTCACCACCACCATCTAGATTGGTGGGGATGCTGTGGTATAGCAGTGCTGTATGAAACTATTGCACAGATCAAGGAGTGCTTCCACAAGAGGGTAAGTTTTCCACTCATGACCCAGGTCATCATACAGGATCATATGAACTGCTCAAGTTGCCAGCCTCCAAGTGAGGTTTAGAGTTCTCCTGCAATTACAGTTGATAACCAGACTACAGAGATCAGTTCCCCTGGAGAAAATGGCAACTTCAGAGGATGGACTGTAAGGCAGGATACCCTGCTGATGTCCCTCTCCTCCCCAAACTCTGCCCTCCACAGGCTCCTTCTCCCCAGCTCCAGAAATTTCCCAACCCAGAGCTGCCTTAGCACTGTGTGTTGGAATATACAATGTTTATGGTACACCTACTTGAAGAAGGTCAAAATCACAGCCTACAGGGGACAGCTGAGTGGAGGTGCAATTCCTCAATTCCTTGTTTATGGGCAATGGAAACAAATGGCCAAAAAAACAACCCCACCCTCCGACTCACCCACAGTTGTGTCTGATCACATACTGAAGGGCTATGCCCGCAGCTTCAAAGGGCTGTGTGATCTCACAATTGCGTGTCAAATTCCTCCTGAGGAAATCCCCTCTCTTCTCCTCTGCTTCAACTGGCACATGTGACTGCAGCTGAGTGACTTTGGGTCAGTCACAGCTCTCTCACAGCTCTCTCAGTCCCACCTACTTTACAGGGTGTCTGTTGTGGGGAGAGGCAGGGAAGGCGATTGTAAGCCACTTTTGAGACTCCTTTGGGTAATGGGGTATAAAACCAACTCTTCTTAACCATCCTGGAAAATAGATAAGTACTGTTATTAAAACTGAGGCAAATGTTTCAAATGTGATTTCTTTAGCCCAAGGTGTTCCATAAACCATCCCATTGCTCAGCTGCAGGGTCTTCCATTTGGTAATGATTCCCTGTAACTTTCTGGTTGCAGTGGCAAGGAGGCTTACTGATGGTCGGTTCCCCCACTCTTTCCCCACACTGTTCCTCTGAGGCTCCGTGGTTCTTTTTTAAAATCAGCAATAGCTAGATCGCTACAGATTGGTAACATCATAAGGATCAGTAGGTATTGGGTTCTCTGAATCCCCGTATTTCATTTCAAAAGAGTGTCTTGTAACCAGGGCTATTTGGGGGCAGGAACGCACCGGAACGGAGTTCCGGCTGGCTCCTGAGTTGGCCACACCCAGCAAAAACTTATTAGCATAATAGGCCACACCCAACAGTAGGAACTCATTCGGACTGGCTACATTAGGGGTATGTGGCCTAACATACAAATTAATTCATGCTACAAAAAAAGCCCTGGGTTTCGACAACAAACAAGGTAAACAGAATAAGAAGCAAAAGGTGGATGTGGCTGGATGACCACTCTTCTGGTAACATGGGAGTGTGGCCTAATATGCTAATAAGTTGTGATGTCAGTGGTGTGGCTTAATATGCTAATGAGTTTCTGCTGTTGAGTGTGGCCTATTATGTTAACGAGTTCCTGCTGGGCTTTTTTCTACAAAAAAAGCCCTGCTTGTAACCCTGTTCATTGTGGGGATAGAAGGGAAAAGGCTGTCAGCAATAAGTTTGTCAGAAGGTTGTTCGTGTGTTTTTTAAAAAAGCTGGGAATTCTGAGAACTTAACAGATAGATCATTTTAATGTTACAAAGCTAAAGCAATCTAGGCAATGTTGCAAGGAAGAAAATAGTAGCCGTGGGCAGGGAAAATGGTTTGTACATGGTTTACAATGGTGCAGGTACATGGTGCATTGTACACTGTGTACTGTACATGGTATACAATGTGAATGTGTATGTACAATGCACGTGGTGTGCAATTGTTTGAACAGGGCAGGAAAAATGGTTTGTACCAGATATTATTGTATTCCTGAATCACCTATCATTTCCTTAATAAATTAATTTTAGATATATTGATGCACTCCTAGATTTTATCCATTGTATTATTTGCTGCGTGCAATTTATCAGAGTTAGTTAATTGAACAGAACCCTAGCTTCCATGCTTGAGTACATATTGAAGCACTGTGAGTTAATATTGAGAGCATACAAAACATTATGAAGTGTATGGACAATTACCCTTTCAAACATTAATACAATATCATTAATAAATATCTGATATAAGCAGGGTTTTTCCATTCTAAGCACAATGAAATCAATTGGCTTAGACTGAAATACCTCTGCAGGAAACTGCATTGTAGTGACTTTTTTTTTTAAGGAGAGAGTGAGAACTTGTATATTTCCAAACTTTACCTCAGAAAACTTCAACATCTTTTACTTGGGCTTGAAAGAAAATTAGTTTAAACAAAATATTGTCTTTATTGAGCTAAAAATAATTCATTCTAACAGTATCTTTTCACTCTCCTATGTAAAAAAAAAAAGAAGATATTCTTCATCACCCTTCAATTTTCAACTGGTTGATAAGAGCAAAGCAGAGTTCAGGTAACTTAAGCTGAGGGTTCTTCTGTTATGGCTGGCCGATATAGCATGAGGGAAATTGGGGGCTCTGCTGCCTGCCACCCTTGATAGTAGGTGGAAGGAGCCTTGTCTGACCTGAGATCAGCTTGCATCTTTCACATAGAATGTATTGTGCATTTTTCTACCCAGACGACGCCAAACTCACACACCCGGACAGACTGATAATGTCCTCTCAGATTAAAGGGGGGGGGGGAGGTCTTAAAAGCTTTCATTTCCCCCCTCCCATCTCCTTTTCCTGTCAATGAGCCATTTTCCGAAGAACAACTCCTGATCAGTAAATTTTGTCAGCAGGTTTAATAGAAAAGAGTTAGCGTATCAAAAATTGATGACAGAAGGGCAGCTTTCCTTCTGCAGCTGAAACTCAGGACTCTTTAGATACTAGGCCTCTTATCAGGGTGTCTATTTCAATTAGTCTCCTTCCTCTATGGACACACATCTCAATATGTTTCAGTTCTCTCCCCCCCTTCCTTTAATAATTTCCCATAGACACAACTGGTAGCTGGTTTGTGTCACATAGTCTTGAGGTACATCATTATCCTGGTGTTTTGTTTATGAACGGCTTTTGGGGGCTTTCATAACCTGATAACAATTTATTAGGCTTGGAGTATTTTAGTTCCAACAAAAAAAAAGGGGGGGGGCTTCTTGTGTGCCTAAATTTTTGTGACAGATAACTGGGGCCCAAAGTAAAATTCCATGAAGCTTCAAAAACAGTAAAATGAAAAGGGGAATGATCTAAATACCTTAGTGTTTTAAGTGTACATTTTAAAATGTATGTATATTTTAAAATGCATGGCATTTTCCCCTGTGATCCAAGATCAGTGTCTGGTGCCCAGCTTTGCGTATCCCATGCCAGCATTGGTGGGCATACAGCATAGGGAAACAAATAAGCAGGTTTTAGATCAAATCAAGCCTGAACTCCCCCTAAAAGCTAAAATGACTAAATCAAGGCTGTTGTATTTGGTCACATTACGAGAAGACAAGGGTCACTGGAAAAGACAACAACAAGGCTAGGAAAATTTGAAGGCAGCAGAAAGAGAGGAAGACCCAACATGAGAGGTGTTGACTCAATAAAGGAAGCCATGGCCTTTAGTTTGCAAGGCCTGAACAAGGCTGTTTGGGAGGTCACACACACACACACACACACACACACACACACATAATGAGAGAGAGAGAGAGAGAATTCTTTGCCCCAACAAGCCTACCTGACTCATCCAGTATTCTCTTAAGACCCTTTATTTTAACCTTCAGACACCATTTGGAAGCTAAGGAGGTTGTATTCAAATAGTCTGAACACTCAAGGCTACCTTGGATGAGGGGCAGCAATTTCTGCAAACTCTCTGGCCTCTCTGCAAACCCCTACTTTGCCCCCTGTGGTGTTCCTGAAGATATGCCCACCCCTAGAGAAATACGGGTATGTGGGGGAGAACGGCAGTAGGAGGAGGAAGTAGGGAAGTCTTGCTCCAAGGTACAAACCAGTAAGTCTGATCGACTAATACATTTTTAAAATAACTGCTGTCTGGTAATAGTTTGTTGCTGCCACTAGCCTTCAATATTATCTGCTCTAATTCCTTTGTTTTATTAGTTGTTTTAAGTGATGCATTTGTAAATCCTTGGTGTTTTTTGGTGCTAAGTATACCTTAAGACAGATAGGGTATACATTCCTAGTCAGTAAATGTAACGAGTATTTGTAAATGCATCTGTCACACAACTACTCGGGTCAGGGAGTTATTGGTGGCTGCAACTTCTTGTTATAAGCACATTTGGTGGCATTTGTGTTTTGCTGTGTACTGTGTGAAATGGTCCGTAGCTGTAAAAAGAAATTAGCCAGTAGTGTGATTCTCAGTACTCAAATAAAGGGGGGTTTCATATCAATAGCCAGGGTTCATTTCATAGAAAAAGAAGTGCAGGAGCTCATTAGCATAACTCATTAGTATAACTCATTTGCATATGCTACAACACCTGATATCACTGGAAGTATGTCAGAAGGCGAGAAAGAAAGAAAGAAAGAAAGAAAGAAAGAAAGAAAGAAAGAAAGAAAGAAAGAAAGAAAGAAAGAAAGAAAGAGCTGGCAGAGAGGGGACTGCTACTAATCCAAGCCTCAGAAATACCACTATTCTGGGAGGATAGCTTCAGTGGTGGCTGAAGCCTTCAGAAGGCTGGTCGGAGGAACAAGGACCTTTCCAGGGAATGGGGTCATTTTGCTGCAGCCATAACACAAGCAGGCATTCCCCCGGGGGGGGGGGGGCTGGCACCAACTCCCGGAGCTGAGCTCCCCTGAGCTCCTGCTCAAAATGACCCCTGTCAGTAGCACAAGACATATCTGGCACATCTGCAGCTTCTAACCCCATTAGACAGGTGGGAATGTGGTAAGACAGACATCGTGTGGCACAGCTGTATCACCTGGGGACTGGGACAAAAGAACAACTAGCATCATGCTTCATTTATTTTACAATTTATACACTGCCTTTCTACTTTGGATGGACCAAAGGTACCATGTGATAACATATATAAAAGAACATTCACAGCACATCAGTGCAAAGCAATCCAGAAAGAGGAACAAAAATCAGCTTTAAAGAGTCTTCTATAGCAAAACATTTTAGTCACATTAAATCGTAAAATGGGCTGGCAGAACCTGTTTCAGAAAGCTGTTTTCCAACAGCAGCAATGTCCTGGGCATTGTCTGTTCTCACTAACAAGGCTTAATCGTCCCATCTCTGGGCCTGGTAGAAATGTGTAACGTGGGTTCTGCACACTCACACACACAATCCTATCCAACACACACGATCACAGTCTAATGACTCATGAAAGAAAAGAAAAATCTATTTTGTTTTGTAAATGACATAAAGAGATTGTATCATGGTAAATGGCTTGCAGCCAGGATTGTACCTCCTAGTTCCAGGACCTTATAAAGTATATCCATTTTCACCCCCATGCTTGAGTCCCTGTCTGACATGTTTGAAGCATCATTTACTAATTTGGATTGCATCCAATGAAACTGTCAACACAACTGAAATGTGATTTAGTACTTATTCTGTTGGCTCAAGCTGCAGTTAAATTGCAATTGGTGTGGACCAAAATAGTGCCCATGCTATCTTTATTCCTTGCAGGGAAAGTTTAAGAACATCCTGCTTTGATCAAGCTCCCTGACAAAGTGAGATTGATCATACCAGGAAGGGAGAAGAGGTTTGGGAGCACATGGTCAAAAAAAATTTTTTATTCATGCTCCAGTGAAGTTCCATTGCAGACTGGATCATCCTGACATCTGAGTGGAGTTCCCAGTGCTAGTGGGAAACCCAGATTGGATTAGGGTTGCCAAGTCCTACCTTAATCAACAGTGGGGGACTCCTGTCCCTGGTCCGGGACTTAAGCCTGCACGCTTTGTGTGCACGTGCTGTGATGACATCACCCGGAAGTGACATCATCACAGTGGGCATGTTGCCAGGGCAATGCTCTGGCAATCGCCCCAAAACTCTATGGTACCACAAACTCTATGGTACCACAGGTATCATGTCCTGATCAGATTACTTCGGGTGTGGGGTTCCCCTGTAGCGAATCTGGGCCGGCGGATTGGGAACCCCTGTAGCGAGGGATTCCCTGCCCCCCAGGGCAACTTGGCAGCCCTAGATTGGATAGAGTGGCTTTTTCATAGCACTAGGCTTTTCTGTGTGGCAGTTTCTACCTCTCTGTTGGGGCTATATTTGTTGTGCTGATAAAGAAATCTGAAGGCCTCAAAGCACAATTCAGAATGTGTAAACATCTTTAAAATTCTACTCATTCTGAGTGGAACATTCTCACTGAATTTCATTTGACCTGCATGATGGTTCCACCCTCATTTACTTCCCTCCCTTAAAACAAGATTTTCTTTTCTTTCTGCTTTTCTTTCCTTTTCTGACTGAGCAGCCCTAGTGGTCTATTTTCTTCTTTCCTGAAGAACTTTGGCTGTCCCACTCTGTGTCAGTATGATATTTTACTGCTGTCTCAGCCCAGGAACATGAGGGAAGGGTCTGGATCGCCCTTTAATTTAAACTACTGAAAATGGCACATGATACTGCCACCTTGTTAAAGTTAAGTGGATTTTGGTCTTGGGTCTGATTAGATGACACATTAAATGCCAGTAGGGAGGGAACCCCAGCCCAACTCATGTTTAGCATGTGACTCAGCACTCACCTTAAAAATATTGTGAGGGGGCAAATTTGGCTCCTGAACACACAGAGCAGCAAGAGTGTCTTCATCATTTCCTCCCTTCCACCCCATGTGCTGTCACTATCAGGAAAGAGGTATGGAGGGAGGGCTGTTTGACTCACTCCCAGTATGACATGTTTGCCCAGCAGACAACTGGAGCCAGCAGTAAGCCAAACAGCCACCCCCATGTCCCTTTTCTACTAGCAAAAGCATGCAGGGTGAAAGGGAGGGAATGATGAAACCCCCTCATGTGGTATTGCCATGCTCAGGAGACAATTTACCTCCCCATATTATTTTTAAATGAGTTACAAATTAAACACAGGTGGTGTTGGGGGAATCCCCAACCCAACCTGCATTCAATGTGTCATCTAATCAGACCCTTGGCCAGTCACTGGGTGAAAGACCATCTAGAAATTTTTGCGATTTCCCAAGGAAAGATGTGTTACAAATACAGTGAACAAAATAGTAAACAGAATTCTGATTTCATTTCTAATATCCTTGTGAGTTTGAAGAAGATACTTTTAAAAATATTGACACCAACTCATTTCCCACTGTTACAAAGCAACACAAGCATTTCTATTTCAAGTGAATGTTGAAATGCCCCCAGAATCCCAGATGCTATAGTTGGAAACCAGCAAGCAAAAAAAAAAAAAATTGAAGCAATACTAAGTAGGGCCTTCAAAATCAAATGAAGAGAGCTGGCAACAGTGATCTGATATGAATACGAAACAAGGCATGTGTATGAAGGCATCCTACTGAATTCAGCAGGCTCAGCTCAAGCTCTGTTCTGGAAGCTGGTTAAGAAAACCTGCTTTAATAATACATGCTCTGGTGTGCTTGCAGTCCCAGCAAGTTCGTTTTAATGACTCTTGTTCTTCTTTTGGGAAAGTGAAAAACTCTCATTGGGTATGTTTGAAAAGCAATTAGTGTCAGAATACTGCATGGGTTAAGATGAGATAGCTATGGGAGTAGTGCGGGGTTTATGGGACTTTTGGTTAAATACGGACACACTCACTCTTCATCTAATCTCTGACTTGTCCTCAGAGATGCAGGCAGGACTTATCCCAGTGTATTCCTCCCTTTGATGTTAATGTTGTGGTATGCCAGTTCCTTTAAGCATAAGGGTTCTGTGTTGCGTGATCGACTAGAAAGTCCATCATGCATAACCAGATGCCAGTTCCATCTGGTTATGTAATCTTTCAACTATGAATTGGGGAACTGAGGGGAGGTGCCATTATTTTCAACAAGTCTTTTTTGCTTTTGTAAGTTCCCAGTGCAAAAGATCACCACCACTGCTACTGGTGTCCAGGCAAAGACTGGGTGTCCCTCTGGTGTACCCTCTGCCTAGCTTGCCAAATGGACTCCTGCCATAGCTGGTGGAGGTAATATCTGATCTGACCCTTTTAGCCAAGCTCACAACATTCTTACCAAGGGGACTTTCCCAGGTTAAGTTGGACCCAACATATGAGAGAGGTGTGCCATGCTGGATTTGACCTTTTATGCTTAGTTGTATTTTTAATAAACTTTGAATTGGATTTTATTTTGATTTTTTTTTTTTTTTGCTTTGAATCTTACCTGGAGAATTGGGGCTCACTGAAGTATAGGGATGCTGAAAACTTCAATGCAAGTATGATCAACTAGGAGTAAGGCCCATTGTGGGAAGAAATCCTACTGGCTCTAGAAAGAGGCTCTAGGTGAGTGTTCTGGCTGTGGCTGGTGGGGTGGCAGAGGGAAGGGAACAATAGAGGGTGGCGAGCCATGTTTATTTCCTTCTGCTTAGCTATAAGGCAGGGCTGTCTCAAGTCATTTTGCTGCCCCAAGTGGGTAGTATGGGAAGACAGCCCCATGTTAATAGGTATGGTTCCCTCCAACCCTGACTTATGTTGATTTGGTGCTAGGCAGTGACAGCTAAGGTAGAAAAGTACCTCCTCCTATGCCATGTCTTCTAGGTTCCAAGGGTCTGGAAAGCGGTTCCATAGCCAGTTACAGGGTTGCCAACTCTGGGTTGGGAAAAACCTGAAGATTTGAGGGTTAGAGCTTGGGGAGGGCAGGCTTTGGGGTGAGGAGGGACCTCAGCAAGCTATAACGCCATAGAGTCCACTGGCCAAAACAGCCATTTTCTCCAGGAAAACTGATCTTGGTCATTTGGTGATCAGTTGTAATAGCTGGAGACCTCCAGGTGCTGCCTGGAGGTTGGCTTATATTGATCTAGAGTTATGCAGTTGTGGCTAAGGTAGAAAAGCACCTCCTTCTATACTATGTTTCCTGGGTCCTAAGAGTCTGGAAAGTGGTTCCATAGCCAGTTACAGGGTTGCCAACTCTGGGTTGGGAAATATCTGTAGATTTGAGGGGTAGAGGGCAGGGTTTGGAGTGGGGAGGGATTTCAGTAGGGTATAATGTCATAGAGTCTACTGGTCAAAGCAGCCATTTTCTCCAGGAGAAATGATGTTGGTCATCTGGAGTTGAGTTGTAATAGCTGGAGATATCCAGATGCCACCTGGAGTTTGGCTTATGTTGATTTGAGGCTATGCAGTGGCAGCTAAGGTAGAAAAGTACCTCCTCCTATGCCATGTTTTCTGGGTTCTAAGGGTCTGGAAAGCACTTCCATAGCCAGTTACAGGGTTGGCAACTCTGGGTTGAGAAATACCTGTAGATTTGAAGGGTAGAGCCTGGGGAGGGCAGGGTTTGGGGTGGGGAGGGACCTCAGCAGGATATAATGCCATAGAGTCCACTGCCCAAAGCAGCCATTTTCTCCAAGAGAACTGATCTTGGTCATCTGGAGATCAGTTGTAATTGCTGGAGATCTCCAGGTGCTGCCTGGAGGTTGGCAATACTTAGGAGAGGGCCAGGTTGAAGGACTTCAATGAGGTATACTGCGATAGAGCTCACCCTCCAAAACAAGCATTTTCTTCATGAGGAGATGTAATTCAGGGAGATGTCCAGGCCTTGCCCCCCTTCAACTGACTCGCTGTTAATGCCCCACAGCCTCTTAGGACTCCTAACCTTTGCTATGGTTGCAGTAAGGCCAGCTGTGAACAACAACTCCCAAGGTGCCATGCATCAAAAGTGGGAGTGTAAGAATGGAGGAGCTGGCGGGATGGGTCAATAGGACGCCAAGGCAGCTTCCCCAGTGGCCAATGGGATAGTAAGTCAGTCATTGCCAGCACAGCTTGACTTTTATACATTAAGAAGATTAGATACCACTAAATGTGCAGGTACAAGAAGAAGTCAATGTATCCACTGTCAGCTATTTAAAGAATTAGGGTTGTTATGCGGAGTGGAATTTTTTTTTTTCTGAAATTCACTTTTTTAAAAAATTAGCCATTGATTTGTCTTATTCTCTTTTTTTCTCTTTTAAAAGACTGATTTCTCTTTCATTTATCTTAGATTTCACTTTGAAAAGAAATGGATGCACCCTTTTGTAGAATGCTGAGAGTAATTAATTGAGACCCTGCCATCCATCTGCTCTCAAGCATGGAGGCTACTTTACAGCATCTTCTTCTTTGAAGTGGGGCGATTGTCTGTGCAAATTTATTTCCCCTATCCCCAGACCATAAAAATACATTCCAATTTCTACTATGCATTACATTGCATTACAATCTACTATTCTAATCTATTATTCCAAATAAGAGATGGAAATAATGTGGCCCTTCTGCGGGATTAGTGAGAACACACTGCATGGGCAGAATGAAGTTAGCATGTGTAGTGAGATAAGAAACCAATATCCCTGTTAAGTCCTGGGGATTCCATTGTTCTGAGTGTTTTGTAATTAGAGGTGGGCACAGACCAAAAAAACAGGAAGTTCATGGAGGTTCATTGTTTATAGGGTATATGAACCACGAACCTCCATGGACTTTCCCATTTAACAGACTGGATCATGGTTCGTTGGGTTTGTGAAGGGAAGACATTCCCATGGACCACCATGTTCCGCACGGAGGTTCATGTGGTCCATGGGAGTGGTTCATGAGCCAGACACACTGGTGTCAAGGATTGCCAAGGCAGCAGGGGATTGCCTTCATTTTCCTTGCTGAGGCATAAATTCCCTTCCCTTCTCTCCTGGAAGTGTGCCACCACTGCAATGTAACTGGGGAAGGGAAGGCATTTAAACATACCCTCCCTTCACTCTCTGAAGTCACACTGCTTCTCTCCTGGAAGCATGCTGCTGCTGCAGGATGAATGGGAAAGGAAAGGGGAGGTATTTAAATATGGCCCCCTTCACTCCCCCAAGTTGCGACACAGTGGGGACATGCTTCCACAAGTGAAGGGAAAACAAATTGTGCCTCAGCAATAAAAACAAAGGCAATCCCCTGTTGCCTTGGCAATCCTTGACACCCGTGTGTCTGGCTCACGAACCACTCCCATGGACCACATGGATCTCTGTGGGGGACGTGGTGGTCCATGGGTGGTTTGCAAGTGATGTGATTGCACATTTCGGGCTCACAGACCACAAACCAGGCTTTGTGTTGTAAGAACTTGCAACTCAGCAATTTCCCTTTCTAGTCTGTTCTTGAAGTTCCTTTGTAATAAAACAGCTACTTTGAGGTCACCCATTGAATATCCTGGAAGGCTGAACTGTTCTCCTACAGCAGGGGTCCTCAAACTTTTTAAACGGGGCCAGTTCACTGTCCCTCAGACCGTTGGAGGGCCGGACTATAGTTTTAAAAAAAACAACTATGAAGATGGGCTTTTTCTTTGGTTATTTTGCGGGTAGGGAAAGCGTGGGGGGGGGGGGGTGTGCGCAAAAAGGCACCCTTGACGGGGCTGTTTTCTTTCCCTCTCCGAAGAAACAAAAAACTTGGCATCCTCACAAACTTTTTAAGGCAGCAAGCCCCCAGCTGCTTCTCCCTGAAACTCCACTACTGCAGACATCATGATGGGAAAGAGAAACCTCTCTCTCTCTCTCTCTCCCCCTCCGATTCCCAGCAGCACAAAAAGCCTCAAAAAAGACCCCCGCCCAGCTCTTGGGACTGGCGCAGGTCTCCTAGCCAGCTGAGAGGCCTCTCAGCCGGCTAGGAGACTTGGGGCCAGCCGGAGTGCCTGCCACCTCACACTTACCCTCTTCCAGTTTTCCTTTTGCCTCCTCCTGGCTGACTGGAAGCTGACTGGAAGCAGGGGGGCGGGGCTTTAGTTTTTCTGCTGCTTTGTGTGCTGCTGGGAATTGGAGAACAGGCAGCGGCACACCCGGCGGGCCAGAAAAATGCCCTCGGCGGGCCGCATGTGGCCCGCGGGCCGTAGTTTGAGGACCCCTGTCCTACAGGTTTCTCAGTGTTGTGTTTCTTGATATCAGAGCTGTGCCCATTTATCCTTTGGTGTAGGGTTTGGCCTATTTGCCCTATGCAGAGAACTGAAAGGCATTGTTGACATTTAATGGCATATACAGTGTTAGAAGATGAGCTTGTGAATAAGCCTGAGATGGCGTAGTTGGTGTTGTTAGGTCCAGTGACTGTGTTGTCTGGATGTATGTGGCAGCAAAGTTGGCATCTGGGTTTACTGCAAGCTCTGGTACCAGTGTCCAAGTTCAAATTAGATGCTGCATTATTGTGGGTGAGGAGTTGCTTGATATCGGGGGGGGGGGTTGTCTGTGCTCAAGAAAAGGTTTGCCCCCCCCCCAGTACTTGTTAAAGAGAACTGTCATTATCCAGTAGAGGTCATAAGTCACTGATGATGCATTGAACTGTTTCAAGCTGAGAGCTGTATATGACCACCAGGGATGTTCTGTTATTGTCTCTTTGGGGCATGTCTTGCAACAGGTTTTCTCTGGGTACAGTTGTGGCTTCATTAATCTGTTTCTTATTGTTTATTTATTTATTTATTATTTCATATTTTTATCCCCGCCTTCTTGACTTCATCAGGTGCATACTTTCATTCCAAAAAGTTTTTTCGTATATCCATCAGATGAGAATCAAACGCTGTTCTTCTGCTTCAGACTAACATGGCTGCCCACCTGGATTTACTGTCAAACATCTTTGAGATTTTAGATGCAGATGAAAATTCACTTCCTTTGATAACTATCCAAAGCAAGGCATGAGCTCAGCTGGTGAGTAATCAGCTATTTCTGACTGTAGGCTATTAGTGTTTATTGGCTTATGCTGCAGGTTTTAAAGCTGTGACCAGTGCTAAAGGTAAAGGTAAAGGTTTCCCTTGTTCAAAAGCTAGTTGAATCTGACTCTAAGGGGTGGTGTTCATCTCAATTTCCAAGCTGAAGAGCCAGCACTGTCCAGAGACTTCTCTGTGGTCATGTGGCCAGCATGACTAAGTGCCAGGTCGCACAGAACTCTGTTACTTTCCCACCGGAGTGGTACCTATTTATCTACTTGTAATTTCTTGCTTTTGAACTGCTAGGTTGGCAGGAGCTGGGGCCAGAGACGGGAGCTCACTCCATCACACGGCACTAGGGTCTTGAACTGCTGAGCTACCGATCTTCTGATCTGCCACTCAGTGTCAACCTCTGAGCCACTGTGGCCCCCATGGCCAGTGCTATATCTGGAAATTGGGCAATTGGGGGGAAAGGCCACTATACAAATTAGCAGGAGGGGATTTGCCTCCCTCACACTTCCATTTAGTATGTGAACAGATTCCTTTCCCTTTATGCAAAATCCCAGGATATGCTTGTTGCCTCAGTGTTGCCTCAGAGAGCCAGTTTGGTGTACTGGTTAAGTACATGGACTGTAATGTGGGAGAACTGGGTTTGATTCCCCACTCCTCCACTTGCTGCTGCTGGATGACCTTGGGCAAGCTATAGTTCTGACAAGAGCTGTCCTTTAAAGAGCAGTTCTGGAAAGAGTTCTCTCAGCCCCACCTACCTCACAGGGTGTCTGTCGTGGGGAGGGGAAGGGAAAGGAGTTTGTAAACTGCTCTGAGACTCCAAGTGAAGGGTGGAGTATAAATCCAATCTCCTCCTCCTCCTCCTCAGTTTCTGGTCATTTTGCACACCAACAGGAGAATGGAGATTCCTTTCCCAAATGCTATGGCTGCTTCCCACACATTTCCAGTCACAAAGGAACAGAGTAACTGAGATGTCAAGGAACCACAGTAGCAATACGAGGTTGCGCCAGTGAGGCTGAGGGCCAGAATACATGATACATGTGACCAGGGTTCCCTCTAAGCTGAGTTAGTGTAAGCTAGCTCACAGGTTTTTAGCCTCCGGCTCACACATTGTTGTCTCAGGTCAGGAAGGATGGCTCCAGAGCAAACTAATTTATGCAGGAGCCAAATCACACGCTCACAACTTTAACGCCAGTAGCTCACAAAGTAGAAATTTTGTCACAAGACTCCACAGCTTGCATATGACCCAAATGGGGAATGAGTGCCTACCCTGACCCATCATGTTTAGGATTCATGGAACTAACCTTGACAACATTGTGTTGTTCTGTGTGTCTCCAGATGCTATGAGGCGAAGGAAAGGACTTCAAGTTTTCCTCTGGAAATGGCACAGGAACGGGAGGGGAGCCCAAAGTGCTTCCTTTCATCTGGCAACATTTGGAGCCGCACAGAGTAACACCACACTTTCAAGGTGAGTTACCCCAGTCCTATGTGTGACAGGTCAGGTTGGGCACCTGTGTCCCAACTTGTGTCACATGTATTCTGTATTTTGGCCTGAACACAATGCTGTCCACTTGATCCTTCATTCTTATGTAAACAGAACAGCAGGGAAAGCAGTGATGGGAATGTAGATCCCGTACTCAACACAATATCTGTGTTCAAGTGCAAAGGGGTACAGTGGCGATTCTGTCACTACTTTAGTAGACAATGTTCATGTTTTGGGAACCAAGTTTGAAACAGAAGCCTTAGACACAAATAATGTTTCCTCTTTTGATCTATCAGCTCTCTGAGTCCAGTATGGTGGCATCTTCCATTTCTCCCATCAGTGCCAGCATGCCAAGGGATTCAGCTGACATGGAACAAATGCATGTGTTTGTGCCTGCTGTTCACTGCCTTTTGCCCCCATATACGGAAGAAACACTCAGACAACATAATTTGGGATTTTATGGCCACTTTGTTTATTTATTTACAAAGCAAAGACAAATGGCTAACCTGAAATGGCATGGTCAAGGCCTGGGGTTGACAACCCCACCCTTACCATATTACGGGCAATGCACCTGACCCCCGGGGCATAGCCCGCTGTTGGCGGCTGGCACCCGGGCGGCCCAGCCTTGGGGCATGCCGTGATGATACCTCACACACATCTACCAGGTCTGTGTTGAGTATCCATCACCAGCACTCCCAAAGGGCAGCCTGCTCATCTCATCCCTGGCCGCAAGGCAGCAGTTATGATCCAAACAGACCCCCTCACCCTACCGGGTTGCTGAAGATGCTTACCGAGCCACAACCATTATTAACCAAATTCTGCCATCACAAGGGTCAAGTCTCAGCTTAGGCCCCTGCGCCCACCAACACCTAGAATAGCCATTAGCCCTTGCCTTAGGTCCCTAAAGAAGAGGTCATTTCTGCGCTGACAGGTGCACGCCATCGCACCTGTACAGATCCACGGAATCAGACCGAATCATTGGATGAGGTATAAAGTGGCCACCCCCAATCACTAAGCTGTTCCTAAATTCCCTATTGGCCCGGCGCTGGACCCTCTCAATATGGCCAGGGTTAAAACCACCCCGCTACTCCCTGCGAGGTACCATGGCCGACCAAATGATGACCATATGTGGCCAGTGGTGCGGGATATAGGTAAAATCCTCCCCAGCCTGCAAAATCAGACCCTTCCCTTTTAGAATGCCCAGGTCGTTCCCGCCCAAGTGAATTAAACCTATGTCAGGTGGAGCAGTGCCCGGGGAGTGGAACAGCAGGTGAAGGCCCAGCGCAGGCCGCGGCTCCCCCTCCACTCCACCGTAGCCCATTCACTCAGGCCCAGCTGAGATCCAATAGCCGATCTGTTAGCCTGGTGAGCTGCCCAGAAAACAAAACTGTGCCCACAGATGAGAATACATCTCCGGCTGCCACTGGACACAGCACCTGAAAAGAGAGGACAGTCAGACACTTGGACCCTGGGAGGCGATCACATGACCATGGAATGCACATAGCCCTTATAGGTGGCAGACTTCCAGCGACCAACCCACTGCACATCCTTAGCCGAGTATCCCATATCTGCTGCCGTGGAGGCAGCTCTGATACGAAAGGAGTGGGTCCCAAACTTTACTCCCGACAGACCCATTTTGTCCAAGGCCCATGAGGTCACAGCCCAAAACTGATGTCCAGTCAGTGGGCTACCATTTTTGTGCCTAAAAATGAAGCCGGCCTCCAAGCCCCACAACGCCAAATACCGTGACAGGGCCGAGACTGAGCAGAGGTCCTTGTCCTGACTGACCCCTAGGGTGAGCATGGCACCTTTGTGCATCTGATCTTTTTTAGAGCTCCTAATCCTGACTTGCATGCAGTCGCCCTGCATTTGAATGTCACGCACCTGCAAAGCCCTACCTGACCGGTCGGACTTGGAGTGAGCTACCAATTCACTCACCCTGAGGGCACCAAAGCAAGCAAGCAGGGAGGCTGCATGAAACAGGCAGGCCTCAAAGTCAAATGCGCAGACCGCTCCCCAGGTGGCCCACAGACCCTTCAGCACCACAAGTGATATGGGCTGCCTGGTGTCTTTTACCACAGCACCAACCCTCAAGCATCTTTCTCAGCCTGAAATTGCCCATGACTTCAGCAAAGCCGAAGGCCTTGCTTGTGAAGGCCAGTGCCAAAAGCTTGCCCCGTATTGAATGCACAGCTAAACCAGCCTCCTTCTGTGAGACACAATAGTGCATCAGCTGCTCCACAGGTACAGGCCAGACTTTGGGATACTGCTACACAACCCGGAACGCCTCGAACTGGCGAATTGTCCGCTCATACCCTTTCTTGGTGCTAGGCGCGATCACGAGGCCTATAGCCCTGCACGCCTCGGCCCTCCAACCTGCCATAGCTCCTGGGGCATTCACGCCAAGTGAAGGTCTGCTTCCGGTGCGAGCTGTTGGAACTGTGCCATCTGTTGGCGAGAAAGAGCATCAGCCACTCCATTATCCAAACCCGGCACATGTCAGACAAGAAACAGCAGGTTTAGCCAGAGGCAGCACAAGGTAAAAGCCCGCCCTAGCCTCATGACCCTCGGGGACCACGATGTGAGAGAGTTGATCATGTGTACCACTGCTAGGTTGTCGCACCACAAGTGGACAGTGCGATCCCTCAACTCTCCACCTCAGCCAAACCGCAACCAATATGGGAAAGAACTCCAAGAAGGTGAGATCCCTGGTTAGCCCTGCTGAAACCCAATCCCCGGGCCAGCCCGCAGTGCACCAGTGGCCATGGAAATACACACCAAAACCATGTGATCCGGCTGCATCAGAGTGTACCTGTAGCTCAGCCTCCAGCCTCAGGTCCTCCCACCAAAAGGAGACCCCATTGAAGGAACTCAGGAACTCCTGCCAGATAACAAGGTCAGCACACATTTCCATGTCAATCCACACCCTATGGTGCGGGTGTTGGAGCCCAGCCATCGCATCACACAGCCGTCACAGAAAAGCCCACCCGGGTGCCACGACCTTGCATGCAAAACTGAGGTGACCCACGACCTGTTGCAGCTCCCGCAGGGTGGCCTTCTGTTTCGCGAGAAATGCAGAAAGCAACACCTGCAGGTCCTGAACCTAATGGCAATCGCGACGTCTGGGCCACCGTGTCCAATTCAACTCTGAAAAAGACCAGTTGCTGAGCCAGACCCTCCATCTTGTCTTGCGCCAAAGGGACCTCCAGTTCTTGCACCAGTTCTGTGAAACTCCACAACAGCTGGCCACACCTACCTGACCCATGAGCGCCGACAAAGAGAAAGTTGTCCAGATAGTGGACCACCTCTCCTAGCCCTGTTTTGACCCATGTTGCCCACTCGAGAAACATGCCGAAGCGCTCAAAGGCGGCACAAGATACAGAACATCCCATGGGCAAGGCCCTATCCATAAAGAATTGTCCCTCAAACGAGAACCCTAACAGCTCGAAATCATCTGGATGCATGGGAAGGAGATGAAATGCTGACTTGATGTTGCACTTTGCCATCTCTGCCCCCGAGACCGCAGCAATGCACAACCCACACCGCTTGGTCAAATGAGGTGTACCACACCGTGCACAGGTGATCAGGGATGGCATAATTTACGGACCCACTCCGGGGATAGGAAAGGTGGTGAATCAAACGGAATTCACCGGGAGCCTTCTTAGGCATAATGCCCAGGGGAGAGACCCATAAATTGGGTACCGGGGGAGCCACAAATGGGCCCAGCACCCTACCCTCTTGAACTTCCTTAGCGATTTTGTTAGCCACCACAGCCTCCATGCCTCGAACTGATTTCAAATTGTGTGCCATAAATGGCGTCCTAACGCCAGAAAAAGGGATTCTAAAACCGTCTCGAAAACCATCTAACAAGTACACAGCGTCCTGCTTGTTGGTATAGTGCTATAGCCAAGCCTGCAGGGGCACTAGCTTAACTGGACTGGGCCCCTTTTCCCACAGCTGCCGCAGCTCTGCCCCTACCTCTAGGCTGCTGCCCACACCTAGGCTTGCCCTTTGGGCATGCCGTGAAGCCTTGGGGCCCAGTGCACAATGGACACTCTTGCCTGTAAGTGCACGCTTTGCGACTACAGACCCCTTGGGAACCGAACTCCCAGCACAGCAAGTGGGGTTGAACCACCTGCCTTGTGATCCCATGAGGAGCTGCAATGGGGCCCACTGGCAAATTCTGAACCATATGCCCACTGTGAGACCGGTCCCCAACAGCAGGCTGTGCTTGTGCCATCAAATGCAACCACAGGTGAGGGTGGATCTGGTCCCAGGGCAGGCTGTGATTCATCGCAGCCCTCATCCTGAACTCCTCGTCATATTGGAGCCATGCAGAGCCTGCAAAACATGTATATGCCTTATATACAATGTCCAGGTATTGGAACAAAACCACAGTTTTCCAACCGTGGGCCCTAGATAACACTCCGGCATATACTATATATTCCGCCAACCAATTGGCCCAGGTCCGATCAACCCTCCGTTTTTTCAATACCTCCTTCTCCCTGTCATCCAGTTCCTCCTTATCCTTCTTTTCTAGCTCCCTATAAAGAAGGCTAAAGAGGTTGACAAAGTCACCCCTACAAATCTTCTCTCTCATAGCGGGAAAAAGGTGATCACCCAGTGGCAAAGCAGCATCACCGTAGGGCAAGGCCTTTGTGGAAACTGTTGCATAAGGGTTGCCCCACGGCTGGAAAAAACCCCATGCCCCCCAGGGAGCAGCAGGCCCAACCACCGCCCCCTGTGAGCAGGGACCCCAAGGAGATGGTGTGAGTGGTGAATGTGGACCCCACAGTCCTGTCTGGCCAGAACCCGCTGAGTCCTGCACCTTGGGGGGAGGGTCCCAAGCCCACAGATGCCCTGCACCGGAGGCCTCCTGGATCGCCCCAGACGGTGGGCCCCAAGGTCCCCCTGCCCACACCAAGGTCTGCTGCCCCCGGGCACCATCCTTACCACTCAGCCTCGGCACTCCAGCATCAGGAAACTTGCCCATTGTCGACCTGTCGGGAACCTGGGCCACTGACGCCGCCATCACCGCTGATGATGCAGAAGCCCCATCTGACTCATTGTGATTAGACGGCTCTGCGAACATGGAAGCAATGGAACACAGTTGCGTAAGCACTTCCTCCCTAAACCTCTTCTTCTTGGGCCGCCACCCAGCACTCCAAGAGGACCCACTAGTTCCCTGGGAAGTAGAAGGCGTCTTGGTGCACATGATTTGTCACAACGATGCCAGCTTATCTACCAAGGCCTGATGACACCAGACCTCGTCCTCATCATCGAATGACTCAAGCACGAACAATGGCACTTCCGAATCCAGCCTCGCCACCTTTGGTGTGGGCCCCTTCCCCTTGGACTGGCCTTGCCCCATCTTAGGCTCCATGGCTCCAAATCCCCATCCCCTGCACAGGAAGAAGATGGGGGGGGGGGGAGAGACAAGCATGGGCAGGGGCAAGAATCAAAGGCAGAACGCCGGGGAAAAAAAGGGTGTGGGAGCTCCGAATCAAATGGCCTAGGGCTTGCAAGCATGGTGAAAACTGTGAGCTAGCTCACACTAACTCAGCTTAAAGGGAACATTGGAGTCCACCCTCCAAAGCAGCCACTTTCTTTAAGTGAACTGATCTTTATTGTCTGGAGATCAGCTGTAACAGCAGGAAGGTCCCCAGGCCCCATCTGGAGGCTGGCAACCCTAGAGCAGGACTAGCTGGAGCTGGAGTGTGATCAAACTGGCCACCTTCTACACGATCCTTTTAAGTGAAGGTGCTGGGGATTAAACCGGGGACCTTCTGCTTGCCAGGCAGATGTTCTGCCATGGAGCCATAGCCCCTCGGTAAGGCAGGAGGAAAGCAATTGATAAGCCCAGCCGGTGAGGAAAAACAGAAGGGGGGGCACCAGCCTAATCCCCATGTAAGCCTCCCATGAAGGCAGAGGACCGGGGAAGGAATCTGCCAAGAAGCAAATGGGGGGCGCCTGTCTGACCACCCCCCAGCTCTCTCAGGGCCCGAATGCACTGCCAAACCCTGCGCACTCCCTCTGGCGCTAAGCCTTCCTGGGGGCCCTTAGAGCTTGTGGCGCTTCCAGGACCCTCCCCTACCTAGTTCCCAGGTAGGCTGCTGCGCTCGCTACAGCAGACCCACAGACAAACCTGGCAACTGGGTGCCCGCTGTAGAGCACCGCCAGTTGCTGGGGCTGTTCCTAGCTAGCCGCCGCCCCCGGAGACAAGTGGGGCATGGCCTCAGCCGATCCTCGCTGCTGCCCCAGGGAGGGAGGCCGAGCATTCCTGCTGCCGCCACTGCCTTGTCACGCAGCCAAGCACCGCTGCTGCTAAAAGGTACGCCACCTCGCGAGGGCTGCACATAGACACTGTCATGGCCAACTGGAAACGGGGACCAGGCCTCTACCACCGCTCGACGAGAGAGCAGGTCCCCGTCCATACCTGGCCCGACCACAAGGCGAAATGGGACAAAGGCGGCTGGGTGTCATGGGCTGGGTGCCAGTAGGTCAGGAGCCAAGCCGAAGTCCAGAACAGTCCGAGGTCAAGCCAAGTCAGGCACGAGATACCAAGTCCAAAACACTAAGCCAAAGGCAGAGTCAGTCCAAGCCAGGGTCAGAGAGGGAAATTCTCGAGCAAACCAGTCCGAGGAGTCAACAAAAGCCGAAGTCAAACAGAGCCAGAGTCACGAGCCAGAGAGTCCAGAATCAGGTTAGCTTATTGCGAGCCAAGCGGGTGCAGAGCTTAGCCAGAATGACTTGTTGCTAGCACAAGTTGGTAGTCTCTGTGCTGTGCCTAAATACCCAGCCACTTCCTGTGCTCATTAGCAGCTGGCAGCGAGGTCCTGGCTCCTTCTAAAACTCAGGACTGAGTAATCTGCGACCACGCATGCATGCCTCTTTTCTCCTAGCAGCTAAGTCTTGCCTGTATCAGGACCTTAGACATTCCACCTGAGGAGGTGAATCAGGTGGGCTTGAGCTTGGCTGTGGCTCAGCTGTTGCTGGTGCTGGGGTAACACCCTGGGAGGTGCTTGCTTGTGCCTCATCTGGTTCAGGTGGAGGCTCCTCCAGAGCTGGGAGCTGATCCTCCACCTCACTTAGGTCCTCAGGAGGCAGGTCCTCAGAGGTACACACGACACTGGGGGCCAGCCTTGGAGTCGCTGCCCCCCCACCCCTTCCAGTCCCAGCTGCGAGTGCAGCCCCAGCCTCTCTTCCTGCCCTCCTTACATGGAGGCAACAATGCCCCCCCCCCCTGGGAGTGAGCCTTCGGCCACTGCTGGGAATGCGCTTTGTGGCTTGCCTCTCATTTGCATGACAACACTCACTCCCCCCTCCTTTTTTACACTGTGTCTCCTTTCCTTGTGACTTCTGCTTCAACTGTACAAGATTCAGGTTTGTTATTTGTGAAAAGGTAACGGCTCATTTTGGGGGAGGGATGTGTGTTGTGTCTTTAATTTTGAAACTGCCTCGGGGCCCCATGGGGTATATTAAATCTGTCTCATTGCCATATATCTTGATGTACATTTTACTTGGAACCAGGTGTTTTGTATATTGAACTTTTTTAACACGGCAGGGAGGTAAGTATTCACAGCTGGAGTTTTATGCTTCACACATTTTCATGTTTCAGAACAAGAAGCGACCCTTAGGAGGAAAAAAAAACCCCTCCTGTAGCATGAAAAGAGGCAGAACAAAGCGCTTCTGTATCTGGTGGCAGGACATGGATATGATGAAGTCACAGATAGAGGGCTTGCATATAAAATAGTTGCTAGTGGAAAAGGGAGACAAAAAGTTGCCAGCAATCAAAGTGTGTAGGCCTGCAGATCAATCACAACCTATGAGGTTGTCACTGCAGGGAGGGATTATAAAAGAGAATGAAAAACTCCTGGGCGTCGGGATGGCTTTTGTATTGTTGGCTAAGTTTAGAGCTTTTGTTTGCAGCAAGAATACAGAAGGCTCGCATGCAATAGCTCAGAATAACTGGGTTGGTTGTTTGGCTAGTTAGTCCCTTCACAGCACATGAAGGGAACGGGCTGAGCTGGGACCATAAGTATTGACTGTCCAAAGGGCAGGATCGGTGCAGAATCTGAGCATATCTTTTTGCAAAGAAATTCAGTGGCCTCTTCAGAGCAGCGACGTTATTCAAGATCTCTCCTTTCCCTGTTTATGCTGCTGTTTTGTTCTCTGTGCCTTGAAAAAGAAGCAGTTTGTTTTTTTTAAAAAAAAATATTGCTGAGATATAGTATTCCGGTCATG
The DNA here is from genome assembly GCA_029233225.1 of Lepidodactylus listeri. Taxonomy (NCBI): domain Eukaryota; kingdom Metazoa; phylum Chordata; class Lepidosauria; order Squamata; family Gekkonidae; genus Lepidodactylus; species Lepidodactylus listeri. Next base: position 51,757,869 of record JARCFY010000001.1, on the reverse strand, counting down.
CTTTTTGGTTTATTTAAAGGGCAGTGCAGTTGTGCTAGAAAGCATGTTTGAGTCAGTGCTTCCTTTCAGGATCTTTGCTTGCTGAGTAGAAAATGAGTTGCTGGGGTTTTTTTTAAATAAAGAAAAATACGAGATGCTTGAAAATTAGACAGGTACTTGAGGACTTCTTCAAAAGCTTTTGTGTGTGTGTGTGTGGGGGGGTGCACTAAGAGATGTTTTCTTTCTTTCCTGATGATGACATTTTTGAGCTCAAGACACAACAGAGAATCTTGGACCGAATACATTTCTTTTACACCCAAGCACCACTATTTTCCCCAGCTGCTTTTCTCTCTGCAGGAAAAATGTCACAAAGTACATGTCGCTTTCTACCTGGGGGTGGGAAAGGAACAATATAGGTGTGTAGTTTTGTGTGGACCTAGCTGGCAGGGCCCTGACCTGGATGGCCCAGACTAGCCTGATTTAGTAAGACCTTGGAAGCTAAGCAGAGTCAGACCTGGTTAGTACTAAGGAGGGAGACCTCCAAGGAAGTCCAGGGTCACTATGCGGAGGCAGGAAATGACAAACCACCTCTGAATGTCTCTTGCCTTGAAAACCCTATGGGGTTGCCATAAGTCGGCTGAAACTTGATGGCACTTTGCATACATATAGGTGACAGGGTCTATCTCCTGGATATCTCCTGGACAGGGAGGAAACACTGAAGCTATCATTAATCTTCACCACTGGTCCTATCTGCTCTTTTTATTCTCCTGCAACTGCTTTAAAAATAGTGGGAAGGAACAACTGCAGTTGCAGAACTTCCCTTAATAACAACTTCAAGCTATCAAGGTTTAAACGGTAGCATTGTTGCAATAATCAGGGGTCATTTCGAGCAGGAGCTCAGGGGAGCTCAGCTCCGGGAGTTGGTGCCAGCCCCCCTTTCCCCATGGGGGAATGCCTGCTTGTGTCATGGCTGCAGCAAAATGACCCCATCCCCTGGAAAGGTCCTCCAACCAGCCTTCTGAACTATCCTCCCAGAATAGTGGTATTTCTGAGGCTTGGATTAATAACTGTCCCCTCTCTGCCATCTCTTCCTTTCCTTCCCTTTCCCTTTCCCTTTCCCTTTCCCTTTCCCTTCCCTTCCCTTCCCGCCTTCTGACATACTTCCAGTGATGTCAGGTGGTTTAGCATATGCAAATAAGTTATGCTAATGAGCTCCTGCACCTCTTTTCCTATGAAATGACCCCTGGTAATAATAATTACTTATTTAATTTTTTACGAGACAGTTTTTCTCTTGGAAATGTTGTTGCACCTTCTTTGTTGATGTGAATGAGAGTAGAGTCAGAGCACTGAAGGGCATTGCTCCCATTCATTTCAATGGAGTTGTAGCAGAAAAATGAACTGTGTCATCCCACACAGGTCATTTTGTCTGGAATGCACGTGCACCATGGCAAACTTTTCATTTCTCTATTGTCCTCTTACCTTTTCCAGACCTGGTTTGTTGCAATATTTCTTACTTTCAATGGAACTGAAGCTAATGCCCTGACCTGGATAGCCCAGGCTAGCCCAGTCTCATCAGATCTTTACTGCTAATTAGGATCAGCCCCAGTCGGTATTTGGAAAGGAGATCATCAAGGAATTCCAGGATCACTACACAGAGGCGGGCAATTGCAAACCACCTCTGAATGACTCTTGCCTTGAAAACCGTATGGGGTCACCATAAGTCGACAAATAAAATAAAAGCTGGCGTGTGTTGGTAGAACATTGTTGATGCAAGCAGGAGATGTGACTAGGTCAGTGATACTATTGGTGATACCCCACCATTTTGTGGTTGCCATGCCTTTTTAAAATGTCTTGCAATAGAGTCCCTTCCCTCGTTATTTTTCTAGAACCCAAACTTGCAAAGTAACGAGGAAGGAGAAGTTGATTGCAAGTGCAAATATCTGAAGAACTGTAAGAAGTATAATCAGTTGGTGTGAAACAGCATGGCCAAAAGACCGACTTTAAAGAATTAAGAATGAATGGCGGGATTACAAACAGGAAACAAGATCAAGAAATAATTAAGCAACATGCCACTTACACTAATGATGGTGGTAGTGGCGGGGAAGGAGAGCTTTACGGCGTAATAGTTTTGGTTTTCTAATCATTTTTATTTGTTTTTCTTCCATTATTTGCCTTCCATTATTTGAATTCCTTTTCTTTGCTATGGTTTACTACAGTTATGATACCAGTTCATGGTCTGTCGTTGTTTCCATTGCTTTCAACAGGAAACAAAGCATAATGGTAATTTTTTAATTTTCTTCCTGTGTGTAGGATGCAATTTTCAGAAACTGTACCCATCTCAAAATGGAATTTTACCTCCCGTATTTCAGGCAGCCAAGAGTGACCAGTCCTGCTTGATATGCAATTAAATTTCTCACATGCAGAGCCAGTGCTCAGAGGCATCTAGTGGGAGATGTTTTATGCCCCCCTTCTTCCCCAGCATTTTTAGCAAGATGTGCTAAGCCTTGTTAGCTTCTTAATCTTCTGTTTTGGTGTTTGAAACATTTTTCTCATGGCGAAGCTCCATTACCAGAAATTAGCTGGGTCCAGGGGGTGGGGGAGGATGGAGTAAAGCATGGGAAGGGTTCCTGTCACCTACAAAAAAAAATTAGAAATAGAACTCTTCCCCTCTTTTTTTAAATGTAGCTTGGCTTTTTCTCCTACCGAGGGAGGAGGATTTATCTCAGGTAAGTGACACAGCTGATTTTTTAAAAATGCCGAGACAGGTTCAGAAATTCGAAATTCACTTCCAACTGATAGTGAAAGACGCAATGCTGCAGCGGTATGAAAATGATCATGGTCTGGAAAGAACCTCCGGTGTGGTGCTCCTTCTGGGCTTTTTCTTGTATGCTGCACACAAAGTTGTGGCCACTATCCCTAACAGTACAGTACTGTAGATAGCAGCACCAGTGCTTTACAAGGCAGATCTTCAACAACAGCAAAGGCTTGGAAGAGTGTGAAAATGAAACCTTGAGCCCAGTGAGGTACAATTAAGCTCAACTCCCATTAAGGGCTCAGACTCACAAGACTGCATTCAAAATCAGTCAGTTTTGCATCTGGGTATTTCTTCATGCAAGCTTGCATGCACAAGCCATGTTATTTCTTCAGTGATGAATGAAAGGTGATAGAAACATCATGATGAATTAAATTCTGGAGTCAAATGCATCTCTGACATATTTGCTATCGCTTGCCCTCCTTTTCTGCTATACGCCCAGGCAAGCTGAACTATCCATGTGTTTTCCAACTCCTAAAATCTTGCAATGTACTGTAGCAAGCTAGTCCTTCTCGGGAGAAAAAACAATATTCTTTTTTTCTTGCATTTCCCTCTTGATCTTCTATTTGATTTATATGATTCTCTTCCAATTGCATGTTCTACTAAATCTGCCATTAATTGTTTTTTTTTCTTACTTATCCAATGCAAGGTTTTCCCCTGAAAGACCATGTCCAAGGTCTTAACTCTTGCCAAGAAGAAAGAAAAGTGATGTTGCCAACTGAGAGAGAAATGGAAGATAAAAGTGAAGAGTTAGAAGGAAACACAATGGATCCTAACATAATGACACAAGCTAAAAATGAGGACAGAATTCTATCCTGAAGTGATCTTTTACCTATCCTAAGACTACTGTTGTCTTGTGAGCTTCTTGGGGCTGACACATTACAGGTAGTCCTGCTTTTCTCTGCTTTTGGCTATACTTGATGTCAAGCCATGTAGACCCTGCACTGGTGTGGGACCCCACTCTCCATTGGACTCCCAAGACTAGTAGCTATAAATCATTCTCTCACTTACTCATGCGGCTTTCTCTCCCTGACACCACTGCCTGTTTCCTACCTGAGTGGAATAACTTGCCCAGATCCTTGATCCTTGAAATCAGTCTTGCATCCAAATAGCAAAATCCCCTGCTTTGTTGCATTGTATGAGTCTTCTATAACAAGGGTCAGCTACCTTTTAGAAACCTTTTAAATCAAAGAGCCAGAGTATGCCAGAATTCAGAGCAAGTGCGCAACAAAGAAAAGCCTGTTTGCATTACTGTGATTATACAACTTTACATTACCAGAAACTGACATGTTGATTAGTACTCCATAAAGTTTCCGCAATCCTATTACTGGTTTTTGTGTGCTCTTTGTAAAGAAGTAGAAGTAGCCAGATCTCTTCAGATCTTGGAAGCTAAGCAGCGTGGGCAGGGCCCTGGTTAGCATAAGAACATAAGAGAAGCCAATGTTGGATCAGGCCACTGGCCCATCCAGTCCAATGCTCTGTCACACAGTGTCCAAAAATACCAGGTGTCATCAAGAGGTCCACCAGTGGGGCCAGGACACAAGAAGTCCTCCCACTGTTGCCCCTCCCCCAAGCACCAAGAATACAGAGCATCACTTGCCCCAAACTGAAAGTTCCTATCTGTACCTTGTGGCTAATAGCCATTGATGGACCTCTGATCCATGTGTTTATCCAGGGGTCATTTTGTAGAAAAAGAGGTGCAGGAGCTCATTAGCATAACTTATTTGTATATGCTTAACCACCTGATATCACCGGAAGTATGTCAGAAGACAAGAGAGAGAGAGAGAGAGAGAGAGAGAAAGAAAGAAAGAAAGAAAGAGAGAGAGAGAGAGAGAGAGAGAAAGAGATGGCAGAGAGGGGACAGTTATTAATCCAAGCCTCAGAAATACCACTATTCTAGGAGGATAGCTTCAGTGTTGGCTGAAGCCTTCAGAAGGCTGGTCAGAGGAACAAGGACGTTTCCAGGGGATGGGGGCATTTTGCTGCAGCCATGACACAAGCAGGCATTCTCCCATGGGGGCGGGACTGGCACCAGTTCCCGGAGCTGTGCTCCCCCGAGCTCCTGCTCGAAAGGACTCCTGTGTTTATCCAATTCCCTCTTGAAACCATCCATGCTTGCAGCTGCCACCACCTCCTGTGGCAGTGAATTCCATGTCTGAATCACTTTTTGGGTGAAGAAGTACTTCCTTTTATCCATTCTAACCTGACTGCTCAGCAATTTCATTGAGTGTCCATGAGTTCTTGTACTGTGAAAAAGAAAGAAAAGTACTTCTTTCTCTGCCTGCTCTATCCCATGCATAATCTTGTAAACCTCTATCATGTCACCCCTCAGTTGTTTCTCCAAGGGTGCGTTCAGATGGGCAGCTAATCCCGCCATTGGCCCAGCTGTAATTTGAGCTAGATATTTTTGATCCAGTGTTGCAAGACCAGACAGCTTCCCCATGAATTGTTTTACCGCGTGTGACTCCGTGGTGGATTGTCTAGGCAACATCCACTGTAAGGAGCCGTGCAGTCGGCTGTTTTTCTAAAAAAAAATCATGTTTGCACATGTGCATATGTGCCTCACCATCTACTTGTTTTTCCGCGCATGCATAGGTACCATTTCAGTTAACAAAGTGCATAAATATCACGGGACCTTCAGAAACATTAAATTGTTTGGATTCTTTGAGTGGAGCTCTGCGGACATTACATGTTTAAGAAGTTATGCGCGCATTGCTAAGACTTTTTTAAAATAGTGGTCATTCGGGATGGTCTGGAGACCATCCCTATGGATGGATTGCATGCTGGTGAAATGGCCAGATGGTGGAAAGTCTGCCATTGGCCCATCGGCCAGCTTAGGACCAGACTTTCACCACTATCTTTTAAGTATGGATCTCTGATGGGGATCGACGGGCTGATCATGGAAGTGGCACGATTCCCAAATGTTGTTGTCTGGACATGCACTCTAAATCCACCAGACACTCATGCCTGGTGCAGCTCAAAATAGCCGTCTAAAGTGCCCTAAGCACTTTAACCTTTCTTCATAGGGAAAGTGTTCAAACCTTTTTATAATTCTAGTTGCCCTTTTCTGTACTTTTCCCAATGCTATAATATTCTTTCTGAGGAATGGTGACCCAAATTGTGCACAGTATTCCAAATGAGGTTGAACCATTGATTTATACAGGAACATTATGATACTGGGTGATTTGTTTTCAATTCCCTTCCTAATAACCCCGAGCATAGCATTGCCCTTTTTTATTGCAGACGCACACTGTCTTGATATTTTCAGTGTGTTATCTGCTATGACTCCAAGATCTCTCTCTTTGTCAGTCTCTGTCAGTTTGGACCCCATCAACGTGTATTTATAGTTAGGATTTTTGGCTCCAATGTGCATCACTTTGCACTTGACCACATTGAACCCCATTTGCCACATTGATGCCCACTTGCCCATCCTTGACAGATCCCTTTGGAGTCCCTCACAATCCTCCCTGGTTCCCTGAACAATTTAGTGTCATTTGCAAATTTAGCCACTTCACTGCTTACTCCCAACTCCAAATTATTAATGAACAAGTTAAAAAGCATTGGACCCAGTACTGAGCCCTGCGGTACCTCACTGTTTACCACCCTCCACTGAGAAAATTGCCCATTTATACTCATTCTCTGTTTCCTATTAATTAGCCAGTTTTTGATCCACAAGAGTACTTGTCCTTTTATCCCATGACTATTGAGCTTACTTAGGAGCCTTTGATGAGGAACTTTATCAAAAGTTTTCTGGAAGTCAAGGTAAACAACATCAATTGGGTCCCCCTTGTCCATGTTTGTTCACCCCTTCAAAGAACACTGACAAGTGAGACAAGATCTTCCCTTACAGAACCCATGCTGAGTCTTCCTCAGTATTAGTATTTGTATTTGGATGGGATACAGTAAAGGAAGTCCAGGGTCATGAAACAGAGGTTGGCAATGGCAAACCAGCTCTGAACATCTCTTGCCTTGAAAACTCTATGGGGCAACCATAAGTCAGCCACAACTTGACGGCACTTTTCACCACCACCAAAACACTGAGTTCTCACAAAATGTAACAGAACACCAGAACACCTTGGGCCATGATTTTAGTGCATTGGTATATATCAACACATGGTTCAGACTTGGAATACTGGCAACTCTTCACCTGTATTATTTTCCTTTCTGTAAGGTGTCTCAAATGTACCCTTAGTCCCATAAAAATGCTTACCTAAAATTCCCTAATATTACAATTCCTTGCTTCCCTTTATCTTTTTCTTGGCTGAGCAGCCCCTTTTCTTTCTTATTTCTTTCTGTGTCTGTCTTGCCCAGTTGCTTAAAGGTATAGATATATGCTGACCCAACCTAGAGAACCGATGGACCAACTAAAATCCTTCTTTTGTCTTGTTTGATAATGGCACACAAGAGGCTGATGGTAATTCAAAGCTAACAATTTTTTAATTTCACTTTTGAGAGGAAATGGTTAGGTAGGTATCAGGTTTAGGACTTAGAAGATAAATAGACAGCAGGAATGAAGTAACTTTGTATCAGTATAAACAACAGATAGTTTGTCACAATCAAGTAGCTGTTTTGTTATACAGACAGGTCTTTAAAACTGTGGAGAGAGTTCTTTTGACAGTCACTGCTTAAATAAATTCATGCTTAAATAAACCAGCATAAGCTTCTTTGTCTCAAAAATACAACATTTTCACAAGTTCCAGTTTTCCTTCTTAACTACTTGATAGGGATTGCCCCCCCCTGACGGTGTGCGAAGTGGTGAGTGTAATGCACAGCTAGCGTAAGGTAACGATGAGAACAACAGCTTGTTTGGTGCAAAAATATATACAGTGATTTATTATACAAATAAATAGTCCACAAAATAATACTCAGACTGGCAAAGTGCTCCGCTTGGCAATTGATTCAGAAGAGAAGGTAAAGCTACTGTACAAGCATTCAATATATACACGGTTCAGCCAATCAGACCACAGCGCTGAGTCATTGTGGCTGATGCAATCTTGCCCCACATGATCCCAGTCATGTGACCCAGCACCTGTCAGTCAGATCATCATAATCTATACATGTTTCCAGCTGTCATCTTGCCCTGTTACATTATGGTATACTGACACCCCCCCCCCTTACTAGGAGCTATCTCCCTCAGGGAAGGGATACTCATCCCACTTCCCTATTTCAGAATCCTCCTCGATCCTCTCACTCTGTTTATCTTTCCTTCACTGTTGTTACTCTGCTCTCAACTGTAGAATTCTGTTTGAATCCTCTGCCAGTCAAGGTTCTCAGGCCATGTTAAATCGTTAACCATTTACTATTCATTAAACCTGCACGTACTGATTATAATAGTATTGCATTTATCCTTCCAATATACCTTAACTTAAAGACTTCATTTTCTTTTTAAATTCTGTACTGAGCCACATTAGGCTTTACAGGTTCTGCTGTACTTGGTTGCTACTTTTTGTCCTTCTTGGACTTTCTTTTTCTTCTCACTTTCTAACCTGTCGAGTGTTTTGTTGCACAGTGAAATTGCTCTAGACTAGCATTTGAATGCTGTTGGATTGTGTCTGGGAAGCATGTGACAAGCCTGCTTTCCAGGATATTTAGCTTCAGACAGTACTAAAACAGCAGCTCAAGTCTGAGCACTGTATACACATTACACTGAACATGAGTATATCTTATATATACTCATATAAATAAAACTGGCTACCCACATCGGGTTAAATATGGGTTTTATGTAACATGTTCAGCCATACATATGTTGCATATAATGTAAGAATTACTCACATACATACAAAGAAAAATTATGGACACAGTGAACACTCATTCACTGTAAAATGTATATGGGGCTACTGATTGAGAGGCTGTGGGAGAGAGGTATTTTCTCCCCAGGGGGTTCCGAGACCAGTGAGTGAATGTTTGCTACATTTGGGAGGCCATCTTCACTCACACATGGTAACATTTGATACATTCATGTTCACTGAATATTTTATCAGTCAGTGACTTTCATTCCAATATGTGAAACGCTTCCATTTAAAAAAAAGGTTGACTTGGAAGAGAGCAGTTTTTGCAAATTCCCCCTCCTACTGCAGACCTTTAATTCTCCCCTCATGCTATGTTGGGGGGGGGGGGAAGGTCCCATCACCAAGGACCAGCATTTCAGGGATCATTTTGGGCTGCAGTTGGATGGGGGAGGTGAAAAAGTTGCATTCCTCTGATGGAAATCCCTTCCATCACTGAAGTCACCTCAGTGATCCAAGCCGATGTGTTTGAGATTAGATACTACAAGAAGCAGGGACTTGCAATACTCGTGGGGGGGGGAGCTCCATGTAGAGGAGGAAGCTGCCACAGGTGAGCCTTCTCCCCTGCCCCTGCCTCGCCCCAATGGCGAGGCCGGTGCAGCTCCCAGCCACCGAGCCTGCCAAACCTTCTCCCCCAGCCCCAATGGCGAGGTCCGCATGGCTCCCAGCCACTGAGCACACCAAGCCTCCCGCAATGGCAGTGAGGCATCGTTCCAAGTGTGTTCTCTGTGCATGCGCAGGGAACACTTTTTTACTTTTGGGGGGATTTAAGTATCCCCCGTATATTTTTTTTTAACTGTTCAGATTTTTCTGCACACCTGGGGAGTCCCCCAAGTGTGCAGAAAAATCTTTCTGCCCCCCAAGTGCCCCCGATGTGCGGATTTAGATATCCACACACACAGGGGACACTTGGCTATTAGTATATAGAAGAAGAAGAGGAGATTGGATTTATATCCCGCCCTTCACTCACTTGGAGTCTCAGGGCCCGTCCACACGAGTGCGATAAAGCGGACGGGGAGTGTACCTGCGTTGCGTCGCTGCATAAAAAGGCGCGTTAATGCGATCCCATGGTACGTCACAGAATCGGACGGCAAACGTCGGTGCACGATCACACAGCGGCGTAGGTGCGCTGCTGCGATCCCACGCACGCCTGCTTCCGGCTTTTCCGGAAAATACTTCTGTTTTAGTGGTCTCTTTTTGAAGCGCATCAACGGGCGTTCGCGACGTTGTTATGCCGGGTACACGACGCTTCGCAAATGTGCTCGTCTGATCCCACCGGTTTGCGCCGTCGCTTCATCGCACTGCTTTCGTCGTAAATGGGTGCGTATGATCGCGCCCTCAGAGTGTCTTACAAACTCCTTTCCCTTCCCCTCCCCACAACAGACATCCCGTGAGGTAGGTGGGGCTGAGAGAGCTCTGAGACAACTGTTCTTGAGAGAACAGCTGGTACAGAGCTATGGCTTGCCCAAGGTCATCCAGCAGGTGCAAGTGGAGGAGTGGGGAATCAAACCTGGTTCTCCTAGATTAGAGTCCACACACTTAACCACTACACCAAACTAAAAATCATATAAATGATAGTGAAGTTCTGTCTGTGATATTCCACCAGATCCTCTGCACATGTAGCCATGTTCCTTGATTTTATCCATGAGTGTGCACAGAAATGAAGAGTTAGCATGCAATGACCAAGAAACTGTTTCACCCTGCGTGTTGAGTAACTGGATGATAAGACTTCAGTGGTGCCGAGTCATGTGTGAATCACACTCAAGAGGGCTTTTCTGACAGATCTTAAGGCATAATTTTCAAAAGAAGGCCATTGTTTCACAATTAAATGTCTCTAATGTACCATATTGGGACTTGGAAACTGCACTTTGAGTAGATGTTTCATCATAGCTAAATTTTGTGAGTTGTAAAGAAATGTTTATAATGAGCTCAAGTGAATCACTGTGGTGGTGTCCTCGTGCTTGAGTCTTGCTTAAAAGATCGCTCTCGTGAAGCTGAAGCAAATACCAAGGGGCACTTAGCAAAATCCATAACAGGACATCAAATTGCTTCTCTTTGACATGACTTCAGCTCATTAAAACACCAGTGGCCCTGTTTCTGTGGCAGGAGTGATATTTTATGTAACAATTACCATCTTGCCTTGGGTAAATATCACATCTCTGTACAAAAGAAGAGCCTCATCGGCTGTAGACAATGGAATGTCTTCACAACTCTTGACCCTGTGAGCCTGGCATGCGGCTTTCTGAACAAATAAATGACTGGACTGTCTGAGGAAAAACCTTTCATGAGATACTGAATGGCCTCTGTTCAAATCTTCAAATATAAGTGTGTCTGTCAGTCACTCTCTCACAGCCAAGCTAGATTCTTCCCCGATAAGACATCTAGAGTGCTAAAAACCTTTCTTTCTTTCTTTCTTTCTTTCTTTCTTTCTTTCTTTCTTTCTTTCTTTCTTTCTTTCTTTCTTTCTTTCTTTCTTTCTTTCTTTCTTTCTTTCTTTCTTTCTTTCTTTCTTTCTTTCTTTCTTTCTTTCTTTCTTTCTTTCTTTCTTTCTTTCTTTCTTTCTTTCTTTCTTTCTTTCCACAAGAAGTTGAGTCCATCCATGTCTGAATGTTGGATTCTTGCCATAGTAATATAAATATTTTCTGCTTCTAACACTAGAACTTCTGTTTCATTCACTTTAAGAGGCAGACTGTTAAAAGACAAATACTTAAAAATGAAATGCTAATTCTTGTTCCTCAGAGTTCTGGCCTTAGAGTGATGCACAGGTGTTATTCCAATAACTGTTTATTTTTTATTAGTGGCTAACTTATTTTTAATCCATAGACTGCCAGTGTGAGCTTCATTTTCATGCTTGCTAACTTTCTGGGAAATCAATGACATGCACAGAGTTCAGAGGGGGGTAGCTGACCCTTTTGTCCCTTTGTGTCCCGGGAATTTAAGATTTCCACTTCTGAATAGGGCTCATTTCACCCTGGTTGAAATCAATACCATTGAATGTGAGTCCTTGGTAAAGACAAGGAAGACAGAATTTTAATAAGCCTTCAGAGACTTCCCTTCCTAAAGCACTGTCTATTTTTTTAACGTGTGTTTACATTCATCTCACATGCAAATCTTAAAGCAAGACTGATGGTTTTCTCTTGTCCTCTTACAACAAGTAGAAGATGTTTAAGGGCAAAGGGAAGCACATTTGTGGTAGTAGAACTCGTGAACTTTTGGTGGCCTGTGAACTTCACTTTATATGCCTGAAAGAAAGGGAAGTGAAGATCCACTCCAGCATCTTCTGAGTTTTAAAATGGGCTTAGGGATAGAACTGGGGGGCGGGGGGGGGGGGATGAATCTTGAGCCCCTAAACCATCTTTCATATTGAACATCATTACTGTTAGCTGGAAGTCAGCATTACTCTTTGATACAGCTATCTGAAGCAGAGTTGCACCATTCTACACCCATTGACTCATATGTAGAAGAGTTATTCCATTCTAAGCCCATTGACTTTTGATATACAAAAATGTTATTAGGAGGTATGGGATGCCTGATCTTCTGAATTCAAAACCTGAACCTTGTGTCTACTTGGGCTGAGTTAAAACCAAAGACTATAGAAAGAAAGAAAAAAAATTACAGTATTTTAGGATTTCCAGAGACAGTTGTGGGAGCATTATTGATTATGCCTGTATCAAAGATAACAAAGTGTGCTCGCTTTCTCCTGCCTTAACCTAATTCAGTCATAAGCTGAGGATCACTAAGGAAGGCTGGTTCTTTATCCCATATAGAAATTTGTAAATAATGACTAAGCCTCCCTCTCATCTTTAATTACGTTGTCTCTCCTCAAATGCCTACCGTATTTTTCGGCGTATAAGACGACTAGGCGTATCAGACGACCCCCAACTTTTCCAGTTAAAATATAGAGTTTGGGATATACTTGCCGTATAAGACTACCCCTCTTCCAATGCACACCAAATATCATGCTGGAAGGCCCTTCTCTCCCTGCTGCCGGAGCGCCGGGAGAGAAAAAAGGGCAGGAGCGCACACACACACACCCGCCCCAGCCTTCACGGAGGGGAAGGGGAATCATGCTGGAGGGCCCTTCTCTCCCTGCTGCCAGAGCGCCGGGAGAGAAAAAAGGGCTGGGGCGCACACACACACACACACACACCCGCCCCAGCCTTCACGGCGGGGAAGGGGAATCATGCTGGAGGGCCCTTCTCTCCCTGCTGCCGGAGCGCCAGGAGAGAAAAAAGGGCAGGAGCGCACACACACACACACCCGCCCCAGCCTTCACGGCGGGGAAGGGGAATCATGCTGGAGGGCCCTTCTCTCCCTGCTGCCGGAGCGCCAGGAGAGAAAAAAGGGCAGGAGTGCACATACACACACGCACCCCGCCCCAGCCTTCACGGCTGGGAGGGAAAAAAACAAAAGGCCTCTAGAGGCCTCGTTCTAGGCCCTCCCCCAGCGTGGAGCCCTTGCCTGCTTGCTCCTGCTCCAGTTGCTGACTCGGCTGCTGGGAGAAGGGGGCGTGGTTCTTCACTTCCACCGCGCTCCTCTGCCTGGTGTATAAGATGACCCCCAATTTTTGGGAAGATTTCCCTGGGTTAAAAAGTTGTCTTATACGCTGGAAAATACGGTACTTATATTGATGTTTCCTATCCTGTGACATCTTAAAATCCCGACTATGCCAGGAGTCTCTCCTTGTGTTCCATTATCTTGTCCAAGAGCCCAGTTTCCACATGCAAGTTATTCAGTTACAACATAGCTTAGTTTTGGCTCTTTTCACAAGTAGCCCCACGGAAGCAACTGTCCTCTGGACAGTGTGTGAACAACACAACCATGTAGGTGGAACTGACTGTGTACGGTCTTTGCTATACAGTTGCCATTCAGTCACCTGGCATGGAAGTCAGAGCTGACAGTATGAATCCTGCTGGGGAGTACTGTTATGGAGCAGAAGTGAAAGGTCAGCTAGGAGGTTTGTGATGGCTGTTTCATAGTGGTAAGTCATTGCTAGGTTTTGCAGGCATTGGTGAGGAGCCTGGATAAGTGAATTCACCCCAACTTATGTACACCTATGCACAACACTTAATGGCTGCTACATTATATGATCATTTGTGTAAGATGTCACTGAAGTTCCTCCTGGTCATGGCTCAGGGACAGGGATTGCTCTCAATGGAGTGCCTTCCCCTGGCCGACCCTCATCACTGGCTCAGTTAAATCTTTATTTTGCCACCCGTGACCCTATCTGCAGATAGCTAAATCCACAGAGCAGGCAACACAGTGGCTAAAGAGATTCCCCAGGTTTGCAGGAAAATCTGAAAAAGAAAACCTGGGAGGAGGCTTGAATCCCCTGAAAAGTAAAAATTCTTATCTTCAGCCATTGCTGCAGTCCCTGAGTTGCTCTGGGCCCACCAGTGACAACACAGCAGCCTAGGAGCTGTGCTGAGCCCAGCAGCAGTTTGGCAGTCCAGGAGCCACACTGCACCTGATGTTGACAGTGCAGGAGCCTGGGAGCTGTTCTGAGCTCAGTGGTGGAGGTACAACAGCCTGGAAGCCACACTGAGACCAGCAGCAGTGTGGCAGGCCAGGAGCCGTGGTGGGTCCAGCAGTAGAGGCATGGGAGCCTGGGTGTCACACCAGGCCCAGCAGCAGAGGAGGAGACTGCCAGGCCTATGGAAGCTATGCTGAGCCCAGAAGTGGCAAAATAGGCCAGAAGTTGTGCTGTGCCCAACATTGGCAGTGCAGCAGCCCAGGAGCCATGCTGGGCCCAGCAGCAGAGGCATGAGAGCCTGGGTGTCACACCAGGCCCAGCAGCAGAGGAGGAGACTGCCAGGCCCAGGAGCTGCACCAGACCTGGCACGGAGGGGGATATAGGATTCCCTCTCCCAGCTCATGGTAGCTAGGAACAGTGGAGCAGGACACTGGGCTCAGGAGCTGCGCTAGCCTCCCCCTCACTGAGCCATAACAGGAATCATCAACAATGGGGGGAGGGATCCCCCCCGTGAGTATCGCAGGTCACCACTTGTTACATTCTAAAGGTGTTTTACAGTAAAGTAGATATGTCTTTCTTGCTCTTCCTTTTAAGTTTGGATTCTGCACTCCCTGGAGACTCCATCTCACCTTGGAACACTGCAGCTAGCTTTTGGGATCTTCAGATGGTGTTCCTTCCATGCTCAGGCCCTCCTTGTCCTTCTTAAGAGCTGCAGGCTTGCTCTCTTCCCCAGCAGTAGATAGAGCTTAGTCTGAGTGATGACCTCCTGTGATTTCTCCACCCTGCTCTCTGTCTTACCTGACAAGCCCAAGCTTTTATCAGGTCTTGGCTCCAAGGTGGGAGGCTGCCCTGCCCATGGCGGTGTTACCCAAAGAGACAGTATCCTAATTAGTTGGGGGAATTAGCTTAAGGAGACAGAGTGAAAGGGGGTAATTGGGATTGTCCACCTATGTTTATGGGTATTTTTCCCTTAAGAGAACTCTCAAAGTAAACCAGACAGAGTTTATTTATTTATTTATTTCGATTTATAGGCCGCTCTGTTGCAGGCCCAGAGCGGCTTACATACATAAATACATCAAAAATTTAAAACCATTTAAAACCATAAACACTCATAATTCACAATCAGATTAGATAATTTAAATAAAATGCTCAGTGTAGTAGATGGCATACCATGCACCCCCAATGTTTTCAGGCTCCCAGTGTCACTGACACTGGGGCTAGATGGTAATTTCTGGCCGTGCGTTGGTGGTACAGAGTGGGGGGAGGCAAAGAGGCAGTGGCCCCTATTCATATGCCTGGCGGAAGAGCTCCGTCTTACAGGCCCTGCAGAACTGCATCAGGTCCCGCAGGGCCCTGATCTCTTCCAGGAGCTCATTCCACCAGGAAGGGGCCACCACCGAAAAGGCTCTCCCCCTCGTGGCAGCGAGCCTGGCTTCTCTGGGGCCTGGTATAATTAAGCTATGTTGGGCCCCAGACCATAGTGCTCTCTGGGGTACATACAGGGAAAGGTGGTCCCGCAGGTAGGTCGGACCTAGGCCATTTAGGGCTTTAAGGCAAGCACCAGCACCTTGAAGTGAATTCGGTACACTATAGGCAGCCAGTGCAGCACCACCAGCGCTGGTCGGATGTGCTCCCGTCTAGGGAGGCACATCAACAGCCTCGTCGCAGCATTCTGCACCAGCTGCAGCCTCCGGATTTGCAACAAGCGCAGCCCCATGTAGAGAGCATTACAATAGTCTAACCTCGAGGTGACTGTTGCATGGATCACTGTAGCCAGGTCAGTGCGGTCCAGGAAGGGAACCAACTGCCACACCAGCCTCAGATGGTAAAAGGCCAACTTGACAGTGGCTTCTACCTGGGCCTCCATTGTCAGGGAGGGGTCCAGGAGCACTCCCAGACTCCTAACCACCAGTGCAGGCATCAATGGTGCCCCATGGAAGGCCAGGAGCGGGAGCCCCAACCATGGGCTGCCCAGGCACAGGACCTCCATCTTCACTGGGTTTAGCTTCAGCCTACTCAGCCTGAGCCATCCAGCCACAGCATGCAATGTCCGGTCTAAGTCATCTGGTCCAGAGCCAGACTGCCCAACATCAGATAGAGCTGGGTGTCATCAGCGTACTGGTGACAGCCCAGCCCTGCTCTCTGGACAATCTGGGCAAGGGGGCGCATATAGATGTTAAAAAGCATCAGGGACAGAACAATGGGTTTTTCTGAGTTGGATGAAAAGATAGGAGAGGCTTGATGGGTTTTCCTGAGGTTTTCCTGAGGTGGGAACGGGGCTTGATGACCCTGCAAGTACTGGGTGGGAAAAGCTACTAGGTTTGGTGAATAGAATTAAGTGTTGTTTAATTAAGGTAAATGGGTTCAAGGAAATGAGGCTGGATGTTGATGAGATTAGTCCAAAGTGAGTCAATAGGTTCTTCGGAGACCCATTGTCCTAAATTATGCATCTCTCCAGCGTAGAGGAGGTCATTAGCTAGCCATTCGCTCTTACTCACATTTCTAAAGTATATGTCCAGACTTATTTCTGACTAGCTTACTTTTAATGTCACTTTGGGCCAGGCAGTGTTCTTACACTTATGATCTTTGAGGTGATATTTTAAGAAGGTGTTTATGTTTATTCTAGCTACAGACTATGGTTATTCTAGCTATAGCTATATTCTAGCTATAGACTGCCCCTCAGCAAGAGGAGGTGTCTGACTGTTAACGTGGATCCGTCCGATTTCCATCATGGCTGTGCTTAAATCTGACGGGTTCAGCAGCAGCACAGGCCTAATTCTACCCAAATCAGCATACATGTGAAGGGTCTGCAATGTGCAAAGATGTCCCCTTGCTAGCATGGAGTAAACTCATTTGTTTTCTGTACTTCAACATTTGGAATCTAGCCTGTGTAAACCAAGGTCCAGATTCAGACCAACATTCTAAAGAACAAGGGGGAAATAAGTTTCTTAAACAGAAATTATTTTTATTCAATAGACAGAAAAGAGACCAAATTAAGTAATTTGCAGAGTGAAGGGGAATTACAAACAGGAAAATGCATAGTGATGGATTAAAAAACACATCTTTCCCTAGAAAAACATGGGAAAATTAAATGGGGGGAAATAAGACACACGAGCCTGGTTCTGGAGAGAAGGAGGAGTTGTCCTCAGCAGTGATTATTTTTTTATTTAAGCTTATACCCTGCTTGATCCCACAAGTGGGCTCAGGGCAGCTCACAACATATAAAAATAAAATAGGAATAAACATTATCAAAGCCAAATTTAAAACAATCAGAACAAGATGGGAACTAAAACAAAGACAACAACTCCAGAACAGTCCATCATGCTTACTGCAGGATGTTAATTAGATAATAAATTACTGTCGGCAGGGGAGGCCAAGAAGGTTAAACGTCTGCCACCTTTGTCAAAGGCCTGGTGGAACAGCTCCATTTTACAGGCCCTGTGGAACTGTAATCTCTCAGGGCCCTGATCTCAGATGGGAGCACGGTCCACCAGGCTAGGGCCACAGCGGAAAAGGCCCTGAGCCTGGTTCTGGCTAAGCAGACATCTTTCAGGCCAGGGACTACCAATAGATATTAATTGGCAGAGCACAAGGCTTTCCGGGGCACATACGGAGAGAGACAGGTCCATGAAGTAGAAAAATGAGAGGCCAGCCAAGAAGCTGGGATAACAGGATGTGTTTTAATCTGGCTACAAAAAGTGGGATGAGAGGTAACTCTTTATACACTTTTGCTGAGACTAAGGATGGTATGGGATGTTAACAATGGAATGTGGGAATAATGAAAACGTCGTCTTTCAAAGATGAGCTAGCCTGAAAATAAATCCTTTGTCTGTATGGTAGAGGGGAGTTTTCCCTTGGGGAGAGTTGGAAGTTTGATACACCAGGTACTTTTTATGATTGGGGAAGGAAAGGAATGTTCCTCTACAGGCACTGAGACACGGAGGAAACTGCTGGAATTAGCCCACTGCTTATTGTTTTGGAGATATGATTTGTTAGTTCGGATCAAATTATCTGGGAAGAAGCTCCAGGTCCTTGGGGGAAATGTCCTTCAATTGAATCCCTCTTAGGGTATTTGCATGATGGATAGAAAAGCTGCCCGGCATTCCTTTCCACTTTAGTTTGACTCACTGCCTTTTGATAGGGGTGTGCATTCAGATCTACCCGAGCCAAAAATATATCCAAAATACATTATCGGTATTTTCAGGTATATTTCGGCTTCTCGAATGTATCCAGGATTTTGTGGGAAAACTGGGGGGGGGGGGGGGGGGGGGGAATCTTGAGAAAATCCCAGATATATTTCGGGATTACATGTAGTTCTGAAAACAGTGAAGAGGCAGGAGCAGATCGCTCCCACCTGTCTGCTGTTTTTGGGGCTTTCTACTGCAGTTTCTTTAAAGTTTAAAGGGACTGCAGAAGACAGCCCAAAGATCAGCTGTGCCAGGGGAGGCAGACTGTCCGCACTGGCTTGGCTTGGGGATAGCTTCTCATACAGCCTGGTTTAAACCATGTTCAGGAGAAGCTATTCCCCAGAAGCTGCTGTGCCACAGGAAACAATCTGCTGGCCTCAGCACAGCATATCCTGGGGCCAGCTTGTCCTGCAGCATGGTTTCAACTGTGCTTCAGGATCGGGATGGCTTTTTTTTTTTTACTGGCACTTTCCTTCTCTGATCTATTGAATCCCCCCAAAATTGGGATTTCCAAAAAATCCTGGATCTGAATACCATGCTGGGATTTGTCAGAAATACTGAATTTGTGTGTGTGTGTGGGGGTGACCAATAAACCCAAACAAAAAAATACCAATTAAAAAAATGCACACCCCTACCTTTTGATGTCACCTTAATGCAAGCTCCACCTATCATTTCTAGGCCCACACTGAGGTGTAGGCATGCACAGAAAAAAGGGGAACAAGCCCTGACAAAAATGGGGTGAGGACCTCAGGAACACTACTGGTGCACAGTCCCCACAGCCTCCCTCCCCTGCAACTTGCATATGAAACCCCTTATATCCCAGAGACTACATGTAGAGAGTTATCATCTCAGACACTGTACATGACAGTTCACAATTTAGCTGCCAAAAAGAGAAACAGATGACTGACAGCTATGCTTAGGCACTGCCTGTGTCCAAATAGTGGACATAGTCCGCCATAGGGGAAAAAAATACCCCTACCTTTGCACATTTGGATCCTGTCCTATGATTCGGGCGCCACAGCTAACTTTGGTGCTGCTGCAAGGATGCTAATGAAGTTTACTGCTGGAGATTCTGGAGCATATTTGAAGATGGCTACATAGTTCAAATGAAGCATTGGTCAGAGCATTAAGTATTACTTTCCCCCTAAGATGAAACTTTAAATAAAGTAGAGTTCCTAATCAATTTGTCAAGGAAATGTAGCCAGTTGTGAAACACCTGGACTCCCATTGCTGGACAAGAAGAGTGAAAGTTTCCTATCATTTCTTGGTTTTTTCTATTCCCGTTATTATATTTATTTTTAAATTTTGCTAATTTTGCTGGAGTGGGCATTTGCGCATGCAAACAGACTGAGTTCAGGGAGTGTGTGTGGCACAGGACTCAGGCAAAGTTTAATTTGGCCCTGTGTCTGATGGCCATTGTTCCCCTCTCTCTTGAGAGCACAGGAGAACAGCAACAAGAAAAAGCCTAGCTGGCTACCACCCTTTAGTGGAATAGTGCAGCAGGAAGGGAAGAAGAAACACCTGGACTCCCATTGCTGGACAAGAAGAGTGAAAGTTTCCTATCATTTCTTGGTTTTTTCTATTCCCGTTATTATATTTATTTTTAAATTTTGCTAATTTTGCTGGAGTGGGCATTTGCGCATGCAAACAGACTGAGTTCAGGGAGTGTGTGTGGCACAGGACTCAGGCA
This sequence comes from Lepidodactylus listeri, assembly GCA_029233225.1. Classification (NCBI taxonomy): domain Eukaryota; kingdom Metazoa; phylum Chordata; class Lepidosauria; order Squamata; family Gekkonidae; genus Lepidodactylus; species Lepidodactylus listeri. The sequence continues at coordinate 51,737,942 of JARCFY010000001.1, read as the reverse complement.
AAGTTTAATTTGGCCCTGTGTCTGATGGCCATTGTTCCCCTCTCTCTTGAGAGCACAGGAGAACAGCAACAAGAAAAAGCCTAGCTGGCTACCACCCTTTAGTGGAATAGTGCAGCAGGAAGGGAAGAAGACATGCAGCAAGGAAGAATGGTGGTCTTCACTAGCATAGCCAGCTGAGTGTTGTCCAGCCATAGTGATTTCCTGCCTTCCCACTTGCCCAGCATGGCATCCACCTTTGAGCTACGGCTCTGTGAGCAGCAGCTGTCAGAGGAGAGCAGCATGGCTGAAGTGACAGAGACCAGCAACAAAGAGGAGCAGTTGGCACAGGAGTCAGTGGCAGACAGTGAGTTCTCTGTGAGTCTGCATCAGGGGGAGGGGGGAGGGGGATTTGGATTCAATAGTTGTTGCCTGCATGTTTTCCCTGAACAAATGCTTAGATGTGCTGCACATATTTTGAGCTCTCTGCCATGCATTCCCTCCCTTTTCTGAAGATTAATTCCAGTCTCTTTGTTCCCCATCTATAAAATGGGTAAATGGCTCCCCTGAGCTCCAGACTCGACTGATCTCTGATCTCCTGAGGTCCAAACTTGCCACATACCTCCAGGATCCACCCCTGACTTACTTTCTGTCCCTTGATATACTAAGGCTGCTAAGGACTTGGTGGGGGTAGAGGGTTCACTGCCCCAGGTCCCATTGCCTGCCACTGCTTGGAGTGATGGTGGAATTTAAGTAATAATAATAACAATAATAATGCTGCCTTGTGTACTCATTGGACGTTCTTACAGGAAGTGGCAAAGGGTAGTTCTGTGAATCACTGGAAACTCTAGGGTTTTATCGTAGATTTCCCAGTGATTCCTGGAACTACACTTTGACTGCGATCACATGCACTAAATAGTCCACTTTCAAACCACTTTCAATGCACTTTCCAATTGGATTTTATTGTGTGGACTGACAAAATCCAGTTGGAAAGTGCATTGAAACTGGACTGAAAGTGGATTATTTAGTGTGTGTGATCACAGCCTTTGTCACTTCCAGTAAGACTCAGAAATACATGAGGCTGCATTTTTTTAAAATTATCCCACAACATTATGTGTGTCCTCAACCCTCCTGCCAGTTGCCAGGCAGTGACTGGCAGCCCTATGACCACCCCCAACTAAACTCTGCCACTAGCCCCCCTACAGGAGCCAGACTTTTGTTTTTCAAGAGATGTCAACCGTAGATTACCTTAGAATACATTTGATGCTCTTGTGCAGTTTACAGCAACTAAACCCAAGGCTCTTTTTGGGCCGGAATGCACTGGAATGGCGTTCTGGCTGGTGTCCGAGCTTGCCCTGCCCCTCTGGTGGGAAAGGGCCCCATGCTCTGGATCGCCATGTGGAGATCAAGTGCAAGGCATGGTCTCCCGGCTCCTTGCACTCAAATGGAGTGTCCCCTTTAAGTGCAAAGAGCTGGCAGGAATGGGCCCCGTGCTCTGGATTTCCATGCAGAGATCAAGCGCGAGGCCTGGCCTCCCGACTCTTTGCTCTTTAAGTGCAAAGAGCTGGTGAGAAGGGGCCCTGGCTGTCGCAGCTCTCTCCATCTGGCTTGTCACTGCACCTGTGCTCTCTCTGTTCCCGGTAAGTGCCTCCCCCCCAATCTCCTCTCTCTCTCTCTCTCTCTCTCTCTCTCCCTTCCTCCCTTTCTCTCTCTCTTTTTTCCCTCCCTCCCTCCCTTTCTCTCTCTCTTTCTTTTTTCCCTCCCTTCCTCCTTTTCTCTTTCTTTCTTTCTTTCTCTTTTTCTTTCTTTCTTTCTCTTTCTTTCTTCCTTTCTCTCTCTCTCTCTTTCTCTCCCTCCCTCCCTCTCTCTCTTTTTCCCTTCCTTCCTTCCTTTCTCTCTCTCTCTCTCTCTCTCTTTCTTTCCCCCCCTCTCCCTCCCTCAGACCGTGTGGAGGATCACATTTTGGAACATCCCTCTTGGTTTAAAATGTTTTGCAGACAAAAATCCAGCACAACAAGCAAAGATGGAGGTAAAGCTTTTCCCCTGCTGTTCTACTTTTCTGTTTGAGTGGATGGGTTTTTTATGCAAAGGAAAACTGAGAACTACAACCCAGCAGCTGCTGTCTGCCTTGAACCAGAACTTTGATTTGTGCCTGGAAACAAATGGGCAGCCTATATAGATCTTTCAAAAGAGGTAAGATCTCTTTAACCACCAAATTTAGGACTAGTTGAGGTTTCTGAAAAGTTTTGAAAGTTAGCCAGTGTGGTCAAAGGATTAGACAAGAGCAAGAGTTTAGTAGTACCTTAATCAAATTTGTGGCAGGGGATGATCAGTGACTCATGAAGGCTCCTACCCTGCCACAAATTTTGTTAGTCTTTAAGTTACTACTGGACTCTTGCTCTTTTCTACTGCTACAGTCAAAGTAACACAGCTACCCATCTTGATCTGTTCAAAGGATTGTCCACCATGTCCTGATCTTTCTTTCTTTCTTTCTTTCCTTCCTTCCTTCCTTCCTTCCTTCCTTCCTTCCTTCCTTCCTTCCTTCCTTCCTTCCTTTCTTTCTTTTCCTTCCTTCCTTCCTTCCTTCCTTCCTTCCTTCCTTCCTTCCTTCCTTCCTTCCTTTCATGCAGATTCCTTGAAAAAGCTAAAATCTCACTGACCCACTCTTTGATGGAGAAGGGGGGGAGCTAGGAGACTGAATTAAGCTGCAAGCCAATTATAATTCCTCCTCATAATGAGAATTAAAGTTGAATGATGTTTGTTAATAGCAGCACTCATATTTTGGGGGCTTGTGGATTATTAGTTCCCCCACTGTATTTCAACAGGAGCTATAAATATGCAAATCTACTGTATAGCCTGCCTGAAACACAAGTATACACACACTCAAAATACCATGCCCATCTACTTATGCTGGGACTGGCCAGACCTCCTCATGAATTCCTGGAAAAGGTCTCTGAAGACATTGGTCTGAAGATAGTAGTTTGGTGCCTTGTAGTCTCTGTCTTGTAATTTGAAGAAAATGTTGTGATGTACAAGATTGTTCAGGAGGGACGGCAGCATGGTGTATAGCCTGATTTCATCAGATCTTGGAAGCTAAGCAGGGTTAATACTTGAAAGGGAGACCACCAACCAAGACTTTGCAAAGTAAGGTAAGAGCAAATCATCACTGCTTCTCACTTACTTTGAAAGCCCCTTGCTGGGTCATTATAAGTCAGCTACAACTTGACAGCACTTTACCTACACAAGATTGTTCTATATGGGGCAAAGAGAAAGTCCAATAGAAAGTGGTTATCCAGCTGGAGCAGGAGACACGGGAGGTAACTGGAGCACCAGTTGTGTCAGCTGGACCAGGTACAATCCTCCACCTTGTTTCATATTCCATGAACCTTATATAGGGTTTCAAGGTCTTTGTCTGCCTTGCAGAACTCTCCCTTTGTTGTATTCAACCAGCCTTACTTGGCTCACCATCTTGTGTTTGCCCCTATCCTGTAAATATTCTTCAGTTCACTCACTAACTATGAAAGCTTTGAGGATTTAGTACAGTTTTCTTATGCTTAATCTATAAGGATAATTATCATTTTGTACAAAGTATAGCATTTTTTTTAAAAAAATCATAACCCAGGTGAATGAAGCAGCTATTGACCTGCCTTTACAAAATATTAAAACATTTCTGAAATAATGTATAGGACAACTTTGGTCTTGAGAATCAAAATTGCACTAAACTAGAAAAGTTTTATTCTTGCAATTTTACACTGTAGTCCTAAACACAGTCACATACTCATTGATGCAGAAGGGTGTAACTCTATTTAGAATTGCACGGTTGATGGCTTTGGGGGGAGACTGGTGAAGGGAAGGGTAACACGTGACTGGAATTCATGACCTGAGCCTAGGTGGTGTGTCTTGTTGGGAATGGCTTGCAAATATATCTGTGTCTAAAGTCTGTATTAAAGTTGTTTGGTGCTAACTGCCATGCAAAAGAAAACATCTGAAAAAGTAGCTTCATTCTTGTGTGTGTTGGCAGAACACTTGACTGTTACATGAGGGACTTTGGGGGACATCTGCAGAGAAACAGAGTTCTAACAAAAAATGAGCATGGTCAGCAGCACATTGGAGATTGCCTGTTTCGTGAAATTTAAAAAGTGGGCAGAGTTTCTGATGAAGATGATTGTCCCTCTTCTCCTGCCACTGGGCTGACATCTGCCTTTAATGGGCCAGCAAAGCTGATGTTCTTAAACCTCCTAATAAGAGAGATTTCTGCTTCTGAGGAGTTGACTTCCAATGACTGGTGATCTTGTGATGGTAGTGATACTTTGATGTGGTAAAGCCCACCTGTTCACAAGACCATTTTACCTGTGGGACAGACTCTGCATGGTAACCACTCCACTGGTACATTGCCACCCCAGCATGAAATAACGACAGTTTGGAATCAAACAAGGGCCACTTTATTAACTATTTAAACAGGACATGCAGCAACGGGCAACTAAGCAAGCTCAGGAACAGACAAGGCAGGCGTCATTCCCAGACACAGCCTCCTTGCCCTTGTAATGGGCAGGTAACCTAGCCCCAGTCTTGACCCAGTCAGATTCTGGCTCGTAACTGGCGGCCCAGCATACTGGCATCCCCTCCCAGGGGCGCCTACCCCTGAGGCTGCACAGACCTTCAGGGAGGAGCCTAGTCTGAGAGGTTCCCAGAGGCGATCACCATTCACCTCCCCAGACCGCAAGGCCCTAGGGTGGTTCCTGATGACCTCCTGTTCCCAACAGGAATATGCCGTGAGGCACCCACCAGTTCCATTTTCTTGCTTGCATAAACCTACCACATGCAAAGCCAAGCCTCTGCTTTGGCCTTTGCTACCCCACACGGCAACCGAGTGCCATCCGAATCCCATGCTGCAAGTCCTCAAAAAATAACCCATTACTCTTGATTGAGAGGTGCACCCCATCAGGGCGATACAGGTCCGGGAACTTGACCTGTATGTTAGGGTGCGGCAAAAAGAGACCCAGCCCGGATTCCATGGCTGTGCGAAGTTGGCTATTAGCATTACGCCTAGCCCTGTCCATACACCTGGGGTCGCCGGCATGCCTCCAAACCCGACGGGGGAGCATGGCCGACCATACTATCAGCACGCCAGGCCACCTAGACCTCATCAGTGCCAAATCAGCCCTGGCCTGCATCACAAGGGCCACGCCCTTGACCAACCCCAAATCATTGCCCCCCAGGTGTATGACTAAAACATGAGGGGGGCCCCCGCCTCTCCTCAAACAATAATGGGAGGAGTGCCGGCCATCTCATGCCCCTCCTCCCCAACCACTCAACCATCGCCACTTCGCTGAGGCCGAGCTGGGAGCCGACAGACGTTCTCCGCGCCCGATGAGCTGCCCAAAAGACCATGCTGTGGCCGCAGACTATGACCCTTCGTCTCGTCTCACGGCCTGCAGCACCTGTAAAAGAGCTTAATTAACAACGGCTGAATGAAACTCAAACAGACTTACAAGGTACAACGCCTCACATAACTCTTATAGCAACCTGATTTCCAATGCCCAATCCCCTGTATTTTCTTAGCAGGGTACCCCATGGCTGCAGCAGTTGATGCAGCCCCAATTCGGAAGGAATGGGAACAAAAACGAACCCCGCCCAGACCCAGCCGGATCAAGGCCCTCCACGTCACGGTCCAAAACTGGAACTTCGTAAGAGGGGTGCTGTCGCAATGCCGAAACAAATAGCCCAGGCCATCGCCCCGAAGTGCCAAGTACCGACTCATGGTGGCGACCGGGCATAACCCTGGCTCTGAGCTGGACCCTAATTCCAGCACACTCCCCTTACCCCGCTGGTCAGTCTTGGATCTACGCAGCCTAATCCGAAGCTGAAAATTAATAATGGATACATCCCTACGCTCCAGAGCTGCCCCGGAAACATCAGCCCGGGAGCCTGCCACCAGCTCGCTAATCCTGAGCGCCCCAAAAAAGGCGGTCAGCGAAGCATCATGAAACAGGCCCACCTCGTAGCTGTCACTACGACAAGAAGGCCACTGGCCCTCCAGCCCCCTCAGAACCGTGGGTGTCAAAGGTTCCCTAGTGTCCGCTGCCCTAATAGATTCTCGAGACCACCCCTCGAGCATCTTCCGGAGACGGAAGTCACCCGTGGTGTCCTCGTGACCCGAGGCCTTACTAGCAAAAGCCAGCGCAGACAGCTTGCCCCTGACTGTGTGAGCTGAAAGGCCACCATTCCGCAGTGTAACACAAAACTGCATCAGGTGTGACACAGGAATAGGCCAGACCTGCTGCAAACCTGCTCCAGCCCTGAAGGACAGAAACTGCTTACCAGCCTTTAGGTAAGCTCTCCTGGTAGAAGGGGCGAGTGACAGGCTCATTGCCCTGTCGGCCTCAGCCCTCCAATCCCCCACACCTCGGCGGGCATCCGTGCCGGGAGCGGGTCGGCCTCTGGAGCCAGCTGACGAAACCTCTCCATCTGTTTGCGAGAGAGAGCGTCAGCGATCCCATTAGCGACCCCCGGGAAGTGTCTGGCCCTAAACAAGATGTTAAATTTAAGGCACTGCAAAGTAAAAGCCCGAACCAAAGCCATGACCCTGGGGGATTTGGATGTAAGGGCATTGATGACATGAACCGTGGACTGGTTGTTGTACCAGAAGTGGACAGTCCTATTAGCTAAATCAGCTGGCCAAATCCAAACCGCTGTGACAATTGGAAAAAACTCCAGGAAGGTGAGGTCCTTGACCCACCCAGCCCGAAACCAATCTTTAGGCCAGTCCCCGGCACACCAATGCCCCCTGAAGTAAATTCCGTAACCGGATGAGCCGGCCGCATCAGATGAAATCTGAAGCTCAGCCTCTAACAAGAGCTCATCCCGCCACAGAGAGACCCCGTTGAACGAGTCCAGAAACTGTTCCCACACAAAGAGGTCCTCCCTGATCCCCCTGGAGACCTTGGTCCTATGGTGTGGGAGACGGAGGCCTCTCATTAAGTCACATAGCCTCCTCACAAATGCCCTCCCTGGCGCCACAACTTTGCATGCAAAGTTGAGGTGGCCTACCAACTGCTGCAGCTCCAAGAGTGTGACCCTTGTGAGGGACCTAACCAAGATAACCCGTGTCCTTAAAGCGTCCAATTTTTCTTGGGGTAACCTGCAGCACATACTAACCGTATCAATCTCAATACCTAAAAAGGTTAATGTGGAGGTCGGGCCCTCAGTCTTTTCCTGAGCAAGAGGGACGCCCAGCTCATCAGCCAGGTAGACAAAACTGTCAAGCAAGAAACGACACTGGCCAGAACCCTTCTTGCCCGCGAAAAGAAAATCATCCAAATAATGGGCGGTACTACAGAGACCAGTCCTGGTTCTCAAGGCCCATTCCAAAAATGAACTGAACCTTTCGAAAGCAGAACAGGACACCGAGCAGCCCATGGGTAGGGCCCGATCCATGTAAAATTTTCCTTCAAAGGCAAATCCGAGTAGCTCAAAATCCTCAGGGTGCACTGGGAGGAGCCGAAAGGCTGATTTAATGTCACATTTAGCCAATTCGGCCCCCACACCACAGAGGCGGACCACCCGCATGGCCTGATCAAAGGAAGTGTATTTGACTGAGCATAATTCTCCTGGGATGGCATCATTCACCGACCCTCCCCGAGGGTAGGACAGGTGATGAATGAGGCGAAACTCACCACATGCCTTTTTTGGAACTACACCTAAAGGAGAAACTCTCAAGTTGGCCACTGGCGGACTAGCAAATGGGCCCAAAACCCTGCCCTCCTTACACTCCTTGGCGATCTTGGCCCTAACTATGTCCTCCATGCCCAAAATCGACTTTAAATTACTAGCCAAATAGGGAACCCTCACCCCCTGAAACGGTATGCAAAAACCAACAGTGAACCCTTCCAAGAGGTAGGCCCTGTCGCCAATCCTTGGATAACTACGCAACCAGCGTCTCAAAACTCCCAATTTAATTGGGCTAGGACCCTTTGTCAGAAGAGGGGTTGTGTGGCTTCCCACCACCCGGGTACTTGCCTCCTTTGCCTCCCAAGGGCCATGGACAACTGGATAAGTGATGAGGTCCCGTGCACAAGGGGCACTCATGCCTAAAGGTGCATGACTTACGACCGCAGGTTCCCTGGGAAGAAAACTCCCAGCAAAGCTGGCGTCGTTGAACCGCCTGCCCCGCCACCGGGCGGGAACCTGACTGCACCAGCGCCCTCTTAACTGAGTGGCCACTATGAGACCGCTCACCCCAACCAGACCTGGCAGGAGACATGATTTGCAGCCACAAGTTGGAACAGATCCTGTCCCATCGCATGGCCGGGTTAATGGCCGCCTTCATCCTAAACTCCTTGTCATATTGCGACTAGGCCGGGCTTGGGAAGTCTGTAAAGGCCTTGTAAATGATGTCCAGATACTGGAGCATCGACGAAGCCCTCCACGGCTGGTGTCGCACTATGACAGCTGCGTAGATTAGGAAACCAGGGAACCAGTTGGCCCACGTCCTATCTACCACACGGCGCTTCAAGCGCTCCTTCTCCCGGTCGTCCAAATTATCCCTGTCCTTTTTCTCTATCTCCTGATAGAGCAAACCAAACACATCTACATACTCCCCTTTTAAAATCTTTTCTTTAGTGGCCATGGAAAGGTGGTCACCTAAAGGCAGGTCTGCATCGCCACATGGAATGGCCCCCGCAGCAACCGCATCATACGATGACCCGCCTCCATAAGGGTAACCAATGCCAGGCTGTGAGAAACCCCAAACCGGCCAAGCTCCTTGGCAAACCAAAGGAGGGCTAGGATAAGGATATGCTGGCCAATTAAACTGCGGTATATGGGATGTGGAGGCACTTTGCTCGGTAGCCTGACCGATAGGCTGGCTAATGTGAGGCATATGTGCAGCTGCAGCACTCTGGCCGCTAGGACCCCAAGGCCACGTTGATCCAAGCCCACCCAGTGCCATCTCCTTACCTCCTGCAACTTGGGAAGGCGAATAAAGAGCCACCTGCTGCTCCCCCGAACCTGGACCCTGCTGGCCAGAAACAGCTCCCGCCAGGCCCGAAGCCGCCGCCTCCTGCCTGTCCTCCAGAAAGGCCAACCGTGCCAGCACCTGTGCCTTAAAAGACACATTGGCATGTTTATCAACTGGTAAACCTCCTACGGGCATACCACGCTCTTTCTCCAGCGCCTCCAGCCGCTGAAGGATAGCCATGTTTACCACATCCTCCTCTTCATCACTTGAAGAAACCACAGGATCAGGCTGCACAGGAGGTCTCTTTGGTGCTGGGCGCTTGCCTTTGACCTTGCCCTTACCTTTTCCAGATGCCATGACTACGAACTTCTAACAATATAAACAAATACAATTGTCAATTAAATAATCCAAACAGTATGTCAAGAATTGAAAAACAGCAATCTTGAAAGAAAAATATATCCCCACACAGGTACGCCAATCAGCCCCGAGGTATAATGTCCACGCCCCAAGCCACCTAAAATGGCCACCAAAAACTTCACACAAAATGGCCCCTGAACATGAGGCTTAAAGCCCTCACCAAAATGGCCGCTGTACACAGTGAGGTAAGCTCCAGCAGCCGACAGCCCTTGTCAAAATGGCCGTCTATAGGCCCTCCTGTTTAAGCCTGTGGCAAGGCCAGGCACCCGCACAGGGACAAAAACTGAATCAGCGCCCCAAACGTAGGCCACTCACTTCCCCTTATACCGTAGGGCCCACCCCTGTAAACCACAGGCCTACCCAGCCTGACACCGCATATCAGCGGGGGGGGGAGGGGTTAATTAATGTAGCTGCCTCTAATTTAGCACCCGGAGGTGTGGGGGGCCCACAACAAGCAGTAACAGGAGGGGGGGCGTCACTAAAAGCCGTCAAAGAGAAGGTGCGACCGGCCGCTGCCCCTATCCATGGCCGTTGGGCCCAAGCAAGGGGCAGGCCGAAGCAGTAAGGGGGGGGGCGACTCAGTGAGTGAAAAACAAAGGGGGGGGCGCGCAGCGAACACTGCTGCTTCTGCCTCAACCCAACCGCCCTAGTAACAAGAAGTACGGGGGGGGGAGGGCGCTGCCGCCGGATCAAACAACCCCCAAGAACCGCCGCCCACCAACGCAGGGAACACTAAGCGCGGCCCGCGCCGCCACGGAGCCCCGCAAGCAGCCGCCGCCGCTGTCAGCACCACCGTGGGATCAGAATTGCCGCCGCTCGCAAAAAACAGCCGGCCTAGCCAACCTAGCCTCGAGGAGAGCACCCGACACATGCTCTCCAACCGAGCGCTCCAACCAACTGCGCAGAAGGGAGCGGGGCAACGGCTCTAAACAAGCAAGCCCCGCCCCCCGCCGAACCAATGAGCGCCGACGCGCTCTGTTGCTGCCTTGTTCCAAGCGAGGCGGCAAACTTGCTCCCCCTCGCCATGGCAATGCCAGGCGGTGGGGAGCCCATAATTGCTTGTAAAAAATATTATAGTGTAATAGTTCAGGTAAGTAGCTGTGTTGGTCTGAAGCAGCAGAACAAAGTTGGAGTCCAGAGTTTCACCCAAGGTACAAGCTTTTGTGTGCATGCACACTTCTTTCATCTGAAGAAGTGTGGTTCCAGCTAAAGTGTAGGTGGCACATGAAATCTTATACCGTGAATAAAATGTTGTACCTTGAATAAAATAGTCCACAAACTACTACCGTCCAGTGCGCCCACAAACCTAGGGTTGTTCTGCCAGTGAACTAGGGTTGCCAATTCCAGGCTGAGGAAATCCCTCGAGCTTTGGGAGTGGAGCCTCAGGAGGGTGGGGTTTGGGGGAAGGAGGGACCTAAGCAAGCATAATGCCATGGACTCCACTTTCCAAAGCAGCCATTGACCTAATCTCTGTAGTTTGGAGTTCAGTTGTAATTCCAGGAGATTTCCAGATCCCATCTAGGTTGGCAACCCTAAAAATTCATATTCAGCATACTAGTTCTGCTGGAAGGCAAGCTGATTTCCATGGGAACCTAACCTTTAGGAATTTATTCCAATCCAGTGTGGGAATAATTGTTGGACATAAGATATTGGTTCAGGCAAGATTTTGTATAGATGGGACAGAAAATAATGTTTTTATTGGTTTTGTCAAAGCCATTTTGACAACAAACAAGATAAACAGAATAAGAAGCAAAAGGTGGGTGTGGCTGGATGACCACACTTCTGGTAACATGGAGTGTGGCCTAATATGCTAATGAGCTACACTGTCAGGGGTGTGGCCTAATATGCTAATGAGTTCCTGCTGGGCTTTTTCTACAAAAAGAGCCCTGACTAAACCAGTATGGCCAGGACAAGGTTGTTATCTTTCACCTACAAGCCTTCTTCCTCAGTTTTCTACTCCTCTGGATAACAGAAGTAATTTTCTCTTTTTTCTAGCCTCATAAAATTGGGATTGTTTTAAACAGTTTTCTCTTTCTTCCCTGATGTTCAGATCATCACCTTCATTCCTTGTACAGTACCTGCAAAAATCAACCCTTTACTCTTTGAGGCTGCTGACGGATGTTTAATTCAGTTCCTGACCAACTCAGAATATTTCAGGCCCTCCATCCTGTCTTGTGCTTTCCATTTATATCTTTTCACTTATTCCTTACTGTGCTTCATATCATTTCCAAGCTCGTCATCCTTACACTTTAAACCATTCAGTGCCGTTTTATGCTTCTTATGTTTTATCTTCAATCATCTTTCTTATTCTACTCAAGTCTATGTTATCTCCCTTCCTGTTGTTTTGTTTTCCTTGATCTTTTTCATGTTTGTAAAGACTTCTAAGTCTGGGATTTTCACACATTATGTTGTACATGCATATGTTTGCTGTGTGAATGTCTGAATCCACATTCAGAATTCAGGTCAAGGATACTAATATATACACCCTGAACAAATACACACAGGGTTGAGACTATGTCTTAGAGCTTTTACACAGAAATGCATGTGCCATGACTCTCTGTCTTTTCAGATATTGAGGGGATTTTGTTATAATTCAACAAACAAATGTAATCATTCATCAAATATTTGTGTACAACACATTTTTTCCTGTTCTTCCTCCAAGAAGCTAAAGATGGTAAATATGTTTCTTCCTTCTCCATTTCTGTTGAGACAGGTTAGGCTAGGGAGAGTATGCTCTAAGGTCACCAGGAAGTTGGATTGAACATGATGTGGCCCAATGACCATTATACTGAGCTAGTGCATTCATTTCTACTCCAGTAACACATCAGAATCAAAATAGCCTTAAAAATAAACAATTGGGCCCTGAAACAACAGCATTGTTAGTTAAAACTTGCCTTCCCTCATTAAAATTGGTAACAGTTTTCATCAGTTAATCTACTCACTTATTTATTTATTTGGGTTCAGGGTGGGTAACATTATGTCAATAATACAATAAATACAGGTAACATTTAAAACACAGTAATAGACATTAAAAGCAAAGGTCACAGGTCAAACAAAGTCAACTGGCATATTGTTTGGGTTGGTACGTGGGTGACAACCACCACAGGGAGGCCATACACAGACACCCGCTGCCTCAGCCAAAAGCCTGCTGGAACAGCTCCATCCTGCAGGCCCTGCAGAATTGAAGAAGACCGTGCAGGGCCCTGATCTTGACAGTAGCAGCCCAGTTCCACTAGGCTGGGGCCAGGGCAGTAAAAGCCCTGGTCCTGGTCAAGGCAAGATGGATGTGCTTTGGGCCAGGGACAACCAGGAGATGTTGGTCCATACAGTGTAACTCTCTTTGGGGCATATACAGGAAGAGGTGGTCCCCCAGATATGTTACCATGTATAAATACCAGATATGTATAAATCAATGGTGTGACCTCATTTGGAGTACTGTGTACAGTTCTGGTCACTACACCTCAAAAAAGGTATTATAGCATTGGAAAAAGTGCAGAAAAGGGCAACTAGAATGATAAAAGGGTTGGAACACTTCCCCTATAAAGAAAGGTTGAAGCGCTAGGGGCTCTTTAGCTTGGAGAAATGACGGCTGAGGGGTGACATGATTGAGGTTTATAAGATTATGCACAGGATAAAGCAAGTAAAGAAGTACTTTTCTCCCTTTCTCACAGTACAAGAACTCATGGACACTCGATGAAATTGCTGAGCAGTTGGGTTAGAACAGATAAAAGGAAGTACTTCTTCACCCAAAGAGTGATTAACATGTGGAATTCACTGCCACAGGAGGTGGTGGCGGCTACAAGCATGGACGGCTTCAAGAGGGAATTAGATAAACATATGGAGCAGAGGTCCATCAGTGGCTATTAACCACATAGTATAGATAGGAACTCTCAGTCTGGGGCAAGTGATGCTCTGTATTCTTGGTGTTTTTGGGGGGGCAACAGTGGGAGGGCTTCTAGTGTCCAGTCCCCACTGCTGGACCTCCCGAGGGCACCTGGTGTTTTTGGCCACTGTGTGACAGAATGTTGGACTGGATGGGCTACTAGCCTAATCCAACATTGGCTTCTCTTATATTCTTATGTTCTTACCAAGTATATAAACCAAGTAAATTTTGCCACTCTAGTATTGTCAATATTTAAAGACACACTATTAAAAACAATTTTCCTATTCTTGGGGGTGATGGGTTGGACCCTAGTACTGATGGCAGAGTGAACCAACACTGCAGGATTTCCCCACCTCCCCACTCTTACATAGCCAATCGGGCCCCTTGAAATTCTGCTCTCAGGAAGTTAAGAATAGTGAAGTGGGAGTCTGCATTGGCAGGGGAAACTCAGCAGAAATCACCACCTGTACCAGTGGAAGTGCTGTTCGGCTCGCCTTATTGCTGTTGTGCTAACCAACTCAAGGTCCAACCCATTATTTGGTGTTATTTTCCCTCTCCCGCTCCTTTAAAAATCACTCATATTACCTTTTCCTTTCATTCCCTGTTTTGGACAGGGACTCCATTTTCTTTAAAAAAAAAAAAACTTTCAGTAGCTGATGTAAATTTAACAAGTGTTCATTTAATAAGAAGAAGACACTTAGAGATTGAAAAGAATTTTAAAACCTGTGAGTAAAGCGTATAATGAGCTACAGGTCTACACTTTGATATGTTCAATTAAAATCTGTGAGGGAAACAAATCTATTCCACTCTGTTCTTTAAAAGAAAATTATCTTTTGGAAGAATGATAAAAAATAGCAAGGTTATCTTGAATATCGTTTAAAATGCCACTTCTCCCTAAGATTCAGTGGAATGCTGCCAGTGTGCACCCTTTGATAATCTGCTCTTGTGCTGCTTACATCCAAGGAATGCAGACATCATTCATATAAATTTGTTCAATTAATCCAGTAGGTGGTATAAGACACAGACTGCAAGTGATAATTGCCTACCTCTTATTTTAGCTTTCTAAAGTAATATCAACTTGTAATAGCTTTTTAATTTTTTGGTATGTTATTTGGAAAAAAGGCAATGGCTGCAATTCTATGAACACTGTTTTGGGAGTCCCAATGAATAAAATGGGAATTACTTCAAAATAGAAATTTTTAGGATTGTTTCTAGGGTTCCCAGCTCTGTATTGGGAAATACCTGGAGATTTTGAGGGTGGAGCCTGGAGAGATCAGTGATGGGGAAGAGAGGTACCTCAACAAGGTATAATGCCATAGAGTCTACCCTTCAAAGCAGCCATTTTCTCCAGGGGAACTGATCTTGCTTGTCTGGAGATCAGTTGTAACAGCAGAAGATCACAAGGTGCCATCTGGAGGTTGGCAATTCTAACTGTTCCCTATGCAACCGTCTTAATCCATAGATGTTCATATGTCACAATGGGCAGTGTATGTCAGTGGCGTTGTGGTTACAGTGGTCTAATGGATGCAGTGGTTATTAGAGTGCTGGATTGCAACTGGGGGACCTGAGTTGAAACTTTCACTCTGCCATCAAGCTCCTTGGCTGGTCACTTTTTTTCATCTTAAGCTACTTCGTAGGGCTTCTGTAAAGGAAGAACTAGGGAAAGGACCATCTTGGAATAAAATCTTGGGGTGCATTACTGTGCTTGTATACACCAAAAAGCATGGTATTTGGTTGTTGTGGTGAAGGGGTGCCTGAATGTATTGCATTGTTCAAAGATGGGAAACTGCAGGGTTTAAAGAGTGATCATGGACCTTTACAAATTGTAAGCATTTAGCAGATGGATGGCACCAGAGGGCACCAGGGAAGCTTTGTGTTGATCTATTAATAGGATGGAGCCATCCCTAATAGTGGGTGGAGTCCTCTTGCTGCTCACTGGTTCTCACCTCAAAATTCTTGCCAGCTAAATTTCTTTGATTCTGGAGTTCTGCATTACCCAATCTTTCCCCCCAAAGCAGAACTAATGAATAAGGAATTCTCTGTTATTCAATTTGCCCGTAGTTTTTCTCGCCCACGTTTATTTGTATCATCTGAAGCCTCTGCCTTTATGCCTGTCTGCTCCCTTCATAAGGAGGCACCCTGTGGTTGAAAATTGTGCCACCTGAGGAGTCTAGAATGTGAACACGCCCTTTTGGACAACTGGTTCCTGGGAATGATATTCTATTTGGTGGTTTTGTCTGATTCAGCAACATCAACCATGCGACATATTTCAGGGATGAGAAAGTATGGAATTTTGCAGGGACACAGATGCACTTGCTTGTGTATACCAACAAGAAGATGTGAAGTAGAGCACAACATGTAAGTATGTTCAAATTATCTGCAAACTGATTTCCCATCAAATAATTAGAAAAGCATTTACATACTTCCATGCATAGCATGAGTAAGTATTGTATAAATTGTATTGTACAAATTATTTAAAAAAACCAACCCAAAACATTTTGCATTTTGTTCAAAGTGGTTGACATACATTAACCACTACAGTTTGGTGTAGTGGTCAAGGGCACAGACTCTAATCTGGGAGAACCATGTTTGATTCCCCACTCCTCCACTTGCACCTGCTGGGCAAGCCATAGCTCTGTACCAGCTGTTCTCTCAAGAACAAATCTGGAAAGAGCTCTCCCAGCTCCACCTACCTCACAGGGTGTCTGTTGTGGGGAGGGAAAGGGAAAAGGAGTTTGTAAGCCACTCTGAGACTCCGAGTGAAGGGCAGGATAAATCCAATCTCTTCTTTTCTTTTTAACTTTTGCCCAATATTATGGTCACTATTTAAAATAAATCAGTATTATGTGGACTGAGGCAGATTACCTACCTCCACCTAAAGAATTAATGGCAGTGATAAGGTTCAAACGAGGGGGATCCTGATAGACAGTTTATTTTTTATTATTACTTTGGAAAGTAATTTGCATGAGGGAAATGGTGCAGGGTAAATGAGTTAATCCTTTCCTCTTTCTCTAGCGCTGTGGCCTTAATCAAATTCTCTCTAGCTGCTTTTAAAACTATTTTAAAACTGTAGGCCTTAAATGGTCTTTTCACACATTACAGAATACATGCACCTGGTGTCAGACACAATAGAGCCACATGTGACTTGTGGGCTGGTCTGAGCCTTAACATTTCCATTGTATTTAAAGAATTGGCAAATGGATACTCATAATTTAAATTTGCATGTGTTCTGACTGCTTCAACATACAACATCTCTACAACATTGAATGAAAATTGTACTGTCTTGGCTGGTTGCCGCAGAGACTACACACTGTAAGCTGGAAACACGGTCCGGAGTCAAGGTAAATAACAAAGCCAAAGGTTGGATTGCCAGGAAGTCAATTCAAGGTTGTAGCTTTCAAGGACAAGGAGCAGCTGCTCCACACACAGAAGCAAGTCTGAATATGCAAAATTGCTACCACGCTGAAGCAGGTGCATTGAGTGTTTTTGAGCAGGTCCAGAGTTGAGTCTGCAAAGTCTTACAGCCCCTCCTGTTGCCTTTGCAGGAGCTGCAGTCTGGCACTCCTTCTTCGCTCCTGCAAAATCAACCTCTGGCGTGCCCTCCATCTGGGACACTCAGGTGAACTAGGCAGGGAGTCCAGCCTCGGGGCGTCTGCAACTGGAAGTGCTGAGCCAGGCTCAGGATCAGTCTCTCCCTCTGGCTGCACCTCCTGTGCAGCTGCTGGGGACTCTTACTCCTCAGGTACTGTTGAGGGTTCTTCTGGCCTGACTCCAGAGGAGGCTGGCGTGCTCCCTGCCTTTTCTTCATCTGAGGAGTAGTAAGCCTCAGCAGAACCAGTACCCACAACAAAAATAGAATTCCATGACAGAAAGCAATCAGGTAACTGTTTTTTAGGAAGACAACCCTAGGAACAAGGAGTCTTCTGGGAATGAAAAGATCTGCTGTTGTCAAAAGATTTCTATACTGATCCAGCTTTCTCTGTGTTAATGAGGTGTGACCCCTAGCTTGACACTCTAATGTGTAAATCATAGGCTGTGGTCAGATGGGCAGTTTCATCTGTGTCCCTCACAGTTCCCTTGTGGATTAAAAGGAGACGATCAGACTGTGACATCTGGCTGCCGTTCCCCAGATGTCGGGCTGGATTAAACAGACACTGGGGAAAGTTCGATGTTAACGGGAGCCCTCTGCAGTCCTGGACATGTGATCGTTGACTTGCATAGCCAAGCCGTTTGGGAAGCCTGGAGCTTCCAGTTCATGGCCACCATTTTTTTACAAAAGGAAGTGAGGTGCACGTAAGTGTCCATGCATGCCCAGCTTGGGAGTCCCTGCCAACTGAAAGACTACATTTCTGTGCATGCGGGCATGGGACTCCCTTCTAGAACAAAGGTGGCCAAGTCTGGATGGCTGGCAATGGGGTACCCGTGTGCCTCCACCAGTTACTGGGGGACATCTGATCAACATTCCACAGCACAAGAAACACTGGGGTAAAGTTGCGACATGATTTGACCACAGCCCAAGAGACTATAATTTAGGGTCAACTTGTATAGATGTAATTCTTGCACAGTAACTACAAATATTGTATGATAGCCATTTCATGTTCCATGTTCACAGAAACTGAACTTTATTTAAGTGAGCAGAGTACCCATTAACTGGAATGCCAATTCATCAAAATATCTACCACATCAAGTGATCTTTGGAGACAAAAATGCCTGGTTTCTTTTATTTTTATACTAGCCTGGTACCTGTGCTTTGCTATGGTATTTAAGTTCCATAAATCCAGTTATAATACTGATAATGTGAAGTTTGAAATATAACATTTGTTGTAGGAATTCTAATGGAGAAGATTGTAGTGTAAAAAAGGAAGTGAGACATACATACTGTTTTTTCTCTCTCTACTGAAGGACCTCTTTGTAGAGCACATTGGTGGCTCTGCCTTCAGGTGCTAGGATCACCAGGCTACTTGGTGAGCTCACTCTGGAGCAGGCAACATTGAACTGTCCATTTAAGAAGCAGTTGTCTGTTAAGTCAACTCCTGCCACCTTCCTTGAAAGTGATTGCCTTTCTACTGGTACTCCTGGATTGTTTTGCTTATATGGAGACTGTGTTGTTTTGAGTGCCTCAGGGTGATCTTGCTGGTACTTGGTCTGTGCAGCTCAGTATCCTACAGGAGTACTATGTGCAAATGTCTTTGCTGCATTCCTAAGTTGCCTCCTCCTTGTAGCGTTAAAGTACCTTGGCCCTGCTCCAACACCTGACAGATACCCGCCTGTGTGGTGTGTGTGGGGCGATTATGTTTAAAGGCATCTGGGAGGCTGGACCAGCAGCAGGGCCAAGGCAATCCTGCTGAGCAAACCTTCCCAGTGGCTGTAAGCATCCCACCTCCCCTCCTACACCTGAGAGGCAGCTGCCTGTCCAGTGTAGGGGGGGAGGACTATTAGAAGCCACTGTGGAGGTGGGCCAGTAGGATCTCTAAGGCATTACTGCTGGGGTGGGCTCCCTCGTGGCTTTAAGCACCCTGCAACCACTGCTACACCTGACAGACAACCACCTGTTAGGTGTAGGAGGTGAGGGGGAGTGTGTTGGAAGCCATGAAGAGGCTGGGCCAGCAGCATCACTGCACCTCACAGGTGGCTGTTGGCCATTCCTGATTTCCTCAACTGCCGTTAGCTCTCTGCAGTGTCCTGTAACTGTTTTTTTTTTTACCTCAGAATGCTGAGCTCTGCAGCTGACCAATCAGAGGGTGGGGGGTGCAAGGAGGCAGCCACATAGGAATCAATGGGGGAAGCACATTTTCCCCCTTTTGACCCACTTAGGGGTCACATTTCTAAAAATCCCTTCTTAATGAGCACCTATGCCATGATAGGAGCGCTCTCCTCAAATTTGGTGCTTCTAGGTCCAGCGGTTTGGCCTGGGCATTGATTTTATGGTGAGAGGACTTTCTTATATATATATATATATAGATCCATTTATATTTTTGTCATTTTTTTCTCCACTTTTGCTTAGTTTTGTAGACCTGCTTGTAGTATGTGAATTGATACACAATTTATTTGGTATGTATATGCATGCAATTGATAGAGATGATCTATGCATAATGTCTCAGCAAATCTTATCTGCCTTGAGTCTCAGCAAGAAAGACATATTGTAAATGAAATAAACAACTAATGTATAATGCAGATTTATTGGTGCATGAAAGCATTGGCAAAAGTGAACATTTTACAGGGAAAAGTTCTGGATTCAGAGCTTCAGTCTGCTCAAGTGAGAAGCAAAATCAAAATGGGGATTTGGTGGCTGAAATGGCAGGCATGAGAAACAATAATTTACGCAGAAATTTCAGGCTCGCTTTTAGAAAATGATGGTAAAGGAGAAAGTTCTATAGTGCTTTAATTTCTCCCAGACATACTGGGGACATGATGATGATGAACATAAATTTGTATGATCATGCTAAATCATAAAAATAATCCAAGGAACTGAAATTGGAAAAAAAATCATGGCTTTATGTGAATGAGAAAAGGTGTTGAGAGCAAGTAAAAAAAACAGATGGTTCGGCTGGAAAATTTGATTTATAGGACCCTAAAAGGAGGGCAAGAAATTTGCTTGAAAAGTTATCTAATGAACAGGAGACATATTGATAGAGGAGTACAGTGCAAATTTATGATGACCTAAGAAGAATGAGGACATCAGCATTGTTGACAATAAGGCCATCCATGGGAATGGGAAAGAAACATTGTGGGATCTGGACTGGGTTACCTACTGTGTAAACTGTGAGTCTTTTCCTAGTTCATTCTTGGAAGTCCTGACACCTTCTTATCCTCCTGACCTGTCTCCTCATCCTTTCTGGAACTTAACTCTGTTTGCCTCTTTCACCTGCAGCTTCATTTTGGTCAGCTGCTGGTGCTGACAACTTTTCTACAAGACACCTGCCTCTGTGACGTTCCTGCTTAGGAAGGCACTGGGCGGATGGTGGGAGGACTCCTCTTGTGCATAATACAGATCTGGCTAAGCATGCTAAGATGAATTAATACTATTTATGGTCTACATTCCATGCCAAGCAAATTGTGCAGTCAAGGGAGCCATACTGTTGTTTGCATCTCTTGATGGGCGTAAAACAGATGGAACTGAGTCAAACATATTCAGGCTCCCGATGTCAACTTGAGTAATGTCTGGCAACTCAAAAAGCAGTCATATTTTGGAGCACTAACTGCTATCTTCCCACACAATTCATCTTAAATAGTGAGCATTTGCTTATTTTTGTTCCCCTTCATATGGATTCTTTATGCAGCTCTTCAACTGAACAGATTGCAAGTCTTTTTTTTTTTTTTTACATCCCAAGAGCAATCCAGTGTGGGTGTGCTGGTAGATGTTTCATGAATCTTTCCATTTTACAGAGGGGAGAAATGAGGCTGTAAGAGTATAACTGTGCCATCTTAAGCTGACTTACTCCTTCCTAAGGCCCTTAACTAGGGATGCCCCTGAACTGGCTCACAAACATTTGTTTGTGATGAATTTTGGCCAGTGTGTGGTTTGTGAATGGCATCCTGGCTATGAAACTCCACACACTTTTAAGGCAGTTCATGGAGGTTCATGTGGAGCAAAAAGCAGGGGTTTAAATCCCTGCTTCCTCCTCCCCACTAAAGCCACAAAAGCTGCCAAAATACCAAAAACTGCCAAAACAGTGAAAACTGCCAGAACAGCTTAGTGGCAGGAGCAGGGCAGGCTGCTCCTGGCTGCTCAACTGTTTAGATCAGAAACAGCTGAGCTGTGGGGGCAGCCTACTCCCATGGCTCAGTTGTTTCGGGCTCTAAAAAGCAACAGGCCCCAGGGGCTGGCTGCCCAGGAAAGCCCCTTTAAACAGCAGAGCAGTTATTCCATGCAGTTGGGGCTTTCTTGGGTTCAGCTGTGAGCCACTTAACCAAACAGCTGAGTGGCAGAGCAGCACTCAGCTGCTTGGTTTAAATTGCTGGGAGCCATTTAAACCATTGCTTTCAGTTCTCTGTGGCTTTCCACAGGGAGCAGAAAGCAATAGTTTAAATGGCTCCGAGCGATTTAAACCCCTCTTTTCTGCTCCCTGTGAAAAGTGGTGGGAGTAGGAAGCAGGGGTCACAAACCCATATGAATCAGTTTGGTTTGTGAACCAACCTCCAGGTTTGTGGCTCGGTCTGTGGTTTAGCCATGGAAATGAGGTTTGTGCCCTACCTGTAACAATGCACTTAGAAGGGTATAACTTTGTTTAGGATGATACAGCATACTGCCCAATGCCTTTTGGTAAATTCAAGAATCTGAATTGTGGGCTCTATTAAGTTAATACTTTGCAATGCCATGGTACTTGAATGAATAAACCACTGATGGATGAAGATGATGAAATGCTTTTTGGGTTTTTTTTTTCTGTATTTGCTATGTATGATTTTTAAACAATTAAATGTAGCAGTCAATCATTTTCCAGAATTGATGGTGTGTAGGGCTTTTTTTGTAGTGGCAACTGAGACTCCCCCACCCCAACCATTTCCCTGGCTGTTAAGTTTTAAGCACTAGGTTTCAAAGAAACTTATTTTTGCAAGCATTTATGAACTGTAAAAGGTGGCTGGTTGTTTGCAAAGGCCATTGTGTTTTATCGTTGGGCTTTTTTTTTTAAAAAAAAGAAATGGCTTCTCTCACTATTGCTGTGATATTTATTACTGCCCCACTTTAACTGATGTTGGTTTTATTGCTCCAGCTTTGGAAGTCATGATTTTATGCTGTTGTTCTACTGCTACATTTGGGCAGCTTTTTATTGTGTTGCTGGTTTTTATAGTTTTATGTCATCCATTTATTTTTCAGCTTTGCAAACCTCCTTGTGAGGTATTAGTTGAGGATGCTGAATTAAAACCCTCCCAGAGAAGCCACTGCAGGAGAAGCTATGGAAGCAGGTGGAGCAGAACTTTCAGCAATGTATAGTTGTGTGTGTTCAGGTCAGTGTGTGTCCATTGTGTGTTCAGGTCAGCGACCCTCATTGATGCCATTTACTTCAATGGAGTTAGAAGGGTGTAACTTTGCATTCAGTGGCATTGTTGCTGTGAGAAGAAGGAATAGACAGTAAGCAAGGTTATCCCTGCTTTGATCAGTGTAAAGTTGGAGAGTTTCTAATTGCCTTTTCAAGCCTTTTTTTTTTAAATCACAATATTCAGGGCAATGCAATCCATCCTTCTGCCCAAAACTGTGCACTCTAGGACAGTTCAGAAGGTGCTCCCAGGTATGTCATTCTCTTTCCCCCCACTGGCTGTGGTTGACCTGGATTGTTTCCATGTCACCTAGAAAATAACAGGCTTGAGATCATGTTGCTTTTTGACTGATATGGAAACAACCTGGGCAGCTGTAGCCAGTGGTAATATAATGATGCACCTGGGGTGTGACTTATAAATTGCTGTAAACAGTCTCAACAACCTCCAGGCTATTATGATCTTTGCAAAATATTTGGGGGGGGTGCACTGAGATGTAAAAACAAATTCCTTTGCTCCTGCTTTCTAATTTCAGGTTCTCCAAATAAATCTTCTAATCCCCCCCACCACCACCACCAAATGTCTTGAATTAAGTACGTGTTTGTGTTCATGGAAGTATCAGATAAGAACACCCATATAAGAAAAAAAGAGAAGACATGGAAAAGAGATTTAAACCGAGACCAATGTAATGTTTAAGAGCAATCTGAAGACAGTCACAGAGTCCTCACACAGAAAATGAAACTCACACAGAATCACAAAGGTAACAAATGATCACAAATGGTTATATATGTATTTTTTTCTTTTGTATCTCTTCTTTCTTGTGTATTTCAGATTTTGGATCAACTTATAGTGGCAGAAACAGCATGAAAGGAAAGGTTAAAAACTCACTTTTTCTTTGTGTCCCCCAGCACTATTTCCCCCACAATCTTCAAAGAATCTGTACAGCACAGCAATTAATGATTTTTTAAAAAAACAAGCAAACACACAGGACAGCCAGTATGCGATGTGGTTTGCATATAAGAGGAGGACCTCGGAGATCCAGGTTTACTCAGCCATGCTACTGACTGGGTGACTTTGGGCCAATCACAATGTCCTAACTTAACCTATCTCACCAGGCTGTTGTGAAGGCAAACTGGATGATCTCCTTGGAGGAAGGGTTGGACAAACTCTATAACATCTGGTTTAAAAATATTGATAAAAATCATGAGGTACCTCAAGTCTGGAAGAGAAAGCATAAAAGCAGTTTAAAGAAACAAATAGCAAAGCATAAAACTACCTTTTATTTTCAAAACCCTCTAATGTTAGGTCCAAATGGTACACCAGTCGTCTCAACTGTTGACTCACAAACCTGCTTATGAAGGGAGAGGAGAGCTGATAAACCAATTGGGAAACCAATTATATTGAAGTGGTCAAAGGGTGTTAAGGATTACTCATCTACATTAGGTGATCTTGAATTTGCACCCTAAATTTATACTTGAAACCTTTCAGGCCTCCTGGAGTTTCCTTATGATGTTCACCTTGAAGTTTTCAAAGCTAATTGTTTTAGGAGTAAGCCTCCAGAGTACCTAATTCTTCTAGCAGGGATGAAGAATTCACTGAACAAATAAAGAGAGCTGTCAAAAATGTGATTACTTCCAATTTTACTGCAGTGTAATGGCTTGAATGAAAACATAAGTACCTGTCTGAGTGAGTGGATTTTCTTTAGACACTGAAGTCTGAGAGTTATTTTCTGATCATCTGAGTAATATCTCAAAGGAAGGTAATTGGCCATCAATTTAAACTTTCATGGGGAACTTTATCGACCAATTCAGATGGTTTAAAGACAGTCGATTTTTTTTAAGACAGTCCTTAGCTCTTTTTACTAAAGTGCACGTCATATTTACTCCTCTGTAGCACTAATGTGAGCATGATGGACATGCTTGGTTTAAAATATGGCACCTATTATTATGAAATACCAAAATGTATGTGGTAGAACAAGCAGGGGAGGGTTAGATAAGTGGCTTCTATGTTCCAAGGCACTTTGGGGTAAGGTACCCCCGCTATTGCCGTACTGTTTCTATGCACAGTGTTTATTTGTTCCTATGTGTGAAGTAAAATATATATTTACTGAGGCATGTTGTTGGAGTGCAGCATCTTTATAGCAGAGGATAACATTAACTTGATTACACAGAACTACATGTAAGTAACTGGAAATGGACTCCATTCACATCTGCAAAGTCCTTCCCTTTCTCCTTCTCATCCAGTATGTTCCATTTCTTGGTACTAGATGGTAATACAGAGATGGAACCCACACAGAAGACTGTATTCACCACGATCGATAGTGTTTAGTATACCCCAAATGCTTGACCATTCTCATTGCACTGGAGCACAAAATATGCCTTCCATCCAAACTTATGCCCAAGGCTGATTTTATAGACAAGGTTGAAATAGGATGGCTTGCTGAGGCCCACCTAGTTATCATGGATGCAGAGACTGACAGAAGAGAAGAGGAGAGGAGACTGGACTTATACCCTGCCCTTCATTTGGAGTCTTAGAGTGGCTTACAATCTCCTTCCCTTCCCCACCCCACAACAGACACCCTGTGAGGTTGGTGGGGCTGAGAGAGCTCACTCAGTAACTGCGCTTGAGAGAACAGCTTTGAAAGAACTTGTGACTGACATGTGGAGAAGTGGGGAATCAAACCTGGTTCTCCCAGATTAGACTCCATGCTCTTAACCACTACACCAAACTGCCTCCCCACTACCCCACACCAGCTGCCCAAAGAAGAGTCTGGAAGTTTCCCTTCTGAACAGCAGAGTAATTGAGGAGGACCTCCAAAGATACCAGAGAAAGAATAATTGTTGACTAAGAGAATGAGGGGAGAAGTACAGTCACAGTGGCCTCGCTCTCTGAGAGCAGTCTGCTTGAGCTGTGCCACTCAAATGATTGAATTCTTTTCTGTACAACAAATTAAACTTTGACAGAAAGCTAGATGTTCGGGAAAATGCTAGACCAAATCCCTTCTCCCTTATATCTATTTTTCTGTGTCAATGTTTTTTGTTTTTTTTTAAAGAAGTGCCTTTCTCATCTGTGTATTTCCATGCTCCTGCCACACTCTTCAGACAGTCATTTCCCTGTGGGGTCTTCTCTCTCTGGAGTGTCTGTCTAGCAGCAGTTCATGTTGTGGCCTTTTCCTTTCAGAATAGCTTCTCAGGGCAGGCGCAGAGGGTCCTTTGACTTCATTGATTCAGGAAGGATTGTAGAACAGCCTTATTTCAGAGGGAATCAGATGAAGGGTAAACCAGATCTGAATGTGTTTTTCTTTGTGTGTGTGTGTGTGTGTTTTGTCTTTATTTTGTGGATAGGGTCGCCAGCTCCGGGTTGGGAAATACCTGGAGATTTTGAGGGTGGTGCCTGGGGAGGGTGGGGTTTGGGGAGGGGAGGGGAGGGCAGGGGTTTTAGCAGGATATAATGCCATAGAGTCCACCTTCCAAAGCAGTCGTTTTCTTCAGGTGAACTGATCCAGGTTACCTGGAGATCAGTTGTAATCCTAGGAGATCTCCAGCTACCACCTGGAGGTTGGCAACCCTACTTGTGGATGGATTTTTAGCTCATTTCATGTGTTTGAAATTTGTTGGTTTATTAGCTGCCTGAAGTATATGGTGAGATATAAATATTTAAAATAGATACAAAATACAACCTTACCAACTCAGTGAGCACTTGACTTGAGAACACTAGTTACTCTTTCTATGTACTGATGCAAATCAGTTTACTCATTAAGCTTTTGTTTCTCTCAGCTCTTTATTTAGGAATGACATTTTAAAAGTGTTTGATTTTTGTGTGTCCTCTACTATGACTGCATGCTTGGAGTTCATCCCTCCTTCCAGTGTGAGGAAGGAACACGCTTGGAACAGTCACATGTATATAAATAAAACTTGAACGGATGAAGGAGCTTTTATTGAACAGCACAAGAAATCAGATCAAAGCAGCAAACATATTCTTCATGGAAGCGTGTAGAGTGCAAGGGCTTTTCAGGCAAAAGTCACAGTGACTTCGGGAACTTCTTCATAAGCAACAAGATCAGAAGCTCTAACATTTATTTCTCAGTGAATCTGTTCTTTCCAATCAGGCGCCATGGCCACAGCTTTTCTAAATGCGTGCTGATGTCGTTTTGGGAGCAAGCACATTTTAGTGGGAAGTGCAAGGAGTTGTAAATAATATACGTTAGTTCTGAGCATTCTATCTGACTCCAGTGTGATCAAGAATCTGAGCCAAGATAGCAAAAGCAGACATGGAATTATTTTGGCCTTGATTTTCACTGGCCAGAATCATCCCAACAGGAGGTGAGTTAGCCCCAATCCAAACAGTCTCCTGGAGAGCTCTTTCTTCTATTTCAGTGAACGGCTGCAATTCACCGTATGGAGAAAAAGAAAGAGCTGTACTTTGTGCAGTGACATGGTGAGACCAGACTCTGCCTTCCAACTGTGACAATCCCTTCCCTTGCTTTTCAGGACATGCTTTGTGATTTTCATCCCAACCAAGTTCATTCCTGTAAAAAATACATTAATGCAGAAAACTGCACAAGCTGTGCTTAGGTCCCTAATGTTTTTTTTTTTAAATGTGATAGAACTAAAAACAGTTATGTAAAACCATAATTTAAAAGCAATAAATTATGAAGTATATTAAATCATACATCTGAATTGAGCAGATCACTCGAACCTGGTTTATCTTGACAAATGTTGGTTTCATTAACTTTGCTCTAGACAGGCATCTCTGTCATTGGCGAATGTTCATAGGTAGTTCTAGAGAACAAGCCAGGGTTCACCCAGGATATCTGTGTTCATACATCATGTGAAACCAGTTAAGACTAACTGTGGTTAACAAATCATCTTCAGATCCTGGCTTGATGGTCCTATAGTTAGTACAATGATCTACATTCAGACAATTACAGTAACCATGACTAATTTTAATTAAAACACAGTGTTATGAGAGGGCCCTGTGACTCCATGGTGGAGCCTCTGCTTTGCATTCAGAAGGTCCCAGCTTCAATCACTGATATCTCCAGTTTTAAAAGGATCAGGTGGTAAGCAGGTAATGTGAAAACCTTTCTGAGATCCCAGAAAGCCACTGTCAGTCAGAGTAGGCCACAGGGATCTTGAAAGATCTGCCTCAACAGTACTCTATGCACGACCCCTCTGTGTATCCAGTCGACTTGCATGGGGGGGGGAAGTGAGTAAAGGTGTCCTGGCCCCACTCTCTGACAAAGCACAAATGGTATGTAAGTACAGAGAGAGCATGTACGATCCCTCCCTGAGATAGGCAGCCCTGCTTTCTGAATATTCTTGCTAAAGCAGACATAACCATGTACACTTCTTCTGCCCATAGACTCTATGCTCATGACCCCAGCAACTATGAGGTGGCTGGGGAAGAAGAAGAGGAAGAGGAGGAGGAGGAGATTGGATTTATACTCCGCTCTTCACTTGGAGTCTCAGAGTGGCTTACAACCTCCTTTCCCTTCCCCACCCCACAACAGACACCCTGTGAGGTAAGTGAAGCTGAGAGAGCTCTGAGAGAACTGCTCTTGAGAGAACAGCTCTGAGAGAACTATGACTGGCCCAATGTTACCCAGCTGGCTGCATGCGGAGGAGTGGGGAATCAAACCCAGTTCTCCAGATTAGAGTCCACTGCCCTTAACCACTACACCAAACTGGCTAGTAAAGGTAAAGGTTTCCCTTGCTTGAAAGCCAGTCGAGTCTGACTCTGGGGATACAATGCTCATTCTGTTTCCAAGCCGAAGAGCCAGCGCTCTCCAAAGACATTTCCATGGTCATGTGGCCAGCATAACTAGATACCAAGGCACACAGAATGCTGTTACCTTCCTGCCAAAGCGATACCTATTTATCTACTTGCAATTTCTTGCTTTCAAACTGCTAGGCTGGCAGGAGCTGGGGCCAGAGACGGGAGCTCACTTTGTCATGCAGAACTTGGGTCTCAAACTGCCGAACTGCCGATCTTCTGGTCTGCAGTTCAGCATCTTAACCACTGAGCCGCTGTGGCCCCAGCTGGCTTGTACCTGACCCTATAATGTGTTGAATGACTGTGCAGAGGGATCACATGCAGAGGGTGAGTATAAGGGAGTCTCATGAGTTCACATTTTGTCTGAAGTGAGCAATAGTGGGCTGATACATTTTTTTCATCCATTTTGGGCTGGTCTGGATCCATTTTTTAAAAGAGGTGAAGTCAAGTCAGTTTCTGCCTAGAGGTGACAATCAGTCAGTTTTGATAGCTTTCAGCTTGAGTTGCAACACTGCACAGAGAAAACCTCTTTTCAAATGCAAAGCCAACCCACTGAAATTTCATCATAAAAGAAAGTTGCAGATAACTCAGTGTAACACAAATTGTGACCCTCAAAGCCACACCTGTTATTTGTGTCTGTCAGTTCCTTGATACTCATCTGTGTTTGAAGTTCTTCCAGAGCTGTCACATATTACAGGTTGGTTGTGTGGCTTCACAAGTCACAAATTGTATGGGCCTGAGGTAATTTTTGATACTCCAGAGCAATGCTCCCTCTAAGCTGTGGAGTCTTGTGAGCAAAACTTCTACTTTGTGAGCTACTGGCATTAAAGCTGTGAGTGAGCAATTTGGCTACTGCATAAATTTGTTTGCTCTGGAGCCATCCTTTCGGAGCGAAGACAAAAATGTGTGAGCCGGAGGCTAAAAAACTGTGAGCTAGCTCCCACTAACTCAGCTTAGAGAGAATACTGCTCCAGAGGTGTTTTACGTTTGAGGCGAAAAACAGGTCGCATTTGCCTGATGTGTGTCTCCGGCTTGCTGTCATAGTGGACACCCTTGTCCCTGGGCTCCTACTGCAGCTCGATGAAGCATTACAAGAAAAATGGGGTGGAACAGCATCGGGCAACACCCTGTGAATCTCCCAAAGCTCTGTCCGTTTCTGCAATCCCTCCCCCTCCCCTCAGTGTTCCTTGGAGTGGCCAGCTGAGGGCTGGCAACCCCAGGCATATGTCAAAACCCAACTTTGTACAGGAGACTAGGTTTTCCTCTTGCTTCTGTGATGGAGGCATGGAGGCACTGAATATTTTCTCATTCCCATGAGAAAGGGGGGGGAGGGATGGGGGTTGCACAGCTTGGTCATTTGCTCTACTGTATTCTTCTAAAGTTTTTAATCTAGCCTCTCAGCTTTTCGGGAATTCTAATACATTTGCCATTGCGTTTTGAAGTTAGCAATGCCTACTCTGTTCTTCTCCAGCTAAGTAATTACTTTCTGAAGCTCACGGTGGAACTGCTGCTTATCTGGAATACACCATTTTAGTTTTTCTCAGAGGCCCTGGTTTTTCTTCATAAGGCACCTATTTTTAGTGTCCTGAACCAGTCGAAGGAGGAGGATTAGTTCTCACACCCAGGGGTACACCAACTCTGACTTTCCACCAAGGCCCCACCTGCCTGCTTCCTCCTGGTCCTCACTGGACTGTCCAGGGGTGGTAGGCTGCCACCTAAGTTGATCTCTGTCTTGTCTTGTTTAACTCAACAGTGCCAGCAAGCTTCCTCCTACAGAAGCAGGGGGCTCTCCTAGGCCTATCCCCTCCAGCAGGGGTCATTTTGTAAAAAAAAAAAAAAAGAGGTGCAGGAGCTTATTAGTGTAACACATTAGCATAACTTATTTGCATATGCCACACCCCCTGACACCACCGGAAGTGTGTCAGAAGGCAGCACTCACCGCTAGGCTCCACCCCAAAAATCTCCAGGTATTTCCCAACTCAGAGCTGGAGAGCCAGCTTTATACTTCGACTAAAGACACTTTTGGTTTCCTTTGCTCTTGGAGGGAAGCTACCCTACAAAAAGCATGAGAATACAGATCAAGTCAGTATGCTTTTGCTTTTTTCCACAGCACATCACCATTTGTGCCCGCTCCTGGGCTTGTTACTCCTGGAATGGTGTTCCTGCACATTCCTGCTCGAAATGAGCCCTGCCCTCCAGTATAATGCCTCACTGGACAGCTTGCTGTCCTTAGGCTACCTTTGAATGGTCAATTTCAAGTGATTGATAAAGAATGAATGGTTGTTTTTGACTGTTCTAATCCAATTAGAATTCAAACAGAGGAAAGTTTGTCCATCGAGGATGCAATCTGGCTAGTAAAAATACAATGAAACAGTATGGTTCTTTGGTTAGTATTACTACTACTCCTACTGTTGCATGTGGTTCTCCTTTGTTCTGAGTGATGTTCAACTAGCACTGTTGGAAATGAATGAGTGTGTAGTCCATAGCATGTGTAGAAATCTGTGGCCTGGTGGGGAGACAGTCTGGTTGGAATAGGGCTACCAAGTCCCCCCGGGGGGCAGGAAATTCCCTGCTATAGGGGTCCCCAATCAGCCGGTCCAGATTTTGCCGATGGGGGAACCCCACTCCCGAAGTGGCCCGATCCGGCCGACTGCCCAGCGTGATGATGTCACCCGGAGGAGACGTCATCACGCTGGGCACGTTGCTGGGGCGAAGCTCTAGCAATTGCCTTAAAAACTCTATGGAGTAAACTACCATGGAGTTTTAGGGCAATTGCCAGAGCGTCACCCTGACAACGTGCCCAGTGTGATGATGTTACTTCCAGGTGACACCATCATGCCGCATGCACGTAACTTGGCAACCCTGGGCTGGAAAGGGTAGTGAGTTAAGATGACTTCTGGTGGAGCTGTTCCACATTCTGTTGCTGGTACACCAGGAATCAGGATTGCACATTTATTCCATGGTTCCTTGTTGTAAACATACTCCATGATTTGAGGCAGATGTTTCTTCTGCACAAATCAGAGGTATTCTCTGCGGAAACATTTTCATCCTGTGGGAAGCAGAATGCGCGTTCAGTTTTGCCGTGCCAGCCCACCACTCATCTTTTTAAATAAAATACCTGAAAATCAACCACAAAATGCTGTTTCAGCTCAACTTTGCTTCCTCAGAAACTTTAATTATCATGGATAATAGCTCTCCCTGATTTCATCATGTATTGAACTGTGTGATCTCTTGTTTAATACACATTTCACCATGGAAACAAAAACAATCTGCCAGAGCCTGTGGTCACATTTTATATTGATTTTTTCATTCTCTTCTCCTAAACTTTTTTTTCGTTTAAAACTATAGCCTTCCTCATTTTTTTTTAATCTGCTCCCTGGTGATAATGGTGGTGGTGATTGCTGGTTTGTCCTTTTTTTGTAGATTGGGCTTGAAGGGTTAGAATTCTGGTTTTGAATATCTACTTGAAAATCTATTAGAATGCCATCCTTAGTAGAGTTACTCCTTTCTAAGCCAATTGACCTCAGTGGATTTAGAAGGCCATAACTCTGCTCCGGAAGGCACTGTTCAAGAAGTTCCTCAGTGAAAATATCAGGAATGTAATGTAGTTAACCCACTGTTACTAGGGCTGCCAAGCAGTGCCTGGCAACTGATGGGATGGCTGTAGACAGGGAAATGGGAGGAAGGGGTGTGCTGCCAGTGTGATGTTATGCCACTTTTGATAAGAACATGAAAGTGACATATGGTAGCTCTAGGAATCTCTGAAAACTGTTATGGTAAAACCATAGAGTTTATAGTGATTCCTAGAACTACTCTATGTCAATTTTTTTTTAAAGAAAGTGATGCAGTGCCTCACACAGCTCTGCCATTTAATTTTTTCCCCTCCCACTTCCACTCCAGGAGAAATAGGAGTGGGACCAGGGGAACACCCTTCTCCACTGGGGGCTTCGCAGCCTGAATTGCTACCATTACTAATGTGCAATCACAGGAGCCAGTGGGTGCACCAAAAGCTCACTCTTTGTTATCTGCAGGTGGCAGAAAGGCCTGGCAAGAGCATTGTCTGACCCGAGTGTGCACTTTAAAACATGCCCCAGGATCTTCATCACGTTGCAGAGATTCCTCAGTACAGAAAAATGTGCCTAAAGGCAGAAAGTTTGGAAATCACCCGTTAAGCAGTCGAAATAGTGAATTCAAAAACAGTATCTGTATAACTGTGTGTGTGTGCATATATGTGTGTGTGTCTGTGTGAAACCTGTATACAAGTGCTAAAGCTTGTCCCAAACTTTACCAACTCTCATGCTTGCATGATGTTTAATCAGATTAACAGCCTAGAAGTAACTGAAGTGCATACTGGAAGGTATCTGTCTTGTGCATTTTGTGCTGCTCTTCCTCTGAGGATTTCAGGGTGGTGAACATGGTTCTCCCTTCTCCATTGTATCTTCACAATGGCACTGTGGGGGACCTGAGGTTGAGGAGCAGGGGCGTAGACTTTGTAAATCTCCGGGGGGGGCGGGGGCTCTTTTGTGCACGCGCGCGCACGACCATGTCCCCGCCACTTCCCCCCCCCCGGCCCCAAGGAGGCAGACCTGGCAGGGCGAGCGGGGGGCGGCGGCGGGGGCTGCTGCCCCGTAGGGGTCCTTGGAAGTTGTGGCGGCGCGCTTCCCCCCGACGCTGCAGCTGCCCGCCACCCAGAGCCAACGCCAGGCCGGCCGGCTGCTGCCCCAGAGCCCGCTCGCCGGCTGGGTCGGGGGGGCGGCCGGCGCAGCGGAGTCCCCGTGCCTGCCCATTGCGCCAGCTCTTAGCTTTTGCTCTCAGGCAGGAGCCGTGCGTGGAGACAGCGACTCGGGCGGATGAGGCCAAACCTAACTGATCCCGGAAGACTCGGCAGGCAAGCGCCAAGCTGCAGGAACCAAGCGCGGCAGGAGCTCTCGGCGCAGGAGGGGAGCAGGGGGAGCCCTGATCCTCAGTGGGACGTTCTGGGTAGGAGGAGGCAGGCAGTGACCCACCGGAGAAGATTTTCGCCAGGCCCTGGAGCATCACGGGAACGCGGAAGCTGGGTCATGGCTGTGTCGAACAGAAAGTGTGGTGCGACGCGGCGAGAGGGTGCTCGTGGAAAGAAGCTGCTCGCAGAAAAGCGCCCTTCTGTATGTTCGTGCTGGGAAGGAAATCTTGTTGAATTGAATGGGGTTTACACTCCAGTAAATGTGCAGGGGAGGGCAGCCGCTGTTGATTTTATCAGCCTCCCCCACCGGCGGGCGCTCCATTTTGCCGGGGGTGGCTGAGCCCCCCCCGGGAAATTTCGGGGGAGGCTCGAGCCCTCGAGCCCCCCCGTAGTTGACGCCTATGTTGAGGAGGAGGGTCTGGCCCATGATCCCCGAGCAAGCTTCATGCGTGAGTGGGGACTGATCCCAGCTCTCCCAGATTCTAGTCCAATACTCTAGTTTACCATATCAGCTGACACTTGGGGATGTAGGGATATGTAATATGATGGACGTATGGAATGGATAAACCTCAGAATAATGTAAGAATAATCTCACTTCAAACATTTTGAGGTCTATTAATAGTTCGCTATGTATACATTCAGCCTTGAAATTGGAGTGTCATTTTAGGAGCACAATTGTGCTCTTTGCGTATACTTTGTATAGTATTGTTATGGAGGGGGGTGTGCTTTTTCTGAAACTTACTTTTAGATACACCATTGATGTCTTTTTTTTTCCTATCAAAAGAGGGATTTCTCTTTCATTTCTCTTTGGGGAGAAATCAGTGCCCCCCTTTTTAGCTCCAGCCCTTGCAACTGTTTTATGTCACACACCCACAGGCTGGTGCTCTAGCAGGAAGACAGGAAAGTTTGGGCAGACACTGCCAGCCTCAGAACATCTACAGAGTGAAATGCTGAAATTTTGCAGAACCTCCCTTCGTGCCCCTCCTATTTTTTTTTAAAATATCTTTAACCCAAGTGGAATTGGCTAGTAATTTACTCCAAAGTTCTTAAAAAAAGAGGGAAATGAACAGATTGTTGGATTTCAGAGAGAAACCGAGTAAAGAGGAATCAAGAGATTTTCTCTTAACAGTACTACATCCTTGGTCACCTCTTAGACTGCATGTGATTTACTTCCTGCATGTGTATGGTGCACCCACCCAGAGTGTTGGACTAGGATATGTGAGATCCAGGTTTGAATCCTCACTCAGCCATGGAAGCTTGTGGGGTGACCTTGAGCCAGTCACACACTGTTAGCCTAACCTGTCTCACAGGATTGTAGTGAAATGGAGAAGAAGAGAATGAGAGGAGGAGGAGGAGGAGGAGGAAGAAGAATAAGGATTGGATTTTTACCCCACCCTTCACTTGGAGTCTCAGAGCAGTTTACAATCCCCTTCCCTTTCTCTCCCCACAACAGACACCCTGTGAAGTAGGTGAGGCTGAGAGAGCTCTGAAAGAACTGTGACTAACCCAAGGTCACATGGCTGACTGAGCTGATGCTGTAGCTCTTTATAAAAGCATCCTATATATACAGGGGTCATTTCATAGAAAAAGAGGTGCAGGAGCTCATTAGCATAACTCATTATTAGCATAACTTTTGCTAATAAGTTAGTGGAGTGGAGCCTGAGTGGTGGGTGTTGCCTTCTGAAAGGAAGCAATATGGCTGAAAGGCATCTTTAAATAGCTCTCCTTTGCTTCCCCAGCCAGTCTGACAAGGTGCACTGGTTGGGGAAGCAAAGGGGAGGCTCTTAAAGATGCCTCCCCAACCTTTCTTAGTTTCTCCAGCTAGCCCACCTTGGAAGATTGGCTGGAGAAGCAAAGGAAGGTTGGGGCGGCATCTTTAAAAGTCTCCCCTTCCCTTCCCAAGGCAGCCTGGCAGGGGAAGTGAAAAGAGAAGGGTTTTAAAGTTTAAACCCCTTCTCTCTCAAGTCATGCTGCTGCAGCGGCACAATCTCCCATTGTATCCTATGGCCCCATAGAATACAATGGAAAGATTGTGCCACTGCTGCAGTGTGACTCCAGAGAGAAGGGGTTTAAACTTTAAAACCCTTCTCTCTTCACTACGTTTGCCAACCTGCTGGGAGCTGGGGGCAGGGCTTGCTGTTGCTGCCATATGTGCCCATTCCTGGGCTGCTGGAATGCCATTCCGGCTTGTTCCGGCTCCAAATGACCCATGTGTGTGTGTGTGTGTGTATATATAAATTCCCTTACGTATTGGCCATTTCCAGCTCTCCTATTGTCTATGCAGTGCGCTCCATCAGCCATTGGCCACTCAAGGGTACTCGCATGCCATTGGCTGGGTGCTGGTTCTGCTCCTTTCCCCCACCCACTGCTAGCCTGGACCCTCTTCTCTCATAGAATAAACTGCCAAACGGCTGTCTCTCCTGATGATGACACTTCTCCTGCTTGGTCCTGTGGGACTAACTTTTCATTCAGTGGCTGTTGCTAGGCAACCATTCGTGGTTCTGTCAGTGAAAAGGCAAAGCCAGGCACCCTTTCTAGGCCTTTGTGGGGAATTTATTGGGGCCAGTCCTTACTAGGGTTGCCAGCTCCAGGTTGGGAAATTCCTGGGTATTCTGTGGTCTACAGAAGCCAGAGTTTGGGGAGGGGAGAGGCCTCCGCTGAATAGAATGGCATAGAGCTCACCCTCCAGATCAGTTATTTTCCCCGGCGGGAGAACTGTCTGGAGTTCAGTTGTGATACCCGGAGTTCGTTGTGATACCCTGCGATCTTCAGGCTCCACCTTGAGGTTGGCCACCCTAGGCGTAGCAGTTAGGACTTCAAAGCAAGGTCTGGCAGACTCAGGTTCTTTCTGTGGAAGCTGAGTGGGTGATTTTGGACCTGTCACAGACTTTCAGCCTAACCTAGCCTTTCAGCCTAACTTACCTCACCGGGTTGTTGTGCAGATCAAAAGGAGACAAGGAGAATGGTGTAAGCTGCTTTGGTCTCCATTGCAAAGAAAGACTGTACTTTTCCTCCTGGGGGAACCATTGCTGCCAATCTCCAGGTGAGGGCTGGAGATCACTCAGAATTAAAACTGCACTCCAGATGGCAGAGATCAGCTCCCCTGGAAAAAACAGCTGCTTTGTAGGGTGGACTATGTGTCATTATACCCTGCTGAAGTCACTCCCCTCCTGCTTCAGTCCCCACTGTGGAGAAAGACTGTAGTTTTCCTACAGAGAGACTTCAGGGAGTGGGGGAAGAGGTGGAAACCTGAAGTCAGAGGGACAGATAACAGTACATTGATGGTTGACTGGGAAGAAAATTGGATTGCCACCTCCAGATTGGGAAATCCCTGGAAATTTGAGGGGTGGAGGCTGGAGAGAGTGGGGTTTAGGAAGGGTGGGACCATAGACTCCACCCTCCAAACCAGCCATTTCCTCCTGGTGAACCATTGTAGCCAATCTCCAGGGGCGGGCTGGAGATCACTCAGAATTACAACTGCTCTTCAGATGGCAAAGATCAGTTCCTCTGGAGAAAACAGTAAGCTCTGTGTCATTATACCCTGCTGAGGTCACCACAGCAAATTGACACTAAGTGCCCAAGGCCAGGGCACCCTCCCATAGCCTCTTTCCAGAGCCTGTTGTATTTATTTCCACAACGGGCCTTATTCCTAGTTTGAAATAATAATAAAATCATAAAACTAATATTTTAACACTATAACCAGAATGCCACACTGTCTCTGTATAAGCACATGATCATATGCAGCTGCCTGATATTGGGTCAGACCTTTGGTACATCAGTATCAGTACTGTCATCTCTTATTAGCAGTGGCTCTCCAGGGTTTCAGGGAGAGGTCCTTCATGTCATCTGCTACCTGATCTACTGTAAGTGGAGATGTCAGGGACTGAACCTTCTGCATGCCGAACTGGTGTGCTACCATTGAGCCAAGACTTCTCTAACCAGTTCACAAGTTCTACTCCATCATGGTCCTTTCAAACACATGGCCTTTGGACTAAGTATACAAAAAGGGAGCCAAAAAAAGTGCTAGTATGGAAGTATATGTGTAAGTGCTGTCAAGTCACAACTAACTAACGGCAACCCCACTAAGGGGCTTTTAAGGCATGTGAAAAGCAGAAGTGGTTTGCTATTACCTTCTTCTGTAGAGTCTTCCTGAGTGGTCTCCTATCCAAGTACCAGTCCTGCTTAGTTTCTGAGATCTGAGAAGATTGGGCTATACTTTGCTGCCAGTTATGGAGGTAGTCATTCACATATTATCAAACACAGCCTGGACAGTATGTTCTGGCGATCT
The DNA here is from genome assembly GCA_029233225.1 of Lepidodactylus listeri. Lineage (NCBI taxonomy): Eukaryota > Metazoa > Chordata > Lepidosauria > Squamata > Gekkonidae > Lepidodactylus > Lepidodactylus listeri. Next base: position 51,700,729 of record JARCFY010000001.1, on the reverse strand, counting down.
TATTGAGTGTGAATATGATTACAAGTTGCTCCCATGACTATGAGTCATGACCAAGCCAGCCATAGAACCATTCTGTGACGTGGTAACTCTGTGGTCAGACATCATGAACAAACTGGAGTTTGATTTCACAAAAAATTAGTTTATTCTCCAGCACACCTATTCCCCTCTCTCCTCATACACAAAGTACTTATTAAAGACTACAGTTTGTTGTGACATCCACATGCACTCACTTTGACAAATGGGAGGTTGTGTCTTGTCCACAAACCCAAATTCTAAACCCTGATTTAATTATCATTTGCCATAACAGTTTTGGGGCAAAAAGAACCAAACTCCAATTTTTTAAAGCACCCAAATTAACCCGATTCTTCTCTTTTTTTAATTACAAATAAGACTCAGAGCATTAACCCACTGGAGATTTTTTAGCCAAGTCACTCTGTCTCTTGGCTTAGCCCCTAATCCTCAATATGAGGATCATAATCCTGACCTACCTCTTTGTGTAGGGTTGTTAGAAGAATTACTGAAACCGTATACGTGAAACATTTCAAAAATCCTCCAAAGCCCTATATAAAATGTGAATTAATTACTCCCTACAGTGTACTCCCTCTTCCTTGTCCTTGTCATTTCCCGCCTCTCCAGAATCCTCGAATGAACTCAGAAAGCACAATTCTTTTCCCCACTCAGAAAGGAGGTAGAAAGAAACGGGTGGGTTTGGTTTCTTTCCCTATCTGATGTCTGATGCTGGGTGTTAATTTGCTAAGGTATTTTCTAAACTACTTCTAAGCATTCAATGGCGCTTTTTGGAGAAGCGTTTATGAAGAGCTCTGGGGGAAAAAGCAGCACTGATAAATGTTTATTCAGTATTTTGTGTTTGATCTCACCCCCACCCCCACCACGTACAATCTTTATACCAAAGCTGGAATCTATTTTCTGTGACTACATATAAATGCAGCACACGCTCGGCGGCCTAACAGATGCCATCTGTAAAAGCATTTACTTTAAATTAGTGGAATAAGTAATCAAAAGGGCTTTGTACTTAATGCAGAACTTTTGGTGACTATTAAATGCTCATTAGAGGGTGTTTTTGCTGTATGACTGTCAGAATCAGCAGGACATTTATGATAGATTTCCTGAGTAGGTCAAGATTGAATATGATTTTACAACTTAAATAACATAAATGAATGCAGGTTATTTCAGCATCTGCAGATGTTCTTGAAACTCCCTAAACCCCCCCTTTCCCAAAAGACAAGAAAAGCTAGCAGCCAATTTAAATTTTGCAACAATATTACAGTGCAGATTTAGACATTCACTATCGCCGCCCTTTTTTGAGAATAAAGATGTTTTACTAATGTGTTCAAAAAGGCAGTCAACTATGTCTGGCATTTGAAAAAGAAATCCGTGCAGAGCCTGACCAGAGATGAACAAGGGCAGGACTAGGCTTGCTGAACAGCTGCAGCCCCTCGGCTTGCAATCCTTGGCTGAGGTGTGTGTGGGGGATCTCCCAGAATTACAGTTCATCTCCAGACTACAGAGCTCAGCTCCCCTGGAGAAAACAGCTGTTTTGGAGGGTGGACTCTATGGCATTGCACCTATGACACACAACCTTATAATCTGTTGTACTGTGACGTTCTGTGAGACGACCAATCAGGCTTGCCTTTACTGTACTGACCAGTTCCCTCTGTCTCCTAATAGTCTCTTCGGGGTTTGTTTTAAATTTCTTTATAGGTATGTTGAGGACCACTGTTCTGGGATATATTTGTTGCTGGTTTTAAGAGTCAGGCACTAATGCGTTATTTTCAGAACACAACAGGTGGATGGAGGATGTATATACAGTTGACACTTTATTTCTTTATAGGCTGGCACGTTTGGCTTGGATTACTTAGGCAGCACTGTTCCCTCTAAGCTGAGTTAGTGTGAGCTAGCTCACAGTTTTTAGCCTCCGGCTCACACATTTTTGTCTTAGCTCAGGAAGGATGGCTCCAGAGCATACTAATTTATGCAGTAGCCAAATCACTCACTCAGAACTTTAATGCCAGTAGCTCACAAAGTAGAATTTTTGCTCACAAGACTCCACTGCTTAGAGGGAGCATTGTTAGGCAGTAGGCTATATTGTTTCCAGTTCCTTTAGATGTCCATAAGTTCACTCAACACCTTCATATGTACACTCTCCTGTCCTGCTTAGTGGTTAGCCTTTTTGGCTTTGGCTTCCTGGCCCAACCAGCTATCCAGACTCTGCCAGACCTTTCCTGGGTCCTCACTTAACCACCCATCCCAGGTTCTTCAGGAGTAATGTATTTTGTGTTTGTGACCGCTTATGCGCTCTACTTTCACTAGTCTGTTCACTGTCTCCTGAACCAGACTATCCAGCCCCCAGCTATCTGCTTCAACAGGTATTTTAGGCTGCTCACACAGAGCTACAGAGGACTGTTCCCTCCACAGACTCTTGGGGGCATTTCACACAGCACCCTGTAGTGCTTCAGGACTGGTACAAGAACTGAAGAATGCTTGGGAGGAGGTTTCAAGGTAAACCGGCTCAGGAACGCTTCCCCAACAGGAGAGGCATGTTTCTGTGTGAAAGGCCAGTATGTTCTGTTAGGGAACCCGTACTAATACGGTTCTGTGTGAAATGCCTGACAGAAACTGTTACTGAAAAGTTCCTGAAATGGAACATATTGGCTATGTGAAATTCCACATACTCTCCACTGTCAACTCCAAACTGTCAGTTGTGCCCATTAAGTGTCAGTCACTGAGTGTTCTGAGCCAAATGGCCCCCTCCTCACTCAGTCATGTGTCTCAGCAGTGTTCCTTGTTTACATTCTGCTGGTCCCAGATCTTTAATTCCGTCACAGTACCCCACTGAGGTCCTTCCTCTTCCCAAACCCTGCTTTTGCCAGGCTCTACCTCTAAATCTCCAGGAATTTCCCAACCCAGAGCTAGCAGCCCTATACCCCCATATTGTTTTTAAACTCTCTTGCATTTAAAAAGCAATTTACGATGAAGTGCAGGGGTTTGGATCAAGGCCTTAGCCTTTATAATCTTTTTAGTTCATTCTGGCTGACTTGAATAGCTCTGCTCTGTCAGGAAGTGGGTATGAATTGAATTATGTGGCTGCAATATTTGTAGCAAAGGCTTGGATCCGATGGCATTGTTCCCCTCATGATTCTCTCTGGGCATGGCAGAGGCTTTCCTCCAATCTGGCTCTCCTCATCCACTAGCACTTTCATGTGTGCAAGATCCATATTTTTAAGGAGGCCTTCCACACATGGAAATGCGAGCAGTGAAAGATATGCAAGCCCCGAAACAGAGAAAAGCATCTATAGCAGCTGCAGAGAAGAACAAACAGAACTATGCCATAGGATCCAAGCAAAGGGCTTTTGTTTGGGTAGTTTTGTTCATCTTTCAAAGGGTGTTCTGTAGTTATTCTTCTGCTGTTTCTTACAGTGTTCAGTATATCTTCAATTTAAATGAGGGAAGCAGTAAGGAAAACTTGCATAGTTACACAAAATGTTCTGACTAGGGATACCATTTGAGATTTACAGTAGGGAAGACAATTTGAAGCAAGGGATCTATTTGAGATTAAATTGCAACTGTCATATGATTTAATAGTAAGTGGTTACTTTTGTATCCCTTGTAACTACAATAGGCATGTTATCAACACCATTTGTTTGTTTGTTTTGTTCCCAGCATTTTTAAACTGCTATTCACAAATGTTCCATAATGGCAGGCTACACAATGAAAATAACCGTAGTAATAGAAAAAAAAACAGAAACAGAAAGCCACAAGCACTTTAAATGAACACAAAGTAGCAAAATTATGGTCAAAAGAGAGCCAGGAAATCTAAATTTGACTGTTCAAGGGCAAATTAAACAAGACAGGTTCTACCCATTTGCAGCATATCTGCAGAAATGGAGCCACACTGGGAGGATATTCCATAACTCTGGGGTACCGCTAGGGTTGCCATCCGGTAACCAGTGGGAGTCTGGGTGAGAAACTAGGGGCATCATCAAAATGCTTTGTCACTTCTGAGGAAAATCCAGAAGTGGCATCATGCTGCTCTAGGAATCACTGGAAACTCTGTGGTAAAACCAGTGATTCGTAGAGAGGTATGCTGTCACTTTCATGGTTTCCCCAAAAGAGGAAATGATTTTAACTGGAAATGATTTTTAACTATTATTGTAAGTTGCCTTGAATCACAAGGAAAGATGGGTTATGAATGTTTTAATAAAAAGAAAGGCTGCGATCATATGCACAATTAGCCCCAACATAGGTGCGAATGCCAGGCGGATTTAACACACACTATCAGACATGCACATCTGGGGACCATCCCTCAGTTGGCACCAACCTGTGTTGCTCCACCGCAAAAGTAGAGTTAAAAGACACTGGGGAAAGTCTGGTAGCAAACAGATTGCTATGGGCCACGGGCGGACTTTCCCCTGTCTGATCGCTCCAGCGCGCTCTCATGGCATTGGAATGGTCTGACCAGGCCATCCTGACTCCATGCCATTGTTTTTGTCCCCTTCTCAGTATGCGCATCATCGCACAGTCCATAAGGAGGCCTCAGGGCTGAGGTGCAAATCATTGATCCCTTGTTTAAGTGCATCAGAAACAAATGGCAAAAAACCTCCCGACGCACCTGCAGTTGCATCTGATTTTGCAGTGGTGGGCTGCACCCACAGTTTCAAAAGACTGTGTGATTGTGCAACTGCGGGTCAACTTCCACTGGAGGATATAGCCTCTCTTTCCCCGCCCCCCGCATTATCTCACGTGTGTGACCGCAACCAAAGAATGCCATAAAGCCAACTGCAATTTTTTTGCTTAATTTTTCTCCTGCTCTTCTATCCCCAGTGGGTAACTGGCAACCCTAATACCACTGAGAAGGCCCACCATGAATCAAGGCCTGGTCACCCCATGAGTTTTAATGTAAAACAGGTCCTGTCCAGCTGATTTTAAATTCTGGTCTGGATCATGCTGGAGAAAACTCTCTTTGAGGTACTCATGACCTGGACCATTGAAAGCTATAGGCAAAGCTTAGCACATTGACCCAGAAACATATAGGTTACTAAGGCATTTCCCCTCAATACTGTTATGAGTGTGCTGACTAATGCCTGACTAACAAGAATCTATCTGCAGTATTTTGCACCAACCTGGAGGGTTTTTTTCAGTGGTAACCTTACTATATGCTGTGGTTCCTTGCACATCATTTTGCATCTCCCATGTGGGCCCCTCGCCCCATTACTACAACTGCATCGGACACTACCATGCTGCTCCTGTAACTTTCACAACCACCCCTCTGCCTGTGTGTCACATAGGGCACCGTGACCATCAATATTTTCTTGCTAGTGGCTGATTCTATCCTGCCATTAGGAATCACGGTGCTGTTCCCAGCATGCAATTACATCATTTTGCATCAGTTTGAATGGCCAGTAAATCTTCCTCTAAAGGCCTTAATGCAGCTGCATAGTTATACATTATGATTATGGAAATGTTCCCAGTGGGCACATTTGATGTAACTTAGAAGGGGAAAATGACACAGAACAAAAGGAAGACGGCATGTTCTTTAAGTTGCAGTGTAAAATAAAGTTGGCAGGATTTTACTTTCCATTCCATATATATATTCACTGTGAACAGATCATGCCAAAACATGTGTCATCTGCTGAGTCTTTACAGCTATGGAAGTGAAACTTCCTGTTAGGAAACCTCATCACATGTTTTAGCTGCTCTTATTAAAACATGAACTACAGGAGATCCTGATCAGATTCAAGAAACTTTGTCCCATGGAGCTGCTTGCATACACATTCATAGAAACTGACTTAGGGGCCAAATGATAAAGGGCACTTTCCCAGTGAAAAGTACTGAGTTCTCTGCAGCATTGACGAGGATGAAGTTGGTGCAGTGATTAGCTCAAGTTTATTTGGAGAGAACAAGCATGCCTTAACTGGCCACAAGGCCAACATATATACACACCCAGGACACACCCAAGTCCCACCTATGATCCTATTGGGGGGGTTGAATTTCCTGCCTAGGTCTTATTGGAGGATTAGCGGGACTTCTGGATCCATGGCTCCTATTGTTCTAAGAGCCAAGCTCTGGGCTCTTTGTGCTGGCACCTAGTGGTGGTCAGTGGACACAACACCCCTCCCCCTGTAGTTCTTGCAGTGCCTATGGGATTTTTATATTATTATAGGCTGCTGTGGGTTTTCAGTAACTAAATATTTGGTAACTGCTTCTAATTGATATAAATTGCTGAGAATATCCTGCACTGGACACCAGATTTTGAGAGCTCATACACAAATACACACTCTGCTCCTCTCTCACACACAATCTAAATTCATTCACTTTGAGTCCATTCATGCAATTAAACACAAAGCATCCTTGCATGAGTGTTTGGGTGTGCCAGTAGAGTAACTGTGAAAACTCAAGCAAGGTCTTCTATGACAAGAAAAATAAGTTCTTCCGGTATTCTGCTGGATGTCCACTAATTCATAAGACAAGAGCTTACTCAACTATATTCTTCGGCACATCATAAATACGGCTGTTGATGATGTTTCAAAGGACTCCTTTGGCTCTACAGGTTGTACAGTAAGTGGGGTATGCAGGCACTGCTCCTCTGATGAAGCTCGGAACACCAGAATGCCAAATGTGTTGAACAATGAGTCATAAAGGCTATGCTGAGTGCATTCAGAAGATGGTCTACAGCTAGCATGACTTCTAACTAGTCACATGTATAGTCTGATGTCCTAGTGAACAGTGTTGCAGGTCTGGGTGCTTTTATCATTCATAAAGTCTTTGTTTTGTTTTTTTTAATCTGCTAGCAATAGTAACCTTGAGATCATCAGTTCAAATCAAAATGGTTTATTTCATTTTATTTTTCAGAAAATGTCTTTCTATTTAATAGGACAGTCAAATAATGTCCATGAATGCAGAGTCTAACATCAACAACAGCTCTTTATGTAATCCTTTGCCCTTGCTTTTGTTATTAAAATCAATTCAGTTGATTCTGTGAAAATGTGTGCATGTGTCTGTCTCCATTCAATCTCACTTTATACTAATTAATGCCCTTCTATTCTGATTACACCTAACAAAAGCCTTTTTAAAAAAGCCAAAGGACACTATTTCCAAAGGGATTTGTCTGATTGACTTAATCAGTGTGCAGATAAGGTATACACCCAGAATAGCTGTACCAAAGACCAGATTACACAAACTATAGATTAATTTAGGATAGATACCTGCCAGTTTCTTCAACAGGCTAATTAAAGTCAGTCTGGGAAAGTCTATTCTACTGAAGGAATATTTCAATTATTCACGCACACAAACTGGTTTTCAAACTGTGTTTCAAGCACTCTTTAAATTCTTCAGGGTCAAACCAAGAAAGAAATCTGGAGACCTGGCCCCCCTGCTGGACCTCCTGATGGCACCTGGTATTTTTGACTCCTGTGTGACAGAGTGTTGGATTGGATGGGCTATTAGCCTAATCCAAGATTGGCTTCTCATGTTCTTATGAGTTCCATGAACAGAACTCCCAGGGTTGTTTTTTAATATTCAATTATCAGGTGCTCAGGATCATCAGGACCTCAGCACAAAATACAGTTGACAAATTTGAGCTGGGAAATTCCTGGAGATTTTGAAAACAGAACCTGAAAATGCTAAGGGTTGGGGAAGGGGAGGAGCTAAATGTGTTAGAATGCCATAGAGTCCACCCTCCAAAAGAGCCATTTTCTCCAGGGGAACTGATTTCTGTCATCTGGAGATCAGCTGTGATTCTGGCAGATCTTGAGGCACCACCTGATGGATGGCTATCCTAGCAATGCACAATTTTTCTGATCTAAAACAAACTCCGTTTGCCCTATTGGTATGAAGAGATGCCAACCTCAAGATGGGAGTTGGGGATTCCCCAGAATTACATCTCATCTCCAGACAGAGATCAGTTCCCCTGGATAAAATGGAGGGCAGACTCTATGGCATTGTACCCTGTTGGGGTCCCTGTCCTCACCAGGCTCCATTCCCCCCAAATCTCCAGGAGTTTCCCAATCTGCATCTGGCAACACTACCCCACTGGTGGCCAGGGTGGACTTGGCTACTCTATTGGTATGTTTGCACCAAAAGTACACATAGCAGCTCTCTGAGGCTATTTTATGTAAGCAATGCAGAGGAAGGTTTAAATACTCTTATCTCCCTTTATGCACAGGTGAGTGGAATTGGGCTGCTGTGTGCCTGGTAACTGAATTTAAAATATGCTTGGATCTCCAGTCATAGAATTCCAAATATCTGACCTGGTTTGGGGCTTAGAGACTGGGCAAAGTTCCTGCGATGAGAAAATCAATAATAGTGTGTGGAAGTGTCCTTCAGTACTGATCTTCCTTGCTGTAGGCAACCACAGATGAGATGTAGATATCAGGTACTTAGGATAGTGATGAGGCCTATCAAGTCTGCAGTAAATATATATGTGCCTTAGAATAGGCTCCAGAATCCTCTCCAACATGCAGAGGTTCCAGGTGGTGGACCACTAGGACTTCCATGGCAAACTGATGCAGGAAAGTGTTCTTCTGAATGAGGAATTTTGAAGTATGTAGTTCCTAATTCAGGATCTCTCCCTCTTAGAGATGGACAAATGTTTCCCATTTAAGTATTTTTGTTAGTGGTTTCAGGTCTCAATTGTTTGCTATTGCTTTTCTAGATTGCTTCTACTGTGATCAATGCAAAATGAGTACTGTATACTGGGAATATTTTATAAGGCATATGTGAATTTACAAGTACAAGGACATATCTCTTCAACCAGTGAAATTGTGTTCTGGTTCATGTGATGCCATCTGGGGCCCTGTAGCTGTTTTTTTTTTAAACAGCACTTTTGATCGGCAATGGTTTGCAATTTATGCTGCTTAGCTGTGTCCCATGAAAAACTTCATCTGCTAATTTCTGTCCAAGGCGGCAAAACAAGGTTGGACTTTTCTTGGCAGGACAGGAGTCAATTGCATGGGGGCTAAAGCTGTCTTCATGTACCATCTTCAGTTTGTGAATGCCTCTAAAGCTCTTACATTAAGCTTTAATGCCATGCCTGTTACCAGAGAGATCTTCTTTTTCCCTTTCTTTTTGTCCCCTTACCAGAAGAAAGAGAAGACCAGTACTGCCAAATTATCAGTCTGGAATAGTGTTGCCAGCCTCCAGGTGGGACCTGGGGATCTCCCAGAATTACAGCTGACAGAGATCAGTTGCCCTGAAGAAAGCAGATGCTTCAGAGTGTGGAATCTATAGCATTAGACCCTGGTGAAGTCCCTTCCTTTCCCAAACCCTATCACCACCCCCAAGCCTCAAGGAATTTCCAACCTGGAGTCAGCAATTTGAATCCTTGTGTCAGAGCCTTGAAACCTTCACTTTTTGTTCAGGGGGGAAACACACCCACATTTGTACCTAGGAGTGATTTTCTAATGTTAGTCCGCTCCCACACCCCTACTTTTCATCAGTGGTAAACCCAGGTGTCCTGACCTGGATGGTCCAGGATAGGCTAATTAGGGTTGCCAGTCCCCAGGTGGGAGCAGGGGAACCTTTGCTTTCACAGGCTCTTGCCCACCTCCAGCCGGCGGGCCAGTGGGGGGAAATCCCACACCAACTAACCTTTTCGGGTCTACTTCTGGTTTCAGGCCTACTTCCAGTTTGGGGCCTACTTCTGGTTTATTTATTAGTTTTGATTTATATCCCGCCTTGCCTGCACAGGCAGGCTCAAGGCAGCGCACAGCAGGCTAAAATACAACAAAACACAGATGCATAATGCAATACAATAAAATCTACAGGAACACACAATATAAATACAAAGTGCAATTAGGTGCAAATGGCGATTACTGTATGATAATCCAATGTGGTTGGGGGTGACGCTCTGGTTTTGGGACAAAACTCTGTGGTTTGAAGCTGAATTTACCATAAAATTTGCCCCCAAACCAGAGCATCACCCCGACCAGAAGTAGGCCCCAAAATGCCCAACATCATTTCTGGTCTCCAGAAAGGACTTTGGGAGACCCCTGCTGGCCAGGAAAGTTGACCTGGAAACCCTAAGGCTGATATTGTCAGATCCCTGGTTAGTACATGGATGGGAGACCACCACTGAAGTCCAAGGTTGCTATGCAGAGGAAGGCTTTCTCCTGTCTTGAAAGCCCCACAGGGTTGCCATAAGTCAGTTTCAACTTGATGGCACTTTCCACCAAAACCCAGGCACTGCCTCTCACAGCTAACATAGTTTGAAGGCATGTGGGATTTTCTTCTTCCCTGGATCTCTGCTTCCTAACTTCTGTCTTATAAAATGAACACCACCACCACCACCACCACCACCACCACAAAAAAACAAAAAACAAACCACACCCACAAAAAAAAAACTTTGTAGTCCCCACTGGGGTTACTAGCAATACTCTCTGTAAGCCGTGGAGCCTTGTGAGCAAAAATTCTACTCTGTAAGCTACTAGCATTAAAGTTGTGAGCAAGTGATTTGGTTACTGCATAAATTACTTTGCCCTGGAGCCATCTTTCCTGAGCGAAGACAAAAATTTGTGAGCTGGAGGCTAAAAAACTGTGAGCTAGCTTACACTACCTCAGCTTAGAGGGAACACTGGTTACTAATCAATCTGACCTGTTCCTGTGAATTCAAGAGAGGCTAAGTATGTGGAAATCAGCAGCTGGACCTTTAATGGCCAGAAGTGAAATGTGATCAGCTCAAGCAACAAGTGCTGATTAAGAGCTGGCAACCTACTGCACATGGATAAGAAAGTGAAATGTGAAAGTACTTTGCTCCATCTGCTACTATTACTGCTGCTGTAGGACAAATGAAGATACAATTAGAATTCCCTTTTGCCTCTGGTTAGGGCAGCAATCACAATGAAGAAGGAATTGAAAACACCCTCTATATCTATGTAGTATATTATTATACCACCCTTCTTCTAAAGAGTTCAGGGCAACATGCGTGGTTTTAACACGTATCACATTCTTTTAAATTTTTTGACATGCAGCTTGATGAAGAACTCTTGTATGAGTGTTCCAAGTTTGCCTCATCCTAAAAAAACCCAGTAGTTAAAAAAAAACCAAAATAGCGTTTCTGTTAATTTAAGTTCTTTAATAGGCTACCTGTTTGGGACTTAATAGCTTTTCAATTCAGTCCTTTCTCTCTAAGATAATGAGAACAATGCTTTTATTCACCCATCAGGTGTATTATCAGGGCAAATCCATTAATACTTATTACTCATCACTGATTAAAATCCACTTCAGGAAGAAAAGCAATCTGCCATTGCTTTCTATATAATTTTAGTGTTTTGTAAAAGCCGGTGATTTTTCTTTGCTTTCTGCAGTCTTAAAAAGTGTGAAGGGGAGACAGATTCTCAGTCATAGGGACGGTTGCTTCCCCCCTCCCATAAAGATATGGACATAGAAGTAGTAAAAATGGACAAATGATGGGGGAAGGGAAATCTGTTTCAAACCATCTGCTTCAAACCCTGATCAAGAAGATGCTATTTAGCTTATAATTTATTTTTTTTAAAAAAACATATGAAGCATGACAATGGAACACAACCCATTAAACTATGAAAGCCCGGAGAAGGAACCTTCTTCTGTTAGCAATTTTTCACCCTCTTAATAAGTACAACTAGAGCAGAACATCAAATGTGACATATCCATAATAGTGTGTGTGTGTGTGGGGGGGAATCTAGCAAGGAATGTAAGGGGGATTTTTTTCCCTCCCAAGGCAAACAGCATCTGTTGAATCATACAATTGCTCTCCATTAGTTCATTGCAGGGTAACTGGTTTTGAATACTGCTTCATCTTCATAAGTGGCTCCACAGTTATTGTCTGCCAGTTAGTTTGTTATTTCAGTGATCGTAGATGTTACTTCCATGTGCATCTCATTTCGAGTTCTGGTGTAGTGTCACCATGGAATTTTCTCTCTAGTGTTCCTCAGAGTGTGTGCAAAACTTCCCAGTGTCACAAACGGGTTACACTTTTATATAAAGCAGGTGGGAAAAAGTCTTTGAGATCCATTTTGCAAATCCCAAAGCAAAATTTACATATCCCAGCATGAAACTTGCCCTTTTCAGATACATCCATGTGAACCTGGAGCCTCCAAACCACATATAGATGCTCTGATATGCATGGGCATCATTTATCTGAACTGGGGAACATGTGCTTTACATTTGCATCCAGCTTTTGTACACACAAACTAGACTCCTAAATAAATCTAGTAGACAGTTTATATGTACTGAAGCTGTACAAAATGCATGCAAAATTTTTGCATTGCCCCCAACACAGAAACCATACTCAGTGTTCCATCTAAGCTCCAGTGTTGTGAGCAAAATTTCTACCTCATGAGCAAAAAAAGCTAGTAGCATTAAAGTTGTGAGCAAGTCTACATTTGACTATTGCATAAATTATTTTTAGAAGATTATTTTCATAACCTTGCAAAAATCTCAGAATGAATTTTCTTAAACTGTATTTAAATTATATTTTAAGAATGATTTGAACATTATAAGAGAAGACAGAATCAAGTTAAATTTCATTACAGAAAATGTTTTCTATGGGGGTAGACCAGGCCTCTGGAAAACAGATCTACCCTCTCCTTTCCTCTCCTAGAGGTCTTCAGAGAACAGGTCTACCCACCTTTTTCCACTATATTGGTAGACCTGGCTTTCAGAGAACAGGTCTACCCACCCCAGTCCACTATTTTGATAGACCAGGCCTTGGACTTTCGCCGTGCACTGATCCTTAGAAAACATACCAGTACTTGGAGGGGGAAAGTCTTGCAATTTACTTTGAGGTTTTCTTTTTTTAATGAAATATGACAAATTCACAGGTCAAGTATAACAGAGGTGGAACAATCACTGACAGAACCCTGTCTATCCTAAATAGTCATGTCAGATTAACCTTATTTCTCTCTTTTTTAGAAAGTTACTTCCTTGCTGGATCATGGGAATGCTGTAGACATAGTTTACCTTGATTTCAGTAAGGCTTTTGATAAAGTTCCACATAATATTTTTGTTGACAAGTTGGTAAAATGTGGTTTGGATCCTGTTCCTGTACCTGGTTGACAGATTGCACCCAAAGAGTGCTTGTGAATGGTTCCTCATTTTCTTGGAGAGAAGTGACAAGTGGAGTGCCTCAGGGATCTGTTCTGGGACCTGTTTTGTTCAATTTCTTTATAAATGACTAGGAATAAGGCCAGTTGAGGAAATAAATACAATAGGCTCTAGAAAGAGGCTCTGGGCGGGTGCCCTGGCCTTGGGCACTCAGTGGCAATTTGCTGTGACAACCTCAGCAGGGTATAATGACACAGAGCCCACTGTTTTCTCCAGGGGAACTGAATTCTGCCATCTGAAGAGCAGTTGTAATTCTGAGTCATCTCCAGCCCTCACCTGGAGATTGGTAGCAAGGGTTCCCCAGGAGGAAATGGCTGATTTGGAGGGTGGAGTCTATGGCATTATACCTGCCTGAGATCCCACCCTCCCCAAACTCTGGCTTCTGTAGACTCCAACACAAAATCTTCAGGAATTTCCCAACATGGAGCTGGCAACCCCATCTCAGGACTGGCCCCAATGAGTTCCCCACCAAGGCCAAAGTAGGCCTGGAATGGGCCTCCTGTCTTTGCCTTTTTATTGACAGAACCAGGCTTGGTTGCCTAGCAACAGCCACTGAGGGAAAAGTTAGTCCCACAGGGGTCAAGCAGGATAAGAATCTTCATCAGGAGAGATAGCCATTTTGGCAGTTTATTCTGTCAGGAGCCAGGCTGGCAGTGCATGGGAGAAAGGAGCAGACCCAGCATCCAACCAATGGCACGTGAGTACTCTTGAGTGGCGGTTGATGGGCTAATGGCTGATGGAGCGCACAGCACAGCCAATGGGACAGCCAGAAAGTGCCAATACTTTGGGCTTTTATATATATATATATATAGGATTTTATAGGATTTATAGAATTTTATATAGGATTATATATATATATATAGGATTATTTATATTTGTGTGTGTGTGTGTGTGTGTGTGTGTGTGTGTGTGTATAGGATTTGGATAAAGGAATAGAGGGAATGCTTATTAAATTTGCACATGATGCTAAATTGGGAGGAGTAGCAAATATGGTAGAAGGCAGAGTCAGGATACAGGATGATCTTGACAGGCTGGAAAACTGGGTTAAAACAAATAAAATGAATTTCAGCAGAGGTAAATGTGAAGTTTTGCATTTAGGTAGGAAAAATCAAATGCATAATTATAGGATGGAGGAAACTTGTCTTGGCTGCAGTGTGTGTGAAAAGGATCTAGGGGTCTTAGTAGACCATACACTGAACAGAAGTATAGTGTCCATATCATGTGAAGTGATGGTATTGCTTCACTCTGCTCTAGTTAGACTTCACCTAGAGCAGCGGTGGGCAAACTGTGGCTCCGGAGCCGCATGCCGCATTTCACATATATTATGTGGCTCCCGGCAGGGTGGCTGGGGAAGCTAAATATCATTAGCAAACAAATATCATTGGACAAATTAATATCATTATCAATATCTGCTTTTATCCCTTTTGTTATTATTTTTGGCATTCTCATTTAATGTTAATAAAAAGCAAATGTGCTTATTTTCCAATAAAAGCAGGTAATATTTGTTCATGTTTTGTGGCTCTCAAACATTTGATGTTTATTCTACGCGGCTCTTACGTTAAGCAAGTTTGGCCACCCCTGTTCTAGGTGGCTCTTACGCTGAGCAAGTTTGCCCACCCCTGACCTAGAGTATTGTGTTCAGTTTGGGGCACCACAATTTAAGAAGGATATAGACAAGCTGGAATGTGTCCAGAGGAGGACAATGAAAATGGTGAGGGGTCTGGAGATCAAGTCCTATGAGGAAAAGTTGAAGGAGCTGAGTATGTTTAGTCTGTAGAGGAGACAACTGAGAGGTGATATGATCACCATCTTCAAGTACTTGAAGGGCTGTCATATAAAGGATGGTGAGGAGTTATTTTCTGTTGTCCCAGAAGATTGGAACAGAACCAACAGGCTGAAATTAAATCAAAAGAGTATTTAGCTAAACATTAGGAAGAACTTCCTGACAGAGCGGTTCCTCAATGGAACAGGCTTCCTCAGGAGGTGGTGGATTCTCCTTCTTTGGAGGTTTTTAAACAGAGCCTAGACGACCATCTGACAGCAATGCTGATCCTGTGAACTTTGGCAGATTATGAGAGGTAGGGCAGGGAGGGTTGCCTCAGTGCTTAGTTCTTGTGGCCCTTTCTTACATGCCCAGGGAAATGCTGATTGCCACTTTGGGGTCAGGAAGCAATTTTTCTCCAGGCCAGTTTGGCCGGGGACATTGGCATAAACTGAGGGGGGGGGCTCGAGGGCTTGAGCCACCCCTGAAATTTCCCGGGGGAGACTGAGCCCCCCCGGCAAAATGGAGTGCCCATCACCGCACCTTCCCACCGCCTTCCTGCTGCCAGAGCCATGCTGCTGCCAGAGCCATTCTCCCCACCCACTCATCCCGCCCTCCCGGAGAGCAGCAGTGTGGTGGCTCTGGTGGCGGGGTCATTGCCCCAGCCGTGGCGGCATGGCAGTGGCTCTGGTCGCAGCAAGGACATTGTCCTGGCGGTGGCAGCATGGCAGCGACAGCTCTGGCGGCAGCAGGGGGGACACCGCTGCCGTGCCTCCCCATCTGCCGCAAGCCTCCCTGGCCACTGCTGCCACAAGAGCCCCCCCCTCCCGGCTTCCCCGCACCCACTCCCTCCCTTTGAGGGGTGCGTGGGAGTCAGGCTGGGGGGAGAGGCAGCAGCAGCGGGGACATCATCCCGGCGGCAGCGCACATGAGAGAGAGCCCCCGGGAGAATGGAAAGTCTATGCCCCTGGCCGGGGATCCCGGAGGTTTTTCTTCAACTTCTGGGCATGGAACAGGGGTCACATGAGGTGTGGGGGGAGGTATTTGTGAGTTTCCTGCAACTCTTTGATTCTATGAATGACTGAAGACCATCTGTGCTATGAAATCCTTTAGCTGGTCAGCAGACCTACAAACCATCACAGATGCAAGTCTACTGGGACTGTGAGCATATTGGCCACAGAACGTGTGGACATGGGCGGAAGCCAAACACAACATCAACCTCTGAGAGCTGAGGGCAATTTGATTGCTACTGAGACACTTCCAGAGTGAAATCAAGTGCATGAATACATTCATCTGAATGGACAACATTCATTAAAGCTCATGTGATTTAGCAGGGAGGGACGAAGCCGAAGTCCCTGTGGCAAAAAACAAACACAGAACTTTCATACCATCTTAGACTTGTGGGCCTCTTTAATGAAGTGAGTTCAGCGGTTCTGGTGTTGAAGGATCAAGTGATTTATGTGACTCTGTAAACCAGCTTTTAGCAGAGCTCAATTAGGGGCCAGGGGAATAGATATGCTTTGCCAGGGCTGTGACGTCCAGTTCTGCCTCACCCTAGGCCATAAGTCCATTACAATGATACAAACTACTTCTGTCATTTCAGAATAGTTTTTTTTTTTCATTTTTGAGTCATGAGATCATATGTCTGCAACGGAAGGGCATGCATTACAAGCTTTTACTGAAATAAATCATACCTAGGCCCTGATTCTCCTTCAGTGCAGGTGCTTTAGGGTTTTAGTCAAGGTGGGATGTTGTTCTTTTAGATAATAAACTAATGATCAGAAAGGAGAAACTTCAAGATTTGTTCTAGCTGCAGGAGATACTTCAAAAGGTTGTTTAGAAGGTAAATTGGTACTGGGTCCTTTTTTTAAAAAAGGTAAGGGGAAAGGTTGCATTGAGGGAGTTAAACTTTGACCCTTTACGCAGAGTCTGAGAAGCCAAATTTGGATGCCCTCTGTCAAGTAGTCCAAGGTCAGGTCTGGGTTGGTCAGAGCATTTAGGAGAGTGCTTCCTTTTTCTCTGGAAGTGGGGATTTCAAAGTGTGTCCTGTCGGCAACTAAATAATTCCTCTCCAGAGGAAAACAGGTTTCAATTACCTCTCTTGATACAGGAAAATTGGCCCTTCAGGGCAAGATTAAGACTTGGGCTGAGGGAATGGAAGGGATGCTGTTTGGCTTGCATTAATGATAGGCTTCATGTTCCATAGTTAACTGTGCTTAACCTTTCCAGGGTCTTCTGACACAGAGAAGTCACCTCTTCCCTCTGAGATGGCATTCTTCGTTTCCCAAAGAAATCCACTCCGATTTGAAATTGCCAGAGTTTTGGGGCTAGATTTTTTTTTCTTTCTTCATACCATTTTAGTAGAAAAGCATTATGAAAGACATGCTTTGGAGACAATTATTTCCATTTTTATTTTAAGTATTTTTGATTTCAGATGTATTTTTTTTAAAAAACTAATAAAATTATGGCCAAACTTTTGGCTATCCAGCAAAGTAATTACTACAAGAGTGCACAACCTTTTGTGTCTTATAAAAAGGAGACCGAGAAAAAATAATAATATAATGTTAATAAAAATATAACTGTGGGAACCAATTTTATTTTAATCGCTTTAGAAGGCTGAGTTATTCAGAAAAAGAAACTTGTGCTTACAGATACCCTTCTGATCTTTACCTTACTGCAGACACACATCCATCATTCCTGCTCAGCTCTGCCTTGCCTGCAACTGCAGGGAATGGTGCTTTAAAAAATAAAGTCCAGTGGCTCAGTGATAGAGCATCTGCTTTGCATGCAGAAGGTCTCAAGTTCAATCCTGGGCTGACCTGAACTAGGTCCAGGGATTTTTCAGCCATGTCCCCCACCTGGTGGAACCCTCTGCTGTGCCCTGCAGGATTTATTACCTTTCCCCTCACGTGCTCCCCCCCCCCCCGAGGCTATGGGAAGTTGCAATTTTTTGTTGAAATCCCCTGCCAACTTTGAATAGCCTGTTTTATTTACTGACTCTGTACTGTATTTTATTACTGGTTTTAACTTAACCCAGATTATTTATTGTCTCATTTTATTGTAAGCCGCCCTGAGCCCTGCTCACAGGGAAGGTTGGCCTAAAAGTCCAAATTATAAATAAATAAATATCCAGTTAAAATGGGCTGGTGGTAGGCAATATGCAGGGCTTTTTTTTGTAGAAAAAGCCCAGCAGGAACTCATTAGCATAATAGATCCCACCCAACAGCAGAAACTCATTAGCATGTTAGGCCACACCCCTGACAGCACAGCTCCCTCCCAGGATCGGCTTCCCCAGGTGCCCCACGACTTGTGAGGCGCGTGAGGAACCCAAGGGAAGGAAGGCAGTTTCTGGATTGGGGGAACCCGAGGGGAGAAGGCAGTTTAAACTGTCTTCCCTCCCTGGCTCGGCTTGTGAGGCATTTGAGGAAGCCTGGGGGAGGGGAGGCTGTAGGCGTGGCCAACTCAGAAGCCAGCTGGAACTCTGTTCCTGTGCGTTCCTGCCCAAAAATAGCCCTGGCAATATGAAAGACCACTACCTGAGTCCCTAGAAAGCCATTGCCTGTCTGAGTAGACAATCCTGACCCTAATGGACTGAAGGTCTGATTCAGAATAAGGCAGCTCCATGCATTCATGTAAAGGAGAAGCCAAATAAGCTCAGAATGCTACCATGATGGGAAAGGATGGCCTCCTGACTCACCCATGGCTATTTTCCTACTCCAAAACAGAGCTGGGTGGGGGGTTATTTCCCTGTTTTTCCTGCTCCACATGCACAGGATACTCTCTCCCCCATGCCCACTCTCACTCCTTCTCTCTCTTTCTTCCTTTCCCAACTGCATCACTCTGTCTTTCTCTCTCTCCCCCCCCCCCCCCCCACCTTTCCCTCTCCCCCACTTACTTGGATCCCACCTACTGGCAGTTCCGCTGCTTTCCCCTCACAGAGGATACTGAGGTGGGAGACAGGGAAAGGTTCTATGGCTGGGGGGCAGCTCCTGTTCTGGTGGCATGGCATGTTCCCATTGTGTCCTCGACTGTGCTGTCTCCAGCACCTCCTCCCCAGCATGCAGCATCACTGCCTCAGGAGCTGCTATGAAGAGGCAGCAATGGTTTTGGAGCTCTTCCTTCTTCTCTCACCCACAGCACCACTGCTGGCTCCCCACCTGAGGTGCCATCACTGGCTCCCCTGCCCACAGTGCTGCCATCTCAAATGCCTCAGAGGCTGCTGCTGGTTCTGCACAAGTGTAGAGAGGTTCATGGGGGGGGGGAGAGAGAGAGAGAGAGAATTAACTCCCTCCTCTGCTTTGGGTAAGATTTTATATTTTTCAGGAAACCGGGGGGGGGGGGGCACCAAGTTTGTGGGGGAAATCTTCCTTCTCTCCACCTGGGGATTCAAGTATCCATAGATGGACCCAGGCTGAGAATCAGATATACTGATGTACATTTTCTTTATTAAAAATCATATCCCACCTCCCCTCCACTAACAGAGGCTTGAGGTGGCTTCTAAAGTCATGCATCCATCACCAAAAAAGTGCAGCATAAACAGATGAACCAATAACTGAATATATACAAAAGAGTTTCAAAAATTCACAGTTTCCCCCAAAAACAGTCATGCTGCAAAATATCAGTTTCCAGTAAAGACCCACATACAGCTTCATAGTGCTTTCAAAAAGAAGCCAAAGACAATGTGCCCCTGATCCCTCTATTAGAACCTGGAGTGGGGCAAGCAGAATTTGAAGAGGGGCAAGCAGGAGGATTTGCTGGGAGGCTTTGACTTGCTGCACATGTTTGACTGCTTTGTTTCCATTTTTAATGCTTGCATTACAGTTTTATTAGTTGGGTTTCATGTTCATTTTAGGGCATCAGTCACCCTGAGAACCGCAGGCTGAGAGTGCACCCATTCGTTAGCAGTAGTAATCATAGTAGTAGAAGCAATTCTATAAAAAAAAATCCCTTAACTTCTAGATAAAACGGGTGGTGTAGTATGCTTCTGAAGTGAAAAAAACACCCTTGTATATTAATATCAATACTTGAACTTCCAAGTAAATTATGTGCATGTTATGTTTTGCAAGTATTTTGAGTTCTTTGTTTAACTTTCATAATCTAATTTGGTTTGACTGAATATTCTTGTAAATTGCCATGCCTTAGTTAATCCTTCTTTTTATTTCTGAGGTTTTGGCAACTGCCACATCAGCTGTTTTCAGTAACTGAGAGATTAATAGATAATGATAATCTCTCCATTACTCCATCTAATAAATCTAATAGCACAAGTAGCAGATCTGAAGACAAATCTTGAGCTGTCAGCAGCTTTATCTTTTTTACTGTGTTTTCCCAGTACATCTTGTTGGGGAATCCCCAATATATATGTATTTAAAGCAGGTTATATTTCCAATAATTGCATGTGTGTGTGTGTGAAGTGCTGTCAGTTGCGGCTGACATAGCAACCCCATAGGGCTTTCAAGGCAAGTGAGAAGCAGAGGTGGTTTGCCATTGGCTTCCTCTGCAGAACCTTCCTTGGTGGTCTCCCATCCAAGTACCGACCCTGCTTAGCTTCCAAGATCTTACAAGTCTGGGCAATAACTATACCATTCCACATCCCTCCAACAGTTATGTACAGCCATTTATACATTTTACCCAACTTGGGGAAGAGGATTAACCACCACCTGTACACTACTTCATTATAATGGCTCTTAGTGCAAGCATAATTTTCTAAACCCTTTCTAAAGGTTTTGGTCCACTCAGACTCTATGTAGGTCAAGCAAACATTTAAAATTATGTCTAAACTGATGATTAACATGAAAATTTGTAAGCAGCAGATCGAAAGAGAAATTATATGATCTCAGCTGCTTTATCTCTTTAGTGTGTGTATGTGTGTGTGTGTGTGTGTGTTTGCCTGGAAGTCATGGTTGACTTCTGATGACCTCTACAAAGGGCTTGGGTGTTTTTCAGAGAGGTGGATTAGCCTGTCTCTGTGTCCCACCTCTGGTATTCCTTGGAGGTCACCCTTCCAAGTACTTACCAGAGTCGGCCCTGCTTCGCTTTCAAGATCTGATGAGGCTTGCCTGGGCTATCCAGGTCAGGGCGAGCTGCTTTATCTCTTTCAGTGTGTTAGCCCAATAAATACTGGATGCTGCTAACTTCACAAAAAATGTGAACAGTGTTCTGACTTACTGTGGTCCAACTGGTAGTTTGCATGCAAGTTGAGCCATTAATCAGATTGCCTCAATATGTCACCTGAAGATCAAATGGGATGCCATGCTGAGTAACTTTTCACTAGGGCAGTATTTTCTTGATCATGGTGAGGACACCCTCCTAGAGCATTGGTCTGGTCACTGAAGTTACCTCCTTTTCAAGCACAGCTCACTTGCAGTCTTCCCCCTGTTTGTGACTATGAAGCCAGGATGAATTATTTAAATGTTCCACTGTGTGTGTATAGGAGTAAAAACTACAATTCCCATGAGAACATGTGCAAATTGCTCCTGATCTAGAGAGTTCACACTAAATCAGGGAGGCATATCACATAATTAAGTCACCAACTTGGAAATGTTCATATGTTATGTACTTAAAGAATACAGTGAACAGCAAATTGCAAAAGGGTGACGGGGGAAGCCCTGGGAAAGCAGTCAGGGAACATTTTACTTGCCTAGTCAAGGATTTCTTGCACAACCAAGCATACATTAACTGTTCAAATGCATGCAAATGGTTTATCAGACTTTTGACTATGTTGATCACAGCTTGCAGACAGCTCATGCGCCAAACTGGTGAATGACTATGTATCATTAAAATCGTCATGATTACTACCAGCTACTCAAAGTCAGTTAGCACTGTTCACAATGTCCCATTTTCCTGTATTTAATCACTTTTTAATAGGGAAGGAGAGGAACATACAATTTTTATAATAATTTGCTGAATCACTATGTGGATACAATTCTTCAATGAAAATACTGAAATCACTATTTTTCCTTAACTATCTGACATGATAGAGAGTACCTTCCTTATATTTTGTCTCTAATAAAGCCCTATTTGTGATTTCAAATTCTGGGTTTAACATAGTTGTAAGGTTGCCCCATATTTCTCATGTTGAGAATGTGCACAAGGTAAAAGAGACAATAGGGCTGCTTAGATTTCTTTGACTCTGCTTGGTCTTAACCTGATTCTTTATTATTTCGATAGTTATACCTCACTTTTCTCCCCAAGGGCAACCCAAAGAAGCTTACATCATTCTTCCCATTTTATTTTCACAACAGTGATCCTGTGAGGTAAGTTAGGCTAAGAGAGAGAATCCCGAAGTTACTAGGGTTGCCAGCCCCCCCGCTGGAGGTAGGGAATGCCCTGCCCCCCCACTGTCGATCAGTTGGCCAATGGGAGACTTACTAAGAGCAGGAGGGAGGCCCAGTCTACATCACTGGCAATGTGGCAATGTCTCTTCCAGCATGTACTGGTATTTGGGCAAAAACTCTATGGAAGAAGCCATTTTTACCATAGAATTTTTGTCCGAATACCAGAGTGTTGCTGTGATGCCACAACATGATGACATCACTTCCGGGGAAATATAACATAGCCTGGAGCTCCATATCACTCCTGGTAAGACCTCCTCCACCCTCCGCCGGTTGCCAGGAGGGATCTAGCAACCCTAAATATCACCCAGTGAGCTTCAGAGGGAGTGTGGAGATTCAAAGCTGGATCTCCCAGATCCTAGTCCGGCACACTAATCGCTACACCACACTGGTTCTAAGTTCTTGCTGGCTTCTTTTTCCTGTTCCAAGCATCCTTGCTTTTAACTCTCCCATTGAATAAGCTGTATAGGTTTCCTTGATCATATTATTCCAGCTTCTGTCAACACCACTAGTCCAGTCTAACTGCTGATGATGTTAGAAGGAATACCTCTACCCTTGACAAAATACTGAGGGATGAGCTTCATCAGTATTTGCCGGCTTTCTCAAAGCACTCGTAAAAACTGCACAAATTATCACAAAAGTTCTATTCCAGTTTATAATGTTGGCTGCCTCTTGTTATATTGCCACATTGTGTTTAATTGTCCTTCAACACTTTCTCGGAGGAGCAAATCCTGGTGGATGCTCATCACAACAGGCAGCTGCATGGAGCTCTCAAAAGCTGTTTTTTAAAGTCCCAGAAACTGTTCAGGGTGCTCTAGTGTAGGGAACCAGGGAGATGTACAACCCTAAACCTGTTTGATGAAGCTTTAGGAAAACTCTTTCACCTGAATGATCCAAAAAGTATGCAGCTCCTATTTATATTCTCTCTGTAACTTTTCCACAGTCCATTGCCACTGTAGTTAGATCTGGAATCGTGCCAGTGAAACAAGCCTTCCATAGGTATTTTAGTTACTAAAATTTTAATGTATCCTAGGCCCGCAAATATCCCTTTTAAAGCTAAATTCCTTGTTTGGGCCATGAGAGTTCGGGCACCTTGTGACAGAGACATCTTCTTTAATATAATATAGCCTATCCTCTCTGGCTTGAATTCCTCCTTTCTTCCTTTTATTCTTAGCTGGGATTGATTGATACTACTCAAGACCTGTAGGTCAGAGGAGCAGAGGAAGAAAGAAAGAAAGAGAAGAAAGAAGATCTGGAATTGGGGAAGTTCTCAGGGAAATAATACTCAATATATACTACTTCTGAATATTGCAAGCTTGACAAATTTATATTGTGAATCAGGTAATTATAAACTTTGGAGACACTGCAAAAGAAGAAAAAAACAAAAGAGGACCTGAGGCATTCCCTCTCTTCCTGGTTTAAGCCTGATTATTAAAATGTCAACAAATACATCAAAATTTCCAATAAATATCATGTAAAATCTTTTTTCTGGCACGATACAAGCAACCACTTTCTCTTTTTATAATAATTTAAACTGTCTTATCAAAAGTACCTGACCTGGATGGCCCAGGCTAGCCTGATCTCATGAGATCTTGGGAGCTTAGCAAGGTTGGCCCTGGTTCGGACTTGGATGGGAGACCACCAAGGAAGTCTAGGAATGCTACACTTGATGGCACTTTCCACCATACTGGAGATATATATCTACAGAGAGAGAGAGAGAGAGAGAGAAAGCATCAATTGTTTTTCAGGATAACAATTTAATGGCAGCCACCCAATTAAAGCATAATCTCCAATCTTTTTAAGTTTTGGGACCCAATTTATTTTTTTCCTCTTTAGTGCATTCCACTTTAAGAAAATCCTAAATTTTGAGGACAAAGAAGAAAGCAGGATAACCACTGTTAAGGTGAGCTGAAGATCAATGGTTTATGACATTCCCGTTGCTATTTGAAGACCCCCTCCATAGTGAGTTCCTTAAATTTAGCATGGTCAAAATGCACCTGTAGCTGCTCTGAGTCTCCTTAGAAAGTATTACTTGGCAACAATGAAAGTATTTTAGTGACAAGTGAGCACTGCAATCAACCTTTGGCTGGCCAGCGCTTAATATATATTTTATGATAATCAACCTAACACAACAAGAGGCCCCTCACCAAAACTCTGAATATACTGTTCTGAATTTTCATATCTCTTTAACTGTTGATTCATCAGACAGCAGAGATAGGACTGTATCTATTTCTAATTGCTCATACAGCTTGTCCAGTCTTCAAAGGACTATGAAGTCTTAGTATTTCACTCTATACAAGCTGTTTTCTAACTTTAGTGAAAATGGGGGGGGGGGGGGAATTATCCAGCTACTATATTTATTCCAAATCTGCTTGGTGACTGATCTTCTAGGAGAGTTAATTTTATTTTCTGTTTATCTGGAATACGGTTTATCAGCAGTGCCGTATGTAAGCAATTATGAGAGGAGTGAACGTGCAGATGGTGGATAATAATGACTTGTTGTGGAGGATAATTTCTTCCTTTTCATAAGCAAAGACAAATGGCACTTGACTCATCTCTTCGTCAAAGGGGGGGGGGGACTGGATACTTGACAAAGGCACAAGGCTGCTTCCACTTCCCTGGAACACAAAGGCCTAATGCAGGTAATCAACTTGTCCTTCCCTGCCCTCCCGCTCTTGACGTTAACTGTTTCCAAACGCTAAGATTGCTAGGATTCCTTTGTAGTATAGAAAAGGGTTTACAACTGTGAATAAAATTCTTGACCTCTTTTAAGCATCTTCCTCCCCCCTCCCCTCCAGCCCTTGGGTCATAAACACATATATGGGGGGGGGATCTCTTTTACTTATCCTTCCTTTGCAATGGATAGATAGGAATACCCAAAACTTGGTGAATATTGACATTTTATGTAGGGTTCCCAGTGCACAGCTGGCAACAAACAAGAAATGGCAAGGACTTATTTATTCAGCATCATGCCAACATCATAAGGTCACTGCTGGTGCAATTGTAAAGTGGCACCATTGCACTGGGGCAATCCTGTATGGTTTTACCATGGAGTTTTGGCCATCACCTGACACAATGTCACTTCTAGAGTGTGCTGGAAGTGATGTAATGGCATCGACAGAATGCTGATCGCCCCCCATTTCCCCTGCATTTTCCCCCTCACTGCCTAACTGAGCAGCAGCAAGCAGAGCTGGTGAGGGGCAAGAGTTCTCCCACCAAAGTGGGAGAACTGATTTCCCTAGTTCCACATGCTTTCTTTGTGTGTCCAAAACACTCAGCTTTTCAGTCATATGCTAGAGAATCCTGAGAGGCACTAGGATATGACTATCAATATACACCAGCGTATCTCTGAGAATTCCAACGTTTGTAACACTTTCCAGGGATTTTCAGCATTTGCTGAACCTAAACAATCAATTTTGGGGGCTGCGGTGGCTCAGTGGTTAAGACACTGAACTGCAGACCAGAAGGTCAGTAGTTCGGCAGTTCAAGACCCGAGTGCTGTGTGACTGAGTGAGTTCCCATCTTGGTCCTAGCTCCTGCCAGCCTATCAGTTTGAAAGCAAGAAATTGCAAGTAGATACATAGGTACCACTTTGGTGGGAAGGTAACAGCATTCCATGTGCCTCAGTGTCTAGTCATGCTGGCCACATGACTATGGAAACATCTTTGGACAGTGCTGGCTCTTCAGCTTGGAAACGGAGATGAGCACCGCCCCCTAGAGTCAGATTCGACTGGCTTGCAAGCAAGGGAAACCTTTACTTTTACCCTAAACAATCAATTTAGTTTGGGAGATAGCTAGATAGCTCGATGGATGGATGGATGGATGGATGGATGGATGGATGGATGGATGAAGAGGGAGGGAGGGGGAGAGAGGGAGAGAGAGAGAGAGGGAATGGGAATGGGAATTAACAATATTGGCTTACCAGTTTCTTGTTACAGTGCTTCCTATTTTCAAATTTCTTTACATCAGGCAGTTACCACCCATGACTAATATAATCTATAGCATGTGTTAGTAATTATGATGAGATGACTCATTGATAGTTAAGGAAGAGATAGGCCTATCTTTGAAAAAAAAATCCCCTCTTTCACTGCTGTTCAGTAGAAATGTGACTAGGTCTCATTAGAATGTCAAAAGAATATTTTGAAGCCAGAGCTATATATTTCAAAGACTGTGAGTCAAATCTGGCATGAAGATATTTCAGAATGTCCTGAACAGTTCATTAAAAATAAAATGAAGAGAAATAAATATTTCTAATTGTTTTATCTACGGGTTCATTATATGATTGTATAAATCATGCTATTTTTCAAATTATTTCCGATAGTCAGTGGCATTACTGATTTATTTAAAAAGAATGATTGCAGGTCATTTGTTACCTTTGCCTTGTCCTCAGTGTCGATCACGAGTGATTCTGAATTTTTCTTTTATTGTTCTCCATGCACTTGCTAGCTACCTCAGCTGTAAATCCAAATACAATTTGAATCCTTGAGTCACATCATATATACAGCTAGGTCAAGATCCAGTATGCTGTGGATTGGAGCCCATGGAAAACATCTGTGCCTTTAGGAGGGGTTCAAATGTCAGTGATTCTATCTCTACTGTGGGAGCCCTTTGTTAGCCTGACTGCTCTTTTATGTTATTAATATTTGGGGAATATTAGCTCTTAATAATCAGCAGTAGGCATTAAGGGATCTGCACCATTTTTATACAGAGGTTGCTGCCTCTTCCAGACTAACCAAGGAATTGACAAGGAGACCGTTATCAGTATAAAAAAGGTTTTCTTTTACTTAAAGAATAAAAGGTAGCTTATTCAAGTGTTACAGAAACGTTTACACATTCATACAGTTCTAGGAAGTCAGATAGAATAAAAGGGAAGGTTGCATTATTAGGAAATCATTCACATTTTATATTTACCTGCATAGAGAGAGTTGGTGTATTCCTGCTTGAGAAATAAGATGAGTTTATTGGGAATTGGGGGGGGGGGGTTCTGGATTAGGAGTCATGTCAGAGCGTGGTGAGAGAGAGAGGGGGGATGCAAGAAGGAGCAGGTGATGTAAAAGAGAGAGAAATTGTGCTGGGAACTTTCCTTTATTCGGGGGGTGGGAGGTGGTCTCTGGGGAGGCAGGCTTAGCCAGATGCCTGTTTTGAGACCACCCCTTAGAGAGTCCACCTACTAGCTCTTGTCCAGTGGAAGAGAGGCTAGGAGGAGTGGTCAGCATTTGATTCTACCTGATGGTCAGAGAGATAGCTAGGGCCGGAAGCTGACATCATCAGCTAGCAGCATTGTCTTTTAGATGAAGGTAGGACCTTTTGGCAGCCAAAACCGGTTCTTCCAGGAAGTGTCCTGCTGTGTTCGCATCTCTGTGAGAAAATCCTTTGTTGTACCAAACGGATACTGTGATGGTGTCTTGTGAAGACAAGTCTCTGGTTAAAATGCCAAGATGGCTATTTCCTGTGTAAGTCTCTTTGTGTTGGGAGAAACCTCCTGGCCTGGAGGTGGCAACCTCAGAAAATGGTACTTTAAACCTCTGCTGGAAGCGTTTAGAGTCATTTTCCCTCTGGTTACCCTGTCCAAGAGTCCATCCCACACAGTCAGCAAAATAGTTCACTCATGTACTCTTATAGATCCCTATAAAAGTTCAGAAAGCATTGTGCTGGCTTACACCTTTAACTCCCTCCCCCCACATGCTGATTCTGGGGTTCCCCCAACCTCCCCAGGAGTAGAATTTCAGGGGGCATTTCAAGCTGCAGAGGGAAGCAGGGAAGTCATGCATCTGTACATGGAATTTAGACGGTATTCAAGCCTATGTACTGTACTATAAAGAATGTTGTATTTTGAGGGGGTTAATTTTACCCCTCTGTTGTTTTTGTAATCACACATGAACACACATGACCTTGGGTCAGTCATAAAATCTTTCAGAGCTGTTCTCTCAAAGGCAGTTCCAGAGAGAGCTCTCTCAGCCCCACCTACCTCACAGGCAGTGTTCCCTCTAAGCTGAGTTTGTGTGAGCTAGTTCACAGTTTTTTAGCCTCCGGTTCACACATTTTTGTCTCAGCTCAGAAAGGATGGTTCCAGAGCAAACTAATGCATGCAGTAGCCAAATTGCTCACTCACAGCTTTACTTCCATTAGCTCACAAAGTAGAATTTTTGCTCGCAAGACTCCACAGCTTAGAGGGAGCATTGCTCACAGGGTGTCTGTTATGGGGAGGGGAAGGGAATGGAGATTGGAAGCCTCTCTGAGACTCCTTCGAGTAGTGAAGGGTGGGGTATAGATCCAGTCTTTTCTCTCTTCTTCTTCATCTTCTCTCTTCATCTTATGCTGAGTCAGATCATTTGGTCTATCAGTGCCAGTATTGCCGATTCTGACTGGCTGTAGCTCTCTGGGGTCTCAGGTCTTTCGCATCACCTACTGCCCCATCCTTTAAAAAAAACAATAATGGCTGGGACAGAACCAGGGACCTACGACATGCAAATCAGATGATCTACCACCAAGCCATGGCCCCTCTCCATCAAAGAATGTGTAGTTATGCTCACATATCTGGCTGTGGATCTCTTGAGAAACAAGTGAATAAAACACTGGAGTGGTCAGTCAACAAATGAGAACTGCAAAACTTGGCCAGGTGCCTAAACTTCCCTGTATACATATGGGCCAAGGGCAAAAATACTTCAGCCTCCTCT
The DNA here is from genome assembly GCA_029233225.1 of Lepidodactylus listeri. Classification (NCBI taxonomy): domain Eukaryota; kingdom Metazoa; phylum Chordata; class Lepidosauria; order Squamata; family Gekkonidae; genus Lepidodactylus; species Lepidodactylus listeri. Next base: position 51,671,861 of record JARCFY010000001.1, on the reverse strand, counting down.
TTCACCCTCAGGCCATCTTTCCCTTTTTGTCACTCTCAGTTGTGCTCTAGTAAGTATCTCTGATATGCCAGTCTTGAAACGGATGTCAGAAGTACCTTCAGAACCCAGCCAAAGAAGCTCCAAGGCCTAACGTGTTAGTCATTCCTGATTTTATTTCTTGATCGCAGAAAGAGCATGCAATCCAATGGGGGGAGGGGACCCCTGTGCATTGGTTAAATTTTTAGATTTGCATTCAGGAACATGCTTGCATGCACTAAACATTCAGTTCAACACACACCTCAGAGCGAGCAAACCAAAGGCAAAGTGCTACAGACTTGAAAAGCTTTACCCTGAGTGCATCTTGGCTGGCTGATAGAGATATCAGGCTAGAGTTTCTTTTACCACTGGCAAGACTTCCTTCTCTTTCTGTATTCATTTATTGCATTCATTTATCCAGACAGCAGCCCCCAAAAGCATCTTTTCCCCTCTACCAGTTTTATACTAACATTGTAAAAACATGAGCCTTATTCAATGTTATTACCCAAATCTCATTCCCTGTTTAATCTTTAATTTTCATGCAAAGGACATTCCTTCATCTGTCCACAGCTTTCCCCAGAAATTTTTTTTTTGCCCAGTGTGATGTTTTAATACTAGATCCCAAAAACATATTGGGATGCAGGGGTCCTTTCGTAGAAAAAGAGGTGCAGGAGCTCATTAGCATATGCCACATCCCCTGACATCACCAGAAGTGTGTCAGAAAGGGAATGTCAGTTTCAGCCCCATTATACCCTATGGGCCATTGAAATCAATGGCAAAAACTCATAGGGTATATGAGGGGCTGGAGGGGAGGGGGTTTGAGGGAGAAACTCCAAACTTGCAGGGTAGCTGCTGGGGCCTCTTCTCGAAATACCTACCAAGTTTCAAGAAGATTGGACCAGGGGGTCCAATTCTATGGGCCCCCAAACAGGTTGTCCCATCCCCTCCATTATTCTCTATGGTGGGAAAAAATGTTAACTTTTTTCCTCCCATAGAGAACAATGGTGGGTATTTCGAGAAGAGGCCCCAACAGCTACCCTGCAAGTTTGGAGCCTCTCCCTCAATCCCCCTCCCCTCCAGTTGCTTTTAAAGTTGCCGCCGAATTTCGGCAGCAATTCAGCAGTGGGCTGAATCAGATTAGAGAATCTGATTCAGCCCGTGGCTGCCCTAGTGGCCACTCCTGAGCTGCTCTGGCCCCAGCGGACCCCTGTTGGGATGTAAGAATAGCCCATAACCTTTCTCCAGAAAACACTAATCCAGAGAAGTATTTAAAGAGGTCTGGAGAGATACAGCTCCTCCTGATGACCCAGCTGATAACCTGGAGAACGTTTTCCTCACCATAGAGAGAGATGCTCTTGTAGTAGCAAAATATTCCAGATAACAAACAGTGCCAGCAGTTATTGGATTTGAGAAGATAAGGATGCCATTGGTAGTCAGTAGTGTACGTCTGGATAATGGGTCAAATCTGAATAGAAAATTTTTGACATTTCTTCACTTATTATACTCCTAGCATTGGGGGGGGGGGATTTTTCAAAGACAGCCGGTAATCAGTCTATGTTCGAAGAATGCAAGTCATATAATAAAGGCTAGCAAGTCAGAGATCAAACCCTTAGAGGAACAAATGGCACAAATCAAGCACAGCACTGTGGGATGTCTCTCACTATAAAGCTAGGGAGTCATGAGCCACCTGTGACTTCAGGAAATCCTTGGGCTAGAAAAAGAACCAAGAGAAATGCATGTTAACAATGGGTGAAGAAAGAGGGGGGCATAAGGGATCCTCATGACACAGCTGGTGGTGGAAAGTGTTGTCAGGCTGCGGCTGACTTATGGCAACCCCATAGGATTTTCAGGACAAGAGATGAGCAGAGGTGGTTTGCCATTGCCTACCTTACCCTAGATTTCCTCGGTCATCTACTACCCAAGTACTGACCAGGGCTGACCCTATTTAGTTTCTGAAATCTGAAAGGTTCAGGCTAGCCCGGGCCATCCAGGTTCAGAGTATGAAATGATTAACATCTTTCATGTAGACATCATCATGTTCCAGCTCTGGGCGGAAACAATCACAGAAGATTTCTGTTCTAGGCTATGGGACCATATCCTGATAGGACAACAAGAACACTTTTTGCTTTCGGGAGTCCAGAAACTGCTCATTGCAGAGGACCTGACACTGCCCTTGGAAGGTTTCTGAATGCCTGCTTACTGCACAGAAAGCAAGGTGAAAAACATAGATTTAAACACAGTAATGGAAATAGCCTTATTTTTTGCTGTACAGTTTTTGATGCTACTTTCCAATGATGCAGAGCAAAAGGGGAATCAATAGCACACCTGAGCATCATCCAATGAACTCCTTGGCAGGCACCAGCCCTGCTTCCAAAGCATCTTTTTATAGATATAAATGAGGATGTCTTACAAATGTTCCATTGACTGTTTTAATATACAATTTCAGGGATTTATCATCTCAGTTAGGAAAAGTAGCTTGTAGGGCAGAAGGCGGTTTTCCCTACCTAAATGTGATATTATTCACAATAAAATCAATAAAAGCAATATATCAAGCCGTTTACCTTTCACACCTCAATAAACATTCCAGCTTTAAGTATCGAAGATTTTGGGGGGTGGGGGGGATATTACTCTGCTTCTATTCTAATTTCTTTAATACAACCCAGTGCACAGCACTTTAGAGGATCTCCGCTATGGTCAAAAACACATGAAAAATCAAACTTTCTATAAAGAACATACATGATAGGACATTAGGGCATTTGGACCAGCAGGATTTCCAGTATGGATAACAAAAATGTCGAAGTGAACAGTTTTGACAAGTGAACATTCTCTATTTTATATCAAAACAAGGATGTTCTTGTCTCACTGCCACCCAGCTAGGCCAACTTTGGGGCACATTTGTCCCCCATTTGTGGAAAGACTGTGAACATCACATCTGATGTCTAGGCCAGGTTTTATTTGCAGCACACATACATCTCTCTGACTACACTGGTGGCAACCTGAGGTCATGAACGTGGGGGGCAGCAGGCAGCGTGAGAGAGGCCACTGAGCCAGCTACCACCAGGATTTGCTTCATGCTCAGGACATGGATGAGGAGCACATGGCAGTCAACCTCTCTAGTTCCATCCAAAAGTTAGGCAGGGAAGTCACCAGTGGCTTCATGGTGACTGATAGAGGAGCAAACATTAGGGGAGAGGTGAAGTCTTGGGGCATAAAATGCATTTACTGCACGGTCCACCTCCTTCACCTAGTGCCCTTAGGTTGGGTTCTTCAGAGAATCTTAATAGGGATGCTGCAGCCTACGGACATTGGTGCATGCTCCAGACAGACCTGCTGAAGTATCACAAGTCACTTCTCATGCAGTGTGAAGGGCAGCCTTCTACTGTGGGAGAAGCAAGCCCTGGTTGGCATAGCACAGCAGCAGCACCTGACCACTGATATTACCACTTACTGGAACTCCACCCGTGCATGCTTGAACATCTCTTTGAGCAGAAGAATGCCCTGAAAGGTGGCCTTGAAGACTGACTTTGGGTGGGGGAAGGAGGAAGTGTGCGGAACAGTGGCTGACTGTCACCCAAATGGCGTTTATCCTTAAACCCTGTATGGACTTCTCTAAGGTACTCTGCTGTAACATGTCAATCCAAGGCCATATCATTCCCTTGGTGCATGTGCACCTGAGGAAGATGGACTCAATTACTGGCTCAGTCTGCTGCACAGATTGGGCCAGAGATGGCTGCCTTGGTGCCAGTTTGCCTAGCAAGGTGGGATATAAATAGAAATAATAGATGATAGATAGACAGACAGACAGACAGACAGATAGATAGATAGATAGATAGATAGATATAAAATGGTGCTGAGAGCCAACTGCAGCCTGTCACCCAGAAAAGAGTCTATAAGCTGGCAAACCATGTGTGCCCTGTGCATTAAGAGCAGTGCTGCCCTGCACAATAGTTCTCTCATGTCCTAGAGAGACAACCTTTCCCAGTATTTTAAGGACTTGTGGGCCAAAAGAGACATGGTGGAATAAGTAGAAGTGTTAGAGGACCCTCCCCAGCCTAGCCTTTCTGCTGCCCATCATGCCCCCTTTACCACTTCTGGGCAAGCCTTGAGGAATATGGCCATTGGGGGAGGTAGTTGGCAGCAGTGGCATGAACACGAGGTCCATGAAAGAGGGTTGGGTGGAGGCGATAGTGAGGGACTATCTTGCAGAGTCCTACAAACTGCCAAAGACCAATCCACTGTGGTACTGGACTGGAAAAAAAGAATGTGTGGCCTGAACTGTCTCTGGTGGCTCTGTCACTCCTCCCTTCCTGACCTATCAGAATGCAAAGTGAGCTCCCCACCAGGTGGGTGCCATTGTCAGCTCACCTTGCTCATTTCTGCTTCCCGGGACAGCTGAGCAGCTGACCTTCCTGAAGGTCAACTTGCTGCTCTTCGACTTCCCAGCCCTGCACTTCGAGAGAGAGTGCAATGATTGGTGCTTTGTTTTGCCAGACTCCTTCCTTCTCAGAGTCAGCGTGGGGATGATGTCAGGAACCCCTAATCTTTTTTTTCAGTTTGCTCCCTCTCCTTTGGGTAATAATCTGCATTATGAGAGCACAATTTGCTCAGTTTTCACAGGTGTGTGTCTAATGCTTGCAATCATCATGTGGCTGTGCTGTGGTCCTCTTGCTGCTGTACAAGTCATTCTTCTGTTTGAAGTTATCTGGTTTGCAAGCTGACTGCTTTGGCAGGTTCAGTTACCAAACAGAACTTCTACAGCTTGAGCCATTCATTGTTTGGAATCAACACATTGTTAGTAGGTTGTTCGTAGGTAGGTTGATAGTAGTTAGCAGGTACTACCTGTGTAGGTACACGGAGGAAGTCAACGGCAACTACCTCTGTTCATCTGTTGCTTTTAACACTTCACAGTTGTAATTCAATGGCACATTCTTATTTCAAGTTTCTTCGTAAAATAAAGAACCAGTTAAACTACGAAGCTCCATTCATTCTGGGAAAGTTGGTGGGAGTGAACTACCTAGAGAGGGTTTTTTTAAAAAAAATTCTGTTTTGCAACCAGAAAAGGGTGGCAGGAGTGGTTGTACAGACCACTCCTCCCTGGGGTGAAAAGGTGATCCTCCTGCTTCCCCCATGAAGCAGGGGCAATGAGAGAATTTGGGAAGGGGTGGAAGAATATCCTATGTATATCAGAGGCTATTGCAAAAAACATATGTACATGGTGGCCTTGTCCTTCCCCCTTCCCCCAGTTTCCACCATGGAGGGGAAAGCTGAACGGAAAAGGGCCAGAGTGCACAGGACTCCATCAGGCTTTCATGTGGAGGCTCGATATGGGTGAGGCCCCTGATCAATTGCACCAGATGTCCATCATGTCTGAAAATCTGGCCTTCCTTATGTTAACTAGGACTTCTAAGGTCATGGTTGGACATTCACCAAGCAATTTAAATGCCTCCTCCCATTTTCTTCCACATCCTGCCCAAGACTTTATTTTTGCATGGTTCAATCCTTCTAGCCCTTCATTTGCAGAGTGATCTCTGAATCCTAGGTGACCCCAATTATGTGCATGAATTAGATAAACATACGAATGTGTATCAAGTGCATATATAAGGTGTCTTCATTCTATTACAGTGAATGGGCTGAACATTTGAATGTACACTGTCATCAACATTCTGTTAAATATAGAAATACAGGTTTTATGAATGACTTGGTTGCACTTGGCAAATGGATTGCCTTCTTACTGACTGACATCTATATTTATATCGTCATAAATGTATATTGGTGTCCTATGTGATGTATAAGAACATAAGAGAAGCCAATGTTGGATCAGGCCAATGGCCCATCCAGTCCAACACTCTGTCACACAGTGGCCAAAAACACCAGGTGCCCTCAGGAGGTCCAGCAGTGGGACCAGGACTCTAGAAGCCCTCCCACTGTTGTCGCTCTAAGTATAGGCTAGAGATATCTGCCTAGACAAAAATACTTCAAGAAAGATGTACAGAAGCCAATTCTTTTTCTTTGTGGTTTCTCTGTTAAATTCTTCATGTTGGTGCTGCCATTAAGAAGGACTGTGCATTTCTAGCAACTACTTACTCTCATCTTTTCAGGGTTGCTGTCCATTTTTTTTTAAAAAATTGTCAATTGCTTTTTATCTTAAAAAAGTTATATTCTGTCTTTCTTTTATAGCCCATGGTAGCTTACAAACATGACCCATAAGCCATATGGCACCATTAAAACAATACGAATATATACAAAAGCCATTAAGCTATCTGCTGAAAGCAAAATTGCCCACCAAAATCCAGTATCAAGAATGTGCAAAAAGAAAAAAAAATCAGTATTTTGGGGGTTTGGGTTTTACTGAACCCCAAAAATATTGGTATTTCTTGATATTCCCAAATCCCAATATTGGTATATATTGGAATTTGGGAAATATTCAGGACTGCCAAATTTATTTGGCTCCATTATACCTTATGGGGACCGTCCCCATAGAGTATAATGGAGACAGCATTTAAACTTTAAATGCTTGCTCACTGAGTTGTGCCACAGCAGCAATGCGACTCTGCGAGTGCACTGAGCAAGCATTTAAAGTTCAAACCCCTTCTGATTTCACTCAGAATCAGTTTATTTAAACTGAGTTTAAATGCTAGCTGAGTTCACTCGCAGAGACTCCACAAGTGAACTCAGAAGGGATTTAAACTTCAAATGTTTGCTTAATTCACTCGCTCCATGAGTGAACCCAAAACGCATTTAAAGAGACCGCAGTCTCTTTATATGCCTTCTAGCTGTGCCCAAATAAAAGATGATTAATAATGGATTTTATTTGGGTGGGGCTATTTCGGTAGCTGAGAACAGATCTCTGATCTCTGATCTGTACTTGGCTGAATAAAAACCTGAAAAATACCTTATCGGTATTTATTTGGCTTGGTATATACCAAGCACACACTCCTACCCAATATATTTCCAACTTAAAACCTGTCCCTTATGAAATAGCCATTGGAAACTAATGGTTTTATGGTTTATAGAAGGCCGCCAATTGACAACATGTTCATCACTGTTTCTGATAATCCTTTCCATAACACCTGGACAGCAAGTGAACATGCTCGGGGACAAGCAGACACAGAACATACCACAGGAGGAAGTGGAACTGAGAGGAGAAACTGATGTGTAAAATTCAGTTGACTCGGGTAGATAGAGACTAGGTAAATTCACATCACTGCCATCACCTTCATAGAACAGGTATGACAACGGGCTCAACTGAATCTGCACTGACTTTTCTTCCACTCGCATTCTAATAATCTGACTGATCATTTAAACTCTTCAGGCTCCTCCTTTAAACCAGCGGGCTTTCTGACCTCCACAAGAGGATTTAGGAGAAATTGTATCAACTCTATAAGTCATTTCTGGGAGTGTGCATTTAGCTGTATCCGAGCAGAAAACATAGCTGGAAAATACCTTACTGGATATAGAGGAGGTGTATTTCCAGCTATCGAGAATAGCCAATCCCAGATAATCCCACCCCCAATTGGAATTATTCAGGGAAACAAGACAGCCACAGTTAAACAGTGTTTAAAGAGAGTGCACACCCTTTAAATGCTGTTCCATGTAAAACTGCAGCTTTACAAATGCATTTAAAGGGACTGAGACATCTTTACATGCCTTCGCCTCAGTTATATCCTATGGGGACATTGTAGTCAATGAGCCCTACAGGCTGTAATGGGAAATCCATCTGGGGCTATGTGGGGGTTTCAGGAGGCTTTTTTTTGAGGTAGATTTTGAGGGAGACTCCTGGATATCCCCAAATAGATTCCCTATTGACCACAATGGTCTCATAGGGAATAATGCTTCCCCCCCAATCAGGATTACTCCAAAAAAGCTGTATCCAAATATTTTATTTATTTATTTATTTATTTATTTCATTTATATCCTGCCTTGCCAGTTTTTCACCGGCTCAAGGCGGCTAACAACATGAAAACAGCATAAAACAGGTTTATAATATAAAACATTTTAAAACCAACACTACATTACAAGTACACAAGATGGCGACTTCAGATCACTCAGGTGGGCAAAGGCAGCAGGGTGCAACCAACAGGGCCAGGGCGATGGTATCGTCAGCTTTCTCTCCGATGGCGGCTCCTATTTGAAAGCCTGGCGGAAGAGCTCCGTCTTGCAGGCCCTGCGGAACTGTGATAGATCCCGCAGGGCCCTGATGTCATCCGGGAGCTCGTTCCACCAGTAAGGAGCCGCCACCGAAAAAGCCCTGGCCCTGGTACAGGTCAACTGAGCCTCTTTTGGACTGGGGCAGGTCAGGAAATTTAGAGTGCCTGACCTCAGTAGCCTCTGGGGCCTATATGGGGAAAGGCGATCCCTCAAGTAGGTGGGCCCCTGACCATAAAGGGCTTTAAAGGTTAACACCAGCACCTTGAACCTGATCCGGTATGCTATAGGCAGCCAGTGCAGCCGCTGCAGCACAGGTTGGATGTGGTCCCGCAAAGAGAGACCCATCAACAACCTGGCCGCAGCATTCTGCACCAGCTGCAGCCTCCGGATCTGGGACAAGGGCAGCCCCAAGTAGAGAGCGTTACAGTGATCAAGAAACATAGAAGCCATACTGCTGCTGGAATTTGGGGGGTTTTTTTGGGGGGGAGTTCTATTTTTGGGCAAGAATGCACAGGAATGGAGTTCCATCTGGCTTCTGAGTTGGTGTGGCCTCTTCCCCCCCCCCCCGGTTCCCCCAGGCACCTCACAAGCCGCAGGGCACCTGGGGAAGCCAAGCCGATCCAGGGAGGGAAGGCAGTTTAAATTGCCTCCCCCCCTCGGGTTCCCCAGGCACCCCACAGCTGCAGGGCCCCTGGAGAAGCCGATCCAGAAACTGCCTTCCTTCCCTCGGATTCCCCATGCACTCCACAAGCCACAAAGCACCTGGGGAAGCCGATCCTGGGAGGGGTGTGGCCTACTATGCGAATATGTTTCTGCTGTTGGCTGTGGCCTATTATGCTAATGAGTACCTGCTGGGCTTTTTCTACAAAAAAAGCCCTGTGGGAGAATCCCAATGCGGGGGGGGGGGGGGGAGTTCAATATATCTGAATCCAAAAAAATCCATTTTTGTGCATACCCTTAGTTGTTTCTATGTTTCTCCCGAATAGTCCTTCCCACCCCCAAGTTCTCTTCTGTGAGACTGCACAATGATGAAACAGGTAGTTACCACCTATGAAATGCTCTCCCCCTGGAAGTCAGCCTGGTTGCCTATTCCTTTAGCCTTTAGGAGCCAGGTCAGGATATTTTTATTTGCCCAGACTTTTAATTAAGCTTTTTATCCCAGCAACCAATTTAATTGGTCACAAGTGGTGCCTGCCTGTGGTACTTGCGAAGGGGGGAATCTCATATTGTACACACACACACACTTTCTCCCCAGGCTCCCCTGCAGCTGCCAGACCCACTGACTCCCCACCCTCTTGGTGGCTTGTTTGGAGCTGCTCAGATGGCCTCACCAAGGCTTCCCCCCTTTCTCTCTGTGGCTTGTCCAGAACTGCTCTGGACAGGCTCACTGAGGCTTCCTTCCTTCCTTCCTTCCTTCTCTTGGCTCTAAGGCTCCCCCAGCACATACCTGGGCAATGGCACCCGAGCCGTGGGAGACTGACCTGGCACAATAAAGCCTCGGGGGAAGCGAGGAGGCTGCCGTTGAGGCAGCAGCTGGCCAGCAGAGGAATGCCACAAGGCCCAATCCCCCAATCAATGCCGAGCCCTTAAGCTTGGCGGAGGCACAGGGAGGCTTCAGGAGGCCTCAGACGGGCTGAGCCAGACAGTGGAGCAGGTGACGTCAGGACCTTCTCCCGCTGTGTGAGGTGACAGCAGACCCGAGCGAGCTGTTGGCTGGCTGCCAGGTGAGTGGAGCATTGGTGGCAGGAGACCAGGGCTGGTTGGTGGCCCCTCACTAGGGGAAAGATTGAACAGGTGAAGGGTGGCCAGGCTCACAGCAGTGCTCGGTGTCCTCACCACTAATTCCAAACAAATGAGGCTGCGAACAGACAGAAGAAATGGAGGGGGGCAGTGTTGAGGCAAATCCTTAGTTTTTGGGGGATTGTATACTTTTTGAAACATCTCAGATTTTTCTGTACACTTGGGGAATGTCCCAAGTATGCAGGAAAATCTCTCTACCCTCCATGTGCTCCCGATGTACTGATTTAGATATCTGCATGGAAGGGGGGGTATGTTGGCTATTAGATTTTAACATCTATTTTATGATCATTCTGTATTATTGTACTTACCATCTGCTTTATAAAGTTTTGTGGAATTTATTTGTATCTCATTTTGGGGGACCTCTTGATGGTGTGTTGTAGTGGTTACACTGTCAGACTAGGATCTGGGAGACCCGGGTTTGAAACCCCACTTGGCCATGGAAGTTTGCTGGGTGACCTTGGGCCAGTCATAGACTTTCAACCTAACCTACCTCACAGGCTAAAATAGAGGAAAGAAGAGAGATGTAAACTGCTCTGGGTTCCCATTGAGGAGAAAAGGCAGGGTATGAATGAAGTAAATAAAATAAGTAAATACTATTGTTTCATTACACTGACTCAGTAGTGTAGTCTTGCTGGTCTTGGGCATGTTTGTTTTGCTACTGTTGAGCTGTTAATTTGTGTTGTGCTGCGTTATTGTTGTTTTATTCTTTTTTATCATTGTTGGTCTGGGTTTTTAATAGCTTAGTACTGTTCTTAGTTATTTTAACTATTTATCATTTCATGGTTTTATCTTGTTCTTGATGTTGTGAACTGTGGTGGGCAGCCTTGTTCCGGAAAGGAGGCAATGCATTACCCTAAATAAATAAATATGAATTCAAAGTGCAGTGCAGCCAATGTGAAGTTCATTTAAGTCCTATTGATTTTGATAAGCACATTTATGTTTCATTGAATTCTATTAAAACAATTAAGCAAGTGCTTAGCAGCACAATCCTCAACAGTTATGTCCTTCTAAGTCCATGTAAGTCAATGGTCTTAGCAGGATGCTAATCTCTTTAGGACTCTAACTGAAAGCATAAGACCTAGTGGTGCTTAATGTTTTGCTGAATTAGGCACAAAGTTAGTATGGGGAGATAGTGAAATGCAGTGGATGATGGTCTGCGAAACATAAAACTGTCAATTTTCTGCAACAGAACAGGAGATGTTCACCTTTTTATAGCGATGGAAGTAAACTGTTTTCTCATGGGGGGAAAATTTAATAAATATGTTTTCTGAGATTACTTTGTGATGCCAGATTTTAGAAAAATGAATGACTCACATACAGAATGGCAGGTTTATGTTTGGTGTAGTGCAGGAGTGGCCAACCTGTGGCTCGGGAGCCACATGCGGCTCTTTCACACATATTGTGCGGCTCCTGGCAGGGCGGCTGGGGAAGCAAAGGGGAGGCATGCTTTTTCTCTCTTTCTCCCTTCCTTCCTTCCTTGCTTCCCTCCTCCCTCCCATCTATTTGCTTTCCTAGTTTCTCTCTCTCTCTTTCTTATAACTGGTTTTCCTCGTTTGTTTTTATTTTTGGCAGTTCCATTTAATGTTAATAAAAAGCAAATTTGCATATTTTTTAAAATAAAAATGTGTGTGTGATATTTGTTCCTGTATTGCGGCTCTCAGACATCTCTATGTGGCTCTTACGTTTATTCTATGTGGCTCTTATGTTAAGCAAGGTTGGCCACCCCTGGTGTAGTGGTTTGCCAGTTTGGTGTAGTGGTTAAGTGCGCAGACTCTAATCTGGGAGAACCAGGTTTGATTCCCCGCTCCTCCACATGCAGCTGCTGGATGACCTTGGCCAAGCCATAGTTCTGGCACAGCTGTTCTTGAAAAAGAGCAGCTTCTGTCAAAGTTCTCTCAGCCCCATCTACCTCACAGGGTGTCTGTTGTGGGGAGGGGAAGGGAAAGGAGTTTGTAAACCACTCTGAGACTCCAAGTGAAGGGCGGGGTATAAATCCAATCTCTTCTCTTCTTCTTATGCTGACACCACATGCTTTGTGTTGACTGGCCTTGGAACACATGGAAGCAAACTCACACTTTTAAAATATTTAAAGGCTTAGATTCAGAAGTGCTTCCCATAAAGATTTCAGACAGGTCAGAGCCAAGATAAGAACAAATGAGAATAAATGAGAGAGAATAGGGAGCACAAGATTTCTGCAGAACACTTCCAAGATTGGTGGGAAGTCCAGAGGCAGCACTAGAGGGTTTACTCTCCCTTGTACAATAGACAAAACACTGGAGAACTGTAGTTTCTTTGAAATACCTGCTTATAGAAGGAGAGCACAGCTGAAGCACGACTGTCCATCCAGCATCAGGCTCCCAAAGACAGATGCTTCACCTCTAGCCGAGCATATAGCTGTTCTCCTGCTGTCTCGCTCTCTGTCTATATCTCTGCCAGAATTCAAGCTGCAGAACTCCTGTGAGCTATATCTCTGCCCTCCACCAAACTCCTAATATGTATTATGTTTTGAAGGATGGAACTATCAAGAAGCTCTAGCACAAAAGAACAGGATGTCTTCATTTACTGATAGATTTATTTCTCAAGTGTGGCCGCCATCTGCGGATATCTGAATCCATGGATTGGGGCCACACTGATCCACAACAGATCGTTCTACAAACTTGGGTGTTTGTTTGTTTTTTGCAGAAATAGCTAAAAAAAAATTAAAAAATGCAGTGGGGTTTTACATCCCCCCCCCCCAAAAAAAATAAAAAAGTGTTGTTGGAGCACATGCAGACAGTGCACTTACCTGTAGAGCTGTTGACAGTGGTTGCAGGGAGTTGCTCTGGGCCTGTCTGCGATAGACATCAGGGGCCGCTCCAGGCCCAGCTGCAGCAGCAGACACTAGGAGCTGCTCTGGGCCCAGAATGGTAGTGGTGGGCATTGGGAGAGACTCCAAGCCAGTTGCTGCTGGGAATGTTGACAGAGAGGTGGGAACTTTGACAGAGGGGCGAGAGGGAAGGAAGCAAAGGTAGGGGAATTCCCTCTACCTGCAAGTTTCCTGCGGGTCCCCGCTTGTTATAATATATTTGTATCCTACTTTTCATCCAAGAAGAGTAACCCCCAGACAATCCAGATACAAATAACTATTAAAATTTTGGCATAACTTCTTTTCAGAGAGGGATAAAACAATCTGTGTAGAGAGGTAGCAGGAATGAGCATGGTGACCCTGCCCTTGACTCAATGCACTGAACCTGATCTTAACAGAATGTACTGGACCACTCCCAGTCTCAGGGGTGGCTCCTATACTTTCTGTGCTCATGTCCCAGAAATCTCGTGTAGATGGGCAATTGGTGGGCACAGTTGTTCCTGGATATATCATTTGAAAAGGACAACCCTTTGAGTTCAGAGACAATGGTAGGGAGCTGAGCTCCTTGGAGGAATGGAGGGATAGAAATGTATTAAATGAAGACAATGTTTATATCTTACATGTTTTTAACAAAAAAAACAACAACACTAAAGCTTTTGATGACTGCAACCTTAACTGGAGCTTAGGTGATTTATATTCTGATTTAGAAGGTAGGTTTTTTGGTTTTTTTTTTTTTAAGTACATCTATGGCTGCTGTCCTAAGAATACTTTCCTGGGAGTAAGTCCCACTGAGTACCATGGTGCTTACTGCTAAGTAGAACTGCTTAGGAGTGCTCCTTTTGTAACATACCTCAAGTCCTTGGGGTAAGGTTGATTATCCATCAAACCCCACTCAACTCAGTAGAATTTACTTTTGAGTCATCAATATGGAGGGGCAGCAATTTAAAAATAAAACAAGATTCTTTTTTTTTTTCTTTCACAGGCTTAGGATGATGTTACCCTGCCTCAGTGTATGCCGTTCTAAAATTTGAACTATCCACAATGCTGCTTAGAAATCAAGCTTGTCTTTTTCATTGTTGAAGAGTGATTTGTTCCCTAATGAACCCAGTTTAAAGGGCCTTTATAATTACTTCATTTGTTATTGGCTCATAAGGCTGCGTGTACAAATACATTTCTATGTAATTGCTTTTGTATGCTAAGTGTCCTCAAAACCAATATGAACATGCTAATTTTTTGTTTGTTTGTTTTTGCTGTCAAGTCCTCAGCTGACGTATGGCAACCCCATAAGGCAGATGTGTCGAACTCATATGTTAAGAGGGCTGGATCTGACATAAATGTCACTTTGTTGGGCCGGGCCATATGTGACATAAAATGTAATGCCAGGTACCAAAGATGTAAACTTTATAAAGGCAAACTCAATTAACAATATTATTTTTTACTCAAAATACAAACAAAAGCAATTGATTCTTATTAGTGAAAGCAATTGATTTACTGGGGAACACACAAAAGCCACAATAAATGTATTAAATCATATGCAAGGCTAGTTTTTCCCATGGGATTCTTCAAAAGGGAAGTATGGCAGTCCTGTCCACTTCCCTCCTTCAGAGGCAAGATTTTCCCTAAGTTTTTCTTTCCCTTTATTGACTGACGTCAGCAACACACATGATCACATGAAACTGCCTTATACTGAATCAGACTCAGTTTTCTGAATCAGACTGAATCAGACAGTTTTCTGAGTTATACTGAATCAGACTCAGGATTCACAGTTGTTTCCTTAATTGTTGTTATTTACCCCACCCTATTATACTTCACTGTATGTGACAGTGGCAGAACATCTGGCCTCTCTCATCATCGGCTAAATTACCCAAGCAGATCAAGCCAACATAGAACATCACACCTGATTTACATCAGGCACCTTGATGCTCAACTCCTTCCTCTTTCCCCTTCCCCTTCTATAATATTCTGTATAAAGATGAGGAAAATGATTTTCTTTCTTCCCATTGTATCTGAGGAAGTGAGCTCTGACTCATGAAAACCCATGCTGGAATGAATATTGTTAGCCTTTAAGATGCCACTGGGCTTCTGCTTTGTTTTGCTACAATACATTAGCATGGCTACACCACTGGAATAAGTATATATATGTTTGCAAATGCAGCAAGATTTAACTTTGGAATTAAATTGGACATTTTTGCTTCTTTTGAAGCATATATCATTTTTTCAGATGTTGTGCTGTACCTGTCTAGCATTAAATTTCCCTTGGATTTCCCTGCTTATTTGAACTGAGTCTGAAGAACTGTGCAAACACAGTACTTAGGGATACATCATACCAGAAGCTTTCCCTTCTGGAATGATTCTCTGGCCCATTATGAATGGATGTCTTACTGTAGATTTTGAGAACACTAAGCCTTTAATCTTGACTTTGGATTCTGTGCCTGTCTTACGCACCATCCTTTTCTCTCTGGAATATTTATTCTGGAGCTATATATATATATATATAAAACACTTTTCTAAATTGGGGTGGAACATCACTTGTGACATGTGCGGGGTGGCATCCAAAGTCTATTTGTTTTTGTTTGTTTTTTTTAAATGCAGTTGCCCTATCACAGCTGTGCAGTAGCAACCAGCAAGCACCTTCCATTTAAATCCTTGTGGTTCAGGTTTTGTGCATGCATTTTTGCATTACTTCATTGAATTAAAGGGAACAGAAAGGAACACAGGCAAAGCCACTGCTGAAACTGACCAGACTTTTTCTGAAACTGGCAAGCACCTGTTTTCCATACTGCTGAGCACTAGGGGATTCTCTGCTGTGTTGGGTACTGTGGAAAATGGGAAAGGGTCACATGATCTCATAATATGGGGGGACATGTTGAGTGTACAAAATTCATGGTAGAACCCACTGACACTGGCATTGCAAGCTGTCATCTTTGGCAGTGTGTGTGTGTGCATGCACTCGTGTGCCTGTGCAAAGGTGGCTGCAACTCCACCACACTTTGCCCAGGGCTGCAATTTGTATGGGAGAGGAGTCCTCTAGCAGAAACTCTGGAGAGCTTTTTTAGTCTTGTGCTACTAAATTGAAAAAAAAATGGGGGGATATTTTAAAAGTAATTTTAAAGAGTAATTAACGTGGAATTCACGACCTCAGGAAATGGTGGCAGCTACAAGTATAGACAGCTTCAATAGGGTATTGGATAAACATATGGAATAGAGGACTATCAGTGGCTACTAGCCACAAGGTATAGATGGAACACTCTGTCTAGGGCAGTGATGCTCTGTATTCTTGGTGCTTGGGGGGCAACAGTGGGAGGGCTTCTGGAGTTCTGACCCCACTGGTGGACCTCCTGGTGGCACCTGAGTTTTGGCCACTGTGTGACATAGGGTGTTGGACTGGATGGGCCATTAGCCTGATTCAACATGGTTTATCTCACGTTCTTATCTATATATCTAATTTCCAAGTGCCCCCCTGGGCATGCAGATACTTATTTCCTCAAATCAGGGGCACATGGAGGGTAAAGTGATTGCAGATTGCAGGGTTGCAGAAAGATCTAAAAACTGTAAAAAAAAAAAAATACGGGGAAGTTATAAATGGCCAAAAAGTAAATCAGTGTCCACTGTGCATGCACAGGAAACAGACTTACCGAGAAGCCTTCTCTCCTCCCCTCCCTCCCATAGTTCTGACTGCATTCAGTCCTCCCTCATGGCCACGCCCCCTCCACCAAACGAATGTTCAAGCCTCCAGCAGCATCTACCTTGTGATTTTCATTCTGCTCAGGCAGTTCCTTCCACTTGCAAGAAGAAAGCACACACTCAAAAATAAGGGGGGGGGGGGAGCCAGCAGAAAATAAACGTCTGAGTCTGCCCTTCTAGCAGGCAAGAGAAGTTCCCAATGCCTCCGCTCTTCCCTCTTTCCCATCCTCCTCCCAGGGAATTGGTTTTATGTTTTGCTGTTACAGGGGAAAGAAAAAACAGGGTGGGCGGGGAGAAAAATCTTTTCTTCTTCAGAGACTGCAGGAGTGTGAAGGTACGTTGGCTGTTGGGTGGGAAGGAAATACGGTTGCCAACTCCAGGCTGGGAAATTCCTGGACACTTGAGAGGTGGAGCCTGGGGAGGGTGGAATTCGAGGAGGGACTACAGACCAGTATAATGCCATAGACTCCACCCTCCAAACCAGCAATTTCCTTCACTTCAACTACCATTGCCAGCCTCCAGACAAGGGCTGGAGAGCACCCAGAATTACAACTGTTGTCCAGGTGACAGAGATCAGTTCCCCTGGATAAAATCTCTGCTTTGGAGGGTTGCTGAGGCTGCTTGCCTCCCCAAGCCTCACTATCCCAAGGCTCCACCCCCAAATCTCCAGTAATCTCCCAACCTGGAGCTGGCAGCCCTAAGGTAAATTGATCTCTGCAGCTGGGAGATCCATTGTGATTCCCGGAGCACTGCCATTGCTGCTGTAGGGGGAGAGGAAGCAGGCAAGAGGCTGGGAGAGTGATGGGGGCGGAAAGAGAGAGAGTGAAGAGGGGGGGGGGAGGCAGAAAAACAAAGAGAATGAAGATAGGTCAGAAAGAGAGAGGAAGTAACATACATGGAGGAGAGAGAGAGAGTAAGAAAGGGGGGCAGAAGGGAGAAAGAGTGTGAGAGAGGTAGGGGGGAAAGGGAGGAAGCAAAGGTGTGAGGAATGGGATAACCATCCTGCAGGTTTCTTGCAGGTCTCCACTTGTGTTCTTCTAATACCAGAGTGGTGTCATGTAACAAACAGCATCTGCTGAAGTGTAATTGTATGGAAAATACAAAAAGGATGGCTTCTACTGAATGTTCTTCTGCTATTATTGAAAATGAGGAAGCAGCCCCCCCCAAAAAATGCTTGCTTTTATGGAACCATGTTGATTATAGCACTCCACCTGCATTAAATGTTTTTTAAGGTTGCAGTGTATCCTCATTTGGCAGACGTAAATTGCAAATGGTTAATTACTCACAAATAGGCATTAAATGGGCACTTAATCAAGCAGTATGCAAGTGTTTATTAAATATTAATTCATTTAAAATCCTGAGATTCTATGGTTTGTAGAATGAATAACTACATATGATTTAGCATTTTAAATATCTTAATTAAAGAGTGTACACGTAATGTATGCAGGGTTGTTTTGCTCGAAAGTATTTCTTTAAAGAAGGAGTTCACCATGCACTGGGGGAGTTAGGTTCCTACTATGCTCATATGATGATTTTTTAGAAAGTTTCCGTGACTCAAACCAAGTTGGGGATTCAGCTCTTGACTTTTACAGCTGTAACTGTTTAACTGTTATGGCAGCTATAGCTGAAGGGAGAACTGAACTATCCAACTGTATTCACTTGCCATTAAAATTATTTGCATCACTTGTTATTTTTGTCCTTTATTTATTTATTCTTTTAAAAAGTAGAAAAAGGAAAACAAGACATGTAGAGCTTAGAACGTTGCTCAGTTTAAAGGTGAGCAGCATGTTCTTCAGATCAGAATCTCAGGACAGAAGATGGGGTCAAAAGGATCAGCTTTTGGAGCTGCTGGGATCCATGACCCAAAGACTTCATGGGTAGGGAGAAAAGATCTGGCAGGCTTCACTCAAGCGTAAGTTGGCATTTGACAAGAAGGAGCCTGTAGCGTAGAGAAGACTGTTTAGAGTCCTGGTTTTTGGGTGAGCTCGCCCGGATGTTAGGGATGACTAAATAGAGGAGGCTATTATCTGTTGGAGTTCTGTTATTAGTTAGGCTCCCTGTTGCAGATCCTTCCTGTATTTAACGAAGTTGGAGCCCATTAACTATCCCCCCTCCCCCCCCCCCCATGTCAACTCTCTTTATCCCATGCCCATTTGTGGTTTAAAGTTTGGTGGAGATAACAGAGCTAGAGAAGCATATATATATATATATATATATATATATATATATATATATATATATACATACATACACACACACATACAGTTGTTGGTTTTTTGTAGAAAAAGCCCAGCAGGAACTTATTAGCATAATAGGTCACACCCAACAGCAACACACACACAATGTATTTATACATGCAAATGTAGTTACAAACGACATGACTTAGGCTTTGTTTGGATTTGAGAAAGTGTTGTGTATCTTTACTGCACCTTCTTTTTCTGGCTAGCTTGTACTGAACAGTCAGCATGTGGGCCTGCTTCTCTAACCAGTTTGATTTTTATGACTTGAAGAGAGCCTTTGGCGCAAAATGCCTGTTCTCTATGTAAAACCACCATTATATAAGCCCAAGAGCATCATTCTCAATAGTTGCTATCATAGTGCAGGAGCAAGGGGCTGGTTCCCAGTGCTGGTCAACCAGCTGTCTTGTTTCAGAGCTAGGGCAGCTTTTCATGTGACTCTTTGTGCTCTCTGAGCTACACCTACATTACTAACCTGCATGCATTTTATACCAGTTTAACTATCATGGCTTCCTCCCAGCAGCTGCAAGGAATGATAGTGTGGTGAGAGCTATGAAAACCTTCAGCTAGAGGTCCTTATTCCACTCATGGAACTTCAGTCCCCAGGATTAACGGGGGAGAAACACTTACTGTTAAACCAGGTTAAATTTGTTCTATAGACCTCTCTCTCTCTCTCTCTCTCTTTCGACTGGGTCGGTATATTGAATCATAGTGTTTATCATGTTAAATTCCTTAATAAATACATGTACCTGGAGCACACAATTATGTTCAAAATGTTTACTTAAATGTATGCTCTTGCATATCAGACAACAATATACAACAGATGGGCATCATGAAATTAAATGTGAGAATTGTACCTGATGGCACAAAGCCAGTCTCCTCAAAACCATTCAAAGACCTGTCATTTCCTTTGAAAGCTGGAGGTAAGGGACGATCTATGGAACGTTTTTTATTGGGCAGAGCCCACCACAAGCTGTTTATAAAGCCTCTTTTCCATTAGGCGGAGTTACTGCCATTGTAGGGCTGCAGTCACACACACTAAATAATCCACGTTCAATCCACTTTTCACTGCATTTTCCAACTGGATTTTGCCAGTTCACACACTGTAAAATCCAGTTGGAAAGTGCACTGAAAGTGGATTGTTTTGTGTGTG
The DNA here is from genome assembly GCA_029233225.1 of Lepidodactylus listeri. Classification (NCBI taxonomy): domain Eukaryota; kingdom Metazoa; phylum Chordata; class Lepidosauria; order Squamata; family Gekkonidae; genus Lepidodactylus; species Lepidodactylus listeri. The sequence continues at coordinate 51,651,979 of JARCFY010000001.1, read as the reverse complement.
TGACTGCAGCCTTAGAGATAGTTGTCTAAACACCTAGGTGAATCTCAGTGCTGGGTAAAAACTAACTTTAACAAACAGCAAAAGACAGTGAAGGCTTGAGCACCATCCCAAATGGTTTTTATAGTCACAGTTGCCCCTCCTTACCTCACTCCAGAGGGGTAAGGAACATAGAACTGAGGTAAACATTAATCAGGAGTTGTGAGGTGTTCGGTTTTTAACAATATACAACCAAGGAACAACCCACTCTCAGGCAAGTTTATCAGATATAAATATGACACTCTGCTACAACTTAATTTCACACTAGACTCAACAAATGTCACTGAAATATGTAAGAACATTTACATTCAGTTACTCATACAGGAGAACTTAACCAAAGATCTGATATCTCCACTGGTCTTTAACTCACACTCCTGTTAAACTAACAGTTCTCTGCCATGCACGATTTCCAAACTCTAACTCTCCACATTCAAAACCTAAATGACTAAGAGGCAAACTAGACATGTGGGTTTTTAAAGAATTGGGTCAGAGTTCCTCAGACACAACTCAGGTGTCCCCGTCCCCCCCCCCCCCCCCCGGCTACACAGCAACTACAGGGAATGGCTGTTGAAAAGCAAAGGAAAACCCATTTAATCTTGGAATGCCACCACTGGGAGAGGAAGAGCTCCTGCCTCCCTCCCCCAGCTGTTTTCCCGCACAGAAACAGCACTGGGGGGGGGGGGGAGTTATTTCCCAGTTTCTCACGTGGATCTTTTAAAAACTCTTTAAAAACTTGCATGTCTAGTTTGGCCCTAAACATTCCCCAGCAGAGCTCCAGCTGCCCCAGTACCCAGCTGGCTGGGTCAGAGCATTGCTGTCATTGGCTCATGCTGCTTTAAATTGCCCGTGCATGCTACTGCTTTAAAGTAGGGATAATTGTACAAGCCAATTCGATTGGATTATTCCAGTAGAAGCAGAGGGCCTGCTCCCTTGGACTGCTTATTCAAATGGCTTCTAGCTAACAGTCTCAAATCTGCTGCTTGATCCAGGCACTTAGAGGAAGTTCTGTGAGTGCCTCTCTTGCATCTGAGAACATGCACTGAGATGCAATCCAGGCATTCAACTAAGCTTCTCTAACAGCCTGGCTTGCTTCCCTCAGAATCTTGACCCAAAAAAAGTTAGCGAATCATCATAGTGGCAGATCTAATTCTGCACACTGTTCTGTCACATGTAAGTGGCCCAAAGGTGCACAGAGCATGGAACGTTCACTCAAAATCTCAAAATATGCCAAGCTGTTGTTTTGTACTGACAACTCAGAAATGAAGACATGAGACTGCTATATATTGGTTTAACTAAATTTATAATGAACCAAGTGTCTGACCTGCATCATTGAAAACTTTCTTTAGCTTTCAAGAGTGGGTTGCAACTCAGGTGGCCCACTGGCTTCCAGGATTTTAGGCAACTCCACCCTGGCTCCAGACTTGTCCAGTTGCTATCCTCACTGGCACATTAACTGCGTCAGGAGGTGCCAAGCTTCACCCCCTTCACCCAACATTTCAGTCCAGCAGCTATGGCTTGGCTGATGCTGCTCAGCACTATGGACATCCACTCCACCACTCATCCCACCACTTCAACAAATGATGGGCTTTTTTAGGAGTGGTCCTTCATCCTTAAATGCCTCAGGAAGCTCATCTGTTATCCCTGCCTTTGTTGTAGTGACAACAAAACTCTTGGTGGCAACTATTCCTGCCATCCCTAGGTATGGTCTAACCAGCCACAAGACCGGGCTTAATTATAATATAATACCATAAGATCAGCATAAAGCAGGTGGAAAAAGAGGGTCCTCTACCTTGGCCAATTTGTGGAGATTTTTTTTTAAAAAAAAAAGCTGCTCAGCCCCTAAGGCTGCATGTTAATTCCATGCAGATCCCCTCCTTTGAGCCTTCCCATTGGCTGGGCTCCAGGTCAACCCTCCAATCATGCCTCATGCCACATTTGCATACGGACAAGCTAACACAATAGTCTCCCTGGCTCCCTCAAAGCCATGAATGAATTTCTGTATTGAAGTCAACAACAGCTTTTTGAAATCTTTGCTCATGTAGTTCATTGGAGAATGGGCAGTATAAAAGTTGAATATAATATAATAAAATAAATAAATAAATAAACAGTTGCTACGTTTGCCAGCAAATACTCCCTAGAGCACATCAGAACTGAAAGTGCATTGTTTATTTGATTCTTCCGCTGGATTAATAATATACATTTTCTGTGCACTTCAAGCCTTTGGGGCATGCCTCATGCACACACATCCCTTTGGCCATAATTTGTCTTCCCATGCTGGTGCTTCTGTATGCGTTACAGTCATAAAGAGACTACATCAGTAACACACCAGGATGGACTTCTTTCAGTTGCCTTGCACAGGATGCCCATGTTAATAAATGCTACCTCCTTTGTTTGCACAGCAAAGCATATGTTTTTTTTTTAGTCAATATGGCTGTGCAAGAGAGAAGAGATACAGTTTTATTTAGAAACAGGATTGGGCGGAAAAAAACCCCTAGCTATTCCTGTGGAATATCTAGATCTTTCCCCCCATATATCATAGATGACATTATTTAACCATGTTCTGAATAGAAGACAGCTCTTGTTTTTTGCTTATGTTTCCCCCCTAACAACTGTCATTAATTTACTGATATGCTGTCTATCAGGCATACATCATCTTGATTAGAGCTGTTATCCTAATCAAAAGGCTGATAATTAAGACTATCCATCTGTAGAGTTCCAAGTGCTAAGATGAGCTGAGGATCCTAATTAAGATTATTTAGGTGTTACTTAAATGCCATCATTTGATTCAGCTAATCATACCAGCAGGTACATTAGATTTGCATTAATGTGGTGCTGCTGAAGCCAACCGTTATTTAAACAGATACAAACGTAAGTTTCCAGACCTGACTAAACACGATAATATCAGCAAGGTAATGCATTAATGGAAAAAGTGAAGAGGCTCTCCAAGAGATGCTCAGCTGGTGTTATTGTAATAAGTGTATTTAACCTACTGCCGGTGCCAAAATTCCTAATTACCTGGTTCAGTGTACAGATTTGTCCCGCTTCATAATGCTTGACTGTGTTAGAAATCAAGTGCTATTTCCCTGAGAGTTCTCCAGCTTGGTGGGTTAAATAAGATTCTGGGTATGTGTAATAAAGTGGGTGCCCAAAAAGAGAAACTGTGTAGGAGAACATGCAGAGGTTCTGTAATGCCCATCACTTATTCTCGGTGAAACTCTACTGAAATGTTGTGAAGCTACATGAACTACAAAATTAGCTGTTCTGTAGGCTCATGTGCAGAAACTAGCTAACTCCTGCTTATTTTCAGTGACACTGTGGTGAAGTACCTTCCACTCCAGGATTAGTGCCAATGTTTGTGGTCTTAAAAGATAATTCCTGGATTTGCACTGTGTACAGATTCAGAGGCTTTGCTGGTCAGTGGGAGTAAAGGGGGAAAGAAGCAAGTGGATATGAATCTCTTCTCTAGGGCAGAGCCATTCAGTGTCATAGGAATGCAGATGACCCTAGCCAGAGGAAGACAATGGGCAACTTGAGTCACAGCTTAGCCACACAGTCTGGGAGCCCAATACAAGAAGGGACTCCTTTGGCAGATGTGAAGGATAACCTGCGGGGGTGGGGAGGCAAATAATACTACTTTACAACTTGTTGAAGAGGGGGCCTTTTTTTTTACATACCCACAGGAGAGGGATGGAGTTCCTCTTAGCTCCAGCAAGAACCCATAAAGACATGGTCCTAAGAAAGCCCTGGATGATTCCTGAATATTGAAACCAAGGTAATTAATGCAAATTAAGGATTTGAAGTACCTATGTCTTATTAACATCAGAGTGATACCCTGTTATAGGAGGATGAATTTAAACTACTTTTCTTTTCTTTTGCTCGGTCAGTTGTGTTTACCTCTGCAGAGTATGCTTGGAATTGATTTATTTATTAAACTTCTTTTCATTTTAAAAGCATTCAGTTTGATCTCTGAGAATAACATTTAAGCCCCGTTCTGTCCATGTTTACCAAAATTGGGAAACGACAGAGAAAGGAGTGCTACAGTTTTAAAGTGACCTAAAAAGAGAGAGGGGCCCTAGCACAGACCCTGGGGCTGAGGCAAACCTCTTAGATGGATCTGAGGGTCGCTGCAAAACCCAGAGGCAGAGAAGTGGGGAGCCTGGTTGGAGGCTGCGAGATGGGAGACCCCAAAGTTTGAATAACTTCTTCAGTCCTGTAGTGTAGAATGGGCCCATGCGATGTTTATCTTACCACAGATACTTGTAATGATTACTGTAAAATATGTGACCAGAGAATTCAACCAAACATGCTCTTATTTGGTATCTTTTCTGTTTGCATCACTCAGTTTTCTTGATTGGTTCATTCAATATTTTTGTAGTAGTAGTTATCCCCACACACATCTATGGTATACTTTATTTACAGGAGAGGGGTTTTTTGTGTGTGTGTGGGGGGAAGAGCTGAATTTCCAGCAATCTCCTTACCGTGCTTGGTTAGGGTTGCCAGCCTCCAGGTGGAACCTGGGGATCTCCCGCTTTTACAACTGATCTCCAGCTGACAGAGATCAGCTCCCCTGGAGAAAATGGCTGCTTTGAAGGGTGGACTCTATGGCATTGCACCATGCTTAAGCCCTTCCCCTCCCCAAACCCCGCCCTCTCCCGGCTCCACCCCCAAAGTCCCCAGGTATTTTCCAACCTGGACTTGGCAACCCTATGCTTGGTGTTATGGAGTTCAGGGGAAACCAAACTACAGTTCCCAGAGAGCAGCATTACCATGGTTAGCATAGAGACCTTAATATTATGCCGTGGTCCGTTGGAGCCGGAGCTCAGCAGAGCGCAGCTCCGGGAGTGAGGAGCCTGAGGGGGGGGCACATGAGTGCAGCCGAGTGCCAGGCCTGGGAGAAGGCTTCAGAGGCTACCTCCCCCGGCCCCTCTCACTCCTGCCTCTAGCTGCTGCCTCTCCCAGCCACCGGCTGGACCTGGGAGAAGGTTTTGGAGGCTGCCTTCCCCCCCCCCCCCCCCGCTTCCACCACTGCCTCTTAACATGGGTGCCATGCCAGGCTGCAGCCCTGCCCCTCGCTCCCTTGCCAAAAGTTCTGCGCCTCTGCTTGCCTCCTGGAGTTCCAAGGGTGGCAGGCAGGCGCTGGAGGGCCTCCTTGCAAGGGAATGGGGGGAAGCCAGTGAAAGCCTCTCCCTCCTTCAGTGCCCTGCAGCCACCTCACCTTCAACAGGGGGGGATCACCCATTCCTCTCTGCAAAGCCAGGAGGGTCCCTGCAGGAGCTTCCTCAGGGCGGGGAGCTCAGATGCCTTCCCTGTGCCTGTGGCGGTGATGCACTGAAGGGAAGGAAGACTTCCTCTCTTCATAGAAACTTTTCCCCGGCACATCACCCCCCCAGTGTTTGTCCTCACTGTATCCTGAAGCTTTTACTCCGTTCTCTGATGCCAGGAGCAAGAGGCCAGGAGCACTTTAAATACTAACAAAACTTGTGACTGGGGAGGAGATTTCATTGCCGACTTCTTCAGATACAGTTAAAAATCTTGGGCTGTATCCAGCCCGGGGTGAGGTGCTTTTTGTCAGGAGGTGCCTTATAGGGAGGAGAGGGCTTTCTCATTCATTCATCTGCAGCACTGAGAGGGTTAAGGTGAGCGAGGGGCTTCCTAGAGAGGCCGAGCAAGGGGAGGGGGAGGGAGAGAGGGAAAAGGTGGGTGGTGGGGGAGGTTTTGTTATCTGACTGGCCAAAGAGAAGGAGGGAGGGCTTCAGAGCTGGGGGAGAGGGGGTTTTATCCTGCTGGGTCCCGGGAAGGTTTACTCAAGTAAGTTATTGGGGGGGGGGATAAACTTTTCAGTCCTGGAAGAGAAATGCGGCTGTGGAGTGAGTGTTTTTTTTTTTGGGGGGGGGGGGGAGCTGGGATTAAATGGTTCTAAGATAGAGTTGCCAAATCCAGGTTGGAAAATACCTGGGGGCTTTGGGGGTGGAGCCAGGAGAAGGTGGGGTTTGGGGAGGGGAGGGGCCTCAGCATGGTACAATGCCATAGAGTCCACCCTTCAAAGCAGCCATTTTCTCCAGGGGAGCTGATCTCTGTCAGCTGGAGATCAGTTGTAAAAGCGGGAGATCCCCAGGCCCCACCTGGAGGCTGGCAACCCTATTCTAAAATGTCTGTTCCCTGTAGACAAAGTTCCTGCCTTTCCTTCTTCCTCCTAATGGCTTCCTCTGCTGCCCTAGTTGGCCTCCATTGTCTGGCCGGGGTTTTCTTGTCCCCCATCCACTCTAAATCTTGTCCTCCATCCACCCCCATCCACATCTAAATCCTCTTCATTTTTTTTTTTGAGAGAAAGGACAAATGCATGCACCCTGATGCCAACTCTGGGCGGGGGGGGGGGGGGGAGGACCAGTTCAGGCTTCAATCAAACCCGTTACTATTTTTACAGCCCCCGTTTCTTTATTTTCTTTTCTTTAAAAAAAGTCATGGCAACATTCTGGGATTTCCACTCTTAATTACATTATTTGACAATTGCAGGTTGCAGAACCTTTAAAAAAAAAATTTTTAACAAGCAAATTCAGTCTTTGTGAAAGAAAAAAAGGGACCTGGGGCTCTTTACACAGATGGGCAGGGGGAAGTCAATTTTGCGGTGACCGGGACTCATTCCCCACCCCCACCCCCTGGGATTTTGTACCCTTTTTACCCTGGCATTATTTATTTATTTATTTATTTATTTATTTGTGCCTTGCTTGCTTCCCCCAATGGGGAAGCAAAGCAACTTACAACACTGTGCTTCCTTCTTCCATTTGACCCACTTCACAGCCCCCCCCCCCACTGGGAAGTAGGCGAGGCTGAGAGCGCATGACTGGCCCAAGGTCTCCCAGCGAGCTTCCATGGCCCGAGTGGAGATTCAAACTCAGACCTTCCAAATCTTCTAACTACCATCCTACCCTGGCTCTTGTTCATTTACGCTCACCCCAATTTGCAATCCCCAACAATGGGTCTTTTGTATAAGTATCTAAGAGTGCCATCCTAAGCAGGCCTCGTCATTGGGGCTTATTCCCAGGAAAGCATCTTTAGGATGGCAGACTAAATGGGATGCCTCTGGGAAGAGTGAAGGGGGTGAGAAATCTCAGGAGACCTTCTTTCTCTTCAAGAACAGATGCTGTGGGCTTGTATCTTAAGGTGTGGTAAGCAAATAAAAACATGCCTGCACAGGAGATTTCAGTGCTTGTAGGAAAGGGAAAGTATAATCTGTCTTCCAGCATTTTATGGACCCGCATGCCTGTTTATTAATGATTTGGAGCTGGGAGTAAGCAGTGAAGTGGCTAAATTTGCAAATGACACGAAGTTGTTCAGGGTGGTGAGAACCAGGGAGGATTATGAGGCACTCCAAAGGGATCTGTCGAGGATGGGTGAGTGGGCATCAACGTGGCAAATGGGGTTCAATGTGGCCAAGTGCAAAGTGATGCACATTGGAGCCAAAAATCCTAACTATAAATGCACGTTGATGGGTTCTGAACTGGCAGAGACTGAACTTGGAGTCATAGTAGATAACTCAATGAAAAGCCCCCCCCCCCCCGCACACCATTCCTAGCTTGCCTGCCAAGGCAGGCCAGCTAGAAAGGGCACAGGAAGGCGGGGAGATGTCTCCCCAGGGTTCTTTGGCTGGCACGCTGAGGTCAGCTGAGGAAGGAAGGGGAGGCTTTTGAAGATGCCCCCCCATCCTTTCACTTCTGATATCACTTCAGGTGATGTCAGGGGGCGTGGCACATGCTAATGAGCTATTATGCTAATAGCTTACTAGGTATGCTAATGAGCTCCTGCAGCTCTTTTTCTACGAAATGACCCCTGATATTATGAATCAAAATGGGATTTCCAGAGGGTGAGATGTGCTTTTTAAAACATTCATCAAGAAGTCTGACCTGGTCCTGCATTGGGCCAAGGGGGATTTATCCATCAGTAATTTAAACAGTTAAGCAACTGGAGAAGGCTGTGAATACAATTGCTTAGACTTCAAATACATTCAAATATCTGCACTACTATTGTATATTTGTTTCCCCATACGTGCCCTGGAGAGCCTTGCACTCAGCAGACAAACATATGCTGGTTGTCCCCAGCCCAAAGGATGTCTGCTTAGCCTTGGCCAGGGCCAGAGCTTTTTTCTGCCCCAGCCCCGGCGTGGTGGAACATGGTCCCACTGGAGATCAGGGCCCTGCAGGATGTATTCTGCTAGGCCTTTGGGTGAGGTGGTGGGCATCCAATTATTCCATCTACTGGCCTCCCTTGCTGAACCTTCCATCTTTCTGCGGCCCATCAGGTGAAAACCCACAGTCTGGTTCACAGCCTAGTGGCTCCAGTTTCCAAGACTACTATCCAGTTTCCAAGACCTACCTACCTCACAGGGTGTCTGTTGCGGGGAGGGGAAGGGAAAGGAGTTTGTAAGCCGCTCTGAGACTCCAAGGGAGTGAAGGGCGGGGTATAAATCCGATCTCTTCTTCTTCTTCTTCTTCTATTATGCTAAACTGCAGTGCTATCTGTCCTTAGTTTATAGTTTGTTTTTAACTGTTTAACTATTTATTGTGAAATGTTTGGACTCCTCTTGTGGATTAGCTGTTGTGATCCGCTCTGAGCCCACTTGTGGGGAGGGCAGAATGCAAACTGACATTAATAAATAAATATTAAAAAATTTTGTCCCGGTTTTGTGGCTGCCTGTTCCTGAAAAGGTGATATATGAAGGGTGGTCTTTAAACCTTGATCCAAATAGCAGGATGAGCATGTTCGGTTCAGTCGACGGTCCATGCAAGCAGATGCTGCATCGGCAGTGTGTTCCAAATTCAGTTGTCGGGGCCGTGATTTTTATGTCTGCTAATCAATGCAAGTGCTTGTTGTTTGGCAGGGATATCTGTGTACCGGCCCAGCTGCTTCCTGTGCACATACTTGTATCATAGCCTTGATATCTTATCACATGATTCTGATATAAATATTTGCAGTTGAAATGGCCAGATCTCATCAACAGCCATGATATTTCAGCTGAAATAGCCAACTCTAGTCAACAGTTAGGACCTTCTGCTTTGTTAAAAGATATTGGCACAGAATAAGATATTATTGATACTAAGATATCATCATCATCATCATCCTAAACTGGTCTACTAGGAATCCAGGAGGATATTCTTAGAGGACTCTCTAGCAGTGCAATCGTAAGCAGAGTGAAGCCCTTTTAATTCCGTTGAAGTCAGTGGGCTTAGAATTGCTCTTTGAATCATCTACAGTTCAAAGGATGAGATAGTTTGCTAACTTTTGCATATGTTTTTGTAAATTTAATCCTGAGTTATAAATTTCCTGGGCTTTTAAAATTTTGTTAACAATAATAATCACTGAAAGGGGGGGGGGGAAATCTGCAGAACTGCTGGTATGCATTGCTGATATCAATGTTGCTTTAACTGAGTTTGTCATCTGAGACATGCCTTGTTCCAAACAAAAATTAACAAAAGATTCCTACAAAAGATACAAGACATGAGCCATCACATTGTATTTTGGTAGGTGCTTTAAAAAGGGATTCACTTAAGTTTTTCATTAGCATATAAACAGTAGTATTTGCATAGAAATAGGCACACTCATTTTTTTGGCAGCAATTATGGGCTCACATATGCTACAAATCTAAACATCTTATTGGTTCTGACCCTTCAGATTAAACTTTCATTTTTGTGCAAGCAGTTGAGAGCAACAGTTAATTTATACTCATATTTATAGAGCTTACATTTATATTTATAAATAATAGATCCTTGAAGTAGGTACTGTATGTGAAAAACAGTCTGACTAGTTCCATCAAGAATGAAAGGATATGAAGTTCAAATCTTCTGAAGCCTACCAAATTTGGGGCTTGAATGTTCCCCAGAAGTTGAAGCCCCTTGAAATCATACGGACAACTTATTGATGAAAGAGGGAGGAGAGGTGGGGTTGACTATAGCCCCCCCCCCCAAAAGAACAATTATAGGGCTTTTTGCCTGCAAGGGTCCCCAACTTCTGGTACTACCTTTTTTAATGGTCATAGAGGACTGGGGAAGGAAGTGAAAGCTATGAAATGATATATTCTACCAGGGGAGTATGCACAAGCTACAACCCAATGATTAGTTCAAAGTCATCCACAATGTTTCATGATAGAGCAGAAATTTGAACCAAGATCTCCATGATTCCTGCCCAACATTCTAGTAACTATAATTACAGTAATCATCTTTGGGAAAGGAGGACCAAGTATGGGTTCCATCATTTATGGAATGCTGACAGGACAAAAAGGGGATGTAGCGTGGTAGATGTAGTATGGCAGACATTTTATGGCAATGGGGATCTGTAGGGATGGGCACGAACCAGAAAAATGTGGTTCATGCTGTTTCATGATTTGTGGCTGAACCACAAACCGAGCCACAAATTGAATTGAATTTGCAAACTGAACTGGTTGTTGAAAGGCAGTCCCTTTAAATGGGGTTTGCAGAAAGCCTGAAAAAACAGCTGAGCTCAGCTTTAAAAATTATTTAAAAGGTCACTGCTTTAAAAGTTTGTGACAGTAGACCCATCATGAACTTCAGTTCATGCTTTTAGGCCCAGCCAGGTTCTAGTCTAATGATAAGAACATGCTCTTTACTTATCAAGGGTGCATGCCTGTGAGAATCTTGCACTCGTGCAGAACTTTCTTTGATATTAGAAGCTGTCCTTGTTTTCCAGATGCCAGCTTGGAAAGAGGGACAAGTATGCCAGGCAGAGAAAAGGCACTGCTGTTGTGTTGTGGGCCCTTTCTGCACCTGTATTTTGCCTTGGTTTCTGAACGCATCCTATTCTTCCGTTCTGCATTCCCTACCGCTTTCACTTTCAGGTTTTGTTGGGGCTATCTCTTGTTTCTACTTTTGTTTTACAGGAATCTGCATTCAGACTGCTTCCAGCATATTGTTGCCCCACAGCTACCAAAACTCCTTTTGCTGCAATTCTTCGTTCTCATTTGCTTTTGAATTGCTAATCCTTTCTAAAGTAGAATTGTTTCTGTGCGTATTTAAGTGCTGGCCACTGCCCTCCCCCATTTCTGCCTTTCTCTCTTTACGCTGATACCCTCTCCCTTTTCTGTTTTCTTTTCCTCCTTCTCCAAAGACAAAAGAGGATGTGTCCTCTAGCTCAGGAAAAACTTTTAAAAAGCCAGAGAGAACATAAGAAGGAATCAGGGGATCCCCTGTTCCCAAATGTGTCAGTCTTGCATGTATGGGCCTGGATTTCCCCCTCCCTCCCCCTTTTTTTTTTTTTTTTTGCAGAATCACAGAAGGAGGGAGGGGTTGGCAGCCAGTTAGCTAAAAATGTGGGGTTTGCTTGTAGAATGTATACAGAAGAGTGAAATAAATAAACCAGAGGTGAAAGAAACCAGTGCAGAGGGAATGTGTGTGACTGCAAAATCAACCCTTAAGGCTTGACTCCTCGGATTATCCGGAGCAAGCTGCCAGTGCAGAAAGAGCTGTGGTCTCGTCCACTCCCACCCTTAATTTTGTAACCAATGCTTCGTGGCATGGTGCCAACAATTGAATCTATGTGGAGATAGATAAGTGCTGAATCAAATTATAGTGCTGCCCAAAGCCTGCTGCTACCATTTCCACCTTCATCTATGCTTAGGAACCAGGGTAGCTTATCCTCTTGCTCCCCCAAGCCTCTCTAAAATCAGTGTGGGAAGCTACACATCTTATAGCATATAATATGACAGAAGAATCTTAACTCTTCTTGCCATGTTGTACCCCTACATTTTCACAATATTCTCGCCTCTGTTAAGCCTAATCATATTTTCTGGAAGGGCACTGGATCGTTAACTTAAGGTCAGCCTGAAAGTACAAGTGTAACTGTGCAAATAACTGGGGTACAACTGCAGTTTGAACTATTGGTGTTGGTTTCTAGTGATTTTGATGAAAATAGGCAACAGCTAAATTGCTGCCATGGAAACGTGTTACTCGCATCAAAAGCTGTTTGGGGCACTTCTTGGGAGAAAGTTCCATCAATATTGAAATGGGTAATTAAGGTGTTCTTACTGCAGTTAGTAGCTTAAAAGATGAAGTACAAAGAGGAACAGCATAGTATTGTGGACAGATGGAGACCCTTGTCTGATTTTGGAACTTCTGAATGCATTAATGCTTTTTGGAAAGTGATTTTGTACTGTATTTTAACTTTTAGAATGACATTTAATAAAATAAAAAGTTAGAGCAAAGGCACAGTCATCATAGGGGTGGTATCAGAAATGGCCTACCTGAGCTGACTCATTCCATCCTATCTGGTCCTTTAACATCCACAAGTACATTCTATGTGGATCAATGAGATCACATTGTATCACTCCACAGTCTCACCAGCTGTGATGTGACGGCAATGTGACCAATCCATTTGGCTGAAGATAATAAGTCCTGGAATAGGATGACCCATCATTAATAAAACTTTGTTGGTCTTAAAGGTGCCACTGGACTCAAACTTTGTTCTGCTGCTTCAGACCAACACAGCTACCCACCTGAATCTTCCATCATGGGGATGTCATTTTGGACAGCATCCTAATGATTTTAAAATGCACTCCCATTCTTGCTGAGCTACATAAATTATTAGGCAAAGGGGGAGATTAGTACACAAAACTGCTCCTCTTGATATATCTACTCACTGGCTGTCCTGCTACTGGTGATTAACTGTTCTGATTTGTGTTAAGCTGTCTGCTTATAGCTCATGACTTTCAATGAACATTCACTAGTTAAATGGCATATCTCTATGTGTAAACCCCTTTGCTTTCAGCTGCAACAGACTATTACACTTATCTCTCAAAATCCATCATACATCAAACAAATAGATGGGAACAATTAAGATTCATTCTTCTATTAGGCAAATACTTTCAGCAACTGTTCATGGAGATGTTTATTTGTAGAACACCAAGCATCTGCAGTCAGGATATACAGCAAATCTATTCTGTCTTTGCTCTGTTATGTTATTGTTTGGGGGGAATGCTTATACTAGAGGAGGAACTGCTTCAGAAATAAGCTGAGTTTAAGTCACTGGAGCCATCCTGGTGACACCGCAGTGACTTGATACTTGGCAGCATTTTATGATGCTTCTCTGTACACTGTCAGGTCAGAATAAAGATTAATTTTAAAAATGTCACTTCCTTCCACAGGCAAATATTATATTTCAGATATTTAGCTCTTCTGCATTTCCATTATTGGACTATCACTTACTTGAATCAGATATTTTAACTTTAATGGTTAATGATTCTGCAGCATGAGGATACTACTGTTTCCAAAAACCTATTAGCGTGGAATATAACTGCTGGGCATGCACAGTGTTGGTTATATACTTATATAGGAACTCAACATCAATCAGAGAGCATGCATAGTTAATGCACCAGGTAAGAATACAACGATGGCAATGTCGAATTGTTTGAAAATGTGAGAACAGCATCAGGCATTTTGTTTCCTGATTCCTCACACCAGAAAATTTATTTCTGAACTTACGAAAAGAAAGCCCATTGGAAATGCAAAAGAAAACTAAAATTCTTATATAATATGATAAAAAAAAGGTAGTACAACTTGAATGGTGATTTGGAAACTTTTTAATTTGGGCTGTCCAAATGATTTGTCAAGTTGACATTCCTCCTCTGATTATAAAGGGTCATTTGAAACATCGCCAGGAACTGATTTACTCCACCCCGGTCAGATTACCTCTACTTGTTTGCTTTTGATCCAAATACTTCCACAGTCTTTAGTTTGTTGCCTCTCTCCTACCCACACTTTCCACATCACCATGTATACTATGCAGCTCATGGCCAATCTCTCTCCAAGAGCAGAAAACAACCTGCACATCATCACCATGATGAACATCAAAAGATGCATCCAGACAACACACTGGGGGCCAATTTCAATGCACATGAGGATATTGATCCAGATGTGCATCTGGATCTTCATAGGCTACACCTGTGAAGGTCATCCAGATCTTTGGTGGTGGTGGTGGTAGAAAGTGCCTTTAAGTTGCAGCTGACTTATGGCAGGCAACCCGATAGGGCTTCCAAGGGATGAGACGTTCAGGGATGCCTGGCTCATCCAGATCTTTATTAAATACAATGTTAAAGTTTACTTAAATAACTTTACCACAATCCATGTACTGCTTCTTGTTCAAATCTCCAAGATAGCTATATTCCTTTTGGTGAACACCTATATTTCTGATCACCCTCCCCTCAAAATTCTTATCCTACCCTGGAAAATGTAGTCCTTTTTCCAGACTGGATTAGACCACCTGGTTTATGGCATTTTAATGTTTCTTTTCTTCAGGATGAGACTTTTAAAAACCAGATGATGGCTGAGTTATCAGAGTATTTTAATATTAATCAAGGAGCAGCTAGTATTTGTGCAAACTGAATGTGATGTTTGTAAAGCTTTTATTAGAGGGAGAATCGCTGCATATGCTTGTCATAAGAAGAAGCTTAGAGAAATGAAAGAAATAACTTTGAAAGAGATTGAAATATCTGTTCAGTCAATTTACTGTATCTCCCACATCAGATCTTTATCGGGAACTACAAAAAAAGTTAAATACAAACTAAATAATATGCTATCAGTGAAAGCAGAATACGCTTTAACTTGTCTGTGCCAGTCATATAGGGAAAGTAGTGAAAAGACCAGGTAAAATTTTTAGCATATCGTTTAAGACAGCGAGATCTGAACATGTGCCCACATAATGAATGCAAAGGCACAAAAGCTGCACATACACTTTAAATGTACCTGGTTTTGAAGGGATCATGGACTGCTTATGATGGGCCTTGGGTACCTGGAATCTTAGCAAACAAACAAATTGCGAGCAGCAACAGTGGCTACCTTAACCGTAGGGGGAGATGCTGTATATGTGTCAACACCTCTTCTGGTTAAAGTATGGAAGTGACATCACCAATGTTCTAGGAATTTTTGCCATAGAGACTGGAAAATTCCTAGAGTGTTAGTGACATCACTTCCTGGGTTTACATGGAAGAAATGTTGGAGCATACACAACATCTCTCCCCCCCCCCCCCCCCAATGATCTGCCTCAAAGTCTCTTGTGGTTTGGTGGCATGCACCTGGCAACGCTACCGACCAGCGACCACACTAAACAGTGTTAACGACATGCAAAACTAATAGAAGCATTGCTTGTTTTAGATCTGAAACAAAACATCAAGTCAATGATACAAAGGCCCACTCTGCATCTAGCATTTGCTCCATTGTTTTACCAAACACACACTGGAATAGAAAAAGATGCGGCTCAAAATCACATTCAAATACTCCAGGCCGAGGCCATACTGACTGCAGAGTCACCCTTGAATGGCCATAAAATGGCCATAAATCTATGCAGACAGACACCATAAAACCGAGAGATCAAACAAAGAGAAAGTGGCATGTAGTCTGGACACTACCATAAAATTCGATCATCAATCAGAGTGAAAGTGGCATGCAATATAGAGCGGAATTTTTGTTCCAGTGTGGGCTTGATAAGACAGCAGAGCAAATGCTAGATGCAGATTGGGCCAAAGTACCATGATTTGAAAAGGAACTCTATTGCTAGCAGGGAAACTGTGGCATGGAAGTAGCAGGAAGCGATGCGGGAACAGAAAGGAACAGTGCCCACATTCCCCAGCCTCAAAGAATGTGCTGCTGTTGTTGCTGCCTCTCCCCACCTCCCCTCACACTTCAGCTCTGTAGCACTGCATACAAGCACAGATGCTGCAGAGGTACTGATGGGCTTCTCATGGTCCAGACCCCCCCCCCCCCCCCGCTTTTTTCCCCTTCCCAGCTGAGCCATGGTGTTCCCTCTAAAGCGAGTTAGTGTGAGCTAGCTCACAGTTTTTTAGCCTCCAGCTCATACATTTTTGTCCTAACTCAGGAAGAATGGCTCCAGAGCAAATTAATTGATGCAGTAGCCAAATTGCTTGCTCACAACTTTCATGCCAGTAGCTCACAAAGTAGAATTTTTGCTCACAAGACCCCCACAGCTTAGAGGGAGCGTTGGTGGCAAGTTATGCTGTGGCTCAGCTCTGTGTGTGTGTGTGTGTGTTAAAGTGGAAAGAATGCAGAGGTGGAGTTTAATTCCAACCCCTCCTAGTATTGGGTGCAGGCAGAATATCCACATGGATGGTGTTCCTTTGAGCTAGATCAAAGGAGGTTTTACTTCTGGCTCAAAGGGAAAGAACCGGGTGCACAACATTGTATGAAACTCCCACTCAATTCAGAGGTTTCTTATGTCTTATTTGTAAATATATATATATTATTTATATATATATATATATTCAGTGCAGCTGCTGCTTGGTCCCCAACTAAGCCATGAGCAAAGCCCTTAAATGCTGAAGTGAAACAAAATAATAATAATAATATAATAAAAATAAACCCCCCATTACCGCAATGAGCTGGAACAAATGTTTCTCTTGCTTCTTGCAAGTTATCTGTTTTATTTCTGTTTATGGGGAGTGGGAAGGTGTTTGCCTCAGGAGGCTGTTCAAGCATCAATTTTTTTAATCAAAGCAGCCAGTCCTGCTTCACTTCTCACTGAAATTAATGTGAGTATATTTTTTATTTGGGTATTCCATATGTTTCCATATACCACAGATAAGAATCTGCCCACAAATAGGAAACTTTTCTTGCATATCATCTGGGTAATAAGCTGCAAATTTTTTTGCAGAGGAGGAAAGCTAATTCTGGTTGATGGTATTTGAGATAGATTAAAAACTCTTAACTGCTCCTGAAAGCCCCTTTGTTTTTCGGCAGGCATTCTGCTAAACTGCAAGGCAGCTATCAATAAACTCCCATTTCTCTCCATGTTGAATGGATATTTTTTAAAAAAGGTATTTTAAACCTTGCTTTCATACAATGTGGCTCACTTCCAATTAATTGCTTACTTATTTCATTCTGCTGTTGAGACTCAAAAACACCGAAAATCTCATTTTCCAGCCATTATACTTATCTTCTTTTCCCACATGTAGAACATCTGTAAGCAAGTAAGATGTAACAATGAGATAAAAGAGAATGAAATGTCAAAAGTTTACATATTTAAATGATTATGATGTAGCAAGGCTGTTATGATTATTAGCTGGTAGGGCTGACCTTCGGCATTCTGGTGTCCTCATCAAATTCTGGGGCCCTGATCCATCTAGAGATAGTCATGTTTAAGTCTTAATGAAATCAGTGGGGGCTCAATTTACTCTCAGTGAATTTGTCCTATTAATTTGACCAGGCTTGACTAATTATAGCTGGATTGGAGCCCCAAAACCTTGAAATCTGTGTTCTTCCCTTGCCTGTTCTGAGACACAGGAGCTTGATAGGACAGTAAGAGTGTGCATAAAATCCCAAATTCAATTTCTGGCATGAGCAGATAAAAAAGGAATCCCCCCCCCCCCCCGGAAACAGGCATAGCTGCAGCCAGACAGAGTTGATGGCCTCAACAGGCTGAGTCAATATACAGCATTTCTCTCAAGTGCTTGTCAGACATTACAAGCCCATGTACCAGGAGCCTACTGATCATGCATAGATCCTCCCAATAGCTGTGGTCATCCTGTTGTGTGAACAGGAGCAACACATGTTAGTACAGATCTGATATCCACAAACTGACCACTGGATTTTTTTCAGGATTCACATTCATGCACACTGATGCTGTATTTGTTTATTTATTTACTTCATTTTTATCCCAGCTTTCTCTCCAGTAGGGTTCAAGGTGGCTTACATCATCCTTCCCTCCATTTTATCTCACAACAGTGAGGTTAGTTAGGCTGAGAGTGTATGACTGACCCAAGGTCACCCAGCAAGCTTCCATGGCAGAGGAGGGAGTTGAACCTGGGTCTCCCAGGCCCTAGTCTGACACTTTAACCATTGTACCATGCTGGCTCTCAGCACATGGTAAATAAGCATGTAGCCTCTTCATATCACACAGATTTGGGAGAATCACAGGTAGTGTGAGTTCCCGAGATGTGCAGTTGGTAGACTCCCAGTATATGCAATAGTAACATCTGAAAAAAAGGGCTTTAGTCAGAAGGTTGCTTTCAGAAGCAGGCCCATGCTGTCCTAGTCCTTGGTCTTAGTAAGACCCATTATGGAAGGAATGCAATTGATATGATAATTCTTGATGGAATTTTGGTCTTGCAGCAGTCAAGGAGGCAAACACCTGTAAGGTTGCCTTATAAAATACCCAGCAATTCCTGATAATACAAACAGAAGCATTTTCATGGTCTTATATGTTAGGACTCATTGGGACTTAGGTAGGGCTGTGGCTCCATCTATCTCTCTCTATAATAATTCTCTGTTGGTGGTGGCATGCTCCTGAACATTCCACATGCCGTCCCAGCCTTTGGTCCCCTGGCCTGTCAATCAGAAGCTGTCCCTATCCACTGGCTGTGAGTACTTGCATGCCATTGGCTGGGTGCTGGGTCCGTTCCCTGCCCACTCCTTCAGCCTCTGTGCCCTGTCAGAATTTCTGGCAGACGGCTTTTTCTCTTGACAAAGACACTTCTCTAGCTTCACTCCCATGGGGGGATTAACTGTTACCTCAGTGGCTGTTAGTAGGTGAAACGAAATGGCAGTTACCTGTGTTTATAAGACGGCTGCTATCTGTGGTTTGTTTAAAATGTTCCCCCATAAGGTTCAATTGAGCTGTAGTTCCAGAGAGGGGCCTGGTTAGTAAGGTAGGTTGATGCTTTGCTGGGAAGGAGATAGGGTTGCCAACTCCAGATGGGGAATTCCTGGAGATTTGAGTAGTGGTACCTGGAGAGGGTGAGTTTGAGGAGAGGTGGGGCCTCAGACAGGTACAATGCCATAGACTCTGCCCTCCAAACCAGCTATTCCTTCTTGGGGAACCACAGTTGCCAACCTCCAGGTGAGGGCAGGAGATCACTCAAAATTACAACTGCTCTTCATGTAGCAGAGATCAGTTCCCCTGGGGAAAATGGTGGACTCTATGTCATTATACCCTGCCGAGGTTGCCACAGCAAATTGATGCTGAATGTCCAAGACCTTGGCACTCTCCCAGAGCCTCTTTCTAGAGCCTGTTGTATTTATTTCCACAACGGGCCTTATTCCTAGTGTGTGTGTGTGTGTGTATATGTGTGTGTGTGTGTGTGTATATATATATGTGTGTGTGTGTGTGCGTGTGTGTGTGTGAAAGTCCCCTCACCGTAAAATCAACACCCAGGCCAAACTGCTGGACCTAGAAACACCAAATTCAGGGAGAGCACTCCTACTATGGCGTAGGTGCTCACTAAGAAGGGATTTTTAGAAATTCAACCCCTAAGTAGGTCAAAAGGGGAAAAATGTGCTTCCCCATTGATTCCTATGTAGCTGCCAGGCTGCTGCCACCTTGCACACCCCACTTTTTGATTGGTCGGCTGCAGAGCTCAGTGTTCTGAGGTAAAAACAGGAGCCTGCAGACAGTTGAGGACAGTTACAGAAATCAATTATTCAATTCTCCTGAATAGACATTTCTCATAACAGCCAGCATGGCAATTGAGTTTATGAAAGTTCATGGGGAGATTGTAAAGGACCTTTCTAGGAGCCATTTTGATGCATGACTCCCTCATGAACCTGAAGAAATGACCACCACATCACCACTCCCTCAGACCAACTCCCTCTCACACCTCTCACCACTCACTACCCTCAAGAAAGCTCCTGGTAAACACTGAGCCAGATAACTTCCAACTCTACAAGGAGGAGGCAATTTAGGAATACGGCAAAGTTCAAGAGGCTGCAGTTTTCCCTCAAGGTCTGCCAGACACTGAAGATGGCAGGAATTAACAGATGACTGCTTCTCACATGGACAGTTCTGTGTGGCCTGCTCCAGAGTGAGCTCACCAAGCAGCCTGGTGATCCCAGCACCTGAGGGCAGAGCCTCCAATATGGTCTACAGAGAGGTCCTTCAGTGGAGAAAAAAAAACAGTTATGTATGTCTCACTTTGTTTTTTACACTACAGTCTTCTCCATTAGAATCCCTACAACAAATTTTACATTTCAAACTTCACATCATCAGTATTATAACTGGATTTATGGAACTTAAATACTGTAGTGAAGCACAGGTGTCAGGCTAGTGCTTTCATATTTGCTTTGCATGCAAAGGGTCCTAGCTTCAACCCCTGGCTTCTTCAGTTAAAAGGGTCAAGTAACAGATGATGTGGAGGACCATGAGATCCTGGAGAGCCACAATACTGACTTTGATGGACCAATGGTCTGATTCAACACTAGGCAGCGCTCTCTCTCTCTCTCTCTCTCTCTCTGTGTGTGTGTGTGAGAGAGAGAGAGAGAGAGAACTTCTACGTATGAGCAGAGTGTTCAGCCTGTCTTCCCCTCATGGAGTAATTTCAGCCACATGTGAGAATTGGAAACAAAGATTCCAGATTAAGGAAACTATGAAACTGTTGTTTCTATTCTATTTTTACTTAGTGCCATGATTTTCATCCCACTTCATCTAACTCCTCTCCTCCCTCCCCATTCAGAAATATCCATATCTCTAAAGCGTATTTCTGCCATCTTGGTGGAGAACCAGTGTGGTGTAGTGGCCAAGAGCAGCAGAGTCTAATCTGGAGAATTGAGTTTGATTCCCCACTCCTTCACATGAAGCCTGCTAGGTGACCCTGGGCCAGTCTCATTTCTCTCAGAACTGCTTGTTGTGGGTAGAGGAAGGGAATGTGATTGTAAGCCACACTGAGACTCCTTATGGCGTGAGGGTATAAAAACCTACTGTTCCTGTTCTTCTAGACTGAACCCTTATACTTTTCAGTCTACAATATAACATGGATTTTGTAGCTAGAGGTAGTTCACCTTATGCCTGTCTACCAGTTTACCACTTCCAGGTGAATATGTGAACTGGGTCAGTGGAAAAAAAAATACATTTGGGGTGATAAGAAAATTCCAGCTCCGGTATGTGACGCATACTCGTTTGTCCTAGCAAATCATCACTGACGGGTGTACTGACTAATGTGCGATCCTTTGAAATCTTATGTGACTAATCAAATACTGCTAAATCTGTGCTAATATCCTCTTAATATATTCAGATGTTGGGTGATGCTACATCAGTTATTCTACCATGCATAATTATGCATGCATTGATTATGATAAAAACAGACATTTCAAATTTGGTAAGGAAAGGCAAGACATAAATGTTTTACTAAAAAAAAGTTATAAACCATAAATGGCTGCCAATTTGAATATGAGAGCAGCCAAATCAAGAACACAGGGGCTTAACTTTGCCCAAAACCAATTTTCCAACTCAAGATACCTCTTTCCCTTCCCCACCTTCTTTTCTCTAGGAAAGGTCTAGATTGAGCAGCACCCTTCACGTCCCTGTGACATCCACCACTTTCCTGTGTCATAGAACAGAGCTTCTCTTGTCTTTATCTACTCCCTAACTATTCTCCTCTTTCCCTTAACTAAATTCCCCTTGAAACATTTTTTTTGTTTTAAATCTGGCTCCCTTTCTATTCTGTCACCTATACAAAATGGCTAGGCAACATATGGCATGTGTTCCCATAGATTTTTTTTTTTTTACTAAATTTAAAAACATAAGAGAAGCCAATGTTGGATCAGGCCAGTGGCCCATCCAGTCCAACACTCTGTCACACAGTGGCCAAAAAAAGCAGATGCCCTCAGGAGGTCCAGCAGAAGGGCCAGGACCCAAATTTCACCCAAAGAGAAATTTGAAGTCTGGAGAGTCCCAAATCTGAATCCTTTTGAGAAAAGACAACACTAGGGATGGGCACAAACCAGCTCATGAACTAAAGTTCCTTATGAATTTTGGCTGGTTTGTGTTTCACTAAGTGAAGTCTGTGGCAGGTCCACTGGCACGAACTTTCCACAAACTTTCTAGCTGTTCATGCCAGTTTGTAAACTGGTTCATTTCCAGACAGACAGTCTCCACTCAATCTAAATGTTTGCAAAACTTCAAACCAACAAGGGGCTGGAACTTGGATAGCATGCAGAGGAGCATCTGGGGGAGGTCCTCTGTGACTTTGATGTCTCTAGCTTGCACAGGTGGTCATTTTGACAGGTGCAGGTTCAAGAGTGTTTAAAACGAATGCTGTGCAAGCGAGCATCACCAAACTCACCGAGGATCTCTGGCTGACTTTCCTCT
Source organism: Lepidodactylus listeri (assembly GCA_029233225.1). Taxonomy (NCBI): domain Eukaryota; kingdom Metazoa; phylum Chordata; class Lepidosauria; order Squamata; family Gekkonidae; genus Lepidodactylus; species Lepidodactylus listeri. Next base: position 51,629,851 of record JARCFY010000001.1, on the reverse strand, counting down.
AACTTCCCTCCAAGTTTGGTGAGGATTGGATTCATAGGGTCCCAGTTACAGCCTCCCAAAGAAAGTGCACCCAGGAAATTGCTTACTGGGGAAATGGCTCCATTTTCCCGGTTCATGCCCATCCCTAGACAACACTGTCTTCATATTGCTAAAAATGTCTCAGTGTCTATCCTGCACCCTTCTAGGTTGCCACCTGATCTTGTATAAAGCAAGATTTGAAGTAACTTTGGAGATGAGACACTGCAAATTGATTTTTGCAGGAAGCCAACAGTTTAGTCTAAGCAAGCAAAACTTCTCTGAGAAGAATCTATAGCCCAAACTTTGATATTTTCATGAAGGCAGAACAGAAAATGTTATGAGCACTGATTCACAAGTGGCATCTATGACAGAGCCCTTAAAACAAACTAAAATTTAAAAGGGAAATAACTGAATTCCAGTTTAGAACACCTATTTCTCCCACTTGGCTAAAAGAAAAAAAAAGTCAAGTTTTCCTAGCTCCCTTTCACTATTTGCTTTTTTGACCTTTCTGTCAAATTATTCCATATGTTTATTACCTTTTCTGTGAAATATGTCAGTTTTGGTTCATTGTTTGCTTTTCATTTCCTGTTTAGGCTATATCCTGCCCTTGGATGTTTAACTGTTAGCTGCTCTGAGTAGCTGGTCTCATAGCCTTTTATTACAAAAACTTCTGATTGAATACATCCCTCTACCAGTCTCCCTCATTCCTCAGAGAAATCTTTTCCCCCCTTCCCCTTCTCTATTAAACTTAAGCCTACTGATAAAATCATTTTTGCTGTTTACATGTAGCATGTAGAAGTTTAATTGTAATCCTTGATTGTTTAATCTTACAGTTCCTCCTTACTCATAATTGTCAACTGGTACAAACCAGATGGTTCCAAACCTTTTCACTGATTTTCTCTGGTCAATATGCTAATCCCCTGAGAGTCTGGCCTGAAAACCATTATTCCACACTAGTTTACAATGGTATCATATAGCCTAAGTACAAATATTATTTTTTCTGCACAGTATAATTAAAATTCTCTTAAACGCCGCCACAAAATGGCACTTCTTATTTTATTTCTGTTTCTTCCGGTGTGTGTGAAAGATAGCATAAGATTGGTAAATTTGTATGGGAATAGGATGTACAAGAGAAAATCCTCCATTGTGTCAGCAACTGTGTGGCCCAAGCACACATTTCCTTAGGTGCCTTAAAGAAAGGTTAGGTGCGTAGCATTTGCAGGGGAAAATCTGAGGGCAAGAGAAGCGAGCTTAAAGGGTCCAGAGAGGCCTGGGCTACTTCCAGCTTTTGAGCAGCCTAGACGTAAAAATAAGTTGCTTATCAAATGCCAACCCCCCAGGTATCTAAATATGAGGCTCCTTTGACCTTGAAGCCCTGGCTTTGGTGGTTAAGGTTGCCAACCTCCAGGCACAACCTGGAGATCTTCAAGAATTACAAATGATCTCCACACTACAGAGGACAGTTCCCCTGGAATGAATGGCAGCTTTTGACAGTGAACTATATTGCATTATATCTCACTGAGATCCTTCTCCTCCCCAACCCCCACCTTACATATGCCCACCCCCAAATCTCCAGGACTTTCCCAGCCCAGAGTTAGCAACCCCTCTGGCAGTCCTTACAGCTCTGAGGTGCTGACTGGTTTAGAAGTCCATAAGAATCTACTGGCCAGGACTGCCAATCTTTCTTTTTTTCCCAGGGAAAAGAGAGGGGAAGAAAAAAAAAACAATCAGGGACACTCTCACATGGAGAAATTTTATGGCTACCAAAGCCCCAATAAACTAGTGTACTGTCTCTTTAAAGCCTACATTCTGGAACTTTTCAGGGTGGAACCTAGGGAGGGGGAGAGGCATCACAAATGCCAAAGTCGTGACATAACCACATTCACAACACTTTAGGAATTTCCCGTCCCCCGTGTCTACTTTAAAGACCACAGAGACCAGGAAATTCCTAGAGTGTCACGATAACCCAGAAATAACACCATGGCATTTGCAACATTGCCGCCGCCCCCCCCCCCCCATTTTTCTCCCACTGCTCAATAGATTAAGTATGGGTAGTGGGTGGGAGCAGAAGAGTTGTCCTCTGCAAGCAGGTGACTGGCGTGTCTACGCCACCTCCCCTGCCCATGCAGGCTCAGGCCAATATAATAAAATGAATCCATGATGGGGGGGGGGGGGTTTACATACAGCCTTTTCATTCAGGACATTTAGCCTTCTCCTTTCAAATCCAGCAGGAGGCAGCCATTTTCTCTTAGTAAGAGGAGATAGTCTGGAGAAGCAGCTTCACACAGGTAGGAGGCTCACAATGAAATTTTGATGGAGCAGTTTCTTTCTTATGTGAAGGAAGAAATACAGTCCAGACTTTTCATTGGTTATGCAGAACTGCGGACAGCAGGTGATTCCATCATTAACTCAGCTGTTAAAGAGTAAGCTGGAACTCCCCCACCCAATATAAACTTATTTGGTCAAAGAAAACCACTTTTTCTTCTGTCCAGTCCTGTACACTTTCCTGGGAGTAAATCGTATCGAATACAGTTCTTATTTCAGATTAAACATGCATAAGATAACACCATTAAGATGCTCTGCACATGCTCTCATTTTGTTAGCAGAACTTGTGAAAAATGTTAACTCCTGAAAATCTCTTTTCTGGAACCAGGAAGCCTTGCTCAAGTTTAGGTTGGTTGTATGTAGTAGTTAGGGTTGCCAAGTGTATTTAACTTACCGGCGGGGGGGGAAGCTCCGCTGGCCGGGAGCTTCCCCGGTGCGCACGCAAGGTGCGCACGCCAGGTGGCGTCACCGGAAGTGATGTCAGCAAGTTGGGGGCGTTGCCAGGGCGATGCTCTGGCAATCGCCCCAAAACTCTATGGTATCATAGAGTTTTGGGGCGATTGCCAGAGTGTCGCCCTGGCAACGCCCCCAACGTGATGGCGTCACTTTCGGGTGACGTCATTACATGAGGAGGTCGTCCAGGCTGGACGACCTCGGGGGTGGGGTTTCCCCCACCGGCCAAATGCTGGCTGGCGGATTTGGAACCCCTAGCGGGGGATCCCCCACCCCCCGGGCTGACTTGGCAGCCCTAGTAGTAGTTAACATGTGGCCAAAGGCCTCCTTGCTAGGTATTGCTTTACAGCATAGAAAACGAGTTATTCTGGTGGGGTTTGGTAAGATCTGGATCAAATGGAGACGTGCAGGGGTCATAGCCTTTTTTATCTCAAACACTGTGCTCATAGTGTCATCCTAAACAGTTAGATCCTTCTAAGCACATTGAAATCCATGGGCTTGGAAGGTTTTAACTCTGCTTAGGATAGCAATGAAAGAAACTTTGGTTGTGATGTTTCCTGGACATGTGTTTGAATTTCTGCTATTTAGTTCTGGCTACTTGTCCCCAACATGACCTGTTGGGTTTCTGCTTTAGAGGTCATGAGGTAATTAATTTTCTTTGCCTATTCCATACTTCGAGCTCATTGCTGAGATTGACAGTTGGTAGCTTGACATGACCAGCTACACCATAAGGGCTTCAGTGGAGACCTCTTATTCATTTCACATGGTGACTCTATTGACATAAAATAGCAAAATAATTAGTTTATGCTAGTAATAGTAATAGTAATACGTTTTGGTTACAACTGACCTTGGCCAAATCTGACATGGTGACCTAGAGCTGCAGAGCTCCTGTATCCCATTACTAATGCCCTGAGCCACTGAGAACCCCGCAACAATAATATCATTGATAAGCCTCAAATTTGCTGTAGCGTGAGTTTCCTTTCCTCGGCCTTTATTTATTCACTCTAATCAAATTAGGTGTTCATGGTGTAAATTCAAAAACATTTTCAAATCCCCTCAATGTCTTTTTTGTTTGCTCCCTAAACCTGATGCTGAACCCAAAGGTGATTCATTTGGTAGGCTGTTTTTGTTTAACTTTATGATTGTATTTTTTTTTTTGACTGATGCTGATGTTTAAAGTTGGTACTGGAGAAATCCTATAATTTTTTTTCTGATTTCTTTCAGTGATTGTGGATGTAAGATATTTAATCTTTTATTTGTCTATTATTGTTTTGTTTCTTCAATAAACTCTGAGTTTGGAATTGCACAATTTTTGCATTAGTTGCAATAAAACTAATTTAGCTATCTTTTTTTTTCTTTTCTTTTTTTTAAGAGAGAGCCTGAAGTCACCCAGTAAGCTTCATGGCTGGGTGTCTTTCAGTTGTGGTCTGACTTGCTAACACCACTCTTAAACTAAAAGTAAATGAAATTAAAGTTTCTTCCTTGTGATTTATTAGATAATGTCTCATTGGTTCCCATTTTATTGAAGATAGTATTTGGCAAGCCTTCAAGGCAAAAAAAAAATCTATAGTGAGGGCTACTACACATAGCCTCAGAAATTACAAAAAGTCTACAAAACCTGTTTGACCAGAGACCATGGCAGGACATACAAATGAACTTCAGCCAGCAAAGGAATGACTTCATTTTATTTTAAACACTATTGTATATACATGTCATATAAAAGCTATATAGTTTTTCCTTTTGACAGCTGGAATTTGCAGTGCGGTTCTCATCCCCACTGGACTTCTTTTTTATTTTTTTTTGCCAATGTGCATTTGAACTAGGCCTTATTTAGGAGATGCTGAAAGAAATCTGCAGCCAAGGGCATACATGGACAAACTCTGTGCTGATCTCATGGCTCTGTCCTTGTGGTCATTTGAGCCTCCTGAGCAGTCAGGAAACATTTTAGCTGCTCATCATCACCACTCTATTCATTTAATAATCTTTCAAATGCCTACCCACTGAGAACTGACACATATTTGAACACAGTTCCTGGCATAAATACCTCCAAAATTTGTTGACTGTAAGTTTTCTTTGCACTCTTCTCCCACACACTTCTTGAATGACAGAAGGAACATACTGCCGTGGGACTTCTGTCTTCAGCAGCTGTATGTGTATTAGCGAAAAGTAGGTGTTCTTGTCTGCTCATTGCCACTTGGATGGTTCCCAACTGATAAATGGCTTTTAAAAGAAGGTTTTAATGGTACTTGCCAAGCTCACATCAGAATGAGCATACTTAATGCTATTTTTTAAAAATTAATCATTTATGCAAAAAAAAAAAAAAGACACACCCCAAACTGTGAAAGCTTTTGTTGGTTCTCTTGTTTCTTCTTCCTCTAATTCCAGCTGGGCAATCAACTACCTTTGTCAATAACTATAGCTATGGGAATTAATTTGATATAATCAAATTTCCCCCTTGCAAAAACCTTCATCTAGTTGTCTTTTTCTCCCTGGCCTGATATATATGACCTGATACAAACAACCCTGTATTGCTATCTAACAACCTAGATTTTTTTTTTTTTTTTTACTGAATCAGCTTCTGGAAACATACTTCTTTTTAGCAGATTGGATTGCTGGACCTGCATTATGTACATCTCCCTGTGCCTGTCAATGGCTGTTCCCTTCAATGGGACAATTTGAATTGGTTGTCCAGAATCTTCTGTCCCTAGGCACAGAGTTGTCAGTTATAGTGGTCTAGGGGTGCTTGTAGACTGGAAGAGAAGAAAGAAGGCTCATAGTGATGCCCAAATGTCTCCCCCCCCCAAAAAAAACCATGTTGTTTATGAGCCAGACTCACAACCCTACTGACATCTGGATCAACTCTTAATGAGCTTTCCCTCCAGCAGGCTTTTCTTCCAACACAACCCCTTTCTCACAGTCAAAAATCATGATTAACAAATTACTAATGCACAGGATCATTTTGCAAATAAGATATGGAACTCAAAATGCCATGAAGAATTTTATCAGCATACTTACTTGTACATACTTTTATTTATTGTTCAACAGTCCTTCTGGATTTCTCCAGTAGAGCTTCTGTCTATTTACAAATAAAAAAAAGTCTTCATATTTGTTGAACAACAATATGAGGACTTTGAAGCAGATCTTCTGTTTGGAGTTTTGTGCTTCCTGGATTCACATGAGCCTTTTTGTCCTTGCGACCCAAGGAACAGGGTGGTTAAAGGTGGAGTAAACCATGTGAAGGGAAAGGGTGCAGCAGCTTCTGCCCATATGCTCCAGACAGTTGTGAGTAGAAAAGAGCACATTTGATCCTGGCATTCACAAAATTTCCATTGAAGTCTGCCTCAAAGTGCTTGTGTTGTTGCTCAGCAAACACAAGGACAATAAGCACAAGGACTTTGTTACGTGTAAAAAGGCCCATGTATCTATTTCATCTTTGATTTCCCTGTGATCCATTTCTAGCCAGATCTAAGACTTATTTCTTCATTCTCTCTTCATCTCATATACTATAATCTTTCATGTGGCCTTAAAAATAAGTGTAGGAGGATTTCTGTACTTTGGACATTGTCACTGTGAAAGAATTGACAGATACTCAGTGATTAGTGAATATATGCCAATAGAAGATCAGAGAACTGAAATCAGAGAGTCCCCCCCATCACCATTTTTTTGATATTCAATTTATCAGATCAGAGCCAGTGGAAAACCCAAATCTTGCCTTTCCTTTTGATAAAAAATAATGGATTAAATAGCTATAAACTGGCATTCTGAAATATTAAATATAATCTATGTATGCTGGATGGTAGAAGAAGAGAAGAGGAGATTGGATATATACCCCACTCTTCATTCAGAGTCTCAGAGCGGCTTACAAACTCCTTTCCCTTCCCCTCCCCACAGCAGATACCCTGTGAGGTAGGTGGGGCTGAGAGAGCTCTTTCCAGAGTTGTCCTTGAAAGAACAGCTCTGACAGAACTATGGCTTGCCCAAGGTCATCCAGCAGCTGCAAGTGGAAGAGCAAGGAATCAAACCCAGTTCTCCCAGATTAGAGTTCATGCACTTAACCACTATACCAAACTGGCTCTCAATCCGCAGGTTATTTGATTCAGTGTAGAATACTGTTTAATTTTCATCCTTATATTCACACTCACTGGCTTTTAGACTACCATTCATATTACTGCGGTTTGGGGATTTGGAGAATATCTAAATGAAAAATAATTCCATAAAATCTTTGGAAAATGTGATATAATCAAATGGATTTCACATTATAATGCGTGTTAATCTCAGGGCACCTTGTTAGGAGAATTACTTTACTCCTGCATTGAAGTTCCCGTGTTCATTTGGCAATAATGATATTAACAGCAATGACAGCTTAATTATTCCTAAGGAACCTTTTTTTCTTACCTTCTTCAAATCTTATTTTATCATTCCAGAACACTGTGCTCAATTACTGGAAATACTTTTTGAAGTCATCTTGTAACTTTTCTTTTTAATTAGTGTAAAGAGTTACATCTCTCAATGCCCAGTTGAACCACTGATCATAACAGAATCACTTGATGACAATCTTCTTGCATATGGAATGTTTTAATTGGAAAGGCGCTCTTTGAAAACAACAAAATTAATGTATTGGTTGAAATCTAGCATACATATTATCATTTTAGCCCCCTGTGCTTCCCCCCACAGGCATTTAAGACTGTCAATTGAAAGTTGCAATATTTATACTTTGTATTATTTTTGGTAAGGTTCTTTTAATAATATGTGTTGTTGATGTTGTTGTTCATTTTTATTAATTATAAAATAACACACATGCATTTTTAAAGTAAGACCCCTTCCTCAGAGATTAAATAAATGTAACCTCACTTATAGTTCTGTTTTAATAAAGTCTGGGTAAACATTCCAATAATTAAGTAGAGTCTACTCCGTAATCTTATATAGACCATGTTATTAAGTTTGTCCATTTCTGCAGTGTTCAGTGCTTCATAAAGCCATTCTTGGATTGTTAAAGCTGCCAAATTCTTTCAGTTTCTGGCCCACACTACTCTGATTGCTTCTAAAGGATTTATGGTCAAGTAATTTATAGAAGATTGACAATCACTATGAAAGTCATTCAGTAAGATTAGTAATGAGTCTAGCAGTATGTTAACATGTATCAATCTTCCGTTTTCTTTCAGCCACTTAAACTGGTCCATTCCTTTTCTTATCAAATGTCACGCTGATATCAAATGGATAATATGTGGGAAGCCTATTTTTTAAAAAAAAAGGTCAGTGAGAGCTTGATTCCCCATTCCTCCACATGCAGCTGCTTGTGTGACCTTGGGTCAGTTACAAGCTCTTTCAGAGCTGTTCTCTCAAGAGCAATCCTGGAAAGAGCTCTCTCAGCCCTGCCTACCTCACAGGGTGTCTGTTGTGAGGAGGGGAAGGGAAAGGAGATTGTAAGAAAAGGACATTTGATAAGAAAAGGATTGGCAAGGCCGGCTCACTACAGCCATCAACGAGATCGCTCCCAGGTGCCCTCTTCGTCCTCGTAACAGGCTGGCTCCCTGGTATTCCCAGGAGCTACGCCAGATGAAACGAGAACTAAGACGGCTAGAGAGACGGTGGCGTCGAGCTTGCGACGAGGTGTCAAGAACATCTTATAGGACGCTTATGAAAGCCTATGAGATGGTGACCAAAGCAGCAAAGAGGGAGTTCTATGCTGCCGAGATTGCATCTGCTAGCTCACGCCCAGCACAATTGTTTAGAACAATTCGATCTTTAACAGTACGGCCGTGTGGCAGACCAAATGCAAGGGAATTGGAAATTGGCTGTGAGGCATTTGCGAGCTATTTTGCAGAGAAAGTCTTGACACTCCGCCGCGATCTCCCTGCCACAGTTGATACAGTGAGCGAACTTGAGGCCCCTTGCACACCTTCGAGTCCGGGGTTAGATGGGTTCGACTTGCTCGACCTAGAGGAAGTGGACAGACTCCTCCTGACTGTGCGCCCAACCACGTGCATCCTTGATCCGTGCCCATCCTGGCTCATTAAGGTGAGTCACGAGGGGTTGCAAGGCACTGCCCGGGAAATTATTAACACCTCCCTCTCTGAAGGGAAATTCCCGGGGGCTCTCAAGGAAGCAATGGTCCATCCTCTCCTAAAAAAGCCACATCTGGACCCGGCAGAATTGGCTAATTATAGGCCGGTGTCCAATTTGCCCTATTTGGGCAAATTAATTGAGAGGGTGGTGGCATCACAGTTGCAGGGCTATATGGATGAAGCTTCGGTCCTCGACCCCTTTCAGTCCGGTTTTCGCCCAGGGTATGGAACAGAGACGGCCTTGGTCGCTCTAACTGACAACCTCCGCCGGCATCTGGATCAGGGTGGTGGGGCGGTGTTGCTGCTGCTCAACCTGTCAGCAGTGTTCGACACAGTAGATCATCAGCTGCTGTCCCGCCGCCTTGCTGACGTGGGGATAGGGGGGCGGGCCCTTCAATGGCTCGTCTCATTTCTCCAAGGTTGGGGACAAAGGGTGGTGCTAGGGGAGCAGCAGTCCATGAGGCACCCACTTGAATGTGGCGTGCCCCAGGGGGCAGTGCTCTCCCCGATGCTGTTCAACATCTATATGCGCCCCCTTGCCCAGATTGCCCGGAAGTTTGGGCTGGGTTGTCACCAGTATGCGGCTGACACCCAGCTCTATCTGATGTTGGGCGGCCAGTCGGACTCTGGCCCAGAAGATCTAGACCGGGCGCTGCACGCCATGGCTGATTGGCTCAGGTTGAGCAGGTTGAAATTGAACCCGGTGAAGACGGAGGTCCTGTATCTGGGGAGTTGCAGTTTGGGGTGGGGGCTCCCGCTCCCGAGCTTCAACGGGGCACCATTGGTGCCGGAGTCGCGGGTTAGGAGTTTGGGAGTGCTCCTGGATGCCTCTTTGACAATGGAGGCCCAGGTAGCAGCCACTGCCAAGTCGGCCTTTTATCATCTATGGCTGGCGCGACAATTGGTTCCCTATCTCGATTGGGACGACCTGGCCACAGTGATCCATGCGACGGTCACCTTGAGGTTGGACTACTGTAACACTCTTTACATGGGGCTGCCCTTGGGGCTAACCCGGAAGCTGCAGCTAGTGCAGAATGCCGCAGCCAGGCTGTTGATGGGCCTCGCGAGTCGAGAACACATCAGGCCTGTGCTGGCGATGCTGCACTGGCTGCCTATAGTATACTGAGTTCGCTTCAAGGTGCTGGTTCTTACCTATAAAGCCCTATATGGCCAGGGTCCAACATACCTTAGGGACCGCCTTTCTCCATATATACCCCAGCGGGCACTGAGGTCGGGGTCAACCCATCGTCTAGAGGTTCCAGGCCTTAGGGCCACTAGGCTCACCAGAACGAGGGCCAGAGCCTTTTCGGTGGTGGCTCCCATCTGGTGGAATGAGCTCCCAGAGGAGATCAGGGCCCTGCGGGACCTTGTGCAGTTCTGCAGGGCCTGCAAGACGGAGCTCTTCCACCAGGCTTTCGAATAGGAGCCGCCACCGACAATCCCATCCATCAGGTATACCATCTATGATGTAACCGGCCCGAAATAGCCCTGGCGGGTGGCAGAGGGGATATAGAGACCTACCACTGAGTCGCCACTTTGATAATATGCTATAGGAAGCTGCTTGTAATCTTGTTAGTCATAGGAATATATTTTAAATGTTTTTAGTCATTTTAATGTAGTATTATTTGGCTATGTGCCCATGTAAGCCGCCCTGAGCCCGTTCGCGGGGAGGGCGGGGTATAAATCGAATAAATAAATAAATAAATAAATAAGCCACTCTGAGACTCCTTTGGGTAGTGAAGGACGGGGTATAAATCCAATCTCTCTCTTCTTCTTCTTCTTCTTCTCTCTCTTATGATTTATTATCTTTTTAAATACTTTTTGACAGTCTGATTTAAAAAATTGTGGTGTGAGAAACCACATCTAAAGTCCAGCCTGACAGAATGGCCAGTGAGTTGTTGGACCTGCAGAGAAACTGTTTGGCCACTGTGTGAGAAAGAATGCTGGACTAGATGGACCACTGGTCTTATCTACCAGGGCTCTTCTTATGAGTTCTACCCCACAGGTCTCTACAAAAATGTTTCTCTAAATCCAACATACCACCTAGACCAACCAAACATCATTTGAAGACAAATTGTCCCATGGGCCCAGAATCTTGTCCTCAAAAGTGGCCTCCTCTTAGCAGCCCTGGATGGGACAGGATCTGAAAATGAGGTTTTGCTCATTCCCAAATCATTCTGAAGGGAAGCTAGTAACCCCCCCCCCCCCAAACACACACTGTTTCACTTCATCTGGTCACATGTAGGGATTTAAAAATGTGCCTTTTAAATTTATTTTATACTACCATCAGAATATTTGATTTGCATTTCTGTTGTTTGTATTCTTAATAAGTTGGTTTCTTCTCTACCATGCGTACACCTTTTTATACCATTTTTATTCAACTGATACAAAAACCAGGAATAATTTTAACAGTAAGTGTTCTGTTGGGGGTGTTTGGAGAGGAAGCAATGGTTTCATCCTATGTGGAAAGAACCTATGTCAAAAACGAATAATTTCCCTACCAAAACTGTGTGTTCGTCAATTTTTGTGACATTCCTCATCACGCAAGGAACAGTGGATGCTTTAGAAAAGCTAGTTTGACCTTAGTATACTATTTGGTGTAAAACATTTATTTCTTAAGCACAATCTGGTCAGTCGCATATGTATAAATTTTTTTTTAAAAAACCATTTCACATAATATAATGAATAATCAGTAACATCGCAAAAGATTCATTTTACTCAGATGTTTTTTTTTTTGTACACCATTATAGTCTTCTTTATTTAATAAGCTTTACATAAATAACTTGGATATGATTGCTACCACATATAAAAGCATGCCTTGAAAAGGATCTTAAAGTAGGCTGCCCTGTCAGGTTAACTGGAAATTTGAAATAATGGTCCTATATTGTAAGCAGAAAATGCCCCCATTAACACGTATCATAGCTCTTTAAAAGGATTAGACAATCAATGCTCCTCAAATAAATCTTCTGTAGCTGGCTCAGTTGAATATGTCAGAAATCTGTGAGTCAGCCTGTAAGGATTACTTGTGAAATGTGCAAAGAATATGAACATATTCTAGTAACCACTGCACATCTCAAACATGAGGACCGGATTTAGCAGCTGAGTGCCAATCATTATCTAGGAATGGCTATGGGGAAACCTTCACAACATCTGGAGTTGTTATGAAATGCATAGTAAAAGCTGCCATGTGATTGCTTTCACCCCAAACACAGATTAAACACCCCTGCAGAAGACACCTGCTGCATGAGATACGGCGCATTTAAGGTCTTCCTCCTTTTTAAGTGTTGGATCACTGAATATTAAAAAGGGAGAAAACTAAATTCAAAACTTTTCAGAACAAGCCCTCTGATAAACATGAAGCACAAATATGGTAACAAACACGGAGCTTCAATGGAAACAGCCATATGCACAATTTAGATAATGTTTGGACTTCATATAATTAACTTTGTGAAATTTTATAGATGGCTAGGAGCTTTTTTAATGAACCTTCTCTGGCTTTAGTTCAGGCATAGTCAGTTCTAGCTTCTGTTGGAGAAGTTCAACTAGATCTAGAAGCATCTGATTTTGCTGGATTGTGCCTGGTATACTTAATACAGAAATTGTGTATACTGGCCAAAATACAGATGAAAATGGAATTTGGTGCCCAGGGCTGCGGTCAGACAACAGGAGTAGCACAGTCTGGCTGTGCTTCTAATTTCATCAGGTTGTTTTTGTTTTTCATTGAGAGTTTTGTTCAGACATCTCACCCTTAACCTGCTGCACCACACATTCACCGCCATGGTTGACCATTCAGATTATTGCTGCATGGTAACCACAGAATGGTTGGGTAAGTAGCATTCTTTTGTGTGTCTGTTTGTTTTTCACGCATGTGCACAAACGTGTAGCTGAAGCATCGGCTCCTTTTTGACAGCTCCGCAATCCCTCCACCAAGTACTGAGATCATTAGTTCCTATAGAACAGCAGTGTGATGGGGTTGCTAAAAAGGCAAATGAGATTTTGGGCTGTATCAACAGAAGTACAGTGTCCAGGTCATCCAAAGTGATGGTACCACTTTGCTCTGGTTAGAAAGCCCGTTTGGTGTAGTGGTTAAGTGCGTGGACTCTAATCTGGGAGAACCAGGTTAGATAGATAAGTTTTATTCAGTCATTGACCAAAACATAAACAGATGACATTTTGTAACATGAATAAAAGATATCACATAAAGATTTTAAGGCTGGTTATAAAAAAAACCCCGTAAAAACATAACGGCTAAGGAGAACCGGGTTTGATTCCCCCACTCCCCCACTTCTCCACTTGCAGCTGCTGGATGACCTTGGGCAAGCCATAGTTCTGTCAGACCTGTTCTCTCAAAGACAGTTCTCGGAAGAGCTCTCTTGGCCCCACCTACCTCACAGGGTGTCTGGTGTGGGGAGGGGAAGGGTGGGGAGGGGAGGGGAAGGGAAGGGGTTTGTAAGCCCCTCTGAGGCTGTGGTCACACGGCCTCTTTAAATCCGGGAGCCCTCCCGGGATTAAAGGGGCCGCATTTTTTTTCCTCGGGTTGAGATTTACATCCCAACCACTGCTGCAGCAGGTGGCGGCGGGAGGAGAATGAGGCGACAGCAGGTGACAGCGGCAGATGGCAGAGGTGGCGGAGGGAGGCGGCGGTGGCTGGAGGTGACAGTGGAAGCAGCGGCGGCGGAAGAAGCGGTGGCCGGCCAGCCTCGAAGCGTGCGGTGGCAGCATTTTCTGTGGCAGCGGGGCTTTTGCAGTGGTGGCAGCAGCGGCGGTCAGGGGAGGCACTCTTCCCCAAGCCCCCCCGGCCGCCTGGTAAGTTTGGGGGGGGGTTTCCCCCTTTTACACTTGAGCGCTTGAGTGGCCAAGCACCCAAGTGTAAAAGGGGGGGGAATGATGGGGGGGGGCATCTGGACCACCCTGCTCTCGCAATGATTATGAGAGAGGGCTGGCCAGATGGCTCAAATGCGGGTTCCTCCCACAACACCCGGGAAAACTGTTGATTTTCCCGGGGTTAGAAAATGCAGGAGCAACCCGCATTTGAGCCCGCTTCGGTGCGGGACTTTCTGCAGCCGTTGTGGACAGCCCCTTTAAATGCGGGAGGAAATAGCCCTTCCTCCCGCATTTAAGGGCCGTGTGACCTCGGCCTGAGACTCCATGTGAAGGGCGGGGTATAAATCCAATCTCTTCTTCTTCTAGACCTCACCTAGAGAATTGTGTTCAGTTTTGGGAACCACAATTTCAGAAAGATATAGACAAGCTGGAACGTGTCCAGAGGAGGGCAATGAAGATGGTGAGGAGTCTGGAGACCAAGTCCTGTGAGAAAAGGTTGAAGGAGCTGGCTATGTTTAGCCTGGAGAGGAGATGAATGAGCGGTGATATGATAATCCTCTTCAAGTACTTGAAGGTCTGTCATATAGAGGATGGTAAGGAGTTTTTTCTGTTGCCGAAGAAGGTTGGACCAGAACAAATGGGTTGAAATTAAATCAGAAGAATTTTTGACTTAAAAATAGGAAGAGCTTCCTGACAGAGCGGTTCCTCAGTGGAACAGGCTTCCTTGAGAGATGGTGGGCTCTCCTTCTTTGAACAGAGGCTAGATGGCCATCTGACAGCAATCTTGATTGTGTAAACTTAGGCGGATTATGAGAGGGAGGGCAGGAAGGGTTGCCTCAGTGCTTAGTTCTTGCGACCCTTTGTTATATGCCCAGGGAAATGCTACTCACCACTGTGGGGTCAGGAAGCAATTTTTCTCCAGGCCAGTTTGGCCAGGGATCCTGGAGGTTTTTTTGTCATCTTCTGGGTGTGGAACAGCAGTCACTGGGTGTGTGAAGGGGGAGGTATTTGTGAATTTCCTCACTACATGAACCTGGAGGTCCCTTCCAACTCTATGATTCTCCACCAGAAATCCCTCCCTTTCCTGCCTGATCTTATTCCCTTTCCCACTCATTTCATAGAGAAGTTTTTCCTTTTTCTCTCCCCATAGAGTTTTCCCACCAGAGCAATATTATGAAATGGCTTGGAGTAAAGTTCTGGAGGCGGAATCCTGGCTGCTGATATGGCAGCCTAGATAGGGACTATTTCCACCACTGTCCATCCCCAAGAAACAGTATAAAGGGCTTTTTTCCTTGAATTTCTTGCTCAAAAACAACCCCCCTGGGGCTTCCGATCCTAAATGCTCAAGCAGTGCCTCATGACCCTATTGCAGAAATCTGCTTATGCACATATAGATAACTGATTTTTTTTTTTTTTTAAGGAGCAAAAACGGAAGGGAAGGTTCAGACTTCCCTTCTGGTTTAAGACTGTAATGGAAAGTTTAGACATCTAGAAATGTGGGGTGAAACTAGACAATCCATAAACCTTGGACTTTTTCTGGTATCAGAAAACACAGATCCCAGGACAGGTGTTAATGGGAGGCCAATGACTGAGGAATGTGATAGGGACAATGCTGTCTGATCATGCATTTTAAATCTGGAAGGGAACAGCAACAACCTCAGATCAAACAGCTCATCTGATTGCAGCCATGAACTCTTCATTCATTCATTCATTCATTCATTAAAAGTATTGAGCAGGAGGCGATGAATCAAACAGGCTTTTATTCAAACCATTGCTTCAGCTCAAAGTCAGCTCTATGAGAGCGGCACCTTAATTTATACTGTTTCCGACTCATAACTTCAAACAATGTAACTATGTACAAACAATCCTATTGGACCTAAGCGAGGCTCAGCAACTGGTTACCTAGAATGGCTTAAGGACCAATAAGAGTCTTTATTTGTTAGCTAATCAGAAAGGGCCTTTTGCATCCCAAAGTCTCTGCAAGCTGTGGCTGTAAAATAATAAGAATACAACACTCCTCCCCCCTAAGTTCAAACAACATAGTCTTGTAAGTGTGGGGGCGGTTGTCTGGTCCGTCGGGAGCGGCATGACAAAGGTGGACCCGTGCTGAGCGACCTGAGCTGTGACGCTGGACTCCTGGGAGAGTGGTCCACAATGTCTGGAAGCTCAGGGAACCCAGGGGCAAGACCCATTTCTGGCAGGGGGCTTACCACGGACTGGGCTGGCAGTGGCTCGGTAGACTGTCCCTGTGACAAACTGTCCTGGGCTGGAGTTGGCAGAGGGCTTCCCCCTGTCAAACGACTGTCCCGGGCACCGGAGTCTTGCTGCGCTGGTCGATCTGCCAGTCTGGCCTCGGGAATTAGGGAACGTTGTTCAGCTGCCGGAGCTGGGGAGCACGGCAAACTTTGCTCCAAGGCAGGAACTGGGGAATGCGGCAATTGATGTTCCAGCGCAGGAACTTGAGACCGTTGCTCCGAGGCAGGAACTGGGGAGCACTGCAATTGACGTTCCAGCTCAGGAACTTGAAGGCATTGCAAGTGCTCCTCGGGCACTGGCCACCAAGTCTGAGTTGGTCCAGGTGCCTCTGACAGATCTGCCCCGACTCGTCCCTGACCTCATAAGAGATGGGGCCCGTGGCGCACAACACCATGGCCGGGACCCAGTGCAGACCTGCTCCAAAGTTCCTGGCATAGACGGTGTCGCCAGGTGCAAACGAGCGAGTGGACCCCGTGAATCTTTTCTAGCTCCTTCATGGCTGCCCTTCCCTTCCTCAACCTTCTTCTGATTTGTTGGTTGCAGTCTCCCTTTTGGTTGATGATGGAGATGAGAAATAGAAAATCTTGAACAATTCCAATATTTTCATCATCAGTCCTAAAGTTGTATAATTTCCCAGTAGTCATTACTTTTGTCTTCTTGATGGTCAGCTGTAATCCTGCTTTAACCTTCAGCAGCAGCCATTTCTAGTCTTCACTGTTTTCTGTCAATAACATGGTGTCATATGCATATCTCAGATTGTTAATGTTCCTTTCACCAATTTTCATTCCACCTTCATCTAAATATAATACAGCTTTCCTTATGATGTGTTCTGCATATAGATAGAAGAGATAGGGAGATAAAATACATCCTTGACAATTGGAGATCATTCTGTTTTTCTATACCCTGTCCTAACAGTAGCCTCTTGTTTGGAGTACAGGTTGCACATCAAAACAATCAAATGCTCTGGCACAGCCATTTCTTTTAAAACCAACCATAGCTTTTCACGATCCACACAGTCAAAAGCATTGCTGTAATTGATGAAACACAAGCTGATTTTCTTCTGAAATTCCCTCATATGCTCCAGCAGCCAACGTAAATTTGCTGAATTATCTCAAGTGCCTCTTCCTTTTCTGAATCCAGCGTGTACATCTGACATTTCTTGCTTTATACATGTAACAGTTTTTATTGTAAAATTCTGAGCATCACTTTAGTTGCCTGAAAAATCAGTGCAATGGTCTGATAGTTGCTGCAGTCTTTGATGACTCCTTTTTCAGAATCAGGATGTCAATTGAGCATTTCCAGTCAGTGGGCTATTATTTTGTTTTCCATATTTGTTTGCATATTCTTGCTAAAATTTTGATGGACTCAGTTTCTGTGGCTTGGAATAGCTCTATTAATATTCCATCTACTCCTGCTGTTTTGTTTCCCCCAGTTAGAAGAAGAGAAGAAGAAGAGATTGGATTTATACCCCGCCCTTCACTCACTTAAGAGTCTCAGAGCAGTTTACAAATGCCTTTCCCTTCCCCTCCCCACAACAGACACCCTGTGAGGTAGGTGGGGCTGAGAGAGCTTTTTCCCAAGCTGTCCTTGAGAGAACAGCTGGTACATTTTTTGCCCAATTTTGCAGAATTTTGCCCAAGGTCATCCAGCCAGGTGCAAGTGGAGGAGTGGGGAATCAAACCCGGTTCTCCCAGATTAAGAGTCCACGCACTTAACCACTACACCAAACTGGCTCTCAGTGCAGTTACTCTCAGTGCAGCTTTCACTTCAATTTCTAAAACTGTAGGTTTTTCTTCAAAAGTTTCTTCTTGGAAGGAATCTGTCATCCTTTCATCTCTTTTGTATGGTTCTTCAGTCTATTGTTTCCATCCTTTCTTGATTTTGTCCTGTTCAGTTAATGTAATTCCATGTTGATCATTCATTCATAAGATATTTTTATACCCTACAGTTCTCTTGACAGAGTCAGTATTAAAGGTGGGTAACCACAACAACTGCAAGATAAAAATAATCATATATTAAAATCATTAAAAACACAGCAGTAAACAGCTAATTTAGGGCTCATATAGATATCCTTCAAGCTGTCCCAATAAGCTTTCTTAAATAGCTCAAATGTGATTTTCAACCTATGTGGACACAATGACGCATCATGGACTGTGGTGGTGAGGATGAGGGAATAAATGTTACACCATATTGGTTTCTGATCAAAAATGGTCCCTCAGATTTAAGCCAAGGTGGGGGGGCTGGAATAGGTTCCCATGTTGTGTCTTTCTATTGAGGACATTTTGGCTCTGATTAATTGATTATATTGTCACTTTCTGGACCAGAATTGGAAGATACACAACAGTAACATCTTGTGCATATGCACAAGACACATGACTTATTCCTAAGAGGCCTCATAAACATTCCTGTCTTGTGTCTATTAATCTCGCTTTGAAATAGTGGTTAAGTGCACAGACTCTAATCAGGGAGAACCGGGTTTGATTCCCCACTCCTCCACTTGCAGCTGCTGGATGACCTTGGGCAAGGCATAGTTCTATCAGAGCTGTTCTCTCAAGGAGAGTTCTGAAAAGATCTCTCTCAGCCCTGCCTACATCACAGGGTGTCTGTTGTGGGGAGGGGGAGGGAAAATAGTTTGTAAGCCACTCTGAGACTCCGAGTGAAGGGTGGGGTATAAATTCAATCTCTTCTTTGTCTTCTTCTTTTTCCTCAGCCTGGTGGCCATTTCTATTTGGGAAAACAGCACAAAGGCAGAATTAAATCCAGTAGGTCCGTATTAATGCCCCCACACCTGCTATTTACGGCCAAAACTACATATATGGAGTCTGTAAAATTCCAGTCTCACATTTACGCTGTCCCTTTGCATTCTGATGCCAGTTATCTGTGTTAGGAAACAAAGATGGAATTTTCAGCAAAATTATGTTGGAGTCCTTCCAGAACTGCAGACTGTAAGTCAAGGGAAGACTTTGGTTTATTGCATATGGAAATTTGTGTATTAAGAAGAGAGGATTCCTTTTTCTGCCCTGCCCTGGATGGCCCTGGCTAGCCTGATCTCATCACATCTCAGAAGTTAGGCAGGGTCGGCCTGGTTATTACTTGGATGAGAGACCACTGAAGAAGTCCACGGTCACTATGCTGAGGCAGGTAATAGTAAATCACCTCTGAGTATCTCTTGCCTTGACAACCCTATGGGGTTGCCATATGTTGGTTGCCCCTGGATGGCACTTTCCACCACATTCCTTTCCCTTATGTGCCAAGTGTTTGCCTGCAGGGAATTTTGCAGTATGGGTCCTCTACCTACAGCGGTACAGTCCTCCTGAAAGGAATTGAGGATGTTGTTTTGCTGAGCGTGCAGCCGCATCTTAAATGTCTGGAAGAGGCGATGTAATAATTATCACTGAAGTTTTCTAAAGTGAAATGCAAAGCAGATTTGAAGGGTTATGCTCAGCTTCTGTGAGAATTTTGACAGCCCTGCAAATGATTTTGGTAAGATGAACATTTTTCAAATGAGTCCTGTACATTTCTAGGGCACAACAATGGCTTATCAGCTAGGGATGAGTGTTTCCTATTGCATGCATAGTGTTTGTGTATGAAAAGGTTTCAGCTTCTTGTTGTTACTTTAATAGCTTCATTTGTAACATGTACATGTTCCATACTCACAATTCTGATAGTAGTTGCATGACCATCCATATAATATATACATATCACCATCTATATATCTATTTTTCAAGAATGATCCCCATTTGCAGATATTGATATCTGTGGATCAGGATCACACTGACTTTAAACAGATTTTCTCGCAAACTTGGGGTGGGAGGGAGTTTGCAGAAAAACCTGGAATCTTAAAAAAATGTTGGGAAGATTAAATCCCCCCCCCCCCCCAAAAGAAAACATTCAAGAAAACAACTTGAATCTAGAGAGCTGGAGGTGTCAGACGCAGGGAGCTGCTCCGGGCTTGACCACAGTGGCAGACACTGGGAGTTATAATGGAAGCTGCTCTCAGCCCCGCTGCAGTGGCAGTGGACACCAGGAACCACTCTGGGCCCAGCTGCAGCAGATGCTTTGAGACCCTCCAAGAGGGAGATAGGATTCTACTCCCCCCCCAGTGAGTCTTGCATCACACCACTTGTATATTATAATTGCAGAGTTGGCCATATCTGATTATACTTAACAGCAGACACCCCATGAAAAAACTGAAAATGGGGAAAAGATGTGTCTGGTGGAGAGGAGGTGGAACAGGGGAGAGGCTATGGGGGCTTTCAAAGAAGGGAAGGGAAGGGAAGGGAGGAAGGAAGGAAGAAGTGGGAGAGATGGAAATTCACCCTGTAAATCCTTGCAAGTTCCTGCTTGTAATACCAATAATGTGTAACCTTTATTTATCGGCATACACAAAAAAAGCTAAAAAATGCATACAAATTGTGGGAAATATTCAGGGCAAGGAAACAGAAAATGTCATAAAATTAAAGGGAGAGGTGAAACTGAAATAGATATTTTGAGGTTGGAACAGCAAGGATGGATAATTTAAAATCATCTCAAACATCAATGCTGTAGATAGTGAGATTGGCCTTAAGGGCTGGCTATATCACTCTGGAACTGCAGACAAAGGTATTAGTGAAAAGGTTAAGGAGGAGAGAACATTTCATTGTTCTTTTTAAATTCAGTCATCACTATCTGTTTGTAGATGTTGGCAGCAAGCTCCATTTAGGAACAGATTGTTTTATCCTCTCTCTAATCATCAGGCTATTAGAGCTTTAAGGCTTTGATATCCAATTTCAAAATCCACAAATTGTTTCCTTTGAATAAAGTGGATCCGATTTTGACTAGCTGGCCATGGCTATGTTCTATCAAGAACAGATTTCATAGTCCTTCACAATTTCCATTGGACACAACCTATCTTTTAAAAAAACCAAACTCCCAATTATTTCAGACAGATGGACCTGTCAGAAACCTGAGCCTGGATCTCCCTGGGTTATTCCCCTGCATAGAACTCCTGAACATCTTCCCAGACCTATGTATCTTTGAAGTTGAATGTAAGCAAGAAAACCAGACTTAAAAAAAAAAAAGTTTATTAAATGATTAAAATAATTCACTATGCAGTACACTGTCAACAGTTCAGCAGCAAGAAAACATTTTTTTCTATCTAATACATTGTATACCTGAGTATTAGAAGGCAAATCTTCTTGAAGCATGAAATCTAAGCAGTAGTATAAAAGGATTCTATACGTTGCAGTCCATCATGATGAAGCATAAGGTATCAGAGCATACTAGCATGGCATTAGCATGACTCTCTCTGGCCTATAACCTTGTTATAGCTTTCTACCCAGGGGCATCAGGTGGTCTCTCTGGTCCAATCAGAGATCTTCTGATGAACTTTCCAGAAGATGTTGGCAATTGCTCCTAATTCCCCTCTCCCATCTGATTATACAACTGAGCACAGGTTCTCATGATTAACCAATTACCACTTTATTGAGTCCAGCCTTGAAAAAGGATAAGGATGGTAGCTGCAGAGACGCAATGATTATGAACACCTGAGAGCTGGAGTGGCCTTTTAATATTCATGTTAACCCATGAGGGGAAATTAGGGTGCTTTGCCTCACAGGACCTGTGATACATATGCCTTTCAAGCTGTGATACTGTTTGCAGCTTTGTCAGGTTCTGAATCATGAGTAAATTCCAATATTCATTTTTTTTTAATTGAGGAATCTTCTTATGCCACATTTGTTGCTTTTTGAAAGCATGCCCATGGCAACATCATATTCCACATGACAATCTTGCACATTAAAGAACTCCGAGTTTGGCCTTCTTTCTGGTATCTAAGCATTTTATGAAGCATACAACTCATGCTAGGACAAGAGTCAAAACAGTGAAAGGTTTAACTACACAGCTCATAAAATTGGGCCCTGGGTGCCCAGAAGTGGCTGTGATGCCACACCTCATGCCTTCATGCCAGGCCTGAATTCTGAACTCACTTAAAAAACTGTTGGTCTCTCTTCACAGTTGATAACTGTCTCTCTTCATGGCCAATGCAAGAACAGCAAAGAGTTTGTAAATTAGTTAGTCACTGGGGTGTAACTAAAATATTTTAAGGTTGGCAGATGGCACAGGTTCTCAGAAACCAGACATCAAGCAGATCCTTTGGATGGCCAGACTGCTCCCTCATGCACCAAAAAGTTAAAAATTCATAAGTACAAGCCCATCCATTAACATGCACAGCAGGGGAATCTATTTTTAAACAAAACTGGAGCATGCAGGCAAGGGAGGCTAACCTTGTTCCCTTCTCCACCTCATCATAGTTAGACAGACTTCTCTGAAGCATATTTTCCCTTGGCGAGGCACCAGTATAGGAAGTTAGCTTGTGTGAGAGAAGAAGGCTGAAAACACTTCATTGCAGTGAGGCAAGATGTGAAGGACAGGAGGCTGTCCTGTCCCTGAGGGGAAAACAGCCACTGAGCTGAGCCTATGGGAGTGCTGCTCCAGCACCCTATTACCTTTGGGGGGGGGGGGGATATTTGAAGAATGCACAGCAGGTCTGCCTCAGGGAGATGAGCAGTGATAGTCTGGGTCTGCCTCAGTAAAAGAGCAGACAGTTTGAAGGGTAGCTCTGCCTGGCAGTGTGACAGAGTGGTCTAGCTCTCCCTCTGTGACATAATAAAATACCAGATTGTTAGGCCTCTGTCTGGTGATTAGTAGACCTTGTACTGTTAAATCTGTCCCTTAAGAAAGGCAGGCTGGTGTGGGTGGAATCTGTTGTGTGTGAGAAGTTCCAACCTAGTGGCTAGTCGATAAAAGCCTGTTTGTTCCTGAAAGCATCAGAGTACACTCTAAAGCAATAACTAGCTTAAATGTATGTGCCTCAGCCAGGATTCTCCTCTGACTATCTGAAGACCTGTGCTGCTGATCTGTTCTTTGAAACCAACTTGTAAATAAATAAATCTTCGGTGTTGTTTACATACAATTTCTGCCTCAGTGATCTCCATATTCTACTTGCTTACCACAACACTTGCCAATTTGGGTACAATCCCTGGGAATTTCATCCTACTTTAGAAGTAGTAGGAGAGGGAAATTGCACCTTGGAAATGTGCTCTCAATTGAAACTATTGGATTAACATCATAATATGACTAATGTTAATTTTGTTAGTAAAGAATAGGACTCAATTTTGTATATGACAAAAATGATTCTGTTGTTTTGTTGTTGCCATTTTTGCACATCCCTATAGATCAATATAAGGGCCACGGTGGCTCAGAGGTTAAGATGCTGAGTTGCAGACCGGAAGGTCAGTAGCTCGGCAGTTCGAGACCCAAGTGCCGTGTGACGGAGTCTTTGGCCCCAGCTCCTGCCAACCTAGCATTTCAAAAGCAAGAACTTGCAAGTAGATAAACCGCTTTGGTGGGAAGGTAACAGCATTCAGTGCACCTCGGCATTTAGTTATGCCAGCCACATGACGACAGAGAAGCCTTTGGACAGTGCTGGCTCTTCGGCTTGGAAATGGAGATGAGCAGCACCCCCTAGAGTTGGATTCGACTGGCTTTTGAGCAAGGGAAACCTTTACCTTTACCTTTATAAATCAATAAGGAGAATAGGGATAACCATTTGTCTATGGTTGCATGTAACCATGGGATAAGTTGGTAACCTGATATGTTTAATGAGAACCACATGTCCAAGAGGTTCAGGTACTCATCATGGGAAAAAAATTACCACAAAGCTACAGGAACCTTGGGTAGGAAGCTAAGGGCCACACACCTTTAATGTAGCCAATCCTCCAAGAGCTTACAGAGCTCTTCTTACAGGGGCTACTGTAAGCTCTTGGAGGATTGGCTACATCAGGGGTGTGTGGCCTAATATGCAAAGGAGCTTGTGCTACAAAATGAGCCCTGGTTTTGCCAAATATGTTGGTGAGTTCTAATAATTCACCAGCATTATGATAATAAAATACAGGTTTGATAGTTTGGCTCCCAGTTTCTCGGGCTGTAAAGCCAGTTACGATCTTAATATACACAATTCATGTGAATGGGATACGTTACTCTGCAATGTCTTTCTCTCTCTCTTCATATGTGTCTCTGCTATGGACTTTTGATCTAATTTATATTGTTCACTGAAAAGAGTTGAGGATTCTTTTAAATATAACTTGATTTAGGCGTCAGAAAATACCCTTCACATCAATGGGACTTATGATCCTGGCTCATTAATCCCCCCCACCCTACCTTGAGGAATAAACTGAGAAGATTCAGTGTGAAAAGGGACATCATCTATGACACATATTCTGTGAAAGAATCAAGAGCAGCAGGACTCGTGTATATAAATATAAGAGATTCCTTTCTCATTCCAGCTGTGTTATCCATCAAAAGGCTGAGTTTCAGGTGCTTTGTACTCTCCATGTAGCACTTATTTGATTGTATATCTCTCAGGAACAGTTCTTGGATGTAAGTTAGGTAAGAATAAATGGTACTGGAAATACAGTCATTTTGCACTGTCATGAAGTGGTATGCATTTGAAGATAGTAGTAGCCTCAATGACCTTGTTCAGTGTGACCTCCCCTAGGCAGACTGTCAACATGATCCTACAGATGCTCAAATGGACCTGGGGTGGATGCATGCCCAGCTTCAGTGCTATGTTTCTCTGTCTCCTCCCCCGTTAAATACTAACATTGGCACCTGAAAGGATTCTCTTTACTTTTGGCTGGAAAAACCTGTTTTATGCTCTGTGTGTTGAATGGTGACTCTGTGGTTTCCAAAAGAAGTGATTTCCCCTCTCCCTTTCATTTTTCTTCTCTCTTACAATCAGTCTCTCAATATATTACCAGGAGTAGGAAATTCATGTAGTTAGCTGTTCACAGTATTTGTGCTAGACGTAATAGGACTCTGTTGTTATACTTCTTTATAATATGAGCCAGATGCAAATATGTTAGCTGCACAAACATGGATATGCGTATGGCAAATGGAACAAAAAAGAAGATGGTTTATTATAATTTCCTAGCCAAAAAAAGTTTAAATTGTTATCTATGCATCAAATTGACAAAAACCTAGTTTTTTCTTATTATTATTATTGTTTTTGAAAAAAGAAAAAAAATCAGTATTGTTTGGAATATCTGATACTTCACTTAGTTAAACAGCATTTAGCACCCTGTTCTGTCATGAATGGATGGATGGATGGATGGATGGATGGATGGATGGATGGATGGAAGGAAGGAAGGAAGGAAGGAAGGAAGGAAGACAACTTGCCCAACAAAATGAAATATGTTTCAACTCCCCCTGTTAGGAAAAGAAACAAGGAAAAGGGCAAGAAGAAACTGAAATAGGATGGGTAGTAAACATTATTTCAAGAGGCAGGAAACATAATGATGTAAAAGGTTACAAAGAAGAAAATAAATAATTGTAATAATAAATATGTAATAAGGGAGTGGATAAGGAGATATCAAGGAGTCCAAAAAAGCATCAAGTAATGGTGTGTGTATGGGGAAGATTTAAAATGGGTTTATAAGAGGCAATGCAATTAAAAATAAATGACAGATATTTTATTTATTTATTTTATTTATTTATTGAAATTTGTATCCCGCCCTCCTCGCCATACGGCGGGCTCAGGGCGGCTAACAGCAGCCATTATGGCACAATACATTATTTGGTTAAAAATTAAAACAACCATAAAAACATCCTATCACATACCACATAGATGATGTTACTTCAGTGCAATTATCAAACAGCAATCAAGCATATCCCCATATCTGCTCAGACATTGGCAGCCAAAGATCAGGCCAGGGCCAGATGTAAACACCGTGGACGGCCCCTGTTTAAAAGCCTGGCAGAAGAGCTCCGTCTTGCAGGCCCTGCGGAATTGTAATAGATCCTGCAGGGCCTTGATGTTATCCGGGAGCTCATTCCACCAGTAAGGGGCCGCCACAGAAAATGCCCTAGCCCTTGTAGCTGCCAAGCAGGCCTCCCTCGGCCCTGGGACGGTCAGGCGGTTTTGGGATCCGGATCGAAGTGCTCTCTGGGGAATATATGGTGAGAGGCGGTCCTTCAAGTAAGTTGGTCCTTGGCCATATAGGGCTTTATAGGTAAGTACCAGCACCTTGAACTTTATTCGGTATGCTATAGGCAGCCAGTGTAGTGCTTTTAGGGTGGGCTGGACATGTTCCCGAACCGGGAGACCTGTCACCAGCCACGCCACTGCATTCTGCACCAGCTGCAGCTTCCGGATTTGGCGCAAGGGCAGCCCCATGTAGAGGGCGTTACAGTAGTCCAATCTTGAGGTGACCAGAGCATGGATCACTGTGGCCAGATTGTCGCGCTCAAGGAAGGGGACCAACTGCTTGACCAGCTGTAGGTGGTAAAAAGCTGACCTCGCAGTGGCTGCCACCTGGGCCTCCATCATTAATGAAGGGTCCAGTAGCACTCCCAAACTCCTAACCTCCGACGCTGGCACCAACGGTACCCCATCAAAGGTCGGGAGTGGGATCCCCGCCCCCAGACTGCTCTGGCCTAGACACAGGACCTCCATCTTTGTCGGATTCAGTTTCAACTGACTCTGCCTGAGCCAACCAGCCACAGCTTGCAATGCCAGGTCTAGATTACCCAGGCTGGAGTCCGACTGGCCACCCATCAACAGATAGAGCTGGGTATCATCTGCATATTGATGACACCCAAGCCCATACCAAACATTGTTGTAGCTCATACACAGCCCTAATGTGTAAGCGTTGGGCTGGATCCAGCCAGCTGTTTTGCTTAATCTCAGCCAATTCCTTTCTAGCCCACTTTCCATGTGGCCTTTGTCCATGCAGTTCCCATGATCCAAAATATAACCTTTTCGATGATCCAAGAGAATTCTGTCCTCCTTTTTTCATCACAGGAAAAACTGGTTGGATCCACCTTTTGATATGAGCTAAGCTGTGGGAGTAAGTCTTAGCTCACAAGTGAAACTTCATTGTGAAGAGTTTTCGTCTAAACATTAGGAAGAACTTCCTGATAGTTAGAGCGGTTCCTCAGTAGAAGAGGCTTCCTTGGGAGGTGGTGGGCTCTCCTTCTTTGGAGGTTTTTAAGCAGAGTCTAGATGGCCATCTGACAGCAATGCTGATTCTGTGAACTCAGGCAGATTATGAGAGGAAGGGCAGGAAGGGTTACCTCAGTGCTTAGTTCTTGTGGCCCTTTCTTACATGCCCAGGGAAATGCTGATCACCACTTTGGGGTCAGGAAGCAATTTTACTCCAGGCCAGTTTGGCCAGGGATCTTGGAGGCTTTTTTGTCATCTTCTGAGCATGGAACAGGGGTCACTGGGTGTGTGTGTGGGAGGTAGTTGTGAATTTCCTGCATTGTACAGGGGGGTTGACTAGATGACCCTGGTGGTCCCTTCCAATTCTATGATTTTATTAATGGGGACCTGCACGTAGAAGACTATGAATTAGTTAGCCACTTCTGTGCAACCCAGCTGGGCTGATCACAAAGGCTTGTGGTCACCCTGAAGGTTCAATATCATTTAATAACTCTTATAAACATCAAATATTTTGCAAGAAAAAGTCCAACATCCTCAATGAGCACCCACTTATACTCTCATTTCACCAATCTTCCTCAGGAGTAATCTTATATTAAGTAAAAGGTGTCAGCCTCTAGATACAGCTTAGCTTCTATTATACTTTCTTCAAATTTTTACAGCTTAAGTTCATTTTAGCTTTCTTCAATTTTTCTGGATCCATTTTCAAATTAACTTTTTTCAGCTTTCATCAAATTATCCTAGAACAAACATGGTTATTTAGAATTGAATCTGAATAGACTGTAGTTATGTTATAATTTTTGAAATAATTAATAATTTTTAACCTTTAACTTACTTTTAGTTCCATTTGAAGTACTTAAATTAGGAGCAAGCCAGTTAATTTATTTCTGAAAGTAGCAACCAGTCCTTTCTTTAATATCCGGTTGAAAGCCTTCTTTTTTATATAGGCTGGTAAATGCTCTCTATCTCAAGTTGCTGGCTCAATTGCTCTCTAGTTATACATGGTAGAAGCATACATCAGTCCTCTTTTCTCCCAGCTAGAAGCCTTCTTTTTAAATAGACTTACAAATGCTCTCCACCTCTCAAGCTGGAACTTAAACTCTCTAAAAAGTATTCTGATTGATTCCATGCAGCTGCATGTTGAATTTCCCTTTCTTAAAGGTATAAAACATTGACAAGGTCTCTAAAGGCTGAACTCCTGTATAATACTACACTTTTAAATGAATTTGTATTTTAGTCTTTAAATGAGCTAGGCTCTATTGAATTATCTTCTAGTGCCATTTACAATTCTTACAGTTTAACTTATTTTATTTTTTTCAAATAGTCCAGTTTTTTAAAAATAACTGATGTGTCATTATTCCCAGTAAAATCTGAGTAAACCAAACAGGGATAACAGTTACAGGAAATATATTAAACTAACAAACAAACCCTGTGATAAAATGACAACAATCTCTCTATATAATAATTCTCTGATTGTGGTGGCACTCTCTAGAATATTCCACATGCCACCCCAGCCTTTGGTCCCCTGGCCTGTCAATCAGAAGCTGTCCCTATCCACTGGCTGTGAATACGCACATGCCATTGGCTGGGTCTGCTCCTCTTCCCTGCCCACTCCTTCAAACTCTGTGCCCTGTCAGAATTCCTGGCAGATGTTTTTTTTGCTCTTGTTGAAGACACTTCTCCAGCTTCCTTTCTGTGGGGGGATTAACTGTTTCCTCAGTGGCTGTTGGTAGGTGAAACGAAATGAGTTACTTGTGTTTATAGGATGGCTGCTGCCTGTGGTTTGTTTAAAATGTTTCCCCATAAGGTTCAACTATTACCTCAGTGGCTGCTAGTAGGTGAAACGAAATGGCAGTTACCTGTGTTTATAAGAGGGGCTTCAAAGCAAGGTAGGTTGATGCTTGGCTATGAAGGAGATGGGGTTACCAACTCCAGGTGGGGAATTCCTGGCGATTTGAGGGGTAGAGCCTGGCGAGGGTAAAGTTTGAGGAGGGGTGGGGCCTCAGATAGGTACAATGCCATAGACTCTGCCCTCCAAACCACCTATTCCCTCTTGGGGAACCACTGCTGCCAATCTCCAGGTGAGGGCAGGAGATCACTCAGAATTACAACTGCTCTTCAGGTAGCAGAGATCAGTTCCCCTGGAGAAAACGGTGGACTCTGTGTCATTATACCCTGTTGAGGCTGCCACAGCAAGTTAACACTGAGTGCCCAAGGCCTTGACACTCACCAAGAGCCTCCTTCTAGAGCCCGTTGTATTTATTCCCACAACGGGCCTTATTCCTAGTATTTAATAACTCTTATAACTAACCAATAATCTGTTTCTCAGCTCATAAATACAAGCAGCCTCTTTCAAATAAGCTGTAACAGTTACGATGCCCAAAACAGGGATATTTCCCATTTAGACTAATGTATAGTTTACCTTAAAGAAAATCATTCACCTTAACGGAATAGCTCATGTGGCTAAAGGTTTGGAAATAAGTCTTTTCTTTCTTTTTTTAAAAGGGGGGAACTCTAGAAAGGGGTTATCTAGATATACTAGCCTTGGCTTTATTGAAAACTGATGAGAAATTTTTCAACCGAAACATTTTCCTCTGTGTTTATTTCTTTGTGCAAAATGGGTTGCGCTATCTCTTGGAGGTATAGATATGTCTTACTGCAAGAGGGCTAAGAGAAAGAGGAATAATACACTGGCTTGATAAAACAAGACAAATAGTTGTGTAAATCTCATTAGAAATAATGCATCCATTAATGAGATAATCCTAATCTTTTCCATTCCTGGGCGTCTTTGTTTAATTAAGCTCATTATGGAATATATCTTTGAAATAAGGTAATAACTGCTCAAGATTAAACAATTCCAATTCGCCTGCTTCAGGTATTGGAGCAAAAAGCAAGCATGAACTAAACATGAACTAAGCTACTTATTTAGACAATCTTCTATTTAATAATTGATATGTATCTGCCTTTTTTTTTACTTCTGGGGGCAAAACTGAAAATGCAGACAGAATGACAACAACAATAAAAACTCCCTATAATAACAACAAAAATGCAACCCCGAATGCTTCTTTCAGATAATAAACAGAAAGGGCATTGTGAGTTGTATTATATGTGCCCCCGTTGGTGGATAGATGGATGGCAATAGAGTTCAGTACAGATTTTTGTAATAGTAGGGAGGGGGTAAAATTTAGGCATCTTTTAACAGATGGCACTTTAAACTAAACATGTTTCTTGTAAGGCAGGGGTGGGCAAATGGCGGCCCGCGGGCCACATGCGGCTCGCCACAGAGTTTTTTGCGGCCCGCCAAGACATGAAGATTAACAAGAATAAATATAGATGCTCTTTGACAGACATTAACTTGCAGGCTGTGATGAGAATCTCAACAAGCAATCTCACTCCTGATTTCAAAAAAAATTGTAGAAAAGTGTGATAGGGTACATTTGTCTCATTAAACGGATTCTAAAATTAAATGTGCTTGCAGCTATAGACGATATGAAATTAGCACAATAAATAAATTGAATAAAACTACCACTATTTTATTTAATTTATATTTACTGATTTTTATGATACAATTTATACCTTTTCTGAAATGCAAAGTTAAGTAATGAACGCAATCATTTTAAAAGGTGCGGCCCTCCGCTAACCTCCACTCCCACAAAGTGGCCCCCGAGCCAAAACAATTGCCCACCCCTGTTGTAAGGCATGGGATATGGCCTCCTGCACCCTGTTCCTTTCCTCTTCTATGAAGAGTTGTGCACAGGGAATAAATGGTTATGAACAGGGGATTTTCCTCTACACTTTTCATGTTTCCATGAAGAAACTAGCATTGTTATGGGGAGTGGCATCAATTTACTAAAATTCACCTTTTAAAGACATAGGCATTGATTCCTGTTATTCTCTTTTAGAAGCATAATTCATTTATCTTTTACAAAATGTATACCTCATCTCACCATTCTGCTCACATAAGGGCCACCAAGGCAACTGACAAATTAAAACATGCACATATGATTTCTCTTAGATTTGGTTTTCTGTTACATCTTTATGCACCCTTTTGTAACTTCAGCACTTCGAAGGGTTTTTCGATGCTACAAACCGCTGGGTTCTATAGCAAGAGGATAGGAAGTTTTGCCCTGACCTGGATAGCCCAAGCTAGCCTGATCTCATGAGATTTGGGAAACTAAGCTGGGTTGGCTTTGGCCAGTATTTGGATGGGAAATCACCAAGGAATAGCAGGGTTGTGACATGGAGGCAGGCAATGGCAAACCACCTCTAAACAACTCTTGCATTGAAAACCCAACCAGGAGTCGCCATAAGTCAGCTGTGACTTGACAACAAAAAAAGAGGAAGGTTTGGGAAGATGTTGCCTGCCTCTCAGCATCTTCTGAAAGAAATTCTGAAATCTTGTACAGCCTCCTTTCCTGCCCCTCCTTGGTTTGAATGTCTCTTTTGATCAAAATGAAATTGATTCAAAACAGACTCCAGATTTCTAAAAAGAAGGAAAGAAACAAATTGTTGAGTTTCCAGGAGAAACTGTATGAAAGGCAACTAAG
Source organism: Lepidodactylus listeri (assembly GCA_029233225.1). Lineage (NCBI taxonomy): Eukaryota > Metazoa > Chordata > Lepidosauria > Squamata > Gekkonidae > Lepidodactylus > Lepidodactylus listeri. The sequence continues at coordinate 51,598,385 of JARCFY010000001.1, read as the reverse complement.
AGAATTCCTCTTCACAATACTAGGAAAACAACTACATAGGCATGATTCATCCAAAGGTCAGCATTTGAAATTGACACTGGTTTAACAGGGAGAGAGAATAATATTCTTCTTTCCCTTCACCTGTGAACTGTTAAGACTAAAAAGCGATAAATATGGGGTGGAGGGTACCCAGAGAGGTACATGAGCTGCCCAACGGTAAGAGTGGAACATGCATAATCCAAGTTGCCAGTAAATTATGAGCATGAACCTACAGGGGCTACTCTGCCCGCCAATATGTTGAAAGCTGTTACTGTGCAGACATAAAACTATTCTAAGTGCTCCTCATTTTGAGCTGCAAGCAAATCATTGAAGTGATCTGGTGAAGTGTTTGATTTGATAGTTAAGTGGACTTTGCTAGCAAAGCAAGTTCAATTTTCAAACACCTGCTTTGAGAACACTGGGTTGGATCCAAACAGCTTTTCTGAAATGGAAATAGCTGGAAGAGTCTCTGATCACCCAAAAAGGCTGTGCTGGAGACCAGCATTGGGTCCAGAGATGCTCAAAAGAAAAGTGGGTACATAAATATTTTAAATAAACCAGTCATGAAACCTGCATGGACAAAAGTCAAGTGGGACGAGGGTTGTAATAAGGAGGAGAATCATACACTTCCCAGTTGGATGGTCACCTCATGATTTATGGGTTTTGGTCAGCCCAGCATTCAACCTGCATAAAACCACCTGCCTCGTCTATGGGACAAAAGATCCCTCCTGCTTCTGTTCCTTTTGTTCAGACATCATCATTTTGTTCCTTGTTCTGTCAGCAATCATGTTAGAATTTGTTCTCATACACCAGTGACTGGTATCTAGAGTGTTTACTCTCCCACAGAGCTCACAGTCCCCTAACCATAATACTGCACTTTTCTTCTAGTACTGTCATCTCCTTTGGCTTCCAACTGTCATTAAAATTGATCAGTAGTCCCTTCTCTGTGGTGATAAGATGAACCAGGATAGTACTTCTTACAAGACAATTTGTGATGTGCCCTGGGAAGCATGTTAATGAATATATATAGTAAGGCCCGTTGTGGGAAGAAATACAACGGGCTCCAGAATGAAGCTCTAGGTGAGTGTCCTGGCTGTGGCTGGTGGGGCGGCAGAGGGAAGGAGAAAATAGAGGGAGGCAAGCCATGTTTATTTCCTTCTGCTAAGCTATAAGGCAGGGCTGCCTCACATCCTTTGGCTGCCCCAAGTGGTATTATGGGAGGACAGCCTCATGGTAACAGGTATGGTTCCCTCCACCCCTGACTTATGTTGATTTGGGGTTATGCAGTGGCAGCTAAGGTAGAAAACCACCTTCTCCTATGCGAAGTCTTCTGGGTTCCAAGAGTCTGAAAAGCGGTTCCATAGCCAGTTACAGGGTTGCCAACTCTGAGTTGGGAAATACCTGTAGATTTGAGGGGTAAAGCCTGGGGAGGGGAGGGGTGGGGAGGGACCTCAGCAGGGTATAATGCCATAGAGTCCATTGCCCAAGGCAGCCATTCTCTCCAGGAGAACTGATCTTGGAGATCTCCAGGTGCTGCCTGGAGGCTGGCAATACTAAGGGGGAGGGCCAGACCTATAGATTTGAGGGGCAGAGCTTGGGAAGGGCAGGGTGTGGGGTGCAGAGGGACCTCAGCAGAGTATAATTCCATAGAGTCCATTGCCCAAAGTAGCCATTCTTTCCAGGAGAACTGATCTTGGAGATCTCCAGGTACTGCCTGGAGGCTGGCAATACTAAGGGGAGGGCCAGACCTGCAGATTTGAGGGGTAGAGCCTGGGGAGGGCAGGGTGTGGGCTGCGGAGGGACCTCAGCAGGGATGTGCTGTGGCTGCGGAACACAGCGATTTCTGGGAGATCTACAGGCCCCACAGGAAGACTGGCAACTCCAGTGATCATTTAAGGGAAGACTGGGAGATGTATTTTAGCAACTCCAGTGACCATTTAAGCAAAGACTGGGAGATGTATTTTATCTCAGGCAAAAGCCAATTAGGCCATATATGCAAATGACCTCTGTGTTCTGACTGGCTATTGGGGGGAGTGGAATAGCAAACTGTTTAGAATATTGGTGGTGAGACTCAGGCAACACAGCCAGTGGATAGGGACATCTTGAGTGACACATCAGGCAGCCAACTGATTTTGGAGGGCATAGAATGTTGCCAGACAAAAATGAAATTATATAATAAGGACAGATATTGTGTGTGTGTGTGTGTATACACATGCACATACATATATATGTGGGTGGATGGATGGCTAGATGGCTAGACAGACAGAAAGACAGATAATTTCAAGGGGGAACAAGCAGGAATGGCATTCCAGGAGTAACAAGTCCAGGGCAAGAGTATCACAGGCTTACTTCAGAGCCCAGTTCCCTCTATAGTGTGTGCTGGTGCACGACAATAATTTCCCCTGCTGCCGGCAAGCTCCAGAGCACCCAGGTCTCCAGCTCTAAGTCTGAGGAGTGAGTGCTGGGCTCAGGCAGCAGCCCACCCCCTCATTAGTAGCCTACCAGCTATAGGGGACCCCGCTCCCAGCAGCCCTCACTTGTGGTGATGCATGGGGGTCTGCTGCTTGTTCTTGCTGTTGTCTGCGTCGTCCTTCCATGCTTATTTTCTTTGTGCTTTTGAAGCAGTTTTTCTCCAGGTAGGCATGCCAGCTCTGAGTTGGGAAATACCTGGAGATTTCTGGGGTGGAGTCTGAGTGGTGGGTCTTGCCTTCTGACACACTTCCGGTGATGTTAGGGGGTGTGGCATATGCAAATAGGTTATGCTAATAAGTTATGCTAATGAGCTCCTGCACCTCTTTTTCTACAAAATGATAGATCTATCTTCTAAGAGATTATTATCCTGGCTCCTCATGGCAGTATACATCGATTTGTGATGGTTAGAATTGCTACTGCTCTCTACTATTGATTGAATGACTTGTTTATATTGAGTGTCACCAATACAATGTAATTTACAATCACACACACACACACACATAAGAACGTACTTCCAAATTGTGGGTGTCAATGGGAGGTGTGACCAATGAGGGAAGCAGGCAAATGCTGAAAGATTGGTTTGTCACAATTCAGAGATAATAGAAGAGATGCTGGTTTAACACACAAATAATTTTTTAAAAGTTGCCTGGAGCACAATGTTATTAGCTTTAGAGGTTGGCCACTGAGCTCAGTGAAATGTTTCACTTTCAATTAATTTTTCCCCTATAATTTGTTTCCATGCCCTCTAAGTATGAAAATGGCTGGAACTTTCCAACTTTGGGGGCAATTTAGTTTATAGATTGATTCCAATTAGGTTGCTTTTGATACAGTGTATAGTTTTCTTGTTTCTTTTTTTAATTAAACCACACTACACAATGGTGAACTGTGGAGTTAAATGCCATAATATAAAGTGTATTATGTTATTTCCCCCACCCAACAAGAATAAACCCCAATACTATTCTATTCATGACTGTGGTGAAGAAATGTATTTTTTCTTTGGAGATTTGAAATAAGCAAAATCCTCGCTCTGAGTTTTAAAAGGTTTTTTTTTTCTTCTGGGCAGAGAACATTCAGGAAGGGGAGACATCAGCTCAATTGCTTTCCAGACGTTCCTCAGCCCACCTTCATACAAATGCTAATAGATCTAGCAGGGGAGATAATGGGTCGGTCAAGCTCTCCCCCTTCTCCAAGCAGGGAACAGAAATTTGGAGGACTTTATATTAGAAATGCTCCGGGAATAATCTCCAGGAAGAAGATCCAGGAAACGCTTCTCTGACCTGGCCTGACCTGGTTAGTGGGTGGGGGAAAGTATCCACAAATGTGGCCATTTTGAGAATTAGATATATAGATTGTTAGCAAGCTTGAAGACAGACACTTTCACCAATTGTTACCACTTCATGATCAGTTATTTATTATATTGGCCTGCATCCTACCATTCCAGGAAGTAAATTCTGAAGTCTTTCTTCAGGCGAAGGAATCTTCCTTTTTCTTCAGTGACTCCAGATGAACCTCTTAGCATGGAGAAACTTCCTTCAGCCTAAGTCAGAATCCTGAGACAGCTCCCCATATGTGCACAGTAGATTGGCCAGCTGGAAAACAAGTAGAGTTGAGGGTGGGTTGGTGGGGCTAATAGAGGCAGAAATCAAGCTTAGCCTTCCCTCCTTGTAACAGGTAGCTTTTGCAAGCATGACACAGGCTTTTCTAGCATTAACTTGGAACTATATACACCTCGAAGAACTTTACACTCTAATAATCAACATCTCCTGGTGGTCCCTAGCCCAAAGGACATCCGTCTAGCCTCAACCAGGACCAAGGCCTTTTCTGCCCTGGCCCCCACCTGGTGGAACATACTCCCCACCAAGATCAGAGCCCTGCAGGATCTTATTCAGTTCCACAGGGCCTGTAAGATGGAGCTGTTCTGCCAGGCCTTTGGTTGAAGCAGCAGGCATCCACATATGGCCTCCCCGAGGTTGCTGTCTTCCACCTACCGGCTATCCATCCATTGATAATCGGCCATGCCAATCGGTGTTAATGGATCGAAACTCTCACCAGTAGCTGTAACTGCTGATTTTAAATGTTTATGTTGTGTTTTTAAACTTTATTGTAACTGTTGAAATATGATGTGACCTGCCCTTGAGCCCCTTCGTGGGATGGGCAAAATACAAATATGAAAAACAAACAAACGAACTAGGCAGGACCATTGAAGAACTGATGCCAAGGTGACATTCCCTGGCAGTTTACTTTCCTTGCTTTAGCAAGGACATTCCCTGGCAGTTTACTTTCCTTGCTTTAGCTGGCTGGCATGCAGGTCAGTAGAGGGAGCATGGGGAGAGTAGATGTTGCAGTCCAGGATGCCCCTCTGGGGGACAGAATGGGAAAATTGCTCTAAAAATTGGCACATGTGGTTGAAGGCTTTGCATTATAAGTAGCCTTTTTCTAATGCTTTGTTTATTGGCTGACCATTCTTTCCTTTCCTCTTTTCTTATGACTCAGAATAATTCGCTGATGTTTCACCAGTACACATTATTGTCCATTGATAGCTCTCTTAACTGACCCTGGGTGTTTGGAGGGGTCCTACCTGTTCATGCATGCCACCCAATTCATATCATAATCCCCAAACAGTGCCAACAGCAAGTAAGGATGGCAAGAACGAAAACATTGATGGCCAGTTTGGGGATCAGGGGCTGGAGGCAGGAAAATTCCTGCTGGTACAGAATTCTAATTTTTGAGTATGATGGTCTGGTGCCCCCTAACCTAGATTCAAAATGTAAAGGAGAAATATCAGTGCAGTTACTAAAACTAGCTCCAGACCATTAACTGACTGAACAATGAGGACACAATACATTCTATTCTGATAAAGAGTTCACAGTAGAGTTGTTAACTCTGACTTGGGAAATTCATGAAAATTTTGGGAGGTATCTGGGGAGGGTAGCATTTGGGGGAGTGGAGGGAGATAAATAGATATGTGATGTTAGTATAAGTCTTCCATCTCCATCCTCTGAAGCTGCCATTTCCTTAAGGCAAATTGACCTTGGTGGTCTGGATATCAGCTGTAATTCCAGGAGAATTCTAGGCCCCACCTTGAGGTACATTCCACCAGTAGGGAGTCGCCACCGAAAAGGCCCTGTTCCTGGTGGTTGCCAACCTGGCTTCCCTAGGGCCAGGGAAGGTCAGGCGATGTTGGGTGCCTGACTGTAGTGCTCTCTGGGGTGTATACAGGGAAAGGCAGTCCCTTAGGTAGGCAGGCCCCTGACCGTATAGGGCTTTAAAGGTTAAAACCAGCACCTTGAACTGAATCTGGTATGCTATAGGCAGCTAGTGCAGCACCCTCAGCGCAGGCTGGATGTGGTCTGTCACCAAGAGGCCCATCAACAACCTGGCTGTGGCATTCTGCACTAGCTGCAGCCTCCGGAGCTGAGACAAGGGCAGCCCCATGTAGAGAGTGTTACAGTAGTCTAACCTCAAGGTGACCATTGTGTGGATCACTGTCGCCAGGTCACTGCATTCAAGGAAGGGAACCAACTGCCTAATCAGCCATAGGTGATAAAAGGCTGCCTTGGCAGTGGCTGCTACCTGGGCCTCCATAGTTAAGGAGGCATCCAGGAGCACTCCCAAACTCCAGACCCTCAGCGCTGGCACCAGTGGCTCCCCCCAAAGGCCGGTAATGGGATCCCTACCCCCGGTCCGCTCCAACTCAGGCACAGGACCTCCGTCTTCATTGGATTCAATTTCAATCAGCTCAGCCTAAGCCAGCCCGCCATGTCCTGAAGCGCCCGCTCCAGGTAATCTGGGGTGGCTCCGGACCAGCCACCCAACAACAGGTACAGCTGGGTGTCATCAGCATACTGGTGACAGCCCAGCCTGTGCCTCCAGGCAATCTGGGAGAGAGGGTGCATATAGATGTTAAACAACATTGGGGATAGCACCTCCCCTTGTAGCACACTGCATACCAGCAGGTGCCTCTGGGATGTCTGCTTCCCCAGCGCCACTCTCTGTCTCCAACCTTGGAGGAAGGAGACAAGCCATTGCAAGGCAAGCCCCTGAACCCCTGTGTCAGCAAGGTGGTGGATAAGTAACTGGTGTTTGACCGTGTCAAATGCAGCTGACAGATCTAACAATACCAGCACCTCCGTGCCGCCCCGATCCAGATGCCGTCAGAGGTTGTCCATGAGGGAGACCAGTGGCGTCTCCATCCCATGACCTGGCCGGAAGCTTGATGTCCCTGCCCCCAGGAACAGTCCCTCATCGAAGGATGTTGTTTTGTACTGAGTCAGACTATTGTCTATCAAGGTCAGTATTGTCTGCTCTGACCAGCAGTGGCATCTAGGGTCTTTGATGGAAGTCTTTCACTTGATCATTTTAACTGCTTATGCCTGGAATTGAACCTGGGTGCTACTCCATGCAGTTACTCTACAACTGAGGTATGACTGCTATTTGCATTTTTAAAAATTACTTCATGTATTACTACTGATATAGCTAATGCAAACAAAGGGATAGGAAACAGGAATGCAAGTTCTGATGGGCAAGTTGCAAGACCTGTACCACTTATGAGGGAAAGAAAAGACCTGATGTGAGAATGCCAATTATGTTGTGATTTTTTCCCTCTAATTTAAATCCAGGCCTAATTTGTTGTCACAACATCTTAAGAGTGGTTGGACAAATAAAGGTAATGAATTCAGGGTGTTTAAAAGCCAAAGGCTAAACCAGGATTTATTGCTGGCATGTGCTTTATTGAGCTCCTGAACCTGATCAAGTCTTTTTTCCTGTTTCCCAACCCCAGCCAAGGTTTCTCTTCTTTCAAACAACCTAATGAGAAAAGTAGAAGAAGAAGAAGGGGAAAAAAGCAAATCTCAACTCAAAGTGAGGATTTGTGTGCATTCGGCCATTTCAAAGCAAAGCTATCAACTGCTGTACCTTATTCCACTGAATTTAATATTTTCTGTTTGAGCAGAAGGCAAGCATGTTCTCTCCCCCCCCCCCCAATAATGCTGATTTTGATGTAATCTGGAATAGCCTCTTTTTATTATTAATATTGTACTAAACCTCAGGAAATGATGCCATAGGGCACATATTAGTGCCAAAATACATATGAAGTCAGTTGGTTCTATTTATTAAGACCATACAAGGTCTTTGACCTCCTCTTTACAGTGCACAAACACCGTGACAGCTGTCTTACAGATTCTACCAAACTCAAACCTGCTCCCCCTGTATGTCAGTGACTTTTCATGTTGTCAGGACAAAAACTAAGTGGTAGGACCATGACTGTGGGGTAGCCCACTTCTATTTTAAAAGGTTAAAATTGTTCTATATACAGAACATATAGGAATTATCCATCATACTCCCCATTCCAGTGACTCACCAACATAAAAATCTTCACCTTTTCCATCAGGTTTTCTCACTTTATTATAACTAGGGATGGGCACAAACTGGAAAGATGTAGTTTGTATTGGTTTGTGGTTCACGTCTGAACCATGAAACAAACTGAATTGGGAGATTTGTTCGCAAACTGAACTGGTTCTTGCTTCGTGGCCCCCAGAAACCCCATTGAAAGGGACCAGAGTCAGCTGTTTTTCTGGCTTTCACATGGAACAGAAAACATGGAGTCCCTTTAAACCCCTGCTTTCTGCTCTAGACACAAACCGCAACAGACTGCCACAAACTGCTTTAAAAGTTTGTGACAGTGGACCCATCACAAACTTCAGTTTGCGAACCATGAACAGGGCAAAATTCATGATGAATTTTGCTTTGTGGTTCAGTTCATGCCCATCTCTAATTATAAGGGAAGCTGTGGTAAATCCCCCTCACAAAAAGTGGGGTGGGGAAGAGGAGATGAGGTAGAAAAGTTTCACAAAATATCTTCCTATTTGTGTGTGTGTGAGAGAGGGCTTCTTGTTAACCATGGCATCTATCCCCAATCAGCAGCAACTGGCACCATTCAAACTATAAAAACAATAGTGGTCTATTTACTAGATCAAATCAGACAATAAAGGATTATGTAATCAGTCTGATGAGATTACATCATAAAGAAATAACTAATTTTGGATGCATGGCTATGTCACAAAGCCACATCACTTTGAATGGGTGAAAATTATTCCTCTGTGCTGCTGCCCACTTCCCCCTATGATCACAGTAATGAGGAAGAAAAAATGTTCATTTTGCAGTTTTTTTGCCAAGAGGGCTCCCCCCTCAAGAGATTCAAGGGCAATAAGCACATGAGTGGTGAAGGTGAAGGGTTTTATTGAAACCTCTATGATAGTGAGATAGTGAAACCTCTATGATAGTGAGACATTAACAGAGTATAAAATAGAGAATATATCCATGCTACTTCAGCTGCAGGAACCCCAAATGACAGCAGAAGACTCCAGATGTTGATTGGGGTGCTCAGTGCTGCTCTGCATTTGAACCTGATCCAATGTTCAGGAAAAAAAATGTAACTCTCTGGAACTTATATAGTATTATAAATATTTAGCCGTGTGTGTGTGCATATCATCCCTATGACTGGCCTTGGAAAAAATTTACACACTCTAATGCCAACTGGTGAACATAAGTGATGAAAGTATCTGGTACAAAGAACTCCTGAAGTCTATACAGTCCAGTACCAGGTCCATGAGGCTAACATCTAAACAACCCACTCCCCATGTGCATTAGTGAAAGACAGGTGAACAGATATATATTTTTTTGGAGATGGTAGCTCCAGCACCAGTAACTTTTTTACGGTCTGGGTTGCTAATGGGCATCTTTGGGCCCAAATGGAGAAATCTGTGGCTCACCACTATCTCTCAAAACTACAGCCATCTTTCACAAAATGCCACTACAATGGGGTGTGGGAAATTTTGTACTTAAAAGAAAAACTGTTTTAAGTTTTTCAATGCAATAAAATACAAAACAACATATCAAAATGTCATCCAGCGGGTGCAAGTGGAGGAGTGGGGAATCAAATGCAGTTCTCCCAGATTAGAGTCCATGCACTTAACCACTACACCAAACTGGCTCTCATTCTTCTCATTCTTAAATCTGGTATATAAAATGGTTAAAATAATGCTATACATTTATATTAATTAGGAATAGCTAGTAAGGCGATCTGGATTCCATTGCATAATCTAGGAAAGGTGGCCATTTCGATATTCCAATTAACAAATACACCTTCCCTATGTATACCCTAGAATTTTATGTTGCAGAGGAATTTGTTACTGTATGATACTACTGGAGTTCCAAATATCAGAGTCATAACCTGACATTTTCTGCACACAAAAGATGTGCTTTACTGAAGGCCCTCCCCATTTATGGAAGTGATATCCCTCACATGTCTAATATGGTAACCTGGTTGGACAAAAACAAACACAACTAAGCTGTTAATACAGGGTCCCTTGTTAGTCAAGGTAAACCAAATAATTTCTTTGTTCATAGAACATATTCTGATAATAATAAAGCTTCATACTGTCAATGATTCAAAATATGTCAATGATATGTGCAAACCCCCCTTTAATTAATATAATCCAATAAACACTCCTCCTGAATTCAGATTCAGAAATATTTCACTGAATAATGGCATATTCAGAATATTTTGAAATCTGAATTTTATAATTTGGGATGTTTGGAACAATTCCAGATATTTGGAACTCCAATGGCTTCTATAGAAGACAAAGCTGGACTGCCTGGGAAAAGAAAAGTAAAACATATTCCCCTGACTCCCAGGGACCATGAGTGGTGAGGAGAGGGAGCTAAGTGCCCCCTAACAGGTTTTGCTCATGGGGTGAGAGCAAAGCCTGTGATGAACGTTTGTCTACACTTATGAAATCCTGAAGGAGACAACATAATGCACTTTCTGACTGGTCCTTTCCAATTGAAAGATATTTTATGTTTCCAGTCTCCGTGCCATCCCATGACCATTACTTAATATTCTGCATGCCAAAAGAGCCTTCTGAAATCCCTGAGCCCTCTCCTGAGCACTTCCTCCTACATCTAATTCCCACTTCACCTCTTAGTGTATATATTTACTTAATATGTAGACATAAGCTCTAGTATTACATAGGTTCAAGGGTTAATTAAATGGAATTAAAAGTTAAACGCTATAATATTTAAGCTAGTGCCTTTGGGGAAAGTTTACTAGACATAAGAATAAGATTTGTTAGAAAGCTTTAGATAGATAGGTTTCAATAACAGACTTTGTGTACTCTGTGTGTGTATGAGAAAGACAGAGATATTTCCCCCCATTACTGTGGGGTTTTTTTTAGGGCAGATGGTGCTTGTGTTCCTGCACTATAAAATATGAGCATGGAGGGGGTGTTGATGCTTGGGAAAGGCAGCAGAAGCACCACTTGCGGCACTCCCTAGTGAAAAAAAACAGGAAGTGGAGAAAAGGAAGTGGAGAAGAGGAAGAGAGCAATCAGACCTTGTTTTCAGTGCCCCCCCCTCAAGTGGCTGATTTGTTGCTTTGTTCAGCACTGGCACTGTCAAAACCAGTGCTTAGCTCATTTTTAGAGGGAAATTACTGTTTCCTATTGACACCACCATCTCTCTAGTCATCTAAGTCCTCGCTTCATCTGCCTCAGCTCCTCAGTAAACCAAGGAGCCAGCTTAGAGTGAGGGCAAGGGCAACATGCTTAAGGGTCATGTTTGCAACCAGCTGCTCAGGAGTAATCCTGCAACTACTCAAGGAGCTGGCTTTGGACCAGGAGGTGTGCACTTTGTCGCCTCTCCTGTAGCTCTGCTTGTAGCCTCCCTCTGTGGTGCTCTTAGGGTGTGAGTGATACTGTAAGGCTGGAAATGATCAACTGAGGCCGCGGTCACATGGCCCCTTTAAATCCGGGAGGGCTCCCGGATTTAAAGGGGCCGCTTTTTCCAACAGCGGGTTGGGATGTCTAAACTTCCCAACCCCTGCTGCATCGAGCTTGGCGACCGCGGCAGAAGCAGGGACAGCTAAAAAAGCGGCGGCCGCAGTGGCCGCGGTGGCGGAAAGGGCGGCGAATGCGGCGGCCGAGGCGGAAGCGGGGGCAGCGGCGGATGCGGCGGCGGAAAGGGAGGTGGCGGTTGCGGCTGCTGCCGCCGCCGAAAACACATGTCGGGTAAGCAAGCCTGGGTAAGTCGGGGGTGTTTTTTTCCCCCCTTTTACACTTGGGTGCATGGATAGCCATGCGCCCAAGTGTAAAAGGGGGGGGGGAAATGGCCGGCGGGGCTATCTGGACAGCCCTGCTCTCGCAATGCTTGCGAGAGAGGGCTGTCCAGATAACCTCAAATGTGGGTTGCTCCCGCGACTCCCGGGAAAACACTAGTTTTTCCCGGGGTCGGTAAATGCGGGAGCAACCCGCATTGGAGCCCGCTTCACTGCAGGACTCGCAGCGGGCCGTTGTGGATGGCCCCTTTAAATGCAGGAGGAAGCAGCCCTTCCTCCCGCATTAAGGGGCCGTGTGACCGCGGCCTGAGTTTCACCTGTTGAATGAGGGCTGAAAGGTGTCCATGGTTCTGCACCAGCTGTTAGCTGTGAATCCTGACAAGCCTGCAGCTCACCTTCCTGCTTGCCAGCTTCTGCTGTGTGCTGACTCAGAGCTGGCTACATGGGGCTCCTGAGGAGTCCTCTTCTCCTGAGGTGTCCTTGCTCTCACTGAGCCCTGGCTGACCCACAACACAGATGCTCTACCAATGAACCACAGTCCCTCTCTTCCTACCTCCTTCTTGGCTGTCCAATACTTGTGGTGATGGACTCAACCCTCCCCCAGTATCACCTTGAAATCCTGGCAGACCAGCTCTGCCTCTACAAAAAGGCAGAATCATTTGTAGCTTATATCAACAGTGATGTTCTGTTTGGTAATTTTGCTCTGTAAACTGGAGCAATGCAGTTGCCTTTTGCCATTTCCTCAGAGATTATCGGGGAAATATGTGCAGATCTGTGATATGCAAACTGCTACTGAAATCCATGAGAGATAAACAGTAAGCATTCCTGTAATTGCTATTCCTGGGAGAACAGAAATTTGGACCAGGCTTGTTTCCTGTAACTTGAAGAGTTTTCTACTTGACACAAACACTTATGTGTTGCCAGGCGAAATTATTAAAAACCTCTGAATAATGCATAAATGTTTGCGAACAAATTACAAGCTCAGGAGGTTGTATTATGTGAAGAGATGCATTTCAAACCTTTCCAGCTCAAAAACTCTTTGATTACCAGATTGCTTGACTGATACAATATGCATGCACTTAGGATGCGTAATCGGTTTCTGCACATGAAATAATGACCATTCCGTTTACTCCTATCAAACTCCTTCCATCTGGACTTCAGTGTGCATTACAGACGCTAGTCACCCAGTCATCACAACCCTTCTGTGATTCAGATGGCCTAATGTAATATTTTTTCATCACTGGCATGAAGGCAGATCAAAACACATACATAGTGGGACTTTGGTAACATTTTGTACCCCTCTGGGAACTAGCTTACTGAGGGCCACTCCTAGGAGATAACATAAAACAGTTGCTTCGAGCAACACTTTCAAGAGCAGGTATCACTTTCCTGCCTCCCCATCTGCCATTCCGGGGGGGGGGGGGAGGGGGCATGAGCCCCAGTTGTTTTTCACTTCAGGTGTGAAAATATCTAAAGCTGACACTGGATGCTGTCACAAATTGAATCCTGAAGGTTTATTTTATTCCAAGCACAGATTTTACTTATTGTGTCATTGCATTGCAAGACAATCTCATTCCTCCTTGTGGTTTGTTGCCTTCATCCCACAGGTTCACAAAATCTTAATGACCACACCTTTTACTAAATATTACCTTTGACTACTGTTATTATATTACTCAGATCCTATGATACTCTTCTACTAAATCTTTGTTTGACAGAGAACCTCTCCAATGGAGAATTTTTTCTAATGGAGAAATGCTTTCTCTATCAGAAAAATATTTCTTTGCTGAAGGAAGTCCTCTGTTGGAGGAAAACTTGGTGGAAGGGTGTCATAGGATCCAAGCCATAATTTCTAATAATGATAGATGGTTTCCTCCTCAAACTATTGAGATAGGAATTTTTCTAATCAGATTGTTACAAAAGAAAACAATCTAGCAGGAGGAAGTTCTAACTTTTAAAATGGAATTGACTCTAATCTGTGATGCCTTATGAAGGTGTATCCTTTGATTTATTCTGCATCTATGTGATCTGTCTGATTGGATATATAGGCTTAAGTGTACTAACTTGGACCTGCTTCTGAAATCAATATATTTAGGATCAGTGTGATAATTCTTGCAGTAGTTCCAAAGCAAACACATATTCAAACATAGTTCTGATAAGAAACTTGTCTGTAGAGACAAGGCGAGAAACGGTACCTAATCTGAACTGAATACATGGAAAAGAATAATATTGTTCAAGAAGTTATAAGTGATTACTCAGTAAAAGGGCAAAAGAGGATGGAAAGGATTTTTATTTTCATAGAAAAGCTGCAGTTCTTGACAGAGGTAATATAGACAAGATTAGATGTGGTGAAGAAAGACCGGTTTTAAATAGATTGCAAAATTGATCTCTTAATGCATTAAGCAAACAAATGGCAGTGTCGTGTGGAGTGGCAAGAAGAAAATGAATTTCATATCAGCTATGGAAATATACCTATCGCATATGCAACAGGGGAGCCATCTTAATTATGAAAATGTTCATCTTGAACTTGTCAAAAGGTTATGCTTTCCAGACTGTCCTTTCTTATAGTGAAAACATTCTTGTCCACTGTGTAGCATTCACTTTTAAACTCCTACCTGTCAGCTGACTAGATGGCTCGATAAATGTTGCAAGAGACAGTAACTGTCATGCAGCCCAGTCCTGTGCATGTTAATCAGAAATTTATCCATACCTATTGGAGTCATGGATACTGTTGTGCCAGCCACTCTGTTCTGCTGTGACATGAGAAGCTATTGGCAGTGCTCCAACTGGGGCCAGCCAATAGGAAGGCTAGATAGGGTGCCTTAAAATGAGCCTCTCCTTGCTGATCTGCTGTGTGCTACTGACCCACCCACCCTTGTCTTGGGGCAACATATACTTAACTGGTGACCTTCAGGGGCTGAGTAGGGATGTTTGGCATCCTACAGTTGGCTCATGTTGGCTCAGAATTACAGCTCATTTCCAGACTACAGAGATCAGTTTTCCTGGAGAAAACAGATTCTTTGGAGGGCAGACTCTATGACATTGCACCCCAGTGAGGTCTCTGTCCTCCCTGGGCTCCACCCCAAAGCTCCAGGCATTTCCCAACCTGGAGCTGGCAACACTAAGGCCCCCTTGACAGTGGCTGGGGGTACTCACAACCCTAAGTAGGGGACCATTTTTTTGCTTGCTTCACATTGTTCTTATGTGGTGATGTTAATAGGTGTGATACGGTGACTGGTTAGGCCACAAGTAGGGATGGCAGTAATTTAATTAATTAATTAATTACATTGGATTTTAAAACACCCTCCCCTGTAGGAACAGTGCTCAGAGCGATGTACAACATGGAATGCCAGGTTGCTCAACGCAGCTGGTGTTAACTGGTGAGCACCCTGAGGCACTAAAGGATAAAGGGCTATTTACAAAATGATAACAAAAAAAGTTTTATTAGGACTAATCAAAGTGATGCAAAACATTGCGCAAGTTCCCGAGCTCACCAGATCTCCACATCAGGTTAGATGTTACCCCCCCCCCAAAAAAAGGGGGAAAAGAAAAAAGATTTATTTTCAGGTTCTCATCTTTAGACCACAGTTCTTGCTAGCATTTATTTGTAGTTATGCCACATGGGCTTGTCCTTTAGAATCGCTGCTGGCGTTAGATTACGGCACTTGCATCCTGGGAAGAGGAAGTAAATAATGAAGAGTCATCTCATGGGGGAAATAAAGGGCAGCAAAGTCCAAGGTGTCTCTCAAAACCCAGGCAAGAAGCACAGTTCTCTTTGAAGGCTAAGAGCAGATGGAAAATACTCAGTAGACTTTACAGTGTCGAGATAAATGTATGATGATGTTAAGGTATAGTCAACTGAAGCCCAAGTAGGTTGTTTTACCTTGTGTAATCACAGTCTTACCCTGGGATTGTTCCCATCCTGTGGACAAATTCCTTTCTTTCCCGGCTGAAATGTGGGGGTGGGGGTGGGGGAGGTGTTAAACCAGCCACATACTTCCAAAAGAAGATCCATGTAGAAATCCACATTTGTTTATTTATTGAACTTCATCAATAGACTGCCTTTCTCACTTTAGGTGGATTACACAATGCAGTCAGAGGAGTGGACATGTAATGATGTTGATTAGCCATTTAAACCCAGTTTAATCCAAATATGGCTGTCTAGTGTTTTCATTGAAGGGTAGGGATGCCACTTACCTGCTTCCAGTGGAAGGGCTCCCGGTGATACTCCTTGGTCCCTATTGCTGCTCAAATGAGCAGTAGGGGGAAATGGGGGGGGGGGTTAGTATCATGCAATGCCTGCTACTGAAGCCTCAAGGTCTCACAACCCTATTTAAGGGGTACTGGTACAACTGAATTCTGCTGAATTTAGGGAAACTTGTTCTGAAATAGGTTACCCAGAGGACTGCAACCATAATCAGCACTTCCTTAGTACCATTCATAGTACTTGGAAACCATAAAACGATTGCTTGATTGAGTCTGTGCACTGTAGCATCACATTAAATCAAGCAATCTTTTTTTTATATAAAGAAAACATTTGGCCAGGGTTTGTGTTTAGTTGGTGTGTTCCCTGTTTTAACATGTTCATGAACAAAAGATGTGCGCACGAAAGGCTGCTATCAGTGTAATGTGAAGCCTGAAGAAAGGATAGAACACTGAGTCCTATCAAGGACATTTTGAAATGTTAATTTCTAGGTAAATGTTTTCCTTCTATGTGCCTCTAAGTCTTGGGGGGGGGGGGGACATAGTAGCACACTTCCCCAGAAGAACAGAGAGAAGTCAACAGTAAAGTTGTACTGTAGTGTGCAATTTTGTAAGATTGTCTAACGGTTAACAAAGCTATGACCAAATATAGGCAGCAACCACATGAGGAACAGGGACGCGAAAGTTCTTGGTCCTTTCCGCATTTGCCTGCCACTCTGGATTTTCTCAGATCGATTTCACATAAGTCTTTGTCCCGCGCTTGCTCTTCCATTCTCCCCGGTTGTTTGGGTCAGTTTCACGCCATTAGACCCATGGCTACCTTTTGACCCACATCTCCTCCCCCCCATTTGCCCTGGGTCAGCTCGCTCCTTGATTTCCCAGAAGTTTCCTGTTGCCTCACAGAGAAGCCAAAACACCCCTCCCTTTCCCATGCCCGCTCACCTGCCCTGCTCATCTGCCGCTCCTCATCATTGTTGTCAATGATGAGGCAGTGAAATATGAGCCACCACAAGTTTTTTAGGCATACCAGCCCACATTGTTCCAAAGGTGATTTCTACACTGGTTTTTAAAATTCCTTTACTTTCTGAAACACCGCCAACAAGCATGAGACACCAAGCCACATGTGTCTCAAAACTTTTTTTCAAAATACCCAGCACACAGAAAAGAAATGTCCAATCAAGATGCCATGATTGAACATGTGATACCTGTGTGCCTTTAAAAACTTTGAGAATACTTCCTTTTATTGCATCTTAAGGTTGTAACGTGATTCCACATGCATGTAAAAAAAAGGGTTTAAGAAAAAAGGGGAGGAGATATGGGAAGGGCTAGGAGGGCAAAGAACGGAGAATGGGAGGAGGGAAGTGGCAGGAAACCTCACCATGGCGGTAATGCAAAAATCAATTTGCAGGTGCAGATTGCAAATAGTCGTGCGCCAAAAACTTTAATGAGAAATCCATTAGAATGATCTAGGGCAAACTACCCCACATGGAACCAGAGGCAAGTGCCATGTGTGAAATTGGTCTCAGTGTTCGAGTCAAGGCAATTTAAGTCCACAGCAAAACAGCATCCAAATAACCCAGGGCAACAGCAGGTTGAAACTGGGCTGACTGCTGAAGGGAGGTAATGTAGGGAGGTAATATAATGCAGAATGGGGGAGAAAACTGGAATAAAAAGATGGTTGAACTTCATTTTAGTGCAGAATTGCTTGGAGGACACCTTGGTGAACATGGATTAAAAGGAGAGTGTAGAAAGGGCAACTGCTTCTTTCTTCCTTCTGTTTGCTTCTCTGTAAATAGATGAGTGGTCACCATGCCCAACACTGCCTTACTAAAAATTTCCATTCCAGGAACCACAACTCAGTTTCTTGATTGCTGTCTATTTAACAGCCTTCACATAGGACAATATACCCCAAGGCTAATATTGTGTTGTGGGAACAGGCCAAACAAAGAGATATTTCTATGTTACACAGATTGTGAAATAATGATCAGCCAACTCTTTTAACATAACCTTCCTTGCAGTTTGGAAGGAACCATGTGTTGTGTCTTTTGAATGCATTCTTTTCAGCAGTCTGGGGGTTCATTATCTCCCTCCTATTCACCAGCAATCCCATAGCTCCAAAGGCTACCTGGGAAACTTGGTTTATCTTTGACCAATGCTACTTTTGACGATCTCATGAGTTTGGTGGTGGAGCTTTCCCACTGAACGCTCAATTTGATTTCTGTTTCACAACATGTATTTATCCTGTTGCAGTCTTATCAAAGACATGAGTCTGGTCCTTGAGTGAGCAAAGTTTTGTGTGTGAAGTGGTGTTTCCAGAGGAAGGGGGGGCGACTGAGAAGTCTCTGAATACGCAGGGCTGTGTTCCATGTTAATGGGAAGCATATTTTAAAAATAAAGATCAAATGCAAGAAAAACAATGGAAGTCAACAGGGGTAAATGCGAACAGCTTTAAATATGATATTAATAAAATTGATTTTTAAAGTGTGACTAACTACCATGAATAGTCTTTCTGGAAGAAATATGTCACACACACTGAGAAATGTTCTTTGTGTGAGATATGTATATATGTATTTTAAAATGTATATAAAAACCAGACTCCTGTTTTGGCCCATGATATCCTGAAAGAATAACCGCACAAAGGAATGGGGAGAAAATATGCAGGAACTTGTCTTAGAATTTTAAACAGTGTTTGATCTCATCTTATTCTGAGCTCTCTCTTTCTCTCTGGTCCCCTTTCAACCTCCCCCCCCCCCCCCCCGATTTTGTTCACCTTTTCCTCAAACATTTGTGCAGCTGGCTTTGATTGTCTTGAACTCGAAGAGAGGAACCTGTGAAAGTGGGTGTCTGCACTCCGAGGAACTCATTAGATGTGTGAACAAATATAAGGAGGCAATCTTTCCCAGCTACCTTATCAAACCGACTAAAACTGTGCTCCACAAAGCTGCATGGATGTTAGGCAAAGCAGTCTAAGGTCCCCATTTGGTAGTCTCTCTGCAACATAAACACAGCTGCCTCAACACCACTCAAAATGCCTCTGCCTTTGTGAGTTGCCTGGTAAAAGAATACTCCCTTTCAGACATTACATCCATGCATGTTAGAAGCCAACCACCGAGAATGCATGCGACTCGCGAGGCTCTCGATATGTACTGTCACCATTTCCTGTGAATATGGCAATGCATGGATTTTTCTACATGGATGGAGATTTGCTACTGTAGCACCAAAGCTGTAGGCACACTGAAAATCCACACCACATCCTATTCACAAGAAATGGCAACTGCACATGTCAGGAGCATCATGGCACTGCATGCTTCTGTTGCTGGGCTCCTGGTACACATGGCTGTAATGTTTGGATGTAATTAATGTCAAAGGGGATCTAAAAGGAAATCTCTTATGCCTGTGTATCTACAGTGTCACATTTGAGCTCCCGGGCGCCCGGCATAGCCGTGGCTCCCGGGGGCCGCTTTGCCGCCCCGACGGACGCGAGGCAGCAATGGACGCACTGCCGCGCGTCTCGGAGCGGGGGGGGGCGGGGCTGGCTCTATAAGAGCCTGCGCCCCGCTCCCGCCTTGGCCGTTGCTCCGCGTGCTCGCCCACCCGCCCGCCCTGGTTGCAGTGTAGGCTTTGGCTGGTCGCCATTTGGAGCCGGGTAGGAATTTTTACATCCCACCTATTTGGCAAGTATGGTCGGGGTGTTTTTTGCCTTTCTTACACTGTGCTCGGTGGTTTAGGGGCTTAGTTGGTGGTCGGGTTATTAATTAGTCTGGTCACTTGGCAGGTTGTGCAAGCAAGAAAATGGAACCGGTGAGCACCTCACAGCATATCCCTTTTGGGAACAGGTGATCTTCAGGATCTGCCCTAGGGCCTTGCGGTCTGGGGTGGTGAATGGGGATTGCCTCTGGGAACCTCTCAGGCTAGGCTCCTCCCTGTTGGTCTGTGCAGCCGCAGGGGTAGGCGCTCCTGGGGGGGGGAGTGCCAGCATGCTGGGCTGCCGGTTACGAGCCAGAAGTATCGGGCTTCAGACCGGGGCTAGGTGTCCTGCCCTTATCAAGGGCAAGGAGGCCGTGTCAGAGTGACGCCTGCCTTGCCTGTTCCAGAGCTTGCTTAGTTTTGCCCGTTGCTGCAATGTTCTGTTTTAAATAGTTAATAAAGTGGCCCTTGTTTAACTCCAAACTGTTGTCTGTCTCGTTATTCCGGCTGGGGTGGCAAATGGCTGATGTGCGTAATCAGGGGGTCAGAATTGCTACAAATATCTTGTTGCTCACACCCCCTGGTGAAACCTTCAGCTTTCCATTTGACCGTAGCACAAGTTCTTTGGGTGGTGTCAGCACAACTTAACTTGTGTGGGTGAGAGACAAATCGTGGAGATAAGAAGTAGGGAAGGGCTGTGGCTCAGTGGCAGAGCCTCTGCTTGGCATGCAGAAGCTCCCAAGCTCAGTCCCTGGAACCTCCAGTTAAAAGGACCAGGCAATAGGTGGTGTGAAAGACTTCTGTTTGAGACCCCAGAGAGCCACTCCAGTCTCAGTAGACAAAGCTGAGTTTGATGGCCCAATGGTCTGATTTAGTATAAGGTGGCTTCTTGTGTTCATGTCTGCTACTGTCATTGGGAGTGCCACAGAAGGGGTTGTCAACACTATTCCTATCATATTAGAAGGTGATCATTCTTTTTCATGTGCATATTTCTGCATGTTAGGCTGCTGTTAAATGTACAAGAGAAGGTTGGGCAAGGTTTTCATTTTTTAGTTGGCTGGCCATGCTAATCTCAGGCTAGGAACCAGAAGTGGGTCACTCTAGCTGCTCAGGAGGACTGGAAGCAGTGGAATGGAAGAAATGAATAATGTAGGAAAGCAGACTGTACCAAATGAACTCCCTGTAGCCCATGTTCTCCCTTTATAAGAGACCCACCCACCCTCTCCTCATGCATATCCCTGCATTCTTCTGAGCATCTCTTTTTCTGGAAGTGACCTGGAAGTTAAAAAAAATCCTACTTTCAATCTTCTTCACGTGTTCTGTGAAAATTCCCCATGTTGGAGGTTCTTCCACCTGTCATGCAAGGAGGCTTTGGGTGGTAGGAAGATTTTTCTTGATGTCACACTGATGTATGAGGTCACTTTTGACAAAACAACAACCACCAGATGTGGTCTCATTGGGCCAGGGTGATTCACCCAAAACTCTACGACAGAATTGGGGCAGAAGTTTGCCAGAAGTGACAAGTCATGAAACACCAAGAAGCCCCCTTCACACACCCCACTTGCCTGCTAAGTGGCAATGGGTAACAGGGGTCCCGGGACATGGCAGTTCTGGATATGCAGTTCTTTGGTTTGTGGCCTTACATTCTGGTCCATCCATTTAGCAGGTTAGAACTTACTAATTGCTTAGAAGAATTTCACAGATGCAGTTCACTTAGAATTTAGATTTATGTTTCTGCAATAAACTAAATTCTGTAAATACTATATGCCTTGCCACACCTCCAATATATCAGGTGAAACAGGGATGTTTTTCCCAGCATTCCTTTTCTCACATCAAGGATAATTCAGAGTACCCCAGGTTTCATGAGACATTCCTCTCCTTTTTTTTCACTTAGGCTGTGGTCACACGGTCATTTTGATTGGGTTTCACCACTGTTCCCTCTCACATTTAAACTTGCCCGCATCCGTCTCCCACACCAAAGTGGGCTCACTCATGCAATCTTCCCAGTTCCCTAGTAAGTTTTCCATCACCTGGAAAATTAAGTACTTTCCAGATATTTGCACTTTGAATCCGTGATTTCGCCAATCTGGACAGCCATCTCTCGTGATGATTGCAGTTAGGTCATCTGAACATCCTTCCCGTGATGTGTGTCCCCCCCCCCCAGCTTCTGCCATTGTACGCATGAGCAGTCCTGCACTGAATACATTCATTGCATGAATGTTGAAGTGCACATAGACTTCTTCCTCTCCTCTTTCCTGCCCTCCCAATCGGTCCCTGGATTTCTTTCTCTCAGAGGCCTCTTGCCGACCGGCTTCCTTCTCTGCCTGGTCTGATCCATCTTGCCCTATGAAAGAACCTCCACCTGAAAATCTGCCCTGCAGAAACCTGGTGGACCCCTGCAGACCCTCCCCCTCCACAGTGGGCTTGGAGCAAAGTGGGGGGGGGCACAATGCCTCCAGTAGAGGAACGTTCTGAAGGTGGGCGGGCACTTTTATCAGGGTTCTCTTCCCTCGCTCCCTGGTGCTGCGTGTTCTCTCTTCATCTCGCCTGGGCTGGAGTAGATGTGCCTGGCCAAGCCCAGAGCCCACTTTCCCCAGCACTGGCTCTTCCAGAGCAGACTGGCTGGGGGGGAATACACTCACAAGCAGGGCATCCTTACTGTGACCTCCTCTTCATTGGATAATCAGTGCTATACTGCCTCTGTCCATGGAAGCTCCACTCCATGGAAGTGTTCACGGCTAACAGTTGTTATCTGGACGGTGCCTGAAGCCTCATCACATGATACAAGCAGTTGATGGAGGGATGTGTGATCATCCCAACCCTCCAAAAAATATCCCTGATCAAAAATATAGCAGGAAAAAATCACTGTAGGCTTGCCGTGTGACCAGATTCTTACTCTGCTGTGATCTGCACTTCATCAGTTTCTGAAACAGAGTCTTAATTCAATAACTGTTATAGAGTTAGTGTTGTTGTTGTTTTACTTAAAATGATTGTGTCATAGTAGATCTGGTTGTATTTGTTCCAGAATAGCTACAGCACAGCATTCACTATCTGAATAGGGAGTTACGAGGCTTATGGGAAGGAAAGTACTTTACTGGCATTAAATTTGTCTGTGGATTTACCATACAGTAAGATGCATTTAGCCCCATGCAGAGACAGAACTTCTGTAGAGCTGGGGGAGAAAGAAAGAAAAAATCTTGTACCAGCAACACACACACACACACACACACACACACACACACACACACCCCAGAACAATTTTCAAAAAGGCATCCTCTCTCTCTCATTCAAAAAAGAGACTGAAACTATGGACATTCATTTTCCAGGGACAGATGCCAAAAAAAAATATGGGGAAATGGTGCAAGAAAATGGGGACTGTCTCTCATAAACAGAGACAGCAGGAACATATGGCTCTGTATATTTAGTTCAGTGGTGCAGCGGAAGGAAAGAGCTACACTATAGGACATGGCCACCCTCCTTCTCACCTGGACACTTGATCTTATTTCCTCTTCACACTGCTCACCAGGAGTCAAGAAGGAATTTTAAGCCAGCTAAGCCCTGCTTTTGAGTCCTGATTGACAGTAGACCTAAAATAAATAAACCTTTGTTGGGGGGGGGGGGGGAAGAACCCTGCCCTTCTCCTGGAATCTGTTTTCATTCAGAACCTAAGCAGTGTGTTTGTTTATGCGCTAGCTGGCCATGCACATTTCACAAACTGTAATTAGAGAATTTTCATTACGTATCTGCACACCAGAAAACTTGGCTACAGTGTGATTCTCAAACAGAATAAAATTTGACTGAGCAACCTAGAAGTATTGTGTGCAGAAATCTGTTTTCATTCCAAGGAAAGAATATCACTTAATGGACAAAGAATATTGCCTTTGAAATTTGTTTTCCTTTGTTTGTTTTTCTTTTTTAAATAAGGAGAAGAACAAAAGAAAAAAAAGCCTAAGGTATCAAACTGGGTCTACCTAGTTCAGCATCCAGTTTTCCTCCAGGAAGCACACAACCAGGGCACTAAGGCATTGTTCCATACCCCATTGTTTGTGCCCAGCATCTGGTATGCAGAGGGATGCTGAAATTGGCATTCATGGGCCATTGCTTTGGAGAAGCATATCCTCTTTGAATGTGTCTAATACTTTTAAAGAGCCATTTAGAATACTGACTGCCACATCATCTTATTGTACTGAATTCCATAAGTTAATTATGCATTCTTGTGTGGAGAACTCACTTTTGTCTGCCTGGAACTTATTGTCAATCAATTCTGTCTGGAGGCTATACAGGATGGGATGAGGGTGAACAACCAGAAGTTTAGTTCATTTTAGTTCAGCCACCCTGAGCCTGCCTCGCAGGGAGAGTGGGGTATAAATCAAACTAATAAATAAATATAACCAGAACTGATGTGGGTCAGGGGTAAAGCTGATCCAGGAATAGGTATTCAGTTATCCTGGAGCAGACTATTTCTCTCCTGAAGGAGCAAGCTCTCAGGTTCTGTGTGCTTTTGGATGTCTTATTGACTTTGGATGCTAAGGTGACAGCGGTAGCTAGGAGTGCATTTTCCCAACTATCTTTCTACAGTTGTAGCCTTTCCTAGAAAAGGAATACTTCAAGGGCCACTGTAATGATTTCATGTTTTAGTGTGTGTGTTTCTTTAAATATTTAGTTTGACTGTAGTAATGTAAGGAGAGTGATAGGGGGAGACAAGTGTGATGTGATTGCCTGATGACTGAAGAGTGTGGGAGGAGAGATGTCTCTGCGGAGATTCAGTGTTCTTAAAGAGACAAGTGTGTAGAGTTGTGGGAAGTTTAGCCTGTTTGTGTGTGTGGGGGGGGAGAGAGAGAGAGAGAGAGAGAGTCCTGGTGGCAGCAGAAATCTACCAAGTTCATGTACAGACAGTGTTTGATTACAAGTGAGAACATCACAACCATAGTCACACATGCCTTGGAACACATCTAGATTGGCCTACTGGAATGTTCTGTACATGGATGGATCCCCGCAGCTGCCAAAGGCCGGCTGGGGTGGGGGGGGACGAAGTTGCCTCCTTGTAAGGAGGACTGATCAGACTGGCTGCATTTGCAGCCTGGTTTTGCTGGGGGAAGGACAGCCCCAGCCTCAGCAGCCTCATTCGTGCCTTGTGCTTGACCTACCCTCCCGCCCTGTAGGTAATGCAGGCTTTTGGCTGGTCGTCCCGTTTCTTGGGGAGGCCAGGTAGGAATTTTTTTACCTCTGCTGTGATTGGCCTCGAGACGGGAGAGTTTTTCACCTACCCTGCATTGCTAGCAGCAGATTGAGGAATTGGCCGGGGTGGCGTCTGCATTAATTTGTCACTTTATGGTTGGGTGGAAGTTTAGTAAATAGTTGTTGCGGCTTGGTAAGCACCTATCAGCAACCCTGGTGGGAAAGGGGCCTGTTCAGATCATAACTGCAGCCTTGCGGCCTGGGATGAGGGGAACAGGCTGGCTTTTGGAGTGCCTTTGAGGGATACTCAGCACTGACCTTGTGGCTGTGTGTGAGGGATCATCAAGGCATGTTCCAAGGCTGGGCTGCTTGGGGTTTAAGCCGCTTATAGCGGGCTATGACCCAGGGGCCAGGTGCATTGCCCATACTTGTCAGAATCTAAGGATTCTAACAAAGGTTTGCTTTTGTGCTTTGTATAATCCCTTCATATGTAACCTGCTTTTGCAGTTCAGCTGTAACATCCTGCTATCTCATTTACTATGTATCATGTTCCATTTGACTCTGGTTTATTGCCCTCTGTTTATGGCTAACGATGGGTCTGGTCAGTGTAACCATTTGGTCCGGGAGAGTGGCGACTACAGCACCTGAGAACAGTCGGCCTCTCCCCCCTCTCCCCCTCCGCATTCCTTTCCTCTCTGCCGGCGGAGACACAGAACTTTTCTTATCGGTGTGTGAAGACCTTGGCGAGTTATTTGTTATGCACAAAATGGACACATCTGAGGAGTCCTGGTTTAAGAAGGGAAATTTACAGCTTCACACTTCACCTTTTTTCCTGTGGGAAGCAAACGGTCAAAGGACCTTTAGCCCACGGTTTTTCCCTCTCTGTGATTGGTTATCTGTGGGAAATTCAAATTGTACTGGAGGGTATATTAATCCTGCTTCTATTGTATACTTTATCTCTAACAATGATCCGAGGACCTGTAATATAGTAATAGGGAATAAAGAACTCTGTTTCATCAACAAAGGTCCGATCCTTGACTACATAGGGCAGAAGCCTCACAGATCTGTGAGTGGGACTTGGCCGTTCCTGACCATGTCGGACAACGGTACTCTTCCCATCCCTACAACCGAAGGAGAGCCGGTGACCCCGGGAGACCAGGGAGCCGGAGGCAGTGGTGGGGAGCCTGAGAAGCCAGTGACTACGGCTCAGGGGGCTCACTACATCCCGCGACCAGACCAGAACCCCGAGGTATTCATGGGCCACGTTCAGCCGTGGGACAGTCGACTCGTCCACGATCGGAGGGGAATGCGTGTCTCGGTCCCTGGGGACTGCACCGAGCAAGGGCGGCCGAGCTTCCTAGGAGACGAGCAAGAGATGTATCACGGGGGCGACTGGCGATTCCTGCCACCGGACAAGGAGAGGGCGTGCCCTACGGTCCCGATCTGTACAGAGAAGACCCAAGCCAAGCCCTAGATCGTCTGATGGGAGACATGCGGCTGCAAATTACCACGGGACTGAGAGAAGTAGCAATGGATTTGCAGTATCAACTCCGAGATGCCCTAGCCGCTTTCCAGGTAGCCCGGCCAGTCCAAGGTGGGGCCGGAGGACCAGCCGGGGGAGCCCCACCGCAGCAAGCTCCCCTAGGGGGAGCTCCCACGGGGGTCGTCCCGCAACAGGTGCCACAGCAGGTTCCAGTGCCAGTCCCAGCTCCTGTTCCTGCCCCGGCGCCTGCGCCCGCGCCCGTGGAGCGGATGATCCATCAAGCACCCAACGACCCACTGACGGCTACCTTCAACGGGGACCCCAAGAAGCTACGGTTCTTCCTCATAGAGATTGAGAGGTTCCTAGATGCCTGGGGGCATCTCTACCCCACCAAGCAGGACCGGATTGGCTACATCGGGTCCAAGCTGAGGGATACCACCAGCGACTGGTATGTGAGCCTTCACAACGCCCCAGGGCCAGAGCTTCGGTCCATGAATAATTTTATGTGGGCCCTCAGACAGCACTATGAGGACCCCCTCGGGGAGGAGAAGGCGCGAAACCAGCTGCGGAAGTTGACCCAGGGGCAGTCCTCCGTGAGAGAATACACCGACCGGTTCCGGCGTATAGCGGCCAAGATTCAAGGCTGGACCCAAGACCTCTTCATCGAGAAGTATCGAGAGGGCCTGAACCCCGAGGTGAACGAGACGGTCTTGAGAGGGGGACGGCCGGGGTCCCTTGCAACGTGGATGAGAGCGGCTGCCGACGTGGAGGAGAGGTTCACCCTCATCAAGATGGGGACCTCAGCGACTGCCCAAGCCAAGGCCACCCAGAAGGTGAAACCCAAGCCCAGTGTCCAGGAAATCCGGGACAGCCGGTTCAGGCAGGGGCTCTGCATGAGATGCGGAGAGAGCGGTCACTTCGCCTTGGCATGCCCCCGCAGAAGTGGAAAAGTTCCCAAGACCTCCACCCCAGTGGCGGGGAGCACCCTGAGCAAGGGAAAGACCTCGTTCAAACCCCGGGCATTACAGCTGGAAGGGGCAGCGAGCGAGCAAGGGGAGCTGGAGCTGATGGAAGTGCAGATGCTGGGAAACTTCAACGACCTGCAGTGAATGGCGCAGAGCTGCAGGTCCCTAACCCCGACGCGCCATCTTCGGTCAGCATCCCCGGCCCCTTACTGTACATGGTAGTAACTGTAATAGCCCCCGGTACTGGGACCCACGTACGGGTACGTGCCCTAATTGACTCAGGGTGTGCTAGAGACTTAATAAGCCCCCAAAGTCACCCCACTGGGATGGGTTAGCCCCCAAAGTCACCCCACTGGGAGAGCCACTCACGTTCACGCAGATGGACGGTTCGGAAATGAAGGAGGCGTGTGTGGCTGAGACGGAACTACTGATAGTGGGGATGGGGGAGCATTGGGAAAAGAGGGCCTTTGTCATCACCCCCAACACCCAGTTCCCTATGGTGTTGGGGAGCCCTTGGCTGAGTTCCCACGACCCCTACATCAGATGGAGTGAAGGGAAGATCTCATGGGTGGATGAGAAATGTAACCACCACAAGTGGGACCCGGGGTGGCGCTCTCCGCAGTGCCTAAGGAGTATCGGGACTTAATGGGGGTGTTTAGCGAAACCAAGGCGGACGAGCTGCCCCCCCATCGACTGTCAGACTGTGCAATTGAGTTGCTCCCGGGAGAGAAATTACCGAAGGGAAAGCTTTACTCCATGAGCCCCTCGGAGCGAGAGGAGCTGAGAAAATTCCTAGACAAAAACTTGGAGCGGGGTTTCATCCGCCCTGCCAAATCTCCCTTTGCAGCGCCCGTTCTGTTCAGGAAAAAGAAGGACGGGGGGCTGCGATTGTGCACGGACTATAGGGGTCTGAATGCAGTGTCTGCTTCTAATGCCTACCCCCTCCCGCTCATAAAAGACTTGCTAACGGAGGCAGCCAAAGAAAAAGTGTTTACTAAGCTGGATTTACGGGATGCTTATTTCCGTGTGCGCATCAGGGAGGGGGATGAATTTAAGACTGCCTTTAACACTCCATTGGGACAATTTGAATACCTGGTGATGCCATTCGGCTTAAGTGGCACGCCGGGAGTTTTTATGAGCCTGATTAATGAAGTATTGCACAAGCATTTGTTTAAGGGGGTGTTATGTTACTTAGATGATATCTTGATCTATTCTACTGATAAGGAGTCACATGTAAAACTGGTCAGGGAGGTGCTCTCTACTTTGTTGAAAAATCAATTGTATGCCAAGTTATCCAAATGTGAGTTTAACCGGGATTCGGTAGACTTTTTGGGGTATCGTATTTCTCAGAAGGGGTTGGAAATGGATCCCGCCAAGGTGGAGGCAGTGGTGCAATGGGAGGCGCCCCGAACCAGGAAACAATTACAGAGTCTATTGGGGTTTTGCAACTTCTACCGCACCTTCCTAAAAGATTTTGCCACGGTCACCCTCCCTCTAATGGAACTCCTGAAAACCAAGGGGAGGGGCCCTGAAGCGGGAAAACCAGGGGAGAAAATAGCCTGGTCAGATAATTGTCAAAGAGCGTTTGAGACACTAAAGAGACTATTTATGTCAGAACCCATCCTTGCTCATCCCGATGAGACTAAGGAATTCGTAATACATGTTGATGCTTCAGATGTGGCCATGGGGGGGGCCATCCTCCAGAAGGGGGTTGACAATAAACTGCACCCTCTGGCTTACATTTCGAAAAAAATCAACGAGATGGAGAGGAACTGGTCAGTATGGGATAAGGAAGCAGCAGCTATTCGGTTAGCCCTGACCACTTGGAGACACTGGTTGGAGGGAGCGCAAACCCCGTTTGAAATTTGGACAGACCATAAAAACTTAGAGGCGTTGCGCACTCAGAGGTCCCTTAATGCCAAGCAGCTCAGATGGGCTGACTTCTTCTCGAAATTCAACTTTGTACTCAAACACTTTCCTGGGAAGGCCATTTTGTTAGCAGATGCTTTATCCAGGTTACCCCAACACGAGAGTCAGAAAGAGGAGGTGTTTGACTCCATGTTCTCACAACAACAATTGGGGGGTGCTGTTACTACCAGGAGCCAAAGCAAGAGTGTAACTGTGGAGTCATGGGAAGAAAAGTGGGGGGGAGACTACTATCCTGAAGAGGCAGAAGAGTTGGAGGGCATAGGGGAGTGCTCTCTGCGTTCCAACAATTGCTGGTACCATGGAGACAAACTCGTGGTGCCTAGGGCATGTAGAAAAGACATTTTGTTAACATGTCACTCCTCCAAACTAGCCGGTCATTTTGGATTTCTAAAGACACTCAACTTGATTCAGTGGCAATTTTGGTGGCCGCGCATGCGTAAAGATGTGTCTGACTTCGTCACTGCCTGTCAAACCTGTTTAATGTGCAAGCGGAGGGGGGGGAAGGTTCCAGGACTGCTACACCCATTACCCACCCCCTCTCGCCCCTGGGAAGCGGTAGCTATGAACTTTATTACCAACCTGCCACCCTCGAAAGGAAAGACAGTCATTTGGGTGGTGGTTGACATGTTCTCTAAGCAAGCTCACTTTACCCCATTCAAACAGCTGCCGACTGCAAAGGGGTTGGCTAAAGCCTTCTTTATTCACGTGATCAAATTACACGCCTTCTCCAAACATGTGGTATCCAACAGAGGCAGTCAGTTCGTTGCCAACTTCTGGCGGGAGCTTTTAAAGATGATGGACATCGAACTGGCCATGAGCTCGGGTTACCATCCAGAGACCGATGGCCAATCCGAGCGAACTAATCAAATTTTGGAACAATTTCTAAGGTGTTACACTAACTACCATCAGGACAATTGGGTAGAATTATTGCCATTCACAGAATATAGTTATAATAACGCTGTACATTCCTCCACGGGTGTGTCCCCCTTCATGGCAGTGGGAGGCTTCGAGGGGAAACCCCTACCCACCATAGAGGAATCATCAGACAGCCCCCCCTCAGATTTTAAACAGTGGTGGGCCAACCTGCAGAACTCATGGCCTTTGATTGCTAAGACTCTAGATAAAGCCAAGGAGGACTACAAAAAATATGCTGATTGAGGATGGGCTGAGGGATGGGACCTTCAGCCAGGGGACTCTGTATACCTTTCTACCAAAAATATACATGGTCTACAACCAAGCAGGAAATTAGGGTGGAAATACATTGGCCCCTATAAAGTGTTGCGCAAAATTTCTGATGTGTCCTTTGAACTGGAATTGCCTAAATCACTGAGTTCTGTGCATCCTGTTTTTCATTTCAGCTTGTTGAAGAAGAATCCTGGGCTGAATGCGTGGCACCCAACTCCTCCGATTCCTCCTCCACTGATGGAGGAGGGGGCGCCTCATTTTGAGATTTCTGAAATCCTTGATTCAAAAATGCGTAGGGGCCGCTTGCTATATCTTGTCAAGTGGGTAGATTTTGGTCCGGAACTAAATGAGTGGGTCTTTTCAGATAACGTTCATGCTCCTAGATTAGTAAAAGCTTTCCATAAACGTTTTCCTGATAAGCCGGGGTAAATTGGATTTTTCAGGTGGCAGAGTGTCAGAATCTAAGGATTCTAAGAAAGGTTTGTTTTTGTGCTTTGTATAATCCCTTCATATGTAACCTGCTTTTGCAGTTCAGCTGTAACATCCTGCTATCTCATTTACTATGTATCATGTTCCATTTGACTCTGGTTTATTGCCCTCTGTTTATGGCTAACAACGGGTCTGGTCAGTGTAACCATTTGGTCCGGGAGAGTGGCGACTACAGCACCTGAGAACAGTCGGCCTCTCACCCCTCTCCCCCTCCGCATTCCTTTCCTCCCTGCCAGCGGAGACACAGAACTTTTCTTATCGGTGTGTGAAGACCTTGGCGAGTTATTTGTTATGCACGAAATGGACACATCTGAGGAGTCCTGGTTTAAGAAGGGAAATTTACAGCTTCACACTTCACCTTTTTTCCTGTGGGAAGCAAACGGTCAAAGGACCTTTAGCCTGCGGTTTTTCCCTCTCTGTGATTGGTTATCTATGGGAAATTCAAATTGTATTGGAGGGTATATTAATCCTGCTTCTATTGTATACTTTATCTCTAACAATGATCCGAGGACCTGTAATGTAGTAATAGGGAATAAAGAACAAAGGTCTGATCCTTGACTACATAGGGCAGAAGCTTCACAATACTATGGCAAGGGTGGGGTTAATGGTAACCCCAGGCCTTGGCCATGCCGCTTGTTAGGTTAAGCCCTTGCCATGTTTTTGTTAATAAATAAAGTGGCCATTAATCCCATGTTTGTTGTCTGACTCTTTCTTCCGTCTATGGGGGCAAGGGGTTGTCTTTAAGATGGTTTGTAATCTTCAACTGGTTCACAATATTGGCTGTCTCAGTGTGCTTCTGGTTCTAGCGCTGGTTTTAATCTTTAAAGCCCTAAATAGCTTGGGTCCAAGGTACCTGACAACCTGGTTCCATCTGTGAGAGCCAGTGTGGTGTAGTAGTGGTTAAGAACAGTGGACTCTAATCTGGAGAACCGGGTTCAATTCCCCACTTCCCCACTTGAAGCTAGCTGTGTGACCTTAAGCAAGTAACAGCACTCTCAGCCTAAAAATAAGCTTAGCTTACATAAGAACATAAGAGAAGCCAGTGTTGGATCAGGCCAGTGGCCCATCCAGTCCAGCACTCTGTCACACAGTGGCCAAAAATACCAGGTGCCCTCAGGAGGTCCACCAGTGGGGCCAGGACACTAGAAGCCCTCCCCATATTGCCTCCCCCCCCCCAAGCACCAAGAATACAGAGCATCACTTGCCTCAGACTGAGAGTTCTTATCTATATTTTCTGGTTCATAACCACTGATGGACTCCGTATGTTTATCTAATTCCCTCTTGAAGCTGTCCATGCTTGTAGCCGCTACCACCTCCTGTGGCAGTGAATTCCATGTGTTAATAACTCCTTGGGTGAAGAAGTGCTTCCTTTAATCTGTTCTAACCTGACTGCTCAGCAATTTCATGGAGTGCCACGAGTTCTTGTATTGTGAGAAAGGGAGAAAAGGACTTCTTTCTCTACCTGCTCTATCCCACACATAATCTTGTAAACCTCGATTATGTCACCCCTCAGCCATCGTCTCTCCAAGCTAAAGAGCCCCAAGTGTTTCAACCTTTCTTCATAGGGAAAGTGTTCTAACCCTTTTATCATTCTAGTTGCCCTTTTCTGCACTTTTTCCAATGCCATAATATCTTTTTTGAGGTGTGGCAACCAGAACTGTACACAGTACTCCAAATGAGGTCGCACCATCAGTTTATACAGGGTATTATGATACTGGCTGATTTGTTTTCAGTTCCCTTCCTAATAACCCCCAGCATAGTGTTGGTCTTTTTCATAGCAGTCACACTGTCTCAACATTTTCATTGAACTATCCACTACAACTCCAAGATCTCTCTCTTGGTCAGTCTCTGCCAGTTCGGACCCCATCAATGTGTATTTATAGTTAGGATTTTTGGCTCCAATGTGCATCACTTTGCACTTGGCCACACTGAACCCCATTTGCCATGTTGATGCCCATCCTCGACAGATCCCTTTGGAGTGCCTCACAATCCTCCCTGGTTCTCACCACCCTGAACAACTTTGTGTCATCTGCAAATTTAGCCACTTCACTGCTTACTCCCAACTCCAAATCATTAATAAACAAGTTAAAAAGCACTGGACCATGTACTGATCCCTGCAGTACCCCACTGCTTACCTCCCTCCACTGAGAAAAATTGCCCATTAATACTCACTCTCTGTTTCCTTTTAATTAGCCAGTTTTTGATCCACAAAAGGACTTGTCCTTTTATCCCATGACTATTGAGCTTACTTAGGAGCCTTTGATGAGGAACTTGGTCAAAAGCTTTCTCGAAGTCAAGGTAAAGAACATCTATTGGGTCCCCCTTGTCCACCTGTTTGTTTATTCCCTCAAAGAACACTAACAAGTGGTGCCAAAAAGAGCTACCGCTTTGGCAGCCAAACAATCCCTTCCAGGATCTCCTGGTTATTCCACATACAATGCCATACATTAATTAATTAATTAATTCCATACATACCAACTTTTGCTCTGAGATCAGCCAAGGAAGACTCATTGTAGGAACCAACTGTTAGAATAATATGATTGGAGAAAAACCCACATGAAGGATTTATTGGCAGCTGCTCTCGCTTTGTAGAACTCACTCTCCCTTGCACTGGGAATGGTTCCTTCTTTAGAGGCCTTGCAGTGTCATCTGAAAATAATATTATTCTGGAAGGCCTTTTAAAGTTACATCTTCTGCTCTTAAGTTTTTAGCAGCTCTTATTATTTACAGTTACTCGAATATTCGTTGTACAGCATCTTGGTATTCACAATGAAATAGAAGGCTGCATGGCTTGGATACAGTGGAGCATTTCTGTGGGTGGATGAATATCCACCTACAGAGCATGAAGTGCAAAAGTGCCTGCCTTGTCTTTTCCTGGACAAACTGCTGTTAAACCTAAAAGTTGCTTGGAACCCCTTGAAAATACTGATTTTCATTAGCAGAGTGTGAATTGTCATGCCTCCCTCTTCCTGCTGAAGACCCCCAAATGCTCTGAAACACTGCCCCTGGGGATCCCTTGTCCCCTAGAATCAGCATTTCAGGAGGCATTTTGGGCTGCCGTGAAAGGGGGAGATGAAGTCACATAAATGAAAGTGCTCTTTGATCCAAGCTGTAGTAAAATATCCTAATAATGTTCCAGTTATTGAGTTCCAAGTAATTATACTTGGTAGTTGGATTACAAGTTGTGCTGGCCTCTATTAGGTTAATGTTCTTATTTTGAGGCCTTCATCTCTTTTCACCAGACACTGAAGACAGCGTCTTTGAAAGTGATTTGGAATCTTCAACTGGTTCACAACATTGGCTGACCCAGTGTGCTTTGAAAGACTTTGGAGATAGTGTCTTTCTTGGAATGTTATTGAATTTTGAGAAGCTACCGTTTTCAGTTTGAAAATGTGAATTTCTTTTTTTAAATATATTTTTATTGATTTTATCCACTACATCTAATAAAAACACTACAATAATTAAAACCCTAATCTACCCTTAGGTATACAGAAGTCAAAATAAAAACTAAGTTATACTCTTATTTCAATAATTCAAGAAAAACTTTTAAAATCCAGGCTAACTAAATTGCCTAAAATAATATTTCATTGCTTACTAACGAGGCTAGATCACTGAATCACAAAGAGAGTACAATAACAGAAACAAAAAGAACATTCAGAGCTTTTTAAGAAATAACAAATTATTTTTTCTTCAGTCTTCTTTTCTTCTTCTTTTTTTCTCCCAGGAGTTTAGGGGCAGCTACACCTAATTCTGACTCAGATTCTTCCTCCTCAGGTCCACTACTTTCAGACTTCGAGCTTTCCAGTCCATAAATACTTTCTTGGAGTTCTAATGAATCCTCTGTAGATGTACCACCTTGTTTATTCTTGCAGTAATCCAAAAAGGCTTTTGCTTTCACCACAGAGTCAATCTTTTGCTTCTTGTCTTTATAACTGAAAACCAATCCTTCAGAATTAACCCATCTATATAGAATGTTCTCTGATTGCAACATTGCTGTTAAGTTTTTGTAGGATTTCCTCTTCTTCCTAATCCCAAATGGAATGTCTTTTAGTACTTTAATCTCTGCTTCTTGGATCTTCAGGGTAGTTCTGTTTGTGGCCTTGAACACCACATCTCTTGTCGATCTTTTAGAAAATTTCACCATAACTTCACCTGGCAGGTTTTTTTTTTCTTAACAAAATCTGGATAGGTTTTGTAAACCATATCCATATCGCTTTGTAGTATAGCTGCTTCCATACCTGTCACAGGAGCTAAAGCTTCACTCAGCATCTGCTTGAGATTCTCACTTTGGTTTCCTGGAACCTTAAAAAAAAATTGAATGTTCCATCTGTAATTTTAGTAAATTATCTTTATCAGAGGCTCTTTCCTTTTCCATCTTATGCAATTGGGAATCATTTTTCTCTGTTTTGGATTTAACTTTCAGCAAGTCCTTTTCCATTTTTTCAGATCTCTTGTTGGCTTCTGTTACATTTTTCTGCAAGTTATCCAGCTTCACATTAACTGCAGTCAGCTGATCCATTAGAGGGCGCAATGCAGCTGCTAATACAGTATTTAGATCTGTACTAGTCTCGGTTTTTGATACTGGAAGAAAACTGGGAGCTTTTGGAGAAGGTCTGGGTTCGCCACCATCTTTTCTCCCCTTCCCAACATGGCTTTTTGTTTATAGTTTAAGATAAGGAAGTCCAAAGCCAGTTAGAAAGTTCTTTCTTTAATCAACAATAGGTAGCTTTTCCCCCCCTCTCCGAGATTCAGCCATCCAGCCAGCAAAAGGGATTCCCCAATGTTAATGCTGCACCACTTCTTTAAAAGGGGGGGGGATTTAAAATTTAAATCCCACACTCTCCAGCTTATTAAAAATAGAGAATCTTGCCAAGGTCCAACACTCACGATTTTGCCATGCATTCCAGGTAAGGAGGTTTTTTTCTTTCGACTCATTCGACTCCTGCAGCCGTCCGGTGTGCGCTCTGCAATGCCCAGAGGTGGTGCAGTGGCTGAACCTTACAGGACAAAAGGGAGCCTTGATCCTGGAATCACCATCCTAGGAGAGGCTAACCCCTCGCGTCCCAGGCAGGGTCCCCCTACAGGGATCCCTGGGGGTCCAAGTCCCTCTCAGTACACCTTCTAAGCTGCCAAGTCCGGGCCATGATTCTCAGAGCATTGAGAAATCATGTCTGCCATTGAGATGCCGAAACCGGAACGAATATGTGAATTTCTGATATGGATTATCCCTGCTTGGGATGGAATTGCTGATGAAAAGATTTCTGTCACTAGAGTCCAAAACGTGTTCAAAATGCCACCTCGGCTGCTATATCTGAGGACCACCATACAGAGTGTGAGGGAGAAGTCAGGCCTGCTTTGGGAAAGATGGAGTCAGTGAAAAACAATGCACAGAAATAATCACAGGGATTCAACTCCCCCATTGGCATTACCCTGGAATGGTGATTCATTTCCCTAACAAAATGTGAACGATTTTTTGAATATGAAAACCCCCCTGAAAAAATGGGGATCTAAATGATATGATACCTTTGTCAAAGCAAGCAAAACAACTTTTCCAAGTCCCCACAAAATCTTGCTATGTCAGTAATCAGTTCATTTTAAAATATATAATCTAATGGTGGAAGCAACCTGCATAGCTCAGACTAGCCTGAGGTGATCAGAGCTTGGAAGTTAAGCATGGTTAGTTCTTGGATATAAGCAGGGGTCATTTTGTAGAAAAAGAGGTGCAGGAGGTCATTAGCATAACTCATTTGCATAACTCATTTACATATGCCACACCCCCTAACATACCGGAAGTGTGTCAGAAGGCAACACCCACCCCTCAGGCTCCACTCCACAGGTGAGCGAAACTGACCTGCTCTTCCTCCATTCCCTTCCCCATCCAATACTTTGTGCAATAAAAATAATTGTAAAGAACACACCCTCATTCTCTTCCTGCTCCCTTGAAACCACCAGGTTTCAAGTAGACTTGAGATACCCAGGACATGTGCACCACCCATCCCTTTCCCTTCCCCTCCCCACAACAAGACACCCTGTGAGGTAGGTGGGGCTGAGAGAGGTCTTTTGAGAACTGCTCTGAGAGAACTTGTGACTGGCCCAAGGTCACACCAGCAGCTGCATGTGGAGGAGTGAGAAATCAAACCCGGTTCTCCCAGATTAGAGTACAACTCCTGACCACTACACCAAACTGATGGGGTGGAAGCTGCTGAAGGGTTGGTGAAATTTCTCCAGTACTTATGTGCCATGTGCCCAGATAAAAAATGGTATACTTAGAAAATTTATATGCTACCTTGAGCAAGTCTCTGGAAAAGCAGCACACAGTCATAAAAGGAACAATGATAAAATTATCAATATTAAAACAAAACATTAAAAACAATAAAGACCCTAGCAGGGCTTTCCCCAGGGTGCTGCGCCTCTGCACTGCTTGGGGAAGCCGAGGAGGGGGCGGGGCTTGGTCATGTGCCCGCCCCATGGGCTCCTCACTCCCGGAGCTGCACTCCTGTGCGCTCCTGCTTCAACGGACCCCTAGATATAAGACACCAGGGGTGCTATGCAGAGGAAGAAAATGGCAAACCAACTCTGCTCATCTCTTGCCTTGAAAATCTCAGGATGGGTCACCATAAATTGGTTGCAACCTACTGCCACTCAATTACTATTATTTTAATGGTGCAAGTCCTGAGAGGATACTGGGGTAATTCTCCATAGATTGCACAGTTAGTAAGGCAAATACTGAAGGACTTACAAATTTACTTCCCAACTTCTTAAAACCAAATGAAATAATTCAAGTCCTAGTTAGAAACAAAATTATTCACAGATTATTTTATTCATTTAGATTTCTTTAGGGATTTTATTTATTTAGGACACAGTTAGGACCCAAGGCAGGTGGAAACAATAAATTAAAAAAAATAAAACCCTAAAATCTATATTTTTTTTAAAAAAACAAATGAAACAGCTAAATACTGTCCATTAGCAAGTGATTCCACTTCACATTTGGGATTTTTAGAAGAAAAAAAAACTTGCCTCTGTTGAAGTCAATGGCAAAACCCCTACTAATTAGAATAGTCTAGAATTCCAGAACTAGCTTTGCCAGATTTTCACTGTTTTAAACATACTCTGCAAAGTCCCTACAACATACAACTGAAAATGGTTCAATTTTACTCCAAATATGTAAATTTGAAAAGGTTTTCCCCCTTCCAAAAAAAGATATATTGCATTCTAACTTGCACTCTGTCATAAATAAGGAGTATTTAACTAATTTGCTCAGGTAGAGTCTCCCCCTCTATTTCAAAAAGCATGCTCTATAATTCTTTGAATTCAAACCCATAAAATCTGTTGATGAGGTTCAGCTTCAGAAGAGCATTTTCTGACTCATAATATTTCAAAAAGCACATTTCTGGAAACATTGCAATATTAAATCTTATTACTATAAGGGTCTGGAGCAATCATTATTGAGTTGTCATCATGGTCTACAGGACATAAATCTCAAGTAATGCATCCAGTATAAAGAGAATTCTTTATTGAAACCACCTTCCCTTAAGGTTCTATTAGCTCAATGTGTGCTTTTTGTATGTTACAGCTGGGACGTCTTCTTGTGCCACTGTGGCTGGTCAACTGCTTGCTTGCCATGCATCAAAACCAGACCCGTTCCGAAGCCAGGGAAAGCCTGCCTCTTAAAGAAAGGCTTGTTGAGTCGGTGATCCATGGGAGACCTTATTTAAAGTCAATGAACCTTTTGTCAGTTCTGTTAAGCAGCAAACGTTCCAACCCCTAAAAGAGTTAAGCTGAAGTGGTTGGATTGAAAATCTTCTGGGGACCATTTACATTAGCGGAACAAATGTAACTGAAATCCCAGTATTTCATTTGAACTGATTTTGAATCAGAGAGAATGAAAAATACTGCCTGCAACAACTTCTCTTTGGGTTAATCTACGTTCCCTCCTTCTCTCCTCTGTTCTCCAACCACTGTTCTCTGCTGATTTATAGTCTAAAACACTCATATTCTTCTTACTGGCTGGGCATCTTCCCTGTCACAAATTAGGTGGCACCAAAAACGGGGACTTTTCCACAGAGGTTCTTGGAAGAAAAACCCTGGCCTCTGCTATGAAATCTGCATGATTATCTTTGAGCTCTCTTTAAAAAAAAATTCAAAACATTCAGAAGCCAAAACTTCTGTCCTAGGCATGCATAGTATCTCATAGCTATCCTAAAGCATGGACAGGCTTTTAATGCCTTGTATGTATGTTATATAGCCTTGATTCTTGATTCTAAATAATAACCTCATAATCAATAATGTTTTATATTCCATAAAATTTGAAACAGATCAAAATCCAGCTGTCCGCTATTGTAATTTACTCATAGTAACCATTTGAAATCCATTTGAGAAGAGAGGCCCTTATATGGTTTTGAGAAAGTTTCAAAAGAGTGCATGGTCCAGAGTCTTGCCAGAAGAGGTTAACTGATGAGTTATGGAGGTGAACAGATAGATAATAATCAGCAGTAAATGTCTGAATGGGTGTTAAGTGATGAAGGGTCATTTATAATAATGCCTCTATGAGTACTATTGATTGTACAGATTCTGTGATAACTTTTATTATTTGAATTGCAATGCTTGTATTTATATTATCTTGTTTTCTTATTTTTTTTCCTGATGAAAAATGTCCCGCACGTGGATGAGCAGATCCTCCTGATTGTGGAATATATATGCTATATCTTAACTAGAGTTTAACCTCCCAAAGGTCATAAGCCTGTTTTTACAAGTTTGTAGTTAACAATATTATCCATATGTGGCACTTTTAAGACTAACGGTTATTCAAAGAACTTCCTGAGCTGAATCTTACTATGTTATTGCACTGGTAGTGGTGTATTCCTTTGATACAACAAGCCCTCTGCTGACACAAAACACTCTAGCTGCTGGTACAACGGCATTTTGCTTCAGCAGAGGGCTTCGTGCACAAGAGGAACTCACCAATGTAAGCGGAATAAGATGGTATGATAAAACATTTCATAAAACCAGCTTGGGATAAGCAGCAATTGGGGTGGACCCAGCTGTCCTTCAAGTAACCTTTTACAAGCCTTTCTACAACTGGAGTGGCTCTTCCTCCAATAGAAGAGCCACTTGAGTGGGAGGAAGCCTCATTAGACTGGAGGAAGGCTTCAGACTTGAGCCAAAGGAAAAACGGGGTATAAATACTTTTAATGGGGGGAAAATGAAATTTGATCTGTGGAGTGATAGGATAGGGATAGGATCTACTCCAGTACAATTACAAATAAGGGAGTAGGAGCAAGTAGTGATATTAATGTATAGGAAGTGTATTCTTCAAAATATTTTACTATTTTCTAATGATGAACTTGGTGTGCATTCTTTTTTAAAAGGTATTATTTTGACTAACTGGTAGATATATTTATATATTTTAAGTGTCGATAATTGTATTTGATGTGGAAAATGGGAAGGAGAGGGCACCGTATCATTATAGAATACTAGAATAGGGAATATATTATTGAATGGAAGAGAAATGACTTATCAATGTAACTAGTTATAAAATGTTCATGATTAAAAATCTCAAAACATGAGTATCTGAACGATACAGTGCTCCTAAGATCATGCTAGTGAATGCAAAATTTGTCTCAGTCTTTTTAGCCCTTGCATTAAAAAAAAGTGTCTTCTGCTGCTCAAGATCTGTGAATCAATAAACTTCTATGGGTACAAAAAGAAAGGAAAGATACATTGTGCTGCACTGGTGGACTAGTGGCAAATGTCTGGTAGAAAACCTAGTTATTGATCATTGCTAGTATTCTTGCAAAGAATGATGGACTAGGTGGACCTTGATCAGTATTCTTGCTTGGAGGCTAGCAGGCGGCTGAACCTGGTTGCAAGTATGTGATCAATGCAGAATCTACTTTAGACTCAATCATTTTATTTGATTACTCATGCATTCAAAGATAATTAACTCATGAACCAGCTGATGAATGACTGATAAAGTTTGTCTTTAATGATTTGGGTCCATTTGTAAGACTTTGGTGAAAAGAAGATGATCCTGTACATCTCCTTGCCGTTAGAGATTTTCTAACAAAGAATGAAATAAAGGCTTGGCAGGCTTGCTAGCTACCCGAAAAGGAACCTATGCATAACCAATAAGGAAGGCTATCTCAGAGCATCTGACCTAAGGGGCTAATGAACTGCGATTCCCATCATGCATTACTTTAAAAGTAAATAACTTATTTTCCTGCTCGAATACAAACTGCTTGCTATATATCCTGCTGGGGCAGTACAGTCCCAGCACAATACATTTTATATTCTTAAGAAAGAGCTTGCTAATGTTTAGTTGCTTGAGTATGTGAAGACAGTCAGGGCAGTCCTGCTAATGACAGAGTTGGCTACCAGCACAAAGTACAAAGAAAGACTTTTCCAGAATATTCTGTCCTCCATCACAGGGACCATACAGATTATTATTATTTTTTGTCCAGAGTGATCAGGGTGTGCTTGCCTTCAAAACATTCTTTTCCTTTTGGGTGGGGGGCTTCTAAATGTGCTGAATAGTTCCATTTTTAAAAGTTGTTTCTTCTTTTTTAAGACATGGCATTCAGAAGTGAGGGGAGAAACATCAACCTCCAAGGTGCTTTGCAAACTGCACCTGTGTAAAAACAAATTGGCAGCCATTGCTATGGTCTAACTTTTGCTACATATATGTATGCAACTTGGGTTTGTCGGCAGTTTGTCTGCTTGACCGTTGGTTTAATTCTGCGTTTTGGGTGTGGAAAAAAGTGGTCCACAGCAATAACCTCTATCAGGCAGCATTACAGTGTGTTAACATGAAAGTCAATTGTGCTGTACTGTGCCACGCTGGAAAAAAGTACAGCGACCCCCTCAACCAACTGCAGTTAAATCATGAGCAAGTCAAACTGGTCACTGAAAAACCAGCTGCCTGATTGTGACTGGTGATCAGGATATGATCCAACCATATGCCATACTCAGGATTACTTTATAAAGTTCATCTTTGGTCCTTAACTGAAGAAGGATCAGCTAGAATAAAACCATGCATTACTAACTGATAAGAGATTCAGAGTTGCTTTATAAATATAACACAGGGAAAGAGAAGTAGACAATGTATGAAAGAAAAAGTCTGGTGCACACCTTCCTCCCAAGCATTATTAAGCTGAAGCAAGCAAGGAAAAACCAATAAATTGTTTGAAAAAAATATAATTTTTTTTTAAAAAAAAACCGTTCCCAGTTACTCACAGTGCTATTCTAAGCAGAGTTGTACACTTCTAAGCCCATTGACTTCAGCTGAATGAGAAGTGTGTAACTAACACCTTAGGATGGCAACAGCAAGAACTCAAAGCCTACCCTACATGGGGCAATTAACTGAATGGTGATCAGTTTTACTTAGGTACTGAAAAATATAGTTGGAGTGCATCTCTCGGGGGACAGGGGGGAGGTGAAACAAACAAAATGAAATAAAAAAAAATTGTGTGTAGTTCCCAAAGCTCAGTGAATCTACTATCGCTTGTATGCTCAATAATAGTTAAGCAAAACATTGTATCACTCCTATGGGACTGCTGCTACCTAAAGTGATATCATTTTAATGTTGTAATAATATTGGAAGATGCTCACAAGAAACTCATTAAAGCTGATTGGAAGGCACTTAACTAACTGTTTTTGAATTAAAAGGAAGAACTGCCATTATTGCCCATTTACTGTTTTTAACTAACAAACCAATTTTAGCAGTGTTTTTAGAGGCAAGGGGAGGGGGTTGGAGGGAAAGAGAGGGGATTTCTTAAAAGCTCATGGTGGCAAGGAGAACTGGAAGGAATAAAGAAGATGTTAGCACCTAATTGCAAAAACTGAGAGGTGGAAGAAACCTGTAGTTCTCATAATCTCCTGATGGAATAGTATTGAACTGAAGTTAACAGTTAATTCTTTTCAGGCAGGTTCTTTCCTTCTTTCTCATATACATCCCTGGATGAATTAATTTCCCAGACAAATCCAATAAAGGCATCAGATGTAAATTGTCTTTTTGTGTATGTGGGTTTAAGTGGATGAACACAACTCAATTAAATGCTGTTGTTGTTGTTTTGTTTAACTTGAAGGAAACAACCTGAACGTATCAAAGGATCCATGTAAAAATCTCAAAACAGGCCATCAGTGCAAACAGCCCCTAAAACTCTGGAGCAGATCCATTTATAAACTGTACTACATTTGTTTTAAGCTTCAATCACTGTCAGAAGTCTTGAGAATAGTTTACCATTAATGTATTAGATTAGATAGACACAGGGCTGCCAGCCTCCAGGTGGTGGTTGGAGATCTGCTATTACAACTGATCTCTAGGTGCCGGGTATTTCCCAACCTGAACCTGGAAACCCTACACACACATGACTTCAGAGTTTTCTTCTTTCTCTGAGACATCCAAGATAATGTATGCAAAGAGGAGATATTTTCCAGCATGGACTTGTGCTAAAGTAACAGTTGAGTAACTTAGGTTACTTAAGTCTAAGTCAGCTGAAACCAACTACTTAAAAGTGGAGTAACTAGTGTTCCCTCTAAGATGAGTTAGTGTGAGCTAGCTCAGTTTTTTAAGCCTCCGGCTCACACATTTTTGTCTTAGCTCAGGGAGGATGGCTCCAGGGCAAACTAATTTATGCAGTAGCCAAATCGCTTGCTCACAACTTTATACCAGTAGCTCACAAAGTAGAATTATCGTTCACAAGACTCCGCAGCTTAGAGGGAGCATTGGGAGTAACCGATTAGGATGGTGCTGTAAGGCAGCAGTCTTAACTTTTCTGGACTGCATTAATAAATTGATGGATATTGTGCTGCTCCTGAACTGTCTTGCCACAGAGGGGAAAAAGTGTGAATAATGCCGTATCCAACGATGTGTGGATGCTGCCTTATTTAGACCACCTTTTTTCCATTTGCAATGTAAGTAGAAAACAGTATGCTATCTACTGTTAGCCTTGTAGCACCATCCCTGCCTGTTTAGTCACTCTGATTTAGTAGTATTCCTCCTAATATAATATAATTTAAGGTAACTCCATTCTAATATAATTTATTGCATGATGAGATTATATTCATGAGTCCAAATCAGAGAAAATTATGTCATGTCTTGCTCAAACTACTGATAAAGATGATATGGCAACTCCTTCATATGGCTCCTCAATACCAGTGTTCCCTCTAAGCTGAGTTAATGTGAGCTAGCTCAGTTTTTTAAGCCTCCGGCTCACACATTTTTGTCTTAGCTCATGAAGGATGGCTCCAGAGCAAACTAATTTATGCAGTAGCCAAATCGCTCGCTCACAACTTTAATGCCAGTAGTTCACAAAGTAGAATTATCACTCACAAGACTCCACAGCTTTGAGGGAGCATTGGGAGTAACTGATTAGGTTGGTGCTGTAACGCGGCATCAAAAAAAGAAATTTAAAAAAAATTCAAAATTCAAAATAAATTTTAAAAAATTAAAAAAAATCAAATAAAGAAATTAAAAAAAGAAAAAAATGATCAAAAAAGAAATTTAGAGAGAGAAATGCAGGAAAGGAGGTTCTGCAAAAGTTCAAGATGGGTAGTCATGTCACTCTGTCTATAGCAATAGAAAAGAATAAAAGTCCAGTAGCACCTTAAAGACTAACAATATTTGTGACAGGGGATGAGCTTTCATGAGTCAAAGCTCACTTTTTCAGAACTTCACTCTGCTGATGCTCAGGGAATCTCTTCTCAAACTTTCCTTTCCTGATGCTAGACCACCACCCTATGGTGTGTAACTGCAAAAGAACCTGTACAAGGGCTGAATTTACAAAAGGGTGCATAGAACACTACTGTGCAATATAATAGAACACTCTGGAGAAAAAATTAAAGCAAAATTAATGAGGAATTCCTCTTTTGAAAGAAAAAAAATGACAGTAAGTGACATCAATGGCTATATGTAGATGTGAAAAAATACACATTTCACTTATTTCAAAAGAAAAATAAGCATAGGAGTTGT
Source organism: Lepidodactylus listeri (assembly GCA_029233225.1). Classification (NCBI taxonomy): domain Eukaryota; kingdom Metazoa; phylum Chordata; class Lepidosauria; order Squamata; family Gekkonidae; genus Lepidodactylus; species Lepidodactylus listeri. Next base: position 51,553,698 of record JARCFY010000001.1, on the reverse strand, counting down.
TTTCAGTACTCCCCAAAATCTTCCATTTTTTCCAACTTGACAAATTGGAAAAAGTCCATTGTCTTTATCTCAGATCCTGTTTAGGTGGGATCTTTCCATTCTGCACATTTCCTCATTCAACCTGAACTTTGATTCAAGTTCAGATGGGTTCTTTTAAACTGAAGGACAAATTGTGGCTTCCATTTTAGATGAAAGATGTGGTTGTGCCTGCAGATTAATTTCGCAGGAGAAACAAACATCAAGATTGATACTTGTTGTTCTAGTTTTGGGAAATCAGTTGCTTTTTTTTTTATATAACTTGCACATCCGAAAGTGGATCTCTCTTTTGTTATGCTGATAACTTATAACAATCAGCTGACTTTTTGCATATTTCTTCCACCAATAGAACAATAAAATACCAAGCACTATCTTAGCCCTGTTGATAGGGCTGTACTTGGTCAATCAAAACCTGGCAAATGGAGGTATAATAGCATCTGCAGTGTCTGCTCATCACTGTTGCTGGAGCCTACTAACCTTCCCTCCCTCCCTCCCTCCCTCCCTCCCTTCAGAGCCATGTGGGACTAACTGATCACCTCAGGGCTTATCAGGAATTTCCAGTTGGCTGAGATGTTCTTTTTTTAGCCTGTTTCATGCTGCTCTTGTCTGTGGGTCTTTGTATAGCTAAACAGGCCTGGTTTAGGTTACTCAGGCCCTAGACAAGGGGTGGGCAGCAAGATTAATGTGGGCTACAGGTTTTTCAACTGAATTAGGTCAGTAAGCTCCCCCAGGTTTCCGGGGATGGTGGAGGTGTTTACCAAAGCAAACAATCCAGGTCTGGTGTAGGAATTGTCTCAGTTTTGAGTGCCATTATTGGGGAAATGGTGTTGATGAACAACATATCTTGGAAACTGCATGGTGGGCTGGCCAAAAAAAAAAAAAAAAGCACAGTATGGTGATGATACCAAACTAACTTTTAAGCCACAGAGGTTTTGCCAAATTCTGGCAGAGCCTCTGTGATTCCACCAAAGAGATGCCTTGTGCTAATAAGAAATTAAGAAGCTAATTTTTACCACTTCAGCTTAAAGTTTCAGTAAAGCCTTTGCTCAACTCATGACATTATCTGGCACTTTTATTTGAAGTGGGTAGTAGCGATGCATCCCCAGACGCATATGTTTTTGCTTTTCAGATTTCTGAAGTGATGGACAAAGGGGAAATACTCCATCTCCTCTGTGAACGATGTATGAATTCCACAGATACAGAGATCCGTGAGTTTCTTCTTCATACATTATATTCTAAAAAACAGTAATAACAATAGCAGAAGCATTAGTGTTTTGCTATGTGGAAAGTAGCTTGTATTTGGCTGAGTTTGGTTAACAAAAACAATTAGTTATGGGTAAACTTGTCCTGTGATCTTTTCTGAATATTCAAAAGGTCAGAACACAAAAAATCTACTTATTGTATTTGAGGCACCCTGAGAGGAAATTTTGTAAATGTCTTAGGCTAAGGAGCTTTATATGGCCACCCTGCCATTCTCTTTATAAAATCAGGAACACAATTTGGTTCCTTGGATGCAATAAGAACAATGATTACATAAAGATGTCACTAATATAGGCAATCAAATATCCTACCATAAAATGCTTTCCCATTTCCCTGTTTGCCAAGGAGAACTATGTAGACATGTGGATTACAGTGCTTCCATTCTGGAATTAAAATAATCAACTCCACATGGGCAGACATGCAACTCTTTTTATGAAACTGACAAAGTTCATGAAACTCACAGTCCCAGGTTTACCACAACACCTGGCTTATGAAAATGGCATGCCCCTTGATTATATATCTTTTACTCCTACTTATAGTTCAGAAGTTAAAGAAAACTCCTTCCTATGAAAACACAAAGTGTCGTGTAAGAACACTTCCTTGGGTGTTGGCCCCAATGAATAGACTTGTACAGGATTCTGAACAGACCTTCACAGGCTTCTTGCTCTTTTCATGTCAGGGCTATCTGAAAATCTGTCCAAAGCCTTTCCAAACTCAAACTTGAACAATACCAGTACCAGAACAATCTCTTCACTGAACATACTGATGCGAGTATAATAGCTAGCCACAGTTACTTTTTGTCTTTTACAATATTCCCCTCCAAGTACTAGTACAATACTCCAATGAAAATAGAGCAGAGATCCATAACATGGAGCCTGTATGCGCTGAGATAATAGGGACTGAAGCCAATTGCTTAAGCTTCTTTCTGAACATTTCATTATCCTCTTCTGCACTAAAATAGCTATTGAACTCTTGTGCCCATTTATTTGTTAGCTTAAACTACTTACAGCAACCATCTGGCAAATGTTTTTGTAAAAGCCTTGGTGATAGGGAGGTGAAAATTTTAATAGTACCACAGAGATCCACAAGAGGTGGAAAGAATGTGAAAGATAATAAAGGTGTAGTTCAATTGATTTTTGGCCACAGGGTATCCCAAAGACTCAGGATAGGCATCAAGATGAAGCAAAATGAAACTGAGTCCAACCATTGGTCCTTTAAAGTCATTACTGTCTACTCTAACTGGCAGTGGCTCTCCAGGGTCTATTTCATATCATTTTAGTTGAGTTTATTTGATACATGACCAGCTTGGAAAGTATTAATAAAAACAATTAAAGCTACCACATATAATACCAAGACCAACAAAAAAAGACTTATGTGTGCCATTATATTCACACATTTCAGAATTCTTGCACACATTTCTCAATGGGGGGGTCAGTTACTTGAAGACTCAACCATCTGCTTTTGCATTGTGCATGTCATTATTCAAAATTCTGCTACATTACACATAATATCTTTAGAGGAGTCGGATCTTCTGGGTGGAATTTATTAAAATCGGTGTAGTATATTGGGATCATATATCATTATGGTAGAGACAGTGTCATATTATGTGATCAACAGCCTCAAACATTTCCATTTGACAAGGGCAAACCCATTTATTTCATATCACCTACTATGTATGTCCCTCTTTTGGACACACACCTTAACATGGTGTGTCAGTGTGTGTGTGTGTCAGTGAGAGGAATACTATAAAGGGTCTAAACTCCCAGTAGAGTCACTCAAAGTGGAATGGCTACAGCTGAGACACCAGACTGAGATGCATCCACCCCATTCAGGGATCAATGGCCACATCGGCTGAAGAGAAGAGACAGTTCCGATGGTGACGGGGCGGAGGAATTTTTGAATTGTAGCTACTGTGCAGCAGCAGTAGTGGAAGGTGACACTGGTGGAGGATCTTTCATAGAAATGGCAGTGACACTTCAGTTAATCCTGGTTAGTACTGAGCAGAAGAAGGCAGTGATAAACTAATTCTTACCAACTCTTACCTCATAAACCCTATGATGAGAAAATCCAAAATGAAAAAAAAGATATAGTGCTGGAAGAGGGAACCTTCAGACCAAATAGCACTCAAGCAGCTACTTGGGAAGATCTGAGGATAAGTACAAGTAGCACTATTCTTAATGATGTAACTGAACTAAAGCTGAAAGGATGTCCAGTTGTTGATGTGAATGGATGCAAAGCTTTTTGACATGTATAATAGAGAAAAAGAACATGAGAAGTATGAATCAAGGTAAGCTCAATGTCAAAAAAAAAGAGCAATGCTCCCTATAAATGAAGCCCTGCCTATCAGTATAACCATCACCCTAATTTGCCCCAACTACAGCTGCTGATGAGGAAGACATTGAAGCTTTTATGCAAGTGTCTAGGAAGAAATTGATCACACACCTAAACAATATGTGCTGATAATCATAGGTGACTGGAACCAAAAGTAGGAAGCAAAGCAGAATCAAATATTGTTGGAAAATTTGGGTTACATGCATGAAATGAAGCAGGAGAGCAACTCACAGAATTCTGTAGAGACAACAGTTTGTTCATTGTAAACCCATTTCAGGCAACCAAACAGCTGACTGTATACACGGACATCACTGGAGTCAGCACAGGAGAATTTACACTGTACTGTGCCCCATTTCCTTTTACTTGTGTAAGAACCATTAGATTCCTATAAATCCTAGCACATTTTTACTACTTAAAGTTTAAAAGTGCACAAGGGACCTAAAATCATTGTTATGGCTTCAAAATGTGTAAAACATGTTTACACTGGAGTCTTATTTTATTTTTCATTTTTGTATTTTTTTTCCTAATTACAGATTTTTGGTCTTTATCATTGCTTGGTGTCAGATGGATCCCTTGTTGTTACACCACATTTATTTGAATGAGCCACTGCCAGGATTACGTAAGGCCCACTGAATATTTTTTGTCCTTTTAGAAGGTTACATTGCATTAAACCAGAACATCTGCAATCTCTGTTGAAAGCCTTCCCCACTACCCTGGCCTTTTCCCATTGAACCTTGAAGTTTGAAGCTATAGAGTCATCCTCATGTAAATAAAATAAATTATACAGTCATGCTCTCTTGGGAAAATACAGTATTTCTCATCTGATGAATAAAGCATACATTCTACTTTCAGACCTATGCTGAAGACCGTTCTTTATGTATTACAAACTGTTTATACAAGTATATTTGAGAACACTTCTAGACAAACAGGCTTTATCTGGTGTCAAAAAATGACTAGTGATAAACGGCTTTTTAGGTGTTCTGCACTGACATTAATCACATGGTGGAAAGTGCAGCATTTTTACTCCACCTTATGGAATAATCGCACAGTCAAGCTGAATATAAATTACAAAGAATAATGTTTACAAGCTATTTAGTCTAGGCTTGTAAAGTTGGTGTGCACATGAAATACTGTGGCATTTGATCATGACAATTGTGACACTTCCTAGGATCAATGAATATGCCAAAACCATCGACCAATTAAAGAACATCCATCCTTCTTAAGCTTTGTTCTTTGCTCTGCCTGTAAAAAATAGAGTATGTAAAGCCCTCAAATATCTATGGAATCCTGAAAGTCAATATTTGTTCCCTGTTCAAGAAATGATGAGATTTTTTTACAGTACCATCCTAAGAGAAGCTACACCCTTAGAAAGATCTAAGTTTGCTTAGGAAAGGACCATTAGAATAGCACCATTAATCATTGTTTCAAGCATAACCAGCATTTTGCTTAGGATTTCTACTGATGGTAAATTTGATGTTTGGCTGTGCCTGACTTGCTGCAAAATGATAGGACCAGGAGTCACTGAACTGTGGCAGTCCAATGGCCAACTTTGTTGGTCTTAAAGGTGCCACTGGACTCGAAATTGGTTCTGCTACTTCAGACCAACACAGCTACCCACCTGAATGAACTATGGTAGGTTTTGTGTCAGCCTAGTTTGAGTTTCTCTTTCCTGTTGGGGTGTACTAGACACCTGGAGGGTGAACTAGACTCTAGAGACTTAAGCGCATGCCAAGGCATAGAGGTTTTCAATCAGTTCATAGTCTGCATACCCAAACTCGGCTCTCCTGCCCAACTCCTCAAATACTTTGAAGATGACTGTCAATGTGAAAGCCTTTAAGGCATAACCCATTGGTCTTGGGGAAGTGCTCCATTTCAGAATCTTCCACAGCCTGACTTCCATGGAATTATTTTTTGTGAGCTTCATCCACCTCTCATCCTGCCTTTTTTCTGTTGGTTTGTTTTGACAGCCAAGCTAATGTTCCTGTTCATAACAGTTTATGGTAAGTCCTGATGTATGTAAATTTGGGTGCAAAAGTTATTCCACCAGCACAACATTAAATATAAGTTAGGATGTGACCTCAGTCAAAGTGCTTGGGGGATTTCTCAGGGACCTCTTTCTCACCATTCTTTGTATTCTTCTAGGGTTTGCCATCCAGGAGCATTTAGAGATGGGGCAACTGAGGGGCAGGACTGGGGAAAATGGTGTCATGTGACACTCTAAGAATCCCCCCCATGGCAAAACCCATAGAGATTGAGGAAATTCCTTGAGTGTTGTGCAATGCTATCCATTCCCCCCATTTGGGCTCCCATTGTTTTAATTAGTGAAGATGGGGGCCAGAGCACGATGGCAGGAGGTTGTCTGCCATAGCATAAAACAAGGTAAGTCTAATTCTTACCTTAATATATCCATACTATGCTTCCAGCACACCGTTGACAAAAAATTGAGGAAGCGGCAGACAGTGGAAGCACTCTTGTACTTTTTGCAGCATAAGTACATCTGAGAGGTCATTCAGCCAAGATTATCAACACAAAATGGGCCTTGAATGACAACAAGAGTAAAATAGAAAAACTGTGGTCCATGTGCTAAGTACAGAAACTAAACTTAATTTCAGATAATTTTTGTGCATGAGCTTTGCTTGGGGGTGGGGGGGAAATGATGCCCTGCTGATTTAGATCTGTGTTTCATTCCTATTTCAAAAGCCTCCTATGAGCACATTTTAACTAATCAGTTCTTCTCACATGAGCTGTGATAGCAGATGCTATTCCTCATTCTTGAGAGCTTTCTAGGGTTTCATTCAGTCCTCCCAAATGTCTACCAGTTTCCTCTCTTCCTTTACTAAACTGGTCCACATATTAAGAATTTTTCCTTTTTCTATCAAACTCGTAAATCAGTAGGGTTGACAACTCTGGGTTGGAAAATTCCTGGATAGTTGGGAGTGAAGCCTGGAGAGGGTGGGATTTGGAGAAGGAAGGGACCTCAGTCAGCTGTAAATCCATAGAACGGAACCTCCAAATCAGCCATTTTCTTCAGGGGAACGGTTGTTGTTTCAGGAGATCTCCAGGCACCACTTGGAGATCAGTAAATCTTCAGTTCTTCCTATAAAATAGCTAAGCTGGTCCAGGACTAGACACACAGAGAAATCAATACTTAGAAGATATGAGATTAGTATTTTTCTTTTAGAAAAATGGCCTTTTAAAAATAGAAACATGTCAGCCTCGGCAACTCTACTCAGTGATTCATGCAGTGATGTGTTTGGAGGACCACACTCTTAATCTCTGTGAGAGACTAAAGAAAGAAGGTAGTGGGTGCCCTTGCCAGTGGGAAGGGATGATGGCCCATCCAGTCCAACACTCTGTCACACAGTGGCCAAAAATGCCAAGTGCCATCAGGAGGTCCACCAGTGGAGCACACATTGTTAATTGTTCCCAATCCTGTCAACTACTCAGCAGCACCTGAACACCTGCCTCTGACACTGTCATCTGATGCCAGCCAGTCAAAGTATTTAAGTAGTACTTTTTTTCCCTTCAGTAATTCATAGTGGAAGGAGCTCTGAGTATATTCCCTCAATTCTTGTCTCCCAGCAGTCTGCCTTTTTATATGAAATCTCGCTCAGTGTCAGGTTCCTAGAGAGTACCAGCCTACCTCACCCTTTCTCACTTATACAACCAGAGCAGTGGCCTCCTAGGCAAAGCTCTCTTTATGTTATTATATAACACCTCTACAGTGTTATTCCCTTCCTTGTACGCACACATGCTGTTAGCCCCACTGCCTTATTTTGTTATTAATATTGGGAATGTATAAGCTTTAAATAAATGCCAATAGGCAAAAACGGGTTATCGCCTGTGTATACAGAGGCTGCGCCTCTCCCAGACAAACCAAGAAATAGACAAGGAGCCTTAAGTCAGTACTAAACGTAGTGTCTTTTACTGGAAGGATTCTTTCTCAATCAGACAATACAAATTCACACACATACTTATACAAGCTTCTAGGAAATTAGAAAGATTAAGGGATGGTTGCATGAGCAGGAGATGGTTGGTTTCCGTCAGGGGAAATAATTACCCATTCGGAGAATTGATATGGTCTCGCTGGAAGGAGAGGGGGAAGGCTAGGAGGGAGATAAGGGCACATGTTCTGAGCCAGCAGGGACACGTGTTGGAGTCTGGTTGTACACCCCAGAGTGCAGGAGGTAGGATGGGAGATACTAAGGCTAAGGCTGAACAAAAGGGAGCTCTCTTTTATTGGGGGACTCTGGGGGGCTAGCTTAGCAGGATGCCTCCTCTGGGAACACCCCTTGACTGATCCGCCTTCTAAGTCCTGTCCACTAGGAGAGGGTCTTAGGGAGTGGTCAGTATTAAATTCTAACTGGCTTTTTCAGAGATACAGGACAGGATGGCATTAGACTGCTGGCCAGCTGAAACTCATTGTTAGCTGGTTGGGTTCATAGTCCAAGTGGATTCAGGAGGAAGTCCTTTGTTTCACTGGGCAAGGAATGTTGGAGGAGAGGGAGGGATGTGTCCTGTGATTTGGAAGAGAATCTGTGCTTAATGGAGTTGAGAAGCACATTTTTGAGCCATAATGACAAGATGACTTTTTCTGTGTAAGTGTTTTTGTGTAAAGGGAAGGTTCTGAAAGCTGGCAACCTTGAGAATCATTGACACACTGTTTCAAGCATCTGCTGGCGTCTTCTCCCTGGCTGCTTTGGCATCATAATCCCTTTTACACTTAGTAACACAGTCCATTATTATCAGTTATGAATTTCCCATTCATAAGAGTGCATAAGTGCCTTGCACAACGCACTCATCCACGCAAATGTGTTGCCTTAAGAAATTAGTGTGAATAGACCTATTAATACCTAGGTAGTTTGAAAGATCTATCCCTTTAAGCAAGAGACCACTTTTGTTGAAAAGCTCAATTTTGTCAGGCAATAGAGGATAATACCATTGTGGGATTACCACTGGAATACTTTTTTTAAAAAAAATTGTGTATATGTGCCTGGAAGTCATGGTTTGACTTCTAGAGATCCCCCTAGTGGGGTTTGGATGTTTCAGAGAAGTGACTTGCTATTGCCTGCCTCTGAGTCCTGGCCCTGGTATTCCTTGGAGGTCTCCCATCCAAGTACTTGCCAGGGTTGGCCCTGCTTAGCTTCTGAGATCTAATGAGATCAGGCTTTCCACGGGGATAATTTGAATGAGTCTTCACATGTGAGTTTTCCTAGAGTGGCATACAGCAAAGTCAGGAAGTTAATAAAGAATGCTACTGTGCTTTAAAATGTCTGGCAGTTATAACAATCATCACTAATTGTCAGGATGGAAATGGTCTTCTGATAGTGCTCTGGAGCTTGGAGAAGATACAACCCTCCAGCTGAGAGAAGCTGTTGATTGGGGAAATAATGCTAAGAGATGGGAAGGGAGGAAGAAAGCTGAGTGAGCATAGTGTGCATTGGCTAATGCTGAATCATCTTGGGTTTCTGGATCTCTCTTTTTCAGGAATCTGACATGGTATGGTGGATCTGCCTCCCTTCAGGGAGGACCCTGTTTCCATCTGTGCTTTGCTTATGGCTTTGTAAATAAAACAGACAATACAAAGATAGTATATGTCTTTAATGCTCTGTCCTCCAAAGGAAACCAAACTATGTAGCCCTGCTCCTGGACTGTTTGGGAAACTGTTAAGTGCTTTCTAAAGCTGTTTTAAAGTAGAAATGTGAGAGGGAAGCAGGAGATGAAGGAAAATATCCAAAAGAGGATGGTGACTATCTGAAATGTAAAACAGTCCTTCATTAACTTAGAAATCACTGGAAACTGATGACCAGAGGGTGAGATACTAATTAATCAACTTGAACAGCTGACTCATTTATAATTATGCCTCTGTCTGACTGATAAAAATGTGACCGATTATTATAATGATAGTGGCCATTATAATAGAACAGGGCCATGTTTCCTCTAAGCTGAGTTAGTGTGAGCAAGCTCACAATTTTTTAGCCTCCGGCTCATACATTTTTGTCTTAGCTCAGGGAGGATGGCTCCAGAGCAAACTGATTTATGCAGTAGCCAAATTGCTCACTCACAACTTTAATGCCAGTAGCTCACAAAGTAGAATTTTTGCTCACAAGACTCCACAGCTTCAAGGGAGCATTGAAACAGGGCAATTGTCTTGTTCCAAAGAGAAAAGAACAGCCCTTAAAAGACGAGCTATATGGAATACCGTAGGGGGAGAATATCCCTTAAATAGAGGAACAAAGCAGAGAAAATGCCTACCCTATTATTCAGAAAAAGTCACAGCTCCCCACTTTACTCATAAGTAAGCCCTGCTGACTTCGATCAGCCTTAGCCTTGCGTTAATGTGTCTAGGACAGCAGTTGTAGCTATACTGGTGAAATTGACCTTTTATCTTTGTCAGATTTATTCTTCCCACGTCAACATTATTATATTAGGCCATTTGCTTCTAACGCAAATTGTTGACTGGATTATCTGCTTCCCTCCCCCCTCAGGACACAAATTGATGTTTCATATTTCTCATTTGTAGCTCTTGCCATCACAGAGCAAACACATCTGACATTTTGCAAATACACGGTTCTAATCCACTAGTTCCCTAACTAATATCAGTTGTTGAACTGAGTTGATTAGCAGCTTGGCAGGCAGATATATATATTTTTTTTTGCTGTTTGTGGAGCTCAGCAGCGGCTGCCCACTCTTGTGTATAATGCAAGGACGTGAAAGTCAACAATGCTGCCACTTTGGAGGCAACAAAATCATATCTGGATGTTGTGAACAACATTAACCAGGGGGGGGGGGAAGAAAAGAGAACGAGATTTGTGAAAGGATTGCTTTCTGTCACATTGGATTTCTTTTCTTTGGCAATTGGCAAGGGCAACCCCCCCCCTCCCATAAATGCTAACAGTTTTTGTTTTCATGACACAGGAAACAAAATCCTGAGATAAGACCCATCAGTTCTTTGGGCCATGTTGAATCGATGTTTTAAATCATATATAATGATGTTCCAGCCAAACTCTGCTTAATGATGTAGTGCAAGGCCATTATTTAAAGCCTATCAAATATACTTACGAGTTTATCTCCATTAGGTTTTAAGTTTGGCCCTGTATCTGCCATCCAATTTTAATAAAGAATTATGTGTGCTGTTTGATTTACTGCCATTGGTTCAAAACTCCCTTTCATTCTCTTCCGAACTGATAGCTCAGATATATGTGCACCCATACACACACATACCTTCTGATAACAGAATAATTTAGAACCAGGTGTGCCACTTGTGGAGGAAAAACATGAATCTCAACTCCGTGCTTTCAAGAAAAAAATAACATCTGTTTGGAAACTACAAAATATCATTGATTTACAGTTCCAACTTCATTCTGTGATGCGTTGCATCACTTTATAGTCTGAAATATACTACATAAATTGTCTTAAAGTGAGGTAATGTGCCATAAAATGCAAGGAGCGGCATAACAATTGTTTAAAAAAATGTACTTCCTGTATGAAAACATAGGTTTGTCTATTCTTAAGGGGTGAGTATAATTGAATAGCTGAATCCACATGAAAGTAGTTTTCAAGAACAGAGAGACAAATTTGATTAATAAAGTGGACTTAAACGTCAGTTTACCACAATTGGTTGTACAACTGATTTACTATAAGCCGGGTTGCTACAATTATCCATGTCCTTCTGCACTTTTTATGCCACTTTGCATTTTGAAAACTTTCCTAAGGAAAACACCATACCAGCCCCTGGCATGGTTCCCGTGAACCTGTTCTATTAGCAGAGGTTCTTTTGGAAATTTGATGGACTTTTCCCTGATGCAGAACTCTTGTCCACCACATCAGGAAAAAGTCCCATGCACCAGATGACTATGCCACCATTAGTGGAACAGATCTGAAGGATCTACCCCTCCCCCCATCACCCAAGGACCAATGGAAGCTTCTGGTATGCATGCTTCAGTTACACTTGAGAAATAAGGACAGTAGTTTGGAACTCCAAAATTCATTATGAAATTCAAAGCAGGGCAATTCTGGATGAATCCCACAGTTCTGATCTTGGATATAGGAAACCACGGTCATAATGATAATAGAAATAAATCGAAGTGCCTCACGAGCTCTGTGAATCAGCAACAGAGAACTGAAACTTGGGGCAGCATAGTGTTAAGTTTGTCTGTTTCACATCTCCCGTGGCATTATTTTATGGGTGAGTAACTTTTGCCTGAATTCTCCCCATTCATGCTCTTGCCACTACTCTTATTGTTCCCCAGTAACTATCATGTTTGAGATGTTAATATTGATGCGCACAGATACATAGCTATACAAAAGCCCAAATACATATACCAGTTCATTACAGCACCACCCCATGTGAATACGAATTGTGGCTGTTCCTGAGTTGAACAAGTCACTGGAGCTGTTTGTCCCATAAGAAAGGCCTGTCTCTCCTGGTCTTCCACTGTTGACGCAAATCATTTTTGGAGATGGGCTAAAAGCGAGGAAGGAAGAACACTTTGAAAGTTGCTAGCAGTTAAATCCCTGAACTGCAGCCAGAGCAAAATTGCACCAGCATGAAGTTCTAAGAACAGGGTTCTCTAGAGGACAATCACATACTCTAGAGCTTAACCATTCCTCCCATCACAGGCAAGGAAAACGCAACAGCTTGTTTTCGGCACTATATGCAAGGGAAAGGGAACAGGAAAGATTTTTCATTTGCTTTGGGCAATTCTCAACAACGAGGGGATTTTAGCTGTTCATTTGGAGGAACAACTGAGAAATGGGCAATCTGCAACCCATACTGAAGGAGTGTGCCCCAGTCCAAGAAAAACATGCCACTTTCATTTATTCCCCTCTCTAGAGAGTAATCATTATGGATAACATCCTGCTGAAACGGCCTCGAGTCTTTTTATTGCCACTATCATCTTGTTCCAAGAGTATTAATTATTGAGCAGTACTACAGGATATTTCATGACATTCTATTTTCCTTCTAGTTTTGCCAACAATGGTTGCTTCTCAAAATCTTTTTTTTAAGCAACACCCTAGCTGGTAGACCTAATACTACCTGTAAAAACATTAAATTTCCATCTCACATCCCATTTTGGAAATAATTCTGGCTTATATGACTTCAATCATTGAGATACTATATTCTTTCATGTAAGGGAACTAATATTTTACCAGTAGTCAATAACAAACATTTAATTCTAATGATAATAAAGTGTTCCTCTTGGTGTTCTCTTTGTTGAATTGTTTTGGTCATCTCTGGAATGAATAAAACTGCCAGCAGAGTGTAGCAAGGTCTGATTGCCTGAGTAACAGGGACGCCCACTGTGACAGACTGTCGAGGGTTAATGCTTCGCAGAGTCCAAGAACCTTTGAGTGACAGGTTGTTCAAATAGAATTCTGTGGAGAGCATCAGTTAAGAAATGACAGTTGGGAACTGCCAGTTGAAGAAGAGAGAGTTTAGCGTTGGCTGTGGACCAGAAAAGGGGCAGAAGGAATAGGTGGATCAGTGAGGATCCCCCTTCAAGTTGAAAAGGGAATTTGCTTTTAGTTAACAGAAGTAATCCCTGCCCACTGGAAAAAAAAAGAAGAAATAGCTCTTGAAAGAGGAGTGATCCCTGGTCTGTGTAGACAGAAAGATTTTGGGAATTTTACTCTATGTTCCTGCCCTCTAAATGTGAAGTGTCAGTGAAAGTCAGAAACCTATGCTTGCAAGGTAAGGCATAAAATGAAAAGAAAGCTTCTCTCCTCAAAGTTTCAAAAACTTTGTTAAAAAGCAAAAATACTTACTTGTTGGCAACATATCAGCTGGATTTAGTATGATTACAAAGTTACCTCCCTTTTTTATTATCAGTTCACCTCATACATCCTACCCTTATTTCCACCTGACCTTTCCCCCTCCAAGTAAAATAAAATATTTTGTTTATTTTTGAACTTTCAAAAATCTTTTGTGTGCCATTACAGGAGTAGAATATTACCAAGTGATTTTGTCTCTTCCTTCAAGTCCCTGATATAGGCCAATAAGATTTTTACCACTTAGGACAGTTTACCATTAAACAATAAACCAAACAACATTAAACTCAATGTCAAATAACAATGGCTGCAATCCTAAATGCTAAGGAGTAACTCATATTGAGCTCAGTGGGAGCTATTTCTCAGTAAACAGATTTAGGATTGCACAAAATCTAATACAGATAATTGACTTCAGTTAAACTAATAAAATGCCACCAGTTCTTTTCTAAATTTCTGGGCCTGGATTGCAAATCTGACCACTGACAGTGTTAAATAGATTATTCTTTCCCAGAATACATTTATCTTATTTGCCTTATCTTTATCTTATTAAATCACCAACTATAATTTCCTGAGTTAACTGCTATACAAAGAGTGTTTTCCTTATATCTGAGACAATACAATGACTGAACAGTCATCTTTCATTTCATGAACACATGAAGCTGCCCAATACTGAATCAGACCATTGGTCCATCAAAGTCAAGTATGTCTACTCAGACTGGCAATGACTCCTCGGGGTCTCAGGTGGGAGGGTCTTCCACATCACCAACAACCTGATTCTTACTGGAGGTGCTGGGGACTGAACCTGTGACCTTCTGCATGCTAAGCAGATGCTCTACTACTAAGACACAGCCTCTACATGTGCGCAAGTATTACAGATAGGCTACCTTCTTATATCAGCAGTTTTTTTTAAAAAAAAGTGGGGGCATGGTTTAGAATCATAGGGTTTCAAACTAATCAGGAGTCTAAATTTCTTCATGTGCACATGGCAGTTTCAACAGGTTTCTCAGCTTGATTTTTTTTCTAATTAAGCTAAATCGAAACCAAATAAAAACAGTCTGTTTATTGTGGGTCACCTGAAAGATAATACTACACGAGAAGAAAAAGAGAGTACCAGAAAACACACTTCTGTTTGCTGATATCTGAAATGGCCCCAGATTTATGGTCAGGCTTGATTATGATTGCTGTACCACATAGATTTGCAGATATTTTGTGATAAGCTTGGTTCAATTAGAAAGAAAGCTGTGGGTTGTATCCTGTGGGAAACATTTCATTAATGGAAGGGGATGTGATTTTTGCAGATCCCCCCTTTCTCTGAAGACTTCTGACTCCCCCACCCTGCTATTCATGGTGGTCTCTTCCCATCCCCTCCACCCCAGACCAGCTACAGTATTTTGGGGGATTATTTTAGACTGCAATGGGATGAAGGAGGAAAGTATAATCCACTGATGGAAATCCCTTCCATCATCTAGGATTTACCTCAGAATTCACCTTTTTTCTAACCATATTAGTGAAATGTATAGGAATATTGCAGTTAAAATTGCCACCTGTTTTTTACACCAGTAGTTTAAAATGGTTATGTATCCCCAGTTAGGATATTCTTTGATAACGATTGGAGCCAAAATTATCAAAATACTACAATTCTATATTTCAGGTAGTTTAGACAGCACTTTCTTCTTACAGTTAACTGGCCAGTTGGTGAGGAATTCTGACACTGTAGAGCAGAGAACTATCATATTTATCTGCTACTTGAGATGAAAAAGTAGGTAGTTCATGGAGATTTTTCCCCCCGCCTATGCCATCTGGCCCTGAGGTTCTTGTTACATCTATTATTGAATCATTAAAGTAAATGAGGTGCATAACACAGTGAAACTTGTTTACTTGTCATGTAACAGCCAGTTAACAATGAAATGTAACTTCTACTTTCTGTGTAATGAAAATATCTTGGTGCTGCTAAAAGCGATCCCTAGCATTAATGCTGGATAAATATATTAAATTTATAATCTAGTCCAAAAGGCCATTAATTCTTTTTTGCTGCATTCTACCTATTATTTTATTACCAGCCATACAAATATTGTTCCTTATAATTAAAACTATAAAACACAAATAAATAGTCATGGGGAAGCGAGCCTATGAGCATAATTTTATCCCATTTGGGCATCTATGAGTGAACTACTTTTTTATATGTAAAAGAGGTGGGGGGAAGTCAAAATAATTATCACTCCAGGTCCATTACTGGGATGATGATAGAATGGATCAGGATCTAGGGAAACATGTACAACTAGAACAGAGAGAAGAGATTGGATTTATACCCCACTCTTCACTAACTAAAGGAGTCTCAGAGTGGCTTACAAACTCCTCTCCCTTCCACTCCCCACAACAGACATCCTGTGAGGCAGGTGGGGCTGAGAGAGCTTTGGAGAACTGGTCTTGAGCTCTGAAAGAACTTATGACTGACCCAAGGTCACACCAACAACTGCATGTGGAGGAGTGGGGAATCAAACCCAGTTCTCCCAGGTTAGAGTCTGCGCTCCTAACCACTACACCAAACTGGCTCTCTAGAATTCCCTCACAGTTAATCAGCACCAAAAAAAAATGTAGACAGGACTGGGAAAGGAAGAATAGAATCACCACCAGGGGTGATGGGTGGTGGAGTAGAAAGTAGTTTTGAGGGGAAGACCAGAAAGCTGAGATGGAAAGGCCCATGGATACCCTGTGTCCAAGAACCCATAAATGGAGGCAGGGAGAACCACATACACTCTTTGAAAACAAGTCGAGGAGACAACAAATAAGAGCCCATAAAAACTTGCAGGCAGCCCTATGTTTCTACACTCTTTCTACCTATCCTACCCGGTTGCCAGCCAAAACTGCCTATGAAGTTACTTGGGCGAGCTTGGAAACATATTCCCTCCTTTGGGGATCTCTCCTAGCTATTGAACTTGTCTAGAGAGCATAAGTTTGTATCCTAAAGACATGAGAGCACAGAGTATTCCATAACCAGTATGTCTAGGTGACTGAGGATGCAGAGAGATATAGTAGAAATGAAAAGATAGCAAATTCTTCACCTTCAGTTTCATCACAGCTGAAACGAGAGACATGCTCACCAAGGAAATGAATGATTTCTGAGCAATTACTCACCCCTCCTCCATGGTTCAGGCTAGCTGTTTCCTTTTAAAAAATTATTTATTAAAAAAATGAATGGCCATGTACTTATCCATTCATTTGCTGTTTTATTAATGGAAAATGTCACTTTTTAATGGACTCTGGGGACTCAGAAAAAAATGAGGGCTTTTTGATGATCTCATAAAAGGCCTGTGCACACTGGACTTTTGATTCAAATTTACAGATTTTTCCCCCAAGCTAAAATTGTTCCATCCCTCCCCCACCCCAGAATAGGTATATTCTGTGCATATGTATTTTTTCATTCCCTTGCATCTCTGTGTATGGTTTGGAAGATCACTTTTGTCTCACCTATTTTTTTTAAAAAAGCTTGGATTTTCAAATGCTTTAGATTGAACTAGAGTCATCCCAAAATAAAGTACTTTCATAATGGTCCCACCCCTCAGGCAGTGCATAGGAATGCAGAGTTACTCCAGTCTAATCCCACTGAAATCAAATGTGCTTTTCTACATTGGATTGCACTGTAAATATGCTACATTTCTCCAACTAGCTATATAAGATTTTGCTGATTTGGAGAATATTAGACATACAACAAAGACTCAGGGATTGAAATAACATGCCAAAAACACACTGTATCTTAAAGTTTTGTCTTAGATATTTTGCTTACATTGTTCTAGCTTTTTTTATAAGTAGCCTTTGAACAGGGATTACCTGTGTATGATCCCCCCCCCAGATCGTATTCTAATTATGTTTATGTTGTCTTGCTTGATAACCTTATAGCGACAGGGTGTGCATGTGTACAAGACAGGTTCTCTGGGAAGTTAAATGCTTCTGTACAGAATGGAGCCTGAACAGTAAGTGAACACCGCAGGTACAGATTTTAGGATGGAGACATGCAACATTTACTAAGAAATATACCAACTCCAAGGACAGTTTATAGCATGGTTGTTCTACTCATTATATTTCTTCCTCGCAACTTGGATCAACTCTCCAGAGATGAGAATATAGATTTATTTTATGGAAGCTGCTTTATTGATTAATTGAACAATGGGAGTTTCCATTTCTCAGATAAGAACAGCATGACAATAGCAATTCAATTCAATTCAACAATGCATTTGATAAAAAACAAAAACAAAGAATGACTTCAGTATATATTACTAGCAGTATGCTTAATTTGTACTGATGTGTTGCTTTTGGTTAATAATGCTCATAATGCCTGCTTAAAACTTCTCCCTGATAACTGCATGTGTTTTTTTTAAATGTGCGCATATGAATCAGTTTGCAAAAAGACAGTTGAAAATTTTCTGCCTTTTTATAGTTTAGATAATCTGCATAGCACGAGCGGGGGGGGGGAGCAAATATACTGAACCACTTTTAACAGGAAGGAAAAAGAAAGGTCACATGACACTGTGCTGTAACTAGTACTGGAAATAATGAACACATGCAAAGACCACCCTGCTCATTGCTGTACTGTCTAAACAAACATGCTTAGTCTTTATTTGTCTAGAAGAAACTAAAGGGATCAAGGTGATAGTATCATGGCCATATCTTGAGTCTCCCAGTGAACAGAACAATTAGAAATAAACATGTCCCCCAAACGAAATATCCTGGAGCAACTGATGCCATGCAGATCCCACAGTTCTGCAGTTTCCTCCAGTTAGCAACCACACAGGATGAAACATGATCCTCAGATATTTAGAACATTAGACAATCACAAGAGGGGACCTGCAACAAAATGTTGCATAACGTATTGTCGCCCTACCATAGTCTTCATTGCCAGCAGTCCCCACAAGGAATTTGTGGGGAGGGGGCATTCCCCCACCTTTGTTTCCCTCTCCCACCTTGGTTGTCAAAGTTCCCTTCTCTGTCTTTCTGTATGCACCCCTTGTCTACCAATCTTCTCTCCCCTTCTCCTCTCACCCCTTCTATGTTAGCTTTCTCCCGACCCCCATCTCTAGCAATCCTTTCTTACCCCCTTTCTCCTCTCACCCCTTCTATCTCACCCCCTCACCCCTGCCCTTCTCAGACACTGTCCTCTTTCTCCCACCCCCTGTCTCCCCCTCTTTCTTTCCACTATTTCTCTACCCCCCCAATCTCTTCCTCTTTCTCTCCCCCTCCCTCAGGCAGCCCTCAGACTGTCTCCCGTTTTTTTTTCTTTCTCTCCTCACAACAGACAATCCCCTATTCTCTCTCCCTCTCTCTCCCCCTTCTCAAAGAACTCCACTTCTTTCTGTTTCTGGCAAGGGAGAGGGGCTGACGCAGGCTTTGCTTCCTCAGACTACAGCTGACTAGAGGTAGGGCTGGCTTCCCAGTGGCAGCGTGGATGGTTCTTGCTGCTGCAGTCCTAGCAGCTGCAGGAATGGCTATTGCCATGACGACTTCCCTCACGACCCCAGCAGCTTTTCCCGTGCCTCTCATAAGTCCCTTCTCTGCACATGTGCAGAGCTGCTGCCAGTAAAAACCCTGCCTTTTACTGACAGAAACAGTTAGAAGCCTGCCCCTCCCCCCAAACATTCTAATCTCCTCACAGTTGACACCTGGAGCTGATGCCATTTCCAAAGGTATTGGGGGGAATTCAATGGTCTCTGAAGGGTTTTTTTAAAAAACTTTTCAGATTTTTCTGCAAACCAAGGAAGGGGCCTGACTGTGTAGGAAAAGCTTTTGTGGGAGAGTGAGCTTTCTTTTGGCAGAAATAAGCATCCACACAGAAAAAAACCCCTCTTGGAATTAGAATATAGATGATTTCTAAAGCAAGAACAAAGACTCTCTGAAGATAGTGGGACTATGGTGGAATAAATGGGTTGAGTACAGCAGGTGACACACAGTTATATTTCTGAGTGATGTTGATTCCTCAAGTGCTTGGTGTGGAAAATTAATGCCAATTAAAACTAGTCTACAGTTTTAAAAATATTTTTGAACTACAGTGCACAAATTAGCAAGCCTAGAATAAAGGGAAGAGTGTAGAACGGCTGGCTTCTTTTCTTCACCATCCATTGTTAGCTTCTATAGCTTTTCTTCTTGCTCCCCTACTTAAAAAGAAAATCGCTTTCTTCCAAATAAGGAAGGGTTCTGGGACTTTAGCGGCTGTAATTCTGCTTGCTCCTAAAATAAAGAGCTGAAAGTCAACCCTAAGCAGGTGCGTTGTGAACATTGACACAAAGACTGTGGCCAGATGAATTAATCTTGTTTGACTCCCTCAATTAGAAGTGAGGTGAACTTCTGAGTAGATTACCTCAATAGCTGCCCAAGTTTGATCCATAAAGCTTTGTGTCTGTGCAGGAGCTGCTTGTTCTACAGGGCCCAGTTGTTGCAGCTTCTGTCCATGCCAAAAACTCCACCTGATTTTTATCCCTCCTTTAAATCCTTAAAATGACCAAGATTAGCTAAGATTGTTTTTAGTGTCTATGCAGATGTGATCAAACACAAAAAAATCCATTAAGATTAGCTATGTTCATGGGCAGATATGTAAGGAACACAGAGGGTTGGGTTCAGGCACCTTTCTCACTCAATCTCATCCAGTTCTCCTTATAACAGCCCACATTCTAGATTGTTTTTGGCCAGTTAGGTCCCAAGATCCCCAGCTTAGCTTTTGGGGGTGATTTCCACCCTTCACTGGAACCCCTTCCTGCATGGCATAATGTTCTTGAGTCTAATTGGTAATGGCTTCTGTATAATGCAGTAAGGTTGCTGGGAGAACAGCAGTTGGGGAAGGTCCTCTTCCAATAATTCCTTCAGGGCCTTCAGATTCAACCCATGGCAAATGTATGTACCAGTTCTAATCTGCCAATGCCAAGATTCATACATCATGTGCTAGTCATTAATATCTTTTGGATTTAAAGGTGAGTAACTTGTGGGTAATTGTTGGTTGTCACCAGGGGTCATTTCGTAGAAAAAGAGGTGCAGGAGCTCATTAGCATAACTCATTTGCATAACTCATTTGCATATGCCACACCCCCTAACATACCGGAAATGTGTCAGAAGGCAACACCCACCCCTCAGGCTCCACTCCACAGGTGAGTGAAACTGACCTGCTCTTCCTCCATTCCCTTCCCCAACCAATACTTTGTGCAATAAAAATAAGCGTTAAGAACACACCCTCATTCTCTTCCTGCTCCCTTGAAACCACCAGGTTTCAAGTAGACTTGAGATACCCAGGACATGTGCACCGCCCATCCCTTCCCCTTCCCCTCCCCACAACAAGACACCCTGTGAGGTAGGTGGGGCTGAGAGAGGTCTTTTGAGAACTGCTCATGAGAGAACAGCTCTGAGAGAACTTGTGACTGGCCCAAGGTCACACCAGCAGCTGCATGTGGAGGAGTGAGAAATCAAACCCGGTTCTCCCAGATTAGAGCCCAACTCCTGACCACTACACCAAACTGATAAGGTGGAAGCTGCTGAAGGGTTGGTGAAATTTCTCCAGTACTTATGTGCCATGTGCCCAGATAAAAAATGGTATACTTAGAAAATTTATATGCCACCTTGAACAAGTCTCTGGAAAAGCAGCACACAGTCATAAAAGGAACAATGATAAAATTATCAATATTAAAACAAAACATTAAAAACAATAAAGACCCTAGCAGGGCTTTCCCAGGGTGCTGCGCCTCTGCACTGCTCGGGGAAGCCGAGGAGGGGGTGGGGCTTGGTCATGTGCCCACCCCCTGGGCTCCTCACTCCCGGAGCTGCGCTCCTGTGCTCTCCCGCTCCAACGGACCCCTGGTTGTCACACCCAAAAGAACGACAACTACATTCCCTGCTTTTACTTTTACAGAAACTGTTAATCAAATTGTAATTCTACACGAGAGACTGGCACTTTGTACAACTGATGAATGAAATAATTTCAAATTCCTGGAAACCATTAATCATCTTCTGGAAGCATGATATTCAAAATCAAGTTGATAGGGTTTGAGAATGAGTAAATGGTTGGGATTTTTATAGTCTTTCTACAAGGCATTATTGTGAAATGCCATGCTATTTTCAAGGCTTCTACATACTTCCTAGGGGGAAATGAAAGGATGGCATAATGCCTACACCTCCCACATCCAACTTGTCAGTATTCCATCTTGGTGTTTCCCCTGAAGTGGCTGCTTTGGCTCCAGTTTTTCCATTTCCATCTACCCCCTCTTATAGCTCAAACTTAAACACAGGAGGAAGTAAACATCTTTGGAATCTCTGAAACACGTGTTCCAGTAATGTGGTGGTCCACCTGTGTTGTCCTCCTCTATAAGACACTATGACAGGGTAAAGCAACTGAATTTGTTGGTACCAGTGGCAATCAGATGGCAAGCCTTCCAAACTAATAAATAAATTCAGAACACCAATGTAAATCACCCCAAAACGTACAGACCTTTTTATAGTCCTTTTGTAGCCTTCTCTCACGTGCTCCTTAGTTAAGCAAAATATTTCTTATTTACACAGTTCTATAATGCACTACACATGATCCATACCCCACACACCCATCCAGTTGACTGTTGAGCATGGCATCGACACACACACACACACACTTTGTGTGTATACTTTTAACGTACAAAAAGGATATACTCTTGCTCATGTGAGGGCTGGCCCAGAAGGCTCATGCCAACATTGATTTAACATACATAAGAGTTGTGTGCAGAGGGTTTCTGCCCGATCCTTTTCTAGAGCTCTCTGAATATGGCTCAGTGGCAGAGCACCTGCCTGGCATGCCGAAATTCCAGGTTCAATCCCCAGCATCACCAGTATTCCAGCACTATCAGATTCTGCTGGGATCCCCAGAGAGCCATTGCATAAGGCAGCTTCAAGTGTTCATGTGCATGCTATCATCAAATCACAGTTTGTGTCCTTTCTGCCACATCTTTCCTCTGATATAATCAATAATATTTTGGTTAACTCAAAAATGAATGTGCACACCCTGGAACTTCAATTTCTGTTGTAAAACTTTCTACCACTGAAGAGGCAAGCTACCTAAATTAAACAGTCTAGTGGGAGATTTGTCTCTTTGGCAATGGGAAGGGCTTCAGTACAGGTAACAGGGAAAAAAACTCCTCTGCATACACATATGTCTTTAGATTTTGATCTTTATATTTTATGAAAAATGAATCATGTTATGATATAAGGCATAAACGGCAGGGGGGAGAGAAATAAAGCAATTAATCTTTGAACATTTGGTAAGAATTGTTTCAATTTTAATACATAAGATCAGTTTTCAGAAATAACGATCTCAAATGTGTCTTAAGAATACAGAAAATGTGCTACATTTCAGCATGCAGAGATTGTATCAAATGACTTCTGCATAATGACTTATTCTCACTATGGACATAATGGACAGTATCCTACCTTAGGCTGGAGGACGTTCCTCTAGCTTAAGGAGTTTTCCTCCAATTTAAAGGTTTCTGTTGGAGGAAAGCTTCAGTTTACTTAATGGAATGGTAGGCCAACTTGTATCCCCCTTTCTGGAACTTAATTCCCAGAGTGTCAGTTAGTGTCTAGCAATGGCTAAATCAGTGTAGAGATTCTCCATGAGAGGCACTAGAATGACGTGATAGTTCACACTACATATTATGACTATGGTGGGCAGTTAAAATGATTGTACAGAAGCCATTTATGTGAAAGATGGATGCAACCTATGCTTCAGTTTTCTACAAAAAATAAATCAGCTAAGTTTCTGCCACAAATTAGCATTGCCAACCTCCACGTGGGGTCTAGAGAGCTGCCAGAATTACAACTGATCAGTTCTCCTGGAGAAAACGGCAGCTTGGAGGGTGGACTTTATGGCATCACAGTCCCTCCCCTCCCCAAATCCCTCTCCTCCCCAGGTTCCATTCCCCCCAAGTCTCCAAGAATTCCCCAGCCCAGAGTTGGTAAGCCTACCACAAATGCCTTTTATGTAAACACATGTTATCAGTGTTAACAGGTGGGTTCTAATAACCTTCAATAATAGTTAGTTAGTTAGTTAGTTAGTTTATTTGACTTATATCCCACCCTCCCTGCCAAAGCAGGGCTCAGGGTGGTAATCAGTAACACCAATCATATCATTATGAGCAGAGTGAAATTTCACTTTTCTCGTTAATCCCAAATCTGCAAAAGAACTTATTTTTTCACAAACATTTCTGTAATTGTGCTCCACAGAAATGGTCAACATCCAGCCTTGATTGTGCAAAATATTTAGACTGATAATAACTATTAATGACATTTACTAATTTATCAAACCATTTTATATGACAGTACAGATGAGAAAAAGGTTCCATGCGCTTTGTTTGCAATAGGTTGTTTTGAAAGCCGACCCAATGTAACTTACACGCAAAAGAAGCCAGGATGCGCTGAGTCCATTCATGCTGAAGTGGCAGTCTGTAATTCAAAAGAAAACACAGCAGACCCCGGAATGTATATCTTTTGATGAAATATATATATACACACTTCTCCTCGAGTTTCAGAGAAATAAAAATAACCCCACGTCGACATTTAATATTTCTTAGGTAAGGTTATCACTGTTTTAGCTCCAAATGACCTTTCTCAAGAATGGAATTGATCTTCACAGAAGCCATTCAAGATTGCAATACTGATAGCCTGTCCGTATAGATCTAAGGAAGAAAATATTAAACATTTCTGATGAACTGAAGTGTACAGCAGCATGGTCTATGAAACTGATTTCAACAATACATATTAGAAATAAAAAAAATCAATATAATAAAAGGACAGAAAATATTTACCCATTGCAAAGTTGTCCCAACACATTTTCAGTGTCTGAGACTAGTAATAACCAGAGAAGTACTTTGAACCAGGGAAAGAACTCTGAGCCAATTGAAGATCCAGTACTATCAACATAAGCCATAACCATAACCTTTAGCCATGGTGACTGAGGGACACCTCCACCTTCAGAGGCACTAAACCTCTTAATACCAGAGACAGGAGGCCACATCAGGCCCTGTTGCTGGCCCTCCAGAGGAACTGGTTTGCCACTGTGTGAGACAGGATGCTGGACTAGATGGATCCTTGGTCTGATTCTCAATCTGGCACAACTGTGGGGGCTGGCTTCTTCAGTGGAATGTTACACAGGTATCCTAAATACAGCCTCTCTTACTACTGGGGGTACCACAATACCTGGTTCTCCAGCAGCCAGCCCCCATGCTCTTCTCTCATTCATGCAAGGGCCTCAGCTCAAAGGAATTGTCCAGGTGAATTTCTCTCTGAGGGTTTTAAATGAGGACCTCAGTGTTGCTGAATAACCTGGTATCTATGATGAAGGTTCTGCTGTCTACATTGAGGTAAGGGTCCAGACTAGGGATGGGCATGAACCAAGAAATGAACCATGGTTTGGTTGCATCATTCCTGAATCCAAAAATGAACCACCTTTTCCCTGTGGAGGCTAGTTAGTTTTGTTAGAGTAGTTCATTCTCTAGGCCAGTGTTTTTCAACCACTGTGCCACGGCACACTGGTGTGCCGCGAGATATTGTCAGGTGTGCCGTGGGATTTTTTCAATGAAAGAAATGTGCCTTCTGGGCTGACCTTCCGGGACGTGTTTGTGCATGTGAGAAAGAACAGTGGCGTGCTCTCGCTGATTCCACTCGCACGCTCTGTGGCCAGCCTGAGGTAGGAGGGAGCCGCCGTTGAGGACTCGAGGGAGGGAGGGAGAGTGCCGAGGGGCTCTGTCTGTTCGCCCACCCGACCTGCCAGTGCCACGACGGAGGCAGCAGCCATGAGCGACCAGGAGCAGCTGCTGCAGCGAGCCTGCCTGGCCGAGCAGGCAGAGAGATACGACGACATGGCCGCGGCCATGAAAGCAGTGAGTGGCTGGGGGGGAGGAGGAGGAGAAGGGGGGGTCCTCCTCAGGAGATGCACGCCCCCCCCCCCCCCACGGGCCCTGCCATCACAGCCTCCGCTTGGCCGCGATGGAGCCAACGCCCTGGCTCATCTGCGCCGCCCCCCCATGAGCCTCGGAGGGGGCAGCTGAGCCTTTCCAGGTGAGGGCTGTCTTCTGCGTGGCCTCTCAGCCCAGAAGGTGGAGGTGGGCCTCCGCGGATCCCGCTTCACGGCTGCTCTTTTTCCGTCTCTGGCCCTGGCGCTGATGTTGGCCACCTCCAAGCCGTGTGTCGGCGGCGGCGGTCGGGTGATGCCCGCCTGCGTGTTGGAGAATGAGCAGGGCGAGGCGGAGGACTCGAGTGGCATCCAGTTCGTGGGGGCCGGAGGCAGGCTCGCACACGGCAGATGGTTTTAAATGAATGAGGAGGACTCGTGTGCTGAATCAGAGTCATGCTAGACCTGTGGATGTTAATACAGAGGACAGGAACATTCGGTACCAAGGGCATTCACTCCTCCAGCAGAGTAAGCTGGTTTCTTCCAGTGCCTGGCTCCTGGGTTGTGTGTGTGTGTGTGTGGGGGGGGGGGGTGATTTGCACCAAGACATTTCAGTAAACATGAATATGTTTGATGGTAACAGCTAGCTGTTTCTGTCAGGGTTGGGTTCAAATCAGTAACTGTCCCTCAGCGAAGAATGGGTGTACTGTGTTTCTCTTCAAATCACTTATGGTCAGCGGAATGCCGTTCACATAAGAGTAAGAGTTTAAACTCTCTATTTGAAAAACTTTAGCAGAATCGCAGTATTAAAATACATCCACATTATATTTCTTCTGAAACTCAGGTCAATGTTATGGGAAGGAGCCATTACACTTTGGATCTGTAACTTACAATTTCAAGTTGAGTGGCTATTACGTATATTTGTAATACTGTCATAGTTAATACTTGAGCTGAGGCAACTAATGACCCATTTATCTTGTATTTCAGTGTTTTTCAACCACTGTGCCATGAGATATTGTCAGGTGTGCCGCGGGATTTTTTCAATGAAAGAAATGTGCCTTAGCTCGAAAAAGGTTGAAAAACACTGCTCTAGGCAGCCTGGCACTGATTCAATCAATTCCTAGGCAATGCTGGGGGTGGACTTTTTCAGAGCCCTAGAGACACCCATAGCATTTGTCCATAGCTTGATTGGCAGCTCTGGGAGCCAACCATGGAGTTCCCATTCTGCTCTTTGGGAGCAGATTGTGTGTGTGTGTGTGTGTGTGTGTGTGTTTCACACCCTGACTCAACTGCTTTCACTTTGCAGCAGGAAGAGAGAGGAGATAGTTGTTGTGTGAGAGTGAGTTAGGAAGAATAACTCGCTGCTTGGCTGATTTAAGGGGAGGCTAGAGCTGAGCTTTCCTGGGGGCATCTGCTTTGAAGGGCTGTAACTCAGACATCCAAAATCCAATGTTTGCCAAACTTGGAGGCAGGGTGGAAGAGAGCCTGCTGAAGACTAAGTTTGACATTTCTAACTCCTGAGGGAACTGTTCTACCACCCCCAAACTCATGAATTGAATTAATCACAAACTGGTTCGGGAAATGTGAAAAGTTTGTGAAAGTTCATGGTTCATGTAATTAATCGAACCACAAACCACCACAAACCACCATTTTCCTGGTTCATGCACTTATCTAGTCCAGACCTCTCCAGGAACGCTATTCCCCAAGATCGTCATTGATGAGTGCACATGCAACAGATAAAAACAAGAACAAGAACAACAACAGACAATTGATTCTGCACATTTTGTTGATAATGTGTAAGTCAGTCCTGACTAGTTTACAGGGCAAAATGTGGGTTTCCAACACAAAGCTACACAAAGAAATTAATGCAAATGCTTTCTAAGGCGCAAGTACCTCTCAGTATGAATCACAATTGGATTGTGATAGGGCAAGACCCTCAACCAAACACTTGATCAATGGTTTGCTTTTCCAGAATGTTCAAAATTCTATTGTATTCTTACACTGCTTTCTTGCAACTCTCCCTGTACTGCCTCCCCCATCTGCTGAATCCACACAAAAGGGGGGGGGGAATGAACTTAGTTTAATATCTTACCTTGAGCCTGCTAATGAGGTGGGGGGCAGAGCTGCTTCTCTTGCTAGTGTTCCTCCCTTTTCAGTTTTGCCAACTGATCCCCAGAGGGGACTATATTCTATACTGACTCATAAACACTACCAGTCACACCAGTAGTTCAATGAAGTAAGTTCTAACCATGTACCATTACAATGCTCAAAATCACCCTAGGGTATCCATATGCCACTAAGTAAAATGGGAGCAACTACCAAAAGCAGCCAGTCAGAGTAAGTAAACAACATATTGCTCATTTTAAATTGCAAACAAATCATCAGTGTAATCATATGAGGTTCTAGATCCAAGAGAAAATGGCTTTGTAAACCATGAACAGTTGATTTTTCCAGTGTCTTTTTTGTACAAAAATGAAATTATTCTGGAAAATGTTTTGCAACCCCATCATATCATCTTCAAAAACTTGTTTCTTTCCAATGCAAATGGAACTTGTATCTCTTCCCACCAATATTTTTGCTCCATTTAATCCATGCAGCACTGGCATTATTTCAAGTCAATGGCATACAAATGTTTATTATTCAGAAATAACATTACAATGGCCTTGAAAACACTGAAACAAATCAGAAACAAGAACAATGAAAGTGGGCAAAATGAGAAGCTCACAACAAATGACAAGTTATGAAAGCAAAAACAAAACAGGTGAAAGTACATAATTATATATTCTCAGGAGGGCAGTCCATATAAATCTTATTTGGGTTATTTTCAGTTAAACCAGCATGCTTACATTTAAGTTCATTTACAGTGCCATCTTAATAGATTTACTGTGTTCTGCATCCACTGAAGTCTGCTTAGGATGGCACTGTTACAGCCCGATCTGATTGACTGCACTAGTAAATAGACCCTCTGGATGGTTTGAATTAAGATGCACCAGTGTACACATCTAGTGACATTGTTAGCCTGATTGCCTTTAGCTATTATTAATATTGGGGAATTATGATATAATAAATATGGCAACAGGCATTAGGGAGCAATCACCAATGTATACAGGAGTTCTACTTCCTCCAGAGTCACCAGAAATAGACACGGAGGCTGGCTTCAGTATAAAACGTTTCCTTTACAGGATGATTCTTCACAAGCAAACCATACACAGTCTCACACACAATTTCACAGAACTAGGAAAAGCAGATAGATAAAAGACTTTTGCATGAGCAAGGCATTCATTGGTATCATGTCGAAGGCAATATTTACCCATCTGGAGAGATGATGTGATCCAGGCTGTAAAAAGGTGGCTTACAATGAAGGAGTTTACAGAGAATTGGGGATTGTGAACTGAACCAGCAAAACATGTGTACAGACCCTTGGTTAGCTAAGCCTAGAGGCTGCAACACTGGGTAGGGTAGAGAAAGTGAGGGAGGGGGAGGGGGAAGCAAGTGAGCCTCATGCCTGGTGAGGTGGCCCCTTTTGTAAGGGGGCTCGGGAGAAGGCTTGGCCGGTCACCTCCTTCGAGTATACCCACCTTCTAGTCCATCCCCCAAAAGGTACATGACCTGCAGGTCGCAGGGTGAATGGGGATAAGGGGTTGGTTAATACTGAACTCTCTCTCATTTCTGTGGCAGAGACACCTGATGAGAGTAGTGGGTCATCTGGCTGATAACCATTGTTTGACAGTTTCATCCTTAGTTAACTGGATGTGGACAAAGGTGGCCTTTGTGCCTGCATTGTAGAAATCCTTTCGGGGGGGTTTGCCTGCGTGATGAAGAAGGACTTCCTTAATGGCATCTGAAATCCTCTGCTTGGAACAGCAATGGTGGGTGGCTGTTCTGGGTGTTTTGTGTATCTTGGGATGCATAGAACGGTCGGCCTCAGGAACCACTGGCACAACATCCCAGGAAAAGCAGCATCTCCTGCAGGTATGTGTCTCCAGCTGGCATCACTCTGGGTCACTACATGGTTCAGTCCCTTTAGTACATGTGTTAACACAGTCTCTTTTTACCACTTATGAACTCCCAAGTCCCTAAAAGCGCAATAAGCACCTTGCAGGGCAACAACATCACCACACAGGCACCGCTAGCAAGCATGTAGACACAAAGACGTAGAATTGAAATGTCAAATTAATGCCAACTAAACTGACAAATACAAGCTCTTAACAGTGAGTATGAGTTGGGATGTTTGTCCCTGGTTCCAACAAATGGCAACAATGGACATATTTGTGTCTCTAGTACACATATCTCAGCTTGGCCTTTTATCATGAGTTTCCAAAACTCTCCTAAACTGGTAAGTATAATATAGTGTAAGTATAAAAAACAGAGTTGGAAGCTCTGTTCAGAGATGTAGTATGGAGGGACAGAAAACAGGAAGTAAGAAAGAGGAGACTGGCTTGGGTCTAAGGTAGGGTTGCCAGCCTCTGGGTGGGGCCTGGAGATTTCCTGCTTTTCCAGCTGATCTTCATCTGGCAGAGATCAGCTACCCTGGAGAAAATGCCTGCTTTGAAGGGTGAACTCCATAGCATTGTACAATGCTGAGGTCCCTCCCCTCCCCTCCCTGAACCCCACCCTCTCCCAGATCCACCCCCAAAGTCTCCAGGTATTTTCCAACCCAGACCTGGCAACCCTATATTAGCTTCTTGTAGTAGATTTAAAAAACCCTTTCAACTATTGCTAGTAAGTTGCTATGATTAAAATAAGTTCCTCTCCTTTCCACTCTCTATATTGCACACAGTGCAATAGTACAGTCTGAGAAAGAGTAGCACATGGCACTTGAATACCTTTCTCCCAAAGGACAAAACAGCAGATATTTACAAGTAGAAGGACCTAGAGGAAAGTACACACCCGCCTACAAGCCCACATTTCTCTCATGTTTCCTATTAGGCCTAATGAAGTCTTGTTATAGGTCAAGATTGGATGTTGTCTTGGAAGTAAAAGCCCTGTACTTTATCTTCTAATCTTCTTCAAAATATTGACTCAAGAGCCATTAATATTCATCACTGCAGAGGGATAAACCAGCAGGGCTGTCTTAATGGAGTGTGATCAGCGAATGCTGATGGATGTGTCCAAAGAGCCTTTCCTAATATCAAAGTCAATATGTCTGGACACACGACTGGGTATTCAGCACTCTCATTAGACAAGAAAAAAATCCAAGTCTCTTTACAGTTTCTTCTTGATGATGCTTCTCAGGAGTTTCCATCCCACCAATTATCTTGCAGAGATGCAAAGAATTTTTGAACTTCTTTGAACTTGCAACTGTTTGCCTTCCAAGGCAACAATGCTTTTATTTCCATTTAGTGTTTTAGTGGGAACATGCAGATGGCAAAAGGTCTGTATCAAAAGTTAAACAATATGGATTTTTAGCCTAAATTAACCCTTTTCCAGTTCAGGGGCATTCTAGTTTAGCTTTGATAGCAGTAAAACAAAGATAACAAAAATGATACAAAAATGGAGAAGAGGGGACTACATCTGATTTGGACCCTGTGGTGGTCATTCCACCTGAAGGCAGTGTATTAGAGT
Source organism: Lepidodactylus listeri (assembly GCA_029233225.1). Lineage (NCBI taxonomy): Eukaryota > Metazoa > Chordata > Lepidosauria > Squamata > Gekkonidae > Lepidodactylus > Lepidodactylus listeri. The sequence goes on along the minus strand of JARCFY010000001.1, from coordinate 51,522,848 downwards.
CACCAACCAATCAGTTTGATCTCCAGGCTACAGAGAACAGTTCCCTTGGAGAAAATGGCTACTTTGGAGGATGGGCTCTATGGCATTGTACCCCACTGGGGTCTCTCCTCGTACTCCATGCCCAAATCTCCAGGAATTTCCCAGCCTGGAGTTTGCACCCTCGCACTGTAACCACACCAGGGGCAGCATCAAGCTGAATGAATAAGTAAATAAATGGAAAAGAAGGGTAGACATAGGACTGCTTTCACATATGTTGGCTAATGCATGTTCAATGCACTACAGTGATTGTTTGCAAGTGAATTTTCCACAGGAACATCCAGTTGCAAATGGTCGCAAAAGTACATTGAAAGCACATTAGCCAACTGTGTGAAAGCAACCAGGGAGGGGGGAAGCTATCTGCTAACAAAACATACCTCACTGAAATTTAAACATCCCCACCTGCAAAAGATTTTTTAAAAGACAAAACCCATATTGACCTGTACCCAACCATATTCTGAAGTCTTAAGGACATGTGTTTTCTTAAGAGGGTTCATTGATTTCTGCTGATTTCCCCCTCCAACTGCAGACCCCCTCTATACCTGGACCCACCAGCTGACCACCAGGAATAAAATTTCCTTGAGGTGGGGAGGGAATAAGTGGATATGAAAGAGCCCTTTAGTTTTTTAACTGCATGGTTGTATACTGGCCATTGGTCCTAGCGCAGTTATTCAAACTGCAATCCCAAGTAGACACAAGGGAGTAGATACTATTGAAAGCAATGGGAAGCCCCAACCAACTTGCTCCATGCAATTTAGCAGTTCGCCTTTAGTAGGATTTTGGCCATTATCTTCTTCATTTATAAGTTGTACGAAAAATACCCACATGAGAAATTGGCCTAAGGAACATTACCATTTTTATTGGAGTTTTAATTTCAACAGAAATTATTTTAACTTCATTTTCATAATAACTCAAAAACGCTCTTTCATGCATATATCAAATGACATTTATACTAGTTGAATTTCTCTTCCCATTAACTTTGCAGAATTCTTATCAAATCAGAGATACAACATAATAGTCAATGTTAGCTTTACAGGACTCCCTCCCAATCAGTGAATTTAACAATTCCTTTCCCCCTCCCCTTTGAATATAAAATAATGTATTGTAACCATCAGGTTGACTGGTAAGTAATTTCTAAGCTTTACACTCATTAGATCAATAAAAGTTAATCCATGAAAGAACATAAATGAGACTTCATAATTATGCACTTAATTTAGGAAGAGGTAATTCTATTCACAATAAGTGGGATTATAAGACTTGTTCCATGTTCTCTCTTTAGTTCATTTGATCTTCAGAAGAACTAGCAAGCAGCAAATGGAAAATGCATAGCTATAAGGATGTGTGATTAGACATTTAAAGCTATTTACAACATTTACTGGAAAAGGATCAGGGAAAGATTCGTAAAGCCAAGAACACTGAGTGTCATTTTATGCTGCCATTACACACATTGGATAATGCACTTTCAATGCACTGTAGCAATCATTTGCAACTGGGTTTTCCTGTGTCACTGAAAAATCCAGTTGCAAACAATCGCTAAGGTGCATTGAAAGTACATTATCCAACATGTATGAAAGCAGCCATTATATTGTATACTAAAATATATTTATTTATTTTTGTTTACTTAAATTATACCCCTTGTGACAGACTGTGTTTTTAAAAGCTTAGAGGTGTTGTATAAACAGATATGGGTCTGTGAAGGGTTAATTCTTCATAGAAACAGAGAGGCTTGAGTGACAGCCTGCTTCAAGGAATCTGACTGGTCAGCATCAGCTGAGCAGAGAAAAACTTGAAAGCTGAATGCTGAGGAGGAATTCATTCTGATTTCAGCCCTAGCTGAAAAGAGTCAAGTACTGACAGTCTGAATTCATCCCTGATCAAGAGCAGTTTAAAACAGGCAGAGCACTGGAGAGGTTAGCAAGGATGAGTGGGTAGTTAGGCAAAGACTCCTTTCCTGAATGGGCCAAGGAAAGGGGATAGAGCTTCTAGTGAGAGAAGAATTTTTCTACCCAGTCAAAACAGGGAGATAGCTTTGAAGAATGGAGAGATCCCTGGTCTGGTGTGGTTAGACACCACCTTGTGAAATCTTAAGAGTCAGTTAAAACAAGAATTGTACTGGTGTGTTTAGAGAAGGGGTTTAGGTACTGGATAGAGTATCCCAGCCTTCTAGAAACCAAAAGAGTCAGTGAATACTCAAAGAAAGTATACTGGAGTGTTTGGGAAACACTGGAACAAAAGCCTCTCATCATAAGGATTTTAAGTCAGTGTGAATAGCTTAAGAAACTCTTATTATCCTGAAATATATGAAGTGTAGTCTGTGTATCTACTGATTTTGCCTCAGAGTTATTTCTTCAAATTACCTCAGAAATTTTACCCCTGATTTCACCTGACCTTTTCCCCTCTAGGTTGAATAAAGTATTTTGTTATTTTTGAACATCCAAAAGCCTTGAGTGACATTTCAGTTGTTAAAGTTAAAAAAGGCTCTCAACCCTTCACTCAGGTTCCTGGGCTGAGCCAGCAGTAAAATATTATATTGTGACAGGATGGGACAGCCAGAGTTCTTCAGGAAAGAAGACTAGAGATAACTAGGGCAGCTCAGTCACAAAGGGAAAGAACAATGGAGGTGAAATCTTGCCTCTGAGGGAAGTGGGTGGGTGCATCATACCACTTATTGGTTACTAATGGGGTCTTAAAGGCTGCGATCACACACTCCTTTAGATCCAACATAGGTATAAATGCCTGACAGATCTAAAGGGAGTGATCAGACAGCAACATCTGGGAAGCATCCTGCAGTCATTAGTAACCTGTGCTGCTCCGCCACAGAAGAGGAGTTAAAAGGAATCGGGGAAAGTTCAGTCCTAATGTTTGCCGACAAGCCACAGATGGACTTTCCCCTGTCTGATCACTCAGGCATGCTCTCATGCTGTCAGGATGGTCTGATCATACCATCCCAACTCTGTGCCATGCCCCTCCCCAGTATGTGCATCATCGCATACTCCGTATGGGGTTCTCAGTGCGGAGGTGCAATTCATCAATTCCTCATTTATGCACAAGGGAAACAAATGACACAAAAAGACTCACCCACAGTTGTGTCTGATCACACAGCAATGGGCTGCGCCCACAGCTTCAAAGGGTTGTGTGATCTCATAACTGCATGTCAAATTCCTCTGTAGGAAATAGCCTCTCTTCCTCTCCACTTCAACTGGTGTGTGTGACTGCAGCCAAAGTGGTTTACATCTCTTCTCTTCCATGTTATCCTCATAGCCCTGTGAGATAGGTTAGGATGAGAGAGGCAGTGACTGGTCCAATGTCATCCAACATGGCAGAGTGGGATTTCAACCTAGGTCTTTCAGAGCATAGTCAGACATTGTATTTATATGTATGTGTTTGTTGTGTGCCATTAAGTTGCTTACAACTTATGGTGTCCCTTAAAATGTCCTATTGTTAACAGCCTTGCTCAGGGTGAACTTGTACCAGTTAAAAGGAAAGAAGGCAGTAGGGTTGTTTAGTGGAACACTGGGGTGCATATGGCTGGATATTATGCATTTGGGAATGGGTGGTAGCAGGAAGAGTAATTCATAGCACCTATTACAGGTACTCTATTAAACTTCAGGAACATAAATACATGTCTCATTTTATTTTAAATTTAAGCATCGGACTGTATAAATAACGAAATAGTTCACATAAATAAGCATGGACTCATCAAATAACAACAGAGAATAAACAAGAAAGTCAAAACAAGAAAGTTGACATTTCACACCGACCAGCAAGATCTGGCCTGAAGTCAGAACTATAGATGCACCAGGGCATTGGAACCACATTTGGCAGCACTGCAGTTGTGCCAGTGTGAGCCAATGCAGATGTTCTGTTGGCCAAGCAGCATGGGTCAGTGCTGCTATGCCACTATTGTTAGATATAACATCATGGACAAGCTGTTAGGTGGTACTGAATTAAGGAGAGTAGCTACAACTCAGAGGTAAGATGGGATTTCGCAGAACCAGCAAGAGCCAATAACTCATACAACTCATACATTATAAAATGTTCTGCTGGTGCTTCAGCAGTGGTACACTAGCTACCCAGCTGCATCTGCTGTTGGCAGAAGTGTGAATAACCTGGACTAATAAAGCCTACCAACCACGTATTGTGACCTCCAAGGTGATTCACAAGATTTCTGATTTTGAAATGCTAGGAAAGCAACAACAACTTGAGTTTTATCAAGTTCCTAGGCTGTGCTTGGGGCAAGATGTCGGGTGTCTAAAGTGCCCCAATGTGAGGCAAAGCTGAATTTCATCATACACTTAAGGGTTAATGTTAATATTAATGGTCTCCCTTGCAGGAGGTGTTAATTGGCTGCACTGCTTCCTTATCCTCTCTCAAGGACATAACACCATGATTGTAAATTAGTTTCACATGAGACTTGTTCCTTGAGATGGGAGAGGTAGGAGATAGGAGAGGTAGGAGAGATGGGAGAGGTAGGAGCAGGGTGTATGATGTAAAGTTCTGGAACCATCCTGAAGCAGTGGGTATTGATTGGTTGGCATTCTCACCTGACCTCCTGACCCTAAAAGTATAACTGTAATGTGTCACTAGTACCAGTAGCTACCTGAGATTCTACGCAATTGAAGGCCTGTCTTGCTGCTTCGCAATTGCCAGAATTATAGACCACGCTGCATAGTGGCCTGCACTTCTGAACCAAAGTTTTGTCCCACCTGAGCCAGACTATAGTAAGTCAGGCAGTTAAAGTAGCTTTTGTCGCTTTTCTTGTATGGCTTTTAAAACCATATTGGCTTGAATTTGCCTTTTCTATATTTTCTACATAAATTATATATATATAACCAAGTTTGTGGCTTCTTGTCTGCACCTGTCCTGGGGACCCACTGGGTGAGATACCTGGTATCTTCACACCCAATTTCATTGGTTTCCACAAATTCCTTCCTTTCTGATATTCTTGGAGGGATTTTAACAAAAATCTAGAGGACCAATCTGAGTCTCGTTTCTGTTTTGTTTATTGCAGAGCAAATCCAATTGCCAGTAATAATGAAATTGTTGAGCATTAAGAGGCTGTAACGATCAAAAAGGGAAAGATTCCACCACTAAGGGCAAAGGGTGATTTGCTATGACTAGAGATTGATTAAGCTTTCTGCAATGTGTGATCAATGATTACGAGACATTGATTAGTGTCAGAGACTGTTGCACATCTTTTCATTTTTGAGAGTGAAAATAAGTTAGCCATAGAAAGGCAGGGGAGGAACTGGGGAAGATCCTGCTAATTAGGAGCAGAGGAGTAACACATCACTGAGTTTGCTCTCTTCTCTGCACCCAGCTATTGAAGGCCTGGCTGTGCCCAAAGACATGGGCTGAAGGAAGGGCTCTTGTCCTTCAGATCTTGGCCTGAGGGTCAGAGACTAGAAGAGGGCAGAAGATCAACCAGGAGAAAGAGAAAACCTGCTTGGCAATAAGTCCCACCCTCCTTTCTTGCTTGTTGTTGATTTTCTCCCCCTCTGTGTATTGTTAGTCACTTTAGGTCCCCTTTGGGGAAAAAACAGGAATACAAATAGATTAAATAAATAATATATTGGTTCTCTTTCCCAAATAAGAAACAGTCCTTTTTTGTTTCATCAGATACTGGGACACTGACCAATTCCTTTTATGGATTTGAAAATCATTACATATCAATTTTATTGAAGAGGCATCTCTTTGCATAACTAACTCTCAGTGAAAGAATATTAATACTGAAATGCCCCTTTCCCCAAAGGTTTGGCTCCTATCCAAAAGCATCAGAAATCAAAATGTTTTGGGCTTAAGTCAGCAGTCATTGTTCATTCATTGGTTTCAATAGGACCAATGAGCAACTAAGGAGGGGTGGTGCTTGTTAGCTGTGATATTAATTTTCTTTTACATTTTATTACAAGTTGTGCTTTTTTTAAAAAAAAAAATCTGCTTCAAGGAACCTATTGTCCCTTGGCAGCTTGTTGTGGGGAGGGGTCTTAATGAAAAAAATTAGAGATGGTATACACACTAAGCTTGACCATCACTATTGACCTTCCCTGGTAATGCATAGTCAAAAGTTCATCTTGGATGGGTTGTATAGTACACATTCAGTTTACTGTGCACAATAATGATGCCTAGTTAATGGTATGCCAGGTCTCATCAATTTAATTCAGATAGGAAAAAGATCTTTCAGCCTTGCCCCTACTTCATTTTGCTAACAGGAAGTAGGCATCCCTTTTTCTTAGAATTTTAAAGGGGGGAAATATGGTTTTCAGATATGTCTTTTTCCTATGCCTGCTAATAACACAAGGAGCCCAATTTCAATTAGTGAAATGAACCAGGCTTGGAGGATAAAGTCCTGTCTTTCTTTCATGCACAGCTCTGATCTGAATTGCAGCTGTGAGCATGTGAACTTTACATTTAACAGACTGGGAGAGTTCCATGATTTTGTTATGTCTCTTTTGGCCCTCAGAAAACTGGTAAAAAGCTAGGGATCATGGAACCTGCATGGACAAAAGCCATATGGGATAGGGGCTTTAATAAACAGGAGAAATGGATGATTTTGAGCAGAAAAAGCTGCTTGAATCCATTCCAATGTGATTTTAAATTTTTTGTAAAACTCAAGAGGAACAGACACACAGGTGTTTCTTAAGAGAGAAGTCCATGTGGAAAAGGTTTGTAAACATAGTGGCATGACTCCTGGACCTTGTTTCCATCCTTCATCCATTGAAGAGGCACATTGCTGCAGAGTGTGCATTCCTCAGGCACTAGGCACTTCTACTCATGCATGACTGTTTCTTTCAAAGAATAGCAAACTGCCTAAAGCAAGAGGAACCATGGGCTCTACAGCAGAGGACTGCCTCTGCAATGGACCAAGGAGGAGGAAGCAGTGCAGGACTCAAGCAGTATAGGATCCAAGCCGGTAAGTCTGACAATTAGAGTTACAAGGCCCAAATAGCTACTGCATTACTAGACCTCAGTCTGCAAGATCCAGGATTGTCCACCAGGGACAAGATAAATGACACTGCAGCGGTGTGATAGCTCTTCCAGTGAATTCCCAGAAGTGACACCATGTTGCTGGTATGTCAGCACTACGCTCTACAATTTGGACAAAATGCTACAGAAAACCATAGAATTTTGATCAAATCCTACATAGGCAAACTGGGAAGTGTCCCAAGAGGGAGTGCTGGTCTCCCTGGCAAGATCCTAAGGAGGACAGCACCCCATTTCCTTGGAAGGTTGTTTGTTTATGTGAACACCTGTAAAGTAATAACAAATTGAAGAAGCTGTGATACTAAACAATGCAGTGTATTAACTAACATATTGATGTTAGGAAAAGGGTATGGCCAGAAAATTTTGGGTGGTGGGGCATTGAGAAATCGGGGGAAGGGCAGAGGAGCAGAGGAGAGAGAGAGATCCCATTGGTAGGCAGGTGGAAAAGAGAAGGGTCTTTCCTTACTTGCCGGCACAACTCCCACAGCAGGAGTTGAGGGGCATCAGCCACAAGTGAGGGGGCACAGCTTCTAAATGCCCCACTCTGGCTATGGGCCTCTGTTAGGAGCATAATAATTAAAATAGTTTTGATTGGCCCTGTTTGATGAAAGGGTGAAATAGATTACATTTTAGTACTTTATCCAGCAAGGCAGTTTGGGAATGGCTGGAGTTTATGGGTGCATTTTATATCCAGTTTGGGGGAGAAATTACAAACTGTTAACTTTTTAAAAAAAATCTTGCAGTGTTAACATATTTTTAGATTATGGTTGTTTGCCATGAAATTTATTTCTGCTGCCTGTATTCAGCTGTGCCATTTCCTTTTTACAACTTTGTTGTGGTATAATACATAATGAGTGATTTTGAAACAATTCCTTATCTACTTCAGCTGTGCTGGCTCCAAAAATCATTAGTTTTGTCTAATCTGCATTTGAGAATAAACTAGCTTTTTTAAAAACAACAACAACTAAATGCTCTGTACATTCTCCTTTATGCTCTGTTTCTTCTGACAGGTAAATCAAAGACTGAAAATACTATCAGTTTAAATCAAGGCCAGACAACAAAATAATCACTGCAATATATGATCACTCTTAGATTATAATAAGGGCTGCTATTAAAATTAATCCCATTATAGACTTTCACTTTTACAATCAGCAGGTGATAATCATACATTTCGAAACCTGACATGATATAGTTATCATCCTGAGACACTTCTAATCATTATGTGAATGAACACTCGGAACATTTAATCAGGTAGCTGCATTTAATTGCCATCTGACTAGAGACACAATTAAACTCAACATTTCCAAGCGAAACTTTCTAAAAAGTTTTTAAATGAAATAAACAACATTATTAGTGGGCCAGTGAATGCCAGTGCAAATTTTATTCTCCTGTATCCTGCTGACTTTCCTCCATCATCTTTCTTCAGTCTACCACTCTTAGGAGCTCTGCTTCTTCCAGTCTTTCTTCATTAAGCCCTTTGCATTTGTCTCTAAAACATCCCTCATTTCACTTCCTTTCAGGCTTTGCTTCATCCATACTTCTTTTCCTAGGCTCCCTTCATTTCTCTCCCACCATCTCTGACTGACCCCTGAGGAGATGTCCCCATTTGCCATCTCCACCCCCTTCCTTCACACCCTACTTCTCAATCTCCTTCCCTGGACCACTTATTTCTTCCTCTGCTTCTATATCCTCTTTATGGCCTTCTCTAATTTCCTTAGGCCCTGTTCCCTTCCTCCTTTTTGTATGATTCTACTTAGTTGTATCCAGTCCCTATGGCCACTGAGGATGCAGAGGGTCAGATCCTCTTACTAGGGTTGCCAAGTCCCCTGGGGGGTGGGGGTTTCCCCGCTGAAATGGTTGGTCTGGATCAGGCTGGTGGGGGGAACCCCGCCCCAAACGGCCCAGTTTGGGCTGATGTGCCTGGCATGATGACACCCTGAGGTGACATTGTTAGCCTGACTGCTCTTTTATGTTATAAATATTTGGGGAATATTATCTCTTAATAATCAGCAGTAGGCATTAAGGAATCTGCACCATTTTATACAGAGTCTGGGCCTCTCTCAGACCTCCCAAAAAGAGACACAGAGACTCAAATGAAGTTAAAAAGAGTAATAATAATAAAAGTGAATCATTCAGATGTTGCAAAAATCATACATTCAATCATACAGGTCTAAGTAAGATAGAATTAAAGAGACGGCTGCATGAGCAGGGAGTTGATGGAATCCTGTAGAGGGAAATATTTACCTTCCAGAAGTCTGATTTCCATCCTGCTAGAAGAATAGAAGGTATTTGGGAAGAAGAGGGGGAATCACATGCTCTGAACCAGCAGAAGCACATGGTGGGCTCTAGCATGCACCCAAGGGTCCAGGAGGGAGGTTGGGAAGGAGATAGCAAGAGAAGTGAGATCTGACTGTCTGGAGCTTGGGAGACTGCTCTTAAGCGAGGGTGTCACTGAGGGCTGGCTTGCCAAGCAACCTCCTCTGGGCTGATCTGCCTCTAAAGTTCTAACCAATAGGGTATAGGATGGGAGTGGACAATGTTTAAGGATGACCTAATCACATCTAGAGAAACCTGGTCTGGAGGAAAGATGACTCATAGGTGAGGCCATTGTTCTACCCCAAGAGGGATTAACCTCTTGGCCTGGCCAAGTCAATTGTCCTTTAACTGCTTCCATAATCCGTGTGAAGTGGGCAATTAAGCCTTTATTTAGCTGAAACAATGTCTGTTGGGGCGGGGAAGGAGCATGATATGCGGAGACTTGGATTTGACAATGTTTGGACATCTCTTTGCACGCAGGGATGAACCAGAGTCACAAACTGGCTTCTGTACTTCAGAGAGGCTTCTGGGAACTGGAACAATGGTTTCTGCTGGACTGTCGTCTCCTGGCATAGGATGGCGTTTGTCTGCAGTTGGCATCTGTTCTTGTACACTCAGCAACACAAGTCCTCTCATACACTTATCATTATTGTCCATGATTTTACTCTTATGAAATTATCATTCATAAGTCCGCTAAAACAGCACCTTGCAGCTTACAGCATCATTGTGCCAGGCATGTTGCTGGCCGATGCTCTAGGAATCAGTCTGAAAACTCTATGGTACCATATAGTACCGCTGTGCCAGGTAAGTGACTTGGTAACCCTACCTCTTACCCATTTTCTCCCTTTCCTCCTGTGTCCCTCCCAAGGCATTATTATGAGACAGGGGACTCTCCCACACAAAAATGTTACACATGACAGAAGGCCACAATGAGGAGGGAAATCAGACAATCACCACTACTTCCTCTTCCATCAACAGAGCAACTCAAGATTTACCAAGATTTGGTTGGGTTTTAGCCTCTGTTTGGCCTGTACAATTTGGGATCCATTAAATGAAAACAACCCATCATCATATTACAGTTTGCCACTTTACAGTATGTGCTCCATGACTGGCCACTCTTCAGTGCTAAGAAAGAAATGGACCCCAGGTCATGTCCGCTAATGGGCATGGATGATTTTCACCATGGAATATCGGGACCAGTTTTATGAAATATGTCACTTGCTCTCTGACAGAGGCTATCCTGAGACTTCCCATTTTCTGCCTCTTGTACAACCCTGCTGATTATAGGCTGTATTCTGTCAAGGATAATCTGTCAGAAACAATTGGGTACAGAGAAGTCTATCTCAGTGCACTGGTGCACTAAATGACTTTCAGCCTTATGATTCTGAGCCATATCAGAAGATAGTTCCCTTTCATCACTATTAGATCTATCAGCAATGGGAGGCCAGGCTAACAGTCAGAACCTATAATGTTTCCTGTGGGGAGAAGTCTGCTATTCCCCCTTAAAACCAAACATAAAATCTTAAACAATACATAGGAAATAGAGCATCAGATCTTAAAACTGGACTAGCCAGCATTAGAGATGGGAGATCTGAGGGAGGAAAAGGAGCCAAAACAGTAGGAATAACCAATACTAATTCCAGAACTTAATGGAAAACTGGCCAGGAGAAAGAAATGTCCAGCTGTCAAAAGAAACCAATCTGATTGCCGTTAGCATAACATAACTATATAAATGTCCACTATGGGAAGCTCTTATGATTCAACTCTATAAAACTGTCAATTGTCTGAGAATATATATATATATATATATATATATATATATATATATATATATAAACCCTCAAAGCAGCTTGATAAACTATACGTTTTGTAGAAAATATTTTTTTTAACTTGGCACAGAGCTAAGGAAAGAATTCTAATATAATGTTAAGAGCCCGTTGCCATAAATCTCCACACTAGGGCTGCCAAGTCCCCCGGTAGGGCGGGGGAAACACCGATTTTTAAAGCTTTCCCCCGCCTTTTCAAAATTGGCCACTGGGGGAGGCAATGGCTGCCAGCAGGGAAACGTCGGAGGCTGCCCTGGCCTCTTAAAAGGGAAATGTCTGCAGAGAGCCTGCCCTGCAGTAAAAAGCCTCAACAGACATTTCCCCTTTAAGAGAGAACAAGAGAGCCACGCCCAGAGAGGCTCTTTCTGCTGAAGGGCCTGCTTTTGCATGTGGCCTGCTGCTGGAGTAAGCTGCTTGGGGTAAGCTGCTGGGGTCTGCCAGCTCTTTTCCTTCTCTCTCTCTCTCTCCCCCTCCCCCTTTCTTTCTTTTTTCTGTCTGTCTGTCTCTCTCTCTCTCTCTCTCTGTCCCCATCCAGCAGAGGTCTATCAGTGGCTATTATAGCCACAAGGTCTAAATGGAAGTAAGTGCCTCTGCCAGTTTTTTTCCCTTCTCTCTCTCTCCCTCTTTCTTTCTTTTTTCTGTCTGTCTGTCTCTCTCTCTGTGTCCCCATCCAGCAGAGGTCTATCAGTGGCTATTATTAGCCACAAGGTCTAAATGGAACCCTTTGTCTGGGGCAGTGATGCTCTGCATTCTTGGTGCTTGGGGGGCAACAGTGGGAGGGCTTCTGGAGTTCTGGCCCCACTGCTGGACCTCCTGAGGGCACCTGGTATTTTTGGCCACTGTGTGACACAGAGTGTTGTACTGGATGGGCTGTTGGCCTGATTCACTGTGGCTTCTCTCCTGTTCTTATGATATGAAAATCATATTTAGCACTTGTGTAGCACTTAGTGCTTCATATTCTGCCGAGATGAGGAAGGATTTAGTAGGGCCGTTGCTCAGTGATAGAGCATCTGCTTGACATGCAGGAGGTATCAGCCTCTTCAGCTAAAAAAGGATCAGGTAATAGGTGACATTAAAGATCTCAGCCTGAGACCCTGGAGAGCCACTACCAGTCTGAGTAGTCAGTACTGACCTTGATGGACCAATGGCCTGATTCAGTATTAAATAAAATGATTCCATGGCACTGCAGGGTTTTGAGCCAGGCTCTCCCAGATCCCAGCCAAACAAACTGACTGCTACATAACACTGACTCTTGTTCAGCGACAAAAAACAGTGGCATAAAAGTCACAGTCTGGGTAATGCTGCTTGCAAGCCTATAAAGCTCAAGGCAGCAGCAGAAGCTCAGTATTAGGAAACTTCATGAATTCATGTGTCAGCATGTGGAAGCAACATCACAGGATGTGACATCACAAAATGATGTCACTTCCTTTCTCCTGGCTCCACCCCCAAAGTCTCCTGGCTCCACCCCCAAAGTTCTCAGATATTTCCCAAGTTGGACTTGGCAGCCCTACTCCACACATTAACAATCATAATGGAATATGCTTGCCCCAGAGTGTTTGCTGCTGAAGTGCTGAACTCTCTCTTCTCAGTTCCTAGATGAAGCCTTTAGAATGGCCAGTATATGAAGCCCAAAGGCTCTAGGACCCAAAGGAAATTTTTATGTGAACAAAAGTGGAGCGAGAGAAATAACAGCAACTATATAATAGGTATAAAGAAGCTCCAGTCATAGATTTCCCTCTTCCACTCCCCTCAAACTGTCAATGCCTTTTGTCAACAATAAAAATATGCTTGTCTTTGGGGTGTTTACTTAAGCCAGCAATCAATAGCTTGGGTGTGTAGTTGATATTGCCTCTACCTGGCCTGATCAAATTTGATGAATAAAACTGTATATCGTTTAGGCTTAGAAACAATTACAGGACTTGCCTGTAAAAACCCGTAGCACAACAAGGTAATGTTTAAGAAGAAGAGTGAGCTACATTTATTTATTTATTTAAGACATTTCTGTGCTGTCTTCCCACACAAGCAGAGTCCCGAGGCAGCAGAAAAAAAATTAAAATGTTTGAAACGCCCACGGTGCAATCTTGAGCAGAGGAGGCAGAAGGAACCTGGGAGCTAACCAGGCACCACAATGGTGTATCTCCACGATACACCAGCATAAGCCGAAGTTGCACAGGCACAGTACCCTGTTGGTGGGCCACCATCATAAACCCCTGTGCAGGCGTGGAAAGGGGCATGCCAGGGAATGTGAAGGCTGTTAGTCAGCTCCCTAAACCACCCCAGGGCAGGAACGTCAGAATGGCAGAAAGTTATGCCACCAAAATCCACAGCTGAGAGGCACAAATGGTCACCTTTGACAGTAACCCCCACCCACTCCAGCCATCATGCCCACGTGGGAGTCTGGAACCTGGGGTGGGTGGGATTGGAGGAACCGCCATAGGATATAATACCATAGAGTCCACCCTCCAAAGAGCCTTTTTCTCTAGAGGAACTGTTCTCTCTAGTCTGGGGATCAGTTATAATTCTGGGAGATCTCCAGGCACCTCCTGGAGATTTCCCAGGGCTCACATACCTGAGGGCAGGGCTATTTTGGGGCAAGAATGCAAGGAACGGAGTTCCAGCTGGCTACTAAGTTGGCCATGCCTACAGCCTCCCCCCCTCAGGTTTCCCAGGCCCTTCAGAAGCCATGGGTGCCTGGGGAAGCCAAGCCAATCCAGGGAGGGAAGGCAGTTTAAACTGCCTCCCCTCCTTGGGTTCCCCAGGCGCCCCGCAAGTCACGGGGCACCTTGGGAAGCCAATCCTGGGAGGGAGCTCTGCTGTCAGGGGTGTGGCCTAATATGCTAATGAGTTCCTGCTGGGCATTTTCCTACAAAAAAGCCCTGCCTGAGGGATTGTCTCTCCTAGTAAGAATTCCTCTTAGCAATGCTTGTTGTGCCTTCCACAAGGATGGTAAGAATTACATCAACTTGATTGTGAGCGCTTTCAGCTCTTGAATGACTTTCCAGTGGAGATGAGGAGGACCTTTTCCTTGTAAACCTTCCAAAAAGCTTGTTGTTTGGGAAAGGCTTGTATAGTCAAGGCTCAGCTTGAGAGCGGGGTTGTTAGTGGTTATACTTGCCTAGTAACATTTTCTCTCTGTGTGTGTTTAATTCATATGGCATTATGGCAAATATTTTATATGCCTTTGGTATGTTGTTAGCCATCATCATTTGGGGAGAAGGAATTGGGGTATAGATAGTTAATAAAAAATATGAAATTCTGTGTAAATGTAGACAGATCATAGAAGACTTCGTAAACTATTTTGAACACTGATCTGTCATTCTAATGAAAGCAGGAACACAAGCACACTAACTACAAATGAATAAAATTGAATAGAAAGGGACTGCTTGGATGGTGCAATTCAGTTACAACGTAATCCGAAGAACACTCTCCTGGAAGTAAACGCCACTGAGTAGACTTCAGCAGGATTCTTTAAAAACTGTGGTCTGACTCAGGCTGTGGTCACACAGCACACTAATTGCGATTTGCTCCCGCTGTAGCTTAAATCTGGATTTTTTTCTTTTGGGTTGAGATGATCACACATCCCTCTCCGAACCACAGCATTGCTGGATGAGGCTTGTAGGGAGGGTTGTTTTGGGTTGCTTGCTCCTGCCACTGCTGCTGATTCCCCCCCTTCCCCCCCTTCCCCTCTGTTCTCCTCTGGAGGAGGCGGGAGAGGCGGTGGCAGCTAGGGGAGACAAGGTGAGGGCCACCCACATGGCTGCCTTCCTTGAAACGCTGCATGGAGGAACTGGCTGGCTGGCTGGCTCGCCCCGTGCTCTGCTCCAGGCCCCAAGCCCCACTGGCCTCTGCCTGATGGAAAGTAGCGAGAAGCATGTCATGGGGGGGGGGTGCCAGGCAGTGGCTGGTGGGGCTAGGGGACCGGAGCGAGGAACCAGGACTACCAGGTGCTTGAGTGCTCTTGCACTCAAATGCAGAGGGGGGAAATCACTGAAGAACGATCAGACGGCCCTAATTGCAATCACTGCAAAAGAGGGCTGTCCAGATCGGGGAAATCGCAGATTTAAAGCACAAGAAGCAAGAAAATACTTGATTTTCCCAGGGTCAGAAAACGCACTAGGGATCCGGGAGCATTGCGGGAGTGAGCCCACTTTGGCACAGGAGGAGGATCGGCTGGTCTGAACAGCAAATTTAAATCACCAAGGGAACAGCAGCGAATCCCGATCAAAAGGACTGTGTGACCGGACCCTCAGTTACACACTATAGAACACTCAGGTTGAACTTATTTGAAAAGAACATACATTTCCTTTAAAGGGCTTGCCTTTAGTCATATGTGGAAAACTTTTGGTTTTATTGAATCTGGGAAGGATAAAGAAGTGCTACCAGCACTTCCTGTTCTTTCCCACTTGGGTAAAAAGAAGAAGAAACAATTCTCCATCTAGCATGCTAAATATTGGGAAGAGCCCAGTAAGAGTCACAGAAATACTGATTTATGTTTGCCTTTGTTTCAAGTAATTGTCAGTAGTTTTCATGATTTTGATTACAAGGTGAAATCCCGTCCCCCCCCCCGCATTCAAAAAGGTGTTTTAATAATCATCTTCAGTTTACTATATGCAAGTTCTTTCTGCACAATTGCCTTTTAATGCTGAAGTTCTTTGTACAGAAAAGCACTGAAATATTCTAAACGTATTATTTGGTTTCTAATAGGGGCATACATGATTTTAAAATCATTTAATGTCTTAATTAATTTTCATTAAAAAACACCCTGGACTACTTCTAAAGGTTCCATTTCACTGAAGTGCCAAAGTTTGTAGATGATTGGAAATCATTTAGGATAATGCAAGCTGGAATAAATATGAAGACCAAATACAATTAAGGTGTGTTTTGGACGTCACCCAAAACTAACAAAAATCAAAGCATGCAGAAGATGTCCTTTTTCAGTAGCAGGTCCACTTCACTTCCTTTGAAGAAGCTAGCTGTGGAATACCACTTGCAAAATCATATAAACTCAACAATAGTTCCATTTTCCCACTGCATGTGAAGTAAGGTTATAAAAAGCTCTCCTGAATCTGGGATCACCTTCAAATCAAGAATCCATCCATTCACCATGCTACTTTGTCTATACCATAGTACCAGTCTATGAACAATAATAAAAATAGTTTTATTGATCACTAGAAAATTTTTCACTCTTGTCAACATGTATGCAAATTGAAACTTTGAAGTGCAATGCCTTTGATGCATCCGCCAGCTTCCAAGATTGGAACACTTTAAAATAACCTCTACAAAAATCAATATCAGAAAGTCAGATTGCAGAAAATTAGGTACTCTGGCTGTCATGAATGAACGCTACGTATAGAAAACCCTTCAGTTTCTTACTGTAGATTATATACATTAGTCCAGTGACGTTACCTTCAGAACTGAAATAAAGTATACAAAGATAGGGCAAGTATAAAACTTGTAAATCCAATTCAGACATTTAATGGACCAGTAAGAGTCTTTGCATGGTGGAAGAATGAGTTCATGTGCCAAGCAATAATGCACTGTACAATAAACTTGTCAAAAATAAACTTTTACTAACTCACACATCTCCCAGGTGGCAAAGGATAGAGATGTAAAAGTTTCAGGCAAAACCAAGCTCAGGATGTTCCTGAAGCACTTGTACTTGCTGCCCACAAGTTTGGTGTAGTGGTTAGGAGCGCGGACTCTAATCTGGGAGAACCAGGTTTGATTCCCCACTCCTCCACATGCAGCTGCTGGTGTGACCTTGGGTCAGTCACAAGTTCTTTCAAAGCTGTTCTCTCAGGAGTAGTTCTTGAAAGAGCTCTCCCAGCCCCACTTACCTTACAGGGTGTCTGTTGTGGGGAGGGGAAGGGGGATTGTAAACTGCTTTGAGACTCCTTTGGGCAGTGAAGGGCAGGGTAGAAATCCAATCTCCTCTCCTCTTCTTCTAGTGTTGCATCCAATGCCAACACTTCCTGACCTCTATTATAGGGTTGAACTGCTAATCAGAAATGGTGTCCTGGATCACTATGGTTAGGCCTAATTCAGATAATATAATTTATTCAGATAATATAATTTCTTTTTCGTCTGTCAACATTCTATGCCCTCCAAAATGAGTTGGCTGTCTGATGTGTCACTCAAGCTGTCCCTATCCACTGGCTGCATTGCCTGAGTCTCGCCCCCAATATTCTAAACAGTTTGCTGTTCTGCTCCCCCCAATAGCAAGTCAGAACACAGAGGTCATTTACATATGCAGCCTGATTGGCCTCTAACATTCTAATCAGTTTGCTGTTGCTGTTGGGTCATTGAATGTGGTCCTGAAGTAAAATACATCTCCCAGTCTTCGCTTAAATGGTCACTGGAGTTGCTAAAATACATATCCCAATCTTCCCTTAAATGATCACTGGAGTTGCCAGTTTTCCTGTGGGACCTGTATATCTCCCAGAAATCACCATGCTCCACAGCCACAGCACATCCCTGCTGAGGTACCTCTGTACCCCAAACTCTGCCCTCCCCAGGCACTGCCCCTCAAATCTATAGGTCTGGCCCTCCTCTTAGTATTGCCAGCCTCTAGGCAACTCCTGGAGATCTCCAAGATCAGTTCTCCTGGAGAGAATGGCTGCTTTGGGCAATGGACTATATGGCATTATACCCTGCTGAGATCCATCCACACCCCAAACCTTGACTTTCCAGGCATTACCTCTCAAATCTACAGGTATTTCCCAACCCACAGTTGGCAACCCTGTAACTGGCTATAGAACTGCTTTCCAGACCCTTGGAACCCAGAAGACATTGCACAGGAGAAGGTGGTTTTCTGCCTTAGCTGCCACTGCATAACCCCAAATCAGCATAAGTCAGGGGTGGAGGGAACCATACCTGTTACCATGAGGCTGTCCTCCCATACTACCCACTTGGGGCAGCAAACTGACTTGAGACAGCCCTGCCTTATAGCTAAGCAGAAGGAAATAAACGCGGCTTGCCTCTCTCTATTTTCCCCTTTTCTCTGCCACCCCACCAGCCACAGCCAGGACACTCACCTGGAGCTCCCTTCTAGAGCCCATTGTATTTCTTCCCACAATGGGCCTTACTCCTAGTACATATATAAAAACAATGTTTTAGGTTCACCATGAATCTAGAACACAATATTATTAGAGAAGCTTTGCTTCCATTTTATCTTTTATTACACCATAACTATTTTGCATCTTTGACATTGTGTAACTCAACAGAGAGGGCTGTGGTGGCTCAGAGGTTAAGATGCTGAGCTGCAGACCAGAAGGTCTGTGGTTCAGCAGTTCAAGACCCTAGTGCCACGTGATGGAGTGAGCTCCTGTCTCTGTTCCTAGCTCTTGCCAAGCCAAGCACTTCGAAAGCAAGAAATTGCAAGTAGATAAATAGGCACCACTTCGGTGGGAAGGTAACAGTGTTTGTGCTCTTCAGCATTTAGTCATGCTGGCCACATGACCATGGAAATGTCTTCAGACAGCACTGGCTCTTCAGCTTGGAAACGGAGATGAACACTGCCCCCTAGAGTCACATTCAACTGGCTTTCGAGCTTTTTACCTTTACCTTTTTAACTTAACAGAAAATTATATCATCCATTACTGCTGCATAGATCATTAAAGGAGAGTGATTACATGAGTTCATACAAGTATCTTACCAAAGATAAGCAGATCACAAGCAAGAAGCCCCTTATAAGAAGCAGCTCCTGATCGGTTTATCTTCACATATTTATAGGATTGTAAAATCATCTCCTAATAATAGATAGCTATACCACTTGATAGTGAACACTCTTGGCTAACTAATTATCTTATAACTTCAAACACCATACAAAGTTATCTATACTTGAATATCTTCTTAAAACATACATATAAAACTGTTAGTTAATTCTTGCTACTTTTTATGATAAGAAAGTATATTTAAAAACAGGGATTATAAATTTCTCATACTTCTGTTAGCCCTCAACAAATGTACTCCATCTTTTAGCTATATATTTGCATCTGTGAAGCTGGAAAATCTCCCCCCCCCCCCCAATGCTTGTACACCTGGGCCTCTACACAGGTTATGGGTTAGAGGCCACATTATTGTATTACTCCTTTATTTCTTGCCCCTCTCCAGGGCTATTCTATTCTAGATCTCCAGACTTGCTTTTGGACATGTTTAGCTAAGAGATTAAGCCAGCTCTGTTTCTCATGTGCAGAAACATCCTCCATGATCTGTTTGGTAAAAACCGGCAACCATTCCCCTATACATTCCTCTGAACATATCCATGACAAAAAACTGGCCCTCAAACCAAAAATCACCAGCATTGAATGTGTTGGCCTGGCACAGGATGCTGAAGAGAGTTTGGCTATGTGGCTGGTGTACCAACTGTCTAATGCACCAGCAGATACCCTACTTGGCCTGTTAGATGCTATATTGGGCTAAGCGCTGGAATACCCCAGGCTATTAGTCCTAGGAGATTTCAACGTTCATACCTATGATGCAGTGTCTTCTCAGGCCAAAGACCTAGTGTTATCCATGGAGGCTCTGGGACTCTCTCAATTTGTATTGACTCCCATGCATCAAGCAGGCAACACACTGGACTTGATCTTTGGGATGGGGATCAATGTGGATCTGGTGACTGCAGATGTAGTGCCATGATCAGTCTACTTTGCACTGAAGATCTGGCTGGGCACACCAAATCCTCCGTGTTCAGGTGGCAAGTGTATTTATGCTCGCCTGTGGAGCCAAATGGACCCTGGTTGGCTTCAGGGTGTTCTCTGGGATCTAACCTCCCCACCATGGTTTCTGAGAGCCAGTTTGGTGTAGTGGTTAAGTGCGCGGACTCTAATCTGGGAGAACCAGGTTTGATTCCCCACTCCACCACTTGCACCTGCTGGATGACCTTGGTCAAGCCATAGCTCAGTACCAGCTGTTCCTTCAAGGACAGTTGTCTCAGAACTCTCTCAGCCCCACCTATCTCACAGGGTGTCTGTTGTGGAGAGGGGAAGGGAAAGGAGTTTGTAAGCCGCTCTGAGACTCCAAGTGAGTGAAGGACGGGATATAAATCCAATCTCTTCTTCTTCTTCGAGGCTGGTGGAGGACTGGCACTGCTGACTCTCCAAAGCCATTTATTTATTTATTTAAAATTTTATCCTGCCCTCCCAGCCTAGGCCAGCTCATGGTGGCTTACAAACAGGGGAAAACACCAGCAATACAATAATATAAAATCACTTAAATATAAATACCATGTTAAAACTCAACATAATAAAGTGCTAGCAACATTCGTCCTCATATAGTCAGCTCTTTAACCTTCTCTGGCCATCCAGGGTAATTGGTTCAGGCAGTATTTAAGGGACCAGTGGGTCATGGTTCCATCAAAATGGATGTCAATTGTTGGCGGTAGAGATATTAGGTGGTGGCAGCTCCAAAAGTTTGGTGGAAGAGCTCTGTTTTACAGGGCCTGCAAAACTGTGAGGTTTCTTCTGGGAGCTCATTCCACCAGAGCAGCGCCACCACCGAGAAAGCCCTGGCCCTAGTTGCCACCAATCTGCCCTCCTTGAAGCTCAGGAGAGACAGCCGATTCTGGGTCCCAGAGCACAGTGACAAAATTGCCCCCCAGCACCCTCTCCATCCTTAAGCCAAAGCAGCCCCGTGGTATACCCTGATGCTGCAGATGATGAAGCGAGAGCTGAGATGGCTAGAGCAAGGGTGGCAGCGTACTCATGATGAAGTTGCAAGAACATCTTATAGGATGTTTATGAAAGCCTAAGAGATGGCAGTGAAGACTGCTAAGAAAGAGTTCTATGTAGCCTTAATTGCAACTGTGAGCTCATGCCCGGCCCAATTGTTTAGGATTATATGGTCATTAACTACATTGCCGCAAGGCAAACAAAATTGTGGGGAATTGGCTATTGGCTGTGAGACATTTGTGAGCTATTTAGCAGATAAAGTCATGTTGCTCTGCCAGGACCTCCCAACCACAGTTGATACAGTAAAGGAACTGGAAACCCCTTGAACATCTTCAAGTCCAGTACTGGACCACTTCGGCCAACTCTCCCAGAAGGCGGTCAACAAGATCCTGGCAGTTGTGAAGCCTACCACTTGCCTCCGTGACCCATGCCCATCCTGGCTGGTTAAAGCCTGAGGGGATAGTATTTGGGTCCCCCTGGAAGAAATTATCAACTTGACCCTTTCTTCTGGGGCATTCCCAGTAGGATTGAAGGAGGCAGTGGTACATCAGGTCTTTTTTTAAAAAACAACAACAACAAATCATTGGACCCTGCAGTCCTAGCTAACTACCGCCCAAACTCGAATTTACAATTTCTGGACAAGGTAGTTGAGAGGGCAGTGACTGAGCAGTTTCAGGCTTTCTTGGACAATGCACCCATCCTGGACCCATTCCAATCTGTTTTCTGCCCTGGCCATGGGGCGGAGATGGCATTGGTCACCCTCATGGATGATCGCCAGATACACCTGGATCGGAGTGGGTCAGCACTGCTGTTGCTTTTGGACTTAATGGCAACATTCAACATGGTTGATTGTGATCTTATGACCCACTGCCTTGCCGACGTAGGAGTACAGGAGACTGCATTACAATGGTTTTCTTCCTTTCTCCATAGTCAGGGACAGAGGGCAGCACTTGGCAAGGGGGTTTCCCTGTAGAGACCTATTACAGTTCCGCAGGGCTTGCAAAATGGAGCTGTTTGATCAGGCCTTTGGATGAGACAGCAGGTGCCCAATTATTTGGCTTCCCTTGTTGAAGCTTTTCAACTGTATGCTGCCCAGATTAATGAGATCTCTCTTGCTCCTTGGTTCATGGCCTAGTTGCTTCCAGCCATTTAGGACAGTTGAACCTTATTAATTTATTGCAGTACCTGCCTTTTAAATTGCTTTTTTATTTGTTAGAATTGTTCTTAATGGCTTTGTTACTTTATTGTTGTGAGCTGCCCTGAGCCTGCTTGCAGGGAAAGCAGGATATAAAAAGGAAGGAAGGAAGGAAGGGAGGGAGGGAGGGAGGGAGAAAGAGAGAGAGAGAGAGAGAGAGAGAGAGAGAGAGAAAGAAAGAAAGAAAGAAAGAAAGAAAGAAAGAAAGAAAGAAAGAAAGAAAGAAAGAAAGATTTCCAGGTGGGCTACTGCCCTGGAGGTCTACTTCTGTTCAAGAGAAAATGGAACTAAACAGCCAGGCAAGTCTACACCCATTGCCATCATCACCATCACCCAAGGGCACTGACATTTCATAAGGACTACTTGGCTTTGCTTGCTACAAGGTTGTTTTAACAGTCTAAACTGCTCCAATTGATGATCAGTGTATTTTGGCAGGAAAGGTTACAGGGAACAAGCAGAAGACAAATACAGATATGCACACTAGGCTCAGCCTCTGAGGGCTTTCTCCAAGTTCCAGCTCTAGTCTGAGGGACAGCCATATAGGGCAAGGCTTTTTCAACTCAACAAGATTATGCAGCCTGTCTGGTACTTCTCCTGATGCCATTTTGCCATTAAATAAAATGTGTATGTAAGAGCAGTTGGGCTTTTAACACAAATGGTATGCACTGTGATTTCAGACCTGACCTGCTGCTGTTATGTCTATGAAAGTGCTTGCAACTGTTTCCAAGCTCAGCTGTTCTGTTTAGGTCAATGTATATTGTATTGATTTGTATTGTATTTGCTTTAACGTTATCTCATCTAACAGTCTTGAAGGCTTATATCGACTCCAGTGATGGGCATAAATATTTTAAATAAAATGGAACAGACCCATGAAAATTACTCAAACTAATGAAATCAAACAAAAGTGCAGATGATGACACTATCGTTTATTGTTGACCATTTCCCTAGCAGAACTCTACAACAGAAAGACTTTGAGAATTCTATGTGAAGTCCCAGACTTAAGGTGTGTCATGCCCTCAATCATGCGTTTGTTGATTGTTCAGCGACATTCATGGACCCACCAGCCAGAGAAGGGGGAGAAAACACTAAAACAATTATAGTACGGAACATTACAGGTCTCTATTGATTATTTCAGGAGAAAATTGCTATTCTGTCAAGAAGAAACTATGACACTTTCTTGTTTGTTTTTCCTCTCATTTTCACATAGAAGGTGTTTTACTCTAACAATGACCATCAGAAACAAAAGAGAAATTGCTAGTGCCCTGTCCCGCCCCAAAAAAGATGGCCTCTATAATTTGGGAAGTCATAGGGTTGCCAATCTTCAGGTGAAACCTGGAGTTCTCCCAAAATCACAGCTGATCTCCAGACTATAGGGATCAGCTGCACTGGAGATAATGGCTGCTTCAGAGGATAGAATGTATGGCATCATATCCTGCTGAGCTCCCCAACTTCCTAACTCCTCTCACCCGAGGCACTGCCCTCAAATGTCCAGAAATTTCCCTAGCTGGAGTTGGCAATCCTAGGAGAACCATTTTCAAAATTTGGCATAGGTTCATTGATTAAAAGTGTATAAAAGATTAACATTAGGAACTCTTAAGAGGTGGAGTCCATGGGTATTGGAAACAAGTAGTGAAAGTGGGAATAAACTGGATTTTCAAAGCAGAATACATAGAGAGAGAGAGAGAGAGAGAGAGAGAGAGACCCTACATTATTATTCAGCTTAGAATTCCTTTCCCACTGACCCACACAAACTGGTTCAGTCATATCCTCCTTCAACTTTGTGTGCATTTATTTGCTTCACCAGTGAGGACATCTCAGCGATGCATGCAGACAAGGGAAAAACAGTTTCCCCCATTCTGTCTCTTCATTGTTCCATATGTTCATTCAGTTCTTTTTTTCTGGTCTATCTAGGAACATTTATAATAAACCCCAGAACTGGATCATGCACAGCTCATCACAGCTTTCAATTCAGTTGCATCTCCCACCCCCCCACCACAACATATATGCATGCACTGAAAAAGCAACTTCAGTGTAATTGCATGTGCAATGGCATTATGATGTCATTTGTGTAATATTTTAATGATGCACATATTGGCAAAACAGCATGCAAAAAACTTGACTGAACTTCATACACAAGCACATCACAGTTGTTTGGTCACAGTCTTTGATCAATGGGCACATGTGCATCGCTAAAACAGAGGGAGGAAAATATGCATATTAACTGAAGGAAATACACATGCACAGAGCTGTGTGGAAGAAATAGTTCAAAAATGCAAACTGGAACAATGAAGAATTGTGACTACATTGGTTCCATTTCCAAAACCAAGATGAACAAAAGGAATCCTAAGCAGATCCGGTCAGAAACCTACACAGGTCTGTTCAGTGGGGATTAAAATCACACTGCAAATCATTCACAACTTCAACCCTGGAGAAAATTTGGAAGAGGAGAATTTTAGAAGCATCCCTAAGTAGGGGTGAAATCTTACCCAAAGTAGACCCAGAGAAAGGGAAATTAGCTTTAAAAGGGTTCTAGGAAGGTGTAATGTAGTATGCTCTGTGTAGCAACCAGCCTGCCATGTGCTCCCAGGTAATGGCGCCCGCCGCATGGCCAGAGCACATGGTCAGGCAGAGAGAAGAGCTTGAATCTGGAGGAACGATAGACATCCGGATTCTAAGCCTCCACCAATGTGGGACCTAGGTTCTCCCTGGGGAGCCAATGCGACCAAAGGCTCCTCCAGGGAACCTATGACAAACATGCGCATATGTTAAGCCCCTATCAGGTCTTTTGGGTGCAGCCAGAGGTGTGGCTCCGGCCAGCATATAATGAGGGCCCTGGAGCCCTAGAAGCATGCTTGATCTGACCATCTACTGGACATGCTGAATCACTCAATAAAGACTTCATGATTTCACCATTCCTGGTCTCCCAAGTCCAGTACGCTTCACTGGTGACAAAGGTGGGATCCCGATGAGCAACTCCTCGGCCAACACCAGCACTGCATCATGTCCAGACCAGATCCGTCAGCTACCGGCCCCGCTCAGCTCCAGTGCCACCGCACCACCATCGGCTCCCGAGGATCTTGCTCGATGCACTGCTGCACATCCCAGAATGGCCGCCACTCCGGGAACCACCCACCCATTCGATCCAGCCTGCCCCGAAGCCTGGGAAGCCTGGACAGACCAGCTAACATCCTACTTTGATGCACAGGACATTCACGGATGCTGGGAAGAAGTCCTGGCTCATGGCCTCCTGCGGGGTAAAGACGCTGAAGTTACTCTGCAGCTTGCTTTCCCCTCATACCCCAGTGGAGGCCACATACGGCGACATCATGGCGCTCCTAAGAAACCACTTCTTGCTGAGACCCTCCAAGAACACACAGCAGGTAAAGTTCTTCTGCCGGCTGCAGCAGAAGGGTGAGTCTTCCTCCATTACCTAGCGGACCTACTCCATTTCCTGGTGGGGTGTGAGTTCGTGGCCATAGAGGACACACTATACTCTGCGTTCCTGTGTGGGGTCCACGACCCCAAGCTTCAAAGGAAGCTGATGGCCAACTCCACCACCACCCTGGACGAGATGCTAACCATGGCTTGTGCCTTTGAGGTCTCTCAGCAGGAGAAGATAGGCACATCCGCGGCCACCCACCAGACCGAGGCTGCAGACTCTGACGTATCCGAGGATGACGAGATGCTCCAGGTACAGCGCTGGCCTCTGGGACAGGGGTCCCGCAACTTGGGTGAGAAGGCTTCCCACTCAGCGACGCCGCACTCCAAACATTCCACGTGCGCTAGCTGTGGCGACCAGCATGACCGCTGGACCTGCCGTTTCCAGGAAGCAGAGTGCCAGTCATGCGGCAAGAAGGGCCACATTGCCCGGGCCTGCTGCACCCACTCCAACTGCCACACCAAAGCCACACACCAGGAGTCCGCCAAACTCCTCCAGACAGCAGCAACCCACCACCACCACCGCAAGACACAGCAGGTAATGAACTTGCCCCCCAACACCCCCAACAAAATTAAGGTCTCAGTTTTGATCAAGGGGACCCCCTGCCAGATGGAAGTAGACACCAGCTCGTCCTACTCCATAATCTTGGAGTCTACCCTCCACAGGCTCTGCCCCGGGGGGGGGACTTTGGAAAGTCCAGGGCCTAACCCTGCGGGACTTTCAGAAGAACCCAATACCAATAAGGGGGTTGGGCAAGTTCCGGGTCCAATTTAAGAACTTTACAGGATGCTTGGGCCTCCTGGTGGTGGCGGGCAACCTCACAAGCCTGCTGAGACTCTCCTGGTTTCAGCCCCTAGGACTGGGCATCACCGGGGCACACAGCCTGTGGCCCACAGATTTTACTGACATCTGTGAGGAATTCCCAGTGGTTTTTGACAGGGCACTGGGCTCATATATGGGGCCGTCCATCACCCTGGACCTCAACCCCATGGTCTAGCCCATGCGCATACCGGTCCACCATCCACCACTCGCAGTGCAGCCCAAGATCAAGCGGGAGCTCAATAAGCTGGTTGCCCAGGGTGTACTAGAACCAGTGTCCCACGCCTGATGGGAGACCCCCATTGTGACGTCAATGAAGGCAAACAGGGATATCCGCATCTGCGCAGACTATAAGTGCATCATCAATATGGCACTTCAGGCCCATGCCTACCCAGTCCCGGTCATCAGCCATGTGTTGGCCTCCCTGGCCAGGGTGCAAGTGTTTGGGAAACTAGACCTGGCCCAGGCCTACCAGTAGCTGCTGGTCGACGATGCCACAGCAGAAGCACAGACCATTGTGATGCACAAGGGGGCGTTTAAGGTAAAGCGCCTCCAGTTCGGAGTCAACGTAGCCCCCGGTATCTTTCAAGAGTTAATGGACCGTTCGTTAAAAGGTCTTCCAGGGGTGCAGCCCTTTTTCGATGACGTCTTGATTATGGCTTCAGACATCAAGACCTTCTTGGCCCGCTTACGCTCTGTTCTCCAGAGATTCCAGGATGCCGGCCTGAAGGTGAAATGCGAGAAGTGTCTCCTTGGGGTGCCTGTGGTGGATTTCCTTGGCTT
Source organism: Lepidodactylus listeri (assembly GCA_029233225.1). Classification (NCBI taxonomy): domain Eukaryota; kingdom Metazoa; phylum Chordata; class Lepidosauria; order Squamata; family Gekkonidae; genus Lepidodactylus; species Lepidodactylus listeri. The sequence goes on along the minus strand of JARCFY010000001.1, from coordinate 51,495,785 downwards.
CAAGGTGGACGCCCACGGAATTCACCCCACTAAGGACAAGGTGAAGGCCATCTCTGATGCCCTGGCCCCTAAGTCCAAGGCTGAGCTGCAATCTTTTCTGGGACTCATCAACTTCTACCACACCTTCCTTCCCCACAAGGCGGTGGTAGCTGAGCCCTTACACAGGCTCCTGGACAAAAGCACCACCTGGACTTGGGGTCCCCACCAGGCGGCAGCCTTCCAGGGCGTCACAGACTTCCTAATGTCCAATGCAGTCCTCGCCCACTTCGACGAAGCCCTGCCGATCGTATTAGCCTGTGACACATCTCCTCATGGGGTGGGGACAGTTTTGGGTCATAAACTACCAGACAGCTGGGAGGTCCTGGCCGCCTCCAAAGAACCCAACATCCCCAAGGCTCCCAGAGGGTTCACGCTGGAGGACCGGGTCTACGTCTGCAACTATGCCCAGGGCCCCCTGTGGTTGCTGGGGCAGATTATCCACATCACTGGTCCCCTCTCCTATGAAGTTGTGGGTGAGGAGGGACAATGTTGGAGGCGCCACGTGGAGCAACTTCGCCGCCACCTGCATGCCTTCTCCACAAACGATCCAGGGCTGGACATCCCAGATGCGGAACCCGAAGTACCAGAGACATACGATCCGCCCCATGACCAGCCGAGACTCTGCAGGAGGACACCACAGAAGCCGCCCGCCCGGACATCACTCCAGTCACTGTCCCTGCACCAGCACCAGACCTGGCTCAGCCCACGGCAGATATCCCCGAATCTCTGCTCCCTACACCGGCGGCTCTGGTGACCCCGCGCCACTCGACCAGAGAACAGAAACGTCCCGTGCACCTCAGAGACTATGTTTGCCAAAGGACAGTCCAGACTCTGGGGGGAGGGGTGTAATGTAGTATGTTTTGTGTAGCAACCAGCCTGCTGTGTGCTCCCAGGTAATGGCGCCCGACCATCTACTGGACATGCTGAATCACTCAATAAAGGCTTCATGATTTCACCATTTCTGGTCTCCTGAGTCCAGTACGCTTCAGAAGGAATACTGTGAGACCTTCGGTCTATGTATACCAGGGTAGATCTTTTTAGGAGTACCCAACAATAAAATTATGAAGAAAGACAGTGAGACTGAGTGATTTTAAATACAGATAGCTTTATTATATAAAAAATAAAATAAAATAAGTAAAAGTGTAAATCACTTACACTAAGCACCTGAGAATGGATTCCCTAAGTAATCACACACACTCACACCAACAAGAGAGCACTCTTATAAAAGATAAGAGGGAGGGAATTGGGAAGTTTTAAGGAAGGGATATACAACCTGAAATCATGGGCTTGAGGTCTGGAGAGGTCCAGGGGTAAATGTAGCTGAAGTCCAAGGAGCATAGTGAGGAATTTTTAAAAAGGAGCCCACAACACAGTAGCAGGGTGTTCAGGTAGTGGGAAAACCTGGCACACTTTCCAATGAGTTGGGATGGTCTTTTTTATGGGGAAGGGTCCTATAGCTAGACATGGGAACCCTCTTTCCCAGGAATGTGATTGGTCTAAGACAGGGGTGGGCAATTGTTTTGGCTCGGGGGCCACTTTGTGGGAGCGGAGGTTAGCGGAGGGCCACACCTTTTAAAATGATTGCATTCATTAGTTAACTTTGCATTTCAGAAAAGGTATAAATTGTATCATAAAAATCAATAAGTATAAATTAAATAAAATAGTGGTAGTTTTATTCAATTTATTTATTGTGCTAATTTCATATAATCTATAGCTGCAAGCATATTTAATTTTAGAATCAGTTTAATGAGACAAATGTACCGTATCACACCACATGGCTGACTGTCTTGGTGGGCCGCAAAAAACTCTGTGGCGGGCCGCATGTGGCCCCCGGGCTGCTATTTGCCCACCCCTGGTCTAAGATATAAAATTTGAATTTGTCTGGTAACTGCAGTTTGAAGAAAACTGCTGTCAAAATTTGGTGTGAAGATTAGTAGGGAAATACCTGACATTCCAATGAGGAGTGATCATTGGGTGGTTTTAGCGAAATGACAAAGATCTGGGAGTGAATGATGGGTTTAAGTGTCTTCCTGATGGCCCATCCTGGGTGCATTGGATGATAAACTGGATTGGATTAGTGATACTTAAGAGTTGTGCAACTGTCTATAGCTTGAAATGGCTCATACTGAAGAGAAGAAGAAGAGAAGAGATTGGATTTATACCCTGCCCTTCACTTGAAGTCTCAGAGCAGTTTACAATCTCCTTTGCTTCCCCCTCCCCACAACAGACACCCTGTGAGGTAGGTGGGGCTGAGAGAGCTCTGAGAGAACTGCTCATCAGAGAACAGCTCTGACAGATCTGTGGCTTGCCTTGATGAAGTATCCCTTGAAGTAAGGGATATGATTCTTTTAGGCATACCTTGGAGCTTAGCACTGAAAGGTATTTTGTTCTTGAGACCAAATATGCCACTTGAGCTGGGGGAGCCTGCACAATTCCTGCTCATTCTTCCCCTTTCCTGGGATATTCCAGTGTTATGGCTGAACCCAGGTGCCTTTATGAGACTCTCCAAGTTTCAGATCCCCCTGGCACTTAGGCTCTAAAAGGGAGTTCCTATTAAATCAACTAAATAAACTAAACTAAATAAAAGTGGGACCCCACTAATCAAGGGAGTCTCGGCTGGAGGAGGGGGTGGGGTCCTTACAAGGTAGCACCTGGGGATCTCCCAGAATAGCAACTGAGCTCCAGACACCAAAGATCAGTTCTTCTGGAGAAAATGGCTGCTTTGGAGGGTGAGCTCTACACAGTTATACCCCACTGAGGTCCCTCCCCTCCCCAAACCCTCCCCTCCTCAAGTTTCACCGCAAATCTCCAGGAATGTTGGGGATGGGGAGCAACTGTGCAATGCTCCATATGCACCATGCTGCACAATGATGGCTTGCTTGCACGTGTTACCATTATCATTTAACAGCTAACAGGGTAGCTGCCTGCATGGAGGAGGAGGAAGAGGATATCGTGAAAACAGGTTCAGCAATGGTGCTATTTTATTCAGCAACACAACTGATGATTGTGAACTGAGTAGAGACATCTGATACTGAGGCTTTGTAGCCACAGTTTTCTCTCAGTTCTCTTTCCAGCTTTCCTCTAACTTATGAGACTCTTCTGTTGGAGGAAGAACCAGCGGAGTGGAGTGCTAGGATACAGGCCATTATCTGAATATTGTGGCTTCTCTAGACATGACGTTTACAAAGTATGTGCTTTGGGGTTTTTTGTTTCAGTGCGCAGTCGTCCAACCCAGCAATGAGGGCCAAAGTACTTGAAACATACAGCTCCTGCCAATCCATATTATTTATTTGTACCTGATGTTCACGGTGTTGAAACAGATATGTGGTGTGATTAGGGCTGCCAGGCCTGGGTTGGGAAAGTCCTGGAGATTTTGGGGTGGACCCTGGGAAGGGTGGGGCTTGGGGCAGGGAGGAAACTGAGTGGGGTGTAATGCCAGAGAGTCCACCTTCAAAAGCAATCGTTTTCCCCCCCAGGGGAACTAATCTCTATAACCTGGAGTGTTGCCCTTTTTTTTCTTTCACAATTTATTAAGTTCTACAGTAAACAATAATACAAAAGTATGAATCTTATTTTCCAACAATCTATTATATTATTCACCTCCTTTATTAACAGAAAGTGTTCTCTGACTCACCCACTGTTTCCTATTATACCTAATTACTAAACAAGAATTACTTCCTATTCTGACTCCTATTATCTTGTACCACCTGTTACACTTTTGAATGTCTCCTTCACATTGTTATCAGTCTCTGTTCCTGAATTATCTTGCATTTGTTATTATGGTTCTGAACTGGTTGGTTTCTATGTTCCCTCAATGGCTTTACTGCTTTGTTTGGGATTTGTGTGTTCGAAAATTTGGAAATATATATATATATATATATATATATTTAAAAATAGCCCTGGAGACCAGTTGTAATTCTGGGAGACCGCCTGGAGACTGCCAACCCTAGGTGTGAAGCCATCATATTTAACATTTCTAACTCATGCATCGTGTCACTGGCTGCCATATGCAGAGGGGCTATATAAGCAGAAAGACCCTGAGCATGTTACTATTCCATCATGCAATCATGTCAGCTAGATTCTGGGAGATACAGAGAAGCCATGTGGCTTGGCAGTGGTCAGGAAACACTGAGCCAGGTCTAGATTTATTTTAGCACAAGGTTAGCTTTAAAAGGTGGGTCATGATTTCTGAACTGCCATTATGGTCCGTCTGTTCTTTAAATGTTTGCTGTGATTATTAATTAGATTGTTAGGAGGAAAAAATAGGCACACTTCTGTGCCTTTGGGCCACTCTCTTTTCAATTAAGAACAAGCATTTAATCTCTAGCACTTTATGAGACAGTTTAATGTTAAAATATAAGTTATACCAATACAATTGTGATAGAATTACAACATTCCCCCAAAGGGCCAAGAGCTTGCCTGAAGCAAAACATTTCTTGCTTGCCTTTATAGTGTACAAATCTATTTCCTGTGGATGACCTACAGTACCAAAACAGATCCAGTAAAAAGATACTCAGAAACATGCTGGATTAGTATTGAAACCCAGAAAACAGATTCACAATTCCAGTATCAAATGGGAAGATGCATTAGGCACATTTTACTTTAGTAGCTAAATGATTGACGGGAGTTGCATCTACACTAAAGCTTTATGACTTGCCATACTTGAAGACAAGGGGGGGGGGGGGACTGGGGAAGATGTTAAAAAAGAAAGAAAAGCCATGCCTGATTTAGTACACTGAAATAAAAATCAGAGCAGACAGAAAAACAGAGCATTTTTTCCCTCTCCTGCGACAGCAGATATTGTGTGGGGAAATAATCTGCTTAACTCAATGTGGAATTAAGGAGTTTCTGTTTATTCTGAGATAGTCAGCATATCTTTTTTTAAAAAGAAACCTGTGCATCCAAGAACAGTAATGAAATAGGGCAGCTTTCCCCAGCAGGAATAGAAGAAGAAATGAGGGATTGGTTACTATTTTGAAAGAAGGTATTTCGGGTGAATTTGCAAATATCTTTTAGCACTCAGAAGTCAGCAGTTTTTCATGTCTGGTGCCCAGGACTGCAAGGCTGCAATTCATAGGATGCTCAGAGGCTTTAAAAGCCCCAGAGGCAGCTGAGGTTTCTCCCATTATTGCCTCCTTGGTCCTGCCATCTGTCTATTGTGGGGAGCAGAATTCTGCATACTCCACGCAGCAGATGGCAGGAGGGGAGAAGAGGACTGAAATGGGAAGAGGATGGGCAGGAAAATCTGTCTCCCAGTGTAGTTGGAGATTTTAAAAAATATGCATTTTCTTGAGCAGTAATAGGGTCCCCCATCTTATAAAGTTACAAAAGGGTCATGATCATATGAATGCTACACAACCAAAAATAAACAGAAGTCCAGTGGCACCTTACAGACTAACACAATTTTATTCCAGAATAATCTTTTGTGAATTGGAGTCCAGTTCTTGGGATTCAGTGAAGGCCTCTTCACTATGTAATTTTGGAAGAGCTATATATATATAAAAAAGGCAAACTGCTGGGTCAAGAGACCATGAAATGCAAGAAATACAGGGTGAAATGTAATCCTGTAAAATTAAATTCTAATACAAATTCAGAAACTATCACTAGTCATGCTAAACTAATTTACACCTGTAAGGAGCCTAGAATCCCAGATTTTGCTATAATAACATTTACAATGATGAAAAAAAAAATCCCAGTTCCTTTATTCAGCCAGAAGTGTGGGGAGATAGTGGTCAAACTCTTTTAATAGGGATAGGCATGAACTGAACAACAAAACAAAATCTGCTGTGAATTTTGCCCTATTCGTAGTTTGCAAATAGAAGTTTGGGATGGGTCTATGGTCATGAATTTCCATGAATTTTTAAAGCAGTTTGTGGCAGTTTATAGATATAGCAGAAAGTGGGGGGTTAAAAGGAGTCTGTCCCTTTAAACCCCTGCTTTCTGTTTCCCACAAAAGCCGCAGAACTGGAAGTGATATTACAGCATCACACATGGCTGCATGTGCCTCCTCCTGCCCACCAAAGCTCCCGGGGTTACCAGCTGAAGGCTGGCAATCCTAAGATAAATCTTTCCTTTTGGTTTACTTCCATTGTCAGTTCCCTCTAAACAAGTTAAAACAAAATGTACTCCTACATGTCTGATGTTTTGCAAAACTTATTCACTAATGGGATTTAGCCATTCCTTGTACCAAAAGGTGGTTCTTGGGAAAGAAGGAAAAGACAATAGCTAACTGTATGTTTAATTTTATCCTGCCCTTCCATGTAGGAGCTTCAGGGTATGTTTAATTTTATCCTGCCCTTCCATGTAGGAGCTTCAGGGCACATGGTTCTTTCTTCTTATGTTTTATGTTCACAGCGATGCTGTGGCAAAGATTGGAATTTGAACCTCAGTCTCCTAACACAGACATTACATACACATGTATCTAGCAGAGTAAAACATGTATATAGCAGAGTCTTTCAGAGGGCAAAGCAGCCCCCAATACTTCCCCAATACTCCTCCTGTGGCATAGGAGAACCCCAGGGGCAGCCACTCAGGTGGCATTTTTGGCTGCAGAGGAAGGGGGAAGCAAGAAAGTCCTGTTCCACAGACAGAAATCCCTCCACCCACAGAAATGCTCCACTGGATCCAAGCATTAGTCACCTACTACAAAAGAACAAAGATCCCTGAGTACTCTGAGCACGTAACTTCCTGAATGATAGAAATAGTGCTGGAAAACTCTCTTCCCTCGAACACCTTCTCCACTTGTGCTCATTTTAATCAACAGGAAAACCCATCTCTGTGCATCAGGATGAGGCTGTATTTCAAAGAAAAACTTGAGACAGCACTTTACTATGAGGTGAGCCAACACAATCCACTTTGTTTGCTTTGCTTTTTGTGTTATCAAAAGAACAACAAAAACCCCTCTCAGTTTTTGATGCATTGTCAAGTGTGCTCTCAACATATCCTCTGTGTTATTCAAGTCCAGGATGAAAGATTCCCACTCAAAAAGATTATTTATTTTTTTCATGTATACCCTGCCTTTCCCCCCAGTGGGGGACCCAAAGGGGCTTACATTGTCTCCTCTCCTCCATTTTATCTGCACAACAACTCTGTGAAATCGGTTTGGCTGACTGTCAGCCAGCACATTTCTACCACGGAGTGGGGATTCGAACCAGGCTCTCCCCGGTCCAAAAATCTAACTTAGTCTAAAGATTATTACCTTTAAAAAGATGCAAATCTTCACAGGAAAACTGAAACTCTCCAACATCCAACACAACCTGCATCTTTTGTTGTACTCCCTCCAAAACATATGTCTCCTTAAGATAGGATGCTTCTGTTACCCAAACTTCAACAAACGCCCGCCATACTCTTTGGTGACACGTGTTGTTGAGTCACAGCCAAATTTCGGCAACACCATACAGTTTTCAAGGCGAGAGACGAAGAGAGGTGGTTTGCCATTGCTTGCTTCTGCATAGAGACCCTGGTATTCCTTGGTGGGCTCCCATCCAGATACTAACTCGAGCTGACCCTGCTCAGTTTCCAAGATCTGACAAGACTAGCCTACCCTGGCCCGTACAGATCAGAACCACATGCCTTTAGTGCCGACTACGGCATTTTGTTAGCATCAATGGTGTGCTCAAGTGCTGATCTCCAGGACACATGCTGTGCCGTCTTTAGGGGATATTGATAGACAGAGACATAAAGGAACAGGGTGACAAGGGAAACAGACCTGATCAAATTTATTGCAACAAGTGACACTAACTTTTTCCCTCCCCCCAATGAGCTATTTAACCAGGCTCAGGGGAGAGCAATTTTTTACGGTAGCTGGCAGCATTCATGACTCTGCTTCAGGTCTTGCTTAAATAACTGCTGCCACTTGTCACTGATCTCCACTGAACGCTATCTGGTTCCTATAGGTCAGCTAATTACCCTAATCATTAACCTTTAAGAGTACACAGGCTATGGTGATCAATGCCACCCTTGCTGTGTTCTCCTCCTCTAATGAGTCCGTGTCAGAAAAAGAAACTCTTTGACCTCCCTCTGGTGATTTTTTTCCCCACCATTAACCTTCTTTATCATTCTGCTTCTTGTAAGAGGACAGAATATGGCAACTGCCATGAATCAGCTTATTAAAAGTAATATAGGAACAAAAGGACTGATTTTCTAACAATGGAGTGCAGAATGCAATAATTCATATAATTTTCTATGAATCATGTCAGGTTTTTTGTTTTTTTTTTAAAGATGGCAGGGGATTTTTTTGTTGTTGAATTTCTATTCCACCTTTCTACCAAAGAAGCTCTAAATAGCACATATGAAATTCCCAGGCCACTTATTTTGAAAGCACTGACTAGGGGTCCTCGTTCTGTGGAAGACCCCTATGAGAGCCAGTTTGGTGTAGTGGTTAAGTGCGCGGACTCTAATCTGGGAGAACCGGGTTTGATTCCCCACTCCTCCACTTGCACCTGGCTGGATGACCTTGGGCAAGCCATAGCTCTGTACCAGCTGTTCTCTCAAGGACAGCTTGGGAAAGAGCTCTCTCAGCCCCACCTATCTCACAGGGTGTCTGTTGTGGGGAGGGGAAGGTAAAGGAGTATATAAGCTGTTCTGAGACTCCAAGTGAGTGAAGGGTGGGGTATAAATCCAATCTCTTCTTCTTCTTCTATGAGATCTTGCCCCAGCCTCAAACAGGCGTTTCATGAGCCCCCTTTATCTATGAATTATTCATTAATCTTGCTCTGGTACTACAACATAGCTTTCAAGGTGGGAAACAAAAAAAAAGTAACCAAAACAAGTAAAACAATAGAAAGACATTACGAACCATTTAAAAGAGTAAAAATCACAGAGCCAGTATTGTACAGTAGTCATTCTAGTATCTGGGAGACCCCAGTTTGAATTCCCATTTTGCCACAGAAGCTTGCTGGGTGACCTTGGGCCAGTCACACACTCTCAACCTGACCTGCCTCACAGGATTGTGTTGAGGACAAAATGGAGGAAGGAAGAGGGGAGGGGAGAAAAAGGATGTAAGCCACTTTGGGTCCCGACTGGGAAGAAAGGCAGGATATAAATGAAGTAAATAAATCAGCCTAGCCTTAAGCTAAAAAGGCCTTCATCTGAATGACCCAGATTAGCTTGGTCAGATAATGGGAACTAAAAAAGGATTGGCCCTTGGTTAATGCTTAGGTGGGAAACCACCTAGGAAGTCCCAAATTGCTATGCAGATGAGGGTACTGGCAAACCACCTCTGAATGTTACTTGCCTTGAAAACTCTACAGGGTCACCATATCAGAATGAATATGATTCAGTCAGGTAGACTTACTGAGGAAAATAACACGCTCCAACAGTCATGATAATCTGAGGCACAGAGCAAGCATACCAAATTTAATGCCTGTGTTAAGATGCAAATATCCCAAATGTCCCCTGTGAAACCCTCTGAGGGGAACATCACAACTGAGGTCCATGGGACTGAAAACACCAGCCCAGTTCCTGCTTCCTTGCACAGGTGGTCTTTACTTCCACTTTACTGTTACAAGTACCTGAAGGTACTTCCCCACAAGGTAGATACTGCAATCTGGCTGTTTGTTTAGGAACCTCCCTGAGACAACTTTTGTTCCTCTCTGGCTTCTTCCTCATGCCTTGACTTCCCTTTCTGCTCCTGCACCCTCTCCTCCGCCCTTTCCTCTTCCCATTTTAGAGCTCCAGCTCCACTTCTGGTTCTTGTATTAAGCTCCACTAGGGTTCCCATACCCCAGGTGGGGGTGGAGATCCCCTGCTTTTATAGGCTCCTGCCCACTGCTGGCCAGCTGGCCGGTGGAAGGAAATTCCCCCCACCCTCAATGCCAGACAACAGGGATTAAAGTGGTGGTTCTTCCCATTATTATTCTTCCTTTTTGCAGTCCCTAGGCAATGAATTGATATGAGCTTACAAACAGCAAACATTTAACGGACACTTTAAAACTAGGGGTTTAGCAGTTCTTATTTTTCAGCTATTATCATTGCATTACTAAGTTGGTTTAGGCCTTGTAGGAAAAGTATTTCGGCAGGGTGAACAAATTGGTCTTAATATGTTTAATTCTTGGATGTGTTTCAAAAAGAGTTAACAGTACACTTTTGGATCATAATGAAATTTCATAATTGAAATTTCTATAATCTCAGTTGGGAGAACTATACAAAACAGTGCTTGGGATATACTCTTGGTGTCTATTCTTTATAACGATGCCCTTAAACAAATGGGGTAGATTTGACATTTGGTTTACATTTCAGTTAGGTTGGCCAATAGATATCTTTTTCCAGCCAGACATTGGAAATTTCAGTAAGAGTCCATATTCCTCTCCCTTCTAGCATTTTGTGAAGACTCTCAAGGGCATATGTCCTAGGGTAACATTTTCCCCTGTGTCATCTAAGCAGAGGCACACCCTTCTAATCCCATTCACTTCAACAGACTTAGAAGAGTATAACTCTGCTTAGCGTGATACTGGGTGTGGTCAGACGGCATGCTTTCCAAGCTCTGACCATGCCTCTAATTTTATCTTTTGTGTGTCCTGGAGAAAAAACTTCAGACTTCTCTCTCGTTATCTGCTTCACTGTGTGCTCACCCCACAAACAACTATCCAGACCATCCAGCAGGAAGAACAGTGTCACGTGACTGACTCTAGTTCCGGATGAGGAAAATGGCCCACACAATGCATCCTGACTAAGGACTATTTTCAAACCTGTCCAACCCCCAGAAACAAGAAAAAGGGTAGTGTTCCTTGAGTTCCTGCTGGCAACCAACACCCCAGGGGGATCCAGATCCCAAAAAGGTACTGTGAAGGAGGAGCTCACAGGCATTGATTTAAATCCCATGGGTGTTTATGTGGTTATGTGCATATTGCTAAGTGGGAGGAAAAGTGGTACCTATGCACTTCTGTAGTGGCTTGATTGCATGGGGGAAAGTCCAGGCATCCAAAACTGCACTGGGAATCTGTAAACCTTGGACTTCCCCGGGTTCTGAAAAGAATACACCAGGAGAATGGTGGGTATGGGAGTCTGACAGCTGGGAAACAGGATACAGATGTGGATGTCTGAATGTGCACTTTAAATCCATGGGGCTCCAGCAATGACAATGCAGCAAATAGCATGTCTGACTGTACCCACGGTTAGCTTTCTACCACTTTTGTCTAATGTATAGCTATTGCTGATTTATATGCTTTTTATTTATTTCATTTATACCCCACACACTCTAATGTGAAATTAGAACCAAATTGGGCAATGGCCAATCTACACAGCCACCCTGTGGTCCCCTCTTCCCATGCTGTAGTGTTCAGTGGAAGAAGCCTATAGTCAGCCAGCAAACCATGGCAGGAGCCTTAACCACTTACCACCCATTTCTGCTTTTCATAAATAAACAAAGGAGGCAGCACAGAAAGTTCCATTCATGCCCAGAAGATCATAGCAGCATCTCCACCACCATGTTCTTTTCATATTGTAAAAAATGTTCTAGATGCATTCCCAAAAGCTTGATGTCAAACCAATCAACCAATACAAAGGGATTTTTGACATCCACAGTACATCTGGGAAATTAACTAGCTTTAACTTGGTTTTATAATGAACTGAGAAACGTTTGTTGCAGACACTGCACCCAATATGACTATACCATACTGATTCTTAAAACTAGAAGGGCTTTTCAATAGGAATGACAAAATGTCCTCTGCCCAGGAAGTATCCTAATATTGCATTAATTGTGACTATGTTCTGTTCATGTACACTCTTCCATTTTGAGAAGCCCTTTGGATGGGAACAAGCCATGATGGACTAAGCTTTCACCCTAGAGACTTCATCTTGTCCATGAGGCAGGGAGCAATGTGGAGGTGCCCCAGCCTAGAGCTCTACAGTAATTCTAACATGGCAACTACAAGTAAAGCTAAACTGTCCTAAATCAAATGTCATTTAGGAGCTATTTAGAAAGAGGACTGTGTGTTTTCACCTTTTCTGTACTTCTTTGCTAATCTTGAAAGCTTGAAGAGAACATTTGTATTCTTTTATTCATTTATTAAACTTTCTTATCTTTTTAACCCTCTAAGTCTGATTCCTGGAAACTTACCACAATTATTCGGTCTTCCGATCTAAACTGTGGTAATGGGGAGGGGCAGCAGAGAAGGTCGTCATCCCTGGAGCATGATAGCTAGAACTGCACAGTAGACTTTCCTGCACTTGCTTGTAGAAGCTTAGAGGGAAAAGCAGCAACTAGGTAGGGCCTCTGAACAGCAATGAAGTATGACTCCATCTGGCAGGAGATACTCCTAAGAGTCATCAGTCAGTGGTTACTCCATTTGTAATGGGCATAACCTAGTATGGAGTGTTAGATATATCTCTCCATCTGGAAGGAGATATTGACCAAGAGAGACATCTTGGAGTCATAGTAGATAACTCTCTGAAAATGTCAAGACAGTGTGCGACTGCAATAAAAAAAGGCCAACACTAGGATTATTAGAAAGGGAACTAAAACCAAATCAGCCAGTATCATAATGCTCCTATATAAATCGATGGTGCAACCTCATTTGGAATACTGTGTGCAGTTCTAGTCACCACACCTCAGACAGGATATTATAGCATTGGGAAAAGGGCAGAAAAGGGCAGCTAGAAAGACAAAACGGTTGGAACACTTTCCCTATGAAGAAAGGTTAAATCTCTTGGGGCTCTTTAGCTTGGAGAAACAACGAATGAGGGGTAACATGATAGAAGTTTACAAGAATATGCATGGGATAGAGCAAGTAGATAAAGAAGTACTTTTTCCCCTTTCTCATAATACAAGAACTCGTGGGCACTCAATGAAATTGCTGAGCAGTCGGGTTAGAACAGACAAAAGAAAGTACTTCTTCACCCAAAGGGTGATTAACACATGGATTCACTGCCACAGGAGGTGGTGATGGCTACAAGCATGGACGGCTTCAAGAAGGTACTGAATAAGCATATGGAGCAGAGGTCCATCAGTGGCTCTTAGCCATAAGGTATAGATAGGAACTCTTGGTCTGGGCAAGTGATGCTCTGTATTCTTGGTGCTTGGGGAGGGGCAACAGTGGGAGGGCTTCTAGTGTCCTGGTTCCACTGGGGGACCTACTGATGGCACCTGGTATTTCTGGCCACCATGTGACAGAGGATTGGACAGGATGGGTCATTGGCCTGATCCAACATTGGCTTCTCTCATATACTCCTAAGAGTCATTGGTGGCAGTTGGCAACTGTTGGCAGAGTAATTAACAGAGCAATGGTGCACAATCTGATTAAAGAGTAGATAAAGGTTATTTAGGAACTAACATACTTGATAGGAAAGAGGAGAGCCAGATACAAGTTCCTAACTACATCTCTAGCTGAGAGAAAGAAGATACTGACTGAAGAACCTCCGAGAAAAAGGGGGAAATTGCCCTAAAACTAGCAATCTAGAGACAGACAAGGAATGACACTTAAGAGTAGGGAGAAGCCACTTTCCTCACCATCTGTATCGTTTTCTTGTTGCCCCCTTCAGGGTCTTCTTCTCTTCTTCTTTGTACACCAGACATTGCCTTTTTCCAGCACCACTTCTCAAGGTCTAGCGTACAAAGTCCACAAGATTCATCTTCTTACATATTTCAGTTTAATTTATTGTAATTAGCCATTGGCCATTAAAAGGTTACAAAACCCTCAGTCTTACATATACTTTCAAACAACTCTTGAGAAAGTGTCTTGATGAATGTGTCTGCAATCATTTCATCTATAGGACAGTATTCCAACTCAACAAGTCCTTCTTCTTGCATGTTTCTTTCTAGGTGACGCTTCACATCCATGTGTTTCATTCCTGAGTTGTTCTCTGTCTGTGCGAGTTCCTGAGTTGATCTTCTCTGTCTGTGCTAGTTGACTTCAAAGAATAGTACTGGTTTGGGTTCTGTATCCCAAAGTCTTGCATTAGTTGCGGTATCCATTTCAGTTGTCTGCACACTTCTGCAGCAGATACATATTCAGTTTCAGTTGAGGATAAAGCTACAGGGTTTTTTTTGTTTTCTGTTGTTCCAGTTGACTGCTCTACCACCATAGAAGAATAAGTGTCCGCTGGATGACTTTCTGTCTGTAGTATCTGCTGCCCAGTCTGCATCCATGTATCCCACTAGTCTTGGATTGTCACTTGTCGACAACTTTCATTTCAGTTGTGCAGTGCCATGCAGGTACCTTGCAAGTCTTTTCATGGCATTCTAGTCCCCCCCCCCCTTTTTTGGTGATTCTGTCTTTCTGCATAACATGCCCACAACCAGTGTTCCCTCTAAGCTGAGTTAGTGTGAGCTAGCTCACAGTTTTTTAGCCTCCAGCTCACACAGTTTTGCTTTGCTCAGGAAGGATGTCTCCAGAGCAAACTAATATATGGAGTAACCAAATCACTCGCTCACAACTTTAATGCCAGCAGCTCACAAAGTAGAATTTTTGCTCACAAGACTTTACAGCTTAGAGGGAGCATTGCCCACAACTGCTGTGATATCAGGATGCATCAATATGCTTCCAATTGCTTCTCTGTATTACTTGTTGCTAGGCAGAAGTTCACTACTTCCTTGTTGCTTCAGGTAGTTTGTTTCCATAGGAGGGCTTGCTGGCTTAACTCCTTTCACATTTATGTAGTCCAGAAATTCTAGTATTTTCTGCTTCTGGTTGAGAAGTTAGCTTTCATCTTTCTCTCTTTCTATTTGTATTCCAAGAGAGTAGTTAATGTTTCCTAATTATTTCACTTCTACTTCTTCATTGAGATGTTGTGCTATTTTATCACAGTCCTCCTTGTCTTTATAACATAACATCAGGTTATCCACTTAAGTCAGAATGTAAATTTATTTGTTGTCTCTATATCTTGAGTATAGGCAATGTTCCGCCTTGTGTTGCTCAAATCCTTCCTTGGTTAGCATTTGATGAATTTTCTCATTCCAACATCTTGTAGACAGTTTCAGTCCATAGATGCTATTTTGCAGTTACACACCAGTTGCTTTTCTTTGGATTGTTCCATGTAAACATCTTCCTTTATTTCTCTGTGTAGAAAAGCAGTCTTTGTGTCCAGATGCTCCACATGCACCTTCTTGGTTGCTGCTATGTTTGACAGCATTCTTATTGAAGTATGTCTCACCTCTGGTGTGAAGGTTTCATCATATGCTTTTCCACATTTCTGAGAGTATCCTTCAGCAACCAATCTTTGTATTTCCCCTTCTGCATCATGCTTGGTTTTGAAGATCCACTTGCATCCTACTGCCCTCTTCCCCGGACCCAGTTCTGCAAGTGCCCATATTTGGTTCTTGATCAAAGATTCAGTCTCTTTTTCTGCAGGTTTTCTCCATTTTTCTGGTTCTTTTGCAAGCATTCTCACTACATCTTTCCTTGTGGATGGCTCAGGTATAGCTTCTGCTTTTGCTAGATAAGAAAGTCTTCTTGGTGGTACGCCTTTGTTTGATCTGGTTGACCATCTGAAACTTGGTTCTGTAGCTTCTTCTGGTTATTTAGGTTCTGCATGGGTGTTGTCCATTGTGCTCAGATGCATTGTTTCTGTTTGCTGTGCTTCATTTTTCTCTGTAGGTGCAGATTAACTGATATCAACTTTCTCCATGTGGCTTGATTTCTCCTTTTCATCAATGTAGACAATATTGCAGAATTTGACTGTTTCTGTTTTTGTGTTAAAAATTCTGTATCCTTTTCATCCTGGTGCATAGCCGACAATAATGCCTTCTTTTGCTCTAAGATTCACCTTGGTTTGCTTTTCTTTAGGAATGTAAGTGTAGGCCTTTGATCCAAACACTTTCAAATTATTCAGGCTGGATTTGTGCCCATACCACAGTTCAAATGTTGTACTTCTTGCACGTTTAGTAGGCAATCTCTTTTTCAGGTAGGTAGCAGTGTCGATTGCTTTTCCCCAGAACTTGTCAGGTAGCTCTGCCTCAAGGAGCATACATCTGCACACTT
This sequence comes from Lepidodactylus listeri, assembly GCA_029233225.1. Taxonomy (NCBI): domain Eukaryota; kingdom Metazoa; phylum Chordata; class Lepidosauria; order Squamata; family Gekkonidae; genus Lepidodactylus; species Lepidodactylus listeri. Next base: position 51,479,829 of record JARCFY010000001.1, on the reverse strand, counting down.
CAGTGAGAGAGCATGTTTTCCTTTCTGCTATGCCATTCTGCTCTGGAGTGTATGGGACTGTAAGCTAATGCTCTATTCCCTTATCAGTCAAATATTTCTTCATTTCATGTCACATATAGTCCTCTCCACTATCAGTACAGGTTGCTAGATTCTCCATTATCAGTGCAGATTCTTTGAAATCTGTTACTGACTGTTTTCCCATACACTTTACATTTTTCCAGCAGTTGGCTTTTCTCTTTAGTTAGGTAGGTCACACTGTATCTTGAATAGTCATCAATAAAAGTTAGCACATATTTATTCCCATTTGGGGTTTGAGTTTTCATTGGTCTGCAAATATCACTGTGTATCAGCTCTAGGGGTTGCTGCATTTGGTTTGTGCCATGTTGCTTGTTAAAGCTAGGTCTTGTCCCCTTTGCTTTGACACAGCACACATATTTCCCTTCAGTAGGACATCTGCTCATTTGCATGCCTTTAGTTAAATTCTGCCTTTTAAGTTGACTAATTACATAAATGTTCTTGTGTCAATCACCTGTACCATAGCCTGGAGCAATCTTTGTGTTTACATTCCTTTGTAAGATTTGCTTTCTGCATATAAGGATCAAGAGTGTACAAATCCTGTACAACTCCAGTTGCAATTAATTATCCTCTCTGTCTGATAAAACATCTCTTTCAAAAGATGCTATCATTCCTTTCTTTGCCAGTGCTCTTACAGAGATAATATTACTCACTAGGTTTGTGAAGTAAAGACAGCTTGTGATGAGGACCTCTTGGGTTTCTCCATTTGGGAGCTTGCATGTTGTTGTCCTTGAACTAGGGAAAGTTGGCAAAGATGAGTGGGTAGTTAGATGGAGACTCCTGTTTGAGCCAAAGAAAGGTGATAGATCTTCAAGTGAGAGGAGAATTTTTCTACCCAGTCTAAAAAGGGAGTTAGCTCTGAACAGTGCAGAGATCCCACAGGATGTCACTGTCTTTGTTGCTTTGTTCCTGCCTGCTCTTTCCAAGAGCCTCTGATGATCTTTCTACTTTTAATCAGAGAAACAATTAATCTGTTCAACCATAACCCTATTGGCAGAGTAATTAACACAGCAATGGTGCACAAACCGACTAAAGAGTAGATAAAGATTTATTTATGAATTAACCCTAACTACATCTCTAGATGAGAGAGAGAGAGGACAGAGTGAAGAACTTCTGAGAAGGGGGGAATTGCCCTAAGATTAGCAATCTGGAGACAGACAAGCAATGACAGTTAACAAGAGAGAGAAGGTACTGTTCTCACTATCCCATCTAATTGTCTTCTTGCTGCCCCCATCTTGGTCTTCTTCTCTCCTTTGTACACCAGACTTTGCCTTTTCCAACACACACAGCAGCGGGGTTCTTCCAAATTCCTGGCGAACCAATTGGAAAGAACAGGGAAGGGCTTGTAAAACATTCCTTCACAGAATGTTTCAATATTATGGGAGAGGACACTTTGCTTCACAAGACTTTATGGGCCAAGAGGTGTGGTGGCATGACAAGAGAGTAGAGTAGAGTAGGACAACCTGTGGCAGGCCAGAGCCTATGCACAGCAAAACCAGGCAAGGCAACTGAGGTATAGAGTTTGTTGGAGCAACTGTGTCAAGACAATATAGCGTAAAAGACCTTGAATCTCTTGTGGGACTTTGGGGGGGGGGGTGGGCTTTAGCCTGCACTGGCATATTTAAAGGCCAACAGGCCAAGACTGAGATGCTGTCCAAGTGAACTAAACTGAACTTAACATTTTAGGAAGAAGGTCCCCATACTATTAAAATCCTACCGTCCTTTTTTTTTTTTTTTAAAGACTGAAGGGACTGGAAGGAGATTGGCAGGAAAAGGAACAGTGAACTAATAATGTTACACCTCATCACAAGGAAGGAGGAAAGGTGGAAGGAGCTGGGTATGTTTAGACTGGAGAGGAATGACTGAGAGTATCTGAAGGGCTGTCATATAGAGGATGGAGCTGAGTTGTTTTCTGTTACCCAGAAGGTTGGACCAGAACCAATGGAAGAAGAGGAGGAAGAGGGAGAGGAAGAAATTGGATTTATACATCACCCTTCACTTGGAGTCCCAGAGTGGCTTACAATCTCCTTCCCTTCCTCTCCCCACAACAGGCATCCTGTGCGGTAGGTGGGGCTCAGAGAGCTCTCAGAGAACTGCTCAAGAGAACAGCTCTGTGTGAACTGTGGCTGACCCAAGGTCACCCAGCAGCTGCATGCAGAGGAGTAGAGAATCAAACCTGGTTCTCCCAGATTAAAGTCCATGCACTTAACCACTACATCAAACTGGCCCTCATAGAGCAGGTGTCAAAAGAGGTTGTTGTTGTTTTTTAATCAAAAGAACTTTTGGCTAAACATTAGGAAGTACTTTCTGATGATTAAAGTGGTTCCTCAGTGGAACATCTCCTTTGGAGGTGGTGGACTCTCTTTCTTTGAAGGTTTTTAAACAGAGATTAGATCACCATCTGACAACTATGCTGATTCTGTGAATTTAGGCAGATCATGAGAGGGAGGGAGGGAGGAAGGGATAAACCAGTACTTGGCTCTCAAGGCCCGTTCTTACATGCCCAGTGTAATGCTGATTGTACTTTGGAGTCAGGAAGGAATTTTCCTCCAGGCTAGACTGGCCAGGGATCCTGGAAGTTTTTTGCCTTCCTCTGGGCATACAGCAGGTGTCACTGGGGGTGGGGTGGGGAAGGTAGTTGTGAATTTTCTGCATTGTGCAGGGGGTTCAGCTAGATGTCCCATGAGATCCTTTTCAGTACCTATGTGTTTCTAACCCTATGAAGGGCCAAATATGGCCTGCAGATCTCATGATAAATGGTCTTGTAGCTGCACAACAAAGTTGGGACTTGAACCCAGATGACTAGCTATATTTTTTTAGACCATACTGATGCTAACTGCAGTGATGACTCATCATGCATGGAACTGCCATTGAATCTACAACTGCTCAAAATGTTTCATTATCTGACCACAAATCAGAAACATCAGTATAATACAATACTTGTGGACCTCTGCAAATGCAGTGGTTAAATATATGCACCTGGCTTAAATCAAATTGCAGGGCTTCATAAACAGTTTATCTTATGGTGAAATGGATCTTAAAACCACATTTTAAACTTGCAAAATTATGTTATAATCATACAAATTGTGCAGTGACTTGTGTAAACCTTTGCCCTACTAGTCTCTACTGGTAACTATTTCTAAAAGATTGTATTGTAACACACTGAACAAATAAAACCAAGCTGTGAAATACAGACTCTTGCATTGGGAAAAATGGAATGGGATTTGGAGAAAATCCAAATATTGCTGCTAAGTAACCAGATTTCTCATATACTGGAGATATTGTAGAGATTAGCATGATAAAAGAGAGGGGTAACTTGGCACATGAAAAGGCACAATGTGTTACCATAGTAACCAATTCATAAAAATTACGTGTTCTCCGCATCCAAATTCTGGCAAATTTCTACAGTTCCCATAGTTTTGAGAGCTTTTCCTCAAGAGCCTTAAGCCCAGATTTCTGTAGAAGTAAGGCTGAAAAATGGAAGCATGATTTAACTTTAACTTCTGGGGCAATAGGGTGAGAGCTTTATCACTGTTGTCATTGTTTTCTGAAGTTCAAAAGACTGTGCAAGCTTCTGTCAGGAACTCTTGGACATTTTTGGTTCTCAAGCTTGTATCTAGCAACCATAGACTGCATGTTTCTACTGAGCCTCCAAACCAACTTCAGGCACAGAAAAAAATAGCAAGGAAATTTCTGGACTGTCCATGCTAGGATTCAGATCTAAGAATTTGGCCTGAGTGTTTTTGATTGGTTAACAGATCACTGTATCTTGCATGATAAAATTTGGGGAGCCTGTGTTAGAACCAGTCCAGATCTAGACTTGGGTACATTTCCCCCAGTCTTGTCATATACTGCTTCCAAGTCATTGTCACTTGAGCATCGAGTTGGTAACAAAACTGGCAAGGGAAATCTGATTGCCTGAGTACAGCTGCTGATAAAGTTGAAAATAAAAATGAGAATAGAACAGAATATCATGTGCAGTTACATGATACAGAAACAAGAGGCTGCATTGCTATTACAGAGATTACCCTGGTTTCGGAATATATATTAAATTGGAACAGCAGAGAAGGTAACAGGAGTGAGATCGGAAGGAATTTGATCACCATAATGAACGAGACAAAAGAGACTATTAAGTATAACTTGCAGAAAATTATAAATGTGACTACACACTCTATAAACAAGCTATATTTTCATTTTTGCTCCCAATTTATATGGTGATAAAATCATTTTGATTAGATTTAAAAATCAACATTTGTCAGGGTAATGGATGTTTGAACCAAAATATAACTATAAACAGATTATAATAATTTGGGGAGGAGAGGTATATAAAATGAATTGAAATGAGCCCTTTACTGATAAGGTCAGATTCCTCTGGCACAAAATATCATGGGAAAAACCCCTCTTAGAATAAGTGTGTACATTTCATTATATAGGGGAATACAGGATATCTTGTACAATTCAGTTGCTTGCACTTTAAATTAGATTTCAAGAATTCTTTGCTTTCCTGTATGCCCCCTCCCAATGGTACACTTTTTATTTAAAACATTTTACCGTGCCTATTTTGTTTCAGTACACCTTGAAACATGTTTAAATGTGGAAACATGCACACACACACTAAAACAATAAATTTCCATCAATCAAGCAGCAGTAGTGAACTAATTTCAAATCATAGAATATCATCGACACTGCCTTGGTATCAATATTTTTAAATAAAGTGTTTTATCTTACAGAAAATAAGGATTTTTTTTTTTTGGTCTTCTGAGAAATATAACATACTGTAAAAAGCTGTGCCGGGGGGGGGGGGTGGGGGAGGCTGGAAATAAGTTGTTGCCACAGCAATATGAATTAATTTTAAATCTTGAAAACAGGAAATATTCCTATGAACATCAATAGGCTTGAGATGCTTTCTTTCCAATTATACGTGCATCTCTAAAAGAAGCTCAATATAGTATCACTGGCACATTTATTTAGTGGTTTATTGTAAGTACTCATATGCTGCTCACAAGCTAAAACTAGCCAACATTAGAACAAATGACCAGAAGCATTAAAGATGGGCAACAAAGTCTGCACACATAAACCCACTTGAAGCTGCTGCATACTGAACTGGATCACTGGTCTGTTAAGATCAACATTGTCTACTCTTGTCAGGCAATATCTCTCCAGTGTCTCGGGCAGAGGACTTTCACATCACTTAAATCTTTTTTTTTTTTTTTTAATCAGAGATGCTGGGGATTGAACCTGGGATCTTCTGCATGCAAAGCAGATGCTGTACCACTGAGTCACATCCCTTTCTCAAATCATAACACATAAGAGTAGGAAAATAACAACAGAAGCAGCAGACAACAGTTAATAAAACAACAGCCGATTAATCAACAGATAGCACAGCTCAACAATTAAGAATACTAATGAATAAAAGAGTAACTTTGCATCAGCATGTTAGGATTTGTCTGAGAAGGGTGTTATCAGCTAATGCTGCCATGTTTCCTGGGCGGGAGTTATCACCTCTCTCCAGGGCTCCGTTGGGGCCGGGGCGCGCCGGAGCGACGCTCTGGGAGAGAGGGGGCGGGGGGCGGGCACATAATCAAGCCCCGCCCCCCAGCTCGCTCTCCCCGGCCCGCGCTTTGGTGCGGAGACCCGCCCAAACAAGCAACCACCAAGGCCGCAGGAGCAGCAGGAGAAGCCCCCTCCCGCCGTCTCCCCACCGGCAGCGACAGCAGTGAGCACTCCAGTGAGCTGGAGCTGCCAACCGCCCCCGATCTTCCTCCCTGGCCCGCAGCACGCCGCCGGGCCAGGGAGAAGCCCCAAGCCCTCCCACCCACCCCATCTCCCTCCCTGGCCCCGCGGCACTCCGCCGGGTCAGGGAGAAGGCTCCAGGCCGCCCCCCATCTCCCTCCCTGGCCCCGCGGCACGCTGCCGAGCCAGGGAGAAGCCCCCAGCCCGCCCACCCACCCCATCTCCCTCCCTGGCCAGCGGGCATGCCGCTGGGCCAGGGAGAAGCTCCCAGCCCGCCCACCCACCCCATCTCCCTCCCTGGCCAGCGGGCATGCCACTGGGCCAGGGAGAAGCTCCCAGCCCGCCCACCCACTCCCTGGCAAGCGGGCACGCTGCCCGGCCAGGGAGAAGCCCCCAGCCCGCCCACCCACTCCCTGGCAAGCGGGCATGCCGCCAGGCCAGGGAGAAGCCCCCAGCCCGCCCACCCACCCCATCTCCCTCCCTGGCCAGCGGGCATGCCGCTGGGCCAGGGAGAAGCCCCCAGCCCGCCCACCCACTCCCTGGCCAGCGGGCATGCCGCCGGGCCAGAAAGAAGCCCCAAGCTCACCCACCCACCCCATCTCCCTCCCTGCCCGGCGGGCACGTCGCCGGACCAAGGAGAAGCCCCCAGCCCGCCCACCCACCCCATCTCCCTCCCTGCCCAGCGGGCACGTCGCCGGGCCAGGGAGAAGCCCCCAGCCCGCCCACCCACTCCCTGGCAAGCGGGCATGCCGCCGGGCCAGGGTGAAGCCCCCAGACCACCCACCCACCCCATCTCCCTCCCTGGCCAGCGGGCACGCCGCCGGGCCAGGAAGAAGCCCTCAGCCCGCCCACCCACCCCATCTCCCTCCCTGGCCCGCAGCAAGGTGCTGGGCCAGGGACAAGCCCCCAGCCCTCCCCCTCCTCACCATTCCTGGGTCGTGGGTGGGGGGAGGTAGTACGGGAAGAGATGGGTCTGAGTGGCTTTAAGCCAGTGGGGCCCAAGCAAGGGGGGGAGGGAAACACCTTTTCTGTCTGTCTGTCTGTCTTCCTTCCTTCTCTCTCTCTCCCCCCACCTACTTACCTTCCTGTTGCTTCCTTCCTTCCTTCCTTCCTTGTCTCTCTCTCCCCCCTACCTACCTACCTTCCTGTTCCTTCCTTCCTTCCTTCCTTCCTTCCTTCCTTCCTTCCTTCCTTCCTTCTCTCTCTCCCCCATCTACCTACCTACTTACCTTCCTCTGTCTGTCTGTCTTCCTTCCTTCTCTCTCCCACCTACCTACCTTCCTCTGTCTGTCTTCCTTCCTTCTCTCTCTCTCCCCCCACCTACCTTCCTTCCTTCTTTCCTGTTCCTTTCCTTCCTTCCTTCTCCTTTCCTCCCTCCTTCTTCCTTCCTTCCTTCCTTCCTTTGCCATTAGATAGGCTTGCCAGCTCTGAGTTGGGAAATACCTTGGAGATTTTTGGGGTGGAGCCTGAGCGTGGGTATTGCCTTCTGACACACTTCCGGTGACGTCAGGGGGTGTGGCATATGCAAATAAGTTATGCTAATGAGCTCCTGCACCTCTTTTTTTACGAAAGGACCCCTGCCTCTCTCATGCCTACGTCACTCAGGTGGAATGTTGAGTTTCGTTTTTGTTGCAGCTGCCTTATTGCTCGCTGCCTAGCTCTGACCTTGGTGTCTGGTGCTGCTGCTTCCCTTGGGAACACAGAACCGTTATTTTAAGCACTTTGCTAGTATATTATGATTGGGGCTCTTTGCTGGGGGTTTTCCTTGAATTCTGTAAAAACTGTCCATCTTTGAAAGGCCCTCGCCATTACTGATACAGAGCGTGTACAGATGACCTACTTATTTCTCAATAAACTACTTATGTTTAAGTAATGTTGTTGGGACTGATTCTGTGGGACTCTGACAAGTGTTCTATAAACTAGGGGCAAACACCCAAAATGGCACCACCTTAATCTCCAAAGGGTTGTCTGTAGCAGATCTTAAAGAATGGGCATGTCCATATGGGAAAAGATCCTCAGCAATTTAGAAGTCAAAATCCCCACAATACTATACTGAGAAACAAATGTAGATGTTTCAACACTGGCAAGACAAATTCCTACTACAGACACTCGAGCACCTACTGGTTCTTCAAATTTTGATATTTTTGTGCAAACTTGGGGATAACCCATATTTGAATAACCCCACATTTGCAGATATGTTTGTGTGTGTGCATGTGGGTTTGTGTGTGTATGTACCAAGAGAGAGAAAAAAATGGTAAGGGATTGTAAAATTTGAGAAATTAATTTAAAAAAATGGGGGGGAAAACGAACCATTTCTGTTCATCATGGTGATAAATGAATTAAACCTGTCTCACTAAAAATATATGTGGTGAATAGTTCAAAGCCAGTTAAGTTCACACTGCTATTTATTTAATTACTTATGTTGGTATAATTGGTATGACTTCTTTGATAGAAAGACTGAGATGTTATGTCTAGTAAACTGCTGATGTACAGCAAGAGAAAGCAGTATCTTCTAAATTTCTGCAGAATTCAACGGCTCTCTATATTGCCAAATCAAAGTTCTAGAGAATATATATTCCAGGCTCTGGACCATCTGTCAAGTTGCAGTCTTGCTGGGCAGATGACAACAAAGATGTCAAGATTCAAAACAAGCCATGTATTTTTGACGGCAAATGCATTTCCTTTTAGTTTGCCGGGTCTTGGTGTCACTTTGATGCTCACATCAGAGCGCATCCTCAAGGCCTCACTTCCTCTTCCTTTGAACTAAACCCAAAGGGATCCAATAACACTCTCTTCACCTATTCAAAAGCTTTCCCCCCTTCAAAATTACTAATGTAAAAAACAGGGCAGATGGCACTATATACCACAGAACAAGACCTATTTCTTCCAATGAAAATAGTATGCCCCCATGAAACCTCAAAACTCAAATTATTTTAGATTCTTAAAATCTCATAGACAGATCTCTTGAATTTTACAAGTCACAGCCTTAAACACCTAGCAGACTGAATATAGCACTCTTTATAACATTTTTGTATTCCACCATTTCCATTTTGCTGCTGTACTGAACTGGTCATTTCTGTTTCTTGAGGCCCACCAGGCCAAAATGTTTCTGTTTACCCCAGGCTTTTGTAATCCGTTTAAAATTCAGTTTGAGCTGCTTCATGTTTTATATTGTTGTATGCTTTGTTATGTTTTGAATAGTGGTTTTTAGCAACTTTTATGATGTTTTATTTTATGATGTTTTATTTTGTAAGCTGCCTTGGGCACCTTGGAAAGGTAGCATAGAAATTTTCCAACTGTCTTGTACGTAAGTCTCTGCTCAACATACAACAGTGCCACATCTGTGCCATGTTAAAAGGGGGTTAGGCAAATTCACAGAGGAGAGGACCATTAGTGACTACTAGCAGTGTTGCCAACGTCCAGGTGGTAGTTGGAGATATCCCAGGATTACAACTGATCTTCAGGCAACGGAGATCAGTTCACCTGGAGAAAATGGCTGCTTTGGAAGGCAGACTCTATAGCATTGAAGTCCCTCCACTCCCCAAACCCTACCCTCCTCAGGCTCCACCCCCCAAATCTCCAGGTATTTCCCAACCTGGAGCTGGCAATCCTAGGGCAGAGAGACTTTATATTTTTCAGTGATGAAATTAAACAAGCATATGGGGTGGGGGGGGGAGAGGAGGGAGCCTTACTGCTAAAAAAACCATGCAAAAATCATACCTCTAAATTTGCTGCAGGTGATATGACAGAATCTGGTAGAGTTCAGAAGCTTTTGGGAGTAGGTGGACTTACCTTGGGGGAACTCAACAAATTGAGAAGGGCTCCTGAAAATGTACAAGGCCGCTCGCGAGAATTACCAAATCAGTCCTTAACAGGACAAACTACTGACTAAATCCTTGGGGCGAATATATAATTGCAAAATATTACATATAATTGCAAAAGACAATAGAAATTTCAAGCGAGTGTATTTTTTTACCACAGAGAAATTAAACGGCTAGGTGATAAGCGGGGCAGAACTGAAACAGCAGATGAGGTCACCTTGGGAGCCAAAGGCAAAAGCCATAAATTATGGAAGAATGTGAATTAATCATAACAAAATTAGAAACATGGATGGAAGGCACTTGCAAAGCTGGAGCTAAAAGAGACAGAGGAAAAAGGGCAATAAATTGAACTATTATTCTGTTATTAATGCATAACTGACATTTCAGAACTTATGCCAATACAGCAAACAAAATACACCTGACATTTCAGGCTCAGATTCATTCCCCAAGAAATAGTTTCTTCAGTTTCTCACAAATGTTTTAAGTTTCCCGATGAGCTTGTGACAAGTTGAAGCATGCATGTATTCCACTAAAACCCATGGGATTCCCAAGCCTGGAGCCACAAAAACAATCCAATGTAGCTGATGGAACTCTAGGCAGGACCGTATTAACTCATGGCCGGGCCCCTAGGCTTTGAGGTATTTTGGGGGCCCTCTGGCACTTCAGTCTTTCACCCCACTACAGCTGACAGACTGACCCTGGTACAGTAGGTACTAGACAACAGTACGGTAAAGGTAAAGCTTTCCCTTGCTCAAAAGCCAGTTGAATCCAAACCTAGGGGGTGGTGCTCATCTCCGTTTCCAAGCTGAAGAGCCAGCTGTTTGAAGACTTTTCCATGGCCATGTGGCCAGCATGACTAAACGCCAAGGCACACAGAATGCTGTTACCTTCCCACCAAATCAGTACCTATTTATCTACTTGCAATTTCTTGCTTTCATACTGCTAGGATGGCAGGAGCTGGGACCAGAGACGGGAGCTCACGCCATCACATGGCACTCGGGTCTCGAACTGTCGAGCTACTGACCTTCCAGTCTGCAGCTCAGTGTCTTAACCTCTAACCACAGTACATAGCCATATATCCATTTTGCAGGTCTTCTGAAGCATGCATGTATCCCACTAAATCCCCCATATATATATTGCACAAGTATATTGATGGACCCCTAGTCCCTGTGGGGCTCCTAGGCTTAAGCCTAGTCAGCCTTACGGATAATACAGCCCAGACTCTAGGGTATTGTGCAAGCAGCAGTCCCACGCTGCATAGAGAACATTTTCTTAAACAGAGGCTAGAGACTTCCCAAGAAGAGTTTGTGATATGAAATGGCAGTCTGGCATTCAAAGAGATGCCCAAATCCTTGTCACCTACCTTAAGCCTAAGAAATGGCACACACAAGCAATTTAACAAACGTAATAAAAACGTGTTCAAACTCTGCATAAAGTTAAAGCTCTTTTATAGAGAACTCACCATTTTTTTTTTTTGCCTATGGTTGTTATTTTTGCATAAGGTCCTATTTTGGGATATCAGCTGTTAAAATAATGACTGTGCATTAACCCCCCCCCCCAAAAAAAAAAATTGCCCAGAAATTACTTTAATTACAAAATAATTTGTAATAACAGTCAATTCCTTTAAGAGATTGCTCACTCATACTAAAATGAAAGAAAGAACGGAAACCAAATTTCTAAAACTATGTCTGAGAAGCTCTAATAGGGAAGTCAGCCCTTTTCCAAGGCCACCTTCTCCTCCTACTAATAATCCATCATCTGAAGTAAGATTGTCACCGGTAAGAACACACTGGAGAAGGGAAGGTGACGTGCTATAGCCTGATCTTGTCAGATCTCAGAAGCTAAGCAGGGTCAGTACTTGGAACAGAGACCTCCAAGGGAGACCCCACAGAGGAAGGCAATGGCAAACCACCTCTGCTTCTCACTTGCCTGGAAAGCCTCTTGCTGGGGTCGCCATAAATTGTCTGCAACTTGAGGGCACTTTACACACAAAAGAACACATTGGGCAGGTTCTGAAACAAAAGAAAAAGTAGGTTGTAATCCACTGGATCTTATACACCATAATGATTATAGAATGAGCTGTAATTTGGAGGTCCCTCTTCTGGGACAAATTGCTTGGTAGTTTAAGGTAAGCCCCTTAGGCAACCAGAGGTAGTGGGAGGTGCCATGGGAATGACATCATGCCTAGGGATATCAGGCCTCCTATTATAGCCTCTGAAGGAATGCACACCAGCACACTTAAGTTGCTTCCGGTAAAAAAAAAAAACACTATTGTTTTTGCAAAATGCTAGAGCGTCTGCCATGCTGCTTCCAGCTTTCACCAGAAGTGATGTTAATCTGCTGATGTGACACCAGAGCACCATGCTTCAGCCACCCTGATTCCTCCCAGGAGTTGCCAGCTAAAATGGCACTGGTGTGTGTGACAGGCCTTTCTGCCAGCTGAGGCAACCCACATAGCCTTTTATGATTTTGGGGAACCAAGTATGTTTTAAACCGTAAAACTTTCCCTCTGTTACAAGATGTTCTTAGAGAAGCGAGTGTAAAGGCTCTCAGTTTGCTGCCTTGAAGTAAGTTTTGTGGTGAGCATGTTGAACACGGAGATCACTGAGGCAGGAGTTGTATGAATAACAAAGGATATTTATTTTATTTACAGATCACTATCTATCTATCTATCTATCTATCTATCTATCTATCTATCTATCTATCTATCTATCTATCTATCTATCTAGTTGGACTTTTAGCCCTCCCTCCCCTGCACAGCAGACCCAGGGGGGTTTACAACATTCTAGAAATGGCAAAAATTTAAAATAAAACACAATTAATAAAAACAGCTTCAGTACAATATAAATCTATAAAACAAAGACCAGATCAGTGGCACAGGTCTCCAGATAGTCAAAGGAAAAATCAAAGGAAACATAAATTAGAGTGTGGTTTGAATGCTTTCAACAGGCTCTATACGACTAGCCACTACGTTAGATCCTTTTGACACAGAGGTTTCCACCCACACCAGCCTGCCTTGTCCCAAAAGTCAGACGAAATGGTACAAGATCTGCTCATCACCAGAGACAGGCCTAACAATCAGGTATTCTATTCTCTCCCAGAGGTAGAGTTAAATCACTCTGTCACACTAGCCGGCAGAGCTACCCTTCAAACCGCGTACTCTTTTGCTAAGGCACTAAATCCTTGCTGTACTCCCCAGCAATATTCCCTCCCCGCTCTGAAAGGTGATTGGATGCTGAAGCAGCAGTCCCATAGGCTCAGCTAAGTGACTGTTTCCCCCTTCATGCGCAGGAAAGCCTCCTGTCCATCACAGTGTGCCACTCTAGGATTCCTTAGAGTTTTGAGGGAATCCTAAAGTGGCCCACCAATGCAGTGAGATCACTTCCAGTTATCTGCTGGGAAATGATATTGTGCTTTGGCAAAATTCAGATTTGACCACCTGTTTTCCTCTGCCATGCAGCAGCAGGTAGAGCAGATAGGGGTGGAAGGTCTATTGTAGCAGGACACCCAGCAACCCTAGCCCCCCCCCACCACCTGTGATATAGGATTTATAATCATATTGGCCCACCTTACGGGGTTGTTGGAAGGTAATTTGTGTAAGGAACTTCAAAAACTGAAAGTGCTTTATAAAGGTTAAGTATTATTATTAGTCATAGTTAGTCCCATTGAATTAATCTGGACTTCTGAACCAACATGCATATGATTATTACACCCTCCTGCCCAGCCCCATTCTTCTCAGTCTCTATTATTTTCTTTGCCCTCGTCATGGGTCAGTCAGGACAGACAAACTCCTTAGGAGAAGAGGAGTCCTGTATAGCCAGCTATAAATCAGCAGAAGCCTGCAAGCAAGAAAAGGAACTTCAGGCTTTATTTTATTTTTATTTATTTTCATATTTGTATCCCACCCTCCCTGTGGGCAGGCTCGGGGCGGCTCACACTAATCAGTAAAAATAACATTCTGCATCTAGTAGGATGGCGTACAGCAAGATTTCCAGATCAATAATCTTCTGGCTTCACCTGATGATATTCCTCGATCCCCAATTGGGGCCAGGCCAACCACTATGATTGTCGGTGGTAGTGGTAGATGGCTCCTAATTAAAGGCTTGGTGGAAGAGCTCCATCTTGCAGGCCCTGCAGAACTGCAAGAGATCCTGCAGGGCCCTGATCTACTCTGGGAGCTCATTCCACCAGGATAGAGTTGCCACTGAAAAGGCCTGGCCTCTTTTGGGCCTGGGATGGTCAATTGGTGTTTTAAGCCCAACCATAGTGCTCTCTGGGGTATATATGGGGAGAGGCGGTCCCTCAGGTATGTCGGACCCTGGCCAAATAGGGCTTTAAAGGTAAGCACAAGCACCTTGAAGTGAATTCAGTATGCTATTGGCAGCCAGTGCAGTGCCTTCAGCACCAGCACCATCTAGGGAGGCACATCAATAGCCTAGCCGCGGCATTCTTCATTAGCTGCAGCCTCCAGATTTGCGACAAGGGCAGACCCATGTAGAGAGTGTTACAATAGTCTAACCTTGAGTTGACCATCACGTGGATCACTGAAGCCAGGTCATCGCGATCGAGGAAGGGGGACAACTGCCAGACCAGCCAAAGATGGTAGAAGGCCAACTTAGCAGTGGCTGCCACCTGGGCCTCCATTGCCAAGGAGGGTTCCAGGAGCACCCCCAAACTCCTAATCATCGATGCAGGCACCAGTGGCACCAACCCCAAACTGCTCCAACTCAGTCACAGGACTTCCGTCTTCACCAGATTTAGCTTCAGCCAGCTCATCCTGAGCCAACCAGCCACGGAGTGCAATGCCCAGTCCAGATCTTCCGGTCTGGAGCCTGACTGGCCACCCAACATCAAACAGAGCTGGGTGTCATCAGTGTACTGGTGACACCCCAGCCCAAACCTCCGGGCAATCTGGGCAAGGGTGCACATATAGATGTTAAAAAGCATTGGGGAAAGCACTGTCCCTTGGGACACTCCACACTCAAGCAGGTGCCTCCAGGATTGCTGTTCCCCTAGTGCCACCCTTTGTCCCTGACCTTGGAGAAAGGAGGCAAGACATTGCAAGGCAAGCCCATGTATCCCCATGTCAGCGAGGTGGCGGGTCAGCAGCTGAAGTTCACAGTCAACAGCTAATGCAGAGCCATTAGCAGCTTCCAGCCTGGTTCCAACAGATGAAACCCAGGTGGTCATTACCAGCCCTCCAGTTTCACTCACACCCTTTGAGCACTGGAGATGAAGCCTTAGAATGCAGCTCCAGGAGAGAAGACAAAGCACATGTTTCCTGGCCTGACACCAGCTGTTTGCTGATGATGAGTAGCTGCAGGGTTTCTCCCAAGCAGTTGGCTGCAAGTAAGACCTTCCAGCAGATGCCTATAAAAGCCAGTCAAGGGAGACTGCTCAATGTGGAAGCAACAAGTCACCACCTGGTGAACTTTGTGACCACAATGCCTGACTTTGCTTCACCCCGGTGACCTTCAGACTGGCTTTGGTCTTGGATCTGCTTGCTTTTGTGTATGACTTTGGACTGAATGATCCTGCCTTGCCTGACTTCTGGAACCCTAACTTTGGACTGACACTGATGTTCACTCTGGCTTCTGGCTGTGACTGTGCCCAGTCAATGACAAAGGCACACATTTCGTAGATTTATATTCCATCTCTCCTTCTAAAAGGAAAACACAAGGCAGCTAACAAACATTATTTACAAATATGTGTAAAGCACTCCAGTGGTTCTTGCTGTTTCTCCCTTTTCTTGAAGGGAGAAACATTAAGGGAATAAACCACTTCTGTGAGAATACAACATAGTTTGTTATTCACCTTGCCTAATCTATGTTTTGATACAATATTCCCCTTTCCTGGCCCTTCATCCTTGGTCTCAATCCTCTCATTACTGTTTTGACTCATGTTCAGCAGGTCAGGTTTCTCTCCCTCACTCCAGCAGGTGCCTTTGGCAATCATGAGCTAAAAAATCAAAGTCCTTTCTAACAGTACAGTTGATTCTCTGCAGTTCAAGTGGTGAAGCACCAGATGTCTCCTGAAGCTTTACTAGTTGAGTTTTGACCTTCAGCAAATGCCTCCCTAATGACTTGTGAGGGACCCCTGTAATTAGATGCAATTCTTGCCCATATTAACAGGAGGCATTTGAATCTATCTTCCTGAATGTTAGATGGGAAGCAAAGTGATTGCTTTCCTCATTAAAGACTTCAACTTTGCTTTTTCATTAATGTTTTATTTCTTGTTTTCTGAATTCCGCAGCTTCAAAGTGATTTGAAGAAAAAAGGAAGGGATGAGATCTTGGGTAGACCTTTGCACAGTACTCAGAAAGCTTGGTTTACTGTGGGAATTCACTCCAAGAGAAATCCCTCCCTTTCTGTAGAAAGTGAAAAAAAGGTGGCAATTTCCATCAAAGCAAAAGAAAAATCAGCCTGAAATCACACATGGTATTTTAAGCAGACTAGCTGTCATGAATAACATAGCGATTTAAAATACAACATGTATAATACACAGTAATGTGATTGAAATGAGTTTGTATGAGTTAAAATATAGTGAATCAGTAAATCCTTCCTTAAATCTTTTGAAATGCATGAGCATTTTGAAGAATAAATCACAGTATATTTCTTTGTATGCTAGAATGACAAACTTTATGCCTTTTACCCTACTTAAAGGTGAGGAAGGAACTAGGTTTTTTTTAGGGTTATGAACCTCTAAGCAGGGCCTAGAGTTTTCCCAGAATTACAACTGATTTTCGGTACTACAGAGGTGAGTCCCTCTGGAGGAAACGACACCTTCAGAGGGCAGACTCTATGGCGTTGCAACCTAACTGAAGTTCCTCCCCTCTACAAACTCTGTCCTCCCCAGGTTCCACCCCCAAATATCCAGGAATTTTCCAGGCTGGATTTAGCAGATATAGCACATTATGGGTACTACTATCAATCATGCAGGCCTCTTCCAGGAGGCTGGAAAAATGGCAGAGGCCTTACTGAACTGACTGAAAAAGTACAATTGCCTGGGAGATGAAATTTGATAGCACTCCCAAGAAGGCTGGTCTCTGGATAGAGAAATGTGAGTTCTTACTTATAAATTCATATCCTTGCTCTCTTTTTGGATCCCCTGTTTCTCCTTTGGTTTCCTCAGGAGAGAGTGTGAAGTGCATCTCTGTGGGCATTCTGACAGGACATTTCTCAGGCCCTCAGATTAGTTCTATTTCACGGTCTGCTTGGCTTCATGAAGATGAATAGCTTTTCCCATTGCTTGGAAATATTAGAATTAAACTGATTCCCAAAGCCCATTAAGACGATGGGAATCATTTGGGAATCCTTTTGTCCTAAATATCACTTTGAAAAATCAAATGGGTAACTTATATTTACAGTTTTTCCTGTCCTACTATTAATTATGAACAAGTGCCCATTATATTTGGCAAAAGCGTAGGCACACAATAGCTACCTCAAGATAATTAGTTTTAACATGATAGTAGCCTAACATTTTGGGGAGTTTTTAAGCTATCTAAATGACTATTGGGAGCAAAAAGTAGTGATTGGGCTTTTAATACAATTTATTCCATTTTTTCCAGTGACAATTACCATGCATATGAAAGATTATTGTGTGCTTTTGATTTACTCATCCATGTTTGGTATCTTATAAGCCCCAATGAAAAACAAGACAAAATTTAAAATAATGAGATTTTGGTTATGGTGAATTTTGAGCACTAAACCTTTATTGGGTCCCCCAAGGAACTGATCCTAGCCTCTTCTGAAGGAACTCAATGTGTTTATGCGATACACGTCCTAGCTGCAACTACACCAGACACCACCTTATGACATCTATACCTGACTCCTCTTCTGAAACTTCCCCAGGAGATAGATGGCATCCCTTCCAAACTAACTTTTATTAACTATATAATTATTTTATATACACTTTGTCATATACTGGTAACTGTGAGGAAAGGCATTGTTAAAGCCCCCAGGAGCCCAGGACAACAGCCCGGGCTTCTGCCTCCCCTCCACACTGTTTCCTCAAGACAAAATGTGTAGCTCCAAAGACAGGCAGGGATGAGTCAGCAGGTTTTCATAGTCTATCACATGGAATAAACACACTGAAGCTCAAATTTATATTAATTTGCTCTGTATCACATGCAGGTATATTAATGCCACTGATCGATGAGAAACCAGAGAAAGGTTATGAAGCATAATTTCTTTCCGCTACACTATTGAACCAAGGCTGGCTGTCGGGGGGGGGGGGGGAGGAGATGAATGATTTCTATATTAGACCCAAATAAAGAAATGTGGAACACCTTCAGATTTTCTGTAGCAGCTGCTTTATCACCTTCCTAAAGTCGCCGTAAACATGAGATCTGTTTCTCTAACTCACAGTGATTGGAACTGGAATGAAAGGGCAAAAAACATCATGAATTAAACCACCATGAGATAGGTTTTTGCCTTTCATAGAAAAAAAATGTATAACAAGCTATGAAACCATCTCTTACATAGTAAATAGAAACCACTGGCAGCATGAGAAACTTTTAAGAATTCTGACTGTCTCATTCCTCATTATTTACTGGTCTCAATTTGCTACATCATGGTGTAAGAAGAACCACTCAGTTTAATGTTCTACAATACTGGAAAAGGTCCAGGTAATTTTTTTTATTTTTTGCCACGAATCTGAAACAGGATTCTCTTTCTGGCCCCAATCCAGAGAAATACAAAATGTCTAGGAGAGCCTAGCTCCTGATCAATCTTGACAACACCAATAATTTGTTTCAGAGCATGTAATGCTTCAAACAAAGTCAGCCTTTGTGTTTTATGAAAGATGAAGCACCACATAGGAAGAAATTGCAAAGACCCCCCCATTGGTATTTCTTACATTCCTTGGGGGGGGGGGGAGAGATAGCTATTGTTCCTCTATTCAATGTGAAAATCTCACTGAAACCACAGCTATTATTATTTGATGACTAACAAAAATATTTGCCTCACCCTCCATCAATACATACGAGCAACACAAAGCTTACAGAACAAGGATACATCCTTTATTGTTTTGCTGGAATTACCAACCCATTTTGCTAGCCCAGGGTGCATAAAAACTAAAATAAATTTTCATTCAGAACACTCAAATATATAGTTCAAGATAGAGTCTTTATTTACCTCAATGGCTGCTGGAAACTTATCCAAGAAAGAATGTTTTAGAGTGTGTTTAGAGTAAGATATGAACTCATTTCACACATGCATTATTTCAACAGCCTCGAGACCCTGAAATTCATGTTTATCTAGAATGAGATCCAGGTTTGAATCTCCACTCTGCCATAAAAGCTTGGTGAGTAACCTTGAGTCAGTCACTCTCAGTCCCTTAGGCTAAAATACCTCACAGGGTTGATGTCCAGAAGATAAAACAGAAGAGCGGGAAACAATGCTGCAAATCACTTTAGTCCTCATTGGGGAGAAAAATGGGGTAGAATCAATATTGCTCCATTTTCTGTTGGTTTCTGTGTATTTTTTCTTCAGTCACTCAGACCACAAAACAGCAAGCAACACTGGTTAAATACCAAAGATTTCACATTTTTACCCTGCCCTTCCACCTGCAAGGACCTCAGGGTGAGTTGTGGGGCTCCATTTATTAGTATTTATTACTTATTTACAAAATTTGTATCCTGCCTTTCCACCCTCACAAGCACTAACAAGGTGGCTGAAAATTTAAAATATACTTGATAAAAATACATTTTAAAACCATTAAAATCAGCTCCCCCCCCCCCATGCTCCCTCTAAGCTGTGCAGTCTTCTGAGCAAAAATTTTACATTAAAGTCATGAATGAGTGATTTGGCTACTGCATATATTTGGCTACTTTGCCAACCTCCCTGAGCAAAGACAAAAATGTTTGAGCTGGAGGCTTCAAGAGGAAACTGGATAAACATGTGGAGCAGAGGTCCATCAGTAGCTATTAGCCACAAGGTATAGATAGGAACTCTCAGTCTGGGCAAGTGATGCTCTGTATTCTTGGTGCTGGAGGGGGGGCAGTGGGAGGGCTTCTAGTGTCCTACCCCCACTGATGGCCTTCCAGATGGCACCTGGTGTTTTTGGCCACTGTGTGACAGAGTGTTGGACTGGATGGGCCATTGGCCTGATCCAACATTGGCTTGCCTTATGTTCTTACATTCTTAAAACTGTAAGCTAGCTCACATGAACTCAGCTTAGAGGGAACACTGCCCAAAATGTATTGTTAAAACATTTTGAAAACAGAGTTATCATACATGCAAAACATAAAAACCTTGATTAGGGAGGTGAGGGATCATTGAGGGAATGCCAAACTAAGCAAAAAAAAAAAAGGCTTCACAAGCTGGTGGAGGATGGCAACAGAAGGGGACAGATGACTCTCCCTGGGGAGAGAGTTTCAAAACTCTGGTGCTAAAACTGAGAACTCCCTCACCCATGTTGCTACCCACCTAACCTCAGAAGGCAGAGGCATCTGAAGCAGTGCCTTCAAAGATGACCATAGTGGTCAGGCAGATTCATAAGGGATTAGGTGATTCTTCAGGTATGTTGGTCCCAAACTGTATAGAGTTTTAAAGGCCAAGACCAACTTGAATTGAGCCCAGAAACAAATTGGGAGTCAGTGTAGACAGGTCAAGACTAGAGTGATATGTTCCCTACAACCCATTCCACTCAACATCCTAGGTGCAACATTCTGTACCATTTGAAGATTCTGAATGCTTCTCAAGGGTAGCCCCACATAGAGAGCATTTCAGTAATCCAATCTAGATGTAACCAGAGCATGCATCACAGTGGCCAGACTTTTTTATTCTCACATCAACCCTGTAATATCAGTTAGGGTGAGATTGACTAGTCCATGGTCAGTCAATGACCTTCATGACCCTAGAAGACATCTGAACTCAGTCTTCCCACTCCTAGTCCAGCATTCTAAACACTATATCATAATGGCTCTCCATCTTCAACTACAATCCTTTGTAAGTTTTTTGGAAGTGAGGCCCACTGAGCTCAGAGGAAATTAATTGAGAATAAATGTGCATAGGGTTGAATTGGCCATCATTAGAAAAAAACAGTTATGATATCTATATTTTAAAGCTACATTTTAACATTCTATAGACATCAACATGTATGCTTTATCTGCCCATTGTCCTTTTTAGTGCCTTTGCCAATGTATTAACCAGATCAAGGGAGTATAACAGCAGCTAAAATCAGTTCAATGATTTAATGAAGTTTCTAAAAAATACTGTATTGGATACTGTATTGGATACACTGTAAATGTATGCAGGTTCACAGATATTGTGAACAGACACTGTAAATGTATGCAGGTTCACTTTCCACTGAATTTCACTTGCCTAAATCTTCCCTTAATACACTCTTATAATGCCATTCAGAAGTGTTCAAGTGTACCTCATTGATTGTCCTTCTTTACCTGGTGTTCTTCTCTGTAATCATTTAGACAGAACAGTAACACCCTGCCCTCCCCCCACAATCATTTTCTGATGGTGTGCATTAAGAAAAAAAAATTAAAACGTCCTCTTACAAAATGGTAGCCAAGCATTCTTTATTTTGCCTGTGGTTTCAGTTCATGAATCTGTAAACATCACAAAAAATACCACTGATGTTTGAACTTAACCATGATTGAATAGCTTCTTTACATATGAGATAAGCTCCTATTGGGTTGACTTGATGTGCTCTAAGCTTCAACTGGACATCATGTCAAACAGCTTTGTACCTGTCCAGTATTTTGCAAGGCTTTCCTGCATAAGTTTCTTTGTATGCTAGGGGTATGAAGTGAAGGCATGTGTGCTGCAAGACCATGGTCAAGTCATTCAGGTGGTCTTCTTCAAGCAAAGATGACTCACAATCAGACCCCTTTATGCCTGTGCCATCAGGATACATTGTTTAAGTGATCTACATTGGGGAGGGTAAAAAAAACACAAATCCTATGAGGCGGTACATGGTGGCATTCATACACTAATTGTTTCTATTCTGGAAAATCCACCCACCTTTGTCATTAGCAAACACTGAGTGAGGCAACTACCTAGGGCAGCGGAAGACACTTCACATCTATACATTACTACCTGTGAAATGTAAGTATTTCATGTAATTCAATATTGTAGAAAACAGAAAATGGGTGAAAAATGCAGGTGTAATTTAATTGTGGGAGAAGCAAATTCAAATGGGGATTTTAAGTCAAAAATTAGAAGCATCCTGAGATTATATGGACAATTGTATTCAGATTCTATGTAGTAATTTTCACCAAAGTTCAGGTGTACAGGTGAGCAAGAACAAAATGCTACATTTACAAAAAGTGTGATACTGTTAGGAGAAGATGTTTTCTGCACACTGCAGACCTATCTGCAGGAAAGGGAAGTAAGATAGTCAAGCTGCATTCTAGGAAGAGGATGACATTTTATGGTGATGGATGAGCTGAAAACAACATAATCCTCAAACCAAATCTCACTATTTGGGCTGGGCTCTCAGTTGCCCTGAGAAATTATTCCTAGCCTTCTCATCTCTTTGGGCATAGCCCAGAGTTGCATAGGGGGTGCTTTTTGAGTGCAGTGTGCAAAATTCCTTTAACCTTTGGTTTTGAAGTCAAGAAGCATCTTGGAGGAAAAATTTGAACCTGTACTCCAAGTTTCCTGACCTGGATAGCCCAGACTACCCTGATCTCATCTGATTTTGGAAGCTAAGCAGGGTTGCACTTGGCTACTATTTGGATGGGAGACCTCCAAGGAATACCAGGGTTGTGAGGTAGAGGCAGGCAATGACAAACCACCTCTGAAGTCTCTTGCCTTGAAAACCCTATGGGGTTGCCATAAGTCAGCTGTGACTTGATAGCACTTTCCACCTCAAATTTAGATTGTCTAGGAAAAGAACTCCCAAACTATGGGGAAAACCCATCAATGGATTAACCAGTAACTGTCCTTCTGTCCTTTCACTAGTATTCTGCCTTAATTCTACCTGCTTATAGATTGTCTCGAAATATCTGTGTGTTCTAGAATGTATGTGTAGTTAATAAAGCTTGTTTAAACTCTTAATCTATGAATTTATATGGGCTGGATCCCTTTGGGGGGGGGGAAATCACTCAAGTAGCAAGACTGCTTGGAGACACTTATCAGATAGTTGGTGCTGAAAGGACAGTTCCAACGGAAAGGGTGTGCAAAGCGAGATTGAATCCTTTTTTCACTCCCACACATGGCATATGCATATCTATTCCAAAAATGGCCCAACAGGGGAGAGAGGAATGGATCAGAGTCAGTCCTGGCCCTCCAGAATACACTAGTGGTAGTAGCTACTCAACAGTATCCCTAGAAAAAAGAATTTTAATTTTATGTTTTAAACAGACCCATTGGTGCTTGGCCAACTCAGTGTGCTAAGCTGAGACCAGGTACAGTGGTGGGAAATTGACAGCTGAAGAAAGCCAGGAGCATGAGTGTCTGTGCCAGGTGCCATGACACATACAGTCTCTTCCAAACTGTAACAAATTTCACATGCTGCAATTTCAAAATTCTGCTTTAGAACTTTTCTCAGTTAAATGGGAATAAAAGAGAAGAATGTAGGAAAGAACAAACATGTGTAACTATTATGGGACAGAAGTCTGGGAAATCTACTCACCCCTGTTTGTGATATTTGTGGCATGTTCAGAGTGGCTCCAAGACCAGTGGTGTCATATAAGACACAATTTATATAAGTACACAGCCTGAACTGATGATACAGCCCCATTTGTTTCAGTTAAAATCACTGTTATTTTTGCCATCAAGTCACGGATGACTTATGGTAACCCCATAGGGTTTTCAGGGCAAGAGATGTTCAGAGGTGGTTTGCCATTGCCTGCTGCTGTGTAGTGACCCGGCGCTTCCATGGTAGTCTCCTATACAAATACTAACGAGAGCCCACACTGCTTAGCATCTGACATCTGATGAGATCAGGCTAGCCTGGGCTATCCAGGTCTGGGCAAAACCATTATATCACACCTCATTATAAAAGTTCTCAAGGTGGTTTACAGTTTGTTATAAAAAACAACTAAACAATTTAAAACACTAGAGTAATTAAAATGAAAATCACTGTTAACATTTCAGGAGTACCACAGGGTCTCTGAGTTCTGTCCCATGAGCCCCAAGTCCACTTCCCTGACTATGGCTGCAACTACTGATCTGTGTCTACAGTGAGAATAAGGAGGAAATGATTGGGTCTCTTTTTCTCTGTTCAACTCCATATCATGCCTGCCCCTTAACCCACTTCCGGTAGCACCAAAGGGACCAGGCGCCTTGGGAATATATTTCTCAGGGTGCCTGGGATTCCAACAACATTTTTCAGGGGTTGGAGAACCTGAGATATTGCCAGAGTAACATTCAAGGCAGGGGAGAGTATGACAGAGACTCAGGCCCAATTTACACCTCCCCTTCTGAAGTAGTTTGACTGCTGTCTTTTCCTACACTCATTTCACACTGGTTTCAAATTTCATTTCCTGGGTCTGAAGAGTACTAAGCAACAGGATTCGTTTAAAGCAGTATAATGCTAGCTTGACCACAGGAGGACAATTAACAAATGTAAACAGTAATTTTTAAACTAGAACAAGTATGGTTTGAAACTAGAAACAGGTATAGATGGGTTTTTTTGAAACTAGAATGATTCCAGTGGGAAAGTCAGATGTAGATTTGACCTCACACACACAACACCCCCCCCCCCCGCTACTGCTGCCATAGTCATAGAAACCACAGAAGTCTCAAAACAATGAGAGTGAGGAGACGTTCTCTGGTCTGGAATGCAATTCCATGTCAGGGGTAGGCAATAATGTCCACCTGTGAAAGTATTAGTTTGTCATCAACCAAAATGGGGTGTGTGTGGCACAGTTGTTGTACTTGACCAGAAACACTTCAAACAAACTAAACTGCTAGCATCTCAAGGATTTCCTTTGGACTTTGCTGGTAGCTTGTGGAGGCCTAGAATATAGATGGTCACAAACCAAACCACAAAGCAAAATTCGTCATGAAAATTTTTAAAACATTTTATGGATAGAGCAGAAAGCAGTAGGGGCTCCCCGCTGCTCAGCTGTTTTGAGATTTCTTGTGAAGTCCCTTTAAATCGATTGCACAAGAAAGCCCAAGACAGCTGAGTGGCAGATAGCAGGCTGCTCCTGGCCATGAACCATGAACTGTCATAAACCATTTTTCCAGTTCATATCCATCCCTAATCTGGAAGGCAATGATAGGCTTTGGTCCTCTCTCCTCAGGAAGATTCATCTATCTGCTTCTGTTGCCGTCTTCGGCCAGTGGCCAAAGACTACTTTGGTTTCATCTGGTTTGTCCTCAATGATTCCTCCTTCTCAAAGAGTTAATGATTGTTTTTATGTCTTTATATGTATTTTAGTTCTGGTTTTAATTGTTTCAATAATGCGTTGTGGTTTTTTAATTAGTTAAATAGTTTTAAAACCCCATTCTAAGTCATAGAACTTGGCTCAGATTGTCCACAAGCCTCTAAAGAACTTTGGTTTCAGGAGCAGTTGTTGAACTGAATTACTGCTGAGAACCGCTCATCTACTAGAGAACCTTTTCTCTATAGTATCTGGTATCAAGAAGAAGAAATCCTTAGCCAAAACCTGCAGATCATTACAGGTCAAAGCTGTCACTTAGTAGAGGCAAAATCATTTGTGTTAAAAAAAACCTTTTCTTTTTCTTTCTTCAACTGGATCAAGTATTTAGGCAAGCAGAAAAGAGATGTTCTGACTTTTTCTCACCTGAATCTAACAACTGGGTTAATAACATGGCCTGCATTTGAAAAAGGAAATTGAAGTCAGTCTTCCATCTGGTTTAGATGCCACATAAAGAAGTTATTATATACCAAGTAATGAGGAGGATTTCATTGTTGGCATGAACAAACCTATCCTTGACTCTTCTTATTTCTAACTTGCAATTTCAGCATGTCCCTAAGTAAGGCCTAAAGATGTGTTAAGTAACTACTATTAGAAGCCAGCAATCACAATGGTAGGGGTGCACTAAAGATATCCTAGCTCTCTTCAGTAAGTGAGAGGAAAAGGTATTGATGGAACTTTCACAGATCAAAAGGAGCTGAGCTGGTATTGTCCTCCTTTAGTGAAACAATACTTGCAAAACATGAATGGAAGAAAAGAATTTCTTATTTTCTAAAAATGGGAAAAACATCTGTAGCTGTAGGAGGTTATAATCAAGATGGTGGCCAGTGTAGAGCTCGGTAACTGAGTTCCACCGAACTCGTGGGAATTTAACTTTAAAACCATTAAAAACCTGGAAAGATAACCTGGAAAGATAACCGGAACAATTGAGCTGAACAACTTACTAGGAGGTGGATGAACTGCCCGAGCTGCCTAAGTCTGACGTGTGACTGGGTGCTGGCCCTGTGACTGGGCATTGTTCCTGGAGCCCAGGAGATGCTGAGGAGATGCCAGTTGTTATTCCTGGAGCTGGGGGAGCTGGGGGAGACGTCGGGGAGAAGCCAGAGTTGGTGTGGTGCCGGGGCCCGGGCTTGGTTTCGCTGCAGTGGAGTGGAGCCTGTGGCTGCCGGGAGATGCTGCGGGGAGAAGTGGTTGGGCTCGCCATTGAGAGCCCCGAGAGCTCTGGCCACTGGATATTGCTGCCGAGGTTCGGAGGCTGAGAGTGTTGGATACTGAATGCTGGCTGCGGGGAGGTGGCCGGGAGAGCCAGAGGGGCCGTGGCCTGGAGGCTGCAGCGGTGTGGGGGGAGCCGCCGAGACATCTGGCAGCTGGGCGTGCTGAGCGCTGAGAGCCTCGGGAGCTGGGAACCACTGACGTCAATGCCGGGAGCCTCGAGGAGCCATGGAAGAGCCTGTTGGGACTTGTGGGGCCCACTGCAGCAGTCGCAGAGCTCGCTGGGGGCAATGCTGGTGTTTCCCCTCACTGTCACGGGGTCCCTCTGGGGCCGGTTGGCCCTCCCCTCCATCTGGCCTGCAATAGCTGGCATTAACTGCAGTGGCCAGCAGGGGACACCCTTGTAGCTTGCCTCTGCCAATGTCAACCAGAGCCACCTGCTGGGGGTCACACTTGATCCCTTCCTTCACTGGCCGCTGTTGGCTGGGGCTAGTCAGCTGGGGCTAGTCAGCTGGTCTGCTCTGGCCATGTGGCCTGTCCTGACAGGCACAGAAACCTTATCATCACCTGTCCCGCCGCCACCACCTGGTGGGTTATAGGGCTCTCAGTGGGAGGCTGGTGGTGCAGGGACGGGACTTTGAGGGTCAAGAGTGGATGGCAGCGACACTGGACGATCTTGGACCATCTGCCAATGCAATCAGAATGTGGAGGTGCCCTAAGCAAACAACTGGCTTGTTCATCTGGCACATGGAGAGACTGGGCTCCCGTTGAGATCTTTTACAGCTCAGGACTGATGCCATCCTCCTACCTGGCAGGTTACTGCCAATATTAGGTGGTTTTTCCCACCCTTTATTTTTGTTGAGTGTTATTCTTGCCACCGAGTGTGGGGGATGGGTGTCAAGAAGGGAGGTCAGGGTGGGCAATGGCAGTATTTGTCTATCTGGGTTGTTAGGTTTTATATTGTTGCTAGTCAGGATCCAGATTTGTATTTATAGAGCTAGGGGGGTTGTTTTATTGTCCTGTTTTAGTATAGGATTAGGTTGGTAGCAGTGCACTGTGGGACCCTTGCCTGAGGTGCATTATCTCCAACGTTCCCCGCTATATCAATCTAGGTGGTTGGCTGGGACACTGCACTTCTGCGTGGAGGCCACCACAGATGGTGGAGCTAGGACTAGGGATACCAGTGCTCCTGGGCAGGGGAAGGTATAGTGGTGGGACAAGGCATGTAATGAATGGAAGGGGGCGGAGAAATAGAGAAGCTCGGCCCCCTTCCAGCCTATGTCCCATCCCAAGGGTGACTGACGGTGGGGCTGGGATTAACCCCCCTCTGACATTAGTGTTGTGCAATGCCAGGTCTATAAATAATAAGACCTTTATCTTGCAAGACTTTTTGTTCGAGCAGGGGGCAGACCTGGCATGCGTGACTGAGACCTGGGTGAGAGATGGGGAGACAGTTGCTCTCTCCCAACTGGTTCTGCCCGGGTTCTCAGTCCTCCACCAATCATGGACTGAGGGGTGGGGAGGTGGAGTGGCATTGTTCATTCAGGAGGCTTACTCCTACAGGGCACTCCCACCACTTAAGCTTGCGGGCATAGAGTGCTCTGGCCTGGTGTTGGATGCTGGGGAGAGTTTGGCTATTTGGGTGGTGTACTGGCTGCCCAATGCACCATCCACTAGCCTGCCATCTCTGGTTGAGGCTGTGTCTGGCTGGGCATTAGAGCACCCTTAGCTTATAGTCTTGGGTGATTTCAACATCCATGCCAATGATGCAGCCTCTGGGCCGGCGATGGACCTGGTGTCAGCCATGGTGGCACTAGGACTCTCCCGACATGTAACAGTACCCATGCACTGGGCCGGGCACACATTCGACCTGATCTTTGTGGCAGGGGCTATGGTGGACCAGATTAATGGCTTGGCAGTACCATGGTCGGACCACTATGCCCTGAAGGCTCATCTGATGGTGCCGCTCCAACCCCGTATGGGTGGCAAGCATATTTTGGCTCACTCGTGGAGTCAAATGGACCCTCAGCAGTTCCTGATGGCTTCAGGGTTCCATGCCCCCTGGTGGTTTGTTGGATGAGCTGGTCGAGGACTGGCAAGGCTGGCTCTCGGCAGCCATCGATGAGATCGCTCCCCGGCGCCCTCTGTGCCCTCGCTCTAAGCAGGCTCCCTGGTATACTGGAGAGCTGCAGCAGATGAAACAGGGACTCAGACGGTTAGAGAGATGGTGGTGGCGAGCTCGCAATGAAGCATCAAGAGCATCGTATAGGACGTTTATGAGATCCTATGAGGTGGCAGTCAAGGCTGTGAAGAGACAATTCTATGCGGCCACAATTGCGTCTGCAAGCTGATGCCCACCACAATTATTTAGAACAATTCTATCCTTAACGGAGCTGCCGCAGGGCAGACTAAATGATAGGGAATTGAATATTGGCTGTGAGGCTTTTGCGAACTATTTTGCAGATAAAATCTTGCTGCTCCGCCACGATCTCCCAGCCATGGTTGAGACAGTTAGTGAACTCGAGGCTCCATGCACGTCTTCTAGTTCCATTCTGGATGGCTTTGGCCCACTCAGCCTGGAGGAAGTCGACAGATTGCTCTTCACTGTACGCCCAACCTCTTGCAGCCTTGATCTGTGCCCTTCATGGCTTAGAAAAGCTGGCCGTGAGGGGTTGCGAGGTGCCCTTTGGGATATTGTCAACAAGTCCTTCGCTGAGAGACTGTTCCCAGGGGCACTCAAGGGGCACTCAAGGAACTATTCCCAGGGGCACTCAAGGAAGCGATGGTCCGCCCTCTCTTGAAAAAACCATCTCTGGACCAGGCCGAATTGGCCAACTATCGGCCGGTGTTCAGCTTGCCGTATTTGGGCAAGATCCTGGAGAGGGCGGTGGCAGTTCAGTTGCAGAGCTTTCTGGATGACACTTCTGTGCTGGACCTGTTTCAGTCTGGCTTCCGGCCAGGTCATGGGATGAAGATGGCACTGGTCGCCCTCATGGACGATCGCTGACGGCATCTGAATTGGGGCAGCACGGCAGTGCTGGTGCTGTTAGATCTGTCGGCTGCGTTCAACGTGGTCGACCACCAGCTACTGATCCACTGCCTCGCCAACACGGGGGTTCGGGGGCTTGCCTTGCAATGGCTCGCGTCCTTCCTCCAAGGTTGGGGACAGAGGGTGTTGCTGGGGGAGCAGACGTCCCAGAGGCACCCGCTGGTATGCAGAGTGCCACAAGGGGCGGTGCTTTCCCCGATGCTTTTTAACATCTATATGCGCCCCCTCACCCAGATTGCTCAGAGACACAGGCTGGGCTGTCACCAGTATACTGATGACACCCAGCTGTATCTGTTGTTGGGAGGCCACCCCAGATGACCTGGATCAGGCACTGCAGGATGTAGTGGGCTGGCTCAAGCTGAGTCAGCTGAAACTGAATCCAACGAAGACGAAGGTCCTGTGCCTGAGTCGGAGCGGGCCGGGGGCAGGGATCCCATTGCCAGCCTTTGGGGGGGGCACCGTTGGTGCCAGTGCCGAGGGTCTGGAGTTTGGGAGTACTCCTGGATGCTTCCTTATCCATGGAGGCCCAGGTAGCAGCCACTGCCAAGGTAGCCTTTTACCACCTACAGCTGATAAGGCAGTTGGTTCCCTTCCTCAAACGCAATGACCTGGCATCAGTGATCCATGCAATGGTCACCTCGAGACTGGACTACTGCAATGCTCTCTACATGGGGCTGCCCTTGTCTCAGCTCCGGAGGCTGCAGCTAGTGCAGAATGCCGTGGCCAGGCTGTTGATGGGCCTCTCAGTGCGAGACCACATCCAGCCTGCACTGAGGGTGCTGCACTGGCTGCCTATAGCATACTGGATCTGGTTCAAGGTGCTGGTTTTAAACTTTAAAGCCCTATATGGTCAGGGGCCAGCCTACCTAAGGGACCACCTTTCCCCGTACATACCCCAGAGAGCACTGCGGTCAGGCACACAACATCGCCTGACCCTACCCGGTCCTAGAGAGGCTAGACTGGTGACCACCAGGTCCAGGGCCTTCTCAGTGGCAGCTCCTCACTGGTGGAATGAGCTCCCGGATGACATCAGGGCCCTGTGGGACCTTTTGCAGTTCCACAGGGCCTGTAAAGTGGAGCTCTTCTGCCAGGCCTTTAATTAGGAGCCGCCACTGGGGGAAGTGGCCCCTGGGAACCTGATGGGTTAATTTCTAGCCTAGAAAATGGGTGCTGGAGACCTTTGGCCCGGGCTTGGGACCTTTAGGTTATGCTGCTATGTGGGATATTGTACTGCCGCTTTTGTGTGTTAACTTCTGCTGATGGACTGAATTTTAAATTTAATTTTAACTTAACTTAATATGTATGAATGGGTTTTAATACTGTTGTTAGCCGTCTGGAGCTGGTGTTTGCTGGGCAGGCGGAATACAAATCCAAAATAAATAAATAAAATAGCTAATTTTAGGAAAATGCTGTTGCTTCCTAGCAATGTCTGGTCTGGATGTCAAGGAAACTCCCCCCTCCCCCAATTACTTTTTAAAAATATATATTTTGAGTAAAAAAAATATAAAGCAAAATAAAAAAATCATGATGACATCATATAATCTCTGCCAACAATTTCTGCCCTTCTCCTTCACCCTCAGTTGCTATCAGATATTCAGCCATATATAGAGACATGGGTCCATTGGAGCGGGAGCGCACAGGAGTGCAGCTCCGGGAGTGAGGAGCCCAGGGGGCAGGCACATGACCAAGCCCCAGCCCCTCCTCGGCTTCCCCGAGCAGTGCAGAGGCTCAGCACCCCAGGGAAAGCCCTACTAGGGTCTTTATTGTTTTTAATGTTTTGTTTTAATATTGATAATTTTATCATTGTTCCTTTTATGACTGTGTGCTGCTTTTCCAGAGACTTGCTAAAGGTGGCATATAAATTTTCTACGTATACCATTTTTTATCTGGGCACATGGCACGTAAGTACTGGAGAAATTTCACCAACCCTTCAGCAGCTTCTACCCCATCAGTTTGGTGTAGTGGTCAGGAGTTGGACTCTAATCTGGGAGAACCGGGTTTGATTCCCCACTCCTCCACATGCAGCTGCTGGTGTGACCTTGGGCCAGTCACAAGTTCTCTCAGAGCTGTTCTCTCATGAGCAGTTCTCAAAAGACCTCTCTCAGCCCCACCTACCTCACAGGGTGTCTTGTTGTGGGAAGGGGAAGGGGAAGGGATGGGTGGTGCACATGTCCTAGGTATCTCAAGTCTACTTGAAACCTGGTGGTTTCAAGGGAGCAGGAAGAGAATGAGGGTGTGTTCTTTATGCTTATTTTTATTGCACAAAGTATTGGATGGGGAAGGGAATGGAGGAAGAGCAGGTCAGTTTCACTCACCTGTGGAGTGGAGCCTGAGGGGTGGGTGTTGCCTTCTGACACACTTCCAGTATGTTGGGGTGCGTGGCATATGCAAATGAGTTATGCTAATGAGCTCCTGCACCTCTTTTTCTACGAAATGACCCCTGTATATAGAGAGGGTTTTTTAAATGTGTGTGTGTACATTTAAAAAATCATGTGAGTAAAAGATCAGAGATACCATAGTAAAATAACAGCAAAGATACAATTAACCTCTGTTTAATAAATGGATATATCTACAAAGCCTAGGAAAGAACAGACATATAACTTTGAATTTTGTCTTTGGGAAGTAGTGGTTGCTTCAGGTCATGGAATATTGCCCACTGACATGGCAACTTGAATCTTTCATTAAACATACACAGCTGGATTCACTCTTAGATTTCCTTTTCCTATTATATCAAACAGGAGCATGGGAAACATCTACTGTTCTTGAATCGACATGCAAATCTCAGTCTGTGTGTGGCCTGGTTGTTTATTCTGCTCCTGTTTGAAATGCAGTATTGGTGAGTTGCACTTTACATTTCCATTCCATGTACAGTTGTCAGATTATCGGGACCAAAGCAAAATTTTGAAGCAAAACTGAAGGCATTGTTCAGCTCCTAAAGATTTCTGAGAGAAGGAAAGCGATTTTTAACAAGCCTACCCATAATTCTCCTTGGTCTGCATGCTTTCCAGGGGCCTCCAGCAAAACTTCATGCTCACTGTTAAATCAGGTTAAGCTATGAGTGGTACCTGTTCCTCACGAGCTTTCACAACGGATCTCCTGGTGGAAGATGGAGCTTGTGGAAAATAACTCTTCAGGCAGTGAACAAATTTGATCATGACTTACCACCAAATATTGCATAGGTTTCAAAAGCTGTCAGATTCAAACTGTGCTATCAAATTTTGATATCAAAATCTTGGGACTGAAATTTGGTTATCAAAATGTGTCTGTTTCACCAGTAAGGGCTGCCAGCTCCAGGTTGGAAAACACCTGGAGATTTTGGGGATGGAACTTGAGGAGGGCAGGGTTTGGGGAGGGGGGGAACTTCAGTGTGATATAATGCCATAGAGTCCACCTTCCAAAATGGCTGTTTTCTCCAGGCAAACTGATCTCTATCACCTGTAGATCAGTTATAATCTCAGGAGATCTCCAGCCACTACCTGGAGGCTGACAACCCCCTATTTACCATCTACACACACACACACACACACACACACACACACGTTGTGGTTTAAGCATGCCTATCTAGAAGTAATTCATATTTAAATGAATATGTAAATAAATATCACTAGGGTCTGGATAAGCAAGTTTAACACTCAAACGTTTGCTGGTTATCTGCTTCCTAGTTTGTTACTTATAGCCCCACAGAAAAATAGTTATTGAAATACGCTCAGGTAGTGAATTACAGTTGTTTTATTTAAAGAAAAATGCAGAGCTGAGTTAGCTAAATATAACTGGGGAATTTGGAAGGCTTTTCTGGATACAGTACCAAAAAAGCTTACCTCAGCGAGTAAGATGAAGCGAAATATTTCTCAGCATCCTATGTATAATGCTATCTACCTGCATTGATTCAAAATTAAAAATGTAACAAACTGCTTGGAAAGGAAGAAAAATAAACAATGTCCCTTCCCCTCCACATATTAAGAGTCCATTAACAATTAGCCAGAAAGGTTACAAACAAAGGTGGGACTCCAGTTCCTGTTATAATTGTGAAGAGAGAATGGCAATAGGTGGCCTCTTTTTCAGTCTTACATGAGGCTACACCTGCCCAGAGTCACTCTGTTCAAGGCACTAGATCCTTATTCTTTTGTCAGCCTATAACAATCTAATTCATTGCCACAGCTGAACAGGTACAAAATAATGACTAATCTAAGGGCATGCAAACCAAAACCTGCGAAGAAGGTCATTGTCATTTTTATCCTGCAGATGGGGGAAACCGAGGCTGTGAAATGGTTTTAATCAAGGCTTCTCTGGTCCAGCAGTTATAGCACTGAACCCGCTGAAGATAAATGCCTTCCAGGGTTCCTCAATCGCTTAGCTTTCAGACATCACACCCGAGTCCAGAGAAAATACTAGTGTGAGATTGTGCCAGTAGATGTAATCCACAACAGGTCTCCTTAAACAGAAAGTCCTTTATTTGCAGAAAAGATCTTGTTGGTCAAATACACTTCTTCTGTTAGTAATGCCCAAGCATAGGAATACAACTGCAATTATACTTGATATGAAAGATGCCCCCCTTGACACCCACCAATCAATTGGGAGGATTATTGGTGCCCAAATATACTGGCCCACGGTTCCCAAGGAGAATGCGGCAAATTAAGTTCTCAGGAAAAGACACTGTTCAGATTTGTGGGGCGGATGTTCCCAAGGAAAAACCAGCAAAAGAACACATAACACCTTTGAATAATATAACACATAACAGGAGGCTTTCAGCTCAAGGCCGTGAGCTAGGAAAAGGCGAACGAGAGATAAGAGATGAGCAAAGCTTGTGAGAAATAGGCATGTGCAAAGTGAGCATTCCAGAGGTGGGGGTCAGTCCACCGATGCTATCTCCCGTCCGGGATCTAGAGGAGTCAAAGTAGGACTCAAAACCAAGGCAAGGTTAAATGGATTATCCGGATAGACGATAAAACCTTAGGCATTGATACATGATACGAACTCAGCAGAGTTATTGATAATACCAGGCAACAGAAACTTATAGCAGTGCTAACTGACAACTAGCTGCAGTCCAAACTCTGTGGGACTTGGATGCTCATGAGAACATCTGGCTGACCAGGGGCTGCCCTGTTCCCTCTAACATCCGGTATAAGTATGCAGAGCTTTTCCTCCTGCTGTTGAAGAGAGTCGGGTGGAGCTCCTCTCATGCAGAGGCAGCTGCGATGGGGTCAAAAGTCTGCAAAATATTATACATATTCCAGAAAATACCTGCACCTATTCAATATGGAAGGCCTTTCTGGGCCTAGGCCTAAACCTTCAAAAAGATCAAAGGCTGGGTGGAGGGGAACATTTGTCATACATTTATTTGAGCTAGTGGGTGGTCGTTACAGAGACAGAGGGAGGCAGCTATACTGCATAAATATTGTTGAACTAACCAGATAGAGAGGAGGAAGCAGAAAACCCTCAATCCTTCAGTGGAAAAAAAATAGATCTCACTGCACAGTGGGTTGAATCCAGCAGCTTTTCCACTGGTGAAAATAGGTGAAGGGATCCTCATTGCTCATGGGAACGATCCCAAGCAGATCTCCTCATAAGTAAGTCCCATATTATTCAATATAGCTATAGCAGGAATAACTTTCCCCTCATTCCCCGCCATGGGCTCAGAGGCCAGCAGAGGGAAAATGTGGGGAGGGCTTGATGGCATTGCTTCAGTGCTCAACCCCACCTCTGGCACAAAACTGGAAACTGTGCAGGGGTGATGCTCTAGAGTTAGCCAAACTGTATGGTTTAGCCATGGAGCTGGGAGCAGAATCTTAGTACGATTACATCACTTCCAGTTTTGCCCTGGAAGTGACATCACGTGCCAGTGCAATGTCTGTGAGCCTGTCCCTGCCCTCCAGGGCTGCAGATGGCATCCACAGGCTTACTCCCAGGAAAGTGACTTTAGGATTGCCTGACTGGACAGAAGGTTTTGATAAGGAGGAGAATTCAGCAAAATTTAGCGGAAAAGCTGGCTGACTTCAACCCAGAGTTACGGGGTTAATTAACATCGGGAGTTGTTTGGGAAGCTCCATGGCTAGCCTACTGACTGTCATTATCAGATGTGAATACTTCTCATCAGCATACAAGTATACAAACCTTTCCATGGGTTCAGTAATACTGAAAAAGATGGGCTAGTGACAGCAGGAAGACAGCCCAAGAAGTTTGTGCTTGTAGGCACCTAGCTTCAAATGTATGCACACAAGTCAGACACAAAGCTTGTTACTGTTATTCCATTTTCTCCTCAACACACTCTTGTTCCCACACAGGTTATCTGGAAAACCTTCATGTGAAACTGAAGTGGAAACCAACTGGCTGACCAACTACAACCACAGACTTAAGCCTCAGTAGCTAGGGCTCTGACCTAGATAGCCCAGGCTAGACCAGTCTCGTCAGATCACGGGTGCTAAGCAGACCCGGCCCTAGTTAGTATTTGGGTGGGACTGGGGGATTACCAAGGAAGTCCGGGATCATTACGCAGAGCCAGGCAATGGCAAACCACCTCTGAACACCTTTGCCTGGAAAACCTTACAGGGTTGCCGCAAGTCAGCTGTAACTTGACAGTTCTTTCCACCACCACCAGTAAGGTTGCCAGCCTCCAGGTGGGGCCTGGGGATCTCCCACTTTTACAACTGATCCCCAGCTGACTGAGATAAGCTCCCTTGGAGAAAATGGCTGCTTTGAAGGGTAGACTCGATGGCATTGTACTATGCTGAGGCCCCTCTCCTGGCTCCATCCGCAAAGCCTCCAGGTATTTCTCAACCCAGACTTGGCAACCTTACCAGCTAGGGCTCTGGAGTGGCAAACTGGGAGACAGCAGGAAACTCTGCCCTTCCTGTTAAGAATAGGATACCACTTTCAGTACTGCAGCACCAAACCACCCTTTGCACCTTGGGGTGGTGCCTGTTTCTGTTTTCTCTCATAATCCTGTTGTTTGCCTTTGAGAGGCTGAACTGGGAGCCACTCAGCAGCTAGAGCTTCTCCTGTCACTTTGGCTCGGTTCAGATATAACACAAACCCCCAATTTCATTAAACTTGACTGTTTGGATGCAGGCCACTCCACCAACTATGGTTAGTAAGGGTACATCACATCCTCAGTTTAAGATCTTCTTCCCAAGTTCTGCTTTTGGTGTCCCCACTTGTACATGTGAACCAGAGATGAGGCTTTTTCAAAGGTGGCAACTTGCCTTTGGAATCTGAACAGTCCCACCCTACTTTCAGTGCCAGACCAAAACATTTCTTTTTACCCAGCCTTTTAACCAATGAGTTCTGTCTTCTAAAGGTGTTTTTGTAGTGTTCTAGCATCAGGACCAGGCCTGTAGCCAAGATTCTTTTAAGTTGGGGGGCATTTAAATTTCATAGGGGGCACTGGCTAATCAAAATAAAGGTAATTTAATCTGGACCATTGCACTGGATAGCTGTGCAGGAATACCTTGCACCCATTGCCACTCAGGGGGCCCTGAGCTGAATGGGAAGTTGTGGGGCCCTGCCAGTAAGTCAGGGGGCCCAGCCCCAAGATGCCCCACTGTAGCTATGGGCCTGATCAGGACCATTTTATGAAAGTTCTTTTAGGCAACTGAAAGTTATTTTATGCTGGTTTTATGCCCTGACCTGTTCTTTGTGTTACACCTGAACTGAGTCTCGATGCCAGGAAAACATCACCTGTTAAATTTCTGCCTAATGGACGGCTGTTAAAATCATTAGTATGCAGCTATGGGAAGGAAGCTGGCAAGTTGGCAACTGCATTTGCCCTGCAGGGCAATCAGGTGGACCATTGCCTTGGGTTTTGTGCATAGTGCTTAGCTGGAACATTATAGTTAATCGCAACTGCAGAATGACAAAGAAGATGATGTGCCAGATCTGTCACCTTGGATCCAGTACAAGATGCTTCTGTTAGAGCTAGAAATTCACAGAGCATCTGGTCTGGGCAGACATACACATTTGTGGTTATCCCTGAACTCTGTCCTGCGGTGCTTCTGCTTTCAAGTGGCAAGTTCAAACATTTTGCGTAATGAAGTGGTTAAGTGAGCTTTACAAAAGCTCAAAGGGGGTGGGCAGGGAAACGTGGTATTTACATAAGCAAAATGGATGCAAAGTGCAAATGGCTACAGCTAACCTGAGCTTCAGAAGAACGCCAGCCAGATCTGAAAGCTTTGCAGGCCTCTCTTTCCTTTTCCATTTATGTAAACACTATTTCTTTGATCTCGTGCTCAAGTTTTATTGTTTCAGCATGATCACTCAATCAAGATGCTGTCAGCTAGCTTCCTTTTTCCCCAATTTCCCAGAGCCCCTTAAATATTTTGATATGCAGGAGTTATTAGTTCTTGAGTCATGCATTGACTCTCCTGGGACGGAACCTCAAAGAAGAGATTCAAAGGGACCCCAAGAACTTTGCTCCTGGTTAAAATCATGCCATGCAGTAGCCCTCCACAACTGCTGACCTCCCAAGCTGAATGCTGCATACTGCATGGATTGTGGCCTGTCAGGTGCTTGACAACTGTCCCATTTTCATGACATCTGAAAAACAGCAACAGTCCCAGGCTAGGACACCCCCCCCCTTTAATGAAGAAGGAGGAGGAGGAGGAGAGGAACAGGAGGAGGAGGAGAAAGAAGAAGAAATTGGATTTACCCCCTGCACTTCACTTGGAGTCTCAGAGCAGTTTACAATCTCCATTCCCTTCCCCTCCCCACAACAGATACCCTGTGAGGTAAACAGGGCTGAATGAGCTCTTTTGAAAACTGCTTTTGAGAGAACAGCTCTGGGTGAACTTGTGACTGAACCAAGATCACACCAGCAGCTGCTTGTGGAGGAGTGGGGAATCAAACCCGGTTCTCCCAGATTAGAGTCCGCGCTCCTAACCACTACACCAAACTGGCTCTAATTTGCTCCTATTTTTTGCTGTTTTCTTTAAATCAATGTAGTATATGGACCAATGACATTTTTCATGGTGATAAATGGTGGGGAAAGCTTCACTGGCTTTGTGCGTCTGTGGCTGTTATTGTACACTCAAGAGAAAGCACCACAAAAATGGGGCATGCTTCCTAAGTAGAGAGCGAAAGCCGGTTTTATTGAACCATATGAGAAGGCAAGACTCACTGGAAAAGATAACAATGCCAGGAAAAGCTGAAGGCAGCAGGAAAAGAGGAAGACCCACCATGAGATGGATTGACTCAATCAAGGAAGCCACAGCCTTCAGCTTGCAAGACCAGAGCAAGGCTGTTAATGATAGGATGTCTTAGAGGCCATCAATTCATAAGGTTATTGTTAGTCTGAAGAGGCTTGATGGCACATAACAGACACACAAGCCTGGAAGACTGTATTCAGCTTGGGGCTTGGGAGGGCAGGTCCCAAGTTGGGCAATCCTCTTATAGGGTCATGCTACAGCCACAGATCATGCCCTGAAAGAATCAGGTTGGCACCCAGCTTCAATAGAAATCAGGGACAAAATCTGCATTGATTTTAATGGAGCAGGACTGCAGCCCCAGAACGTTTTCTGCACAGATCACTTATGTTTAGCAGCAAATTCTATGTATCCATTTGCCCTCGTCCCTCCAGAGGAAGGAAAGCATGCCGAGCTGTTTTGACATATGCAGCTCATTATGTATCTCAAGGAAAGGGCTTGCATTTAAGCTAATATACTTCTGCTTTACCTTCCACTCTCAAACTCTCTTTGCTAAGTGTTTCTCCACTTGGATGAGTAATCTGTCCAGGTCTTTTTTGCCTGCAGGAGACTGAAGCAGAGCTATAATTGTGAGCCCAACACCCATGGGTACCTGCTGACCGTGATATATAGTAAATTACTTAGTTTGCAGGGGAGGAGAAAGTGGCTGCACCTAACCAAACATAATCAGGCCTGTCAGTGAGTGGGACAGAGAGCAAAATTGTTCCACAACAAAAAAAATCTGGCAGTAATTTAATTTCTTATGCCATTCTTTTTTGTAATCTCTCCCCCCCTCGCCCCAAATTAAGTCTCTCAGCCAAAAGTGGTCTTGTGATATTAAAACAAAATTTGAAAGTAGACCCTACCCAAATTGTAGACCAGAGGAATGTGAAACGTATTTACACAGCCCTGAAGGTAAATAATGTGATAATTTATTACTTTGGCAATTTTTAAATTAAAGACAAAAGCATATGGGTTGAATCCAGCTAGGTTTTTCCCCCCCATTCAGTTTCACCTAATTCCCCTCTTTACTCTGGCCCCCATCCTATATGCCTGTCATCTATACAAGTCCCATAGTCCCCAGCACATCCTTATGTTGGTCAAAGGGGAACCTCTCCTCCTTTTTCCTCCAGCAGAAAAGCTAGAAGAATCCAACCCTATTTGTTCACCTCTCTGAAAATTCAGAGATTTTATAAGTTTTGTGTTTTTTTAAAAAAAATCATTTATTTTACTGAATGCTTGTGGCTGATGTTAGATCAAAAGGAAGCAAGACATAGAGGTTCAACATGCTTCAAAATATAAACTGTTGGAGTTCCCCCCCCCCCCAAGCTTTCAGGATTCCAAAGCCCGTTTTGCCACATTCAAACTTTAGAGCAGTTTCAGAATTAAGAACCCATGTCATATAGGCCACGGCTTCACATCAGAGTATTGGGAAGTGTGAGAGTAATATAGTAACACTATTCCTACTTTTCTGTGAGTAACATATACTCCATGTCAGTCTTTGAGGGGCTTCTGCACTGTGCTTTCCTCAGGCCTCAGAAGTACACAGTTCAACATATCCAATCTGAGTGAATCAGTCAAACTTGAGGCCTTGTTAGTCCCAAACTCAAAAACATGGCACAATGGAAGCTGAATATGTCAACATATCCAGTTTCCTATCCATCATTGTACCTATTTTTCTCAAATAATTTCTTCTGTACTTTTCTTTGACAATGAAACAACAAACCAATGAGAAATATTGAGAAAGGGAGCTTCAGTTCAGACACCACATAAAACCATGGTTTAATTAGACGAACCATAGTGTAACTGTCAGTACCCAGGCCATTCCACTAACTATGATTAGTCAGGATATGCCTAATAAGGATGTGAAGCCATGGTTTGATGTAGATTATTAACTAAACTGTGATGTGTGAAAATAGACCTCTTGACTTAATTATAGCTTGTTCACCTCAGTACAGGCTGAAAAACTGGAAGATTCTCTGTGTGGGA
Source organism: Lepidodactylus listeri (assembly GCA_029233225.1). NCBI lineage: Eukaryota > Metazoa > Chordata > Lepidosauria > Squamata > Gekkonidae > Lepidodactylus > Lepidodactylus listeri. The sequence goes on along the minus strand of JARCFY010000001.1, from coordinate 51,439,428 downwards.
AAAGAGCACAGGTGATGAAACTAGCATGAGCCAAGGCAAACCAGGATGTGTATGATTGCCTCCAAGCCCAAATCCTGGATTTGCAGACTAATCATAGTTAAACCATGGTATCATGTTACAGCCAAATAGAGCAACAGTTCAGAAAACTTTCTCCTCATAGAGAGTGTGATTGAGCAGAGTTGCCATCTGAGGGGGAAACCTTCGGGTCTGTGGTTTGTGCCATTTATAGCAGGTTGGTTTCAAGACAGCAGGTAGGGTTGCTATCCATCAGATGGGGACAGAATTTTTCCTGGAATTACAACTGTTCTCCAGACTAGGAGAGAAAATGGCAGCTTTGGCGGGTGGACTTTATGGTATCACATCCCTGCTGAGTTCCTTCTTCAGCTCTGCCCTTAAATCTCCAGGAATTGCTAAACCCAGAGTTGCCAACCCTATCAGCAGGTGAAGCTCTTAATGGCATAAAGGTAACTGTTTTCACCTGATAATATCTACACTTCCGCATCAGGAGCTATGGGGGGGGGGGAGCTGGCAACCAGAGGAACTAAGTGTTTTTACATGCCCCGTATAGTATAGCGTATTAAGGCCACAGGATACCTGATACAAGAGTTCCAGGGCATGAAATCCAGACACATGGTCTGGCGCTATAGCTATAGTTTTTGATCTGGATGAGTATCACAGCTTTGAGAAAAGAGGGTTAAGTCTCCTCTGTACTATTTCCCCAACTGAAAATATGCCCCCTGGCTGTTTTAAGCTGTAGTACAGGTAAATGGCTGGCACCCATATTCTGACTGCGTTTTTCCCTGCCATGGCTTGAAGAAGACTGGGAGAACACATATATTTTCTATCAAGAAAATAGCATGAGGGTGAGTGTTAACACCCCACCCCCCATTCCCCAGCACTGCAGCTATCTAGAATGGGCTTCCAGGGATTTGTTTGCCAGTCTCTAGGTGAGGCCTGGAGATCTCCTGGAATCACAACTGATCAAATTAAAAAAAAAAATCTCCAGATGACAGAGATGAGTTACCCTAGAGAAAAGGGCAGCTTTGGAGGGTGGACACTATGGCATCACATCTCTGAACTCCTCCTAGAAATGGCAGCCTGAGGATCCCCTAGAATTGCAGCTCATCTCCAGACATAGGCATAAACTATGGGCGGCTCGAGGGCTCGAGCCACCCTCGAAATTTCCCGGGGGAGACTCAGCCCCCCCAGCAAAATGGAATGCCCACCGCTGCGCCTTCCCGCCGTCGCACCACCGCCAGAGCAGCGCCACCACCAGAGCTGCTCTCCCCACCCACTTCTCTCTCCGTCCCTCCCAGAAAGTGGTGGTGTGGTGGCTCTGGTGGCCGGGACATTGCCACGGCAGTGGCTCTGGCCACAGTGGGGACATTGTCCCGGCAGCAGCAGCGTGGCAGCAACTCTGGCAGCAGCAGGGGGACACTGCCATCATGCCTCCCCAGGAGCCACCGCTGCAAGAGACTCCCCCCCCGGCTCCCCCGCACCCACTCCCTCCCTCTGAGGGGTGCGTGGGAGCCAGGCGGGGGGGAGAGGTGGCGGCAGCAGGGACATGGTCCTGGTGGCAGCGTGCACACTTTACGTGCAAGAGAGAGAGCCCCCCCCCCGGGAGAATGGAAAGTTTACATCCCTGTCTCCAGAGGACAGAGATCAGTTCCCCTGGAGAAAATGGATGCTTTGGATGATGGACTCCATGGCATTATGCCCCACTAAGGTCCCTGTCCTCCCCAGGCTCTTTTCCCAAATCTCCAGGAGTTTCCCAACCTGGATCTGGCCATCCTACCCTCCATCCCCCACTGATAGCCGGGGGGGACCTGGCAACCCCAACCCCTCCCCCTCCCTAAACACCATCATCCCCAGGCTCTGCCCCCAGATATCCAGGAATTTCCTAACCCAGAGTTGGCAACCCTATGGTGCAGCTATTTTAGGACTAAATTACCTATCTGGAATTTTGTCCTGATTGACAAGTCAATCCTTGCATGTGATGGATGGTCACCAAACCTTTTTTTTTTTTAAAAAAAAAGCAACAACCAGGATTTGGAATTGATAGAACCGAAATATCTGGCACCATTCCCATTCTTCTGAACTTCACCAGTACATCTAGCCTTGCACATTTTTGTTTTGTTCTGATGCTTTCTAAAGCCTGCACATGTTATGTTGACATGTACACCTCAGTTTTAAAAGGTTTTGCTGTATAGTATAAAGTGGAAATGAGGCAAATAGATATCTGCAAACACCTTTACCGTGCAGGTACACTTCAAGGAGATCCAGGCCTGGCTGTAGCTTACTGTTGAGTCTGCTGCCAAGCAATGTGTGAAAAGGGCTTGAACTGCTTTACTTTCCCCTTAATTAATCCTCTTGTTATGCAGGCTTATTTTTTTACTAGATGTAATATTTCCTTAAAAGGAGATGCAGCCAAATAATACCTTTTTTTTAGCTTTTGGAACTGGGTGAAACAGGCTAGGTAAATTTTTATTTTTTTTTGAATGTACAAAGCTGTGCGTGAAGGTGGCTGGGCTGTTATTAAAATTGCATGCCACTCTTATGGCTTTATTAACAATTTAGCAAAAGCAGTCCGGAATAAGAAAAAGCAATAAAAAGGCGGGGAGGAAAATCATTTCAATCGTGCCAGGTTTCAGGACTCTTTAAAGGAAAATCAGAACATTAAGCAGCGGTCAGACACTTGGACCTCATTTGGGGAGTGCAGGAGAAGGCATGGGAGCTGAAAATAGGGAGCAGTTGGTCTCTGAAGCATTCCAGCAGCTGCAGAGTACCTAACACAGCTGCAGCAGTCAGTCTAAACAGCCTGAATGCAGAGATAGGGGATTGTCTCGAAGTAAGTAGGACAGCTGGCAAGGCAGAGCGAGCCTTGTTAATTTATCTTCTGTCACCTCGAGTGGATAAGCATGGAGGTGGACATGATGCAGGGCAAATAAATCCTGCACAACTCACATAAAGTCAGCTAAAGGCAGCAGATTTTTGTTTGCTTCATGCATGGAAATGCTGACACACCCATCTCTTTGATGAACTAGAATTGCTGCTACGGGGCAGACCTCCTTGGAACTCTACAGCGAAGAACAGGTGCTTCTGAAATTCTCCTCGTCCACTTCTCTATTCAGATCTCAGTTTTGTGAATCACCTGGTTTGGTTTCCAAAGTGGAACAGATATATTAAGTATTTTCCAGTCTGGCTGTGTGCATCTTGGTTAATTTCCAAAAGCTTGTTCAGAACACTCGGTATCTCAATTCATTTGTTAGCTGTACCTACATCGTCCTCTCCTGTTTCTCACTGATTTTACAAGTACTATGATCAATCGTATGCTAAGTGAGCTGCCATCACATTTTCTATCTGCTTCAAACAACCAGAAGAATATAATGCACATTTCTTTTCACTCCAAGGCTTTTCAGACATTACAGTAATGTGTACTTGGAGCCCCCAGCCAAAAGTAATGGGGTGGAGCCTGGGGAGGGCAGGGTTTGTGGAGGGGAGGGACCTTAGTGGGGTACAATGCCATAGAATCCACTCTCCAAAGCAGCCATTTTCTCCAAGGGAACTGATCTCTGATGTCTGGAGATCAGTTGTACATCCAGGAGATCTCTAGACTCCACCTGGAGCTTGGTCACTAGGGTTGCCAAACAACTGTTGGGAAACAGAAGAAACCAAGTAGCTCCACCCCTGGCCCCAGTAACTCACTAACATAGCCACCAAAGCTGCAAACCAACTACCACAGGTGGACTTGTGACTTTCCAGTCATTTCTGTGATCATTTACATCAATCACAGGGTAATACAAGCAACAGATCTTTCAAATGCTTTTGGCCTGTTGTAGGACTTCATTATAAAAGTCAGTGGTAATTTACAAACACCGTTCCACATTGTCCCTATTGTACAATGATCACAGGATGAAGGAGAAACATTCTGTTCCTCCCTCTGACTATTGACATGGTATGTCAGTACACAGAAAAAGTGCATGACTAAGGACAATTTCTGCTGGTCATGTATCACCATGTATCACATCATGATGAAATCTGGCAAAAAGACCCATCCGGGAGACCAACAAAGATGGAAATTATCAAATCACAATATAGTGGGGTACAGAGACCTAAATAGAATAGAATATACTTTATTGTCATTGTACATAGTACAATGAAATTAAAAAGTGCCATCATTCAGTGACTCACAACATATAATCATGTGCACTCACACAGACATTCACTACTGCTTCTCCCTTGTGATTTACATAGCAACCAAACCACTGTTTCCCCCGGATTTCGGTCTCATGCAGCATTCAGGGCAATAATAGCTCTCGAGTAAAAACTGTTTTTTAGTCTATTTGTCCTTGTTTTGATTGTCCTATATCTTCTGCCCGAAGGCAGCAGTTCAAACAAGGAATAGGCAGGATGGGATAAATCCTGTAGGATGTTCTTCACTTTTTTCAGACATCGAGAACTGTACAGTTCCTCCAGAAGTGGGAGAGGACAGCCAATTATCTTCTGGGCTGTGGTGATGACTCTCTGGAGTGCTTTCCTATCTGCAACCGTACAACTAGAACTAGACCCCTGAAATACTCATATTCCTCCCTTGCTCTCAGTAGTTAGCAAGACTCTGTCCAGAAGTGAGACAGGGCAGGTGAAGATAGCAGGCAACTAGACTTCTTCAGCATGAAGATATGGAAATTATATGGCAGGGCAATAGCTCAGTAGTAAACCATCGGCTTCACAAGAAAAAGGCCCCAAGTTCAGTCCCCAGCATCTCCAACTAAAAGGGTCCGATTGTTTGATTATGTAAAAGACCTCTGCTTGAGATCCTGTAGACTCACTGCCAATCAGGGTAGAAAATACTAACTTTGGTAGACCAATGGTGTGACTCAGTAGAAGCAGTTTCATGTGTTAATGACTGTATCAACTCTAGAAGTCTATCAACTCTAGAATTCTTTTAGAAGTTGCACAGGTTGCTATCAGGATGGCAACCTTATTCCAATCACTACATTTGCCTACAACCTACCCTAAGTTATGGGTAGCAAGACAGGTTTCAGTGAGGAGTGAGGTTGGTATTTTCTTTATTTTTATTGTAATATTAGAATTGAAAAGACACTGGTCTGTTTCAGCCCCAAAACCAAAACAGACAAACAAACAAAAGACCCCTGATATCTACATTTAACCTTGTCTTTTTATCTCAAACCACTCAATTCTGGGGGGATGTTATTTTGGAATAATGTCTTTAAAAATTCACAATCTCTACATTTCTGCAAGTAACACTAAACTGTCATCAGCTAGGACAGGAGGGCCAGGCGTGATATGGTCCATGGGGTCACGAAGAGTCAGACTTGACTGTACAAGTGAACAACAAAAAGAAATCCATAATGATTTTTTTTACCTTGTGTCATTAATGGATTTGCACAGGAAATTAAATGCATACACTGCTATACTGAAGTCCTGCTTTACCCCAAAATTAAAAGTAAACCCCCTAAAAAATTTAACTTACAACTTAATACAGTGAGCAGCTGTGGAACTCCGAGGATGGCTGTCACAGTGTGATAGTTCTGAATGTAGCTGACATGTATAAAGTGCCCATAATATCATCTCATCTGAAGTTTATTTTAGAAAGTGAAATGTTTGCAGATGGCAGTGATTGCTACCAGTTACAATTAATCTGTTTTCAGGAAGTAAGTGGGAGTCAATGATACAGTGCCTTTTGCTGGCATTTCTTATGACATGCACCATTTTTTCGCTCAAGCCTTCATTAGGAGAATGCAACATTAATCACAGCATATTCCTTCACATTATCGCAGGCAGAGGCATGGAATTTTTAAAACATTCATATTGTATCACTGCTCCAAGACCACAGCTGAATGCCAACTAGCAAATGGTGTCCTAAGCATAATGACCTAGAATCTTGAAAAGTAAGCCTGACATGCCACCCACACTCACAGCTGGCCAGTTTTGGGCCCTTGGCCAGTTGCTATATATTTATATATATGTCTGAGCACCAGATCTGGAGGCTTGTTGCCAAAATAGTTTAAGCAAAGCCCTTACTTCTTAAGTATAAATTCAGCCACACACCTTTCATTCATAGAGAGTTCTAGAAATGTATAACCCTCCAAGTGCAAGGAGCTCTGCTCCAATTCACCTTTTCACAGGCTACTGCATTAAAAAAAAATGCAGAGTGTCTGTATGGGCTTCATAAGTTATATCAAGGCTGGAGGGTGGATGGTGGTAGTGGCCAAGCAATGTGGTGATTTAAACCATTTTGGGTACCCACTGGGGAGAACGGTGAAATTATAACGAAGTGAATGAATGAATGAACAGCTTACACAATGGTAGAGTAGTATCATGCACCATGTGCAATAATGTGTGGATCAAATAATATGTGATCAAATGTTACACAGTTGGGTCTATAGTGTTTGGTAGTTCCATCCACTATGGAACATTATGTCCATTATGCATATCAAGGTAGACTAAGAGTGCTTAATCCTGCTGCCTACTGTATATGGATGCTATTCAAGTAAGGCTGTGTTCACACATACTAAATAATCCACTTTCAATCCACTTTCAGTGCACTTTCCAACTGGATTTTACTGTGTGAACTGGCAAAATCCAGTTGGAAAGTGCATTGTAAATGGATTGAAAGTGGATTATTTAGTGTGTGAACACAGGCTCAGGCAATACAAAACCAACTAGAAATCTTTCAATCTACCCATAATATTAGTGGAATGCTTGTAGAAAAAATCAGCTTAGGAGATATATTTAAGCAACATATAAATCTATAGAGAAAGAGGTCATTAATGATTTTCCCAGTAGGTGACCCATCAATATCAACACAGCTCACTAGCAGTGTAATATAACGTGATCAAAAAACCCAGAACATTTGTCAGACCTTTAGAAGACTGCTATATATTGCTGCTGGGCTACATATTGCAAGTTGTTTAGGTCTAGTATGCTAGACCAATGACGAGGCTACAAAATGCTACTTTAAACTATCTAAAGTTTCACTGGTTCAGAAAATAATCTAAAATTTAAAAGTAGCAATAAAATCTGGATACATACATATGTGGCTGGGCGACATCCTGTTCTGTTTTTGATGTCTCAAATAAAGTCATCTTGTGCATTCTTGACAGTAGAGGTGCAGAACAGGGGGGAGGAGTATGAAAAATTGCCATCTTTCACAGCTTTGGCTCCGTTGTCTGGCATAATTAAGTCAACAGTTTGCTGGTCATCTTCCAGGCACTTTGACAACTGTTCTCTCTCTGCCACCAGGAAATTAACTGGACTGTGCATTTCCCAAGAGGCTTTGTATGCAGAGCTTGCCGCCCTTGACCTCTTGCTCACTTTTCTCACAATGCGGTAATAGACAGTAATGCTCAGTGGAAAGATGCTCTCAGGTCATTTGCTTTATCACAGGCAAGCCATCGGTGATGTTATTAATGGTGATAACATTTGTGAGAACCCATTACTTCTGGGCCTTTGTAATACAACTGTTAACATTTCTCCCCCATAGCTAATAGACAGCAGCTGGAGAATAAAGACCTTTTACCCATCAACCCAGATTGTTTCTCAAACAACTGAAAGCAGGGGAAAAAAACCACTTGGTGTGTTTTGACTTTATTGTTCCGAAACATAAGCCTTTCCAAAGAAACTCATTTTATTTCGGCAAGCAATGCAAATGGTAAAAAATTCCCATGATCTAAGGACAAAATTATGCAGGGGTTGGAAATTGCTTTAAAAAAAAAAAAACTTATCAGAACTCTTGGAATCAATGACTGCTTATCAACCAGACACGTATGAGAATTTTAGGGTGTTCCCAGATGGGAAGTTTTGCACTTGTGCTTGATGTACAAACACCCAATCCACAGAGGGGCTGTTGTCTGGAAGTGCCCTTTTCTCTCTAATTGACAAAAGAGACCATACTAAAAAAATATCAAGAGTACTGATTTTTGCATTCTAGATCCGTACATGATAATCTTTATACTGTTCAGGTTTTTAAAAATCATGCCCTACTTATTCTGTTACATTCTTTTCTCTGGAATGGTTAAAATAGCCAGAATTCAAAAATAATAAACATTATACAACATTAAAACAACAATGAATATATTTTTATTTGTGCTTGCTGTCTGGTCTCTGCCTCTGTCCTTTCACGTTTCCCTCCACAGCCATGACATGAAAGCTAAATATACAAACAAGAAGTAAATGAGCTGATGAAGCATGGTAATAGTGAAGTCGTTGCCCATAATTAAAAGCTAGCCATGACTCTATAGGTGGCCTTAAGTGATTTTCTAAATCCCTAGTATTGTACTGTCGTAATCCAAGCCCATATTACAAGACAGTCACAAGTATTATACAGAACTGTTTTGAGTTTTTGCAAGTATTGAACAATGCAGTCAAACAATCTATGGCATTAGCTGTTCTAACAAATTTTGAGGGCGAAGCATGGTCTAAGATCTCCACATCAAAGACCGTTCAAGAAACAGACTTTTCCCCCCAAAGAAATGAGATAAATCTTCCAACTGGAAAAAAGCACTAAAAGCAGAGAGCAGAATTCAGAATGCAACAACAGGCAAAATTGTCAAGTGGGTGATAAGTATGTGCCTCTATTAAACAGTTGCCCAGACAACCAGCAAACAAGAATGGGAGCAAGGAAGAAATAATTAAGTACCAATGCAGAGATGGCTGAACAAAAGCCTTATTTATCTACCCTGCTTTAATCCCAGCCTTAAAGTCTCCATGATGTACACACCTATAAATTTTATTTCCAATTGAATTGGCCAGATATGGAATTTTTTACTGTACATGAATTAAAATACACAGCCCTTGTTATGTTTTATTTTTAAAAAAAATCATCAAGTGAACCAGATGCCACTATTAAAGCTTGTTCCCTTCACAGATTCATAACCTCAATGTTTGTCTGAGACACTGAGTTCTATGAAGTCAGTACAAGGAATGCCATATTGAATATTACAGGACACCAAGTACATGTAGGGGGATGCAGTGGCTCAAGTGGTTAAGATGCTGAACTGCAGACCAGAAGGTCAGTAGTACAGTAGTTCGAGACCCAAGTGCTGCATGATGGAGTGAGCTCCTGTCTCTGGTCGCAGCTCCTGCCAATCTAGCAGTTCGAACGCAAGAAATTGCAAGTAGATAAATAGGTAGCACTTTGGTGGGAAGGTAACAGTGTTCCGTGCACCTTGGCGTCTAGTCATTTCAGCCACATGACCACAGAAACATCTTTGGACAGCACTGGCTCTTCGGCTTGGAAATGGAGATGAGCACCACATCCCTACAGTTGTATTCGACTGGCTTTCAAGCTAGGGAAATCTTTACCTTTACCTAAGTACATGTAGACCTATTGACCAGCACAAGAAAGCCTCTTCTTAGACTGACAAAGAAATAGATATTAAATGTTCTTCAGGAAACTAATAAAGTTACCAGAGTATTTGTATACCCATAACATGACATACATAGAGGTTACAAACCACTTAAAACATAGTATTTGAGTCTTATCAAACTAAAAGGAGCTTAAGTTAGCTGCAATGGAAATTAAGTATGATTAACCTTATTTGGATCTGGGAGAAAGTGAAAGCAATAGTGATTTATAGACATGCTATGGTTTGGACCATTTGAATTAAAAGCATAAGTCACTCAGGAGGTGGATACTTTCTGTCTTCCTATTTTCCCAGTGTGCCACTGCAGCTCTCCGGGCAGTGATGCCAAGACTGGAGGACACTCATAAGCAGAACATGAAGGGATGAAATGAGGGTGAGGAATGGGCAAAACTCCCATTCTGGGAATTCTTTCCTCATCTATGAACAAAGTTAGTATGAGGAGGATGCTCTGGCCAATGGAAGAGAGAAGAGGACCAATTTTACCCAGTTCCATTTCTTTTCTCTTTTTTTGTAAATAAATTTTTATTATTTTTTTACTTATTCAGAATTTTACATAGTTACTTTCAAAATATTATCATCATTATCCGATTTTCTATAAAACTATGTATTCCAATTACATTTCAAAGCCTTTAGGACTTCCCGCCTCACCTATACCGTTATATATATAATAGCAATTATAAAGATTTAAAAGTATTAACTCTTACAGGTAACATATTTGGTTATAACAATAAAAAAGAAAAAGAAATTTTAAAACATTTAAAAGAATTATCTAAATATCTGTAATATGTATTCTAGTCTCCATTCTTGTCATTTCAAACATCCAGTATATTTCTCTTTAAAAGGATTGTTTCTTCTTTTAAACATCTAAAATCAATAGTTAGACAATGTAAAGATATTATTTTTCATATCCCAATGTTGTATTCTTTCAGGTCTTTCCATTCTTCTAGAAACCTTTCTGAGTCTTGATTATTCAATTTTCTTGTCCATTTGTCCATTTCTGCCATAAATAGCAATTTTCTCAACCATTCCCATATGTCTGGAGTTTTTTTGACCCAGTTCAATTTCTTAACTGCATAGCTGCTGTGTCACTTTATGGCAATTCCAAGGATTGTAAGGGGCCGCTGGAGAAGGGAAATACTGAGTCAGTCCACCTCCATGAGCATCTTGTGTTTGTGGTTCATCAAATCAGTCATGATCCTACCACTTCAGTAAGCTAAGCATGGAGCCTTCCTGTGGACTGAAGAGGCTCTTCCTCAGAAGGAAGGCTCTGAACTAAGTTGAATGGAGTGACCAGGTAGAATCTATCTATGATGGATCCAATAATGGATTATGATGCTTCCACTGAAACTGATGGGACAAGTCAGACATGACAAATTTTAGTCCCATTTCTTTCATTAGAATTTAGTCATATCTAATTTTGGCTACAGCCAGGATGGTAACTCCATTTTCTGCCCTCTATAAGAGACTTTGGGCAGTAACCGAATGGAAGGAAGGAAGCACCCTAATATGATAAATGTAGGTCTGATGATACTGGATTAAAAATTAATCATCATACTCCATTTAACAAAGGAGAGAGGGTAGAGGTCACTTGGCTGTAAATTATATGGCAATTCTTTAATTATTAAAAGGCATTTTCGGTGGGAAATCAATGTTAATATTAAACATGATACTGAGGTAAGGATTGAAAATCACTTTCAAAAACTAATTAATTGGAAGAAGGCTTCAATAAAATTTAATATTAAGACAGGCGTGTACCCTGTAGAACAGGCCTCTACAACCTGTGATGCTTCCTTAAAACTGACTACAGTCTATTGGGCTCTGAGAAGAAATTTGAAAGTTGTCTGCTTTGAATAAAACATCCCTATTTTGATTTTATTTCTCTCTTGTGAGAAAAAAAACCCCATCATGAGTCAGTAGGTTGGATCCTATGGAGGATTTACCTGCAGCTTTTGATACACTATGCCATATTGCTGAGGAATTTGGGGGCAGAAGTATAGATCAGGAGATGTGCTTTGGACTGGTTCAAATAATTCTTCATGGACTGGAATCAAGGGGTTGCCATGGATGACCAGTTATTGCCAGTGGAGTTCTACAGGCTGCACTCCTATTCTCCTAGGCTATTCAACCTCTACATCAAGTCCTCAAGGTCAACTCAGAGACTCCAGTTGGTGCAGAATGCCACAGCTTAGCTATTATCAGGAGCTTTGCAGAGCATGCATATGACTCCCATTCTGCAGGCTGCCTGTCGTGGCTGCCTGTCATTTACTGGCTTCAATTCAAGGTACTTGCTATCACATACAAAGCCCCTCATGGCCTTTGAACCCCATATCTGCTGGATCACCTCTCCCTCATGCTACCCAATGGTAGCTTTGTCCATCTGAACAGACCCAACTGCAGGTTATGGTTGTTGTTAGCCATTGAGTTGTGTTCGACTTTTGGCAATTCTATGGGCCAGCTCTTTCCATGTTTTCTGATCTTGTATTTTTTTTTTTTTAGTTGTTCCATGTTCAGGCTGGTGTTGACTTTTATGGTGTCTAGCCATAGTTCTTTGGTGGCCAGGATTCCTTTTGCTGCTAACCAATCTCTCTTATATAATAAGCTATTTTCAAGTGGCAAGATTCCATGGGGCACCATATCAGTTGGCTGCAAGGACTGCCACTCAAAAGAGGTCCCTGGCCACTAGCTGCATTCCCTCGCTGTGTTGCCTCAGTCCCTCCCACAGAGCCACCGGCTAGTGTCTCGGCCTCAGTCTGGAGGGAGCCGGCGAAGAGGATGGACTGGGTGCTGGGTCCACTCTTTTCTTCCGCCCACTGCCAGGTGGGTCTAACTGTCCCCCCAGTGGCCTGCTTCTGTCAGTAAAAAGACAATGGACTTCCAGCATAACCCCTCCCCTGCCCACTGCCAGCCTGGCCACTTTCCTGTCAAAATAAACTGTGAAAACGGGTCTCTCTCTTGCTTAGCTCCACTATGGTTGGCTGGCTAATGGCTTTCTTCAACCCCCTGCTGTGTGGCTTACTTTCCTCTTAGGGTTGCCAATCTCCAGGTGGGACCTGGAGATCTTCTGCTGTTACACTTGATCTCCAGATGATAGAGATCAGTTCCCCTGGAGAAAATGGCTGGGGGGGGGATCTGTTGCCTGGAGTTCAGTTGTGATACCTGAAGATCTTCAGGCTCCACCTGGAGGTTGGCTACCCTAAGCATAGCAGTCAGCACTTCAGAGCAGGATCTGCTAGACCCAGGTACTTGCTGAGTGGGTGATTTTGGGCCAGTCACAGAATTTAAGCCTAACCTACCTCACAGGGTTGTTGTGCAAGTCAAAAGGAAGAGAGGAGAATGATTTCAGCTGCTTTGGTCCCTATTGCAGAGAAAGACTACTTCTCCTCCAGGAGAACTATGGTTGCCAATCTCCAGGTAAGGGCTGGAGATCACTCAGAATTACAAGTGCTCTCCAGATGGCAGAGATCAGTTCCCCTGGAGAAAATGGTGGACTCAGTGTCCTTATACCCTGCTGAGATGGCCCCCCTATGACAGCCAATGTGACATAGCAGTCAGGGCTTCAGAGCATGCTGGAGACTGTGCGGGGGAGATGGAAAGTTGAAGAGTGAAGTTGATGATTGGCTGGGAAGGAGATAGGTTTGCCAACTCCAGGTGGAAAATTCCTGGAGATTTGAAAGATGGGGCCTGGAGACGGTGAGGTTGGAGGAGGGGTGGGACCTCAGACAGGTACAATGCCATAGACTCCAACCTCCAAGCCAACCAGTCCCTCATGGGGAATGATTGTTGCCAATCTTCAGGTGGGGGCTGGAGATCACTCAGAATTACAACTGCTCTCTAGGAGGGAGGGGGGAGGAAATGGGAAGCTGAAGCCAGGGGGCAGATAATGATACATTGACGGTTGGCTAGGAGGGAGATATGGTTGCCAACTCCAGGTTGGAAAATTCCTGGAGATTTGAGGGGTAGACCGTGGAAAGGGTAAGGTTTCAGCAGGGTTGGGACTTCAGACAAGTTCAGTGCCATAGACTCCACCCTCCAAACTGCCTGCTCCCTCATGGGGAACCATTGTTGCCAATCTCCAGGGGAGGGATGGAGATTACGCTGAACTACAACTGCTTTTCAGATGGCAGAGATCTTCCCCTGGAGAAACTGGTGGACTCTGTGTCATTATACCCTGCTGAGGTCGCCACAGCAAATTGACGCTGAGTGCCCAAGACCGTGGCACTCTCCCAGAGCCTCTTAACACAATGGGCATTTATTTATTTCCACAATGGGCCTTATTCCTGTCCAAGCATAATTGCTTTTTTTAGTGAGTTCTTCTGCATGACATGGCCAAAATAAGTCAGTTACAGTTTTGTGAATTTTCTTTCTAATGGCATGTCTGATTTTATGCTCCCCAATACTTGCTTGTTTTTGTGTTGTTGTTGTTGTTGTTTTAAAAATAAGGTTTTTATTAAGTTCAGTGTGTATACAAAACAAATTCCAACAGGTTGTCAGTGTCACAATTCCAGTTATACAATATACCATAAAAGAACAGTCTATATACATAGCTGAATGCAGTGACTAAGATATGCTAATTTACAACATTATGGAAAGAAAAAACAAAACAAAAAAGGTAAGTGTTATAAGCAGGTAAGTAATTCACAATATTTTTGTGGAATAAGGGTCATATGTGTTGCAGAGTTCTCCTGGACATTAATTAAAAATGGGGTCCATTTAGTAAGTACAGTCAAGTTGTCAGAACTCCAGGCTGATGATTAACCACTCCATCTTGAGCTTGTGCTCATTATAGCTCATTGATTGCTTATCAGTAATATAAATCTAGCCTTGTTCAAGTTGTTTAGTAATTAACCTTTTGGAGGTCCACAGAACTCCCAAAGTTTATATGCCTTGACCAACGCCCAACCGGAAGTTTCAACAATCTACAGTCAAGTCCAATTTTGATTCTTCCGCAGTGGCTATAGAATCGGAAATTTTGTCCATTGCAAAGTATTCCCAAAGTTTGACAAACCATCTGGAAATGAGTATTGGAGTTGCATCTTTCCAACTGGCTGTGATTATATTTTTGGCCACTACTAGTAAAAGAGAGATAAGTTCTTGTTGAATCCGAGGTATACGGTTATCATTCCATAAATCCAGTAAAACCAGAGCTGGTGACTTGTCTGCTGTCCAGGAATGTCCAAGGAATGCTATCCAACTGCAGGTACCTCCCTGCAAACAGACAAGACCAATAATTGCCCATACATGTGCATTCTCCATTGCATCCCCTCCCACACCTCATGGAATGACCTGCCTTATGAGATCTGGCATTCCAAAACCTATGCAAAACTGAATTAAGGAGGGCATTCTTACACAGGTAATGGTGTTATAGTATAACAGAAGGGTTCCCAAAGATGTTTTAAAGAAGGGAGAAGACTGTGGACTATACTATCATGTATAGTATGTACTATCTACTGCTGTATGTGTTATCCACCTATGTAATTTCTCCATCATTTATCATGTCATTTTAATACTTAAGCTTTGTTTCAGTTTTGTTTCAGGTTTCAGCTTGGTTTCAGATTTCTGCAATCCTAATCCTGTTACATTGGCAATTGGACATCCTGTTGATGGGATTAATTTACACCGTGTAATCTTCCTTGAGTATCAGTGAGAAAGCTGGACAATAAATAATGGAAATAAAACTTCTCTCATGGATTCTCCCATCCCAGACCCCCTCCTCCCTGCTCATACTGAACAGGGGGTTCCCCAAGATAAGAATGTGGGGGGGCATTTGGGGCAGCAATGCAGAAGTGAGGAAGACCTGCTTCACTGACAGGCCTTCATTTGTGTCTAACATACAAATAATAACAATGGCATTTAAAAATGGTGCATTGTTACCTGCCAGATGCTAGAGAATTTTCTTGCTTCTGCAGCCTTAAGGCAGGCATCAGCATTAGAAGAGTACATTTACTTCATGGAGGAGTCAGTATCATGGCTTATTATAGGTATCATTTGACTTCAAAGATTCCTCCTCATAGAACTGTTAAGCTGTATACAGCAGCCAGAAGAAAAAAACCAATTGATGTATCAACACTAGAACAGGGGGAGATTTTTGTTTAACGGAACTCTAGAACCTGAGCCTCTTAAAAGAAGTTATGTGCAAAATTCCACAGGGCAGGTCATGATTAATTTAATTAGAAACTAGGAACCCAATGAATAAGATTTTAGGACTGTTAATTTGTTTTAATTAAAATTATGGGGAAGGTTAAAAAAAACATAAAATGTATGTAATTGCTTTGAAGCAGTATGTATAAACAATTGATTCCAAATGTTTCTATTATACTATCTTGGAAGAACTTGTCCAATACAGTCTAGACCACAGTCTTTCAAAACAAAAACAAAAACAAAACCCACACACAACAATTTACCACACAAATCCATGCATTGTATTATTAGACAGATCCAGTATCAAAACGATGGCATACATCCTTCTTGCATTACAACATCCTGTCCGCATGGTTCCCTTTTATCTTAAATGCTGATGAAGATGGGTTTGAATTTGGACACTCAAACCAAGCATTTGCTGCTACATCCATGTGTGTCTGTTTGATTCAGCTGCATTCTGATTTTGGATATATAGCAGAGTGGCACTGTATTACTCTTTGGATTATTCATCTTTGAGCTTTTTGTTTCTGAAACTGTTTTTTAACTCTACAGTAAAAATAGGCTACTTGCTTGAAATTCTAACAATCTGAAATAAAATTCATCACCAAGTTAACGCCAAGGATGATTTCAAGTTTCCTTGCAATTTTTCAATACAAAAATTCAGATTTTGATTTTGCTTCACCACTTTGTGATTCAAACCCATGATTTATTGTGCTGCAATTTTCCATTTCCTCACACCAAATGCTGTGCACACAATGTATGCATTTTCCAACATTATTTTGTTCAACAAATCAGCATTACATTACATGCCAAGATAACAAATATGGTAAATCATATATGACGTATTAAAGTCACTCCCATATACGTGACAAATGAATCTACAAAATCAACAGCAACATTCCAAAAACTGAAACCAGGGACAAAAATATGTACAGTTATTAAATAGGAGACAATTGCTTATCCCTGAACCTTGAATTCACTATAACAAACCTGGAAATATAGTGGCAGTAAAAATAACAACTCCATAATAACACTCTTAAAAAACACTAGGGACAACTAATCCTCCCTCACAAAAGGTAATTGGTGAACATGGCTGACCAACTGGGCCAGTCCTACCATTAAGCAGGGTGAGGTAATGGCAAATAAATGTCAGTTATTTTATTAAATTTTATCACCATTGTATTTTCTACCCTGGGCATCAAAATCTCTCTAGGACACAGTAATCAGCCATAGCAGGTATTGCATGTAGTTTTGATGGCTTTGACTGAGAAGATCCAGATTCAAATCTTTCTTCAGTCATGAAGTTTATAGAGACTGTAGCAAACCGATATTAGCCCTCTCTCAGCTCAGCCTACCTCACAAGACTGTAGTGAGGATTACATGGGGAGCATGAACCCTATGTATACCACCTGAGGGCGAAATAGAACTGGGATGGATAGTCTCCTGATCTCTATGGTGGGTACACTTGGAGTTTTTTCACTCCTTTCAGATGAACTTTGAACATGCAATTGATCTCTTTCTTAAAATAGCTTTGCAACATGTCCTGGCTGTAGAAATAGATTTGTTGTTGTTGTTGTTTGACCATGTATAAAACTTTTCAGTGCTGAGGGTCTTGAAAATCATCTTGTGTACACAGCAGTGCTTGCCATTTTTTCTTGTTTGGCATCTTTGGTGCACTGAAGTACTTTGTTATAGATTCAGTAGACCAGTGTAGTTGCAGGTTAATGATTTGACGGGTATGATTAGCATATAATAAAATTTCATATTATAGCTTTGGTCCAAATTAATGTTTCTGTGAGCATAGGGATTTCCACCAGTGGAGTGTGTCTTTCTTGCCTCTCCTACTCCCACCACAGCAACCTGAAATCCCCTCCTCTGATGTCCTGTTCTTAGCCCCAGGAACAGGATTGCAAGGTCATTTCAGGCTAACACATAGTACTACATTTGGGAAAACATTAGACTGGATTCAAGCCATTTACTTTCCAGAAATCCTTCATTTAATATCATGTTTGTAATTTCAGGGAACAGATAAATGTGGGAAAATACAGTGGAAAAATACTGTGGGGAATTTCACACTACACCTTTAAAAACATTACTGAACCGGCTTGGAATAAACTGGTACCGTGATGGCCATTTCAGACAGCCCTTCCCCTACCGTTTTGGAGCTGTCTTTGAAGCAGTTTGCCATTTCAGACTGCTGCTTTCTTTTCAAGCCTCTTTTCACCACACACACACACACACAGCGTTTTAAGACTCAGCCTGGACCTTGATCTCTATCTCTCCCCCCCCCCCCCCCCCCGCATTTTAAGACTCAGCCTGGATCTCTCTCTCTCACACAAAACACACACAAACACACACACAAACACACACACAAACAAACAGAAACACACACACGGTGTTTTAAGACTCAGCCTCTTAAAAAAAAATCACGGAGATTGCCCACGTGGGTGAAAAGAGGCACAAAAACACTCCTCATCAAAGGAAGCGCTTCAGGGGCATTTCACACAGCACCCTCTGTAGCGCTTCAGAACTGGTACAAGAACTGAAGAACGCTTGGGAGGAGGTTTCAAGGTAAACCGGCTCAGGAACTTTTACCTAACGCTTCCCTAACGCTTCTGTCTGAAATGGCCAATATGTTCTGTTACTGAACCGGTACTAATACGGTTCTGTGTGAAATGCCTGACAGAAACTGTTACTGAAGAGTTACTGAAACGGAACATATTGGCTGTGTGAAATGGCCCAGTACAGTGGTTAGACTTGAACTAGGCCCGGGGAAACCGAGGGTCAAATCACCCTCACCATGAAATGCAGTGGGTGACTTTGGATCACTCATTTTCTCTCAACCAAACATATATTTCAGAGTTGGTGTGAAGATAAAATGGGAGAAACTGTGGAGACCTGACAGGGTGTGATAATCAAACAATTCAATATGTAACAAATACATCTCTCTGAAAATCTGTTTCCTAAAATACAAGGGTTTCATGTTTTGTTTTGTTGTAATACCCTGCAATCCGTGTTTTCATAGGCCTCCCTCTTTTTGCTTCAGTATGTCTGTTTAAAAGCTTCATTCAGTGTTGTCACATGTTCTCTCAGCAACAGCAGCCAAAAATAAGCTCTAATATTGTTCAGTCTTTGGCTGGAATGTATCCATTCTCCGATCTCCTGACTTTCTTGCCAAGCAAAGCATGTTGCAGTTGCTGAAGTAGAACAAAGAACTTTTTTTTTACTTCCTCACAATCACCAAAGTGCCTCTGAGAGAAGAGGAGGGAAGGGACAGGCTTTTCAGACCAAATGTGATTTATGCCTCAAAAGCACATGTACATTTTGGCCAGCTCAGATTTGACATTGTTATAAACTATGGTCCTAGGTGCCAAATATTTAAGACACATTTTTAAGAGGAGTATTCATACATACAGTGCCAATAGCCTTACTATATTTATTGTATTTATCTCTTGCTGTTCTTGCATCATGGAACTGAGCTTAGCTTCAGAAAGGTTCAGGGGTCATTTCGAGCAGGAGCTCGGGGGAGCGCAGCTCTGGGAATTGGTGCCAGCCCCTCCCCCCCAAAGGGGAAGGCCTGCTTGTGTCATGGCTGCAGCAAAATGACCCCGTCCCCTGGAAAGGTCCTTGTTCCTCCGACCAGCCTTCTGAAGGCTTCAGCCACCGCTGAAGCTATCCTCCCAGAATAGTGGTATTTCTGAGGTTTGGATTAGTAGCTGTCCCCTCTCTGCCAGCTCTTTCTTTCTTTCTCTCTCTCTCTCTCCTTTCTTTCTTGCCTTCTGACATACTTCCAGTGATGTCAGGTGGTGTAGCATATGCAAATAAGTTATGCTAATGAGTTATGCTAATGAGCTCCTGCACCTCTTTTTCTATGAAATGACCCCTGGAAAGGTTCCAACATCATCTAGGGTTGTCAGACCTGGCAACTAATGGGAGACTGGGAGGGGACATGGGCGAGGTTGTCTGTCAATGACAGCATGACATCATGCCTCTCTAGGAATTGCTGGAAACTATATGGTAAAAACACAGTTTTGGGTGATCCTGAGAGAGGACTGATGTCACTTCAGAGGTAAGTCCCCTCTAGGAATTGCAGAAAACACCATGGTTTCACCACAAAGCTTCAGGTAGTTATTAGAGAGGTATGATATCACTTCTGAGTCTTCCTTGAAAGTGATATGACACTACAGGCCCACCATCTGTTTTTAATTTTATGGAATCTGGGGCCAGGGAACTTTACATACTGGGTGACTGGCAACCCTGTGTACCCCCAAAGATACACTCTGGGATCTGTGTTTTCAAGAGATGTAAACAGACAGAAAATGACAACAAGCATTCCTAAATCACAAGCTTCCTGATCACCACTTTGTGGTTAGGAAGCAATTTTCTCCAGGCCAGTTTGGCTAGGGATCATGGAGGTGTTTTTTGTTTGTTTGCCATCTTCTGGGTATGGAGCAGGCATCACTGGGGGTGTGCAGGGAGGTGGTTGTGAATTTCCTGCACTGTGCAGGGGGTTGGAATAGGTGACCCTGGAGGTCCCTTCCAATGCTATGATTCCATCTGAGTGTCCAAAAGCCTGAAAGTATCCAAAAGCAGGCCTTGCTGAATCTTACCCCTCCCACTCCTGAGCTGTATTAAGCTGTACAGTCCCTGTTCTAAGATAAGCAGTCCTCACTGGAAAAATACTGTTACTCTGAACTCTTTCGGCTATAGTCAAAATTCTTTGAAGCTAAAAAGGAAAGTCCAAAGTAACGTCACATCAGGTGCAATGTCTGTGCCAACTCCACCCTGCATGACTGGCTTGAAATCCACAGCTTCCTTTGGAATTGCTGCTGTCCCAGCATGGTACACCTGGTGCAATTGCCTAACCAGGATTAAAGTCTTCAAAAATCTGAATTTATGGGACCGGGTTGTTTCTAGTTTCAAAACCACGCAGAAAAATCTTATAAATGTTGTAATATAACTGAAGTATCTCTAGGGAAAATGTTAGCAGCAGCTCCAAATAAATTTATGCCAAACATTATCCATTCTGATACGAACAAGTGTGCTGACATTCCACTCTCCTATTTATGTTTCCCAAGTGAATCTGGCCCAAATCCTTGTTTCTTGA
This sequence comes from Lepidodactylus listeri, assembly GCA_029233225.1. NCBI lineage: Eukaryota > Metazoa > Chordata > Lepidosauria > Squamata > Gekkonidae > Lepidodactylus > Lepidodactylus listeri. Next base: position 51,418,794 of record JARCFY010000001.1, on the reverse strand, counting down.
GAGCTTTCTTTGAATGAATATTAGTGCTGGCACAAAGCCACATTTTTTTGTGTTCAACAAGCTCTGTCACATCATAATGGAAGCCAGGGTTGTAAAGTAACTAGCACAAGCCCTGATAAGGTTCCAGCAGCTGTTAAAACTCGTTGCTTAGTGATGGGCCCACAGGATGGTAAAGGCCAATGGAGGAGACAAGAAACAACCATTTCCATATTATTCCATCACATCAAACCATCACACAGCCTAATATAGTGCCTCCAAATGATGTATTCAAGGACTTTAGAGCTGCCGTTGGAGTGTTGGTATACAGACAAGATATACAGTGGCATGTGGCCTAAACATTGGTCCTTTCCACACTTGGAACTCATCCCTGGTTTTATCAGAATTCAGCTTGTGATACAATACCTTGCATTTATCCCTAGTTATAACAGCATCCATTTATCCCGGGACAAGTGTGGGGCAAAACTGGGGTGATCTCAATGTAATGTGGAAAAAAATACCCTGAGATAATTATCGGGGTGAACTCAAGTGTAGTATAGCATGCAATTTGGGGGACAGGGTTGAAGAAGGATTTAAGGCAGGGGTGGCCAACCTGTGGCTCGGGAGCCACATGCGGCTCTTTCACACATATTGTGCGGCTCCTGGCAGGGCGGCTGGGGAAGCAAAGGGGAGGCATGCTTTTTCTCTCTTTCTCCCTTCCTTCCTTCCCTCCTCCCTCCCATCTATTTGCTTTCCTAGTTTCTCTCTCTCTCTTTCTTATAACTGGTTTTCCTCGTTTGTTTTTATTTTTGGCAGTCCCATTTAACGTTAATAAAAAGCAAATTTGCATATTTTTAAAAATAAAAACGTGTGTGTGATATTTGTTCCTGTTTTGCGGCTCTCAGACATCTCTATGTGGCTCTAACGTTTATTCTATGTGGCTCTTACATTAAACAAGGTTGGCCACCCCTGATTTAAGGTCTCGTGCAAAATCACCCATTGATCAAATGAAGTGAACTTTGTCCCCTCAGCAGCCTTTAATTGTATTGCAAAGGCTTTGGGGTTGTCCATTTTTTTAAAAAAAATAAAAAAACAGACACCCTAACAAGAGTAGAAAACTAACCTCTATCAAAACTCTTTCATCATCCCTGGAAGTTCCTCAGATGTATTGCTGAATCCTTCCAATTTTTGCTTTAGATAAAATCAAGCACCTGGATAGGGATTTACACTACTCCTCCCATGTGACAACCCACTCACCCTGTCTTCTTGGGTCTGAAAAAACAAAGGAGATGTCAAGCACCTGGCAGTCTACTTTATATGGCTTATGGACTGCATTCAGATTGGTGAGTCACAAGTTTTGCTAAAGGAAAGTTCAAGAATTGCTGTTTTTAAGCATTCCTCGATCAGGAACAGATTTATTTGCTTTAAAAGCCTCCTGAAACTCCTGAACTGTTCTGAGCCTCCAGGTGATGTTACTTCTACAAATCTAAAGGCTTCAGTTCCCTAACAGAGCTTCACAGACCAGTTGGAAATGCTTTTATCTCGCTGAAAGCCTAACGGCCACATCCTGAGAACAACTTTATTAGAACCTCCATGGTATTCTACCTGCACGAACTAAAAAGGATCCCTTCCCCTCTTACTCTCAGAAATTACACACTTCTATGTATGCCATATACAGGTGATATAAAATTGTGGAAAACACCATGAACAAAGAAAACAAAACAAAGTGGAGTCAACAGCGCAAAGAATTTAATGCTGCTGTTTCTAAGGACCAGAGTTAAATCGGAGCATGGATTTCAAAGAGGCAGCTATATTAATACTGCTGCAACTGAAACAACAAAAATGTGACCTCTTAAAGAATAACAAATATACCATGGTATAAGTTCTCATGAGCATGAGCTCAATTCATCAAATCAGGGTTGCCAGATACCCCCCTCCCGGAACCAGAGAGGGTTTTCAGGGGCTTACTGGAAGGAAAACTAGCCCTAGGTCTGTGTCACTGGCAACAGGATGATGTCATTTCTGGAACATATTGGAAGTGACATCATCACATCCAGGGAGGGGGGAGGGGGTGCCAGAACTCTCAAGAAGGAAATGAAGTTTTCAATCTGTATACTGAAAACTCATGAATTTTTAAACATTTTTAAAAGACTTTTGTTGAAAAAGTTCCAGAACTCTATTCTGGCACATTCTTCAGGAAAAATGCCCTGATTACATTACTGGGGACACTCTGGTATTTGGATAAAAACTCCATAGTAGAAGTCCTTTTTGCCAAAGAGTTTTTGCACAAATACCAAAGCATCCCTGTGTCACAAGTGATATGATGATGTCACTTCTGGTGCATGCTGGAAGTGACATTGTCACTTTGCTGGCAACACAGGCCTGGGCCTGGTTTTCCTGACTGTTAAGTCCCCCATCAGCCAGCTGATTGGCACCAAGGGAGTGACCCCAGAGCAGGGGCCTGGCAACTCCATATCAAATACATAAAGCCTACAGGGAGACCCTTAAAGCAGGGGTCATCATTTTCTGTCATTACGGGATCATCCATCCTTTATCAACCTACCCTATCCCCTCCACAATGTAACCCATGCAGTATAGACCACAGTGTGAGGCAGCTAGAAGGTGGTCTCATGTGGGTAGCCATGTTGGTCTGCAGTGGAAGAGGAATATTTGAGTCCAGTAGCACCTTAAAGGCCAACACGATTTCCAGGGTACAAGCTTTTGAGAGTCAAAGTCCCCTTCATCAGATATAAGTAGCTAAAAAAGTAGGTGCATCACAGAAAATGTGGTTAAGATACTTCTAGATTACTTGCAGTGGTTCTCAACCTTCCTAATGCCGCGACCCTTTAATACAGTTCTTCATGTTGTGGTGACCTCCAACCATAAAACCAGGAAAGGGGCGGGGGGGGGGAAGGTAGTTTTTGCTGCCTTTCCTGGGCTCTGTGCTTTGGCATGGAGCCCAGGGAAGGAGGGGGGCAGCTTTTGCTGCTTCTCCTGGGCTCTGCACCTCGGCACAAAGCCCAGGGAAGGCGGTGAGGGGCAGCTTTTGATGCCTTTCCTGGGCTCTGCACTTTGGCGCGGAGCCTAGGGAAGGCAGCAGGGGGTGGCTTTTGCCAGTTTTCCTGGGTTCTATGCCTCGGTGCGGATTTCAGGGAAGGCGGGGGTGGCTTTTGCCAGTTTTTCTGGGCTCTGCACCTTGGTAAGGCAGCGGGGGGGCATCTTTTGCTGCCTTTCATGGGCTCTGCGCTTTGGTGCAGAACCCAGGGAAGGAGAGGGGGCAGCTTTTGCTGCCTTTCTTGGGCTCTGCGCCTCAGCACAGAGCCTAGGGAAGGCGGCAGGGGGGGGGGCTTTTGCTACTTTTCCTAGGCTCTGCACCTTGGCGTGGATCCTAGGGAAGGCGGCGGGGGGCGCTTTTGCTGCTTTTCCTGGTCTCTGCGCCTTGGCGTGGATCCTAGGGAAGGCGGTGGGGGGCGCTTTTGCCGCCTTTCCTGGGCTCTGCACTTTGGCTTGGAGCCTAGGGAAGGCGGTGGGGGGTGGCTTTTGCCACTTTTCCTGGGCTCTGCGCCTTGGCATGGATCCCAGGGAAGGCAGTGGGGGGTGGCTTCTGATGCCTTTCTTGGGCTCTGCGCCTTGGTGCGGAGCCTAGGGATGGTGGCGGGAGGGCTTTTGCCACCTTTCCTGGGCTCTACACTTTGGTGCGGAGCCTAGGGAAGGCGGTGGGGGGTGGCTTTTGCCACTTTTCCTGGGCTCTGCATCTTGGCATGGATCCCAGGGAAGGCAGTGGGGGGTGGCTTCTGCTGCCCTTCTTGGGCTCTGCACCTAGGCGCAGAGCCTAGGGAAGGTGGGGGGGGGCTTTTGCTGCCTTTCCTGGGCTCTGTGCTTCGGCGTGGAGCCCAGGGAAGACGGCGGAGCACCCTAAAGGTGGGGAGGGGGAAGCTGCCATTGATTTACCTGCTGGCTTCTTCCTCCCCATGGCCCCTGCTGGAAGGACTGCTGGAAGCAGGGGGCGGGGCTCCGGCCCCACCAACCCCTGCTCTTTGTCATTAAAGGGAAAGCTCCCTTTGAGGGCAAAGAGCCAGGAGACCAGACCTCACGATCGATCGAGCGCGGGGCCCTTTCCTGCTGGCAGGGAGGGGCGGTGCATTCCATCCGAAAAAAAGCCCTGGTTAGGCAACCCCGTGAAAGGGTTGTTCGACTCCCAAAGGGGTCGCGACCCATAGGTTGAGAACCACTGCTTTAGAGAACAAGGTAATCAAATAACTATCTATATACTAATAGCCAAGTGTCCCCTGTGTGTGAGGAAATCTAAATCTGCACACTGGGGGCACTTGGGGAGCAGAGAGATTTTCCTGCACACTTGGGGCAATCCCCAAGTGTGCAGAAAAATCTGAAAACTTAAAAAAAAACTATACGGGGGATATTTAAATTCCCCCAAAAGTAAAAGAGCATTCCCTGCGCATGCACAGAGAATGCTCTGGGAACTGTGGTGGGCCAGTGGCTGGGAGCTGCTGAGGCCTTGCCACTGGTGCCCATGCGGGGGAGATCGGTGGGTCCAACAGCTGAGAGTTACTCAGGCCTCACTGCCAGTCCCCGTAGGGGGTTGAGATTGGTGGGCCCAGTGGCTGAGAGCCGCTCAGGTCTCGCCATCTGTGCCCGTGGGGGGGGGGGAGATTGCCAGGCTCGGCAGCTGAGAGCCACTCAGGCCTCGCCGCCGGTGTCCATGGGGGGGGGAGATCAGTGGCCCCGGCCTCACCATCGGTGCCAGGGGGTGGGAGAGAAAGCTCACCTGCGGGTGCTTCCTCCTCCTTGACATGGAGCTCCTTCTCTCCCCCTCCATGAGTTTCACGGGTCCCCATTTCTTGTATATTCTAATGCAGTAGAAAATAGATATATCTGGTAAGGTGCAGGAGTTTACCTCATGAATGACCACCCTGAATTTCAACACCATCTTCAACTTTATCAACTTCTTTGGTATTTACTAAACACAGAGAAGACAGGAGGGCCTGGCATGATGTGGTTCATGGGGTCATGAAGAGTCGCACTCAACTGTGTGACTGAACAACAACAACAACAACAAACACACTTTTGTCAAAATCCACCACCATTAGGCCAGTTTAAATCCCATTAATTATTCATTACTACATTGTTTATATCTATTCTAACCTGGACTAGTATGGGTCAAATATTGCACATACCTAGTGATACCCTCCCAGGCAGGGCTGCCAAGAGATTCCAGATCTCCTCACCCCAGAAAAAAATTCCCTGTGCCCCCTCTCTCACACCATTCAGCTGCAAAACAAATATCATATGAAAAGCAGTCTCATGAATTGCCTCACTCCAGGGCTTTTTGTCTGGGGGAACACACCAGAACAGAGTTCCAGAACCTCTTTGACAAAATTCTTTTTAAAATGTTTAAAAGTTCATTAAAAGTATACAGACGGAAAACTTCATTTCCCTCTTGAGAGTTCCGGCACCTCTTTTTCCAGAAAAACAGCCCTGCTGAGCTCCATGGAAAGTCCAGGATGATTAAGAATGCTAGATTTTTGTTCCCCTAGCCTCCCCTCTGTCTTGCAGGCTTATCTTTAAGCATCATTTCTAAACTTAGGCAGACCAGTATTTTATGGTCAATCTGATTTAAATAATTTAAAAGTCCTGAAATTAACAGTATTTATGGGAGGGCCCCACTTTTGCCCGTGGTTACCCTCATTCTTCGGGACAGGTGTCAACCCAAATATGCATTTTTGGATGAATTAATGGCAAGGTCCTAAAATAAACTAATCTGGTGAAATTAAAAAGGTTTTCTCTCAGCTTTGAAAATATTCAGGAGTCAGTGTATTTCTAACTATGTTCTTGCTAGAACTAGGCAAAACACAGCCAAGATTTGTCATACTGAAAAGTAGATGCTAATTACATTCTACTAATTACATTTGAGTAAGCATCCAAGGATGATTCATGTTTCATAATTTTGCAAGCTTCCTCTGCCTGACATATTTTCCTAGCTCTTTGAAAAGTATTTCTATTGTCACTAGCATGCATAGTTGTCTTGAACATGGGCGGTTATAATTAACCACTGAACTGGGGGGTTTCAGGCAGCTGGTAAGACAAAATTTCCATATTTTGTCCAAGTGTGGATTTCAGCCACATTGCATAGTTGAGTTTAACTTTCTAGGCCTGTTCTCAAGCTTACAGCCAAATGCATTGTTAAAAAGAAATTATTAAATCAATGTGGGTAGTTTATACCAGACAGAACTCAGCTGCAGCTGAAGATGTTGACTGATATAAAATGCCATGTGCATTCTAGTTGCAGGTTTAGAAAAGGAGGAGTCAAATATGTTCATTATAGTCACAACCATTTGATTTATGATTATGTTCTTTTAAATGCAAAACATAAAAACGCCAGAAGAGCCATGCTGGATAAGAACCAGTGGTCCATCTAATCCAGCATCCTGTCTCACACTATGGAGAACCAGTTATTCTGAAGGACCAACAACAGTACAAAGATGCCAAGGCCTTTTCCTGATATTGCCTCTTGCCACTGCCATTCAGAGTTTACTGCCTCTGAATGTGGAGGTCTTCTTTAGTCATCAGGGCTAGTAGACACTTATTGATCTAGGGTTGTCAGACCCCCTGGTGGAGGTGGGGGCCCCCTACTGACAGACCCTACCTCTCCACCATTGATTAGCTGGCTGGTGAGGGAGAGTTTACCCCCCAAAATATGTCATCACATCTGAGTCATCGGGGTGATACTCTGGTACTTGGGCAAAAACTCTATGGTAGAAGCCACATTTACCATAGAGTTTTGCCCAAATATCAGAGCATCACCCTGATGTCCTGGAAGTGATGATGTCACTTCTGGGTCATGTCAGAAGTGATGTAGACACATTGCTGTACATCAGATGGGCCTCCCTGCTTATCCCATCCTTCACCAGTTGCCAGGTTCCTCCCTATATCAATCCTCCATGAATCTATTTCCGTTTTAAAGCCATCTGTGCCTATGGCCATCTGTACATCCTCTGGCAACAAATTTCACATTTTAATTACTTGGTGAATAAAGAAGTATTTCCTTTTGTTTATCTTTAATCTACTGCTTTAGAGCACTATGACCAGAAATAAATGGTATGGTATCTATACTTCAGCGGAACTTATTAGGCGGGAAGTAACTGAAATTTCCTGACTATTTATAGTGTCAGGAATGAAGACCAAAGATATGAATCCTAATCAATTAGTATTTATGACAGACCAACTTCTGACTGCATAAATTTAAACTACTGGGAAGTTAATATTTCATCTCTTCGGAACAATCCATTTAAATCTAACTTTATTTTAATTAGATCGGGCTTTTGTAATATGTGTGCCTATATAGACACAGGTATAAAATAAGTAGTGCTTAATTCTCAGCTATTACTGATGACTCTGATCCTTTAAGTGCTACACTGGAGCAAATGCCATTAGACTGAATCAGACTGGTGGCCTAACACATTTTTTTTTTTTAATCCTTGTGTGTGATCTACCGCTCTGCATACACTTAAGCTATTACATTTTTAGAAATTTCTTCATAAAGTTTCCTTCTACATTAGTTTCATTTGTAATTTTGTATCAGTTTTCACATTCTGATGATGTCATAAAAAATAATCCTAATTCTAGGATTGAAACAAAATTTTGTTTAAGAGAACTGATAAACTACTTACAGATTACGCAAATGGAGGAGAAGAGAATTGAACTATTTACAGATTAACCGATGCTTCAAAAACAAATTAAATTGTGAATTAAACCAGTTTATTGTCTCTGCCTTGTAAGCAGTAAACTTGCTGTACAGCCTGACATATTATGCTCACTTTCAAATCAGATTCCCTATGCATTTGGCCTGGGTGCTTTCAACTCAACATTAAACATGGAATTATGTCCAGACAGAAACTCAACAAAGTACAGCCTTCCCAAATACTTGTTACATGCTCAGTGGTTACAGGGAGAGAGGCTTAAGCCTCTGCCTCTATACCTCACCAGATCTGCAGAGCAAGCAGGTACTTTCAGGGGATACAAAGTCTCTGTTTCCTCCAGCCTGCAGTCTTGCTTGCTTGCTAGCATGAGCAAGCACAGCCTTTAATTCCCACCCCGTTGCAATTGGATTCCTATAATAGAAAAGGGTTAGCCTCTGCCTGACTCTCTGTTTTGCCTTAGCCTCTGCCTGACCCACTGTTTTGCAGTGTGCACAAACAATGCCTTTGCTCCAGCACTGAAGCCCATGAGAACAACATAGTTCAGTGATGGCGAACCTTTTAGAGACCGAGTGCCCAAACTGCAACCCAAAACCCACTTATTTATCGCAAAGTGCCAACACGACAATTTAACCTGAATACTGAGGTTCTAGTTTAGAAAAAAGAACTCATACATTAACATCTTTTGTCTTAAAAGAAAAACGCAATAACAGAGCTTTCAATGATACAAACAATTTTTTATTGAAAGGTAAACGTTTGCATTTGGCATGCTTTTGAACAATTAATGTGATTTTTATTAATGTGATTTTTGCTGTTGTATGCACGCTGATAATTTGTCTAACCTTGGCTCATACTTTGTAAATTTGAGAGCAACCCATGCAGCACTCAGGTCATCTGTTAGTCTGTTTCTAGTGTCAGATTTGATATAATTCAAAGCTGAAAACAGCTGCTCACAAGCATAAGATGATCCAAACAAAGTAAGGAAAGCAACCCCAAGTGGTTTCATTGACTTAAAATTATTTGGCAGAGAATTCCACACTTTAAGGATTTCATTTTCGGAACTAACTGTGCTGTCCTTTGTCATCCCTTCTATCATCTCAAGTGTTTCACGCAGGTCATAAAATTTATTTTTCCAGACAGAGCTTTCTTGAAATTCCAATAGCTCTATTTCCAGATTTCCTAAATCTAACCAGTGTAAGAGGGAAAGATCAAGTTCTTCAAATTTGGCTTTATCTGGAGAAGTAAGAAAACACAGGGTTGTCTCCATCTTACGGAACTGTAAAAATATGTGACTAAAATTCACCTTTGTAGTTGCTACAATGCTAAAAAATTCCTTGTAGATTTCCTTATGGCTTGTAGGATTGTCTGCAATGTTGTAGAATTTTCTCCTGTATCTCACAGTGGCCCACAACTGTAATAAGGAAGTAGCACATACCCATCAGGGCTAGTAACCCATGATGGACTTTTCCTCCAGAAATCTGTCCAATCCCCATTTAAAGGCATCTAGGCTAGATGCCATCACCACATCCTGTAGCAAGGAGTTCCACAGGTTAATTACCACCAATTCCTTCAGGTCAACATGCTTCAGCATGTTCAATGCAAATAGTTTCCAAACCAAGTAGACTCTTTTGCAGCATTGTCCTCTGGTGAAAAATGTCTTGTCCCTTTTTTAGAGGCTTAATGTGTGGGAATGGCATGGAGGTAAATAACACCACTTGGTAAATAACATCCCATTAAGCCTCTGTTAAAGGGACAAGGAATTTTTTCCCTCCAGACAGTTGTAAACATTTTGTATCTGTTTTTATAGTACTTAGCACATTACTGTGGAATAAATGGCACAAAATCAGACTAACCCAATCCTATTCATGTTTACTCAGGAGTATATCCCATTTTATTCAGTGAGGCTTACTTCATTGGAAGTGTTCACAAAAATGCAGCTTGAAGGAACTGTATGAAGACTTCTAAGTAAATACCCCCAGGATCACAATAGACATTTGTAGAAATATACTTTGAAAAATATCAAATTATCTTGCTGTTGCAAATTTAAATATAGATTCTCTGTCATTAAATCAGTGGAAATCTGGACTCAACAAATACCTGTTCTCCCAGATTAGAGTCCACTGCTCTTAACCACTACACCAAACTGGCTTTCTCTGATATGATCCTGGAAAAGGATTGGATATCTCTGCAGATGCTTGTTCAGAAACACAGTTGGGAGAGCCTCTTCAGCCTAGAATTGTCTCCTTAGGATGGGTCCCCCAGGAGAGGAGAGACTCAGCCTTTGTAAAAACTTCTGCTCACAGCAAGAATCTAAACAGCATCACTGGATGCAGCAAACAGCATCAAAAGTTGAAGTTTCGATTACATAAGTCTGGTTTATTATAATCAATTGGGGGGGGAGGAAATTACAGCATCTAAACCTCTCGGAAGCAGAAGCCTCCCTCCCACTCCAAGTTTCTTAATGGCACCTTTTTATCCAGCCCTGGCCTAAGATCAAACCAGTCCTTAAAACAAACAAACAAACGAAAATCTGTTATGTGCCCAGCTGTGACTTTATAAGCATTGTGCGGAAGGTCCAGAACGTTTTTCTTTTTCCTAATGCCTCTCCCACCCACCCACCAGTATTTATAGCATGATTTCTTTTTTTCACGCAGGTAGGCAGGGTCAGCCAGGGTGCTCAAGGCAGAGATCTGGAGCCCATTCCTGCCCCCCTCCCTCCCTGGGCGCTTGCAAGGCAAAGCTGTGCGCCTGCCTGGCCTGCCTGAGTGGTTCCGGAAGGCTGACAATGGGAGGGGGGGGGAGGCTGACTGGCAATGTTCCCTCTAAGCTCTGAAGCTCTGTGTGCAAAAAAGTGAGCCAAGCCATAAAAGTTGTGAGCCAACTTAATTTTTTTTTAAATTTCAAACCACAAAGTCATTTTTGTTAATGCTGATATTGTAAATTAAAACTTAGCCATTATACAGCTCTTTTAAATCCTTCAATAACATTTTAACAGTGACCCCTACAAGTAACCCTATGAGGAAGGTCAGTAGTAGGATTTGAGTCCTGGCCAAGATTTTCAGGGTATCTATATATCTAATAGCGAAGGGGGGGGCCCCTGTGCGGATATCTAAATCCGAGCTAGGGGGCCCTTGGGGGGGGGGGGAGAGGTTTTCCTACACACAGGGGGCACTCCCACCATGTGCAGAAAAATCCGAAAAGTTAAAAAAAACCCTTCAGGGACCATAGAATCCTCCAAAATACCTTTTGAAATGGCCTCAGCTCCAGGCGTCAACTGTGAGGAGATTAGAATGTTCGGGGGAGGGGGGGAGGTTCCAACTGTTTCTGTCAGTCAAAGGCAGGGATTTTACTGGCAGCAGTCTAGGGTTGCCAAGTATCCCCCCGGCCACCAGCAGCGGATCCAGATCAAGGCTGGGAAACTCCTGGAGATTTGGGGGTGGAGCCTGGGGAGGACAGGGACCTCAGTGAGGTACAATGCCATAAACTCCCCCCTCCAAAGCATCCATTTTCTCCATGGAAAGCTATCTCTGTAGTCTGGAGATGAGCAGTAACTCCAGGGGATCCCCAGGTCCCATCTGGAGGCTGGCATCCCTAGGCAGCACCCTCTGTGTGACTTGATACCACCTGATTTGCATGACTTAATTAGGCCCAGCTGTTTTGCTACAGTTCATCAGCAGCCACCATATGAAAGCCATTGTGGTGCAACAGTTCGAGCTTCAGACTGGGATCTGCGAGACCCAGGTTCAGATCCCCATCTTGCAGTGGAAGCTGACTGGGAGATTTTGGACCAGTCACATACTTTCAGCCTAACCAACCTCACAGGGTTGTTGTGCAGATAACAAAGAGGAAATAATAATGTAAGCTGCTTTAGTCCCCATTGTGGAGAAAGACTGTAATTTTCTTAGGTAGAGGCTGCAGGGGAGGGGGGTGGAGATAGAAAGCTGAAGACAGATAAAGGTAGGTTGGCTGTTGGGTGGGAAGGAAATAGGGTTGCCAACTCCAGGTTGGGAAATTCCCAGACATTTGAGAGGCGGAGCCTGGGGAGGTGGGATTTGAGATGGGAGGCAGAAAGAGAGAGAAAGAGTGATGAGGTGGGGAGGCAGAAAAACAAAGGGAATGATGACAGGTCAGAAAGAGAGAGGAAGTAACATACATGGAGGAGAGCGAGAGAGTAAGAAAGGGGGGGCAGAAGGGAGAAAGAGTGTGAGAGAGGTAGGGGGAGAAGGGAGGAAGCAAAGGTGTGAGGAATGGGATAACTATCCTGCAAGTTTCTTGCAGGTCTCCACTTGTAAGCTTACAAGAGTCACAAAAGCTTGTACCCTAAAAATCTTGTTGGTCTTAAACCAGAGGGGCAACAGTGGGAGGGCTTCTGGAGTTCTGGCATGGCTGGTGTAAATCTGATGGCACATGAGTTCTGGCCACTGTGTGACTCATACTGTTGGACTGGATGGGTCACTGGCCCATCTTATGTCCTTAAAACTGCTACTAAAAGACCCCCCCCCCCCCAGAACCTCCATCCTTCCAGCTTCCCCCTTATATCCTCCATCCCCCCCCCCCCCCCAACCAACCTCAAGGGGCCTGCTGCCCTGTGAGCTCACCAAGCCAACTTAACTCTGAAAGTCACATCGGAAAATATAATGAAGTGGAGAGAGACTATTTTGCACAATTTAAGTACATCCATTCAAACAACTTACAAAAATCGTGGCTCCATCCCTCTGCTAACACTTCAGTTACCAAAGTTTGAAGCAATAGAATGATTAGAGTCTTGTTCTATTGCTTCAGACCAACAACGTTGCCCACCTTGATCTATCAAAGTTTGAAGCCTTCCAGGTGTTCTAATTAATCTCACTTCTTCATTGGATGGGAACGTGCCCTGGAGACAGCAAGCAACCAGTATTCAGAGTTAGCTGAATAAAGCTGGGAAGGGACCAGGGAAAATTTCTCAGCTCTTAATAGAAGGGGAGAAGGGGATGGTGTCTCACTAAGTTTGGATTTCTGGTATTCAGTTGAAAGCTAGCCTTGATTATTATTGTCTATGAATACAGAACAGTCTCTGCCTCAACTATGAAATTTTTGCATTGGAAAATACGAAAAAAACCAGGAGGAAGCTCCTTCTCGCCTCCCGGCCCCCAAACAAACTCCACTCGGCTTTTGCAGCCCTGACAGCATCTCAGCGACTATCCAGGGCTTGCAAAAGGGGAAAGCCAGCTGCACTGTTGTACATGCTGCCCGATTCTTTCTCCCCCCACCCCCCAAACAAACTCCATGTGGCTTTTGCAGCCTTGACAGCATCTCAGCCACCATCCAGGGCTTGCAGGAGAGGAAAGCCAGCTGCACCGTTGTACATGCTGCCCAATTCTTTCTCCCCCCCAAAACAAACTCCATGGGGCTTTTGCAGCCCTGACAGCATCTCAGCCACCATCCAGGTCTTGCAGGAGGGGAAAGCCAGCTGCACCTTTGCACATGCTGCCTGATTCCTTCTCCCCCCGACCCCAAAGCAAACTCCACGGGGCTTTTGCAGCCCTGATAGCATTCTAGCTGCCATCCTGGGCTTGCAGGCCTCCCCCCCAGGCCTTGGCTCTGCCACTCACCCCACCCCCATTGCTCCCCCTCCCCAGCAACCACCCCTCCACTCGCCTGAGTCCAGGGACGCTGGGGCCTGGGCTTCAGCTGCCATTGAAAACAGTGGTGGTGGCATGGACAGACGTGTGAGGAGCAGCAAACTGCAGTGTGGAGGCAAGCAGCTTTGGGTGGCAGGAGGACGATTATGCACGCACACACAGCACATGCTCCCTTCCAGAGAGTTCAAGGGTGGTTGTTGTTGGACCTTCTGGTGAGGGAGGGGTGGGGCGGCAGGAAACCAGCCCTGGACAGCACACGTGCCCACAGGGAGGGCTCTGAGTGCCCCCTCTGGCACGTGTGCCACAGGTTTACCACCACGGACATAGTTCATACAAAGATCCAGTCTTACATAGAATCAGAAAGCTGGCAAGATGTTGCAATGATTTCCATGGTGGAGAAATGGGATAACTATTCTGGTTGGATGAAATACTTGTCAGGTATATGTGGCTGATTCTCACTCTCACCTCACTGTCCTTCACAGTAACTGGCTGAGGACAGACTAGGAAAGTGGGGCGGGAGAGCTCCACTTCAGAAGCGGGGGAAGGGAGCCCGTTCAAATAGCTGCAGCTGTCCTCCAGCTCCCTTCCATACTCACCCGTGTGGGAGCCGCTTCCCTGCCACCTCAGAGGGACACCGGCAGAAAGCGGTGTCCAGGGGCTGTCTGCTGCTTGGATCCCGCTTCCCGGCTGTGTGGACGGGAGGAAGCAGGATTCAAGCAGAGGTGGCAGTGTGAATGCGCCGCCGTGGAGAGATGTGCATGGGTGCATGAGTGTGCATGTGCCCATGCGCACAAGCAGCCCCAATACAGGAGGTGGGGAGATTTTAATTTTTTAGACTGCTGCGGCCATGCGCATAGGTGCCCATGCACATATTGCTGAAATGGCCCTGCCACAAACCACGGAGGCTGGCCCACCTGGGGCTGCTCCGCAGCAATCTGAACGCTCTATTCCGGCATGCTCCCGTGGGAAACTGGCCAGTGGGAATACGCAGCCCCGGGCCAGTTTCCCCCCGCAGCTTTTGCTCCCACTGCGTCCCGAGGCAGATTGCAAATCTGTCCTCAGCCAGTGATTCTACTCTACAATGTGCCTTGTGTATTGTGATAACTTCACATTAGGAAAGGGCATGAACTGGGAAAATGTGGTTCATTTTGGTTTGTGGCTTGCACGGTTTGTGAGCCACGAACCATCATGAACTTTCAGGGGCCAAACGAAATGGTTCAGTTAGTGAGGTTTGTGACATGGTACTATAAAGGCACACAATGGGCTAGAGACACTAAATTTGCAGGGGATCTCAGGCTGACTCGCCTCTACCTGCCCATCATGTTTGATGATAATTGAATTTACAGGGTCTGAGTTATGCCCTCCCAAAGAAGGTGCCCACAGGAAAGTGCTTTCTGGGGGAAAGAAAGGTGCAGGTTCAGGAGGTTCAGGAATGTATAGAATGGACCCCCTGCAAGCTACACACAACAAATGCACAGGGGACCTTACCCTGCATTTGAAGTTTAGTGAACATTTTGATTGAGTGGGGATAGTCTGGAAATATATACATTCACGAACCACCATGAACTGCCACAAACCACTTGATCATTCGTGGGAAGTTCATGCTGGTTGACCTGCCACAAACTGGTCAAAATTCATCACAAACCTTAGTTTGTGAGCTAGTTCATGCCCATCCCTACATCACATACACTATCATGGTAATTCTTATAATAGTCCAGTTATAAAGTATCATTACTCCTATAATGTAGATGGGGGACTGACACACACAGACACACATACAGAGAGAGAGAGAGGCCTGCCTCAAACCATCTAGTAAGTTCGTAGCTGAAATGACTTCCTGATCACAGCTCAGCCTCTTAGCCATTATTCTGCCAGTTCCAAGAGAGACAAGGTGCCAGAATAAACAGACTGAAATGAGACAGCAAGTTGCCAGAATAAATGGTCACACTGGAAGTTCTGGATGCCAGAAATAATTCTGTTCAAATCTGAAGCCGTTAATAACATGTAATTAAACAGGCCTTTTTACACAAACATTTTAAGACAGTTTTCTCTCGAGGGCCCCGACGCAATGTACAAAATGGGGTGGGGGGGAGATAAAAATAATTAATGGCTGTTTGGGTCTGATCTTGGAGTTGGTCTGCATATTGTTTATTTATTTTTTATTTATTACCATAGTCAGAGCCAAACCCATGGGATTTTCAAGCCAAGAGATGTTCAGAAGGGGTTTGCCATTGCCTGCCTCTGCACTGCAACCATGGACTTTCTTGGTGGTCTCCCATCCAGACATTAACTGGGGCTCCTCAGCAGCTGAAATCTAACAAGATCAGGCTAGTCTGGGCTATCCAAGTCAGGGCATATTGTTTATTTACTTACACTACCTTTCTCTACTTTTTGGAAGCTGTTTAGAGTCCTCACGGAGGAGAAAAGTAACATATATATACCTAAAAGTCAAAAGGTAGATTTCAGAATCTGGATCCCTACAAACTGCTACCAGCCAGGTCACATGGAGAAGCAGCAGCCAAGCAGCCTATCATCATGCCTGGAGTAAAATCTCATTGAGTACCTGTTATGTACTGGGGCTGGAATGACACAGAATTGTCTATCAGAGATGGGCTGAGCTTGGAGCTCCAGAAAAATAGCCCACTAGAATTCTAGAGGTGATCAATGAGGAAGTAATGTAATGTAAATAGCCTATCTTTGGGAGTTGGGTGTGGTGTGTGCATGCTATAAAAACAGGGCTTTTGTCCTGGAGCTTCCGTCTTGTACTAGCTGAAATCACTGAATAAAGTAGAGCTGATTACTCGCTGTGGGGTCTGAACTTCCATGGAACCCAGTATTTAACAGTACCCCAGGGTTGCCTTAGCTACCTGGTGGGGGATGAGGAGGAAGTTGCCAGATTCAGGTTGGGAAGCTTCTGGGGATCTGGGGATGGAGCCTAGGGAGGACAGGGACCTCTGTGGGATACAATATCACAGAGTCCACCCTCCAACACATCCATTTTCTCCTGAGCTCTGTACTCTAGAAATGAACTGATCTCTGTACTTTGGAAATGAGCTGAAATTCCAAAGGATCCCCAGGTCCCACCTGGAGGTTGGCATCCCTAGAGTACCCCCTCCCTGAGCACCTTTTAAAATCATGTTTCCCCTGATGTTTACACTGTTTGTTAAACTGCTGAAAATGTCTCAAAACTGAGGCAAGCTGACTAATGTCAAAGAGTGCAGTTTAAAAGACAGCTGCGTTTATGAGGTTTTTCCTTAAATGTTCAATTTAGTTTTACGCTCACTGAAATTAAAAACCAACCTCCCTTCCCCAGGATTTTATATTATAGTGACACGGTCCTAGCAGCAAGGCTAACTTCACTGAAGTGCCAATATTTATGCATTTATAACTCAGCTGTAAAAATTTCCTCCTGGCTCCAACTTGGCAGTAAAAGTTATAAATTGGGAGCTGAGAGGAGAAAAATTCCCAAACTTCCAAAAGTCAACTGGAGAAAAAAAATTATGAAAAGAGAGCAGGTAAAATAAAGATATTAAACTGGCTGGAGTCTTTTCAAGTTGCATTCTATGAGTAATGAACACATAATCACCAGATTTCATTTGCTGAGGCAGTTTGGGTTGGTTATGCTCTGTATTTAAGGAAGGTGTCTGTTTGGCAGATCTGAGCAATCAAGTCCTCTTGGAAACTTGTTCCTGCAGGGTTAGTGGGCTTAAAGAAACACGTTTTTTTGAAAGACTTCACTCCTTGGAACTGCTACAATAAGCCTTAGTTTGCCCGCCCACCCCTCAAATGAAACACCACACAAGTTATGGGTTAAACTGCGACTTTTATTTTTTAAAAAATAAGCTGATCTGCACCAGTCATTACACTTTAAAGCATGGGTTGTAATGTGCTTGCAAAGCAAGCTTTCTAACAGGCCAAACTTACCCGACTCAGAGCCAGGTCCAGACTTCTTCCAGACCCTACTTATCACAGCCTGCACACTAGTGCATAGAGGGGATGGAGGGGCACACTCCAGCCCATGACTGCAAAGCCTTAAGGCTCGTCGTATGCACCCCCAACCCCAAAGAGGCCCCCAACTGAGTTACCCAGACTGCAAAGCATGTAGGTACCTGTTTGTGAACCTCCCTAATGTTGATATCTCAGGGTGCTTGCCAGTTCAAAAAAACCCTCAACCCATGCTTTTCCCACCTTCCCAGTCAGGGCCTAATCAGTTATAGTAGGCCTATTTAACCCTCACCTTCTTAGAGCATATGGAGCAGGAAAAAAATGCCCCCTCATGGCCAATTCTAGTGAGGCCCCCCAAAAAGTCCTGCCCAGCCCCTCAATGGTGACTAGCTAGTCCCACATGATCCTAAAAAGAGGGGCAGTGGGTGGGAGGCTCGTACTGGGCAGAATGGCCAGGGGATGGTGGCTGCCACCAAACCTGGCCAGCCAGCCACCTCCAAATTGGTCAGCGCTCCTGGGCTGACCCTCAGTAGGCTCCCCCACCCTTTGTGATTCATCCAAGGAGGTGGGGGTGGACAAACACAGCCATCTGTGCTATAGGCAGGCACCAGTAATTTCCTGCTAACTTGTTCCATTGCAATCATGATCGAGGGCCATTAAAACCAATTAGTAGTCACTCAGTAGTATCCATTACTGGTGTACTGTGGTAGGATTTCAATGCTGAAGAATTTCCGTTTTCTCCGAAAGAATTTTGCATTTAGAACGATATTCCAAGAGTTACACTCCCCCCCCCCCCCGCCACAGTGGTAATAGTGGCAGATGCTTCTCTCTGATATCCTCCTGTCTTACAGCCTTCAGAAATGTTCTCAAGAATTGGAAAAAAAAAACTAGCCATGTATAAAATGCTGTTGAAGCCTAAATACTAGCTCATTTCCTCATTTCCCTTTGGGATGTTGTACCAAAAATTCATGTTGGTCCAAAATAAAATCCACAAACAAAGTGCATAGAATACAGTTTATTAAGAACAACTAAAGGTTGACTAGAGGGGGGGAAAGCATAGTAGTCCTTACATTAACAAGAGATTACCTAGTCCATTCAAATAAGATTAAAAAGAAAATGAGAGCTAAACTGGGAAACATTGCCTGCAGAGCAGTTTTTTCCCAAATCATCTTCCATTCTTACATATTAACAATATGTTACCACAGTTTTACTTTGCTGGCACCCTTTGAAGGGACCTATCTATCCCCTTTTGATGCTAAAGTTAAAGTTTATTTAGGTAGGGTTGCTATTCTCAACATGGTGGCGGAAATCTTCTGGGGTTACAGCTGATCTCCCAGCGACAGAGATCAGGTCACCTGTAGAGAATGGCCACTTTGGAAGGTGAACTCTATGGCCTTATACCAAACCTTGTCCTTTTCAAGCACCACCCCCAAGAGCTTCAGGTATTTCTCAACTCAGAGCTGGCAGCCCTAGGATTGCCAACCACCAAGTGAAGCTTGGAGTTCTTCTGGAATTAATATCCAAACTATAGATATCAGTTCCCTTGGAGAAAATGGCAACTTCTGAGCATGGACTTTGTGGCATCACACCCCTGCTGAGCTCCCTCTGTAGGCCACCCCCCCCCCCCAAATTTCCAGGGATTTCCCAACCCAGAATGGGCAGCACTAACTGACATCTATATTCATAACAAAGTCTATGACTTTCTTCTTATTCTTCCCAGAAGGCCAAAGTTGCCCAATATGAACTCTACCATGCCTCAGTACTCTTTTAACAACCAAGACTTGCAATAGACAGCAAAAATTATATATTAACACAAATTTAGAAACTGAACAGTGCTGCAGAACATTCTCCCTTTTGCAACCAAATTCTTACTGGGCCTGCAGCTCCTTCTAACTAATCCAGGCCTTCTGCCTCTTTATAGCCTCAACAACTTTGATTCAGCTAGTTCAAGAGACAGTGTACAATTCTTACATACACCGCCTGAATCTGTAGGACTCCCCAAACAGCAGAGAACACAAAGGCATCAATATTGTTTGTAATAAATGGTATTACATGGATTTTGTTTTTATCTTTTTTAGAGTTTGTGTAGTCTGGCTTTCTGACAGTGTTAAGGGAGAAGGTGCAGAAAAGAAAAATAAGGAAAAAGACAGAAGGAAAACAAGCCCCCCCCCCCCCCAAATCAAGATGGTCATCTTTCAGTTGTACCTGCAGTGAATTTGAAAAAGCAAGGCTTGGATCTGGAAAGAAGACAGGCATTGGAATCACTAAGATCTGCAGAAGTTCCACCTATGATAGTCTTAGAACATTTCAGAGGACTTCTGTACTATTAACAAAATGGGAACCATGTGGCACCTGAGAGCCCCAGTCTTGTGCATGACATAGAAAAGCTCCCCCGATCTGCTCTCTTCTCTCATTCTAATGAAAGGCTGCTACATTCTTTCTCCGTACTAACACGCATTTGACCCTCCAGCTTCCTGTCTTTTTGACTGATCACTTTCGAACTGTTCGACCAACGTCACTACCCACCCTCAGCTTGAAAGCTTGTGAACCCAAGAATTCCCTCCTCAATGCTATTATCATTCTGCATGGAGCAATTAAATGTGCTGCCAACACATGTTTAGGATGATTTTTGCATGGAGTCCAGATCTGGAGCATGAATTCCTTTCTATGCATTGTTATGAATTACAACTCATTATCAAAAGAGTAATCTTAAAGTCAGTCCTTTTACCAATTAAAGGCTGTTGGGCATGTAGATAACTGAATGGTAGTGACTGAACTCATGCATTTCACCACTTTCTGCCTCTTTTATAACTCCCAATTTTCATACAAGACTTTATTGGGCATTGATAATGGCAAGCTGGCTTTAACTCTTTTGACATGAAAAGCTAGATGCTGAAAGCTGAGAACCAAAGTATGATTTTACATGCAATTTTTTCAACTGAATGCAAACAGTCTTAGCAGCTGGAATCTTAATGACTCTTAATACCTGTTGTGATGGACTGCACTTTTAAAAGCTTAGAAGTGCTGTGTAAACAGATAAAGGGCTGTGAAGGGCTAATTCTTCAGAGAGCCAGAAAGCCTTGAGTGACAGGCTGTTCCAAGAGATCTGATGGGCTAGCATCAGCTGAACAGAGAAAGACTTCTGAACTGGATGCTAAGAAGAATTCAATCTGATTTCAGCCCTAGCTGAGAAGAGTCAAGTATTGACAGTTTCAAAATTCAGTCCTGACTGAGAGCAGTTTAACACAGACAGGAGAATTAGGGAAGGTTGTCAAGGATGAGTGGGTAGTTAGACAGAGACTCCTATTCGGGCCAAAGAAAAGGAATAGATCTTCTAGTGAGAGGAGAATTTCCCTACCCAGCTAAACAAGGAATTAGTTCTGAAGAGTGCAGATACCCCTGGTCTGGTGTGGTTAGAAAATGCTTGTAGAAACCTTAAGAGTCAGTTAAATAAAGACAAGTACTGGTGTTTCAAGAGAAAGGGTTAGGGTACTGGGAAGAGTGTACCAACCTTCAGGAAATCAAAAGAGTCAGAGACTACTCAAAGAGAGTGTACTAGAGTGTTTGGGGAAAACACTGGGACAAACGTTTCTCAACATAAAGATTTAAGTCACTTTGAAAAGTTTAAGAAACTCATTAGCCTGAACAGTAAGAACTAAATTCTGTGCATGCACTGGTTTTACCTCAGAAATTTCAACCCCTGATTTCACCTGACTTTCCTCCTCTATGGTAAATAAAATATTTTGTTATTTTTGAATTTCAAAATTCCTCAAGTGCAATTTAAGTTAAGTTAAAGCAGGCTGCACATCCTTCCCTCAGGTTCCTGGGTGGAGCCAACAGTCAAAACCAAAATATTGTACTGTTCTTCAGCAAAGAAGAGAACACATTACTAGGGTGGCTCAGTCAGTAGAAGGAAAGAAAAATGGAGGGAAAACCTTGCCTCTGAGGGAGGGTAGAGGAAGGGGGGCATCATACCATACTAGAGTTTTGACTCAAATATTTCAGATGCAACTTGTTAAAAGAAAATGCTATTTCACACAACTATTACAACTGAGATTGTCTAACTAAATGTAGATCAGATGTAAGTTTTTGAAAGAAGTCTGTAGGCGTTACACATAGTTAGCTTTATTTTCCTTTGTGACTTCTGTGACAATTGTGCCGGGGTGTGTGTGTCCATTAAAGCTGAAAATATAGGAGAAAGTAAAAATCTGTTTTGGAGAAACAAAATATTCAAAAATAAATTTAGGATTAAGATATAAAAATTAAGCAAAGATGTTCCCAAACATAGTTCTGCAAAACTTAGTTTATTTATTTATCTATCTATCAAATTTATTTTCCACCCTCTCCACAAGTGGGCTCAGGGAGGATCACGGGGCCGTTTGGCATCACAATATAAATACATCAGTAAACAGATTACAAACAGTTAAGAACAACAATTTAAAACAAATTGCACAATTTTTAATGTCCAACTGAGTTGAATGGGAGACAGAGGTTGCATTCAGATGGGCAGCTAATCCCACCATTGGCCTGGGTGTAATTTGATATAGATCCTTTTATTCCAGCACTGCATGACCAGACAGCTCCCCCATAAATCCCTTTACCGCATGTGACTCCGTGGTGGATTGTCTAGACAGCTCCACCTGTTTGTGCATGTGCATCTCTGCATATGTACTTATCTGCATATGTGCATACGTGCATGTTTAAGCGGTTATGCATGCATCACGAAGAGGGTTTTTAAAAAAAAAATAGCGACCATTCAGGATGGTCTGGAGACAATCCCTACAGGCTGATTGTGCGCTGGTGGAACGACCTGATGGTGGAAAGTCTGGCATTGGCCTGTTGACCAGCTTTAGACCAGACTTTAACCACTATTTTTAAAGTATGGATCCCCGACAGGGATTGAAGGGCTACTAACGAAAGTGGCACGATTTCCAGATGTTGAGGTCTGGATGTGCACTTTAAATCCACCAGGCACACATGCCTGGCATGGCTCAAAAGAGCCATCTGAATGCACCCAAAGGCTAATTGGACCTGGGAATCCAGGGCTGAGGACAGACTGGCAATCTAAAGCGGGGCAGGCACGCTTCGCAAACGGAGGAAAGGAGCACGTTCAGACATGTGCATCTGCCTGTCGGCTCCGTTGCGTACTTACCCGTCTCCCAGTCGCTTTCCTTCCGCTTTACCCGGACACCGGTTTTTCCCGGTGTTCAGGGGCCTTCCTCCGCATGCCTCCCGCTTCCAAACAGTGTGAACTGGAAGAAGTGGGAGGCATCCGGAGGAAGTGTGAACGCACCGGCAAAAAGTTGTGCGCATGTGCGCATGTGCGCATGTGCGCACATGCGAAAAACATCAAAAGAAAACAAAAAAAAGTGCAGCGGCGCGCGCAAGCCGCGCGTGCTGGCTATGCGGCAGTCTGAACGCTCCGTGGCAGTCTGAACGCTCCGTATCGCCACTGATCCGCATTGCTCTGGCCAGTGTGAACGGCCAGCTCCGTGGGTTTTTTCCCCCGCTCCAGTTCCCTCCGCTTTGCCTCCGCTTCAGATTGCCAGTCTGTCCTCAGCCCAGGTCTCTGCCAAATAACACCTTTTCAATCCAGTTTTCATCCTGGGCCTGGTACAGAAACCACCTAGGTCAACCTGATAGATGATTTAAACCAGTCTACTAGTAGGGAATGTGTTGGTTCTCCTAGACCTCTCAGCATCTATTGATACCACTAATCATGATATTTTTCTGGTTTCCCTTGCTGGAATGGGTCACTGGGGTAAAGTGTTGGAGCAATTTAATTTGATAGTAAAAGCCTGATCCTAGAAGGTGGTGCTGAGGGATTTCTATTCAGTTTGGGCCATGGGGGGTTCCATAAAGTTCAGTCTTTCCCCTCAATGGGATTTGAAGCAAATATTCATCAACACACAGATGACACTCAACTTTGTCACTCAGTTTTTCCATCCAGCCACAGGAAATTGGTGAGCAGGTTTAACAGGAGTCTGGATGAAAATATACAAACTGACACACAAGAAACAAAGTGAAAACACGGTGTATAGACAGTAAATGTGATCCAGGGTTGAGATCCTTTCCCTTGGAAAAGCAGGGTTGAGGGTTAGAGTACCCCAGGATTCCTCTCTGAGACCATTTCTGCACAGGTGCAAACCTCCACATTGCTGCTCCTAAATAACAGAAGTCTGTAAAGCTTTCCGCACAAATTTTTGCACAAATTTTTGCCTCCCCAGGAGTAGATCTGAATTTAGTGCCTGATTACCCCACATTTTCCTAATCCACTTTTTCCAAAGAAGAATTCCAGATATTGAATTTTGTTTCCTGTTGCCCTTTTGTGTCATCAGTGTTGTGTGCCCCTCTCCAGGTTGCCCCCTGAGCAATCCACTAATTTAAGCATAACATTGATTGTGTTATGACATAATTTTTCCCCCCATTATAATATGGCAACACTATAATGTTGGGACAAAACAGGCAGTGAGGTTTCAAGTAGCCTTCTCCATGTAATTACCTGTCCATGAAATTGTTTTCCTTTCATTTTTTTTTACCTAGTGGGTAGGTTTTGATACCACATGCTTGTACAGTTTCTTTATTCTCCCCCTATAGCTTCTAGTGTGTTTTCTTTTTTTAATAAATATAATGTTATGATGTTATAACATGACTGCATATGCAAAAAAAACCCCCCAAAAAACCCAAATTGAGGTTCCCTCACTGATTAAGTACATGAGGACACATTTAGGTGCTTCATAATTATTGAATAACACTGTTATGAATTTGTATATCCAGTTTGATTATCACAGACAGAATACTGTTCATTAGGATTTTATAGGACTCTTCGCCAGCCATTTCCTTAGTTGGTAACTAAGGAGGAGGGGAAAACCTTTGAAATGACAGCAAACATGATGTTCCCCATGATACATCCTGCTTTTTTTACAGTGTTATGATGTTATAATTAGGGATGGGCATGGATCAGGAAAATGGAGGATCATTTCAGGTTATGGTTCGTTGGGCCACACAAACCATGAACCTTTACTGTCCTTCCTGTTTACTGAACTGGTTCATTTTGTGAGGTTTGTGATGCGGTAGAATGGCCACCCTGCAGGCTATAGATGCCATACTCACAGTGAGTCTCCAGCTGACTCTCCTCTACCTGCTTTCCAAGTTTGGTGAGGATTGGATTTAGGTGGGAGTTACATCCCCCCAGAGCAGGTGCCCCAGCACTGGGGAAATCACAGCCACAGAGGTGATCAGAAATAAGTATGGGAGGGGGGTGTTCCGGCAAGGCAACCAGCAGCTAAGCCCCTCTACACAGAGTGAGCAGAGATAAGTGGCCTGAGTCCCCACCACTTCACACAATCCCAGCTTGACAGAGCTAGTAGTCACAACAAAGCCCAATTGGGGGGGGGGTCCTCAAGTGAGGAACCAATGAAGCTAAGCCCCTCAGCTTAGTGTGAGCAGAAGAACAAATGCCTCAGAGCCCTGAGCAAGCACCAAACACTCCCAACCCCACTGTTCACAGGAGGAATGACTTACAGTTCCCTTACCTCTCTGTCTCTGCCTCTAATTAACATGTGACATGCCTGCTGCCAATGGAAAACAATGGGTGTATGTGATCTGGAAGTTTGTATTATTCTGCTCCCATAGAGCTGAATGGGAGCTCTCTTATTGGTGGCCAGCACTGCCTGTTGAGCTTTGGAGGGCCACTATTGGTGTTTCCAGTGCTGCAAAAGTCCACCCCCTTGCTTTGACAATAGTAATTGATCAGCACCAGCGATTCTGCACACCCCACTATGAGATGCCTGAACCTCTGAAAACCACGTGGACAGTTGTGATACAGTCATTAAGGTGAGACTGCATGGACCTCAAGTCACAAACCACAACCCAGGTGATTTTAGTCGTGAGTTTAGGATTGTGGGCAGGTTTGTGTCCATCCCTTATTACAACATTACTGCATATGGGCAAAAAAAGGAGGTTCTGTCACTGTTGAAGTACATGATGAGATGACTGCACAACCTCTTTTAAAAGGAAGTTCAGAACACATGGAGAGAGTCAGATTTGATTTTTTTACAACCCAAATAAATGCCCTTTTGCAGAAGGGGTGCCACAAACTCAGAACATCAGCTGGGGATCCAACTTGCTAGGAAACAGTGGAACACTGAGGTGTAGAAAAGGTCTGAATCTAGATATCCAGGTGTGTTTTACTAGCTTAAGACACATCTTGTGAATGATTAAAACCAAACAAAAACACATTATTAAAACAATTAAAAGCTTACGTATAGTACAATAAAAAATATATAAATAACAATTAAAACACAGGATAGTATTTTAGTGTTTTATAATTTTGTTCTTAATGTTTATGATTAGATTTGAGTTTTTGCAAGCAGTCTTGGGCATCGTCCAAAGCAGCATATAAATATTCTAAGAGGAAATGGCAGGTAGGTAGTTTCAGAGAAGCAATAGATGAGTTCTTAACCCTTTGCCTACCTTTCTCTATCTCCCCCCCCCCCCCCCCCCGCCGAAGCCACCACCACAGTTGTTCTTAAATACAAGTCTGTAATGATCGTTGGAATGCTAGAAAAATGGGTTTCAGGAGTAAAGTGATAAAAAAAATTAAAAGGAGCAAAATGATGGATGTGGGAAGAGTTTAGAATTCTCCTTTTCCACATGTAATGTTTCTACTTCAGAATGCATACTTATCCTTAGAACAAAGTTTGAGTCCAGTGACACCTTTAAGACTAACAAAGTTTAATTTGTTTGTCTGACGAAGTGTGCATGCCCACAAAAGCTTATACCCAGATGTCACACCCCATCTGCCCCTGAGGAGAAGGCTGCCTTCTGCCATCATGCTCCTGACATTGGGTCATGCCCCTCAGAGGCCTCAGAATGGGAGGGAAGGGGGTTAATTCACCCAGCTCCCCCTCCTCCCAGCCGGAACACCCTTTGTCACAACGTTGGTGTCCAGCTTTTTTCATCCCTGACCTCTTCACTAGAGTCTCCTTTTCTCCCTCTCCTCCCTCTTATGGGCCTGACTCACCCTCCTTCCCTGGAGCCAGTCTCTGCCCATCACCTTCAGGCTTTTTCTATTGGCCTAGGCCACCTCTCAGTGGAGAGAGGGCTCTGCCTCCCTGCCTCCCATCCCTTCCCCATTATCAGGTATCCTCCATCCCCATCAGCATCCTAGGGGATGGAGGGTGGGGTGGCACCACTTCCTGTGCTGCAGCCAGTCTCCCCATGTCCCTTGGGTCCACCTGCCCCCTGTTCAGCCTTCCCTCCTGCCACCGCTAATAATTTCTTAATTAAATCCTCCTTTGAAGGCAAAGTATCTCATTTCCAGCCTTTTGCTATAAGTATTCTAGCCAACGTTAATATATGTTATCATATATATCTCATTTCTTTTAAATCTATCCGAAAGCATATTCAGTAGAAAAATTTCTGGTAAAAACTCTATATCTATATTTGTTATTTCTTGTATGATCTTATGTATTTTGTGCCAATACTTTTGCATCTTACTGCACCTCCACTGCATATGATAAAATGTACCAACATTACTTTTACATCTCCAGCAGGTGTTCGGGATATTACTATAGCATTTGGCTATTTTATCTGGTGTCCAGTACCATCTATAGAACATTTTATAGACATTTTCTTTGTATGGTATCGCTCTCATATAGTTTATGGCTTTCCATATGTTAGACCATTGATCAACATCTATAGTATGGCCTATATCCTGCATCCATGTTATCATTGTGTTTTTCACTACTTCATCTCATGTGTAGTCCTCCAGTAAATAATTATATACTTTTTGAATCATTTTATCATTTGATGACCACCAAATTTTATCTAATTCACACCTTGTTCCATTGAACCCTGTTTTTGCATCCTTGTTATACCTAGATTTGATTTATAATGATTCCCACCACGTTAATTTCAAGCTTTTCCAAATATTAGCTTCCTCTGATTTTAATTTATTTATGCTATCCCATAGAGCTTCGTAGGTTTCTCTTTTATCTTTTGTAATTAGTGTTGGTTTTATAAATGCTTGTAGCGGAGATATCCATTTTGGAATTTCTTCATAATGTCTCATTTTCATTTCTTTCCAAATTCTCATCAATGCCCCTCTTAATGTGTGTCACTGAAAATTAGTGTGTATTCTTTCTTTATCATACCACATATAGGCATGCCATCCCATGTGTAGATTATGACCTTCCAACTTGGGAGCCTCAGCATTGGCCAACTTTTTTCCCTTATCATCTGCTGCTGCTAGGCAAACTCTGTGCCTGGCTGGGCTGCTGGCTGCAAGTCCTGTTGACTGTGTTGCCTCCACCTATGCTGGCTCTTGCCATCACTGTCTCTAGCCATGCCTGTAAGTTTTCTTGTTGGGGCTGGTGGGCTCACCTGGGGGTTAGTACAGACAGGCTGGAGAGCGGTTGGCAGGGCTGCAGGTCGTGGGGCCAGTGCACAGGCTGTTCTCCTCCAACAGTTTTGCTGCTGCACACCAGAATTAAATTTTGTTGGTCTGAAAGGTGCCACTGGACTAGAACTTTGTTCTATTGCTTCAGACCATCATGGCTACCCACCTGAATCCATCCTTATCCTTATGCACTTGGCAATGAAGATCTGTGTTCCCAGAGTACTGTTTCCTCCAATAGCCTGCCACATATTCGGTTAGTCTTTAAGGTGCTACTGGACTCTTGCTCTTTTCTACTGCTACAGACTAACATGGCTACCCATCTTAATCTACCTCCACCAAACATGTTAGTTCTAGCTTTAAGCAGACTAAAAGCATGGGACATAACAGTATTAAACTATAGTTGGATTGTACTCACTAGCATAAATAACAAAGCTATCTAAAAGTGCAGATTCCATATACAGCTTTCATTGGCAATGGCATAAGAAATGTTAATAAATCAATGTCTGCCTTTTCTTTGTTACCTTAACACTTTGAAAATTTTATGCTTAAACAAAATCTGGCTGGTATTTTTCATAATCTCTTTATAAATTCCAGTACTGAATATTAAGAACGTAAGATGAATGTGTCTGAAATAAATGCAAAATGTAAATCACATGGTTTGCTAATGCTATTTTAGATACCCAATCTTCAAAGATAATCATACAACATACCAATTCTGTTTCAAAGAGATTTGAGATTCATCCAATTGATTTACTGTTATCTCTCATTGTTTAGACCTGTAATATGCTGAACTTGGTGAGAAGACTAATGTCCTATTCTAATTCAAGCTACAGTGGTTAATCAAAGAACAGGATCTGATATACAACATAGACCATCCTTTATTATCTACCCATAGAGATAAATGAGGTTTAGCCTATCATGAATGAATACAGAAGCAAACACAAATAATTTTCCTTTATTAAAAAAAAGTAGTCTATAATCCAGAGTGTAAAGGGAAGAAAATGAAAGCCTGCTGTCTAAATCTTCAAGCACACAGCAAACTATAGAAAATCATGAGGCTTGTTTCACTGTCTTCATCCTAACATGAGAGATGCTCCATTCCTAGCCAGGATTTACTAGTGCGGTTCACAGAGCAGGAAGAATGATTGTTCTCTCCAGAAGGTCCGTTTTGTAAGACATTTAGCTATATTTTATTATTAAAGCTGCAACATTGGGGAGGAGGATGCCATTTCATGGAGCTGTACTGTGTGAATTACTATTCTCCCCCCCCCAACCAAATTCACAATTCAGAGAACATGAACACTGGTATAGACTGAACATTTGCTTTCTCCCCCTTTGTTATCTTTTGTATCTATTTTCAGACCACTGGCCTTTCTGCTTCTGATTGTCGTGTTCTACTTGGAAACAGCAGGAGAAACCTGTCCTCCAAGAATACACCATCTCAGCTCAATGCAACAAAATACTAGGAAATTTTCCTTCCCACCTTTCTGATGGTGGGAGAGCTTTTTCTGACGCTCCCACAACTGATATGCAACAAGATGCTGACCATTAAAGGAAGGTAGACAGATGTCCTAAGACAGTTAAGACCCAGGAATGATCCATAGTCCTCTCTATGTCTTGCAAGATGCAACTTATCCATCCATCTCTTCCTTGACCAGGCAGTGTAGACAACGGCCCCAGTCTCACACACACTAAATAAGCCACTTTCAATCCACTTTCAGTGTACTTTCCAACTGGATTTTACTTTGTGAACTGGTGTGTGACCACAGGCAATGACTGATCACTCCTGGGTCTATTATTTGTTTTTGTTTTTTAATCCAAGTGAGATGCTTCACATCCACCCTTGAGATTGTCTGGGAGCGGAGTGTTCTCATCCATTCCATGCTCCCTCTGCCCAGAAAATGGTTGCCAAATTCCATGGGGGACCTGGTGTTCTCCCAGAATTACAACTGATCTTCGGACCACAAAGACCAGTTCCCCTGGAGGAAATGGAAGCTTTGGAGGGAGGACTGTATAGCATCACATCCCCACTGAGCTGCCTCCCAACCCTAAACTCCGTACTCTCCCCCAAAAAAAAATCTCCAGGAATTTCCCAAGCTGGAGTTGGTAACCCTAGACTGGAACCATAGTGTGTCTCATACAGGCAATAAGTTTAGACTTTGGGAATCCTTTGAATAGCTGTCACAATTGTTGTATGGCAGAACTCAGAGGTGGGGGTGGGAGGCTGACCTGAATACCACAAATCAGACTAAATGGCTTAAGGCATATATTGTAAGAACAGGGGGCTTGACATGGCACCAAACAGGTTATCCTATACCCCATGAGGACTTGAGGGGCACTAAACGTGGCTACAGTGCCTTGTCAGTCTAACCTTTCAACAAATAGAAAGATGGATCAATTGGCCTCCATTAGCCAAATTATATTCTAACTGTCAAGGATTGACACCATCTAGAATCGGAGACTCATATCTTCCTGCCTCGTCACTAACAACGTTAAGACAGTTTCCCCTGACTGTCCAGAAGATGCATTCTCTAAACTCTTTTCCTCAAACGTCTGTAACATGTCTAAAGTTTGATTGAATTAAGCACTGCTTCAGTTCTTTCAATAAAAATGTGTCCTTGGTTAACTCAAGTTCATGTGTCATGTGGTCCTTCTGAGGCCCAAGGGTATGCTGGCTTTTCTGTATCAGTAGCTCTCCCCCCACCTATCCTCCGTTTCCCATTAATCTGACTAAATGTCTTGCAATGAGCCTTACATATGACCATAAGACAAACTTTGATATCTCTTCACTTAAAAACAAAGACACTGAGATTTTTTTCTACAGTACAATAAAAACATGGCCCATGCTCAGACACCAAAAATAGCTGGTCAGCAGGAGAGAGCTGACTGCTAACCAACATTTTAAATATCTCATTAAAATCAATTTATCTATTTTATTATTTATTTACAACTTTTAGACCTCACCTTTCTGCCAAATCAGAGCCCCCAATGTGGTTAACAATTTTTTAAAAGACATTAAAAACATGAAATCTGTTTAAAAAATAGTGATTAAAATACATATGTAAGTAGGAAGAAGAAGAGATTAGATTTATACCCCGCCCTTCACTCACTTGGAGTCTCAGAGCGGTTTACAAACTCCTTTCCCTTCCCCTCCCCACAACAGACACCCTGTGAGGTAGGTGGGGCTGAGAGAACTCTTTCCCAAGCTGTCCTTGAGAGAACAGCTGGTTCAGAGCTATGGCTTGCCCAAGGTCATCCAGCCAGGTGCAAGTGGAGGAGTGGGGAATCAAACCCGGTTCTCCCAGATTAGAGTCCGCGCACTTAACCACTACACCAAACTGGCTCTCAAGTACAGACATATGTAAGTAGGGCTGCCAAATCTGGGTTGGGAAATTCCTGGAGATTTGATAGTACGCCTGAGGAAAACAGGACTTGCAGAGGGGAGGGACCACCATGGAGTATAGTTCCATGGAGACCACCATCCAAAGCAGCCATTTTCTCTGTGGAAAGTAATTCCTGTAGTCTGGAGATCAGTTACAATTCCAGGAGATCTCCAAGCCTCACTCGGAGCTTTGCAACACTACAAGGTGAATATCCCTGTGTTGGGAGCCCGATAATTTTGGCACCATGGTCAAGAAGGTCCTGTCTCAGGTTTGCCTGTCAATAAGTTTTAAATAGACTTGGCATTAGCTAGATTATGTCCAGGTTTTGGGGAGGGGGGTTACATTGTAGGTAGGGAATATTTTATGATAATTTAAGGAACAAACCTATAGAATTCTGCCCTGGCCCAGCTAGCCCAGGCTAGCTCAATCTTATCATATCTTAAAATCTAAGCAGCATCAGCCCTGGTCAGTATTCAGATGGGAGACCACCGAGGAAGGCCAAGGTTGTGATGCAGAGGCGGGCAATGGCAAACCACCTCTGAATATCTCTTGCCTTAAAAACTCTTTGGGGCCACCATAAGACAGCTGTGACTTGATGGCACTTTCCACCACAGATTTCTGCCAAGGTAGTATGGGAAGGAGGGAGGAAAATGAGTAATTTGATCTCTTATCCGATCATGTCAAATAATTACAAAGGAATATTGGGAGGGATCTGAGGACTTCAAGCAGAGCTATAGTCATAGTCAGATCTTTCCAGATTCCCTTTTCCCACTGCAGCATTTTTTACTCCCAGAAAAGTGGATTCTGAGGTATGGGAGACCTTTTTTTTTTTAAAAAAAACCCACATACAAGGTATGACTTGTGAGTGCACTGAGAAAAGGGAAATCAGGAAAAACCGCCCCACCCTCAAGTGAGTGAAATTGCCTTTCCACTTGCACAAGGAGTTTGTGGAACCACCACAGTATATATTTCTGCTAGTATAAAATACCCAGAACACAGACTGAAAACTTCACAGTTATCTGTAGCATTACAGAGTGAGAGTTTGTAGCCAGCATGGTGAAGTGGGTGACCTTGGGCCAGTCTCAGTTCTCTCAGAGTTCTCTCAGCCCCACCTACTTCACAAGGTGACTGTTGTGAGGAGAGGAAGGGAAGGAGATCATAAGCCACTTTGAGACTCCTTAGGGTAGTGAAAAGCAGGGTATAAAACCAACTCTTCTTCTTCTAGCGGGAAGTGTGGCGATTCTTGTGTTCGTAGAGCATTGAAGTGTTCAGTTCCTATGGCAGTTAATTTTGGAGGGACTCTGTCAAATTGGTTATGTTTAAATTGTGACTGTTGAATTGTTATGATTGTTGTTGATACCCTTTTTACTGCTAAACACACTCTGAGTGGTTTTTTAAGGAAAGGAATGCTTTTTTAAAAAAAAAATCTTAAAGGTAAATAAGTCTTTGTGAGTCAAAGCTCTCGTATCTGATGAAATGAGCACTAATTCACCAAAGCTTATACCCTAGAACATTTGTTGGTCTCTGGAATGCTGCTATCCACAGACCTCCATTCTGCTACTACAGACTGACACAGCTACTCTCCTGAAACTATCTTTAATGTAAATCATTTCATTATGAGTGTCAGAAGCATTCCAAGCCTGAGCCCTCAGAAATTACTACCACCGATGCACCCTTGGACAGCATGAACCAGCAGCGCTGGAAGACTTGAAGGAGAACTCAAAGAGGAATTTGCATTTCCCCTGCAAGTGTAATGTATCTACTTTAATACTCTTCCCATCCTAATAAATAACCAATTAAAAAAAATAATGGAAGAGATAACCCAAACCATGTTCTGTTAATAACTGAACAGAAAATGAAAAAAGAGAAAGACTATGTAATTGCTTCCTCCTGTTCCCTCTGAAGCTAGAATTCCAAGAAGATGGTTTCCCTTTTGATTACCATCACCTTCACTTAGCTGTTTCTTGGATGCAGTTGTGAGGCAGGAGGCAGAACAGCTCCCCAAGGAACAGCTGGAAACGGGATGCCTTCCATAAGGCAGACCCTGGCTCTATGTGCAGAGAGTCATCCTGCAAATGCATGATATCAGTAGCACCTCGTATCCTTGCCCTGTGCTATGAGATCCCAGCCCTCGGTCACATCTCATCAAGGCTATTTTATAATCAGCTACATCCAGATATTGTTACTGGAGCCAGTGTTTCGCTGCCTACAGGAGTCTTGTTTTCTCCGCTGAGTAGCTGAGGAAATGCATGTGGAACAGGCTGGAAAGCATAGGCCCAATTAAGATTAACCTTAGCTTGATGGAATGATACATCCTTAATGTCTCTTTCATGCTCCCTTACCTCCAGTATGACAGCATGGGAACCCACCCATTAGGTTACAGAATGGTAAAGGTAGGAAGCAGCCTGATGTCTTCTCTGCTGTGATTAATGGATGCAGCTACCCGGGATTCTCCTCCCCCCAGCTGCCTTGGCACAAAAACAATTAAATGAGCCAGACAAGGGCCTGACTTTGTCCTTTAAAAAGAGACCCTATCCAAGCACAGGCAATTAGGATGTCTTAACGACTGTGGTGGTGACAGAGAATGATAAAGTAGCACAAAAAGCATGCTCGATCTATTTTTCTTGGAATGGGATTATGTTCAGCACGGCATTCTCAAAACAGCCAAGAGGCAATGATGTGACCCAGACAGGACTTGACCTCATTCTTCACCAGTACAACTTCCAGTCATTCTGCATGAATGAGCCGAGCAAGATACTCTTGAGAAGTTTACTGCCGATAAATCTTGTCATCCTAAGCAAAGTTACACCCTTCCAAAACCATTGGCTTCAGTGTAATTAGAAGGGTTGAGGATCACACTGTTGATCTCTCAGGGCATAATGGCAAAGGAGAGTCCTCATACAGTGGTTCGGAAAGGAGAGGGGAGGAAATGTTCAAGAGGAGGTTTTAGAAGCTATCCAACTCTGAAAAATTTCCTACTGGCCTCAACTTCAACTGGCCTCCACGGATTTCCCATGCTGCACACAAGGGAATGTATAGAAATCCAGGAGGACTATTAAAGCTTCAATTTGTGCAAAAACTGATATATCTCGTATCATACCACATACCTACTGGTGCCATCCTATTCCCCTTTGTGCCCATTGTCTCTGCTGAAAATGGCACTGTCAGTATCATCCAGTTGGACAGTTAGCATCTTGGGATGAGTGGGTTTTCTTAGTCCCTGTATAGTTACAGATCTTTGCTCTGCATTGTGTTCAACGCTTCCTTGTTTTCAGTTTAACTAAAGCCTGACTTACATATGCAGCAGAATGAAGGGGAAGAATGCTCTGCACCACTTTAGACTGCAGAGGGGGCATTATATTTTTCATCCTCAGCATTTAATAATTCCCTATACAGTCTTTCTGATTGTATCAGGCTTCTTTTAACTGATTTACACCTGCAGTACTGCACATCGATAAAAACATATTGGAAAATCTTGATACAAGAGTATACACAGTCATATTAAGATTCCTTTGTTGTCATGTTTGATCAGTGTACATTGCACTTGGATTCCAAGAGGAAAGGAAAAGATGTAAATATATTATGTTAAAAAAAACTGAACACAGCGAGGTGGTGCAGCACTCTGTACAAAAAGTGGAAATGTTATTCCTAAAGGGTTGATTCCAACTTGGAAACAAAGCCAGGTAATTTGAAACTCCAAAATTCAGGTAGAAATTTGGATGACGAAAACTCTTCACACATTGCCAGTAGCAGCTCTGCAGAAGCTCAGGGAGAGGTATTTCCAAGTCTTGACTCCTGAAATCCTTCTAACTGGAAATGTTTGGCTCCTCTCAAGAACTGTGATCTTCTACACATTCAAATACCATTCTCGTGAAACCTCCCAAAGTACTAAGTAATCCTACTGACCGTTCCATATCAGCCCTTAGACTGCAAAGCCAGAGGCATTAAGCAGAATTCATTTCTCCCTGCACAAAAGATAATGAATTTTCTTTGAATTTTGCATTTAAGCAGGTCTCTTGTCCAGTGTAGCAATGGAAGGAGTTTGAGCTTCTGTATTTCAGGAGAACTTAAAGCTTCCACGAGCTAGAAAGCGCAAAAGCTGTTTAAAATAATTAAGAGAGCTGGTGTCAGTGGGGTTGAAAGGGTGTGAAGGAAGGTCAAAGTGTGACCCTTTATTTCTAAACAGATGTAAAAGTAATTGGTACCCTGGATCTTTAATGATATTTTCCATAGCTCTATGCAAACATAATGCTTAGCTCCCATGAAGGCTTCTCATTAACACAGAATGAAGGACTTGTTTGCTTTTGAAATGTCTGAAATTAAAGCAATTAATTATATCACAGGACTGGAGGGATCCTTCCATCAGTGGCTGCCTTGAAGTAGAATATTAAAAATGTGCGAACTTAAGGAATATCTCAGCCCAATCTCTCACTTCAGCCACCTACCGTGTCACTTCAAAAGCTTAGCATAGTTTGTTTAGCAGTATTTCAGTCTACTTTCCCTATACGCAATAGGATAATTAACACTGAAATCTTTTTTAAAAAAACAACAACAACCATACAGTAATCAGAAGATGTGGAGACAGGAGAACTTGGAATATGAGTGTTACCTTTCTAGATCAGTGCCACTTGCAATCCTCACATTAATTAAAATTTTATACAGTGTCAAACCTTCTGAACAGACATCTCAGGAAAACAGTCTTAGAGAACTGCACATATTACTTTTAAAACAGTGACAAAGCTGGGTTGCTGACTGATCTGTCAGAAGAACTCAGATTTGCACATTTTCCCAAAGAAGTGATGAATGTCTAAACAAGAAAGGACCTTCAGACTGTCTGGTTCAGCATTCTGACCACACTGCCTGTCCCAGCCAGTGGCCTATAGTGGTTAGCATGTCAGATAACAATCTGGGACACAGGTGAAAACCCCCAGTCAGCCACGAAACTTACAGGGTGAACCCAGGCCAGTCAGTCCCTCTCCACCTGACCTACCTCACAGAGCTGTTGGGAGGATAAAAATGGAGACAGGAGAATTGTGTGTGGTACCTTGATTGCTTTTGGGGAAAGGGTGGGATGAAAGCATCCATTTAGATGTCATGGATAAAAGCTTTTGATGCCTTCCATTGACACATTTTATTCCTTTTCAAAAACTTATTAAATTAGTGGCTGTCGTCAATTTATTCTCCCAACAAAAAACTCCATCTGTTAATTGTGCTTTGTTTGAAGAACTTCTCTCCAGTTAGAAAGCATTATGACTAAACACAGGGCCCCTGCTGAAAGCCAACATTTAAGCATGGCAAAAACAATAAAAGGTGTGGGGGAACTTGCCATGTGATTGTGTCACTTCGTGCACTTTGCCTTTCTAAATGCTATGAGGAGGGATGATAGAAGAAGAGGAAATATTACTCTGTTACTCTGGTTTCTTGTCTTTCATGCACTGTACAAGACGCAGAAACTCACCGATACTGAGTATGACAATTGCTGCTTAAAATAAAATACACAACTTTTAATACACTGTTGTTAATACATTCTAAATTCAGTAATAGGCAGATTGCCACACTAGATATAATTATAAATGAAGGTCAAAAGCAATGCTCCCTCTAAGCTATGGAGTCCTGTGAGCAAAAATTCTGCTTGGTGAGCTACTGGCATTAAAGTTGTGAGCGAGCGATTTGGCTCCTGCATAAATTAGTTTGCTCTGGAGCCACCCTTCCTGAGCTAGGACAAAAATGTGCGAGCTGGAGGCTAAGAAACTGTGAGCTAGCTCACACTAACTCAGCTTAGAGGGAACACTGGTCAAAAGACCTGAACATTGGTCGAATGGTGACAGAGCAATAAGTCACAAGAAGGTAGTTAATGCATTAAGTTCCAAAAGCGGTCAAGAGACCTGAGCTAAATAAAGACAATATCAGAACAGTGGAACCGAAGAGCAAGACGAAGCTTCATTCTTGTACCTGATTTACATTATATCTAGTGTGGCAATCTGCCTACTACTGAATTTAGAATGTATTAACAACAGTGTATTAAAAGTTGTGTATGTTACTTTAAGCAGCAATTGTCATACTCGGTATTGGTGAGTTTCTGTGTCTTGTACAGTGCTTTTAGCTACATTGCTTTGATTACTGTCTATATTGCTTGTGTTTTTTCTTGTCTTTCATGACATAATGCTGGCTGCTCTCTAAAACACTGCTGTTATACTTCTGTGATTAAATCTCAACTGCTCACATTTTTGCAAGTATCCCTCTTGAACATTCATTTGCAAGTTTTCAAAAAGCTCACAAAACATGTGCATACATGTATTTTTTTTTTGAAAATATTTTTTATTGAAGAAAACATTTACCAGAAGAAAAAACAAAGTTACTCAACATATCAACATTGTCAATGTAGGAAAGTAATTACAGCAAATAAGTAATTTGTCATAACAAGTAAGTTCAGCTAACAGATTAACAGTACGTGACTCATATCTGATGACTCTACTCAGCCCTAGTTAAATGAAAAACAAAAAAGAAGATAAACTTCCAAAATACCTTTGCCTCGTAGAATATGAGGTAGTAAAAGTCAGAGAAGAGTGTGACAAAAAGGCGATAGATAGATAGATTCAGAAATGAAGCCAAGAGGAGTAGCTAGGGTCTCGGGGGAGTAAGTTGTTTTCAGTCATATAGTGTAGGAAGGGGTACCAGGTGCACACAAAACGCGATGAAGTCGCATCTGAAGAGGTGCTGGGAGGATTGAGACTGTCAGTAATCTTATCCATAAGAAATTGATCCCAAATTTTTTTTCTCCAGAGATCCAGAGAGGAGGGAGTGCTGAGTTTCCAGGATGCTGCGATGGATGTTTTGGCCGCTGTGAGTAGGAAGGTGGTTAGAGGGAGAAGAGGTTCTTCACCCAAAGATGGATCCCTTAAGTGTAGGAGAAGGATAGATGGGTCCATAGGAAGAATTTGTGATGTAATGTTTGCTATCTCTTTGACTATACAAGACCAGAATTGTTGGATTTGGGGGCACGACCACCAGCAATGCAAGTAATCTCCCGGTTCTCCACATGCTTTCCAACAAAGCGGTGAATGAGAGTTGTTGATGTGATGAAGATGCACCGGTGTGTAGTACCACCTGGAAACTAATTTAAAGAACTGGAAGCGTACATTGAAAATACCAGAAGTGTTGGCTGCTGAGGACCAGATCCGAGTCCATTGCTGGTCAGATAAAAAATGGCCAAGATCTTTATCCCAAGCTTTCTGATAGTGAAACTGGCGGGGAGTAGTGAATTCAGAAAGTATTTTGTAGATGTTTGAGAGAAGATGCTTAGAGTGTTCTGAGTAAGTTGTAAGCAAAACTTCAAAATTCGTCTTAACACGTCTGAAAGTCCCTTTCTGCAACATAAAAAAGAACAAGCTGCCCAATTGATAATATTTAAGCCATGAGAGTGGATGGTTAATCCTTTCTTCAAGTTGTTGCTTCTGTAAAAGCTTTCCATTGTTGGAAATATCCTGAAGTGTTGTAATTCCCAGTAGTGACCATTCTTTAGACTGTCCTGAAGTTTGACCTGGTACAAACCAATCCTGGAAAGTGAAAGTGGAGAGTGGTGAAATAGGTGGTGCAAGAAGGTGTTTCATGGAGTCCCAAATTGCTATAGTGTGTGACAAGAATGGGTTGCCAGAGGTGCGCTGAGATCTTCTAGATTTCAGACTCCAAAGCGTTTCCTGCAAGGATAAGGGTGCAGAAGCAGATTGTTCTATCAGGGTCCAACTGATATCTGAGGAATCATTTGACATTCTGATTATGTTTGTAAGGGCTGCCGCCTGGTAATATAATTTCAGGTTGGGAAGATTAAGACCTCCTTTGCGTGTTGGTTTCGTGAGTATTCTTTTGTCCATTCTAGATTTTTTAAAAGCCCATATGAAAGAGGAAATCATAGTTTGCCATATTTTAAAATCTTTATTGGCAATCGTAATTGGTAGCGTCCGAAAGAGAAACAAAAAACAGGGGAGCACAAAACTTTGAAACAGATGAAGGCGATCAGGTAAAGTTGGACTGAGTTTGTTCCAGTCATGCATGCGGGACTTGATGTCCTTAAAGAGCGAATGAAAATTGAACCTGAACAAGTCCTTGAGATTTAGAGGAATCTGTACGCCAAGGTGGCGCCAGGAAGATTTGACCCAAGGAAAATCAAAATCAGAGTCCAGGAGAGCCCGTGTTTGAGAAGATAAAATTATTGGGTAAAGTTCAGATTTTTGAGTGTTTACTTTGAGGCCAGAGATTTTTTCGAAATCAGCAAGGATAGTGCGGATTACTGGTAGAGATTTCCTGGGATTCGAGACATACAAAGTAAGATCGTCCGCATAAAGAGTCAGTTTATGTTCAGTTGGCTCAATGTTGATGCCTGTAAAGTCCTGCGCCATACGTAGTTGTTCAGCTAGCGGTTCAATTGCTAGTGCGAAGATCAAAGGGGACAAAGGACATCCTTGACGCGTTCCTCTCGAGGGATGGAAAAAAGTTGAGTTATGACCATTAACTCTAATGCGAGATTTTGATGAGGAGAGGAGAAGTTGTATGATGCTTGAAAACTTCGGGCCAAAACCCATTTTCTGAAACAGGACAGAGAGATAGGTTGGTTCCACCGAGTCGAACGCTTTCTCAAAATCCAGGGCCAGTATTATAGAGTCTTCCGATGATTTTTCCCCATGATGAATGATATTGAGAGTGCGTCGGACATTGTCAGCCAATTGTCTTGATGGGATGAAACCCGTTTGGTCTGGGTGGATGTAGTCAGAGATGAAAGTTTTCAGTCGATTTGCTAAGATTGTTGAGAAGAGTTTTGCGTCATTATTGATCAGTGCAATCGGGCGATAAGAGGCTGGGTTAGTTGGATCCTTTTTATCTTTGGGAAGTACAATAATCGATGAGTCACACCAAGAGCTAGGTATTTGACCTTCATCCAGAGCCATATTACAAACTTGAAGAGTGGTGAGAGTTCCAGGCTGAAGGTTTTGTAAAATTCGGCCGGGAGGCTATCTATGCCAGGCGACTTATTGAGCTTCAGCAGTTTGATCATGTCGTGAAGTTCTTGTGCAGAAATGGGGCTTTCCAAGGAATCAGCATGTGAAGAGGACAGATTTTTGAGCGACATTAGGAGGTCTAGATTGGCAGCAATGTCGTCTCTATTAGGATGATGAGAACTATAAAGATGGGTATAAAATTTAGCAAATTCTTGGACTATGTCTTTCGGAGATGTTAAAACCGTCCCATTCTTAGTTCGAATGGAGTGGACCACAGAAGATTTCCTTTTGTCTTTCACTCTCCAGGCCAGAAGCCGCAGCGTTTTCGGGGATTTCTTCCAATACTTTTGTTTAACATATAAAAGGTTACGTTGAATTTGTGTCGTTTCCAAGGCATCTAGAACTTTGCGTTCTGCCTGAAGATCAGCATATATTTTAGCGTTCCCAGATTTCTTGTGTAGAGCTTCAAGAGTGGAGATGCATTGTAGAGTTTCCGACCTAATTCTGTTTTTTTCCTTCTTCAGATGCGATGCTAGAGAGTTGAAGGATCCTCGGATCACAGCTTTCAGTGCATCCCAAGAGTTGGCCGGGGAAGTGTCTGAAACAGGATTTTCCGCCAGGAAGTTTTTGATATCTGTCGCTATTTGTTCCCTTATGGGAGTGTTCAATAAAAGTGTTTTATCCAGCATCCATTGCCTGTCTCCACGTGGAATTGAAACATTGTGAATCCTGCAGCTGATCCAGGCATGATCCGTGAGGTGTCTAGAACCTATAGTCGCGGAGTTCAGGCTTGGGAGTAAGTCGTCAGATATGAGCAGATAGTCTATGCGTGAGAAGGAACAATGTTTGGCTGAAAAGAAGGAATAGTCCCTGCCCGTCGGGTATAGTACCCTCCAAGTATCAATCAGATTGTGTTTTTGGAATAGCATCGTAAGACCAGTGGCCTCCCAGTTATGTTGCGAGCTTCTGGTAGTTTGCAACCTGTCAAGGGTGGGATTTGCTGTTAAGTTCAGATCACCCCCCAAGATAACACTGCCATGTTTAAAAGAGTCTAGTTTAGCAAATGTGTTTTGTAGAAAGAGGAGTTGGTTCGTGTTGGGCGCATAAATGTTAGCAAAAGTAAAAGATTGATTTCCTAAAGAACCCTTAGTGAAGAGGAATCTTCCTTCTGGGTCTGCAAGAGTATCTTGTATGACGAAATTGAGATGTTTTGAGATTAAAATAGCAACCCCACGAGCTTTAGAGGAGCCCGGAGCTTGTAGTTGAGTCGGAAAAAGTGGGGTTTTGAAAATTGGAAGCAAAGCAGATCTTACATGAGTCTCTTGGAGAAATAAGATAGAAGGCTGGTATGACTTGATATGGTGCAGCACACGTTTACGTTTGATCGGATTTCCCAGACCTCGAATGTTGACTAAGATTATTTGTAGGGCACCCATGGCACCTGGTACTGTAGAGAGAAAGATTAGCTATAGAAAGAGATGTGTAAGAAGAAGTCAGAACAGGTAGTGCACGGAGCAGAAATGAGTCCTATACTCAATAAAAGGTGGGAGATGTCGCAAATTCAGAATCGTCTGTGGATGACAGAGGGCAAAGGTGTCAGCTAAAGTAAGGTGGTAGAGCTGCTAAAAAAAAAAGAGAGAGAGAGAGAGTAGAGGCAAGGTTAGGCTGAGGTAGATGTAAGTATAAAGTTTTGAGATTTCAGTGGGTAATGTCAGAGAGCCTAAACTTAACTAGGTGAAACGTAAAATAGGACGTATCCAAAAAGAAACAAAATTAGAAATTTAAGGGCTGAGTAGAGTCTACAGGAAGCTGTCCCAGGGAGAAAAAGGTAAGTCAATATAAGTACAGTCTATAGCTTCAAGGCCAGAATAATTTTGGAACACTATACCAACTTGCTGATATCAGACCAGAACAGATATTTACTAACTATAAGTGCAAATACACAGACAAAACAGAACACCTCAATGTCCCCAGGAAATAGGGAGGAGCAACCAGTTGTAAACAAAGTAAAAAGACCCCTGCAATAGTAGAGGTATCTAATAGGCAAACGTTTACGCAGAACAGAAGGTTAAAGGAATAAATAAAAAAAATACTCCTTTTTGTAAATTGCCTTGTACTCTAGTACCGTATGGATGAAAAGAGACGTAGCAGACAAAACCCAGCCTTTGGTAGACTTCTGTGGGAGTATAGATCAGAACCAGAGAATAAGAACCTTCTGCTGAGAGAGGTAGAGATCAGATACAAAACACAGCACACAATAATTTTTTAAAAAAAGACCCCAAATGCAATATTAACTTAAGACACTTGGGTGGAACCCAAGAGTTATGCTTCAGAGCGTGCAATGGAGAAAAGGCTCCTTTCAGAATATCAATCTAATAATTAAAAAAAAAAAAGGAAACTTATACTAAGAATAACACTTAACAACTATAAAGAGTCACTTAGCTGTAGAAAATAGATAAGTACCAACTATTAACTGTAACTTTAACTGGGGCTAAGAAACCCTCTCGCCCCCTCTTCCCCCCCCCATCATAACATGAGAGTAAAAATATAGTTGAAACACCTCTATAGACTAAGCAAGAGATAATATAAACGCATAGGCACGAGCATATGAGCAAGCAAAAATGACACAGGCCATACTAGAATCATTCAGAGAGATCCACATTAGCATACAAAAAACTAGCGGGAGTCTTGCAGGACAGTTCAGTGAGTTGTGGCTTCTTCCTCATTCATGGGAGAGCCTTCGCGTTGCTGAGGAGGCCGGAGATCTGGAGATAAAGGTGATCTGTCTTTCCTCTTCTGGGACCTACGTGCTCCTTCCGAGTCATCAGCCAAGCATAAAGATTCAAAGAGTTCCAGTCCAGAGCCTTCGTCAGCTACCAAGTATTGTTTACCTTTGTGAGAGACCTGCAGTTTGCCCGAATCCAGCCATTTGTATCGAATGTTAGCAGTTTGCAAACGCGTTGTAACTGGCTTTAAGAGGCGTCTGATGTTAAGTGCTTCTTTTGGGATATCAGGGAAGACCAGAATTTGAAGATTTTTGAAGGGGAGATGGCCCTTCAAGCGAGCTTCGTCTAGGACGGCTTTTTTGGCACTCCAATCAGCAAAGTGAGCCATAATGTCTCTGGGGCCTTGTCGTCTCATAGCAAGAGGGTTCCCTAGCCGGTAAGCCCTCAAAATGGTGGGCGCTGTTCCCGGGGATCATTCATTAATGGAGCTCAGCCACTGTGTAATAAAATTAATCAGGTCTCTACCTTCCTCTGCCCCCTCAGGGATCCCACGAAATTTTAAATTAAGATGTCTGATTTGGGATTCAAGCGTTAGAATTCTGTCTCTATATAATGAGTCTCTAGAATAAAGCTCTTTCACATCGTCCTTAAGGAGAAGGCTAAGGTTCATAGCAGATTCTGCTGTTTGAGAAGTCTTATTTAAAGAAGCCTGGATAGTTTCCAGTTGGTCTCTTACCGGCTGAATCGTCTTGTGCAGTTGGTCAGTGAGTCTGCGCTCCATGTTTTCTAGCAGCGCCGGAAGGTCAGCAAGGAGACGATTTATGTCTGTTGAGAGAGGGAGGCCTTGGGTTCCCGCCATAATCCCGTCAGCGTCGGCTGAGGGCTGACTAGAAGATTTGTTTTCTCTGGGAGAGAAAAAGGCTTGTGCCGATTTCGGAGTTGCTGTAGACGAGGCAGGAGACAGTCCAGATTTTTTGCCCATGCTCTAGGCGTTGAAAACTATCAGAGGTCAGAGAGATTTATGACGAGGGGGGAGTAGGAAGCAGAGCTTGGGAATCAAGCGGCTGCCATCTTACTCGGCGACGCCCCGCCCCCCCTCCTCATGTGCATACATGTATGTGTGCACACACATACACACACACTCACACAGGTCTCCTCCCTTCCACTACCCTCCCTCTGTCAAGCCACAACTCTAACCTTTCCAGAAGGTAACCTGCAGCAAGTAAGCTTTTGAAACATGATAGGTCCAGGGTAGCTATTCTATGAATTACTTTTTCCCTGCATAACTTTCTGCCAGAGGTGATGAGAGTTGTAGTTTCTGTGGCCTCACAAACTGAACCAGAAAGCTAAGAAACATATAGTTCCCACCAATCCCAGCAATCATGTCAGTTATAAGAAGACATGGCCAGCAACTACCAGCCAGCTGCCCACCAATGCCAACAGCTTTGCAGATGCAATTCCATTGGATAGCTTGCTGTGAAAAAAAATAAGCAATTTGATCAAGAAAAACAGCTGATGCAAG
The DNA here is from genome assembly GCA_029233225.1 of Lepidodactylus listeri. Lineage (NCBI taxonomy): Eukaryota > Metazoa > Chordata > Lepidosauria > Squamata > Gekkonidae > Lepidodactylus > Lepidodactylus listeri. The sequence goes on along the minus strand of JARCFY010000001.1, from coordinate 51,374,511 downwards.
CAGATTTCAAGCACATTATTTTCAAGGATCACAGTCATTATTGTACACTTATTGTTTGTTTGACTATACTATGCACAGTGTTGGTTAATTACCACCTGCTGAATAAGTTTTCAGTCCATAAGAGGATCTTATGGATGTTCCTGGAAAACTATGGAGAGGGACTCAGTCAAACACTTTTTTGCAGGTCCAGCCACGTAATATCTACCGGGTTGCCCTATCTGCACTTTTGTTGATACTCCCAGAAAATTGGGAGGTAAGACCTGCCTTTGCCAGAGCTATGTTTTGAAAGAGTTCCCTAGGTGAAAAAAAAATTATCACATCAGAGAAATCATTAGTTTTCAAGTTAGCCCTGCTAAAGGGCCAGGATATAATAGGCAATTAGAAGCCTGATGATATGAGAATTTTCTTCATCTCCAAATAAAAAAGAAATCAGCCCTAGAGGTAATCAGCTTACATTCTACAGGACTTTTTAGACTTCCAAAGTTCTTTTGGCCAGCTCAGCGACTTCTGTTAAAATTCCAACTGCCTCCTCTTTCAACTTTTTTTTTTAAATGAATGTATCACCTCTTCAAATATGTGACAAAAACATCTTGAGCATGTTCTACTGAGCTGAACTAATCTGCCCATCCCTGATCTCACCTTATCAACAAGCAGGTCCTTTGTTATGTGTACCTATTCTCTTTAACAAATGGGTTGATATGAACTAGAACCTGGGATGATTTGATTCTGTAAGGGTCTTAGAACTGAATTTAACTTATTCAAAATTACCATTTCCTTTTGATAGATTCAGGTGGGTAGCCTTTTCAATGAATCTGAGGAACTGTGCATGCACACGAAAGCTCATACCTTGAATAAAACTTTGTTGGTCTTAGAGGTGCCACTGGACTCAAACTTTGTTCCATTTCATTTTGAGTAAAGGACCTCATACAATCTTTTAAAGTGATTATGTGCACTGCTTTTCTACCTCCACATGTGATGACATTTACCAGTTGGGGACATTCATCATGCTGGCCCATGCTCAGAACTTACCAAATCAAACAAGAATTTCCAGGTGGCATTGCAGGGATATACAAAGTGTTGTTATATCTAATTCTGAAACAAGTCATGGAATATGGATTTTTTAAAAGCCACACAATGGGGCCAGGGACAGAAAAGAGAGGATATTCCTATAAGCCTGTGGGAAGCGTTTGAAGAAAATATGAAATATAAAAAGAAAAGAAAAGGGAGGGGCAGGGGGGGAAAGGAAGGAATTTCTGCTTCTTTAAGAAACTGAACCTCTGAGATCTCATGAATCTAATATGCTAAGATATCAGTGCAGGAAAGCAGTATGAGAACAAAACATTAACAATATAATTTATAACACTTTTGAGCATTCTGAAGAAACTAGTACTCATAATTTGCAAAAGCAATTGCAGAGGAAGATTTGCTTCATTACTTGGAACACAACTGTCTATCACAGGGTAATTTATAGTCCCCAAAGTACAACCTTTGTAATTGATTTAAGCTACTAAAAATATGAACCTTTTTCTAATGAAAGTGGGGGTGATTTTCAACAATTTGCCCTCCAAACCTTGGCAGCATCTGATACCAGTATGCCTGTAATCACCAAAAATATGAAGACAAACAACAGGGGAGAACTTGTGCTTTTATTCTCAGATTGTGAGCTGCCCAAAGGCATCTAACTGTTCATTATGCTGGATGAGATGATCAAGCAGGGATGTTCTAAAGAATGGTTACTTTTAATATGGGGAAGGGTACAACAGAGAGGGGAGAGTATCAGTGTTCAAAGAACAGACACACCGACAGGGCCTTTGCATGTACTCTCTCACACCTAGCGAACTCAGTGCTATATGGGTAAGGTAGTATACATAATATCAGTACAGCTAGTCCAGAAGCTAGCATGTAAATGATTTCCACACCAGATAGTAAAGGTTATGGACACCATGGATCCTTAGGATTTAATACCTAGTAGGAATTCTCTTTGGAAATAGGCAACTACATTCTGTTTTTTCCCATATCATGGAACTGTGTATGTGTCCTGGACCGCATGAGGTGCAGGGCAGAGCAGCCAGGCTGGAGTATGAGCAAGACAAGGCATGGGCACCACTGGTGCAGAGCAGTCAGAATCTAGTTCCCAGGTCAAACACAGTGTAAGTAATTTGGCAGCAGCAACAGGTTTGTGGGAAAATCCAAAAATCAGAGTCAAACACAGTCCGGTGGTTCAGAGTCACAAGTCAGGTACAGGGTCAGATGTGGCGAGGTTGGAAGTAAAGTGAGACACTGTGTCCATAGCCAATTTCCCCCTCCCTCTGCCCTTTATAACAAAGATACTCATCTTGCAGCTGGATTGCATCATTTAGGTGTGTATGCACCCATCCTCACTGTCTGGATCCAGGTGTTGTTGGGTTGCTAATTGTATGCTCCACTGTCTTTCCAACATCTTATGACAAATCTTCCTTTGTCTATGCTCTAGTGTCCTGAAGACAGGGGAAGGTAGGAGGTGGATGGTGGGATGCTGCCTGATACTGAGCCATGGGACTGTAGAGCTGGGAAACTGATATCAGGCTGCAAATTGTTGATTGGCAGTGTGAAAGTAGCTTCCCCTAGCAGGCTGTCCATAACTGGCTGGGGGCTGGGTCCTTCTTCACATACCTGTTTCTCTTCTGAAGAGCCCTCAGCCCCTTCAGGGTTAACTGTGCCCGGCTGACACACAACAGTATATGTATATATTTTTCCATGGGTAAATCCCAGATTTTTTTAAGGAAGGGGGCCACACAATGGATATGTACTTGGATAGAAAAGCAACAGTACTTCTCAGGGCTTTTTTTGTAGAAAAAGCCCAGCATGAACTCATTAGCATATTAGGACACACCCCAGACAGCACAGCTAATTAACATATTAGGCCACACCCAATGTTACCAGAAGTGGGGTCATCCAGCCACATCCACCTTTTGCTTCTTATTCTGTTTACCTTGTTGTCAAAACAGTTTTGACAAAACCAATAAAAATATTATTTTCTGTCCCATCTATACAAAATCTTGTCTGAGCCAATATCTTATGTCCAACAATTATTCCCACACTGGATTGGAATCAATTCCTAAAGGTTAGGTTCCCATGGAAATCAGTTTGCCTTCCTGCAGAACTAGTACGCTGAATATGATTTTTTAGGGTTGCCAACCTACAGGTGGGGTCTGGAGATCTCCTGGAATTACAACTGAGCTCTAAACTACAGAGATCAGGTCAATGGCTGCTTTGGAAAGTGGAGTCCATGGCATTATGCCTTGCTTAGGTCTCTCCTTCCCCTAAACCCCACCCTCCACTCCTAAATATCCAGGGATTTCCTCAACCTGGAGTTGGCAACCGTAGTTCACTGGCAGAACAACGCTAGGAGTCAGTTTGGTGTAGTGGTTAAGTGCGCGGACTCTAATCTGGGAGAACCGGGTTTGATTCCTCACTCCCCCCTTGCACCTGCTGGATGACCTTGGGCAAGCCATAGCTCTGTACCAGCTGTTGTCTCAGAGCTCTCTCAGCCCCATCTACCTCACAGGTTGTCTGTTGTGGGGAGGGGAAGGGAAAGGAGTTTGTAAGATGCTCTGAGACTCCCTTGGGTAGTGAAGGGCAGGGTATAAATCCAATATCTTCTTCTTCTAGGTTTGTGGATGCACTGGACGGGAGTAGTTTGTGGACTATTTTATTCAAGGTACAAAATTTTATTCAAGGTATGAGATTTCATGTGCCACCCACACTTCTTCAGATGAAGAAGTGTGCATGCACACAAAAGCTTATACCTTGGATGAAATTTTGGACTCCAATTTTGTTCTGCTGCTTTAGACCAACACGGCTACCCACCTGAATTATTACACTATAATACTTTTTACAAGCAATTATGTACCAGTGGAGTGGTTACCATGCAGAGTCTGTCCCACAGGTAAAATTATCCTGTGAACAAGTGGTCTTTACCACATAAAAGTATCACTACCATCACAAGATCACCAGTCGTTGGAAGTCAACTCCTCAGAAGCAGAACACACACAACAATGAAGCTACTTTTTCAGATATTTTCTCTTGTATGGCAGTAAGCACCAAACCACTTTAATACAGACTTTAGACACACATATATTTGCAAGCCATTCCCAACAAGACACAACAATGAACTCAGGCTTCAAATGTACTTTTCTTAAGCAGAAGATGCCATGAGAAAACGAAAGAGATGCTCAAAAATTAAAGATATTGTCAAAAGCAGCATTTCCTGCTGCTTTTTTACATCTTTTAAATATCTCTGCTTTTTTACATCCCCCCCTTTTCAATAATTTTTTAATAAAAACACAATGAACAAAATGAAACAGAAAGAAAGAGAGAGAGAGAGGTGGGAGAGAGAGAGAGAGAGAGGTGGGAGAGAGAGAGAGAAAAGAAAGAGAAAAAGAAAGAAAGAAAGAAAGAAAGAAAGAAAGAAAGAAAGAAAGAAAGAAAGAAAGAAAGAAAGAAAGAAAGATGTAAGAGAGAGAGAGAGAAGGAAGGAAGGAAGGAAAGAGAGAGAGATAGGAGAGAGAGAGAAAGGAAGGAAGGAAGGTGGAAGAGAGAGAGAGAGAAAGGAAGGGGGAGGGAGAGAGAAAGAGAAAGAAAGAAAGGTGGGGACAGAGAGAGAGAGAGAGAAAGAAAGAAAGAAAGACAGACAGACAGACAGATAGATAGATGAGAGAGAAAGGAAGGAAGGAAGGTGGAGGAGAGAGAGAGAGAAAGAATGAAAGAAAGGTGGGGACAGAGAGAGAGAGAAAGACAGACAGACAGACTGAAAGAAAGACAGAAAGAAAGGTGGGGGGGAGAGAGAGAGAGAGAGAGAAGGAAAAGAGATGGGGGAGGCACTTACCGGAGCAGGGAGAGCGACGCAATGTTGCCCCGTGCTTAATCTCTGGGCGGGGCTTTCTCCTGCTGGCTCTCTGTACTTAAAGGGAAAGCGCTGGGTGGGGCTTTTTCCTGCTGGCTGTCTGCAGGAACTTTTCCTTTAAGTGTAAACAGCTCAGGCCAGGCAAGGAGGGGGCGGGGCAGGCTTGGACGCCAGCCGGAATGGCGTTCCGGTGTGTTCCTGCTGAAAAAGAGCCCTGGTACTTCTCAACTATTATGTCTTCTCTGTCATTTCCAGAATGGGACTTGCCTGCTTTCTTCCTCCCACTGAAACCCAGAGGGATCCCCACAATGCTGGTGCTGGGGGATAGGTATACACTGGGACAGGCATACAGAGGAACACTAATGTAAGTCAGTCAACAGTCTTTAGCAGGAGTGGGGAACTGGAAAAAATACCCCTGCCGTTAATAGAAACTTACAAGAAGGGGGGACCCATGATACTTGTGGAGAAGGGGAAGCTCCACGCAGAAAAGAAAGCCGCTGCAGGTGAGCCTTCTCCCCTGCCCAGCTCTTCCCCCCTGCCCACAACAGCAAGGTCCACATGGCTCCCAGCCACCAGGCCCGCCAAGCTCTTCCCCCTGCCAACAATGGTGAGACCTGTGCAGCTTCCAGCCACTGGGCCCACAAAGCTCTCTCCCCCAAGGTCTTCTCTCTCCCACCAATGGTGGCGAGGCCCATGCAGCTTCCAGCCGCTGGGTCTGCCAAGCTCTCCCCCCAAGGTCTTCTCCCTTCCCCCAATGATGGCGAGGCCCATGTGGCTTCCAGCTGCCAGGCCCGCCAAGCTCTCCCCCAAGCTCTTCTCCCTCCCCCCCAATGATGGTGAGGCCCACGCAGCTTCCATCTGCTGGGCCCGCCAAGCTCTCCCTCCAAGCTCTTCTCCTTCTTGCCGCTGCCACCAACAATGGCAAGGCCCATGCGTCTTTCAGCTACCAGGCCCACCAAGCTCTTCTCCACCCTCCACCACTGCTGCTGCCAGCAGCCACAGATCTGAGGTAAGTGCGTTCCATGTGCATGCACAGGGAACACTTTTTTACTTTGGGGGAAATTTATGTATCCCTCGAATATTTTTTTTTTACTTTTAAGATTTTTCTGCACATGTGGGAGTCCCCCAAGTGTGCAGGAAAATCTCTCTGCCCCCCAAAGGCCCCCGATGTGCAGATTTAGATATTCACACACACAGGGAGCACTTGGGAATTAGTATATAGATGGTGGGATCCAAAATAGTGTGCTTCGCATACACGTCTACACAAAAGTCACATACATTTACAGTTGAGTGCTGGAGGAATTCTGAATAGAATATCTGTTGCACTAAAAATGCAGAAGAAATTCATAATTCATTTGTCCAACTATTATCCCCTATGGATTGTAAATGGAAACCATATTTATCAAGTCACCTTTAATGTCAATGAAGGGCATATTGTTACTAGTTGATTTTCATGATTCTACAAGTATATTACAGACTTAAACTGAATCCATACTTTATCAAAGTCTCTGCCCTCCCTGATTTAGTAACCGATGTTTAGGTTTCTTACCACAAAGGTTACTACCCCAAAAAGCAAGTACTAGCACCATTCCCTTTATATTCAATGGAACCTGCACTTTGCAGTGTCCTTCACTACTGCCAAAGTATAACCGTACTACAGAAGAAATTGCCTGGATGATGTCTCCTGGAAGGGTGAGGTCACTGATAGCCCCATAACATACTATTTTCAGACTCAATGAATAGTTAATGCTAGTAATTCCCAGGACAGATTTTTGTCAAACTAAGTGGTGTAGATTAGCGGGGCCCAAAGAATACCGCTTTCAGCACAGAACATCATGTACTACAGCAGTGACCAAAAAAAGAAAGCAAAAAAAAATAAAAAATCAGATATGTGACATTATTCCTATTTAGCCACTATATACATGTATAATTTATAGGTCTTATTCATTATTTAATATCTCTCCCACATGCATATGTCCCCCATTGGCTCTTTGCCTTCTCTGTGTTGTCACCAACAATCTGATTTTTCTCAGTGGTTATACATCTTAAAAGTTCTTTGAATGATACTATGCCAGTGATGCTGCCATTGCATAAGTAACCAAGTTTTTGACAAAGTCAAACCCTTGCAATACACACTGTATACAAAGCTCACTTCTTTAAGGACCAACTACTTGTCAAATTCCCCAGCATCAAGATAAAAAGTTAGCCTACATCAATTAGAAGATCAACAGAACAAACCTAAGAAACAGGCAAGGGTGCCCTTGGGAGCAGTGTCAATGCTAGAAGAACTTCCATTCTGATTGAGGCACAGCAAGGAGAGCAGTTCATCCCCCCCCCCCCCCAATAAAACAACAGGATATAGGCAGAGTGGTCTTTCTGTTTAAATCCATATCTGCTCAAATAATGTAGGTGGGAGGTCAGTTTTTAAGGATAAAAAGCAAGATGGACAAGGAATGTTTACAACTCTCTACATCCACAACTTACCCATCTACAAATGTCTCCCCAGCTACTTCTAATCAGTAGCAGAACCAGAGTGATAGTGGGAGAACTACCAAATCAAGACAGGGGGAATGCTCATTTTGCTTTTGTAACCCATTTCTCCCACCAACCCCAGCTGGTTCTCGGTTGGTTAAGGGGTGGGGGTGACAAAAAAGAAAGCAGTGCAGGCCTGTAGGTAGGGCATTTGGGGGCAGAGCCCCAGCACCCATGAGCCCTGCCCCACTACCTGATGATGTCAGACACCCCCACCTCAGTGTGCCTAGCCCTGCAGTGGCAGCAAGGCTGGGGAAAGAAAGGAAAGCCACCCTGCAGTTTCTGGTCAGTTTCACTCTGGGTCTATCAGCTGTTAGATTTAACAGCTGAAAGGAAGAGAGTGAAACTGAAGCTGCAGGGCTTCCCTTTCCTTCTCCATCCTCCCCTCTGCTGGGGGCAGGGGCTGGGGAAGGAAACAGAGAGAAGGCATGGTGATGGTGGTGGGGAAGCCAGTCTTTCTCTCTCTCTCCCATAACTTTCCATGGCAGGGGTGGGGTGGGGTTGATGGTAGCCAATCTCTCTTTCCCGGGGTTGCCAATCGCCAGATGGTGGCTGGAGATCCCCTGGCATTACACCTGATTTCCAGGAGGACTCTATGACATCACATCCTATTGAAGTCCATCCCCACCACAAACCCCATGCTCCTCAAGCTCTACTCCCAAAAGCTCCAGTGGTTTATAATTTTTAAGAATAAGTATAAGCATTATGTGTGCCCCACAAGAAAAAAAATTGCCCCACAAATGAAAAATCCTGGCTACGGCCCTGAAGCAATAGTGCCTCCAGCCCAGTGGCTTCTACTTCCTGACAGGGAGATAACCAGTAGGTGAAAAAGAAGAAAAATCCAAAACACAACTCCCAGACCTTTACCTATAACCATTTACAAGTAGAACTTAAAATGCAAGTAGAGTTTAATTCAGCAAAGAAGGATAGGGAATCAGAGCAGGACACCCATATACAAAACTCAAAAGTGGACAGCACAATGTAAAGTTGGAAGCAAGTGATTAGAGTCTTTTAGTGCCTCTCAGAGGCCTCCTGCAAGTCTCTTGCATTCTTTCTGCTGTGGCCTGGCTGGCTTTCTCTCTGGTGCTGCTGCAGATCTCCACAGGCTGTAGCTCTTTCCGGGCTCCTTCTTAACATACTCTGCTCTCTACTCTGGGACCCAGATGGTTTCTCTCTCCCTTCCCTGCTCAGAACCACCTCTTTTCCCTCAGAACTCTCATTTTCCTCAGGACTCTCTTCAGGACTTTGCTCCCAAACGCCAACAGAGGGCTAAATCCACAGGGTTACACTTCTAAAATGATTGGGCGTCTATATGACTGGGTCAGATTCAAGTATCAAAACATTCCATTATGTCGAATTGGCCCTTAACTGAGCTTATTTCTAAGAAATGTCACATGTCTGTAAGGTTCAGAGTTTCCTCCCCCCCTCCCCCGCTACATGTGATTAGTGAGATAAAATATTGCAACAGATCTTACTTCTCGATAGGCAAGTCTAGGTTTCAGCAACAGTTGTGTACAATTGGATGGGGGGGGGGAATCAGCTCTACTTAATATTTAACTACAGACTGATTCATTTTCGACAGTTGCTTGGAACAGGATAGCTGAGAACTTAGAAATTATACCCATCTCATGGTGACTTCCTACATGTCTGTCAGGTTTTAGTGTTTGATGTTCTTTTTCCTAGAGACATGCATGCACGCACACACACAGACACCCTCTCCCCAAACTTCTTCTAACACCTGTTGCATACATTGTGAAGAATGCACCATCTGCAGAATGGCATCTGTCTCCAGTAAATCTCATTATTTTACTACTGTATTTGTTATCAGGTGCTACATACATTTATGCCTGTACAGAAAAAGCAAGCCACATACTTGTGTAATAAACATTTCTACAGTATTCTTAATGTTTTGGTCCTCACTTATTCTCTGCCCTCAGTCTCACATCACTTGACAGATTATATACCAATCCAAATGATTCATCATCATATTATCACTCTAAAGAAATTATATTAATGTTCTCTTTCCTTTTTCAAAAAAATAAATTAATAATAATACATAAATGGGAGAAAGCCGACCTATGAAAGCTTTCTGTCTCTTTGTCTTCTGTATAGAGTTTTGAGACTGGATGGCACTTGGGCCAAGCAGACCACGAAAAGGGATTTATTTTCCCCTCCTCTTCTGATAAACTGCAGAATGTCTGGCCTCTGAGGAGGTCTGAGAGGAAGGGGACACATGGCTGTTGAGCTATACTGTTATTACTATCGGGATTAGGGTTGCCAACTCTGGGGTAGGAAAATCCTGGAGATTTGGGAATGGAGTCTGGGGAGGGCAGGGTTTGTGCAGAATGTAAGAACATAAGAGAATTCATGTTGTATCAGGCTGATGGCCCATCTAGTCCAACACTCTGTGTTGTACAGTGGCCAAAAACCAGGTGCCATCAGGAGGTCCACCAGTGGGGCCAGAACTCCAGAAGCCTTCTCACTGTTGCCCCCCAAGCACCAAGAATACAGAGCATCACTGCTTCAGACAGTGTTCCATCTATACCTTGTGGCTAATAGCCACTGATTGGCCTCTGCTCCATATGTTTATCCAGTCCCCTCTTGAAGCTGTCTATGCTTGTAGCCACCATCATGTCTTGTGGCAGTGAATTCCACAAATTAATTTTAACCTCAGATTTGGTGGTGTGGATGCAGTGAATTGCTTGTGACATGAGAACCCCACACTCTTGGATTCTGGAAATGATAAGATGCTTGAAAGGAGCTCCTTAACCGACAAATTCTTACAAGGAACTGCAATGACAAAGGAAAGACAAGGGGAGGTTACAGGATGTGGAGGCACTTCCCTTTTTCCAGCGCCTCCTGACACCCATATTACAGAAGTAATTGAACTAGTACTTTATCTCAAAGTTTGTCATGGTGTCCTATGTTCTTTCACTCCTTTGAAAGCAATATCCACATCTTCATTTCTTTCTGCCAGTCCCTTCATGGTAGTTTCCCATTAAATCATGTTCAAGATTAGCCCACACCACCTCTGGGGGAATTTGTTTCCTTCTATTTATATTTCTCCATTTTCCTCTGAGAAGGCCTGTTCTATATTTCCTGGAAGGAAGTCACTTAGTACATTTCATAGGCCTCTACTCAACCCATACTTTTAGACTCCACTGAAACTGATGGACCCTGAGTCCAGGTAACCGTGGACTGGATTTCAGCAGTAATTAGTAGGTAAATAATACCTTAGTTGGAAAATGCAACCTGAGTTATATCATAGTATCACATAATCCTGATGCCTACTCCAATAGCTTCGCCAGGCAAGCTCCTTTTCAGAGATTACAGCAGGTCAAGTTTCTTGCAACAGCTTTGTACAGTGATATAGGAATGCACATGTTGCCTAGCAAGGCACATCATGTGCTCTTATGGACTTTTAGTGTTCATAAGTCTGAACTTTGGGATGTTATGCTTTAAAGGACTACATGTACTCTTTGTTGCTGTAAGAGGCTCCAGTCCATTCCAGGAAGTGGGCCCCCAATATCACCTAATAAAAGAGGTTGCATTCCATGCAATCGCTCTCTTGAGCTTCCACGACCCTTATTTGCTTTTTATCCCTTTTTACACATCTCTGGATTCATGACCAGAATCAAGCGTGCTTCTGCCGGTTCAGAACACGTCCCCCATTTTCTTTTCAATCCCTGAATTCTTCTTTTGGAACGGACAACCCATCTCCAGGACAGGTAAAGTATCTCCCAACCAACGTTTCTCCTGCTCATGCAAAAGTGCTATTTCTCTATCTAAGTTTCTTAGGAGCTGTGTATCTGTGTGTGTGATTCTGTTTTTTATGCTTGAGAACATTTTATAGTAAACATCATTTAAACTGACCTCAGCCTCAGTGCCTATTTTCTGGGAACTCCTGGAAGGGGCAGGACCTTGGTATAGTTGGCTGTAACCCGGTTATTTGCCAATTGCTAATCTTAAAACCAGAGCAATTCGGCTAACACACAGACAGTGCAGCCTAGTCCTGTTCACACAGCCTCTGTGTGATCAATGAAGGCATGGAAAAGGAAGCAGAATCACTGCTGCTAACCCTGCTGAACTTTTGCACGTTCAGCATAAGGCTGAACTAAGCATACACGTTTAGAAGCATATTGCACACAGACTGTATTTATGCAGTCAGAGACCTTGCCTTTTGTAGTTCTACTCCCCTGCCCACCAAGTGTTCACATAACCATATTTATTTAAACATTTTTAACCTGCTCTTCCATCAGCTCAGAGTGACTAACAATGTAGAGGTGAAACTAATCCAAGAATAACAATCAATTAAAACAAATGTAGAGTCCAGTGGCACCTTTAAGACCAACAAAGTTTTATTCAAGGTATGAGCTTTCATGTGCACACACACTTTTTCCAATACTACAGGCTGGATATCTCCCAGACCCAAAATCACAGCTTATCTAGGGTTTCCAGGTCTGGGTTGGAAAATACCCAGAGATTTTGGGGGTAGATCCAGAAAAGGGCAGAGTTTGGGGAGGGGAGGGGCCTCAGCATGGTACAATGCCAAAGAGTCCACCCTTCAAAGCAGCCATTTTCTCCAGGGGAACTGATCTCTGTCAGCTGGAGATCAGTTATAAAAGCAGGAGATCTCCAGGCTCCACCTGGAGGCTGGCAGCCCTAAATTGATCTCCAGACTACATAAATCACATATCTATTTATGGTTTATTTAAAACATTTATTCCACTTTTCCTGGAGAAAATGGCTACTTTGGACGGAGGACTCCATGGCATTTTACCCTACTGAGGTCCCTTCTTTCCCTAAACCTTACCCTCCCAGGCTCTACCCTCATATCTTGAGATATTTCCTAACCCTACGATGGCAACCCTATGATGACATCACTTCTGGAGCAACCCAGATGTGATGTCATTGCCTTGGGCAACACTCAAGGATTCATCCAAAGCTCTATGGTTAAACCATCCCCCTAGTAAGTCTCTCACAACCCTACCTCATATCCAGGTCTTTTCAGAGGGCCAGGACACTTCCAGCTTTTGAGGCTCCTGGCTAGTATTGAAAATGATGACACATTAAAACAAAACATGGTATCATTAAAAAAAAAAACCTCTACAAATTGGAAACTACAAAATTTACCAAATGGCAAAGAACAAGTATCTAAAATTTTCCCCCTTTGAGCTTTAGGCCTAATGGTCTTCTGCTACTGCTCTCCATTAGCCTAACTCACAGCAGCCTAAGAACTCTTTGGTTAGCAGAGTCTGTTGGCAATATGTCCTGTGATATTATTTTATAAATCTCCGCCAGCAGCCAAACTTCTGACTACTCATCAGCTAGACGGTAGGATATTTTTTTTTTTTGAATTATCCAGAGCAAATTATGGAGGACCATGCAAAGGAATAGCCTGGATGAATGATGAGCATAAAAATGACATGACAACATGTTATTGCAAGCCAGAGCCTAAGTAATAATTGCAGATAGATCTTAGCAATGTGGATTGTTTGCATACTCCAAAAAAAAAAAAAAAAGCCCTGGGTGGTTATGGAAGTAACTTCTTCCAATTACTGGCTTGCTGTTTCCAGATCAATGGTCTTAAGGGGATGTGAGGTTAATTAAGCCTTAATTCACTCAAGATAAATTGACAGTTCTTTGTACAGCTATAATTGCCTGAACATAAAAATTACTAGTAGGTACAGGCAGATAATCTTTTTATTTTCCGTATCATTTACTAAACATTTCTTTGCATATGAACTTACAGATCTACTTAAATAATACCGTTTTTTTCCGCACACGAAAAATTGTGGGTTTTAATTGATGGCCTGACAGTATGATATGAAAGCTAATTTCTATTGTTCAGTTTGAACAAGAGCAGGCCAAAGCTTTTCTTATTGCAAGCATAGAACAGTATGTTGCCTTTACCTGTCTTTGCTCAGTGTGTTACTTGTGAAGTTAGATGCACAGAGCAACACAGAGAATAGATCAGTAAGGAATGTATTGAAAGTTTTTCAAGGCATACACTAAGCTTCATCTACTACTAATCTAACTTATCAATTAGCCCTAATTACACAGCAGAATAAATGATTAGACAACCAATAATTATATTACCAAATACCCACTAACACCAAAAGCCTGCTGCTGTTCAGTTTGGGACAACTCTGTATAGCCTTGGTAACTCCATCTTTGTTACAGGCTGGTGCTAATGACCTTTTAGTTGCTTTGAGTTTTGTGAGGGAATGGTCATCAGGCCACTCTCTGGGGAATATTTCTCTCTCTCATGCTTGTTAGCAGCTCTTATTGGCAAAGCATGGTTTGTTTCGTCTCACCCCTGGACATCAGGTACAAGTTGGCCCAGCTCATCTCATTGTTTGGGATAGCTTGATTAATGATTTCTTGACTGGTAGCCAGCATTTAGGGTATAATGCTTGGTTTTAGCTCTGCATCTCATCTCAAGGTCTGGCTAAGTTCCCCTGTGTGTGTATGTTCGAGACCCAGCAAATGGGAGCTTAGCCTGCTATTTCTGTAAGCTTGATCACTGCTCATTAAAATCTCCTTGTAAAAGCCCTGACCTGGATAGCCCAGGCAGGCTCAGTTTCATAAAATCTTGGAAGCTAAGCAAGGACGGCCCTGTCAAGTACTCAGAAGGGTGACCTCCATGGAATACCAGGGCCAGGACACAGAGGTAGATAAAATCAAGCCACATCTCTGAAACATCCAATCCCAGTAGGGGCTGCCAGAAGTCACCATGACTTCCAGGCTTGCAAGCACACACACATACACACACACACAACAAAAAAAATACTCACAAAAATATCATTTTAAGCAACCCTGGATCTTGCATATCATTTCCTTGAGATTTCTGTGAATCTGGAGCTCCTGGCCAGAGCCCCAAACAAATTCACACATGTTGGTGGTGAACAGTGCTGTCAAGTCACAGCTTGGTGACCCTACAGGGTTTTCAGGGAAAGAGAAGTCCAGAGATGGATTGTTAAGTTAGAAATAGAAGATGGGGGGAACACACTGATATTGGCTGCATTCCTAAAATTCTTGGTGAAAGTTTTGATGTCACTATCGGAAATACCATCCAGTCACTTGTCTTGAAGATTTTTCACTAGCTGTCCAACCTGTCTTTTCGTGATTTGTCTGTGTAAATATTTGACTTTTATTTTCCTATGAGTCAAATAAGGCAATGAGAATTGGCTGTGACTTGGAGGTGAGGATGTGGCTCTGGGGTAGAGAATCTGCTTTTTATGCAGACCCTTCCCCCATTTAAACTCTAATATCTCCAGTTAAAAGAATCCAGGCAATTGTTTTGGCTCAGGGGCCACTTTGTGGGAGCAGAGGTTAGCGGAGGGCCGCACCTTTTAAAATGATTGCATTCATTAGTTAACTTTGCATTTCAGAAAAGGTATAAATTGTATCATAAAAATCAATAAATATAAATTAAATTAAATAATGGTAGTTTTATTCAATTTATTTATTGTGCTAATTTCATATTATCTATAGCTGCAAGCACATTTAATTTTAGAATCAGTTTAATGAGACAAATGTACCCTATCACACTTTTCTACAATTTTTTTGAAATCAGGAGTGAGATTGCTTGTTGAGATTCTCATCACAGGCTGCAAGTTAATGTCTGTCAAAGAGCATATATATTTATTCTTGTTGATCTTCATGCAAGAAAAACTTTGCTCACAAATATATGTAGACCCAAATATAGAGAACATTTTCCCAGCAAATTTCTTCATACATGGAAATTTTTTTAGCAGACAAAGATTTGTAAAAGTCAACTAATGTCACAGCATTAAACATTTCTTTCACAGTGTGATCTGACTGCATATCAATAAGTTCAAGCTGCAGCTCCTCAGGTGCTGTATCAATATCAGCAGTGATGGGATAAGAGAGCAAATTGAATTTAGGCTCAGTTGTCTTGAAATCCTGAAATCTTCTTGGCGGGCCGCAAAAAACTCTGTGGCGGGCCGCATGTGGCCCCCGGGCCGCAATTTGCCCACCCCTGCAGTAGTAGGTAATGTGAAAAAGCTCTACCTGAGTTGCTTAGTCAGAATACACACTACTGATCTTAACAAACTTAATGTAAGGCAACATCATCTAATCAACTTTTACTGGTATAATTTGTGTCTGAGCCATCAAAGATATTATGGTCCTGTTGTGTTGCAGGTAACAAAGGAAGAGGAACAAAATTAGAACGAACATAGGGGTATTAAACATTTTTCAATTTATCTGATTTATTGTCTCAAAGCTAGGGCTCATTTTGTAGCAGGAGCTCCTCTGTGTATTAGGCCACACACCCCTGATTTAGCCAATCCTCCAAGAGCTTACAGTAGCCCCTGTAAGAAGAGCTCTATAAGCTCTTGGAGGATTGGCTACATTAAAGGTGTGTGGCCTAAAATGCAAAGGAGCTCCTGCTACAGAATGAGCCCAGCCCAAACCCATAATAATCAGGACTATCTGCTGGATAAATGTAGGAGTAAAAGAAGATATTTTCGGATATTTGCTAGTGCTGTAATAGAAAGTTGTGTTTTATACTCACCCTCCCCACCCCACCCCCCAAGTGGACCAATCCTTTGGACAAGTTGATCATATTTTCCAAGCACTTGTACTAATTCATAAGAGACAGCTCAGCAGACATCCCATAACTCCTTGTTTGTTTCAGCTTCCCATATGAAGAGTGCAATGTCTAAGGAAGGGACTTGTCCTCTGTGATTCAGCAGGAGCAGCAGTATTGTGCAAGATCTGTCTCCATTTCTTTACTTGTATATCCCTCCCATTGTCTGTGTGGAACACTTGTAGCTTCCTTTGAAACTTATTGCTGGCTACTGCCACAAACTCTTGCAGTTTCCCGAGCACTTCACTCTTTTGTTGCAGGAGATATGTAACAGTGTATCTGGAATAGTCATAGATGAAAGTCATCAGGTATTTGTTTCCTCCTGGCGTAACAGCTCTCATGGGTCCACAAATGTCATTATGCACTATCTGTAGGAGATACATACGCTTGTTTTCACTGCTTTTAAGCAGTGTGGCATGTGTGTAGCTTTTGCCTTTATGCAGCATGTACACCTCATATATGCTTGACATGACTTCATCTTCATGTCCTTGGATTTCAAGCTCTTTTAGGGATTGTGGGTGTCTGTGTCTTAGCTGTCTGTGCCACAGATGGATGCAGTTGCCATGACAAACTTGTGTAGTGATTCTAGCTTCCTCATTTAGTAGGGTAAAGGTATACAGATGCTCCGTCACAGTTCCTCTGAGTATAACATCTTTCCCCTTCTTAATATCACATTGGTTTCTTTTAAATTTCATTGTAAGACCATTACTGGTGAGGCACTTCACAGACAGAAGACTTCCCTTCAGTTCTGCAACATACAGGACATTTTTCATAAGGAGTTTACGGGATCCTTTGTATGGTCCACAGCACTTTAAGAATCCATACAGAATGCCCTCTGTGGTGATTCTTTTTCCATTTGCAACGTAGGTCTTCATTGTGCTGAGATCAAGATATGTGAAAAATTCTTGGTTGCTTGTCTTGTGGTTTGTGGCTGTCAGTGCTAAAAACATCACATATGCCATTTTTATACAACAGCATTTCCAGTTTGAACTTCCACGACTGATCATTGCTATTATTCAACTTGGCCTTTGCAAAGTTAATATCTGCATTGCTTGTCATCTTCCTGCGGATTGGGCATGTCCCGCCTTTCTCTTACTGATTCACAGTTATAGTTTTCTTGCAATTTATGCTAAGGTCTGGGCCCATAACCTGTCGAGAGAGTTTGGGAAATTATCCAATCCACATTTTGGAGTTTGCTTTTTATGACTTTTACTACAACAGGATTTTGCAAAAACACAGTAATTGACTGCAGGCCACTAATACAATAGAAAGGCCTTCAGAGCACCAGCACATACTAAACAAAGCAAAGAGAGAAACAAGAGGCAGGCTGAACTGCAAGGGAAAACGTTCAATAACCACTGAACCCTAGATAATGCACCACAGCTCCCCCTAGGGTACAAGGGGACTAAATTACTCTTTCAGCAATATTTACATTAGCTAGACTCTTAGCAGGCTGTTGTTTCTCCAACAATAATGCTATAGTGATATTCAATTGCTAGTTTAAAAATGACCCTGGTGGATGGGGAAGGAAATGGACATGCCAGGGATGGAGCATCTGAAATGGTTGCCATGTGGGAAGGGCTTGGAATTTTTTAACTTTCCCATCTATGCAGCAGCCATTCAGACTCTGGTGCACTCTTTCTCAAAACTACACAGCAAAGCAGGTTTGGGAAAGATCTAAGAAAAGCCAGGAAAACCCTAGGAGGTACTCAGACATACTACAATATTTTGAGGAAGCAGGAAAATATCCCTGCTTCATAACAGCATCAAATCCGAGGCAAATAAACTGAGTGGAAATAGCTTGTGTATTTAGAGAACCAGAATAAAGTCAAGAACCTTAAGTAAAATCAAATGTTTGTGATCACTTTTGGAGCCAGCTTACTGAGTTAAGAATTAAGGTGGCCAGGCCAGGCCTGGCTTGGCAACTAGTAGGAGATGAGGAGTGCAGGGACATAGGTGGACTTCTGTTGGTGACTGCATGATGTCATTTCTGGGGAAACCTGGAAGTAACATCAGTTATCTTTAGGAATAATTGGAAACTCTAAGATTTTACCATAGAGTTTCAGGCAATTCCTTGAAAAGTGGGGGAACCCAGAAGTGACATCATATCATAAGCCTGACTGACATTTTTAAATTTTATTTTTCTCCCACCACCACTCAGAGTGGTGATGGGAAATGGGAGCTAGGGGGATCCCCCACCCACACTGAGGACCTGGTAGCCATAGCCAAGTTGGTAATTCCAAAGCTGATCAGATGTACCTCCAACTTTCTTTTCAGGGCCTTGCACTTATTTCCCCCCTCTGTATGGCCTCATATATATTAACAGTTATTCCTGGCCCCAGTTTATAACATTTGTGATAGGATGTTTCAACTCCAGACTTACAGACAGACAAATGGTTTCTTTATTTAACTGCTGTGAAAATCTGCTGTATAAATTGCAGAGCAGGGTGGAGTTGCAAAACTACACGTCTGCTTCTGTAGCTTCAAGATACCCTCTCAATGCACAGATGTTGATAGACAGGGGGAATGCAATCCCTGGAGCATAGAGGATTTTATATCTCTTCCATTCCTACATGACATTTTACCCTTTGAACCAGTCTATAAGAGGGAAATTAAACACTCAGCACAGGCCTTGAACAAAGTCTTCTGGATTATGTTGCTTCCTTGAAAGATGATTTTAAGACACTAATAGAGCAGAAGCTCTTGACATCTTTATTTTCTTCAGGAAGTAGTGACTATACCACACACATGCACACTTTTTACAATTCCATTGAGAATGAGAAATTTTCTGCAGATACATACTGAGAGTCCTTATTTTGCATTCCCCCAGAGCGACATACAAAAGCTTGCAAATATATAGCAGAATGCAGATTTTCTTCTTTTAAAAATTGCTGGTTGATATGGCTGTAAAACTCTGCTTGAAATCTATGCCTGTGAAAGCCTGAAATGTTATATTTTTCCTTTCCGCTGTCACTGTCAGGGAATCCAGGTCTTGAACAATAAACCTATGACCAGAGGGTAAGGCTGTGTGGATCTATCTTCTGAAATAAAGAGAAATATGGATGTGTGACTGGCTCACACAGCACAAGAAATATTATTTCCTGACCATGCCCAAACAATATGGCTACTTTTTCCAGTGCCACCCTAAACAAAGTTACACCCTTTAAGTCATTGGGTTCAGAAAGCTGTAAGTGGGTACTGCTAAATCATTACCTCGAGAATCCAACCATTGACCTCAGATCTGGATTCAGGCTCCCCATTGGTCTGACCTCACCTGCCCAAATGAGGGAAGATTTCAAATTCCTTATCCATCTTTCTTTGACCTGACGATCCACATTTGGATTTCACTCTTCATTGAATAAAACAAAGAAAAACACATATAAAGAATAGTATGATTCTTTATTTTCATACCCTTTTTTGTCACCAAATTTTCCATGTAAAATTTAAGTGCTTATTTACAGTACTGAACTTTACAAAAGCTTTCTTGATAGGAAAAAAAAAGGCTTAGGACAACAGGGAATATTTCAGAGGAGGTGAAGGTAAATAAGATTCTGGAAAGTACAAAGGTATACTCTTGGGTAGTTTTAGGTTAAAATCAAAAGAAGTAGTGTATATTTAAAGAGTGTACGGGGATGATAATTTTATTTTTATAATAACTACAGTAATATTATCTGATCAAGAAAAATTAGGAACTCATTTGAAGCAAACCATAACCACTAGTATACACCTATATTTAATTCACAACAATGGCCATGGTCACACGGCACCCTAATCCCGGATAAAGCCCTGCTGGGACATCCCAACCCCGCTGGCAGCAGCAGTGGCTGGGGGAGGCACCCTTCCAGCATGACTCGCAGGAGAATGCTCTACACCCCCCTGCCACTGCCACCGCCACCGGGATGGCGAATCCAGACCTGTCCTGGCTGGCTGGCTTGCCCCATGCTCTGCTCTGGGCCCTGAGCCCCACCAGCCACCACCTGGTAAGTTTGGGGAGAAGCATGTGGGGGGGGGTGCCAGGCAGCGGTGGCTGGCGGGGCTCGGGGCCTGGAGCAGAGTGTGGGGCAGGTTTTTTTTCCTTTTTGCACTTGGGCACTTGAGTGCAAAACAGGAAGAAAAAAATGGGATGATCAGACAGCCTTCTCTCGCAATCATTGCGAGAGAGGGCTGTCCAGATCGGGTCAATCGCGGGCTCCTTGCGTGACCTCCAGGAAAATACTTGATTTTCCCGTGGTCAGAAAATGTGGAAGGAACCCGCGATTGAGCCCGCATTGGCGCAGGAGTACCATGGCCGGTCTGGTCAGTCCCTTTAAATGCAGGAGGAAACAGCAGTTCCTCCCGCTTTAAAGGGCCGTGTGACTGCGGCCAATAGTTCAGAAGTCTGACTAGTGTTGCTAACTCCAGGTTGGAAAATACTTGGAGATTTTTTGGAGGGTGGCATCTGAGGATGGCAGGGTTTGGGGAGGGGAAGGCCTTCAATGGGCCATTTTCTCCAGGTGCACTGATCTCTATTGCCTGGAAATCAGTTGCAATCCCAGGCGATCTTCAGCCACTACCTGCAGGTTGGCAACCCTAGACCTGTCCTACATTTGTAGTAGAATGAGGTTGTGGAGTTCTCCAGTGGTAGACTGGAGAACACAACTTTAAGTGCTAGAGGTCTTTTCTGAATACTCATCTACATAACATCTTTGTTATAAGCATAAAACAGAGCTGGAACAAGCTGGGCTAGAGCCTTTTATAGCCCAGGGATTTTAAAAATCTGTTTAGTACATTTTTAGCCTGTTCTTCAACTAACAGTGACATACATGAGTTCTATTCCCCCTTCACACAACAAGCCTAGGAAGTAGGTTAGACTGTGAGTGGGTGTCTGGCAAACTGTCATGTTGAACAGGGACATGAATTCAGGTATTTCCAATCAGTCCAACTGATTATTTATTTAGATATTTGTACCTGCATTTCTCTCCAAAGACACACAAAGTGGCTTTATATTACTATTCTTGGATGATCTTTGGTTGTAATAAACATTAAGGATGATATTATTATTATTATTATTATTATTATTATTATTATTATTATTATTATTATTATTATTATTATTATTATTCAGTAAGTTTCTTATCTGAAGGAATATTCCAAATTGGTACACCCTACTACACCCTGAATTGGTACAGTTAAATCTACCTCCTCAGGATTCTACCATCACATTCTGTAACATGTGTAGGCCTGATCTAATGAAATGTAGTCTGAAACCACATGCTATAGAGTCACTGTGCAGCAGCTGTGCTTTCTTTGTGTGGGTACAAAACAGAAAGTACCCTAAGCTGTTAAAGCATACTATGTGTACTCATGTGTACTATATTGCAGAGATCATCCCATGTTAGGGTTGCCAAGTCCTACCTTGTCTGGGAGCAGGGGGAGTCCGTCCATTGCCAGGATACTTCTTGCATGCGCACAAAGCGCGCACGCCACGATTGCATCACCCGGAAGTGATGTAATCACATCGGGCACACTGGGGGCAGGACTTCCCAAATTCGAGGGAAAACCATAGAGATTTCCCTCAAATTGTAGAGTGTGCCCCTGAAACATGTCCAACACGATTACATCACTTCCAGGTGACACAATTGCGCTAGGCACGTCCTCGGAGCCCAGCAATTTGGGGACGGGGTTCCCCCCAGCAGCCCAATCCGGGCCGGTGGAAAACGAGGTGCTGGAGCAGGGGATTCCCCGCCCCCTGGGGGACTTGGGAACCCTATCCCATGTGTCTACCACACCATCAGGTATGTGTTTTGTCAGCAGAAAAGCAGGAATGGCTGAGATTAAGGTTGCCAGCTCTGGCTGGGATATTCCTGGAGATTCGGGAGTGGAGCCTGGGCAGGGCAGGGCAGGGTTTGGAGAGAGGAGAAAGCTCAGCAGAGTAATTTCCATAGGGTCCATCCTCCAAAGCAGCCATTTTCTCCAGGGGAACTGGTTGCTTTAGTCCGTAGATGAGCTGTAATTCCAGGAGATCTCCAGGCCCAACTTGGGAGCTGGCAAACCCAGCTGAGATGGAATATTTACTTGCTTGTCATTTTGTAATTCTGGTGACAGTCAAAATGATACAATTCTGGTTGACCTGGTAAAGTTCTGAATGAATTAGCATGTGGCAATTCAATACTGCTTTTAAAATTATTGCTGTAACTGAAGGCTTAAAAAACGTGCTTTGTTCTTTGGCCCCCTTTCTAACCACAGGAAGTATCTTTACAAAACCACGGATGCTTTGACAGACAGGCCCGTAGCCCAGCTTAGCTGGGATAACTGGCTTGAAAAAAAAAGTGGAGTGAATTGCTTTCTCAGACTACCTCGTTTTCAAGCACCACTCTGTACCTTCACCTCAGCTTTCCCCAAGATAGCATCTTGCAATAAATGAATTACACTAATTACAACTCATTGGTATATTGGAATCCTATTTTCAATCACAGCTCTCTCCTGCTGTAAAATGAGTCCCATTAAGGAGATGAGATGGAAAGCATTGTTTGGATCACACCGGGTGCCGTTTATACCACAGGGTTGCTTCTCTTTTCCCTGAAAGACTATCCAGATTTATTTACAGGGACACACAGAAAGGCCCTCTTCTTATATAATGATTGGGGCAAAAAAGAAGTTGTCACACAAATACATTTGTGGCAGTTGCAAAGGGTCTTTCACCAGGGTCTCCAACCACAGCAGATATAATTTTTTCACAAGCCAAACTTTAAAAAGTTCACTGTCCAAGACCAAGGTAGGTAGTACCAGAGGGCATCATTTTATAATGATCAATTTTCAAAGACTTCTTTGCAGTTCTAGGAGATACACACTCAATGCTGTCGGACACCACCTACTGATATCTTTTTAACAATAATCAATTAGCCTTTTTTTTGTCATGGACTGGTGGAGCAAGGCTCCAAAAGCCTTCAAGACTATTGGTTGTATTACTGGTAACGGTCAATCATATTTGTTGATTATAACCCAATAGCTGCACTGTCATTAGCTACACAGTATATAGTCCATGCAAATGAAGGATTCTGGCTGCCTACTTGGTATTGGTTGTTGTTTATGGTGGGTTTGGGTTTTACAAGTATAAATTGGCTCCTGTTGAGCTTGAGCTGCCTTGTATCAATATTTAATAATATTACTTAATACTTAACAATAATTCCCTTTTTTTCTGAAGATTTTAAATATGATTTTGTAGTAACATGCTCTGCAAAGTTCTTTGAGTGCCGACTGGTAAGAGATGGATGGTCTTAGCAAAAATCAATAAATGCAGCTGGAAAACAAGGCTTCAAATGATGGGGGGGGGGGGTTAGGATGAGGCAAGAGAACTGAGAGCATATTCATAGTGAAGGGTTGCAAGGAGATACTGCACTGCTGCAGGTTCAACTTTGGAATTGGACTTGGCTAACTGAGGCTGAGGACAGACTAGAGAATCCGCCCCAGAACAGCTGCAAGGGCTGTGCGGGGAAACCGGCGCAGGGCGTCCCGTTAGCACTGGCTGCAGTGCTGCGGGACCCTACTGGGGAGGAGAAGGAGCAGCACGTCCACACTGCTGACTGGCCCCTGGAGCCTCCACTGGTGCAGCAGGCAGCACGCGGCTGTTGCGGTGAGGCACGGCTATTCAAAAGCCAGAACAGCCCATTCACACTTCTGCCACCACTTCCTGCATGCTGTAGACGTGTCCACACCGCCAGGAAGTGGCAGGGACGCACACCCAGATGGCTGGAGACTGGATCCAAGGGGTCTCCAGCTAAAGCACACCAGCAGTGCATCACAGACAGGTGAGTGCACGTGGCCAACGGGGGACAGCTGCGGCAATGTGGATGGCCTCTCTGCGGAGGCATAGCAGCCCACATTGCCAGTCTGTCCTCAGCCTGAGCTATTTAAAACACACACTTAATTCCCCTAACCCCCAAAACTCAATTTCAAATCCAGTTTAACTTGTGTTACATTTCTGATCACACCATCCAAGGTGCTAGGGATCTTGTGGAGTATCAGTTTTCAGAGATTCTGTGTGCCCTGAAAAGCATAAATTTCCTAAAGTTCTTTATGTCTCGAATACTGCCACATTAGCATTCAAAACTGCAAATTGCCAGCTGATAAGTGGCTGGGGGAGGTAGAATAGAATGGAGGGAGGAATGAGCTTTCTCAGCTTGGATTAGTATACAATCCAGTGAAGAACTTTGGGGGACCTAGTGATGGCTTCATACTGAAGGTGAGCATTACCAATTGCAGAAGTCCATATTGCTAGCCAGGAAATTACAAACTTCAGCAACATCACTAGCTGAGTTCCAAAGATAAATCTTATCAGGTACAGTCTCAAATACACCTAGGGCAGGATGGAAAAAGAGCTGACAGTTATCTGCTTCAGCACCTTGTACCTACATTGAATTTTAAAGAGATATTTTTAGACCAGAAGCTAAAGGTGAAACTAAATATTACAAGAAACAACTTATTTGTTGGTGGATTAAGTGCAGAGATGTTTGTGGATTAAGTGTAGCATTATCCACAGATCCATATGAACATTTCTATGGTTCCTGGCAACCCTTAACCATGTATGTCAGTTTAATATCACTACCAAAAATATGCATGTCATCTCCAGAAAAATTCCAAAACAAATTGGAAGATGGGCCTTGTCTATTACAATTTTTAATATTTTTATGATGTTTATCATTTGTGTTTTAATGCTTTTTAACTTTTTAAGTAAGCCACCCTGAGCCTGCTTGGCAGGGAGGACAGGATATAAATCTAAACAAACAAACAAACAAACAATATTTTAGAAAAGTATAGGGGGAAAGCACTTTTGAACATACGCAGTACTGAGAGGAACAAATTAGCATTTCTCTACTCAAAACTAAATTACCCCTATTAGGTGAGGGAGTTTTATCTGTCTCAAAACTTGTTTTTGCCTAAGGATGCAGGTATGTGGCACGGATGAAGCTATTTGCTTGGTGATTAGAAGCTAACACTAATTTGTACATCTCCAGTCTCCAAGAAGTCTGCATCCAGGTTCAGACAATTGTTGGTGCTCAGCCTTTTCTCACATGGTAAAGGACTCAGTGCTGATTCACATATTATGAAGTCCTTATGTTCCCCATGTGACAGCCACAGGTACAGTGGATCACATGCACACCAGCAGTTCTGTGTTCGGAACTCAGTTAAAGATAAACAGGAATCCAATTTGCATTGGTAGCATGGCATATGAGGAGAGGGTCATTTTGCTGAAATGAAACAGCTCCAGCGAGTTGCTACATGTCCTGCTGGGGAAACTTACAACTAGCCATCAGTACACAGATTTGCCCAACAGGGAAAACTGCAGCTCACTATAGCCATTTCAGGTCAGCAAAATGGAGGAGAAGTTATAGACCTCTCTTGTGAGTCCCTTGGAATTAAGTTTGAGCATGGGACTCCCAGAACTGTTTTGCCAAAGGGACACATTAAGAAACGAGGACTTTGTAACATGTGAATTGGCCATGGGCTCCACCTTAGCCTCTTTCTTCCTCCCTCTCTTCCACACCACTTTATTGATAACAGCCAGTCCTATGGAAGACCATCCATGGCATTTCCATACAGACATCTTCCTTGAGAAGACAAATTTTGTAACCTGGGACTCTGTGCTACTGAATAAAGCACTTGGTTTATGTTATGGGAGAGGAGACAACCTGCTCTTCTGCCATGCCAAGACAGCAAGCACCAACCCTAGTTAGCATTTGAATTTAGTGTGCTATGTTTTATAATTACCTTGGATCTCCCAGTAATTCTACCCATCAGTGCTTATATGGCCCAGTGGATTCCCGAACTACCTGAAATAATTGTGTCCCCCTCGCCTCAAGAAGATATATGTGATACAAAAAAACCCTGCCCTATGCATTTTTGACCCATTCAGCTTTCTTTCCTCCTAGGAAAGAAAAAAAGAAAGAAAGAAACTTACTTCCCAATTTTTCAACAGAGCTGAATATGAAGGAGACAGATAAAGCAGTAGGGTTTATTTCAACAGCATCTAAGGGATGTCTTTTCATAATGATGGGGGGGGGGGAGAGAGAATCAGGACTACGGTTTGGAAAAGTTGAAAAGATATATGCCAAGCAGAGTCTGAGAACAACTAGGCAGGTTTTTGTTCTACTGCCAAAATTCATGTAAGGCTTCCAGAGATTTTGGATTGCATACCGTTAGTATAAAAAAATACCACTGCCCATTAAAAAAAACCCCATAGAAATCACTTCTAAACAAAAAGGATGAAAGAAAGAGAGAGAGAGAGATTTTTTTTTTTTTGTGAAACACAAAAGGGAAAACAATAGCTTAGGTGAGAAATTGCACTCATGTTGTTTTATGATAAAGTGTTTTAATAATCATATGTTTGCTGTTTACCTTCACCCTTCTTCCTTCCCCATGAATGAAGCAATTACATTTTTAAAAATAACGTTCTCTTCCAGTTTAAAAGACCATTACCAGGTCACTGAAGACCCTGAATGCTCGTACTTTCAACCCTCACAGTCCTTCACATCAAACGTAACTGTTGTCACTTGTCTGTAACAAGCAAAACCACTCTCTGAGGTTGCTTCATCCAAAAATCACAAATGCATAACAAATCCAAGCATAATATATTCCAGTGAATCATGGCAAATACATCAGTATTCATTTTGCAGTTAAATGCCACATGTGATTATTTGGACGTAACTCTGCTACATTTGGTGGGACTCACCGCCAACTAGATGTGAATAGAATTGAACCCTTCAGTCTGATCAATCAATCAGTCTAGCCTCGTACTTTCTAAAGGACATCCAGTGCTGGATGATAAAACCCGCATTTAGAGTATGAGTTGCCGCTGCATTAATTGCTTGTAAATATGCAGGTTTACCCCCTCCCACCTTCAAAATTCCTTAACATTCTTCCAAGTTTCTCACACAGATTCCATCATGGTTGCTACATTCTCATCTTCTTGCACTGGGTTTTTTTGCCTTTTCTTTTCTCTGCTAAAACAGCACAGGATACTGACTGGGCACAGCACCACTCTGTCCATGTCAACCCCATACCATGCCAAGATTTGAAAATGGAGTTGAGTGAATGAAATGCAATCTTGGGGTGTATCAACAGAGGCATAACATCGAAATCACAAGATGTCATGGTCCCACTGTACACTGCATTGGTCAGGCCGCACCTGGAGTATTGTGTGCAGTTCTGAAGGCCTCACTTCAAAAAGGATGTGGACAGAATGGAGCGGGTGCAGAGGAGAGCCACGAGGATGATGGGGGGCCTGGAGACCGAGCCCTAGGAGGGAAGGCTGAGGGACTTGGGAATGTTCCGTCTGGAGAAGAGGAGCTTGAGGGGAAACATGATTGTTCTCTTTAAGTATTGGAAGGGCTGTCACTTAGAGGAGGGCAGGGAGCTGTTCCTGTTGGTAGCAGAGGATAGGGCTCGCAATAATGGATTTAAATTAAGGGCAGGAAGGTACCGGCTAGATATTAGGGAAAACTTTGTTACAGTAAGAGCTGTTCAACAGTGGAATCTGCTACCAGAGAGGTGGTGAGCTCCCCATCACTGGCAGTCTTTAAGCAGTGGCTGGACAAACACTTGTCAGGGATGCTTTAGGCTGATCTTGCACTGAGCAGGGTGTTGGACTAGATGGCCCCTTCTAAATCTGTGATTCTATGATTCTATAAATTACCTTATGCTGAATAAGAATATCAGTCTACTAAGATCAATACTGTCTGATTTCCAGTGGCCCTCCCAGAACTCACACATCACCTATGACCTGATTTGTTTTAAGTGGAGGCAATTTTGGAGTAGATGTGGACTAATAAACCAAACTTTAATTCTGACAAGACAGAAGGGCTACTGGGGAGTGGAAGGTCTGTCCTAGGACTTAAGGAGTTGCCCATTCTGGAGTGGCTCCACCATCCTTGAAGGAACAAGGCTGTAGTTTGGTAGTGCTCTTGGATCCGGTCCTACTGTTGGATAGACAGGTGGCAGCTGTGGCCAGGAATTCCCTTTACCAGCTTTGACTGATTAGCCAGCTGCAGCCTTTCCTAGAAAGAAAAGTTCTGATCCCTGTGGAGCATGCCCAGGTTACACCTAGATTAGATTGCTGCAGAACTCACCAGATGGGTCTGCTCTTGTTAAGTGTTTGGAAACTTCAACTGGTGCAGAATGCTGCGGCCAGGAAGTTGACTGGAGTGGATCATAGGGATCATGTCATACCAACTTTGGCCCATCTACACTAACTCTCCATTTGTTTTCTATTTGTCTTGAGACAAGCATATCTGATGGACCACCTACTTCTTTACAAACCTACTAACTCCTACGGTCATCTTCCAAGCCCCTGCTTCAGGTGCCTCCACTTCCTGAGATCATCCTAGTAGCAACCTGGGAGAGGGCCTTCTCAGTTACAGCCCCAAAACTCTGGAATGCCCTCCCCAGGGAGACTTCCCTGTCCCCTTCTGTTGTCTTCCACCAGCAGGTAAATATTTTTATTTGTTTCATCTGGCCTTCTCTCAGTAATCTCTTCTTCATGTGTATTTAACTTGATTTTAATAGTTTTAACAATGTTCTTTTGTTTGATTTTAATAGTTTTTATTTATTTTTCAATCAGTTAGCCACTTTAGTAGCCCTGATGAATGCAGAAAGTTGGAGTATTAATTTTGGAAATAAATTTGTCAAACAATAAGTAGAAATGCAGGGGATCAAACCCAGGACCTTCTGCATGCAAAGCAGATGCTCTACTACTGATCCATTGCCTCTCCCCTGTATGAGGAACTTCATTCATACTTCCCCGATATTTTCCCAAAGTCCAGTGCACTGGACTAGGGCCACAATTGTATGCATAATTAAGTCTGAGTATGTTCCATTAAACTCAGTGGGACTTCCAAATAAACATACCTTGAATTGTGGTGCACATCTTTCATCCTAAGCCTTGGACTCTCAGACATATTCAGAAGAAACCATACAAGGGACAGTAACTCTAAGTGCATATTCCAGTTTCTACAACTACTGTAATTATTGGGGGATCTGCGGCCTTATTAAAGGAATTTTGTACATGCTCCTTTTAAACCTATGAGAGGATATTTGTAGCGTAGAAAGATTCTTGAGCTAAAACTGCCATGAAGACAGAATGTTCAGGGTTTTTTTAACCCAGGAAGGTTTGACACATTGACACATACCATAGGCAAGCGTTTGCTGCTTGCCGTTCTCAAGCCAATCTTCACAACTCCGTGCACTAAATTCTATATACTCAACCTGCTGTGAAATAAATGTGAACCTGCTGCCTCAGTGCCATTTCACACCTCGCACAGCACCACAGTATAGGAGCACAAAGTTGTACTGACAACGTCCATGAGAAAGAGCACTTCCTAAGAAATCAAGCAGCTACACTTCCATTTGTCATTTTAAAGTCCCATGCCAAAGAATGACCAAGCTAAACAACGCATCTCTGAGACAAGAGGAGCAACATCCCATAAAAAGCAAGTTTATAGAAAGGGTGGGGGGGAGTTGTCATTCATTTCTTTCTGCCAGGCTAGGCATACAGCTGACAAGATAACCCCTTTCAGTCATTACAGTGAGGAGCACTGGGAGCCCAGTAACTCTGTGAATCGGGAGTGGTGACTGGTACCAACTGGGACAGATGGGGTGGAGATCAAGGCAGTCAACGGTAGGTGGAGTCAGAGACAGAGGTCAGTGGAGCCAGCTAGTCCTGGATTAGCCTAATGATGCCTGGTTTTCTGCAATGATACTAAAAAACTATTTAAGCACTGCAATACAGTTCATTAAGACTTAGGTTTGCAGGTGCAAATTTAATGCAATCTCTTCTTTTGCCACTGTCTTTGCAATCATAACCCCTAGCTAGGAATGGAATGAGCCAGGAGTCTTTAGATGCAGAAGGATGCAGACAGTGTGGAAAGCAAAGGAGGAAAGCCAGACTGCCCTGCTGGGGAGCTTGAACCTTAATCATAAGCATGATACCCCAAAGATATCCTTCCCTTCCCTAAACCCTGCCCTCCTGAGGCTCCACCCCAACAGAGATTTCTTAACTTGGAGTTGGAAACCCTACTTGCCCCAGCAGAGAAAGTCTCTGATTAGTCAGTTTTTAAAAAACTTCCCCGCCATTCTGCCTGAGAAAGAAGAAAGACTGAAAGTCCTGCCCAATGCATTCTTATGGATCTGTTGACTAATTGGAGATCCTGAGCGACTGAATCATAAGCACAGCTGCCCGTGCTCAGAGAACAAAAATACTGGTGTGGCTGGGCTTGGCTTCAATGCTCCCGGCAAAGCTGTGGAGTCTTGTGAGCAAAAATTCCACTTTGTGAGCTACTGGCATTAAAGTTGTGAGCGAGCGATTTGGCACCTGCACAAATTAGTCTGCTCTGGAGCCATCCTTCCTGAGCCAGAGGCTAAAAAACTGTGAGCTAGCTCACACTAGCTCAGCTTAGAGGGAGCACTGCTTGGGTTATATAAGGCGGGGCGAACCCCTCTGCCTTTGTTGAGACAATTTTTGTACTATAAATCCAAAATATTTTTAAAAAAAAACAAAGCAAGAGAAAGAAAAGAATCATATTTGGACATGAAAGTTGCAGGCTAACATTACACATTGTACTCAAATCCTACACATTCATTCTTCTTAATCAACATGACAGATATTTTGTATCGCTGGCATTTGACAGCCGGCTTTGCTAGTTTTGTAGGACATGGAGGTGAAGGCCAAGTAATTTTAACTGCTTAAAAATAATGATTACAATTAGGCCTAAAGCGTACTGCTCAGTAGGACTGTGTGATTAGACCATTATTCATAATCAAAGTTCTTATTTTGAAGTCCAAACAGAGCCTGTGCCCTTTCAAACTTGTCACTTGCCTGTGTGTTTGATAGCCTTGGTTTTTTGCATTAGACCTTCTACAAAAAGTGAGGAATCATCACAGCAATTAAAGTTATGTACTTTTGTGAGGTTGTTCAGTGCCTGTTGGGTCCTCCTCTCTAAGATGAGCACTCTCGGAACTAAAATTATGGCTTTATTTATTTTTTTCAAATGAGGTGCAAAATGGAAGCCACTGAAAAGTGGCTTTAACACAACACCAGCTTTCAGATGATTCAGATAACCAAATGTTCTTTCCATCATCGCTAATTAGCGATGAACTCATAGAGAAAGCTGACCTACAGGAGTATCACATGATCCACTTACTTATTTTATTTATTTAAAACATTTATTAGCCATCTTTCCTCCTTAAAGAGCTTGTGGCTTGCAATATAAATAAAATGCACAAAATACAGTAAATAAAAATACATAAAAACAAAATTTAAAATCACAGTTTCAAGGTAAAGGTTTCCCTTGCTCGAATTCCAGTTTAGGACTCATTTAATCAAATGCAGCGCTAAATAAAACTGTCTTCAGCTGTTTCCTGAAAATCAAAAGTGGTGAGGGGGCCTGACACACTTCCCTGGGAAGGTTGTTCCATAATCATGGGGCTAACACTGAAAAGGCCCTCTCTTGTTTACCCACCAAACAAGCTTGTTTGACTGATGGGACAGTAAGGAGAGCCTGTCCCTGGGACCTTAATTCCCCGAGCAGGAGTGTATGGGAGAAAATAATCCATCAGATACTCTGGTCCTAAGATATATAGGACTTAAAAGTCAAACCTATGAGCTTTGATTAGGCTTGAGAGTGAATTGGTACCAGTGTTATTGCTGTAGTATCAGTGTCACATGATCTCGGTAGCTGGCAGTCTAACCACAGGTTTTGTTTATTTATTCTTTCGATATATACCCCACCCTCACCACCAAAACAGGTTCAGCACTAGCTGTAGCTTCTGAACACTCTTCAAGGGTAGCCTCAAGTAGAAGAAGAAGAACAGATTGGATTTATACCCCGCCCTCCACTCACTTGGAGTCTCAAAGCGACTTACAAACTCCTTTCCCTTCCCCTCCCCACAACAGACACCCTGTGAGGTAGGTGGGGCTGAGAGAGCTCTTTCCCAAGCTGTCCTTGAGAGAGCAGCTGGTACAGAGCTATGGCTTGCCCAAGGTCATCCCAGCCAGGTGCAAGTGGAGGAGTGGGGAATCAAACCCGGTTCTCCCAGATTAGAGTCCGCGCACTTAACCACTACATCAAACTGGCTCTCAGAACATGCTGTAGTAGTCCAGTCTAAATGTAACTAAGGCATGGATCACGGTGGTTAGATCTGACTAACCCAGGAACAGCACAGCTGATGCACCAGCCAAAGCTGGGAAAAACGCACTCTGGACCACCATAGCCACCTGGTTTTCTAAGGTGACTGCTGTGCTGAGTAGCACTCCCAAGCTGTAACTTGGCTTTCAAGGGGACAATAACCCCATTCAATACAGAAGAGATCTGTAGTCCCTAATCTGCTACCTGTCTACTAACCCAGAGTATCTCTGTCTTGTCAGCCAACCTATTGAAGCAACTGCCTGGGCAGAGTGTAGGCACAAGTTATTAAGAGATTGAAAAAGAAAGGTTATACATGAGCCTGGAAGGAGAGCTTAAGCCTTTTGTCAAGTGAAGAAGGAAATACCAACAGGGTACCTGGGCTCCTATTTTAAGGTCCTCTACTACTTAGCTGCCAAGGAAGGCAATAAGGGAAGCTTGAGAATATCCTGACCAAATATTACATCAATATGATGACTGGCTTTTGTTGCCTAAGGGAAAAATTCCTAAGGGCCAAACTGCAATTAAAACCAAACAAATAAAACCAATATTCATACGAAAAAAATTCAAACTTTTTAGCCAGGTTTTGTAAGACAAAGAGAGTACTCCTGACCAGGTTTACTCAGGAGTAAATCCTACAGGCTTTTTCTCACCCATGCAAGGACTACTACCAAGTTGCCCTTTACTCTGTTTTTGCACCAGACCTCTGCCTTCCCCATAGCTGAATCATCAGGCTGCTCTTTCGCTCTCAGATCTGAACCATACCCTCACAAAACAGCTGTTGAACTATACAAAAAACCTGAGCTAACAAAGTACTTTGCTTGAGGGATATGGTATTTCTTCATCCATGTATGATCTTCATCTCCTGCCCTTCTCTAAAGTACTAGAGTGGCATATATTTATGGATCTATCTAATTTAAATAGTAAATGACTGTTGCATTCTGTTAAAAAAAAGTAGATACTCTTCAGGCTAGAAGTGTCTCCTCTTCCCTATCCGAGACTGAAGGAGGCAATGGAATTTCCATAATCCAACATCCTGCCCCATCTGCAGTTTGGCTGGCTCTACTGTAATGCTAATGTATGATGTAAACTTCATGTCCCAAATTAGGTATGGCAAGTCTTATGTCTGTGCCAAATCTGAGCTTTCAGAGTGGCCTAGAAATCA
Organism: Lepidodactylus listeri; assembly: GCA_029233225.1. Lineage (NCBI taxonomy): Eukaryota > Metazoa > Chordata > Lepidosauria > Squamata > Gekkonidae > Lepidodactylus > Lepidodactylus listeri. Next base: position 51,341,158 of record JARCFY010000001.1, on the reverse strand, counting down.
CCTTAAACCATTTGGCAGCACACTTTGTGAATCTTCTAGTTCAAGGTAGAAATGTAGGAAGGTCCCTTCCTTCAGACTTTCCCCCTATCAATTAGGATATCCTGAACAGGACTGTAGCTACAGTGGGGCTATTTGGGGCTTTGCCCCCTTACTTAAAGGCACAGCCTCACAGGAATTTGTCTTCAAAATACCTTTAAAAACCTTTATTTTAATATATATTTTAAAGTCACATGCTCCCTTAAACCCCCTTAAAAATTTAAATGCCCCCCCAGGGAAAAAAAAATCTAGCTATGGGCCTGATCCTGAATTATGTTTGCACTTCCACCTTCTGAAATGGTAAAGGAGTAGATTAAACATTTTGGGGCACAGCCGACAAATCACTGGTTTGGGCAGTAAGTGAACAATATTACCAGATTTTTCTAGTTGTTGAGATGTCTTGGACTACACATGCTCCTGAGAAATGTAGCTCAAAGGGAAGGACCCTCATAAATGAAATTTCAATACATACACTGATCAGTCGGCCAAGTGAGTTGGTGCAATCCAAGCTTCTGCTTATGTATAATATGCATGCAAGAAAAGGTAGGCTTGGTTGAAAGAAAAATAAACAGAAGCAGCAGCAGAAGGTTTTTATACTTCACTTTTTTCTATCTTAAGGAGTCTCAAAGCAGCTTACAGTCGCCTCTCCTCACAACAGACACCTCTGAGAGAACTGGCCCTTTTCACATTACCATTCTAAACTGATTATTTGTTGTTGGCTCTATTTTGAGTAAAGCAATACAGAGACAGGGTTTCATACAGAGAATTTCCGTCTGCTAATTAGCTGTCTCTGAGGCACTATGGTCATTTCAAACAGTGCCTCCCCCGCACACACAATCTTCCTCTGACTTTTTTAAACATTTTAAGGTGAGCTCTATAGCACTAAGCTGCTATGGCACTGAAGTATTACAGTGGTTTAGCACTATAACACTCACCCTAGTTTTTGTTTAAAGTCAAGGAAGATCATGCAGCAAAAAGGGGCGGGGGGAATGGCATTGTAGGATGTGCTGTGGGTATTTTAAACAGCACACCACAGTGATTCAGAAGCTCAGTGAAGGGGTTGAAAATGGGAGCAGTTTCCCTCAAAAGTGGCTCAACCATACTTTGCTAACCCAATGCAAGCGGTTTGTATGAACAGGTAAATAAATTCTGCTAGCAGCCAGTTACTAAAATGGGCCAGTCTGGTATGACAAAAAAAAACCCTACTAGCAACCAGTTACTAAAACAGAATACAAAGGCAGTTTGAAAGAGTCAACTTTGTGACTAGGCCAAGGTTATCCAGCAGGCTTCATGTGGAAAAGTAGAAATCAAACCCGGTTCTCCAGATTAGCGTCCACTGCTTTTAACCACTACGCCATGCTTGTTAAAGGTTTTTGAGCTCAGATTGTTCCAGTGCAAGTTTCTAGTCAATACAACACACTGGCTCATCTGAGGTAAAACAGAAGAAAAAATCTCACCAAGAGGGTGCACACACACTTTTGAACACTGCATAGGGCTTTTATACCAATGCCAGTATAAAAATGAGCAACTGTTTTATGCATCTAAAATTAAACAAAAGATTCTCAGTTCCAAAGAAAGAAGTACTTCTTCAAGGGAAAAAAAAATCAATTCCCATACTATTAATAATGCCCATATCACTAGCCAAAATGTGCAGGCTGTAACTGCATACTGTAAAATACATTGATTTTGCTTACTGACAGAAGGCTGTGATGTTGGACAAAAGGTGACCAGATTTTTTTCTAAGCACACCCCTGGATTTGCAAATGAGTTTTATACCTGTAAAGTTGTTACTTCAGCCTAGGGAAAACTCTAGGGAAGAAACTTGCTAACTTAGTATAGAACAACAACAACAAAAAAACATCTAGATTCCCCCCCCCCCCTTCGAGTTTTACTTACACTAACGCTATTTCTAGCTCAGAGACTTGGCACTGCATTTTCTGCTTTAAGGAAAAAAAAGGAAATGAAGAACATCAATAGATAAAATCTCATCAACCAGACAGGGAAGACGTAGGACTCTATCTAATATGGAATCTTATCCATTCTGACAGTTCTCTGTAATTTAGAAGCAGGGGTAACAACAGAACTTGTGTAGTTGAGCTGAGGGGTTTTTTTTTGTTTTTTTTTAGAATGATGCCTTCACAAAAAATGGAACAGTGACATTTTTGGTTTTCATCCCAGTAAATATGATGATGAAATTCTATGGAAGAGGGGTGTGGGATTTGTACAAGTACGTCCTATGGGGAGCTTTCTTCATGCTCAGTTCAGTGTTTTTAACATTAAACCAGATGGTGGGGAAGCATCCTAGGCAGCTATGCCAATTTTTCATAGAGATGCCAGCCTCTACAGGAAAAAGAAAAGGAGAAGGAAAAGGAGGAGGAGGAGGATTTATACCCTCTCCTTCACTCAGGGTTTCAGAGCAGCTTACAATCACCTGCCCTTCCTCTCCCCACAACAGACACCCTGTGAGGTAGGTGGGGCTGAGAAAGTTCTGAGAGAGCTGTGACTGATCCAAGGTCACCCAGCTGGCTTCATGGGAGAAGTGGCGAATCAAACCCAGTTCTCCAGATCAATGTCTGCCACTCTTAACCACTACACCAAACTTAGCCACTACACTGCACCAAATTACACTACACCAAACCAAGCAGATGGGGCATCTCAATGGATGTTTTCTGGGATAGTGAGGTATACAGGAAGTGTAGTGAGAAAAGAGAGCAGTTCAGCAGCTATTTCCCCAGTAGGCACACTGGACAGCTATGGACAGTTTTCAAAATGTCCATCCCTGATGTTTCAGCCCAAAAGATCTCCATTTTAACTTTGCTTCTCTGTTGTTTGAGGCAAACCAGTGATTCTTTATTTCCACATCATTTTCTGCTTCATTGCCACGTGTTTTCTCATAAAATGTGCACATTTTTCAGTATTATTTGTGTAGCAATAAATCACCAGCATCCATGGTATACATTATGTGCGTAAATACCTTATACATTGCATATAAAAACCATTCAACACGTGCACTCAGTACAAATCTATCAACAATGCCAGCAGCAAAATGTGGAGACATCTGAAACTATGGACAAAAATATAAATAGATATAAAAAGACATGAAACGAGGGACATTCATTCATCCCCAGACCCAGCTAGAACACTAGCAGTGCCATCCTAAGTAGAGGCACATCCCATTGACTTCAAGACTTAAAAGGATACAACTCATGTCACAGATTTAGCCAGAAATACAACAGTTGCTGGTCTTGACTAAAAAGCTCATGGAGGATGCTTTTCCAGGCCAGAATCAAGGCTGGACTGGTCACTCAGCTGGACATGCCAGATGGGATCCAAAGAGTCAGAACAGTACCACCTCCAAAGGGAGAAAGAACAAAGGATGTAGAGATTAATAATGACATCTAGTAGATTGGTGGTGGGAAGTACCGTCAAGTCACAGCCAACTTATGATGACCCAGTAGGGTTTTCAAGGCAAGAGACTAACAGAGTTGGTTTGCCATTGCCTGCCTCTCCATAGCAACCCTGGACTACCTCGGAGGCAGGTCCGTAGTTAGCCAGGGGTGGGGGCATGCCCCCACAGATGTGCTCAGCCCCCTCTGGAGGGATTCCAGACTGCTGGCACTGGAGGGGCCCCCGCAGTTTCACTATGCCTGCAGCCAAGCAGTTTGAAGCTGCAGCTGAGCAGGAGGGGAGGGAGAGGGGTGGCCTCCATGTGGCCTCACCAGGTCTTCCTGTTTCCACAGCCAGCTTCTCAAAGCTCCTCTCCCTCTCATAGCTGGAAGCAGGAAGACCTGGCTGCCCACTGAGGTAAGGAGCTGCTACTTCAGCTGAGCAGGATGGGAGGGGAAGGGGCAGCAGCCCAAATGGGGAAGATGGGGGAGAGAGAGGGAGGGAAAGAGAAGCAGGGAGGAGTTGGGGCAGCCCTCATGGAGTGGCCCAAGGGTGGAGCCCAGCTGCCCTTATTCTGGGGGAAGGCCATGGCCGTCAAAGCTCCCTACCCATCCCTGAGTAAAGTGGCAGTGCTGAATTCCAGGAGTGTCTCAGTGGCATGGGCTGCACTTAGGAATCAGCTCCTCATCATGGCCGGACACTTCCCTGCCTCACTCGGCTACCAAGGGAAGGAGGTCAGGATCCCAAATTGCAAGGCAGGAGGGGGAAGAGAGCAAGAGAGACAAAAGAGATGCAGTTCCCAGCTGGGCCTCCCCTCCCGCTCCTCAGCTGTCTTTGGTCCGGGCTTGGGGCTCGCTCTGGGTCTCACGTACACTCTATAGATAGTTAAAGGTGCATTTGTCCAGAAAGGGGGCAATGCAATGATATCAGGCAAAAGCTGTTCTCCCCCCAGAAAACCTTTAGGGAAGCTACTGTAATGCCTCCTCATCTCCCCCCACATAAGATATAAAAGTACGGGATGCAAGGGTCATGACTCATGCTCTGGCTGGGAGCTGCTGGACACCCTGCCGGTTCTTAATTAGATTACCCAGGGCTGACCCTGCTTAGCTTCTGAGATCTGATGAGATTGGGCCAGCTTCGGCTATAGATACTAGTAAATTAGAAATAGTATAGTTCATATAAATAAATATAATATGTATGGGGGTCCAGATGGAAGAGACATCTGGGAATGGCAAGGAATGTCCAGTTAAGGACAGAAGTCAAGATATAATTCAAAGATGGAGCTACTGGTGTTTGTAAGGGGCGACAGTTAAATTATCTGAATGAAAAATTTGCAATTGCCATTTTTTAAATTCTTTCTTATGATTAAAGGTCATAAGAATGTATTAACATGGAACCAGACCTGCTCCCTTCCAATATGAGTTACCACAAATGGATCCACTTTTAATCACACTCTTTGTTCTGATATCAGCCAACAACAGTCTCATCCCTCTCACAATCAAAATGGTTTCTGGCCTCTGGCAACAATCAGTTTCTCTTAGTTTCTCCATGGCATACCATAGGAAAAGTGAAATTTCTACAGCAACCACTCTCTGTCACCATTCCAGGACTTCCATTTCTCCCAGACTCTATGGTAAACCTGCCTCCCTCTTCCTCTGCCTTTCACCTTACCCCTGAGTAGGCTTTACCTCCCAAACTGACCTTTCCTCCTGAGCAGATTGGTGTTTGCACACACACACACACACATCTTTGGCAACCACAATGAGGCCTGCAACTCTCCAATTTCTGTGGTGTAATTTAGAATTGCCCTCTGTATCTGTTACAAAGGTGAATTTGCAAACAAACTGTATCAGGCATTGTCATTAAGAGCCACTTTATAGGAAATGGATCTGTTCTTGGATGCACCAATGTTTGTGTGAGCAGAAATCACGTTCATCTTTGTGAAGTAGGGTCTCAGTTCACTTGTTCAACCAGCATTCAGCTAAATGGTTAATCCAACAAATTCTAAATCCATACAGCAGTTTTAAATTAATAATAGGATTTACTGCTTCTGTTTACTTGGTCCACCTCTTGAATGCTGCAGGAATAAGCTGTAAATTAGTTTTGTTGCCCAGTGATGTTAAAATCAATATGGAATTTCTGAGGCCTTGATTTCAGTTTATGCATTCTGGCATTGTTCAATTCCACTTTTGTGATTTTTTAAAAAAATAGCAGATAAGATTTGGATTTAAAAAAAAAAAAGCAGTGCAAGAAGATTGGAATTTCTTTGGTTTCTAATTGGCCTGTCTCTATTATCCGCTTCATATACAGCATCATAATATCCTGTGCTTTGGCACTACATTTATATCAAAACTAAAAGAAAGTGAAACTCGATGTAATTTGATAAAAACAGCCACATGAAAATCAACACAATAAGGTTAATAAGGAAGGGGTGATGATCAATGCTCCCTCTAAGCTGTGGAGTCTTGTGAGCAAAAATTCCACTTTGTGAACTACTGGCATTAAAGATGTGAGCAAGTGATTTGGCTGCTGCGTAAATTAGTTTGCTCTGGAGCCATCCTTCCTGAGCTAAAACAAAAGTGTGTGAGCTGGAGGCTAAAAAACTGTGAGCTAGCTCAAACTCAGCTTAGAGGGAACACTGGTGATGATGATCCATAAGCCTGTAAGTACCATCAGTGTACAATTTGCACTACAACTTAAGTGAAAAAGAAAAGTCCCTGTCCCAAAGAACTTACAATCTGAATTTCCTCAGCTTTAGGGAAAAGAGAAGTCAGGAAAATACTGAAAGCTGGTACTGATTGGAAGCACCACCTGATGCGAATTTACTGAGAAGTAAGTTTCAATATATCCAATGAGGCTTTCTCCCTAGTAAGTGTGTTTAGGCGAACATCCTGAGATGAGATGGCAGCACCACCCTATGCACACTTACTCAGAAGTAAGTTCCAATATATTCAATAAGGCTCACTCTCTGGTAAGTGTGCTTAGGCTCACATTCTGAGATGTGCACAGCAAGAGCAAAAGTGCTCATCTGGGGAATTCAACAAGACAATTTTCACTAATAGCTATGGGGGTCAACCCAAGAGCTTCACAGAACAGGTAGGTCTGGTGGTGGGCTTCAAAGTGTGATAGAGGTGACTTGAACCACAGTCCTAACTAGCACACTAGCTTGGGAGGTACATGCTTAGAATGGTGCTGACAGGGTGTCCATATAAATTCCCACCTGATGTCCAGCTGCATTAAATGCATTAAATAAATGTGTTAAATAAATGCATTAAAATCACCTAGTTCACCAGACCAGAGATGTCCACAGGCTGTGAGCAGATCTAGTTCTCTGTGGATTGAACTAGCGTCTTCTTGTTGTCCTCCCTTGACCTTTCACAGACTTCCTGATCCCGCTGGCCCTGAGTTTGTCCACTGCCAGTTTGGAGTCACCACTGCTTCAAACACACCACACATGTTCTTATATTAAAATAGTTCCCATGCATAAAATAAAACAGCATCCCAAAGGCCCAGCATAGTCATGGTGCCGGAGACTAAAGAAAAGCAATAGCAAGGCAAATCCAAAGGTGGAATCGGGCCCATTCAAGTTTGACCTGCCATGATAAGAAGCCGATATACCAGGGGCGCGGCGGCGGGGGGGGGGGGGATTACACAGCAATAATCCTTGGTATAAAATGGACTATTAAGAACATTTCCAGTGGCTGACTTCAGTGAGTGCGCATAAAGCTGCCTTATCTACTGTGCTAAGTATCCTTAGCAGATGAATAATGTGGATTTCATAAATCACGTTTTAAAATAGATCACTAGACCATTCTGAATACAAGCCATCGAGAAATTTGCTAAGACAGCTACGCAGGACTTCACACTTCTTCATGCATCATGCCCAGTCCTGGTGTGTTTGATTGCTGTGTTCAGCTTCCCATTTCAAGGAGAGAAGTGCTGTTACTGGAACGTTTCCTATGCCTGTGCCAATTCCCTGGCACAGGTAACTTGCATTATAGGCAGAGTATGTGGAACTAATAACCATCCAAAATGATCCATGCTGATTTATTTCAGGACTCGCTGCTAGTCTCCCACAAATAGAATAATTTTATGCAAGAATAACTTGATGCAAATGAGGCTCATTTCTCAGTGAAAAGGCTTGAGCACTATGGAAAGCCAAAGGTTTATTTTACAGAGTAGATAGGCACCTGAAGGAGGTGAAGGATATTCACTTCAAATTATACTTAATGGAAAACTCCAGAAGGGAGGTAAGGTGAGAATTAAAAGGAAAAAGATTTCCGGTAACTAAAGATTGTATTCTGTAGGGCTCTGTTCACAGATCACATGGATTAGCTCAGCCATCAATCAATTGCTGGATGCATCCATTAAGTTTGGTCTTCTGCAGGAGTCAGATGCTAATTACAAACTTCCTTTTCGAAGAAGTTGACCTGTCAGAATAAAATAAACAGAGGCTACATTTCTGGATATCCTCAGCAGCTTGTTTGGGTCACTGGGTGCCTCTAATAATGTGGAAACTTTAATTATGAATCTCAATTAGCTCTCAGAGAATTGAAAAATGAAGTGCTTTTTCCCCTTTAATCTCCCCATCCTATCACGTGTTAATTTTACCTATTCCTAATGAGGAAGTTTAATTTCTTACCTGCCCTTCACATATGGAATAATTTGCAAGTCTAAGTTGTAGAAGTGCATAAACCTGTTGGTTTTGGGTTCTTTGGGCTTTCTTTTCATGTCTGAAGAGTTGCTTCATTCCTCACTTGCCTTGTTGCCATTGCCTCTGTTTTTGTTCATATCCCTTCCCCCTTGACCCGTATGATGGAAGGACTGGCTCCTTTCTCCATGTCACCTGCTTATTGGCCCTTTCCAATACATAAGGCAGAGGACCATCAGAAGATATGGAGTCACTCCTAATCTCGACATGTTAACTGGAGAAGAAGAGGCTTTCCAAAGGGAAGCCTTGCCTTGCTCAGGATATGGTCATCAAGACATTCAGTGATTACTCATAAAGAATCTATCACATCAGCAATTCTCAAAGAAAAGTTCGCTTGCCTTACTGTCCCTACTACCCAGTTTAGGTTATATGAACCATCTGCCAAAGCTCTACATTACAGATGTGGCCGAGGCTGCCTCCAAACATACCTGCCCCTGCCTGGATACTCTCCCTCTTCCATTTTATTTGGAATCTTTCCTGTCTCATTACATGGGATTCGAGTAGTGGATATTACTACTGAATGCCAGGCATAACTCTGAGTGCTTGAGATTGCTAATTCCCCTGCCAAGATATTATTCCTCTCAATAAACAGTGTATCTGATTTCATTTCAACAGGATTCTCAGTGGTCTTTCCAAGACCAAAGAAACATATTGCCCCCCCCCCAAGCAGGAATGATGAGACCAACAACAGATTGGATTCAAACAAGGGCCACTTTATTTATAAACAATTAAATCTGAATAGCAAGGAACAAAAACCAGGTGTGGAGTAGGCAATTTTGGTGTCATCCGACAAACCTCCTTGCCTTAGTCAGGGTGAGCTACCAACCCTGGTCCCAAGCCCTGACCAGGCTTGAAACCAGCAGCCCAGCCAACTGCTCACCCCACTAGGCACCCTACCCCTGAAGCCATACAACCTGCAAGGAGGAGCAAACCCAATGAGGCTCACAGAGGTGATCACCCTTCCCAGGCCTGGGCCATAAAGCCTGAAGCCTGATCTTGACGATCCCCTTATTCCCAAAGGGGAATTGGCTGATGGTGCTCACCGTTCCACTCCCAAACACACACTACTCTGCCATCCGCCGGACCAAACCTCTGCTTCGGTCTACGCGGCCCATCAGCAACCAAGTGCAGACCTAATTCCTTGCTTCAGATCATCTAAAAAACAGATCATTGCCCTTGTTTGATAAGTGGATGCCATCATTCCTATACAGATCGGGAGACTGGACCTGTATGTTGGGATGAGGCAAGAACAAACCCAGACCTCCCACCATGGCCTTCTGAATTTGCCGACTGACCTTTCGGCATGCCCTGTCCATGCACCTGGTGTCCTCTACATGACGCCAAACCTGCCTAGGCAAATTATCAGAACTCCAGGCCACCATGCTTGTATCTGTGCCAGGTCTGCCAGAGCCTGAATGACAAGGGCTTTACCCTTCAACAGACCCAAATCGTTGCCCCCCAGGTGCACAACAAGTACTTGCAGAGGAGGTTCTTTCCTTTCTCCAAACAACAAAGGAAGAAGGCCCGGCCAACGTAGGCCCTGCCTGCCCCACCACTCAACAAGTGCCAAATCGCTGAGACCCAATTGTGATCCATAATGTGTCCTCTTGGCACGGTGGGTGGCCCAGAATATCATACTGTGTCCACAGATGACAACACGCTGCCACAAAACTGGCCCTGTAAGAGAACTAAATAAGTAACAACAAACAAACTCAGACCTTACAACTATGAACATAACTTTTATAAACGCCAGAACACCACCGACCCAAAGTCTTAATCTCCCCAGCTGAATAACCCATGGCTGCCGCTGTAGAAGCTGTGCCAATACAAAAAGAATGAGTCCCAAAGCAGCAGCCCCCTAGACCTAGGTGAGACAGGGCCCTTTTAGTCACCGCCCAGAACTGAAATTTTGTGAGGGGAGACCCATTCTGGTGCCTAAACAAATACCCTACACCTACGCCCCGTAGAGCCAAATAGTTTTGTAAAGCAAAAACAGGGCATAAATCCCTACCCAAGGGGGAACCCAACTCAATTATGGTGCCCTTCCCTAAAAGATCTGTTGTAAACCTCCTAATGTATATGTATATGTATATTTTAACTGAGTCACCCTCGAATCTAATATCTAATATCCCTAAAATTTAGTGCTCTACCTGAGGTGTCCTGTTTAGAACCTGCAACAAGCTCACTGATACACAAAGCTGCATGTGCGAGGGATGCTTCATAGTCATCAATGCACACATCATGCCATTGCTGCCTGAGGCCCCAAAGAACCTCAGGTGTCGAGGGCTCCTGGGTGTCCATATTCCTCATGTTCTCCCTTGACCATCCCTCTAACATTATTCAAATGCGGAAATCCCCAGACCGATCATCATGTCTAGCAGCCTTACTTGCATAAGCCAGGGCTGCGAGCTTCCCTTTAATGGAGCTCACAGACAAGCTCCCCTTTTTTAAAGAAACACAGTATTGCATAAGTTAGGTCACTGGAAGGGGCCAAACCTGATCGAGGCCAACCTCCTTCCTAAAAGCTATGAACCGTCGGCATGTCCTCCTATAAGAATTCTGTGTGGATGGAGCGATGGCAAGGCCTATGGCTCATTCAGTCTCCCTGTACCAATCCGCCACATGCTTGCTGGCATCCTTACCGGATCGAGGTCTGCTTCCAGGACCAGCTGACAAAACCTCTCCATCTGTTTTCGAGAGAGAGCATCAGTGACCCCATTACAAACACCCGGAACATGCTTAGCCCGGAAAACAATACTGTGCTTCAAACAAAGCAATGTGAAGGTTCTGAGAAGTCCCATGTCCCTGGGGGTCTTGGACATTAAGGAATTAATGACCTGGACTGTAGCCATGTTATCACACCAAAAATGTACAGACCTGTCAGCAAATTCCTCAAACTAGAGTCACACAGCGACCACAATTGGAAAGAATTTCAAAAAGGTAAGGTCTTTCACCCAGCCCCTTTGGAACCACTCCAGTGGCCAGTCTTCAGCACCCCAATGACACCTAAAGTAAACACCAAAACCTGAGGATCCAGCTGCATCCGATGTAACCTGAAGTTCAGCCTCAACCAAGAGGTCCTCCTTCCAAAAGGACACCTCATTAAATGAAATTAAAAAGTCTTGCCACACTAATAAGTTCTCATGAATACCCTCAGTGATCCGTGTCCTATGGTGTGGGAGTTGCAATCCCTGCATGGCATCACATAAATGCCTCACAAAGGCCTACCCTGGGGCCACCACCTTGCAGGCAAAGTTAAGATGGCCCACAAGCTGTTGCAATTCCAGCAAAGTCAACTTACGCGCACTGCAGGCACTGTCAATCAGGTGTCGCAGAGTTTGTAATTTCTCAGGTGGCAATTTAGATAACTGTCTAACAGTATCTATTTCAATACCCAGGAATGTCAGAACACAGCATGGACCCTCAGTTTTTTCCTGTGCTAACGGGACCCCTAATTCCTCGGCCAGCTGCATAAATGTTGACAGTAAAAACTCGCACTGCCCAGTACCTGAACGGTCTGTAAACAACAAATCATCCAGGTAGTGTGCCGTGCTACGAAAACCTGAGCTGAACCTCAACGCCCATTCCAAAAAGGAACTAAACTTTTCAAAAACAGAACATGAAACTGAGCAACCCATGGGGAGAGCTGTGTCCATATAGAAGAGCCCATCAAAAGAAAAACCCAAACGCTCGAAATCACTCGGGTGCACAGGAAGAAGCTGTAAAGCAGACTTAATGTCACATTTTACGAGCTCCACCCCAGGTCCACAATTACAGACCATTCTCATAGCCTGTTCAAAGGATGTATACTTTACTGTGCATAGTTCATCAGGTATTGTGTCATTCACTGACCCCCCCCCCCTCGGGTAGGACAAATGGTGAATGAGGCAATACTCCCCTGGCGCCTTCTTGGGGACCACCCCCAATGGAGATACCCACAAACATGGCACCGGGGGGGTCATAAAGGGACCCAAAACCCTGCCTTCCTTAACCTCTTTGTCTATTTTACTTCAGACTATATTTTTTAAACCCCGAACTGACTTCAAATTAGATGCCCAGTATGACGACCTCTCACCCTGAAATGGTATTCTAAAACCATGTGTAAAACCCTCTAAAAGAAAAACCCTAGCATCCTGGTATGGATATACCATAAGAAGCCTACCCAACTCCTCAACCTTAACTGGACTAGGACCCTTTATCAGTTTGAGTACCGCCCCCCCAATGCTGCCAAGTTTACCGCCTCGGGCCCCAAAATGCTGCTTGGTTTGTGGGCATCCCGCAAAGGCGTGGGGTCCTGCACAGAGGGGGCACTCATGATGAAAGGAACAAGACTTTCTACTGCAAGTTCCCTGGGAAGAAAACTCCCAACACAAAGGGCATTTTTGTGAAGGCTGAATAAGCTGTGCCCTCATGTTAGCCTGTCCTTGAGATCTGTGAACCACGTGCCCACTGTCGGAGTGTTCACCAGCTGATGAGCATGCTGTGTACATAGATTGGAGCCATAAGTGTGGGTGTATTTGATCCCAACTTAAAGAGGGATTCATGGCCACCGTCATCCGAAAACCCTCATCATATTCCACCCAAGCACCACCCGTAAAACCGGTGTATGTCTTGTATATTATGTCCATATATTGTAAAAGGGATGACACCCTCTACAGCCGATGTCTAATTATAACCCCAGCATAAATAAGAAAACCGAGATACCAGTTAGCATAAAGCCTTTCGACCCTACGTCTTTTAAGCCTCTCCTTATCCCTCTCATCCAGGTCTTCCTTGTCTTTCTTTTCTAACTCACGGTACAACAATGTGAAGAAATCAATGAATTCGCCACGTAGAATCTTATCCCTGATATTTGCTGACAAATGGTCACCCAAAGGCAGGGCCACATCGCTGCTAGGCAAAGCCTTAGCAGGAACCTGGGCACATTGACAACCAGCATAGCCGTGGTGACCACAGCTTGTCCATCCTGTGTGCATGTATTGTGGCCGCATAGGTGACGGCCCACCTGCACAATGACAGCAGGCACCCTGATTCCCAACTTTGTGTAACTTATCAGATTACTTAGCAGAGGTAGCCAATGACCCTGAGTGACCCTGCCCTGGGCACCCCCAAGGCCAAGAATGCTCTGTTTGATGTGTGGCATTCCATACCTCCCTGCTGTGGAGGACCTGTGTAAACCTCAAGCTGCCTTTCTGCTTTGTCCAAAACAGGAGCACGGTCCTCCTCCAAACAACTCTTTATCCTCAGACATCGAACCGGAACGTCTAGGAGTGCCCTGAGCATCCTCCAGCATCGCAAGTCGAGTGAGCACCTGAGCTTGGAAAGATACCAAAGAGGAAGAAGAATCAATTTTCTTGTCCCCCCCCTGAACCCCACTAACAGGTGGAGTCACACCTCTCTGCTTTTCAAGTGCCTCCAGGTGCAATAAAATGGCAGCATTAATGGGGTCACTATAATCATCTTCCGAAGACTCTTCACTCACTGGCTTCCTAGCAGGCCTCTTAGGGGCCGGCTGCTTCCCTTTTTTATTACCCTGACCCTTCTTAGGAGCCATTCCCAAGGAAGAAAATGGTTGCTAAACTGAAAAGACTTAAGATGTTGCCAAATGACTACCTTGCCCAGCAACAGTGGGAAGCTAGCCGGCCTGGCAATGAAACCAACTCTGCCCAGAAACAGCAGAGAGCAAACCTGCCAAACTGATACAATGTTAAACTCTCCAATGACCTCTTTAAACGGGGGAATCCAAAGAGCAGTACAAGCAGCTGGGCTAACAGGCTAATACCGCCCCACCCCCCAAGCTCCCAACTGCCTCTTTAGAGCCAGCCAGCGCAGCAATCCCAGCCACTGGAGAAAGCCCCTGCAGATCGACCAGTGCTGGTGAGCTCTTCTGGAGCCTCGCAACAAGCCGCCGCTGCCCGGGAAGAGCTCTCCCCTTGCCGCCGCCACAGCCCATGAGGGGCTCTCCGCTTGCTGCCACCCGGGAAGAGCTCTCTGCTCACAGCTGCCGCAGCCCAGGAATGGCTCTCCGCTTGCCGCCACCACAGCCCAGGAAGAGCTCTCCACTTGCAGCCGCTGCCGTTAGGAGCCGGTACGCTGCAGGTCCTCAGAGAAGCATGCTTGGTGCTGCTTAGACCGAGCACGCAGCAGACCTGCCTCTGGCAGGAGCAGGGCCGTGCTAGAGACGTCGGCCCTGGCCCCGCAATTTGCCATCTCCCTCGCCCTCCTCCAGGGTGGCAAATGAGCTCCCGCCCCCCAGCGGTTTCACCGGGTGGGCAGGAGCTGTATTGTTGCATAAGCAACAATAAATAACAATAAATTGGCTAAAATACTGCAAGACTCTTTCTTTTTGTTGCACAGCTACCTCTTGAAAAATGGATCTGGTAAACGGCAGTCTCTGTATGGTCTTTATTTTGCCTTTGGGGGAAAAATATCAATTGCTCTACTTGCTGTTCTTCAAATTTCAGCCATTTCCTCCAGAAATTAAATTTTAGAGCTGGGAATGTCCCTTGTGCACATACATCAATATGAAAGCGGCATGCACTGAACAGCCTTCTAGTTCACACACTGCAGATGGTGAGGCTCATGTTGAACTACTGGCAACGTAGGATAGGTTAATTATTTTTTTACTAGTGCATCTTCAAATAAAAGAACAAACACTCTGTTTTTAAAGCAGGGTGAGACAGGCTGTGGCATAATGAGGGAATACAGCAGGTAAAGAAGAGACTTCCACAAAATGAATAATAATGCTTGGTGTGAAAAGGGGGGCATTTACAAGTATGCAGGAGACCCTGTCCTGGATGGCCCAGGCTAACCTAATCTGGCTGGGTCTTGGCTACTAAGCAGGGTTAGTATTTAGATAGGTGACCACCAAGGAAGTTCAGGGTTGCTGCACAGAGGCAGGCGATGGCAAATCACTTCTGTTTGTCTCTTGCCGTGAAAACCTGTGGAAGTCAGCTACAATCTGACAACACTTTTCACCACTGCAGCTATGCAAGAGTCTCCCCACTGTCACCTGTAAAATGACAAGAGGTATGGTTAATGGTTTTGTAAGGCAAAGCACCATCTTGGCTTCCCTCAAGGGTTAATATATACAATAACAGGCCTGGTTTTCCTTGCAGGTGTTACTAATTAGTTTCTCAGCCTGCCTGGCACCTTATCATCTTCAAGGTCAGAGTGGAAGTGGACTGTTAGCTTCCCATGAGAGTGTACCTTCAGTGATGAGAAGGGGGAAGACCAGGAAGGAACAATGAGGTAATTTTCCGGAGCTTTCTCCTGAACATGTGCCATGATTGGATGTCATCAGCACCTGACTGGGTGAGTGTGTATGTCAAAAATGATAATTGCTATATGACTTCCGAGGTTAGCTAGCTGAGATGTTCATGGACTGCAGGCCTATTTCTATGCTTCTCAATTGCTGAGATTGTAGACAATGCTAATTAGATGCCTTCATCTGGATGTAAGCTTGTGCCATCTAACAGAGCTTCCAAACAGTATTAGGTAGATAAAGCTAATTTTTGTTTTGTTTTGTTTGCTGTTTGATAATCTGTTGGCTATATTGTCATTAAATCATATGTCTTCATAATAAACTATACAAAAATATTTTTAAAATATAATTTCAGACTGATTATTTGCATGCAGCTGCCCTGGGGATCCATGGGGTTAGCCCATTGACTCCTTGACAGGTTTTTTTTTGGGGGGGAGGGGGGTTATTCCATTTACTATGCTTTCTCTGAATATGATGGAAGACATTTTGAGCATCTCAAAATTAAAGAATATCAGCATTGAGTTCATAAAGTGAATGACATTTATCTTTCCCTCCTGCCCTGCTCTTTTGTCTGGAAAATAGGACACTTTAAGGACTGTAGATAAGACAGCGGTGATTTGAGAAAAAAAAATCCTTTGCTTTTGTAGTGGCACAGAAAAGAGATAAGGCTTATTAAATGCCTCTATACCCAAACCCTGTCATTAGTCTCAGCCCATGGAATTGAAGAAGAAAAAGTATCATGAACAGAATGTGGCTTTGACTGGAATGTTGGCAGAATGGCCTTCCATCTCGTATTCTCATACCACTTCTCTCCATAGGAAACTGCCCATCTCTCAGAAGTGCAAAGGTTCTACATGGAATGAGAGAATGGTGATTAATTTATTCCATGGCTATTTCATGGCTTAGTCTAAACTCAGACATAGGTGCTTTCAGTCTCCCTGGATCAGTGTCAAGCCTGAAATTGTTCTGAGAGCTCTTGGTGTGACTTTCTTAGAGGTCATACGATCTTCTGTATTCATTAATTCCCCATTTTTCTCCCCAATGGAGACTGCAAGTGGTTTACAACAGAAAAAAAAGTACAGCAACAGGAACAAACAGAATAAAAGAAGGGGAGACGAAAGGCTCCCAAATGCAGACTCATGGAGTAGGTCTTCTCTCTTTCTCTGCAAAAACAGGTCCTCTTACCAGCTCTGGCCAATGACCTTCAGACCAAAAGCCCTTTAGCTCAGACCCCTGGTCACACCTAAGCTTTTGGTATCTGTAGGAAGAAGAGGAACAACCTCAGCCAGATTTCCAGTGTTGTGGTCTGGTATGCTAACCACTATGCAAAACAGTCTGTCAGATGTAACAGCACATGGAACACATCATGTAAGGCCCTCCTGTCTTCTGTTGTGTTCCAGAGTTTGCTTAATTTCATGTTTGTTGCATCGATGACACTGTCTAACCATCTCATCCTTTGCCGTCCCCTTCTTCTTTGACCTTCAGTCTTTCCCAGCAACAGGGCCTTCTCCAGTGAGTGCTCTCTTCGCATTTGGTGACCAAAGTATTTATTTATTATTATTTAGATTTCTATCCCCCCCTCCCCGCTTCTTGGCAGGCTCAGGGTGGCTAATAACATGGTTCATATACAATAAAATTCCATAGAAACAACCACAATATAAAAGCATACAATACAAGGTTTAAAATTACAATGCAAGATGGCAAAAAAATTCCATAGAAACAACCACAATATAAAAGCATACAATACAAGGTTTAAAATTACAATGCAAGATGGCAAAACTTCAACGCCCTTATCCGAGCAGCATCAGCAGGCATTCTTCTGAACTTCTGATTGGGGCAGATGGTCCTGATTGCCAGTCTTTGATGGTCGGGCCAGGGCTATGAAGTCAAGGTGGCCCCTACTTGAAAGCCTGGCAGAAGAACTCCATCTTGCAGGCCCTCTGGAACTGTAAGAGGTCCCTCAGGGCCCTGATGTTATCCGGGAGATCGTTCCATCAGTGCAGGGCCACCATCAAAAAAGCCCTGGCCCTCATTGCTGCCATCCAGGCCTCCTTAGGCCCTGGAAGAACCAGGCGCCTCTGGGAGCCCAATCGTAGTGCTCGCTGGGGTACATACAGGGAGAGACAGTCCCTTAGGTAGATAGGTCCCTGGCCATAGAGAGATTTATAGGTAAGCACCAGCACCTTGAACCAAATCTGGTGTGCTATAGGCAGCCAGTGCAGTGCTTTTAGGGCAGGTTGGATGTGTTCCCGCATGGGAAGGCACAACAGCAGCCTCGCTGCTGCATTCTGCACCAGCTGCAGCTTCCGGATTTGGAACAGGGGCAGCCCCATGTAGAGAGCATTACAGTAATCCAGTGACCAACACATGGATCACTGTAGCCAGGTCGTTGCATTCAAGGAAGGGAACCAACTGCTTAATCAGCCATAGATGATAAAAGGCTGACCTTGCAGTGGCTGCTACTTAGACCTCCATTGTTAACAAGGTGTCCAGGAGCACTCCCAAACTCCTGACCTCTGGCACTGGCACCAACGGTGCCCCATCAAATGTCGGGGGAGGGATCCTTAACCTCCAACTCGGGCATATGACAGCTGTCATCATCAATTTCAGTCGACTCTGCCTAAGCCAACCAGCCATGGCTTTCAACGCCAGGTCCAAATCTCCCGGACTAGAGTCTGACTGGCTGCCCAACAACAGATAGAGCTGAGTATCGTCAGCATATTGAAGACAACCCAGCCCATGCTTCCGGGCAATCTGGGTGAGGGGGCGCATATAGATATTAAACAGCATTGGGGGGAGTACTGTGCCCTGCAGCACACCGCATAATAGCGACTGTCTTTGAGGCAGTTGCTCCCCAACAGCCACCCTCTATCCCCGGTCTTGGAGAAACAGGGAAAGCCACTGTGAGGCCAACCCCTGGATCCCAATATCGGCGAGGCAGTGGGACAGTAGTTGATGGTCGACCATGTTGAACGCAACCGACAAGTCTAACAGCATCAACACCACCATGCCTCCTCGATCCAGATGCCTCCGGAGGTCATCTGTGAGGGTGACCAGGACCATCTATGTCCCATGGCCTGGTCAGAAGCCGGATTGGAAGGGGTCTAATATGGAGGCATCATCCAAAAAGCCCTGCAACCGATCCACCACCACCTTCTCGATTAATTTACCCAAGTAGAGTAGATTGGATACCAGCCGATAGTTGGCTAATTCAGATGGATCAAGTGATGCCTTTTTCAAAAGGAGGCATACAACTGCCTCCTTTAGGGCACTAGGGAACACCCCCTCTGTGAGGGATGTGTTAATGACCTCCCTTAGAGCCCCTCGTGACTCATCCCAGCTGGCCTTAATTAGCCATGATGGGCATGGATTGAGACTACAGGTGGTTGGGTGGACTGATAGGAGCAATTTGTCGACCTCTTCTAGGCCGAGTGGATCAAAATAATCCAGAATGTGACCAGAAGATGTGCATGGAGCCTCAAATTCCATTACTGTATCAACTGTGGCAGGGAGGTCCTGGTGGAGTGAGAAAACTTTGTCTGTGAAGTGGTTCCCAAAGGCCTCACAGCCAATATCCAATTCCTTATCATTTGGTCTGCATTGCGACAGAGTCATCAAAGACTGACTGATTTGAGCTTCAGCTTCAGTATCTGGCCTTCCAGGGAACAGTCAGGGTTGATTTCTTTTAGGATTGACTGATTTGATCTCCTTGCAGTCCAAGGAAATGGCAACCCACTCCAGTATTCTTGCCAAGAAAACCATGGGCAGTGGATGGCATCAAAGCCTTCCCAACAGTCCTGCACCCCCATTTTAGTCCCATGGCAATCTTTTCACTTCTGCCCTCCCTTAGTACTATTGTCTGTTTTGCTCTGATGTCACAGGGAACTTTTGTTGGCAGGAGGGTCGTGACCTAGCTAGCTGCTAGTAGCTCAGCTGTTCTTAGATCACAGAGGACCTTTGCAGCCTAGGGCAAGGCCACTGCATTTTAAAGGGGGTTATTTGGAGAGTCTTGATCACTGGAATCCAAAAGTCTTTGAGCAACTTTTGTTAAATCATTTATTTCTCTCCAGACAGTGTATGCTTCTGACTGAAACCATATTGGTACAGATGGCTGAGCAATTTCAGAGCTTCTCAATGGAAACAGACAGGCACTCTTGGCTGTTTGTGCATGTGATGATAGCATACCATTAGATCAGCAGATGTAATGACCTCATTTGGGAAGCGAGTCAAAAGAAAAGATTAGCTGATAACCTGAGCACTAAAAGTAGAGCTGCACCTAATAGTCACCAGTTTCAATATTCAGGTAGAAACTAGCCATTTCAGCAGGGTGGGAATTTTTACTAAAAAAAATAAAAACCTTGTGAATAGGCTACTGTAATGTATTCTTCATGGAATTATCCTTGAAGGCAATTCAGTAGCAGAATTTGATCCAGAGTGAAGCAATACTTGATTTTTCTTGTTAGCTGCAAGCAACTTCTAACAATTTATTTGTAAGAGCTTCACTGAGCCCAGGGTCTTTGAAATGGCACCTTCTCTTGCATCCCAGTTAGTGAAATTACCCAAAGACAATCTCTAGTCATCCCACTCAGTAGAAGGCTGGAGGTCATCATTAAGGGATGCTTTCAGATTTCTTAATGGTTGTGATTCCACTCTGAGTACTTCTTTACATTCCTTCATTGCCCCAGAAGGAATATAATGGAAAACATTTTTTCAACTCCATATTGTTTTTAATCTTTTCCATGAAGAAATCTGTAAATGGAGTAATCTGTAAATGAAGTAATGGGCAGTGGGCTGTACATGGGTTGCAAGGATTGCTCACTGTCCCAAATGCATAGAGTTGGTGCACAGAATTTTTAAAAAAAAATTCAGTGGGGAAATGTAAACAGAATGCCATATTCATTCTGAGTGAACAGGAAGAGGAATAGTGACAACGGGTAAAGAAACAAAACACAACCCACTCATACATCCTTAACCACTGCCAATTGGGTGTTTTGGTGGTAGGCCGTAGTCTATAGACTTACATGGATGGTTTGGCAGAGCCAGTTAATGGGGATTTTAAAGGAACCTCAGATGCTCAGTAATTCCACCAGGCTTTGGGTTATCAAGGTATTTGATTTTTATTTGGGTATTTTAGTTTTTATTTGGGTAATTTAGCTTTACAGGTCTATTGCATTTTGCTCTTTTATGCACCTTGTTTTGAAACCATTGTTTCTGCTAACAAGGGAGTCACTGATGCTACACATAAGTAAACAGAAAAAAACATAAATTCTACAAATACTCACCTTTTTACTATTCTGTTTGGTTCCTTTGTCACGCTCATTATTACCTCGGCATAATTCCCTCCCCTTTTCTACAGATGATTCCAATCCTTACAATGCAGATTTGGCTATGTAATAGTATCACTGGGGGGCAGTGAGGGCAACTTCATCTGAAGGTAAGGGATGGTACTGTAAATTAATAATTGAACATTTGTACAAGGAGAACTCCTTAAGCACAGAACATGTTCTGCTGCTGCAGAAAATATTCACAAAAATTATGAATTCTTTGGTTTCAGCTCTCAGATACATTTTGTGCCTAGTTATTGGTTTACCTAAACATTTTTAGAATCATTGTATCTGTTTACAGCCACACACGTTTCCTGTACATAATGACCTAGGTTTTTTTGCTCAGTATGGGCCTTCTGTTTAAGTCAAGATAATGGAATTGGGAACAATAGAGCAGCATGAGTTTATTGTAAAGATTGATTTTCCATAGGAGAGGGGGGGAAAGATTGCTTTCTCGAGTCCACTAACAAAATAAGTGTTTGAAACCAAATATACTGTAGCAGATACATCCCCATCTTAGTGGCACATTAGATACGGTGGCTCAGTGACTAATTCTGTAAAATCAAATTGATTTGGATACAAACACTATTATACGGCATAAAACTGGCTGAATGAGTATAAACAATAGTTAATAACGAGTGACAACTGATCAGCTGAAGCGACATGTTTGGAAGCTTATACCACTGATGTGAGCTTCACCTGTCATCTGACTTAACTGAGGATGAAAACGTTTATTTTGAAAGAGTTAAACAGTACATGGATGAAAGTCATAGATAATATTACATGAAATTCTTCATGGGGGATCTGTTCAGGCATGAATACAACTAGGGGAAATTGGATTTCTGTCTGCATTACAGTTCCTGTAATTCAGCGCTTTCAACATGGTGTTCCAAGAAACCTTGGACTCCCTTGAAACTTCTCATGACTGTCTCATGGCTGTTAATCTAACAGTTGTACCATACAAACTAGGTGGGATCTTTTAACCTTTTTTTAAAATTTTTCTACTTTTAGCCTGAAGACCACAAGACAACTAGGTCACTTAGGCTGCTTTAGGTTTTCATTGTCTGGATTCTTAATAATTTGATAATTTTAATGATTTCATGTTTTGATGATTTTTATTTTTTTAATCTTTAGAGCCGCCTCAAGCAGAAGAGGAGGCACATATATTTCCTAAATAAACAGACAGAGATGAAGGCTTGTGAATGCTGTTCCAATTAAGCTCTGGACATACTATGATTAGTGATCAGGCAATCTGATCTTACATGATCCCAGCCAGAATGGGCAAAATACACTGAAGGTCACTGTCTGCCAAAGAACTCACTTTGCTTTAGAGATCATCATTGTAGAAATCAGTAAGGGGGGAAAAAAGTCCAAATGCATAAAACAGAGGTCTTGTTTGGACTCTAGACCCATAAAGAGGGCAACTCAATTAAATGACACCAATGATAGCTTGATGGTTTTTGACAAGTGCTTCAGTTAATATTTGACAACCCCACTTACCTGAATCTATAAACTTTACTTTCGCTATCACTTCTAGCACCTCCTAATTGTGTTTATTTTTACCCCCTGGCAAACATATTATTCATTATCAGGGAAGTTAATGTATCTGACAAGCTCTGTGGCAATGCAGCCCTTTCCCCCCTTTCCCTACCTCCTTTTCAGTCATGTCTTTCCCATCCCTTTCTTTTGCACCAAAGGGGGGGGGGGGGCAGAACATATTGAGAAAAGAGCCTGACAGCAATGCTAAGACAAACTCTGTTCATCATTAAGGCAATAAAATCAAACAACACACGAGTCTTACGGGCGCTAAAGTAGCTGCAAACCGTGACAGCTTGAACTCATCTTATATTCAGTGAAGTCTGCACAAATGTTACTAATATCCCAGAAGGATTCAGCTGTTACCTCGTCCTGGGACTTGCATCTTCACAAATCTTACCATTCTGAATTGGGGGGGGGGGGGGGGGGAATCATTGTTCGAACAAAAGTAAGCAAGTCATATCATCCCAGGGTTTAGAGCCAATTGTAAACTGAGGATTGCAGACCAACACCCCCCCCCCCCCCATCACTTCTAGAGAAGGATAAATGTGGCTTATGGTTCCAATAAGGTTTTTTTTATGGTACATCGATTAGTGGAACTGGCAACAGTCAGCCCAATTCTATACAGCCAATTTAGCAGCTTCAGTGCAAACAACAGGCAGTGGCATGGCGGTTTTAGCAATTTTTGGAGCTTGGCAAGTGATTTGCTGTTTGCCATTCCAATATGAAGAAAAAAAAACCTCTGGAGAAACTTTTGTGTCAATTCTTTTACTCCTCAGGTGCTCAACGGATACCCATGGTGGAAATGTACCTATGGGGCAGCAGGGTCAGAGAAGTGGTGTGGCATTGCATGCCTCTGCACAACAGCACCGGACTTCCTTAGTAGTCTCCCATCCAAGTACTAACTAGGGATAAACCAGCTTTTCTTCTGAGAGCCAATGAGATTGAGCTAACCTGAGCCATCCATGTCAGGTAGAATTTAACTTCCCACTCCCATCACACTTTTTTTAAAAAAATAGTTAAACTTTTACCAGCAGAGCCAGCTCAGGGCAGCTTACAGCATTATAAAATACAATGACAATACTGTATATAATATAAAATATAACAATACAAAATTTAAAACCATACATATCACATAAAAAGCGCTGGCATTAATTCCTCAGTGTAGCCAGCTACTTAGTTCCTGTCAGATGGGTGTGGTACTCAGTTCGAGCTATAGTTAGACGAAAGGTGGGCATAGCAGGATGGCACAACAGGAGGGGGGGGACCCAGAGAGGTCAGGCTCATTTTTCATACTGCCAGATGTCAGAGGTGGCAGTGACGGTAGTAATGGTGGTATTCGTAGTGGTGGTGACTCCAAAGGCCTGGTGGAAGAGCTCTGTTTTACAGGCCCTGCGGAACTCTAACAGGTCCTGCAGGGCTCTGATCTCCTCTGGGAGCTTGTTCCACCAGTTCGTCGCCACTGAAAATGCCCTAGCCCTCGTTATTACCAGCCTGGCCTCCTTGATGTTGGGGAGGACCAGCCGATTCTGGGTCCCTGATCTCAGTGCTCTCTGGGGAAAGGCGGTCCCTCAGGTATGCAGGTCCCTGGCCATAAAGGGCTTTAAAAGTAAGAACCAGCACCTTGAACTGAATCTGGTATGCTATGGGCAGCCAGTGCAGTGTTCTTAAGGTGGGCTGGATGAGTTCCTGCACAGGAAGACACAACTACAGCTTTGCCACTGCATTCTGCATTAGCTGCAGCTTCCAGATCTGGGACAAGGGCAGCCCCATGTAGAGGGCATTACAGTAATCCAGTCTCGAGGTGACCATCACATGGATCACTGTTGCCAAGTCATTGTGTTAGAGGAAGGGAACCAACTGCCTAATCAGCCTGAGACGATAAAAGGCTGACTTGGCAGTGGCTGCTACCTGGGCCTCTATTGTTAAGGAGATGTCCACAAGCACTCCTAAGCTCCTAACCCTCAGCGCTGGCAACAATAGTGCCCCATCGAAGGTCGGGAGTGGATCCCTATGCCCAGACCACCCTGACTCAGGTACAGGACCTCCGTCTTCATCAGATTCAATTTCAACTGGCTCAGCCTAAGGCAACCAGCCACAGCTTGCAACGCCCAGTCAAGATCTTCCGGTTTGGAGTCAGACTGACCGCCCAACAACAGGTAGAGCTGGGTGTCATCTGCATACTGGTGACACCCCAGCCCATGCCTCCAAGCAACCTGGGCAAGAGGGCACATATAGATGTTGAATAACATTGGGGACAATACTGCCTCTTGGGGCACACCACATTCAAGTGGGTACCTTCGGGACAGCTGGTCCCCTAGTGCCACTCCCTGTCCCTGACCTTGGAGAAAGGAAGCAAGCCACTGCAAGGCCCCTGGACTCTGATGTCGGTGAGGCTGAGGATCAGTACCTGGTGGTTGACTGTGTCAAATGTGGCTGACAGATCTAACAACAACAGCACTGCCATTCCACCTTGATCCAGGTGCCTCCGGAAGTAATCCGTGAGGGTGACCAGTGCCGTTTCTGTCCCATGACCCGGGTGGAAACTGGACTGGAAAGGGTCTAATACGGAAGCGTCATTCAAAAAGCCCTGCAGCTGAACTTGCACTGCTCTCTCTATTAACTTGCCCAAATAGGGCAAGTTAGAAACCGCCTGGTAGTTGGCCAGTTCGGCTGGATCCAAGGATGACTTTTTAAAAAGAGGGTGCACCACTGCTTCCTTAAGTGCCTCCAGGAAGAACCCCTCAAAAAGGGATTTGTTGATTATCTCCCACAATGCACCTCGAAAACCCTTGTGGCCAGCTTTAATTAGCCACAAAGGGCATGGATCAAGGGAACATGTGGTACAGCGTAGAGTTAGGAGCAATTTGTTGACTTCCTTAAGACTGAGTGGGCTGAAATAATCCACAGTGGAACAAGAAGACGTGCTAGGAGTTCATTCACTGTATCAACTGTAGCAGGAAGGTCACGGCAGAGCAACAAGACTTTATCTGCAAAATAACTCACAAAAGCCTCACAGCCAATATCCAGTTCCCTACAGTTTAGTCTGTCTTGAGTCAGAGCAGTAATGGTCCAAATTGTTCTAAACAGTTGGGCTGGGCATGGGCTTGCGGATGCAGCCTCGGCTGTATAGTACTGTCGTTTAGTGACCTTGACTGCCATCTTATAGGCTCTCATAAATGTCCTATAAAATGCTCCTGTGGCTTTGTCGCAAGCACGCCGCCACTGCCTCTCTAGCCACCTTAGCTCTCGCTTCATTAGATTCAACTCCTAAGTAAACCAAGGAGCGAGCTTCAGCCGAGGGCACAGAGGGTGCTGGGGAGTGATCTCGTAGGTGGCTGTTGAGAGTCGGCCATGCCAGTCCTCTACAAACTCATCCAATAAGCCGCCAGGGGGCATCAGATCCCGCAGAGCTGTCTAAAGCTGCACAGGGTCCATTTGGCTCTGCAGATGAGCCAAAATAGGTTCACTGCCCAAATGGGGTCGGAGTGGAGTATTCAGATGGGCCTTCAAGGCAAAGTGGTCTGACCATGGTACTGCCAAAGCAGTAATCCGGTCCACTGTAACTCCAGTCACGAAGATCAAATCAATTGTGTGCCCAGCCCAATGTGTGGGAAGCATTACAAGTTGGGAGAGTCCTAGGGCCGCTATGGATGACACCAGGTCCACTTCCTGAGTAGAGGCCATGTCATCGGCATGGACATTGAAGTCACCCAAGACTATCAGTCTAGGGTGTTCCAGCACCCAGCCTGATACAGCCTAAACCAGGGATGGTAGGCTATTGGCTGGTGCGTTGGGCAGTCAGTACACTAGCCAAATTGTCAGCTTCCCAAACCAGGCCAGCACACTTGGTGCCCATGACCCTCAGCAGAAGGAGCGCCGTGAAGGAGTAAGCCTCCCTAATGAATAATGCCACTCCTCCCCCCTGCCTCCTAGTCCGTGATTGGTGAAGGACCCAGGAGGAGCCACTTGGGAGAGAGATACTGTTTCTCCCTCTCACACCCAGGTCTCAGTCATGCATGCCAGGTCTATATGCTGCTCCTGCAGAAAGTCCTGCAAGACTGTGGTCTTATTTTTTTATAGACCTGGCATTACACAATGCCAATGTCAGAGGGGGTCAATCTTCCTAGCCCTCCTGCCTGCAACCTTTGATATGGGACATAGGCTGGAAGGGGGCCAAGCCAAATTACTTCTCTGTCCCCTTCCCTTAACTCCATTCCTGTTCCCACTGCTGTACTTTCCCCACCCCAGGAGCACTGGAATTGCCTGTACCACCATCATCTAACAAAGGTCTTTGCAGAGACACAGACCATATGTTAGGTTAGCTGGCCGACACTATGAGGGGGGATGGTAGTATAGCAGTTCTTCTAATGTTACTAATCCCAATAATTCAAATCCCAATCCAGAACATCAATACCAATTATTCAATATGAACTATCCCAATAATCCTACAACTATCCTAACTCCCTCCTGGTTAGCACTAAAGTTGCCTGAAATTCACTTAAAGGGAAAAATTGACTAAAATTCACTTAAAGGGGAAAATTGACAAATTTTGAGGGTTCTGCTCAGGAATTCTACAGAAATCTACAATAATTTGACAAATGTGAAATTTTGGGAGGGGGGTTGCTTCAGACTGTCAGACATCATGTCACTGGAACAGAAAAAGAAAGAAAGTACCCCTTAAATCCAGCAAGAATTAGTGGGGAGGATCCTAACCACATTGTCCACCAACAGAAAAAGGGAGTATCCTTTTTATCGATTCCTCCTCTCAGGGCTTTTTTTGGAGAAAAAGCCCAGCAGGAACTCATTAGTATAACTGGCCATGCAGCAGAAACACATTAGCATATTAGGCCACACCCCCGACAGCGCAGCTCCCTCCCAGGATTGGCTTTCCCAAGGTGCCTCGTGGTTTGCGGGGCTCATGGGGATCCCATGGAGGGGAGGCAGTTTAAACTGCCTATCCCTCCCTGGATCGGCTTGGCTTTCCCAGGTGCCCCGTGGCTTGCGAGGTGCTTGGGGAACCTGAGGGGGGGGCTGTAGGTATGGCCAACTCAGAAGCCAGCCAGAACTCCATTCCTGCGCATTCCTGCCCCAAAATAGCCCTGCCTCCTTTCAATACAGCCCCCTTCATGTTGCCTAAACACTGGTCACTAGGAGAAGTGGAGGGGGCATAGCAGGTTGCAGCATGAGATGGGACACAGGAAAATCTAAGGGTTACTGGTCTGTTTGGATTGGCACCATTTTCAAACATTCAAACATGCTCAGTTGGGGAGAGGACCTGATGCCTTTCTGTTTGGCAGGTGACATGTTTGAGTCATTCCATGGCAAACTGAAACAGACCAAGTAATCAGCTCACATATGATTGTTGAACACATTCCATGATAAAATGTGTTGAATGTGTGAAAAGAGCTTGCACCCCAGCATCTTCTATTCTAAGCTGCCACAACAAAGGACACCTACTATGAAGGCAGTCCCCATGTTGCATAACTAATGTTAGAGGGTGTCCTTTTAGATTACATAGGAAAAATTATACAGCCATGATCTTTTGTACAAGACATCTTTAAAAAAAAAGGTGGGGAGGCTGGTCAATTATGTTTGAAAAATGTCTCCTAAAATCCTACATAAGTGCTTTAGAAAATATATATATTATTGGTCAATGTGTTATTTTTTTATTTCTTCCTGTATAGAGAAGCAGTCCATAAGGATAGACTAAATGGCCTGTGCATTGTTTGATGTTGAATGAAAGCCTGTAAAGCGCATCAGTAGCACTGACGAATAAAGTGAATTGCAGAATCCTTGAGAAGGACAATCATAAAGGAAATTGACAGGAGGCTGGGGTCGGAACAGGGAAATAGATTTGAAGTGTTGCATGGAGATGATGAAGCTAGCAGTGAACTTAGGGGAGAAAAGATGGAAGCAGATGGAGCAGAACAAGGACAGGAAAGGGATTGCTAGAAGAGTCTATCCACAGGGAAGCAGTAGGGGATGAGTCTACAGTTTTACAACCATTAACCCCCCCCCCCAATGGATAAAAAAGATTGTTCCCAAAAAGTAAAACAATAAAAGGAAAAACATTATGTGATTTTTTTTTAAAAAAATGAAAAAGGTGTCAAGTGCAGCAGAATCCTTTTTAGGCAACAAGGATCAACAAAAAGTGATAGAAAAAGAAGAAGGAAAAAAAGGGGATGACAAAAAAGAAGAAGGAAAGATTCAGTCGTCCCCAAGGAAGAGGATTTTTTGTTTGATGCAGAATTATGGAATAGAATGTGTCAGGTTCTGAAAAATGAGAAATTGGATAAACTCACTAAGGAATCCAGAGACGAATATCTTAAATTGAAAAGGGTGGTAGAAGAAGGGGAAAGGAAATACCACAGGTAATATGAAGATGGTACAGTCAATGTATTCTCAATAGGGGAGAGCAATATGGAAAAATAGGAAAAAGAAAAGCCAGCTATTGATAGACATATGTCCATTTGGAGATGAAAGCTGATACTGTGCATCCACAAAACCAATCTGAGAAGGGAACACAATGATGCAATAACCCTAACCTAATCCTAAACCCAACCCTAATGCTAACCCTAACCCTATTCCTACCCCTAATCTAAACCTAACCCTAAACCTAACCCTAACCTAACTCTAACCCCAACCCTGACCCTAACCCTAACCTAACCCTAACCTAACCTTAACCCTAACCCTAACCCTAAAATGAGCCCTAACCCTAACTGAACTCTAACCCTAACCTTTAGCTAACCCTAACCCTAACCGGAATTCTAATCAAACCCTAACCCAAACCCTAACCTAACACTAACCCTAACCTAATCCTAAACCTAACCTAACCCAATCCTAACCTAACCCTAACACCAACCTAACCCTAACCCTAACCTAACCTAACATTAACATTAATCCTAACCTAACACTAATATTAATCCTAACCTAACCCTTACCCAACCCTAACCTACCCATAAACCTAGCCTTAACCTAATCCTAATGAAAAACGTACCTAATCTTAACCTAACTCTAACCCAACCCTAACTCTAACCATAACCCTAACCTTAACCCAACCCTAACCCTAACCCAACCCTGACCCTAACCTAACTCTAGCCCTAACCTAATACTAACTTAACCCTAACCCTAAACTAACTCTAACCCTACCTAACCCTAAATCTAGCACAACCCTGGCATCTCCTGTTATTAATGGTTATTACTGGCTTATGTGGGACTTTGTAAACACTGTCATAACTTATAATGGTTATTATTGGTCAATGTGCCCCATTGTTATTAACTGTTAGGAATTATGGGTAATTCTTATTTTATCAATTATAGTTTGTAATGGGTTTTTCACACTTGCAATGGGCTTCTGTTGTTTTGTAGCTTTTACCTTGGATCTTGAAACCTGAATGTTGAATATTGTAGTTTGATGTTTGAAATTCTGAAATTTTGAATTTGAATGTTTAACATGTTATTGAGTTTTGCATGTTGAAAGGTATTTATCAATAAAAATCATATTTTTCTAAAAAAATAGTAATCATGTTTTCCTAATATAACCTTAACCATAACCCTACACCTATCTGTAACTCTAACCCTACTCCAAACTGAGCCCTAACCTATCCTAAACTAACCTAACCCAAAACCTAACCCTAAACTTAACCTAACTCCCAAACCCTACCCTACCCTAAACCTCCCTACCCCTAACCCTACCTAACCCTAACGCTAACATAACTCTAACCCTAACCCTAACTCTCACCTCCCGCTTCTTCCGGTTCACAATTTGAGTTCTGGGACCACTTCCGGATGCCTCCCGCTTCTTCCGGTTCACACTATTTGGAAGCGGGAGGCATGTGGAGGATGGCCCCTGAACACCGGTTTTACCCAGTGTCCTGTTAAAGCAGATGGAAAGCGACTGGGAGATGGGTAAGTGCGAAATGGAGCCAAGGGACAGATGCGCATGTCTGAACGGGCTCTTTTCTTCCACTTCCGACATGGGGCTGCCCCGCTTTACATTGCCAGTCTGTCCTTGGCCAGGGTTTGTTTGTCAAGAAATACTGAAGGAAGAGGGTAACAGCCCAGTGGAAAGTATCTGGGTGAGGCTAAAGGAAGGAAGGAAGGACAAACAGTATTGTGGTTGGAGTCTGCTACAGATCTCCTGACCAGGACGAAGAGATGGATGCTGCCCTCCTTGAACAGTTTGACAGGGTATCCAAACAACATGACCTGGTAGTTATAGGTGACTTCAGCTTCCCTGATGTGTGCTGGGAGACAAACACTGTGACGCATCCACAGTCACGCACATTCCTGATCTGTCTGGCCAACAACTTCCTTCTGCAAGAGTGTCCAAAGAACTTTCTAGAGAGCTTGCAGAGCCTTTGTCCATCATCTTCCAGAGTTCTCAGAGGATGGGATATGTGCTACAAGACTGGAGGAGGACAGCTGTTATCCCAATTTTCAAAAAAAATGACCCAAGAAACTACAGGCCAGTCAGTCTGACCTCTGTCCCAGGGAAGACACTGGAGCAGATTTTAAAGGGATCAATGTGCAAGCATCTAAAGGACAACTTGGTGATCCAAGGAAGTCAGCATGTATTTGTCCCCAACATGTCCTGCCAGGTTAACCTCATTTCCTTCTTTGATTGAGTGATGAGCTTACAGGATTGAGGGAATGCTGTTGATGTTGTTTACCTGGATTTCAGTAAAGCTTTTGACATGGTTCCCCATGATGTTCTGATGGGTAAACTAGAGGACTGTGGACTGGGTTCTAGAATAGTTAGATTGATAGGGAACTGGCTGGAGAACCACACTCAAAGAGTCGTTGCCAATGGCATTTCATCTCAATGGAGGGAGGTGTCCAGTGGGGTGCCACAGGGCTTGATTCTGGGCCTGGTACTTTTCAATATTTTTTATAAATGATCTGGATAAGGGTGTGGAGGGGCTACTCATTAAATTTGCAAATGACACCAAATTGGAAGGAGCAGGGAACACACCAGAAGATAGAGATAGAATTCAACAAGATCTGAACACACTGGAAAAGTGGGCGGATGTGAACAAGATGCAATTTAACAAGGATAAATGCTGAGTTCCACATCTGGGTAACAAAAATGAGGAACAAACATACTGGGTGGGGGATACGCTTCTGGGCACCAGTGTGTGTGAACAAGATCTTGAGGTTCGGGCAGTGTTCCCTCTAAGCTGAGTTAGTGTGAGCTAGCTCAAAAATTTTTAGCCTCTGGCTCACACATTTTTCTCTTAGCTCAGAAACAATGGCTCCAGAGCAAACTAATTTATGCTGTAGTCAAATTGTCCACTCACAATTTGAATGCCAGGAGCTCACGAAATATAATTTTTGCTCACAGGACTCCGCAGCTTAGCGTTAGCATTTGGTACAGGTGGACGGTAATTTAAATGTGAGCAGCCAGTGTGATGCAGCAACAAAGAAGGCTAATACAATCTTAGGGTGTATCAACAGAGGCATAACATCCAAATCACAAGATGTCATAGTCCTGCTGAACATTGCATTGGTCAGACTACACCTGGAGTATTATGTTCAGTACTGGAGACCTCACTTCAAAAAGGATGTGGACATTGAATGGAGCATGTGCCGAGGAGTGTGCTGAGGATGATTGAGGGCTTGGAGACCAAGCCCTGTGAGGAAAGGCTGAGAGATTTGGGAATGTTTAGTCTGGAGAAGAGGAGGTTGAGGGGGGACATGACTGCTCTCTTTAAGTATTTGAAGGGCTTTCACTTAGGGGAGGGCAGAGAGCTGTTTGTGTTGGCAGTAGAGGATAGGACTCACAATAATGGGTTTAAATTAAAGGCAGGAAGGTACTGGTTGGATAGTAGAGGAAAAAATTACTGTAAGAGTTGTGCAACAGTGGAAACAGCTGCCTAGGGTGGTGGTGAGCTCCCCCTCACTGACAGTCTTTAAGCAGCGGCTGGCACGGTTCTGGTCGCCACACCTCAAAAAAGATATTATAGCATTGGAAAAAGTGCAGAAAAGGGCAACTAGAATGATAAAAAGGTTGGAACACTTTCCCTATGAAGAAAGATTGAAGCGCTTGGGGCTCTTTAGCTTGGGGAAACAATGGCTGAGGGGTGACATGATCGAGGTTTATAAGATTATGCATGGGATAGAGCAGGTAGAGAAAGAAGTCCTTTTCTCCCTTTCTCACAATACAACAACTTGTGGGCACTTTATGAAATTTCTGAGCAGTCAGGTTAGAACAGATAAAAGGAAGTACTTCTTCACCCAAAGAGTGATTAACATGTGGAATTCCTTGCCACAGGAGGTGGTGGCAGCTACAAGCATGGACGGCTTCAAGAGGGAATTAGATAAACATATGGAGCAGAAGTCCATCATTGGCTATTAGCCACAAAGTATAGATAGGAACTCTCAGTCTGGGGCAAGTGATGCTCTGTATACTTGGTGCTTGATTGGGAGGGACAGTGGGAGGGCTTCTGGTGTCCCCACTGCTGGACCTTCTGAGGGCACCTGGTGTTTTTGGCCACTGTGTGACAGAGTGTTGGACTGGATGGGCCACTGGCCTGATCCAACATTGGCTTCTCTTATGTTCTTATGTTTATGACAAACATTTGTCAGGGATGCTCTAAGCTGATTCTGCATTAAGCAGGGGGTTGGACTAGATGGCCTGTATGGCCCCTTCCTACTCTGTGATTCTATGAACCTGGTAACTGAGAGGGAGCAAACTGAGTGACTGGAATGGATTTAATATGCACACCCCCTGCTGTTGCAAGTCTGTTGTTACTTCTATTACACCATCACTGTATCATTAATGTTTGCAGGAAATGTGGTTGTTTTGCTGCTGGGAGGCAGCAGAACACCACTACTCAGTATTTGCTGGTTTTGCCATTTGTGGTGATCCAGAGAATGGATTCCATGTGAATAGCAAGATTCTACTGTATGTTGCTCTGATCTCCTTCAAAGAAGAATAAAATAATAATATAATGAGAGATAAATGTGTTCACAGCAAATACCCCAAATAGCTCTTGGAGGAAGCACTTTTCAACACATGATAATGAACATCATATGAGATACACCATTTCAGCTATCAAACACAGAAGCCAGCTTTATGTAAGGCTATGGTCACATGGCACAGTAATCATGGTTTGCTACCGCTGTAGTTTAAATTCAGAATTATTTATTTCGGGTTGGGATGATCACACATCCCTCCCCGAACCACAGCATTGCTGGATGAGGCTTGTAGGAGAGTTTGGTTAAGTGGTTGCTCTTGCTGCTGCTGGCTGTTGTTCCCCCACCCTTCCCCTATCCTCTGGATCTCCTCTGGAAGAGGCGGGAGAGGTAGCAGCAGCTGGGGGAGGCAAGGTGAGGGCCATTTGCATGCCCATGCACAGCTGCCTTCCTCTGAACACCACATGGAGGAACTGGCTGGCTTGCCCCACACTCTGCTCCGGGCCCCGAGCCTCGCCAGCCACTGCCTGATGGAAAGTAGGGAGAAGCATGCCGGGGTGTGTGTGTGCCAGGTGGCAGATGGTGGGGCTCAGGGCCTGGAATGAGGAACCAGGGCTGGCAGGCACTTAAGTGCTCATGTGTGCAAATGCTGAGGAGGGGGAAAAAAACCTCCCGGAAGAATGATCAGATCGCCCTAATCGCAATCATTGCGAGAGGATCTGTCCAGATCAGCAAAATCATGGATTTAAAGTGCAACTAATGGGAAAGTACTTGATTTTCCTGGGGTCAGAAAACATGCTAGGGACCCAGGAGTGAGCCCACTTTGGTGTGGTAGGCCAATCAGCTGGTCTGATCAGCTTATTTAAATCTGTGAGAGAAAAGCAGTGAATCCTGCTTTGTGCTGGCTAGGCGGGACATAAATTCAATTAATTAATTAATTAAGTAAGTAAGTAAGTAAGTAAGTAAGTAAAGGACTGTGTGACCACAGCCTAAGATGGCAAAACTTTAGTCTTGTGTTAGTTTTGTACATGCTCTACAGGTGCAGCTTCCACTCCCTTCCATAACATTTTCCTGCCCAATTTCTTATGCTCCTGGGTATAGGAGATAGCAAAGAATTTGTTCTTCAGTGCATTAGATGAAGATGAGTAGATTTCAATTTCTAATAGGCCCATGGATATGGCCTATTATAAAAACCCCAAAGGACACAGGCGGTAGGCATGTCCCTCCTTCCCGCACTGATTTCAGAGAATACCCTTCTTACAATAATTTGTGGCATGACCTTTATTCCCACAATTTGAGCAAAGGGGGAGACACAATTTTGCTTGATATGGTTATACCCCCCCTCACTGAAAGTAAGTGGGTGGTTGCCCCTGTCACTACCCAAAAAGAAATACTTAGGGAGATGTTGAATATTACTTTTAACATCTCTTTGCAAAGTGATTATTACCTTGTATTCGGCACCTCAAATCTCCCATTCATTTGACCTCTTCTTTGGGGGCATGAGCACCCTACTCCTTAACTAGAACTCTACATTGTCTTCAGGGAAATTTGTTGTTCGGAAGGAGATAGTGAGAACCCTCACCTCTCCCCTAAACAAAGGGATGACATCAAAATTAACCATTGGGCCATAGCGGTCCTGAGATGAGACCAGAATCTGACACCAAGCAAACATCCATTTCCTGAAGTCATGGTGGCATTATAATGGCCTAGATTTTTAGAAATTCAGATATCTTAATCATATATTCTTCTCCTAACTTTTTTGAACCAGCACCCCTGTAATGAAACCTCATCATGAATCTCTGGCATGGGTCAAGCTCCCCCAGATTGCTCCACTCCTCAAAGAAATCTTCCAAGATCCATTTGTCCACTCACTGTTCATTTTCATAATTTAGAACCCTCCTTGGAAGTTCTCCTGTAGTTTCCTGAGAGCTGCTTTGACCTGCACCACTATGCCTGGCACCACTAGATTCCCCTTGGTAATCCTCCCATCCACCCCTTAACACACCCACATAAGATTGGCTTTGTTGAGAGCTTCTCAGAGGGTCACATGGTTGTGATTTTTGTGGTTGCATTTGTGTCTTCATTTGCATTTGAGTTGGCCGTATTAACAAAGCATCCTCACTGAACAAAATTTCTTGTCCCTGTTCTTTAAGCCCCTCTATGCTTGATGTGGACTCACCTGGGAATACCACAGAAGGATCAATAGGATGGAAAGAAAAGGCCAGGAGCTGACCTATATCTTGCTGAGTCCCACATACTAACCCTGTACTGGAACCTTGTGTTGTAGGTGTTCTGTCTAGTATATGGACCTGCTCTTTGCCCAGGGCTCCCTCATGCCTTGTGCAAGTTGCAGAGTAAAAAAAAGTGTGTGGAACATGACTTCTTTCAGTCCTGTCTTTAACTTCTTCTGTGGACAAGGAAGTCAAGATGGTAGGAGCTGGATTTCAGGAGACTACTCCAACTTTTGCTGTCAATGAATGTGCTGTCCATGATGATTCTCCTGATCCCTTCCCAACTCTATCACAAAAAGACTGTCCTCTACTTCTCCACCTCTCTCCTCATCACTCATCTCCAGGGGTTAGATCCCCGAAAGGCTATTCAAACAACCTTTTCCACTCTAAAACTAAGAAGAAGAAGAGAAGAAATTGGATTTATACCATGCCCTTCACTACCCAAGGGAGTCTCAGAGCGGCTTACTTTCCCTTCCCCTCCCCACAACAGAGGTAGGTGGAGCTGAGAGAGCTCTGAGACAACTGTCCTTAAGAGAACAGCTGGTACAGAGCCATGGCTTGCCCAAGGTCATCCAGCAGGTGCAAGTGGAGGAGTGGGGAATCTAACCTGATTCTCCCAGATTAGAGTCCGCACACTTAACCACTACATCAAACTGGCTCTCAACAGAATTAGAAACATTAGTAACATCAGTAAGTTTTATAACATCATTTACATCAGTAATGCCAGGAACAGCAATAACATTAGAATCAAGTGGGGCTACATGCTGGCAAGAATGTTCTCTAATTGTTAAATCCCCAGAGGGAGCCACTCCCCTGATATTAGAAGTGAAATCCTGACTGGATAGTGGGGGAACCCTGGTTAGGTTAGGCTAGATTAGGCAAGGATAGGTTAGGGGAGGGGAGGGGAGGTTAAGCTAGGCTAGGCTGGGTAAGGTAAGGTTAGGTTAGGTTAGGCTAGGTTAAGGTCAGGGTTAGAGTTAGATTTGGGTTAGGGTTATATTAGGGTTAGGGATAGGTAAGGTTAGGTTAGGGTTAGGGTTGGTTAGGGTTAATTGAGGATTAGGTCCCAGAACTCAAATTGCTCCTACTGTCAACCACCAACGCTGCCAGTGTTTCACTTCCTTATCATCTGTTCCCATCGTATCTCCCTTCCAATGACAGGAATGGTCGAAAAGAACACCACCCATGCCCCCATTCCCTTCAGCTTCCTCCCAAGAGCTTCATAGTCGGCCTTAATGCTTTTGATGCTGATCACAGCGATGTCATTGGTTCCCACATGGACTATCATGAATGGGTAATGTTCTGTAGGTTTGATGAGTTTTGAGATCCTGTCTATAATATCTTTAATTTTTGCCCCTGGCAAGCAACACACCTCTCAGGCCAAAGGGTCAGGCCTGGACGCATGACGTTCAGTTCAAGGTGCTGGCTGTCACATGAAAAAGCCTTGCTTGGCCTTGAACCACCTCTCCTCCCATGATCTGTCATGACAACTGCACTCATTTGAGCAAGGCCTTTGGGGGATACCACCCTGCGAATGGGCAAGACAAACAGCTGCCTGTACACATGAGTTCTCTGCTGTGGCCGCCCCACCTTGAGTGATACCCTGCCTGAAGTTAGGAAGGCTCCCTGTGTCTATCATTCCTCAACCTATGTAAAACAGAATTCTTTAGGGAAATATTTTTATAAAGTTAATGGGGCTATACTATAATGAGATGTGTCTGAAAAGTTTTTTTTTTTAGGGGAATAGGACTGTGGACTATCCATTGTGTAAAAGATTAATTATCTGTTTGCTGTATGTATTATCCTGGTCTCACTGCTTTGTTTTCTACTTATGTAATACCATTTTCTGCACTGTTTAAAATAGCATGTCTAATACTCTCTGCTTTGTCTCAGATTTCCAAAAACCTCATCCTATTATGTTGCTTATTAGATATTTCATCTTACTAATCACATCATTTCAGACTGTAATCTGCCTCAAGTCCCAGTGAGAAAGCATACCAGAAATGAATACTAAATAAATACCACATGATTGGACCATGGACAGGAAATAAGTGAAACCGTGAACAACTAATCCACGAATGGTGAGGGTCTCCTATAAGTAGGTTTCCTTCTCCCTTGCAATGCAGGAACATATAGGTCTCCTCAGGCCTGTAGCTACCATGGGGCGTTTGGGAGGCTGCCCCCCGACTTCCTGCCAAGGCCCCACAACTTCCATCCAGCCCCCAGGCCCCTGGCTCTCTGGGCTGCCCAGAGGACTCCCCACCACTGCCTATCCCCAAGTGCAGCATGTTTCCCACGTAGGCAGGCAGAGTGCAAACGCTGCAGAAGTGAGGTTTTTTAAAAAATGTATTTTAATTTTATTTCTAATTTTGAGACATCAGTGCCACCTGACTTATTTAAAGCCCCCCCCCTCAAATTACAAAATCTTGGCTATGGGCCTGGGTCTCTGTCACTCCTGTGCTCCAATTTTTTCCCTTATTGCACCCTCCACCCCATATGGTTTTTGTCTGTGCATGTCCCATGAACCCCCAGCAAAGCCTTTTTGTGTAGTCAAAGGAAACCCTTCCTTTCCTTTTTCAACAGAGAAGAAGCTGGTTGTATCCAGCCCAGTGACTGGCTCAAGGTCATCAGGCCAGCTGCACAGGAGAGTTCAGAACTGAGCCCAGTCCTAATTGAAGAACTGCCCTGCACGGTCACATTAATACTGGCCCCATGAATCAGTTGCTGTCACAGTCGTACTAAAGTGGACTGCGGCGACGCCCATGATTTTTATGATGTCATATCGTGGCCTCTGATGTGATGATGACTCCATGGGCTCTCACCTACAAAATCATGTAGAACGATGCAGCCAAAGAAATGGAGCAAAGATGGGTGATATCTAGGAGGGAAGGAGAAAGAAATGGTACTCAGAAAAAGCAGCAAGCAGGGCAGTGAAACAATAAGAACAAGCACATTCCATTGCATCAACTGGCCTTTTTTAAAAAAAGAAAAAAAAAGAAATTGGACACGATTTGAGATAGCCTTGATATTTAAACACATGTAATTCACTGGCTTGTTTTAGAAAGCAGCTGCATGAGAGAGACTGTCCTTTTATCAGTTATAATTGCTGTCACTGCCACTGCAGTTAGTGGATAAGTCATACAGAACTGATATAATTTGCTCACAGTTTACTACATCTTATGGTTATGAGCTCTTTATGTGGTAGGAAACAGCTGGACAATATTTTAACCTCTGGAATGCACAAGACATAAAAGGGGCTTCATTTTGCACTATGCAATAGAGGATATTACATAAACGCAAACTAGGGCTCTAGAGAAGTTCATTAAAGAGATTTTCTTTGCTGCAGCTCCCTTCAAAACTCCTGTGTCCATTGTTTGCATCACACCCTAGATGGTTACAGTCTTTGGATTACTCGACAGCTTGGCCCCAGCTAGACTGAACAAGCCTGGCTTCCCCTCTCTGAGCTCAAGGCATTAAAATATGCAGGAATTCTGAAGTTTCTTCCTGGGAAAAAAAGATCTTAAGTAGCTTTTTCTGATGAAAAAAACGAATGGCTATCACCTGAAATGAAACAGTAATGCTTTAGATGCCTGCCTTGATGCCACAATAACATGGTTTTGCTTGTTCTTTCAGTACTTTAAGAATGTTGAACGTCTCAGGGTCTTTCTAAGCAACTAAGTAATTTTATTATTTTCTTCCTTTTTTCTTCAGCCGACTAGAAAACCACCATAGTCCTGTCTAGTAAGACTACACAGGAGTCTTCATGGCTATGGCTCAATGGAAGAGCCTCTGTGTTTCATGCAGAAGGTCCCAGGTTCAATACCCGACATTTCCTGTTAAAAAGATGAGGCAGTAGTGACATGAAAGACCTCTGCCCGAGACCCTGGAGAGCCACTGCCAGTCTGAGTAGACAATACTGACCTTGATGGATCAATGATCTCATTCAGTATGAGGCAACTTCATGTGTGTTCATAGCTTTGTCCCCAGAACCTGTTTTTAATGCCAGAGTTCCGTCTTGGAATGTGATATAATTCATTTGCACAGTTTACTTTCTTGTAGTTGTGTAGACAATATCTCTGTTGACTATTCCATGGATATGGAGCGAATTACAAACATAAGAATTGCCTTCCTGGATCAGACAAGATTCCATCTAGCACAGTATTCTGTTTCTATGATAGCTGGCCAGATGCCTCTAGAAGTTCACCAGAAGGCTCTGGCTTGGTTCAAACATAAGATAAAACTATGCTTTATTAACTACAATTGTGAAACCAGGACTCAGATCACAGATCCTAAGCAGAATTATGCCCTTCTAAGCAATTAACTTCCATGGACTTGAAAAGTGCAATTTTGTACTGTAAGTATGCCACCATGAGGTCTTTGAAGGAAGAGAAGGGTAACGTATAATAAATAAATAAACTTCCATGATACACTTATTTTTGACTGTCTGCTACACACAATTCTGATTTCACTGCACATTTCCCATTCAGTTCACGGCAGACAATAACACCGTACGTCTCTCATATTACATTTTTCTCCACTTTTCTCCAGGTAGTCTAGATCTCAGCCAACCAGTCAATGAGAGGAGAAAGACATGCATTTGAAGTATGGTTGAAGCAGTTTTAAATTAACATACCTTCTCTGCCCAGAATCAAATGATACAGAAGGCAGAAGATGTGTTTAGGTCACTTCTGCCACACTTTAGAATTAGGGTTACATGCATGGTTGGAAAATCTTTTTCCAGCTGCTTATTCCTCTGACAAAGTCCCCATTCCCTTTTGCTTCTTGTACAACAGTAATACTGTTTGATCTCTGTTTGCATGCTAACTTTGGATCATTTTTGCCCATTTCAATGCAACAGATATATATAAAAAAACCAGGAATCAATTGTAGCAGCAATACTTCTATCAAATTTTCTTTCAGGAAAAAAAAGAACAGAAGCAGTTTTGTCCCCAAGCATGAAAAAACTGTAAAAGAAACTTCAAGTTCACAAAGAAACCAGACCTTTTGTTACAGAATTTAGTAACATTCTTCGTCAAGAATCTTCAGTCCAAGGGATTCTCGGTACAGGCTGGCAGAACACAAAATTACATTCCCCCCCCCCCCCAAAAAAAAAACTCCTGGGGTATGTGTCTACACACTCACCAGTTCTGGTATCTGCCACCGGCCCCTTGGACTACACACACAGTCAGAAGCTAAGGGGCAAGCTTCTAACCTTACTAGGATTAATCAAGAAGGTCAGCCCTGCAATGTAGGCTACTTGCAGGCTGAGTTCCCACAACAATTAACCTGGTGGGTGAACTCTTAAGGTCTAAGGTACTGGAATAGGATCGAAGAGCCTGAAGCACAGTACACACCAAGTATAATCAAAGGGTATCTATTAAAACATGCAGGAATATTTCAAAGGAACATAGCAGTGAGGACTAAAACAAAGAAGCTACATTTAAGAGACTAGCTACGCAGTATGACATTAATTCAAAGTGATCAGATGTTATCCTTCGGAGTTGAAGTCAGGCAGCAATCCATGCCTCTCTGTCCATTCCAAGGTTAGCTAACCATACCTCATGAGGCTAGCTATGAACAAAGAATAGGAAGACTACTTTTCTAAAGGAGGGCTACTTTTTTAATCTGAATGGGCTGGGGCTCAATAGCCCAATCAAAAATCAAACCATTGAAGTTATGTCTACATGAGCCTGTTACTAGTAGATGGCCCAGGGGGGTGTCACTTTATGACAGGATGGAGGGTTACCTGCAATCTAATCCATCCCTTTGTATAGTGGGAATCACAGCACCAAATGAAGGAGTGTGGTGTAGTGAGGATGCAATGGGGCCACAGTGCTGTCCTGGTAAACAAATGGTTTATCCCTATACCTGAATTGTTATCCAAAGGTCACAAGGTCGATCTGCCAACCATTCAGTACCAACACCCAGTTGGTATCCATTTAGACTCTTCAACCCATTTGCAGGCCTAGATTTTAATATGAGGCTTGAGCTGGTTTTTAATGAAAGGACAAGAAATTGAACTAAAGGTCCAATTTCTTCACAATCCCACTAGAATTTAGGTCTGTTTTCACCCCATGGCTGGCCTGCACAAGCTGTGACCAATGAACCTAACAAAGGGCAGTCCATCAGACTTGTACAGATTTGCCTAGAGTTTGACAACCCTTTGTTTTTGCAGTTCCAGGCAGGTGGCAAAAAGAGAAAGGAATTTTATATCCCTTTCTGGATGCCATACATGGCTGGTATTGGTTTATCATTCCCCTTGGTGGATCATTAGTTGTGCAATCCCTGATTTAGGTTATCCCAGCCTTCCATACTTCACCTTGAGCAGGTTTCTAGAGAAGCGGGATATACATTTTCTAATAAATGAAAGCATTCATATAACTAGCAAACTGACGTACACACTTCATCTTCTGTCCCAGGATACAGCCCTAATCCTAAACTATACAGCCATTCATCAAAGGCATCATTTGTGGTACATGTAGCTCCGGCTTTCTCTGTCAAACTGTGCCAATTAACCAAACATTTGCCCCTGAAACACTTTTCTTAGGGTTGCACATTTATGACCACTGAACACCACCCTCTTTCACAACTTGATCTAAGTCGACAAAAGTAGACAATGCATAAATAAATAATCGGTTTCCTTGGTTACTGTTAACAAGAAAGTAATTATCTCTGTAATGTGGAATAATGCTGTGAACACATGTTGAAATCTGCATGAGTCTTTGGCTATAGCTGCGCTATATCAAGTTCTCAAATGGCAAGAGCTAATCTCTCCAGCCATCCCATTAAAACTAGTGGGAAATTCCTCAGAAACAACAATATGGGACATTAATGGAAATACAGCCAGAGGGCAATTTTTAATTGACAATCAACAGAAGCAGCTGTGGAGCATTGTAATTTGATTCCATTCTGGGGCGAGTTTGCTCCCTCCTGTGGATGCAGTTATGTAGTTTAAGTAGCTGTTTAGAGTCACAGCCATATAGGTTGCCTGCACAGCTCTAGTGCAAATGAAGATATCATCACTAGAGCATTCCATGCCTTTCCGACCAAGTCACAAAACAAATGTCTTATTTGTGGTGTTGCTCTTTTATTTTAGCTGTAGACTTCTGTTTAATTTTTGGAATCCTCACCACTTATCTGTGCCTAATGATATCTGACAACTTTAGCTGGGATATATTTAAGCTTGCTGGAAGTTATTTAACCTTTGG
Organism: Lepidodactylus listeri; assembly: GCA_029233225.1. Classification (NCBI taxonomy): domain Eukaryota; kingdom Metazoa; phylum Chordata; class Lepidosauria; order Squamata; family Gekkonidae; genus Lepidodactylus; species Lepidodactylus listeri. Next base: position 51,298,541 of record JARCFY010000001.1, on the reverse strand, counting down.
GACTCAGCAACAGACTGAAACTAGATAAAGTGTAAAAGATGTTTCTCTCTCTTTCTTGAATTTCGTGGTTAGAGCATGGGTTAAAATGCAAGTGGGGAGTGACTATGCAGTCCTATGCAAGTCTACTCAGAAGTAAGTCCCACTAATGTTCAGTGCAGCTTACTCCCAGGTGAGTGTACGCAGGATTGCAGCCTAAGAGATGGTTAATGGGAGAATGAGGATTATCAGATGAAAGAACAAGAACATTGGTGGAAATAGATTTAGTTCAAGAACAGGAAGTGTCAGATCCTTTCAGCAAGAGGAGGCATAGTGTCCACCCATGCCTTTACTGGCACCCACCAAATGTTAGAAAGTCAAGTCAGGTTAGAAAGTCAGGCAGGGCAAGCCAGGCACTTGCCCAACAGAGGTTCTGATTGCCCACTGGGGATCTGGGAAGATTAAAACAATGTTGTTTCAGTAGCAGCTGCCCCCACAGTGTTGGTTTTATTCTCTCTCACTCCACTTTTCCAGTGTATTTTTTTTTTAATTACCTCCCTTTCCCTCCATACTTGGGCTTCCTCTCTGTGTGTGGCTCTGCCTCTTTCAGCCCCCCTTTTGAGGTTCATGTCACCTCCTTTGGCAGCCATTTTGTGATTGCACTCACCACCACTTGTCAGAATTCCAAAGGTGCCCACAGGATCAAAAAAAATAGGGATGTTGGAAAAGACAATGCCTGGTGTACAAAGAGAAAAGAAGACCCTGAAGGGGGCAGCAAGAAAACAATTATATAGGACTAGGAATAAGGCCCATTGTGGAAATAAATACAATGGGCTCTAGAAAGAGGCTCTGGGAGTTGTAATTCTGAGTGATCTCCTGCCCTCACTTGGAGAGTGGCAACAGTGGCTCCCCAAGAGGGAATAGCTGGTTTGGAGGGCAGAGTCTATGGCATATGGCAACCCTATCTCCTTCCCAGCACCTATCTACTTTTACTTTCCCCTCACTGTTCAGCTTTCCATCTCCCCCCCCCCACACCTGCAGCCTCTACCGTGCTCTGAAGCCCTGACTGCCACATCACATTGGCTGTAATGGGGGGGGGGGGGATCTCAGCAGGGTATAAGGACAAAGAGTCCACCATTTTATCCAGGGAAACTGATCAATGCTATCTGGAGAGCAGCTGTAATTCTGAGTGATCTCTAGCCCTCACCTGGAGATTGACAGCAGTGGTTCCGCAAGAGGGAATAGCTGGTTTGGAGGGCATTGAAGCCCTGACTGCCACGTCACTCTCTTTTCCCTCTTTCCCTGCACTTTTTAGCCTTGGGGCAGCTGGGAACTGTGGGCCAGCAGATGAGGAAGCCCCATTCAACCCAGTGAGTGATACACCTGCAGGCCCCTCTCTGGAACTACAGCTCAATTGAACCTTATGGTGGAACATTTTACTACAGTCTTACAAACACAGGTAACTGCCATTTCTTTACACCTACCAACAGCCACTGAGGTAACAGTCCCACACAGGAGGGAAGCAGGAGAAGCATCTTTGTCAAGAGAGAAAGCCGTTTGCCAGTAATTCTGAAAGGGCACAGAGGCTGAAGTAATGGGTGGGGAAGAGGAGCAGACCCAGCACCCAGTCAATGGCACTCACAGCCAGTGGATAGGGACAGCTTCTGAGTGACACATCCAGGAGCCATCTGATTTTGGAGCATGTGGAATGTTCAGGAGAGTCCATGGTGAAAACAGAATTATATATAACTGGAGGATAGTGAGGACAGCACCTTCTCTCTCCTTTAAAGTGTCATTCCCTGTCTTTTTCCAGATTGTTACTCTTAGGGCAATTTCCCCCTTCTTCTTGAAAGTGCGCCCCCCCCCCCCCCCCGCCCGCTAGAGATGCAGTTAGGAACGTATCTCTGTCTCTCCTCTTTCCTATCAAGTATGTTAGTTCCTAGATAAACTTTTATCTACTCTTTAATCAGGTTGTGCACCATTGCTGTGAGTTACTCTGCCAACAAGGGACCCCCAGATTTAGATCAAGAGGGTGAATGAGACATGCTGATAGAAGAATTGAGTGAAAGCAGAAAGGTCAGGTAAGCAGGGAGGAAAACCAGTGGTCATGTTGGGGAGAAAAGGGAACTGGAGGCTTGTCGTGCAAAAACAAGAACTGGAGGAGAACAGGCAAGAAAAGGAAGAAGAAGAAGTACAATCTACAATCTGGACATCCAAAAGTGTTGCACAGACAAATAATTGAAAAGAAAAATGTTGATATCAATTATGCTCTGACACCCACCAGTTTGGGCCGGCTTATTCACTAACTAGCCAGGCAGGAAGCCAGTAATCCAGTGAGCTGTTTGAAGGCATTCAAGATAATTTGGATTAGACCATTTGCAAGATTCCACTGCTTCCTTGCAAAATTAGACTGCTCTCTCAAAGCAACCACTACCACCACTACGAGGTATGGCTCACCAGCTGTTTGCCATATTCCATGCCTGCACATTCTCACAGGGCCTGATGGAAGTACTTACTTTCGCCCCTCCCCCACAATCCAACTGCCACTTAATGTTGCCCAGCAATCAAAGGTATAAACAAACAGTGAGCAAATCAGTCAGTCAGCTGGGATCTCCAAACACCAACCAGCAACATCTCTGTTTTTTTTTTAAAAAATCACATAGTAAAGACTTTTGTTTTAGTTGAGATTTACAAATTATGTGCGCCTATGGTGTCTCCCTTTGAACCTAGCTAATCATGCAGTTAGTTCCTGCGATCACTTCTTAAATATATGGCAACTGTCTAAAATCATTTCAGTTACTTAAAATCCCAATCAGCCTCTTATCACATGGAGGGTACTTCTAAGATTTTGGTGGATCAGTCTGTTTAAACCTTCCCTGCAGTTCTTCCCTTTAGGTAGAATATATGGTAACGCTTGTAAAGGCTCTAGGGTTCGCTGCTGTGAAGAAAGTGTTGTGGAGTGCAAGTCGGACACTGAGAACTCTGAGGCAAGAGCTGAAAAAAGAATAACAACTATGGTTTATTTATGTACAGAGCTTTAAAAGAACCCTTCAACAGACACAACAGGCACAGGCTTTCTAATAGAGTCCAGAAAAGCCCAGCTGAGGCACATAGACGTGTTTCCTGGATAGACCTTCAGGATGGAATCAGACTAAACTGTTACAGGTCTGCTCATCACCAGAGACAGGCCTTAAGACCCAGAGGTAGATTGAACCCTACTCTGTACTTTCTTTCAGGAAGAGATATGTACAAAACTGTCTGTTCTCTTCCTGAGGCTGTCAGCTATTGCATTTCTCCTCATGTTCAATCATTCTTCTCAAAGGTGACTGGATTTGGGGGCACCATTAGATGTTATAGCACTGTAGGCTAGGGGACTGACAACTGACTGACTGTTACACCTTTTCGGGGGCAGGACATCCTCTTGTCTGTCACACCACCTTGAAGAATCAATGAACTAGGCCATCTGGTTTCTTTTTCTGACTCATGGCTGAATAAATTTCAGCATGCTAAAAGGACTTGCTGGAATGCAAACACATGAATATCAATGTTCAGCAAAGATTTAGTTCATTGAACAGACTCAGCTTCTAATGAATGATGCGTGATTGATCCTAGCTGCATGGTGGGTTCAATACATATTGCAGCTGGATCTCTTGGCAAGCTGGTTATCTGCTTCCTCTGTGACATGGTCAAATTGATTTTCAATGTGCAACAAATCAAATAATGTTTCCCACATGCCTCATCATGGACTGAAAATCACTCTGGATTGTTCCGATGCTGCCAGAAACATGAAGACTTTGGAATGTCAGAGCCACAAATTTTGTCAATGGATTTCATCTAAACATGGTAGCTGAACATGGATCCAAAGTCAACTCAGAGGTTACCCCAAAGGCTAAATTTTCAAGAGATGTCAAAGCAGGTTTTTACAAGATCAGCAAAATTTTCTGAGCAGGATTTGTTTAGGCTGTATTCCCAGGCCTATTTATTTGGGAGTAAGTCTTCTGAGTAAACATGCATAGAATTGTAGTGTAGTAGTTCATCCCAAATGCTACAGCAATAAAACAGATACTTTCCTTAACCAACAATCACTATACCCTCTATTATTCAATATTTCTTCATAGTGCTACTAAAATGGCCATGTCTTAATTTGGGATAGCATTAGGGATAGTGGTAGCAGCAATAGAAGTTGGAAGTACCTATGTATATTAAGAAACTGTGATGTGGTCATAGGATTGCCAGCTATTGGTCGGCAACCAGGGGGAGGGGACAGGGGATGATGTTGTGCTGATGGTGCTACATCACTTCCAGCAAATACCTGGAAGTGATGTCACTGAGCCAAAGGAAACCACCATTTTTGGCAAATCCTAGGGCATATATTTGGTGCAGTGATGTCATTTCTGGATATTTTCTGGAAGAGAAATTGCACTATTGCTGCAACATTGAATGTTTAGGTTTTTCCACATGCCAGTCTGCCAAACAAAAACAAAAAATGTGAGAGCAGACCATCAAAAAATTCACAATTTTCACCAGTTACTGGTAGACATCAGTCTATTGCAATATAATTACAGTGAATCAGTTAATAAAGTAGAATTGGTGGTCAGAATTCAAAAACACTCATGAATACTAAATTTGACAAGGATAAGTGTAACAATTAAATAGAGAAGAAAAATTCAGCAGTAGACTCCTCTAAATCCTTTCGGTATAATAGTGTCCAAAAGACCTCAAGGTCCACAAAGAAGGCAGAGGATGTCTCAAAGAGCATGGAAACTTCTGCAGCCGAAAACGTCCTTCCTAGGTATGCCAGACATTTCAAAGCATTCTTCCTCAGTTACATGGCTGAAAAATGGAACCTGATTTCCACAGTAATTTAGGCACAGCTCATGTCTCAAATGGAATCTGTGCAGACAGATGGAAGGAAGGGTACTTAAGCAGGAGACCTTGTTTCCCTGCATGATCACCACCCAGAATTCAGCCATCTTATCCAAAACTAACACACAATTAGGGAAGTACAGAAATGATCTTTATCATTTCTATTTATTTATTTAAAATATTTATATTAAAATATTTCTACTGAAGTGCTTGAGGCTGTGTATTTTAATAGCTGTTTTGCACATTATTTTATTGTTGGTATCTAAAACTGTGTCCCACTAGGGACAATGCAGCACATTGCTGGGCAGACTAGGCCCCTTTATACTGAAAGAGAAAACAGAGTAAGGAGAGAAAAGAAAGATGGAGAAGGAAGTAGAATAGGGGCTGTAAGAGGGACAGAAGACTAAAACCTGATGTTTAGGATCCTGCCTTGTGTTATCTCTTTGCCTGCATTAATCTACAAAAGGCAGTGAATGGGAGTAAAAGAAAAAAAAAAGCAGATCAAATATAGCACAATCACTAATATGATACAAGCCACCAATATGGATAAGAATAAATTCAACACATTTTCAAATAGTTTTGAAATTGCTATGGCACAGCATTAACCCTAAAATGGCTCACAGCCATTTAACCCTTCTCGAGCAACCCCTCCCCCTTTCTCTGGGCTATGGCTTGCTGTGGCTGGGAGAAAGGCAGCCCAAACTGGCCTGAACCAGCCAGTTGGTTTGGTCTCAAGCCTTTCTCATCCCTATCCTGCTTGGTGACAGAATGTATTTAAGAATACTATAGTAGCAAATCTTTGTTAATATTATGAACAGAAAGCACTGGGTTTGCTGGCCACTAATTGCATTGGTTCTGCTGGGCTTTCATGCACTCCCTTGCTTGGACTGTGATTCTGTGCTTGACATCAGCTAGCATTGCCACAATGGTACTGGGTTTACTGGACACTATACATTGCACAGGTTCTTCTAGGATTCTAACTCCCCCTTGCTCAGACTGTGATTCTATGCCTGACATCAGCTGGCATTGCCTCAGGGGCACTGGGTTTGCTGGGCATATTGCACTAATTCTGCTGGGCTTTCAACCCTCCCTTGCTTGGACTGTGATTCTGTGAGCTGGTATTGCCACAGTGGCACTGGGTTCTGCTAGACATTCGGAGATTGCACTGGTATTGCTGGGCACTCTGTACATTGCACTGGTTCTGCTGGGCTTGCAAAAAATGTCCCCCTTCTATTTCTTCTGCAGAGATTCTCTGGTCCTTTGAAAACAATGGAGGATGAGGGAACCTTCTTTGGGGGTAGTTTGCTTCTTAACATCCAGTCTTTTGACGTTTGCAATCCTTATTTTGTGATGCTTTGGCTAATATTAGTTAGTAAAGGGGCTTTGAAGGAAGGAGCTTTGAATCTTGAAAGCTTATTCCCTGAAACTCTTGGTTTCTAAGGTGCATTTATTTCATTATTATTACTGAAAATAATTCTGTTAAAAATATTCTGCTTTGGGTGTTGAATATGCTAGGTATGCCGCTGCCCTGCAGGATTGCCATAAGTCAGCTGTGACTTGATGGCAAAAAAAAAATTGAGACAGGTGTTAATAAATAATCCACCCTGGACACTGAATAGGCTAGGTATGCCACTGCTTTAACATGCTCAGGTCCTAGGCCTCTCTTGGTACATTCCCCAAAAGGCACTTCGCACATCCCCCAAAGGGCCATCCAACTATCCACAACCAGGGCCAGGGTATTTTTGGCCCTGGCCCCAACCTGGTGGAATGCTCTGTCTGATGAGACCCAAGCCCTGCGGGACTTGAAACAGTTTCACAGGGCATGTAAGACAGAGTTGTTCCATCAGGCATATGATCTTGGATAAGTGATGGCCTCCCCTCTATGAAGTTATGCCGATCTGTTTAGTGTACCATCTGGAATTATATATTAAATTTAATTTAGCAGGATTTTAAATGTATTTTAAGTATGTGTCAATTTATATGTTGTGACCTGCCCTGACCCTTACTATATAGTGGAGGGCAGGATAAAAATCCAATAAATAAACAAACAAACAAACAAACAAACAAATAAATAAATTTAAAGTATCAGATTTTAAAAGTCAAAACCAGCAGTCTGAATTTAGGTGAGAACAAGCAGCCAGCAAAGATCTTTTAACCCTGGAATAATAGGCTTCCTGTAATTCACCCTGACTATCAGTGTGGCCATTGCAAACTAATAACTGGTGCTTTCAACCCATCTTCAAGGGTAGACACACAAAGCATTTTACAGGAATCAAACTTGGAAGTGACAAGAACAGAGATCTAAAAGGCCAAATAATGCTTTTCAAGGAATGTATGCAATTGGCAAACCAGCCAAAGCAGGTTCAAGAAAATTATTCTGTTCTAAAATAAAGAATCATGGATTACATTTGCATACAAAAAGTGAAACTGGAATGGGAATTTTCAAGTCAAGATGGTGGGGCTATAAAACTTAGTAGCATCTGTACAAAGAATACACAAGAAAAAACAGCTGTAATAAACATCTTTCTTCTAACATTTAGGTGACCTTAAGGAATGTGTTTTTACATTAATAAATTTATTACAACTCAGACCATAATGTTTCATCCATAAATAGATGATAATCCACTGACAGAACTTGGTTATAATGGATGGCTTTAAGCATTTTTCTGGAAGTATGTGCTGAATTTTGCCAACATACAGGCTGCAATCCTATGAACACTTCTCCATTGAATACTATGGTATTTACTTCTGAGTAGACCTGCCTATGGTTACTCCCACAGTGAGCTACCAGTCCCTCAAGATTCCAGCATTATCTCATATGCTTATTTTTTTGTTTTGTTTTTTAACTTTTTAAATACTCTTTATTCCTCACTGCAGTCTTCAAAAAGTATGAAATACATTTAATGACTTCCCTAGGGATACACACACACACACACACACACACACATATAGAACACAGTTCAGAAGATAATATTGAATACAGGATGGCCCAGTTTAAGAGATCTGCAAGTGTAAACAGAGGTGGAACATTCCTGCGATAGAACTGATGGAATATGTATAGTAAAGTTAAAGAATGGCCAGAAGTGGAGAGTTGACTTGTAATGAAATGAAATGGCTTCCCCAGTGCCCATGTTGTTGATAAAGATGAGATGGCCAATTAGGAGGGTTCTTTGAGATTATGGGGGACAGGGAAGGCAGTTTTTTGGGAAGGTTTACCCCTGCAAAATAAGTAAATTTTGATATTGGGGTTTAACAGGAAAAGTTTGTCCTTTCAATGAAGAATAGGAGGGGCTACCTCTGAAAAGTCCGGGACATGACTTTCTCTCTCAACAAAAATTAGCTACAAGAATCCCCCTTTCTCCCTTGCTTTTTCCTCTAATAGCAACCTGTCATGTTGTTTTACCAGGCGCTTACCCTTTTTTCGTGCTTCATTCTTGGTCCCTGCTCAACTAAGCTTTTGTCCTTTTTTCTTTCTATGCTAAAGCTCCCATTATGAGAAAATAAGAGTCACTGGAAAAGACAATAATGTGAGGAAAAGATGAAGACAGCAGGAAAAGAGGAAGACCCAGCACAAGATGGATGGATTCAGTAAAAGAAGCCACAGCTCTCAGTTTGCAAGACCTGAGAAAGACTATTAATGAGAGGATGTTTTGAGGTCATGAATTTATCAGGTCACTGTAAGTTGCAAGCAACTTGACAGCACTTAACCCACAAACATTCTCCTCCTCTCCCCCCGCCCAATAGGATTCAGAATGGCAGCTAGGAATTGCTTTGGACTTGAGAGTTATTGAGTTTAGCTTTTAACTAGTTTGGCTGGAGGTGATTAGAAGTTACATAAGAACATAAGAGAAGCCAATGTTGGATCAGGCCAATGGCCTATCCAGTCTAAACATTCTGTCACACAATGGCCAAAAATACCAGGTGCCATCAGGAGGTCCATAAATGGGGCCAGGACACTAGAAGCTCTCCCATTGTTGCCCCCCACCAAACACCAAGAATACTCCAGACCAAGAGCTCCTATCTAAACCTTGTAGCTAATAGCCACTGATAGACTTCTGTTTCATATGTTTATCCAGTTCCCTCTTGAAGGTGCCCATGCTTGTAGCTGCCACCACCTCCTGTCGCAGTGAATTCCATGTGTTAATCACCCTTTGGTGATTCACATGAACCAGCCCTATAGAGAGTCAGACCATTGGTCTATCAAAGTCAGTCTTGTTTACACTGGTGATGAATGGCTCTGCTGGGTCTTAAGTGACAGGTCTTTCACATCACCTTTTACCTGATCTTTCTAAATGGAGATGCCATAGACTGAACCTGGGAGCACTGAGATACAGCCCCTTCCCAGTAGGCTATGGTCACTGGACATTTTCCTGGAGTAAGTCCCATTAAGCAGACGAGTAGGATTTTAAGTAGACCTGCTTAGGATAGCAATGTGTGTATGGTGTTGCTATGGAACTATTTGCCTAGAAGAATTCTTTTTGCCAGGGCTATTTTTGGGCAGGAACGCACAGGAATGGAGTTCTGGCTGGCTCCTGAGCTGGCCACACCCAGCAGGAACTCATTAGCATAATAGCCCACACCCAACAGCAGAAACTCATTAGGACTGGCTACATTAGGGATGTGTGGCCTAACATGCAAATTAATTCCTGCTACAAAAAAAGCCCTGGGTTTTCACAACAAACAAGGTAAACAGAATAAGAAGCAAAAGGTGGGTGTGGCTGGATGACCATTCTGGTAACATGGGGGTGAAGCCTAATATGCTAATAAGCTCTGCTGTCAATAGTGTGGCCTAATATGCTAATGAGTTTCTGCTGTTCGGTGTGGCCTATTATGCTAATGAGTTCCTGCTGGGCTTTTTCTACAAAAAAAGCCCTGCTTTTTACTATCCATTTGTCACATTTACAGTTTTTCATTATTGTATTTTGTTTATATATCTCTTATTTGCTTATGATTTGCATTGTGCTTAGTAAACTGTTTTAATCCATTTTAGTCAAATTAGTGTCATTGACTGGGGCAAAATAGGATCCAGATTTTTGCCTATCAAACAATATAAATAAATGTAGTAGTAGCTAATGGATGTCTTTATCAGGTTCTCTTATCTGTTTTTCACTTCTGACTACTAGCTTTTGCCCAAAGTGCTCTAGCTGTCAAAAAACCATTAATTTTGCTGGGTTTTATACCAGTGCTGAGGGCTGGTCTTTAAGCGCTTAGAAATCTTATAACTCACTCATGTTATCTTGGGGGGGAAAGTTTTGAAATTCATTTGGAGCCAAACTGATGAAGTAGTTCCTTTCAGAGTATGTGCACAGGCTTACTCAAAAATGTCTAAATGCACAGGACAAAGATAACTTACAAACTCCATACAGTGAATGTAGACAGTACTGGCTCTGGAAGGCCCCTTAGAGCCTTTTGGCATGTAAGATATGACAGTACTGTTCACATTATATCTACACCCCCACACTTCAGGTATGTCATAGAGTTGAATTCCCATTTGGCAATCCCAGCCTAGCCAATTCCAGCTCTGTTCCCCCACATTTCCATCTTGAGAACGTTCAGCCACCCTGCACTCAGTCCTCACAGCTGACAGAAATGTTGTTAGCTTTGATTTACCCTTTATACCCACTCTCCCATTTTCTGTGGAGATGTAGAGATAGGTCCTGGTAGGACATGTAACAGCTGAAGCAGAACTAGGAACTGTGGACCTGAACAATAGCTTCTGAATACCTTTCCTTAGAAGTGAGATAGTAAAGCAGATCTTTTTATCTTATATCCTCAAACAGGCCTATTTACCTTATTGTCCAAATGTGATCAGTGTTCGTCAGCCACACCTGTTTGGAAGATAATATAGCTTAGGAACGGATTCGAGTGGCATCCTCTTAAAGTATTTCAGTACCTTAAATATATTAAATATATCTATATACTAATACCGAAGGCGCCCTCAGGGTGCGGATATCTAAATCCACGTGGGGGGTACCTGGGGGGCAGGAAGATTGTTCTGCACACTTGGGGGGCTCTCCAGATGTGCAGAAAAATCTTAAACCTTTAAAAAACTTTCAGGGGGATTTAAATCCCCCCAAAAGTTAAAGAGTGTTCTCTGCGCATGCGCAGGGAATGCTCTGGGGACTCTGAGGCAGCCCGGCAGCTCTGGCTCCGCCCCTGCAGCACGCATAGTACTCGGCCCCTAAGCTGCGGCTTGGCATACCCAGGGGGGACTGCCCCACCCAAGGAGAGGACTTGACTCTGCCTGCAAAACTCCCCCGACAGGCGAAGAGGAGGAGGCGGCTCCACATGGATGCACCTGCGGCTTCAGAGGCGAGCCCTTGGCTTCCACCTCCAGTGTCCTTCTAACCCTTGAATGGCCTCATTCTGGTCTTACTCTTTTGAGGGTGTGGCTTCAGTGCACCAGCTTAAGTTCAAGTTCAACTGTGTTTACTCAGAAGTAAGGCCCACTTGAGCCAGAGAGGATTACTCCCAAGTAAGGGTCTTAGTGTGGCCCCTTTGCATATCTGAAGGCCCCATTCCCAAACTCTGTGCGCTCAGTCCGTTGGAGCCCACGTGCTTTGCAAAGGCACACTTCTTTTCCTTGCACCTGTGCAAAAATGTCCCCGGGGTCTTCTAGCCTTCTTTCTGGCTTCAAGCTGGCCTTGGTTTCTCCTAGGTGCCAGATACGCCTTTGTGTCTTTCCGCTGGGTACAGCGCTTCTATGGAGTTGCTTCTGCTCCCAAGTTTTGTCTCACCTCTTCCTTGCAGCCTCCCCATGGTCTGTCTGCACATTACGCAGCTCCCCCCCCATGCTGGGGAGGAAAAAAGAGGAGAGGAGATGAGCCCTGCACCATGCCTCCAGGCCTCTGCTCCTTTTGTCAAAAAGCCTCTTTTGCAGGTGGGGGGATAGATGTTTGTGGAGAGGAGAGAGATGGTGAGAGCTGCCACAGGAAGCGGGGCATGAACTGCAGCGGCGAATTGGGCTGAGGCTGAAGGCACGTGTGCGCGTCTGGCAGCCAGTCTCACTCCAAAAAAGAAAGGGGGGTTGAAGCCAAATCTAGGGGGCATGTGGGGAGGGGGGCCTCACATGCTCGGTGGGCTGCTCCACTCCCCACGCAGGCTTTTGCTCTCTGTCTCTCTCTCTCTGTGGGTGTGATAAGCTAGAGGTTGGGGTGAAGAGCTGAGCTTTTTTCTCCTCGACGGGATTGGTTTCTCAGTGGAGAATCCTGGCCCCACTGTGAACCTCCTGATGGCACCTGGTACTTTTGGCCACTGTGTGACAGAGTGCTGGACTGGATGGGCCACTGGCCTGATCCAGCATTGGCTTCTCTTATGTTTTTATTTTTTTTAAGATCTGCAGAGTGCCCTGCTTCCCGCCCTGTTACAATTAGAAGCGAAGGTTTCCAGAGATCCACTTCCAATTGCACTGTGTGTCTTATCTGAGAAATTATATGCTACGGTATTTATTCAGGTGCAAGACTAGGCCCCCCCCAGGCCAGGAGCTGTGGGGAATACTCCTCCCCGCAAATATCGGGGGTCCCCCTTCTTGTTTATATCTATTTACCTGTTGTGTACTAAGATGAGTCGACCCTAAACTAGCCCTGGAGTCAGGTTGAGTTTGCATCCACAAACAATAGTTGGCTAGGATCCTAGAATGAACCAATAGAGAAACAATGTTATGTAAATAGCCTATCGTTGGGAGTGGGGTGTGTTCAGAGTGTGGTTTGTGCGTGCTTAAAAACCAGGCTTTTGCCTGGGATTTTTGTTCTTCTGCTCTTTGCTGAAATCACTAATAAAGTAGAGCTGATCACTAGACTTGGGGTCTGTTCATCCATGGAACTCATTATTTAACAGTGGTGATAAGGATGGGATCCTGTTGAGCCAGCCCAGTGCCCATCTGCACCACACCGCACACTGAGCATTGCAGTGCATCGCATTGCAACCGGAACCATGGCTGCTGCCTGCGTTTGACCCCATGCACCCAGAGAAATGGGAGGCCTGGGTAGAACACCTAATGTACTTTGTGGAGTTCCAAGACATCGATGCTGCTGCTAAGAGGAAGGCTCTGTTGATCAGCTCTTGCGGGATCATCACCCTGGAGCTAGCTCAAGGCACCAACCACGCAGAAACCCACCACTTTTAACAGCCTCATCAAGTTGCTCACTGAGCTCTTCGTGCCCAAGCCCACCCAACTGGCTTGCCGCCTCGATTTTTTCAAGAGGAGCCAGAGGCCCAGTGAATCAGCCTTTGATTATGTTGCCGCCCTGCGTAGACTGGCACTCCATTATGAGTACACAAACCTCAAGGAAGCACTCCTAGACTGTTTTGTGTTTGGCCTCAGGGGCAAGAAGCTCTGGTGCAAGCTCGTCAGCCAAGAGGGCATAGAACTCCAAAAGGAACTCCAAGTGGCTGCAGTGTTCGACAAGTCCCAGGAGGGTGGCAACCAGAAGGCCGACTGCCATTCTGTGGCAGTGCACCAGGCTGCCATCTCTTCAGCCTTAGACACATCCATCAGCGAAGAGGTCCTACAACTACCATGCCCAGCCCGCTGGGATGCTCAGCCCTCCATTCCATGACACGCTGTTAAAAGTGCCATATTGACACCATGCGCCAGCTGCCGGGATCCCCATGAGTGGAGATCCTGCCATTTCCGGGATGCAACATGTAAGACCTGTGGAAAGGCTGGCCACATCGCCCAAGCCTGCCATTCCAAGGAAACAGGAGGCGACTGACGGCAACCCCAGCACACACAACGGAACTACACACCACCTTCATTAGCAACAGGTACTGAACTTGGCCCAAGGAACCCACAATAAAATTAATGTGACTGTATTGATCAAGGGGGCTCCCTGCATGATGGAGCTAGACCGGGTCCTCCATTTCCATAATCTTGGAGGACATTCTACGTAGGCTCTCTATTTAACATTACCATATCATTTTAAATTACCAGATACCTGGAATGAAGGAATGGTCTCTCTCTTGGCCTTTTCCCTCTCCCCTCAGCCCAAGGCACAGGGGTGATGGAGCTGACCTTGCCAAGGTACCCGAGCAGGGTAAGCTGGTTGTGGAGCAAGGGGAGCAAAACTACTACCACCCAATTCTGGCTACATTGTTTTTTGTTATTTCCTTCAGGGGGCTGAGGTGGTTTTACTCTTCTCTGTGACAACTTGCAGTCTTCCCAGCAGTTGCCCAGGTGCTGGGATGAAAACACAGAGGGTGGGGGGGGGGTGCATTGGACAAAACAGGCCTTTTCACTTCCATTCACAGCATAAGAAATTCAGTTTAGGGAGGCTCACGGTTTACCCGTTCCCAGTCCAACCACAAGGCCTGCCATGCAATGGCCTTGCTCACTCTCCCTGAACAGGGAATGTGTTCCTTGTTGTGGAATGGTGCTGAGAAGAGATACAGGTGGGATGTCAAAGAGCCATATGTGGTTTTTGAGTGACTAAGTATCACTGGTACAGAGGAACAAAAGGACTCATGGCCCACTGACATTTTCTCTCCCATCCAATTCAGTCTCAGTAGTAACAGAAATCATCACAAGAACCTAGGCTTTTACTGTGACTGACCTAAACACTTCTATTTGGGTGAATCTGTTATTACCAAGAAACGCAACCATTTCCTGAATTCAGGGGAGCAGGTTCAACAGATGGTTTCTGAAGAAGCTAGATAAAATTATTTTGTGCATGATAACACAACTTCTTGATGAAGCTTCTCTAAACAGTGTCTGCTATGTTATTATAAATACTTATCACAGCAAACCATTTGGTATCTCTCTTCTTTTGCTAGAATATTGAGTGTAAGTTTGAAAATTAAATCCATGACTGAAATACAAATTATTGCAGGTTATCCTCAAATTCGAAAGTGAGAATTGGATTACAATTGCATCTGACGAAAACGTGGGGTTTAGTTAAACGGGATTTACTTCATAATCTAATCCAGTGCCTTTCAACAATCAAGTTCATAAAACATACCTGGCAGGCAGATTCCACAACTTTTCTGCATTACCATGGCAGGAAAAGCTTCCCACCAGCAATACAAAGGACAATCTCTAGCAGTCTCTTTTTTAAAAGAATTACACAGATGTACAGAAGACAGGTCTACAAGTGGGTCTTAGTTATAATAGCTCAATGCACCCTCCATGACCAGAGAGAGGATATCTCTGAAAAATAGGCGTTGAAGACAAAGTAAGGATTGCCTGTTGCTGTCATGCCCTGCTTAATCTTACCAGAGAAAAAAGATCAATATCCAGTAGCACCTTAAAGATGAACAAAATTGGTGGCAGGGAATGAGGTTTGGTAAGTCACTGCTCACTCCTTCAGATACAGCTAGAATGTGAGTCCATCTGTCCTTATATCTTGGAGAATAGTGTTTGGCAGGGGGGCAACAGTGGGAAGGCTTCTAGTGTCCTGGCCCCACTGGTGGGCTTCTTGATGGCACCTGGTTGTTTTTGGCCACTGTGTGACAGAGTGTTAAACTGGACAGGCCATTGCCTGGTCCAACATTGGCTTCTCTTATGTTCTTAACTGGCTATTTTTGTAAACAAAACTCTTTGATCTGATCTATCAGGACTTTTCTTATGTTTTAAACATGAGACCCCCAACTCTGCCTGCAGAGAGCTGCTAACAGAAAGATGAAGACAGCTGTGTTTCTCAAAAGCTTATGCTACAATAAAGTCTTAAAAGGTGCTACTGGGCTTTTTACTATTTTGCTAACAGAAAGGAGAGCCATTTCAGGCTTCTTACAGTCACATCCAGAGGTCTGTTGAAGTTGTATAGGATCACCTGAGGGTTGCCAGGCCTGTGGGAGGGCTGGGGCGCAGGAACCATAGATTTTCTGGAGATTCCTAGAGCTACCAATTGTCACTTCCAGGCTGTACACAGAAGTGGCAAACCAGCACAGAAGCCAGCAGCATTTGAATTTTTCTCCTGTTGCTGCCTAGACCTGTGGTGTGCAGCAGCAGCAATCACTGGGAGGCCTCCAACCATATCGGGAGGCCTGGCCACTCTGGATCACCTGGGCATAGTACCCAATGCAGGATTTTTAGATGTAAGTATATTGTATATATTTTTCTATAGTAAGGGAGAAAACATTGGCACTTTTAAGTTTAATGGGGGGGGGAGATACGAGTGCAACAGAAATTCAATAATATATGCTACTTTAATCATCTCTCATCATGAAACTGATGCAAGTTTTGTCATAGAGAGTACCAGGATGATGGCTCCAATAGTGCATTTGAACCACTATATTCTGACTCTGCATTTCCAGTGATAATTAACATAATGACAGATTTTGAAGGGGTATCTTCTAAGAATTCAGCAACACACTGTTACGGAAGTGTTACATTTCTACCTGCCTGCGTTACCTCTCAAAATGAATGTCACTGGAAAGCCAGTGAGCAAAAATTATTTATCTAACACTGATGCTGTTTGACTCAATAATGTGAGTGGGTGGACAAAAGGAAATTCTAGTTCTTAAGTTGCCTTATTGACCTAGAGTCCAAATCAGGATGGCTCTTTAGGAGAATAACTAGGAATACACACCAAAGATTTCCACCAAGAATAGTCAAGTCCTAAACTTTGTTTCTGCTTGCACAGCTCTATTCCAAGGCAGTCTTGCACCAGGGAGGACATTCCTTCTGTATTAGGCACTTCCATTCACACAAGACCAATGTCTTTAAAAGAGGCTACATGTGCCTAATGCTATAAGAACAATTTCCACACCCGAGGACTGCCTCCACAATGAACAACAATGGGTGGTTAAAAGAAAGAAGGTTTACAATCCAAAACCATGATGTATGAAATGAATTTATTACAGCCATGCTCATACTTTATATTTCCCTTTCCATAAATACTAATAAGGCATTATGATTAACAGGAGCAGACACACTCTTTCTAAGAAGGCAGATGGGCTCCATCCAAGGAAACTTTTTAAAAAATAATGGAAGGCAAAGGGATGGTGTGTAACTGACTGATAATGTAGATGGTAAGTGGGACAGACTCTGCTCTCAGTGTTGAGGTTTGGTCACTGAGCAGGTAGAAAAGTGAAGTGGGGGCCCCTAGCCATGTCAAACAGTTAGGAGTGATATAGGCTCTCACTCTAAAAAAAGGAATACATTGTATTTTTAAAGAAGGCATGGATGCCACCCACTACAACCAGAATTCAGTGTGGAAAGTAGGATGCCAGAATGATTTCTGGACTTGTCTTGGACTCAGTGCATTCTCATGAGATCTGGTTAGGGCTGCCAACCTCCAGGTGGGGATTGGAGAACTCCTACTATTCTAACTGATCTCCAAGCAACAGAAGTCAGTTCCCCTGGAGGAAATGTAGGGTTGCCAGACCCCTGCTGGGGGCAGGAGAACCCTTCCTTTTTTGCAGGGTGCTTCCCCACCACAAGCTAGCTGGTCAGCAGGTGGAAATCTTGCCCCCAACTGGCCATAAAGGCAATGTGATGACCCAGAAGTGATATAATCACATTGCTGACATTGCACAGTGACACTCTAATTTTGGGGCAAAACTCTATGGTAAAATTGGCTACAAACCATAGAGTTTTGTCCAAAAACTAGATCATCACCCCCAACACTGGTAACATGATGGCCAAGAATCCCTCCACTGGCTGCCAGATAGGACCTGGCAACCCTAAAAAATGGCTGCTTTGGAGGGTGAACTCTGTGGCATTGTACCCTGTTGAGGTCCCTCCCATCCCCAAACCCTGCCCTCCCCAGGCTCCACCCCCAAATTCTCCAGATATTTTCCAACCCAGAGCTAACAACCTTAGTTCCGGTTCAGAATCCAAGCAACACTAGGTCTCATTTCATCTCATGGAGGCCTTGCATCCTATGCAGATAAGATTTGCATCTCTTGAGAACATCTCCTTAATTGCAGCTGGCCTGTCTCCAGATATCTAGAGTGAATTTCAGAATCTAAAATTCTAAATTCTTCAGTTTAAATGAAGAATTCAAAACAAGAAGTATTTTGAGTAGATTTTCCTGAGATTTGGTTAGATCAAAGCCACCTTCAAATATACTCTCTGGGCCACTTTTTAGACTAATGGTACAAGTTTACCTGCTGTCATGATGAATAGAATTTTAAGGCATCATAATTGCAGAATACCAAATAACCAGTGGGCCTTAACCATGCAGCCACATCTATGGCTGTATAATGCCACAATCCATTCTGGAGTTTGGACAGAGCAGAATTAATTCAAAGTCTACCCAAACTTTCTGCCATAGAAACATCTGTGATTTGCAAATCTTTAGCTGAGTGGTGACAAGACTAAGCATATAGATTACATTTTATTGCTAAAGAAAAGAATTAGTATTAATTAGAGAGAGATAATTATTCCCAAAGGACATTTGGAATGTCCTTCTAGTCACAGTCCAACTACCTGTTGTGTGCTCTTCACCAAAATGGTCTAAATATAAAATTAGGCTATTTTTGAGCTTAAAATTAATTATATGCCTACAGCCCCATGTCAGAAATTGAAAAGTATACAGATAATGTACAAAGTTAAGCTTTTAATTAGCATAATTAACAAATGCCCTCATAATCTTTCTTTGACTTGAGTAGCACCATGCAAGAATAATGAGGCTCATCCAGATGAACTTTGCTCCTCTCCTCTTTCCTACACATGTGGCTGGTGAGCAACTGGTGCCAATCATTCACAAACTAGGGGTCTAAAAGTACCCTGAAATATATCTTAATGAGGTCTTCCTTCAGAGTAAAGCATGCCTTGGAAATAAACAACTATAGAGGTCTCACACACATTTCTTTCATTTGTTGCCTGCCAATTTTCCTTTGCAGGATTCAAGAAAGCATGCAGAGAAGTTCTTGTGAAGGCTCCAGTCCAGCAGTTTAGATCTATACACAAAGATTCCACCTGCTTCCAGTGTTCCCTCTAAGCTGAGTTAGTGTGAGCTAGCTCACAGGGTTTTTTTTAGCCTCTGGCTGAGGGCTCCCTATGAAGTTTGCAATGATGTGCATACTGCGAAGGGGGGGGGGAATGGCACGGATTTGGGATGATCAGATCATCCCAACGCCATGAGAGCGCACTGAAGCGATCAGACAGGGGAATGTCCAACCATGGCCCATCGCAACCCGTTTACTACTAGTTTTTCCCTGATGTCTTTTAACTCCGCTTCTGCAGTGGAGCAAAACGGGTTGCCAACAGCTGCAGGGCACTTCCCAGATGTTACTATTTGATCGCTCCCATTAAATCCGCCCGGCATTCGCACCTATGTTGGGTCTAATTATGCATATGTTCACAGCCTTAGGCTGAGGACAGACTGGCAATCTAAAGCGGGGCAGGCACGCTTCGCAAACGGAGGAAAGGAGCATGTTCAGACATGCGCATCTGTCCGTCGGCTCCGTTGCGTACTTACCCGTCTCCCAGTCGCTTTCCTTCCGCTTTACCCGGACACCGGTTTTTCCCGGTGTTCAGGGGCCTTCCTCCGCATGCCTCCCGCTTCCAAACAGTGTGAACTGGAAGAAGCGGGAGGCATCCGGAGGAAGTGTGAACGCACCGGCAAAAAGTTTTGCGCATATGCGCATATGCGCATGTGCGCATATGCGAAAAACATCAAAGGAAAACCAAAAAAAAGTGCAGCAGCACGTGCGAGCCGCGCGCGCTGGCTATGCGGCAGTCTGAACTCTCTGTGGCAGTCTGAATGCTCCGTATCGCCGCTGATCCGCATTGCTCTGGCCAGTGTGAACGGCCAGCTCCGTGGGTTTTTTCCCCCGCTCCAGTTCCCTCCGCTTTGCCTCCGCTTCAGATTGCCAGTCTGTCCTCAGCCTTAGATTCCCCAATCGGTACTGGAAGGTTACAGGGTGACACACTCTAAGTCAGACCGGCCTCACAGGGGTTTTTGTGAGGATAAATGCAGGACAGGAGAACAATGCAGCTCTGGGTCCCCATTGGAGAGAAAGACTGGGTATGGCATTTGTTATAAATCTGTTTTAATGACATTCCAAAAGGCTATTAGATCTTTCAATAACACAGTGTTAATGATAACCACCCAGTGCTTGAACTAGGAATTCGTACTTCTGTTCCACACGAATAACCACTAAAATAGATTAATGTTCCATTACCATGCATGTAAAGAGTGGAGGCAGAGGGAAGCATCCTTTTACTATTTTGTTAGATCATGGGGAAATAGTAACTCCCCCCTTCTGCTCATAATATTAACAAAAGTTTGTTCCAGTGCCAGTATGATCTAGGGTTACCAGCTCCAGGTCAGGGAACTCCTGGAGATTTGGGGATGGAGCATAGTAGGACAGGGACCTCAGTGTGGTACAATGCTACGAGTCCACCCTCCAAAACATCCATTTTCTCCAGAGGAACTGATACCTGTATTCTGGAGATGGGCTATAGTTCTGGGGGAGACTGGCATCCCTAATATGATATGTTAGGCAAGTTTGGCTCAGTCTTGGAGAAAGTCAAGTCTAACAGACAGTAGAGTGTCTTTTGCCCCAGAACTGCATTTAAAAAAAAATTGAAAGACATTTGGCTGGCTTCAAGGGCCCTCCAACTGACTTGGGCCCCCGAATTTTGTCCACCCAGTCCCCCTCTGTCGGCCCCCCTGTCCACACCTATTTAGCTTCAAGCAAGATTACTACACAGTGTGCCTTCAGACCATGCCTGGAACCCTACTTATGTAATTAGATTTTTTTTCTCCCCAAAGAGACTCAAATTAGCTTACAGCATTTTTTAAAAAAAATACAAACTACCCTACATTTTAAACAAAACAAAAAAACAGCTATTATTTTAGGCTAGACAGTCAAAGGCCCTTTGGATCTTGCCATTTGGCTGTTGCCTCTGGCCACACCCATACTTTATACCTGGAGACAGGAAGAACAAAGGCACAGTTTAGATGTTGCAGTTGACAGCAAGCTTCCTTCCCTTCTGCCCTGTTTCTCAGCATCCTTTTTATCAGACAAATTACTAATTTCAGACTTTTTGTGACTACCCAAACAAAATAAAACTGAAGATTTGCATAGCCCATTGAAAACATTTAAATACTTTATTTAGCAATGATTTTTTTTTAAAAAAAGTACCAAATCCTTTTTAAAAAATCACTTCGTTCAGGTGCGAATTTTCTTCTGGAACACTGAGTAATCATGTACCTTTTAGCCAATTTTTCTTGCATAATCAACCAGATATGATTATCTGACTTATGGCTTCAATTTTATTTTGTGGAGTTATGCCTTCCATTGTGAAATTGCATTTGCTGGCACAAGAGACAGAGAAGTACATTAAATGAAACAAAATAAAATAGAACTAAAAATACAAGAGGAAGAAAAGAGGAGTTTTCATGTAATTAGAAGGCTACTCCATAAAACGCTGTTGAACTGCTAATTGTGATTATTACTTTTATAACCATGCCATCCTTTTGACCAGAAGTCAAGCCCTTTGGAGTGGGCTTGGAGAGAAGCTGTTGAGCAATTGTTCAATTGCTCTCAGTGGAAAATGAGAAAAGTTTTTTTTAAAAGCTGATAAACGTAAAAGATGACCGCACAGGATCAAAATGAAAGTGTAATTGAATCATAGACACTGCTTGGCTAAGACTGAATTTATCAAAATGAAAAGAGTCAAAGAAAGATTTCTTTCTTTCTTCATGACTTAATCATGGCACTGTTGCTTTGGAACAAAATTAGAGTCCAGTAGCACTTTTAAGACCAACAAAGGCTTATTCAAGGAATGAGATTTCATGTGCGCACAAACTTTTTCCTAGAACTGTCACTTTAATTAAACATTAAGCACATTTTGCATGGCTGTTGTAGTCCAAACACTGAGTTACAGGCAGAAATCCATCAGATGAAACTTCCCTAAGATTTAGATGTGGTCAAGCAAGCTGTTTAGAAGTTCCACACTGACTCTCAAACTCACATGAATGAAGACTCCCAATGTTTCTTTTTTCCCTAGAAGTCTCCTTTTCAGGGGCTGAATGCAGATTGGGACTGCAGTATGGATGGTGTAAACTTTAATCCTCCCCTTGCTGATACGAAATGGTTCTGAGGGGGCTGCTATTTGCCTAGTTAGGACAACATACTAGGCATGCAGTTTGCTTGCTACAGGCAGGCTTTCTCCTGCTGCTACCCTCCCTCCTGGTTTTTGCTTCTGATGGGAGAACGTTGTATTACATGTTGATGTTACATCCCAGCAACAACCCAGAAGTGATGTCAGTACATCACTCAACATGCTGGAAACGATGTCATAGAATTCCCAGACCATCAGCTGATGTGCCAGTGTCACATCCAGGGTATCACATGGACATGATATTGATGCCTAGCATAACATCATGTCCTCTCCTTGTTTGGCATCCGTCAAACATACAGATATTGCTATGGATACTATCACGTGCAGGCTGGCATGGTGTAGTGACTGGAGTGTCAGACTGGCAGTTGGATGACCAGGTTGAATCCCTGCTCTGCTGTGGAAGCTTGCAAGATGACCTTGCACCAGTCACAGTTTCTCAGCCTAAAAATAAGATAAAGGTAAAGGTTTCCATTGCTCGAAAGCCAGTCGAATACAACTTTAGGGATGCAGTGCTCATCTACATTTCCAAGCCAAAGAGCCAGTGCTGTCCAAAGACTTTTTCTGTGGTCATGTGGCCGGCATGACTAGACGCCGAGGTGCATGGAAGACTGTTACCTTCCCACCGAAGCGGTACTTATTTATCTACTTGCAGTTTCTTGCTTTTGAACTGCTAGGTTGGCAGTACCTATGTGTTTATCCCAGTGAGGTAAATACTGCCTGCCTGACCAGTTCAGATCCAGAAACGAATGCTTAACCTCCTTTTTATCACTGTGGTACAGCTCCAAATTGGACCCCACAGATGGGATTTTTTAAAATGCTGGAAGTTTTCTTCATGGAACTCCTAGTTTGCATTGTTATGGGGAGGGGAAATTTTTCTCCCCTAAATTCACTCTTTTAGATAGAGCCATTGATTCCTCTTCTTTTTCTCTTTAAAAGGAGGAATTTCTCCTCCATTTCTCTTTGATTTCTCTTTGAAGATAAATCACTGCACTCTGAAACTCCAGCCCTTGCAGTTGTTTTATGAAATATGCCACAGGGTGGTGCTCTAGCAGGAGGATAGTAAGGTTGGGGAAGACGCTGCCTGCCTCTAAACATCTACAGAATGAAATGTTGACATTTTGCAGAACCTCGTTCCCTGCTCCTCCTCTCTTCCAACTTCTCTTTGACCAAACCAGAACAGATTAGAAACAGACTCCGAATTCCTAAAAACACAGGGAAAAAATCAATTGTTGGATTTCAGTGAGGATCTGGGTAAAGAGGAATTAAGAGGACTACTAGGGTTGCCGGGTCCCCCATGGCCACTGACAGGGGGTTGCCAGATCCAGGGTTGCCAGATCCAGACTGGGAAGCTCCAAGAGATTTGGGGATGGAGCCTGGGAAGGATAGAAATCTCAGTGGGGTACAATGCCCAAGTCCACCCTTCAAAGCATTTTCTCCAAGGAAACTGCTGTAGTCTGGAGATGAGCTGTAATCCCAGGGGAGGGGGCTCCTGGAGGCTAGTATCCCTAAGAATGGAACTTATAACACTATAGGTTGCAACATCTCATGTAGGTGAGGCTTCAGCTTCTCTGTTCACAGTGTTCAGCAACCTCTAATTCCACTTTACCAGTGTTGTGTAGTGGTTAGAGGGTTGGGCTTGGATCTGGGAGACCACTCTGCCATGGAAGTTGCTGGGTGACCTTGAATCAGTCACCCACTCTCAGACTTACTGAGAGTTGTTGTGACAATAAAACAACTCAATGAGTTGTTGTGACAATAAAACAATGGAAAGGAGAACAATGTAAGCCATTTTTAGGTCCCCACTGGGGAGAAAGGCAGCATATAAATGAAGTAAATACATTTCAGTGGCCCATTCTGCATCTAGCATTTGCTCCATTGTTTTACCAAACCCACACTGGAACAGAAAAAGATGCGGCTCAAAACCACATTCAGATACTCCAGGCCAGTGCTGTACTGAGTGCAGAGCCACCCCTGAACGGCCATAAAACAGCCATGAATCTATGCAGACAGTACCATAAAACCAAGAGATCAAAAGAAGTGAC
Source organism: Lepidodactylus listeri (assembly GCA_029233225.1). Classification (NCBI taxonomy): domain Eukaryota; kingdom Metazoa; phylum Chordata; class Lepidosauria; order Squamata; family Gekkonidae; genus Lepidodactylus; species Lepidodactylus listeri. The sequence continues at coordinate 51,274,640 of JARCFY010000001.1, read as the reverse complement.
AGGTGCATGCAGTCTGGAAACTGCCATAAAAATCTGACAATCAACCAAAGTGAAAGTGGCATGCAATGTAGAGGGGAATTTCAGTTCTAGTGTGGGTTTGATAAGACAGAAGAGCGAATGCTAGATGCAAAATGGGCCAGTGAGTGCTTTATCAGCATAGCTGATGCATTAGGAGTCTCTATGTATTATCAAAGACCTCTAGGCCCAAGAAAATCATAGTATCCTTTTGAGTACAGTAGTACAGTCGTATCCTTTTCAATCTGCCTTGCTCCAAGGAGCACACCATATCTATATGAATGTGATGAAACTGTCTCCTGATTCTTATACAGAAGCATCAGATTATCTCTTGGCAGAATGCAGTTCAGATTATCACATTTTAGACCCGACAACATTCACTTCAGCAGACAGCGACAAAAGAAACGCACCTTTCTATGTAAATGGGATTCAGTGTGATTTTAAACCATTTTGAAAATGAAATTCAGTCGCAGGATAAAAGCTGCTAATGGAACTGAACAAATGGGATTTTTTTAAAAAGAAAAAGAAAAAGGAGGAGGCAACATGGTATATTTTAACTCCCTCGAAGGATAACAATAGCAAGTACTCAAAGCACATAGACAACGTGCGGCTTCAACAAAACACAGCGCTACTTGGTATATTTATTGCCACCTCTCTTCGAAATATAGGCTCCCAGCCCTCTCCAATAATGCACTAAGCTGACAGTATTATCATTCTTGCTCAGTTGTGTCAGTGCATAAAACAGAGCAGGTAATAATGTGGCCTAAATCTTAATCATGACAGGAAGAATGTACAGTATATGACTCAGTCCCCCCCTTCATTAAGTCAACACTCACTTAAGGTTTCCTCTGCATGTTTTCGTTTGACTGAAAATGGCTCCAATCACAGATGCCTGTCCTTGCATGATTTATGTCCGAGTAATGAAGTGAAAGTGCTGCATGGTCCCCCACCCACCCTCCCCTCAAAACAAACTGGTGCTTTATTGGCTTTTACACTTTTCTTTAAACACTACAGAATTATAGTATACATTTGAACCACTTGATGACAGAAGCCAGTGGAAGGATTGCTGAGAGGGTGGAAGACTGGAATGGACATCAGATGAAGAAGACTGGGGAAGGAAGCCATGGATTCACAAATGACTCTTGGACTGATATTAATGTGTTTGTCTCATGTTCAGAAAAATAGTGGTGCACCAAGATCATGGAAAAGTGGCTGCGTATGTTGCTTGTGAATCGCAATAAAGAGCTTCTTGTTCTCATTTGTTCTTCTCTTACAGTACCTCTGATGAGTCTAATTTTTCAATGACCCAGCCATGGCATTTCCAGTTTGGGAGGACTAGTCTGGTTAAAGTCAAATCAACATGCAAACACAACAACACATAAGAGTATAAAGAGGCCACACAGTATTGAACTTAGTACAAGAATAATCTCTGGGACTGTGCAAATTTGCCAGGACTGATTTTTATGCAATGAGTGTTCCAAAAGCGTATCACACTGATGATTGTTGGAACCATGAGTCCATCTGCCATCCCTTCCTAAGCAGTTACACCCTTCCAAGTTCATTGAAGTCAATGGATTTAGAAGAGTGAAACGATTGTTAAGATAGCGCTGCCGGTCTAGTGCCATTGGCTTCGATTGGCAATACAAGCTTAAAGTTTCAAGCAAAATGCTTTCCCCACTCCCGATACTTTTAAACTAGAGTTGGCAGGAATTGACCCTGAGATCTTCTGCACTAAAAAATGTATTCTGCCACCAAACTATGGCCTTCACCTTTATCTTAGAGTACCTTTTCAGATCTTGCAGATCTACCTCTTACAGTGCAATCCTAAACAGAGTTATACCCTTCTAAACCCATGGACTTAAATTAGGTTGCAGTCACACATGCGAGATAAAGTGGGGGGGGGACAGGCTATTTCTTCCAGCGGAAGTTGACCAGCAGTTGCACGATCACACAGTCTTTTGAAGCTGTGGTCACAGCCCGCCACTGCATGATCAGACACAACTCTGGGTGAGTCAGGGTATTTTTCCCCCCTTTGTTTCCAAGGCGCTTAAAGGGGGGGTCGATGATTCCACCCTGAGGACTCCCTATGTAGTGTGCGATGATGTGCATACTGAGAAGGAGGGGGACAGTGGCATGGAGTCAGGATGGCCTCATCAGACCATCCTGATGCCATGAGAGCGCACTGGAGTGATCATACAGGGGAAAGTCTGCCCATGGCCCATAGCAACCCATTTGCTACCAGACTTTCCTTGGTGCCTGTTTACTCCACTTCTGCGGTGGAGCAACACGGGTTGCTGCCAGCCGCCGGATGCTTCCCAGATGTTCGTGTCTGATCATGCACCTTAAATCCGCCCAGCATTCATGCCTGTGTCAAGGCTAATTGTGCATGTGATCGCAGCTTTAATTTAGAAATACATTACTCTGTTCAGGATTGCACTGTTAGAATCCCAGTGTACTCTCATTGCATATGACAAGATAGTTATTTGAAATACTCTATTTTAAATCTGAGACAGCAATACTTGGTATTTGAAAATCTGAACCCATCAAATTATTTCATTTTCCAAATAGGGTTGCCAGCCTCCAGGATGGGTTGAGAGATCTCCCTAAATTACTACTTATTTCCAGACTCTAGAGATCAGCTCCACTGAATAAAATGGCAGCTCCAGAGAGTAGAGGCTGTGTTATTACACCCTACCTCGGTCCTTCTCCTCCCCAAACCCTGCCCTCCCCCAACTCCACCTTCAAATCTCTTGAAATTCCTGTATCTGGAGTTGGGAATCGTATTTTCCAAATGTTTGGCTATAAGAACTTGTGGGCTTTTAACATCATATAATTTAGCAAGATTGGGAAAGCTCGCAATTTTGGCAGTGGGCAAGGTGAAAATCCCAGTAAGCCAGTGACAGGTTGAATAGCATGTAGCCAAAGTACATTACAATCAATCAAAGGAAGATGAAACATAAATCATAAACAACATCTTTAAAATAACTAGATCTAAAATTACTTATCGTATTAAAACACTTTGCTTTTCAGATACAGTTTTGACTTGTATTTTCCTGGCTGCGAAGGCAAATAACAAAACTGTATGAAACAAGCAAGCCAGTTATCTGAGAGAAGAAAAAACAGCTTTTCAGCTTTTGACGAAGAACTTAAGCCCTTCTAGAACACTACAGGAAATTTGGTTCTAAACTCTGTGTACAGGGGGAAGACAGAATATAACAGTTAAGTCGTTTGGATTACCCAGTAGACCAACACCATCTGACTGCCTCCTTCCAAAACAGAGGACACCACCAAACATGACCTCAGCTCTGGGAAACTATCCACTGCATGCTAAAAAGGCCAGCAGCAGGAATTAAAGTACATGAGAGCAGAAAAGAGCTTTGGAATTAATATTTAATAAGATGTCCACTTAGGATACTTAAAGTGCAATTACTGGCATTTGGCCAGCTAAAAAAGGAAAGAAGGAGGAAAGCTCCATATTGCTTACGCTAATTAGGAGAAAATTATGTGATTCAGCAAAGCATGACAGACTGCATGGTGAGAGGAGAGGTCCATGTTTATGCAAGAATTATGGAGGGCCAAAATGTTATTGATATATGCTTGAAACCTGTTCTGTCTTTTTTTTTTGTCCATAGATTTCAATAATGTGCTTCTAAATGTGAAACCTTAAGAGACAGGAGAGATTTCACAGACATGTATACTTAACATTTTGGGTTCTCCATCCAGAGGATGAGAGGAAAAAAGAAACAAACCCATTTAAAATGCCATCTGCCCCACACATTTTCAACCCCCACCCCTCCTACCGTATTAACAGCAGTTCATGCACTGCCACATAGTATAGGAAGGGTCCCATGAAGAGTTGGATGCACAGACTAACTATGGTTTAGGAAGTCAGATTATGAGGGACCTCTAAATAACAAAAAGAAATTACCAATTTACCTTGGGGTGGGGAGAATGCTGTGGGCTGTTAACATGGCTCCACCTTGCACTGCTGAGATGATGGATGAAGTAAATTTTGATGTGAGAGGGGCCTTTGCCTTAGTTGTTCTCACGCTACCCTCTTATAAAGGGGAACTGGTTCTCTGTTTGCCATCTCTCCTCCCACATGGCTTGGGCTGCCTTCTTATTCTGCCATCTAGGAAACATGGAGAATATCTGTGCTGGAACAGTTCCTGAACCCTGAATGCAACGAGAACAAGAAGGGGCCTTGGGAGATAATGAAAAGAAGAGATTGGATTGATATCCCACCCTTCAGTACCCAAAGGCGTCTCGGAGTGGTTTACAATCTCATTTCTCTTCCTCTCCCCAGAGCAGACACCTTGTGAGGTAGGTGGGGCTGAGAGAGCTCTCAGAGAACTGCTCTTGAGAGAACAGCTCTGAGAGAACTTTGACTGACCCAGGGTCACACCAACAGCTCTATGAGGAGGTATGGGGAATCAAACCCGGTTCTCCCAGATTAGAGTCTACACTACACGAAACTGGCTCTCTGGATGGTAGGTGAAAAGTGACTGGACGCATCCAGACCAAAGATGTTAAAGAGTCTGTGAAAACCTGTAACAGGTTCATAAGCAGCAGTCTGGAGAAAGTGAAGAAAAGAATTCCTTGCACAGTGAAGCCTGCAGAATGCTGTTTTAGCTTGCTACTCTGTTATATCCCTCTTAACTCTCCCCATCACCCCCCAGCTGAACTTCCTTCTTAGTGTGACTTCAGTGCAGCTCAGAGGATTCCTACTTGCAGCGGCCACATCTCTCCTGCTTTCTCCCTCGGGGAGGGGTGTTCATTCAAGATTTTAGAGAACAAGAGCCTTTTCATAACCTCAATTACCACAAGGTCAATCTGAGCCGGAGTGCTCGAGAGCTCCTTAGATTGCCTGGTAGGCAGCTGCGGCCCATGAGCTGAGCTGAGACCACGTTAGACTCTGGCTTGTGTCTATCTGGTAATGACTGTCACTAGAGGGAATCTTTGCTGATAATTGGCTTTTTTGAGGGGCTGGGGAAGGGATTTGTTGTGAGCAAATAAACCCCGCTGTTGGGATTAAACCTTCATTTGTAATTCATACTTTTTAAAAAAACTCTCTTTCCTTTCTTCTCCGCTCCCGGTACTCGAAGTGGGAATAAAACAATCTGAAGAATTTGCTGAGCAATCTGCTTTCCACACTTCCATCATAGCATGAAGCAGTAAATCACATGTTTGGCTAGCAATAAATACATATTACATTATTTTGCAATAAATATATTTATGCTTCGTCCTGGGACCCATGCATAAGAATTGAAAATTACTGCAAAGCCTCCGGCAATTGCCTGGTAAGCCTCTCCCATCTTTTTTCATGTTTATTTGTTCTGTAAAGTTTCCCAATAGGTCAAAAAATACTTTCTTGGGAAGTATAATCAGAGTCTCTATGTGCCCAGAGGATCAGTGTGCGAGCTGGGGTTCAGATGTCTCTGGTCACCACTAATCCTATCAAATTTTAATAATAGCGTCGTACAAATTTTGCCCACTGCTTAATTTATTTTTTAAAAAGAAACTTGGTTTTGAAACTGGAAAAATTCTATCTGTATGTTATGTATTTTAGGACTCTGTATTTAACGATTTGGCTGAGAACACATGGAAACATTGTAATAGCTCCTGGGCATCCCTGAATTGCCATGCAGCAAGAAACACCTTTGGGCTGTGGACCACTCTAAGAAGTACGGGTAGTCAAATGTTGGCCCACAGCTGGATGCCTCACCTGCAATATTTTCATCTAAGCCATAGTGACCCTTCCTGAAAACTTGCTTTCAGGCTGCAGTAAAAGGAGATCCCAGCCCTTTCCATATGTTCTACATACAATGAATGTGCATAGGAGGAAGCTCTACCCTCAGCCAATGTGCATTCATTGGAATATACACATAGAGCTTCCACACATATGGATGCATGCCTGTCGAGTTTCCTCCATGCAAACTGGGAGGTACTCTACTTTTTTAGGGATCCCAATAGCACAGGTACACATGTACACACTTTGATTTTATGCATGTGTTCCAGTGAATGCAATTAGGTCAGGGATAGAACTTGCCACTATAATCCCACTTCCATACATATTCATAGTAGTAGTAGTAGTAGTAGTAGTAGTAGTAGTAGTAGTAGTAGTAGTTCCCCCCATGGGATGTTAGCTTGCCATGCTGGTGGGACTTGTGTGCTCCAGTGAAGTAGAGGGCTATGCTATTGGGAGCATAGCTGCTGGGAAGCTCTCTCATGGTAGACTGGCCTCTGCTAAAGAGTCAGACTAAAATGCATCCCAAACCCTCATTCAATATGGTGAGAAAATTGAATTCAAAGTCTATACCACCTCAGACATTGCCCAGGTTAATAAGGACCACATCAGAGATTTGTGTTCCTGGATCTCTGGCAAAAAATGGGCTACAGGAAACAGGCTCTTCTGTTGGGCAACCATAGTTAAAAAGATACTGCGAACAAACTTAAATGGAGGCAACACGGTAAAGGCAACTAACACACGAGAAGTCCCAGTTCTAAGATACACAGCTGGCATTATAGACTGGAAACAAGCAGAATTAGAAGCAATAGATCATAAAACTCACAACATAATGATGATGCATCAGTCACTACACTCTTGGACTGACGTTAATTGTCTTTACTTTCCAAGAAAATGAGGTGGAAGAGGTCTCCTGAAAGTTAAGCAAGCAGTTGAAGAAAACGGGCACAGAATGACTACACCAAGATAACCAAAGAGAAGCTTCTAGCTAAAGTATATAAGGAGGACTTATTTAAGGTTGCAGAAACCAAAGAAGATTACAAAAAGATTGCAATAAAAACTCACTTTGACAACTGGAAACAAAAGCACTTGCATGGGCAATATTTGAAAGATACAGAGAACAAAGTTGATAACAAAAATACCTGGAAGTGACTCCAAAATGGGCGCTTGAAGAAAGAAAATGAAGGATTCATTCTAGCTGCACAACAGCAGGCACTTGAAACAAATAGTATGAAAGCCAAGAGTCAGAAGACCAGCGATAACAGCAAATGTCGATTTTGCAAGACAAAAGATGAAACAGTCAATCACACAGACAATGCCTGCAGTAAAATTGCTCAAACTGATCATAAAGAACGTCACAATAGAGTTGCCGCTGTGTCACACTGGAATCTTTGCCTGAAGTATGGCTTAACATCAACCAGAAATTCATGGGAACACAAACTAAACAAGATTAGGGACGGGCATGAACTGGCTCACAAACTAAAGTTTGTAATGAATTTTGGTTGTTCTGTAGTTCACGAACTGAAGTTTGTGGCAGGTTAACTGGCATGAACTTTCAAGTGGTTTGTGATGGTTCATGAATGGATGTATTTCCAGACAGACTGTCTCAGCTCAATCAAAATGTTTACCAAACTTCAAAGCAACAGAGGGGACAGGATTCTCCAGCCTTGGAAACACCAGTCAGGGCCTTCCAAAGCTTAATAGGCACTGCTGGCCGCCAATAACAGAGTTCCCATTCTGCCCTATGGGATCAGAATGCTATATATACCCTAAGCTCAGCCCTGCACCCTGTCTTCTGTTGGGTAATTGTAAAACAAATAGGAAGAAACACAGTACAAGGTCACAACAAAAACTACTGGGTAGCAAAATGACAACACATCAAAGAACTTGAATGCTATAATCAAATATACTTACTATAATGTGTCACACAATATATAACCAAAATACACCAACAACTTCAACTATATTAGAGAAACAATGGCTGAGAACAGACTGGCAAAATGAAGCGCAAGGGAAGCAGGGCAAAAAGACCCAGGCTGAGTTGTCGTGAGGCTTTCCGTTCGCACTGCATAGACTGAAGTGGGACCATACCGAGGAGGAGGCAGAATGGAGCATCCACACTGTAGGGCAGCCCCTGGCACTGCCGCTTTGGTGGTATGTGGCTTTGGTCCATTTTGCCGACCTGCGCATAGGCGCATGGGCGCAGCAGCCAGATTAACGGGTTCACATTACTGGCACCGCTTGATGTGTGGCTAATTTGCATTCACACTGCCAGGAAGTGGGATGAACATGCACCCAGACGGCTTGACACCGGTTTCACCAGGTACCTTTTTAAAGCAGGATGAAAGCGCTTCAAGACGGGGTGAGTGCAGCACGGCAATGCCAGGCAGCTGTGGCTGTGTGAATGGGCTGTCTTAATCCGCTTGCAAAGAGGGCCTACATCAGGCCAAACTGCCAGTCTGAACTCGGCCAATGCCCCAAAAAGTGAGTCCAGTTCATGTAACAACTTGTTGAACCTTCAAAGGTCATTGCAAAACAATGTCCCAAAAGATAAGTCCAGTAAATGAAACAAATTAGTAATGAAAGGAATCCAAAACAGTCAGCAGGACAACACCTCCAAACATGATATGAGTATGAACTGGTTCCCAGATTGCTGAGTGCAGCTTCAACCAGTTTACGTGGGAGACGAAGGTCACCGTTAGAAGAGTATTAATGCTGATAGTAAGATAATGTGAGGCTCTGGCACTCATTCCAGGTTCTGAGCTTTTGACAAAGCTGCAAGTGATATGCGACTATGAAGCCAGCAAACGTGTGAAGCAATTTGGGTTCATACTCATATCGTGTTTGAAGGTGTTGTCCTGCTGAATGTTTTGTTTCATTTACTGGACTTATCTTTTTGGACAATGTTTTGCAATAATATTTGGAGGTTTAACAAGTTGTTACATGAACTGGACTCACTTTTGGGGACATTGTTTCTCTAATATAGTTGGAGTTGGTGGTGTATTTTGTTTATATATTGTCAGGGCTATTTTTGGGCAGGAACGCACAGGAACGGAGTTCCGGCTGGCTTGCAAGTTGGCCACACCTACAGCCTCCCCCCCCCCACTCAGGTTCCCCAGGCACTTTGCAAGCTACGGGGTGCCTGGGGAAGCCAAGCCGATCCAGGGAGGGAAGGCAGTTTAAACTGCCTTCCCTCCTCAGGTTCCCCAGGCACCCCACAAGCCATGGGGCACCTGAGGAAGACAATCGTGGGAGAGATCTATGCTGTCAGGGGTGTGGCCTAATATGCTAATGAGTTCCTGCTGGGCTGTTTCTACAAAAAAAGCCCTGTATATTGTTATATATGGTTATACATTATACTAAGCATATTTGATTATAGCATTGACAAGTTCTTTAATGTGTTGTTATTTTGCTACACAGTAGTTTTTGTGTTTTTGTTGTGTCTCTGTTGGGTAATGGCAGTTAGACAGAGAGCCAGGGAACTTGTTAAAAGCAGAGCACATTCATCTCTTCCTGATAATGAACTCCTCTCCCCTGGTGGGGTTTGGGTTTTAGGTGGACTCAGGGCTCTGAGCCACCCCATCTCTCTGCTCATGCTGAGCAGAAGGGCTTAGCTACTGGGTGCCTTGGCTGAGAAGAAGGAAAGACTGGATTTATACCCCACCCTTCAATTGAATTCAGAGTGGCTTACAATCTCCTTTCCATTCCCCTCCCCACAACAGACACCCTGTGAGATAGGTGGGACTTAGAGAGCTCATTCAAGAACTGCTTGTGAGTGAACAGCTCTGAGAGAACTTTTGACTGACCCAAGGTCACACCAGCAGCTGTATGTGGAGGAGTGGGGAATCAAACCCAGTTCTCTTAGATTAGAGTCCTCACTCTGAACCACTACATTGAACTGGTTCTCAGGACCTACATTTATATCCTGCCACCCCTCCTGATAGTGAGTGCCTCTCCCCTGGTGGGGTTTGGGTGTTAGGTGGACTCAGGGGTCTGAGCCACCCCACCTCTCTTCTCACGCTGAGCAGAGGGACTTAGCTACTGGGTGCCTCAGCTTAGGACTCATATTTTATACCCTCCCACACCTCCTGATTGTGAGCTGGTGTTCAGGCTCATCCCCCTCCCACTGCCTCTCATGCAGCTCCCATTGTAAGAGCTCTGCATTTAGGAGAACAATGCTGCTGTTGATCCAGGGGTCACAGATACATGCTAGCTGGTACTTCTTTTTATTGCAGAGAGGATGCAACCTGGTGGTGTTGTCCACTTGCAACCTCTCTGCCAAGGCCCTGACCCATGAGAGAACAGCCAGCAATGGGTCCGTCCCTCAAATTGAGGGGATGACTTGTCCCAGGCTGGCCATATGGGCGTACAGTATGTTGGTGGTGTCCTGGAACGGCTTGAGGACATGTGCCACTTGGGAGAGGGTCAGCCAGTCATAGATGATGCTGAGCTCTTCGTCTCCAGGATGGTTATGGTGGAGATGACCTCCTGCGTGATGCTCCTTTGCTCCACCAAGCTGTCAGTTAGCACTGCCATAAGTTCTGTACACTGCTATGATCATTAAGAATGCTACATTCGTTTCATTTAGCAATGCCTAAGGTTGTTTTTGACTGTTTAATGAACAATTAATCTTATCTTAGTTTTCAGTGCTCTTTCATTTCACCTAGGTCCTGACGGGAGATAGCATCGGTAGCTCAACCCCCCACCTCTGGAATGCGCGTTTCGCTTGCTTTGCTCACTTTGCGCATGCTTATTGCTCATTAGCTTTTCTCCACTCCTATCTTTAGCTCGCCTTTCCCCAGCTCATGGCCTTGAGCTGAAACCCTCTTGTTATGTGTTATATTATTCACAGGTGTTATGAGTTCCTTTGCTTGGTTTTCCTTGGGAACATCTGTCCTAAAATCTGAGCACTGATTTTTCCTGAGAACCTATTTTGCCGTGCTTTCCTTGGGAACAGGGGCCCAGTATATTTGGGTGCCAATAATCCTCACCAATTGATTGGTGGATGTTAAGGAGGACATATTTCATATCAAGTATAATTATAATTGTATTCCCATGCTTTGGCATTACTAACAGAAGAAGTATATTTGACCAACAAGATCTTTTCTGCAAATAAAGGACTTTTTTGTTTAAGGAGACCTGTTGTGGACTACATCTATTGGCACAATCTCACACGAGCACACAATCATGGCGTAGGTGGAGTTCCTCATCCCCCTGCCTCTCACACAGCAGACAGGCAGACTTGATGCTGAACAAAAAGTGGGTGGCCAGGTGTTGACAGGTCTCGAGCAAGGACCACATCTTGAGGGTGGCAGCATCCCAGGTGGCCTTGACAATGCTCTCCAGCGACAGATCACCCTTCACCATCAGGTGAGGTGAGTGTGCCAGGCAGATGATGTCCTTGAGGTGCACAGCCTTCACAGCTGCCAGTATGTTGGCCTTGGTACCCATGACCATGAAGCCATGGACAATGTTGCTGTCCCCACCCACTCCCACAGGCTACTCTGTATCACAGTGGTGATGTTTTGTGCCATGTGGTCTGCATCCAACCCCTGTGCATGGAGTAGAACCACTTGGTAGCCCAGTGACAGGACAAGGGCTTTTTTTTTTCCTGGGGAATGTGCCAGAACAGAATTCTGGAACCTCTTTGACAGAATTCTTTTTAAAATGTTTAACAGTTTATGAGTTTTCAGTATACAGATCCTGGCACCTCTTTTTCCAAAAAAGAAAGCCCTGAGTAGGGCTGTCCCCTCCTGGGGCCTGGGTCGTGACCTGACAGTACAAACAGAGAGGTCCTTTGGTTGCCACTAGATTGGCAGTGAGGGAGAGATAGCCAATGCTGTCGTGACATGCACGATTTTGCCTTGTGCTCTGGAAACCTGAGCCTTGACCATTGCCACTGCAGAGTGGTGCATGGTGGGCGAGACTCATTTGCTCATGGTCCCCCACAAGGAAGTACCAGGGAGCCAGGTGACACAGCAGCTGGCAAAAGGCTATGTCCTCCACAAGGGAGAAGGGTTGGCCGTCCACAGCAGTCATCTTGCCAATGAAGCAAGTGACTGCTTCCTGGGTCCTCCATGTAGCCTTTTTGGATGGCACGGTCAGCATCCCTGGAGGAATGACCTTTTGGAGAGTGGCCTGCCTTGATGTCCTGTTAGCCCAACTGCCTTATTTGTTATTAATATTGGGAACACATAAGCTTTAAATAACTGGCAATAGGCAAAAACAGGTTATCACCTTTGTATACAGAGGCTGGGCTTCCTCCAGACAAACCAAAGAACAGACGAGGAGACTAAAGTCAGTGATGAAGTTGTGCCTCTTTACATATGAAATAGTGTCTCAATCAAACAATACAGATTCACACACATATTTACACAAGATCTAAGAAATCAGAGAGAGTAAGAGACATTTGCATGAGCAGGAGATCGTTGGTTTCCATCAGGGAAATAATTACCTGTCTGGAGAACTGATATGGTCTCACTGGAAGAAGAAGGGGGAGGCTAGGAGGAAGGTAAGAGCATGTGCTCTGAACCAGCAGGGACACATGTTGGACTCTGGGTGTACACCCAAGAATCCAGGAGGGAGGATAAGAGATGCTATGGGTCATGGCTGAACAACGGGAGATCTCTTTTACTGGGGGTCTCTGGGGGCTGGCTTAGCAGGATGCCTCCTCAGGGAACACCCCTTGACTGATCCGCCTTCTAAATTCTGTCCACTGAGGGAGGGTACTAGGGGAGTGGTCAATGTTAAATTCTAACTGGCTTTTTCAGAGATACCGGGGCAGGAAGATGATTCAGCAACTAGAGTCTGTGTATTCCAATGATGGAATTAGTCTGTTGGTCAGCCGAAACTCATTGTTAGCTGGCCGGGTCCAAAGTCCATGTGGATTCTAAAGGAAGTCCTTTGTTTCACTGGCAAGGAATGTTGGAGAAGGAGGAATGGGAGGATTGTATCCTGACATTTGGAAGAAAGTCTGCATTTAATGGAAGTGGAGAAGCACATTTTTGAGCCAAAGTGAGAAGATGGCTTTTCCTGTGTGAGTCTCTTTGTGTTAGGGGAAGGTGTAGAGACTGGCAACCTTGGGAACCATTGGTACACCATTTCAGCATCTGCTGGAACTGTTTGAAGCTGGCTTTTCTCCCTGGCTGCTTTGGCATCATAGTCCCTTCTCACACTCAACAACACAGTCCATTAATATCACTTATGAATTTCCCATTCATAAGAGTGCAAAAGCAACTTGCAGGGCTAACAGTCCCCACCCGTGGCACCTTGAGTGCCTGCCAAGCTACTGTGTGATTACTTTGGGGAGCCCCTGTCACAACTCTGGGGATGTCTGCTTTTGTTACCTGGGCTGTTCCATAGACTCCTGTAACTGCAGTTTTCTTTTCCAGAGAGAGCACATGGAAGACCTTGGGGGGGCATAACTGGGACTCCAGAAATGTAATCCACCCCCAACTTGGAGAGCTTGTACAGCAGTGGGCAGCTGTGTGTTTGGTGTGTGTAGCTTGCATCCATTCTATACTCTTTTTAACATTCTATACACTTTTTAACCTCTGCCTGACATTTCTCCCTAAAGCCCTTATCTGGGGCATCTTCTTTGGGGGTGCATAACTCAAATACCCTAAGTCCAGTCTGCACATAGCTTTGAGGGTACACAGAAAAACATCAAGGGGAGCTCACCTGTGAGTTTTATTTCCCTAGCTTTCACAGGATCCATTCCAGGGCTATTTTGGGGCAGGAACGCACAGGAACGGAGTTCCGGCTGGCTCCTGAGTTGGCCACACCCAGCAGGAATTCATGAACATAATAGGCCACACCCAACAGCAGAAATTCATTGGGATTGGCTACATTCGGGGTATGTGGCCTAACATGCAAATTAATTCCTGCCACAAAAATAGCCCTGGGTTTTGACAACAAACAAGGGAAACAGAATAAGAAGCAAAAGGTGTGTGTGGCTGGATGACCACTCTTCTGGTAACACGGGGGTGTAGCCTAATATGCTAATAAGGTGGGCTGTCAGGGGCGTGGCCTAATATGCTAATGAGTTTCTGCTGCTGAATGTGGCATATTATGCTAATGAGTTCCTGCTGGGCTTTTTCTACAAAAAGAGCCCTGATCCATTCTATACGCTCCTGAAACTCCTGACCTGCATCTGGCATTTCCCCAGAAAGCACTTTCCTGGGGGCACCTTCTTTGGGGTACCATAACATGGAACCTGTAAAGTCACTCCTCACCAAACTTGGAGGTAGAGAGTCACCCAGGGATCCCATGAAAGTTTGGTGTTTCTAGAATGCTGAGCGGGGAGATGTTCTACCACATCACAAACCCCACAAACTGAACCAGTTCATTTGGCACCTAAAAGTTCACAGCAATTTGTGGCTCACAATTCGGGCACACTACGAACTATGAGCTGATACACATTTTCCTTGTTTGTGCCCATCCCTAGGCAAGATCACAGAGAATGATGCATCAAAAAATTTTTTGGGACTTCTGATTATAAACAGATACACACCTGAAGCATAACACCCTGATATCACAACTGTAGAAAAAAAAATGAGAAATAGGGTTTGTCATTGACATTGTAATCCCAGGAGACAGCAGAACAGAAAAGAAAGAACAGGAGAAGATCACAAATACCAAGACCTACAAATAGAGTTAGAGCGCCTCTGGGAGAAGAAGGTTATAATTGTGCCAGTTTTCATTGGAGCCCTTGGAGCAAGTATCTAGAAGTCTTAAGAAACACCTGGACTTTCTGGGCATTGAGCAAATAACATCAGCTCAGCTCCAGAAGGCAATGTTGAGTGCTGCTTGGAACAGCAAGAATCCTGTGATGATACCTCTGCAATTCCTAAGAACTTGGTTAGATATTGAATTGCAGAACACCATTCACCAGTAAAATACCTGCCTGTTGACCATTCATCATCATTATCACACATCTTTAAGTCAGAAGCAAGTTATGGTGATCACTCGAGGAGTTTTCAAGCCAACAAGTGAGAAAAGGTGGCTTACTATCACCTTCCCCTGCACAGCACCCTTGATCTTCCTTGATGGTCTCCCATTCAAATACTAACCATATCCAGCCATGCTTAGTTTCCAAGTTTTGACAAGCTCAGGCTAGTCTGGACTATTAAGGCTGCTAGATTTTCAGTAGGCATTTAGAATTCTGAATAGGCTTTCCATAGCTTAATGTTACATCTCTTTTGGGGGCATCTGTATATAATATGCAAATATATTTGTAGGTGATACACAACTCCTGCATGCCCGGGCTTCATAACCCATTACTGCCATATAGTACCAAATTTAGTATGGAGTTCACCCTTCCCACTCCCCCAGGACACTTTTGAGTACAGAGAAGCCTTCAAAAATATAGATGCAGTCCACCCCTGTCTGAAATGAAATGATCCAGTGAAGCTGAATCCGTCTTTCCTCCTGCCAATACCTGTGCTAGACTGTTTGCAAATCAGCATCCCAGATGAAATCCAGCAGTTTAATTTCAGAGCTACTGCATGTCTGTGGCTTAGACCAAAATGTGTTGTAGTCACAACTGTTTGAATTGTTTGTGATGTCTTATAAACATGCCTGCTTTATGCATTATGCAGGCTCACTTTGATCTTCCCTGTGGAACCGTAAGCCCTCGCCGACAATTATTTAAGTCTGACAGGCTGCTGGAAGAAAGCCATTAAATGCTCACCAGAAAAAAAGAGAGAGGAGGCTATCATTATTCAATAATTTATTCTAAAAAGGAACCTTCAACCCTAGTAGTAGCTCAATTTTCTAAAATTCGGCTGTAAATCCTTTCTACCAGTGACAAATCCACATACACACCGGGATGACGGCTTGCTAAAGAGAAGAAGAAGCTTTCGAGCCCATTCCGGATCTATTCAGCCTCATAGCGTGGCCTTTACTCCAACCAGACGCTGAAAGACATCAAAGGGATTCCTGTTACTTAAATATTGCATGATCTGGCCTGTACGTCTGTAATTTCAAAACCATTACTTTGATTCCAGGGCCTCAGCGGTGAGGTCTGCAAACTGTTCTGTACCTGCTTAGCCTTAAGGTTGTAATCAGATCTACTAAATCAATGAGATGCCTTAGTACAAAAGGTAGACACTGGTTTGCAAGACCTGGGATGTAATGGACTGCTTTGGCAAAAGCACTTCTTCAGCAGAACTTTGGAATGTCATATTTAAGACTAAGTAACTGTGGCTGTGCTTTCCTGGGAATAGGCCACATTGAGTAAAATGCTACTTGCTTCTATGTGAGCCTCCTTAGGATTGGCCTCTGTGGCTGATTCTGCATTGGCGTTTCCCTCTTTTGTTTGAGCAAACCCATGCTGGAACAGAAATTCCCCTCTACATTGCATGCTGCTTTCACTTCCTTTGATCATCATATTTTATGGGAGCCTCCGTACTCCGTGCTGTTTTTGCTTCCTGTGATCATCGGATTTTATGGTACCTTCTGCATAGACTTGTGGCCATTTTATGGCCATTCAGGGATGACTTTGCAGTCAGTACAGCATTGGTCCAGGGTATTTGAATGTGATTTTGAGCTGCACTTTTTGCTCCCAGTTGAGAAAATGTGGAGCGAATGCTAGATGCAGAATCACCGGCTGAGGACAGACTGGCAATGTAAAGCGGGGCAGGCACGCTTCGCAAACAGAGGAAAGGAGCACGTTCAGACATGTGCATCTGCCCGTCGGCTCTGTTCCGTACTTACCCATCTCCCAGTCGCTTTCCTTCCGCTTTAACAGGACACCGTTTTTTCCCGGTGTTCAGGGGCCTTCCTCCGCATGCCTCCTGCTTCCAAACAGTGTGAACTGGAAGAAGCGGGAGGCATCTGGAGGAAGTGTGAACGCACCGGCAAAAAGTTTTGCGCATTTGCGCATCTACTCGCATGCGCATGTGTGCACGTGCGCACATGCGGAAAACCCATGAAAAACAAAAAGGAAAGGAAAGAGGGAGGGGGGAGGGGGGGAGGGGGAGAGAGAGGGAGAGATACGGAACCTGGAGTGCAGTGCTCCAGCAGACTACGGAAAGTTAGGCAGAGCCTTGAAAGTGGCCGGGAAGAGGGTAATGTACTCTGCCTGTCTGGAACCCAGCAGGACGGAAGGGTTGCGCTACGGCCACGGGTGGAGCTGTTGAGTGGGCTCATGGCCTCAGGGTATAAAAGGACAGAGTGCTATGCAGGGGGGGAGTCCAAAATGGCTGCGGCACGAAACTGGAGGCGGCCCGAGATACTAGACCTCCTGGCCACATGGGGGGAGCCAGCAGTCCAGAGTGCCTTGCGCAGGACCTATCGCAACCTGGATATCTATGAGCAGGTGGCGAAGGGCATGACCGAAAGAGGCCACAGCCGCTCTGCCGAGGAGTGCCGCACCAAAGCCAAGGCCATGAGGCTGGAATATAAGAAGACGCTGCAGCACAACAGCACGTCGGGCAACGACCCTGCATGGTGCCCATACTATGAAGAGCTGCACGCCATCCTACAGGGGAATGCCAGCGTCAAGCCTCGTCGGGTGCGGCACAGCCTTCCACTGGAGACCACCCCCTCTACTAGCACCAGCTCCCAGAGGTCTGCTGAGCAGGTCCCATCTGCTGCTGTGCAGCCTTTCCGTCTGGCCCTCGAGTCGGAGGAAGAGGACAAGGAGGAGGGCAGGGAGCCGGAGGTCCTCATGCCAGGTTGGTGGGGAGGAGGCTTGCCAGCCACGACGTGGGGGCAGGGGGGCCCTGGTGGGTGGCCGGGCCAAGGAAGCAGGCGAGCAGGATAAATGATGTAGGGCACCCATGGCAAGGGCTGCCACCCGCACAACATGACTGCACATCCAGGCCACAACACCCCACACTGCAATCCATGTGCATCCCGAGGGGGACAAGAATGTGAGATGGGCCCAATGGGAAAGGCCAGGTGCATGCGTGCGCAGAGCCATGCATCCCACTTGCCACCCCCGCACCACAGGTTGCCATGGGTCTGCTTCTGTTGGTGGCTGCAGCACCGCGGGGAGGGGTGGGACCCTGCCCCCCATGTGCTCTGGTTGCCAAGTGACAGTGTTGGCAGCCACAGTGTGCAAGTCACCCACTTTGGTGGGCTGCACAGAGGCCAACTTCCCTCCCTCTCGTAGAGACCGCTGAATCTGTGCTGGCCCAAGAGCACGTGGACACGGACTCAGATGACAGCACCCAGGTTCCTGAGGATGCCATCCCAGGTAATGGCACTCCCTTCCGGGGGTTTGGAATGTGGTCCTGGCCCTGCCACGAAGCCAGGTGGACACCTATGCCAGTGGAGTGGCACGCACCCGAGGAGGGCCGTCTGCAGGGCCCCATACCCATAGGTGGCCACAGTCCTGCCATGTTGAGGCAGGTGTCGTCTATGGACTGCATCATGCAGGCGGGGGGGGGGGGAAGGGAAACCCCATCAGCAGCCCCAACACAGAGTGGAGGGCAGGGCCTGCCCAGTGTGTCTCAAGTTCTGTAGCCGCAACCCCACACCCTTGTTCCCCACTGTGATGCAGGACCGTCGAGGGTGTCGAGGCCTCAGGGTGCTGGCATTGGGCGCCATCGGACGACAGATGCTGCAGGTGGGTGACCACAGTGAAGCTCGGCGGGAGGCAGGGGCTGCAGGCGGAGAGGATCTCCCGCAGGGCCCCGAGGCTGGGTTGTGGCAGGGCAGCCACGTGCAATGGGGGCATGGCTCGGTGGGTGGACAGCACTAGGGCAGGTGGCCTGTGGGTGTGTGTGTGGGGGGGAGATGGCCCCAGGAGCAGTGGCGGCTGCCGCCACTCATGCTGGCTGGGGAGCCCTGTCTCGGGGATGTGGCCCATCGTCCGTCTCCCTGTGGGGCCAGAGCATGGCGACGCAGAGAGGTGGCTGAGGGGTCCCCAGGCCGCTTGGAAGGTAGGCGGGCCTGCTGGACGGTTGTCTGGCTCCACACCAGCAGGGGGCAGGCAAGCGATTTTCGGTACCCTGTGTCCGCAGGGCCATCGGGGGCAGCCCAGCAGGAGCCGGTACCACATCCCCATGAGGGGGGAGCGCATGGTGAAGGTAGGTGCAGAGTGCCGGCAGCACGTCTGCCGCAACATCCCTGGGACACAGCTGCCGGCTGCCAGCACGAGGGCTGGTGGGGCCGGATGCACCCAGACAACATCCATCTGCCTTCTGAAGGTGGGATGGTGACAACACAGGCGGGGAGGTGTGAGGGAGACATGTGGGCCACGATGTGGGTGTGGGTCCACACGCTGTGTATTCTGACTGCTCTGCCCCCTCTGCTTCTGCTGCAGATCCGCCCCCAGGACCCGGAATGGGAGACCTATATGGTGCTGGCCAGCAAGCTGCCGTCGTGGCCCGGAGGCAACGTGCGTCTGCCCTGCAGAGGGTGGGCGAGCGCCTCCTGGACCAGTCCGCCAGACAGCACCAGGACATGATGGAGTTGGCCCACCGTGAGCAGGAAGAGTACATGGCAGAGCTGCGGAGGTCCCAGGAGGAGGAGAGAGAGAGAGACCGTGTCTCAGACCAGATGTTTCAGACCGCCCTCGACAGGCTGACGGTCATCGCCGAGGAGCTGATAGCCCGGTGAGACTCCTCGCAGGAACGTCGGGGCCAGCGTGGCCGCCAAGCTCGTGGCCGGGGAAGAGCATCACACCGCCATGGAGGACGGCCCCAGTGAGCTAGTTAGAACCCCTCCAGGCTCCTCGAGCCGCTGTTCCCCAGGTGTTGTCGTCCCCAAATAACAGACACCAGGGCCACGGTGAACCATCAAAACTCAACTTTATTGTAACACAGAATGGGAGGGGGTAACTGGGACAATAAAGGCACTTTCAACATGTGCTGGCATCAGTCTGTGCTGTGGTGTGGCCTGCTGGGCCTCCTACGGGTCGCTGGGAGCCGTTCCGGGGTCTGTGGGCAGCTGCTGGGAGGGAGCGCTCCTCCTGCGGACTGGCCGTCACTCTCCTGGGCCTCTGATGATGGGGGGGGAATGCCACCCTCACGCCGTCGGTACACCTCTCGATGCAGTGTCACCAGGGCTTCCTGGTGCATGGTGTAGAGGGTCACCATGCGGTTGACTGCGGTGCCGAGCAAGATAGAGACATGATGAGTGCCCAGGGGGCCCCCTCCGCCCGCGCAGCCAGTGCCATCTGGCCGCTGTCCCGCCACGTCTACCTGCACCCCACTGACAGGGTGCAGCAGGCTCACCCCAGAGCACGACCCCCACACTTACAGCGGTGGTCCATGTGGCGCTCCAGGGCCGCAACCCGCTGCGCAAGCCCCGCCAGTGTTAGGCCCTCTGCTCCTGGCATGTGCGGATGGGCCCGGGAGGAAGGTCCTGCCGCATCCCCTGTACCAGAGAGACGTGGCCTGTTGTCACTGTGGCCCGCCATGACAGGCCCGGCCCCCAACCCGCATGAGGAGTGCTCACATTCAGCGGTGCTCGTTTGGGATGCCACAGTTGCTCGGCCCTCCGGCTCGGAGCTGTCCCCCACAGTGTGGACCGCGGCTGGCACGTCGGCAGAGGCCCCCTCCCCAGCATTGGAGGCCTCTGGAGTCGTCACCAGGAGGACGCAGGGTCCTTCTGGCTCTGCTGGTGTCAGTGGCTCTGGGGGAGGGAAGCCAGTTCTGGGGGTCAGCGGCTGGCCCTGTCGATGGCATGCCAACCGCTGGTGTCTGCATTGCTGCACTACCTATGTAGGGCCCCCAGATGGCGAGTGGGCCAGAGGGCCACGGCAGCCAGACCCACAGGCACCGTGCGAGGGGCCATACACTCCCTGTCTGCACCAAGCTGGCCACTGGCGGCTGTGCCCGACCCTTTGAGAACACTCACCTGCAGAGGGTCCTGCCTCAGCTTCCTCCTCCGAAGAGCCATGCACCGCCGTGGGTGGCGCACGGCCTCTCCGCCTCGGGCGCCGTGGCCGGGTCCCTGTGGGAAGCCAGAGTGGACGGGCAGTGGGGATCATACAGTGTCCAGCCATTGGTGGCCCCTGGCACAGCCGCCCACCGATCAGGCCTGCCTGTGGTGACCGGTAGTCCCTGCCCCCTCAACGGCCGCCCTGTGGCCAGCGTTCCGTCTCAGCTGTGTTGGTGTGAGGTAGCCCATAGGTTCCTAGCTGCCAGCTCTCATGTGCTTGTCTCCGTTCAGGACGGATGGCTCCAGAGCACAGTACTGTATGCAGGAGCCACATTGCTCCCTCACAACTGCAGTACCAGCCACTCTCACAGCAGAAGCGTTGCTCACGAGACCTCACAGCTTAAAGGGAGCACTGCCAGAGGCCTGTGTGCCTGGTTGCCACGGGAACTGTGGCCGGGACAGACACCTGCAGGTGCCCTGGGCAGCTGGCAGGCATGACTTGCAGCAATGACCCATGGAGTCCAGGTGGCTCAGGACGCCCCTGCATCCTGGCCACGCCCTCATTCCGTCCCACCCCGTCCCTGGGGACTGCTGGGGTCCAGCCGCAGACCAGCACTACCATCAAGGGCCACAGCAGACCACCGCTGCTTCCGGAGGACAGGCCACACCGTGTATCCTGGGCCTAGGGTTGCCAGGTCCAGGGTGGAAAATACCTAGGGAGTTTGGGGCTGGATGTGGGAGAGCGTGGGGTTTGAGGAGGGGAGGGGTCTCAGCATGGTACAATGCCATGGAGTCCACCCGTCTAAGCAGCCAGTGTCCCCAGGGGAACTGATCTCTGTCAGCTGTGTATCGGATGTGAAAGCAGGGGATCTCCAGGCCCCACCTGGAGGCTGGCAACCCTACCCGGTCCCCAGCCCACAGGTGTGCTGCTGTGCTCTTCCGGCTCCTGCGTGAAACCTGTAATTCCACCCCCAGGCCCCCCCAGCCCCCCCCAGCCCCCCTCACCCCCCCAGCCACCCCCCCTCAACCCCCACCCCCCCACCCCACCGCAGCCGCCCCATACTCACCAGGCATACGCCGATGCTGCCAGGTAGGGCGACCAGCCTGCTCCCACAGGGCACGAAGGAGGTCGAACCGGGGTGGCCTGTGAGAGACTGGTGGGATCCCCTCCCAGTCCTCCATGGCCTCGAAGAAGGCAGCCTTGTCCCTCTTGAACTTGGAGTGACACTGGGCTGCTGTCCTGGGGTAGCCAGCATGGGAGAGGTCTCTAGCCACCTCTCTGAACAGGGACAGGATCTCAAGGTGGGTGCTCCTCATCACCTGTGGCCTTGCCTCCCTGATGTGCAGCCGTCTGTGCAGCAGTTCTACCTCTTCGTCCAGCCAGTAGACCCCGAGGCTTTCAGAGGCCATGCTGGCTGGTCGAAGACTAGCGCAAGAGTGGGTTTGTGCATGTGCGAAAGGGTCCGGGGGCCACGTCGGGCTCCCAGGACCCCTGCAGGCGTCCTCCACAGAAGCCTGTCAAGGATGCCTGCAGTCCCCTCAGCCCTCGAGCCCTGCCCTGACACCTGTGTTGCCAGGAGCTGAGCAGAGCTGTGCAGTCCATAGCAATGCCTTCATGGCATGCTGCCGTCGCCGAGCGGGAGCGATGCGCACTGCCTGGTTTGCGCATGCGAAAACGACCCTGCTGTCAGGCACAACAGGACAGGGGGAGGGGAGACTGCACAGACGGCAGGGGGAGGGGAGCCAGGGGGGATCTGTCAGCTGGGGAACGTGAGGAGGGGCCAGGGGGACTGACATGAGGAATGCAGACTCTGGGGGACCGTCCAATGGAGGGACAGGGGAGCCTGGAGGCACTTCTCCCTGGGATGCTACCATGGCCTGCCCTGTGTTGCAGCCTCCAGCTCATGTCTCCTTGTCTCAGCTCTGGAAGGATGCCTACAGAGCACATGGATTAATCCAGGAGCCGAGGTGCTTGCTCACCACTGTACGGCCAGCCTCCTGCCAGATTGGTTTTCCTGCTTAGAGGACTCCACAGCTTAGAGGGAGCCTTGCTGCCTGCTCTATGCTGGGAAATCGGGGAGGAGAGATTCTCAAGGCCGGCTGATCATAAACAGCACCTGTGTCTCTTTCGCTTTCCCCCGCAGGGGAGTGTGTGAAACGTCTCCTCCAAGGACACTGCCAGGCTGCGGCCAGAGCAGGGGAGGGAACCACATTCCAAGGGTGGGGGCAGCGGCACGCCATCTTCCCCGACAGATCCCAGCTATTGCCCGGGAGACAAGTGTCTCACCTCTCACATGGACGGCGCCCCTTGCCCGTCGGCCACATCTGCTATCTCACACCACTGTCTCCTGGCAGTCCCCACGTGGTTTGCCACCAACCATGCAGCTGCCACAGTTGCAGCAGGACACAGATCACTGTCTGTATGTGAACAGGTGTGCTCTTGTGCACACAGGGCCCCCAACATGGCCCACCCCCACCCCAGCTGCAGTGGTCGGCCCTTGGCAAAGAAAGCACACTGCATACGGCACCTCCCAGAAGCTGGAGCACTGACGGCATATGCATGTGGCCAGGCCTACCGTGCATGGCCTCCGTCCTGCCCCCCCCTGACCATGGCAACACTGCTCCCCGAGATTGGGAGTCCCATCTCCGTGTCCCCCCCTGGCGGTGGCTCCTGTGTTCTGTCCCACTGTCCCACTGAGCAGCCAGCTGGCCAGGGGCCTCCATGGTGCCCATGGGCTCTTGGGGGAAACCCTGCAACTGGCCATGCATCCCTGCCCCCCCACATGCCTCAGCCACCGTCCTGGCTTCCAGGTGCTGCCAGTCCTAGCCCCCGCTGTGTTCATGGGTCCAGACCCCCGGAGCCCGCCTTGTGGGGCTGCCCTCGCTGAGGGCCCATGGGCCCATCTATCCCCCATATCGGCAGTCGACCCACGCCGTTCACCAGGGGGGCCGCAGGGGCCACCCCTTGGAGGACGGTACTGGCTGCCATCCGGCAGCCATGTCCACCCGCAACTCACTGGGGACCTGTGGCCCACCAGACCCTGGTCCCTGTCCACGCAGCACAGGGGGCGTTGGCCCAGGAACAGGAGGAGCCGATTGCCCCTCCAATGGGCCCCAGCCCCTTGGCGGGCGAATCCGCCCCCAAGCGGCTCCCACGTGCCTGGGAACCCAGCCCTCGGCCTCCACTGGCCCACCCCACCTTCCCATTACTGACTCATGCTGGCAGGGATGGCAACACATACATGGCATGCGGAAGCATAGACTTTATTAGGCGTCTGACAACACTACGGCCGGCATTTAACCACATGGGATGCAGCATGACTGTGCCTGCATGGGATGGCAACTGCGCCATCACCTCCACGGGCCAACACTCTTCTTGTGGCACATCAGCAGGCAGGCTGCCTGAGGAGCCAGGCAGTGATGGCCTCCCGCAGCGCGTTGCCCTCCTGCCGGTTCCTCTCCTCGGCCTGGCATGATGGTGGTGGTGCTGCGGGCACGTGAACTGGTGGCTCGTCCCCCGGTTGCTGGATGATGGCATGGCCGCACTCTTCACATATATTGTGCAGTATGACGCAGGAGGCGACCACTGGTCCGAAGTTGGCCTCCTGGACATCTAGCCGTAACCCTAGGCGCCGCCACCATGCCTTCAGGCGCCCGAAGGCGCACTCCACGACGCTCCTGGCGCGACTATGTGCTCGATTGAAGACGGCCTGCCGCCGGCTCAGGGCGCCCTTGTACGGTGTGAGGAGCCAGCTTCTGCTGGGGTAGGCTGCATCAGCGAGCACGAGTGGAGGCACCTGTATGCCCTCAATGGTGACGGTTGGGTGGCCTGGGACAAAGACTCCAGCATCCATGGCCCGGCAGAGGTGCGACTGGCGGAACACGTGAGCGTCATGGTCCTGGCCACTGTTGCCCACGGAGATGTCCATGAACCGGCCCAGGTGGTCCACGGTGCCCTGGAGGATGATGGAGCAGAAGTTTTTCCTGTTGATGAAGTCCGCCGCCTGGTGTGGTGGCGGCCACACTGGGATGTGGCACCCATCCACTGCGCCCACACAGTGTGGGAGCCCCAACTCTGCAAACCCATCCATGACCTGCTGAACAAGGACACATTGCTTTAGACCAGGGGTGGGCAAATGGCGGCCTGGGGTCCACATGCGGCCCGCCACAGAGTTTTTTGCGGCCCGCCAAGACACTTGGCCACTGTCAGCATCTGAGGAGCTGCAGCTTGAACTTATTGACATGCAGTCAGATCACACTGTGAAATAAATGTTTAATGCTGTGACATTAGTTGACTTTTACAAATCTTTGTCTGCTGAAAAGTTTCCATGTATGAAGAAATTTGCTGGGAAAATGTTCTCTGTATTTGGGTCTACATATATTTGTGAGCAAAGTTTTTCTTGCATGAAGATCAACAAGAGTAAATATGGACATTAACAGACATTTGACAGACATTAACTTGCAGGCTATGATGAGAGGCTGAGGACAGACTGGCAATCTGGAGCGGGATGAATGCGGAGGCAACTGCTGCGGGGGGAAAACTCCCTGGGGCTGGCCGTTCACACTGGCCAGTGTATTGCGCAAGGATGCTGTTACGGAGCGTTCATACTGCTGTGGAGTGGCCCCACGTGGGCCAGCCTCCGCAGCTCGTGATAGGGCTGTTTTGGCAATTTGCGCATGTGCGCATGCGCTTATGTGCGCATGTGCACTCATGCGCAAACTGGCAAAACGCTGTGTTCACACTGCCGCCTCCGCTTGCCTCCCGCCTTCTTCCGGTTCACACTGCTTGGAAGCGGGAGGCAAGCGCAAGATGGCCTCTGGACACCGGTTTCCCCCGGTGTCCCGGTAAAGCGAAAGGAAAACGTCTTCAAGACGCGTAAGTACGGAAGGGAGCCGAGGGACAGCTGCGCATGTCTGGACCGGCTCCCTTTCCCTGTTTCCCATGCGGACCTCTCCCGGGGCAGATTGCCAGTCTGTCCTCAGCCAGAATCTCAACAAGCCATCTCACTCCTGATTTCCAAAAAATTGTAGAAAAGTGTGATAGGGTACATTTGTCTCATTAAACGGATTCTAAAATTAAATGTGCTTGCAGCTATAGATGATATGAAATTAGCACAATAAATAAATTGAATAAAACGACCACTATTTTATTTAATTTATATTGATTGATTTCTATTATACAATTTATACCTTTTCTGAAATGCAAAGTTAACTAATGAATGCAATCATTTTAAAAGGTGAGGCCCTCCGCTAACCTCCGCTCCCACAAAGCGGCCCCCGAGCCAAAACAATTGCCCACCCCTGCTTTAGACCCTTTGGTGTGCGGCAGGTGAGCCGCTACCCTGTCCCTACTGCCCGGCCCATGGAGGCGGGCCCATAGCCCTGAAGGCCACATGTGACCCACCCTGGCCACACCACTGGGACTGTGCACCCTGCAGGCACCGGCTTGGCCACTCACCCATCCAGGGGGACTGAGGCATATGGTCCGGGACAGCAGCTCTGCATCCATGGCCCCACACACCTCTGCCACGATGCCCGCGACGGTGGACTTCCCCACTCCAAACTGATGGCTGACCTCACGGTAGAAGTTGGCTCCAGACAGCCACCAGAGGGTAATGGCCACATGCTCTTCTGCTGGGATGGCCCGGCGTAAGTGGGTGTCTGCGTGCGTCACACATCCACAGACACAGTCCACCAGCCAGCGGAACGTCCCCCTAGTGACCCGAAAGTTCTGCAACCACTGCTCATCTTCCCAGACCCGGCACACAAAGGTCTCCCACCAAGTGGTGGGCCGCGGATACACCCACCAACGACGACCACCACCCTCATCAGCCAGGCGGAGAAATCTTCTCGTCTGCAGATGCTGCGAGGCCACATAGCGCCTCAGGAGGACTCTCCACCTGGCCCTGTATCGACGGCGGTGTCACCGTCTCTGCAGCACGAAATGCCTGCGTCTCCACTTCCGCAAGTGCATGACACGCATGTAGAGACGGAGACCAAACATCAGGGCCACCAGCAGCTCCGACTCCTCTGGATCCATGGCCAAGCCTCAGTCCTGCACCGTGGGTACAGGACACTGCCTTGTCATTGTCTGCGGTGCTCGCGGTTCCCTCACAGCAGCTGTCCAGCCCATTGCCTATTTGTGGCCGTGCGCACATGCGCATACCAGCAGTGCGACAAAGCCGTGCAAGCCGCGCAAGCCGCGCGGGCTGGCTACGCGGCAGTGGGAACCCTCCGTGGCAGTCTGAACGCTCCGTATCGCCGCTGATCCGCATTGCTCTGGCCAGTGTGAACGGCCAGCTCCGTGGGTTTTTCCCCCCACTCCAGTTCCCTCCGCTTTGCCTCCGCTTTACATTGCCAGTCTGTCCTCAGCCACCCTGTCTGTGATCTGGATGCTGAAGCAAAGATGCAACATGGGACAGTGACACAGAAGCAATGTCTCCACCTCCACTGGACAAGATAGGTTTTGATTGATCCCCCCCCCCAAAGCTATTGATGTTCAATCAAGCTGAAATTGGCTTCCTCCCAATGCATAATTGTTTCCTGTCTTTGAATGAAAACAATGGAAATCGTTGCCAGCTTGATCCTTGCATCTGGTTTTCTTATTAGCAGTTATAAGCACTTTAAAAAATACTCCAATAGAGAACAGGCTTTAACATGCTCTGTGGGAATGGGAGAGAAGTTAACCTCCATGGGCATCCATGAGGACTAGATGGCTCACAGATCCGATCCAGCAGAGCTCTTCTAATGTTCTTATCAGGAAACTCATAAAACTTGGCAGGGACGTCACCAAATATGTTGCAAAGGACATACTTCTGAAAGGCTACATTCCCCCCCCCCCCCAAATACAGGCTAATGGCAACATAGCATGGTAGCAGGGTTGGGGGCCAGAGGTCAGCAATATTGGACCTGTCATATTGACAGGGACTCCTACCACCAGCACTCCAACATAATTGCTGGATGGAGTTGCTCAGCTTCCTCACTGCCACCTGCATCCCTTTTCTGTTCTCATCCAGCAGCAGCAGCCTCCTTTAAAAAAAAAGAAAGAAACGTCCATCCACCCATCTGGCGAGTCTTTGCTTCCCTCTGGCGCCAATGGGACTGCAGCCTGCAGGGTCTGCTGATCTTGCTCCTCCATAAAAGGTTTCCCTTGCTTGAAGGCCAGTCAAATTGAATCTGTTACCTTCCCACTGAAGTGGTACCTATCAACCTACTTGCAATTTCTTGCTTTCGAACTGCTAGGTTGGCAGGAGCTAGGGCCAGAGATGGGAGCTCACTCCATCACCTGGCACTCGGGTCTCGAACTGCCGAGCTACCAGGAGGAGACAAGAAGAGCTCCAGCAGTTGCTCCCTGTTCATTCACTCATAAGTCATGCACATAACTCTTTCCCTCTCTCTGGGCCCATGGTATGGCGGTGCAGAGAGATGACTGCAACTGCTCTTCCTTCTCAACGCTACTACCATCCTATGGTTACAGGGGGATCAGGCAAGCAAAGAAGCTTCTCCCATGAAGCTATCTTATATAATTAACTTCTGGGCTGGGGTCATGGATCAATGGCTGAGCATTTGCTTGGCATGCAGAAGGTCCCTGGTTCAGTTCCCAGCATCTCCAGTTATAAAAGGATTGGGTAGCACGTGACCTCAGACAGAGGCTCTGAAGAGCCGCTGCCAGTCAGAGTAGACAATACTGACCTTGCTAGAGTAACCATCTTAGGGCATATTAAGGCAAGTGTCTTTCAAGGTCAGTATTGTCTGTTCTGACCAGCGGCAGTTCTCTAGGGCCTTAGGTAGAAATCTACTACCTGATCCTTTTAGCCAGAGGAGCTGGCAACTGAACGTGGGACCTTCTGTATGCAAAACTGATGTTCCATCGCTGAGACATAGCCCCTTGTCCAGTAACAAGGTAATCCCCAGCATGGCTATTGCATGAACAGTCAAATAGAAGCTCAGTTACGTGACAGAGCAATGAAATCCGGTTGAGCCCTGCTGCGACTGCTCCACTCTGCTGACCAAGGTTTATTAAATGTTCCATCTTGCAGACAGCTTAGGATACTGACTGCTCATTCTGGAGCCCTTTCAGTAATGCCTCTGTGTGATAGAATGACCTTCCAGGTGATATTGGAAAAGAGACTGATGTTACTTGTTTTTCAGAGGATGTACAAAGCCAAGTTATCCAGATGGGCATTTTGGTGAAGTTCTGATTGGTTGATTGATGGTCTGGTTTTTCAGACTAGTATTAAGAATATGTCTGAGTTGCTTGATAATAGATAAGGTTGTATTTGTTTGTTTACTGTGCTTTTAGATAACATCGTAACCCACCTTGGGCCCTTGACTTTTCCACAGCCCTTTTGATTTTTTTTTTTTTTTGTAAAGAAATTTTTATTTTTCAAAAAAAAAACATCAAAAATAACACATTTAACCTTATACAAATCCCTTTTTCCATATTAAATAACATTTTGTTCTATTTGTACATTCTATTTTTATCTTGTTTTGGTGGTTTCCCACCACATCTGAAGCATAACACATTTTCCATTTTATTCAAAATAGTAATACTTATATCTATGTTTCGTTTCTGGTAACGGTTATATAGCTTTAAAATACTTATACTTATACACCAATTCTTATTTTCTATACTCTTATGTATTTCTAAATAAAAACAGTTTCATTGTCTAATTTTAACTAACACATTCATATAATATATTTCTATTCCTTTATGCTATTATAACCATGTATAGATATAGTTTTTCATATCCCAATACTTTTCAACATATTCTTTCAAATCTTTCCAGTCTTCCAGAAAGGTCTCTGAGTAAAGATTATTCAATTTTCTAGTCCACTTATCCATTTCAGCCATATATAACAGTTTTTTCAACCATTCCCACACCTCTGGTATTTTTTCATTTTTCCAGTTTTGTGCATACACCATTCTTGCTGTTGTAATCATATACCATATTATTGTCCTTTTCTTTACATTTATCTCTTCTAGTTTAAGTCCTAGCAATAACATTTCAGGCAACTTCTTAAATGTACATTTCAAGATTTTTTCCATTTCTGCATGTATTTTTGACCAATAAGTCTTTGCTTTATCACAAGTCCACCACATATGATAAAAAGACCCTTCTTTCTTTTTACACTTCCAACATTTGTTAGACATATTTTGACCAATATTTGCAATTTTTTTTGGTGTCATATACCATCTATACATCATTTTAAAACAATTTTCTTTTAAGTTATAACACGTAGATATACTCATAGCATTTTTCCATAAAAATTCCCAAGATTCCATTTCAATGTCTTTGTTAAAGTTTATCGCCCATTTTACCATTTGTTCTTTTACCATTTCATCAGCATTAAACCATTTTAGCAAGATTTTATACATTTTAGAAATCATTTTTTTCCCACCTTCCTCCCAAACTTGTTCTATTTCATTATTTTTTTCCCTGAAACCGTGTTTTTTATCACTTCTATACAAGTCATATATTTGTCTATATCTTAACCAACCATAATCAAAATCAATCTGATGCTGCTCCAGCCCTTTTGGTTTTTGACCATACATCAGGACATAAGAAAAGACCTGACCGCTGATTTGATATAGTGGTTAAGAGTGGCGGACTCTAATCTGGAGAACCAGGTTTGATTCCCCACTCCTCCACATTCAGCCAGCTGGTGTGACCTTGGGTCAGTCACAATTGTCTTAGAGCTGTTCTCTTAGAGCAGTTCTCTTAGAGCTCCCTCAGCCCCACTTACCTCACAGGGTGTCTGTGGTGCGGAGGGGGAGGGAAATGAGATTGTAAGCCACTCTGAGACTCTGAGTGATGGCTGGGGTATAAATCCAACTCTTCTTCTTCTGATGAGTCAGACTAGTGGACCATCTAGTCTATCATCCTGTTTCACACAGTGGCCAACCAGTTACTCTGGAGAGCCAACAACAGGGCATGGTTGCCACGGCTTTGCTCAATACTTGTCTACTCACATGATGCTTCAGTAGGTCAGCTGACAAACTGAAACAGATGATTTTCTAGCAAGGCAGATATCCACATAGTTGCAACACAGGTATGGATTTCTCCAGCCTCTACATAAATAAAGCTGTGATCCAAGATAGGATTGTTTAGGGTTGGGAACACTAACAGTGCAATTGTTATACCCTTCTAATGTCATTGAACTCAATGCTTAACATGGCACCAGTGTTCCCTCTAAGCTGAGTTAGTGTGAGCTAGGTCACAGTTTTTTAGCCTCCAGTTCACACATTTTTGTCTTAGCTCAGGAAGGATGACTCCCGAGCAAACTAGTTTACACAGTAGTCAAAACAGTACTTTAATGACAGTATCTCACAAAGTAGAATTTTTGCTCACAAGACTCCACATCTTGGAGGGAGCATTGCATGGCACTATGAAAGATCCAAAGACTGATGTCACATGCATCAATCCTAGGCATGTCCAGGGCTCTTTTTCAGCAGGAATGCACCAGAACGCCATTCCAGCTGGCGTCTGAGCCTGCCCCGCCCCCTCCCTGCCGGGCCTGAGCAGTTTACACTTAAAGGGAAAGTTCCTGCAGAGAACCAGCAGGAAAAAGACCCACCCAGCTTCTGATTCTGAGGAGTTGACTTCCAACGATTGTCAATCTTGTGATGGTAGAGATACTTTTATGTGGTAAAGACCACCTGTTCACAGGATAATTTTACCTGTGGGACAGACTTTGCATGGTAACCACTCCACTGGTACATAATTGCTTGTAAAAAGTATTATAGTGTAATAATTCAGGTGGGTAGCCATGTTGGTCTGAAGCAGCAGAACAAAGTTGGAGTCCAAAGTTTCATCCAAGGTATAAGCTTTTGTGTGCATGCACACTTCTTCCATCTGAAGAAGTGTGGGTGGCACATTAAATTTTATACCTTGAATAAAATTTTGTACCTTGAATAAAATAGTCCACAAACTATACCCATCCAATGCATCCACAAACCTAGAAGAAGAAGAGACTGGATTTATACCCTGCCCTTCACTACCCAAGGGAGTCTCAGAGCGTCTTACAAACTCCTTTCCCTTCCCACAACAGACACCCTGTGAGGTAGGTGGGGCTGAGAGAGCTCTGACAGACACTACTCTTTTTCAAGAACAGCTCTGACAGAACCATGGCTTGCCCAAGGTCATCCAGCAGGTACAGGGCGGAGGAGTGGAGAATCAAACCCAGTTCTCCCAGATTAGAGTCTGCACACTTAACCACTACACCAAACTGGCTCCTACTGTTGTTCTGCCAGTGATCTAGGGTTGCCAACTCCAGGTTGAGGAAATCCCTGGAGATTTGGGAGTGGAGGGTGGGGTTTAGGGGAAGGAGGGACCTAAGCAAGGCATAATGCCATGGACTCCACTTTCCAAAGCAGCCATTGACCTGATCTCTGTAGTTTGGAGCTCAGTTGTAATTCCAGGAGATCTCCAGACCCCACCTGTAGGTTGGCAACCCTAAAAATCATATTCAGCATACTAGTTCTGCAGGAAGGCAAGCTGATTTCCATGGGAACCTAACCTTTAGGAATTGATTTCAATCCAGTGTGGGAATAATTGTTGGACATAAGATATTGGTTCAGGCAAGATTTTGTATAGACGGAACAGAAAATAATGTTTTTATTGGTTTTGTCAAAACTGTTTTGACAACAAGGTAAACAGAATAAGAAGCAAAAGGTGGATGTGGCTGGATGACCACACTTCTGGGAACATTGGGTGTGGCCTAATATGTTAATAAGCTGTGCTGTCGGGGGTGTGGCCTAATATGCTAATGAGTTCCTGCTGGGCTTTTTCCACAAAAAGAGCCCTGGGCATGTCTACTCAGAAGTAACTTCCATGTTATTCAGTTCTCCGAGGAAAGTGTTCTTAAGACTTCCAAGTAAGTGTGCAAACCTAAACAGAGTTATGCTCTTCTTATCCTCTGAAGAATTAGAGTTGAATGAATCCATTAGCACCTCAGAGACAAACACAATTTTGGGCATATAAGCTTTCAAGAGTCTTCTACTAACACAGCAACCCTCCTGAAATTATTCTCTGAAGTCAATGAGGTTAGAGGCATGTCACTCTCTTTAGGATTGCATTGCAAAGAGAACTACTTTTTATTTGCCAGCAATGAGCAAAACTACAACGCAAAAAGGAAATATCCACAACTTAATGTTTGTGTTAGATATAAGTGGGCAGAGAGAGGCAAAAAGTTCCCCCCTTGTCTTTTTTTAAAAAGGAGTTTGGGTTGATTAAAGATTAGGCATGCCCAAGAATCTGCTGGGATCAGCTCATATCTTGATCATCAGCTCATCTGAAGGAGA
The DNA here is from genome assembly GCA_029233225.1 of Lepidodactylus listeri. Lineage (NCBI taxonomy): Eukaryota > Metazoa > Chordata > Lepidosauria > Squamata > Gekkonidae > Lepidodactylus > Lepidodactylus listeri. Next base: position 51,241,740 of record JARCFY010000001.1, on the reverse strand, counting down.
GAGCTGATTGTCGAACTTTTGGGATATGTCTTGACAAAATCAGAAGTTTCGATTTTTGCATTATTATCATGTCTTCTGGAACAATTCTAATGATTTTTCACATCCTCTGCCCAACTCCACACCTTTCGTCTATGGCCACCTCCAATTTTAAAAGACACAAAAGGAAAAAAAAATCCACATGAACTGAAACTTACTATTTAATTGTCACTGTATGCCTTTGGTGTTCGCTTATTCTGATCTGGAATCCATGTGTCACTGTGTTTACTGAAGCCATAATTTATTTTTGCTTGAGCTTATTAGCACTATTATGCTCGGGCACCAGATTTATTGTCCAACGGTAGAAATGTAGAAATGATGTAATGGTGCAATAGCACCAATTTCAAAAAAAGTTTTTTTTTTAAAGGCAACCATGACAAACACTCTAGAGTTTGACATCTAGAACTGCACAAACCGAAGCTTCCACAATTACCATCAAGGCAATCCAATCAGGACCTCACTTTGCCTCTGACTGGGGAAGTCCAGCAAGATAAAGTCACATGACATCATGTTTGTATCACATTTTGCAGCTAAACAGAAGGAGGGTAAGACGGCAGTTACTCTGTGTGTTTCAGATCACATATGCTCCTCAGGAACCATTCTGACCTCCAGTTACTACTAAATACAAGGAAGTGACCATGCTCTTGCAATATGCCAGTATTCACAATTTAAACTGTAATATGTCCAAAACTAGCCTTTTAAACCTTGCAATTAACTTGCTCCCTCACTTTAAACCTCCCCCCATGAAATCTACATGATTTAAGCCCCCCCTTCCCCAGCCTGGATTTTAGAGAATGGTTGGTTATGGAAAATATGTGATCTGACACTTACTACTACAAAAGCTGGCATTTATCATTAATATCCTGCTGATGACCGCAAAGAATTGAAGCTCGACTTTTGTGGTACAAGTGAATTTCTGCCCACTATTTGAATGTCAGTCATTTATCATCTAGCCTTTCAGATTTACTTTTATAGCTGATAGTTGTTTCTTCTTTATTATTCTCTCCTTTCACACACGCGAACATCACAGTAGCTAGCAGGAGTCCCCGTAGTGTTTTTCTTGCGTGCTCTTTTTAAGATATTCGGTGCAAGGGAGTACTAAAATAGCTCTAAACGAAGGCATCAGAAATTCTGGCATAATTTAGCTCCAGCTTGCTTTTTCATTCAGAGATGTTTAATTTTACTAATAGGGAAGGAAGATGGGGGGAAAGGAAGAGATTTGGCTAACAAATTTTGTCCCTGAAGGCAGATTACAGAAATGATAATTATTGCAATGGCATCTTGACTACAAATCCAATAAAATGCTTAGCACAGGCTGCCTGCGTGCAGAGAGCACTACCAAACAAATGGAACCCCTGGGCATTTGTGAGTGTTAGGACTTTTTGTCCAATATTAGTGATAATTTAGAGTTATGGATCTTGCTTTCTGGAAAGAAGAAGCTGCTTCCTCTAGTTTAAAATATTTATTACTAAAGGATAAAGGAAAATGGGATTAGCTACAAAGCATGCTTTCTTAAGAGCAGTATTGTGCTCCGTCTGCACACTAAGCCATCCTACAACAAAGAGAGAGATTACAATGGAGGATCTCTCCTTCTTCTTGACCCCTGAAAGGAAACACCTGATATCAGTCACCAATCAGTACAATAATACCCCTCTAGGTTTCCCAGGCTTGCACTTAATTGGCCAGCTGCCAGGTACTTCTTCCAGGTTAGCCTGAGAAACAACAAGTTACATAGGTTAACCCTATAATGACTAAAATGGTCAGGTCTTGTCTTACATACTCATTTTCCCAACACCCCTTCTCAAGACCTAACATGCAAGTCACTATACATGCATAAACAAAACATTATTCAGCATTAGCATCAAGCAGATTCAACATTTCACAAAGTCTTTCAAACTTGTCTTTGGTCAGTGGCTTAGTCAGGATATCAGCCACCATCTCTTCTGTACGACAATGCTTAATCTCTATCAGCTTTTTCTGGTACAAATCTTTAACTAATGCACATTTAATACCAATAGATCTACTTCTAGCAGTCGTGCTCTCTTCCTTACATATTGTTATACAAGCTTGATTATCCTCTAACATGAGTATAGGTACAGGTGCATTTATCCCAAAATCTTTCAACATATTAAAGATCCATTCAAGTCTGCTGCAGACACTTGCTGCTGAAATCCACTCAGCTTCTGCTGTGGATTGTGCTACAACAGTTTGCTTTCTACTAGTCTAGTCTTATAAGTCCATCTCCATAAAAAGAATAGGTATCCACTGGTAGACTTGTAGTTGTTCATTTCTTCTCCCCAACTGGCATCCATGTAGCCGACTAGTCTTGGTTGTTCAGTTGGTTGTTCAGTCTTAAGTCCATTGTTCCTCTTAGATAACGTGCCATCTTCTTTATTGCACTCCAATCATGGTGATTTGGCAAACTTACTTTTCTGCTTAGAAATCCAACTGCCGCTGTAATATCTGGACGTGTTGATTTGTTCAGGTACAAGAGCTTTCCAACAGCCTCTCTGTATCCTCCTATGTCCTTTAGTGGTGTGCCATCCTTTTCCTTCAGATATCCGGGTTCAAGTGGGATTGATGATGCTTTGCAGTTCTTCATGCCAACAGATTCAATAAAGTCCATAATCTTTCTTTTCTGGCATAAAAGAAAAGTTCCATCCTAAAGTCTCTCAATTTGCATCCCGAGGTATTGTTGAACATCTCTTAGCTGTTTGACTTCCACTTCCTTATTCAATCCATCAGCTATTGCTTTGATGTCTCCTCTGTTTTGGCAAGCCATGATCAAGTCATCAACATAAACAAGAACATACTGGTATTGTCCATTTCTGATTCTAGTGCAGAGACAAGGTTCAGCTTTCCCTTGCTTGAAGCCTTGCTTCTTTAAAAGTTCAGTAAGTTTGTCATACCAGGCCTTTGCTCCTTGCTTTAGGCCATAGAGTCCCTTATTGAATTTGTAGATGAAATTTTCTTGACCTTTGACCTTGAAACCTTCAGGTTGTTCCATGTAGATTTCCTCAGTTCTCAGATGAGAAAAGCAGTCTTCACATCAAGATGCCCTACTATCATGTTCCTAGATGCTGCGACACTTAGAAGTGTTCTGAATGTTGCTTGGTCAGTAACTGGAGCAAAAGTTTCAAAATAGTCAGTCCCATATTGCTGTGAGTAGCCTTTAGCTACTAAACGTGCTTTGTATAGCTCCACAGTTCCATCTTCCTTGTGCTTTATGTTGAAGACCCATTTACATCCAACAGGCTTTCTGCCTTGAGGTAGTTGAGTGAGAGTCCAGGCCTCCTTTTCGCTAATGAACAGCAGCTCCTGTTCCATTGCTTCAAGCCATCTGCCTCTTTCACTCACAGGTAAGTTGCAAACTTCCTTCCAGTTCTTGGGTTCTTTTGCAGGTTGCACAAGTTCACAAAATCCATACTTCTTTGTAGATTGTCCCTTAGTGCTCCTTTCTGATCACCTTGCACCGGGTGTGGGTTCTGCCGTGGGTTCAGCTGCTTCCTCTGGTGTGGCCCCTGCTTCCCCTTCTGTTTCAGTAGTTTCCTCAGAAGGTGGACCTGCTGCTTCCCCTGCCAGTTCCCCAGCCAGTTCACCAGCGGCCTCTACAGGTAGCCAAGCAATGAACTCATCAGGTGCAGTCCCAGGCATCTTTGGATCAGCTGCAGTGGAAACACTAGGCAATACAGTCTCATCAACAAAAACAACATTGCGTTCCTCAACTGTGTGGGTTTGTGGGTCATATATCCTGTATTCTTTTCCTCCAACAGGATACAGTAAGTCCAGTTTCAGTTCCTCCAACAGGATACAGTAAGTCCAGTTTCAGTTCTGGGATCAAGCTTTCCCCTTTTCTCCTTTGGTGTGTGTGCATACCCTTTTGCACCAAAAGCTTTGATATTTTAGACCAGGCTGTTTCCCAAACCAGGCCTGAAAAGGAAAAGTTCCTGTAATCTTTGAAGGTATTCTGTCGTGTAAGTACACTGCTGTGTTCAGAGCTTCTGCCCATAAACCGTTTGGCAGTCCTTGCAGCGTTCTGTTTAATCTCTCAGATGATCCATTCTGCTGGGGTGAATATGCAATGGACACTTTATGTTGAATTCCTTGCTCTTGTAGAAATTGTTTGAGTTCAGCATTACAATATTCACCACCTCCGTCTGTGAGTAATCTTTGAGGTGCTTTGCCAAATTTATTTTTAACTATAGCCACACAATTTTTAAATCTACGCAGTGTTTCATCCTTACTTTTTAGTAGATACACATATGTGTATTTTGTTTTATTCTCTGTGGAAGTAACAAAATATTTGCTCCCACCCAGGGATGCAGGCAATGGCCCCACAAGATCACTGTATACAGTTTCCAGAAATTCCTGATTCTGCGCTGGATGTTTGCCAGCATAACATGGGTTTTCCCCTTTCGCTCTGAGACATGTTTCACATCTAGTTTAATTCTTTTCACAATTCACAACAGGTATTCCACATTCTTTTAACAACTTCTCAACAGATTTCAGATTTCTATGTCCAAATTTAATATGCCACAAAAATAAACATTTCTCATGGTCACAAACAACATCACTAGTCTGGCAAATCTGTTCCTTATCATCAACAGCAGGATCGACATCAAAAGTCTCTGTTTCCTCATCACAGGCTACAAGGTAATGTAACCCATTTCTCTCTTCCACTTTAAATTCAAGCTTCCCATTCTCAGTAGTAACCTTACTCCCCTGCTTTCTTTTGAGCAGGACAGTATGTTCAGTGTCCATAAGCCTTTTTTTGAAATTAAATTGTCTACGGCATCAGGTGTGTAAGTAGTATTTTGCAATTCCATATTTATTAATTCACCATCTGTGGTACACAATCTCAATTCCACAGTCCCAGCACCTTTCACATCTAGCAATTCTCTGTTAGCTTGAAAAATCCTTGGTTTGTTCTCAACATCCATGTTACAAAACCAGTCTTTTTCTTTACAGATATGGATGCAGGTGCCAGAATCAACCAAAAACACTTTCTTATTGTCTTTGTTAAAATCATCAGTGATTCTAAAAGCATGATCTCTGCTCTGTGTCTTTGCAGCAAACTTTCCTCCTCTGTGCTGTGCATGCGAAGCGTGATCTCTGCCCCTCCCATAATGGCTTCCCCCTCCACTCACTGGTTCTTTGTTAGCCTGACCATGTGCACCTGTGGCTCTTTGTCCTTGGGGCTCATCATCAGACGCATACTTAGAAGGGCAGAATTTTGCAAGATGATTTTCCCCACATATAAAACAATCTATTTTCCTTTTAAATTTCTGTCCATGCTTTAGGCTCAAAACAGACATTTCATCTGACAAAGCATCTTTTCCACCTCTGGAATCAAACTCCTCTTCAAAGGCTGACAACAAACCGTGTAGCATCAAATCCTCTTGTTGCCTCAAAACCATAACCAATGACTTATAAAAGACTGGCAATGCTTTAAAAATTGTAGAGATCATATCACTCTCTTCAGGCATCTTGCCCAATTCTTTTAACTGATTGTGAATGCCCATCAGCTTGTTAAGTTCTTTTGGCAAATAGTTTCCTTCCTTCACTTTAAAATCAAAGATCTTTTCTTTCAAGGAGTAAATTTTACTTTTGGTTTGCTTCTCATATTTCCCCCTTAGGTAAAAGCAGGTGAAATAAAAATCCAAAATGCCAAATACAAAACTGATCACCAGCATGAGTGAAGGGACATGTCACCCTCCTTGTCCAATTTAGAGGTTTTATGGGTGTGAGGAACACTACTGACTTAATTGTTTCCCTCCTGGTATTGTAGATTTAGGCCACAATCCCAGACGCCATTTTAGAAATGCCCATGTGGATTTTCCTTTTTTTTTTTTTGAATTGCTGGAGACTCTGGCACTACAGGTTCTCTATGGTACTACCTGGCCACCCTAGCCATCACTCAGGTGAGCAGTGGGAGGAAAATGGGAGGGGCAATGCAGCTGACATTTTGATATCCCTTCTGGGTGAAGATCTGAAAGTGAATCCACTTTCCTCCACCGTGATGGTCTAGGAACTGACCAGATCTCTATGGTATTTACCACAGAGTATGGGACATTCCTAGTGTGTTGGGGGGAGTGATGTCACTTCTGCATTTTCACTTGGAGGGGCCATCAAAGTGTCAGCAACACATTCCCCTCCCAAGCCCTACCCCTAAACAACTCATGGGGAACACAGGCTCTGGCCTGGAATTCCCAGTGCAAATACCTGCCAGCAAGGCTGTCCTGCCTCAGTGCCATTGCAGTTGCTCAGCTATAATCTTCAGTGCCATAGTTATGCCAGTGCTTCTGTGTATCAACTCTCCACTCTTGCTGCCACTATGCAGCTTCTCATACAGGTCTCACTGTTTCATCACATCACCTGGCCCTTGTTCCCGCTAATAGCCACCATGGCAAAAACCTGGGCATGGGAGGCAAGGCTGGCTTCAACAGAGGCCACTCAGCCTCCCTGGAACCCCCTCCACATGCAGGGGACTACATGGGGTACAACATGGAGCAGTGGGAGGAGGGAGTCAGCAGATATCCCCCATTCTAATGTGAACAGAAACGCTAGCTGCAAGAGTAGAAGAGGAATTGGGATCCAACTGCGTAATGCTAGAATGTTTTCCTTTAGCTTATAATGTATTAATGCAAGTGAAACATTCTGCTTGATCTAGAACAAGGTGCAGCAGAGTTTCTTTCTTCAGTGCAGTGAATAAGCTGTGCAGCCTCTTGCTGTGTTTTTACATTGCATTAGACAAGTATCTGTTGTTTCCAGCTGTTTCTCTACTTGGGTTCCAGTCCTGACATGCCTGCTTTCTCTTATTTTCCTTTAGCAATTGGAATTAACGCAGTGAGACTTTGGTCATGCAACAAATAAATACATGCAACAAATAAATAAATACAAATACAAAAGAAAGAAGGCTCAGTGGTTTTCTGACTGAAGTCTCCATCTGCTGCTTAATTAAAAAGAAGTGCTAACATCACATAAGGTAGTTTCATTCTGTTGGCTTCCACCATGTTTGCTTAACTGGGTTATAGAGATGTTGTCATAATTCCTTTAAGTCCACAGTTCTGAAATGTCTTCATATGGTATCCTGTGATCAAAATGAACTCATTTTTCTCCAGTCAGCTCTTGGCAGATATCCAAATATCAGTATCTCTCTACAGATGACATTGCATGCATTGGAATTAATGTGTGTAGATGGGAAGCAGACATGAGCATAATGGGTCCATCTGCTGCTTACATGCAATTTCTGGTTCATGTAACAGTAATGATAATTATAATGATAATGATATCATATGCAGCATGTGTAGTATAGCCAGGAGATCCTAAGATTGTCTGGGAGCCAGAAGTTCTAGCTTCTTTTTCTAGACTTGTTTTTAAGGTGCGAGACATTTCAGAGGTGGTTTGCCATTGCCTGCCTCATGTCACATCCCTGATATTCCTTGGTGGTCGCCCATCCAAATACTAACCAGGGCCAACCCTGCTTAGTTTCTAAGATCTGATGAGATTGGGCTAGCCTGGGCTATCCAGGTCAGGGCATAATCACAGAGTCTACATGTATGCAAAGTGTATATATGGACACACCCTCTTTGTGATTAGAAACGTTGCTCTTTTTTTAAAAAAAATGTTTCCAGATCATGGGGAGAAAGCCTGTACGTGTACACTTCCTGCACAAGTAGACTGTGTTCATGAGCATAGGCAAGGGGCAGGGCCAGCAGGCTCATGTATGCCTTCCCCTTTACATTTGCAGATTTCAATGTGCATATTGTCTTTGAAATGGTTCCACTCACATTCAGATTAAAAGCCAGAGATGGTTAAAATGGGTGAGCAGAGTTGGGGAAAAGAAAAGTCTGTTCTTGCAGTCCCTGTGTTAGAACAGGGAAAGCACTGCCCACAAGAAGAACTCCCCTCTCTATGAACTGATAGTATCAAATTGTTGTTCTCACAACCGTTGTTGAAGCCACAGAACTTTCTTAACAAAAGTTCATATATATATATATTTTTTAAATCTCCATTTCCTTGGGGTGGCCAGTCCTGTGTTCAGTATGTGTCTCATTAAAAATATGTACACTGAATCATCAGATCATTACAAAAAGTCCTCAAATGCCTACAGGAAGTTGAGGGTTGGTGTCCAACCACACAATTTCTCTGACAGCACACCTCCAATTTGCCCCCTATGGTGTTCCTGAGGGTCCACTGAACCCCAGTAACAAAATCTGGGAGGGGAGAACCTCAGTGAGCTTCAAGAAGAGGAGAGAATTGGTAGAAATTGCCACCCCCTCTCAGTGAAGTGCCCCCAAGTCTTTGGAATGGTGTGGTTGGGTCCTGAGATGCTCAAGAGAAAGGGAGGCATGTAAATGTTTTAAATAAATTAAACTAATGTAATTACATGCTGAAATCCTATGCACATTTATCTGGGAGTAAACCCTATTGAATAAAGTACCTTGGTATGATAAATGAATCTAAAGGTGAGAGCTGTGCATCAGGGACATTCCTAGTTAAAGTCTCGCCTCAGCCCTGGAATCATAGAGTTGGAAGGGACCTCCAGGGTTATCTAGTGCAACCCCCTGCACAACGCAGGAAATTAACAAATACCTCCCCCACACACACACCCAGTGACCCCTGTTCCATGCCCCGAAGACGACAAAAAACCTCCAGGATCTCCAGCCAAACTGGCCTGGAGAAGAATTGCTTCCTGACCTCAAAGTGGTGATCAGCATTTCCCTGGGCGTGTAAGAAAGGGCCACAAGAACTAAGCACTGATGCAACCCTCCCTGCCCTCCCTCCCATGATCTGCCTTCAATTCACATGATCAAATCATTAGCTTGGCCCCTGGAAGCCAAATCCTCAGTCCTTTTGTAATATGTGAATACTAGTATCAGTCTACTTTGTATGCCTGTTGTAAGGATAACTTAAATGGATGTGAAGTGCTTTGCATAATTTACATCTATAAATGCTAAATATTATTTTATACCAAGGCACATTTGGAGCTGAACCGCCTGTTCCCCATTTGTTCCCATTTGCTTGGAATCAGCATCCTTTCAGCACTTCCACTTGGTCTCATTAAGAAATTATCATAAAATGCCTCCAGTAGATATATGTTAATTGCACTACTCTGTCCCTCTTTTTGCCCAGCCTCCAATGCCCTTTTCTCCAAGGAATGTGAAACAGCCCATAGCAACAGACAGCAAAGAAGGATTCTATCCATAAGAATGGTGACAGATGGGATAAACAGGTGTGAGGAACATCTGCTACTTTATAACCCAACCTATACGCAGCAGAAATGCATGTAGGTCTCTCCCTTGACTTTAGCCAAGTATGGATTAGGCCTTCAAAAAAAGTCTGTTTGATTTATCCGGATCCTTTAAAAAAAATATTCTGTTTGGCATCTGGAATATTTAACATCCACTGTGCTCTTGCAATATGAAGCCAGGAGAACCATATTTACCTTTGGAATAGATAGCACATATCCTCGTAGGAAGGAGAGATGTGCAGTTAGAAATTTATCACTGAACATTTAATATAAAGACCATATATAAATATAATAAATCTCCCAAACTAAAACAGAATTTCTTTCTGACATGTTTCTGACATTTGGAAGCAGTCTCAAATGTTCTGTTCTTACATGAACTTTGCCATCTGCAGAAAGCGGGGAGTAATGGGGAGGGAGAGAAAGCAATTTAGCTGATATGTGCCTGACAAGGATGTTATCCATCCAGAACTGTTAGTCCATCTTCCTACCAAATAAGATTATCCACAGTGTTTGAATTTTTGTGCATGGTGTTTCCACTTTAACCAATCATTGCACCAGTTAACTGGTTTGATGGATAGCTTTCTGATTCTTTATAAGCACAGGTCTTGAGTTTGCATAAGCATGGGAAATTATGGTATGAAAAATGGTGGAACATACATGTCACACCTATTTTGCAGTCACTCGAGTAGCTACTGATCAGTTACTGGGTTCAATTCAAGGTTCTGGTTTTCACCTACAAAGCCCTTTACAGCCTTTGATGCCCATACCTAAATGACTGCCTATCCTACTGTGCTCCTCCACAACAGCTCTACTTATCTGAGCAAAGTCTTCTGCAAACAGGTAAGGTCAGCAACTAACTGTTCTGCACATTCTCTGTGGTAGCTCCCACCTTGTGGAATGGCTTACTTAGGAAGTCAGAAAGGACCCCATGCATAGGCGTCAACTTCAGGGGGACTGGGGAGCTGGAGCCCCCCCCCCCCCCGAACTTTTCCAGGATGTTCTGAGCCTCTTCCGGAGATAATGGCCTGTAATGTCTCCGGCCCAGCCTCAGCCCCCCCCTCCCCCCAAATTGGAAAGTCTACACCCTTGGCCCCATGCTTCTATCATTTTGCAGAATGCACAAAACATAAACTTTCAAGAGGGCATTCTTACAAAGGGGCTAGAATTGTAACATAATGGAACAACTCAGAAAGTTGCTTTTATATCAGAATAGGATTGTAGTATGTCGCAATGCTCACTACAAGTATCACCTTGTTCTACTACATTATTCTACCTTTGTAACCCATTTAAAAGGCCACTAGGGCATGCTGGGCCTTTTAGTTTGTTTGCATTGTTTTCCAGTTCTGTTATCTTGGTCCTACATCATCATCATCTTCATCATCATAATCATCATCTAAATTATACCCTCCCCTCCCCATCAAAAGCGGGCTCAGGGTAGCTTACAGATATTTCATAAAATACAATTAAAGCCAATCATAATATATATCATAAACATAAATGCCAATTATTAAAAAGATAGTTAAAACAATTGAATACAGTAAAGAACGCTGGAACATTATTAAAAAAATGGGTGCAGAATAATTTATAATTTGCCTTAGGTAACCATATAATTCCCATACACACCAGTGCAGTTTGATCACTTTGTTGTATGGTGGGTACAGGCTAATGCAAGGATGCAGGCTGCAAATGTGATAGAGCCAGGGCCTAGGGACACTCCTAGGTGCATAATGCGGCTCCTTAGTCAAATGCCTGGTGAAAGAGCTCCATTTTGCATGCCCTGTGGAACTGTAAAAGGTCCCACAGGGCCCTGATCTCTTCTGGGAGCTCATTCCATCAGGATGGAGCCACCACCAAGAAGGCCCTGGCTGTTGCCAGCCTGGCATATTTGGGGCCTGGAAGGGCCAACTGATTTTGTGCCCCTGAACACAGTGCTTTCCGGGGAACATGTGGGGAAAAGCAGTCCCTCAGGTATGCTGGACCCTGGCCATAAAGGGCATTAAAGGTTAAAACCAGCACCTTGAAATGAATCCAGTGTGCTATCAGCAACTAGTGCAGTGCCTTCAATACAGGCTGGATCATTACAGGCTGGATGTGCTCCCACATGGGGACACTCATCAGCAGCCTGACTGCCACATTCTGCACAGCTTCCGGATTTGAGACAAGGGCAGCTTCATGTAGAGAGTGTTACAGTAGTCCAACCTCGAGGTGACCATCGCATGGACCACTGTTGCCAAGACATTGCGTTTGAGAAAAGGAACCAACTGCCTACTCAGACAAAGATGATAAAAGGCTGACCTGGCAGTGGCTGCCACTTGGGCCTCCATTGTTAAAGGAGGCATCCAGTAGCACTCCCAGACTCCTAACCTCTGATGCTTTATGCCATCTGATTGGATTGTTTTCATATTGTGTAATATGTTGCAATCTCAGCAAGAAAGGTAGGCTATAAATGAAGTAAATACATAAATCCCATCCCTTTTGCCTGTGAGCTCTATTTTGGATGAAAAGAAACCCCGCCTCCCCATTGAAAGATATCAGAAAAGGAGTGAAAATGGCACTCAGAAACTATTCATGCATCCACTTGCCCACTCTATAAGATGGATTTTTATTGACTATTGAACAGGAATATTTGCTCCTATCTTTCTTGAATTTGGGAGAAAGGATACCTTCACTGAGGGATACTGTAGTGGAGAAGGGGACTTACAAATACATTAAAATCCATGGACACAATTGGGAGATTGATTTCGTAAGAAAACTACTTTTTAATAAAACCCCAAGGTAGCTTTCATTTTTTTTTTGGTGACACACTTTCAGTAGAGGCATTATGCAGCTCTCTCATAAGCACCATCTTATTGGAATGATTGAGTTGTTGAGGAGAGTGAGAGTCACAATGGAGAGATCAAAGTCATTCTCAGTTATGTACTCTTCCGTGTTTGGGAGTGGGTGTGACTCCAGTGCTTTGCATGCATAAAGTTCCAGGTTCTAGCCTCTGGCATTTCCAGTAAAAGTGTTGAAGTAACAAGGGCTAGGAAAGATAATCTGATCGAGACCTTGGAGAGTTGCAGTGTGGAAGACCCAACAGCCTAGGGATGTGCACTTGGGTGGGGGAAGAGTATTTTTTGGATTTCAGGAACAGTTTCCATACTGGGATTCTGGGTTATTCAGGTCCTCGATACTGTTCTGGGATTTAGATTTGGGGCTGTTGTTTTTTGAAATTATGGGGATCTGTTATTCCCTATGGGGGACTCTTTGGTGGGTAGAGTGGCTTCTTCAAGCAAATTGTGCACTAATGACTCCCCCCCCCCCAATTTCTCAAGTGAATACGACCAAAAGGTCAAATTCTACAGGACTCTAAACAAGGTGTTCCTAGCAATCCTTTTTGTCTACTTTGACAGCTTATCCTTTAAAAGATCATAAGTGCTGTGTAAACAGGTCATGGACTGTGAAGGGTTAATGCCTCACAGAGCCAGGGAGCCTTGAGTGACAGGCTGCCTAAAGGAATTTCATTGGTTAATATGAGTTGAGCAGAGAGAGGTGTCAGAACTGAATGCTGAGGAGAATTCAGTCTGAGTCTAGCCCTGACTGAAAAGAGTTGGGTATTGATGGTTTTTGTGTTTAGCCCTGACTGAGAGCAGTTTAACTTAGACAAAGAACTAGGAAGGCTGTCCGGAGGAGTGGGTAGGTTGATGAAGACTCCCATTCAGGCCAGAAAAAGGGGTAGATCTTCTAGTGAGAGAAGAAATTCCCTACCCATTTAAAAAAGGGAGATAGCTCAAAGAGTGAAGTGATCCCTGGTCTGGTGTGTTCAGAGATTGCCTTCTGAAACCTGAAGAGTCAGTAAAGCTCCAATTCCAATTCCAATAACCTTTATTGGCATAACAATAACTTAAAAAAGAAAAAAATACCAATACAAATCAGCCGATGTGCCAACAAAGAGAAACAATCAGAGTACAGTGATTTGTAACATTGTGTACTGTAATAATAATAATAGGGCAAAGTGATAAAAGTTTGGAACAGTAATCTGGAGTATCACAATAATTAAAACAGTTGCAGTAAGAAACTAAACTATCCAAAGAGAATAGATATAGCTTATCTCTCTCGCTCCCTATCCACCTCCTTTCTTCTTCCTCTTCCCTCTTTTCTTTCCACTTTTCCTTGGCCCCTAAGTACATTTGCCAGGAACTCTGCCACCTGCTCAGTAACTTCAGGTTTTTGTCTGCTAGCAAGAATTCAATACCTCTATTGGTTACGGCCTTAGACAGTTGAAGAAGAGGGCTAATTAATTGTAAATGTAGCAGAGTAAACAATGGGCAGTTTAAAAGGATATGCTGAACCAAGTCAGGTTCTTTGCAGAGACATCTGCAGAATTTTGCCTCATAGGGGATACCCTTGTATCTGCCTGTGACCATGGCTAGAGGAAATATATTGAATCTGGCCAGCATGAATGCTCTGCATTGAGAAAGGATTGTTAAGCTTGAAAAGTACTGAGCCATAGCATTTTGAGGGAAAGTAAGACCCAGGAAACGAGGGGAACAAGTCCCCTTTGCTCCAGCTTTTATTAATTGTAAATCAATATTCTGAATTCTCCTCTGAATTATTTGGAATATATAGATTTCATTGGAATTGGCCAGGGAGTCTGAATCAATACCTAAGAATTTTCTCCCATATTGATTGGGACCATTTAGAAACATATGGATCAGCAGTTAAAAAAGCAATAAGACTATTTGGATGAGGTTGAAAATAAAGATGTAACCAATACTTGGTGGTAGCAATCCAAGCTCTAGATTCTATGGTATAGAGACCCAACTCAGCACACAAAGTAAATTAACTAACTGAGTTGGGAATGCCAAGAATGTGATGCAGAAAGATTGCATTAACTCGTTCAACCTTTTTATTAAAGTCTTGAATCCACACAGGAACCCCACACAGTAAATGAGGATTCACTGTAGCTCAAAAAATTCATAGGGTGGCCGGGACAAATTGATTACCTTTTTGGTAGTGAAAATCGGTTATAGCAGCCATCTTGTTCTCAGCCAGGCTAAGAGAGTGTTCCCAATGCATGGACCATTTTAGATTATAATGAAAGAGAATACCTAAGTATCTAAAAGATTTAACTTGTTCAATTTCTCTTCCATCAATCTTCCAGACAGAACACCTCCGTGATTTAGAAAATACCAAAATTTTAGTCTTATCAAAATTAATAAATAAAGAGTTCTGGTTACAGAATGAGATAAATGCTGATAGGGAGAGCTTTAATCCTACTTTAGTAAAAGAAAGAACCACTGCATCGTCCACATATAATAAGATAGGAACTGGGATTGAATTTAATTTGGGAACATGTCCATCAATTTTAGCCAAATAGGAAGGGAGATCTGAAAGGAAAAAAAATTAAATAAAGAGGGGGCTAAAATGCAACCCTGCGTAAATTTCATTTCTCTAACACTTATCAAGTTATATTTGATGGCAGAGGTTCCTTAACACAAAAAAATCCCTGTAACCAGTAAAACTCAAGAAAGTGTACTGGTGTGTTTAGTGAAGGAATCTGGGAACTGGATAGTGTACCCCTTGCCTTCTGGAATCCAAAAGAAACAGTTAAGCTCAAGAAAGTATACTGGAGTGTTTAGGAAACACTGAAACAAAAGCCTCTTACCTTAAAGATTGTAAGACTGTGTGAAAAACTTAAGAAATACTCAATTGCTCAAAATATATGAACTACAAGCACGT
Source organism: Lepidodactylus listeri (assembly GCA_029233225.1). Lineage (NCBI taxonomy): Eukaryota > Metazoa > Chordata > Lepidosauria > Squamata > Gekkonidae > Lepidodactylus > Lepidodactylus listeri. Next base: position 51,226,730 of record JARCFY010000001.1, on the reverse strand, counting down.
GGACCTGTGATACTTGCGGGGGGGGGGAGGTGAGCCTCTCTCCCCTCCCTCTCCCTGCCCTGCCCCACAGCGCTCCGGGCCTCTGCCCCTCCCTCCCCGAAATTGGTAGCAACAGCGGTGGCGGCAGCAAGACCTGCCGTGCACCGGGCCTCTCCCTCCTCCCTCCCTGAAATTGGCAGCAATGGCAGTGGCGGCAAGATCTGCCACACACTGTGCCTCTTCCCCTCCCTCCCCCTTCTCGAAATCTGTGGCAACAGTGGCGGCAGCAAGACCCACCACGCGCCGGGCCTCTTCCCCTCCCTCCCAAAAATTGGCAGCAACAGTGGTGGTGGCAAGACCTGCTGTGTGCCGAGCCTCTTCCCCCTCCCCCCGTCCTCCCCAAAAACAGTGGCAGTGGTGAGGCCTTGCCACGCCACCTCCCACCCCCTCCCCAACAGTGGTCAAACATTCTCTGTGCATGCGCAGAGAATGTTTTAACTTTTCAGGGGATTTAAAGATCTCCCCAAAATTTTTTAGAATTTTTTGGATTTTTCTGCAAAACCTCCCTGCCCCCCAGATGCCCCCGCATGGATTTAGGTATCTGCACGCGGGGGACGCCTTCGCTATTAGTATATAGATAGTCTGTGCTTACACTGATTTATCTCAGGGTTCATTATTAATTTACCTCAGATATTTTACCCCTGATTTCACCTGACCTTTTCTCCTCTACATTGAATAAAATATTTTGTTATTTTTAAACTTTAAAAAGTCTCTTGTGTGCAGTTTCAGTAATTTAAGTTAAAGGGGTGATCTTGTCCATTCCCTTAGGATCCTGGGATGAGCCAGCAGCAAAATATCATACTGTGGCAGAGTGGGACACCCACAGATCTTCAGAGAGGAAGAAACTAGATAAAATGGCTGCTCAGTCAGAAAGGGTGAGAAAAACAGAGGGAAAATTCTGCCTCTGAGGGAGGGAAGTGGGTGAAGTCATCATATCTACATTTTTTCCTATGGGGGGAAATTCCATGTTTTCTCCAGGGCAAAGAAGCCAGTTGGCAAGCATACAAAAGCAACCACTAGGCAAAAGTTTCCAAGTGTAAACAGAAATAACATTAAACCAGAACATCACAGCAGAACTACAGGTCAATATAGGCAAGTCCAACAAAACCGATGTCAAACCAAAGAATGCAAGCCAAACCAACTTATGCAAGGGACACAGAACCAATATCAAACCAACGGGGACACACAAACCCTTTAAAATTTTTAAGCAAAATTTAGAGACAGATAATGCAAAGTAGTTCAAAATTATTTTAAAAGCCAAGAGAAGAGAACACCCCCCCCCAAAAAAAGTACAAGCCTTTTAAACCCCTTTAAAAATTGTGTAAAACAAAACAAAGGAAAATGTTTTTAAGAACAATCACCAGAAAGAAAACAAAGGTTTCTTTCCCTTCCCCACCTACCACCGTCCAGGCAAAACAAATGAACAAAAAACACAGCAAGACTTGAAATAATATTTTAAACAATATTTTAAAACAAAGTCCACTGTGTGGGAGATGTCCAGGCACAGAACTAGAAGAAGGTCTTCCCAGGCAGGAAGCAGCAGAAATTCAAGGTACAGACCACAGCAGCACCACCAGGACTGCAAAAAATCTGTCCCTGAAATGGAGTTAGCTGTATATCAGGTCTGTTCTTTATACTCTTTGTCGATGCTCGGAGAGCCATGGAGCCATGTTCAGAGAGCAATGAAAAAGAAGAAGAGAAGAGATTGGATTTATACCCCACCATTCACTTGGAGTCTCAGAGTGGCTTACAAACTCCTTTCCCTTCCCCTCCCTCCAACAGACACTCTGTGAGGCAGGTGGGGCTGAGAGAGCTCTTTCCCAAGATGTCCTTGAGAGAACAGCTGGTACAGAGCTATGGCTTGCCCAAGGTCATCCAGCAGGTGCAAGTGGAGGAGTGGGGAATCAAACCTGGTTCTCCCAGATTAGAGTCCGCACACTTAACCACTACACCAAACTGGCTCTACCACTACACCAAATGAGAGAATCCTTTATCTATACAACAGTCTGACTCAGTTTAAAACAGCCTTGACTATGCCAGAAAAACATAACTTCAAGTAGGGTTTCTAGCTGGGAAGGTATTGGGGGGGGGGGATATTTGGAGGTGGAAAAAATATAGGGAAAACATCATTGGGCAACACTGTTCCTCAGCTAGGGTTGCCAATCTCCAGATGGTGGCTGTAGAATCCTTGCTATTTCAACTCATCTCCAGGTGACAGAGATCAGTTCACCTGGAGAAAAAAAATGGCCACTTCAGAAGGTGAACTCTATGGTATTATACCACACTGAAGTCCCTCCCCTCCCTAAACCCTGCCCCCTCAAGCTCCACCCCCAAAATCTCCAGGTATTTTCCTACCCAGAGCCAGTCTGGTGTAGTGGTTAAGTGCGCAGACTCTAATCAGGGAGAACCGGGTATGATTCCTCACTCCTCCACTTGCACCTGCTGGATGACCTTGGGCAAGCCATAGCTCTGGTATAGCTGTTCTTGAAAAAAAGCCGTTTCTGTCAGAGCTCTCTCAGCCCCACCTACCTCACAGGGTGTCTGTTGTGGGGAGGGGAAGGGAAAGGAGTTTGTAAGCCGCTCTGAGACTCCTTTGGGTTGTGAAGGGCAGAGTATAAACCCAATCTCTTCCTCCTCCTCCTCTTCTTCTATCTGCACCCCACCCTGTTTTGCTCCCACCACTCTTTTTCAGTGCAGGTGGGGCCCAGGTCTGAGGGGGGTTGCCAAACCCCAGGGGAGTCCTGGGAACCTCCCAGAATTACAACTGATGCCCAAACCATTGAGATCAGTTCCCCTGGATAAAATGGTTACTATGAAGGGTGGGATCCATGCCATTATACCACAATGAGGTCCCTCCCCTCCCCAAACTCCACCATCCCCGGGTTCAACCTGCAAATCTCCAGGAATTTCTCAGCCCAGAGTTGACAACCCTAAGCAGGAGGCTGCTTGTCACTGTGGGCAGCCTGGCAAGAGTAGTTCCAGGTAAAAAGGGCCATCTTGTGAGCCAGTGATCTTCCATTGTTATTTACCTACTCCCAAAATAAAATGAAAAAGCCAGGACAACTGAGGAAACTTCCCAGGCTCTGAGGCATAGCACCAGGTCCCAGTTAGAGGCGAAGACTGACACCTAATGAGGCCTATAATGAAGGACAGGGAAATGAAGGAAGTCAAGAGACTATACTGGAAAGAGAAGAAGCAGGAAAGATGTGTGAGAGAGGGAGAGGCAAAAAGGGGGAACTGCCTGCAAACACCCCCAGGGCTGTGACACAGCACACCAATTCTCATTCTGCCTCAGGACTCCATCTCTGGCATAGGAAGAGACAGAAGCTCAGAGGTGGCATTATATCGGAACCCCTTGAGTCTGAAGCTAGAAATACATATTAAAATTGACTACTGAGTCACCTCTTTATGGAAAGTCCCACATCATCATGATGGATTTGGGACTGCTGACTCATCATCGGCTTGTTTGTGGAAAGTTCCACTTCATCAGGATGGATTTGGGACTCTTCTTACTGCTAAGCAACCACCATGCACTTTCTATAGTCCTGGTGTTGGCCAAGAAGGTTATTGGCGATGACATTGAAAAACAGCACTGATTTTTGTCACCTGCACAGACTTTGGAAGGAAAAAGGGCAGACAAAGTTGGTGCTTTTTTTAAGGCAGGGAGGGACAAATGTCTTGGATCCCTGCACTAACCTGGCTGAAACTGTCCTGGGATGACTGACAGCAATTATGTTTAAAAGTGCCATAACATTATCTCTCCAGCCTTGCTGCATAATTTACATTCTGTAAACAAAGTCCCAGGGAGCAGGTTTGTTTGCCTGATTATGGAAATGAATGATAAACTTGCCAAAGAAATCGGGAAAGGTTAGACTTTTTATATACCAAGTAGCAAGCATTTAGCACGTGATGATCAAATGGTGACTATTGCATATAGACAATCAAGAACTGACATATTCTGAATGTCAGATTTAACTATGAATCAACAAATAACATAAAAATGCAGATTTTAAAAAAAATTATACCCCACCCTTCATTCTGAGTCTCAAAGCAGATTACAGACTTTTTCCCTTTCCCCTCCCCGCAACAGACACCCTGTGAGGTAGCTGAAGCCGAGAGAGCTCTGAGAGAATTGCTCCTGAGAGAATGGCTCTGAGAGAACTGTGACTGGCCCAAGGTCACTCAGCTGGCTGCATATGAAGGAGTAGGGAATCAAACCCAATTCTTCCAGATTACAGTCTGCCGCTCTTAACCACTATACCATACTAGCTCTCCAGTTTCTCACATACTTGCCCTTATGGGCGGGAAGGTGGCATGGTATAGCCCGATCTTGTCAAATCTTGTAAGTTAAGCAGGGTTGGTACTTGGAGGGGAGACCACCAAGAAAGGCTCTGCAGAGGAAGGCACTGGCAAACCACCTCTGCTTCTCACTTGCCTTGAAAACCCCTTGCTGGTGCTACCATAAGCCAGTTGTGATGTGACAGTACTTTACACACACACACATCTGACCTCATATGGTATATATTGTATTCTCTCTATTGTGGGAACAGTGTGTGTATTCTTACACTGAGGAATCTTTGGAGAGAGAGTTTGTAAAAAAAAAAAAATTGAAAGTCCTGCATATTAGAAAAGACTTCACTGCACAGGAGATTAAAAGAGCAGACTTCGTGTTCAGAGGAATAACAACTTCATCTAATACAGAAGCGGAGGTCATTTTGAGCCAGAACGAACTGGAACAAGCTGGAATGGCATTCCAGGAGTTGGTTCCAGTTGCCCGGGCAACCAGTGCCAGGCTGGGCAATAAGGAGAAGGGGGACAAAAGGGGAACAGCCACCCGGATGCCCAACCAAGCAGCCGTATAAGGCAATGGGGCTGGTTGAGGTGCTGCCAGCTGTGATGGCCAGTGTGCCCCCAGCCCTGCATGTGCCCCCAGGTGGTGGCTGCAGACCCCTCCCATCCCTGCCCAGCCTTGCCTCCCACCGCCCCCATTTCTGCCACCTCTCAGACCCCCTCCCTCCCCAATCCCTGGCACCAGTCAGGGCTTCTATTTCATTATGTTGGGAGGGCAGGGCTGCAGACCATCAAGACGCAGGGGCAGGGCAGGGTTGGTGGCAGTGAGTTCAGGTAGTGAGAGCTCCTCCAGGCCATCCCAGGCTGATCCATGTCAATCTTCCCACCGGGCCCAGCTGGCTTCCCCTCCGCCCCTCTCCCACCTGTCCTCTTCTCCTCCTCCTCCAGTCCGCGCTCCGGGGGGGGGGGATTATATATATAATTTATTTATCAAATTTATACCCCACCCTCCCCATCGGAGCAGGCTCAAGGTGGCTTACAAGAATTAAAACACATAAATAACCATTAAAACAATCACAAAACCCTCTAAAACAATCCAAATGGTGTAAAGTGCTAGTACAATTAGTTTGGCAATAGTAATGATAACGATGTTTGGCGATGACGGTCGCCAAATGATGAAATACATTTAATGAATTACATTTGAACAAAAATTCTACAGATGTTTTGAGATTCTATGTTTCTCATGAAGGATTTTTTTTTAAAAAAAACCATCCATAGCACTGAAAGAAAATAGCATGGCATTTCTATTTATGGAACATCAATAGCATCATACTGTTGCAGAGTAGCTGGGTTAATAATTTATTTCCTTTTAAAATACATTATTCTAATCCTAGACTCTTGTCTCTCTTTTTCCCTCATGAAAGAGCACTGCAGTATCAGATTATGCATGTAATCTAATTGACAATAAATGAAGATTCCTCTCAATGAAGGACACACATTCTTTTGCCTGTCACTGGACAAAAGTGTTTGACAAACAAGAAGAGATGTGCAGAGATAACTGTTCCAACCCAAATCCATTGAAACAAATGGGGCTTAAAGCCACAGGAAAAGCAGACTACATTAGACTAAAAATTATACCTCTTGTAAATCTTAAGGAGTCCCTTCTGTGTTAACAACGCTTGACTAGTTTTGTAATGGTCCCATGCTGGAAAAAAACCCAGTACCTGTTGAATTTCAGTATGATGTGTAGCTATTAAAGGCATGCTGTGCTTAGAATAGAAAAGGGCAGCTACTGTTTTCTATCAAGGACTTGATAGAAATGCTACTGTTAATTACAGCATTGTTGTTCCCTGTTCTGTAATAAGGTATGTTGAGGTTATTTATAGCTATCTTCCTATTCCTGGCAAGTCCCCCAAACTTTTCAGTCCGAAATTCAACAGATGATTGGGTGATAGCCATGTTGGGAACAACCACTGAATTTCTGCTTGGGCTGAAGTCTTTCACAGCAAAACTAAGGTGATCTTAATTTACAACATGCATCTACTTTGTAAAATTGGAAAACAAAACCCATATTAGGACTCACCAAAATACTTTTTATGTATTGATACAATGCAGGGGTTCCCAAACTTGTTGAGACTGTGAGCACCTTTGGAATTCTGACACAGCATAGTGGGCACAGCTACTAAATGGCTGCCACGGGAGAGGTAGTCAGCCATAAAATGGCTGCTGCCACAGGTTACCTACAGTCACATAGTGAAGATCCTTTTTCTGTGGTGACAGCTGCTGCTAAAGCAGTATTGAAAAAATATCTGCACAGCACATCCTCTGGAATGGCCTTCGGTCACCATTAAAGCAGTTCTTGATGCAGTTTATAAGTTTTCTCCTAATAAGGACCCCAGCTCAGATGGGATTCCATTAGAAGCAATTAGCAATAACAAGGGCTGTGGCCACACGGGCCTTAAATGTGGGAGGAAGGGCTATTTCCTCCCGCATTTAAAGGGGCCGACCAGACGGCCCGCCCCAAGACCCGTGCCGAAGCAGGCTCCAATGCGGGTTCCTCCCGCATTTTCCAACCCCGGGAAAATCAAGTATGGCCACTCATGCGCCCAAGTGTAAAAGGGGGGGGGGAAATCCCCAACTCACCAGGTGGTGGCGGGTCCTTGGCCGCCACCGCCGCTTCTGGGGCCGCCTCCACCGCTGTTCCCCACAGCCATCTTCACCGCCACCGCTGTTTTTTCCGCTGCCTCGGCCGCCGCGGCTGCTTCCGCCATGGCCACCGCCACTGTTCACGCCATGGCCGCCTCTTCAGCGGCCGCCAATCCCGCCGGCGAAGCGGCCGGTGACAATGCCACAAGGGTTCGGATGTGTAAACATCCCAACCCGCGGTAGATAAATGCGGCCCCTTTAGATCCGGGAGCCCTCCCGGATTTAAAGGGGCCGTGTGACCGCAGCCTTGGGATTGGTGGGTGCCATTACTTACCATGTTATTTACTTAAGTTAACAACACAGGACACATCCCTACATCATGGTGAGAGGGCATTTTTGTCCCAATTTATAAAACTGGCTCTAGGGTTGACCCAGCCAATTATCACCCGATTCCTTTGCTGTCTGCATTAGGGAAGCTTTATGTCTCCCTTTTGCTGGAAAAATTGCACAACTGGGTGCAGCATTTTAATATTATTGGTCCAGAGCAAATTGTTTCCCAGCCAGACCGCAGTACCTTAGATTACTGAGTGGTTCTTACTCATCTAACCTATAAATATTTGGTCCATAAAGGAGCTCTTTTTACTGCCTTCATGGATCTAAAGTCAGCATCTGACCCTGTGCCTAGAAGGCGTGGGAAAATGACTCAGAAGCCAGTTTGGTGTAATGGTTAAGAGTGCGGACTCTAATATGTGAGAACCGGGTTTGATTTCCTACTCCTCTGAATGCAGCTTCTGGATGACCTTGGGCAAGCCACAGTTCTCTCAGAGCTGTTCTCACAAGGACAGTTCTCAAGAGAGCTCTCTCAGCCCCACCTACCTCCCAGGGTGTCTGTTGTGGGGAGAGGGAGGGAAGAAGACTGTTAAGCCACTCTGAGACTCCGAGTGAGGGGTGGGATATAAATCTCTTCTTCTTTTTCTACTTCTTCTTCTCATTTTTAACTTTGCAAAGGAGAACAGTATGCATTTTTTCGACACTTCTGCTTGCACATGTATACCCTATTGCACATGGAGACTATCTGGCAGCTCCAAGTCAATACATCCATAATGCCATTACTTTGTACCACAGGGACACAGATAGCCATTTCCCTTTGAGGTGAGCATTCTACATGATTGCAATGCTGATTTATTTGCAATGTAAAGTGAGCATTTTGGGACTGGTTTTGTGTCTGTGCAGCCAATAGATAGCATTCCACATGGCTTTGAAGTGAACCACTGCTGTTGGCACATGGTCAAAATTTATTTGCTTATTTGAATTACACATGTGCCAGTGTCATCCTGGGCAGGTCACGCACCAGTAAATCTTGAGTATATATTGCTGTCCTTTAGCTCCTCTTTCTGTCAGGTGGGAAGATGGTGGAAGGAGAGGGACATAGAAAAACACACAGAATGCACCTCACAGAGCAGTTTCAGTAAAATTTAAAGCCAGCTGAGGCTAGGCTAACTGAGGAAGGCATGCCTAACTTCATCAGTGGTTTGTGCATGGTGGTTTGTGCACACTCAGTTAAAAAACAACAACAACATTTTTTCTAAGTATTGCTCACAACTGGGGATCGCCTTCTGATCTGAGCAGAAAAGTATTCTCACATCACTTCCTTATTCCGTGATGTTGGATGTGATCCTTTGGCTGCTTGTTTGGGGTTTTGTGGGTTTTTTTGCAAATATGTGGGAATCAGGGGGAAAAATGAAAAGCACACTCTGATCTTTGCACACCTGAATTCTGTAAGGCAGGAGTCCAGAATGTGAATCACAAGAACAGAAATTTGGTAGCATCTCTGATTCCCACAAGTCCTGTACTCTCACAGGAAGAAGTATGGCTCTCATTCTATTCAAAATATTCTGAAATATACTAGTGTGATTTACTGGCCATAATTCTCTTTGTGGAAAATACAGCTTTGTACAAATAATAATTATCATATGAGATGGTTCCTCGCCAAGGTCTCTCCCCTTCCCAGACTCTATACTTCCCCCTCCCCCCCAAAAAAATATCTGGGCATTTCCCAACTCTGAGCTGGCAACCTTTATGCAGATTCACTGTATTCAGGGGACTTTTGAAAGATTTTTTGGGAGCAACCCCTTCTGTGCAGGAGCAGTCTATCTGAAAGTCTGCAGGACTCGGATTTCAGCCAAAGATCCTCCCCAGTTCCAGGAGCAGATTAAAACCCCGGGTGTTTGCATGAGCCATTCACATCGGTGGCTTGCTGGGCCCATGAGAAGTCCTGGCCGGCCTGGCCCAAGGTGCTGTGTGTCGCTTGGCTGCAGCCGCCCCCCATATGAGATCTGAAGATTGTCTAGCAGCCCAAAGTTCTAGCTCATTAGTGTCTTGCACCACTAGGTGTTGAGCTAGACTTCTTTTTTGGGCTGAGAGAGCTCTGAAAGAGCTGTGACTGACCCGAGGTCACCCAGCTGGCTTCATGTGAGGGAATCAAATCCAGTTCTCCAGATTAGAGTCCATCACTCTTAACCACTACACCAAGCTGGCTCTCGGCTCTGTACATAGGCCATGCATGAACTACTGATTAAAGTAGGCACACCTTCCTCAGTTAGCCATGCTCAAGTGCCTAACCCTACCATACTTACAGACAGGGTTGTGTAGTGTTCAGGGTGTTGGACTAGGATCTGTGAGGCCCGGCTTTGAATCCCCATTCTGCCATTAAAGGTTATTGAGAGGATTAAAATATGGAGAGGGGAAACAGTGTGAGTTGCTTTGGGTCCCCAATTGGGGAGAAAGGCAGGGTACAACTGAAGTAAACAAATACATAACTACTCATGAACAAATGACATACTTATTGCAGGGGGCAGAGAGGGACTGAGCATGCAGGCTCTTCCAGTGCAGCACTGAGTGCACTTCTTCAGTCTCCCACCTATACCCATTCACCCCAGCAAGGGCACATCATTTGCATCCATACAAACTGTGTTGCCATGAACAAGAATGCTGTTCCACGGACATTCCTGAGCAGAAGGCTAAAGCCTATGCAGGTATGGTTTGTACCTATGTGGGTGTTGTGGTCAGGTTTGCTGAACCTCAGCGGCTAGCAATCTTGATCCTGCTTTTCCCTCTATGCGTGTTACTCTGTACCAGTGTAGTGCCAGTGTAGTGCAGTGGTTAAGAGTGGTGGACTCTAATCTGGAGAAATGGTTCGATTCCCCATTCCTCCACATGGCCAGCTGGGTGACCTTGGGTCAGTCACGGTTCTCTCAGAGCTCTCTCAGCCCCATCTACCTCACAGGGTGTCTGATTATAAGCCACTTTGAGACTTCTTTGGAGGGTGAAAAGTGGAGTATCAAAACCAACTCTTTGTCTTCTTTTGCACAGATTTGTCATGTTTTTAGTGCTACCATTTGTCTTCGTTCATGTGAATACAACCCAAAATGAGTTACCTGCAATTATACTGCAGCTTCATCTTTTAGAGTTGTTAAAAGGAATACCTTTTAATTCTTCTTTACTGAATTTCTCCCTGAAATTTCTCCCTGAAATCCAGCAATTCATTTCTTTTCCTCTCTTTGGTATTTGAAGTCTCTTTTTTGATCCATTTTTTTTTGGTCCAAGAGATGTAAGGCAGGAAGGGAGGTTCTGCATAATTTCAGGATTTTAGCCTGTGAAATTCTCCAAACCCTCATGCCCTCCTGTTAGAGCACTGTCCTGTGGCATGTATCATAAAACAACTGCAAGGGCAGAAATTACAAAGGGATGATTTAAATGTTTTTACAAAGAGAAATGCCTCTTTTAAAAGGAAGGCAAAACAGAATAAGAGGAATCAATGGCGCTATTCTAAAAAAAGGGAATTTGGGGGAAAGAAATCTGCATTCCCATAACATCATCCACTCATCCTTTAGAGCAGGGGTGGCCAAACTGTGGATCAAGAGCCACATGTGGCTCTTTCACACATATTGTGTGGCTCCCGGCAGAGTGGTTGGAGAAGCAAAGGGGACGCATGCCTCCCCAACTGGTCTTCCCTTATGCAGCCAGTGTTTCCCTCCCTGGATAGGCTTGGGGGGGGGGGGGAGAGCAGAGAAAGAAAGCAACTTTACATACATTATCAAAGCCCCCCCCCCCCCCCCGCCTGGAGAAGGCATTTGTCTCTTTAATCCTTTCTTCAAGCCAAGCCAGCCAGTGTGCTGGTGGGAGGACCTTGTGGGACGTATTTAAAGTTAAAGTTGTTTTCTTTTCACCTCTGCCTCCTCCCTTCTATTTGCTTTCTTTCCACTTTCTTTCTGTCTCGCTTTCTCCCAACCCTCCCCATCTAAAATTAAACGTGTTCTTCAAGCCCTGTCACACCAGCCCAGCTGGCTTGGCCTGGAGAATGCATTTGTCTCTTTAAATCCCTTCTCCAAGCCAAGGTTGCATGGCAGCTGGGAAAGGGGGCTTGGAGAACACATTTAAAGTTAAAGGCATTTTCCAAGCCCCCACTGCATGGAAAAGGCAATTGTCTCTTTAAATCCCTTCTCCAAGCCAAGCTGGCTTGGAGGTATGGGGGCATGGACATGTGTTGGAGAACACATTTAAAGTTGCTTTTTTTCCACCTCTCCCTTCCTCCCTCCCTCCCCATCTACTTACTTTATTTGCTTCTCTCTCTCTCTCTTTCTTTCTTTCCACCTCTCTCTTTTTCTTTCTTTAAGACAAATAAGTATCGTTAGCAAGCAAATAAATATCATTGGACAAATGAATATCATTATCAATATCTGTTTTTACCCCTTTTGTTTTTATTATTGGCAGTCCCATTTAATGTTAATAAAAAGCAAATTTGCATGTTTTTCAATTAAAATGTGCATGTAATATTTGTTCATGTCAGGCGGCTCTCAAACATCTGGCATTTATTCTTTCTGGCTCTTATGTTAAGCAAGTTTGGTCACCCCTGTTTTAGAGCAGTGGTTTCCAAACAGTGTTCCAAGGTACCTCAGAACCTTTCCCAAGATTTTCCAGCAAGAAGATCATCACTGAGCTTTCCTGAAAGGTGCATCTATCCAGTCTGTAATGCTGAGAAGCCTAAAATACCCATTTAACTCCTGGCACTGACTGAGTTGCACCCTACGGCATGATGCCCCAAACACTTGCCTCAGTGCGGTAATCCATCACAGGCCACAGGGTTCTTTGGTAAAACAAAAGAAAACACTGATTTGTAAAGTGTTCAGGGCATCTCTAACATGTTTGTGGCCAATCTCTCTCAAGTAACCATTTATTGTGCTTCTGTGTTCACCTGCTTGCCGGTACAACTTCATTTTATCTTGCCAGGTGGCTGGGAAGCATTAACATAGTCTGCATGTTATTAATAAACACTTTGTCCCAACTTCTCCTTGGGGATAGTTAAAGAACTCCTACTGCAGATCAGTGGGCGACATACACAGATCAGAATGTAGCCCAAGGAGATAAACAGCAAGCCTTCCCTGTTAACACTTTCCCAGCATAATACAAGATCAAAAAGGATACATTTCTTTTTTTTTTTGCATTAGTAGAGATATTTTACAAAATCTGCCGGTATTCAAGGCCAGCCCTGAAACCAGCTACACTTGATAACCATGCAATTGGAACACTTCATTGGATAACCATGATGCTAGAAATGCACAGAAAAATTATTATAAACGTGGAGAAAGGGAAAAAAAGAAACCAACCAGAGAAGTGGAATCTCAGCTGTGACATATTGCTCAATGAGACCCCAAGGTACTATATGCAAACTGCTCGGAAGATTTTTTAAAAAAACAACATGATAGAATGTAATATGCTAACCAATCCACGTAATTAATATCATCAGCTATGCGTCTGGAGCCGCAGATCCTCTGCACGGGAGATTAAATGCCAAATCCAAACCAGAACTATTTTATGCATTTGAATCAATGAAACAATTACACCAATCATTCTTGATGCATGTGCCATCACCAAGCATCTGTTTTCATCCCATGATATCTTCCTGACTGGGGTGGCTGTCATAAAAATCAAGCCTTCAGCTCCAGATTTAAGGGTTGTTGATGTAGGAGCCATTTTCTTAATCATGGGCAAGCAGAGGGGGATGGCAAGGGTAGGTCCCACCTGCAGAGAAGGAAGAAACAAAAGTGCTGTCATCCCAGATTGTTCAAATATGTTGCTGAGACAGCAACGCCAGTGAAAAGGCAGCAGCTGTGGAGGAGGGTCCAAGTTATTCCTGTCTCTTCAGTTGCTAATATGCCTTAAGGCAGTGTCGTGAGTCTTTACAACTAAAAATGTGCATCGCAAAAACAAAAACAAAAAAGACAGAAAGAAGTCAAGATTGCTTCAAGTGTGAGATGATAGGAATGCTCTGTACCTAGCATTTCTCCCCAAAATGTATGTAGATTGGGGTTTTTTAATTTCCTGCTTAGGAAACTCTTCCAAAGATAAGAGTTTCACATCTCATCATCACCATCCTTTATTGGAACAGCTGATTGACTTGGATTACTTCAAAGAGGGTGTTGAAGTTCTCCTGCTCAAGGGGACTCAAGCAATTGTTTCTCTCAAAATGTTCTGAGTAACCTCATGCCAAGGCTAGCCTCAGGTGTTTTGAGGCCATTGAGCAATGTGGGACAATGGCCCTTTCTCCATCATAGTTTCCATCCTCCACCCCAAATTCTACTCTTTTCTTCTTTATTATTTTATTTTATTGCTCTTGTATCCCACCCTCCCTGCAAGCAGGCTCAGGGCGGGTTCCAACACTATCAATACAATACACAATACAATTGAAACCACTTTAAAACAACAGATCAAAACAGCACATAACCATAAAATACTGTGTAAAACCGAATTAGATGTTTCAGCAATTAAAATGGGACAAGAGTGTGGGTTCCCAGATTGCTATTTGAATCCAGGCCACTGATGGGAGGCCAGCCAGAAGGGGGGGGGGCATCGGCTGCCTCAACTAAAAGCCTGGTGGAAGAGCTCAGACTTACAGGCCCTGTGGAATTGTAATAAATCCCGCAGAGCCCTGATTTCATATGGGAGTTCATTCCACCAGGTGGGGGCCTGGCCCTAGTCGATGCAAGTCAGATGTCCCTGGGGCCAGAGACTACCAAAAGGTGTTGATTTGTAGACCTCAGTGCTCTACAGAGCTCTTCCCTTCCCATTAGGCCTTCTTTCCCACAACTTTGGCTCCCCACTTCAAGGTTTGCTCAAAAGTCTAAAGCAGGGGTCCCCAGCATGGTTCCCATGGATGCCATAGCACCTGCTGACACCTTTCCTGGTGCCCACCAAGTGTTTTAGAAGGGGGGGGGTTCAGGTGGAGTTTTTGCCCAACACAGCTTCTGATTGGCCATTGGAGATTTTATTAGCTGTACAGATTTTTTAAAAATGTTGCTTTGGCAGCAGCTGCCACCACTAGAGGTGCCAGGTCTTTATCTACTGCTGATAGGGGGAATGTTGTCAACATGATGTCACTGACATAATGACATCACTTCTGGGAGTGATGTCATTATGTCAGTGACATTTGGGCAATGCTCTACTTTTTGGGCAAAACTCTATGGTAAAATGGCTACAAACCATAGAGTTTTGTCCCAAAAGTAGAGTGTCACCCCTGACTTCGCTGGCACGATGATATCACTTCTGGAAGTGATGTTCTTGCATTGATAATGTCACTGAGGGATGTCTTTTTAGGGGTGGGGTTTTCCCCAATAGACAACTGGCCAGCAGCAGGGGGAATTCCCGCTCCCCTACCTGAGGGCTGGCAACCCTAGCCACCACAGCCCAAGGGTCTTCACTGTGTGACCGAGGGTAAGCTGTAGCAGCCATTGCGTGGCTAGTTCCACCTTCTTTAAAAGCCATTTTGTGTTAGCTATTTTATGCCGGTGCCCCCCACACTGTGCCAGAATTCCAAGGGTGCTCATAGGCTCAAAAAGGTTGAGGACCCCTGGTCTGAAGAATGAGTGAAAGAGTCAGGGCTCCACTCTCTCCAGTGTTCCTTCCTTCTAGAACTGGGGGATTCATTTCAGGAAGCCATAGGGCATATGACCTTCTGCTAGTAGTGCATTGAAGATGCAGCAGAGTACATTAATTTTAATTGTTGTTTATATGTTTTTGTATGTATTTTAGCACTGGTTTTTATTGTTATAATGATTTGATGGGGCGGGTTGGTTTTAGTGATTTTTAAGATGTGATTTTATGTATGTTTTTATTTGTTAGCTGTTTCCACTGATGCTTGGCTTGTCTCCCACTGGGAAATGAGGAATTTACTGAATGTCTATCCTCAGACATGGGCCTTCTGATGAGCTGTGGGCTTTGTCAGGTGCCTGACCATGCCAATCCCCAATACCTTACCTGCTGGGAACACTTAAGTAGGCTAATCAGTGGCTGTTACCAAACTTTGAATAGCTGTAACCTAGGGTTGCCAATTCCCAGTTGGGGCTAGAGGATCCTCCAGTTTTTTGGGGCTCCTGTCCGCTGCTGCCCAGCTGGCCAGCAGGAGGAAATCCCCCCCCAAAAGTGATATTGCTGGAAATAAACACAATGTACCTACATCACCCAGAAGTGATGTTGGCACGTCAGTGACGTTGGGGGGTGATGCTCTGGTATTTGCACAAAACTCTATGAGGCTGATTTTACCATAGAGTTTTGCCTAAAAACCAGAGTGTCACTGCCCCAATGTCATTGACATGCCTACATCACTTTCAGATGACATAGGCACTTTATGTGACATAACTTCCAGAACACCACCGCATCCCCCTGCCAGCATTTCTGATGGACCTGGCAACCTTGCTGTAACCATCCAGTCCTGCTGTAGGAGTCTCCATGGACAGGGATGGAGAAATAGTGGGTATTAAGACCTGGTGGGGAAGGATGGAAGACAACATATTGTATAGCCCAATCTCAATTGATCTTGGAAGCTAAGCAGGGTCAGTACTTGGATGGGAGACCACCAACGGAGGCTCTGCAGAGGAAGGCAGTAGATAACAGCCTCAGATTCTCACTTTCCTTGAAGAATTGTTGCTGGGGTCACCATGAGTCAGTTGTGACTTCCCCTCACTTAAATACGTAAGACCTTGCTGACTGACTTTCAGGTAGCCTACAATACAGGCACACTGCAAGATGTGAAGGTCTTCAGACCAAATACAATCAATCTGGCTGTGACATCTGTCACCCCATTAGTCGCCAGGATTGATTTGGCTGATCTGGCTGGCTAGGCAGGTGTCCCCTACCTCCCACACCACTCCATGTGTGTCCCTCCCGAAGCTGTGTGCTCGGTCAAAGAGTATGACCATCCCAGATAGAAAGAGTGTACCGTTCTTCGGTCAAGGGTATACAACATTATTTTCTGTGGAAAGATGGAGCACAGTATAACCAACATATCCCCTCATTTAAGAGCCAGTTTGGATGGTACAGCCTGAATAAGTATATTAATAAGGAAGTAGAGAAAACTGATGATGTGAAATCCTCTTAGGCTATTGAAGTGGAATATTTATATTGCTCCCCCTGTCTGTCTGCGGTCCAAACTTCTGTGGAGTCCTATGTAATTTCCATCAACTATTTCTTTTAATTGAACAGTAGATGCTGGAGTCTTTTTGATTCTTTCCTGGTTTACACAAAATCATCTTGTCTCCAGTTACATTTCCTTCAAGGGGAGAAGATAAACGATCTCCATTTCTGATTGCAGCCTCCAGCAGATATTTTTAGACTGAAAAAAGGGGGTTACACACAACATAAAATTTAGCTCAGCGCCTATCTGTCTGTGACATTATAGCTACTTGGAAGTAGGGTAGAAGATAGGTGGGTAGGATAAGTTAGAGTAGGAGAGGGCTATGTATGCCACTGTAAGTTTCTTGGAAGAAGGGAAGAATATGACAGACAGACAGACAACAGGCAAGGGGAGGGACTCATCCATAGCAGTACCAGTATACATATGGTTTCTGTAAATCGGGACTTATAATGCTTTTGTATATCTTGTCAGTTTAATTGAGATTGTTCCTTAAATTGCCACATCCCTCTCTTTTGTAATATATAAAGAGTATCAGACCTCTTTTTTGTAATATATCAAGAGCCTCAGATCTGAAGAAATGAGCAGTGACTCATGAAACCTCATACCCTCCCACAATTTTTGTTAGTCTTAAAGATGCTACTGGACTCTTGCTCTTTTTCACTGCTACAAACAGACTAACACGGCTACCTATCTTGATAATTCTCTAGACAAGTTCAGAGCACAGATCAAAATCCTTTGAGGTGCTAAATAATATTAGCATGTACATTCCTAAACCAGAAAAGTCAACTTTCATGTGGAAAAAAGATAGAAACATTATAGAATGTATACAAGATTTGGCATGAATCCCAGAGAAGAGACCAAGAGGAAAAGCTTCGCTAGAATGAACTTTGTGTTCTGCTTGCTCAAGATTATACCTTTGCTACCGGATTATGCCTGCTCAATATGAGAAGTGGCAGGCAGGCAGGCTTCACAGGAAATACTGTTGTGGACTTGGGCAGTTCGATTAACTTCCTGGCAGTTCTTCCTAATTTGTTGGCGTTTGGTGCTGCTTGGACTCAGTGACATCTTTTTTCCCCCTAGAGAGTTTATCCTCTGATGCTTCAGCAAACCCACTGCTGATCCATGCTCTTGTGACTCCTCTGTAAACCATAGTTTCAAGAGGAAGGAAAGCTTTGGCTCAGTTCAGCCATCTGCAGGCCAAGTTGATTAAACTGTTGTAAAAGGTCCAAAATCTTATCTACAGTATGTTCTATATCTTTAAAATCTAAATCTAAATCTAAATAAAATCTAAATTTTAACATATCATTTTTTCTACTTCCACCCTGTGTTTTGGCAACAAAAATAAATAGGAAGAGAGGAAAATTTGAGAAGATTCAGTTGACAATAGAAATAACAATTTACTTACCTTATTGAGCCTTTATAAGAAAACTGAAGACATTTACTGAGGTATGAACAACAGCCCTGCCATTTTCTTCTTATGCCCCATGTGTATTATGCATAGCCAGCAGTCTAATTCAGATTTGCCTGTATTAACAACAGTAATTTGTCTTATGTTGGTGCTTAATTCAAAACAAATAAACCTTGAGGACAAGAACATTTTCCCATAGTTCTGGGAGAGTTTATGCCATGGATACTGCAACAGTCTTTGTTATCTGTAGGGATGGGCACAAACCGGGAAAATGTGGCTTGGAACGTGGCGTGCCCAATTCATGAACCATGAACCATCATGAACTTTTAGAAGCTAAATAGCCCCCAGCATGCTAGAGACATCAAACTCACAGGGCATCTCTGTCTGACTCTCCTCTATTTCCCCTCCAAGTTTGGTGAGGATTTGATTTATGGGGTCCGAGTTACATCCCTCTAAAGAAGGTGCCCCCAGGAAAGTGCTTTGTGGGGAAATGACCTACAGTCATTTTGACAGGCAGAGGTTCAGGAGGATCAGGAGCATACAGATCAGATCCTGTGCAAGCTAGAGACATCAAGGTCACAGGAGACCTCCCCCGGATGCTCTTCTACATGCTGTCCAAGTTCTCTCCCCCCCCCACCCCACTTTGACATTTTCCAAACATTTAGACTGAGAGGAGACAGTCTGTCTGGAAATGTATCACATCTATCGTATACCTTTGACCAAAGAACAGTACACTCCTTCTGTCTGGAATGGTTGTCATCTTTGACCGAGCATGCAGCTTTGGGATGGGCGCACATGGAGTGGTGAGGGAAATAGGGGACACCTGCCTAGCCAGCCAGATCAGTCAAATCAACCCTGGTGATCAGTGGGGTGGCAGATGTTGCAGTCAGATTGCCCTCACATCTTGGAAATGTATCCATTCACAAACTAGCATGAACCACCACAAACAGCTTGAACTTTCCTGGAAAGTTGATGCTGGTTGACCTTCCATGAACTTCACTTTGCAAACCAGGAACTGCCCAAAAATCATCACGAACTTTAGTTTATGAGCTGGTTCATGCTTATCCCTAGTTACCCGGGGGGGGGGGGGGGGGAATCAGATTTAAGGTAGGAACTTGCTGTTAAGTAAATGCTGAGTAACAGTTTGAAAGAAAACAGTTGTGTCCTATGAAAACTAACATTAAAATGATTTTGCATTCTGCCACAGAATTTAAAGATCAGAAGGGCAAATCAATATTAATGAGTGAATCCCCAGTTCAAAACAAATAGGACTGGAGGCAGGGGTGTAATGTATAACTGCTGGAATTGGATATTAAAATCAAAATGTATGAAGTCTTATTAAAATGTGTTAGTGAAAGCCAAGGATAGGATTCTTGGACTATTCCATTAAATGCCAGTCAAAATTCTAATTGCTATCAAAGTTCTAAGTCTGCCATCAAAATTAGCAAGTCAAAAAAGCACCAATTAAAAAGTTAATCCTGATAACAAGTGCCCTTCATTTTTGGTTTTTGTCTTTTTCTTTCCTTTTGCATTAAGAACTATCTGTATTTACAATCTGCCTCATAAGCAAGGGGCCGTGTTTCAGATGTTGCACGCCTTGAGAGTAGGGTGTAGAAAGCAAATTTGATCCACTTTTAATAGGAAAGTGTTGATCGACATTCCACAACCCTGCTGACATAAAAATACTTTTGTGAAGCCACGCGATTTCACTGATGAGAGAAATTTTGCCTAGAGTCAAAGCATTTGAACTTGCAAGAACAGGATAAATGCCGATTAAAGTGGAAGCGGCATGTGCGCTGTGTATTAAATGCAATTCAAGAAGAACCACATGCTCTGAGTGGTCATAGGGCAAGGATGCATAATGCCTCCTCTTCTATATCCAGTGAATACACGTACTTCTTCCAACAAAATCACTACTACATGGGAAATTGCTGAGATACAGGCTAGTTACAATTCTCTGGGCAGCAGAACATGCTTAACTTCATATTCCATCACTTTCTCAACATTTTAAAGATTTTATCATTGTTTTAAAAGTTTTTTTTTAAATAATAACAATTGTGAACACAGTTATTTCCAGATCCCTGCTGGCATAGCCGTACCCTGCAGAGATTTATTTATTTAATGCTACACTGAACAGATGAAAAGCTTTTTGGGGAGAAATGGTGTATAAATGCACTAAACTCTTGAGAAACTATACATAGAAATCTGTAGCCATTTGTTACACTTATAACTAAGTCCCTTAGCTGCTTGATATCTGCATGCAAAAAACTGTTGCTGTCACACCATCTAACATACTTTCAAATGAAGGAAAGTTGGTGTTTTTTAATAAGGAGCTATAAATGAAAAATTGCCCTCTGTTGAAAGGAGTTAAAAAAAGAGAAAGACTTTGTATACTGATTCTTCTTATCACCAGCCAAGGAGATTGATTTAATGCACCACAGCAGCTTCAAGAACTAGCCAGATGTACAGTTGAAATGGTATGCCACAGTATTGATCAAAGGTGAGCTGTTTTTAAGTGGTACGAGTACCTGGATTAGTATGACTTAAAAGCAGTGAGAAAGTAATGCAATGTCGGACAGGTCAAGATTTCAAAAAAGGAGGAGCTTTTAAAAGATGTTCTCATAATGGGACACTCACCTCGTCTTTTAACTTTCACTGGTACCGCTGAGGTCTTCCCACACACTGAAACATGTCTTCTTCTACCAACTCTGATTACTTACATATGCGGCAGTTGCACATCAGAGCTGAAAAGTACTGGTTGTCAATAGTGGAGTGTATGAAAACTGGCTTGAATTTAGAATTCCCCTATTCTCCAGAGATTGTTTTGCCAAATTAAGTCTCTGTGCTTCCAAAGCATAACATGATCTTGCATAACCTGATCTTGCATTTAATGACAGCAGCAGGAACACTTTATGCACAACGCTGGAAAAAGAATATTATTCCTAATCTAGCAGAGTGGATAATGAAATGTGAAGAAACATATGTGGTTATTAGACTGACCACTCTAAAAAAGGTGAAGATTTGGCCCAATTGGATAGGACCTGGCAATGTCCCCAACCCCCCCAAAAAAAATTGGTAGCCAAGTTAGGAACTTTTATGTATATGTCAGTCTTTCTGTTTGATAATTACAATAAGTTTTTTATAATTAATTCCATAGTTCTAATGTATGAGTACATAATGTATGAAAAAAAATGCTAATAAATAATAATGAAATTAAAAAAAATAAAATAAGACATGTCTCACAAATAATAAAGCATTCCTGGATGGTCCCAAACATCCCCTGCTATCTACTGCCCAGCAATTCCTGAGGGCCTGTCCATCTGAGTATGACAAGTCATGCTGATTAGCTGCCAGTGTAGTAGTCTGGTTACCTCTTTGCAAAGCTTTCTCTGGATCTCAGTTTGGCGTGCTTGGTAGATGGGCCTATGCTATGTCCAACGATATCTGAAAAACTTTCAGGGACAACTGACAGGTATACAACCTTGACCTGGATGGCACAGGCTTCCCCAATCTCATTTAATTTCAGGAGCTAAACAGGATTGGCCCTGGTTAGTTAGAAGTCCAGGGTTGCTACACAGAGGCAGGCAATGGCGATACACCACTGTCTCTTGCCTCAAAAACCATACAGGGTCACCATAAATTGGCTGTGACTTGATGGTATTATCCACCAGCAATAGGTAGGCTGCACTAGTCATAAACAAAGAGGATTTTTGTTTTTGAAATTAGCCAGTTTAAAAAGCAGGTTGGGGGGGCGGAGTTTCTGTGGGTGTCTTTTATCATGGGAACTTGTCTTGTTGATGGGTTGGTAGAACATGGTTTGGATCCTACTGTTAGATGGCTTTGTAACTGGTTGACAGATCACACCCAAAGAGTGCTTGTTAAAGGTTCCTCATCCTCTTGGAGTGGAGTTACAAGTGGAGTGCCTCAGGGATCAGTTCTGGGCCCTGTGTTGTTCAACATCTTTATAAATGACTTGGATGAAGGAAGAGAAGGAATGCTGATTAAATTTGCAGATGATATTCAGTTGGGAGGGGTAGCAAATACAGGTGAAGACAGAATCAGATGCAGAATGAACTTGACAGGCTCGAAAACTGGCTAATTTCAGTATTTCAACAGAGATAAATGTAAAGTTAGGCATTTAGGTAGTGGAAATCAAATTTATAATTATAGAATGGGGAAGACTTGTCTTGGTAGCAGCAAATGCAAAAAGTATTTAGGGGTCCTAGCAGATCATAGTTCATCACAGATAGTTCATCACAGATCATCATAGTTGGCACTGTGATGCAGTAGCTAAAAAGGCAAATGCAATGTTGGGCTGCATCAACAGAAGTATAGTCTCCAGAACACACAAAGTGATAGTATCACTGTGCTCTGGTTAGACTTTACTTGGATTAGTGTTCAGTTTGGGGCACCATAGTTTAAGAAGGATGTTGTTAAGCTAGAACATGTCCAAAGGAAGGCAACAAAGATGGTGAGGGGTCTGGAGACCAAGTCATATGAGGAAAGGCAGTAGGAGCTGGGTAAGTTAAGCCTGGAGAGGAGGCAACTGAGAGGTGATATGATAGTCATTTTCAAGTATTTGAAGGGCTGAGAAGATGGGGCAGAGTTGTTTTCTGTTGCCCCAGAAGGTCAGACCAGAATGAATGGGTTGAAAAAGAGTTTGGGGCTAAACATTAGGAAGAACTTCCTGACAGTTAATACAGTTCCTCAGTGAAACAGGCTTCCTTGGGAGGTGGTCATGCCTTGGGTAATACCAACCGCCACTTTGGGGTCAGAAAGAAATTTTCTTCCAGGGCAGATTTAGCCAAGGACCTTGGAGGGTTGGTTTTTTGTTTTGTTTTTTACCATCCTCTGGGCATAGAGAAGGGGTCACTAGGGGGTAGGAGGGGATAGCTGTGAATTTCCTGCATTGTGCTGGGGGGTGGACTAAATAACCCTTGGAGTCCTTCCCAGCTCTGTATTTCTTTGTTTAGGATGTTTATATTTCAAGTAATGCTAAGGACAATGGATTCAGTTCTCCGGAGTCCTGAGGACTTTCTGAAAAGTGCTTTGTCGAGTCAGCTCTGAAGAAAATTGTTTTGAAAGCTCATTGCTTCTTACCTTTAGATGTGCTAAGACAGCAACAAGATGCTGTTTTCCCCAGGGGCTGCTTAAAACAGCTGCTTCTTTGTCTACTTATGCAGCTAATTTCATTTTTGCATAAAGAGACAAAACCACAGCTTCATCTAAAAAACAAAGCAGGTTATGGGGAGAAACCCCATAGACAGTAGTTGAATCTAACTGCATGGGCTAAATGATACCTTTTCTTTTCCCCAAACTAGTCACAACGTTAAGTTAACACAGAGTACCCAGTGTATGTAGTAGACTCCAAGTTGCTAGATACAGGATGCTTCTTTTAAAAAGGACAGTTTCCCAAGGCGGCAATGCTCCAAATGGCTAGGGCCATACTTTTGCAGAGACGTTCCTAGCATCATGTAATGGATAAGACAGGATTTGCCTCGCTGCTTCAGAAAAGCTTCATTGCTCATGATTGCTTTCATATTTTAACATTTTCTGGAGACATAAGGAAGGTGCTAGAGCATGCCAGTACACAGCCTCTAGGAGGAAAAAAAAAGATGAATAAAACATGGTGATGGGGAGTTCCTCGCTTTTCAAAACGGCACAAGGGAGGAGTGAATGATACATGCCTAGGAGTGTAGTCATGAGATCACTAGGAATGCTCGAACACCTGCTAGTTCAGCACATGGTCAGAAACAGGGAACTGATTCTTCAATGACCAATTGACCATTCATCAACCTGTTCAGGGCTATTCAGCATGGTGCTTCACTGTATTCCTTCCTAACCACGCAGGACATCACAACTGGTTTGTTGTGCATGTGCATTCTCACACATCCCAGCTGAGTTCTACTCAGCAGTCAATTGATGAAAGAGATGAGTAAATCAGTCAGAAATCATATGAACCAGTGATAAACAAATGCTTATTTTAATAAAATCCTACCCTTCAGTATTACTCTAAGTAGCCCCTGATGACTCTAGAGCAGGAATTTCCACCCTTTTTGAGCCGGTTGGAACCTTTGGAATTCTGACACAGTGTGGTGGGTGCATCTACAAAATGGCTGCCATGAAATGGCTCCCATCTCTTAACTTCAGTCACACAGTGAAGTTCCTTGTGCTGTGGCAGTAGCTGCTGTCGAAATGATGCTTTTAAAAATCTGCACAGCCAATCAGATCTCCACTAGACAATCAGAAGCTTTGCTGGAGAAAAGCCTCATCTAGCCTGCCCACTTTCTAAAAAAAAACACTTGGACCAATTTCCCACGAGGCACTGCTCTAGCATCATTCTTCCCTTTGCCCTGACTGCATGCTTGAATTTCCCACTATTTGCCCCATGCCACATTTTGACCCACGGCTTCGCCCAAATTCCACCACACCTTCAGTGATCCTCAAAAAAACAGGATCACTGAAGCCACGGTGGAATTCGGGTGAAGCCGTGGGTCAAAATGCAGTGTGGGGCAAATAGTGGGAAATTCAAGCATGCAGTCGGGGCAAAGGGAAGAATGACACAGGAGCAGTGCCTCGTGGGATATCGGTCTTGGCAAGCACCAAACAATGCTGCCAGCTGCCAGAGCTGTTTTAGCTTCAAGTTGGAAGAAAGAATCCCTCCCTAGCCTACATCAATGGCGTACCAAACTTTGGGAGTATTGTACACTAGATAAGATTTCGACTAACATACTTAGCCACAAAAATAGCACAAATCAAATAGATTTAATAGATAAATAGTACCGATTATTCAGCAATTTCTGGACTGACTTACCTGATTTATCGACATTTTAGAAAAGCTGCTTTTCTCCATCCGCTTCCTCCTTCTCCTAATTACCTTGTTTTGTGTATTAGACTGATGTTTTATATATCATATAGAACAGTGTTGAAATTGTACTCCTATTAATATTGTGTATTTTTCCTAAATAATATCCACCATATATTTATAAGGTTTTATATATTGGAATCTCTGATCAAGCTATATATATCTATGATACTGTCATTTGTTATCTGTTAATCTAGAGTCTTAAAATTTAATAAGGTATATAATAGAATGAAAAAGAAGCATCTTTGCAATCCCTGATGCAAACTTGCTCGGCAGGCATTCACACCTGTTCATTATGAACTGAACAGGCTGGGTGATTGACCCATGCCTGACCAATGCTTTCAAACATAGTATGTGCAACTTTCCAATATGTTCATGGTGAAATTCACAGCACACCTACTGTTGCATATTGTCTTGCCTGCTGGCATCAGATGTACTATTTTTGATGACTTGAGAAAAAATGCTGAACAGCACTGAGTTCCACTCTACAGCAGTGCATACAGAGGTGTTTTCATCTGGTCTGTGAACACCAACTACAAACTCTCTCTCTCCCCCAACAAAGAAAAATCACTTGGAAGTCACCAAACATCAAGCATGCATGTTCCATTGGAGAAGAGAGAAGCAAGGCATTGA
Source organism: Lepidodactylus listeri (assembly GCA_029233225.1). Taxonomy (NCBI): domain Eukaryota; kingdom Metazoa; phylum Chordata; class Lepidosauria; order Squamata; family Gekkonidae; genus Lepidodactylus; species Lepidodactylus listeri. The sequence goes on along the minus strand of JARCFY010000001.1, from coordinate 51,201,380 downwards.
ATTCTAATGAAGAGGAGAGATAATTTTTACTTCATTTCTACCACACTGCGGCTCAGGTATGGTGGGATTTTCATCAGTTCTGGAGTATTGTCCTTCCACTGGACAAAGGTGTTGGGTTTTGACACTAGGACTGATTTAAAATTGACACAGCATAGCATCCCACTCTGTACCTAGACGGTCAACTTAAGAAACACGAGGATCACTAGATGGAAACCAAGATTCAGCCAAGCCAGATTCCTCTGCCACTGCAGAAACACAACAGTGAACTGAGAGGTCCAAAAGAAAGCAATAGAGTATGGAGATCTTAAAACCAACAATGGTGCAGGGGCTTTTCTGGACTTTAATAGAACCTGCTTTGTAAGAGAAGTGTAACCAGCAAGTGCAGAAACTAAACTGAATGATTATAAATGAGCCTGATGGCCTCTTTCTGTAGCCAACTTGCATATCTGCCATGCCCTAGAGAGTTGTGCCTGCCTAGTGAGCTGGACTGTGGAAGGTTTTGTGCCTGCTGGTGTACACTTCTCAACTTGGTTGTAGGCTTTGGCTGTGGATCTCTGCTTCTACCCCACAGTGAGACTGGGGTAGGTGGACTGTGGAAGGTTTTGTGTAGCTGGACTGTGTAGCTGGACTGTGGACTGTGTACACTTCTCAACTTGGACTGTGTACACTTCTCAACTTGGTTGAGGCTTTGGCTGTGGATCTCTGCTTCCACCCCACAGTGAGACGGGGGGGGGGGGGAGCAGAAAGGACCAGTGGGGTGGGGCATCTGATCCATCTCTACCTCCAGCTGTTGATTGGTGCTGGCTGTGGCAGTAGGGACTATAATAGCCAATGGGCAAAAGGAGAACCTGTCTGGGCCTTGCACTTGGAGTTCCCCAATTGCCCACAGCCCCATACCCAAAGGAGGTAGAAGAACAAGAAAAGCAGGGTCTTGCTATGGCTTGCAGCTGCAGCAACAGGGACTCCCACCCATCTCACATCATGTGATGACCATGCTTGCTTTGCTTCAGCAGCAGAAAACGTGATAGGATGGCAGTGGTTCTGGGACCTCATACTGGACTTTTGCCCAGGACCATGGAATCACAAAGGCTGCCTCTGTGTGGCAGAGAAAGTAGTAGATCTTTCTCTGGAAATCCTGGGATGCAAGAAGCCTATGGTATAACAGACAACATAACATTCTTCTTGCCTTGATGAGTCTTCCTCATTCTCCTCTAACACTGAGCTGTGGCTAAGTCAGGTCCTGACATGTAATTACTGACCACACTTACATTTCTGTGTGCATCTGTATTCTGGAAATATTAGATGGTTCATAGAATCATAGAGTTGGGAGGGACTTTCAGGGTCATCTAGTACAACACCTTGGACAACGTACAAAATTCACAAATACCTCCCCCACACAACCCCAGTGACTGCTGTTCGGGAATTTACATGCTATGAGTAGATCATGCAGTCATTGTCCTCTGAACTGGACAGTGAGTCAGCAAGCCATGGCTGGGACTTATCCCTGCAATATCTTTGTGTGCTCCGGGGCTGGGGGGAGCAGAGTAATGAACATCCATGCTATTTCTGGTGATCTGGCTGCATGGCTCGGAACTGGAGTCAGGTGCATGACAGGAGGACGGCTGGGAACGGAGATAGGGCTGTGGGGCTGGTTTCAGCATTGGGATGGATCTTTTTGGCCAGGGAGGTGGTGCCAGCAGTCTTGGGATGGAGTCAATTCAGCGGCATACCCAGTTTGGGGGCTGTCAGTGGGGCTCTCACCATTAGGTGGCAAAAGGAGCCATGAAGTAGCCAGCGCCCCTGTGGTTTCCTGGGGTTTGCCACTCAGTGGTTTGCCAGCAGGTGGGCTCGAGTGTGGGGTTCATCAGTTGGCAGGTGGATCGTCCAATGCAGGATACATCCTCATGTTGTGCCAATGCTCCTGCGGTGTACTCAGTAAAGCTGTGGCCTTTTTATGTGTCATTGCTCACCTGCGCTCCCTCCCCCTTTTGTCCCTGGATGCACAAGAGTATTTGCCTTGGGGATTTAACGTGCTTACTTTGCCAACCCAGTGCTTTAAATGATTTTTCCTGCCTCTGGTCATTCCTAGTGGTGGTTGCTTCCCTTGGCCTAGTTCTTTGGGACAAAATTAGCAGGATGCTGCCCGAGATGGAGAGAATCCTTTTAGGCAGAGTAAAATAGTGGATCTGGCATTTTCCCTCCAGACAGGTCTGCTGTTGTTCTTTTTAAGCACCAACTCAAAGGTTGAAATGGTCAACTATAGGCTTTCGTTCAGTCAAAATAGTTAAACATTAATGTTGTACAAGGAGCACACTGGTGGATTTAACGAAAAGAAAAGGTCATCATACTAGTAGCTCCAAAAGTATTTAATACAAACAAGTAATCAGGATTCAAGTGACTTGATTTCAAACCCAAAATGGTGCACCTTTTCTGTAAAGATTTGCTGGCTTCCTGAAAGGTTTACATCTTGGATATGCCCTGGTCCATCACTGCAAATAATGTCCCATGGATGCCTTCAATGGGGTAGTTTTTATTTACAGTAATTAACACTCTTCTATTTTCACAGCAAATCTTTTCTGCTTTCAAGTGTGTCTCCTAGAAGGAGCATATCTAATTCAATTATCCTTTTCTTCCACAAGTTTCAAATAATTCTCTACTATATCAGCTACAGTCAGAAGGAGAGGATTTCCTGTTCTCCACAAGGGAATTCCTAAATCAGTTGTAATATTTTCCAGGAGTTCCTAATCTTACCATATGCCATATTTTAGTCTAAGCTACAACATACCCAGAAAATGTACTTTGCTTTTCAATTTCCAGTTGCTAACTTTAATAACAAACCACATATTCTGTATTTGCTATGCAGGTTAAAATCGCCTTGAATATGACCGACAACCTAATTAATTGTAAGGATGCTTGAATGAGTGCTGGTTTGACTCACGGTTTCCTTGGTTTTTGCAATTTTTTTGCTGAACAGTTCTAGCCTGTTCATCAGCCAGTTTTCACATATTCAGCCACTCCAGTGTGGTATGTTACAGAGCTATTAGTATTGTTTTACATAAGTAAATGCCCATTCCCACACAGCCTAATGGGAGTTCTACTTTCCTTTCCCCTACAGATCTGGGGTTGCCGCACGCCACTCAGCAGCCAACTGTACAAAAGGTGAGCAAAGTCAGTGATTATAAATGCACTATTTAAAAAAAAGAATGACCATTTGGTATTTATTTGAGTCTATGTCATCAACACTATTTTGCATAGGCATATTTTCTCAGAGCTTCATGGAAGTTCTCTCTCTCTCTCTCTCACACACACACACACACACACACACGCACACATTATGGAATTAACTGACATAATCCATGGCCCTGAAGAGATTCCTTTGACTTACTGTTCAGATACAAAACCTTCAACAAGGAAGGAAGGAAGGAAGGAAGGAGCTCCACCATTGCAGTTATCGTACAAATGCAAAACTGTTTGACAGCCATTTGAGGCAAATGGTTGACAGGATAACAGGTTGAACCATTGACTCAAAGGGGACCACAACTGTCAAATGTGGTATGTTCATAGGTTTGCCAGGTTCTTTCTGGTGGTGGGGCTCCCCTGCCGCCAGGAGGCATTTCCCACCACTGCTCAGCTGGGTGGTGGGAGAAATATAAGAGGGAAAATTAGGGCCAACAGACAGTATCCTGAAATGCTAATGCCACTTCCTGTGTGCCCAGAAGTAACATCAGCACATTGCCAGGGATATTCTAGTATTTAGGCAAAACTCTATGGTTTAACCCAAATATTAGCACATAGCAACAGCAACCACAACAATGTGCTGATGTCACTTCCATCAGCTGACATCAGCTGACAAGGGCCCACCACCACCTGGTAAGTCTCCAGCCAGCGACCGGCCTTGTGATAGCAAACCAATATGTTCTCCTATCAGATTTATTCACTATGAAGTTTACTAAATTCCTAACTAATTTTAGGTGAATTGTAAGTAAATTAATTGTAGTACGAACATGCCATATTAGCAGTCTGATCTATGGCTGAGCAAGCCACAGCCTGCTCTGGTTGAGACTGTAGATGTTGTTGTGATGCAAAAATGTGTCCAAATGCAGCCCAAATTACAGATCATTTTTCAGAGAAGAAAGACGGGGATAGTCCACCAGTCCCTATTTTTAGGTTACTCATGTCCATCATTAAAATAAATGTATTTCTGTAAGAAATAGGATTTAGCCATTAGCTACTGTCAGTGTGATGGCCTTAATTGTACTCTTTTTAAAAGATATAGATTATTTCCTAGGTTAGATGTAAAATAGAATTGATTTTTATTGAAGCTTTAAATAAGCCTTGTTTTATAGGAATGGGATATTTAGTCCAGTTTCACAGCTGAAATATTAACTTTAATTGCTGGGCAGCATTTCAGCTGAACTCTCAACTTTTCTACTGGGAAAATCAAGGGAGAAAATAAATTAGTCTATGAGCCTGTATACATCTGCTAGCCAGCGACTGAGTGAATTATATTACCTTCTCTAATTGTTTTCAGAACTGCTTTATTTTGATTTTATATATAATTTGTCATGCCGTAAGTGCTATCCACTTTGACAATGAAAAATGTATTTTCTTCACTGCAATCTGATTTCTTTTTTGGTTTATCAGTCTGGGGGCCTCTAGCATACTATTTCTGGCCAGAAATATCTACATACTTTTGCTCCTATTCTGTAATTACTCAGCAATGTTTTCATACTGAATATTATGCCTGCTATAATTATCTTCCACTTTCACAGGAGAAATTTTCATCACCACCACACATGTTGTCATGTTGGATCATGACGGCATGCCCAGGATTGCTCCTGGATAAGAATGAGGGCTGATTGCCACTTCCCATGCACATCTATATAGGTTTCTTAGACACATATATTCTATAACCATCCTGTGTGATAGTTTCCTGGGGCAATAAATCACCCTAAAGGATTTTCCATCACTCTCCCTCCTTTCCCACAGAACTGTGAAATCCTGGCAGGAACTGAAAGTTGGGGAGATAGTATCTGTGCCAGGCTGTATACCTCACCCACGTCTGTGGCTGCTGAGGAATGGGGTAAACTGACACGAGACCACAGGGCTTTCTTTTAAATAAGGAGCAATGTTTATTAAATAAAACACAATGGGAAGTAAATATAAAGAGTGGATGTGGAGAGGTTGGATGGCAGTTTATAAAACAGAACATTCTGAGGCAGGGGACAGGAACAACCTTTCCAGGCTGGCTTTTTACTGTTACCCTCTTGTTAAATGTTACAATTGATCAACAGCACCCAGCTTATAACACTTCCAGGACAGTTCCAGTTCTAGGGCACTGCTCTGAACCCACTCTCCTTTTATCCTAACTGCAAACTTTTTTCAATTGCCAATCTTCACCTCATAGATACACCATCAAAACCTTGGCTGTTTCCTGTTCCCCAGACTGCAGTTCTTTTTTGACTGGTGAATCCCCTTTGTCATTGGCTCCTCTGCTGCTGGGTAGTTTTTCCTTCTCTATCACACCCTTGTTGCCAGAGGTGCTGTCTTTACTCTTGGGTAGCCCCAACAGCAAGGGGCACCCCACTTCTAACTTGAACCGGAGACCCACAAAACTCAGGCCGAGGAAGACACTCCTAGTTCTGGAACACAGAGCAAGCCATAGCTCTGGAAACAGGGATTTCATATCCAGGTTTCAAAAGGCACCCTCAAAGCAAACCTCCAGTCTTCCCCCTCCACCCAGAAGAGATTATGCTTATGGGATAACAATGGGTTCCACCAAGTGAAGTATCTACATTTCTAAAGGCTATTCAGAGGCCATCTGGCAAATAGCCCTTCTGACTCCAGAACCTCACCCAGCCCTTTTTGTGTCATCTCATGTCTATGTTTGTGTCCTTCCTTGCTCCTGATCCCTCAGGATACCAAGATACCAATCAAACATTCAAATTATTAACGATCCTTCCTGATGCTAATCAGGCACCCATCTCCCTCTTTTGTCTGTATCTGGGAACCTATTCAACTGCCTTGGCAGAACCATCAGTGGTCATAAAATCCATTCAGCTAGCCCCAGCACACCTGGCTCCAGTTAATCCAGACTCTGCCGCCCTGGAAGCTCATTGGCCAAATCTAGGCCTTGCCCATCCTGATGTCACACACCTCCTGGGACACCTGACTGGCCCAGGTAATCTTTTGTTCTCACCTGAGACCAGCCCCCAAGACCTTCCATTGGTCTGCATTGTTTTCCAATACCTTTAACCGTCTAGGTCCATGGCCTCAGACTGTGTGTTTTCTGCTCTGATGCCAACTGGCAGGCCACCCCTTTACCCTCTGGGTTTAGGCCATAATCCTTTCCTCATGGACCTCTGCACATCTGGACAGGGAGTATCACCCCATAACTCACCCCCTCTATTCCCTATCAATCACCTCTACTTCCTTAGTTCTGTATTGTGTGTATGAATGTTTGATTATACTTTATAAGTTTAAGAATCCTTCAGTAAAAAGATCACTGCTTTAGTTAGCTAGTCTCTGCATCTATTTCTGTGACCTGGATAAGGTGGGACTCCGGTATATAAAGGCCATGATCCTGTAGTTATGCCAGTTGCATATTAATATTATAATTCCTCAACCTTTTATTAAAAACAAATAGAGCAATTTGGCTAACACTCTGTTATTGCATTTTTTTAAAAAAATTCTGTATGGAAACAGTGAGATGGCAGCCTTTTAGTCTGGTAGTGGTGCAGTATATTTGTTTCTAGATATAGCCAACAAGTAGTCAGGATTAGTGTGTGCTGGGAACATCAGCCTAATTGGGGAGCAGCCATGGCTTAGTGGTAGAGCATCTCCTTTGGCATGCAGAGGGTCCCAGGTTCAATCCCAGGCACCTCCAATTTAAAGGGACCAGGTAGGAGGTGGTATGATGGCCTGAGACCCTGGAGAGCCACTGCCTGCCTGAGTGATGGACCGGTTCAGAGTAAAACAGCTTCATGTATACACTATCTCAGTTACAGCTGCCAAATGCCTCATCGCTCAGAGCTGGAAAAGCAAATCTTTGCCATCCATAGATCATTGGTATTCAAGTATCTGGGGATATTTTTTTTAATGGATAAAATTGCAAAATCAATTTCTTAATCAGAACCTTATTTTGGTCTTTCTAAGTTCAGAAAAATGGTTTTCTTCTTTTCTGAAATTCACAGCACAGGATTTGAGGTCGAAGAATTATGGTACAGAGCATCAGTATCATGATATTTTGACCCTTCTTTGAAGGGTATTTAGTTAGGATTATGTATAGTGTGACTACTAAATATACGTCTACACATTTCGTTTATTTCCATTTATTTAGATTTTTTTTAGTCTGTTCTACTGTTTGTCTGGCAATAGGAGGATTTATTATATGTATCTTGGTTCAGTATTTATTATACTATGGAGATATTGGTCTACCATTGTATTGTTACTATTATTATCATAGTTGTTGTTATTGTGATGTCTGTTATTCTACATTTTTCAATAAAGAGTTTTATTTTAAAAATGTATGCATGTATATCAGCATTACAGTGTTCCCTCTAAGCTGAGTTGGTGTGAGCTAGCTCACAGTTTTTTAGCCTCCAGCTCACACATTTTTCTCTTAGCTCAGGAAGGATGGCTCCAGAGTAAACTGATTTATGAAGGAGCCAAATCACTTGTTCACGACTTTAATGCCCGTAGTTTACAAAGCAGAATTTTTGCTTACAAGACTCCAAAGCTTAGAGGGAGAACTACCCAAACCAGTCACTGTGGGGTGATCAGTCCATGTGCCTGAGAAGGAAACTCTCTCAGTGTTCACTATCATCATCTGAACCCACATGCTGATCACAGCCAGTGTAGGGAGATGGTATTGATGAACACCATCTCTCAGCACCTTTTTGGTGTTCAGGCAAGGACCAATGCAAGCTTTGAGCCAGATGCTGGTGAGTCCTCTTCTGGAATCGACATTAATAGAATTAAAGTCATAATTGCAGTTCGGCTGTAAATCATTAATAAACCTTTACTGCTGCCTGTTCATTTAAGTTATGTGGGACTGTGGTCTATATTGCTGTGTATAGCTTATTGTAAGTAGGATCCTGTTATGTAACTTCTGTAATGCTTAATGTGTCATGTTAATACTTATGCAGTTCTTCAGTTCTTTCGGGTGGTTCCAGACTTCTAAAATCCTAATGCACTGGTTATTGACTGTAGTGATGGTCTCTGTGTAATCCACCTTGAGCCCCTGTGAGAAAGGAGGGCTATAAATAATGTGAATCAATAAAATAAATACAACATTTGCTCAAATGCAAGACTAGATTTTTTTTTCCAGATACGCCAACCAAAAAAAGAGAGGCTGTTGTCTTACATTCACATACAAGTATAACGTATTTCTTTTGTGTAAAGATGGTCTTTAGTCTGCCCCTATTACAGCCTGATCGAAAAGACATAAGGGCATAGCAGTAAATCCCATCTTACCATGTGTGTTGATACTTTGGGTCTGCAGTAGCCATTATTTTATTGAGGAATTTCTCACAGCACACCAGATTACTTTACTGCACCATTTTTGAATTACTGATATAGAGCAGCAGGCTTGTCTGAGAATTTCAGTCTTGAGTTTTGGAAACCCTGATTGCTAACTTATCTCTGCACTGGACTGTAAGGACACGCAGGCCACATTCTGTCTTTGAATTATGATCAATTTATCATGTTTCAACTATTGTAATTTATAAACAAAAATACACGATTAGAGATAAATAGGAAAGTAACTCCACAGTAGGGTTGTCTAAGGAGCCAGCCACAGCAGAAGAGAGGGCATATCAGATTTTTGACATCTGGTTCCTTGCTGTTTTGGCAGGTAGCAGCACAGTTTTAAATAAATTGTTTTTTAACAATCAGCTTTTGATTTTGTAGATTTATTTGTGAAGACATGTAGACTCATTGATTTATATCTTTTTTGTCAGCAGAAGAAACAAGAGTAGATCTGTAGTATGTCTCCTAGGTTAGGAAGCAGTTTCTACCCCCACCCCATCAGAATCTGGAATCCATGGGACGATGAAAAGTTATATGAACTAACAGTGCAGTGTTAAGCTGAGTTACACCATTCAAAACTTTGAATGGAAGGAGGAGGAAGATTTATACACCACCCCTCACTTGGAGTCTCAGAGCAGCTTACAATCTCCTTCTCTTCCTTTCCCCACAAAAAACACCCTGTGAGGTAGGTGGGGCTGAGAGAGCTCTTTTGAGAACTGCTCTTGAGAGAATGGCTCTGAGAGAACTGTGACTGACCCAAGGTTACCCAGCTGGCTGCATGTGGAGGAGTGGGGAATCAATCCTGGTTCTCCAGATTAGAGTCCGCTGTTCTTAACCACTACACCAAACTCGCTCAGAAGGGCACAACCTTGCTTAAGATGGCACTCTTAAGACAGCAGTCCTGTGAATACTGGCATGAGAGTAAATTCCATTGACCTTATTTATGAGTACAGTTCAAAACCAGCCTCCAATAGAGGACACAGTAGGTAATAGACAGATGAACAACTAAACCACTAGGCATGGCAAATACACTTGAAACAAAAAGTTGTGATCATGAGAAAAAGTGTTAATGACTGTTAACCAGTTATATGTTAAACTATTATTTGCCCCCCTACCTCCTTCCTGCTTTTCAAGTTATAGTTCAGTTCCCTAGCAAGCAAGCTGATGTACCTTCATAGATACCCAAGGATCCAGGAAGGTTGAAGAGACAGGACCCTTCCAGCCTTGTGAGTCTCTCAGCCTTCAGGCTCCTGAGAATTAGGGTGAGAATAGGCCTTTGGGGGCCTCAAGACACAGCATCCTCAAGGCAGGCAGACCCTAAACAGTAAAGGCTACTACTGTCCCCCCCTCTAAAAAAAAGGCTGCTACCTAAGTCCACTTTCCTTTTCTCTGCTTTTCAATATTTCCCTTGAGCAGGTGCAGTACCATGGTGGCTCCCCACTCCTCAGAGGTGGAGAGATAGAGGAATGGACTTCCCCCGTTTGTTGTTTACTCAGGTACCCAGAAGACAGGAAAATCCCATACCCATAATATCTTCCAGTAAACCGAAAGAATATACCAGTCAGAGCTCTTATCAGTTATGAGATTAGTCTTGTTTTGTTTGAATTGTGGGACTCTTCATCCTGGGGACTTTTTACTTTTTCAACAATCAACAGTCCTTCAATAAGGACTTTCAGGCTGGGGTTCAAGGAAAAGGCACTCTGTATAGCATGATTGTGCATGCGAACAATCAGGATCTGCACCCTTCTTATATGCGGAACCTGCTTCTGTGATACCTGTTTTGAACTCTTCCACCCTGAGCTTAGGCGTGGTCATGGGACTGAAACAACCTTGGTCACCATGTGTATGACTTGCATCAGGAGATGGACAGTGGGAGTGTGACTGTTAATTCACCTGGACCACTCAGCAGCTTTTGATACCATCAGTCATGGTATCCATCTGGATTGCCTATCTGGTCTGGGATTGGGAGGCTCCATTCTGTGATGGTTTTGGTCCTCCATGGAGAGTAGGTTTCCGAAGGTGGTGCTGGGGGGACTGCTGCTCAGATTCCATGTGTCCTCTATGCTCTTAAACATCTAATGAAACTACTGGGTGAGTTCATCTGAAGATATGAGGTGAGCTGACACCAATATCGGGTAGGGTTGCCAGGTCTGGGTTGGAAAATACCTGGAGACTTTGGGGGTGGATCTGGGAGAGGGTGGGGTTTGAGGAGGGGAGGGGCCTGAGCATGGTACAATTCCATAGAGCTCACCCTTCAAAGCAACCATTTTCTCCAGGGGATTTCTGTCAGCTGGAGATCAGTTGTAAAAGCGGGAGATCCCCAAACCCCACCTGGAGGCAACCGTGATATGGGGATTCTCTTGGACTGAGGCCTAGTGATGGATAAGGAGGTAGTAGCTGTAGCCAAGAGTACCTTTTACCAGCTTCGATTGGTTAGCCAGCTGTGGCCTTTCCTAGAGATGAACCTCTGTTGTGCATGCCCTTGTTACAACTATATTAGATTAGTGCAATAATTTTATGGTGCTGTTTTGGTGATTTTATTGTATTGTTTTGGGGAGGGAAGGTGGCATGGTATACTTTGACCTTGTCACATCTTGGAAGCTAAACAGAGTTGGTGCTTGGAAGGGAGACCACCAAGGAAGACTCTTCAGAGAAAGGCAATAGCAAACCACCTCTGCCTTTCACTTGCCTTGAAAGCTCTTTGCCAGGATTACTGTAAGTTGGCTATGACTTGATGGCACTTTACACACACACATACACATTGCATTGTTTTTATTTTGTGAGCCACCTCAAGCAAATCTCCACAGGGGTAACATATACATTTTCTAAATAAATACATAATCCCACATGGTCACCCCTTCTTTGTACAGTTCAGATCATTTAGTCAGAATTCATTTCATATCTTCTTCGGTTGAAGAGTAAACTGTAAAAAAGGATCAAAGGGGTGTTTTGCCGTTGCTGAGTCTGACTTTTCTCCAGTTTCCCCTTGAGAGCTGCTTTGCCACTGAACAGATCTGAATTGCTTCTCTTTCCTGAACATTGTAACATGTGGACTGCCAGCAGAGTGTGAGACTCTGTCCCTCCTGTTCAATGTATGTCTAAAACCACTGGGAAAAATGTTGCCAGTACCAGACTATACAGTTTACTGAGGAGGTTCAGTTCTTTCTCTGATCATACCTCCCTGCCAGGAAGGGGCTGAATGAGACACAATCCAGAAAGTGTTGTTGGCGGGCAACTGCCTGGGTATGGTTTGCTTCAGCTTTGTGGGTGATGCACATCCTTACACTGCAAATATATATATTTTAAGATCATCTGGTTTTACAATTGTATCAGTAGCCATATGTCATCAGCTAACCAAAAAATAGTATGTTGCTCTAGCCCTTACATATTTTTTTTTTAAAAATCCATTTTAAATTAATTGGACATTTAAATAGAAACCAAAGGGGGGGGGGGGCTGAGAAAGAACCAAATGAAAAGGCAAACTGAGAAAAAAACACACGAAGAAATGAAACTACATGTGAGTCAGTCATATATATAAAAAAGAACAGACAATTATTACCATAGCAATTATTTTGTAACTGATGCGAACTGAAGAAACAAATTAGGACACAAAAAAACCTGGCCAGTTTTCACAAGAGTTCAGCTGTAAGGTTTTAAAAATATAGAGTAATCATGCTGATTGCTCTTCATAAACATTTGAATGTAAATTCCTGTGAAAGACATAACATTAATAATTTTATATGGGTAAGAGTAGCCTGCCTGAAATCATTAACAAGGAGACATCTGCTTTAGGGAGATGAGACAATAACATTTCTCACAGTATAGGTCAATCTATAATTTTTAGAGAACATGTTTTTTAAAAATATATGTGTGTGTGTGTGTGTGTGTGTGTGTGTATTCCTGATGCAAGATCTAATAATCTGTATTTCTATGTCTCTGCTCCAGGGCTTTTTTTCTGAGAAAATGCGTCGGAACAGAGTTCCAGAACCTCTTCGTCAAAATTCTTTTAAAAATGTTTAAAAGTTTGTGAGTTTTCAATGCACAGATTGAAAACTTCATTTCCTTCTTCTGGCGTCTCTTTTGTCTTAAAAAAGCCCTGCTCTGCTCCATCTAAAAGTCACAGGTCAAGACAGAACATCCAGAAGTTCTTCCAAACACTCATCATAGCAGATATTGACATCTCAATAGTCCTTCTCATGGAAAAACAATCAAGGTTTCAATTAGTGCTTAAACCAACACTCTGCACAGTATGTTCCTTACTTAGTAAGAGCCAGTTTGGTGTAGTAGTTAAGTGCGCAGACTCTAATCTGGGAGAACCGGGTTTGATTCCCCACTCCTCCACTTGCACCTGCTGGATGTCCTTGGGCAAGCCATAGCTCTGTCAGAGCTGTTCTCTCAAGGACAGTTGTCTCAGAGCTCTCTCAGCCCCACCCACCTCACAGGGTGTCTGTTATGGGGAGATGAAGGAAAAGGAGTTTGTAAACCACTCTGAGACTCTGAGTGAAGGGCAGGGTATAAATCCATTTTCTCCTCCTCCTCCTAGTTAAGTAAACAAAAGTAGCAAAAAAGAGAGAACAGTGGCAGCCTAAATGTAGAATATTAGTAGGGAAATAAATTACCTCTTTTCTGTACCCAGATTATAGCTTCCAGTGAATATATTTATTTTATTTATTTAAAACATTCATTAGCTGCCTTTCTTCCTTACGGGACTTGAGGCATCTTACAATATAAATAAAAGAATATAAAAACAAAATAAAAACAACAGTGATAAAACCCGTAATAGTCACTGTTTAAAAACTCCAAACTGGACTGCCAATAATAAAAGCTAAATCAAAATGCAGCCCTAAAGAAAACTGTCTTCAACTGCCTCCTGAAGATCAACAATGAGGGGACAGGTGCACCTCCCTTTGGAAGTTATTCCATCATTGTGGGTCTGCCGTGGAAAGGCCTTCTCTTGTGTACCCATCAAATGACTGTCTTTTATTGGCATCTCCCCATGATCTTAATTCCCTGGCAGGAATGTATGGGACAAGGCGGTTTTTCAGATACTCTGGTCCCAAGCCATGTAGGACTTTAAAGGACAAAAAGAACACCTTCTATTGGACTCAGGAGCAGATTGGTAGCCCTTGTAATTGTTGTAGTATTGGAAACAAGTGCTCCCAATAGCTGGCCCTGACCTACAGTCTCACCACAGTGTTCTGCACTAGTTGCAGCTTCTGTAGCCCCAAGTTAGGGTTGCCAGGTCCCTCCTGGCAACCAGCGGGGGATGGGAAGACTTACTGGGAGCAGCAGGGAGGCTCATCTGATGTGCAGTAATGTGTCTATGTCACTGCCCATGTGACCTGGAAGTGACTTCATCAATTCCAGGATGTTGGGGTGACACTCTGGTATTTGGGAAAAACTCTACCATAAATTTAGCTTCTACCACAGAGTTTTTGTCCAAATACTAGAGTGTCAGCCCTATGACCTGGATGTGATGACATCACTTCCGGGTCATGTGGGCAGTGATATAGACACATTGCTGATTCTCCCTCTTTTTGGGGGTAAGTTCCCCCTGCCAGCCAGCTGATCAGCGATCCCCACCTCCACCAGGGGTCTGGCAACACTACCCCAAGCAGAGTGCATTGCAATAGTGAAACTGAGATTTTAAAAAGGTTGCTAATCAATTTTACAATAATACCATTTTGACTCTCTTTTTTTGCTTAGATTTTGCTTTTCCCTTGTGAAAATGCAGCTGTGAATCTGAAGGGATTTTCAGGAATAGTGTGTGTGGGGGAGTGGATGGAGCATTCCCCCTTCTACTGGCAGAAATATCTTCTGTCAGTAGAAGGTGACCTTTGACACTGGCCCACTGCACATGCCCTTGGAAAATATAATAATACTTAACATTTCTGTAATATACTTTGAGTGTGAAAAAAACCTTAGTGCTTCAACTACATCTGTAACACATAAAGTAGGACAGTATTATCCTCACACTGTGAGGTGAAGCTAAGAGGCTACCTAGTTCACTATGTAGTTGTGCTGTGGTTTGTACCTGGAGTTTCCAGTCTCATAATGCATATGCTGAAATATTCTATTCCACTCAACGTATTATCAGTCTGCACATTTCTTTCCAATGGTTTGGTGAAATGATTTCGCAGGATAAAATGGGTTTATGGCAACTTTTCATGGTCTCCATCTAGGGCCTTGTATTTCATCAAAAAGCACCTGACAGGAGCATTACCTATCAGAGAAGGAATAGGAAGAGTGTGTCAAAGGGCTAGATAAAGATTGCAGCTGGAGGCCATCTTTTGAACGGGGGGAGAAACGAGCACTTTCTGTGCTTCTGTCATGTCAGGTGATAAAAATTAATTAGTCTTATCATTTCGACAACCTGCAGACGTACAGGGCCTCGCTTAAGTGTGAGCTGAGGTAAATAACTTCCTCACTGGAGAGGAAGCAACCTGAGAAACTTGATAGCTTTCCAACAGAAAAAGACTAGTCCTGTTCATCTATCATGGAATTCATTTCACGTATACATGCCTTATTTCAATAACGTTGTTTCAATTTTCCTTACTCCTTTTTTTTTTTGACAGACATATACCTTTGATAGTAACACACTTCCTCCTCAGTTCTAAATTACATAATGCCAGGAACCTCTCCAAGGAGAGATTTCAATACATTTGGGCAATAGGGCATTGGAATATGAAAGGGAAGTTTTGTTCACTCGCTATATATTCTGAGTATCATCTCTGCAAAGACATTTTCTGGTTGATTGACTGAGATTCTAAAACGTTGCACTTTTCTGCCATTTCACTCTCCTTCTCTTTCTGTCATGCACAAAAGAACACCACACTGCCGAAGTGTGAACTACTGTCACAACTAGTGTTATTTAACGTTCTTTTCCTTCCAAAAAAAAAAGGATGATGAACGGGGTTGTTGAGAATTCTCTTGGAGAGTTTGGATGAATATGCATTCGGCTCACTCATATTTGCATTATTTTAATGGGATTTGCAACTAAAATGTCAAAGACATTTTTAAAAAAAGAGAAAGAAAGTACTTTCAGTGATTTTTAAAAGCTTATTCCTTTCTTTGGGGGAAGTTATCCTGAATGTACTATGTTTTACTCTTTCTTTTAAAAACACACAGAGAAAGATGTTTGGTGAAGAGGAGTTCCTGGTTAGTGCCGCTTTATACAAAGCTTGCTTTTATGTGTAGGCCAAATCAATTTTACAGAGGGCTTTTCATCTCCTCCACTTGGCAAATGGAAATATGTATGTTAAAACTAAACTATCTGTTAAGGAAATGAAAAAGATACCCAGAGGCATTCATGGTCTTTGGGAATCACCAAATAAAAATTTGCAGATGTCATTCATTCTCTCTCTTTTTTTAAAAAAATACATTAAATGTAAACAGAAGGATGGAATTTCTTAAATGCATCCAGTCACCAGGCAACTGCAGAGCCATCTGACGCTAGCCAATAAACTGGATGTCCCCCATAAAATATGGTGTTTGTACAGTCGTAAAGTATCTCTAACACTTTCCTCAGGTGGCTTCTGTGTGCCATCAGTTAGAAGGAAAATGTCAGTGAAGGGAGTAGTAGTTCTAGAGTTGCTTGGAGATTAATCACACACATTACAACACTAAATCCACAGGCCTCTTTCCCTTCTGTGGGAACATGAACAATGTATAATACCCACAAAGGGGGGGGGGGTGACAGGGCAGAGTCAGCTAATACAACCATTAGAGGGCAAAACTCAAAATGGCAATCATATTATTTATTGTGGGATAACCCAAGTCTCACAGAACATATGGACATGTTTTGAATTATATAAGCATGCAAAGGCTGAAGTTAGGTAGCTGTGCCTAGTGTAAACCGTCTGTTCTTCTGGTTGTGCAGCATCTCATTCTTAGAGTAGACATGGGCTTGAAAGTCTAAGCCCAAACCACAACAATCTGAATATTAGCACAGCATAGCTGAGCAGTCCTATTTTATGCCAAGTAATTCACCGTAGGTTACAGCTATCACCCTGTCATGATGTCTGTTATGTGCTATACCACACTGCACCACTGCGCACTGTGCTCCTACAGATACAAAGAGAGCACATACTCCTAGTGGCATGGGAGCTATCACCTCTGCAGTTGCTTTCAGACCAGTCCAAAGGCTTCCACCTACATGATTTCTCTGTCACCATGACCATGCAAATAATAACTTGGACCTATGAGAAGTATGCTGCTATTTGTGGTATAATAAACATAGCACTGGAAAAAAGCTTTTGAGCAAGGGTCTCTGTAAGGATCCAGACAAGCTTGAGAGAAACAGTGGGGATGACAGTCATCTCACTGCTGGAGATACTGTGTAAAAGCAAAAAAAAGAAGAAGAAGAAGAAGAAGTTTTTGTCACATTCCCCAGGGGTAACATGGCCTCATTGGAATCTTATATTTGTCAAGATGGACACGTATGACTAGGATGCTGGTTCACTTTAACTTAGTGTAAGGCCACCATTGACCTATGTAGGTTTCCACCAATGAGGCTGACTTTCAGGAGGTTTATCAGGACTGGACAAATGTCATTCCTTACAGTCTTCACTTGTATACATTCACTGCATCAAGTAATCTGTTCTGCATCCACTCAGTGTTCTACTGCATAGACATGCTCATAATATGCATTTGCACATCATTTTATTTATATGTGTTCAACATGTGTTGCAAGTGCAACCTGTACTTCCACAATACTGGGGGGGGGGGGGGAGGGAAATGGACACACCAACAGATTGCATGTAAAATAAAATACACATACAATGTACTTTGAAATGGCACATTCCACGAGGAATTCCTAATGGGGAAGAATACTGAAATCTCCCTAGCCAAATGTCATCATGGTAGAGTGCAGATGACCCCCCCCCCCCTTTAATGCTCTGCTGAACCTGTCTGTTGTTAATCTTTTCTCCCACACCCCAAAGCAAAGACACCAGGTAAAAAAATATGAGTTCAACTACATACTTAAATGTCCTCAAGCTGCAACTGATTATGATGACTCCAGCAAGCACCTTTCAAGGCAAGTGAGAAGCAGAGGTGGTTCGCCATTGCTTTCCTCTGCAGAGTCCTCCTTGGTGGTCTCCCGTCCAAGTACCAATCTTTTTAACTCCCAAGATCTGATGAGACTGGGCTGTACCATGCTGCCCCCCATGAGTTCAACTAGGATTTATTAAAATGCTAAGCAGTTGAGCTGCAAATAATTAACTCGTTCTCATACTTTACTAAGAGGCTATCCATAGAGTTTGCCAGTATTTAGACTACCCATGGCTCCAAGATCAGAGTGTTTGCTGCTCCCCTATTTATCATAGCTTTCACATTAGGTTTTGCAAAGTTGCAGACCATCAATACCTTGATGGCAGACTACAGATTCAGACACTGACAATCAGTAGTGACAGATTTCCCTCTCCAGGTCTTGGATCTGGTTAGGTTGCAAAGTCCGTTTGGTCAACTCTTCACATCTTCAGGGTGTATCCCAGCCTGATCCACTTGAATCACCAAACCCACCCTAATCCATTTAATGCCTAGTTAGTTCCTAAATAGTTTTCCCAGGACCATTTAACAGGGCTATCCTTTCTTGTTTCTAAGTCCACTGAAGCCAATGTACTTGGAAGAATATGACTGCCTAAGATGGTAGTGTAAGTTACCTCCCCCAGCACCCACAGTGTGAAATAGGCAGAAAGGGCTCTTTTCTTGGCCAACTAGCTAAATGATCAAAAAATTCCTGCTCAGCTCCAAAGCAACCAGCTAATCCCACACTTCCATGTGAAAGGAGGAACGGACAAAAGTAGATGCTTGCCAGCAGTAGCTTGTGAAGTTGGACTAGACTTGCCAACTCCAAGTTGGAAAATTTGTGGGGATTTGGGGGCGGAGCTTGGGGAGGATGTAATGCCCTACAGTCCACCCTCCAAAGCAGCCCATTTCTTCAAGGGAGCTGATATCTGTCTTCTGGAGATCACTTGTAATTCCAGGAGATTTTCTGGCCCCACCTGGAGATTGGCAACTCTACTGGGACAGCAATTATAAATGTGCCATCTTAAATGATTGTTTACCAAAACAGCCACTCCTCAGTTCACTACTGCTACTTTCATGCAGTATTTTTTTATATATCAGGTATGTGTTAGGTACAAACAGAGGGCATAGATGCAGTACAGTTTATCCTCAAAGTGATCAGTCTCTGCCATAGAAGGACAAAACAAGTATGAACAAAATGAGCAGGGAAATCAACTGATGGGGGATATATGAGCCCGCTTGCGGGGAGGGCGGGATATAAATCCCAAAATAAATAAATAAAAAATAAATATATTGGGTGCAAGTGAGCAGTTAAAGAGGTGCCAGTAAGATTATGTCTGAGAGATTCAGACAGGCTTCAGTTAGTCAACTGGAAGCTGCCGCCGTTTTGGACTCTTTCTCCCTTACTTCCCATCTTGGTGCCAGGGCCAACAGAGAGAAAAATGCTAAGTGTCACTAGAGGAAACAGAATCGTGCCTAACTCATGCTAATTGGAATAGACCAGTTATCTGGGCAGAAGCCTCACCTTTCCCAGTGACTGGTCATGAGACCCTTGAACAGGAACATGAGTACTTCCGCAAAATCCAAATTCTGTGCCGAGGAAAGCCAAAGTCTGCAATTTGTAAAGACTATGTCTACTTGCATAGGATTCTATTTATCTTGTGGTCTTTTGCATAAGTCGTTCTGGTTTTGCTAATCATGAGGGAATGGGGGAGGGCAGGAAGCTATGCAGTGCACTGGAGTTCTATGCTGCCCATTAAAAATGTTATCCACTCGCCACGTTGGCTTTACTTTTCAACTGCATTACACACATATTCAGGTGCCTCTTTGCAGAGACTAGGCTTTTCTGAATGTCATTTGAAGTATTTTTTTTTTTTAAAAAACACACACATCACCTAGGCCTTAAAGTGTCTGGGACTGGTGTATTTGAAGGACCACTTGTACCTATATGCCTGTATTTTAAAATCATCTGTAGAGGCCCCAAAGTAAATGGACTTTGAAGGATGGTACCATCAAGCACCTAGCTTATCGATCTTCCCAGTGTGTTAAAGATCTGTTTATTTATCCCAGCCTTTGGTCGCTTGTGACTTTCTGCATTGGCATATAGTGTTCCCTCTAAGCTGAGTTAGTGTGTGCTAACTTTTTTAGACTCTTTTATGTATTGAGCGGGAGACGATGAATTCAAACAACAGGCTTTTATTCAGTGATATTGCTCAGCTCCGAAGTCAGCTCTATGAGAGCGGCACCTTAATTCATACTGTTCCAACACATAACTTTCAACAAAGTAACTATATACAAGCAATACTATTGGACCTAAGCAGGGCTCAGTGATTGGGTATCTGGATTGTCTTTAGGACCAATGGGAGTCTTTAGTCATCAGCCAATAAGAATTGGAGCTTTCGGATACCAGAGCCCTATCAAGTTATTGCTGCTGCCATACTCCAAACACAACCACAACCGACTCTGGCTCACACATTTTTGTCTTAGCTCAGGAAGGCAGTGTTGGCTCCAAGGCAGTCTTGGCTCCAAGGCAGTGTTCCCTCTAAGCTGAGTTAGTCTGAGCCAGCTCACAGTTTTTTAGGCTCCGGCTCACACATTTTTGTCTCAGCTCAGGAACGATGGCTTCAGAGCAAACTAATTGATGCAGCAGCCAAATTGCTCGCTCACAACTTTAATGCCAGTAGCTCACAAAGTAGGATTTTTGCTCACAAGACTCCATAGCTTAGAGGGAGCATTGCTCTAGGGCAGACTAATTTATGCAGTAGCCAAATCACCAGGGCTCATTTCGTAGCAGGAGCTTCTCTGCGTATTAGGCCATACACCCCCGATGTAGCCAATCCTCCAAGAGCTTACAGTAGCCCCTGTAAGAAGAGCTCTGTGAGCTCTTGGAGGATTGGCTACATTAGGGGTGTGTGGCCTAATATGCAAAGGAGCTCCTGCTACGAAATGAGCCCTGCAAATCGCTCACTAACAACTTTAATGCCACAGCTCACGAAGTAGAATTTTTGCTCACAAGACTCCACAGCTTAGAGGAAACATTAATGGCAACTCTTTGTAATTTGGATACTGGTCCATTATGACTGACTGTTTTCAATATGACTGTAACCCATGAGAGGGGGGCACTGAACGGTGGAACAGTAGAATATAAATGTTTCATTTGTTCAAACTCATGTAATTATCCTTTAAAAGGAAGGAAAGAAGCTGTGACTGTCAGGAAATTACGTCCTGTACCTTTTCCTGTGAATCACAGCAAAAAACAAACCCTGACTAAGGGGTAGCAGATGCCATAGCTAACAAAAGGGATCACAGTGATCTTCTATTTCTAGACAATTTAGTGGTCCAATTTTTTTTTGGCATTCATGTTGCTGACCTGCCAGAAATACTGCTATGGCTCCCACTGAATATACGGACAGCATTGCTTCTTGGAAGCCAACTTGCCACAATCCTTTCAGTTCCAATCTGTGAAAAGTGAAATGAATATACACCAAATACCCCTGACGGTGTACAGTCCACATTTGTTGTAATGCAGTAATTATGTTGCTGCAAGCCTCAGATCTGTATTTACAGTCTAGAGTTTTCCAGATATAGCATCTAGAGACTCCATGGTATGAATTCCATTAATGTCAATTGGAAACATATGGCCAGAGTGCTCTGAAAATGTATCCTTCTGTTTGCATTGTATTTCAGTAGAAATTACATGGTAAATACACTGTGATGGTAAATATTTAAAACCCAAAGTTTATGGGAAAGAGATTTGTCATGGTTGCATTGATAAAAGTATTTGGGGGGGGGGGGGGGGAGGTGGAAACCGAAAACAATCAATGTCTTGTGGGTTTCTCCTAATACATATTGTAGGAATCCACAGAATGGGCAACTTCCTGCATCTTTACTGCAATGGATCACATTCTTTATTTAATTAAAACAATTCTTACCCAAATGGCATTTAAGCCCCTTCTAACTGCATTCACCCTATCAGTCATTTCTGCTCAACTGAAGTCTGAAGTTGCTTCCAGACAAGTGATGTCTCATGGATAATCATGAGTCAGTTTGTCTCTGTTCGCTACTGGTTTTTCCATGCAATCCACATGGGAACTGTGTTGATCCCCACACTTAGCACATGGCGACTCCAAAAAAACAAACACACACCACACCAGCAGACATGGCACATGTGGCATACCAAGCGAAGAACAGAGACAACAATGACAGTACGACCAACATACCAATATAATTTACAGCTTTTATTCAAATGCTATGCCTTCCCCCCCCCAGACACCATACAATAAAAGAAAGAAGTTGTCATATTTACATATACATTAAAGTTATGTCCAGTAATCATTTGCTGTGTTTAAAATAATTTAGTGGAGTCACCCCACATTCAGTTTCAGGTGGGTAGCCATGCTGGTCTGCAGTAGAAGAGCAAGGTTCACCTGACAAAGGGAGCGCTGACTCTCGACAACAAATACCTTGAAAATCTTGTTGGTGTTTAAAGTCCTACCGAGCTCCAGGCCTGCTCATTTTACATTCAGGGTTGTCTTCCTTCTGTGTAAATGTAGTAGCATTTCTCTGTGAGGTCACCCCCCCCCCCCATTCTGGAGAACCAGTTGGGTGTAGTGGTTAGGAATGCGGACTCTAATCTGGGAGAACTGGGTTTGATTCCCCACCCCTCCACCTGCAGCTGCTGGTGTGACCTTGGGTCAGTCACATGTTCTCTCAGAGCTGTTCTCTTAAGGGCAGTTCTGGAGAGAGCTTTCTCAGCCCCACCTACCTCACAGGGTGTCTGTTGTTGGGAGGGGAAGGGAAAGGGATTGCAAGCTGCTCTGAGGCTCCTTTGGGTAGTGAAAGGTGGGGTATAAATCCAATCTCCTCCTCCTCCTCCTCTCCTCCTCTTCTTTTTTTTCAATACTGCTCTTGCTTCAGGAAAAAACTTTGAGAACATAAAGGAGTGTATCTAATGAATTATACACAGAACACAGTTTGTTTTGCAGAGACTTTTCTGCCTCTTCCCTTTTACTGCTGAACATAGAGCCCCATGAAACTCTACTTAAGGGTTGGAGGGCCCTCACAAACATCTGGGGGGGGGCACAGGAAGGCAGTGCAGTGGGAGGATTGCTCCCCTTTTCCAATGAGGAAGTGATCTTCTGTCAGAAAAGAGCAGTGGTAGGATATAACCCAGCTTGAAATCCCCTCCCCCAATGCAACTGATGGGTCTATGTGTAAGGGTCTATCTACATGGGATGTATGATGCGAGTCAGGTTGGGGGTCAACCTGACTTGCAGTCAGACATCTGATCAAGGGACTCACCTTAAAAAGTGGTGTGTGCTGTGGGGCCTGATTCTGCTCCAAAGCATGGCACGGGGGGAGGAGGGGCTTCAGTCTTCCCTCAAGTGTTGTTTTCACGCCTAACTTGCATCACATGAACAAATGAATTAGACTCTCAGTCCATCAAGGTCAATTCCGTCTACTCAGACTGGCAGCAGCTCTCCAAGGTCTCAGGCAGAGGTCTTTTCAACTGGTGATGCTGGGGATCGAACCTGGGACCTTCTGCATGCAAAGCAGATGATCCATAGTTGAGCCATGACCTCCATCACACATCTTGTGTAGTTAGTTCCTTAGAGAAGCAAACCAGAATGCATTTTGTTTACATGATTCACCACTCACCAACTTCTCTTTACCTGTAACTGTTTCCCAGCAAAAGTAAAAGGAGCTTGTGGATGGTGATTTACAGCAGGAAAATGGAGAGGGGGGGGATTGAATCCCTCTCCCATTCTTACCCATGCCAGCCTTCCCCTTAAAAGAACAAGTTGGCTGCATTTTATCTAAAGTATATCAAAGGGGAAGGATCACATGATGGCATATCATTTTGCCCTGAGGCTCATCTCTGCTTTCTCTTTGTATTGACTCTATTAGTTCCCAACATGCCCTGCTTGCCAAATGGCATGTGAAATAAGAAACAGATCTTTATGAACCTTTTGTTTGGACTTCGACATAGGACGTCAAGCATCTCCCCCCCGCCCTCTTTTTCTCCTGCCTACTGGTGCACCCATTTGTTTCTTAAGCATTATTCGTCATGACGCAGATGTTTAGACAGATATAACACACAATCATTTCAACAGCACTGCTCAAGAAAAAGGCAGTCTATTATCCAGTCGATAATTATGTGCCCCATCAGGACAATTGGCTGGTACAGGATGAATCTAGAGCATGAAACATAGGTGGAGGACAGACTGGCAGAATGAAGCGCAAGGGAAGTGGGGCAAAAAGACCTGGGCCAAGTTGTCCCAAGGCTTTCTGGTTGTACTGCATGGACTGATGCGGGACCATACCGGGGAGGAGGCAGAATGGAATGTTCACACTGTGGGGCGGCCCCTGATGACAGCGCCCCGGTTGTGTGTGGCTTTGGTCCATTTCACCAAACTGTGTGTAGGGGCATGGGTGCATAGGTGCATATGCACAGCAGCAGTTGGGGCAGGATCCCATGGCTGGGAGCTTTAAATCCACGAGCTGGAAGCATTCCCGTGGGTTGTTGTGCACTCAAGCGCACAGCACGTACGGGCGGTTATGCTGGATCAGTGGGTTCACATTACCGGCACCACTTGATTGCGGTTTATTTGCATCCACACTTCCAGGAAGCAGGATCAACACGCACCCAAATGGCTTGCCACTGCTTTCACCTGGTACTTTTTAAAAGCGGGATCAAAATGCTTCAGGATGGGGTGAGTACGGCACGGGAATGCCAGACAGCTGTGGCTGTGTGAACCAGCCCACTTAATCCTTTTGAGATTATCGGGCCAAACTGTATTGGGCCAAACTGCTAGTCTGAACTCAGCCATAGTATATACCCAGGATGCCTGGTTGCCGCTTCAAGTGAATTGGGCAATGCATAGATTTTCCATGTACAGCTGTTGTACACATGAAGCAGTATTAGAAATGAAAGCCAAACCTGCATTTTTTCTGAGCTTTCCCTGTATTTTCTATGCCTTTCCTATCGTTCTCTAAGCTTTCTCTGTCTGATTGCCCCTGAATGTCAGTTGGTTGTTAGGAGAACAAGGAACCTGAAGACATGTATGATGAGAGCATAAAGTTTTTGAAGCCTGTCTTACCATACTAAACATGCAACATGTACAGAACATGTAACTTTGTGTGATGGTTCTGATGCACAATGGGCCCATAGAACAGTTGTTCATAACAGGATAAAAGATTGCCCCACATACTGGAGTAGATCCTTCTCCACAGCAGGCTCCACCCTGCTCAAGCAGCCTACTCTTCACAGTGCAGTGCCTGAGCTCTGTTGGGTGATTATACTGTCTCTGTGTGCCCTTGCCTATCCTCCCTGATGCATTCTGGGAGTGAGTGTGGGATTGCTTCTAAACTGTTATCTGTAGCTGAATAAACTCTGCTTTGGACTAGAGCCTATTTTTAGGAGACCCTGTGAGAGAAAGGAATGCTGCAAGGTAAGATTCTGCAGCTCTCAGGGAAGGGCCTGGTCCACCCTTCTAGGAGAAGGCTGCATTTGGGTAACTGACCTTTAAGAGGATATTTCCTTGGGTCTTAGAAACTCCATCTTGAGGCAGCATTAACCTGTGGAACTACACTCTGCAGACCAGCCCTGCGAAGTAAGACACGGATCTGCACAAGAAACCCAATTTTCACATATAACAGTAGACCGCTAGGAAAACTTTTAATACTATTTTAGTCAGGAAACTCTTATTATAAGCAGTCATTGGGCTGTTTTATAGTCTATGCTTTTAGACTGGGCTGGGTTTTTAAATGATGCATCATCAGCATCTTTTAATGTTTTGTTTATAATGATAATTTTTGTTTTGTAAGCTACCTTGGGCGGATTCCTGGAGAGGCTGCATAACAATGCCCTGGCCAATTAAAAATGTATGGAAACTGTACTTGAATGCAAATCCAAGCAATTCACACAAAATGTTAACCACTGCAGGGACTGCATGCTTCTGATATGCATGGGCCACAGGCTCCCAGGTCACATGGACGTCCTGTCTGAAAAGAACTTTAGTGTTCAGATGATTTACTGCAGCTATATATACTTATTCCCAATGCCATCAACATTCTTACCATACTGATCTGGGCAAAGGCTCGATAAACTGAGTTACTATCAAAAGCTTAGCTTTTTTTCTGAATTAAATGGAGCCAATATCTAATTTAGCAGGAAAAATATGAAGAAAAGATCAATACAACGTGAACAAACAAACTGTGTAAAGCTTTTATAGAATGGAGGATGTCTTTTTTTCTCTCCCTCTCTCATAATACTAGTCAAGATAAGATTGCACCTTATGTGAATTTGGGTGAGATATAAATGTCAAGATTAAACAGAATCAAGGTTGCTTTGGTATCAACATTCATATGACATTTGATTGAATGGAATTCCTGATGGTTGTAACATTTCAGTGATATTGTATTGTTATTTCATGTTCCTATGATTAAAATAATATTTTGAAAGAATTAACAAAGCATTTAAGACCTAGCCAATAAAAAACCCAGAGCATAAAACATTTAGCAGCTTAAAATGCTCTCATAAAAGCAGCTGGAAGCAGACTGCAAAAGCAGTTAGATCAACCCACTACTGAAAAGTCTGAGCAAAAAGAAATGTTTTGGCTTGGTGCCTAAAAGTCGGAGTAGTCACCAGGCGAATCTCAAGTGGGAGGGCATTCCACAGGCAAGGTGGGGGTTCTATTAATGGGGGTCTGTGATAAGGGATGATAAAGTTTGTTGTTAGCTTGAGTCTTCTGTTCCAGTAAAATGGCAGCTATTGAAGAAAATGCCCTATTTATATGGTAGGGCTCTAGAACAGCTGATCCAGACCTAGAACGTTACACTAATTCCTGCTATGCATGGGCAAAGAGAGAGAGAAAGGATTTGCATTCTGCATGGAATGTAAACATGTATCAATAAATTGACCTATATGTGTGGATTCTGGTGTGCATCCAGTGAGTTAAGTGTGCATGAAGATGGGGGTGTAGATGGCTATCATCAGATGCAGCTGGCCAGTGCAATATGATTCTCAGCATATCATCATATTCATATAGATGGAAGTATCCGATTTAATTTCTCGTATCTATCCATCTCCTGAGGTGTATGGACATGCATATTTACGTACTGTGGCTCACCACTGGAGAGTTAAACTCAAAAGACTTAGGGTACATTCAGATGGCTCTTTTGAGCCGTGCCAGGCACGAGTGCCGGGTGGATTTAAAGTGCACATCCAGATCTCAACATCTGGGAATTGTGCCACTTTCGCTAGTAGCCCATTGGTCCCTGTCAGGGATCTGTACTTAAAAAGATAGTGGTTAAAGTCTGGTCTAAAGCTGGCTGACGGGCCAATGCTGGACTTTCCACTGTCAGGTCGTTCCACCAGCACGCAATCAGCTCATAGGGACTGTCTCCAGACCATCCTGAACGGCCGCCATTTTAAAAAACTCTTAGCAATGCACGCATAACCACTTAAACATGCGATGTCCGCAGACGGTGAGGCACATATGCACATGTGCAGATAAGCACATATGCAGTCAGCCTGTAGGGATGGTCTCCAGACCATCCTGAATGGCCACCATTTAAAAAAAAAACTCTTAGCAATGCACGCATAACCACTTAAACATGCAATGTCCGCAGATGGGGAGGCACATATGCAGATAAGGAGATCTGCACATACAGGATTTAAAAAAAAAAAAGCCAACTGCACGGCTCCTTAAAGTGGATGCCGTCTAGATAATCCACTGTGGAGTCACACATGGTAAAGCGATTCACAGGTGGGGGGGGAGGGGGCTATCTGGTCGTGCAGTGCTGGATTTAAAAGATCTAGATCAGTTTACAGCCAGGCCAATGGCGGGATTAGCTGCCCATCTGAATGCATCCTTAGACAGTCAGGAACTGGTTCCTTACCATAATCACTGCAGCACCAGGACTGCTGGACAGAGTGGGGAACTGCAGGCCCTGGAACCCAGCATATCAAATGTTGAGAGGAAAAACAACCTCTCATTTTCTCCTAACTCTTGTACCATCAGATAATCCAAGAAAGGTGCTGGGTAGTTCCTCAAGGCTTTTTAGATTTCTCCCTGCCTGTACAGTGTGCTGTGCTCGTCATGCACAACTGTTTTTAGATTGTGGCCAAAGACTGCTCAAGCAGTTGCTCCAGTTGCTCCTGAACCCAAATCCTACCCCTACCTTTACACTGTATGCATTAACACCTTTTTAGATGTTACAGTAACATACACCAGGATCTCAACTGTGCATTATAGGAGTGCATATTATCCATGATCCTCCCAACATGTAGTCTCCAGAGTATGTGAACAGGAGAAACACTTGTATGGCCTTGGTCACTTTGTGCGTTCCTTACAGATATTGCAAGCACACGCATTGCCCTGTTTGCACAACATGCCAATTGCACATATCAGAAGGAGGTATCAGAACTGTGTGTTATCAGAAGGTAGTACACACTCTCATTTTGTATGGTTGGTGGACTCCCAGTGCACATTATTAGAACGTTTGAAAAAAGCCTACAGACACAACTGTATTATGTGCAACAGTGCATTCCGATATTGTTTTCCTCTGTAGTGAGACACTCACAGAATGAATTCCCACCAGTGATCAATAACATGAATAATAGATTTTTCCCAGATTATTATATTTGTTAATTGAACCTAGTCCTCGGCTTTTTATACTTTCATGTAAAAGCAGGGGTTTTTTTCAAAAAAAAAATTATGAATAAGATGAATAAATTGGGTAGCTCTCTGGCATAAAATAAACAATACACCACCACAGAACTGCCTGCTGTCACACAAACACAAAAGGTCTTTTCAGGGAGGAAAAAAGAAAATAAGTTTTGCTTCCTGTCAAGCATGTTAATTGGTCTCCAGCTAAACATAGCTATGGCAGCACACTATACCATTCATGCATTTATAGATGTTTAATTGAATTATAAATTTTATTTCAAACATCGCTACATGCCTCGAAAGGGCTGTGGGGGAACCCATGATGCTCAAGCCAATATTGAACAAATGCCGCTTTGCAATTTGACATGTTTTGAGATTTCATGGCACCCCAGATTCCGTTTGAACATTCAAGTTTCTTTTATGGTCTCTGTACCTGGGAGGAGATTGTGATCACATTTCCCCCAACTATATTAAAAAAACTGAATAGAAATATAAAAATAGACACCTGGGTTCCCCCCCCCCCCAAATTACATATCAGAAGGGTGTAAATTATGTAAAAATGGCATAAAATGACATATTAGTGATATAAGAGAAATTAATGGAAATAGAAATTTTCCAAAAGAAAAAGGTAAGATAACAATATCACTTCTGTCAGCACATACAATCCCACATGCTTTATAGATAGCCCATGATAGTGGCTCACACATACTCAAGAGTTAGAGTATCTGCTTTCAAGATTTTAAACACAAGCCCTATGCAGGAATTTATGTGCCTCAATATAAAGGTAAAGGTTCCCCTTGCTCGAAAGCCAGTCGAATCCGACTCTAGGGGGCAGTGCTCATCTCCGTTTCCAGCGCTTTCTGAAGACGTTTCCGTGGTCATGTGGCCAGCATGACTAGATGCCGAGGTGCACGGAACACTGTTACCCTCCCACTGAAGTGGTACCTATTTATCTACTTGCAGTTCCTTGCTTTCAAACTGCTAGGTTGGCAGGAGTTGGGGCCAGAGATGGGAGCTCACTCCATCACGCGGCACTCGGGTCTCGAACTGCCGAACTACCATTCTTCTGGTCTGCAGTTCAGCATCTTAACCACTGAGCCACCGCAGCCTGTGCCTCAATATACATTGACCTAATTCTTACTTGGGAATGTGGAATTGTATAGTATAGACCAATCTTGTCAGATTTCAGAAGCTAAGCAGGGTCAGTACTTGGATGGAAGACCACCAAGGAAGACTTTACAGAGCAAGACAGTGGCAAACCACCTCTACTTAATCACTTGCCTTGAAAACCCTACAACTTAACAGCACTTTACGGGCAAACAGTTCTTACTGAGGTACCTATCTGGTCTGCCTCCCATTTCAGGTGAAGTCTCACATAGGTTTCCTCCATATAAATGTAATGTAAATATGTAAATGTAAGCTCTGAACAAGATAGTTCATGCAGCAGACTATCTAAATAATAGCCATTAGGCATGGACTATGGATGCAGAGATGGCTTCATACACTGGGGGAAAATAAACTTTAGAGACCCTGGTTTGCCATCTCCCCTGCACACATGGAGATACATTGTGTCTCACTGTTAGGATTCTTTGAGTCCAGTGGCACCTTGAAGACCAACAAAGTTTTATTCAAGGTATAAGCTTTCGTGTGCTTGCACACTTCTTCAGATCTCAGTCTATAAATGCATGAATACTATAGTGTGCTACTATAGCTATCTTTAGCTGAAAGCTCATACTTTGAATAAGAAGAAAAAGAAGAGATTGGATTTATACTTCACTACCCAAGGGAGTCTCAGTGCAGCTTACAAACTCCTTTTCCTTTCCCTCCCCACAACAGACCCCCTGTGAGGTAGATGGGGCTGAGAGAGCTCTGACAGAAACTGCTCTTTTTCAAGAACAGCTGTGCCAGAACTATGGCTTGCTCAAGGTCATCCAGCAGGTGCAAATGGAGGAGTGGGGAATATTAATTATTTATTTTATTTACTCTTTCAATTTATACCCCGCCCTCCCCGCGAACGGGAATAAAACCCGGTTCTCCCAGATTAGAGTCTGCGCAGTTAACCACTACACCAAACTGGCTCATAAAACTTTGTTGGCCTTAAAGGTGCCACTGGACTCAAACTGTGTTCTGCTGCTTCAGACCAACATGGCTACCCACCTGAATCTGTTAGGATTCTTCTCAGTGGAAGCAGGGATGCCCTCCTTAGAGAGGAAGCCAGGTTATACCTTCACCAGACCCTCTCATTGTCATCTTTGCCAGCTCTATCATGGGGTTTGGCAGGATTTAGGGCAGAGGACCACCAGGATTTTCCCCAGTAAAGTAAATGGCCAATCCACTCCTGACCTTCACAAGTATACTGCTTTTTCTCCTATTCTTGCCACCACAGTAAGGACTAAACTTCCCTAGTGAGTCCTGCTTCAAAGACAGAGGAAGAGGAGGAGGAGGAGAAGAGGAGGAGAAGAAGAGGAGGAGGAGATTGGATTTATACCCCACCCTTCACTGCCCAAAGGAAAAGCAGTTTACAAATCTCCTTTCCCCTACCCATCCCATAACAGACACCCTGTGATGTAGGTGGGGCTGAGAGAGCTCTTTCGAGAACTGCTAATGAAAGGCAGCTCTGAAATAACTTGTAACTGACCCAAGGTCACACCAGCAGCTGCATGTGGAGGAGTGGGGGATCAAACCTGGTTCTCCCAGATTAGAGTCTGTGTTCCTAACTACTACACCAAACTGGCTCATCTCTGAGTAGTATGGGCCCAGGCTCTTTACATTGTTCCATAAGAACCAAGTCTGCTTCTACTGGCATAGCCTTTGCCCTTCATCGGCATAGTAGTACCTTGACTGCCAGCAACTTGGCAATCAAGAGTGTGATGCTTGAGCACATTGGAAAGACAGGATCCAGGAGCTGGCTTTTCTATCAGAATTAGTGTTATCTGCATTATGTGTTCAATATCAAAAAAAGGAAGTGTTTAATATTAAAAAAAGAGGAAGGGGGACCAAGCCAAGTCCTTGGCTTCAATGACGTACCATATCAAAAGTTTAAATGCTTGAGTCTTATCATTTGTACTTTTGTGGCTTTTCAGAGTAATACAGTAATGCCTCTTTGTCCTTGTAATACAAAAAAAGGGTATGCAGACTGATACCTCTTTGCCATCATTCTTCCTTTGTACACATTGATCTTGTTAAGGTTGTACATCCGTCTAGTCTATAAACTGAATAAGTACATTCTTTTCAATCTGTCAACATACAGGAATATTTATAAACTTCAGCCTAAAGTGCCACAAACGTCCCATGAGAGCTGAAAGAACACAGTATCCCAACAGTTATTCATGAACCGTATTTAAAATTTAAAGCATCATAAAAAAGAAGAGAAAGTCAACAACAATAGATTTATTTTAATCCACACAAAGGTTGCTACTTATGCTCTGCCAGAATGCTATATGCTATTTTTCTGAGGTGCTGGTAAACATGATGATATCTGTATTACTTCAGCCGAAGAAAAGGTCAACAGCTCTATCACAGATCTTAAGTTTTAAACCACTTCACTATTTTCACTAGTTACGTATCAGTTTTTTAGACAGCAGCAAACACAGTTTTGTGACAAGAGACGTTATCCCTGTCAGCGAATGATGTGCATTCTGAGCTGTACATCAAAGAGAAATACATTCGCTATAATTCCTCCTTCGCTGCGGCTGGGGCAGAAGAACATAATTTTATTAAATGTCAAGTGTTTGCGTCAGAAAAGTTTGAAGCAATGCAAAAGGTAGAAGAAATAATATCATAACAAGCTATTTCAGGCCAATATAGCTTTGTTTTGAAGTGGAAACTAAAAATGCTTTGAAGAACTGTGTTTAGGAGCTAGGAGTTCAGGAGCACTCCACATACTCATGTGCCCCCCCCCCCCCCCCGCTCTCATATATGAACTGAATTCATAGGGTTCCCAGGTCTGGCTTGGAAAATATCTGGAGACTTTGGGGGTGGATCTGGAAAAGGGTGGGGTTTGGAGAGGGGAGGGGCCTCAGCAAGGTACAAGGCCATAGAGTCCACCCTTCAAAGCAGCTGTTTTCTACAGGGGAGCTGATCTCTGTCAGCTGGAGATCAGTTGTTAAAGCAGGAGATCCCCAGGCCCCACCTGGAGGCTGGCAAGCCTAGGAATACATTGACTGAATATATGATGGTCTATCGATGGTCTACTTGGACCAGCAGTGGCCTTCCACAGTCTCTGATGGAGGTTTTTCACATTGCCCACTACCCACTGGAGAAGGCAAGGATTGAACCTTGGACCTTCTGGATACAAAGCAAATGTTCCACCAATGAACCACATTTTCTTCTTTATTCTTCCTATCTTTTTTGGGCGGCGGGGAAGCTAACTCTGGTTAGTGTGACGTTTTCACTGCTATTTTACATCCTAAATGGCCTGTAAAGTGTTTTCCTTTAAACCAAATATTTTCAAACTGTTGGTTTGCCATAGCCAAGAGCTCTCATCTCTCAATTTACTACCATTCAGTGAATATGGCAAGCCATCAGCATAACAAGAGAATGCTCAGCCAGTGGAAGTGCATATTGAAAAAATATATTACTTGAATTAAAGATATGTGAAGATAATAGGAACCAATGCCAATATACATTTTTTTCTGTTGAATTTTGGCAATAAATCAAATATGTTCAGTAGCTGCAATTTCATTCCATGGAAGAATGACAGCCACTACTTACTCATACCCTATTTTTTTGTACCAATGGGGATGAGAAAAGGTTTGCAAAATTGTTCCTCCTCTCTATTTAACCTCATAACAATCCCATGAGTAGGATAGGATAAGAGAGAGTTGCTGATCAAGGTCACCAAACCAACTCTCGTGGCAGAATGGGGATGCAGATCTGGGTCTCCCAGATCATAGACTGACATTCTGTATGCCAATAAAGGTTGGGTATTAGAAAATTAGACTGACATTCTAACCTCTATAACAAACTGTCTCATTCTTCACCTTAAATAAATTCTCTCAAATCACCGAAGACAGCATTGAACCAGCAAATATTAATGTTTGCTAACCACTGTTAGTTTATGGTATAGTCTGCAAATCCACAGCTAAACATGTGTACTGATGATGGAACTACTGCAAATCAAAAAACAAAAGAAAAAAGACTATAGGTCGAATCCAGTGCAACATTTTCCCTTGTGCGAGGTCTCTTGCACGAGTGGAACCACACAAACAAACATCCACAGTAGCTGCTTATACCAGGTCAAATTCATTGTATCCCAAATGTGTTTCTACCTGCACAAGATCTTGTATGACCAATTTCTGGGCCCTATAACATATAGGGAGCAAAGCAATTGGTGTTGCATAAGATCTTACACAAGCAGAATGGTGTGAAGTCTGTTCCTGTTTGCGCACCACTGGGTCCAAGCCATTAATTCCACCATTCAAATTCACTTTCCCTGTCAATCTATGAAGCAGCCCATATATCTGACCTAGGTCATTTCCAGAACGGTTTTGAACTCAAATAAATCAAGTTGGCTGAAATGATTTCATTGGAATAGAGGAAGAACTCAGAATACTGAATTCATATTTCCATTCCATCTGTGTTGTGCTAAAATACGGCAGTTTCTAACACTCTTCACAGTTGAGGGGGTATCCTCCTGCTGTTCAATAGAAAGGTCATGGCCATAGCTTCCAGAGAGTATAATTTAACACACCATCTTTGCCCGCTCATGAGGAGCTCCATTAGGTTCTAAAAATAAGAGACCCAAGAAGCTATGAATTGCCATGGGTCTCACTATTACACACACAAGTGCAAGGGTTATGTGGAGGGCAATAGAGAAGAGTGGAAGAGATGAGAAAAGAAACAGAAAGGAACAGGGCATGAAACTGTTTTTTGAATATGTTGGTTACTGGGTTTTTTTAATTCTTTATTTAAAACATTTTAAGCCACCTTTCCACCCAACAGGGTTCCCAAGGTGGCGAACAATAAAAACATTAAAACAACACATAAATATATGGGGGGACAATTAAAACAAAAACAAGCATCAGTAAGGGAACTCCAGACAAAACTAAAAAAAAAATCCTTTACCCCCTGACAAAAGGAAATAATAGGAGGGGACAGAAGAATCTCCCTGGGGAGGATGTTCTATAGTTTTGGTGCCATGACCTAGAAGACCCTACATGAGGCTGCATTTTTTTTGAAAAGAAATTCTCCCACATTGAAGCTCCTCTCAATCTTTCAGGCAGTTGCCAGGCACTGCCTCACAACCCTAGTAGACCTTAACATATGCATGCACTACACTACACTATATCAGCACCTTAAATTGAGTCAAAAAGCTAACTGGGAGCCACAGTAGGGCCGAGGACAGACTGGCAATGTGCCCCGCTCTGCCTCCGCTTCTAAAGCGGAGGCAGAGGGGGCGTTCACATTGCCGCATCTGTCCTCTGGCATCGGCGCGGACTCACCCGTCCGCGAGGCGCCTTCCATCCGCTTCAGCCGGAGACCACTTCTAACAGGTCTCCGGCTGGAGAGCCGCGCGTCCCTGCCGCTTCGCAGCAGTCTGGACGCGTCGGCAGCGCGCCGGAAGCGGGGGCGGAAGTCTGGATGCCCCTGCGTCAGCGCGCCTCCGCCCCGCCTCCGCCCCGGGACAGCGCAGCCTGTGGGAACGGGCTGCGCCGGGCTGCTTTTCGCGCGGGGCTTTTGGCCCCGCGTCTGTCCCGGGGCGGATCGGCAGTCTGTCCTCGGCCTAGGTGGAACCAAACTGGACTTATATGGGCCCTACAATTCACTCCAGCCAGAATTCTGGCTGCAGTATTCTGCCACAATCGTAGCTTCCAGACACACTTCAAGGTAATGTGCAATGCAGAAATCTAATCTAAATGTTTCCAGGAACCACTGTGGTGAGATCTTTTTTGCCCAGGAAAGGCAGCAACCTACCAAAGTTGATAAAAGGCATCCAAGACCATTACTGCCATCTGCTTTTCCAGCATC
This sequence comes from Lepidodactylus listeri, assembly GCA_029233225.1. Lineage (NCBI taxonomy): Eukaryota > Metazoa > Chordata > Lepidosauria > Squamata > Gekkonidae > Lepidodactylus > Lepidodactylus listeri. Next base: position 51,166,182 of record JARCFY010000001.1, on the reverse strand, counting down.
ACCCCTGGGCCCAGCATCACCCCCAAGCTATGAACCTGCTTCTCTCAGGAAGTACAGCTCCATTCAGAACACAAGATACCTCAATTCCTCAGTCAATCATTCCTCCCATCAGTAGGACCTCCATTTTGACAGGATTAAGCCCTCATCTACCCCCAAACTTCCTCCAGGCACTGGTTCATGGTTTCTACAGCCCTTGGGCTCTGCTGGAAATGTGAGATAGAACTTCATATTGACAGCTCGGACCAAATATCTGTATGATCTCTCCCAGCTGCTCTATGTAGATGCTGAAAAACATGGGGGACAAGATGGAGCTTTGAGGGATGCAGTAGGCCAAAAGCCAAGGGAGCTGAAGCAGCAGTTTCCCAGCACCACCTTCTCAAACCTACCTTCCATATAAGACCAAAAACCATGCTGAACAATGCCTCCCAGTCCCAACCCTGAAGGAGAGTCCCAAAGGATGTCATGATCAGTGGATATCATGTTCAATAGATAGCATGATCAATGGTATTAGAAGACTACAAAAGACCCAGGACAATCAACAGGGCCACATGCCTCCAGTCCATCTCCTGGTACAGGTCATCCATAATATTATTATTATTACCAGAGAGAATATTATTATTATTACCAGAGAGAGTCATAGAGTGGCATGGTCTTTGAAGACAACCTTTATTTGTTTGTTTGTTTGTTTGTTTGTTTGTTGTTTGTTTGTTTAGATTTTTATCCCACCCTCCCGGCCAAGGCTGGCTCAGGGCAGCTTACAAACAGATAAAATCCAAAATACATATAAAATAAAAACATTAACATACTATGTTAAAATCAGCTAGTAACAATAAAATGCTAGTCTTATGCATTGGTGCCATTGGTCGGGCAGTTATTAGGAATCCGGCGGCTCAGGGCTCTTCACCATACAATGTCAGTTAGCCTTCCTAGTGGTGGGGATGGTGATGGTGGTGGCTCCAAAGGCCTGGCAGAAGAGCTCTGTTTTACAGGCCCTGCAGAACTGCAATAGGTCCCGCAGAGTCCTGATCTCCTCTGGGAGCTCATTCCACCAGAATAGAGCCACCACCAAGAAAGCCCTGGCCCTAGTTGTTGTCAACCTGGCCTCCTTGATGCTCGGGTGGACCAGTCAGTTCTGGGTCCCAGAATGCAGTGCTCTCTGGGGCACATATGGGGAAAGGTGGTCCCTCAGGTATATAGGTCCCTGGCCATATAGGGCTTTAAAGGTAAGAACCAGCATCCGGTATGCTATAGGCAGCCAGTGCAATACCTTTAGCGCAGGGTGAATGTACTCCTGAATAGGGAATCCCATCAACAGCCTGGCCGTGGCACTGGGTACCAGTTGAAGCCTCCAGATTTGCAACAAGGGCAGCCCCATGTAGAGGGTGTTACAGTAATCCAGTCTCGAGGTGACCATCTCATGGATCACTGTCGCCAAATTGCCACATTCGAGGAAGGGAACCAACTGCCGAATCAGCCAATGATGGTAAAAGGCCGACCTGGCAGTGGCTGCTACCTATGCCAAAGAGGCATCCAGGAGCACTCCCAAACTCCTAACCTGTAAAGCTGGCACCAATGGAGCCCCACTTAAGGTCAGAAGCAGGATCCCTACCCTCAGACCACCATGATTCAGATGCAGGTTGAATTCATTGAATTCAACTTCAGCCAGCTCAGCCTAAGCCACCCAGACATGGCGTGCAATGCCCAATCTAGGTCTTCCAGTTTTGAGTCAGACCTGCCACCCAACAACAGATAGAGTTGGGTGTCATCAGCGTACTGGTGACAACCCAGCCCATGCCTCCAGGCAATCTGGGCAAGAGGGCACATATAGATGCTGAAAAGCATCAGAGACAGCACTGCCCCTTGGGGCACTCCACATTCTAGAGAGAGCCTTCGGGACAGCTGCCCCCCTAGTGCCACTCTTTGTCCCCAGTCTTGGAGAAAGGAAGCAAGCCACTGCAAGGCTAGTCCCTGAATTCCAATGTCGGCGAGGTGGAGGACCAGTAACTAGTGGTCGACCATGTTGAACGCAGCCGATAGATCTAACAACAACAGCACCACCATTCCGTCTTGATCCAGATGTCTCTGGAGGTCATCTGTGAGGGTAACCAGTGCTGTCTCCATCCTGTGACCTGGACAAAAGCTGGACTAGGAGAGATCTAAGATGGAAGTGTCATCCAGAAAGCTCTGTAACTGACTTGCCACTGCCCTGTCTATTACCTTGCTAAAACAAGGCAAGTTGGACACTGGCCAATAGTTGGCCAATTCAGTCGGGTCCAAAAACAGCTTTTTCAAGAGAGGGCACACCACTGCCTCCTTAAGCACCTCTGGGAACTGCCCTTCTGAAAGGGACTTGTTGACAATCTCCCGCAAGGCATCCTGAAGCCCCTCACAGCTTTAATCAGCCACTATGGGTCAAGGGAGCAAGTGGTAGGGCATACTGTGAGGAGCAATCTGTCAACTTCCTCTAGGCTATGTGGGTCAAAGTAATCCAGAATGTGACCAGAAGACATGCTTGGTGCCTCGAGTTCATTCACTGTATCAACTGTGGCAGGGAGATCGCGGCGGAGCGACAAGACTTTATCCACAAAATAGCTTGCAAAAGCCTCACAGCCAATATCCAATTCCCTACTATTTAGCCTGTCTTGTGACAGAACAGTAATAGACTGAATTGTTCTGAATAATTGGGCTGGGCGTGAGCTAGCAGGCACAATCGTGGTCACATAGTACTGTTTTTTTGTGGCCTTGACTGCCATCTCATAGGATCTCATAAACATCATATAGGATGCTCTTGTAGCTTCGTTGCAGGCACGCCACCACCGCCTCTCTAACCGTCGCTTCATTAGCTGCAACTCCTGGGTAAACCATGGAGCGAGCCTAGACTGGGGGCGCAGAGGGTGCCGGGGAGCAATCTCATAGATGGCTGCCAAGAGTTGGTCATGCCAATCCCCAATAAGCTCATCCAATGAGATGCCAGGGGGCTTTGGATCCTGGAGAGCCATCTGAAGCCTCATAGGGTTCATCAGGCTCCACAGGCGAGCCCAAGTTGGCTCACCACCAGGGCTGGTGCCAGTTTTTTTTGCATACTAGGCAAGGCTACCTTCTGGCGCCCCCCTCCCCATACATCTTCAGTGCATTTTTTCTTAATACTGTATATATCATACAGGAAGCCAAAGAGGGAATTATAGTGTTGTAGTTGGAATAATTGCATTTTCCTGAATTGAACACCATAATGGTTTTGTTGTTTGTTTGTTGTTTGTCATAGCCTGGGCTTATATTTATTCCATATTCTCAGAAAGGCACGTCTAACATAGCAATTTTTAAAATCAACATTAACTTTTACTTTATCATACCACAGATAAGGGTGCCACTCAAATCTCAAATCATGACCTTCTAGTTCCAACAACCGTTTATTTCTCAACAAAAACCATTTTTAGACCTGTCATTCTGGCTTTGTTAATCTGTTTCCTGACTCCATCAGGTGGATAATTTAGTTCCAAATAGGTTTGTTGTAGATCCCTCAGATGAGAATCTCAGTCTGTAGGACTGGAGCAGATGCAGCTGTAGTGTACAGCTTGGGTCGGTGTTCATTGTATTTTCCTCAGAAAATAAATACAATTTTTGAACAGCCTTCCAGAAAATACTATTTTAGCCACCACGGATGTGGAAACTTTGTATATAAAAAAGCAGAATGGTACCAGAGAAAACCTGTTGCAAGACAGGCCCCAAAGAGACAATAACAGAACACCACTCATAGTCACAAAAGCTCTCAACTCAAAACAGTTCAATGCTTCATCAGCTACTTACAACCTCTACTGGATAACTACAGTTCTCTTTCACAAGTACTGGGGGGCAAACTTTTTCTGGTGCACAGACAGCCCCCCAATCTCAAACAATTCCTCACCCACAATAATGCATCATTTAATTTGAACATGGACACTGGTACCAGAGCTTGCAATAAACCCAGATACCAGTTGTGCTGCCACATACACTCAGACAACACAATCACTGAACCTAACAACATCAACTACACCATCTCAGGCTTATTCACATCTTCTAATATTGTCTATGCCATTAAATACCAACAATGCCCTTCAGTTCTCTACACAGAGCAAACAGGTCAAACCCTATGCCAAAGGATAATAAATAGACACAAATCTGCCATTAAAAATCACTAGACTAAGAAACCTGTAGGAGAACACTTCAGCCTTCCAGGACATTCAATGGGTGACCTCAAAATAGTTGTTTTATTGCAAAGGAACTTCAGGAACAGACTGGAAAGGGACATTGCTGAATTACAAGCTATTACAACACCCAAAATAACCCCCCAGGACTTAACAGGGATATTGGTTTCTTATCTCACTACATATGCTAAACTTATTCAGTCTTTACATATGTATTTTCACCAAGAAGGGCCACACATCCTCTTTATTGTAGTGTATTTTTCATTTGGAATAGTAGATTGGAATGTAATGCAATGAATATTGGAATGTATTTCTCTTATCTGGTGACAGAAGAGACATAACACTGCACAACCATTCACCACACCTTAAAGAAAAGGATGCTATTACCTCTATACTTGAAAGGAGACAAATGGAGCGTAACAACTGGGTCTCAGTTACGTACTCTTAGCATTCCACAATTAAGGATACGTTTACACATCGGTTTCCTATTCTGACATATTTATTTGCTTCTCTGTGTTTCCCCATAATTAAATCCAAACAAATGGTGACCATATAAACTTAGTTTGTTATTCCTGTTTGGTCTTTGCATTTGTTAAAACATCTTCATTATGCTGTATGTTAATTTGCTGTCCACCCTCTGCCTATAGGTATGGACTGTTAATTTCCATTTCATTGTATCTGAGGAAGCATGCATGCACACAAAAGCTCATACCTTGAATAAAACTTTGTTGGTCTTAAAGGTGCTGCTGAACTCAAATTTTGTTCTACTTTTTTAGACCAACATGGCTACCCATCTGGATTTACAGTAAGTCTTTTAAATATAAAGCTTTTCAAACATTTTTTTCCCAGTGAATTTCTATTCCACATACCAGGGGAGGCAGAGATAAAGGGACAACATTGACAATGCTGGGTTGGAAAATTCCTGGAAAGTTTGCGGGTGAAGCCTGGGGAGAGTGGGGTTTGGGGAGGGCAGGGACTTCGTTGGGGTAGGATGCCACAGAGTCCACCCTCCATGATGCATATCTCAAATAAACCTTTGTTGGTCTTAAAGGTGCATGCCACTGGACTCTAAATTTGTTCTACTGATTCAGACCAACACAGCTGACCACCTGGATTTAAGATCAGATTCTATCAGTTTACCTCAGGTTGTATTCTGTCAGTCAATCACCATAACCTCCTGATGCCACATTCCTTTCTTTATGGGCTGGATTCAAGTATCATATCTGTGAGACATAGTTAGCATTCTTCCATGGTTTGCTTGTGATTTTACTTTTAGATCCATGCAGCTGCTGTTACAATTGAAGTCCACATTAGAAGGGTCAGGGCTGGATGATGTTGATGATGTAGCCAGGACTCCCCAGTGCAGCTCCACCCCTCACTCTTAAACCCATTAGCCCAAGCAGCTCCTGGGGGGCCAGCTTGGAGTCCATCTCAGTATCCCCCTTTGTTTACTCCCACTCTCTGGCAGGGATAGACTGTGCTTGAGCCTAAAGGCTCTGCTGCTCCCTCAGAAGAGACTAGGGCCCAGCATTCTGTGTTCCTGCAGGGGGGCACAAGCCAGGGTGCACCAGGGCACACTGGGGCTGGCAGGCTGGCTTGCTTCTGAGGAAGCTGGTGGGCATGGACTCACCTGAGGTGTCTGGTGCTTTAAGATTCCATGGGTTGCCAGCCACTGGCCGGGGTGGAGGAGGAGCCATGGGATAGAGGGAGGCTGGGTGATGCTGCCTGGCAGGACAAATACCACCAGGCCACAAGGGGTGCCCCGCACTCTGCGGGCAGTCTCAGCAGTGAGGTGGCTGCTGGGGCTTCTTGAGCCCCCCAAGGGCTGGGGGAGGGAGAGAAAGGGTGGGCAGGGGTCCCAGCACACCTTCCCCTGGGAATGGGGGGGGAGAACAAAGACTGGCTGGTGCAGGAGTCAAATTGGGGTGGGTGCGCCAGAGGGCAGCCAAGTCAGGCACATTGTGTGTCTCCTCCAGTGAAGGACTTTCCGCCAGGAGGATCCCCAGGATGTGGATCTAGAGAAGGGGGGGGGGGACAAAAGCTCTTCAGAGCTGTGGCAGGGAAGGGGGCAGAAGGGAGGGCTCTGCTGGACTCGGTGGGGCTTCCTGGGAAATGCTTGCTAAGTGGGGGGTGCTTGAGCAGCCAGCGCCTCTCTGCAGAGCCCTCAGTGTGCAGGGTTGTTGTTGGGTTAGGACGCTGAGTGAGCGGAGCAAAGCAGCGAGCAAAGCTTTTGGTGAGGGGTGGGGCAGCAGGCTGGCAGGACGTCTGCATCCTTGTAAGTTGGAGCCGTAAGCTGCCTAACCCCACCTCTATGGAAGTGACGGCTCTGCTCGCTGCCCAAACAGGGTCACAGTGGATTAAGAAAAACCTAAAGGATTAAAGAAGTTCAAAATGCAGCTACTCGCCTCTTCCTAGGGAAGAGTCAGTTTCACAGCACAATGTTACTGCTAAAACAACTTCAGCCTTATATTTTAATAGCTAAATGTGGGCCCATCTTTGAATACTTAAATATGTGGATCCGGGCCACACTAACAGAAAACAGGTAGGTATAGGGCTGCCAAGTCAGCCCGGGGGGGCGGGGGATCCCCCATTACAGGGGTTCCCAATCCGCTGGCCAGCATTCGGCTGGCGGGGGGAACCCCACCCCCGAAGTCGTCCAGTCAGGATGACTTCCCCAGTGTAATAACGTCACCCAGAAGTGACGTCATCACTTTGGGGACGTTGCCGGGACGATGCTCTAACAATCGCCCCAAAACTCTATGGTACCATAGAGTTTTTGGGCAATTGCCAGAGCATAGCCCTGGCAATGCCCCCGATGTGATGATGTCACTTCCGGGTGACATCATTGCGGCATGCACACAAGCACACGCACCGGGGAAGCTCCTGGCCCCAGGAGCCCCCCCCCCCCGCCGGTAAGTCAGAAGGACTTGGCAACCCTAGGTAGGTATCTGAAAAACCTGAGAACAGTAAAAAATTACATTGGGGGATTTAAATCCCCCCAAACAAGAGCATTGTTTTTGCTTGTGCAGACAACTCACCTACCTCCTGTGTCAACAGCTGGACACTCACAGAGCTGCTTGGGCCCAGTGGCAGAGGGTGGGAACTAGGGTTGCCAGGTCTTACTTGGCTGCTGGCGGGGAGGGGGGTCCTGATCCTCTTCTTGCCCTCAACGGGGGAATGGCAGCCCTAGTGGGAGCCATTCCATCCCCATTGGAGGATAAGGTAGAGGGGGGAACATGCTGGGTTCAGCAGCAGCAACAGAGGCTGGCAGCTGCTCTGGGCCCAGCAATGGAAGCATAAGAGCATAAGACCATAAGAGAAGTCAATATTGGATCAGGCCAATGGCCCATCCAGTCCAACACTCTGTCACACAGTGACCAAATAACCAGGTGCCATCAGGAGGTCCACCAGTGGAGCCAAGACACTAGAAGCCTTCCCACTGTTGCCCTCCCAGCACCAAGAAGTCAGCATTACTTGCCCTAGACTGAGAGTTCTTATCTATACCTTGTGGCTAATAGCCACTGATGGACCTCTGCTCCATATGTTTATCCAATCCCCTCTTGAAGCCATTCATGCTTGTAGTCGCCACCACCTCCTGTGGCAGTGAATTCCATGTGTTAATCACTCTTTGGAAGCTGCTCACTCTGGATCTGACAGAAGCAGCTGGTAGCTGTTCTGAGCCCAGCAGCAGAGGCTGGAAGCTGTAATGGGCCTGCAGGCAGCTGTGAAGGCCCAGGATCAGCAGCATTGGGTCCAGGGTCAGCAGCAGAGGGGCAGTGAGCTGTGCCTCAGCTCAGTGGGCAAGTGGGAGGAGAATGGGATCTCCACCTTGATTCTTACATAATCCCATTTGTGTCTTACTACTTGTCCCCAGGTTCAATTCAAGGGGCTGGTGTTTGCCTTTAAAGCCTTTGGGGTTTACATATCTGAAGGACCATCTTTTTCTTTATGAACCTGCTCTCTTATTCTTACAAATCAATACTCATTAAACATACCCTTTCTTAGAGTGGCACACAGGGGTCATTTCGAGCAGGAGCTTGGGGGAGCACAGCTCCGGGAGTTGGTGCCAGTCCCACCCCCCGCGGAGGAATGCCTGCTTGTGTCATGGCTGCAGCAAAATGACCCCGTCCCCTGGAAAGGTCCTTGTTCCTCCGACCAGCCTTCTGAAGGCTTCAGCCACCACTGAAGCTATCCTCCCAGAATAGTGGTATTTCTGAGGCATGGATTAGTAGCTGTCCCCTCTCTCCCTCTCCTTCCTTCCTTCCTTCCTTCCTTCCTTCCTTCCTTCCTTTCTTCTGTCATACTTCCGGTGATGTCAGGTGGTGTAGTATATGCAAATAAGTTATGCTAATGAGTTATGCTAATGAGTTCCTGCACCTGTTTTTCTACAAAATGACCCCTGGTGGCACATATGAACATGGCTCATTTGTGTACCTTCTCCACGACCACCCTTCCACTATGGAATTAACTTCCTTTGGAAGTTCAACATAGATCTTCATTGTTGGCTTTAAAAGAGGAACATGATCTCTTTATGTAGATGATGCTTTGTCTGACTGTAATTTTTTTTTTAAAAAGCACAATTGATTTCTTGGGTGTTGCCATTTTAGTATATTAGCAGCATGTGTTTTTTTTTAACTGGATATACATGAAATGGCTTTAAATAAATGAATTTTAACTTTAGCAATCCAATCTGGCATTTGGGCTGGCCAGAATAACATCGTTTCTGCCCTCCTTGTCAAAATTAAGAAAAGTGGACACCATGCAAAACCAGTATAATCTACACTTGGAGAAGAAGGTGGCCAGAGGGAATGGGGAGAAAATCTGATTTGAGGTAGCAGGTGGGAAATTACTTTTGATCTTTCCCATGTCTTCCTGCCTAATTAATTAGTCTACCATTCATTCTACTTAGCAAACAGAGGGAGCATCTGTTCTCCAATAATATTTTTTCACTATATAGCCAACCATTATTGCAGAAGACATAATATTCTTTATTCTTGTGGCAATAAAGGAAGGATCCATAACACTAGCGATGAGTGTCGTCACCTGAAAGTGACAAATGTGTCAGGCAAGATAGTCTTCTCTTTAATTAAAAATTAAATAAAGGCAATGACTTACAGTGTCATGTTTTGGGTAAATGTGCAATATCCTCCTAATCAATCTTCCAATATTAACTGTGTTGCTGTTATTATTATTTTAGAAGTAATAAATTTCATGGCAGAAAAGAAATCTTGTTAGATAAACCTCAGCAGCTACAAAACCAGGGAAATATAAAGCTGCAGATCACTGTGGAGTTCTCCTTAAACCTTGTTTCGTTAGTTCTTTTGCTTTTTAAGCGTTACATGCTAAAAATGTTGCTGTTGGAATAAGAAATGCATTTACAAAGAGGCAAAATTCCAACCAGTTATAACTGTTTAATGCAGTGTGTGAGTTCTGGACTTAGACCCCCTGCCAAACATTATGCGAGGCACGTTTAGGTCTTTGGAAATGTAATTGGCAATAGGCATTATTCTTGCCAGCAACATTTTCCCTTTAAAGTCAAGACAAGGCAAAGAAAGGTCGAAACAGAGGATGGGAAAGATCAGGAAAGTGGGCTACTGCCAATTCAATGAAGCCACTGTGAAGACTGTAATTGGACCTTTTAATTCCAACTTTTTCAGTGCAGGCAGAGAGGACATAAATAAACCAATACAGGTGAGAGTTCCAAGGAGACAAGTGGAGGACATGCAAGAACTTGCAAGGCATTGCATTGTCCCCTCCTGCATTATTTCCTCTTTCCCTTTCCTGAAAGCTCTCATAGTCCCTCCTCTTTTCCTGCCTCCCTTTCTCCTTCCCACCCACCAGCCAACCTACTTTTATCTGCTTCCCTGTCTTCACTTTTCTCCCCTTCCCTACTCCTGGCAGCCTTTCCCTGGGAAGAGTCTGGCCAAGTTGTGCAGTGCTGGTCACTGTGCAAGCCCATTTGCATTGTAGGGAACCCTCAAGGACTTGTGGGGTGGCACCTCACTTTCCCCATATTCCCCTCTCCACACTATTTTCTATTTCTCTCCTCCTGGCAATCTGCATCTCCTCACCTTTCCCAGCTTCTTGCTTTCCTTTCAATCCACAAACCTTTTATCTGACCACCATTATCAGCTATATTTAGTATTTATTTATCACATTCATACCTCACCTTTCTCCACAATGAAGACCCAAAGAGCTTACATCATTATCTTCCACTTTATCTTCACAATAACCCTGTAAGGTATGTTAGGGGGATCATGTATGAATGGTAAGGATGCCAGACACTCACACACCCACACACAGTATGGGCAGGGATCCCCCAGTTTTGGGTGCTTCTCTCCACCACCACCCCTATGTCACTTCCAGGTCATGTAGGCACAACATGTTTATTTTCAGCATTTCTTCCAACTCCCAGTATATTTACCCCCATTCCCCACCAGCAGGTCCAAGGGACTTGAGAACCATAATAACTGGTCCAAGGTCACCAAGCAACATTTCATAGCTGAGCAGGGATTTGAACCTGGATCTCCCAGATCAGGGGTGGCCAAACTGTGGCTTGGGAGCCACATGTGGCTCGTTCACACTTATTGTGTGGCTCCTGGCAGGGTGGCTGGGGAAGCTAAATCATCAGCAAACAAATATCATTGGACAAATAAATATCATTATCATTATCTGCCTTTACCACTTTTGTTATTATTTTTGGCAGTATCATTTAATGTTAATAAAAAGCCAATCTGCATATTTACCAGTAAAAACATGAAATATTTGTTCATGTCTTATGGCTCCCAAACATCTGATGCTTATTCTATGTTGCTCTTACATTAAGCACATTTGGCCACCTCTATCCCACATCCTAGTCTGAAACTTTTACCACTACATCAAACTGACTTTTGTGGGATGGCTGCTGAAAAGCAGCAAGCCACTGGGCATGTTTGAGTTATGCAAATCGCAGGATTTAAGTATCCACTCATTTGGTCGCATTGAGAATTAGATATACTGATGCTCTTTAAGTGCATTTTTGGACTGGTAACTTCCAATTCAATCTATCTGAAGAAGCATGTGTGCACACAAAAGCTTATACCTTGAAAAAACTTTTGTTGGTCTTAGAGGTGCCACTGGACTCAAACTTTGTTCTGGTGCTTCAAACCAACAGGGCTACCCACCTGAATCTAAGAGCATTTTTGACAGTGTTGAAAAGTACCCTTTAGTTTGGTGATGGAGGGAGACAGAGGATTGTGTCAAAAGGTATACAGTTTGATCACCCATGCAGAGTGATAGCATGCTGACTATTCTACAAAGTCTCAGCTTCATTATTTATGCAGTTTACTTGCTGTCAGTGAAATGGTCAAGTCTTCCAATCTGACAGGCTACAAAATGCCATGGCATTTTCATGATATTGTTAGCATCACTCCAGGAAAGAAGGTGAAATGCCTTGGCAAGATGGAAATAGTACCAAAACAGGGGGACAAAATGGAAATGAATAGCAAAATGTGCACAAAATTGGTATCAAGCACATTCATTTCCTCTGCTTTTTTTCCAGTTTAATTTTTATTGAGAGATCAACAAACATACAAAAATCAGAAAAAAGATTGTCCAGACCTACAAGTGGACAATGTGTGAAATACAAACTGATTGAACTTTGTACGACAATACTGATAACTAGGCACTGTAGATATAGCACAACACACAAGCATATTACTACCCAAAATGAATTCCTTATCAATTCGAAGGAAGCATGGGATTAGATCCAAACACTAACTAAAGTATAAGTGAGTAGTTCAAGAGTAGAAGAAGTTAGTTTTAGAAATGAAGCCAAGAGTGATAGGATGGGTTAGCTGGTAGCAATTTTTTCTCCACCATATCTTGTAGCCAAGGATAGCAGGTAAGTACGAATTTCGAGTAAGTAGTTATGGATCCGGTTTGCTGTCTTTGTATTGAGTCAGTGATTTTGCACATGATGAATTGATTCTAAACCTGATTCTAAACAGATGGAGATTTCCAGACAGAGGCTATCATCAGGTGGGCCACTGCCAATAGAAATGAGGTAAGCTCAGTAAGTATGAAGTTATCATCAGAAGTGTCCTTTAACTGTAGAAGGAGAGATTCAGGATGGAATGGTACAGTTTGTGCCATGATCACGTTGATTTCAGTTACTATAGTTAACCAAAAATTCTTCACTGGAGGGCATTCCCACCAGCAGTGGATGTAAGTCCCTTTAGCACCGCAGTTTTTCCAACAGGAAGCAGTATGGATGGGATTAATATGGTGCAGTCGGTCCGGTGTATAGTACCACCTCGTGAGCAATTTAAAGAACTGAAAGTGAAAACTAAAAACTTTTGACATTTTCCAGGTAGAGTTCCCGATTGACTGTCTTGTAACTCAGTTTGAAGGTCCCATTGTCATGCTATTTCGTAGTGAGATTTGAAGCAACTGTTGTGCCCCAAAAGGTCTTTGTACATTTTTGATAGAGAGCCTTTTGCAAAGTCCGGGTAGTGTTCCAAAAGATGTTCAAAAGAAGTTTTAGGCCTTCTGAACACACCTTTTAGAGAGAGGGAGTCAATTAGACTTCTAATTTGATAGTATTGTAACCACAGGATCTCTGTAGCAAGTTGTTCTTCAAGGACAGATTTACTATTGACTTTTCCTCATGTGACAAGTTGGAAAAGCTGAATGACTCCCACATTCATCCAAAGCTTTAAAAATGTGGGATCCATACCTGGGGGGGGGGGGGACCAGGATTGATTCGTAAAAGTAGAGAGCGGAGAGGTTGGAGGTGTGATGAAGTTTTTCCGGAGATCCCAGATCTTCAGCGTGATGGTGAGAAATTGATTTTCTAAGACTCTCTTAGGGCGCTGTGATATTGGTATTCAAAATAGTTCAGTCAAAGTAAATGGCAAAGCATAAGCATGTTCTATTTGGACCCATTGAGCGTCAGGTGAATGCTGCATCATTTTAGGTGCATTTGAGAGGACAGCTGCCTGGTAATACGTCTCGAGATGGGGAATATTAAGGCTTCCCAGCGCAATTGGTATTGAAAGAGAGTGACTGTCGATTCTTGATTTCTTATAGCTCCAAATAAATTTGTGTAAGGCATTCTGCCAAGTTTGTAGATCCTTTTCTGGGATATATATAGGCAAGGTCCTGAATAAAAATAAGAAATAGGGGAAGACAAAGGATTTAACCAGTTGTACTCTGTCTGCTAAGGAAAGGTGAAGAGTATTCCAGTTTTGCATACAGTTTTGCATTTCTTTGAACTCATTCTGGCAGTTGGAAGAAACTAAATTGTTGAGGTTAAGGGGAATTTGTACCCCAAGATGACATCATGTGAAGCTGATCCATTTAAAAGGAAGATCAGCAGCCAAAGTTGAGCGCTTTTCTGCTGAGATGGAGATTGGATATACTTCTGATTTCATTTTGTTTAAATGTAAACTGGATATTTCATCAAATCTGGATACAATGCTTAATATGGTAGGTATGGACTTGTCAGGATTTGAGACGTACAGCATGATGTCATCAGCATATATGGTTATCTTATGGTCGACACCATCGATGTGAATGCCCTCAAAGTCAGAACAACTTCTAAGTTCATTTGCTAAGGGATCTACAGCAAGTGCAAAAAATAGAGGTGAGAGGGGGCAACCTTGTCTGGTGCCCCTTGTCGGAAAGAAGAATTTGGAGTTACTGCCGTTTACATGTATTCTGGATTTAGGATGAAAATATAGTGTTTTGAGAACACTGAGAAAGTTTCATCCAAAACCCATTTTTTCTAAAAGTAGAAGCAGATAAGGAATTTCTAAAGAGTCAAAAGCTTTCTCGAAGTCAAGTGCAAGTATCAAAGCATTTGAAGTATGTACTGATCCATGATTTATGATGTTTAGTGTACACCTCATATTATCTCTAATCTGCCTGCCTGGCATAAAGCCAGTCTGATCCAGGTTGATGTAGGATGTAATAAACAATTTGAGTCTATTGGCCAAAACAGAAGTAAAGATTTTAGTGTTGTTATTTTATGAGAGCAATCGGTCAATATGATGCAAGATTCACAGGATCTTTCTTTTCTTTAGGAATAACCGTTACTGAGGACTCTGACCAAGAGAGGGGCATCAAACCTGTGCGTAGAGCTTCATTACAGACATCTAAAAGGTGAGGAATAATTGTCAATCTAAAGGTCTTATAAATGTTGGCCAGAATACCATCTAGTCCCAGTGCCTTGTTGGGCTTCACTGCCTTGATTGTGTCAAGTAGTTCCTCCCTAGAAATAGGCTTGTCCATTATGTTGGTTTGTTTAGCCAAAATGTGGGCTGTGGGCAAGATACGTTCTAAGTAGGATGTCATGTCATCCAGTTTTGGAAGTCTAGATGTGTATAACCGTTCAAAAAAGTTTGCAAAGCCCTTTGCAATTGCCTTGGGTGAAGTGTGAGTTACTCCTGAAGGATAGCACAAAGAACCAATAAGTGTTTTTTGCCATTTCCTCTGCTTTTTTAAAAAACTCAGAAACATAAATGGACAAACACTGGGTGTTTTTCTGTTTATTGTGTTACACAATGCTGTAGCCTCTAACCCCTCTTTTTCTGTGGAACATGGTGGAACATTGCTTTCTGTGATGGACCTTTTTCTTGAAACTGAGGAACCACACCACCTCTTGTCATTTTAGTGAACCAGATTTGCTTAGAACTGGAAACTTTCACCTTGGTTACAAGATGTTATTACAGTAGCAAGGATAAAGGCTTTGGGTTCACTGCCAAGAGGCAAGTTTTGTGGTGACCCAGAGATCACTGAGGCAGGAGCTGTATGTAAATAACAAAGGTTTATTTATTTACAGGTTGGTTTGAAAGAACAGATCAGCAGCATGGATAGTCAAAGGAGAAACCTGGCTGAGGTACATAAATTTAAGCTAGTTATGGCTTCAGAACATGGTTTGAATTTACTTTAATGATTTCAGATACAAATAGGCTTTCACTGACCAGCCACTAGGTCAGTTCCTGTTACTCACACAGGATTCCACCCTTACCAGCCTGCCCTTTCCCAAGAGTCAGATTAAATGGTAGAAGATCCACTCATCACCACAGGCATAACAACTGGGTGCTCTATCCTCTCCAAGCGATAAATCTAAGCCTTTCTGCTACCTTTCAAATGATCTACTCTCTTACTGAGGCAGACCCAAAACTATGACTGTTCTCTGCCTGAGGCAGACCTGAACCAACTCCTGCTGTCTTTCATCCAACATTCCATCCCCCCTCTGAAAGGTGATTGGATGCTGGAGTAGCACTTCTATCGGCTCAGGGATGAAACAGCTGACCATTTTTCCCTTCACAGACAGAACAGCTTCCTGTCCATCACATTTCTCATTAAGAAAAATGAAAGCTGGTGTGATATAGTGGTTACAGTGTCAGCCTAGGATCTGGGACCCAGGTTCAGATCACCACCCTGTCATGGAAGCTTTCTGGGTAATCTTGGTCATTCACTCTCTTCTGGCTTAAACCTACCTCACAGAGTTTTTCTTGGCCTGAATCCAGCAATATGTAAGTGGAAACATAGACTTTATGCAGTTCTGCTTATGCAAGATTTTGTGCAACACTAGCCCTTTCCTCCCTATATATTAAGTGCCCAGAAATAGATTGTACAAGACATACAAGCAAAAATGCAAGTGGGAATACAATGTTTGACTTTGTGCAAGTAGCTGTCACAGTCTTTTTTTCTTTTCCTTTCCTTGGGATCTATCTATCTATCTATCTATCTATCTATCTATCTATCTATCTATCTATCTATCTATCTATCGTACATTTCCACTTGCACCAGAGCTCTAGCACAAGTGCAAATTTTGCTCCAGACTCCACCTGTTGTCAAGTAAAATTGAGGAGGGTAAGAACAATGTTGCAATGATGCAACAGACATGAAGTTAAGCAAACTCCAGAACATGACAGAAGACAGGAGGGCCTGGCGTGATGTGGTCCATGGGGTCGCAGAGTCGGACCCGACTGTGTGACTGAATGTCAACAAGAACAATGTTGCAAGTCAGTTTGGGTCCTCATTGGAGAAAGGCACAGGGTATAAATATCTACACAAATAAGCCGCAGCCAGAAGAGATGTATGTTGCAGTGTTGGATGTGGAGCACTGAACATTAACAGCAAGAAAATAAATGACAAGAGATTCAAAACACTGTGATACATTGCTGCTGAAAGGGTGGAAGAAAGAGGATTCTTATTTTAAGGTATGCTAAAGGATTATGTGAGTGCATCTGCACTTTGGAGAGGCCCCTCCAAATGTTTCTAAAAAATCATAAAATGGCATGAGCACAGGGGATGATTCACTTTATCAACTGTGCACTATGCAGTGGATGGATGTTCATGGCACTCGAGTTACCACAAGATGCCACACCACGTGAGTTAGCACTATAGGGCAATGTTTGGTGTGCATAAGAGGGGAACTGTGTCTTCTAAGCAGCAAAGGAGTGTTCTTGTTCTGTAATATGTGGTTTCACCACAGCACAAGTGTTACTTTGAGGAAAGACATCTAGATCCTACACAACCATTGAATGACAGCAGTGCAATTACTTCAAGCAAAAGCCCATCACTCTGGAAAGCTCTCTAGGATCAATTTTTTCTCTGATTGCCTTTTAGTCCCATATGTGGACTTTAAAAAAAAACCCTCCACAAATATACACATTAGTTTATATCTTGTGTTATCAGACCATTTAAACTATTCACATTTGAAAATGTGTTTTTAAGTGGCTGTATACATGTCATATTTCCCCCCTTACAAAGTTTCCTGTGATAACAATGCATGAGGGAAAAAGTAACAAGCATTAAATAAAAATTGTCTAAGGAGCACCTCATGCATTTCTTTTTTTCCTGAGTACAAAATGAATAGCATTTGCTATGAATTACATGCCCCATATAACAAAATGCATGCCAGTTTGGAGCTTGGCTTTTACAGGAACTTCCATTTCTGTCATAAAAGATGTAATTTACCCATATGCAGAACCTAGGTGGACATTTATTGGATTGTGGTGGGAAGCCTCATCCACTCTATATGCCTAAGCACTACACATTGGTAACAATGTTTGTATATTAGCTTATGTATACTACATGGGACATATATGAGTGATGCACCAGAAAAATGGATTGTACCAATCACACAACGCCAGACTATGCATACAGGCTACTGAATGCACATTTCAACTGGCATGGGAGTTGAGCATATGGAGGAAATGGGTCATTTTCGTGACGACTTCTCCCCAAGCAGGAAGAAAAGTTTGCACAGGTCTATGTGTAGTTTCTACCTGGTAGCAAATTCCTGAGCAGTGAAATGATATAAGAAACACATGTAAATCAAACAGATATTGCGGTAGTACCCCTATGGACTCAGTGATACATAGGTCCGGCAGGCAGGGAGGTGGTGCCACTGTAGTCTAAAAAGACTCTATGCCCCTAGCATGGTGCCCCGTCCAGGACATTTTCATTTTTGAGGCTTTGTACCTAATGCTGGGATTGAGATACAGGACTGGGATTTTGGTGGTGTATCACCCAGCCGCTGCTTAACAGTTTACCTACCTACGCTGACAGTGGTAGTCTCAGAAGTGGCATTGAGGATCCCTAAGTTGGTTGTCCTTAGGAGTCCTAGGCCCTGTACACACTGTCACTTTTGCTGCTCATTTCTCCCTATTGCTTTGGGTTCCTCACCCTTTTCCACATGTGTTTACTCCCTCTGGGATTACTAGAGAGAACAAAACATATGAGGGGTGGGGGAACCTGAAGCAATAGGGAGAAATGAGCGACAAAAGTGACAGTGTGGACAGGGCCTTAAACACTGACACCAAAACTGTCTCATCAGGAGCAGCTCAGGAGCTCATGGCCTCCATGACAAGCATGGGCCTGTCTCCAGTAATAACTGGTTCTAAACATTTTGCAGGTCAAATTTTTGATCTGTTATTTTGTTCTGGGAAAGAGGAATGTGATCAGAGAGTGGAGGAATTGATGGCAGATTCCATATGTTAGTGATGGGCATGAATCGGTTTACAGACTAAAGTTCATGATTAATTTTCTTTGGTTTGTGGTTCACAAAGTGAAGTTTGTGGCAGATCAACCAGCACAAACTTTCCACAAACTTTCAAGCTATTTATAGCGGTTTGTGGTGGTTCATGAATTGATACATTTCCAGACAGTCTCTGCTCAATCTAAATGTTTACCAAACTTCAAAGCAACAGGGAGGCAGAACTTGGAGGCCATGTAGAGGAGCTTCCAGGGGAAGTCCCCTGCAACTGTGATGTCTCTAGCTTGCACAGGATGTATTCTATATGCTCCTGAACCTCCTGAGCTTGTGCCTGTCATTTCCCCAGAAAGCACTTCCCTGGGGCACCATTTTTGGGGGACCATAACTTGGACCCCATAAATTTAATCCTCACCAAACTTGGAGGGCAGGTAGAAGAGAGTCAGCCAAAGATCTCTTACAAGCTTGGTGTTTCTATCTTGCACAGGATCGATTCTATACACTCCTGAACCTGTGCCCATCATTTCCCCAGAAGGCACTTTCCTGGGGACACTTTTTTGGGGGGTCTGTAATTCAGACCCCTTAAATCTAATCCTCACCAAACTTGGAGGGCAGGTAGAAGATAGTCATCAAATGTTCAGTAACTGAGGTTAATGTCTAACAGTTCATGACCATTTGTGGTTTGTGAACCAGGCACACCACAAACCACAAACCATACCAACCTGTATTTTCCTGGTTTGTGCTCATCCCTAATATAAAATGCAAGCAACTGTTCTTTCATACTGCATTATATTTAGTGCAGTGGTTGTTTTTATGGCCTTCTCTGTTTTTTTCATGGTTTATTTTTGAGTTTTTTCCCTGCTCTTTTAGTTAGTTTGTTTGTTTGAAGCTGAGATACTGTCTGTATCCTTGAGTTTCACATAGTGTAGAATGCAACCACAGACCTTTAGCAATTTTACTTATTTCATTTGAGTAGACATCTACAAAGAGAGCAATGCTTATTGACTGAAACATCACTCATGAAAAGGTCAATCCCTGATGCTGAAAATGGGGCATAATGGTCAGGAAAGCTTCAAAGGATATATCAAGACAATCAGAGAGCAACAGAGGCAAATTTAAGGGGGCTTAATTGATGCTGCCTGAAAAATGGGAAACACCTGAGCAAATACCTCATAGATCAAATGAAACAAAAATCAGCCATGGCATACCAGAATGAATGGAAATGAAAAACATAATGTAATTACCAGAGGATCTCTGCCACATTCTAGATATAAAATTTTGTAGAAGAAAAAAAATCAACACAACACCACACACAGCTTTAACACAGTACAGAATTTAGGGACAGATCCAGTTTTTGATGGCACTAGCATGATGTAGAAATTGGGAAGAAAAGCAGATCTGCATGCCTGCACTGCTGGAACCAAAAAAGGAGGTAAAAGCTATGAACAGAGCAACTCTTACTGAACTAATTTGTCTGAGTCTATTTTATGGGTGTGCAAGAAAGAAAGAAAGAAAGAAAGAAAGAAAGAAAGAAAGAAAGAAAGAAATTCAGCACGATTTGGGAGCCGATTCGGGAGTAATTTGGCCAGCCGAATGTCAGTTTTGGCCCCATTATAACCTATGGGCCATTGACGTCAATGGCAAAAACTCATAGGGTATATGAGGGGCTGGAGAAGAGGGGGTTTGAGGGAGAGGCTCCAAACTCACAGGGTAGCTGCTGGGGCCTCTCC
Organism: Lepidodactylus listeri; assembly: GCA_029233225.1. Lineage (NCBI taxonomy): Eukaryota > Metazoa > Chordata > Lepidosauria > Squamata > Gekkonidae > Lepidodactylus > Lepidodactylus listeri. Next base: position 51,146,281 of record JARCFY010000001.1, on the reverse strand, counting down.
CCCAAATATTCACCAGGTTTAAAAAGATTGGACCATGGGGTCCAATTCTACAGGCCCCCAAACAGGTTGCCCCATCCACTCCATTGTTCTCCATGGTGGGGAAAATGTTACTTTATTCCCTCCATAGAGAACAATGGAGGGAATGGGGGCAACCTGTTTGGGGGCCCATAGAATTGGACCCCCTGGAAGCAGGCCGAATCGGATCAGAGAATCTGATTTGGCCCGTAGCTGCCTGAAAGGGGGCCGAATGGGCCATTTTCGAAGGTGCATTTCCCCTGATTATGTGCCACTGTCCCAAATAGGGAGGCACATCTCTTGCGAAACCTGGCTTCTGATAGAGGCATCATATCCACTCTTTGTTTCTTTATTCCCCTCTAGGGATCTTTTTCATACTGCAATATTAAGGGCCAAGTCTGAGAAATGGAAATTCTACTGTAGTAACTCCTTGTTGAGAAATTGGGCATACACTTGACTAAAGATCTTTCAGCAGCCAAATCCAGATGATACAAAGCTATGACTGTTTTATATCAGCCTAGGTTGAGATCTCTAAAACAACCACTAGAAATTAGCATAGCAAATAGACAAGAAAATTGACATCCATCAGAAGACCCTTCTCCTTGACCATTTTTTTAAAAGAAAATTTTTTTGTGGTGTATGTGTTTTTGCCAATCTATCACTAATTTGACTCCTGCCTAAAATACCCATGGATTAAAAGGGTTTTGTCTGTGAAAGGGTGACTTCCCCATCTCCACCCCTCCCCCGCTGCAGACAGAAATTAACTTAAATGATGTTCTTGGGGGAGCTGATTAGGGAGTCATTCGGCCAGCCGAATGTCAGTTTCGGCCCCATTATACCCTATGGGCCATTGAAGTCAATGGCAAAAACTCTTAGGATATATGAGGTGTATATGAGGGGCTGGAGAGGAGTGGATTTGAGGGTGAATCTTCAAAGAAGGGTTATGTGGCCCTTTATGTTGCTTCATGAAAAACTTGCCTCTGTTAGCCAAATTGCCTTATTTCTGAATAAAAAGTGGGGAATTAAAATATTAAATGGCAATAGGCTTAATAATGGAACTAATAACCTATGTATACTGGAGTCCAATTATCCAGACCCCCAGAAATAGACCAGGAGACTAGATCTTAAATAAAATGGTTTCTTTACTGAGGGACTTCACACAAATATGCAATAAAAACAATCATACATTCAAACACAGAGCTAGGAAAATTAGATAGAAAGGTATAGTGACTGTCGCATTAGTAGGAAAATATTGATGAGGGGTGATTCTTTACCAGTCTGATGTGGTGAGTTGAGTCTGCAGCAAAAAATAAGGAATTACTGGGGGGGGGGGGATCATTTGCTAACCAGCAACACACGTGAACTGGTTCCAAACAGACGTAGCTTTAGAACCAACAAGACAGGGTGGGGTTAGGAGAGGTAAGAGAGAGAGCAATGGGCAGATGTTTTTCTTATATACCATAGAGGTGGCTTGGGCATATCCCACCAAGTCACATAGTTCCCAGGAAGGTGCTAGAAGCTGCCAGTTCCTTAATGAGGTCAAAATAATGAAATTAAGTGTTGGGCATTTGATATACTGTTTGCTAACAGTAACACCTCTTAGAGTGGATGGCTTAAGACACAGAGAAAGAAAAGGTAGTAATTCCAGGTGCTTGGTCAGGCAATGATCCAGTGACTTGCACCTGCATTATCTTGGTGGGCAGTGGGTGTGTTTGGCTGCTCAGATAATCTCATCATGGCCAACGTCTATTGTTTAACTTGAGGATGAGTACATGCAGTAATGCTTGGAGAAGGTGGTGGCAGGGGAAGGCTGCCTGCATGATGGATAAGAGGCTTGTCCATGCCATTTGTGCAGAAATGTCCAAGCTGCCTCTGCAAAGCATGGCTTCTCTTGAAGTCTGGCTGCTGGCTCCATGTGGCTGCGATGTCAGGGAGGCTGGCATGCCATCTACCTGAGTCTGCAGCAGTGTTCCCTCTAAGCTGAGTTAGTGTGAGCTAGCTCGCAGTTTTTTAGCCTCCAGCTCATACATTTTTGTCTTAGCTCAGGAAGGGTGGCTCCAGAGCAGACTAATTGATGCAGCAGCCAAATCACTTGCTCACCACTTTAATGCCGGTAGCTCACAGAAGTTTTGCTCACAAGACTCCACAGCTTAGAGGGAGCATTGGTCTGCAGTATCTTTGGAGATGCAGGGATGGATGGCATCAGGTGTTCCATGGGTCCACATCTGGTTTAACATGCTGCTTCAGTGCAAGGCTTCCCTTGGCTGGGCACATGTTTTCTGTCCAGTAGGTTGACATTGTTTTCATGGTCCCCATTCAGTCCATTTTCCCAGACACACTCATTGCACAGTCCAATTAGTAGTCATATTTAATGTCCATACTTTACAAGGTGCTTGCAGGGCAACACCTCTATGCAATAAAAGGCACTTAATTCATACAATTTTGCTTTCACTGAGGTTTGTCAGTGTAATTCAGCAGTGAAATGCTTTTTGTTGTCTCCCCTTTGCCTAAAAGGGGCTTACTTCTGAGTGAACACATATAGAACTGCAACATTGTGAAGCTTCCTCAGCTAAATACAGAAAGAAAAAGGAAAGTTGAGGAGATGGGAAGAGAGAGAAGGAAAATCTACATAGTCAAATTTTGTTATGAAATTTGAGTAACTTTTATCAACTGGACTGACTGGGATAGTCACGAGGAAAATATTATTGTGACATTATAGACCGAAATTATTCATTTATACTGAGCATGAACAGAGACCTTTTTATCAGCCATGATTAATCACTAGCCCCTATCTGATCACAAGGCAGAAAGCAGCTGTTTATATACTCCTTTACCACTTCATCACTGAGATTATCTCACCTGCTTCCAATTCAGTTGACTGCCTTGCAGGGGTAGGGTGTGCTGCTATACTCTTTATGTATCATGAAGCAGTATGTATCATGAAGCAGTATGTGCATTTCTTCTGCCTATCATGAATATATATATTCTACATTTTGTATATTGTGCATCAATTTCTTCAGTCTATCATCATAGGGGACAGTTGGTGTGCATTTTCTGTAAAATGAGTTAATGTTTTATAATTTAAAAAAAACCTTTATAGATATGGGCACCTCAAGTGAGAGAAAAGGGGAAGTGAAGTTATTTTGTTTTGAATTAGGTCAGTTTCAGTTTAGCCCGTGGTCTGTTGATTCTCTTTAAAATGTCAAAAATATTTGCTAGCAAATCTGACCTTCATATTTGAATAATTTCTATAGTGAATTTATATCCTACTTCTCATGGTCAAATATTTTCTCAAAGCAACTAACATTATAAGCACATACTAAATTACACACAAGATGGATTAATGTTACACAGAGAAAAGGTGGGTTGGCAAAATTTTTGCCAATCATTTTTTGGTTGACTAGAAGATCTATCCCCTTTTCTGGCCTGAATGGGAGTCTTCACCTAACTACCCACTCTTCCTGCCAGACTTCCCAGTACTCCATTTGTGTTAAACTGCTCTCAGTCAGGGCTAAGTACAAACCCTGTCAGCACTAAACCCTTCTCTGCCAGGACTAGATTCAGACTTGTCATTGCTAGACTCATTCAGCACCCAACTCTTCTCTGTCAGAGCTAGATTCAGACTGAATTTTCCTCAATATTCAGGCCTCAAGTTGTTCTCTGCTTAACTGATGCTAACCAATCAGATCTCTTGGAGCAGACCACCACTCAAGGCTCTCTGGCTCTGTGAGGAATTAACCCTTCACAGTCCATTACCTGTTTACACAGCACTTATAAGATTTTAAAGTACAATCCATCACAGTTTTTTACTTGGTCAGTTTAATGCAGCAGTCAAAACATCTCCAAAACCTAAAAAACCCCCATCATTTTTGATTTCTCAAAATTAACAGATAATAGGTTGGTGGCACAATAGGATACAAATGCAAGTAAAAGGTGTTTAAGACCCTGAATAAAGGATTAAATATTAATGATACCTATCAATCCAAAGTACCTTTCCACTTATGATATTGCCTGACACATCTTGGTATGAGATATCATTCGGGGATTCCCACCCTGCAGTCAGAATGCATGCCTTTCACCTAGCAATGGGTTTGTGTGTGTGTATGGGGGGGTCATTCTTATTTTTACTCAATCTCAAAGCAAAGTTTTGGGTGTAATGATGAAGTACATGTATATTCATTCACAAAAAGTCTCTTTCCTCTATTGGAAGCTTAGGGAAACAATGCACTACATTTAACATGGGGAATGTACTATTGCCTACCCAACCCCTGAATGAAACACGTACACATGTAGTGGGTTACTGCACATTGAAAAAAAACCCATTCTAGCTGTTTGGAAAAGAAATAGCTTAATCAAGTCCCTGGATTCCTCAAAACCTTTTGTGCTTCCCTCATATTACACAACTTCATTGTACATTTGATAATGACTGAAACTTATTTGAGAGCTAATGTAGTCACTAGAGAAGGACTGTGCACAATAAGCTTCCAATCAAGGGCAACTCCTCTTGTAAACTCCACAGCAGAGAGAGGCAAATTTCAAAAGCAAATTACAATGAGTCTTCCTTTTTGCCAGCTCAAGAGTTGTAGCGCCGAAACACCAAGACCTTTATAGTGGTTCCTAAATTAATCTTTATTAATCCTCGTTATCATGATTGCATAATGTCTGGATTGAATTCTGATATGTAGCTCTCCCCTTCTCTTCTGGCAGTCAAAAGTGTGAAAATAAACCTGGTGCTTAAAAAGAAACTGGGATTTATTTATTTTTTTAAAAAAATAGATATGCTCATCTGTATGGATCTTTTACTTCACACAAGAATAGAAATACAGCATGGCAGCATTTCAGACATGCTATGCTATGTTAAAATATGCACTGCTACATGTCAGGGTTGTGAAAACAGGAGGTAAAACAAGAAGGCAGCAGGCCAAAGAGGTATAGAGGGATTTTCTTCCCATTAGCATCTTTTTGAGAATTCTGCTCCTTCTGCTTAATTACTGCATTTTTTAAAAGCCCCAATAAAATGTTCACTGCACATTGCAGGGTGTTCTAATTAGCAATTGGAATCAAACATCAAAAACTGATTAAAAAAAAAATCTTTGTGCTGTGCTTTAGGTACTGCACAAATGGGGTTTGATTTGGGTGTCTACCAAACAATAGATAATTCACTTGGGGATGGGGGGAGACTTTCTACGAACAGTTTGCTGTTGGAAGGCAGGGTTGCCAGTGTTTTTACCAGCCCACAGACCTTTGACAATAATGTGTCATGCAAAAATTTAAGAACTGGAATGGAAATGAAGAGGCCAAAGTTACCAAAAAATGGTGTACTTTGATAGGGCACTGGAATCCTATATGAGACCATAAAACATAGTCGCCCAGGACTTTTTTTGTAGAAAAAGTCCAGCAGGAACTCATTAGCATAATAGGCCACACCAAACAGCAGAAACTCATTAGCATATTAGGCCACACCCCTGACAGCACAGCTCCCTCCCAGGATCGGCTTCCCCAGGTGCCCTGTGGCTTGCGGGGCACCTGGGGAATCTGAGGAGGGGAGGCAATTTAAACTGCCTTCCCTCCTTGGATCAGCTTGGCTTCCCCAGGCACCATGCAGCTTGTGAGGCACCTGGGGAACCCAGCGGGGGGGGGGGGGGCTGTAGGCATGGCCAACTCAGAAGCCAGCTGGAACTCCGTTCCTGTGCGTTCCTGACTAAAAATAGCCCTGGAGTCGCCAACCTGCAAGTAGTGGCTGGAGATCTCCTGCTATTACACCTGTTCTCCAGGCAACAGAACAATTCACCTGGATAAAATGTTCATTTTGAAGGTGGACTGTGTGGCATTATACATCATTGAAGTTCCTACCCTCCCCAAACCCTGCCCTCCTCAGGCTCCACCCCCAAAATCTCCAGGTGTTTTCCAACCCAGAGGTGACAACCATAAACACCCAGGGCAGATAAATTCTCCCTATTTCATAGCTGACACTTGTTAAGAACCCACAGAAGATCCAGAGTTGGTTTAGAGAAGTGTGAGCATATAACTATTTTAAATTAATCTAATTCATAAATATAACTGAACAAATTGGTCTTCTAGCATGCAGGTGCATATATATGGGAGAGGAATAGTGTGAGGTTACAGTGATCTAGTAAATACAAAAGAACATTACCTTGGAAGGGTTGTTAGGTTTGAAATATTTCTTTTCATGGTTTATATGCAGGTTTACTGAAAGATGCCTCAAAAGAAATTTAGAGCTACTTAGATGTGAGTAGTCCCAATAATCTTGTTCATGTGCTAAATGTCAGGTGTACACACACTTGTCAACAGGAAGAGAATCATATGCTGTGTGGGGTGGGTGGGTATGGGATATAACTGCTTCCTGCAATCCCTTTCCAAAGCATGGAAGGAAATTAGAAATGGGGCAAATTTATCTACTTAAAATATTTCTATGCCACCTGTCCACCCAAATCAGAGTCCCCAGGTGGCAAACATTAAAACATGTCAAACATTAAACAGCATATATACCCACATGTCTGTATATTATTAGCTACCTGTGGCTGCCATCTGCGGATATCTAAATCCACAGATCAGGTCAATGCAGAGGCTAAAGAAATGAGAAAATATAAAAAATACTTGGAAATTTAAATCCCCCCCAAAGTAAAGCAGTGTTCTCTGTGCTGGCTCAGGGAACCACTTCAGGCTGGCTGCAATGGATGTAAGGACAGGCTCCTTGCCTGGCAGTGGTGGTGGTGGGGATGCTGAGAGCAGCTCCTTGCCTGGTCACAATGGCAGCAGATTAGGGTTGCCAAGTCTAATGGACTCACCGGCGGGGGGGAGTCCTCCTGTTGCCGGGAGTTTCTTCTGGCACGCACGCTTTGCGCGCGCGCCCGGCGGCGTCACCAGAAGTGAGGTCAGCATGTTGGGGGCGTTGCCAGGGCGATGCTCTGGCAATTGCCCCAAAACTCTATGGTATCATAGAGTTTTGGGGTGATTGCCAGAGCATCGCCCTGGCAACGCCCCCAACGTGCCAACATCACTTCTGGTGATGTCATTATGTCGTCCTCGCCAGACAACTTCAGGGGTGGGGTTCCCCCCGCCGGCCGAATGCTGGCCGGCAGATTGGGAACCCCTTTAGTGGGGGATCCCCCGCCCCCCCCCCCCCGGGCTGACTTGGCAGCCCTACAGCAGATGCCAGAAGAGGCTCCAGGCCTCAGAGCCATACAGAGTATTTCAGAGCCTCTCCAGGCCTGGCTGCCTCAACGGAGCACTCTGTGAGATGCCCTGGGTCCAGGCACCATGGCAGAATACTCCAGGAGCCACCTTGGCCTGGGCATCATGGCAGGGTACGCCTTGAGCTGCACTGGGCCCAAGCACTGTGGTGGAGCACTCCAGGAACTGCCCCAGGCCCACGTGCTGCAGCAGAGCACTCAGTGGTGGAACACGCTAGGAGAGGCTTCATGACTGGCTGCTGCAGGAGAAGACCCCGAGAGCCGTTCCAGGCTCAGAGCAGCTCCCAGGCACAGTTGCCGGTCCCCTAAAGATGGTTGGTAGAGCCTGGAACTGTTATGGCAGGGGGAGATGGGATTCCCCTTGTGAGTCTCCCTCCCAAGCCTGAAGGGGAATTGTCAGAGATAGGGGGAGGAATCTCCCTCAAGTATTGTATGTCCCCACTTGTGCATATATAATATTGAAGAAGAAGAAGAAGAAGAAGAAGAAGAAGAAGAGATTGGATTTATACCCCGCCCTTCACTTGGAGTCTCAGAGCGGCTTACAAACTCCTTTCCCTTCCCCTCCCCACAAGAGACACCCTGTGAGGTAGGTGGGGCTGAGAGAGCTCTTTAGAGAACTGCTCTTTCAAGAACAGCTCTGTCAGAACTATGGCTTGTCCAAGGTCATCCAGCAGCTGCAAGTGGAGGAGTGGGGAATCAAACCCAGTTCTCCCAGATCAGAGTCCACACACTTAACCACTATACCAAACTGGCTGTCTTAAACTGGCTCATTGAAACAATGAACATTAAAACATTAAAACAATCAAATAAAGAATATCAAACATGAACAAATATAAACACATTAACAGGGAGAAGAGCTAATAATATGGAGAGAACAAAAAGGTTTTCATCCGCTGGTGGAGAACAACCATTGAGGATGACTGACTAATCTTCCTGGGGAGGGACAGTATGCCTAAAAGGCCCTTTCTTGTGTTGCCATCTGTCTAGCTTCCAATGGTGGGGTAGGGTTGCCAGCTCCAGATAGGGAAATTCCTGGAGATTTAAGAGTGGAGCCTGAAGAAAAGGGACCCCTGCAGGCTATAAGGCCTTAGAGTCCTCACTCTGAAGCAGCCATGTTCTCCAGGGGAAATAACCTTTGTAGTCTGTAATTCCAGAAGATCTCCAGGTCCCTCCTGGAGTCTGGTAACCCAATGACTGGGACATGTGAAAATCACTGGTTGGGTAGACTCATTGCTCACAAGTTGCCTGGTGAACCCCTTCCCAAGATGCAAAACCAAGATGCAGACCTATAAAGTCTCCCATGTCTATAGGGAAAGTGGGGCCATTAATATCTGTACTGGGCCTATTATATAGTTAGAGCTACACATAGTGACAGTGTTAATATTTTTCTAGGGATGCCACAAACTGTGTGGCAATTATTTTTGGAAGGTGGCCACAGTCACACACGATGGCCACAGTCAGAGGTGAGCCTCAGATCCATTCAATACCATGCCACCCAAGATTAACAGTTACCAAACAGCTTCACAGATGCATGGTAGCTACAATGGTGTTTTATTTCCTTGTGGTGGTAGAGTTTATTTTCCTTGCCAGGTGCTTTTGCATCTGTGCAGGAGGTGAAATCCATTATTCAGCAGAGTTGTGGGTGGTCAACTAACTAATGGTAGAGAAACTACATCTCCCATAAGACTGTGTGAAAATGCCCATGTGCAAAGCATTATTTACAATGACGAGTTGCCTCATTGATTTACTCAGTATTTATTTATACAGTTGGCTGCTGGGAGGTGTGCAGTAATAATAGGTCTGTGGGGAAAGAGGAAACTGGAACTCTTATTGGGCTGTCAACAGCACTGTTCTGCACTTTACTGTTTGGATAGGTGAGAAGTAACAGACTCAACTTGCTCCCAAACAGTAGAACTGATTGGCAAAAAATGGCTCCCTCCTTGCATACAGAATGTGAACTAAACCTGTGGGTGTTCCAGCATCCCTAACATTTCCCTCCATTTCCACCAGCAGCTGGAAAGACAGACAAGCCAATAGGGTGAGAAAAAGGTGTTTGTAACCACTATAGGAAACTTGTTTCAGTATGGGATATTATCTACCTGGGGCTTTGTAGGTTTATTTTAAGCCCTGAACTGGTTAATGCCATTGCATTGCATGGGTATTTGTCATAAAATACTTAGCTGTTCTTTCTCTGGAGGAAAGATTAAGGTACTCTGTAAGACTGAGTTTCTAGTTTAACCCACCTGAAATACAATCAGAAGGGAACTATGCCTTAACATATATCTACTTTCATCCACAGCATGTCAGTAGAAAAGTCAGGAAAAAAATGCTTTCAGTTATAATATCAAATTGACTCTTTGAAAATGTGACAAATGACATACTGAGAATAAGAATTAAAATACATTCTTTCTCCATTCTATTCTCAACAATTAATCCTAAATAGCCTTAAATCCTGAGTATGCAATTTGCTTTACATTGCTCTTTGAACATTGCCATGATTGATGTCTTGCATTGAAACTGTGAACTCTGAATATCATAAGGTCACCTTATTGTTGACCACAGTAGGGTATGCGTGTGTGTGTGGGGTGAGACTGCTTTATACAGAAACCCTATGCACAAGGGCATTGATCCAAAAGAAAACAATTCTCAGCTCTCATTTCATGTATTCTCCTAGATGTAATATTTAAAGGATTTATGGATTGACAGGAATGATCAGGAGCCAGAGCACAGTTAGGCACACTTTAAGCATTATTAAAGCACATGTGTTCCTTACATAATTATTGGAACGATCAGGGTCTGATATTACACTCTGCTGTGAAATGGCAGCAGGTAAATGCTGGCTGCAATGTACAATGGCATAACTTATGGGTATACAACCCAAGTAGATAGCTGGCTTTATTTAGGATTGCTTCTAAAATTATCTTCATCCAAATTTCTCCCTAGATTGTGGAGTTCAGAATTATCCAGTCTTCCAATAGAGAAGAAATGCAGTTGGAATTCCTCATTGCTATTGTTATTTCAAAGTGTTACACAAAACACTGTGCATGTACAGTTTGCCACAACTTTGTGTGTTCCTGTCTTTCTCATTTATATTATCAATGTGCATGTGTGCATTGATAAAATAGTGTAAAAATACAATCTTTACATGATTGCATGCGTGGTTGAATCACCAAGTAATAATCTTCCACTTCCTGCTCCCCCAGATTTCTCTTTAGTTGCAGATTTATGGGGGAGGGGGGCATCATCATAAAATCATCATTGGCTCTAATCACGGCCTTCCGATGACCTTAGTAATGATAAATTACCATATTGTAAATGGTTGCCTATAGTCATACAATGAAACATAGGGAAATAAGACACAAGGTTCCAAGTACTCATCCTGCCCCTCAGCCGTGAGTTGGACCTGAATTCTAACAGCTACAGAAATTGATTTTGTTTCTCCAGTCCTCCAAAGATGACCCTTCACAGAGCAGCTGCACCAAACAAGGCATTCCTGAATGAGGTGGGGAATGGAGGGAATGCAAACTCAATCATCCATCCATCCATCCATCTGCAAGTCACAACCAATGTATGGTGACCCCAGCAAGGGACTTTCAAGGAAAGAAGAAAAGGAGGAGGAAGGAGGGGGAGGAGGAGACTGGATTTATACCCTGCCCTTTACTACCCAAAGGAGAGTGGTTTATAATCTCCTTTTCATTCCCCTCCCCACAACAGTCATCCTGTGAGGTAGGTGGGCCTGAGAGAGCTCTTTCAAGAATTGCCCTTTCCAGAACAGCTCTGAAAGAACTGTGACTGACATCAAGGTCACACCAGCAGCTGCAGCAGCTGCATGTGGAGGAATGGGGAATCAAACCCAGTTCTGGATTAGAGTCTGTGCTCCTGAACCACCACACCAAACTGGCTCTCAGCAAAATTGGCTTGCTATTGCCTTCCTCTGCAGAGTCTTCCTTAGCCATCTCCTATCTCATTATTGATCCTCTTCAGCTTCCAAGATCTCACAAGATTGGGCTAGACCAGGCCTCCTTCCCAAGCAGATTATTAGATGGGTTCAAAGAGAGAGGTGCTAATAATATTTTGGGCAGGTTACTTCAGGTATAGCTGCATTGTATAGGCAAATTAGAAGATGAATGGCATGAAGAGTCAAGAAAACAAATTAGGGATGGTGCTGAACTTTACAGCCCCACTTGCCTGAAAAAAAAACCCCATTTTGTATTTCTGACTCCTCAATGAGAAGCAAACCAATGAGTTCTCTTCAATGTCTTTTCTTCTTTCTCACACTGATATATTTCATGTACACAGCTGTGTATGCAAGAAGCTTAAATGACATACAATATGGCACATATTGGTGAAAAAAATTCATACCACACTGTGCAAAAAACAGGCAAACTGAGAACACCAGCAACAGCCTGTCAATAAGTAGACTCCACAGCCACCACATATGACGACATAATGTCAATACAAATTAGTAAAGTGCCTATGCAGATAAGATTGAGGTAAGTGCTGAAGGCACTTGGTGAGCTGCAACCATCTTAGGTGACATGTAGTTAACAGCACAAGAACAAATAAAGGTACCTTGTATTGAGTCAGACTACTGATCTATCAAAGTCTGTATTGTTTCCTCTGATGGGCAACACCACTCTAGGTTCTCAAGTGGAGGCCTTCCTCTTCACCCATTACATGTTCCCTTTTAACTGGAGGTGCCAGAGACTGAACTTTAATATCAGAGTCACCATTACACAGAAGCGACCTCTCTAAATCTCTATTGAGCTCTATTCCTTTCTTTGTAAACAGCAGTCACGGATTGTGTCTTTCAGCTGCTAAGAAGGCTGACATTTTGACTGATAATCCATGGTGCAAAATACCAGAGTGAGGATTTACAGACTGAAAACAGAAATGTTAAGTCTAATGCTTTGTATGTTTGGGCTTCCTATGATAACTAAGTGGTTAATGTAGATTTTAATTTGTGGGAATTGGAAAAGAGTAGCAATGTACACTGAAGTAGAAATTCAGCTCCTGGAAAGGATGGTGTTTGTTATTAAATGAGATGACAGTTGCCTGTTGAGTGTTGATGTAATTTTGTTTGAAGGGCAGGTAAACTGCCAAGGGGATGGAAACATGTTGTAATTAACCCAGTAGGAAAGCTTGGGCAACTGCCCTTTAGTCTTCACTCATGTTTAATATTTTGTATAAGAAAAGTTATGGAAAGGATACTTAATGATAAGGTTGTGGCTTAGCTGGGAAGTTGCGACTGAAGTATGATGAAGTGTGGGTAAATATATTATATATATAATAACTATATATATAACTATATAACTATATATATATATATATGTATATTACATACACACACACACACATAGTTACAATTTCAAATACCTCATTCCTAGTGTTTCAACCGCAAAATCTCCATATCCTTAGTTTCCTTATACTGAATTTTCCCCATAAAATATATGCATTATTCAACGTATCAGATATATAAGATATATGCATTTTATGTATACTGCATTGGATATTAAAAAAGTATAGTATACATAAATAATTACTGTAAATTAATCTACAAAAACAGCAGCAGAAAGTAGAGTAATCAAAAAAAGAAATAAAATAATGAACATCCACTCATTCCTAATATTTGTCTTACTGGATACTGAAAATAGTGTCTGGTATGTTGTAGACAGGGTTCCTAACTCTGGCTTTGGTAGGATTGCCAGGTCTGGGTTGGAAAATACCTGGAGACTTTGGGGCTGGATCCAGGAGAGGATGGGGTTTGGGGAGGGGAGGGACTCAGCATGGTACAATGCCATAGAGTCCACCCATCCAAGCAGCCATTTTCTTCAGGGGAGTTGATCTCTGTCAGATGGGGATCAGTTGTAAAAGTGGGAGATCTCCAGGCCCCACCTGGAAGCTGACAACCTTGGGCCTTAGATATCTTGTAAATTTGAGGCTGGTGCCTGGGAAGGGTAGAGTTTGGAAAGGGGATGAAAATGAGCAGTGATGCACTCCCATAGATTCCATCCTCTGAAACTCTCATTTCCTCCAGGGGAACTGATCTCTATAGTCTAGAGATCAATTGTGATTCTGGGAGAACTGCAGGCCCCACCTGGAAATTAGCGACCCTGAAGGAAAACAGCCAGAGTAAAATAAGATCCAATTAAAAGAATAATCAGTTTACTCAGAGTGGGTGTGAGACTTGGGATGGGTGCTCAGATACGTCCAGTACAAATATACACTTTGGGTATGTGTGGGTATCTGGACTGGTATTCAGGATACTTGGGTCTTGCACATTTCTGGAAATATTCAGGAATATCTGGGGCCAGCATTGCAGTGCCCAAGCTCCTTTTCTCTCATTTAATAGATTTCCTTGGCAATGGGAAGGCAGCTCCTAGCCAACAGAATTCTCACCTAACCCGGGGAAGGTAACTTTTGGCTAACATGAGCCCCAACAGGGGCCTGCAAAGCTGTGGGCCTAGCAGGCTTCTTCTTCCCTCTGTCCTTTGTAGGGGTGGGGCTTTTTTCCAGGCCATTTTTTTTTGCTCCCAGTATACACTAGAGGTGTACACCCCCCCCCCAAAAAATCAGAATTTTTCGGGGTCGGGTGTACTAAACCCCCAAAATGTTTGTATTTGCCAATACTCCCGAATTCTAGTATCAGTATCATACTGGGGTTCTGGAATGATTAGACTAGCCAAATTTATTCTGCTCAATTATACCCATATGGGGACTGTCCCCATAGGATATAATAATCCCCCCCTTGAAGGGGGGAGGTTCCTATCACTGAAGGAAAAGAAAATTGCCTTCCCTTCAATGAAGGGAGCATGCTGCCTCTGTGGCACAACTCCTGAGAGGTTTAAAGTTTATATTCCCCCGAGTTGCACAGCAGAGGCGGCATGCTCCCTTCATTGAAGGGAAAGCAATTTGCCTTCCCTTCAATGATAGAAGCATGATGCCCCCCTGAGCTACTTAGGGGGAGGCATTTAAACATGCCTCCCCATGCCTTCCCCCGCCCTCCCACTGGGGCAGTCAAGCCAGGGAAGACTTGGAAAGAATGAATAGGCATTTTAAATGCCTCCCCATGCCTTCCCCAACCCACTCGCTGAAGTGGGTGAGCCAGGGAAGGCCTGGAAGGAGCTTCCAGTGCTTACCCTGGCCCACCCACCAAGGCCAGGGAAGACCTGGAAAGAATGGGAACACATTTTAAATGTCTCCCTGTGCTTTCCCAGGCCTGCCCACTACTTTCCTTTGCTTCTGGGGCTTGTGCCACCTCTGTGGTGTGACTCCCAGGGAGTCACATCATAGCGGCAGCCCAAGCCCCAGAAGCAAGGGCAGGTATTTAAAGTTAAAACATCTTCCCTTTGTTGTAGAGGTGTGCCTGGCGCCTCCTCAGTGAAAGGAAGGTGTTTATAATTAAAACACTTTCCCTTGCTTTTCGGGCTTGTGCCGCCTCTACAACTCCCTCGGCACAAACCCCAGAAGCAAGGGAAAGTGTTTTAAGTTTAAAGATTTTCCCTTCCCCACCCAGAAAAGTGATTCCCCGAATGGATGCCAAATATACGGCATCCATTCAGGAAATCCCTGTTTGGCTAGCCAAATAAGATTAGTGAATCTAATTTGGCTCTTGGCATGCCTATATAATGCCAATGTGTTTTGGTTCATCTGAACTGAGTGCTCATCCCTAGTATGCACCCCTATTATTAGGGTGGCTGGGAGCAATTTGTTCAGATGCCTGTAGAATTGAAATTAGAACCTCTAGGTCCAGTTCACATGAAACTTTTTTTTTGGGGGGGGGGTTCTCTTCAGTGGACAGTTAGCATTTGCCTTCCTGCAATTTTAGTGTCATTTGCCTGAAAAACAGCCACTCCTCTCCCACAAAGTCCTCCATGGGGAATAATGAAACTCGAATAATTCCAGAATCCCGGGGGGTAGGGGGCTGAACCCAAATTCCTAAATAGTACTAGAAGACCCAAATACTATTGAATACTGGTATTTATGCCCTTCCCGAAATCTATTGAAAATTCATTCTCCTCCCCCTCGCCCAGGTGCACACCCTATGCAAGATGCTTCCAACTAACAGTAAATACATGTATACTCCAAAGCAGAACAAAATGAGATAGTGGAATGAATTAACAGTTGTAAAGGGTGAGATATTAGCACCTATACTGAGTTAGTAATTCAAGGAATTCAATTACTGTAACTTTGTGTGCTGATGAGTTAGTTAGATAATTTGTAGTTTACTGTGCAAGTATTCTCAAAGTGGTGAACAACAATTACAACAAAATACCATCTAAAATCAACAAAGAAATAAGAGATGAGCCAACATTACACCACAGCCAAAACCAACAGAACTGATGCTTTATGGCTCAGAGAGTTAGAACTAGTAAGTGGTTGGGGAACAAAGTAGAACAAAAAAGAGTAAGAAGAAGAAAAAGAGATTGGATTTATATTCCACCCTTCACTCACTTGGAGTCTCAGAGCGGCTTACAAACTCCTTTCCCTTCCCCTCCTCACAACAGACACACAGTGAGGTAGGTGGGGCTGAGAGAGCTCTGAGACAACTGTCCTTGAGAGAACAGCTGGTACCTAGCTATGGCTTGCCCAAGGTCATCCAGCAGGTGCAAGTGGAGGAGAGGGGAATCAAACTTGGTTCTCCCAGATTAGAACCTGCACACTTAACCACTACACCAAACTGGCAGGACTAAATCACTCCTTGGCCAAAATAGTAGGGCTGATTTAATCTAGGAAGAAATAGGTTGATGATACTGGTTGGGTTTTACATGGACAAATTCAAGGAGAATGAAATTTTAAATTTCTGGGTGTTTTAACAGTAAATTAATCTGGAAGGAATATATTTTATACATGGTAAATATAAATAAAACCTGGATTAATTAATTTGAGAATATTGTGGGTAGTTCACAGGTAGCTGATAGACTTTGATACCATTGTATTAAACCTGTATTCATATAGTACTCAATGCTGTCAAGGTTATGCCTCTCTTTAAGGCTTGGGGGGGGGGTTAGACTCTTTTCTGACATAGGCTTTGAGAATAGTGTGTACAGCACTTATAATAGTTCCCTGCCATGTCCCCCAGATTTACAACTGAGGAATAGGCTTTCAGCCTGAGAGTAGCTATACTGGCTTCGTCTTTTAGGATTGGTTTTTGAAATAAACCGAGGAAAGTAAGAGTTATGTGGTGGATTAAATGATGCTTGTGAGTCTTTTGTTTTTTACAGAGTTAGGGTTGATTCACAGTTAGCCATGGTTTGAAATAAGAACAGTTCGCATAAAGATGATATAGGAATGATCTCTTCTGGGTTGAGTACATATCATGAAGCTATGATAACAGAGCATATTTAGGATCTCCTATGCCAGCTTTAAATTTCCAGAAATTTTGAACCACTCATGGGAAAATATACCCCCCCCCCCAAATTTGTAAATATACTGAAAATATAGAGAGCAATACAGAACTGTAGCACCCTGTGCTGCCTTAGCACATGTATCTTTGTTTTCACCAGCCGAGAGAAAATAGAATATACAAATTTTGTAGTAAACAAAAAGAAGTCTATTACCGTATTTTTCGGACTATAAGACGCACCTGACCATAAGACGCACCTAGTTTTAGAGGAGGAAAACAGGGAAAAAATATTCTGAACCAAATAGTAGGTAGTTGGGGGGGGGGGGAGAGAGAGAAGAAAGAAAGGAAGGAAGAAAGGAAGTAGGTAGGTAGGTAGGGGGGAGAGAGAGAGAAGGAAGGAAAGAAGGAAGGAAGAGAAAGGAAGGAAGAAAGGAACAGGAAGGGAGGGAGGGAGGGAGGGAGGGAGGGAGGGAGGAGAGAGAGAAAAGGAAGGAAGGAAGGAAGAGACAGACAGACAGACAGACAGACAGACAGACAGACAGAAAGAAAGAAAGAAAGAAAGAAAGAAAGAAAGGGTGTTTCCCCCTTGCTTGGGCCCCAGTGGCTTAACGCCACTCAGGCCCAGCTCTTCCCTCCCTACCTCCCCCCCTGCAGCCCAGGAAAGGTGAGTGGGGGAGGGAGGGGGGTAGGTAGGGGTGAGAGAGAGAGAAGGAAAGAAGAAAGACAGAAAGGAAGGAAGGAAGAAACAGGAAGGGAGGGAGGGAGAGAGAGAAGGAAGGAAGACAGAAAGAAAGACAGAAAGAAAGAAAGGAACAGGAAGGTAGGTAGGTAGGGGGAAAGAGAGAGAGAGAGAAGGAAGGAAGGTAGGTAGGTGGGGGGGAGAGACAGAAGGAAGGAAGAAAGGAAGGGAGGGAGAATGGAAGGAAGGTAGGTAGGTAGGTGGGGGGAGAGAGAAGGAAGGAAGACAGAAAGAAAGACAGACAGAGAAAGAAAGGAAGAAACAGGAAGGTAGGGAGGAGAGAGAGAAGGAAGGAAGGAAGGAAGGAAGGAAGACAGACAGACAGAGAAAGAAAGAAAGAAAGAAAGAAAGAAAGAAAGAAAGAAAGAAAGAAAGAAAGAAAGAAAGAAAGAAAGAAAGACAAGGTGTTTCCCTCCTCCCCCCCTTGCTTGGGCCTGAGTGGCTTAACACCACTCAGGCCCAGCTCTTACCTCCCTACCTCCCCCCCCTGCAGCCCAAGAATGGTGAGGGGGGAGGAATGGGATGGGAAAGGTGAGCAGGGGAGGAAGCGGTGAGGGGTGAACAGGAGGGAGGGAGGGGGCTTCCTCCCGGGGCCGGCGGTGCTTGCCGCGGACCCGGGAGCTTGTGCAGGGTTGTGCAGGGGGTGGGAGGGAGGGGGGCTTCCTTCTTTCTCTCTCTCTCTCTCTCTCTCTCTCTCTCTCTCTTTCTTTCTTTCTTGCCTTCTGACATACTTCTGGTGATGTCAGGGGGTGTGGCATATGCAAATAAGTTATGCTAATGAGCTATGCTAATGCGCTCCTGCACCTCTTTTTCTACGAAATGACCCCTGGTTTGACTTATTTCAATCTAGGGTTTTTATTTTTGATAGGCTGGTGCACTTTCCTTCCCCAGGACTGACGAGCACACCTGCCTCTTTAGTTTTAAAATGGTGGACTGCGCAGCTTTACTGTGAACTGTGAAACTAGATTTGTCTCTGTGTCAGGTTACCTGTGTATTGACTATATTTCAGACCAGGACCAAATTAATGCTAGGATATAGTGGGGGTGGGTGAGAATAATTTGGAAAGGCTCTTAGTAGTGGTGGAATTCCAGGAGCTCCAGGCAAGCTTGGGAAATCCTCTCCAAAAACCTTTCAGGCAACATGGCCTCCAGTGTGGCAGAGCATCTGCTTGGCATGCAAAAGGTCCCAAGTTCAATCCCCGGCATCTCCAGTTAAAATGACCAGGCAGTAGGTGATGTGAAAGCCTTCAGCCTGAGACCCTGGAGAGCAGCTGCCATTCTGAGTAGACAACACTGACTGTATAAGGCAGTTTCTTGTGTGTGATCAACCTCGTCTTTCTCTGGGCTCGGTACAAACATGCCCTGTCTCCACTCCCCACCCCCACATCAGGGTTCAAGTGTCCTAACAGGATCTGGGAGACCCATATTCGAATCCCCACTCTGCCATGAAAGCTTGTTAGGTGACCTTGAGCCAGTCCCGCACTCTCTCCTCTACCTCCCTCACAGGGTTATTGTGAGGATAAAATGGAGTAGAGAATGAAATAAGCCCCTTCCACTGGGGAGAAAGGCAGGGTATAAACAAAAGTAAATGAATATGTGACATCGTCCTGTTCAGGCAGTCTTGGAGGTCCCAAAAAACAAAGTTCCTATTTTTTGTGTATGCGTGTCTAAGATGTCACAAACAGACCATATCATGGCTAGTGAGCGCATAGCCTGGCCCATGCTCCCCTGGATCAGATAGGGAGCACCTTCTCACATTTTTCCTTTGGCAGTCTCCCTTCCCTCACTCTGCAATCCCAGTCTTTCCGATTCCATTCATCTATATGGGAAAAGACTGAAGTTAGGGGAAACCACCTTGCAGTTTTCACCTGAGGCAACCTTCCATGGCTGACCTCCTGAGTAAGTTCCCAAAAGCAGCTACATTTTCAAGGGCACCCTCCGGATGAACACCGGGAGGGTCTGTGGCTGAGTGGCAGAGCATCTGCTTCACCCACATAAGGTCCCAGATTCAGTCCTTCCATTCAAAAGGATCAGGCCAGAGGTGATGAGAGAGCCACTGCCCATCTGAGTATACTGACCTTGCTGGACCAAGGGTCTCATTCAGTATATGGCAGTGTGTTCCCCTTTCCAGCATCAGTGGCATGCTGAAAATGCAGCCCTGGATTAGTGACAGTTTCTGTCCCCCTGACAGCCCCCAGATTTATTCTAGCCTCCCCCCCCCCCCAATTTCAAGCTCCTTTCCTCTCCTTTCCAAGAAGGGAGCGCTTGCTCTGGAATCCAGTTCCTATGGGATCCGATCCATCTCTTCCTTCCTTTTCTTCCCTCCCTCCCAGATTCTGTTGCTCCTGAGTCTTGCCTTGCCAAAAAAAAAAAAGCTCCAGGCATCTCCCATTCCTTTGTACTGGGGATGGAAAGGGGAGGAGGACTCGCAGGGAAGCTGAAGGGAAAGAAAAGGCGACGGGAGAGGGGGAGAGCGGAGGGGCAGCCGGCAGGGAGGGGACGGAGCCTGGACCTCTGCTCCAACCACAGCCAGTTCGAAGTGTTTGGAGCTCGCGGGAGACATGCATTACCCGCCTTCCCCCCGTCCCCAAAGTGCTGGTCTCTCTGCCACCCTTGCTAAGTCCTCATCGCCCGCTCAGATACTGTAAAGGGTCTTTTGCGCCAGGGCACAGCTCCAAATAAACTCGACGTGTGTGCGTGCGGGGGTGGTGGTGGAGGAGCACGGACTCTTAACCACCGCCTTGGAAGCAAGCCCCCCAGCCCCGCCCCGTTGTGCAGAGCGGGACTCGCTAGCAGGGCAGCGCGCTTAGGATCGCAGCCAGTTTCACGACACGCCCATGCAGGCACCGGAACTGCGCCAGGCCAGCTTTGGGGCAATGTGGGTTGCGCGCCTGCCTGGGGCTCCTAGGAAGCAAGCGCGGGCCCTGGGCCCTCCTGGCCGCTGGCCCCGCTTTCCCACCTACCCTCTGCCACCTTCCCCCTCTCTCGTGCCCATCCATCCACCCACCCACCCTTCCCTCCCCGCTTGGCATCTCGCCTCCTGCGCCCTCCCCACCTGTCAGCTTTCAGGCGCAAACATTTATCTGGCGAGCGGTGGCGGGGGCAATCGATATGCTCCTTCCGAGGGGGGTGGGTGGGAGGGGGCTTTCTCTCGGGGCCGGCGGCGCTTGCCGCGTCCCCGGGAGCATCTGAAGGGGGGGTGGCGGGGGATCTTCCTCCCGGGTGCGCTGCGCTTGCCGCATCCCCAGGAGCATCTGAGGGGGGGTGGCGGGGGATCTTCCTCCCGGGGCGCGGCAAGCGCCGTGTCCCCGGGAGCATCTGGGGGGGTGGCGGGGGATCTTCCTCCCAGGGCGCAGCAAGCGCCGTGTCCCCAGGAGCTTCTGGGGGGTGGCAGGGGATCTTCCTCCCGGGGCGTGGCAAGCGCCGTGTCCCCGGGAGCATCTGGGGGGGTGGCGGGGGATCTTCCTCCTGGGGCGCGGCAAGCGCCGTGTCCCCAGGAGCTTCTGAGGGGGGGGTGGGAGGAGGGCTTCTTCCCGGGGCCGCGGGAGCTTCGCACCATAGGACGCAGGCACTTTTCCTCCCTCTTTTTTGGGGAGAAAAAGTGCATCCTATAGTGCGAAAAATACGGTATTTAGACAGAAACAGACTCATACAGCCACAAGAGGATCTGCAGTACTGTTGAACTTTATAACACTGAAAACACTGAACTCTGCAACAGTGTATCACCATTTATATTATCGCCTGTACGAAATTAGTTACTTGAACAATAAACATTATCTTGAAATAACTTGTATATGTCTATTGTGTGCACAGAGATGATCATTACCTAAGGCTGACCTTCATAAATTTTTCATTTTATAAACTAAAAACATCTCTAGTTATTCATCATTATACACGAAAGATAGTCATTTGTTTTAAAAAGGCAAGTGATTTGTTGTTTTTGTCTTTTTTGGACAAAACTCCTCAAAAGTTTCTTTCAGCCATTTCTTTTTATACGTAGTTTTGCCTTAGTTTTACTTCTGAACATTTTTGACCTCACAATACTAGTAAGATTTCAGACTCATCCACCCCTCATCCCCATCTTTCTTAATATAGCCTTACCATTTCAGAGCCCTCCTCCACTTCCCTAGAAGCAGTCCATTCATCCGCTGCCATTAATTTTAATGCTCTGACACCGGTATGTATATTTTCAAAACCCCATTTAGCAAAGTGCCATCGGCCCATTACAGCAATCTACATAGTGTCTCTACAGTCGAGCTTCATGACATTGTTTCAGATAAAGTGAGGAAAGAGTTTTTAAGAAACCGTATATCTTCCTAGGTATTGACAAATGGGAAACTGCCTTTGAATTCCTTAGCCCAGTTTCCCGCCCCCCTTGTAGCAGCTTATGTATTTATGTCTCAGAACTTTCCTTTTAAAGCAGATGGGTTGTAATTCTATTGCAAACTGCTAAAACTTCAAAATTATTAGGTAAAGGTTTCCCTTGCTCAAAAGCCAGTCAAATACAACTCTAGGGATGTGGTGCTCAAATCCGTTTCCAAGCCAAAGAGCCAGTGCTGTCCAAAGATGTTTCCGTGGCCATGTGGCTGGCATGACTAGATGCCAAGGAGCATAGAACACTTACTTGATAGCAATAACACAAAAATAAATAAGAGCAGACAGTTTTCTATTTCAAGTAATCAGGAAGTGGAACCATCATTTTAATTGCTTCTTGTGTAATCAGAACAAGTTTCAAGGAATTCACCAGATGCAGAGGCTTCATCTGTAGGACTTAGGTGATGGCCTTCAACCTTTCCAGACTCAGGACCCAGCTTTGATGCTCAGGCAGCAGCCTGGAGCCCACAGGAAGGTCATGTGATATCAGAATCACATTATAGGAAAAGGCAGAGCCAGCATTATGACCTCACTGGTGGAAAGAGGAACTCAACATTGGAAACAACACATGGAGCATTGGGCAGGCTGAGATAGTCAGGGCAGGCTGGGGCTGAGGAGGCCAGGGACAACTTCTGTGGGAAGGGATCTCTGAATCCACCTTCTCTAAAAAGAATCCTCTCCAGTGCTTGGAGAACTGGTTTACCCTCTTGCTCTTCCTCTTCGAATGTATGCAAAAGATGCATTGTGCTTCTTGGCTTGTTCTTATCCATACCTTCCTATGGTTGTTTTTCACATGAAGATGGAAATGTCTACAGAACAGTGACAGCCAGGGTTACCAACCTCGAGATGCACCCTGGAGAGCTCCCAGAATTACAACTAGTCTCCAGATGACAGAGATCAGTTCCCAGGGATAAAATGGCTGCTTTGAAGGATGGGCCCAAACCCCCCTTTCCAAGGCTGCATCCCCAAATGTCCAGGATTTTCTAAACCTGGAGTTGTCAACCCTAGTGGCAGCTATCCACCAGAATTTTTTTTTGTGGGGGGAGATTTACTTGAGTGAGCAGTACAAACCGGGATAATTCCATCCCAATTTAATATGGTGAACATGTTTCATCTTTAAAAAAATGTGTTTCCAGTTGAAACCAATGGAAATTACCACTGGCTTGAGTTCCTAATACTAATATTTTTAATTGCAGTACTGATGTTTCCAGCTCATTTTAAGTCAATACACTTTTTTTTTTTTTAGCATACCCCATACAAGCACGCCTTGCTAGTCTTGGATTGGTTGATCTTCCCTGTGAAAAGACATTGCAGTTACTGCTTGATTGAACAAGAGGTGGAAAGTAGTTCTTGAGACCTGTAATGAACAATGTGTGAGTCATGTGTTTCCTTGAGGGAGACATGCTAGAGAGTCTGGTTAATTAAATCAACCTGGAGACCAAGTCTTGCTCTTGGCTGACTTCTGCTCCTGACGGCTGATCAGCCAGACACGAGGCTTTCAGATGGAACTTCTCACCAGTATAATTTGTTTACTTAATTATGTTAAGAAATTCTGCTCCACCCTCTCACCAAACAGCGTCTTCAGGGTGGTTTGCAAAATTCATAACAGCAACAAGACAATAGCAAAAATCAATTAACAATTTAAGCAGCAGTAGTGAAAACGCTCTATGCTAATTAGCCAGAAGAGAAGGGAAAATTCCTTCTTCAGGTCTCGCCTGCCTCTGAATGTTAACAAGTTTGGTCCTTTGAGCTTCCTGAAAAAGTGAATGTAATACATAATACTCATCAAGGATATCATCCATGATCCTTGCCAGTGTTCAAGTGTTCCCAGAATCTCAAAACAATGGAAGACTAGCTCATCTTACACAGACGTCTCAGGGCAATAGTACAACACAGTCACAGTATTGCAATCATTATATGTTAATTGTGACTGGATAAGCTCGGTCACAATCCAAGGGATGTATTTCAAAAGAATGATGCTAAAGAATAACTTTATTTTACAAAGATACCAACCGGGGAGCTTCAAAATTAATTCCTTCAAAATGCAATCAAACAAATCCATCACATACCAAATTGGTAAAATTTATTCTGAAAATATTCAGGCACCCTTGGAGTAAGTTGGATTCCTTCCTTAATATTCATTCCAGGAAATGCAAATTAAATCGTTTTAATCACACAGTCAGGCCACTTTAGGTTCTTGAAACACAAGTGTCTGATGATTTTATTTTGTTTCAGAGGGCTTCCCCCATCCCCCCTTTTTTGGCTAAGTCAGTGAGCCTAATCAAAAACTGAGCAGAGAATCACTTAATCTTCCTTCAAAATATTCAATCAGACTAATACACATCCTGAGGATAGGAGCTGTATTCCTAAGTTGGAAAATGCTTTCAAAATCCTTGCAAAAGCCATTAGAAAGGATATCATATACTACTAAGCATATAATACTAAGTAATGAACATCAGGTCCCCCCCCACCCCCCGACATTTGCTTCTTGGGTTTTTTTGTATAACTCTGTAATAAAACAAACACAGCAGTAGGGCCAACAATGTGGAAGACAGAATATAAAAACAGATACCACTCAATAAAAAGGGAGGGAACCAAGGAATTACAGAACAATGAAAATTCTTCTAATTCACTGTGTGGTGCAGTGGTTAGAGTGTCGGACTGAGATATGGGAGCTCCATGTTCGAATCCCCACTTTGGGCTGTTCTGCATTTGTACTTTCTGTACTTTTGTGTTCTTGTGGCTTGGGGGGAAGGGAGGATCAGTTCTGCAGGAGTTTTGCTTCCTCTAGTGGTCGATTCGACATTGCATTGGTTTGTGTACAGCATATCTCCCTGCAGATTTAGACTGCATGTTTTTTATGCAAGACATAAAGCAATGTAATATCAAATTGGCCACTAGAATTGGCCACTAGAAGATCAAAACATGTGCAGAACAGGAAAAAAACCCAAAGCAACAGGAACACACAAATGAGGAAAATGAGAATGTGGAAAAGTCCTTTGCAGTAGACACTTGCTTGGGCCAGTCACAGAGCCAGTTTGGTGTAGTGGTTAAGTGCATGGATTCTGATCTGGGAGAACCAGGTGAGATTCCCCCCTCCTCCACTTGCACCTGCTGGATGACCTTGGGCAAGCCATTGTTTTGTCAGAGCTGCTCTTGAAAGAGCAGTTCTCAAAAGAGCTCTCTCAGCCCCACCTACCTCACAGGGTTTCTGTTGTGGGGAGGGGAAGGGAAAGGAGTTTGTAAGCTGCTCTGAGACTCCAAGTGAGGGGTGGGGTATAAATCCAATCTCTTCTTCTTCTTCTTCTTCTTCTAACCTACCTCATAACAAAAATGCAAAAGAGGAGAATGCTGAAAGCCACTTTGGGTGTCTGTTGGGAAGAAAAATTGGGTATAAATGAAGTAAAATAAACAGCTCTTTCCTAAACTGCATAATCTGATCCTGTTCTTCTGCTATTAGTTTTGATCTACTACATATACACCCTGCTTCTCAGCCACAAAACATCTCTGAAGTAGCTTATAATTGTTTAAAAAAAAACCCCTACAACAATAGACATTAAAGAATACAACAGCACAAGGCGGTCATCTCCTGTCAAACAAATAATAAAAAGCCTTCCTAAAATGGAAGGTTCTGATTAGCTTCTATGATAGTTTCCTGATTCCTTTTTCACTTTATTGAGCAGCTCCTTTATCTTACTCCCCCCCATCAGACCCTCCAGATGTTAAAATGTATATAGATGTATTCTGACCCAACCTAGGACGGTGAGGAACTGTTAAACCCTTCATAGATATATGTCTGACTGCAGTACACGAGAGGCTGGAAGGAATTCTGTTCAGTGTGCACAGAAATTTAATCAAATATTCCAAACTGTTCCACTCAAACTTAAAATGCTCAGTTTTTTTCCAAATGTTCAATATTGGACCACTGATGTTTTCTGCATGGTGGTGGGCAGTGCCATCATCAAAGCCAACATATGGTGACCCCAGAGGGTTTTCAAGGCAAGAGACATTCAGAAGTGGTTTGCCACTGCCTGCCTCTATGTAGGGATCCTGGACTTCCTTGGTGGTCTCCCATCCAATTACTAGCCAGGACCAACCCTGCTTAACTTCCAAGATTTTATGAGATTTAGTTAGCCTGGGCCATCTGGGTCAGGACATACATACTGTTATACTGCTTTCCCCATTTCCCACCCATCATCTTCCTTACATGCTAAAAATAATCTATAAAATACAGAAAGGTGTTTCATTCCTGGTGGGGTGGGAAGGAAGCTTTGTGACATCTGTCTATTTTAGCCTGGCCTATGTTTCTGGCTGGTTCAGTTTCCTGGTCCACATTGTAAATGCTTTGCACATGTACATTCTTGCATGGTTTGCTATAGCTGCCTCCCTGACTGACTCCTAAAGCCAAGCATATTCACATCCATTTCTGTTAGCTGGATTTACAAATGCTTGCACTTTCTCCTGGAATCTCTAGACCAATCCAGCCCGTTCTGAGCATGCAGCCTGAGTGACACCAACACACATACATGCACCCTTACATTGCTGCTTGTGATGTTTATTGGTCTCAGACCAAGATATCTCTGGCTTTTCTTACAGAAACCCACAGCTGTTCACATCTAATACATTTAGACAGGATGGAGCAGCTGAGGGCCAGGCTCTTGGATACGAAGGACAGCACTTTTGCCCCCTTCCCACTATTTTTCCCCTAGTTGTGGTCAATGCCCCAAGTAACTCCCTATTGTCCACACTTCCTCAAGAATTTTTAATCCATCAAAAGCTATTCCTAAAAGATGGATCAATTCCATTCAATGAATATCCTTCACCCAACCCCTTAGCAAACTTCCAATCCCTGAAGAAGTGTCCTTTAATAGTTTTTTAGAGGGCCAAGAGCTCAGTATAACAGGGCCCCATCCAGTGGGCCCAACCTGCAAGGTTTCTACTTCAGCTCCAGCGCCCTCATTTAAAAATGGATCCATTCAAGTGGTCTCCAATGGTGAATTGAATGGGACTGAGCAGCTAGACTGACTACTAAACCTCCTCTCCTGGAATCTTGTGGGGTGGGGGAATAAATTCCATGATTCAAACTTCCTTTCATTTCTATTAAAAAAACTGACATCTTTTGTCTGCAGGTGCCCTGGTTCCAGGGGAATAGCCCCCCCAACTTTCAACAGGGCTTCCAAGCATTTGCTGTCCCTGCTGTTCAACCTCACATTAAAGGTTGTGCTACTGGGGGTCTAGTAATCTTTGTCTCAGTTGATCTCAAGGCTGACATGCAGGTCCTGAACAGTGGCACCCAGAATCATATCTAGGTGCTGGAGATCAGAGGCAAACATAATGGATCTCTTCTCTGTGTGAGCCCATATACTCCCCCAAGAAGTTCTAAGCATTCAAGCACAGATGCTATCTGGGGTAACTATCTAGATGTTATCTGGGATAACTTGCCTCCGCAGCCTTAATTAAATACTGGAGAAAGTTAAAGAATTCTTCTAGTCACCTTTCTAAGCAGTGTTTTATCCAGCTCCAGAAAGACACTTCTTGGGTTCCTAGCTATCACAGGCTTTTCTGCCATTACCCGATACCTGTTGACCCCCAAGGCCTGCCTCTGGATGGGTTCAAAACTTGGGATCTGATATTGAATATAGATGTTGCCTTAGATAGTGAACTATTATCAGTTCCAGATGTTCCTTATTGGTTTAAACTGCTCGAATGGGATCACATCAAAGTCCAGCATCACCACCCAAAAACTTCGAGAAGCCTTTACAGCCCTCAGATTTCAAACAATGACAACTGCCATGTTAGTTGGCCATTATCAGCATACACCAGTTGCTCAGCAAGTATGCATCTGTGGAGCACTGGACTTGAAGGATCTCCCTCATTATGTCCTGTTTTAGAACAAATTTAGAGTCCAGTAGCACCTTTAAGACCAACAAAGGTTTACTCAAGGTATGAGCTTTCATGCGCATGTTTTGTGTCCTGTTTTGTGACCTTTATGCAGCCCCAGGGCCAAGGTCCTTTCAGACATTTTAGCCAGGCTATTCTCACACTCAGTGGCTGACAAAAGCATCTGCCTTTTATCTGATGATGATCATTATGTCACCTACATAATACCATTGTATGCATTGGCGGCCAAGAAGATTTGTGCAAAACTTTTGCCCTGATGTTCAACATGCTGAATTCTATGCTGTGTCCTGGTTCTGACAATTTTAATATTATTTTTAACCTTGTTGCCTTTTTACTGTAATATTTATTACTGCTTGGGCAGCTATTATTATATTGTTATGGCATTTGGCCTCATGCAATAAAATTCTACCTATCTACCTACCTACCTACTACATTTAGAATTCCTAACCCATAACACTCAATCACTGTGGAAACTCAAGGCCTACCAATAATGGAAGAAAACTAACTCCTCAGTCAAGTTATATTACAGAGTGCTTATGATGTAGGCTACAATTCCCAGAGTTACTGAAAGTCTGCTTTCAGTGGCTACAGTCCTACAGTTTCCTTTTATTGCTCACCAGTCCCCTTCTGTCTCCAAAGTGCTCTCCTTCTTCCCTTAGGGCACATTACTGCCTCTTAATTAGACATTTTCTGAAGCACAGCTGAGTTACAGATGATTTCCAGAGTTTCTTCATTACTTCTCTCTCTCTCTCTCTCTCTCTCTCTCTGCTCCACACAGCCAGTTCCTCTCAGCTCTGCCTCTCTGCTCTGTCTTTGTAGCTTCCTTCAGACACTCAGTGTTTCTCTGTTTTCTATAAAGAGCTGGTCTCTTTTCCATCCCAGGCTCACCTCTCTCTTCTAACTCTGGAATTACTTCCTCCTCTTGGCTAAGGGGTCTGTTGCAACAGAACAGCCTCTCCCAACCTTCCTCAGCTGTCCTTCTGCACCTTGCCTTTTCTTTCATTCAGAGTCCTTTTCTCCAGCTGCTGACTCTGTGTCACTCACTGTTTCTTCCATATTCACCTCCCCCTTGCCAATATGTTGTTCCTATTTAAAGTTCTCCACTCAGGATATGGGCCCCACCCCTCCAATGATGTCAGGCCATCAACATCAGCCCAGCTGTTCTCTCTTCCAGCTAAGCCTCTGGAGGCCCCCACTTGCTGCGGGGAACTTGCAGGGCTCCTCTCCTGGCCACACTGATTTTAAGAGAGGGATGATTTACTCATGATAATCTTAGGATCTGAGTAATTCAGGGAGACCCTGGGCCCCATGTCTGGGAGAAAAGGGGGTTAAAAACATTTTTAAAACCCCCAAAGAAATGATAAGCCTGTATCAACAGCAGCTACTTTGTCATTCCCATGCTGAATGCCACCGCTCTGCAAACACAAAATGACTTGAAATGCTGTTCATTCTGAACTATGAGCCGATAACGGAGAAGACTATATGAGGTGCTGGGCTTGATGGCAAATAGGTATTGTGATCAAAGTAGGTTCAGTTTACAAACACCTGTACCACAAATCATCCTATGCTGATCAACGCAAACTGCACTCTAGTGAGAAATCTTCAGACCCTCGAATCTACATTACCAGCAGCTGCTATGTGAACAACATTCACCATTCGCTTCAATGGATGAACAAAGAGATGTGCATTCTGACATGCTCCCTATATTAAAATTAATGGGGGAAAATCTTTTGTACGGGGGAGTTCCATTTATATTTCTCTCCCTCTTCCTTTCATGTCATCAATAGGGCATGGTGCTTTATAGAATACAATCAGACAGGTCTCTCTCTAAAGGAGCTTACAGTCAAACATTTGACATAATAGAGACAGCAAAAGGACAGGGCAGAGGCATGTAAACCTGGGGAAAATATGTGTATGTTCCAATGACATGTGCTTAGATTTAGAGTCAGTAGAGCAAAGCTCCTCAACCTTGTTGAGTCTGCATGTACTTTTAAGAATTTTGAAAAAGAGTGGTAGGCAGGATGGAGAACAAAGATGTGAATGGGGTAAAGGAAGACAAAGAGGAGAAAGAGGAGGAGGAGGAGGAGAAGAAGAAATTGGATTTATCCCTTCCCCTTTACTACCTGAAGGAGTCTTAGAGCAGTTTACAATCTCCTTTCCCTTCCTCTCCCCACAACAGACACCCTGTGAGGTAGATGGGGCGGAGAGAGCTCTGAGACAATAGGCTCCCCGCCGCCCGGCATCGCCGTGGCGCGGGGGAGCAGATTTGTCGCCTCGCAGGGAGCGAGGCAGCAACAGCGCGCTTATTGGCCAGGCGGGGGGCGGGGCTAGCTCGGTTAGAGCCGTTGCCCCGTTCCCGTCTTCGCAGTCTGTTTGCACGCTCGGCACGCTTCGGATCCTTCTCCAGCAGGCTTTGACGCTAGGCTCAGGCTGCTGGGAGAGAGAGAGAGCCGACGGCGAGGCTCCGGTTTTGCCGCGGCGCTCCCCCCCGTCTTTAGTAGAGGCTCAGGCAGCAGGGAGAGAGAGAGAGAGCCGACCGCTGGGCTCCGGTTTGGTTGCGGCGCCCCCCCGTCTTTATTTGTGTGGCGGCTCGGCGCCCCCCTCCTACTCTTGGAGGGGTCAAGCAAGCGTTGGTTAGGGCTCCTCGGGCTATTTAGGTTGGGAGGCAGTGGCAGCGATAGTTTGCCTGCTTCCCCCCCCGTAGACGGTTATAGCAGTTGCGGCTGCTATTCGTGCTCCTGCTCTGGCCCCTTTCCACCCTTAGTGCTTTTAAAAGGGTCGGGTCGAGGCAGCCGTTGAGGCTGAGTAACGGAGCGTTTAGAGCCCCCCCCCCAACTGTTACAGTTCAGCTCCGGCCCCCTCTTAGACTAGCTTAGATTGTCGGCTCTTCCCCCCCCTCCCCCCGGTCTTCGTCGGCGGCACGGCCGCAGGGGCGGAAAGGGAGCCGACGGCGGGGTTTCATCTCGCCGCGGCACTCTTTTTACCGCGGCGCTAACCCCCCCCACTGGTTTACTAGGAGGCGCAGGGAGTCGGTGGCGCTGTTCCACCCCCCCCCCCCTGTATTTGTTGGGAGGTTTTTTCGCTGGGGTAAAGGAGTCCACGGCTGTGCTGTGGGTTAGCGGCGGCGCACCCCCCACCCCCCAGCCTTTAATTTCGCGGTGGCTCATGCCCCCCCCCCCTGGAGAGTGAGGGTGCGAGTAGGCGTCTGGGCCTCTATGGCCATATTGGTGGGAGGTCGGGGCGGTTAGTCATTCCTTCCTCCCCTGGACGGCTCAGCAGGCAGATATTCTTATCATAGGGCTTAGTAGCTGGGTGTTGGAGGCCCCCCCCCACCCCCTTTCTGGGACAGTTTTTATCCGGCCCATCTTGGCAGTCTAGCCTGATCTCGTCAGATCTTGGAGGCTAAGTAGGGTCGGGCCTGGTGGGTTCTTAGAGGGGAGTCCACCGAGGTAGTCAGGGGTTGCTGCAGGAGAACAGACAGGAGAAAACCAGCTCTTAACGTCTCTTGCCTTGGAAACCCTATAGGGGTTATCGTAAGCTGGTTGTAAGCCTTATTTTTCTTGCGAGTGCGGTGGCCATTTTGGTAAGGTCTCTTGGCCTGGCAGGTTATTCCTGGGATTGGCGGCCATTTCAGTGAGGTCTTTTGGGCCGCATGGTCGGGGGCCATTTTGGGTGAAGGCTGTGGCGGCCATTTTAGGTGTCTTACTATTTTATATCCCTGTGGGTGCATTAGGTGGAGGTGTTGGAACATACTAATTCACTTACGTTTCTTTTGTTTGTATTGTCAATAGTTCATAGTTATGGCATCTGGGAAAGGTAAGGGCAAGGGCAAGGGCAAGTGCCCGGCCCCGAAAAGACCTCCGGCGAGGCCTGATCCTGTGGTTCCTTCCAGTGATGAGGAAGAGGAGGATGTGATAAACGTGGCCATTCTTCAGCGGCTGGAGGCGCTTGAGAAGGGACGGGGTATGCCAGCAGGTGGTTTGCCGGTTGACAAATCTGACAAGGTGTCTTTTCAAGCACAGGTGCTGGCACGGTTGGCCTTTCTGGAGGACAGGCAGGAGGCGGCGGCTTCAGGCCTGGTGGGTGCAGAGTCTAGCCAGCAGGGTCCTGGTGTAAGGGAGCAGCAGATGGCGCTTTACTCGCCTTCACAACCTACCGGAGGTAAGGAGTTGGCATTGGGTAGGCAGGGATCAACGTGGCCTTGGGGCCCAGGCGGCGAGAGTTCAGCCACTTTGCCCCTGCCGCATCCTGGCCAGCCTATGGGCCCGGCTTTTGAGCAGGGGGCCACTGCTTCCCAGATGCCACTGGCTCCTTGGCCTTCACATTCATTTTATGGCTCTCCTTCTGGGTGCCAGGGAGCTGGACCGTACTG
Organism: Lepidodactylus listeri; assembly: GCA_029233225.1. NCBI lineage: Eukaryota > Metazoa > Chordata > Lepidosauria > Squamata > Gekkonidae > Lepidodactylus > Lepidodactylus listeri. The sequence goes on along the minus strand of JARCFY010000001.1, from coordinate 51,114,321 downwards.
GGGTTTTCCCCAGCCCAATGCAGGTTACCCTTATGTAGGCGGGTCAGCATATGATTCAGTTGCTGCTGGGGCGGTTCCGAGTGGTGACGCAGACCTACCTTTAGGTGACCATCTTTCAATGGCAACTAAAGATAAAATACTAAAAGGGGAGTTTGTAGATGTGTTTAGTCTACTTTACCGGGAACTGGAAAAAAAGGACAAGGATAATTTGGATGACAGGGAAAAGGAACGCCTGAAACGCCGGGTAGTAGATAGGACATGGGCCAACTGGTTTCCGGGCTTCCTAATCTACGCAGCAGTCATAGTGCGACACCAGCCGTGGAGGGCCTCTTCGATGCTCCAGTATTTGGACATCATCTACAAGGCCTATACGGACTTCGCGAGCCCGGCTTGGTCGCAATATGACGAGCAATTTAGGATGAGGGCAGCCATTAATCCGGCCATGCGATGGGACCGGATATGTTCTAATTTGTGGCTGCAAATTATGTCTCCGGCCAGGTCTGCTTGGGGTGAGCGGTCTCATAGCGGCCATTCTGTCAAGAGGGCGCCAGTGCAGGCAGGTTCCCGCCCTGTGGCGGGGCAGGCGGTTCAAAGACGCCAGCTTTGCTGGGAGTTTTCTTCCCAGGGAACCTGTGGTCGTAAGTTGTGCACTTTTAGGCATGAGTGCCCCTTGTGTGCCGGACCTCACCCCTTATCCAGTTGTCCACGGCCCAAGGGCCGTGGGGGGGGCAAAGGAGGCAAGTACTCGGGGGGGGGAAAGCCAGGCAACCCCCCTGCTGATAAAGGGGCCTAGCCCGATTAAATTGGAAGTTCTGAGATGCTGGTTGCGTAGTTATCCAAGGATGGGCGATGGGGCCTACCTCTTGGAAGGATTCACTGTCGGTTTTCGAATACCGTTTCAGGGGATGAGGGTTCCCTATTTGGCTAGCAATTTAAAGTCAGTTTTGGGCATGGAGGACATAGTTAGGGCCAAGATTGCCAAGGAGTGTCAGGAGGGCAGGGTTTTGGGCCCGTTTGTTAGTCCACCAGTGGCCAATTTGAGAGTTTCCCCTTTAGGTGTAGTTCCAAAGAAGGCTCCTGGTGAGTTTCGCCTCATTCATCACCTGTCCTACCCTCGGGGGGGTCGGTGAATGATGCCATCCCAGGTGATTTATGCTCTGTCAAATATACTTCCTTTGATCAGGCCATGCGGGTGGTTCGCCGTTGTGGTGTGGGAGCCGAGTTGGCTAAATGTGACATTAAATTAGCCTTCCGGCTCCTCCCGGTGCACCCTGAGGATTTTGAGCTGCTCGGATTTGCCTTTGAAGGAAATTTTTACATGGATAGAGCTCTACCCATGGGATGCTCGGTGTCCTGTTCTGCTTTCGAGAGGTTCAGTTCCTTTTTGGAATGGGCCTTGAGAACCAGGACGGGTCTCTGTAGTACTGCCCATTATTTGGACGATTTTCTTTTTGCGGGCAAGAGGGGTTCCGGTCAGTGTCATTTTCTGCTGGACAGTTTTGTCTACCTGGCTGATGAGCTGGGTGTCCCTCTAGCTCAGGAGAAAACTGAGGGCCCGACATCCACATTGACGTTTCTAGGTATTGAGATTGATACGGTTAGTTTGAGCTGCAGATTACCGCGAGAAAAATTGGAAGCATTGAAGGCGCGGGTCAGCTCGGTTAGGCCCCTTAAAAGAGTCACACTCCTGGAGTTGCAGCAGTTGGTAGGTCACCTCAACTTTGCATGCAAAGTGGTGGCACCAGGTAGGGCATTTGTGAGGAGGTTATGTGATTTAATGAGAGGCCTCCGGCTCCCACACCATAGGACCAAGGTCTCCAAAGGGATGAGGGAGGACCTCTTTGTTTGGGAACAGTTTTTGGACTCGTTCAATGGGGTCTCTCTGTGGCGGGACGAGCTCTTGTTGGAGGCTGAGCTTCAGATTTCATCTGATGCGGCCGGCTCTTCCGATTACGGAGTTTATTTTAGGGGGCATTGGTGTGCCGGGGACTGGCCTAAAGATTGGTTTCGGGCAGGTTGGGTCAAGGACCTCACCTTCCTGGAGTTTTTTCCAGTTGTCGCAGCGGTGTGGATTTGGCCAGCCGATTTGGCTAATAGGACTGTCCATTTCTGGTGCGACAACCAGTCCACGGTTCATGTCATCAATTCCCTTACATCTAAATCCCCTAGGGTCATGGCCCTGGTTAGGGCTTTCACGTTGCAGTGCCTTAAATTTAACATCTTGTTTAGGGCCAGACACGTCCCGGGGGTCGCTAATGGGATCGCTGACGCTCTCTCTCGTAAACAGATGGAGAGGTTTCGTCAGCTGGCTCCAGAGGCCGACCCGCTCCCGGCACGGATGCCCACAGAGGTGTGGGGGATTGGAGGGCTGAGGCCGACAGGGCTATGAGCCTGGCACTCGCCCCTTCTACCTGAGAGGGCTGGAGAGCCAGTGGCCTTCTTGTTGTAGTGACAGCTACGAGGTGGGCCTGTTTCATGCTGCTTCGCTGACCGCCTTTTTTGGGGCACTCAGGATTAGCGAACTGGTGGCAGGCTCTCGGGCTGATGTTTCCGGTGCAGCTTTGGAGCTTAGGGACGTATCAATCATTAATTTTCAGCTACAAATTAGGTCGCGGGGATCTAAAACTGACCAGAGGGGTAAGGGGAGTGTGCTGGAACTAGGGTCTAGTTCGGAGTCAGCACTGTGTCCAGTCGCTGCCATGAGGCGGTACCTGACACTTCGGGGTGATGGCCCGGGCTATTTATTTCGGCATAGTGACAGCACCCCTCTTACGAAGTTCCAGTTTTGGACCGTGACTCGGAAGGCCTCGATCCGGCTGGGTTTGGGCGGTGTTCGTTTTTGCTCCCATTCTTTTCGAATTGGGGCAGCCTCGACTGCTGCCACAATGGGGTACCCTGATAGGAAAATACAGAGGATCGGGCGTTGGAAATCTGGATGCTATAAGAGTTATGTTAGGCGTTGTACCTTGTAAGTTCGTTGTAGTTTCATTCAGACCTTTGTTAATAAAGTTCTTTTTACAGGTGCTGCAGGCCGTGAGACAAGACAAAGGGTCATAGTCTGCGGCCACAGCATGGTCTTTTGGGCGGCTCATTGGGCGAGGAGAACATCTTTCGGCTCCCAGCTTGGCCTCAGCAAAGTTGCGACAGTCGAGTGGTTGGGGAGGAGGGGCATGAGATGGCCGGCGCTCCTCCCGTTGTTGTTTGAGGAGAGGCGGGGGGCCCCCCCTCATGTGCTAGTCATACACCTGGGGGCAACGATTTGGGTTTGGTCAAGGGCATGGCCCTTGTGATGCAGGCCAGGGCTGATTTGGCACTGATCAGGTCACGGTGGCCTGGGGTGCAGATAGTATGGTCTGCCATGCTCCCCCGTCTGGTTTGGAGGCATGCCGGTGACCCCAGGTGTATGGACAGGGCTAGGCGTAATGCTAACAGCCAACTTCGCACGGCCATGGAGTCCGGGTTGGGTCTCTTTTTGCCGCACCCAGGCATACAGGTCAGGTTCCCGGGCCTGTATCGCCCTGATGGGGTGCACCTTTCAAACAAGGGCAATGGGTTATTTTTAGAGGACTTGCAGCATGGGATTCGGATGGCTCTCGGTTGCCGTGTGGGGTAAGCAAAGGCCAAAGCAGAGGCTTGGATTTGCATGTGGTAGGTTTATGCAAGCAAGAAAATGGAACTGCTGGGTGCCTCACGGCATATCCCTGTTGGGAACAGGAGGTCATCAGGAACCACCTTAGGGCCTTGCGGTCTGGGGAGGTGAATGGTGATCGCCTCTGGGAACCTCTCAGACTAGGCTCCTCCCTGAAGGTCTGTGCAGCCTCAGGGGTAGGCGCCCCTGGGAGGGGATGCCAGTATGCTGGGCCGCCGGTTACGAGCCAGAATCTCACTGGGTCAAGACTGGGGCTAGGTTACCTGCCCATTACAAGGGCAAGGAGGCTGTGTCTGGGAATGACGCCTGCCTTGCCTGTTCCTGTGCTTGCTTAGTTTACCCGTTGCTGCATGTTCTGTTTAAATAGTTAATAAAGTGGCCCTTGTTTGATTCCAAACCTGTTGTCTGTCTCGTTATTTCATGCTGGGGTGGCAACTGTCCTTGAGAGAACAGCTGGTACATAGCTAGGGCTTGCCCAAGGTCATCTAGCAGGTGCAAGTGGAGGAGTGGGGAATCAAACCCACTTCCCCCAGATTACAGTCTGCCCTCCTAACCACTACCCCAAATTGGAACCTGAAAAGGAATAAAAAAAGAAATGTGGAAAGGGATCAGGAAATGGGACAATGAGGGAGGCAAGCAGACACCAGAAAGCACATTGGAGAGCACTGTGTCACTCAAGTTAGAGATGGCTGTAGCAGGGCCAGTGGAGAAACTGGATAAAGATAACTCTCGTATTCCGTAAAATATATGCCTTTTGTACTTACTTTTGCTTATGGCAACCTCCTTCTGCTGTACCTCACTTATCTAAGCATTTTTTCATCTGTCTTGTTTTCACAGTGTTAACCAGATATAAATGTTTCAAAGACAGGATAAAAAACATTAGGCATAATCCGGCAGGACAGTTGTGTATTTATTGTATGCATGACAATGGAACAGTCTGCTCCCTTCCCTGATATCGAGGCACATTTGTTTAGCCTAATGGGCTGAAATCCCTGCTCAGTTAGTTCTGTCTGTTACTTAGAACTGCAGACTGCATGAGCTCCCTTGTCCTGAGCCAGTTGCTCCCATCCCTGGATCTTCTTGCTGAGAAATGGCAGTTGTTTTGAATGCACCCATCTCTGTGGTGTGAACCTAAGAGCAGGAACCTGAGTGAGGACCTTATTCTTGACCTGCAAACAAAAGTGAACATGACAAAGAGAGTTTTCTGTGCAAAGGCCATTGACGTGCATGGGAGCTACTCAAGAGCACTAGTGTGCCCTGAGGAAACAGCACAAGCAGAATAAAAACTAATCACTTTCGACACCTCTGCCATCCGTGTCCCCTCAGGGATCATTAGTTATGTTTAGGTTGGCTTGTGTGCGGCCGCTGAGTTAGTATTTCCCCCCTCTAGTATGAAAGAGCACACCTACGATTTTCCATTTAATTAAAGACAAAATTAGATTTCAAATTCCTGCATGGGCTGTTTCTTTTGTGTGTCTTCCTGAGTTTTTTTCCCCTAACGCTGTCTTTCAAATGTATGAAGAAAAGGGTTTCTGTTTCACAGACTTTGAGAAATACTAAACAAATAAAGGGCAATAAAAGACTAGGGTTTTTTTTGGAAAATGAAATTGTTTACCCAATTGAATTTTACTCTGTCATTTGTCTTTCCCTACACCATTATTGGCCTATTGTGTCAATAAAGTAAGTCTGTGTATTGACCTGAACAAATCCAGGTGTGTTCCTGCTGAGCTGATGAAAAGGTGGAAGCAGAGAATTCCCTGGGAAGCATTCATAGGTGCCTATTTTAGTAATCTTGAGACTAAACAGAATATTTATCTCTACTTCTAGTGGTCTTATAGTAATTTCCGTCTCAGTACCAAAAGGATTCCACTATTCTGTCAGATACAGTCTGTTTGCTGGAACACACACACAGGCTTTAGATATAGACACGTATGATTCTTTCCCAAGATTCTTTTCTGGGTTTGATTTCAGCTCCCACAAGATTAAGAAATTCTAAATCTAAGCAGCTGCAACATGACAATAACCTAGTGCTTCTGTATTCTTAAGTGCTATGGCCCAATATATTGATTGCTGCTGCAAAGATGCGCTGGTCGCATTGGAATGACAGTAGCCATGTGAGCAGGGAGGGTGATTTACAGTGCAATCCTAAACAGGGTTACATCCTTGTAAATCCATTGAAGCCAATAGACTTGGAAGGGTGTAACATGGTTTAGGGCTGCACTGTTAATTACTAAGCACAGCAACATTGCACAGAGTGTCAATAGCACAGGAAATATCATGGTCACTGCCCAGTTTTATTGGACTATTGTCATTGCAATGTTTCTGGTACTGTCCTCCATCCTGGCAGACATGTGGTCAAAAGATGGACAAGCATGCTGTGGCAGGTGCCTCTGTCAAGAGACCCTCCTGATGAAAGGGCCAGAGCATGTGGCCATCCACAGGAGAGAAGGGAAAACCCATAGGACATGTCTGGCCTGACATGTACAACATTGGACACAACTAGCTAGCCACATCCATGGTTCTGAAGAGTAAGGGTGGGCCTCTGGGCCTGTGGGGACAGCTGGGAACAAGCAGCAAGGCAAGGTGTGTTAATTATCCCAGCCAGGGAAAACTGCTGAGGAGGAGGAGGAGGGATTTAAAGGAGCTCATGGGCAGGAGCTATGGGGAGGAACAGAAGGCAAGATTCAGGAGCAGGAGACATCAGGGTGGCAGCACATGCCAAGGCAACCACAGTGCCAGGGAGTGAGGGAACTACCCTGGACTGGCAGGTCCATGGAATTAGAAATGTATTAATACTTGGCACCATTCTCCACAGGTGGCATGGTATAGCCCAATCTTGTCAGATTTTAGAAGTTAATTGGGGTCAGAACATGGAAGGGAGACCACCAAGGAAGACTCTGCAGAGGAAGGCAATGGCAAACCACCTCTGTTTCTCACTTGCCTGGAAAGCTTCTTGTTGGGGTTGCCATAAGTCAACTGTGATTTGATGGCCTTTTACAGACATAAACAGCAGTCTCCATGCCTTCTGCCTCTTTCTGGGATAATGGAGTCTTGGCCGAACTCCTAGTCTCTTGAGAACTCCCATGTTGCCACTGCCCCACTCTAGCCCAGTGACAGCAGCTGACCCCACATGTGCCCATTGTCTCTTTCTTTAGGTTTCCACATGTTGTTGTCTTGAACTGTTTTGGTTCATCTGTTTTCATTGCTGATATCGATTTTTTTGGATTCTTTTAGCCATTTTCACACAGTGTATACATAACATTGTGCATACACCATTTGTAATACAATGCTGATTTATTAATGCACCTGTAAATGATGACAAATATGTAGGTTTTATAGCAAAAAATTCAATGTGACCCAAAAGAAAATGATATAATGGTCATTCAGTTCTCACAAGAAAGAAACAAAACAAAATGGGAGACATTCAAATGGAATGACGAAACTTCTGAAACTGAATGGCATCCTTAATTCTGTCTCACAGATCTCTATGAATGCTCCCTTTATCTTCATCTCTCTTCCCTAAATCACATTTCTTGCTCAATTGTGTAATGTGTGACAACCACTCAGGTGACTGGCTTTCTATTAAAAAAATGATATAGCAAGTTCCAGTTGAGATAAATAAGTATTAAAGGGCTTAAAACCAAATCTGTTTAGTCAACGCAGTATATAGCCCTGTAATCAATCCATCTTCTATATCACACCGCAGCAAATCTAGTGCAATGTTACAATTATTATTATTTTTTTGTTTCATTTTTGGTCTCTGCTTTTTCTTTTAAGAACTGTAGTCATTTTATAGTCATATCCCAGGGCATATAATACTCCAAGGCTATGAATTGTTTTGACTAGACTTGCTATTTTGGTGAAAAGTGTTATGAGTTCTCAATGTTGATTCATTTCTTTTAAGAATTTTACTTACAGAAGTAGCAAAACATATTGTCACTCCAACAGACTGATTAATGACATTGGTTGAGACAAGAACAGAAATCTAAAGTAGAAACAAAGGTTGCTGTTGCCCCAGCAGGGGACTCTCCGCCCCCACCTCTTGTTTTCTGCCACTGCTCAGAATGGCGTCAGGCCATTGCTGTGACATCACTTCAAGGGAAAAACAGGAACTGACCATGTCTCTCTAGACATTGCAGGGAACTCTATGGTAAAGTCATAGAATTTCCAGTGATGCCTAGAGAGCTGTGACACCACTTCTGGGTTCCCCCAGATGTGGCATCACAGTGTTGCCAGTGCCCCAAATTTCCCTCCCCCCTTGGGTCTCCTGCTGGTTGCCAAGCCTGCAACCCTTATAGAAACAGTGCCTTTGCAAGTACAACTATTGCTACATGGTAGTGTTTCTGTAATGTGAAACTGAAGGAAGCAGAAACCAAAAGGCTTCAATCCATAACCCACTTTATTCCAGAATGCTCCATTTTTCACGGGGAATTTGAATTAATTTATTAATGGGAATTTACTGGAGGACCTGTGAGAATTCTAGCCAAAATATCTGCTGCACGATACACCATTTATTTTTTTGTTTTGTTAAATATTATGAAAAGCAGGCCATGCAGAAGCCACATAACCAACAGGAATCTTTATTGTAACCACTGAGCCATCTCAGGAGCAACTTGAATTGATGGCTAGCAAGAGCACAACTGAACAGAAATTGGAAAGGAGAACTGTTCTTCATAAAAGCACAAATTCCATCCCTTCCTAGTATGTCAAGCCAGAAGGATCAACACATTAGACTTTTAACGAGCATATGCATATAATTAAGGGCAGGAAGCAGTGCCCTCAGCCTACGTTTGCTTCGATCATCATCCTACTGGCTACCTACCATTTTCATTATGCTTAAAAAGAATGAGGACAGGAAGCATTGCCAGTGAGATTTGGCTATGCATGTGTGACACCATCTGTAACCAAAATAGGCCAATGGCTATGTTTCCTTGCTTTGTTTATGACTGTACTCAATAAAAGTAGTAGGAATGGTGCGCCCAGCATCAAAAAGCATAATCCCCACCACCAGGGCCACCAAAAGGGGGCCCTCATGAAAACTTTCACTCCCACCCCACCCCACTGTTCTCTATGCTTCAGTCCCTCATGATACTTTACATAACAGTTGTAAAGATTATTAAAATAAGTAACCCTTGTATGAAGCTCTTTGAAAATTTATAATCTGCTATTGAAATGTACTTAATAATTTATGAAATGGCTGCTTACATATTCTTTCACCCATACAGAAAAACTTTCTTTGTTGTGACTACTAAGAACTTCTAAAACATGATAAACACTGAGCCCACAGCATCCCTCTTTGCTCACAGGAAAAGTACATTTGAGATCAGTTCTTCTCAGTTTAATTAAAGACTTCCACTTTAATGTAATGTTGGGGCCTAAAAGCCTGACAAAGAAAATAACACAGCCAGTTGGATATTGTATTCTGCTTATTGTTAACTAGCTGTAAGTTCTCCTCCAACTCCCTGGCTAATGCAGGAAGTGCTTTAAAAGATTATGTGGTTGTCTAGACTGCTTGCCTTTACCTGCAAAATAAGGAAGAGTCTCTCTCCTTGGCTGTGCCAAAGGCCCATCCTGCTACTGCACTTTTTCATAGCAAAGGGTATAATTGTTCATGCTAGTGCTTGGAGTTCTTCTGGTACTGCAACAGTTCTCCAGGAGGAAATGGCAGGTTCAGAGAGAAGACTCTGTGGTGGCACATCTGTAGTAAAGCTCCGACACCTCCTCAAATAACATCAGGAATTTTCCCAGCCAGAAGTAGTAACCCTACTGTTGTCATGAACTCTGAAAGGGAGGTAGGTGGGGGGTGGGGGCAAAATGTTCAATGTTGGGGGCACATAAGGTTGCCAGCTTTTAAACTTATCCATCTGGTTTACCCTTTAATAACAGACTGAGGTGCAGCAAATACCAGGTGATGTTATTTATCTCTTTGGCATGAAAAACCTCAACTAATTTCCACAAGTTAAGCCTCTATGTAGGGTTGCCAGGCCTGTCTGACAAGCCAGTGGGGGACTTACCAGGAGGCTCTGAAGAGGGAGGGAAGAAGCGCACTGTTCTTACATCCCCTCCAGATGATGTACACATGCTGAGGACATAGGGTGTGACACGCCTACTTCACAGGAAGTATGCAGGGGAGGATGCTCTGGTTTTTGGACAAAACTCTATAGTTTGAAGCTAATTCTACCAGATAGTTATGCCCAAAAATCAATGCCCCCCCCCAACATTGCCAACATGCCTATGTCACTTCTGGGTGAGGCAGGAACATTGTTGGAGGGGGGGTAATTCCCCAGTGGAAAGGAGTATCCCATGGCCATCCCCCCCCTGCTTTCTGGTAGCACTGAAGTGGAGGAGGGGTTCCAAACTGGGGGATTCCTCCACCCCCAACTGGGGAATGGCAACCCTACCTCAATGAAAGGGGACAGGATATTTTTTCTTCTGATTATCTAGCAACCCTACCAGTCATGCTATTCATTTTAATGGAGTGGGGTGGGTCTGGATGGTAGTGGCTCTTGCTGGCTCTTGGCAGTCCTAACTGCAGCCAGCCTTGACATGTAATTTAAAAACTTTGGTTACAAGCCAACTGATAATTGGTCCAATCAGCAAAAAGTACTTTGAAAGGTAGAGATAGCAAACAAATGCCCAATAATCTGATACAGCTCACTCCCAATGCAAGATTGTCATTTGAAGAAAAAACTTCAAGTATTAAACCACATGGATTTCATTTTACCATCAAAGTACAGGAACCCCAATAGATTAAAAAAAAAACAACTATGAGTAAATAACATTGCCTCTGAATCATATTGGAATTGCTGATGTGGTGATACTGAAAACAAATTTGGAGGGCTAACCAACAGCTATAGCAATAAACTATCATAAAACAGACAAGGTGCAGGAAGGATGTCATGCTGTTATATCAACTTGCAAAAAGATAATTCTTGTCATATATCTGTGGAAATGTTTATTTTACAATAAAGGCCTTGTGTTATGTTATATATTAGTCTCTGGGGTAATACTGGTTGTAGCAATGTGTCTCTTCTGCTAGTATGATAAAAGCACTACAGTATCTTCATTTTGCCATACCATATTTTCAGAAATGGCTCCTTTGAGTTTTTAATGTTTCTGTCATCACAGTGTTATGCTCATCCTACTCAGAGCAGCAAAGAATCCAAAGAGTTGCTTCCCTTCAAGGAAGAAAGCAAACATTGGTGTCTTCAAAGTATTTGCTTGATTTACAAATATACAAGGAGATCACAGATGGAGACAGAGGGCTCAACTCCATGTTACATGTGACCTGAGTTCCCTGACCTGACTCACAGTTAGGGATGGGCATGAAGCGGCTCATGAATTAAACTTCATCACAAATTTTGGCCAGTTCCTGGTTTGCGAAGCAATGTTTCGTGTACTGAGGAACCACCACAAACTTCTATGAACTTTAAGGCAATTTGTGGCAGTTTGTGAAGAGCAGAAAGCAGGGGTTTAAATGGTTCCGATCCATTTAAACCCCTGCTTTCTGCTCCTCACCACTTGGTTTAAATGGTTCAGAGCCTTTAAAACCCCTGCTTTCTGCTCCCTGCCAAAAGCTAGGGTCATTAAGTGATATGAACCGGTTCGGTTCGCAAACCAACATATTGGTTCATGATTTGATTTGTGGTTCAGCCACGAACCACAAACCAAACCAAACTGCAAAAATATGGTTCATGTTTATCCCTACTCATAGTACATGCAACATGAAGGAACTCTCATTTCCAAGGGCTGTAAGGCTGGTTTCTGTTCATGAGTGTGGGGTAGTTGAAGGAGGGGCATCTTCCTTCCCCCTTCTGTGCACTATGCTGCACAGAAGCCCACATTTGACATTGGGAGTGACAAGTAGTGACGTAAAGACATTTGAGTACAAAAGAAAATGCCCCAAAGTAAGGCAATGCCAGGATCTTTCAAAAACAGTCATTGGCTGGCATTGGAGCTCTCACTGGGCAGTCAGGCAGCTTCCCTCTAGGATGCCCCTACCTTAAGACCCTTCCATGACACCCTTACAATCTCCTTAGCTTAGTTAGTGGCCAGCCCTGATAGGAGCAAAATTGCCTCCTTCCCAAATTCTGAAACAACAACCTTCCATCTATAAGAAGCACTTGTGAAATGATTTTTTCTAGGACTCACAAGACCAGTGACTCAGGAGGCCTACAGGAGAAAGGCGAAGGGGGAGGGGGGACTTTGCTACTACTGCTGCCTCAGTAACAGGTTTAAGGAAGGAATGGTGTGGTGTAGTGGTTAAGAGCAGCAGCCTCTAATCTGGAGGACCAGGTCTGATTCCCCACTTGAAGCCTGCTGGGTGACCTTGGGCCAGTCACCAATCTCTCAGAATTCTCTGAGCCCTACCTATCTCACAGGGCGCCTGTTGTGGGGAAGAGAAGAGAAGGTGATTGTAAGCCACTTTGAAACTCCTTAAAGCAGAGAAAAGTGGGATATAAAAACCAACTCTTCTTCTTCTTCTTCTTCTTCACTGAGGTGATGTAGAAGGGATAGGAAAACCATTGGGCATGGAATGATTTTACACTAGGTTTCTGCAAGCTTCTACACAGGCATTCACAAGAATATGAGGGTTTTCTTTATTGAATACACACAGGGGGGGAAAGCTAGTGCTCATCAGAGTTTGCCCGATATTGGAAGTGTGAACAATATCCTGCAAAAACACTTGAAATAGTACTCTGGAGGGTGACCCTTCTCATACATGAGGAAAACACAGAGGCACCAATAGCAGATCTCCAGATAATTCTGACTCCGGAGACCAGGAACTGACTGTGCAGAACTGCAATTCTATTCTCTGTAATTCAGATGAGATCTGGGATAGATGTTAAAGGTATCATCAGTAAGTCTCTGCCTGTCGGAAATCTTAAAGGCTTCCTCCCAGCAAGTGAAGTAAATCTGAGAGGCTTGAATCGTTCACCTCAGAGAACCCCAGCTGAGTCCTACTCGTAATGAAAGAAGGATTGTGGGGCAGTTTTCCATTTCAGTTATCTCTGTCCATGGTGACTAATCTTCCCTAGCAGTTGGTGAGGGGAGAAGGAGTGGGGGAAATTAGCTTCATGCTGGGAGATACCGGAGATAAACAAAACAGGGAGAAAGCAACAGCTTCTCTTTCCCTCTACATAGGACCCAGCTGTTGCTCCCTAAGGTGGGCGCTTCCTGTCTCAAATGTTCTTTGATCCAAGCAGCTCTGCTTCAGCCAATAAACCATGGTATCAAGGCAATGGGCCAGCTGTGCCAGTGCAGAGAACTAGGAGTCATTTGCATATTGGTGGCATCCAACTTGGAACCTCCTAATGACCTCTGATAGAGGGTGTGTGTGTGTGTGTGTGTGTAACTTATTTATTTATTCAGATTTGTATCCCACCCTCCCTGGGAATGGGCTCAGGGTGGGTAACAACAATATAAAATACAACATATTAAAAAAACAAATTAAAACAACAGTATACAGTGTTGGGGAGAGAATAACATTGGGGAGAGAATCACACCTTGTGGAACTTTTATTCAAGAGAATGGTTGGCTTCCCCTCCACTTATGCACAGTCAGCTCAAACTCACACTTCAAATGATACATACTGTGTATAACTTGCCTGAGAGTCTTTGCTAGTTACATGGCTGATGTAAATCTGCTATGCTGGCTTCCTGTACTCACCCGGGGGTGTCCTGGTAGGAGAGGATACCTGCTTTTCCACAGATCCTATTTCATCATGGGCTGATATAACTGAGCCAAATCACATGCACAAGGAAACACAGCTGTCAACCCGTCAATAGCTGAAAGATGAACAGCATGTACGAGCTCAGTACTGCTGTGGATTACAAGAAATTTCAGGGTTCATGAAGCTTGTAATGGACTCTTTTAACCCAGCACAGACTTCCTGCAATTTGAAGATTTAAGAGAGAGAGAGAGAAGACTGATGCAAGAAGCAGTGAATGACTGGCAAGTGTTTCTATAGAAAGTGAGAAAAGAGCCCTTACTACCTAGCTGTGCATAAGGCTGATTCACATATGAAGATGCAATAAACCCAGGTTTGCCACTGAACCAGGACCCTCAGTTGTGTCATGTCTTCGATGGGCATATCATTAGGGTACACACTGTAATGTCCCCTTTTGCTTTAAGTCAGGAAGACAGTACTCACTCAGTTTCCTGCTCCCATGTTCATACGGCAGTGCCAGGTGTTTCCCAAGGCAATATCCATTTATTAACAAGGAAATACGGTGGTTAGGAGTAGGGATGGGCACAGACCATCTCATGAGTCAAAATTTGGGCCAAACTTGGAGCAGTTTGGAGCTCAGGAACTGATGGTTGGGGAATGTGCATTCCCCAAATGTTTAACAGACTTGGTCAGTTTGGCTGTTCGGGGCCAGCTATTTAAACCTAACAGCTGAGTGGCACCGGGTCCACCACTTAGCTGTTAGGTTTGCATAGCTGGCAGGAATTTAACCCTTTGTTTTTGCTCCCCACTGCTTTGAGGGGGGAGCAAAACTGAAGCAAGCTGCAGCCAGAAGAAAGGCAGAAAGGAAGTCCCTTCCAGGGAATTCCTGTCTTTCTCCTGGCTGTGGCCTGCTGTGGCCAGGAGAAAGGGGGAACCAAACTTGCCAGACCAGTTCATTTCACATGGGGCCCATTCAGTTCAGTTTGGGTTTGGTCTGTGTGCTGCCCCAAACCATGAACCAAAGTGCTTTTTTTTAGGTTTGTGCCATCCTTAGTTAGGAGCAACTGGTGTCGGGACAAGGGAGCTCATGCAGTCTGCTCTTCTAGCTAACAAACTGAACTAAACAATGGCTAAATCAAGTAAACCTCATGAGACTATACCAACTCACACAACTATCAAGGTGTGGAAGAAGCAGACAGCTCCATTGTAATGTATACACTAAATATACTACACTCTCATTTGTCACATTCACACTTTAGATTTGTTGGTGTTGACTAAACTATATATTAGGCATTCACACAATATGGGAAGAGGCCAACACTCTCCCATTCACCTGAGGGTTTTGTATCCCATGTGTACACAGAGAATGTGCAAGTAGGAAATACAAACAGCAGTCTTAGGAACAATATGGACAAAGTGGCTTCAGACAAACAGACTTTCCCCTAACTTTGCCTGTATTTCAAAACTTTGTCCTGTGAACCGTATGGAAAGTTAAGTCAAATCGAGCAATCTTGTAACACAGCAGTAAGAGCTGACATCTTCTAATCACACCTAAGCTGCAGCCATCTTTTTGGACGCTGTGGCGGGACTCAGAAATCCAGTTTCCTGCTGTCTTTTACTTCTTGGATCAGATAGCAGAGAATAAATTAAAATGGAAAGACAAGCTACTTTCAATCTCATCTGATTGAGACACAACACTAGGCTCAATTCCTAACTGCAAATGAGCTACCAATTAAAAGGAAAATGGTTACACACTCCAAGATGGTTACATACACTAAAAAAATAGCGGTCTTTCACAAAAAAGCAAAAAAAAAAAAACCCCAACATCACTCTGCAGTCTGAAAAGAGAAACCACTAGAAGTGTTGACAACTAAAGAGCCAGTGGAAGTAGATTTGCCAGATATCAATACATCCACCCCCTTGCAGTTGTCTCTTTCTCAGACACTTTCAGAGTGGGAAAATGGCACCAACTCAAGCTGCCTGTTCTGACATCTGTCACATTTAATTAAGGAATATATAGATATTCAAAAGGGGGGAGGAGTGCTGTTGATCCAGACAAACAGCCAACCATTTATGGCTTAATTGTCCAAAACCTGAGATTTCTTTCTGTTTAGTCTGGAATGAATTCTCTGGGTGTCCAGACAGCATTATTTCCATAGCAGAGTCACAGATTGAGTTTGCAACTGTCCCAGAAAAGCCAGACAGTGCTGGAGCATAAAGCAGTGGAAGAACCAGACATGCATTCACTATTTGGATTGCACTAGTACCGTTTCAGAGAGGACAGAACAGTGTTAAGAGGCAGTAGTCCCATAACAAACTATTACCCTTAATCAAGAAGATATCTACTTGACTACTTCCTGTCAACAAAGAGGAAATAGGAAGAGGAAATGCAAATATACACCTAGCACACTCTAAGGATGGAAATACACAGTCCTAAAGACATGAGGCTGCCAACAAAAAACCCCAAAACTTTCATATTGAGTTTAGAGAAGCTTCCAAGATTCTGCTCATCAAAATTAGTCCCTGGATTTTGGAATTCTGAATTATGTGGCATTGTTTCTGAAGTGGAACAGATGCCCTATGAACACTCTGTTGATTTGCATTTTGTACTGAGCATTTTGCACTGAGCATTTTGCACATGCAGCTTCCTGAATCTTGATCCTTCCATTTCGTACTCTGGTCTTCCTCTTTTACAATACTAGGAGTGATTCAATGATCACAAATCTGGTATTCAGAAACTAAACTTACCTTGTTCGCAATGCCTGTTAGCTCTCAAGTGGAGCATCTAATTTAATCAGTTTGATGATTTGCCTGCCATGTAGAAGGAATGTATTTTAAAACCTTTTTATCTGTGTGTGTTTGCATAGGAGTGGCATTCAGCATGACAGCTAGTTGTTGTTGACACATGTGCATAATGTATGGCCTTGCTTGGAGTCCAAATGCCCCTGGGGTCATCACTTAAAATCAGCTGTGTCTGGGTGTATGTGCTACCTTTGCATCCGTGCAGTTGGTGGCATTGATCAGTCAGTGGCATTGCTCATGTTTGCATATGCTCAGAACTTACTGGAACAAACTACAGTGGAAGATTGTGTAAATCCAGTTATCAGAATTGAACTCACTCAGCTATGTGAGTCAGGCAGGAAGGCAAAATGGGCAAGGTACATCTTTTGGGGAGTTTTCCCCCCATGTACATTGACAGGTGGACAGAGGATGGGGTTGGAGACAGCTGCAGGGAAACTGTAGCTTTCCCACATGTGTAAGTGGACACATGATTCCACATCTCCATAGGGCAACCTGCTGATATTAGAACATAAGTAAAGCCTGCTGGATCAGACCAGTGGTCAATTTTAGTTCAGTCAGTTTTAGTTTAGTTTAGTTTGGGACCTTTAAGACCAACAAAGTTTAATTCTGGGTAAATTAATAGACCTTTTCTCCATGACTCTGTCCAACCGTCTTTTAAAGCCAGATATGCTAATGCAGCAGTTCTCAATCTGTGGGTTGGAACCCCTTTGGGGGTCGAATGACCATTTCACAGGGGTCACCAGCTGGCGTCTGAGCCAGTCCCGCCCCTCCCCGCCAGCAGGAAAGGGCCCCACGCTCGATCGAGTGCAAGGTCTGGCCTCCCAGCTCTTTGCCCTCAAAGGGAGCTTTCCCTTTAAGGGGAAAGAGCAGGGGTTGGTTGGGGCTAGAGCCCCGCCCCCTGATTCCAGCAGCTCTTCCAGCAGGGGCCACGAGGAGGAAGAAGCCAGCAGTTAAGTCAATGGCCGCTTCCGCCTCCCTGCCGCCGCCTTTAGGGAGCTCTGCCGTTGCCTTCCCTGGGCTCCATGCCAAGGCGCAGAGCCCAGGAAAAATGGCAAAAGCTGCCCCCCACCTACCTTACTTCCCCCTTCTCCCCCCACCTTTCTCTCTCTCTCTATCTCTCTTCCCCCTTTCTCTCTCTCTCTCCCCCCTCTCTCTTCCCCCTTTCTCTCTCTCTCTTCCCCTTTCTCTCTCTTTCTCTCTCTCTCCCCCTACCTGCAACAGCCTCTCCCCCCCCACCTACCTTCATTTTCTCATGACATCTTCTGTTGAAGAAAAGTAAGTCTGAAGCCTGAGTGTTTGTTATGTCTTGTTGGGAATAGCTTGCAAATATATGTGTGTCTAAAGTCTGTATTAAAGTTGTTTGGTGCTAACTGCCATGCAAGAGAAAACATCTGAAAAAGTAGATTCATTGTTGTGTGTGTTGGCAGAATTTTATGGTTGAGGGTCACCACAACATGAGGAACTGTATTAAAAGGTTGTGGCATTAGAAAGGTTGAGAACCACTGTACTAATGGCTGGGAGGGAAAGCAGCATGGCATAATCCAATCTTGTCAGATTTAGGAAGCTAAGCAGGGTCAGTACTTGGACGATAGACCACCAAGGAAGGCTCTCCAAAGGAAGGCAATGGCAAACCACTTACACTTCTCACTTACCTTGGGAGCCCCTTGCTGACGTCACCATGAGTCAGATGCAACTTAACAGCACATACGTATGTATGTACATTCATGGCTATTACTATGTCCACTGGCAGTGAATTCCACAGTGAAATTACACATTGATTAAAGTATTTCCTTTTATCTGTCCTCACACCCAGGGCTCAATTCATAGCAGGAGCTCCTTTGCATATTAGGCCACACACCCCTAATGTAGCCAATCCTCCAAGAGTTTACAGAGCTCTTCTTACAGGGGCTATTGTAAGCTCTTGGAGGATTGGCTACATCAGGGGTGTGTGGCCTAATATGCAGAAGAGCTCCTGCTATGAAATGAGCCCTGCTCACACCTATTTCCCAACAACTTCATTGGGTACTCCTGAGCTCAAGCATTATGGGAAAGGGAAAAAAAACCTCTGCTTTCTTTATACCACACAGAATTTTGTAAATCTCCATCATGTCCCCTCTTAGCTGTCTTTTTATTATCATGACTACATCTGTATTGTCTATGTGCATGGAGTCGCAGTGACTAGGAGGCCCGTACCTACCCAATATTGTATTTACTTTTGTTCATTTGCTGTTCTAATAGTACAAAGGCAGGCTGAATCCACCCAGAATAATCTGCAGAAGATTTCAAAACTGTGAGGGTTATACACATTCTGAAAACAACACATAACATTCCAGGTCTTTTTAGATTGAGCTGTATCTTTCACCTCTTAATACTATATTTGCTTAACTGGGTTTTTCTAAATATATATCTATGTGCAAAAGTACTGAGTGAAAAAGGCAAAAGTACTGGTGCATAATAAAATTATGAAGCCGATAAAACGAGGCAACTCCAGTTACCCCCTTCCTCCCTCCCACACATTTTTTCCAAAACATTCTGAAAAAAAATCAATAACATATCAAGAACACGGTGACACCTGGCAGTTTAATTTCAGAAGGCCTGCAGATCAATAGGTTTAGAGAGGCTTACAGTTTCTCTACAACTGGGGTGTAACTAATGCTGAAAACCGTGGGTAGAGGGGATGCCAGGGAAACAAGTGGCATGAAGGGAGCGCCTGATATTTGTAATGAATGCAAAGGCCAGCTACCATTCACTCATGTATTTTACAAAGAATGGATTTCAAGCACGTCATTTTGTACCTTTTCTGAAAAATTTGTTAATGAGGCACCCTTTGAAAAAAAAAAAACAACCTGATGTCTTAATGTTATATCACTATGGCTGCTAGCTGACCATTCCTTTGTTAGGCTAACAGGCCAGCTGATATTTCAGCAATGAGGGTTTACAGCTAGGAGACCAGTTTCCTGATAGGCAAGGAATTGTACAGCCGAATGTTTTACGGGGTTGCCAGGCTTCCCAGCATAACTTGCTTCACAGGGCTCTAGGGAGACAAAGCAGGGGGGAATGACATTGTGAGCTAGTGGGGTCGTCCTTGGGGAGAAAAGCAAAGTATCTAAATGAATGAATGAATAAATAGATAAATAAAAATGAGTCTCCGGTAATCTCATTCAAAGGAAACCAAACTTGGATAGGGCTGACCCTGGGATTCATGACTATCCATGGAAGTCGAGACTTTGTATTAAAATTTCCATTTTACTTCTTAACATATCTGTGGGTGGACCCCCTGTATAGATCAAAACAATTCTCAATATGTTTTTTCAAACCTTGGGTGATCTCCAGGTTGTTTTAAAAACAACAACAACAAGAGTAACCTACAGTGTTGGTGTATGCAAAGGCATCATGGAAGGAAAACAGCAAGAAAACTTGTAAAAAAATTGATTTTTTAAAATATAAATTTTATTTTAAAAAAATTAACTGTAGTTAGTACAGAAAGCAAAAAGTATTACCACATACATTGAACCATAGCTAAAGAAAGTACAAAAGCAAAAGTCACAGGTGGACTTTCAGGTCGATAACAAGTGAGATCAATCCTTAACCATTGCACGAGCACAATACCAGTGTAAACATTAAATTCTAAAACTTAAAACTTGAAACGTATAACTCTCACTAAAACTATACCTTGTGGGCACCATAGGTTAACCATATAAATAAGCTGTGTCTTCCAATGAGACGTCATAAGTCATTGTACAGTTATTACATCAAAAAAGTTTTTAATGAGCTGATTGTGACAATTTCCAAAAGAGATTCCTTTAGGAGAGGAGATAAGAAAATGGGCAATTAGCAAGACTGAGGAGTAGGGAGGAAACCTGGTATTTAGGAAAAGGGGTGATTGGAGAGGTGGGATTTTGGAAGGGGAGTAAACCTGGTGACTGGTCAAGTGGGAGGAGAGACAAGGGGAGGAAACTAGGTGATTATGTGGCTAGGAATGGGAAGATACTAAGCCATAGGCAAATCAAGAAGGGAGGAAGCAATGCAATTTCCTCTTCTATATGAGTCTTCTCATATTTGTAAATAATAATTCTTAGATTTATATAGTATTTTAGGGTATTTAAAGCACAATATATATTATCTTAGCACATTATTACAACATTCCACAGTAACCATACTCTACAGTAACAGACCCATATTGCCAATGCAAGTACTAAGAATCTCTCCTTATATATAATTGAGTGTTCATGTCACTCTCGCCTCAACGTTCCACATGCTCCCACAGACTTTGGCCCACTCAGCTGCTACTCTCATGGACTCCCAATCCTTTGGTCGTCACTCAAGATACTTGCATGCCATTGGCCAGCACCCTCCACCTCCCGCTCTGCCTCTCTCATTCCCCAGGTGCTCCTGGAGCCATCTGAAGCCATCCCCACTTTCCCTGTCCCAGCAAGCTGGCTGGCTGGCTGGCTGCGTGATGCTCTGCCATGAGGAAAGGGGAGGAAAGGAGAAGACAAAGCGGCGACAGAAATGTGCTGATCTCAGGGCCAGAACTGCAGGGAGTGAAGCACAAAATGGAGTGTTTGTTGGTTTATTAAAAGGCCGGATTTGGATTTATTGTCCAGAGCCCCCGGGTATTCTCACTCCATTCATGCGGAGAGGGGCTAATTTCAGAAAGAAGAATTCTGGCTTAGGTTTCTTCACAAAGGACCCCGGACGTCTTCGCAAGCCACATGTGAAGCCACATGTGAAGCCTCCAAACCCACTGTTACAATTGATCTCCAGATGACAGAGATCAGTTCCCCAGGAGAAAATGGCTGCTTTGGAGGGTAGACCCTATGGCTTAATAACCTGCTGAGTCCTTTCATCCCCCCCCTCAATGCTACCTTCCACAGAATCCACCCCCCAAATCTCCAGGTATTTCCCTAATCAGAGCTGGCAACTGTCCTTTCTCCTCAGTGTCTGTTGCTAGGCAAACAAGCTTCCTTCTGTCAGTAAAAGGACCTTTTCACACCTATGTCGGCCTTTGGGCGAAAACTCATTGGGGCCAGTCCTGATAGGGTTGCCAACTCCAGGTTGGAAATACCTGGAGATTTGAGGGATGGAGCCTAGAGATGGTCAACTTCGAGGAGGGGTGGGACCTCAGACAGGTACAATGCCATAGACTCCACCCTCCAAGCCAGCCATTCCCTCATGGGAAACCATTGTTACCAATCTCCAGCTGGGGGCTGGAGATCACTTAGAATTACAACTGCTCTCTAGGAGGGAGGGAGGAGGAGATGGAAAGCTGAAGCCAGGCGACAGATACCAGTATGTGGATGGTTGCCTGGCTGGGATACAGGGTTGCCAACTCCACACTGGCAAATTCCTAGAGACTTGAGGGCTCCAGCCTGGAGAAAGTGAGGTTTGAGGAAGGGTCAGACCTCACACACCTTCATTGTCATAGACTCCACCCACCAAACCCACCATGCCCTCATGGGGAACCATGGCTGCCAAGCCCCAGGGGAGGGATGGAGATCACACAGAACTATAACTACTCTTCAGATGGCAGAGACCAGTTCCCCTGGGGAAAATGGTGGACTGTGTGTCATTATACTCTACTGACGTTGCCTCAGCAAATTGACACTGAGTACCCCAGGCCAGGGCACTCCCGCAGAGCCTCTTTCTAGAGCCTGTTATTTTTCATTCCACAATGGGCCTTATTCCTAGTGAGGAAATAATGGCTTGTCAAAGAAACCTAGTGAATTCATAGTTATGGCCTGATTTGTACCAGGATACACTCTTAGCTATCAACAGCACTCCAGCTCTAGACAGAAAACATATCTAGGGGTAGGGAAGGGTTTTAATTTGTCATCTATTCTGTTTCAACAGAAAAATCACTATTTTGGTTTTGTTTCTCTCTTGGACAAATCAAACCCATAATTCTTTATGATCTGGCTTCCATGAGGTGATTTGTAGGCAGTAGGTATGAAGATAGTCAAGCCTCACATCCGGGGTTGCACCCGGTGGCCTTTTGCTCTTCTCAGGATGTGATATTCTATTCCTGGCTGTCTCTTGGTGAAGAAAAGATGCTAGAAGGAATGAAAAATAGAAAAGAAACTGAATGCCCCAACATGGTATGCCCTGCCATACTGCAAATATACCTGGTCTCCCTTGAATGTATGGTTGCCAGGACTTGGTTGGAAAATACCTGGAGACTTTGGGGGTGGATCCAGGAGAGGGTGTTGTTTGGGGAGGGGAGGGGCCTCTGCATGATACAATGCCATAAAGTCCACCCTTCAAAGCAGCCATTTTCTCCAGGGGAACTGATTTCTGTCAGCTGGGGATCAGTTGTAAAAGCGGGAGATCCCCAGGCCCCACCTGGAGGCTGGCAACCCTACATGAATGTCCCTTAGAACCAGTTGTTTGGCAAACTTATAGCCCATTCCTATGTATGTTTACTCAGAAGTAAATCCTATGCTGTTTGATAGGGCTTACTCATAAGGAAGTGAAATGCAGGCCTAATAAAAGGATGTCTGAGATGGAGTTGCCAGTTTCTTGAGGTTAGCTGTCATGTAGCCTGGGTGACTCTAAGGCTCTTGTTCAGAGATTTACCTGGAAACTAGTGGGAAATTGGGGGTGGGGACATGGGGGCATGCAGTGCCACATGCACCATGATGTCAGTTCCAGGAAAACACAGAAGAGATATCATGTCTCTCTAGGAATCGCCAGATAGTCTATAGTTAAGCCGTAGTGTTTCCAGCAATTCCTAAAGCTACATGATGTCACTTCTGGGTTTTCTCTGAAAGGGATGTCACACTGTATGTGATACCAGCTTCTAAAGTGGCAGCAAGCAATGAGAGGTGCAGGCAGGAGGCCTTCCACTATAGCAGGAGGACTGGAAACCCTACTAACCACCTGAAAGATGCCTGATCGATCTTCTCAGCAAAAATTGTATACATACATACATATATATAAATCTTACAATGAACGCATGTAGGTCAGGGATGGACGTATTACCATGATCCCCTTTTCCCTCTAGACACATTCACATTACACCTTTTGAATGGGTGAAAAGCCTCTACTTTCAGGAGAGTCGGTGAAAATCTGCTTTGAGTCAGTGCAAATCCTTTATCAGATTTCCTTTATTTATTTTTTAAGTATATGCTTATGTGAACATAGCTTCAAGTATACTTTTTTACTAACATATCCTAGCAAGACACATGCTGAAGAACTATAGCATTTTGTTAACTTTTGTGATACTGACTGGCTTACTCAAGTCATTGAAGCCATCTGCTGTTCTTCAGAAGTCTGCTACAGAGTCTCAAGTTTTTTAAAAAATGTTTAACTAAAACAAGATTTATAAAGCAGCTGAGTGCAAAAGGTGGTAAAATATTAGGGCTCCAGGACTTACTTTAGTACAGTGGATTTTTTTTATTATTTTTAGCAGAAATTATTAGGCTAATTTTCAAAGATTAGGGTACTTATATCTGATCTTGTTAAACATTGCAGTAGACTGGAACCAATTAACTGAGCAATTCGTAATTCCATATTATTAACTTCAAACGGCCCATGTTTTCATTGCTGATATGTTGTGAACAGTATATATATATATATATATATATATATACACACACACAGAGAGAGAGAGAGAGAGAGAGAGAGAGAGTTCTCCTGCAGTAAAGAACCTAGGACATTTAAGAAATACATCACTGAATGAGTTGTATTAGCTAGAGATAAGTTTTATGATGATGATGAAAGCAATGCTGTTTTAAAGTCATGCATTGGACTAGTTGAACTATTCACTTGCTGATAATGACACTTGCCGTAAAAAAAAAATCGATATATATATTTTTTAAAAAATGATCAAGCTACAGATCAGAAATTATTAGGCTAATAATTTCAGACTAAATTCACAGACACAAAATATTCTTGCATATAATAATATCTCTCATCCCCCTCCACGCAACTTCCCAATCAGAAACCAGCATCATGCAAAGTAAGAATAGTATGTATCTTCCACAATACTGTTGCAGAAATGTCAAATTATCCATGCTCAGATAGACTGTTCTTGCTGTGTAAACGATCTACTGACTCCTGCTTTCCAACATCACATGTTTCTAGTTGTCCCCTCCCAACCCTGAGTATTCAAGGGCCGAATGTGCTTCACTGTGTTGGTCTACAAGCCTAGAACCAGTAACAAGCTGCAATTGTGCCACTCTTCCATGCTTGAATTATAGGGGAAAGAATGGGGAACATCTTAATGGAACCCACAGGCCACACCTCCCAACTGTCCTCAAGTTTAGCCCCTCCCATTCATCCTTATAAGGCAACCCCTGGGTACAGGATGCAGTGAGCGTTACTCATGTAGAATATATTTCATTACATAAAGTGGTAGAGCTGTTTTCCTGCAATATCCCTCTTCCGCTTTGCTCTAACTATGCTTGTGCAAGGTGGGGAAACACATCAATGCTCTGCTCATGGACAGAGACTCTGAGTCTTCCACAGTAGGATACCAAATGAGATATCAAATGGAGGGCCCTGACCAGCAGTGATGCATTATGGATTATTACTTTCATGAATTCATCTCCCCTTGCCCAGTGAATCTGTGTAGCGAATCTCTGCCGATAAAATAATATTCACAAGGGTGTTATCCTGTTCTGGACTGGAACTTACTCTCCTGCCAACCCTTTCTTCCAGAAAGGGGATTTTCAGTGATTTATTCATTGCTTTTGTTCCCCATTCTGAACCTCCACAAAACAAAGAGCCCAGCTAGGTCTTCCTTCTGGGGCAGACGAAGTTCTGTCCCCCCTTCTCCCAAGAGTACCTCCAGCCCAAGTAGACAGGATCCAGTCCTCATCTCTGTGGCTCCTGGTGACCATTTGAGTTGGGCTCCCCCAGCCCTCTCTTGCTTTTATTCCCTCCTGGAGTTCAAGAATGTGCACTGCTTGGGACAATCCAGGCTTCTCTGGGCCCTGGCATTGCCACATTTAGAAGAGAAGTTTTAAAGCAATTCCTTCAGCCAGTGTCTGTAGTGTACTCTGAGGCAAGTGGGATTCTTAAATAAAGGTAGGTGGCCAAATCAATACCCATCATATTGTTTGAACAGATGTTTCATTATTCACATACCATGATCCATTTCAGAGCCAGTTTGGTGTAGTGGTTAGGAGGGTGGACTCTAATCTGGGGGAACCAGGTTTATTCCCCACTCTTCCACATGCAGCAGCTGGTGTGACCTTGGATCAGTCACGAGTTCTCTTAGAGCTGTTCTCTCATGAGCAGTTCTCAAAAGAGCTCTCAATCCCACCTACTTCATAGGGTGTCTGCTGTGGGGAGGGGAAGGGAAAGGGATTGAGGGTTGTTCTGAGACTCCTTTGGGTAGGGAAGAGCAGGATATAAATCCAATCTCCTTTTCCTTCTCCTCCTCCTCCTCCTTCTTTCAGTGAAGACTTTGTGAAACTGTACTAGGCTATGGCCAAAGGATTTGGTTATGTAGGGAAGAATCCGAAACTGGGTGAAAATACAAAATGGTGCCTTTAAGCATAAGAAACAGAAACCTTGTCACTTTCTGTAAAGACTGTAATGTAAATTGCTATTAATCATCTGTTTCAGAGTCTGCACTTTCTAAGCAAAAAGCCAAAATGAACAAATATTGTGAAATTTTAAAAAATGAGCACTATAGTTAGATAGGTACATGACGCTGTCTGAATTATATAAAAAAAATGGATGTTGTATCAACAGATAATCAGGAAACCAAATGAATGGTAGACCAAACAGAAGTAACGACTGGAAACTGGAGGGGAGATGGAAATTAGAAAAATCCAGAAGCAATTTGACTTGTCTAAGGCACCAAAAATAGATTGTTTCTTTCCTGGAATTCTGATATGTTTGGATAAAAAGAGAAGAGGAAAATGGTTTGATCAAAATTAGAACACTTAAAACATCTTCACACATGACACTTAAAACTTTTTTTTTGCTTTTCTGCCTCCTAGAATCCAACTCTGAAACCCATCTTCTGTTGGTTAGAATATCATCAATTTAAAAAATGTCACCCCCCCCCCACACACACATTCAATCCTTTGTTTAAATCATTTGTGTATGAAAGAAGCTGTGGAGAGAGGTGTGAAAATTCTCTTGAGTGTTAGTTGCTGCCAGTGATTCTGTGGTAAAGATACATATGTACCAAAGGTGCCCTTGCGATATAATTAAAAGATTAACATAATAAAAATAAACATTCTACCATTATTTCTGTGCATTAGAATTCAGAAACAAAACTCAGGGTGTTGCCCTTGAAAATGTAATATCCCTTTTCAAACATGTTTTAGGGGTATGATTAAATAATCACATATGGAGCTATTCTGGAGAGTAAAGTTAACAGGGAATTCCTCCATGTGATGAGCATCGCTGCATCTGAGCATTGAATCTTTTCTAGAAGATATATTGTTTTCTATTGAATTCCAGAAGGATGTCAATTCTATTGTATTTTTATTCCATTATTCTGCTCTTTGAGGAGCTCAGGGAAACAAACCTTGATCCTCCCCCTACATTTTATCTTCACCACAACCCTATCAGGTCATTAGGCTAGTATTGTGATGGACTAGACTTAATAACAGGTTTCCTAGTGCAGCAATTTTAGAGAGCTGGGAGGTGAAGAATTAACTCTTCACTGGAATGGAGAGCTTGAGTGACAGACTGCTCCCTTCCCCCCACTCTCCGATTGGCCAGCACCAGCTGAGGAGAACTATATGATCAGCTGAGTGCTGGGAGCATAGTCTTTTTAGAGTCTTTTGGCCAGTTGGTCTTTGAGGAAGTCAGACAGTCAGTCAGTCGGCTTCTGAAAGAGTCAGTTGGAGTCAGTGAGTCTGACAGAGTCAGTTAGACAGGTTCACCTGTGGAGTGAAGAGAAATGAATCCTTGCCTTAACTGTTTTCAGTTAATTCTGAGGAAGAATTCAGTATCAGAAGTGAACATCTAAGAGTCAGCCTAAACTGAAGTTCATTTTACACAGAAACCAAAACTGGGATGGAGATTTTGTCAAGGGTGATTGGGTAGTATGCTGAAACTCCCATTCAAGCCAAAAGAAAAGGGTTATATCTTCAGAGGAGAAAAAGAATTCCTGCCCAGTTACACTAGAGGAGACCACTGATTTGTTGTGAAGGGAATCAGATTTAGACACCTCAAGATATTGAATTAAACTGTGGGGTCCAAAAGGGGGAGAGTTAAGGTACACAAAGGGACTGTCTCGAGGAAACCTGAAAAATCATAGGAAACTATATGAAGAAACATTATAGCTGTACCTAAATACTCAGTCATATGTCTCTCACTGTTAAGATCCAAGAATATATTAAAATAAGCTTCAGCAACACTAATTTGATTGTTAAAAGGTATACTCTGTATTAACAACAATTTTACCTCAGCCTTTCCAATGCCTGACTACATCTATTCAATCCCTGCCTGTTAAATAAAATCATTATTTCTATTTGAATGTTACACTGTCTCAAGTGTCATTTGAAAGGGAAAACCAAGAGGGCTCCTGGGCTGGGCTAAAAGACAAATTAGTTCTTCGTGACAGGGTGGGACAGACAGACTTTAAAAACCATAATTAGATCCCATGCTACTTGGGACTGTGCAGTCACAGTTGGGAACAATTTTTTGCCAGGAAAACCTGCCAGATAGTGGGGAAGTGCCAGGGGTCTATTATAAGTAGCCTCATGGGAAAGTGGAGATTGGAATTCTTTTAGTTCACCTCACATCCTGTTTGCCAGTTGTGAACAGGGAGCTGATTTTTCAATAAATGCTTTGACTGTTCATTGACCTGTTTGTGCTTGTTCGGTGAGTAGTTTCACTGTATGCTTTCTTGGACGTGCAGTACAGCACAACTGTACAGTACAGTGCAGTACTGCACACATGCACATTCTCATACCGCTCAATTTAGTTGTGCTATCCTGTAACAAGCCATTTTTAAACAGACAGTTAGATTAGTCACAAATCATATATGTCAGTCATAAATAAATGTTCTGCCTTTGGTATTTGTCAAGTAGTTCTTAGTGATGATAATGGCTGCTGATAGGTTTGAACTGGTAGCATCTTTGTGTATGTGCAGTTTTGCAAAAACTCGATACAAACCTGTTTGGCAGGCATTCACTGCTGTTCAGCTTGAACTGAATGGGCTGGGTGATAGGCTCACATAAGATCAACTGTTTCAAACTAGTGTTGTTAAGCAAAATTCTCTGAATTCCTCCTTACTCAATTTCTCCACTCCCCAAATCTCCAGGAATTTCCCAACCCAGAGCTGTCAGCCCTACTGTGGTGTGCAACATTATACAACTATAAGGGCTCCCCTGCTTCGGTGGGGAAGACAGGGTACAAATCAAATAAATAAATAAATAAAAGAGTACACCGATTTCTTTTCGAAAGGATAGAAGAGAAATAATTCTTTGAAAAGAGAGAAAACATTAAAAAGAGAGATCAATGGCTATGTCTAAAAACATGAATTTTGGAAAAAAAAACTGGCCAAAAGACCCCCTCCCCATAAGCATGGTAACATTGACTGTTGAACATATTTATGGTGAAATTCACAGCATCCCTGTCCTGATCTAGGCCTAATACACAAGCAGTCAATAGGGAGGACTGGAGACCTTGGTCTTGATGTAGCTGTGTGAACATGGCTTTAGAACTGGAACACTGACCCAGGACTTTGACAGGAATTTCAAATTGTTGTTTAATCAAAGGACAGGAGAACAGTGGGAGCCAGTAGATCTGCTTAATTTGTTATCTATCTTAAGTTAACAGACCTTTGCTTGTTGACTCTCCCTGTATTTGACATTCCCCAGACAATACAGCATCCTTAGAAATCACTGTGTATTGCCAAAGGACAATAGTTCCTTTCCTCTCTAAGGGATATAAAGCCAATGAACATAAAAATGGTGAAGGGAAATAGATTTTATGAAGCAGCTTAAGCAGTACACAGAAGAAAATCACATGTATCAAAGAATCAATGCAAGAAAATAATATGCTTACATCCTTTCAGCTGTTGGGAACCCCTGGAGAATGATGACAGATGGATCCTCTGGAATTGGCCAACTACATAGCACTGTTCAGCAGTTTCAGTCTATACTGAGGTTCCAATTCTGAGGCTTTATGCACTATTTTAAGATTCATTAGTCCTGTTTTGGATATCCAGACTAGCCTAATCTCACCAGCTCTCAGAAGCTAAGCAGCATCGGCCCTGGTTAGTATTTAGATGGCAGCCCACCAAGGAAGTCCAGGGTTGCAACACAAAGGCAGGCAATGGCAAACCGTCTCCAAATGTCTCTTGTCTTGAAACCTCTATGGGATCACTATAAGTTGGCTGTGACTTGATGGCACTCTCCAACACCAAAATTTATTAATTTCACTTTTTCTTGTAACAATACATAGCTGTCATTGACCCAATAGTATATGGCAAGTGTCCAATATAGATAATTGTTCTACCTTTCCACGACTCCCTTTAACCCTAGACCAGGGGAACAGAGATACAAACAACATAATCCCTAGTTCAGTATATCAACTAGAACTATGTGCAAAGTAGAGAAAAGTATTTGGGGCTGCAAGGCAACTCAGGCAGAAATGGAGAAATTGTGGCACACCACCAGAGACCTTGAGATGACAATGGCCTTCCACAATGTCACTGTAACACTAACGAAACAGAGTTCAAAAGTAATGATTGAAAGGAGGATTTGAATCAAAATATATGTAAGTGATGCTCGAAAGTTATAATTCTTTGGATCCCTGTATGTATCAATAGCTGTGGGAAAGGGTTAACTAGACCCCCTTCCCACTGCCTCTTGGGCTGTCCTCTCCTCAAGCTGACTTTACTTAGAAATAGTCACTGGGAATTCATTACAATTATTTGTGTAGGTTCTTAGACCTAACAGGGACACCTGGGAGAAAATGACGGAAAGAATGAAAATACGGGAAAGTATCTCACTGTATGTGAACTAAAGCTATAATTTGTTCTTGATTTTATATTATTTCTGTGTGGGGCTTGCTATTTGCGGTGACCTCTCTCTTCCAGCTTAATAAAAAGTATAATTAGAACCCTCCTGTGAATTTCTGCTTCAGTGAAAATATATGGTGATCAGAATAGATTATCACTTCAAACTCCACAATAACACTTTGTAAAAAGTTCATAATTTCAAAAAATGCTGTGATAAATTACAAACAAAACCCCCCCACACACAGAGAGAGATTTGAATGAACAATAGATTCATTACAATGCCCTATCATGGAACAACAGCACAATATTAGGGGCCACAGATGTCATTTCATCTCAGGTATGATTTACTTCATCTAGCAAAACAGTATTCATATGTTGTATATGCTGGTATTTGCAGTGCTAAAGCTCATAAAGTGTAAAGGTGAGAAATATCTCATCCAATATTGGGGGACACATGCAGATACGTTCCAGGAAACAGTATGTGGCATGGGTCCACAATATGTCCCCAACAATTTGGAGATATTTACCTTCTGTTTAATATTTCTTGTACAAAAACATTGTTTACTGTGCAAATAAACTGTGACTATATCTTCTGGATTCAAGGTTCTTATACAGCCAACAAAAAATGGTAAATGGCTATCTATGAATGGCTTCCTTTGCTTACTTACACAGCCTCTGATCCTTCAACCAAGTGTGCTCTCGAGGTAATTTGTTCTGGTTCCTTGAAATGGCTTAAATTTGCCTGTGCAAAAC
Organism: Lepidodactylus listeri; assembly: GCA_029233225.1. Taxonomy (NCBI): domain Eukaryota; kingdom Metazoa; phylum Chordata; class Lepidosauria; order Squamata; family Gekkonidae; genus Lepidodactylus; species Lepidodactylus listeri. The sequence continues at coordinate 51,083,508 of JARCFY010000001.1, read as the reverse complement.
AAAAAGGGGTGGGGATGGGGTGGGGAAGTATATGCACACCTTCTTTACAAAATGGCAGAGACAGGGGTTCATTTCTATCATTACTTGCCGATCATCAAACAATTGTATCAATTACTTTCCAACTCTTAAAATTACTTAAATCCCACCAGATTCTGGACTCAGACAGAATATGGATTCCCAGCTCTACACTGGTCAACCAAGACTTCTGGCTTACTGGATGAGAACCTCTCTCAAATCTTGCTGCTAAAGCGAGCCTAAAATGGTTCCAGTTTTATAATAAAAAGAGCTTGGCTGGGTAGGACTGCCTGTCCTTTCCCTTTATTTTTATTGTATCATGGTTATGCTCTGTGTCTGTGATTCCAAGACGCTCTCATAAAGATTCCCTATTTTTCATTACATCAGACTTCTACCCTTCTGCTGTATCCTCAGAGATTTTCACAGTACAGTTGGTTGGATGATGATTGTGAAAAATATTGACTGAGCTAACACATTCCACGCTGACAACTAACTGTGTCTTATCTTGTCTGAGGAAAAAAGCTGTGTTCTCCCTACTACTGCTTATTTAATAAGTTAAACAGAAAGCATACATTCCTATTCTGCTCCTGTTAACCTTTCATAGATAGATGTGTTGAGAAGAAAAGGAATAGCAGAAGCTATCATAGCAATGTATACCTAAGTGCTTCAGACAAAACATCATTTTAAACTTGGCATTATGCATGAGCTTTCTTCTAATATGAGGCATGTCATGGAATAAAATAAGTAAAATGGCTCTAAAGCCCAGGATATTAATTCTGTACTAGCAGCAACTAGAGTAGAGGCTATTGTATCTTTCTACTAACTTTCTACCTGCTTTCTCTAGTGTTTTCCTGAAATCTCTAAATTACACTCTTCTAAATCCATTAGAATGCAGCTGTGCTTCGAATGCAACCTAGAATGGAACTGGATCCCATTTAGGGTTGCCAGACCCCCACCAGGGGTCCCAACTGGCTTAAAAGGCCCACCCCCAACTGGCCCAAAAGGCAATGTAATGATGTCACCTGGAACTGACATCATTAGGTCACCAACACAGTGTGGTGATGCTTTAGTTTTTTGGGCAAAACTCTACAGTAAAATTAGCTACAAACCATAGCATTTTGTCCAAAAACTAGAGCATCAACCCTACTCCCAATGTCGGTGATGTGATGATGCAACTTCTGGGTGATGCCATCAAACCACTCACATTTCACATGCATGGCAGAAGATCACAGAAAAGATCAAGGATCCCCCTGCAGGCTTCCAGGTAGGACCTGGCAACACTAATCCCATTCCTGCTTATGTCATGGTCACAGTGTAAGATATTATGTGGTCACTTCATAATTGGTTGGATCCTATGGACCACTAACGGTAGCACCTTCCTCTGGTGCAAGGTTCCTTTCCTCTGTTTTTAAAGGTTTTTATTGAAAATTTAACATCAAAGGCAAATCAGTGACAATAAACTGTCACAAACACTTGAGGTCATAGTAAATAATCAAGTATCAATTAACATAGCAAAACATCTATAACATAATTCTTTGTTTTGAGCAATAAAATTTAAAATGGTACTAAAAATTATAATAATCAAGAGAGACAGAGCAAGGGTCTTTATTTGAGATTTGTATCAGTATTCTTTCCATTGTGAGATAATCCTATATGTTCCTGTACCAAGTCTTAAGAGTTGGGGGTGAGGGAGATTTCCAGGAATAGGTGATTGCAAACTTCGCAGTGGCACATAATATAGAAACCAAATCTTTCTTAACTTGGGGGATTTGGGGATCATCCCACAAGTTTAGCAACAGTGAGTCAGGGCATAACCTTCCCTCAATGCCAGAATCTCTTCTTCGCCTTTTGCATCAGGAGAATGTAATTTGCACAACAGGAAGGTATTACCTTTAGGGGAATAAATTTTTAGGATCCAGTCCAAACATTCATAAGAGCCAGCCCAGTGTCACCTGGTTTTGATTTCAGCCAAGGCTTAGCCTCAGAATATATATCTTTTAAATATGTATATATATCATGGAGTTCTAGAACATGGGGAAGAAAAATGCTTCTGAAAATATAAAAAGGGAATTTCTACCATCACTGAAAATCGACACCCTACTTTAAGAGGCTGGCCAGAGGACATGGCTTCCAGTTCCAGGCAAGCTTAAGCCTTGGTGTACCACAGTGCCTCAGGATGTGAACTGAGAAGTCCTTTGTTTGTATCTCATAGGTGGCCACTTCTTCATGCCTTACTATTCTATACCCAATATAGACATAATGTTAACCCAGTTTCAAGGGCCCAGGTAAGGATTACTGAGAAACTGCTTTGATCAAAACATCCAGCTTCCTTTTGGAAAGGAACCTTGAATAAACTTTGTTGGCACAATCCTGCCAAGCCTATGCAATTTCTTCAACTTGGAGAGTTAAGCACCCATGGTTAATTTGGGCCAAAAATATAAGGGAAAATTTAAAAAGTGGGTTAATTACATTCTTTTGGAAGAAGGGGCTTCCTGAGCATGAAAACCAATTGTGATACTTAATGCTTAAAGTAGTTTCACAGAGGCTTAGGAAACAATCTCAGGTGTAGCCACATATGTCACCACTTCAGTTTTTTCTCCCTAAAATCATCTCAGTTCTCACTATTCCTCGGTGATACCTTAAGAAGACACAATAAATAATATATCATTCTCTACCCTTTGAGCAAGAGCGGAATGACTAACAAGGAGTTCACCAAAAGACTTACTTTCCCCCATGAGTGACTGAGGGGATTTATGCCAGAACTGTCAATTACCATGAACATTGAGTTTTGCATGTAAATTTCCCTTCACATCAATAAATGAACAGACCCCAAAGTGTTGGACTTAATTAATCTTTTGCCTTGTCCCTTCAGCATGGGATGAAAAATCTAAATAATACATAGAGACAGAGGTGTTAGGTATCCGTACGTTTACAAGATGATGAATTATAACAGCTAAAACCCCAACATCAAGCATGAATACTAATCTGATTATGGAGTTGGAAGGAGGCCAATACAGATGATGGGATTTTTTTTTCTGGTAGACTTTTAATGTCGGGAGAGATAGCAGAATGGATCAAAGTACAGGTTAGTCAGGCAGTTGTCCAGGAGGTCACTGGAGCCAAGAGACCACAGATCAGCTCCTCAGCTATAAACTCATTTCTACAGTTCTGTAGCAGACAGGCTGAGCTGGTTCATCTCACAAGGGCCCCAAGTAGGATGGCTTGTGCACATCAGGGATGGGTTGAACACACTGACATGTCTTACTACTTCAGCCCTGGCACTGCCACTGGAGCTCACCATCCTTCCAGCTGCCAGTGGCAGAGTCAGGCAGATGACAGAAGCTGTTGCTTCCATAACACCAGACTATCCATGGGAACAGGTGAGCTGTAGCAGGTTCAGGCCTGCTTGGGGTGGCAAAATACCTGGAGATGGCCCTTTGGATGGATATGAGAAGTAGACCCAGACAAGGCCAAATTTTCTTAGCAACTAGCAAAATGCCCACCTCTATGATGGATAGGGGATTGTGGAAGGAAGGCTTATGTACAGTGAAAGCCCAGGCAGTTGTATCTTTGCAGGATCTCTCTTCTAACAAATTTAATTTAGTAAAAGAAGCAAATGCAACCATGGCCCATTCTGTATCTAGCATTCACTCCACTGTTTTACCAAACCCACGAAGGAACAGAAATTCCCCTCTACATTGCATGCCACTTTCATTTTCTTTGATTGTCGGATTTTATGGTAGCCTCCATACCACATGCCAGTTTCACCTCCTTTGACCTCTAGGCTTTATGGTACTGTCTGCATAGATTTATGGCCGTTTTATGGCTGTTCAGGGGTGACGCTGCAGTCAGTATGGTGTTGGTTTGAATGTGGCTTTGAGCCGCATTTTTTTTTCCAGTGTGGGTTTGGTAAAACAACAGAGCAAGTGCCAGATGCAGAATGGGCCCATGGCTGTGATCACACAGACCTTTAGATCTGACATAGCTGTGAATGCCTGATGGATTTAAAGGGTGCGATCAAATGGCAACATTTGGGAAGCATTCTGCAGTCAGCACCCTGTGCTGCTCTGCCACGGAAGTGGAGTTAAAAGACACTGGGGAAAGTCCGGTGTTAACTGAATATGAAGGGACACAGACAGACTTTCCCCTGTCTGATTGCTCAAGCATGCTCTCATGCCACTGAGATGATCATGCCATCCTGACATGGTGCCATTCCCCACCTTCATAGTACTGCACATCATCGCATACTCCATAGAGGGCCCTCAGTGCAAGGTGCAATTCCTCGTTTATGCACAAGGGAAACAAACAGCAAAAAAACCCCCCAAGAACAACTCGCCCGCAGCTTCAAGTGGATGTGTGATCGCTCAACCGAGTGTCAAATTCCTCTGGAAAGAATTCCCCTTCCCCTCTGCTCCAACTAGTGCACGTGACTGCAGCTCATATCTTCCTAAATGTAAATTATTGCAGATTTTTTTAATGGATTGTCTATTTGAAGAGCTGATTTTCAGTTAGCCTTCCTTCCTTCTCTGGCAATCCAAGGCATAACTTTTTTTTGTTAACATTTTACTCATTCTCTTTGCCACAGTGGACACTCCTTGTCCATACAATATATTTTGAAGCATTACCAATTTTAAGTATATTCATCCATACATGTGAATGGGGCTAGAAGTGACCAAGAATTTCCCTCAGCTAGTTGGGGCCAAAAGGTACAGGGAAAGCAGTGTGGCAGGATGGTGAATCATACATTCCAGTCTTTTTATGTGTTTTTACAGTTTAGCTGAGCTGCCTCTGAAAGCTCTCAGCAGGAGGAGAGAGAACTGAAGAAATGTCAACTGTTTAGAAGTTAAGTGGAGGGTCACACATAGAAAATCTGTGTAGTAAATGCAGGGTGTTTCTTCTAGAAATATGCAGAATGGGTACAGAAGGGCCATATCTCAGGGTTATTTCAGCTTAACTGCATTTTGAGTTAAAAGTGATGACGAACTCTTGCCTAGAAATTATTAACAAGGAAAAGAGCTTTCCTCTCGCACCTTTCCCTAAGCTCTTTGGTTTTGTTATATTTTCACCTGGGGTCTAGCAAATTTTGCTTCCTCCTGTGGGCAATCATTTCACACACACACACACACACACACACACACACCCCTTTTGCTGTAAAATAGAAGGGGAGCAAGCAATGGAAAATTGTTAATCGATTTCAAATGTGTTTAGAAGTCAGAACATACTCTTTACTGTTGAAATTTTTTTGTCAAGCTGTCAGGGGGAAAAAGCCTCAACTTATAAAAATACTTGAACAATGAAAAGGCAGGCACACATGAAGTTTTACCTATCCTATGATGACCTTGGCAGCATTGTTAGTATCCAAAATGACAGCTCTCTCCTCCCTTCTCCTTATATTCTACTGTCTGACTGTGCACTGTGGACCATTTACAGTTTAGCATAGTGTGCTTGTTTTAAGCCAGTTCTGGGTGACACTTACTTAAGACCCTACATACATCCAGTGTTCCCTCTAAGTTGAGTTAGTGTGAGCTAGATCATAGTTTTTTAGCCTCCAGCTCACACATTTTTGTCTTAAGTCAGAGCACACTGACTTATGCAGTAGACAAATCGCTCACTCACAACTTTAATGCCAGAAGCTCACAAAGTAGAATTTTTGCTCACAAGACTCCATAGCTTAGAGGGAGCATTGCACAAATCTACTCAGAATCCTATGCAAGTCAATTCAACTTGCTCTCTAGAAAGTGCTCTCAGGATGGCACTGTAACAGTGCAGTTCTATGCAGAGTTGCTCCAGTCTAAGCCCATGGAAATCAGCAGGCTTAGAGGCCAACTACATAATGTGTCTCTCCACTTGTGTATACTAGTTTGCCCATATTCCTGGCAGCCACATAGCAGCTACAGGGAGCTGCTGCTGCTGTTGCTTCTTCTTCTTTTTCAAAAGGAGAGCCCAAATAGGCTTGGAATGGTGCTGTGAGGGGAGTAAGGGCTCCAGCCCTCCAAGCAGTTTTTTCTCAGTTAATTTAAAAAAAAAATTAAAGTGGGATACAAAGGGAAAAGAGTAAGGGAAAGTGTAAATACATCAAAAGTTATCAAATGTCATGAAATGTTGCATACAACAAGTAGATTTAACTGTATGAATAAAAATACATTGTTCAAATATAGAAGTAGCAAAAAAAACCCTTCATTATTGCAGTATTCAGGAATAAGTTCTCTCTTTGAAATAAGAAACAAAATATTTCTGAATATTCAGCGGTAGTCTACTAAAAATAAACGAGATTACATCTTTCAGAATTAAAGAAATTTCTACACTAAGTTTAAACCATCCTTAAAACCTGGATATTATCTTAATCATTTATCACATTATAAGTTTTATTTTTACTAAATATGTTAAATACTTAATGGAGTATTAAATAAAGAGATTTAAACAGTTTTCAAGAAATTTAACTACTCCCGTAATATGAGTAATATGCTTGCCATTTCTGCTGAAATTCTTTCAGCAGTCTTTTATTGATATAGTTAGTTTTGCCATTGTCATGTACTCAGCTAACTTTTCTTTCCAAATATTGTGGGACATTCTTCTGACTTCCATTTTACTGCAAATGTTACTCTGGCAGCTATCAACATGTATCTGAGTAGGTCTTGTGAAGTTCTTTCTATATTATCTGGCAGAATTCTGAATAACATAATCTCTGGTTTCATCAGGAATTTAGTTTTTTAAATATTTTGAATTTCCTCATGCATATTTTTTCAGTATCTCTTCATCTTGATGCAAGTCCACCACAGATGATAAAAGGTGCCTTCTCCTTTGCATTTCCAATATTGTGCAAAAACTGTACTGGGGGTGCTTATTTCACCAATCTTGCTGCTCCACACGCACAGATACTTCACATGGAGCAGTGAAATCAGCAAAATAACTCCTCCCCCAACATGGTTTGCTTGTAAGGGAGGTAGGGCCTTCCCCCCCCATGCCAAGCCCATTTGAGCTCCCCCTTTTCCCCCAGCAGCAGTCCCTCAGAGCTGCTGTGAGAAGAAATGTATCATATAGTCTTAGACTAGAGTAATTCTGCATAGGGTTGCACTGTAAAGTATTTGTTCCATTAGGCACCTTATTGAAGTATACACTGCACAGTAATGATAGTTCAACAAGCCATTTGTATGATGCAGGCATTGGGTTCTCTGTCAGAATACTCAGCTTCAGGTTCTACACTTCCGTTCAGTAGATCAGGCAAAAGTACTTGTTTATTATCAAAGAAAAAGCAAAACAACCTTGATTGACAAAAATTAGATGAACAAAGGAAAACTCAAGGTCCTTCAATAGTTACCAAAGTACAAACAGTCATTAAAATAGGCTGAAAGTTACTCAAATTCCAAAAGGTAGAAAAAATCCTACCCCCCTTGGCTTTTATCTTTGGAAGGACCTGTTAAGATGCTACCCCTCCCTCTATCCAGTCCAACTGTTAATTAAGATGTTTCAGCTATGCAGCTCTTGCAAAACTAAGAAGTGGGCAGTTCCTGCAATGATTTGCAGGGTAAATCTCCTCCTGCCCTCATTCAGTTCTGCAGTGTTGCTGTTTTACACACAAACCAGTCTCTTCCTTACACCATTTAGGAGAAGAACAGTGCAATCTTAAATCTAAATGAATTAAAACCAATGGGTTTAGGAGGGTCTGACTCTTCTAAGGATGATACTGTAAACCTCCTGTGGAGGCAGCTTGAAAAAGAGTGTTTAACCCTTCTTTCACCTGTCATTTTATGTTCCATACTGCTCTCTCAGTAGAATGCAAAATGGGTTTACAGTAATTTTAAAACCCACGAGGCAGGGCTAGAGTTTCCAGGTCCCCTCATCGCAGCAGCAGGGGGATGCGGGGGGGGGGGCATTCCAGGATGTCTCCAATGCAATGATGTCACCCAGAAGTGATGTCATCATTTCGGGGGTTGTCGCATGGTGACACTCTGGGTTTGGGGCAAAACTGTATGGTAAAACCGGCTTTGAACCACAGTTTTAACCTCAAACCAGAGTGTCATCTCATTATGTCCCGGATGTGATAATGTCATTTCCGGGGGACGTCATCACCCTGGGGACATCATGCAGTGATGCCGCTGTTTGGGGCAGGGTTTCCCCCACAGGCCAGCTGGCCAGCAGCAGGCAAAAGCCCCCAAAACCAGGGGAACCCCCACCAGAACCTGGGGACTGGCAACCTTAGTAATACAGGTGGCCAAAATGTTCCCTCCTCTGCTGCTTCATGGATTCTGACTGAATCTAAGTAGCCCATCTGGCTAGTATTAAACACATTTATGTGTAACTGACAGATCAAGACTGAGAATAAGGAGCACCATTTTTAAAAGTATCATCTGCAGATATCCTTTTGGCCCCCAAGGTGGGCCCTATTTGTAATCATTAAAAATGACTATAACTTATTTTTTTTTCAATAAGAAAAGTCTGAGAGGGGCATGGCCCCATTGGTGTCATCATTGTCCTGGTGACTCCATTGGTCTGTCTGGATGTGCCAGGCCAGCAGTGTAGGGAGCTTAACTATCTCCAGCTATAGGAGGAGGTAACATCAGGTGAGAAATTTAATGCAGGCCTGGAAAACCTGTGCCCCTCATTTCATGTTGCTGTCCACAGACAGGAAAAAGGAAGCCATGGGTAGCCCACCCAATGTGTCTTTTGGTTGTCTTAGGTTTGATGAGTCACAGGGAAAGCAGGCCTGCTCCAAGGCAAAGTCCTGGTAGAATGACCAAGCCAGTGGTTTTTTTAAAGGCATCATCCATCTTCCTTTGCCTTGACATAACAGTTTTTTGAAAATTGGCCTTTTTAATTAAAAAGAAATTCAGTCTGATTGCTAGTCTGGGAATGATCAAATAGGATTAGTAATGTTGTTGGGGGTTTTTTCCCCTCAGTGACCTTACGGAACAAAATAAAACCATCAAATACTACAGGCAGTTTAAATAGCGAAATTATTAAGGCTACATATCATTGCAGTATAATTACAATCTTTGTAGATGTAATCAGATAGAGATTAACTTTCTTTGCCAAGGCTGGAGAACTAAAATATAGTGATGTTTAAAATACAGAACTGAATACCTTGTAGCCATTTGTTATATTCTGTATATTGCCTAGCAAAACTGTTGCTTTTTGATCTTTTGGAAACCAGAAAAGATTAAAAGGACGAGCAATAAATGCTCAGAAAGGTAACAAAATAAAATAACAAAAAGAAAGAAAGAGCAAGATCTGTATTGACACAGAGACCCCTCCATCTTTCTGTGTTACACCTCTGAGGGTGCCAGTCACAGCTGCTGGCGAATCGTCAGGTACTATAATGCCAAGACCACGGCCATACAGTCCAGAAAATCTACAACAACTAAAAATCTAGTATTACTTTCCAATTACTGCATATTTAATATTGGCATTGATTTTCATATGGTATTTCCTATCTTCTATATGTATATTTACATATACTGTAAATCTGCTTTGCTGTCTCAAGCAAGCAAACAAACAAACAAAAATGCCTGCTGATCTTTCATCAGATTCCTAGAAAGGAATAGAAGACACCATTGTCCTCCAGGCCAGGCAAAACTTTCAGCTCTCTGCATCTGTCTTTTCCAGTCTCAAAATTCAAACTGCAAGAAAAATGGTTTCTCTTAGGCTGAGGACAGACTGGCAATCTAAAGCGGGGCAGGCACGCTTCGCAAACAGAGGAAAGGAGCACGTTCAGACATGCGCATCTGTCCGTCGGCTCTGTTGCGTACTTACCCGTCTCCCAGTCGCTTTCATTCTGCTTTACCCGGACACCGGTTTTTCCCGGTGTTCAGGGGCCTTCCTCCGCATGCCTCCCGCTTCCAAACAGTGTGAACTGGAAGAAGCGGGAGGCATCCGGAGGAAGTGTGAACGCACCGGCAAAAAGTTTTGCGCTGAAAAACATCAAAGGAAAACAAAAAAAAAGTGTAGCGGCGTGCGCGAGCTGCACGCGCTGGCTATGCGGCAGTCTGAACGCTCCGTGGCAGTCTGAACGCTCCGTATCGCCGCTGATCCGCATTGCTCTGGCCAGTGTGAACGGCCAGCTCTGTGGGTTTTTCCCCCCGCTCCAGTTCCCTCCGCTTCAGATTGCCAGTCTGTCCTCAGCCTTAGTCCTTCTACTAGATGAAGGGTGTTACCTTTCAAAGGCAATAGAGGGAGATTCCCAGCCTTTGGTGAACATAAATGTTCATCTGTTAAAGCTACTGACCACTCATAAGAGACAGATATATTTGCAGTAACCAAGACAGTCAAGTCCTCATACACAATTTTTTTAAAGAACCAAAGACAAAGTAAGTGCCAGTTTAAGAAAATGGGTAATCTTGTTTCTGTTCTTGTCTCCTCCCATTTCAGCAGAGCCAGATGTGCCAGCAAAAGAATGCTTATGGAGCCCGTGGTCTACTGTCATATATGCCTAATATATTGCACTCAACTTGGTGAGCCACAGGTTATACAGAGACTTTCTTCAAATGATTGACTTATTTGTGGATTGGAAAAGAACTTCACCTCAAATTGTTTTTGGTACATTAATCCTAGGCATTTCTGCTTATGCAGATATATAGCCTGGGTCATGGGTTTGAGTCACCACTTGTTTCACAGGCATAATTTACCACAGTGCACTTTATCAATTGTGTATTTGTGGTACAGTATGAAAATCTGTAGGGAGTGGTTAATGTATGGAGGATCTTCATTTACAGGAAGGGATTAAACCTGACTTTTTTTTCTTGCCCCTTCCCAGTTTATTTTATTTATTTATTTATTTGTTTGTTTGTTTGTTCAAATTATATCCCGCCTAGCCAGCGAACCGGCTCAAGGCGGCTCGCTTTATCAGTCTAATTCAAAGATACAAGGGTGTCAAAACCTGAGAAACAGGTTTTCTGGTATCGGCTGGCTTCATGGCGGGCGTGCCTTCCTGGAGCTCTGGGAGGTGCAACACAAACCTGGTGATGAGAAGAGGCTCCAAACAGGCTTCGGACCCACAGGAGCCCTTGGAGGGGGCTCCTGCCTGAGGTGTGAGGGGTAGCCTTTCCCAGGGTGGTGACCCAGGGATTGAGGCTCCCCTTTGCCCCTAAAGGTTCTGCCACTGTGGCAGCCTCCAGGCTCACAGAAGCGCACACTGGATGGCTGCAGAATCAAAGCAAGCAGCAAGAAAAAAATTGCTAAACAGAGACGCATGGCAACCATGAGTGACTATTCTAAAAAGGGGTTCTCAGGTTGGAACTGAAAGCGTGGAGCTGGGGGTTTAAATTTTAAATCCCCGCCCTTTTTCAAAAAAAAAGCTATATATTAACACCCGAGAATCTGAACTACAACTTAGTGGCTGAAATCTAGGTGGGAGTGAGACTGCTACAAGAGAATTAAACAAAGAATAACTTTTAACTTGCTTTTGGAAACTTTTTTGGAACTGTAAACAAAAAATAATGACTGGATGGGGAGAAAAGATGGTGGGGAAACCCAGACCTTCTCTGAAGTTGGCATTAACACTTTCGGCAGCTAAGACCAAGACTAGTACAGACCTAACTGCAGCACTGGCAACAGCATTGCACCCCCTGATGGAACAACTGACTGTTGTTAATTCAAAACTGGATATCATGCAACAACAGCTGGCAGATGTGAGCAGAAAATCTGACCAAACAGCCAAAGAACTGGTAGAGATCAAAGCCAAATCAGAGAAGCTTGATTTAAGGCTGGACGTGATGGAAAAAGACAGGACCTCAGACAAGGACAACGTATTGAGACTTCAGATGGATTGTTAATTATACTTTTTAAGGTTCCAGGGGGTTCCTGAACAAAACGGTGAGAATCTCAAGAAGATATTGAGTGAAGCCTTAGTTCCAATGGCAGGTTTGCAAGCGGATATACTACAAAGCAACATAGATATGGTCTATTGGACCTATCCTGAATTTGTAAAAAGGAAAAATCTGCCAGGAGATATTATGGTGAGATTCTCCAAAAAATCAACTAGAGACATGGTGCTCAAGGCCACAAACAGAGCTTCCCTGAAGATTCAAGAAGAAAACATTAAGGTTTTGAAGAACATTCCATTTGAGATAAGGAAGAAGAGGAAACCTTACAAAAGTTTAACCATGTTCTTGCAATCAGAAGGCATCACGTACCGATGGATTGCTCCTGAGGGTTTGGTATTTGTCTACAAAAACAAGAAGCAAAATATTGACTCTGTTCTAACAGCCAAGAAATGTTTGGAATATTCCAAAGAAGGAAAGGAGAAAACTTCCACAGAGGACTCATTGGATCAGCAAGAGAGCACTTATGGACTGGAAAGCTCATGTGAATCTGAAGGAAAACAATCTGGGGACAAAGAGTCTGATGCTGACTTGGGAGCGGCAGCACCAAACCCCCAAGGCTAGAGAAGAAAAAGGGGAAAAAAACAGATAAATAATAAGCAATGTTTTGTTAGAAGTTATATTTGCTTAATGTATCCCATTTAAGATTTTAGCCATGTATGAATTTTGTTATAAACCTGAGATAGGTGGTATTTAGCAATTATAAATGCCTGAACATTATAAGTTTTTCTTGAAATAGTTGAAGAAAAGATTTACGATAGCATAGAATTTTGATTCTGTATACCTTAGGGTAGTTTAGGTTTTTAGTTAGTGTAGTAGTTTTATCATGTTTGTAGTTGTAGAAAATCATTAGAAATTTATTTAAAAACCCTGAGAAATTGGGTTGCCAACCTTCAGATAGCACCTGGAGATCTCCTGCTATTACAAGTGATCTCCAGACCACAAAGATCAGTTCCCCTGGAGAAAATGGCTACTTTGGGGGTAAACTCTATGGTATTATATCCTGCTGAGGTCCCTCGCCTCCCCAGGCCCCACCCAAAATCTCCAGGAATTTCTCAACCCAAAGCTGGCAACCCTACAAAGAAACTTCATCTGAAATTTGTTCTGCTTTTCCTCAGAAACTCTCAGAAGTCCAGAGAGGCCTGGGCCACTTCCAGCTTTTGAGTTCCTTAGCCATAATAGTTTGGGTTTTTCAAAAATGACTACACATGATGCACATTCAAAGGAGTGCAAAAACTAATTAAATGACAAAAAATAAACAAGTATCTAAACTTGAGAATCCAGTTGAGGCCCAGGCCAGGTGGCTCCTCCCCACCCTGAATTGATTCTGTTTCTCTTAAAATTCCTTTACTGGAACAGGAACTTTGAAATTCATCTTGGCATTCACTTTAAGTAAAGCTGGGTGTCTGTGACTCAAGCTTTTCCATCCCTGTTATCTTCACTTAAAGGATTCAGGTAGCAAGAACTAGGAAAGACCGTTCTCTGGCTGATATCTTGCAGCTCCACTGCTAGTCAGAGGAGATAATACTGAGCTATATGCATCAATGGCCTGACTTAGGGTTGCCAGACCCCCTCCTGGTGGAGGCGGGGGTCCCACACTGCCAGGCCCCAACTCCCCACCTTGGACCTGGAGCCCTGGCAAGCTTTGTAAGTTCCTATGTTACTTAGATACATTAACACACACTCCCAGTTCTGCTAGGTTTATCCTTCATTTTCTCTAAGTTCGAAGAATGTTTCACCTGAATAGAAATATCCACATTTTGTGTACAAGTAAAATTTGGTGAAAACTCCAAAACAAATGGTTTTAAGAAGGAATGTTATGGAGAAATATAAACATTGACCTAGATTCCCCCCCCCCCTCCCAAAGGAAGAAGATCTGGTAAAATATATATTGAAAATTGCCTGTGAGAAATTTCTCAACCATAACATAACCAAGTAGTTAGGAAAGAAACAATATGTGATTGCAAAGTGCAAGGCAGGAGATCTCTGAGACAACACAGCTGATTGTGATTTCACTTCCATGAGCGCCCCCAGTCAATAAGAACTCCATTGCAGTGTAAAATAAAGGCAGCAAGACCCTAGTGGTGAATCAAGGCCAATCTAATATGGTTGACTGCCCAGTGGAAACATATTGCCGAGTAAATATTTGACAGAAACGTCTATTCAATAATTGCAAGTTGAAAAACATGAGCATGGATCCACAGGTGAGGGCTTAAGACCTCTCCAGATTAAAATAATAATAATAATAGTGCAAAATAGTCCTGAGGGGATGTTTAAATTTGGTCATTTCTTTGGTGCTCACACATAAATCCATGCCATGCTAACATTCATTAGAACCTAGGCTTTCTGGTAGAATTCACTTTTGCTCTGTTTATTTTAAAATTTTCTCTCTGTGTGTATTTGGGAAGGTATTTTGTGTTGCAAAGATCACTAAGTAAAGTGAGTTTCAAACTTCCTGTTCACTTCTTGCCTTGAAAACCCAATGGGGTTACCATAAATCGACTGCAACTTTACCACCACCAATAAGGAACCACTGTGTGTCTTATTGCAGAATCCTTATGGGTTGTAGAAAATTTTGTGATTATTGTTTTTAGAGCCCATGGTCAATTCACATGGTACCTGGGCCATGTCTATTGGGCTTCACCATCACCCTACTTGTACTGAGAGAAGAACATGTGAAGGATCTTTAAAACCAGTGTCGCAAACCATACATGACCTCTATGAGGATTTTTTGGGGGAAAACCCCCACGGTTTTATGAAGAGTTTGGCAAAAAGGAGATGGGACTATTTGTTCTTCCATCTTTCAAGCAGACGTAGAGATAATGTTGTGGCAGGGACAAAGGTGAGGCCAGTGGGGAGGGAGGAAATGAAGTTGACCAGCCCCAGAAGTCCACTTCCCACCTTACATTGCCTCATTGATGAGCTGACCATACCCAGTACTGCCCTGCAATTGTGCAGGTGATAAAAAACAAGCTATCCTTAGAGTAAGCTCATTCACCATCAAGGAATATGCTTCCAGAGAATCCCAGCTTTTCCGTGACATGGTTTGAAAACCATCAGCCTCCATGCTTTGTAATTTGGTTTCTGTAAAGAAAATACTAGCACACAGGAATCAGTTCAATACTGTTCACTTATAACAACTGATCCTGAGTGTACTCCCCGTCTCATCCCAGTGCAAACTCCTGCTCCATTCACAGGGCGTTTTCAGACTGGCTTTTTCCCGGGGCTCACACCGGAGCTAGCACCGGAGCTTCTGGTCAGTTTCGCACCAGTTGCTCTGTGCTCACAAACTCCTCTGGAGTTTCACCGCACTGCTCAGGAGTATCCCTGGAGCAAGAAAAACAGGTTTCTAGCGGTGTTTACTTGCTCCAGGGATACTCCTGAGCAGTGGAGCAACTGGTGCGAAACTGACCAGAAGCTCTGGTGCTAGCTCCGGTGTGAGCCCCGGGAAAAAGCCAGTCTGAAAACGCCCACAGTAAACTCTTAAAACACTGCAGGGTATCACAAGCAAGTATAGGGGCAAATGGAGAATCAAGGAGTTTTGCAATCAACCATAGCCCAGATCCGGAGGCTGCAGCTGGTGGACTTGCGGGACCACATCCGGCCTATGCTGCAGCAGCTGCACTGGCTGCCTATAGCATACCGGATCAGGTTCAAGGTGCTGGTGTTAACCTTTAAAGCTCTTTATGGTCAGGGGCCCGCCTACTTGAGGGACCGCCTTTCCCCATATAGGCCCCAGAGGCTACTGAGGTCTGGCACCCAAAATCGCCTGACTTGCCCCGGTCCAAGAGAGGCCCGGTTGACTTGTACCAGGGCCAGGGCTTTCTCGGTGGCGGCTCCTTACTGGTGGAATGAGCTCCCGGATAACATCAGGGCCCTGTGGGATTTGTTGCAGTTCCGCAGGGCCTGTAAGACGGAGCTCTTCCGCCAAGCTTTCAAATAGGAGCCGCCATCGGGGAGAAAGCTGACCATACCATCTCCCTGGCCCTGTTGATCGCACCCTGCTGCCTTACCCACCGGAGCACTAGGAAGTCGCCATCTTGTGGAACTAATGTAGTGTTGTTTTAAATGTTTTAAATGTTTTATACTGTAAACTGGTCTTATGCTTTTATATGTTGTTAGCCGCCTTGAGCCGGTTGAAAAACTGGCAAGGCGGGATATAAATGAAACAAATAAATAAATAGCAAAGGTAGCAGACAAGAGAACCTTCACTTAACACTAGGCAAACTCCTTGGGGAAAGGAGGTTTGAGCAGATATTCCAGTAAGAGACACAGTCTACACAGTTGGAGGGTAAACCTTCTGCACTGCTTGTCAATATCTTCCCCCTTTTATTTAAAATCTTTTTATGCTGCCTTTCCAGTCTATTGGGGTCCACAAGGTGATGAACATAAGAAAATTAAAATGTTCAAGCAATTTAAAATATGGTTAAAATTATCAAATGATTCCATTAAAACAGCACATAAAAACACAGACAACACTAGAAGGAGAGCCAGTAACTGCTATTGGGAATATGCCAGATGAAACAAAAAAGTCTTCACCTGCTGACAAAAGACACTGATGGAGAGAGACAGATGAGATGAATTTTGATTCCAGAGTTTTGGTGCCACAATAGAGAAGGCCCTTTCTCGGGTCACCACTTGTCTAGTTTCAGGTGTGTGGGGGAGCAACCGAAGCAGGGCCTCTGGAGATGACTGGAGTGTACAGGTAGGTTCATATGGGAGGAGATGGTCCTTAAGGTATGTTGGTCCCAGGCCATACAGAACACTTTGAATTGAGCCTGGAAGCAGTCTGAGAGCCAGTGTATATGAAACAAGACTGGAGTGACAGGGTCCCTATGAGCCACGCCAATCAACACTCTGGCAGCAGCATTCTGTATCTTCAAGGTTAAAAAAGGAAAATCTGGATTTAGGAAGAATTTTTGTTCTACTTGAAAATGAGGATTGTTCCCCTCCCAACAGACTACAAACTGGTCCTAACATTCTCCTTCCAATTGTCTGAGATTTCATTAAGATGAAATCGTTGTGCTAAAGTTCTGGCGAGAGGTGCTGCTTTGTGTGTGTGTGTGTTTTCTATCTCCTGAGGAGCTCTGTTGTTATTGTTTCGTATTTATGCACCACTGCAATGTGCCTGGGGTTGCTGATATTTGCTACTGAGTGGGCTTCTGGGGAAGAAGGAATTTATCTCTTCCGTATAACAAATGTGAGAAGACTGGCTTTCCAGCCCTGGAAAGAATGGTGTTTCCCAAGCCAGCTGACCTCCTATTGTTGAGCAGATCATTCAGTCCAGACTTTTCCTTCTGCAATTTGTAGGGTAGCTATAGCACACCGGATGCAAAATTAGGGAGGGCAAGTCAATACCTTCACCTTGAAAAAAGAAATCTGAACAAGTGTTCTGTGACATCTGAAAGTTTTTATATGCTCACTGACTGATATTGGCCCTATGAAACGTATCCCCTTACTGGCGTGATATGTTTTGTTCTCCAGAGCCAGCTCTGCAATAATACTCCAAACATCATGGCGGGATCCAGGATGTTAGTTGTAAGTGTTTTAGGAAGGATGCTATACTCATGTTTGGCAGCAAGGAATACAATTAGCCACTGTTCTAATTAGAAAATAATTAAACGTATAAAAATCGATGTGCCTTTTGTAAGAGAAACTGTTCTAAAAATACTGTACAATCCAAAAAAAATAGTTGTAAAAAATTCCCTGGGTTGCAAATATAGTTTCAGGTCCCTAATAACCCAGCACACTTGTCAAAATAGGCGCTGCCTTCCAGACCTCCCACAGAGATATAATTAATTTGAATGGGCTTCTCTCCATTGCAAAAGACAAAGGTGGGAGAAATGATGTAACTGCCATCCATCTTAAGCAGGGCTTGCCCAGCTCCTTCCTTATGACTGGCTTCACTCACTGATTAATAGTCTCTTTCCACTTCAAGACTTTAATTAAAAGCTATAAAAGCAGTCAGCTGTAAGCCATGAATGTGTTAGTGACAAAAAAAGTGCCATTATATAGTGGTAAGATCAAGCACTGTACAAATTTAGTGTGAAACCATGTTAAGTAGACCCATATGCTTCTATTTAATGTAATATTTAGAAGGCGACCCAGTAGCAATTGGAGAAGCATGAGACAGTCAAGTATCAATTAAAGTCCAAGCAACTGAGTTTTGTGCATAATATTTTTTTTTTATCCAGGCAGTGACAACTGCAAATGCCAACCACAACTAAAGGAGAGCTCTGTTGTAGATCACATTTGGGGGGGGGGGGGTATTTGAGTGTGTGTGTGTGTGTCTGCACCTGGAAGTCACATTGACCTCTGGTGACTGACCCCTACTGGGGGCTTGGGAGGATATTCAGAGAGGTAGCTGAACTAGCCCACTTCTGTCCTCTTGACTGGGTATTCCAAGGAAGTCTCCCATCCAAGTACTAACCACAGTTGACCCTGATTAGCTTCCAAGATCTGACAAGATCAGGCTTGCCTGGGCTATCCAGGTCAGGGCAGATCACATTAAAAAAAAATTACTGACATTTGGTATATGTCAATAAAGGCATGAGGCCTCAAAGCTATTATCTTTGTGTGTTTTTTAAGTGTTCAAAAATGGGGAAATTATTCTGAATCAATAGGTGAGACATGAATGATTACAAAAAATCTGTAGGTCTCTTGAAATGATTAAGGAACAAAGTGCATTTCTGCTTCATTACTGGTTCAAGACCTGTGCTTAGCTCTTCACCTGATAGACACTGATGACCTGAAATTCTTCTTAACCATCATACCCTCTTGGGCACTCCAGACCACTATTTACCTCACATACCTGAACTGGGAATCCCACAGGAGGAGATAAACTGAAGGAGGCCATTGATGTAGTGTTGTACATAGATGCAACATATAGTTAGACTGACAAGTCACTTTTCATTCCCATGCATGATTATTGATTAATGACCAACAGCAACATCGTGTTAACATAGCACACATGTGTGAATAGTCATTGCCAGGGTAGAAACTGACTGGCCTCTATGGTCCATTGCATTATTTCCCCTAAATAAATGTATATATTCAGATGTAGGCACATTTTCCAACCCAAATAACATCACTTTAAGGAGAATACATAAAAATCCAATGGCCAAAGAGTCAATATATATGCATCTCTGTTTGAAGACTAAAAACCTGGTAAATACTTTTGCTAACTACTTAGACTGATGCAGTCTCATAATAACCAATGGTACATAACATTACTCTTTAATGGTCATAGGTTTCCTTACAATTTCTCTTTTAATGTTTAGTGAAATCAATCAGTCAAAGAGAAGATTTAACTTATAAATCATTCACAGCAAGCAACAACTTCAAAGAAGGAATTAAGCTTAAGAGGAAATGGTATAATATATAACTTTATTTGCATGGGTACATGTTTGAGAATAACGTCCTGCAAATGTTAATTTCTCAACTGGAATTAGTTGAATAATTATAAATGGAAGACTAGAATCTGAATTACCAAAGAAGGATTTTAACAACCCAGTCTCTCCATTAAAAAAGAGAAAGTGTAAGAAAATAATATCAAATATATGGCAAGCAGATTACTCAAGCTTTTCTGCATATCCACTGATCTGTATGCAAACAACAGCACATGTTAATAATGTTATATCACAAGAAAATTAGTTCAATATGGCTGTGCCTTGGCAGACTTTTAAATTATGTACCTTGAGAACTTGTGTAAAAATGAAGTGACCATTATAAAATAAAACATGGATCTTTTTTTAAAAAAAATTCATGCATAAAGTAGGCATTCAATCATTCAGTTATATTGATCTCCCACACCCCAACGCTCACGGCGCCTCCAGCAGCCCACACAGTCCGGTGGTAACGATGACCACGGCCCGGCGTTGCCTCAATAGGGGGCCCGGCGCTCTCAACACCCCGTTCACCCCTCTCTGCAGCCCGTTTCTCCGCCTCCAGCGCGCACGGAGCACACGCACACAAGCGCCTCCAGCAGCTTCGGGTGTCTCCAGGTGTCCCGACTCCAAGCTCTTGGCTCGTCGGCGCCTTTGCAGGGCCTTCGCAGCTCGCAGCTTCGCAGCTCGCCGGCGCCTTCGCAGGGCCTTCGCAGTTCTGCCGTCCTCAGATGTCTCGGCCGTCCCAGGCCCTCTCAGCCCGTGCACTCCTGCCCACCGCGGTCCTGGCATCTCTCGGCTCCGGCACAGACAGATCTATGTTAAACTTTAACTTTAAAGTTAAAGATGGCGGCCGGCGTTGAGCTCGGTAACTGAGCTCCGCCGAAAATAGAAAGTTTTTACCTCTTAGTTTCTACTAAGTCTGAAAATTTTACCCAGCAGTAGGGACGGGAGGAGGATAAGCTAGTAACACCAGACGAGGCTTGCCTTATTAGTTTGGTGGCCGGAGGTTTGGCGCTGGCGCTGGAAGCCTAGAGCTAGAGAGATCCGAGGGCTTGGAGCCGGGCCGGAGCTGAGAACGAGAGCTGGAAGCCGGGAAATCCAGAGGTTTCTAAACCACCTGTGTGGAGTGGAAGATACTGGGAGCCTCGGAGCGCCGGGGGTCTCGGAGCGGCTGGTGGCTGGAGTCGCTCAGGGGCCGAGAATAAGAGCTGGAAGCCAGGAAATCCAGTGGTTTCTAAACCACCTTTGTCAACCCCCAGAAGACGGGATGGGGGAGTTGAAGAGCGGGACGCATCAAGCTCACCAAAGATCATTAACTCCGGTTGTTTGCAGCGAATCCGGGACCCCCTGTGGGGGAAGGACTGGCTCCCTTTAGCAAGTGGTGTCATTTTGATATTTAGGTTAGGTTAGGTGTAGTCTAGGGGTTTTACCATTAGGCCTTACTCTATATTTATATAGTTATAGTTAGACTAGTTATTTCAATCATGCTGCTTGAGGTTTACTGGGGCAGCAATGAAGAGAGGTCAGGGTGGGCTTTAGTGACTAAGTATTATTAGTAGGCTACACAATACTAGCCTGCTGGAATTGGGGTTAGTGAATGTTAGGAGGGAGTGGCTCTGATTTAGCGTAGGCGGCGTTGGGGGTTAGACCTTTTTCTGGACTATTCTGGACAGTTGGCACTGGTTGGCCTGTGACCGGCATTGTGCCTTGTGAGGGCCACTGGCGTCAATGACATCTGGACTGGGGATTCCAGTACTTCTGGGGCAGGGGAAATATAGCGGTGGGAGCAGGCGATCTGTGAGGGGAAGGAGGCGGAGAAATGGAGAAGCTCGACCTCCTTCCTGCCTGTGTCCCATCCCGAGAGTGGCTGGTAGGGAGGCTGGGAAGGACCGTCCTCCGTCATTGGTGTTGTGTAACGCCAGGTCTATTAATAACAAAACTGCAACCCTGCAGGAATATCTTCTAGAGCAGGGTGCTGACCTGGCGTGCGTGACCGAGACCTGGGTGCGAGAGGGAGAGTCAGTGGCTCTCTCCCAGTTAGCACCACCTGGGTTCTCGGTCCTCCATCAGTCATGGACTGAGGGCCGGGGAGGAGGAGTGGCACTGTTCATTCGGGAGGTTTACTCCTACAGGGCACTCCTGCCGCCGAGGCTTGCGGGCATAGAGTGCACGGGCCTGGTGTGGGAAGCTGGGGAGAGGTTGGCTATTTGGCTGGTGTACCGGTCTCCCAACGCACCAGCCGATAGCCTGTCCTCGCTGGTTGAGGCTGTGTCGGGCTGGGCCTTGGAGCACCCAAGGCTTGTAGTCTTGGGTGACTTCAATGTCCATGCCGACGATGCGGCCTCTTCCCCGGCGAGGGACCTGGTGTCTTCCATGGCGGCACTAGGGCTCACCCAATTTATACAGGTTCCTACACACCAGGCCGGGCATATGCTCGACTTGATCTTCGCGGCAGGGGTTACGGTGGGTCAGCTGACTGCTACGGCAGTGCCATGGTCTGACCACTATGCCCTGAAGGCTCGTCTGATGGTGTCTCCTTAACTCCGTTTGGGTAGCGAGCATATTTTAGCTCACCCGCGAAGCCTGATGGACCCTCAGCGGTTCCTGACAGCTTTGCGGGATGCCATGCCTTCCAGCGACTCATTAGATGGGCTGGTCGAGGACTGGAATAACCGGCTTTCGGCGGCCATCGATGAGATCGCTCCCCGACACCCTCTGCACCCCCGCTCTAAGCTGGCCCCCTGGTTTACCGGGGAGCTGAGGCTGATGAAACGGGAACTCAGACGGCTAGAGAGACGGTGGCGGCGATCTCGCGATGAAGTATCAAGAGCATCTTATAGGACGTTTATGAGATCCTATGAGATGGCAATCAAGGCCGCTAAGAGGAAATTCTATGCGGCTGAGGTTGCATCTGCTAGCTCTCGCCCGGCCCAATTATTTAGAACTATTAGGTCTCTAACTAAAGTGCCTCAGAGCACATCAAATGATAGGGAATTGGAAATTGGCAGTGAGGCATTTGTGAGCTATTTTGCAGATAAAATCTTACTGCTCCGCCGCGATCTCCCAGCCACAGTTGAGACAGTACGCGAACTTGAGGCTCCATGCACGTCTTCTGGTTCCATCTTGGATCATTTCAGCCCCCTCAGTCTTGAGGAGGTTGACAGGTTGCTCTTGACTGTACGCCCAACCTCGTGCAGCCTTGATCCCTGCCCCTCATGGCTTATAAAATCTTGCCACGAGGGGTTGTGTGGTGCGCTTCGGGAGATTATTAACAAGTCCTTCTTGGAAGGGCTCTTCCCAGAGGCGCTCAAGGTTGCGATGGTCCGTCCCCTCCTCAAAAAACCATCTCTGGACCCGGCTGTATTGGCCAACTATCGGCCGGTGTCTAACCTGCCCTATTTGGGCAAGGTATTGGAGAGGGCGGTGGCGATCCAGTTGCAGAGCTTCATGGATGACACCTCCATGCTAGACCCGTTTCAATCTGGCTTCCAACCGGGTCATGGGACGGAGTCGGTTCTGGTCGCCCTCACGGATGACCTCCGAAGACATCTGGATCGAGGCGGCACGGCAGCACTGGTGTTGTTAGATCTGTCGGCGGCTTTTGATGTGGTCGACCACCAGTTGCTGACCCACCGCCTCGCCGATGCGGGGATACGGGGGCTTGTTTTACAATGGCTTGCCTCCTTTCTCCAAGATTGGGGACAGAGGGTTGCGCTCGGGGAACAGACCTCCCAGAGGCACCCACTGGTGTGTGGTGTTCCTCAAGGGGCGGTTCTGTCCCCGATGTTGTTTAACATCTATATGCGCTCCCTCGCCCAGATTGTCAGGAGGCATGGGCTGGGGTGTCATCAATATGCAGATGACACCCAGCTCTATCTGTTGTTGGGCGACCAGTCTGGCTCTACCCCAGATGACCTGGAGCGGGCGTTGCAGGAGGTTGCGGGCTGGCTCCAACTGAGTCGACTGAAATTGAATCCTCTGAAGATGGAGGTCCTGTGCCTGAGTCGGACCGGATCGAGGTTGGGGCATCCACTTCCGTCCTTCGGTGGGGTGCCATTGGTGCCAGCTCCGAGGGTCAGGAGTTTGGGTGTGCTCCTGGACTCTGCCTTGACGATGGAGGCCCAGGTAGCAGCCACTGCCAAAGCAGCCTTTTTCCATCTACGGCTGACTAGGCAGTTGGCCCCCTTCCTCGAACGCGAAGACCTAGCCACAGTGATCCATGCTATGGTCACCTCACATCTTGACCACTGTAACGCTCTCTACTTAGGGCTGCCCTTGTCCCAGATCCGGAGGCTGCAGCTGGTGCAGAATGCTGCGGCCAGGCTGTTGACAGGTCTCTCTTTGAGGGACCGTGTCCAGCCTGTGCTGCGGATGCTGCACTGGCTGCCTATAGCATACCGGATCAGGTTCAAGGTGCTGGTGCTAACCTTTAAAGCTCTTTATGGTCAGGGGCCTGCCTACTTGAGGGACCGCCTTTCCCCATATCAGCCCCAGAGGTTACTGAGGTCAGGCACTCAGAATTGCCTGACTTGCCCCGGTCCAAAAGAAGCCCGTCTGACCTGTACCAGGGCCAGGGCTTTCTCGGTGGCGGCTCCTTACTGGTGGAACGAGCTCCCAGATGACATCAGGGCCCTGCGGGATTTATTGCAATTCCGCAGGGCCTGTAAGACGGAGCTCTTCCGCCAGGCTTTTAAATAGGAGCCACCATCGGGTAGAGAACTGGTTATTAACATCGCCCTGGTCCTGGGGAGGGTACCCCTGGCTATTAACATCGCCCTGGCCCTGGGGAAGATACCCCTGCTGCCTCCGCTTATCAGATAACTCTTAAGTCGCCATCTTGGAAATTTTATTGTAATTTATTGTAATGTTTTTAATCGATTTTTTATTGTAAACCTTTATGGTATTTGGATTTCTGTTAGCCGCCTAGAGCCGGTCTGCTGGCTAGGTGGGGTATAAATTGAACAAATAAATAAATAAATAAATAAATATGTCAGCACGCACAAACAGGAAGAGTTCAGGAACAACTGGCTGAAGTGGAGAATGATATATACATTTAAAAAAAATACAGAGAGTGTGTGACACTGGGATAAAACCTGTGAGTGGAGGGAACCTTTAACATTACAAAGAGAGGCAAAATTACAAAGAGAGAGGCAAACATCCAGATACATATTTAAAGCAAAAAAAGGAAGGAAAAAAACCAGGAACCCAGGTCACAACGTGGCTAAAAGCCATGAAAAGGACACTTGCTGTTTTGAGTAAAGCTGTAGTGTATAATGTCACTCATGGAACTCCATACTCCTCTTCATCATGCCGACATAACCTACTGAGATTTTTGTCTCAGCCATTCGCTTTCAACCCAGCTTCCCTTGAGACCTATTCTATAACAGGGTGGACAGTGCAACCATGACCACACTGAATGCCAGGGACATCCGACTTAAAATGACTTTGCAGACTGCCCAATTATAGAAATTACTCCACAGAGCCCTGTGTGCTGCATTTTCTGGCCCACATTGTGTGACCTTGGACCCCAGTTATTGTGTAACATAAGGAAAAAGGCAGAGATGGCTTTATTTATTTATTTATTTATTTATTTATTATCAGAATTTATATCCCACCTAGCCGGCATTAGCCGGCTCGAGGCAGCTCACAAAGGTAAACAGAAACAATATAATTTATCATAAAATCACAGCTTAAAATACACACAATCCATGAAGGATCACCAGATTTCACAAATTTCACAGAATTTGGCAGCCAACATTGCTTCCAAAGTGGAGTACAGCAATTTCCAGGCCCCTGGCCAGGAGCTTACACCAGTTGATTTATCTCGGCGCTTTCCAGAGACCCCCTTCCCCAACTGGCGGCTCCTAATTAAAAGCCTGGCGGAAAAGCTCCGCTTTGCAGGCCCTGCAAAACTGCAAAAGGTTTCTCAGGGCCCTGATGTCATCTGGAAGCTCATTCCCCCAGTAAGGAGCCGCCACTAAGAAGGCTCTGGTCCTGGTGGTTGTCAACCTGGCCTCTCTTGGGCTGGGGAGGATCAGGCAATGTTGGGTGCCTGATTGCAGTGCTCCTTGGGGTATATATGGGGAAGGCGGTCCCTTAGGCAGGCAGGCCCCTGACCATACTGGGCTTTAAGGTTAAAACCAGCACCTTGAACGGGATCTGGTATGCTATAGGCAGCCAGTGCAGTATCCTCAGCACAGGCTGGATGTGGTCTTGCACCGAGAGACCCATCAACAGCCTAGCCATTGCATTCTGCACTAGCTGCAGCCTCCAGAGCTGAGACAAGGGCAGCCCCATGTAGAGAGTGTTGCAGTAGTCCAGACTTGAGGTGACTATAGCATGGATCACTGTCACCAGGTCATTGTGTTCAAGGAAGGGAACCAACTGCCTAATCAGCTGCAGATGATAAAGGCTGCTTTGGCAGTGGCTGCTACCTGGGCCTCCATGGTTAGGGAGGCATCCAGGAGCACTCTCAAACTCTGGACCCTCGATGCTGGCACCAATGGTGCCCCCAAGGCTGGCAATGGGATCCCTACCTCCAGTCCCTCCAACTCAGGCACAGGACCTCCATTTTCATCGGATTCAATTTCAGTCGGTTCAGCCTGAGCCAACCCACCACGTTCTGAAGTACCCACTCCAGGTCATCTGGGGTAGCCCCAGACCGGCTGCCCAACAGCATATATAGCTGGGTGTCATCAGCGTACTGGTGACAGCCCAGCCTGTGCCTCCAGGCAATCTAGGCAAGAGGGTGCATGTAGATGTTAAACAACATCAGGGACAGCACCACCCCTTGTGGCACTCCACACACTAGTGGGTGCCTCCGGGACGTCTGCTCCCCCAGCACCACTCTCTGTCCCCAACCTTGGAGGAATGAGGCAAGCCACTGCAAGGCAAGCCCCTGAACCCCTGCATCAGCAAGGCAGTGGACCAGTAACTGGTGGTTGACCATGTCGAACGCGGCTGACAGATCTAACAACACCAGCACCACCGTGCCGCCCTGATCCAGATGCTGCCGGAAGTCATCTGTGAGGGCAACCAGTGCTGTTTCCATCCCATGACATGGCCGGAAGCTGGACTGAAACGGGTCTAGTGTGGAAGTGTCATCCAGGAAGCTCTGCAACTGAATCGCCACCACCCTCTCCAAAATCTTGCCCAAATAGGGCTATGGGTGAACTTCCATATGTAGTTTTTCTGAGCTTTAAAAAAATCACAGAAAAGCCTTAGCTTTTAAAAAACAAACTTTTAGTAAGCTCACAAGAATCAAATTCTTTTCAAGGTAAGCTGGAGAATTGGGGGGGGGGCACTTGGTCACCAATTTTTTCCCCCTGTGAATGGGCCACACCTTCTGAGGAATCAGTTATTGTTGTTGTTCCTCTGTTCTTCTGAACTGGGTATAAAAAAGAATAAAATAGAATCACCAACGTTCTTAAAATCCAGCATATAGCTGCTGTTCATATAGTGTCTCCTTATCCACATTGGAAATATGAAAACAATACATTATGTATTAATACTATCCTTATGAACAGGGATTAGTATGAACCAGCTGATGATCTAAAGTTCATCATGAATTTTGGCTGTCTAGTGGTTTGTGAAGCAACGTTCATGAACTGAAGAACTGCCACGAACTTTCACAAATTTTGATACAGTTTGTGGTGGTTCATGGGGTTCGTGAAGAGCAGAAAGCAGGTTTTTCATGAGAATAAGCTGTTTGGTTTTAATGTCTGGGAGCCATTTAAACCCCAAAAGTGGCAGCAAGTAGAAAGCAGGGGGGTTAAATAGCTGGGAACCATTTAAACCCTTGCTTTCTGCTCACCGAGACTTTTTATAAGGAACAGAAAGCAGGGATTTAAGCTTTAAAAGGGTCACAAACCAATATGAACTGGGTCGGTTTGCAAACAAACCTCCCGGTTCATAAGGGTTCATGAGTCAGTTTGTGCTTCAACCACATACCACAAACCAAACTAAAATGTGGTTCATAACCATCCCTTCTTATGAATAAGCAAAAAAAGCCAAGGAACCAGGAATAGCTGCATTCTCATCTACTAGGGCATGGGTGGATGTATCTGTTGATGGATACTACCCCATCTATTTTGGCTGAAGGACTGGAGGCCACAGCTGGGTGGTTGAAGCAGAGCCAGCTGAAACTGAATCTTTCAAAGATGGAGGTTCTGCACCTGAGCAGAGGAGATGTGGGATTGGGGTTCCAACTCTTGACAGCATATCTCTGGCCGCGGTCACATGGCCTCTTTAAATCCGAGAGGGCTCCCGGATCTAAAGGGGCCGCATTTATCCACCCTTTATCCCAACCCTTGTGGCATTGTCGCCGGCCGTGCCGGCGGCGGGATCGGCGGCCACGGTGTGAACAGTGGCAGCGGCCGCGGAAGCGGCCACAGTGGCAGAAAAGGTGGCTGCGGCAGTGGCGGCAATGGCGGCAGCTGCCACTGAAAAGGTGGCAGCAGCAAAGATGGCTGTGTGGAACGGCGGCGGAGGCGGCCCCAGAAGCGGCGGTGGCGGCCAAGGACCCGCCACCGCCTGGTGAGTAGGGGATTCCCCCCCCCCTTTTACACTTGGGCGCATGAGTGGCCATGCGCCCAAGTGTAAAAGGGGGGGGGAATGGCGGGGGGGGGGGCATCTGGACAGCCCTGCTCTCGCAATGCTTGCGAGAGAGGGCTGTCCAGATAACCTCTAATGCGGGTTCCTCCCGCGACTCCCGGGAAAACACTAGTTTTTCCTGGGGTCGGTAAATGCGGGAGCAACCCGCATTGGAGCCCGCTTCCCCACGGGACTCGCTGTGGGCCTATGTAGACGGCCCCTTTAAATGCGGGAGGAAGCAGCCCTTTCCTCCCGCATTAAGGGGTCGTGACTGTGGCCTCTGACACTGGTACCAGCCACCAAGAGCCTGGATGTGTACCTGGATGCCTCCTTATCTATGAAGGCCCTGGTCACAAATGTTGCCAGGCTGGTGTTTCTTCAGCTGCACCAGATCAGGCAACTACCTCTCTGACCTTCAAGGCCCTGAATGGTCTGGGACCAGCATATCTACAAGAGTACCTCTCCCTATATACCCCCCAAAGGGCATTACGCTCTGGAAATAAGAGCCTCCTGACGATCCCTGGCCTGAACTGAAGGATATTTGGCTGTCCTCAACAAGAGCCAGGGCCTTTTTGGCCCTAGTGCTGGCCTGGTGCAACTCTCTGCCTAATGACGTCTAGGCCCTGCGGGACCTAATGCAATTCCACAGGGCCTGTAAGACAGAGATGTTCTGCCAGGCTTTTGGTTGAGGACTGCAACAGTTTGCCAACAAGCCTGACCTCCCCATCTCCTCCTCTCTAGAGAGGGATATAGAATATTCAATGCCATCTGATTAGTTATTTTATTGTTTTTAAATTTTATTCTGTATATATATGCATCTCATTTATTAAGAATTGTATTTATGAGCTGTTGATAACTGCCCCGAGCACTTAGGGGGAGGACAGTATATAAATTGAATAAATAAATGATGTAAGTCAGCAGCACAAACCCATATAGGACTTTACTTCAGTAGAAGTACTGTGTGCACCATTCTTATAACCAGCAGAAATTGCTGCAATTCTAGGGCTGCTTCCACATGGAGAATATTTTCCACGTAGCTCTTGATATTGCAATGAACACAGAAGCATTCACAATCACAGTGGCAAAAGAGTATTTGCACAAAAGTGAAATCACACAATCACAGGAGGACTGCTGTTTTCTAGTGCTGATCAATGTACACAGGGCTATTTTGGGGCAGGAACACACAGGAACAGAGTTCCGGCTGGCTCCTGAGTTGGCCACACCCAGCAGGAATTCATTAGCATAATAGGCCACATCCAACAGTAGGAACTCATTAGGATTGGCTACATTAGGGGTATGTGGCCTAACATGCAAATTAATTCCTGCTACAAAAAGAGTCTTGGGTTTTGACTACAAACAAGGTAGACAGAATAAGAAGCAAAAGGTGGGTATGGCTGGATGACCACTCTTCTGGTAACATGGGTGTGTGGCCTAATATGCGAATAAGTTGTGCTGTCAGTGGTGTGGCCTAACATGCTAATGAGTTTCTGCTGTTGGGTGTGGCCTATTTTGCTAACGAGTTCCTGCTGGGCTTTTTCTACAAAAAAAACTCTGAATGTACATACTTTTTCAGTAAGAGGGGGAGATGTAAAGCTGAAACAAATTTAAGCAAAATACTTACATTTGAGAATTAATTTTAGAAACTCTTCTTAAATTCTGAAAATTTAAATTCTGAAAACACACAACTCAGAAGGAAACCCAGAATAATACAGGCACAAGTACCAAGGAAATGCACCCATCTCTAGTAGACTTAATAAGCGAGGACTGCCCAAATTATTTGGCCAAAACCAAAATATGCATTGAACTGCTTGCAGGAGTGGGGTTCATCTGGATGTCACCACAAGATAACCCCAAAATGTGTCTCATGGCAAAAGTAAGGGCTGCTTTACTTTGATTTAAAATTATAATACAATTAACATGCAAAATTCATTATTAATTTTAACTTAAAGGGAATATGCAAATATTCGTTAGCTCTATCAGCATCCTGATTTTGCACATGGTTTCCCTCCATTCTTGTAATGTAGCATGGGGATTACAGGATTTAAAAAAAACTTTCAAAATTAAGATTGCCATGGTAACTTCCTGCTGATTTAGTACCAGTTCCATCCCTAACACAGTCTCAAGACAAACATCTCTGGGTTGGCAGAGCAAAAGAAAACACATCTTGACTAACAAAATCCAATTTTCTTTTTGTTCACTATGCTTAGTGTTTTAATTCATGTGTCAGTATCTACCGTTTCTGGGAAAAGTCCTCAGTGGGCTCTGAATTAAAATACATTTACATATGTATCCCATTTCATAATAGAACGCTTGCACTGAACAGTATTAGATTGAGGCATCCATTTTAATGAAGGCTTTTAACAGTCTCAGTATGGCAATAGTCTACAATCTGGTGGATAAATATGCCACAAATGACAAATTAATATGTGCTGGCCCTCATCAGCAATGGAGACAAATGTTATTCTAATATTTTGGACTCTACTCAGTTTTGTCTGTCTAGGGAAGGCTGATAAAAGTAGCCTGTGGGTCTGCAATAAAGAGGGATAAACTGCCCTCTATTTGAGAAAAGGGTGAGCTACATCTTGAATTGCAGAAAGACTGAAGGCTTGGGAGATTCATAGAGAAACAGATTTTATTAAACTGCCAAAGCCATTAAACTGCTTACATATAAAAAGGAGTGTGATATTGAAAAACCCAGTGGGACTTCTGTTTAGATGGACTGGGAACTGTTATTTTTTCCCAAAGGATAATGGGCTTTCAACATACTAAGTATTCTCAGACCTTTTCAGCACAAGTACAAACCTCTACTTCAGCATTCTTAAATAAT
Organism: Lepidodactylus listeri; assembly: GCA_029233225.1. Classification (NCBI taxonomy): domain Eukaryota; kingdom Metazoa; phylum Chordata; class Lepidosauria; order Squamata; family Gekkonidae; genus Lepidodactylus; species Lepidodactylus listeri. The sequence goes on along the minus strand of JARCFY010000001.1, from coordinate 51,052,870 downwards.
CAAAGTTTGTAAAACTTTCTGCCCAACTTTTTGCCTCCCCAGGAGTAGATCCAAATTAAGTACTCCATTTACCCCACATTTTCTGAATCCACTTTTTTCTATGATTTTCCTCCTTTGGATCTGAACTTGCAGTTTTCCAGTAAGGAATTCCTGATTCAGAATTTTGTTTGCCCTTTTGTGGCATCAGTGTTACATGTTCTCCTACACCTGCCCCCCTCAGGTTGTCCTCTGAGCAATCCACTGATTTTTAAAGCGTATTGTTGATTGTGTTATGACACATTTTTTTCATTATTATATAGCAATGTTATAACATGGGAACAAAACAGGCAGTGAGATTTCATGTAGCCTTCTCTGTGCAATTACCTGTCCATGAAGTTCCTTTCCTTTTTTGGGGGGGTGGGGGTGGGGGTGGGTAGGTTTTGATGCCACATGCTTGTATAGTTTCTTCATTTTCTCCCCCTCCCCTTTTCTTCCTCCCATAGATTCTGGTGTTTTTTTTTAAACAGCTTTATGATACTATAACATTACTGCATATGCAAAAAAAGGAGGTTCCATAGCTGACAAAGTACATGATGACACATTTAGCGTGCTTCATAATGACTGAATAACAGTGTTATGAATCAGTATATCCAGTTTGATGATCACCAGCCAGTTCTTAGATGATGACTAAGGAGGAGCACATGACATTTGAAATGGTGGCAACCATGCTGTTCCCCATGACACATCTAGCCTTTTTTTTTTTACAGTGTTATGATGTTATAACATTACTGCACATGCACAAAAAAGGAAGCTCTGCTGCTGACGAAGTACATGACAACACAGTCACACAACCCCTTTTCAAAGGGAGCGTGAAACACATGGGGAGGATCAGACCCAAATTCAAGAAAAAAAATTCCTGAAATAAATGCCCTTTTGCAAAAGGGGTGCTGCAAAGTTGGAGCATCAGCTGGGGAATTCTACTCACCAGGAAACAGTGGCAACACTGAGGTGCAGAAAAGGTCTCACTGATGTAGTTTTACATTGAGTTATATTTCCAGAAAGAAAATTCTAGAATACTTAAGGACACTCTGCGTGAACTTCTGGACCCATTACATTTCCTAGAAGGAATTCAGCCAATAGTTAATGCTAAATTACAATTATACAGACAATTCATTTGCAATTGAATTTGTTTGGCTGGGAGACAGTTCAGATCTAAAGATTTCCAGTCACCAAGGATAAACCATTAAGCTATCCAGAGTCATTTGCTGTACCAAAATAATACCAACCATTCAAACTGGCAAGTAACAGTTCCTCTCAGGTGCTTCTAAAAGCAGCCTTCTTAAAACATGAAGCATGACTAGTTAGTTGAAAGTGACAACACCTGGCCACAGCCAAGAAAAACAGGAGTCCAGGGGTGAAAATATACCATGGGGAGGACCTACAACAGCTTTTCAAAAAGAAAAAGAGGGAAAGAACAAAGGGGGGAAATAGCCTCATTTGGTTTTTATAACTAAAGAGAAGTCATGCAGTGAAGACAAAGAGCAATTTCACAAGTCACAAAACCTGAAACCAGAGCAGCCCAATATCCAAAGCAAATGTTATGCAGAAATGTTCTGTTCTTGAAGGCTTCAACACAACTTCTATCATTTGAGGTGGTTTCAAATAAATATCCCCCCCAAAATTGTTTGTAGAATGTAATTTTGGTTGTTGCAACTTTCATCATCAACCACTATATACTCATTATTATGTCCGTGTCATGTTATAACATCATTAATCAACTTAAATTGAAAAAATGTATACTTCTATGGATGTATACTTCTACCAGTAATTATCATAATGAGCAGACATCAAAGGCATAAAGAGTTAAAACATTTGGAAGGTAGGAGGGATCACTGACAGAATGCCAAACAAAACAAAAAGGTTATCAAATTCTGGTGGAAGATGGCAAAAGAAGGGGGAGGGGACAGACTCTTGGGTTGCCACCCTCCTAATTTCAGAAGATGACCATAAACTAAACTAAGATGATCACAGTGATTGGGCAGGTTCATAACGGCATAGGTGGTCCTTCAGGGTTGTTGGTCCCAAACCATATAGGGCTTTAAAGTCAGAATCAGCACCTTGAATTGTGCTTGGAATCAAATTGGGAGCCAGTACAGATAGGCGAAGACTGGAGAATTATGGTCTCTATGACCCACTCCAATCAGCACCCTGGCTACAGCACTCTGTTCCAACTGATGTTCTCAAACACTTCTCAAGGGAAGTCCCATGTACAGTGCATTATAGTAACCTAATCTTGATGTAACCAGGGCATGCACCACAGTGGCCAGATATTTTCTGACCAGGAAATGCTGCAGTTAGCTAGCCAGTTGAAGCCAGCAGTAGGCCTGGGTCCAAGAGCACCCTCAGACTACAGACCTGTTTCTTTCAAGGACAATACAACCCCATCCAGAATGGGTGACACTTTAAATCTTCTGCCTACCAGTAGTCTTCCCAGAATTATAACTGATCTCCAGACTACAGAGATCAGTTCCCCTGGAAGAAATGCTGCGTTAAAGTCCAGTAGCCCCTTAGAAAGCAACACATTTCAGTGTATAAACTTTTGAGAATCAAAGTTCCCTTCATCGGATACCTAACGGAAATGGCAGCTTCAGATGGTAGTCTGTGTGGTATTTATCCCCACTGTGCTCCCTCCCCTCCCCAAACTCTTGCCTTCCCAAGCACCACCTCCAAATCTCCAGGAATTATGCTGTCTGGAATTAGCAACCTGAAATATACTGAGTTCACATGTGTAGAGTGATCAGCTCATAGTTCATTTAGTAATTACAGCAAGGAGGAGGAGAAGAAGACTGGAAATGCCTGCCCTGAGCTGAGCATTTATGCATACAAAAGTTTACTCCCTAAACACACCCCACTCCCAACAATAGGCTACTTACATTGCATGGTTATTCTATTGGTTTACTCTAGAATCCTTGTTTCCCTATTGGTTCATTCCAGGTTCCTAGCAATCCTTTGTTATGCATCCCAAGCTCAGTCTTAGAATCCTTGTTTCCCTATTGGTCCATTCTAGGATCATAGCGATCCATTGTTATGCATCCCAAGCTCAGTCCTTTTGTGAGTAGTTCAGGCTCAATACATAACACAACCCTAATATTCCATGTGTTGCTCCATACGGCTTGCCTAAGACCCCCTAGAGATTTTGTGCTTGATATGAGATTTGGACCAGTAGCTTCCATTAGCACAGCTTATTCACTCAACCACTAAACAATGCTACTTTCCATGTATGCGTGCAAACATTTTTTTTAAAAAAAACTCCCCCCAAAGGAAAAGTAAGGATAAAATCAGACCATTGTTTTACTAGTAATGGGTATCAAAAATATAGACTTATAAATCGGGACCAATGGAAAATATATATTTAATGGATGGGAATGCTCCATTTCATGCACAATATTTAGTTGCAATCTCCCAGGAAGGTTTTCCTGCATTAGTTGTCTCAAATGCATGTGAACTTCATATGTAAAGTAAAATACTCCCATTCATTTCAGTGGTTCTTGAGATGAAGAAGTGCTCAGAAGACTGTGCCTCCAAATTCTGTTGAAATATCCCAGAAATTCACAATATATATATTAAGACGAATATGCTTTTTTTAAAAAAGTGCATCTCCAAGGTTGTGTGTGATAGGAGTTTAAAGGCTGTTGGGTACCATCTGTCGCTAATCTCCACAAAATACTTTTGTCAATACTAAGTCATTTCTTCTCTTTTTTAGTTTGGAAAAAAATCAATAAAGGAATTCAGGGCAAAACATGGATACAATGAAAATAGGAAAATATGTTTTAATTTAACTTCTGAGCAAATTTGTGAGCAAGTGCTAAAAACATGAAGGGTGCATAAACTCCAGGTTTAAAATCATAACAATTCCAAGTAAATATATTTATAGGAATTGCCATCTGCTCAAATATAACTCACAGAGAAGTAATAAATTACAAGTCATGTAATGAATTACTTATAAACAAATCATTCAGGCAACCTGGTTTCCAATACATTGGTAAGAAATGTTGAGTGCACCTTTGTCATAGCTTCAGAATAACAATATATCCATAGCTTCCTGGGGCTTCATGGTTGTTACAATGCTAAACTCCATGACCAATCAAAAATCCATGGAGATAGGCAGACCACAATTCAGATCTGCCAGTCTCTGATCTACAGTCTATTTACTGATGTAAAGAAAACTCTTCAAAAGCTATTAGCGGTATCCATGAAAATGCAGCTGAGCACACTTGGGGAATAAGGCCTGTTCTACATGTGCTTAAAAATAAGCTAGTAGAATGGATCAAACCATTTTAAAGTACAGGCTGGGGACTATGAGTTGGATAATGAGGAGTACAAATGGAGATCACAGAATGGCTTTAACCATTCTCCCTGAAGTCTCTTGGATTTTCCCTTGTAATGATTTTTTTTTAAATGGGGAAACATTAAAAAATAGTATTGCTTGTATATGGCCACAGCTGGTACAGTAGGCATTACCCTCCAGTCTACATGTTTGGGGTCACACTGAAAGTTTATACCAGGGGTGGCAAAACTTGCTTAACGTAAGAGCCACATAGAATATATGTCAGATGTTTGAGAGCTGCAAGACATGAACATTACACATTTTTACTGGGAAATACGCAAATTTCCTTTTTATTAACATTAAATGAGACTGTCAAAAATAATAACAAAAGTGGTAAAAGCAGATATTGATAATGATATTTATTTGTCCAATGATATTTGTTTGCTAATGATATTTAGCTTCACCAGCCGCCCTGCCGAGAGCCGCACAACATGTGTGAATGATTCCCGAGCCACAGTGAGTGATTCCCGAGCCACAGTTTGGCCACCCCTGGTTTATACTGTCATAAAACAATTGGGACAAAAAAATATCAGGGAACATTCCTGGTTAATTCCTTATTTCAGAGCAGTGATGACACAATTCATTTCTCTTCTGACAGATAAAACAAAAAGAAAGAAAGACTGCTCCAAAAATATTTTAATGGGGTCTACTTTCTCAGGCCAGTCATTCCATGAGTTTGAAATAATTGAAGTAATCAGCACTGAAAAAACCTATAGAAATTGCTATGACTACAATTCAGTGACAGAAAAGCAAATAAGGTATGCTTAAACAAACAGTGTATCATAAGTGAAGAATGAAAAGAGGAGGGGATTTGTGCTGAGTACTACTGGCAATTGTTTTGGCTTTTCCTTCACTTTAGGCATTACTTCTTGCTGATTTATTTGCCTCTGTTGCATTGTTCCAATACCGCAGTGATATCTCTTTCCATTAACAAATAAGAGGGGGGAGGATACAAGGCCATAATTCGTCAGTGTGGAGGCTTTTAAGATGCAGAATTAATAGAGACAGCTACTTCTTCAGACTGAATAGTTGTTTCTTCCATTTGATGATAGCTTCAACTAGTTGTATTAAAGGGCTGAACTTCAACAGTAAATACAAATATGGGGGGAAGTATGCTAAATTTCTGGTGTAAGCTCAAGATATACAGAGTATGGGTTGATTGTATTTTTTTTAAATGTGCGATTATTGACTATACTTTAAAAAAAAATGTATGTAAGTCAACTTGAATGCCTTTTGTGGATGCTATGAAAACAAAGAAATCTACAAAATGGAACCCCATAACCCAGTGTGTCTGAGAAAACCATGATGGATCCTTTTCAATTAGTCCTTGATGTGACAATCGTCAAATCTTTTGCAAGAAGTGATTCTTACTAACAGATTGTGATCTTCTCTTGAGAGAGAGAGGAAAGATAGACCAACTCCTCTCAGACAAAACCTAATCCAAAATGTTACTGGAATTTACTTATCTTATGTGGTGTGTGAATTATCTAGTTTTCAATGCTTGAGATAATAATAATTAAATGGAATTTGCGTGGCAAGGCATTAATAGCAGCTCAGACAGCACTAAATACATTCCCTCTATGGATGATTTCATAAAATGTCAGGAAACCACAACCAAGTCCAAGGAAATGCTAGAGCCTTGCTATGTCACTTTTCCTTCTAGCCTTTCATAACACTGAGTCCTGTGAAGGTATTTTTTTACCTCCTCACCAAAACCTAAAAATAAAAGATGGTAGCAAAGTTCATTTATTTAGGTTTAATAGCCCAAAGACCATGCACCATAGAAAAAATAATAAGAGTTTAAAAGAACAGTAAAACAAAAACTTGCCACATCCATGATGCAATTTTGGCAGAGGCTGCTCAGAAGTAATCTTAATCTTGCTGCATCAGGAAAAGATTAATACGTCAACAGCTATTTTCTTAGGAATCTTTCTATTGCTGCTGCATGTTTTGGACAGTAGAAGAAAACATGACAGGCTGAGTCACGTTCTGTCAAAGGGCAGTCACAATAGCGCTGGTCCAGAGGGGTCCTGAGAAAACGGCTATCATCTGGGCTGTTGGAAACGCATTGCAGCATACAATCATGTATGACCATCTCAGTTTTGAAATGGTCAACATGTTTAAGTAAAAAGGCATGTCAAATTCCACCAAATTTGACCTGCCTTTTACTCCACCAAAAATGGTAGCAGTAGTGAGTGAGAGGATAATAAAAAAGCCTTTTCCAAATTAAGGGCTATCATGGTTGGGTGGGGGGAGAGGCTGGTTCAAAGAGGTGAAAGTGAATCAGAATTGAACTTGAACATAAAACATAAAATGTATTCATTGTTTTGGAACCAAACCAAAAGTCATTCATTGGAACCAAACCAAACAGTTTGTTCACAATATCTTGAAAACCAAATACTTTTAATATTTGATTATTGAGTAAGCCTGTCTCTCTTTTAGCCCAAAGAGGCAGATGAGATACTACAATTCCCAAGCCATCAGAGAAAAAGAGAAGGAGCTCCTGGAGAAAGAATTCTGGGATTGCTAGTTCTCTCCTGTCTACAGGTACAAACTGTTTCTAAAGCCGAGGACAGATTGTGGCGCGGCAGACTAAGGTGGGGGGAATTTCCCCCGCGGCGCAGCGTTTACACGCCGCCGGAAGGAAGCCACCCACAGCGTTCAGACAGCGGGCGGCTTCCTACGGCGGTGGGCGGACGCCGCGTGGCTCCCCCTCTCCACGTGCGTTCACACCCGCTCCGGCGGGTGGAACGTACGCCGCAGCAGCCGAGCACCACTTTGAAGTGGTGCTCAGCTGCTGCGGGAGGAGTGCGGCGCCGGACGCAATGCATCCGGGCCGCCTCCTCGGGGCAGATGCGGCTGTCTGAATGGCCCAGACTGCCAGTCTGTCCTCGGCCTAAGTATAACATTTTATATTAGATGTTCTGGATTTTAGAAATTTGTAATGCAAATGATGAGCTGAGACTTTAGTTAAAATTGGTAGTTAGTTCAATTGGATTATCACGGTGTGGCATTTCTAGAAAACAAGAGACGCTCTACAAACAAAGCTTGTTTTAAAGCTATCTCTATTGGTCAAGAATCACTTCCAGTGCAATCCCTGCCTTGCCATGCAAGCCCACCCAACACTAGGGATGAGAATGAATTTCAAAAACTGGCTACCTTGATTTGAACACTCCTATTTCAAAATTAGTCATATAATGTCTAATACATATGCCTTGCTTCAGATTTTTGTGATCCTCGTCCTATTGCTTTGCTTCTTGGATGTCTCATCCTACTGACTGCACTGACTTAGGCTGCGATCACACACAAAATAATCCATTTTCAATCCACTTTCAGTCCACTTTCCAACTGGATTTTGCCAGTTCACACAGTAAAATTCAGTACTGAAAGTGGACTGCAGCCTGCAGACACCTTTGCAATTCTGAAACAGGGTGGTGGGTACAACTGCAAAACGGCTGTCATAGGAGAGGGAGCCAAACACACAACGTCAGGACTGAGAACATGCATAACTCTGGTAGCAACTCTTCAACATTTCAGGCAGGAGCTCTGTTTAACAGAATGCTTTTTTTTTTTAAAGGAACATATTGAAGCTATTTTCTTGTATACACACAGCTTATGTTCAATCATACAGTAAAGATTCTTGTGTTGTGATGGCAGCTACTGCCGAAGAAACTCTTTTTTAAAAAATCTGCTCAGGCAATCACATGTCCAATGGCTAATCAGAGCAGAAGCCCCTCTTGGCACCATTCACTTTCTAACAACACTTGCTGGGCCCCAGAAAAGATATCAGTGGGTGCCATGGCACCCACAATCACCAATTTGGGGAGCCCTGACTTCGGCAGAGGGATCCACCTTGAGTCTAAGTGAGAAAAGTAACATAATAAATAAACATAATAAATAACATAAATGGGGGGGATTATTTCCCTTTTGTGGGAAATGAACCTATGGGTCTGTTCCATTTTCCTTGTGCCATTTTCCCCCATCACAATGAACACATCTTACAGCATTTAGAGTCAGTTGCATAGAAACTGCAAAGAAAACACACAAACTGGTGTAAAAATGCCACACAAATGCCTTCCTTGACATAAAACAAAACAAAGAATCAAGGACGGCAACAGAAATAACAGAAAACAAGACAATGTATGAAACAAAGAAATGAAAATGGTCATATCAGCTGACCCCAACTTGAAACCTATTGACTTGAAACCTATTTTATCTTTGCCTTCCTCCTCTTAGCAGTCCCTAAGAAAGAAAGCAGAAGAGCCTGTGGAAAGGCCACTGGATTCTCTAGCAGCACCTCAGACTTCATCCATGTTCTGCTGTTCTTTTCCTTGCTCTTGTTTGATTATATATCAACCTTTTCTGTGCCCCACTTGTCTGTATCTTTCCCCTTCCTGATTCCCTCTTTCAGGTATATCATGAATGTCCTGGCTCGTTCCTGATGATTACTTGACTCGATTTCATCACTAGCTCAGGATCACCTAGCAAGTTTCATGGTTAAGCAGAGACATGAAGCCAGGTTTTGCCAGTCCTGGTCCCATGCTATTACCACTATAAGTTGTGCTTTCTTCCTCTCCTTCCAAGTAGCAAAGGAAAGGCTGGGGGACCTGTGTTTGCTGCTGGCCCGCCTTTTGCTCACCTCTTGGAAAGTACTGGAGTCAGGAGGCCGGTGGTAGTGATTTCAGCATAGCAAGTTTATTTCAGGTCCAGATGAAGCATAAGCAAATGGAGGTCAGGGGGCCTGCTTATATACACAGGTAAGCCGCACCTTGCCCAAACAAGGCAGTTGGATAAGGTAATTGAATAAGTCAGCAACCTGGATGGGCCGGTCCAGAAGGTCCTCTAGGAGGGTGATATGGTAGGCGGGAGTTGGATCCGGTTCGCAGGCAGGCAGCAGCAGGTGACTCAGGGTGTCAGCGTGCCCCATGGACTTGCCAGGGCGATAGACCAGCAAGTACTGGTAGCCGGAAAGGAAGATGGACCACCGCAGGACTGGGGAGACAACACCTGGGGTGTCTGGCAGTTTGGGACGAGGAGGCCCAGGAATGGTTTGTGGTCGGTGGCAACCATGAATGCCTGGCCATACAAATAGTCATGACATTTTTTGATGCCCGCCACAAAAGCCAGTGCCTCCTTGTCGATCTGCGCATAGTTGCGCTCTGCAGATGACAAGGTTCTTGAATAATAAGTGACTAGAACCTCCTGGCCATCGGGTAAGCGATGCCCCAGGATCACTCCCACCCCGTATGAGGAGGCATTGCAGGCCAGGATGACAGGGAGGGACTCGTCAAAGTGGGTGAGCACAGCATTAGATGTAAGCAAGTCCTTCATGGCCTGAAAAGCGGCCGCATGGCAGGGGCTCCAAGCCTACTTAGCTTTCTTGTCCAGGAGCCGGTGCAGTGGCTCCACCACCACCGCCTTGTGGGGAAGGAATGTGTGATAGAAGTTCAGGAGCCCCAAAAATGACTGGAGCTCTGCCTTGGACTGAGAGGCCAGTGCCTCAGAGATAGCCTTTACCTTGTCTGGTGGGGGGTGGATTCCTTGGGTATCCACGACGAAGCTGAGGAACTCCATGGATGGAATGCTGAGCAGACATTTCTCCCTCTTGACCTTCAGACCAGCATCCTGGAAGCACTGGAGGATGGCACAGAGACGCATCGCAAAGGTCTGGACGTCTGGGGCCACAATCAGGACATCATCAAAAAAGGGCTGGACACCTGGCAACCCTTTCAACAACTGGTCCATTAATTCTTGGAATAATTCTGGAGCTACACTAACCCCAAATTCAAGTTGCTTTACCTTGAAGGCCCCCTTATGTGTCACGATGGTCTGGGCCTCGGCAGTAGCATTGTCCACAGGCAGCTGCTGATAGACCTGTGCCAGGTCCAGCTTTCCGAAGACCTTGGTGCTGGCCAGTGTAGCCAAAATGTGGCTGATTACGGGCACTGGGTAAGCATGCACCTGGAGTGCCATGTTTAATGTGCACTTATAATCCGCGCAAATGCAGATGTCTCCGTTGGGCTTAAGCAGAGTTACGATGGGAGTTTCCCAGCAGGCATGTGATATGGGCTCTAAAACTCCTTGCTCAACTAATTTGTCCAGCTCCTGTTTAATTTTAGGCCGAACAGCGAATGGAGGCCAGCAGGCTGGGATGCGGATGGGCCAGACTGTGGGGTCATGGTCCAAAGATACCGGAGGATATAGGAGCCTTGTGCTCTGTCAAAAACTGTGGGGAATTCTGCACAGATATCTTGAACGTCCAGGGTGTGGATACTGTTCACCCCCGTTACACCCAGTCCCAGGGGCCCAAACCAGGATAGTCCCAAGAAGCTTGTGAGGTTGCCTGCCACCACCAGAAGGTCCAGTTTTCCTTTAAAGTCCTTGAACTGGACCGTAAACTTGCCCAGCCCCTTGATCGCTATGGGATTTTTCTGGAAGTTCTGGAGCCGGAGCCCCAGGGGCTTCCATAAGCAGGGGGCCCCCTCTGGACACAGTTTCTGGAACGTTGCCTCTGAAATGATTGAGTATGATGACCCTGTGTCTAGTTCCAAAAGGCAGGGGGAGCCCTTGATGAGGATGGGGACCTTAATCTTATTGGGGGCATCCTGGGGCAAGTTCGTTACCTCGTGGCAGGGTGATGACGTTGTGTGAAGCTCAGCTGATTCTTGATGTGCGGCTAGGGAGCAGCGGTTGGCCCAGGAATGGCAGGCCCAGGCAATGTGGCTCTTCTTCCCGCATGACCGGCACTCAGTGTCTTGGAACTGAGAGTTCCAGCAGTCATGAGGATCACTGCAGCTGGCGCAAGACAGTGTGCCAGCCCAGAAAGTTGTAGAGGCTCAGGTGGCTGTCCTGGTGTCAGTGGGGCTGTTCCTCTTGACAGAAGGATGGGAGTTGGTACCTGGAGGACGGTGACAGACCTGGAGTGTGTTGTCCTCATCAGAGGGCTTGGATTCCAAAGATGCAGTGGTGTGATGGGTGGCCATGGAAGCGCCGGACCTGTCTTTCTGGGAAATCTCATAAGTGCATGCTGTTTGTAAAACCTTGGTCAGGGTGGTGTCAGGATTGGCCATGAGTTTTCTGCACATGTTGGGCTCCTGGACCCCCCATATAAAGGCAGAGAGGAGGGTGTCCTCCACCACCACAAACTCACAGCTGACAGCAAGCCAGCGGAGGTCAGCCAGGAACGTGGCCACAGACTCACCTTTTAGCTGGATACGGCTGAAGAACGTCACTCGCTGGGTGACTTTCGAGGGCTTGGGGGTGAAGTAGTCATTGAGGGCCCCCATGATCTCATCAAAGGACACCTCTGTGGGAGTGTGGGGAGAAATCAGGCTTCTTTCCAACTGGAGGGTGGCAACCCGGCAGTGCTCAGCAACCACAACTTGTGCTTCCCGGCATCCATGATCCCCTGGACATTGAAGAAGAAGCTGAGCTGGTCAGCCCACGCCTCCCAAAACTCGGGGCTGGAGGGGTCAAAGGGTGAGATCTGCTGTCCTGGAACAGTGGTCATCAGGACTCGTGGAGCAGTGGTGCGGAGAGCAGGATCCTCTGAAGTAGTGGCGATGCAGGGTGCTGGGGCCGAGCAGTGCTGGAGGCTGATGGATCTGGGCTCAATGCGGTGCTGGAGTCGGCCGGAGAGTCGCTCATCGGGATCCCTTCTTCATCACCACTGAAAAGTACTGGAGTTGGAAGGCCGGTGGAAGTGATTTGAGTATAGCAAGTTTATTTTAGGTCCAGATGAAACATAAGCAAATGGAGGTCAGGGGACCTGCTTATATACACAGGTAAACCGCACCCCTGACCTTGCTCAAACAAGGCAGTTGGATAAGGTAATTGAATAAATTCCAAGTTAATTGAGTACATTTCAAGGTAATCCCAGGATAATAGTTGAATAATCCTAGGGGCAGATAAGTCTCAAGGTAATTGAATAAGTTTCAAGATAATTGGATAATCACCGATTTAATCACAGAACATAACACCTCTATAACAGCCACCCGCAGGTGTTGCCTGAGCACCACCTTCCTGACCTTCAGAAGTAATCATAACCAAATAATTGTGGGAGTTACTAAGCCCATGGTGGGAGAAGAAAATAATCAATGCTTTTTGTATTTGGATGATGACATCTGAGCATTATTTGATGCCTTGCAATGTCTGTAAAAGAATCACATGATTTAATGGAAGGCAAATATCAGTTCTGAAGCAGGCATTACCTAGGCCTTGATCTCATGCCACACATATGTGCTGATTGCTGGGTGATTGACAATCAGCTCTAAGCACAATTTTAAAATCTTATGTATTTAAAGTATCTCCCTCTTGGTGTTTGAAAGAGCACAATCAGAAGAAGGGCTCCAATTCACAGCAGAAAATGACAAAAAGGCAAGGCCAGTTGCGACCAGTAAACTAATTTTTAATTATTATTTTTTATTTCATGCCAGTAAACTATTGACTGAAATTTTATTTTTAAGATATTCCTCAAATTCCTGACAGATCTGGAATCTCTGTGTACTTCCTCGAGGGAAACATGAAATAATATGAACCTATTAAACACAACACATTCATCAGAAAATTAAACTAGATCCAGTTTGAAAGTGATCTCACAACACACTCCTCCACAGCCATCTCCTACACAACAAGGTAAGCACAGGGAGCGATAATGTGTTCTAAAGTTGAAAGGCATACAGAATATTTTCAATAGCTTAAATGGCATGTAAACACTTGAAAGCTGATCGGAATTGCTGATCGGAATTAAGTGTCTAACAGCCATTTTCTCAGGAGAAAAACTCCTTAGGCTTGAAAAAATTGGCATTTTGTGCAACACACATCTAAAACTTAATGTGAACATTTAACAACTGATAAATGATGTTTACTTATCTTTGAAAATAGGACTCCACTTGCTATCAGAGCTGACAGAACTAGAGAGATAAACTTTGTACCACTGATAACAGAGAGAAAATGAGCACCAGGCATTTTTTCCCCATCCTCTTAACTTCAGGTATTTTTTTTAAAAAAATCGCCTTTTTGTTCATTTATTTCATACCTAGGTACAGATACCCAAGTAATAGCACTAATAATAGTATGTTCTTATTATTTATACAAAGCACTTTTTAAGTGTTTAAAACACTTCAGGAATATTGTTTTCATAGTCCTCAGGTAATTTTCTTTTATTATTCTATATTGCTGATACAAAGACAAGTCTGAGAGATGGTGGCTTGTATCCAAAGAATCATCAGCCAATTTCCACTTGTGTATGGGGGATTTCCCATTCACCATTCTCCTTGTGGGAGGGGGAGAATCAGCAAGAATGTGTTCTGCTCAAGCCAGGGATTCTCTGGGTCCAAGCCAATGGTTTCTGGTGAGCTCCTCCTATGTGTGGTAACAATTAGGAGGGCTGAATCCACTGCCACTTGCTCCTTTAAAATTCACAGAAAATTCACAATGGTCCAATTCTTCACAGTCATTCTTGCCAAGTATTTAAAGGGGAAAGCAAGGTGCTTCTTTTTATAAAGTTATGAATATGGTTGCCAGCCATTGGCTGGCAATGGGTGGGCGTCTGGGAGGCAGAGACACTGGGGAAGGCACCATTGGCTGATGTTAATTTAAAAAACTTTTTCCTCCCACTGGCCACTGGAGCAGCAGCAGGAAGTACAATCCAGGGGGACGGGAATCCTCTCCCCATGGAAATATGGCAACCCTAGGTATGAAGGAGATGCTATTACTACTGATGCTGTAGGGGTGTATGTAATACTTCTGTGTCTTTGCCTGGGCACAATATTTAGTGAAAGAAGCTACCTGTATACAAATGACCCTGAATTTTGGTCCCATACCCAACTTTTGTATGTGTGAATAGCACAAATATCTAATATGGATTCTAACATTTCAAAGTCTCATACTACTGCTGTAAGGTTGTTACTGCTGTGTTAATTTTCTTAGCTTCTCACTGTAGAAAAGAGGCTGGGATGTAGGATGGCAGACAGCTGTTCACAAATAAAGTAAAATAAAATAAACCTTGGGCATGAATTAATCGTAGTTCTTTGAACCCAGACCTAAAGTCGCTGCACACTGAAAGGCAATTTTTCTATTGTAAAAGCAGGAAAGAAGATGGAATGGTCTCTTTGGACAGGCATACAGGATAGACATTTGTGGGCATGGGAGACAGAGACACACACACACACACACATACATACATACATACATACTTACATACATGCATACATACATACATAAAGCTAAAGGTTTCCCTTGCTCAAAAGCCAATCAAAATCCGACTATAGGGGGCAGTGCTCATCTCTGTTTCCAAGCCAAAGAGCCAGCATTGTCTGAAGACTTTTTCCATGGTCATGTGGACAACATGACTAAATGCCGAGGTGCACGGAATGCTGTTACCTTCCCACTGAAGCAGTACCTATTTATCTACTTTCAATTTCTTGCTTTCAGACTGCTAGGTTGGCAGGAGCTGGGGCCAGAGATGGGAGCTCACTCTGCCACCCAGGACTCAGGTTTCAAACCTTCCGGTCTATAGCTCATCATCTTAACCTCTGAGCCACCATGGCCATACATACATACATACATACATACATATATATGTATGTATTTGTCTGAAGCAGTGTTTGTGTAAAAATGAATATACATAGATTCCATTCCTTACTTTCATTCCTAAGTATCCCGTTTGTCTGCTTGGCATGGAGGCATCTGCAATCCTGCATACTATTTAGGTATACTGAAATAATACTAAGCCACTCATTTCTGCTGTTTGTTGGATTATTGTTATTATTTGGTTGTCCTTAGCACTTGAATATATACTGAATAGGCGGCTCTGTCATGGTTAATTGACACAGATTCCATTATTTCAGCAACTGAATTATTGTTAAGCGTCATGTTGCTAAGCTTTGTGGTATGCCATTCTTTCATTATCATCGACGGGTCTGGTGTAACATGTGAGATGATGGATTTGTTCAAACCTGAATGATAATAATACACTTAGCTCAAATTGTTTAATACCAATTCTATTAGGGGCTGGAAAGATTATATGCAGACTGTGTTGCTCCATAACTTTATAATAAACCATTCCAGGGGCAATGACAGGATTTCTATAATAAGACCTTTATTGGCTTTTAAATTCAAAAGGGATTTTTTAAAACATCCATTTAATTGCATTTCTTTATGATTGCATGATCAATTCTAAGAATCCAACTTTTTTTAGTGTAATATTTTTACATCAAATAAACCTTATTGAATTAATCTTGAACCAGACAAAGGTTATATATTTCATCACCTACAGAAATGGTCTTTGTTGAAAAAAATCCTGGACTTACTATAGTAACAGAAACTGATAAAGCACACACTTTAAGCAGTGGCAGCATTTTAATTAATCGGCTAGATAAATATTTGACTGTCTCTAAATATTCATTTTTCACATAGCAGCTTTCAGTGGTCTCCAATATACAACGTAACTAATTCTTCTGCAATGTCCTCTGCTGGGAATGACAACAATAACAACAACTCCAATATAATGTATAAATAACAATAATGATAATGATAACAATGCAAGATATTTGACATGCTATCCCCATGGAGCAATTAATTTGAAAAATTTAATGGAGCTTTCTTTCCCTTCCCAAACTGATAGAGCTATGCAAAGGTTCTCCATCCCCCTATTAAAGTATTCTAATTAAATCAGTCATCCTATTCCCATCTGTTATTTAGTGCTCTCATGGAGAGAATGCTTTTGGATTCTCTCCAAGGCAGCCAATGTATTTAGCTCCCTTCACGGCTGGTTGGATACTGTACACAGGAGGATCTCACTCACTGTTAGAAATATATATTTTGGTGTTACATCACACACAAAAGGAATCCCTGGGCAATCAACTCATCATGAAAAACCTCTGCTTATCTTGAAAAGATGAACTAGATTTCTTCTCCTATTTCCCCTGGATATTATTGTGTATTTCCCCATCTATGATGCTGGAATCATTTTCATTCCTTTGGGAAGAGGTAACAAATTAGCTATTGGAGAATACGTTACACTCCCATCATGTTTAGCTTCAACTTCACTCTGGCTATGACAGGGGGCACAGTGCAGAATGTCAATGGAATATTAACGGGCAAAAAGTATTATGCGTGTGTGGGATGGGTAGCTCTTGAAGCGTACCATGAAACATAACTAAATGCATTTGAAGACACAAGGAAAACTGTGCTATCATTACTACTGTAATAACTATTTAACATATATTTTGCACAGGCTTTTTCTTGGTGCTGTAGAAATGAGAAGAACACCAGGATCTGTACCCAGGGGACTGAACAATTCCATTAGAAGGTCAACAATTGGGAGAAGAGATCTGTATCTGAGATCATTAAGGATGAATCATTTTGGAAATTACTAGGATGTCTTGGGGTGCTTTTATGTTTTTATAATTTTATCCTTTTCTGTTTTGCTAGCCACCTCAAGCAGGGCACTGAAAAGGCAGTATATAAATATATGAAGTAAACACAGTGCATTCACACATTATCTGTTAATCACTCAGTGACCACAGTGTGATAATGTGCACTTTTGAAACCACTGCTGTGGATCATGCAGCATGAACAGTGATTTCTTTCAACACAATATTTTCCCATAAAGGTATGTCATGAATTTGGGCTGAGGGTTAACCTAATTCTCACCAAGTGATGTGACATCAAACACATGTCAATCAAAAGTTGAAACCATGCCAGATGTATCTCATAAAACAGTCCATACTTTCTATATTCTGTTTGTGTTGTGGTTTTCATTTGTGCAAGACAGGATCTCCCCCCTCCTCTCGTGTCCCCCCCCCTTTTATAGCAATGTTATGTGCTTCAGGTGCCACTTCTGTATACTAGAATAGAAATAATCCCTTAGGTAGCATATGACATTTTCCTGATACTTGTAAAGAACAATCCCCTTACAAGATTACATACTTCAGATGATCAAGTGGTTGATTTCCCTTTCATAGATACAGCCTAGAGGTATGGTAGGAACAGTGCCAATGGCAACAGAATGTTTTCTGCTAGAGATTAGTCCCATGTGGGATCTGTGAAAATGTGGGACTGGATTTGCACACACACACACATACTGCACATCAAGGGGATTGCAATTCAAGCTGGATATCAATCACCACAGAAACAAATAAAAGTGGATGTTCTTTTTATCAGCATTTTTGTTAAATAAGAGGACACCACCTGAAAACCTCACCTGAAACGTGACACACATTCAAGGAGGTATCATTAGAAATCCAGCCTTGTTTTGTTTTTCAGTCACACAGTCGAGTCTGACTCTCCACCACGCAATGGACCACATCATGCCAGGCCCTCCTGTCTTCAGCCATCCTCTGGAGTTTGCTCAATTTCATGTTCATTGCATCAGTAACACTGTCTAGCTATCTCATCCTTTGCTGTCCCCTTCTTCTGTTAACCTTCAATCTTTCCCAGCATCAGGGTCTTCTCCAGGGAGTGCTCCCTTCTCATTGGGTGGCCAAAGTATTTGAGCTTCTGCTTCCGCATCTGTCTTTCCAGAGAACAGTCAGGTTTTGATTTCCTTTAGGATTGACTGATTTGATCTCCTTGCAGTCCAAGGGACTCTCAAGAGTCTTCTCCAGCACCATAATTCAAAAGCATCTATTCTTCAGTGCTCGACCTTCCTTGTAGTCCAACTCTCACAGCCATTACTACTGGGAATACCATTGCTTTGACCTAATGACTTGGAAGCAAGCATGATGAGGACCAGAATTATTTAGTTGTTAGAATGATGGACAAGGATCCCGGACACCCACACCTGAATCCCTACTCTGAATTGCTGGGTGACATTGGACCAGTCACAGCCTAATCTATCTCAAAGGGTTGTTGTGTAGATACAAATGGAAAAGGAGAATGTGGCAAATGCCTTTTAGGTCTCCATTCAAGAGAAAAGTGAAATATAAATGCATTTAGTAAATAAGAAAGTAAATAAATAGTTCTACTGATTTCAATTGGCCATTTCATGCTATAAAACTGAGCCTCTCTTAGCTCCCTCTTCTCACCTATATTATACTTACATATTCATTTATTTATTTATTTTTTAAAAAATTCTATGCTGCCTTTTTACTTAAATAGGGTCCCCAAGGTGGTGAGCATCACAACATTAAAGCATTTAAAATATTAAATCAGCATTTGAAATAAGGAATACATACAATATTTAAACTATTCAAGAAAAAAAATTGGCCCCACTACCAAGAAGGTCCTTTCTCAGGTTGCCACCCATTTAGCGTCAGATGGTGGGGACACCCAAAGCAGAGCCTCCAAAGATGACCAGAGTGAATGGGCAGGTTCATATGGGAGAAGATGAACCTTCAGGCATTGCTGGCCCCAAGCCATATAGGGCTTCAAAGGTCAATACCAGCACCTCGAATTGAACCCAGAAACAAATCGATGTGGATAGAAAAATACCGGAGTGATACAGTCCTTACAATCCACTCCAGTCAACATTCCAGTGGCAGCATTCTTTACCAACTGTAGTTTCTGGACAGTTTTCAGTGACAGCCCTATCTAGAACACACTGCAGTAATCTAATCTAGATTTTAGAGAAGCCTAAAAGCTGTTTTTAATGTGCATGGAAGTTGAAAGGATCCTTCCACCCCCACTGCTAAAGCAGTCCTATATCAACTAGTTCCTTTGTCTTTTGATTGTAATAGGAGATTATTTGTACCTTATATAGGTTGACCTCTGAAGAAGGCTCCATTGGGCCAAAAACTGTTAGGTCACTATTGTTTCCCTTGTGCATATGTCACTTTTATTGCGTTATGAGGCTTTAGTTGGGCCCTCATATGTTTTTTTTAAAATAATTTTTATTGAGTTTTTTTTTGAAGTAATATTCAATGATGATACATACACAGAACAGTATAAACAGTATGAAAAGCAGTATATTAACATCAACTGTGCTAAATTGTCAACTAGAGTAGTTTAGTAGCTATAACCATATTGTAACCTGTATATTAAGGAATATGTAAAATGAACTAGTGCAAAGAAGTATCATTGTGTGTCCCTTTTAACTACATTTTAACAATATCACAACTAGGCATTGCAGCAAAGATAAAGAAGTAGTGTTTAATGGTCTAGTAACTCCAAATATATAGGATTTTGAGGCTGGGAATCCGATGCTGATATGTATTTCATAAATGGGGACCATTTCCCCACAAAATTGGATGTTTTAGGGTAGATGTCTGACTGAAGTAAACGGTCTGTGATTTTTTCTAGAATAAGATGGTCCCATACTTTATTTAGCCAGTTGGTACATGAAGGAGCCTTGTCTGATTTCCATTTATAGGCTATCCATGTTTTAGCAGCTACTATTAGACTGGTGATCAGGTCGTGACTGGTTGTTGGTATGTCGTTTGGTTTCCAGATGTCTAAAAATAGTAGGGTTGGGTCTAGTGGTATATCATAACCTGTGATTAGTTTTATTTGAATTAGAACATCCTGCAGAAAGATCTGATGTGTCTACACTTTCACCAACAATGGGCAAATGTTCCCACTTCTCCACATCTTTTTCAACATAGAGGGGAGTGAGTTGATGTTATTTTTGAAAGCTTCTCTGCTGTGAGGTACCACCGGGTTATGATCTTGTGGATCTGTAGTTTTGTTGGGATAACAGGCAATTTCATTAACTTGGATGTCAAGACTTGAGTCCATTGTTGATCAGTGATGGCGATCTCGCAATCTTGTTGCCACTTGTGCTGATGTCTCATAGGTTTAGTTCCACCTTAATGGATCAAGATGTTGTATGTTGCCATGATCAAACCTTTGGAATTTTATTGAGTAGGATCGATGGTTTTTTTTTGTTTTTTTTCAAAACAAGTAAGTGGTTCCTTTAATATTGTAGCTATACCAAGTTGTCAAATCATGTGATTTAGTTGGAGATAAAAAAATGGGATATTTTCTTTTAATTTTTGTTCCAGATACAGCTTTGGTTGTAAACCTTCTTTAGTTGAGACTTTTATTAAACAAGACATGTTTGCTCATCTCCAGTTGTTGCCCAAGGCATTGTCATTTCCAGGGGGAAACCAGGGTTGGAAAAGAAAGGAGGAAAATCTTGAGTATTTTGGAACTAGGAGTGATCTGCAAGAGCCCCAATTTTTCAAGATTGCTACAAGAATCAAATTGTTTTTTATTGTGGATGGGTGAGTACTTGGATTAGTCCATATAGCTTCCTGAATTGTGAGTATTGATAAGAAGGGAATTAGTGGTTTGACCCAATCAAGTTGATCTCCACTACATAACATCTTGATTATGGGTATCAGCTGACTCATCTTGTAATATATTGTTAGGTCCAGATAATTTAGACCACCTTTTGTAGTGCACCTTCTGAGAGTCTGAAAGCATGTTCTTGGGCATTTGCCTTGCCATAAGAATGAGTTGAAAGTCATTTGCCATTTTTTTTTAGTACATTTATTGGCAAGACAATTGGCATCATGCAAAATAAGAACAGCAATTTGGGCAGTATAAAAGACCTGATAAGATGTAATCTGTCTAAAAAGGCCAGGTGAGTTTTATCTCATTTTCTTAAGACTGATTTGATCTCTTGAAACTTAATTTGGTGGTTTGAATCAAAAAGATTGCTCAGTTTTCTAGGTAGGTTGATTCCTAAATATGGAATCATATTATCAGCCCATTGGAATTTGTAGTTGCTTTTGAGGTTCAGTTTGATGTCTGACAAGATGTTCAGAGGCATTATACAAGATTTGGATTGATTTACTTTGAGACCAGAGAATGAGCTAAATTTTGCTAGTACCTGTTGCAGATGTGACATAGATGAGACTGGATTGGATAGATATATGAGCATGTCATCTGCAAATAAACTCAATTTGAAGATGTTAGGTCCAATAGAGATTCCTTGAATGTTTTGATCTTTTCAAATTTTGATTGCTAATGGTTCAAGGGCTATGGCAAATAAAATTGGCAATAATGGGCAACCCTGTCTGGTGCCTCTGCTCAGCTTTATATCTCTGGAGGTTGTGCCATTTATCTTGACTTGTGCAGTTGGTCTTGCATATATTGAGGAGATAGCTTGGTGAAACTTGGGTCCAAATCCCATGTGGTAGATTAAAGTGATCAGATACAGTGTTTCCAAGGAACCAAACGCTTTCTCTATGTCAAGCAATAAGAGTAGTGAGTCTTATTTTGATCATTCACTAGAAGAGATGGTGTTTAAGGTCTTGTAGATGTTGTTCATTAGATCTCTGCCAGGCATAAAGCCAGGCTGGTTTTGGTGAATATACTGAGTCACAAAGGTGTTCAATCTTTTAGCCATTATTTCAGCAAATATTTTATAATCTTGATTCAGGAGTGAGATTGGATGGAACGAGGCCGGATTTGTAGTGTCTTTCCCTCATTTTGGAATTGTTATTATAGAAACTGAGTTCCATGATGGAGGCATGTGTCCTGAAGTGAGTATGACATTACAGGCTTCAGCTAGTGGTGAGGCAATTAAGGTCGCAAACCTTTTGTAAAATTCCAGAGGATACCCATTTGGGCCTGTTGATTTGTTTTTTCAAGCTCTTGATGATATCAGTGACTTCCTGTGGCTCTATTGGTTTCTCTAGGAGGTCTCGGTGGGAGTCAGACAGCTTTTTGATTTGCAAGTTCGATGTTAAGTAGGAATGGATATCTTCAGAGGATGGATTATTAGAGGTGTAGAGGGACTGATAAAAATCAGCAAAGATTTTATTTATTGAAGCAGAGTCTGTCACAGATGACAGAGTCCATGTGTAGTTTTCCATTTAGATCTTTGGCCGCCATCACGTGTTGCAATGATAAAAATATCATCTTTTGTCTTTAACACACCAAGACAGAAGGTGCAAAGATTTTGGTGAATTAATCGAATATTTTTGTTTTACATACAATTGGTGTTGTTGAATCTGTGTGCTATCAAGAAGTTCTAATCGTTTACACTCAGATAAGAGTTCCTTGTAGGTCTTTTTACTGCCTGTAGCTTTGTGGTTATTTTTCAGAAACGAGATTTTTTTTTAATTCATTCATTTTTTAGTTCTGACTTTTTTTTTCCAGATGCGGTGACATAGAAATGAGATGTCCCCTGAGTACAGCTTTGAAAGCATCCCAAATCATTGAAGGAGATGTTTCAGCCATACAGGTTTTTTTATGTATTGTTGGATTTGTTCCTCTATGGATGCAGTGCATTCCATATTGAAAAGTAGTGATTTGTTGAGAGACCAAGATTTCATTGTGGATTGATCAGAAAATAGTTGTAATGTGCAACTTACCCATGCATGGTCTGACCAGGTGATAGAACTAATATCTGAATCAAGGATTTTGTGGACCATTGTATTGGATACAAGAATATAGTCTATACATGTGTAAGTTGTGTGTCTTGCCAAATAGAATGTGTAGTTCCCATCTGTGGGATGTACTTGTCTCCATACATCAGACAAATGAAATTGTTTTAGAAGGTCAGTTAAATCTGTTGCTTGATGAGTTGCTTGGTGTGTGACTCTCTGTATATGAGAGTGATCAAGATCAGGATTTGCTATAAGGTTGAGGTCTCCCCCTATGATAACTTCTCCCTCTTGAAATGAATCCAAAGCAGTTATCGTGTCTGTCAGGAATGATACTTGTGAAGTGTTAGGTGCATAGATCTAGTGTGACCATTTGATCTTCTAGAAGACCTTTGATAAGTAATGACCTTTTGATCAACTTTTGATGCTTGGTGCTGAAAGCAAACTTTGCGTGTTATCAAGATTGCGACCTCCTTGACTTTGAAGTACCCTTTAGAGTGAAATTGTTGCTGTATCCATTTGGCTTTGAGTTCTTGCTGCATTTGAGAATGTAGATGGGTCTCTTGAAGAAAGATCACATCAGAATGAGACTTGGCTAAGTACAACAAGACCCTCTTATGCTTGACTAAATTGTTAAGGCCTTTCGCATTTTGTGATAGAACCTTCCTGGAGGTATTCATTATGACTAGAGATTTGAGATGTTAGCAGTTTGAAATAAGCTTTAGTGCAATACTAGTTGTAAGTTTGTCTCTCTCTGGTATTGAGAGGGACAAGATTAGAAGGAACAGGTTACCCTGTTTTACTGGAAGAATATATGTTTTATTGTGCTACAAAGTAGAAACCCTTAAGTAAGTACCGTTAAGCAATAATAAAGTATGTTCTACCAGTGCAAATTATCAGAGTAAGATATACACTATAAAACTTTTGTTTGAGTACACTATATGAAAGGTGTGCACTTTAGAAATATCCAAGAAATAGTATAAGATTATTTCATCAACATTTTAAATGTTTATGGTAGTATTTTTAATCTGGTGTAATTAACAGTTTAATTAATCAATTCGACTATTTATTTAAGTTGATTGTGTTAGTGGTTCTGATCAAATATAATTAACTGCTTAATTAATCAATTCAGCAACTTATTAGAAATGATTGTGATAGTGATTCTTATTAATTAAATTTAAGATCTTAATCAGTCACTCAATTATTTTAAAATATAAGAATAAGCACTAAATAATTGATTTGACCAAGTGATGGTTTAAAAAGCTAATAGGTGGATTACAATGAAACTAATACACCAGTCTAAAAGCTTTTTCCAATTGAGGTTATTAATTTAAATAAATTTAATTTAAAGTTACACTAGAACTAAAATTTAACCACATTTTTTAAAAAATGACAATTTGTGTAATATCTATAGACAGTTGGTGTTTATTAATAAACAGAATATAATTGCTGTAGTATTGAAAGGCTATAATGTTAGTGCAAAAATAAGAAAAAGAAAAGTAAAACAAATTTAACAGTCTTACTTAACCTTGCTAATTTTAATTTTAGCTTAACAGAGTGTTCTCTGAATAAAAAAGATTGTCAGCCAAGGAAATGTAAATTCAAACTAGAAATCCTCCCCCTTCCTCCAAACCTGTTATGAAGCAAACTCTATGAACATGTAACATATTGAACAATAGCTTTCATGGGCATCAAATTCTTAAACTAGAGTGAGTTAGGTAAACTTGTAGCATTAACACATTCAATGTAACAGAGCCTATTCTCAGATTTAAATAGACAATCTTATTATATTATTATGTCAGAAACCCGGGTTTATTTCAAACATGTTTTACAACCATTTTGTTGTCTTTGATTGGCGAGAACATCCTCTTCCTTTTCTGGGATAGTTTATTTCTCTCCATTTGTATTGGGATATTCAAGTTTTGTAGGAGTCTGTTGCCAGCTTCTAAATCTTCAACACAGTAGAATCTGTCATCATGGGCAATTTGAAGCTTTGTTTGCTAGAACCATCTGTAGCATATTTTCGCCTGTTGGAGCGCTTCTGTGACTGGCTTCAGCTCTGTTTGACTGGCTAAACCATCCGTAGAGAGGTCTGGAAATACAAGGATCTTGCTTTGCTGGAAGAATAGAAAACCTTTGATTCTAGCTGTTTCCAGTATTTTTCATCTGGTTCTTGAGTCAGGGATAGTTATCAGAATGTCTTTGGGGCCCCAGCAAGCTGTGATTACTGATGTTATTCTATCTTCTAATTGCAGTTCTTTACCTAACCATTCTGCCACAAAGCTTCTCAAGTTGACATTTTCATTTGATTTTTCTTCAAAACCTCGAAGTTTGAGGTTGTTTCGGCGGGCTGAGGTTTCTACCACTGCAATGCGCTCTCTCAGATGCCATTTTCTGAGCACAGCATTCTTTTATCTAAGGTCTAATGAGCACTGACATAGATTCAAGAATTCATTTTCCATATTGTCTAATCTTATCAATAGATCCCTGACAGGCTGCGGTGTGACAGGATGAAGATTAGAGCTCTTATCTGTCACCATTTTGTCAGTTTCACTCACTTCACCGTTAGTTTTTTCTATGTCTTTTTTATCGGTAAAGAAGTCTTTTATGTTTTTTTGACTCCCCAATGTGGATGCCATTTTAGTTAGGTTATGTCTGCCCATCTGCTATGGATCTAGAACTTAGCTTTTCAGATGATTTGATAGTTTAGAGGAAAGGAGGGTGTGGAGCTGTCAATTCAGGCGTCCATTACTAATGGTGCCGGCGCCACACACCCCATTTTTAAATGTTTCTGTAATAAATACATATATTTTTCTTATAATTAGTTTACATTGTTTTCTAACTAACCTTCTAAGTACTTGACTCAACTTTATTGGGTTAAGTTGCCCCCCCTTTTCATCCCAAACCAAAATACTGCTTCCAATGCCTTCTGGTGGTGAAATTAGGAATTGTAGGGGGGAAATTTATACAAGTCTACACATTCAAGCAAAGCAATGTCAACACAACTGTGCTAACGCAACAGCGCCACCTAGTGGGTGGAAACCAATATAGCAATTTTAAGGACTGAAGGATCTAGACCTGGGTGACAACACCCCCTTCATCCAACGAAGCCTTGGACTGAGTTGGGACCTAAGAAGGGACACCTTCACCTTCAGAGTGCCAGTTCAAGAGAAGTTCACAAGACAAGGCATTTTGTCAATGATTAACAGCCTGTGTAATCTCAAAGGCAAGGGAATCAGGAGAACTCATCTCCTTTTTCACAACATGAATTACTTAGCAGACTAAGAGCATCAAAGATGCACCCTGTCAGCCATCACAACTAGGTTGTGAGTAAACTCATCCTTTGGATGCTGGGGGGCTAAATAAAATATGTTCTCTGAGTGTAAGTAATTGAGCACTGATAACTTAGCTGCAAGAGGTACAGCTCCTGGCTGCTGCCTCTGGCTAGCATATGAAGGCTTGGAAATGTAGCCTGATTTAGACGACAACTTGTCTTGCACTAGAAAAATGAGCCATTCAATATGGTGTGAAGCTGATTGTATTAAGAACTTGTTACACAAAACGTATAGCTGGGAACATTTATATACCTTAGTCAGCTCCTATAGTTCTCAGGTTGGGAATGCGAACTACAAAAACCAGGTCAAGTACAATGTCATGGAACACCCTCTTGATGGGCACTTCTCTGCTTTGGAATATACATCCTGACTTAGCTCAGTGGTTTCATTTTCAATCTGGCCCTCTTGGGACTTGTATCTAACCCCAGTCTACCTACCACCATACAATGGCGTTGTGGTTGTTTTCATTGTGATCATACATTGCCCAGCAACCTTTGTGGCTGAGTGGAGTTCTGAATTTGAGTTCTACGGCTGCTTTACCACACCAGCTCTGAGCAAACCCAATAGTCCAGGGGTGGGCAAACTTGCTCAGCACAAGAGCCACCTAGAACAGGGGTGGCCAAACTTGCTTAACGTAAGAGCTGCATAGAATAAACATCAGATGTTTGAGAGCCACAAGACATGAACAAATATTACCTGCTTTTATTGGAAAATAAGCAAATTTGCTTTTTATTAACATTAAATGAGACTGCCAAAAATAATAACAAAAGGGATAAAAGCTGATATTGATAATGATATTAATTTGTCCAATGATATTTGTTTGCTAATGATATTTAGCTTCCCCAGCCGCCCTGCCGGGAGTCACATAATATATGTGAAAGAGCCGCATGCGGCTCCCGAGCCACAGTTTGCCCTCCCCTGCAATAGTCCAATTAGTCCAGTAATGTTAAGCCTGAATAATTGCAGTGTTCAGCACAGAAAGCAGTGTTTGACATAATATCCTCCTGCATCCCATGGTCAAGAAATATTTTTCTTCCCTCTAGTCTGGCACTAGTATGACAATTATTTGAAATATAAGCTTCTATTTTTCAGTGGGGGGGGGGGAATTAATTCTGGGGTGATCTTAGTTATCAACTCTTACATTTTCTTTCTAGCTGAAACATATTCTGTTGTATAACAACAACAACAGCATTGATATTGATATTCATTATTGTTCATTATTGCTTTTCAGGTGTGGTCTAGGCAAAATTTCCCTTGGCAAAATTGCAAGATAAAAACATAAACAAACAAGGTTTGCTGACTTTCTGGATAAATCCCAAGTGAAGTATCTTTTGACAGCAAAGGTAAATTACTCTGCTCTTGACTGGTTGTTGAAATAGAAAATTCATAGACAATACCCTACTGTATTCCTAATATATTTAATTACTTCAAAGGCACTCAAATACTATCATGGTTACTATGCCAGAAAAATCAACTCTGGATCGATGAAGACCTCAGAGATGTGACCCCCATGTCATTCTGTAAGCAGCGTCAGTTGCCTCTCTCTCTTCCACACTAGAGCTGGCCAACTGGTATCATCACATGTGAATGGGCCAGATAACTCCCCTGCAAGTTCCACAAGCTGCCAGACCTCGTTTTACTATGTGCAATCACTTATCAGGCAAATGATGCAGTGAAGGGATCCAAAGGCCAGGTTAGGTTTTTATCATTCACAAGCCATTCATCACACAAATAAAGTCAGTTCTCACTAGATGCCTTCATTTAAAGAGAGGGAGGAAGGCAAAATATAGAATTACTCCTTCAGGAGATGCTGGGTGTTCTTAATGGAGATTTTTTTTAAAAAAAAATATCTTCTAACTGTATGAAAATTACTATGCTTATGCAATTGTATAAGTACTATCCAGATGGAATTATGACATCCCTAATTATAGTAAAATTACTACATGTTTCAAGCAATGTACACATTTGAAATGTTACCTACCTGGTAAATATAATAATATTTCTTTCTAAGAGGAGAATCCATGTAAAAGCTGAAGTGTGATTTTTCTCCCTACAGTTTATGATTAAAAAGTAAGTAATGTTAAGAAGTTACTCAAGTCCCAGCTGAAACCACATTTTACTTTAGGTTCAGACATAATTTTGAATCCTCATTATCAGCTGTAGGGAAGACTTTGTAAGCACACCAGGGAGTCTGTGGCAAATGCAGTTTAGGCCTTTCAGTTTGCAGGTCATGTGGAAAAGAAATTTCATAAACAGGAATACTGAGGCCCGCACCATATTCAAAAAATGATATTTCTTTTAAGTATGTATATCTCCATTAAGAGCTCCCTGGCATTTCCAGGAGAGGTAATAGCAGCCCAAACTCAAATCAGCTCATGGAACCAGTCTGATGAAAAGTTCACCACATGTCTATATTATCCTCTCACAATACAGAAAAATATCTTCCCAATGGGGATTGAATTGGTTTAGTAAAGACCTATTCCCATAATCGTTTGAGCCTGGGGCATCTGCGGTTTTTCATCAACCTCTCTGACTTTCAGCTGCTCTGTAATGCATTGAGCCAGTCACATAGCACAATGTGCTTTTCAGCAGCATGGTGAAAATTCAGCATGGACTGATGAAGGGCATAGTCTCCAAGGACAGTGCCAATAGATTCAGGCACAAGTCCAATATCTATCAAGAGTAATGAGCTGCAGTTGGGCTACATGGCTGCAGTTGGGCTACATCACTGCAATAACTTACTGGTTTGTGGATCTTTTGTGCCATTTTTATGTCCTTGTCTTGTTTTTAAATGGCTTGTTTTGTTTTTCTCTTGATTTTATGGCATGTTCTCATTCATAAGCCACCTCAAGAAGGACTTTAGGGAGGTAGTGTAAAAAATTTCCTTGGTGAACAAAATAAAATAAGGGATGGCCTAACTGCGATCCAGATAGCAAACATCTAATTGTTGAAGGGACATTTCACACAACCACTTTTGAAGTGAAAGTGTCACTACATTGTGGGTAGCCATGCTAGTCTGTAGTAGAAGAACAAAATTCAAGTCCGGTAGCACCTTAAACACCAACAACATTTCCCAAGGTATAAGCTTTCATGTGCCAAAAGCCCACTTCATTAGATATTGATCGTTATTTATTCATATATTTTGTACCACAGTTTTCTTCCCAATGGGGACACAGAATGGCTTACATCATTCTCCCTTTTACACAAGTGTATCACAAAGTGACCTTTTACTCACAAAACCTTGTACACTGGACAATTCCATTGGTCTTTAAGGTGCTACTGGATTCAAACTCAGTTCACTACACAAGTAGTTGTTTGGGGCACCACTACGAACCAAGGGTGCTTACACTCATGCTACCACTGCAAGACACCACATCCTTATTTATTTATACATTTTGTACCACACATTTCTTGTCAATAGGAACACAAAGTAGCTTCCATCGCTGTTCATTTTACCCTTACAACAACAATCCTGTGAGCTAAGTTAGGTTGAGAGAAAACGACTGGCTGAAGATCACCTGGCAAACTTCTTGGTAAAGTGGGCATTTGAACACGGGCCTCCCAGTTCGCAGTCCAACTGCTACACTATTACTATGCCCTGATCTGATAGCCCAGGCTAGCTTGATGATGTCAGATCTTGGAAGCTAAGCAGGGTCGGCCTTGGCTAGTATTTAAAATGGTGACCTCCAAGGAACACCAGGGTATGATGCAGAGGCAGGCAATGACAAATAGCTCTGAAATAGCTCTTGCCTTAAAAACAAGTCTAGCTCACTACCTAGTGGTGCATAATGCTGAAAGAGCTAGAACATCTGGCTGCCAGACAATCTTAGGATCTCCTGGCTATACTATACACGATGCCATACAATAATAATAATAATTACTACTATACTTTAAAAAGGTTTCTAGCATGATTTTGTGGAGTCATAGATATGGAAGGAATCTCTTAATGTGTTGAAGAAGAATGTGCCATTGAGTCACAACTGACCCATGGTGACCCCAAGCATGGAACATTCAAGGCAAGAGATGAACAGAGATGGTTTCCCATTGGCTTCTTCCACAAAGCAACTATGGATTTCCTTGCTGATCTCCCAGTCAAGTACTGGCCATGGCCAGCCCTGCTTAGCTTGGGAGCTGATGGTTCAGGCCAAACTGGCTATTTGGACCAGTGTCATAATGTAGTGACCCCTGTCAGAAATGGTTGCATATATGACAAAATATAGATTGTGTTGAATCTTAGCAACATATAGGGTTGTTGCAAGAACTGACATTTGACATTTCAATTTCTCCAATATGCTAAACCAGCATTACTTCTTTTGTATCTTAAGCCTATATAACAGATGTGATTTTTTTCTGAGACTGCTACATGATGGTTTCAATTTTTTGTTCTCCAGTTTCTTGTTGGAAAATTGATTGAAAAACAAGAGACCAAAGACAACAAGCAAAAGATTTATGTGGAAAGAAAAGCTAAGTAATTCCTATTAAAGTATGATACTTGCATCCCACTAATCGGCTTCTAAGTATGGAAACTAAAATGTATATCATTGGGGGGCTACTATGCATTTCCTTTTTTTGTTATTGGAGATTAATCCCAGCAAATTAATACAGTGTTCAGAATGATCTCTGTTAAGCAAAGCTGATCTGGGGGAAGAGTGTTTATAACTCCAGCCTTCATTCTAAATCTGAGAAAGTGACTACATAAATATTGTCTGACAGTGACCTAATTAGAATCATTTGCATGCTAATGAGACTTTGAAAGAGATAAGCAATAGCATGCTTGTAATAGATAATTAATTTGTGTTTCAAAATAAGCTGAGGCTCTTGAGCCACAATTCATACAAGTTTATTTTTTTTTCAAAAAAATGAGTAAGTCGCTTCACAAAAACGAAAGCTTGTAGTTTTCTTCTAATTCATTTCATTCTTTTGATAATGAAAGCAAAAAAAGTCCCTTCAGTTTTTGATCCTAAAATCAGTTTTCAGAAAGAGAAAACACTTCCATAAGTGTGAAAAAATCTTTATAATACATATCTCTTTATCAGGTATGACTGATTGATCTGAGGCTTAGCTTCAGTCTCTGATGGTTTGATTCATGATGGTAGCATGGCCAGGGATCCACCAGTACCTTCCCATTATTGATGCAAAGGCCTCCTGCTCAATGATAGCCATGGATGTGAGGAGGAAAATAGTGCTGGGTGACAGGAGGGTGAACTCTGCACTTAGTTCCAGGGATTAGTAGTCTAAAAAAGTTACAATCAGTATCACAGATCCTGTGTTTTCTGGCCCTGCTTGGAGACAGAGTTGAAAATGTAATAAAACAAAGCAAATGTGGCAACCACAGCCATGGGAGAAGCTCATTAGCTGTGATGCTAGGTGAGAGGTAGACAGCACCTCACTTCAAGAAGATACTGAGGTGATGGGGCTGGCTTTCAACCCCTAACTCTAAGAACCCATTCTCTCTCTCTCTCTCTCTCTCTCTTTCTCTCTCTGACTGACTCTGACCTTGAAAGGTGAGTGAAGCCTCTCTGAAACAGTGAAGTCACCCTAGCAAATCATTAGGAAAGAAAGGAGGCTTTCACTGAAGAAGCAGAAGGGTGAACAAACAAATTATCTTTCCTATTATATAAAGCCGTTTTAAAATTCCAAGGGGCAAGATTCCATGGGGTGCCAAAATCAGTAGGCTGGATGGACTGCCACTCAAAAGGGGGACCCTGGCCATTGGCTGCATTCTCTCCCTGCTCCCTACACACACACACATATACACACACATACACCAATAAAGGCTGGTCTGACCTGAGTCCATTGAAGTCAATGGGCTTAGGAGGATGAAACTTCCTCATGGCTACACTCCTATAAAATAGAAGTCTTCACTATGCCTTCTTACCTGGTACAAAACAGAGAAAGAATCACAGAATTCTCCAGTGACTTTTGCCATTAAAAGAAGGCATTGCACAGAAGTCTTGATCAAATCCAGGAGGAGGAAAAAAACCCTTCCCTTGTCAGTACAGATAGCTTTCTCATCTCTATAAATATACTTAGGGATGAGTTTGCTTCCATTTTCATCACCCTGCATGAACAAGCTGCTTAGCAGATCCCTATGGGGTTCTGTCTTCCATTCCCAACTGGCTGCAGAGTTGCCAACTCATGATTTTCTTGCAAACATCACAGTAGCTCATGTGGAAATCTCAGCTTTCATCTGGAAGAGGGGGGAGTTAATTTTGAACACTTGCATTTTCAGAGAAAAGCTTGAAAAACTTGTAGCTTCAAAAAGCTTGTAGCTCCAAAAGCCAAGAATCAAATGAAAGGAACTCTAAATTTACAACTAAAAAACTTCCAAGGTTTCCAAACCCGCTTCATAATTTCAGGGTTCAGAGGTTTGGGGTTTTTCTTGTCATCTGGAACTGGCATCTCTCAAGCGATGGAAAAATGCTTCACAAGGGTTCAGTCAGTTCCTTGGATTTAATTCACATCTTTACTAAGCTTTGACTGATTTAAATACATCCAAAAATCTTTCTGCTACCACAACCTTTACCTCATTTCACATTAAAATAACACAAAACCACAAACTTTCAGTGGAAAACCATGTGATGACCAACATGCACTGACATTTCCGCCAAGAGCTATAAAGCAAGGCCAACCCTTCTGGCTGTTTCAGTTTGTACCTACATCCATAACTAGGAAGGCTCACTGCGATTCCAAGTCCAGTTCAGAACAGCAGCACCATGATTTTCACTGTGTCACAACACAGGCATTCTATAAAAGCATGGTGTTTCAAATGTAATATTACTATGGATTTATCTGACTACTGCAACATTTTAAGCACATGCTAAGGTACTTCTTTTTATTTATTTAAATTTTATTGAATTTATATCCCACCCTCCCCGCAAGCAGGCTCAGGGCAGGTTACATCGGTCTCAGTACGATACATCCAATTAAATTAAAAACAACTTTAAAATAACAATTCAAAACATGAATGTGTCTTGACCAGGGCTCATTTCATAGCAGGAGCTCCTTAGCATATTAGGCCACACACCCCTGATGCAGCCAATCCTCCAAGAGCTTACAGTAGCCCCTGTAAGAAGAGCTCTGTAAACTCTTGGAGGATTGGCTACATTAGGGGTGTGTGGCCTAATATGCAAAGGAGCTCTGCTACGAAATGAGCCCTGGTTGACAATTTTCCTGAGTGTATCCTAAAGAGAAATATGAAAGCCATCCTAAGGTGTGCTCCCAAATGGCTTAGGACAGTGGCTAAGCCCTATGCTACTATATCTCAAAGACAGCCTAGTGTCTCTCTGAGTTATCTTCATGTATCAGGAGATGTACTGGTGTTAGGACACATCACTGTCAAGCCAGTGTAACTCCAATGCCTGTGTACAAATGGGTTGTGTTAGCTGCATGTTGGAGTGGAGCAGAGTAGAGATGGCATCCTAAGCCTCTGGGTTATACCTGGATTGACAAGCCTAGAGACACCCAGGCCAGGATGGTGTTTGTATCTTTTAGAACACTG
This sequence comes from Lepidodactylus listeri, assembly GCA_029233225.1. Lineage (NCBI taxonomy): Eukaryota > Metazoa > Chordata > Lepidosauria > Squamata > Gekkonidae > Lepidodactylus > Lepidodactylus listeri. Next base: position 51,019,390 of record JARCFY010000001.1, on the reverse strand, counting down.
GTAGATCCTGTTCAGTTGTTCCCCCAACCCTGAGTTCTCCATCAAGTCTGCATGGGGTAAACTCCAGAACTTACTACCAGTTTTTTTCCAGAATTGAGCAGTTAACTTGTTTCAGATGTTTTGATCCTGGCCATTTGTTACATTCTGAGAACAGCTGTTTTCTCTATTTCAGGAAGTCCAACATAATCCAAGAATTTTTTTTTTTAATTACCATTATTATTAAGAGAGAATAGTCTTGGGATGTGTGGAGCAGCTGCTCACAGCTGACTCAAGCTACTGCTTTGTGACCAGGTACCGAGCTGGAAGACACTGGGGAGAAAAGCAAGGTGTATGCAGTCTGCCACATTTTTATTTTACATAATGAAACTGGTGAGGCATCTAGCAAATGCTAAATAACCCACCATAACTGACTAAAAAACAACAAACGACTTACGATGATTTATTGAAAGTCTTATGCTAGAATGTCTTCCTCTTCAAGACCATTAATCTCTCTTTCATATAAAGGTGAAACTGTGCTCCAGTTTATTTTCCTGAAGTTAAGTCACTCTACAGTAAGACGGTGCTGTTAACAATTACACTGTGCCTCGAAAAAAAATTATGTCCTGAAGACATAATTGTGGCATACAATTCAAAGAAGTAAAAGGCCACCTAGACAGACTGCTCCAAACTTTTATTTATCTTCAAGGTAACTTAAAAGGTCAGCACTGAGTATTGACATTAATAGGGCTTTACAGAAATGAGCTGTCTGGACTCTTATTCACAGAAAAACACTTTAGATTTTTAAATTGCAATATGGCTTCTTTTATTGTTGTTGATGTCATATTTGTAATATTTAAGTTTTCTTTACCCTGCTTCTAAATGTTGTTACCTACACAGAAAGTTCAAGGAAAACACAAGCACTGTCCCTAGAGTAAGCCCACTGAATAGGACAGAATTGGATTCCAAGGAGACCTGTTCAGGATTGCTCTCTAGATACCTCAGTCTTATTTGCCTAGGTTTAAACCCTTTGAAAATAGTGGTACTTATTTTCAGGTACACATGCACAGGATTGGGCTGTGTGTATTGAAGCTGCCTCAGAATAATTTGTGAAACATAAACTGCAGTCACACACACTAAATAATGCACTTTCAATCCACTTCCAATGCCCTTTCCAACTGGATTTTGCTGTGTGAACTGGCAAAATTCAGTTGGAAAGTGCACTGAAAGTGCATTGAAAGTGCATTGTTTAGAGTGTGTGATCGCAGCTCATCAAGTACAAATGATTCCTTGTGGATTAGGGATGCCCTAACACCTGCCAATTTGCTTCATTTTTCCCTCCGGTTGCAAAGAGGGAGATAATTTTTCTTTGAGCAGTTAGGCTGTTATGGAAAGCTTAGGTCTGCTCATCTGGCTAGTTTTGTGTAATCACAAACAGTAAAGGACAGTGCAAGCAGCAGTATTTTACAAATGTGTGCCCTCAAAAAACCTAATTGGATCCCTAGTTTCCTTCTCCCCCCATAGACCAGATTATCACCGCATACGATTCAGTGGCCCATCTTATAAATAAACAGGGAGCAAACAAAACTGTCAGTGATGATAAAGAAAGGCTTCTTTTTGAAGTCCTAACATTTGATGCTCATTTAATTCCATGTTATCACCGAGGTTATTTTGTGTGTGTGCATTTTTGCATAGCCTTATGGGAGCCATAATACCCCCCATGTATCATTTAATTACCTGACCCAACCATCCACACCGTGGAAAAAATATCGATTTCACTTACTGCTCCAATTCTAAAGTGCCCTCAAGGCAGAGAGAAATTAAATGAACACTATCACAACTACTGCAGAGTTGCAAGGTTGTTTGGTAGCTGTTCAGGTTGGATGGCGGAAAAGCTCAGAGGTCCAAAGCTTGGTGCATGAGAGGGAGGGGGCCCATGGGTCACTGGCAGAGCATCTGCTTGGCATACAGAAGGACCCAGATTCAATCTGTGGCATCTCCAGTTAAAAAGGATCAAGCAACAGGTGACATGAAAGACCTCAACCTAAGGCCCTGGAGAGCTGCTACGAGTCTCAGTAGACAATACTGAACATGATGGATCAATAATCTGGGTTTTTTTTACTTTTTTAAAGAGAGTTTTATTATTTTCAAAAGGTAAAAAGAACAAGTCGACACATACATTACACACAAAAAAGAAATTGACATATAACATATAACAAATGTGGAAACTGTATTTCAAATATTTGCTTAAATTTGTCCAAATAGAATCTATCCTATATGCACATATATCAGTTTAAGTTTCTAACAATATGAACTTATTATTGGGACTTAAGATAGTCCTCCAACCATTTATATAGTCTTGACCAATTTTTTTCCAAAAGTTTCTTCTTTTTTATCTTGTAGCTGTAAAGTTAGCTTGTCCATGGATCAATAATCTGTTTCAGTATAAGGCAGCTTCATGAGTTCATGTGATCAAGGCTGTTCAGTATAGAATATTTGCCTGGTAAACATGTTCTTTGCAAAGTTTGTGGCATACTTAGTAAATATGTCAGAAAAAATGATGTTTTATATTATTTGGTGTGTGTTTGAATATGGAAGAAACAATCATAATTCAGTTAAGAAACTTCAATATCAAACAAAGAATTCTAGGAAAGAATTTATGAAGGAAGATGAAGTCCAAACTGGAACACTTACTTCTTATGAAACCTTCTTGAGACAGAGATTAGAAATTTCTAGTTGCTTTTCTTTGGAAGAAAAGGTTTTCGTACCTGTCCCATCAGGTAATGGAAAAAAAAGTGGGGAAATAATGGGAAGAAGGTAGAAATGGCTGAGCAAATTTCCATGCCAGATATGGGAAGTGCAAAAACAGAAAGATCTAACTTTGATATTGGGGAAGGGTTATGGAAAAAAAGTCTGGTGTCAAACTCTATCTGCTTAGGGAGAGTAGTTCAAAGATTTTTTTTAAAAAAAACCTTGCTGTTAAGTGTATAGATAACACTGACACTGGCCATGGAAGATAGATGTCTTTGGTACACCACTCCAAGTGAACCAAGGATCAGCAATTTTATACATTATGAGATCTTGCTTGGCAGAGAACTCTGAAATATAAGTTCACTTTGGACCTAGGGCAATTCAACACCACCATTTAAGAATACAAAAGTAAAATAGCTTGACAGCTGATATTACAAATTGTTAGTCAAACTTTACAAATTAATCCAATCCTTTAAATCCTTTATGGGCCCAGAGCATATATTCTTTAGTATAAAGAAGGCACATAACACAGTCTCCGGCTGAGGACAGACTGGCAGTCTGGGCCGCTCTGCCTCCGCTTTAAAAGCGGGGGCAGAGCAGCCGTTCAGACTGCCGCATCTGCCCAGAGGAGGCGGCCCGGACGCAACGCGTCTGGCGCCACACTCCTCCTGCAGCAGCCGGGCACCACTTCAAAGTGGTGTCTCGGCTGCTGCGGCGTGCGTTCCACCCGCTTCTGGCGGGTGTGAACTTGTGCCAGGTGGGGGAGCCGCGCGGCATTCGGACGCCGCCACCGGAAGCCGCCCACAGCCTGGACGCTGTTGTGACACAGTTATTTATCCCAGAGATTTCTGCCTTTGTTCCTACATTGTGTTCCTGGAAGCTAAAGACACCAGAACAAGGATTGTTCACAATGGGAGGCTGAGGGCATTGTGAACAATCCTTGTTCTGGTGTCTTTAGCTTCCAGGAACACAATGTAGGAACAAAGGCAGAAATCTCTGGGATAAATAACCGCACAAATTAGAGCTGGGATGGAAGTCACTCACAATGCCATTCTGGTACATTCCCATGGTACCCCCAATTACCTCTCAGCCCTATTTTAATCTGAAGGTATTTTCCCAATGGTGGTGATGGAAAGTCAGTTAGGACAACCCCATAGTTTTTTCAAGACAAGAGACGTTCAGAGGTGGTTTGCCATTGCCTGCCTCTGCGTCACAACCCCAGAATTCCTTGGAGGTCTCCCATCCAAATACTAGCCAGGGCCAACCCTGTTAAGCTTCCAAGATCTGATAAGATCAGGCTAGCCTGGGCTATCCAAACCACGTTTTCCCACCACTGAGACAATAAAAATATTCTGCCAAAATAAAAATCATAGAATAAAGCAAAATCTAGTTATTTTCAAAACATGTCTGCTTAAGTGATTTTTAGAGAGCTTTTATTAACAGAATAATAGGTATATCATTGCGTGATGATCCTTTGATGATTTCACTAGAGCACTTGAGATATACATCACTGGAATGTACATGGGGTATTTTCAAAAAGTATTTTCATCTTCATGTATTTTTGTTTCAAAAATGCCATAAGTTGGATCCAACCAGCTTTTCCACTAGTGAAAAGGGGAGAAGAGGTCCCCCCTTACTATCCAAAAAAGCTATGCAGCAGATCATGAGACCCACATAGACAAAAACCATATAGGGTGGAGCTGTAGTAAGGAGCAAAAAAGCTGACCAGATCCAACCCATTGGGTGCGTTCACACTTGCAGATTTGAGCTGGCTGCAGCCGGCTCCAATCTGCACGTTTACACTGTAACAGCTGGCTCTCGTCCCCAGCCATCACTCAGGTGTGACAAAGTGTCTAAAATCTGAGACCAGCTCCCCTGCTGGTCTCAGCTGTCCTCTTCTGCCTGCAGCTGCATTGGTGTGCTGTGTAAACGCTGAACCGTCTCCGAGGCACTTCCGAGTAACCCCCCTCCCCTCCCCGCGGAAGCCTGTGGCTTCCGCTTTTCGTCCACCATTTTTTTTTTGCATTTAGCGAGATTCGCATGAGCTCCCATATGAATCTACATTTAAAGGACAGATGTGCAAATGGAGGCTAGTTCTGCCATGTACATGAGTTTGTGGTCACGATGAGGCTATTTTCGGGTTGAAATATCACAGCGTTTTCAAGTGTGTAAAGGAAGAAGTGATTCCATCCGGTGGTGCTGCGCATGCACGAAAAATTTTTTCCCATCCGCCTGCATGAGCACTTATGCGCATGCGTAAGCGGCGAAAAAACAAACAAACCCGAAAACCCACCCCCATCCCCATCATTAGTGGGAACGTGGGGGAGCCACTTGAAGGCGACAGGAGGAGAGGTTAGTGTGATCGTGATTTTACGGAACCAGCCGTTTGCAGCTGGCCCCAGCACGTTCCAGCACTCCAGTGTGAACACAGCCATTGTGTTTTCTTGGACTGCTGCCTGGGGACTATAGTTCAGTACAGTAAGTTCTGAGGTTGCCATAGCAGGTTGAATGCTGCTGACTGGTCATCTGCAGAAGCACAAAAGTAGTACTTGCAATTCAGATGTAAATTATTGTACATATGAATGACCTGCTCGTAATGACCCAAAGGCAAACACAAGCCCAGCAAGCCAGCAATGTGTGAGCATGAGCAATTAGCAGGTAGCTACTATGAACTGCTGAAAATATTCTACTGTATCCTGAAATAAGCATTTATAGGCTGTTCCATTGTTCTCCTGGGTCACCCAAAAGTAAACACAGGTCAACTGGAAGTGACATCCAATCCACTTTATAGGAAATTGAGAGACAATCTTCCCCAGGAACTCTGCCCAAAAAGTAGCTGGAGGACAGTAAAACAAGCCAAGGCACAGTATATGCTCCTGATTCTTAGAATATGTTCCTGAGCCTTGAGTCTTACACTGCCCAATGACTACTAGAGAGGACATTGTCAGGCAAGGCCATAACTCTATTTGGTCTCTACTGGTGGGACCACCAAGAACAAGGGCTGCCATGATATACAAATTCCTGAAAGGGCTAAGGAACCAACCAACAGAACAAAGAGACTAAACTAAGTGAATAGTGTCTCACTAAGTTATGTGGGTTAATCCTTAGCTATGTCTTCCATATTATGCACAAGAATGCCTGAGGCAAGGTAAGTCAGATACTCACTCCACACATTATTGATCAAGACTAGAGCTAAGTATGAACTTAACAGACATAGGCTCCAATAATAAACACAATAGGATGGAACTAACAGTGGTGGTTACCACTAAAGTAACATGCTGAGCTGTTAACTTGCTTCACTCACTGAGGCCTATACTAAACCATCTCACATGCTGCTTTCAAGTGTGTGTGTGTGTGTGTGTGTGTGTGTGCGAACACATAATCAGTGTGATTTTGCATGTGGTGCTTGATTTGAGAGATAATATTGAAAAAACTGTCAGGTCAATCAACAAAATTACCCATGATCCTGATACACATGTTCACTGAGGTACTATAAAGATTCCCTGACTATTGCTGTGCAGACTCTCTGGTGTCAACAGATATCCAGCTTCTAGTATCTCCAGAGTAAATGTCTAAATTCCTGCATAACAACAGACTTTTTAAATTGTGCACTTGACTTCCCAAGCCTGATGTGAATCTTGACTATAGAGCAAAAAACTTTGCAATTCCTATGCCAGGTAAGTATAGTGATGAAAAGTCTCTTTGCCTGATCCTATGAGTACTAATGGTAGGTTTCCCACAGGAATGACTTTAAAAATGAAACAATGAAAAACACAGTGTACGGATAACTTACATAGTTGCCTAGGTTAAAAAATGCAGGCATTGCTTTGGTCTATGAAGGTCAACATTGATTGGCAGAAGCTGTCCAGTGTCTCAGGATTGAATCTGGGTCCTTCTGCAGAGCCTCTCCTTCCCTGGCCTCTCCTCCCCTGGGTGCTGCAAGAAGGCAATGTCAATAAAGAAGTAGTCAGGATGCCAAGAGGGCGAGGATGGGATGGGTAGAGTAAAAATATCTGTTCATTAATGGTGAGCTATAACACATGTATAGAAGAGAAGAAGAAGACAAGAGATTGGATTCATACCCCGCCCTTCACTATCCAAAGTAGGGTTGCTAGCCTCCAGGTGGGGCCTGGGGATCTCCCACTTTTACAACTGATCCCCAGCTGAAAGAGATCAGCTCCCCTGGAGAAAATGGCTGCTTTGGAGTGTGGACTCTATGGCGTTGTACCATGCTGAGGCCCCTCCCCTCCCCAAACCCCACCTTCTCCTGGCTCCACCCCCAATGTCCCCAGGTATTTTCCAACCCAGACTTGGCAACCCTAACCCAAAGGAGTCTCAGAGTGGCTTACAATCTCTTTCCCTCCTCCTCCCCACAACAAACACCCTGTGAACAATGCTCCCTCTAAGTTGTAGAGTCTTGTGAGCAAAAATTCTACTTTGTGAGCTACTGGCATGAAAGCTGTGAGCAAGTGATTTGAGTGCTGCAGAAATTAGTTTGCTCTGGAGCCATCCTTCCTGAGCTAAGATAAAAATGTGTGAGCTGGAGGCTAAAAAAACTGTGAGCTAGCTCACACTAACTCAGCTTAAAGGGAACACTGCTTGTGAGGTAGGTGGGGCTGAGAGAAATCTCCAAAAGAATTTATGACTGACCCAAGGTCACATCAGCAGCTGCATGTGGAAGGGTGGGGAATCAAACCCAGTTCTCCCAGATTAGAGTCTGCACTCTTAACCACTACACCAAACACATATACAAACAATCAAAGCTTCTGAGGGACAGTAGTTTACGGACTTTTGCTGTTCAGTGGGCTAACTCAATCTTGGCAGTCATAATGGGACACTGAGCTTCTATGTTGCTTGTCTGATTTTCAGTGGAAGGTATGGATTGCCACTTCTGTCTCAGCTGTCATAAAGAACAACAAGGGAAGAGAAGGGATGACTGGGAAGAAAATAAAGGATTAAGTAAGAAGCTAGGACAGAATGATAACAGAGGCCAAGGGACTTGAACAGAGAAATTCTGTACTTAAGAAATGTGTTGTAAACACTCTGCACTTCTTAAAAGGCCATAAGTGGTGGTGAGAAGTGCATATTCATGACAATACCAGAAGCCTGGCATGATGCCATGTCTCATGTATTCACCACCTTGCCCTTCCCCCAACCTCCATTCACATTCGTATGTACTCTGGTAGAGGAACACTAAATTGCAGGAATCTTAAATCTCAGACTTCTGGGTTTAGAATCACTGAGTCCAATCAAAGACACTAATAAATTAAGAAAAAAATGTTCATTCAGTTATCAAAGTCCTTACTACAACCTTCTTCTGCAGCTTGTTCCGACTCATATGTGTCATCATCCCACCCTAGGATATTTACTTATCCTTCTACTCAGAAGTAAATTCCATTGTAATGGAGCTTACTGCCAGGAAATTGTTCTTACGATTGATGCCTAAATATAATTATTGTACTTGCCTGTGATGAATGAATTAAAGGAGTTACTAAGTATTTAAACCTGTTCTAATAATGTCTCTGTAAATTAAGCAGAGGCTCAGTGTGATGGCCCTTCTCCATTCACACATAGAGCCTACCACCCTCTAAACCTCTCTCACAAACAAGTTATGGGTTATACATAGGTCAGGACATCATACTCAGCACCCTTCTCATATCTTAAAATCTCTAGATTGCTGTGGCCACTTCCCCTCTCAGGTCCTCTCTCTCACTCAGAGAGACATGAGCAGACAGGGTAGCCCAGCCCCCTTTAACAACAGGCCCTCATCCACACAGAGTTATTGGAGTTGCGGGTTCAAACACGTTCCAGTCACACAGTTGGCACCATTTATTCATATCCAATTTTCTATTGTGTACCCTTGACCAAAGAACAGTAGACTCCTTCTATCTGGGATAGTCGTCCTGTTCGACTGAGCACACAGCTTTGGGAGGGACGCACATGGAGCGCTGAGGGAGGGAGGGAGGGAGGGAGGGGACACCCGCCTAGCCAGCCAGATCAGCTGAATGAACCCCAGTGATCAGTGGAGTGACAGATGTCACAGCCAGATCGCCCTCACATGCAACCATTTCTCTCTCTTTCTCTTAAATTGTGTGTGTTTCTTTTGCTTAAACAAGCAGCCCATAGGGTTAAACAAAACAAAAATTTAACTTTTAGTTATGGCATTAACATAAAACTGAAGAAACTAAGGTAGAAGTTACAACGTTTCACTTCCATTGAACGTTTGAACTATTCCTATTCCCATAACTGTGATTCTTTGGTTACAATTTGGCTATTTTCAATCCACTATAAGCAGCTCTTCTACACAGTTTTCACTCAGACTGATTTTGCACATGACACTTGTCTTTCATTCTCTCTGGAGTTTCCCCGTCAAAATTGCTCCAGACCATTTTTGTCAATTTCGCACTTGAAGACCTAGTTCCTCATCTGCCCGTGTGTTTCTTTTTGCATTACCGGCTGCTCCATGGCTGCTGCGAGGCTTCCTGCTGCTGCCCCCTCCCATTCCCCTCCCATTCCCCTCCTAGCCTCTCCCTCTTTCCCTCTTTCCCTCCTAAGTTTTTTTTTTTTTTTAAACATGCGTTATTTCATTATAATGCAAAGTATTGAGCGCGTTGCCAGCGGGATCTCAGGCACAGAATGGTGGCCCTTTTTTATTTGTATGCAAAACTTTACTTTGGGGGCCGTGCAGCTTTCAAAGGCGGCTTTTGGATCCCCTCGGCTTGCACACCGAGCTGAAGACCTGTTTGGCGATGGCTGTTTCAATTCATAATACTCGCTTTTCATTCCCCCTTGCTGGGGGAGGGATGGGGGAACCCACCAGGACTCCTGTGGCGGTGTTAGAGCCTAGAAATCCTGCCAGAGCTGCATCCTCTTTCACTTTTCTGGCTCCTTCCCCAGCTCTGCTCGGGCTGGCTCCTGGGCGAACTGACTCTGAGGCCCACAAGGAGAAGTGGGGGTGGTGCTGACTCAGTGGGAGGAGCCGGCTCTATCTGGCGTGCTCCCTCTCTGGCTGCCCCCTTTGGGTCATCATCCCGCAACCACTTGGTGGAGGTGGAGGGAGTCCAGCCTCAGGCCGGGAGGATCCCACCCAGGCAGCAGAGCAGAGGATTCATGCTCCTGGCCCACCCACTGCTACCCCATGGAGGCCAGGAGGAAAGCACCCCTGCCTGCTCTGCGGGGCTGCAGCAGGGGCACCCCGGTCACAGGGCAGCGATCATCTGCAATTTTGATATAACAACCCTCCCCCCTCCCACTTTCTTTAAGCTGCTTTGCCCTTTGGAGGGCAAAGAGGGCCGGCAGCAGCTCCTTCACCCCATGTGCCCGCCGCCTACCTGCCACTCCAGAGCCGAAAGGGTGGTGAGAAAGCGCCGAGTGTCGGCAGGTGCCTACCTGCCCATCCCAGAGGACAGGTGTCACGGCAGAGCCCGGGAGCCTGGCTGGGCAGACAGGCTGGCAAGCACGCCCTGGGTGTGACTTGGCTTGAGACAGTCAGCAGAGCGTGGCAGCAAGTCCCAATCTCAAGGCAGAGGCATAGTCAGAACGTACCAGAGGTCAGAGTCCATAAATCAAGCCGAGGTCAGTCAGGAGCAGAGCTGAAGCCGGAGTCAAGGAATGCCAAGGGTCAAAAGCTGGGGTCCAGGATCAGGGAGCAGAGAGCAGAAGTCCAAGAAGCAAGCCGGGTCGAAAGCCAGGGAATCAATCAGGATCAGAGGCAAGGTATACAGGAACGAAGGGCCCTGACAACGATGTTGCCAGCACAGAGTGTTATCTGCCATCAGCTTTGTTAAATAGTGTGCTGGCTCATTAACCACTTAGCACTGCTGTGCTAAGTCCTGGCTCCTGTTAGTACTCAGGACTTAATGATCTTCGCCCCTGCCTGCGTGCCTCCTTGCGTCGCCTAGTCAGCTCTTGCCTTCTCCTTTCACGGAGCCTGCTGACAGGTGGAGGCGAGTCTGGTGGAGAATTGTCAGCCCCAGGTGGGTTTGGTTGAGGACTTGGCTGTGGATCCTCTGCAGGACTTACGTCTTCTGCAGTTAACTGAGCCAAGTCCTCCTGTCCATGGCTGTCAGGCACTGGGTCTAAGGCTAAGTCAGGGGCAGGCATGACACCATCCCCCCCCTCAGACCCCCCCTCATCCGAAGGGCCTGGTTTGTCGGGGTAGACATCATGAAAATGATGGACCAGGTCTGGAGCGTGCACCTGTGAGGCAGGTTCCCAGGAGCGGTCATCAGGTCCATAGCCCTTCCAATCTATCAGGTACTGTAGGGCACCTCGGTGCACCCGGGAATCGAGTACCTGCTGGACCTCGTACTCTTCTTCATCATCCACCAAGACCGGAGGCGGTGGAGCTGGAGGCGCATCACGGTTGGGATCTGGGGTGGCTGCCAACTGGAGGAGAGAGCGATGAAACACGGGGTGGATCCGGAGATGGTCGGGCAGGAGCAGACGAAAGGCGACAGGGTTGATCTGGGCAACAATCTTGTAGGGGCCGATGAAGCGGGCCTCTAACTTGCGCGAACGCCCAGGGGACCGGAGGTATCGGGTGGACAGCCACACGGAGTCGCCGATTTTAAGAGGTGGGCCCTCCTGGCGGTGTCTATCAGCTGCCAGTTTGTAGGCCTCCTTGGCTCGTTGTAGCTGATCTCGGAGTAAGGCATGGATGGCATGGAGTTCCTGGAGCCTGTCCTCCGCAGCGGGTACAGCCGATAAAGGGCCGAGAGGGGCGAAGAAGCGAGGGTGATAGCCATAGTTGGCTGAAAACGGTGTGGTTTGGGTGGACGTATGTACTGCGTTGTTGTAAGCAAACTCAGCTAGGGGTAACAGGGAGTACCAATTGTCCTGCTGGTAGGTGGTATAACAGCGCAGGTATTGCTCCAGAGTGGCATTAGTTCTCTCGGTCTGGCCGTCGGTTTGCGGGTGGTATGCTGAGGACATGTGGCTTTCAGTCCCCAAGCCACGATGCAGAGCCTGCCAGAATCGGGAAGAGAACTGGGGGCCCCGGTCAGAAATGATGCGCGTCGGAACGCCGTGCAATCGGAAGACCTGATGCAGGTACAACTGGGCAATTTCAGGTCCAGTCGGGATCTTGCTGCAGGGGATGAAGTGGGCCATCTTGGTGAATAGATCGATGACCACAAGAATACAGGTGTGCCCTTGGGATCGGGGAAGGTCGACAATAAAGTCCATGGAGATTATATCCCAAGGGCCAGATGGCACAGGTAGGGGACGCAGGAGGCCTGATGGCTTGGCGGGCACATCCTTGGCACGGCGGCAGACGTCACACGTGCTGACGTAACGGTCAATGTCTGCTCGAACCCGTGGCCACCAAAAGTCACGAGTCAGAAGGTGGGCGGTTTTATGCCGTCCAAAATGCCCAGCAGGAAGGGCATCATGGGTGAGGCGCAGGACTTGGGTTCGGAGTGGCCCTGGAGGAACATAGAGCTGGTCACGATGGAAGAGCAACCCATCTCGAGTGGCCAGGTCCCTGGAGCCACCGTTCTGCAGTTCCTGGAGGCGTTGTTGGGCCCAGGGGTCCGTAGCTTGACTAGCCCTGATGTCCTCGGAGAGGGACGGGGTGTCGGTGGCGGCGGCAAAGACCGTTGGCTGCAGAATGGGAGCTTCCGGAGCCTCTTGGACGAGTGTGTATTCGGGCTTGCGGGACAAGGCATCGGCTTTTTGGTTCTGTGAGTGCGGGATGTATGAAATCTTGAAATCGAAGCAAGAAAAGAAGAGTGACCAGCGGATTTGACGCTGGTTTAGCCGGCGGGTGGTCTGGAGGTGCTCCAGGTTCCGGTGGTCGGTGAGCACTTGGACCGGGTGGCGGGCTCCTTCGAGGTGATGGCGCCATACTTCGAAGGCGGTTTTAATGGCTAACAACTCCCGCTCCCAGATGGTGTAGTTCTGTTCTGCCGGGGAGAGTTGCCTGGAGTAGTATGCGCAGGGTTGGAGCGGTTGGGTGGGGTCGTCTCGCTGGGAGAGCACAGCCCCTATGGCGACACTGGAGGCATCGGACTCCACAGTGAAAGGGAGTCTAGGATCGGGGTGGCGAAGGAGTGGGCCCGAAGCAAAGCGTTGTTTCAGTGTAGCAAAGGCGTGTTCGGCCTCAGGGGTCCACTGGAAAGGTTCCTTGGGCCGAAGAAGACGGGTCAGGGGTTTTGTCAGGTCCGCGTAGGCAGGTATGAACTGGCGGTAGTAATTGGCAAAGCCAAGAAGACGTTGGACCTCCTTCCGGTTCCGCGGGGCTTGCCATTGGAGAATGGCTTCAACTTTTTGGGGGTCCATCCGGGTTCCTTGAGGTGAGATGACATGGCCGAGGAAGTTGACTGATTTCTGGTGGAATTCACATTTCTCCAACTTGGCATAAAGGTGATGGGTGCGGAGTCGTTGGAGTACTTGTTGCACATGCTCGATGTGTAATGGCAGGGAGGTGGAGTAGACCAGGATGTCGTCCAGATAAATAATCACAAACCGGTCCAGGAGGTCACGGAAGATGTCATTCATCAGGCGCTGAAAAACTGCTGGGGCGTTAGTTAACCCAAATGGCATGACCAAATGTTCGTACTGGCCGTATCGGGTACCGAAGGCTGTTTTCCATTCATCCCCTGGTTTAATGCGAACCAGGTTATACGCTCCCCGGAGGTCTAGCTTGGTGAAGATCTGTGCCCCTCGCAGACGGTCCAGGAGTTCGGGGATTAATGGCAGGGGGTAGCGATCGCGGAGAGTGATTTTGTTCAACGCCCGGTAGTCATTGCAGAGTCGAAGGTCCCCAGTCTTTTTTTTGACAAAGAGAACCGGTGAAGACAATGGAGAAGTGGAAGGCCTAATGAATCCTCGGGCCAAATTCTTCTCTAGGTAGTCCCGTAACGCGACCAGTTCCGGTTCTGCCATGGGATACAGGCGGCCAGTAGGCAAAGGAGCGCCCGGGATCAGGTCGATGGCGCAGTCGTACGGCCGATGAGGGGGCAGCTGGTCTGCCTCTTTTTCATTGAACACATCTGCAAAGGATTGATAGGGAGCAGGCAGTAAGGTAGCTGCTCCTAGCAGCAAAGCCGAGGGCAACGAGTCTGGCGAAAGGACGGGAGACGGGGGCTTGGTGGTGCTGTGCAAGGGCGTCTTTGGAGGAGAGACCGTTGCAAATTGAAGGTCCTGGTGAACCCAGTCGATACGTGGGTTATGGGTGCGAAGCCAGGACAGCCCAAGGATGACGGGGAATCGAGGCATCCTCACCAGATCAAAGGTGAGCTGCTCCTGATGCTGGTGGACCCATAAGGTGAGGGGTTGAGTTTCGTGAACCACGAGTCCCGAGCGGAGTAAACGTCCGTCAATAGCTTCCACTAGAGCAGGGGTTTTCTTTTCTTGGACGGGAACGTCATGTTCCTTGGCAAAGAGAACGTCCATAAAGCAGCAGGCGGCTCCCGAGTCTAGCATGGCATGGATAAATAGCCATCTGCCATCCGGGAGCTGTAAACGCACCGGCAACAAGAAGGGGGCTTGAGGAGGGAAGGACGAACCGGAAGACCCCAGGATATGCCCCAAACCGGGGGGTCCGGTCAGGCTTGGGGGCTGCTCTTTTACTGGCGCAGCTGGAGCGGGTGGACGTCTTTGTTTAGCGGGGCACCCGGAGGAGAAGTGCCCCGCCTCCCCACAGTAGAGACACAAATTTTGGGTGCGCCGTCTCGTCTTTTCCTCAGGGGTGAGGTGTGGGCGCGCACCGCCTAGTTGCATCGGTTCAGTGTCCTGCAGAGGCCTGGGAGGGCCTGGAGGCGTGGCCTGTTGAAATGCTTGAGGAGTCCGGGAGGGAGTGTTAGTCCGTTTCTTGCTTTGGCGGCGACTTTGCAGTCGGCCGTCTATGCGGAGGCACAAGTGGATGAGCTTCTGAAGCGTTTCTGGGCGGTCACTGCGGGCTAGCTCGTCCAGGATTTCATCAGACAGCCCTTCGGTATATTGATCCATGAGGGCTGCCTCATTCCAGGCCAAGTCTTGAGCTATCAGCTGGAATTCCGTGGTGTACTGCGCAACTGATGTTCTGCGCTGACTGAGAGCCCGGATTTTACAATTAGCCATCTCTGTTTTAACTGGGTTGGCATAGGCAGCAGTGAAGTGGGCTTTGAAGGTAGCATAGTTCGTTAAGAGGGGAGAAGCCCCCACCAGTAAGGGAGTAGCCCATTTGGCAGCTTGCCCTTTAAGAAGGCTTAAGATAAAACAGACCTTGGTTTTGTCTGTAGGAAAATCCCAGCTGCGTAATTCTATATAGAGTTCACATTGAGCCAGAAAAGCAGGGAACTCGTCCACATTTCCATTAAATCTGTCAGGAGGGTTCAGAGGACAGCGTGGGGGAGGCACAGCAGCCGCTGTGAGAGCAACAGCATTTGCAGCTGCTTGCTGTTGCAGTGTCAACACAATTTGAGTCAAGTGCTGTACCTGATTTAACAGCCCTGCAAGCTGGTCAACCCCTCCTGCTGCTTCGTCTGCCATGGTGAGGACGAGTGGGTAGGTGCTGGCAATCTGTCACGGCAGAGCCCGGGAGCCTGGCTGGGCAGACAGGCTGGCAAGCACGCCCTGGGTGTGACTTGGCTTGAGACAGTCAGCAGAGCGTGGCAGCAAGTCCCAATCTCAAGGCAGAGGCATAGTCAGAACGTACCAGAGGTCAGAGTCCATAAATCAAGCCGAGGTCAGTCAGGAGCAGAGCTGAAGCCGGAGTCAAGGAATGCCAAGGGTCAAAAGCCGGGGTCCAGGATCAGGGAGCAGAGAGCAGAAGTCCAAGAAGCAAGCCGGGTCGAAAGCCAGGGAATCAATCAGGATCAGAGGCAAGGTATACAGGAACGAAGGGTCCTGACAACGATGTTGCCAGCACAGAGTGTTATCTGCCATCAGCTTTGTTAAATAGTGTGCTGGCTCATTAACCACTTAGCACTGCTGTGCTAAGTCCTGGCTCCTGTTAGTACTCAGGACTTAATGATCTTCGCCCCTGCCTGCGTGCCTCCTTGCGTCGCCTAGTCAGCTCTTGCCTTCTCCTTTCACGGAGCCTGCTGACAGGTGGAGGCGAGTCTGGTGGAGAATTGTCAGCCCCAAGTGGGTTTGGTTGAGGACTTGGCTGTGGATCCTCTGCAGGACTTACGTCTTCTGCAGTTAACTGAGCCAAGTCCTCCTGTCCATGGCTGTCAGGCACTGGGTCTAAGGCTAAGTCAGGGGCAGGCATGACAACAGGATGGCTACCGGCCAGGGTTTCCAGGCACGGGACTGCCGTTGGCTCTGCAGCTGCCCGAGAAGCAGGCCCAGGAGTGCCAGGGGGACCATGCCAGACTGGGGGGACCTTCCCTCACTATGCCCAGCAGCGTTTCCTTGCGTGTTGGGAAGGGATGGTGTGCATCCCCTCCTCTGCCTCCTCCTGCTGGCCTGAGAGAGGCAAAAGCCAAAGAAAGCAGCAGCATGAGACCCACGTCCTCCTGTGCAGACTGCTAAAAAAGTCCCCCCCAATGAATAAATAATAAATGTCAAGTGAACACATGTGTATTATATTCAGAAAGCAATGGTGAGGACTTGTTTTGCTGCCTCACTATTTCAATAGTACGATATAATGTAATGAGGGGGGTTAAAAAAAGGAAGAAACTCCCACCACGGGGCGGGCGAGATGGAAGGCCTCTGCATCCCTGGGTCCCACAAGGGCCATTTTTATTTTGGTGTTTGGAGGGCCACTATGGGCTCCCCGCCGCCCGGCTTTGCCGTGGCGGGGGGAAGCAGTTTTGCCGCCTCGCAGGACGCGAGGCAGCAACAGAGCGCGCCGGCGCGCGCTGGCTTGCTGGGGGGGCGGGGCTTGCTCAATAAGAGCCGTTGCCCCGCTCCCCGTCCGCGCAGTCGCCGTGAGAGCTCGCAGAAGCAGGAGCACGAGTCGCGTGCTCTCGGCGAGGCCTAATCGAGGCCTGGGGTTCTGGACGGCGGCGGCGGCGGCGGCGGCGGCTGCGTTGGGCCCCTTCTACTTGAAGTCGACGGCGGCGTGTCGAGGCCGGGGGTTCTTGACGGCGGCGGCGGCGGCGGCTGCGTTGGGCCCCATCGGCGTGGTGACGGCGGCGGCGGCGGCGGCGGCTGCGGGTTGAAGGCGGCGGCGGCGGCAACTTCCAGGGCGGCGGCGGCGGCGTGTCGACGGCGGCGGCGGCGGCGCAGAGAAAAAAGGGGTTTTTTGGAGGGGCGGCGGCGGCGCGCTCCCCGTCAGCGTTTTTGGCCGGGGTGGGGGTGTTGGAGTAACCCCCCCTCCCCTCGCAGAGGCGCAGGGATTGAAATACCCCCCCACGGTCCGCTTATTAGCCTCCCCCCCGGTCCTCTTATTGGCCTCCCCCCCCCTTTTTTTTTTTTGTGGTTGGGCCAGATACAGCCGCCCATTGCAGGAGACCACGGGCTCGTGGTAGCGGCGGTAGGGGGCAAATTTAGCCCTGCAGCTTACTTGGTCCACCATTTTGCAGCACCATTTTAACCCCCCCCCCAGGGGCAGCACCATTTAACCCCACCCCCCCCCTTGAGGCGGTCGGGAGAGGCCCTGTTTGTGGGACTGAAGGCCGATAGACGAAAAATTTTGCGGGGATTACTGGGGGCAGAAGGCCTATAGACGGCCAATTGGGGCTGGGGTTTATAGGTACGGCGGCCATCTTGGGGAGGGCAGCGAGCCGCATGCTCGGGGGCCATTTTGCATAAAAAAAAAAAAAAAAAATTTTGCGGGTCCCTGGTAACCATTTTGGGTGGTTGTGATATTCTATATTACAATACTGCTGTGGGGCAAGTTGGGTTTACGCTTTGGTGTGTCATTAACAATTGTACCTGTGTATATTATTAGAGTTCGGAGTCATGGCACCTGGGAAAGGTAAGGGCAAGGGCAAGGGCAAGAACCCAGCACCAAAGAGACCTCCAAAGAGACCTCCTGCGCAGCCTGATCCGGTGGTGCCTTCCAGTGATGAGGAGGAGGATGTGATAAACGTGGCTATACTTCAGCGGTTAGAGGCACTGGAGAAAGAGCGTGGTATGACAGTAGGTGGGTTACCTGTCGTCAATAATGCCGATGTGTCTTTTAAAGCGCAGGTGCTGGCGCGGTTGGCCTTCCTTGAGGACAGGCAGGATGCGGCGGCTTCAGGTCAGGCAGGAGCTGTGTTTGGCCAGCAGGTTCCAGGTGCGGGGGAGCAACAGGTGGCTCTTTATTCGCCGTCGCAAGTGGCAGGAGGTAAGGAGCGGGCACTGAGTAGGCTTGGAGCAATGTGGCCTTGGGGTCCAGGTGGCCAGAATGCTACAGCGGCGCCTATGCTCCCCGTTAGCCAGCCTATTGGTCAGGCCACCGAGCACGGTGCCGCCACCTCCCAGTTACCGCAGTTTAATTGGCCAACATTTCCTTATGCCGGCCCTGCTTCGGCTGGCCAAGGCGCTTGGCCGGCGTGCGGTTCATCACAGCCTGGCGTGGGCTATCCTTATGGGGGCGGGCCATCTTATGATGCGGTGGCTGCGGGGGCCATTCCAAGTGGCGATACGGACATGCCTTTAGGTGACCACCTTTCAATGGCCACTAAAGAGAGGATTTTAAAAGGGGAGTACGTGGATGTGTTTGGGTTGCTCTATCGGGAGGTGGAGAAAAAGGACAGGGATAATTTAGATGACCGGGAGAAGGAGCGCTTGAAGCGCCGGGTGGTAGATAGGACGTGGGCCAATTGGCTGCCGGGTTTCATAATCTACGCAGCCGTCATAGTGCAACACCAGCCATGGAGGGCTTTGTCGATGCTCCAGTATCTGGACATCATATACAAGGCATTCACGGACTTCCCAAGCCCGGCATGGTCGCAATATGACGAGGAGTTTAGGATGAAGGCGGCCATTAACCCAGCCATGCGGTGGGACAGGATCTGCGCCAATTTATGGTTACAGATCATGTCTCCTGCTAGGTCTGGGGGGGGTGAGCGGTCGCATAGCGGCCACTCAGTTAAGAGGGCGCTGGTGCAAGCAGGTTCCCGCCCGATGGCGGGGCAGGCGGTTCAACGACGCCAGCTTTGCTGGGAGTTTTCCTCCCAGGGAACCTGCGGTCGTAAATCATGCACCTTTAGGCATGAGTGCCCTTTGTGCGCGGGACCTCATCCCTTATCCAGTTGTCCGCGGCCCAGGGGCCGTGGGGGAGGCAAAGGAGGCAAGTACCCAGGGGGGGGGAAACCACACAACCCACATCCTGACAAAGGGTCCTAGCCCGATTAAACTGGGAGTTTTGAGACGCTGGTTGCGTAGTTACACAAGGAGTGGTGATAGGGCCTACCTCTTGGAGGGGTTCACTGTTGGTTTTCGCATACCGTTTCAGGGGGAGAGGGTGCCCTATTTGGCTAGGAATTTGAAGTCGGTTTTGGGCAGGGAGGACATAGTTAAGGCCAAGATTGCCAAGGAATGCAGGGAAGGCAGGGTTTTGGGCCCGTTTGGTAGTCCACCAGTGGCCAGTTTAAGAGTCTCTCCTTTAGGTGTGGTTCCAAAAAAGGCACCTGGGGAGTTTCGCCTCATTCATCACCTGTCCTACCCTCGGGGAGGGTCGGTGAATGACGCCATACCGGGGGAGTTATGTTCTGTAAAATATACTTCCTTTGATCAGGCCATGCGGGTGGTCCGCCTCTGCGGTGTGGGGGCCGAATTGGCTAAATGTGATATTAAATCAGCCTTTCGGCTCCTCCCGGTGCACCCTGAGGATTTCGAGCTACTCGGATTTGCCTTTGACGGGAAATTTTACATGGATAGGGCCCTACCCATGGGCTGCTCGGTGTCCTGTTCCGCTTTTGAGAAGTTCAGCTCGTTTTTGGAGTGGGCCTTGAGAACCAGGACTGGTCTCTGTAGTACTGCCCATTATTTGGACGATTTTCTTTTCGTGGGCAGGGGGGGCTCTGGCCAGTGTCGGTTCCTGCTCGACAGTTTTGTTTACATGGCTGAGGAGCTGGGGGTCCCCCTGGCTCAGGAAAAGACTGAGGGCCCGACATCCACATTAACATTTCTAGGTATCGAGATTGATACGGTTAGTATGTGCTGCAGGTTACCCCAAGAAAAATTGGACGCGTTGAGGACGCGGGTCATCTCGGTTCGGTCCCATAATAGGGTCACTCTTTTGGAGCTGCAGCAGTTGGCAGGTCACCTCAACTTTGCATGCAAAGTGGTGGCGCCGGGTAGGGCATTTGTGAGGAGGTTATGTGACCTAATGAGAGGCCTCCGTCTCCCACACCATAGGACCAAAGTCTCCAAGGGAATGAGGGAGGATCTCTTGGTTTGGGAACAGTTTCTGGAATCGTTCAACGGGGTCTCTATGTGGCGGGAGGAGCTCTTGTTAGAGGCTGAGCTTCAGATTTCATCTGATGCGGCCGGCTCATCCGGTTACGGAGTTTATTTTAGGGGACATTGGTGTGCCGGGGACTGGCCTAAAGATTGGTTTCGGGCAGGTTGGGTCAAGGACCTCACCTTCCTGGAGTTTTTTCCAATCGTCGCAGCAGTATGGATCTGGCCTGACGATTTGGCTAACAGGACCGTCCACTTCTGGTGCGACAACCAGTCCACGGTTCATGTCATCAATTCCCTTACATCCAAATCCACGCGGGTCATGGCGTTGGTTAGGGCCTTCACTTTACAGTGCCTCAAATTTAACATCCTGTTTAAGGCCAGACACGTCCCGGGGGTCGCTAATGGGATCGCTGACGCTCTCTCTCGCAAACAGATGGAGAGGTTTCGTCAGCTGGCTCCAGAGGCCGACCCGCTCCCGGCAAGGATGCCCCCAGAGGTTTGGGGGATTGGAGGGCTGAGGCTGACAGGGCAATGAGCCTTGCAATTGCCCCTTCCACCAGGAGAGCTTACCTGAAGGCCGGTAAGCAGTTTCTGTCCTTCAGGGAGGGAGTGGGTTTGCAGCAGGTCTGGCCTATTCCTGTGTTACACCTGATGCAATTTTGTGTGTCACTACGGAGTGGCGGCCTTTCAGCTCACACAATCAGAGGCAAACTGTCGGCACTGGCTTTTGCCAGTAAGGCGGCGGGTCACAAGGACACCACGGGCGACTTCCGTCTACGGAAGATGCTGGAGGGGTGGTCTCGGGAATCACCTAGGGCAGTAGACAGCAGGGAACCTTTGACACCCACAGTCCTGAGAGGGCTGGAGGGCCAGTGGCCCTCTTGTTGTAGTGACAGCTATGAGGTGGGCCTGTTCCATGCCGCTTCGCTGACCGCCTTTTTTGGGGCACTCAGGATTAGCGAACTGGTGGCAGGCTCTCGGACTGACGCTTCTGGGGCAGCCTTGGAGCTTAGGGACGTATCGATCAATGAGTTTCAGCTACGGATCAGGTTGCGTAGATCCAAAACAGATCAGAAGGGTAAGGGGAGGGTGCTGGAGCTAGGGTCTGGTGCGGAGGCAGCACTGTGCCCAGTCGCCGCCATGCGGCGGTACTTGGCACTCCGGGGGGATGGCCCGGGCTATTTGTTTCGGCATAGCGACAGCACCCCTCTTACGAAGTTCCAGTTCTGGACCGTGACCCGGAAGGCATTGATCCGGTTGGGTCTGGGCGGGGTTCGTTTTTGCTCCCATTCTTTTCGAATTGGGGCTGCATCAACTGCGGCCGCAATGGGGTACCCGGATAGGACAATACAGAGGATCGGGCGTTGGAAATCTGGATGTTATAAGAGGTACGTGAGGCGTTGTACCTTGTAGGTGCGTGGCAATTTCTTTCAGAGTTTGTTAATAAAGTTCTGGTTGCAGGTGCGGCAGGCCGGGAGACGAGACGAAGAGTCATGGTCTGCGGCCACAGCATGGTCTTTTGGGCAGCTCATCAGGCGAGGAGAACCTCTTTCGGCTCCCAGCTTGGCCTCAGCGAAGTGGCGACGGTGGAGTGGTTGGGGAGGAGGGGCATGAGATGGCCGGCGCTCCTCCCGTTGTTGTTTGAGGAGAAGCGGGGCCCCCCCCCTCAGGTGCTAGTCATACACCTGGGGGGCAACGATTTGGGTTTGGTCAAGGGGGTGGCCCTCGTGATGCAGGCCAGGGCTGATTTGGCACTGATCAAGGCACGGTGGCCTGGTGTGCAGATAGTCTGGTCTGCCATGCTCCCCCGTCTGGTTTGGAGGCACGCCGGTGATCCCAGGTGTATGGACAAGGCGAGGCGGAACGCTAACAGCCAACTTCGCACGGCCATGGAGTCCGGGTTGGGTCTCTTTTTGCCGCACCCTAACATACAGGTCAAGTTCCCGGACCTGTATCGCCCTGACGGGGTGCACCTGTCAAACAAGGGCAATGAGGTATTTCTTGAGGACTTGCAGCACGGGATTCGGATGGCTCTCGGTTGCCGTGTGGGGTAAGCAAAGGCCAAAGCAGAGGCTTGGATTTGCATGTGGTAGGTTTATGCAAGCAAGAAAATGGAACTGGTGGGTACCTTACGGCATATCCCTGTTGGGAACAGGAGGTCACCACGAACCACCCTAGGGCCTTGCGGTCTGGGGAGGGGAATGGTGATCGCCTCTGGGAACCTCTCAGACTAGGCTCCTCCCTGAAGGTCTGTGCAGCCTCAGGGGTAGGCGCCCCTGGGAGGGGACGCCAGTATGCTGGGCCGCCGGTTACGAGCCAGAATCTGACTGGGTCAATACTGGGGCTAGGTTACCTGCCCATTACAAGGGCAAGGAGGCCGGGTCTGGGAATGACGCCTGCCTTGCCTGTTCCTGAGCTTGTTTAGTTGCCCGTTGCTGCATGTCCTGTTTAAATAGTTAATAAAGTGGCCCTTGTTTGATTCCAAACTGTTGTCTGTCTCGTTATTTCATGCTGGGGCGGCAATGGGCTCCCCGCCGCCCGGCTTTGCCGTGGCGGGGGGAAGCAGTTTTGCCGCCTCGCAGGACGCGAGGCAGCAACAGAGCGCGCCGGCGCGCGCTGGCTTGCTGGGGGGGCGGGGCTTGCTCAATAAGAGCCGTTGCCCCGCTCCCCGTCCGCGCAGTCGCCGTGAGAGCTCGCCCACCCACCCGCCCCGTTGGCAGTGTAGGCTGATGCTGGTTGCCGTTGGGGGGCCAGGTAGGAATTTTTTACACTGTCTTCTATTTGGCTCCTGGAGACGGTGTTTTTTCGCCTACCTTACACTGCTGCTGGTGGTTAAGGGCATAGAGGGTGGTCGGGTATAATTAGGCTGGTCACTTGGTAGGTTTATGCAAGCAAGAAAATGGAACTGGTGGGTACCTTACGGCATATCCCTGTTGGGAACAGGAGGTCACCACGAACCACCCTAGGGCCTTGCGGTCTGGGGAGGGGAATGGTGATCGCCTCTGGGAACCTCTCAGACTAGGCTCCTCCCTGAAGGTCTGTGCAGCCTCAGGGGTAGGCGCCCCTGGGAGGGGACGCCAGTATGCTGGGCCGCCGGTTACGAGCCAGAATCTGACTGGGTCAATACTGGGGCTAGGTTACCTGCCCATTACAAGGGCAAGGAGGCCGGGTCTGGGAATGACGCCTGCCTTGCCTGTTCCTGAGCTTGTTTAGTTGCCCGTTGCTGCATGTCCTGTTTAAATAGTTAATAAAGTGGCCCTTGTTTGATTCCAAACTGTTGTCTGTCTCGTTATTTCATGCTGGGGCGGCAATGGGCTCCCCGCCGCCCGGCTTTGCCGTGGCGGGGGGAAGCAGTTTTGCCGCCTCGCAGGACGCGAGGCAGCAACAGAGCGCGCCGGCGCGCGCTGGCTTGCTGGGGGGGCGGGGCTTGCTCAATAAGAGCCGTTGCCCCGCTCCCCGTCCGCGCAGTCGCCGTGAGAGCTCGCCCACCCGCCCGCCCCGTTGGCAGTGTAGGCTGATGCTGGTTGCCGTTGGGGGGCCAGGTAGGAATTTTTTACACTGTCTTCTATTTGGCTCCTGGAGACGGTGTTTTTTCGCCTACCTTACACTGCTGCTGGTGGTTAAGGGCATAGAGGGTGGTCGGGTATAATTAGGCTGGTCACTTGGTAGGTTTATGCAAGCAAGAAAATGGAACTGGTGGGTACCTTACGGCATATCCCTGTTGGGAACAGGAGGTCACCACGAACCACCCTAGGGCCTTGCGGTCTGGGGAGGGGAATGGTGATCGCCTCTGGGAACCTCTCAGACTAGGCTCCTCCCTGAAGGTCTGTGCAGCCTCAGGGGTAGGCGCCCCTGGGAGGGGACGCCAGTATGCTGGGCCGCCGGTTACGAGCCAGAATCTGACTGGGTCAATACTGGGGCTAGGTTACCTGCCCATTACAAGGGCAAGGAGGCCGGGTCTGGGAATGACGCCTGCCTTGCCTGTTCCTGAGCTTGTTTAGTTGCCCGTTGCTGCATGTCCTGTTTAAATAGTTAATAAAGTGGCCCTTGTTTGATTCCAAACTGTTGTCTGTCTCGTTATTTCATGCTGGGGCGGCAATTGGTGTTTCCAGGGCTGCAGAAGGGCTGCAGAAATCCATCTCTCCGTTACTTTGACAATTAATTGATCAGCACCAGCGTGTTGGCTGCACGAACTGCTAACATGAACTGCACAAACCTCCATAAAAACCATAGAGCTTCGTGAGAGGGTTACTGCACATGCCATGGACTGGGCAATGTTAGTGATGAAATTACTGATGAGGTTAGTGCCCATCTCTGCTCTTGAACTTCAGAATCTCTCTATGTGTTTTTAAGGTACCTGAACACTTTCAGTTGCCCTTGCAGTTGTAAAATGACTAGGTAGTTATGGTGTGTAAAGCATCATGTACTATGATGGTGCTCTATAAGGAATCCATAATATTAGCTAAGGAATGACTTGGGGTATTGAAATCTTCACTATCCCTATTAAGAAAAATATTTCATAAAGTCCCCCCCTTCAATAATAAAATTCCCAGTATTTTTTTCCATTACAATGTGGATGAAAAAATACAGTCTTCCCTAGCTGTTACATATTATAGCAGCTGTCAAATGGCCATTGTGTGTATTGCATCATT
Source organism: Lepidodactylus listeri (assembly GCA_029233225.1). NCBI lineage: Eukaryota > Metazoa > Chordata > Lepidosauria > Squamata > Gekkonidae > Lepidodactylus > Lepidodactylus listeri. The sequence continues at coordinate 50,994,740 of JARCFY010000001.1, read as the reverse complement.
TGCTACTGCTCAGCTGGTGTTTCCAGAACAGGCTTGGGTGCAGGTGCCAATAGCAAAAACAAACTTACTTAGTAAGAGCAGCAGAGAGGGCAGAGAAAAGAGTTTATGGAGCTGTAATATGCCAGAATTACAAAACAGTATTAAAAAATACCAAACAGCCTGAGTTTTGCAGCTTTCTGGCAGGAGCTACCATGAAGTCTCCAAATGGCTACTTGACTGTGTTTACAGTCTGAATGCCTGTTAGGATTGCCAGCTCCAGGTTGGGAAATACCTGGAGATTTTGGGCATGGAGCCTGAGGAGAGCAGAGTTTGGGGAGGGCAGGGACCTCAGCAGGGAGGAGAGGGACCTCGGCCATAGAGTCCAATTTCTAAATTAGCCATTTTCTCCAGGTGGATTTGTTGCTTGGAGATCAGTGGTAATCCCAGGAGATGACCAGACATAACCTGGAGACTAGCACCCTAGTGCCTGTATCTACCCCAGTACCACAGGCAGTATGTCTCTTTATATCAGTTGCTGGGGAGCATGGGTAAGAGGATGCTAGAGGCCATTGGTTGACCACTGTATGAACAGAATGCTGGACTTGAAGGACCTTGGCTCTGATTCAGCATGGTTCTTTTTATGTTCCTATATTCTTATTCCAGTCTGCTCTTCTGTGCCCAGCCTGTTTATTTAAGGGAATAAAAAGACTTCACAGAGTCTTGTTGGTCTGATGCATCCAAAGTATTTTTTTTAAGTTTCAAAAGGAAACCAGAGAGTGAACCCATTGAATTTATACAGTCTCAAGCTTGTGTTTGGTAAGGACTGAGCGTGGTTAGCACTATTCAGTAAATAATTGTCCTTCTTTACAAGGTTTATATATTCCTTCATTTTATTTTTCCAGTTTTTTATTGACTCAGAGTGATCCATACCCACTTTGATTGCATCATTTACTGTTTTTGATCTGCAACATAATGTAATACACTTGTGTCTTGGAATGCTGCCCCCCCCACCTTGTAATAACCCTCCACCTACCTCCTATTTGTACTCTTGTGTAAATATATGTATAAGACAACTGAGTACATCTGGATTACAATAACTGTGTTTGTTTTTTAACATGCCAGAAGACCTGCCTGTTGCTTGGACTCCTCGAAAATCTGCAACTGGTCTACAATGCCTCCTGATCCCAAAGGAGACTAACAATGGGATCCAAAACACTTATGCCTTTTAAAGCCCATCAAGTGCCCTTGTATTTTGGAAAATGTAACTCTGCATAGGACTGCACTGCAAACCCCGCACAGGAACCCCATTGTGGTGCCTAGGGTTGCCAGGTCTGGGTTGGAAAATACCTGGAGGGTTTGGTGGTGGATCCAGGAGAGAATGGGGTTTGGGGAGGGGAGAGGCCTCAGCATGATCCAGGAGAGGGTGGGGTTTGGGGAGGGGAGAGGCCTCAGCATGATCCAGGAGAGGGTGGGGTTTGGGGAGGGGAGATGCCTCAGCATGCTACAATGCCATAGAGCCTACCTTTCAAAGCAGCCATTTTCTCCAGGGGAGCTGATCTCTGCCAGCTGGAGATCAGTTGTAAAAGCAGGAAATCCCCAGGCCCCACCTGGAGGCTGGTAACCCTAATGGTGCCTGCCAATACCTGTCCTGTGTTTTTACAAAGTGGGTGGGGCTGGGAGGGGCTTTTGCCCAACAGGGCCTCTGATTGGCCACTAAAAATCTATTTGAATATGCAGATTTTTTTAAAAAAGAAGTTCCTTCAACAACAGCTGTGACCACAACACAAGGATCTTCACTACACTACTGTGTACATTTATTTTGAAGGCATCCTATTAAAAAGAGCTCTTGTTTTGTTCCTATTAGAGTTATGCATAACCTCTAATAGAGTTCCTATTAGAGTTATGCATAACCTCACTCCTAGCATTTTGTGGTTTGCTCCACCTCCTGATGCAGCCATTTTATAGTTGCCCCCAGCACCCCCTGTCTAAATTCCAAAGGTGCCTACAGGCTCAAAAAGGTTGGGAAACCCCTGCCCTAGCCCTTCTCACTCACTGAGTTCCCGCAACTCAGATTGCACATCCAGCTTCTGCTATAAACTTTTTAGTTCTACAAACTCGTCATAAGACAGCCATATCACCTGCAAGTTAGGTATGTCCCATGCTTTCCCACCTGTTACATATTAACAATGATTTCACATTTTCCTTTTTAAAAAGATCACAGAAGTATCTTGCTTTCTTCTGATTCCATAGTAACTACCGTATTTTTTGCTCCATAAGACTCACTTTTTCTCCCCAAAAAAGTGGGGGGGAAAGTGTGTGCATCTTAAACCCCCCTCACTTTTCCCAAGCCACGGCACTGAGTGGAGCTAGGTGCAACTTATGGTCAGGTGCGTCTTATGGAGCGAAAAATACGGTAATTACTATTATTTTACTCCTTTAAAAAATGATATAAACAATTGAGGGGAGCACTTTGGTTCCTAACATAAAAGTTGACGTTTTCAAAGCATCTGAACCATAATTGGCAATTTCCACCAAAATATTGTTTTTAGCTATGTAATCTGGCAAAGAATTTACTTCTAAAAGCATCTATATGGAAGCTGTTTCTCCTCTCTAAGAAGGTTCCCTAAGGAAGTTAATAGATACATAACTTGTACTTCCAGTAATTTTATGTAAAACATCTGTTTTTCACTAACAGCCGACTCACTGCAAAAAGTATAATAATCACAAACTTTCTTCCACTACCAACAAAACCAACAGCTTCATTTGATCTGAAATTTATTACCCAAAATTACCACAAATATGCCTTTTAACCATAAAGAATATGTTCTTTATTTGAATGGCACATTAAAGACAGACTCCTCTCCCAGAACATCAGCAGTGCGAATGATAATCTTTCCATGTGATGTTTATTTCAAACTGGAGTTCTACAAGAAACACAAAGCATACATATATTGGAGTCACAGCTTCCCTTTGGCTCCAATTTTCAGCTCCAACTTTGGCTTTCAACTTTTCATTTTCTGCATATTTGCGCCACGTAAGGGCAGGAACTAGAAGGAACCAACAAAGGAATGGGCCCTTCCTGAGATCCAGAGGCCAGTGAAGAAGTACCACTATTTTCATCTTATTATGATGACTCTGACCTCTCCAGAAATAAGAGACTCTTGGGGAATACAAGGATGGAAGTCAAAATGCATGTGGACTGCCACTGGGTTCCATGAAGTATGAGAAACTCTTTTGAGGGTGCTGGGGTGGTTTCTCGGTTTCCCTCCTATAATAATAACAACTAAGTGTCATCAAGTCACTACCGACTCATGCTGACTTCAGGACCATGGGGCTTTCAAAGCAGGAGATGGGGAGAGGTGGTTTGCCATTGCCTCCTGAACAGCAACCCAGGTCTTTTTTGGTGGCCTCCCATCCATGTAGTATCCATGGCTGAACCTGTGTAGCTTCTGAAATCTGACAGGATTGGGCTATCCTGTGCTATCCTGGCTGCTATATATCCTTTGCCAAATAAGAAGCTCCTTGACGGTCACCTGCTCCTAGACTCTCAGATTTGGCCAGAAGACTAATAGATACTTATCTCCTGTGTTACCCGAAAAAGAGTACTTGCTGCCTTGTACGATGGAAGGCTGTGTGCAAAGTGAGGGGCACCATATTATTTAGCCAACAGCTGGGACTGTGGATAGAACTTCCCCCAGATGGAGAAAAAGAGCATGTATTATTTTTTATATAAATTCTACTTTTCTCCCTGACTGGGACCCAAAGTTGTAGTTCTAGAGTTGTATACTGCCATGGCTGCCATAGAGTGGAGCTGTGCTCCAGTCTTCAATTTTACTAATTTTATTCCTAAAATCTAAATTGCCTAAAGATCAAGGGTTTACAAAAATGTTCTCATTAATGAAAGCATGCACAGCAGCTACCAACAAATATGATAATCTTTAGGATGTGTTACAACTCTGATTTATCCAAATGGCTATGGAGATGTCCAATACAGATAATTAACAAATTGGGATTTTTAAAACAGTGAATCCTTTCAACACATTCATGAAGGAAGAAGGTACATGTTCTGTTCAGATCACTTTTACAATTCATCAAAGTGTAGCTAATGAGGTCCCAGCTGTAATTAATCACAGCACATTTGTATCAGCAATTTTAAAGTCTGTTGCCACATTGGCTGATTTTTAACTGATGGCCTTTTTATTTCCCTCTGTGTCGCGGAATTATAGCACTCTTAGACTTTTGAACCATTGTGCTACATTTCTGAAAATCCTTCACAATTGAATACAAAGGAATCACATCACAAAAGAATCACCTCTCTTTTCTTGTCCTGGGAAAAAAAAACATACAGCATACCCACTGAAACTCTTACTATGCAATGGAAGGTCAATACAATCTTGAAAAGCACTGGGCAGATGGTTGACAAGATAAAAACATCAAGGAGGTACTCAGCTGCCCTGTTATCTAATGGAGGCTCTAACTAAGCTGGTGGTGATTTGGGGTGATATTGAAAATCCTCCAGCAAATCATCCCTCAGCATTTGTAAGAAGGTCCTCTTGAAGAGGCCAGCCCAGTATATTAAAGACCCACAACACAGTATATTAAAGATCTGCAGTGGCCAAAATTCAACTTAAATCTGAAAGAGTCTGAATGTGGGAAGAATGGTAGTTATGCATTTACAATGGTCAGACCACTAAGGTCTAGGTTGTGATGATTAGGGGCATCTGCTGGGGAAGTGGAACTCTCAGGATTGCCAGCTTCTGAAACAATCCCTGACTTCTCTTTCACTGTGTGTGCTTTTGCCATCTATTAATAGTGAAGCCTTCTGAATTCTTACAGGCAGAGCTTTCTTGTGATGGTATTTTTGCTCACAGGATGAGTGTAACACGTCAGGCTCTGAAACGGGATATGACATGGAGTCCAGAACAGCCCGTCCACTAGATGGACATAGGGTACCATGTACCAGTCTATCCCAGAGCTGGAAGGGCACCAAGCAAACTCTTCCATGGCATTGTGATATTGGCCAGAGCACTGAAGCACTCTGGAGATGCATGGGTCTTTCTCATCTCCAGGTCCAGGAAATGGGACACCATGAGCAGCCCCAGGTGCACCCACACTATATTGCACTGAGTCATTTGGGCAGTGGGTGGGGGCCACTGGTTCTGGAATACTCAGCTCCAGCACAGCCATGCCAAGGAATTTGGGTGGTGGACAGAGCCTTGCTCTATTGCTAGGCCTGGGAACAGTGGTAGGGACAACCCTAGCCTAGTGAGGATGGCTTCCCTGCAGTGCACAGGGGCAAGGTAAAGTCATTTGCCAAAAACCCTTTGGTCAACCCTGATGGGGCCTATTAGAAGATAAATTTAGTCTGATGGTGTGAAAAAAAGATCTTCTGTTCTCCTCAATACTGTTAGCAGAGTTGGGGGAATAAACCATGCATACAGAATTGTATTGCATAAATTTTATGGCCACAAATTGGGGGGGGGGGGGGGGGGGACTAGAAAAGTGTAAACAGTATAAACAGTAGAAAGAATGTGCTACAGCCCCACCCTCCAGAGTTCAAATAGACTAAACACACCCAGTATCATATTTCCATTAATAAATCTGCTCATATTCTGTCTCCTCCCTACAAAAAAGCTCACTTGCTTCTATTCCATGGCTATGGGGGAGCACAACCAACCAAGCAAAAAAAAAACCCACAGCAGCAGTCAGTGCTTAGAGGGAGCTTTATATAACTAGTGTTGCCAGCCTCCAGGTAGGGCCTGGGGATCTCCCACTTTTACAAATGATCTCCAGATGACAGAGATCAGCTCCTCTGGAGAAAATGGCTGCTTTGAAGGGTGGACTCTATGGCATTGTACCATGCTGAGGCCCCTCCTTAAACCCCACCCTTTCCTGGATCCACTCCAAAGTCTCCAGGTATTTTCCAACCCAGACCTGGCAATCCTATATATAGCACAAAATTAAATGACAGGAATGGGAAATGGGAAGGAGCAAAATACACTAAGTGGAGACTTACAGTGGATCTGCTGAAAGACAGCTTTAAAATGGAATTAGATTAATAGAGAATAGGTCTATTAATGACTACTAGCCATGGTGACCAACGAGAACCTCCACAGAGGCAGTAAATCTCTGAATCCCAGTGCCAGGAGGCAACATCTATGCCCTGTTGGTGGATCTCCAGAAGATCTGGTTGGACACCATTTTAGACAGGATGTTGAACTAGATTAGGGTTGCCAGGTCTGGGTTGGAAAATACCTAGAGACTTTGGAGGTAGATCTGGGAGATGGCAGAGTTTGGGGAGGGGAGGGGCCTCAGCATGGTACAATGCCATAGAGTCCCCCCTTCAAAGCAGCCATTTTCTCCAGAGGAGCTGATCTCTGTCAGCTGGAGAGCAGTTGTAAAAGTGGAAAATCTCCAGGCCCCACCTGGAGGCTGGCAACCCTAGACTAGATGGGCCACTGGCCTTATCCAGCAGGGCTCTTCTCATTTCATTAAAGCTCTTGGAGGATAAATGCAAAGTAGAAAAGGATTCATCAGGCCTAAGAGTCTGGTAGCTTGCCAATGGTTTACTGCAAATTAAGGGGTAATAGCAGGATATCCCTCTTTGTAGAAGAAGGCTGCTGATCACAGGTAGCTGAATTTCCAGGAGCAGAATGTTAACATTGCCATGGGCCTATTCTGTCAAAGGCTTGAAAACAAATTAAAGCAAGAAAAATCCCTTTGCATCTTTATCCCACTGACGTCCCCCCCCCCACTTTAATAATGTATATCACCCACCCACCTACTAGCCTTCAGTTTTTCCCCCTTTAGCACATTTATTTCTCTCTTACATAATGATTCCCACTAATTTACACTGATGAATACCCAGTTAAAATAAACCAATTTATTCCTCAAAGAGGTGGCTAGGCATATATGAGTTGGAAACCATTTCATTAAGTCACTGACCTTTTTCAAATGAATTTCTGCTGATAAAATAAAACCCACAGCCACCCAAAGGCAGAGGTGGGTGGGGGAACAGAACTTACATGTGTATCAGTTTCCGAGATGGATATCCGAGGAAGGAGAGGAGAAGGACGGCTCACCTCAGGACCATAAGGAGGCAGCAATAACTTTTAATGGTTCTGAGCTCTGTAAAACGTGCCATTTAATTTGCTTTTAGTAAATTTATAACAACAGTAAATTCCCAACGCGGGCCTCTATTTAATTTCATATTTACTTATACTGGAATTTCAACTCCGCATTTACTTCAGTTGAGATTTTTCAGTCGCGCAAGCACGAAACTTGTGTCCTTTCAAAATATCTCACATTCCATTTCTTAAAAAAAAAAAAAAAAAAACAGGAGCAGGGAAATATTAAAGACAGCAGCTGCTTTAACCCTTTCCTTTCCCCAGGTCGATATATCATTCTCCAGGATTTTATCCAGTGTTCTCTATCTGCTGATACTGAACAGACTCCTAGCAATTCTCTTTCAAGATGAGAGAGAGAGAGAGAGAGAGAGAAAGAGGGAGAGAGAGAACAACCTCCAGGGAAAACAATCATTTCTCTAATCGCAACTTTTAAAATACACAGAATTTCTATAAAACCAAAACACTGCTATTTGGGCAAGCCAAAATCTCATTTATTTACATCAATAAAATATGCACCTTAGGACACGCGGGGTCACAGTTGAGTAATGTATTGCATTTTTCACTGTTTTTAGAAGGAATGAGTAATGACAGTGGAAAAGCTTGGGTTCATTAAAGAAAAACAAATTTGGTGCACTGGAGGCCTTTATTTAAAGGGAGCCCATGATAGGCCTTGACAGTTGCTTTGTTTGGACAAGTGTCATAGTTTTATTTCATTGACCAAATTTTCTAAAGGCAAACAGGACCATCATTATTTCGTGATGGCTATTGGTTAAATTATACCATCAACACCCAAACAATAGACCCTGGCTAAAGAACTGGGGGAGGGAGGGAGAGAGAGAAAGTAGAAAGCAAATACTTCTGAATATAAACACAGCAAGTTCCAAAGTGACAAAGACATGTAACTGAAAGATTTAGGTACCAATGAGTGTATTACTCCTGAAACAAAGATCTTGTGTGGCAGTCCATCTACACACACAAGTCTATCTTCATCTTTCATAACCATATGGTCTTCATTCTAAATGTTTATAGAACACGATCCAAACTACTTGGTAAACTTCATGTATGCAACCTTACAAGACACAGGACATTTTGAATATGTTTTTTTTCATTCTACTGTGTCTCCTGTTCTCAAAGTTTACAACAGCCAGTATTAATTACAAGGCAAGATAGGGAGATGAATTTTTTTTGCATATGTGTTTACTGTGCAAAATATAGGGTATGTACCCAACTGTTTGCAGGAGTCTAAAAACTAAATGAAACTGTTGTAATGAAAGAGGAAGTTCTAGTCTGAGTAGGGAAACTAAAAACCAGTAAGTATCCAGGTCCAACAGTTCTTTAAGAACTCAAATGTGAAATCGTTCATCTACTAATCTAGTCAGGGGTCATTTCATAGAAAAAGAGGTGCAGGAGCTCAATTAGCATACCTATTAGCATAACTCATTAGCATATGCCATGCCCCCTGATATCACCAAAGGTGTGTCAGAAAGGGAAGCAAAAGGGTGAGCATCTTCAAAAGCCTCCCCTTCCTTTCCCCAGCTGGCCAGCCCAATTTCAGTTTCAGCCCCATTATACCCTATGGGCCATTGAAGTCAATGGCAAAAACTCATAGCGTATATGAAGGGCTGGAGGAGACGGGGTTTGACGGAAAGGCTCCAAACTTGCAGGATAGCTGCTCGGGCCTCTTCCCGAAATACCCACCAAGTTTCAAGAAGATTGGACTACGGGGTCCAAATCTACAGGCCCCCAAACAGGTTGCCCCATCCCCTCTATTGTTCTCTATGGTGGGAAAAAATGTTACCTTTTTCCCACTGTAGAGAACAATGGAGGGAATGGGGGCAACCTGTTTGGGGGCCCATAGAATTGGACCCCCTGGTTCAATCTTCTTGAAACTTGGTGGGTATTTGGGGGAGAGGCTCCAGCAGATACCTTGTAAGTTTGGAGCCTCTCCCTCAAACCCCCTCCCCTCCAGCTGCTTTTTAAGCTGCCACCAAATTTCAGCAGCAATTCGGTGGCGGGACAAATCAGATCAGAGAATCTGATTCGGCCTGTGGCTGCCCTAGTGCCTACTCCTGGGCTGGCGAAGCACCACTCGAAATACCCACCAAGCCTTGCTCCGCCCCCAAATGACCCCTGAATATAGTATACATAATTTACCTGCTAAAATCAGCCACTGCACCAGAGGACTGGGGAAAACCCAATGTTACACCCGTTTTTTAAAAGGGAACCAGAGGGGAACAAGGAAATTACAGGCCAGATAGTCTAGCATTTGTATAGAACAAATCAGGAGAAACTGTAATCGAAGACGGAATAATTAAGTACACAGAAAAACAAAGCCTGAGGGGGGGAAATCAGCATGGCTCCTGCAACATGGATTCATGTCTCACTAACCTTTTGTAGTTATTTAAGAAAGTGAACAAACATACAGATAACATTGGCACAGTAGACACTATATACTTGAACTTTCAAAAGGCTTTTGACAAGGTACCTCACCAAAACTCCTGTGTAAGCTTAGCAGTCATGGGATAAGAGGATGGGTCCCTTTATGGTTTCAAAAACTGGTTAAATGAAAGGAAGCATAGAGTGTGAATAAATGGACAGTTCTTGCAATGGAGAGATTTAAGCAGTGAAGTCCCACAAGGATCAGTATTGGGGCTGGTGCTATTTAATTGGTTCATAAATGATCTGGAACTGGGGGTGAGCAGTGTGGTAGCCAAGTTTGCAGATGACACCAAATTTTCAGGATGGTAAAAACCAAGGGTGACTGTGAAGAGCTCTAGGGGGATCTCCACAAATGTTGTGAGTGGCAAATGAAGTTTAATACAAGTAACATTAGAATAACCCCCCTTTAAATACACAATAATGGGGTCTGAATTTCCTGAGACTGAGAGGGAAAGAGACCTTGGGGATAGCTCAATGAAAATGTCAACTCAGTGTGCTGCAGCAATGAAAAAGGCAAACTCTATGCTGGGATTATTAGGAAAGGGAAAGAAAATTTAAAAAGCCAATATTGTATACTGTATAGATGTATGGTGCAGTCTCATTTGGAATACTGTGTGTAGTTCTGATGATCATCTCAAAAAGGATATTGCAGATCTGGAAAAGTACAAAAAAGGGAAATTAAGATAATTAAGGGATCGGGGCACCTTTATTATGAGAAAAGGCTGAAGTGTCTGGGACTTTTTGATTTAGAAAACAGATGACTAAGATGGGACATAATGAAGGCATATAACTTTATGCATGGGGTAGACAGAATAGATAGATATTTGTTCTCTCTCCCTCCTGAAATACTAGATCTTGGGAGCACCAATTAAATTGATTGGTAGTAGATTCTGGATGGACAAAAAGGAAATACCCCTTTATTCAATGAGTGATGAAAATGTGGAATTTCCTGCCAGATGATGTGATGGCCACAGTTATAAATGTTTTTTTTTATTTAAAAAAAAAGGATTAGAGATATTCATGGAGGATAGGTCTATCAGTGGCTACTAGTCCTGATGACCAAAGGGAACCTCGCCATTCAGAGGCAGCAAACCTCTAGAAACCAGTGTCAGGAAGCAACATCAGGGGAAGGCCTTGGCCTCCATGCCCTATTGTTGGCCCACCAGAGTAACTTCTTGTACACTGTGTGGAATAGGATAGACCATTGGTCTGATCCAGCATGGCTGTGATAATTTTGTTCTTAAGACTAGACAATCGCGGGAATCAGCTTAGCACTCAGTCTTCTGTCACATTAAAAATCATAAAAACAGGCTTTTTTTTAAAAAAAGGAACCTTTAAAAAATGGTGGAGAATACAAAGCTGTGCACTCTTAGGTTAGGCCACACTTTTGGGAAGAGTTTAATGACTTGCACTACAGTCCTGAAAGGTTGATACACCCCACAAAATCTATGAACATCAGTGGGTTTAAAAGGACATAACTTTGTTTAGGATTGTACTCTGGATGCCAAAGAAGGCTAGACTGAAGAAGCCACTGAGCAACAGATATGAATCACCAGATTCTGCTGTTGCTTACGCAAGCATAATTGTACTAAGTACACTATCCTTTCCAATCCAATGTCTGCACTTTGTTGGCTTCCTTTACGTTAACTCTTAACCAGCAATTTCCTATGTACTAGCCCCATTTATTTCTTCTGTCCTCTAACCTTATCCTATCCCTTACAATTTACAAACACAATTTTTAATACAACTACAGTACAATGAAGATTGAAAGATGGAGGGAATGACATTCCAGAGGAAAAGATACAAACCAACGGTGATGAACATTTTGCCTCATCTCCTACTCCACTCAATTCAGAATTAGCACTCCTGATGAGACAGGGGCTGAGGACAGACTGGCAATCTGAAGCGGAGGCAAAGCGGAGGGAACTGGAGCGGGGGGAAAAACCCACGGAGCTGGCCGTTCACACTGGCCAGAGCAATGCGGATCAGCGGCAATTCGGAGCGTTCAGACTGCCACGGAGCGTTCAGACTGCCGCATAGCCAGTGCACGCGGCTTGCGCGCGCCACTGCCCTTTTTTTGTTTTCCTTTGATGTTTTTCGCATGTGCGCACATGCGCATAACTTTTTGCCGGTGCGTTCACACTTCCTCCGGATGCCTCCCGCTTCTTCCAGTTCACACTGTTTGGAAGCGGGAGGCATGCGGAGGAAGGCCCCTGAACACCGGGAAAAACTGGTGTCCGGGTAAAGCGGAAGGAAAGCGACTGGGAGACGGGTAAGTACGCAATGGAGCCGACGGGCAGATGCACATGTCTGAACGTGCTCCTTTCCTCCGTTTGCGAAGCGTGCCTGCCCCGCTTTAGATTGCCAGTCTGTCCTCAGCCAGGGTATAGAGCATAGCAAGAGACAGGAAAGGGGTCAGGGGGTTGGATCCAGTCAGGTCCACCCAATCTCACACCTTTCATGCATCTATTGTAGAACATAGCTCTCCCAAAGGGAGCTGCCAAATTAACTCAAATTTCTCAAAGGCAGCTGTCATTTTGTACACAATCCTTGCCTGTGCTGCCAAAATGAGTGCCTCATTAATCCAGGATTCAAAGAGACATGAGGTTGGTCTTTCCATGAAGGGAAAACTAAATGCTTCACCACTAAAAGAGCTCTTTGTTACCCTGCCTCTTTGTATTTCACTCAAGCAAATAAAGCAAGTACATGCCCTAATTTTACAGTGTAATCCTAAAAAGAGTTACACCCTTCGAAGTCCATTTACTTTAGGATTGTAATCCTAGCCCATAACTAGAAGTTCATATCACATTATTATGAGAAATTATTTCCTTCCAAAATGAGGTTGCTACAGGATGCTTCTATATAACATACTGAAACTCCCTGAAAACCCACCGTGTCATTTACTCCTCTATTACTAAAAGGAGCACCTGTACCCTAAGAATAATTTACTGTGAAATCACCCTCAGTCATGTGTGTGTGTAAACTGGAATACTATTTCATCCATACAGGTGTTATGAAAGTTCCCCTTTCCAGTTCTCTCTGAACTTACTTATAAATCTTGATAACAGAACTTTATCTTTGTGGTTTCTGTGCAGTCCCAAAAAAGACCACTCAATGAACAGCTGTTACAGGTAAGTGCAACCCTGTTTTTCATGCACATTGAGAATCAGAATCCTCCAGTGTTTGGGGGTTGTCAGTTTCTGAACTGGGTAGAGACAGCAGTGCATATATTGTTCATTTCTTCATGAACTTTTCTCCTCTCAGTACAGACTCAGAGCAGCTTACAATATCTCCTACGCACATATGACAGAAAAAACACAAACATTTAAACCCACATCACACAGCCCTGATCTGGATGGCCCAGGCTAGCTAGCCCAATTTCGTCATATCTCAGGGTCAGCCCTGGTTAATACTTGGATGGGAGACCATGAAGTCCAGGGATGTATCTTGCCTTGAAAGCTAGTGCAAACTGATGCATGTTGACTGCAACCTGACAGCACTTTCTGCCACCACATTGCACACCCCACAAATCTGTTTGCTAACAACAAACTAATGCATGTAGAAGGAAGGGGCAGAGCAGGTGGTAGCAGCTCTACCCTTGATGGCAATGGTCTCTCCCCAAGCAAGCAGTTATTGAAGCTTTCAAATCAGATTCAACATGGAAGTTGTTTAGGATAGCCACTTAGCCAGTCCTCTCTAGATTGGAAGGACATTTTATCAGAGGACCTGCAACTGCTTGTTGCAGTAAAAGCAGAGGTCTTCTACTTGATCCTTGTAACTGAAGATGCCAGGAACTAGATCTGGGACCATCTGTATCCAAAGCAGATACTCTACCTATAGCTGTGGCCCCACCTCAAGTGGGCCTCAGGTATGCTTAGTCTTTAAGCATCATCTGGACAAACACTTGTCAGGGATACTGTAGGTTGATCCTGCACTGAGCAGGGGTTTGGACTAGATGGCCTTATGGACCCTTCCAACTCTGTGATTCTATGATTCTAGGATCATAATATGCAGGTCATGTTTCCCTTAGAATCAGCTATATTTTGAGTTTATGTACTACTTTTACATCTATGTAGCTGGTGGTATTCATCTGTCCATGGCATTTATTGTACTGAACCATGCTCAAAGCTCATTGACTTAAACTTCAGGACAATGCATAAAACATTTGTGACCCAGTTAAGACAAATGAATGCATACTGCTTAGGAGTACATTGGGCAGGAACACTAGAACGATAAGGCAGGCAGCTTCCCATCCTTCCTGTACCCAAGCAGCCCTGAGACATCCAAGGAAATCATTCATGGGTGCATTGGGGATACAGGTGCAAGAGAGGGATAGCCACACTTCATGAGAATTTGCATGTGTGGATTGTTTGCAACCCAGATCCAAATGCCTGTGACAAATTAACACTGTCAGCCTGGCAAAACAGGTTCCACTTGAACAACCCCTGCAGATTTCACCCTACCCCCAGCAGCATCAAGACATCTGGGGTTTAATGTTACTGATCTTTTCCTATTATCATAAAGGTGATGGACAGGATATAGAAGGCAACGTGAGAATGTGTGCACAGAGCTTTTGTGATTCAACTTAGAGCTTTTTTTAAAAAAAAAGTGAACTTTTTGTCAAGTGTTTAAGGGGGCAGCTTGCAATTCATGATCCAATTGAACTGAACAGAGTGGTGATAAAGCATCCCTGATGAGAAGTCAAAACATCAGGCAATTGTCCTGGAAAAAAAACAAAGATGGAGAGACAAAGCTCTGATATATGTTAGAAATACGTTGTGCCAGTTGGCATATTTTATCCCAAGGGGATAAGATTCCTCTGTTGTGCATTCTTTCACTCTGGCACAGATAGCACCCTTGATTAAGTTTTTGCATAATTGTCAAAGACACTGGAGATATACGGTATGATTTCTCCCATTGGCCCAAGGGATTACTTACACAACCTATTTCAAACATGTAATCTTAAGGAAAAAGAGCAAGGAACCATCAATAAAATAAGCTAATGGTGATGGATTAGTCAGCCTGGCAAGTACAACATTCTCTCACAGAAAGGTTTTTCTTTTATGGGTCCCTCTAGCACAAAGCTATTAAGTTCTGGCTTACAAATCCATTGACATCTATTTTTTTAACATTACACTTGAAGCTTCTCCCCCCCCCCCCCCCCGGTAACACTGCATCCTCCTCAAATAATATTGTTCGTTGTGATATCATTGTGCTGCACATATCATAAATGTAGAGATCATGATACAAATTACCCAAAGATAGACTAGTACTGACCTTGACAATATCCTGCCAACTAGAGTAACAGTATAGCTTTGTTTTTGTTTTTGTTTCCCCCTTGCCATAACACTAACTCACTGGTCATATTTCAAGGATGAGACACTGTTCTTGACAATATTTCTAATGTGACTTTGGTCTGCGGGTGGCTTCTCCCTTGGGGCTTTATACGTACTCAGGTAATATCCAAAAAGCACATAACCCATTTTGTAAGGCATAAATATGTATAAATAGAACACATTGTCCTTTCAAATACTAGCAAGTGAGTGTGGGGAGAGTCCCAAACCTCCTTGAATTGTTGTTTTCTTGTTTCTAAAAGGAGAAACTAAACATTTATAAATGTGTGCATCCTTTATGCCTGACAATAGAGGTATTTGTGAGATGTTAATTATTTTATTTTCCTTTTATTTCCACCTGTATCCAATACACATTAAAATTTACATGTATCACTTTACGGTAAATCACACGATACATTACATACGTTCCGGTTACCTTAACATGTAACATAAAGTTCGAGTCTAAATTTATCCTTTTGTCTCTATCCACTCGTATACACACGTCCATCTTTTCCTAAATAGTTCTTCATTTTTATTTGAGCATGCTATATTTAATCTGGCGAGGTATGTGTGAGATGTTGTCTGGCTGTGCCATTGTTTTGGTGTTATGAATTTTTCATTCTGTTACGAAATTTTCTGTTATTGTGACTATGAGCTCCAAGAACATATTGAAGTTGTGTCCCACTAATAGAAATGGCAAAACAGCATACTGTGTATATGCATGCAGGGCAGTGGGATCGCATCCAATGGCCCCACCCTAATGTCCACATTCTGAACATTCATCTGAATGTCTGTGCAAAGTGTGTGCACAAAGACTCTTTCCAAAGGATAAGAATGTTTTAAAAGGAGGATCACATATACGGAGCATACTTTGTATACAACCCTTGCAAATATTCAACTAAGTGGATGAATGACAGATTTACACCAGAGGGTACAACCCTACTGTACTCTAAGTGTGTACCGGTTTAAGCATCTGCACAGTACTAAGTAATGTTTTTGTTCCTATAGAATGGTGGGCTGTATATTTTAAGATAAATACATCCCAAAACATCTATTGAAAGGCTGCCCTGTTTCCTCTTATGCCCTGCTGTATCTACACTCATGTGTTATTTAATCCCATATTGAAACTGGCTTTGATTAGTCTGTAGAGATATTGACAAAGTAACAGAATGTGATTTGGTTTGGGATATCAGTGGTCAAACATATGTTCAGTACATACAAAACATGTGCTCTAACATTAGTATTCCCAAACTAAATCAGTCTACTAAGTTGCCAATAAGTCTAATAAAAGTCAGTGTAAATCCCCGGTCCAATTCTTAACACACTTATTAGTTAAAAATGATCTCAGGCACTTTTGCTGAAAAAGCTCTTGGCAGTAAGGTTGCCAATTCTGTGTTGGGAAGCTCCTGGAGATTTGGGGTAGACCCAAGGAAGGGTGGGGTTTGGGGAGAGTACAGACTTCAGGAGGGTATAATGCAGTGGAGTCCACCCTCCAAAGCAGCTATTTTCTCCATAGGAACTGATTTCTTTTGTCTGTAAATCAGTTGTAATTCTAGGGGAATCTCCAGACCCCACCTGGAGGTTGGCAACTTTACATGGTAGTGACAGGAGACAAACCCCCCCCCCCACAGCCTTAGTATGACTTGATTCAAAATGGGCCCATTTCAAGTAAGTCAGATTGAATGAATTAGCTTGTTTGAGGCTGGCCCCCTTATACATTCGAAACTAAGCCTAACTGTTGAGGGGAGTGCACATGCGGAGGTCTCTTAGTAGGCAAGGCCTCAGGAGTCAAGCCTGGAAGCTTCTAAGAGGACTTAATTTCCAGTGAGCAGTCTTAGAACCCATTCAGTGCCACCTTGAGGGGGGGAGTAGTGGCACCTGGGGGAGGGGGCCTCTCCCAAGTCCTGAGGTGGAATTGGTAGAAATCAGTATAATCACATATATGACTACTGGCACTTTTCTTCCTTTTTTTAAACAAAAAAAAGTACTGAAACCATCCATTTTTTTTTCAAAAAAAGACCAATGGGTTGAAAATCTATTTCCCAGCATTCTGGTAACAGTAAAAGAGCATCAGGTCTTTAAGTGTGAGGCCTTTGCAGCTGCCAAACATTGTTCCTAAAACATACTGTCCTTTGTCTTCAGGGTTAGAGTGGGAAAATGAGGATCAGAGATTTATTCATTTATTTATTTATTGCATTTCTACCGCACCTAGGGCTGCCAAGTCCAACTTGGGAAATATCTGACTTTGGGGGTGGAGTCAGGAGACTTTGGGGGTGGAGCCAGGAGAAAGGAAGTGACATCATTTTGTGATGTCACATCCTGTGATGTTGCTTCCACATGCTGACACATGAACTCATGAAGTTTCCTAATACTGAATCAGGCCATTGGTCCATCAAGGTCAGTATTGACTACTCAGACTGGTAGTGGCTCTCTAGGGTCTCAGGCTGAGATCTTTAATACCACCTATTACCCGATCCTTTTTTAGCTGAAGAAGCTGATACCTCCTGCATGTCAAGCAGATGCTCTATCACTGAGCAATGGCCCTACTGAATCCTTCCTCATCTCGGCAGAATATGAAGCACTAAGTGCTACACAAGTGCTAAATATGATTTTCATATCATAAGAACAGGAGAGAAGCCACAGTGGATCGGCCCATCCAGTACAGCCCATCCAGTACAACACTCTGTGTCACAACAGTGGCCAAAAATACCAGGTGCCCTCAAGAGGTCCAGCAGCGGGGCCAGAACTCCAGAAGCCCTCCCACGGTTGCCCCCCAAGCACCAAGAATTCAGAGCATCACTGCCCCAGACAAAGTGTTCCATTTAGACCTTGTGGCTGATAATAGCCACTGATAGACCTCTGCTGGATGGGGACAGAGAGAGAGAGAGAGACAGACAGACAGACAGAAAAAAGAAAGAAAGAGGGAGAGAGAGAGAAGGAAAAAAACTGGCAGAGGCACTTACTTCCATTTAGACCTTGTGGCTAATAATAGCCACTGATAGACCTCTGCTGGATGGGGACAGAGAGAGACAGACAGACAGACAGACAGACAGACAGAAAAAAGAAAGAAAGAGGGAGAGAGAGAGAAGGAAAAAAATGGCAGAGGCACTTACTTCCATTTAGACCTTGTGGCAAATAATAGCCACTGATAGACCTCTGCTGGATGGGGACAGAGAGAGAGAGACAGACAGACCGACAGACAGAAAAAAGAAAGAAAGAGGGAGAGAGAGAGAAGGAAAAAAACTGGCAGAGGCACTTACTTCCGTTTAGACCTTGTGGCTAATAATAGCCACTGATAGACCTCTGCTGGATGGGGACAGAGAGACAGAGAGACAGACAGACAGACAGACAGACAGAAAAAAGAAAGAAAGAGGGAGAGAGAGAGAAGGAAAAAAACTGGCAGAGGCACTTACTTCCATTTAGACCTTGTGGCTAATAATAGCCACTGATAGACCTCTGCTGGACGGGGACAGAGAGAGACAGACAGACAGACAGACAGACAGACGGACAGAAAAAAGAAAGAAAGAGGGAGAGAGAGAGAAGGAAAAGAGCTGGAAGAGAAACTTACCACAGCAACGTTGCAAGCCACATGCAAAAGCAGCCCCTTCAGTCCCTCCTTAATTTCTGGGCGGACCTCTCTTGCTGTGGAAGCTCTCTTGCTGACTTCGCAAAGGGGAAATGTCTGGTGAGGCTTTTTACTGCAGGGCAGGCTCTCTGCAGACATTTCCCTTTTAAGGCAGGGCAGGGAAGGCTCCGACGTTCCCCTGCGTTCCTGCTGGCAGCCATTTTGTCCCCCGGTGGCCAATTTTGAAAAAGCGGGGGTAAGTATTAAAAATCGGTGTTTCCCCCGCCCTACCGGGGGACTTGGCAGCCCTAACCGCACCCTCCCAGTCAAAGCTGGCTCAGGGCGGCTTACTTAAGAAAAACAAATTACATTGAAACATGTCACAACTAAAACAATTCTAAAACCATCTAATCCATCTGATGTAATAAAGTGCTAGTCATTGTTATTAATTTGATGGTGGCAGCCATTATTCGTTGCTCCCAACTCACACTTGGCTCGCAGATCTTCCTTTTTTTGCTTGTCCTTTAGGTGGCTGATGTCTTTTAAGCTGTTGAGGGAAATTCCAGGGGTACAGGGCTCTCTCTCATTCTGCTGTTAAATATTAATTATTGATGGTGGTGGTGGCTCCCGAAGGCCTCGTGGAAGAGCTCTATTTTACAGGCCCAGCAGAACTGTAAGAGGTACTGCAGGGCCCTGATCTCTTCTGGGAGTTCATTCCACCAAAACGGAGCCACTACCGAGAAAACCTTGGCCCTGGTTGTCAACAGCCTGGCCTCCTTGAAACCTGGGAGGGACAGTCAGTTTTGAGCCCCTGACCGTAGTGCTCTCTGGGGTACATGTAGGGAAAGGTGGTCCCTGACATATGTAGGTCCCTGACCAGAAAGGGCTTTAAAGGTAAGAGCCAGCACCTTGAAGTGAATCTGGTATCAGAGTTATGTCCACTGACTGCCACCAGGTGCCAGTGGCATACAGTCTGAGCTTGGCTCATAGAACAATAGGGGCCAAGGATCCTAGACCACTGCTAGTCCTCCAATAAGAACTCTGGCAGAAAATTCAAACCCACCAATAAGGCTTTTGGGGGTGTCCTAAGAGTTGTATATAGTTGGCCATTTCGGCTGGTAGGTCATGCTTGTTGTGTACTGAATAAACTAATGCTGATCACTATGTGGTACTCCAGACCAATGCTCCCTCTAAGCTGTGGAGTCATGTGAGCAAAAATTCTACTTTGTGAGCTACTGGCATTAAAGTTGTGAGCAAGCGATTTGGCTGCTGCATAAATTAGTTTGCTCTGGAGCCATCTGTCCTGAGCTAGGACAAAAATGTGAGCCAGAGGCTAAAAAAACTGTGAGCTAGCTCACACTAACTCACTTTAGAGGGAACACTGGTCCAGACCTTCCATGCTTCGAACCCAGTACACAATAGATAGCCAGTGCAATGCCTTTAACACAGACTGTATGTGCTCCCGTATAGAGAGCCCCATCAAAAGCCCGGCCGTAGCATTTTGCACCAGCTGCAGTGTCTCGATTTGAGATAAGGGCAGCCCTATGTAGAGAGCATTACAGTAGTCCAATCTCAAGGTGACAATTGCATGGATCACTGTTGCCAAGTCATTGTTCGAGGAAGACCTGATCAGCCAAAGATGGTAAAAGGCCAATTTGGCAGTGGCTGCTACCTGGGCCTCCATAGTTAAGGAAGCATCCAGGAGCACTCCCAAACTCCTAACCTCTGGTGATGGCACCAATGGTGCCCCGTCAAAGGTCAGGAGTGGGATCCCTACCCTTGGGCCGCCCCAGCTCAGCCACAGGACCTCTGTCTTTGTCAGATTCAATTTCAGTCAGATTCAATTTCAGATTCAGCTCAGCCTAAGTCAACCAGCCATGGCTTGTAACACACAGTCCAGATCTTCCAGTTTTGAATCAGACTGGCCGCCCAACAACAGATAGAGCTGGGTGTCATCTGCATACTAGTGACATCCCAGCCCATGAATCTAGGCAATCTGGGCAAGGGGGTGCCACTGCCAATCACACTGAACAATAGATGGACCGATTATTACATTCAGGGCCAAATTTTATGTGATTCTAAAGTTCCATCACTGAAATTCATCATGGTTAGGATTGCCAGGTGCCTGCTGAAGGGAGGGGAACTACTGCCCCCACTCTCTGTTGCCTGCCTTTTCTATTGTGAGCAGCAAGAGGAAAATGGGGGCGGGGGCATTGTCAATTATATTTTGACATCACTTCCCTCCCTCCATAGTGCAGAAACTGAGCAAATCTCCATGATATTTACCATATCATTTTGGAGATTAATAGAGCATCATGGGGGTGATGTTTTTGATGACACTTCCAGGTCTTCACCCAGAGGTGATATGAAAGTGTCAGCAATGCTTTCCCCCCAGTTCCTGTACCCAAACAGCTCCCAGAAAGTGTGAGCCTGGCAGCCCTAATTAGTGCCATCCTAAACAGAGTTATATCCTTCTAAACTCACTAGACTCTTCTAAATCCAGCTTGCACTGCATTACATATAATGTGAATTTATGCAGTCATGAAGAATAACATGGATGAAGTTCATGGTGCTGGGGAAAGGAGGGGTCGGTTATGTGTATTGTTTATCAAAAATACCCACTGGGCTGTTTTAGTCCCATATGGAGCCTTCCCCACATCACCATGGCTTAAAGCAGATGGGGGGGGGGGATTTTTGATGGAGAAAATGCAACAGGGGTTAATTGAGACCTCTCTCTTTCCCCAGCACCATGACCTTAGATTGTGCCCTGTTTAATCTTTGTTTTACGAGAAGACTTCACAACTGGAGTTGGTGAGGTTTGGCTTTAAGCAGGGGTCCATTGGAGCGGGAGCGCACAGGAGCACAGCTCCGGGAGTGAAGAGCCCAGGGGGCGGGGACATGACCAAGCCCAGCCCCCTCCTCGGCTTCCCCAAGCAGTGCAGAGGCGCAGCGCCCCGGGGAAAGCCCTGCTAGGGTCTTTATTGTTTTTAATGTTTTGTTTTAATATTGATAATTTTATCATTGTTCCTTTTATGACTGTGTGCTGCTTTTCCAGAGACTTGCTCAAGGTGGCATATAAATTTTCTAAGTATACCATTTTTTATCTGGGTACATGGCACATAAGTACTGAAGAAATTTCACCAACCCTTCAGCAGCTTCCACCCCATCAGTTTGGTGTAGTGGTCAGGAGTTGGACTCTAATCTGGGAGAACCGGGTTTGATTCCCCACTCCTCCACATGCAGCTGCTGGTGTGACCTTGGGCTAGTCACAAGTTCTCTCAGAGCTGTTCTCTCATGAGCAGTTCTGAAAAGACCTCTCTCAGCCCCACCTACCTCACAGGGTGTCTTGTTGTGGGGAGAGGAAGGGAAAGGGATTGGTGGAGCACATGTCCTGGGTATCTCAAGTCTACTTGAAACCTGGTGGTTTCAAGGGAGCAGGAAGAGAATGAGGGTGTGTTCTTTATGCTTATTTTTATTGCACAAAGTATTGGATGGGGAAGGGAATGGAGGAAGAGCAGGTCAGTTTCACTCACCTGTGGAGTGGAGCCTGAGGGGTGGGTGTTGCCTTCTGACACACTTCCGGTATGTTAGGGTGTGTGGCATATGCAAATGAGTTATGCAAATGAGTTATGCTAATGAGCTCCTGCACTTCTTTTTCTGCGAAATGACCCCTGGCTTTAAGCATCACGTGTGAGAGCACTTAGTCTTTTTGTTTTTCATTGTCCTGAAATGAATATAAAATCTCAGTCAAATTTCAAAAACACTGCACTGAACTCACTTTGCAAAACAAAGACATGCATATTACAAAATTTCTGAAGGTGTCTTTCATGCTACTGATAAAATAGCTTTCACAGATCCCACAAAGTATCTCAAAATAGCTCAAATTTAGAGCTTTGACTGTTAAGTTCTGCTTCCATATGGTCCATTTCCATTCCACATCCCACAGGAACTACGTGAATTAACCAAATGCTGAGATTCCTTTACGTACCAGCACCTCTTTCCCTCATGATTAATTAAATAGGCATTTGAAGATAACATATCAAACAAAACAAGCACCACTACCACCAAGCTTGTCAAACTTCTGGCTGTAGCAAGATACCTCCCAGGTTATTTCCTCCAGTCCCCAAATGATGTTTCACAACCCGGGGGGGGGGGGGAGAGAAATGGGGGTCTGCACCAGCATCACACCAGTGTGAAGTCACTTCTGGCACCAAACTGGAAGTGATGTCATGTTGGCAGTGACAGTTTAGGATTCACCCAAAACTGGTTTTATTTGTAATTTGATTATAGTACCATCAATAGATGTGGTGGTTCTCTGAACACAAGACTACCAAGCCCAGGCCAAAGAGGCCTGCAATATAAAATCTGATATGAGAAAGACAACTAGAGGAGCAGGAGGTGGTGGAGAGGAAATAAACTGAAGAGAAATATTCATTTCAGTTACATAGGCTTAGGTTCAGTATGGGTGGGGCTTCAGTAGAGGAGGAGGAGGAGAAGAAATTGGATTTATACCCTGCCCTTCACTTGGAGTCTCAGAGTAGCTAACCATTTTCTTCCCTTCCCTTCCCCGCAACAAAGACCCTATAAGGTAGATGGGGCTGAGAGAGCTCTTTGAGAGCTACTCTTGAGAGCAGCTCTGAGAGAACTGTAGCTTGCCCAAGGTCACCCAGCAGCTACATGTGGAGGAGTGGAGAATCAAACCCAGTTCTCCCAGATTAGAGTCCGTGCTCCCAACCACCACACCGAACTAGAGGATGGGGGTTTCATGGGAGCTTAGTGGAAATAGTGGGTTTTGTGGAGTCAGTTGAAGGATGTGAGAAAGAGTGTTATATATATATGTTTGAGAGGCAGTCCTAGGCATAAGTCCTGTCAAGGCAGAAATGATGTAGTTGTTTGAGGAGTCTGGAAACCTCTGAATGGTTGAGAACATAAGCAAAATTACTGGGAGAGGTCAACATTTTTTTAAAAAAAATTAAATTAAATATAATGTGAAAATACATGTATGATTAAAAAACAGGTGAAGAAAAGAAGTAATAACACATATATGGTGTTAAGAGGGTAAGCAACATTCATACTATCAAGGGCATTAAGCCAAATCATAACTGCCTCAAGAAACAGTTAACTACCCAACGCTCAGAAATGAACCAGTCCTGATAATGTACATTAGGTGGAATAATTTCATTCTCAGCTAGATACTGCAGTATTGAGATCCAGGAAACTACAAAGCTGCTGTTCATATCAGCACAGGAGTGGGGTATTAGACCATCTGTAATCTTTCCCATCACAAACTGTGTCCACAGTTTATCGAACCATAGTTCTATAGTTGGTGCTTCCATGGCTTTCTTTTTGGAAGCAATGACTAGCCTTGCTGCTGCCAGTAGGGTAGAAATAATAACCTTCATACCCTTCCTTGGTATGCAGTCAGACCCATAGGCATCAACTTCAGGGGGGCTGGGGAGCTGGAGCTCCCCCCAAACTTTTCCTGGACATGCTGAACCTCCCCCAGAGACAATGGCCTGTAATGTCTCTGGCCCAGCCCCAGCACCCCCCCCCCCCGGGGAAATTGGAAAGTCTGTGCCCTTGTAGGACTAGAACTAAGGTAGGAGAGATGACCTGGCCTACCATTTTCTGATCCTAGCTAAAACATCTTGCCAGAATCCCTGGATGACCAGGCAATCCACCAGCAATGTCGGAATGTGCCAACTTGTCCATATCCCTTCCAACACAACAAGCTGATACCCTTGTTTATCTTGTATAGCCTGGAGGGAGTTTAGTACCACCTGGCCTGGATCTTAAATGCTTGGAGAGAGGTCAACATTCAGGGGGACTCTAGTCAGCCTGTGGGGCCCATGAAACTGAGCAAGCCATGTGATTTGTTTTCATACGATGTTTGGGTTGAATCTGGTGGAGTGAAGGAAGCCCACAGGGAATCTTTGTCAGAAGGACCCTGGTGGTTCTCAGCACTCTTGACTGGAGAAACAAAGAAATGGTTCTGCACCAAAGTAAATACTTCAGAATAAGGTTTAAGGCAGCATGACAAATCAATGTTATGTGTGTGAGAGAATTGCTCCAGTACACACTTGGCCAAAAGAAGCCAAATATCAGAAATAGGTTCAAAGACTGGTTGTATGAATAGGTCCACAGTTACCTCCATTTAAAACTTTATATTTGCTGGCTATCTTCAACTGTACTCTACAGGTACAATACAGCTGCTGCACATCACTCTGGACTTGCACATCTGGAAACTGGTTTAATGCACCATTAAAAATTATAGTAAAGCTATTTCTCGGTGGCCAGAGTTACACAAAACAGCCTGCATATATCATTGAGCCTGGTCTGAATAAATTCTTCTGGGATTAGATACAAATCTCCTCCCATGAGTGCTCTGGGAATTGGGATTCTTTTGCTTATAGGCAGATGGGGCCTGGACAGATAAATGGGCCTACTGGCAAGTCTCTGTCAAGCCATTAAAGAAGGGAGATTAGATAACTGATGCAGCTGAAACCACTTTGATAGGAGAGCTTTGCACGTGCTTTAAGGATTTGCATGTACAGTTGTTCAAAACCAATATCTGTTCAAAAAGCTGTTCCTTTTTATCTCAGAGAAAATAAATTAGGAAACATCTATTCCTCAGTCCTCTATTCTGTGAAATAAAAGGACTGGCCTTTTATAGTTTTCTTCTCTTTCAGAGGTTCAGCCTTACAGGTTTTCAAGTCTGATTCCCTTTAAGGGTCTTTGATGTATACTGCAGATCTTCGGTGTTCTGTTCTAGTTGCATCAAGAAGTTATCGACTGGCCTCCAGCACTTCACCACTCACTTGATAGACTCGTGTTTCTAGTTGTTGCACAGCGATTCAAGAGGAGCCCATCCACCTTGATTAGATTTAGCAGCATTGGTATTCTGCTTGAAGCACTTCTGTGTCTTGTCAAGGAGCTCAAGACTATCTCCAACTAGCTTACAGCTACCCCAGCAGCAACAAGCCTGCCTGTATCTAAAGAGGTGAACGTATTAACCACCCAGCCATGCCTGCTTTAAATGTCATTTTTTATCAGTTCTATTGATAACTGTATTTTCCCAACTACCTATAAAAGAATAATTCCCAAAGAGTTTTGCTCCAGGGATCAGGAAGCCATATACAGCCATAACTATATATTACTGTCCAATGCCTATCGAACACTTAGGAAGGAAAAGGATACCATAAAATAGAGATGGCATTTGTAGGCCCTGATAATAATTCTTGCATCAGATCTGATGGTCCTGTACAGCAAAAAGTAGTGAAGATGGGGGTTTCTACATACCTGGAATTTCCAGATATGCAAAAAAAACAAAAAAAACCACACACCAAACCCATTACTTTGCAAATAAAAAAGATCACACACACACACCCTTTCAAAACAAAAAGCCAGCATGATGAATAAGGAACATGATCTCAGAGGTATGGAATATTTAGGTCAATTGAGCAACACTGCCACAAGGAAGTTCATACCACTGATAGTGGCTTGGGAGCCACCTGGGGCTCTTTGGAGCAATGCTTTCCAAAGTGACATTGCCCCATGTTTCAGGAAAGTGGCCCTTGCTCAGAGAAGCTCTTTATCTGCTGGCAGTTCCCACCTTGAAAGAGCTTCCACATTCAGCAAAAATGCCCCTTCTTCTGCCAATGGAGGGCCTTTTTGTCAGTGAAAAATGTGCTTACGATCCAACCCAATGTTTTTACTGTCATTTTTCAGTGCTGAAAATCCTGGTGTTGTACAGAACTCATATGAAAATAGCCTTGAAATCAAATCAAATCAAAACAAAACAAACAAAAATACAAACTAATTAAAAGCTAGAGGAAGAAAAGGAGAATGTTGAAATTAAAACCATCACCCCATAACCATGGTCTTCTTTAAACAAGTGAATCTTGAGATTTTTTAAATAAAAGAACTAATTAACAGAATAGTGTCTCACAATGAATTCTATAAATAAGGAGCAAGTACAAGAAAGCAGAAAAAAAGTAATAGATAACAAGTGATTAGTAATTTTGGGTGTTATAACATTATGATATTATTTTAAAAATTCCTGACATAAATGCAAACCAGGTTGATCTGGATCAATGTATTATATCCTGCCACAAGACGGAGGAAATTCTTCCAGCCAAAGAAGTCTTTCAGTGGCTCTTCCATTAAAGGAAAAAGAATGAAGAAAGACTTCAAAATCTGCTTTTGTAGTGATAGGATACAGTCCAATATAATTATTTATGCTATAAATAAAACTTTTATCATTGCTATTTTATAGCAATAGGTTGATTAGACTCAACTCTAGTGAGTCTTGTTCTGGGATCAAGTCTTGTTCTGGGATCAAAAAACACCTTTAGATTCTTCCAAAGAGTTGGAAATTTTCTTTGACCCATTGAATATTTCAACAGGTAACCTCAAACTTTTATAAGAGTTTGTCTAAGAGTTAAATAAAATTCTACACTAAAACAATCAAATCGATTTAATATTTAATTTGATTAACTAGTTTCAAGTCATTATTGTTGTCTTTACTGTTTTTGCAAGCAGAGTTATAAACAGCAAACCCTCATTCCACAATAAACCTCATTGCACAGGAAAAACTGGTTTCTGAAAAGGTATTGGAACTATAAGATTTTGGTTACCTTTCCCTAAAAACATAGAAATTTGTAAATTATTTTAAAGAAAATTATATTTAAATTCATATCAGTATATGCTAGCAGTTATAGAAAAAGAAAAATTGAAAATATAATGAAGTGAAGGTCCATCAAGACCACAATTAGTTTTCCATGTCAAGAGAAAGAAAAGAGATCTTCCAAACAACAGAGATGAGAAATAGAAGAGGGAGAAACAAAAGATGGAAAATGTGCATAACTAGATAATGTGAAGGATAAAAATGATATTGGGAATCATGAATAAGAGAAGAAACTGCAACTGACTTATCATGGAAGAAATAAGGAGAACTTCAGAAGTAAGAACTGAAGGAAGAGAAAGAGTGAGATAATGGATGAATTTACAACTGAGAAAAGTTACAAATGAAAAAGGAGCAAGTGTAAAAAATACAGCTTTCTAGAACACATAACAATTCATTCGTGTAGAACCAGTCTGTGGCTGGAGGAGATTCATTCAGACTAAGCAGCGTTCCTCCAACTTAAGTAGGTCTTTCTTTGGAGGAAGGCACCTTATATTGGCAGAAGGCTTCAAATTTTGTTCAGCTGGGTAGTGGTGGGATCCATACTAGCTATAATGAAGAAAGTCAAAGTGATTGAGACTTATTCTAAAGACATACAGCAATGTGACTATGTAAATGAAGATATTGTTAAGAAGAAGTGAGTTGAGGCTGGGATAAAGAGGATGATGAGCAAGAAGAGTTAATGAATGAACTGGAGTAGAAAAAGCAGAGATCAGTATTTTAATAGCCTCTCTAAAGGAAGAAGTTAATTAAGATGGAATGGGAAGAAAGTCACACACATCTCTAAAAAGTTGAATAACAGTTGAGGAAAACAGAGACCAATAAATGAGCAAAAGCAGCGATAGAATGATCAAACAATGAAAAAGGAAAATTAACCAATCAAGAGGTGAACAAGTAAAGCTCATCTGAAACAAGAATAGAAAACAAGATAAAAAAGTAGATAGGGGAATCAAGCCAACCAAGAGAAGACCAAGACATCAATTGTCTTCTGATTGATCAATATGGATTTCACAATAGGTTTCCCAAATCCCCCAGTGGAGGGGGGAATCTCCCACCTCCAGGTCCTGCTCCTTAGCCACTGATCAGCTGGCTGGCAGGGGAACTTACCAGTAGAAAGAAGAAGACCCAGGCCATGTTACTGGAATCCCACAGGAAATGATGTCATCATGCCAGTGACTTCCAGGCAACATGCTGGTATTTGGGCAAGAAGTTTATGGTAGAAGTTGGTTTCAACAAAAAGTTTTTGTTCAGATACCAGAGTGTCACCTAGTAGTCGCTGGCATGATGATGTCACTTCCTGTGTGATGCCAGCAACATGATCTGGGCCTTTCTCTTTCTCCTGGCAATACCCCCCCATTCCACATAGGTTGCCACCTTGCAGATAGAAGGAAAGAACAAAGACTCAGCAATGAAGAAGCCAAGGATTAAATCTGGACAGAAATTAAGCAAAGATCCTGGCAGATATTCACAAATGGCAAAAAGAATATTCACAGGACAAAGCAGACAGATGGTAGGATATTCAAAAGCAAGGAAAGACAGTGACAGAAGAATATAAAGAACTGAAAAATGACAATGTGAGAGCTGCTAGGCTAACCAAATCAGATGGTGGGATCCAGATCCTTATCAAAGCAATGATGAAACAGAGCAGAAAGAAATTGTAGCTTTATTAATTACTGCATGACAACATAATACAGCACGTAAAAATAACTGAACAAGGAACAGAAATCAAATTAACCAATCACCAGACCTTCAAAGAAATGGGGCTGGGGCTGTAGTCACATGACACCCAAATCCTGGATAAAGGTTGGACTTTAATCCGGGATTCTTTATTTCGGGTTGGGATGTTCAGAAGAATATTCACACATGTTCAGAAGAATGTTCACACATCCCAACCCCGGCATGGGTGGATGGGGGAGGCAAGGCGAGGGCTGCAACTTTTCCAAGCCTTCCTCCAGTGCTTCTTCTACCCCCCTCCAGTCTTTTTTCCTGGGGGGGGGGGGGGTGCGGCGGCAGCCACTGATCTGACCATGGCTTTCCCAGTTTCTCTCATCCCCCCGAGCCAGTTGGTGCCCCCACAGCTGCCCGTCTCCACTTCAGCTGCCTGCATCACGACCAGCACTGCCTCGGCCACCTTGCCACCCACCGGCATGCCTTCTTCCACCGCCGCAGCTGCACCACTGCCACCACAGCTGCTGCCTTTGCCTCTTCTTCGGGGAGCAGCCTATTCCGGCCGGAGCCCGGTGTCACAGCAGCTGCAGTAGTGGCAACCAGAGCCCCTTCCAGCAGTGAGAGCGACTGCAGTGCCAGTTTGGGCACCGGCGGTGCTCCCAGCACCCCTGCCGGCGGCATTGGCATTGGCTCAGGTGCCAGGGCTGTGGGAGGCATCGTTGGCTCGTCCGCCCTGGTGGCCGATAGGGGTGGTGTGCCATGCAAGCCGGTCTACTCGATGAATCACTCGCTCATCACTGTAATGCCGGTAGGTCACAGGAGGAACTGGCGGGGCATTTTTCCCCCTTTCTCGCACTTGGGCGGTTGAGTGCCCAAGTGCCCAAGCACAAGAAAGGGGGGAATAAAACCCAGGAGGAATTATCAGACTGCCCTCTCTTGCAATCACTGCAAGAGAGGGCTGTTCAGATCGGCTAAATCCCGGGTTCCAAGTGCAACCTCTGGGAAAATACTTGATTTTCCCGGGGTCAGAAAAAGCACGAGGAAGCCGCAATTGAGCCCACTTCAGCGCGGGAGTTGTTGCGGCCGGTCTGATCGGTCCCTTTAAATGCAGGAGGAAACAGCTCTGACTCCCACTTTAAAGGGTTGTGTGACCATGGCCTGGGAGTCAAAGGAAGAGAACTCACTATCAATGAGGCAAATTAAAAGCTTAAGAAATGTGATAACCAACAAATTACAAATACAATTTCAATAAATAAAACACAATTGCCAGCCAAGATTGTAGAATGCTATGAAGCAGAGGAATGGGAGCATCTAGGGATATTCTGGGCCTCAGATAAATCATAGCCTCTCTTCTGGGTACGCAAAGCCATTTACTACCACTCTCCTCCTACCCCACCCAATGCAAGCAACAAGAATACTGTCATTCCCCCCCCCCCCCCGTGAGTGGCAGGAATCTGGCAAATATACTGCAATTGTTTTGTTTTTAAAGAGCAGATCTGCCTGCCTTGAACGAG
This sequence comes from Lepidodactylus listeri, assembly GCA_029233225.1. NCBI lineage: Eukaryota > Metazoa > Chordata > Lepidosauria > Squamata > Gekkonidae > Lepidodactylus > Lepidodactylus listeri. Next base: position 50,964,432 of record JARCFY010000001.1, on the reverse strand, counting down.
AGAGAACCAAGTTTGGCCAGAGGAGGAGCACTTACGTGCACTGGCACTGCTCTGTCATTTCAACATCTGCCATGTTTGCCATGTCATATAGAGCCAACAAACAGCAGCAACTGGTGTGCTCTCCTTTAGCTTATCCCCATGGCATGAAATGCTTTAACTGCTAATTCCAGCAGGAGTAGGCCATGCTAGCCAGGCAGAAACCTTAGTGCCTTGCTGCTGTAAATATTTCTTCATTCTGATTTTTTTTTAATTTATGTATTTGTTTTGTTCTTCAAATAATGTCCATCTGAGATCTCAGGATATGAATCTCACAAAGCTGTAACTCAAAACCTTGGTTTGGATCCACTAGAAGATTTCTGCGTGCACTAGGGTCCTTGCACAAGTGGAAGTGTGGAAAACATCTGTATCCTAGTTTCCTGAACCATTTTCACTGTTTGTGCAAGATGCTGTGCAAGCAACCTCTAGGCACAATAAGATACATAGAGAAAAGCACAAGGAGTTACCCAAGATTAGGAATAGGCACAAACAGGGGAAGCCTGGTTCAGTCTGGGGCTCATGAACCAGGTAGCCCTGAACTGAATCCCCGAGCAAAAAAACCACCCGAACTGAATCGGTTCAGGTGATGCTGGGCCCCACCCCGGCATGCCCATGTCATCTAGAAGTGATGCAAGCATGTTGCCCCACTGATGCACTTGTGTCACTTCTGCCAGGCCCTGCCCCTGGTGCATCCACGTTACTTGGAAGTGATGCAAGCATGTTGCAGTACACTTGTGTCACTTTCGGATGACATGGTCATGCCAAGACAGAGCCTGATGCCAGCTGGAAGTGGCCTGCACATATCAGGCTGAAGACATGAGCTGAACCGAGCTGAAAGCTCAGTGAGTGTTTGAGGAAAGGTTTGAGGGAGGGTCCAAGGGAAGGTGCCTTCCCCGAACCTTGGCTTGCAAACCCTGAACCAGGCAAAGTCCAGTTTGGACTTTGGCTCAGGTTTGGGTCTATGCCCATCCCTACACAAGATCTTACCCAAGCAGAACTGCACTGTTTATGTTTCCACTCATGCAACATTGGATCTAAGCTTATATCTGTAGAATGAAAGGTAGAACCATGTGGCAAGAGAAGCCCTGGTCTTGCCATGAATCCAAATACTGGTATCTGCTGTTGAACTGGATTAAGGCAGGTGCTTCAGAGACAGCAGGCTATTTCTTTGCTCTGCTGTCCCTACTAAGACAGCCAGAACTGCCACATTCATTATTATTACCCCTGTCAAGCCTTTCTCCTGTGAGGATTCTAACTGCCAGAAGGCCTAAGGAAGAACTGTGCGGCAACCAGATATGGTTTCCTGGATGTTGTAAGATGTCCTGATAAACTCAGTGATATAAAGAAAGATATCAATATCCAAAATAAATAAAGCAAATGTTACAACAGTATTTTTTTAAAAAACCGTCTGTATTTTTGAGGAAGAACCAATAGAAAACAAAGTGCGGAGCTGTTATGCACAGATCTCAGTACTCATTAATTTAATGGGGTGTCATTTTCATCTGAAATAAAAGTCACCTACATTAGTGCTGTGTGATGTGCTACTCTCTACTGGCTCTTTGCTACTGCTGCCTATAAATTCAATATAGATTTGACTTGTCATTGCAAACTAATTTGTGTTCTATTTATTTATATGTGCTGCACACCAGAATGCCTAAAAGATCTGAGAAGGCAAATATCTCTCGTAATTATATGGTACTTGCCACTTATGGAAGCACACAGTTTTGCCAGCATGGCAAATTATACGCTGCAGTGAAGTGGGGAGGGCTACTAATTACAGAGGGATGGTTATTATCCGTGAAGCATTGTTTGTGTTTGCAATAAAGAATGACCAGGGCAAATGTTAGAAAACATTGTGGTGAGCAGGAGAAGCCTGGACTCTGTCTCCAGAAAGCCAATTAAATGTCTTCAAATGTAGCATGCCCATAAAAGCTTTATCAAAAATCAACAAAACCAACATCAAACAAGACCTAAACAAATTGTTCAAAGGCAGCAGTAAAAATGAGTTCTAAAATTCCCCGATAAAACAGGTAGAAAATAAGATCTTGTTGGTGGAAAATGCCATCAAATTGCAGCCAACTGATGGCAACTCCATAGGGTTTTCAAGGCAAGAGACTTCAGAGGTGGTTTGCTATTGCCTACCTCTGCATACCAGCTTTGGACTTCCATCAAAGTACTAACCAGGATGGATCCTGCGTAGCTTCTCGGACAAGATCAGTCTAGCCTGGACTGTCCAGCAATAAAACCTTAGCAGCAAATAAAGGGTAGTGAAAAGATGTAAAATCGCCACACGAGATAAAAAAAATAGTGGAAAGATTGCATCAGATAAAGCAATTACTCTTAAGAGCAGGAACATCCAAAAGAATAGATAGCTCACTAGGAAAAAAACAAATTAAACGCAAAATTAAAATATCATCCAATGCTTGGGTAAATAAAAGCACCTTAACGCAATGCCTGTAATTTAATTAGTGTCATGCAGAGGGAATTCCATAACTACAATGCAAACCAAAGAAAAGGCCTTTTCCCTAGGAGCCACCCTTAGCCACCACTGTGATCAGCGGACCACATATTTTGGCTTTACATGCAAGCTAACACATGAGAATTTTTTTTTTGAGATATCCAGTTCTAGTCTGTTGAAGACCTCATACCTAATCTATAAAATGCTGAATAACCTGATTTAAAATATCCAAATCCAAAATTATCTTGTGAATCAATTCTTAGTGTTGCATGCAAGATAGCAAGTTTTCAGCTTTTCAGGGAAATGATAGTCCACTTTTTAAATGATGGCATGAAAGATTATATTATGTCAGCCATATAATCACTGTCAGTCAGAAAACTGTCCTTTACACCAGTCACAGGGGAACTCTATTTACTATCATGGGAAACTCATAACTAGCTTAGGTAGGTTTCCATTCCAGAAGATGCTCATAAACTGGCCCATCAACTTACTTTGTAGAACAATGGTGAACCAGCCAGAGAGAATTTAGAGTTGCCAAGTCTTACCTTCATAACAGCAGGGGAATCCCCCCCACGCACAAAGTTTTCAGGGTGATTGCTAGAGCGTCACCCCAGCAACATGCCCAGTGTGATGACATCGCTTCCGGGTGACATCATCACACCGGGCACATTGGCCTGATCAAACCACTTTGGGGGTGGGTTTCCCCCGCCGGCCAGATCCCGACCAATGGATTGGGGACCCATTTGGAGGGGGAATCCCTGCCCCCTGGCAGGACTTGGCAGCCCTAGAGAGGTTCTGTCTTCATGGCGCAAAAAAGTTAATAGCTCAGGGTGGGGGCGAAAGCATGTCCATATTAGTCATTGTGAAAGGGATAGAAGCCTACAGTACAGTTGGAGAGCACATGATTCGGCAACCTTGTTGAAGATACACAGGTGCCTGGATGGTGACTGTGTGGGAATCCTACATTTACTGCTTTGAGCTAGTTGTAAAAGTTATATATAATTTTAATAAATGTTAGAACTTCTGAGTGAATGCAGTTCTGATTACAGGACTACAAAGGATTCTTGTGCTCTGAAGTAAATTCCTAAAAACCAGAGATTGGGTGGAGGAGCTGTCTCAAGTCTGGTCTGTTGCAGTTATCTCAGAAGCTATCCAGTAAATGAGCTGCTAGCAGCATTTGGAAATACCTAAGCACTGTGGTAGCTTCACATTCAAAAGACCATAATAGGTTATTTTCCACAAGGAAGTCAAATATTACAGTATGAGAAAAATTAAAACAATCACTGTAACAAACATTTTTCCAAAAATAATTTCAAGCGAATCCATTATCTGTTTTGGACCATCGGCCTAACCAGTGGCAGAAACTTTGCGATGCCTTGGAGCAAACAAGATGTCTTTGGCTACAGAAATTAGGTCGGTAATGCAATAAAAAAATAGAGAAACCCAGTTTCTTTCAGGCTGTCATTTGTACATGGAAGAAAGCTGTCATTGACATCCAAGCTGGTGATTATTTATATGAGTTGTTTATTATTGATAATTTTATGCTATTATTTTTTATTTATTTTGTTGTATTATTTTATTTGCAAATCACCTCTAGTAGGTCTCTGGGGGGGTGGCATCTACATTTTTAAAATACATTTTCTAAATAAATAAATGCTAAATTTTGGAATGCTGAGCTTATTTTTACGCTGGGAAAATGGCTTTCTAATACCTGGGATATTTTAATTAAGGAAACGTTTCCCATAAATCAGCAGTAACCCAGAGAGGAGCTGGAATGAACCTTCTATTAGTATTGTTTAATAAAGTCTTAAATGTATGAAGGTTGGCCCTTTTTTTGCATTTAATAAGCTATTAGACTTAGTCATAAGAATGCAAAAAGAGCAAAAAAAGAGAGAATTGTGAATAGAGTAAAGGTGTTATTTCCATAGGGTTATTTTCCTTTACATGTTATGTCTTAATTGATTTATAAAGTTCTGTAGCAATGTGTCCTGTTGCATTATCACCAACATAGTCATTAGTAGCATTCCATCAAGAAATAAATATGGTTTGGGTCTCCAGCAATCTTCTGCAATGATCAAATGACATCAAAAAGGTCAATAAATAAAGTGGATGCTTGTTACTGTTGTCAAGCTGGTGTTTGAGCTTCAAATTGTGACTACCAATTGCAGTCAGTGATCAATGCTATGTGAGCTTTATATCTATTCAGATTCCCCTTTGGAAACAAAATTAGAAACAGTAAAAAGTAAAAAAAAAAATTAAAACTGAGTTCCAAATAAGCAGACTTTTATTCCAGTCTCTTAAGCTTTAAGGCAGAAATCACGTTAAGTTATACTCAAACTTCCCACTCCTGGTAGGTGGATTCAGTGTTTCATCCTGAAATGCAGAAATATGTCCTGAACAGTGTACCAATATTTTATAATGTTCAAGGAAGATGCCATGTTATACTGGGGGGGGGGGGGGGGATACAAAAATGCCAGTTAAAGGAAAGGGTTCACTTCTTTTGAGCAATCATTTTAGTTGGTTAATAATCCATCGCACTGGAAAATATTTTCCAAAAAAGGGGCTCTTGTCCTCCGCTGACCAATCAACAGATGTTTAGTTGATTAGGGATTAAAACAGACTAATAACAAGAGACCAATATTTGAGGCTAGTTGCTCCTTTTCCTTTTATCTAAATCAAAAAGACTTACTTGCCCCCCTGTCCAGTAATTAGGATATAGAGAACAGAATACAAGAAAGAAATGGGTCGATAAGTTAACCCACTGGATAAGCACGCTTACTGGAAGCATTCTATGCCACAGTGGATACAAGATGTTTGATCACACCACTGGCATGCTTCTGGCTCTCTTTGGTTTGCTGTATACATACGCTTCTGGTGGACTTCCTAAAGATTTCTGGCACTCTGGCTGCCTAACTACCTACAGACCATAATCCCTTACAATTGTCATGCTCTAAATCTTTTTCTTTGTTGTTGGCTTGACAGCTGTTCCCTATGCAGTGCATGAGAAATCCAGTTGCTATTACAGCAAGCTTGTATACACATCAGAGGGACACAGCAGTAGTTGGTACTTACTGGAAAAAAAGAAAGAAAATAGAAACCAACATTGTTGTTTTTTTTTGGCTGGCAGTCAAAAAAAAATTGCAACAGAATTTTCCAACATATCTATGATTCTACCTTCGTCTCCCTTAGAGTCAATAGGATTCAATAGCACTAATGCAAAATTGATGTAACACCACCATCTGCAGCCCAAGGTATTTGCACTATCTTTTACCTAGAAGTCTACTTATCACCAGAGTATCAACGCCACAGTTCCCACAGAGGTCATTTTATTTTGAAAAGTGACAATCACACGTTCTCAGTCGCAGATAACTGTCCCAAATAAAATGAGTTTTCAAACAGTTCTTGTGGAAATGCACGCATATATACATAAGAAATAGAAATAACAGCAGCAGAAAGCTCAGATGTCATGCAATGAAATCCATTTTACAGAATACTGGAGAGATGGCATCAGCTACCTGATTGGTTCTTTGGAATGAGGAAGGATAGGCAATAGCCAGATCTCTAATTTCCAATGGAGAATGATGCATAATGAATTATTCTAATCACTTTAATGTGACAAGAGGAGTGCATATGCCTCAGTACCCAGTCCTAGCAAAATGCTACCCACATTTGCAGGTAAGAGGATTCAGTGCAGTGTTTCCGTCAGTGGAAAGATATCTGCTTGCAGAGAACGGACCTCTGTAGTCTGGAGATCATCTGTAATTCTGGGTAATCTCCAAGCCCCACCTGGGCATTGGGAATCCTAACCCCAGGTACAGCAAATCACCTTTAGGGCGGGGGGGGGGGGGGGCTTGGATTGTTAGAAGAATAGGGGGGAAATGGTTTAACGGCTGATAGTGGAGTTTGGAGGGAAAACACTTTTTAGTGTTTTGGTGGTTAGGCAATCCCGGGAACTTCATGATCAAGCACGAATGTCTAACATTCTATGAAACAATGTTCTAATTATAGGGAATGGAGACTGGCTCCCTTACCTTCTGTAACAGCCCTCTTGCCTTCTGCTTTTTCAAGGCTAGAAGGGGGCCCTGGTTTTAATCAAGGGTGGAGGCCATGGTGCCAAGCTTGTGGGTTTCATTACGGCTCCTCTCTACCTTTCCACCCATAATCTATATATTATTAGTGATGTGTGGCCTCCATATGTGGATAGCTCAATCCATAGATTGGGGCCACACGGAAGCTAAACAGATTTTTTCAGCAAACTTAAGGGGTTCCCCGGTTTGCAGAAAAATCTGAAATGTTTAAAAAAACACACCCCGGGTGGGGGGTGTTAAATCCCCCCCCAAGTAAGATAACATTTTGTGCACATGTGCTGAAAATGCTTTTTCCTACCTACCTCTGCATGGTGGAGGCTGGGAGCCATGGTGGGCCCAATGACAGTGGTGATGGCAGCATAGCAGTCCAGGTGCCACAGCAGACCATGCAGCAGCTACCAGACAGCCCAGGAGCTGCTATGGCAGTGAAGGAGCCTGGGGGCCTTGCAGGGCCAAGCAGGGGCTGATAGAGATCCCAGGGGTTGTGCAAGGTGGGGTGGCTGCAGAGCCTGAGGGCCAGGCCAGGGCAGACAACAGCTGCTGGAGAGCCTGGAGGCCATGCTAGGGTTAGCAAGAATGTCAGGGAGAGATGGCATTCTCCCTCCATGAGTTTCACGGGCCCCCACTTGTTTGATGACTACTATACATCGATAGGATCCACAATCAGAAGCAATTTAAAACTGCTGACTGAATAAGTCAATGACAAACTGGAATTCTGACATTCCAGTGTGTTTGTATTCCATTTGCTGATTTCCTTATTTGTTCTCCATGTGATGACTTTTTAAATTATTTACTGACCAGTGAGCAGAGGTGCTACAACATTACAAAGCATAATGCTACCCAGAATTACTAGAATACTCCACCAGCCTGAACACTCAGATTTACAATGCAATTATAACAAAAATGTAAAGACTGTATAAAATAATCAACTGCCAAGGGTTTTTGTTTTCTGACAAACCGAGGATGCAGGAGAAAATGTTAGAGAAACTAACAACAAAAGGTGTTTGTCACATGAACAGGTTTGAGATTAATTTCATTACTGTGATGAATATTTCTATATATTGGGGTTTAGGGTTGCCAACTCCGGTTGGGGAAATTCCTGGAGATTTTTGTGGCTGGAGCTTGGGGAGGGTGGGGTTTGGGGAGGGGCAGACCTTAGCAGGGTATCATGCCTTAGAGTCCATCCTCCAAAGCAGCCATTTTCTTCAGAAAATCTGATTTTGGTTGTCGGGAGATCAACTGTAATTGTAAGAGGTCTCCAGGTGCCACCTGGGGCATACACATACGCATGTATACACGTGCATATATATCTTTGTAGATAACTATGTTCAAACTGGTAGACAGTACTGCGATTTGCAAAGCCCATTGTTCTAAAATAGGGATGGGCACAAACCAGAAAAATGCAGTTCATGTCAATGCATGGTTTGTGGCTGAACCACAAACTGAACCATGGACTGAACTGAGAAGTTAATTTGTGAACTGAACCAGTTTGTGGCCCTGCAAACTCCACTGAAAAGGACTGTAGTCCACAGTCCCATTAAATCGTGTTTAAAGAAAGCATGAAAAATAGCTGAGCGGCAGGGAAGTGCTTCCTGCCCCTCAGCTATTTCCCTTTCTTGTGCAGTCCTTTTAAAGGGACTGAACCAGAAAGCCCGGAAAACAGTGAAGTGGTGAGAGGTGCTCCCATTGCTCAGCTGTTTCTGCAGGGAACAGAAAGCAAGGGTTTATAGGAACTTTTATAGTCCATTTAAACTCCTGCTTTCTGCTCTGCCCACAAACTGTCATGAACTTCTATGAACTGCTTAAAAGTCTGTGGAAGTCTGTGATGAGAGATCCATCATAAGCTTCAGTTGGTGAACCATGAATAGGGCAAAATTCATAATGAATTTTGCTTTGTGGTTGGACTCATGCTCACCCCTGCCCTAAAATGGAAGTGGTTGTGCAGATAAATTTCAAGCAGGGAAACTACCATCTTTTCTTGTAACCTTTTCCTCTTAGTTTTCTTCGTTCGTTGCCTCAATCTCCATTAAGTTTAAGGCAAGCTGCTCTAAAGGTGTGGCTTTGCTAAAAGCACTCAGGAGGGACCCACATGTAAAAGGAACACAGCAGCTCATTATTTTTGAAAGTAACCATAAAGCATATTACCAGGGTGCGCTATATTAGAAGAGGACACAGTGAAAAACTACTATACATTACCTGACAGAAGGAGTATATACAATTTGTATGGCATTCATCTACTGCATCTGGCTTCATAGTTAAGACACTTTCCCACTAGGCTTTACATTATGATGTGATGAGGGGAAAAACAGATTTGCATCAAATGGTGCAATTACTAAAATTCATCTCAAACAATGTAAATTTATGTAGTAAACTTCTCAGGCATAATCCAGACAAATTGATGTACCTTTATGCCCCATTGATTTCAAAAGAGAGAAGGAAAAACATATATACTTAACTTTCCCACTGAAATAAAAAAAAATGCTTAAATGCAGTAGCATCAGACTCTTGGTTTGGCACCTAAGAATTGATAATAACTTGCTTGATGAATATGATTATGATTAGTTATAATTAGTTTCCTCCCTTCTCCTTATTTTGTTTCCCACGGGGAGAAAAGCAGGCTAAACATATCTAGATAAGAAATATCTAGATAATTCAAACTACAGTGTGTGATAGATTATAACAGCATGTCAGTGGAGAAGCACTGTTAAATAACAGTGCAGAAAATAAATATATATACACAGGTTTGGATTAACATGTTTGATAGACATCAAGTTACATTCAAATACTAGGACAAACTTTCCACTAGAATTGGGAGTGAAGGAAAAAGCATGACTGCATATTTAAAAGCATTAAATTGCAGTGTTTTAAAAGAGAATTTACTGGGGAAGAGTCTTGGTTTCTCATACATAAAAGAAATAAAACCCTAAAAAAACAACCCTAAAAAGAAATACAAATGTACAAGTTTGTGCATTCTTATCTACATGATGGCTGAATTATTGCAGAAAAGCCTATTGCACCTGCTTCCAAAGCACTGAAACAACCCAACAAAAATATACAAAAATAGAAAAAGAATTGTTGGCAATACAGATGGATGCTGGGGAAAATTTTCATACAACCTTTGTGTAACATTTCCAGGAATCTGAAAGGAGGAGGAGGAGAAATATTCTGAGAAAGGTGATGTTGCTCTATGACTTATGATATTTACCAATTTCAGAGCTGAATCTGGAGGAAGTTCAAACTGCTACCACAAATGATAGAGTTTTGCACATATATTTATATATATTATTTTGCAGGAATGGCACAATCAAAGCAGGAGGTTCCAGAAGATAACTATGGTTACTAAAACTATACAATAGGCTTAACAATAATAATAACAATAATCAACCTTTATTGGCATAACATACAGAGCACACAACTTACTTTGCAAAGTATACTGAATGCCTTCTTGAAGCTTCATACGGCCATTTTGCAACAGTCTCAATTATTGTGTGATTCTGGGTTGTCAGAAAAAAATAAATCTTACATTAATCAGGTTTCCCTGAATACTCTACCAACCAGGGCTCAATAAAAATAAGGCACACGTCCAAATAGAAAGTACATGAAAGAAACACATGTTCAAGAGTTTCTATCTCCCGCTTAAGAACACAATCTACAGTAGACTTAGATGATAGACTTCGTGCCACAAGAGTTAAGGAACAAAACACCGAACATGAGTCATGTGGGAAACAAATGATGTAAAAGAAAGAAAATATTTATTGGTCAGGCACGTGCATTAAATTAAAGCATCTCAGTCATACACCAGATGTCAAACTTCTGAAATAAAAGCCCAAAGCAACCTATGTTGAAATTTTAAAAAAATTATCTAGTAAACAGAGTAATTGGAATTTAAAGGGAAAGATTATCTCCTTCATGAAGATTACTGTTCAAAAACATGAAAATATATTTGCTTAAGCCACCAGGAGTAAATCGGTAATCAAACACTACAACTGTGTACTTTCAAGCCACAGTGTACCAGAAGAGATTGCAAGTGTCTGTGCTCCTCACTTTTGCTTCAAAGCGATTTGCAAAAGAATGGGACTATTGTTCGTACTACCTCAAATGCATGAAATGAGGAGCCCAAAGTCATAGCATAAAGAGCAATTATAACAGTAAAGAGGATTCTGAAGAAATCAGATCTGGACACCAAAGCATATATCTTAGTTTACTGGATTGCAGAACTACACCTATAGTAAGGGTCAACGATACAAGTCCTAAAATTGAAAGACATTTGAAACCATATTGTCTAGCTCAATGCCATTGCGAGAACTACAAATGGTAAAATGAGACAGTCTGGCTCATCTAAAACAAGAGAAACAGAAACATTTTTGTGATTAAAGTGCAAAGTCTTTATCACCATTGCATGCGGAAGATAAAGATACAATCCTTCAAAAAGAGTATGGAAAACTGCAAATCAGTGGCTGAGGAACATGTGACACCCCCCCCCCCCCCGATTATATGTGGTACAGTTTGATGATTTGGCTATCTACACAAAGCATTGGAGAGATCTGTAGAGCCCTGAAAATCCTAAGCTAATGATGGCCAAAACAACAGAATGTAGAGGGACTCATAATGTCCAGCTATAGTCTTAAGAGCAAATGAAACTGTTGTAATACAAGTACTAATACGATTTAAAGTTTATTCATTTATTTGGATATTTATATCTTGCTTTTTCTCCCTAAAGGGGATCCAAAGAAGCTTGCAACATCATTCACTCCAGCTCCATTTTATCCTGACAGCAACATTAAGGTACACTAACAGTTGGGATTCAAACCTGGGTCTTCCAGGTCCTAGTCCAGGACAATAATCACCACAACATGCTGACTTTTTATTATTCTGCTTGTTTAAGCTAGGGATCCAAAAATATTCTCTGATTTATTTTATATACATTTATGATTATCAGTTTCAGTTCTCTGGTTTTCACTACTGGATCTGAAGGTTTTGTTTGCATTGTAGACACCTGCTTATTCCATTTTTAATTGCACTGTGCATGCATATTTTTACTTGACTTTTATAATTCATTTTTTATTTTTAAAATATTTTTTAATGTTTGCTACTCTGTGTACCTTGATTGGGTGTAAAGGAGGCATAAACATGTTTAAAATAAATACATAACATGTTGTAAAGCATGCATACACTGCTTCCATTGCACTTACATAAACATCATTACATTTTAAATGTATAGCACAATGCTGATTCATTGATCAACAAATAATGTTGAAAGATCTGTACAAGTTACTTGAAAAGTCTGTGAAGAAGAGAAAATGGTATGAATAGAAAGAATACAATATGCATGATAGAAAAACTGAAATCAAAATGGGGATTTTGAAAGGCCTGAAACAGCAGGGATGATATACTTGATAATTACCTTTAACCTAAGCAAGTGGTAACTTTAGTGAACCATTTGTACACTGATTTGCCCACCAAGGAACTCATAAACATTTGCCATGGATCCTTGCTTCCTAGTAGTGGTGTGGTGCATCCAAGTTACTTTTTAAAAATAAGGCAGGAGAGGAAGTAGACAATATACTTCTAGGTTGGTTAGCAGCAGTTAAATACCATCTGGGCTGAGTTTGTTTCTTCTGTTCTTGCAGGTGCTTACTTTGGGAAGTGTCAGAGACATGAGTTGTTGGTTGCAAGCCCAAAAGAATTTGATACTTGGCTCTTGGCTTGTAGCGCACATCAGACAATTTGGTGGACCAGGATATGTTTGGAGTTTTTTAATTTCTTTTGTTATTTAAATTGTATTTTCTGAAAGCTGGTTTGGATCCTCCTAACTGCCACTTTCCCACCAGTTCTTCCTACTACCTTGCAGCATCTCTTTTTTCCTGCTTCCTTCATTTCTTCCCTCCCTCCCTTCCACCTACCTGTCTCAGTCCCTTCACCATCTGCCACTTCCAGTCTTTCCTTCTTTCCCTCACCCACAGCAATTTCTCTCCTTCTCCTGTTTCTTTGCCTTACTTTACTCCTGCCTGTCTTTTCACGCCTTGTTTCCCCAACCCATCTTTAATTTTGAAGCCAAGCTAGAGCATCCATTTTGGATTTTCAGAGTTGCCCAGGCAATCCAACATGACTGTCAAGGTCTCTTGAAGAAATCACAGGAGTTCCCATCATTTTAGGGCTGCCAGGTCCTTCCTCGTCATCAGCGGAGGACTTGTGGGGGCATTCCTGGAGGGGGACAGAAGTGATATCACCACACTGGGGACCAGCACCCCACATGCCTGAACTCCAAGCAGCAAATTCACTGCTGAAGTTCAGGCACCCCCTGCTTTTTGCAAACAGCATTTAAAGGGACCCTTTGAATACTGTTTGCAAGAAGCAGGGGCCACGTGTGCCTGAACTCCAAGTGGCAAATTTGCCGCTGAAGTTTGGGCACACACACCCTTCTTACAAATCCAAGGTGCGAGACAGCAACACAGAGCCAGAGAGTGTGAGCAAGGAATGGTGCCTTGCCTGACACAAGGATTGAGGAAAGTCACCCCGAAGATGTGAGCAGAGAAGAGCCCCACCCACCTGCCATGCTCCCCGAAAAGAGAACATGGGGGAGGGAGACTGATACTAAAGAAGCAGCACCAAACCTCTAGTCACAAGGATGGATGAAGGAATTATGACAAAAGTGGGACTGGTTGGCTTAGTGAATACTGACCTACTGCCACAGCTAAGCATCTCCAAGTGGGCTGCAAGCTTGGAATAGTTGCTTCTTCTTTCCCAGGAAGGGGCAAACCAATAGGAGGATCTAAGCTAACCCGCCCAGAGAGCTTCCCTGCACGCAGCCTGGAGGCACTTCCTTCTATCCTATCAAGGCTGGCAGGCTGAGGGAGGGTTTAGGGCACAATTAACACTCACTTCTCAATTGGTTAGGAGAAGCAAATAAATTCTCTCAAGCAGAAGGGAGGCTTGTCTTCCATTTCTCTTCCCATCGTCACTAGCCTGATCCACGGCATGTTTCCTTGGAAGTATCACTTTGATTAGCTTCCAAGTAAATGTGCACAGGAGTCCAGCTGCTAGTAATTGCTCTTGGGGTGGTCGCTCTTGGGCTGGCCTCCAGTGGTTGCTCTTGGGGGTGGGGCTTTCCTCTGCCAGCCATCTGGCTGACGGCGGGCAGGAGCCTGCAAAATTGGGGGACCCCTTGCCTCCACCTGGGGACTGGCATCCCTACACCATTTTAATCCTTTATTTTATTTTCCCTTTCTATTATTGTTTTATAATTTATGGTGTTGTTGCTGTTCTGTAAACCTGAGGGTTCCCCAGGTTTGCAGAAACATATCCCCTGTCTATACATGGTCTCATTGTGTGGATTTTTAATCTGCATTTTGGGACTATGTTCAGAATTAGATACAGTGATATATGTTGCATCTCTAACAGATAAGGGCTCCCCTCCATTATCTTCAGTATAGTTTAAATGAAACATTCTAAAGGTAAGATTGTAGTTAAGTGACAAAGAAGTTAGGATTTTCATTTGAAATAATCTAGAAAAATACACAATGGGCCTGAATATCTCTGACACAGACGAGAAAACTACATGCATGCATGATTTGATTCATTTTACTATTGTCCCAATCTACCCTGGGAATGTCACAAATCCACTTGACATCAAAAGTATTCATTTGCAGCACTGATTTGACTGAATGATATATAAATAAAACCTTTATAGCCAGACAGCTGGCTACCCAGTTGAGGCAACTCAAATATTATTTCACTGAAAGTCATTTTCAAATCAGCCTCATTAAAATTCCTCAAGAAGACTGGTCTCTCTTAGGCATCAACAGCAAATAAATGGATCGCCTCCACACTCCTTCCTTCTCTGATTCTATTTCAAATATATGTAGTACAGTGATCGCAAGGTCAATAAATTCCTTAAAGGCCAATAAATACAGAATTGCATGCATAGCTTTATATAAATCCAGAGTTAACCACCCTGCTTTCATCCTTGGCCCCCATTTTGTGAAAATAATCCACCTAACTGGAAGTTGTTTAAGATGGAAACATACAGCTGTAAGTAACTTGTGTCCATACATACTAATATTTTACAGTTCCACTGTTCCTTTAGTACAGGAAGGCCTCATACTATGCAACTTCTTATAGCACAGTTTTGTTACAGTGGCCTTTATCCTGAGTAGCAAAGGGGGGCACCTCAGACACTCATGCTGGGGCATCCTGAAAAACCCCTCTGAGTCATCTTCCATGTGGGGTTCTTCCTGCAAGAAGCTTCCTCTACGGGCTCCACAGGTCCTACTGAGGCCTTGTTCCTCAACTGCACTGGTCTTTTTTATACCTCTGGTGCGGATGAGAGGCAGTGGCCACCACTTCCTACCTATATCAGAGGTCTATAAAAGATTTGTGTAGCTGAGGAATGAGGCAGCAGGGCCAACAAAGAAGGGTGCCGCAGCTCCCCCAAGAGGAAGCCTCAGTGCATCAAGCATTGCCCCTCAGCCCTGCTTGTCTTCTTACCCTCTCAGGAAATTCTAATAATCTTATTGAATGTCTCTTGGCTTCCTTTGAAGTTCCTCAGATGATCTACCTGAATTAGGTTTGTCAACATCCAGGTGGAGCCTGGAAATCTCCCAGAATTACAATTGATCTCCGACTACAGAGATCAGCTCCCTTGGAGAAAAAGGCTGCTTTGGAGGCTGACTGAATGGCATTATACCCTATTGAGGTCCCTCCCCTCCCTAAACCTCACCCTCACAGGCTCCACCCCCAAATCTCCAGGAATTTCCCAACCTACCATTGGCAAATGTAACCTAAAGAGGAACTACTGATGTTTTCAATTTTGTTTTAGGTAAAATACAGTGACATCATAGCAATGCGCCATCCCATTGATGCCTGAGGAATATTTCTATAAACTAAACAGGTTGCATTTCCTTCAAAATTCCACAGATGTTTGTCCTGAGAAGAAACGCCTAAATTCATTTTGAATATTGCTTGAGGTGAGATCTTAATGACAGCTTCAATTTTCCCTTCTTTTATCTTTTTCCACTTGTCTTTATCTCAGTCTAAAGTCTCATAGACATATGAGGAAGTGAATATGTTTCTGGACTGTGTCACTTCAAACTGTGGGTGGGCACTCACAGGATTAAGTGTTCCTTCACACAAAAAATCAGAAAGAAAGGCCTTGTGTTGTCCCTGACAACCTGACAGTTTTTGTGTTCAGGTTTGTTTTTTCTTTAATTTTTTGTGTGGACAAAATATTGAGGAAGACTGATGTGTGCTTCCAGCTGCAGGCCAGAAGAGTAAAATTCAGTAACAACCTTACAAACAAGGGATCATTTGGGAGCATCTCATCTTCTACCTGAAAACCCCCATTTTGATTTCACTTCTCCATTGTGTGACTCAAATCTCTGATATTTTTTCCCCTTAGTGCCATTTTCCATTTCCTCATGACAAATTTTGACCACACAGTGTACACATTTTTAAACCAGCAGCTCCACAGTGTGGTTTACATGCCATTTTTTAAAAAAATGTCTTTGTGTGGGAATATTTGAGTGAGAGCGAGAACAAAGGGGACAGCACTGAGTCTTACTTGTGATAAAACTGTAACAATATCTGTGAGATCTGAATGTTAATATGTGTAGTTAGGCATGAGGCCAGAGCTTGTAAAAGGGAGCTATATCCAGTCAGCAGTAGCATCCACACTTTTAAGAGTCAGTTGCCCTTTAAAGATCCTCTCAGCTGCTAAGCTGGAGAACTCTGCAATTTTAGGAGACCAGTGAAGTAGGCTGGCCAGCTCCCATCCCAGAGAATTATTGTGTCCCTTTAAAATGAGGATGGAAACCTGTTATTCACACTCTCCAAATACTTGTGTGAGGCACAGTAGTGTTTGCTCCAGCAGAAAAAAATGGCATTTGTACAGCTTGGCATCTCTGTTAGTGGAACAAGGCTTCCTCATGCTTCTCCACTTGCTGTGGCCCCAAACGATCCCCAAAATGCCGCTCCTGTGGTTCAAGGGATCTCCAGGAACAGTGCAAGGGAAGAATCAGAGGTCTGCAGAGGGGAGGGGGAATCAGTGAAAATAGGTTCCCTTTTTCCACTACTGAAAATTTACAGCAGGATTCAAGGTTACATTTATGTGAGGGTGAGAGGGATGGAAGAACGCACAGCTCCACACTTGCAACTGCAGGGACTGTGATGGAACCTGCAATCTTTAACTATAATATCTGTATCATCTATTGATTCTGTCATTCCTTTATAACTTACATAAAACAGTGCTACACAGGGACCCTTTTTAATTTAACATAGCAACAATACTATAGGTATTGCTCTGCCCTTTGCAGATAATAATCTCAAACAATTATCCATTTCTCTCTGCCTATCCACCAGCTGACAATCTGAAACCGAGTAAATACTCTTTTGTTCTTCAGACCACTTGACTGCTTCTGGATCCACAGCAATTAGCTCCCTCCAATGAGCCCTACACTCAGCAATATTTCCATTATCAAAGTCCATAGGCAGTGCTTGCCTGATGGTGGAGGCTATTATGAAGATGATGATGAATTGTCACAGTCAGATAACTTCACTGTATTCTTGCTGTTCCAAGCAAGAATGTCTTCTGGAGCTGAGCTGGTATTATTTGCTCAGTGCCCAGAATGTCCAAGTATTTCTTGAGACTTCTAGGCACTGCTCCAAGGGCTCCGGTGACAACTGGCACAATGGTCATCTTCTACTCCCAGAGGTGGTCTATTCGTAGGTCTTGGTATTTTGTGATCTTCTCCTGTTCTTTCTTTTCTATTCTGCTGTCTCCTGGGATTGCAATGTCAATGATCCAAATCCTTTTTTTTTTTTTTTTTTTACAATTCTGATATCAGGGGTGTTAGGCTCCAAGTGTTTATCTGTTGGTAATTGGAAGTCCCAAAGATTCTTTGTTGTGTCATACTCCATGATTTTGTTTAGTTTGTGCTCCCAAGAATTTCTGGCTGATGGTAAGCCATACTTCTAGCAAGGATTCCAGTGCAAATTAGCTGCAACTCTATCATGATGTTCTTTATAGTCAGTTTGAGCAATTTTATAGCAGGCACTGACCCGGTGGTCAACTATTTCATCCTTTGTCTTGCAAAGTCAACATTTGCTGTTATCACTGGTCTTCTGAATTTTGGCTTTCATACTATTCATTTTGAGTGCCTGCTCTTGTGCAGCTAAAATGAGCTTTTTCATTTCAGGTATTTTCACTATCAACTGTGTTCTCTGTGTCTTTCAAATATTGTCCATGCAAATTTTTTTCCTTGCAGTTGCCAAAGTGAGTTTTGACTTCAGTCTTTTTGTACCTTCTTTGGTTTCTGCAATCTTAAATAAGTCTGCCCTGTACACTTCAGCTAGAAGCTTCTCTTTGCTTTTCTTGGTGTAGTCATTCTGTGCTCATTTTTCAACTGCTTGCTTAACTTTCTGAAGACCTCTTCTACCTAATTTTCTTGGTAAGTAAAGATGATCAACATCACTTCTAGGGTGTAGTGAGTGATGCATTATTGAACTGTATTTAGTAAAGAATCTATCTCTGATTATGACTTTCCATACATTTTCAAACCATCCATATACAGTAAGTGTGAAACCTTTGTGTCTGTCTCTGAAAACTGGTATCCTAGGCCTGTGCAGTTGAGAATGATTGTGAGTGGTATTAGGGCAATGACAAACAGGAGTGGTGATAGTGAGTCTCCTTGTAAAATTCCTTGTCTAATATTAACTCCAACTTCATCTCCATTAACTACCAACCTGGTATTCCATTTAGTCATGGCAGTTTTGATGAACATTATTACATTTTTGCTGATGCCTATCATTTCTAGTGTTTTCAGGATCCATGTATGAGGGAGTGGATCAAATGCCTTCTTGGTATCAATTCAAGCAATATTAAGAGAACTGGGAATGGACATCTGTGATTTAGGTGTCTTTTTGTTGTATTCTTTTGAGGCTTCCCAGAGTTCTTTCCAGA
This sequence comes from Lepidodactylus listeri, assembly GCA_029233225.1. Lineage (NCBI taxonomy): Eukaryota > Metazoa > Chordata > Lepidosauria > Squamata > Gekkonidae > Lepidodactylus > Lepidodactylus listeri. Next base: position 50,945,894 of record JARCFY010000001.1, on the reverse strand, counting down.
AGGTTGTTGTCTTTTCTTTGTATTTGTCTAGTTTTACTTCTACTTTTTCATCTCCCTCTACTGATTTGTAGAACTGTCTTTGGTTAGTCTGGAATTGAATCCCCCCCCCCCCCCCCCCCAAAATCTCATTTGCCAGCGTGGTTTCACCTTACAACTCTTAACTGCATTTTTTCTTAAAGTCCTTTTATGTGTTTCCTTTCTTTTGATTCTTTTAAGGCGCTAAAGTCTAAATGACATTTGTTGTTGTTTTTATCCAATCTCATTGGCTAGTTTGGTTTCACCTTACAATTCTTACCTGCATTTTTCTTAATGTCCATTCCCAGTTTTCTTGTTAGTCCAACCGCCGTAACTATACATCAACTGATTGTTTTCAGTTATGTTTGCTGTAGGAATTGTTTCAGTTTCTGCATCGATATTTTCAATAAGTGTTGCAAGTTTTTTCTTTGATGTTCTAAGAACAGGTCATCTTTGTCTGTCTTCTTTGTTAGAGTCCAGTGGCACCTTTAAGACCAACAAAGTTTTATTCACGATGTGAACTTTCGTGCGCATGCACACTTCATCAGACGATGAAATGGAATTACATATCATCGTTGTATATATAGGGGTGGCTTGTTAAATTAGCATGCAAAATAGTGAAAATATTTCTTTAATAGATCAAAAGAATGACAAGCTCAGTTTCTGGTTATCATTTGTTTCAGTTCAGCTGGGGGGGGGGGGAGATCAACATAGGTAATAAATATGTTAGAACTGGAAATTGATGTGTCCTAATTTGTGAGAATCCCATCTTTAGATCCCCATCCATCTTCTTTCTAGCACGGAGGCGAACTTTACAGCATCTTTGGTGTTAGTATGCTCTAAGATTTTTGCCTTCAGTTCTTCCTGTACAGAGGTGAGTTTACTTAGTGGACTGTCAAGCAAGGGCATAGACTTTCCAATTTCCGGGGGGGGGGGGGTGCTGGGCCAGAGACATTACAGGCCATTGTCTCCGGGGGAGGCTCATCATGGCCTGGAAAAGTTCAGGAGGGGGGGCTCCAGCTCCCCAGCCCCCCAGAAGTTCACGCCTATGCTTTTAAGAGCAACTTCATTTCTATGGCCTATTTATTGGTTGGTTTCATTTATTTCTTGTTCATGTTCTTTCTTTGAGTGGCTGTTGTTCCTTATGTCATCTAGCTCTATTGTCATGAAAAAGTTGTTTTGCATTATAAAACAGTGCTGATCTGCTAGTAGCTGTTCAGTGATGGTAGAAGCAGGATACTTCAACCCCACCCCCATATTTCAAACATTTGTTTCAAATATCCATGCTGTTCAGGCCTTGATTCAAAATAACATTGCATGATTATTCTGTTTTGTTCTCGAGACCTTTATTATCTCTTCTTCTTCCTTTTGAATACATTCACCACATATGCTGGCCCATATGAGCATAATGTTAATCCATCAGTGATTAATAGAGTTTGCAGCACACCACTGGTTTGCAGCAACTAGGAGGCTATACCTGTGGCTCACATCCTGTAGAAATCAAGCCTCTATGACAGTTATTAAAGCCAAGTTAGGAGCAGCAAGAGTCTACAGACCTAATGAAATATGTTGTGGAATCTTTGCAGACCCAGGCCACAAAATCGAAGCAAAAAGATTTGTTCACATGACTAGAAGAGGAGAAGAAGAGAGTGGATTTATACCCCGCCCTTCACTCAGAGTCTCAGAATGGCTTACAAACTCCTTTCTCTTCCCCTTCCCGCAACAGGTAGGTGAGGTAGGTGGGGCTGAGAGAGCTCTGACAGAAACTGCTTTTTTCAAGAACAGCTCTTGTCAGAACCATGACTTGCCCAAGGTCATCCAGCAGGTGCAAATGGAGGAGTGGGGAATTGTTGTGTATCAATATAACGGTCGCCATGTGCTTACATAATGGTGACCACCACATGAACATTCACACATGGCCCGAATCTACCTGAGCTTTGGCCAGTTAGAACAATAGCCGGTTGGATCCTAAACGACCACCAATCTTAAGCCTAGGTTTCCCCCCAGGGACCTATGAACAGTAACCACTATCTTAAGGTCCTACCAGGACATCTGGGCAAGGTCAGGGGCATGCCTCCGACCGGAATAAAAGAGGGCTCTGAGCCTGGGGTTTGCAGGTTCCATCTTGACCCGCAATACCATGCTGAGTTCACTGTTACCGGCCTCCCGACTCCAGTACTTTTCAGTGGTGACGAAGGTGGGATCCCGATGAGCAACTCATCAGCCAAACCGAGCAGCGAAGCACCGAACACCGATCCGCTGGCACCAGGCGACGCCAAGCCCCAGTGCTCCGAGGAAACGTCGCAAGCCCCTGAGGACATCGCTCACCACGCCACTCCTGCTCTGGCAATTATGGCTGCTGCTGCAGGACAAATCCCTCCCTTTGACCCCTCCAAACCTGAGACCTGAGGCCAATCTCCGGCGACGGCTGATCACACTCTCGGAGCCTACCCTTGAGAAGGTGCTGCAGATGGTGGTCACATTTGAAATGACCCAGAAGGACCACATGGCCACCCACTTGCACTACACCGCAATCTCCGAATCGGATGCTTCAGAGGAGAAAGACGTCTGCCAGCTGTGCCCTCGTTCTCAAAAAGGTGTGTTCTGTCCCTCCGGCTCCTGTTCCTGACAAATGGCCCAGGCCGCTGTCCCTGCTCCCAGCACAGGCTGCCCCCACTGTGCACTAGCTGCGGTGACTCCCACGAGCGATGTTCCTGCCAGTTCCATGAGGCGACATGCCATGCCTGCGGGAAGATGGAGCACATCACGAAGGCCTGCTGCTCTAGGACCAGCCACCACTCCCCAGCTGCAAACAACGATTCAGTGGACAGCATCTCATCGGCAGTACACAACCAGGTACTAAGCTTGCCCCAGCCCCTTCCCGGGAAAATATCGGTCCACGTCTGGATTGAAGGGGCCCCCTTTTCCATGGAAGTGGACACTGGGTCCTTATACTTGATCATCTCGGCTGCGACACTCTGCCCGCGGGGGGGGGGGGGCAGTTGCAGAAACCCACAGGACTGGTACTCCAGGACTTCCAGAAGAACCCGGAGGCGATTAAGGGGCTGGGCAAGTTCTGGGTCCAGTTTAAGGAGTTTAGCGGACTCTTGAACCTCCTGGTGGTGGAGAGCAATCTCACTAACCTTTTGGGACTCTCGTGGTTCCAGCCCCTGGGGCTGGAGATCAGGGGGGTGAACTACATCGGCTCTGCAGACTTCGAGTCAGTCTGCACTGAGTTCCCCACCGTTTTCGACGGCACATTGGGCTCCTACAGGGGGCCTCCCGGTTCTCCCAGATTAGAGTCCACGCACTTAACCACTACACCAAACTGGCTCTCTGACTAAATAATAACATGTGGCTATGGAGCTAGGCAACTGGGGCTTGCAAATGGGAGCTAACCAGCTCAGTAAGCCCATGCTGCTTGGTTACAACTGTCAGGCACCAAGTCAGTGCAAAACTATTATTATGTTTACCCCGCAGTCAAGAATGAACTTATTACTGGGCAAATAATAACACACAATTTGCAGCTACAGGAAACCAGCTATCTTGTGGGTCCTCTAAGGAAAGTTAAAACACAATGGGAGCAAACCAACTCAAAGGAGCACTTAATTATTTACTTTTTTTATCTTACACCATAGGAAGGGAACTTTCGAAGTGCCAGTTAATGAGCGACCTGCTGAAATAAAGCAATCAGTAAGCTGAAAGTGTTAATTTGTCCATTGCACTGAAGCCATTGTGCAAAAATGTATATATGTAATTAATTGTGCTTTCGCTGAAGCTCTTAACACTGCACAGAGTTGTTGTTTGTGTTGCTCAGAGCTTGTAACACACCATGCGAGCCTGGTGCTCCTTGTTTCATTTTTGGCTCAGCGCCACTCATGCATCCAGAAGACAATACATATATTTTCACATTCGTTACAAGGCAGACAAGTGTTGACTCTATTTCGACAATGCATTCTAATTGCTCTTAAAAATAATTCCAGTATGTGTGTAGTTAACAACATTTTTACATGCCCTTGCACCATTAACAAACAGCTTCATAAACCTATAGTAGCAGGCTGGGGCTGTTTTTTCTCAATCCTGTGAAAAGCTTCACCTGCTGATTTCTGCAGAGCACGCTGCTGCAGGCATAGGAGCTGACTTGGCAGGATTTTTTAGTCAGTTGGCAAGCCAGATGCAAATAGTCGAAGCCTCCCTTCCTCACGCACATACACAACCCCCCCTTCACCCCCACCTCTGATTTGTAGATGCTGTCCTAACAACAGCTTACTTGAGTTAAATACGAAATCAGGGTTCTAAAGTTGTCAATGCTTTTCCCAGCTGCAAACCATACCCTCTCCAGATTGTTTAACAAAGAGAAGGATATGGAGACTCACAGCTGAGAGGTTAGGTTGGCTTAAGCCCTCGAAAAGACAGATCCAATCTGGGGTATTTATTTAAGCTTCCACATCTTGACAATTATATATTTTTGTTTCCTCTGAACTGTTTCATACATGGGGAAGGGGGGGGGAATCTCAGCCTCTTGTTCCAAATGATGCCAACCCCAGCTGACTTGGTATTTAAGGATTTACTTAGCAAGCAATTCTGTGGCGGAGTCAACTCTGAGTGATCGGGTACGTGTGTTAGTCGCAGCACTTTGCTGCTTATATAATTTTCAAAATAGGCTGGTTCTTCTGAATCCAAATGGTTTAATCAGCCCCCCCCCCCTCTTTTTGAGTGGCTTCTGCCAAATCAAACAGCGCTGTACAGTGTAGCTGACTGGAGGGAAGAGACAGAGTATATCAAAAGGCCAAAACTCAAGCCCAAGAGGAAGGGCTCTGTTCTTTCTCATTGTCACTCCATGGCCCAATGAGCTCTGGGAATTTGTCAAGCTTAAATTGACCATACCCAGACATACACTTCTCTATTCTGTTGGGGGGGGGGGGGCACTGATAGCAAAGGAAGTTTTACCTCTATCTTTTAGACAGATGATACAATATACTGTGCTCATAAATCGCTGACACCAGCCCTCCTAAAGCCAGGATAGGCATGAATCCAGTGCACAGGTGGTAGCAGAGACCTTTTCGACCCCCCTGTCTATGAACTCAATTGAAATAGGCTGGAATTTATCCAAGTAAACATTAGCAGAGAGAGAGACAGAGCTGACGACACCTACAAATGAGAGGTTCTGTTCCAACATTAACCATCGTGTTTTGATATTAACATTTTTTAAAAAAATAATGCTGCATACATTTTAAACAGAATGTTTGTTTTAGAATTTTTTTCAGGTGAGCAACACAGACACAAATATAAACACAAAACACTGAATTAAAACTGGGTCTCTCACAAAGCATGAAGAGAAGGTGGCTGTTATGGCCTGATCTTGTCAGATTTCAGAAGCTAAGCCGGGTTGGTACTTGGATGGGAGACCACCAAGGAAGGCTCTGCAGAGGAAGGCCATGGCAAAATGCCTCTGCTTCTCACTTGCCTTGGGACCCCCTTGCTGGGGTCACCATAGATTGGTTGCAGTTTGTTGGCACATACATACGTATGCATCTCACAAAGCAAAGTGTGCTTGTCAATAAATAAAGAATATTAAAGTATTGCTGAATAAATCATACAAATTCTATACTATGCGGGGGGTAGGGATGGGCCCAAACCACAATTTTGCAGTTCAGTGTGCGGTGTGTGGTTCATGGCTGAACCATGAACCGAACAATGAACCAATAGGCCGGTTTGCGAACTCTATAGCCCCTTCCAGCTCTGTGATTCTATTATTCTAAGTTGTGGCTCTATCTCTGCCCCCACTCAACACAGAGCTGATTGGACCTTCCAGTGTCCTTTTTGGCCACATCATTTGCAAAAAAGCAGACACCCAAACAGGCAGAAGATAAATACCCGTGCTTATTTCTGTTTGATCTATCTCAGTTTATTATTCACCTGCCTGCTTTTCATATCATCTGCTTCCATAGCTTGTTTTAACCAGTTCTTAGTTGTAAATTGTTTAGCTTTTTATTATGACATGTCACTTTGCTGGCTTCATGAGGAGACAAGCAGTGCAATTGTAAGCAGAGTTACACACCCTTTTATGCCGACAACTTCAATGACTTAGAACAGCACAGTTCTAATTAGGTTTGCCTATTTAAAAATCTTTTAAACATTTTTAATAGAATGTCTTCATCATAGTTAATATTTTCATACTCCTTGGCATATTTTATCTCAGTAATGCTTAGAATGCAGGCCAATACTACCATCCCCATAGACTAGTACAGATGGGGCAGGAATCAAGAATCACTTTGCTGTTCCCTCTTATATGGCTGTTTTTGCTCTCTTTGTTTCTCTCTCTCTCTCTCTCTCTCTCTCTCTCTCTCTCTATGTATGTATGTATGTATGTATGTATGTATGTATGTATGTATATCTTGATCATGTGTGAAGCCCTCTTTCAACAGTTCTCTAAGTTTCACTCCCTTCCTGGGTTCCCCAAAAGAGAAACAAAGATGTATGGATATTTCCATCATTTGGGAGGGGGGAGGAGAGGAAGTATTTACACAAACCTTCTATCAGATGTAGAACTCTCATCTATCAGATGAGAGCCAGTGTAGTGTATTGGTTAAGACAGGAGTCCTTTTGTAAAAAAAAAAAGAGGTGCAGGAGCTCATTAGCATCACTTATTTGCATATGCCACACCCCCTGATGTCACTGGAAGTGTGTCAGAAGGCAATACCCACTGCTCAGGCTCCACCTCAAAAATCTCCAAGGTATTTCCCAAGTCAGAGCTGGCAAGCCTATATGATGGCAAATGAAGGAAGGAAGGAAGAAGAAGAAGAAGAAGAGATTGGATTTATACCCCACCCTCCACTCCCCAAGGGAGTCTCAGAGTGGCTTACAAACTCCTTTTCCCTTCCCCTCCCCACAACAGACACCCTGTGAGGTAGGTGGGGCTGAGAGAGCTCTTTCCCAAGCTGTCCTTGAGGGAACAGCTGGTACAGAGCTATGGCTTGCCCAAGGTCATCCAGCCAGGTGCAAGTGGCGGAGAGGGGAATCAAACCCGGTTTTCCTAGATTAGAGTCCGTGCACTTAACCACTACACCAAACTGGCTCTCTCTGGAAGGAAGGAAGGAAGGAAGGAAGGAAGGAAGGAACAGGAAGGAAGGAAGGAAGGTAGATAGGTAGGTGGGGGGAGAGAGAGAGAAGAAAGAAAGAGAGGGAGGGAGGGGGGAAGGAAGGGGGAAGAAAGAAAGAAAGGAACAGGTAGGTAGGTAGGTGGAGGGAGAGAGAGAAGGAAGGAAGGAAGGAAGGAAGAAAGAGGGAGGGAGGGGGAAAGGAAGGAAGGAAAGGAACAGGAAGGAAAGGAACAGGAAGGAAGGTAGGTAGGTAGGTGGGGGAGAGAAGGAAGACACTTCTCCCCCCCTTGCTCCGGCTGAGTGGCTGACAGCCACACCAGCTGCGTTTCCCTCTCTTCTGCCCCCCCCCCCCGTGGCCCGGGAATGGTGGGGGGGATGGGGCTTGGGAAGGGAGAGCGGGGGGGATGGGGCTTCTCCTCAGGCCGGTGGCAGCCTGCCGCGGCCCAGGAAGGGAGAGCGGGGAGGGATGGGGCTTGGGAAGGGAGAGTGAGGGAGGATGAGGCTTCTTCCCGGGCCGGCAGCGGCCTGCCACGGCCCGGGAAGGGTGAGCGGGGGGAGAGATGGGGGCCTGCCGCAGCCTGGAAAGGGTGAGCAGGGGGGAGGGAAATCTTCTCCCCGGGCTGCTGGCAGCCTGCCACAACCTGGGAAGGGTGAGGGGGGGAGGGATGGGCTTCTCCCTGGGCTGGTGGCGGCCTGCCACGGCCCAGGAAGGGTGAGCGGGGGGAGGCTTTCTTCCAGCTCCGCGCCCAAGCGCGGGCCGGGGAGAGCAAGCTGTTGGGGGGGAGGGCTTTCCTCTGGCTCCATACCGAAGCGCAGGCCGGGAAAGCAAGCTGGGGGGCAGGGCTTTGTTATGTGCCCGCCCCCCAGGCTCCTCTCTCCCAGAGCGGCGCCCCGGCCCCAACAGAGCCCTTGGTTAAAAGCTGCGGACTCTAATCTAATCTGGAGAACCTGGTTTGATTCCCCACTCCTCCATATGAAGCCATCTGGGTGACCTTGAAGAGATGCTCTTCAATACTACTCTTCTTCTTCTCTTCTTAAACTAAGCATGTAGAATGGCACCAAATCTAAAAGACAAGCAGCTGGACAAGGACAGTTTAACAAGTTCATGGCTGAGGAGACATTTGAATCTGAGGCTTCCCAGCTCACACTATGACAGCTTAATCTTATATAAGCTTTTTCTCTGAAGCTACTCCTCCTCATGCACACGGGGCTGCATCCACCTCCGTGCTTCTGTGGGTGAAAGGATTCATACCCACACGATATGACTTTCTCATCTCCTCCTTCCTGTGGCAGCCCAAAATGCCCCTGAAATCTGGGATCCCTTCTAGGTCAGGTTTTTTTTTGGGGGGGGGGTGTCATTTCACACTGTCATGCATGCAGGGAGCCAGCCTAACTGCGCACCATGGATGAAAGTGCTATACAGAAACACTGCACTGGATCCAATCACCATTAAGAGTGCAGCGTTAACCACTATACCAGCTATAGTTCTTGCTCCACATAAAGTCTGCTGTTTTTATATAAGATGTCAGAATTCAGTGAGCAACTGAAATGGAAACGGAGTGCAAGGAGAGATAAGGCAATAATGTAGGCATCTCTTTTCTACAAACTGTTGGGAGCCTACTGCATAGCTTGTAGCTCACCACCTGCTTCACATTTCTGTTTAATTACAAGTCAGATGTAACAACATCTTGGCAATAATTTCTTCACTTGTACACGTGTTGTTCAAACTGACATGCTTGGTGGTGCTGTTTGTCTAACTTTTGTTACCATCAGTCGCAGAAGTGTGAATTATGAATATTGCTGCATATCCACAAACAGAGCTAGGCTGGAGTTTCAAGAGGAAAGGGGGTTCTGAAACACGATGGCATTGGGCGAGTTAATCGGTTAATCATTAAAAAGCAGTGAGGCCTCCTAGCCTGGTTATGCCTCATGTAGAGAAATGTGTTTCCTTTGGCAGTCTTCAACACTCTGTATAATCATTTTCAAAAGCCAACAGATAATATGAGAGCTACCAGCAGTCAATTATGAAAGAAGAGAAGCAGCAATATTAATCTCCCATCTTAAAAGCACAGCAACCCTACCTCAAGCACAAGAATTTGTGGGAAGCAAATAAAGACCACCCCCTGGAAAAGCAGCTCAGCAAGAAAACTATTTAGTCTGAGCTATGCTACAGTTTATTCACTTGGAAGCCTTCCCATTTATTCTAATCACTGCTGCCGCTTCCCACGTTGGCACAAATCAGAGCTCCCAGAGAGGCTCGCTCTTGGGCAACAGGGACAACGAAGAATAATTCTATAAAAAGGTTTAAGTTAGCTCATTTCCTCACATTAACAAGGACTGGATTTGTGCCAGCTGAAGGAAGTTGTTGATGATGAAGAATTAGATTTATAACCCACCTTTCCATTAGCATGTTCAAAGTGGCTAACAAAATCAAAAACAACAATGAAATGAAATCAATACAAAAGAAGAACAAAAGGCAAAAATCCTATGCCAATGGGAGGGGGGAGGGAAGGAAGAAAAAATGTCAAATGGAGCCCTTGCTATCTACTGTTGACAACTACAGTTGAATAGCTAGCTGCTGGAGGACTTTCCTTTGTTCCTCTGTTGTAGCATCCTGATGTTCACTAGTGACAGGAAGATATAAACATTTCAGAATATCTGTATTAGGGTAATTCAGACTTCACCTGTGGCAACATGGAAGCTGCTTCCTCTCCCATCATTTCTTTCTATTCTGCTTCAGCGATGTTGATTCAAGGGCTGAGGACAGACTGGCAGTCTCTGCCGCTCTGCCTCCGCATCAAAAGTGGAAGCAGAGCGGCCGTTCAGACAACTGCATCTGCCCCGAGGAGGCGGCCCAGACGCATCGCGTCCAGTGCCGCGCTCCTCCCGCAGCAGCCAAGCACCACTTCAAAGTGGTGCTCTGGCTGCTGCGGCGCGCGAGCCACGCGGCATCCTCACGCCGCCGTAGGAAGCCGCCCGCAGCCTGAACGCTGCGGGCGGCTTCCTTCCAGCAGCGTGCAAACGCCGCGCCATGGGAGAAATTCCCCCCGCCTTAGTCTGCCGCGCCGCAGAGACATGGCAGACTTTCATTCTGTCTTCAACCAAGAAGTCACATGGTGGGAATAATATGGTTCCTGGGTGGTAAGGGTAAGGGTATACATCTTCGATGCCTTGATGGATAGGCATACAATAATAAGCTCCAGTTCTCTTCCTGGAACAAATTGCTCAAAGTGGAGCACAACAGAGCCCGTTACTTGTCTAACATCACATTTTACAACCTAAGATCAGCCTTTACAGAGCCATTCACTTTCAAACCATGCTATCTGCCTTGTTAACTGGACACTACTCATGCAAACAGGTTGCTCAGCATTTTTGTGCCTGCATCATGGTAGAGGTTGAGGATCTTCCTCACTACATTCTGCATTGTCTTCTCTACTGGGAACCCAGATATAAATTTCTGGTAGCCATCTTAGCAAATCTGACTGCATGCACAGCTGAGGAGAAAATAAGATTTCTTCTTACGGATGTGGTCCCATATGTTACATACATGACAGTTCAATATGCTCTGCCTTTAAATCTGTAGTTTTGTAATCTGTTTTAATTGTGTGGCAATTGTTTTTACTTTTCCTATGTTTTATATAAGTTTTATTCAGTTCAATTTTGCAATGGCCTTTGGCCACACGCAATAGACAGATATTACTATTAATTCATCTTTGGGGTTGACAAATGCAACAGACACCTGGGGACTACTTTTAAAGAAAGTTGAGTATAAAAAGTTATGATTCCATAATATTCAGCCCTCAATAGCATTCCTTAACTTTAGCGTACACTTTTTGCTTTAAATTTAAACAATCAACAGATCTCAGCAGTATATAGATACTGAAATGACCACCTTGAGTGCCAAAACACCTCACATTAAGTGGGAAATGAATCTAAAGGAGCAATTCTCTTGCATAGGACTCAAACTGCCTATCTCTGCGCACCAGTTATCATTAAATATATCTGTAGAGAACTAAGGATTTTAATTTCTGAAAATATATTGAATTCTTCCAGTAAATAATAGATACCTAATTCCTACAGTATATAGCAAATTAATTTATACATCACCATTGGGAATTGTCCAGTTGTTTGGATAACTACAATTCACTTTTTTAAACAAATCTTTCCAAATGGCATTATTTGTCTGAAAAAATACAACAACTTCTTTGGTGTGTAAAATTTGGTTATTTACCAGAAATATTAAGTAAGAAATTAATAAAGTCACAGTTGTGTTCTTGCCTTCCATTTTAATAATAACAAGACACATACATTACAAAAATGCACAACACACACACAAAAATCCCACAAGGAATAGCTGTTAGTTTCATTTCCATCTGCTTGTTTTTTGAAGAGAGGTGATGGTGACAAAATAATTCGTTTTACAAATGTCTGTGAAATTCAGCTAGTTCTCAATGAATTATACAGTAGGAAGCATCTATTGAATATTAGCAAGCATAGCTCTCGTGCAGGCATTATGCAGTTAGAAATCCGGATTTTTTTTCCCTGTTAATAAATTGGTGATTGTGGAAACGAATAGAAAACTTCTAGGTGCCAAAGGTATAGAATCTCTTTCCACTTTTCCCTGCTTTCATTTGAAAAGGTTTGCTTTTAATCTAAAATTGAAAGGAAATATCTTTTGTGAGGAAGGCTATCCCTTTAGAAATCTATTTGAAAGAAAATATTTCCTACACAGCTATAGGATACATCCAGCATACATACTGGCAATGATGATGATGATGGTGGTGATGATGGTGATGATGACGACGACAATAACGATTATGAATTGTCATGGATATTTGATGATAGATGGTGTTCTGCAAGTCAAGATCTAGCCAAGTTCTTGGGAACTGCAGAGGTATCTTTGCAGGATTCTTGCTGTTCCAAGCAATACTGTCTTCTGGAGCTGAGCTGGTGTTATTTGCTCAATGCCCAGAATGTCAGGTGAGACTTCTAAGGACTGCTCCAAGGGCTCCAATGACAACTGGCAAGGTTACCTTCTTCTCACTGAGGTGCTCTAAGTCTGTTCGTAGGTCTTGGTATTTTGTGGTCTTCTCTGTTCTTTTCTATTCTGCAGTCTCTTGGGATTGCAGTATCAATGATCCAAATCCTATTTCGCATTTTTTTTTCTACAGTTGTAATATCAGGGGTGTTTTGCTCCAAGTGTTTATCTGTTTACAATTGGAAGTCCTAAAGAATATCTGTTTCATCGTTCTCCATGATCATGTCTGGTTTGTGCTCCCATGAATTCCTGGCTGATGGTAAGCCATGCTTCTTGCAAAGAAGCAACATAGCTGCAATTCTATCATGACATTCTTTATAGTTAGTTGGAGCAATTGTACTGCAGACAGTGACCATATGGTCAACTGTTTCATCCTTTGTCTTGCAAAGTCGACATTTGCTGTTATCACTGTTGTTGTTGTTGTGATCTTCTAACTCTTGATAGAAAAAGTGTGCTCAGGGATTAAAAATTCTTCTATGCCGTTCAAACATACCTAATAAAAATGACAGAGAATTGGGAAAGCCCAGAGGTTTCCACATCTGCATAATATTGACTCAGCTAGAACATTTAGGTACAGCATTCCCTTCCCGCCCCCCTTCAGCCAAATAGGTTCTCACAATACAATTTCCACAGACATTCTCTCAACGGCACTGAAAGTGACATTTTGTTGCCATCTGTGAGACCATTGAAAAGTGCTTGGTTTGGAGCTTTTGTCCCTTTCTAAATGATGTTATGCCTTGGTTAATAATGGATAATTCAAGCACAAGGGGGGGGAGGGAGACAGATCTTTCTAATGTCACTGCCTTTATTGTACTTCAGGATTTGTGTCCCACCACCTACTAAGCTTTCCCTGACTGACCCATGTTTACCTTCTGTTGGTGCCACTTCCCACGGAGTTATTGATGTTCTGCTCCTCTGCCCTGGAAGCTGTCTTTCTCAATGCACTTCGTAAAACTTGGGCTACAGGCACATACTGCCCTTTGTCGTGCTAGACATAAAACAGAGTGCTTTGGAGAGGCGAACACTGCAAAGGCCTCCGTCATTAAGAATCAATATATGTCATCAAAGCCCGTTGAAGAGCAACATGTTTTACTGTACATTCCCGTCATAGTGTTTCAATGGTGGCTGAAACTGTTTTGTTCCCTTGCAAAACAGAAAGGTTCATTCTTCATCCCTGATTAAGTATCTTTGCTACATCAGAGTAAAATAACTTCTTTTTCCACTCCCTCTACAAATATATATATATATATATTTTTTAAAAAAATCAGGATCTGGTGATTCCCCACTGGCTTAGTTCAGACACTGGATGAAACCATGATATATTTAAACTAATTATTGCTAGTGTGGTTGTCTGAATGTAGACCTTTCTACTAACTATAGTTAGTTAGGATACAATAAGCCAGGATCTGACACCAGAATCTGTAGTTGGTTTATTAACTACAGTTAGACAACAATGGGTTTGCGTGATGAACATATTCAAATGTCCTGGTGTAATCCTAGCTTGTTTCCTGATTATGACTTCCCAGGCTACAGACAGAAGGCAATGAAAGCAGTCTTTCTTGGAAGACATCCCAGATTTAAGTGATTGTCTGTGACCTGAATCCTGGGATCACAAACTTAAGCAAACAAAACATGGTTTTGTGTGATGTCTGAACTGAGCCACAGAATAAATCCCCTGCCCAGGGGATAGGCTGAAACCTCCAGAGAAATTCGGTTAGCCATGTTGAAACTCCCTTTGCTCACTACGTGGAACTACTCAAGGAAGGAGAATGTAGCAAAAAAGAAAAGTGCCAGAGCAAAAGCATAGGAGGGATCCCATAGCTAAAAATAGCTGTAAGGTTTTCTTGGTGGGGGAGATGAAATGGTGGGATCCTGAATCTACTACACCTGCCTCCCAAAAAACACGTGCAGCCAGACTTTCAGCATGAAGGTCATACATATAATAGAATATGTAGTTACTAGCAGGGGACCCACAAGGACCTGTGGGGGAGCATCTCATTGCCCCCAAAATCCCTCCCCCCACTATTTCCTCTTTCCCTCCCCTAGCCGCCCTCATAGTCCCTTCCTTTTCCTGCTTCCTCATCTCCTTCCCATCAAACAACCTTTATTTTCTCCCCCTTCTTCAGGTTTCCCTCCTTCCACCCCCCCAAGCAGGCTTTCCCCAGGAAAAGTCAACTTGTGCAGTAGATGCCACCAGGCCCAGCCAAAATGCAAAATTGGTAGAGAATACAGACATCAAAGCAGTTTCAATACAGGATGCTTGTCTGATGTGAAGTTCATTTCTTCTCTAGTCCCTGCGATTAAACGCCTATCCATTGTCAGCCAAACCAAATCCCTTCCCCCTCCTCTCCTCTGGCTGTTTAGGTGAGTACTCATTAGGCCTGTCTACAACAATATCAAGATATTAGTTATGCTCTTGGAAAGAGCAGAAAGAGTGTTCATGAAGACATAGCGACCTCAACTGGGCCGGCTGTTTAGGGAACATTAAGCTACAAACCAGATACATCTTCATCCTAAGAATAAAACTAGTATTACACATTTTATTCTATGAAGCTTGACTCCTAATCTAGGGCATTAGCTGCACAAATGTATGTAAGGAAAATGAACAGCATTCAATAAACCTTTTCCAGAATCTCTTCTGTTTCATTTCAAGTGTGGATACGAACCCAAAACTAACCTGAGAAGGCTAGTTCTAAAAAAAATGCATGTGTTAAAAGAAATTAAACATTAGGAATGTACAAATATCTTTTAAAGCACACCATCACGGATCTGTACAACAGATGATTGATAGGCCAGTCATCTGTCACTCCCAAGCTTTCCCCAGCAATATCCCAAGGTACTGGGGTTTTAAGCAGGTCTCTCAGGTTTGTGTGTATTATTTATACATAGGTTGCTCACATGTTTATTTATTTCATTTACAACCCATCTTTCTCCCCTGTGGGAACCCATAGTAGCTTACATTATTCTTTCCTCCTCCGTTTTACCCTCACATCAAACCTGTGAGGTAGGTTAGGCTGAGAGAGACTGAGTGGCCCAACATCAGCCTGCAAGCTTCCATGGCAGTACACAGATCCAAACCTCAGTCTCCCAAATCTGACCGCCTAACAATTGCCTCTTACATACGGTTCACATATCAATTGCCCCAATCATATATAAGCTGCTGGGACATGAATCTCTTCAAAATGAGCACGCAGGTATGGAATCTGTTCTCATTTTGCCATGTTCCATCACCCCAGTTTCAGGATAGTTCCCCTCACCTGCAACTCCTTTTGATGTAAAAATTAGATCACAAAAAGAGCACAGTAAGCACTTCTCTGTCATCCGGCATTATTCCAAATAGCTTCTTACTCTCCATCCTTCTAAAAGTATATATTTCAGCTCTGCTCACAGTGAAGTATTTCCCTAATTCCCTAATAAGAATCTGGAGAGAGCATCTTTGCAAAAGCATTTAACATATTGTTGTCCACAATAAACACAGATGCTGGTGTTTATTGTGGACAACGATAGACCAATAATCTATTTTGCCTGATAGAATGAATACACACCCTCCACAGGGTTGCCCAAAACCATCTTGGCAAATGCTCTGGTATTTTGAGGGAGGTCCTGGGGAAGGTGGGATTTGTGGAGGACATGATATCACTTTTGAGCCTGGGAAGTTTCCCTAACCTCTATGGTAAAGACTACAGAGATATAGGGAAAATCCTAGAGTGTATCTATGGAAGCCATTTTCTGTACATTTTTTTAAAAAAAAAATCCCTCTCAGTTTCTTAAGGGCAGAGGATTGGGACATAGGGTTGGGATTTATCATTTCAGGCAGACAAATGGCAAACCTAACTGTCCATAATACATGTCCGGGATATGCCAAGGGTGTTCTTTGTGGAAACTTGATTTATACAGAGGTCTGATATATACAATTCCTCCATCTCAAAGAAGGGAGGAGGGAGGGAAGAGGAGGAGGAGGAGGAGAAATTGGATTTATACCCTGCCCTTCACTCAGAGTCTCAGAGCAGCTTACAATCTCTCTCCATCCCTCTCCCCACAATAGACACCCTCTATGAGATAGGTGGGGCTGAGAGAACTCTATGAGACCTGCTCTTGAGAGAGCAGCTCTGTGAGAACTGTGGCTTGCCCAAAGTCACCCAAGCAGCTGCATGTGGAGGAGTGGGGAATCAAACCCAGTTCTCCCGGATTAGAGTCTGCGCTCCTAACTACTACACCAAACTGGCTCTCAGGCAAGGTTGGTTAACTTTAGCAGAGTCCTCTGTATAAACCACACCCACTGTTGAAGCCTGTACACAGGTAAGTAAAACGTGTGTACATCTTCCTGAGAGGGAAGTTGGCTGAATATGTCCTCCATATGCTTTGACGCTACGTGTTGAATACCAGTTTGTATTTCATATGTTATTTGCACAATGAAGGGAAGAGGGCATGCTGATTCACACCTTAGGGTTTATAGTCTAGGACCCACATATCTAGGACTAGTTTACCCCATATGTCCTTGTGTACCAAATATATTTTTCTGATTGCCACCTTCTAGTCATTCCCTCACCCTAGATGGCCTTCTTGGCATCTCCTTGAGCCTGTTCCTTCTTTATAGTGACTCCCAACCTTGAGTTGAGGTCCCTGAGAATGTGGTGTGAGGCCCATTTTTCTTGTGAGGGATTTTAATGGGATTTAAGCATTTTCTTGGGAAATTTTGTATGTTTTTAATTTTGTATGTTTTTTGTATGTTTTTAATTTTGGCTACCTTGAGCCATAAGGAAAAGGCAGGGTATAATTCCTCTTAATGCAAAGAAGATCACTGGTCCAGTTAAATGTACGAGCTGGGCTTCCTTTATTTTTAATACCCATTTGAAGCGAGCCTAGAATGACAAACTTTGGGTGGACTCTACAAAGAGACAAAGGAACCCCCCCCCCCCCCACACACACACAGTTCGTAGAAGAATTATGCATTTGGACAGCTTTGTCATTCGTGCACCCCTTTTTGGAATTACTGACCTGAGTTCAAATCATACAGACACTTTCTAATTTTTGCACAGAGGGCTGGTTGCAGCAGACTTCATTCTATGACCCCACGATATGTAGAATTAATGTTCCAGAGCCTCTAATAACCACACTTATTAGAAATCTTTTGCTGCCACTATTATAGTACGGATTCTGTAATGCTGGAAAAAATAGCTTGATGTCATTCTTGCCTACATCTGTCCTTCAGATAACTAATCACTCTGTTTGGGCATAAACACTGAAGGAAACATATATTTAGCAGCATCAGTTCAGTCCAGTCATTCGTTCCTAATCTCTCCTTATGGGCTATTGATGGGCAAACGGTCATTAGGCCCTATTAAAAATTTATTTTATATTTGCACACGAACATTCAGAAGAACAAAGCTGCCAAAATCCCACACAGCCTGAAAACAGAGAGTGGTTTCCTTTCTCTAAAAAAAAATTAAAAATAAGGTCATTATCGATTTAGGAACCTTCATCTCAAAGCTTAGAGAAGTCCGTATCTAAATTACTCAAAAGACAAACAGCTAAAAAAAAAATTACCAGTAATTTCCGCTAACTCATTTTCATTTGAACTGAAATCTTATTGGTTAAACTGGATGATAAAGGATTCTACATATTGTTAGATAAGATGGCTTTGCTTGCATCACAGTGTTTACAACAATAGGAGTGAGTTCTTTATTGCTAGCCAGTCATTCTATGTATCATCTTGTGTTATTATCACAGTAAAATAGTCCGTACTGTGATAAAGTCCATCGAAATGATAATATTCAAGAATCATATCATTCTAACAAGCTCTAAGAGCCTGTTGGCTTTCTTCCCTTTGTTAATATCCAGGGCACCCACAAATGGTATTTCACACGCCGAATGGAGAAAAACTCTCAATAACAACAATTGGGAAATGTTCCTTTTAATCTATTGCCTTAGCGGTACAGTGTAGCACAGACAGACCTTTTAAAAAAAAAAAAAGTGAGCAACGCATTATGGAAGATATGACTAATCTTGAGCATTTCCATTTGAAAGAGAAATGAGTAATAATTGATTGGCTTAGCTCCAGAGTCACAGTGGGGTTCAAAAAGCTTGTAAGTGCCCTCATAAAAATAGAAGCTGTATCAACCAATTGAATTTAATTATATATGAAGGTGATGAAGGAGCTAAACAGCCTGTAATTGGAGTCCAATTACTCAGCTGGTCTTCCATAAAATTAATTCATCTGAAAGTTTGCCATTGTCCCATGCTCGGGGCCTGCCGCTGCTTTAATTAGTTAACACTAAGGAATCTTGAAACATTAAATTATTTTGTCTTTATTGCCAATTATGGGTTAAGGAAAATTGTGTATAAAATATTAACATCTGCTTCCAGCACTACTTTGAGAGGGCACAGGAAAAACAACACTTAAAAACACATGTTTGAAGCAAGAGAGAGAGAGAAAGAAAGAGATTTCTTGGGCACGGGTTGCCTAGAAAACTAGCAGTGATATCCTAAGCAGAGTCGCACAATTCTAAATCCATGAAAGTCAATGGGCTTACAACAGCATAACTATAAGAGTGCGAACCTATGTTTATTGAGAAATCCCACTGTCTTATTCTTTGATAAATGTCATACTGTTATAGCATAAATCTTTTTGGAAAGAATCATTGGAGTCCTAAGAATTCCAGAGGAGTAGCAATGTTACAGTCTACTCTGATGCAGCGTCATTCCAGCCTAAACTAATTCATTTCAATTTCAAGATGAGACATCATTAATTTCAGTGGGTTAGACTAGACTACCTCTGCATTGGATTGCATTATGAATCTGTTGTAGCCGTCTATTATAGCCCTTTGAAGTTTTTATTGTAATATAAGCACTTGGTGACTAGAGCCCACTTCATTGGATGCATGTAGTGAGTCCTCACTTGGCAGACACTTGTGCATGAGGTTACAAAACACAGAAGGGTCAAGGGGCCACGAAACAAAGGAAATATAATGATAGATGTAGTTATGTAACACATTTTGCATGGCAAGTGGGTTTTTTTTTCCTTTGTCAATTTACTATCATATATCTAATTCTGAATTTAGTCCCATAGTGCAGATCCAAACTTTCACAAAATGGGATTAGGTACAGAAAGGGGAGACATTTCGACATACCTGGAGAAAACCTCAGGTATGCAGAAAAATCACCAGTATATTAAAAAAACAGAACAAAAAGAATGGGGGGGGGTTTAAATCTCTCACAGAAGCTGCAGCCCTGACTTACCCCGTCACTGTCTTTGTGGGCTCCAGGGCTGGGGGGGGGGGAAGTGTTGGGCAGCCACAAGGGCTGCATCCAGCAGGCCACATGGACCGGGGGGGGGGTGTCCTGCAGTGGAGGAAATGTTCAGGGCTTGCATCAGGGGGAGCGGGGCTGCAAATAGTCCTAAGGCTTTACCTGCCCACCCCTCCACTATAAAAGGGCACTGCTGCTGGGACCTCATCCCAGTTTTTTACAGCTTTGCTTTCCTGCAGAAAAAAGAACTGGCTTGGGCCCCAACATTGTCTGGGTACCCGCTGTGGTTGGCCTCTTTGACAGTATGGGTGGTCAGGCCCCACAGGCTAGGGACCATCATTGTTTGGTGCCAGACCAGCTTGGCCCAGGATAGCTTTCAGGGTTCTTCCACCCTCTGCACTAAGTGGCCTTATACTACATACCCCCCCCCCCCCCCCCCCCCCGTGGGTACTCTGGCCGCAATGAGGCTTTCATTCCAGGTGAGTGAGTCTTACATAAACACACCTCTCCTTAGTAGCTTTGGATGTTTCAAAGGGTTTTAGTGGTATATTTTAATTTTAGTATTTAGCACATGGTATAGCTTTCCTTAATATTTGCTTAGAGTATTGATTTTGGGTAGGCCTTAGTTCTCTCATTTTGGCACAGAGTGGAGGCTGGTTAATATCTGCTCAAGGACTCATGCTGTAAGCTTTAGGCCCAATTTATATCTCTCCTCTGAAGTAGTTTGACTGCTGTCTTTTCCCAAGCACATTTTACGCTGGTTTCAAATTTCACTCCAGGGGGTCTGAAGAGTACTAAGCAACAGCATTTGTTTAAAGCAGTATAATGCTAGCTTGACCACAGGAGGGCAATTAACGAATGTAAACAGCAATTTATAAACTAGAACAAGCATGGTTGAAACTAGAAAAAGGTATAGACAGTTTTTTTTTGAAACTAGAATGATTCTAGCGGGAAAGTCAGATGTAAATTTGACCTAAGTTTACTTAGTGGCAAATGACAGAGGCTTTATACGGCTGTTCTTGCAGCAGGGGTGCCATATAAACCCAGAGTATCTTGCATTTAGCTACAATTCATAGACAATTTGATATTAGTTGAATGCTGCAAGGGCCTAGGACACATCCAGCAGTGGCTCACTGGGTAACTCATCCTCAGAGGAGGATCTGCCCATGCATCAGGTAATGGGCTCCCTGTCACCCGGCATCGCCGTGGCGCAGGGGGCCGGTTTGCCACCTCGCAGATCGCGAGGCAGCGACAGGGAACGCTGCATGCGTTGCTTAAGGGCAGGGGGGGGGCTTGCTCTTTTAGAGCCATTGCCCCGCTCCTGCTCTTCTCAGTCCGCTGGCGTGCTCGCCCACCCGCCCACCCTGGTTGCAGTGTAGGCTTTTGCCGGTTGCCAATTGGGGCCAGGTAGGAATTTTTGCACCTCTTTCTTGTTTGGCTTGGGGACGGGGTGTTTTTTGCCTACCTTACACTGCAGTCGGTGGTTAAGGGCATAGGTAGTGGTCGGGTTTAAGTAGATTGGTCACTTTGCAGGTTTGTGCAAGCAAGAAAATGGAACCAGTGAGTGCCTCACGGCATATCCCTATTGGGAACAGGAGGTCATCAGGAACCACCCTAGGGCCTTGCAGTCTGGGGAGGTGAATGGTGATCGCCTTTGGGAACCTCTCAGACTAGGCTCCTTCCTGAAGGTCTGTGCAGCCTCAGGGGTAGGTGCCCCTGGGAGGGGATGCCAGTATGCCGGGCCGCCGGTTACGAGCCAGAATCTGACTGGCTCAAGACTGGGGCTAGGTTACCCGCCCATTACAAGGGCAAGGA
Organism: Lepidodactylus listeri; assembly: GCA_029233225.1. Classification (NCBI taxonomy): domain Eukaryota; kingdom Metazoa; phylum Chordata; class Lepidosauria; order Squamata; family Gekkonidae; genus Lepidodactylus; species Lepidodactylus listeri. The sequence continues at coordinate 50,924,675 of JARCFY010000001.1, read as the reverse complement.
GGTTGTGTCTGGGAGTGACGCCTGCCTTGCCTGTTCCTGAGCTTGCTTAGTTTGCCCGTTGCTGCATGTTCTGTTTAAATAGTTAATAAAGTGGCCCTTGTTTAATTCCAATCTGTTGTCTGTCGCGTTATTTCTGCTGGGGTGGCAATTATTGGTTGGCCAGGGTGTGAGTTCTAGGCATATACCAACATGGGCCATTAGGTGTTGGTGGGTTAAACCACCTGGGCCGAATGCTGTCTGGGGGTCAGAACAGCATAGCAGGGTACAGGTGCCACCAAGATATGGCAACAGAGAGCAACCCCCAGGCATTCATCTTGGTCTGAAGGTTTGGGAGCAGATTTTAGATGGATGCTATGTTGCTGTTTTTACTTTCCTGAAGCCAGAGGGCGAAGCTGGTAAGCTGGGTCCCCACTAGGTACTCAAAAGGTTGAGTAGCAAGAACGTGAAAAAATAATACAAATATTTATTGCACTGTGCACCAGATAAAGAATAAAAACAACATACAAACATGAAAAATAAAAATGTCATATACAGCAACATATTAGAGTTGCACGTACAGCGATTACAAGATGTCAGCACTGGTTTCACATAAAAATATACAACTGTTAAGCCAGACACATTTTAGCCCTAAGGGCCTTCTTCAGCGGTCTAAACTGTGTTACACACACATAAAAAGTGAAAGGCCTTTTCAGGGCCAGACAGGTTATAAACAATTCCTTAAAATAACAAACATATAAGTTGTTAAAATATCACATAGTGACTTTTGCTGGAAATATGTTTTTCAAAAAAATAAATGCATTGGTTGCTACTTACACCACAGGGTGAGGTTCCAAATAAAGACTGTAAAACAGGCCTGTAAATATTTTCATGTTCTTGCTACTCAGCTTTTTGAGGACCTAACTTGATCTTCAGGTTCGGTTTGTTTTCCTTTTACTGTATCCTAAGCTGGGTCTCCACTGCAACAAAAAAGGTATCACCAAAGGTGACGCCGAGCACACATTTCAGAACTGGCTTTTGAGTTAAATTGTTTTTACAAGCACAATAAAGGCTGGCATCTATCCAGCCGTATGGCCAATGTTTTTTGGGCTCAGTCACTGATGGGGGACATGAGGCCTTCAGGAAGATGGCTTCACATAACAAACTCACTAGATGGGACCTCTTGGGTGACAAATTATGGCTCCTTATTGTGGACCCACATACTAGGGTTCGGCACAACTCAGTCAGGGCTAGGCCCAGCTTCAAGTGTGTATGCTGAGAATATAACCAGGGCAGGTATCAGCAGGGCAGGTGCAAATTTGAACATAACTGCAAGGCCTGTTTCGGACTGCATACTTGACCATCTTGCCCACGTGGCGGGTTTCCACAACAGCCCTTTCAGAACACCCAGCCCTCAGGCTCCAACAGCAAAAAGAAAAAGAAAAAGAAAAAAGGAGGACCATAGACTATCACCATCTTCCATATAGTCCCTCAGTGACACTCATTTTTGATATACATTTGGCAAAATCCCCATTTTGCCTTCAGATCCTGTTGCCCCGCTGTCCAGTATCCCAACAGGGCTCCTGCAAAGCACCTTTGGGAGGGTTTCAGTGGGGGCTTCTGTATCATGTTCGTGACCCCTGTGTTCTCACAAACTGCAGTAACCTTAAGTCCACTAGGGACCTACCCCAAGTTGTTTAACAAAATATCACTAAGGAATGTGCTGCAGGGTGGGCAGCAGGCCCTTTTGACAACCCACCTATCCCTAATCTCAGCTCCCCCTTATAAAGCCCTGGGTGAGTTTCACCGCCTTTCTTACCCTAAGGGGTCCTCAGTGAATGATATTGCCACCCTAGAACACAGCATGGTTAGGTATGCCTCATTCGACCAAGCCATTCAAATAGTGTGTACCCATGGCATGGGTATCCTTATGGCAAAATGTGACATTCATTTGGCATTTTGCTTACTGCCAGTAAGCAAACCAGGCGAGTTCAAGGCAAGAGATGAGCAGAGGTGGTGTGTCATTGCCTTCCTCTGTAAAGCAACACCAGTCTTCTTTGGTGGTCTCCCAGCCAAGTACTGACCAAGACCAATCCACCTTAACTCCAAAGCTCTGACAAACTCAGTTCTTTGGGCTGCTTATATCAGACTAGGCCTAATTCAAATCCTTTCTTGATTATATTGGATCAAAGAAAGGAAGCCGCACAAAGGCAAACAAAGAAGTAAAAATGAAATGGTGCAAAGGGAAAAGAATCTTTAATTTTATACAACCCCTACGCATTTCATGTACAGCTTTGTTGGGAAAATCTATCAGATTGTTTTTAGTATTGTTCTCATAGATGTTTATTATCATTCCCTGTTCAAGTGTATGTATGGGAATGATACAAAAAGAATCTGAAAGATCTGGTTTATGTTGGAACCAACTGAAAGATAAAAATGAAAGATAAAAATGGGGTAAATAGTGTTTCCAGTGTTTCAGAATTAATATTATTGAGAACAACAAAATGGTATAGAACCACAGAGCTGAAATTGGCTGAAAAAAAGATCTCAAAATGCTAGAGCAGGATTGCCAAGTCTTACCTGAGTTGGAGTGGAGGGGTCCTGGTCCCTCTCTGGGACTTCTTTGGTGTGCATGCTTTGCACTGCAACAACATCACCCAGAAATGATGCCATCATGTCGGGCACATTGGGGGGCACCATAGATTTTCCCCTCAAATGCTAGAGCACCCCCCCACAATGTGCCCTGGTGTGATGATGTCACCTCCAGGTGACGTTGTCATACTGAGGCATGTTGCCATGATGCAGGCACTTTGGGGGTGGGGTTCCCCCTGGCGGCTGGTTCTGGGCCAGCGGGTAAACGGCCCATCGGGCAGGCAAACCCCGCCTGCCCGGGGGACCTAGCAACCCTATGCTAGAGGTAAAATTGTAGATGTGAGGACTGGATTTATTTATTTTTTTAGTTAACATTCCAGGCTGGGAGAATTACTGGCTTATGTGACCAACTTCTGGGCCATTTTCAGTGTGCACACAGACTGAATGTGGGAATAAATTGTTTTAACCAATTCATTCCAAACTAATTCCTGTAGTAAGGGTAAACAGGCAGGCCCAGTGCAGTAAAAATTGTTCTAGCACCATCATTCAAATAATCTAAAACAAAGTGTCATTTTACTTTCCTATCTCTCTTCCAGAAACACCATTACAGATCAATTGCCTTTAAAAATCCTTTTATTCAATCAAGACTGTCATGAGAAATCTATGCTTAGCAAAGCAAGGCGAGAGTCAGACTGCTTAAAACACAATATACTGTCCTAGGAGAAGCAGAGCGATCAAGAGTAAACGGCAAAACATTACTTCATTAGATTTTACTTTAGCTTTCCTTCCTCGTGTGGTGAGACAAAAAATCCCAATTTTAAACATGATTAAAATAACAAAGCAACCACCGCCCTACTTTCTGGTTTGGCTTAAACAATGGTTTTTACAGCCTCAGCACAGGAGAGAACTTTTTAGCTCCAGAACATTCTTTTACTCTATAGGGATTTTTCTTAGATTATGCTGAATTATTTTTATGTTGTGGCAGGCTTGAGAAAGAAAGTTTCTTAAGTGGCCTGCTCAGAAAATGTAGCACAAGAAAACAGCTTTCGTAATTCCCATGTGCTTCCTGACAAGGGAACAAGTGCAGTTCTGTAATAAATATTTATTAGTAATGATTGAAGTGGGATATAGAAAATGGTAACTTTAACACGATAATGATTATTATACAGCTCTGTGACGTACACGGAAGATGGATAGCTGTACAATCTGTGACCACTTGCATGGTTTGACTCGTTCATTTTTTTCCTACAGGCTTTTTCTCTATGCATAGAAAAGGCTACTGAGACTTACACAATACAGAGGAAGTGAACTGTTGCCTAGGGTTATTAACATAAAAGAAGCAATATTGAAATACTCCCTGATGGGAAGATACAGAAGGGCACCAGAATTAATAACACCAGTGTTCTCCACAGAAAGGGATTGAATGTACTAATGTTTTTTCAGTCAGAGTTCTGAGTGCTTCTAGTTGATACCAATAAATAGTGTACCCAGGCCAAGAAACTTTTCCTGTTTATTTGAAATAGCAGGCTTCTTCCAGAAAAAAAATATTAATAATGAGACCGTTAATTCTTTTTGTTAAAAATGTTTTTATCCTGCCCTTCCTCCAAGGAGCTCGAAGCAGGGGAGTGATTCACAAGATACAAAGTTTTCAAGGCCACCACAAGAACTTTGTATCAGATGTGTGCCAGGCATTCCATGCTTTCTGGGAGCAAAGGAGCCATATTACTATCACAACCACAGCACATGTGGTCGAAGGGCTTCATCACCACCACCACCACCCCGTGTCATTTTCACAAACTGAAGCAGCCAGGGAACTGCAATTTGCTGCACTTAGGCTGCGGTCACACGCACTAAACAATCCACTTTCAATGCACTTTCCAACTGGGTTTTTACTGTGTGAACTGGCAAAATCCAGTTGGAAAGTGCATTGAAAGTAGATTGAAAGTGGATTATTAAGTGTGTGTGACAGGAGCCTTAGATACTTATATGTAATGAAATGGCCCACAATTTTCCCTTCTCTCATTTTATCCTCACAGCAGTTTTGGAAGATAGCTTGAGAGCATGACTGGGTTAAGGTTAACCTATGCATTTTCGGCTGAGTGAGGATTTAAACCTAGGGTGTTCCCAAGAATAGCCTCCCACTATAACCACAAGACCTAATGTGATGTCAGCAGGTGACTTGCAGGCTGATATCAGCTTTCTCAGGCTAGGAGAGTACATAAGGCCTCTTACCAAGCAGGACAGAGGAAGAACGAAGCAGAACACAGAGTCAACAGGAGTGGAGGCAAAAGACTTCAGGCTCCTCCCCAAGAAGAAACATTGCCTATCTTGCCACAGTAAGGCTAGAGAAGAGGCTAGACATTGGCGTGGGGCAGTTCAGCCTCTGTGCAGGAGACGCCAACTTAGAGAACCTACTGGATGAAGGTAACCAGGTTAAATGAACAAGCTGGAGACAGTACCAGTGACACAGATGAGGGGAAAAGAGATTCCTCCTTACTGGACTGAAGGGCCTGTTGTGATGATGAAATGCAGGATATCTTGATTTACCACTAGGGATGGGCACGAACCAAACCATGAACCAATATGAACCAGGAGGTTCATGATCTCTGCTTTCTGCTCCCCACCATTTTTTGTGGGAAGCAGAAAGCAGGGGTTTCCCTCTGAAAAGCAGCAGGGAGCAGAACTGATACCATTTTTCCAATGTCCTATTTCATGAGTAGCCATTTCCCAGGTATGCTGCTTGGCCTGCAACTTCACTCAATCATAAAAAAAAAAGCACACATCCTCAACTTTTGTGTCATTGGGTACGTTCACACTTGCAGATTTGAGCTGGCTGCAGCCGGCTCCAATCTGCACGTTTACACTGTAACAGCTGGCTCTCGTCCCCAGCCGTCACTCAGATGCAAGAAAGTGTCTGAAATCCGAGACCAGCTCCCCTGCTGGTCTCAGCTGTCCTCTTCTGCCTGCAGCCGAATTGCTGTGCTGTGTAAACGCTGAGCCATCTCCGAGGCACTTCCGAGTAACCCCCCTCCCCTCCCCGCGGAAGCCTCTGGCTTCCGCTTTTCATCCTCCATTTTTTTTTTTTTTGCATTTAGCGAGATTCGCATGAGTGCCCATACGAACCTACATTTAAAGGACAGATTTGCAAGTGGAGGCTAGTTCTACCGTGTACATGAGTTTGCGGTCACAATGAGGCTATTTTCGGGTTGAAATATCACAGCGTTTTCAAGTGTCTAAAGGAATCAGTGATTTGGTCCGGTGGTGCTGCGCATGTGTGAAAAAAAATTCCCATCCGCCTGCATGAGCGCTTATGCGCATGCGCAAGCAGCGAAATTTTTTAAAAAAAACCCGAAACCCCACCCCACCTTTCTCGTTAGTGTGAACGTGGGGGAGCCGCTTGGAGGCGACAGGAGGAGAGGTTAGTGTGATCGTGATTTTACGGAACCAGCCGTTTGCAGCCGGCTCCAGCAGGCTCCAGCACTCCAGTGTGAACACAGCCCCTAAGTCATGATATCCAAACAGAGATCTATCTTGTTTCTCCCTGGCCGGTGGGCAAATGACCATTTTCATCCTGCCCTTTCTCTTCCTTGGCTGATGAACATAATTTCATGACAAATTTCGGCCAGTTTCTGGTTTGCAAACTGAAGCTTGCAAATTGAAGAGCTGCCACAAACTTTCATGAATTTTAAGGTAGTTTGTGTCAATTTGTGAAGAGTAGAAAGGCATACTTCCTTGGCATACTTCCTGAAGTATTAAAAAACCACCCTGAGCAACCATTATATTTTGTGAACTTGCTTTTGCTTACTGAACACACAAAAGCTTCACATCGTTAGTCTGCCAAGCAAAAATGAGTTACAAGAAAACTGAAACAATGCAGTTTGGGTTATGATGGGTCACATCTCGCCCTCACTGAAGCCACTGCTCCATGTGATTTTCATCCACAAACTTCCACATTCCTTAGCATAGCCTTTTCAGTGATCAAAGGCCTCTTTTGCTAGTGTTACAGCTGGGAGGATACAGCCCAATAGCTAGAAACTTTGGCCCACATAAATACAGATGACAAGCTCCAGGAAACCTTGACAAGCACAGATGAGAATAAGTCCTTTTTACAGAGATATTCATGGAATTGAAGCAACAATATCCAAAGGAAAAGGCAGGAGCAGTTGAAAATGAAAGGCCTTTTATATGGGAGGGCTCAAAAGAAATATTTTCTTCACATTAACAGAAATCAAAAGGTCAGCCAGGCCAGCTGTGTAGAGAATTAGCTTCAGAGTTCAAAGTCTCATCTCCATCCATAGACTCTTTTGAGGCATTTCCCAATATGAACAAAGATGAAGTATATATGCCAAAAGGTATGGAATTTGCACAACTAGAATTGCACTTCTTCTACTCCTGAAAGTCCTCTTCAGCACAGGATCAGCCAAATGCAGAACTGCCTGTTACTTCCACACTGAATTCAGATTCAGACCTCCCCCCCACAACAGTGGGAGAATTACCATTTTGGTTTAGAAACCCTTCCCACAGATTATCCATGCATCTGGAATCAGGGGTGACCATAGGCATCTTCAGACTTTTTTAAGTCCATGCAAACTCAGAGCCTAAGGTGAATCCAATAAGCAAAGGTGCCATTTTATATTAATTGGGCAATGCATGGATTTTCCATGTGTGCACAGCTTCCATGTGTGCAAACCTTGTTGCCCAGTATGCACAAAATGACAACAACACATATCATTGGGTTACCTCATTTGGGGAGCCGCAACTCTTGATACACCTAGTCAGCAAGCTCTCTGTTCACATCAGTGTAACAGCTGAACAAACCTCATGGCCCTAGAAAAAATAGCTTGAGTGAGAAAGGAGGTGAAATCCACTGTTAAAGGAACAATGATTTTGCTAGTTAAGGGAATGGGGGGAATAAATAATTGTGAAAGAACCCCCCACACACTATCCTTCTAGCCTCTGTCTGCATGGTGCAATGGTGTAATAGCCTGGAAAGAAACACATGCTTAAGACCCTGATTTTAGGCTGAATCTGCATCTGCTGTGTAAAGTAGTTTCAGTCTGTGGTGCCATTCTACTCTGTTCCCCTTTCCCTCCCATTCTGGCTCAGAATAAAGGCTAGCTGTCTGCATCAGTTCTCACCATGGTAACTGTGGGGGCACAGGAGAAAAAGCATGTGCAAGAGGGGGAAGGCCTCCCGAAGCACCAGCAGAGCACTATGCTGCGTGGAGGAAACGGCAACCATGACTCCCCTGCAGAAAGCAAAGGAGAGTGACCTGGTGGGAGGGGGGCAGAGGGAGGCTGGAAAGTGAACAAGCTGGGCGGGCGGGCTTCTAACCCACCAGCAAAAAACAAAATAAAACATGATCACAGAAAAATGTTCCCTGGCTGCTTTTAAACACACAGACGACTGGGGGGGGGTGGGGTTAGGTTCCAGTTCTCTGCTTTTTGCTCATAGCGTCTCGAGGGTGGGGAGAAGCAACTGAAACGGCTTTGATCAAGATCCAGATAACACAGTGAGATGCCGTAGTGACCTCGGAGTCTCCACTACTGGGCAATAAAATGATGCAGACAGCCAGTGCTGAGTCGATACAATAAGGCGGCGACGGCAGCAAGCAATGTAGATAGGAACTTGTGAGATGATGTGAAATCAAAGGCACAGCAGTGGGAAAAACCAATGCAGATTGGACCTTAGATGTGTATGCAAGGACATCTGCCAGCAACCCAGTGCAATGCTGCTGTGGTACTAGTTGGGCTGGTGAAGCAATTGCTCTTTTCCAATCCACAGCATTTATACACTGATGTAGTATCATGCTGCAAGTCTCTTTAGTATTAAGTGCTCCAGAAATTCACACAGTTTTGAAAACCGAGCCTGTCTTTATTTTATGGCAACTTCTAGCTCTAAAATGGAAAATACCCCAAATGCTTCTGGCAAGTAGTCAATTGTTAATGCCAGCAACTTCAGCTGAGGTCTGATGAATTTTTAAGCATAATGCTCTATTAAATGTACTCTGGATTTCCAGGTGGTGTCTTTCTAAGAGCCCAGTTCCTTTCCCCCATGCTCCAATGCACTACTGTACATTAGCAGTTTTCTTTTCCATTACATAGATCGGGCGGGGGGAGGCATTTAGATAATACAATCCCACTATGAGAAACATCCAGTAAAAAAATAGTCTGGATAGTTAAAAATGCAATATTACCATACAAAGCTGAATACTTGAAAACAGTCAGTTAATTGCAAGTTAATTGCGTGGGCTGGAAACAAGGTATCTTAATTGTGTTTGTATGTCTAAAATGGACTATGTGGATTCTGTAATTTTTGATAGTAAAAAATAAAATACACAGCAAACCATACCAAGATTAACAGCCAAGCTGCAAAAGTGCTAAATGAGAACAGTAGGGTGTTCAGACATAACCTTAATTTTTTTTGTCTCTTTTCCAAGAAATCATTATTTTAAAAACCCTTTAAAATATTTTAAAAGCATTGGTATATTTTGTAGGAACCATATACCTAACCTATAGATGTTCCTACAACCAGTAATGAAGATAGATGCCTTTTCCTTGGTACTCTGTAATATTCACTGCAAACATTTTATCTTAGGGCCATTTCCCACATTATGATATTTATTCACAAGAGCGCTACCATAACTCATTTTCATGCTGAAAATTGTAACCTTGGAAAGTTCAATGTACATGACTACTTGCCCGACCGGGAAAGATAAATGCTGATGCATCCCCAGTTCTTAGCACACCTATGATCTCTGAGACTCTAACCAGTTTGTGTCTCATACCACAATCAGGGACACATTACATGGGAGATTCATGATTCCATTTCATGATGAATTCTTTAATGTTAAAAGGTAAAGATGTATTCTTTAATGTTAAAAGGATGTGGGAAAAAGAAAAGAAGAAGAGGAGGAGGAGGAGGAGATTGGATTTATACCACGCCATTCACTCAGAGTCTCAGAGCAGTTTAAAACCCCTTTCCTTCCCCTCCCCACAACAGACACCCTGTAAGGTAGGGTGGGGCTGAGAGAGCTCTCCTGAGAACTGCCCTTGAGACAACAGCTCTGACAGAACTATGGCTTGCCCAAGGTCATCCAGCAGCTGCAGGTGGAGGCGTGGGAAATCAAACCCAGTTCTTCCAGATTCGAGTCTGCACACTTAACTGCTACACCAAACTGGCTCTACCTCATTAGAACCAGGGCCCCGGCACTGCGGAGAAGTACTTTTTTCACTGCACTGGTTTCATACAAAAGTCATCCCTTTCCTCCAGATTTCCTATTAATCCAACAGAGTAAAAAATACATACAATACAAGTCTCTCTCTCTCACACACACACAACCAAGGCTAATTGAAGTTGAAGAAAAACAGAGAAAAATTAGAGAAGGAAGGGTTGCCTTTATCCAAATTTCTACTGAGAAAATGACAGGAGAAGGGGAAGAGTGGCCTTGATTCAAATTTCCATTTAGAAATAGCATGAGGTGGGAAGGGTGGCCTGGATCTAAATTTCTATTGATAATTGGTACGGAGGGTGACCTTGATCTGACTTGGGATCCCTGCACCTGTTTTAAGGATAAAACAATTTTATTTATTTATTTCCCCGCAGCAGGCTCAAGGTGGGTTCCAACCAGTGTTCCCTCTATGTTGAGATAGTGTAAGCAAGCTCACAGTTTTTTAGCCTCTGGCTCACATTTTTTTGTCGTAGCTCAGGAAGGATGGCTCCAGAGCAAACTAATTCATGCAGCAGCCAAATCACTCGCTTACAACTTTAATGCCAGTAGCTCACAAAGTAGAATTTTTGCTCACCAGACTCCACAGTTTACAGGGAGCATTGGTTCCAACCTATAATAATCTGCTGAGTGCAGATTTACATCATAAAACAGAATAACAAAATACATATAATAAACACAATAAAATAAGTACAACATTAAAATACTTTAAAATAAACAAATTATACCTCAACTGACACATAAGAACAACTCACCGGGGGAAGGAGAGAGGAGGCCAGATTGAATTTGTCAGAAGACCCCACATAATATATGGTTTTATCCACAGATAAGTAGAACAGGGCATACTATATGAGAGGCTGAGGCTGGGAACCTGTGGGATGTTTGCCAACATCATTTGAACCCAAGAAAAAGAGGGGGGGGATCTAAACCAACCAAGCACAAACCTCCAAAGGAAGTTTAGAAAACTTATTGAGGGCCAAAAGTTAAAAACATAAGTAAGTATACAAAAGAGTGTTTATTTCAAAAACATATAAAAACCTTGTAGGGGACCAAATAAAGCCTCATAAAATGTTCAAAGTTACAAATGCACAAAAAAGAACAGTGTATGAGCTGACATGTTTCAGCTCACAAGAGCCTTCTTCAGAGGTCAAATAGTACAAAATACACCAAGCATCAGAGTCCCTGTAACACATGTAAGGCAATAAACAATACATAATAGCTGTGTTATACTGACATGACCCGAACAACCAATGATTGCTATTGAGCTCTCCTCAGTCACCAATTGCCGCCATTTTCATGGGTTTTGTGGTTTTATTGTTTAATTATTAACTGAACTTTGTATGTTGATTTTAATGTTGTGAGCCGCCTAGAGCCGCTTTGTGCTGGCTAGGCGGGATATAAATTCAAATAAATAAATAAATAAATAAATAAATATAGGACCAAAAATGGAATGTTCCAGTATGGGATTGAATGACAGAAAAAGGTTTCTATTTGGGGCCACAAATATACTTGGCTTTGTGTCAGAAGTAGTTGTACATACTGGAAATAATACCAGTACCAATATGTACCTTCCAATTTAGGTCCTAAGAGTGCAAGTAAAATTGCCTTGTCACGGACAATGTGCCATCAATATGTAGCATTTGGCCAAAACTCCAGGGTTTTGCCTGATGCTTTCAGATTGCACCAATTACCCCCCCCCATTCCCCCCCCCCATTTTCTTCCTGCCTCTCAGCTGAGCTATGGCAAGCATGGAGATGAGGTAGAGCATTTTAAAAACAACCAGTCTAGAAATATAGTTGCTCCTCGCATACAATAATATGTGATCTGAAAAACTGGGACACAGCAACTTTCTCCACCCTTCCATCTCTGAATGGACTCCTGCATGCTTCCTGTAATATTTCCCAATGTGATCTTCAACAGGACCCTAGCCTCCTATTATTGCATGGATGACCAGTCCCCCATAATATTCCCACAATGGGCCATATACATGATCATGTTAAAAATGACCTATATTGCAGAAACTAAAACGCTACTGCAGAAGCATCTCAGAGTCACTGTCTTGATCAAATGACAGTGGATGGAGATAGATAACTTTGTTTTGTAATTGCAGAATATGAGCTTGTCTTTCAAGTATTAGAATTATGGCAAACACCTGAAGAATTTGTCTGGTCAGTGAGACAAACAATGATGTCTTCATCATACTGCCTTCCAGTCCTTAAAAACAACAACTGTCTGCCTTCAGCCTAGAAATCAACAACTAATTGCATCACTGTGGGTTTTTTAAAAATAGCATTTATCTGAATTTGGGAAAAAGTAAAAAGGTATAACGTCTCACATTTTCACTGTCTGGCTAGAGCTGCTGAAGACAAACACCCTTTAATTAGTAGTATTGCTTGCACTGAATCAAAACGTGAACAAAAACTTCCAAAAGAAGAGATATTCATGAGACAATTGCTGAAGAGCAGCAAACTTTAAAGGTGAGTATGTTTTAAATACACATCAAAGACCATATTTTTTTCTCACACACATGCAAATTGATGGAGAACTCCAAGGTCATGTCATGAACTTTTCAACTCACACAAGCATATCTTAGAGTAGCACACATGCCTGATACATGGGTCTCAAGATTTTGCTGCTCTGTCCTCCAGAGTTTCAAAACATTTTGGGCCAGCCATGGTTACTTTGCACGCCCTATCCCAGGGGCGTCTTCTGTTCTTTTTGTCAGGGTCAATTGTTCATTGCCTCTGATCTTTCTCAGTTCCAGGGCAGAGGGGAATATGTGGGCTTTCCTGATCTAGGAGTCTGACTGCAGAATGGTTGAGATCTTTCACATATGCAATATTTAGGTGTATTTTTTTGACAGGAGTAGAATTCGGGATGAGTTCATTTCCTTTTTTTCATTCCTTTTTATATTCATTTGAGTTTATCAGTTTTCCACATCTCACAGTTGGGTCTTTGCTCTATGGATTCTGTCTGCAATTTATATGCACAGCGTACTTCATTTAGACAATGCTGATTTAATGATTCAGAATTTGCATTGAAAATGTTCGCATTTTACAGGCAAAATATAGTATGATGAAACAGAAAATGGCATGAAAATGAACAGTCCTGGATTTGATTTGTACCAGGGCAAAGTAAAATTGAAACAGGATCCTTCTGTTACAATAGAAGAAAGGCTTGCATTCTCATCAGCAAAGATGGGCAGTGTTCTGTCGCCACCTCCCAGGCCCTGCTGCTGCTTGATTTGATGAACCAGCAAAATGGGGGCTCAGCAAAATCCTAGAGTGTCAGTGATGTCACTTCTTCCCCCCCCCCCGCTCCATCCCAAAATCTCTTGGAGGGGGCGGGGTGCAGGGAAACTGGCGGTGCTGGCATTCTACTTTCTCTACACTGGGTGCCATTTCCATGCTGCAAAATATTATAGAGCCAGTGTGGTGCAGTGGGCAGAGTGTCAGACTAGGATCTGGGAGAACCAGGTTCGAATCCCCACACTGTCTTGGAAGCTTGCTGTCACCTTGGGCCTAACATACCTCATATGGTTGTTGTGAGGAAAAATGGAGGAGAGAATTATGTAAGCCTCTTGAGGTCTCCATTGGAGAGAAAGTTGGGGTATAACTGAGGTAAATAATAAAAGTTTAATTCTGTGTTCCAAAAGTTGTGGTATTGTTTGAAGATCTAACTAGATTATTGAAAGGGTAGATCTATGCAATATTACTCCAGTTTAAGCCCATTAAATCAATGGGTTTAGACTATAGAAGTTCTTCATAGAATAGTACAGTTTTTGTCCTTCTTTATTCAGTATTCTGTCTAAATACAACTGCCTTTTTCCTGCCATCCCGTGTCTTTTCCCTTTGAGGGGGGCACTTTGTCCAAACTCTTGTGGTGATTGTCCTGGGCAGTAGCTACCACCTCACAGGATTTTTCATTTGTCTTTTTCACATCTATCCCATTGTGTCGGGGTCCCCACAAGAGTTTTTTAAAGGTTCAAGAGGATCGTCTCTGAGCATGGATTGACAACTGAGGGACAGCAGAGTAAATAAATTGACAGAAACAAGATGGTTTTCTCTTTAAAAATAAAGTTTATTCAGAAAGACGCACCACTGCATTAAATATTAACATACAGCCTGAAGTTGTGGGACATTAGGTTTTAAACAGGGCACGTCTCAGGAAAATCTCCTCTCAGGCATAAACACAGCGCTCTGCTGAAACAGTTACATTTCAGAAAACCCTATAGGTATACTGTAAAATGTCATTTCCCCAGATGGGAATTTAACCAAAGCCCTGATATCTCCACTGATCTCTAGCCCTCACAATTTCCAACTTCTTGCTCTCAAACCTCTAAAACTAACTGGCTACACTGTCTTCTGTCACATGTTAATTCATTTATTCAAGAAAGTCTACATAGTTCATAGCCTTGTAGACAAAACAATAGAACAGTAGTTGAAATAAATAAGGGGGAGAAAGAATATACAGCACTTTAGGTAAAATAAATATTGAATACATAGTTTAAGATGTTAACTCATTCCCAGTATGCAGCCTATATTGGCTAGTTCAGGACACTGCTCACATTGATCCCTGGGTACAATTATGTAAGATACCTGTCACAACTCTCTTGTAAGGGCAGAAAAGCAGGATATAAATTCTGCAAATAATGATGATAAATAATAAACTCTGTACAGCCATCATAAGGTGACTCAGGAAATCCTGACAAACATCTTACTTTGGATTTTATAGCCAGTGAGAGATTCCACTTTATGCAAAATCACTGTTCCATATAAAAACAATTATAGTCTTCCTTCAGAAATTAAGATGCAAAATTATACAGGACCAGAGTAGTGTGAATCCTCTGTAGCAGAGAATGCCATTCAATATAATTTAGTAGAATATAATAACCTTATACAAGTATCAAAAATGGGTTTTTTAAGATTAAAATATGTAAAGGGAGTCTTTAAAATAAACCTCATCTACATTTTGACAGGACAAAAATTTAACTGGCTTATGCTAGTGTCCTGAGATTTAAAAACATGTATAAAACTATGCAAGACAAAAAGAAAGATGAAGAGGAAATAAATTTGTAGTAATAATAAACAACTCAATTTGAGAAGGGAAGTGTTTTACATGAGCAGCTTTATATCACCAAATGAAAATGATACTTTGTGAAAAATACCATAGCACCTCCATGGGAAATCTTAAGCACTTGAGCGTATAGAATTATTGCTATCTGAGTGCCAAAACAAGAGTGTTGCCAATGATACATAGTAAACACATGTAGGTCACATTATTTTTTCCTGCATACCCTGATTAGGTAAATCTAAAATGCCATAGATTTCCATGAACCTAAAATAAGCTGTCCATTTGGTCTGCATCCTGTTCAGACAGATTGCACAGACTCAGCATTGTCTGATTTGCCATTAATTTACAGTCACTTTCACGCCAGCAGTGATGAACCACTCTTCTGTGATGTTCATTTGTAATATAGTTTTGTGATCAAACAGGGATAGAAGGTAACACACACCTTTTGCAAGAGGTCCCCAAGGAGTCTGCCAATAAAATATATTTCTTGGTTTTCATTTTGGTACTTTCTATAGAAGTACTAACTGCTGAAACAAATGTTGGATCAAATTCTTAAGCAAATCTTTTTTTTTTAATGAATATCTGCTTGAGAACCGAAGTGCTATTAGTAAGCTTTTTCCCCAGCAGTTCCTGTTATAGAAGATGTTGAATTTAAGGATTTTAACAAATTTTAACAAATGTTGATGTTCTGAACGATGCCTTAAAATTCATTATTAACTTAAAATTTAATTCTTCTTTCAGGAAGTTTTTTAAAAATATGTTCTTTAAAATATGTTATTCAGCTCAAGAACATTTTTATTATGTTATTTATTCAATCTTCCTCAAAATTGCTCAATCTTTCATCTGAGGAGGCACTTCCAAATTTGCTTCAACCCAGTGCTAACCTAGGGATGTGTGGGACCATTTTGAGAAGTGTGCCCAAAACATTTGCATATTTGATCTGGACTTGACAAACACTGAATTAGACAGCATCCACACACAAAGTAGTTTCGTGATCCAGACTCAGTGAACACTGATCCAGCCAGGTAAAAAAGGCAAGGCTAAAGAAAGAGACAAGACACCCAACTTCACATTTCCCCAGCACAATTAAACCATCTCTCTTTTTTTAATGGATTGAGTTAAAAGATTTTGGATGATGGAGGAGGATGAGGAAATAAGTATGAAAATGTGCATTCACACAACATTTTAACCCAGTTTTTAATCATCAAAAAACCCCTGAACTTTAATTAAAATACATTTCAGGGTTTGCAATCCAGAAGAGTTTGGAATCCAGAGGAGTGATTTAGGAACCTTTTTGACACAACTGGCCTTCCCTGTTTTGTAACCCATGAACTGAACTGAGATTTTAACTAAGTCCACTTAGGCAAAGAGCAGAAAGATGAACAATGAGAGTTAATACAGAAATCTTTGTGCCAGGGCTGCAAATAGATATAGCTACACCGTAAATATTGTGCTAGATGCTTCTGAGTTTTGCACATTCCATCTGGTGACCATGTGATTAGTATTTCTATGCCTTAGAAAGTGGGGAAGGGGGGGGCTGTCATGGCCTTATTTATTTTCCATGTTCAGCTATGCACCCTGCCTTAAACCTTAGCCATATGCTAGGCTCTGCAACAGCATCTGTTAAAATGGATGGATTTTTTTTTTCCCATTAGAAATGCGAATTGTCCTGCAAAATCTTGAAATGCTGCAGGGTGCTGGTCAGCACAGAGGAAAGTATATTTTTTCTCCCCCATGGTCTGACCAACAAAACCCCCATAGTGGATTTTCCAAGATTTCCCCATCTTTAACATAAAGAAAAGGGGTATGCACAAGTGTCTCCCTTATATTTCAACATCCATTTTTAAATAACATATCCATAGTTCTTTTTTATATTTGCATATATTTGATTGCATCATTTAAAATGAAATCTTTTTACGTATTAATAATCTTTTACCGCTATTAAATTAGTGATGAGAGGTAGTAGCTATAAAGATGAATAGGTTTTTTTCAGGTTTGATTCAGAGCATTCTTTTTTTTATTTTAGAAGAACAGTTTATTGAATTCAATATAGGTACAGAAATTAAGAATTTTATAAGATTAGGACAATTTTTAACAAACGCTAATTAAACATATAGGCTACTGGAATAGAGAAGGAAGTGATAACCATGCAGAGAAAAATTAAATCCAAGCAGATTCAGAGGATTCCTTATACTGGCAATTGCTTCTGATTGCGTGCACTTGGCTTTCTTTGCTGCTCCAGTGTAGCAGAAGTAAAGGAAAGACCAATAGGGTTAGAAAGAGTATTGCTCAGCAGAAGCACCAGAGCAGACCTGGCGTGCAGCACCACTTAAGAAAACTGTATCACGGAGCAGCTCTCCTCCTATCGAGAGCTACAATCTGTATCCCTCTCTCTCAAGTGACTATGGGCAGGCACAATACTGATGTGCAAGTACCCCTGGGAGGGAGTAATTGTGAAGAAATAACTTAAAAATAAGGCATGGCCAATTGGTGGCTCACGAGCTGGGGTGTCCAAAGCAAATTTACCTGGATCCACAGAGCCCTACCAAATGTTCATCAAGTTCTGCTAAAATGGTTCATGACTACGAACAAAAGAATGCTTTCAAATGGGGGAAAAAACAGATACACCACACTGCAATGGCACATCTTTTGTGTGCGTGTGTGTTTGAATTTGTAATTGGCAAATAGCATGTTATGCACATGCACATATTTTAATGTGATGCATACACAGTATAGGTTGGATCCCCATATCAATTCCACATTTTCCTTTGATGCGAGGAGCCTTCAAGGAAAGCACCACAGTGGAATGGATCCCTGGGATTTAACACACATTTCAAAAACATTTCAGTCTTGAGATATTCCTTTTGCACTTCCTAGGAATACTTGTAGAGTTGTGGGTGCATAGAGATCCACACAACAGACCAGCAAAGTCTCACACAGTCATGGAGGGAGTTGCTAGACAGGCTATAATACTCAATGTACACACAGCAAAAATGACCCATGTAAGCACACACAATCATAAAAGCATGGGAAATGTCACACATCTGCAAAGTTGCACGAACTAGCCAACTTGCACAGGCCTTCATAAAAACCAAGCATGCAAAAAAGAAAAGAACACAGGGGTACTCTGTATTCCACATACAGTCTCACACAGGATGAGTATGAGTATGTGGGGGGGGGGGGAATGCTCTATATCTAACAATTGTGTGAAAGGGTTGCCAGCATCCAGGTGGGGGCTGGAGATCCCCCAGAATGGCATCTCCGGATGACAGAAATCAGTTCCCTTTGGAAAATGGCAGCTTTACAGGGTGGACTCTATGGCATTATACCCCTTTGAGGTCCCTCCCCTTCCCTCCCCAAATCCTGCTGTCCCCAGGTTCCACTCTCAGATCTCCAGGAATTTCCCAAGCCAGAGCTGGAAACCCTACGTGAAACAGAGAATTTTAGCAGATTTGGCAATTTGACTGTTAAGCAGTACCCACTGCATTATGAAGTATTTCTTTTCCCCGGTCCCTGGCCTGCTGTCTGGGAAACAGAATGGTTCCACAAAGGCTGGTCATTCCTAGCTTAACTAGACAACACCATGCATTAATGCGTCTCTAGCCTTTCTAAAAAGACGCTTCTCAGCAAATTTTACAGACTACAAATTTAGGTATTTAAAGGAAATTTATGTTTTCTAGGCTTAAGTTTTGCACAATAAGATCAAGAAATCCGCTCCTGCATTTCAGACTTTGACAACATTTTGACTGACATCTGTGACAGACCCGCTAAGCAAAAGCAGTTCAGTTTGGGTCTCCATTTCACCATCAGACCTCAGTGGGGAGCATTTTAATTCGGCAGCTCCTTCGCTAATTGAACCAACTGAAAACCATAATGAGGCACAGGCAAAACGAGTTTATTACATTTACAAGGGATGTAGTTACTTTTTTTAAAAAAAAAGAATCACATATTCTAAATATTGCATGCTGCACTGATGCCGTTCCCCCAACTACACAAAGAACAGTTTTGCGTACAACATCATTCCCCCCCACCCCTTTCCCTCTGCTAAATAGGGCACGGCAGTTGCACTGAACTTTTCCCCTTTTTCAGAATTCCAGAATTATCCTGATTGACACGGCCATGTCACTGGCACTACATTATCCTACTTTCCGGCACTAATTTCATGCACCAGATCCCATGGCAAACCTGGCCTGTGCAGTCACTCAGTATTGCTAGGTCAAGGTGGCAGAATTTAATCTTACAAAGCCAGCCCCAAAAAGGGCATACCAGCTGCTGTGTCTAAGTAAATCAGATAACCACAACAGATCTAAAGAGGGAATGAGACAGAAGTAACTGAGATTATTGCATCTGTTTAAATCTCACAGCCCATGGAACCGTTTCTGAAGTGAGTAGTTGCTACTGTCGATGCAACAATATTAAAACATAATTAAAGCCAGTCAATCATATAGTTTTGGGGTCCTTTTCCTTATTATGTCCTCTCCCTTTTTTTCCTTCTCTCTCTCTCTCTCTCTCTCTTTTAAGAAGGTTTCTTGTAGAGAGACCTCGGAGCATCTGGGAGGAAGTTCAGACGCAGGTCAGCGTGCAGCCTAACCAAACTAAGATTCCTGCATCTTTAGCCTAAATTAGAAGAACATTAAAAATCAATGTACTGTGATGTGAAATGGCAGCTCAGAGCCTGGTACACAAACAATGTGCAGAAATGAGGCCAGAGTGTTGTCTTACAGAGCTGATGTATTCTGAAAGCTTGAGAAAATGAAAATAAATCAAAGAGCGCACCATGAGGACAATGTTCTCCATTATTTATAAATTGTCCTGATTTTTAACTGTTCATAATTTTTAAAAACCTACTAATTCTTTAAAGGGGAGACCAGACTGACAGTGAGGGTACCATAGATTTAAAACAAACAAACAAACAAAAAAACAGGACAAGCATTTCTGGGCCCATCATACTGTGAATGCAAACCGTATTTGTTCTGGCTTCCCCTTGCACATGCCACACCACATTGGATCAACTCAGCAAGCCACGCTGCAGCATGACACAAAAATACATTATAATTTCCTGACATACAACATACTCATCGGGACTACCACACAGCCTGAAAACACACTAGAGTTTTGTATTGTCCTCTAAAATGTATTGATAAACCTGAATGCCCTTGACCATGTTTCCCCGCCCAGTGCCCTAGAAATAACAGCATTATTTATGTATTCATTTTTAACTACCACAGGGCTGCTAACTCTGTGTTTTGCAATCCCTGAAGATTCAGGGGTGAAATAGGGTTGCCAACCTCCAAGTGGGGCCTGGGGATCCCCTGCTCTTGCAACTGATCTCCAGCTGACTGAGATCAGCTCCCCTGGAGAAAATGGCTGCTTTGAAGGGTGGACTCTGTGGCATTGTACCATGCTGAGGCCCCTCCCCTCCCCAAATCCCACCCTCTCCTGGCTCCACCCTCATAGTCTCCAGGTATTTTCCAACCCAGACCTGGCAACCCTGGGGTGAAGCCCGTAGAGGGTGGAGGTAGCTCAGCAGGGATTCAGTGCCACCCTCCAAAGATGCTATTTTCTCCACGGAAACTGATCTCTGTATTCTAGAGATTATTTGTCATTCCAGGAGAACTCCCACCCCACCCATTAACAACATTAACATACAATAAAAATTATAAAACCAGTAAAATCCAAACAGTACAAATTTCACGGGGGGGGGGGAGGTAACCAGGGATGTTTGATCACCCCTCCATTTCTACTGAAACATTGGTCTTTTTAAGACTTGAAACTGGATTGCAGATGCTTATCATACTCTCACACTGCTTTCCCTACCCTATTGCTGATCTGTCACATGACAAACCAATTTTAAAAAAAGGTTGTCTTATTCAGTTTGATGGGTTGGGTAAGGGAAGGTTGTATGGCTTGTCTTTTGAATTCTAGCTTTGTCCATTGTACTCAGTTGACCTGGTCCTCATTCATGAGACAGATTTGGGTCCACATATATACTGCACATTCAATTTCTAACTCTTGTTTTGCCCATATCAGCCCCGCTCCCTAAACTATCTGCTTTGCTCAGGCCCCACTGCACCCAATGATGGGGGGGAATAGTTTAAGAAAAAGATATGTTTTCTTTGGTCTCACTCCTGCTAAGTGGGGTGGGTGAGGGTAAGGTGCATGAGTTGTATTTCTAGAACTCCATCCTTATCCACTTTGTCTTCCTGGCTGTCTCCTAAAGCAGAATGTGTTCACTTGTGTTAACTGTATTGCATTTATGCATTTTTGTGGTTCTGCCTGGAAACTGTAGTTTGATCAAGTCAGTTCTGAGAATGCACCAGCATTCTCCGTGCAGGCACAAAAAACAGCCCATGCACCATATAACACATCTGATTTTAAGTACTGCATGACCCATCCAACGATAACCCTGAGGCATACATAATCAGGTCAAGATCAGCTACCAGGCTAGCCACCATGCCAAATGTTGTCACTGAGCGGATACAAGAGCCCTCACCACAACGCTTATTTTGAATTGCAAGCAAATCATCAAGGCAATCGTACAAGGTGCACAATGCAACAGCAAACCGGCACGGCATAGAAGGTAAGTGCATTTTTTGGAACACTTGTTTTGTGAACATCAAATCAATCCAGCAGATAACCTCCTTCTTGCAGGTAAAGAAAATACAGTGAAGATCTGTTTTTAAACAAAATCATGTTGTTCCCCTTCACTTGTACACTCCAGTTGTTTAAAAATACAGTCCCCACCTCACCTCCCAGTTAAGGATCCCAGGAAAAGGAGAAAAACTGTTGTCATACCCCTCTGTGCCCACACTCTAACCAATAATAATTTTAACTGAGTATAAAACCTGAGATGATTTCTTTCTGCATGAGGGTGGATCTTACAGGCAAGGGGTACAGTCCCTGATGATTCCATCCCAATTAGCTGAGAGAGAAATTAGTTGTTTCCCATTGGGGTGAAAATGGAATCTAATAACTAAACTACTAGCTTTGATACAAATCATAAGAAATCCTAATCAAGTTTGCTAAATCAAAATAAAAAATATGAAGACAACAAAAATCCATTTGTGATCATCACATGGGTCCACAGGTCATATGCTACTTAGCATTATTGAAGCTAACCAAGGATTGTTGTTACTGTTGTTTTTGCCATCAAGTCACAGCTTACTTATGGCGACTCCATGTGGTTTTCAAGGCATGAGACATGCAGAGGTGGTTCTCATGTCATGATGACCCCGGTATTCCTTGAAGGTCTCCCATTCAAATATTAGCCAGGTCCAATCTGATTATTTTCAGGATGGGAAATGGGGAAGCAAACTATTCTGAACTCTGTCAAGAAGAAATAACTTATTATAAAGGCATGAAGACAATATCTGCAAACATTTTAAGGATCCAAGATGTTCTCTTCTCCTTCTCTCCATTCTTGGCTCTAGAAGTTCCTGGCCTTTCCCTTCCTTCAGAGCAGTAGGAAATGCAGGTTTAATGGAATCTCCATTAGGTGTTCATCGCGGGTACAGAATTTGCAGGTTGTATTTTAGTAGTTTAAGTGTTCCCACAAACAAGTGTAAATTATCATTTTGGATAAGTGTAAATGATCATAAGCAGGGCTATTTTTTGGGCAGGAATGCACAGGAATGGAGTTCCGGCTGCTCCTGAGTTGGCCACGCCTACAACCAAAACCTCTGGCATGTGTGGTTGGCTACAGAGCATGCTGCCCTCCCCATGTTACACACAAGAGGGAAATGTCGCATGTTAAAATGCTGTCTTTTCCTCTGGGGAGCCCCTTGGGATTTCCTTGTCAATTTCACTTCCCACCGGTCAGCTGAGAGTGAAATTGACACTTCAGCAGTGTCTTTCCCTTGCCATCTGGTGGGGTGTGTGTGTGTAGAAGACTAGAAAGGTGATACTTTCAGATCCCAGGCACTTCAGCTGCGCCTTTCCCCGGGGTCTGGAGACTAGAAAGGTGATGCTGAAGTGGGACAAAGAAGGGGGGAAGAGGCAAGCTTCCATGCCTGCCCTGTGCTTTCCCCCACCTAATATGCTAATGAGCTGTGTTGTCAGGGGGTGTGGCCTATTATGCTAATGAGTTCCTGCTGGGCTTTTTCTACAAAAAAAGCCCTGATCATAAGACTGCAGCAAACTTAATAAAATGTGCGTCCAAGCTGCCCTCCATTTTGCCATTCTGGCAGGTGACGTGGCAAAAAAAAAAAATTAAAGTAAAAAACCTTCATATAAGGTAGCTAGGAAGATATAACCTTTTTTTTAAAAAAAAAAATCTGAATTGTTTTATAAGGAAAGCTGACATTTTTTGCTATATCCCTGACACATAAAAAATAGCAGCCATAAAATTGGCATTAAATGCTGCTCAAATTTGTCACAAGGCAGCTAACGATGAGAAACTTACGAACATTGCTGACTGTATGCCCTTCAGTCGTATAGGAAATGCCAAATATATATCCCCAAGAGCAAAAATGTACAAAGTCCCACGGGAGTCATTTATTCAAAGTCTTAATGTCAAATATATTAAAGATGCCAAAAGACACCATATTCATAGTTAGCGTTCCAGAGTTAAATTGCATTGAGTTTCCCAGGCAAACTGACCTGTCAAAGTAGCTAAAATATAGGTTCAAGAATTCTTTTCCCAAACTGGATACAGTCATAATGGCAGCTGTAAAAAAAAAATCAATGCTATACCAGGCTATCCCATTAATATATGTGGTTGTGGTTCAGAAAGCTGTGGCAAGAAGAAGAGGGAGGAGGGGGGGGGGAGACGGAGAAGAAGAAGAAGAGAGGAGGAGGAGGATTGGATTTATACCCTGCTCTTCACTACTCAAAGGAGTCTCAGGGTGGCTTACAATCCCTTTCCCTTCCCCTCCCCACAACAGACACCCTGTGAGGTAGGTGGGGCTGAGAGAGCTCTCTTGAGAGTCTTTGAGAAAACAGCACTGAAAGAACTTATGACTGACCCAAGGTCACACCAGTAGCCGCATGTGGAGGAGTGGGGAATCAAACCCCGTTCTCCCAGATTAGAGTCCACACTCTTAACCACTGCAGCAGACTGGCTCTCAGAAGCTTGTGCTCTGTAAGCAACTACATAAGGCCTCATGCAAGATGTGTGCACCACTGGCACAAAAACCCTGTGTGGATGCTGTGGCCCCGGAATCACCCAAACGAGGAGTGGGTGAAAGATGACTTAGTGATTGGCTCAGTGGCAATTTGAATCAGCCAAAACTGGTGCCCAGGCTGGCTGTGGGGGACTCCATGAGGACCTGGAGGCTGAAGGCTTCATTCTAGTCCATCCCTCTGTTATTTATGGGACTCTGACTGGGCCCTTTATCAGTTGGGTCCCAGCTTTATCCCATGGTGGCTCTTCCAGCAGGCGGGCTGGGTAGATTATTGGTATCATTGGCTGACAGGCAGGTTACATGATACTGGACCATGCCCCATGTTGCGCCAATGCTCCAGTGACTGTTCTCTAATAAAAGCTGTGGCTTCTTTTTCTCCAGCTATGAGTTTGGCTTTGTTATTCCCTTTTGGGCCCTCACTCCCTCCCTTGCCCTTAGGACCGTAAGTTACATTTGATAAGCCCACTTCTATTAGATTTTCCTACATGAGATATGTTGGCATAAGCCTACATACATACAAAAAAAGTTCCAACAGCCATATTGGTCCACACAGCCATACTGGTCCACTCAAATTACACAAAACATTGTGCAAGCATTCAAGCTCACCAGAACTCTTCCTAAAGCTGGTTATTACAATATTTTTGTAACTGGTGGCACATCAGAAAACTTTTTGCATCACTGTGGCTCAACAACAACAGGAAAGTTGAATTTCTGGAATCTGAAATATGTCATTCTCTGCCTGACCTGCCCAACAGGTAGGTGGTGGGACTAGCCTTGGGTTGGATCCAACAATCTGTTAGCAGACTACCATGCTATTTTCTGTTTTCCTGTCTATCCAGCAGCCACTAACAGTCCCCGGGAAACTGATTCCTGGTGCTCCCTGGGCTTATGTGGAGCAACAGTCACACCAGTCAGTGTGCTACAGTGAAGAGGGAGGAGAAACTGGATGGAACTGCCCTTTCTACTTCTTCCACTGGTGGAGCTCTGCTGATGGAGAAGGGAGCAACTTGGCATCCTTCCTCCTCCTAAGTGCAACCTACCAACCCACCAGGCTAGTACTCCATGACCCTGGGTGGAAGGGGAAAAAGGAGAAAATGCAAGATCCTTCCACAAGCAGATCACTGTATCCAGCCTCATGACTGATGTTTCATACTATACATTTGGCAGTGCAATATTGATGCTACTCCTATGTGTCAGTTGTCCTCTTATTGAAAGGTATTCCTCTCAGTAGGTGCTTCTTGCCATAACATGGGTTGTCCTATCTGCAGTTCTTCATATACATTTATTTTTAAAAAATGTGTTTAAGAACAAGGAGCATGAGAAATGATTTATTTCATCTTCCTAGGCGTGCAGTGACAGTTTTCACAACAAAGATTTGAGAGATTGTCTGGCAGTAGTGCGAAATGGGTACATCTGTCAGTTCCTGGATCTCCCGGAGCTATGTAAGGAAGTTTAGCTTGTTAGAAACAAAAAACTCAAACCAAACTAGGCTCCCCACTAGAAAAGCGAAAAATAGCATGCACTATTAGATCATGGCTTGCCTGGGCTTTGTGCCAGTGACAGAAAAGCTGCTATTGGTGCAGCACTCCCATAGATGCAAACAGCCGAGGGAGGGGGGGAGATCTGCCATCGCATCTCCCTTTATGAATTTAACAAAGCACAAAGGCTGCACAAAAAAAAAGACAATGTGCCTCTAAAGAGCAAAATTCAAGGGAAGTGTTTTTCATGCCCTCAGTGAATCCTGTATAGGAGCAGGGGAAAGATAAACACTTAGGAAATAAACTGAAATGGTTGAATAAATTGTACAGCGTTCCTATAAGTGAAAAGAATGTCAGTTTACACTTTCAGAAGAAGAACACAGATGGAGGGGGGGATCACTCCCTATATTTCACTGTCCAGCAGTTCCTGTTGATTTTACCATAATTCAAAAGCACGGAAAATTCTCCTGGGCCTGAACCCAGAGTAGTGGTCTTCTCCCGCTTTTATTACACCAGAGAGCCACTAAGTAGGAAAAGGATTTCTATGCCAGCATTAAAATTATATCACACATCCTAAGGAAAAAACGATCTGCAGTAATGAATGCAGCACATTTGGGGATTGAAAAGTGCTAGTGAATAATGAAGAAAATGACATTTTCAACGAAGGTAGCAGCGGGGCCTGCTGTGATTTAATGGAAAGGAGGCATGGAAAACAAATTTTTTCCCATTAGAGTTTTCTTTATTGATTATTCAAGTATTGTCAAACCAATCAGGGGAAATATGAATATCATAAAGCCAAAATGATGAATGACGCCAGAAATCAGACTCTTCAAAGTTTCAAATGCTGGTTTAGTTGACTGTGGACCACTTTAGAATGGAAAAGAGAGAAATCTGGCAAGTGATATCAAACTGAATTTCCACTGCCCATAGGCTATGAATATACATGTATTTTGTAGACTCTTGCACTGGAATATAAGCTACTGAGTAGAATGTGAGTTAAGTAAAGGTGATTTTCATGGCAAAATCAAACTCTGTGAAAGTACAAACATACCCAGACATCCACTATGGTTCCAATCCACCTAAAAATAGTTATGATGTCAGCTGCAATCCCATGCACACTTACTCGAGAGTAAGCCCAAATAAATAAAGCAGGGCTTACTTCTGAATCAACATGAACAGGATTGCGCTGTAAATCCCAAAGTGAGAGAGTTATACCTAACTTGTACCATGGTGCAATGTATACAATTCTCCAACACTTGTTTACTCTGATTCTGTTTACACTGATTCTCCAATAGCAGTTTACTCCCCAACAGAGAGGTGCAGAGCACAAATGATTCATTTTTAAAATGTTATAACCCACCTTTCTCACTGAGGCCCAATAAGGATATTTTAGGCTTTGTCGACTACATTTATATAAATAAACAATGAACAGTGCAATGAACAATACAATACAGAATTAGAAAACAGCACAAAACGACAAACCATCTAAGGAAATACATACTTGCAAGCTATGCAGAAAGTGAACTACAAAGGTGGAAGACAATGGAATGCAAGATGACACTCTCAATAAACATAGCAGAAGACTAAAATCCTATTCCCTTATAAAAGTGCCCTCTTGAACTATTCTGTTATACTAGAGTTCTAAAACCTTTATAGAAATGCATTTCTGGAAATTTTCGCTTTGCACATTTGATTGAAAGCTCTACCTTTTTGGAAGGGTTTGATTGTAAAAATATCACAAGGCATGAAAATTTGGATCAGCCCTCATTACAGATAGTTTCTGGCATTTGTTCCGATGTCCATAACATATATATACATCACGTATACCCAAGCCTTGAAGTGGCTGCACACTCAAAGTGCTTTGATAGCTAGCAAGACAGAAGAGGTTTCATAAACACCAGCAATTGATAGCACAATTTAGAAGAAACGATCGCGTGGTATATATAGCTGCACACATTTCCCTTGGATTTTATAGAAAGCAAGAAAATCACCAGACTGATAGTTACAAGCAAGTGCCGTCAGAGAACGGGTATTTTAAATCACGCAATCATACAGAATAATTTTTAAATGTCCATTAAAAGGCAAATAAAATCCAAAATGCATGTCAGGATGAGCTCATAAATAATTGATTGCAGGAGACAAGCAAGAATTTGCTCGAGAGCTCTATCGACAATAAAACACCGACCGGATTTAACAAAGGGGCTGGAGGTTTTAGTTAGCGCCCTGAATCAGCATTCCTCCTCTTCTTTGGCCTCCTCGCTAAACAAGAGAAACTAATCTAGATGATTACTTTGGTTCCTCTCTCATAAATGAAATAAGAAAGCATTAATGCTAATTGATTGCAGCACATACGGCAATGGAAAATTCTCTCTCTTCTATCTCTTTGTGTGGGCATGAGAAGAGGGAACCAAATATGGCTGGCTAGGAGGGGCCCTCGTGTGGTACAAGGATCTTGGGGACCCAGGTTTGAAACCCCCATCTGCTGGAGAGGCTCAGTGGGCAACCTTGGGTCAGGCACTTGTGACTTAATTTCATATTCTACTTCTAGTTGAGAAAACAAGCACAAGCTAGAGCATCCAGAACATTCAAGGAACTGCACTGAATGGAGGGAATCAAAGCAAATGAGGAAAGGAGAGTGCTTTTTTATCTATTACATGAGCTCAAAATAGTGTACACAGCCCCCCCCCCCCCCTTTCCCCAACAACCAGGTTAAGGCTGATAGTGACTTGCCTAGGTAACCCAGAGAGTTCTATGGAGCATGGGAATTTGAACTTTGGTCTCCCAGTGCAGCACTCTAACCACTACACCCCACCAGACTGAAGAAACCGGAGGTCACTCATGTAATGCCAGACTCTGCTTTGCACTAATTTGGGTGTGACATCCTAGTGAATGTTATTGATACTTTGGTTATTGATATTGATAAGACCCAAACCAGTCACATATGTGCCTTAACTCAAATGTTTACAGCAACATGTTCTGTGAGAAGATGGCCCAAGTGCATTGTGGGGCTATGGTGTCTGGCTGTGGATCTCTCACTGCAAAGGATGACCTCACCATATCAGCTACATAGATTTGTGCAAGAACAGCAAGCTATGTAATGGGTGCATGAAGGCATGTAGCAGCACCGTAGCCAGGATTTTTTTACTTTGGGGGGCATTTAAATAAGTCAGGGGGCACTGTGTCAGAAGAAATGAGAGAGTAAAAGTTTTTTAAAAAAGCAAGCGAGAGAAGGCTGGAGTAAGGAGCAGGCCTACAGCCAGCCAGAGGTACACGGCCAGCAGGCAGAGCAGGACAACAGCTTGGCAGAAACTAAAATAAAATAAACTGGCTGGATGGGAAGTCGGGGTGGGTGGGCAGTAAGTCAGGGGGCTCAGCCCCGAGATGCCCCACTTTAGCTATGGGCCTGGCATGTAGCAAATGTAAGACCCTTATTCCCTAGCCCATGCTACATGCATCATATCTGTTTATGCTATGTCCCTATAAGGCTGGATCCCCACATGGTTGGCTATTGCCAGTCATTCACAACTAGATGTCTCTATATATACAAAACTATCCAACCGGTGAACGATTGGTCTTCAGTGAAATGACAGCCCGATATCCAACGTTGTGCAGATGCAGCTGAGTAATTTTAAGAGAGAAGTGGTAGAAATGTTTTATAATCTAATTGCTACATTTATCATCCTCATCCACTAAAGAAGAATCTGAGTCGGGCTGAAACTAGACATTTGGGTTTCCATCAAAAAATAAATAAATCACAAAGTAGTGGAAGGAGGATGTGAACAAACCCTTCCCCAGCTATTCCACCCTCCCCTTTCCCAACATTATTTCTACGTACAGCAGGGGAAAATGGCTTTGGAATGGGACCAAGCTTTCTCCTGTCAGCAGGGTCTCTGCTTTAGGACTGTATCTCCCGCCCCCTACTGGTGGACAGCTGTTTGGCAGAGACCCCGGTTCCCAGACCCAGGTTTCTGGCAGACGCCAACTTGAGACCTTGTTCTGCTTTATGGTGTCAGGGCCATTACGAATTTTAATTCTACATTCAAACCGCAAAGCCAATACTCCGGATGAGGATTCAGTGTATTCTCTCTTTTCTTTGCGGCACAGATAACTTTCTCTCTGTGGGGTTGGATTAGGGAATGAAAGAAAAATAAAAACTATCAGGTCAGCTCAGTTTAAGCAAGTTATTATTTTTTTTCCTGGCCAGTGCTTCCTTATGAATTCTCTCTCAAGCTAAAACTTGGCACCTACACCTTTGATTCCCAACATGATAAAAGCTTTAGGCTCTCTCACTGAAGCAGGAGACAATTATTCACTGTTACAAAGATTTTCACTGTTTGCTTAGCAGTTAACATTTACTTTGCAAAGAGCTAAGCATGCAACTTGGAGCACATAAGCAGTCCTACTGGAGAGGGATTCTAACCTTTCCACAGATCATAATAGCGGGCATAAGACTGGAAAACCCATTCTACTACCAGAGAAATTAATTTTACTCCTTGGAAGAAGGGTGTTTTGCCATCAACATTTCCTACTCCTCACCTGCAAATTTCTAATACTGCTTCTTCTCATTGTGAGATCTAAACCTCCTGTTCTTGTGTAGACTTTTCCTAAGCAATCCAGGATTTCTTCTCTTCTCCCACTCCCTTATTAGCATTAAACTGTCTAACCATTCCACTTCCTTTTTTCTGTTGTTTTACCAAACAGCTTGCATACAAAAGCAAATAAAGTTTTGATTCAGATCAAGTGGCCAGGAAGCAGCTTGAGATGTGTAATGACCATTTGTTGTTATTCACTGCAGAAATAGCCAGACAAAAACTGATGATAATGCTTTCTGCATGCGATATGTCAAGACAAGATCCCATATGGAGCTAATTAAGAGAACTGCAGCTACAACGTTTAGAAACTATGACAGGAAGAAAAGCGTTACGCTCAGCAGGTTCAAATCCAGGCTCTTACCTGGTATCCATCAGACAGCTATGCAAAACCACAACTCATAGCAGAGTTAAAGACAATGCACAACACTCCAACTGCCTGACAACTATACTGCATCTTCCAAAAGAAACATCAAACATACCACTCAGCATTTGGAACATGGATGCATTGGCAGGAGATGCTTTGGTGTACTCACTTTACAGATCAATACCCATGATCTTAAAATCCCTTCTTACCTTATACTGAAATGGTGATCATAGAAAGTATTAGCAGTTCTACTAATCATTCTATGGGAGATAACAAGAAATAGCCCAAGTACTGGGTCATATCAGCAAAAATGCAGCATTACTAATGCTTCTAATAGACTAGATCCAGTGACCTGCTTGTGCAACAATCACAGATCTCCCCTGCTTTTATCTCCCCCTAGCAGGTCCTTCTAGTCTCAGGAAATTTGATTACAAGGGTTGTGGGACCCACATGAAGTAGGAGCCCTATGCAATGAGGAAGGGGATGAAATCACCGCCTCCTCCCTCTTCTGTCAGCAGAGCCTCATTCCCCTTCCTCATTGCGGCCCACTGGCTAACATGGCTGTTGCCCCACAAGGATCATGACCAGGGCTTTTTTTGTAGAAAAAGCCCAGCAGGAACTCATTAGCATAATAGGACACACCCAACAGCAGAATCTCATTAGCATATTAGGCCACACACCCCTGACAGCACAGCTCCCTCCCACAATCAGCTTCCCCAGGTGCCAGGGCGCATGGGGAACCCGAGGGAAGGAAGGCAATTTCTGGATCGGCTTCCCCAGGTGCCCCGCAGTTGCAGGGCGCCTGAGGAACCCAAAGAGGGGAGGCAGTTTAAACTGCTTTCCCTCCCTAGATTGGCTTGGCTTTCTCAGGCACCCCACAGTTTGTGAGGCGCCTGAGGAATCCGGGGGGGGGGGGGAGGCTGTAGGCGTGGCCAACTCGAAAGCCAGCCGGAACTTCGTTCCTGCCCAAAAATAGCCCTGATCATGACTGGGGAATCAACTTTCCCATGTTCAATGGGACTGCTGGGGTAGACAAGTATGTGGAACAGATCTGTGACTAACCAACTTCCCCCCTGCCAAATCACAGGATTCAACCTAGCATCACACCTGGCTTGGTGATTTTACAACTTGGAAGAGGTTTGGCTAAAGCTCGAGTTATAGTTAAACAACCCCACCCGTATCTGTAGCACCACACCTGGATTTGGAAAAATAGGCCAATCTTAGTGGGCTGAATGTGGTGCACATACAGATGGAAGGGAAAAACTCAGTTTTGTGCAGTTTCTACTAGACCGAAGACATTAGCATGCTTACTCCCCATACCATAAAAAGCTGCTGATCAGAGCAAAAGAGTATTGGGGTGTGTGTGTGTGGGGGATCAGTTTGCAAGAAGCAAAACTCAGAACACTTGGTGGGTATGAAGCAGAACCAATGACACCGTCAGGATCAGTCATTCCTCTTGATGCAGCCTTTAAATAAAAAATGCTTGAAGAAGCAGGTAAAATAATTACTGGTACAACATTTCTGGAAATTTTGAAACCTTGGGAGGGAAAATGCATTTTTACCCCACATTTCTTTCTCCAGAATTTTTGGGAGAAATAGAAAGGCAGACAGATAGGTAGGTAGGCAGATTTTTTTTAAATCATTTGATTTATTCTTTCAATTACTTACTTTCCTATCAAACCTAAACTTATTTTACTGCTTTAAGAGCATAAAATGCATCATTTTTAACTCATCATATAAAACTGTACTATTTGACATATTTATTAAATTTATGAAATTTACAAGTATTAGATGCTTTACTTGTACAAGCAACACTGTAAATATATCCACAGAGAGAGAGAGATGCAAACTGTTATACCCTATGTTTCCTTCACATGTGTATCTTAACGAGAGGTAGGGTTTTTTCCCCCAGTCCCGGGGGGGACAGAAAAAATATGTAGTCCCCCCCCCTTGAAAATGTCCAGGCCTTCACCTCTTTAATAAATTTTGAGGGTGGAGCTTGCAGAGGATGGAGTTGGGGGTGGGGAGTCAGTGGGAATTTGATTCCATACAGATCACCCTCAAAGCCAGCCATTTCCTCCAGGGGAACTGATCTCTGTGAGACTGAAAATAAGCTGTAATCCTGGGACAACTCCAGGTCCCACCTGGAGGCTGGCAACCTTCAGTTTAAACCAAAGATTCTGTCCATCATTAACAAAATGAAACCTGTAAGTTAAACCCACTGAAACAGACACCGATTCACCCTAAGCAGCTGTGCCACCCTCACTTTTCTGTTTCCCCCAGTTGTATTGGTCAATTTCACACTTTTCGCTGTGTGACCACACTTGGACCTCCATCTCCCCCCAATTCCCCCCACGTCTTCTCAATCCTTGTTTTTGAGATCAAAAAGATGCGGGGGAAATCAGGGAGAGATGCAGGTCAAAGTGCAGCAGCACAGGGAAGTGTGTGAAACTGATCAATACAACCAGAGGAAATGGAAGAGTGAGGGCGGCACAGCTGCTTGTGGAGAATCGGTCCAAAAGCCAGTTTTTATGTTAGCCACTGCCCTTTCACTGTTTTGCACCCTGAGAATGGGGAAAACAATGCAGGAGGAACCAACCACATGGTTACTTTTATATCAGTGCACCCCACTCATAGCCCTATTTAAAAAATTCTAATGGACTAGATGAGCCTCAGCTCCAGATGCAAACTCATCAACCCTGTCATGTGATTTCCAGCATGCTACCAGTACAGGAGCAGTATGGGATGGAGCACCATGTAAGAAGAAATGGCACCTGTCCTGTAACATCAGAGTTATTCCTGATTAGAGAAACACTTCCCTGTAAGAGTGGGTTAAAGGGCAATAGGAATACAAAATTTTGAGCCGCCCATCTTAGCTGAAAGTCAGTGTTACCTGAAGTGCTTTGATGGACTGCTGAAGTGCACGGAAGAGCTCCTATTGATGTCAAAAGTCTTTGATCAGGCTTTAAGACATGGATGCAGATAAATTACTTTCAAACAAACCCATCTGAGTCAATCATAGGTAATTAGAGGATCTTATCACAGTTCACTTCTTTTCTGCAAGACTGGCAACACACTCAGTGGTGCTATTTTCCCCCCCAAGGCCAAATTGCAAATACTACCATCTATGCTGAAACTGAAAAAAAAATATCAACAACGGTGAATACATTATGTAAAGTAATGAGCCAAGCCTTCTCTTTTCCTGCTTGGAAAGCTAGAAGTCTTTGTCAGTGGTGAAGATAATTTGTAATGGCCTGAATTTTGTTTGTTATGCTTTGAAACCCCAGGCTGAGAAACTTACCTTACCTTGAGCATTTTACAATGATGTGCTTGGTGAATATGAAGATCATGGCACTAAAATGTTCTACAATGTATGGATGCAACCTAGGGCTTCAGTACACACCAGTAATTTCAAAGGAACAAGGACTTCCTGTCCATGGAGCACAACTTTCTCACCACCTCTCTTCCATGGCAACCCAAAATTGGAGCACAACTTTCTCACCACCTCTCTTCCATGGCAACCCAAAATTCCTCCACTCATCCTAGGGTTGTCAGGTCCCCTCTGGCCACTAGCAGCAGATGGAGGGGAAGGGTTGCCAGATCCAGACTGGAAAACTCCTGGAGATTTGGGGAAGGAGCTTGGGAAAGACAGGGAGAACAGTGGGGTACAGTGCCATACAGCCCAATATCCAAAGCATCCATTTTCTCCAGGGGGACTGATTTCTGTAGTCTGGAGAGGAGCTGTAAAACCAGACGGGATCCCTAGGTCCCACCTGGAGGCTGGCTTCCCTACCAGCTCCTGGTGGTCCCCTGTCCACCAGGAACAGGCATTCAGGGGGCATTCCAGGTTGCTGCATAGGGTGTCAACTCCAGTTCTGGAAATTCCTGGAGATATGGGGTGGAGCCTAGGAAGGGACCTCAGGAAGGTATATTGCCCGCCAAAGCAGCCATTTTCTCCAGGAGAATTATTTCTGTAGTCTGGAGGTCAGTTGTAATTCCAAGAGATCAACAGGCCCTTCTTTGAGGCTGGCATCCCTATTGCCACAGGAGGGAGGAAGCAAGAAAGTTGCCCTCACCAACAGAGATCCTTGAGCCCACAGAAACAGTTGTGCAGATCCAAAACTAGGTCCTTGTTCTAGTCCTGACATAAGGGAAAATACCTTCTTCTGCCAGTATCAGTGAGAAAACCGGTATGATTTTATCTATTAATCATAGGGATACATTCCTCTAAAATTTTCTCTACAGACAAGTTCTATGTCCTGCCTGACACTTTCAAAATCTTTTCTGTAGGGTATTACCAATAAAAAAATATGGTTCAGCTAAATCTTAACATTGTATGATTCTCCTGCAAATGTGTTGAAATAACACCAGAGTGCAGCCCAAAAATGAATGGGCAGGAGGACTGTGTAGGGGTAGGGGAAATTGTACTGCTGTTTGCACACTTTAAAAAATCTGGCTAGAAATATGTTCCAGAACATGGGATGGGAAACACACATTATAAATAAGCAAGTAAATAAATCTACATAAGAATTACTTCCTATGTTGCTTTTTTCTTCAGCAACATTACAGCTTTCAAGCAGCAAAAAAAAAAAAAAAAGAGCCCAGGTTCACCCCTTAATAAAGACAGCCCCTAGTTCCCCCCCCCCAACAGAGGGGGAGGAAAAGAAGGCTCCTGCTTCATTCTTGCCCACTATCTTGAAGGCTCTGGCTACTCACACCCACCTTGTCTGGGCCCTTGCTAGGGTTGCAAGCTCTAGGTTGGGAAATACCTGGAGATTTTGGGGATGGAGCCTGGAGAGGGCAGGGTTTGTGGAGGGGAGGAACCTTAGCGGGGTATAATGCCGTAGAGTTTATGCTCTAAAGCAAGGGGAATGATCTCTGTCATCTGGTGATCACTTGTAAAAGCAAGAGGTCTACAGGACCCACCTGGAGGCTGGCAACCCTAGCCCTTGCACAACTGGCAATTTTAGGAGAAGAGGAAGCAAGCTCTGCAGCAAAGACTATCTTGCACACATTCAAGGCAACTCCATTAATTTTCAAAGTTGGGTTAATTATATCCACATCTACTTTTCCCCCAGGTTCTCTCTCTTTTTTTAAGCAGTAGAAAAGAGCAAGAGTCCAGTAGCACCTTAAAGACTAATAACATTTGTGGCAGCGTGGGAGCTTTCCTGAGTCACTGCTCACTTCTTCAGATGCAGCTAGAATGAAGTGAGCAGTGACTCATGAAAGCTACTACCCTGCCACAAAATTTGTTAATCTTTAAGGTGTTACCGGACTCTTACTCTTTTCTACTGCTACAGACAGACTAACACAGCTGCTACCCATCTTGATCTCTTTTTTAAAGTTAATATCAGAATGCTCATCCCCAATCTAATTTTAAAAATGAAAAAAACCCTAAAATTCTAAAAAAAACATTATAAAACAACAAAAAGACTGACACCCTATGTGCAGGGGTCATTTCGAAGAAAAAGAGGGGCAGGAGCTCATTAACATAACTTATTTGCGTATGCTATACCACCTGACATCACCGGAAGTATGTCAGAAGGCAAGAAAGAAAGGAGAGAGAGAGAGGAGAGGAAAGGAAAGGAAAGGAAAGGAAAGGAAAGGAAAGGAAAGGAAAGGAAAGGAAAGGAAAGGAAAGGAAGAGCTGGCAGAGAGGGGACAACTACTAATCCAAGCCTCAGAAATACCACTATTCTGGGAGGATAGCTTCAGTGGTGGCTGAAGCCTTCAGAAGGCTGGTCGGAGGAACAAGGACCTTTCCAGGGAATGGGGTCATTTTGCTGCAGCCAGGGGTCCATTGGGGCCGGAGTGAGGCGGAGCAAAGCTCCACCAGCTCAGGAGTGGCCACTAGGGCAGCCATGGGCTGAATCAGATTCTCTGATCTGATTCAGCCTGCTGCCGAATTGCCGCCGAAATTCGGCAGCAACTTTAAAAGCGACTGGGGGAAAGGTGGTTTGAGGAAGAGGCTCCAAACTTGCAGGTAGCTGCTGGGACCTGTCCCCCAAATACCCACCAAGTTTCAAGAAGATTGGACCAGGGGGTTCAATTCTATGGGCCCCCAAACAGGTTGCCCCCATTCCCTCCATTGTTCTCTATGGTAGAAAAAAAGGTAACACTTTTTCCCACCATAGAGAACAATGGAGGGGATGGGACAACCGGTTTGGGGGCCCATAGAATTGGACCCCGTGGTCCAATCTTCTTGAAACTTGGTGGGTATTTCGAGGAGAGGCCCCAGCAGCTACCCTGCAAGTTTGGAGCCTCTTCCTCAAACCCCCTCTCCTCCAGCCCCTCATATACCCTATGAGTTTTTGCCATTGATTTCAATGGCCCATAGGGTATAATGGGACTGAAACTGACATTCCCTTTCTGACACACTTCTGGTGATGTCAAGGGACGTGGCATATGCTAATGAGTTATGCTAATGAGTTATGCTAATGAGCTCCTGCAGCTCTTTTTCTACAAAAGGACCCCTGGCTGCAGCCATGACACAAGCAGGCATTTCCCTGGCACCAACTCCCGGAGCTGCACTCCCCCAAGCTCCTGCTTGAAATGACCCCTGCCTATGTGGCATAGTATTTAGACCATCAAGACAAGGAGCCTGGAGGCCCAGGTTCAGATCCCCCCTGCCATGGAAGTTCTCTGGGTGACCTTTCACCAGCTACTCATTCACAATCTAACCTTCCCCACAGGGTTGTTTTGTTGCTGTGAGGATAAAATGAAGGCAGGGACAAGCAACTGTGGAGCCTCATTGGGGAGAAAAGTGGGGCAGAAGTATCTAAAAAAATTAATATCATCAGTAAGAAGAGGAGGAGGAGGAGGAGGAGGAGGAGATTGGATTTATACCCCACCCTTCACTTGGGAATCTCAGAGCAACTTACAAACTCCTTTCCCTTCCCCTCCCCCACAACAGACACCCTGTGAGGTAGGTGGGGCTGAGAGAGCTCTTTCCAGAGCTGTCCTTGAGAGAACAGCTCTGACAGAACCATGGCTTGCCTAGGGTCATCCAGCAGATGCAAGTGGAGGAGTGGGGAATCAAACCTGGTTCTCCTAGATTAGAGACCATGCACTTAACTATGATCCAGGCTCAGCCGCCCTGAGCCTGCTTTGGCAGGGTAGGGTGAGATATAAATTTGAATATAAATCAATCAACCAATGCCTGCTTAAACTGAAAATAAACTTTGCCAGTTTTCTAAAAATAAAACTAGAATTAAGCTATTGAGGTTCACTGGGGAGGAAAATCTCTAATGAGAGTGTCATAACTAAAAAGGCTATACTCTTCATCCCCCATCATCACTCTGGCTGTGGTCACTCACACTAAATAATCCACTTTCAATCAACTTTCAGTGCACTTTCCAACTGGATTTTGCCAGTTCGCACAGTAAAAATCCAGTTGGAAAGTGCACTGAAAGTGGATTACTTAGCGTATGTGACTGTAGACTCACATTTGCAAAAAGAAAGAATTATGATGCAAGGCCCCCAAAGCTCAGTTTAGAGTTAGGAGCTCATATAGCTCTTATAATTATTAATCATTGACAGTATGGTAGTTCAACTAATGTAGTCTTTATAATTGTACACATCCAGCTGCCCTTGTTTACCTGGGACAGTATATATTTTCTGGTACCTGTCTCTGGTGTGTTAATAATTTCCCTTTGGGGATGCCTTTTTTTTTTTTAAGTGGTTTGTGTGTGCAGATGAACACTTAAAAGCACAGTATCTTCTAACCCATCTTCCTACCCAAGCAGTAAATATTGCTGAAAGTATTTTAGTTCAAGCTTTACTATCTACAGCAGTTCCTTTAATCAGAAGAAAGTATTATGGTCAATTTATTAACTGAGAAGCTAGTGCAGGACAGGTTATTTCTGAGTAGTATGCAAACAGGGAACCCACAAGGACCTGGGGGGGGACGTCTCATTTTCCCCTTCCCCACTATTTTCTCTTTCCCTTTCCTGAAAACTCCCCTAGCTTCTCCTCTTTCCCTACTTCTTTCTCTCCTACTCACCCACCAACCAACCTGCCTTTATCTTCCACCACATCTTCAGCTCTCCTCCTTCCCTCCGGCAGACTCTACCCAGGAAAATCCTGTCAAATTTGTATGATGCCATCTGCTGGGCTGCTCCCAGCTGCATAGTGGGGTACCTGCAAGGAGACTTCATTTTCCCCTGTATCCTCTCTCCACTTCGTCCTCTTTCTCTTGTCCTGCCCCCCATAATCCCACATTTCCAAGCTTTCTTGTCTCCTTCCTGCCCACCAATCAACCTACCTTTTATCTGCCCCCATCTTCAGCTATATTTACCATTCACAGAATGACAACAGAGCCCTTAGATATATTACCATAGGTTTAGTGGACAAAGAAGAGCTTACAGCAAGGTGTAATGGTGGATCAAGGGGATGTCCTTAGGAAATGAACGCTGATCTGAAATTATGGGTGTCTGTAATATTGTTACCTCTTTCATTTGAGAAAAGTTGGAAGGTGTGTAATTGTTGGAAGGTATGTAATTGCTCTGATTTTATTTCTGTTTCTGGGATGCCATAAGGTGCTACTCTAATTCATACATGCTTGTCTTGTGCTACATCATTTCCTTTTCATTTTATGTAAAGGACAGTGAGTTTCACTGATCTGGAGGAATTGACCTGGAGGAATGGAAAAAACCTGATACAACTTTGTTTTCAGACTTCTGTATTCTTCAACCTTAATGAGGTCAATTGCCCTGTGGAGTTTCATGTCCACCCACCCCCAGCTGTAATTTTTTTTAAAATTGCAGTATATATTCTGATGGCATTGGGGTCATTTTTACTCCCAGTAGCAATGAATGGGGAAGTGAAATGAGCCTATAGGATGAAACTGAGAAAATTATGTTTTCTTAATTTCTGTATATTTTCTCCCTTGTGAGTGTTCTGCTTCTCAGTTCCTGTACTGCCAAAGGCAACTACTTAA
This sequence comes from Lepidodactylus listeri, assembly GCA_029233225.1. NCBI lineage: Eukaryota > Metazoa > Chordata > Lepidosauria > Squamata > Gekkonidae > Lepidodactylus > Lepidodactylus listeri. Next base: position 50,885,312 of record JARCFY010000001.1, on the reverse strand, counting down.
TGAAGTGTAGGGGTTTTTTTTATTATTATTATTTTGCAGCTGGTGTCATGCTCAGTAACCCCTTTCACTTCTGTGACTTATTTGGGGGTTGATTTGACCCCAACATCAGATTAGTAAAGTACTTTTTTTCCCCAAGCAAAGTTTTTAAATTGTAACATGAAGCAGTAACATAAAGCAAGGTTGGGGTGAGGATAAAATGGTGAAGAGGAGAACAATGTAAGCATACACTTTTTTTAAAGACGTTTTTTATTATTTTCCAATACAAACTTGACTCCAGCCTTGCGCAATACATTGAATAACATGACGCTTATACGCTCAGGTTTCTTAATGTTACAAAGAGGAAAAATGCTATACCATCCATTACAACATTTGACAAGGTATAACAGAACAAGTGCTATTCAGTCATAGTATTAACTTTGTATACCTTTTTCTCATTACCACTCTATAGGTTAGCCAATAATAATAGGCCAGTAATTGTAATGTGACCAACTTTCACATTTTTCTCTGTTACTTGCCATCTTATTGAGGAAAGGATACCATTTATCTATTGGGCAAAACAATGCCCTTTCTGCTTCCCCCCCTTCCTTATACATTGAATATTTTTAACATAAAATAATCCCATATCTTGCTATACCAGTGTGCTAAGTTTGGGGGAGATTTGTCTTTCCACTGTTGTGCTATGACTGCTTTAGCTGCAGTTAGCAGGGGTCCTTTCGTAGAAAAAGAGGTGCAGGAGCTCATTAGCATAACTCATTAGCATACCTCATTAGCATATGCCACGTCCCCTGACATCACCAGAAGTGTGTCAGAAAGGGAATCTCAGTTTCAGCCCCATTATATTCTATGGGCCATTGAAATCAATAGCAAAAACTCATAGGGTATATGAGGGGCTGGAGGAAAGGGGGTTTGAGGGAGAGGCTCCAAACTTGCAGGGTAGCTGCTGGGGCCTCTCCTTGAAACACCCACTAAGTTTCAAAAAGATTGGACCACGAGGTCCAATTCTATGGGCCCCCAAACAGATTGTCCCATCCCCTCCATTGTTTTCTATGGTGGGAATTTTTTTTTACTTTTTTCCTACCATAGAGAACAATGGAGGGAATGGGGGCAACCTGTTTGGGGGCCTGTAGAATTGGACCCCCTGGTCCAATCTTCTTGAAACATGGTGGGTATTTCGAGGAGAGGCCCCAGCAGCTACCTTGCAAGTTTGGAGCCTCTCCCTCAAACCCCCTCAACTCCAGTGGCTTTTAAAGTTGCTGCCAAATTTCGGCAGCAATTCGATGGCGAGCAGAATCAGATTAGAGAATCTGATTCAGCCCGTGGCTGCCCTACTGGCCAGTCCTAAACTGGCGGAGCTTTGCTCCACCTCGCTCTGGCCCCAATGGACCCCTGGCAGTTAGCATTAAAATGATCAAGCCCCTTTCTCTTGTAGTGAGGTTATCCCTTAGCCAACAATTCAATAAAATTGTTGATGGATTCAGTTTTAGTGTGTGGCCTGTAATTTCTTTAATTTCTTTTAAAATTTGCTTCCAGAAGTCTGCTATGCACCCACATTCCCACCAACTGTGTATGAAAGTCCCTTTTGTACCATATATAGTGCTGGAGTATCTGATGACATATGTGCTATTCTTTCTGGTGTTAGATACCATCTAAAAATCACTTTATAAGCTGTTGCTTGTATGATATTTGATTTTGAAATCTTGCTATTTCTTTTCCATATTGCTGACCATTGCTCTTCTGTCAAGACCCTCCCTAAATCTTTTGTCCATGCTTTTTGATAGTTTTGTTTTTTCTTGTTCTCCTTATCAAGGAAAATGTGGTATATTTTTGAAATTAGTCCTTTTTTAGTTAAATTTCTATTGGACATAATTTTTTCCATTTCTGTATAATTAAATTCTAGGGTGTGTTGTGTTTTTAATGAGCCTATCATGTGTTGGACTTGCATGTACTCGAACCAAGGCAGTTTGGTCTTATGTTTTTTTTTTCTATTTCCTGTTTTGTAAGGCCTTCCCTGTTTCTAATTATTTCTTTTAATCTAGTTACTCCTGCCTGTTTCCAGGTGGAGTATGATTGAGGATCTTTAGCTGGTAGAAACCAGGATTGTCCTGTAAATGTTTTCAGAGGTGGTAAAGTAGACAGTAATTTGTTTTTCATGGAGTACCATGTTTTCATTTCAGCTGCCAAGTATGGGTTACTAATTTTTGGAATATTACTATGCCATAATAAATCTTCGTATGTTGCGTAGTTTGTGCATCCTTTTTCAATTTCCATCCAATCTGTTTTATCTTTCCCTGAGTATTGTCTGAGTGTTGATGCTAATTTGGTAGCTTTGTAGAATAAGTTCAAGTATGGGAGAGAAAGTCCACTGTTGGTGGGATGAGCTCTAAGCGTTGTGAATCTGACTCTCATTTTTTTATAGTGCCATACAAAGGCATTCAGACTATTTTGCCATTTTTGGATTTTGTTATTTTGTATATGAACTGGTAAAGTTCTAAAATAAAAAAGATATTTTGCTAAAACAAAATTTCTTATTGTTTGTATTCTGTCTAGCCAATTTTTTAAGTAGCTCAGTTGCTTTGTCGTGGTTAAGGCATACATTCTTAAAACATGTAGGGGTAGGCAAACAGTGTCACATTGCTGAATTAATTTTACCAAGCTCCTATAAATACCAAGGTACTCTTCAGATATGTGAGAATTTCTAACTACAGGTACACAATTCTAAAAAAAATAAATAAGAAAAAACAGGAGAATGGAAGAAATAAGTAGGAGAAAGGTATATGATATATGTTAAAGAACATCTACCTCACCGTTATTGATCTACCCAGAATATTCACTACATAAAGAATTAGTCTGTTGCATCCAAATAGTTCTCTAAATTAAAAAAAACCTCATGAAGTAACTGAAAAAAGCATGTAAGGACTAACATTTTATATGACATTTTCCTTTCATTTTTTTTTCAAGTGTCTCGAACCAATTCATCAAGTGTGTGATGGTACATGAAAGCTACATCGTATCATCTAGTCCAGGGTCCCCCAACATGGTACCTGTGGGCACCACGGTGCCTGCTGACACCTTTCTTGGTGCCCACCAAGTGCTTTTAAGAAGTTGGTGGGGCTAGACGGGGCTTCTGCCCAGCAGGGCTTCTGACTGGCTGTGCAGATTTCAAGGCATCTTAAACATAATTCGTACCTGAAATGTTGAAGCATTACCATTAGTAATATATAACGTCACTCCCTGATATTTTGTGGTTGGCTTCACCTCCCTTGGCAGCCATTTTGTGATTAGCTCCACTTTTGGTGGCAGCCATTTTATGACTGTGCCCACTGTCATGTGTCAGAATTCTCAAGATGCCCACAGGCTCGAAAAGGTTGTGGACTCCTATACTAGTATTTATTACTTTTGAGCTAAAGGGAAAAAAGAAAAATATCTTCAATTGTTAGGGTTGCCAAGTCTGGGTTTAGAAATACCTGGAGACTTTGGGGGTGGAGCCCGGAGAAGGAGGGGTTTGGGGAGGGGAGGGGCCTCAGCATAGTACAACGCCATAGAGTTGACCCTTCAAAGCAGCTATTTTCTACAGGGGAGCTGATTTCTGTCAGCTGGAGATCAGTTGTAAAAGCGGGAGATCCCCAGGCCACACCTGGAGGCTGGCAACCCTATCAGTTATTTACATGTGACAACATACTGCCATGCAGTGACCCTGGGATCCTGCTTTTCTGATGGAGAGACAGGTTAATGCAGCAGCTTGGCATGGAAATTGGCTCCTAAACTGGACCCAGCTGACCTGGGCATTACACACAGCGTGGTCACCAAAATCATAATGGGCTCTTGAAGATAGACTACTGTAATGTGCTGTACATGAGACAGTCCCTCATGACAACCTGCAGGTTTTAGCTAGTGCACCATGCTGTTGCTGGCTGGAGCAGTCTTAGCTAATGGGTGACTGGGAAAGCTGCTACAGGCTCCATGGTTGAGGGGTTCCCTGATTACCAACAGCCCTGCTTCCCCAAATAAAAGGGGGGAAGAAGAAGACCATATACCATGCACACATGCACCCTATCCAGGGCCAGGGCAGCTGGCTCTGCAGTGGCCACTAACACCTGCCTCAGCTGGAGCTTGAATAGCTGGCTCTGCAGTGGCAGTCATTCATGCTTGCCCCGCATGGGGCTCAGGCAGCTGGTTTCTGGCAGCAGCTCCTTGTGCCCACCCAGGCCAGGGCTTGGATGGCCAGTTCTGTCACAGTGACCACTTGTACTTGCCCCATCCAAGGCTCAGGCAGCCTGCTCATGGTGGTGGCAGCTTGCAGCTCCCCTGTCTGGGACTTGGGTGGCCTGCTTCCGGCAACAGTGGCAGCTCCCACCTGCATGAGGCATGAGGGTAGCCCCAGCAGGGGGTAGGAGTGATTCTAAAGCCCCATCCTGGATTTTTGCCCATGTTTTAGAAATTACCAACTCTCATGGCTGGTCTGCTATCTGGGACAAGAAGTTGCAAGTAGATAAATAGGTACTGCTTTGCTGGGAAGGTAACAGTGTTCCGAACCCCTCAGCATTTAGTCATGCTGGCCACATGACCCCGGAAAAGTCTTCGGACGGCACTGGCTCTTCGGCTTGGAAACGGAAATGAGCACCACCCCCTAGAGTCAGATCCAGCTGGCTTTCAAGCTAGGGAAACCTTTACCTTTATCTTGGTGCAAGAACAGCTTAGGGTGCCAGCATGCAGGCAAATTAAATAGTTTGCCAGTGCCAGAGCATTTGCAGCAGTGGCTTGCATATTGTGGAACAGGCTTTTATGAGTATGCCAGCACTGCCCTCAAGTTACTATAAGGACAAGTTACCTAGAAGGGTCTTTCCAGTTGACAGGTAGCTGCTCTGAGGATGGATGTATCACAAGATCTTTGGTTGTTCGGATCAGTTTTAATTGATGTGTGTGCAGTTTTAATTGTTATTTGTCTGTTAGGGAAAAGATGGGATCTGTGAAAAGTTCACAAGAGTTCAGAACATTCCAACCGTCAGCAAATACACCCATTCTCTGTCACTATCACAACAGCTTTGTTGGCTACCAGATGCTAGCCAAAAGCAATGCTGCTGATTGGGCTCCTGTGTTCCCTGTTTAACAAAAGAGCTATGATAGGACTGCCAATGTCCATGTGGAGCCTGGAGCTCTCCTGGAATGACAACAGATCTCCAGACTACAGAAATCAGTTCCCCTAAAGAAAATGGCTGCTTTGGCATTATACCCCCCTGAGGTCCATTTCTTACCCAAACGCCACCCTCCTCAGGCTCCACCCCCAAATCTCCAGGAGTTTATCCAGCCAGACTTGTCAGCCCCACGTAACAAGAGTTAGATCCCTTTCTGAACAGCATAAATATGGTGGGTCCTATTCTGATCCTTTGTCCCCACACTCAAACTCTTCCTCCTGCCTCCTGTTGAACCACATTGCTGACCTGCTCACTGCATTTTTATTTTGGGGACTGTCACAAGTACTAGAAGTGCTAAGTAGTAACCCCACTAAGCCTCGGAAGGCATAAGGAAAGACCTTCCATTTTCTACTAGCACAAACAAGCCAGCTATTTTATTCTCATGTGGTTGGTTTTTAAAAAAAAAAAAAAAAAGCAAAAGATGAGACACAGATTTTCTCCTGAAGAAGCAAATCATACAAGAATAATTGTTTCCAGCACAGATAATATGTTATCTATACAGAAAATAAACTTGGAATTTTCTTTCCCTCATTACATACTTCCATTCACATTCTTAATATTTTAGTTGGCATGCTGTGCTATTTGTAAGACTAACATTTGTTTAACATTTTCAACTTATCAACGATAAGTAAGGGGGGGGGGAAGCAAGAATTAGATTTTTTTTTAAAATCCCATCTACCATTCCACAGATGAAACAAGATATTTACATTCCTACTGCCCTCTGTTATCATCCACAAGATAACATTCCATGAACTTTTCTTTGCTGTGTATAATTTTATTTATGCAAAACAGGAATTTGCTTGATGGAAGGTAGAAGATAAAATTGCTATTTTATATGCTATATATTAACACAATATCACACTTTTATTAATTTGCAGACTTTGTAATGTGCTTTTCTCTACAAGAAGGATTTAAATGTCAATTAAAATCACAATGAGTATGATAATATTGTGTTAAAGGCGGCTATCAGAAATGCAGCCATTGTCATTGCTGTTTCCTTCTGGATTTAGAATGCATGATCAGCAACATCTGTCTGTTGTGCCCCAGTTGTCTACATCCCGTTCCCCCCCTTTACTGTGTGTTTCTTTGATACCTGTGATACCAGTCCTTTTGATCTGAGCTGGTTTCAAACCAGATTTCCTGTTGTCTGATAGCTCTGTTGTGCACGCAAGCTGTCAGGCAGGTCTGACTGGTCTCTTGTTTTATTTGTACCTCTCTCCCTCTCCCACAGTGACTTCTCAGAACTGTGTCTTCTTTATAAAACTTTCAAAGAATGAGGCCTCTGTACTTCAGCCTTTTTCTGTGCTTTGGGGAAGGGGTTAACTGAAAATAGAGAGGAGGATGGCAGTGAACTACATATCCCAGCAGGCTCCTCAGTGTTTGTGCGCATGCTCAAAGGACAAGCTTTTTAAAAAAAAAATGGCTGACAGCCCCATGAACTACATATCCCAGCAGGCTCATCAACACTTGTGTGCATGCTCAAAGGACAAACTAAACAAAAATGGCTGGTGACCCCATTTCCTGGCTGCTGTATCTGATTGCTCAAGGACAGGGTGAAACAGCATTGAAGGGGTGAGTCTGATGACAATTCCCTGTTACAAAAAAACCCTGGATCATTTAGAGGTGGGGTCACACTGGATCAAACTGTACATCTGACTGCAGCCAAAGTTTAACTAAAAATAGTATATACCTCTACCAGGTCAATACAAGCCAAAACATGTTACAGAGAAGACTGGAGAAACAGAGTTCATTCCAATCTAGTGTGGTTACAACACAACCATCCCGTAACACCTCAAAAACTCAAACAGCCAGCATGGCTATCGCTGTTGACTTCATCAGGTACTTATTTATAGATAAGTAGATAGATGGCAAACATCTAGCATGAGATTCAAATCCACAACCTCCTGAGGGTTTCATACTTGACTGCCACTGCTCTCCTATATGGAAGCTCAATTTGAAAATAGCTGTTTGTTTGTTTTTTTGCATTGGCAGTAAAATTATTGTCCAACACATTGGCCCTTCAGTATGCCTTGTTGGCAAAGCTATACTTATAACCCGGGCTCTTTTTGTAGAAAAAGCCCAGCAGGACGTCATTAGCATATTTGGCCACACCCCTGACAGCACAGCTCATTAGCATATTAGGCCACACCCCATCTTACCAGAAGTGTGGTCATCCAGTCACACCCACCTTTTGCTTCTTATTCTGTTTACCTTGTTTGTTGTCAAAACGGTTTTGACAAAACCAATAAAAACATTATTTTTTGTCCCATCTATACAAAATCTTGACTGAACCAATATTTTATGACCAACAATTATTCCCACACTGGATTGGAATCAATTCCTAAAGGTTAGGTTCCCATGGAAATCAGCTTGCCTTCCTGCAGAACTAGTACACTGAATATGAATTTTTAGGGTTGCCAACCTACAAGTGGAGTCTGGAGATCTCCTGCAATTACAACTGAGCTTCACACTACAGAGATCAGGTCAATGGCTGCTTTGGGAAGTGGAGTCCATGGCATTATGCTTTGCTTAGGTCCCTCCTTCCCCCAAACCCCACCCTCCTCAGGTTCCACTCCAAAATCTCCAGTGATTTCCTCAACCTGGAGTTGGCAACCCTAGTTCACTGGTAGAACAACCCTAGGTTTGTGAATGCACTGGATGGGAGTGGTTTGTGGACTATTTTATTCAAGGTACAAATTTTTATTCAAGGTATAAGATTTCATGTGCCACCCACACTTCTTCAAATGGAACCACACTTCTTCAGATGGAAGAAGTGTGCATGCACACAAAAGCTTATACCTTGGATCAGGGGTCACTTCGTAGAAAAAGAGGTGCAGGAGCTCATTAGCATAACTCAGTAGCATAATTTATTTGCATATGCTACACCACCTGACATCACCGGAAGTATGTCAGAAGGCGAGAGAGAGAGAGTGAGAGAGAGCTGGGAGAGAGGGGACAGTTACTAATCCAAGCCTCAGAAATACCACTATTCTGGGAGGATAGCTTCAGTGGTGGCTGAAGCCTTCAGAAGGCTGGTTGGAGGAACAAGGACCTTTCCAGGGGACAGGGTCATTTTGCTGCAGCCATGACACAAGCAGGCATTCCCCCGTCAGGGGGTGGGGCTGGCACCAACTCCCGGAGCTGAGCTCCCCTGAGCTCCTGCTCGAAATGACCCCTGCCTTGGATGAAACTTTGGACTCCAATTTTGTTCTGCTGCTTCAGACCAACATGGCTACCCACCTGAATTATTACACTATAATACTTTTTACAAGCAATTATGGACCAGTGGAGTGGTTACCATGCAGAGTCTGCCCCACAGGTAAAATGATCCCGTGAACAGGTGGGCTTTACCACATCAAATTATCACTACCATCACAAGCTCACCAATTGTTAGAAGTCAACTCCTCAGAATCAGAAATCTCTCTTATTAGGAGGTTTAAGAACATCAACCCTGCTGGCCCATTAAAGGCAGATGTCAGCCCAGTGGCAGGAGAAGAGGGACAATCATCTTCTTCAGAAACTCTGCCCACTTTTTAAATTTCACAAGACAGGCAATCTCCAAAGTGCTGCTGACCATGCTCATTTTTAGTTACAACTCTGTTTCTCTGCAGATGTCCCCCAAAGTCACCCATGCAACAGTCAAGTGTTCTGCCAACACACACAACAATGAAGCTACTTTTTCAGATGTTCTCTCTTGCATGGCAGTTAGCACCAAACCACTTTAATACAGACTTTAGACACACATATATTTGCAACAAGACAGAACAATAAACTAGTTACACTCAGGCTTCTAACTTACTTTTCTTAAACAGAAGATGCCATGAGAAAACTAAAGAGATTCTCAAAAATTAAAGATATTGTCAAAACCAGCATTTCCTGGGCTCTTTGCTTTTTTACATCCCTCCCCTTTTCTAACAATTTTTTTTACAAAAACACAAAGAATGAAATGAAACAAGAAAGAAAGAGAGAGAGAGAGAGAGAAAGGAAGGAAGGAAGGAAGGGAGGGAGGGAGGGAGGGATAGAGAGAAAGGGAGGGAGGGTGGGAGGAAAAAAGAGAGAAAGGAAGAAAGGTAGGAAGAAGGAAAAAAGGAAGGAAAAAAGAAAGAAAGAAAGAGAGTGAGAAAAGAAAGAGGGAGGGAGGGGGGAAGGAAGAAAGAAAGGAAAGAAAGAAAGAATGAAAGAAAGAAAGAAAGAAAGAAAGAAAGAAAGAAAGATGGGTACAGAGAGAGAGAGATTAAAGGAAGGAAGGAAGGAAGGGAGAGAGAGAGAGAGAGAAGGAAAAGAGATAAGGGGGAGGCACATACCAAAGCAGGAAAGAGCGTAGGTGCAGCGACGCGACGTCGGCAAGCCAAATGCAGAGAGCCCAGGCCTTTCAGTGCAAAGAGCCCAGGACTGGTACTCAATCTCCAGGTGGGGCTTTTTCCTGCCAGCTCTCTGCACTTAAAGGCAAAGCTCCCTTTGAGTGCAAAGAGCCCAGGCCTGGTGCTCAATCTCCGGGTGGGGCTTTTTCCTGCCGGCTCTCTGCACTTAAAGGGAAAGCTCCCTTTGAGTGCAAAGAGCCCAGGCCCGGAGGGGTGGGTGGGCTTGGACGCCAGCCGGAATGCCGTTCCAGTGTGTTCCGACCAAAAAAGAGCCCTGCTTATAACAGTTTCAGTGGTGCTTCCTTGTGAAGGGTATCATTTTCAGCCAGCCTCAAAGCTCTAATAAGTTAGAGTGCCATGCCATGGAAGACGAAAAGCAAACTGTTGCTGAATAGTTTTGTTACTACATTCATGTAGCCCCACAGTAACAACAGCTTGTTCTTATAATAGGCCCTTTTATAACTCTGCTGTAATCATTGTTACTTCTGAGGACTGGGGGGGGGGGGGGAGTGATATTTTCTATCTGCAAACACAAAGGATGATTCTCAAAAAACATGACTGATGAGTGATGGATCTGTGTTTTCCTTTAGCTCATTTTCTTCCCCCCATTATATAACAGTACTTTACCTTAGTCTCCTTTTTAAAAAATTTAGATGCCTTCTTCTAAGAAACCATCAACTCAAATTTTGCTGCCTGTCAGTTGGAAACTGTTGAATTTTGTTTAAAAATCCACTTGTACCCATATAGGTAAAAGACTGCTGTTGTAAAAATGACATTAAATAATTGGTATTATATTTTCAGACATGAAATTTAATGGATGCATTCAACAATTGCTTGGCTATATGTTTCTCAATGCGAAAAACCACATTATATATATTGGTTGTGACTTTGAGGGTGCTTTGATGAGGATTTTCACTGTAACAGTTCTCACTGATAAAAAGAATAGCTACTTTTTAATAAAGGCTTATCTCTTTGGCAGTGCAAATGTCTGAGGCAAAAACAGCAAATGGAGAGCCATTTTATGGACAGCATTGTCCCACACATACATCCCTTCACTGGATCACTGCCGATGTCATCATTCATTCTGATAACACTACAACAGGAATGGGTGGTTGTATAATAACTAATTAATGAATTATGATCAATCGTTAACTAATCAGAATGAAATAATTCCCAACATACAACAACATAGGAAGTGTTTTATCTAACCGTTATTCTAGTGCTTCGCTGTCTGCTTTCAATTTCCTATGAAATTAAGGAGGAAAGTGACTTAGCAGATATATGTGTCTGACAGGCACTGTCCAACAACTAATCTTCCCACAAAAAGTATCATGCTAATTGCATCTCTGTGCATAGGGTTCCTATTTTACACAAATCCAGAGGTTCCCTATGTGATGTTTGTAAGGACTATAGCACCTGCTAACCCCTTTCCTGATGCCCACTGTTTTTAGAAAGTGAGTGGGGCCAGGTCAGGCTTTGACCAGCAGGGCTTCTGAATAGCTGCACTTTTTTTAAATTGCTTTGGCAGAAGCTGCTAGCACAGCACAAGGACCTTTATACTGTGAATGAAGGTAAGGCATGGCAGCCATTTTGTGGCTGGCTCCACCTCCTGAGGCAGCCATTTTGTGGCTGCATCCACCACACTGTGTCAGAATTCCAAGGTGACTTAAGACTCAAAAGGTTGAGCCTTCCTGCACTAATCATTGTAACATCTCAGTCTTTCTATCTATGGCTACTATGGCTTGGTGGAAATAAAAAAAAACACTACTAATAAAGAACTAATAGAGAACTCACAGCAGTATGAAAAAACTGAACCAACATTAAGCTCTGTAACTTTATAATGCCTCTGGTTTCCATTTCTCTCATTGTCAAACTGCTCTTTAAATTCTATCTCTGCTCCTCTTGGGGCATCAAGAGACTATTCAAGGCAGGTGGGTGGTAGGAGAGATGGTATTGCTGAAGTGCAAACTGCAGAGAAGAGAACAAGTCCAAGAACACATACGTTATTCATGCATTATGACTTTTTCTGGATTCTGGCCAGCGTTAAGAAATAAGCAAAGGACTCACTGTTGCCTAATAATTAATTCAAATCCATCTTTCTCTTGCTAATCATTTTGTCTGTGGTATTCTGGTTGCTTCAGTGAGTCATTCACATGGGAGCCAAATAAAGATAAATATTTTAAATATGTAATCAGAATTAGAAAGTCCCCCCACCACCCGCACATCACATTTTCAGACTTTACATTGCATTTTACATGTAACTGACCAGAATTAAAATTGATATTCTACAGATGAACATCATTTCCACTATACTTATGAATCCATATGGTTGCTCATTGGGTTTGATCCAGTGAGTTCTGCCAAACAAGAAGAAAAATGTGCCAACGAGTCACAATCAACTCATGGCAACCCCATCCACAGGTCATTCCAGGAAAAGAGCAGAGGTGGTTTGCCATTGCCTTCCTCTGCACAGCAACCTTGGAGGCCTCTTGTCTGACCCTGGCCAACCCTGCTTAGTTCCCAAACCCTGATGAGCCTGGGCTAAAATGGACTAGGAGGCAATTTTTACCAATCCTTTCCTTCTAAAGACTCCTAGTTTGTCCCTCTTGGTGTTCCTTAGGGTCCCCTGTATCACAAAAGTCAGCATTTCAGGGAGTGTTTGGGGCAGCGGAAGGATGGAGGAAATGAGAAAATTCCATTTTGCAGACATAAATCATTCACCCGGAAAAAAAAAATGCCATTGGCTCCAAACCAGTGTGTGGTGTTGTACCTTAGTCTGAAGTATATTCCTCCAACATAAGAAGCTTTTTTCTTCTGAGAACATGTATTGTCACATGGAGCACTAAACAGAATTTGAGGATCAGCACATGGCTGACAAAACTGGCTGTTTTGTACATACCAAAATTATGAGCTTATTAGGTTTGATCTATATATTATGTACATGATGTGGTTGCTGCTTCTTGGTATTTACATCACACACCACTCAGGTAACAGATGAAAAAGTGAAATTACCCTGAAGGAATGGCTCAGTTTGGGGAAAAGGATCCTCATATTAACAACACTAGCATGAAGGGAAGTTTGTGAGAAATTCCTGCACTAATGCTAAATTTCCAGCAGTTCCTCCCTCCTTGCACCCAGTGTTGTCCCCAAATACCCTGTGTTGTCCACCAGCTTCAAAGAGCTGTATTTTGGGGGATACACTGGGATGATATGGGAAGGGGAAAACAGGAAAGTTCCATTCCACAAAAGCAGCTATGTTCACCTGTGTACAGGATCCAGCCTATTTGATGAACCTTTCGAATGAGAATATTCATTTTATGGTTCCTCTGTTTTTTAAAATCATATTACACTATAAAAAATGGCTCCTCAAAGATATACTTCACTCACTTCTTCCATTATATAAGTAACCCAGTCCTATTGCATACATTTGCCCTACTGCTGAAAAGTTTGTGTTTTAACTAATTAATTTATTTAAAATATTTTGTCCCATCTTTCCACAATGCCCAAAGCATCTTACGAAATATAAACATATTGATAAAGGAATGGTTAAAATATATGTACCGAGCTAAAACTTCAAGTACATCAGGTACTTATCAAGTACATCAGGTTAAAACTACAACTCCTGCAGCAATTTTACCCCCAGCTGCCAATCAGAGACATACATTAGTTGTTTCAATTTTAACAGTGATCAAAGAGTTTCTGTAGCCAGTTGCTTCCTGGTTGTCTCTAGTTTCAAAATTCCTAAAGAATATATATGAAAGTTTTGAAATCCTAGCAATGCACAAGTGATTTCATTATGCGTCAAACTGTTATGCTGTTATAAGAAATATTCTATTTATTTATAATAAACCAGTAAGGGTGATACTCATTTGTAATTTATGAGAAAGCAAAGCATTTATCAGAAATACAAAGTAAAAATCTTCTGTTTAGTGGCATTTAAAAACTAGCAAAAAGAATAGCAAAAGGAAATAAATAGATCCCTGTCACATAGCAAATGGATATATGTTATCTTTAGATTCACATTGCACAGTACAGATACCTAAAATCAATTAAAGACATCAAGAATTCACCTTTAATAATATTGCTAGCTTCATTCTTCTATTTATTTATTGTTTCATTTATAGCTCACCTTTCCTGCTGGGATTCCAAGGCAGATTACAAAACATAAAAACAATGCAACAAGACAAGCATAAGACATCCAGTCAGGGGCATCCGAGGTTTTTTCCCCCACAGGGGGCCACATGAAACTCATCCATCTGCCTACAGCACCACTGCCTCCAATAGCCAGGCTCATGCTGCAGAGGTGCCTTGGGTTCCTGCTCTTCCACCACAGCAGCACCTTTGCAGGGATCTGTGATCTCTGCCCCCCCACCTACAGTTCACCCTGCCTGCTACCTTTTTCTGCCACTCTCCTCCCTCACCTGTACCCCTACCTACTACTCTTCCTGCCTGCTTGTCTGACTTAATTGTGAATTAAATGCACTGGGGGTCTTTATTCAATCCCATTTTCCTTTTGTCGTAAAAGTACTGGTGGGTAGGTGGTTTCATTAGGAAAAATAATTTTTGCTAAAAATCTCAGGTGGGTTGCACCCCAATGTTAGGGAGGCCACGTTTGGCCTATAGGCCACACGTTGGAAGCCTTAGAAATTAGCAGTGCAGCAGGACTAGGACTACACGGTTAGAAGGCAGTACAGACAAAAGCAACCCAGTCTAAGACATGCCATACTTCAAATGGAAAAAAATGGATTACAAAAGTAGAAGACAAGGCAATAAAATCAAAACAATCCATTCTATAAACAGTACAACCGACTACTACCCTATATACTAATATAAACATCCTCCTGAACCATTCCATTGTTCTCCTGCCCTGATTCCTTCAAAATACCTCCTGGATACTTCTGTTTTACATAACCTGTGGAATGATGTAAGTGTGGGAGTCTTCCTGACCTCCCCAGACAGGCCATTTGACAAGGTGGGGGCCCCAACAGAGAGAGCTCAGGTGCAGGCCACTGTTGTTTTTACCCATGTGCAGGATAGAACCTTCAGCAGACTTTGCTCAGATAAGCAAAGCTGCCATGACAAAACACAGCAGGAGATGTGGCCCTGCAGATGCGAGTCTAAGGCCATGACAAGCATTGTAGCTGATAACCAGTACCTTGAGCTGATCAGTAACCAATGGAATGACTGTAGAACAGGTGTAATATGAATACTTCACCTATTTCCAGGTTACAGCCAATCAGTGGCATTCTGTACCAGCTGGAGATTCTGTGTTGATTTCACAGGCAGTTTATAGGGCCGCTTAATTTCATGGCATGTCTCTTAGCCTACCTCGTCACCAAATTCCTATTTTTGAAAAGCTTTTTCCCTTTAAAAAGGCACTTATTCATCTGTCACACAAAGAAAATTGCCTAAGTATCTAAAAGGCAGCATGGAACCACTTGCCTAGTTCTTGTAAAGCCTCGCCTGTAACTTTCTTTTATAAAAGCCAGAGTCCCTAACCCCAGAGACCACATCAAGTAAGCCTAGTGGTATTCTGAAGTGTATATTGCCATGGTAACAAAAGATAAAACAATATGCCCATAAATTTCAGGTTATAAAAATATATGAGAATAAATATGAAAGGCCTCAAATATGTATTTGAGGGAGGGAAAATGAAGCCCTGAGTGGAGGTTGATCTTCTGTCTGTTTTCTTAGAAAAAAGTCCCATGAGTTCAGTGAGGCTTTCTGCCAAGTCTGTTCAATCTTAGCCAAAGTTCAATCACATTAAACAGGTAAACCGTCATCAAAATTCCAAGGATTTCTTCAAACACCCTGAAGTAGCATTCAGACCTCTGATGTTTGTTTACAGGATGCCTATTTTTTAAAGACCATGTGTACTCTTGGATTCCTAACCAACTTTTTTAACTTTCTTAAAGAAAAAATTTGTCATAGAACTTACGGCTTGTTTTTGAAGCAATTAAAGATAATAATACACCCTAGATATTCTTTGGATATTTTTCAGGCCCAAGTACAGCAGATCATTCTTACATGCCAGTTCAAACTAATCAACCATGCCTCAGTGGGTGCTCTTTTCCCAGCCTCCCACCGTGTGTGTGTGTGTGTGTGTGTGTTTCACCTTCAACAAGGGATGCTACCTGATATTTCTGCTGGAGTGAGCATTTCAGCATGCCTGAATATTGGGGAGGGCAGTGTTACGGCACTCTAAGTATGTACAGATGTTATCTCCTTGAATGAGATAACTCTTTGCCTTAACCTGGGAGCTGCCTTTTGACCCCTCCTCTCCTTCTTTGTCCTCTCACTCTCTACAAGTGGCCTTCGATGGAGACATATATCTTTGCAGGTCTCTCCTGTAAAGACAATGCCCTCATGCTCCCCCACACATGAGGCCAGACAAACTGGCCATTTGTGACAGGGAAAATACTCTTTAGATTACTTTCTCATCTTTCAACTGGATGTAAACTGAATCTACTTGAATAAATGTAAGTTTACATTTTTTTGCAATCTACTTCTTGGGAGATTTATTTATTTTCTGCATTCAGTATCATGCTTCTATGACTGGGCAAACTCTGCTATATTAACCAAATATTCCAATACTTTCATGCTATTTAATTCATCTTGTGGTTACATTATTCATTTGAACCAGAATGGAAATGCCCCTTTATACTGCTCAGCAAACTGCCGATCTAACCATTATATTAAATTAGATCTTTTCCCTCTTTTTCTTAAATCCTGTATTTTAGCTCATTATAAGCTTTGGGAAAGAACAAAATGAACCCAACATCAACAATCACAATGTTTGTTTTCCCCTGCTTTAATTTGGAATTCTTAGCAATAAAGATGTCCTCATTCTTGGTTTCAACCACACATATAATGTATATGTCAAACTATCCTTTATGAATTAACGCCAACCCAATTTAACCTAGAATAAACAGACATGGCGTTTACTGCTTTCCATTAATTTTCTGCTCCTCTTTCTGTTTTCCTTTTATTAGTTCCAGGTCTCTGCTGGCCTCGTGCTGCATCATTCTAGTTATCACTCCTTTCATTTATTTTATTTGTCCTCCTTTACTTCTTCTGCTATAGCCAGTTTGGTGTAGTGGTCAAGTGCACAGACTCTAATCTGGGAGAACTGGGTTTGATGCCTCACTCCTATACTTGACCTGCTGGATGACCTGGGGCAAGCCATAGCTCTGTCACAGCTGTTCTTGAAAAAGTTTCTGTCATAGCTCTCTCAGCCCCACCAGACAGGGTGTCTGTTGTGGGGTGGGGAAGGGAAAGGAGTGTGTAAGCCACTCTGAGACTCCCTTGGGTAGTGAAGGGCGGGGTATAAATCCAATCTCTTCTTCTTCTTCTTCTATATATATATCTTGCTTCCATTTTCTGTTCTCAGCTTTGCCTCTTGGAACACTTCCCCAAATTTTTATATCCCTTTGAATGAGAGTGACTAGTGTCAGACTAGGACCAAGGGCTGGAAGACCAAACAATACAAAAAAGATCTCATGCAGATCTCTTGCAGTTCCACAGGGCCTGCAAGATGGAGCTCTTCCACCAGGCCTTCAATTAGGAGCTGCCACCGTCCACTATCATCGTCCACTATCAATGCTTACCATCATTACCATTGCCTGCAACATCTGCGATGTGAGTGGCCCTGAATACAGCCCGGGCCGGGAGGCCACTGAAGGCTGGACTCTGATCCTGATACTGGTTCAAAGGGAAATCACCAGGTGCCATCGGAATGCTGATTATCATCAACATTACGAGCATTCATTTGTAGATGTTTTATTACTGCTGTAATTTGAAATGTATTTTAAACTGTTTTAAATTTTAAACTGTTTTAAATTGTTATTTTGTCTAGGCACTATGTGTGCCATTTGTAAGCCACCCTGAGCCCGTTAGCAGGGAGGGCGGGGTAAAAATGTGAATAAATAGATAGATAGATAGATGATTGATAGATAGATAGATAGATAGATAGATAGATAGATAGATAGATAGATAATAAAAGGACAATGAGTCAATAAAGATATATTTGCAAAAAAATTACTATCACAGTTGTGTTTCTGTAGAAAAATATCTTCTTTTATTGCTCACATACAACGGATGTTGGGCAATATCAACTACCCGTTTCACATAGATTGCTTTGTCAGAGTGTGTGGCATTAGCAATTCTTATCAACTCATCCACTCTAGAAATAAACATCCAATGCTGACTCTCTCCAGGTGATGCCTCAGTATTTGAGGAAGAACTCTATGGTAGAAGCCGGTTTTATCATAGAGTTTTTGCCCAAATACCAGACCGTCACCTGAACATTGCTGGTGTGATGACTTCACTTCTTGTGTGATGCTGGTAATGAGGCCTGGACCTTTCTCTTTCTCCAGGTAATTTCCCTGCCAGCCAGCTGATTGACAGCTGGAGGGCAGGGCCTGGTGGTGGGGGACCCCTGCTTCCACTGGGGCTCTGACAACCCTATTAGGACCAAATCCTCACTCAAGCTGTGTAATGTTTCTGTGTCCATAGATAATGGCTTACTGAAAGAGAAATAGCTGAAGACAACATTAATATAAACATCTTGTACAGCAGCCTGTTGTCAGCTAATGCTGACATCTCCTGCCCGGGAGGCGGGATGGATGGACCTTCTATGTCAGCATTGTGGAATGTGATGTTATACTTATCCTAGCCAGGCTTATCGCTCTTCCTAATGTTTTGACCTTGAGAGACTGTGAGTACCAGGCCATGCATCTTTTCTCCTGCCTAGCTGTAAGGCTTCCCACGTTTTCCTTGGGAACAAAAACCCAGTATTTTAAGCATCTTTTTCTTGATATGTTGACTGGTTACATTACACTGCCTGACTTCTCTTGAATTCTGTATAACTGTACTGGGTCTCCTGTGTCCGCCATTACTAACACAAGAAGTGCAGATGACCACTGCAGACCTTTCTCAATAAAGCTTTCCTGTTTAAGGACACTTTTTGCTGACTGACTCTATAGGACTCTCACACCTGTCAGCCTTGTTCTAGAAGGTCTTATGATCTTATGGCAAGTCCACAGACCAGCAGTTTCCCATTAAATATAAGGGAATGCCTCCAAACTATAAGTTTTATCACTACAGCCATGAAGTGCACTGGGTGAACTGGGGCCAATCACTCTCTCAGCCTAATTAGCTCACAGAGATGTTTTGAGGACAAAATGGAGTCGAGGACCGTGTTTGCTGCCCTGAGCTCCTTGCAGAAAGGGAAGGATAGAAATAGGATAGATGTTTGGATAATTTGTGCCTCCTTTCTCCCATGTAACCAGGTTATTTATTTATTTGATTTCTTTTTTTATACTTAATAAACCATTTTAGTTTCAGCATAAATCTACTGACTTGTGTTCCCTAACTGGGTAAAGTTTGAGATTCAAGGGAGAGTGAATGCAGTTCCACCTGTGGAACGTCATTCTTCTGCTTTCTCTTTTCTGGTCCAGCCCAATGCAGTCTGTAAAATTCACTCCTGAGGCCAAATAGTCTGGAATTAGGCTTGCAAAATTCCAGGAGATTTGGAGGTGGAGCCTGAGGATGGTGGAGTTTATAATGCCATAGAACCTGCCCTCCAAAGTTGCCATTTTCTCCAGGGAAACTGATCCCTGTAGTCTGGAGATCAGTTGTAATTGCGGGAGATCTCCATGTCCCACCTCGAGATTGGCAACTCTATGTGGGATACAAGAATGGGTGATTGGTGGGACTTTCCTCCTTCCCTGGGTGGCAGGATCCTTCTGCTTCAAGGTTTGGTTCCGTGCCAGTGTTTTGAATGTAGGCTTTGTAACCCCTGAAGCTGAACATACACCATTAAATACCAGCTCACTAAAGGCTGAATATACCTGGTTTTGAAGCCTGTAAGCCACAGAGGGTAACTGTTAAGAGGCAGGTCACAATACAGCAGCCCAACACTTTCACTGCAAAAAATATTAAACTTTGATATTCTGCCAAATTTTAAGAGATAGTTTGCTTCAGCAATCCAGTTACTCAAAGAAAAGACACACTTGTTTTTCCCCTGGCCAAACACTGAAGCCGAAAACCTTGATGCCCAGATAAAACCCCTGCTCCTTTAGCTCCAGTTTCCTGTAATCCAAGCAAAGAGGTCTCAATCCAGCTATCTAACATTTCATAGCTTCTCCCCAGACCCAGCTCCTCCCGGGAAACAAACCTTTAAGCATGTCTGCTCAATGTCTTTCTGCATGACTCTCCAGCTAAACTCTCCAAGAGAGATTTCAAAACATTTTTAATCAAAGATTGTGGGCCAGCTGCCAATCCTTTTTTATCGGGGGCCTGCCGTATTCTTTATCATGAGGCTTTGGTTAGTCTCAAAAGTTTCACCCAAATGTATTATTACTTAGCGCATATCCATTTTTTACCCTTAATGAACTCGTAACCACAGGCCAAGAATTCAAAACTGTCTAATGTTCCATTAACCCCAGGAGGCCTTTGGGGTTTGTGCAGTATTCCCCCGAGCTGCAGCAAGAAGTTTGATTTGAAACTTTTATAAGCAGTGTCCACTAAGGTGTGTGTGTGTGTGTGACCATTATTGGAAAAAAGAGGGTACAGGGAGAGTGAATTTTGGTAAGCAGGGCTTGGAGGAGATAGACATCCTATTTTTCAATGACTGTTTCTGAAACAAGTTGTGTTTCAAGTGAGTGCTGGAACTGCATCTACTTCTGGTTCTCCTAAGACAGGTACAAGCACAGGATTCGTCATTTACTTTTCCCTAATGTTCCTGATCTAGACAGGTAAGACAGCCCAAGCTAGCCCAATCTCATCAGAGCTTGGAAGCTAAGCAGGGTTAGCCCTGACTAGTTTTTGGATGGGAGAACTCCAAGGAATAGTATGGTCCTGATGCAGAAGCAGGCAATGGCAAACAATCTCTTGCCTTGAAAAGCCACAGGGTCATCATACGTCAGCTGTAAGTTGACGTCAAAAAAAATGTGGAAAATGAGTTAATATCTTGAGGTTGCCAGATCCTTACTGCACTCTGGTGGGGGGCTCCAGTCTTCTTCCTGGAGTCTCCCAGCACGCACCATGATGACATCACCTGGAAGTGATGTCATCACACAGGGCACATCATGCAGAGGATGTTCTAGCATTCGGGAAAATTCTATGGTTACCATAGAATTCCCCCCCCCATGATAGAGCATCCCCCACACATTGTGCCAGGCATGTTGGGCATGGATGGGACTGCTCGGGGACAGAGCTCCCACTTGCTGTCCTTCTGGGCAGTGGTGGACTGGGGATCCTGAAAGCAAGGGAACCCCCATCAAGGGGATGGCAACCAGTGTTCCCTCTAAGCTGAGTTAGTGTGAGCTAGCTCACAGTTCTTTAGCCTCTGGCTCACATATTTTTGTCTCAGCTCAGAAAGGATGGCTCCAGAGTAAACTGATTTATGCAGCAGCCAAATCATTTGCTCACAACTTTAATGCCAGTAGCTCACAAAGTAGAATTTTTGCTCACAAGACTCCACAGCTTAGAGGGAACATTGATGGCAACCCTATAATATCAGGATTGGACATGCTGGGTGGTAGAGCTTTGAGACAGGCAGCTATCCCTATTATAATATGTCCAGCCTAGAGGAGAGTTTGGTGCTTCAGGCAAACATTCTAGATTTTCAGTAATTTCTAGCTGCCCATTGGAATGGCACAGGCACAACATATATTGTTTTCTTTTTCCCAGTATGGCAGACAAGTTTACATATGTGTAGTGGGCAAAAGCATCCTGATTATCTGCACCAACTTTTGAAGACATGCTCTTGCATATATGTAATATGTAATTGCTTAGCTTTTTAGTAGCTCCAAATGACAAGAGAGAAGATATTTTGTCCCTGAGGAATGACCTCACATGGGCTGAAACAAATAGCTAGTATGGGTCTGCTGCATCTCTGCAAGCCCTACAGCTCCCTTGTTCCCCTACAGAAAAACTACACTAACTTCAGTCTTGTCAAACCACACACACTGTTCTAGCATTTTGATTCTGTACCGTTGTACTGCAGAATGCAGACAGAGTGAGGAGGAATACACCATCCCCAAAAGTAGGCTTGAACAAGCACACCTTAAGTATTATGCAAATATTTTAACAAACAGTCTTCTACACAAATTTCAGCCAATCCACACAGGTATTGTTAAAGTTGATGACAGAGTAGTCAGATGCAGGCCTGGAACCCCGGGAGACTTGGAGGGGGGATGGGGAAAAATGATGTCACTAATGCCTAGTATCTCACTCAGGGTCAATGGCCATAAAAATGAGGATGATTTCCAAGAGTGTCACCAATGTCACTTCCGGGTTCATGCAAGAAGTAACATCAAAGCTTCCACTCACCCAACCATCCCTGGTTCAGCTGGGCAGCAGCAGGGACTAGTGAGCATCAGCAGGAGCAAGAACAAATAAATGATAAGGCTATATAATTATGTGAATCAAATATGGCATTTTCTTGCAGGCATTTTGCAAAGTCTTTGATCAATCAGCTCTTATCTCCACAGTTCTAATAATTCAATCCTAAGTAACATCTCACCCTTCTGTTTATAACTGAACTATGTATCTGCATTTGTAAAATATTCTCACCTACACCCACTCACACAAGCTTCCCCTTCATTTCAATCTTTGAAACACTTTCATGCACAGAGGGGGCAAAGTGTAGAGCATGATCCCAGGATATCTGGGATTTACAAGGGCTCTACATGTGAACACATGGGCGTTTTGATTTTCTTCTGGCAAAAAACAAAAACAAAACATGGAGTGAAATAAATTCTAAAGCTGTCAGATACTTAATTTAATTTTATAATCTCCATTTGGAACAGTCCAATAAACTCACTTAATAACATTCATTTTTCACATGCTGGCACGTCTTCACTTCCAGAGAAAACTAATGGGCAGTGGAAACGCTGGTGCCCAGATCAGATCTTAAAAGAATAATACCATTAGGGAACACAATGAAGAAATGCAAAGTTCATAAATACTGCTTACAGAATTAATGGAGAGTGCCGCATTCACTTCATTAGAATAATCAATTCAACTTCTGGAAGATATTATTTCTGTTTTATGTTATGTGTTCGACATCATTTACATTTCATTGTAATGCTAAATATACACCCAGAGTAACCTGATACAATATACAGGGGCACTGCTAGGGAGCTCTAACAGAGATGTCCCTTCATTTTAGCTAATAACAGTTGCTCCTAATTTCGTTAAGCAAACATTCCTAAATTTTTGTGTTACATTTGGTATATGTAAAGCAATTTGTGGGCCTAATGCCTAGTGACAATATTAAACAGATCCAACTATCAACAGCCAAAATTTTCAAGGACTACAGAATAAAAGTAGGTCAGAACATAATAGTGACATTGAACTTTTCAACTGGGAATAATTAGGTTTTACATCCAGTGTTCAGTGACCTAGTCTGAAATGTAATAGAATCAAAAGAAGGGGTTGGCTTTATTTGTCGTTACTTCAGAGCTGTTTTCCCCATCCTTCCTTTTATTGCCTACACCTAAAGAATCCATAATTGTTAACTTATTGAGAAAGAAACAGCTTGCAGCTGGGTAGGATATTATAGCTGCTTAGCATGTCATAAAGAATCTGCTGTGGACTATGATGATGCTATTTTTCTCCCCCAGAATCCCATAAATTCAATATTAAATCATTGCTGCCACCTCAGAGTTATTCACTGCATGGAAAAGGAAAAATCTGATACAAAGTTATATTCTTCTAAGCCCACTGACTTCAAGGGTTTAATTCTGTTTAGGATTGCACCACTAATCCACAACACTACGTGCCTGAATAAAATTATTTTATTACAAAGGAGATATATGGAACAATCTCCTTCATTCACCTCCTTTTACATCTGATGAAGTGCCTAAGTCCATGAAAGCTTATGCTAGAATAATACCTTGTTCATCATTAAAGTCCTGCCAGACACATGCACCCTTTGTACTTCCTCGTGTTGCACCCCCCTCGAGTGCTTATGAAAGATCTCCTAATGCAAAAAAGGCACAATAGAAATGACCTTGTGTCCTTTAGTTCATGTAACAAAAAACACATTGGATTCATTTTCATTTCATTTTACTTTTTTTTACATTTGATATTATTTATCCTATTCTAGGCCTGAGCCTGTTGTTTTTCTCCCCATCCTCCCACAATGAATCTTAACTCTTGTTTTCATGCATCACCATTGCACTAAATACCATGCCATCTGTTTCAGTCATAGGTTCACCCTTGCAAGGATTTATAGAGGAGAGGCAGGCTGCTGTATCACAAGAACCTGTAGCACACTCTCCCTCTTAGAATGCGCCTTGCACAAAGGCATGTGCAAAACAATGGCAGGTACAACCATTCATCTCCAAATGGTCACACAGACCACCATTTTGCTCTGCGTACACAATCCCTTTAGATGTAGGCCTGGTCCCAGGCTAGCAACAATAGTGAACCAAGGAAGATGCAGGCCCACTGTCTAGTCACTACCAGATGAATTGAAACGCCAAAGACTGGCTTACTTTTTACCTGCTTGGTGAGCCAAAGTGTGGAAAGAAGCATCCTTCTGCTTGGACGTGAGCCTGCCTCCACTTTCCTCCTTGTTTCCCTTGGTGCTGAATAGAGGCAGAGACAGCTGGATGGCCCTGCCAAGCTCTCACAAGCTGTCCTCCTCTCACCGTCTTCAACACTCTAACAAAAGAGAAATCTGCTGTTGTTCACTCACCCTCAACAGAAACAACTCCTTTTATTGGCCAGCAGCACCTCTACTGTCCTTGGCTATATTTCCTATTTGGCTCTTTCTGCCAATGATGATTACGTACTGGCAGGCCTCCGCATCAGAGAAGGTCTGATGAGAGAAGGTCTCACTCTCACTGAGAGAGAGAATGAAAGGCCTGCCTTTTTTGGGGGGAGGGGGGTAGCCCAAGGAAAGTAGCAAAACCCCCAGAAAGCTGCTGAGCCAGAACACAAGGCTGCTGGGCTGCATCTTTAAAATTTTCTTGGGTAGACATTCCAATTTTGGGACATTTTGTAAGATGGCAGATCTTTTTTTCACTTTCTTGTAGGATGTTCATACTGGTGTCAAACCATATGTTTCTGAGGTTGATAAAGCCAAATATACTGTTCCTTTTGCTGTAAAAACAAAATAAAATATTATTCTTTAAAGTTTGTAATATCTGGAGGGGGGATAACTCCAGACAGTTATTTTTTTTTGATGTTTTTAATATTGAGACAAAATGTAGCAGGAGAATTGTTAAGGTCACAACTCCTTAACAGTTGGCAAAATGGGACATTCACACTGCTCCCCACCTACCAGTGAAAGGATGCCACAAATCACAGATAGGTGGGGGAGAAGTGTGATGCTGTACTGAAAGATAAGGTTTCTGAAGTTGACATTTCAAAATTTTACCAGTTTGGGGGTCTGAATTATCCCCATTTTAAGGCTTTTGCTTCTAAAATTCTGTCTATGTTTGGGACTGCTTACATCTGCGAACAGCTCTTTTCTGTAAGAAATGTCAATAAATTAAGAGTATGTTCTCAGCTTACAGATACACACCTAAACAGCATACTCAAGATTGCTACAGCTCAGACATTGACTCCAGGTTTTGATGCAATAATTCAGAACAAGAGTGTCAGTTATCAAAGACTTAAAGGAAATACTGTAAGAGCGTTAATATTTTGAGCATGTTTGCAGTTTGAGTAAAAAACAATATTGCTAATTAGGTTTACTTTTGACCTTTATAAAGTTTACTAGGAGCAAGGCCCATTGTAAATCAGTACAATGGGCTCTAGCAACAATCCAGCCTTGTGACACCCTGGCCAGCGGAGCACCTGCAGGAATCAAGCATGACGACGCCAGGAGTGAGCTCAGGCCCTGCATGTGGCCACCTGCACCCACTGGGGGTTTCCCCATGGCCACCCACCTCTGGTGGCCTCTGGGCCACTCACTGCCCACCTGGGTTCCTGCAGGTGGTGGCCACGGTGGCGGCAGGAGCAGGCTTAGGTCTAGCGTCCAGCTGCCTCTGTTATCCTGCCATCTGCTTGCCGGCCACCCGGTGACCTCCAGGCATCTGCCTCCACCCCTTTTCAGCCACTGCCAGAGCATGCGCCCCATCAGTCACCTCCCAGTCTACTGAGGCTGGGCAACGGTTCTGTGTGTGGGACTAGGCAAGACATCCACCAATAGTGAGGCTAGTTTGGGCCAATGCCACTTCTGTGGGCGGGAGTCAGAGAATGCAGCCAGTGGTCAGGGTCCCCATTCTGAGTGGCAGCTCTTGCAGCCAACTGATTAGGGAGCACATCAAATGTAGCCACCCCAAAACAGCTTTATTATATAGAGAGATATATCTGGTACCTGGCAGTACATTTTATGGCACACATGGCCCAGGGTGAAAAAGTGCCATTTATATCAGATCCAGCCCTTGTAACAAATGAGTTTGACACCTTTGATTGTTAGCTGTGATGGATCCCCATGGGGAGAAAGATGGGGTATTAATTAAACAAATAAATAAAATATTTGTTAATTCTGATTCCTCTTTATATTCCTCCAGGTCATTGCTTGAAACATCACACTGTATAAACATAGCATGGATAAACACTGTCTACACATAGGGTTGACAATCTCCCGGTAGTATCTGCAGATCTCCTGCTATTAATCTCCAGGTGACTTTGGAGGGTGGACTCTATAGCATTATACCCCACTGAAGTCCCTCCGCTCCCAAACCCTGCCTCCTCAGACTCCACCCCCAAAATCTCCAGCTGTTTCCCAACCCATAGCTGAAAACTCTATCTACACAGTATTGCCAAGTTAAAATAGGGCCTTAAGCACTTTATATTTGAGGGTAACAACTTTAGTGCAATAGGTCCAAGAACTACCTGACATTCAAACCAGCAATGTTTGTTGCTCACATGTCATCATTACATCCTTGCAAATGTCCCCCATTTTTTCTGGGGGGATTCAACATTCATGCTGAGGATTCCACACTGAGGCCAGCCCTGATGAGGAAAGCTCCCTCTCTCCATGCAAAACTGAATTATTTAGGCAGCCTTTTTTACAAAAGCAATAGGACTGCATTATAATAAAATGGTTCAGAAAGATGCTTTGGTAAAGGGTTAGGGATTGCGGACCGTTTGTTGCTCTAACTGCAAATCTTCTATGTAACTTCTGCATAGTTTAACATGTCATGTTAAAGCTTATGCCTCATTTCAGCTCTGTTCAGATTTCTGTTTGGTTCCATATTCTTGCAATTCAAATCCTATTGCATTGTTTATTGGATGCCCCATTCTGTTGATTGTATCAACTTGCAGTGAGTTATCCACCTCCAGTCTCAGTGAAAAAAGCAGACTATAAATAACATGAATAAAAAAATATTCTAAATATTTTTACTTAAAAAGGAATTTTTCATCATATTTGAAAATATTACTGATTGTAGGCTTTTTTTAAAAAAAAAATAAAGCACTACTTATGAAGGGAACTCTGCAAATAGCTCCATTTCACTTAATAAAACAAATCAGGACATTGTGGGTTGACTGGATTTGTGCAAACCTAGAGAGCCATACCAATGCAATGATGCCACTTCTGAGTTCATGCAGGAAGTGGTGGCATTGGCACAATCTTCATGTTACAGTGAGCTGATGTCCAGCTGAATGTGAGATTGAAACCCCACATTTATCCAAATACTGGTCCCTGGTTTCATTTGTAAAGGAGTATAAGGAGTATAACTGCAGAACAGGGAACAGCAAACTGGACCACTGATTCCTTTCCTTGTAGTACCAAAAACAATATTTTACCAAATGGTCTTCAGAAATACTGTCAAGTTTCTTATAATATTTTAATCATTTCAAGTGGACTCTTGTTGTAATAGAGGGTAGTCCAACGTCTAACCTTAAGTGTGCAGCAGGAGATCCCTGAGGGAGACCCAAGATTTTCCTTCAGAAGTTGTTCTCAATGATTTCAAGCCAGTCAAGCATTTTCTCATTCCACCTCCATATTTCAGCCCCATGCAATGGCCCTGTCTAACTATGGTTAGATAAGGATTCAGCAAGGAAATAATATTTGTAAAGATATCAAAAATATCTAGGTTAAGTGAGTTTGTGTGGTTTCTCAGTTCCATTAATTTCTGAGAGTTGAGAAGAGCTTTGATTTTATTGTCTAGACTAACACTCCATTTAAGAAGTTGTTTGTCTAAATTAGAACCTGGGTGAAAGTTTAATAAGCGTAGAAAAGAGTATAAACTGAGGCAAACAATCACTCTCTGGTCTATTGTGAATGTCTAAATGTTGAATCCTAGGGAGATGAGGAAACCAAAGTATGGTCAATGGTGCTAGCACCATTAGAGCTTAAAAGGATATAAAACCTGTTAGAACTAGCATGTTCAGCGCCATGAAGTCTATACAAACCAAATCTAAAATCCAGGTTCAGAAAGTAAACACCACTCTTGTTCAAAACCCTATCCAAGGACGACCACAAGAGATACCATAAGTGGTATAGAAGAATCCCCTGTGAGTTTTATATCTCTAGTATGGGGGGCAGGGGGAATGTTCCACTGCATCATGAACCTCATAGTTCATTCAGTTCTTTAAAGTAGTGATGGTTCATGGCTTATGAACTGGGCATGCCATGAACCACAAACTGAAATGAACTGCATTTCCCCAGTTCATGTCCATCCCTCGCTTACACCTCTCACCATGCCCTGGTTAGAATTACTCACAGAAAGCGAGGGGCAAATACCCAGCCCAGGTCTTATTCAGCAGGCTTTGATGTTCCCAGTTCCCTCCCTCAAAGTTCTTTCCTCACACAGCTACTATAAACAAGCATCATTGGAAATGAATATCTCAGAGTTGAAACAGTTTTCGATCTGTTTTGTCAGCCATGATACATTTAAATGAGTTTCTATGAGCAAATTCTTACATAGTTCCACATCTAACATCATGCTTGGAGGGAAGAAGCATTCAGAACTTGGTTGTGTCCAGTTCCAATAAAGTCTGTTTGCATATAAGCTCCTGTTATCAGATGTGGGTGAAGTAAACAATATGCAGGTCCAGACAAAGCACCCCCCACCACTCGCTCCCTGACAAGGAAGCAGACTGCCACTGGCATGAAGTGAACTTTTTTTGCCCTTAAATTAAAGAAAGGGAAAGCAAACAATAAAAAAAGGAATGTGGATTTTTATCATCTAACTATACACTGGAATAGGTCAGCCATCCACTAAAGAGTAGGACAAAAGATTAAAAATACAGAATATTGCTTTCAGAACATGATTAATTGGGTTGACCCTTTGTGCCTTGTAGGTGCCAAGAAGGAACACAATACAGTTTTATCAGTGTTGTTAACCACAAATGCAGTGAGAGGGCGTGAGCAAAAGAACCAGGGCTAGAAATGCTTGGGTCAGATGTTTACCCAATGGTGGTATCTCGCAATGAAAAAGAAATATTAAACCTCACTACTATCATCCATCAGAAAACATTTATGTCACCGTTAACGGACGTCACATCGCTAACACTGCAGCATTATGGCATGTGTTATTCCAGGGGCTGCATGATCCAAAACCACTCTGAGCATGAACTCACCCTGGGAGTTGGAAGTTCCTTGTGGCTGAACACTCTAAATCAATCATTAAGATGCTACATGTTTCAAAAGTAAAGGACGCAGACACATGTAAGAAACCATAAATATTTTGTTACTACTTCTTTAACTGTCTCCTGCCAGCCTTAAAGACTCGAGAAAACTAGTATCAAATTATCCTTGCACACATACAATGTGGATAAAACTACCATGTAGGGGGGCCACCCAGGGACAAGCAAAATGTTTCTGCAAACTTGGGGGAGATTCCAGGTTTTCTTTAAAAATCTCAAATCCAGAAGCTGCAGCTGGTGCAAAATGCTACGGCCAGACTGTTGATGGGACTCCCAGCTCGGGAGCACATCTAGCTGGTCCTAAAGGCATTGCACTGGCTGCCAAAAGCATACCAAATTAGTTCCAAGGTGCTGGTTTTGACCTTTAAAGCCCCTTATGGTCTGGGGCCTACATACCTGAGGGACCGCCTTTCCCCCACATGTTCCCCAGAGAGCACTGTGTTTGGGGGCCCAGAACCGGCTGGCTCTCCCAAGTTGTAAGGAGGCCAGGCTGGTGACAAACAGGGCCAGGGCTTTCTCAGTGGCAGCTCCGTTCTGGTGGAATGAGCTCCCAACAGAGATCAGGACCTTGCGGGACCTCTTACAGTTCTGCAGGCCTGTAAAACAGAGCTCTTCCACCAGGCCTTTGGAGCTGCCACCACCGCTAAATATCATCAACAGTTAACAGCAGTATTATAGAGAGCCCTGTGTCCCTGGAATTTTTAACAATGGCCTGTGTCAGTCGCTTCAATGATATCTGTAGGAGATCCAAGAGCCGATCATCTGGAGAGAGAACCGAGTACAACAGCCAAGCAATGACAACCAAGGTCATCAGTTGGTTGTAGTATTGTTTTAAGTGTTTTAATTATTTTTACTGTAACTTATCTGCCGTTTTATGGAAGCTGCCCTGAGCCAGCCTTGGCTGGGCAGGTGGGGTAAAAATCCAACAAATAAATAAATAATCAATAATCAATAAAAAATCTTTAAAATATAAAGGAGGGATAACGTAAATGGAGATACAGCCTAAGAGTTTAAAAAACACCTCCTTCCCAAATGACAACTCTATAGAGAAGGGGTCCCAGTGTGATGTCTGTGGGCACTATGGCACCTGCTGACACCTTTCCTGGAGCCCAAGTGTTTTTAAAAAGTTGATGAGGCCAGGTGGGGTCACTTGCCCAGCAGAGCTTTTGACTGGCCACTGGGGATCCAATTGGCTGGGCAGATTAAATGATGTTTCAGTTGCAGCGCCAACACAGTGTTGATTTTAGTCTCTCTCACTCCTCTTTCCCTGTGTACTTTATTAAAATTATCCCTGTTCTCCCCTGCACTAAGCTTCCTGTGTTTATATGGCTCTGCTTCCTGTGGCAGCCATTTTGTGATGAGCTCTGCTCCCTGTGGCAGCCATTCTGAGTTTATACCCACCACTCTGTGTCAGAATTCAAAAAAGGTTGGGGACCCTTACTATACAACACTGTAGAGACTCTGGCCCTGCTACAGTGTTATATGAAATTTCCTGAAGGGCTAAAAGGCCTTTCCCGAATATTCATTAAATGTTTTATCTGATGCTTGGGTGGAAATCCTTAGCCCTGTCTCTAACAAATCTCTAGTATTTCATTTTTAGCCCCATAAAAGGAATATAAGACACAGATTCAGAGCATTTTTAATCTTCTTGTCTCTGAAACTGGACTCAAGGCAGGTTACAATGAAAATAAAAATATACAAGTTCCTAAGGACTAAAAAAGGAATAACCACCCATCAGCTCAAAGACATTGAGGTGCTGGTGCCAAAATGAGGCCAGAAACTCCCTGTAGATGTATTGGATCAAAATGGGGAGTGCAATTAGTTACATTTTGATTTCAACTTTGGCTTTATAATATCTTTTAGGTAAATTATTGCATGATGAGGATCTGAACCTCTGACATTTATGAAGGTTGCCTTTACAAGCATTGCTTTGCTGTTGCAACAGAAGTGTAGGAATGGAGAGGCCTAACTGTCCCCCACACAAACACACACACACAAACAGCCATTCACACCCCACAGTAAAAGATAAAGATTCACTCATGAGAGGAAAGATAATGATAAAAATGCAGATGCTCAGTGCTTAGAGGATTAAGGAGAATGGTAACAATGCCGGACCTTTAAACACATAATAGCCATGTCTACTAAAAACTCAATCATATCAGATTGCAGTGTCTGTTGACTAGATGAGAATTTTCTACTCTGCTGAACCAAAGCTTTACACTTTCATTAGCTCACATTCTCTGCCATGACACCAGTGCCCTCTCATCAGATCGAAAGTTGAGCTGAGTGGTGCCGACAGGGAGAGGCGGATAAAAGGAAACTGATGAAAGTGCTAAACTTTGCCTAGTGGATAAACACGGCATGTGGCTCCGCTGACCATGGATTTCTCTTCCCCTTGGACAAGCCGGGGGGGGGGGGGGGGGTAAGAATGTGTTTAGTGTCCCACCAATTGATGCATAGCTTTGTTTTACTATTTAACCAAACTGTACTTCTCATAATTATTTTCTTGGGGGAGTGAAAAGTCTCCTTTCTAACAAACCTACAATTTTTTGCTTTCCACAGTAACTATCCAGAAAACTTGGCAAAGGAAGTGTGGATGAAAATGATAAACATAACACACACACCCCCGGTAAATTTTACTCTTTCCTGGCCCTGCCAAGGACCCCCACATATAGATGCATGAACACACAGGGGGTAGAGAGAGGATTTAATCTAAGTAATAACACAGTGAAATCAGAAAAGGACTCATTCATTCATCACATATTTTTCTAATTCTCTGCTGAGTTCATAATATGTGTACTTATGTAATGGTGGAGAAAAATTTTTTCAGAAGATTTAGAATTCTATTGTGGTCATCTGTGTGAAGAGGACATTGACTAAATATATTATCACAGGGATGAGATTTCCCTAGTTCCTGGTATCTTTTGCCTGTTTGATACATTAAAATACGATGAAAACCAGGCTCAAGTAATTTTCACAGCTAATTTATACTGTGTTAACACAGCTAATCTTAAAATGGTAGCCATGCCTCTTGGTACTGGGAATATGTTGAACTTCAGACATGCAAATGTTTTCAGCAAACTCATCCCCCAAAAGCAAGAGCTAGATTCGAGCCCTTGGAGACCAACAAGATTTAGGATCTCCTGGCTATTCTACACACAATGCCATGTGATAATAATTATTATTATTACCAATCCAGAATAGGGGTGCTAGCCTCCAGGTGGGACCTAGGGATCCCCTGTAATTACAGCTTGTCTCCAGTCTACAGAGATCAATTTCCCCTGAAGAAAATGGAGGCTTTGGCAAGGGCGTAGACTTTCCAATTTCCGGGGGGGGGGGGCTGGGGCTGGGCCAGAGACATTACAGGCCATTGTCTCCAGAGGAGGCTCAGCATGTCCTGGAAAAGTTCGGGGGGGGGCACTCCAGCTCCCCAGCCCCCCTGAAGTTGATGCCTATGTTTGGAGGGTAGACTCTATGTCATTATACCCCACTAAGGCCCTTGTCTTCCCCAGGCTCCATCCCCAAAGCCCCAGGAGTTTCCCAACCTGGATCTGGCAACCCTACCCCCCCCCCCCAATCCCCTGCCAATGGCCAGAGGGGACCTGGCAACCCTAATCCAGAAGAATTACAAACCTACTCTGAAAGCCCTTAGAACTGTTCAGAATGTAGGTGCAATCTTGAGACCTCTCAGATTTCCCTATGTAGTTTATCCATTCTGTTCAGTTACGATCAAACTGTGACTGCCTGATATTGCAAAAAGACTAGGAATTTACTAGGAATTTACTGAAAATTTGTCCTCATTTGGGTGGGACTCATTGGCAAACATGGCCACATTTGCCCATATTCAGCAAGCAAAATTGGACTGCAGCTAGCTGTTTCTGCTCCAATAGCCAAACGGAGGTGGAGAATTGCACTACCCTGCACAGCAATGTTTCTCTGGGCCTATTGGATGGACTAGATATGTCTTTTGCTATAGCTGAGGATGTACATCACCAACCCAAACTATCAGCTCTGATGTGTTGCTGATTACTAAAGCTGGACTGGGTTTATTAAGTATCTCTCTATTAATTTTACATTATAAAGCACGTTATATATAAACTAGCATTCTACTACTGCAACATATGACAATATCAAGCCATACCATGAAGGACTTGCTTAATGTTTGTTTCTGGAAGCTTATTTATTTGAGAGCTGTCACCTTAACCAAAATACAGTTGTGCTGAAGCACTTCCAAGCAAACATAAGGGGCTGCTGATATTTTTTGTCTGAGGGGGATCTTTCAGTGCCTCACAGGTTATCTCTCCACAGGGTCCCCTACCTGACAGAATGATAAGACTGCCTGTGCAAGGGAGAGCTGGGAAGAAAGCCCTTGTATGTTCATGGAATCCACGTTTAGTACTTTGGATCCTATATTGGCCTATATCAACTAGTGTTGTTATGGGGAAGAGAAAAAACACACTTTTTTTAGATATAGCCATTGATTCCTCTTATTCTCTCTATTGAAAGAGGGATTTCTCTTTGATTTCTCTTTGAAAAGAAATCAGTGCCCCTTTTTGTAACTTCATCCTTTGCAGGTGTTTTATGCTACACACCACAAGAAGGTCAGGGAGGAATTTGCTTGCCTCTAAGCAGCTACAGAGTGACATTAAGACATTCGGCAAAACCTCCCTTCCTGCCCCTCCTCTCTTCAACTTTCTCTTTGATCAAAATGGGATTAATTAGCAACAGAATCCAAATTTCTGAAAAAAATAAAAAAAAATAGATTGTTAGATTTTAGGGGGAAATTGGATAAAGAAGAATTCAGAGAATTTCTCTTAATGACACTAATAACACCACAGAAGATCATATCATCAGTCCATAAGTTATTTACTTGTATTGATTTAATTATCATTAGGGGCTGCAAATATATCGTTGCTGTCTCCACACTCCATTCCCACCACCATGTTTACAAAAGCTACACTCCAGTGAAAACTTTCTACTTTAGGGAGAGCTAAGTGTACCACACAAAGCCTTTATATTTTGCTTTATTATCTAGCTGGTTATTATTTAGATATGAAGCGGTCACAAAAGCTGCAAGATCAGCCATTACCCTGTCATATTTATGTAGATACATGTCATAGTGACACAGGGAACTATTTTACCCTGTTGCCAGTGTTCATATTTTAAAATTCGTTAACTGGATAAATTAGAAATCTCCTTTAAATAATTATGTCATGACTGAACAAAGAATAGCTGAAATACTTTTGAGAATTAAGACTGAAGTTCTTCCTGTGGTCAATGGATTTTTGAAGCAAATCAAATTAACAAGATTTATGGGGCTGGGGTTGGCTGGCTAGATTTAGCCCTGTTTTCTTTTAGACTGTTTCCACCAATCGTAGGGTCTGCTCTTCCTCAAAGATTGAACTTTTTACCTTTTAATCAGCAAAAATGTCTGCCTGGATTACACTACATCAGCACTGTTCCACTTTTCAAAACTGAAATTTTTAAGGGGGACAAGCCCGATTATCTGCTGCTCGTTGTGCTTCTGACCCTTGAGAGTCAGCGGTTCACCTCTTTGCCATGTTAATCTTTAGGTCTGGTGTATGACAAAATGGAAGCAATGGGTTGCAAAAAACAAAGCGCCAAACAGCAAACAATTCAAGACCAAACTAGGGAGATGAGGGAGGAAAATGCTAAGAAGATTTTACAAGCGGCAGAAATGTGCATACTTCCATTTCTTGAATTTCAGCCTCCTGACATTTCTTCAGGGTTCACCATAAACCTGTGACCCATCAAATTACATATTTTTGCAGGGGCTCAGCCATCTTGGAAACACCGCAGCCCAGAGGTGCCAATAAAATGAGTGGAAGTCACTGCATTTGCACTCGGTTTTCCTGGGGAAAACTTTTATCTTCCTGGGGAGGTGTTCTAAACACACAGTTTCATAACCATCATTACTGCTCATTCTAAAGGTACTTTGGAGAGGAAACCATTTCCCTGTGCTGGTACACTTTGTGTATGTACAGCTTTCCAGTTGTACAGCTTTCCGGTGCGATCTGTGACTTCTGACAAAGCATTTAGCATATGCTGACCTCTGCTTTTTTAATACAAAGTGTCATTTTTTTCTTTTGCACATGCGTACATGTTGCGCTTTGGTAGTTCCCATCTCTCTATCCTGTCACTTGCAATAACACAAAACCAAAGCATAATTCTGACAGCAGGAATAGACCTTAAAACCTTCTGACATATAAGCAGAAGCAAATACTTGAATGCAGCTATGTTTTATAGCAATATTCACCAGTTTTATCTGGTAAATATTTTTTTAATGAAAATTTTAAAAGAATTAATTTTTTAAAGCTTTTTTGCTGACAAAGATAATTATTTGCACAAAAATAAAACATTATTAAATAAAGAATGGCACCTCCAATCCAACATCCAAATGACTACAGGAGTGCTGTGAGAGCCTTGAGGTGATTCCTAAAGAAACATGTTCACCATTTAATTAATACCAAATTCTCCAGTAAATGGAACTTTACCTATCTGTGTAAAGTTCAGGCCGAACCTTGGAGCCAAAGATGAGCTCGGAACAGCTACTATCCTAGAGGAGCAGCTCTTTCCCCTCAAGGCAGACAGGGCTTTGCCACATGGCTACATGTGGTAAATTAAGAAGTGGGGGGAAGTTCATCTAAAGTGCACAGATTATAATTTTCAATAGGCCTAAACATGACTCTGAGGCATGAATGAGCCTGTCAGTTTTTCTCTGCCTCTTCAGCACATGATGGATTCACTCTGTGCTCAGGCTCTAACCCAGGAGATACGCCTAGCTTCGTCGGTTATTCTTCATTCTCAGTCATGCTGAAATGGAGGCCGTAGTTAAACAAACCTGCTTTTATGGAGCAAAGCGCTGTGAAACGGAGCTGATTACCGGCTGACAGGATGAATTAGGCTGGGGCGTAAAGCAATGCTGATGACTCTATTGTTTTTGTGGGCTGTTCCTCCTCAGCTGATCCTCTTCTCTCAAGCCACACAGAAATACACACACACACTTATTCCCCCCCCCCCGTCTAATTTGAAAAATACACCATAATTTACTTACTGTCTGCAAATGATGCCCTATCTCCTGCAAAAGCAAGAGAAAAGAATGGAAAGATACATTGATTTCTGCATCCTGTTACAGAAATAGTGATATATTTGAATGTACAATTATGATTTTCTTCCTTTTAAGAAGCAGCTACTTTTTACGGATTAAACAAGAATGGAGAAAAGGTGAGGGAGAGCAGAGCAGAAGATTTAAAAAAATAAGAAACGATTGCTATTACAGTGCATAAGCTATTATTATACAAACTAGCTGATGATAAAATTATGTGTGTGTGTATCCTTTAATCCAGTTGCATAAAGGCAAACATTAACCAGAACAAGGGCACACTTATGTATCTTTGTGTACTTAAAAAATGAATTTTTAGGCACTGTTACTGACATCTATGTAGATCTGCAAGCTCCTCACAGATATGGAAGCATGTTGCACAAAGAAAATGATACAGTGGGGAGAAAAGAATAATCATATTTGACTGCATTATCATGTCTAGTTTATATATTACTACTGTGGGTGCCAGTATTTCCCCTTTCTGTAAACCAGCCACGATGCAGTGGGAAGTAACCAGGTCATTTCACTTACATAACCAATGGATTATGGGACTGAATAATGCAGAAACCTCTCCCACCACAATGGTAGTGCATAAATTAAGCCTCATTGTGCAATAATACAAATATCTAGCTATATATAGGTTTAACTGCCATTGATCTAGGGCCCACATGGGAGGGGGGACTTTTGCTTCAGCATAAATCTTAAAAGAAGTATGTCAGTGCAGACGAAACAAGTAGGCCAGAAAATGGGCATGGAGTCCGATTGGACAGGCAGTTCAATCCACTGTTGCCCCGCCTCAAATTAAGCCAGGTTATTTTGTGGCAGAGAATCCTGACTAGACTCACCCATTTTAGCATGCTTCAATGCTGTTTTACCCCTCCTTGCATGACCAGATGGCACCAAGCACAGAGTCAGCCTGTCAGCCATTTTTTTGAGGTTTGCCCTTAGGCGCATGCACAGAAGCACTCAGCATGCTGGGATGTGGAGTTCATGGGGCTGTCAGCCATTTTCTTTATAAATTAAGTCCACAGAGCAATTGCACAAATGAAGAGACTGCTGGGATATGTAGTTCACTGCCATCCTCCCTCTAATCTTTTCAGTTTACTCTTTCCCAAAACAATTTTTAAAAGCTGCAGAACAGGGGTGTCTTTCAAAGAACTCTCAAAGCTTTTTCAAAAAAACACAAGGTTTTGAGCAACTTGGGGGGGGGGGTTGTATATACAGTCATGCAATCCTCGCTAACGGGGGGGGGGAGAATGGTGGACGGAAAGCAAGAGCTCAGTAGGGCTCCCAAGTCAGCCCGGGGGGCGGGGGATCCCCCACTAAAGGGGTTCCCGATCCGCCGGCCAGCATTTGGCCGGCGGGGGGAACCCCACCCCCGACATCGTCCAGCAAGGACGACGTAATGATGTCACTGGAAGTGATGCAGCACGTTGGGGGCGTTGCCAGGGCGACGCTCTGGCAATCGCCCCAAAACTCTATGATACCATAGAGTTTTTGGGTGATTGCCAGAGCATTGCCCTGGCAACGCCCCCAACATGCTGCGTCACTTCCGGTGATGTCGATGGGTGCGCGTGCAAAGTGCGCGCACCAGAAGAAACTCCCAGCGGGAGGAGGACTCCCCCCCGCCGGTGAGTTTTCAAGACTTGGCAGCCCTAGAGCTCAGTGAGACCTGCATGACAGCTTGGTTGTGCAACAGAGTGACTAGATGACAGGAAATCCATTTTTGAAGTGGCTCAGACCAACAGGACTGGACTTTATCAGATATCAAAGAAACATGGGGCAAGGGAAGGGGGAATGGAACTCAGACAACTGGGGCACGACAGACAGATGTTGCTGTCTGGTCATGCACTTTAAATCCATGAGGGAACAGCAAGGGCAACGGATCAAATTGCCCATGTGAATGCGACCATGGAGAAGCAAGTTCAGTGAGAACTAAGAGCAGAAAGAGAAACATGGAAGGAGGTGAAAGGAGCTGAGGGGACCCTGTTTTACCATCTTCTGTACCTCAGCCTATTTATGCCCCACCAAGTAGAATCAAACCAGATATTTTCTCCCAGCTCATTACTTCAGGTTTCTCTCAGTCCCTGCTGTTCACTGGTTCCTCTTTTGTAATTGCTTATCTCCTGCTCAGGAGATAAGCATATTATTATGTTTCATGAGCTTGTTCAGTAAGCTCCCTCTCACTCTCTCATGTGGCATCTGGTTTTTGTTTTTGTTTTAATGGCTGATTTCTGCCAGGAGAGTTACTATTCATGCATACATACACAAACACACACACACCTGATATCCTCTCTCCTGATGCTAACATCCAGCTGGCAGTACCGATATGTCAAGCACGATCCACCTGAAGCTCAAATAATGTGCCAGCACAAGCCCCACAGATCTCAGGGGATTAAAATGAGAGGGGTCAGAGTGGGGTCTACTGAAGACAAAAAAAGGCACACACCTGAACACCCAAACATAGTGTTATTGTCTCTCACTAAGGAACCTTTTGTCAAACAAACAAACCCTGACACCACACAGCAAGATCCGAATCATTACTCTTCTAAATTTGAACACTGCCACAGACATTATCTCCATCCTGATTGAATCTGACCACCTGCCAGCACAATTTTTTTAAGCACAGAAATGATTTTAGCTCAGGTGGCATCTGAAGGTTGGAAAAGTGCATATGAAAATCTGCATAATCAACTGATCATTTACGTTCAGATGTGCATGCAATGGAGAAACATCTCAATTCACCCTAAAATATACAGTACCATTAGTTTTATACAGTACACTACTGGTGCTCAACAACAAAAAGTGATAAGAAAGACAGAATCATAGAATCACAGCCTTGGAAGGGGCCATGCAGGCCATCTAGTCCAACCCCCTGCTCAAGGCAGGATCAACCTAGAGCATCCCTGATAAGTGCTTATCCAGCTGCTGCTTAAAGACTGCCATGTTTGGAGTGATAACATCCGCAGGGAAAAAAAAGTTACTTGAATTTTTATCCCAAATATAGCAATACTTACACAAGAAAGGCATCATGATGTACCTCACAAATCCTCCATAATACTGGCACAAATCAGAATGAAATGCATACATATGGAAATTGCTTGGCAAGGAGACCTATATATTTCTGGTTGAAGCACTGTTTTTTTTGCAGGAAAATGTTTTCTTGCATTGATGTTCCATGACATGAAACTGTAGGTCAGTAGTCAATAACATGGATGAGTACTGATCATCAAAATAAAACAGCAAGTTTAAGAGGTCATGGAGTT
The DNA here is from genome assembly GCA_029233225.1 of Lepidodactylus listeri. Classification (NCBI taxonomy): domain Eukaryota; kingdom Metazoa; phylum Chordata; class Lepidosauria; order Squamata; family Gekkonidae; genus Lepidodactylus; species Lepidodactylus listeri. The sequence continues at coordinate 50,845,750 of JARCFY010000001.1, read as the reverse complement.
AACTCTTTCTCGTGTGATGGCTGCAAAATCAATTATTACACATTGAATAGCACCATGGCAACATGCAGAGATTTGTGAAAAACAAAATAGACCTCACCAAAAACAAAACCTGAGTTTATTTACTAAGAGATTCCCCCCCCCCCCCCGTATGGAACCTTATCTAGATTCCATTGACACTTGATTTTGATTACCTTTTCTAAGAGCTGGATCAGGCCTTCAAATGCCTCTGCAAAAAGGAGTTCATAGAGTTGTTTCCAGTTACTTCAGCATCAGTAAACTGGAGAAACCTCAGGGAAAATATAAGCCAAAATTAAGACAACCTACCATTCCCCTTCATCAGAAAATGGTGTTTTAAAACTATGTCCAGATATGCTGACTATATTTCTACCATGCCTCCCATATGGACTTCCATGTTCTGAGTTTCACGAGTAATTATTTATGTAGATCATTTTAATATTTAATACTAAGTGCCCTGTATCGTTCTGCTCTATTAGATACAAGCCCACAAGTCAAGACAATCTTTTTACCTCCCATATGGCAGTTTCCAGTGTGTTCTGGTCAATCAATGTACACGTTTTGCTGTGACATATTTTGCTCAGTTCATTATCATTACTATCTTTCCTGCCTCTCCTTCCATCACTCCTCTTACAATCCTCTTCCTTATAGCCTTCAGTTCAAAATTTTATTGCTTACACTTAAATGTTTGCATTCTTTTGCTCTACGTTATCTTTCTCCTGCTTCACTTTCTTCCTAGACGTAAGAAGAAACTTTCCTCCCCAGATTTTGACTTTGGTGGCTTGGCTCCAACCTTTCTCACTCACTGCCCTGCAGAGCTGAAATTTATTGCCATAGCGGCTCAAGAATTACAGAACTGTCCTCCCAAAGGAGATTCCCCTGAATACATCCTTCCCAGCTTTCAGGAAAAGTTATAAAACACATCTACTTCAGCAGGCATTTTGCTAGGGGTTGGGCTTCATTTAGGGGTTAGTTGACTGCTTCCCTATGATTTATGATTATTATTTTTATACACATCACAGCATAATTTGCATGCATGTTTTTAAATGATGCCAGCTGACTTGAGAAAAGGGGAATATAATGGTAAACTTGAATATAAATGCTGCAAATAAACAAATGCCAGCTGACACTTGATCTATTGAGCCCCTAGCCCTTTTGAAGAAGCACCATATTTCCAGACAAACGGACCCTGCATTCTAAACAATGAAAAGGGATTAACTAATGGAGTTTATATTTCCAGAGGGAAGAAGGTGGCCATTTTTAGGTTCTCATGGAACCTGTTCTGCACCGTGACCAAACACATATTAACACTACCAATTAGGGTTGCCAGCCTCCAGGTGGGACCTGGGGATCTCCTGCTTTTACAACTGATCTCCAGCTGACAGAGATCACCTCGCCTGGAGAAAATGGCTGTTTCGAAGAGTGGGCTCTATGACACTGTACCATGCTGAGGTTCCTTCCCTCCCCAAACTCCACCTTCTCCTGGCCCCATCCCCAAAGTCTCCAGGTATTTTCCAACCCGGACTTAGCAACCCTATTACCAATAGTACTGCCAGTGTGTGGGGTACCAAGGAGATATGAAGAAGAAGAAGAAGAGATTGGATTTATACCCCGCCCTCCACTCCCCAAGAGAGTCTCAGAGCGGCTTACAAACTCCTTTCCCTTCCCCTCCCCACGACAGACACCCTGTGAGGTAGGTGGGGCTGAGAGAGCTCTTTCCCAAGCTGTCCTTGAGGGAACAGCTGGTACACAGCTATGGCTTGCCCAAGGTCATCCAGCCAGGTGCAAGTGGAGGAGTGGGGAATCAAACCCGGTTCTCCCAGATTAGAGTCCGCGCACTTAACCACTACACCAAACTGGCTCTGGATACGAGGCATCTTCCCTGCCCCCTTTCCCTAACACTACAGGCATATGTATGTTTACCAATAAATAAGTTCCACTGTGTGTTCAATGACAGTTAGTCACTGGTACCTATGCATTCACACAGCAGCCTAAATTTACACGCAAAAGATTATCTGTAAGGTGTCTAACAGTGCTCTCCTAAGTTGACCAGTGTACTTAGAAAAGTGTAACTCAGCTTAGGATGACACTGTAAAACCGCTATGTTTGCAATCACAGACATCATGCAAAACCATAGTTTAATTAAGCCAACTATGGCCAGTGTGATTTTCTGAATGTAGGACATTCCCCTTGGTAAAGGTCTGTTAAGTCAGATTCTGAAGTTGCTTGCTTGCCCACAATTAATCTTAATTATCATTTTGAATGACAGCTGAATACAGACACCCAAGCTTAATCCTGGCTTGATGCCAGGTGACACCTTCCCAGGGATACGAAACTAGTATATGTGAAGGCAAAACAGGATTTGAGTGACTAGATACGATCAGAATCCTGGTTTTACAAAACTAACCATAGTTAAAATAAACCAGGCTTTTGGGCTACATCTGCACCAGAGACTTTAAAAAACAAACAAACAAACAATCTTTTTCAGTGATTTCTTATACTGCACAAGTTAGCCATTATGCAGAAAAACATGCATGATTATTGTTGGAAAAGTGGGTTATTCAAAGATAGCTTTCTACATATTTTCTGGTCATGTCCAAAATTTGTGGCAATTTGTGACTTGGTTTGTCAATGAAATGTTAATTGACAACATGCCCTTTGATCCAAAAGTTATTTTATGTAAAGGAACATGTTGTCCTGTTTGGAGATAGGACTGGTTCTGAGGTTATTTACAACTGCCAAGTTGGTCTTAGCTGCAAATTAGAAAAAAGTTAAGAGTCTCCTAAAGGTGAACAATCTCATTGTGTGTAACACTGCATTGTCAACTAAATTCCCGTATTATCAAAAGGCCCAAAGAAATCATTTTCAATGTTCAGATATATTTATTGAACACTGAGCAATGTTTATATCACTCCAAAATGATAGGTAAGAGAGAAAGTGGTTTCTTATGCTTTTTATGAATGATGATTCCCAGCCCGTGACAATGACAAGGTTGTTTTCAATAATTATTTCCATTGTCATCGTTTTCTCTCTCACTTTGTAATTGTTTGTATGTTACATTTTGAAAACCTAATTTAAAATAAAATAAATCTGAATCAGCCCCATGAGTCCGCACCCCCATTTGCAGAAAATAATTTTAAAATGAAGTATTTCTTCCTGGACAGTACTGAGGAGGAAATTGGACTTCAAAGCTAGCTAAAAGAAAGTAATTGGCAACCAAGGCCAGCTGAAATGAGCAGCCCTCATTTCACAAATATAGTGTGAATGTACTGAATTTGCATTTGCAAGCATATGCGTCATACTGGTGTGAAGGGCTCCAACTCCCTCCCTTCCTCCCTTATCCCACCTTACCCCCAAAACGGACACAGGGTGGCTTACAACATAAAACCAATAAACAATAAAAACAATAAACAATAAATGGCAGCAACAGATGATGACAAAAACACATGCTTCATGTCAGGCAGGAAACACATGCCTCATGTCAGGCCAAGAAACTCCTGTGCTCAAGTAATATCCAGAACAGCAAGGGCACTGGGAAAAGGGCCATAGACAGGGGAGGCCAGAATGTTTGAATGTCTGCTGCCTCAACCAAAGGCCTGATGGAACAGCTCCATTTTACAGGCCCTGCAGAACTGTAATAAGTCCTGCAGGGCTCTGATCTCAAGTGGGAGCATGTCCCACCTGGCCTGGACAAGGGCTGAAAAAGCCCTCACCCTGTTCGAGGCTAAGTGGACATCCCTTGGGCCAGGGATCACCAAGAGGTGCTGGTCAGAAGAGCATAAAGTTTTCTGTGGCTCATATGGGGAGAGGCAGTCCCGCAGGTATGATGGTTCCAGGCTGCATAGGGCTTTAAAGGTCACAGCCATGACCTTGAACCAGATCCGGTATTCAACTGGCAGCCAGTGCAGTTGGCACAACACCAGCTTAATGTATGTTTGTGCAAGCATCACCGTTAGCAGGTGTGCTGCCACATTCTACACTAGCTGCAGTTTCCAGATCAGGCTCATGGGTAGCCCACATAGAGCAATTTACAGTAGTCCAGCCTACAGTGATCATGGATCACTGTAGTTAAGTCCTGGGAGGTGAGATAGGGCAGTGCTTTTCAACCTTTTTCGAGCTAAGGCACATTTCTTTCATTGAAAAAATCCCGTGGCACACCTGACAATATCTCACGGCACAGTGGTTGAAAAACACTGAAATACAAGATAAATGGGTCATTAGTTGCCTCAGCTCAAGTATTAACTATGACAGTATTACAAATACACGTAACAGCCACTCAACTTGAAATCGTAAGTTACAGATCCAAAGTGTAATGGCTCCTTCCCATAACACTGACCTGAGTTTCAGAAGATCTATAATGTGGATGTATTTTAATACTGCGATTCTGCTAAAGTTTTTCAAATAGAGAGTTTAAACTCTTACTCTTATGTGAACGGCATTCCGCTGACCATAAGTGATTTGAAGAGAAACACAGTACACCCATTCTTCGCTGAGGGACAGTTACTGATTTGAACCCCACCCTGACAGAAACAGCTAGCTGTTACCATCAAACATATTCACTGTTCTTTCTCGCATGCGCAAACGCGTCCCGGAAGGTCAGCCCGGAAGGCACATTTCTTTCATTGAAAAAATCCCGCGGCACACCTGACAGTATCTCGCGGCACACCAGTGTGCCATGGCACAGTGGTTGAAAAACACTGAGATAGGGAACCAGTTGCCTGATTAGCCAAAGGTGTTAAAAGGCGATCTGGCAACCAAAGGGACCTGTAAGTGACCACAGTAAGTGAGAAATCCAGCATCACCTTGAGACTCCTTGCCCTCAGCCCTGACACCAGTGGTGCCCCACTGATAATCAAGAGCCTGATTTCCGATCTGACCCCCTGATGACTCAAGTGCAGGACCTCCATCTTTGTTGGATTCTGCTTCAGCTGATTATACCATTGCTGACTAAGTCAGATTTTGTAAATCTAGTATGAAATTGCTCAGATCGATGTACTAAATGAAAACAAAATAAATATAAGCTTTGGTTTATGCAAAATTATGACGATTCATACTCAGCTGTCCCTTACAAGGGAACTCTGATGTCTGAACACTTAGTTTAGTAAAAGGAAAAAGACTGGTTGAGGAACTGGTGGCAATTAAACAGACACAGGCTTCATTTGGGGACATGCATATGAACTCCATATTTATTCCTCCCATGGAAATAAATGGAACTTAAAATGTGAGAGTGTGTGTTTCTAAAGAGGTAAAACATCCCAAGTCAAGGAACATTTGCAGTTCAAACCTTGAAGGAGCTTCTTTTTCACTAATACATATTTATGCAGTGAAAAAAGACACAAAGGAACACATTAAATTATTTCCACACACTGCCTTTTCCGGAACTAGTCAGAAGTTTGGGGGTTTTTTTTAAAAAAAATGTTGCATCAGTATAGCCTTCGGCAAAAAAAGGAAAAGAAAACAGCGAACAGTGGTTCACCAGAGGTTCAGCTCTGATCAGCATGCCCTCTTTTGTTCAAGTGGAAGAGGCAGTGAACATCAAAATTTACATTCATATATATTTGATTTTCCCCCCTTAATGCACCGCTTCTTCACATCAGTTTTTGAATTTTGGATGAGTATGGCTATATTACTTCAACCTGTGTTTTATGTAATATTGCAGTGTGTATAACACATTTTTCATCTCTATATGAAATATATTTAGCCACTGATAAAGTCAGTAAGGAACTGAGATGAATAGGGTTTGACTCCAGGCCAACCATCACAGAACACAGCAGTGGATTTCACTCTGCATTTGACCATTATGGTGTGTTATATATATACAGATTCCATTGATGGAAGAGTGGTAATATTCACCAGTTTTCCACTCCCATTGGATACCTCCAACACCCTCCCTCCAAATTATGTTTGAGATACCCTTTCCCCCAGCAGCAGCATTTCAGATATTATTTTTGACTGCATCAGGAGAAAAAATGCAGAGAAGTCTCACTGCAGATATCCAAAATGTTATGTGGCCCCAACCCACTGTCAGAAAATGCGGGGAGTAAAGATCAAAGATGACTGAAGTGTGGAATTCTCTGCCAGAGGATGTAGTGATGACCACAGGGGATTAGACAGCTTTAGGGGATTAGATAGATTCATGGAGGATAGGTCTATCAGTGGCTACTAGCCATAGTGACTGAGAGGAACCTCCACATTCAGAGGCACTAAACCTCTGAATCCCAGAGCCAGGAGGTAACATCAGGGGGAGGTCTCAGCTTCCATGCCTTGTTGTAGGCCCTCCAGAGGAACTGGTTGACCACTGTGTGAAACAGGATGCTGGACTAGATGGACCACTGGTCTGATCCACAAGGGCTCTTCTTAAAGGTGTAATTCAGCCCACAGCATACTCTGATCATGTATATATTTAGCAAACTCCTATGCTGTGTCTTCAAAGACCTGCCTGAGACAGTTCACAAAGTAAAAACCAATATAATACAACTGTGAACCCAATGTAAGAATTATTAATATTAAAGCAAGCCATTCATTGGAAGAAGAGTTAGCACATATTTTGCTTTCCCAATAAAGTATATGGGATCTAATAATGCCTTGCTTTGACTGGATCATGCCACTGATAAAGAGAAACTAGACAAAATTCAGTATATTTACATGTAAATCATTGCTTTCTTCTACTATCCAAAGAGACACTTACAATCTCACAGTATGAATCTCACCAACATAATTTTAGGGAGACAATACACATCCTCCTTTTTTATATATTAATTTAATATCAGTTTTGCAGTATCATGAAAAGCATAAAAGCTTGAAATGTAAGACATTTCTTTACATATAAGCAGTGCAGTCAATAAATTTGTTTTAAACAGCAAAATATGTTTTCTTGATCAGTTGCAAGATATTCAGGAAAAAAAAGTCTGGGGGGGGGAATCGAGGAGATTATTTATTAGCGTGTATCTAAGAGATTATTTTTATTAAAAAGAAATCTTTCAGATTATACTAATTCATGTGCAGCCATCAACAGAATATTAAGAAGGAGAACTTTGATAAGGCATAAGAGTCTGATATACTTTTACAAAGATCCAGAAAGAAAAACTAGTTAATGACTGAAAATCTCCACATTGGGGATTTTCTATGTATTAAATAAGTCTCTCTTTCTCTCTCTCTCATTCTCTCAGTTCATGTCTGGGTCAATTCAAGTTAATTTATTTCCAATAGATAATTCCAGTTAAAGGGAATGACAGAAATTAAACAGTATAGTGAAATGCCTTCCAATCTGCCACAGATGCGGCATTTAATATTAAAATCAGGTGACACAAACAACAGCTAGCCTTTAGTATCTAACCTAGAGACCTCCAGGTGTTGAGCTGGAAGAGATGGAGTCTGATTTAGACTTCATAGTATAAACAGAATGTTATCCCCACATCAAAATTCCACCCACAGTGAGCCCCCAGCACGGTTAATGATTATAATCTTCACATTTAATCATGGGAATGCCGTGACAGGCAAACAAAGGTTAGGCAAACTGACAGCTCAGGCTGTTTCAACGGAATTGGGGAACACTGCAAGTTTTATTTTAAAATGCCTCTCTACCTTCCAAGAGTACCTTTCAGCTTTGCACCAGACACTCGTACAAAGCCTACCTACTTGCATGAACTGGCAATGTGCATAATTAACCTTTAGATGACATAAATGCCAGGAACTTTGATGAGTTCCTTAAAAGTGCTGCTATGCCAATATTGCCTTCAAGGTTGAATTAACTGGAGGGCATCTTAAAAATTGAAGAGAAGAGCAGATACAGAACATGTGGAAGTGTCAAAAGGAGAATGCCTTTTATTTTTTTTACAAATGGCAAAGCTATTTGTAGTGCTGGTTCCGACTGGAAGAAAAATGGCGACATGTACATTCCTGCTAGTGTTAGTTACTCACACAGGAAGATTTTTCCTGCCCCTTTTCCCAGGTTCTCTATGCTCTGTCAAAGCATTTTGAGGAGACTGAAAAAATATTAAAATCTGTACTGAAGGGCATGCCAGAAAAAACAAAGCAGAAAGAAAAAAAATAAAAGATCTAACTTTAAAAAATGTAAGGAAGAAGGGAAGTAGCTCAGACATTTTAAATTAATTTAGCAGCACCCAGCAATCCAGCTCTCATCTCATTTTCAAAAATGTCATTTACCTTTGATTTCGTTTAAAAATAATTTTAAATATTAAAAGGTGATGATATCCACTTGAATGCCTTACCATAGCACAATCATTGCATCCAAAAGGAAGAGGAAGGGCAACATTCGAAAGTAAATATCAAAGTATTGCTTATGAATTATATAAGATTTTATCAGTTTGGAAACCTACACGCACACAATAAGCATTTCAAACAGCTATTTGCTTAAAAATGTTCTAGTTTGGTTTAACGATAATTTTGAATTTCTCTTCTCTATCATTTTGAATCCCCAATCCCTATTTAATTCTATCTTCTCTTTCACATATCGAATCCAAGATTCTTTATTTTCATACTGAAATTTCCCATAAAATATATACAATTTTAAAATACATTCAGCATTATATGTTTTGCATTAATATAATCAGCATTATATGTAAAAACAATGTGTATAAAAATGTGGTATAAATACTGTATAAACCTATGCAAAAAATGCACAGTACAAGGAAACCAACAAACAACAAAAAATAGAGAACCAAATAATTTTTAAAGAAATAAATTAATGAATATTTTGTTCATTCATTTTTTTATAAAAGGACTATAGAATGGATATATCTAAAGTAAAACACAAATATAAATTTAAAATTCACTTAATTATATTTTAGTTGTATTTTTTTATCCCTGTCACAATGGTTTTAAAATGTCACATCAATAAAAATAGGTTTTCATAATTAACACTCTGGGGCTGGATCCATTGCTATCAATTGTAAATTATTTGCTTTTTATACTTTGTATTTTATACCATTTTAACTATATTTATTACCTCTGTTTTTATACTGCTGTGAACTGCTCTGAGCCTCACTTTATGGGGGCCAGATGGTATATAAATTGAAATAATAAACAAAAACTGTCATGGAAGTTTCTATGTGACAGAGTTTTATCCTGTCACTGTTCCTAAAGAGTTCAGAATAGCTTAGATGGCTCTCTACTCTCCCATTTTATCTTTACAACAATTCAGTGAGGTAGGTTGGGCTGGGAGGGAGTACCTAATTCAAAGTCAACCATTTAGGCTGAGTGGGAATTTGAATGTGGGTCTTCTCCCCCCACCACCATCTAGTCTTACACTGTAACCACTAGAACACACAGGATGTTATAGGTAGGATAAAATTCTGGGGTGACTTGGGGACTTCTTTTTGATCTCTTTTCTTTTTAGAATATCCTTGATTGTCTTCCTCTTCACTGTGCATACTTGTTTCTTTATCCTTAAATGGCAGTCCTGAGGTTTGAAGGTTTTCTTCCCTTAACACATTCTTAGTATCTGAAGTTTCATCTCAGCACAGATTTTACAGATCCTAATAATGCTATGGAGTTTGCTTGGGGGTGGGGGAATCAAGCATGGCTGCTGAGATGGGATTCTGAAACTAAACAAAACTAACAGCCAGCCTTAACAGTGGTGATGTCTATGTGAACAGGTGCACAGCTGCAATGATGCAAATTAACCACTGAAAAAGAAAAGGCAAAAAGCTCATTGAATGAAGAAAATAGGGCGGTATGCTGGCCAGGAAAGGTATAAGACTTTTACTCAGAGCAGCTGAACCGAAACGTTCACCTCTTTAATAAGCAGGGCTTCAGATGACACTAAAAGTGTGTGTATATGTTGGGGGAGCAAGTGACTTCTTCTCCAAACCACAGTGTCCTCTGCTTCTCATGATATTGCCTCAGTTTTCAACTGAAACTTTGAGATACTTAGCTCTGCCCTGGAAAGATGTGCATAGGGATGTGTGTCAGAATATTTCCAGTCCAGATATACATACAAAAAAATCTGTATTTTCCAGATATATTCAGGTGTCTGGATGGTATCCAGGATTTTTCAGGATATTCGGGAATAACTGGGAATATCAGGAGCCAGCATTTTAAGGCTCCCAGTAGTTTTTTCTTTAATTTTACTGTGTGTCTGTGTCTTGCCCGGGCTTGTATTCTGCCCTTTGAAACTGGTTTTATTGGTCTTGCAACATTGTGTTCTTTGCTCCAGTTACTTTGCATCGGGTTTGTTATTTGCATTGAATTATCTGGTACAACATTGGCTTGGATTCTTGGGTTCTACATTGGCCAGTGGTTGTTTTGCTTTTTCTTGAGTCTTTGGTTACTCTTCGCCCTAGAAAAAGCATGTAATTTTTCTCTCCATAGGAAACAATGCAGGAGCCCATAGAATTAGACCTCTTGGTGCAATTCACTTGAGCCTTGAGAGGCAAATGTGATGCTATTAGCTTTAAAATAAGCCCTCCAGCCCCCTCAAGCCAAGTAATATTGGAAGCCCCCCAAAAAACTCTGGATCCAAATACTAAAGTGGTATTTAGAACCCAGATGATTGGGAATACTGATATTTTTCAGCTCCTTGATATTCAAATCTGAAAAATACTAACTTTTTAAAAAAGTGAACATCTCTATTTATATTCTTTTAATTCAAAAAAGTGTGAGGAAAACACAAATGGGAGAAACTAATGTATCACCATATGTCAGATGGCAGCCAGTGTGGTGTAGCAGTTGCAGTGTTGGGTTAGGGCTGAGGAGACACTCAGCTGTGAAACTTCTTGAGGGATTTGGAGCCCAGTCACTCCTTTTTAGCCTAAACCAAGTGGCAGATTGTTGTGAGGATAAAATGACAGGGACTAGTAGGGCATCCTGAGCTTCTTGGATGAAGAATGGGATAAAAAATGTATGTTAAAGACATCGAGATACATTATGACAGGAAGCTGAAGTCAGTTACACTTCTGTTCCAAATTTACTTGAAGCCATCACTGTAGAATCACCTGTAAGAAAAATAAAAAAAATGTAGAATACAAAGCACAGACATGTTGTGGTGGGCTACACACCCTTTTGTACGACTATTAGTTACCAAATGAAATAATGCCTGCCTAGATGTACATTTATAGAGTCTCTTTATATGCTTGGTGTAAGGAAGCTTAACATTTTATATTTAGGCTCAGAGGTTAAGATGCTGAGCTGCAGACCAGAAGGTTGGTGGCTCAACAGTTCAAGACCCGAGTGCTGCATGACAGAGTGAGCTCCCATCTCTGGCCCCAGCTCCTGCCAGGCTAGCAGTTTGAAAGCAAGAAATTGCAAGTAAATAGGTACAGCTTTGGTGGGAAGGTAACAACATCCCATGTGCCTTGGTGTCTAGTCATGCCGGCCACGTGACCATGAAAATGTCTCCGGACAACGCTGGCTCTTTGGCTTCTAAACAGAGAGGAGCACTGCCCCGAGAATCAGATTTGACTGGCTTTTGAGCAAGGGAAACCTTTACCTTTACTATTTAGGGAATGTATATGCCACCTCTCCAGAAACCTGTTTGAGGCAGCTCACAAAGTAAAACACGAGAGGGTGTGGCTTAGTGGTAGAGCATCTATGTGGTATGCAGAAGGTTCCAGGTTGAATCTCCAGCTTAAAAAAAAAAATCCTGGCAGTAGGTGGTGTGAAAGATGTGACCAGTCATAGTAGACAATGGACCAATGGTCTGATTCAGTATAAGGCAGCTTCATGTGTTCATGACAAAATAATAAAAACTTAAAATAATCCGGGTAAGAACAGTCCTAAGACTATCACCTAGGCTATTTATAGTGAAAAAATGAAATCTAAAACACTGCATAGACCTTTTGCTGATATTAACATTGGCTTAAATGCCCATTTCTTACTCTGCCATGATCTTACTCTGCTGTGATTACTCTACATGATTCTGAAGCGGAGCAAATCACAAGACTGAACTGAAATCCATTGAAAACATACCCAGCTTCTCACCCAGTCCCATTAAATAATTTCCTAGTTTCAGCGCTCAAAAATCTTTGATGACCAAGATCAAACATTTCCAGTGATGGTCCTTCAAAGTGGAGATGTTAATGAAGATGCTATTTCCATTCCATTCCTCACTACTGGTCCATGAATAATTTCTTCAGGCGAACTTATGAATATAACTGCTCCCTTTGGTATTACTATTTTTGAACTTTTATTGCTGTCCCCCCCCTTTACTGTACCAGTCATATTTACACAGCCAAAGTCAGCCCTCAGCTTTCAAGCAATATATTCTCCACAGAGCAAATAAGTTTTAAAAATTGATCACACAGAAGATGCTTGTGGAGTATAAGCTTCCTCAGTTTCATGCTTCTTTTTATCTATCCACTTTGTGGGTTGCATCCCTACTGCCCTTCTGCTGATGGAGGAGGGAGGATAAATAATCCCCCCCCCCCGCAATGTGCCTTCTCACTGCCCTGTCCACACCTGTGGCTTTTTGTCTGTTACGATCTCATTTGTCTGAGCCATTTCTTTTGTGTGCTGGGGAAATTAGGAAAGATCTGTCATTAGCACAGGATGACCCTTAGCTAACTGGTATATAGTATTATACTAGTACTATGAAGTACATAGGTAGAAAAACCATCATGGCATCTGCAAAGGCAAGCCCTGTCTCACTAACATTTAAAAAAGGTTCTTTGAAAATATCAATACACGTGTGGACAGGAATGAGCTAGTATACATTGTTTGTTTGGATTTCCAGAAGGCTTTCATCAAAATCCCTCACCAAAGACTCCTCAGCAGATTTCAGCATTATGGGGTAACAGGACAAGTCCTCTTATGGATTAGAAATCAGCAAAACAACAACAACAACAGGAAGCAGGAAGCAGAGAGGAGGAATAAATGGTCAGTTCTCACAATGGAGGGATGTGAGCAGCGGGGTCCCTCAGGGATCTATATTGGGACTGGTACTTTTCAATTTATTCATAAATGACCTGGAGTTAGGGGTGAGTAGTGAGGTGGCCAGGTTTGCAGATGACACCAAATTATTTAGGGTGGTTAAGACAAAAGTGGATTGCAAAGAGCTCTGAAAGGATCTCTTCAAGCTGGGGGAATGGGCATTGAAAGGGCAAATGGAATTCAATGTGAGCAAATATACACTGATGGGATCTGAGCTGGTAGTAGCAGTCCAAGAAAGGGACCTTGAGGTGGTAGTAGATAGCTCAGTGAAAATTCCATGTGAAGCGTGTGGCTGCTGTGAAAAAGGCAATTAGAACAGGAATAGAGAATAAAACTGCCACTGTCATACTGCCCTTGTACAAATCTATGGCAAGACCACACTTGGAATATTGTATACACTACACTTGAAAAAGAACATTGTAGAGCTTGAAATGGTGCAGAAAAAAAGCAACCAAAATGGTCAAGGGGCTGGAGCAGCTGCCTGATAAGGACTGGTTAAAATGCTTAGAGCTGTGTACCCTAGAAAAAAATTCAAGTAACAGGATACATGATAGAGGTTTTATAAAATTATGCATGGGATAGGGAGAGTGGACAGGGAGAAACTTCCTCCCTCTCCTATAATACCAGAACCAGGGTCATCCACTGAAGCTGAAGGGTGGGAGATTCAAGGCAGGCAAAAGGAAGTATTTCTTCACACAACATATAGTTAATTTGTGGAACTCACTGCCCCAGGATGTGCTCATGGCCACCAGCTTGGAAGCTTTAAAAGTGGAATGAACAAATTCATGGAGGACTAGGCTATCAATAGCTACTAATCATAATGGTTATCTACTCCCTCCAGTACTAGAGGTAGCACACCTGTTTAAATCAGATGCTGCTGCAATCTTCCTGTTTGCGGGCTTCCTAGAAATAGCTGGTTGGCCACTGTGTGAACAGAATGTTGAACTAGATGGGCCTCTGATCTGGTTCTTATGTACTAGCAAGAAAGTTGTTCCAGTGCCATCTCCCACCTTTGGCTCAAGGCCCTCAAGACAGAGGGTGCTAGTTAAAAAAAAGAATCAAGTTACTTTCACCCCCTTTATCCCCATCTTCAAATGCAGGAAACATCTGATGCAGTGTTAGTCAAGATTCTATTGCTTAGAAATGTGAATGTCAGGGAACATCCCATGATGTCACACTAACTCTGTCATAAGCGTGCAAGAGATGCCTCACAGACAGGCGGCCAATTATGATACAAAAGCATCTACACTACCATACAACATATCAATTTTCTTAGCTCATTACACATTCACTCCAGAAAAAGCTCCTTGTTTACACGATTGTCTCTGACTAATAAGACCATATTTGGGGAAACCAACTCACTGGTAATTGTTTTCAGGAAGACAAATGATGCTTCAAACAGGGAACTAATGATTAGACAAGCAAACATCAAAAGGCCATAACTTTGAAATGGAAGATCAAATGCAGACATAAAGGAGGGAACAATAGGGGATGAGAACAGGTTCTAAACCCTGGCACTGCAGTGTTAGATGGAGAGATTATTTTTGTTTAGCAGGTCTTCTCTCCTTTCCACACTAACAACCAACCCTTGTCTGAACTAAACACACCATGAAAATGTACTGATTGTACAGCAACAGATGTAGGCCGGGGGGAGGGGGGACAAGTGCTAAACCTACAAGCTTATCAACTATCTCTTGGAAAGGAAAGGGGAAGAAAACAACTACTTAAAAACACAAGGGATATCACCAAACTGTTCTCATTCAAAGCTATTTAATTCAAGAATGCTTGGAATTTCCATTTTTATCCACAGAACAAACTCTAGGTAAATGCTACAAAAACTGGCTTATCCATATGTCGGGGATATCAGAAGGATTTCAGCTGTAACCTACAATGGATTAACTATATCAAACTGTAGATCTAGGAAACAATGTCTGTTAATTAGACAAGGTCAGGATCACAATGACGGGCCAATGAGTGTTGGAGAGAGAAGAGAAAAAACTATAACAGCAGTATGCATTCCTTAAAAAAAAAACCAGAATAAAGCACATGCCCTTGGGGTGACCCTTATCAAGTGTAAAGGCAACACAAATTCTTACCTTACCTTCCCATGGGAAGCCCAGCAGCACCTGCTGTGATTTCTTGTCATCTGGTAAGAAGAGAAAGGGAGGAGATGTTTGGCTTGCTGGTGACCTTAGACTCTCCAGAGATCTTTATTTACAAGACTGTGATTGGCCTACAGCCTCCACACACAAACCAAAAAAATACAAAGCTTCATTCCTGAAAAAAAGAAACATGTAGTAGTTTGAAGTACAGAAAATTATCTTTCAGCCTGACTGCCAAAGCAGAAGTGAAACTGTATGCTAACATACTAGGTGAAAGTGGATAGATTATGGCATTGATTTGGAAGCTACTTTGGCACCTTCTGAAATTATCTCCAGGGACATGGGAGACTTTGCTTCTTCCCACAAACCTGAATGATGTGGCACTACAGAGCTGAATTCTCCCACTTAATCTCAAATACTTATGTTTCTGAGTAGTGTGGGAAGGAGGCACGCTCTGGTGACTCCCATGGTGCCAAAGCTAACTTCAGAAGAGGCTGTTTAAATCATGTCAGCGCTTTGACAGAACAAACTAAGCAACGATCTCCAAAGCACTGCAAACAGCCACAGTGAGAAAAATCTTAGAGGGCAAATCCTTGAGAAACTAACCCTGTTTATATCACTTTGGTAATCTATATAGGTCCTTGTACTCTTGCAGGTGCTAATTAAATGTTAAGCAATGACAGTAATGGAGAGTTTCTGTCATCGTAGATCTTTGAGCTGTAAAGAGGGTTGGCAACTCTGGACTGGGAAATTCCTGGGTATTTGGGAGTGGAATCTAGGGAGGGTATGGTTTGGGGAGAGGAGGGACCTCAACAGGATATAATGCCATATTCGAGTCCGTCCTCCAAAGCAGCCATTTTCTCCAGGGAAGTGATCTATGTAGTCTGGAGATTAGTTGTAATTCTGGGAGTGCTCCAAGCCCCACCTGGAGGCTGGCAACCCTATGCCAACCACCTTCCCCTAAAAAACACAAAGTCCTCTTTAAAAGAGAAGCATCATTGTCCATTACCAGGGCTTTTTTTGTAGAAAAAGCCCAGCAGAAACTCATTAGCATAATAGGCTACACGCAACAGCAGAAACTCATTAGCATATTAGGCCACACCCCTGGCAGCACAGGTCCCTCCCAGGATCAGCTTCCCCAGGTGCTCCATGGCTTGCAGGGTGCCTGGGGAACCCGAGGGAAGGAAGGCAGTTTCTGGATCAGCTTCCCCAGGCGCCCTGAAGCTCCGGGGTGCCTGGGAACCCAAGGAGGGAAGGCAGTTTAAACTGCCTTTCCTCCCTGGATTGGATTGGCTTCCCCAAGGCATCTGGGGAAGCCAAGGGGGGGGGAGGCTGTAGGTGTGGCCAACTCAGAAGCCAGCCAGAACTCCATTCCTGTGCGTTCCTGCCCAAAAATAGCCCTGTCCATTACAACTAACATTATAAAAGGCTATGTCCTACACTAACCAGAAGGATTTGGAAAGCAGTTCTGAAATGTACAATCACATCATTTAATCAAGATTTTTTAAAAAATATAAAAAAATTAAATAGGATGAAATAGCAAAAAAAAAAGTGGATAATCCGTTTTTAAAAACCATGAACTCCACACACATTTGGCTTGCATCCAAATGTTTATCACTGCACGTGTGAATTTTCATTGTTGGAATACCACAACAGATTAGTGGGTTTTGTACCCTGTGGCTTTTTCCATGTGTATGCAAGGGATTGTACAAACAGAAGTGAGCCTGCTTCGGTGCGGAGGGCAAAGTATAAATCAGATAGACAGACAGACAGACAGACAAAAGCAGCACCTTGTCAAACAGCAGTGCCCACATATGTAATTCTGCTCACACAAATGTAACTAGGGATACGTCATAAACTAGAGTTGTCAGCTCTCGGTTTATATATTTATTTATTATTTATATTTATATCCCGCCCAACTCGCAGACAGGCTCAGGGCGGTAAACATCATATTATAATAAATATTATAATAAATACAATTAAACAATTAAAATGTAAAACAATATAAACATTAAAATTGGTAGTTGCAGCTTAAAGGCAAAAAATCAGTTGACTATAACAGGTTCTGGCCCGTTAATATAGATGAAGTAGTGACCAGATATCAGTGGGTAAATGACAGCAACCTCAGGAAGGCCATACATGGACGTCTGCTGCCTCAGCCTGGTGAAACAGCTCCATCTTGCAGGCCCCGCAGAATTGAAGAAGATCCTGCAGGGCCCTGATCTCAATAGAGAGCATGTTCCACTAGGCAAGACGGAGGTTCCTCGGGCCAGGTACCACCAGAAGGTGTTGATCTTTAGAGAGCAGTGCTCCTCGAGGCGTATACAGGAAGTGGCGGT
This sequence comes from Lepidodactylus listeri, assembly GCA_029233225.1. Classification (NCBI taxonomy): domain Eukaryota; kingdom Metazoa; phylum Chordata; class Lepidosauria; order Squamata; family Gekkonidae; genus Lepidodactylus; species Lepidodactylus listeri. The sequence goes on along the minus strand of JARCFY010000001.1, from coordinate 50,828,406 downwards.
CCTTGAGATATGTTAGGTTGGGAAATACCTGGAGATTTTTGGGGTGGAGCATGAGGGGGGCAGGATTTGGAGATGAGAGGGGCTTCAACAGGGTATAATGCCATAGAGTCCACCTTCTAAAGTGGCCATTTTCTCCAGGTGAACTGATCACTGTTGCCCAGAGATCAGCTGTAATCCCAAGAGATCTCCAGCCACCACCTGGAGGTTGCCAATCCTATCATAAAATCACGACCAAGTACAGCACAAGATCCATGCAATTCACCTCCAGCACTCCTTTGGCCTTCTTGCTCTCTTAGCTTCCTTGTCCACAGTTCCTTTGCTTCTGACCATCTCACTTAAGGTTGCCAACCACCAGATGGGCCTTGGAGTTCTTCTGGAACTACAACTGATCTCCAGACCACAGAGATTAATTCTCCTAAAGAAAATGGCAGCTTCAGAGGCAGAACCTTATGGAATTATATCCTTTCTGAGCTCCCTCCCTAAGTTCTGCCCTTCCCAGGCACCACCCCCAAATCTCCAGGAATTTCCCATGCCAGAGATGGCAAGTCTAATCTCACTACTAATAAGAAAACCCTAATAAAATGATAGAAAGTGTGGGATTTCTGTGAAGGTTATGGCATCATATGAAGTGCTGTGTGGAACCCCTATTTCAATTCTATGTGCAGCCAATTGTTGAACAGCAACTGTTTTGCAATTTCACATGCCTCGTATCCACCCAGTGCTGCATGAACTGTACTGGCTGCCTACTGAATACCAGATCCATTTAAAGGTGCTGGTGCTTACCTCTAAAGCCCTATACGGCCAGGAGCCAGCATATCTTGGGACTGCCTCTCCCCATATGAGCCCCGTAGAGCACTGAGGTCTACAAATCAACACCCTTTTGTAGTCCCTGGCCCCAGGGACGTCCAACTTGCCTCGACTAGTGGAATGGTGGAATGAGCTCCCATATGAGATCCGGTGGACCTGGTGGAATAATCTCCCATATGAAATCAGGGCCCTGCGGGATTTATTACAATTCTCAGAATTAGACGGAGCTCTTCCACTGGGCTTTTGGTTGAGGAAGCGGACGTCATTGTCCCCCGCCACCCACCCCCCGGGCTAATCTCCCATCAATAGCCTGGATCCAAATAGCCATTTAGGATCCCACGCTTCTGTCACATCTAAATTTCTGAGACATCGGACTAAATTTTATATGGTATTTTATTATCTATGGTGTCTTAATCTGTTGTTTAAAAGTTGTTTTTAATTGTATTCTATATTGTATTAATACTGATGGAACCCACCCTGAAAATTAAAAAAAAAACATATAAAACACTCATATGGATTGTGCTGGAGTCCTTTCCTTTTTTCTTTACAGAATCCAAGTTCACCCATACATGGTAGACATGCAGGATTATTTGGGGTTTTCTGGCCTGAAACAGAAAATGAATTCATTCCCTATAGAGTTTGCATGTGACTTCTCCTTCATCCATTAAACAACAGAGAATATAGTAATATGGGATTAGATATCAAGGCTATGTAGTATTCTGGGACTATCAATCCAAGCTTCTTAACCTCCTGCCCCCATAACTGCATCTGGGCCCTTGTTGCTTAAAGCTGCAATCTTCTTACTCTCAGCCTCTCTAGAATCCTCAGCCTCTCTCTTATTCCTCCCCCTTTGAATTTTTTAGCGAAACGACTATTCATTCTTTTGCCAAAATTGTACAGAAGACACCTTCCACTGAGCTACTGTAATGTCAATAAATATTCTATAAACAATTTCATTTCAACCAGGGGCTGCATAATGGAGACACGGAAACAGGCAACTGGTGTTCATTTGCTGTGAAGTTATTTTGAATATTTCTATCACTACGTTTTGCTTAACACACAAGAGCCGATTAGAGGGCAGGGTTTGTCAAAATATAAAGGTGAATGTTTCTTAACAACTGCAGACAGTACCCTGAATGGGCAAGAGATCTGAGAATACTACTTGGCAGATTGTAGGTGAAATGTTTATAGTTTTGAATCTGAAAATAGAGGAAAGGGGGACAGAGACACTTGCAGCTGCCTCAAAGTGAAAAACCTTGGGACTCTTACAGTGGATCTGCCTTGCAGAAGTGCTGTTTGCCTTCCATTTATCACTGGTAAATCCAGGCAACTAACTATATACTAATTCTGAGAGGGTTTTTTTTCCTGTGTGGATACTTATATCTGCCAAAAGAGAGCTCACTCTCCCCCAACAGCTTTTCCTACATCGTCAGGGGCCTTTCTCGGTCTGCAGAAAAATCCAAAAAGTTAAAAAAAAAAACCTTCAGAGACCATTGAATTCCCCCCAATACCTTTTGAAATGGCATCAACTCCAGACATCAACTGTGAGAGATTAGAATGTTCGGGGGGGGGGGGGGAGGATTCCTAACTGTTTCTGTCAGTAAGAGGCAGGGTTTTTACTGGCAGCAGTCTAGGGTTGCCAAGTATCCCCCCGGCCACCGGCAGCAGATCCAGATCCAGGCTGGGAAACTCCTGGAGATTTGGGGGTGGAGCCTGAGGAGGACAGGGACCTCAGTGAGGTGCAATGCCATAAACTCCACCCTCCAAAGCATCCATTTTCTCCATGGAAAGTTATCTCTGTAGTCTGGAGATGAGCAGTAATTCCAGGGGATCCCCAGGTCCACCTGGAGGCTGGCATCCCTAGGCAGCACCCTCTGTGTGACTTGATACCACCTGATTTGCATGACTTAATTAGGCCCAGCTGCTTGCTACTGTTCAGCAGCAGCCACCCTATAAAAGCCATTGTGATGTAACAGTTAGAGCTTCAGACTGAGATCTGCAAGACCCAGGTTCAGATCCCCATCTTTCAGTGGAAGCTGACTGGGAGATTTTGGACCAGTCACATATTTTCAGCCTAACCAGCCTCACAGGGTTGTTGTGCAAATAACAAAGAGGAAATAATAATGTAAGATGCTTTAGTCCTCCCTTTGGAGAAAGACTGTAATTTTCCTAGACAAAGGATCTGGGGGAGGGGGGTGGAGATGGAAAGCTGAAGACAGATAAAGGTAGGTTGGCTGTTGGGTGAGGAAATAGGGTTGCCAACTCCAGGTTTGGAAATTCCTGGACACTTGAGGGGTGGAGTCTGGGGAGGGTGGGATTTGAGGAGGGACTACAGACCAGTATAATGCCATAGACTCCACCCTCCAAACCAGCCATTTCCTTCACTTGAACTACGATTGCCAGCCTCCAGACAAGGAGAGCACCCAGAATTACAATTGTTGTCCAGGTGACAGAGATCAGGTCCCCTGGCTAAAATGTCTGCCTTGGAGGCTTGCTGAGGCTGCTTGCCTCCCCTAGCCTCACTGTCCCAGGGCTCCACCCCAAAATCTCCAGGAATTTCCCAACCTGGAGCTGGCAGCCCTAAGGTGAATTGATCTCTGGAGCTGGGAGATCCATTGTGATTCCCAGAGCACTGCCACTGCTGCTGTGGTGGGAGAGGAAGCAGGCAGGAGGTTGGGAGAGTGATGGGGGCAGAAAGAGAAAGTGATGGCGTGGGGGGGCAGAAAGAGAGAGAAAGAGTGATGAGGTGGGGAGGCAGAAAAACAAAGAGAATGATGACCGGTCAGAAAGAGAGAGGAAGTAACATACATGGAGGAGAGGCAGAGAGTAAGAAAGGGGGGCAGAAGAGAGAAAGAGTGTGAGAGAGGTAGGGGGAGAAGGGAGGAAGCAAAGGTGTGAGGAATGGGATAACCATCCCAGAAGTTTCTTGCAGGTCTCCCCTTGTTTCATCGTAAATCTCTAGTGCTCTCACCCAAAGGAAATGAAGGGGGCATTTCTAAGTGGTCTACTCAGAAGTAAGTCCAGTTTTATTCATTTCGGGCTTAATCCCAGGCAATGCTCCCCCTAAGCTGTGGAGCCTTGTGAGCAAAAAAAGTCTACTTTGTGAGTATTAAGGTTGTGAGAGAGCAATTTGGCTGTTGCAACAAATAGTTTGCTCTGGAGCCATCCTTTCTGAGCTAAGACAAAAATCTGTGAGCTGGAGGCTAAAAAACTGTGAGCTAGCTCACACTAACTAAGCTTAGAGGGAACACTGCTCCCAGGAAGCTGTTCTTAGAACTGTAGCCTAGCAGTACAGGTCTAGGCAGACTGATACCATTCTAAACCCATCAAAGTTTAGAACTGTACAACTGTACATTCTAAACCCATCAAAGTTTAGAACTGTACAACTGGGTTTAGGATTTCACTGTAAACCCTATAGTGTTGCCTTTGTCGCTTTTCATCATACAGGGAAGTGGGAAGCATGTAACACATTTGGAGTAATAACAGTGTCCACTTAAGAACATCGCAAGCCAAGGGAGAGGAGGCTCTTTTCACTACATCCTACTTTTTCTCTAGTCTCTGTACAATTCTCACCAAGAATTCCACCCTGTCTCAGGGCTGTCACTTTAACGTATCATGGTAATATGTGCTACATATGAACAAAAGGCAATGCCATTCACTCTTTGCCACGGTAGCTATTAAGTGGGAGATAAAGTGAGACTCAAATCCCATGCCAATCCATAACCCAATTTCAATCCAGCTGTACTTTTTGCGAAGAACCTGACCTAAAGTGATATCCATTATCAACAGATTCCTTTGGGTGGGAAAGACAGTCTGGCATCTTTAGAAATAACACGGGCACACGGTTAAGTCCTAAGGTCAAAATGAAATGTACCTGACAGTCTCTATCTGATTTTAGGCATCTGTCCGTATCACACAACCAATTTCCCATGGACAATACAGCCTCATCGCTCAGTATCAGGCAAGGGTAGAGTGCCGCTACATAGTGGCCTTAGAGCATTGATGGGCATTTGAAGACTGTATTTGCTGACTGTAGCCTATGTACTCTGGTGCATTTCATTTTTTTAAAAAATATTCATGGGAATTAAATGAGCAATAAATATGGTCAAAAGCTTACAAAGTTATGGATGCCTTTATGCATATCTCCTTCCACTACTTCCCCAATAAAATTACATGGATTAACAGCACTAATTGTACTTTATGAGTAGAAGTAATAATCTTGGTCTTGTCTATAAGAACAACAGTGATTATCCCAGGATGACTGAACAGACTTCAGGGTCTGATCTATTTCCATATTCAAGGAGTGACTCAGAGGTTGAAACAAGCTAATGGAAAATTGGGGACCCGGGGGGGGGGGCAGAATCATACAGCCAATAGCAGGTTATTCACTCTGAGTGGAGGTCACTGTTTCAAAAATAAACATAGTAGCAATTATTAATTGGGGCCATGAATGAAATCCTCTTAGATTTCTTATTCTTCTTGATGACCATTGCTGTCATTGGCCAACACAATTAAGGACAAACAAATATCTATTTGGGTCATTTCTTATCCCACCATTTCTCCAAGGAATTCAGAATGGCTTCTTTGGCTCCTCCTGTTCCCTTTTATCCTCATAATATTGAGAGAGTGAGACCAATTTCCCACAGCCACTGCTCTGCTCCTGCTCCTCCCTTTGTCCCGATAGTGTCAACTTCCCACTATTTGCCACGCGGCCGCATTTTCCCCCCGGAGCTTTGCCCAATTTCCGCTGTGTCTACTCGATCCTGGTTTTTTTTAAGATAGCATAGACGTGGTGGAAATCAGGCGAAGCTCCAGGGCAAAATATGGCCACATGGCAAATAGTGGGAAATGGACACTTACAATCGGGGCAAAGAGAGAAGCGGGGGCAGAGCAGAGGCTGTGGGAAATCGGTCCCAGTGACTAGCCAAAGATAATCCCAACAAGGTTCATAGCAGAGTGTGAATGTGAATCAAGATCTCCCAGATCATTGTATGAAAGTGATACTCTAGCCACACTGGCTCTCAATATACTCTTCTTCGTTCCCTCCTGTTTTCATCAGTTGCCACTGCAAACCTTTTAATTTTACCTATTTGGGTTGAGGGTATGCCCAAGTACTGTTTTATGGATTTTTATGCCACTTTTCTTTAAGGGGCCGCAGTGGCTCAGAGGTTAAGATGCTGAGCTGCAGATCGGAAGGTCGGTAGCTCTGCAGTTCGAGACCCTAGTGATGGAATGAGCTCCTGTCTCTGGCCCCAGCTCCTGCCAATCTAGCAGTCTGAAAGCAAGAAATTGCAAGTAGATAAATAAGTACCGCTTCGGTGGAAAGGTAACTATGTTCTGTGTGCCTTGGAATTTAGTCATGCTGGCCACATGACCACAGAAAAGTCTTTGAACAGTGCTGGCTCTTTGGCTTGGAAACAGAGATGAGCACTACCCTCTAGAGTCCAATTTGACTGGCTTTCGAGCAAGGGAAACCTTTACCTTTACTTTATGCCACTCTTCTACAGCTTACATTGCAGGTGATGAAAAAATAATGTTAAACATTTCATAAAGTTGGTGGGAGGGGGGCTCAGCATGAGCAAAAGGAAGTGACATCAAAAATAAAGACACGCGGATTGAATTCACACAACAGCAAAGCAAGGGAATATCAACAAGTACATTAATGCTCTTTGGCCATTTGAGTACATCTATGAAAGTGACAAGAATGGCAAAAGGTGCCCACCCCGTCCATAGGTAATAATATGACTTGCTCTTGATATAGAATACCACAAATATCAAGCAGAGGAAATAAAACACAAAATGAACGAAAACAGAAAGTATGATTGAATTCTGGGCAAAGTTACCCCAGCCTATGCCTGTTGAAACCACTATGCTTAGACTTGGTTGACTCTGTATAGGACTGCATGGTAAAACCCTTTCCAGATTGTATTCAGTTATTTGATATGTGTTACCCGCTCTGCGCAGCACAATGTAAAGCTATGAATTCCTTTCCATACCCAAAAAATGCTCTTCACACTTTTGTCGACTAATAACACCCTGCCCTTGAACTTCACATCATGTTGTTGTTCTTTTGTAGCTTAGAGTCCCAACTAGCCAGTCTATTGAAAGGTCATTTATTTTCCGAGGTTTGCCCCAGCAGGGTTCGTGAGAGCAAGTTTAATGGTGTGGTTGTTTGAGATCAGCCAACAGAAAGTAGCTAAGTTATGCTCATTACGAAGCTCTCTAAAGGCAGCAGGAGTCAAACAGAGGGCAGTTGAGGCAAAGCATGAGGTGCAAGTCCATGGTCATGCTGTGCCTAGAGAAATTTCATCGGCTTAGAACTAACCTCAGACTGTAAATCCTTCTGGATGGTACAATCACTACTGCCAAGGTACTTTGTCCATCATCTCCTCCACAGTGAAGGAACACATTGAGGCCTGAAATGTTTCCCACCCACTTCTGTTCAGCTAAAGCAACTGCATCTTAAAGAGAGCTCATTATATTCTCCTCAGTATCAAAGGTGCCTATGGACTCTCTGAGGTGAGAGACTCATCAGTACCTGCACACAAAAATGTGCAACATGTGACCAGTGCCATAACAGATCCATAAATGCATGGCTATTCAGAGGTAGTGGGACATCAAGGCTGTAGCCTCCTCAACCCAAGAACTGCTGCTTGGAGTGGTGGAAAAAATGGGAAAAAAATAAAATTAAAATAAACTCACTCGAGTAACCTGTGTGATGACATTACTTTCAGGGAATACCTGGAAGTGACAGCAGTAGTTCTAGGAATCACCTGAAACTCCTAGAGCTATTCCTAGAGCTACCACTGTTGCTTCTGGTAACTCACTGGAAGTGATGCTCCCTGGAAGTGACATCATCACATGAGTGACACTGCCCCTCCCATCATGTCACCACCCTCCTGCCAGATCTGCATCAAAGACATTTATGAAACTTTTTCTGCTGAATTTCTCCCCAGATTTTGGACTTCCATGTTACTGGAAAGGTTTTCCAGGACAGAACTCATACGGTTAAAATCTGGGATTCTTCTGTTGTATTTCTCTACTAAAAAGCAGTAAAATAGAAAAATTCCCCCAAAGCCTTTATATATGAACATGTTTGGATTTTTGTTTCGTTTTTTGGGTTAGTAAAGCAAGAGAAAATATATCAGTCCCACACATGCTTAACTGCATTCTATAAAATGTACTGTAACAACAGGATTGCAAGAAGCATTAACTGTAGCAGAGAGGCCTTGAGGATGTAGAACTTAGAGGAAGAAAACAAAAGGGGAAATCAGGGAAACACTCAACAACCTTGAAGAGTAGGAAAGATAAATTGCGGCTCCCCCTAGAGTTAGAACTGAGTATCAGTATTAACATTGATCAAATGGCTGACAAACTCTTATCCAACTTTTTCCCCCTTTTTTTAAAATGCTGTGTAAGAGATCCCCTATTCACCATAAAAGACATAAGACCCTTTCAAAATTAACAGGTTTTGTGTCAAAAGTAGTTTTCAGTTTTTGGTCCTCTTCCAGCAGGAGTACACCTGTGCTCCTACAGAGCATAATATGAACGTGCATAAAGACTGTATTTATTTATTTAGAAAATTCTTACACTGCCTCTCCGGAGACCTGCTCAAAGCAGCTCACAAAGTAAACACAATACAATAGAATAACTTTTAAAAACCCGTAACAGGAGACATGCATCAGCTCATATATAAGAACATGTGTTTGATCACAGGCACATCTTAGATGCAACACATTCATGATGTACTGCAGAAAATAGCCTAAGCCCACCACTCTTGGCCTGGTTCAGTTTATGCTAACCGGATACTCATCAGGGAAAAGCTGTGCAAACAAAGGTCTGCCACAACATCCCGCTAGGTCTCTGTTATACAATAGAGTCAGGCTACTAGTCCATGTTTAAATAATGGGTATTGATTCTTTTGTTAGTTACTGTCCTTGCACTGAACTTCATTAATCAATGTAAGCTTCCAGGAATCCAATGTCTATGTCTCAGAGAGAACAGATAAAAACAGTATGCCAGGGAGAAAAACACCACAATTATTTGCATCTATTAGAGGTGTCGACCTCTGAAGTCACAGAAGTTAAAAAAAAAAAAAGTGAGGTGGGTCTACTGAATTTCATGAAGCTGCAGCAACTTACACAGTACAGTCTTAAGTAGATGTTATGTATTGGGACTGAAACATTGCAGGACTGTGCTTCTAGAGAATGGTTGAGCTTGGAGCCTAAGAACAATAACCTACCAGGACTCTGGCAGTAACCAGTCTAAAAGTAATGTTATGTAAATAGCCTATCGTTGGGAGTTGGATGTGTTTGGGTGTGGCAATTGCATGCTATTTAAACAGAGATGAGGCTCTGGAGTCTTGTCTTGCTCTTGCTGAAATCCTTATCTATAAAGACGAGCTGGGGTGGCAAGATTCCTTGGGGCGCCAAAAGTTGGCTGCAAGAACTGCCACTCAAAAGGGGTCCCTGGCCTCTGGCTGCATTCCTTCACTGCGTTGCCTCAGTTCCGCTCACATAGCCACCGGCCAGTGTCTCAGTCTTAGTCTGGAGGGAGCCAGCAAAGGGGACAGACTGGCTGCCAGGTCTACTCTTCTCCTTCGCCCACTGCCAGGTGGGTCTAACTGTCCCCTCAGTGGCCTGCTTCTGTCAGTAAAAAGACAATGGACTTTCAGCATAACTCCCTCCCCTGCCCACTGCCAGCTTGCCCATTTTCCTGTCAGAATAAATTGAAAACGGCTCTCTCTCCTGCTTAGCTCCACCATGGCTGGCTGGCTGGCTAATGAAGTGGGTGACCATCAAACCATTCTCTTCAACCCCTTGCTGTGCTGCTGACTTTCCCCCTAGGGTTGCCAATCTCCAGGTGGGACCTGGAGATCTCCTGCTGTAACAATTGATCTCCAGATGACAGAGATCAGTTCCCCTGGAAAAAAATGGCTGCTTTGGAGGGTAGACCCTATGGCATTATACCCTGTTGAGTCCTTCTATCTCCCCCCAAATGCTGCCCTCCACAGGCTCCACCACCCAAATTTCCAGGTATTTCCCTAATCAGAGCTGGCAACTTTCTCCTCAGTGCCTGTTGCTAGGCAACCAAGCTTGCTTCTCTCAGTTAAAAGGCCCTTTCTACACTTATGTTGGCCTTTGGGAGAAAACTCATTGGGGCCAGTCCTGACTAGGAGAGAGGCCTCAGCTGAACAGAATGCCATAGAGGCCACCCTCCAAAGCAGTCCTTTTCTCGGGGGGGAGGGAGGGAGATCTGTTGTCTGGAGTTCAGTTGTGATACCTGACAATCTTCAGGCTCCACCTGGAGGTTGACTACCCTAGGCATTGCAGTCAGTGCTTCAGAGCAGGGTCTGCTAGACTTAGGTTTTTGTTGAGTGGGTGATTTTGAGCCAGTCACATACTTTCAGCCTAACCTACCTCACAGGGTTGTTGTGCAAGTCAAAAGTGGGAGAGGAGAATGATGTAAGTTGCTTTGGTCCCCATTGCAGAGAAAGACTACTTTTCCTGCAGGTGCACTGTGGTTGCCAATCTCCAGGTGAGGGCTGGAGATCACTCAGAATTACAACTGCTCTCTAGGAGAGAGGCGGAGGAGATGGGAAGCTGAAGCCAGGGGGCAGATAATGATACATTGACAGTTGGCTGGGAGGTAGGGTTGCCAACTACAGGTTGGGAAATTTCTGGAGATTTGAGGGGTGGACCCTGGAGAGGGTGAGAGGGAATTACAACTGCTCTTCAGATGGCAGAGATCTTTCCCTGAAAAAAATGGTGGACTCTGTGTCATTATACCCGGCTGAGGTCACCACAGCAAATTGACGCTGAGTGCCCAAGGCTAGGGCATGCTCCCAGAGCCTCTTTGTAGAGCCCGTTGTATTTATTTCCACAATGGGCCTGATTCCTAGACACTGATAAAGTAGAGCTGTTCACTAGCAGTGAGTCTGCTGATCCATGGAGCCCACTTATTAACAGCAGAGTTACCTCCTTTTAAGTCCATTGAAGACAATGGGCTTGGAAAGGGGTAACTCTTCTTAGGATTGCACTTTGTATTCCTGATTGATCCGTATGAGGGACCAGTAATATTCTTCCTCAGAAAGATGTAGTGAAAGCTCACAAGCACCCAAACTACAGCACTCTCCAAGGCCCATTCTGGTGCAACCAGCCCTTCAAAAACAAAACAGAACTCTTCCAGAAGTTGCCACCAGCTTCTCCAGGGCTACAGGATGTACCACAGCACCCACCCCCATATTCCAGGACTAGGGATCTGAATCTGACTTGGGGAAGAACAGGCAGAAATCCTGCTGCTGCAAGGACCATGTACATCTCAGTGCCATATACTTCAAGCCGCAATGTTGCAGTTCGGAATTAAGTATTACTAATAGGTTCTTCTGGTAAAAACCCAGACATCACTAAACTGCATTTGGCTACTGAGTTCCAGTCACAGGTGTTAGATACATCTGATGCATTTCTCCGTTTGACAGTGCACACACACACACACTGATGTTTTCGGTATTCACAGAAAACATTTGATCACTGAACCAGTAAAAATCCAATTGCATAAACCAACAGTGGTTCTGTGATCAGACATCATTTCCAAAGAACCTCTGCTGTGTAGACTATTTTCTCACTCCATTCATTTATCCATTAATTATATCAGTTTCATTCATTTTCTCATCAATTATATACTCATCTTAAGAGATGATTTCATGCCCACTTACAAAATAAACTGCATTTATCTCAGTGAAGCTACTCATATGTTAATAGGACACTGATTCAGCTTTTACCAGAAAATCTGGAATGTTCCTGGTAAACAGAAAATATTGGAGCACTTCTGAATTAATTCTAGACCTCATGCTATTTCCAAAGAAATGATAGATTAAGAGTAAAGCACACAAGTAAAGCAGAATTAAATCTATACTTGTGCTAAATAAAAATATACAAAATTGTGTTTTATGACATATCAAAAGATCTAACAAGATGACTTGGGGCAGGACTACATATAACTCTGGAAAATCTGTGTGTGTATGTTCCTAGCTTTTTAACCCCATATCACCAACAGCAACCTGTGCAGTAGTTCACCAATCAAAACCAACTCCCAAGCTGTTGCCAACCTTGGAAGGGGAAATAAACTGATAAAGTTTCTAGGTTTGATCCAAAGGTGGTTTTCTACTGGTACTTCTACCAGTGGAACAGAACTTTTCTCCTGATCACCCTGAAATGATGCTGCTGGGGGAGAGGACCCTTGGGAACAGGAAGAAAGGGAAATGGGGGGGTCTGCAATGAGAAGTGGGAATTGGTAAAAATCTCACCCCTTCAGCGGGTAGAGAAATGACCTCTGAATCCAAAATTTTGCCCCCCTCCCTTTCCAGGGCTAGTTTCACCCTGTTCTACTCAGCACAATGGCATGATGAAATGACCCTCATTCCCTGAACAGTGTCCCTCCCCAATGAAAGATGACAGTAAACCACAGTATTTTCAATTCTACTCATACTTACTTAGAAAAATTTGTAATTAATAGTACATGGAAGGTGCTGATAACCCAGTATGCCAAACACCAGTTGAGCCCTAAGGTAAGGCAAATCATAGATTCTGAACTGGCATACATCCTCTGAGATCCATCTTTCCCAAACTGGCACTCTGATTAGATATTAGAGTTGGCTGAAGAACGAATAAGCTTTTATATGGCAAGCACAGAGCTGTTATGGGCAATCTAACGCTATTATATTTAATTAACCGAGAGACAGAAATCTATATTCAGAGAAAACGGAATACATATCAGTCCCCTAAACCCATGATTCAACAATATAATACGTTGTTGATTATTATCTCCTTAAGAGACTGCAGCCTGTCAGTTTCTATCATCTTTAATGTGCTATGAGATCTTATTTAATTAAAATGTGAACATTGCAGCAATGCATTTAGAGACTGGGGGAATGAGGGGCTAGAAGGAAAATGATTGAGACCACGGGTTTCTTACTGCTCTACCCAGTTATTGCATTGACACATTTTAGTCAGACTTTTCCTAGAATCATCCTTTGGGGATTGTGTTTACCGACATTATTCTTGCTGTCTAAGGAAGAAAAGCTGCACCTGCATTTTCTAAAGCGAGGAGAGCCATCTAGAAGCCCAAAGACCAGACTATTCTCCTTCTGGGATTTTTTCTTCTTCTGGCAACTTAATCATATTTTACTCAAGGAATGGTAAAATGTATGTCCGTTGCAACATTCCATTTTCAGAAAGGGGGAAAAAAACCCAAGATAACCACAATTCATGTTATCCATAGTCATGTTGAGAGCCAGTTTGGTGTAGTGGTTAAGTGTGCGGACTCTAATCTGGGAGAACTGGGTTTGATTCCCCACTCCTCCACTTGCACCTGCTGGATGACTTTGGGCAAGTCACAGTTCTGATAAGAGCTGTCCTTGAAAAAGAGCAGTTTCTGTCAGAGCTCTCTCAGCCCCACCTACCTCACAGGGTGTCTGTTGTGGGAAGGGGAAGGGAAAGGAGTTTGTAAGCCGCTCTGAGACCCCTTTGGGTAGTAAAGGGCGGGTATAAATCCAAACTACTACTACTACTACTACTACTATTATTATTATTATTATTATTATTATTGCTCTTGCAACAGACTGCACTTAGACATGCTGTACAAACAAGTAAAGGACTGTGAAGGGTTAATTCTTCACAGAAACAGAGAACCTTGAGTGACAGGCTGCTCTTAGGAATCTGATTGGTTAGCATCCGCTGAACAGAGAAAGTCTTGAGAGAGCTGCATGCTGAGGAGAGATTCAGTCAAATTTCTGCCTCGACTGAGTTAAGTATTGACAGTCTGATTTCACCCTTAACTGAGAGTAGTTTAACACAGACAGGGGAACTGGGAGAAAGTTGGCAAGGAAGTTTGGGAAGTTGGCAAAGAGTCCCATTAGGGCCAAGAAAAGGGGCTAGATCTTCTAGAGAGAGAAGAAAATTTTCTACCCAGTCAAGCAGGGAGTTAGCTCTGAAGAGTGCAGAGAACCCTGGTCTGATGTGGTTAGAAACTGCCTGTAAAAACCTTAAGAGTCAGTTAAAAACTCAAGGTGAATACTGGTGTTTCAAGAGAAGTGGTTTGGGTGCTGGAAAGAGTGTACCAGCCTTCTGGAAACCAAAACAGTGAGAGAATACTCATAGAAAGGGTACTGAAATGTTTGAGGGGAAACACTGGAACAGAAGCCTCTCATCATAAAGATTTAAGTCACTGGAAAAAGCTTAAGAAACTCTCATTAGCCTTAAACATACGAAATAAAGTCTGTAAGTGTACTGGTTTTACCTCAGAAATTTCAACCCCTGATTTCATCTGAACTTTGAATTTCAAAATACCTCAAATGCCATTTGAGTTGTTTAAGTTAAAGTGGGCTCCTGATATTTCCCTCAGGTTCCTGGACTGAGCCTGCAGCCAAAATATCATACTGTGACAGGGTGGGACAGCCAGAGTTCTTCAGCAAAGAAGAAAACACATTACATGAGCAGCTCAGTCAGTAAAAGGGAAAGAAAAATTGAGGGAAAATCTTGCCTCTGAGGGAGGGAAGTGGATGGGGCCATCACAGCTCTGATTAGCTCCCCCCCCCGCCCCATATATTTAATTATATGTGTTGTCATATATTACATTACATACAGAAAGAGAGCCAGTGTGGTGTAGTGGTTAAGAGTAGTGGACTTTAATTTGGAGAACCAGGTTTGATTCCTCACTCCTCCATATGAAATCTGCTGGGTGACCTGGGGCTAGTCACAGTTCTCTCAGAATTCTTTCAGCCCCATCTACCTCACAAAATGCCTGTTGTGGGGAGAGAAGAGAAGAAGAATTTATTTATTTATTTATTTTTGGGATTTATATCCTACACTCCTCACCTTGAGGCAGACTCAGGGCAGCCGAGAGAAGTGAAAAGATTGGATTTATACCCCACCCTTCACTACCCAAAGGAGTCTCAGAGCAGTTTACAATCCCCTTCCCTTCCCCACAACAGACACCCTGTGAGGCAGGTGGGGCTGAGAGCTCTCTTGAGAACTACCCTTGAGAGACCAGCTCTGAGAGAACTTATGATTGGCCCAAGGTCACACTAGCAGCTGCACATGGAGGAGTGGGGAATCAAAACTGCTCCTCCCAGATTAGAGTCCATGCTCCTATCCACTACACCAAACTGGAAAGGAAGGGAAGGCAATTACAAGCCACTTTAAGATGCCTTAGGGTAGAGAAAAGTGGGGTATAAAAACCAATTTCTTCTTCATTATTATTTACAAAAATTACATTCTGCCTTTCTACTAAGGTTATCAACTTCTAGGTGGGGCCTAAAGATTCCAAAAAATTACAGCTGATCTCCAGACTACATAGACTGAAAAAGGGTCTTAAAAATCAATAAAACCAAACAAAAACATAACTTTAAAACTATGAAAACTAAAGCTAAAATACACATACAAAAACATAAAAATAACAAAACACAAGGTAGGAAGAAGAAATCACTGAGAAAATACACGATGAGACAAAAAAACAAAACAAAAACCTTTTAATCTATTGATGGAAGACAGTGACAGAAGGAAACAGATGAGTCCCCCTGGGGAGAGAGTTCCAGAACTTTGGAATGATATCTGAGAAGGCCTTCTCCTGGGTTGCCAACTGCCTATTGCCACCCCATTTGGAAGAAAGAGACAGACACAGATATGGATTTAAACAAGGGCCACTTTATTTTATTTAATTAACCTGTGCAGCAAGGGAACTAACAAACTATGCATGTGGAATAAGCAAGTCTGGTCCCACCCAGGACCACCTCCTTGTTCTCCAATGGGTGAGACACCTTACCCCACCCCCCCGTGGTCTCATTTCCTGACCATGCCCTGGCCAGCTGTAGGTTACCCTGTGGCCCCTTCCCGGAAGCCCTAAAACTTGCTGAAGGAACCTGTCCACGGTCCTTCCAAAAGCCCTCAACCCCAACCCTGGGCCCTAAAATCAGAAGGTTGTTTGTGAGGAACCCTTATTCCCAAAGGAATATCATACAGGTGTTCACTGGGTTCACATTGTAACTCACCCAAAACCGCCAAGTGACCAATGCATTTAACAAGCCTACCCTTACCAATCTATCTCATTCCAATCACTACAGTGCAGGGTAGGCAAAAACACTCCCCCAAACAAGCCAATCATGGGAGAAGAGAAAAATTCCTACCCGACACCTCAAAGAGGCAACCAGCCAGTGCTTGTACTGCTTAAAGGGCGGGAGTGTGGGCCGATTTTTGCCTCAAAAGAGGCTGAACAAGTAGGGGTGGAGCCCTCTAATAGTTCCTGGCTCCACCCCCCTGCTGCTACAGAGTGACGCAAGCATCGCTCTGAGCAGTCTGCCTCCCTCCTTCCCAGGTGGCAAAGGCGGCCCCGCCCTCCATGCGCCGTCGGCTTTGGAGGGAGAAGGGAGCTGGGATCTCAAAAGGCAAGGGCACCTGAAGCTGGGCCTCAGAAGATACTGTGCCTGATGACACACACTATTTAACTTCATGCCATGTGAAGGAGTTCAGTGTGTGTGTGTTCAAAATGTATAATGATGCCATATCTGCATCTGTTGAATTCTTACCTGTTGTGAAACTGCTAAAGACAGAGCAGCTTTCTCGGTGTGGGTGGGGATTGCCACTCTAGAAACCACTGCAAATGTGGTGGGTGGAAAGCAATAGTTGGCCATATATCCTGTTTTTATGGTTCAGTGGTAAATCACCTGCTTTATATCCAGAAGGTCCCAGATTCCATCCCTGACATCTCCAGTTCAAAGGAGCAAGTGGTAAGTGAGAGATCTGTATCTGAGACCCAGCCAGAGAAGACAACACCGACCTTGGAAAACCAATGGCCTAAGTCAGTATAAGGCAGCACTGCACGTTCATGCATTCAGTTCCTTCTACTTGCTGTAACTACATAAGTTAATTATTCTGTAAAAGTAGCTACAGTTCCCCCATCTACTCTGGATCTCAGGTGCAGGGTATTTTTGACAATTTATTGTAGAATTAAATCATTTATTCTGTTCAACTGAGCTCCAACCAAGTGTTCAGAACCTACAGGGACTGGTGTAGAACTCTACCACATGCTATATAGTTCAGGGTTCTTTTTTATCTCATAGTTCAAGCAGCTAAGACATACTAAAGAACTATGTAACACAGCTGCATTGATGTACACAGGAGAAGTCTGCTTCTGAAATAAAGTGTGTGAAGAAATCGAGCTAAAAACCGAAGGTGCTTTTCCACCAGCTGCATTAATTTGCTCACAAGAAGCCTATGCTATTCTAGCTTCTGAAATAAGGTGTATAAATAAATGGGGATGAAAGTGTTTTGTTGATAAATCAATTGAAAGTCTTTTGATCCTGGGGTTTTTTTTTAGTTATTAATTACTTTAAATGCAGAATTAATAAATATGTGGATGGAAAATGTTTTCTGTGAGATGCATGCATGCATCATCTAAAACAAACAATTGCATCCTATTTATTGAAAACATATAGAAGCCTCTTTTTGCCCCAGCGCCCCCAGATGAAGGCATGAGACAACAGCATTGGGTTCAACTGATTATGCAGAACTATGTCATCATTAAACATGCTGACATATTTAAATGGGTTGACCTGCAATGGCTGCCTTTGTTGAACAAACCCCCCCTGACTCCAAACTCGGCCAGCATGTTCCACTGGTCTCCTTTATCATCACTATTATATTTTTTATATTTTAAATGTTTTTAATCTTTTATGTTTGTTTTTTAAAGCAGTTCCAAACTCTGCTCAGAAGGAACTTATATTGATTTAGACAGTATACTGATTTATACAGGGCACTTATACTGATTTACCAGGGCCCACCACTAGAAACTCTGGACAATTCTATAAACTGGGGCCATCAATGAGTACGCTGCATAGAAACGGCTGCATTTCATTGTCCAAGGGTTACTAGGTCCTTTGGTACCAGAGGACCTTGTGGCCTAATTTTGGATCTCCTCATTTACTCCCATCTAACTAAACTTCTCAAAACTAATGCACATGTGGAAACAGCAGGAGATAATTAGCCACATTAAATGAGGCTGTTCATTGGATTTTCACAATAATATCTTTCACAGCAGGGGAAGGAGGCTATTTATGTGTCAAGGATCCTTACCCATGACATTTTCTAATTGCTTTTCAGGGTTTCCGTTAACTTACCTGAACATCAGGGGATGCTGACCTTGAAGCTGACTACAGAGGCTGCAGTGAGCTGCCATTTATATACTTGAAGAACTGTCCACATCCAGGCAGATTCAGAAGTACCTGGGCAAGGGAGTTGCCCACTTTCTCCCTCCTCCCATTTTAACAGCAAGAAATTTTCAGCAGACCGAATTTTCTCTAGCACATGGCTGAACAAAGCTTCATTAGCTGCATTTTTTACGCTAATACCATTTGCTACAGGCACAGTAGCAATGCCAGGATAAAGCTGGCCACATCTGTAAATTGGGGGAGGGGGGGGTCACAAGCCATCCTACCAACCATGAAAGAATGTGTTAAACAGATCTGTAACCCCCTCCAACTGCAGTCCCCCCCATGTGGCCCCTTAAAAGCTGCTTCTGAAGGTGTAAACTGAGACGCAATGTATGTATGAAGTGCCATCAAGTTGCTGCCAATTTATGGCATACCTATAGGGCTTTCAAGGCAACAGACTAACAGAGATGGCTTCCCACTGCCTGCCTCTGTGTCACAACCCAGGTATTCTTTGGAGGTCTCCCATCCAAATACTAACCAGGGCCAACCCGGCTTAGTTTCCAACATCTGATGAGATTGGGCTAGCCTAGGCCATCCAGGTCAGGCAACCGCCAAACTTTTAATTCAGGTTTTGCACTAATACGGCAACAACTCACTGCTCACCATCTTCTAGAGGTTCTTATAGAGGTCAGCCACATGCTCCAAGCCAGCAAGTGAAGCTGAAGACCTCTTTTTTCAACTTGTAGCTTCCTGACAGGGATTTAAAGGGCCTCACCAGCTGATTGGCGGGCCACATGCTTGTGTACCTTAGCTGTTTGGCAGCAAGCCAGCTAGCCGTTTAAATCTGGGAGAAACTGCTGCTCTCTGTGGATACTCACTGCAGTTTTATCCAGTTAAGCGAATGATTAGAGGTCTTGGGGCCGAAACGATCTCAACCTATTCTCAAACTTTAAATGGGTAAGAAGACCAGCCCGCTGGCATGAGGCCAGGCATGGAATACGAGCCACCTAGTGGACCACTTTTGGTAAGCAGAACTGGTGCTGCAGGATGAACCGAATGCCAGGTTAAGGCACCCAATGCTGACTGCTGCTCTCACCTGTGCCCTGGCTACAGTTTTTATTTTTGATTGGGTGTTGCTTGTGACTGGATCTTTGTCAGCCCACATCAGACAGCTGTGATTGGGTCGGTCTACACTTGATCTTGGTGCTTGGCTCAGTTGATAGCGGCGGCCTCGCCTCCAGCACCTGGTATCTGAGGTGAAGGTTTGTAGTTTAAAAATAAACTGGTCCCCTCAATTGATAGAAATGGCCTATCACAGATACTATGTAGCTATTTTCACCCTCCTTAAGCCAGAGGGTGGGGAGTGCAACACAGGCCTTTGTCATGAGAAAAAAATAGTCCGCCAGGGGAAAGCACTGAGCCTCTTTTAAAAATTTGCTTATGAGTTATATCGTCAACATGAGCTTAGTTGCCTCTGCCTGCCCACAGTAGGGTTGGCCCCTTACCAATCACTTGGGGAATGTCCTCAAGGCCTGGGCATTAACAGGTGAAGCCACCACTATAGAATATGATTAGGACTTCTGGAAGTCGGCATCACATAATTAGGCATCAAGACAGGATCTTCTCAGTGACAAGATCGGGCTAGTAACTGTTGGGCTGCACATAAAGTCTCAGACTAATGTCAGCACCATAAAATTGCCGTTCAAATGCAATATCAACCAGCACATTTGCTGGGAATATGATCAGGGTAAATGTCAGTGTCACTGCTATAAGTTTCTTGTATGTATATGATGTATGTTTTGGTTCCCATGTGAGGCCATCATGCCCTTGAGGTGGGAACTCACAGTAGCCCTTCCAGGCATCCCGACCCTCTGCCAGTCCTAACAGCAAAAGAGAGGGCAGGTCATCACACTCAGTTAGTGTGCAAGTTTGTCTTGACCTGCCTGGTGTCATGTTCAGGGCAGAGCCTGGCGTTTTTACTCTATCCGGGGTTTCCAGGATGCACAAATACAACACTAATCAGTAAGAAAGAATGCAAGAGCACCCCCAGGAGACTTTGGCATGCATGTTTTTTGGATCATGGCTACCACAATGGCTTCTGAGTTGGGTTTCCCCTCGGGTAAGATCCGCACCACTGGCCACTAGCAATCCTTGGCCTAGAAGTTTATATATGCCCTCTGCCATGACTTACATAAGTCTTATGTGTCCATATTTCAGCCTCTGCAGGTTCAAGAAAATTGGGTTGGATTGAGGAACACAGGATCATGTTCTGGGCTGGTACATACGTAGCTTCTTCCAGCTGGGACAGCAACCTGGGCCTCCGCAACTGACTACACATCATCTAGAACTTCTGTGGGGCAGATTATTATACACCCAGACATTTCATTCAGATAGGCGGCCTTATTTTGGGCAGACAAGATGCGCCTCTTTGCATGCTGCACAGATATCTGGCTACGTGGTATTTGGGACAGTCTGCTGAGTTGGCTGCAGGTGTAGGAGCTTTGGTGGAGCAGAGCATGGGATCACCCCACTCTGTGGTGGTTTTGGGCACTGGGATGGATCTTTGGTGGGGGAAGCCGTGCCTGCCTCCCCCAGTTTTGGGATCCCCTTAAGGGATCTTGGGGATGGAGGCACTTAGCCACATGCCCAGCTTGGGAGCTGCCAGCTGGCTTCTACCACAAGGTGACAAGGGGATCATCCATTGGTCAGAGACCATATGAACCCTGGGTCTTGTCACTCCACAGTTTGTTTGTTTGTTTGTTTGTTTGTTTGTTTTATTTATTTATTTCATTTTTATCCCGCCTTGCCGGCGAACTGGCTCAAGGCGGCTAACAACCATAAAATACCATCAAAGCGGTATACAAGTTAAAACATAAAACCAAACATCAATATATAAGCAACATAAAGCAACAATAATACTGGCAGCATCAGAGTTCTCATGGTGAAAAAAGATGGCGACAAAAGGTTCGGCCGATGGGTCCAGGGTGATGTTATCCTGCAAATTCCCCCCCGGTGGCAGCTCCTAATTGAAAGCCTGGCGGAAGAGCTCTGTCTTGCAGGCCCTGCGGAACTGTAATAAGTCCCACAGGGCCCTGATGTCATCTGGGAGCTCATTCCACCAGTATGGGGCCACCACCAAGAAAGCCCTGGCCCTAGTACAGGCCAGCTGAACGCCTTTCAGATCGGGGAGAGTCAGGCGATGTTGTGTGCCTGACCTCAGTGCCCTCTGGGGCATATATGGGGAAAGGCGGTCCATCAAGTAGGCAGGCCCCTGACCATATAGGGCTTTAAAGGTCAACCCCAGCACCTTGAACCGAATCCGATATGCTATAGGCCGCCAGTGCAGCGACCGCAACACAGGCTGGATGTGGTCCCACATAGAGAAACCCATCAACAGCCTGGCCGCGGCATTCTGCACCAGCTGCAGCTTCCAGAGCTGAGACAAGGGCAACCCCATGTAGAGAGCGTTACAGTGGTCAAGTCATGAGGTGACCATAGCATGGATCACTGTAGCTAGGTCTTCACATTCGAGGAAGGGGACCAACTGCCTGATTAGCCGTAGATGGTAAAAGGCTGCTTTAGCAATGGCTGCTACCTAGGCCTCCATTGTTAGGGAGGCATCCAGGAACACTCCCAAACTCCTGACCCTCAGTGCTGGCACCAATGACGCCCCACCAAAGGTCAGTAGTGGGAACCCTACCCTTACCCATTCCGACTCAAGCACAGGACCTCTGCCTTTGTTGGATTCAGTTTCAGTCTACTCAGTCTGAGCCAGTCCACAATGTCCTGAAGCGCCCGCTCTAGGTCATCTGGGGTAGAGTTGGACCGGTCACCCAACAACAGATAAAGCTGGGTGTCATCTGCATATTGATGACACCCATGCCTCCAGGCAATCTGGGCAAGGGAGCGCATGTAGATGTTGAATAACATCGGGGACAGCACCGCCCCTTGAGGAACACCACACACCAGTGGGTGCCTCTGGGAGGTCTGTTCCCCGAGCGCAACCCTCTGTCCCCGATCCTGGAGAAAAGAGGTGAGCCACTGTAAAGCAAGCCCCTGTATCCCCAAATCTGCGAGGCGGTGGATCAGCAACTGGTGGTCGACCATGTCAAACAGTTGTCTCTCCCAGCAGGTGAGCTGGGGTGTAGTTATCGAGTGGTAGGCAGGTCGATGTCAGAGCCATCCCCATGTTGTGCCAATGCTTCTTTGACTGTATTCAATAACAGTTGTGGACATATTTTCACCAAATACTGGTCTCTGTGAGTTTCCTTATCCTCCCTGAGCCCGCAAAAAAGGTTTTATCTTTTATCAAAAGGGTTTGAATGACATTGTAATGTAGTATGCTCTGTGTAGCAACCAGCCTGCCATGTGCTCCCAGGTAATGGCGCCCGCCGCATGGCCAGAGCACATGGTCAGGCAGAGAGGGGAGCTTGAATCTGGAGAAACAATAGACATCCGGATTGAAAGCCTCCACCAATGTGGGACCTAGGTTCTCCCTGAGGAGCCAATGCAATCAAAGGCTCCTCCAGGGAACCTATGACAAACATGTGCATGTGTTAAGCCCCTATCAGGTCTTTTGGGTGCGGCCAGAGGTGTGGCTCCAGCCAGCATATAATGAGGGCCCTGGAGCCCTGGAAGCATGCTTGTTCTGACCATCTACTGGGCATGCTGAATCACTCAATAAAGGCTTCATGAGTTCATCGTTCCTGGTCTCCTGAGTCCAGTACTCTTCAGACATACATCTTTCAAGGGTGAGGGGAGAAGGAGAGATTTGGGGTTTGTTATTTTAGTTTGTTTTTAACAGGAAACATTTTTAACTATTATTGTAAGCTGCCTTGAACAAGGAAAGGTGGGTTAGAAATGTGTTTATAAAGAAATAAATTCTTGTTAAGCTTTTTGATGGTCTGCTTATGGTGTGAGGCCAGTTTTATAGCTGGTCATTTTTAGGCTGCCTGATGTTTGTTCTATGCTTGTTCTATGTTAATTCTGTGTTTGTTCTATGCTGCTTTAATATGCCTGGCTTGTTTTTAATGCCTCCTTTTGTTTTCATAGTGATCATTTATGATGTTTTAAATCATTTTTATGGTTATTGTTTTTACTTGTAAGCTGCCTTGAGCAAGACGCTGAAGAGGCGGCATATAAATTTACTAAATATTGGAGGTATGGCTTGAAGGGAAATCATCAAAAACCCCACCCTCATTTTCTTTATGTAGGTTCTCATATGAGTAGAGCAAGCACTAAAACAAGATTATGTGGGAGGAGATTTTTGCTGACAACCCCCCCCCCACACACACACACACACCCATGCTTCAGCCCTTCATGCATTATCTCACTCTCTCCAAGAGTATCCCCTAACCTTTTGGAGGAGCTTCTTAGAGAGACACAGGATCCTGGCAGAGGGAAAGCTCAGTTCTATGATTTCTTCTGTTTACAGCTCCTTGGCTCAAATGATATCTTTGGCCAGTGTAGCGCAGGAAACAATCTAAATCCCTCTAAAATGCTAACTTTCCTGCCAGGAGTTGTTGACAAGGGAAAACGTTCAAAACTGATTCCCTCAGCAGCATTCTGAATGGAATAACCACAGGACAACTTATAATATGCTTTCCTCCTAAATATTTGAATATTTACTTATTGCCATTGTAAGAGTTTTAAGTAAAGCCCACTTGAATTCTGTGCCCTGCACGCATCTTGCATGCTGTGCTAAATAGACTTTCTGTGGTAATATTAGTAATACACGAGGCAACCAATAGTGATGACGGACTGCAAGGAAAACACACGCCGGTCGTTTGTCACAATGACAGCCCCAGAACTCCTGTGACAACTCAATTCACAAGCTACATCCCCTGCATTCACCACAACCCACCTTCCTGAAAAATAATAGCCCAGGCAGACTAATAGCATCATCAGCAGAGAGCAGATGAGGACATGAGGACACCACTGCCCTTTCAGTGAAGGTTGATATATGCGCTGGTAGCACAGAGTAAGTTCTGATTTCTACTTTGTTGCAACTGCAACCATGTTCAAGAAATAATGATGACTCCATTTCTGCTGGCTTCCCCAGCTTTCAGCCCCAGCTTCTTCAGTGAAGGCTAACAATTGTGCAGAGGATATGTTTTAAAGGTGGAACCCTCCAAGCAATTTGAATTGTATTTCTTTTTGGAAACCTAGAGGTTACTTTAAAAAAAAAATACATCAAGTCAACTCTCCTCAACTGATCTGTCATTCAGTCAGAGACAGAACTGACATACTAGACATGCATGGAATTGCCATTATTTGTTCATACAACCTTGCTGCCTAACCACTGCAGTCCTGTGTTTTCTATGTTATCCTCATTTTTGTGTCCAGTCTGTGTTTTGGCAGTATTTTTGGCTATAATAAGAATTGCTACAATGGTCTGCCCAGAGTGGACTGGTTTGTTGAGATAAAGGTAGGTTTGCCAGATCCAGGCTGGGATACTCATGGAAATTTGGAAATGGAGCCTGGGGAGCTGAGGGACTTCAGTGGGGCACAATGCCATAGAGCAGGGCATTGAGTTTTTAGATTCCCAGGGGGGCGCGCACGCTGGGATCTTGTCCCTGCCGCCAATGCCTCCCCCCCCCCGCCAGGCCACTCTTGCTTCCATCCCTCCCTCCATCCATCCAGGGGTCAGCTGGGCATTTGCTTAGCTGGCCCCTAGACAGACAGAGGGAGGGAGGGACGGAGGCAGCCAGGCCGGGGGGGGGGAGAGGGGCGGTGGTGGTGGTGGCGGCTCTTGTGTGCGCGGGGGCTCTTGCCTGTCCCCGCCGCCGCTGCCTCCCCCCCCCCGCCTGGCCACTCCTGCTTCCATCCCTCCCTCCATCCAGGGGCCAGCTGGGCATTTGCTTAGCTGGCCCCTGGACAGACGGAGGGACGGAGGCAGCCAGGCGGGGGGGGGGAAAGAGAGAGGTGGTAGTGGGTGCTCCATTTTCCTGGGGGGGCTCAGTCCCCTCCGGGAAATTTTGGGGGAGGCTCGAGCCCCCCCCCCCCCGTAGTTGACACCTATGCCATAGAGTCCACTCTGAGAGCCAGTTTGGTGTAGTGGTTAAGTGTGTGGACTCTAATCTGGGAGAACCAGGTTTGATTCCCCACTCCTGCACATGCAGCTGCTGGATGACCTTGGGCAAGCCATAGTTCTGTCAGAGCTGTTCTCTCAAGGACAGTTCTCTAAGAGCTCTCTCAGCCCCACCTACCTCACAGGGTGTCTATTGTGGGGAGGGGAAGGAAAAGGAGCTTGTAAGCTGCTCTGAGACTCCAAGTAAAGGGTGGGGTATAAATCTAATCACCTCCTCCTCCTCCAAAAGATCCTTTTTCTCTAGGGGAACTGATCTCTGTACTCTGGAGAGTCAGTGTGGTATAGTGGTTAAGAGCAGCTGACTCTAATCTGGAGAACCGGGTTTGATTCCCCACTCTCCACATGAAGCCTGCTGGGTGGCCTTGGCCCAGTCACAGTTCTCTCACAACTCTCTCAACCCCACCATGCCTGTTGTAGGGAGAGGAAGTGAAGGTGATTGTAAGCTGCTTTGAGACTCGGTAGGGCAGAGAAAAGTGGGGTATAAAAACCAACGCTTCTCCTTCTTCTGGAGATTCAGGAGGATCCCCAGGTCCCACCTGGAGGCTAGCATCCCTAGTTTTCTTTGTCTTGTCTCAAAACAGACCTCAGAACACAGAAACCAGTACAGAAGGGAGCAACTAAAATTAACAGGGGGTTAAAGCCTCTTCATTCTGACAAAAAGCCTGCAGCATTCAGATCGTGGAGTTTTGGGACGGGGAGAAAACTAAGCAGAATTATTTATCTATAAATGTTGGTAAAATGAAGAATGGTACAGGGAAAGTGGATAGAAGTTTTTCCGCCACTCTCCTTATACTAGACCCTGGGGTCACCCAATGTAGTTAGTAGTAAATTCAGAATAGATTGGGGGGGGGGGGGGAATACCATTTTCTACAATACAGAGTTAACAGATAGTATTCAGTCACATAATCTGGTGATGACCATTAGTTTAGAAAGCCTTTTGAAAGGCTACATGAATTCATAGAAGACATGTTTACTGAGCTCCATGAGTCAGAATGGCTAAATAAAAACTTCATGGGCTAGTACACGACATACCAGATATACTGGACACATAAAGTGGGGGAAGCAAAATAATTCCATGTTGTGCTTGTAGGCTCAACAATATCTTGCTAGACATTGCTGAAAACAGGGTGTACATGGAAACTTATTCTGATCCAGTAGATCAGTCTTTTATTCTTATTTATTGGATTAGAGAACATCAGTTTATGCCTTTTGTTTCAAAGGATTATCCATTGCTCTGAGATATTCTTGTCACCGCTCTCACCATGGAGCCCTGCATCTCTATGATTTTCTCATTAATATATTATAAACATTTGGTACATTAGTCCTAGGGTTGCCAGGTCTGGATTGGAAAATACCTGAGGACCTTGGGGATGGAGCCAGGAGAAGGGGGGATTTGGGGAGGGGCCTCAGCATGGTACCCTTCAAAGCAGCATTTTCTCCAGAGGAAATGATCTCTGTCAGCTGGAGATAGTTGTAAAAGTGGGAGATTCCCAGGCTCCACCTGGAGACTGGCAACTCTAATTAGTCCACTATACCTGTTGTTCCAAAAAAAAATCCCATGCTCCAGCACCACTTCAAACTCCTCCTGTGACTAGATTATCCATTTACAGCACATGACTCTAGATTGGACCATCTTCTTACAACACTGTCTGGCCAAGCAACTGGAGCCTGCATTCTTCCAAAGCCCAGAAATGCCTAACAACAGGAACTGTGTCTTCAAAAGCAAGAGTGTCCTCCTGACCATGGGACACAAATCCCGTACTGACAAACGTAGGTTCTGTTGAATGGACATGTGTTTAGTTTCTCAAAATATGCATTGCTGTGTGGAGAAAGTATAAACAAAGACTGTTCCCTGAGGAGAAAGAAAGGTTTTGTGCTTATTTTCTTTGGTCTGTAATAACACAATCTTGTCTCTCATCTCAGCAAGAGAAGAGATGTAAGATGGATGGGTATAATGGTTGATATTCAGCTGAATGCCCTTTGATATTTGGGTTGGCCATGACACTTTTTCAGCTGGGGCCTTTTATTTATCTCAGCATTTAAAATCAATCTAGCCCAGTTTAGTCATATTTGCATGCATATCATTTATCTCTGTCTCCCACTCTCTCCAGATTTGTTAGTATTGTAATTGGTTTCTTTATAAGATCTATAATCCCTATTTATTTTTTTGCACACTAAAAATTATGTATAAAATTCAGGACAGGTATTTGTATGTTAGTGATTCTTCACACCTGAAAAATGAAGTTTGTAGTTAATTATCCTTCCCACAGAAATGATGTATAGCTGTTTAGCACAGAATATTGAAATGTATTCCTAAAGATTTTTTAAAAAAAAAATCTGTAAAAACACTGTGAATCCTGCAGATCAAAAGCCAGAATTTAAAGTTCTGTTTTGGACTCCTTGAGACTTCTAACAGCTCTAGGTGTCTATCTAATAGAAAGAACATCTGGATTATTTATTTATTTATTTATTTCATTGGGCTTGTAGCCCACTCTTCCCTCTGCAGCAGGTTCAGGGTAGGTTACAGCATTCTTAGAAACATGCAAAACTTTAAAAATAAACTATAGCCATAAAACAGATACAAAACAGTACTACTATATAAAACCCTCAAGGGGCATCAGCAAGACAATATGCTGCACTGGATGAAGTCCCCATTGCTATATAGCTGCAGATCTAAACAGGGCAGGGGAAGCAGGTGGGTGAGTAGAGCAGTTATGATGGATTGAATTGCTGCTAGATGAAGCTGAGCTAAACAGAGCAGAACAGGGGAGGCTGTTGGAGTTGGATTGTTACCCCCTCAACCATAGGCCTGGTAGAACATCTCTGTTTTTACATTTAAAAAAGAGAGAGAGAGAGAGAGAGAGAGAGCAAGGTTGCGGTCACACATGCGAGAAAGCGGGGGGGGGGGGGAAGTGAGGCTATTTCCTCCAGCAGAAGTTGACCCGCTGTTGCACGATCACATGGGTTGTTGTAGATGCCGGCACAGACTGCCACTGCGAGATCAGATACAGCCGCCAGTGAGTCAGGGTTTTTTTAAACAGTTTGTTCCCAATGTGCTTACATGAGGGATCAATTATTCGCACTACTCCCTATGGAATGTGTGTGGGGGGGTGCGCTGATGCACATACTGCGATGGGAGGGGGAACAACGCCATGGAATCTGGATAGCCTGATCAGACTATCCTGAATCCATGGGAGCGCGATGGTGTGATCAGATGCAAGAAAGTCCATCTGCGGCCCATAGCAACCCATTTGCTACTAGACTTTCAGAGGTGTTTTTTTACTCCACGTTGCCGATGGCTGTGGAACATTTCCCAGATGTTGGCATCTGATCGTGCTTGTTTAATCCACCTGGCTTTCATGCCTATGTCGGGGCAAATTTTGCATGTGATCGCACTCCAAGTTTTGTAAATAGTAGAGGTTGACTGGCCCTCCCATATGGTGCTCAGAGCTCATCATGTTACTGCAGAGGCTGCAGTTTGAGGAAACTATTTTCTCAATCCCTTTTGCCCTTACCTTTTTTCTAGTGGGGTTGTCTGTAACTTCAGATTTGGGTGCTCTCAATAAACTGAACACATCCTGGAACAGGGGCAGATTGGCCCTTAAGGCCACTGGGGGAAATCCTGGGGAAATGATGCCTTGGGGAGGCATCCCCTGTCAGAACAACCCTGACCCCAAGAAAGCACCATACAAAGTAGGTGTTTGCAATCCACATATTGAAAGAACCACATCTTCCACATGACCACTATTCTCAGCAATTTCAGATTTCTTTCTCTTTACTTTTGGGGAAATGGGCTGCCAAGAAAGGCATCTCTGTTCTCCTTCAGGACAACCTGTAAAGCCATAATGTTTCAGACAGCTTTCCACTGATTTTATTAGTTTGATTGTAGGCTCTCTGATTAATTTTATGAATGTGCATTGGAGAATCAGATGGAGACTACCTTGAGCTGCAAAGGAAAGGGGTTCTACAAATTCCATTAAGTAAATCAACAAATACTTAGGACTGGATCTAGTTAGAGTCTGTGCTTGTGAGAAAGGGAGGAGTGGTTCCCTGGGCTACCCAAAAAGGCTATTCCACAGATCATGGGATTGGTACAGATGAAGGTCATGTTTGAGAGGGCCTGAAATAAGAAGAACTGGGCAAGACTGAACAAAGAACCTGGCTGAATCCACTGTCGCTTTCTTAGCTGAAATGACATTACAAAAGCAGCAGAAATTTGGTTGAACCAATCTATGAAAAGATAGATTCAGTTCATTTTTTAAAAAATGGAATGATAAGCATATGGATTGTATACAACCATGTGAATCCTTCACTTGGATTTCAAGGCTGTAGAATTCTATTTACAAATAATTTAAAACAAGATCTACCTTACAATGGCTACTCTGCATAAAAATAAAAAGCAGTTAACATGCAGTTCCAACTTCCATTTTCAGCTGAATACTTTGCTCTGCATGTTTCAGCGGGATATCTTTTTTCCCTCTTTATTTTACCTTCCACCAATAGCTGTTCCACCATTTATATGGCAGCAAGCCCAAAATGTGTACCGTCAGAAAGGAAGCTGAAGCTAATCCTGGCACTCTGATCAATATACATGTATGATGGATGTTTTCATATTTTAGATTTTAAGTGTGCACTTTAAAACACCTGCAGCACTTTATCAAAGAAGAATTAAAACTCTCAGGACAGGAGCAGATCTGTTTAGGAAAGAAATGGTAGGGATGGGCAGTAGTCCTGAAATTGGTGGGAATGACTAAAGAGACATTACATTTTACCACATTCACCTAAACAGGCAGATTAGAAGAAGAAGCCATGATAATGCTTGGTGGGTTAGTTTGGGAGTGCTATTATGTTTGTTGTTGTATTGGTTCTGTGAAGATCAATCTCTGGTTTCTTTCAATAGCCTGTGTTTTGTTTTTCTGTGCTTCTGATGAGTTGTTTCTAGTTTTTTGATTGTCATTCATCTTTCCTGGTTTGACTTTTCTGGTTGCTCTCAGTTAGCAGGCTACCCATTTCCCACCTTTCTGTTGACTGGGTCAAGGGACAGTGCTGGTGCTGGCAAAGGCTTCCTCTCAGGGAGGCAATGAGGCATCTGCCTTGCAGGGAGCCTCTGCCGGGACTGGGCTCAGGGGCAAGTCCTCCTCCCCCTCCTATCAGGATTCATCTTCACACGCCAGCCAGGGCGGTCTGTGACACAATGTTAACAGAACCAGGAGTTGTTCTGGGAAACCTTTTCCTGTCTTGGACATAGCCTATCTTATCTGAAACCAGTAAGTCAGACAACTTTTAGGGTCAATAATATCTGACTGCATACCCCCAAACACAACCACCCCTCTGGAATTAGGTCAGAGAACCAAGCTACTAGATGTGACCCCAATCTTAATGAAAGAGAAATAATGTCATTGCTGTGTGTGATATCTGCTAGCACAGGAAGAATCCTAAGGATGTCCCAATTTTGAGGGACAAAAATAACAAAATTATGCCATGATTAATTTGACCTCTCCAAGTAGAACAGCTGTTACTGAAATTATCTGTAGCATTATGCACACACACAAAAAAACCACAAAGATGAATGTGATTTCTTGGGTCCTAAATGCCTTATGTTTGTTCTCTCCCTCAACAATACTTATTGATCTATTTATCATCCTTTTGAAAAACCTATAAGCAACATCAACCCTTTGAAGAGAAATTGTTGCCAGAAAGAGTTTATCTCTGAGAAGCAGACACTGAGAACAAATAATGGGTGGCAGAGGGGGCCATTGCCCTCGTTGCCCAGCTTGCTGAATTCCTGGAAACATCTACATGGCCACTTTAGGACACAACATGCTGGACCTGGTGGATGTTCAGAGTAATCCAACCAACTTCATCTACTGTTGCCATTTAATAAGCCTCCAATGTCATCCTAAGCAGCATCACAATCTTCAAAGTTCACTCAAGTAAATGGGTTTAGAAGGGTGTAACTCTTCACAGGGGGCCACGGTGGCTCAGTGGTTAAGATGCTGAACTGCATACTGGAAGGTCAGTAGCTCAGCAGTTCAAGACCTGAGTGCCACGTGACGGAGTGAGCTCCCGTCTCTGGCCCCAGCTCCTGCCAACGTAGCAGTTCGAAAGCAAGAAATTGCAAGTAGGTAAATAGTTACCACTTTGGTGGGAAGATAACAGTGTTCCGTGCACCTTGGCATCTAGTCATGCCTGCCACATGACCACGGAAACGTCTTTGGACAGCACTGGCTCTTCGGCTTGGAAACGGAGATGAGCACAGCCCCCTAGAATTGGATTCAACTGGCTTTCGAGCAGGGGAAACCTTTACCTTTTTAAACTCTCCACAGGTTAGCACTGCTAATTACTTCTAAAGTTACTGTTTAGAAACTATCTTGTGAAATCACCATGTACCAATGAGAGGCTACACTATGTCTGTCTATTAGGTTCAAGGTCAGAATTACGTTTTGAAACTGCAGTCCCAGCATTTCCCTTTCTTTTGCCTCCCCCCCCCCCCCAAAGTTAGGCCAGCAACTTACAACTATTTTAAAAAGTTATTATTTTTCTCCCCTCCAAGGGATTAAGAAAATAAAGTGGCCTCAGCAATATTAATCAAAATCCTACAGTTTGCTGTAACAAAATGCAGCAATGAAAAGTAACAGCTGCAACGGTCCAGGGGATCAACTTGTCTTTGGCATTTCATTCACCTCTCCCTGGGCAAAGGTGATTTAGCATTCGCTATATATCTTCATCTGTCTTCTCAGTCCCAGAGCACAGACAGAATAATCGTGAGAGCTTGGTGGTCTGCAATACATACCTCCCCTTATCTATCCAATCGAAAAGCTAGAGCAGCTCAAGAAGTCTCACTTTACAGGTGGGCTGTCTACTCTATCCCCTTCCTGGTCATTTGATCCAGGCAAGCATAGCTACCTGAAGCACAGAGACAGTGAGATAGTATCTGCCCAACTACCAAAGGCCGCCAAGCCTTTGAAGTCGTCAGATGTAAATCTTAGACAATGAAGACACTGAAAATTAAGGACAGAAACTCAGTAAAACCAGCTGAGCTAATTAGTCCCCAATTACAAAAGTTCCATTTGCAATACACACCTGAGAGCCATGCCTCTGTTTATACCTGAGAAGTATAATACATTGATTAGAAACAAAGAAAGTAGCAACAGATACATAAATTACTCTCTGAATATTGCTACAAACATTCCTGAGAATCACTTACAGTAAATCTACAGATACAGCTGCAAAAAAAGGGGACACCAAACCATTTGTATTTTTAATAAGAAAT
The DNA here is from genome assembly GCA_029233225.1 of Lepidodactylus listeri. Classification (NCBI taxonomy): domain Eukaryota; kingdom Metazoa; phylum Chordata; class Lepidosauria; order Squamata; family Gekkonidae; genus Lepidodactylus; species Lepidodactylus listeri. The sequence goes on along the minus strand of JARCFY010000001.1, from coordinate 50,796,033 downwards.
AAAGCTTCTGTAGAATGGATCTCCACATTGACAGCTGAGAAATGAAACCTTAAGTTGCTTTTTTAAAAAAAAATGTGAGGCAGCTGTTTTCACTGTTAAATTTACCAAGTGCTCCATCAAAAATGCATCGATTGTTTAAATAGCTAAATATTATAGGATATACAAGGCTGATTTAGTCTTTAAAAGATATACAAAGTAAGCTATGGTTTCTCAGTAAAATGCATTCATTTTGCATTTTTTCCGAAAAGGTAGGTGCCAAAGTGGCTCCATAATGGGCTCAATCCTGCTCAAGTCAGTCATAAAAACAGATGGCCCTGCATCTGCCTGTACATCAGAAGAGTGATCCAGGCACTTCAGCGAGGTCAAGATTAGTGCTGCAGTGTATAGCAGATGTGTCCACATCTGCAGGATCCATATCAGCTATATGCACTGAAAACTACTTCCAAATACAGACCTTGCTGGTTAGGTTAAGGCAAGCATTCGAGGTGAGCAAAAAGGGTCCTTTCAATTTTCTTTTTGATTTCATATATTGTCATCTGTCAATGATTTTAGTTCACTTTATTTTGTTGCTGTTATTGACGATTCTTCAGTTTGTTTGATCCTAGTCTTAACTACATGAGTAGGGCTGCCTGAAAAATAGGGTTCCAGGAAAGTTCCTGGAAATTTGAGGGTGAAGCCTGGGGAGGGTGGGGTTTGGGAGAGTTAAGTTTTGGAAGTGAAGGACTTTGCACTGTCTCTTAGCCTCAGACTTCAGGGGGTCTATAAGAGAGTCAGAGAGAGAGAGAGAGAGGACAGGACACTGATCATCCTTTCCTTCACTCTCTGATATTCTTTGATGTGTAGGTTGCTACTCTTAGGGAACTTTTCCTTCCATCCAGTTTGGCACCTTCTTTCTACACTATGCTAGTCTTCTCCATCTTGGCACCATGAGGGCAGGACATGGTTCCTGCATCCATAGGCGTCAACTTCAGGGGGGCTGGGGAGCTGGAGTCCCCCCCCCCCCGAACTTTTCCAGGACATGCTGAGCCTCCCCTGGAGACAATGACCTGTAATGTCTCTGGCCCAGCCCCAGCCCCCCCCCCCCAGAAATCGGAAAGTCTACACCCTTGCCTGCATCTCTATCCATCCTAGTTAGTTAGACTAGATTAGAAACCTATTTTTACTCTATCCTGTCTAGAATGCAGTTCCTTACAATAAAGGACTCATAGTAATTTTGCAAAGATAAAGAGGCTCTGTGTGTAACTTTGTTTCTTGTCAGCACACACTAACCAGGTTGGCTCTGCTATGTTATGTGCCTTGAACACTCTGCTACCCAAATAATCCTTCAGCAAGGACCTCAGAAGGGAACAATACCATAGATAATTAAGAGTGCAGCCAAAGTGGTATCTCTCCACTCCTGTTTCTTATTTTTTTTATTTATTAATTTGGATTTGTGAATTACCCAGTCCCTGTACACACAAGGCTCTGGGTGATGTACAACAGTTAAAACAATGTTAAAATTAATAAAACTTATAAGTCAATTACATAATCTCAGATGACGTAAATAATTTTCTTTGTACTCTCTCCGGACTGTGTTGTGGTCTTGTGAGCAGGGCAAAGAGGAGGCCAAAGCACAAAGATGGAGGAAAAGAAGAAAAGGGTGCTAGCCATGATGGAACCATTGCTGTCCTCAACCGAAAGCCCGGCAGAACATCTCTGCCTTACAGGCCATGCAGAACTGCATTAAATCTTAAAGGACCATGGTGGTATTTGGTAGAGAGTTCCACAAGGTCAGAGTCAGGGCTGAAAAAGCCCTGGCTCTGGTTGAGGACAGCTGGATATCTTTGGGGGCAGTCAGCAAAGCATAACACTCTCCCGGGGACATGCCAGAGGAGGCAGTCCCAAAGATACACAGGTCCCAGACCAATCAAGGTCTTAAAAGCCAATACCAAACCTTGTACTTGACTCAGTATTCCACTGGGATGCAGCACTGGTTGTATAAGTGCCATCTATGGTGTTCCTGTCAGGACTTGTGCCACCGAATTCTGGACCAGCTGGAGCTTCCAGGTCAGATTCAAGGGGAGGCCAGCATGCAGTGAGTTACTGTAATCCAGCCTGGATGTGATTGTTGCTTGGATTGCAGTGGCTAGGTCAAAGTGGGACAGGAAAGGGGCTAATTGCTGGACTTGGTGTAGATGAAAGAATGCCAGTCTGGCAGTATTCATGACCTGGGCCTCCATAGTTAAGAAGGCATCCAGGATCACGCCCAAACACCTAATGGCACCCCATCAAGGGTGGGAAGTCAGTGCCCCAGTCCTAAAGCTCCCACCTCTATACACAACCTCCATCTTTATTGGATTCAATCTCAGTCTACTCTTTTTTAAGACCACCACCCTGGCAACAGAGACAGTACCAGTAAGAAATCTGAGATAATTTAACCCCTGAATACAATGCCATTCATATGCAAAAGTAACATTAAAAATGAGTTACCTTTAAAAAAAACAAAAACCCAAGCACTGTGAGGCAAGAGAAATTAGTGCCAGAACAAAGGCTTGCAGACTGGTTTCTCACAAGGGAAAAATCAAATTAGAATGGGGATATTTTAATCAAACCACACAGCTCTCAAAATTCAGCCTTGTACCTAAGAAAGAAATGTCAATGCACTTTACTGTGAAGGAGAAAACACATTGCTTGCATTCCTGTTGGAACTGGGGCAAGTGATGCTCTGTATTCTTGGTGCTTGGGGGGGGGGACAGTGGGAGGGCTTCTAGTGTCCTGCCCCCACTGCTGGACCTCCTGAGGGCCTGGTGTTTTTTGCACTGTTTGACAGGAGTGTTGGACTGGATGGGCCACTGGCCCAATCCAACATTGGCTTCTCTTATGTTCTTATTTGGGGGCCAAGGAATATCCCATCCTAGCCAATGAAAACTTTTTCTAAAAAGTTTATTCCATCCAGGCCCCCAAAACACACACTTTGAAGAGCCCTTTTAGGACTACTGATTCTTCACCTCATGTGCCATGGGAAAGCAAAATCTATCCCACGAATTTGTACCTTTTCCGAGAATGTTGCTCTGAAATGATTCTGTGAGACTCATTATACAAACAACGGAAACATCACTTGGCTCCCCAAGTACTCTTCGTTCCCTTTAAAGTATAAAAGAAAAGATTATCTTGACCCGCATACAGAGCCTGAACAAAAGATGAGCAACAATCATGCTCCTGCTGCAACAGCCATCTTTTTTTCCCCAATTAGCAATCATCTCTCTTTCTATTGTTAATCCTTATGCTTTTATGGAAGACCTAATTAAATTATGCCCCCACTCCAACCCACTCACACACCTGTACACTCTTCGCATGAAAGGCACACTGTTATTCTTTGGTAAGCAGATGGGACAATCTTCCCGCCCCTCCCCAAGAGGCATGCAAGTCAGTACAGAGACATCGAAAACAAGAAGGGTACTTTTCTGACTGTAAGTCTGAAAGTAAAACAAAAACAAAAACTGAAGGACCGGCTGAGAAGTTAAAACCGTCCTGGGGAACAAGCATGGATTGGCCCACTGCATGCTCCTGGACAGGTTGAAAGGTCAAATGCAACAGTCCAAGGGCACAGAGCCTGACAAGGACTTTATTTTATTTATTAATTCAATTTATACCCCGCCCTCCCCGCAGATGGGCTCAGGGTGGCTTACAACATTGGCACCAGTTGGCGATAAAACCATATAAAACACTTTAAAACTTTATAAAGCAATACAGTACAGTACAGATAAAAGCAATACAGTACAGTCATAAAATCATCGGTGCTTTTGGTGTAACATTCATCGCTTGCGATGGCGTATTGGCCTCCTGTTCCATTTTCATCTGTGCTTTTTAAATATTAATTTGTAATATTAATACATAATACTGGAGAATTCAGAGCTCTATGGCAAAACACATTTTAGGAGTGTTACAACTGCACTCCTCCCCTACAAACACCCAAAAATCACAAAACCAAACAGATTTATTGTAGCTTAGTTTTGCCAGGTGTTGGGAGCTTGGGGGGGGGGGGCAGGAATATGGGAGGAAGCATTGCATGGGAAACCCAGAAGTGATATCATGTAGCTCTAGGAATCGGTGTGAACTCTATGGTAAAACCATGGTTTTTGCCAGAAGTGATGTCAAGTTGCACAGAAAGGTAACTTTTAAATATTTTTCTTGGGCTGTTGGCAGGAAGCCTGGTAGCTCTAACTGTAGCATGAAAGAATAATTTCTAAGAACTTCAGGATTTACAGTGCAAGGGTTAAACACTTCTAAACCCATTGACTTCAATGGACTCGAAAGGGTGTAACTCTGTTAAAGATTGCACTGATAAACACCTTTATGACTATTGTAAAAAGTAACTGAATCTTATACTTTTGAGTTGTCCTACAGATGTCACAGACTATACATCTGCATGTCAATGTTCACATTTTTCCCACGTGAGTAGTTATATCTATTTTATGCATCTAATGAAAGTTTAGTCTGCAATAAATCTGTTAATTTTTAAGGCAGCCCAAGATTCCTTTCTGCTTCTACTCCAGAATTTGTTTCTCAAATTAATTTCTGTCTTTGTGCCAATATCTCACTAGGGTTTAGCCCAGGAGTTTCTTTTCAACACATAGGACTGAGTTCTGTAAGAAAGATTACCTCTGAGCATAAACAGAATGTCCTTCCTTCAACACAGAATTACTGCAGCCTCCTAACTGCCCTTACAGGATGTGGAATGATATAATATAGCCTAGTCTCGTCAGATCTCAGAAACTGAGCAGGGTTGGTATTTAAATGGGAGAACACCAAGGAAGACTTTGCAGAAGAGGGCAATGGCAGACCATCTCTGCTTATTCACTTCCCTAGAAAACCCTATGATGCTTTGCGCATACAACTGCCCTCACATTTAACAATGCAGGAGCATGCTTAAAAGTGCAGAGAAGTCAGTAGGGCCATACCTTCCATAAGAATAACATAAGAACCCTGGGAGATCAAACCCAAGATATGTCTTGTTTAACATCCTGTTTCTTGTAGTGATCAGCCACTGGAAAGCCCAGCAGCAGTAGGGGATAAAACAACAACCACATCATTGCCACCAGCAACTGGCAATCCTCTGAACATGGAGGTTCAATTTAGTCATCATCATAGCTAAATGCCACCAGTTTACCTCTCCATCTACATGATTCTGCAATATAGAATGGGTAGTAGCAAATGCCTGACTAGTGTACCTTGGATTAGTCTGGGATAAAATGAGAGCTCTCCTGGACCAAGCCATGCATCTGTATGTCCAGGTAAGATCTGTGACCAGAAGTTTTCCTTTTTTTCCTGCTTGAGCAGATGCAGAAACTATATGCCCCTTCCTGGAAGCTAGCAATCTGGTAACCATCATACACATCTAAGCACTTTTCCATTTCCATATGGCATGCAGAGTATATATGGGGCTATTTAAAAAAGATAATTTTTCACTGGTTCTGGGTGCCATTTGAAATATTGTTGTTTTTTATCCAAGCTACTCAAAGCAACGAAAAGTACGAAGGAGGAAGTTGGAAAGCAATTGTTCTTATCTACTGTCAGTCTTTCAGAGACGAATATCTGCAATCCATAACCACTCAAATAAAGCAAGATACATAGAGCACGGAACAAAGTTTTGAGATGAAGAACATGTATAAATGGACTTATTATTCTTTTCCCTTGGAACTTTGAAATGATAATCCCAAAGAACGTGAATGATTACCTTTGCTGCATTATGTTAGAAGTAGGCCACATTTAATTTGTTTGGTTTAATTAATATGATTATAACGTGTGGGTCTCTTTGGAATAAAAGTAGATAGGCCAGTCAGAATAAATTAGCAGTGGAGAAGTTGAAGATAGCTTGCTTGCCAATTTTTTATTGTCTAGATTAATTATATTGTCAGTCTGAGCTACAGTCTTCTGAACTATGATTTTTCCTTCTCTCACTAATGTTGATGAGCACATTAGAACAGGGTGCTTTCACGAGAATCACCAAAGTTGCACTGAAATCCACAATCAAAGGAGTTCACAAATTCAAAATTTCAGTTCCGCTAACGATTGACATCTCACTACAACTTCCTTTTAACTTTAGAATCACATGTGCAGGACGATCATTGTTTTTTCTATGCTATAAGAGACATGCATAGCAATTCCAGAACTTGTGTACACACAAGGTAATATCTCAAACATTATGTAAAACAGAAAATCTCATGCACACTGATGCACACCATTACAGGGATTCCCATGGGGTTTTTTTTGGGAGGGGGGCACCATGGCACAGTGGAAGAGCCTCTGCTTTGTGCTGCAGAAGGTTCAATTCCTGACATTCCCAGTTAAAACGATCTAGCAGCAGGTGCCATGAAAGACCTCTGTCTGAAACCCTGGAGGGCCACTGCCAGTCTGAGTAGACCATACTGACCTAGATAGACTGATGGTCTAGTTCAGTATAAAGCATCTTTGTGTGCACATGTATGTTGAGATTGTGTTAAAATACACACTACAAATTTGTGGACCAATGAACATTGCTTCTTCTCGGTCATGCATACCTCTGGGCCAAACTACACATTTGAGTTTTAATGAGTTGCATCTGGGTGGAGAAACAAAAATGGGAAAATAACTCCCCCTAGCACTATTTCCTCATGGGAAAATGGGGTGGGGTGGCGTGGCAGGAGCCCTTTGGCAGTGCTCTGAGCCCATTAAGGCGCACTCTCTCTCTTTTATAGTTAAAAACCCAAATTTGTAAGTTGACCCTTTGTCATATGATTATTAATGTTACCACAAGGAATCACAGAAGCAGACACAATGGGCATCTTAAAACAAACTTTAAACATTAAATAAGGGATCTTTTGTTCCACAGAAGTGCCACAGCTGCTTATGGCGTTTCTCTGCCAATGTTGTTCCCCCACTTGTAACGAAGGTCATGTTTTCCCCTCATTTGTTTCTCAAATACACACTTTTGTTCATTTCTTATCTATTGACTCACTTCAGATTCTTTGGGGGTTTCTTTTTGTATCTGAAACATTATTTACATGGAAATATTATTATTGCTATAATTCATTTTAATTATTTAGTCAACATATTTGTATTCTACTTTTCTCCCCAAAGGGCCACGGCAGTTCATAAAATATGTCAGTGCATCCAAAAATACAATTAAAGCAACGAAAAACATCAATAACGCAATTAGCAGGGACAAATTCACTGCCTCCACTAATTGTATTAAAACCCTTCACGTCAATCAATGAAATGCCCTCCCAAATAGAGCTGTTTGCATCTGTTTCTGAATATTGACAAAGATGGTGCTTGCCTAATTTCCTGGATCAGCCCATTCTTCAAGCAAAAGATTCTATTGGGGGGAAAAAACTCACTGAGGAGGATCATAGGGTGTTTTTTTTTTCCCCAGTGGAGAAACAACAATCAGAAGGTGGAAAGAGTGGTGTTGGTACATAGGTTCCAAATTGATAGTTCTGATTCTGCATTTTAGTTACAATTGCCTGGTAATGTTTTGACTTTGGTATTTGAAACTAGGGTTGGGCATGAACTAGTTCATGAATCTTTGTTTGTGATTAATTTTGGCCTGTTCGTGGTTTGTGAACTGAAGCCCGGTTTGTGGTTCACAAATTGCAGTCTGGACACAAACCCCCACAAATTCTTAAGGCAATTCATGGAGGTTCGTGGGGAGCTGCCAAAACAGCTGAGCCACAGGAGCAAGGCTGCTCCTGGCTACTCAGCTGTTTAAATCGGAAACAGCTGGACTGTGGGGACAGCCTGCCCCCATGGCTCAGCTGTTTAAAGGGGCTTTCTTGGGCAGCCATCCCCTGGGGCTCGCTGCCCAAGAAAGCCCTTTTAAACAGCTGAGCCATATGGGGCAGTTTGCTCAGCATGGCTCAGCAGTCTAAAGGGCTTTCTTGGGTTCACAAACCCATACAAACCAGTTCACTTTGCAAAGCCACCTCCCAACTTTGTATAGGCTTGTGGTTTGGTTCATAGTTCAGCAACGAATCACAAACTGAACTGCAAAATGTGTCCATTCCTATTCAAAACAGCTGAATAACTTCCTGAATTTCTGAACTTATCTTGCTGAATATGGACATGGTTCCCATGCTAATCAGTGGCCTCATATTCATTAGCTGATGCTATTCAGGTATCTTCACAGCCTCATTGGGTTTTACTGCTGTTTTATCCAGTTCACTGGGGCAATCCAGCAGCACTCTTTACAGTAGGGTTGCCAGCCACCAGGTGGGGCCTGGGGATTTCCTGCTTTTGCAACTGATCTCCAGCTGACAGAGATCAGCTCCCCTGGAGAAAATGGCTACTTTAAAGGGTGGGCTCTATGGCATTGTACCATGCTGAGGCCCCTCCCCTCCCCAAACCCCACCCTCTCCTGGCTCCATCCCCAAAGTCTCCAGGTATTTCCCAACCAAGACTTGGCAACCCTACGTTACAAGCATCTGTGATGTGTGATCTATGTGTGAAAAATGTAGCTTCATGATGTCACTGACAATGAAGATGAGAAAAAATGCTACTAAAAAGTATCAAATCAGCACAGATGAGTTTGATAACTGGAAAAAAACCCCAAATACCAACTATAACTGCAACTTTCCCTAAAATAACAAAGATGAAGATGCTTTTGGGACTCATGAGAACTAACTCTAAACAAAGTAATTTTTTGGCTCAGTGCTAAACAAAATGCCATTATCATATCACAAATTGATAAGCCCAGATCTTTTTGTTGTAAACGTCATGCAAAAGGGAACTTTCTGAATTAATTTTACTTTGAGTTTTAGCTGTATGTTTGGAATGCAGTTGTCTCCCATTGGCCAGGCCCAGCCCTGCTTAGCTTCAAAAATCAGACAGAATTATGTTCATTAAGGCCGATATGCCTGAAGGCTAGAATTCAACTGGAACTTCAGCAGAACTTAACAGATATTTTCATTTTAAAAAATAATTTCCTGTGAGTAGGGTTTCCAATGCCAAGTTGGGAAATTCCTGGAGAGAGCAGAGTTTGAGTCCCACCTGGAGGTTGGCAGCCCTACCAGTGACTCAGGGGCTGGGCAGGTTTAAAAGATGTAGCAATTTAAGCGTAATTAAGAGAGATATAACATCAAAAGGTTTTTGATGGGTCAGTTAAACAAATGGTAAATCACTTAGCATTAAAGTCAAGGACACATAAAACTGCTTGACTTTGGTTGTTTGGTGGCCCTAAAGTATGCCTCAGAATGATTAGATATGTCAATGACAAATCCATGAGGCAATTTTCCTCTAACTGAAGACCAAAGTATCTTACCTATTTTTTATTTCAGAATTTGTATCCAACTTTTCCCCCAATGGAGACCCCAAAGTGGCTTACGAAATCCAAAATACAATTTAAAAATATAATTTATATAAGGAAACAGAAAACAAACAACACAACACAACAGATACTGAACTAGCCCTAGATCTGCTGACCTGTCTTAGGTTCTTTCTGCACTTGGATCTCATTCCTGTTTTTATCAGAGTTCAACTCATGACACAATACCTTGCATTTATCCTTAGTTATAATGGCATCTGTTTATCCCTGGACAAGTGTGGGGGGAAACTGGGGTGACCTCAATGTAATGTGGAAACAAAAAAAATACCCCAAGATAATTATAGGGGTGAACTCGAGTGTAGTGTAGAATGTAAGATTGGGGACAAGGCTGAACCAGGATTTAAGGTCTAGTGCATAATCACCCTTAGTTACAGTGCAATCCTAAGGAGAGTTAGACCCTTCTAAGTCAACGGGGATCAGGAGGGTATAACTCTACTTAGGATTGCATTCTTAGGGTACCAGACTGCAAAGGTCACTAACTCCAGCCTCTGGCCACACCCAGGCTAAACAGAGCAGGGAATGAAGCTCAGCCCAGATCATTTTCAGCTGCAGGGTTGCCAGGACTGGCCTAGCAACCAGTGGGAGATGGAGGGAGGCCGGAACATGGGGAAGTAGCTGTTGGTGTTGGTGGGATGTCATTTCCAGGGAAATCCAGAGGTGGTGCCATGCTATTAGCTCAATGTCTATTTTTCCTTAGGAACTGGGGATGGGGGAATCCCCTGCCCCTACCAAGAGGCTGGCAGTCCTATTCAGCTGCCCTAAAGTTGTTCTTCACTTTCTTATACTGGATTGTCATATCGCAGCATTTTCTACAGTATAATTGTGGGAAGAACTTCCTATTTTTTGCCCTTCAGCTGTTTAGGTACTTTGCACATAAAGAAGACCTACTGATTTCCACCGGATACATGATGAGCCAGGCCTGGCCAGTGTTTCCTCACTTCATCCATCCCATGAATGTAACTAATCAAGCCTCAATTAAGGACATTAGCAACAGCGACTGCCATTTAATGAGCTCATTCTTTTTATGGGAAATGGATCTACAATCGCTCTGCTCCCTTCTCCAGCATTACAGAACAGCTATAGATTTGCTTGGTTCCTTTGCAAAGGGAATACACATATTTCTTTAATGCAGCAGTGTAGGAGGAAGAATTCCACTGTTTACAATGGTAAAGGATGTGAATGACTCCAGAGTACCATAAACTACCTTGTAATGGAAGTGCAGCTTTATTTGAGAAACTGTCTCACCTGTCTTTTATTCCATTTGCAACAGCTGACACCCAGAGACTCTGCATGTGTGCTAATTCAAACAATTTAAGGTCACTTTTCCTGTCTTCTATAAATAAATCGATGGTTTAGTGTAGTCAAAGGCTCTATGAGGTGCTGTTCCCGTGGAGGCACTTGATTCTAATACGCACCCTTCCCCACAAGTGGCAAAGCAAAAGCCTTTCTCCACTCAACGCAGCCAGGTTGTATGAGACACAAATAGCATTGTAAGTCAACTCTGCATTTATAAGAATCAGGATTTGCATAGAGTGGAGTTCAACACCATGCCCTCCAGCTTCTCACAGATGAAAACCAGGCTTCGGCAAAAGGGTTATCTACCTGGGAAGAGTGTGGCTTTAAAAAGCTCCACAAGGGGTGGATAGATGGCAACTGGCTATGAACAATGAAATCAAAAATCCCATTGTGCACAGTATTTTACTGTTTTGGTGTTTCATTCCACAAAGGACTATTGCCCACCCACCACTCAAATGGAACATAACACAATTTATAGGTTAAACTGGGAATTTTATTTACACCTAAGCTGATCTGCACCATTTCATACCATTTAAGCACAGGTTGCATTGTGTCTGTGAAGCAGGCTTCTTAACTGGGCAAACCCACCGCAGCTCAGAGCCTGGACCCTTCTGGACCCTACTTGTCACAGCCCTCACTCAAAATGCATAGAGGAGATAGAGGAGCACATCCCTGCCCATGACTGCTAAGCCTTAAGGCTCGTCATATGCTCCCCTGGCCCCGGAGAAGCCCCCACCTGAGTCTCCCAGACTGCCAAGGTGCTAGGTACCCAGTTTGAGGACCCATCCTATCACTGATATCTCAGGGTGCTTGCCAGCTCGAATACCCCCCCCCCAACCCATGCCTTCCCACCTTCCCAGAAAGGACCTAACCAGATTACCAGGCCTATTTATGCCACATCCACCTAGACCATGCGAAGCCGGCAAAAAAGCCCCCCCCATAGCCAATTCAAGTGAGACCCAAAAATTTCCTGCTCAGCCCCACAACTGCTGACTGGTTAATCCCACATGGTCTTAAACAGAGGGTGGGTGGGTGGGGAACTTGTTCTTGGCTGGAATGGTCAGAGGATGGCTGCTGCCACCAGACCTGGCAAGCTGTGATTCTTGGCAACGTGTGTGTGTGCGCACGCGCACATGCATGCATGCGTGAGTGCACCTGTGCAAAGTCGACTACAACTCCACCACACTCTGCACAGGGCTACAATTTGTATGGTGGAGGAATACTCTGGTAGAAGCTCTGGAGAGCTTTTTTATACTTGTATTACTAAATTTAAAAAGAAAGGAGGGTATTTTCGCCAATGTCCTAGCGCAGCTGCGTAGTAACACTAATTTCCTGCCCTTCCTTGCAGATTTGCATGGCTTTCTCTTTGTGATTCTCTAATTTGATCCTGCACATCTTGGTAGTGATTTAGACACTGTCCTCTGTAGATTGCACTCTGTCCTCCAAATGGATCGATCCCAAGCAATTCTTAAGTTCAGCAGTTTGCAGAACTTAAGCAGCTCAGCCGCTACTTTAATATTAAGCTTCCAGAGACTGCCAAAAGCCCCCCCCCCCAACTTTGTTCACTAAAGCATTAAAGGGAAAAATGTTTTCAAAGCTTTAGGCTTCCTATCCCAGTGTCTCTCCCTCTCTTTACATCTCATGTTAATTTCATTCCATGCTGATGATCCCCCCCCCTTATTTTGCTTGCATGCAGCACCAAAATCCCCCTTTTTTGGTACTGGGGACATTGTTCATTTGCCTTCTCTCTGATCCCCCTTTGAAGTCAATACCAGCAGGGAACTAAACTTTGTGCAGCTCCTTTTAAACTCCCCCCATTGTTTTAATTATTGTTATTCAGCAATCTGAGACTAGTGATAGTCTCATATCATTAGACTCATGCCACTTGTCAAAAAAAATAAAAGTTCTAAAACAAGGGGGAATGGAGCTTGTACATTGATGAAGAGGAGAGGATGGTAGAAGGTGCAGAGTGAGCAGAATGGCCTCAGTGTGAGCAGGGGACTGACCTTTGAGGTGCAGCAAAAGGGCAGGGGAATCCAAGGGAATCTGTACGCTTTTGAATTACCTTTGGCTTAGAAGTAAAACAAGGGGAAAATTGGCACAAAAGCACTCTCAGAAAACCCGGGAAAACAGTGACCAGAAAGTGAACTGAGCGCTGAAGGGATGAAAATCAATGCAGAATAACAAAGAAAACCTGATGGACATGCATGGTGAAAGCGAGGGGAAACGCGTGCATAATAGGCCTAGGTCCACCAGAAGCAAGAAAAAAATGAGCATTAGTAGATATCTTTTTTAATCTATTGACTATTCTAGAAAAGCATATATTCCTGCTATGGAACACATTAAATAGATAAGTTATACAATTATTTTACAGAATTCTGCATATGGCATTAGGTCTAATAAAACACCAATGTAATGGACACATAGAAGTAAATGTATGCACATGTGATTTTCAGACCATGGGCACACAGACTCCACTCCTGTCATTAGGAACACCATTTTTCTGAACATTTCCAATCATGGGGATGAAACCTTCATGCACCCCCTTTCTACACATGCACATGCTGTGTTCAGAGCCTGGTGAAGGCATTCCGGTGGACAAGTTCAGAATTCTCATGCCCACTCCCCCATGTATCATGAAAACCTATTGATATCTCCCTCATCATTTGCTTCTGTTTACATCTTTCCGTCCTCCCCTTCACTTCCCTGTTGGCATATTCTCTGTACTGACCTGACCCTCAGAAACTTTCCTACAAAAATCAGCTGAAATGAATGTCAGAGCAGTAGTCTGTGTGATTAAGAAGAGGATTTGGTTCTCTTTTAATATTCAGGATTAGAATAATGCAAAAGCTAAACACCACTAAAATGATAAGTTTCATGAAGTAAGCTCTGAAAACGTTTCATATAAGACAGATGAGATTCTAAGAGGTTTTAAAACACTGCTATTTAAAGTCATTGTTTTTCTTGCCTCTACAATGAAATATTTTAAGAATACAGATGGAAATTACATATGTCTATGGGAGGGTCGCCAACTCTGGCATGGGAAATTCCTGGAGATTAGAGGGCAGTGCATGGGGAGGATGGCCTTCTAGGAGGGGGGGAGCTCAGTGGGGATAGGCTGCTATAGGGCCCACCCTCTGAAGCTGCCATTTTCACTGAGGGAACTGATCTCTGTAGTCTGGAGATGAGTTATAATTCTAGAAGAACCCCAGGGGTTCACCACCATAGTCTCTGGTAACAGCACTGACAGAATAGGTTCCAGCCAAAATATACTTGTTGGGCCAAAATTCAAAATACAAGCTTATGTATTTTGATTAGTTCTGTTAGTCAAGTAGAATGCTTAAACACCTGATTCCTCATGAACTGCTTTAGAAACTCCACTTAGCTTCATCAATCATTTGCCATGTTACATGGATGTTTTTTGTGTGTTTGTTTCTGCATACACACATGTTCATGAAAAACCAAGAAAAGTCTTCCCTCGGCTAATACTTGCAGTTTTTTTGAATCCTGGCCTGAGTCTACAAGATGCCACAGCTATATGAAAAAAGCAGGAAAAGAGGAAGACCCAACGTGAGATGGATCAAGATGGGTAGCCATGTTAGTCTGTCTTAAGCAGTAGAAAAGAGCAAAAGTCCAGTGGGGTATGAGCCTTTGTGAGTCACAAATTTTGTTAGTCTTTAAGGTGCTACTGGACTCTTACTTTTTTCTACAGCAACATGAGATGGATTGACTAGACCAAGGAAGCCATGGACCTCAGTCTGTGTTATGTCCTAATGGCAATTGCGCATGCGGTCAGAGAAATGCACATAGCTGGGCTGGCTACCGGAGCTCCGCTTCGGGAGACAATAGCCCAGCCAGATTGTAACGTATTGTATCACAATAATTTAAAATTAGACTTGATCCATAATGTAAGGGATTAAACTTTGGTTTAGATCCTGTGAAAAAATATCTGCTGATGGAAGACCCTGGCTCCCATTTCCTAGCGCTGCTCTGGCGGTCAAGAGGAGAAAAAAACTTTAAAAAAAAAAAAACACCAATGGTGTTACATCACTTCTGAGGAAAACCCAGAAATGAAATCAATCCACTCTAGGAACTGCTGGAAATTCTATAGTAAAAACCATAGTTTCCAGTGATTCCTACAACAGACTGACATCACTTTCTGGTTTTCTGTGTAAGTGAAACACCATCAGCTGACAGCACCTCCCATGTCCCTGCCTTCCCACAGAATCCTGCCAGTTGCCAGTCATGGTAGCTGAGTAGGACTATTCCACACACCTCACTGCACCCAAAATGCTCCCATAATGCTGTGTGTAAGGGACAGGGGACCCCAGAAAAGGTGTGTGGAGAGAATCAGAAGTCTCCTGCAAGAGTGAGGAAATGACAGAGATTTTCATTGAAACAACCCACAAACTTAATGACAATATCTACAATATATTCAATACTAAATATCCATGGTGTTGGATCCAACTTTTTCATGAAAAGAATGAGGGCACAGGAGAGATCTTGGCTGCTTTCTTCCCACTGTAGCTGTTGGAGTGAGCGACTCAGCATGCCTGGACATTGGGGAGCACTACATCACCCTAAGTGTGTACAGGTGTTATCTCCTTGAATGGCATGCCTCTCTTTGTCTTAACCTGGGAGCTGCCCTTTGACCCATCCTCTCTCTCTTTTGTCCTCTCTTTCTACATGGCCTTCCATGAAGACCCAAGTCTCAGCAGGCCTCTCCTGTACATATAATGCCCTCATATTCCCCACACCCATTATGTCAGACAAGCTGGCCATTTGTGATAGGGAAAGTACTCTTTAGAGTAGACTTCTTTCTCTTCTTTTAACTACAACCTGAATGTGAACTGGATCTACTTGAATAAATGTAAGTTTATATTTTTGTAATGTACTTATTGGGAGATTTATTTACTGCACTCAATATCATGCTTCTATGACTGGACAAATCTCTATTATATTAACCAAATATACCAGTAGTAGCATACCCCAAAACTGCTCATGAGGAATAACATGGGATGTAGTGTGTGTGTGTGTGTGTGGAAGAGGGCTGTAGCCAGAAAGGGAATGAATGGAAACCGCATGCCATCACTTTTGTGCAAGGTGTTGTTCCATAGTGCTTGTTTTACTCATGCAAGAATGTGTGGGGAGATTCCTCAACAAATCCCACACTGTTCCTGAGGGCTGGGAAGAGAAAGACATAAAACATTTTTTCCCACAAACTTTCTCTGTTAACGAAAGGTTGGATACAACCCATGGGAACAAAACACAGATTACTTTTTCTGAATATACTATGCAACACACATGCTATTTGCTGAAGGAGTTGATGCTTTCTTCTCTTTAGCCCTTAGAATTTTAAAGAGAATTTTTATCTCACAGGGAAAAAAAGGTTTTTCTGCTACTGGTAAACAAGAACAAATAAAATCAATCTAAGCTCACAATATTGGTAAAACCTATAGAAGACAGGACTATTTCTACACTGACAATAACTTCTTGAAGAGCCAGTTTGGTGTAGTGGTTAAGTGTGTGGACTCTAATCTGGGTGAACCGGGTTTGATTCCCCACTCCTCCACTTGTACCTGCTGAATGGCCTTGGGCAAGCCCTAGTTCTGGCACAGCTGTTCTTGAAAAAGAGCAGCTGCTTTCAGAGCTCTCTCAGCCCCACCTACCTCACAGGATGTCTGTTGTGGGGAGGGCAAGGGAAAGGAGTTTGTAAACCACTCTGAGACTCCCTTGGGTAGTGAAGGGTGGCATATAAATACAATCTCCTCTTCTCTTCTTCTTGGAATGAATTTCCAAGCTCACTGTAACAACTAATTTATCTAATTCAAGACTTAACTGATTTTTAATCTAATTCATCTACACTACTAAGGAACTCTTTGGTATACATATGGGCTTCCCCACAAGCCAAATCATGCCCCCAGACCATTTCAGGTGGAGAAAACAGCAGGGGAGGGGGCTGAAGCCCATTCTCCATGCACACTCTAGTTTTGATCTAAATCAGGTGGTTGGGATTAAGGAGACCCCACAATTTATGTCTGGCTGATACACAGGACAGAAATTTGCTGCCCCAGACCCAATCTGTGTACTCTGCAGTGTGTAAATGTGGACTAGATAGACCCTCAGTCTGATGCAGAAGGATTCTCATATTCTTAATGAGGTTGCTTCTTTGCTGAAAACATTCATTTATATTTTTTACTCATTGACAGGTGTTCCTGATGTGGTTCACTTCAACAGCAATATTCAGGTTACTAGGTAGCTCTCCAGATGTTTAATCCCATCATACTGAAATGCTTCACTGACTTTCTAGGCTAGTTCTCTCAAGCTTTGGAACATTGCTTCTAACCTCCTGCTCCTCTGTTCATTTCTCTCATCAAGAAACCTTTGTTTGCCTATCAATAAATTATATTTCCTCAGCATTAGCTCTGGGGGATATCTTACAAGGTGAGTCATGAAGTCATCCAATTCCTGTTTAGCCGTAAACTTCTCCATGACACAGCAAACTGTGACACTTGATGGGATAGCACAATCTAATCTAAGAAAGATCTCTCTTCCCTCAAAGAGACTCTGAATATTTAAATATCAGGATGTTGCTGAGAAGTAAGCAATCAACTGCTGACATTTAGGGATTATTTCAAAGTCCTGTTTTGACATGAAAATCACCGTTACAATTCCACTTCTCCTTTGAGAGAACTGAATTCATGATTCTTTGTGTTTGTGCCATTTTCTGTTTCCTTGTATCCAATTTCTTCTTGTAAAATGTACATAAGCAGTTTTCAGCATTAATAAATCAGCACTATGAACTAGGCCTACAGATGACATAAACTGCACATATAAATGCTGTATAAAATGGCCTTAAAAAGAAGGCAAATATATTTATTTATTTTTAACCTCGCTTTCCCCTCTAATGGAGAACCAAAACAGCTTCCAAAGTGCTAACAAAAATGCAAACACAAAACCTAAACAGGTCAATACACTAAATCCTGTGTTATTCCAAGATTTGTTGTCCCATCTTATTTAGTGCTGCGGCGGCATATCTCGAACCAACAGCTAAGACCAAGAGCCCTCTGGCTCTTGCCCTTCAGATCATGTCAAAAGCTCATGCCTCTGGCAGAAACAGAGGAGGAACAGAAATTCAACAAATGACTATACAAAACTAAAAACAGAAAAGGAGAGCCAATACAACTGAAAAAATATTTTAACAGAGAAAGAACTAGAAAACATTTGCCCATATGTACTGATACTGCCATCTTTTAAAGTCCATTTAAACTTATTTTTGGAAATTCATTCAAAAGACATATTTTATATACTCTGAAATTATTAGATATGCAAGGATCTTCAAGAGTCAAAGCTGGTTTTTTGGCATTTACTGTAACAACTGGAGATGGGTGAAGATGGGTAGCCATGTTAGTCTGTGTGTAGCAGTAGATGAGCAAAAAATAAAATAAAATCTGACAACAGATTTACAAACCAGATCGGGAGATTAAAGAGCTCTAAGTAGCTTTGGCTAAGCATTCAAATGATTTCATCTGAACTCTGTATTTAAAAAAAAAAAAAAAGTTTGCACATTACTGCCATGGAAATACTGAAAGTTTCCTTCTGTTCAGGAGGCAGAGGTGGGTATTGCAATTTGCTCAAGTTAACCAAAGTGTTCTGCTCTAAAAAAAAAAATTAACCGCTTGCTCAGTTTGAGTCAACTGATGAGTTCTCAGTCACTGAAGGCACATGTAGCTGTTCATCCTTGTACAGTGTTTACTTTTGCTATATCTTGTTTCATTTTTCCACTTGGCCAATTGGCCTGAAGTAGACATACCTCCACCATGATAACTTTCATGAGAATGTTCTCTGTCATTGACACTGTGGCTGCAGCCTGTGTCCGGGGCTCACTAATACTGTTTGGCTCCAGAATCACACAAACACTTGCCCATGCCTTCACTGGAACCCCGTGTACTGCTACGGGAAGTGACTGTGCAACTTGACCAGCAAATATAAATGTTTCCATTACAATATGACATAAGTGGGTGTGTTTCATTGCATTTCTCATGTGCAACACCAGTGTGTCAGGAACTGAAAGCTTGGGTGAGTGACCTTGCATCGTCTATGAGGCCAATCTTTTGTTGAATAAGAATTCCACCACTGATAAAACATAACAGTACATACAAGAGCTGAGAACATCTAAGGCACCAAGAAAGAACAGTGAAAAACTGCAGAGTAACCCTCATCAATAAAACGAATAAATATGGCCAGACAGAAACATGAACAAGAAGGAAAAGGAGGAGAACCAAAACAAGAACCCTGGGTAGATTACATCAGAAATCCTGAACCTTAACTGATCTTCTGACCTTAACCCTTCATTTATGCCTTAGGCAAGGCTGCCAACCATCAGGTATTTTACTTGACTCCACACTCAATATTTTGCATCAGACTTAGTATCAGGTTTTTTTAGAAAAAGAAAAGGAGGTAAGGTGACATCCAAAGTACACTAGAAATATATGTGGAAAAGGAGGCGAACTCACTAGGAAGATCTGGTAATTAAGTACAGCATCCAGTCCTGTCCTTATACAGTTGGTGAGATACAAAGTATTGTGGCTTAGTGTTAGAAGGAAAGACTAGGATTGGGAGTAGGTAGCTGGGGATCTGCTGTTGTTATAACTGATCTCCAAGTGACAGAGACCAGTTCACCCGGAGAAAATGGCCAGTTTGGAAGGTGGACTCTATGGTATTATGCCCCGTTGAAGTCCTTCCCCTCCCCAACCCCCACCCTCCTCAGACTCTACCCTCAAATTTTCCAGGTATTTTCCAACCCAGAGCTGGCGATCCTAATAGGGAGACCCACCTTCAAATCCCTGCTCATCATACACCTCACCAGATGATCTTGGGCCAGTCATTCTCTGTTAGCCTAACCTACTTCACAGTGTTATCAGAAGGATAAAATTGAGAAGGGAGGATCCATATATTCTGTCTTGTCCTCCTTAGAGGAATAATAGCATTAAAAATGCAATATTTATTATTTATGTCAACTATTCATGCCATGTCTTTCCTTTCATGGAGCCCAAGGCAGCTTGCATGGATGGCCACAGACCACCCAGCAAAATTAAAAACCATAAACATATGTCAAAAATCACAATTTCCCCAAATAAAGCAACAAGCCACACTGATCATCTGCCAGCAAAAGACAATGTAATTCAACTTAAATTCTACTGTTATGAAAAAAGACAGCTGAAAGAGCATAGTCTTACCGGCTTTATAAAAGGCCAATAATGCCAGTGCTTTCCAGACTCACTGGGGGTGGGGTGGGGAGCAGCATAGAGGAGAACTTTAGTGATGAGCACTGTTAGATCTCAAGTTGAGACAGGAGAAGGCAGTTCTTCAGATATTTCATATCCAGGTCATTAAGAGCTTTAAAGGTCAAAAACAGCCCCTTGACGTGAACACAGAAGCAAATGGGAAGCCATTATAGCTCCTTCAAAACTGGTGTTACGTGTATATAGCAGCTAGATCCTGTAAGTAAACAAGCAGTTTCTCCTACACTATCTGTTAAATGTTACCTACTAGCAGGGCTATTTTTTGGCAGGAATGCACAGGAACGGAGTTCCGGCTGCCTTCTGAGTTAGCCATGCCTACAGCCTTCCCCCCGGCTCAGGGCGCCTGAGGAAGCCAAGCCAATCCAAGGAGGAAAGGCAGTTTAAACTGCCTCCCCTTCTCAGGTTCCCCAGGTGCCCCACAGCTGTGGGGTGCCTGGGGAAGCCGATCCAGAAACTGCCTTCCTTCCCTCGGGTTTAGTCGCAGAGAACCCCGGGGAAAGCTAATCCTGGGAGAGAGCTGCGCTGCCAGGAGTGTGGCTTAATGAGTTTCTGCTGTTGGGTGTGGCCCATTATGCTAATGAGTTCCTGCTGGGCTTTTTCTACAAAAAAAGCCCTGTCTACTAGACTTTTTGCTGGTCCAAGATGGAGGGAGGGGTACTCTCAGCCCAATGCAGGCTCATCCTATGTGGCTTGTTGACCATATGGATCCCCTCATCAGAGCTGTCAACCTCCAGGTGGGCCTAGATTTCTCCTGGAATTACAACTGCTCTCCAGAATGCAGAGATCCATTTCCCTGAAGAAAAATGGCTGCTTTAGAGAGTAGACTGACATCTAAACCTCATGCTCCACAGGTTCCACCCCCAAAATTCCAGGAATGTTCCAACACACAGTTGTCAACCCTACCCTGATCCCTGGCATGACTGTTCCCTCTTGTGCTAGTGGAAAAGCTCATAGGATTCCACACTGCACAGTTAAGCACCTCCATGGTCACACTATGATAATGTTCTGTCCACTCCAATTTCCAAGATGGAGGCTGGTCAGTGGACACAAGATGCCGAGCCTTGCTCACAGGACAATAAAACATGGAACTTCCATGCCAGGAACAGCATCTCAGAAGCTTCCTTCCAACATCAAAATACAACACTAAAACCGGCTTCTACAATGACTTTTTCTTCATTTCAGACATTTCCCTCTAAGCTGACCTGAGAGCCAGAAAGAAATGCAGCATCTACATGTGAAGAAGATGGTGTGGAAGCAAACGAGTGTATGTGTGTGGGGGGAATGGATTTGGCCAGAAATACTTGATGTAAGCTGAGCCCTAGAAGGGCTACCAGAATCTCAGGGTCTCACTGCACATCTTGCTGCTGCTGCATGACTTTAAGGCAATTCTGCATCTAGCATGTGCTCCTCATTTTCTCACCTCGGAGGAAAAAGTACAGCTCAAAACCACATTCAAATACCTCAGGGCAACACTGTACTGACTGCAAAGTCACCCCTGAACAGCCATAAACATGTGCAGATGGTATGATAAAGCCCAAAGATCAAAGAAAGTGAAAGAGGCATGCTGTAGGGCTACCAGATCCCTTGGGGGGAGGTTGCCCACTTTTAGGGTCCCCAATCCACTGGCCGGAATCTGGCAGGTGAGGGGAACCCCACCCCCAAAGTCCTGGGATCACGCCAAAGTGCCTTTACTTGCTTTGTGGACTCTAATATATTGATCACACAATGGTGCACTGGAAGGCATAGAATATGGATAGGAGATGGGCGAAGGTGGGTACTTATTGAGGGGTGGGGCAGTGATCTTCATCAGTACATGATGAAGTCACTTCTGGCATGACCTGGAAGTACTGGCACCACACTGGAACCGAGAGCCAGTTTGGTATAGTGGTTAAGAGTCGCGGACTCTAATCTTGCTCGATAATCGGGTTTGATTCTTCACTTCCCCACTTGAAGCTAACTGGGTGACCTTAGAAGTCATAGCACTCCAAGCCTACAAATATGAATAGCTCACCAACTAGTGGTGCCAAAAAAAAAGAGCTACACCTTTGGCAACTAAACAATCCCTTCCGGGATCTCCTGGCTATTCCACACACAATGCCATTTGACGATTAATTAATTACACTGGAACAATACTCCAGCACTTGCCCCAAAACTCTATGGAGTTTATGGGCAAGTGCTAGAGTATTGCCCAGTGTGGTGTTGGTGCTTCCAGGTCATGCTTGAAGTGATTTCATCATATACTGATGAAGATCCCCCCTCCTTTGGTCAACCTACTTCTGCTCACTGACCAGATAAGTGTTGGTGGGCATTAGTGACAATTACCAGGAATTTGCCTACCATTAGGGGGCATCTGGTAAACCTAGGCATGGAAGATAAAGTATAAGTCATCCCAGGTCATAATGTATTTCCAGAATGGGCCTGAAACATGATTAAAAGAACTGGGTTCTTGGCTGTCTTCAGAAAAGCTTCCATTGCAGCTGAACACCATTATTCATCTCTGTCCTCGTTGGACTGGAAGTCTCTCCCACTTGAGTGAGTGAGGAGCCATCCTGGACCACAATTGGAAATAAGAACATATTCTTATTGGATCGGACCAGTGGACCATCTAGTCCAGCCATCTATTTCATGCAGCAGCCAAATGGTTACCCTGAGGCACCAGACAGAGCATAGAGACCAAAGCTTTCCCCTGATGCTGCTTCCTAGTGTTGGCCAGCAAGGCACTGCTAGTGCTCTTATGGATCATGATATTCATAAGCATGAACTTTGGGTTGCCCATAATGGAAGGGCCATGTGCTTTCTTCAGTATAGGAGCCAGCTCCAACCCATGCCAGGAGGCTGACACCCTAGACAGTTCACCTGGAACTGAGACAAAGGACTCCTCTTACCATGAGGTTTCTCTCTCTCTGTTTCAGCACGCTGGTCAACCCCTGCCCCCTCCAACATACCTGCATAGTTATGCTAACACAGTTGCCTAGCAACTAATGTTCGGGCCATCAGCCAGTCGGCCAAAGTCGTTGACTAACAATAGATGTGGCCAGGTGAGTCATCGGACCCCAGACTCAGTGTCCACTTCCTGGTGAGATCATAGTTTTGCAATATTGTCCATCCCCTTGCCCTCTTCCTTTTGTCCACCTTTAACCTATGGAAGGGTCCAAGAGGGATGGACCGCCTAGTAGGTGTGTTAGTGGGATGTGGTCTGTACAACCTGCCCCAAGACCACCTAATAAAAGACCTTGCGCAGAGGCATTCGGTCTCTTGAGCCATCATCCCCTATCTGCTTTAAAACACCTCTCCAGTCCAGCTTGCTGTCCCAAACCCTTGCCTCCATCTTTAATCCTCTCTCTCTGGAATTGCAATCCAGGAGAACCACGTGGTCTCACAGGTTTGAGCCTCGTGTCCTCATAGCCTTTCTAATTTTCTCCCCATCCAATTCTTCCATCATTCGGACAACTCATCTAAGGAAAGGCACTGCTTCCCCACCAATGAATTCCTGCTCATGCAAACGTGCTACTTTCTGTCTTTGTTTCTTTAGGCCTGTGTGAGTGTGTGAGTGATTACGTTTTTGGTATGCTTGAGACACATTATTAAGTAAACAACATTTAATTGGATATCTGCCTCATATGCCTCTTTCCTTGAGAACTCCCAGGAGGGGTGGGACCCTGGTATAGTTGGCAAGAACCCGTGTATTTTGCTGATTGCTAAACATAAATTAAAGCAATTCGGCTAACACTAGCACTAACATTAAGAGGTCTGCTGCCTCTATATATGGAGGTTCCCTTTACTTACCATGGCTAGTAGCCATTGATGGATTTCTTCTCCCTGAATCTATCTAACCCTCTATTAATGGATGCTAAATGTTTGTGGAAAAGATGTAAAAGTCCATTATGTAGGGGGTGGAAATTTATAATGGTGCTTCTAATTAAAACCTTGAATGAAAGCTTCGGCTGTTTGAGATGAAAATGAAATATTTTGTCAGCCACAAAGGACCACTCAGAAAATACTCTGTAATAATCACCCACTAGCTGTTTCAAAGATTCCCCATAACCTTTGTGACTTGTTACCTACAAGACTGATTTGGTCTTATATCAGGGTTCTTTCCTGCCTCTGTATCAGAAATTAACTATGCCATGTTACCACTTAAGGCATGCACTACTGTCACCTATAAAGGAATAACTTTTCTTTCCCTTTAAGATAACATGTTCATCTGTCAGGTCTGTGGCACTAAGGAAAATGCACGATATCAGGGGGGGAAATAGTTATTGACTTCCTTTTTCTAAGAAACAAAAAGTGCTATTACAGTCGTGGGTGATGTAAAAATATTGTTGCTGTAAAAGCTTTAATGATTTTAATATTGAAGGCCATCAAATGCAGATGAGACAGCTCAGAGAAACCTTTCCACTGTTTCCATCCTGTCCTTATGGCCGAAGCTGCTTGTGTGCATTCTGGGAGGCTGGAAGCATCACCGGATCCAATTGATTTCTGTGTAACTCTGATCAATCATTATGTTTCTTAATTGCAAAATGGCTGCCTCTCCTTTTGAAAACAGCACAGATGCAATCTGTCAGCTCATCCTTACCGATAAAAATGACCTTGCATAATTATTAATGATAAAGATTCCATTTGTGCTCATTGATTCGGGGATGTCAGGGCTAGTGATTGCCACTTGAGAAAGATCTTAAATAGTGAAATGGAAGCTATTTGATGATGTGGTTGTTGCTCATTAGGAAGAAGGGAGTATTCGTTTGGTTACAGGGTGCGTGAGGAGCATTTCCTCTGATATATTTTTACTACTTAGTTTCCCATCATCCAAAGTAATGAATAGTAGAGCAAAATACTGCTTTTGAAACAGTCTGGGCCCCTTCCAGCAGGATGTTGTCCTGTCCCTTTGAAATGAATGGGAACTGTACAAGAGCATGTGGAGAATTACCCATTGCTGGCAGCGATAATTAAACATGAGGTACTAGGGACATCAGACATGGAGAATGGCTCCAAGATTCATGAGAACTAGAGGACTGGCTTTTTAAAGAAAGGACTGTATTATCCATGTGTCATTTATTGTACTAATGCAAAGTTCTGAACATCTCAAATCCATTGCAACATAAAGTTTATGGTTATAGTTGACAGCAGGGGTAGGCAACCCTTGGCATTCATGCCAAACAGCAGCAAACCAGCCCATTCTGCTTGGCGTGCACAACCAATTCTCCTTTGAAGCATCCCAGAGAAACCTTGGAAGTACTTGCATCACTCCTGGAGCCAGCAGCTTGGAAGACGGTGACAAAGGGCAATTCTGCATTGGTTTTTCCCTCCGTTGTTTTACAAAACCCACACTGGAACAGAAATTCCCCTCTGCATTGCATGCTGCTTTCACTTTCTTTGATCATCAGATTTTATGGCACCCTCCACACTCCATGTTAGGGTTGCCAGGTCCTTACTGCCAGCAGGGGACTCCTGGCTCCTAGTTGGGATCTTCTGGCATACACACATAGTGCATGCCACAAAGACATCATCTAGATGTCACGTCGTCGGGGTGGGGGGTGTGCTCAAGCATTCAGCCAGAAACTCTTTAGTGCAGTCGGTTTGATTTGAGCCACAGAGATATATAGCAATTCTGATAAACTTTTAGTGCATCACTGGGACAACAAACACAGGAAACGCTCTCTTCTGAATTCGTTCTGCAAATGGGTGTTGATCAAGCAAAATCAATGATCAAACAAAGACTGCTTGATCTAGAGCAACAAAGAGACATTAACAGCATTTCAAACTTCCTGATACCAGAGAAGCTTAAATATGTTGTTGCCCTGGCACTTTGTCCTTCTGTCCTGGAGGTTCCCAGTCAATGGTGAGCTTTTACTCTGGTGAGATGGTGAGCCCTCCCCTTTGCAGTGCTAGAGGGGAGATATAAAAAGACTCCCACGAAGGAGAGGACATGTCCGTGTGGCAGTGAAGAGGTGGAGTCAGTCGAGTATGTATTATTTCACTGTCGCTTCTATCAGGAAGCTTGTTCTAATATAATTTCCCCTCTGCTTATTAATTTTCCAGGATGCTGTGGCATTCATATTTTAAAGAAACTCTTAATGGGTGTTAATCAACAGGTTACCATTAGTTGTGCTAAAAAAATTTCAGTAGCCCGTAGAAGTCATAGAGAAATTTTATGTACAGATTTTAACTAATTGTTGCCAATAGATCAGACCAAGTTTATTCTCTAATGATTTCATTGTAAAGCTTTTATTCCTGACTTGTACTGGTCATTGGCCAAATAAAGAAATTGATTGATAATGCATCACTGTAGACATTTAGGGGAAATACAGAATGTTTTTAGATAGCAATACAATCTGAACCAGAGTTACACCTGTCTAAGCCACATGTATTCAGTGGGTTTAGAAGGGTGTTATCTCTGCTTACATTTACATTGTTAGAAGAACTGTAGTCAGAAATCTGAAAGTGAAGAATTCTGTTTCTGGAAAAAGTTACAGTACAAATGTGGATAATGCAGAGGGGGAGAGAATTTGAAAAGTGCTCTTTTTAATGTGTAAATTCAGAAAAGCATATATCCCAATCAATACTCACGAGAAATTATTTGCTCTGGCCTAATTTCCGAAAGGAGGTTAGCTAAGCTCCATTCTCTTTTCACATCTGTCACTGCCACCCAGTTACGCCATTCACTTTGTACCTTCTCGTCACCATTCATTACCATCAAAGGCATCACACCCAGCCAAGAGACGAAACCAGAAAATCCCTTCTGGATAAATATGCTAAAACAGGTTACATTTTACGTATCTCACTATTTCAAAGACTGAGGCCATCACCTCTGCCTGAACTTAATGTGGTGGGCTGACCAGGGCCTCCTCCCGATCCTGCTTTATAAATTTGACACTGTGAAGATGGGGGGGGGGGGGGAGGTTGAATAAAAGATTTAATCAGAGTGAAAGGTGGCATCTCCTTCTCCCTATGCCAGGTCAAAAGTTCAGCCTCATCTAGCCAGAATAACTAACTTCATTCCTGAAACCAATTTCTAAATTTGAAGTTATTATCTAAAGAGACAATCTGGAGTCATTTCTAATGCCTTCAAGAGGGGCTGTTAAAAACAAAACAATGACGGCAGAAATAAACCTGCATTCTAATGGCATCCTGCCCATTATCTCAAGCCAGCACTTTTCTGTGACTTCCCTGTCTTCATCAGCCAGCTGCCTAAGAAACAATATATTTTAATGTTCTCCTTTCCTACAAGAAAGTGGTCCCTGTTGCCATTAAACCAAAAAATATATAACAAGACATTGTTTGTTATGTATCGTTTCCAGTCATACAGTGCGCTGCATGGGGTTGTAAATTTTGCAGGAAGCTTCATTTAACTGGAAAACCCAATTCAGCAAAAAAAGAAAAAAATTGTAGTATATCTAAAACGAA
Organism: Lepidodactylus listeri; assembly: GCA_029233225.1. Classification (NCBI taxonomy): domain Eukaryota; kingdom Metazoa; phylum Chordata; class Lepidosauria; order Squamata; family Gekkonidae; genus Lepidodactylus; species Lepidodactylus listeri. Next base: position 50,768,688 of record JARCFY010000001.1, on the reverse strand, counting down.
CAATCAAAACCAAGGATGTTTAGGAAAGGTTCCTCTTCCAAATTCTCCTCCAGATTTTGGGCCTTGAACTCATTTTCAAAGTGGAACCCCTAAGTGCTACCTATCCATCATGCCCTTTTTAATTCTGGACCTTGATCAAATCATTGGCATTTGCTAACATTTTCTACTTGCATACTTTTTTTTTAAACTCTACTTTGGTGGCAACCCAAACTGATTTCTTTGTATATTATTTTAATCAATGCACATACACACACACACACACACACACACACACTTGTACACACTGTAAGAAAAAAAATTGCAGGAAACTGTAAATGCACCAATTCTGAATAATTTTAGAAATTTTTCAAGGTAAATTGTAAGGCAGATGGACTGGAATATGAGGCAGAGACAACTTACAAAACAGCAGCGCACTGGAATGGGGAACCTCCGTTCACCCCTCATCACAACAGGAGATTTTATTTCTCTACCAGCAACCTTGCAGTATAATCATAAATAGAACTACATCCTTTTAAACCCAATGACTTCAGTATCCTTAGAAGAGTGTAATTGTTTAGGACTACATTGTCAGAAGCTTATTTGATGGCTGTTAGAGAGCCAGCCTGGTGTAGTGGTTAAGAGCAGCAGACTCTAATCCAGAGAACCAAGTTTGATTCATCACTCTATTCCTTGGGATAGAGAAAAGCTGGGTATAAAACTTCTCTTCTTCTACTATTTATATTTCAACAAAGCCCTGTTTCATTAATTCAGGTACCCATAATTATAGAAGTACAAAACCTGAATGGGCTGTACCCTTTCTTTAAAATTAATGTGAACCATATTGGAATGTACAGATAGGAATATATTCTCATCTCTATCATCATCTTTATAGTTTATCATAATTTACATGCATAGCTGGGAAGACTTTCATCCTACCCTATTTTCATCATTTCTTTAGCAAATGACCTATTTCCATTCATTTCTTTTATGGCATTTTAATGCCATTTTTACAGTATTCACTGTTTTTATGCTAATTATAAGCTGTACATCATTTTTATACCGTTTAGATGCAACTAACAAAAAAAGGTGTCCATTTTAACAGCAACATTCCTGTTGAATTTTACCATATGAAAAAGGGGTAATGACCGTTTTGTCCTGAGCATGTTAAAACCATAAAAGCCACATGAACTTTCAGAATGAACTTAAATTGTCACAAAATTCTGTAGCACCTATATGTAAGAGAACAAGGAAAATATGGACTTCTGGACTAGCATGTGTCTAACAGAGCACGAAGCTCCTGATTTTTCAGCCATGTCCCCCATTGACAATACTGGATTATTCACAAATCTGTGTTTCTCTGTGGTAATGAGAATTCCAGCCACTGGAGCAAACAACCCTCCTATTGTTTACATTTTTACTTATCCCACAATGAAGTGAGACAAGGGGTTGTTACACCAAGGTAATTGATTATACCAGGCAACGTTTAAGTAAGACTTCTCTGAGGGAAGCTTAATTGACAGAGGCTTTAACACCGACAAGCCACCAAAGAGTTAGTCATGGGCTATCTGTACGAAAATTAATTTGTGTGTAATCTAGAGAGACCAGATGGAAAAGAGGATAAGATGTCTGTATCTATGTTGCACAGAAGGAGAAATTTAAGCAAGTACTGCTTCCCATGCTGAAATTCCCTTGTCCATACAAACATTAAAGATTCAGGAATCCTACTCTTAGCCTTATGTAATCACATCCTTGTAACAGTATGATTAATCAGCCTGCCAACCTTGGGAGTATGCCCTATGCACAATCCCACTGATACACCTGGTCACCATGTTGTGTCAACAGGGGCAACACATGACTTTACCATGTGTCTACAGCCTTGGTATATGAAAACGAGAACCCTGAAAAATCTAATGGTCAGTATGTGGATACTGGTGTGCGTGTTAAATATGTGTGTTTCCATTCACACAACATAATAACCGTATGTATTTGAAGGATTGTGGGAAGCATGCACACCAGTTACGCGCAGTTAGTACATCCCATAACTGCTGTTACAAGCAGCTCAGTGGTAATATTTACAATGGTCTGTTCCTTTCCCTATACAAGACCATTGCTCATTGGCTCATTCTGCATCTAGCATTCACTCTGTTGTTTTACCAAACCCACAATGGATCAGAAAAAGATGCAGCTCAAAACCACATTCAAATACCCCAGGCCAACGCCGTACTGACTGCAAAGTCACCCCTAAATGGCCATAAAATGGCCAGAAATCTGTGCAGACAGTACCATAAAACTAAGAGATCAAAGGAAGTGAAACCAGCATGTAGTGTGGAGGCTACCATAAAATCTGACAATCAAAAAAAAGTGAAAGTGGCATGCAATGTAGAGGGGGATTTCTGTTCCGTCATTGGTTTGGTAAAACAGTGGAGTGAATGCTAGATGCAGAATGGGCCTTTGTGTCCATTTCATCTTCCACCCATTCTAAAACACTGCAAACCCTCGACTCCTGTTTTCCAAATAAGCAAACGTTCACACATCTTTGATTTATCCATTTGGTGTATGATGATCTAGCAATTCAGTGATCATGTTCACTTGGCCTCTTAAAAAAACTGTGATTTTTGTTGTTGTTTTGGGCAAAGAATTCCAGCAGTCTTCACTACAATACTTGAAGAGTTACTTAAAGAGTTATTAGCACTTCAGCAATGTGGAAGACACTAAATATATTTGGGAGTTTGTATGCTTATTCCCCAGCTAAATTACCTTATTCCCCTGCCAGATTGGGGGAATGTGCCCAGTATTTAAAATGAGCTTGGAACCTTCATTTAACACCCACCCAGCCTTTTTTTTAGAGATCAGTTCCTCGTTTTTGAAGTAAATGTTAATTCTGGCCAACTGCAGTGGAGGTCAGGGGTTGGCAGCTATATAAATCCACTGGGTTAACTAGCTCATAAAAAAATAAGTGCTGAGGTGTTCATTTCTTGGCGGGCTATACCATGTTGCCTTGCTTTTCCTTTTCTATCCATTTCATTAAAAAGGATTCTCCCCCCCGACAAGGCTAAATAAGCTCCAGAAAAGAAAACATAACAATCAGCATTTGTACCCTTTCTATGTCGTTTACTCATTTTATGTTCTACCCATATAAGATAAATAGTGTTCCAATGATGCCTGCAATGGAAAAATAAATTGTTTCAAATGCTATTAACGGGCCTCACAGCTGGCAAGTAAAGTTCAGACATTTGCAAAGCTACCAAAATGGCAGGAACAAATTCTAATATATTAAGCTGTATAAACTGGAATCAAAGTGTGGAATCGGTGTTATCTGCAATGGGACAGGAAGTTTGTGTGTTCATTTCTAATCTGGAGTGACAGCATTTCTAACAGGAATCAGAGTTTTCTTTCAAGAATCTAATCTTTAAAATGTAGTAGTAAACTGTTGGATAAAAGTAAGCTTTGCTCTATTTAAGACTCAGAGAAAGAAATGCAGCAGTTGAAGTTGGTTATTTTTAGTGTTTAAATGTTCTGTATTAAGCATTGCCTTACAGACCAATTTTCTTGTCTTTCCATCATGGTGGCAAGTTTCCTCACGCTTCCCCCCACCTACATAAACATTCCTGAAATATTCAGTCTAGCAATATATTGCACTGGAGAATGGGATTTAAATCCCCCCTCACTTCCTAACATTGTGTGTGAATACTCCCCATACTCCAACATATACAAAACTACCCACTATTCAAAACCATATATCATGGTATGCCTGAAGAATGGAAAACCACCTGTTAAAAATGATTTTATTTCAGACAGCTTTGCATTCTGAGACCTCAATCTATTCAACACATGGACCTGGAGGTAAGCCCCATTGATATTAGTTAGATTTACTTTCTGCAATCAAAGTCTAAATTTGCTTCATGCAGAGCCAGGTTTATGCAAAGGTCAATTCTCTCCACTTTAGGAATACTTGTATGTAGGGATGCCAGCCTCCAGTGGGACCTGGGGATCCCCTGGAATTATAGCTCATCCCCAGACTACAGAGATTAGTTCTGGAGAAAATTGGTGCTTTGGAGGGTGGTAGCTATAACATTTTACCCCATTGAGGTTCCTGTCTTTCTCAGGCTCCATCCCCAAATCTCCAGAAGTTTCCCAACCTGGATCTGACAACCTATCCCCACCCCATCACCTGCCGGTGGCCGGGAGGACCGGGCAACCCTACTTGTGTGTCTTCCCTAAGTGTGTGGGTTTGATTATGAAAATGTGTATGCCACCTCTCTAAGAAGAAGAAGAGGAGGAGGAGGAGGAGGAGGAGGAGGAGGAGATTTGATTTATACCCCGCCCTTCACTTGTAGTCTCAGAGCGGCTTACAAACTCCTTTCCCTTCCCCTCCCCACAACAGACACCTTGTGAGGTGGGTGGGGCTGAGAGAGCTCTGAGACAATTGTCCTTGAGAGAACAGCTGGTACAGAGCTATGGCTTGTCCAAGGTCATCCAGCCAGGTGCAAGTGGAGGAGTGGGGAATCAAACCCGGTTCTCCCAGATTAGAGTCCACACACTTAACCACTACACTAAACTGGCTCTCAGGTTGTGAATCTACAGATGGGGTCTATACATCTTCCACAATTACAACTGACTGTATGTAGACTCCAGACTACAGAGATCAGTTTCCCTGGAGAAAATGGCTGCTTTGGAGAGTAAACTCTATGGCATTATGAGCCACTAATGGTAAAGGTAAAGGTTTCCCTTGATCAAAAGCCACAATTCTAGAGATGCAGTGCTCATCTCTATTTCCAAGCTGAAGAGCCAGTGCTGTCCAAAGACATTTCCGTGGCCATGTGGCCAGCATGACTAGACACTGAGGCACATGGAACGCTGTTACCTTCCCACCGAAGTGGTACCTATTTATCTACTTGCAATTTCTTGCTTCCTGCAAGGTTGGCAGGAGCTAGGGCCAGAGACGGGTGCTCACTCTGTCATGCAGCACTTGAGTCTCAAACTGATGAACTACCGACCTTCCGGTCTGCAGTTCAGCACCTTAGCCACTAATACCCCTCCCCAAACTTCATCATCTCCTGGCTCAGTCCCAAAATCTCCAAGAATTTCCCAACCTGGAGCTGGTAGTCCTACTCTCTACGGATATTCTTGAGGAAACTCTCAGCATGAAGAACAAATAAAACAAAACAATGAAAATAACCACCATAACATGATCAGTATTAAACCAAGATATAAAAATGAAGGTGCTTAAAATGATAGAACAGCCCTTAAACTAGAAACGGGCCACCTAAACATTTCAGTTAACACCTTAGTGAAAAGCACAGGAATGAAAGAGATGATCCCATGTACCCTTTTGTCTAAGTAAGAGTTTGAGATCATTTGCCAAGCAGAACAAAAATGACTTGCTTAGTTCTGTGCCATCAGTGTTTTTGAGCCTGAGCAACTGTTTCAACAGCTATAATGTAAGCCTGTCTTCTGGCTGGAATACCCATACTTAAGCCAGAAATCAACCTTTTTGGCAAATGGCCAGCATTATTGCATTTGTATGGATATGTAATATGCATATGAAAACCTTTAATGTGGCTTTTCATTCATTTCTATTATTGTACAGGTGACTGTCCTGTCTACGTTGAATTTAGGCTGCTTTAAAAAATATTTAGATCCAGATTTCTTGGAGCATGTACCATTGGCCAGAAGATCAGGTCCAGAACAAGATCAGTATAGTATCAGAACTATGGGGAAGCAGTCCTAAGCAGGTATGTTTAGAAGTAAACACAGTATTATTATCTTAGCACTGCAGCTTGGTATGTTTACCTGTTTTTGTAATACAAGAATAGTCCTTAACAGCTAGGACACTAGTATCTCTTGAGTTCTACCCCAAACCCATGCATATATTTCTGGTCACACAGAAAGACTCCTACAGTGTCCTCCTCCTCCTCCTGTCCTTCAAGTCACAACTTCCAAGATCTGATGAGATCCATAGGTGTCAACTTCAGGGGGGCTGGGGAGCTGGAGCCCCCCACCGAACTTTTCAAGGATGTGCTGAGCCTCCCCCAGAGACAATGGCCTGTAATGTCTCTGGCCAAACCCCAGCCCTCCCCCCCCCCCGGGAAATTGGAAAGTCTATACCCTTGATGAGATCAGACTATGCTGGCCTATCCAGGTCAGGACTTAACACCCTCCTTAGTCCACTGATTTCAGCGGTCTTAACTCTGTTTAGCACTGGGCTGCTACTTTCTGTTTTTCCAGCATTACTTTTCAGCACTAAACAGCCAAACTACTATTATGTTCAAAAGGTTACCTGTCTCTTCAGCAACAGCAGAACATCATGCTGACACAAATATACTGAGGTAAAAGGCAAATAAGCATTTTTTAAATAAGCACAACAAAGGAGAGAAATAAACTGGAATTTACATCCAGGACTTTTGGAGGAATAAATGTAGGTCTTTCCACTTTCATTTAGTATTTAAACAATCATTGGTATAGACCATTGCATAACATTAAATTTCCCTTAATTGGATGGGAAAGTATGCATGAGGTTAGGAAGAAGATATTAGAACATTATAGTTAAAACAGCCAGAACTGAAAAATATAAAGCAGCAAATAGCAGCGATGGTTATGGTGCAGTTTTGTACACTTTAGGGATTTTTTTATAACCACCACGAAGATGCTGATAATTTTTTTCCAGCATTTTAGACTCTACTAGACCACAGCTGATTGGATGTAACATAGATAACATTTTATTTTATAAGAGATTTGTTGGAAGTGAAGGACTTTGCACTGTCTCTTAGCCTCAGACTTTAGAAGGGGAGTATAGAGAGTCAGAGAGATAAATAGGAAAGGACCCTGATGATCCTTCCTGTCTACTACTCTGATACTATCCCTTTGCTGTGTACCTTGCTACTCTTAGGGAACTTTTCCTACCTTCCACTTTGACACCTCTCCTGCATCTCCATTCATCCTATCTAGTTAGATTAGATTAGAATCCTGTCTCAACTCTATCCTGCCTAGAATATCTATCCTTGCAATAAAGGATTCATATTAGTTTTGCAAAGATAAAGAGGCTCTGTGCGTGACTTTGTTTCTTGTCAGCACACACAAACCAGATAGACTCTGTTGTGTTATGTGCCTTGAGTGCTCTGCTAACCCAATAATGCTTCAAGATTTGCCACAGAAGAATTTTGAGATGAATGTAAAGCTACAATTAAATTAAATGGCTTATATTTAGGTTGTTTTTTGTATGATAAGGTAAAGGTAAAGCTTTCCCTTGCTCGAAAGCCAGTCGAATTTGACTCTGGGGCAGTGCTCATTCAAGCTATTTCCAAGCCGAAGAGCCAGCACTGTCTGAGGATGTTTCTGTGGCCATGTGGCCAGAATGACTAGACACCAAAGCGCACAGAATGCTGTTACCTTCCCACCAAAGCAGTACCTATTTATCTAATTGCAATTTCTTGCTTTGGAACTGCTAGGTTGGCAGGAGCTGGGACCAGAGACAGGAGCTCACTCTGTCACACTCAGGTCTTGAACTGCCAAACTACCGATCTTCTGATCTGCAGTTCAGCGTCTTAACCACTGAGCCACCACGGCACCCTTTTGTATGGTACCTTTTAGTAAATACATCTGTAAAATCATGTAATTTTATTCATTTTAATCTAATTGCATATTCCTGGCAACTAATCGCCCCACCCTCTCTCTGCCTATTTATAATGGTTGAGGAAGTCTTGTTTCAATGCATCTGAAGAAGGGTGCATGCCCACAAAAGCTTATACCCAGAATTAAACTTTGTTGCTCTTCAAGGTGCCATTGGACTCAAACTTTGTTCTGCATATTATAAGACTACCCTTGGAAAAGTTTCCATTGTTGTGAACCCAGCAATATTTTCAAGTGATTTCTCATTGCATCTTCTCAATACACAATTGTGCAGTGAATTCAGAATAAATACATGTGCCAGGCTGCAGTCCTAAGGGCAGTTTCCTGGGAATAGGCCTCACTGAATAACGTGGGACTTACTTTAGAGTGGCATACAGAATACAGGACACCAACTGAACATAAGAGGTCATTATTGCTGCCCTGAGTGAGCTGTGATCACTGATGGGATGGAAGGTTATGGTAGGAGGGAAAGGCATTGATATTGTGGAAGGTGGGAGGGAAAGAGTCCCTCTTCGAGCCCTTGAAACAGCCACCAATTGGAGGAAATCACAATGGTAGCCAGCAATATGAAGCTAAGCTGATCACATGTCTATTTGACCTTCCTCTACATACATTTTAATTACCATTGGATGACATGGGAGAATAGTAGAGACTTCTAGTGGCTTCCTGGAGTGGGGCTTGAAAAATCTAAGCCATTTAATATTACTTTACAATATTCAATACAATACACATATACTGAGTTAAGTTTGTACCACAACTGGTGTTGCCAGACCCCAGGTGGGAGCAGGAAATCCCCAATTTCCCAGGGTCCTGTCTACCACCAGCCAGCTGGCTAGCGGGGCAAACCCTGCCGCCAAAAACCACAACCCAGCGCGACACCCCCAATGCGATGATGTTACGCAGAAGTGACATCATCACACCGTGGCTATTGTGTGGTGACACTCTGGTATTTTAGGCAAAAGTATATGGTAACCCCAGTGTGATGATGTCACTCCCCAACCCCTGCTCCCAGAGAACCCCCTCTCACTCTCTGCTGGCGAGACCTTAGGACTTGGCAACCCTGGCCAGAACTCTGCTATCTTTTTTTGTTGTTGGGGACTCAAGCAGAAAAATTCAGGAATAAGTGCACTCCTAACCCAATGTGGTTGCAATTCCTAGAATGGCTAGCAAATCCCAGAAAAGAGCAGGAATGGAATATACTAGACTGACTTGGTCACTCAGGAGCCATATGTAGTTCTTTGACATGCTGCCTGTGGCTCTTCTCAGCACTGTTCCCCAATGTGGTGCCCACGCCCAGGTTCCAGGAAAGTGGGCAAAGCTTGAAGTTAGCAGGTGGTTCCCACCTTGAAACAGCTGCTGCTGGAAAAACTGACGGATGTGTAACAATCCTCCACCCTTCTCTGCAGCCTCTGCACACTCATCCCAGGGATGTGAGAGTAAAAGGAAGCTTGCCACAGGGAAGAGAGAGTAAAAACACCACCACCACATCAGCTACCCAGGAAAAGAACAAGCGGCTACAGTGAGATGGTGGTGCATTTAGTCCCCTCTCTCTCCTAGGGTTGCCAGGTCTGGGTTGGAAAATACCTTGAGACTTTGGGAGTGGATCTGGGAGGGAAGGGGTTTGGGAAAGGGGCCTCAGCATGGAACAACGCCATAGAGTCCACCCTTCAAAGCAGCCATTTTCTCCAGGGAAGCTGATCTCTGTCAGCTGGAGATCAGTTGTAAAAGCAGGAGATCCCCAGGCCCCACCTGGAGGCTGGCAACCCAACTCCCTCTGGTCAGCTTGCTCTCCACTGGGGCCTTGGGAGTCTAAATTCTCTTGCCTGAGCTGCTATGCCTCATGCTGGGAAGAAAGCAAGATGGCAGAGAGAGAATTAAATAGCACACAGGCTTAGGGTTGCCAAGTCTTACCGAAGTCGAGTCCTGAGCCCTCTCTGGGAGTTCCTGCACGTGTGCCACGATGACGTTGCCTGGAAGTGGCATCATCATACCGGGCACACTGCTGGGCAACGCTCTGGTAATTGCTAGAGCATCACCCGGTGATGTGCCTGGCGTGATGACATCATTTCCGAGTGAAGTCATCGTGCTGGGCACGTTGGCCTGATCTGGCCACTTTGGGGGTAGGGTTCCCCCCACCAGCCAGATCCGGACTAGCGGATTTGGGACCCTTTTAGCGGGGAAATCCCCAACCCCTGGGGGGACTTGGCAGCCCTACACAGGCTCCTCACACCAAGAGGCCTCAGAGCAGGCCCCTACAATGGGAAGCTAGACCACTCTATACTTCCCTCAGTGTCTTCTTGCTTTCTTCTGGCATGAAGCAGACTAGGCTTGGCCCTCTTGGTCTCACCTGAGCTGCGAGCCTCGTGCCAGGAAGACAGCAAGAAGACAGCGAGGGAGGCAAAAGGCACACCTTTTCAGCAGTGGTGGGGAGAGGCAACCCTTCATGCTGAGAGGTACTCTGATAATTAAAAAGATTATAGTTATATATTGGTATTAATAATTACATTTTATTGTGTGTGTGTGTTTGGTGAGGTGGCATTACAGTGCCCACACTGTACCTGCCCTGGACTCCCCATTCCTTGCCTCCACTTGCCAGGGTAGTGGTGGGGAAATGGGAGGGGCAATTTTAGCTTTTTTTACCATTTAACAGCTAGTTACATCTTAAGGAAAAGAACAGAAATATCTAGCTCTAGTTAGCAGATGGAGGAGGAAACATGTCAATTACAAAATAGTAAGAATTACAGGGTGGCAGCATTTCACCGCCTAATCCTGATCTCCCCCAATCCTATTTTCCCAGTTTCTAGTGTTAAGTATAGCATTTGATTGATTCATTTAGCAAAATGTATAATCTGCCTGTTCAAACACCTGCTCAAGGATTCTCACAAAGTAAAAACAACAGACTAGAATAATAAAAAACTGACAACAGAAAAAAAGTGAATGAAACAAGCCAGGGGCATAAAAACAGGACAGAATATTCAACAGTCTAAAATAATATTCATAAAACAGTACCTTCAGCTAGAAGCAAAACACGAAATAGAACTTTTAAAAAAGGAACTACTCAGTTAAATCCCTGATCAACCCCCCCCCCCCCCAACCTTTTGGTCTGGTAGCTTAAAGGACTCTAAGGATGTCGTTAGCTGAGCCTCAGTGGGGAGGACATTCTAAAGGCAAGTTGCTACCATTGGAAAAAATGTGCATCCAGTTGAAACCCACCTCACTTCTGCAGGCAGGGACATATTGAGAGCATAAGAAGAGCCATGTTGGGTCAGACTTGTTATCCATCTAGTCCAACATTCTGTTTCTCACATGGGCCAGCCAACCAGTTGCCCTGGAAGGCAAACAAACAGAGTGTAGAGACCAATGCTCTCCCTGATCTTGTCTCCTAGCACTAGTTTACTTAGGGTCTCCACCAATTCTCCCTCTAAGCTGTGGAATCTTGTGAGCAAAAATTCAACTTTGTGAGTTGATGGCATTAAAGTTGTGAGTGAGAGATTTGGCAGCTGCATAAATTAGTTTGCTCTGGAGCCATCCTTCCTGAGCGAAGAAAAAAAGGTGTGAGGCTAAAAAACTGTGAGCTGGCTCACACTAACTCAGCTTAGAGGGAACACTGGTCTCCACACAGTTCTTGGCAACCAGTGGAAGCTTCAGGGGGTGGGAACATGGGGGCACATCCTTGGCTGCACCATGATATCACTTCTGGGAAAATCCAGAGATGATGTCAGATAGCTCTAGGAAATCTCCAGAAATGCTAGGGTTTTACCACAGAAATTCCGGGGATTCCTTGAGCTACCTTCCAGGTTTTCCCCAGATAGAGCTGCTGATGTGACCATTTTTTTAAAAAAAAAACTATCACTGCTCAGAGGTTTACTGCCTCATTGTAGAGGTTTATTTTTGTCACCATGACTAGTAGCTAGTAGCCATGGTGGACCAAACCATGACTAATCACCATACAGATAAAAGTGGGGAGGGGAGCCAAGTATCTATATCATAACATATGAGGGATCTTGCTAGACTGTAGCAAAGATCCATCTAATCCAGCATCTTGTACCCAAAAACAGGCTCTGCATAGTTCATAAGCAGAATGTCCTCTCCTGTTGTCAAAAATGAATGAATGAACCATTGTGCCTGGAGTGACATCAGTGACAGCAAAGGGTTAACAAAGACAAAGTGCAGATTCTTCTGTCCCTCTCTATCAGTCCTATTGTTTCTCCCTGATACAGCAAAACAAATTAAAAAAAAATCCTCTATTATGCCCCAAGTCATTTGCAAAAGGCAGGGTGAAGAGTTCAGACAATCATCAAAATACACTCCACACAAGACCAGCTCCAGTTCCGGGAGAGGATATAAAAGCAAGGCATCCCACCTTGGACTCCCGGGAAGCCTGTCATTGTTTACCATTAGCACTGTCATATTTGTACACTTGGTCATTCTGTACAGCAGGGCATTGGTTGGAACGCAGCTGAAAGTGCAGCTTTGCAAGAGAATTGGCCTGGATTTGTCTCCGATTTTCTGCGGATATTTTCAGGCAGAGATTCTAATTCTTGATGAAAGTGTGCTCCCTAGTGTTAGAGTGCTACAAAGGCCGGTGGGCCTCTTAGCTCTAAAATGACAAAGCAATGCTTGTCCCTTGGATTGCACTGCTTATGAAACAGGTTATTCTCTTAACCTGAGCCTGTCGCTATTTTGAGGACATGTCAGGTGGATTTCCCATTGCCTTAAGAAAGAAGGTTTAGGGGCCTCTTAAAACTGAACATGAGAATTATCTTAGGAGGCCACATAAAACTTTGGAAGAAAACCACTGAAGTCAATATTTTCCTATAAAAGTGTTACAGAGACCTAGTTCATATGTTGGGTTTTCTTGCAGACTCATCTGATAAAAAGCAGCTGCCACACTAAAAAATGTCCAGAGCTGTATATACAGCCTCACATGGGAAGTATGTATTTTTACTAAAAGATGGTACACCCTAACATCCCAAAGGCTTGCAACAAGGCTCAGTACTGTATGCAGTAAAGTCCAGTTTGCAGGGGTTCACACTATAAGTGCCTCCATGCAATTCCCACCGAGCAGCAAGCCAGACAGCAGCCTTGCATACTATAGCAGAGAATTACATGGCAACCTCAAAACACATTACCTAGGCCATGCAGAGAAGCGCACTGTAATCTGATTACATTAGAAAGGCTCACATTCAGGAAGAGTAGAACCTACCACACCACAAATGGTTGTGGAAAATAGGCTGTTTGAACAGTTATCCGACCAGAAAGCTCTTAGAAATTACATGCAGGAGACCAGCAAGGACTCCTGGGGTGCATCTCCTATTCTCTGTACCCACTCCCCATACTTTCCCCACTGCCTGGCAGCCCCATAGCCTCTCCGATTTCCCTCTCTCCCTCCCTTGCACCCTCTCACCAACCTATCTGTATCCCCCCCAGTCATCTTTCTTTCTTTCTTTCTTTCTTTCTTTCTTTCTTTTTTTCTTTCTTTCTTCCTTCCTTCCTTCCCTCCCTCCCTCCCTCCCTCCCTCCCCTGGTAGACTCTCCCTTTTTCTTCTTTCCCACCTATCTACCTTTTTCTGCTCTCCCATCTTCAAAACATCCTTCTTCTCCCCACTTTTCCTTATTCTTTCCTTCCCTTCCATCTTCCCTTGTTCAGTCTCTTCATCCCATACCTTTGACTGACAGAAACCAAGGTTTGTAAGGTTCATCAATATTATTGTGGTTGCCTAGCAACTCCCAAAATCCCCACCAAGCACACAGTGAGACCTTTTTTTTTTTTTTTAAGATTTCAGGTTTTTTCTGTAAATGTGGAGCTTCCCTCAGGTTTGCAATATAAAATCCCCTCTGTCTGTCTCTGCCCCCATCATTTGGATTTTTTGATCCACACTCTAGGGCCTTGTGTAGAGATGTAATGGTCTAGCCTAATACTGTGGGTTGAGTCAGCTCTTTCCAAGCTAGACCATTATTTCACAGAGCAATCCTTGCAATTAAGACTAGAAGAGGAAGACAGGACAAGAAATAAACTTAGTGGCACAAAGTCAGGAACTGAAACCGTAAGCAACATGCTGCACCAGGGGTAGACAATGCATGCCAATAGCAGCACGCCAAGCCATCTTGCTTGGCATGCAGGACCAGTTCTTTGCTCAAGCAACTGAGGCAAGTCCCTGAAGCTCTGGCAGCAACATTTACGTTCATGCCCATCCTGCCTCGTAGACCCAAGCATATTCCAATTCGGTTGAGAGATGTCCCTAAGGTGCTGTCACTGCTGCTGGGGGTCAGCTTGCTCCCACTGTATTTTACCAAGTACCATTGTCATTTCTTTCTTCCCCCTCCCCTCCTTTACCAGCACACCAACATCTAAATGGGTAGATACTGCAGTTTTCTTAGTCTAATAGGCTACTACCCTGTGCTACACCTTAAGGACAGGAAGTTCATGATTTCATCTTGTGAAATTATATAAACAGCACACAGCTAGGTTAATTGTTAAGATAAGGCTCAGTGAAATATTTCCATTGCTTCTATGAGTGATAGCACAGATCCTAAGTAAAACGCACCCAACTGTAGCTCGCAGAAAACAATGTCAAAGCTGATAATTTAGGGCATAATTAAGATATTAAAGGATAAAATGAAATACCTTTTACACATGGCCTGGTTATGAGTTATTTAGTTGGAATACCAGAGTATATTTTAAAAATTATTAATATTGCAACTTAAAATTAGGAGATAAAGACTGCAATATAGAACAAGAAGTTAAATTCAGATTTTTTTTAAAAAAAATAACTTTATTGACATTATGGAGCACCTAGACATTTTATATTGACTGGGAACTTCCAGCTCTCCTAGGTATATGGAAACCCTCAATCCACCATAGGAACCTGGCAGCCTCTAATATTTGATAAAAGTATGGGGTAATAAAACTATGACACTGGCAAAGGTAATGAATGCCAATTGGACACAATTTTGCTGATGTGAGAAAAGAGGCATGGAAGTCAAAGGTAAACTGCATCAGACACTAAGAAAATAAGATCATAAGAGAAGCCAATTTTGGATCTGGCCAGTGGCCCGTCCAGTCCAACACTCTGTCACACAGTGGCCAAAAACAGGTGCCCTCTGGGACTTCCGTGTTTAGAGCTCCCAAGCATATTTTACCTTGTAAATGCAGATGCACAGGTGGTCCAATCTAGATCAGAGTTGTGGCATGGGGGAACCCTTTCTTCCACACTATTTTGCCTGTATGAAATGGCCCTGCAAGGTTGCTTTTTGTTCCACTAGGGCAAATGCATAGTAGGTATGTGCAAAAAACCCTCAGTATTCATCAGGTTTGGGTATACTGAACCTGAAAAATTTCAGTATTTCCCAATATTCCCAAATCCCGATATTGGTATGGTACTTGGATTTGGGAAAAATTCAGGAAACCTGAATTTTTCACTTCCATTGTATCCTATGGGGACCATTACAATCAACAGAATTGATCCAGGAGTATCTGGGGCTGGGGGGGGCTTGTTTTTTTAGGTAGAGGGACCAAATTTGCAGCATAACTGCTAGTACTTCTCTTCAGCCCCTCCCCCCAGTTTAAAAAAGATTAAACCCAGGTGTCCAATTCTATGCCCCACCCCCCAAGAAAACCCTGAAAATCTCAAATATTTTTGGGATTTCCAGGGCTTAGCCATTTTGAATAGATGAACAATATCCCGAAATTTATATCTGGCTGAATCTATAACCGAAAATACCAATAAGGTGTATTTTTTCGGCTTGTATTTAGCCAAATGCACACCCCTAATGCCTAGGCATTTTAGGTATTGCCTGTATTTTTGTATGAGAAAAAGAAGCTGGTTTTTATACCGCACTTTTCTCTACCTTAAGGAGTCTCAAAGCAGCTTATAGCCTTCCTTTCCTTTCCCCACAACAGACATCCTGTGAGGTAGGTGTGGCTGAGAGAGTTCTGAGTGAACTGTGATTGTACCAAGGTCACCCAGCAGGCTTCACGTGGGTGAGTGGAGAATCAAACCCAGCTCTCCAGATTAGAGTCCACTGCTCTTAACCACTACACCAGGGGTGGCCAACCTTGCTTAACGTAAGAGCCACATAGAATAAACGTAAGAGCCACATATAGATGTCTGAGAGCCGCAAGACAGGAACAAATATCACACACACGTTTTTATTTTTTAAAATATGCAAATTTGCTTTTTATTAACGTTAAATGGGACTGCCAAAAATAAAAACAAACGAGGAAAACCGGTTATTGATAATGATATTACTTGTTTGCTAATGATATTGAGAGAGAGAGAAAAGATATTGAGAGAGAGAGAGAAAAAGAGAGATGGAAAGAAAGAATTAAAGAAGTGGAAAGAAAGAGAGAGAGAGAGAGAAACTAGGAAAGCAAATAGATGGGAGGGGGGAGGGAGGAAGGAAGGAAGGAAGGAAGGAAGGAAGGAAGGGAGAAAAAGCATGCCTCCCCTTTGCTTCCCCAGCCGCCCTGCCAGGAGCCGCACAATATGTGTGAAAGAGCCGCATGTGGCTCCCGAGCCACAGGTTGGCCACCCCTGCACTACACCAACCAGGATATATAAATAATAAAAATAGAACTGCTGCCATGTGAGGGCCATTTCATACTGGGAAAGGGCACAGAGAAACAGTTAAACTCTTTCCTGCCCTTATTTCATGATCCCTATACAAACCAGGATCCAACATAGCTGCTATTTTTTTTATAAAAAATAGGTTGTGACGTCTTCCCTTGCCACTGGCAGGGGTGGAAAGTTAGGGTTGCCACCTCCAAGCTGGGAAACTCCTGGAGATTTGGGGTTGGAGCCTGGGTACAGGGACCTCAACAAAGTACAATGCCATAGATTCTACCCTCCAAAGTAGCCATTTTCTCTGGGTGAACTGATATCTGTAGTCTGAAAATGAGCAGTAATTCCAGGGGATCCCCAGGTCACACCTGGTGGCTGGAATCCCTAAATCACAGAACTTGCAACATCTCATCCAGTTTAACCCTAACAATGCAATCCTAAGCAGCATTATACCCTTCTAAGTCCATTAAAATCAGTGGGCCTAAAAGAGTGGTAGTTCTACTTAGGATTGCACTAAGCTTTTGTCCCATCCTGGGTCGTGTGGGACTGCTCCCCCCCCCACCGTGCCCAATCCCCACTTACCAGCACTGGTGGGAGCCGGCTCGGAGGACGAACCACAGCCCGCTGGGGCATCTCCCCAGGAGAAGGAGGCCCGGGGGGGGGGGGGTGAAGACGGAAGCCGCCGCATTCCCTACGGCAGCTGAAGATCGGCTGGTGTGAGCCCAGAGCTGCACTCAGGCCACGCACCTTCTCCAGGCCCCTCAGGAAGCTGCCACCCCAGCAGCCGCCACGGCTCCAGAGCCTGGGAGTAACGCCGTGGCTGGCCACATAGAGGTCCATGCAGGCCCAGGAAGGAGCAGGGAGCAAAGGGCCATGACTCCAAGGAAGCCAAGCAAAGGGGCGAGGGAACCTCCCAGGCAGTGGGAGAGCATCTTCCTATATCAAGGGGTCAGGGGAGGGTGGAAGGAAGGGGATCTGCACGCGGGGGGGGTTCTGGGAAGGGAGGAGGCCAAATAAAAGGAGCAGCAGAAGCAGGGCTGAGGAGGAAGTGCCAGAGGCAGAGTGTGAGAGGAGGCGAGAGAGATGAAGTCAGTAGTATAGCGAGAGACAATGAGGGGAGAGAGGAGCTTGCCAATGGAGGCAGGTGGGCAATTAAGGGTGACGTTAACCCTGCCCTCTGCCATTTCTGAGGCCCTGCTGTGCCCTTTGAGCCAAGCCTTCCCTGCCTAGAGGTGTCATGGCCACTGGGGGCAGTTTCGCAGGGGACGAGGAGGAGTGCAACAGCTTTATAATATTTTCTAAAATACTGGGGTACAACTCAGTATTGCAATATGCATGCTTATAAAGCCACCAATTAAACATAGATTAACAAATTTAAAGGGGGGGGGATGTCCTAAGAACAAGATTAAGTTAGCTACCATCTATTCTGGGGGGGGGGGGGTTTGGAAAAATTATGTTGTTGTGTCCTTTCTCCAAAGTTCTTGGAGAAATGTTAATTAGATGTAACAGTAGAATCCTATTTAGATGCTAGATGGGCCAAGACAACTTTTAATGGGTCAGTAATTATACATTTCCATATCATACTCAGGTTCTGCACATAATGTAAATACATGGTTTATTTTAGTTTGCAAATCCAGGATTCAGCTCCCAGACTATCACTCAAATACTAGTTTGCGTTAACAAGTTTTATTTTCATAGAATCATAGAGTTGGAAGGGGCCATACAGACCATCTAGTCCAACCCCCTGCCCAATGCAGGACCAGCCTAAAGCATCTCTGACAAATATTAATCCAACCTCTTCTTGAAAGCTGCCAGTGAAGGGGAGCTAACCACCTCCCTAGGCAGCTGGTTCCACCTTTGAACCATTCTGACAGTGAAGTTTTTCCTAATATCCAGCCAATACCTTTCTGCATGTAATTTAAACCCATTTCTTCGGGTCCTATCCTCTGCTGCCAACTGGAACAGCTCCTTGCCCTCCTCCAAATGACAGCCTTTCAAATATTTAAAGAGAGCAATCATGCCCCCCTCAGTCTCCTCTTCTCCAAACTAAACATTCCCAAGGTCCTTAGCCTTTCCTCGTAGGTCTCAGTCTTGTAGGTTTCATTGCCTTCTCTCTGTTGCCAGGGAGAATGATGTCAGAGAAGAAGTTAGGATTAAACAATGGGGTTTTTTTTGTATTCAGGTAACGTGCAAATCCATAGTTACAACTACCTGTGGTTAATAGCCAACGTCCTGGTTCAAGGGAATACCACTAACTAGTTGATGGAGTACCTTGAATTCAATCATGCTAACCATAGTTAGCTTATTTAAGCCATGGTTTTGTGGGATCTCTGAATGGACTCTGTACCTTCTGTTCATTAAGGTATCTCTCTTATATATAAAGCTGTTTTCAAAGCGGCAAGATTCCATGGGGCGCCAAAATCAGTTCGCTGCAAGAACTGCCACTCAAAACGGCGTCCTTGCCCACTGGCTGCATTCCCTCCCTGCGTTGCCTCCCTCCCTCCCACAGAGTGTTGCACTTCAGGAGTTGTAGTTCTCTGCTGGCTTTACTGCAACTATAGCAAACAGAATTAGAACTACAACTCCCAATTTGGGAGTCCCAAGAGGTGGTGGGCCAGGAGAACTAATTAGCTGGGGTTAAACAGGAAGCAGCTTTGCCATTGAAAGAGCTTGTGGGGAAACAAAAGGAAAACATCCAGCACAGAAGCTTGCGGTCAGTTCACTGTACATGCCCTACAGTTAAACTTCGTGGGTCTTAAAGGTGCAGCTGGACTCAAACTTTGTTCTGGAAATCAGTTAAGTGCTTGCTTGCAGCAAGTCTCTGGCTCCACCACTCTGCACCAACCTCTGGGGATTTATGCAGCTTTGGGAGATGAGAGAAGAGCTGCAGACGGTGGGGCTCGGCACAGGAGGAAGCATTTATTTGCTTTCAAATCAGTGACAGGGGAGAGCCCCTCTGCAAGCCCTTTTGCGGTGCCTACAAAATGGAAATATGTGAGCTGGCCCCAGCTTCAGCCCTAATAATGTGTGTGTGTATGTGGACAGCCTGTTTACATGGGAGGGAGGAAGGAAGAGAGATGCACTCCAACACCCACTCAGTTAATAACTGCAACAGCCTCTACAAAGAGGCTCTGTTGAGGGTGGGGAAACAGCAAGGGTGCTGGGGGGGGGGTAGTTGAGAGGAAGAGGGGAAGAAGTTGAGATGAAGAGAATTGCTTCCTTCCTTCTTTTTCTTTCTCTTGCTAGCACCCGTTGCATTGTTGCCTGCAATGGGCCTTGCCCCTAGCGATTTATAATCTTAAAAGCACAAAATGATAGCGCTACCTAAATTATTATTGTATTTAGTGTTAAGAGATTAGGTATCTGTTATGTCAGGATATTTACATTATTTCACATTGGAAGTAATGTATAATTCATTTTATATTTGTAATGTTGCATAATTCATCTTAGATTTTTTTTTGGTCATTATATATTATTTCAACAGGCAAGTGGAATATATTATGACTATGAAGATCGAATATCCTTGTTGAAATGGGTGAAGAGCCAGCACCATGTCATCATTTGTTCAAGTTTATGGAACTGTTTTGATCCATATCAAATCTATTGGAAGTTTGGATTAAGTATGTTTATTTGTATTTTGGATTAAATACATTTATTGGTATTTTTGGCCCATACAGATATATACTATTTGAGCATACCTGTTGAATTGTATATGGGTAAATATTTTTGTCATGGTCAGATTTGGTATATAACATTTTGTGGAATTGTTATTTCCATGTTTGCTACATTTATGGTTATTAGTGAGATAGATGTGAATAGACGGTTCATTTGACTCATTAATTTCACATGTTTTGTACTACTTTTTATGATTTATAACCTGAAAATAATACACAATATACAAATCCAACATCACTTTGCTGTTTAGTAACTCTCTGCAGTAGTAGACGAAGAGTACTGTAATGTGTTTATACATCTTTGATCACAGACTGTATATACAAAATGATGGTCTTCAGACCAAGGGTGAATTTGGATATGAAAACTTCTTGCTTCCCACAGCTCTTGATATTCCCACAGGTTCTTAAATGAAATATTTTAATATTTTATTAAACGATTCTGACTGGATTAATTCAAACATACGTGGACTTATCTAAGGGAAAAAATTGCAGTGATATAGCATTTGTGCTTTTAGGTTATATTTATTTGCAAAGCACATGGAAGCATAGTGGGAAAATAATCACACACCATCGGAATAATTACTATGCATTTACCCAGCAACTGGTTAATTAATAAAGTGCTTTTGCCTGTTACTGTTCCCCCTAAGACAGAAAAGGAGTACTTTTGCATGGTAGATGCCCTTCACTCTTCTCAGAAGTATGGAAAGGTATGGCTCTTTGCTAATTTAACTGAAATATAACAACATGTCCTCCCCCACTCCCCAAGATTTCCTTTTCTTATTTATTTATTTATTTATGTATTGGGGGTTGTCCCACCCTACTTTGCAAATGGGCTCAGGGTGGCTTACAGCATATTAGAAAACAGAACATGCTGTCTACAGCTGGACATAGGGTTGCCAAGTACTTACTGAAGTGCAGCGGGGGGGAGTCCTCTCACCACCGGGAGCTCCCTGGCGCATGCACGAAGCGTGTATGCCACAATGATGTAACCCAGAAGTGATGTCATCGTGCCGGGCACATCCTCGGAACCTGGCAATTTGGGGGCAGAGTTGCCCCCAGCAGCCCAATCCAGGCTGGCAGGAAGTGGGCCGCTGGAACAGGAGTTTCCCCACCCCCAGGGGGACTTGGGAACCCTAGCTGGACATAACATATAGCTAAGGGAATTTTGTCCCACGAAGAGTGCCTCTGGGCTTCTCACACAAGTCAAACTATGCTTGTTTTCAATCCAAGCTAAAGTTTTTCATTTGTCCAGCTTGAATATGTGCCTGGTGAACACAGGCATATCAAGGGTACAGATTATTGGTGATCTGATAATGAGTGGTGTCTTCATAAATCAAGTAGACTGTTGTGAACATGCTGGGCAATTTGTAAGGCCTTTGAAGTATTGGTCACGTAATTGTATTTCTATGGACATTATCAATACAAGCTGATGGAAAGAGTCAGACTGAAAGTAGAAGGGCTTAAAAAACACATATGAA
The DNA here is from genome assembly GCA_029233225.1 of Lepidodactylus listeri. Taxonomy (NCBI): domain Eukaryota; kingdom Metazoa; phylum Chordata; class Lepidosauria; order Squamata; family Gekkonidae; genus Lepidodactylus; species Lepidodactylus listeri. The sequence goes on along the minus strand of JARCFY010000001.1, from coordinate 50,747,364 downwards.
TTGGTCCTTAAAAATAAATAAATCCAGACTGTGACAATAAGCCCCTGCCAGCCTGGCTACTGATAGAAGGGATTGAATTTCTGGGCCCCTGGAACCCTATGAGACCCCCCACAATGGAACAGAGATGCAAAATCTCTGGAAATTCTGAAGCAGAAATTTGGGGGGAAATGTAAATATATGCAATATTTACTTTCTTATCAAACCAAAACTTCCTTTAGTGACTTATGATTCAGTCAGCACATAAAATGGTGTTATCTGGCATATTTACAACATTTAAAGAGAAGAAGAGTTGGTTTTATACCCCGCTTTTCACTATCTGAAGGAGTCTCAGAGCGGCTTACTATCACCTTCCCTTCTTCTCCCCACAACAGATACCCTGTGGGTTAGGTGGGACTGAGAGAGCTCTTAGAGAACTGTGACTGACCCAAGGTGACCCAGCTGGCTTCATGTGGAGGAGTGGGGAATCAAACCCAGTTCTACAGATTAGAGTCTGCCGCTCTATTTGCATTTCATTTTCTATAAGAAAAACTGTAAGAATACCTAATACTAGAGAAAGGGTTGTAACCTGCTGCACTCTGTGCTACCCTAGCACATGTAACTGAGAGGTAAAAAAAATAGTTGAAGAGAAAAACAAATTCTAGAGAAAACAATGTATTAATTGGATAGAAAGTCTTTCATAGAGTCATATTAGGAAGAACTGCCACCATTATTAAGCTAAACTTTGTGACTGAACTCTTTAAAATGTATTACCATTAAACACACTATAGCATGTTAATTGTTGCTAGAATTATTTATGGTTTAAAATAATCTTGGAAGTATTGTATATATCTGTTCTATGGTTGCGATCAGATGAGCAGTTCAATCGGCTGTTGCCCCACCTTTGATATAGCCAGATTATTTTGTTACAGAGAATCCTAACCAGACTCACCCCTTTTTAGCACTCTTCAAAGTGATTTTACTGGCTGTGGAGTGATCAGACAGCACCAAGCACGTAGTCAGCCTGGTGGCCTTTTTTTTTAGAAGTTCATCCTCGGAGCATGCCCAGAAGCAGGGATGAGCCTGCTGGGATATGTAGTTCATGGGGTTGTCAGCCATTACTTTTCCCTCTGAGCATGCGTACAAGTACTTGCTGAGAACACTGGGATATGGAGTTCACTGCTATCCTCCCTGTGATCTCTTCAATTTACCCCTCCCCCCCAAAAAAGCTGGTGAAGAGAGGTGTCTTTCTTTGAGAGTTTTTAAAAAGAAAGTTTTGAGTAGCCTCTGTCAATCACATTCCCCCCCCCCCCCAAACACAGACTGCTCCCGAATGTTTCCAGTTTTTCCAGTGGAAAAAATAGAGAATTGTCATGCTGTACATTTGGAATGAGTGAAATGCTCTGTAAAACATTTTTGCTCACTGAAAAAGAGATAATATTTCCTAGAAGGTTTTTTCTTCCAGTGCTACAAATTACTCAATTTTTTTCCCACTGAAAAAATTAAAAAAGTCCATAGACTTTTTTCATGCTATACATTTTGAAAGTGAAAGACCTTGCCTCAAGAAGTATTTTATTCGTTTGAAAGGAGAAAATATTTTGTTCAAGTTTCTTTTCAGCATTCCTACACATTTTTCAAGTCTTCTGTTGTAAAAATTGCAAAAAGTCTTGGGGAAAATGGGGGAAAGCCCTCCCTCCCATTTTTCCTTTATTTTCTGGGCCCTCATAATTCTGCAATGGATTCCAACTGCCTGCAATCACCTAATCTGCCCCCTCCCTGAGGAGAAACTAAGCTTCTACAGTGGCAAACAGGGCTTTTCTGAACACCACTCTTGGTTACCCAGAATATTCTTGAATAAGACCAATATCCTTTGAGGCCAGCTCATTTAACCAAGGCTGGGCAGGCAACCCACTATTAAAGAGGTGAACAGCCATGATGTTCCCCTGACCCTGGAGGTGTCACACAGACCCTTAAAATTTCAAACAAAAGGGACTCCTCGGAATCTAGCAAAAGTAACATTAACAGGCTATGCAGGAAAGCTTCACAATGACTAGTAATGGGAAAGTGCATGAGGACACTCAGAATGAGGGAAAGGCTAGAGCACCTTTTCTACAATAGTACCTTTCCTAAAGAGTTTGGAACCTTCTGGTTTAAGGAAAAGGTAGCTGGGATGGGGCTAAGGTGACATGATAGATAGACATTTATAAAACTGCACATGGGGTAGAAAAAAGAGATAGAAGTTTTTCTCTTCCTGCCATAATACTAGAACTCAGGAGCACCCAACTAAGTCAATGAGCAAAAGATTCAGGATGGACAAAAAGAAGTTCTTTACTCTTGTCTTGTGCTCCACAGGCCAGCCCAGTCAGATGTCTTTGGAAGCAGTGCCCTCAGGTCAAGGTAGTGAGGCTTGAGAACATCAACAGGAGTTGGCTGAGCTGGCACACAAACTTTTGCCTAGTAGACCAGTTAATCAAGCAAGACAGCTTTCCCAAGCCTCAGTTGAAGCAGGATGGGAAGTAATCAGGCTCAGCTGCCCTGCTGGCAGAAGCTGAGCTCCTGTGACTGAACTGTGCTTTGGTCAAGACCCTGTGGGGAATTATTGTTTTCAATGCCTGGCTCTGGGATAGGCGCTTCACCTCCTTTGGGCCACCTTGGCTCAGGCCTTCTGACGCTGCTGTTCCTGCAGAGCTTCGGAGCTATGGGCCTGGGGAGCTATGGGCCTGCGTTTGTATCCTGCCCAGTGGAAGCCTGGTTTCAGGAGGTGGTGGTGAACTCTCTCTTGCAGAGTCTGGCAATGCTGGGCTTTCCCTAGTTCCTCTGGTCCTCCTCGGCCTCTCCTCCTGAGCATTTGGATTCAGAGTCAGTGGGCTGCAGAGAGGAGGTCACAATACTCAATGTGTAACTAAATTATGGAATGCATTGCTAATGGATATAGTGATGGCCACCATCACAGACAGTTTTTAAAGGGGGTTAGAAAGATTCAAGATGAGAGGGTGGTCAGTCATGGTGGCTAAAGGGACTCTCCACATTCAGAGGCAACAAAACTGAATACCAGTGCTAGGAACTAATATCAGGGAATGAACTTGGCCTGTATGCCCATCTGCCTTCCAGGGCAATTGGTCAGCCACTACATAATACAGGATGCTGGACTTAGATGTGCCACTAGTCTGATCCAGCAGGGCTCCTATTTTTTATTTTTAAATTCTATACTGATTTTTGTACTGAGCTGAAATACAAAGATCCACATGTAAACAAACAAAAAAGATTAAAGGTACATGGTAAAGGCATAGTATTGAAAGGATATCATGGCAACTATACTATACATATTTCCATTGCAATTTCTTTCATGGGCGAAAGAGACAAAAGAGTGCCATCTACACATCACATTCCCCTCTACCGTCCACTCTACCTTAGGCAGCGTCCTCCACACATCGACTCTTCCAAAATAAAGCCACTTAGTTATAACCAGTACCGGAAAGGAGAACTACGGTTATGAGTCCAAATAGGAAAAATAACTAATTAACTCTTAACAAAATTTTCTTTTTAATATACCAATTAACTAAGTACATAATTATCACATAGTAGAAATAACACCTCTGTGTCAGTTTAACAAAATCATTTACACAGTGCTAGTCTAGGGATTAACAAATCCCTTTAAATCACTATATTCTTACAAACATATAGAAAAGCTAATAAATACTGATAAACAGCACAACCAAGCTAAGAAGTATCCCTTTTCAAGTATTATAATACTGTACACTTTGACAGGGCATGAATACTTTTATTCCTATATGCTTTATGAGAAATAAGTCATAAAGACAAAATTAGTCCCAGATGATGTTGAAAGCCTTTTTCTCCATGCAAAGGCAGTCTCCAGTCTCCATACAGGCAAATTCTTTCCTAGCATCTACTATGAGGATGTGTCAGAGCTGGATGGCCCACATGTATTCTTAAAGATGCCTCTGGGCAAGCGGTGGGAAAACGCCCACAAATGTACTATTTTAGATGTTCCATCTCAGCTTTCAGGAGCTTTGATGACCACATGTTTAAGTCACACATCTGATTATTCATGAATTTAGTCTAAAGCATCTCAAGAAATTTTTCTAAGCTTTCCTGTAACACGCAACAAGCAGCCCTGAGCCTAAAGAATAACAAATTCGATAAACTGTTGTATTTTGTTCCCCTGTAATCTCAAGCATTAAATTCTACATACCTCATGCAGTGAAAGAAACTTTCGGGCCGGGGAAACCAATCTGAGCAACAAAGCATAGCAAATGCCTGGAAAGGGAAACCCTTCCTCTTAAGATATCAGTAGACACTGCCTATGGAAACACAACCCTCTCTTGAAGGGACCTCTGAAAAATTTCCAAATCATCTTCTCATTTCAACCAGCCCTCAGAATGCCTCCATTTAGAATTGCTTGTTCTTGTGCCAAAGGCTTGTACTTGAATGTATTTTTCCTTGTTATATAGAAGACAGGATTTCTCCAAAAAATAAATAATAATAATTAGTCAGCCCTAAGTAAGACTAACCATGCTTTTGATTCTAAGGGCTCAGTTTTGCCCAGTGCAGCTTCATATCAGGAAAGCCAGCATGATATAGTGGTTAAAACGCTGGACTAGAAACTGGGGCCGAGGACAGACTGGCAATGTAAAGCGGGGGCAAAGTGGAGGGAACTGGTGCGGGGGAAAAACTCCACGGAGCTGGCCGTTCATACTGGCCAGAGCAATGCGCAGTGGTGCCGATACAGAGCATTCAGACTGCCGCGGAGCCAGCGCGTGCGGCTTGCGCGCGCCGTTGCACTTTTTTTTGTTTTTCCTTTGATGTGTTTCGCATATGCGCACATGCACATAACTTTGTGCCGGCGCGTTCACACTGCCGCCTCCGGATGCCTCCCGCTTCTTCCGGTTCACACTATTTGGAAGTGGGAGGCATGTGGAGGACGGCCCCTGAACACCGGTTTTACCCAGTGTCCTGTTAAAGCAGATGGAAAGCGACTAGGAGATGGGTAAGTGCGAAATGGAGCCGAGGGACAGATGCGCATGTCTGAACGGGCTCTTTTCTTCCACTTCCGACGCGGGGCTGCCCCGCTTTACATTGCCAGTCTGTCCTCGGCCTGGGAAACCCAGGTTTAAATTCCTACTCTGCCATGGAAGGTTGCTGGGTGACCTTGGGCCAGTCACACACTTTCAACTTAACCTATTTCACGGGGTTGTTGTGAGGACAAAATGGAGGAGAAGAGAATGATGGAAGCCACTTTGGGTCCCCACTGGAGAGAAACCATCTTCTGTCTGCCCAATCCATTAGAAGAAAAATCATGTTACAAAAGAAGAGTTTACCTTGGCTGTCTTGAAGGTGCCTGGTGGAGGTGCCTGGCTTGCCTCCCTAACCTTTCCTCTTTTGCCCATTATGCTGGCCCAGCTTCCACAGCAGAGTGTTCATTAGTGTTCATGAATCAAGCATTCTAAAATGGATTGCAAATACTTTACATCTTTTTACATTGCTCCCTGAGAACTGGAATTCAATCCAATAAATTCTGAGCATGCATCATCATGATGATCGCAACCAACTGATTAATACCATTGACTAACCAGGTCAAGACCTTCAAAAACCACCTAGATTAGAAATGTACATGATTTAAAACCTTGGTTACAATGTCGGGGAATAATTTCCACCCTGGTTGCACTTTTTTGACAGAATGCATACCAAACTGATTCTATAGCTTTTCCCACCTAGGACACTGTCACCTATACATTATTCAACAATGTCCACAAGAAACAGCCATAAACCCCCTGAAATCTACTGGTTTTGCCATTAGGATGCTCTATTACTCCCGCTTCAAAATGTTTTGAGGTACAAAACTACCCCATGCAGATTTCCCCCCAGAAAACACTGATCCATGGAAACTTTTTTAATTTCTCCAGAGAAATACAGCCCCACTTGATAACCTGGGGAATATTTACCTCACCACAGAGAAGTATACTCCTATGCAGCACAAATACTCCAAACACAAACCCTGTTAGCAAATATTAATGTTAGATGTTTTCTGTTAAGAAAGTGTGTTCAGGGTATTATGAAACACGGTGTGCTTTATTGTGAAACGCAATGTTTTCTGCCACCACAAACCTTTTGTTGTTGTTCGATATTTTTCTGCCCCCAAATGCACTGGAATTTAGCTTACAGTAAGAATATATCCCGGAATACAATTTGTAATGTTTTTTTTCTGAACATGTCAGCAATGTTTAAATGACACATGGACCTCTTGCCATGATGACCCTGTGGCACATGTTCTTCTAGCAAGCCAGCAAACTATGAGCATGTACTAGCAGCACCTATCCAGCACACTCATATGCTGAAAGCAGACTTGCCAACCTCCAAGGGGAGCCTCCAAGGGGAGAACTTTCAGAATTACAGTTTATCTCCAGACATCAATTCCCCTGGAGAAAATGACTGCTTTGGAGGGTGGACTCTAGCGTTTTGTACATCACTTAGGTCCCTATCTCCCCCAAATCCTAGCCTCCCCAGCCCCCCTCACCCAAATCTCCAAGCATTTCTCAACCTGGAGTTAGCAACCCTAGCTGAAAGCACTGCAAACAAGGTAAGTTCTACCCCCACACACACACACCTTATTTAGAAAAATCAAATCGTCTCTAGACCAGTATCAACTCAGTCAGGGTTTTCTCCATACCTTGTAATAGATTTGGCAAGAGTTCCTGAAGAAGATGAAAAGACAAATGGTGCAAAGGAAAGAATTTTTAATGATTGCATAACCCCTATGCATTTTGCATGCCGCTTTGTCAGGGGGAATCTTTCAGATTCTTAAGGTTCTTATCCCGATATACACTATAGCTAAGTGAGCTCATATCTGTCTGTCTGTCTGTCTGTCTGTCATCTGTCTGTCTATCTATCTGTCTGTCTGTCTGTCTAGTATATATCAGGAATGGAACTTATACAATCATTAAAGGTTCTTTCCTTTGCACCATTTGTCTTTTCATCTTCATTTTGCCTTGGTGCAGTCCCCGGCTGCGGTCACACACACCAGTTGAAGCGGAGGGGAAGAGAGGCTTTTTCCTTTGGAGGAATTTGACACACAGTTGAAAGATCACACAGCCCATCGTTGTGTGATCAGATGCAACTGCAGGAGAGTTTGGTTTGTTTGTTTGTTTTTGCCATTTGTTTCCCTTGCACATAAGCGAGGAATCACACCTCTGCATTGAGGGCCCCCTACGGAGTATGCGATGATGTGCATACTGCAAAGGGGGGGGGAGTCGCACATAGTTGGGATGACCTGATCAGACAATCCCGATGGTATGAGAGTGTGCTTGAGCAATCAGATAGGGGAGAGTCCACCCATGGCCTGCCTTATCCAGATAACACCAGACTTCCCCCAGTGTCTTTTAACTCCATTTCTGTGGCAGAGCAGCACGGGTTGCCGACAACTGCAGGATGCTTCCCAGATGTTGCTGTCTGATCACTCCCTTTAGATCTGTCAGGCATTCACAGCTGAGTCAGATCTAAAGGATCATGTGATCGCAGCCCCCTGTTCTTTTCATCAAGAGTGCCTGATGAATGTATAATAGTCCCACTAAGAAAAAGGAATATTTGAGTTTGGGGACAAAAAAAGAAACACCCCTAGATCGTGCATATCAACAGAATACAACTATATTTAGTTGTGCTATTCATCAAAGAAAGATGGGTCTTATACAAACCCTTCAATAAAAAAAGGAAGCAGATGCTAATCCAGAGGGAATGGAAAATACAAGTAATCCAGTATTTGGTTCACATCTTAAATACTGAGATGAAATTCTGATATCTAATACAAAACTCAGAGAAAATAGACTTATTCTTTTACGAAACATCAAGAATCCTGAAGACTTAAATAGCAAACTGTGTGCAAAATGAGAAAGGTAATTTAGAACCACAAACCCCTTTTTTGCTGAGAAAGTCCTGTCATCGAGTGAGAGGTCATTAGCAAAATGAAAGCTAAAATTCCAGGAGCCAAAACCTCAACAGGCTCAACTCTCTATTGAGGACATTAGTATTACACAGCAGAGATTATTAATCTCCTCTTGGCTTTAAATAAAGGTGGATGTGGCCAACAAAGCCTAATCATATGCACCAAAATTAGAATGGGCTACTTAGGTTTCCTGTGTACTAACTACACCCTGTTTTGAATTACAGTTTTCTTTTGGAAACAGTTTCCTCCCTCTGAACACAATACGATTAGCTTTACAATTCTAGTGGAGAATTCTAGTGCTGTTGTTTGACAGACAGCACTTTGACTCAGAAACAAATCTTTTATTTTTAAGGGATAATGGTATATCTTATCCTAACTATAATTAATTGAGGTTCGGATGGGGTGGGCCTTTTGTCATTTAGTGGACTTCAAGTAAACTTCAAGGAGTCCACAGGCCTTACATTTCATTTCCCTAGACTGTCATATCTGAACAGGTATTTCATTTATTCTTCTCACTGACATCCCACATTTCCTCAAAGAAGCTCAGGGTGGAATACATGGACCATCCCATTTTTACCTCACAATAACTCTGATTAGGCTGACAGAGTATAACTTGTCTAAGGTCTTCAATGAACCTTGTGGCTCAAGCAAGGACACAAGCCAATGTCTTCTTAGTCCAAGCCCACCACTCTAGCCACTACATGCAGTGGCTCCCGGTATTTCAGCAGAACAGTAAGATGTCTGCCTCTTATCCATAGCTGCTTGTGCCTGTTCATTCCCAGTCCTGTCATCCACACCTTCCCTCGCCCATTATGTGGCTCATCTGACGATCTGCTTGGCCTTGCAGGTGAGGGAGCTAGAAGATTGGACAGAGCAAATGAACAAGCAGGAAGAGCCATGGCAGCCATGCCTCCCTCTGGGTCAAACAATTTAATGCTATGTGTCCAGGATAAGGGGGCAGTCCTGACAAGTCAAGGAAACAGATGTTTGCTAAGCAACTGCTTGATGTGCCATAGACTATTAGGCTTTTCTGCCTTCCTTCATAATGCTCATACATGGCTTTCCTCAAGCTGTAACCAAACAAGCCTATTCCATTTTTCATTTTCATTATTACAGTAAGCATTTTTCAAAAGAACCACATTTACACAAATAATCTGTTAACAGAAAAAAACAAAGCAACCCCTTCTCATTGTTCTGAGTCCTTTTAATGGGACAAAAGTTTCCTTCCCTTGTAGAATACTGGCTCTCCTTATCAATGTTGTCTCTAGTTAAAGCCAGTTGTGAGGTAACTTCTACTACTGTTTTTAGGCATATGCTTAAGATGTTTTAAATTTACACCTAAAAATGTGAGGGATAAATGTGATTAAAATATATATTTATAAACACACCCACACCATAACTGTCTTCAGCTCCCTGTTTAATGTGCAATCAGTGGCAAATCTGGATTTGCCTCTAAGGAATGCATGAAATGGCTTGGGGAGAAGTAAACTTTGTTCTTGGTTTCACAGTTTTGTTTTTGTTTTGTCAGCCAATAAGCAAATTACTATATCTAGTATTTAACTCCTTTATTATCCTATATACTAATTTGCTGCTAATTTCACAGGTCTTGCCAATTGCCTTCATCCAGTCCTAGCTATATCTATTGCTCAGTTACTTATGCATCTTGACTCTAATTGGCCATTCCTGGCAACACCCTCCTCACCCTCTACACATATGTAATGGCTGGTGACTTCTGTTTCAATATATCTGAAGAAGTGTGTGTGCGTATGAAAGCTTATACCCAGAATAAAACTTTGTTGGTCTTAAAGGAGCCACTGGACTCAAACTTTATTCTGCTGCTTCAGACCAACATGGCTACCTGACTCTAGTATTTAACTAGTATATCCCTACAGAAGAAATATTCTGTGGTTTTCTATTTTACTCTCAGTTTCCCTCAGATTGGTATATTGAAAAAAAGCAAAATAAAAGAAGAATTCAACAATTGTTCCACACTAATAGCAGTAGTTGAAGAAAAGACTGAAATGTGATCCTGAATGTAGAGTTCACCTCACGATTTTATTTAATTTTATTACGGAAAAGCATTCAGAGCCTATTTTCCACTAGCTTTATCTTTGGCAGGCCTTTGTGCATTAAATTACTGACATTCAGCAGATAGATATATTTTAAAAGGCATTTAATACACTACCTGCTATTAATTTTGTTTTATTGCACTGGATGGTTTTAGAAAATTACTAACCTAAGCAGCGAGACACATTATGTGTACAGCATATACAGAAATCAGAAATTACTGAGGTTTGAGACTTTTTAAAAAACTATGCCAAACCACAACCTATAAATAACTTTTTTTGGATTAAAGTCTGTAATTCTATATTTTCAAGGGATCTTCCATAACATTGTATATAATAAGGTAAGCAGAACTTGTAAATTTCAAATAACCTTCTGCCTTTATAACTTTGAACTACAAATTCTTAAATTAACTCTATAGGCTTAAGCTTAATCACCAAGGTCCCGCTACACTTAGTGCTATTTACTCTCAAGTAAACACAGAATCAGTCTGCAAGTATGCTTCTGTTATCATTACTAAAAGTACTATTGTACTAATCATTTATTAAATCTGTTTATTGAGACTATTAATTCATGAAAATCTCAAAACTTCTGAAAGTAATGTTTAAAAAGAAACACCTTATCTGATCTAGTGATGCCTGAACTCACGGGTTCAGTTCATGTCCGGATTGCCAATTGCAGTTATGCCAATCAATAGGGATGGGCATGAACCAGCTCACAAATTAAAATTCACGATGAATTTTGGTCGGTTCCTGAAGTTTGTGGCAGGTCAACCAGCATGAACTTTCCACGAACTTTCAAGCTGTTCATGGAGGTTCTTGCCAGTTTGTGAGTGGATACATTTCCAGACAGACTGTGTCCACTCAATCAAAATGTTTACACAACTTCAAAGCAACAACTTGGAGGGCATGTAGAGGAGCATCCAGGGAGGTCCCCTGTAATTTTGATGACTCTAGCTTGCACAAGATCCATTCTATACATTGTAAATTCACAGGGGATCTCTGACTGACTCTCCTCTACCTTCTCTCCAAGTCTGGTGATGATTGGATTTACAGGATCCAAGTTACAGCCCCCCAAAGCAGGTGCCCCCAGGAAAGTGTTTTCTGGGGAAATGACAGGAGCAGGTTCAGGAGGTTCAGGAGTGTATAGAATGAACCCTGCAGAAGCTAGAATCACCAAACTCACAGTGGATCTCTGGGTGACTCTTCTCTACCTGCCATCCAAGTTTGGTGAGGATAGAACTTACTGGTTCTGAGTTACCCCCCCCCAAAAAAGGTGCCCCCATCCTTCATTGTTTCCTATGGAGGAGAGAAAAAACAACAAGGGCAATAGAAGTCCAGCAGAACAGAATCAAAGTCCTTGAGAATCTCCACAATAGAGACTGAAGGTGTGTGTGTGTGGAGGGGGGTTGCAAGCCCAATAGAACCAGGGCAATGTGCCCAGCAGAACCAGTGTCATTGCGGCAGTGCAAACCCAACATGACTAAGGTCAAGCCAGGAAAGTGCTTTTGGGGGAAATGCCAGGCACAGGTTCAAAAATATATAGAATGGACCCCCTGCAAGCTACACACACAAAACATACAGGGAATCTCACCTTGCCAATCTCTTCAAGTTGGGGGTGGATTACATTTCTGGGGTCCCTGTTATGGACATCCAAAAAAAAGATCTCCCTGGTGCTTTCTCTGGAAACACAGCTGAAGTTACAGGAGTCTATGGAACAGCTCAGAAACAGGCTAGTGACACCAAACTCACTGGGAAACTTCACCTGGTCAGCCAGATGCTTGAAGCAATGCAAGCTTTCCCTTCACGCTTGCCACCCCTCCCAAGTCTCCAAAGGAAGATTCAGAAGGACAGAAAGGCAGACATCCCCAGAGTTTCCATGGAGGCTCCCCAAAATTACCCCACGATGACAGCTTGACAGGTACCCCAGCCCCCTCAGCCCAGTGGAAATCAGAGTTTTCCATTTAAAGTAATTAGTGATGCAAACTGTCTTGTATAATAAAGACTGTGCAGTTCTTGCCCAACCAAGTATTTATGGACTGAAGTCTTGACATATGTTCATACACTAAAATAATGCATGGGAAATATTTCAAATATGTTCCTAAATAATAGTTGTGCCTCCCACATTTATACCCTTTCACTCCACCTCAGTGGGAACACCTCTGTGAGCCATGAGGGTAAAAATGGGTGTGAATGCTCATCTGGAGGGGGGGGGAGAAGTCCTCCACACACTGTGTATCACAGGCTCTCCCTCCCAGGCACCAAACTGATCCTGCCAGCAGGGCCGGTGCCAGGATTTTTTGCACACCAGGCAAGTCTACCTCCTGGCGCCCCCCCCCCCCATGCACCGCCCCAATTTTCAAACAAATGCATTTTAGAAAGAATAAAAAACACAAAATTTGAAATTGCTATTTTTTTTTTAATTGTGAGATTGTGTAATTCACTTTCAACTTGTTTTCACTTGGACATTTAATCACAGTAGTCAGGTGCCGGTTCAGGACCTCTACAGCATCACTAGGAAATTTGGGTAAGGGCGTCATCGGCATATTGATGACACGCAGTTCCCAAGCTACAAATTCTTTCCTCAAAGGCATTTGCATTTATGTACTTATATCTCACTTTTCTAGTCAGTTCGGATTCAAAATGGCTCAGATCTTTATTCTTTCCAGGGAGGACTGTGAGGGATCTGTCAAGGCTGGGTAAGTGGGCATCAATGTGGCAAATGAGGTTCAGTGTGGACAAGTACAAACTGATTCACACTGGAGCCAAAAATTCCTAACTATAAATATACGTTGATGGGGTCTGAACTGGCAGTAACTGGCCAGGAAAGAGATCTTAGACTTATGGTAGATAACTCACTGAAAATGTCGACTCAGTGTGAGATTGCTATAAAAAAAGGCAAATGCTATGCTGGAGATTATTAAGAAGTGGATTGAAAACAAGTCAGCCAGTATCATAATGCCCATGTATAAATCGATGGTGCAACCTCATTTGGAATACTGTGTACAGTTCTGGTCACCACACCTCAGAAAGGATATTATACATTGGAAAAAGTGCAGGAAAGGGCAAGCAGAATGATAAAAGGGTTGGAACACTTTCCCTATGAAGAAAGGTTAAAGTGTTGGGGGCTAGCTTGGAGAAACAATGGCCGAGGGGTGACATGATCAAGGTTTACAAGATTATGCACAGGATAGAGAAGGCAGAGAAAGGAGGATTTTTCTCCCTTTCTCACAATACAAGAACTCATAGGCACCCAACAAAATTAATGAGCAGTAGAACAGAGAAAAGTCCTTATTCACCCAAAGAGTAATTAACACGTGGAATTCACTGCTGTAAAAAATGGTGGTGGCTACAAATACAGACAGCTTCAAATGTATAGATGGATGACTGTCTGGGGCAGTGATGCTGAGAGACAGTTTGGTGTAGTGGTTAGAAGCGCAGACTCTAATCTGGGAGAACTGGGTTTGATTTCCCAGTCCTCCACATGCAGCTGCTGGTGTGACCTTGGGTCAGTTCCAAGTTCTCTCAGAGCAGTTCTCTCAGACTTCTCTCATCCCCACCTACCTCACAGGGTGTCTGTTGTGGGGAGAGGAAGGGAAGGAGACTGTAAGATGCTCTGAGAGTCCAAGTGATGGTTGGGGTAAAAATCCAACTCTTTTTCTTCTAGCTTGGACCATCCAGGCCGAGGCAAGAGATGTTCAGAAATAACCTCCCCTTGCCTGCCTCACTGTAGCAGTCCTGCTGGCCCCCCATCCAAGTTTTAACCAGGGCCAACCTTGCTTAGCATCCCAGATCTAAGTAGCCTGGGCCATTAGAAGAAGAAAGAAAAGAGTTGGATTTCTACCCTGCCCTTCACTAGGTGAAGGAGTCTCAGAGAGACTTACAATCTCCTTTCTTTTCTTCTCCCCACAACAGACACCCTGTGAGGTAGGTAGGGCTGAGAGAACTTTCCTGAGAACTGCCCTTGAGAGAACAGCTCTAGGAAAACTTGTAATTCATCCAAGGTCACACCAGCAGCTGCAAGTGGAGGAGTGGTGAATCAGCAGTCGGCTTAGAATGGGTAAAAGGAAGTACTTCTTCACCCAAAGAGTGATGAACACATGGAAATTCACTGCCACAGGAGGTGGTGGCGGCTACAAGCATGGATGGCTTCAAGAGGGAATTAGATAAACACAAGAAGAGGGGATCCACAATACTCGCAGGGGGGAGAGAAGCTGACAGCCACTCAGGCCAACGTTCCTCTGCCTTCCCTTCTCCCCGGCCCAAGTGGCTGTCAGTCACTCGGGCCGACGCTCCTCCCACCCACCTCCCATGCCCTGGCACCAGCGGCGGCCTCCCAACTGCCAGCTGCTGCAGTTCCCAGAGTGTTCCCTGCGCATGCGCAGGGGATGCTCTTTTACTTTCGGGGAGATTTAAATACCTCCCTGAAAGTTTTTCTTTATTTTTAGGATTTTTCTGCACACGGGGGGAGTCCCCCCCATATATAGAAAAATCTCCCTGCCCCCCAGGTGCCCCCTCTGTGCGGATTTAGATATCCACATGCAGGGGGTGCCTTTGAAATTAGATATATAGATATGGAGCAGAGGTCCATCAGTGGCTATTAGCCACAAAGTATAGATAGGAACTCTAGGTCTGGGGCAAGTGATGCTCTGTATTCTTGGTGCTTGAGGAGGGGCAACAGTGGGAGGGCTTCTAGTGTCCTGGCCCCACTGCTGGACCTCCTGGTGGCACCTGGTGTTTTTGGCCAATGTGTGACAGAGTGATGGACTGGATGGGCCACTGGCATGATCCAACACTGGCTTCTCTTATGTTCTTATGTTTAAACCTGGTTCTCCCAGATTAGTCTCAGGACAGAGGTCCCAGGTTCAAGGCAAGACCTCCAGTCAGAGATGCCTGGGGAGCCACTACCAGAACACTGTATACCGGGCTAGACTTGATGCGGGGGTGGGGAGACAGGGTGTTAACTTCTGATGGTCCTGGGGGACCACACCTGGCCTGGCCGATTAATTGGTGACCATTGGCATCCTGTCTCAGGTCCCCACACCCTAGAGTAGCTAGTGCAAGCAAGTGGGGGCAGGGTCTTTACAGGAGCCTCTCTTCAGAAGTCTCCCCATTTCCCCTCCTGCTGTGTAGCCAAAATGTCTCAAAAGGTACTAGCAAAAAAAGGCCAGGAGATCACCAAGAGTCTCAAATGGCCACAGCAATGGGCTTCGGGTTCAAATTCAGTCTTGCTGACCAAACTAAGCAGGAGGTGGTGGGTTGGGTTTTACTGAGGCCAGCTGGTCCCACTTCAAAGTACATGTGGGAGCCCCTTACCGCTCAGGTCACAGGCCATTGCTCACTCCAGCTGGCCCCATGTTTTTCTGCCTGCCGCTGCCTGCAGCATGGCGAGGACGGAGGTGGCACCATGGGGCAAGAAGGCCCTGGACCACTCTCTGGCAGGGAGCGGGTGATGATTGTGCCTCCCACCCCGGGGGGGGGGGGGGACACGGCTGTTTCCCAGTCCACCAACAGCCTGGCTACATCATCAGAAGGGGGCCTTGTACGTTCGATCCCAAAAGAGAGGAAAATGCAGGTTGGCTTGCTCAGCTGCCCTCCTGGATGATCCCAAGCAGAGGTGGGAGCACAGCTTTTGCCGCGGGGGGGGGGGGGGGGGCGGGGAGGAGGGGACGGGGCTGCAGGCTGCCGGAGAGCCCTCATTGGCCAGAGCTCATAGGCAATTGCCTAACCCCACCTAGTTAAGAAACCGGCCCTGCCTGCCAAACCACTGGAGCCCAACCCTAGCAGCGGATCATAAGGGGTCTCAGAGCCTCTTGCCATTAATATGTTACTGGCCCTGGGACTCTCCACAGAGGCAAAATAGTTGTTAGCAGCACTGCCCAGAGACACCAACAGTTGCTAACATTCTTTGGAGAGGAGGACTTTGACAGCAGTGATTCAGAGGGTGGGGGGAGGCATCCTTCCCTTCCACATCCCAACTCGTTATTGCTGTTCCTGCCTCAAGTAGGGTATGCTGTTCCTGCCTCAAGAAGCTGTGCTTCTGACCTTCTCCAATCCTGGGGCCACAGTTTGGAAACATTTCTGCACCTTCCCCAGTGACCAAGGTAGAGTGTCAGGTGTGCAGAATGCCAGGTGTGCCACACCCATGTCTGGAGGGGCACAAACTCTCAACACTCTCCTTTTCCATCCTCTGCAGGCAACTGCAAAGGGTGCCACAAACTATGCTGCCACTGGAGGAAAGTGTGGCAGCCAGTAGGAGGAAGAAGAGGCCCACTTCCTCTCAGTAGGGAGAAGCAGAGGGGGAGCATGAGGCCCCCCAAGAAAGGCTCCCTACCCATGGGCTGCTGTGGGTTGGACATCAAGGTGGGCCACCCTCCAAGAGGTCAAAAGGGCTACATGGAGGGCCCAGGAAGCAGTCACCTCATTTGTGGTGAAATGACTGCTGTGGATGGCCAACCCTGATCCCTTATGGCAGAATGGGAACTCTGTTATTGGCAGCCAGCAGTACCTGTTAAGCTTAGGAGGGCTCCTATTGGTGTTTCCAAAGCTGGAGAATTCCACCCCCCTGTTGCCTTGGAGTTTTGTAAACAGTTAAATTGAGTTGAGACAGTCTTTCTGGAAATCTATCCATTCATGCACAGCCACAAACAGCACCAAAGTTCGTGGAATGTTTGTACTATCGTTGCTTTGCAAACCATGAACGCACCAAAATTCATGATGAACTTTGGTTTGTGAGCTGGTTCATGCCCATCCCTAGTAGGGAACCTTTGAGGACTTTTCCCTGTGTCCTCTTCCCCACACTATTTACTCTTTCCCTCCTCCTGGCAACCCCATATCTTCTTCCCTTTCCCTGCTTCATTCTCTCATTCTCAGCCATTCACCAACCTACCTTTTATCTACCTCCCATCTTCAGCTATATTTATTTATTTGCTTCATTTATACCACACCTTTCTCCACAGTCAGGACCAAGGAAGCTTACATTATTCTCCTCTCCTCCTTTTTATCCATGCAACAAACTTGTGAGGTAGGTTGGGTTGAAAGTATGTGACTGGTCCAAAATTACTCAGTGAGCTTCCTCAGCAACATGGGGATTTTAACCTGTGTCCCCCAGACCCTACTCTAACTGCTATACCACACTAGCTTTCATAGGATGGCTGCTGTTGAACAGCAGCTAGCAGCCATGCCTAGTTGAGCTATGCAAGTTGGGTGGTATCAAGTCACCCAGTGGTTGCTCCAAGCCTGGGTTTGCCAACATCCAGGTGGGACTTGGAGATCTCTTAGAATTACAACTGAACTCTAGATGACAGAGATCTGTCTCCCTGGGAAAAAATGCCTGCTTTGGAGGGTGGACTCTATGGCATATTTGGCTGAGGCCTCTCTCTTCCCCAAACCCAGCCCTCCTCAGTCTCCACCACAAATCCTCCGGAAATTTCCCAACCGGGAGCAGGCAATCTTAGTCAGGCCTGGCCCCAATGAGTCAGACCTGGCCAAAATAGGTCTTGAAAGGGCTCTGCCCCCTCCTTCTGCCTTTTAGTGACAGAACCAAGCCTGGAATACTGTGGTTGCCTAACGACAGCCACTGACAGAATCTGTTGCTTAAAGCTACAAGTGCTCTTTTTATCATTTCTGTTATTTTTACACACAGCCCATGTTTGTTTGTTTAGATTTCACATTTTTCTGCAAATCTAGGGTGTTTTCCAGGTTTCTCTTGCCCATTCACAGCCCCAGTCACCAGACTGAAGTATCCTCAGATTTAGCTGACTTTGCTGTTAACATATAACACTATTCTTCCCTTAAACCAAATTCGATCTTTAATTGACAATTTCTTAGAATGAAGGAATCTAAAGTGAACACACCTTTTCCAGGGAAATATCATTTCTGTATTCACCAGTTTTGTAGCTAGAAGAGTTGTCTAACCATACAATGCTTCTGATTAATTGTATCCATGATGTACAAATGTGTGTACATGCTCTTGAAGCAGTATGTTATTAATAGTACAGCATTCATTTTAATATTAATGATTCTGCCCATCCATGATAAAGACAGTGTACACCAATAAATGCTACAATTTAGAAAAGTAATTTATTATTGTTATATTCCAGCAAGGATTCTAAATCTTGCTTGATCCAAATTCCATGGTCTTTAGCATGTTGACTTCTCAGTTCCACTGTAACCAGAGCATCTCATTCTGTAACTTAAGGGAGGATGGAGCAGCTGGAACAAATAAGAAGTCCACTGCATTGGTCCATGGATTAGCTGGGCCAAACAAAACTATTCAATCTGCCCAACGGTCTAGTGCTTTTATTTTTGAAAGCAGGAAGGGACTATACTCAGGGCTCCTATCCAAAGGAGTGAACCAACCGTAAGTCATTACAAGAACAAAAATCCATACTACTCGTCATCTTTCCACTACAACTGAAGGGCAAAACTTCTGTATGTGTGTTCTTGATATTAAACAGGCCTTGTAATTTTGAGGGAAAGCTACTGTGTTTCCTCCCTTTAAAAGGAAAAAAAATCTTTGCAATGAAAGCAAGCATGCAGTAGGTTGGATGAAAAGAGTGGGAAGAGCGAAAACTGAAAGAAAATTAAAAACAGGACTTGAATAGACTTCTGAAGAATTAAATACTGCCAACAAATTCTGATGACTAAAATTGATACAGGATTTCTATTTCCTTTATTCCTTTGAATGCTTTATCTCTATTTTTCTCTGTCAAATATTAGGCTTACAGTCAGCATAATAGAACTTCTGTACCATGTAGCCCTGGTACATAAAGGAGCTACGAAGAGGAGGGGAAGTTATTCTTTTTATGATTCGGCAGCTGATTTCCCTCTAGAATACCTTATTCCCACACACCACTGCCTGGACCCAGCAAGCACATATTTTAATAAATACATCATTTATTTGATAGATCACTTTCCTAATGTAAGAATACATTATGAAACTTTGTGAGCCTTAGTTCATTCACCTATGCCAACAACATAAGGTCCAGGCCTATGCTTTACTGCCTCAAGACACTAATAGGTTCAAATTCCAGCACAAGGCGGGGGAACAATAATCTCTTTGTGAAATTGCTCAGATTCAATCACACCCTCATCCTGGATGAAGCAACAAATGTTGCCAATTTTGATAGCTGTGCCATGGTCCAGGGGTGATTTGAGGCAGGATAAAGGTAAAGGATTCCCTTGCTCGAAAGCCAATCGAATCTGACTCTAGGGGGCGGTGCTCATCTCCATTTCCAAACTGAAGAGCCAGCGATGTCCGAAGATGTTTCCATAGCCATGTGGACAGCATGACTAGACGCTGAGGCACATGGAATGCTGTTACCTTCCCACCAAAGCAGTACCTATTTATCTACTTGCGATTTCTTGCTTTCGAACTGCTAGGTTGGCAGGAGCTGGGGCCAGAGACGGGAGCTCACTCTGTCATGTGGCACTCGGGCCTCGAACTGCTGAGCTACTGATCTTCTGGTCTGCAGTTCAGCATCTTAACCACTGAGCCACTGCGGCCCCTCTGGGGCAGCATACCAACAGTAATTTTACCACATCATCTAAACAGCAGGTTCCTTACAAGGTCACGGGGTTCTGAAAGAACATTTAATTAAAAATATATGCACCACATTTATACACTCCATTTCCAGCTCACAAAATGAAACAAGATAAAACCATCAAAATATAAAATCATTAAAATTCACAATCATTAAAAAAAACCAGCCAAGAATGCTTGAGGGTTGTGCAGCTAGTTAGCATGTGAGAATTTAGTTTGTTATCAGAACTCACCAGATGAATTGCTTCACCAACTAAGAAAGGCCATGCACCACCAATCCTCAGAATCAAGAAAGCTGTCAATCTGCCAAAACTTTCTAAGTCCACCCCAGATAAGGTTTCCCACAAAATTTTAGAGGTGCCAACGTTATTAGAGAAGTGTAAGGCTTGCTTCAAACATTATAGCTACCATATAGGATGCCACTAGAAACACTTCCAAACTAGGCATGTTCATCTGGATATTTCTCTCCGAAATATACCTGGAAAATACCTTCAGTACTTGGGGGTATATTCTGGTCAGCTGAAATGGTATTCAGTTTTCCAGAATACCAAATCTTAATTCCCAACAAATCCCAGCTATATTTTGGAATATCCAGAACAATCCCAGGACTAGATTCCAGGTGGGTAGCCATGTTGGTTTGAAGCAGCAGAACAAAGTTTGAATCCAGTGGCATCTCTAAGGCCGAGGACAGACTGCCAATCTAAAGCGGAGGGAACTGGAGCGGGGGGGGAAACCCACGGAGCTGGCCGTTCACACTGGCCAGAGCAATGCGGATCAGCGGCAATACGGAGCGTTCAGACTGCCACGGCGCCAGCGTGCGCGGCTTGCGTGTGCCGCCGCGCTTTTTTTTGTTTTCCTTTGATGTGTTTCACACTGTTTGGAAGCGGGAGGCATGCGGAGGAAGGCCCCTGAACACCGGGTAAAACCGGTGTCCTGTTAAAGCGGAAGGAAAGCGACTGGGAGACGGGTAAGTACGAAACGGAGCCGACGGACAGATGTGCATGTCTGAACGTGCTCCTTTCTTCCGTTTGCGAAGCGTGCCTGCCCCGCTTTAGATTGCCAGTCTGTCCTCGGCCTAAGACTAACAAAGTTTTAATTCAAGGTACAAGCTTTCGTGGGCACACACACTTCTTCAGATACATTGAAATGGACATTATCTGAAGAAATGTGTGTGCACGTGAAAGCTGGCATGGAGCCTGCTGCTGCTGCTGCTGCTGCTCTGGGCTGCTTTGGATTTCTACTGCCTGCTTGGAAAGACCTGCTTGTTTTCTATCTACTGGACAACTCATGGCTAATGGAATTTGTTTCAAAATAGTATCCCAAGTTTTTCCCTATGTGTATGTGTTGGGGGGGGGGGGGGCTTGTAGTGGGAGGAATCTTTCTTTCTTTCTTTCTTTCTTTCTTTCTTTCTTTCTTTCTTGTTCTTTTACAAACAGTTTTCCTTGATTTGGTTTTGTGGAGTTTGGGGGAGTTTCTGTTGGTTTTTTTAAAATTAATTATTGCAGGAGGTTCAGAAGAAAAATTCAGAAGAAAAGTTATGTTTTAATAAGTTTAGGGTTTTTCTTAAAAAACAAGGTTGAGTGGGCTTAGGTTCTCTAGATTCTCTTGGGTTCACTAGATTAATATTTTGTTAACATTTTGTGCAGTTATTGCTCTTCAGTGTTTGTCTGTGAGCTTCTTTCAATTCCACCCCACACAGGAAACAACAGAGACTAGTAGGATGGCTGGGGGCACAAGGCACAAGGCTGGGGGCACAAGGCTGGCTTGGACTATACTTTTACAATGTTACAAGCTGAAGATTCATGAGAAATCACAAGGAAAGGAAAATCCCCTCCCCCGCCTTTGCAAGCCACAAACTTTATCAGGGCTTCTCCCGAGCAAGGAAAAGTGCCAAGGAATTTCAGTCACAGTGCTGAGATTCAGAAAGATTGATAGAAGGAGGAGGGCTCCTGATAGAAGGAGGAGGGCTCCTTTCCATGTCCCTCTGGTGCTTAGTATTATGACAGAGGGTTTTTTTTAAATGACTGTAAAAGGAAACAAAAGTCAGTGAACTTGGACCCACTTGCTTTGAAGGACTGTCTCCTCCCATATGTCCCTGTGTGCCAACTATTGTCATCAGGCAGCCATCTGTTGGCTATCCCACCACTTAAGGTGGTCCAGCTGGCATCGACCAGAGCCTGGGCCTTTTCCATTGTGGCTTTAGCTCTGTGGAATAGGCTCCCCGAAAAGGTGAGGGAGGCCCCCTCCCTGGAGATCTTCAGGAGGTGTTGAAAGGCCTGCTTGTTTGCCAGAGCTTTTGATATGGCTTGAACAGCAGGCCTCTGAACAGGGTGGGGACGGGGAGAGATTTGGGGTCTGCTATTTTAGTTTGGTTCTAACTGAAAATATTTTTAACTGTGATTTTAAGCTGCGTAGGACCATGAGGGAAGGCGGGATATAAATGTTTTAATTAATAAATACATAAATTGAGGATCTGAGGTGGCATGATTGAGGGTTGATTCCCACATTCATTGACCATGAATTCTGTCCATGTATTGGGAGACAGTGGGCAAGCAAGCATGCCCCACCCTCAGGAAGGAAATGTGTGACAGGAGCAATTTGTATTCTGCACTATTGTTATAGAGGCCTAAAAGAATGAGGAGATAAAGAGAGTGATCTTTTCCAGGCGGGGACAGCAGGTGGCAGGCAGTCAAGTGATGGAAGGTCAGTGGCAGGTAGGATGACAGATTGCCTCCCCACAAATCCGCTACCTTAAGTGAACGCATCAGATCATCTCATTACAGAGCCAGCCCTGGGCAAACCTCTCATGGCCTTATTCCTCCAATGGGCACTATCAGGAAGGGCTTTGAGGGAAGGAAGTTTATAGAAGGAAGGAATGTTATATAGAATTTACACATCTGTCCAGAGGCAGGGTTACACACAACTTGCTATTTGCCATTTGAAAAAGCAGGTTGCAGTTTGGAATCTCATCACAATCTCTGCTGACTCTGTATCTCCCCAGCCCAGTCTTGAAAAAAAAGTCTCCCCACTTTTGGCTTGTTTAAATGTCCACCTGACTAGTTCAAATATTATCAACTTCAGCATGTATTGCCCATTAACTTCCAGTAATCTTTGGTAATGAAGAACAGCTAAGGGAAATGTAAAGTCAGAATACTGTAACCGTCAAAAACACCACTGGGCAAGTGGGGACAGAGGAAATGGTCCGTCAGAGCACTAATTATTTCAACTACCATTAGCAATGTGCCGTTACAAATGATTTTAGCTCAAATCTAAAACCCTAAGGAAACTTAGGAGTTTCTCAGACTTCAGTTGGGCTAGTTCCTACATTAAGGTGTTTAAGATATCAAGATCAAGTATTTAAAATTATTTTATCGATATCTACATTTGAGTTTCCCTGAAGCAAACAGTTTGGGTTTTGTCCCTTCTGTTTTTAGTCACAGTCAGAGCAACAGAAGTTATTGTTACCTTCAGTTTACACACAACAACCGGGGTGGGGGGGGGGGGAGAGCATGGAATTTAAAGCATGTCTGATGAATCCCACTGTGATGCAGTGGCCAGGAGCAGGCTGTCTAAAAAAACTGCCACAATGCAAATGCATAATGTAGAACAGAAAATAGGTGTCAGCTACAGAATTCAGAATGCATTTGTTATCTCTGTACCTCACCCTTCCTTCTTGAAGCTCAGAAGAGTGTCCCCTCCATCAACAATTGGTTAGTTATGAGGAAGAGAGTCAGAGTGGCCCAACGCTTCCAAAAAAGCTTCACAGCTGAGTGCAGATTAAAACATGGCTTTCCAAGCCCACCTTTAACCTACCCTGGTTCTAGTGGTACATACAGATCCCTAAGATTTATGCACGATCCTTCATCACTCCTGAGTGAGCCATCACAAATCAAACAGTTTAATACAGATATGCAAAAACACCCCTCAAATGTATTTCAGTTTGCTGTCCTTCTAAAAATGTTAGTGAGGTTCTTTAATACCAGTTTTAAAGCTAGTCACACTAGGAAATCAATCTAATACTCATTTCTGTTGGTTCAATCACATTTTCAGTTGATTTTCCTCTAACAGAAGGCCTTTCTGTTATCAGACTAGAACTTTCCTGCTTCTTCCTTCTGGCTACAGACCCACTAAGATGCCCTAAAATGCTGTTTCTAGGGGACAGGTGACCCTTGAGAATAGCATGAATTGTTATGTGGGGGTCTACCATCCGGAAGAAATCAGCAAGTTTTCTGTTTGACCTTTAGATTCCATCCTATAAATGTATCTATTACCATGCCAGTTTACTAATACAAGCTGTATGATATATAGATCACTAGTGGAATACTATAGCAGGTAACACTTCTTAAATGTTTTCCGCTCAAAACATACTTAATTTTAATTAACTTTAATTTAGTGGCCACCATTAACTGCTTTAGTGATGGTTACTTTCCTGATGCATCTCTAGAAGAGATCTTCTGGGTTTACAAAACAGTCCCGCATAAGAAAGCCCTTTGGCCTTGCTAAGTACAGAGGTTCCTGTTTGCCATTTGTCATTTGATCTGTGGCTGTAAGCAAGCAGATGTCTCCTTTAGCCTACGGTATCCTCTTAGTAACAAGGACAGCTGTTGCTATGATATCTGATAAGGGTATGGAAAGCAATGATTAGAGTGTGCTCCATAGGTGTCTTCAAGTTAAGCATCGAAAGCAGTAAGATGTGATCAGTGCATTCTGGTGATCATTTATTGTCTATTTGGAGAGACTTTCTAATGCTTTTATCTGAAATCTCCCATGTCAAACACAATTTTGCCTTCAAAATGCCTGAGAGATGAAATTACCCAAATGCTAGTAAAAGCATTTAAAAGCAAATGCTAGTAAAAGCATTTACAGGTGTGTCTCCACACACATTTCACATAAAAGTTATCTTTTATGATAGTGGATTCAGTGGTGGTCTGAGAAGTTAAAATGTTGCAGGAAGCAGTCAAGTTGAAGCAGCTCCCATGGCACTATGACCCAATACTGCAGAGGGAACTCAACTCAGACCCAGCCCTTGGTTCAGATCACTGTTGGCTGCCAGCAGCTCTCTAAGGCAGCAACACATTGTATCATGCATAGATAAAGAAAATGACAAGAACATACTGCAGGGAGCAGCAGAGAGGACAACTAGTTAGCATAGTGAGATTCGGGACTTCCTACTATTTTCAGATAGTCTCCTACCTGTCTCTTGATTGGCTCAGTTAGGGCTCTTTCCTGCTCCTGCTGAGGACATTTTGATACCGACCTCCTCCTAGCTAGACAGTTAAACTTCTCTTTCTCTCCCCTCTTTCTGTTCCCTTCTTAATAAAACCAATTTTATTCTTCAAACAGCTTGTGCTCCGCTTTACTGCATTTCTAAACTCTGCCAACAGCCACATATCCACAGGGGTGGGAAAAGTGCAGCCCAAAGGATGAGGGTTAGGTTGAGGCTTTCCTTATGAAGAAAGGTTAAAGCATTTCAGACCTTTTAGCTTATATAGTCATCTTTGTTTAATGAAAATGACTACGGGATGGTATTTCAGATTTGTAAAATGATGCATTTTGTGTGTGTGTGTGTGAGAGAGAGAGAGAGAGAGAAATATTTTCTCTTCTGTAATGTCAGAACTCCAGGACACCCAAGGAAATTAATTGGCAGGAGATGCAGCAAAGACCTAGAAACAGAGAGGGGGGCTATGCCACATGTAATCAATTTATGGGAAGCGTACTGCCACAAGATGTGGTAGTGGCCACTTTTTTGTTTATTTGTTTGTGTCAAGTCACGATTTATGGCTACCTCAGAGGGTTTTCAAGGCAAGAGACGATCAGAGGTGGTTTGCCATTGCCTGCCTCCGCATTGTGACCCTCGTATTCTTTGGAAGTCTCCCATCCAAATATTAGCTAGGGCCAACCCTGCTTAGATTCTGAGATCTGACAAGATTGGGCTAGCTTGGGCTATCCAGGTCAGGGCCGGTCACTGGTTCAGAGAGCTATAAATAGAGGCAAGACGGATTATTATATATATATATATATATATATATATATATATATATATATATATATATATAACACATCTCCCAGGTAGCTCAGCACAATATATAAGGGCTTCCTAGGAACATTTAGGGATGCCAGCCTCCAGGTGGGATCTGAGGATTCCCCAGAATTACAGCTCATCTCCAGACTACAAAGATCAGTCTCCCTGAAAAAATGGATGCTGTGGAAGATGGACTCTATGGCACTGAAAGCCAGTTTGGTGTAGTGGTTAAGTGCATGGACTCTAATCTGGGAGAACTGGGTTTGATTCCCCACTCCTCCACTTGCACCTGCTGGATGACCTTGGGCAAGCCGTAGTTCTGGCACAGCTGTTCGTGAAAAAGAGCAGCTCTTTCAGCCCCACCTACCTCACAGGGTGTCTGTTGTGGGGAGGGGAAGGGAAAGGAGATTGTAAACCACTCTGAGACTCCGAGTGAAGGACAGGGTATAAATCCAATCTCTTCCTCCTCCTCCTCCTCTTTCTCTTCTTCTTCTTCTTCTTCTTCATTGGACTCCACTGAGGTCCCTCTGCTCCCCAGTCTCCATCCCCAAATCTCCGGGAGTTTCCTCACCTGGACCTGGCCACCCTACCCACACAACCCTTCCCCTGCCGGTGGCCAGGAGGGACCTGACAACCCTAGGAACATTTCAGTTATGACTTTAACCAGAACCAACCTGCTCAGCTTCAGCAAAGCTGTGGCATCGTGTGCCTCAAGGCCCTGCCTGAGGCAGCATTCACGATTTCTCCCTTGCTTTGCTAGAAACCAGAAACCTACTTTCTTCCTATCAAGCAGAATGCTCAGTTATAACACAAACTGTTCTACTTAATACAACTTAAGGAGAAATATGTCTAAAACTTCACTGCATTTACAAGTCACATCTGTAGAGCTGCCTGCTGGGAGGGAAAATAGATATCCCATGACAATTACAGAACAAGTTAGAAGCAGAAAGCAAGGGAGAGGGGGAGGAAATTCAGTAGTAATCAGCAAAGAACTCTATATAAAACTGAAGAAACTGCACTTGGTGATCATTTCCTTTACTGACACATTGGCTTTTTATGGCGTGTAAATGTTTTATAGCCATTATTAATATCCTGTCCTCAATGATGGAAGATTGCAGCTTTATGATCATTCTGGTACAGAAATGAAGAAGTATTGTAGGCCTTGGCAAAGCCCTTGCTTTTGTTTCAGAAACTGAGACCAGGAGCGATAACGCAAAGCAAAATGTTACCCACCCACAGCCTGACAGTGAAATCATGAGCTTCAAGTGGCGAAACTCTGCTTAATATTGCACTATAAGAGAACTTTTATCTCCACCATTCTGAAGGCCTGGAGATATGTCAAGGCAACCCCACAGGGGTTAAGACTCCTCTGTTCATCAGTATACACTTAGGCTGATTCTGCACGTTCTGTGGAATATAGGTCTGAAATGACAGAATGGACTCAATCAGATGGTAAGTGGATGAATCAGAATTTTTAAAAAACCTACAAAAAAGCACATCAAGTAGAAATGTTCAAGTGTTTCTCCTCATGTGAGTTAAACATTTATCAAAACATTGAAATGACTATAAAACATTTATATACTTAGAGGGGGTGTACTTTTCGTGTTGTTTGTATGGCACGACAAATAAGGTTCTTCCACTTCTGGATGCTGCCACTTATACTTACTCTGTTGCATGTTGCAGACAAAGAAAAGGAAATGAAGGATTTTATAACCACATTGGCACAAACTGAGATTCATGTAGGGTTGCCAGGTCCTCCTGACCACTGGCGGGGGGTGGGGTGGGGGGTGGAGGGATAGGATTGCCAGCTCCAGGTTGGGAAACTCCTGGAGATTTCGGGGTGGAGCCTGGGAAGGACAGGGACCTCATTGGGCACCTTGCCATAGAGTTAAGGTTGCCTACGATTTGCTCTTCACACTATGAACCTTGTTGTCAGTAGAAATTGTTGAAATCAGGTTCCAGCTATGCAGCCGGCAAACTGAAGAAGCTGATGGAAACATCTCCTTTAAGTATCTAGAACAGGCGTCTTTGTGAAGGCTGCTTTTAAAATGTTTTGGAAACGTGGATTCCTCCTACTGTGTTGAATTGACTACATGGACTATATTTATCTTTGGAGGAGGAAAACACTGTATCTTATGCATTCTTTAGATGTACTTTATACATTATGTACATTATACGTTATGTACGTTATAATATGTACTTATTTTTGATGTGACACCACCAACTTTATATTTGTGAATATAGTATATTTTTTGGCAATTTTTAATGGTGTTTTTCTAGCGGATATTGTATATTTTCTCCGGAGGAGCTGATCTCTGTCAGCTGGGGTTCAGTTGTAAAAGCGGGATATCTCCAGGCCCCATCTGAAGGCTGGCAACCCTATGTAGAGTCCAATCTCTAAAGCATCCATTTTCTCCAGGAGAACTG
Source organism: Lepidodactylus listeri (assembly GCA_029233225.1). Taxonomy (NCBI): domain Eukaryota; kingdom Metazoa; phylum Chordata; class Lepidosauria; order Squamata; family Gekkonidae; genus Lepidodactylus; species Lepidodactylus listeri. The sequence goes on along the minus strand of JARCFY010000001.1, from coordinate 50,719,375 downwards.
ATCTCCATAGTCTGGAGATGAGCTGTAATTCCAGGGGATCCCACCTGGAGGCTGGCATCCTTAGTTTCTGGCAGGGGGTGTATTGCGGTAAGAACCTGTATTTTCTCCAATGATCAGTAGAAAAGCTCTGAAAAAGACCTCCCCCAAAATCATATTTCTTTCTATTAATGAGCTATATACTTGCCTGCCACCTAACAATTATTTGCTCCAAAACTCACAGCTGAAAAAGCTACCAGCAAGACCCACAAACCATAGTTTATTCCTAGTTTGAATAAGTAAAGTTCGATGCATAGTTTGATGAGTTAAATAAAGTTGATGCACTCCATAAAACAAAACAAATAAATCAAACCTATAGCTTTCGGCCAAAAAAAAAAAAAAAAAGGAAGCGTTTCAGTCACTCTATATGGGTGATAGGGTTGCCAACCTCCAGGTGGGATCCCCTGGAATTACAGCTTATATCTCGACTACAGAGATAATTGGTTTTATGTACATTAAGAATGAAAAAGATGCTGTGTGTTATTCAACACTAGAGCTGGTACGCATATCTTTTAATTGGTGTATTTACTGTTTTATATTTACTAGTTTCTCAGCCGTTTCTTTGTGATAGGGTGGTTTTGGTGTTCCACTTTTGAGGAAGCAAGGCCACATGGCAACTTTAAGGTGACAGGGCTGTGAAAGGGACACACAAATGGCCAGATGGGGTTTTTTGGTTTTTTAAGAGGAATTCTAAACATCTATATTTGGACTTGTCGCTGTTCGAGGAATTTGACTTGGACTGTTTCTGAAGATGGATTAATAGGATTGTTTTCATATTTGGACCATATATTTTTGAGTTTCTGACTACTATATTGTAATTTTTAAAAACTACTCTATTCATATAGGTTTAGATTATAATACTCATTGAATGTTGAAGATGTGTTTTTCATTATTTATGCACGGTTTGATCTTTTGTATCTTTTGTATTACAACCTCCAGGAGGTGGCTCCCGCTATTACAACTGATCTCCAGGTGACCGAGATCAGTTCCCCTGGAGAAAATGGCTGCTTTGGAAGGTGGAATCTATGGCATTATACCCTATTGAAGCCTCTCCCCTCCCTAAGCCTCGCCCTCCTCAGGCGCTACCCCCAAATCTCCAGGTATATATCAACCTAAGGGGCAATCACTGCAGGCCTAAAGTTGCTTAGGCTCTTCTCCACAATGACAAATGATGGCCTGAATCCTCCAGCTTTCTGTCAGAGGAGTGGATTTTCCTCATCTCCCCCACACACACCTGCTAACCTTGCCCCCCCCCCCCAATAACCCCTGAAATGCTGCTGTTTGGGAGACAGAGGCCTTATGAACCACTTAAGGGGGAAACCAGCAAAAATCACTCCCTTTCCAGTAGTGGAAAGTTTCTGCAGGCTCAAACCCAGGGTTTGTTGCTACTTGTGAGCAATGCTCCCTCTAAGCTGTGGGATTTTGTGAGCAAAATTTTTACTTTGTGAGCTACTGGCATTGAAGTTGTGAATGAGCAATTTGGCTACTGAATAAATTAGTTTGCTCTGGAGCCATCCTTTCTTAGCTGAGACAAAAATGTGTGAGCCAGAAGCTTAAAAACTATGAGCTAGCTCACACTAACTCAGCTTAGAGAGAACACTGCTTGTGAGTCATGCCACAGTGTTATACTCATCTCGACTCGTTTTCCTGACATGAGGGAGCACCCAAAGAAAATAAATGTCTTTACGTTCTTGCAGAAATGGAAGGTTCAAGTTGTAATGAGATTTATGGATTATTAAGATGTGAAAATGCATAATTATATCCAATCTTTCTCTGTAATATCTAACCAAGTCCAATAAGGATGTAATCTCATTAGACTCAAATTTACCCTGTGCTACATTTCTAATATTTGTAAAACATTGTTGCCTGGTGATTAAGGGAACAGGGTAAGGGCATTAAAAAGCTTGCATTTAGCTGAAAGTAGGCAGTTCATTATTATATGAGCAGCATGAGTACTTTTTAAAAAAGGTATTTGAGAAATTATTTGATGCTGTCTCTGCAGGAAATACAACCTAGAGTGCTCAGCATTGATTTCATGTCCATTGCAATTATACAAAACTGACTCTGAATCACATTTGTCCTGTTTTGTGAAATAGATACTCAATGACCCTAAATGTAAGAGCTACAGAGAAAATTATGAATGCCATAGAAAAGGCTTAATGGAATAACATCGTGAAAACACAGATTAAACAAAATGAATGGGATTGCTTTATACTGCTTCTTGCTATTGGAACATAACAGTAGCACTACAGAAAGAAACAGAAGGGGGGAATCAATCTGTAGCAGATGGCAACTATTCTTCAGCAAATTAATGGATCATACATTAAAAAAAATAAAGGAGTCGGTTATTTGAGATGCACTATACTTACATTGGGCATATTGCTTTCGATAAATGTTAAAGGACACATTAACAATACAGTTTCCCACCAGCAATGTTCTAAATGTGTTTTTCAAGCTTGTAATTAAAATTCTAAATTATTACTGCAGCAAATTAACAGATCTAATGCGATTCAAATATTGTGATAATTAAGATTTGGATTTTTAATAACTTTTTTAAAAAATCTACAAAAATGTGTCCTCCCACTGTAAATGCTTAATATACACTGTGAATAAACAAATAAACAACCATATATATTTCAAAACAGCATTGTGCAGAAAACATGACCAGCTATAGCTTGCAATAGTAACACTAAGGTGCAATTCTTATGATATTGTTTCCCATAATAGAATTAGCACAATTTTACAAAGTGAAAAGTTGGATAGTGTGGTCTCCATTTTCTATCAAGGGTGAACATTACTTTTCAGTATGTGTGAATTTAGGATTGCCAACCTCCAGGTGGTGTCTAGAGTTCTCCCACTGTTACAATTGATCTCCAGGTGACAAAGATCAGTTCCCCTAGAAAAAATGGCTGCTGTGGAAGGTAGATTCTATGGCATTATCCCTATTGAAGTCTCTCCTCTCCCCAAGTTCTGCCCTCCTCAGTCTTCACTCTCCAAAATCCCCATCTTTGGAAACTGGACTGTATGGCATCACGTCCTTCCCCCCTCCCCTTTCTTTCAAAAACAACTGATAAGAAGAACAGGAAGGGGGGGAATCAAAATCCAGCAACTTTTTTTTTAAGAGTATATATAAAGTAGAAACTAATTGAGGGATAGGGCAGGGAAAGAAAGAAAGAAAGAAAGAAAGAAAGAAAGAAAGAAAGAAAGAAAGAAAGAAAGAAAGAAAGAAAGAAAGAAAGAAAGAAAGAAAATAATAGTAATAATAAATATACCAATAGTGGTGGCCAGTGTTCCCTCTAATTATTTTTCCTCCTACTGAGCAGAACAGTTCACATCTTGAGCAGAACAGAACTGCTGTAATCTTAGAATGGGCAATGGGCAGTGCAAGACCCTGTGCGGCTCCAGATTGCTGCTGTGTGGGGCTTCCTGTTTTAATGAGTGGCCGTTCATGCACACAGTTTAGAGACAACACTGGCGGTAGCAGATATACACATAAGTTTCTGTAAAAGATTTCCAAATAGCTAAAAATAAGTCCAAGCTCAAATGTCGCCTCTATGCCATGTGTTCAAATACTGATAAAGTTGTAAGGTTTTCAATTCATTGATTTACAGGAGGTGAACATTTATCTCTCTAATGTCGTAGTACAAATCATTGAGCTGTTGTAAGGGCATGGAGGGTCCATTTTCATTGGCCACTGGTTAACTTACAAGAGATGGGCAGGTAGTTTAGAAGTAAAAAAGCATCCTCAAAAATCAATGATATAAGTAATGACTTCCTCCCAGAAAAACAAAATGACTGGACATGCCCAAAGCTTATGTTTCAGGGGTGTGTCTTGTGAATTATAACTCCAGAAATTAGAGACTTTACTCAATCCTTTGCTAAGGAGTCACTGTGGAATCCAGTATACCCTAAACATATTTTTTTGCTGAATAAATCACAATTTAAGATCCATAGAGAGCACAGGTATAGACTTTAAGGCCATATCCCATTGGTTTGGCAAAAAAAAAGGGCAATTCAGCTCCTTATTCCATTTATTCCTGAGACTCTGCATATCATATTTATTAGTCAGAATCAAATATTTATAAACATATATTGTAGGTTTCAGGGTTTTTTTAAAATTGATTAAATTAGAGTTTCCACAAGGAAGGGGCTTCTGACATGCTTAATACTGCAGGGCCATATTTAGATACCAACAGATGCTGCAATTGCAGATTCTGCCATTCAAGAGAAGCTGACAAGTCATATCTAGACCTCAGCTGAAAAAATGACAAAAACTCATTGCCATAGTCTATTAACTGGTCCAGTGTAAAAAATCCCCCTATAGGTCCAAACCTTCCATTAAAAAAAAGATTTATTCCCAATTTTCAGGTCTGGATTGGCCCATAATATTAATTTAACATGTGAAAATGGATCAAATTGATATTGTCATAACTCTATGCACCATAGCTGTCTCGCTGCAGAAACTACAGGAGGAATCGGATTCACTCTAGTGTAAGGCCGAGGACAGATTGGCAGTCTCGGCCGCTCTGCCTCCACTTCAAAGTGATGCTCGGCTGCTGCGGCGCGCCGTGTGCGCACGTTCCACCCACTGGAGCGGGTGTGAACACGCGCGGGCAGGGGCAGCTGCGCGGCGTCCGCCCGCCGCTGCAGGAAGCCGCCCGCAGTCTGAACGCTGCGGGCGGCTTCCTTCCGGCGGCGTGTGAACGCCGTGCCACAGGGGAAATTCCCCCCGCCCCAGTCTGCCACACCGCGGAGGCGTGGCAGACTGGCAGTCTGTCTTCAGCCTAAGTATCCACGAATGCATTCCATTTAGAGAGGGGCACCAGACAAGAAGCCTCCAAAAGAGCCCAAGATGGATAGCCCAACTGCAAGGAGGGGTCCCAATAATTAGTATGAGTTAACAAGTACACATGATGATATAAACTAATTTCAGGCAAACCAAATCCTCCTTCACTGAATGGAAGTTGCATCTTCTTTAAAGACATCTGAAGTAGTAAGGAACTCCACATAAATTTCCAAAATAACGTATTAATTTTTAAAATATATCTACGAGGTATATGAAAAGGAATTGTATATAAAATATAAATAATCCTAGGTATGATCTTCATTTTGAATGTATTTACTTGGTCCATAAAGACAAGTTTAATGTTGCCAATCTGTCCAAAGCCAAAGATATATCAGCAATTAGCTTGTTAAAATTTAGCATAATTGTATGTGTAATATTTCTAGGAATCAATATTCCAAGATAAGTAATGGCATCTGGGCATCACAGAAAATGTCCATAAACAATTACACTTCAGCATCAACCCATATTTTGTCTCCAAAGGTATTAATCATATTCATTAATTCAGGAATGAAAGCCTGAGTTTCTGGGGGAAAAACCAATAAAATATAATCTGCACAAAGAATAATGTTAATTCCACAGAATTATGTACAAAACCATGAATACCATTATTTTGTATGATGGCACAAGACAGAGTTTCCAAACGTGGATTAAAAAATAAGAGGAGAAAGAGGGCTATCTTGCCTAGTACCCCTCTCAAGAGGGAATTGTGCGGAAATATGCTATTAATCAATACCTCAAATCTGCAAGACAAGCAGAGAATTCTAATCCATTTATAAAATTTGTGAGGAAAACTGATTTTAGTCAACATAACAAAGATAAATCTCCACTATATTTTGTCAAAAGCTTTTCCAGCATCAAGTAAGAGAATGGCAACGTGATCAGATTTCTTACTACTTAAAGCAATCAAATCTGTGACCAATTTATCCAAGCCTTGCCTACCTCATATAAATTTAACCTGGTCTATGTGTACTGAAGTTGTAACAATCTTTCTGAAGTCTGTTAGCATGAATAGCAATAACTTAGCATCTATGGTTATCAAAAAAATAGATCAGAAACCTGTACAATGAGTATGGTCTTTGCCATGTTTTGGAATCTAAGTAATATATGCCTCTCATGATGAAAAGGGCAATGAACCAGACTCAAAAATTTCTGATATGACTCATATTATTTTGGAATTTTAAAAAATTGAAAAGGTTTTATACTATTCAATATGCCACCCATCTGGTCTTGGAGATTTGCCAGTATTCACATCCTTGCTGTGCTACTTCCTCCCTCCCAGTTCGGTGTGGTGTTTAGGAGTGTGGACTCTAATCTGGGAGAACCGGGTTTGATTCCCCACACCTCCACATACAACTGCTAGTATGACCTTGGGCCAGTCACAGTTCTCTCAGAGCTGTTCTGGAAAGAGCAGTTCTTGAAAGAGTTCCCTCAGCCCCACCTACCTCGCAGGGTGTCTGTTGTGGGGAGGGGAAGGGCAAGGAGATTGTAAGCCACTCTGAGACTCCTTCGGGTAGAGAAGGGTGGGGCATAAATCCAATCCTTCTTCTTCTTCTCCAAACACCACCCTTGCCAGGCTACTTCCTCAAATATCCCAGAGTTTCCCTACTTGAAGCTGGTAATCATAAACTATGTAAGTGTATGTGTGTGGGGAGGGATTACAAAAAATAGTCTGTGCTTAACACATGTTCTCAAACAAAATATTAACTATACCAAACTTAATGTAATAGGGCTCCTAGGGCCAAGCTGATATTTTTAGATTGTCAGTTCTAATGTGAACAGATTACCTAATATTAGAGATATATTCAATTCATAATAAATAACTACAATCAATACAACCAGTTTAATTTTTGCTACATGTTTGGACTAAATGTATTTTGATATATCAGTATTTTATTTTATTTTATTTATAGTCCACCTTTCTCACTAGGATTCAAGGCAGATTACATAGAATAATTGTCCAGAGATGTACCAGGGGTATTTCTCATTTGGACTGGACACTAAAGGAATTTTTACACCACTGGGGACTGAAACCCTGTGCAGTCCTAAAACAAATCTGCTGAGAACCCTACTGAAGTCTACTTATTGGGGCTTAGTCCCAGGAAAACAGGACTTAGTCCCAGGGAAGGCAGTAAACTTCTGTATATCAGTGCTAGGGAAATGCCTCAGCCTCTATATATTCTTTTTTGGCCGTCCTAGGCAGCTGGTTGGCTACTGTGTGAAACAGAATGCCAGCCTAGATGGGTCACTCACTGACCTGATCCAGGAGGGCTGTCCCTATGTGCTTAAAGGTTCTAAGGATTGCAGTATAAGTCTTTCTATGTGAACTATTATACTGAGATTTTGTATTACCAGTATAGATATACTGAACTCTAGATATTAAGGTCCATTGTACACACTTGTTCCAGACTGGAATGAGTCTGAGTTCATACACTGACTGGCCTGGTGATCGCTGTGTAATGGTTGAGGTGGGTCCCACCCATTTTTCTATCCCTTCCTTTCCAAATCTTCTCACTCTCCACACATAAATTACTCATTGCATTGCATCCACTTAGGGTTGCCAGGTCTTGCTTGGAAAATACCTGGGGACTTTGGGGGTGGAGCTGGGAGAGGGTGGGGTTTGGGGAGGGGAGGGGAGAGGCCTTAGCATGGTACAATGCCATAGAGTCCACCCTTCAAAGCAGCCATTTTCTCCAGGGGAGTTGATCTCTGTCAGCTGGAGATCAGTTGTAAAAGCGGGAGATCCCAGGCCCCACCTGGAGGCTGGCAACCCTACATCCACTGCCTCGACTTTTTAAAATAATTGATAGAATCCAAATTATAGGATTATATAAAATGGAGGCTATGAGTGGAAAGGTGTATTTGGATCTAGTCCCATGGTCTGGATTCAAGTATATGACTTGGATCCAGTTGAGCAATTTTGATGACTAGAAGGCAAATTTTACAAATTCCAGCTCCTTTTTCAGATCTCCCAACTGCAACCAAACTCATCCTGGTTCTCTGTTCCCCCAGAACTAACATTTCAGAGACGATTTGGGGCTGCAATGAGAAAGGGGTTTTTTTTTCCCTCTGTGTTCTTTTTTTCTGTCGGTTTGGGCCTCATACTGCTTCAGTTTATCCCCCGATTTTCACATGCATGCTTGTGACTTTTGTTTTTGCTTTTAAAAAAAGAAAAAGACATTCCCTGTTTTTTGTTGCACTTTTGAGTCAGCTTTTTCCTGGTACTTAATGCTTGTGTTGGTTTTCTTTGTGCCATCTACTCCTACCCAATTCCAGATCCCTTTTCAATTACTGGACAGTTGTCATCATCAGGCTACACCTCCTGTCCTGAAGACAAGTGCTTTCAGTTTTTATTTGTTTTAAAAAGGCCCTAAAATATCAATAAATTGATGTGGTGTTGTAATGATAGTAGAGGCAGGTTGTCTGAATTCCCAGCTTGCTTTTTTTTAAAGAGGGAGTGAGAGAGAGAGAGAGATGCCTCACTGAGATATCTTCATTAAGGAAACGGATAAAGACTTACTTTTTTTAAAAAAAAAAGAAAAGAAAGCTGGGACCTCTGAGAATCTGCTTAAACTGTCAAATTATTGATAGGTGATGCCCTGACGACAACGGCAGCCTACTCTGAAAAGCTTCATTATTGAAGGCACACATGGAAAAAATAAACTGACTCCAGAGCTTTGAAAATGCACAGGGAGAGCAGATGTGAAGAAGAACTGTGCCCAAACCCATTTCCAGTTCTTGTGGATTAACTGCCAAGAAAATCAGAAGAAAGCTGACCATGCAGAAAAGGTCAAAGAGAGGGAAAGTCCTGTTCAGCTGACAGAAATTCTTTCCATCTGTGGAAATTTCTGATAGATTCTAGCAAAGGTTGCCAACCTCCAGGTGGGGGATGGAGTTCTCCTGAATTACAATTTATCAACAGACTACAGAGAACAGTTACCCTGGAAGAAATGGCAAATTTGGATGGTGGGCTCTATAGCATCACATCCCCAGACTCCACCCTCATCACACACTTCCCCCAAATGTCCAGGATTTTCCCAACCTGGAGTTGACAGCCCTAACCATAGACTATATTTGTAACTTCACAAATTTGTAAGTCGGACATGCAACCTCCCAAACTTCTCTTCTCCACACACTTTGCCACAGCCTTCTAATTAAGAGTCTGTTATTTGTAATGCTACCACTTAATAACAGAAATCTATTAAAATGTTATTTTAAAAGACTGGCAGCCTGAAAAGGGCATTATTCAGCATTTTCACTGTGAGTCTGTTCCCTGTTTTCCCTCTGTTTTACCTGCAAGTGCAAATCAAGTCAAGGGGAAGGTGTAATTGCAATATAATTGAACCATCTTTGTAGGATCCAGACATTGTTCAAAAGGACAAGCATTTAAAGAACCAAAGTTCTGTCAACTCATTCTCAGTCTCTTCCTTACACTTTGGGTGATCACTCTTGGCCTTCAAAACTAACATTTATATGCCTTTGAAATGTTTCTGGTTGAATTTAATGTAAAGATGGTTATGCCTCTTTAATACTTCTTTTCAATTGTTTGTGAGTCCTAAAGGTTCATTTCATTTTGAGTGGAATATATCAAACCATTCTTTGCTTCTTATTTATTCTACATCGTTTCAATCCTGCTCTTATCCTTACATAATTCCAGCTCAAAATTAAGGGATTATGTATAATAATATGGATACAAATAACTTTTCCATCTGCTATCTTCCTAATATTCCATCTCCCCTACAGTGACTGATTCTCCTCCCCCCCCAAAAAAACATTTTGTGTTGCTGTATTACTTGTGCCGCATTTTAAGAAGTCCCTAGAGGAAAGGCTATGGCAGTTCCCATGTTTACAAAAGAGGATTATGGTAAATGAAAACTCAAGTGTAATATAAAAAGCATCTCTAAGGGCAGGGGTGGTCTGGTCATATATATATTCCCCCAACACTTGTTTGTACTTTAGAGCATAAAAGTGCTCTCTCAGATCTCATAACAGGTAATGTATAACTAACTGATCTGCATTCAATGTTCCTCAGAATGCATTCTTGTTTAAACATAAAGACGTACCATGCTGGATCAGACAATGTCCACATAGTCCAGCATTCTTTGCAAGAATCCCATTATCACCACCAGTTGCTAGGTGGTCCTCTAAAAATTGTCTAGTGATCCATCAGTGGGTCACATCTACCTGTTATCTCCCCATTTTGGGGTGATCGAGACAGCAATCCCAAGCAAGTCTACTCTGAACCCTACTCAGATCTACTCCCAGGGAAGTATTCTTAGTATTGCTCTGTAAATAGTACCAATCTCACTTATGGTACTTGAACTAATAAATTAGCCCTCCCCCCATTCCCAATCTCCATCCCTGTTCCAATTTGCCCCTAACAGCTGCTTTTTAGGGTCAAATTATACAACTGTAATTCCAGTCTTGTGAGTCACATATAGTATGGTAATGAGTACTTCATTTTTTTTAAAGGTACCTTTTCAGAACTAGTGTTGTGTAGTCATTTGACCCAGATTCAAACCTCCATCCTACCATGGAACCTTGCTAGATGACCTTGGGCTAGTCAGAAATTCTCAGTCTGACTTTACCTCACAGGATTGTTATAATGAAAAAATAAGAGAGAGTAGAGGGATGTAGGCCAGTTCAGGCCCCACTGAGGAAAAAGGTGGAGTATAAAGGAAATTACTAAATAAGTTATTTAACCTAAGAAATGGAATCATTTAGCTAGAGATTATCTAGACTGCAATCCTAAAAGTACTCAAGAAACTCAGATTGTTCTCACCACACACACAAAGTTTATTAACAATAATATAGTCTATCAAGCACAGCAGCTTGTTGGATTTATTAAGGCAAAGCCTAATACCAATATTAAATAAAATGCAATAAACAGATACATGCAAAATTAAAATTCAAAGGTTTATGTCAAAGGATGGACCTAATACATTTTAAAAGCTAATTAAAATATTAATGAACTCACTATCACGATTAGATCAGTCCTCTGAACCCACTCAGTCAGGGTAGATTCAGGCCTTGATCATGATATTTTAGTGCCCGTGAGATTAATTTTGTTTCTGTAGTTCTCTTGTCAGATCCCAAAAGCAAGTTTAACAGATGATACCACAGAATAGGCTGGAAAGCAGAGCTAACATAGTTGTGCTTTGCTCAGCATACATCTTGCCTGAGTGCCACATGATCCTAACCTCAGCTCACTTGGGATCCCCCTAAATCTACCAGTTAACTCTGCCGAAGGGAGTGCAATAAAATGGGCTAAGGAGAACAACCTAGGTTAAGCCAATTATTTCCCTATAAGTGAGAAATGCATATTATTTTCCTGGAGATTATGAAATATATCATGGCCAAGGCCATAATTTACCATTTGGTACATGCACATGTTCTTTATTTTGTGTTTCTTTTTAAAGGAGCAATTATCCAATACAGCAGCCTAATGATATTTTTAAACTACATGATACAACAGTAATCCATGTCATTCCAGTTATGCTAGGGTTTAGAGTTGAATTGTAGCATCATCTGCTCTGGAACTGAATGCTCATGTCATACTTAAATAGCCATTATCTTCTGCTTGAATTGTGTTCCAAAACAGATCCTCTATAGCTATTACTATGTAGAACCGGTATCATCACTGCACTCTTAAAGAGGTTTCTATGACATTCTTAATGATATGGTGTAACTGATTATCATACTCAATTCACAATAATGGTTTATTTCATGAATATTAATGTGAACCCTTTTAATTTTCTGGAGTCGACCTCCGAATTTAATGTATTCATTCTACAGCATTAGTCACTGGTGCCATGACACTGTTATTTCTAGTTCTAATTGTAGAATATTTAAAATACTCAGCAGTGTGTTACCCCATTTTATAAATCCACCGATAGAAGTTTCATTCTTTCTGAAAGTGTCTCACAGCAACCAATTATTTGGAATAAATTGCTACAGTTAAACCAAGAATTACAGGGACACTTAAAATAGCTTCATAAAGTGATAGAAGACTTCCACGGCTCATGGATTCCTAATTTCTTCACTCTTTTGTGTTTTAGTTCACTATATTATTGTTATATTTATCAATGATGTTACTGTGGAGGCTCTCAAAAAGAGGGAGACATTAGCTAAATAAACATTGATTGCCTATATGATACAATTTTCTCTGTTTTTCACATTGTAACACAGTCCTGATTTTGCACATACACCCCACATTTTCTTTGAACTACTAACAAAGGTGAGGATGAACAAAGTTTATTTCTAGATGACTAGATATAAATAAACTACAAAAGGTACTATGTTTCAGAGTCACCACACAAAGGAGGGAAAGCTAATATAAACTGTGAACAGACCAATTATTATTATATATAATAAATGTGCACCCTCTGAAAACATTATTTTGAGTTCCAGATTTAATGCCAATATCCAGGCTTTAGCTTTGACAGAATGCTGACTGAGTTACAATCTAAAGGCAGTACCAGCCACAAAATTTGGTACCCCACAGAACTGGTGTCGAAATTGTATTAATGGCTGATCTATAGTCTCATTTATCTTATGGACCCAGACCACTGCACCATTTAGTGACTGAGGCAGTACTTTATCACTGAACATTGTAATTGCTGAAGGAAAATACTGTCTACCTTTCCCAGAGAAAAAAATGCTTTATTGCTATACCAGAGCAAGCGCTGATGCTATCACAGCCTTGTACTGCGGTTTCCAAGTTAGATGCACATCAAATATTACTATGATTGACCTAATGTTACTATGACTGACCCCTGCTTCTTCTTCACTGTGAGGCAGATTTTTCTGCCAAAATGCTGGTCTCCACTGACCGAGCAGCCTCTTAGTAGCATATTTTAATAATAGAACTATAACGTTCCACACGTCCCACCCAGTGATAGAAAAGTTTTTGCCCACGCCAGAGATTTATTGTTGCTAAGCAGGAGCACTCTTATAAATCCCTTTGGAAATGGCACTCGACATAAAGTAAAGTTCAAACAAGAATGTTGACTTTATTGAACAGGCACAGTTGGGTTAGGAATAGCTAGGGGATGAGAAACTGAGGTGAATTTTATTGTTTATACAAATTATAATAATATTTTGAATAGGCAACAGAATATAGTTGAAGCTTATTATCTTAGAGATACAGTTCTTAACTGTGAGTGTTTTGTCTCAGAGACTTCTTTCAGCAACAAGGCATCTTAGGTGGAGGACAGACTGGCAGAATGAAGCACAAGTGAAGCGGGGCAAAAAGACCTGGGCCAAGTTGTTGCAGGGCTTTCCAGTCACATTGCGTAGACTGATGTGGGACCATACCGGGGAGGAGGTGGAATGGAGCATTCACATTGCAGGGCAGCCCCTGGTGGCAGTGCCATGGTTGCCTGCAGCTTTGGTCCATTTGCCGACCTGCACATAGTCGCATGGGTGCATAGGGTCCCATGGCTGGGAGTTTTAGCTCAAGTGCACAGCCCACATGGGTGGTTGTGCGCATCCCTGCTGGATCAGCACGTTCACATTCCTGGCGCAGCTTGACTTTGACTTATTTGCGTCCACACTTCCAGGAAGCGGGATCAACGTGCACCCAGACGGCTTGACACCGGTTTCACCAGGTACCTTTTTAAAGCAGGATGAAAACACTTCAGGACAGGGTGAGTACAACATGGCAATGCCAGACAGCTGTGGCTGTGTGAACTGGCCCTCTTAATCCACTTGCGAAATGTGCCTATATTGGGCCAAACTGCCAGTTTGAACTTGGCCTTTATAAAATCTCATATAACTATCTGAGTTTCCTGGAAGTTGTCTTGGAGATTTCTTTCCACAACAATTACCTTAATAAAGTTTCATATAACTATCTGAGTTTCTTCTTGTATTGAAATACTTCCCTTGTGGAATTACAACTTTCCCTTTTACTTTTGAAGTGTCTAAGACCATTTCCCTTTTCACACAAACCAGGGGTCCCTTCTGAGTTGAACCCACTGAATAACTGGCTAAGAAATATCCTCCTCTTTCTAGGAGTGATAATCCTTTTCTGTTCGGCTAGGCTGGCAATTTCACTCTACTGTCCAGTCTCTTCTGTCAAACCTAAACCCCAGGTCTGGAGAAGGTGAATAAATGGAATTCAGCTAAGGTTGGCACTTACACTTTTAAGTTCTAATTTCTGAACTTTTCTTCAAATGTGTTGGTTCACAGTAAGGGCAAGGAATTGTGTCCCTTCACTTCCCAAGTGAACTTGTCTATTTTCCTCAGACCAACACACACATTCCTCCTGACTGGCAACTGCCAAGCCAAAGGACAACTGACTCTGACAAGATTGACAACATTTTGAAAGCTATCCTCACCTGGCGCTGACCAGTTGGAGAGAAGGGGGGTGTCAATCAAACTGTGCTTTACAATGAGGCATTAACCCCTAGTTTCCCAGGTCTCTGAATTTGATGCCCTAAGCATCCTGCTTTTTGAGGTCAGTTCGTCACAGTTACCCCTAGAAATATCTACTTCATTACCATCTAGCATCCATTTATAACTTAGAACTCTTCTCTCTTTTGTAAAGACCAATCACTTTGACTTTACAGAGTTGATTGTTAGGCCTTGTTCTCGACAGTAGTTAGAGAAGGATTGTATTAGTCTCTGTAGACCAACAGGAGATTGTGATATTAAAATTGCATAATTGGTGTATAATAAAATAAGTATTTTTAAAGCCCCAAGATTTGGCAGGTGGAATTGATCTTGTTTAAGAGTGGGTGCTAAATCATTTAGGAACAGGATAAAGAGTAGTGGAGCAATCAGGCATCCTTGCTTAATTCCAGATTTCAAGATAAATTTTCTTGTTAATTGCCCTTCTGGCCAACATTTGACCTGGGCTGTTGGGTTATCATACAAAGACTGTATCAGCCACAGCAACCTATGATAGGTTGTGGTTTTCCTAAATTCTTAACATAGACATGCTTTGGGAACTGAATCAAATTCAGATTTCAAATCCACGTAGGCCATGCATAAATTTTTCTTTAGCATAGTGAATATACTTTTATGCCAAGTGGTTTAAAATAATAGAGTGATCAATGGCTGAAGCTCCCTGAGGGAGACAGTCTGTGGCACATTGCCCTCAGTCAACTGCTGGGGAGCTCCCGTGGAGTCACCAAATTTCCGGGTCTTTAAAGGTGGTTCCAGAGTCGCCTGGATCCCAGTGAGCTTTCCCAGAGGGGGGCTCATTGCAGGGGAATTGATCTGAGGGCCTTCACACATGGCGGTGCACAAGGAGACTCCAGATTGTCCTGAAACAAGGACTCATGAGAGATCACTCTTTCGCAGCCATTGAGCGAAAAGACATGAATGACTGACTTTAAAGAGAGCAATTTTGAACCTCATTCTCAACACCAATGACGATATTAATTGTGAGTACTTATTGATGCAACATCGAAGAAATTTAATGATTATTTGGAAAAAACCCTTTACATTTAAAAAAGGACAAAGAAAGGAAGGTTGGATCCCCCCCCTTGCTAAGCGGCTACTAAGAGACAACAAAGAATTGCTCTGCTAAAGCTTGGGGCTAAAAGAGACTGCTGTTTGATCTTTTAGTATTGCTTTGCTTGGGAATATAAACTTGAATAAACAAATTTCCAGTTTTCGGACTCAAATAACAGAGCGGATTTATACATAAACTTGGATTAACAGTTTCCCATAATACCAGTCTCCTTGTTGGAGCTTTGAAGTCTATTCTGCGCAGACTCCACTGTGTTATTGCAAAACAGTAAAGCAGTTGGCTTTTGTTGAAAGTTTCTGTGTTGTTAAATATGTCTGCTGCACAACTATGTTTCGGGATTGTCGTCACCATTGAGAAACATTGACAACTAATTGTAGAGATTGGTGGTTTACTGGACTCAGCTGGCTTTTGTTATTATAGTAAAATGGATAAACAAGTTATATGTAAAGCAATGTCGGAGGATACTTGTAAGAAAAAACCTGTAGCTACTACCTTAGCCCAGATGTCTGTGGAGGGATTTAAAACCTTAATTTTTGACATGGTTACTTCAGCTGTGCAAAAAGCTTTTGAAGCTATACTGGATAAAAAAGAAAACAAGCCAACACAAGTGACAAGTATAATAAAGAAGCAGCAACCTCCAACTTTCCAAGATATTGACCAAAACCCCAGGCAAGAGGATGTATTTCATGGAACAACCCCTACACTGAAAGAAGAAGAAAAGTTTTTTTTGTAGAGTATTTCTATAGGCTTGCAAAAAGGCAAATAAGTGGGGAAAGCATCAAAGTCCAGAAGGGGAAAACACTCCAGAAAGAAGATGTAAAGGAAGTTATGGAATTTTTAACCTATTCAAGAATTGGATACAGATGATGATGATGAAGAAGAAGAAGAAGAAGAAGAAGGAGAGATTGGATTTATATCCTATCTTTCACTCACTTGGAGACTCAGAGCAGTTTACAAACTCCTTTCCCTTCCCCTCCCCACAACAGACACCCTGTGAGGTAGGTGGGGCTGAGAGAGAACTGAGACAACTATCCTTGAGAAAACAGGTGGTACAGAGCTATGGCTTGCCCAAGGTCATCCAGCAGGTACAAGTGGAAGAGTGGGGAATCAAACCCAGTTCTCCCAGATTAGAGTCCATGCACTTAACAACTACACCAAACTGGCTCTCAGTTGGAGGGACCTACAAGCATGCTTTTCTGTGTACAAAAATAAATGACATAGAATTGCAGCATTTGTGAAAAGAAGGTCCCAGAAGAAGAAAAAGAGACTTAAATCTTTATAAATCAATTATGGACGGGAAGCATCTTTGAGGGATTATTGATTTAAACTAGCCAATATGGAATCTGCTCTCATTTAATGGTAAATGTATACAGTTTAAGATAAGTTTAAGAATTACACAAGTAAAATTATCAGAATAATGTTTTAAAAAATACATGAGAGCCAGTTTGGTGTAGTAGTTAAGTGCACGGACACTAATCTGGGAGAACCGGGTTTGATTCCCCACTCCTCCACTTGCACCTGGGCTGGATGACCTTGTGCAAGCCATAGCTCTGTACCAGCTGTTCTCTCAAGGACAGCTTGGGAAAGAGCTCTCTCAGCCCCACCTACCTTTCAGGGTGTCTGTTGTGGGGAGGGGAAGGGAAAGGAGTTTGTAAGCCGCTCTGGGACTCCAAGTGAGTGAAGGGCGGGGTATAAATCCAATCTCTTCTTCTTCTTCTTCTTCTTCTTCTAAATGTTAATGGAAATTCAAGTTTTGCTTAAATCTTAAATAAGACTGGACCTGGGAATGGTTTTTATGGAGCAGTTGATTAAGATTGGTCTATATTGATATTTATTCCATATTCACACAAATCATTAACCATTAATTTTGCTTAGTGGAAAGTTTTAAGTAAAATGCTACAGAAATTTATACATGTAATTATATGTTTGTAAAAATCTATTTCTAAATGGTACACAGGAAAAAAATGATGGAACATGTAGTACTTTTTAATGATTTTTGTTTTAAATCAGCTAATATGAATTAAGTATTAAGTATTTATGTATTTAGTGGAAGGCAAACCTAAAAACTATTAGAAGATGGACTAACTGTTTTTGTATAACTGAGTAAGATTGATTATTTGGGAACCTTTTATATTCCCAGAAATTACAAACTGTATTTAGTGGAAAGCTCTAAGTAGAATGCTGTATAAAAATATAAGATATGCTTTAAGGTAATATATAGAAAAACCTGGTTGGAATGCTTAGATTGCACTAAACAGTAAAAACTATGTAATATTAAAATAAGAGGTTGCAAATATTTTAGTTAGTTATATGGTAGACAGATAGAAATTGAAACTGAAGAACTTATGTAAGAGGTAACTAAAGAGATATAATTTGGCAATGAACTCTCTCTGTGTATATGTTTGTCCTTTTTGTGTTTGTCTCTCTTTCAAAATTAATAAAAACTTTATTTTAAAAAAAATGGCTGAAGCTCCCCGTCTGAATCCTGCTTGCTCCATTCCCAGAACTGATTCTGCATATACCCCTCAATTAGCTTACAATATAGGTAAGGTGCATATAATTTACTAATCATTGGTAACTGGCTAATTGGCCAGTAATTATTTGGATCTGTTCATTCACCTTTCTTAAATATAGGAACAATAAGAGCATGTTTCCAATGTTCCGGGATTTTACCTATCAAGTTGATTCTGGTGAATAGAGGTGCTAATAAAGTACTCCACAATTGTGGCTTGTTCTTGAATATTTCAACTGGTATTAAGTCTATCCCTGGAGCTTTGCTTAGTTTCAAGCATCTTATCAAGATTTATACTTCTCTGGATGACACCAGTGGCCATTTAGGTATGCTATGTTCCTCTTCTATAACAACCCCAGAATCAGCTACATTTTTGCTAAATGTACTGCTAAAATAAGTTTCTTATATGTCAGCTGAGATAGCAGAGTTCAATAGGACACATATATTGAGACCATCTGATACAAGTTCCCAAAAGACTCTGGTATCATTGTTCTTAAAGGCCTCAATTATTGACTTCTATAGTTTTTTTCAAGCCCAGCAACCTTATCAAAGTGGTATGATCATTTGTCTAGCGAAAAATTCTGTGACGCTGCTGAATGCCCCTTCTAATATTTCTATACTTTTTACCAATCCACTGTTTCCTCTTAATCAAGTTATTGGAGTTAGAAGCACACTGGAAAGTACAAGCAGGTAAAAACATCTCCAGTATCTCTGTGAGGCCCTGTAGCTGTGTATATCAATGGAATTAGATGCATTGTTCTGAATCTATGATTTGTCTAAAATGTAGTGTCGATGCAGCTGTCCATTTTAAGTGCTTAAGTGTGTTCCATTCCTGGGCAAGTTCTAAATCACTGCATTCTCTCAAATGGCCATAGCATGGGATTTCAATGGCAAGACAGAGTGGGGGATGATCACTATCCTGGAAATCATCAGCCATCAAACTTTCAACACAATCTAACATAGATGGTGACACCACAAAATAATCTATTATACTCTTTCCTTGTGACCTTATGTATGTAAAGTCTCCTGCTGGATCTTTCCAGTCCTACCATTCAAGATTACCAGACACTTATTTTCTACTAATGCCATCAGGGTATACACCAGCTTTGTTAATAATCTGATCTCTAAATCTCTGGTTGAAAAAAAGTATTAAATTTCTCCCATGCCCTCTCTTCTAGAGAAGATGAAGCCAATGGGGGGAGCTATACACCACAATGCAGGCCTCACGAGCGAATATCTTGACAAAAAATGGAACAATCCCCCCTCTATTATTATAAAATTCAGATTCTTCTTCTTCAACTTTTCTGTGGTATCTACCTTGTGAGGTTTAGTTTTAAGAGTTACTTTATCAGAACAGAATTGTCCCCTTTTCTTACCTTCATCTTGTATTTCTTTTTTATGCCCTTTTGTGATACCCACTAAGATCTATTGTGATTTTTGTAATCTGTTAACATTATTTTGCTCTATTGCTGGCAGTGCTCCAAAAGAAGTTAATAGTCTTGATTCTGCTACATCTGTTTGCAGATTACTCAGGGGATTAGCCTCACATGCCTTAGAGGAATCGAGATCAGTGGGAGGATCAACAAGAGATGATGCTGCTGTATTAATTTTTCTGTATATATTTTTCTACAATTTCCATAGGGAGTGTAGTAAGATTGATTAAATCCTCTTGCACCTTCATGGAGTTTTGTCTTTTGCCTATAAGATTTTGAGAAGCTGAATATCTTGAACGTGGCTTTTTAAAATAATAATAATAATAATAAGGAGTCAATGGAGTTCTCTCAATATTTCTAAATCATTTTCATACAATAACACCATATTCCCTTAACCAATCTTGTCTTGCCAGAATTAAAGATGGAATTCTAGGGCTATGAGAAAGTTTTGTCTTTTGCCTATAAGAACTCATTTAACAACTCTAGAAGGACCTGTAATTCTGTTAAAATAGTGCAGGTCAATTGCTGTAGGATGTCTACTTAACAGCTCACCTAGATGTCTTTTAACCATCCATTTACTATCCCATTTGATAGTGCACCCTTGAAAGGGATGGATATTCAATACCACACTACAAGGATCTGGAACAAAGCGATTAATCTCCCTTGGCCTTTATACACTATGTTTTCCAGCACTGATTGATACAGGGTTCCTTTGCTCTTCCCTTTCCTGAGTTCTAATACCTTCTGACTTATTACCCTCCATTAGAATACTCAAAATATGAGAAGTCAGAAGATCTAGTTTCTCATAGCTCTTTGGGGGGAGTCTCAACAACTATATTTACATGTGTAGCCAGCAAATGATGCTGGTCTATTAACTTAAATGAGAGGATGCACTATATTGAGGTGGAAAAAGAAATGAGGGATGCAATTAAGGCAAAAAAAGTTGTGAGAATAGGTTACCTGAACTGCCCTCACATGAACTATGTAAATGTATGTTCAAGTCATATCATAGAGGTAAAGTTTTTGGATATCACAACTGACTGTGCTTCAGACCTGTTGGTCATGGAGCCAGCTACAGAGGAAATGACTCCTTTTTCTGAGCAGAACTTGAAACCTGGTACAAGTTGAAGCACAGATTGGGAATGGTGACTACAGCTGCAATTGCACACACTAAATAATCCACTTTCAGTCCACTTTCAATGCACTTTTCAACCGGATTTTGCCAGTTCACACAGTAAAACCTAGTTGGAAAGTGCACTGAAAGTGGATTGAAAGTGGAGTCTTCAGTGTATGTGATCAAAGAATGTCAGAAGGACTAAACTCGTTTCCATCTCACATCAGCTAAGCTACATATGTGTAGTTGTAGTGCAGTCTGTTTGATCAGAGCCACACAGTATATAGCAACTTATGTGACAGTTTTTAGCTTTTCTACAAAACACAGCATCAGAGAAATTTATAGACAATGGGTCAAATAACTGCTATTTGCCCTGATAGCTAAAATGAACTCCTCCATAAAAGTTCCCCTGACCTGGATGGCTCGGTCTAGCCTGGCCTCATCCTATCTTGGAAGCTAAGGAGGGTTGGCCCTGGTTAACATTTGGATTGGAGACCACCAAGGAAGTCCAGGGTTGCTATGCAGAGGCAGGCATTGGAAAACCACCTCTGTTTGTTTCTTGCCTTGAAAGCCCTACAGGGTTGCCATAAGTCAGCTGTGACTTTATGGCCCTTTACACACATTTACCAGTAATTCCAGATACTTTGGACAAACTGCAACTGAGCTTGATCTGCTGCTGAGCGTTACAGATAAATGCCTGGTCACTCTTGGCAAGAGAACATCAGCTGGACTAGACGAGCCATTGTCAAACCCAGCAAGACTTCCCCATTTTCTTAGAAAGGATTCTCTTTCAAATCTTTGTCAAGATCAGCAGCTTATTCTCATTTTGTATGACACACTTCAGGCCAAAGTAAAGAAACCATTTCCCTCTAAACAAGACAGATTAGAAGCGTGCCTCACAAATTAATAAGATTTCAGCTGTTCATTTACTAGTGGCTGCAAAATAGTGTAATAAGAGAAGATAAAGTGCCAATCTTTGACCATAGTGCATTCAAGGGGCCTTGAAGGAAATCTAGAATGACGAGCCTACTTAAAGTGCAGGCTGAGGATAGTTTTTCGTCAAATTTGCAATAAACAGAAAAATAAAAAGAGAGTCCCATTCTGCCATCCCTATTTTGGAAAAAAAATGTGAATATTGAACCCAGTGGCTGAAAATACTATTTGTGACCTTTGCAAAAGATTAAGTGGGACATTTTGGAGAACAGGAAAGATACAGAAATTTCAGGTGAAATGAGTGAAACATAATTATGTCAATCATGTCTGACAAAATCCCATGCTTCTCGGCATGCTTGGATAGCTTATTGTTTGTCAAATACCAGTCCTGGCTCTGTCATCACTACATGTTGCCAGCATGTCACTATATATATATAATGTAAGTTACCCCACAGATGTTACCCTTTATAGAACCATCCTTGCTGTAAAAAATAAATCTGGCATAGGAGGAAAGAGATGAAATGTTCCTTTGTAAACAACCATCCCTCCCCTGCAGTTTCCTTTTATGTTCATAAAAAGAGCATTTGGAATGCAAACATCTGACAAAATGAGCTTTGACTTGTGAAAGCTTATATGCCAAAAATCTTGTTGATCTCTAAGGTACTACTGGATTCGAGTCTCACTGGAAAACCAAGATGTCAACACCCATGCATTGCTTGCACGTATCTGTTTTCACCTCCGTTGAAACTGCAAAATGTTGGCTATCTTGTGGTATACATGATGCGTACAGCCCCCAGATAACCACTGTAAGCCCTGAAATCCTGCTATAATTCTATCTTCCAGTTTGAAAAAGAGCAAACTGCTGGTATTGAGTCAAAAATGCAAGAGCACAGATATGCATTTGTGCCAAATACTGTATAGCAAAATTCTTATCTTGCAGACGGTATATTTATATTGAGTAGACCATAGGAGTCAACTATGGGAGGGCTTGAGGGCTCGAGCCACCCCCAAAATTTCCCAGGGGGGACTGAGCCCCCCCTGGGAAAATGGTGTGCCCTCCGCCACGCCTCCCTCGGCCCTTCCTAGGGCCACTGCCACTGCCATCTCTCTCCCCCCTGCCGCCTGGCCACTCCAACCCTCCCTCCGTCCATCCAGGGGCCAGCTAAGCAAATGCCCAGCTGGCCCCTGGACGGACGGAGGGATGGAAGCAGGAGTGGTCAGGCAGGGGGAGGGGGAGGCGGCGGGGACATGGTCCCGGCAGGTGCACGCGCAAAGCGCACATGCATGGAAGAGCCCCCCCGGGAGTTTTTAAACTCTACACCCCTGGAGTAGACACTTGATGTTGTGTCATTTTAACTCTTACAAGGTGCTCATTGAGTTCTGTAAAGGTTGTTATGGTTTTGTTGATTATTGATGTTTGTTGTTGTACTGGTTATTTTTGAAAATGTATGTTTCGTATTAATCGTAACAAAATCATTTTTTAAAAAAAATGCAAGAGCAGGGCATGAAAGCTCAACAACTGAAAACAGTACCTACATATCATTTGGCAAGAGGTTCCTAAACCTTCCACACTATATCTACACTCACATAATATTTCCAAAGGACAAAAACATGATGTAGGCCTGCACTGAAATGATGGAGACAGATGTTGCCGGCAGGCAGGTTATCATCTTAATCTGGTAACACAAACTCCATTTAGATTAAGCCCAATGCAAATGATCACAGATTGTATCAAAGGATGCTAGGCCAAAGAAGGAGTAGTCACCCTCTCTTTGAAAAGATAGAAGCCAGGCATTACTTGAATCTTTTCCTAGCTATGACCACAATTGAAGGGTTACACACCAAGCAGAAACAAACACAGCAATCCTTCCATTGGCACTTAAGACTTAAAGGCACTTAAATCTTTGGAAGAGGAGTTGGTAATTTCCACCAGTTCTCCACTCCCCCATAAATCCCACACTTTGCCTCCTGTGCTTTTCACCCCTCATCAGGAATAAAATTTCAGGGGCCTCCTTGAGCAGCAATGGAAGAGGAAAGCAGGAAAGTTCTGCTCTTTGAAATCCATGGATAGCTGGATACACTCCATGATGTTGTGAAGATAAAGTAACCTCTCTGTACAATAAAACCACTGCATGTCAGTCTTTTAAAATGTGAATTTTGAAATACAGGAAGCTGATAGAAGACCAAAACCAGACAATGGAAGCTTAAAATGGGGATGAGGCCATGCATTAGATGTGAAAGGTTTTTAGACTAACTTTCTAGTTCAGAGGGGGGGAAATCGTTGTAACAGTCGTTCAGATTTTATTTCCCCCCCAAAAAAACAAAATACACACAGAGACATGAAATAACATTCAAGTAAATTATTAAAAGGACCAAAAACATAGTGAAGTAAAAGGAACTGGGATGCTTAAGGTGAACGTTAATGTGAATTTAAAGCAGCGTGAGACTGCTTATAACATTTAAAACCCTTCAGAAGGAGCACTTAGAGCTGTGATGAACAGGGGGGACAGCCAGCCCTGCTCTCTCGGCACCCTGACCTGCTGAACTAAAGCTGACAGCCAGTCAGTTACAAGCGTTCAGCTGTGCTTGTGCCTCAAATACAGAAGCCTTGAGTCTTAAGTGGAGTGACAGGCTGCTTTAACTTGGCTGTGCTTTGGCCCATTTTCTGTTACGAGCTATCAACATAATTCACCCTAGAGGCATTTTAAGGGAGTGCCTAATGCTTTGTGCGCGCTCTCTCTCTCTTTTCCTTTCCTTTCCTTTCCTTTCCTTTTTTTTTTTTTTTTGATGGCTGTTTGCTTCCCCTGCCCTACTACTGTGCAGAAGTCAGGGCAGATTATTTTAACTCGATAATCTGAACAGTGATCTAATAGGGGACAGCTGTGGCATCAGAGTCCCAAGGCTATTTACTGTCAATTAGAATGAAATCCCAAGCACACTCACTTGGGTCCTGCTTGCGACTCGTGCTCAAATGGCAGACAATGTTTCATGTAAACACAATCTCAAAGGAAACAAGAACGCATGCCTCCTCCCCTCCCCACTCAGCTGAGCCCAAAGATTAAGAACACACAAAAGCCTCAATGAATTAGCAAATGGTTCCAGAATAATGGTAATTGTTTCTCGTATCAAAAAGGTTCATTAAGACATTATGACAAAAGGTAACTAGAAAGAGCCAACAACGGGGGTGAAAAATCTCTCTGTTGTCAGTCCAGACAACATATTATATGTAACAAGCTATGAACAAAGCAGCCTTCTAAACAAACATCCCTCTGAAGTGTCTATTTTTCAAGCAAGTCATAAAGCATCCTGGAATGCAAAATGCCTTCAAATGTCTTACACTGAAAAGGTTACAGCCTCAGTTCTTTGCTCGCTGTAACAGGAGGGGGAGCAGGAACAAAATACAGCACAGTGTTTGAAGATGAACACTGCAGTTCTAAGCCAAGCTGCACTCCATTGAGTCCACTGCAGTCAAGGGGGTTAGACGAGAATAACTCTATTTAGGATTGCACTGTAAGAAGAGCACCTATGACAATGTGAATGCAAATATATCAGGAGGCCACCAACAGGATTCTCTGGGCCCGGCAAAATTAGTATTCCGTGTGTGTGTGTGCACACAGCACTTGTGTTCTGAGTGCTTGGCAAAATTTAACAGGACAAAAACAAATAATGGCAGAAGGGGACCAGTACATACCACACTGCTCACACTCCATCAGAGCCGCCCCACAATGTTCTGTTTTTAGAGAAGAGGCTGGCTGTGGCTCCATGGTAGACGACCTGCTTGGTTTGCAGACATCCCAGTTTCAATCCCTGGATCAAAGTAGTAGTGTGATGTGAAAGACTTCTACTGAAGCTCCAGTAGGGTTCAGAACACTGCCCTGGCAAATACCAGGAGATTTTGAGAGTGATGCCTGAGGAGGGTGAAGTTTAGGGATGATCTGGTGTTACTTCTGGACTGTAGGCTGCCTCCCCTAGTCTCTACGGTCTTTACCGTTGAGATGAAGGGAAATTCCTAGGGTGTCTCTATGTGAAGCCCTGAGCTGAATGACCCAGGCTAGCCCAATCTCATCAGATCTCGGTCAGTCATGGTTAGTATTTGGATAAGAAACCACAAAGGAAGTCCAGGGTTGCTAGTAAAAATCCTATGGGGTATAGGGTTGCCAGCCTCCAGGTGGGGCCTGGGGATCTCCTGCTTTTACAACTGATCTCCAGCTGGCAGAGATCAGCTCCCCTGGAGAAAATGGCTGCTTTGGAGGGTGGACTCTATGGCATTCTACCATGTGGAGGCCCCTCCCCTCCCCAAACCCCACCCTCTCCTGGCTCCACCCCCAAAGTCTCCAGGTATTTTCCCAATCAGACTTGGCAACCCTAATGGGGTAGCCATAAGTCAGCTGCAGCTTGATGTGTTAAGAGCCAGTTTGGTGTAGTGGTTAAGTGTGCAGACTCTAAGGAGAACCGGGTTTGATTCCCCACTCCTCCTCTCTCAGCCCCACCTGCCTCACAGAGTGTCTGTTGTGGGGAAGAGAAGGGAAAGGAGTTTGTAAGCCACTATGAGACTCCAAATGAAGGGCAGGGTATAAATCTAATCTCCTCCTCCTTGATGGCACTTTATGGCAATTCTGCACCTAGCATTTGCTCCACACTTTCTCAACTGGGAGGGGAAAGTGCAGCTCAAAACCACATTCAAATACCACAGGGCAACACTGTACTGACTGCAAAGTCACCCCAAAATGGCCATAAATATATGCGGAAGGTAGCATAAAATCTGATGATCAAAGAAAGTGAAAGTGCATTGCAATGCAGAGGGGAATTTCTATTCCAACATGGGTTTCGTAAAACAACAGAGGGAAAAGCCAATGCAGAATCACCCTATTTGAAGGCCATTTTTCCCTACTCCTTACTTTCTTAGAATAGGAAAGTAGGGATGGGATCAAGTAGTTTGCCACCCTGAGTGGGTATACGGGAGGCCTAGACTCTGGAGATCCTTTAGCAGACACAGGAGAAAATACTTCCCTTGTCGTGCCAATAATCTGATCCAGTATAAGAGAGCTTCATGTGTATGTTCATGTTTTTTCTTAAGGTCAGACAGTCACTGAGCAGGCATAGGACCCCCACAAGCCACAATTTCCTTGTTTGTTCTGTAACCTGTGTGCATCAACACAGAGAGACTAATACTAAAGTGACAGCTCTGTCCTAGAATTAATTTGTACCTAGTATAACATTTAAATACTATACACAGGCTGCGATCATACACACAATTAGCCCCGACATAAGTGCGAATCCTGGGTGGATTTAAAGTGCGCGATCAGACACGAACATCTGGGAAGTGTCCTGCAACTGGCAGCAACCCATGTTGCTCCACTGCAGAAGTGGAGTAAATAGGCACCGGGAAAAGTCTGGTAGCAAACGGGTTGCTACGGGCCACGGGCAGACTTTTCCCTGTCAGATTGCTCCAGCGTGCTCTCATGGCGTTGGGATGGTATGATCAGGCCATCCAAACTCCGTGCCATTGTTTCCCCCCCCTTCTCAGTAGGTGCATCATCACACACTTCATAGGGAGCCTTCAGGGCTGAGGTAAGAATCATTGATCCCTTGTTTAAGCGCATCAGAAACAAACGGCAAAAAAAGAGAGACTTACCCGTGCTTGCATCTGATCTCGCAGTGGTGGGCTGTGCCTGCAGCTTCAAGAGACTGTGTGATCATGCAACTGTGGGTCAACTTCCACTGGCAGAAATAGCTTCTCCTCTCCCTGCTTTATCTCGCGTGTGTGACCACAACCACATGTTCCCCTTACCAAGCACACACAGGGAGAAGTTTCTACAATATTTTTTTTAAAAAAACAGCTGAAAAGTAGCAGCAGCAGAAGTATATGTATATCCTGAAATCAAGCCAGCACTATGATAGACTGGGGGACCTCATAATAGTTTTTACTGTTTGGTCAGGGCCAAACTGAAAACTACATTTTTGGGTTGGATTCCTCAGACCCAACTCCCTTTCCCTGCAGTCAAACAGCAGCTGTGGGGAAAGGTTTGTTTAAGTCCCCAGGAGCCTGATTCAGCTCAGAACTGCAGTGTAAGGAGAGAAGAGATTCTGACCTTCAGTTCAGAGTGTGTTCTCTGGCCAAAACGTCCCCTATAGGGAGTTATTTGTATAACATTAGAGCTACAAGTCTGAGCACATGCAGCTCCAATGGTATGCAAATAACTTTATCCTGGGGTTATTTTGGCTCCAGAAAATCCCCTGAATGGAAAGCAAGAGCTTCTTCTCCCTTCATGCCATAAAGAGAATTGGGTACCTGGAGACTATAAAAATGCCTTTTCCCACAGCTGCCTTTCCCACACAGCTGTGTGCCTGCAAGAAAAGCAAATTGTGTCAAAGGCATCCCAATCCAACATGCCAAAAATGTAACATGTAGCATAGCCCTAAGCTTCCTTCATTGAGAAGTAGAACGGCAATAAAGGAAGACTTGCCTTCTAGCTGTATTCCAAAAAAGTGGGCAGTGACTCATAAGTATTTAAAGTGCTACGGGATTATTTGCTACTGCTACAGACAGACTAACACAGGTACCCATCTTGATCTATACCCTGGAAAGGAAAGCTCAAAATCAATATTTTAAACAGACAACATTACCCTGCCCCAAGTGAGACCACTACTCTATCTGGCTTGTTCATGTCTGTTCTGACTCACAGCAGAGTCAAGCAGAGAAGGGTCATATGAGACCCCAAGTTTCACAAAACGTGCTATCTTAAGATCTTTTAACTGGAGATGCCAGGGATTGACCTTTTTGGGAAACAATGCATGTCCCACAGCTCCTTTATAGTGTTGTGCTTGTCTATACACACCAAGATCCAGCTTTTTTCATTTTGCTTGTATTTTGCTATTCTTGTATTCAGGCTGCTGCTTAATGAGGCCATTGCAAACTTTTGTTTTACTTCGTTTCTCTCACATTTTAATTTCATTTCTTTGATGATGTGGGCTGCTTTTATGCTTTTTAGACATCTCAAATTACATTCAAATGAAGTAGTAAGATTCATATGGGGGGAGCCCAAGTTGTCCATAGACTGTACACACTGCCGACCTAATAAGCGGAATATTCTTCAAGCACCATCAGTGGTCTGGCTACCAGATAAAAATAAAATTAAAAGCTGTAATGTTTTAAAATTCAGTACAAAGCCTCCCTAATCTTCTCTCTTTTCTTTCATTGCAAGTTAATTGGTGCAGGTGCACATAATTGCCCTACTTATGTATCAACCAAACAGCTATTAAAGTTATAGATGTCTGAAGATTAACTCCAGATCTCCAAAGTTGTTCTCTTTGTTATTTTTACAAACAATATGAACAAGTCAGGAAAATGACTACAAAGCAGCATTTCCAAGCTCTATCGATCTAAAGCATATGCATGGAAACTGTACACATAAACCCATACAGACCATACATAATATTCCCCTGCTGTAAAGAATGCTTATAATAATGCATTCTACACACATTCAACTGTATGTGAATGCATTGTGTGTGTTTCTTATCTGTTATGACTGAATAGGTTCAAACACGTCAAACTGGAAGTAGCCAACAGTTTTTAAAGACAGTTGAAAGTGCGAAGACAAAGGCCTCATTATTCATGCTATATAGAGTCCTTTATTTTGTTCTTCTGTTGCCTCTAGCTCAAAAGGTTTTGCAAGTTTTTAAAGCACAACAGTAAACTGTAAAATCTGTTTACTGCGGATGAGTCTGGGATGGAAGTACAACAATGGTTCTTTCATGCCTACTTCAACTCTCCAAAATAACTGTCCTTCATCTTTAGTCTACACAACACAACAATATATTTCTAAAATTATCTTAAGGACACAGCCCCTCCCCATGAGGTTCAAGACAGTGTATAAAGCTCTGATTCTACGATTCCTTCCCTGGGAGTAAGCCCACTGCATAGAATGCAGTTTAGGTACTAGCTTAGGACTGCTCCCCAGGAGACATACAACAAACACTCTGTGAGAGAGGTTAGGCTGAGAATGTGTGACTGGCCCAAAGTCACCCAGGAAACATGCATGGTTGAGTGGGTATTCAAACCTGGGTCTCCCGGATCCTAGCCTGAGACTATAACCATTACATCATGCTGGATCTCTCTATCTGTGTGCTTTGTATTGCCAAGTATGATCCAAACATATTGGGCAATGGTGAGTGGAGGTGTCCAGAGGAAAGCTTTCATTCCTTCAACAGACTTAGCTCCCCCCCAAATATCACTCCCTAATTTAGAATGTGGATAGATCTTGCTGTTAATTTTTTCTCCCCAAAGCAAAGCAAAGGGGGTTAGCTCTCCAAGAAAAGTTGAACAATATCCTAGTTCCGTATTTTAGCAAAACCACACCTTGCTAAGATTAACTTCTCTTTTCTCCAACAGTACTTAATAACCATAACGGCTATTCCTACTTGTATCTGATGAAGGGGGCTTTGAGTCTCAAAAGCTGATACCCTGAACATCTTGTTGGTCTCTTAAGGTGCTACTGGACTTGAATCTTACTGTTCTCTATGGTGCTACTGGACACTTCTACTCCAAACCAACACAGCTGCCCTCCTGAAATAAACCTCCATTCTATCCCTTCTCTTTATGTGAATATGTCTTCAAAGCTTTGAGAAGTACCATCCCTTGACATCCGCTGCTCTCCTAGCCATGCCAAAAAGCAATGGAACTTTAAACCCACATTATATGTTCACGTATGTGCTGTTTACGAAACAACACAACTTAAACATAAATATACAGATCAGTTCCCATCAACCTGCTGGGTTTCTTCTTCCTTTGTTCCTGCAGGCATTATTAGTATACTGCACTGTCTTGCATTCTTAAAAAGCCTAATCTGTTACATATTGAAAGGTATAGATAGTCATAAATTCTCCCCCTCTTTTTATTTAACTTGGGAGGCTGAAGACAAACCTTAGCTTTCACAAACCTTAGCTTTCAACCTTGGGGCAGTTAATCATAAACAATTCCATATGACTGTTCACATTTACTACTTCAATATCAATATGTATATAGATTTTGTAATCCGTGCTGTAACTCATACACATATTCTGTCTTTTCATATAAATGAACACTAATGCACTTTTGCTCTGGGTCAGCAAAATTCCTTATAAATGATGGATAAAACATTAACTCTGTTTCAACTACCCGGTTCTAATTTGCAACTGAAAAAGTAGCAAGTGCAGGGTCATGCAAAGTGTTAGGATAAACTGGGCAACCTGGGAGAATTAGCATGTGGGAAAGGGGAGAAATTAAACCATTGCTGAGAATTTAACTGAAAGGCTTTGGTCATTTGAAACACACTCTATAATTTTACTTGCAATTTTTGAGATATAAGAACATTAGAAGAGCCATGCTGGATCAGGTCAAAGGCCCATCTGCTGCAGAATTCTGTTCACACAGTGGCCAACCAGCTATATCTAGGCTGAGGACAGACTGGCAATCTAAAGCGGGGCAGGCACGCTTCGCAAACGGAGGAAAGGAGCATGTTCAGACATGCGCATCTGTCTGTCGGCTCCGTTGCGTACTTACCCGTTTCCCAGTCGCCTTCCTTCCGCTTTACCCGGACACCGGTTTTTCCCGGTGTTCAGGGGCCTTCCTCCGCATGCCTCCCGCTTCCAAACAGTATGAACTGGAAGAAGCGGGAGGCATCCGGAGGAAGTGTGAACGCACCGGCAAAAAGTTTTGCGCATGTGCGCATGTGCGCATGTGCGCACATGCGAAAAACATCAAAGGAAAACAAAAAAAAAGTGCAGCAGCACGCGCGAGCTGCGCGAGCTGCGCGCGCTGGCTATGCGGCAGTCTGAACTCTCCGTGGCAGTCTGAATGCTCTGTATCGCCGCTGATCCGCATTGCTCTGGCCAGTGTGAACGGCCAGCTCCGTGGGTTTTTCTCCCCGCTCCAGTTCCCACCGCTTTGCCTCCGCTTCAGATTGCCAGTCTGTCCTCAGCCCTAGAAAGCCCACAGACAGGAAGAATGAAACAGCATCATCCTAGCTGTGCTCCCCAGCAACTGTTTTAAAGAGGTGTAGTGGAGAAGACTCTTGAGAGTCCCCTGGACTGTAAGGAGATCAAATCAGTCAATCCTAAAAGAAATCAACCCTGACTGTTCCCTGGAAGGCCAGATGCTAAAGCTGAAGCTCAAATACTTTGGCCACCAAATGAGAAGGGAGCACTCACTGGAGAAGACCCTGATGCTGGGGAAGACTGAAGGTCAAAGAAAGGACTGGCAAAAGATGAGATGGTTAGACAGTGTTATCGATGCGACAAACATGGAGTTGAGCAGGCTTCAGAGGGCAGTGGAAAATAGGAGGGCCTGGCGTGATGTGGTCCATGGGGTTGCAAAGAGTCGGACTCAACTGTGAGTCTGAACAACAACAACAAAATCCTCTGGTACTGGAGAAAGTAGATAACTGACATGATTAGTAGCCATTGATAGCTGAGTCCTCCATGAATTTGTCCATTCTGCCTTTAAAACTTTCCAAGATGGCAGCCATGACCACACCCTGTGACAGCAAATCCCACAAATTAACTATATGCTGTGTGAAGAAATACTTCCTTTCGTCTGCCTTGAATCTCCCACTCTTCAGCTTCAGTGGATAATCTCAGGTTCTAGTACTATAAGAGAGGCAGAAAAGTTTCTCCCTCTCTACCCTTTCTACGCTATGCATATTTTAATAAACTTTTATCATGTCTCCACTTACTTGCCTTTTTTTCTAGGCTAAACAGCTCTAAGCATTTTAAGCAATCCTCATAGTGCAACTGCTCTTGCCCCTTGATCATTTTGGTTGCTCTCTTCTGCACCTCTTCAAGATCAACAATATCCTTTTTCAAGTGTGGTGAACAGAACTGTACACAATATTCCAAGTGCAGTTTCTCCATAAATTTGTATAAGGGCAATATAATAGCAGCAGTTTTATTCTCTATTCCTGTTATAATCATGGCCAGCATGGAATATGCCTTTTTCACTGCAGCTACACACTGGGTCAACATTTTCATCAAGCTATTCACTACCACCCCAAGATCCTTTCTTTGGTTCATAGCTACCAGCTCAGATCCCATCAGTGTATATGTGAAGTTGGGATGCATCACTTTAAACTTGCTCACAATGAATTCCATTGGCCATTTTAATGGCACCCCTCCCCCCAGTTTCAAGAGATCCTTTTGGAGATCTTTGCAATCCATTTTGTCTTAACCACCTTAAATAATTTGATGTCATCTGTAAACTTGGCCACCACTAACTCCAGGTCATTATGAACTAGTAGAAAATACCAGTCCCAATACAGATTCCTGAGAGACCCCACTGCTCACATCCCTCCATTGTGAGAACTGACCACTTACTCCTCCTCTCTGCTTCCTGTTTTTTTTAGCCAATTTCCAATCCATAAAATGATTTGTCCTCTTATTCCATGACTCTGAAGTTTTCTCAGAAGTCTTTGGAGAGGGAGTTTGTCAAAAGCCTTTTGGAAATCCAAATAAACAATGTCTACTGGCTCATTTTTGCCCACATGTTTACAAACACAGAACTCTAAAATGTTAGTGACTGAAAGAAGCCATGTTGGTTTTGATTCAGCAGAGCTTGTCCTTCTATATGCTTGAAAATTTTATCTTTAATAATGCTTTCCATCAACTTGCCTGGAACTAACCAGCCTGTAATTTCTCTGATCCCACTGAATCCTTTCAAAAAAATTTCATTGGCCACTCTCCAGTTCTCCTATACAGAGACTGATCTTAGGGGCATGCATATCTTGTTTAGAAGGTCTGCATTTTCACATTTGATTATTTGAGCTGTATGATGGTGATTAGTTATTTTGCAAATTTGTCTATGAGTTCTACAATTCTTCCCCTGTCACCACTATTTGCCTAAGCTCCACATCCTTCCCTCTGGAAAACATCCACTCAGGAACAGATATTTGACATACCTTCAGGAGTGAAGACAGATGAGAAGAATTCTTTTAGCTTCTCAGCACTTGCCTTATTGTCCTTATTGTCCTCTTAATCCCATTGTCATCCAAGGGTCCAACTGCTTCCCTAGCCTATTTCCTGTTCCTAATGTATTTAAAGACTTCTTGTTGTTTTTTACGCTTTTAGTGATACATTCCTCACAATCCATTTTTGAATCCCTAATTGTTTGCATTTTCTTTGTGCAAGTTTGTGTTAGTTTTTATTTGTCTTGTTTGGGTAGCCTTCCTGTTTCTGAAGGAAGCCTTTTTCACTCTAATACCTTCCCTCACCCTACTTGCTAGGCACGCTGATGACCTCTTAGACTTTGTACTACCTTTCCTGGTCTGTGGTCTACATTCTAACTGAGCCTCTAGTATTGAAGTTTTAAGTAACCCCAGCCCTTTTCAATAGATTTGACCCACTTGACCTTTTCTTTCAACTTCTTTTTTACTAGATTTCTCATCTTGGAGAAGCTTTCTCTTTTGAAGTCAAATACAACTGGGTTGGAGTTCCCTGGCACTTTCTCACATGCATGTAAATTAAATTTTATGCCATTATGAGCTTGGTTTCCAGTGGGTTCAACCACCTCCACACTTTGCACTAGGACCTAGGTCATAAGCTGTGAGTGGTGGTCCAGATTGCTGGTCATATGTAGTTGATACAAAAATCCAAGTAGCTCCAAAGAGGGGCAATTAACTCCCTCTGGGGCTGCAATCCCAAGCCAAATTGCTCCCCCACAGAGTTTTTGTCTAGGTGTTAGGCACTTTCTCACTGGACATAAAGTCTACTTAGGACACACCCTGCAGCTGCTGTGGGACTGCAGGGAAAGCAAATCAGTTCCAGGGAACCCAACTCACTGAAAAGCTCTCATGTAGTACATAATCATTACAAAAGAAGAACCCTGCTGGATCTGACCAGTAGTCCAGCATCCTGTCTCACACAGTGGCCACCTTGTTACTCTGGAGGGCCAACAACAAGGCACTAATGATGAAACCTCCCCTGATGTTTCTTCCTGCCACTGGTATTCAAAGGTCTTCTCTGTCCCTTATATACACCATTAACTGCAGTCAACTGAATATTCCCCAGTATTCACTTGTCATGTTTCGGACTTCAGTTTATACAGCCTGAGGATGAGGACAAGATATCTGTAGAAGTGAAGCTGCCCACCTGGTATTTAAAATCTGGAAATTTATGACCATTAGAAGTTATTAAATATAAATTGGCTCACATGCTATTAGCAGTTCATAATTCAATACCAGCTGTTATAGTTAGATATGAGCTGGCTTTGCTTACAATATTGTCCGCAGTCCATAAAGCTGCTATTAACTTTTGGTTGAAAATTCTGTTTGGTCCAAGTTCAGGTTTCTTAACCCTGGCTTATGAGGAAACAAAAGTTAACCCATGGTGAAGTCATATAATAAATCTAGTAACCAAACTTGGATTTTCAGGAGATTATTTAAGGACATTTTTGCAGAGGAATAATTAATTAAAAAAAGATCATTGGGTGAGTCAGCAGTATGATGCAGTAGTTAAAAAGGCAAATGCAATTTTGGGCTGTATCAACAGCAGAATAGTGTCCAGATCATGCAAAGTGATGGTACTGCTTTACTCTGCTCTGGTTAGACCTCACCTAGAGTATGGTGTGCAGTTTGGGGCACCACAATTTAAGAAGGATATATACAAGCTGGAATGTGTCCAGATAAGGGCAACGAAGATGGTGAGGGGTCTAGAGACCGTCCTATGAGGAAAGGCTGAAGATGCTGGGTATGTTTAGCCTGGAGAAGAGATGACTGAGAGGTGATATAACCATCTTCAAATACTTGAAGGGCTGTCATATTGAGGATGGTACGGAGTTGTTTTCTGTTGCTCCAGATGGTCGGACTAGAACCAATGGGTTGAAATTAAATCAAAAGAGTTTTTGGCTAAACATTAGGAAGAACTTCTTGAAAGTTAGAGTGGTTCCTCAGTGGAAAAGGCTTCCTCGAGAGGTGGTGGGCTCTCCTTCTCTGGAGGTTTTTAAGCAGAAGCTCAATGGCCATCTGACAGCAATGCTGATTCTGTTAACTTAGGCAGATCATGAGAGGGAGGACAGGAAGGGTTCCATCAGTGCTTAGTTCTTGTGGCCCTTTCTTACATGCTCAGGGAAATGCTGATCACCACTTTGGGGTCAGGAAGCAATTTTTCTCCAGGCCAGATTGGTCAGGGATCTTGGAGGTTTTTTCTCATCTTCTGGGCACAGGGGGGAAGGTATTTGTGAATTTCCTGAATTGTGCAGGAGGTTGGATTAGATGACCCTGGAGGTCCCCTCCAACTCTATAATTCTATGATAATAGTGCAAGCTGCCAATAGAGAGAAGCTGATCTCAGAGTACCCAATACTGTAGCATCCACCTGAACACTTATATAGAATCATAGAGTTGGGTACCCTGAGATCAGCTTCTATCAGCTTGTACTCTTACCTTCAATCCTTCCATCTTATTTTACTGATTTAATAAATTTTGAGCATAGGAAAGTGTTCACCAAAGCACGGCTGAATATTTTATAATTGGCAATTTTGTAATTGGAATATTTTATAATTGGCAAGAGGTTGTTATCATGGGACCCCATATAACAAACATGCCTGCTCTTATGGCCAGAACTTTCTTGAAGACCTAGCCCATGTAGTTTTCTGGTGCCCAAGATTTGTAGTAGATTGTGAACAATATCTTGGGAATCTTTTAACATGATATCCAGGGAGATCAGACCAGAACAGACTTATAATACTGCTTGCTGACAAAAGTAAATGGGTAACATCACAAATGGCAAAATTTATCACATGGGTGACAAACACTTTGCCAAAACCATCAATCACTCGTGTGGCTGATGGATAAACTGCAAGTGCTATGCTGTATGTGTTAATATAGAACAGGACATTGCCTCTAATTTTCTATTTTTGCTATGGTTTTAATTACTATTTCTTTTAATCTTAAACAGTCATTTTAAAGGTTTTAATTGACACTGAGATTGTTTGTACTGTTGTATTGTTTGCATTGGAGTTTTCTCCCAGTGTCATTTGTGAAGGCTATGAGCTAATGCAGTATGCATGTATGTATTTTAAATCTATGCCTTCACTACTAATAGAGGCAGCTAAAAGGAGCTTTAGTAAGTGGCTGTTATAGACAGCTCTGGTTTTAAAAGGAGGTCACAGTCAAGCTCTTATTAAACAAATCATCTTTGGATGCCATGGAATTAAGTAATTATTGCCCAGTCTCTGATCTGCCTTATATCAGAAATATCCTTGGAAAAGCTGTTGCAAAACACCTCCAGATACTCCTAGATGAGTTTAATCTAGATCCTTTTCAAACTGGATTCTGTTCTAGTCATGGAACTGAAAGTGCCTTAGATGGTCTACTAGATTATCTTTGCCCCTGGACTGTGTACCTGTTGAACTTCCTGGACCTTTCAGGAGCCTTCAGGAACAATGACCAGGATACCCTTTTGCACCATCTAGTGAAGCTGTGCTTGGGGGCCAGTGCTATACTGACTTAAATCTTTCCTTGAAAACAGATTCCATAAGGTGTTACTGGGGGAACTTCTATTTTATCAATTGTCTCTGGTTTAGGGAGACCACAAGTCTCCCCTCAGAGAGATCATCTTGAGACTTGAGGCTTAGTGCCACCAACAGGCTAATGACATGCAGTTTTCTCCCTGTCTGTCTGTCTCTACTTTCCATCCAATTATAGGATAGCAGTGAAAGTTCTAAATAAGGGTCAGTGTGGGACTGGTTAAGGGTGAACAAATTGAAGCTTAATCCAGTGCTTGTTGGTGTCTCTGATCAGTTCACCATGGACTAAGAACCACTATGAACCCAACTGTCAGGGGGATTCATCCAAATAGTCTTCCGTCTCACTGACATACCAAGTATTGTCACATGTACATATGAAACTGCCTCATACGGAATCAGACTCTTGGTTTATCAAAGTCAGTGTTGTCTACTCAGACTGGCAGCAGCTCTCCAGGGTCTCAGGCAGAGGTCTTTCACATCACCTGTTGCCAGATCTTTTAACTGGAGATACTGGAGATTGAACCTGGGACCTTCTCCATGCCAAGCAAATGTTCCACCACTGAGCCACAGCCATAGGCGTCAACTACGGGGGGGGCTCGAGCCACCCCCAAAATTTCCCGGGGGGGACTGAGCCCCCCCTCGGAAAATGGTGTGCCCTCCGCCGTGCCTCCCTCAGCCTTCCTAGGGCCGCTGCTGTCTCTCCCCCCCCCCGTCTCGCCACTCCGACCCTCCCTCCGTCCGTCCAGGGGCCAGCTAAGCAAATGCCCAGCTGCCCCCTGGACAGACGGAGGGATGGAAGCAGGAGTGGTCAGGCGGGGGGGGGGGAGGTGGCGGGGACATGGTCCCGGTGGGCGTGCGTGCAAAGCACATGCACACAGAAGAGCCCCTGCCCGCCCGGGAGTTTTTAAACTCTACGTCGCTGGCCACAGCCCCTCCCAGTCAAGTAGTCTATATATGAGTGGCCAAGGTATTCCCAGTCTAAATCGAATAGAGTGTGATGTGTTTAGATTTTGTCTGAGAACTTTTCAGCCAGGCCTCATGCTTTGTTATTTCTGACCCTTAAAATTCTAGCTACAATTTATGTTATTTAATCTAGTTTGCTTGGGGGAAATATAGGAATGCACTACTCTGTGTGAGGTACAGGATTACTTTTGCATTTAAAACTGCACACATTTCTCTCCAGAGAAAGAAGTAGTTCTTCTGAGCTAACTAAAGAGGCATGTGGACAACCTTTCAGAGATTAGAGTACACCATTAACTCAGTGATCCATTTATCAGAAGCCATCTTGCAGTTCCAGATGAGTGTGCCCTAAACATTTTC
This sequence comes from Lepidodactylus listeri, assembly GCA_029233225.1. Lineage (NCBI taxonomy): Eukaryota > Metazoa > Chordata > Lepidosauria > Squamata > Gekkonidae > Lepidodactylus > Lepidodactylus listeri. The sequence continues at coordinate 50,681,212 of JARCFY010000001.1, read as the reverse complement.
ACTTCATTTGAAATAAAAATTTATCCCATTTCAAATAGCTCTTTTTCCCATGGAGCAGATTTTTGTAAAATAGAAGTTTACTTCCCACAATGTAACTGCTGCAGAAATAGGTAATAATGTAATAATGCACACTGCTGTTACAGTAGATGTATTTGCCGGAAAGACAGACTTTCTGGAGATGTAGATGGTGTCAGACAGCAGTCTGCACACATTCTACCAGCAGAGAACTGGTTTCGCATCAGCTGCCACAGAACCCATTGGTGTTGTAATAAGATTCTGGAAAATGCTGTAAAGCTATTTTGGTTATTTCCCAGGAAGGCTGGCCAGGCACTTTGGGTCTCACTCTTGCCTTAAGAGTGTACCTACACATTAGAGAATCACAGCCACAAATATGATGGGAAGAAAGGAACAAGAAAGCTGTGTACATGCTGCTACAAATTTTTAAGTCCAAAGCCCCAAATGGAAGCAAAATCTAAAGTTCTGGAGTATAATGAGGTACAGAGGGGAAGAGGACAGGGTTTGGTTACTTTGCCCACACACTCTTATTTTTAAAAAAAAAAACAGACACCCCCCCCCCTTTAGCCTCTATTTTAGATAAGTTGCACAGCTGTATAAATACAAGTGGATTTCTTCCTCCCATGTGACATTATGATTAGTCCTAAGCACATACCTTTGCAAGTAGATGCTCAGGCTAGGAAGATGGGTCAGAGTAAGCAGGCAATATAGGATTATAACTAGTGACTTAATATGTCAGCCTCCAGCCACTTATGTAATTGTTTATTACAATATTTGTACCATGCCTTTCCCTTGGAGCTCAAGGCAGCTTACGGCTGAGGACAGACTGGCAATGTAAAGCGGGACAGCCCCGCGTTGGAAGTGGAAGAAGGGAGCGCGTTCAGACATGCGCATCTGTCCGTCAGCTCCATTTCGCACTTACCCGTCTCCCACTCGCTTTCCATCCGCTTTAACAGGACACCGGGAGAAACTGGTGTCCAGGGGCCGTCTTGCGCTTGCCTCCCGCTTCCAGGCAGTGTGAACCGGAAGAAGGCAGGAGGCAAGCAGAGGCGGCAGTGTGAATGCGGCGTTTTGCCAGTTTTCGCATGTGCACATATGCGCACATGCACACATGCGCAAATTACCAAAACAGCCCTATCACGAGCTGCGGAGGCCGGCCCACGTGGGGCCACTCCACAGCAGTCTGAACGCTCCGTATCGGCACCGTTGCGCAATACACCGGCCAGTGTGAACGGCCAGCCCTGGGGAGTTTTTCCCCCGCAGCAATTTCCTCCACATTAATCTCACTCCAGATTGCCAGTCTGTCCTCAGCCTACAAATATATATTTTTTCATATGTGCATGTATGGGTGTGAGTGTGTGTGCACCTGGAAGTCATGGCGACCTCTGGTGACTGACCCCTCCTGGGGGCTTGGAGGATATTTAAAGAGGTTGCTGAATGAAGCCCGCACCACCTCCTGACTGCTGGCATTTCAAAGAGGTCTCCCATCCAAATACTTGCCAGAGTCAACCCTGCTTAGCTTCCAAGATCCGGCAAAATCAGACTTGCCTGGGCTATCCAGGTCAGGGCGCAAATCAAAAATTTAAAACATATGAAGTACAATAAAACCCCAATTAACTCCTCTCCCTAACCCTCCCCCCCCAAAACACCAGCAGCTGCATTAAAAGCTCTATTGCATAAAATGGCTTTACAATGCCTCCGAAAAACTTCTAAGACAGTATCTTCTTTACCTCCTCAGGGAGCCCATTCCATAAGATGGAAGCTACTATAGAAAAAACATGGGCTCTGGTAGGTGCCACACAGCTTACCTTAAGCCAGAGTAAAGCCAGAGTACAGCCAGCAGATGGCAACCTGAAGAGTGTAGCTGGCTCATTCAAACAGACAGTCTTTTACATATGTAGGTCTTAGGTCATGATGGTTGTAACCAGCACCATGAATTTAACTCAGAAATGAACTGGCAGCCAATATAGTTCTGTCCGGCTAGCTCCTGAAATTAATTGAGCTCTACTAATACAGCAGGGGCCATGGTGGCTAAGTGGTTAAGATGCTGAACTGCAGACTGGAAGATCAGTAGTTCTGCAGTTCAATACCCGAGTGCCGCATGACGGAGTGAGCTCCCGTCTCTGGTCCCAGCTCCTGCCAACCTAGCAGTTCGAAAGCAAGAAATTGCAAGTAGATAAATAGGTACCACTTCAGTGGGAAGGTAACAGCGTTCCATGCACCTCAGCATCTAGTCATGCCGGCCACTTGACCACGGAGAAGTCGTCAGACAGCGCTGGCTCTTCAGCTTGGAAACAGAGATGAGCAGCACCCCCTAGAGTCAGATTCGATGGCTTTCGAGCAAGGGAAACCTTTACCCTTTTTTTTTTCTAGTACAGCACCTCTCTCTCATCTTGCAAGGTGCAGAGAACGAGCCAGTGCTAGCACCCTCAGTTTGAGACCTCTAACTCCCTGTGCTATGCAGTACCCTATAATAAACCCAGCCTTCTCCCTACAGCTGCCTATTCCATGGGAAGCCTGACAGTGGTGGACAAACTTCAGCTGCCACACATCTGGGGGAGTTCTTCATTTGGGACAGGCTTCCCAGTGGGGCTAGAACACATTTTGAAAATCACCAGTATCAAAGTGCCTTTGGGCACATCAACCACTTGTCAATATCACTCAAGCAAACCACTCATGATGAATTCTTCCACAGTGTGGAAGAAAAGACATTTCTCAGAGCCATTTCTTGGAGGCACAGTGATGGCGACAGTACACAAGCACTAAAAAACTTTCTGAGTGTAGAATGTGTTGGGTTTTTGTTTTGTTTTTTACAAAGTAACTATTTAGAATTGTGGGATCCATTATTATAAAATATATTTTTTCAAGGCTGCATGAAGAGAACAGCACATAAAATGTTATTCGCTCAATGGCATACTTAAAAAAATCCTACAAGAAGCACAAAAGAACAATGTACAAAGGCACAACAAGGTCATGTGAGATTTACCTAGATAGTACAAAATCAATAACATTTTTGTAGCTCATTAACCTGGGTTTGAAAGAGACTTTAAAAATGAAGAGTCTTCTGAAGATTCTAGAGCAAGAGTTATGGGGAAAGGAGGAACAACAGGAGCAGACTGGGACATTAAAATAGCCCTGGAGTAGCTGGGTCAAGTGGACCCTGGGGTACTGACAGTGTCGTAGAGTTTACTTGGCTTAGACCTGGGCCACATCACAGATAAGAACATGTGTCTTTTGAGCAAGACTACACTGCTGTTCATGTCACCATGGTTCACAACTGAGCTGAACAGACGACAGGTTTTGCCAGCACTGCAGGGGCCACTCAGCTCAACTTGCCCCTGGCTATTAGTGTCCTTTCAGGGCAGCCACACACCAGGAACTTCCCCAGAAAGTTAAAGGGCCAGTCCACCCCCAAACAGAAGTAGTAGACTTTCACATCATCAGATGAGTGATGTAGGGGGGGGGGGGATACCATGCTTCAGGTAAAGATGACTGTTTATCTGTTCCTGATTTTATTAACTTTACTGCTGATTTTATTGTTCTTCCTTTGTACTTTGTGATTATATTGGTTGCTATTGTTTCTGTTGATTGATTTTATCAAGGATCTTGCTGATTACATTGTTCTTCCTAGCGATGCTTTTTTATGGCATTATCCACTCCATTCTAAGCAACCAGACTCCGAAGTGCCCTGACCTGGATAGAGCAGGCTAGGCCCATCTCATCAGATCTCAGAAGCTAAGTAGGGTCAAACACACATAGTATTTGGATGGGAGACCAAGGAATACCAGGGTCATCATGTCACGGAGGCAGGCAATGGCAAACCACCTCTGAATGTCTCTTGCCTTGAAAACCATACGGGATTGACTGCAACCTGACAGCACTTCCCAACCAGACTCAAAAGCAAATCCCACTGACCACAATGAGGCACACTTCATAAACAAATGTGCTTGGGATTGCAGTTTATGATTATGTGCTGAGTATCACTTACTGTTCCTGGTTGCCATTATCATTTTGGTACTAAAACTAGTTGGATGTAGTGGTTAGGGGCACGGACTATAAGCTGGGAGAACTGGGTTTGATTCCCCACTCCTCCACATGCAGCTGCTGGTATGACCTTGGGTCAGTCATAAGTTCTTTCAGAGCTGTTCTCTCATGGGCAGTTCTTGAGAGAGCTCTCTCAGCCACACCTACCTTACAGGGTGTCTGTTGTGGGGAGGGGAAGGGAAAGGAGTTTGTAAGCCACTCTGAGACTCCTTTGGGTAGTGAAGGGCAAGGTATAAATCCAATCTCCTCCTCCTCCTCTTCTTCTATTACTATTAAATACTCTGATGGAAACCTGCCTTGGAAGCCTGTGTATCAAGGTTGTAGGGGATGGATGGATGGATGGATGGATGGATGGATGGATGGATAGAAGACAGATAAACAGAGATAGAAACATATAGATATAGGTATATTTTAAATGAATAAGTACAATACTTTGAAGACGAGTTTATTTTAGTTAGCTGGTTGAGAGTCCACTTAAATCCCTCCAGATTAAATCTATTGCACAGAAGTGCTTATCTTTGGAAAGACTGAGTCATTCATATCTTTTCCTGAACAAGAATAAAAAATCTCATTACTTGCCTCAACCCACACCATCTTTCATATCTGACTTCTCTATGAGGATTGTCATATTACTTTTCAGTAAATCCTAAACAATATAAATTTCCCATGTATTTAACTAGGGAAAGAAGGGAGGGGAATGATGAGTTGGATCCAAGAATTCTCTCCTGCCAAGAGAGGAATCTTCCCCACTCCTCTCATAGCGGAAGGGAGTTGTTGGCTCTGATCCATTAATACTAATACCAAAGGGAGTTTACCTAGATAAGGAAAGAAAGAATATTAACTGTATCAGAAGAAGGGTTTCTGCCAAGTGGTTGAACTGCCTAAGGAAACAAAAATCTAGAATTAGGAATAGTTTATTTTAGACTTTCTCACCTAGAGGGAGAAGCTGTAGGAGTCTGTGCAACCAGAGCTGTCACTTGATTAAAGATAGCTTAGTCAATTAATTGTATGAATTTTAATCCCTGAGTTTTGTTACATTTGCATATGAATAAAACAATAGATCCAAAGCACAAAAACATTTTTTCCTTTGTTTTGAAATGATGCATGTACCAGCCACAAGATGCAAAGTTATAAACAGCAGCATTTTGTTCTCCGTGAGGGAGAAGCAGGAATGTCTCTCCAAAGAAGGTGACGGCCACCTGCGATTTTTGTTCCCTGTTACTTCTATTTTTCATATTATACCACTTTTGGATTCTTTCTTTTAAAAATGTTTCTTTTTCCAGGCATTGAAATAGCCACCCTTTCTGTTACAGGAAGGCGAAGGATCTGGAAAATATTAGCCGGTGTATAGAGGGGAAGAAAAAGAGTTTTTGAGAGGTGGCAAAATTTGCTTGAACTCTGGGAAGACAGAAATGCCATCCTGTGGACAGGATCATACCCCCACCCCCACCCCGGAGCAATCAGGATCACAGCGTGGGTATATTCTTAGAAGTATCCCTGAACCTGTGAATGAAGCATTACAAAGAGTGCCTTCTATCAGGAGTATCATTTGGAAGACATGGATTTTGCTACAGTCATTCATGAACTTTTGGTCATTCATGCCTCAGGGATGGATTACTGTAATGTACTATATGTGCAGTTGCCCTTGAAATAGAGATGCCAGGTCACCACCTGGCATCCCCTGGAGCTTTGAGGGTAGAGCAAGGGTGGGCATGACATTGTACAATGTGTCAACATGTCTACTCATTGAGGCTGAGGTGGTGGGATAAACTGCTATTTCAAAATGAAGGGCCTTAGGGGAGAGACTGTGGCTCGGTGGAAGAGCCTCTGCTTTGCATGCAGAAGGTCCCAGGGCTCAATCCTTGGCATCTCCCATCAAAGGACTAGGCAGCAGGTGAAGTAAAAGACCTGAGATCCCGGAGAGCCACTGCCAGTCTGAGCAGGCGTCAGTGGACCAATGGGCTGATTCTGTATAAGGCAGCTTTGTGCACATTCATGTGTATAATTCTGAAGTTTCCCCTACACTACTAATTCCCTGTAGATGTAAAACCAGCATAGCATGCCAAGACCGAGTCTAGAACCTCTCTCCCTGATGGGCTAATTTGTTTGTGGGGGATTTTAAACAAAAGAGCATTGAGAAAGTGACTCTCCCTGCCTGTAGTCTGAAGTAGAACACTCCATTCCACCGCCTCAGGATTCTACCACCACGTTCTGCTGCCTGCACAGACAATGCCCAAGACAAACCATTTCAGTGCAATCAAAACCACCATATAAATAATAACCAACAACAAAGGCTTCTATGGGGGGGGAATCGTTTTCTAAAGATAATTTTTCATCTGAAAAGCTCAATGTGGCAGAGCAAAGATCAGAGGAGAGTGAAGCAGTATATTCTCTGATGTTATCCAGTACTTTTCGACCACATAAAGTGCATTCTGTTTCGCCATCCCCTTTCAAAAAATATCTTTCAAAGATAAAGCATTTAGACTCCTATATTAAATTTCTTGGTGCTTGTTTTATAAATTTCGCAATACAAGGGCTAAATCACGATCCGGGAGAAAAAAAAAAGAGAAACATTTAAGCCACAAGTTGCTGCTATCTCCTGGAGCTGAGACAGTACATAAATTCACAATTTCCTCTTTAGATTTTGTATTTATAGCCACCTTCTGCTTTCTCATTCAGACTTTTAAACTGTTTGCCACTGTCACCCTGCATACAAATTAGTCTGGCTACAGACACTTTAAATATTATATGCTTCTGCTGAACCTTGTAAATATGCAGATCTACTTCCTTATCACATTTCTGTTTATTTGTAGCTTTGCTATGGCCCATGGCTAAAACAAATAAATGTTGACTTGACCTGATTTATCATATTACAGAATGTGGACTTTACATTCAGTTCTTGGAAATGATTGCCTCGATTCCAGGCATTCGTAATTCTGTCACCAGGACAGTTAAGATTTGCCATATTTTGTGCAATGGTAGCTCTCTCTCTCTCTCTCTTTCTCTCTCTCTCTCTCTCACACACACACACACACACTTACTCATTCACTCACATGAGCAAGAAATGCACTGCCCTTAGCAACAACCTCCTCAATATGAAAACTTACCAACGAAAGAAGCAGCATGTTAGGAGAACTGCTGTTTAGTAAAATACAAGGGTACATACCAGAGGAGTGGCACTCAAAGCCGGAGAGGGGACTCCCACAGGAAAGGCAAACATTGAAGGAACAGCCTTGTGGAACCTCTCCAGCCTTTGACTTAATTGGTTCAGAAGGACAACTGACCTCTCCTAATCAGAGCAAATACATCATTAAGGACTATACATATGTTGTGGTACGAGAAGAGGCATCAGAACTATAGCCGTTGGCCCCATTCCCACCCGACATGCATTCAGGGCAACGACTACAGAGTTGATGTATATACCAAACCTGTAGACACAGGCACTATATGTATGATTTTTTTTTACAGGACATAGTTTGCAAAAATTTTCTGCACATTTAGTTTGTTCACAGGGAAGTGATACTGAACTTATAAATGGAGGCAGAGCATGGTTCCTTCCACTATTCTTTAGTAAAGGAGGAAGGCAGGGGCTGTTTGGGACAGAAATGAGAAAGTAAAGGTCGGCTGTGATAATACCATGAACCATGTAAATATTCACTTCAAGCCTGTAAGAAGATGCTTGGAAAGGAAGACAATTATCAAGATTCAAAGAATTATGAAACGTTTCCTGAGGCCAAGAGAGCTTTAGTCTATTTTCCCCTCTCAAATGGCAGCCCTTCTCAGCCCCAAGGTAAGTGAGAAAACACACTTTCACACATGCTAAATAATGCCATTTCAGTCCACTTCAGCTATCCTTTGCAAGTGCAGGTTGCCATTTCACACAGCAAAATTCAGTTGCAAGGTGCACTGAGAGTGGATTGAAAGTGTGTTATTTAATGTGTGTGAAAGCACCTAAAGGGAGAGGAGTCTCACCAGCAGCACAGAAGACTAGAATGAAGTCTGAGACCAGTGGCACCTTGAAGACCAACGAAGTTTAATTCTGGGTATAAGCTTTATTGTGCATGCACACTTCTTCAGAGACACTGAAACATTTTCCCTCAAGCCTTACATATAGGTGGAGAGGAGTTTAGTTGCCAGGAAGGGTTAATTAGAGGCAAGATATATAAGTACAGCTAAGATTGGAATAATACAGCTGGTAAGGTCTGTGAATAGTAGCACATTAGCATACAGGTCATAAAAAAGTTAACAGAGTCAAGGTAATAAAAGATTTAACAACAGATTTATTTATTTTATTTATTTGTTTCATTTATATCCCGCCTTGTCAGTTTTACAACCGACTCAACCGCTGGACTCAAACTTAGTTCTCGCATCTGTTGTTAACTCACTTATTACCTGTATGCTAATTTAGTACTGTTCACAGGCCTTACCAACTGGGTTATTCCAATCTTAGCTGTACTTATACATTTTAACTCTAATTAACCCTTCCTGGCAACTGACCCCCCTACTTATATGAGGAAATCTGTTTCAATGCATGCTACACATGCTAAGTCTCTCAGTTCTTGCTTATACCCAGAAATGAACTTTGTTAGAGGTGCCACTGGACTCAAACTTAGTTTTCACATGTGTTTGTTAACTGTATTTGTGTGCTAATTTGCTGCCATTCATGGGTCTTGCCAACTGTTTTAATCCTACTTCAGCTATGTTTATCAACCAGTTACTTATGCATCTTGACTCTAACTAGCCCTTTTTGACAACTAAACTCCCCTCCACCTATATGTAAGGGTTGAGGGAAACTTTCTATGTATCTGAAGAAGTGTGCATGCACACAAAAGCTTATACCCAGAAGTAAACTTTGTTGGTCTTAAAGGTGCCACTGGACTCAAACTTTGTTCTGTTGCTTCAGACCAACACAGCTACCCTCCTGAATCTATCAGCACAGAAGGCTGCTATCCAAAGAAGAATGCCCCCATTTGGGCGAGGCCTCACCAGCTGTTTGCAGGAACAGTTTGACCGGCAGAGGCTGAGAAAATGAAAATAGTGATTGGCTAACAGGAAACAGGGGGACCTCCCCTCATGACAGCCCACACACTGCAACATGAAAGGTGCAATACCAGGCAGAGCTACTTCAGCCTTTGCCCATTAGTTTCACTGATCTTAAACTGGAAGATTACACAGGGGGTTAGGCTTCTGACATGCAGACGAGCATCTCTTTCCCCAGGCATTTTTTTAAGAGTGAAAATCAGTCTTGGGAGGCTGAGAGTTGGAGAGGAAGGGAGGGACTGCTCAACCCCTTTCCCTCCAGCCATTTTCCTACTCAAAATATACCTCCCCATGGGAGAGAGACAAAAAATTTCCTCTGCAGTTGGAAAATTACCAGGGACTTGAAATTCTGAGGAACAGCCTAAAAGGAAAGAGGTAAGAAGTCCTTTCCACTACTGTTCCTCTGCTTTGACTTATAACTTCCAAGGCGGGCGGGCGGGCGGGCGGGCGGGGGGGGGGGGGAGATGAGGGGGAGAGATACAAGTAACTATAGGACTAGCTGAATATAAAGAACTGATGTAAAACAGGCAGAAGGAGGGTGTGTCAACACCCTGGCTAGCTCCATTCCTTCTACAATCTGCATCTAGCGCTTGCTCCGCTGTCTTACCAAACCCAGGCTGGAACAGAAATTCCCCTCTACATTGCATGCCACTTTCACTTTGGCCCAATTTACACCTCCCCTCTGAAGCAGTTTGACTGCTGTCTTTTCCTACGTTCATTTCACGCTGGTTTCAAATTTCACTCCCTGAGTCTGAAGAGTACTAAGCAACAGGATCTGTTAAAAGCAGTATAATGCTAGCTTGACCACAGGAGGGCAATTAACAAATGTAAACAGTAATTTTTTAAACTAGAACAACTATGGTTTGAAACTAGAAACAGATATAGACATGTTTTTTTAAAAAAAAACTAGAATGATTCCAGCAGGAAAGTCAGATGTAGATTTGACCTTAGACTGACTGTTGCTTTCACTTCATTTGATTCCTCGGTTTTATGGTAGCCATCTGCATAGATTTATGGCCATGTTTATGGCCATTCAGGGTTAACTCTGCAGTCAGTAGGCATTGGCCCAGGGGTTCTGAATGTGGTTGTGAGCTGCATCTTTTTCTGTTCCATTGTGGGTTTGGTAAAACAGCGGAGCAAATGCTAGATGCAGATTGGGCCAATGAGTGTGTACGCTTTGTAGCAGTGGCCTGAGTCTTTGTGGTCTTGGAGCCTGCAAAGGATAAATTAGGTTAAGCAGGAGTCAGCAGGAAGCATATTGGCCAACTAAAACGATTGTTGAGAGCAGAAAGCTGAAGTAGCAGACTGAGACCACAGAGCCCTGTGTCAGAGCAAAGATATTTTAGGTAACCATAGAGCTGCCTATTATGAGGATGACACCCCTCTGTCTAGCCATCCACAGGGTAATTATAGTAATAATCTTACCCTCACAGGATGTCATAAAAGACCTCACTTGTGTTTGTTAAAAGGCTTTTATTCGATCTTGAGATGCTGGCCAGTACTTAGGCGCAAGTACCATTATGCATGCATGCATCCTCTCTGTCTTTAAGGCCATTAAGAGTGAGGGGGGGAATCTTTAATAATGCTACCACAAAGAATTAGAGATAATGGAACTGAGTTGCCTCCCACCCTCTGAATAGCTGAAGAGGTACACTCTGTGCCTAGACTATTCTCTATAGACCTGCATCTTCCAGCCATGAAAGCCCTGTAGTGCTCTGCTCAATAAGACAATATAATTATGGTCTGGAACAGATCACGAAAGCCAGAAACTTACCTCTCCAGACAATAAGGCTATTATTAAAATTAACATTAGAATATCAGTTATACCTGCAGGAGAAATCCTAAGAGGGAAGCACAAACAATTTAGAAAGCTGAAGGTATTGTTTTAATTTTAAATAGAGACATAAAAAGCAAAACTCAGCTTACCATGATTTTCATTCCAGAATTTGGTAGGAGGAGATTCTTGGACTCCTGGGACTGAATCATGAAGCACAGCTGATCTGAAGTTATATCCGGAGGGGGGGGGGGGGAAAGACCCCCAGATGGAACAGACTAATAGAGTTTCAACTGAATGCCAAAATGGGACATTTAGCAGTGACCAATCTATGTGCAGTCAAAGCAGTAGAACAAAAGTAAAAATATACCATGCAGTAAGGGGGAAATGATCAAGTCATCCCAAGATTTAAAATGGTTCTATTTTCGAGGCAGAGGGAATTATTGGGAGCAAGAATGAGGGGAATATTGCCAGGTCCTGGAATGAATGGTCATGCTATCTTGAAATTCACTTTCACAGGATGTGTTAGGAGGCCTTCCTGGATCTGCCAGCTGACCAAGAACAGGATGCCTTGTGACTTAAAGAACTCAATGAAACTATCATCCAGTCAGGAAGAGGCCTTTCCAGGAAGAATTTCAAGCGACCTACCTATATCATGCTGTCCTTTCCTTCTTCCTCAGGTGTCTTGGTATTGGTCAGAGGGAAAGGATCAGCTACTGAAATCTGTGAATATGTAAACTGGCTTTGGGCACAAAGGAAGGCATAGCCACACAACCACACTATCTCTGTGAAAACCACAGAAATGTTTCTTGGCTCAAAGACCCTCTGTTTTGGAAATCCTTCTCACGAAAGGCACGGTCACCAGGAAAACAGTTTCGAGTAGGGGTGTGCATTCAGTTTATCTGAGCCAGAAAACCCTCAAAAAGTACCTTACCGGTATTTTGGGGGTATTGTTTTAGTTAGCCAGATATCAGCTGGGGTATTTATCTGGCTATCCAATATGGCTAAGCCTGAAAAATCCCAAAAATATTTGGGGGTTTTCAGGGCCTCCTGATAGCTGGCATTAAAGGGTGTTTAAAGGAATTGCAGTCCCTTTAAACACCTTCCAGGTGAAGCCGTGGCTTGGAGAAGGCATTTAAAAAGACCACAAGCCCTTTAAATGCCTTCCGATTGCAAAAGGCACTTAAAGTGAATGCTGGGCCATATTGGGTAGCTGGATAAATACCCCAGCTGACATCTGGCTGAAAAAATACCCAGAAAATACAGGTAAGGTATTGGGGAGCAGGTTTTCTGGCTTAGATAAACTGAATGCACATGCCTTGCCCCTTCCATTGGAAACAATGGAAAAAGGGGGCACTATATTCTGGGGCCCCTAGAATTGGACCCCCTGGCCTAATCTTTTTTAAACTTAGAAGGTTTTTTGAGGAGAGGCACTAGCAGCAATGCTTCAAATTTGGTGCCTCTACATCAAACAACAGCCCTCACAGAGTCCCAGATATGCCCAGATAGGTTCTCCATTATACCCTATGGGACCATTGACTATAATAGTCCCCATAGGGTATAATGGAGCCAAAAATATGCAGCAATCCTGAATATTTACCAAATCCAAATACTATACTGGTATTGGGATTTGGGAATAAAGGGAAATACCAATATTTTTTTCAAGTTCAATGTACCTGAACCTGAAAAGTCCTGGGTGTTGTTGGTGTTGTTTTTGCACACCCCTAGTTTGGAGGTTCATTGTGAATTGATCCATTGTGCTCAAAGGAAATGAAATCTGTTCTCTTCCATATTAGAATGCTAGTGTCAGCAGTTCCCTCAGAGGAGCAAGTACATGTGAACCACTACAATGAGTACTCAAAGGCTAATTAAATGAATAAAGTAGCACTCCTTTGCAGACCTACGCAGAAGTAAACCCCAGATTTAAATAGGACTTGTTCCCAGGTAGGTACACAATGCATTACAACCTGTTATAATTTCACTTTAGTGTATTTTTGAGGGGAAAGGCATTCTATTTGGCTCAACTAAAATTGTGACTTGTTTTGTTTTGTTTTTCCTCATCAAGAACATAATTATATTTAGCTGGCTTTAATTAAAATGGCTGTGATGCAGCAGAGGCACATAATGCTGTTTATTTCGGAAATGACAGAGAGCTTTCACCCTCATGCTTCAAGTCTTGCTTTCAACACATGAACATCGCCTCAAGAATGATTGATCTCAAGGTCTTCAACCATCCTTCATTCTGAAAGTGACAAATGGTTCAGTGGTGTGGTGGATTCCCTAAGTAAAATGAAGTTGAAACCTGTGGGTACCCAGTCGGAAAAACAAAGGACAAGGAACAGCATCATCATCTTGGACAAGTAATCAAACAAATAACAGTCAACAGGAATAATAATAGGAGACAACATCAAGGGGGGAAAACACTGGTAAGGGTTGAAGGGGGGCAGGTAGCAGGTATCAAAATAACAATGGGGAAACCGACAAACATTTTAGAACAGCAATAAAAGGAGACATAAATACAGCACTGCAAAAGTAATTACATTCTCTAACTGAGAACAGAAGGACTGGGACATATTCCGCCTTCAGTTACAACTTGGCAACAGTAAATCAATAAGGATATATTGAATGTTTATAACTGACGGCATCTATTGGCCTGTTTTCATACTGAACTGATGCTCATTGCCTTATCAGCCTGTTGTCAAGATGAAAACTGTTGCTGCCTGCCGTGCCTTCAGTGGCTGCCTGTTCATTCCGATCATCCTTTTTGTGGCATTATTCAACATCAGTATGCAGCAGCGCTCACCAAAAAGATCAGTTTTAATTAGCATCTAACATACAAACAAGAGTGCTTGCTACTCTCGCATTTGTTTAAATGCTGGCAGTATTTCTAAGATTTCACTTTTTTGCCTAGGTATTAGAGAGTTGAGCCTTCTACAAGGTAGCTCAAGGAGCTCACTTCACATAGGCATATTAAATCATGAGCAAGAGCAAGCATACAGGAGGGTAACCGAAGGAGAGGCCCATTCAACTGAGATGCTCTTGGTGACATCATATATGGAGGTGGAAGCCCATTCATATGTAGTAGAGGAATCCAAATCAGGCCAGAGGTTGGGTGAATAAAGGATTAGAAAGAGATTACAGGTCCATTGGATGGCAAAAAAAAATGTCAGTCTGGAAGTCAGGATCTATCAGAGGGTATCCAAGGCTAAACAGAAATAAGACCATGGTCGGGCAAGGAAATCCATATCAGAAAGGGAGCCTGGACAGAGTGACATAAGAGGTCAAAGACAGGGAGAAGTCAAGTCCCAGCATCCAACAACCGCAGCGCAATATTTAAACTCCCAAGAGTGACTTGGACTGAAGGGCTCAGCCTGGAGGCAGCAGCTAAATCATACTGGACTCTTCAGTTACCTGCTCCCTGAAGTTCTCACTGGATCTTTTCAGGCAGGGTGTGCACCCTCTGGTGGCCATCTTGAGGAGAGTGCTCTGTGATATAAAGGAGAATGGGCTAGTAGCTCTGGCAGAAAGCAACTGAATCCACTGGCCTATGCAGCAAGGCTTGCTCTCAGTTTGGGATTCAAGCTGTTCTCTTTAGCTACTTATTAACTTCTATTTATTAACTTCAGTTGTTTTCTTTAGTTATATTTATTAACATCCAAGAAAGCCTCATTTTTTTGGGGGGGGGGGACACCACCTGGCACTGCCCACCCTGAAGAAATGACCAGTTTATATATTTAGCTCTTGATCTTGGCATTCTAAAAGAAGTTTGATTAATGTATTTTCTGCTAAGATAAGAGCTATGATGTGACTTATGGTGCAGAGAGACCCTAGGCTACCATCAAATCAGTCAGTCTGTGGGCTCTGTAGCAGGGAGGCATTACCATTGCCTTACCTTCTCCACCCCTGCCTGATGTAGTAGCCATTGTGCTTTTGCCACAACCATGGTGGAAATAGGTCAAACAATGCTGGTGCCACTGTTGCTGTACCCTTGTCCAGGGCTGATCCTTTCTTCTCTCTCTCTCTCTCTCTTTAGAATTTTTTAAAATTTATTTTCTACAACTACATCTATATATCTATTTCCCAAGTGGCCCACGCCCGTGCGGATACCTAAATCCGCACGGGGGGGGGGGCACTTGGGGGCGGGGAGGGGGTTCTGCAGACGGGGGGTGATCCCCCTGTCTGCAGAAAAATCAAAGAGGTTTGAAAAAAATTTCGGGGGATATTTAAATCCCCCGAAAAGTAAAAAACGTTCCCTGCGCATGTGCAGGGAACGAGCTTACCTTGGCTGTGGTGGGCAGGCGGAGACAGCGGGGGTCTGCAGTCGGGAGGGAGGAGGCGGTGTGGCGGGCCTCGGGCCTAGCCATGCCGCTGGCTCTGGAAGGAGAGAGGGGGCGGGGAGAGGGGAGGCGGGGGAGGTGGCGCGGTGAGCCTTGCACCTAGCCATGCTGCCGGCTCTGGAAGCGGGCAGGGGGCAGGAGAGGGGGGAGGCTGTGAACGGGGGAGGGGGGAGAAGCAGCAGCCCAAGCAGCGCTTGGCCGTTCAGGCCTGGGAGCTGGGGGAGGTGCGGGAGGGAGGGAAATGCTAGAGCGGGCCGGGGGGGGGGAGTGCCTCAGCAAGCAGCAGTTCTTGCCACCACTGCCGATTTTCCAGGAGGGCAGGGTAGAGCCTCAGCAAGCGGCGGGTCTTGCCACCGCCACCAATTTTGGAGGGGACGGGAAGGGTGGGGGGAGAGCCTCGACAAGCAGCAGGTCTAGCTACCGCCGCCAATTTTCGGGGGGATGGGGAGGGCGGGGGGAGAGCCTCTGTGAGCAGTGGATCTTGCTGCCACCGCCGATTTTCGGGGAGGGCAGGAGGAGGGAGGGGAGAGAGGCTCACCTCCACCCACCTGCGAGTACAGCAGGTCCTACTGCTTGTACATTACTAAAACAACTACACTAACTAAAAACCCTATATTACCCTAAGGTATACAGGAATCAAATTTCAATGCTATTATAAAATTCTTACTTAAATCATTTCAAGAAAATGGTAAAATATCAGGCATTAAAACTGCTAAATACTACTTAACTCAAAGCTTTAAAAATACATAAATGGCTAAAATTCAAAATGGGAGACAATAAATAAATATAGCTTATAACACATCACAATTTATTTTTTCTTCTGCCTTCTCTTTTTCTTCTCTTCTGTTGGGGGTTTTGGAGCTGTCACTCCTAAGTCTGCATCAGATTCTTCTTCCCCTGATTCTTTACTTTCAGATGAGTCTGAACTTTCCAGTCCATAAATGCTCTCTTGATATTCTAATGAGTCCTCTGTGAATGCTTTCTCTTTCCCTTCTTTACAGTAATCCAGAAATTTCTTTGCTTTTGTAACAGAGTCAATCTTTTGCTTTTTGTCTTTGTAGTGAAACACCAAGCCTTCAGAAGTAAGCCACCTGTACATGATGCCCTCTGTTTGCAGGGATATAGTTAAATTTTTGTAAGGCTTCCGCTTCTTCCTGATCTCAAATGGAATGTCCTGTAAAACTTTAATATCTTCTTGGATCTTCAGGGTATTTCTATTTGTGGCCTTGAGCACCATGTCTCTAACTGATTTTTTTTTTTTTTTTGAGAATCTCACCATAATTTTTCCTGGCAGGTTTTTCTTCTTTACAAATTCAGGATAGGTTCTGTAAACCATATCTACATTACTTTGTAGTAAATCCGCTTGCATAACTGTCACTGGAACCAAGGCTTCACTCAGTATCTGCTTGAGATTCTCACCTCTTTGTTCAGGAACACCTTGGAATCTTAAAAAGAATGTAGACCTTTCCATCTGTAGTTTCAATAAATTGTCCTTATCAGAAGTCCTTTCTTTTTCCATCACGTCCAGCCTTAGTTCAGTCTTCTGTGTTTTGGCTTTAACCTCTGCCAATTCTTTTGCTGCCTGGTCAGACCTCTTACTTGCATCTGCCACTTGTTTTGCAAATTATCCAGCTTAGAGTTAACAGCATTCAGTTGGTCCATCATAGGGCTCAATGCTGTTGTCAGTACTGCAGTCAGGTCTGTACTCGACTCAGACTTAGCTGCCAGAAGTGTTGATGGAGCTTTAGGAGAAGGTCTAGGTTTCCCTGCCATCTTTTATCCCAGTCCAGTCATTGTTTTTTGTTTTTTGTTTACAGTTTCAAAAAGTTCCCAGAAGTTAGTTAACAACTATGCTTTTCCAAATCTCTGTTTGCTCCAGCCACTTAGTATGTAGACCGATTCTTGGTTGTCAATAGAAAGCTGCTTCTTTAAGACCTACACTTCAACTTCCAACCAGAGAATCTCCATCGAAATCGGCCACTTACGGTTCTGCCGTGCATATCGGGTAGGTAATTTTTTCTTGTTGCTCATTTTGACTCCTGCAGCCGTCCAGTGTGTGCTTCTGTGTGCCCGAAGGTGCCACGGTGGTAGAACCTTCAGAGACAAAGGGGAGCCTTGATCCCTTGGTCACCACCTTGGGAGAGGCTTCCCCTCATGTCTCAGGCAGGAGATCCCCTACAAGGGCTCCTGGGGGCCCAAAACCCATTCAGAACCCCTTCTATCCACCAGGTCTGGGTTGCACCTCCTGGAGCTTTGGGGGAACGTGCCCGCCATGAAGCTTGCCAAAACCGGAAGTCTGAATGCCTTTTTTCTGTCTCTTTGGTAGCCAGAGATATCTCTCAAATCAATTTGTAAAATGCAGTTCCCTCATTCTTGTCTTCAGGCTTTGTGTCTTCTTAGGATGTTGAAGCACAGTCCACGACCAGGCAATTTCACTTCAGATGGTTACACAAAAAACGCAGCTGGTTCAGAATGAGGCAAGCAAGGGGCTAGACTATTGGACCTTTTAAAAAAACCTGCATTGGCTCCCAGTTTATTTCTGAGTCCTATCAAAGGCACTGGTAATGATTTCTAAAGCCTGTCATGCCTATGTTGGTCTTACGACTGTAATAATAAACTAAACTAACTAAGCCCTTCATGCCAAGGGATCCACATATCTAAAAGACCATCTCCTTCCATATGTCTTCATGCGCCAACTGTGGTCTCCAGACTGCCACCAACTTGCTGTTTCTCCACTTATGGAAGCCCACCTGGAACCAACTACAGCCCATGCCATTGTAGCTCCCACTCTGTGGAAGAGAGACCCTGAAGAGGTGAGGGCAGCGTTGTCATTAGAAAACTACAGGAGGTACTGCAAGGACATTTTACTCACCAGGATATCTATTGGAGCATAAAGTACAGGCATCTTTTGGGAGGAGGAGACACCTGGGGTGTTATCCTATTCATTTTAAACTGTAATGTTTTAAGTATGATTTGTGAGCCATCTTGAGCCATGGAGAAAGGCAAGATATAAATATTTGAACAAATAAAATAAACAAACTATACAAATCATTTGACTCAAGTCTCAGTTTCCTCTACCTATGTTGCATGAGAAAAAGTCACCAACAAATGTGGTTCACCTGACCTCTGCCCTGGTGTTCAGTTGTTAGATTCATAGGTGGATATACCTGTTTTTCACAAAGTTCAGAAGCAGTGTGGGGAATGTTATGCAGCTATCTTTTAAATGCAAGATGGGAAATGAGTTAATTTTCACACACACACACCTTCCCTCTGTGCCAAAGAACCATTCATGCAGGCCGTTCCAAACGTGGCTTCCTTTTCCAGGCTTAATGGACAAGCTGTTGAAAATTTCAAATATTATGTCTGTAACCAAAAGTCAGGGTTCATAGTGAAATTGCAGCCAAAAGTGCTTCTGAAGAGGCAGCTAGATTTATGGGACAGAGGACTGAGAAGGAAGAAGCCAAACAATCCAGAATCTCAGGAAAAATGCTTTGGAAATGAGACAAGGGTGTTAGTAACGTTTTCCAGATGCCCTTCTCTTAGACTATGGAGCGATCTCAGGATGAATGTAAACAGTATCTCTGGGTCCAAGCCCAGGCAAGCACTGTAGATTTCCCGAACTGACTCCCACTTCTGAAACCCAAATACAATTCTGAATCTTTTCCAGCAAACCCTAATCCATCCAGGTGATCATAAATGAATACAATTACTTAAGAACGCAGCTTGCTTGTACAATGATATTTGACACATGGCTCAAGGTTTCTGTACTATTTTTTTCTAAAAGCAGGAAGAGAAGAACTCATATATACATTGCACCTACCTTGGATCCACATTTTTGAAGAACATCAAAAAGTTTGGACTCTAAAGGGCCATAAACTGAAGCAAGAGAACAGATCTTGAATGCAGTGGGTGCTGCATCCACAAAATTCAGTTTTGGGAAGCATTATGTTGGCAGCAACTAAGACTTCAGATAAGGAGAGAACCATGTACATCACCCTGATTTCCTTGGATGAAGGCATGATAACAGTGTGATGAAAGGGGAAGTGTGTCTTCCCCTTCACTTGTCTTCCCTGATGACTTAAACTTGTCTGGATTTCTTTCCCCCCCTCTTGCCTCAAACACAATATTCCAAAAAGGTTATGAGGAAGTTATTTGGTCCCTTTGCTGATACACTGCTTATTATCTTCTGCCTGAATCCTGGAAAAGCCTGAAGGAGCCATCTTTACTGATTGGGCTTGAGCCTTGAGGCAGAATACACCATGTGTCAAGAGACTGGTTGGCCTAGCAGTCTCTTGGCTTTTCAGAAACATTGGTTCAGGCTTGGGCCTACACAATCATAGGAGCTTTTCTCTCTCTGGGAACTCAAGATCCTGCTGACTGCAATTTCAGAGAACAGAGAATCTGACACAGGTGTGGATTAAGTCACGGGGCCTGGAAGTTTCCAGGCCAAGAGAGCCAGGAGAGAGTTTTCCTACTAATTTCTTGTTAGTACAAGGGACCTTGGATGGGGGAAGGTGGTTTGCTTAACTGGTCCTATGTACAGCTGGTGAGTATGTGGTCTCATGCTGGCAACAAACCTGATTGGTTAAGGTCACCTGTCTAGCAACTCATTTGCTTGGTCAGCTAAAATCATGCCAATGCAGACAGTTTGGCATAAAGGAAGATTCTTTATTCTAGTCACTACCCTTTGTCTGGATTGTATCTGCCTTTGGGTCACCTATTGATTCTGGACCAGGTGGACCTTGAGAGCCAGGTGGGCTTGAGAGCAAGTTTGGTGTAGTGGTTAAGAGCAGCAGACTATGATCTGTAGAACCAGGTTTGATTCCCCACTCCTCCACATGCAGCCAGCTGGGTGACCTTGGGTCAGTCACAGCTCTCTCAGATGTACCTACCTCATAAGGTGTCTGTTATGGGGAGAGGAAAGAAAGGTGATTGTAAGCCACTATGAGACTCTTTCAGGTAATGAAGTGTGGGATATAAAACCAACTCTTTTTCTCCTCTTCTTCTAGTGGCCATAACACCTGCCTTCGACTTTGAACCTCTCTTTGGACTCAGTCTAGTCAAGTAACATCTGGATTAGTACCAATGCTTGTAAAAGTGCCATAGGTTAGATATTTAGCTTTTATTATTTTATCCTTGCTATTCATTGCTCTTATATTGTGTATCGCTGCACATTTCTTTTAATAAACATTATTTATATTTTGTGGTATTCCTTGGTTTGGAGGCTTCAGTCTGAATCAGTAGTTTAGCCTTACTGGCTACAGCTACTAGAGTAATTGTTTTTGTAACTTAACTTACAAGCGTCCCACTTTGCAGGGCTGACCTTGATTTACAGCCAGAAGGGCTGGAGACTCAGTCCCTTTGTTTCTGACTGGCAGGTTAGTAAAGGGCCTGGTGGTAGCATGTTAACCTGGGGATGTGATGATTCACTCTCCAGCATTTTGTGGGTTTGCTCTTGATCAACCTGTCACCATTAAGGATCAACTTTTGACACCATGCGTACCCATTAATAGCAAAGGGGATGAAACCATTTACTCAGAAATCATTTAGTACGTTCTGACTGAGTTCCACCTGGCAGCCAAAACAAGCAGAGTGGCTGGACACTGCACTCTGCCTTGGTTGTTTTTTGGGGGGGGGGAGGGGGGGTTGGTACTTCCTCCACCCACCTTGCCACAGGTGCTCAAAATCATCATTTTTTTGTGTACCCCAATAGTCGATTTAAATTAATGCAAGATATGAGCATGGTGCCAAAGGGATTTACAGTAGACCTAACGACAATAGATCTAACCCATGAAAATGTGGGCTCCCTAAACAAGCAGAGATTTCAACCACCAATCGATTTCTCAGATCTCCTTTTCCCTCACCAACTCTGAAATGCAACAACAGACCACAGTCCGGAGGTGAAGAGAGGGAAAGAGAGAATATAAAATGTTCTTGCTTCAATGTCAAGCAGGTTGACAGTCTGTCATACTTCCCACCTCTGCTATAGCTCAGATCAATCTAATTCTGATACCTGTTCTCCCTGGCTATCTGCAGAGGAGGCATCCTTCAGATTACAGCAGGTGGATGTGCATCAATGGTTTTAAAAGGCCTACTTTCATCTGTTGCCACTTCACATGGGCGGTCCTCAATGGGAGATTATTTTATCCTCCATTACCTTCACAATGACCTTTGACAGAAGTATTGCTATTATGAAAGCCCCTAGTCAAAGCCAGGCATTCTCCTATCATTTTTAAAGTACTGAACAATCTTTCCCACTCACGGCTCTGTCCTCTGGTCTTGCTAGTTGCTGTGACCTGTAGACTCTCTCAATCCATAATGACATTGCAGTCAGAATTGAAAAAGTGCCTTTTCTCCCTCGCTCCAAAGACACCTCTGGATTCAATTGAGCTCACTTGGGCAAAAGATAAGAGTGTGACCTCGCCATTTCAGCTTGATTTCAGAGTTATTTTAGAAAGTCAATTTGTCTGATTAAAATTGTTCTGAACCCTCACAATTGAGGCTGATAAGCTGACAGTTTAACAAATCATAAAATGCCCTGCGTTCTTCAGGGACATTCAGAAGGGTGATGCCAGCTGTCTTTTAAAAAATGCTCTTTATTGTGTGAGCTAAGGACATAGGGCAGAGTACAGTAAAACCCACCCTTCAGTGTTTTCAGAATTCATCAGAGTCCTCCCTTGCTTAGAATTTTCTTTTTTTTAAAAAATGCTAATTATCTGTTGCCTCCTGTGATACCAATACACTAGGAAATTATTAATTTATTTCCTTTATTTGTATCCCTCCTTTCTCCCCAGTGGGGACCCAAAGCAGCTTACTTTGTTCTCCTCTCCTCCACTTTATCCTCACAACAACCCTGTGAAGTAGGTTAGGCTGAGAGTGTGAGACCGGACTAAGGTCCCCAGTGAGCTTTCATAACACAGTGGGGATTTGGACCTGGGTCTCCTGGATCCTAGTTTGACACAGTGTGATCTGAATTTGTATGTAGTTGTATCTAATAATGTGAATGTGGAATAGGGTGGTCTATCCCAATCTCTTCAGACTTTGGAAGATAAGTAGTGTTGATACTTAGAAGGGAGACCACCAAGGACGGTTCTGCAGAAGAAGGCAATGGCAAGCCACCTCACTTGCCTTGGAAAACCCTTGCTGAGGTCGCCATAAGTCTGTTGCGACTTGACAGCACACATATGCATATCTAATCATGAAGTGGATTTCCACTTCCAGCAGAATCAAGGTTAGGACAGTGGATTCCAGAGAAGCACTTCCAGAACAGGTTTTCTGGATGGTTCCAGTCTGTCCTGGGGAATAAAATGGTGGTCTCCAGTGCAAGGAGAGGGCTGTTTTTGCCTCTCCCCCTAACACTGACCCTGGGGGGGGGGGTATGCAAAGCTGTGGTCTAGTGCAGCATGTGCATATCTCATAAGAAGAACAGTCTCATAAGGCAGGTAAGATCACATCCAGACAGTAATAACAGAAGCCCCTGAATACAGCACGTTAGAAAATTAGCCCAGAGAAATATTAATAAGATTTAAACAAGGACATAAGCTTCCACTGCTAGGAGGCTGATTGACTGGTTGACGTGATAACGTCTTTCATCCCGTCTTTAAATCCAGCCCTTCTCTTCTGATATATTCTGCATCTGTGCGGAGGCTCCGACAGTGATGACAAGTAGACTTTAAGGAGAGGAGCCCATAAAGGAACATTAATACTTCATCTATCTGGCAGACAGACTGGAACATTCACTGCATTTTTATTCTGAACAACTCTTTCAAAGACATTTATATTAACATTTGCACTGTCGGGCAATTATTTATAGAGGAAGAAAGCAAACAAAAAAGCAAAGCAGGAGAGAAACATTTGTTTAGCTCAATTACAACTGATAATATACACTGCACAGGGAAATAGAGGTATTTTTGCACCTATTCTGCAAACCCTTGATTTTTTGATCTCTGGTGTCAGATAAAGTAGTACAAGACTTGACAGCAAGAAATAATGAAGGTGGTTATAAAACATACAACTGTTCCTAGATTCCCCCTCCAAGTTTGATTGTTATGGAAGGGATGGAGATTTTCCCAGTGCTCCAGATGTACTGTTTTGGTGATGAGAAAATGTAATTCATCCCCCCAAAGACCACAAGGGTAAAGATATCTAGAACTCTTATTTTTTTTTAGTATTTCTGTGTGTGCATGCGTGCGTTTGCTTGCATGCCTGGAATTCATGGTGACTTCTGGCAACCCCTACTCAGGCTAGGCTGTTTTCAGAAAGGTGGCTTGATATTTGTCTGCCTCTGTATCCTGGCCCTGGTATGCTTTTAGAGGTCACCCTTCCAAGTACTTGCCAAGGTTGGCCCTGCTTAGCTTCCGAGATCTGATGAGACTGGGCTTGCCTGGGCTATCCAGGCCTGGGCAAGGTATCTAAGGTCAAATCTACATCTGATTTTCCCACTGGAATCATTCTAGTTTCAAAAAAACCTGTCTATACCTGTTTCTAGTTTCAAACCATACTTGTTCTAGTTTAAAAATTACTGTTTACATTCATTAATTGCCCTCCTGTGGTCAAGCTAGC
Organism: Lepidodactylus listeri; assembly: GCA_029233225.1. Classification (NCBI taxonomy): domain Eukaryota; kingdom Metazoa; phylum Chordata; class Lepidosauria; order Squamata; family Gekkonidae; genus Lepidodactylus; species Lepidodactylus listeri. Next base: position 50,657,440 of record JARCFY010000001.1, on the reverse strand, counting down.
ATTACACTGCTTTAAACAGATCCTGTTGCTTACTGCCCTTCAGACCCAGGGAGTGAAATTTGAAACCAGCGTGAAATGAGCATAGGAAAAGACAGCAGTCAAGCTACTTCAGAGGGGAGGTGTAAATTGGGCCTAAGACTCTTTGGGGGAGGGGAAGCAGTTGTGCATGGGTGGGAGGAAGGGATTTTGAGCAGAAAGCAGATGGCAGAGAAAGGAGTTAATGATCTCTTTCCTGCCTGCTACTCCTTCACTCAGAATTGCAGCCACCCAAGGCTGCTTTCCATGTTAGAAAAAAAATGGGACTTTGTTACGGACATCTAAATATAATGTATAATTAGTCCCCAGGTATCACAAAGATCTATGGGATACTCCCTAACATTATTATGGAAGCATTAACTATTGCACAGTTGAGCAATGTTGTACAGTAGTGCTATGTAACTATTTTGTTTGTCCTTAGGTCACTTTTTCCCTCTTGTGCTACTATTATTTATCGTATGGCAGAGTTACACACAGGAGGTGTATAATAATATAAAACACGCAACCAAGTCGATATAACAGGTATGCAGACTGATTGGGCAATCCCTTTAAATACTAATATCTAGATTTTCAATCCACTCATTCGCAGCTGGGGAGAGTTCAAAGAGCTCCATCGCATCTCCCTGGAAAGTACGAGGCACACATTCCTGTGAGAGATGGAAAATAGTTTGGTAGGCTGCACCACAATTGCATTCAGGTCCTGATATTTCTAGCTTGCCTCCTTGTGGTGCACCCTGGATAATGCTAAAGAGCTAGAACTTCTGGCAGCCAGTAGAACTTCTTGTGCTATTATATCACTGGCGTACTCACTGTCTCAAACAAAAATACTAAGAACAACAAAGTTGTCCCTCTAACTCTCATCTGAGCCCACTGCTTTAATTTTTTTTAACTATTTGAAGATTGCACAGTCACTTGCTGGGCCAAGCCAGTGAAACATTCACCCAGTTATTTTATACATTCCAGGAATTTCTGATCATTAAGTATGTCTGCATTCTTGTAGGGAGGCTACTCCCCTGCCTCCTTACATAGGGGCAAGCTTTTAAAGATGGGCAATGGGTTAGGACTAGCCCTATGAACAAATCCATTATATTTATTGTCCAGAATGGCCCTAAGACTCAGCCTGAAAAATACTTTTCCTCCATTTCATCCCACCAATTCCTGGCAGCAAAACTTTTCTTAAAATGGCTTCTGCCAGGATGTGTCAATATGAACCAAACCAAAATATTTTAATATTTGATACCTGGTATTAAGTAGTTAGTTAGCACCATCAGTGTGATGGGCATGGTACAGACCACAGGATATGTACAGCCCCTTGCTCACAGTGTTTAATTAATCACACTACTGGCCATCCATTGCACTTACCTGATGACCCATACTGTAACGTCTATAAACACTTGCCCATAGCACAGCATATTCAGAGCATTTATCTGTCCACCACTAAGAGTGGCCACCATCAACATGGGAAAGAGCCGAGGTATCCTTAGACCATGGTATCCTTTTAGGCAAGTTGGACAGCGTAAGTGTGGGGATCTGGGGGAGGGGTCCATAATTGCTTGGTCTTCCCTGTCTGCCTCCATGGTTTTAGCCAAGACCCCAAGGCCAGCAAAGGCCTCAAATGCAGAGAGGGGAAGGGGTGAATGACAGCTTATTCTTCCTCCTCTCTTCCCAAGTCCTCTGAAGCCTGGAGAAGACCTGGAGCCTCCTCCCTAGCCTGCTGTTTGGCCCCGTAATCACACACATGTGCAACAGGCTTCCCTGACTTTCCATGCCCATTCCCTGTTTGCCTGATAGCCTAGCTGGTCTGGCCCAGCTGCAGCTGCTTTTGGCATCTCCCTAAAGAGGATGCCCGGTGGTGTATAGGAGCCATGCATTGCCTGTCCAAGTGATGATGTCCCTCTTGCCATTGGAATGACCATAGGAGCTGTTGGCAGCCCAGATGTTGGGGCTGGAGTCATGGCCACCTGCTGCAGCCTGGGTATGTTTGGGAGGAGGTCAGGCACTGGACACTGAGTATCAATAACTCTATGTTTTGAGCCCTGACCTGGATAGCCCAGGCAAGCCCAGTCTCATCAGATCTCGGAAGCTAAACAGGGCCAACCATGTGTTGCCCTGCAAGGCGCTTATCACATCTTATGGACTTATAATCCATAGGTGTTAAAATGGACTGTGCAAGTAGTGTGCAAAAAGCAAGGCTCATTTCGTAGCAGGTGCTCCTTTGCATATTAGGCCACACTCCCCTAATGTAGCCAATCCTCCAAGAGCTTACAGAGCTCTTCTTACAGGGGCTACTGTAAGCTCTTGGACGATTGGCTATGTCAGGGGTGTGTGTCCTAATATGCAAAGAAGCTCCTGCTACGAAATGAGCCCTGGCAAAAAGGGACTGAACTGTGCGGTAACCAAATGTGATGCCAGCTGCAGACACATGCCAGCAGAGGAAAAACTGTTCTCCTGAGAAGATGTGCCAGTGGTTCCTGAGGTTACCTGCCCTCTTACCCATAGTGAGATGGACCAGCTCCCTAGCCACATGAGGCATCAAGAAGCTAACAACTGTTGCTGTTTGAACTAACGCCATGCCAAGGCAATAATACCAGAGACTTGGAATCCAAACTCCATGAGGAATGCCTTCCTTGTCACGCAGGCAGCCTTCCTCCCCCCCCCCCCAGCCTTGTCTAACAAAGGACTTTACATTCATAAGTTAATGAAGCAACTTACTCGTACCAGCTCTACTGTCCATGACAATGGCTCTGGCCGCATGAGTCATAATCCTCTCAGGTGTTGCTGCAAATAGAGTAACTAGAGTTCAATATTGCCCAATTCCTTAGCCCCGTCCCCCAGAAATCAGTTTCAGGTAGCATGTTTTGGGGACGGACTAGAAGGGGGAGGTGCCAGGAGATGTGGCCAGTAAAGCCCACCTCCAAAGCCCCCTTAGAAAAGAAGTTACCTGGCCATGTGTTCTCTCTCTCTCCTTACCTCTAGATCTACCCTACCCTCATGACTCTTGGTTAACGCTGCCAGAGTTTCCGTGTGTTCTGCTGGTTCAGGACACAGTCCCTAGTTCCCTTTAGCCTCTCCCTTATTTTCCTTGTGGATCACCTCATCATGCCGAGGACAGGTAATTATTACCCCTCAATGAAACCTCCTGCTAATGTGAATGTTGCTGTCCCTTTCTCTCTAATTTTCCTAGATCTGTGTAACTGTGAGTGTGTTTGAGTTATTGTATGCTTCTGAAGGTTAATCAGTAAAGATACCATTTCATTCTGAAGTTGGTCTCTGTGTCTATTTCTGGTGCTTCTGAAAGAAGCGGGACCCCTGTATACATAGGTGATCGCTCCCATATTTGCGTATTGCCTTTTTATAATATCTTAATTCCCCAATATTATTAATAACGTGAGGCAATCCAGCTAACATACGGTATGTACTTGGATAGGAGACCTACAAAGAAAGCCTAGGGCTCAGGTCACAGAGGCAGGTAATATCAAACCACCTCTCTGAAACATCCTTCCCCCAGTAGGGTTTGCCAGAAGTCACCATGACTTCCAGACACACAAGCACGCACATGGACAAAAAGTACACACTCAATGTTTTGCGGTTCCGATGCTATCTGACCATATTAGAAAAAGTTCTGAGCAACATACAGCTACGTGGCTTCATGAGCAATGGAACCCCACCATTCTACATTGCTCCCCATCTCTTTGACATCTACTTGAAACTTCTTGGAAAAATCATCCATGATTGGAACTAGGTGTCCTCACATGATGCTGGTAATGCCCAAATCACCTCTTCCTTTCTGGTAACATCAGCTAGAGTCTGAGAGTGGTAAAGGGCAAGATGATGGCGAAAACATTGGAACTCTGTATAGATAAGGCTGTAACACTGAAATGTGGAAATTCTCATATACATTTCTGAAAACAGTTTTCTTTTTCTGAGGGCAAATTGTTTTTACCACAGTTTGATTAAATTATATCAGGAGTAAGTTTGAGCCAGAGAAGTCTGGTTTCAAACATTTGCTCTAGCCATAAAAATTTAGCTAAATAAAAATTTAGCCATAAAAATTTAGCTAAATAAAAATTTAGCAGGCTAATCACTTTTCCCTCCCTTATTGGATTGGTATCAGATAAGTATATTGTCTAGCGTCTGTCTAGCGTCTGACATGTGGACCCCCATTTTGGCCATCCCTGTTTTAAAAGGTTGTCCCTTAAGTTTCAACACCACAGCTCTTTCAAGGTTGGCTTCAACTGTACTTTTCTGACAGCTGAATTGAATTTTCCTGCCTCCCCCCTCATACTACAGCCCACTGATCTCCATAAAATTCTGCTTTTAGGGGACAGGAGACCCCACAAAATGTGAGGATGGTCTGCAGCAGGAAGGGAGAGTCAATGGAAATTGTTGATTTAGTCTGGATTAATCTCTTTATATTTAGATGGCAATACTCAAAACACAAACCAGTGCCCCTTGTTTCTGAAAACTTGAAGAGCCAAAGCCAAAGTGCATGTTCAGCTCATAGAGCCTTTTGAAGAATTATAAATTCCTTCTTTTTTGCTACCAGAACATTGCTTTCCCAGCTTTACTGATAGGCAGCGTCACTCTCTGTCAAGAAATGGAATGGGATGGGTTTTTCCGTTTACTTTTTGTCATTGCCAGGTGATATACCTTTCATGTCGGGAAGCAAGAGACTGCAGGGAAAGTGCAAATTTTGACAGTTTGCATGAATGTACATGAGGGTCTCTATTTGTATAAGCTCCTGTTATCAAATCATATTTGCTAAGATTGTTGCCACAGCTGTCAGTAGCTCCACCAGATGCTTTGATATAAAAGTTGCCTACCTGCTCATCAGCAGATCATTCTCTATACAGGAATAATGCCGTACAGCCTTCCTGCTGTGTTCATCTGCTAACCCCCAACAACAGCTCCTGTTTAATTTTGCTTCATCTTTTACTACAGCATCTCACGTGCTGGGAGAGTAACACAACCCCACTCCAAGGCAACATGCTAAGCTGCTCCCACCCATAAAGGCTGCCCCATTAATTTCAATGGAGAGAGCAATTTTTGCATGCCCATTCACTGGCACACACAATGCTGCCAAAACAAAAAGAGGAGGAGAACTACCTTCCACTGACTCAAAACACAGAAAGAAAGAAACCAATGTTGAGAAGGAGTCTGAATCAACAAGTGAAATGCCAACTAAATGTAAGAAAATAGCCATGCTAGCATCAACCCCACTTTGACCAGATTTCATCAGAGATATTGCAACATGTTACACAATGCACGAATACAATCAGAATAGATTTGGTAGTTTAGAGCCCCAGGTTCAAATCCCATATTGCCATGGAACTCATTAGGTGACCTTGGGCCAGTCACTCCCTCTCTGCCTAACCTACCTCATCCAAATCTGTGAGGATACAATGGAGGAGGAAAGAAAAATGGATGCCACTCTGAACTCTTTGGGGGCAGAGCAGGATAAAACTGCATTAAATGCATTCAAAACTAAGAACAGACAGATCTAAAAAGTTGTGAAGAAATACGGTAGAAACACAGTGCAGTGAAGTACAAATATCCCATATCTGCAATATATTGATACTAAGGTTATGCTGGGATGAATCTAAATAGAGATGCACCACTAAAAGATATAACATGCGCAAAGCCTCTACTGAAGAGCAGCACTCTCCAGTATACCAGCTATTGCATTTAATGAAGCATCTATTGCACATTACTGTTCCATGCACATATCAAAGAAAGATGTGGCATCGGGGTGCTTGGGTTAAAACTGCAGTCCAACTGCTCATGAAATAGTTTCCAAGCCGCAGAAGTTTACTGCAACCGTAAAGCCATCCTATTTAATTAGTGTAGTTAAGTAAAAGCAATGTCATAGAATCACAAGAGTTGGAAGGGACCATACAGACCATCTAGTCCAACCCCCTGCTCACTGCAGGATCAGCCTAGAGCAGGGGTCTCAAACATAAGGCCCGGGGACTGGAACCAGCCCATCCAGAGCTCTTATGTGGCCCGTGAGCAACCAGTGCAAGGGAGGGACAGGAGACTGCTGGGGGGAGTGGGCAGGGCCACTCCGATTGTCGCTTCAGCATGGTGGAACAACCTCGTCTGCAGCAGTCAAGCAGTGTGGGAGCATCTGCCCAGTGCTTCACCGCTGGCTCTCCAGTCTACCTATATGGGTTTTCCTTTGCACCACCTTCCCAGCCCATGAGGCCTTGCAGTGAGGATACACCAACTTGGAACTTATCAGCTGCTATCCTTTATACAGTTTAAATCTTCAGTACCTGGCATTAGGCTTTATGGCACACATGGCCCAGCCGGACAAAGTGACATTTATGTCAGATGCAGCCCTCTTAAGGAATGAGTTTGACACCTCTGTCCTAGAGCATCCCTGACAAGTGTTTGTCCAGCTGCTGCTTAAAGGCTGCCAGTGAGGGGAAACTCATCACCTCCCCAGGCAGCTGATTCCACTGTTGAACAACTCTTACTGTAAAAAGGTTTTTCCTAATATCCAGCTGGTACCTTCCAGCTCTTAATTAAAACCCATTACTGCAAGTCCTATCCTCTGCTGCCAAAAGGAACAGCTCCCTGGCTTCCTCTAAATGACAGCCCTTCAGATACTTAAAGAGAGCAATCATGTCAGCCCTCAGCCTCTTCTTCTCCAGACTGAATATTCCCAAATTCCTCAGCCTTTCCTCATAGGGCTTGGTCTCCAGCCCCTGATCACCCCCGTCACTCTCCTATGCACCCACTCCATTCTGTCCACTTTAAAAAGTGAGGCCTCCAGAACTGCACACAATACTCCAGGTGCAGCCTGATCAATGCAGTGTACAATGGAATTATGTTATGCCTCTGTTGATACGTCCCAAGATCACATTTGCTTTTTTTTGTCACTGCATCACACTGGCTGTTCATATTTAACTTACAGTCCCACCAGTACCTCAAGATCTTGTTCACACTCACTGTTACCCCATCCAGTATTGGTGTTCCTCATTTTCTTACTCAGATGTAGAACTCGGCATATATCCTTGTTAAATGCATCTTGTTCTCATCAAGCCCCTTTTCCAGTGTGTTCCGATCTCATTGAATCTCTCTCTATATATATCTTCTGGTGTGTTCGCTGCTCCTCCCAATTTGATGTCATCTGCAAATTTAATGAGTAGCCCCTCCACACCCTCACCCATAAAAATATTGAAAAGTATTGGGCCCAGAACCAAGCCTTGTGGCACCCCACTGGACACCTACCTCCATTCAGATGAAATGCCATTGACAACAACTCTTTGAGTGCAGTTCTCCAAGCGGTTCCCTATCCATATCACTATGCTAAAGTCCAGTCCACAATCCACTAGTTTACCCATCAGAACATCATGGGGAACCCTGTCAAAAGCTTTACTGAAATCCATGTAAACAACATCAACAGCATTCCCTTGATCCAGTAAGCTCACCACTCGATCAAAGAAGGAAATGAGGTTGGTCTGTAATGTCTCTGGTCCAGCCCCAGCCCCCCCCCCCCCGGGAAATTGGAAAGTCTATGCCCTTGATCTGCTGCAGTATCTTCTCTGGGACAGAGGTCAGACTGACTGGCCTGTAGTTTCCTGGGTCATCCCTCCACACTTTTTTGAAAATTGTGATAACATCTGCCCTCCTCCAGTCTTGTGGCATGTCTCCCATCCTCCAAGAGGTCTGGAAGATGATGGACAAAGCTCTCTGCAAGCTCTCTAGAAGCACTCTTGGGTGCATACCATCTGGCCCAGGAGATCTGTATTCATTCAATGTAGCCAGATGCTTCTCAATTACCTCTCTGTCCATGTCAACCAGCAGCCCAGACACTGTGCCTTGCCTACTACCATCTCTAGTTGTGCCTGTTCTCTTCTTCAGAGAAAAAACTGAGACAAAATAGGCATTAAGCCTTTCTGCTTTCTCTCTGCCCTCTGTCAGAGTTTCTCCATGTGTGGAAGATAAAGCCACAGAGAATTTTCATTTGAGATTAATCAAGTGATTAATGCAGACTTTAAAAAAAAGCAAAGGAGAAAAATTTTCTTCCTTTGCTATGCACCCTCTGTTGTTGTCATTTAGAAAAACCCAGCAGACATCTCAACACTTTGGCAACAAGGACATAAAAGGTAACTTGAAAATTGGTGTTTATGGAGGACTCATTTGTAAGAATATATGATAGCAGCTTCAGGTTTTTAGCAGACAGTCCATGCATTTAGTAGATTTGTTGTTCAGGAAGATTGAATAATTTAGAAGATTAACAGGTCATTTGTAACCATGGAAATTGTGTTTCCTCCATGCCTAATAAACTAATTTCCACATGAAGCAAAGCAACAGTTGTTTGTTTACTTGCTTGTTAAATGCTATTTTCAATTGCCGTCATTTCCTTAGCCTAAATTGGCACACAATTGCTGGAGCAATGTGCGTGCACACACACACACTCAAACCCACTCCATGGTTCTATAATTCTCAGTCATAACATGTTACGAAATTGTTGTTATTTGTTTGACTCCAGCCTCCAAAGCTTTTGTCTGCACTGCTCTTTTGTGCCAAAGGTCAGATTCAATTTATGGCCCCTTCTTGGGTCCTCAAGACCCTCTTCACCTCAGTGCTGTAAGGATCAGCTAATTAGTATAACGTTTTGATTGAACATCCTTATTTGCATGTAATTTTGCCTTTCCCTCCACCTTTTCCAGAAAGTCCAGAGCCGCGTTTCCTCAGAGTAAGTCATCCTTACATTGTACTTTTTTATGTTGTATTGGGCTGTTCACACGTGATTAGCTGGAAGCCCCTACGGTAATGTCCAAATAATGTACTCTTCAATCTGTGGAACAACCATAACCAAGGGCGTAGACTTTCTCAATCCCCGGGGGGGGCAGGGGCTGTCTTTTGTGCGCGCGCGCAAAGCGCGCGCGCACGCTCGGGACCATGTCCCGCTGCTCTCCCCCCTGCCCCAGGGAGCCGCCGCCGCCGCTTCCCTCCCCCGGGCCGTGCCTGCCCGCTGCGCTCCCCGCCCCCCTCCCTCCCCCCGCTCACCTTGGGCGCCGGCGGGGTAGGATCGCTGCTGCTGCTGCCTGCAGCCGGGGGCCGGCGCGTCGCCCTTGGTGGAGATAGAAATCTATCATTTATTTGTCTGTTTCGTGGCTAAACGGCTTTCACAAAGAAAGGGGAAACATGGAATTTGCATTCTATGGATGGTGGAACGCCCCCCCCCCCCCCCCGGTGGAAGAAGCCAGAGATGCCCCAGAGCCCGCTAGGAAGAGGAGCGTTTGGGGAAACAGCGGAATTCTGGAAGAACATCGCCTCCTCCCCTGCTTTTCTTCCATCGCCTGGCCGAGACGGCGCATGCCCAGAGCCTCCGCGCCCTCCTGCTCCGCTTCGGATTCGAACTTTGAATTTCCCGCTCGCTCTTTCCTTTCCCCGCTCGAAACCCGGAGCTGTGGGGGGACCTGAAACTGTAGTTTCTTGCAAGCCAGCGAGAGGAGATCCAGCCGTGCGCAACAGCCCGATTTGCGCCCCGGGCGGGCAGGCATCTTCCACTGCGCACAGGCATCTTCCGTGCGCAACAGCCCGATTTGCGCCCCGGGCGGGCAGGCATCTTCCATCTTCCCCCCCCGGGAAATGCGAAGCGGAGCGGGAGCCGGGGGCGCTGGCTTGGGGGCCCCGCAGAGGTGGGCGACCGTCGTGGCGGCGCGCCGAAAGCCTGGCGCTCGGGGCGCTCCCTGGAAAGACAGGTTTTTAACAAGCGTGAGAAGAGGGTGAGGAAAGAACCGCGGCCGCCGGCGAGGCGAACTCTGAAGGCGCCCCACAGGTTTACCTCCGCCGTCTGGGCGGCCGGCATAACTCGCTCTGTCGCGACGGCGGCGGCTTCGTCCTGAGCAGCCCTGAGCGCACTCCTGCCCGTGGCCGTCGCTGAACTGAACGGCCGGAAGGGAGTCGCCTGCTCTTCCCCTGCTAGAACAAGGAAAGGGCGAGGACTCCCAAGCCGTCGTCGCGGGCCCCCCAAGCCAGCGGGGACGTTGCCCAATAGCTGGGCCACCGGCGGGTGTTCATTTTGCCGGGGGAGGCTGAGCCCCCCCCCGGGAAATTTCGGGGGAGGCTCGAGCCCTCGAGCCCCCCCGTAGTTGACGCCACTGACCATAACAAACAATTCTGGAGGGAGAAAGTTATCCCTTCATGTTCACAGAAGCTACAAAATAGAGGTAGCTCTACTTTTTGTTGCTTCTTTCTACGTGTGACAAAAGGAATTTATGAATCTTCTCTGGAGGTACCTGTGTGGCCTTCGTGTATATGTTAGGAAATCAGGGGTCATTTCGTAGAAAAAGAGGTGCAGGAGCTCATTAGCACAACTAATTAGCATAATTTATTTGCATATGCCACACTTCCTAACATTACCAGAAGTGTGTCAGAAGGCAATACCCACCGCTCAAGTTCCACCCCAAAAATCTCCAGGTATTTCCCAACTTAGAGCTGGTGAGCCTACCTGGAAAAAAACTGTTTCAAAAGCACAAAGAAAAATAGGCATGGAGGGATGATGCAGATGAAGGCAAGAACAAACAGCAGACCCCATGCATTGCTACAGATGAGGGCTGCTGGGAGTGGGGTGCCCTATAGCCAGGAGTCTACTAACAAGGGGTTGGTGCTGCTGCCCGAGCCCAGCATTCACTCCTCAGACTCAGAGCTGGAGACCTGGGGGCGCTGGAGCTGCACCAGCAGCAGAGGAAATTATTGCCATGCGCCAGCACACACCATAGAGGGAACTGGGCTCTGAAGTGAGCCTGTGATGCTCTAGGCCTGGGCTTGTTACTCCCAAAATGCCATTCCTGCTCATTCCCCCTCGAAATGACCCCTGCAATGATTTGAATAGTACAAATACTGGTAGACATACTTTCACTAGAGATTGCAGAACAATCCCAAACAGAGTGACACCCTTCTAAGCCCATTGACTTCAGAACTGCAAATTCAATTCCATCTGCACAAAATGGAGTATTCTCTAACCCCAATGTTAAAAACCTCTTTTCGGCTTCCCATTTTCCATTTACATCAACAGAAAACAATCTGCACCTTTTACATGTGCAGAAATTTATAATTCTTCACTTCTTCGTATTTGCTCAAACCGGCTGTCAACACTAAGCCGGCACCAGCTGATAGCACTTTTGGAAATAACTAACAGCCTGAGCCTGGCAAAGAAATTATACCATAGAAATACTTATTAAAACGTGGCACTTAAATATGAAAGAAAATGAATAAGTAGCTGAATTTATTTCCGTCAAGTTCTTCATGGGAGAAACGTTCAAGTACAGGAGAAAGGCATAGCCTGGTTCAAAGCTGATACTTTCCCAAACTACAGATACTTAACACCATCATGAAGTTGTTAAAAATACATTTCAGACTTGACACCTGTGTGATTATCATATGCCTATATGTATGGGATTTTTTTTTAATCAAAGGGTGGATAGAAATGAGTTTACACTACAGCACAAGTGGGAGAAACCACCCATATATCAACAACAAATCAACTTGATCATAAAATCACATTACAAAACACTATATATCACCATGAACAAGATTACATATGTATGAAAGTGCAATCAAATCACAACCAACTTATGGCAACCCTAGCACTTCCAAGGCAAGTGAAAAGCAGAGGTGGTTTGCTATTGCCTTCCTCTGCAGAACAAAGCTTGAGTCCAGTGGCAGCGTTAAGACCAATGAAGCTTTATTCTGGGTTAGAGAAGAAAAATCTCTGGGTTAGAGAAGGGAATGCCCCCACCATAGCCCGGAATCTTTCTGGTCCTAGCAACCAGGTGTTTTGCGGCCTGCTCTTCCTCAGTCTGGATGACTTTCTGCTGATAGCTGGATTTATATTTCTTTCTGACTGCTTCCTTGCAGATTTTTTTAGTTGACTGCTCTAAATGTCACATGAACCACCCTCCTCTTATCAGGCAGGGCCAAAGCTCAGTATGATCTAGATAAAGGCTTGCAGTACCAGAAGGACCTGTGATGGGTAACACTGCATGTTGCACCTTCTCCACACCATATCCTGGCCACGGAGAGGTAGTGATGATACCAGGTGCAACCTGGGATGATGGTAAAGGAACTTGGTTGTAGTAATCAAAAGATGGTTGAGAGGCTGGCCCATAGGAGCTAACCTATGAGTGTTGGTTATTTAAAAAAAACACACATATGAGGAGCATTTAAACAGTGAAACATGAATAGTCTGATGTAATAAAGTCCGCCAGTAGATTCATCACCTGTGGATAATGGTCATGCAGATCACCACTCAGCACCTTCTTCAGGCAACTTGTTTTTCCTTTCTCCTTGTGTATAGGAGGGAAGGTGATATGATAATAGCACAGTCTCGTCAGATCTCAGATGCTAAGCAGGGTCAGTACACGGATGGGAGACCACCAAGGAAGACTCTGCAGCAGAAGATGGATTCAGGTGGGTAGTCATGTTGGTCTGAAGCAGCAGAACAAAGTTTGAGTCCAGTGGCACCTTTAAGACCAACGAAGTTTTTTTTCTGGGTAACTTAGAGCAGTCAGCTAAAAAAATCTGCAAGGAAGCAGTCAGAAAGAAGTATAAACCCAGCTATCAGCAGGCAGTCATACAGACTGAAGAAGAGCAGGCCACATAACACTGGCAATCACAAGGTTGCTAGGACCAGAAAGAGGGCATTCCGTGTGATGAAACATTTTGCTTCTCTAACCCGTATTCCTAATGGTACAGATACAGAGAACCAACAACTGATCCATCAGCCACGTGGATTGACTCTTATGGTGTCTGCCATGCTTCTCTGGAATTTGTGTGGGAAATTGCTTGCTTTTAGATGAAGGAGCATTTGATCCACCCTCTGCTTTCCATTCGTAAAACACTGCAGGAGGCTGCTGGTATCAACTTGGCCACTGAGTTTCAGTGATCGTCTCCACTTGGTAAACTGTACACGTACAGTGAATCATCATCAGAACCAAAAGACTGTCTCAACACCATCATTTTGTTTGTTTAAATTTTGAAGACTGTGGGGGAGAGATGCCTCAGTCCCCATAGCATGTGACTGTACACAGATGGTGTGTGGAAGCATCTGCCACTGGAAGACATTTAAAGTTAGAAAGCTATTTCACATACAATTAGACCAGCATTTGTTGTAAATAACCGGTGTCTGAGCTATCCAATTCCATTGCAGATGCTGAATATGATGTGTCCTGTGGCTTCTTCCACCTCTAAGAGTAGAGCCAGTTTGGTGTAGTGGTTAAGTACATGGACTCTAATCTGGGAGAACCGAGTTTGATTCCCCACTCCTCCACTTGCACCTGCTGGATGACCTTGGGCCAGCCATAGCTCTGTACCAGCTGTTCTCTCAAGGACAGCTCTGGAAAGAGCTCTCTCAGCCCCGCCTACTTCACAGGGTGTCTGTTGTGGGGAGGGGGAGGGAAAGGAGTTTGTAAGCTGCTCTGAGACTCCCTTGGGTAGTGAAGGGTGGGGTATAAATCCAAGCTCCTCCTCCTCCTCTAGAAACCATACAGGTGAAAAACCATCAGCATGAAATGAAACTAACAATTGCTAATGGACTGCAGCAACCAAAACAGTTGTATACTTCAAGGGCCATACCATATAGTGGTTACAACACTGGACAAAGACCAAGACAATCCAGTATCAAACCTCTAATTGCTATGCAACTTGGTGGGTAACCTTAGGCAACTTTCTCTCAGCCTTATATAAGAACATAAGAACACAAGAGAAGCCAATGTTGGATCAAGCCAATGGCCCATCCAGTCCAACACTCTGTGTCACACAGTGGCCAAAAAATACCAGGTGCCATCAGGAGGTCCACCAGTGGGGCTAGGACACTAGAAGCCCTCCCACTGTTGCCCCCCCCCAAGCACCAAGACTACAGTGCATCACTTGCCCCAGACAGAGGGATCCTATCTATACCTTGTGGTTAATAGCCACTGATGGACTTCTGCTCCATATGTTTATCCAGTTCCCTCTTGAAACCATCCATGCTTTTAGCTGCCACCACCTCCTGTGGCAGTGAATTCCATGTGTTAATCACTCTACCTCGCATAGTTGTTGTGGGGATAAAACAGAGGGGGAAGAACCATGTATGCCATTCTGAGTTCCTTGGAGGAAAAGCTGGGGTGGCCAGCAGCCCAGCCTCACAGAGTTCAAGCGGCAGGTGGGGGCCTCTAGTGGCCTGATCAAAAGTAAAGATGGTTGGGCTGGGAGTGGCGTCCCAATGCTGCTGAGATGGCAGGGACAAAATGGCCGGCTGACAGCTGGCCCAAGCAGTCATGATCAGTGAGGAAGAAGACATGGCAGCAGGCAATCACAGGAGCTCAGGAGGTAGCATGGAAGAAGGAAGTGGCTGGAAGTGGGCACACCAGGACCAAGGAAGAATTAGTGATAGCCCAGGAAGGAGTTCTGGTATTCCAGGGGACTAAAAGGCACTAAATAAACACTAAATACACAGCTATACAGTCATGTGATACATGCTGAACAAGGAAGTTACATTATAAAAGAGAGCTTGAATGTGCACATAATTGCACTTTGGCACACCTGCATCCAGCAACTCAAGACCATCAGCATTTGTATGCTATTTCAGATCCTGAAGTTGTTCTGCAGATTGACATCAGGGCAAACAGAGTATCAGCTGGAGACAAACAAAACAGCCTCAATGGTCTTAGTGTGATCTTGTTACTGCAGCTGTACTTGCAGACCACCGAAGGTATTTCATTTTAAAATGGCATGCTGAATATTCCCCTTTCACCAGATTCTTCTGCCTACCTTATTAGGTAAGTGCCTCACGAAAACCTGGTTTGCTAAGCCTCTCTATAACTTTATCACTCATCTCATTGAAGAGTCATCTTCATTGTCTGTGGCTCTTTTGTATCTTCCAATTCTCAAATGTAATGTTTCAGAATTCCTGAAATTTGTAGTTTAAGCATCTGTGAGAGGTCACAGGTTGGGGCAAATCACATTCCTTCAACTTAAGCCACTGTACTGGGCAGCCGATTACCCCAAATACACTATTCCAGTCTCCTTGAAGGAACAATATCAATTTCTATCATTTTTTTTCATGTAAACAACACAAACATTTTAGTGTATACCAGAAATCTTCAATAAAATATAACTGGGAAGAACAAACGTGACGTGTAAGAAACCATCAAAACCCACCGCTGAAGCGAATACTACTTATTTTTAATTTTTATTTGTTTTCATTTTTTCCCCCTTTCCTTTCTTTCAGTGACACTTCCAAAAGCTGTGCCTATAGATCCTGTGACAACCCATAATCCTCTCTGCTAGACGGGGAAAGTAGTTGGCTGCAGAAGAGAAAGGAGCTATTTTTTCTCTCTCAGAGTTTGTGGCCTTATTATAAGATAACTCACTAGTAATAAATGTGAGGTAGCTTAAACCATAAGCAAGAATTTTCATAAGCAAAACCAGTAAACAGTTCTCTGACAGGACTAAGATAAGACTGATATAAAATCCAGTAAAATTTGATGGATTCAGAACAGAAAAAGAGCAGGGGGGGGGGGATCCTTTGTAGGAAACCACATGAAGTACTAAGTACCAGAGGCCACACAAAGGGGGGAAAAGGGCTGATATACTTAACTGTGTGCAAACCAAATATTAATATACACAGTGCAAAGAGTACAGTTCTGATTAGTGAAAACAATCCCTATATACAGTACATAATACAGGGAGGTATGACCATTCAGGTATAAAAGTTCAGTACCTAATACAGCAAATTATGGCAATTAGTAAAGTATAGCTATTGATGTCTGCCAGCTACTTAAGACACTGTTTCAGTATCTTCTTCAGAATTGTTTCTGTTACAGTCCCATTGCAGACTGGCCTTGCTCAGTGTCTATAAAAGACAAGAGTCAAAATGACTTCAAGTATGATGCCATATCTAAGTAGACTTATTTACAGCAGAAAAAATTGCACTTACTGTTTATCAGCCAATCATAGGGGATAAAGGAGTACATTTAAATCATATATCTGTAACACATAAAGTATAAACCAATTAGTAGAAATAACAGTACAAAGAAAAAAGGAAGGATTTAACAAAAAGAAATGGAAGAGCTCTCACTTAGAATCCTCAAAATACCTGTGATCCAATTTCTCATGTGGAGTTCTGATAATCTTTCACATAGAACTCTGAAAACAAAGGGGTTGAGGTAAATGAGAATTGCATCAATCCCACTTAGAGAGCCAGTTTGGTGTAGTGGTTAAGTGCACAGACTCTAATCTGGGAGAACCGGGTCCCCACTCCTCCACTTGCACCTGGCTGGATGACCTTGGGCAAGCCATAGCTCTGTACCAGCTGTTCTCTCAAGGACAGCTTGGGAAAGAGCTCTCTCAGCCCCACCTACCTCACAGGGTGTCTGTTGTGGGGAGGGGAGGGGAAGGGAAAGGAGTTTGTAAACCGCTCTGAGACTCCAAGTGAGTGAAGGGCGGGGTATAAATCTAATCTCTTCTCTTCTTCTCTCTTCACTTATATACGAGCTGAGGAGCCAATGTTTAAAGGGATAGCAAACATAAAATGTCCACATAATGATGACTAAGATCTTTACACATCAAAAACAAAGGAGAAAGATATGTCACACAGTCAAATCCAAATGATTGTTGAGGCCCTTAGGAGATAATGTAAAAATCCAAAAGGCCTCTTCCTGAAACAGCAACTTGTCAATATTATGAGATCAATATTATAAACTCATCAGGGCTTGGAAGCTAAGCAGGGTTGGCCATGGTCAGCACTCGGATTGACAACCGCCAAGGAAGACTGGGGTTGCTACACAGAGGAAGGCAATGACAAATCACCTCTGCTGATCTCTTGACTGGAATACCCATGGTTGGGGCTGCTATCAATCGGTTGTGACAGCACATTCTTCTTCTTAGGCATGCTTACTTCCACATACATCACTATATTGAGTCTAACCAAATTCTACATAAGACTGGGCTGTAAGAGTTAGCACAGTCTAAGGTTGCCAAGTCCCAGTGAAGCATCAGTGGAGGGTGGGGTGTGAGGGAACTTTCCAGGAGTGGGGGAAATTGTTGTGATGTGCCTACATTGCTAGGAAGTGATGTAAGCATGTTGGGGACATTGGGTGGCAACATTCTGGTTTCGGAGCAAAACTCTATGGTAGAATTAGCTACAAATCATAGAGTTTTGCCCCCAAACCAGAGTGTCACTGCCCAAAATCCCTGACATGCCTACATCACTTCCAGATTATGTATGCATGTTGTAGTTATTTCCACCTTCTCCAGGTAAGAGAGGGTAATGGGGGAGAGAGAGGAGCACCTGAAAGCGGGAGACTCCCACTCAGACCAGGGCATCTGGCAACCTTAGCATGGTCTGTACAGCCTGACTGAAGTAAACTCTGTCCCGGCCCCTACCTGGTAGAACTCGCTGCAGAATAACATCTGTGCCCTGTAGGACTTGTTGCCATTGTGCAGGGGATGTGAAGCAGAGATGTTCTGCCAGGCATTCGGTTGAGGACAGCAGCCATCTTCCATCTCATCTGGCACTCTTCCTCCTCTTTCTTCCCCACCTCCCTCCTCTACGAGGCAATGATTTTCCAGAATTTGTCACCATCAGATTGGCTTAGCCTGCTGTAAATTGTATTTTATATATTAATTTAATTTTGAAACCTTTTGTAAGATTGAAATTTTATCACTGTTGTGCGCCACCCTGAGCCCTGCTTTTCAGGGGGTAGGCAGCCTAAAAGTCAAATTGAATAAATAATAAAATTAAATTAACAATCAAACAAGAGCTGTGGGATGTAAGGTTTCCAACAATACCTGCCTAAGGAAAATCTGCTCTCTGGCAGTTTTGCAACACTTAAATACAGCACTCTGCTGCAACTGAGCTATACAACCATACGTACAAGAATACAGACTGTCCAATTTCCGGGGGGGGGGGGGGGGACTCGGGCTGGGCCAGAGGTATTGCAGGCCATTGTCTCCGGGGAAGGCTCAGCACATCCTGGAAAAGTTCGGGGGGGGGGGGGGGGTTCCAGCTCCCCAGCCCCCCTGAAGTTGATGCCTATGCATATCTAGCAAACTCCATCAGAATGTGTTTTATACTCAGTAGCCCGGACAGGGGGAACTTAACCAAAGGTCTGATATCTCTACAAGTCTTAAATTGAAGCTCCTGTTAAGTTAGCTGTTCCCTCTCACTTTCAGCTCCCAACCACCAGTTCCCAACCCACAAAACATAACTGACTAAACCTCCCCCTTTCAGAGCTTAACCTTTCCCGGCCACGGTGCCTATTGGCTGGATCAGAGCATTGCCGTCATCGATTCCTATGTTATTGCACTACACTTTTGTGCTCCGCCTCTCACAGTGCCATTCTTCTTCTTATCAACAAGCTGTTTTTAATAAGCAAAGAAACCTCGGTCTGCAACTTTATCCTGAACCTTACCAAATGTAAAATGGTGATTAAGAGACACTTTGGGTACCTTGCTTGATGTGCATTTTCTCATATTGCTGTAGTTTCTAACAGAGGGGCACAAAGAAGTCTAATGGCAACAATTTTAATTATTCCCTGAGCATATGAACAAGGTATTAGACATTTCCTTGCCCATACAATCCAAACAATAAAAATAAATGGATGTCTCAGCTCGTTCTACCCTATAAAAATTAATCACATCAATTCTCACCTTGTTCCTCTTTTGCAGCAATGATGGTGTGTTTTAATAAATGTTTCAAGTTATAGATATCTTTATGTACAGAAAGCATGTTAATACCATGCAGACCACTTTGCAAAAAGAGATGTAAGCTGTTGGACATAAATATGTGGGGGTCCCATCTGGATGACAGTATTACTATTTAAATTGAATATTAGCTCATTAATTTTCAGCTAGAAGCACATTTTGAAATTTCTCTCTTGGCCACTACACAGTGGTTTGTCTGCAAATTAAAAAAATGTAAGCTGTATTTAAGAGGATGTATTGTATATCGTAATGCCCCTCACCTCTATTAACATAGCTGTCTGTCTTTTCCTCCTGAACTGCTTTGCCACTGTTGGTGTTAGAGGTAACAGCTGGAAAGCTAAAAGAGAAGAAAATGATAACCAATGTTCAGGGACTCTAAAACATTTTCATATGAGAAAGAGTTCTCATAAATGCTATGAATGTAGCTGTTTATTCATCATTCATGGTTCTGTTTAAGCCACAGGTGCTATTGTCCTAGCCCCATCCTTCAAGTCCAAATGTGGCATGAGGCATTGTTGATAGTGCTGGGCTGGTGCTCAGCCAATAAGAAAGCTTGAAGGAGGAGTTTATAAGCAGGTTCCATCTTTGCTGAATTCAGCTTTGTGTTGCTGAATTACCCATCTTCACTATGGAGAAACATTTTATTATTCATTCATTCATTCATTCATTCAGATTTCTTGACTGCCCTTCCCTGCTTGCAGGGGGCTCAGAGTGGTTTACAA
This sequence comes from Lepidodactylus listeri, assembly GCA_029233225.1. Taxonomy (NCBI): domain Eukaryota; kingdom Metazoa; phylum Chordata; class Lepidosauria; order Squamata; family Gekkonidae; genus Lepidodactylus; species Lepidodactylus listeri. The sequence continues at coordinate 50,637,977 of JARCFY010000001.1, read as the reverse complement.
CAATTTAATTCATTTCATTTAGTTAATTTCTGTTTAGTTCAACATGTGACATGCTGGTTGCCTTTTTAGGCTGAAGAAGAATTTGATCTCCTCAAATTGCTTCATGGGGGGTGGGGATATTTTTCCATTTGCTTCATGCTGTCCCTGTATGAGTCTGAATATCCCAGCTTAGCCCAAGTATATCAGAGCTTGGGAGCGAAGTAGCATTGGCCACAGTCAGTAGTTGGAAGGGACATCACCAAGGAGGACTGGGGTTGCTATGCAGAACAGCTAATGGCCCACCATCTCTGCTCGTCTCTTGCCTGGACATCCCCAAATGTCCAGGAGCTCCCAACCTGGATCTGGCAACCCAATTCCCCCCATCCCCTGCCAGTGGCCAGAGGGTACCTGACAACTCTACATCACAACTGATAGTAAGCAAAGTCTTTCCCATTATCTTCATGCCCAGAAAGCTTCACTTGCTAAATTCCTCTGGGTTAGTCAACTACATGGACTCAAGACCAATTCAAGTTGAAAGCAGTCCAAAATAGGCCTGACAGTTTTTCAACTGACAACTTAGCTGGGCCTTTAGCAGAAGCTTAGTGTGCAGATAACCCCATGGTATGAAACGTTTTTGCCTGATTTATGTATGTCGAGCCACCTTCAGAAACACAAGAGGAGGGCAGGCTGGTGTTTATTTTGATCAGTTGGCAATTCACGTTAAACATACTGTCTTGTAAATTTTCAGACTGTCATAAAAAAAAGCTGTGGTCCTTATAAACTGAAGAGCCAAGAATCAATATTTCAAATTATGTGCATGTTAAGAGAAAAGGGAACGGAATGGATGAGAATTTATTTATTTGACCTATGTCAGGACATGCTATGTCAAAATAAAGTAAAGTGAGAAATTGTAGAATGGCCATAATTGCTCACTTTCCTAAATGGGAATGTTCTGCGATAAGCAAACTTTTTAAAAAGCCTCTGATTGCTTCCCACAAAGTATAAAATGAAGGAATAAAAAGATCTATTGCTTGTAACAGGCTTCGATGACAGCGATGGTATGTGTCCTCAAACACTCAGAATCATGTAACTTAAGCGCTTTAAATTCACAATAGTACCATTATTTACACTCCCTGAATGTTAAGGATACTTTGCCTTAATTTATTTGGCCAAAAACCACAAAAAAACAAAAAAGGAGATTTATTTGACGTTGATTTTCAATTGGAAATCAGAGGACGATTTTAAAATGATATATCACAGCATGTTAATGTGTCTTTCACCACTGTGGAATAGAAGGGGGAAGAAGAGGTATGTGATGTTTGGCTAGATCAGTGGCTGTGGACAACAGAGTGAGACCACAGACACAAATTCAGGTAGGTGAGAAAACATGTCCACGGTCAGGTTATAACCAAAATTTGTGACTATGGCTGCAGCCACACACACTAAATAATCCACTTTCAGTGCACTTTCCAAATGGATTTCACTGTGTGAACTGGCAAAATCCGGTTAGAAAGTGCATTAGAAGTGAACTGAAAGTGGATTATTCAGTGTGTGCAACCACAGCCTGTTATGGTCCACTTTGAAAATTCAAGTTTCTCTTTTTTTTATGCTTGGGACATCAGTGTCCACATTGCAGGCAGGGATCAGTTGCTACAACATATTAATTTATTCATTCTTCGTACCAGGGACACAAAGCAGCCTAAAGAAACAAACAGGAGCAAAGATCAGAACTTCTCCTACCTCTCTTGCTGTAACCTCTCCCTCCCGTGTTTCTGAGTCCTCAAACCACAACATCACATAGCTACTCTTGTCTCCATGGTGAAACTTATGTATAACCCTATGAGTAACATGATTTCTTACAATGGAGCCAACAGTGGAGCTGTTTATAATGGGGCCAATCACTCCAACTACTTTGCCCTGCATGTTACAAATAGAAAAGAGCTGGTGTATATCTGGGTGTCATAAAACTCCCATCCTATATGTGACACAAGTTATTGTGTTGTTCCCCAACAAACATGGGGACTTTGCAATGTGTAAATGGAACCTATGGTGGTTTCCACACAAGGACATGCATTTGTGGGGTCCCCACTGCTGCTGCAGCTGTTGATACAGCACACCAGCAACAGGACTTCCACATGCAAGTTTCCCCCATGGTTTCCCTCCCCCAAACCTCCAGCAGCTGCTATCGCCCCTGAGTCACCAGTAGCGCTTTTTCAATTTTGAATTGAATATCCTTATAATGAATTGAATATTCTTATATTAAATTGAATAGCCTTATTGATTTTAATTGAATACTTTTATATTGAATTTGAACTGAATATCAATTGGATATCCCTATACAGATATATCATTATACCAATATCCATAACAAGATCTCTGACTTCCCAGCTTTCACCAGGGTGGGGGAAGTAAGCCTGTAGCCGCCTCTATTGTGGCGATCTGTCTTTTCCTTCCTGGCAGGAGAGGAAGTGGCTGCCCCAGGGAGAGTGTCAGGAAAAATGGCTGCCATGGGAGCTGGAAAACCTGAATTTTCCCACCCATACAGCAGCCATCCAGGCTTTACTGCAATCTCTCCCAAAACTTCACAACAAAGAAGGTTTGAGAAAGTTCAGAGAAAAGCTGGGGAAACCCCAGGAGGTACATGAATGCATCACGATGCTGTTAGGAATCAGAGGGGGGAAACACTCTTCCTAACAGCATTGAACCTAGGGCAGATAACCTGTGTGGAAATGGCCTCTGTCTCTGCCATCTAGCTTTAGGTTTCCAGCCTTAGACTAAGAGTCAAAGGACAAGAGTTCTGTGGCCAGACTCAGGCCTTAAGTATCTCTGAGCGGAGAAGAAATAAGCCAAATCTTATTCCACAGGTAGAAATCAAAACTAGGAGATCACAGGAGAAGATGGAAGTCCAATCAAAACAACCGTGACCAAAATAACAAGGAGTCAATAAAGATATATATACAAAAATGTTAACTATAATAACAGTGATTCTCTAGAAAAATCTCTTCTTATATCGCTCACACGCAATGGATTTTGCACAATAACAGGTACTGTTTCACATAGATTACTTTATCTGAGCATGTAGCAAATACAATTCTTAACAGTTTCCACTTATCAGTTTTTGAAATAAACATCCCATGTTGACTCTCTCATATCAGAACCCAAGGTCTCCGCCATCTAGCTTTAGGCTACAAGCCTTAGACTAAGCATCAAAGGACAAGAGACCTGTGGCCAGATTCAGGCCTTAAGTGAGCAGAGGAGAAATAAGCCAAATCTTATTCCACGGCTGCTTGCTAGCTAGCTAGCGGGCAATTTCCTGTTTCCTCCCTTGCCATCACCACCATTTAATACAGTGGTTCTCAATATTTTTGGAATGGTAACCCAAAAGTACAAAAACTGCAAAAGCCTGCAACTCACTTTGAGGCCTGGAATCACAGGGTGGGAAACACTGACTTAATGGACAGGAATTTGAGACTTGATTTAAATGAGACATTGCCTGAGGCAAAAAAACCCTCTTCCATGGGATTTTTCACTCCTGTCGCATTTCATTTAAACTGGCAGCTACCCATGCATAACAGCTACATGGCTAAGATTGCCAACCTCCACGTGGCTCCTGGAGATCTTCTGGAATTCAAACTGATCCCCAGATGACAGAAATCAGTTTCCCTGCTCTGGAATGTGGACTTTACAGCATTATGCCCCACTGAGGTCCCTCCCCTACCCAAACCCCACCCTTCTGAGGCCCCTTCCCCAAAAATTTCCAGAAACTTCCCACCTCGGAGATGGCAGCCCTATACATGGAACACATAGCTGCTTTACCTAGGTAGTAGTCCAGTTTACACAAAGTATCATGCAAGTGCAAAATCCCACTGGTGAATGTTTTTGCCTCAGTTGGCGCCATGTGTAAACCAGGCCTATATTAAGCTTGATGACAAGTTAGAGACAGATAAAAACAAGTTAGAGACAGATAAAAACAGATGACAAGTTAGAGACAGATAAAAATACATGAAGTTTTGACACAAAGTGTTTAAATGTGTGTTTATATTTGCTTAGGATTTCCCTGCTAAACTGGAGGAAGACTCCATAGGCTCAAGGGAGGCTTCACATTTTCTGAGTGGAGTAGTATAATATTTCCATTATTCTTGGTTTAATGATTTTCAGATTATTTTCTGCTTTCCCAGCACAGTTACAGCCATGTCACTGCCCCTTTCCTACCATGCTTATAGATATTAATCTGGGAACTCTGACATGCAACTCAAAATTTGACAAGTCACACCATTACCTCTGTGCAATGCTTTCCTGAAGCTAACGGTGCAATCCTAACCATAGTTGTACTATTCTGAGCCCAGTGAAGTCATTAGAAAAATCACAGAAAATTCTAATAAAATAACATTTATTGTATATCCAGGTTTTTAAGTGAGACCTCCCATCTTCAAAACTTACTGATGATAGGAACTCACTAAGGGCCACACTACACAAACCCAGCTAATGTTCCCTGCAGCCACACAGGAGCAGCAAAGAATGTCTCTCTGCCTTTTTGCTCTCTTCTCAGCATGAGGCACAAAAGCCCTGGTGATAGAATAAGATTGCCAAGGCACCTGGAACAAAACAACTGGCTGTGAAGATGGGGGAATAAAATCAACCCTACTCCACTGTAGCCAGCTTGCTCTTTTTCTGGGTGGCTGCCATGGTAGTGGCTTTACTCTCTCTTCTCTGCGACCAGCTTTCTCTCCTCCAGACAGCCACCTGGGTGGGATGAGAGAGCAGATGCTGTGCAGAAGGGTGAGGATGGACTCTTCATAGAAAGGATGGACTCTTCATAGCCATCCCTGGTCCACAGCTCAGGCAAGCTTGCAATGTACCTGTGCTCCAATTCCTTCAGTTTTTCAAGGTTGCAACCACATGGTCTACTGGGCAATGGCCTAATCCACTTACCCAGAACTTGGCGTAGGTTCCACATTGAAGAATGGTGCTTACAAGAGCCACACGTGGTGTGTCAAAAGTGGCTTCCAAATCACTGACAAAGCATGGCACAATTACCTAGGTAGTGCGATGACTTCCCTTGCATCTGAACTACAGTTTCCAAGCAACTATGGACATGCACAATACGTCTGAGGTCCAACTTAGCAAGCTTTAGAATACAAAGCCATTTCCCCACAAGTGTTTGAGAATGCTGTTCTCTTTTTTAAAAAATCAAATGATGATATTAGTGGAGGCAAGTTTACACATCATGAAAGAGAACTGAGCTGGAAACAAGGGGAAAGTGCCACAATTTCAAGGAAAACCTATAAAACAGAGGGTGCAGTCCTAGCAGGTCTACTTAGAAGTAAATATCAATATTCAGTATGGCCTTCTCCTGGGAAAGTGTCTTTAGGATTACAACCAAAGCCTATAAAATCTAGGAGAAACCTAAAAGAGATCTCATTTCTTTTAAAAAATATTCCACTGTAATTTTCCCAAAAAGTTCCATGTAGTTTATAGTATTTAATATACTGATAAATACTACTGAAAAATCAGCCCCAACAACACACAATATATGCAAATGGAAATCCAATCTAGATCAGACCCAACGTACAAGTTAGCTGAACGAAACTCTTAACCTTCCAGGTTTCAGACCGGCACTCAAGAAATACCTTGTGCTGTTTGCAAAACATGATCTGCCAGGGAGCCAGTCTCATAACATGGGAAGTAATGTGCAAGCTGTCTCCCATGAGCACTTTGTGCCATTCTGATGCGCTGCTCTAAAACCAGCGATTGTGATGCTTTTCAAGTTAAATTTTTATTTATTAAGTTCTGAAAAGCTGGATTACATAATGATAGTTTCATCGCTCAAACTCATCCTGGCTGAGGGGAGAAAAAGTAATTTCCATTAGATCCCCAAACTGATTTGAGTTGTCAGGAAGACACACACAAGTCCTAATTTGACATGAAAATGATAGAAATAGATAATGAAAAACAGACTGTCTAAGAACATTGGGCAAAAGAGATCCTCTGCAGATAAAGGAAGACTCTGGAGACAGGGGAAGGGTTATTTTTCAATATTCTTAAGGGGTTATGAGATTTACACTCATCATCCCATGTATTTATTTACCCTTATCCCAAACACACCACTCTTATATTACTGCTACATTCTTTTGTGCTGAAAGAAAGAATTCTTCAAAGTAAACAAGACTAGTAAATTGCTCCACCAAGGAGCTCAGAATGGCATACATCCATCTCTCCTCCTTTGTTTTAGCCTCACAACAACCCTGTGAATGAGGTTAGGCTGAAAGAGAGTGCCTAGCTCAAGGTCACTCAGCGAGCTTCATGGCACAGTGAGGCTGTGATCAGACAAGCTGTTTGATCCGTTGTCATTGCTCCTCTTGAACGGATTTGAACTGCACGATCAGACAGCAGCATCTATATTCCGAGCCAGAGTAATCAGACCCCCATACTCACCCCTGACTTTCCTGACACCAAAGAAAGTCTGATATTTACTGATTATGCCGGTTTCACAGCACATCTCTAGATGTCTGGTGGCACTTTTGCAAAGTCAAGCCATTGGGGAAGTCAGATCACTCACTTCCATCTTTGCCGCCATTTTTTTTTGCAGTTAGCAATGTGTGCATAGCAATGTGTGCATATCCACCTGCTCCATTTCCCCAGCCACAATATTTTGAGGGGATTGTGAGCCTTTGCACTGTTTTTAGGAATGTTTTTAGGAAGCTGTGTTTTGAATAGGTTTCCACGCAGGTTGCTGGGTCTCTGTTGCAGCCTCTTCAGTTCGGCCAGCCCCCCCCCCCATTTTCTTCGGTGACTGAGGACTCTGCTGGCAGGGCTCAGATGAGGCAGGGATGCAGTGTTGGCCAGCAAGGCACTTTTAGTGCTCTTATGAATTGTGATATTCATAAGCCTGAACTTTGGGTTGCCTGTAATGGAAGGGCCATGTGCTCTCTTCAGTATAGGAGCCAGCTCCAGCCCATGCCAGGAGGCTGACACCCTAGACAGTTCACCTGAGACAGAGACAAAGCCATGAGGTTTCTTTCTGTTTCAGCATGCTGGTCAACCCCTGCCCCCTCCAACATACCTGCATAGTTATGCTAACACAGTTGCTTAGCAACTAATGTTCGGGCCACCACCCAGTCGGCCAAAGTCATTGACTAACAATAGATGTGGCCAGGTGAGTCATCGGACTCCAGCCCAAGTGTCCATTTCCTGGTGAGATCATAGTTTTGCAACATGGTCCATCCCCTGGCCCTCCTCCCTTTGTACACCTTTAACCTATGGAAGGGTCCAAGAGAGACAGACCGCCTAGAAGGTGTGTTAGTGGGATGTGGCCTAATCAGCCCGCCGCAAGACCATCTAATAAAAGACCTTGAACAGAGGCACTCGCTCTCTTGAGCCATCATCCCCTATCTGCTTTAAAATACCTCTTCAGTCCAGCTTGCTGTACCCAACCCTTGCCTCCATCTTTAATCCTCTCTCTCTGGAATCGCGATCCAGGAGAACCACGTGGTCTCGCAGGCTCAAGTCTTGTGTCCCCATAGTCTATTTTTCTCCCCATCCAATTCTGCCATCGTTCGGACAACGCATCTAAGGTAAGGCACTGCTTCCCCACCAACGATTACCTGCTCATGCAAACGTGCTATTTTCTGTCTTTATTTCTTAGGCCTGTGTGAGTGTGTGTGTGATTACGTTGTTGGTGTGCTTGAACAACATTGCCCAGTAAACTACATTTAACTAGCTACCTGCCTCACGTGCCTCTTTCCTTGAGAACTCCCAGGAGGGGTGGGACCGTGGTATAGTTGGCTAAGATCCCGTGTATTTTGCTGATTGCTCAACGTAAATTAAAGCAATTCGGCTAACAGCAGCCTCAGTCCAAAAGCTAGCCCCTGTTGCTGGGTCGGGGGATGGGCTTAATGATGATGGCAGCGGTGAGCCACTCGGGAACAGCCAGAGAAGGAACTAACCCCACCCCACCCTCCATGGCAGGGAGGCATCAGCCGCATCAGGGATTGTGTGTGTGTGTGTGTGTGCAGAAACAAAATTTTAAAAAGCTGCTCCACTGCCCACTCCATGGCTGCGGCTGGGTAGGGGTGGAATGTCTGATCCAACTGCTCTGGAACTAAAAAAAATCCTGATCAAATTAGAAGTATGGCCACAACAAGATAAGCATGCCATCTGATCACAGCCTTTGACTTTGAACCCAGGTCTCCTACATACTTGTCCAACACTTTAACCACTACAACACGTGGTACATTTAGAAGATGAGAATCTGAAGTCCAGTTTCCCTGACAGAATACTTGTGTACCACCATTGCTGTTCCCATACAATATGCAGTTAAAATAGATTGTTGAGTATATTCTATGGTACACCTTCACAAGATAATCCAATGTACATTTAACTTCAGACTAACTCCACTGAATTTAATGGGCTTAGACTATAGTAACTTCACAGGATTGCATCCTCAGCTCATATGAGGTTATGCTGAAGCTCAACAAACTTGGACAGCAGTACATATGAACTAAGAGTGTACCCTGGAACACTCTCCTATCTCCTATTATGCACTGACAAACGGCTCTTCACCAATTACTTCCTACACAGAGGATGCTTTTCACCATTTAGTTCCTACACAAATTCACCAGAACTGCAAGGAATTTTGCAAGCACCATACTGAAATTATACCACATGATCCCAATGGCAAAAACCTCAAATCCCACTTGCATTACGATTATTCTGATCAACAACAAGGTGTTGCATTGCAGCTTCTGGAAATATGTTTGGTTAGGTTATGAGTCCAACAGAGCTCTATATTTCCATTTTTATTTTCCACTTCTTCTCATAACATAGGCTGAGAGAAAATGAATGGGCCAGATTCATTCAGAGAGCTTCTTGGTGGACGGGAGATCTGAACCTGGGTCACTCCAATCTTAGTTGAATTACACTATGCCTCTCACCCCCATGAGGAGTAGGCTAGTGAAAACCACTCCCACATCCTTTACTTGAGTACCTGAAATACCCAGGAGGGTAGGAAATGTAGGGTTGTCAACTCTTGGACAGGAAATTCCTGGTGATTTGGAGATGGAGCCTGAGTTAGGTGGGGTTTAGGGAGAGGAGGGACCTCAGGATGGCATATTAAGGTTGTCAGCTCTGGGTTGGGAAATACTTGGAGATTTGGGGGTGGAGCCTGAGGAGGGCAGGGTTTGGAGAGGGGAGGGATTTCAAGGGGATATAATACCATACAGTCTACCTTCCAAAGTGGTCCTTTTCTCCAGGTGAACTGATCTCCGTCACCTGGAGATCAGTTGTGATCCTGGGAGGTCTCCAGCAACCATCTGGCGGTTGGTAACCCTGGGTATAATACCATGGAGTCTTCAAAGCAACTATTTTCTCCAGGGGAACTGATCACCATAGTCTGGAGAACTCCAGGCCATACCTGGAACTGGCAACCCTAGTTTAGCTTCTCCTGCTGTAGCAAAACCCAGACAGTTCCATTTTAACTCAATATACTCAATGCATTTTAACTCAATCTGCTGCACATTAGAAAACATTATGGTGAAATACATTTGCCACCTTGAATTATTGTAGAATGAGGTGGCTATTGAGAAAGTTCTCCTCAGTATGAGCATTTAGTTTCCTTCAGTACTCTTCTGAAGAAAAGCCTGAGGGACAGGGACCCCAATATGGCAGCGATCTGATCCTCCCTTTGCCCCAAGCTCTGCTACAATTGTTCAGTAAGACAATTTGTCATGTAATGCCCTCTGCAGCAGCCTGAATGACTCGTTCTGCTGTCACTGTAGCACTTTGCCACTTCAAGTTCTCACTGAACTATTGCTGAATATAGCTTTGGCCTTTAAAAGGCTTGCCTATACCTTTTGGAGGGATAATAGCCTCTGAGACTTTTGCTCCAAGTTCAACTTTAAGATTCCTCTTGCCTTTATGGGCTTTCTCGGTTTAATGCAATGGTTTTGTTTTATTACTCGCTTCAGAATCTTCTCATCTATCCTGCTCAAACCTAGTTTGCCTTCCACTTGGGTAATACTTCAGGGTTGTTCTAAAAAAAATTTCTCTCTCACCAACTCAGAGCAATCTGTCTTCCGTTTATGTCGTATCGCTTGGCTGAACATTGAATCATGGATTGATAACTGTGCACCTTTCTTATAGGCTATTATCACCTTGTACATTTTTTATAGCAATCTCCGCTACAATATTATTGGAGCATTTGATCAAGCAATATCAATTTTTTCTATTAAGCACTTTTGTCTTTTCAAATCTTATATTAAAAATAAAAAGCTAAAAATGGTACCTTTCTAAAGAATGGTCTGAGGTTCTCCCCCCCCCCCCCCGAAGATAAGTCCAGATTTATATATTAGAAAAGAGACAGGTTCCCAGTCACTACCAGATATGTGCAAAAGAGAAGGGTGAAGGGCATTTTATAGGGTAGCAATCACCAACTGTTTCTTCACCTCTCAGTCACTTTCCCCCAAATAATGCATATGCTGTGGAGCTAGATTCAAATCTTTTTGCACCTTAGAGTAGGTATGTGCATTCAGGTATAACACAACTGAAAATATATCTGAAAAATACCTTATCCTTGCCTCTCCATTTCTTTTTAATGTGTATATATATATATATATATATATATATATATATATATATATACACACATATATATATATATAGGCATCTGGAAAGCTTGACTACTTACTCATTGGCTTGTGATATTTACATAGGTCCTAATAAAATGGTATTGGTCTAGTATTGTTTTGTGAACTAAATATGTACTTACAATCTTTGCTAAGAACACCTGGCTTTAATAATCTACAACAACACTATAATATTAATGCACAATGGTTTTTTTTAAGGGTTCATGGAATTTATACTGAATCTGAATATACTTGTGTCCTATCTCTTTGACCCTAGCTTTCATGGATTCTTGCTCTTGGGCTCACTTCCTTTTCAGCTTCAATTTCTTTGAAATGTGGAACTGGAGGAGAGTTTTACAAATACCATAGACCACTAAAAAAGCAAATAAGTGAATTCTAGATTAAATCAAGCCTAAACTCTCCCCTAGAAGCTAAAGAAGAAGAAGAAGAAGAGATTGGATTTATACCCCGCTCTCCACTCCCCAAGGGAGTCTCAGAGCGGCTTACAAACTCCTTTTCCATTCCCCTCCCCACAACAGACACCCTGTGAGGTAGGTGGGGCTGAGAGAGCTCTTTCCCAAGCTGTCCTTGAGAGAACAGCTGGTACAGAGCTATGGCTCGCCCAAGGACATCCAGCCAGGTGCAAGTGGAGGAGTGGGGAATCAAACCCAGTTCTCCCAGATTAGAGTCCGCGCACTTAACCACTACACCAAACTGGGTCTCTAAAATGACTAAACTGAGGCTATCATAATTTGGTCACATCATGAACGACAAGAATCACTGGAAAAGGCAATATTGCTAGGAAAAGTTGAAGGCAGTAGTAAAATAGGAAGACCAAACATGAGATGGATTGACTCAATAGCCTTCATGACCTTCAGTTTGCAAGACGTGAACAAAGTTATTAAGGACGTCATTAATTTAAAGTATCACCATAAATCAGAAGTGGCATACATACTAATAAACAAGTGATTTTAGTTATTTAGGAAATATATAAGCCACCGCTCTACAGACTTATTCAAGGAGGCTGATACCCATGACAATAAATACATAAGGTCAGTATTGAAACAACCTATAAAATTGTGCCTCATACATACGAATGGGCATGAACCAACTGGCGAACTAAAGTTCATCCTGAATTTTGGCCAGTTCATGGTTTGCAAAGTGATGTTCGTGAACTGAAGAACCACCATGAACTTTTATGAATTTTGGTGCAGTTCATGGTGGTTTGTGAAGAGCAGAAAGCAGGTATTTACTTCTGCTGTCTGCTCTTCACGGAAAACAGCTGAGCAGTTGTCTCCACCACTCAACTGTTTAGAAACCCCTGCTTTCTGCTCCCTGCAGCTTTTCACAGGTAGCAGACAGCAAGGTTTAAATGGCTCAAACTATCTGGTCCACACAAAAAGCCACAGGGAGCAGAAAGCAGGGGTTTAAACTTTAAATAGCTCACAAACCAATGCAAACTGGGTTGGTTTGTAGACCAGCCTCCTGTTCCATATGGGTTCATGGTTTGTTTCATGTTCACCCATGAACCATGAACCAAACCACAAAAATGTGGTTCAAGTCCATCCCTACTCATAGGACTGCTATAAGGATGTTGTACAGGTATGAGAGTGTAGGTTTGTAGTCTGCCATTCTCATGTCAATGACCTCAATGCAGGTTACAAACAGTAAAAAAAACAACCCTTCATTCGTTTAGTAAAGAGCTTGATCATTTTAAAATATTTTTAACAGTCTGCTTAAAGCCTGAGAACTCATTCTAATCTGCTAAATATTTTATGTTGCTTTATGCTCTGGCTGGATTTTTAGTTTAATATTTTAATGATTTTTATGATCTATAATGCTTTTATTGCATTTTACTTTGTAAGCTGACTCCAGCAAGTCCACTGGCAAGGCAGGATAGAAACTGCGAAAATCCACCAACTGATCTATGAAATACAAAGAAAATCAACAATACCGATTCAATTTTCCCCAACCCTTCAAAACTAGGGATATATTAATACCTTTAGACAAACAGACTAAACTTAGCTGCGCACCTAAATGATGGTAATAATCCACCCAGCAATGAGTATTAAGGTGTACTGCCTCTGTACATGGAAGTTCCATTTAGCCTGAAGTTTCAGGCCTTAACTAAAGCACTGCCAGCTGTATTCAGCTGGGGCTCTTCTCAAATCATATCTGTTGTGTACTAGTCATGAAATGGCGACCGCCATGCGGTCAGAGCACATGGCCCGATTCTACCTGAGCTTCAGCCAGGTAGAACAATAGACAGTCAGATCCAAAACGACCACCAATAGCCAGCCTAGGTCTTCCGCGGGGGACCTATGAACTACAATTTAAGACCTAAGGCCCTATCAGAACTATGCGCATATGCTAAGCCCCTATCAGGTATTTTGGGTGCGGCCAGAGGTGGGGCTCCGGCCGGGATATAAGCAGGGCCCTGGAGCCCTGGCAGCATGCTTGATCTGACCATCTCCTGAACATGCTGATTCACTTAATAAAGTCTTTGCTATGATCATCCTACAACTCGCCTCCCGACTCCAGTACTTTCCAATATCCAACTGGAATACGCACAGGGGAAATATGCAGAGTGCAGACATAGATACCACTCCTGAAGAAGGCCAAATGTTCAACAAAGCATTGCCAGCCAAACGCCAAAGTGACTTCAGAGCATATAAATGGACCAGGAAATAGGATCTGCCACATAAACAGTTGCAGCATCTGACAATGAGTTTAATGCATACATCATTTCTGGCATATTCTAGTATATCTCAATTAACCAAAACGACAAAAGATCCTGGCATACTTTCATCTCTTATATTGTTCTAATGGGAAACAGATGGCTGAACATTAAAAGATATTTGCACCCTTGTGATGTTTCAGCTAATGGATGAGTTGAGCCGCTTCTAGTGTCATAGACAGCTTATCAGCTGCAAGAAATAGACGCACTTGATTAGTTCCAACAGTATTTTTAACTTGTAAGATGTTCTCAAATGAAACACAGTAGGTTACTCTTTTATTCAAGTGTACAAACTAGCAGGGAACATCATGTTTATTTGTTTTTTCTTTTGCCCCATAAGGAATTGGAACAGGCAATTTCCTTCCCTCTTTTAATGTTGCATTTGTTGTTTTCTTCCAACATTTTACTTGGCAGTTTTTAGCTGAAACAGTTATTTCAGATGACAAGTCAGGTGTCAAAAATAGCTCTGCAATTTTGATACACTAGTCTGAGAGCAATGAATGTTACAGATACTATATTTGTGATGAAATCTCCCCCCCCCCCCACACACACACACAATAAGCAACTGTTTTTGGCAACTGGGCCAAGGCACTAGATATTTGTGTGCATAACCAACTGTATGCATACTGCTATCATAACACAATCTGATATATCCAATGATTTGACTTACATCTCTCTTTTTTGGTTAGAATTTTAAAGGTAGAAGGGCCCAACACAACCAAAATTGGCAGCAAGGTAACCATGCACCTTACTTTCCAATTGAAATCAGTGGGACTCAAAATGTGCATAACTTTGGTTGGCTTGTGCTCCTAAGCATTTCATACCCTTTCTCATAAATTAAATACTATTTCCTCCCATTCTCTTTCCCATGCCAGTTTCTCCTTCCTTTGAGGGTCATTCAGTAGCCTTAAGAGGAAATCTTTATTTCATTGTGCATGTATTTGTCAATGTTCTTTAATTTTATTTGTCAAATATTATCAAGCATAATTTACTTACACCAGCCAGCTAATCGTTTGTTAATTACTGTCACATTGGTGACTGCTGGCTAATTTCCAATGCTGATGTCATTGAGAAATTTCTGGATGAAGGGAACAGGTGGCTGGGCAGGGCTTGGGTTGGGTTGCAGAGAGGTGTTGCAATTTGCAACCCCGACACAGCAAAAAGAGTTTCTTCCTCTCAAATCATAATTCTATCACAAATTGTGAACAGGGTCCTTGAATATTTGGAGAATAAGCTTGCTTCAGAGAAGACAAAACTGAACAAGATGGACAAATGGTTTGACATAATATTAGGCAGTTTCCGAATCTTGATAAGTTGACGTGAGTACTTAGCTATACATAGCATTTTAGTTATGCAAAAATATATACCTATTGTTTTGCCCACAAGCTTGAGATTGTGCACACAATCCTGAACGAAATCTTAAAACCAGTGCCAATGCCACATTATAGAGATTCCACCAAAAATGGCAGGCACATTTGCCTAATTTAATCATTTTAAAAACATTTTTACTGTTCTTAATCTTGTTATTGACAACTTTTGTTGTTTTGGGGTTCCTTGAAGCTATAGCAGCTTTGTTGGCCACCTTGAGCTGTAAGATGTAAGGCGTAGGTTTGCCAGCCTCCAGGCAGAGGATGGACATCTCCCAGAACTACAACTGATCTCCAGACTACATAAATCAGTTATTTATTTATTACTCATTTATTTTAAACATTTATTACACTTCTCCTGGAGAAAATGGCTGTTTTCAAAGGAGAACTGCATGGCATTATACTCTACCAAGGTCCCTCCCAGAATCCCAAGCTCCATACTCAAATCTCCAGATATTTCAAAAATCGGAGTTGGCACCCGTATATAATAAGACAGGATATAAGTATTTTAAATAAATAAAATCTATAGGAAGCTGAAATTTACTTTGTTGAGAACAGAATTTGGGTTAGTTGGGGGGGTGAGTTTGCAGAACCCTTCCTGTAGGGCCGCAGCTATTGTTAAAATGCTTTAATTTTCTCCTTACACTTCTCAAGAGTAAGGCAGGCAGTTTACAAAAGTATCTCCTGAATGTATCTGATCTGTCTGATTGCCAAAAAGCTCTCCGTGCCCTTTGCACTTAGAGCATCTAACCAATCCTGGGAGGTTTCCATGGCTCCCAAAGGTTATTCATTTTGTTTAATAAATATCATTACCAACGTTACCAACACTCATCTTTCCAGCAGCTTGGGCAATTTTGCCCGAATGAAGAGCGCAATAGTTCCTGCAGCCTTGCGTAATGTGACCCTGGAAATTAATTTCCCATGCAACTTCTGTCATTAAAGACTGAAGCAAAGACCAATTTCCCTCCAAGTTCTGAACCCCACTCTTGGCCTCACTCACATTCAAAATAATTGTAGCCAGGCAGCAATAAAATACCTGTGGAACCAAGTGCCTTTAAATGTTAGAAGATCAATTATATTGGTTGATCTTTCTTGGGAACCAAGTCCCTGGCAAATGAGATATATTAGCTCCCGGTGTTATGTTCTCAGAAACACTCCTTTTCATGCCTTGAAGAAATAACAGCCTCGCTTCCACCGCAGCTCTTCCAGTGGATGCTTCTGCCCTGAAGGTTTGGACCATCATGACCCAACAACAAATCACTCATGGTTTGGGTCAGTGCTAAACAGAATATGCCCATTTAAATCAATGCTATTCTCAGCGAAAGTCCAAAAGATCAAATGAGAGGCATATTGAAAATGTTTCAAAATGAAGAAACCACATTATTATTTATTTGTTTAGAACATTTATATTTGGCCAATTGGAGCCACCATGGTAGCTAACAATTAAAACAGACATGATAAATATGCATTATATTTATTTATCTATTTAATTGATTTGATTTATAGCCCACCCTCCCCCACAAGCGGGCTCAGGGCGGGTCATAGGAATGTCAGTTGAACACATAATAGATCAAAACGTTAAAAGCAAACAAACAACCATTCAAACAAAGCGATAATAAAATGACATATAAGAGCCAAGTTCAGTTAGATCACAATGAGATGACCGTTATTCAGACAGTTCACGGTGCCACCTGGAAGATGCTAGATAGGATGGTAATTGATAGCAACCTATTTATGGGTAATGCTCTGATGACCTCTAAGCAAGCGAGTCACAATAGGCATTATAAGCACTGCAAAGCAGCGCAAACCATGTGAGCAGGAGAGGCCAAGATGGATCAGACATCTGCCACCTCAGCCAAAGGCCTGGTGGAACAGCTCCATTTTACAGGCCCTGCAGAACTGTAATAAGTGTAATCAGTATAAAACCAATTAAAACCAGAGGAAAATATACCGTATATTGATAAAAACAACAATTGAAATATAAGGTTTAACCTGAGAGCAGAGTATCAACAGACTTGCAGCAATGGTAGACTGGAAGAACAGGAGCACTCCTGGCAATAGCTCTTGTGCTAATCTGCCATGCATCCCCCTCCACAATTGCTGAGAAAACAATGGCTTGTATCCAGAGATAAAGTTCCACATACAGAAGTTATTCCCTTCTGCAGAGCATGACTTTCTTGCTTCTCTCCACCCACTGCACCCCAAAATGCTGCTCCTGTGGGGGGGGGGGGAGCATTCAGAAGTCTGCAGCTGAAGTGGGGGAAGTGCAAAAATTTAGCCACCCACCCCGCCTTCTGCCAGTGTAAATCCTCTGTGGGAACCAAGCCAATCTACTGCTGCTGCAGTTTCAGGTTGAAACTTGCTAAAAGGCATCAGTCCTCATCAAATTTATCTGGAAGGAAAATGTGTGAGTTTACACAACCATGACCCATCAAGTCATTGTTTAAAACCAGCTGCACTGAGTGTGCATGCCACTTTTATACTACTTTTATACTGTGTGGTGTTTTCCCTAGTAGTGTAACATATTCAGAATCTACTGGACTGAACTAAATTTCCCAGGCACTAATATTTGTGATCCAGTTGAGAACACCCAGTGAATACATTCAGTTTAAGAGCTGGACAGACAAAATGGAGATGTAAGCCATGTGCCTAATAGGCACATCTTTTGGAAGCTGGCATTGCATTTTTTTGGGGGGGGGAGGGGGGGGTGGCCTGTCTGGTAAGTTGAGCAAACAGGGCTAGTCATGAAAAAGCAATGTGAGAAGCTGAGCCTGTCTCGTGGGAAAGGGTGGGGTATAAATCGAACTAATAAATAAATAAATAGTTTGCAGTACAATTTAGAACAATGTTGAGTGTTTTGTGAAAACAAAATTTTTTGGATTCCCCCTTCCCCAAAGGTGCTACTCACTATCTGCCATCAAAGAGCAGTTCAAGGAGAAGAGTGATCACATATCACTGCTGGCTATGAACTTTGGCCAGCCAGCTGCATGGAAACTCCACCTGCTGTCCCTGGCAGACAGTACAATAGAAGGTTCTCAAGTCCTTGGTGTCTGGCCATCCTTGGCTGGTAGACTGCATTCATCTTTGGTGGGCAGAAGATATCCAGGACTGAAAGGTGAAGAGACGATCGAGCTCAGGAAAATAATTTCTAGATCTGGCCATATAATTTAGTGGCCCTGTTTCTCCACTCAACAATATGGTGTGATCATGACAGTACAATTCTGATTCTGTTATGGTCTCTGTTTATAAAATATCCCACCAAGTTGTGATCCTAACACTGTACCATAAGAGGCAAACTGGGGGGGGGGGGGGGGTGTAGTTGTGACAATATTTCTCAATAGATTTCCTAATAAGTAAAAGTAATTAATTACATGAAGAACAAAAGTTTAAGTCCAGTGACACCTTTAAGACCAATCAGGTTTATTCAAGGTATGAGCTTTCATGTGCATGCACACTTCCTGAGACACAGTGAAATGGAACTTACCAGTCCATACATATAAGGCAGAGGTTGAATAGCAAATTAACATACAATATAATGAAATGTTTTAACAGATGCAAACAGGAATAACAAGCTAAGTTTATAAAATCATCATTGTTTGGATTGGGGAAAACAGTGAGGCAAATAAATATGTCAAAATTGGCAACAGATGTGTAAATGTATCCTTCTTAATTATGGAGTCCTAAGAGCAATCATCAGAAACCCTGCTGTCATGCTCCATCCGTCTCCTCTCAAGCATGGAGGTAACTAATAGCGTCTCTTTTTTGAGGTAGGGTGATTTGTAGTGTGGTGTTATGCCTCCTCTGTTGCCAGACCAAAGGAATGCATTCCAATCTACCATTCTAATTTACTGTACTGCATTACAATCACTATTCATTTCAGTGTTTCTGAGGAAGTGTGCATTCACATGAAAGCTCACACGTTGAACAAAACTTTGTCAGACTTAAAGATGCCACTGGACTCAAATTTTGTTCTAGATTTTAGTGGTGCTTCCTATCTTATGACACTTACACACTACTCTGAATAGAAGTCGGGATAGATGAGAGACTCTCTGTGAAAAGATATTGCAGTTGTACCTAGCAATTCACACAGTCCAGTTTCATCTTGCACTCGCAAAGGAACTAAAAGTCTTTCTGGTTTCTTCTTTGGCTGTCCTGTTAGTCATTTGCAGAAGGTCAACTGATTTAACCAAAGCTGATATTTCTGGAGAAACTGAGTTTGTCTTATTGGTCTGTTGGATGAGAATATTCAGGAAATGTTGTAAGAAAAAAAAATTAAAATGGAGACAGAACTCCCTAATAGCTCAGTTTTCAAGCGAAAGCAGATACTGCCAGTTTATTTTTTTTAAAAGAACACCCTAAAACAAGTGTTTAAAAGTAAGCATCCCTGGTTGAATTATTCTAGCAGTAGGTATCCCTAGCAATGAATAGCAATACACATCTACATAAAAGCAGACAGCTGACACAAAGTACTCTTTTAGAATGCCGTTTCAGGAAAACCAAGAGTTATTGTAAAATATTGACTTTCTGGTAGCAATAAATTTGCTTTTGGGGTTGCTGGATGCCCTCTGAATACCAATACGATGCAAATGAAGCAGTGACATACGGTGATTGGCATTTCTCTTACAGCTGCCAACCTTTCGGGGGGCACCCACACAGTGAATGCCACTGATTTGTATGCAACGCTAACTCATTCTATCTGCCATCTCGCAGAACAGCAGATGCATTTGACCATGATGTCGGATAGCATTCAGTAAGTAAATTTTATGCCGGACAGTTTACTCAGATGCTTGACTCTTGGGTTCTGTTTGCTAACAAGTTCCACAGAAATGAACTGTCGAGGCTGCTATGGACTTTTCCCTCCCAGTTTCAATCTTCTTCACTCCAGACAGCAGTAGGCCAATAAAGCCTGAAAGAAAACGCATTACTTCTCTGAAGGGGCACATTGGATTAATGTTCAGTTTCATTACCTCAGCTGCAGACAGTCAAACAAAAATGGATTCCACAGCGCTCTTTCACATGTCAGCCGCAACAGATTCTGCTGTTTTGTGAAGGAACGGCTCTAGCCTCAAAAGAATGGTTTCAATATGAAGGATTTCACTGGGGGGGGGGGGGGAGGCAAGATTTTTAGTCTACACACACACACACACACACACACACACAAAATGAATGGCAGGGGAAGAAAAAGGGGTGGGGAACTGCACAGATTGTAGTAGCCAGTAGTAGATATGAGTGGCCACCTTCCATTGAGGGCCGTAAGGTACACATTGATGGAGGCACAGATACTGGGATCTTGGACTAATCTATCATGAGAGTCATTCTCTCTGGGAAGCTTGCTCTCTCCTGCCACAAAGCGGAGCCCTGGTTCAGGTAGCCATGGGATAGGGCAAGAATAAGAATGAGACCCGGAATAGAAATTCAACAAGGAAAAGCTGCAAGAAAGAGCTGGTCTTCTGGTCAGTTCCTACAACAGCCAGATAAGCCACATCATGTTACTTCCTCCTTATCTCCTCCCTGTCTTATCAGATCCTGCCTGCTTGGAGAGGCACCAGGCTTAGCCCTGCAACAGAGTATAGGCCCATAGCTGCCAGCTAGCCTAGCGCAGGGGCAGATGATGTTGCTACTGACTTTTGTCAGAGGCTGTAAGCCAACCAATATCTGTGTACCTGCATAGCTCTGCAGGCCAGTGCTTCTGTCACCAGCTCTTGATGCCTGCTGGTAACTGTGCCTATTCCTTCTCAGGAGAAAAGAGCAAGAGTCCAGTAGGACCTTAAAGACTAAAAAAAAAATGTGGCAGGGTAGAAGCTTTCATGAATCACTGCTCACTTCTTCAGATTCCATCTCAGATAGTAAGAGCATTGTGAGCTCTGGAAGAGCTGCTTATGAAAAGCTAGACCCCAGTGCTACATTTTGCACTCAGGGCTTACCGTTGCCTGTGAATGTACTAGGTACTGGTGACAATCTTTTAACCAAAAAGGGATAGTGCTTGCCATGTCTACCTGTCTGGCAGTCTTTTCTCTGAAAGGTTCAAAATCAGAGCTTTTATATTTTTAAATTTCCAGCACTCATGATGGTGTCATTGTGCCAGCTAATTTAAAAGAGGCTTTCTGTCAGAGTTTGGGCTAAATACTACACAGTCGGTGTGGTGTAGTGGTTAAGAGCAGCAGTCTCTTATCTGGAGAAGTGGGTTTGATTCCCCCACTCCTCCACATGAAGCCTGCTGGGTGACCTTTGGCTTTTCACAGTTCCCTCAGAACTCTCTCAGCCCCACCTATCTCACAAAGTGCTGAGAGGAGAGGAAGGGAAGGAGATGGTAAGCTGCCTTGAGACTCCTTAAGGTAGAGAACAATGGGTTATAAAAACAACTCTTCTTCCACAGGAATGTTACTAACAATTGGCAACCAAATATTTAAGATTTCAAGAGGAAACTGGTATCCCAGACTGATGTACATTTTGAAAAAAAAATATCTAAAAAGATGTTGTGAATTGCCAAGCCATTAGCTAAAATTGAATGTGTATAACTTGGTAGATATTGTTGAGCATTGCACTGGGAAATTGGAAAATTAACATCATAAACTTTTCTGGAAAATTCTATTTGCATTTGCTAAGCATTTGGACAGGGTTTTTTGCACATATTCTATGGACATAGCATCACAAAGATTTAACCTACTAGATTCAGCTTAGGAAGGTTTTCCCCCCCCAAAGGGCATTGTGTCATCATAACACAGATCAGGAGGCCAAAGAACAGTAAGTATACCCTACACTGTCCATCTTGAATAGAAAACAGAGGTCAGCTTTCAAGCCTCACATGAATGTTTCCAAAGATAAACGCATCTGAGTATGAAATCAGAGAGATAGCTTTCGTAGCACACCATCAGAAATTCCGACTGGGAGGTCAAACAGTTTAGCCAACAACTCAAGAGTAGATAGGAAACAAGCTGATGCTACAATCTCCTTGTCATATTCAAAAGGCCTGTGTTTATCATTCTTAGCCTATCGCAGATTACAGTTTGTTAGCAGTGACCATTCAAATACTCAGACAAAAAGCCAAAACCTTTGGAAGCCAATATCAACTACGTGCTTTGCTAGAACTGAACAGGCTGGCTGAGCTGAACTGGGAACCTATCTGAAGGGGCTTTTACACACCCCTCAAAAATGTCATTATTAAGTATTGAGTCAAGAGACGATAAATCAAATGCAGGCTTTTATTCAAAACATCGTTCAGCTCAGGGACAGCTCTAGAAAGAGCGGCACTCAACTTAGTGTTTCAACAAATAACTATATATACATTGTAACTGGAAACATGCAGTCTCATTGGACCTAAGCAAGGCTCTGCGACTGGGTCCTTGGATTGGCTTCAGGACCAATAAGGAGTCTTTATTTGGCAGCCAATAGGAATGAGGGAGTTAGGATACCAGAGCCCTGACAATGCAATGCAATATAACATAATACAACATAACAGCCATCCTAGTTTCAGGAAACAGGGGAGAGAAAGAAATGGAAAGGACAAGTCTGTGGAGAGAGAGAGAAACAGGGAGGGAAGGCATCCTTGTAACCTTGGCAACCAATCCAACACAACCTGCTTTGCTGCACTGAACTGCAGTGCTGAAACTACAGCAAAATGCAAAGCTGGCTTAAATGCGCATTTGGATACACATGACAGTGAAGGTAAGAGTACACATCCAGCGGCTTGTGCAGGTCTATATACACTGTATAGCACTCCATAGAGTTTAAACTGGAATTCATATTCTGATTATACTCATCCAAATGCCCAATTGGAACACACTGTCTAGCATGATGGGAGACAGTTACGGATTTCAGAAAGAAGGCTTCATTTTCACTCAGTGACATTCCCAGTTCAACTAATCTTATAGCTTCGTGATATCATGCATTGTGCAATTCCTTAATGACTGGGGTCACAGAATGAAAGAGGAAAAAAGTGTATTAATTCCCCCAATGGAAAGCAGGAACAAGAGAGGATTTTGTGCCATTTTACACTAAAGGGATGGCTATTATAATTTGTATCACTTATTTGATTGGGTCATAGGAACATACAAAGAGCCTTGCTGGATCAGACTAGTAGTCCAGCAGTCCAGCATCCTGTGTCCTCTGGATGGCCAACAACAGGGCATAGAGGCCGAGACCTTCTCTTGATGCTGCCTCCTGGTTCAGGGATTCAGAGGTCTAGTGCCTCTGAATGTGGAGGTTCCCCTCAGTCACCATGTAAAAAAAGGTAAAGGTTTCCCTTGCCTGAAAACCAGCTGAATCCGACTAAATGCCAAGGCACACGGAATGCTGTTACCTTCCCACCAAAGTGGTACCTATTTATCTACTTGCAATTTCTTGCTTTTGAACTGCTAGGTTGGCAGGAGTCACTCTGTCACATGGAACCCAGGTTTCAAACTGCTGAGCTACTGGCCTTCCGGTCTGCAGCTCAGCATCTTAACCTCTGAGCCACTGACAGACCCATCCGCCATGAACCTACCTAATCCACTTCTAAAGCTTCTTTATTCCATTACATCCTCTGAAACCGAATTCCATATTTTAATCACTCTCTTGTCCAAATCCAAACCGCTTCTCTACTGGTGATAAAGGGAGGAAGAAGACCCCCTAACTACCCAGCAAGGCATGCTAGGGATCGTGGAACCGAAACAATCAAAAGCTGCATGGGTCATAAAGAGTGTCATAAAAATGGGAATTTAGCAAGATTAAATGAAAAGGCTGGCTGGATCCAACCTGCCTTAACCGTCAGACACAAAAATGGAGGGCCAGGAAGCAGCCACTGCCAAGGCGGCCTTTACGGCTGATTAGGCAGTTGGTTCCCTTCCTTGAATGCAACGACCTGGCAACAGTGATCCACGCAATGGTCACCTCAAGGTTAGACTACTGCAACACTCTCTACGTGGGGCTGCCCTTGTCTCAGCTCCGGAGGCTGCAGCTAGTGCAGAATGCCGTGGCCAGGCTGTTGATGGGTCTCTCTGTATGAGACCACATCCAGCATGTACTGAGGATGCTGCACTGGCTGCCTATAGCATACCAGATCCAGTTCAAGGTGCTGGTTTTAACCTTTAAATCCCTATATGGTCAGGGGCCTGCCTACTTGAGGGACCGCCTTTCCCCACATATGCCCCAGAGAGCACTGTGGTCAGGTTCACAACATCGCCTGACCCTCCCTGGCCCGAGAAAGGCTAGGTTGGTGACCGCCAGGGCCTTCTCAGTGGTGGCTCCACACTGGTGGAATGAGCTCCCGGAAGACATCAGGGCCCTATGGGACCTTCTGCGGTTCTGCAGGGCCTGCAGAGTGGAGCTCTTCCGCCAGGCCTTTGATTAGGAGCCGCCACTGAGGAAATGGGCTGGTGGAAATTCCCCTGCAGTAAGGGCCCTTCTCTGCTCCGAGCAACTGTTAATTGATTTATCCTTATTTTTGCAGAATTAAAATTATATATTAGTGAAAGGTCACCCAGCTGGTTTCATTTGGAGGACTGGGGAATCAAACCCAGTTCTCCAGACTAGAGTTCGCCACTCTTAACCACTACACCAAGCTGGTTTTCATTGCACATTAGCTGCATTAAGGCTTGTCAGGGGGGTGAAGAATATGCACTGTTTTGATCTACACAGAACTCTTTTGATGAAAAGTTCCATGTAATTCCAAACACTGCAAAATGTTGCACCTACAAAAATGGATCCAATTATAGATCTCATTATGTTTCTTTCAACTAACTGGAGTAGAGCCCCTTTCCCCCCTTCCCAATAACTCCATAAAAAGATAACCTCTTTCCCCAAAGCATACTCTTTTTGATTCTGTAATTACCAGTTCTGTTTTCAGTCATTAATTACAGACTCCCACTTTTCACTAATATATAATTTTAATTCTGCAAAAATAAGGATAAATCAATTAACAGTTGCTCGGAGCAGAGAAGGGCCCTTACTGCTTTACAAAGAGAATGATTAAAATGTGGGGTTCACTGCAAGAGGATGTAGTGATGACCACAGGAATAAACAGCTTTAAAAGGGGATTAGACAGATTCATGGAGGATAGGTCTATCAGTGGCTACTAATCATGGTGACTGAGAGGAACCTCCACATTCCGAGGCACTAATCCTCTGAATCCCAGAGCCAGGAGGGCACATCGAGGGAAGGGCACATGTTCTTATGCTTCTTTTTGCAGAATTTAAATCATAGGAAGAGGAAGTAATACAAGAAAATGGAGGCAACAAAATTAAGTGTTTTTCAGACTGCCTTAAAATTTCACATTCATTACCCAATGTTACCATGTTTTTTTCCTTGTGTTCAGACAACTTCATAAACATCTCGATGCTGTCACATTTCTTCTCCATTTTTCTGCATTGCTTTAAAAACTGGTTTCTCCTATACCTTTTATTTTCATTACAAAATGAATCTGCAAGAATGCCTCTTCCTGGGAATCTGAACATCTCCCCCCACCAAGGGCGTAGACTTTCTCAGTCCCCGGGAAGGGCGGGGGCTGTCTTTCGTGCGCGCGCGCTTTGCGCGCGCGCATGCTCGGGACCATGTCCCGCTGCTCTCCCCCCTGCCCCAGGGAGCCGCCGCCGCCGCTCCCCGCCCCCCTCCCTCCCCCCGCTCACCTTGGGCGCCGGCGGGGTAGGATCGCTGCTGCTGCTGCCTGCAGCCAGGGGCCGGCGCGTCGCCCTTGCGGGCCCCCGGCTCCCGCTCCGCCTCGCATTTCCCGGGGGGGGGGGGGCTCAGCCACCCCCAGCAAAATGAACACCCACCGGTGGCCAGTCAGCCGGCCATCGCCGCCTCTCTCTCCCCCCCACCCCGCCCCAGGGAGGCAGGAGGGCAGGCCGGGGGTGGGGGGGAAGGAGAGGCGGCGACGGCCGGCTGACTGGCCACCAGCGGGTGTTCATTTTGCCGGGGGAGGCTGAGCCCCCCCCGGGAAATTTCGGGGGAGGCTCGAGCCCTCGAGCCCTCCCGTAGTTGACGCCACTGCCCCCCACCTTGAGGATTGCTGCCCAAACACACACTTTCTGGGCACCTTCCCTTTTGCTCTTGCGTGTGTGCGTGTGTTTGTATTTGAGTGTGTGTGTCTGTGTGTGTGGTCCGCTCTCCTCTCTCTGCCTCTCCAGCCTGTGAAAGCCCAGAGCTTGCCTGCTGCCACCTCCCCTCTGCAGGGATGTCAGGAAGGGGGGGGGGAATTAGTCTGTAACTCCAGTTCCTTAAAAACAGCTCTTGAGATGTTTACCAGAACAATTCAGAGAGAGAAACTGAAGAAGATACACATATTAATCATAAGCCTAGGGAAAGCAGGAAGGAGATGCCCTGGATCCTGCTCCCCCTCATTTTACACAAGAGCAAACATACTGAAGCCAATGGGGCTGCTCTTATATAAGGCAATGACACCCTGCCCATGTGTTCCCAGGAAGATAGGTGGAGCGAGGAGCCTGCTGAAACACTGAAACGGTTCAGCGCACATACAAAACAGGGAAAAAAAGAAGGAAACCTTCCCCTGCAACTGATGGAACTCTGGGGGGAAGTCTGAACTGATCCCATTGAAAGCATGATCATCAGAACCAACATGATACAAGCAAAAACGCAAAAGGTGGTTGCAGTCTGAAGAACGCCTTAAAAGCAGGGAGGAATCAACTGGCTATTTATGCTGGGCTGCAATGCTGCCCATTAGGGTTGCCAGACTCCAGTGGCACCTTAAAGACTAACAACATTCATTCCAGCATGAGTGTTTATGAGCTCATTTCTTCAGCTAAAGAGGAAATCAATTACAGAAAGAAAGGAGGGAAGGGAGGAGTTGGGACAGAGAGAGGCTTGGTGTGAATCCTATCTTAAATCTTCCATCTGTGATTCTGTGTGTAATAAGGGATGATGAGAAAGGACAGAAGCTCCAGCATGGATAAACAGCAAGAAAATTAACTGCCCACTTAGCAAAACAAGTGTTTGCTATGAACCTTACAATCATGCAGCCATTTCTAAGGGATAGATGTGTGAAATGATAACACGACCCTGGTCCTCTAGGTCAGAGACCCAGGGCTATTTTTGGGCAGGAACACACAGGAACGGAGTTCCGGCTGGCTTCCGAGTTGGCCACGCCTACAGCTCTCCCCTCGGGTTCCCCAGGCACCTCGCGAGCCGTGGGACACCTGGGGAAGCCAAGCTGATCCAGGGAGGGAAGGCAGTTTAAACTGCCCCCTCTCCTTGGGTTCCCCAGGCGCCCCGCAGCCGCAGGGTGCCTGGGGAAGCCAATCCAGAAACTGGCTTCCTTCCCTCAGGTTCTCCATGCGCCCTGCAAGTTGCGGGGCACCTGGGGAAGCTAATCCTGGGAGGGAGCTGCATGGTTGGGGCTGTGGCCTAATATGCTATTGAGTTTCTGCTGTTGGGTGTGGCCTATTATGCTAATGAGTTCCTGCTGGGCTTTTTCTACAAAAAAAGCCCTGCAGAGACCCATCAGGAAATTTCCTAGTAATGTCAATGACCAATTTGCCCCTGATGCCCTCCTTTCGCATGACCCAAGGACAGGTTAACCACAACAATACAAAAGAAATTGATAAAACAAACATTAAAACAACAGACATAAAAGCATTAAAATCTAATCTCAAAACGACTTATTGCCCCCACTAGCAGGCTATTCCCCCTTAGTCTAGGTTCAGGCTAAACTCTGTGAAATAACTCTGATTTACAGATTCACCAGAAAGCCAGTTAGGTAAGCGGAAATCATTGGAATAACTTCAGCCCTGGCCATTGCCAAACACGGCTTAGACAAGGATGGGACTGACAATAGACCTAGCTGGGAAGAACAAAGCAGCCAAACAGGAACATCATGAAACTGTGATGGGTCTGTGCTTACATGTGGACAACATGTTTGTGTGCACGTAAAGTATGTTCCTCTTCCTTGTAGCACCACCCCAGGTTAAACATTCAGCCTCCCACATTTATCAGTGACTTGGAGAACATAAGTAAAGGCTGTCTCTGAGCATGTGCAAAAGATTTCCAGTTATTTCAGTCCTCCTCCTGTGCATGCATGTCTAAGTGTGAGTGAGGACTTTGTTCTCTTGAACAGGAAAAAATAATTCCTACAAAGTAAGCTAGAACACGGGACAAGGAAAATTCTATCAAGCTTACTGGTTACAGATCTAAGGAAAATAATAGTAAAAATAAGAAGCTAAATTTAAAAATGCAGAAGAGTTACCTCCAGAATCCCCTAGCTATCCATGTGACAAATGCAATTCCAAACCCTACCTGCTCCACACAGGGGAATCCAATTCCCAGCATTTGAACAAAGACTAACAGATGTTAAAAGTTGTTACCAGTCTTTTAACCGTTTCTGCCTTTTCTGGTGGAAACCCAGTCCAATCTCCCAGTCAACCCAAAGTACATATCCCACCCAGCTCCATACTCACATCATATTTTACAATAGCAATCCATCTTGCCCTGGTAAAAGATCAGTTCCCACCTAATTGGGCAGGGCATTTGCCCACTCCCCCACTACTTTGAATGAGAACATGTGGGGGGAGCAAGCCAATCAAGAATTGCCCCATGTGAGCTGGCCGTTTGAGTGGGCAGGAGGACTTGCATCACAGCAGTCATTCCTGGCCTTTGGTGCTGTGTGAGCTCTCCACCCTCCCTCCCTCTTTCTGAGACCATGCAGGACCAGCCAGTCACCTATTAAAGGGGCATGCAGGATTTTTTGGGGTCCTACTTGAATTGGCCATGTAGTGGGGACTTTTACCCCCTGCTTCGTATGGTTCACTGACAGATAGGTATAAATAGGCCTGGTTATTCTGGTTAGTACTTATATAGTAAGGCAGGAAAAGCACAGGTTAAGGGAGGTTCAATTGATAAGCACCTTAAGATATCTGTAATGGGCACCTATTGGCTTTGCAGTCTTGGTGGGTCAGTTGGGGCCCCCTCGGGGTTGGTGGTATATGACGTGGGCTGGAACTATTCCCTTCATCCCCTCTACACACTCAAGTGCAGGCTGTGAAGATAAAGGTCCAGAGAAATTCCGGGCCTGGCTCTGAGCTGGAGTGGTGTTGCCCATTTATGAGTTACAACCCGTGCTTTAAGAGTTATTAAATTTCAGATCACTTAGTTTCAATAAAGTTCCTAGTTTACCCATAAAAGTGTGTCATGTTTTCATTCAGGGGTGAGAGGACAACAAGCAGTGGTCAGGACCCCAGGAACTCCCTGGTGCACTTCAAAGCACTGTATATCTCCAGGGCATGACAAGGTGGTAGACAAAATAAGAGTTCTACCAGTAAAGTTGCCAGTAAATGCCAGTAAAGCATTTAATTGGCTTGCAAGAATGGGTGCAATAGAGAAGTGAATATTCTGGAAAAACAGTTTTATTTTGCAGGCCTGTGGGCAGGTTAGTTGGTTTGATGTAATGGAATTCCATTTCACCTGTGAAGTGGAGTGAGGTGATGCTGCAAATGAGGAGGCATATTTTCCTTTTGACAGCCTCAGTCTTTTATGAATATGTGTCTGCAAGACACAAATAACATGCTTCAGGTTAAGTCCTATTCACCTAGGTCTGCACAGCGAAAAGAATGAGCCAAGTCTGTCATGACTCCAAATTAATTCATCAGATATTTAGGAGCTGTTAAAGTTCTTGGTAAAACAGCACAGGAATATTATCAAAAGCTTACTTTAGTTCAGGCTCTAAAGTTCAAAAACTACAGAAGGATAAATATAGTGTGTGAGTTAAGTTAAAATCTCCCCCCCCCCCCCAAAAAGGCATACTGAAATTTACTTTTGAAAAAAGGTGGTAATTAATTTTAAACACCTGTAGCACAAACTCAGCAAGACAATGGAGTCATTTTTCAGAACCCTGCCGTAATTTAAGCACAAAAATTACCCACATTTCTCATGCGGATAATTGTAATTATTATTTATCATATAGCACCATGAGTGTGCTTTGTTGTCAATATGAAAAAGATTATCCACATGAGAAGAATCTAGTGTCATAATATGTAACCATTCTACACATAATTTCATTTCAGCAATCTGGTGATCTGAAATACTGTACACTTGGTAGTTTAGTACTCTGACTATCATTACACCTGATACTGTGGCACCATTTTCTTTATCCTGACAACTCAGTGTTGCCATGGAGGGTGAGAATAGGGACAGATTTTGATTTAGTTCAGTCAGGAACAAAATATGAGAAGAATGAAGGGGGTCTAAAAGCCTTTAAAAGGATGAGAGGCTTCATAGATTATCCTTATACTTGTCCATCCTTCCTTTCAGATCTTCCTCACCAAACTCTACCAAGGCTATTTATATTACCAAAATTGAATCTATGCATTGAATTTACAGAAAGTCCTTTTATTTCCAGTATCCAAGAAATCAAATAATTTATATTGTTCCAATAAATGTTATGTAAGGGTACATGACAAGTAAGAGAATGGATATTGGTTTCAGGAAATCATTACAGAAGCAGTGGAATAGTAGCCTGCTCAAATCCTGATATATCAACTCTGGATACAACACCTGGACACCAGGATGCTGCAGGCCTACACCAAATTAAAGGCCCAGATCCACTGGCAGGGCAGGAGCCCACTGCCACATTGCACAGTCTTTGTGTGGGGCCAGCATGGCTCCTTGGCAGGCCCATGGCTACAGTGGGGCATTTTGGGCCCCTGCCCCCTCAATCAAAAGCCCTGCCCTACAAATAGCCATGCCAGAAACCTTATGGGGGGCATTTTTGTATTTTATATATGTGCACGTGTGTGGAAACCTTTAAAGGAGCCTCTCCCTCCCATTGTGAAACTCTTGGGGGATATCATGGGACCTGGGAAAAGATAGCTCAGAAGGCATTTAAATGCCTTTTGAGTTTCATTCCACAGGGTAAGAAAGCTTAGAAGGTCGCTCAAGAGTGGCACCTTCAATACATCTCTTAACAATCCCCCTTTCTGCTAGCTCAGTCCTGCTGTATACCACCTAGATTATGGTGAGTCTTTCAAAAGCATTCCAATGAGTCTTTTGCATGTTTCCCAAAGGCTCATGGGAATGCTTTTGAAAAACTCACCATGATTTAGGCGGTATACAGCAGAACTGGGGTAGCAGAAAGGGGGATTGTTGGAAATGTATTGAAGGTGCACTGTTGAGTCCCTTCTAAGCTTTCTTGCCCTGTGAAAGGGAACTCAAAAAGGCATTTAGATGCCTTCTAAAGGCAGTTAAATGACCTCTAAGCTGTTTTTCCTAGGAACTGACATGCTTGCTGCCCTATCCCTTGAATGGAAGGGCTAGAAACAGACTGGGAGCCTCCTAGGGTTGCCAGACCCCCCCCCCCCAGTTTGGCTGGGGTTGCCCGATTTGATGGGTGTGGGGAAGCCCCACCCACAAGAGCAACCACCCAGCTTCCCCCCCACCTCTCCTTTAAAGGAAGATTTTAAATGTTGCTGGGGAGAGGTGGGCCCATATGCCTGCACTCTGAGCCCCAAATTCAGGGCTCAGAGTGCAGGCGTGCGCAGCCTCCCCCCATCTCTCCCTGCAGCATTTAAAGGAAGGCTTTAAACATTGCTGGAAAGAGGTGGGGGCCTCCGCTACCCAACGTGATGACTTCACTTCTGTGTGACATCATCACACTGGGGATTCTCCACCCCCTCCAGTAATGCCCACCCCCCAAAGTCCCCCGCTGAGGACTTTGAGGGGACCTGGCAATCCTAGAGCTTCGCCCTTTAAAGACAGGCATTCAGATTAAATTAATTAACTGTAATTTAACTCCCCCCTTAAAAATTTAAATGTCCCTAGACAAAAATAAATCCTGGATACAGGCCTGCTCCTTGGTGTCTTGCTGGTCTCTGCAACTACCAGTAATCTGAGGGCAGGGCACCAGTCAGAGTGAGGGTCAACATGATCTAGAGTTTAAGGGGTGAGCCCCATTGACAGGCCCTATTTGCCCTGTCCTCTTGCAAGGGGTTGAGGACTGTCTCTAGGCCCCAGCACCTCTCTGAAGTTGCCCTCATAAAGAGCCTAGTAGTTAGCTGAGGAGCAACGTAGCTGCCTGAGTTTCTGACAACCAAAATGGGCAAAAGGGATTTGGGGCGCTGTCTAACACTTCTTTTTGTCCACCCTGAGACCACACAACCCTGCAGAGCACAAGGTTGGCAGGTGAGGCAGACCCTGAGGAGGCGCCGATTCCCATGCCCTCACAATGGATAAGGAGGACAGTGTAATAGGTATTGGAGATCTTAGCCATCTCTTTCTGGTAGACAAACCTTTGTCAGATATTGTCCACCTATTTCCAAGTCTTTCTCCTCAGCTGCTATCAACGAACTTGCTATTGTTTAATATGAAGGTAAATTTTTAAATCAGAAAACCAAGATTATTTAAGGCTGGTTCCCATGATCCAGACCTGATGGCAATGGATATTTCCTGCATTCCTTCCCCCCAGCACTTTTTTCTGAGTCCTGAAAAGTTAATTCCTATGAAACAGGGACCCATAAGGTAATAGCCATGAAGTTTGGGAGGCTGCAGTGGGGAGGGGAAAAGAGAAGGAATTGCTGTTTTTCTTCTATCAACAAAACTCTGCAGAGGGAAGACTGAGGAGAGAGCAATTTTGCCCTCAAGGGGGATCATCCAAAAGGAAGTTTCACCGTTGAAAATGCCCTGTTGTTAGCTGCCACTAGGGTTGCCAGCCTCCAAATGAGGCCTGGAAATCTCCCAGAATTAAAAGTGATCTCCAGACTACAGACATCAATTCCTTTGGAGAAAATGGCAGCCTCAGAGGTTGGTCTTTATGCCCTCACATCCCCACCAAGCTCCCTCCCCTCCCTAAAATCTGCCTTCTCAAGGCTCCATCCCTAAACCTTCAGAAATTTTATATACTGGAGTTGGCAATTCTAGACCTTGTCACCTATCTCACCTCTGAAGGCAGGGGCAAGGCTTGGGAGACAGATTTTGGCAGTCTGAACAATACGGGAGGGGACCATCCCTCAAATACCCTGCCTTTAAAGCCATTTAAAGTAAGAAAAACAAAACAAAACTTTGAATTGTACCCCAAAACAGATATCTAGGAGAGGTGGCTCCTAAGCATTTTCCCCATGGCCGTAAGGATCAACCTGCCCCGATTGCAGCTAGAATGAATATCCTTCAGCTTTGAATTCTTAGTAGAAACCAGTAATTTTGGTTGAGTGCATATTTCCCCCAGAAAAAATCTATATTATGCAAATATTCCCCTTTTTCAATCCTGTGTGCCATTCACTGTCTTGGCTACTGCTAATTCTGTCCAATAAGAATGACTGGTATGATGTCACGATGTTGTACAATCAGATCCAGCCAGGCGATGCATCCCTTAGGAAAGATGAGATCCAAATAAATGAGCACGTTAATATTTTTGCACTTGGAGGGGGGAAGTAACTGGAAAAGATGGAAAAGATTTTGAGCATTGCTGAAAATATTTTTTTACGTAAGGAATTTTGCTTAGTTCTGATCTTGATCTCTATAGATCCTTAGCCATATATTTTGTATGCTTTTTTTTTTTTACCATTACCTGGAAAGAAAATGTGTCTCTGCTAGCACTGCATGGCACATTTGATATACTATTTTGTTCTAAGCTAATGAAGAGAAATAGAATTAAACAACAGTGCAAGTTTAGTAGAGCATCATAACTCATCAAAATGAGAACAGTGATTAGGCACCGGGGGGGGAAATAGGCCCCCTCATCGGAATATTCTTTTGCAGTTACCTTTGACAAGCAATCATTGAGGGTACTAATGGTAAGTGTATATAGTCTGTATTATAGAAGCACTTTGTTGACCTCACAAATTAACCTTTGAAATAGTATTTCTAAAACCAAGGTTTGATCAAGTACATTTAGATTAAAACCTGAATATCTGTGGGTGTCAGCACAACCCATTTTTCAGGCAGCTAATAGTATGCATTAGAAGAATGGACGTGCCTTGAGAAATATTTCCAGAGGTGAATCACAAGGGAAATCAAGAGGTGTCTAACATTTGTAAACTGTCATTGGGAGGTCATTGAAGCAAGTTCAGCTGTAAATGAATGCTGGCACCTTGAAATGTTCTGTATGATAGAGAAAAAAAAAACCCTATTCTTTCTACAGAAGTAAGGGGTTTGGAAATCATATGAACGACAAAGAAATTCGGCAGCACTTTCTAAACATCCAGCTACTGAGAGGATTACTGGCTGAGATAATGCCTATGAAGTGCCCTGAGAACACAGCAAAGTGCCACGCAAAGGCTATTATTATTATTAGCATGGCTTGAAAAGGGGTTATTTGGAGTCTGAGATCAGAGCTGATCGAAACGGCACATTTAAAAAATGGGAAAATCCAATATGAGCATTCGCCTTTCTTGACAAGTGCAGGTCTTCAAATAGGCACTATGGAAAACTGGGATATTTAACTATCAGCATGAATATTTAATAATGATAATAAGTGAGCAGAATTTTTAAAAAATCTGTGATTAAATGCTGTGGCTGAAGTTTCCATCTTCCAGCAAAGACCAATGTATCTGAATGGCTTACTAAATGCTTTGGAAGAATTAGCAGGAGATGATGTGGGCTATTCCGATAATACCGTATTTTACGGACCATACGACGCACCTGATCATAAGACGCAGGGGAGGCTCGCACTTTCTGCGCTGGTCAGCAGCGGCCTCGCGCGAGCCGGGAACAGGATCCGGCAGCGGCGGCCTCGCGCGAGGCCAGCAGCAAGAAGAGGAAGAGAGACAGGAACCAGCGGTGGCCTCGTGCGAGGCCGGCAGCAAGAAGAGGGACAGGAGCAAGAAGAGGAAGAGGGACAGGAGCAAGAAGAGGAAGAGAGACAGGAGCCAGCGGCGGCGGCGGCCTCGCGCGAGGCCGGCAGCAAGAAGAGGAAGAGAGACAGGAGAAGGAGGCGGCAGCGTCGCGTGAGGCCGGCAGCAAGAAGAGGAAGAGGGACAGGAGCCGGCGGCGGCGGCCTCGTGCGAGCCGGAAGCAGGAAGAGAAAGAGGGACAGGAGCTGCCGCTGCTGGCGGCCTCGCACGAGCCGGCAGGAGGAACAGGAGCGCGGCGGCAGCAACAGGAGCCGGCAGCAACGTGCAGTCTTCGCTCCATAAGACGCACACACTTTTCTCCCCACTTTTTTGGGGAGAAAAAGTGCGTCTTATGGGCCGAAAAATACGGTACTTTGATAAGAGACGGGATGGAATTTTGTTCTCGGCAATCAGTGTGACAGCCCTGCGGGTGCCACCTCTACCTCAAGAGTGCCTGTCTATGGCTTACAGAGGATTTCAAGACTATGTAACAGATGGGGAGGCCAGCTTGAATGCACTCATGCTGAAGATGCCAGGACTTGCCGATAGTCCACTGATGGGCCTCTGAGATGGTAGTTATGATAGCAAAGGAATTACTGTTTTCCATATCCTTGCACCAGAGCACCACACGGAGCTGCTGGTGAATGGTTTATTAAGGCAAAGCCAGCCACCTGGAGAAAAGGTCCACCTATGTTCCACTATAACACTATAGCAAGATTATCTGCTTATAAAGTCAATCGTATCTGGCTCAGTCATGATAATACGATACACACAAAATCCGTCATTCTTTGCCTATGAAGGAACAATCAGTAGGGTTTTCTGTCATAAATGCTTGGTTGTTCGTATTAGCACAAACATGATGTATTTTTGGCTGGCTTTTATTCTTATGTGTGGTAAACATGAGGTCTTTAACAAGTAGTAAGGTTTCTACTATGTAATTTTCTACATGGTTTAATGGTAATTTACAGTAATAACACAGGAATGGGAGCACTGAATGGAGATGCCATTTTCCCCAAGCTACCAAGTTTTGTGGCTGGGGTCTTCTTTTAAGGAGAAATTTGTCTTTCCTGCTTCTCCTCTTGGTTCTCAGATTTCACAGTGACAAATGCTTGTAGCTTTCATTTATGAATTGGTGCCATTGGTCCCCCCCCCCTTTTACTGAGAAACCATACTCTGAAATAACATTTGTTCACATGTTGTTTGAGAAGGTGGTTGAACAGGCTATGTTTTCATTTTAATGTGTATGGTAACTTGGGGGGGGGGGGGTCTCCATTTTAGTTTGCAGGAGCCAGCTATGCCCAAGGCCCACTTCAGTAAGGAGTCTGTGAAGAGACTGTGCATACATAACACAAATTACACAAATATGGACGTGTTTTACAGTGCAATCCTAAGCAGAGTTACACCGATCTATGTGCACTGAAGGCAACAGGCTTAAAAGGGTGCAACTATTTAGGATTATGATATTAAGGTCCTTTATTCTTCAACAATTTATAGTCAGTGGTTTTTATTATATAACCATTGTTAAAATAGCCATTTAATTTTATTTAGAAGACAGTGATTTCCAAATACACACGGCGAGAGAATGACAAGTAGGTACTAAAGCTGTCTCTCCATAGCAAAAATGTAAGCCGCAAACAGAGCTGGAGCAACCTCAGTAGTTCATATCCAACTATGGTTGTCCATATTGCACCACTTTAGCATAAAGAACAAAGGGATTTTCAGACAATAAAACCATGTGTACTGGGAGCCCACCAAATGCACACAATTATAGCACACACTATCTATGATCCTCCTAATATCGGCATTCACCATGCTGTGTAACAAGAGTAATGCATGTCTTTATCAAGCATGGACAGCTTTGGTACACACAAATTGACCACCAAATTTTTCAGGGATCTTGTCCACAAAGACAGGACACACATAGTAAATATGCACATTTCCCCTGTTCATATAACATGGCAACTATGCATATCAGGATGATCACGGGTAGCCCATGCTCCCATTACATGTTGTAGATGGAGTCCCTCCCAGAATATGTGGCTATAGGGTCTGAAAAGCCCTTAGCTGAATGAGGAATGGCTTTAAAAATGCAACATGAACAGCAATTAAAAACATATTGTAAAGTGCTCTTCTAAGCCTTCCTCTAGAACAAGTTAAAACCATGTAATATTAGAGCAATTTCCTCAAACCAGTTTGTTATGTATTGACCATGCGGTCGCCATGTGCTCTCTTCATTGCGACCGCATGGCCAGAGCACATGGCCAGAGCATGGCCAGAGCACATGGCCAAGAAACTACCTGAGCTTCAGCCAGGTAGAACAAAGGCCAGGTGGATTCAAACCGGCCACCAATCCTGTACCTAGGTTTCTCCCAGGGAACCTATGAAATGTAAATAGACTTCTAATAGCCTATCAGGCCAGTTGGGTGAGGTCAGGGGATTGTCCCTGACCAGCATAAAAGGAGGGCTTGGAGCCCTGGGTTGTATGCTTCATCCAGACCAGCAATAAAGATCTAGCTGTTTCACTACTCCATGGACTCCCGACTCCAATACTTATCAGTGGCGACGAGGATGGGATCCCGATGAGCGACTCTCCAGCAGACCACAGCAGCACAGCGAGCTCCGTCCCGCCGGCTGCAGGCATCTCCGAGCTCCAGTGCTCCAACGCCTCGCCGCAAGCCGCTCTGAGCCCAATCCTCCGGCACTAGCCAGCGCCAAGCCTCAGCGCTCCCCGGCACCGCCGCAAGACACGAGGACATCGCTCAAACAGCCGCCGCCGCTCCTGCTCTGGTAAATATGGCAAACGCTCCGGGACCAATTACCCCTTTCAATACGTCTCGCCCCGAGACGTGGGAGTCCTGGCTCAAGACGCTGGGTTGTGCCTTTAAGGTCCGCGGAATCACAGATGCGGACCTGAAGAGTGCCTGGCTCTTGAGTTCCGGAGGGGTGGAGGTCATGCGGGTGGCCCAGAACCTACTAGCCCCGCAAGACCCCACCGAGGTGTCTTACGACGTGCTCACCAAGACCCTCGGCGATTACTTCGCCCCGAAGCCATCAAAACTGTCCAGGCGCTGGGAGTTCATACAGCGCCAGCAGCAGCCGGGGGAGTCAGCCGCCACTTTCCTGGCTGAACTCCGTCGACTAGCCGTGGGCTGCGAATTCCGCCACATGGATGACCACGTGGAGACCGCCTTCATGGGAGGGGTCCGGGAAGCCAAGCTCCGCCGGCGCCTCATTGCAATGCCGGAGCCAACCTTGGAGAAGATGCTCGAAACTGCGGCAGCCTTCGAGACAACGCAAAAGGACAAGGCAGCCACCAAAGTCCACCAGGCGGCTCCTCCCGAACCCGACTCAAGCGAAGAAGAGGACGTCCACCGGATGCAACCACGCTCGAAGAAGGGTGAGCCAGGCGTCCCCAGGCCCAAGGGCCGGCGCCCAGCATCTGTCTCTGTTCCCTCTCCTGCTTCCCTCAACAGGCAGGCCCCAACGTGCGCCAGCTGTGGGGACCCCCACGACAGACGGACATGCCGCTTCCGTGATGCCATCTGCCGCGCCTGCAGGAAAGCAGGACATCTCGCCCGGGCCTGCCGCCTGAGGAACAGCCACCGTGCCCCAGCAGTGAACTTCGAAGAAGTGGGTAGTGTCGTTCCCACGGCCACGGTAATGAACTTGCCTCAGCCCATCCCGGGCGCAATTTCCGTGTCTCTCCGAATAGAGGGAGTTCCTTGCTCCATGGAACTGGACTCAGGGTCAGCATATTCAATTGTGTCCGCAGCTACGTTCCGCCGCCTCTGCCCGAAGGGGGCACGCTGGCTGCGGCTGCCGGCTGGGTTGGTCCTCCGGGACTTCCAGAAAAACCCAGTGGCTATTAAGGGGCTAGCCAGGGTCCGGGTCCAGTACCATGCCTTTAATGGCCTGCTGGACCTTCTCGTGGTGGAGCGCAATCTAACCAGTCTCCTAGGTCGCGCCTGGTTCAAGCCGCTCGGAGTGCAGTGGACCGGAATACACCGCATGGGCTCTACTGACTTCTCATCCATCTGCGAGGAATTTCCCACCGTTTTCGATGGCTCATTGGGCTGCTACAAAGGACCCCCGGTTTCCTTCGACCTGGACCCGGCAGTCCGGCCCATCCGCGTGGCCGTCCGCCGGCCACCACTCGCCTTCCAGCCCAAAGTGGAGGCAGAGTTGGAAAAGCTCGTGGCACAAGGGGTGCTCGAGCCGGTCTCCCACGCCAAGTGGGAGACTCCCATTGTGACCCCCCTCAAAGCTAACGGGGAAGTCCGCATCTGCGCGGATTACAAATGTACAATTAATAAGGCATTACAGGACCACGCGTACCCGGTACCGGTGGTCAGCCATGTTCTGGCCTCCCTCGCGGGTGCCAAAATATTTGGAAAATTAGACTTGGCCCAAGCCTATCAGCAGCTTCCCGTAGACGAAGCAACGGCCGAGGCACAAACGATTGTGACTCACAAGGGAGCGTTCAAGGTAAAACGCCTCCAATTTGGGGTCAGCGTAGCACCCGGAATCTTTCAAAATCTAATGGATTCTCTCCTAAAAGATGTTCCAGGAGTGAAGCCGTTCTTCGACGACGTCCTCATCGCCGCCCCGGACGCCGACACGTTTGCAGCTCGCCTCCGGATGGTGCTGCAAAGGTTCCAGGACGCGGGTCTCAAGGTTCGAAAAGACAAGTGCACCCTGGGAGTCTCCTCGGTGACCTTCTTGGGGTTCCAAGTCACCGCAGACGGCATTCACCCTACAAAGGAGAAGGTAGTGGCAATTACAGGTGCACCCCGCCCGTCCTCAAAGGCAGAACTCCAGGCGTTCTTGGGACTTGTGAACTTCTACCACGCCTTCCTTCCGCACAAGGCGGCGGTCGCTGAACCCCTGCATCGTCTCCTGGACAAGGGAGCGGCTTGGGCCTGGGGTCCCAAGCATGATGCAGCCTTCCGGGCCGTCAAAGACTTATTAATTTCAAATGCGGTCTTAGCACATTTCGATGAGAGGCTCCCTGTCATCCTGGCCTGCGACGCATCCCCCTACGGCGTTGGGGCGGTCTTGGGACACCGGCTACCCAACGGAAAGGAGGTACCGGTTGCCTACTACTCCAGGACCCTGTCGTCGGCAGAACGGAACTACGCCCAGATCGACAAGGAGGCCCTAGCAATCGTAGCTGGCGTCAGGAAATTTCACGACTATCTCTACGGACGATCGTTCACCGTGGCCACAGATCACAAGCCGCTGCTGGGTCTCCTTGCCCCCCACAGGCAGACCCCTCACATGCTGTCCCCGCGGGTCCTGCGGTGGTCAATTTTTTTGTCAGGCTACTCCTACGAATTGGTACATCGCCCGGGGAAGGCGATGGGTCATGCAGACGCCCTCAGCCGTCTTCCCCTCCCGTCCTGCGACCCTGATCCGGCTCCCGCTTTCCACGTCGCGCTCCTAGAGGATCTACCGGAGCGCCCCGTACAGGTATCAGATGTGGCCCGTCGCACGCGGCGGGACCGCATCCTTTCCCGTGTCTCGGACTGGGTGGGAAGGGGGTGGCCGGAAAAACCGGGACCAGATTTTGCCGCTTTCACGGCACGCAGGCACGAACTATCGGCCCACAAGGGATGCCTGCTATGGGGATCTCGAGTGGTGATCCCCGGGCCCCTGCGGCCCCGAGTGCTAGAGGCCCTCCACGAGGCTCACCCGGGAATTGTGCGCATGAAAGCTCTGGCCCGGAGTTACGTATGGTGGCCAGGCCTGGACAAAGACATTGAGGGGCGGGTCCAGAAGTGTACCAAATGCCAGGAGTCACGGCCAGATCCGCCACACGCTCCTGTCTGATCCTGGGAATCTACTAACAAGCCCTGGTCCCGCCTGCACCTAGACTTCGCGGGACCAGTCCAGGGCCGGTTGTTTCTTATCGTTGTTGACAGCTACAGCAAGTGGCTTGAGGTAGTGCCGGTAGCTTCGACCTCCACCAACGCTGCCTTAAGAAGTCTCTGGCCGATCTTCGCGACACACGGAATGCCAGAAACTCTCGTGACCGACAACGGGACCGCCTTCACCTCCGGCGAGTTTCAACGGTTTGTGGAAGCCTGCGGTCTGCGCCACATCCGCTCCGCTCCGTTCCACCCCGCAACCAATGGCCAGGCCGAGCGCATGGTGAGGACAACGAAGGACGCGTTAAAAAAGATGGAGCATGGCGACTGGGAAGAGCAGCTGTACAAGTTCCTGTTCTGCCAACGGAACACACCCCACTCAGGGACCGGGCGCCGGCCAGCCGAACTTCTGATGGGAAGACGACTGGGAACCGTCTTGGACCGCCTACATCCCGACCGAGCAATCGAGGGGAACCCGACAATGGAGGACCGGCCAGCTGCCCGAGGATTTGCTCCCGAAGACCCCGTATACGCAAAGAACTTCGCGCGGGGTCCAACATGGCTCCCCGCGAGGATCGTCCGAGTCACAGGGCCTTATTCCTATGAGGTCCTTACGGAAGATGGCGTAGTCTGGAAACGGCACATTGACCAGATTCGACGCCGTACCCAGAACCACGATGATACCCAGGCCCCCGAACTCCCTGCACCAACAGACCGTGACATCGACACGACTCCAGAAGCAGCGCCAGACCCTGATCCGGAGACTGCGGAGATGCCGCTCCTGCCCGCGGACGAAGCAGTCGCACCATCCACACCTGAACAACCCCCGAGCAGACAGGCCCCGCCAGCAGAACAACTACCCACACCGCAACCTGCCGACACTAGCAACACACCCCGCCTTACAACCCCCCGGCGCTCTGGACGTGAGCGCAGACGCCCGGACTATCTCAAAGACTATGTGTGCAGAGGGGTTCTGGACTATGGGGGGAGGGGTGTTATGTATTGACCATGCGGTCGCCATGTGCTCTCTTCATTGCGACCGCATGGCCAGAGCACATGGCCAGAGCATGGCCAGAGCACATGGCCAAGAAACTACCTGAGCTTCAGCCAGGTAGAACAAAGGCCAGGTGGATTCAAACCGGCCACCAATCCTGTACCTAGGTTTCTCCCAGGGAACCTATGAAATGTAAATAGACTTCTAATAGCCTATCAGGCCAGTTGGGTGAGGTCAGGGGATTGTCCCTGACCAGCATAAAAGGAGGGCTTGGAGCCCTGGGTTGTATGCTTCATCCAGACCAGCAATAAAGATCTAGCTGTTTCACTACTCCATGGACTCCCGACTCCAATACTTATCACAGTTCCTTAACACTATTAAACATAAAGAGAAGTCTCTAAACTGTACATTCTATCACTACGTAGCAAACTTCCCAACCTTTCCTACATAGTAGCCAGATAGTCCATATTTACCCGGTGCCCTTGAAGATACAAACAAGTGGAAAAAGTCATTGTGTGCAATGCATTACTGCCTTTCCAAGGCAAAACACAGGTCTGGAATCATGAAAGTGGGGGAAAGAGGCTATAGGAGATTTACAAAAGAAAAGCAATGGGTGGTAGAAGAATAAAATGCCTCTTTGCCTGTCATAATTTCTCCGCTGCTCATTGTCCTCTCTTGACACCACTTCACATCAGAGAGGCTGGGGTGGCAGGAAAGAGCCAGACTGCAATCAATAATGGGTATGGCTGCCATGGATTCCATTGCCCCCATAGACGGAAGAAAGAGTTAGACAACAAACATGGGATTAATGGCCACTTTATTTATTAACAAAAACATGGCAAGGGCTTAACCTAACAAGCGGCATGGCCAAGGCCTGGGTTACCATTAACCCCACCCTTGCCATAGTATGGGCAATGCACCTGGCCCCCGGGTCGTAGCCCGCTATAAGCGGCTCGAACCCCAGGCAGCCCAGCCTTGGAACATGCCTTGATGATCCCTCACACACAGCCGCAAGGTCAGTGCTGAGTATCCCTCAACGGCACTCCAAAAGGCAGCCTGTTCCCCTCATCCCGGGTCGCAAGGCTGCAGTTATGATCCAAACAGGCCCCTTTCCCACCAGGGTTGCTGACAGGTGCTTACCAAGCCACAACAACTATTTACTAAACTTCCACCACAGCAAGGGTCAAGCCTCTGCTTAGGTCCCTGCACCCACTAAACCCCTAACACTGTTAACAGCCCTTGCCGTAAATCCTTAAGGAAGATATCCATACCCTGCTCCGACAAATGAATGCCGTCCTTCAGCATGCTAGCCCCGCCCCCCAGCAAAACCAGGCTGCAAATGCAGCCAGTCTGATCAGACCTCCTTACAAGGAGGCAACTTCGTCCCCCCCAAGCCGGCCTTTGGCGGCTGCAGGGATCCGTCCTTCTGACTTCTCCTATTTGCCTTACTTTCCTGCCCCCTTGCACCTTTTCCTTCATGAAATTATCTTCTTTGACACTTAGAACATCTTTGCTATCTGAGCCACAAACCTGCAGCCATGTGCTTAACAGAGATTCCCCCCCTCTTTTTAGGATGAATTTTATCCAAAAAGGATACCCATGTCAGGGTGCACACACTGGACTGTCTCCACGTGTGTAAGACCTGAACATTGCCCCCCCCCCCCCGGGGCATTTTTACATTTGTTGTATACACATTTCTGGACATTCAT
Organism: Lepidodactylus listeri; assembly: GCA_029233225.1. Taxonomy (NCBI): domain Eukaryota; kingdom Metazoa; phylum Chordata; class Lepidosauria; order Squamata; family Gekkonidae; genus Lepidodactylus; species Lepidodactylus listeri. The sequence goes on along the minus strand of JARCFY010000001.1, from coordinate 50,594,957 downwards.
TCAACAAGGCTACAGAGGCAGCAGGGATGATGGACAGATGCTGAAGCAGAAAATTGCTTCATTGTCCTAATCAAGATACAGAGTAGCTAAGAAAAGTAAAATGATAGCTTCCCCCAGGAACTATGTGCAACAGTTAAAAAAGCCCCAAAAATCCAGCTATGATTAACTTGTTGTGATTCAATAAAACATCCACAGTGCAAGACCCCAGTGTCCAATTTAACCTGAATAAATGTATTCCTTCCATGTGGCTATTTGCAGGAAACAAACCTCCCAAGGAACAGAGAAAAGTGTAGGAGTCAGGCCAAAATGAGATGGAAAAATGTAGACATGGGGGGGGGGGGCAGGAGGGAAGGTAGTAGGAGAGGGAAAGAGGAGCAAGAGTCGATGGGATGCCAGAGGTCTGTAGGGCCACCAAGCCAGTAATTGGGACAGGAATTGGATAAGCTAAGAGGTAGGAAGGAAAAAGACATATGAGGGGAAGGTTTCAAAGAATGAAATTGGAATAGGAGATACTAAGATGTTAAGAAGTGGTCCTGTTGTCTTGTGTCAGCTGTGGAAGAAGGTCTCATAATGGAAAACCAACTCAAACTGGGGAGTGGAGAGAACAGGTACCTCTTTTCCAGGGCCAGCTCTATCATAAGGTGGGGTTAGGCAATTGCCTAGGGACACCAGATGAGAGAATGCCGCACTGGTCTGTCGCCCCTCCTCCCCCTCCCTGCCCCTTGCCAAAAGAGTCACCTTCACACCAGTTGCCACAGCTCCCTGCTTCCCCAGCTCTGGCTCCGTCCTCCCAAATGGAGCGCAGAGGCAGTATTGTGTGAGTGCGCACGCATGCAGCATCCATATTCATCTTGCGAGTGAGAGCCCTGCCCTCACCCACAATTACCTAGGCTGCTCCACTTGCCCTTAGAAGAAGTGGCAATCCATGCAGTGCACATCCCCTTGCCACCCGCAGCCCAAAAGGATTTCATGTCGGGCACCTCTGGCTGATCTGCAGACTTTGCTGCTGCCGCCACTTGCCTCAGTCACCACTGCTGCCTGAAGCATCCCTGGAGCTGCAACATAGGTGAGTGGGGTGATCAGTTGGTTGCCAGGCTGTGTGGGGAGCAACAAGGCAGCGAATCAAGCCAAGGGCTTTCCAGGATGGGGGCGGGGGGGCTTTGCTCTTGCATTATGGCCAAAGAGAATGGGGAGGGCTTCTGATCTGCAACTGGAGGGGAGAAAGCCCTTCAGCTGGATCCCGGGCAGGTTTACTTGCAAGTGAATAATGGGGGGCGGGGAATAAGCCTTTCAGTCCCTGCTAGAGAGAGAAATGCAGCTGTCATGTGTTTTTTTTTAATGGAGAGTTTGTATTAAATAATTTTGAAATGCAATAGTTTTAAAATGTCTGTTCCATGTAGGTTCAAGGAGGCTGCTCGCAATGCTCGCATGGGGCAATGCTGCCAGGGGATCAGCAGGATTGTAAGGGTTAAAGCTGCTTCCTGGAGAAGCTTGGAAGGGCAGGAGAGAAGAAAAGTCCTTTCTGAGGTTGGGGGGAGGGGGCTTTGCTACTTGAATAGCCAAAGAGACCAGGGAGGGTTTCAGATCCGCAACAGGAGGAAAAAAAAGAAGCCAGATTCCAAGCAGGGTTACTCTCAAGTAAGTCATGGGGAGAAATAAGTCAGTCGTGCTGGGAGAAGGAAAAAAAGATATTTGGATTTATACCCCGCCCTTCACTCAGAGTTTCAGAGTGGCTTATAAAGTCCTGAGCTGTGACTGAGTCAGGAAAGCTCCTCCGCTGCCACGAATTTTATGAGTCTTTTAGGTGCTGCTGGACTCTTGCTCTTTTCTCCCCTTATGCTTCGCCATGACAGCTTTGCTCATCCGAGCAGCAGGGACTCCTGCAGGCCCCTCCCTCCACCAATGGGCAGAATCAGCAACTCCCCATCCAGGGGTGCCTTCTTGGTGGCCTCCACCTTGTGCAACAGCATTCCTGAGGTCAGGACGGCTCCCAGCTTTCCACAATAGGGTAAGAACTGTACAGAAAGATTCACAAAGTCACTTGGAGAAATTATCTGGGTCTGTGGTCTATAGTAATAATGTGTATGTGTTGTTGTTGCTGTCAAGTCACAGCTGACTAGGGTTTTCAATGCAAGAGACATTCAGAGGTGGTTTGCCATTGCCTGCCTCTGCACCATGATCCTGGTATTTCTTGGAGGTCTCCCATCCAAACATTAGCCAGAGCTGACCATGCATACCTTCCAAGATCTGACAAGAACAGGCTAACCTGGGCTATCCAGCTCAGGGTGTTGCCTCCCCAGAGGTACCTGTGCTAAACTCGCTCTCTCTGGAAGTTTTCTATGTGTTGGGGGAAAAATGCCTATTCACAAGGAAAAATGCACCAGGTAAATTATGTAAATCTTAAATTAGGTAAAGCTGGTAAATCTTTCTTCAGACTTTTTCCCTCTAGACTGGAGGGGGGGAAATTCCAGAGACATAGGAGGTTATATCTGAAAAAGTGGGGTCTTCAAGCCCGCAGAAGTTGATGCTGGAATAAAATTCTGTTGGTCCCACAACTTTGTTTCTACTGGGAAAAGAGATAATGCAGGATTTTCCTAGCATTCCCAGAATGTTGTATTTCCTTGATAAGGTTTGTCTCAAACAGCTGCCTGTCATATAGACAGAAATTAATTAGGGAAGACCTTATGATCACTTCACCTCTGTGGCAGGAAAAGCTTTCACTGCTGTATTACATCTCAACGCAAGGGAATTTCCCTTGTAGGATTTTCAATGTTCCCCTCCCCCTTTGTGCTTTTTAACAGCATCATGTCAAAAGGAGAAATTAATCAACTGATGCTTTTTTATGACTTTTAATCTCTGTGTTGGGGAAAGCATTTTTCATTCTCCCTAAAATGCATTTATGTTTAAAAATTGGTGGGCGCATGGGGGGGGGGGCAGAAAGTAGCCTCGCCTAGTGTGCAAAAAACCTGGAACTGGCCCTGCTCTTTTCCCTGGCTACTGAGATGCTAGGGCCAGGGCAGAGCTAAAAACTAGGGGTCTCCAATCTTTTTGAGCCTGTGGGCACCTTTGGAATTCTGACACAGGGTGATGGGCACAATCACAAAATGGCTGCCACGGGATTCTGTTGTTTGGTGATTAGAAAACACAAGCAGGAGGACCCATGATACTTGCGAGGGGAGAGGAGTTCAGCATTGAGGAGAAGGAAGCACCTGCAGGTGAGCTTCTCCCCCCCAGCACCGATGGTGAGGCCCGGGTCTGCCAATCCTTCTCCCCACATGAGCCCTGGTAGTGATGCCTGGACACCTCCCAGCCACTGGGCCTGCCACTGATTTTCCCCCCCTTACAGGTACCAGCAGTGAGGCCTGGATGCCTCCCAGCCTCCAGGCCCACCACTGATCTCCCCCCATGGCACTGGCAGCGAGGCCTGGACACCTCCCAACCACTGACCAGCTGCAGAGTTCCCAGAGCGTTCTTTTACTTTGGGGGGGGGGGGGTTAATATCCCCTGTATCTTTTTTTAAAGTTTTCAGATTTTTCTGCACACCTGGGGAGTCCCCCAAGTGTGCAGGAAAATCCTCTTTATCCCCTAGGTGCCCCCGATGTGTGGATTTAGATACCTGCACACAGGGGGCACCTTGGCTGTTAGATATATAGATAAATCTCTTGTAATGGAAGATATACTGTAACTTGTTTTTATTCTGGATTTTATTTCTTTGTATATACCTCATACTTTATTTTTGTTATTACCACTAATTCACTGGCTATTATTGTGAATTGATAACTTTGCTGGCTTTTGCCATAATAAATGGATTGATTGAAATTGGCTGCCGCAGGAGGCAGAACCAGCCCTGAAATGACTGCTACAGGACACAAAGCCACACACATGGAGGAAGTCCAAGTACAGGGGAGAAGCCAGGTAATTAAACAATGCTGTTTAAATCTGCACAGCCAATCACTGGTAAATCAGAAGCCCTGCTAGGCAAGAAGAGCCCCAGCTGGCCCCACACATGTTCTGAAAATGCCTGGTGGGCAGCAAGAAAGGTGGTGGTGGTGCCATGACACCCATGGTGGGGACCCCTGGCTATGATCCTCATGGGATACTTCTTGGCTTAATGCCACTGGTGGTTTACGGTACAACATTTGGGCAACATGACGTGATACATTGACTCAAAGAAACAAGAACAAACACATCTATCAGGCCCACTGTGGACCAGAGTGACAGTCAATTCCAAAAGTGCAAACAGACCTTGTTTTTCATTCTCTTTTGTTGAACAGTTCTAGGAAATATGTGTACAGCTTGCAAAGATGATGCCCCATGGAAGCATGAAGATGTACAGTGATTCAGCACTGGAAAATTAATCATGCTGTAAATATGAAATACCTGCTGAACTTCTCCTTTAAAGAAGGGTACATTTAACTGATATGCTGCAATGATTTTTTTTCTTTAAACCATATTACATCAGATTGGGATGTCTCATTACCATGTGTTATGACTTTACGGTCCTGTAGTTTATATTGTAGCTGGGAGACTACAATCTAATGTTATGTGCTGTAGTTGTGAAATGCTATTAAACTAGGAGACTCCAGAGAATCAATGAAATACACTGTTTTACCAATCACTGCTTCAGAACCTGTAGGGGAAAGTGCTCAAGGAAACACATTTATTATAGGATTTCATGGGTTTCTTTAGGTGTCTTATTTGAGCCCTACATAAACTTTGTTATTTCAAGAACTGCCACTGAATTTCTACAGGGTTCCATTATTGGATTTGGTATTAGACTTCACCTTGTTGCAGAACAGTGGCTCAAAGCAGAATCAGTTTTCAATGGAAACTGGCAGGTTTAGTCTGTCTTAGCAGTTCCTATGTGCTAATTCCTCACACAGAGAGTGCTTATGACCACAGCCCCGAGGAGGAAGCAACAGATCAGCTAACAAGACCAATGGCAATTTAATCAAGTTAGGATGTGTGAAATGGGCCTTCACCAGATCATCACCAAAAAATTGTGTTGGGTTTTTTTGTTCCTTCCTCTGTGCAATACTGGCCACACTACTCTTCTGGCAGTTTAACACCTCCTAAGAAGCTGATTGTAGCTTTGAAAGGTGAGCAGAAAAAAGTAAGAGTCCAGTAGCACCTTAAAGACTAACAAATTGTGTGGTAGGGTATGAGCTTTCATGAGTCACTGCTCACTTAGTCAGAAAGATGAGGTGAGTAGCATTCACGATAAATGTGTTTGTGTAGATATATGGCCTTCTTGGCCTTTGCCACCATGTTGGAAACAAAGAGGACTATTGGGGTTTTTAAAGACACTATGGGAAATTGTACTCTTCATATGTGACTTTTCCCCCATCTACACCTTGATCAAAGGCGCTCTCTTTGTTTTTGGAGAGATATGACCTTGCAATGTTCCAGGTCCTTGAGATACTGATATTAAACCTTCATGGCCTGGGAACAACATATTTGAAGGCTCTGTATGAGCCTACATACTGTTACAGTCTGGCCCTCAGTCTCTGTGGCAGTACTCTCTGACCATCAAAAAACTTCACAATTGCCCAGATCCAGAGCCTTCTCAGTTGGGGCACCTGACCTCGGGAATCAGCCCCTGCAGGAGGTAAGGAAAACTTTCCACTGAGATTATACCTTTTTTCATTTTATATGACAGGGCTAATCTTGTTCATGGGCAGGAAGGTAGCACAGTCCAATTGAATCTAACTTGGAAGCTAAGCAGGGTCAGTGCTTGAATGGGAGACCACCAAAGAAGGCTCTGCAGAAGAAGGCAATGGCAAACCACCTCTGCTTAATCAACCTGCCTTGAAAGTTCCTTGTTGGGGTCATCATAAATCAGTTGGAACTGGACAGCACTTAGGTACATAATCGTGTTCATGGTGATATATAGCTTCTTTTGATTTTATGATCATATTGATTTGTTATTGATACTTGTAAACTGCCTAAAACATAGAACACACAACTGGATGAGAAGGACCAGTTGTCTGATTCAGCACAGTTCTTTTTATGTTCTTCTTTTCTTATATTTGAGAGCAAAAAAGACTGGCAGAAGTCAAGCTTGTTATTTTCAGTGGCTATGAAGTAATTAAAGATAAGAATAGCCTAGTATAGGAGAGAAATCAATTTCCAGCAAGTCGAGGGGGGGAGTTGTCTAATGTATGGCACAACCACATAGGAACCAAGATTCCTATCAAGCAGTCACTTCCTGAGGGAAGTAAAGGGAAAGTAATTTGATTGAGGTCAAACTACAAACAGACCATACTATCTACAACAGAGATAAGAAGATGTTGATATGATACTATTTAGTATCATTAATTTTATTCTGACTGAGTTTGGTCAAAACAAGAATGGAAGAAATCTGGAAACAAAAGCCATGTCATATCTTTTTTTAAAGACCAACAAAAATAGGGCAAAACAGTGTGCAACTTTTTGAGTTCTCCAGAAGTCTTTACCAGGTTTTATGTTTTTTAAAAAAAAAAAAATGCAAAGGGGAGGACATGTCTTTTATTTGCATCCTATATAGAATGCCAGGTACACTGCAAGAGGGAAGTTGTATTGGATTCAGCTTATAACTGCCTACACTTGCACCTTTGGCCTACTAGGAAGAAAGGGTACAACAACAGCCCCCAACTGCAAATATAAAAACTAGTATTAAATCAAATGTCTCTCTGACACCAAATGAAACACACAAGTCTCTTAAAGGTCTTGGAGCCCGAGAGAAAACAAGCTAGTTGTTATATTAACGATACTGGATATTAATTTTTGATGATGCAATAGGTAAAGAGTCAATGGAAGAAATGCTAGCCATAGGGTATTCAATTTTCATTATAAGAAACAGTTAATTTTAGAAAATAAATAGGGAGGATAAAACTATTATGATATAATTAAGAAACTGGAGTTGGAAGCGAATAAAAAGCTTTACAGTAATTTCAGAAGTTTGAAGTTAAGGACTAAAATGTGTAGATCTCTGCCATACAGGTAATTTCGTTCTATAAAATGTAATCATTCCAACAAAGCGATTATGCAAATGAACTAGATGTTAAATTGAAAGACTGGGAATATTCAGAAGAAGCTATCCATCCAGCTATAAAGAAATCCAACGAAATACCATGCATTCACTTGAACAAAAAGTTGCAAGAGAAAATTTCCAGTTTCTTTTTTTCTCTATATACCATAGTCACTTGTCACTTCAGATTAAAGAAACTAGTAGGAAACACTGGCATGATAATGATATTCTGAATGTGCTGATTATTCCACTATGGTTTTTAGGATAAGTGGAACTTTGAAGGATTTATTATTGTGTTTCGTCACTGAGAGCATAGATGATCATCATTACAAACACATGTGTGACGGACTGCACTTTTAAAAGCTTAGAAGCGCTGTGTAAACAAAATAAAGGAGTGTGAAGGGTTAATTCTTCCCAGACAGCTTTGAGTGACAGGCTGCTCCAAGCAATTGGATTGGTTAGCATTAGCTGAGCAGAGAGAGACTTTAGAGTTGAATGCTGAGGAGGAGAATTCATTGGGTAAAAAAGTTAAGGATGAGTGGGTAGTTAGATGGAGACTCCCATTCCAGCAAAGGAAAAGGGATTCCTTCTAGAAAGAGAAAGAATTTCCCTACCCAGTCAAACAGGGAGTTAGCTCTGAAGAGTGCAGAGATCCCTGGTCTGGTGGGGTTAGAAACTGCCTGTAGAAACATTTAAGAGTCAGTTAGAAACTCAAGACAAGTACTGGTGTTTCAAGAGAAAGGGTTTGGGTACTGGAAAGAGTGTACCAGCCTTCTGGAAATTAAGAGTCAGAAAATACTCAAAACGAAGGTGTACTGAAGTGTTTGAGAAAACACTGGAACAAAGGCCTCTCAACATAAAGATTTAAGTCAATGTGAAAAGCTTAAGAAACTCTCTTTAGCCTGAAACATAAGAACTGAAGAATGAGCATGTACTGATTTTACCTCTGAATTATCTATATTGAGTTTCCTCAGAAATTTTACCCCTGGCTTCACCTGACCTTTCCCCTCTATGTTAAATAAAATGGTTTGTCAATATGGGATATAAAAATGTCTCGAGTGCCATTTAAATTAAAGGGGGCTCCCAATCCTTTCCTCAGGTTCTTGAGCTGAGCAAACAGCCAAAATATTATCCTTTGACAGGGTGGGACACCCAGAATTCTCCAGGGAAGAAGAAAACACATTAGTAGGCTGGCTCAGTCAGACCAGGAAAGGAAAATGGAAGGAAAATCTTGCCTCTAAGAGAGAGAAGTGGAGGGGGGGGGGGACGAAGTCATAACGTAACAAATTAAGGAATTTATTCCTCCAATCAATTCAATATACTTTAGGTTATGTGTTAATATGCCAATATAAGCTTACTTGTTTTTTTAAAACAAATTATAAATGGTGTTTCATAAATGCAAGTTACATGAGTATATTAAAAACAGCAGATAAGAACTATTTAAAATGATATACAACTAACACATTCAATATAAAACACCAGTTAAAAAGTCAGAAAGACTAAAACAATAGCAACAGAAAGGTCTTTAGATTTCATGACAGGTATGTGAGAAGACCAGTAGAAATTTTCTGATTGTCGGTATTTGGACTCCGTTGTTAATTCAGTTCAATCTCAGAACGCAGTCAGAGTTCAGTCTGGTCTCTGACAGGTAGATAATTTTCATTTGCTGATGTGTGATGAAGTAGACAAGTTGCTTCAAACTGTGATTTAGTCTCACTCCTTACCCCTTTAGGCTGAAAACTGTGAGCCACTTCAGGTGAGTTGAACAAATCTGGGAAGTTGTAAATACCTCCTTGAAGGAGGGTGTGGCACTGGTTACCTTAAAGGAAATGCCCATTAGACCTGTCCTAAAGAAGAATAACCAAGCTGATGTTAACCACTAATTCCTGCCCAGTGGCCAACGTTCCAGTCATCAGCAAAGTATTTGAGAGTCACTGAACAATTTCAGGTGAACGATTTCCCAAATCCCACCCTCCACAGGCTCCATCCCCAAATCTCCAGGAATTTGCTGATCAAGAGTTGGCAACCCCTAAGCCAAGAAGCGTGCATGTACACAAAAGCTTATACTCAGAATTAAACTTTGTTGGTCTTAAAGGTGCCCTGGGCACAAATTTCATTACATTAGTGACTGACTAATCTTTTTAGTTGGAGTTGCCAGTGATTGAACACGGGACTCTTGGCAAGCTAAGAAGAAGATTGGATTTATACCCCACCCTTCACTCAGAGCAGCTTACAAACTCCTTTTTCTTCCTTTCCCTGTGAAGTAGGTGGGGCTGAGAGAGCTGCTCTTTCAAGGACAACTCTAACAGAACTATGGCTTGCCCAAGGTCATCCAGCAGCTGCAAGTGGAGGAGTGGGGAATCAAACACACTTCTCCCAAATTAGAGTCCACACTCCTAACCATTACACCAAACTGGCTCTACCAGTTTGCTCTACCACTGAGATGCTCTACCACTGAGTCACAGCCTTTCTAACACTGTGGTCACATCCAGGTTAGATTATTATTACTGTTAGATTACCATAGATAAACTTCAAACTGTGGCAACCAGGTTGCTATTGGGGCAGGACACAAGGATCAAGTAATCCCTGTTATGAAAGGTCTGCACTTGCAACGTGTTTGTTATTGGCCTTAATTCAATATGTTTTTTTCTGATGGCATAATGGTTTCATTCCTTCAGCCTGATTTTTACATATATGCACCACGGCTTACCACTTGAGGGAACTCTGGAGCTGTCAGAGCCCTGGGGGACCTGTATCTTTCCATACCACTAAGCAAAGTTTGAAGCTCAGAGGGAACTGCAACCTGGAGATGTTGCCTGCTGCCAGGGGGACCTTACCATCTAGGCTGAGCCAGTTTGGTGTTGTGGTTAGGAGTGCGGACTCTTATCTGGGAGAACTGGGCTTGATTCCCCACTCCTCCCCATGTGTGACCTTGGGTCAGTTACAAGCTCTCTCAGAGTGGTTCTTTCACAAGCAGTTCTCAAAGGAGCGCTTTCAGCCCCACCTACCTCACAGGCTGTCTGTTGTGGGGAGAGGAAGGGAAAGGAGACTGTAAACCACTCTGAGACTCCAAATGAAGGGCAGGGTATAAATCCAATCTCCTCCTCCTCCTTCCTCTTCCTGCTAAACCCTTTAATGCCTTTAAAGGGAGGGAGCTGGTAGTGCTGCTTTTTAGCCTGGGGAGACATTGCCATCTAGGCTGAGCTCTTCTACTTTCCCAGCCCCACCCCCTAACTATCTGTCTGTAAAATGAACAAACAAACCTGAAAGCTGGTACTGTTCTGATAATTATTACTTTATGTCTGGATAATGTTTCATATTTGTTAGCCGCCTTGAATGTTCTTTTGAACAAAAAGGCGAGATGCAAATCGATTCATTAAACAGAATAAAAAGCCCGCCCCCAACTCACATGGCTCTTACCCTTAAAAAAAAGAAGATACCACCCACTGAATACCAATGGGTTTATCAATTGAGCCATCATAACTGGGAGAAGACTTGGGAAAATAAAGTGGACCTTCAGCAGCCCTGCATATAAAACAATCCAGCTCTTCTGAACAGCTTTCATCACCAGTGTGATACTGCCCATTTCTAATTAATGCTTGCTTTTGGGGAAAGTTATACACTTGAATAAAAGAGGTTAAATCTCTCTTCTGTGTCCTTTATAATAACGTTTTTTAAAACTAACTGAAAATATATTTCTGGGCTTGTAGTGGAATATGTACTGAATTCATTTCAGAAAGACAGTTGTTCTTCTTTAACCGAGCGGATATGAATATTTGGCAACAATCCATGGTACATATGCAGGCTCTGAATTAATCATTCTTATCCATGAGAAATGCAAGGAAAAAATTAAAAACTCAAGAAAGGTAATTTCCTTTTGTTTTATGCCATGTGAATACTAGTGATGGAAGCCCAGCTGTGTAAATGTGCATTCTTCAATAGGCTCTTTGAGATCCCATTAGGGCAAAGTCTAATGGTTTCCAAAACCAGAATTGGTGTGACATAGGTGAGAAAATGGAAAAGAGAACCTCATGCATTTGGACATCTACACTAATGATGGAGACCTTTCAACCATATCCTCAACAGGAATGTATTAATTTATTATATTTTGTTTCTGTATTCATGAGGACAGATACCTTCATTATTAGCTTGATGTTCTGTTTATATAGTAAATCCTTAATCTGAAAACTTTCAGTGTTTACATATGAACTAAATTGTAGAGGTGCTGAGCCTTTCAAAGCTGCAAATAGCACTCATTCATGTCCTTAAGAGAGTGGTTTACATGAACATTTATGGCATGGTGGCTTTTTAAAATTTACCACAATAAATTAAGTATGAAAATGTGAGATGTTAACCTGAATAGGAAAGCTCACCTATGACCTTTGAAATGTACATGATCACCATAAAAACGATGGCTTGGATCCTATGTAGATTTTTGCCAATCCCCACTTCCCATGCTAAGGCAGCCTTGGAGGATGTGGCGCAGGGCTTCAAAGATTCCAAGACAACCATAGGGCTTTCCATGCCTCTCATAAGCCCTGCAGGCCCTATGTTTGAAGTGGGATTCTGAACAGGCTAAAAGGTGATATGAATGAAGGGTCATAGATCCAGAGGAGTTAGCCATGTTAGTCTGTTGCTGCAAAATAGTAAAAAGCCCAGTAGCACCCTTAAGACTAACAAACTTTATTGTAGCATAAGCTTTTGAGATACACAGCTCTCTTTGTCAGATGCATCTGACAAAAAGAGCTGTGTTTCTGAAAAGCTTATGCTACAATAAAGTTTGTTAGTCTTAAAGGTGCTACTGGGCTTTTTACTATTTTGACTGAAGGGTGACTTTCTGAAGTATTTATTTTATTTAGTACATCTGAATCTTTATCTTCCTTGGAGAATTGTGTGTCATTCTCTCTTCCTAATTTTATTCTCAGGAATTTCCACCAAGCTTCATGGCAGCATGAAGATTTGAACCTGTGCTTCCCAGATGTTTTGACCCCGATGCTGTAATCCTCACATCACTCTGATAATTATTTGGTAAAAGGGAGCCTGGCTTGTCTGTTCATATTCTGTAGCACAATCAGTGATAGCTGAAAAGTCATCCTATCTGTGGTAAATGGGACATGCACTGTTTTTCTTGCTAGTGTTCTGGTTGACAACCCCTTCTGGGGAAATTCCAGGAGATTTGGGGGGCAGACCTTGAGAGGATGGAGTCTAGGGAGGGGACAGAGCTTGGTGGAGATATGACGCCTTAGAGTCTAGCCTCCAAATCTGGTTTCTCCTTCACGGGAACTGATATCTGCAGTCTAGCGATCCACTGCAATTCTGAGCAAACTCCAGGCCCCACCTGGAGGCTGGCAACCCTAGCATGTAGAAGAGCACAGATACTAGTAAGAAAAGTAGGGCTGCCAGCTCTGGTTTGGGAAACACCTGGAGATTTGGGGAGTGGAGCTTGAGGAGGGTGGGGTTTGGGGAGGGGAGGGACTTCAATGGGATATAGCCATAGAGTCCACCAAGCAGCCATTTTCTTACGGTGAACTGATCTGTTGCCTGGAGATCACTTGTAATCCCAGGAGAGCTTCAGCCACCACTTGGAAGTTGGCAACCCTAGGGAGGAGACTTCCTATGGCTCTTAAGGGTCTGTGTTAAATATTGTGAGTCCTTCTTCTATTGCCTTTTGTGTGGTACTTCTCAGTCATTTTTCCAAGCACCAGTGCTCCCACTACCATGAAACTGAGCACTGGAGCAACCCCAGTAACATACAGAACAGATTGGCAAGGCACAACCTCATTTATAAGAGTGTAGTATCATTAATATGCAATCTAGAGCGTCTTATTTATCCTAATTACATTTAATCTATTCATTAACATACTCATCCCTCCAGACATAGTAATTATTTAAATGTGTTCTTTCCCACTCCAAGATTTTAGCCAAATTAAAAAAAAACTATATAGCAATCTGAACAGAAGGTGAAGCCTATTATCCTGACTGCACACCACATCCTGAAGCAAATAGAATTTTACCCATCCCATTATGTAACCAGTGTACCCTTCAACTTGTGCATGTGTTTCCTGACCCCAAAAGTCTAATGGATGATAATTTATGTGACAGTTCTGTTTAATTTAAAGTAGCTCTCTTACATACATCACTAGAGAAAGGTTTCCCCCCAAAAAATTACTTGCTGAGTCATTGAATTAAAAAAAAAACAAGATGAGGTTTTCCTTCATTTTTCCAGTATAACAAGGTATATCCAAGTCTAAAAAAACCCTTAAACATTAAACCAGATAAATATTTTGAGTACAGGTTGCCACCACATCTATGTGACAAATAAAACATGTTCGAAGTGCAATGGAAAATCAGAAAAACACTTTTAACATGTTAGCCTTTCCAAGGTAGATAAGAATCCATTTCTGATTTATGTACTACAAGAAGTTGATTTGTTTGCTGTCACATAGTTTATTGCAAAGGTCCTTTCGTAAAAAAAGAGGTGCAGGAGCTCATTAGCATAACTTATTTGCATATGCCACACCCCCTGACATCACCAGAAGTGTCATAAGGCCACACATCCCTGACGTCAGGTGTGTCAAAAGGCAACAAGGGAGGGAGGGAGGGAGGGGGAGGAAGGAAAGGAACAGGAAGGAAGGTAGGTAGGTGGGGGAGAGAGAGAGAAGAAAGAAAAAGAAAGGAAGGAAGAAGGGAAGGAAGGAGGGAAGGAAGAAAGAAAGAAAGGAACAGTAAGGTAGGTAGGTAGGTGGGGGGAGAGAGAGAAGGAAGGAAGGAAGGGGGAGAGAGGGAGGAAGGAAGGAAGGGAGAGGGGAAGGACGGGGAAAGGAAGGAACAGGAAGGTAGGTAGGTAGGTGGGGGAGAGAGAGAGAAGAAAGGAAGGAAGGGAGAGGGGAAGGAACAGGAAGGTAGGTAGGTAGGTGGGGAGAGAGAGAGAAGGAAGGACGGAAGGAAGGAAAGAAGGAAGGAAAGAAGGAAGGAAGGAAGGGAGAGGGGAAGGAACAGGAAGGTAGGTAGGTAGGTGGGGGGAGAGAGAGAAGGAAGGAAGGAAGGAAGGGGGGAGAGAGGAAGGAAGGAAGGGAGAGGGGAAGGACGGGGAAAGGAAGGAGCAGGGGGAGGGGGGAGGGAGCAGTCGGAGGGGGGAGGCTTCTCCTTCCCGGGGCCAGCGGAGCGCCGCCGGCCCCGGGACTATTGACGGGGGGAGGACAGGGGCTTCCTGAGGCCGGTGGCGCTCTGCCGCGGCCCCAGGAGCAGTGGGAGGGGGGAGGGATGGGCTTCTCAGGGGGGGAGGAAAGGGGCTTCCTGGGGCCACGGCACTCTGCCATGGCCCCAGGAGCAGTGGGAGGGGGGAGGGAAGGGCTTCTCCTTCCCAGGGCCGGCCCCGGGAAGCATTGACGGGGGGGAGGCCAGGGGGCGGGGCTTTGTTAAGTGCCCCCCCCGCCTCCTCTCTCGCAGAGCGGTGCTCCGGCGCGCCCCAGCCCCAATGGAGCCCTGGTTTATAGTACCAAAAATGGAGATGGGGGTAACCTAGGAAGGGCAGGGTTTGGGGAATGGAGGGAGCTCAGTAGGATTGCCAGTCCATGTCTGGCAATTGGTGGGAGGCTTTGAAGTGGGGACATGGGGGTGACATCATCTGCACAGGTATGTCACTTCCAGGGTTGCTCTAGGAATCACTGGAAACTCTCTAGTAAAATCACAATGTTTTTGGCAATTCCTAGAGCAACCCTACATTACTTCTGGTTCTCCCAAGAAGGGATGTAGCAGTGCAGACTATGGCTGTGATCAAACAAGCAGTTTGGCCCAACACAGCCACTCCTCTCCTCCGGAACAAATGGGCATAGTCAGACAGCGACATCTGTCAGGTGTTTCCCAGCCATACTTATCCTGTCATAGGACGACTTGGCACCACATCACAAGTGGTGTTTTTGGTTCCCTGCACAGTCATTGCGCATGGCTAGATGTCTGAATGTAGGGGAGCATGCGCAGAACAGATTTGGCAGTCTGAACCTGCAAATCCATTCTGCCACTAGGGAGGGCTTTTTTTAAAAAAAAAAGTCCTATATGCGCATGAGTGCACATCTGCATGAGTGCATGCACACTCATGCATGTGCATGAGTTTTGAAAATTTTTTGTCAGTGCGTTCTGTGGCTGAGGTGCTGCAATAATGTGGCTGCTTTACCACAGGATGTCTCCATGAGTAACCCGCAGCAGGGTGTGCTGTGTGGCTGATATGCCCCACAAGACTTTAAACTGGTTCAATCAGAGGCAGCACAATATCGTGCCAAGCTGCCAGTGTGACCACAGCCTTAGCCAGGTTTTCTATTTTACCCCTGCCATCACTCAGAGCAATGGGCTGCCATTATGATGGGAGGCCCCTCAACAGGTATGTGATCTCATACTGTCTAACTTCTGAAACTGCCACTTCCTCTAGGAAAACTAATTTCTTTAGTCTGGAGATCAGTGTAAGTCCAGGAGAACTCCAGGATTTACCTGGAAATTTGCAGCCTTAGTTATAAACCAGGATACACCAAATTTGCCTCTTTGTTGTGATGAACCTTCTAGGTAGCCTTAAGCAAATTACTCTTTCTCAGCCTTGGCTACTGTCTGGGATATTAATACTCATAGGGTGATTGTACGGAAGACAAGAAGCTAATGTTTGTGAAGCACTGAACGCTTGAAATGATTGGTTGTTTGGTTAGAAAATTTAAAAGCTTGCAGCCATTCAGAAAATAAAACAAGATTTTTTAAAAAGCCAAAATAATTACATTAACAAGCCATTAAAAAGTCATCTAATAAAAACCCACAGTAGAAATGTGCATAAAAGCTGAGAATATAATAATCCATTATGATGATGGTGAAATAATGATTTTACAGTTTAATAAATGATGATGATGATGATGATGATGATGATGATGCAGAGTGTTCTGAAATACATTATCAGCTCTATAATTTGGTAACATGAACCCTATTCTGTACATATATGTGGCATTCCCTGCAGAAAGTTGTGTTTTTGTCAGTAAAAATAAAAATGAAAGATCACCAGGAAAGCAGGAAAAGGTTACCCATGTTAAGGCAAATGGTGAGGTTTTAGCCTTTTATGCTCCTAGATAAGGCCCATCAGCTACAATTTATAGTGTTTACTGGAATACAAGATGCCAGTCATTATTTGACCAGCAGAGTTTTACTCGCCTTCAAGAAAGCCTGTTAATCTTATTGCACACGTGAAGAAGGCATTGCGAGGGAAGCAGATTCAAAATGGGGTGAAGGATCAATATTTCAATACAGCAGCTCCCATCTATTGCTCAAAGTTGCTGCTGAGAATGGACTTGCTCTCTTTTCAAAATACCAGCAACCACTATCACCACACATTTTCTCCTTTTACAAGCAAAGAACACCTATGACTGAGATTTATTATTTCTCTGTTGATGTATGTATTGCATTTTTGCTGTGTTTTCCAGCCAAAAATTGACTCCTGAAGTGGCTTACAGCCATTTAAAATACAAATATAAATATCATATAATAAAAGGTGTTTGGAAAGGGAGTTCTTAGTGAGGTTGGAAACTAGACATGATGGAGGACATCTTGGCTGCTTATTTCTCCTGAAGTAAGCTTAGCAATGAAGGGCCAAATTAGACATTGGGTTTTTTGAGTGAGTTGTGTCTTGATTTCCCCAACATAATGCTTATTCCCTGCAGTCACCCAGCAGTGCCAGGGAATCCCATTTTAAAGACCAGAGGGAGCCCTTTTCCACTTAGAACTGTGGTGTGGGTCTTCTGGTTCCCCACTACCACCGTGACTTTTGAGAAGCTGAAATGACCCCCAAGCAGGGAATTATTTGCATAACTTTGGAGCAGCACGTGGAGTATTCCCAGCTTATGCCACTCTAAAGTTATGTAACTTCTTGCCCTGTCATTTCAGCTTCTCAAAATCTTGTGTGTGGGGAGATTAAGCCTATTGTGTTGATCTGAGTAAATGGCTTGGCCAAGTTGGGAGTCCAATCAGAGAAATATTTAAATAATTCTGGGGGAATCCACCCCTGGAGTCTTGCTAGAGGAAAAGGATGCGATCAGGCCTTACAACACCAGAAACTGCTACATGATAGATAAATAGGACTGGTAAAGCTAGATAAATTAGTAGGGAAGAGCCTACTCAGTGGCCCTATTAGCAGAAGCAAAAGGGGTCCCAAAGATATGACTAAAGTGTCTGTGCCAGTCTTTGGCCAATACCTCAGACTCCAAAGTAAAGACTTCTCCTAGCCTGGGGAGACCAGGTACTAGAACTGGGATTCTCTCCTCTCTGAGGGGCAGACCCAGGTCCTGCCATTGAAGTCTGGAAAGAGCATCCTTCTTTGGCTTTAAGAGCTTCTTGTAGGCTGACCTTAAAGATATGAGAGTGGTGAGAGAGGCTCTGGTTTCATGGGTACGTACCTATCATGTGCAGTGAACAAGTTCTTTCCTAGCTACTGCCAGGCACAGCTTGGTGACAAACAGGAGATCGGGGGGGGGGCATAGTAATGGCTGTTGGTCACTTCCAGAAAAACCTGGAAATGATGTCACACCAGCATGGTTTAGTAGTTAAGACTGGCAGATGCTAATCTGGATGACTATGTTTCATTCCCCACTCCTCCACATGAAGTCTGCTGGATGACCTTTGGCCATTCACAGTTCTCTCAGAAGCCTCTCAGCCCCATCTACCTCACAAGGTGCCTGTTGTGGAGGGAAGAAGGGAATGTGATTGTAAGCTGTTTTTAAAATCTTCAAGGTAGAGAAAAGAGGGTTCAAAAACCTAGTCTTCTTCTTCTTCAGGAAGGACAACTGATGTCACTTCCATATCATTAGCTGTATGGACATTTAAAAATATTTTCTCCCAGCAGTGCTCACAGTGGTGTAGGGAACAAGCACTAAGGACGGGGGATCACACACTCCACATGGGGGCTGGCACTCCTATATTCTGTACTCTTGGTCAAACCGGCCTGCAAAAGGAGGTAGTTTGGGTTTTAAAAATATATCACTAGAAAGGAAAGGTCTGAGACAGCAGACAATTTTCTAGAAGAGCTTTATCGTACCTGAACTGCCTTTCAATGTTTCTTGGCATTAAGACTGAAAGACACCATCCTCCAGGATTTATGTAACATTAGAATCTGAGAGTTCTGTAATATTTATCTGCAGCACAGAGATACTGCTTGCCAGAAATATTTACCACATAACAACAGTGCAGAATGGGAACAATATTTCTCAAATTGCAACCAAATCTCTGAGTAGGTATGCAATGCTAAAAGACAAGCGATAGTAAAAATATAAACAGTAGCATAAAGGATTAAGCGTGCAGACAATAAAAACCACATTAAACCAACCATAAGCCAGTCTAAAAACAAATGCTTTATACAGCATCCTAAATATCAGCCACAGAGGCAGCCCATAAATTCCAAAAACATTAAGTCCACAACTTCTGGCTCCTTGAACATTAGATTTTATAACAATTAAGAGTAGTACTCTTCTTAATGTTAAGGGGCATACTAATATTCTAACTCATTCCCCCATATGTTTTTTTAAAGGACATCTAGAAAGCTATACAAAAACAGGAGCTCTGCAGCACATTTTCATTGTACCTCTGTGGACTTGAAATGCAAGGAATGGGCTCTAGCCCCTGAACACTTAAACTAGAATAAAGAATTGTTAGTCTTGAAGGAGCCGCAAAACTCCTCCTTGTTTTATAAGCAACAGAGCAAAAGAGCAACCTCTGGAATTAGAAAACTACATGGGAATCTTCTGATAGAAGTTTTCAGGAATTGGTAGCCTACTAACTCCATGGGAGAATGTTTCCTCAAGGACTCAGAAACTCCATTTTGGTGCAGTGTGGAACTATGCTTTGTAGACCACACCCAGGTCGCAGTCACATCAGCAGTTTGTGCCGATATTGTTGCAGTACTTTTGTAAATTTAAAGAGCATGATCAGATAGCAACATCTGCTTTCCATGACCCAGTCATCGCCACCCCGTTCTGCCCCACTTTGGAAGCGGAGCAATCCAGCACCGGGGAAAATCTGGTGTTTACAGATATCAGCACTTTCACCCGCATTCCAGGAGGTCTGAACTCTTCTGGTGTGAGCTCAGTTAGGTAGTCTGATCAGGCTGTTCCATTTTCACTCCTTGTTTTATTTAAGTCAGTTAGCTAGGTGCACATAACTGCATCTTTGTGCACACCAGCAAGCTTACAGCTGTCCTCTGAGACAAGAAGGGGGGGGGGGGGGGTGAAAGGCAGGCCAAGAAGCCTCCTTTGTCTTTTTTTCATGCCAGTTCCTCTGCCTGCAGCTTTTCAGCACACAGGGTGGGGAAAGGGTTGATTGAAAAGATGAGTTTATTCAGAGGGGGAGACAGCCTCCTCCAGCTGTCAAAATAGAGCAGTGCTTTGAATAAGCAGTTATGCACATAAGCAAAAAATAATTTTTTAAAAAAAGAAGCCACCCAACTGCCCACTCTATGGTTGCTCCACAGCAATAATCTGAACCGCGGGGCAAGCACGCAGTGAGTCCACTTCAGGGTGTGATGTCTGGTCCCCCCTTCCCATGGTGATTTAAACCGCCACATATAGAGGCACCACCAGATTGCACCAAGCCTCCGGTGTGACCGCAGCCCCAGTTTCCTGATTATAACAACACCAGATCCAGGGCTTTTTTTGTAGAAAAAGCCCAGCAGGAACTCATTAGCATAATAGGCCACACCCAGCAGCAGAAATACATTAGCATATTAGGCCACATGACTGACAGCACTGCTTATTAGCATATTAGGCCACACCCCCGTGCTACCATCCAGCCACACCCACCTCTTGCTTCTTATTCTCTTTACCTTGTTTGTTGTCAAAACCCAGGGCTTTTTTTGTAGCAGGAATTAATTTGCATGTTAGGCCACATACCCCTAACGTAGCCAATCCTAATGAGTTTCTGCTGTTGGGTGTGGCCTATTATGCTAATCAGTTCCTGCTGGGTGTGGCCAACTCAGGAGCCAGCCGGAACTCCATTCCTGTGCATACCTGCCCAAAAATAGCCCTGACCAGATCTATGTTCATACATGGACAAGCTTATGTTTCATTTCTCACCTCAGACTATTTGCCAGCATGTCCAGTTTGTACTGTTTGAACTACCTGCCAAAGCACCAATTTAATGATCAAGCTATGGGCTAAACTAGATGTTATGGTGTCCACGTGTCCAGTTTGTGGGCACCAGTGCCATTTTACAGCTGAACTCAGTAATTTAAAAATGCCATGAGAGCCTGATCCTGATCAGAACCATACTGTGGTGAGACTCTTTTGGCACTTGAAAAAGCATGTCTGGTCCCACCGCACTGCATGCCCAATCAGGATTGGGCCCTCATGGAATTTTATCTACTTGGTCCTAAGACCGTACCACCTGGGTCACTACATCCCTTAGATTATTTTGAACCACAGACTCTGGACCACTCCTTTCTCAGCACTTCCAATGCAATCCTATGCACAGTTACTCCAGTTTAAGCCCACTGATTTAACTGCAGTAGCTTGCATTGCATTGCACTGACAGAAGGTAAAGGTACTGTTGTGTCACTGGCCACCACTAGGGGGCTAGCGCATGTGGTCTGGAGCTTGGTCCAGGAAAACGATAGGGACCAGGATCGTAGAAGATCCATAGATAACCAATAAGATCACTGGCAGGAAATTCAAACCCTCCAGTAGGATGTGGGTTTGTGGTCTAGGCATTGTTATGCCTCTGTACATAGGTTGGCCGTTTTTGCCATGTTGTTGTTGTTGTATCGTGTGCACTGAATAAACTGAACTGTTCACTGTGCTGAATTACTGACTCTCTATGCAACGAACTCAGTATTCAACAGGTACCCTGTGAACATGGCTCATTTTCCAGTTCCATCCCAAATTTACACTAGAGTAGCCTAAGAGTAAAATAATATTTATCTCTACCTTCCTTTTACTGCTAACTAAAAGCTGCTACTGGATTACGTTTTATTCACAGCTATGAGAATACACACAATGGTAATAGTAGAAGACTCCAGTAGCACCTTAAAAACTAACAAAATTTGTGGCAGGGTATGATCTTTTGTGAGTCACTGCTCACTTCTTCAGATGAACAGTGACTCATGAAAGCTCATACCCTGCCACAAATGTTGTTACTCTTTATGGTCTACTGGACGCTTTTCTACTGCACCGGACAGACTAACATGGCTAACCATCCTCATCGATCATAAATGGTAATAACCACTGTCAACCTAAGGCTCCTAGTAGATATTTGGAAGAATTTTATTTATGTTTATTATTTCCATTATTATATGTTGATAATGGCTTGATTTTAATATTGATAAGACCAGAGTCTTGATTTCTAAAGATAATTTTCTCTTCACTTGGACTACATAGAGGGAACAAGATGAGTTAACAGGCAATCCCCTGGCAGGGCCAAAGGTGAGAAAGAAGTGGTTTCAGACTTTTGGAACAATAGCACATAAAGAAAGAGAGGAGAGATCACTGGACAGGGAGGAGGTGTATTGTCTTGACGTTCCATCCTAAGCAGTGCTATGACCTTCTGAGTCAATTAAAGTCAACAGGCTTACAAGAGTACAACTCAGTTTGGGACTGTTAATTGACTCACTGAGCAGGTTTTGGCGGGAAATTCCATGTTCCAAATTCAGTCACTCTTAGTTAGAAATGCTAATACAGGATTTAATTCTCTTTAAGCCATGAGTGCTCAAGAGTCAGGTTTTTTGTCCACAGGTACTCCTGATTAATTCATGAGAGCTCGGAGGAGAAAGGAAAGAAAGAGGCTTGTTTCTCTTTGAGGCTGCCACTGTTTCTAATGAGCTTGATGGGATTATTTACAGTCTTATGTGACTAACAGAGAAGCCGGTCTTGGTTGCCAAGGCAGAGCAGAAAAAGGGGACAGCCAACAAAATGGAGGGTTGATGGCAACAGCAGAGGAACAGCCTAATATGTCTATGATTATCTAATCATATAGCAAATTGTATTTATAATTATTAGATATTATGGGCTTTTTCAGACAGCCTATGTATTCTGCTTCAGGAACTGGTTACTAACGGAATATTTCTGTCATTTCAGACAGATCCATTTTAGTAACTGGCTGCTGATGGATTATATTTACCTTTTCAGACTATCCCACTTGCGTACCATTCCGGAGACGTGCCTGAGGCGTTCTAGTTGGAAACTGCTTTGTTCCATTTTCAGTTCTACCTTCCACTTTTGAATCGCTATGTGATGCTGTGTAAAATGCCCCTATGATTAGAACATGTCCATTTCCCAATAGTTTTACACTCCTCAGACTGGTTAACAATAACATCACTCTTTTTCCTCCTTAACCAAAATATTTTCTCTAGCAAAATAAGACAACAGTTCCAATGAGTAAGAATGGAACAAATTACCCACAATGCAAGCCACTGCACTTGAAAGGTGTTCAATCAGCTCCAACACAGTTGAATGTGTGCTACATATGAAATTTAGTGGACATTTAGATATTCAGTTATCTATCTATATGCACTAGAAGAGGAGATGAAGATTTCTTCATATTGCTAATGATGGACACAATCAATAATTCCATAGGGTCATATGAGAGGACAAGCGAGAAGCAGGGAATCCATATTGTCACTTTAGTTTGCTTCAGCCAGTAAATGTTTACACTTCTGAGCAGTGCCTCTCAGACTTGTTTCTGTTTGTTGCATGATGAAGCCAATGGCAGGGTAATTATTGAACATATCCCATTTGCTTCATTTCAGATAAATGGCCCCAGGTATGATATTGGAGTGATAATTATCTTCTCCCCAGTGCCCAAGCTGTGTCTCTAATATTCCAGGATTCAAAACACCCGAAACAGAGAAAATCAAGTGTCCCATGGAGGATTTCATTAGCTGTACCATGCAGAGGTCCAAATGAAGGATAGAGTTTTCAAAACTTTAAAATCACAAGATAAAACTGTAAATGCAAAATAAGGATGCACTGTCATCTTTTACTTAAAAAAAAATAAAAATCAGATATGGAGAGACTGGCAGATACTAAAAAGGTAAAGGTTTCCCTTACTCAAAAGCCTGTCGAATTTGACTCTAGGGGGCGGTGCTCATCTCCGTTTCCAAGCTGAAGAGCCAGTGCTGTCCGAAGACTTTTTCTGTGGTCATGTGGCTGGCATGATGACTAAAAGCCAAGGCGCATAAAATGCTGTTACTGTTCCACCGAAGCGGTACCTATTTATCTACTTGCAATTTCTTGCTTTCGAACTGCTAGGTTGGCAGGAGATACTATTTGCAGTAGCAAAGAAAACGTTGCAGTGCAGAGGTCCCCAGTGCAATGGCACCTACATATTGCTATGGTGCCCACCAAACCTTTCCTGGTGCCTGCCAAGTGTTTTGTAGAAAGAAAGCAGGACCAGGTAGGGCTTTTGCCCAGCAGGGCTTCTGAGTGGACACCAGAGATCTTATTGTGCAGATTTTTTAAAAAGTTGCTTCAGCAGCAGAGCACAAGAATATTCACTAAGTGACTGAAAGTAAGGTATGCAAGAAAATCCACCCTCTCCAGAAAGCTTATTACAACCCCCCCCCCCCCCCAGTCTTGCTGGTCTCTAAGGTGCTAATGGACTTGGATCTAGCCCTTCTACTCTGGACTAGCACGGCTACCCTCTGAAACTACCTTTAAACAATATGTTCATTTTTAAAGGCTGCCTGTTAAAGAGAACTCTTGCCTGAAAAGTAGAAGAGTTTCTATTAGAGGTTTGCATGACCTCACCCCCTGACATTTTGTGGCTGGCTCCACCTCCTGAGGCAGCCATTTTGTGCTTGCACCCACCATCCTGTGTCAGAATTACAAATATGCCCACAGGCTCAAAAGGGGTTGGGGACCCTTCTTGTAATGTATGGTTAGTTCTTATGTCATTTGACAGTCAGTGAGGTATAGTAGCTAGAGCATTAATCATGTGGCTGGATTCTGCTCCACCATAAAGTTCACTGAATGACCTATTTTGAGCCATTATATCTCAGCCTAATATACCTCAGCCTAATATAGTTCTTGTACCAATCCTTTCCCCATTGTAGTAAAGATGGAATACCAATAAGATGAACATTAAAGTAAGGGGAAATGTATGTAACATTATGTAGGGGGGGGCGAGCAGTTTGTTTTAATTAACAGTTTGTTTCACCCAAAGAGTAATTAACACATGGAATTCACTGCCACAGGAGTCGGTGGTGGCTACAAGCATGGACAGCTTCAAGAGGGAATAGGATAAACATATGGGGCAGAGGTCCATCAGTGGCTATCAGGCACAAGGTATAGATAGGAACTCTCAGTCTGGGGCAAGTGATGCTCTGTATTCTTGGTGCTTGGGGGGGCAACAGTGGGAGGGCTTCTAGTGTCCTGGCCCCACTGCTGGACCTTCTGAGGGCACCTGGTGTTTTTGGTCACTGTGTGACAGAGTGTTCGACTGGATGGGCCATTGGCTTGATCCAACACTGGCTTCTCTTATGTTCTTATCCTCCCACTGATCCTGTAAAGGTGACACAGAGGAGTGGAACTGGATCCTCTTCTTCAATGGGAACCATATTCACTAGCAAATGTAATATAGGTGCTTCCCTTGTCAAAACCAGAACATCTGAATGTTATGTTGTAACCCTTATGGATAGCAGCATATTGTTTTGGATCCAGCATAGCATTTCTGTGGACATTTCTACCTGTGGACAGTAACTTTATCAGTTCCCCCTCTCATGGCAGCCTCAGATGCCCCTCAAAATCCTGTTCCTGGGGGATCCCCTCTCTCCCTATAGAAGGATTTGGGGGGACATTTTGAGTTGCCACAAGAGGGGGCAGCTGAGAAAGTCACACTCTACTGAAGGAAGTCCTTGCACCTGTGGAAACACTGCACAGGATCCAATCCATTTGCTTCTGCTTTCAATATATACACAATTATCCTTCAGATGCTACTTCCAGATTCAAAGGACCACTTTTGATCATTCTATTTCATTGATGTAAGAAACATTTTTGCCAAAGACTGTTTCAGAAAACACCATCCAGTAGCAAAAGCTTATATTACATACACACTGCAGAATTAAGATGAGTAACTCTACTCACGAAACCGATATTTCTACCACTTCTGCTTCTTCTGGAGCCCTCCCCCATGCCATCCAAAAATCTGCTCCTTGGGGTTGAGGGTCCCCGGGGAACAGCATGGGGATGCTCCGTAGGAGAGAGAGAAACTGCATCATCTTTAGTGGGAAATCCAATGGAACTATCCACCACTCACATGAATCAAACCCAAAAGGAATGATTAAATGAAACAATTCAACATATCTCAAATTTACATGCCAACTTTCTGACACAATGGGGGCATTCAAGATAGCCTACCATACATTTTTTTTAAAGTAATCTATTATAAAACAATATCAAAAACACACTAAACAGTAACACAGAAGTACAGCACAACCAAAACTAATAGGAACTGCAGTGCCATAAAAAAACAAACTTACGTGCCAAAAGAGGGCCAGCTTTACCTTCCGTTTAAAAGACAACAGAGATTGTGTCAGATAAACTGTGGCAGCTCAAGAGCTGTAGCACAGAGAATATGGCAGCTTCTGTTAGGACTTTTGTCCAATATTCAAGAAAATTCAGAGTAATGGATCTTGCTTTTCTGGAAAGAAGAGATTGCTTCTTTTAGTTTAAAAGAAACTTTATTACTAAAGGAAAAAGGGAAACAGGATTAGCTACAAATAAACAAAACATGCTTACTAAGCAGCATCATGCTGCATCTGCACACTAAGACATCCTACTACAGAGTGAGTGAGAAAGATTACAATGGAGGATCTCTCCTTCTTCTTGACCCCTGAAAGGAAACACCTGATATCATTGACCAATTAGCAAAACAGTACACCTTCAGGTTTCCCGGGCTTAGAGTTAATTGGCCAGCTGCCAGGCACTTCCAGGTTAAACTAAGGCTGTTTTTACATCTGACTTTCCCGCTGGAATCATTCTAGTTCCAAAAAAACCTGCCCACACTTCTGTGCGGTGTGAAACCATGCTGCTACTGAAATGTCCACATCTACTAATTGCCCTCCTGTGGTCAAGCTAGTATTCAACCAGCTTGATTCTGCTTTAAACAATTGCTGTTGATTAGGGCACTTAGACCCCCTGGAGTGAAATTTCACACCACTGTGAATTCAGCACAGGAAAAGACAGCAGTCAAACTACTTTAGAGGGGAGGTGTAAAATGACCCTAAGAAACATGACAAGTTGCATAGGTTAACCCTATAATGACTGAAATCCCAGGTCTTGTCTTTCATACTCATTTCTCCAACAGCTTCTACCACTGGGAACCACTGAAGGGGGAGGAGAAGGTAGTATTCTCACCAGTGAGCAATGAAGCTGCTGGGACCATGGTTGTGGTATAATGAAGGTGGTTTGTACTTCTGAGTGGCTAGTGGAAACTGGCATGAGTGTAGGGTGATGATGTCACTCACTAGTGTCAAGTTCCACTAGACCAGGGGTGGACAAACTGGCTCGGGAGCTGCATGCGGCTCTTTCACATATATTATGCGGCTCCCAGCAGGCTGGGGAAGCTAAATATCATTAGCAAACAAATATCATTGGACAAATTAATATCATTATCAACATCTGCTTTTACCCCTTTTGTTATTATTTTGGCAGTCTCATTTAATGTTAATAAAAATCAAATTTGCTTATTTTTCAATAAAAGCAGGTAATATTTGTTCATGTCTTGTGGCTCTCAAACATCTGATGTTTATTCTATGCGGCTCTTATGTTAAGCAAGTTTGGCCACCCCTGTTCTAGGTGGCTCTTACACTGAGCAAGTTTGCCCACCCCTGCACTAGACAGTCAGAATCTGTGTACCTCCATGGACTACATCCATAGTCCTGATAGCTCTGCCTCCTATCAACCTCCAGTAAGTGTACTGTCTTCCCCTACCCCAGTGCACAATGCTAGAAACCAGGATATCCCATGAACCACCACTGTACATTAATATCTTGTTGAAAGGTGTTCCACAGGTGAGCCACAAACAGAGAAAAGGGCCACTATCCCTTAGTCACCTACCCTACATCCAGATATAGGGAAATCCAGAGAAAGTCCCCCAAAGATGATCATAAATTACTTTAATGGGAGAAGAATGTCTATCAGAAACCTTAAAGCTAGACAGACCATCAAATGCAACTGAACATAACCCCCAGGATTATTTTAAGATACCAAAAGGTATTTCAATGAGTCAGTTTGCAGTATAGCACACTCCTCCTTATTCAGTGATGTACAATGAACCCTAAGCATAAATTTTGGAATCTTAGGCAAGAAGGACATCTGAGGCAGCCTGGATAATTGCACTGAGTCCAGATAATAATTGTTAAGCACATGGGTCCTTTGGGGCCGGAGCGAGGCTGAGCAAAGCTCCGCCAGCTTGGGAGCAGCCACTAGGGCAGCTACCGGCCGAATCAGATTCTCTGATCTGATTCGGCCCGCTGCCGAATTGCCGCTGAAATTCGGCGGCAACTTTAAAAGTGACTGGAGGGGAGGGGGTTTGAGGGAGAGGCTCCAAACTTGCAGGGTAGCTGCTGGGGCCTCTCCTCGAAATGCCCACCAAGTTTCAAGAAGATTGGACCAGGGGGTCCAATTCTACGGGCCCCCAAACAGGTTGCCCCCATTCCCTCCATTGTTCTCTATGGTAGGAAAAAAGTAACATTTTTTCCCACCATAGAGAACAATGGAGGGGATGGGACAATCTGTTTGGGGGCCCGTAGAATTGGACCCCGTGGTCCAATCTTCTTGAAACTTGGTGGGTATTTCGAGGAGAGGCTCCAGCAGCTACCCTGCAAGTTTGGAGCCTGTCCTTCAAACCTCCTCCCCTCCAGCCCCTCATATACCCTATGAGTTTTTGTCATTGATTTCATTGGCCCATAGGGTATAATGGGGCTGAAACTGACATTCCCTTTCTGACACACTTCCGGTGATGTCAGGGGATGTGGCATATGCTAAGGAGTTATGCTAATGAGTTATGCTAATGAGCTCCTGCACCTCTTTTTCTATGAAAGGACCCCTGGTTAAGCACATTTTAATTGAGAACCTGACAAGAAATGGAAAGGCAACTGGAATTCACAGAATCCCTCCTGAGAGTACTGTTTGCCCTCAAACAATTCGGTTGGTTTGTGGAAGCAGACAAAAGAGAGGAGAGAGAACAATGTGTCGTTAGATGCAAACAATGACTGGTTAACAACTGCAGAGGCTCCCACTTTTAGAACCAGAACAGGCCCTGGTTCATCACTACCCCAATCCTCTTCCAAACATCTCAAGGAAACATTAATGGAGGCTCACTATGTTTGCTCAGTATGGCAATTTTCTGAGATAGGTTAGGCTGAAAACCAGAGACTGACCCAAAGAGTCATGGCTGCTGAGGGATTTGAGACATTTTCCCATGTCAAAATCCAGTACACTACGCATTATGCCATGCTGATTTCATTAAAATGATTTATGAAGCAGGTGATACAGTTTTACAGACAAGAAATTGGGAGGTGGAAAGACTGCTTTCTTCCTTTTCCTCTTTCTCTCTCCCCTCCTTCCACAGAGCCTCTACACCCTGCCTCTTACTTCATTTTCCCTGCCAGGTACATATTTGTATTTATTTGCATCCACAAACCTCATCCGGGATCTGAGCAAACAAATACTTCAGTAAATTGTTGCTGCCTCTCGTTACATCTGTTCGGCTCCATTCACTAATTGCCTGTCACAGCCATTGAGCCGTCGTGCCAACCTCCCTGCCACTTCCTGTTTGGTCAGCCTGTCATCTCTGATTAATCTGATCCCCACAGCCCACCCCCACCCACCCCACAGCAACTGGTTTTTTGCTGACGGACAGAATGGACATCTATTACTACGACACAATATGAAATCCACTAAGTCAAACACATAAGAGGGGGAAAGGGAAATAAGCCATTTTATTCTTAGTGCTGTGCATTCTCTAACCCCAATCAAGGGACTGTAAACATGATACCTTATCTGCATGGGGGTGGGATTAGAACAGCCTTGCTGCAGGAAGAATTGTTTTGTCTCTTTTTTAAAAAAAATCCTTTAAAATAGTGTTGATGCAGCATTGGTCACATGCTCCTGATAGCTGGCCCTGACCAGCAGTCTAGCCACAGTGTTCTGCACTAGCTGCAGCCTCCAAATACTCTTCAAGGGTAGCCCCAAGTAAAGTGCATTGCAGTAGTCCAGTCTAGGTATAACTAAAGCATGGATCGCTGTGGCTAGATCTGACCAGCCCAGAAACTGCCACAGCTGATGCAGCAGCCAAAGCTTTATAGAACCCTATACATATTTGTATAGCATATGAGAGGAGCAACCAATGCTCATTGTCCTGGAAAAGGGAACGCCTTGACCAGTATTGCTGATGTTTCAAATCAACATAAACAAAGAGAATAGCCCACGCTTAAAACGTCATTAACCAGGCAGTGGGGAAAAGGTAGAATTCCCCTGCAGTGTGAAGAACTTCATAATATGGTGATGCGCAGCATGGAGGGTATTGTCATATGCCAAAGTGAAGCACAACACTAGGAAGAAATCCATAATCCATAAGCACTTGGGGGGAGGCATCTTTCCAATGGAGAAACAGAGCCCCAAATGGGAAGAAAATCCTCGGTGTTAAAGAAGCCATAGGGACAATAAAACTCTTGTGCTCCTTTGTTATACCACACATGTGGGACCCAGTGTGCATGCATGAAAGCTAATCTGCATGCATGCTGTTGTGCTAGACATGCAGCTGTTCACCGAACGAAAACAAGCATCTTGGCAATCACTCAATCTGACCATGAGTCAATGTGGGGGATATTCACAATTGGTGATTATGACACAGGCTTTCATGCATCTTCAGCTGGAGTGGTTTAGTGAAGAACCCACTCAGGCTAACAAATTCAGTTCATGAGTTTCTATGGAAGTTCACTCATAAAGGTGTGCTTATTGTTTAAAGATACAAAACTCTGCGAGTCCAGACCTTGGGGGAAAAATGGTTTTGCTCATATGTAATGCAGACTGTTGTTGCTATGCAAATAAACTTTGTGCTTGTACGCTCTCACTTCCCCCCTTCCTCCTCCATCACATCACATTTGTGGCAATTACAGCGCTGCCTTAAGCAGAATTGCACCCTTCTAAGTCTACTTAAGACGAAGAAGAGATTGGATTTATACCCAGCCATTTACTCGGAGTCTCAGAGCGGCTTACAATTTCCTTTCCCTTCCCTTCCCCTCCCCTCCCCTCCCCTCCCCACCCCACCCCACCACAGATACCCTGTGAGGTAGGTGGGGCTGAGAGAGCTCATTCGAGGAATGCTCTTGAGAGAACGGCTCTGGGAGAACTTGTGACTGACCCAAGGTCACACCAGCAGCTGCATGTGGAGGAGTGGGGAATCAAACCTGGTTCTCTCAGATTAGAGTCTGCACTCTTAACCACTACACCAAACTGGCACTATTAATAAACATCAGATGTTTGAGAGCCAAACTGGCACTATTTTTGGTGTTATTTTTTATTTCTTTGATTTGTATCTCACCCTTCCTGCAAGTAGGCTCAGTGCAGCTTAAAAGGTCGCATAAAATATTGTGACAGAGAAACAATATATAAAATTCAAACAATTGGTGTAGTGGTTAGGAGTGCAAACTCTAATCTGGGAGAACCGAGTTTGGTTCCCCATTCCTCCACATGCAGCTGTTGGGTGACCTTGGGCAAGCCACAGTTCTCTGAGAGCTGTCCTCTCAAGAGCAGTTTTCTCAGAGCTCCTTCAGCCCCACCTACCTCACAGGGTGTCTGTTGTGGGGAGAGGAAAGGAAGGATACTGTCAGCTGCTCTGAGACACCCACTGAAGGGTGGGGTATAAATCCAATCTCTTCTTCTCTTGTTCTCAAAATTTTAAATTTAAAAATTTCAAGTTTCATACACAAACCAGAGTGAGAGAGTTGCCTCGGTAGTGGTGCTCGGAGGGAAACCTTCTGAGTGATGTTAAGGGGTATCAAGCCACTAACTACTAGCCCAAGGCTGTCAGCAGGTATTAGCTACTTCCATTTGTGTGTGTGCAAACCATAAAAGGTTAAAGATAAAGATTTCCCTTGCTTGAAAGCCAGTCGAATCCAACTCTAGGGGGCAGTGCTCATCTCTATTTCCAAGCCAAATAGCCAGCACTGTCTGAAGACTTCTCCATCATCATGTGGCCAGCATGACTAAATGCCAAGGTGCACAGAACACTGTTACCTTCCCACAGAAGCAGTACCTATTTATCTACTTGAAATTTCTTGCTTTCGAACAGCTAGGTTGGCAGGAGCTGGGGCCAGAGACAGGAGCTCACTCCATCAGGCAGCACTCGGGTCTCAAACTGCCAAGCTACCAATCTTCCGGTCTGCAGTTCAGCGTCTTAACCACTGAGCCACCATGGCCCCTTTCATGCAAACCACAGCTTACCCTAAAATCTAAACCAGCAGACCATGATTTATACTCACCCTTCAGCTGCCACATGGGGAGGCCCTAAGTCTTAGCATACTGGCAATCGCTGGCTGGGGTGGGGATGAGGTGGGGGCAGACATTTAAAGGAGTTGGAGGGAAGGCTGTAGGCCAGCCTGGCCCACTCAGTCCAGATTGGTAATAGCACCTACCAATCAACTGATGGCAGACACTCACAACAATATATAGCATATTTGGGATATTTTCCTCTCCTCATCTAAATCATATAATGAAACTGAACTGCAGACTGGAAGGTCAGTAGCTTGGCAGTTTGAGACCTGAGAGCTGCCTGAGGGAGTGAGTTCCCATCTCTGGCCCCAGCTCCTGCCAACCTAGCAATTCGAAAGCAAGAGATTGCAAGTAGATAAATAGGCCGAGGACAGACTGAAGATCTGTCCCGGAACAGCCGTGGGGCCGGAGGGCACACAGGAAAAGCAGCCCGGGGTGTCCCGTACACCGGATCCAAGGGGTCTCCTGCTGCAGCGCACGGGCAGCGCCTTGCTGACGGGTGAGTGCGGCCAGCCAACGAAGGACAGCTGCAGCTGTCTGGACGCCTTCTCTTCCTTCGCTTCTAAAGCGGAGGCAGAACGCTCCAGATCCCCAGCATTCTGTGTGCCTCGGCATTTAGTCATGTTGGCCACATGACCACAGAGAAGTCTTTAGACAGTGCTGGCTCTTCGGCTTGGAAACAGAGATGAGCACCGCCCCCTCGAGTCAGATTCGACTGGCTTCCAAGCAAGGGAAACCTTTACCTTTAACATGGGTATGAAAGCACATGAGAGTTTTTGTTTTGTTTTGTTTTAAAGCATAACTAATACCTGTCCTGCTGTCGAATTTGGTAGTCTGCCGCACGAGACCGGGATCGCACTAGCCCAGACATAGTATCAAAAATCCTGTACATGCAATGAGATACTGTATTTCCATTAACTTTGCCAGCCAGTCCAGATGCAGGGAAACCAACTACTATTCTAGAAAGGAACGTCATTTACAATAACTCATTACTTGTTAAAGTATGAGTTCTGAGAATGACTGGGAACTAAAAGTACAATGGCAGAAGAAATTACTTTCTTTGCAGGCCAGCTGTAATACTGGCAAGCAGCAAGTGAAAAAAAGGTCATTTTCTGTTCAATTTATCTGTTATCAGGTTACATATCATGTCTGTAGAGCAAAGACAGCTAGCAATCCTAGGCCTATAATTAAGGGAGCATCCTTCCTGTGAAGGGGGAAAAAATGTGATCCAGGATCTTTAGCTTAATTTCAGTCTGAACCTCCCCCTGAATGATAGAAACCTTTCCATTGTCTGACTGACTGATTTATATTCCACCTGTCTCCTCAGTGGTGACCCAAAGTAGCTTACAACATCATTCGCCCCTCCTCTATTTTATCCTCACAACTACTAGCATGTGAGGTAGCTTAAGCTGAACGTTTGCAACTGGCCCAAGGTCACCCAGCGAGTTTCTATGGCAGAGTGGGGTCTCCCAAATCTGTCTAACCACCACACCACACTAGCATTTTCTTCACAGCTTACTAGACAAATACTCTCTTAGATACTATTCATTAACAGGGTATGTAAAACTTGGAAAGGAATGAAGTTGCAACTTATACGAGGTTGTTTTATACTGAGTCAGGCCACTAGTCCATCTAATCCGTATTCTGGTACGGCTGACTGCTGCTCTCTAATTTTTTATTTTTTTATTTGTTTGTTTGTTTAGACTTATAGGCCTCTCTCCCCGCCATTGCAGGCCCAGAGTGGCTTACATACTTAACAAGCAAGATTCATAAATGCATTCATAATATTAAAACCATATAAAACCTTAAAACATTCAATCATAAATCACAATAATAATTTAACTTACATAAAGTGCTCAATGAAATAGATGGTGTACCATGCACCTCCAACATTTTCAGCCCCCCAGTGCCACTAACACTGAGGCCAGGTGATAGTTTCTGGCCACACATTAGTGGTATGGGGGGGGGGGGGAGAAAGAGGCGGCGGCCCCTATTCATATGCCTGGCAGAAGAGCTCCGTCTTACAGGCCCTGTGGAACTGCATCAGATCCCATAGGGCCCTGATCTCTTCCGGGAGCTCATTCCACCAGGAAGGGGACACCACCGAAAAGTCTCTCCCCCTCGTGGCAGCAAGCCTGGCCTCTCTGGGGCCTGGTATAACTAAACGATGTTGGGCCCCAGACCGTAGTGCTCTCTGGGGTACGTACGGGGAAAGGAGGTCCTGCAGGTAGGTCAGACCCAGTCCATTTAGGGCTTTAAAGGCAAGCACCAGCACCTTGAAGCAAATTCGGTACGCTATAGGCAGCCAGTGCAGTGCCGCTAGTGCCGGTCGGATGTGTTCCCGTCTAGGGAGAGCCATCAGCAACCTCGCTGCGGCATTCTGCACCAGCTGCAGCCTCTAGATTTGCAACAAGGGCAGCCCCATGTAGAGAACGTTACAATAGTCTAGCCTCGAGGTGACCGTTGCATGGATCACTGTAGCCAGGTCCGTGCAGTCCAGGAAGGGAACCAACTGCCGCACCAGCCTCAGACGGTAAAAGGCTGACTTGGCAGTGGCTGCTACCTGGGCCTTCATATTCAAGGATGGGTCCAGAAGCACTCCCAAGCTCCTAACTACCATCTCTAGAGTCTCAAGCCAAGGATTTATCAAACCTGCCTTTGGATGGCAGGCACCAGGGATGTTTTGATTTGTGTACATCACAGGCAAACCATGTGCACTCTGTAGCCACCATGCAAAGTTATCAAGGTACCTAAAAAACTGTCTGCTTTCCTATAAGCCTGGTGGTGGAGAACATCTTTAGAAGCCTTGCTACATATACTACCACTCTTGGAAGTGTGGTGGGAAATTACAAGAGATGGGACCTCCTTGCTAATATCATTCTGGTTGTAGAATACCCCCTCCATATACATCCACCTAGTGGTACAGAGAAAACTTTTAAGCTTTCTGTGTTAGGCTAAAATCTATTTTCTCAGGTTTAATGTTGATTTCTTAGCAGGGCTCATTTTGTAGCAGGAGCTCCTCTGCATATTAGGCCACACACCCCTGATGTAGCCAATCCTCCAAGAGCTTACAGTAGCCCCTGTAAGAAGAGCTCTGTAAGCTCTTGGAGGATTGGCTACACTAGGGGGTGTGGCCTAATATGCAAAGGAGCTCCTGCTACAAAATGAGCCCTGTTTCTTAGCATTTGATACATCTGTCTGTACTTTATCTGATTTTAACTCTTCCTTGTTCTTTTAAGTAATGCATCGGCTACTACTTTTTAAAATACTTTTTTTCTGTTCCTTTGCTGCTTTTAGTGCTCACATTGTATTTTCCCAAGTTTAAGCCTGGGAGTTGTATTCACTGTTGTGTGCTCTGTTTTACCCTACTGCATTCGCTGTTTCACACTGTTTGCATTTTGCAAGTGCCTTCCCTAATTATTATCATTGGTCTCTCCTAATTGGGCAGATTGGAAATGCAAATATCTTTCCATTTCATCAGGGATCTTCTGGTTGCATCTTGTGTTCAGATGGGCAGCTAATCCTGCCAATGGCCTGGCTGTAATTTGATCTAGATCTTTTTTATCCAGTGTTGCATGACCAGACAGCTCCCCCGTGAATTGCTTTATCATGCGTGACTCTATGGTGGATTGTCTAGATGGCATCCACCTTAAGGAGCCATGCAGTTGGCTGTTTTTTAAAATCTTGTTTGCGCATGCGCATATGGGCCTCACCATCTACTTGTTTTTCTGCGCATGCACGAACTAAAATGGTAAAAGCACCACCAGTGGTACCTTCCTCTAGGTACCATTTCAGTTAACAAAGTGCATAAATATCATGGGACCTTCAGAAACATTAAATTGTCTGGATTGTTTGAGTGGAGCTCTGCAGATATCACATGTTTAAGAGGTTATGCGCACATCACTAAGACTTTTTTAAAATGGCGGCCATTCGGGATGGTCTGGAGACCATCCCTACGGGCTGATTGTGCACTGGTAAAATGACCAAATGGGGGAAAGTCTGCCATTGGCCCGTTGGCAAGCTTAAGACCAGACTTTCACAACTATCTTTTAAGTACAGCTCCCCGACAAGGATTGACAGGCTGATCACGGAAGCGGTGCTGGAAAGGACCCTGCTCCCTCCCCCTGCCTTTTACTCACAGAAACCAAGCCTGGAATTCTGTGGTTGCCTAGCAACAGCTACTGAGGGAAAACTACAGGTGCTGCTTTTGTCATTTGGGGATTTTTTTACCCCCCCCCCCTTTTCAGATTTATGTTAATTACCTAATAAGATCCTACTTACAATAAGTCATACACAGTCTCAAATCATTTATCCAAGCAAGTCTGTAAAACCAGTTTTGTGCAGCACAACCCTATTACTTGCACAGGTTGTCATTTGTTACCTATTCATTTAAATGGGGGGTCAATGAATTGCATCTCCACCCTGAGGGCTTCCAATGGCAGTATGTGATGATGCGCATACTGAGAAGGTGAAAAAAAACAACGGCATGGCCTGTTCAGACTGTCCCCAATGCCACAAGTGCGTGCTGGAGCAATCACATGGGGAAAGTCCATTTGTGGCCCATAGCAACCCATTTGATACTGGATTTTTGCTAGTATTTCCTTTACTCTGCTTCTCCGGCAGAGCAAAACAGCTTGCCGACGGGTGTGGGACACTTGCCAGATGTTCTCTTGTGACTGCACCATTAAAATCCGACTGGGAGTTGTGCCTATCGTGCGGCTAATTCTGTGCATGATCAGGGCCTTGCTAGAACTATGCATACAACAATATATTTACCAACAACTCCAGTTTCTGCAGGTGGCAGACCATGGGATAGATCCAGCCTCCTCCAAGAAATCTTCCTCCAACCAAACAAAACTTGGTCCAAATTCCACTAGAGGAAGAGCCACTTGAAGGCTCATTTGGCTTGAGAAGTGCTTCAAACTTTGTTCAGTAGAGTGGGAGGATATGGGGCAGGGATCATCCCCATTATGAAGTCTCCAGATTAGCTAGTGCTGGTCTAAATATCAGGGCCTTCAGCCCTGTCCTGGTTAACACTATCTTCTGCTTGCAGCACTTCAGATTGAAGCTTGTATTTTCTATTCCAGCAAAAGTACAGCAGAGATCCTGGAAGGTTGCAATGCATCGAATCCAGGTTTACTAAAGGCAGGACCTCCCACAGCCTCACTAGCCAGGCAGCTGCCAGGGACTCAAGCTTGTTGAAGCAGCTAATAAGCGACAAATCCACTCTTTAGCTCTTTAGCACACTACATATTGGGGAGGGATGGGTTGTTGTCGAGTGTGAGTCAAGATCCTATTCAGAGATGAAGAGATAAAGATATAAAGTGCATACATTAAGGGGTAAGAAAGGAACTTCCCATCAGTCATTTAGCAGCACCCTGTCCACAAGCAACCATACAAGTCCCCCAGCTATCCTTTCCAGACTGAGCTGAGTTTCCCCTTTTGTCTTGGAAATATGCTATTCTCATTCCTGTTCCTCTCATCCCACACCTGTATTACACAATGAACAGTGGAAACATTTCCTCATGACCAGCTATAATTTACTGTTCAAATGATAGGTTCTGCCTTTTATGGGCCCACTCAGGCTAACAAATTTCGTTAATGGCTATGAAGACAGTATAGGATGATGAAAGAAAATCGAAAGGGTCAGGATCCTGACAAGATCAGCTAACAGAAGGCAGAACTTCCCTGCATCTCTCAATCTCTCAGAAATGCTGCTCCTGGAGGACAGCCCCCCCACCCCCATAAGGTATGAGGTCTGCAGCAGGAGGAACAAATTGACAAAAAATGCCACCCCTTTCCTTAGCAGAAAGTATCACTGGGATTCAACCCATCTTTACCAATTCCTCATTCTTATCTTAATATAAACACAAATTGGCTGGAGCATTTTTCCAGCCCTTTCCCAACATTGCCTTGATTTTGTTACTAACAAATTCAGAAATATTTGTCCTGGAATCACAGGTTTCCTAACATTAAAAGTGCTGCTTCAGTGTTAGCATTGGAGCTATGCAAGAACAAACAAGAACAAGTCTAGCACTTTTCTTTTGTAGAAAGGGGGGAAATCTCTTTAAAGGGTAGTCAGTGCATGAGTGAGACCTGCATATTGTTCCCCCCACACTTCTGAGGCAACACCAAGTCAGCACTATAACTTCTGCATAAGACTAGTTCAAGAATTAACTTCTAGATCATGCCAGCACCTTGCCTGAGGTTTGATTTAAAGACAGTAGGGAAAAATTGCTTTCCATCTGTAAAATAAGCAAAGGCAGATGAAGCCTACAGCAGCATATATAATAAAGTTTAACACCATTTGTCAAAAAAAAGTAGACAAGTAATAACACAAAAACATACATATCCCCATGAAACTTAAATCAAAAACCTTCCTGACAGGCTGATATGACAGGTCTCTCTAGTCGTGATGATAAAATACAAAGATTAAATGAGAGAGTGGATTGGGTCATTTAACCCCATTACATATTTTAATCTGACACATGTGGAATTAATATAAATTATTTAATGGTATAACCTATCATTTTGACGGCCCACAAATGTCCACACAATATCAAATGACTTATTTGTTAAATTTCACAACTGGCTTCAACCCTTCACAGCTCTCTGTTTCAAGATCCTCTCCAGGTCACCGTGAAAGTTTGGCCTGACACAAATTAATTTTTGATTGATCTGGATGATAGCCCATCATGGTACTGCATTATATCAAACACTCACATTATTTTGAGGTTATTAAACTTTTTTTTCCCAATGTAATTTCTGCCTGCCACTCTGCTCAATCTTACAGGCATGACTTAACGAGAGTCTTCTCTATGCCACAAATGCCAATATGTTGAATCTCTAATTCTGTCTCTCTTTTTTTGGATAAAATTGTTTGTATTATACAAGTCAAAAAGAAAACAATAATAATCTTGAATACTATTTTATTTTTAATTTTAATATTTCTATTCTCCCAAAAGGCCCCAGGCAACATGGAATGTTTAAAAATGGATTAAACAATGGGGAGAAAAGTTTGAACATCATGGGCCTTATGTGACAATTTTTTTATCATCTCCCACTTGCTGCCCCTTGTGGCTCCCCACTCCCGAAGCCTTAAGGGGCTGCAGTGGAAAGGGGGTTGATGAAAGTGACTTACTGTCCTGTACAAGTCAAACTGCCTTTGCATTCAACACAGGAAATCCAAACCCATTATTTTCCAAAATGAAAACCACCAGCATTCAGGAAAAAAAATATGATTGAAATGTTTTGACCTTTCTCTCAGATCATGCTGGGATAAAACAGTCTTTACAGTCTTGTCTTTACAGCCAAGCCTCCATAGGTGTGTTCTTCAAAACAGGGATGCCACCAATGAGAAGACCAGTTCCTGATGCCCACCCATCTAGACTCAGGCAATTCTCACATTTAAAGCAGATTCCCACCTGATGATCTAAGTGCGCAAAGGGGGCTCATATAGGAAAAGGCACCATAGAATAGAATGGACTTGTCATGGATATAACCAGAAATAGAGGAGAATAGTTACTGGACTTGACCAAAAAGATAACAAAGGATGTTTCTGTACACAGAAACACAGTTAGCCTGGCTTTTCTGTCAAGCATGCCAAAAAAGGGAGTTTAGAGATTAAGAATAGAGCAGCCTTGGAGAGGGTCAAGAAAACAAAGTAACACAATTGGATAGCGTTGTATAGATTAGAAGCTCAATAGATACTATTTGTTGAGGCCCAGGCACCAATAACATCTGAGAATGGCAAGAATGTCCAACTTCACAGAAGTGAAGGGCATGTTCAAAGATAGGGTGTACTGGTTGAGAGCCAAAAGATATTCATATGTATGAAAACCTTGTAATCCCTATTTCAAATAGACTTTGATTAGATAAAAAGTAACAAGCATGAACTAACCGTTTCTATATATTTTATAAAAGACATGTATGCTGTTTGAAGTTATAAGATAATGAGTTAGCCAAGAATGTGCACCTTTATCAAGTAGGACAGTTGGTTATTGTTAGGAAATGATGTTAAAATCCTATAAATATGGGAAGTTGCATTGATCTAGAGCTTCTTCTCAGAAGGGACTCTTTGTCTATGATCTGCCTATCTTTGGGACAAGGTACTTTTAAGGACTCATGTAATTTCTCCCATTTAATTATCTATGGTTGCGTTCAAACGGCTCTTTTGAGCCACACCAGGCATGTGCTGCTTCTGTGATCAGCCTGTCGATCTCCATCGGGAAGCCATACTTAAAAGATAGTGGTGAAAGGGGGGGTGGAGCGTCGTCGTTACATGGCGGACGCGTATTAGCAGAGCTCCTGCCTTTCCCTCCCGCAAACCAGCGAAAACTCAAAACAACACAAAGTAAACAATGGCAAAAATATGGGCAAACCTTCTAAGTCCAAAGCCACACTGGAAAAAACAGAAACCGGGTCGGTAAAACAATTTTTTACCCCGGGAACCACCGGCGAAAAAACGGGCCCAGACACCTCGGCGAGCCCAGCGATGGCGTCAACAGCAGCTCCGGCAACCACGGACGGCCAGGAAAATGAAGACGCGCTGCTAACGAAAAGGGACTTAAAAGAAATTCAAGGATGGATACAGCAATCCATATCAACGGCAGTAGAAGAATTTCTTCAACCAATCCAAACAACTCTCACCAGCCTGACGAACGAAATTAAAGCAACCTCTCAACTGGCAGAAAACAACTCAGAACTCACCATGACGCTGCAAGAAGAGGTAAAGCAACTACAATCTTCAGACTCTAACTTAACAGACCGTATTCTGGTCCTGGAAAACCGTTGGAGACAGAATAATTTAAAATTCAGGGGGCTGGAAGAGGGGGCAGAAAATGGCGCAGATTTAGCCACCTTTATGTCCACCTGGCTGGCCAAATCTTTGGACTTAGAACAGGGTGTGGCTCCAGCCATCTTGAGAGCATACCGACTAGGCCCATTTGCAAGAGCCAGCAAGGACAGACCCAGAGACATTCTAGTGCACTTTCTGTACCCCAGGTCCCGGGATAAAATTCTACGAGAAGCTAGACTCAAAAACACACTGACTTACAATGGTAAAAAAATCATCGCCTTACTAGACCTGTCAGTGGAAGCTTTGGAGAAACGAAAGACATTAAAATCCTTTGCAACTCAACTATATGAAGCCAAAATCCGCTTTCGTTGGAGCCCAACCTCAGATATACAGATATTTAGAAATGGAATACAACACCAAATTACAGACCAAGCATCAGGAAAAGCCTTTTTGAAGACATTGAACATACCTATGAGAGACGAAGGCAACAACTTGGAAACCACATGAACTAAGATAATTTTATTAATTGTTTTAAAAACATGAGGCTTAAAATAGTCAAATTAAGCACAATATGTTGACTACTCTTAATTCATTTTTTGAAAGTTTATAAGAAAGAGAACACTGGTTATAGTGAATTTTATAGTTAAATAAGTATATGGAAAATATATCTAACAATTTATTAAAAACATAGCGATAATAGCCATAAAGTTGAAATAAGAAAAGTTATAGTTATATAAAGATGTTATAGTAAATTTTTGGTTAAAAAATTATATAGGAGATATACTTAGGAAACAAATAAGAAATATAATGGAAGTAAAATATTAAGTTAAGTATAGGAAAAACTTTAGTCAATGCTGTTTGTGTATTTATAAGGAAGATAAGTAATATGTTATAGAAACTTTTATAGGCAAACAAGTATATAAATAGCATGTTCAGTAATTGATAAGAAATGTAATAGAAGTTTATTTTTAATTAAATGTAGGAAAAAGTTTATGTAATGCTATTTTATATAAACATAGAAAACTATTGATAGAAAAATAGAACTATATATGGTTAAAATATACTACAAGACAAATTGGTCTTAAATACAATTTAAGGTATAAGACAAGTTCATATATAGATACATAAGTAAAATGTTTAGTTTATATATAGATACATAAGTAAAATGTTTAAAAAATGTGTTAACAACTTTAAAAGGGAGGGAGAGGGGGGGGGAAAGTTTTTGGGAAAAGAGCAAGAAAATTGTACCCCCCATTTAGGTTAAGTTTTTAGGTATCTAGATAGGGAGACATTGCACTCTCCCTGAATCCTTCACAAGGGGTGGGGGATACTTCTGGAACCACACCCTCTAAAACGGTGTTTTTGTGTATATTTTGGAAAGGAAAGTTATATTAATAGTAGTAAGTTAGGAGTTAAGTGAATTATTGTATTTTTTATATAGGGTAAGTTTAGGAACAGGCTAGGGAATAATAAAATACAAAAATGACTTCTTCCCACAAAATAATAACTTGGAATTGTAGAGGAATGAACAACCCAGTAAAATTGAGAAAAATTTCAAACACTATGTATAAGGAAAAAATACATTTTTTATTTTTACAGGAGACACATCTTAAGAAGCCAGTTGATCGCATTTTAAAGACAAACTGGTTTACACAAAATTACCAAGCACAGGGTACTTCCAAAGCGAGAGGTGTAGCTATATTAATTTCAAAGAACACACCATTTCAATGTAAGGACACAAAGATTGATTTAAAAGGACGCTACCTCTTTGTAAAGGGAACTCTAGATGGCTCTCCTATGACACTAGCATCTCTTTATGCCCCAAATCTACAACAAATAGATTTTATACAGAATACACTTCAACTTTTACAAGAATTTCAAGAAGGCCCTCTTATAATAGGTTGTGATTTGAATTATATCATAGATCCAAACATAGACAAGACACATAAAACTCAGAATAAAAAGACTAAAAAACAATATAGACCCACAGAACTTAACAACATTTTAGATGATTTTCAATTATGTGATCTCTGGAGACAGTTGAATCCTGGAAATAAGCAATTTACATACTACTCTAATGTCCACGATATATATACACGTATAGATTTTTTACTAGTTTCAAAAAGTATATTAAATCAATTTTCTTTTGCAGATATAGGTCCTAGAACTATTTCGGACCATTCGTGGGTAACAACACTTATGGCACAACAAAACTCGGATGGTAAAGGCCCAAATTAGTCATTTAACAAATTGCTGTTACAAAGTGATATTTCCTGTGAAGAACTTAGGAAAACTATAGAAGAATATTTTTATTTTAATAAGACTTGTGGAGTCTCCAATTTAACAATCTGGGACGCTTTAAAAGCAGTTCTCAGAGGTAGATGTATCTCATTGACTTCTGCCTATAAAAAAGAAAGACAAAAAATTATTACAGATCTAACTGATTTAATTAAAAAACTGGAACAAAAGCATAGCAAATTTGGAGGGAAAAAGACTTTAGGTAAACTTACACAAACAAGGAAACAATTGGAACTATTGGAAACTTCAAAAATCCAAAAACAACTACTTTATACCAGGCAAAAATTCTTAACAAAAACTCCCAGATCGATAACATTATTAAAAAAAAGGGTAGCACAATGGCACAACTCAAACTTAATACATGCAACTCGCTCTAAGACAGGCCAAATCTATACAACATCAAAAGATATAAACTCTAATTTTTTGTCCTTTTTTTGAGAGTTATATATTTCAGAGAGACCTACACTAGATTCTATCCAGAAATACTTAGACTCTTCCCAATATGAAGTAAAACTCACAAAAGAACATAAAGATCTACTAGACAACCATTTACTGTAGAAGAATTGAAAAAAGCTCTACAAAAAGCGAAACCCAATAAAGCTATAGGAACAGACGGCCTGCCAAATGAATTTTATTTAAAATTTCAAGACTTAATTCTACCAAATTTGGTGGACACTTGTAACCATGTTATGAAAAATGGAGACCTACCTAAATCCTGGCTGGAAGCCAAAATAATAGTTTTACATAAACCTGGAAAAGATAAGTTAGACCCCTCTTCATATAGACCGATATCATTACTAAACCACGATTCTAAATTGTTTTCTTCAGTTTTAGCTACACGTCTAAATTCAATAATAGCAAAATATGTTCATACAGACCAGTCTGGTTTTATTTCAGGTCGTTCTCTTACAGATAGTATTAGACGCGCATTGAACATAATAGACTATTGTAAAAGTAAGAAAGTAGAATCCCTTATTTTGGCCCTTGACGCTGAAAAAGCGTTCGATAGAGTAGAAACACTTTACTTACAAACGCTTTTACAAAGAATGAACTTTGGCGAAAAGTTCATGAATTCATTTAG
Organism: Lepidodactylus listeri; assembly: GCA_029233225.1. Taxonomy (NCBI): domain Eukaryota; kingdom Metazoa; phylum Chordata; class Lepidosauria; order Squamata; family Gekkonidae; genus Lepidodactylus; species Lepidodactylus listeri. The sequence goes on along the minus strand of JARCFY010000001.1, from coordinate 50,551,269 downwards.
GGCAATATATAGCAATCCTAAGGCCCAAATCGTGACTAACAATTATAGATCAGAATTTATAACGTTAACAAGAGGGACACGTCAAGGGTGCCCTCTTTCACCTATTTTTTTTGCAATTTTTTTAGAACCATTGGCATATTCAATTAGAACGGACATAGCCATACAAGGAATACAAATTGGACAATCAAGGCATAAATTAAACCTTTTTGCAGACGATGCAGCTTTTTTTATAACACAACCATTACAAACATTACCAAAAATAATGACCCAAATAGCGGCCTTTAGCAAAGTTTCAGGATTTAAAATTAACTATACAAAATCAGAATTATACCCAATCTACATGTTAGCGGAAACTAAACAAGACCTGTTGAATAAATATTTTTTCAGATGGGTATTAACCCAATGGAGATATTTGGGCATAAACATTCCTACAAATATTAGTAATCTTTATAAAGTAAACTATGAACCCTTGATTGCTGAAACCAAATTGTCACTAGATAGATGGAAAAAATTAAATTTGACACTTATAGAAAAAATAGAAACAATTAAGACTTTTATTTTCCCAAAATTTCTTTTTTTATTTCAAAATTTACCTCTTAAAATAACTCCAGGTACTTTTCAAGCCTGGAAAGGAATTTTTTTCAAAATTTCTATAGGCTATGAAGAAACTCAGAATTAGTTATATGACATTAATTAAACCCACTAAATTAGGAGGATTAGGACTACCTCATCTGGAATTTTATTACTATGCAGCGCAATTAAAAAACATTATTTACTATGCACAACCAACGTGCCAGAAGGATTGGCTTGCAATTGAACAATATTCATTAGAAAAAGGCTACTTATATGAAAGCATATGGACCCCTGCTAAATATAGAAAATTTAAACAACATTTGCAAAATCCATACTTATTATTAACTTTAAATATTTGGGATAGATTTAGAGCAGTATTAGCTCCGCAAGTCTCGCCACTAACTGTTTTTACAGGACAACCCTGGTTTAAACCAGGAACGGAAACAACAACCTATGCAAATTGGACTGCACATGATTTAATTCGTCTAGGCGACCTTTGCAATAAAACTCAAATGCATCCTAAACAATATTTAGAGCAAAAATATCATTTTAATATACCTTGGATGCAATATACTCAATTACGGCACTTTTTATATAACCCAGATATAATTACGATTTTAAACAGACCATTGACCACATTTGAATCACGAATTAAAATAAATACACAATCAGTCAGGGGAGTGATTTCTTTAATTTACATGTTATTACAAGATAAAAAATGGAACCAACTATCTTCAATACAACTTTCTTGGCATAAAGACTGCAATATCTCATTAGACATAGAACAATGGAAAAAAATTTGGACCAACACTTTATACACAACACCTTTATTAAACATGAAATTACAAAACTTTAAACTTTACACAAGGTGGTATTTAACGCCCCAAAAAATAGCCTATCTTTTTAAACAACCAACACTTAATTGTTGGAAATTATGTGGAAGTCCAGGTACGTTTATTCATTGTTGGTGGGGATGCCCTGTGATCCAGATTTTTTGGCACAAAATTAAAAAACTGGTGGAAAGTATATTGTCTATCGAAGTCCCCTTTAGCCCTGAATCTATTCTTTTGAATTATTGGCCAGATCTAAATTTAACACAAACAAACAGAGAACTTTTATCATTATTTTTTCTTGCAGCAAAAATATTAATAGCACAAGTTTGGAAAATACCAAAAATTCCAACCACTCGGCAATGGTTTCAAAAATTATGGGACATAGTTGTAATGGATAAGCTTGCAACACAACTTCTAGTAATGGAAAATCCACAAAAACCAAATAATTTTTTGGAAAAATGGTTTCGTTTTTTTGAATATGCGAGTAAAACAAAAAATAAGCAAAGTGTAATGCCAGATAGATATAGTAAACTACTATTTTATTGAACAATCTATGTTAAATTGTGTAGAAAATGGAAGAAAATTGTAATGTATGCTATGCTAGCCTTATGTTAAAAATTTGTAGTTATTAATAGTTTGACTATTGTTAATGGTTAAAGTTGAAAATTAATAAAAATTAAGTTATAAAAAAAAAAAAAGATAGTGGTGAAAGTCCGGTCCTAAGCTTGCTGACAAGCCAATGGCAGACTTTCCCCCATCTGGTCATTCCACCAGCGGGCAATCAGCCTGTAGGGATGGTCTCCAGACCATCCTGAATGGCCGCCATTTTAAAAAAAGTCTTAGCGAAGCATGCATAACCGCTTAAACATGTGACGTCTGCAGAGCTCCACTCAAATGACTTGGATAATTTAATGTTTCTGAAGGTCCCATGATATTTATGAATTTTCTTAACTGAAATGGTACCTAGAGGAAGGTACCGCAGATTGTGCTTTTACCATTTAAGTCTGCGCATATGTGGAAAAACAAGTCCACAATGAGGCACATATGTGCATGCGCAAACAGGATTTTTTTAAAAAAAATAGCCAACCAGAAGGCTCCTTAAGGTGGATGCTGTCTAGACAATCCACTGCGGAGTCACACATGGTAAAGCGATTCATGGGGGAACTGTCTGGTCATGCAACACTGGATAAAAAAGATCTAGATCAAATTAAATCCAGGCCAATGGCAGGATCAGCTGCCCGTCTGAACGTACCCTATGTAACAATGATGGATGGTACAATTTTCTGTTGATTTAGCCAATGCTGAAAATGCAATAGTTAAGTTTTAATGAAGGTTTAACATGGACGCAGAGATTTTCTAATAGCATTATTTGTGTACTATAGCTTTAACAAACCTAATACTTTATAGAGGTGCATCTCTGGCCAGGAATTAAATCATCTGATATAGGAACTAGACGCCAAGGGATTCTTAAGTGCATGACTATATCTAAATCAGGCCTGATTTGAGTAATCCAGAATAAACAGTCATCTAGAAGCCCATGAAATTTAGAAGCTCAGTTTCAGTGTTGTCCTTTCTCAGTAGCCCTTTTTGACATTTTAAGTGGGTAAATGTAAGTGGGACAGGATAAAGAGGAGGAGGATTCTACCCCCAATCTACACGTTTGTTTCAACATATTTATAAAGCCTACAGGTGTAGGGCTCTTTTTCAAAGATAAAGATCCCTACAAATGGAGGGTTCCTATAAGTGTAAAGAGAGCAATATCCACACAGATTCCAAGCATACATTCCAATAAAAATGTACCAATCCAGACTAATCTTGTCATTGTAATTGCCACCCCCACCTTTCCATCCATTTGAGTGCTTAGATCAAAAGTCAGGAATGCTTTATAAATAAAGAGCCAAACTACATCAAAATTCACAGTAAGTTATCAATACAGCCAGTATAAGAAATGCCATTTACATAACTTAAACTATACAACATTTCTAATAATCAGCACATTGACGATTAGTCCAATTCTGAAAGATTCTGCAGCCCAAACACTGGTTGTTATGAGAGGAGGAGGAGGGGAGGAGGAGGAGAGGGGGAGAGGAGGAGGTTTTTTTATCCTGCTTTTCTCAACCTCAAAGTAGCTTACAATCACCTTCCTTGCCACTTCCCACAACAGGCACCTTGTGAGGCAGGTAGGGCTGAGAGAGTTCTGAGAGAACTGTGACTGGCCCAAAGTCACCCAGCAGGCCTCATGTAGAGAAGTGGGGAATCAATCCTGGTTCTCCAAATCAAAGTCAGCCACTCTTAACCACTACACCATGCTGACTTTTAGGAAGTGGCATACATGTGGTGTCATAATAAATAGACACAGGAGCACCCTGTGCAATTTTTTTTAGTCCACTAATATTCCTTACAAATATAATTTAATTTTAAGAATGCATCTTTCCTTTTTTTAAGAGCCATATTTGGTTCTGTACTGAGCCACAGTTGCAGACACCTGCCTCAGAATGCATAGAAATGGCTAGCACTTAATGCTACTATTTATCATGTTTAAATCCAAAGGGCCTAATTGGGGGGAGGGGTGACTAAAACTTAGAAATACTCCATTTATATGCTCACAAAATAATAATGGACACTAGAAAGTGTGGCATAATCCTGTCTTTTTATGTATCTCAGATAATACTATTTTTGTAAAAAAAAATAAATCATATTTATTATGGAATGTTTTCAGAAGTCCCAAGGAGCAGCATGAATGGAATGGAAATTAAGAGTGAGCTTATACTATACCTCAGAGGTGAAAAATTCTCCAGATCTTTTAATATTTGAGTCTTGTGTCTAACCATCAACACCAAGAAAACATTAAATAAAGTCCAGCTGTGATTTCATTAACTCTGCCTTTATTGCCAAACGGGTTCAGTCTTGCACACATTCCTAGGACTGAATTTTCCATTTAAAATTCAAATAGCTGAACCAAAATGTTCATTTCTGTTTCTCAGCTGATAAAGACAACAGTCCTTCATTAATCTGCAGTCTCTTCACATTTATTCAGATAATCAGGAATGTAATGCTTCAGCAAACTTCCATTGCCATAACAGTAAAATACTTTAAAATCACAATTTGTAATGAAGAGCTGGTTTTATACCCCACTTTTCTCTACCCTATGGAGTTCAAAGCAGTTTAAAATTGCCTTCCCTCCTTCTCCCTGGAACAGACACCCTGTGAGGTAGGTGGGGCTGAGAGAGCTCTGAAAGAACTTCTCTTGAGAGAACTGTGACTGGCCCAAGGCCACCCATCTGGCTGCATGTGGAGAAGTGGGAAATCAAAGCCTTCCATCCAGATTAGAGTCTGCCACTCTTAACCACTACACCAAACTGGCTCTCTAAAACACTATGGTTTGTACACTATGGTTTGTACTACAGTGTGGTATAGTGGTTACAGTGTTGGACCAAGATCTGGGAGGCCCAGGTTCTAATTCCCACTCTGCTACAGAAGGTTACTGGGTGACAGTGGGCCAGTCACACATCGCAGCCAGTGTTCCCTCTAAGCTGAGTTAGTGTGAGCTAGCACGGGGCGTTTTCTCACTAGCTTTCCCCCGCGGTTTACACCGAAGCTAGCACCGGAGCTTCTGGTCAGTTTCCCACCATTTGCTCCGTGCTCACAATTTCCTCCAGAGTATCACTGCACTGCTCCGGAGCTTCCCTGGAGCAAGACAGGATTTTCTTGCTCCAGGGAAGCTCCGGAGCAGTGCAGTGATACTCTGGAGGAAATTGTGAGCACGGAGCAAATGGTGGGAAACTGACCAGAAGCTCCGGTGCTAGCTTCGGTGTAAACCGCGGGGGAAAGCTAGTGAGAAAATGCCCTCACAGTTTTTTAGCCTCCAGCTCACAGATTTTTGTCTGAGTTGAGGAAGGATGGCTCCAAAGCAACCTAATGTATGCAGTAGCCAAATTGCTCGCTCACAACTTTAATGCCAGTAGCTCACATAGTAGAATTTTTGCTCACAAGACTCCACAGCTTAGAGGGAGCATTGATTCGCTGCCTAACCTACCTCACAGAGTTATTATAAAGTTAAAATGGTGTGAGCCAATTAGGATCCCCTTTGGGGAGAAAGCTGAGATATAAATGAAGTAAACAGATTCACTACTAGAGATAAAACTGTCAACTTACCACAGACACAAACATGCTTCAAAACTAAGTTACTCTGTTTTAATTAATGTATTGATATGAAATGTTTATATCCCATTTTTATCCTGATGAACAGAACTGTGGCTGTGGTCACACTGGCAGCTTGGCACGATATGGTGCCACCTCTAATTGAACCAGCTTAAAGTGTTGCGGGACATGTGAGTCACACAGCACACCCTGCTGTGGGTTACCCATGGAGACATCCCATGGTAAAGCATCCACATTACTGCAGTGCTTCAGCCACCGAGCGCACCACAAAAAAATCCAAAATTCATGTGCAACAGGCAATTTCTTTTTTAAAAAAACCCATCTCCCTAGCAGCAGAATGGATCTGCAGGTTCAGACTGCCAAATCTGTTCTGTGTGTGCTCCCCCGCGTTCAGACATCTGTCCATATGCAATGACTGTGCAGGGAGCCGAAAACACCACTTGTGATGTGGTACCTTTTTAACCGGGCTCCAAGTCATCCTATTATGGGATAAGTATGTCTGGGAAACACCTGACAGAGGTGGCTGTCTGATTGCACCCATTTGATCCAGAGGGGAGGAGTGACTGGGTTGGGCCAAACTGCCCACGTGATCACAGCCTCAGAGTGGCTGACATCAAATACAATAGTTTGTAGTTAAACCAGGCTGAATAAGGACATAGGATTCTAATCTCGTACAAATGCTAAATTTTCTGCTGCTAAGCATTTCTCCCCTACTTTAATCAAGATGATTACAGTTTGTATGGCACCTCCGCATTCTGACGCCCTTCTTTGCCACAGCCCTCCCACCTTCTGACAGGAATATATGGACTCAGGGATCTCTGTTCCTACTTGTATCTGACAAAGGGAGCTTTGATACTTGAAAACTTGTACCCTGGAAATTTTGTTGGTCCCTAAAGGTGCTACAGGACTCAAATCCAGATCAAATCAATATCACATCAACAGAAACACAAGCAAACCAATAAATGTGTGTGCCTTCTAATAAGACAAAGCTTACAGCTCAGAAGTCAGTAGTGTAACTGAAGGGCAGCAATGGGAGAGCTCTGCCCTAGAAAAATCTACATTAGCATGAAGTGAAATATCTCAGCACAGCGTCAAAAGCCATTTGATGCCGTTTCATATTGATGATTGTCAAGGTAACACTGCATTATGTGATGTTGTCTTTTCAGAATGGAATCATTAGGTATGAGACAGACAATCATCCAGGTGAGAAGCTTTCTCAGGGCCTTAGTGAGGGCAGTACAAAGAAAGAGATGTCTGTTTCTCCAGATGTTGAAAATAATAAGCCAATTTATTTATTTATTAAAACACTGCAACTTTCCTCTTGGTTCAAATGGTTTCAACCAAAGGATAATTGACTTCTATTTTACGTTATTAACTTTCTATGGACAGAGTGTAGAAATCAGAATCTGCCCTGGGCGCAGAAACGACTAATTTATGCACTCTCTGGATTTAGGGTCTTGATGACTTGAAGTCAGTAGCTAAATGAATTCCATCTCAAATATTCCAGAATTACAAGAAGTGGCTATCTGGAGACAATTTTGCATCTTCAAGAATCTTAACTTTTCATTACAAAATTGATCCAGTTTTTTAGCAGTCTGGATTTTAAAGAAGATATTGGCAAGATGAAGAGCGTACTTGGTAATGCTAAAAAAAATTAAATAGAGATTGGAGTGGTCAGAAATAGTTCTTGGAAATGTAGCTATTTAATTATAACAAGGCAATGAATAGCATAGTTACACATGTGCTTAACTCTCTCACTGAAATTAGTAGAACAAAAACGTTCTTAATTACTGGCTTGTAAACACTGTTTTTATACCTTTATATTATTTGTTGAACTATATAAATTCATAACATTCTGCTCTTCCATCAATTGTTTTCCAAAACACATTTTTCAAATGTTGAAATTTCCCTTCATTGGAAGGGGAAATGTTGAAATTCCCGGGGTCGGAAAATGCAGGAGGAACCCACAATTGAGCACACTTCAATGCGGGAGTTGTCCCAGCCGGTCTGAACAGTCCCGTTAAATGTGGGAGGAAACAGCAGTTCCTCCTGCTTTAAAGGGCCGTGTGACCACGGCCTCGTATTTGTCAAATATATAATGACTAATCGATAATCTATATATCTTAACTTGCCCCTAAAGTGTGGTAAAAACATTCACACAACAGGGTCAGAGACATACAGGGGAGATACATTTGCAAACATAGTAGAACAGCAAGATCATTTTAGAACATGGGAGTAAAACAAAACTTAAAAGTTTTTGAATGCTGACAATTTGCAAGGTTACCTCATGAGATTTCAGTGGGCCATTCTGGGTTGCCTAAGCAATTGTGGATGCCTAGGGTCTCTAAAACAGTATCTATAGTGTCACCGAAACTGGAGGTCAGTTGGGTGGGTAGGAGAACTGGATAGACAGGAAAGACAAGAAGGATGGGAGGTGAATGAATCTACAGTCGGTGAAAGGAGAAAATAAAACAGAGTGAAAAAGGGGAAAATGGAACTGGACAAATGGAACGAAGCAGGGAAAGAGGAGGAGGGGGAACTGGGGGGAGGGGGCAGGAAGGAATGCGGAGAAGCTGTGAGGGGAGGGGAGGAGGAAAAGCTGAAGACTAGGGGGACAGAGATAAAAGTGGATAAAAGAAAGCCAGGAAAGGAAAGATCCTACAGAGGCTGTGAGAGTAGGCCTGCCAAGTCCCCCGGTGGGGCGGGGGAAACACTGATTTTTAGTGCTTATCTCCCGCTTTTCCAAAGTTGGCCACCGGGGGGACAAAATGGCTGCCTTAAAAGGGAAATGTCTGCAGAGAGCCTGCCCTGCAGTAAAAAGCCTCGCCAGACATTTCCCCTTTAAGAAGTCAGCAAGAGAGCTTCTTCCACAGCAAGACAGGTCCGCCCAGAGATTAAGGAGGGACTGAAGGAGCTGCTTTTGCATGTGGCTGGCAAGGTGAGTTTCTCTTCCAGCTCTTTTCATTCTCTCTCCCTCTTTCTTTTTTCTGTCTGTCTGTCTGTCTCTCTCTCTCTCTGTCCCCATCCAGCAGAGGTCTATCAGTGGCTATTATAGCCACAAGGTCTAAATGGAAGTAAGTGCCTCTGCCAGTTTTTTCCCCTTCTCTCTCTCTCCCTCTTTCTTTCTTTTTTCTGTCTGTCTGTCTGTCTGTCTGTCTCTCTCTCTCTCTGTCCCCATCCAGCAGAGGTCTATCAGTGGCTATTATGAGCCACAAGGTCTAAATGGAACCCTTTGTCTGGGGCAGTGAGGCTCTGCATTCTTGGTGCTTGGGGGGCAACAGTGGGAGGGCTTCTGGAGTTCTGGCCCCGCTGCTGGACCTCCTGAGGGCACCTGGTATTTTTGGCCACTGTTGTGACACAGAGTGTTGTATTGGATGGGCTGTACTGGATGGGCTGATCCACTGTGGCTTCTCTCCTGTTCTTATGATATGAAAATCATATTTAGCACTTGTGTAGCACTTAGTGCTTCATATTCTGCCGAGATGAGGAAGGATTCAGTAGGGCCGTTGCTCAGTGATAGAGCATCTGCTTGACATGCAGGAGGTATCAGCCTCTTCAGCTAAAAAAGGATCAGGTAATAGGTGACATTAAAGATCTCAGCCTGAGACCCTGGAGAGCCACTACCAGTCTGAGTAGTCAATACTGACCTTGATGGACCAATGGCCTGATTCAGTATTAGGAAACTTCATGAGTTCATGTGTCAGCATGTGGAAGCAACATCACAGGATGTGACATCACAAAATGATGTCACTTCCTTTCTCCTGGCTCCACCCCCAAAGTCTCCTGGCTCCACCCCCAAAGTCCCCAGATATTTCCCAAGTTGGACTTGGCAGCCCTATGTGAGAGGGAGTGAAGAAGGACCAGCAGATGGATGAGATTTCCTTCCTCTGAGTCCTAGCAGCTTGCCTTCTTGTCTGAACAGTTAAGTAGTGTCAGGTCAAGACACACACATGATCAACATGTGGAAGCAGGTTTCTGTATGGAATCATTTTGCAGCTGGGATCCTACATTTCTCTTCCTGAAGAAATTTCACCTGGTTATAGTCACATCTGCCACAGGAACCACCACTTTCAGCTGTTGTAATAAACTCTACATAGGTCTGTCTCAGAAACATCAGTTAAGCCAAATGCAGCAACCTAACTTTTGTAAACAGCATGGCAGACTGATCTATTCTGATCACATCTATTCTGTTCCAGCTTCGTTGACCACCAATTTGCTTCTGGGCTCAAATCAACTGCTGGTTGAAATCCTGATTGCTTTGGGCCCAAGGTGACTTAAAGGACTGTGTTCACTGATATATGAGAGAGAGAGAGAGAGAGAGAGAGAGAGAGAGAGAGAGAGAGAGAGAGAGAGAGAGAGAGATTGGATTTATACCTCTCCCTTCACTCGGAGTCTCAGAGTGGCTTACAAACTCCTTTCCCTTCCCCACCCCTCCCCACAACAGACACCCTGTAGGTAGGGCTGAGAGAGCTCTGACTAGGGTTGCCAAGTCCAGGTTGGAAAATACCTGGAGACTTTGGGGGTGGAGCCAGGAGAAGGTGGGGTTCGGGGAGGGGAGGGGCCTCAGCATGGTACAATGCCATAGAGTCCACCCTTCAAAGCAGCTATTTTCTTCAGGGGAGCTGATCTCTGTCAGCTGGAGAGCAGTTGTAAAAGCAAAAGATCCCCAGGCCCCACCTGGAGGCTGGCAACCCTAGCTCTGACAGAAACTGCTCTTTTCAAGGACAGCTGTGCCAGAACTATGGCAGCTGCAAGTGGAGGAGTGGGGAATCAAACCTGGTTCTCCTAGATTAGAATCCACACACTTATCCACTACACCAAACTGGCTAAGATATCATATTTGGCTTCTGCTGCAAATGCCTTCACTTGCAGATCTGGCAGGTGGTGACACACACTAGAGTCATTTTGTAGACTTAGGGTTGCCAGTCTCCACCCTCGAGGTACCATCTGGAGATCTCCCACTATTATAATTGCTCTCCAGATGACAAAGATCAGTTCCCCTGGAGAAAATGGCTCCTTTGGAAAGCAGAGTCTATTGCATTATAACCCTATTGAGGTCCTTCCCCTCCTCAGGCTCCACCCCCAAAATTTCCAGGTATTTCCCAAACTAGAGCTGGCAACCCTTGGAATGCCCAGGGGTCATTTTGAGCAGGAGCTCAGGGGAGCACAGCTTCGGGAGTTGGTGCCAGCCCCCCCCTCCCCCGCCATGGTTGTAGCAAAATGACCCCGTCTCCTGGAAAGGTCCTTGTTCCTCCAACCAGCCTTCTGAAGGCTTCAGCCACCACTGAAGCTATCCTCCCAGAGTAGTGGTATTTCTGAGGCTTGGATTAGTAACTGTCCCCTCTCTGCCAGCTCTCTCTCTTTCTTTCTTTCTCTCTCTCTTCCTCCTTCCCTCTCTTTCTTTCTTGCCTTCTGACATACTTCTGGTGATGTCAGGTGGTTTAGCATATGCAAATAAGTTATGCTAATGAGTTATTCTAATGAGCTCCTGCACCTCTTTTTCTACAAAATGACCCCTGGGAATCCCCTTCCTGTGACTTGAACCGACTCCTTCACTTTTGTTATTCAGGAAGAAGTTCTTTCCCCCACAAGGATTTGGGCTGAGTTGAATTAAGATTCTGGTTGGGAGATAATATTTCAAGGCTCCTGGTGTGCTTTTTTATTCCGCTGCTGACCAGTTGTGCATTTATATTTATTGCTGTTAGTTTTGGAGTGCAATGGGTTTTGTTTATGCTTTGACGGCTTTCACGCTTTGAGGGCACCTTGGTGTCAAAAAACAACACCAAAGTGTTTTTAAAAACTAATACTTTTTGGAGAGCTCTTTGCCAAAGGTTAAAAACCTACCAATCAACTGCTTTTGGAAAGGAAGTGGGAGGCTGGATGAGGTCACCATTTTGTTACCTTTTCCCACCAAACAGCTGAGGGGTGAGATTTTAACCTTTCTGAAAGTGATCCATATGCTCTGCAAAATATGCTCCGCACAATTTCCATATGTGCTCCTTTAGCGTGGCCCTCTGGTTTAAGCAGAACCAGTGAATAAGTTAGCTGCTGAGGTATGTTGTATATCACTAACCATTTTACCCATGGCAGAAATTACATTTGAAAAATAAATGTTTATCTTAAATCAATTACAGCCTAATCAACAGCCTCGTAAACTGATCTTTTTAAAAAAAATAGTTTATTATACTTTTCAAATTAACCATTGATAGCATCAATTTCTGTATACAGAGCTCAAATTCATTACAACCTAAAATATAAACTGATCTTTTCAAGGAATTTGCTTAACTATGAATACACAGGCTTAAACTCTTCAGGACCACTCACTCTAGTCTTTTTTTTATTATTATTGATTTTATCTATTTCTACTACTACATCGCTACTTTTCTAAGCTATATTTACCTTATACAGAGTGTGCTTTAACATTTGCTTAATATTACCTTACCATTAATACATATGAAGCATTTTAAACCTTGGTTAATATTCAATTAAGATTGTTACTGATGATATATGAAAAATAAAAAAGCTGTTTGACAGACATGTTCTTTTAAAGGAATGCTTAATTATACAAATTATATATAATATATAAGTGCTATTTCAAAAAACATTTCAGCCCTTATTTCTTCTTTCGTCCTCTTCTTGTCTTAACAGTCTCTTCTTGTACCTTTGGAGCTACTGCTCCTTTTTCCGAGTCAGAAATTTCTTCTTCGCTCTTTGAGCTATCAAATCCATACATACTTTCTTGCGATGCCAGCGAACCATCTGAGTCTCTCTCTTTTTTCTTTTCTTTGCTTTTTTCCAAAAAACTTTTTGCCTGTTGAACAGAGTCAATCTTGTATTTTTTGTCTTTGTTGCTGAAGCTCAGTCCTTCCGGAACATTCCACCTGTAGATAATAGATTCAGACTGTAGCCAAGATGTCAGTTTTCCATAGGCTTTCCTTCTTTTCCTTATTTCAAATGGAATATCTTTCATCACTTTAACTTCTTTTCCTTTGATCTTCAGAACTGCTTTATTTGTGGTCCTAAGCACCACATCTCTTGTTGACTTTTTGGAGAACCTTATCTGAATCTCACCAGGCAGGCTTTTCTTTTTGGTATAGTCTGGATAGGTTCTGTAAACCATATCCATATCGCTTTTTATTTCCGCTGCTTTTAAGCCCGTCACTGGTTCAAGCGCTTCACTTAACAGATTTTTAAGGTCTTCTCCTTTATCCTCTGGTACATTCTGAAGTCTTAGGGAAAAAATCGATCTTTCCATCTGTAGTTTCAAAAGCTGATCAGAGTGGAAGGCCTTTTCTTTCTCCACTTTTTGTAGCCTTGAATCATGATTTTTTACTGAAGTCTTAACTTCCAGAAGTTCTCGCTGCAGCTTCTCTGTAGTTTTATTCGACTCCTTCAGGTCCAGCTGCATCTTGTCCATCTTGATGTTGAGAGCTGTCATTTGGTCCACTAGAGGTCGCAATAACGAGGAGAACACAGTGCTCATCTCTGTGGTATCAACCTTTGAACTCGGAGCTGTACTTCCTAGTTTGGGGGAAGGTTTCGGTTTCGCCGCCATTGTTGAGGCTGCACTTCTTTGTTGATAGTTAGATAAGATGGACGAAAGAAGCAAATTCTACGACTGCACTTATATCTTTTTAAAGTTCATATCCTCTAAAGAGCAATGCCGCCATCTAGCAAGCCAAACGTATGTTTTTTCATGCAGTAACGCCACGTAAAGAGTCCCGTAAGTACGCCAGTCTCGAGAGGGGGGGGGATTTGCTCCACCCGCCTTTCCCGCTGTGTTCTGTTTATTTTTACTTCAGACTCACGTTTTCTCCGTGCGTAACTATAAGTTCCAGCTTCAAAGCTTCGCACTCTCTGCTGCTTCTCGGTTTTGCGCTTTTAGCCATACGGCTCCCACGGACGGGGGAACCTATGGGGGTGATGAAAGGGGACCTCGATCCCTCGATCGCCACCATAGGGAGAGATCCCCTTCGTGCCACCCCAGGCAGAGCCCCTTCACTAGGGTCTCTGGGGGCTCGGCACCAGTCCGAAGCCCCTTCTTCCCGCCGGGTACGGATCGCGCTCCCCGCAGATGTGGAGGAGCGCGTCCGCCATGGTCGCAAGTCTTGCTGGAAGTCCACTCACTCTAGTCTTGAAAGAGAGATGGAGAGCTGAGAAAGCTCACTTAATCCCCTACCTCTGTTCACCTTAAAACTCCTGTGGAAGGGTCATAATATTTTTGCCTTTTCCTTTGCATTTTCCTATGCAACCTAAAAATTCAATATGCAGATAGAGCCAAACTAAATCACAACGGTGAAATGGCCAAAGAACAGAATTCCTAACACAACTTGTAAGGATTTCGAACAGCTGAGATCTCATTAAAAGATAGCATTATCATGTAAAGCCACACAATAGGAAGGTCTCACAGGCCAAGGGACTAACAATGCAACAGCATGCCTCCTCCACCACGGGTATCCATGTTTATGGTTGAGTAAGCAAGGGCAGTGCTTCTAAATTTCAAATAGCAAAAAACACAGGATGTCAGTATGAATTTTGGCTTTGTTCTCACACATCCACAACCAGGCCATACAACTACAGTCCCTTTAAGAACTGTAGACATTTCTACTGCAGTTAATTTCTAGTGAAACACTAGGGTAAAGAAGCCATGGACAAATTCCACTAGGCATTCAACGACTTTCACCCCACCATCAACCTGACAATGAACCAATCTATGCAAGAAATACATTTTCTGGACACTACTGCAAAAAATACATGATGGACTCACAGACACTACCTTATACTGGAAACCTACTGACCTACAAATATATCTACATGCATTCAGCTACCATCCTAAACAGGGGTCCGTTCGTAAAAAAAAAAAAAGAGGTGCAGGAGCTCATTAGCATAACTTATTTGCATATGCCACACCCCCTGACGTCACCAGAAGTGTCATAAGGCCACACATCCCTGACGTCAGGTGTGTCAGAAGGCAAGAAGGGAGGGAGGGGGAAGGAAGGAAAGGAACAGGAAGGAAAGGAACAGGAAAGAAGATAGGTAGGTGGGGGAGAGAGAGAGAAGAAAGAAAAAGAAAGGAAGGAAGGAAGGAGGGAGGAAGAAAGAAGGGAGGAAGGGGGGAAGAAAGAAAGAAAGAAAGGAACAGTAAGGTAGGTAGGTAGGTGGGGGGAGAGAGAGAAGGAAGGAAGGAAGGGGGAGAGAGGGAGGAAGGAAGGAAGGGAGAGGGGAAGGATGGGGAAAGGAAGGAACAGGAAGGTAGGTAGGTAGGTAGGTGGGGGAGAGAGAAAGAAGAAAGGAAGGCAGGAAGGAAGGAAGGGAGAGGGGAAGGAACAGGAAGGTAGGTAGGTAGATGGGGGAGAGAGAGAGAAGAAAGAAAAAGAAAGGAAGGAAGAAAGGGAGGAAGAAAAAAGGGAGGAAAGGGGGGAAGGAAGGAAGGAAGAAAGGAACAGTAAGGTAGGTAGGTAGGTGGGGGAAAGAGAAAGAAGAAAGGAAGGCAGGAAGGAAGGGAGAGGGGAAGGAACAGGAAGGTAGGTAGGTAGGTGGGGAGAGAGAGAGAGAGAAGGAAGGAAGGAAGGAAAGAAAGAAAGAAGGAAGGGAGAGGGGAAGGAAGAGGGAAAGGAAGGAACAAGAAGGTAGGTAGGTAGGTGGGGGGAGAGAGAGAAGGAAGGAAGGAAGGAAGGAAGGAAGGAAGGAAGGAAGGAAGGAAGGGGGGAGAGAGGGAGGAAGGAAGGAAGGGAGAAGGGAAGAACGGTAAAGGAAGAAGCAGTGGGAGAGGGAGGGAGCAGTGGGAGGGGGGAGGCTTCTCCTTCCCAGGGCCGGCGTAGCGCCGCCGGCCCCGGGACTATTGAGGGGGGGGAGGAAAAAGGCTTCCTGGGGCCGGCTACGCTCTGCCGTGGCCCGAGAGCAGTGGGAGGGGGGAGGGAAGGGCTTCTCCTTCCTGGGCCGGCGGAGTGCCGCTGGCCCTGGGAAGCATTGACGGGGGGGAGGACGGGGGGGCGGGGCTTTGTCAAGTGCCCGCCCCCCTGCCTCCTCTCTCCCGGAGCGGCCCCCCTGCCTCCTCTCTCCCGGAGCCTCTCTCCCAACGGAGCCCTGATCCTAAACATACCAAACAATCCATTGTATACAGCCAGGCATCAGTTCTAATCCTACAGACAAAGATTCTCACCTGAGGAGTCTCCAGCAAACCTTTTTGGAACTGAAATATCCACCTGATGAAGTACAAAAACAGATTAACAAAGCCAGAATGGTACCCAGAGAAAACTTGTTGCAAGACAGATCCAAAACAGACAATAACAGAACATCATTAGTGGTCACATACAGCTCTCAACTCCAAACAGTTCAATGCATCATCAGTGACTTACAACCTCTACTGGATAATGACAGTTCTATTTCACAAGTACTGGGGGGGCAAACCTTCTCTTGCCCACAGACAGCCCCCCAATCTTAAACAGCTCCTCCTCACCCACAATAAAACAACATCTAATTTGAACACGGACACACTAATGCCAGAGCTTGTAATAAACCCAGATGCCTACTTTGCTGCCACATACACAAAGACAACCCAATCACTGGACCTAACAACACCAACTACACCATCTCAGGCTCATTCACTTGTTCATCTTCTAACATTATATATTCCATTAAATGCCAAGGATGCTCTGCAGTTCTCTACATAGGGCAAACAGGTCAATCCCTACACTAAAGGATAAATGGACACAAATCTGACATCAAGAATCACAACACTTGCCCCACTCACTCTCCAATAAGCTTTTTGGAGTTCCAAATCATAGCAATCCAAGCAGAACATAGATAATCCCAACTTGTCACACACACTGAAGATCTGGGGTGCTCAGAGACAACGCCTAACACCTTCTATCTCACCTCTTTCTACTCTTATATACCAAGAGTGGTTTCCCCCAGGTCAGGAACCAGGGGCATTTCAAGACTGGACACAGGCAGGCTTCCTTTGTCTTCAAGACCTAAAGCAATGAGGGAAAATACTGCAAAAAACTGACTTTGAAGATCAAATCAACAAACCAATCTCCTGGCTCAGGTATTATCAACTAAAAAGCCTCATAGAATGTATGTCAGATAGGAAGATCTTCAAGAGGATCAAGACACAATTTGAAATACTACTTGAATCTTACTCTGACCATTCAAAGCATCTGCTTTCAAAAATATATAAATTTCTCATAGATCATTATAGCTCGTTTAATATGACATACCAAGCTGCATGGCACTGAGATCCGGGAATACAGTCAGTCAACAAGTCTAGAATATTCAAGATCAGGTTTCAATTTTTCAAAATGATCTTCCACTGGTACTACACTCCGAGCTGTTTGAATCATATGAACAGTACATGCCCACCTTTTTGCTGGAAGAACTGTGGAGAAATCAGGAATTGCATGCACTGTTGGTGGAGTTGCCCTCACATACAACAGTTCTGGGAAACTGCTGTTGATGAAATAGCCAAAATAACATCACAGTCGCTTCCGATGACACCAGAAACCAAGGCTTTTTTTGTAGAAAAAGTCCAGCAGGAACTCATTAGCATAACAGGCCACACCTAACATCAGAAACTCATTAGCATATTAGGCCATACCCTGACAGTGCAGCTCATTAGCATATTATGTGCGGGGGCTGGGAAAGCCCAGGGTAGGCATGGAAGCTTGCCTCCCCCCCCCCCGAGCTTCTCTGCCCCACTTCAACATCACCTTTCTAGTCTCCTCCCCCACCCTCAACCAGATGGCTATTGTGGAGAGACTTGGGGAAGCGTGGGGGGGATGGTTAAATGCCTTTCTCTCCCTCCCCCAGATCAGGGAGGGAAAGAAAGGCATTTTCAACTTGCCTGGGTTCCCTGCCTGACCTTTTCCACATGTCAGCTAGAGAAGGGAAGGCAGAGAGAGGCTTTTCCTTGTCAAATTTCACTCTCAGCTGACTGGCCAGGAGTGAAATTGACAAGGAAATCCCCAGGGGCTCCCCAGAGAGAAAGAGGGCATTTTAACATGCCGCTGTTCCCTCTTGTGTGTAACGTGGGGAGGGCAGTGTGCTCCATAGCCTGGCATGCCAGAGGTTTTGGTTGTAGGTGTGGCCAACCCAGGAGCCAGCCAGAACTCCATTCCTGTGCGTTCCCGCCCAAAAATAGCCCTGCGAGAAGCTATTCCCTTACATCTTAGAGAGCCCTCAAAAGACAAGGATCCTCTCCTTCATCTTTCGACGTACTTACTGGCGGCAGCTAAACTTGCTATAGTGGCACCTGGAAATTGACCAGACCTCCCACGATGATGGAATGGAGAAATAAAGTATGGGAACTATTCATCATGGATAAAATCGCTGATGCTCTGACCATTTCTCATTCAAACTCTTGCAAGTCCCATTCTAACATGCAAGTCCCATTCTAACAAACTCTTGCAAGTCCCATTCTAACATGGTACATACCTGGTTTCCTTATCTGCAATATATGATGGAAAATGACCTTCTGCCACAAAATCCCAAGATACATGTCTTGGCTTCACCTTTAATTTAGTAATTTTTTTCTCATGCTTAAGCAACACAATAACACAGTTAAATAGACAAATTGTCCTTACTAGTAGTGGGTACTCTCAGGTAACTCCTAAGCAACATGTCGGACAGAGTTCTTTTCTTTTTTTCCCCTTACATCAGACTAATGGTGGTATAGTTCAACAAATATTAACAGGTGTATTTATTTATTTATTTCAGCTTATATCCCGCCCTCCCCTCCTTCCGGAGGGCTCAGGGCGGCTACTAACATGCATTAAAATACAGTATCATTAAAATGTATAAAATACAAAAGCAAACAGATGATATACTCCATAACAGGATGGCATTTCTTATTTTATCGGGGCAGTGTCTGAGATATTAACCAATATAGACGGTCAGACAACGTTCAGGCTGGCAGGTTCTGAAACGGGCCAGGGCCACGATGTAACTATTGGGTGGCCCCAAAAGCCTCGCAGTAGAGCTCCATCTTACAGGCCCTGCGGAACTGTAATAAGTCCCACAGAGCCCTGATTTATCCGGGAGCTCATTCCACCAGTGTGGGGCCACCACCGAGAAAGCCCTGGCCCTTGTAATTGTCAGCCGGGCCTCCTTCGGCCCTGGGAGAGCCAGGTAGTTTTGGGATCCCGATCGAAGCACTCTCTGGGGAACATATGGGGAGAGGCAGTCCCTCAGGTAGATAGGTCCCCGGCCGTATAGGGCTTTATAGGTAAGCACCAGCACCTTGAACTTTATCCGGTATGCTATAGGCAGCCAGTGCAGTGCTTTTAAGGCGGGCTGAATGTGCTCCTGTACAAATCCCATGCAGCTTCCGGATTTGGGACAAGAGCAGCCCCATGTAGAAAGCGTTACAGTAGTCCAATCTTGAGGTGACCAGAGCATGGATCACCGTAGCCAGTTCATTGCGTTCAAGGAAGGGAACCAACTGCTTGATCAGCCGAAGATGGTAAAAGGCTGACCCTGCAGTGGCTGCTACCTGGGCCTCCATCGTTAAAGAGGGGTCCAGGAGCACTCCCAAACTCCTCACCTCCAACACTGGTACCAACAGCACCCCATCGAAGGCTGGGAGAGGGATCCCTACCCTTGGTCCACTCCGACTCAGGTACAGGACCTCCGTCTTCATCAGATTCAATTTCAGTCAGCTCTGCCTGAGCCAACCAGCCACGGCTTGCAATGCCAGGTCCAGATCACCCAGACTAGAGTCTGACCGGCCACCCAACAACAGATAGAGCTGGGTATCATCAGCATACTGATAGCGACCCAGCCCATGCCTCTGGGCAATCTGGGTGAGGGGGCGCATGTAGATGTTAAACAGCATTGGGGAAAGTACTGCTCCTTGTGGCACTCTGCAAACCAGTGGGTGCCTTTGGGAAAGTTGTTCCCCAACCACCACACTCTGTCCCCAATCTTGGAGAAAAGAGGAAAGCCACTGTAAGGCCGACCCCTGAATCCCCACATCGGTGAGGCAGTGGGCTAGTAGCTGATGGTCGACCGTGTCAAACACAGCCGACAAATCTAATAACATCAGCACCACCGTGCTGCCTCGATCCAGATGCCTCCAGAGATAGTCTGTGAGGGCAACCAGCACTGTCTCTGTCCCATGGCCTGGTCAAAAACCGGACTGGAATGGATCTAATACAGAGGTGTCATCCAAAAAGCTCTGCAGCTGGTCCGCCACCACCTTCTCGATTGACTTACCCAAATAGGGCAAGTTAGATATCAGCCGATAATTAGCCAATTCGGCCGGATCTAATGATGACTTTTTTAGGAGGGGGCGTACCACAGCCTCCTTCAGGGCATTAGGGAACACCCCCTTTGTAAGGGATGTGTTAATGATCTCTCTAAGTGACCCTCAGACCCCTTCATGGCTCGCTTTAATTAGCCATGATGGGCATGGATCAAGTCTACAGGTGGTTGGGCAGACCACTGAGAGCAAATTGTCAACCTCCTCCAGACAGAGTGGACTGAAATAATCCAGAATGTGACCAGAAGACGTGCTTGGAGCCTCAAGTTCTGCTACTGTATCAACCGTGGCGGGGAGGTCCCAGTGTTTTTAGCCATGTGTCATTGTCGACGTGTAACTCCCTCCGTTTTATTACATAATGTTTGTGTTGTTTGTATTTTAACAATAAAACTGTTAAAAAAAGAATCACAACACTGAGAAACCTATAGGAACCACCAGGGGTCCGTTGGGGCTGGAGCGAGGTGGAGTGAAGCTCTGCCAGCTCAGGACTGGCCAGTAGGGCAGCCATGGGCTGAATCAGATTCTCTAATCTAATTCAGCTCGCCACCGAACTGCCACCGAAATTCGGCGGCAATTTTAAAAGCCACTGGAGGGGAGGGGGTTTGAGGGAGAGGCTCCAAACTTGCAGGGTAGCTGCTGGGGCCTCTCCTCGAAATGCCCACCAAGTTTCAAGAAGATTGGACCAGGGGGTCCAATTCTACAGGCCCCCAAACAGGTTGCCCCATTCCCTCCATTGGAGGAAAAAAGTTAACATTTTTTCCCTCCATAGAGAACAATGGAGGGGATGGGACAATCTGTTTGGGGGCCCATAGAATTGGACCCTGTGGTCCAATCTTCTTGAAACTTAGTGGGTATTTTGAGGAGAGGCCCCAGCAGCTACCCTGCAAGTTTGGAGCCTCTCCCTCAAACCCCCTTTCCTCCAGGCCCTCATATACCATATGAGTTTTTGCCATTGATTTCAATGGCCCATAGGATATAATGGGGCTGAAACTGACATTCCTTTTCTGACACACTTCTGGTGATGTCAGGGGACGTGGCATATGCTAATGAGTTATGCTAATGAGTTATGCTAATGAGCTCCTGCACCTCTTTTTCTACGAAAGGACCCCTGGGAACCACACCACATTCACAGTACAGTCATCCTAAGAGCATAAATATGGATATATCTCTATTAAGGCAGAAATATCCAGTTAGTTCGTATGGACTATTGGGATATTTGGCTAATATAGCAGAGTTTTCCTCTTTTTTTAATTGAACATTTTTAATAAAGAGATGAAGAGTACAGAGTTTTCCCAGTCATAGAAGCGTGATAGTGAGTGAAGTAAATAAATCTCCCACAAAGTATATTGCAAAAAAGGTAAATTTACACTTATTCAAGAAGGTCCAATTCACATTCAGGTTAAAGTCAAAAGAAGAGAAAGAAGTCTAAAGAGTACTTTCCCTATTACAAATGGCCAGCTTGTCTGGCATCACTTCTGGGGGGTATGAGGGCATTGTCTCTACAGGGGAGACCTCCAGAGCAGGGTTGGGCATGGGGGGAGGTGCCAGAACTCTCAAGAAGGAAATGAATCTGTATACTGAAAATTCATGAACTTTAAAGCATTTTTAAAGGAATCTTGTCAAAGATGTTCCGGAACAATCTTCCAGCATGTTCCCCAGAAGAAAAGCCCTGCTGCAGAGACATGTGTCTCCATGGAAGGCCCTGTGAACAAAGTGAGAGAGGACAGCGTGAGAGAGAGAGGAGGGGTCAGAGAGGGCAGCTTCCAGGTTAAGACAAAGAGAGGCACCCCATTTAAGGAGATAACACTTATACACACTTACAGTGATGTAGCGCCCCCTCAGTGTCCAGGCACTCCAACACTAATATGTCATAATTGAAGGTTTCTGTGCTTAGTTTTTGGCTACTGTTCTCAACACATATAAGTAGTAAACAGGAAACTAGTCTACCAGAGAAAGGATTCAATGATGCACTGCAATGGCTTTATCCCTTTAAGTGCATTCTGATATTTGACAGATGTATTTTTTACAGCTGTCAGTTGTAATAACAGCATCAGAGAACAAGATGTACAAAAATCAAACCCTGTGTTAGAACATTGGAAAGGGGCTCATCATTCAGTTGCAGACCATATGTTTTGCATGCATAAGACCCCTCTCCCCAGTTCAGTCCCCAGCATCTCCTATGGAAGGCTCTGCAATGTCAGGGCTGCAAAAGGCTTCTGCCTGAAGCTCTGGAGATGTGCTTGCTTTAGAATAGACAGAACTGAGTTAGACTCATAGTCTGGACTCTGAACAAGGTAGTTTCTTGTGTTTGTAACACCCTACCGAGGATCACAGTGCAGAACATCCAACAAGACATTAAAGAGAAAAAACAGTTTATCAGTAGGATTGCCAACCTCCAGATGGTAGCTGGAGATCTCCTGCTATTACAACTGATCTGTGAATTTCCTGCATTGTGAATGTTGTGAATGTCCTGCACTGTGCAGGGGGTTGGACTAGATGACCCTGCAGGTCCTATCCAACTCTATGGTTCTATGATCTCTGGGCAACAGACATCAGTCACGTGGAGAAAATGGCTACTTTGGAAGGTGGACACTATGGCATTATACCCCATAAAAGTCCCTCCCCTCCCCAAAGCCTGCCCTCCTCAGGGTCTGCCTTCAAGATCTCCAGGTATTTCCCAACCTGGAACTGGCAACCCTATTTATCAACACCTATGAAATGACTACACATTTTTGCAATGCAAAAATAGAAACAGTGTATTCTAAGAAACAGGAAATGGTAAACCTTACGAACACAGAATTGTGAACAGTAAAGCATGTGAACAGATAAACATAGCCATCTAGGTGTATGCTAGCCCCCAGCTCCTAGTGAGTTGATTATGTGTACCCACACTCACATCCAGTATCAGGTTTACAATGATGCTTTAGAAAGCACTGAAAAAACATTTGCTAAATCATGCGCACAGTGGCAGATGTAGAAGGATGACTAGAGAGTTGTGTGAACAGTGTGTTAGGAGGACATTTCCAATGCTACAAATTCCAGAGGGGTAGCAGGTGTTAGTCTATTCAAGCAAATTAAACAGGAGCTCAACAGCATTTTAAAGGCTGAAAACGTTTTTTCCAGCACATGCTTTCATTACTCAAAGCTCACTTCAACAGATGCAGAGGAGTGTCCATCAAAATGTATACCCATGAGCTCAAGCAACAGAAAAGGGGGGTGGGGTGGGGAGAAGTTACAAGTAAACTCCAGTGTAAAACAACAATCATTTCAGAGTGGGTGAGAGCTACTCCCATCCATTGACAGATAGGCAGGGTTAATTAATATCTAATTAAGGAAAATATAGCATGAGGAATGTTACGTAGATTCAGTAGGTGTGATCTATATGTGAGTGTATACCTTCAAGTGAGACCTCAAGCCTAGTTTCTGCCCCCAGCCCCCAACAGGCCTGTATGGGAAGAGCCTCACTTAGGTCTTGTTCTGTGTTAAGAACATAAAACCATATGAATCAGACCAATTGTCCATCTAATCCAGCTAATGGTCAACTCTCCCACTACCAAAAGCCCACCCCCCAACCCCAGAGGGGTATCCTCGAAACAAGAAGCTATTGGGTCATCATTAAAGGAAGGGGTCCCTTCTGAGGGATTACTTCTTCCCTGCTTAGCCAGACAACCTTGAGACCCTCACTCTCCATGACAGCAGAGGATCTGTCAGCACAGGATGGAGACTTCTAGCTCTGTTGCTAAGGGTCAGTCTGTTTTGTAAGTAGATTTCCCCCTGTTAGACAAAAAAAAGATATTGGGAAGAGAGAGCAGCTGTAGCAAAGCATTACAAGAATCTGTGTGTCCTAATTATTCCTGATTCAGACAGTTCACCCGGCTTTCGTATTAACGAACCCCAGGTTAGGAGACAGAAGGAACAGACGGTGATGCCTAACATCTGGAAGGCCCTCATGGTGAAATGTAAATATTTCACGCTCTTAAAGAATGTGGCAAACAGCAGCAGAAAGGAGAGGTGTCGGAAGAGGGCAGAAGAGGAAGCTGCAAGAAAACGGTATGAGAAGACACATACGCAACTGGCTTTCTTGCACAGCAGAGAACACATGCAAATTCTTCATATACTAAAAGCCATTTCCATTTCATTTATTAATGCTCAAACCAATTAGTCATAAGGAAACAAAAAGAAAGATAACATGCATAGTTACAAATACAATATTCACATTAAAGAATATTACTAAATATCATGAGAAAAATTTAGCCACAGGAACTATATAAAAAGCAGTTTGCCAAGCATACAGCTGTGCTGCTCATGTCTCACGCACAGTTTGCAAACTGAATTGTTCACATGGCTGAGCACCTCTGGCTAGCACATAAACAAGGCAGTGTTGCAGAATGGGAGCAGGGCAATGGAGGCAAATAGCACACTTGCCAGTCCCGGAGAGTCCTGCCACCAAGACAGACAGATGCAGATGTTTCACTTGTACATGCTGACATACAAGGAGGCAGCAATGCAGACTGGGGGGCGGCAGAATAGAGGGAAAGGCCATATGACCACTTCCCTCAGTAATAAGCATCATCTGCCATACTTGTCTTAATGTGAGTTCACTACATTCAGTAAAACAAGAGAGAGACAGAGAGAGAGAGAACTTAGGACCAAACAGGATGAAACATGAGAGACCAATGGTGCAAATGGATTCAAGATCTTCAGTGCCTTTTTGGTTTTTTGCAGTCAAGTCACAGCTGACTTATGGTGACCCTGTGGGTTTTTCAAGGCAAGAATTGTTCAGAGGTGGCTTGCCATTGCCTGCCTCTCTGCATAGTGACCCTGGACTTCCTTGGTGGTCTCCCATCCAAATACTGACCAGGGCTGATCCTGCTTCCAAGAGCTGACAAGATCACGCTAGCTTGGGCTATCCAGGTCAGGGCAGTGTCTTTAACATGCCTCAAAAGCCCTTGTGGCATGGTATGCTGTGGAGGGAAAACCTTTCCCAATTAGCCCAAGGGTTTTCTAGGGGGTAAGGGAATCACCAATTCATATGTAAATAAGATGACCAAAAATACAGAGAGGGGAGCAAAAGCTTGCAGATGTCTAATTCTAAAAATTACAAGCAGAATTTCTGTGGCTTTTCCCTGCCATGCCCACAGCCACCGGGGGTTCTGAAAAGATCAAGCAGCCAATGGAATCCCTTTGTGTAAAATCCCCTTGGTCATCCCTCCAGCTGAATACTCCCCCCCCACCTCCTCCTCAGCCCTGCCAGTCACTCAGTCAGTCAATTAGCTAATGCCACAGTTTATCCAAGGCTGGATTTCTAAGGGAAAATGCCTGCTGAGTGCAATGAATTACTAATGGCTACTTGCTCGTTCCTTTAAAATGGTTTCCTGATGCATTCCCTGTAACAAGCGAAACAGGAATTATCTATGCATCGTTATGTGAATTAGCCCTGCAGAGGTTTACCATAGCCCTGGCTGTGCAGAAGGCCTATCACAGTGACTGGGGCAGTAGGCCTTTTTCAGCGATATTCAGATTAACTGTTATTCCTACCAAAAAAAAAATCCTAAAGTATAATTTTGAAGAGTTTCTCACCCACTTACTTTCCCTTCATTTGCAAATAAGTAGTGGTCAAGAAGGGTTGCCAGCCTCCAGGTGGGACCTGGGGATCTCCTGCTTTTACAACTGATCTCCAGCTGACAGAGATCAACTCCCCTGGAGAAAATGGCTGCTTTGAAGGGTGGACTCTATGACATTGTACCATGCTGAGGCCCCTCCCCTCCCCAAACCCCACCTTCTCCTGGCTCCACCCCCAAAGTCCCCAGGTATTTTCCAACCCAGACTTGGCAACCCTATGGTCAAGCCTCTGTAAGTGATAAACAGGGCTAACCAGGGCTCATTTCGTAGAAGGAACTCCTTTGCATATTAGGCCACACACCCCTAACGTAGCCAATCCGCCAAGAGCTTACAGAGCACTTCTTACAGAGGCTACTGTAAGCTCTTGTAGGATTGGCTACATCAGGGGTGTGTGGCCTAATATGCAGAGGAGCTCCTGCTACAAAATGAGCCCTGGGGCTAACAACAGGAAAGCACTGCTATAGCTTAAAAGCTAAGAATTCCATGGAAGTTTAAGCAGAGGCTCAGACTCGCTGGCTTGGTATTGTGCAAATTACAGTTGACCACTGCCTCCTGCACCTTCAGTCAAGAGCCAAATCTGTTCAGTTCCAATGTCTTCTCAGGGACATCTGCTGCATCCACTTGTGGACAGCTTACAGTGGCCCTTGGTACTTTCCTTACTTGCTCCATAGTCCATAATGCTGATAGCTATAATCAGTCTTTACATCTATCAATGTTCAGAGCAGGGCTCTTTTTGTAGAAAAAGCCCAGCAGGAACTCATTAGCATATTAGGCCACACCCCTGGCAGCACAGCGCATTAACATATTAGGCCACACCCAATGTTACCAGAAGTGGGGTCATCCAGCCACATCCACCTTTTGCTTCTTATTCTGTTTACCTTGTTTGTTGCCAAAACAGTTCTGACAAAACCAAAAAAACTTTATTTTCTGTCCCATCTATACAAAATCTTGTCTGAACCAATATCTTATGTCCAACAATTATTCCCACACTGGATTGGAATCAATTCCTAAAGGTTAGGTTCCCACGGAAATCAGCTTGCCTTCCTGCAGAACTAGTACACTGAATATGAATTTTTAGGGTTGCCAACCTACAAGTGGGGTCTGGAGATCTTCTGGAATTACAACTGAGCTCCACACTATAGAGATCAGGTCAATGGCTGCTTTGGAAAGTGGAGTCCATGGCATTATGCCCCTCCTTTCCTCAAACCCCACCCTCCTCAGGCTCCACTCCCAAATCTCCAGGGATTTCCTCAACCTGGAGTTGGCAACCCTAGTTCACTGGCAGAACAACCCTAGGAGCCAGTTTGGTGTAGTGGTTAAGTGCATGGACTCTAATCTGGGAGAACCGGGTTTGATTCCCCACTCCTCCACTTGCACCTGCTGGATGGCCTTGGGCAAGCCATAACTCTGTACCAGCTGTTCTTTCAAGGACAGTTGTCTCAGAGCTCTCTCAGCCCCACCTACTGCACAGGGTGTCTGTTGTGGGGAGGGGAAGGGAAAGGAGTTTGTAAGCTGCTCTGAGACTCCCTTGGGTAGTGAAGGGCAGGGTATAAATCCATTCTCCTCTTCTTCTAGGTTTGTGGATGCACTGGACGGGAGTAGTTTGTCGGCTATTTTATTGAAGGTTCAAAATTTTATTCAAGGTATAAGATTTCATGTGCCACCCACACTTCTTCAGATGAAACCACACTTCTTCAGATGGAAGAAGTGTGCACGCACACAAAAGCTTATACCTTGGATGAAACTTTGGACTCCCACTTTGTTCTGCTGCTTCAAACCAACATGGCTACCCATCTGAATTATTACACTACAATATTTTTACAAGCAATTATGTACCAGTGGAGTGGTTACCATGCAGAGTCTGTCCCACAGGTAAAATGATCCTGTGAAAAGGTGGGCTTTACTACATCAAAGTATCACTACCATCACAAGATCACCAATCGTTGGAAGCCAACTCCTCAGAAGCAGATATCTCTTTTATGAGGAGGTTTAAGAACATCAACTTTGCTGGCCTATTAAAGGCAGATGTCAGCCCAGTGGCAGGAGAAGAGGGACAATCTTCTTCTTCAGAAACTCTGCCCACTTTTTAAACTTCACAAAACAGGCAATCTCCACAGTGCTGCTGACCATGCTCATTTTTAGTTACAACTCTGTTTCTTTGCAGATGTCCCCCAAAGTCCCCCATGCAACAGTCAAAGTGTTCTGCCAGCACACACAACAATGAAGCTACTTTTTCAGAGGTTTTTTTCTTGCATAGCAGTTAGCACCAAACCACTTTAATACAGACTTTAGACACACATATATTTGCAACCCATTCCCAACAAGACTCAACAATGAACTAGTTAACACTCAGGCTTCAAACTTACTTTCTTAAATAGAAGATGTCATGAGAAAACTAAAGTGATTCTCAAAAATTAAAGATGTTGTCAAAACCAGCATTTCCTGGGCTCTCTGCTTTTTTATATCCCTCCCCTTTTTCCAACAATTTGTTTTTTTCCAAAAACACAAAGAACAAAATGGAACAGAAGGAAGGAAGGAAGGAAGGAAGGAAGGAAGGAAGGAAGGAAGGAAGGAAGGAAGGAAATCTTAGGATGCTTCCATAATAACATTTTTCATCGGTACTGACACCGTTCATTCATTACTCATATTTTCCTGAGAATTCAGACAACATTCCTCCCAACCACTGCTTCATTCCTGTATTTTTGCTGTTGTCATTCCCTTATTCTTAAAGTTCTGGTTTGAGGCAACTTTCAGGGCTTCTTTTGCAACAGCAGCATAAAACTTTCAGATGTGACTTGACAGAGTACTTGGTTCAGAATAGTGAATGGTCCAAGTGGTG
Source organism: Lepidodactylus listeri (assembly GCA_029233225.1). Lineage (NCBI taxonomy): Eukaryota > Metazoa > Chordata > Lepidosauria > Squamata > Gekkonidae > Lepidodactylus > Lepidodactylus listeri. The sequence goes on along the minus strand of JARCFY010000001.1, from coordinate 50,522,981 downwards.
ATGGTATGCAGTCCTACCTTTCTGAGTTACATGCCCACTTGCACTGCCTTTGGTATACAATTCTTGGAGGAATGGCTTGTCAGTTATACCTCTACACTGAAGTCTATTTAAAACATAGTTCTCATTTTTGGAAGGAAGTCAGTTTTTATAGCCCCCTTCCTTGCAATTCAAAGAGTCATCCTGACCTTCAGGACTCGTTCATACTACTTCTAATTTGTGACATATATTTGATTTGATCCTCTAATGTAGACTGAAAAAAGTTTTCTCATGGGATTTATATCTAGGGTTTCCAACAGCCTGGGGAAAATGCCCTGTCCCTTTAATAGAGGCTTGATGAGATGCTATTTACCCTCATGCCATAGAAAGCTTCAATTCCCCATTTCTACACATTAAGCCTTTACATGATTGGGGGGAAGAGGAAGGGGAGAGGGGGGGGGAAGGGAAAAGAGAAAAAGAAAAAAAGAAAGAGGAGGGAGGGAAGGAAGGAAGGAAGGAGGGAGGGGGAAAAGAAAGAGAGAAAGGAAGGGAGAGGAAGAAAGAAAAGAAAAGGAGAGAGAGAGAAGAGGAGGCACTTACTGGCAGCAGGGAGAGTGTAGGCATGGCAACAAGCCCCATGGAGAGAGCTGCGACAGCCGGCCCCTTCCCTTTGAGTGCAGAGAGCTGGGAGGCCTTTCCTGCCGGCTGGCCAGCTGGTAGGGGGGAGAGGGAGGGGGGCTTAGATGCCAGCCGGAACGCTGTTCCGGTGCGTTCTGGCCCAAAAAGAGCCCTGGTTCAGAGCAACTTCTGGTGATCTAATACCTTCCCACTGTCAATGCACAATTTATGCCTTCAGCATAAATAAGAACTGCTGCGAACAAGTCAGTCTTCAAGTGACAACTTCTGTAGAAGGTTCACTGCATTGTCCACAAAAATGCATAATCAGTGATCAAAGGAAACCGTGCAAACCACATCTAATTATCCTTTCCAAAACTGATATTTCACTAGTAATGCAAATTAGGTTTGAATCTGACAGTCCCTTGAATTTTCTGTCCATTTTCCATTTTTATTACTATTAGAATATCAGAATTACAGATTAAAAATAACAAACATTACATACGCATCTAATCAAACAGGCAGACATACAAGTGAAGTCACAGATGGGAGCATGAGAAGGAATTTCCTTAGTAACATGAACTAAGAAAACACAGTTCAATCAAATGCTCTGGTGCTCATATGTTCTCCTCTAGAAATCCATCCTCATCATGCCAGACCTCTCTAATTAGACCTATCCTTTAGGTCCACTACTACACCTGGGTTTGCACGATCAATAATGCCATGATTATCCCCGGAATTTCAAACAACTTTTCAATTATATGCTTCTCAGAGAGTTGCCCCTGCAAAGTCCCTTGTCAATGACAAGTTTAAGAATCTCTCTTGATATTTCACACCTTCTTTGGCAAATTAACATGTGGCAACGATCTCTGCTGCATGCCCCTCAAAGAATACTGTTGTTACTAATTGGAGTTTTAGTCTTTAGACTGTTTGACAGATTCTAAAAACAGACTCAAAACTGGAGTGTCTTTAAAGGACTGAAAGCAGCAGTAGCCAAAGGTTAAACTGAAGGGCCTTTTAACATGAAATATTTATATGCCTTAGTTTAACAGCCACTGCTTCTTTTTCACAGTAACCATTCTGTTCTTTTTCTTCTCCCAACCACACAACACACCCCACACTTCTTGCTCTGCCTGATCATCTCCACATCATCTTGACATTAGACCCATAATGTTTGTAGTGTTCAGAATTGTCCTGATTCTATAAGCTGTCACACTTTGCAAGTCCAGCTAGCTGTCACACTTTGCAAGTCCACTGATTCCCAGTGCCCAGTTATGTAGGTTTTCTAGGAAAATTAAATGCCTTCGGAGCTGAACTCCCCTAACTATGAACTGGTTCGTGCAATGAAGGAGTTCACTGGAAGTTTGTGGTTCAGGTTTCATGAAAACCCTGGGCCACAAACCTCCAACAAACCTCTATTTTCCCAGTTTGTGCCCACCCCTAGTTCACACTGTTCCCCTGTAAAAAGAAAAGGACTTTGCATTACTTCTCTGTCATAATGCTTTTCTTCTGCATTAAGAACTACCAAACACTAATCTAAATCAGACACAAGAGAGGCAATGGCAATTTATACTGAACACATGTGGAAACACTGTGTATCTTGTTTAGAACAACATTTCTAACAAATATTCTGATGAAGGGAGCTTTGACTCTCAAAAGCTTATACCCTGAAAATCTTCTTGGTCCCTAAGATCCTACTGGACTCAAATCTAATAGTTTAGTTTAATTAAAATTAATAAAATATTATTTTAAAAAATCTAATAGTTTAGAACAGCATTTTCAAAACTATGCAGCCCAGAACTCCATGAGGTTGTGAAATAACTGTAACAAATAAGATTTTTAAGAGTTCATAGCAGTGTTCCCAGCATCCAGCTCACACATTTTTGTCTTAGCTCAGGAAGGATGGCTCCAGAGCAGACTAATTCATGCAGTAGCCAAACCACTCCCTCACAACTTTAATGCCAGTAGCTCACAAAGTAGAATTTTTGCTCACAAGACTCCACAGCTTAGAAGGAGCATTGGTCCACAGTACCTGCCCACACAGGAGGCTGAGCATTATGCCTGTTCATGAGTCACTTGTCTCCTTCCAATCAGTCTCTTGTTAGATGCAACTCTGTTGCTTTTGTTCTATATGAGTCTATAAGTGTTACATGCCAAAGAAGGTAATTGGATTGATTGTTAGATACAACTGGAATATCTCTGCATGAGTCACTGATTAGGCTTTCCCCACTAGTCATTATTTAGGCCCATGCAGAAGAAAAAGTGTTGGCCTCCTCTGAAAGTGGGCATTAAAGTAAATATTTTGCAGTGTAAGGCTGAATGTCTATCCAATTTTAATGAAACCATCTCAGCTGTCAGTTGTTGCCTACCTCTGAAATCTCTTTTATACAATATTTTTCTTTGTCCCAAGTGTATCATGTTATTAGCTAAAGGAGTTTGGCTATAAAAATACTTTGATTACATAAGAAATACTTCTTTGGAAAAAAATATTTCTCTGTTCCTTCATAATTTACATGCTACCAATCAAAATCTCCCCATAAACTGGCCCACAACTGGCTCATTTGATCAGACTGGACTATATTCCTGGATCGAACCTGAAGTATAACAGAGATTAAATACTGATTTTCCCATATTCTTTTAAGTTTAGGCAAAAGTGCATTATTTTGAAAGCACAGAATTTGTACTATTTCTTGCCACTTTATATTTATGTTATTGCTTTAAGATGTTAGAAGCATAGTAAATAACTAGGAACAGGTTTCTCATGTTATTATATCAATAATTTAATAACGACTGTGCCGCTGGGAAACTGACACCTAATAATAATGGTATTTTTTTAGAATTTCGGAGTAGGAAGGAGATGGTTACAAAAAACATGATAGAGATGTTAAGATGAACAAGAAGGATCTAAGAATGTTCCAAAAGTTTGCTGCCTAATAGTTTATAGGGTTGCCAGCTCTGGGGTTGGGAAATATTTGGAGATTTTTGGGGTGGAGCCTGAGGAGATTAGGATTTGGGGAAGGGAGGGACTTCAGCAGGTTATAATAAAATAGAGGCCACCTTCTAAAGCAGCCATTTTCTTCAGGTGAACTGATCTCTGTCGCCTGGAAATCAGGTGTAATCCCAGGAGATCTCCAGCCACCATCTGGAAGCTGGTAACCCTAGTATTAAACCAACAAGTTGCAGCAGTCATATTAAAGGTGGAGATAGTCATTCATGTGCTTTCAAGAAAACAGACAGTTCGGCTGGAATTATGGAAAATGATCAACAAAGATAATGAAGGTTCTAGGCAGCCCTCATGTTCTCATCCACCAGTTTTGAAAAAACCCTAGGCTGTTTCACACATGTATTTATTTTGCAGTCCTTATTTCAACCAATTAGGCCCTGAAAAGGGATGTACTAACTACATTAATTGTTTGACAGCTGCAACATCCAGTGATGAGCTGCATGATGAGTGGACCATCAGTGATCCAACAATGCAGTGTCAATTGTTATCCAACAATCCAAGTAGACACAATGCAGTGTCAATTGTCATCCAACAACCCAAGCAGACACAATGCAGTGTCAGTTGTTATGTTCAGCTGCCAGTCCTTCTAGATAGCATTGGTATTTTTCTGAAATGCAATTTTTTTAGATCTAGCTGCTCTTATTCTTTCTCTCCCCCCCCCCCTTCTTTTCCTAAAAGAGGGATTTCACTTTCATTCCTCTTTTGGGCTATCAGGCTGTTCTGTTTAGGGTTGATGCTGCTCAATGGCAGAGGACATGTATAGCATAAAAAATGTTCTAGAATCAATCTCTGGCACCGCCAGTCAAAGAATCTCAGCTAGCAATTGTTTCTTTGCCAGAGACCTTGGAAAACTGTTACAGATCAAAACAGATAATATCAAGATAATGGACTAAGGGTCTGATTCAGTATTATGCACCTTCACAGTAGAGATGCTAGCCTCCAGATGGAACCTAGAGATTTCCCAGAATTCCAACTCATCTCTGGACTACACTTATAAGCTCCCCTGGAGAAAATGGATGCTTTGAAGGGCTTAATCTATGGCACTGAACCCCACTGAGGTCCCTGTCCTCCTCAGGCTCTATCCCTAAATCTCCAGGAGTTTCCCAACCTGGATGTAACAACCCTACCCCTCATCCCCCCACACTAGTGGCTGGGGAGACCTGGCAATTATATTTCACTCATTCATACTTCTTCTGAATCAGTCCCAGTCCATTTGCTTGTGGGAAATATCTGAGCACGAAGAGATACAACTATTTGTTCCATTTGTAAATAAATGACCATATACTAGATCTTTAAATGAAATGGTGGTGGAGTGTGCCATCAAGTGACAGCTGACTTATAGTGACCCCTTAGGGTTTTCAAGGCAATAGACATTCAGGGGTGGTTGTCATTGCCTGCCTCTGTGTCACAACCCTGGTATTCCTTGGAGGTCTCCCATCCATATATACTAGCCAGGGCTGTCCCTGCTTAGCTTTCAAGATCTGACAAGATCGGGCTAGCCTGGGCTAGCTTGGACTATCCAAGTCAGGGCTTAAACTAAATAGCTAATAACAAATTAAAATAATGAAAATAAAAGGTTTTGAGGTTTGCTTCCATGATCCATCAATAGAATATGCTCACATATGTATTTTTGCCATGATCCCCTTCTGACCCCTGTGAAATTTGATAGCCCTGGATCCTGGGACCCATGAGTATAGGTCTGGAAGCTGCAGTGAGAAGCAAGAAAAGGTAGAAATTGCCCTTTCTGCCATCTTCTAGAGATTCCTTGTGGAGAAAGGGTTGCAGGGAAAACCTTCTGCTGACAGTTCCACTCAGTTCTTCACCTCTCTGAGAAGTCATCACAACAAAATATTAGTCCTCTCAGAGAAGTGAACAAAGTTGTTGTTGTTTCATACATTACTATAATATGTAGGGTTTGTACAGTAGACCGAGAGTTTGTGAGATGGTATATTTCCCTCAGGAGAAAAACCCATTTTATTTTTATGAGATTGCTCTCAGCCATTTTGGAGAGACTCCTGCACAAGGCTACTATTAGCACAATATTCCAGTTTCAGTTACATACAAGCTATGAAGGTATTTACTATTCTTGTGTTTAACCATAACCAACTGCATTTTCTATTTCCTATTTGTTAACAAGGAGCTTTCCATTTCTTTATAACACAGTCCATGTAAACATGAACCAGAAAGAAATTGTTTCAGAAATTATAGGACAGTTATGTGTTAGATTCAGCTGTGTAAGAACTGGGATTAGGCTCACTATAAGGATCTTTAAAATTACTTTACCTCAGTTCAGCTGGAATGAAGACAAAAATAGCCTCCTTTTAATTTCAGAGTGTTCTGAGTTGACACTTAGAATTATCATCCAGTTAAATCTGCCATTTCAAAGTTATCTCTTTAGTCCACTGATAATAAAATGCCATGTAGTCCTTCATACATGTAAAAAAAAAACCTAGAAAAATAAAGAAAATCTCCACAGTGACACTTGCCTATCATTTCTAAGAGATGAAAATGTTATCTCCAAGATGATAAAATAGTTAGGATTATGAGTTGGAACAGAGTGAGTGGAATAGGACCTTCTCACATATCTCCTCCTGCTACCCAAAGAGGCAGTCTCCTAATTAGTTGGGGAAATTAGCTGTAAGGCAACAGAGCAAAAGGTGGGTAACTGGGATCTCCATCTATGTTTACAGGGATTTTTCCCTTAGAGAACTCTCAAAAGAAACCGGGCAGATGTTCACCCAAAAAGGTTTTTTTCTTGAAAAAGAATAAAAAGCAGAACACACACACACACACTAAAACACATACAAAAATACATACAATGCTAACTAAGAGGAAAAACAGAGAGGAGCAGAGGAAGAGTGATTTCAGAAGAGGCAATAGCTTCTAATCTATATGAGTAAAATCCATGGAGGCAGCAGTGAAACGAGCAGCATTTCATGGAGAGATGAGCGAAAGAAGGCTCACGCACAAGTGGGTGTGTGAGGTCGGAATCCAAGAAAACACACACTGACTGGTGTCTGAGTTAGCCAGATATAGGGCAAAATGCTGCCTGAGGGGAGGGTGACATGCTTGCCCCCAAAACAATAACTTGATTGGTTTTCTGGAGATGGACAATGCTCTGGGAAAGGTTTGATGTGATTCCCACACTGATATGGGAGGATTTTGATGGATTTTCCTGAGGTGAACTAAAGGTGTAAATGACTCTTGATGGGAAAAGCTACCAGGTTTGGTGAACTGTGTTAAATGTTGCATAGTTAGGGTAAATGGGAGAGAAGAAGCAAGGGTTGATAGTTGATGGGATTAGTACAATGTGAGGTAGAGTTTCTTGGGATACTCACTGTTCTTAAATTATACATCTCCTTAGGGTGCAGAGAGGGTCATTAGCTGGTCAGCTGCTCTAAACTCACCTTCAAAAAATATTTTCCCAGGCTTGTCTCTGACTGGCATCCATTTTGTGTCATTTTAGGCCAGATAGTGTCTTATATTTATGATTTTTGAGGTGATATTTGTATGAAGGGTGTTTGTCATTTTTGCTCTAAGTGCTGAACTGTCCCTCCATAGGAGGAGGGGTCTGACTGCTAACACTCCTGCTGAAGCTCACTGAAGCCCCCAAAATTCTGCTCCTGAAGGTGAAGAGACCCTCATAAACATGGGCGTCAACTATGGGGGGGCTCGAGGGCTTGAGCCTCTCCCGAAATTTCCTGGGGGGGCTCAGCCACCCCTGGCAAAAGAGAGCGCCTGCCGCCGGTGGCCAGTCAGCCGGCCAGCTGGCCATCGCCGCCTCTCCTTCCCCCCCACTTCCGGCCTGCCCTCCTGCCTCCCTGGGGCGCGGGGGGGAGAGAGGCGGCGGGGACATGGGCCCCGTGCAGGCGCCGTTGGGTCGCGGGCCACTTACCCGACTGCTGCTGCCATCTTGGCCATGTACACGGGACTCGACGATGGAGCCTCCCGGGGCTCGCCTCACGTGATGCCTCTGCTTGCCTCACAGAGGGCTGTGAGGGGGACCGTACCATGTCAACTTGGGGGGGGATTGGGAAAATAAACGGTAGAAGTGAGTCTTCCTCCTGCAAGAAAGTATTAGCACAGGGAAGAGGCGACGCTCTCCTCCATGTCGAGCCTGCGCCCCGAGCCTGCCTCCCTGGGGCCGGGGGGGGGGAGAGGAGCGGCGGGCACATGGTCCCGTGCGCGCGCGCAAGAGAGAGCCCCCCCCCCCCGGGATTTACAAACTCTACGCCCCTGCTCATAAACCAAGTAGAGGTAAAGTGGGGATCTGCAGTAGTACAGGAAATCATGCAAAAATCTACTGCCATTGCAAGTGCTGTTTCGTGGGTTTAAATTAGGGTCACCAGCCTCCAAGTAGGACCTGGGGATCCCCCAGAATTACAGCTCATCTTCAGACTACAGAGATCAGTTCCCTTGGAGAAAATGGATGCTTTAGAGGGAGGACTCTATAGCATTGTACCCTACGGAGGTCCCTGTCTTCCCTAGGCTCCATCCCAAATCTTCAGGAGTTTCCCAACCTAGATCTGACAACTTTACACCCACCCATACCCGCTCGTAACCTAGGGAGACTTGGCAACCCTAGTTTAAATACCATTATACCAGTAGCTGAGCATCTTTAAAGGCAACTCAGAGCAAAGTTCTTATTGTAGGCAGAAAAAAGCATAATACTCCTCAAACTGAGATATCAATTAGTATTCAAAAGTCTTCCTGCTTTACTAAGGTTCTACAGAGACAGTGGAAATTATTTCCACAGTTAGAATATTTTTAGGTGAGGTTTTATCATGTTTAACCCACCTTCTTAGACACTTACAGATTACCTGGAAAGTAATTTTAATGGAATAACTACTTAGTATTGGTCTGTTTTAAAATGCAAAAACTGATAAAAGTGTTGTACACTCTAAGTATTACATGATTAGGAAGTTTGTAAACTCTAACTTTTGAGCCAAGGGCAAGCTCAAACTTTACTGTTTAGAAAGGAATGCATTTTTCCCCTTTGAACTGCTTCTCATCCACTTGTCTCAAGGAGTCTCTGAAACAGGTACCAGACTGAGGAAACGCAATCCATGATGGATCACAGTACATAGCTCTTCATGCCATAGTTAGGAAATGGTCTGCTAGGCCTCCTCTGGTTTTTTTTTTTTTTCTGATTTGATTTTAATAAAACATTTGTTGGACACTTGGAGACGGGGAATGGTCTGTTTTATGAAAGATTTTTTTGACCTTTAGCTTATGTGTGTGGCTTTTATAAGGCCCCTCAGATTTATCAGGTGAGTTGTGATTTAACAGGAAATAAAATTTCTAGCTCTTCTCCCAAGTTCATCCCAGTCTCCCCTGCTCCCCAACCTCCCATCCATTACTGAAACCACAGTTCAGGATTAGAGGGGTGAGGGTGTGAATGGTCTCTGAATTGTCTTTAGTAGAGCAACTCCCACTCATAGTGAGTGGTGGCTAGTCAATGAAGTATCAACAGGACTAGTTAGGCAAGTGTTCCACACAGCAACTTTGTTCCCAAGTGCACTTTACCTTCCCCACAGAAATGAACAGAAACCACTTACTTATGCAAGAAAAAGTAAAAGACTCCAGGGGGAAAGTCTAATCTTGTTGTCTCTGGTGATATAAACCAGGATTAAATCTTTCCCCATGGCAGGACATTTTATGCTTACAGACATTCTGTTAATATATTTATCATTTATGGTATGTTCAGGGCTGCTACTGCTGCTTCTTTTTGAAAAAGAGGTGCCGAACTCTCAAGAGGGAAATGAAGTTGTCAATCTGTATACTGAAAATTCATGAACTTTTAAAGATTTTTTTAAAAATTATTTGAACAGGTTCCAGAATTCCATTCTGGTGCGGTCCCCCAGGGGGAAAAAAGTCCTGGGTATGTTAAAAGTCATAAAAATTACAGAAGCACGAAGGATCATCTTTGTCAGCAAACGGCACAACAAATGCACTGGCTGGTGGGCAGTAGAAATGGGGTTAGGAGAACCACCAAGTGTTCACAGTTACTGCTGGCGTGTCAAAAGGTCACATATAATCTGTGGCACGTAGGGTCAGTGGGAGATGGCATATCACCCTTCCAGGAGGACATGGGGACTGAAGGAGAATTAGATCTTAGTGACTATTATGAAAACCCTGCATCCCACCTAGACTAATTTTGAGTCCTACCAATGGTACACATACCACCAGCTGAGAAGCAGTGACATACGATACGTAAAACTTTCTTAACTATCAAGCTGAGACCATCGGCAAAAAAAAACTATGCAACTCAATATTATTCCAACTAACTTTGCCTCTATATGTCCTTGAACATTAATCTGCAGGACCCTTATACTGACTGTTATTTCTAAGCATATTAAAGCCCGGGACCATTACTGCAGTATCATCTCTTATTTACTCCCAATGATATTCATAATAGATATGACGTGCATTTCCATATCTCTTATCCATGTCATTTTTTAAAAGGAAAAGCAGCCTTAGTCGACAATACACCAAGTGGTCAATAAGTGAGGTGAATTTGCTAACCCTTTCCCCTCCTACCATTTTTCTTCTCAACAGTTCTCCCTGCTGCTTTTCTCCCCATACAGTAGTGGTACAGTAGCAGGAACAAAGATTCCTTCTAATTATTGCCATCAAAGGATTAAGTAGGGCCTTCCCACTGCTTTTGTGTTAAGACTTGCATGAGCAAGACTGCTTTTTTTAAAAAGGCTGCGAATATCTACGTCACATTGAGTTTGATAGCTATCAGTCTCTCATTCTCTTTCTACTATTGCTATTTTTATCTTTATCTCCATAGGTAATTTTCTGTGTTTACATAAAAGAGATGGCTTCTTTAGCCTCATTTTCTGCTTTTAAATACATGTATTTGTCTAGCTGGTATGTTTATTATCGTAAAAGGCCCTGCCTTGCTACTAAAGCCTTGGCATCTTTTCCCAATGATAGTGTTTAGTGCTCTGTCATCTTGGAGAAGAGCTTCAGCAACTATTTCAGGAGGAAAGACCTGTTTCTTTCCTGTTCAGAGCAGGTAGAGAAAGAAGTACTTTTCTCTTCTCACAATAGAAGAACTCGTGGGCACTCAATTAAATTGCTGAGCAGTTGGGGTAGAATGGATAAAAGGAAGTACTTCTTCACCCAAAGAGTGATTAACACATGGAATTTACTGCCACAGGAGGTGGTGGCAGCTACAAGCATGGATGGCTTCAAGAGGGAATTGGATAAACTTATGGAGCAGGCATCCATCATTGGCTATTAGCCACAAGGTATAGATAGGAACTCTCGGGCTGGGACAAGTGATGCTCTGTATTCTTGGTGCTTGGTGGTGGGAGCAACAGTGGGAGAGCTTCTTGTGTCCTGGCCCCACTGCTGAACCTCCTGATGGCACCTGGTATTTTTGGCCACTGTGTGACTGAGTGTTGGACTGGATGGACCATTGGCCTGATCCAACATTGGCTTTTCTTATGTTCTTATGTTCTTGTTACGAATATAGCAGAACCTGACAGAACACATCTAGCTCCTGACCCTGGGACATACCCAGAAAAAATGTAATGCGTAGTGGTCCCCTGAGCATGCTTAGACAGCAGAGCTTTCCCCCAGGATATCAAAGGAACTAGACTATGCAAAATCAAACCTTATAACTGAGAAGCAAGGTAAGTGATGTGAAAGACCTCTGTCTGAGACCCTGGGGAGCAGCTGCCAGTCAGAGTAGACAGTATTGACAATGATGGACCAATGGTCTGATTCAGTATAATATATAAACGATGAACAGCAGTAATCAATACTATTAGAAAACAAGCACTGCACTCAAATGCAAACAAAACAGGTATATGAATATAACTACTAAGATATATTTTTAACAATTCAATAAAACATTATCACAACTCATGTCATTATCACTCTATTTTGCAGACATCAATAAAACTTATTAACAACAGCTATTAAATTCAGTATAAGACAGCTTCATGTGTTCATGACTTCAACCTTTGGACTGGCTGTGACTGGGATAAATCCTAGGAATCTGGCATTTGTCCATTGACTAGTTAACAAAGCCACTTTTGTTTGCGGCACTTCAGTATGAATCTTCAGCTATCTAACCTTTTTCAGCTCCACTCCAGCTGCCGACCTTCTTGACCTTCTGCTGCAGGTGGAGGCTATAGCTGAAGAAAATAAATAAATAAAACCTGTTTCTGCTATTGCTACTTGTCCAGGAAAATAAGGATAATTTACACTTTTTCCCTCATAAAAGCAATTAGCTAAGTAAATCACAATATATATTTCAGTTCTTGGGGGCAGGGATTAAAGGAAAAAAGCAACAGAATATGGCCTGGGGGACTACTTGGGAGAAATGGGATTTCTTCAGTGATTTTCTGGGCAGTTCTTAAGAATAGAAATGTTACTGGAACTTATAAGGACAAACATCAAACATATTTAGGATGGAACAATACTGCAGGGGACAGAGTTACATGTTTTGGCAGAAGTATGATTCTTTATAATCACATTTGTATGGACCATATCACTCCACTCTAGTTTCATCTACACTGGCTCCAAGTTTGCTTCTGGACCCAATTCAAGGTGCTGGTATTGACTTTTAAAGACCCATACAGCTTGGGTTCAGCTTACCTGAAAAACTGCCTACTCCCATATGAATCTACCCAGACACTCTTCAGAGGCCCTGCTTTGGGTGCCCCCACTATCTGAGGCTAGATGGGTGGTGTAATGTACCCTGCTACATGTCTAGACATGTTCGCCAGGTGCTCCTGTAATGGTAATTTATACTAGCCAGGAGCACATGGCTGAGACACGAACCTGAGCTTCAGTCCCAGAAGAACAATAGTCCCTAGGATCTTTATTGTCCCCCTATCAGAGACTTAGGATATTCAAATGGTCCTATGATAGCCTCTGGTGGGAACCTAATCCCTGTTTACCCAATCCCCCATGGGGGCAAGGTCAGGGGTGCGGCTTACCTGTAAATATAAGCAGGCCCCCCCGACCACCGTCCTTCATGCTTCCACTGATCACCTAATAAAAAGAGCTTTGTTTGAAATCACTCCATGGCCTCCTGAGTCCAGTATATTTCAGGTGGTAACATGAGAAAGGGCCTTCTTGGTTGTGGCACCAAAACTTTGGAACACCTCCCTCAGGAAGATTTGTCTGCCTACCTCTATTGTTGTCTGCCAGCAGGGAAGACTTTTTTTATTTTGCTTGGTGTTCCCTGTTTGAAATGTTTGACACCTTAGGGACCCTGAACTGGGTGGAAAGGTAGCATAGAAATGTATTAGATAAATAAATAAAATTCTGTCAGGTTAAGAATTGTCTCACATATAGTCAATGTCACATGAGTCATCTGAACCCCCCCCCCCTTCACTATCACTCGATTCAGAGAAGTTCAGCCACCTTGATGACTGTTCCCCAGGGCAGCAGAGCCCTCAGACACCTCAGTGAGGGAGGGGGTTATGTCACCACACCCTGCCCCCTGCTCCTCCTGGACGGCTCATCTTCTCTCTCTGGGCGTGATGCCACCAGCTCCAGGCAATCCTCCCCAACCCCCTGTTGCTGCCCTGCTTTTATCCCTGCCTCATTCCTTCCAGCTTCACCGGAGCCCACCCTCACTCCTCCCCTTGTGCCCCCACCCCCTATTTAGCTGGAGATGCCAGGCCTTGGGAGTCTCTACCAGGCTGGGGTGCAGTGCTGGTGAGCAGCAGCACTTGGGGCACTGGGGCCGGACCCTCACAATGTCTTCTCCACAGCTTTCTCAAGCCTCCAGGTGGGTGACAGTGTGCTCACGGGGGAGATCTTTGGCTGTTGACGGGCCCCCCGCTAGCAGGGGAGGCTGTGGGAGGCCCATTACCAGGACAGTCAGTATTAATAAATCAAAAAAATATAGACACACACACACACACATATTGTTTATAATACACTGAAGACTCCTGCTTACAATAAATAACCCCCAAATGGTCTCTTCCCACACTACCTTGTGCACCAACATGCTTTTAAAGTGCAGCCAGATGGCCAGTTGGTAAGCTCTGGGCCAGATGTAACCCAAGAATCAATCCCATTCATCTACCCACCCCCAAATTTTAAATATTCACTATCTTATTCACAAGGAGATTAATTTTAAAACTAAGAGAAGTAGAGAAATTTGATTCTTTGATGAATCTTCTCTCTTTGGGTTCTGTTTTTTAAATGTTCCCCATTTCTTTGAATATTGAGAGTTCTAGAGGCAGGGCTACCAGGCTTTGGTGCTTTAGAATGGGAGACCAGTGACAACCCAAAGTTAGGGATGGGAATGATCTGGGAAAAGGCAGTTTGTTTCAGTTCATAGGTCATGTTGTGAAGTTCATTGTGTGCCTGGTTCGTGAGCTGCAAACCATCACAAACTGGTTCAGTTTCTGAGGTTCATGACACAGTATAATACACCTCCAGCATGCTAGAGACACCCAACCTCCCAGGGATCTCCTCTACTTTCCCTTCAAGTTTGGTGAGGATTGGATTTACAGGGTCTGAGTTACAGCACCCCAAAAAAAGGTGTCCCCAGGAGAGTGCTTTCTGGGGAAATGACAGGTGCAAGTTCAGGAGTGTATAGAATGCATTCTGTGAAAGCTGGAGACCTCATACTCCCAGGGACCTCCCCTTGATGCTCCTCTACAACCTCTCCAAGTTATGTGCAGCTTGGATTTAGGGGAGTCTGAATTATGGCCCCCAAAGGAGATGCCCTTAGAAAAGTGATTTGGGGGAAAATGTCAGGCACAGGTTCATAAGCATATAGAATGGACCCCTTGCAAGCTACACACACCTAACACTCAGGGAACCTCACTCAGCTCCCTCTGTTGCTTTGACATTTGGTAAACATTTTGATTGAGTGGAGACTGTCTGGAAATGTATCCATTGACAAACCAGCATGAACTGCCATGAACCGCTTGAAAGTTTGTGCACATTGACCTGCCATGAACTTCAGTTTGCAAACCACGAACCACCCAAAATTCTTCTCGAATTTTAGTTTCTGAGCCAGTTTAGACCCATCCCTATCCAAAGTATCTTCATAATAAATTACTCTATTTACAAATATACAAGGAGAGCACTTCTAAAGCTAAACAACTAATCGTGACACAAGTCCCCAGAACATCACTTTGGCCCTCTATAATCCCCTCTGTGCTTTCAACTCGAACTCTGAACTGAGACATAAAACCTGGCTCCAAAATGTTTCTCTGCCCTTCCTGCTAGCTACAGGATGACACCTTCCCAAACACTAATAGGCATTACATTTCAGAAATTATAAACTCTCCAGGAACACAAGTTCTGAGTGAGTAGATAATTTCTCATTCACAAAACAGACCAAACATATAGCAACTTGGCAATACCAACTTTATTCTGTAACCTGCTGCCTCACCAAATATTTGTGTGTGTGTGTGTGTGTGTGTGTATCCCCACAGTGGGAGAAGTGGGACTGTACCTACACATGCCATGTCTGCCACTACCCATGTTCCTTGTAAGCCGCGAACAGAATCTACATGCATACAAAGTAAATGCCACAGGCTCTCTCCATCAGACTGGGAGTCCTGGCAAATGCAAGTTTCCTGATAGCATGAATAAGTTGGATATATTTAAGCTGTGTCTCCAAGTGACAAATGTTCAAAGGGACAGAGGGTGTGATTCTGCTTCCCAACTACACATGTTATGCTTTTCATTTGTGGAAGGTGCCCCACCCAAGAATACAAAAGTAGTCAATTTGCCAAAAAAAAATCCTGCATGAGCCAGCTGCCTCAATTTGGGTACAGTGGCTGGTGCCGTATTTGATAGCTGAGAACCATTGTCTAGCTCCAGACAATGACTGTGTTGGTCAAAACTATTTTAAAAGGATGGCCAATTTTCACTTTTTCATAGACCATTCTGTTCATTCTTCACAGGGAAGGAGCAGTGATGTTACTGTCTCATGCCAGCACCACCTTCCCAGACATATTCCATATATTCCAAGAGTAGCAGGGTTGCCGCTTTCTTATAGCATTACATTTGAAAGACAGAAATGCAAGTGATTCAATGGACTGCACTCACACAGTCCTGATGACTCTACTCTGATAATGTATTTATCAGGTCTCTTGAACCAATTCCCAACCAATAATATTTTATGGCATCCTAACTTATTTTAGAAATGCAAGCTTCAACCTTAAATTTATAGCACAGATGTCAGAATACTTATTCAGACTAACCACTCCTCTAAAAGTAAAATCAGTCTCCCCTTAAAAAAACAAAAAACCCACAAAGTTCCCCCTACAGGCCTTGCCACTAAATGGCAGTGCCAATGTGCTAGCCACCAATAATATACACATGCAACATTTTTCTTTATAAATTTACCTCACAATTTTCAAGTGTCTGGCAAGTTCTGCTCAGTAATAATTCAACAGTAATTTTTCCCAAACTGTGATTAGGCAATTTAAATGTCTCACAGCTGGATATTATCTGAAATACTCCAAAACACTTGCTGATAATATTAACTATGAATATACAATACTTTATGTTTGCTTACTAATTCTACAGTTTAGTATACATTTTATCATATCAAAAAGGTTTGAAGTAAACTGAGGGATTTATGAAAAGTGAGAAGTTATTATCCCTTTCGCACCCAGTCAGAGGCCTCTCTGCTGGTCTAAATACTTTCATGTGTGTGGTAAACATTGCCATTTGGTGGGATGAAGTAGGAGGCGGCAAACAGAAGGCAACATGCTCATGTCAACTCATGCTTCCTCTCAGGCACTACTGTGAAAGCTAGGCAGAAGAGAAGAAGGACCACGGGCAAACCAGGACATTCTGGTACCAAAGGCAGCACCTCCCCAAGATAAACTAAACTAAACTAACTGTTGTGTTTGTTTAGAATATGAAGCAGTAATAGCTTGAAAAGGGCTCTGGTATCCTAAAGCTCCAATTCCTATTGGCTGATTAATAAAGACTCCCATTGGTCCTGAAGCCAATTTAGATACCCAATCACTGAGCCTTGCTTGGGTCCAATAGTATTGCTTGTATATAGTTACATTGCTGAAAGTTATGTGTTGGAACAGTGTAAATGAAAGTGCTGCTCTCATAGAGCTGTCTTTTGAGCTGAACAATGTCACTGAATAAAAGCCTGTTTGTTTGAATTCATCGCCTCCTGCTCAATACTTAAAACTAACTATTTGCCATTTCCTCATGGAGGCAAAAAGCTGCTGCGTGAGCCAACTGCCTCAATTTGCCAAATAGCCAGCCCTCATAAGGACTAAATATGTATCACCAATTTAATTACATAAAGATATTTTAATGGGTTAAGATCCAGGGAGGTGTCTCATGAAACCTGTGCAATTTCCCTCATGCATCACATAATATACACTACATTCAGGGGTCATTTCGAGCAGGAGCTCGGGGGAGTGCAGCTCTGGGAGTTGGTGCCAGCCCCCCCCCCCCACGGGGGAATGCCTGCTTATGTCATGGCTGCAGCAAAATGACCCCGTCCCCTGGAAAGGTCCTTGTTCCTCCGACCTGCCTTCTGAAGGCTTCAGCCACCACTGAAGCTATCCTCCCAGAATAGTGGTATTTCTGAGGCTTGGATTAGTAGCTGTCCCCTCTCTGCCAGCTTTCTTTCTTTCTTTCTTTCTTTCTTTGTCTCTATATCTCTGTCTCTGTCTTCTTTCTTTCTTGCCTTCTGACATACTTCCAGTGATGTCAGGTGGTGTAGCATATGCAAATAAGTTATGCTAATGAGTTATGTTAATGAGCTCCTGCACCTCTTTTTCTACAAAATGACCCCTGACTACATTCATGCATTGACACATCCATTTATCAGATTGCAAGGGATACATGCCATGGTTCTCTGGTGAGCAGTACGATTTACAAACCTTCTGATACATTTTTAAATTCCAGCCTTTCCTCCAAATAGCTTAGGATGTCATCCATGGTTTTCCCCTTCATTAATTCTGTAAGGTAGGCAAGGCTTATTTATTTAAAATATTTATACCCTTCCTTATCTCTACAAACTCAAGGCAGCTAACAGAACAGCAAAGGCAGCAACAACCAAACATCAGAAGAGACAAGTTAAAATGAGTACGCAATTAAAAATGCAATTAGAATGGGAGGGGCTGTGGCTCAGTGGAAGATCCTCTGCTTGGCATGCAGAAGGTCCTAGGTTCAGTTCCCAGTATCTCCAGGTAAAAAGACCAGGCAATAGGTGACAGGAAAACCTCTGTCTGAGTAGATGTGAGAGTTCTGCTCAAAGTAGTCAAGGATCAGATCCTGGTTGGTTAACCACAGTTCTTTATTTCCAATCTCTACATTAGTACAGCATCTCGGATTATTGTCAGAGATGAGACAGATAATACAAGCAGGTCTATTATACCATTCCAAGGAGTTTGAATTACCCATAGGTAGCCAATCACCTTAAGGGAAAATTGGCGGGCAAAAAGGTGTTCTGGCCGTTTGGTTCTCACAGGAAAAGAGTGAGGTGTCAAGCTGTAAATTTCCTCTCCCAAACCAGACCCCTCAGATGTTACCAGTTCACATAACAATCAATGGCCTCAAGGTTTTTGCATGTGATAAGAGATGAAAGGTATCCTCCCTTGAAGTTCCTGCCGGAGCAGCTGGAATGCGGAGGCAGGGATGTGAGGCCTCCTTGTTCACATAATTTACTGGTGTCACTCTCCCGGTCTGGACAAGCATCAGTACATGATAGTTACATGGGGAAAAGAAAGACATATAGCTACTTTGAAAGTACAGGCATGAATAACATAATGTCTGAATTAGTAGATTCTGACAGTAGACAATACTGACTTTGATGGATCAAGAGGCTGATTTCAATATAACACAGATTCATGTGCGTTCAATACACATACTTAAAAACAATTTATCCTTGACCTCTGGGACAAACATTATTACTCATATTCCTGAATGTGGCAAATTAAAGCACCCACCCCATTTACTCTGGTAGACTGTAACAAAGGAACTGACCTACCACAGAGAACACCTGTGACTTGTTGCCAAGTGGATAATCCTAGGTGAGGATTCCACCAGGAGAAGGCATCCCTGGTACATGGGTGATGTGGTCTGAGAGGTATGAGGAACCCAGGCTGAGGAAACTGACTCAAAGTCATGCAGTCAGCTTCAGGGCCAAGTGAAGATTTGAGTTTGGACCCTCCCCAGGCTTTAGTCACCTCTTTTGGTCTTGCATTTTACACTATGTTTTGGAAAAAGAAATAGCAAGAGTTTCTTCCAAGCAGTGGGAGATACTCCTACTTTTTCTTATTTTCCTTGTACTGCAGCACAAATAATAGAAGATTCAACTTTTACCGAGGAAAACAGCTTGGTGCCAACTACCAACAATAGCTGGCAACAAGCTAAATCAATGGTGATGAACCTCTACTACCCACAATCAAGTTCAGCAATCACACCCAAACATGTTTTCTATGACATATTTATTTTCAAGAACTTCAGGTATTAAACAAAAAATTAATAATATACAAGCAGGGGACCCATGAGAACTTGTGAGGTAGGGGGCATCCCATTACCCCTTCTCACAGTGGGTGTTCTCGCTCAGTTAGGCTGTTTTTACATCTGACTTTCCCGCTGGAATCATTCTAGTTCCCAAAAAACCTGCCCACACTTCTGTGCGGTGTGAAACTGTGCTGCTACTGAAATGTCCACATCTACTAATTGCCCTCCTGTGGTCAAGCTAGTATTCAACCAGCTTGATTCTGCTTTAAACAATTGCTGTTATTAGGGCACTTAGACCCCCTGGAGTGAAATTTCACACCACTGTGAATTCAGCACAGGAAAAGACAGCAGTCAAAGTACTTTAGAGGGGAGGTGTAAAATGACCCTTAGTCTCTCTCCTCTCTGTTTCTCTGTTCCTCCCTCCATCCCTCCTCTATTTCTGGCAGTTATTCTCTCTCTTCCTTTCTGCCCTTTGTGCCCCTCTCTAGTAGAACAGTCAGTCTCTCTTTCTCTCCCCTGGCCCTCCTCTCCAGCTGGCACAGTCACTGTCTTTCTCTCTCTTCCCCCAACCCACTCCCTTCTGTCTTGTGTGCATGGTCTTTCCGTATTTCTGCCTGTCTCCCTTTTTACCATCTCTCATCCCATCGCAGCCTCCTCTTGGGCTACTATTACCACACATTGTTGTTTACCTATGTGGAGCAAGTGTTTTGAAGATTGTATCACTTAATGCTTCTGGTTGTGTATATGTATATAAGTGTTGCTAGGCAACCTCAAAATGGTATTCAGTGTGAGTTGGAATGTCTGTGCTTGAACAGCCATTGCATTTCTGATTTAGGGTTTTTCTGAAATCCTGAGTTTGCTTTTTAAGGTTTTGTACTTTTTTGCAAATCTGAGGATTCCCCCGGATTTGTAGACAACTGTTCTTTCTCTTTACATGGCCTAAATCCATAGATTTATGTGTTTGCAGATGTGGCCATGTTGAGAATTAGATATATTGATAAAAAGTGTCTGTCTGTTTCAAATCTCCTTTATTTTCTTCTGAACAATATGTTTTAGCAGAAGGGTTTTTTCTTTGCCAATTTGCAAGACCTCTGATGGCATTGGATATTTCAAATTTACAACTGACAGTCTTGACCCAGTTTGCAATTTTCTCTTTGGATTGACTGTGAGTGAAAATGAAGGTATCCTGCTTACACTTCTTTTTGCCTAGATATATGTTGCATTTACTTCTATAAATTAGAACAATTACCCTAGCTGGGGTAAAGACTATGCTGAACTTTGTGCCTAGTTCATAATAAATACACCCCTGGAAAACTGTTCCAGAAGCTGCTAATGACACTTAGTTGACACACTGTTTTATAACAAAAATGATGGTTCTTAAAGCAGAGGCTTCAGTCCCACTGAAAACCTTAAATTATTCATGTGTGTGTTTTCTTAAATGATGTACAGCACTGGATAATGGCCATCTGACAGGTCATCCATTTGTCAAGGTTACAGAGACCTTCAGTTTATTTAATCCTGCCAAAGGAAGACCGAGTTCCTAATTAAACAATTAGAAAAAAAAACACAACCCAATCTGATCATCTATCTTTGCCCTCCTGGTCATTTAATCTCAAAGGCTGATTCTGACAAAAGTTAACAAATGTTAACCAAAATTTTTGTTCATGTGTTATATTTTTAAATACAGTGTTGAACTATCAGTCAGAACAACGGGCATTGGATTTTGTGCAGGGGCTGAGGCGGCCCTTCAATTAACCTTGAAAACTTGGGGAAGCCTTCTTAACTATGCGCCAGTGGCTGTCTTCTGTGTGTATATTCAGCTTCCACACAGCTACATTTTGAAAACCAGTACAGAGTAAAACACAAATATAGCCTAATCCATGTGCACACACTCTCTTCTATACATACTAATATGATGTATTGTAAAATGGTGCATAATATTAAACCATGAATATTTAAATCACATTAAAATAAACATTCCTAATAATGCCTGTGTTCCTGTGTTCCTCTATGCCATTTATTGGCTCTTCGGGGCAACTAGTTGGCATCTATGTGGCACAGGATGCTGGACTAGACAGACCACTGGTCTGATCCAGAAAGGCTCTTATGTTCTTATTATATTGTTTAAAAATACCTGGTTATTCATATTTCATTTGTACAATGGGGTATTGTCAATGAGTAAGAACTGACTTCCAATGCATTCTGTTACATATAAACTCCCAGATTTCTTGGTGGATTTGGTAAGAGACCAGTCCAAGTTTCTGTGCAGTTATTGACAGAAGTGTTATGTAGAGTAAAATCTAAAAGTGCACATATCCAGTCATCCTTTATATATTACAAAGGACTAAAAGCCTTTAGAGGGCCTTAAGATACACAAAAGACTGTCAGCCAAATTGCAGTGCTCTGTGCCACAAGTGTTTTTGTTTAATGTCAGCTCCCTGTTGCTAGAACACCTAAGATGAAAACCTGTTTTGTGGTTTATTGCTAATTAAAAATGAAATAGTACACACACACAGTTCTATGCTGATCATTTTACAAAACCTATTACAAAACATTTTATAGAAATACCGGCAAGGCATAAAGTCTACAACAATTACAGACAGATATCCACAAAGAATACGTAGTTTTGAACAAATATCCTTCTCATCTGAATTTGATGCATGCATTATTATTTAGGGTTTTTTATGCCAGCCTATACCAAAGGCTCAAGGAGAATTACAAGAAAACCACAAAAGAATGCAATTCATCCATGGCTGCTGCTGAACTTGGGGAATATCTGAATTCTGGCAGTATTACCCAAAGAGGCAGTCTCCTAATTAGTTGGGGGAATTAGCTTTAAGGAAACGGAGCAATAGGGGGTAACTGGGATTCTCCACCAATGTTTAAGGGGATTGTTCCCTCAAGAGATCTCTCAAAATAAACCAGGTAGATGTTCCACCAGTAAGGTTTTCATTAAAATAGAAAATGAGCAAAACACACTTAAAACATACACAAGGCTAACTAAGAAGAAATTAGGGAGGAGAGGGAGAAAGTAATTTAGGGGAAGGCTATACAATTACCAGTCTCGAAGAAGGAGGTCCATTGAGGCAGCAGCAAAATGACCAGCATTTCACAGAGAAAAGGATAAGTCCCACACACAAGTGGGGGGGGGGGTTATGATGCCAGGAACACACACACACAAACTGGTGGTTGTGTAGTCCAGATATAGGTCAAAATGTTCTCTGGGACAGTATTTCCCCAGAAAACAATAACTTGATTGGTTTTCCAGAAATGGACAATGAATTGGGAAAGGTTTGATGAATTGACCTAAGGTGGACTATAGGTGCTAATGGCTCTTGATGACCCACTAAGTACCAGATAGGAAAAGCTACTAGGTTTGATAAACAGTGTTAAGTGTTGCTAAACTAGGGTAAATGGGTAAGGGGGAAGTGAGGCTGCTCAATAATGAGAGTAGTCAGTAGTTTATTGGGAGACCTATTGTTCTAAATTATGCGTCTCTCCAGGGCGAGGAGGGGGCTATTAATCAGTCAGCCAATATGGCTCCCATTCCAAAAATATTTTCCCAGGCTTGTCTCTGGCTAACATTCATTTTGTACCATTTTGGGCCAAGCAGTGTCTTATATTTATGATTTCTGAAAGTGATATTGCATGAATGGTGTTTATTTCATTCTCTCTCTAAGTGCTAAACTGCCCCTTTGGGGGGGGGGGGAGTCTGACTGCTATCAGCAGAGGATTTTTGAGTCCTACCAGCAGATTTTAAGGCAGACTTCAAGAGCCTTCTCAGATTCTGTAGCAGATTCAAAACAGGCCAAGAAGCATCCACGCCTAACAATACACTGGGCCCAACTAGCTATGGGCCAGACCTAGGGTTGCCAACCTCAAGGTGGGACCTTGAGATCTCGTGGAATTACAATTGCATTTTGGACTACAGAGCTCAATTCTCCTGAATAAAATGGTTCCTTTAGACAGTGGACTCTGTGGCATTATACTGAGGCCCCTCACCTCTCTATTTCCAGGAATTTCTCAACCCAGAATTGGCAATCCTAGCCAAAGCCTAATATGGCAGCATTGATCTGTATCATCATATAAGCCCTTGCACAGGCCAAGTAAGATCTGATATACAGTGTACATCCGTCACTCTGCTTCCAAATCCACTCAGCAGCACTATTTGATCCAGCACTACAGAATCCAGAAAACGCTTTAAACTCTGGGTGCTTGAAGCTCAACTCTAGAAAATTCCTGAATGACCACTGTATCTGTCACCAAATGCCACCAAAACTCATGTTCCTTGGGCTCAGAAATGAATCAAAGTAGCTTAAAACTCTTCCCTGAAATACAAACATGAGCACCACAGTCCTCAAACTATTTCCTGGCTTTTCTAGCATCTTGTGCATCCAAGCCTGGGAAAAATTCCACTCTCTCCTTCCTTTGCTTACTTTGTGTGAGCTAGCACTGGCAGTAGTAGCCAGCCAGCCAACCAGCCAGGTGGTGGAGAGGAGTCAGAAACACACCCAGGTCGTTCTGAGAAATCTAGTTCTCAGGGTGCTGAATCTAATCTTGCAGGAAAGGGGGAAATTACTCATGAGTAATTCTGATATTGAAATTGTGCTGAGGAAAACTGCCTTATTTACCATGGTTTTTTCTGCAATACCTAGGATTCTCTATAGCCCAATTCTAAGCCAAGACCAGGGGCATGATCCATTTCTACTTCTCATGCTTTTGTAAGAATCACAGGCATCAAGGCATCCCATTACAGATATGTTTGAGATGTTTAAGGCATCAAAGAGCTGAAGAAATATTGGAAGAGAAGCAATGTATTGATGGCTAATTTTCTTTTGCTTCCATGCCCCACAATGCACTAATGCTTCCTATAAATCTTATAAAGCATTCATAATGCTTCCTTGGGCATGATCTCTGTAACTCTCGATGGCTTTGCCTCTTATGGGTTATGATTTATATAGCACTTTCAATATGCCAAATGGTTTGCCACCTTTATCACATTCATCCTCACACATAGGTACTTACTAGGATTATTACATTATTAACCTGTTACACAGTGTTGCTTCTGAAAAGACACTTACCCAAGCCTAGCCCCTCAGTGAATACATGACTAAGCTTAATTTATAACCAAGTTTCCTGGGTTTAAACATCATACTGTGGAATGGTGACTTTCCATGGCAGTTTATGTGCAGCTTCTGTGGACTGCATCTGGGCTGATTCCAAACAGGTTTTTTCTCAATTTCTGCCACTCTAATCATGCACCTTTTTTATTTCCACATGACATCGTCCATGATTCCTGTTCAAATCATGAGCAATCTATTTAAAACTCTTTTTTTTAAAAAAAAAAAAAAAAAAAAGGAAGAAAATCTTTTCCAGCATGGTGTTTTGGGGATGATCTTTTTTGTGTGTACGGAAGATAAGGTATACCTGCTTTTTGCAAGAAATACCCATCAACCTGATCTCTGCATTTTCACACTGAACTGCCTTGATGTCCTTCATGACATTAACAAAACTGAGATGAGGGCATGTCAGGGCAATGTCATAATGCTGTCACTACATTACAACAATGTAAGTGGTAATGATTTTCTCTGCTCTCTCGATTAGTATTTGAAAAGTTACTGAAACAGTCTCTTCCCTTCCATCAAGCAGTACACCCAGTACCTTCCAATAATTACCATTACCAAAGGACTCAAGTATCACATTATTCTGAAGGAGTGCTACATGTGTACCAAAACTCAGAAAAGGTTGATGGAGAATCATGATGACAGTGGCATAACAATAGGGGGGAGGGGGGGAGTTATGGCTGACAAGGGTGAAAACCAGGGCCGCGGTCACATGGCCCTTTAATGCGGGAGGAAGGGCTGTTTCCTCCCGCATTTAAATGGACCGTTCACAATGGCTGCAGCTAGTCTCTCACATTTTCCGACCCCCCAAAAATTGACTGTTTTCCCAGGAGTCGCACGAATAACCCGCATTTGAGCCATCTGGACAGCCCTCTCTCTCAATCATTGCGAGAGAGGGCTGTCCAGATGGTCCCTCCTCCATTTTCCCCCCTTTTTTGCTTGGGCACTCAAGCGCCCAAGTGAAAAAGGGGGGGAAAACCCAAAACTTACCAGGCGGTCAGCGGTGCTTGGGAAAGGATGCCTCCCCCCGCTGCTGCCACCATTGTTGCCGCCGCCACTTGCCTCCACTGCCATTGCCGCCACTGCTCACCTCCTCCTCCACTGCCGCCACTGCTCACCTCCTCCACTGCTGCCGTTGCCGCTGCTGCTCACCTCCTCCTCTGCCTCCTCCATTGCCACTCACCTCCTCTGCTGCTGCCATTGCCACCGCTTACCACCACCGCCACTGCCTTTGCCCACCGGGGTTGGGATGTGTAAACATCCCAACCTGAAATTAAAAAATCCAGCCCCTTTAAATCCGGGAGGGCTCCCAGATTTTTGGGGCAGTGTGACCATGGCCCAGATTTCCCCCTGTTAAACCAGATAGGGTATGTTTAGAGCAGGGAAAGAGGATCTAGATTTATTACCAAGTTTCTTTGTTTTCCTTTGCTCATATCTAGTGCTGCGCTAAAAGTATACTTGTAAGCATTTTCTTTTTAATAAATATTTTAAACTGTTGATGTGAGGATTGGGTCCCTGTACCAAATAGACCTCCCACTGTTTTGGACACGCTACTTTTAAAAGGAGCTCCAGTAGAGCTGGCAAGTGGCTATTCTTCCAGGGATGCCCAAAGCATTACACTGTTCCCATAGGAGTCAGGCGCTAGGCAGCCAGAGACACTGAGGTGAGGCCTCTGAGCTGGGAAGGGAAGCTGAGGGTTCTGATCCCTTCAGTGGGAAATCCCTATACTGATCAGGTGGTGGTGGTGGCTACTGAAGAGAAAAATGAAACCACATATTTTTAATGAAGTAGTATTTCCATCATGAGTCAGCAATGCCCTTCCACTTCTACACTGGGCAAACAAGACAGTCCCTTCAACAAAGTCCCTTCAACATCAGAAACCACAACGTTCAAAAACCAGTGGGGGAACATTTTAACCTTCCAGCACATTCAGTTGTGGACCTAAAAGTAGCAGTTCTCTTACAAAGGAATTTCAAAGGGAGATTAAAAAGAGAGACTGCTGAATCACCACTGATAACGAAGCTCAAGACAATGCATCCACCTGAATTGAACTGAGACCTAGGTTTCCTGTCTCATTACCAGTGCTGATTTCTCCACACCTACTACGTCTCTGCATATCACACCAAATCCAATCACACCTTCTGTTGTCATTTGCCTGCTAATGCCATTTGACATCTGAAATCACTCCATTTTCCAATATATAGGACAGGTGGACTCATATTCTAGCTGTACCTGAAGAAGTGAGCAGTGATTGCCATTCCACAAATTTTGTTGGTTTTTAAGGTGCTACTGGACTCATACTGTCTTCTACTGCTAGAGACAGACTGGCATGGCTATCCATCCAGATTATCCTGTACATTGTAGAATCTCTGTTGCAAGTGCAAATTGAGCAACAATAACACTAGCAATAAAACCACCATGGAAAAAATTCTCGTGTGGAATTGGCCTTTGTTAATGAAACAGACTATGTCTTCAGATTTCCTGTTTCCTGTTACCTGTGCTTCTCTGAAACATCATAGCTAGATACGTCTTAACTTCTTCCACAGTGAGATCTGCATCAGATCTTAGATGAAAATATGGGGACACCAAGCCTGAGAATTATTTGTAGACAACTATCTAATAAACTAGTCTCAAGACAGGATAATGTGGAATCCTCATCAGTCCCTTGAGTGAGGAAGCTCAGAAGAGTGTTAGGCTACTTAACTGGAGCTCAATGAAACCTCATGATTATAATGAAGTAGTATTTCCATCGCCCCCATAGTCGTAATGAAGACACAGATACCAATGTGGATTCAACAAGGGCCACTTTATTAACTATTTAAAATCAAACAAACCCAGTGAAGGGATGCTAACAAGTGCGGAAAGCCTGTGACAGATGTCAACTCTTGACAACCTGCACATCTTCCTGGGAGATGCACCTGCTTCGATCTCAAGCCATCCTCATGGCTTTCAACCGATGGCCTGGCATATGTAGAACTCCTGGCCGGCCACCCCAGAAGCCGCATGGCCTGCTAGGATCAGCTGAGCCTGAGTGCTCCCAGTACGTACTCCCATTCCCAGCCCTGAGCCGCAAAGGCCTGAAAGCCGTGCCTGGAGGACCCCCTTTTTAAAAACAGGTTTATTTATTGATTTTCATGTTTTTCATATTCCCAAAAAAAAAATTCCACCACCTCAAACACTTTATATATTACCTCTTCACTCGTCAGAGGCTTATCTAATTTCCAGCCTTTTGCAATTGCAGTTATAGCCGCTGTTGTTATAAATATAATAATATACATGTTGTCTCTTTTATAATTTCCAGAGAGCATATTTAATAAAAATGTTTCTGGCATAAATGGAATAACTATATTCATTATTTCTTGTATTATTTTATGAATTTTATGCCAATCTTACTTCGGATCTTACTGCACCTCCACCACATATGAAAAACTACTTTTACATTTCCAACACGAGTTCGAGGTGCTAACATAACATTTGGCTATTCTATCCGGCATCCAGTGCCATCTATAGAACATCTTGTATATGTTTTCCTTCTAAGACACTGCTCTCGTTAATCTTATGGCTTTTCATATTTTAGACCATTGATCAAATTCCACCATATGACCCAGATCATTCATCCATGAAACCACTGTATTTTTTACACACTCATCATACATATAATCTTCAAGCAGCAGATTATATAACTTTTGTATTAATTTATCATTTGATGATAATCATATTTTGCCTAATTCATTTTTCTCTTTGTAGAAACCCTTTTTGCTATCCTTAGTATACCTAGTTTTTATTTGTATCTTTTCCCACCAGGTTAATTTCAGATTATGCCAGGTAACACTTTCTTCACCAATCAGTTTGTTATTTTTATCTAACAGCAAATCATAAGTTTCTCTCTTATCTTCTGTAATCAATGTTGGTTTTATGAATGCTTCTAGTGGTGATACCCATTTAGGAACTTTATTATAATACTTTTCCTTTATATGTTGCCAAACTTTCATCAAAGTGCCTCTTATAGTATGTTGTTGAAAAATGTGCACTTTTTCCTTTTTGTACCATGTATATGCATGCCACCCCATTGGTAAATTGTGTCCTTCTAATTTCAATGTTCTTATATTTTCCAGAATCACCCACTCTCTTATCCACGTTAATGCAGATGCTTTATAATAGAGATCCCAGTTTGGTAGGCTGAACCCCCCTCTTTCTTTTTTGTCTTGTAGCATTTTCAACCTAATCCTTGGCCCCTTAGAATTCCAAATAAATGTACTACATAGGTTATCTAAATCTTTCATAAACTTCATATTCCACAATACTGACAAGTTTTGAGTTAAGAAAAGAAATCTGGGGAGAATGTTCATCTTTATCATTGCTATTCTTCCCATAAAAGATATTCTTAAGTATTTCCACTTTTGCAAGTCATTTTTATATCCTTATACAATTTATGATAATTATCTTCTATAAGAGTACTATTTCTATTATTGTTATTCCCAGATGTTTCACTTTCTTTACTACTTCTATGTTTGATATTTCCTGTAATCTTAAAATTTGAGAAGCTGTGCAGTTCTTCACAAGCATATTTTTTAAAAATTCACTTTAAATCCCGCTACTTGCCCATAATCTTGTATTATTTTTAATAAGGGGGTTGCTGAATTTAGAGGATCTTCCAATATAAACACTAAATCATCTGTAGTTTATACTCCTCTCCTTTCATCCTAAGTCCTCTTATTTGCGTATTCTTTCTTATAAGGTCATTTACCATCTCCAGAGTATATATAAACAAGAGTGGGGATAGTGGACAACCTTGCCTTGCTCCTTTTTGGATTTTAATGTCCTGAGTCGTTTCACCATTCACTATAATCTTTGTGTACTGCTTTTTATAAATGGCTCTTATTGCTGTCAAAATGTTCGTACCGCAACCCCATGTTTCTAATTTTGACAACATAAAAGTCCAGTTTACGTTGTCAAATGCCTTTTCAGCATCTAAGAACATCAACGCTACTTGTTTTTCCAGATGCACTTCATAATATTCTAGCACATTAAGTATAGTTCTTATGTTGTTTTTCAATTGTCTCTTTGGTAGGAATCCCGCCTGATCTTGGTGTATCACTTGAATTAACACTTTTTTCATCCTTGTGGCCAGTATTGTAGCAAATATCTTGTAGTCTGTATTTAACAAATTTTTCACTTCTTTTTCATCTGTATTCAGTTTGTGTATTAAAGTAATGAGTGCATGGTTCCATGTATCAGGTAGTTCTATAAACCTTTGTTATAGTTCTGTTGGTATTCCATCTGGACCCAGAGTTTTATTTTTCCTCTGTTTTTTAATAGCTTCTACCACTTCACTCATTGAAATAGGTTCATTTAATATTTTCTTCTGACTTTCATTAAACCCTCTCGTTGTGCTCCCTTAGGTAGTCTTTCATATTTTGTATCTCTTGTTGATCCTGTCTACATAGGGTTTTATAAAAAATTTCTACTATTTTTTTTGATATCCTGTATATTACTTTTCTCCTCCCCCTCATCATTACGTAATGTTTTGATTATTTTCTTCTCTCTTTCTTTTCTTAATCTATATGCCAACCACCTTGTCAGTTTATTTGCATTTTCAAAGTAGTATGGTTTAGAATACTCTATTTTTCATGCAATCTCTTGCATTAATAGTAAATTCATTTGGTGTTGGAGAGTTTTTAATTTTAGTCTTATTGTTCCAGAGTCTCTTTCCTTCTTTAACATATTCTCCTCTCTTTGAATTTGCATAGTCAAATTTTCATATTGTTTCTTTCTTTATTTCTTCCTCCATCCTTCTTGGTTTATGAACCATCCTCTTGTAAAGGCTTTAAACACCTCCCATACTGTTATAATAGAGATATCTGGTTGTATATTTCTCTTAAAATACTCCTGTATTTCTACTTCCATTTTCTTAGTAAAAAGTGGGTCTTTTAATAAACTTTTGTTATTTGCCATCTTGTAACCTTCTGTCTTCCCTGTAATGTTAACATTATTGGACTATGGTCCGCAAAAGTACTGGGCAGGATTTCACTCGCTAGTATTTCACTTCACATTGAAGTGGATGTCCATATCATGTCAATTCTTGACCATGAATTCTGTCTCACTGAATAGTATGTATAATCATGTTTCTGATTCTCCAAGTATCTATTAGACCTTGTTCTTCTACTAAATTCAAAAAGGATTTTGGCATATTAAACCATATTTAATATGGTATATGATTACAACAGCAAGAATGACATATGCGCAAAATTGGAAAAGTGAAAAAATACCGGAGGTGTGGGAGTGGCTGAAAAAACTGTTGTATATGGCTGAAATGGACGAGAAAATTGAATAATCTGTACTCAGAGACTTTTTTGGAAGACTGGAAAGATTTGAAAGAATATGTTGAGCAATATTGGGATACGAAAAATTACATTTATACTTGGACATAATTTTAAAAAGAGATATTTGAATGTATAAATGGTAGTTAGTTAAAGAGGATAATTTTAGAACTGTATAAGGCAATAAGAATTTATAAGATGCATATTTAAAAAAAAAACTGTCTATGTCGTTACCAGGAGTGTAAAAACATATATATACATTTAAAGAATGGTTAAAATTGAATAGGTTTCATGCTTCAGATGTGGTGGGAAACCACCAATATAAGATGATAACAAGATTATACAATAGAACAAGCAAATGGATATAATAATTGAAAAAGGTTTTGTGTAAGAAAAATGTATTAAAATGTTTGAAAATAATAAAATTTCTTACAAAAAAAAAAAGGATTTTGGTAGTATATTTCCTGATTTTTTTCTTTTTGGATTGATTTTTTCTGTCCATTCCAGCATCGAAAACAGCATTATAGTCCCCTATCAAACACATTTCCTCTACCTTTTGTAATGCTAATGTCTCTCTTATTGTCTCATAGAATTTCTCCTGGTTTTGATTTGGCACATATCTATATATCTAATTCCGAAGGCGCCCCCTGTGTGAGGATACCTAAATCCGCGCAGGGGGGGGCACCTGGGAGGCAGGGAGGTTTTCCTACACATGTGGGGCACTCCCCCCGTGTGCAGAAAAATCTGAAAAGTTAAAAAAAAACCTTCAGTGACCGTAGAATCCCCCAAAATACCTTTTGAAATGGCACCAACTCCAGACATCAACTGTGAGGAGATTAGAATGTTCGGGGGAGGGGGGGAGGCTCTTACTGTTTTTGTCAGTAAAAAGCAGGGTTTTTACTGGCAGCAGTCTAGGGTTGCCAAGTGCCCCCCCTGGCCACCAGCAGCAGATCCAGATCCAGGCTGGGAAACTCCTGGATATTTGGGGGTGGAGCCTGGGGAGGACAGGGACCTCAGTGAGGTACAATACCATAAACTCCCCCCTTCAAAGCATCCATTTTCTCCATGGAAAGTTATCTCTGTAGTCTGGAAATGAGCAGTAACTCCAGGGGATCCCCAGGTCCCATCTGGAGGCTGGCATCCCTAGGCAGCACCCTCTGTGTGACTTGATACCACCTGATTTGCATGACTTAATTAGGCCCAGCTGTTTTGCTACAGTTCATCAGCAGCCACCGTATGAAAGCCATTGTGGTGCAACAGTTCGAGCTTCAGACTGGGATCTGTGAGACCCAGGTTCAGATCCCCATCTTGCAGTGGAAGCTGACTGGGAGATTTTGGACCAGTCACATACTTTCAGCCTAACCAACCTCACAGGGTTGTTGTGCAGATAACAAAGAGGAAATAATAATGTAAGCTGCTTTAGTCCCCATTGTGGAGAAAGACTGTAATTTTCCTAGGTAGAGGCTGCAGGGGAGGGGGGTGGAGATAGAAAGCTGAAGACAGATAAAGGTAGGTTGGCTGTTGGGTGGGAAGGAAATAGGGTTGCCAACTCCAGGTTGGGAAATTCCCAGACATTTGAGAAGTGGAGCCTGGGGAGGGTGGGATTTGAGGTGGGAGGCAGAAAGAGAGAGAAAGAGTGATGAGGTGGGGAGGCAGAAAAACAAAGGGAATGATGACAGGTCAGAAAGAGAGAGGAAGTAACATACATGGAGGAGAGCGAGAGTAAGAAAGGGGGGCAGAAGGGAGAAAGAATGTGAGAGAGGTAGGGGGAGAAGGGAGGAAGCAAAGGTGTGAGGAATGGGATAACTATCCTGCAAGTTTCTTGCAGGTCTCCACTTGTGTTTATCGAATTCCCTCTTGAAGCCATCCATGCTTGTAGCCGCCACCACCTCCCTTGGCAGTGAATTCCACGTGTTAATCACCCTTTGGGTGAAGAAGTACTTCCTTTTATATGTTCTAACCCGACTGCTCAACAATTTCATGGAGTGTCCACGAGTTCTTGTATTGTGAGAAAGGGAGAAAAGGACTTCTTTCTCTACCTGCTCTACCCCATGCATAATCTTATAAACCTCGATCATGTCACCCCTCAGCCGTCCTTTCTCCAAGCTAAAGAGCCCCAAGCGCTTCAACCTTTCTTCATAAGAAAAGTGTTCCAACCCTTTTATCATTTTAGTTGCCCTTTTCTGCACTTTTTCCAATGGTATAATATCTTTCTTGAGGTGCGGCGACCAGAACTGTACACAGTACTCCAAATGAGGTCACACCATCAATTTATACAGGGGCATTACGATACTGGATGATTTGTTATCTGTTGCCTTCCTAATAACCCCCAGCATAGCATTGGCGTTTTTCATTGCAGTCGCACACTGTCTTGACATTTTCATTGAGTTATCTACTATGACTCCAAGATCTCTCTCTTGGTCAGTCTCCGCCAGTTCAGACTCCATGAACATGTATTTACAGTTAGGATTTTTGGCTCCAATGTGCATCACTTTGCATTTGGCCACATTAAATCCCATTTGCCACGTTGATGCCCACTAACCCATCCTCAACAGATCCCTTTGGAGTGCCTCACAATCCTCCCTGGTTCTCACCACCCTGAACAATTTCATGTCATCTGCAAATTTAGCCACTTCACTGCTTACTCCCAACTCCAAATCATTAATAAACAAGTTAAAAAGCATCGGACCCAGTACTGATCCCTGCGGTACCCCACTGCTTACCTCCCTCCACTGAGAAAATTGCCCATTTATACTCACTCTCTGTTTCCTTTTAATTAGCCAGTTTTTGATCCACAAAAGGACTTGTATATTTACTATTAATGTCTTTTTATTCATTCTTGTAATTGAGATTGCTACCATTCTACCATCCTTGGCTGCACATACTAATTCTGGACAAAGATACTCTTTTGCATAAATCACCACACCTCTTTTCTTTTTTATCTCTGAAGCATAGAATACTTTACCTAACTTCTTATTTTCTAGGTACTTAACATCATTTTGTTTAATATGCATCTCTTGCAGACAGCTAATACCCACTTGTTGTTTATTCAACTGTAAAAACACCCTCTCTTTTTTTGTGGGCTATTCAGCCTGTTAACATTTACAGATAGTATTTTTTAAAAAAGGGAAAAGGAAGCCTGGAGGACCCCTTGATACCACAGTAGAAATGCTGAGGTGGTCACCATAGTTACTTTCTAACTGCACTATCCCTGCCTAACCAAAAGTGACCAATCTATTTGACAAGAATGCCTAACCCAAAGCCAATTCCCCAAATCCACTGACAGCAGTGCAAGGTAGGTGAAAATACCCTCTCTCTCATTCTAATCTGAGAGGGGGCAAAAAATTCCTACCTGGCCCCCTGAAGGGCAACTGACTACAATAACTTGCATTGCCACAGGGCAGGAGGGTGGGCCAAGCATCCCAAGACTTCAACTGAATCAGTGGGCGGGGTCCAGACCTAAATAGGCGGGCCCTGCCCACTCCAGGTACCATGTCCATCTCTGCCCTCCCTAGGGGCAAATCGGCCCCCTCTCGCCATCGCAGGCTTGGCGAGAAGTGAGTGGCCACATTATGCTCTATATTACAGCAAATATCTTCAAACCAGGTGGAAAAAGAAGTTGGCATATTTGTTCAACTAGGTTGGGTTTGGGTTTATCCAGGGGAACGTTGCTAATGACTCCTTGTAGAATGCTTTTATTGTGAAAGGTTTTGTGTTGAGTTCTTTATATGCTACCAAGAGGCACTCTAGGAAAACAGAAGGAAGGAGCAGTCTGTTACTGAAGTGGTTGTAGTTTTGAAGATTCTGTAGTTCAAGTCTGGTAGGCTTTAAGAAACAAAACATCATGTTTACTACATTTCCTGCCTTTCCCTTTGATTGGAGTGTAAAATAATTACTATGGTGGCCATTATGTCCTTTTAAAAACAGGATGGTCCTCTTTTTGAGTCATCTGTTCTGTGTTCTGTATCAAAATGCTAATGGATGCTATAATCTGACTTTACTACCCAGGAGGAGGCCAAGGCTGGAAAGGGAGTAATAATTAATAATTATTGTATGGCATTGTGTGTAGTTTAGTCAAGAGATCTTAAGATTGTCTGGCAAACTGAAGTTCTAGCTCTTTTAGCTAGGTGGCAAGCTAGACTTATTTTTTAGGCTGAGAGAGCTGTGAAAGAGCTATGACTAACCCAGGATCACCCAGCTGGCTTCATGTGGAGGAGTGCGAAATCGAACCCAGTTCTCCAGATTAGAGTCCATTGCCCTTAACCAATACACCATGCTGGTTCTTGGAAAGGAAATAATGATTTCAGGACCTATGAGGCTTTTGCAGGAAGCATCCCTGCCCACATCCATGTTTTCTTATACATTCACATCTGACTGTACCAGATTCTGCCAGGATATTTGTGACAGCTGTGGCAGTGAGGCAGTGACTGGCTACAGCTAAACAGCATCCCCACCCCCCAAAAAAAGGATTCCATTGTAGAGAACCTCCCTTATTGTAAGAAGCTCCTTCTGCTGGCAAACAGAGGCATAAATGAAAGGCCAATACCATAGGTTTCAATAATAAGCTTCAACCTAAAGACTCAGATGAAACTGCCTTATACTGAATCAGACTTGCAGGAACATTTGTACGCTTGGCTACAAGCTAGCATATCTCCTTCACCTTAATCAGAACGTTTCATAGCTAATTTCAGTATGATTTAGATTTGGTAGTTTAAAAAGTAAGCTCCCAGTGAAGTTACAACATTTTATAAATATAGATTGTTAATTATAAAAATTTTTTAGAAGGTGTATTTGTATTATTACAGTACAAATTGTAAAGCAGGAGAGCTTAATACATTTGGGGGTGTGCTAGCTGAACTCACCAATAGAGGCACTAACTGGGCAGCCACTTCATTAGGGAGAAAGGAAAACCCCAGACCTCCAGAAGCTAATGGCTATACTTCAGAGTTTATATATTCCAGATGTAATTCTCAGGATGCAAAGGCAATTCTCAGCTAAAATTATATTGCTGCCGGCTGACCTCAACATGACTGATTTTCTGTATATGGACTGCGGAAGGATGGGGAGTTGTCCTATATTATTAAATTCCTTCAGTGGCCAACCTGACTCTTCCCCAGTCAGAGAAAACTATGGATGTTGTTTAGCGATATGTTAGGGTTGCCAGGTTTCCCCCCCCCCCCAGCCACTGGTGGGGGGTGGAGGGGTTAGGGTTGCCAGCTCCAGGTTGGGAAATTCCATGAGATTTGGGGACAGAGCCTTGGGAGGACAAGGACCCCAGTGGGGTACAGTGACATAGAGTTCACCCTCCAAAGGAGCCATTTTCTCCAGGGGAACTGATCTCTGTTCTCTGGAGATGAGCAGTAATTCCAAGGAATCCCCAGGCCCCACCTGGAGGCTGGCACCCTTAAGTCTATAGTGAAACCATCTTGGCACTAAAGACTAGTTTGGTACTAAAGACTAAAGATATTACACAAGAGAAAACCACCTTTTCTTTTACCAAGCCCCCTGCACCAAAGATCAGGGGTCTAATACCATTTCCATGTTGGTGAATGATGCAATTCTGAGAGCAAGGCCAACTACCAGCTCTTAGGGGGGAATAAGGGAAACTACTGCTAGGAAAAAACCAGGCACCTGAATGCACCCATCTGGTTGTTTGATTCAAACATACTTCCAAATGGCCAGGGGTCATATCCAGTGTTTCCTCTAAGCTGAGTTAGTGTGAGCTAGTTCACAGTTTTCTAGCCTCCAGCTCACACATTTTTGTCTTAGCTCAGGAAGAATGGCTCCCAAGCAAACTAATTTATACAGCAGCCAAATCACTCACTCACAACTTTAATGCCAGTAGCCCACAGAGCAGAATTTCTGCTCACATGACTCCACAGCTTAGAGGGAGCATTGGTCATATCTGGGCAAAGCAGCTTACAGAGTGCTGCATGTATTTGTGAATCGAATCTCATACCTGTCTGGAGGGAACAGCAAAGAGAGCCAGAATATTTCTATTATGAATATAACAGGACACTGAGAATCAGATTAAAATCTTCTACTCCATTTGTACTGGCCTCGAACTAAAAGCTATTTTGCATTTACCCAAATTAGCTAGATAAAATTATTTGCCGGTCACAGGGTACAGTTCAGATTGTGACTTTATGTGAAACAGCATTTTGCAGTCAAATACTTCTGAGTGAGAATAAAAGAGTTAAACATATTAAAATCTTTTAATTGTATTTTAGATGTGAAGCAATATGAATACACAATCTCAAGGGCGGCATTTTGGGGACACTGTCTGACATACAAGGTCACATGCAAATCTATACTTCATTTTGTTTTCACAAATTGCAATTATGCAGCATGTAAAAATTAAAAAGAGCTTTCTACCAAAAAAAAGTATTCAAAAGGTCAGTATGAATACTAATAACTCTTCAGTTAGTCAGTGATGTACCATAAGGATTATACTTCACATCAAATGAGACATCTGGTACCATTTCATAATTCATATGGAGAGAAATCTAGAGACACCCTAGGTTTACCTTTCCTTAGATACACAGGGGATGAAAATCTTTCTTCCTTAATCCTGAGATATTTAAAAGAAATAACCATCAGAGACATTAATTTGTCTCAGGTGGCATCACCTTTAAAGCTCATTTATCTATGTTTTAATCATCTTACAGCACCAAAGTTAGTTGAAAAGGTCTCTGAAAGCCGTACCTGTGTTAGGATAAAGAGAATGAAAAGCCACAAACCCCTGGGAAAACAGGTGTTAATATCTTGGTAACATGCCTTGACAGAATATGCCAGATACAGGCAGAAAAAAACCCCACGATTTTTCTACACCACAAGAGTTTCATGCGTAAACAGTAGTCAAATGGCAGCCTCTAATAGTGGCTTCATATGGAAACAGTGAAGTGACATACCAGCAAGCCTGATCAATGCCCCCCCCCCCATTTCTAACCCTTATGTAAATATGGGACAGAGAACAAGAGTCATAGAAATATGATGTGCATTGGTGTAGTAGTTAGGAGCACGGACTCTAATCCAGGAGAACCGGGTTTGATTCCCCACTCCTCCACATGCAGCTGCTGGTTTGACCTTGGGTCAGTCATAAATTCTTTCAAAGCTGTTCTCTCAGGAGCCATTCTCGAAAGAGCTCTCTCAACCCCCACCTACCTCATGGGGTGTCTGCTGTGGGGAGGGGAAGGGAAAGGAGATTGTAAACTGCTCTGAGACTCCTTTGGGTAGTGAAGGGTGGGGTATAAATCTAGTCTCTTCTTCTTCTTCTTCTTCCCTTTATACAAGACATGGACACGTGGGAAAGGAAGCATGAATACAACCACTCACCATTTCTACATCTAAGGAGAAAGCATCTTCAATTAAATTTTCAGGAAGAAATACCTGGGATGGGTACAAAGAATGAAGGGGGAAATTAGGTTAGCGGAGTTGGCATTTCTAGATCAGGTTAAGAGCTTGGGTGTGCTCATGGACCCAGCCTTGATGTTTGAAAAGCAGACCAGTCTAGTGCCAGAGTACCTTATACCAACTGCAACTCTCTCTTTTCATGGACTCAGCTGACCTCACCATGTTAATCCATGCTTTTACAACCTTGCAGCTGAATTACTGCAGTGCGCTCTATACTGGGAAGACAAGCTGGAAACTGCAACTGGTTTAGAACATGGGAGCCCAATTACTAATGGGGCTTTCGGACAGGACCACATCTTGCCTATTTTAAAATAGCTGCATTGTCTGCCAGTTTGTTTCTGAGTTCAATTCAAGGTATTATAACCTTTATTGACTAGGAGCCACATCTCTTGAGAACCATCTCTCCCCATGTCCCTGTGCACCCCATATTTTTTTCTGTAGTAGCTCCCACCTAGAGAAAAGGCTCCCTGAGGAGGTGAAGGAGGTGCCATATTTAGAAGTTTTAAAGGAAATGTTGCAGTCATATTATTCGCTAGGGCTTTTAATGATGCTGGGACACAGGGGGTGTTAAATTTGGGTTTTACTGTACTTTGCATGCTTCTTCAAACAAATCTGTAACGTGAAGGCTGCCACTGAAGAATGAGAGTGTGTTACTAGAATAGGAAAGTGTTTCATTCAAGGTAGTGTCTCCTTGAGAATAATAGTGAGCCAAGCTCCACTCACATTATCTGCCCTCCCAAGATTCTCATTGGTCACTAGGTCAAGATAGATATCATTTTTACTGTACTTATGTGATATTGAACCTCTGCCTTCACTGCAGGATGACTGAAGAGATAATAAGGGTGGTTTAAGGACATTATTAGTTACATTAGGGAGATGTTTATTTTCCACAGGTAAAAGCTTCTAAAAAACCCTGTTCTTATTCAACATGTACATTTATGATGATAACAACTGAGAGACATCAATGTATATAGAGAGACACTTGACTTGGGTTGGTTATCAGTTTGGACTGGTTATCAGAAAATCATGTTTTCCATTCATGTTTTTGAAGCTTAACCTCAAAACGTGAAGCCTAACCTAATGTTTTTGAAGCCTCAGCTCTCACAAGAATGGCTTCCTATGGATATTCATAGCTGGAACAAACAAGTGTGTGTGTGTGTGTGTGTGTGTGTGTGTGTGTGTGTGTGTGTGTGCACGCACATGCATATGCACACACACACTTTCTCCATGCAATTGTGACCTTGAGTTTTTATGGATGTCATTAATGTACAAAGGACCATGAACAAATAGTTTCTGTTCACATTTCACTGAATGAATGTAGGTCAGGGCCACCATAACCTCCACCAAAGTTCAGTGACAGAGCATCTACTTGGAATGCAGAAGGTCCCAAGTTTAATCCCCAGCAACTCCATTTTAAAGGCTCAAGCAGGAGGTGATGTGCAAGATCTCAGCATGAGATCTTGGAAAGCCACTGCCAGTCTGAGTAGACAATATTAAGCTTTAGATACAAATGGTCTGATTCAGTACAACGTAGCTTCATAAATGTGCAGATATCCTTACTCACCCACCCCCCTCAGGTTATGTTCAGTGCATACAACACAAGGTCTACCAAAAATAAGATAACCTCCCCCCAACCACCGCCATATTTTCAAATATATGGGAAAGACCTAAGGACTATATGATAGTCATTTTAATGCACAGTCCAGTACACTTAGATCCATTCCCCATTGATGTGTCTTTTTTCTGAGCTGTACCATTTCAGACTGCAGATAGTAGAAGCCGCACACAACAACTGCAGGAGGACTTAACACTGTCCACACAGAAAACTAGGTATTAGAAAGAGGGATTCTTCGCCAGCTTTGTATGTTCAGGGAATTGTGGTGGGGCGCTCCCAAATGAGGTATTATCTTCAGCTTAGGCATAGCTTTACCACTTTGATGAGATGGGAGTGTTTTCCACACAACAGTGGGCTGACAAAATTCCTTCCCCAGAAGATCTGCTTTGTGCCATCAGCAGTGCATACTCTTGACGGTGACAGCTGGTGTGCAAATGCCACATACAGTAAGGGAGATACGCACAGTAAGTAGCTTTTAAACAGTTACACTAGCCATATAGAGCACTGCTACCAGGAACAATTTTTCAGCTATCTCCATATCAGAGGAATGACATTTAAAATTAGATGACCTCTTACTGCACACTACCCAGAGCTCTTTGGAGGAAGGCTGGGTTAACAATGTGATTTGTAAAAAGCAAGGAGACCAAATAAAAACCCAAATCTTCTGTCAGTGATTAAACAAAAGCATAAGTGTTTTTTTCAAGATATGGAGGGGGGAAGTATAGCATCATCATTTTTTTTTAAAAATCTTCCAAGCACACAAATTGCAGGAGTACCACATGAACTAGCAATCAAGGTAAATTAATGCTGTACTATGGAGAGAACACTCTAATATTATGAGCCAGTTATAGTACTATCTGGAAGTCCCCCGGGAATTCTTTTCTCCATTCATGCTCAGCCATTCATTTGCAGCTAAACAAGATAAAATATCCGTTGCAATATTAAAATCACGTGGAGGGGTGTAACATGTCTTTGGAAGTGGTTCAGGGAAAAAATTTAGTGCGAGTCACTCTGGATGCTTTCTCTGAAAATTTATTTGCACCTTGCTGCATTTGTTAGATAACCATGACAGATAAAAGCAGTCTCTTATGCCCAGCTGCAGCCTTGGCAATTTGGTTTTAAAAGCCTGACACGGTACCCATGCTTCTACAGCACTTTCTTTGAGTTTATTTGTTTTGGTTCCGCCACAAATCTTTGATTAATATGCCAAGTAAGCCCCTCTAAGAAATGCATTCTGGGTAACTATGCCATAAAGAACCATTAAAAATGTAAAGTAACAGTGATTTAAGAGATAAGGCACTAATAGAAGTCATTAAATAAGGGAAGAGGATCCGACCGTGGACCATGAAGATGTAACTTCCACAGCGCTCAGAAAAACAGTTTACTGCATGAGACCAGCAAAATAAATCAGCAGATGGTACATGGAGAAAAGACACAAAGCTTCTTCATATACTGTATAAACTACTCCTTAAGCTGCTTACATAGAAAGCAGGTATTCAGTTGGGCAGGGAATGTCAGCTGGAGGTGAACCCAATTTGTTCAAGCGTTAACAAAAAGTAACTGGCAATTTCTTGCCCTGCACTTTCTCAAAGCATTTGTGAATCTCTCAGTTTCACCCTGGGATTAAAAAGAAACCATATATCCAGGAGAGGCATTAAGTCAGGATCCAAATTCTGATGCAATCGTATTGACCTGAGAACCGAATGCCTATTGAACCCAATTATTAAGGCCTCCGCTTGTGCTGGCCCGAATCTTTAGTGTTGAATCAGACCCAAGAGACAAGGGATGAGACACAAGGATCTCTGCGAAGTTATTCAGAAGCATCAACTGGCCCAAAACATGGAAGCAAGGCAGACTGCCATCTAGCACAAATGACAGGACACATAATTCCAGCTGTAATGAAAAGACATACCCTGGGTGCAAATTAGCTTCCATGCTAGTTATTACCTTAAAAGCTCAGCTCCATCTGAGATCCCTTGAAGGGCTGCTTGCTTCCTTATGAACCTGTAGTCATTTTGAGCCTTTGCTCTGTGCACCTTCAATATAGATGGGTGATCACAGGAAACAAGAGCTTACCTGGGTTTGTCAGCTACCTGGAGGGGCCTGTAGATCTTCTGGAATTACAAATGATCTCCAGACTACAGAGCTCTATTCCCCTAAAGAAAATGGCTGCTTTGGAGGGGGGACTCTATGGCATTATACCCCACTGAGGTACCTCCCGTCCCCAAACCCTGCCCTCCCTGGGCTACACCCACAAATCTCCAGGAATTTTTCAACCCAGAATTGGCAACTTTATCCTTACCTGTGGTGGTGCTTCAGTTTGGAAACTTCTTATAAGAACATAAGAGAAGCCAATGTTGGATCAGGCCAATGGCCCATCCAATCCAACACTCTGTCACATAGTGGGCAAAAACACCAGGTGCCATCAGGAGGTCCATCAGTAATCCATTCAGCTGGTGCCAAACCTATTAAGCTAAATAAGTACCAATTTATTCAGGCAGATCTTCAATTTGTTGTTTAGCATCCCCGAGATCCTCTTCATTGGCTGTTATGATTCATTTTTGTTGTCTATCTTACTAGCTATCATTTTACTGCTCAACAATTTGTCTCCTGTTGGTCAGTTGCTGCTTTTTATGCTGTTACATTTTAAAACTTCTTCTTATGGCTTTTGGGAAGAGCTTTTTGCCAAATAATTTTAGCCATATTTCTTTGTATGCAACTACGTTTGTTTGTCTGCTGCTATTATATTGTTGTTGTTACTGCAGTTAATAGTACTTTAATGCTAATAATTTGAATGGTTTTTTGGAAATATTTTAATTGTTCTGTGTAAGTCATCTTAAGAGCCTTCTGTCTGAGATAACAGAGTGGCAATAATTAAAATAGGCAATAATAAATGGATTTTAAAAAGTCATTCATGACTTAACACATTTACAGTATATGGAATACCCAAAAAATTAATCCAATTTAAGGGTGGGGGATGAGCTTATGTTTCTCTGCAGGTTCCCATTTCACATAGCAAGTCACTTTTGAAAATGCAGGCGGGGGGTTGTTTGTTTGTTAGTTTAAAAAGACATGATGCATAGGCTCCTGAAATCCCAGTAGACACTGTGAAGCCTTTGAGTATACCTAAAGGAGTTCTTTGGATTCTGTCCATTACAATGAATATATGATCATACATAAAGTCCACTGAAGATCTGTTCATGCTCTAACTGTACACTCTGGAGAAGAACCCAACCATTAGGCTGGGCACCAGGAAAAATATAAGAACCTAAGAACATAAGAGAAACTATGTTGGATCAGGCCAGTGACCCATCTAGTCCAACACTCTGTCACAGTGGCCAAAAACCAGGTTCCATCAGGAGGTCTATCAGTGGAGCCAGAACTCCAGAAGCCATCCTGCTGTTGCCACCAGAATACCTAGAATTCAGAGCACCAGTGTCCCAGAAATAGTGTTTCACCTATACCTTGTGGCTAAAGGCCACTGATGGAGCTCTGCTCCATATGTTTATCCAGTCCCCTCTTGAAGCTGTCTATGCTTGTAGCTGCCACCACTTCCTGCAGCAGTGAATTCCACATGCTAATTACTCTTTGAGTGAAGAAGTACTTCATTTTATCTGTTCTAAGCCTACTGCTCATTAATTTGAGTGCCCACGAGTTCTTGTATTGTGAAAAATGGAAAAAAGTACTTCTCTCTCAACTTTCTCTGTCCCATGCATAATTTTGTTAACGTCTATCATGTCACCCCTCAATGGTTGTTTCTCCAAACTAAACAACCTTATACTCTTTAACTTCTTTTCATAGGGAAGGTGCTCCATAATAATTTTAGCTGCCCTTTTCTGCCCTTTTTTCAATGCTACAATATCTTTTTTGAGGTGCAGTGCCCAGACCTGTATACAATATTCCAAAAGAGTCCGCACTATAGATTTATACAGGGCATCATGATATTGGCTGGTCTGTTTTCAGTCCCCTTCCTAATAAGCCCCAGCATAGCATTTGCCTTCTTTATTGCAGTTGCACACTGAGTCAACATTTTCAGTGACTAATCACTCACAGACTCTAATCTGGCTAACTGGGGTTGATTCCTCACTCCACATGCAGCCAGCTGGGGGACCTTGAGTCAGTCACGGTTCTCTCAGAGCTGTTTTCTCAAGAGCAGTTCTTTCAGAGCTCTCTCAGTCCCACCTACCTCACAGGGTGTCTGTTGTGGGGAGAGGAAAGGAAGGAAATTGTAAGCTGCTCTGAGACTCCAACTGAAGGGTGGGATATAAATCCAACTCTTCTTCTTCTATGACTCTAAGATCTCTCTCCTAGTCAGTTACTGCCACTTCAGACCCCATCAATGTATATTTATAGGGGTGTGGAGGATTGCTCCGTGTCCATGGTTGAATTCCTTTCCTTGTGGGGGAGGGGGGTTCAAGGTTTCTTTCAACTCCCATAGAGGCTCCCGGAGAGAGCTCTAAGCTGGGCTATCATTGGAGGGGTGACTCCAGATGGCTGTCGGTAATTCCCCCCTACTTGGCCATGCAGGAGGAGAGGACAAGATGGCTTTGTGATTAGCGCAAAACCACAGCCCTGGCCAT
The DNA here is from genome assembly GCA_029233225.1 of Lepidodactylus listeri. Lineage (NCBI taxonomy): Eukaryota > Metazoa > Chordata > Lepidosauria > Squamata > Gekkonidae > Lepidodactylus > Lepidodactylus listeri. The sequence goes on along the minus strand of JARCFY010000001.1, from coordinate 50,478,891 downwards.
AGAACTGTAAAGAAGCGTCTTCTTTTGTCGGAAACCTGAAGAGCAAGAGGATTTGCCGGGTAAGTTCAAAAGCCTTGGACTTACTTTATTTAAGCATGTTAAATTGTTGGACGGTTTGTGTCATATAATTGTAAAACTTGAAATTAAAATATGCAAAAAAATGTATACTTATAGTTAGGATTCTTGGATCCAATGCGCCCTACTTTGCACTTGCCCATGATGAACCTCATTTGCCACATTGACACCCAAATCCCTCTGGAGCACCTCACAATCCTCCCTGGTTGTCACTGCCCTGAACAACTTAGTGTCATCCACAAATTTAGCCACTTCAATGCTTAAGCCTAACTTCAAATCTTTAATGAACAAGTTAAAAAGCATCAGACCTAGTACTAAGCCATGCTGCTTATCACTTTCCATTGTGAAAACTCCCCACTTATATGCACTCTCTGTTTCCTGTTAATTAACCAGTGTTTAATAGGGATGGGCATGAACTGGCTCACGAACCTAATTTCGTGACAAAATTGTCCAGTTTGTGATCCAGTTTGTGTACAATCGTGCCAGCAACGAACCTCCATGTTTTTCAGGGAGGTTCGTGCCAGTTTGCGTTGGTGATTCGTGCACGAGTTAAGTCCAAGTGGTGAGTTCAGCCACTTCTTATAGTTCACTTCTGGGTGAACTTGCTGCTTGGATTTCACTTGTGCATGTGCAGCTTGCAAAGACCATTTAAAAGGAACATTCCCTTTAAATGGCTTTTTCAAGATCTTTCCCCCTTCCATTCTGCTGACTTCAGGGAGCTGCCCCAGCAGAAAGAAGGGAGAGAAGATTTCACATCTTCCCCCCAATCGCATCACAAACCTCATGAAACGAACCAGTTTGGTAAATGGGGAGGCTCACGATGGTTCATGGTTCATCGTTTGTGTGATCCCACAAACTGCGACAGACCTCCATTTTCCCGGTTTGTGCCCATCCCTAGTGTTTAATCCACAAGAGGACTTGCCAGCTTGTCCCATAACTGCTGGGCTTACTTAGGAGCCTTTGATGAGGAACTTTATCAAAAGCTTTCTGGAAGTCTACATAAACAACATCTACTGGGTCACCCTTGTCCACATTTGTTCATGCCCTCAAAGAACATTAAAAGGTTAGTGAGACAAGATCTTCCATTATAGAATCCAAGCTGGTTCTTCCTCAAGAGCTTTTGTTCATCAATGTGCCTACTAGTTCTACCTTTAATAATTGATTTCTCCAAATTCCCTGGTATCGATGTTAGACTGACCAGCCTGTGATTTTCAGAGTCTCCTCTGGAACCTTTGTAAAAGATGGAGATTACTTTAGCTATTTTCCAGTCCTTGAGAATGGAGGCAGATTTTACTGATTGATTGCATATTTTTGTCAGGAGATCCACAAGTTCACATTTGAGTTCTTTCAGAACTTTTGGATTTATGCCATCTGGGCCTGGTGATTTATCAGTGAAATTTGATCATATGGACATCCTATTCACCCTTTCCAATACAATACATTCCATATGTACTAAAAGCATGTACTACCCATAATCCTCCCAGAACACATATCATATTTTGTGAATGGGACAATATTAATGTTTACCATATAGCCATAGTGAACCCTGAAAAATCCAGTGATCATTCCATGCATACCAGAGCTGTATGTGCAAGATAAACATACATATTGTCCCTATTCATACAAACATAGCAACCATATGTTTCAGAAGAATCTAGATGCAATTGATAGGTACGTGTTAGTAATGTCCCAAAAAAGCTTCTGTCTGCCCTGAAAGTGCTATATTCTAATTCTAAAAGTATACTTAATACAAATATGAAAAAAAATAAACTTTTCATGTGCTCATAGATGGGAAGTAGAGATTAAGAAAATGACACAAGAAGTCCTTGGCACTGAAAACAGGTTGCCAGTCCAATTTCCAGCTGCAATTAAACTCTGCTGTTTAAGCATTTACAGCAGGGGGGAAAGCGACACTGCAAGAAACACAATGAGCAATAATTTGTTTAGAGTTAATGTCTGTCAGAGGGGATGGCAAGACTGCTATATCCAAGACAGTATAAGGCAAAACCTAGACTTTAAAACTGCCACTCTGTATGTTTTCAATGCTACGATATAAAGCATGGTCTAGAATCTAGCCTGACAAGTTCCCAACAAACAGTGATTTAAAAAAAAAAATAGGCCAGTCATCCACACTGTTGAAATAAGGTGCTTGTCTAAGGAAAATGCTGACATTGCCTCAGCCACAGTGAAAAGCAATGTCATAATTGTTGTTAGGGGAAGAGACCTTCCTAAAGGAGACCAAATGGTGCAATCATTAATTTCCCCGCCTGACGCAACTCAGCATCTGAGGCCACAAGCCGTACCCACCTCAGGTATAAATGTAGAACATACTGAGATGGAACGCCGTGAGGGAACAGCAGAGGGAGAACCTATATTGCAGTAGTTATAGTGACCTTGAACCAGCAAATAGGGAGGTAAATATCTATTTAGATTAAGCTTCTATAGAGATATCTTTATTACTGCCCTAAGCACTCCACAAAAATTAGACCCATTTAGCTGTTGACTGCTGGAGATTTTGCCGTTTGGGTTTGTTACGGGAACAGCTCGATGAGGACGCTTTACATATTGATAGCCAATTTACAAGCTATTTCCATAAAGATCAGTGCAGAAAAATAACTGGGGGGAAAGTTTCTCAGATCTTAATAGCATTTGTCGGTGGATCTGACCAATGCAATTAAATAGTGCTTCAAGACGGAAAGTTTTTTTTTTCTAGTGAATGACCCACAGCTGTGCGTCCTACTAAGCACTTCCAGTCCAAACAAAAGGACAGAGACTGGCAGGATCCAGGTGGGTAGCAATTTCTTGTGGCACTTTGTGAGGAGCTATCAGATGCATATCCAGAGCTGCCACCACATTAATATAATTTTTAATCTTGCCTCATCCCTGATATCGCCATATCTCATAGACAGCAGGCACAGAAAGATCTTCACAAATCAGAGGACTTGTTGTTGTTTTTTGAAATTATTTCTAGCCTGCCTCGAGACTCAGCAAACTGCATAAAGTAAATTAATGTAAATCAAGGCAATTAATAGGATGATACATCTAATAAGCAATGTAATAGGGCTAGGAATTGTAGATTTTGGAACAGAGTTGTTGTAAAGTAATATCAATGCATACATGTCTTCTACTATGGCTAACAGCTGGGATGTGCACCATGGGATAGTGTGTCTAATCATGAAAACAGCAAACAAACAAACAAAAAAGGCCATCATAGACAAGGCAGGGGTTTCTACATACTTAAGGGCCTCCTCAGACATGAAGAAAACATGATTTGGTTAATTAAACAATAGTCCCCTGATAAAAACTGAGAATGCCTGTCTTCCAGAAAGAACAAGCAGAACATTTGCCTCTATACCCTGCAGGCATACTGCCTATTACAGCATGGTAGATATATTTGCAGCACCTTCCTTTGGAGAGTACAGGCAAAATGGCTGCCCTTAGCTGGCTAGTAGCCGCAGCTCCAGAACAACGAACAGATTGGCAAGCAAACATGACCCACTTGTCTAACTGTCCCCTCAGTGGCTGTTGGTAGGCAACCAGGCTTGCTTCTGTCAGTGAAAAGACAATGGACTTTCAGCATAACACCCTCCCCCGCCCACTGCCAGCTTGCCCACTTTCCTGTCAGAATAAACGAAAAACGGCTCTCTCTCCTGCTTAGCTCCACCATGGCTGGCTGGCTGGCTAATGAGGTGGGCCAGCGACCATCAGACCATTCTCTTCAACCCTCTGCTGTGCGGCTGACTCCCCCCCCTAAAGTTGCCAATCTCCAGGTGGGACTTTGAGATCTTCCACTATTACAATTGATCTCCAGATGACAGAGATCAGTTTCCTTGGAGAAAGTGGCTGATTTGGAGGGTAAACCCTATGGCATTATACCCTGCTGAGTCTTCCCCCCCCCCAAATGCTGCCCTCCACAGGATCCACCCCCCCAAATCTCCAGGTATTTCCCTAATCATAGCTGGCGACTGTCCTTTTTCCTCAGTGCCTGTTGCTAGGCAACCAAGCTTGCTTTTGTCAGTAAAAGGCCCTTTCCACACCTATGTTGGCCTTTGGGAGAAAACTCATTGGGGACAATCCTGATAGGGTTGCCAACTCCAGGTGGAAAATTCCTGGAGATTTGAGGGATGGAACCTGGAGATGGTGAGGTTTGAGGAGGGATGGGACCTCAGACAGGTATAATGCCATAGACTCCACCCTCCAAGCCAGCCAGTCCCTCGTGGGGAACCATTGTTGCCAATCTCCAGGTGGGGGCTGGAAATCACTCAAAATTACAACTGCTCTCTAGGAGGGAGGGGGGAGGAGATGGGAAGCTGAAACCAGGGGTTGGCTGGGAGGGAGATAGGGTTGCCAACTCCAGGTTGGGAAATTCCTGGAGGTTTGAGGGGTGGATCCTAGAGAGGGTGAGGTTTCAGCAGGGGTGGGACCTCAGACAGGTTCAATGCCCTCCAAACCACCCGTTCCCTTGTGGGGAACCATTGTTGACTGCTGTCTTTTCCTATGCTCATTTCATGCTGGTTTCAAATTTAACTCCCTGGATGTAAACAGTTATTAAACTAGAACAAGTATGGTTTGAAACTAGAAACAGGTATAGACGGGATTTTTTAAAACTAGAGTGATTCCAGCGGGAAAGTCAGGTGTAGATTTGACCTTACTCTGGGAGAAGTCTAAGCTGTAGGGTGGATGACCCTTGAAATAGTAGAACCCCCCCCCCCCCAACAAAGGCATCCTGAATGACCCCAAAGAAAGCAAATTTTGCACAGACCAACATACTGGCTAATTAGTACTTGTACACACTTCTTAGTCTTTGCATATTACTCTTTTTTTATAAAAGCAAATTACAGTAAAACAAAAGTTGCCTCCCTAACCCTTCATTCCAAAGAATATATTGATATTTTCAGAGGGAACAAAAACATTAACTACTCAGGGTACTGATGGTATCTACTGCAGCACAATTCTCTATGATCAAGCACCTGTACTGAAACTCAGAAAATTAGGCTGTAAGAGGGAAAAGAAAGTGTCAGGGCTTGCCTATCATCTTAATAGTATATGCCCTGCAAGGCCAGTGCAGGCCAAGATCATTCTGGTTATATCTATTTCCTCTATAAAGACACACCAAAATATATCACATAATTTAGCAGGTATCTGATGAACAGGAAAAGAAACTGACATACGGAACCAGGAGGTTAAAAAAAAACACAAGTTCAGAAGGATTTAAAGGAGCAATTTGACCATGCAGCAATATTATAAGAATCCTGAAATTGAGTACCAAAGGTCAGTAACAAAATGAAACCTAATGCCAGAGAAAAATAGGATACTGATTTCTGAACATTCAGCTTCATTACAAAATGGGAAAGGATGTCTTGAGCCATTGTTTTCTCTCTTTCCCTCCCTTAAAATATGCTTGAGATAATTTTGCTGAAACAATTTTCCCTCCAGTCCTCTCAATACCTCCATAAAAAGAGTATCAATTAAAACACATTTCTGCATCAAAAGTTTCAGGGGGGAAATGAATGTTATTACACTAAATACAGAGCAAAGTGCATCATCATCTGCAAATAAGCTTCAGTCATTACCAGGAACTGCAGAATGTAAGAAATAATCTGGTAAATTAGTGGCTTCCAAACTAGGGCTCTCACAGTCATGTCATCATCAGAATAATGACAATTGAAAACCAAGTACTCTGAGCTGACTGATGAAAGTTCTTAAGTACCTGGCAGCTTGAGCCAAATACACCTTGCACTCGAGAGCCAGTTTGGTGTAGAGGTTAGGAGTGTGGATTCTAGTCTGGGAGAACTGGGTTTGATTCCCCACTCCTCCACATGCAGCTGCTGGTGTGACCTTGGGTCAGTCATAAGTTCTTTCAGAGCTGTTCTCTCAAGGGCAGTTCTCTCAAAGCTCTCTCAGCCCCACCTACCTCACAAGGTGTCTGTTGTGGCAAGGGGAAGGGATTGTAAGCCACTCTGAGACTCCTTTGGGTAGTGAAGGGTGGGGTATAAATCCGATATCTTCTCTTCTCTTCTTCCTCCACAAAAACATCTGTAGTCTATTCATCTACTACATTTTATCCAGACCTTCCTCCAAGAAGCTCTCCCATTTGATCCTCACAATAACTGTGGTATAGTTTAGGTTGACAGTATGTCGCTCTCTCATTACCATAGGAGACTTCCCACTGGCAGCCCCTGACCCCTGCTGCTGCTTAGTAGGGTGGTTGTGGAGAAATGAGTAGAGAGGGGGACTGCCATCACTCTGGCATTCAGCTCCTGGCTCAATGGAAGTAAACCATGAGCCAGCTGAGGACAACCAAAAGCTCATGTTGAGAGTATGGAAAGAATAACTTCAAGGAGCATTCAGTACCTGATACTTGATTTTTATTTGTAGATATTTATACCCTGCTGTTCCCTCCAATGGTAACCCAAAGCAGCTTACAACAGCTTTCACCCCTCCCCCATTTTATCCTCACAACCACCACCCTATAAAACAGATTAGGGTGACCCAAGGTCACACAGTGAGTTTTCAGGACAATGGAGTATCTGAATCCAGGTCACCCAGATCCTCATTTGAACATCTAACCGCACCACAGTGATAACTCCAATAAAGAACACAGACATGAGGTTATTTCAGTATGCACTCACCTCTTAACAGGAGGAGGAGAAGGAGATTGGATTTATACCCCAGCCTTCACTTGGAGTTGCAGAGCAGTTTAAAATCTCCTTCCCATGCTCTCCCTACAACAGACACCCTGTGAGATAGATGGGGCTGAAAGAGCTCTGAGATAACTGCTCTTGAGAGAACAGCTCTGAGAGAACTGTGATTGGCTCAAGAGCACCCAGCTGGTTGCACATGGAGAAGTGGGGAATCAAACCTAGTTCTTCCAGATTAGAGTCTATGCTAGGGTTGCCAGCCTCCAGGTGGGGCCTAGAGATCTCCTGCTTTTACAACTGGTCTCCAGCTGACAGACAGCAGCTCCCCTGGAGAAAATGGCTGCTTTGAAGGGTGGACTCTATGGCATTGTACCATGCTGAGGCCCCTCCCCTCCCCAAACCCCACCTTCTCCTGGCTCCACCCCCAAAGTCTCTAGGTATTTTCCAACCCGGCAAGCCTAGTCTGCGCTCATAACCGCTACACCAAACATGTTAAGCCATTCCTATCATCCCCTATAGACCAGGCTAACAAAGCTGTGCTATCTTAAACCCGTCTTTGTGATATAGGGCCACAGACCAGGCCCAGCTTGTCACCAGCTAAAACTGGAGTTGTTGACTGATCACACACAGCAGTGGCATGTTATGTATCTGATGAATGAATTTTTAAGAGAACATTTTTTATCCCATAGCTCAAAAGGAACATGTAGCCGTGCTACAAAACCTTAAAATAGGATGCTGATACCCCACTGTCATAAATGTGATGCTATAATAATCCTGTATAATTACAACAAGCAAGCAATTTTTTAAAAAAACAACCCTCACAGCATTACAGAGTTGCAGTTTTCCTTTCTGTGTCAGCAAAGTTTCTTTTTATAGAGCCACGTGCCCTGGTGAGCAGAAGTATATTAATCAGGGGACCTTCCATGGCTACACCTGGTATCCTTGAAGCAGCTATTATAGAAGCAGAAAACAATCATAAATAGAACCCGAAATGGAAGGAGAGGCTGTGGGGACAAAGGGGAGGGAGAGAATGCTACAATAAAAGCTATTACTTTGCAATATATTTCTTAATTCAGCTGTATGAATATGCATGAGCAAGTATTCTTCACCTGTGACCAAAACTGCTCCCTGGGAGAAAAATGACAGCTAATTATAATTCATAAGACTGATAATTTCCCTATATCTAATTTCCAGATGTTAGTCTGACAAGCCAGACAGCCATAACAAAAAGGGTAAAAAGAGAATTCATCTGCACCTGCTCGTAGCAAAACATTATAGAGGTCAATTTAAAAAAAGTAAGAAAAAGCCCCAATCCCCAAGTGTTATTTTCAAGACTCTTGATTTTTTTTTACATTGACATTTGGCCTCAGCAGAATGTCCAAGGGCATTTAAAAAAAAAAACTCTACATCTTTCCCACACAAACTCACACAAGCACATAAATGCACCCACACAATAGAAAACAAAGATAATTAATGCCATTTTACACAGCGTGTCAGCAGCGTTAAAGTCTAATGCAGAATAAATAGTTGAGGCAAGTTAATCAGATGCTAAAATGATTGGGTAATTTATTATTGCCAAAGCTGGACATTGCTACCGAAAGAGGAAATAAAGGGTGGGGGAGGGGAGAGATATGTGGAGATAATTATTTTCAATCAGATCTACTTTCAAGGTCAGATGTTTCATACCCAGCCATTATTTTACCCACTGCTCCTTTTGGCAAGCATTTCACCAGCTCATCCATAAATAATTAAAGGTAGAAACAACTGCTGTGTCATCCTAACCTTTAGAGGAAACCTAAAGTGTCCAAGGCTCCCAAATATCACTTTTAATTTTTAATTCAGCTATGAGTGTGATTGCATTGTGGGTCCATGCATTCTCAAGGGTGAGGCCATTTCCTGCCACATGTAGGACCAAACCTCAGAACCAGCCGTAGATATTTACAAATTTTTAAATGGTACTTTATCCTCCTGGAAAGTATAACATATACAAATGTGAGATACTTTGGCACAAACATTGCTTGCAAATGTCCTGACAAATGAGATGCAGCTTTGGGAAAGGGTTGGTGCCTCATAGATCCATAATAGTACAAAGTTCCAGGGTTCAATCTCAGGAATATCCAGTTACAAAGGTCTTGGGCTTTATAGAGCTGCCACCAGGGTAGGTAATACTTTGCCATACAGGCCAATGGTCTAATTTTATACAGGAGGATGGCCTAAAGGGGAAGGTCCATAGCTCAGTAATACTACACATGCACAGCACGCAGAAGGTCTCAACATCAATATCTGGCATCTTCAGTTCAGAAAGTTCTCCAAAGTCAAGACCATGTGCCTGAGAATTAAGTTCTCAGCAGAGAAGTTCCAGTGCACATCTGATATAAAGCACATCTCATGGCCATGAAGACTTCTTTATAACACATCCATAAAACTGGAGGTCCAACAAAGGCCAGAGACCTTGGAGAGATCCTACCAATCAGCTGCTGAGCAAAATGGACTAATGGTGTGACTCGCATACTCAACATATAAAATTGCTGGTGCTCACTCAAAAAGCTAAAACTCATGAATTAGGATGTTACATTTTCTGTTTCAGTGGCCTGTTTTAGTGCAATTAAAGACTTTCAGAGTAAGGTTTGTAACTAATTGATACTGAGAAGAAAATCGAGGATTATCCACTGTGACCTTGGTGGCAGAAAGTGCCCTCAAGTCACAGCCCTATAGGCAAGAAACTAAACAGAGGCTGCAGCCACACAGACTAAATAATCCACTTTCAATCCACTTTCAATGCACTTTCCAACTGGATTTTGCCAGTTCACACAGTAAAAATCCAGTTTGAGAGTTGATTATTCAGTGTGTGTGACTGCAGTCTCAGGTTGTTTGCCACAGGATGTATCTGTGTAGCAACTCTGGACTTTCGGTTTCCCAGGTCTGGATTGGAAAATACCTGGAAACTTTGGAGGTGGATCCAGGAGAGGATAGGGTTTGGGGAGGGGAGGGGCCTCAGCAAGGTACAATGCCATATTGTCCACCCTTCAAATAAGCCATTTACTCCAGGGGAGCTGATCTCTGTCAGCTGGAGCTCAGTTGTAAAAGTGGGAGATCTCTACCTGGAGGCTGGCAACCCTATGGTCTCCCATCCAAGAACTAACCAAGGCCAAGCTTGCTTAGCAGCTGAGATCTATTGAGATCGGTCGAGCCTGGGCCACCCAGGTCAGAGATTTGCTCTTATGCAAATCTAATATAGTTACAGTACTGGACAAAGAAGACACGGGTTCAGAGCCAAGGTTAGGCATCAGCAGGGGTCTGTTGGGGCCAGAGTGAGGCGGAGCAAAGCTCCACCAGCTCAGGAGTGGCCACTAGGGCAGCCACGGGCCGAATCAGATTCTCTAATCTGATTCATCCTGCTGCCGAATTGCCGCCGAAATTTGGCGGCAACTTTAAAAGCAACTGGAGGAGAGGGGGTTTGAGGGAGAGGCTCCAAACTTGCAGGGTAGCTGCTGGAACCTCTCCCCCAAATACCCACCAAGTTTCAAGAAGACTGGACCAGGGGGTCCAATTGTATGGCCCCCCAAACAGGTTGCCCCCATTCCCTCCATTGTTCTCTATGGGAGGAAAAAAGTTAACATTTTTTCCCACCATAAAGAACAATGGAGGTGATGAGACAACCTGTTTGGAGGCCCATAGAATTAAACCCCCTGGTCCAATCTTCTTGAAACATGGTGGGTATTTCAAGGAGAGGCCCCAGCAGCTACCCTGCAAGTTTGGAGCCTCTCCCTCAAACCCCCTTTCCTCCAGCCCCTCATATACCCTATGAGTTTTTGCCATTGATTTCAATGGCCCATAGGGTATAATGGGGCTGAAACTGACATTCCCTTTCTGGTGATGTCAGGGGACATGGCATATGCTAATGAGGTATGCTAATGAGTTATGCTAATGAGCTCCTGCACCTCTTTTTCTACAAAAGGACCCCTGGGCATCAGGCTTCTTATTCCTATGCATATGAGGTACAGTCATGGCTGTGTTATGGGATTCCAATAATCCCTTAGCTATAAGATTTTTTGTTGTTGTTAAGTCAAGATTTTTACCAAAGAAACTAAATCTGGTTGATAAATCCATATCCCACATCTCTAGAGACCAATTCAAGATGGCTCACAAAAAATAAAATTTAATAAAATCATTAAAATAATCAACAAAGGCAATAATGAAACAGCACAGAAAATAATAAACCATAAAAACAAGTCAAGGCATAAAAACAGCAAAAAACCACATTACGCAGTTTAAAATGACATCCATAAAACACTCTTCTGGCTATAAGCAGGCCATAAGATTAACTGAAAATGTTACTCTTTCGTTAAAAGCCCCAGTAAAAAGGAAACATTTTGGCCTGGTGCCTAAAGGCCAGTAAATGAAAAGCCAGGCAAGACTCAATAGGGAGGGCATTCTAAGGGCAAGGTGCCACCACTGAAAAAGTCCTGTTCCTGGTTGTCAACTACCTCACTACTGCGGGCTTTAGAAGAGGATCTTAACGGCTAGTATGGATAGTGTGGGAATAAGCAGTCCTTCAACTGCCCCAGCCCTAAACCATTTAGGACCTTAAAAGGTATGAACTTTAATGCTTATTTTTATTAAAAGCAAGAAAAACTTAAATGTGAGCCCCTTCAATTTCTGAGATAGCTGACTAGGTTCAGAGTTGGGGGTGTGGCTCTTTGTTTCTTTGACTTTTTGAGGAAACTGTAACTCCAAAAAACAGAGAGAGAGAAAATCTAAGATTTGGTCAAAAGAAATAATACAAGGAGGAGATATTTAATAAAACAGCTTGCTTTGCCCCTAGGACAAATGCATATTCATAAGTCTTTATATGTCACATATAGAAACATATAGAAATTTGATATGGAACCATTTTCCTAACCAGATTGGAAGCAGTAATATTTTTATAGCAACAAATGGGAAGAACTGTGCCATTTGTTGATGAGATTGCCCCCGCTATAGAGATGCCAAAGAAGTCACCTGTGCATCTAGCTCTGAGTTTCATACCTGAAGAAGAAATGCAGCAAGTGATATTTTGCAAACATAACATACAAACGTACTGTTTTCCTCTTAAACTTTTGTGCATCACTTCTCTTATCTCTGTATCTCTGTTGTCCGACTCCTTTTGGTTTGCCGTAGTGGTTAAGCATGTTGTTCCTGAGCAAATATGGGAGAACCGGGTTTGATTCCCCACTGCTCCACTTGCAGCTGCTGGATGACCTTGGGCAAGCCACAGCTCTGTACCAGCTGTTCTCTCAAGAACAGCTGTCTCAGAGCTCTCTCAGCCCCACCTACCTCACAGGGTGTCTGTTGTGGGGAGGGGAAGGGAAAGGAGTTTGTAAGCCGCTCTGAGACTCCTTCGGGTAGTGAAGGGCGGGGTACAAATTCAATCTGTTGTTGTTGCTGTTGTTGTTGTTCCTGAGCAAAGTACTGAGAATACAATCCCCGCCACATTTTTGCAAGTCAAATGACGGAAATATATCAGCTTATCAAATCAGCTGTGTTAATGCATGAACCAGAACACAGATTCCTTGTTTCAGAGCCCCTGAGAGCAGCAAGCCAAAGAATACAGTGATCCATAAATTGTTGGAGTGCGTGACTCAACCTGCCTAGGCACTGAGGGGTACTACATCACTCAAAGGGTGTATAGGTGTTTTCTCCTTGAATGAGATACCTCTCTTTGTCTTAACCTGGGAGCTGCCCGCTGACCCCTCCTCTCTCACACTTTGTCCTCTAACTCCCTCAACATGGCCTTCCATGGAGACACACGTCTTTGCGGGTCTCTCCTGTAGAGACAATGTCCTCATACTCCCACACACATGAGGCCAGACAAGCGGCCATTTGTGACGGGTAAAGTACTCGTTAGATTAGGCTTCTTTCTCTTCTTTTGAGTGCAACCTGAATGTGAACTGGATCTACTTGAATAAATGTAAATTTACCTCTCTTCCCCCCCGCCCCCCCCGGCAATATAGATCGTGAAAGGTTTATTTATGCACTCAGTATCACGCTTGTATGACTGACCAAAACGCTGGTACATTAACCAAATTCCCCAATATAAATATGACTAGGAGCTGAAACAGCTCAGCTGACGGACATTTTAATCCCACCAACATGTTGCAGTAAACTTATATTATGCAATTATTTGAACACATTTCTCCCCCATCCACTGATTCTTGCTTACAAGAGAACAATGAATGTTCAGCTTTCAGTGGCTCCAATCCTGCTGAAAACCTTCCTGCTTCCCTCCCCCCTGCTAAAGCATCAAGTGCTCCTGAAATGCTAACCATGAGGGATTAAGGACCCCCATGAATAGTTGGGGTGGGGGGGGAGTCATAGGTCTGCCAGAGGAAAGGGAAGGATTAGCAAATTTATTGTGTGTGTGTGTGTGTGTGCGTGTGTGTGTGTGTGTGTGTGTGTGTGTGTGTGTGTTAAGTGTTGTCAAGTGGCTTCTGACTTATGGAGACCCTATGAATTGATATGTTCCAGAACATCCTAGTGTTAAGAGCGGTTCTCAGGTCTCACAAACTGAGAGCTGTGGCTTTCTTGATCAATTCAATTCATCTCAGGTTTGGTCTTCCTCTTCTCCTGCTTCCTTCCAACTTTTCCTAGCACTGTTGTCTTTTCCAGTGACTCTTGTCTTCTCAGAATGCTACTATGATAACCTCAGTTTAGTCATTTTAGCTTCTAGGGAGAGGTCAGGCTTGATTTGGTTTAGATTCCACTTATTTGTCTTTTTGGCAGTCCATGGTATCAATAAAGCTCTCCTCCAACACCACATTTCAAAGGAAATCTACTTTCTTCCTGACAGCTTTCTTCATTGTCTAACTTTCACACCCATGCACAGTAACGGGGAATACCATGGCATGAATTAACTTGATCTAGGTCGCCAGCAACACATATCTACACTTAAGAATCTTTTCTAGCCCCTTCATATTGCCCTCCCCAGTTTCAATCTCCTTCTGATTTCTTGGTTGCAGTCCTCCTTTTGGATGATAACTGAGCCATGGAATAGAAAATCTTGAACAATTTTGATTTCTTCATTGTAATCCTTAACATTGTGTAATTCCCCAGAAGTCATTACTTTTGTCTTCTTGATGTCCCGCTGTAATCCTGTTTTGTCACTTTCTGCTTTAACCTTCAGATTTCTTGTGCACATGAAAATTTTAGACAGGGTCCCATATGTAACTCATGGAAATCTGCTAGCATCAAAATGTATTTACTATACAGTCAATCATTCCTATGTTAAGAGACAATGTCACATTTACATAACTGCCTAAATGGAGAACTTGTATCTCAATATATGGACTGCCTACATTTACCAAAAAAAAAAAAAAAGGAAAGTACCACTCAGTTTGCACTGAGGTGACCCCCCCTCCAAAAAAAAAACTGTGTTGCGTGAGCTGCATGTGGAGCATTCACACATGCCAGTCACAATTGGTTGCTTTAGACATCAACATGCATGCATGGATCAACCCAAGGTAACTGTGCATGTGTAAATTAGCCATCACTGACAGAGCACCATAGATAAAAAGTGGGCAGCCATTATTTCCAGGTTTCCTCCCATGACAATATTGTCTAATGTCTAAGTAGAGATGAACTTACTTGACAGGCAGAGCTGCTCCTCCCCACACCCATTCACTGAACCCAAATATAACATCTCCACAAGGCTTCAGTGTTCACTCAAACCTGTTGCCTTTCCAGGGGTCCTTTCATAGAAAAAGAGGTGCAGGAGCTCATTAGCATAACTCATTAGCATACCTCATTAGCATATGCCACGTCCCCTGACATCACCAGAAGTGTGTCAGAAAGGGAATGTCAGTTTCATCCTTATTATACCCTATGGGCCATTGAAATCAATGGCAAAAACTCATAGGATATATGAGGGGCTGGAGGAAAGGGGGTTTGAGGGAGAGGCTCCAAACTTGCAGGGTAGCTGCTGGGGCCTCTCCTCGAAATACCCACTGAGTTTCAAGAAGATTGGACCAGGGGGTCCAATTCTACGGGCCCCCAAACAGGTTGTCCCATCACCTCCATTGTTCTCCATGGTGGGAAAAAACGTTAACTTTTTTCCTCCCATAGAGAACAATGGAGGGAATGGGGGCAACCTGTTTGGGGGCCCGTAGAATTGGACCCTCTGGTCCAATCTTCTTGAACCTTGGTGGGTATTTCGAGAAGAGGCCCCAGCAGCTACCCTGCAAGTTTGGAGCCTCTCCCTCAAACCCCCTCCCCTCCAGAGGCTTTTAAAGTTGCCACTGAATTTCAGCAGCAATGCAGCAGCAGGCTGAATCAGATTAGAGAATCTGATTCGGCCCGTGGCTGCCCTAGTGGCCACTGCTGAACTGGTGGAGCTTTGCTCCGCCTCGCTCCGGCCCCAACGGACCCCCGTGCCTTTCAAGGTCAACAGTTCTTTGAGGTACCCACTTATGCAAAGCACTCCTTAGTTGTGGCATGCTTTGTTACCAAGGATCCTTGCCCCTGGCCACTTCAGGCCCAGGAGTAGAAGGCAGGATAGGAAATGTTAACAGGTATTGATCTGTGGTGATTTCATCATGTGATTTCTGACAAGACAGTAGTTATTCGCTTGTGAGGGGAATAACGGAGATGAATTTCCATTACAATGCATTTCCGAACAGCAATATTGTTATTTTTAAAAAAGTGAATACACTATAACTTTAGATGTTTTTAAAGCAAGACAATAAACTTTTGTGGGTCTGTGTGTTTATATATACCACACTTTTCTTCCCAATGGGGACCCAAAGCACCTTCCAATATTGTTCTCCTTCCCTCCATTTTTGTGCTCACAACAACCACACTGTGAAGTGGGGATTAAGCTGACAGAGTGTGACTGTCCCAAAGTCCCCATGGTTCAGGCCTGTAGCCAGGATTATTTAATTTGGAGGGGGGCTTTAAATAAGTCAGGGGGCACACTGCACACACCCTAAGCAAACACCATAAACAAAATTTAAAAATTGGAAGTCAGGGGGCCTTGGTGGTAAGTCGGGGGGCAGGCCCCGAGACACCCTCTGTAGCTCTGGGGCCTGCCATGGTTGAGGCGGTCCTCTTTTCCTGCATTCTCCCAAGGTCACCCAGACAGCTTCCATGCCAGAGTGGGGATCTGAACCTGGGTCTCCCTGAGTTCAGCTCCCAAACCACTGTACTACATTGTGGACAATATCTTCATTTGTTACCCCAAGATACTATTTATCTGTGATTATTTTTAAGAAAAGAAGTTTTACAACATCAATCAGAATAGTTTTAAGTCACTCCTTTTTGTAGTTCTAACATACATTTTTCTTTAAAACACAGATGTTCTGTTGCTATTGAGGAGAGGGTCTCACTTTTGTATCTGGCAAAGGTTGGTATCTTTTTTTCTGCCAGAAAATTAATTTGCCAGCTCTGTGCTTACCCAAGCTCAGCAAGACCTGACATGGGGAAATTCTCAAGTATTTATAGCAACAGCCTTCAACAGAGTTTTGGCAACTCTTAAATAAAAAGAACACCCCCCCCCCAATTTCCATATTTTGGATACCTATGGGCCCTTCCCCCTGATGTCAACACTTAAATATCACACAAAAACAGGATATTTTTATCCTGTAGTCTAACAGATGGATACAATGCCAGCAAGATTCATCCCCGCCAGATGGCTGACCCTTATTTACTGATTAAAGCTGAACAAGAATAACAAAATTACTTTATTATAACACATGGATTAAAACACACCAACCTATTTCTCTTGGGAAGTGAATTTAATAAAAAGGGAAATCTTTTCCCACACTGTTCTAACTGTAAAAAGAAAATCACTACATTGAGTTTTAATTTTCAACCTGGCTATTCGGTGGACAAAATGAAATTGTGGCTTTACACTCCATCAATCCAACATTAGGGCCTAATGCAGATGTTAACTAAGAAGGAGAGACCTGGAATGGCCAGGGCATTATCCATCTATTACTTCCCACTCTTCTGACAAGGATTCAGTCTGGAGAACAGGAGGTTGAGGGGGGACATGATTGCTCTCCTGAAGTATTTGAAGGTCTGTCACTTAGAGGAGGGCAGGAAGCTGTTCCTGTTGGCAGCAGAGGAGAGGACTCACAATAATGGGTTCGAATTACGGGTGGAAAGATAAGGGCTGGATATTAGGGGAAAAATCTTACAGTAAGAGTAGTTTAGTAGTGGAATCGGCTGCCTAGGGAGGTGGTGAGCTCCCCTTCACTGGCAGTCTTCATGCAGCGGCTGGATGAATGCTTCTCAGGGATACTTTTGGCTGATTCTGCATTAAGCAGAGGGTTGGGCTAGATGGCCTGTATGGCCCCTTCCAACTGTATGATTCTATGATCCGGGGGGGGGGGGGGGGTTCTCTCTTCTTCCATGAGAGAATAAATGGCAAAATGTCACCCAGTGAGCAATTCAGCAGAGTAGGGACTGCATGCCCAGTTTAGGGATTCCCGTTTAGTGTAGTGGTTAGACTGGGACAACTGGGTTTGATTCCCCACTCCTCCACATGCAACTGCTGGTGTGACCTTGGGTCAGTCATAAGTTCTTTCAGAGCTGTTTTCCCAAGGGCAGTTCTCTCAGAGCTCTCTCAGCCCCACCTACCACACAGGGTGTTTGTTGTGGGGAGGGGAAGGGAAAGGAGATTGTAAGCCACTCTGAGACCCCTTTGGGTAGTGAAGGGCGGGGTATAAATCCAATCTCTTCTCTTCAAATTTGAGCTCAGAAGCTAGGCCAGGTTCATTTTAATCAGAGTTTGAGTAATTCATTAGACACCAAACCAGGAGAGGGGAGGGAATAGTGATTTTGCAGCCTGTTCCCAATCCCTAAGGGCTGATTAAAGTAATAACCACACTGGAGCCAGCGCAATCTCAACAAACAGCCCTTTTATGAGAGACACTAATAATTTCATTTTATCTCTAACTCTGTTTTATTCAAAACCTGTAAACTTGGTTAATGAACCATGTAACCCAGGTCACTGCTATTTTTAATTCAAGTGATAGGGCCTAGAAAGACGGTTATTTAATTTGAATAATTGTGCATGTTTGTCTTGCCATGAACAGAAACAAACCTAAAGATGTGTGTTATCCATTTCCAACTAACTTTATTTACCAACGAAAACCATACACAATCAGTGCTTCTCCTCCTCCACCACGATTTAAAAAATAAGATATTTCTGAGTGCAAGAAAAATTAATATCTCTGCACACGTAATGCTGGTCAGCATGACGAATTCAGAAAGCAACTTGAGCAACTCATATAACAGTCTCTAATTCTGAGCTCTTTGGATTCATAACTACAATTAATATATCCTGAAAGTTCAGTTCGGTATTTCATTTGACATTTGAAAGAACAGACTGAAAGTGTGTGCTTGACATGGAGTCAACTGTAACAATATGCACAATGAAAAACCATTTGCAGTATATGTTTGCTATTGAATTTTTTTTTAAAAGAAAAAGAAAATGCAAGTACAGAGTTTATAATTCAGAAGGGACAAGCAAGTATTTGCTAGCACCTCAATATAAGACCACTAGGAGATGGTAAAGTGTTTGTATGAACTCTTCGGCTAACCCTGTGGATGAAGGAGACGAAATTAATTCATCTGGGCAACGTGTCTACAAAATTTTCAGAAATCTGTTCATATGCAAATGAAAGCCATGGGGGTAGTTAGTTTTTATGGAGTGCAGGCTCAAATCCATCTTCCCACAATAAAACTGTGGTGCTCTTTACAAGTTACTCCAGTGCTGTGGGAGCAACATTTCCATGGGTTTCCTCCCAGCGCTCTGTGGTTGGCTGTGAGTGACCATATGGGTGGAGCTGCTTATATGGATTTGTAACCCAGCCAGAAGGAAGGGTGCCAATTCCATGGGAAAGACCCATTCAGTCAGCCCCACTCACATTGTTATGAGGTCTTCAACATATGAACTCATTAAAAAGCAGCTCCTGTACCTTTGTGGTAACATGTCAATGACTCTTGCTGCGGCTCAGTTGTGCTCAACAAGATTGCCTTTGTTTTGGGTCACAGGGTTTTTTTAGTTACTTTTCTTTGTGGTTACTGCCTCACTTTGAACATTGCACCATCTGGCCTATTTCTTGGTGGCATGTTTCATATAGCAGGCAACTGTTTTAAGTTACCAAGCATGACTTTTTGCGCGGAGTAGAACAAAATCCAAGTCCAGGAGCACCTTAAAGATCAAGAAAATTTTCCAGGTATAGATTTATAAGCTTATGTTCAGATATATTTTGTTTGGTCTTTCAAGATGCTTCTGGATTCAAATTGTGTTCAACTAACATGGCTGTGTGTGTGTGTGTGTGTGTGTGAGAGAGAGAGAGAGAGAGAGAGAGAGAGGTGCTGTCAGGTCACAGCAAATGAGAAGCAGAGGTGGTTTGCAATTGCCTTTCTCTGCAGAGTCTTCCTTGGTGGTCTCCCTTCCAAAGTTCACATTCCAAATTATTTCAATACAAAATCAGCTCTAGAGAGTCAGCAGTAATAGTAAAAAGGTTATTGGGACTCAATCAGCTGCTTGTGGATCCCACATGCCCAAAGGCAACATTTGGCAACTATATTAGTTATCTCCAGGGAAGAGTCTGCAAGAAGGAAAGAGACACAAAGTTGTTCAGATCTTCCTGGTCAGGTTGGCAGAATTAAAGCGATATACTGAGGTTGGATGTCATTATAGAATGAGCAGTGCATGTTCAGTAGATCCTACTTTCCCTGTATGGCATGAACAGAGCCGTTGAGAGAATGGGACGTGATGGTATCTGCCCTCCAGGAGGGCTGAAGGCAGGGCGTGAAAGTGTGCCAGGGATCTAAGAAAATCTGCTGTTTGAAAGCATTTGGCATACTGCAGAGTAATTGGGAATTTCTGTATCTGTGGCCTGTGTTTGTTCAGTGTTGTGGCCCTCTATTTGCCATCTATGGAGATGATGGGGTTTTTTGGTAAGGAGGAGGACTTTTGTTTTTTGGTAGTTTATCACAAGCTGCTCCTCTTTACAATATGTTGTAAAGGAATGGAGTGCTCTCCTAAGGCCCACTTGTTAATAAGATAGGATGACAGTATTGTCTGCGTACAGTAAGGCAGGAATCATTTTATCAGCAAGCTTTGGAGAATGAAAGTTTGGATTTCTTAAGTGTTGCACCCAGGAATTAACATAGTAGTTAAAAAGTAGAGGGGCCAGGTTGCAGCCCTGCTTAACGTCTTTGTCAAGTGGGATCTTATTGGAGAGATGGCCTTGAGGACTGCATCTTACTTTTAGGAAGTGTTGTGTTTGTGTTTAGAATATGAAGCAGTAATAGCTTGAAAAGGGCTCTGGTATCCTAAAACTCCAATTCCTATTGGCTGATTAATAAAGACTCCCATTGGTCCTGAAGCCAATCTAGATACCCAATCGCTGAGCCCTGCTTGGATCCAATAGTATTGCTTGTATATAGTTACATTGTTGAAAGTTATGCGTTGGAACAATATAAATGAAAGTGCTGCTCTCACAGAGCTGTCTTTTGAGCTGAACAATGTCACTGAATAAAAGCCTGTTTGTTTGGATTCATCACCTCCTGCTCAATACTTAAAAGGAAGTTTCCTTTATAGAGTGAGCAAATAAGTGTATCAAGTCTTCGGTCTGTTAAGGAGTTCCCAATTTGCTCAGTCACAACATGCAACTAGAAGTAGGGTCTTGACAAGACAGTGACCATCTCCCAATCATTCTGGAGCTTAACATCTGCAACCTATCAGAACATACCTGTTCTGAGCTACAGAAGTTTAGTCTGGTCTGAGAATGTGGATCATCAATGCTAAAAATACCTTACCATAGACAAAGCATCTCAGCTCTGAAATGCTGTGATTTCAGCAAATGCCTGGCATAGATACAATGATTTCATCATACCAACATCTTATTCTTGGCTGGACACAAACCCCACTAAGGAAACCTTATGACCGCAATACCCATCCACTAAGGAAAAGCAAATCGAAACCCTGGTTTGATGTAGACTGCCATCTAGTAAAAAACAATCTAGTGGCCAAATTCCAAAAGTACAGGTTAAGTACTGCATCTAGAATTCCCCTAGGCCGATTCCGCTCAAGGGCTTTGCTTCCCTTTCCTCCCGGGTTAAATTGGTCCGAATCAGTCTGCGTGTTTCCGCATTACATGAATCTGACCCGGGTTGATGCCAGTTCTTCATTTCCGCATCTGTCCTTGCCCCAAATCTTGAGCCCCCGCCCGCCATTTTTAAAAAAAATGTAGGTGGAGTTTCGTTATAATGTCATGACGCAACAAGGTCATGATTGGCCAAGGGTTTTCATAATTCCCAGGAAAGTACATCATGCACCCGCCCCTTCCCCCCCCTTTTTTAATGTAGGTGGAGTTTCATTGTGATGAACCATCCCACAGAGCGGCAAGGATCCTCCACGCATGCACATGAAACAACTCTGATCACTTTCACCATTAGGAAATGCCCACAAAAAAAAAAATTGCACCAGGGTTGGAGGGGAATTGGAGGGTGGGAAAGGGATGGCAAATGGAGGGGGATCATGCAACACTACACATGCTCCCCCTGCAAAAAATGTGTCCACACCACCACTCCACCCGCAATACATTGGCCCCGAACAAAATAAACACACAACGATAGATCAATGCCACGTCGTGTTGTTGTAATGCAACATGGGGGGGGGGGGGACCAGTTCACGCTGTGCCTCAAAGCCATCAATACATATTTTTACAGTGGCGTGACTCAGGTGCAACTTTTGTGCAAACAATGCTACACAGAAATGTGGATACATCAACAATAAAACTACATTTAAAAAAAGACATTTAAATGCCAGTCAACAGTGGATCAATGTCGTGTCATTGTAGCACAACAAAGCGGGGAACAAAAAAAACCCTGTTTGCGCCAAGGCGGGAAAGGGGAGGGAAAGGGGAGAGAAAGAAGCAGAGTATTAAATTTGTTTTCCCGGATGATGCTCAGATGACTTAATCTGCTCCCCCCCAATACTCCCATGTGCCATCCTCTCTCCCCACTCCCGATCAGCTGTTCCTGAGCCCCCCCCCCGCCGCCGCCCCTTTTGGTGTATGGGGGTGGCAGGGATATTTTTAAACTGGAGGAGGAGGAGGGCAGGGGGGAGAGTGTTGTGATCCGGCTTGGCACCACTCGGTCTGGGCACTGGAGAGCAGAGCGGTGGACGGAGGCAGGCGGGCAAAGGACCCACGAGCACAAAGGGCTTGGAAGGATTGCAGCTGCAACAACAGTGGATCAATGTCATGTCATGTTGTTGTAACGCAATGAAGCGGCAAACAAAAAAAACCCCGCTCGCGCTAGGGCGGGAAAGGGGAGGGTAAGGGGAGAGAGGGTTGTTAAAGGGGTGGAGCAAGAAACCCTGATTTCGGAGTTCCCCACCTGAATGCCCCGACTTCACTCCTGTGGCAAAAAAAAAAACCTCAAAATCCCGGAAACGGAAGATCTGGGGAAAATGCTCGTTACATTCGGGCCAAATGCAGACCCGAAGCAACAGGTGGGGAACTGTTGCTTAGCCCTGGATTTTATTGGGGAGTGAAGCCGGGGCAACATCTAGTGCGGAATCGGCGCTAGAGTTCAAAATCCTAAAGCAGCGCTACAAAAATCTTCTAATGGAGAAAAAACAAAAAGGCACAAAACGACTTCTGGACCTGGATGGTCCAAGCTTCTGTTCATGTGATGTATGTGTGTGTATCTTTAAGTAGGTGGGTTTCCAACCTATTGTGATGTGTTTAACTTGTTACAATAGGAAGGGTTGGTTGACTCTTGGTCAGTGTGATGTTGTTCTCCATTCCTGGCATCTTGTACTACTAAATAAAGCTGTCCTATAAACAACAACTGGGTGTTGTTGTTTACCAAATGAGGCATATCACTGTAGAGCACTATGCCCAGCATGGCCACTGGTAATGGTTAATGAAGTTTAAAAAATAATAAATCAATTGAGATCCAGCAAGGCTCCTGAAGATATGGTATCTCCAAAGATGATAAAATCCAATAGTGACTGGTGGCCCCCAATGCTCGCTGCACTCTTTTACCCACATTAATCTGTTGGCCCTCAGCCAGACTGGGGCCTTGCAATTATTGTTCCAATATACAAGAAAGGAGAAAAATCAAACCCTGCCAACTACCAACCAAATAGTCTCCTTAGTGTCATTAGTACATTATATTCAAGATATTTATATTGGAAATTCCTTGATCGGTTAGAGCAAGATAACATACTGACGGATGTGCAAGAAAGCTTCAGTTGGCTGTTCCCCCATAGATCAGTGTCTGATCTTCTACCATCTTATGGAGAAGTACAGCATTAAGCCTAATAGAGCACTCTATGCTGTCTTTGTGGATTTCAAAGCAGCATTCAACAGCATCCCCAGGAATAAGCTCCCTTCTGAATACTGATGCTACTTGGTTTCCAAGATCTGACAAGGCTGGGCTATACCATGCCGCGTGAAACAATTTTCCTGCAGTGCCCTGCAATTATTGGTCCAGAAGTTCTACAGAATACACCAGGGGCATAGAGTTTTTTAAATTCCAGGGGGGCTCTTTAGCGTGCGTACTTTGTGCGCACGCTGGGGCGATGTTCTCCCCCCCAGGAAACCACCTCACCTCCTCGGGCCCTTCCGAGGCCCACCAGCCACTGCAGCCAGTGCCTCTCTCTCTCCCCCCCCCCACCCTGGCCACTCCTTCCCTCTCCCTCCCTCTTTTCCGGTGAAATGCCCAGCGTGGTGACGTCACCTGGAAGTGACGCCATCATGCTGGGCATGCTGCCAGGGCGATGCTCTGGCAATCACCCTGAAACTCTATGGTGCCACAGAGTTTCAGGGCGATTGCTAGAGCATCGCCTAGCAACGTGCCCAGTGTGATGGCATCACTTCCGGGTGATGCCACCACACTGGGCATTTCGCCCAGAAAAGAGAGAGGGAGAGGGAAGGGCAGAGGAGTGGCCAGGCTGGGGGGGAGAGGCACCGGCAGCAGAGGCTTCCGGGCCTTGGAAGGGCATGGGGAGGCATGGTGGTGGGCGCTATGTTTTCCCGGGGGTGGTTGAGCCCCCCCCAGAAAATTTTGGGGGTGGCTCGAGCCCTCAAGCCCCCCCATAGTCTACGCCTATGGAATATGCATACCTCTCTAAAAGCCTTCTCCCAGCCACATAGGAAGGAAAAATATGCCCACAGTCCAGTATTGCTACTGATCCACTTAAGCCAGTAGTAGACCACTGACTACACAGGAAAACAGCTGTAAACCCAGAAAAAGACAAAAAGCAGAAGCTGCTAAATAATGTGGATCAAGTTTGAATGACCTATGAATTCTGTGACATACCGAAGCACTTTTCTGAGGCAGTACCTTCCGAGCCATCCATGGCTAGAACAACCATAAAATTATGTCATTGGCAAGGTCATAGAACTTGTAAGGGGAAAGAGTAGGAGCCAGGATGGTGTAGCAGTTGGACTAGGAACAGGGATTATCCCAGGTTCCAGTCTACCATGAAGCTCCCTGAGTGATCTCAGGCCAATCATACTTTCTTGGCCCAGCCTCCTTCACAGGGTTGTTGTATAGATAAAACGGGGGAGTGGAAAATGGTGTAAGTTGCCTTGAACTCATTGGAGGAAGGACAGGATTAAAAATGTACTAAACAGTTTATTTATTGATATTTATATTTATATCCCACCTAACCAGCACAGCCGGCTCAAGGTGGCTAACAACAGTTAAAATCAACAACCATACATAAGTTAAAATGGAATCCATTAAGAGGAAATCTTGGTCATGTTGTGCCCTCATACCCAATAATCTATACAAAATATATGCACCATATATGTATCATATGGTGTGTGAGAAAAGCCCCCCCCCACACACAGACACAATTAGTTTTTACCAGCCCTCTAACCCCAATGATATTCCACTAAAAATGAAAAGTCCCCTTAACTGATAAATCCAGACCTAGGCAGTTAACTATACAACGGAGCACCACAGTAGTTATCAGTAGTATATAATACCTGTATGAGTCAAGGAATCTGTTTCCATGACAAAAATGCCTCAGATATCACCCATGGTAAGAGAATCACACCATATAAACAGCCAGTTACAAAAGTTAACAATAGTAAGAGAGACTTTTCATTACTTCAGATTATTACCAATTAAATAGAGTGCCGGCAGCATTTTACTGCATTTCAGGTCACATATAAACCTGCCTCTGTGCATCTGGAAATATTTACTCAGCCAGCAAAAAACAGAAATACCACAGGTACTACTCACTCACGCTAGTTATATTGGTTGTCTATAGGGAACCTTTTGACAAGGTTACATACATATATATATATATCACACAAATATATACACATACATACATATATACGGAGGGAGTTAGGAACATCCTGCTAGCTGGCCTAATACCATCTGGGGTGAATTTGTTTTCTCCTCTGCTTGCAGGTACTTAGACTTCACTGGGTGTGGCCAGAGGTGCAAACCTTCAGTGCAAGCTAGAAAGCCTCTTATCCCTTGCCTTGCAGCCTGCAGCCTCTGTTAGCCATCTCACTGAATCAAGACCTGCCCAAGATGTCTTTATGGTCTTTCTTTCTTTTGCTTAGTTAGTTACATGTTGCTTAGTTAGTTATGTTTTATGCTAGTATGGCTTTTTTTCATTTTTTGTGTGTGTTTGTGCACACATGCATGTGTGCTCCCATGCCTGGAAGTCATGGTGACCTCTGGTGACTCCCACTGGGGCAAGGAGGACTTTCAGAGGAGTGGCTTGATAGCCTGCCTCTGTGTCCTGGCCCTGGTATTCTTTGGAGGTCTCCCATCTAAATACGTGTCAGGGTCTGCTCTGCTTAGCTTCTGAGATCTGATGAGATCAGGCTTGCCTGGACTATCCAGGTCAGGGCTAAAGAGCTATTATGTTTTTTTGAAAATTTCTGTGAGCTGCACAGAAATGTACTAATAGATGGATCATGTGTAGAACAGCATTTTAAAAAGGACCTGTCTGTTGTTCCACTGAGTCCTGAGCTTTGCATACCAACATACTGAATGCTGGCACTTATTTAGCTGCGCTTAATTAATTTATATCCTACCTTGCTCCCCAAGTGGGACCCAAGTCAGCTTTCATTGTTCTTTGTGTAGTGTAGTGTTTAAGTGCGCGGACTCTAATCTGGGAGAACCGGGTTTGATTCCCCACTCCTCCACTTACACCTGGCTGGATGACCTTGGGCAAGCCATAGCTCTGTACCAGCTGTTCTCTCAAGGACAGCTTGGGAAAAAGCTCTCTCAGCCCCACCTACCTCACAGGGTGTCTGTTGTGGGGAGGGGAAGGGAAAGGAGTTTGTAAGCCGCTCTGAGACTCCAAGTGAGTGAAGGGCGGGGTATAAATCTAATCTCTTCTTCTTTGTTTTATCCTCACCACAACCCTGTGATGTAGGTTAGGCTGAGAGTGAGCACCTAGCCTGGGATAACCCAGCAAGCTTCCATGGCAGAGTGGGGACTTGAACCTGGGTCTCTCAGGTTCTAGTCCAACACTCTAGTCACTATACCACACTGGTTCTCCTCCCCTCTCCAGAAGAGTTCAGAGTAGCTTTCAATAAATCAATCTTTCAATTATAACAAAAAATAAACTATAGAAGCACCATAATCTTTACTTCCAAAAAGAATAGAACTACCTTAACACCAGCATGTCAGTCTTACTCTTTGCCGGCTCTCTTGTCTGCCTTCTACTACTGCAACCTCTTCCTTCACCTGAGAAAAATTAACAAATCTACCACAGTTGGGTCCACTCATGAGAGGACCATCTGTTTCCTCCAACCTAAGGCACAACAGAAGAAAGAAGCAGAGGACTTGGAAAGCCCTGACCTTCAAACCATGAGGTCTTCTCCTGTCTCTGGCAACTAACTATAGGTTTACTAAGAGATGGCAGTGGCAGCAACTTGCAAGTAGCAAGTGTGCAGACAAGCGGACAAGAAAGCAAGCCAACAGAACCATGTTCAGTCTTCCCAATTGCAAAACTTTATGTCTGTATTCACCCCTCTTTTATGTCTGTCTTCACTGATATTCTATGTACTTAAGCACTTATGTACTTACGACTATCAAGACTATCAAGTTCCATGTACTTAAGCATGAGCATAGATGGATTGGGAGTAAAGCTCATACTCATGTAAAAGCCTCTGGGCTTTCCATTTTTTATTGATATCACCAGAAATGCAGAAAAAGAATTAACCAGATTTTTTAGAAAATTAGCATGTGGGGGGGGGAGCATATCAATCTGTTCATCTCTCTCATTATATGTTTTGCAGAAATCACCAGCTGTAACATAGGGATGCAAAGTTGTAGCCCAAGAGAAGCTAGACCATTTAAAAAGAAGTCTCAGCACATTTTAGAGCATTTGTGTTGATAAAGCCATTCTTTTAGACAAAGTGTGAAATTCTTTTCATGGTCTTTAGTCCAAGTAATTTGAGCCATTCCACATATAGCCTATAGATGAACAGTTACTCTGAGCAACTCGGGAAAAAGTGAACTCTACACACACACCCATTCCTCATGATTAATTATGCAGACTAAGAGATTTTAGAGTTTCTCTTGTGGAACAGTTCAGTGGCATCATTCTGTGCTCTCAAAACTTAAGAAAATTTAGTTGTTTTCAAATATTTTTATTTCCTTATCCCATCTTTGAGCACTTCTTTCTTCCAAAAGATGTCTGAAACAGGCAGGTAGCTTTATCTTAAGATAGAAAAAGAGCAGGAGTTCTGTTCCTGACCGCGGTGGTACATATATGTGTTCTTTTCTGGAAAGAACCCATGCACCTATTATATAAATGTGAGATTATCACTACATGGTGAAGCCTTTAAAGAACTTGCAGGAACTGCAACTGATCCAAAACATTACAGGAGGGATGTCAATGGGGAAAATGCCACCACAGTCATGAATGTTGCTGTTGGAATATACAAGATCTATAGTGCACCTACTTGAAGTTAGCATAGCTAGATTAGAGTCATCCCACAATTTCAAATTATGTCCTTCCTGTCTCCTGATTGGCTCTTTGGAGACTTCCTGCTCCAGATGAGCCATTCCCCTTCGTTCCTGTTTCTCGCAGCAGTTAATCAGTTAAGCCTTTCTTTGTCTCCTCTGTTCTATCAGAGTTTATGTCTTCTTTAATAAACTGAGTTGTTTTCTTTATACAGTTGGTGCTCCATTTTTCTGCATATTTAAATGCTGCCAACAGTTGCCAACCAGTTTGTTTCTTGGCACAATCTAAAGTGCTCTAGAAAACCCTAAATGGTCTATACAAAAGTTCTCCAACCCATTCACTAAGATTTAAAAGTTCTTCTCCAAGTATCCCCACAAGTAACAATGAAGCAGTAAGTGACCACAGAAAGGACTTTTCCATGGTGATCCCATATTTCTGAAACATTGTTCCCCCCCAAAAATCCACCTGATACCTTAATTATTGGCATTTAAGAATCAAGAAGACAAAAAGAGGAGACTGGATTTACTGAGACTTCACTCAGAGTCTCAGAGCAGCTTACAACTCCTTTCCCTTCCCCTCCCCACAACAGACACCCTGTGAGGTAGGTGGGGCTGAGAGAGCTCCTTCAGGAATTGCTCTTGAGAGAACAGCTCTGAAAGAACTTGTGACTGGCCCAAGGTCACACCAACAGCTGCATGTGGAGGAGTGGGGAAACCAGGTTCTCCCAGATTAGAGTCTGCGCTCTTAACCACTACACCAAACGGGTGCTCCGTCAAAATGTCTTCTGATTTCACTCTGCTTTCAGTTTAGTTTCTTCTGGCTTTGGGATCATTTTGTTGTTTCCTGTGATCTATCAGGCATTAGTCTGATGTTCTGTGGACAGCCCCGAAAACATTTTTAATGTTTTACTTGTTTAACTGAAATGATCTCCGAGATTTTTATGATGATGGTAAACCCCTGTGAACAATTTGAAAAAGAATGGTATAAATACCTTAATGAACAGTAGAGATCACATTACTTGAGGTACTACGAGGAAGATCCAGAATATTCCACAGAAAGAGGCCTACTATCACTTGCTTATTCCACTGATCCTTTTGCATAAGGCAAGGGCTCCTATTTATACTTAATTTATACTTAATTTACTTTATACTTAATTTACTTCACTGGCTTCTATCCAGAACCCTGAACATGGATAAAATTTCTGCTTCAAGACAACTGTACAAACTCAAGAGTATTAGACCCTGCCGTAAACCTGCTGATGGAACAAATGTACATCTGTGAAAAAGGACTACCTCCCCTCCCACCTACAACTGCAGCCCCAATTTATCACTGAAATGTTACTCCTGAAGAGACAGGGGACCCTTTTGAACAGCATGGGTGGAGAGTTGGAGGTCTGCAGCAGGAATTCCGTTAAAATCCCTGCCCTTCCTTTAGCAATTTTTTCTGCAGGATCCAACCAAATGAATCCTGTCAAAAGTCAACAGTAGAAAGGCCACCACCTTCATAAGCAGTGTCCAATTAGGTTAGATATACAGATGTGAAGTTCCAAACCAAAACAGTGCCTGAAACTCACTGCTTAGTTTAGTATTAGAAATACCTGATCCAAAACTAAACAGGGGCAGAAGTAAGGAGCAGATTCCAGCAAGATCAAGTGGGAAAGCTGATAAAAACCCAACCAACTGTGGCTGCAGTTTATTCCCTATGATTAGTACCTGATTACTGAAGCTACCTTTCCACATAGGTGAGCTAGTACATACTAATTTCCCTCCTGACCTGCAGAATGAGAAAACAGGTGTTAGCATCATCAGTGATGGACAGTGTGTATTGGGGGGGCGGGGCACTTTTAGTTACAGTGACCAGAGGCAACCAAAAAAATGAAGAAACAAATGCTATTCCATAGAGCACAAAAACTAATCTATCTCAGTCTTGCTCACTTGGCTATCACATCAGTACAGACTGCACAATCATATTGTTCCATGTTATTAGTAGTGGAATCCACTACTTTTAAGTCAGGAAATGGCTGGTTCTAAGTCTGTTGGAAATCTAACCATGGTAGTGATCCTGTGGTGATGACTTCTGCATTTGTTGTGAAATGCCCCTTAGTTCAAAAAAAAGAGAAGCAGACAGCACCATGGGCAAATTGACAGCTTCTTGTTAGCCTCCTGATGAATACTAAGGAAGTGCCTCGTTTGGGAAAGGAAAGTGTTGTCTGGTTACTCAATCAGTATCTGCTTTTGAGCATCCCAGAACTTTCCTAAACTCTATCTTCATCTCTCTCATGACACACAAACTACCCAACTGTATTCTGTATGGGTAACTGAAGTAAAAAAAAATGCTGTTGATTTGTAAATCATTATAAGCCAAACAGAGGAATCGATTTTCTTGCCAGGGGAGCGATATCACTTCTGCTTACAGTACCTGTTCTTTGACCCTCCTGGGCACATCTTGAATCTGTAATGAGAATGATCAATGTATAAACAGGCCTGCCCTCTTTTTGCACAAGATGGGGAGCAGCACAGCCCATCCCCACTGATGCAGGATAACAGATGCTTCCTCTCATGCGCCTCTGCTGGCTCAGAAGTGGACTGCAGAAAGTTTCTCTACAGCCATTGGAGTTGGGTGGCAGTGACACGAGTGAGGAGAGAATTAGGGTTGTCAGACGGCCGCTAGGAGCAGGGGCTGCCCTACCAGTGATCAGCAGAGCAGCAAGGGGAAAAATGGGGAAATGGTGTCATGCATAACCCCAACATCATTTCCAGTTGGAACCTGGAAGTTATGTCACCACAAGTTTCTTCCTCTATGGTAGAAACCATAGAGTTTTGGGGCAATCCTAGAGTGTCACACAATGCAGTGCCATCACTTCCAGTTAGACAGGTGGAAGTGATAGTGCAGCATAGCACAACATTGTTTTACCAGGTCTCCAACCCCATCAGTCTCACACCAATTGCCAGCACTGGGCTGGCAAACCTATGCACACTTCCACCCCACTTGTGCTGCTTGGAACCAGGGAAGTGGGAGACTGAGGCGTGGGGACATGGGGGGGTGCATTGGCTGATGACATGACACCCCCTTCTGGGAAAACCTGGATATGGCATAACACTTCTTTAGGGATGGCTAAAACTCTATGATAAAACCACACTTTCCAGCGATGCCTAGAAAGGACTGACATCAGTTCCATGGAAAACTGAGAAATGACATCAGTCCTTTCTAAGAATTGCCAAAAATTCTATGGTTTTACCATAGTTCAGCCTGGTTTAAAATTTATTTTTCTCTTGACACTGCTCTGTAATCTAGGAATGGGGAAGGGTTGCCAGGTGCATAAGGTTGCCAGGTAAGGCCGACAAGCAGGATGGGAACTTACCAGGAAGCTTTGGGACAAGCGAGAGATGCTCCAGGAAAGGAAACTTAGAAACGATTCCTGGATGAGCTGCCATCACATCCAAAGAGACTGCATTCCTTTAAAATGCTTTCCCTCCATTGGAAATAATGGAGGATGGAAGCACCTTATTTTGGGGCTCATATAATTGGACTCCCAGGTCCAATCTTTTTGAACTTGGGGGGGGGGGGGGTTTGAGGAGAGGCACTAGCAGCTATGCTAAAAATTTCATGCCTCTAACTCAAAAAATAGCTCTCCCAGCGCCTCAGATAACCATGGATTGATCCTCCGTTATACCCTACGGGGACCAGTCTCCATAGGGTATAATAGAGCAGCCAGCCACTATTTCCCCCCACACACATTTTCTGATAGCTCTAAAGTGGAGGGAGGGGCTCCAAACCAGAGGATCTCCTGCCCCCAACTGGGGTTTGGCAACCCTATCTGTGCATGGGTGTCAAATTACCATGCAATATACGTTCCTCAGTTTTATAAGCACAGGAATACTCTCTATTGACAGTATTGTGCCAAAGTGTTGCATTTTCAGCTGTCTATCACTAGATCACATGGTTATGATGCTGGGTAGTCCCTGGGCACATGAAATTAGTGGTGCATTTCTTCAGATTCAGGCCAATGTTAATTAAGGCAAAGCCGCAGCACGCTCCCACCCTTTGTCGTGTCGAGGGCAAATTCTTTTGGAGTTTATTAGAATGAGTCAACTTGTTATTGGGAATTTTAAAATAAACATTAAAAATCTTATAAATATTAAAAAAGGCCTTTCAATTATTTTGCGGTTAAAGAGCCTATTGAAAAAAGAATTAACCAAACAGGGAGGAATTGCTGACAGAAGCAAGGCAGAAGAAATTACTAGGCCCAAAGTACACAGGGCACTAATAAAAAGTATCTTTAGGAATGGAAATGTGGAACTGATACGCAGCTGGCAAAATCCTGAAAGCCTATAAAAAACCTGGGAGGTAGTGCACATTTGTAGCTTAAAGAAGGATTAATGCTGCTCCAAAGGTAGTATATTGGAGTTTAAAATTAATAGTCAGCTAATCAAAGGAGATTGCCAACAGTAGCCATAGTGAAAGGAAAGAAGTCTCCCTTTAGGCATAAGTAACTTTGGTGTTTAATAAGTAACTCCAAATACAAGGCTGATGTTTCAAAGCTAGCTCATGTCACATAGGAAGCACATATTATGTGAAGGGTCAAAAGAAAATGAATCAAAGCCACTCTTTTATTGTATGCAAGTGGATGGTGACATCAGATAGCCTTGACAAAGTTTAGGACCATTACAAGTCAGTAAAGTTTACCTGAAGACAAATTCATCACTCTGCCTATGGGGCTGCTTAAGTAACAACTACAGCAACGCAGCACATGTAAGGCTGAGCAATGAAGACAGTAGTTCCACTACAGCCATATATCTCTTCCAAACTCTGGGTTTAAATAAACAACTCAGGGCAGTCATCAACAGAGGAAGAGAGTAAGCAGAGGAACACTTGAGTTGTTACAGAAAGTATCCGAGTAGTGTAGTCACAATATCAAATAGCTTTCAAGAATTACTTGTCTGGAACAGTTTTCCCATGCAGTTGGGGACTTGTCTTTTAATGGAAGAAAATAAATCAGGGAAGCAAAATCCTTGTGGACAGTAGCTCGCCAGCCTCTGAAATCTTTCATTTCCATTTCTAAATATTTGTCTTTCCCCCATCCTATTGCATAATATATTTTATGTGTGAAAATATGGGATACCTGTGGGTTTCCCCATACGTCTTTTGGGTCAAAAATCCTACATGCCAAATAGTTCCCAGCACACTCAAACCTTTCCACATTTTAGAAGCTTAATATATTATTAGCTCCAGACATTCTTTGTTTTATATTACAACAACTGTGGCTATTCTTGAAGCTCGATTGCCCTTTCCATTACAAATCCCACATTTGGGTGTGTTTGAGGGGGAGGATTTCTGCTCTTCAAGCCAAGAAGGGAAAATATTTCAAACAAAATTATGTGAGAAAAAATCTCTCCACATTGTGTAACCAAGAATACAATAGGACTTTCCCTCTAATTATGTACTTATCAACAGCATACCCTTCCACTTTCCATTATGTGAATGAGAATAACTGGATTCCATTTCATGACCTCCAAGGATGGAGTCCAGCAACACTGACCACAAGATGGGTAGTTTTACCACATGATGGTTCATTAGTTTGTAATGTCAGCCATGTGAGGAATTGTTAGGTCACTATCCTATTATCCTCTTTGACAAAAGATGGTGTCATTTTTAGATATATAGGAAGATTTGCTTGGATTACCATGTGTTCATTTGGGCATCTATCATGTTTCCACATGATGAGACTCATCAATAATAATATTAATCATTCTCCCTGCACAGAGAGAAGTTGATATAGAATATGTATTATTTCCCCTTTCTTATGTTAGTCTGTCGAACTGGAGAGTGGCTCCAAATGTCTTGATGCCAGTGAGAAGGATTAGAGGACAAAACCCTTGAAAACATTCCCAAACGAGACCAGATGTATTTTTATTAATTAATTAATTTATTTATTTATACTCTGCTTTTCCCCCCCAACAGGTACCCAAAGTGGCTTACAACTTTGTTCTCCCTTTCTTCATTTTATCCTCACAACAGTTCTATATGGTAGGATAGGTTGAGAAAGAGTGAGTGGCCCACTAGATCACCCAGCAAGCTTCCACGGCAGAGTAGGGATCAGGAGCTCAGTTTCCCAGATCCTAGGATGACAACTCGAATAATTACACCATCTCTTTTCACTATCCCTTCACAATAACAATACCACACTGTTAGGAAAGAGTATGTATACCCTTAGCCAAGTCTTTCTCCTGCCTCGTTCAACTGCCAAAGCCTCAGCTGGGAAGTCCTTCCACTGAATATTCTCTTTACCCTATGGCTGCATCCCAAATTTACAATATGTGAGCGTATTTTGATCACAGAACAATTTCAAGCATTTCTAACCTTGTACATCCTCTGTAAAATGACATGCCTGTGTAGCCTCACCAAAATGAATCTCCATCTATCATTTCTTTTTCATCCTGTAGAAAAAAAAGTGACTGAGAGTGGACATGACAGGGTAGAGAATTTTGCAAGGGGGTAGAGAAAGTGGATGGAGTTTTATCTCCCTCTCCCCTAATAGGAGAAACTGGAGGCACCCAAAGAAGTTAATAGGCAATAGGTTCAGGACACACAAAAAGAAACACTTATGTACTAGGCAAGTAATTAAACTGTGGAATTCACTGCTGGTGAATACGATGATGGCCACAAGCACAGATGGCTTTAAGAAGGAATTAGAGAGATTCATGGAGGAGAGGTTCATCAATGGCTACTAGCCAGACCCATAGCCACAGTGGGGCATTTGGGGGTGGTGCCACACCACCACTGACCCCTGCCCCACCCCAGGAGGATGCCAGACCACCCCACACCAGTGCACCTTGCCCCACAGTGGCAGGGAGGCTGGGGAAGGAAAGGTTTAACAGCTGACTGGAGGGGAGTGAAACTGGCCAAAAGGGACAGGGCAGCTTCTCTTTCCTTCCTCAGCCTCCCCACGGCCATGGAGGGGAGCTGTGGAAGGAGAGAGAGAGAAGGTATGCCTTCTCTCTCTCTCTCTTTCCTTCACTACCTGCGCTAATCTAATTAAGTTTCCCACTCCCCTGCCACAGCACCCCAGTCCCTGCCCCACCAGCCAAAAAGTTTCTGGTTACAGGGCTGCTACTAGCCATGTTGAGTAATGGGAATCTCCTTATACAGAGGCAGCAAATCTCTAACTGACAAAGGCTAGGAAGCACCATGTCTCATGTTGTGAGAAGTCGTCTTGTTCATTCACCAAGTCTAGAAAGAAAAATGAATATAGCAGGATGTTTCAGCGGCTGGCCCACAACTGTGATGCTTTCTTTCCCTTCATTTTCCAGTGGGAAACGATATGAGACCTTTCCT
This sequence comes from Lepidodactylus listeri, assembly GCA_029233225.1. Classification (NCBI taxonomy): domain Eukaryota; kingdom Metazoa; phylum Chordata; class Lepidosauria; order Squamata; family Gekkonidae; genus Lepidodactylus; species Lepidodactylus listeri. The sequence continues at coordinate 50,443,884 of JARCFY010000001.1, read as the reverse complement.
ATTTAGGCGGGGTGACAGTAGCCACAATTACCTTTTAAATTAAGAGGTACTCTGTGTATTACATTGTCTATTTATTGTACAATTTGAGTTCATGTGTTCATTCCAAGTTTTATTGCTGAGTTGGATTAGAGCTCTGTGCAGAGAAATGAACAAATTACAACTTCTAGATGGATACTGTATTAGACCAATGATCCCTGAAGGATGGTTGCTGCCTCATTTCCTGACAAGGTGACCAAAACTCAACAGTTATTCCCAGTTTGGAGAGGCATGGATTGGATGGCTATTAGCCTCTGCTTGGCAGAAAATATTTTTAGAAAGAGGATCTGTGTCAGGAAAAAAGACGGGAAACTCAAGCTAATCATATGCAATGCAGAAAGCCTGTGTAGAAGAAACTCGAAGCTGATCTCAAAAACTGGTGGTGGTGGAAAATGTCATCAAATCTAGGGTTGGCAGGTCTTACTGGGCTTCCAGTGGGGGGCTCCCAGGTCTGTCCCTGGATATTCTGGAGTGTGCATGAAGCATATGCGCCACATGATGATGTCACCCAAAAGTTTTGGCCAAAATGCTAGAGCATTGCCACATTGGGTACCCAGAGTGATGATGTCATTTCCAACAACATCAACATGGGGTGGCTGTTTGGGGGAGGCGTTTTCAAGGCAAGAGATGAGCATTGGATTGCTATTGCCTTCCTCTACATAGCAAACTCTTGTCTTTTTTAGTGGTTTCCCAAGTACTAACTGTGGCCAACCCTGCTTAGCTTCTGATGAGAATGACCGGAACAGAAACTGTGAATAGCGGACACTAAGGATGACAATATGTTTCTATATATTAAATAAAATGTAATGATAATTATATGCAACAGTGCTCAATAGGTAATAATGAAGTGCAAAATTGCAATGGATTCAAAATTACAATGAAGTTCTACAATGAAATTCTCAACAAAGATTCCGGATATGAACTTTGTTTCGACTGTCGTCTTTAGAGATGCCTGTATTTTATGTGTTATGTGAATATTCATCAATTATCACTGGCACAGTTTTATTATTCTATAGAAAACTCATAGTTTGTATTTGTCAGCCATCTGGAGTCTTTGGAGAAAGACACAGTATAAATTCACTGATTCATTAGTTAATGAATAAAAATAGAGAGTTCTTAACAGGTAATGTGCACCGTGAAAGTATACTGAGCAAGCCCCACTAGTCTACTGCTAGGTCCATTTACATCTGGTTCCGTGTGGATTGTTCCCAAAGCACATCATACAATTTACATTAACTTAATAAAATTTGTTTGAAAGAAGTATGTAACAATTAATAGAATTTGCTAACATTTTTGTTCCAGTTTACTAACATGTTACAACATTAAAATCTGAAAAAGCTGGACATGGGCACACTTTTGAGTATATAAAGAATTTCCGACAGAGTCAGATGCTCTGAAAAACATCTGTGGTTAAAAGATAAATGACCTGAGAATCCTATTATGGGCAGACAAGAAGAACTATTTCAAAAGGGCCGGAGGACATACTGAGTCTGAAAAGCATTTGGCACAATCAGGAGGCACATAACATGACATTAGAGCACTTTCATTAGTAATTATTTGAAAAAGCACTGTAATTTTTACCACCATTACTGTGTATCGGCAAGCACTTAAGATCTCCTTTAATCAATCGGACTACTCACAGGACAGGAACTTTCCTGGTACACAAAGATGAGTCCTTAAAATCGACAACAATCAGTTATTAAGCAGCAGTGATTCACCCCAGGGTCACTGTAGGCCTTGAAAGCTATAGGTTGGGGCATGTTTATTTCACAACTGTACATAAGTGCAAGAAAGCATAGAACATGCTTATTTAGTAAAGAATTTAGCATACTGACGATTTGCATTTTCAGTGTTTTAAAAGCATCCATAGTGCTGTGAAAATCCATGAAATATATGTAAATAATGCCTGGTCTGATCTTGAAAGATGGGGATGGGGGGCAGAATAAACAGGATGTTCAGGGATTAGAGAGTAAGGCTTGCAATAGCAACGGTGTGGTTGATTTCAAAGTTCGTTTCTTGCAAAATGGATGGGGGGATTGTGTGTCTGACTGCTCTCTACCATTACTTCCAGGAACAAAATTATGCAGAAGTTTGAAGGTTTGGGGGGGAGTTAAGTGCACAAGTTACAGGAGTTACTTTCAAATCTGTTCACACATCTAGGGTTGCCAGTCACCAGGTGGCGGTGGCTGGAGGTCTCCTGGAATTACAACTGGTCTCCAGGTTACAAAGATCAGTTCCTCTGGAGAAAATGGCTGCTTTGGAAGGTGGACTCTATGGCATTATACCCCACCGAGGTCCTTCCCCTCCCTAAACCTCACTCTCCCAGGCTCCACCCCAAAATCTCCAGGTATTTTCCAATGTAGAGTTGGCAAACCTACATTAAACTAAGAGATAATGAACTTGGAGTGGGGGGGGAGAACAGAAATGTGTTACCTGATTCTGGCCTGTTCTGTTCCTAATACACCAAGGGCCCTATCTGTGAACCAACTGCAGCTGTAATCCTAATGATACTTTCGTGATAGTAAGCCCCTCTGAATAAAATGGGGCTTACTTCTGCATAGATGTGCTTGGGATTTTTTCATGTCTGTAGGATCTCTGCGCATGATCTGGGAGCTTACACTTTCCATAGTCCTCAATGGCACAAAAGCTGAGCACATATAAATCTGTACGTATGTAGGCTCTATTCGCAAATTATAATGAACACTCTAAAGGCTCCTTCCCTCCCTTACCCCATCCTTGTTCAGACTTTGTGCTCTCACAGGGCTAATTACAGAAGGTTTGTTTCTTCCGCTGCTGCAGAAGACAGCAATTGCAACACAAGGAAACAAAGAGAACACCCTTCAAAATTCGCCCTTTGTATGCTGTGAAGTGTCAGCATATATTTGTTTTTAGCACAAATCTGATTAGATCTGAAGCAGTGTTGTGTTAAGTTTTGCTTTGTTTTTTATGTTGCAATGCACAGGTGCACTTTTCCCAGGATCCCAATTTCTCAGGGCTGCTAAAGCATATACTCATGGAACGTCAAAATATGTTTTACTATCTCCATGGATACTAGGGAAATGCAGAGCAGCATCCTCTCTTTACTCATTGGGTTTTGTTCCTCCATAAAAATTTATGGGCAATCGTTGGAGCAAAAACTCGGGAGTAAAGGCAGAAGTGAATCCTAATCTTCTGCTTATCCCTTATTATCACCCATTACTAATACGAATGATCACTGTGCTGTATATTGGAGATTTCCATAGAAATGTCACAAATTGAATTGAGCTAAACTGGTTAGTCTTTAAGGTACCAGAAGTCTCCTGGTTGCTTTGCTGTAAAAGACACAAGTGGCTATCTCTTCTTTGTGCCATGGCTTGAAAAGGGCATAATGTTCCATGGAGCTCTGTAGAGTAGCAGGCCCAGCTCTAGTGCCGAAGTGTCTAGAACAAAGAAATAAAAAGGCAAGTTTAGCAGATCCGCAAAGAGAGAGTACTTGGCATTTTATACAAAGTTCTATCAAGAAAGAGGAGGAGGAAGAGGAGATGGAGATTGGATTTATACTTCGCCCTTCACTCCGAGTTTCAGAGCTGCTTACAATCTCCTTTTCTTTCCCCTCCCAACAACAGACACCCTGTGAGGTAGGTGGGGTTGAGAGAGCTCTTTCAAGAACAGCTCTGACAGAACTATGGCTTGCTCAAGGTCATCCAGCAGCTGCAAGTGGAGGAGTGGGGAATCAAACCTAGTTCTCCCAGATTACAGTCCACACACTTAACCACTACACCAAACTGACTAAGTGAAAAGGATTAAAATAGTAAGGAGGGCAAACAGTTAAAAATACCTCTAGCTACCAACATTTTGTAACTTCTCAGTGTTGTAGCTGCTCAAACTACTTAAACATAAAGGTTTCCCTTGCTTGAAAGCTACTCGAATCTTACTCTAGGGGGCAGTGCTTATCTCCGTTTCCAAGCTGAAGAGCCAGCGCTGTCCAAAGACTTTTTCCATGATCATGTGGCCAGCACGACTAAACACCGAGGTGCATGGAACACTGTTACCTTCCCACCAATGTGGTACCTGTTTATCTACTTGCAATTTCTTGCTTTCAAACTGCTAGGTTAGCAGGAGCTGGGGCCAGAGACAGGCGCTCACTCCGTCATGCAGCACTAGGGTCTTGAACTGCCAAACTACCGACCTTCCAGTCTGCAACTCAGTGTCTTAACCTCTGAGCCACCATAGCCCCTTCAAACTACTTAGGTGTAGCTAATTTTAGTTCCAATTTTAGTTCTGTTACTATTTCCAGGTCTAGTTCTAATTTTGGTTCTGTTGTTAACTGTTCAAACTATTCAGGTGTAGCTAATTTTAATTCTAATTTTAGTTCTGCTATAATTTTCAGGTTTAGTTCTAATTTTAGTTCAGTTGTAACTGGTCATACTACTCAGGTGTAGCTAATTTCAGTTAAACAGGCTCAGGAGTTCTTGGTTAGTTTTTCTGCAGTATGGGAAGGGTTAAACACAGGGTCAAACAAAGGATAAGGTTTAAAACTGAGGTCACAGGGCTAGATTAAGCTCTAGCATCACTTTTAAACTTTATTACAGCTAGAGATTAAAGTACTAGTACCAGGGGCTAGGAATAGTGAGTTCACAGATAAATCTAAACCTTAGGCAGATTTTTGTAATAAAAAACAAAAACAAAAAAACCTGCAGGTGAGCTTTAAATACACCTAGGGTTTAAATAGCAGGGGGTCCAATTTTAAACTAAATTTTAAATTTTAAATTAGTTCTCTCTGGTTGATTGACAATAGGTATTGCTGAAAGGGAGCTGTGTGAGGTAGGAGACCCAGCTCCAGTGCCAAAGTGTCAGAAACAAGGGAATAAACAGGCAAGTTTAGCAGACATGCGAGTTCAGCAGCACGATGATGAAACCAGGGCACTAGTCTCTCCACACCCCTAAAAGGGTAAATGCACTTTCCACAAACAGATCTACATAAATAGGAAATTTATAAAGGGGGGGGGGAAGCAATTATGAAGGTAGAATGCCAGCAGGTGGTTGGAGGCTATCCAGCGTATTGCACTGAGTGCAACTTGTATGACTATCTGCCAGTTGGACAGAAGTCATGTGTGTGTGCTTGGTGCAAGAAGCTCCTGGTTCTCAAGGAACAAGTTCACGCCCTTGAGGCCAAGGTGGCTGACCTGGAGAAGCAGAGACAGCCAGGCACACAGATAAGACTCTCAGGAACTTGTTAGATGTGTCCCACTCTGAGAATGGTAACCCTGCTACTGTTAGGGAGTGTGAGGGTCAAAAGGAAATGGCACCGTGCTGAAGAAAGGGGGACTGTTCCCTCAGACTGTCCCCCTTCTACAGTTGGTGAGCAGGTATCCTCTCACACCAAGGCACAATTCCAGGACAGGGAGGCGGGGGCTCTTAGTAGTTGTTGATTAAATCCTTAGGCATATAGATAGATGGGTTGTGAACCTGCATACTGACCGCATGGTAGAAAGGTACTGCCTGGTGCAAAGGTAGTGGATATGACCTGTGGTCTAGATAGGCTGGTAGACAGTGCTGGGGAGGAGCCAGTGGTCATTGTACATGTTGGTACCAATGATGTGGGGCGATGTAGACTATGTAGTTGTGTGGTCCTGGAGGAAAAATTTAGGCTGCTAGGTAGGAGATTTAAGGCCAGGCCCTCCAGGGTTGCCTTCTTACAAGTGCTGCCTGTTCCACGCACAGGGCCACAGAGACAGGAACAGATCAGGAGTCTCAATGCGTGGAAGAGACGATGGTGTAGGGAGGAAGGGTTCAAATTTGTTAGGCACTGGGATGCTTGTTGGAACAAGAGGGAACTGTACAAAAGAGACGGTCTCCACTTGTCCCGAGAAGGAACCAGGCTGCTGGAGCTTAAAATCAAAAAGGTGGCAGAGCAGTTTTTAAACTAAATCTTGGGGGAAAGCCAACAGGAGATTAAATGTCTCTGGTTCGGGATGGCTTATCTCTAAGAGATGAAGGGGTAGCTGTTTCTGTTCCAGAGGGAAATAGAGTAGGACTGGCCACTGAGAGAGTAACAAACAATATCGACTGCTTGAGAAGCTCTAGAGGCCACAGGAGGAAGGTTGCAGGCCTAATGTGTCTGGGGAATTATAGATGTTTATATGCAAATGCTAAAAGTAAACTCAGCTGTCATGAGATAAGAGGATGAGTCCTCTTGTGGATTAAAAACTGGTTAATTAACAGGAAGCAGAGAATGAGTATAAAAGGATAGTTTTCACAGTGGAAGGTCGTGAGCAGTGGGGTACCACAGAGCTTGGTGCTAGGTCTGGTGCTTCTAAACTGGTTCATTAATGATTTGGAGTTGGGAGTAAGCAATGAAGTGGGTAAATCTGCAGATGACACTAAGTTGTTCAAGGCGGTGAGAGCCAGGGAGGGCTGTGAGGCACTCCAAAGTGATCTGTCGAGGCTGGGCAAGTGGGCATCAATGTGGCGGATGAGGTTCAACGTGGGCAAGTGCAAAGTAATGCCAAAAATCTTAACTATAAATATACATTGATAGATTCCGAACTGGTGGTAACTGACCAGGAGAGCAATCTTGGAGTTGTAGTAGATAACTCACTGAGGATATCGACTCAGTGTGCAACTTCAATAAAAAAGGCAAATGCTATGCTGGAGATTATTAGGAAGGGGATTGAAAACCAACCAGTATCATAATGTCCCTGTATAAATCTATGGTGAGGCCTCATTTGGAATACTGTGTACAGTTCTGGTCACCAATACTGCAAAAATGTTATAGCATTGGAAAAGGTGCACAAAAAGGGCAATTAAAATGATTAAGAGGATGGAACACCTTCCCTATGAAGAAAGGCTACAGAGGGCTGTTAGCATGGAGAAACAATTGAGGGGTAACATGACAGAGGTTTACAAAATTATGCACGGGACAGAGAAGGTAGAGAGAAATACTTTTCTCCCTTTCTCATAATACAAGAACTCGTGGGCATTCACTGAAATTAATGAGCAGTAGGCTTAGAACAGAAAGAAGGAAGTACTTCTTCACCCAAAGAGTAATTAACATGCAGAATTCAATGCCACAGGAAATGGTGGTGGTTATAAGCATAGACAGCTTCAAGAGGGGATTGGATAAACATATGGAGCAGAGGTCCAACAGTGGCTATTAGCCACATGGTATAGGTGGAACACTATGTCTGGGGCTGTGATGCTCTGTATTCTTAGTGCATGGGGGGCAAAAATAGGAGGGCTTCTGGCAGACCTCCTGATGACACCTGGGTTTTGGCCACTGTGTGTCAGAGTGTTGGACTGGATGGGCCATTGGCCCAATCCAACCCAGCTTCCCTTATGTTCTTATGCCTCTTTCCTACTGTTGCTTCTGGTCAAACAGGCTTTTGAAACAATTCTAAAACCTTGCAAAGATGACAGGGGTGTACATATTATAAGCAGATGTTTCCCCTTTCAAACCATGGTCAACTTTCTGAACATGCTACCATCTGTTTCCATCCTTAAATCTAATTCTCTTTAACATATTTTTTTTAAAGCATCCCACTCAGACACATTTTTTTTCTGAGTACTTGTTAAATGCAGCCATAGAACACAAGACTTTGCAAAAACTACAAGTCCAATCCCCTGCTGTTTAATCAATGGGAATGCTCCCTGCTCCAGCTGAGACCTGCATTAGTTTCAAATTGCAAGAGCCAGAAAGAAAAAAAAAATGGTACACCCTTATCACAACATATACAATTTGCCTCTGTTGAGCCTCCCTCTGGGGTTTAGACTATAGCTTTCTGTCTGCATTTCAGTACCTGTTTTTCATTTTGTTTTCCTCACCATCCTATCAGCAAGGAAATAAATATTTTCTATTAAAATGTACACGGTAGTAAAACTCTTTATAATGTAACTGCAAATGGGCTGAAAAACAAAACAAACAACCGTTACCTAACATGCATTTTGTGTAATTATGAGAACTGTCCTCAGATTCATTGCTCATATTATGTAAACTTATCTTTCCTTTCCAACTTCACAATAGGTACCTATGCCTCACTAGCACGACAGTAGAAAACAAAGCATTTCATGAGTGGGTGTATGGCAGAAAGCAGCTCTGGGGAGCACCAGTGGAGAACCTGAAACTCAGCACAGCAGCCATAGTTTTACAGGAAGTGTTGTACATTGTTTGTCTTCAGTCTGCTGTGGTATCATTTCATGAATTTTCAAGTAGCAAATACTATATCAATTGTTCTGTAAGCGATCATTTGTGCTGTGTAAATGATAAAAAGTAGTGGAGGGGAGGGACTAATGAATAATTAACACATTTCTGTCTCAGCTCACACCAAAAAAACCCTTTGACCAAAGGTATGTTTGCTCCTTCATGGAGTTAGCATCAGACACACCACCAGTCATTTCTCTTAGTATTCTTCAGCTTGGCTTCTGTTTTGATATACAACAGACACTTGTAATTCATGGACTCATGACTCGTGATTCCATTTATTTGCAGTCCACAGCCCAGCCACATGATATGGCTCCTCCTAAGCACATGACCCCTCTCCGTCTGTTGGAAGGGGAATGAGCATGCTGGCCCTGCACCCTGCCTCCACACTGTCACCAGCTTCTCAGAACTATGTCTGCATGGGTAGGGTATTCACATTACACCAGTTGCACGGCATCCACCTCATCTGCTTGGCCAGGCCGTTTGCACAGTGGTGCCCATTTGCAGCACTGTGACTTGTCCAGGCCAGGTAAGCAACGTGGTCATTGCTATGAAACTTGGCAATGCTGCTGCCAACCCGGGCACCGCTCATGATTCACTTTAGTCAAGCCGCAGTCCATGAGGAGGTGAGGTCCTTTCCAGACCCTGGAGGCAACTGATCCCTTGCTTCCATGAATTTTGCCATTCACAGTGGTCCCAAGAACAGAACACCTGACAATGGCGAGGGTCTACTGTATATTTGCAAGTGGTACCACAGCAGCATAAGATTCACTTTCAGTGGATCTTGTTACAGTCCAGCCGGTAGCCAGCATCGCAAGATGAAGGGAATAGGGTTGCCAGCCCCCCAGTCCCAGCGGGGGTTCCCCTGCTTTTGGGGCTCTAAACGGCCAACGGCCAGCTGGCTGGTGGTGGAAACCCCACCTCAAACAGGGACATCATTGTGCGATGCCCCCAATGCAATGACATTACCTAGAAGTGATGTCATCACATCAGAAGTATTGCATACAACACTCTGGTTTTGGGCCAGACTCTATGGTTTTGAAGCCAAAAAACCACAGAGTTTTTGCCCAAAAGCCAGAGCGTTGTGCATGATGTCACCAAAGCAATGACATCACCTCTGGATGATGTCATCACATCAAGGACATCACACATAACATCCTGCCCATCCCCAGAACACCCCCCAAATCCCCCTGCTGCAATGGCATGAGGGAAGGTGAGCCAAAACAAATTCTGTAGCCCTCTTTCAACTCCTCCCCTCCAGTGGTTTTTCCTGCTGCCAACTTGTTTTGGAAATTTGTAGCAATGTTGGGGGAGTGATTAGGGAAAGCAAAGTTTGAGGAGGGAAGGGAAGTCAGCATGGAGGCTCCCCAGAGGCTGGCATTTCCTCCAGCGGAACTGATCTCTGTACTCTGGAGACCAGTTGTAATTCCAAGTCCCATCTGGGGGCTGGTAACCTTATGCAGAAGCAGGATGGCTAACTCTTTCTCCCCATGTCATTCCCCCAAGAGTGTAGTCCCACTCCAAACTATTAAGACCACCAGCAGGGAAAAAAGACAGGGATAATATGCATACCTGTATTGGGTTTTTTTCCCCTCTATTGGGTCTAACAGCAGCTTAGGGGCAAGGAATTTTTCTTGTGGAAATGGCATAGAGCAAGGGCATAATGATAACAAAACTCCCTTACACAAAGCACCACAGCCTCAAATCAAACTGTTCACTTCTCACTAAGGTTCCTGAATGTTATATATATAATTTGGCCCATAGTCTGGTGGGGGAAATTATGAGGCATTTAGGAATGCGTGACAGCTGCCTTACCTCATCATGTCTTCTAACTGCCTCAGTTAGCAGCAGAGTGCAAGTGAACTAATCTGTGAGGAAACTCTCAACAGTCCTGCCCACAGAGCCAGCAGCCACCATCTTGGCCTCAGTCTGGAGGGAGCTGGCGAAGGGAATGGACACTTTGCCATGCAGAGTCTTAGGAGGCCAAAGCCAAGGCCAAAGAAGGAGGTGGGCCACAGAGGTGCCAGGGAGGGTACCAGAGGAGGTGGGCAATGGGGCTGTCCAGGAGGGCACCAGAGGAAGTGGGTTGTGGGGCCGGCGAGGAGGCTGCCAGAGAAGTGGGCTGTGAGCCACCCAGGAGGCTGCCGGAGGAGGTGGGGTGTAGGGCCAGCTGGGAGGCCACCGGAGGAGGTGGGCTGCAGGCTGGCTGGGAGGCTGCTGGAGTAGGTGGGGTGTGGGGCCGCTTGGGAGGCCACCGGAAGAGGTGAGCCATGGAGGCACCCAGGAGGTTGCCACAGGAGGTGGATTGGAGGGCTGGCTGGGAGACCTCCGGAGAAGGTGGGCCAGGGAGCCACCAGGGAGGTCACTGGAGGAAGTGGGTTGTGCAGCCGGCTGGCAGGCTGCTGAAACAGGTGGATTGAACTGCACTGATGGCAGCATCTGGGAGGAGGAAAGAGGGATGCTTCGGGCCCTGTTTGTGGCCAGAAGGCCACCGGAGAGCTGCGCCATGGGGGCACTGGGCCGCAGAGCCGGCCCAGAGCCTGCTGTGGCAATGATGGGGTCAGGGGGAAGAGGGGTGCCGGGGGCCCTGTCTGCAGCCAGGAGGCTGCCAGACAATTGTGCCGCAGAGGCCCTGGGCTACAGAGCTGGTCCAGAGCCTGCCATGGTGATGGCAGGGTCTGGGAGGGGGGAAGAGGGGTGCCGGGGGCCTGTCTGTGGCCAAGAGGCCACCAGAGAGCTGCGCCATAGAGGCACTGGGCCACAGAGCCAGCCCAGAGCCTGCCGTGGTGACAGTGTCGTCTGGAAGGGCGGAGACAGTGGGGTGCTGGGGGGGCTTGTCTGCAGCCCGGAGGCCGGTGGAGAGGGGTGCCATGGAGGCACTGGGCTGCAGAGGTGGCCCGGAAACAGAGCCTTCTTTCTAGAGCCCATTGTCTTCCTTTCACAAGGAGCCTTGCTGCTATTGTTTTATAAACAAAATCCAAACCAATATCAGGGACCTGAGGGAAAATATCCTACAGGAGAGGGTTGATTATACCTGTACTTCCTTTCTTTGATTAACTGACTGTTTGATTAGGTATTGCTCAAGTAGATTGTGTGTGTGTGTGAGAGAGAGAGAGAGAGAGAGAGAGAAAGAGAAAGAGAAAGAGAGAGAAAGAGTGATGTGCAGCCTGATTCTGCTACCCATTCAGGACAGATTGGCAGACAATGCCTGGAAGTACTATTCTCCACAACACAATTGCCTTATGAAATTGAATACTTAATGAGTTTACAGAATCGACTGTTTTCAGGAGGATGCTACCTTAGTAGGCACTAAAAGAGACTGCACACATTCACAGAGGATAGATCTGTCAGTTATACATCTGAATAATAGTTGCTGATGACAAACCAACCACAGCTCAGCTGTGAAGCTTTGCTTTGCATGCTGAAGATTCCAGGTTCAATTTGCGGCATCTCCGATTATACGGCTCAGGTGGCAGGTGATGTGAAAGACCTCTGCCTGAGACGCTGGAGACCCACTGCCAGCCACAGAAGAAAACAATCTTGACAGTCCTAAGGTAACTTCATGTGTTCAAGGGCTACTCTATACCCTGCATGGGAGCTGACGACAGCTGGAAAGGGACTTCTGGATTAGAGGGGACTTGGCTGACTCCAGCAGGGCTTTTGTTATGGTCTTCTGGTACAGAGGAATACTTTTGTGTTTAACAGACTTAGTTCCACGCAACTTTCACAGTTTGATGCTTTGTGTTGCTGTGCATTTGTTTTCTAATCCTTTTGGCCAAGGCAGATGTGTCTGAGAGTGACTGCTACCCCAAGAGATATGTTTTGGCAAGCAAGCAGACTCCACCTTGCCAGTTACTGCCTGAGTGAAGACCTGACCTGTTACACCTATGGATCCAGGAACCTCACCAGGAAGAAACAAAGGTCAAAACCAGCTAATGATGCTCAGGAATTGATATAAGGCTCTTCCTAAACTAATGGTAAGGTGCTTCTGTGATGTCAGATTACTAGAAGAAGAAGAATTGGATTTATATCCTGCCCTTCATTTGGAGTCTCAGAGCCATAGGCGTCAATTACAGGGGGGCTCGAGGGCTTGAGCCCCCCCAAATTCCCCGGGGGGGCTCAGCCTCCCCCGGCAAAATGGAACATCCACCAGGCCCGCCCGCTTGCTTGCCTGCCCACGCACCCACCGGCCGGCTGCTGCCGCTACCTCTCCCCCCCGTACCATAGAGTTTCAGGGCAATTGCCAGAGCGTTGCCCCAGCAACGTGCCCAGCATGCTGGCGTCACTTCCAGGTGACGCCAGCACATTGGGCATTTGCCCAGCTAGCCTTACACAGGCAGGAGTGGCCAGGCCAGGCCCCGGGGGGGGGGAAAGGTGGCGGGGACATGGTCCCGGCATGTACGCGTGCTTTGCGCGCGCACACACAAGAGCCCCCGCCCCCCCAGATTTTAAAAGTCGACGCCTCTGCTCAGAGCGGCTTACAAACTCCTTCCCCTCTCCACAACAGACACCCTGTGAGGTAGGTGGGGCTGAAAGAGCTCTGACAGAAACTGCTCTTTCAAGAACAGCTGTGCCAGAACTATGATTTGGCCAAGGTCATCCAGCAGCTGCAAGTGGAGGAGTGGGGAATCGAACCCGGTTTTCCCAGATTAGAGTCCAGACACTTAACCACTATACCAAACTAGTATTTGCAGAAACCTTCCCAATTGCACTAAAGAAGTTAAAAACCTTTATGATGATTTTATAAGTTTAGTCCTTATTTTTGGCCACTGTATGACAAGAGTGTTGCACTGGATGGGCCATTTGGCCTGATCCAACATTGGCTCCTCTTATGTTCTTATGTTAAGTGGCACTATTTTACCATAATTAACATCTTCAGTGAGAGAAGAGCAAATTGCAAACATTTTCTGTTTATCTAAACAATCAAAATGGGAGGTGGGGGAATTTAAGTTTTTCTAAAGTCCTGTAAGCACAGACAGTTAATCAATAACTCCTGATCCACAGAAACCCCCCAGAAAAATACTATCAGCAGAGGCCAGATGATGAAATTTTTGTAGACAGAGCAAAACATGTCCCTGTTTCTGTACCACAACAATATTGGCTAAGTTTCGTCCAGTGGTTGAAACACTGGTCGTAAGTACCTGCTGCTATGGAAACTGAAATACCATGTTATAAAATTCTTTGCCATTTTCCAATGCATAGCAAAAAAAAAACCCCAACCCTCAACAACTTCCAAACAAAATTAGCTGACCACATCTCCAAGCAGGGGCAAAGACAGACATCATATAAAAAGAGGACTCACAGCAGGTCCATCTGTTAAGCCCAAATTCACAACTGAAATACCAGCCTGCCAAATGTTGGTTCAGTCTTGTCTTGTTCCTCTTCACGTATATTTATTTATAACATTTCCCCTGCCTTTTTGCAATCACAGACTCAAGGCAGGTTACCCTCTTAATTAAAAACAAATTATTCGGTGAAATAATTAAAACTTCTTATCAGTCACAAATCCACCAACTGTTATAAAAACACAACAAGTAACTACAGCAGTCCACTGGTACAAATCACCTACCAATCGAAAACTCTTTTAAACCATTCAGACTTTAACCCTTTACGAAATTTTATAACATGGGTACCTTCGTAACAAACTCAGGAAGACTATTCCACAATGTGGAGACAACTATGGAGAATGACTGAGAACAGACAAGAGTTCTTAGGGAACTCAGTTGTGAGATAGTTGCTTTGTGTATCAGTTTGGCCGATTCCGCACCAATGGTTTGCTCTCTGTTCCCCCTGGGTCTAATTGGCCCAATTCTGTTGAGGGAGTTCTGCATTTGTCGCCTTGCCCCGAATCTAGCGTCCCTTTCCCTCTCTTCCCCAAGCGTGATTTCCCCTCCCTTTCCCGCCCTGGCACAAGTGGGGGTTTTTTGTTCCCCCCCCCCCATTGTTGCGTTATGACATCATGACACAACACTGATCCATCGTTGTTGTGTCATGGTGTCATAACGCAACAATGGGGGAACAAAAAAAAACTGCTTGTGCCAGGGTGGGAAAGGGAGGGGAAAGGGAGAGGAGAGGTGGGAAAGGGGAGGGAAAGAAGCAGAGGGGCGTTAAAGGGGTGGAGCAAGAAACCCCAATTTGCAAGTTCCCCACTAGAATGCCCCGACTTCAACCCTGTGGCAAAAAAAGAAACCTGAAAATTCCTGAAACGGAAGATCTGGGGGGAACCAGGATTAGATTCGGGCCAACTGCTGACCCGGGGCAACAAGTGGGGAACTGTTGCTCTGCCACAGATTTTATCAGGGGACGACACCGGGGCAACCACTGCTGCGGAATCAGCCTTTGTGTACCTTGTCACTAAAATGAGCCACTGTACCAGAAGACTGGAGAGTAGCAAACGTTACAATGTGGTTTTAGTTTTAAAGGGTTGAAGGGGTAACCAGGAAATTACAAGCCAGTTAGCCAAATGTCTGTCCCTCGCATATTGGCAGAAACTGTAATCAAACATAGAAATATTAGGCACACAGAGGATCAAAGACTGCTGAGGGGAAATCAGCATGGCTTCTGCAAAAGGAAGTCCTGCCTCAGTCTTTTGGAGTAGTAATCTTTGCAGCCATGGAATTAGCAGCCATGGTCCTCTTATGGATTATAAATTGTTTAAACAACAGGAAGCAGTGAGTACGAATAAATGGATGGTTCTTGCAATAGAGAAAAGTAAGGAGTGGGATCGCATAAGGAGAGGTCTTGGGGCCAGTGCTATTTAATTTGTTCATAAATGATCTGGAACCGGGGGCGAGCAGTGTAACCGTGAAAGCAGCCCTGAGTCAGGAGCCATGTTTTTGGGTCACCTTCATGACTCCTCAGGCCATAATGCTGTCTGAGATTGCGGAAGGAAAGCCGTGTTTGACATTAGAACTGAAAAACTGATACCAGACTGAAAAGCTGACTCAGGGGGAAGTTGCCAGTGTGGAGCAATGCTTAAGCGTGACAGGCTCTAATATGGACAGTTGGGTTTGATTCCCCACTTCTCCATATGAAGCCTGCTGGGTAACCTCTCTCAGCTCCCCACCACCACCTCACAAGGCACCTGTTGTGGGAAGAGGAAGGGAAGGCAGTTGTAAGCCACTTTGAGACTCCTTGAGGTAGAGAAAACCTAGGGTATAGAAACCAACTCTTTTTCTTGCCTCATTCCCTGGTGGACTAGGCACTCCCTTGACAATAGTTTTATTATTTGGCTTTCGGGGGGGGGGTCATCAAAATTCAGGCCATGATTAACAATTCTGATTTTATTTTTATTTTTTTTCTTGCAGAGTAGGTCAGATATCTTTGCTCCCCATCTTGATCTCTCTTCCTTTATTTTCCAAACCGCTCTTGTACCACACAGAGATCTGGCACTTTGCTCCTCTCTGCTCTTTAGGCCCTCACCTCTGAAAGACTGGACACTTCTGTCCCAACCAATTTCACTTCTCCTCTGTCCTGTTCCCCATTTCCCCCCAGTTACATATTTAGCTCAAAGAGTAACTTCTGCTCCAAACTGGAGCAGCTCTGCTGAATTTGGCTGTTGTTGTGATATTAGTTAGGATAAGAAATGTCTCTGTGTTTTGATTTAATACCATTAGTATTTGCTTAGGATAAGTCCCCCTCCCCCAAATATTGTACCAAATCCTTCAGTGAACTCTATATTCCTTTAGTAAAGGACACAGATCCACAGAGGACAGGTCTACCAGCAGCTACTCGTCATGGTGACTAAAGGCAATCCACACAGAGAGTGCCAGGAGGCAACATCGGGGAAAGGCTTGGGCCTCTATACCTGTTGTTGGCCCTTCAGAGTAACTGGTGAGCCACTGTGTGAGACAGAACGCTGCACTAGATGGACTACTGGTCTGATCCAGCAGGGCTCTTCCTTATGTTCTTACAGACAGTAGCTCTTCTGACAGCCTACCTATGGGAGGGCATGATGAGCAGTTCCCGATCAGCAGAGTGGAACTGCCAAATGGGTACATACCAGCCAAGGCAGTCCTATCAGGTTCCAGGCATCCTGGCCATCTTTGCTTCCTTTAAGGTATCACATAAACACTGACTGGGACAAGTGTTCACTCTTTCCCTTGGAGAGGAAATGTACAATTAGATAACTATGAGTGTGCTTTCAGATTGTCCTCACCATTGTAAAACTATCATGTCCGTCTTTGTATTTTGAACTAGGCACTACCTAGGCCTTTCATTTTAATCCAAGTGAGAGGTGTATAAAATAAAGGGTGGCTGTTGAGGGACTGGGGGGGAAGAACAGCAACAGCTTACCCACTGAAAGGTGAGAAAAATCAAAACCTCCTCCTCCTCCTCCATTATGTCCAACTGCCACTGGGGCCCGAGCATGCTTTGTTGCTAGTGACAGAATGTCATTTGGGCAAATCACTCCCCATGCCTCCAGGGTAAGTTTCCAGTGATAGCCAAGCAACTGAAAACATAAGGAGACGGCATGTGTGGTCTGCAGTCTTTCTAAGCGCCATTCCCCCAAAGGCAAAATGATTGACTGTCTACAGCCTTTGAAATTTCCAAGGTAGTTCAATGTGAGTAATGAAGCACTGCCTGCGGAACCATTGATTTGTTCTGAAAAGCATCTGAAAGATATTCCGAGCAAGCCAGGCACCTCCACCTGTTTCCCCAACAGGAATGCCAGAAAGAATAAGATTTTTGCAATAGAAGCTATCAATTACTAATACATCCTTTTAAAAAAATGTACAGTGGTCTCATATTTACGTGAAACCATTTCTTTCAATAAAGGAGACAGCCAGTGTAAGCAATAGCCTTAGGTTTTATTCACAGATCTTTTTTTCCAGAGGGTTAGAAGCAACCATGAAATCTGTGTGGGAAAATATAGTTTTGTCTGGACCTGAGGCAATATTTTTCTTGTTAGTTCAGCAGTAGAAGGACTACCACCTACCATCAGGTGAACTGTTTCCCTGTAGTCCTGTTTGACCATCCCCTAGATACAGGGATGACAGAAAAATACCTGCACTTCAATTATTTTGATTGGACTTACTCCAGAAAGTGCCATCATAAACTTGGAAAGCACAATGGAAATGTGCTCCGAGGGGTGCTGGTTCATACAGTGCACTCTTCCATGTGGTCCCTGCACTTAGACACAGATGGGATGGGTTGCATGGGAGCTGTTCTGTTTATTTAAATATTTACATCCCATCCTTCCTTGAGGCTCACAGCAGCTCACAAAATATGATTTAAAAGAACCTAAACAACATTTAAAAACCCAATAACACCGCCCCCCGCACGCGCTATAAAAGATACCTGCAGTCTATGCCCCATTTAAAACCCTGGCAAACAAAATGGCCAGAGGATGGGAGTTACAATGGAAAAGCACAGGATAGGGGGGACCACAACCTGTTTTCCTGTGCAAATTAATTCATTAGTGCATGTGAGAGTTTAGGGAGCAAAGGAAAGCTATGTGTGTCAGGACGCTAAGGAAGTTCAAGACCACATGACCACAAGGAACGCCACTGACAGCATACTGAGATACACCAGTGTGGTGCAACAATTTGCATCAGACTAGAACTGGGAAGTTGGTGTTGCTGTTGTTCAGTCGCACAGCTGAGTCCTACTCTTCGAGACCCCACGGACCATATCATGCCAGGCCCTCCTGTCCTCCACCGCCCTCCGGAGCTTGCTCAACTCCATGCTTGTCACATCAATAACACTGTCTAGCCATCTCGTCCTTTGCCGTCCCCTTCTTCTTTGACCTTCAGTCTTTGGACAGAAGAAAGATCTTTGGATCCTAAGAACATAAGAGAAGCCAATGTTGGATCAGGCCAGTGGCCCATCCAGTCCAACACTCTGTGTCACACAGTGGCCAAAAACACCAGGTGCCCTCAGGAGGTCCACCAGCGAGGCCAGGACACTAGATGCCCTCCCACTGTTGCCCCCCCAGCACCATCACTTGCCCCCAGACTGAGAGTTCCTATCTATACCTTGTGGCTAATAGCCACTGATGGATCTTTGCTCCAAATGTTTATCTAATTCCCTCTTGAAGCTGTCCATGCTTGTAGCCACCACCACCTCCTGTGGCAGTGAATTCCATCCTGTTGCAAATGACTCCCACTCCCCACCCCACAGGTTCCCCTATATTTGCTCATCCATAAAAGATCCTCTGACTTGACTGCCAGACGCCTGTATAAAATATCTGGTTTAATATCAAAATAGTGGCCTCTGAAACAGCAAGAATTCCCCTAGAGACACTCTCATGTGGGCATAGTCTACCTGCTGGAATGCTCCAAAGAGCACACGGATTAAAGACCTGCAGAATTTCCCTCATACCCACAGCCAGAAATAGATGACTCAAGTTTGCTGGACAATAATCTGAGGCCATGTAACCCTCCTCACAAGACTGCCTGATGCAATAAATTAATCTCACCCAGGGGATCGTGCTGATCCTCAATCTTTGTCAGACCAGCCCAAACCAGTCCATCTCTTCTGTAACCCAGTCTCCATCACTACCCTTCTGTACCCCATTTTCTATCCTAGTATGCCCATATTTGGACTTCTACTTCTCCCTAGATGTGCATCTTTTAGTACCTCATCCTTCTAAACCCATAAAAAGGGCATCCTAAGCCCTCCAGCCCTCTAGTTGGTTCCGTGCCTCCTTTCCTAACTTTGCAGTTATTTTCTAGACATCCACTGTCATTGTTGAATCACCAAGTCCTTTCCTTTGGCTGGACTTTTGCCCCTGCTTGGATCCCCAGCTTCATACTTGGTTTGGATTCTGGACTTCTTCTGCCTCCTGCTCAGGTCTCAGTGCAACATATATTTTTCCTTTCTCCCTTTACCGCCCCCCCCCCGCCACCCAATTAGATAAAAAATCAAGAGTAGCATTGCTAGGACTGCATTACTGCACTGCGATGCTGTTTTACGCTTTTGCTTTCCCTTGCCATTTCATTTTTCTGGCTTTGTATTTACTGAGAGAATAAAGATTTGCTCACTGAAGATTCTCTCTGTGTCTGTGTCCCATTTGTCCTTGTTAACTGAAGTTCTATATCACATCAGGATTCAGGCGTGCAATAGACCAGTTGGTCCCAAATAATTGCCCCTCTGCGATCATCTGATACAACATGCACAGGACACTTTCCATGTTATGGGCCTGTACAACCCATTGTAAATGAACATGCACACATTAGGGATAAAAATAAACATAGGGCCTCCTTTTGCTTTTAAATGCCTCCCTACCCACCCATGTGGTATTTTCTAAGCACTAGACATTAGAGGTGGGATTAAATCATGTTCGATTCTTTCCTGTGTCATAACATATCATCTTCCCCTAGATTTAGGTTGTTTTTCTCAGGCTTATTTCTATATGACATGCTATAAAAGCCAAAGTACTTTACAGTTGACTGTTATTAAAAATAATGTAAGAGTAGTTTTTTTCACTTCCTGATATGCAGATTTCATGTAGCAGGTAGTAATAATGTCTTTAGAACACATGAAAGACAGCAGACTCTCTGGCAGCCTGGTATTGTGTTTGCAATGGACTGTAATGGGGATTTTGCACAGGCGATGGGGAGGGGGGAAAGTCATTCAAACATCATTGTTAACCAGAAACCCATGGACTTACTGAGATGCTATTATAAAAGTCACTCATCTGTAGAGTTTGCTGCTGCGAGAACTTCAGAGGTAGTTTAGGACTCGCTGTGCTTTTATGTGTCACTCGGCATGATAAGGCAGAAATTGGAACACTTGTTTTCTGTTGGTAAATAAGTAGAAATTATTTATATAGCATCATCAATTTTGTAAAAGAGGTTAAGGAGGAAGTTAAACAAGAAAGAAATGGAGGAAAGGAGAACCATATGGCTGGACCCACCCATCTTGTCCACTGGTGAAAAGGGGAGGAGAACCCAAAAAGGTGATGCTGGAGATCATGGGGGCTGCAGTAAGGAAGAGAAATGACCCAGTTTTTTTGGGGGGGGGGGGGGAGAAAAGAAAAACAACCTTGCGGGACACTATCTATACTCCCCTGAGCTTCGCGGAAGAAAGGGAGGATAAAAACATGATAGATAGTGATGATGGGTGGAAATGACAGGATCCAGCTTTAAGGAATTTCTGGACTAAATTTCAACAGTTTGGGGAGATAACAAAGGAGGAACGAGAAATGATGCAAATTACACATGATAATCTAACCCCGCACTTTATTTCAAATCTGTCTACTAAGGAGGGCAGCTCACAAAGAAATGTCTAAGGTGGGAATTCTAAACAGGTCTGTTCCTTGTGGCTTACTCCCAGGAAAGTACTCCTAGGATTACATTGTAAGTAACTCAAGACGGAACTACAGAGACTGTGTTGCTTTTCATATTCTCATCAGAAAGGAGGGTGTCTGTTGACAGCCCTTTACAAGGTAAAACATTTGAAGGTAATTTGCCTGCTGCAGCTTCACATATAAATGCCATATGTTTCTTCAGCATTGGGCCAACTACTCTATTTGAAAAATGTACAGGGAAAGCAATCCAAAATATGACTACCCAAACATGAAATTTTGCAAAAGGAAAATGGCTTCTTTTCACCCTCCAAAACATGGATTCTGAAAAAGGTAAATCAAGTTTTAGAACACGTCTGGGGTCTTCTGGTCAGGCTCCATGATCAAAGTTTCAAAGCATGGATTTGCTATCTGCAGAATTCAAGAATACTTGCAATCTTTAAAAAAAATAGCCTTTAAAAGAAGCATAATTTAGAATGCATTTCCTTTCTGTGCACTTTCTAAGTAGTTAGCATATATAATTAATTAAAAGAAGCATAATTTCAACGATACCATATAAATACTGAAATCCAGGGCACTCGCATCTCTGGTTCTTGGCATTCCAAACCCATCTTCAGCTTAGAAATTTTGAAACACCACAAGGTGAAACAAATATATCTAAAATATTATAGCATGTTTTGGGTATCATTACTGTAATCTGAACGCATTAACGTTTTGATGTGTGTTTTTTTAATTTCAGGAACTGGACAAAAAACCCTACCATATTCTGACACATTTCCCACCTCCTCTCAGAAAGCATATCAATCAGAATATCATCTTGGCAACCAACATTTAGTTTAAATATGAATTGACAAATGGTATGTTCTACCCCACGATGAAAAGCACTCAGAACTTTTTTTCAGGATCCAAATGATCAGAAAGTGTTTTAGACCATGCACTGTGTGGTGCATTTGTGTTTCCCATTTAGAGAGGAGAAATGTGTTAGATAATGCTCACAGATTCACAGGAATATTATTGTTGGTAACAAATTGGCACCTGTGTAATGTATCCTTGTAATGAGATACCAACCTACACATAGTTTCTCTTTTTATTTTTAGGACCAGTGATGGAATATAATCTAACAATCAGACCTTAAAAGTTCAGACACAGAACATGCAATTGCTCAGTTAAGTTAAACATGTGAAAGTATGGCTTGAGCAAACTATGGGTTGGATCCTGTGCAGTGTTTTCCTGGGTGCAAGGACTTCTGCCCGCAGAATCCAACTTTCTTGGCTCCTCCTCCTGTGGCAGCCCAAAATGCCTCTCAAATCCTGTTCCAGGGGTCCCTTCTCCTCCATGAATAGTGTTTCCAAATTACCAGGCTGAGGAGAAGTGCCTGGCGCAATGATGTCACCCAGAGGTGACGTCATCGCGTCAGGCACATTTGCGGGGGGTCGCTCTGTAATTCAAGGGAAAACTCTATGGTTTTCCATCGAATTACTGAGGTCCCACCCCCAACGTGCCCGACGCGATGACATCACTTCTCGGTGACATCATTGCAGAATGCGCACAAAGCACGCACTCCAGGACCCTCCCAGAGTGGCAAGGACTCCCCCCCCCCCGCTACAGGTAGGGTGCCAATTGGCAACCCTATAGGTTTGCCAGCTCCAGGTTAGGAAATTCCTGGACATTTGAGGGGTGGAGCTTGGGGAGGGCAGCGTTTGAGGAGGAGAGGGACATCAGACAGGTAGATTTGCCAAGTACCCCCAGGCCACCAGCAGGGGGTGGAAGGGAGAGTCACCAGATCCAAGTTGAAAAACTCCTGGAGATTTGGGGGTGTTGTTTGGGGAGGACAGGGACTTCAGAGGGGTACAGTGCCACAGAGTCCACTGTCCAAAACATCCATTTTTTTCAGGACACTGGATCACTGTAGACTGGAAATGAGCTATAATTCTGACAGATCCCCGGGTACCACCTGGAGGCTGGCATCCATAGGTATAATGTCATAGATTCCACCCTCCAAACCAGCCATTTCCTCCATGAGATCTACCACTGTCAACCTCCAGGTGAGGACTGGAGACCACATGGAATTACAACTGTGTTGCAGATGACAGAGATCAATTCCTCTGGAGAAAATGGCTGCTTTGGAGGGTGGAGTCTATGGCATTATACCCTGCTGAGGTTGCTTCCTTCCCCAAGCCTCACAGTCCTAAGGCTCTGCCCCAAACCTCCATGAATTTCCCAACCTGGAGCTGACAACCCTAAGGCAGTGGCCCTTTCCGGGTCTATTTTGGCTAGGCTAGGCCAGGCACTCCCCCCCCCACAAGTCCTCGAGAGTTCCTTACCATACAAGTGGTCCTGGCCCAGTGGCAGGCACCATACAACTGAGCAATGGTCATTCTAGATAGAGTCTGGGGGGTAGTTAAGACAGAGGAGCAAATTAAAGGTAAATTGGCTGTTGGGTGGGAAGGAGACAGAGTTGCCCACTTCACAGGAAATTTCTAGAGAGTTGGGGGGCATAGACTCCACCCTCCAAAGCAGCCATTTCCTCCAAGGGAACTAGCTAAGGTTGCAAGCCCCCAGGTGGGAATAGTGGATCCTCCGATTTCATGGACTCCTGCCTGCCACTGGCAAGCTGGCCAATGGAGAGAGGCCCGTTCCCAAGAGCCATGACCCAGTGTGATGTCCCCAACATGATGATGTCACAAAGAAGGGATGTCAATATACCAGGGATGTTGTGCAGTGACACTCTGGTATTTTGGGAAAAACTCTATAGAGTTTTGTCCAAAACATCAGAGCATCCACAAGTAAACTCCCCAGAGTGGTGTCACTTCCATGTGATGTCATCACGTCAGGGACATCACCTCAGCCCCCACTCCTGGAAGGCTCCTTCCCACCCCCTGCTGGTGAGAGCAAAGGACCTGGCAACATTTGAACTAATGTTGCCAACCTCCAGGTGAGGGCTGGAGATTACCTGGAATTACAGCTGATCTCCAGATGACAGATCAGTTCCCCTGGAGAAAATGGCTGCTTTGGAGGGTAGAATCTATAGCATTATACCCTGCTGAGGTTGTTTGCCTCCAAAGACCTCACCCTTCCAAGGCTCCACCCCCAAATCTTCAGGAATTTCCCAACCTGGAGCTGGCAACCCTAAGGAGAACTGATCTTTTTAGCTGGAAGATCCATTGTGATTCCTGGAGAGCTGCTCCCGCTACTGCTGCTGGGGGGGGAGGAGCAGGTGGGAGGATGGGACAGTGGAAGCAGAGAGAGAAAGAGTGGTAAGGTGGGGAGGCAGAAAAACAGAATGATGGGGGCAGAAAGAGAGAGGAAGTGACATGCATGGAGGAGAGAGAGAATGAGAAAAGGGGTGACAGAAGGAAGAAAGAGTGTGAAAGAGGTAGGGGGAGAAGGGAGGAAGGAGGATAGCTGTTCCCACAAGTTTCTTGTGTGTCCTCACTTGCATATTTTATTTATAAAGCACCTAATATGACTAGATGCTGTACAATTAATCTAGAAGCTCACAATATAAAACAGCTACAAGAGGAAGGTTGGAAAAGTGGATGTGGAAGGGTGAGGAGATGACCTTTTTTGGACTAAAATGAAAATTCATACAACATTTCAACAATAAAAAGGTAAAGGTTTCCCTTGCTCAAGGGTTAGTTGAATCCAATTCTAGGGGGCAGTGCTCATCTCTGTTTCCAAGCTGAAGAGCCAGCACTGTCTGAAAACTTCTCCATGGTCATGTGGCTGGCAAAACTAAATGCTGAGGCGCACCGAATGCTGCTACCTTCCCACCGAAGTGGTACCTATTTATCTACTTGCAAATTATTGGTTTCAAACCGCTTCAACTGCAAAAAAAAAAAAAATCCACAGGCCCAGGAGATGACAACTCAGAAAGCTTTAACTGATAGTTTCCAGGTCCCCCCTGGCCACCACCAGGGCATAGGGGATAGGGTTGCCAGATCCAGGTTGGGAAACTCTTGGATGAAGCCTAGGGAGGACAGTGACCTCAGTGGGGCACACTGCCATAGATGAGAGTCTATCCTCCAAAGCATCCATTTTCTCTATAGTCTGGAGGTGAGCTGTAATTCTGGGGGATCCCTGGGTCCCACCTGCAGGCTGGTATCCCTACATCTTATCCTTACTGCCTTCAGTGAAGCTTCTTTGATTTATAAACTTGTATAACCAGTGTAAAACTAGAGTCTATATTTAAAGAAATCAAAAAAGCTACCAAAAGCTAACAACTTGCCATGGCGCAGTATCTAATCGAAACACTAATCCGCTTTCTTACTATACGATACAATTGAACCTAAGCAAAACAACACAATCCCATAAAGCTAGACGCTGATGAAGAAGACTGGATCTTTGTATTACAGAGTCATAGCTCAAAAAGTTCTTGCATTTCTAGGCAAACAATGGTCCTCTTCAGAGGAGCTGTGGACTAAGTGAGACAGAATAGTTTGGAGATCCATTGTTTGGATACTACACAAACACACATACCATCTTGAGTTCTATCAGGGAAAAAAAGTGCTTAATAAATATGTAAGTAATGAATAAATACATGTTCAGTAGTCAAGCGGCAAGGCAAAAGTGAAATCATTTATGGGAAAACCAACACTTTTGGGGGAAGATCAGTGCAAACTCGCCCAAAAGCCGTGAAATATAGTTGTCCACCTTGTCATTTTAAGCCTTTAAAGAAGCCACACTCGATCCTACTACCAGCTTGTCTGGTCGGCACCTTCTTTCCAGCAGAGATGATGGCAGTTATCACGGATGCTGTGCGATAACCGTGCAGCCCAGATATGGACGCAGAAATATATTTCACATAATAACAGTGTTTTGCTTTCACTGCCTACCCATAAAAATCATCATCTCCTCTGCTTGGCATCCAGCTCCTGACAGAGATAGGATGGCCTCCGTGGAGCCATACCCCATGGAGCCTAATTGTCTGTTGTCCAAACAGGGGATGTAAAGTGACATCCCACCAACCTGTCTCTTGTCAGCTGACTGTCTTTTACAAGAAAAGACCCGTCATGATTTATTGAGAAAGGCGGCTCTGCGCTTTTTTTCTTTTTTGCTTTTCTTTTTTTTGCCAGTGATTCACTCTGTAGCTGTTCAGAAGAGGACAGTGTGTTGATACGTCTGCCATTTTACCCTTATAGATTAGCCAGGCAAATTGTCTCGGTTCTTATAAAGCCATCCTTGATGTAGCATTATGAAGCATTTCTTGGTAGGGAGGAAAAAAACCCCAGAAATAACCTTTATTTACTTCAGGTTCCCCCCCACCCCCATTCTAGCTTTCCTCTGGTGGGGGAGAAACAGAGGGTGAAGGAACATAAGTTCATTGCCGGCTCTAGAATTAAATCTTTATATGGTCCCGCCTTCTGCAGCTCCCGCTGCGCATAAAAGTGCTGAGAGTGCTGACTCGCAGCACGGAATTAGACAAACTATTTTTAAAATTACCAACTGGGTCAGCCCTAAAACACGGCAACAGCTTGAAAACACGTCCAGCTAAAATGCAGGAGGAAAGCAGCAGCGTTCAGGAATTGGCTTTTCACAGGCACAGTTCTCTTCGGGTTTGTTTTGGGGATGGGTTCTGCTGAAAATAGCACCGGATAAGAGCAGCGTAAACATTAAGACAGCATCAGGGTTGCCAGCCTCCAGGTGGTAGCTGGAGATCTCCTGGGTTTACAACAGTTCTTCAGGTGACAACTCAGTTCCCTGGGGAGAAAATGGCCACTTTGGAAGGGGGACTCTTTGTCACTATACCCCATTCAAGTCCCACCCCTTCCCAAACCCTGCCCTCCTCAGGCTCTACCCCCCAAATCTTCAGGTATTTCCCAACTCAGAACTGGCAACCCTAAAACAGCATAGAATTGCTCAGGAGCAGTCCTAAAAAGAGATTTGCACTGGGACTTTCCAAATCCAAACCCCAGCATTATTTTTGGGATCTTGAAAGCCATCACAAAAAATATAAAAGAGATGTAAAGCATGAACACATGTTCATGATAAAAATGGATAGAGCACTGCACATCACTTCTCCCAGTCTGACTGCTCTCACCTACAACTTCACAACAGTAAACTATAGATAAGATTGAATGCATGAAGGTGCCTGAGTCAGACCAAAGGTATTGCCTTTTCAGACTGGCAGTGGCTCTCCAGGGTCTCAGGCAGAGATCTTTTGCATCACCTCCTATCTGGCCCTTTTTAAAACTGGAGATGCCAAGGATAGACTCTGAGACCTTCTACACACAAAGTTGATGCTCTACCACTTGAGCCACAGACCCTCCCATGAATTCCCATTAGAACAAACGGTCGCTTATGACTCATGAAAATACCCAAATTTAAAAGGGGAAAAGACATTAGGGTGAAAACAGACGTTATAAAATTCATGGATGTATCAAGGCTGTCCATCTCCCCCTCCCCCCCCCCCCCATCATTTCTGCTTTCCATCTACGCTTATCATTGAGTTCTTTTTGTCACACAGTAGTTTTTGGGTTAACAGCAACACAATGGTTGTCATGTTGGCCAGCAAGGCACTGCAAAGTGCTCTTATGGATTTTAATATTCATAAGTTTGAGCTTGGGTTGCTATGCTGCAAGGACTACAGGCATTCTCCATTGCTGGGAGAAGCTCCAGTACACTCCAGGAGGCTGGCAACCTCTATGGTTCACCAAGATGGAAGCAAGGACCCCCTCCCTCGGGTTCCCCAGGCACCTTGCAAGCAGCGGGGCACCTGGGGAAGCCAAGCCAATCCAGGGAGGGAAGGCAGTTTAAACTGCCTTCCTTCCCTTGGGTTCCCGCAGCTTCTCACGGGACACCTGGGGAAGCCGGTCCTGGGAGGGAGCGGCACCATCAGGGGTGTGGCCTACTATGCTAATGAGTTTCTATTGTTGGGTGTGGTCTATTATGCTAATGAGTTCCTGTTGAGCTTTTTCTACAAAAAAGCCCTGCAAAACATAATGGTCCATTCACAAAATAAGAACAGTGTATGGACTAAAAACACACAGCTTAAAAACAGTTCAGCCTTCTCCAAATGTCCACTGTCTTGCATGTCATCTTAAATGCAGCAAATGAAGACAGCCTCTGTACCCATTCAGGTATGCCATTCCAGAGGACTAGAATTAATAGAGAGAAAGCCCATGGCCTAGCTATTGTCATATGGACAACTAGGTATAGTTACATATGTATAGTCACAAGGATACCATGAGGCAGGGGTCCTCCAATGTGGTGCCCACAGGCAGCAGCTGCCACCACAACAGAAGGATCTTTACTGTGTGATTGAAGGTAAGCTGGGGCAACCATTCTGTAGTTTCCTCCACCTCTTTTAGCAGGTATTTTATGGCAGCCATTTTGTGCATCTGCCCACCATGCTGTGTCAAAATTCCAAAAAGTTCCTGCAGCCTCAAAAAGGTTATGAACCCCTGCCATGAGGAATACCAGAATTCTCATTCAACACTGCTGAATGTCTTGAAACAAATGTAGATCTGTGAGGAATATCTGACAGAAGTCTAATCCACACAATGGCCCTTCTTATAATTCCAAACTTGGGTTTGACAGATCTTTCCATGAAATCCAGGATGAAGTCAGCATCCCAGAACGAGGCTCTCCTGAGGCTGGTGGTAATTACCAGTCTGAATGCAACATGTAAGTTCTAAAGAACTGCTACCCAAACCTTGGACTACTTGGATCATAGTTTAGGACCACAGAGCAGAAAATTAACTTATAAGAGGAGACAGCAATCGTTATTGAATAATTGCTGAAATGGTTACAATTTTCACAGAAACAACATCCAAGTCCAGTAAAAACCAACATAGTTTTTTAGGATGCACACTTTGGTGGGTCAAAGTTCACTTTGTTTGAGACAGTTGCAATAATACATCAACTACTACTAGAGTTGCCAGCCTCCAGGTGGTGGCTGGAGATCGCATAGGATTACAACTGATCTCCAGGCATCAGAGATCCGTTTACCTGGAGAAAACAAACACTTTGGAAGGTGGAATCTATGGCAATATACCCCATTGAATCCTGCCCCTCTCCAAATCCCACCCTCCTCAAGCTCCACCCCCCCCCCCCCCAATCTCCAGGTATTTCTTGACCTAAAGCTAGCAATACTAGTTATTACCAGTGCATTAGATTAAAAACAAGATGGATTTTGCCAGACTTAGCTAGTGAGTTTAAGGCAGAACTCGGATTTAAATTCCCTTCTGCCATAGTCACTGCCCAACAACATTGTACCACTACACAGAAATGAGTCCAATTGTTCCCTCCATATAGTCAGACCCCTTACTTATTACTCTCTATGCACTTCTGCTCACTGCTCTGATGCTTGGCTAATGTCTGTCCCCCAGTGGGGACAAATGAAGGAAAAAAGTTCACTCTTGAAATATACTATGCGTCTTTTGAAATTAAGCCACCCACTATTCTTAGTAACCGAAAAGGGGAAAGAATAGTTTGGAAAATTCCCTACATATCTCCTTGATTCCTTCCTGAAGGTATTTTACTGCTTCTTTCTAATGGAGCAGGTAGTTTAAACTACTTTCTTTTATACGTATCTCCTCTATTGTCTTCATCCCAGGTGAAGGTGCCCCATTACCTTTTATTATGCTATTTAATGACCATTAACCATTTAACCATTTTATTAATCATCTCCCCTTTAATTTTCTTTTTAACTATATAGCTTCACCTAGTTAAAAAAAAAAAGTGGAGAAGCCTAAAGTTAGATCAATTTCACGAATAAAGCACAAAAGTTCATTTCAAAGTTAGTAACAAGAGTTTTCGCTTCCAGTAAAAGTGCAAACCTACAGCCCCCCGCCCCCTCAGCTCTGGTTCGGAACTCATATTCAAAATTCATTTCAGTCTTTGGCATTCCACACAAAAATCAAATATCTGGATATTTAATAGGTGTTTTTCAACACTTAAGGCCTGAACCACACACCTTGCCACCGGCCTTGTATGACAGTCTCAGGGCTCAGTAAGCCCTCTAATTTTGTTGCCTGCCTGAGACAGCGCAAATAGGAAGGCTGCCAAGAACCTGGCAGGCCCCAGTGCGCAGCTGCTGAGCAGTGCTTAGTTTGATGGGGCCACAAGTTGTGCACAACTGGTATAATTACTTCCCTAATCAACCAAGCTGTGTTTGGAGGGGGAAAAATCAAAGAACTTGGTCCATAGCATTCCTGTATCAGGAAGGAAGGCAGGAAGGAAGGAAGGAAGGTTTGTATTCCTCTGCTCCAGTGATATCATGGGTACTATCCAATAAGTTCCCATCATATTCATAATCTACACTACAGTCACTGTCAGTAAGAGCTCACTAATGGCAGGGGAGGAGTGGGAACAGCATTTCCTTGTGATTCTGTGGTTTGAGTTAAGGGAAAATAAGAGCATCTCCAGTCACAGTTCTCTTATGCAAAAGGCCCTTGTTTTAGCATCTGTTTTCTCTTTACTAACACTACTCATATGAAGATACACCCTTGTTCCCTCACCGTGAAATAGGGTTCCCAGCTCCCCGTGGGGGATCCCCCAGTTTTGGGGGCTTCTCCCCATTGTGGACCAGCAGGCCAGTGGGGAAAACCCAGCCCCTAAACAGGAACATTGCCATGCCATATCCTTGATGTGATGACATCACCTGGAAGTGACATCATTGCATTGGGGACATTGCGTGGGGGGACACTCTGGTTTTTGGGCAAACTGTATGGTTTAAGCTCAATTTTACCATAGAGTTTGTCCAAAAACCAGAACATCCCCCATGTGACCTCCCCAATATGATGGGGTCACTTCCAGGTGATGCCATCACATCAGGGATGTCACACAATATCCATGCCCGCCCCCAGAGCTGTGGGGGGACCTGGCAACCCTACCCTGAAAGAGCATGGGGACAGTATTGTTGGGGGCAGGGGGTAGTAGAAATAGCTTGTTATTGTTCTTAAATTGCAGCAAGCATGCACTAAAGCATTAGAAAAAGTGAGTCCACAGCTTTGTATGAGGAAAAAAGAAGAAAAGCAACTGGAAAATTGCTGAGCCACTGAAATCAGTACATTTAAGAAAGGTGGGAAAGTGATTATTATGGCATCATCCAGTGATGGCCCCTAATAGTGATATAACTCCCATCTACATAGCAAATCATATTTGCAGCTTGTGCTTGCTTCAGTAAGGATCACTGATCCCCAGGAACTGAACTTAGTAGCCCAAGGTCTGGGAAACAATGATTATGGAAGTACTTGCTCGAACAGCATGATCTGGTGATGGTTTGTTAGGGAAAACCACATTTTCTGCAAAGTCCTGAGTTTTCCCAACAGCACTGCTTGGAGGGAAGACATCTGGTTCACCTGCAATATTATTGGGCTGTAAGCTAATCATCTGGAAAGAATTTTTAAATAAGTAGTAATAAATAATATTCTACATGCAGAGAACTTTCGAAAAACAAATCCCATTCAACATATACATTTAAAAAATAAGATGTTGTTCAAGCATAGCATTCCAGGATGAGAAAGTAGGAAATCTGCCTTAAAATGTAACTTGCTGGTTCCTCAGTTCCGTCTATGTTCAAGTACTTTACTTCATTCCCTGCTTTATCTCACCGGTGATGACACAGTTTAAGGTCATAGGTCCATATCAGAAAGCAGTATATAAGTCTTATTTTATTGTACTGGAAGGCATCCAATTTGTATGAGAGTCATTGGGTTACTTTGGCACCCTAACCCTAGGTCGTACTACACCTAGTCTGGGAATAGGATTAGTATCAACTTGCAATGATAAATTACAATAAAATTCTAACACACATCTCTAACGTATACTAGATTTTGAGTAATATTTGTTCCGGGTCAGAAATGCAGGTACAATAAAGTTCATGCATTTCCAAATGCATAGATCAGTGGAAAGGATATGACACTGTAAAGGTTAAAGTATTAGACTAGGATCTGTGAGATGAGATACATATGTTTGGATCACTGGGAGACTTGGGTCAGTCACTCCCTTCCCAGCCTGTCTTCACAGGGTTGTTGTGAGGATAAAGTGAGTTGTGAAGCATGATGTACACCATGCTGAGTTCCTTGGGGGAAGGATGGGATTAAAAACTTACTAAATATATATGGGACATTGACTTTCCACAGTTGCTCTGCTTCTCCCCACCCCACCCCCGGCCACCCCAGCCCATAACATACTGGGCCCAGATCTTATAATATATTCTGAGGCACAATGGGTAGAGTGAGCTCGCCTATCCTCCTTGTGGTTCACTCTTCAACCTTGCTCTGTACCCAACACACAGAAGACCAGGAATAGCTCTCACTGCTGCCCGGTGCAGCAGCAGGAACAAAATGGGAGGGGGAGTAACTTTCAGTCACATGACTGGAAGTGATGTCATACATTGTGGCAACACTCTAGCAACTACCCATAGAGAGTTGGGAGATGGCTAGAGCATAGTTGGGATGCCACTTTTGGTTATACAATTGGAAGCGATAGCATGCATATCACAAGTTCAGCTGTATGTATGCTGACTGTAACATGAGAGTTACTCAACATACATACAAAGGACAATCAAGTGTACGTTGTACACCGATTATATGTGAGTCCACTGAAACTTGTGAACAGGGCTACAGAACTCCAGGAAGATACATCGCATCTTTTAAAACCAGGTTCTCCATTTGAAAATTAAGATTTTCCCTCCATGCAAATATCAGCTCCATTGATCAGAGAAAAAGGGTCAAGGGGAAGAAAGAGTCAAAACACTAACAGAAAGTTTGCAATGACCTTGATACAACAAGCAAAGAATGGCAAAGAATGCTCCATCCGGGAATATTTTGGAACAGCTTGTCATAAAACCAAGTTTCTAGCTGTCTTGCAAAATAGAATTCACACTCCAGCTATCATTTATGGGCCCATGCAAAAAAAATCTCTGTTTTAGCTTTTCAGAAAGTGACAAAAGCATTCATAAAGTCATGCACTGAAACAACATAAAACTCAGCTCAGAATCACTTTTGCACTAACTGCAATTAAAGATACATTTAGGAACATATGTTCAAACAAGACGGGTGTCTGGTAATTATTTGCGGGAACAATTAGATGCATTTTTGTTCTTAACAAATGAGGTACAGGTGCAAGTTGAGCAGCTGCATAGCCAGCTTCTCAACTGGCACCCACAGGCAGATAAGTACAGATACTTGATATTTCTCTCAGAGTATAATTGTGAAATGTGCATTCGCACTCTGGAAACATCCCCTTCTGAAAATTTATTTCTCCAGATCCCTGAAAGCAGATGATTCTGCATCTTTAAGATCTATGCATTTGTGAAACACAAACGGTACTGCTAGGGTTGCCAGCCTCCAGGTGGGGCCTGGGGATCTCCTGCTTTTACAACTGATCTCCAGCTGACAGACAGCAGCTCCCCTGGAGAAAATGGCTGCTTTGAAGGGTGGACTCTATGGCATTGTACCATGCTGAGGCCCCTCCCCTCCCCAAACCCCACGTTCTCCTGGCTCCACCCCCGAAGTCCCCAGGTATTTTCCAACCCGGACTTGGCAACCCTAGGTACTGCTTCAGCCTGCCAGCATAGTCACAGATGAGAACTGGGAGATGCTTGAAGCACTTCCTCTTCTAACACTAGGGAGTCTCATCCTATCCAATATGATTTATACTCCTCCCTTCACTACCCAAAGGAGTCTCAGAGCAGTTTACAATTTCCTTTCCCTTCCCCTCCCCACAGCAGACACCCTGTGAGGTAGGTGGGGCTGAGAGAGCTCTTTCCAGGACTGCTCTTGAGAGAACAGCTCTGAGAGAACTTGTGACTGACCCAAGGTCACAACAGCAGCTGCATGTGGAGGACCCAGTTCTCCCAGATTAGAGCCCACGCTCTTAACCACTACATCAAACTGGCTCTCCAGTGTTTGTTCTTTAGATTGAAGATACACTGGTGGTGGTGGTGGAAGGTGCCGTCAAGTTGCAGCTGACTTTTGGTGGCCCTGTAGGGTTTTCAAGGCAAGAGATGTTCAGAGGTGGTTTGCTGTTGCCTAACTCTGTGTAGCGACCCTGGACTTTCTTGGTGGTCTCCCATCCCAGTACTAACCAGGGTCAACCCTGCTTAGCTTCAAGATCTGATGAGACTGGGCTAGCCTGGGTCATCCAGGTAGGGGCAAGGAGATACTAGAACAATGGTCCCCAACCTTTTTGAGTCTGAGGGCACCCATGGAATTCTGTCACGTGACGGTGGGTGACACCACAAAGGCGCTGCCTGCAGAAAGTCGGGAGAGGGGTTGTGCACACAGCTCTAGTGGAGATCGTTCATCAGTTTAGCAAGGGGCTCTGTTTAACAGGATGCCTTTTAAAATCACTACATTGTTTAACAATATTCCCTTGCATACAAATAGCTTACTTTCAGTCACCCAGTAAGGATCTTTGTGCTGGACAGGCAACTACTGCCTTTTGGTTTTTTAAAATCTCCACAGCCAATCAGACCTCCAATTGCCAGTCAGAAGCTCTGCTGGGGAAAAGCCTCATCTGGCCTGCCCAGCTTCTAAAAACACTTGGCGGGCACCAAGGAAGGTGTTGGAGGGCCACTTGGTGCCCACAGGAACCATGCTGGGGAGCCCCATACTAGAAGAACATTATTATTTATTATGTATTATTTATTTATTATATTAGGTTTGTATACCGCCCTCCCTATGAGTGGGCTCAGGGTGGTCCACATCAAAGTCATACAAAACACATAAAATCTATTAGATAATTTAAAATACAATTCTAAAACCCAATAACTATATGGCGCCATCATGAAATTCTGCCCCCCCTTACATTAGCAACATCCTCAACAATATGCTTGGCAGAACATTAATGCCCTATAGTACAGCATGAACCTCACCAGTGTGTGAACAGCATAGTATGCAGCAGCATCTTCATGTTCATGGATCTTCATTTACACACATATACCTTAAGGACAAGATGTATCTGTACCCCACTGAGAGATTTTAGTTCTGGAAATCTTGAGGAGGGAAGTAAAATCTGAAAAATGGCAGTGGGAGCAACTCACACCGATAAAATTTTAACGAGGCATCCTTAAAAGGTGTAAATAAGGCCAAAATGAAGACAATTATCTTTCCCCAGGGTTAGGCACCAGAAAATAGCAAACAGATTTACAAACAAATTGTAAATAGTGATAGTTTAGACTCTATGCAGCTCTCCTGGAATTGTACCACTTCAGAATCATGTGGTATTATTAAATATTCCCTTCTTTCTACTCCCACGCTGTTGTGTTTGCGTTTTGGAATATTGAAGCAGCAATAGCTTGAGAGGGCTCTGGTATCCTAAAGCTCCATTTCTTATTGGCTGATGAATAAAGACTCCCATTGGTCCTGAAGCCAATCTGGATACCCTATCACTGAGCCCTGCTTGGGTCCAGTAGTATTGCTTGTATTAGGGCTGCCAAGTCCAACTTGGGAAATATCTGGGGACTTTGGGGGTGGAGCCAGGAGACTTTGGGGGTGGAGCCAGGAGAAAGGAAGTGACATCATTTTGTGATGTCACATCCTGTGATGTTGCTTCCACATGCTGACACATGAACTCATGAAGTTTCCTAATCCTGAATCAGGCCATTGGTCCATCAAGGTCAGTATTGACTACTCAGACTGGTAGTGGCTCTCCAGGGTCTCAGGCTGAGATCTTTAATGTCACCTATTACCTGATCCTTTTTTAGCTGAAGAGGCTGATACCTCCTGCATGTCAAGCAGATGCTCTATCACTGAGCAACGGCCCTACTGAATCCTTCCTCATCTCGGCAGAATATGAAGCACTAAGTGCTACACAAGTGCTAAATATGATTTTCATATCATAAGAACAGGAGAGAAGCCACAGTGGATCGGCCCATCCAGTACAGCCCATCCAGTACAACACTCTGTGTCACAACAGTGGCCAAAAATACCAGGTGCCCTCAGGAGTTCCAGCAGCGGGGCCAGAACTCCAGAAGCCCTCCCACTGTTGCCCCCCAAGCACCAAGAATGCAGAGCATCACTGCCCCAGACAAAGGGTTCCATTTAGACCTTGTGGCTATAATAGCCACTGACAGACCTCTGCTGGATGGGGACAGAGAGAGAGAGACAGACAGACAGACAGACAGTCAGCTTTTTCACTTACTCTTGCCCAATTCCCAGGCTTTATTTCTGGCCCTTGTTTCACCCAGCTGTTGTCCATGTAAGTCCCATAACTTCTCCCCCCCCCCCCCAGCATAGGCTTTTTGGTGGCTAAAGAGGACCTTTGTCCTCCCCTTTTCGCCAGCAGAAAAGCTAGTTGGATCCATCCCTAACTTAAAATACCGGTTACTTGATGTACAAATGCTTTTAAAAATGCAGATTTTTACTGCCAGGGGGGGGGGGGACATGGTTGAAAGAAACAGAAAATTGGCATAAAAATGAGGAATCCAAACTTTTATTTGCAGAAGGGAAATGAGGATTGGGGGGACCCAAACAGCCACGACAAGACATTTTAAACAATCCCACTCCCAGACCTTCTACAGGCAACCTCTCCTTGTGATGTTTACCTCTTTGGAAGTGACAGTTTATTCCTTTGACAAAACCACAGTGGACAGACAGACAGAAAAAAGAAAGAGGGGGAGGGGGAGAGACAGAGAAGGAAAAGAGCTCGCAGACCCCAGCAGCTTACGCAGCTTACTCCAGCAGCAACCTTGCACGGAAGCCCTTCAGTAGAAAGAGCTTAGTCCCTCCTTAATCTCTGGGTGGGGCTGTCTTGCTCGATCAGCTCTTAAAGGGGAAATTTCCCTTTTAAGAAGTTCAAGAGGCCAGCAGGGCAGGCTCTGAGGTTCCCCTGCTGGCAGCCATTTTGTCCCCCCGGTGGCCAATTTTGGAAAAGCGGGGGAAAGCTTTAAAAACCGGTGTTTCCCCCGCTCTACCGGGGGACTTCGCAGCCCTAGCTTGTATATAGTTACATTGTTGAAAGTTATGTGTTGGAACAGTATAAATTAAGGTGCCGCTCTCATAGAGCTGTCTTTGGAGCTGAGCAATATCACTGAATAAAAGCCTGTTGTTTGAATTCATCGCCTCCTGCTCAATATTTAAAATACGCCAAGTTAGTGTACCAAAGGGAACAAGCAGCAGTGTACAATATAATCCTATGCAGAGTTACTCCAGTCTAAATCCATTAATTTCAATGGATTTAGATTGGAATAATTGTGCATAGGACTGCACTGCTGGTCTTTTCCCCCAACCACCTTAGGTTCTACATGCCAGAAGTCCTAAGTTCTGAAATGGCACAGGAAGGCTGCACAACTCATAAATTAGTTTGTGTTCAGTACAAAATAGCCTGCTGCTTGAGAACAAAGAATGATGACTCATTCACATGACCACAAAGTAAGGCTTTATCAGTTCATTCAAAAATTACTCACACTGAATACATAATGTGGCAAGCCAGTTGAGTGAATTCTCAGTCACAACCACAGAGCTCACCGGCTAATGTGACGTGGTGGTTAAAATGTTAAATAATGTACTAGGAGATGGGAATTCAGATCTCTGTACGTCTATGTAGTTCATCAGCTGAGACCTTTGAGTGATGCAGGCAGGGGGGGGGGGCCTTTGAGGTTTCAGTAGGGGAACGATGGCACAGGATGGGTGGGCACAAGATTCACAAGACAGTTCAGAGGCCAAATTTAGGATATATTCAGTATTGCTGCAAGGAAAGTACTGTACCTCAGCATTATTTGTTTGGTTACCTTTTGATATCTCATGACCAGGGATGGTGCTCCTGGAGAGTATGTACATGTCACTGGGAACATGGGTACAGATTGCCCTCTTGCCCAGCCTAAACGTAACATCTGGACATTAATGGATGGTACATTGTAAGCTGCTCCAGGTAGAAGCTTTTATCACCCAGCAAGCAGTTCAACGTGGAATATCTGACTGTGTGGGTGTAATAGTTTGGGGGGGCAGGGGCACTGATGGGTGCAGTTGAGGAAATGAAATGGACCGTATAGATTTGGAGAAAGAAAGCAGCCACATCTTTTATTGATTACACCTCAGGAGCATTGGCAAAGCACAGGGACAGATCCCGAGTCGGGCAATCTACCTGCTGTCCAATGAACAATATACCCCCAGCCCACCTGCTGGGGAGCTACCAGGAAGTGGCAAACCTCAGGGAGCCCTGTGGGTGCCAACTGCTGTGTAGTTCCCTTGCCACCTGGCACTGGGAGCCCCACTGACAGCCCCCGAGCTGGGCGTGCAGCTGAATTGACTCTTGCCAAGACTCCTTAAGGGAGTCCTCCGAATGCGGGGTGCAAGCATGCAGGCACTGCCTCCCTAACCAAAAGTCCCATGCCCAAACCGTCCAAAGCTGTGACAGTCACAAAACCACAAATCCCCATCCTGCAACAACTGTATCACTGGGGAAGGGTGGGTGGGAAAGCTATGGTATTCCAGGGCCAAGGATCAGGCAGTGTCATCTTAAGTAGAGGAGGAGTGGGCAGGAAGGGGGTAAGTCCCAGCCGCATTGTATCCCAACACCTGAAAGGTTGAAAAAGTTTGTTCTGCTGTGCTACAATAGGAATGTACCCACATTACACGTATGCACAGTGAACACATATATAAGCCCTCTGCAGATTGTTACACAAACACTCTGTTCATGCAAATGGGGGCTCACCAGCTGTGCATATCAGGACCCCTGTGATGCATCTGATTTGCATGATTGCTGTACCATGCAAAGCTGTATCATTCACACAAATGGAAGCTGTGCCTGCATGGGGAATCCACATGTTGTCCAATTCACGGTACACAGTCACATAAATCGCTGAATCACACTGTCAAAACATGAAGGTGGCGGACTTTGCCCTTCATGTCAACTAGATGCCAGTGCAGTATCTTCAGAGGGGCAAAACAGAGAATAAGGCTGCACTTGCTGGCCCCACCATGAATTATACATTCAGCATAATTTCAAAATGAGGCTGGGAATGGGAATTGCAAACATGACTCCATTAGTCAGCAAATCAAAGTAATACACATAAAGTCCATACTAAGAGACTGATTCCCCACAAACAGCTGTGCCACCTTCACTCTTCTGTTTCCCCTGGTTGTATTGGTCAATTTCACACAGTTTGCTGCAGGGTCACATTTTGACCCGCATCTTTCCCCAATTTCCCCCACGTCTTCTCTATCCTTGTTTTTTGAGATTGAGAAGACATGGGGAAAATCGGGGGAGATGCGGGTCAAAGTGCAGCTGCACAGGGAAGAGTGTGAAATTGACCAATACAACTGAGAAAAATGGAAGAGAGAGGGTGGCACCGCTGCTTGTGGAGAATTGGTCTAAGATTCAGGTCTCTCATGATCTGTACTCTAGGTTGGATTTATGTGTGTGATGTAATGTAGGCTTTCTTTCTTTTTTTCTTTCTTGCCTCCCTTCTTTTTTAGGGTAAGGCTGCCATATGGCAAAGATTCTGAGAATGTGAGAGCAATTACATAACACTCTTCTTCTTCCTACCATGGAACCAGGATTGGAAAAACCCAAGACCATTTTAAGAAAGAAATTCTTCAGGACTTCCGGAAGAGACGCGCTAATGGCGGACGCCTCTCTCCGCATATGCGGGAGAGGCGATCCATGCCCGGTAGGGTGAAGGGGTTCTGGACGGGTGCTGAACCCCCAGAGACCCTAGCGAAGGGGCTCTGCCTGGGGTGGCATGAGGGGGAGACTCTCCTGGTGGTGGCGACTGCAGGATCGAGACCCACCTCATCACCCCCGTAGGTTCCCCTGCCAAGGAACCCTTCAGGCTGTGTAAGCGTGACCATGAAGCAGCAGAAAATGCCCGGCGGAGAAGCAATTAACACACCTGAAACGCAGTGGTGAAAACCGTGAGTTGCAAAATATAACGGCAAATAAAGCGACGGGGAGGGAAAGGGAGGATCACGTTCCCCCCCCTCCTTACCAAAGCGGCTGAGACTTTCCCACGGCGTTACTGCAACTATAAAAGCATTTTAAAAATGCTGGAGGGCTGGATCGCATACACAGAGAAATGATCTTTTGAGAGACATTAGTGCAACTACAATTGTTTCTTCTACGGTCCTTCTTATCTAAGTGTAAATAAAAGCGAGACTGCAACAATGACGGGGCGGCCAAAACCCTCCCCTAAACTAGGAAACGGTCCTCCAAGTTCAAAGGGCGATACCACAGAGATGAGCTCAATGTTTTCAGCGTTGCTGCAGCCGCTAGTGGATCAGATGACTACTCTCAACAGCAAAATGGACTTAATGCAAAATGAACTGAAAGAATCAAGTAAACGAACAGAAAAGCTGCAACAGGATCTCTTGGAAGTAAAGGCGACAACTAGTAAGCATGATTCAAGACTACAAAAAAATTGAAAAAGAAAAGGCTTTTCAATGTGATAATGTATTGAAATTGCAGATGGAATGCTCAAGTTACTTCCTTCGACTTCAGAATGTTCCTGAAAAAAAAGGGGAGGATCTTAAAAAGCTAGTGAGTGAAGATTTGGCACCAGTGACAGGTTTAAAAGCAGAAGAAATAATAAGCGACATGGATTTGGTTTATCGGACCTATCCTGAATTAGTCAAAAAGAAAAACCTGCCAGGTGAAATTATGATAAGATTCTCCAAAAGATCTACAAGAGATGTGGTTTTAAAAGCCACCAACAGAACAACGCTGAAGATCCAGGAGGTAGACATCAAGATATTAAAGGACATTCCATTTGAAATAAGAAAAAGAAGAAAAGCCTACAGAAGTTTAACGACCTGGCTTCAGTCTGAATCAATTACATACCGATGGAATAATCCGGAGGGACTGTGTTTCAGCTATCAAGAAAAGAATGTTAAAATTGATTCTCTTGAACAAGCGAAAGTTTTTTTGGAAAAATGAAAGAAAAAGAAAAAAGAGAGAGACTCAGACGATTCGCTAGCATATGGTTTGGATAGCTCAGAAAGTGAAGAAGAAAACTCAGACTCGGAGAAGGGAGCTGCGGCTCCCAAACTCATGGAAGAGACTAAAAAGAAAAGAAGAGGACAAAAGAAGAAATAAACTTTGCATTGTTGTTAAATGTCGAGCACTAAGTATATGTTAATGGAAAATAAGCGCGCTCCAAAGTTATGTGTACCAGCAAATCAGCTATGTGGTTTTTAGAAGCAGTAACATATGTAACTAGTTAAACCAAGATTTTTTGTTTCTCAAACTGATTAATCTACTAAAAATGATTATTTTATTCAGCATTTTCTGTATAAGGTAATTTAGTAGCGCTGACTAATTAAGTCGGAAGATCTCGCACAGGAATTCATCCCGATCTCCTGCAATGAAGCAGCCTATCAGGCGGTGGCGGTGTGGAGCTGAGAAGGAATGGAACGAACACTGAGCCCGGAACATGACTTGTCAAAAAGCCAACAGAAAGACTCAGTTATATGTGTTGTCTTCCCTTCCCCCACTGAATTGAATTGTTAGTCCCTTGTCTTCAACAAAAAATTGTAAATCGCTGTGAGCCCGCCTGCGTGTGGGAAGCAGCGATCAATAAATCGAATGTATAAATAAATAAATAAAATAAATAGTATAGAATTTAGCGTATAGATGTAGAAATAGATGTAAAATCAATAAAATTTCATTAAAAAAAGAAAGAAATTCTTCCTTTTCGTATCACTTACCAGCACTATCTGTTAATATGGTCCTTTGTAAAAGTTAGGTCTGAACTAGTTTAGATTAGCCATTTTTTTAACAAAATATATTTTATCCATCAGAAAAGTCATATAAATTTGCAAAAGAAGCATGAAGCTGCTGGCCGGAATGGATCCGAAAGATCTTCTGCATTTTTTTTTAAAGAACTACTAGTGTAAATAAAGATGGGGTTTTTCCGGAGATGGTTCCCGACCTCACTGCCAGACCAGAAGACAAGCCACATACACACGTCCCCATGCTGGAAGAGGCACAGATGCCCCCACAGCCGAGTACACCTGCCGGTTGGTCAGACAAGAACTCAGAAGCTCCAGTTCTGAGTCCGAGGCATTCCCTGTGGTGGCCCCCAGCCCATTTAAAAGACTATTTCACCTAGGAAAGGTTTGGACTACAGGGGGAGGGGTGTTATGTCCGCAGACCACGACTGGGCACCCGCAATAGACAGCCCAAGCTTGGCTCCAGAAAACAAAAGGGGCCTAGGATCCTGAGCCTCCATAAAGCCACCAATAGGGACTTCGGAGGGAAGTTTAAACCCTCCAATGGGACCCGGGGGTATGGTTCAGGGATTGTATATAGTTGGCCTCAAGGGTCATTTCGTAGAAAAATAGGCACATGAGCTAATTAGCATAACTCATTAACATTACTTATTTGCATATGCCACACCCCCTGACATCACCATAAGTATGTCAGAAGGCAAGAAAGAAAGAAAGAAAGAAAGAAAGAAAGAAAGAAAGAAAGAAAGAAAGAAAGAAAGAAAGAAAGAAAGAAAGAAAGAAAGAAAGAAAGAAAGAAAGAAAGAAAGAAAGCTGGCAGAGAGGGGACAGCTACTAGAGAGGGGAGAGCCAGTCTGGTGTAGTGGTTAAGTGCGTGGACTCTAATCTGGGAGAACCGGGTTTGATTCCCCACTCCTCCACTTGCACCTGGCTGGATGACCTTGGGCAAGCCATAGCTCTGTACCAGCTGTTCCCTCAAGGACAGCTTGGGAAAGAGTTCTCTCAGCCCCACCTACCTCACAGGGTGTCTGTTGTGGGGAGGGGAGGGGAAAGGAGTTTGTAAGCCGCTCTGAGACTCTTAAGTGAGTGAAGGGCGGGATATAAATCCAATCTCTTCTTCTTCTTCTTCTTCTACTAATCCAAGCCTCAGAAATACCACTATTCTGGGAGGATAGCGTCAGTGGTGGCTGAAGCCTTCAGAAGGCTGGTTGGAGGAACAAGGACCTTTCCAGGGGGCGGGGTCATTTTGCTGCAGCCATGACACAAGCAGGCATTCCCCTGCTGGGGGGGAAGGGCTAGCACCAACTCCTAGATCTGAGCTCCCCCGAGCTCCTGCTCGAAATGACCCCTGGTTGGCCTTCTCGGCCAGTAAGTATCTCTTGTTGTGTACCAATAAACTAGAGCTGTTCATCACTCTGTCATCCTGCCTCTCCATGCGGTGAACCCACTACATAACACAATCCCCCTTCAGTGGCCGTTTGCAAATGGACTTTGCCATTTCACACAGTATAATTCAGTTGCAAAGTCCATTGGAAGTGGATTGAAAGTATGTTATTTATTCTGTGTGTGTGTGTGTGTGTGTGTCTGTGTGTGTGCGTGTATGTGTGTGTGTGTGTGTGTGTGTGTGTGAACCCTTATGACAAAATGCTGTAAATCAGCTTCACCATCTCAGTGCCATGGCAACTCATTCTGTTCTGTTCCCTTTTCAGTCAGGTTCTTCAGCTGAATCTTTGCTAGGCTTACCAACTTCAGGTTGGGAAATCCCTATAGATTTAAGAGTGACGCTCAGCGGGATCCCACCTTCCTCACCATTGATGTGTGGCTTCATAAAGGTTCAGGATCCTAGGCCCCTTTTGTTCTCTGGAGCCAAGCTTGGGCTGTTTATTGTGGTCACTCAGTGGCGGTCCACTGACATAACAGATTGAAACTGCATTATTTAGCATGTGTGAATGTGCCTTAAGTCAAAAGAAGAAAAAGAAGAAGAAGAGATTGGATTTATATTCCACCCTTCACTCACTTGGAGTCTCAGAACGGTTTACAAACTCCTTTCCCTTCCCCCCCCCCCACAACAGACACCCTGTGAGGTGGGT
Source organism: Lepidodactylus listeri (assembly GCA_029233225.1). NCBI lineage: Eukaryota > Metazoa > Chordata > Lepidosauria > Squamata > Gekkonidae > Lepidodactylus > Lepidodactylus listeri. Next base: position 50,400,714 of record JARCFY010000001.1, on the reverse strand, counting down.
GGGGCTGAGAGAGCTCTGACACAACTGTCCTTGAGAGAACAGCTGGTACAGAGCTATGGCTTGCCCAAGGTCATCCAGCAGGTGCAAGTGGAGGAGTGGGGAATCAAACCTGGTTCTCCCAGATTAGAGTCCACGCACTTAACCATTACACCAAACTCTAAAGAAGTCAGAATATACAAGCACAAAAAGAGAACTGCTTTCCTCGCCTACTGTGCTGTGGCCTTATTCCCCATATGAACATGAAGCATAGCAAAAGCACAAGATAGTAAGCGACTCTGGAACAAGAAGGTATGAGTTATGAAACTGGTCTCTAAAACACATGGCTTCCCATGCTTTCACTCTACAACACATAACCTACAACATAAATAATACATCGAGTTGAGTTCTCCACTCCAAGGCTGTCACCAGTCCTCCTTCCCCAAATGATTCCCTCTCCTGTCTCTTTTTCCATGTCATATTTTTTGCCCAACTCAGAAGGCCAAAGGCTACTCAAATGTAGCCCCCCAAAATGCTAGGACTGGGCCACCAGTTTTACAGTTCCTGTTTTACACTTCCATATGCAATTATTCACACCTTTTCATATGATGAAGAAATTCTGATTCTTTTTTTACAGTTCGTTCTATTTAATTTGTCGTCTGAAAAGTAATAGCCTTTGCTCACACAAATTTGGAAAGTTGGGATATGAACGTAACTATGGGAACATAAAGCATGTTGTCCCCTTGGAAAGGACCCTGGGTGATAAGGGAAAGAACTGTGCTATTCCTGTGTTTCTACCCTTGATCAAGGGAAATTTGTCAAAGGCACAGTACAGCATGAGCTTGCTTAAAGACAGTAGGGTCCTTGGACTGAAGATCCCCTAGGGATATCTTAAATGCTGAGCCTCTGATAGGTATCAATGAAAGCTGCTTCATACTGAAATAGTCCAGGGAATTTAGCTTCGATCAGAGTGGGGAAGAGGCCGGTAAGCAGGATAAAATGTTACACTCACAATTATCTTATTATTCGTTTGATATGTTGAAAATGCCGAGTTTGTAATGCTTTTAGTTCTTCTTTCCACTGTTACTGAATATCTATCTGAATCGCTCTACTATTACCAAATATTTCCAGTTTTGAAGCCACACGTGGGTATTCCCTTTTTATCCCTCATTTTGGTTTTTTATTCTTGCTTCTTTTAGACTTTCTTTTACCACTGTGCTTCAATAAATCACTTAATTAGTTTTATTTACACAATTGAATCTGTTGGTTCTCTGTTACCTTTACAGCCCTATATGGTCAGGGACCTACATACTTGAGGGACCGCCTTTGCCCACATGTTCCCCAGAGAGCACTGCGATCAGGGGCTCAGAACCGACTAGCCATCCCGAGGCTCAAGGAGGCTAGACTGTCGATAACCAGGACCAGGGCTTTCTCGGTGGTGGCCCTGTCCTGGTGGAATGAGCTCCCAGAGGAGCAGAACATTTTACCGTTCCACAGGGCCTATAAAACAGAGCTCTTCCACCAGGCTTTCGGAGCCGCCACCAGCACCACCACCAATAATGAACAACCAATGGTCAAATGTGAGAGGGCCCTGGATCCCTGAAACTTCTACCAACAGCCTAAAGGACATCAATCACTGCTAGGACAACCAAAAATGAACACTGCAAGCTGACTGTGTGTTAAGAACATCAAACAATGGCTGCCATCATCAAACGAATGACAACAACTACTAGCACTTTCTTATGGTTTTAGAATTGTTTCACTGTAATCTTATGTTTTAATGTAATTTGGGGGTTTTTTTATGTAAGCCGCCCTGGCTTTGGCTGGGGGGGGGGGGTTAGAAATTCAATAAATGAATGAATGAATGAATGAATGAATGAATGAATGAATGAATGAATGAATGAATGAATAAAATTTGTTCAGTGTTTGCCCAGTGGGGCAATATAAGCGACTTGTTAACTCTGCCCACTAACCACACCCAAAACCTCCCCGCAGGTTGCTCTGTAGACAGACTGACTCAATCAAGGAGGGTCCTATAGGTCAGCTTACCATTTTGCTGAACCATTTGATGAAGGTCTCCGCTGAAGGTCTCTGCCAAAGGGAGCTTGAATTCTCCAAAGCTTCTACCCTGGAAATCTTGTTGGTCTTTAAGGTGCTGCTGGACTTGAAACTTGCTTTTCTACAGCAGACCCACATAGTTACTCACCTGAAACAGTTGGTTAGGTTGTTGTTTATAGAGAAATACATGAAGGTATTTATTAGCTTTTAGTAATTTAGATATTAAGTGCCTTAATGTTGACTTTAACACAGCATTTGTGAACATAGAGTTTTTAAAATGCTGCAGTTTTCATTAACTTTAAATGATGCCTTATGATTTCAACTGAGTAGGTTAACTAAAGTAGTGAGGTGGCATGTAAACAAGCTTTATGAGCATTGTGCATAGCACAAATTAAAATGCAAGCTTTTGTTTGAAGTGCAGAAATAACCCCATGGGCTCAAACAGTCATTTAATCATCAAGGCCTCATTTCAACTCAGCTAGGGATAATTTTGGACAAAAACAGGAGAAAGGTTTGGAAGGGAAGCACATAACAGCTGAGCATCTAGGCACATTTTACAGGGATGTTCCAACATAGGTGCTATAGTGCAATGAAAGAGTGCATGCTTCGCAAGCGGAAGATCCCTTCCTTGCCATAGTGCTAGGAAAGAAATCTCAGAGGATTGCTGTCAAATTAGACATTACAGGAATAGATGTACCAATGGTCTGACTTCAAGGCTGGAAAAGAATTGATTGCCCTTTTTTACAAAAATAGAAGTTTAGTTATAATTATCTCTCTATATAATAATTCTCTGCATGTTGGTGGCACGCGCCTGAAGATTCCACGCGCCACCCCAGCCTTTGGTCCCCTGGCCTGTCAATCAGAAGCTGTCCCTATCCACTGGCTGTGAATACTCGCATGCCATTGGCTGGGTCTGCTCCTCTTCCCCGCCCACTACTTCAGCCTCTGTGCCCTGTCAGAATTCCTGGCAGACAGTTTTTTGCTCTTGATGAAGACACTTCTCCAGCTTCCTTCCTGTGGGGGGATTAACTGTTACCTCAGTGGCTGTTGGTAGGTGAAACGAAATGGCAGTTACCTGTGTTTATAAGATGGCTGCTGCCTGTGGTTTGTTTAAAATGTTCCCCCAAAAGGTTCAACTGTTACCTCAGTGGCTGTTAGTAGATGAAATGAAATGGCAGTTACCTGTGTTTATAAGAGGGGCTTCAGAGGATGACAGAGGCTGTGGGTGGGGGGTGGGAATGGAAAGCTGAACAGTGAGGGGGAAATTAAGGTAGGTTGATGCTTGGCAGGGAAGGAGATGGGGTTGCCTACTCCAGGTGGGGAATTCCTGGAGATTTGAGGGGTTGGAGGCTGGCGAGGGTGAGGTTTGAGGAGAGGTGGGGCCTCAGACAGGTAGAATGCCATAGACTCTGCCCTCCAAACCAGCTATTCCCTCTTGGGGAACCACTGCTGCCAATCTCCAGGTGAGGGCAGGAGATCACTCAGAATTACAACTGCTCTTCAGGTAGCAGAGATCAGTTCCCCTGGAAAAAAATGGTGGACTCTGCATCATTATACCCTGCTGAGGTTGCCACAGCAAATTGACACTGAATGCCCAAGGCCTTGGCACTCTCCCAGAGCCTCTTTCTAGAGCCTGTTTTATTTATTTCCACAATGGGCCTTATTCCTAGTATATTATGTTACAATATTAAAATATAAACTTCTTTAATTTTTTAAAAAATTATCATTATAATTAAAATGAAAAAAATGCAATATGAATACCCATGTTAAGGTCTGTATTTGTAAACTCTTAAAATTAGAACCATATACTGCATACACTGAACTGACAGCTGCCATAAGAATAATAGGAGGAAATACCTGACTTCCAAAGTTAAGCATTGTAAATAATGCAGAAGAGCCTTTTCCACACAGGAAAGTTAAGCATTGTAAATAATGCAGAAGAGCCTTTTCCTCTAAGTTCGATGCTGTTAGGAAGCAGGGCTTGTCCTCCTACTTCCCCACAGCACTGTAGTTAGAGATGGGCACAAACCACATTTTTTGCAGTTTGTTTCATGGTTCATGGCTGAACCATGAACTAAACCATGAACCAATAGGAACTCGGAAGTTGGTTTGCAAACTGAACCAGTTCATAGTGGTTCATAAGCCATTTAAAGTTAAATCCCCTGCATTCTGCTCCCCGAGAAAAGCATCAGGAAGCAGAAAGCAGGGGTTTAAATCACTCACAATCATTTAAATCACTGCTTTCTGCTTACTGCGGTTTTTGGCAGCAAGCAAAAAGTAGGGCATGAAATGACTGGGAGGCATTTCACTCCCAGCTTTCTTCTGGCCATGAAAAGCTATGACCAGCAGAAAGCTGGGGGTGAAACGGCTCTGAGCTATTTAAATTTCTACTTTCTGCTCCCCTCAGTTTTTTTATGGGGAGCAGAAAGCAATGGTTTAAATGATGGGGAGTGCCCACTACTCAGCTTAAATGGCTTGGAGCCATTTAAACCCCTTCTTTCTGCTCTTCACCAACCACCACGAACCGCATCAAAATTCATGGAAGTTTGTGGTGGCTCTTCAGTTTGCAAACATTGCTTTGTGAACCACAAACTGGCCAAAATTCATGACAAACTTTAGTTCATGGCCCAGTTCATGCCCATCCCTAATTGTGATGTATTCATACACCTTCCCTAGCTTTTCTCCAATCTTTGTCACACCTATTTTGCTGCAATGTTTTAAGATTGCAATAAAGCCAGGATGACTGCCATGTAGTTGGGGAAATTTGGACCCCCCACCCCACCCCGCACATGGCAACATGTTTCCTGAGTCTGTCGGCATTTTGGCCATTTCCCTAAGACCACTGGGACATTTTTTGTTTTTAAATTGTCCATTTCCTATCATTGTATTTATATATCTTATAACAATGTGTAGCCAGTACTATAAAAATCCCAGTGGCCTAGGGGAGGGGGCCCAGAGAAAGTGCAAGGAAACCTGCCACATGGAAGACCCACTGCCACTGCACTATATCAGCAGGGGTACTGGCAATGGAGAAACCACCTAAAACATGTATTGTCTATATTAACAGGGGTCATTTCGAGCAGGAGCTCGAGGGAGCTCGGCTCCAGGAGTTGGTGCCCGCGGGGGAATGCCTGCTTGTGCCATGGCTGCAGCAAAATGACCCCGCCCCCTGGAAAGGTCCTTGTTCCTCCGACCAGCCTTCTGAAGGCTTCAGCCACCACTGAAGCTATCTTCCCAGAATAGTGGTATTTCTGAGGCTTGGATTAGTAGCTGTCCCCTCTCTGCCAGCTCTTTCTTTCTTTCTTTCTTTCGCTCTCTCTCTCCTTTCTTTCTTGCCTTCTGACATACTTCTGGTGATGTCAGGTGGTGTAGCATATGCAAATAATTTATGCTAATGAGTTATGCATCTCCTCCCCTCCCCAGTTAGTTTACTGGAACACTAACATCTTTCCAATAGACATTACATTTTGTTCAGCTCTTGGCCCCAGAAAAGTTGCCTACCCTGGCCTAAAACAAAACAGATAAAAGGAAGTACTTTTTCACCCAACGGGTGATTAACCCATGGAATTCACTGCCACAGGATCTCTCAATCTGGGGTAAGTGATGCACTGTATTCTTGGTGTGGGGGGAGTGGCAACAGTGGGAGGGCTTCTAGTGTCCTGGCCCCACTGGTGAACCTCCTGATGGCACCTCCTGTTTTTGGCTACTGTGTGACAGAATGTTGAACTGGATAGGCCATTGGCCTGATGCAACATTGGCTTCTCTTATTTTCTTATGTAGTCTAATCCCTCCTCCCACCTTTGTCTGTCTTTCCTCCAGGGCCAGTTGCATATAAAGAACACAAAAAGTTCATTGATGGATTGGACCAGAGATCCATGTATCCCTGCATTCTATCTGTAAGCCAACAAGATGCCTCTGGAAGCTTACAAGCAAGGCATAAAAGGAACAGATCTCCTCTGTTGTCTGTTGCCAGCATCTGGTTTTCAGAGGTATAATGCCATTGATCTGGGAGACTCAATTCATCTAGAATGGTGACTATTCTGTGCTTTAGGAATTAACTATGCTTTTTAAAGCTACGATAAGGTATAAACTATATGTTAGATCCTAACGGATGTAAAGAATCTAGAATGTGTGATTTTTTTCAGCAGAGATGCATGCTGAGGAAGGGAAAGAAGAGTTGCATACACATTTTCCCTGCAGGCCAATTTTCTGCACCAACTCTGCCCCCTCTGCCCAATATGGGGGAATATTCAAAGCATATAGAATAAAGAGTCTGATATAAGGTGACATACAGTAGTAAATTGGTAACTGCTCTGCACAACACAGTCTTAACAACTCAAATAAATGTTCTGAGGCACGTTGAGAGCAAAAGAGGCTGTCAGGGAATCAACAGAGGACAAATCAAAAAGCTTCGTATATTTATAAAACATCATGCAGTACCTTCATGTCTGCTATTCAGTGGAAGTTTCATACAAAATACTTACTGTAGCTGTGGATAGCTCCCACCAAGCAACAATTTATTACTCCACAAAAAGCTTTAGAAAGAAACATATTTAACTGAAACGATGCCAAGTTTTAGGGAAATGGAATTCAACACACACTTTCCTTGCAAATAGTATCCTACTTTCTTGCCATTTCAGTGTTTATTTTTTCCACATACTGAATGCAAAAAGCATTGTTTCTAAAGCCATTTGTTGATGATAATCTCATTCAGACTTTGTTTTAATTAGGAGGCGGCTTTTACCGAGGTTACTGTCTGGAACCTAAGAAACCAGCTCCGAAGCATACCCTCAAAATGAAACAGGGAGCCAGAGCCCCCAGAAGTTAATATAAGCATTATCTGCCCTATCCACTTGAATTACTTTTTATCATTGTTGATAGTTGTATATAATTAGAGCTAACGTCTTACGAAGCAAAATAATGGCTGTCTCCACTTTTTATCATCCAGGCCTTCCAAATTCACCCATCAGGTCATCAGTCTGCTTTGCCTATTACATAGAAATGTAAAGCTACAAATTCTAGGGCCAAAGTCAGCCCAAGTCATTGCCAAAGACAGAAGCTCTTGCAAGGTGGCAAAGATAACATACTACACATTCCACTGCTAGAAAGGGTTAAAACAGTATTTTTTTAAAATGACGGCAATACAGGCCCCCCCCCAGGGGGTTTTAAGAACACTGGGGGTGAACAAACGGGGGAGCATTCAGGAGTTTCGATAGTCCCTTCTACCTACTTACAATGGCTTCCAACAACAGCAGAGGAGAGAGGCTTTATACTACTGTCCCCTCACTGAAAATATCCCAAATCCTAGACCAGTGTGCTATAGTTGTTGGACTAGGATCTGGGACATCCAGGGTTGAATCTCCATTCTCCCAAGGAAACATGCTGGGTGACCTTGGACCAGTTACATACTCTCAACCTAACCTATCTTACAGTGTTATTGTGAGGATAAAATGGAGGAGAAGAGAATTATGTAAGCTGCTTTTATTTAGTTTGTTCGTTAGTTAAATTTTTAAACCGCCCTTCCCTGTAGGACAGGGCTTGGGGCAGTGTACATCAGTATAAAACATATATGTAATAGAAATCATATTTAAGTTCCGTACTATAAATACAGCAGTAATAACCAGTGAGATGGCAATGGAGCTGCCAAAATCATGTTACCGTGGGGGGGAGGGGGGACAGGAGAGCCAGCCAGATGGGAAGCCGTTGGTGGCCTCAACCAAATTCCTGGCAGTACATTTCTGCCTTGCATGCCTTGCAGAACTGCATTAAGTCCCACAAGGCATGGATGTTATTTGGTAGAGTTCCACCAGGTTGGGACTAGGACCAAGAACACCCTGGCCCTGGTCAAGGACAGCTGGATGTCTCTTGGGACATGGACCACCAGCAGGTTCTTATCAAATGAGCGTAACACTCTTCAGGGGTATCCCAAGAGACCCAAATGGGGAGGAGGGTAGGGGTATAAATAAAATAGATTTCTCCCACAAGCCCTTCAAAAATATAATTCAAACCTAACAATAAGAATTTTTTTGTCAGGCATAGACAGATTATTCATTAGACTGATTTATTTATCACCTTATCCCAGCTTATGCCAGGCTCTGGGCAATGTACAAGACATAACGTCATAAAAAATGCAAAAGATTAAAATTCAATATATAACTTAATAAAATTTTCAGTGTAGATTCAAGGTTCAAGATGGCAATTTTCTTTTAATATTATTTGTCCCATACCAAGTCACTCATGGAGAGCAGTGGGAACAAAATGACAAGAAAAGCAATGACACTGCAACATCGTTCTGGTTATGTACTTGAAAGTGACACTGCAACAATGCTCTAGGAATTTCCTAAGTCTCTATGGTAGATTTGGGAAACTCTTAGTGCATCACCACTTCTGATTATGTAGCCCAGAGTGATGTTGCAGCATCATACACAGGGATGAGTATGAACCATATTTTTGCAGTTTGGTTTGCTTTTTGGTTCAAACCATGAACCGGTATGAACTGGGAGATGGGTTCATGAACTGAAATGGTTCATATCAGTTTGTGACCTCTGCTTTCTGCTCCCCACTGCTCAGCTGTTTTTCTGCTCTTCACAAACCACCACAAACTGCCATGAACTGCCTTAAAATTCATGGAAGTTTGTTGCGGCTCTTCCATTTGCAAACATTGTTTTGCAAACCATGAACTGCCCAAAATTAATCATGAACTTTTGTCCTTGAGCCAGTTCATGCTTATCCGTAATCATAAGCCATGATCTCACCAAGCCCCACCTCAAAAGCTCCTGGAGGTTGCTGATAGATGGCTGGCAATCCTAGTCCACCGCAAGAATTTCACTGAATGCATGAATAAAATTGAATATATTCATATGATGTACGAATATAAAGTTTCCTTCTCCAAAGTACTGTTTTCCCCCTCTTTATCTCTCTCACAAAAAAAATTAATTTCTGTACATTATGGCACAATTTGATTTTTTAAATTTTAAAATAACAACAATTATAAGCATCTAGGTTAAGATGCTGAGCTGCAGACTGGAAGGTTAGTAGCTCAACAGTTCGAGAGCCCTAGTGCCGTGTGATGGAATGAGTGCCTGTCTCTGAAGTTCGAAAGCAAGAAATTACAAGGAGATAAATAGGTACTGCTTCGGTGGGAAGGTAACAGCAATCCATGTGCTTCGGCGTTTAGGCACACTGGCCACATAACCACAGAAAAGTCTTCGGACAGCGCTGGCTCTTCGGCTTGGAAACAGATATGAACACCACCCCCTAGAGTCGGGTTTGACTGGCTTTTGAGAAGGAAACCTTTACCTTGACTTTATTTTTAAATTAAGTGTTGACCTCCTCGAATCTATGAAAGTCTTCCAAACATGAAGGGAAATTGGTTTAACTTGTCTTCCATCTTTCAAACAGTCTCACTCAATTTAGACATTTTTACTATTTGCCGATATTCCTTAATCCATTTTTTATTGGAGAGCTTTTTGGTATCATGCCAGTTCTTAGCGATTATCATCTTTGCAGCAATGCTGTTTTACGTCTTAAATGATTTACTTGTTCACAGCCAGTTCACCATCTCAGATCCTCCTGGTTGAAACCCACCTCTTTGACCAGAATGTAAGCTTGCTCTTTTGGGCAGCAGCTTCAACATTATGACTCATCCTTCTCAAAGAGATGCAGGTGGTCATTGTGTTGTCTGCCTCCCATAAGAAATGTAAATTGGTTTGAAATAGGCACTTGGGCCTGGATTTATTTTTATTTTTGGTAAGTTGCTGTGATTGGTCAGAAAAGCAATATATAATAAATATGTTAAATAAATAGAGGGCATCCAATGATAACATTATGTACCTAGGGAGCAGCAGAGGATTAAAGATTAAGAACCGCTGGGATAAACTCTCACTGAATTCTGTGTATTTAGGATGATGTCAGTTCAGACCAGGATGAAGTTAGAGCTGGCACATATTCGGCTGAATTCATGAAGCCAAGAATGCCACACTGTGTAGGTGGCAGCTTCTCCTTTCTTTGCAATATGGTGTCATTTGTTAGCAAGAGCAGGAGTAAACACGGCTCGCTCCTGAATTCTGCAGCAGTCAGGGGCAACATTTCTCCTGCGGGCCTCCTGTTGTCCAAGAAAGATCACCTGTTTTGCACAAACACCTTCAAAAACTGACCTTTCGGAGGGGGAGATTACCTTGGTTGTGTTCTCCCCCCACCCCCCGTTTTAATTCCTTTTTAAAAAACGTAACTAAACTGGATGAAAGCCAAAGAATTGCTTGGTGAATCATTCGTATTTATAGAAACTTAACCTTGTTAGAGTAGTAAGTCATTATAAGTTTTCATGCTCATTTCATTATCCCTCAATAAAAACTGAACAACTTGAATTATTATTATTCATTGTTAAGATGACTGAAGTATACTTTTTGTTGCTGAAAATAATTTTAGCAGTTTAAAAACACTTGAGTGTGGAACTGGTCACTTGTCCAAATCTTTTGGGGGGACTGGCCAAACGGCTAATACTAAAGCTCCGTACTTGTGAAATACGTGTGCAGAGATCCAGTGCGCATAGATGAGGAAGGAATGCATTGGTCCCACCCCCTGGAACTGTGAGCTCCTGTGCATGTTGATCTGAACATGCGCATTCCTCCATATAAGCCACCTGCACATGGCTTTATACAAGTTCATTCTTGATTACAGACTTTATTTTGTTATCAGGCTCATTCTGAAAAAAGAAATACAAGCCAACTTTTCTATGTTGTAAGTAAGGAATAATTCCATCCCTTACCCTTCCAAGAAGTCTGCTACCACCTTAAAGACCAACAAGATTTTGCTCCAGCATAATACATCCTACTGAATTCATTGAAGCTTCCCCTAGGTCAGGGGTGGGCAAACTTGCTCAGCGTAAGAGCCACCTAGAACAGGGGTGGCCAAATCTGCTTAAGGTAAGAGCCGCATAGAATAAACATCAGATGTTTGAGAGCCACAAGACATGAACAAATATTACCTGCTTTTATTGGAAAATAAGCAAATTTGCTTTTTATTAACATTAAATGAGACTGCCAAAAATAACAACAAAAGGGGTAAAAGCAGATATTGATAATGATATTAATTTGTCCAATGATATTTTTTGGTAATGATATTTAGCTTCCCAGCCGCCCTGCCGGGAGCCACATAATATATGTGAAAGAGCCGCATGCAGCTCCCGAGCCACAGTTTGCCCACCCCTGCCCTAGGTAAATGTGATTAGAATTACAATCTGAAACTCACACCGAAAGCTCTCTTTGCAGACAGACAAGGAATGAGAGAATATGACCCATTAGTTGGAAGAATCAAGGACCATTATTATTTTATCAGCAAGATAAGAAACTGCAGCAGCCAGGAGCAAAACTCACCCCATACTTAATCAACTAACAGGGTGCATAAGAGTCACTCTTCCTCTGTCTGTGTGAACCAAGTTGCATTACGCCAAAGCTCCTCCTTGCCAAGCATTTACTGATGCTCAAGGAAGGCATGCCATGTTTTTTCTCTCTAGCTACATGGTCTTTGGGTCAAGGATAATGGCACCCCAAGGGGTTCTAGTCCCAGTTCTATGTGGGGCACACTAACTCTGAGGTCCCAGCCTGAGGAATTTCCCCTTCAAATGATGCCTCAGGGTGCTCACCTACATGTAGAACTTAACACATTTTGCCCACACCAATATCACCCCCATGTGTACCCACCAAGGCATGCCAGTGCACACTGGTTCCTTTCTGTGGATCACCAGCAAACACCACCCCTTGACTTCACCCTTTGCAGAATGGGAAACTGAATGCCAGTCTTCTTATTTCTCCCTACCTCATTTATGCCCATTGAATCTGAGTAGGGATGCCAGCCTCCAGGTGGGACCTGGGGATCTGCTGAAATTACAGCTCATCTCCAGTCTACAGAGATCAGTTACCATGGAGAAAATTGTTGTTTTGGAAGGTGGACTCTATGGCACTGTACCCCACCAAGGTCCCTGTCCCCCCCCAGCTCCATCCCCAAATCTCCAGGGGCGTTTTCTCACTAGCTTTCCCCCGCGGTTTACACGGAAGCTAGCACCGGAGCTTCTGGTCAGTTTCCCATCATTTGCTCCATGCTCACAATTTCCTCCAGAGTATCACTGCACTGCTCCGGAGCTTCCCTGGAGCAAGAAAATCCTGTTCCAGCGGGGGAAAGCTAGTGAGAAAAGGCCCCAGGAGTCTTCCAACCTGCTGGCCACCCTAACCCCCCCCCCAATCCCTTCTTGATGGCCAGAGGAGACCTGGCAACCCTAATTATCTGAGAGGCCCTTCTCAGGCTTGTTTTATGTTGTCACAGTATTATGGGGGAGGTGTTCTCTATGGTGCCAACACACAGAGATCGGTACTCCTGCTTGCTTCATTAATGGCAACAAAGCTTCAACATCATACCACTGGATCATGGTGTAGGTGTGTTGATGTTCAGTGAAGCATGTGGATGCCCAAATCTGCTGTCAAAAGTATCAAGGAAAAAACCCAAACACGACTGAGGCGTGATCAATGGACACATAAATCCACCCCCAGTCTGTTACTTTGCCTTCGTGCTGCTCTGTTCCAGTAATAACCTCAGCTGTCATGGAAATTACACCTTTATGTGTGAGACACTTGATAAGGCATGTGATCGCTGGTGTGAGAGTAGATATGGCAAGTTGCCATTATCTCTCCCCCCCACCACCATCAGATCATTCCTCATACTTTGTACAGACAATTCCAAATGTAAAAGAAACCAAACCCCCACCCCAATGCACCATCAATTAAAGTGGAGAGTTAAGCCACTTATAGATTCAACCATGCTCCAAAGGTCATGGAAATTGTAAGCTAACCTAACTTCTGTGCCCTGTAAACAATAAACACACTGTACAGCCTTGCATATTATGCTTGCTTAGAAACAGGGCTCCGTGCTGTGAAGCAAGCCAATGAACTCCCAAACTGAATGGCCACGGATAAATGTGTGTTGTAGTTATCTGTGATGTTACAAGCACTATCCAATAGGTGCTTAGAAAAAGGCAACAGGTGGACAGAAATCAGGCCTAAGTCATTCAGCTTGACACTGCTTTGAAAATGCCCTGGGCAGAAATCCAACTGGCATCTACATTTTATGACTCTTCAGCCATTATAATGATAGAATGCTATTCAACAGACATGCCTTAATATATGCAGTAACATCCCTAATACATTTTCAGGGAACTGGATCAATTCATGGTCTCCTTCTGTTGCCTAAAATATATTGATTTTCCTGCTGTACTTTTGTCAGTGGCATACATACAGGCCAAAGATGGTGGCTGTTAAAAAGCCCCAGTCAGAAGTCCATTCTCATGATGGAGGCATACAAATTTCTGTGCACCTATTGCCTTTTTCTAAGCACCTACTGAACAGTGCCTGTAACATCACAGAGGAGTGCAACGGACATTTATCAGTGCCCATGCAGCTTTGAAGCCTGCTGACCTGCTTCGCAGAAAATTTGTTAAAACTTGATGACTTCTCTCACTACTTCCAACCCCAGGCTTCTGTCTCTGGTTGGAGAATGATTGATTGCAGGAATTCGCATCTTGGAAATTAAAGGGAAAACTTTTAGAGCCTAAGGGGCCTCTTCGTAGTACAGCAACTGAGGCTGCCAGCCTAGATATTAACAATCCAAAGTTTTCTTGGAGCATTGACAGAACTGGAGAAGGCTAACTAGTGGGACGAGATCATGAGTCTGTGATTAATCCAGAGGCCTAGACTCAAGTTCCATCAATGCAAGAATCATTACATGGCTACAAACTAGCTATTTCTCCCCCTCATCCTAGTTGCCCTTTCGACAGAACTGGAAGAATTACAGTCCGGTCCTAAGAAGAGTTATACCCTTCTGCGGGCTTAGAAGGGTGAAACTCTGTTAGGATTGCACCATAAGGGACCTAATTTGCTACATTCTTAGAAGGGCAAAGGTTAGAATGGGCTGTTCAAATGAGAAATTCTATGATAGAATGCGGTGGTAAATAGAGTTGACAGGTGTCCCCCCCCCCCCCCGGCCACCAGCAGGGGTACGTTTACCAGATCCAGGTTGACAAATGCTTGGAGATTTGGGGATGGATCCTAGGGAGGACAAGGATCTCAGTGGGGTTCAATGCCATAGAGTCCAGCCTCCAAAGCATCTATTTTCTCCAGGGAAATGGATCTCTGTAGTCCGGAGATGTGCTCTAATTCTAGGGAATCCCTCAGGTCCTACCCGGAGGCTGGTATTCTAATGATAAATAATGTATGGTTAGAATAATGATGCCCCCTGCTAATAGTGCAGGAAAGAGGGTGGGGAAACCTATAATGGCAGTCTATCTAGGGTTGCCAAGTCCAGGTTGGAAAAAACCTGGGGACTTTGGGGGTGAAGCCAGGAGAAGGTGGGGTTTGGGGAGGGGAGGAGCCTCAGCATGGTACAATGCTATAGAGTTCACCCTTCAGAGCAGCCATTTTCTCCAGGGGAGCTGCTGTCTGTCAGCTGGAGATCAGTTGTAAAAGCGGGAGATCCCCAGGTCCCAACTGGAGGCTGGCAACCTTAAGTCTATCACAGTACCAAAAAAATGGACAGGGGTGAATCCTGAGTTCCACAGAATAAGAGTGGGACATAGGGTTGCCAACTGCCTTCCTCCTGCTGGCAAGGGGAATGGGGGGCCTTCCGAGGTGGGTGGGGACATTGGAAGTGATGTCATCATGTCAGTGACATCAGGGCAACTCTGTACCTTTTGGCAAAACTCTGTGATAAAAATGGCTACAAAACCTAGAGTTTTGCCCCAAAAGTAGTGTTGCCCCTGACGTCGCTGATGCAATGACATCACTTCCGGAAGTGATGTCAGTGTGTTGCCAATGTCACGTGGAGCATCTGTTTGGGGGTGGGGTTTCCAAGCCTAGTGGGATAAAAAAGGACTAGAAATATTAAATAGGTATTTGCTCTCTCAAAGGGGGGGGGGGAATCCTGTGTCTGGACTGTACATCGTCAGACAGCTAGTATGGGTTCTCATGGTGAGAAATCTCCCACAAAAACAGACATCTACACATAACTAGTATGTGAAGGAAAAGGCTTGGCTAGCACCTTTATTCCTGACATCTAGCTTTCTCTGTGCAGGGAAATTTGTTTTAATAGGAAAGAGCATTCCATCAGGCAAACCACCCACATCTGAACACATAAAGTTTTTCGCCTCATCTGCAGTTACATGAAAATCAGGCTCTAGCTTTACACAGCCCAATGCAGTTAATACAGCCTCAATTACTACCTTACAAACTATTCCTTATTAGCATTTTGGGTTACAGAACAAAGACTTCATAATGAGCTGTACAAATTGGCACATTATAAACTGGCATTCTAAAGCCCTTGCAGGACGGAAGGAGGCACATTATGTTCAGATGAGTTCTCACATGTTATGATCTGTCAAATATGTGAAATTTTGATATTTTTCTTACAGACATGCTAATTTCCACTCAAGCTGTGATGATGCTCCCCATGCAGTCTGCCAGCTCCGAGTTAATGAATTGCTGGCGGAATATATTTAGCATGGCTAATTTACATGCACAGAAGCCAAATGTGTTTCAATTTGTAGAGTAATATGCCCAACATTTTTAGTGGGTACGTTTTATCCTCCAGGTTTCCTTTCAAACGGTCCAGACCGAGCTCTGTATACCACAAACCGTATTGTTTCCATATTGTTTTAATTGGCCTTATTGTATTCTGTGCTTATATTGAAAAGTGCCTGGAGTAAACTTCTGGAGTGCCTGGGTATATAGATGTTTAAATAATTTTTAGTATATTCAGAGACATTTGCCTCTACTACCGAAAAAAATACTCCACCTCCCCACCCCCACCCTGACCCTGGGGCTAATTCAGGCACCCCCAGCTTGTGACACCAAGCTGAATGAGGCCCAACAACCACCCACAGTAGCCTATAAAGGACTTGATGAACTTAATATTTTTATTGTCTACCTTGGAACTTCTGCAACTGCATTCCTTTTCGATCTTGCAATCCTGATGTATTGTATTACTGCTTTGTAGGCTTGCAAGCCTCGAATTCCCCCAGAATTACTGTAGCCCAGAGCCTTACTCTCAGGTAGCCCTAAATAACAGGGCACCCCACTTCTAACCTGAACCAGAGACCCACAAAGTCAGGCCAAGGGATACATTCTCAGCCCGAACCATAGAGCAAGCCAAAGCTCTGGGGAAAGGGCCTCCATTTTCAGGTTGCACAAGGCAGCCCTCAGAGCAATCTCCAACCTCCCTCTCCAGCAGAGGTATGCTTATGGAATAACAATGGGTTCCACCAGGTAAAGTATCTACATTTCTAAAGACTATTCAGAGGCCACCTGGTGAATAGCACTTCTGTCTTCAGAACTTCACCTAGCCCTTATGTGTGATACCTATGTCTATGTAGAAATCCTTTGTCTCCACAACCATCATTACTGCTCCTTCCCTCAGGATACCAAGATAAACCAATCAAATATTTAACAATCCTTCCTGACGCTAATCAGGGACCCATCTCCCACATTTTGTCTAAACCTGGGAACCTATTCAATCCACCTTGACAGGACCATCAATGGTCATCAAACCCATTCAGCCAGCTTCAGTACAGCCACCCAACACCTAGCTAATCCCATCAGCACTATTGTGAATCCAGACTCTGCCCCTCTGAGACCTCATCAGTCACACCTAGGTTCTGCCTCTCCTGATGCCATACCCCCTGGGGCCTCTCACTGGTCCAGGTAATCTTTTGTCTTCACCTGGGGCAAGTCCCTCAAGGTCTCCCTTTGGTCTGCATGTCCTCCAAAACACATTGCCATCAAGGTGTGTCACTCTGAGGCAACCTACAGAAGAGATGCACCCCCAAACCCCACAGTTTGGGTCCCCTCCCTTTCCAGCAATGGACCCTTGCACATCTAAATAGGTAGATTATCCTGATTTCCCCACCCTGTCTGCTAACTTCTTTTTATATCTCCTTGTATGCTTGCAATCCTTGATTTGAGTGTAAATACCTAAATTATTATTTTCCCTTAATAAAATCCATTTCTTTTACAAATTGGACTGGTTATTGACTCAACCAGGGGTCTTAAAGGGACTATCTCCATAAAAATTGATCTCCATATAAACTGATAGCAGATCCGCACTTACAACCCCACCTCTCCCTGAGGCCTATCATTTGACTAATTTCCCCCAGAAACTAAAATCAGCTATTCAGCTTTTAAATCAAAGCTGGTAGGGATAACATTACAACTGATCTCCAGAGCGTAGAGCTCAGGTCCCCTAGAAGAACTGGCAGCTTAGTAGGACAGATTCCATGGCATCACATCTTCATTGAGCTCCTTTCCCAAACCCTGCCTTCCCCAGGCACTGCCCCCAAATCTCCAGGACTTTCTCAAGTAGGGTTGGCAGCCCCCCATTAGAGGTGGGGGATCTACTGCCAACAGGCCCTGCCCCATGCCACCGATCAGCTGGCCAGCAAGGGGACTCACCAGGAGGTGACTTTATGATGACGCTCTGGTATTTGGGCAAAAACTCTATGATAAAAGCTATATTTACCATAGAGTTTTTTGCTGAAATACCAGAGCATTGCCACAGTGGCACCACATGATAAAGTGATGTGGACATGTCACCAACAATGTGATGTGAAAGTGCTCTGGACATGTCACCAGCAGTGTTGCCTGGATCTCCCTCCCACTCCTGGGAAGTCCCCTCATCCCCTGCTGGTTGCCAGGAGGTACCTGGCAACCATATTCCCAAACCAGAGTTGGCAGCCCTAGACATCTTAACATATTCCCTAATTTTGGAGTCCAGTTTTATTGCCTTGTTTGCTGCATATATGACATATTGAATTGCTTTTAATTATGTGATCTACATTGAATCTCAGTGAGAAAGGAGAACTATGAATGAAGTAACTAAGTAAATAAATACAGTCGGACCAAGCACTTGGCAGACTACAACCAGAGGCTGGTGGGTAGCCTTTGGCATCATAAATTACAGCCCTTGCTCATTTCTGCAATGGTGCTTCCTTGCTAGAAAGGCTAAAGTTCTTAAATTAATTCCTACTTCTATTATTATCCCCCCTTTTTAAACACAAGTAGAGAAGATGGTGGAAAGGGAAGGAGTGCCACAGACACAAGTCTTCAGTGCTAGGATGGCAAGATGCAAGTCTGGACTCAAAAAGATGTATGTGAGTTGGAACAAACCCCACACCCACACCATACAATTCTGGATTTACCATTTAAAAATTCCCTTCATGTAGAAAAAAATATATAAATACAAACAGGGGGGCCCCCATGTGAAATGGAACAATCCAGGAAGTATTCTTCCATGTATTAGCAATTACTTATTTCAATAATATGGGTGGGATCCAACCAGTTTTTCCACTGGTGAAAAAGGGAGGCAAGGTCCCTTCTGACTATGCTGGAGATCATGGGACTTGCATGGGCAGTATGGGGGACTGTATCAAAGAGGAGAATTGAGTGAGATTTAGCAAAATAGCTGCTGGTTCAAACCCAATAAAGCTTTCTACCTTTTTTGCCCTTACTATTTTTGCCCTTACCATTCCCTGTAAAACTCCCATAAAATAAACTTTTATTATTGAAGGCACCACCTTTATACTGAATCTATAATTGTCACAATATGCAAACAGAACAGTCAGCTTAGTCAGTTATTCTACAATATTTTCATTGCATAACCACTGCACGCTCCTCTTTTTATCTCTTTTGTGTTTTTGAGCACATTCAATTATTATTTAACACAGTATGAACCTGCAAAAAACACAGTCTTTTTTTGCAGTAATTTACAAATCAAAGCTTCCGTTTTTATTCATACATTCTTCAGCTGGAGTAGACAGATGCTTTGTGCTTCTAGCATTCAGTTCTGGTTTCCTTTCAGCTAGTGCCAGCAATGACTAGTGTTTCAGCAACTTCTTACTCATTAAATGCCCATTGAAGAACACCTTCTCTACTGTATATTTTGGACTAGGCAAATGGTATGTGATAACTTCTGCCTTTTTGCAGGGCATAATTTTTTTAAAAAAACCAATCAAATTTGAGTCCAGTGACACCTTTAAGACTGACAAAGGTTTATTCAAAGTATGAGCTTTCGTATTACTGTTCACCCTCTGCCTGTATGTATGGACTGGTAATTTCCATTTCATTGTATCTGAAGAAGTGTGTGTCCACACGAAAGCCTATACCTTGCTCCTTGTCAATGTTTTTCAAAACACTGTTATTGACAAAAAGCAATGACAGTGACAAACAGCAATGGAACTATCTTGACGATGATAATTCCTATTCAGGTAATTCCTATTATTCAGGCTTACGTTATAAGTTCCTCAAGGAGAATGTACCACAAAAGACGACAGAAGCCTAAAGAAGCTCCTACTGTTGGTGCTTGCCATGGGCTGCAAAGACAGAAGATGGACGAGCACCTGGCAGGTCACAATGTATGGATGGTGGCTTATGGTCCACTTGGTGGACCAAGTTTTGAAAGTCTGCTGTAACTCAGCATGCATGCCAAATATTCCATCAAAAACAAAACACCATGAAAAGGTTTTTTTAAAAAAAAGAAAGAAAGAAAGAAAGAAAGAAAGATTTGCGTAAAATAAACTTTCAAAATTAAGAAGTCTTAAACTATGAAGGCCATTAAAGTGGAAAGAAAACATCAAGCTTCATATCCACCACACCAAAGGAGAATTTCAAATGCAGTTTGCAACAGGGCATAATAATATTTTGTTCCCCTAAGGAAAAAAAACACAATGGTTTATGCACAAGCCCTTGTGCATGTCAACATTAGTGTCAACATTAGTGAGCGTGGTCCAACTTTGGGTATGTCAACATTATGGAATATGTGGTAACCCTTATACGTTGGATTTTTCTGCAGGTTGAAATATCCAAATAGACTCCATCCCAAATTCTGTGCTTGCACATCTGTCTGTAAAGTGCCATCAAGTCACAACCGACATATGGTGACCCCGTAGGTTTTCGAGGCAAAGAGCTGGTTTGCCACTGCTTTCCTCTGCATAGCAGCCCTGGACTTCCTTGGTGGTCTCCCACTGAAATACTAACCAGGGCTGACCCTGCTTAGCTTCCGAGATCTGACAAGATCAGGCTAGCCTGCACATACAATGCAAACTCTATATTTTTTGTACTCAAAGATGTAGGCATGCAGCTTATACGCTCTTGTTGAGCCTACAAGCTAAAATGTGAACCAATCATATTTTATTTATTTTATTTTTTATTTTATTTATATACCACCCTCCCTGCGAGTGGGCTCAGGGCGGTTTACATCAATTATAGTATAATGCTGCTAAAATAATCATTTAATGCCAACTTAAAGCCAGTTTGGTGTAGTGGTTAAGTGCGCAGACTCTAATCTGGGAGAACCGGGTTCGATTCCCCACTCCTCCACTTGCACCTGCTGGATGACCTTGGCCAAGCCATAGTTCTGGCACAGCTGTTCTTGAAAAAGAGCAGTTTCTGTCAGAGCTCTCTCAGCCCCACCTACCTCACAGGGTGTCTGTTGTGGGGTGGGGAGGGGAAGGGAAGGGAAAGGAGTTTGTAAACCGCTCTGAAACTCCCTTCAGTAGTGAAGGGCGGGGTATAAATCCAATCTCTTCTTCTTAAAACAGCAAGGTTTGTTGCAAGCACTGGTGGTAGTTTTACATATATACCAAATATCTTCTTACAACACAGAGCAAGAGTGAATATATGCACAAGATCTCAGTGGCAGAGTACAAAGCTTGTTTAAGTGAGGTCCCCAAGGTAAATCCTTCGTATTGTCAATTTAACAGTACTGCAGGTAGTGGTACTTAGAAAGATTTCAGTCTCAAGCCCTGGAGAACCATTATGAGTAAAGTTAGGCAACACTGACTTAGCTGGACTACAGCTCCATGTCAGTTATGTCAATTTCTTATATCTTCCAGAATCACAAGATGTCTGGTCACGGGATTTTTGATATTTTTTTCTTTGAACACCAAACCTTCATGTCACACCAGTAAGTGCTTTTAACAATGACCTTGGTGTCAAAGGCAGCTTGCAAAGAGCATATGGGCTTTTTAATACACATAGGTTGCGATCACACACTCACTTCTCCCTGACATAGGCGCGAATGCCAGGCGGATTAAAGGAGCATGATCAAACGACAACATCTGGGAAGTGCACCACAGCCATCGGCAACCCGTTTTGCTCTGCCACACAAGTGGATTTAAAAACTACTTCAGAAAGTCCTGTAGCAAACGGGTTGCTACGGGCCACAGACTGACTTCCCTGCATCTGATTGCCCCAGCACGCTTCCATGGCATCAGGATAGTCTGAGCAGGCTTTCTCGACTCCATGCCATTTTTTTTACCCCCATTGCAGTATGCGCATCAGCGCACACACACCCCTGCACATTTCATAGGGAGACCTCAGTGCAGAGGTGCAATTCCACGATTCCTCGTGTAAGCGCATCGGAAACAAACTGTTTAAAAAAAAAAAAAACGACACCCACGGTTGCATCTGATCATGCAGTGGCAGGTTGTGCCCGCATCTACAAAAGTCCGTGTGATTGTGCAACTGTGGGTCAACTTCTGCCGGAGGAAACCATAGATATATAGTCTATCTTTCTCACAGGAACTCATGGCAAGATCACACATGGGGAGGGGCTCCAATCCCGTTTCAGTTGCATGGCTCTCAGAATTCCGAAAATATTTGTGAAAACAACCCTTTTGTGAAAATGGGAGGACAAAAAATGTTTGCAAAGTAGTGACGTGAGTCAGTGTTTTAAAAAGGGGAAATGCCTTCAATTAGTAAGGTGCACCACAGTCCACAAAGCCCAGAATTCCCAATCCAAAGAAAGTGATTGGTGTGACTAAGCTGATAAAGTGATACAAGCAGATACTCAAAACCTGAAATTCTGTGGGTTTTCTTGATTTACAAAAACTCACATTGAGAGGACTTGATTTACAAAAAAACACACAAAACCCTCACATATAGAGGACTTTCTCCTCTATATACTCAACAACTTCAAGAATGGCTAATTCTAGGGGTTCACAATGCTACTAAAATTTATGACACATGAAAGAACAAAGGCATAAAATATTACGCTGACCTGGTGGACTTGATATTCCTTTAAAAGAGTGTTTTTTTAAAGAATTCTGACAAGAGCCCATGTATGAGCAAAAGAACAGTGGCCTTTAAAATGAAGCAGTGATATATTCAAGACATCTCCTCAGAGTCTGATGAATAACTCGGGTGATGTCATCTTTCCTACTGTGGGCAGATACAAAGAATATGGATTCATTATTCTGCTTGTGAAATGAGGTGACATTGCTCAAAGTTGCTATCAAAACACACACGAAACAGAAAGGGTATGTGACACCATCACAAATAAGCACACTTCCTGGTTGCTGGACTGTAACTCACTCATTTTTACAAGTTCCGTTCCGTAGGTCATGGCAAGAGAACAGCCACAGCAGATGCAAAATTACCCTGTCCAGATATGGGACTGGTATTATGGTACAAGAAAGCCTGCATTACACAGAAGTGATAATGAGGTGCTACCGTTCTAAGAACATACTGTACTATTTCAGACTACAGGTGAGGAATTACAGTTTTCCGTGTTCCGTTACAGTAATAACTCTTTAATAAGCAGAAACCTAGCACAGCATGTGAAGGCCTCAGCTAGAACCTTTCCTCCTGATATGCTACTTTATTTGCATGGAGAAGTTAAAATGGAAGAAAGCATCAAAAATGTGACACACATACACACCCCTCAGTCTGAAGTGGCACAGCCCATTCTATCACCTCAGGATTCTAACGCTTCATTCTGCTGCATGTATAGATCAGACTTCTATAATGAAAGAATTACCACAGTAACTGTAGAGAAAGGTAATCTTAATTAAGGTTTGGAACAAGGGAGGAGCAACAAAAGCCAAACAGAAACTAGAGAGAGACTGGAGAGCAAGGAGGACATTGCAAAGCAGCGACTGGGAAAGCTGTTTACCCTTTCCTGCCTGTGTTATAGAAATGTAATAAATAACTTGCTTATGCTAAACTACTGAAGTCTTTGGCATTGATAAGACAGTAACCATAGATAGTTCTAGGTTTTTACATGCCCTGGAAAAGATCTCTGGTCAGCTTCCCCGGGCAAAAGAGCAACAAGTGTTTTTGAGCAATTCTCTTGCACATATTGGATGCTGGTCAGTTTTGATTCAACAGAACTCACTCAGACAGCTGGGACCATTGTTAAATGCTTCCCTGTGTAAAAAAATAAACCTGCCAAACAAAGCTACCATACTTATGACAATGCCAGCCACTTCTTCTGCTGGTTGAGATTTCACTTACAATACATTTTAGTAAGATGAAGCATAAGAGTTATGTTTATATACTATTTAGTAATACAGAAGGATTTTTTAAGGCTGAAATCGGTACGTCAGGCAATTCATGGTTCCAAACCATGAATATAATTGGATTCATGTTTCTTTTCTTTTTTGGTTTCTTCCTCATAGGCTTATTTTTATCAAAGTCCCATCTGACTTTAAGTAATTTAGGGGCAGCAGCTCCTAACTCAGATTCAGAGTCCTCCTCAGAGGAGCTGCTTGATGTGTCTCCATGTCTTCCCAAATCATAGTCGCTGTGATCTGATGTCTTGTCATCCTGTGCTGTTCCTTTTGGTTTGTCTGTTGTTTGACAGTGCTCCAAGAAGGCTATGGCTTTTGTAACAGAGTCCACTTTTTTCTTTTTTGTCCTTAAATTTAAAAGTGAGCCCTTCAGGAAAGAGCCATTTGTAGGACATGGAACTTTTCTGTAGAAAGGTTGTCAGATTTTTATATTGCTTCCTCTTTTTCCTGATTTCAAATGGAATGTCTTTTAAAACTTTTATGTCTGTACCTTTGATTTTTAGGGTAGTCCCATTAGTTGCTTTAAGTACTTGATCTGTGCTTGATCTTTTGGAGAATCTCACAAAAACCTCTCCAGGCAGATTATTTTTCTAGATGTAATCTGGATAGGTCTGATCAACCATATCCATATCCGATTGTAAAAGTTCAGCTGTAGTATCTGCAACCGGTGCCAAGGCATCGCTTAAAAGCTTCTTCAGATCTTCTCCATTGCATTCTGGGACTACCTGGAATCTCAGTACATAAGCTGATCTTTCCATTCTCAGTTGTAGCAATTGATGTTCATCTGAGGATCTCTTTTTTCCCACTGCCTCCAGTCGCTGCTTAAGTTTTTTAGTCTTGGCATCCACTTTAACTCATTTGGTAGTTTCCTCTGATCTCAGATTGGTTTCTTCAAGCCATTTTTAAAGAGTATCAAATTTCGTATTAAGAGTTGTCTTCTGGTCCAGCAGAGGTTGCAATGCAGCATTTAACGTATTTGGAAAGTCTATGGTTGCTTCCACTTTAGATGATGACGTATTTGAACTCACAGTTCCTGGAGAAGGTCTGACTTTAGGTGCCATGATTTTTGTAGCCAGAGACGGGTTGTTTACATTTGGGGGAAGTTCTTAAAAAGTCTCTGGAGCCAGTTAGAGGCTTATATGCTTTAGGCTTATCTGGCTCCTATTTCAGCCAAGAATGCTTTGGTTGTGCCCCTCCTCCTCTCCGCTGAATTTTAAAGAGTTCTTATCTTTGTGGGGTGGAATTAACTCCCCCCGCCACTTTAAAGTTGAGGATCGGGGGGCTTATCTGGCCCTCTGGATTAACATACGAAAAACTCACGCTTCATCAGACATCTTCCACCAGGTAAGAGAAACACCTTTGACTAGTGTTGCCAGATTTGAGCTGGAAAGTACTTGGAGACTTTGGGGGTGGATCCGGGAGAGAACGGGGGGTTGGGAAGGGAAGGAGCCTCAGCATGGTACAATGCCATAAAATCCATCCTTCAAAGCAGCCATTTTCTCCAGAGGAGCTGATCTCTGTCAGCTGGAGATCCGTTGTAAAAGCGGGAGATCTCCAGGCCCCACCTGGAGGCTGGCAACCCTAGTGGGATCTATAATTTCTAATCACATTTTTATTCCATCTTCCCTCCAAGGAGCTCAGGAGTTCATGTATGGTTCTCTCCCCTCCCCCAGCATCTTGCCAGATACCCTGTGTGCCAAAACTGGGGTTGCACAACAAAGCACGCTGTTGCAAACAATTGTTGGAGCAAAAATAAGCTCTCACAATATTTTCCACAGTCCTGACACAGTAGACCAGGCCACGGCAGTCTGGGCCAGGTGGCTGCCCCGGTGGTCCTTCATGCACTTTTATTACTTTGTCTTTCCTATGGAAATCCTTGAAGACTTAAAAGGCTGTGTTTAAAAGCCATTATGATCTAAAGGAGGAATGTTTTTAGCTTTCATGTTCCTTCCTTAGGCAATTCTGTTTAACATTTCCGATCTGATTGTCTGGGGGGAAAGCGCTAGGAGAAAAAAAAAAAGATTAGCACCGTTTTCATCTGCTATACTTCCTTGCCCCCTGCTGGAAAAAGATGAGAATTAAGACATCTATGCCAATGAAAGTCTTGTGGGATGGTTGAACCTAGATCTAATCGTGGTTCTAAATGTCTAGAGATTGCAAGTTTAAGAGCCCTTGAACAGAGAGTGTTTCAACAGGTTTTTTGATGTTAAAAATAAATTATATCTGGCAAATAAAAAGGGTAATTTTCTTTTGTAATACAGAACTCTGCAGAAGCACAATGCCTGCATACAGGTAATAAACTTTTCATTTTAATTGTGAAATTTTAGATGGCCTTCTTTTCTTCCCCCTTTATATTGCACTGTGTATTGGATGTACTACACTGTAGTTCAACATCCCTTAATTGTGAAATCCAGTTTACTGGATCTTAGTCCTCCAATTATGAAATCTAGTTTCTATAATGTATTATACTGTTTCTATTCCATTGGTCTTTAATTCAAGTGATCCCGTTTTATTGCATTGTTCATGGTATGGACTATACTGTCTTTATTACATTGTCTTTTATAACTCTGTAATCTCCCTTGAGTCTCAGTGAGAACGGCCGATGACAAATGAAGTAAACAAAATAAAACAGTGCAATCATAAACTGCTCTAAGTTGATTGAAGTCAATTGTAAGTTTCTTAAATGTAAATGCACTGTAAGTTTTTTAAACAGGAGTCGCCGCGTTAAATCGGTTGCAGCAAAATTACAACAGAAGTCCAAAATTCAAAACTGTAGTACTACTAAGATGCCATAAAGGTTTTTGTCCAAGAAAGATTAACAGGAGTTCTATGAAAAATTGTTTTCAATTTATGTTGTTCCAGATCTTGAAAAAAATAAGGATTCATCATCATTAATATAATAACCCCAAGACTGCCCTGTATCGATAATGAAAACAGCTACTGCTAGGACAATTAAACTGTGAACAAAATGTACTTTTCCTTAAACATGGCTTTTGTTTCATGTTCAGATGTTTCAATACAAGAACACTCAAATAAAATAAGCAAGACATAAAAGAAGAACATTGCCCACATAGAAATAAAAAAGATCTATCTTCTCATTCCCCAAATTTAAAAAAAAACTGCTCAAAGCCAGTGTAATGCAACAATTGTATCACGATATGGGAGACGCGTATCAATCCCATATCCCACTCTGCCTTGAAGCTTGTTGGGTGACCTTGGTCCAATCAGAATGATTTACAGTACCCTGAACATCTTGTTGGAAAAGCAGGATAAAAAGTACTAAATAAAACAAATCACAAAAAGAAAATTACAGTTTTCCTTATAGCTCTGCAGATGTTTCACTGTCTTCCATTCACATGGAGTGAGTTCCCATCTGCTGCACATTTCAAGAGCACAATATATGCAGTCGTTGAATGTGAAAAGGACGACACGTGGATTGCTCCCTTCACATGATGCAGCAATCTTATGTATCATGCTCCTGAAACACAGCTGGTGGGCTCCCAGAATGCTAGTGTAACATGTGCAGAGGGTCATATACATTGCCAAAGAGTTATCTGCCCTTGTTCATTCTTATCCACATAACTTAGGCAGAAAGTACAGTTGTCAAGGTACTGTCTCTTCTGAACTCCTTTGGCAATGTGCACTAACAGTGAAATCCTAAGAACACTTTCCTGGGAGTAAGTCCCATTGAATAGCCCATTGAATAGCCCGTTGAATTCAGAGTGGACCTGTTTAGGATTGCTCTCTACATCTGCCAATTTTGGAGTGCTACAGTATCCCAATATCTACTTATACACTGAAACATCACAGGTGCCACACGTTCTTCCCGTTTGGGGCAACCTGTCATTTTGCAGGGAGTAACAGCTGACCATTCAGTCATTACAGCTGAGGAACCTTTAGCAACATCAGGCACAACGAATAAATAAGGCTGCCAGCTCCAAGTTGAGAAATACTTGGAGATTTTGGGGGTGGAGCCTGAGAAGGGTAGGGTTTGGGGAGGGAAGGGAAGGGAAGGGACTTTAATGGGGTATAATGCCATAGAGTCCACCTTCCAAAGTGGTCATTTTCTCCAAGTGAACTGATCTTTCTTGCCTGGAGGTCAGCTGTAATAGCGGGAGATCTCCATCCATTACCTGGAGGTTGGCAACTCTACTTATCTTACTCCATTATTTTTCTTAAATGCCAAATCATGTCTTAGATATCAACTGTAACAAAACACCTGCTTATAATTTATAGGAGACTTTTTTAACATAGCATTAACTATGCAGAGCCATTCTATTGCTAGGTATCCTTCTCCAATATAACGTCTAAATCCCTCTTCAATTTAGAGGTTTGTTGTCTTTTTCAGTGTACCACCAAGAGACATCAATAAAGTTCAGATATAAGCCATTTGTATCCAGGCTTCACAGTTCCTGTCAGCTGCTCAGATCTCATAGGGACTCTATTTGCTTCTTTTAAAATTCCAAACATGTTGATAGTGGAACATTTTGGCTTAATTTATTATGAAAAAAAGCTATTGCATAAAAAGTAACTGTCCCCGCATAATGGCACTCTTAAAATGGTTAATTTTTGTGTGCTCCAGCTCTCAACATTTCCATCTCCTTTCAGATGTGGGGAAGGAGAAAAATGCCAGGTGTTCAGAATTTCTTCCACCTCTCCCAGCCTTCCTGTGTGTCTGCCACCACAAAGTGGTTATATAGTCCATTTCCTTCCTTCCTTCTGGATAACCAAGATACCAGAGGGATTTTCTCCATATTTTGTTCCTCAAAAATATACCCAGTATGTATTGCGGTTCTGACTATCCCGGTAATGCAGGAGCATAATATCATATGTAAATAGTGAGAGCTCTTACTCCACCCATATCTTCTGGGATATGAAGTGCAGATGTCTGGGGTATATTTCATTAAGAATTAATTCATCTGTTAACCTTTTCTGAGTCAAGAAGTTCCCCAGGTAGGATGTAAGGAATCAGGATGTAGGGAAATAACAGTCTAGCTAGGACTTACGCTGTGGCTAGCCTACCACACCTAGACAATTCCAACACTTTCCACTGAGTTATAGCCAGATTATATATTTACATACAGCATCAAAGTCCATTCCTTTATGCTAGAGAGATGCAAATTCCAAAATATTTAAAAGCCATATTCAGCTTTTTGAACAGATTTATGGCCTGCAGCTCTTTTTCAACCTCCTCAGCCACTCTCATACGTAATAGTTTCTTTTCTTGGTGGGTCAAGGGTTTGTAGCAGGACACTTCACTGGACTTCCCTTGGGTGGGTATTCGAAAGTCACAGCACTGCTATCAAGAACGCACTCTCCCTTAACTCACCATTGTACTTTGGTTGACAGAGAACATGGAGAAGGCCATTGATGACACTGGTGCCTGTGTATGGGAAGAAGGCAATCTATGTAAAAAACTGTTTCCAAAAGGAGTTTTCTCTATTATTATTTAGAAAGTTTGTATTCTGCCTCTCAAGATACTTCACAAAATAGAAATAATACACTAAAATCATAAAAAAACAACAGCATAAGAACAATAAACATTAAAAACAAGACACAAAAGCAAGCCAGGGGCAGCCTAAAAGGCTACCCATAAAACAGTTTGCATGTTAGAAACAAATCATAAAAACAGTATCCCTCTAACAGCAAAGGGATATGAAAGGAATGCTTGTGAAGATCTTTATGGCAATAAAGGTCACAACTGGCACTTTGAAACTGACCTGGAGACTACTCCCTTCACACTGCCTAAGAACCAAACTAGACATGACAACATCCACGGGTCCAACCCATGGATGCAGCTGCCATTTTAAAATGCTGCAAGGGCCCGATTCTCACTGGACCCACAGTGTGTCAGGCTGAGGAACCTTTTTGCTTTTTCAAGTGCCAAAACAGTCATGGGGGTATGTGAACGTTCTGGCTCTTGAAAAGGTACGGAAGGGGGAGGAACAAGAGTGCCTCAACCCACAATGCTGCATGCCCAATCAGGATCAGGCCCTCATGGCATTTTAAAATCACTGTAAAATGATGGCAGCATTCACAGGGCAGATTCATGGACATCATCATGCCAAGTTTGGCCCTAAATTCCTGAAAACAGAGTACAAAGTGAAACTGTTCTACGAGAGCTATTGATAACACCGGTTCTAATGGTGATATGTATCACTAGTTCTTATTCATGGGTCACACATGAGGCAGCCCAACTACCTTTGGTGTGCTAGAGCATCCCCAAGGTGCTTTCCAAGTTGACGCTTCCTCTGGGATGAACTGCAGCTTCCTTTCTGTCATCCCCATGTCTCCCATGGAGACCCTGCTCCTTAGCCATGGAGGACTTCTACAGATCTCTGACATAGCTGGGAGATAGCTGTCCCACCTGTGACAACACTGCACCACTACTGGCCCGGCTGTATTTACTTCCAGATGGGCTGACCATGCCATGAAGCAGCTGTCTGGGCCCCTTCCCCCACATTTTAATTTTTTTAAAAAAATTACACCTAAGATGAAGAGTGCTATAATGGAATGGCTTTATAAGAAAATTCAGGTGGGTCACCATGTTGGTCTGAAGCACTAGTACAAACTTTTGAGTCCAGTGGCACCTTTGACCAACAAAGTTTTATTCAAAGTGTAAGCTTTTGAGGTATTGCTGTAATCGACCAAGCAGCTGGAAAAGAACATGCTTCTAGCAGATTTCTTCCACTAATAATGACAGTTGTATTCTGGACAAATTGGGTCTCTCTATATGTACAGGTTGCTACAGGAGCCCAGATTAGATGTCATGAAGGCATACCTAGAAAGGGAAAGGTGAGCCAAAGCAAGCTGATTAAACACACTCTTGGCCACAACTGTTATTGACCACCCAGAAGTACCCACAATCATATTTGTATCATACAATGTCATCCTCTATGTATCTGATTGTGTACAAAGGCATCATCCCTCTAAAAACAGCAACATAATGTGATAAAGCCATTGTCTCCAAGCCTAGTTTTAGGAGGAGGATAAAGAGAATTAACAATTTCAAATTCCAGAATGTCTATATTCATCCAAATGGAAAGGCATTAAAAATACCAACTGAGCCTACTGAAGGCTCTCCTTGGATACCACATCATCATTAGTTCAGACTGCTGTTTTGTCTTATGATTACGTTCAACATTTCCCTAATGATGTTTGTATCAGAGAAATGAGCCCAGCCTGATCTCTGTCAATGTAGTTGTCAACAACGCTGTCCAATATTTTTTGTCAGAATGCCTCTGAAGATTTTATTACCATGATTAATGAAAGAGACTAAATGATAGTACTCTCCATGCTACCTTTGCTTCGCCTAGGAAGCACTATTTTATATGTGCTTCCTCCCAGAATGATGGACTTTATGTAACCTCCAATACTTAGCTGAATATGATCACTAGCTACGATACTGCCCCATTAGAGAAAACAGAATGATTCCCCAAAAGGGGCAAACAACAGTTCTAGAAGTTCATTTAAGGTCAAGTTAATAGGGGTTTTTTTGGGGGGGGGGGGGGGTTCCTTCCAATATCTCATCTACCTTTGGCCCAGAAGGACTATCAATTTTTGCTTCAGACAGTTTGTCACTCACAAACAGCACTCCTGGGTTAAACAGCAACCTTTTCCTTCTTCTGCAAATAATTCCCTTATAATGTGCAAACAGGTTAATGGGATATGCATCAAAAGCTATTGTTGCGGCTCTCAAAACAAACCATGTCCTTGCTGCTTCCATAGATAAATCCTGATAAATATATGTTTAGTAACTTGTGCTTGTTTGGTAGGCTTACCAAAGAAAGGATCTTTTCATATAGGATGAACAATGGGGCCACCAAATCTCTCATTTTAGATCTTGAATCCATAGGCTTGGCTCAATGCTCTCTGATTGTTCTAATTATAGTTTATTCATCTACATCTAATTCTGGCCAGGTCTGCATCAGCCAATTAATCTTACCTCTGCTTTCTTAATTGGCCTCAGGAACCCACAAAATCAAAGGTTGGATCTTCTGGACCAGTTTTCCAAGTCCTCTGTTTGGTTCCAAGAGTGTTGGCTGAATTATTACACCATACAGTGGCTAAATTCTGCTGCTTTGAAGCTGACTTCAGGAGTCTCTTTAGTTATGCCTGGATTTGCACCTGCTGTAACTGGAATGCTTTTTTACAGTCACATCACAGAATATTAAACTGATACAGGATCTCCTATAATGCATCTTGTCTGAAGTAGTCACATGCCACCCATCTTTTTTTTTTTATATAAATTTTTATTGATTTTTCCCTATAACTACAACTATAACGCTACAATCTAAGCTACATACACCTTATACAGAGAGTACTTTATCATTTGCTTAATACTACCTTATTACATAATATAATTATGAAGCATTTAGAACCTTGGATAAATTTCAATTACTTGTTACTGCTACTATAAAAAATATCAAAACTATTTGGCAGGCACGCCCACCTAGAGAAATACGGTTAATTAAACAATTTATAATACATAAGTGCAATGCTTAATAAAACAGTTTAATCACTATTTCTTCTTTCGTCCTCTTCTTGTCTTAACAGTCTCAACTATTTTTGGAGCTGCAGCTCCTTTTTCCAAGTCAGACACTTCTTCACTCTTTGAGCTATCAAATCCATATATGCTTTCTTGCGAGGCCAGTGAACCATCTGAGTCTCTCCCAGTTTTCTGCTCTTTGCTTTTTTCCAGAAATTTTTTCGCTTGTTGAACAGAGTCAATCTTATACTTCTTATCTTTGATGCTGAAGCATAGTCCTTCTGGAGTATTCCAACGATAGATGATAGACTCAGACTGGAGCCAAGATGTCAATTTTCCATAGGCTTTCCTTCTTTTCCTTATTTCAAATGGGATATCCTTCATCACTTTTACTTCTTCTCCCAGGATCTTCAGAGCTGCTTTGTTTGTGGTCCTAAGTACCACGTCTCTTGTAGATTTTTGGGAGAACCTTATCATAATTTCACCAGGCAGGCTTTTCTTTTTAGTATAATCTGGATAGGTTCTGTAAACCATATCCATATCGCTTTTTATATCCGCTGCTTTCATGCCTGTCACTGGTTCAAGTGCTTCACTTAGCAAATTTTTAAGGTCTTCTCCTGTGTTTTCTGGCACATTCTGAAGTCTTAGGAAAAAATTCGATCTATCCATTTGTAATTTCAAAAGCTGATCGTGGTGGAAGGCCTTTTCCTTCTCTGCCTTTTGTAGTCTTGCGTCTTGGTTTTTTACTGAAGTTTTTACTTCCAGAAGTTCTCGCTGCAGCTTCTCTGTGGATTTATTCGACTCTTTTAGTTCTAGCTGCATTTTGTCTATCTTAACGTTGAGAGCTGTCATTTGGTCCACTAGAGGTCGCAATAACGAGGAGAACACCGCACTCATCTCCGTGGTATCAACCTTTGAACTCGGAGCTGTACTTCCTAGTTTGGGGGAAGGTTTCGGTTTCCCCGTCATTGTTGAGGCTACGCTCTTTGTTTATAGATAGATAAGATGAACGAAAGGAGCAAATTTTCAAACAGCACTTATGTCCTTCTAAAGTTTATATCTCCAAGTGAGCGATGCTGCCATCTAGCAAGGCGGATGGGCTTTTATTCCTGCAGTAACGCCACGTAAAGAGTCTCGTAAGTACGCTAGTCCCGGAGGGGGGTGGGGTGGGTTTCACTCCTCCCGCCGTCTTCCCGCTGTGTTCTGCTTTTCTTACTTCAGACTCACGTTTTCTCCATGCGTAACTGTCAGTTCCAGCCTCATTGCTTCGCACTCTCTGCTGCTTCTCGGATTTGCACTTTCAGCCATACGGCTCCCACGGTGGGGGAACCTATGGGGGTGATGAAAAGGGATCTCTATCCCTCGGTCGCCACCGTAGGGAGAGATCCCCTTCGAGCCACCCCAGGCAGAGCCCCCTCACTGGGGTCTCTGGGGGCTCAGCACCAGTCCGGAGCCCCTTCTTCCCCCCGGGTACGGATCGCGCTCCCCGCAGATGCGGAGGAGCATGTCCGCCATGCTCGCAAGTCTTGCCGGAAGTGGCATGCCACCCATCTGATCCATGGACTGTTAGGACCATTTTAGTTAATGCACCCCCTGCCATTTAGCTTGTAAGTCTCTGCGGTGGTCATACAGAATTTTTAAGAATCTTGCTTTTTCCCTGCTGCCATCTTCCACACCTTGCAAGTTCCAGGAAATTAAGCAAGAGTCTTCTCAGGAGAGCCGTTGAATTCTCAAACCACTTTTACAGACAAGGGGGTTGATTCCTACAGTTGCATGGGCAGAAGGCAGTTGTCACACATCCTTCCCCTTCCTATGCCAGCCCCCTGAGATGCCTGCAAAAGAAGGAGGAGGAGGAGGAGGAGGAGGAGATTGGATTTATACCCCGCCCTCCACTCCCCAAGGGAGTCTCAGAGCGGTTTACAAACTCCTTTCCCTTCCCCTCCCCACAACAGTCACCCTGTGAGGTAGGTGGGGCTGAGAGAGCTCTTTCCCAAGCTGTCCTTGAGGGAACAGCTGGTACAGAGCTATGGCTTGCCCAAGGTCATCCAGCCAGGTGCAAGTGGAGGAGTGGGGAATCAAACCCGGTTCTCCCAGATTAGAGTCCGCGCACTTAACCACTACACCAAACGGCCAGGGGCTGCAGGACTTTGTTGAGCAATAAACCAATGGGCACCAGGGGATTGTTGTTAAGAGCAGGAATTGGACAGAATTGCCTGCCCCTTGTTTTTGTGACAATACACCATCGCTTCCTCCGCCACGCTTTCTTTTGGTGCAAGAACAAGGTAGGGGAAATTTTGCCCAGCACCATTTCCTCACTGCAGCCCACCCATGCCCAATGGATCTCTGCTCATAACGACCCCCCAGTAATGTTTTCTGGAAGTTATAGAGAGCTCCTGTGGGCAAGGGGAGGCAGAGGAAGGTCCACACTTCTGTTTGTGCAACTACAAAATCACATCAATAATGTCCCTCTCTCCCTCCCTCAGCAAACATATATACTTAAGGGAAACAGCAACACCACCCCAAACCATTTCATTGACTTCACTGACAGGTAGGACTCAATATATTCAGGATTCTGTCCTCCACACTCATCCTAGAGCAAAGATTAAAGTGGGCAGGAATGCAAAAATTCACAGCAACAGGCAAAGCACTCTGGAGTCCAGGTATAATATAAAGGCAGTGCTAGATGGGGGAAAAAAAACCCTATGTGTATTTTAAATAACATTCAGAAGTAAACTTCAGTGATTCCCAGATGTGACATAACACTGAATGAGTGCACACATAATCTGAAACAACCCTCTGCAGGGAAGGTCCATATTATTCCCATGTTACAGATGGAGAGCTGAGGCTTAGAGAGTGTCATTTTGGTGTAGTGGTTAGGAGCGCAGACTCTAATCTGGGAGAACCAGGTTTGATTCCCCACTCCTCCACATGCAGCTGCTGGTGTGATCTTGGGTCAGTCATAAGTTCTTTAAGAGCTGTTCTCTCAAGGGCAGTTCTCAAGAGAGCTCTCTCAGCCCCACGTACCTCACAGGGTGTCTGTTGTGGGGAGAGGAAGAAAAAGGGATTGTAAACCGCTCTGAGACTCCAGTCTCCTCTCCTCCTCCTCCTCCTCAAGCCACCCTGTAAATTTATGATGAAGGCACATTTCAAAATAGGGACATCCTGATTACAGGTTACAGAGTATAGGTTTGTTTTGCATTTCATCAATTCTCTCATTATCTTTATTATTCCAAGCCTTCAAGCCAGAGCAAATCTGGTAAATCCCACGACCATGTAACATTGTCTGCTATGCTTTCCAACTGCTATCAGGATTGTCTAAGTATGCTAACTGAATTAGTCGCCTGCTCAATGCCTGACCCATTGGAATGAGCTTAGGAGGGTTCAGTGGCAACCTGATTTATAGATTCTAAAGTACTTAACAAGTGGCGTATTAACTTTTGCAAAGACCCTTCTTCTCTTACCATCAGGAATCTCCTGAGAACTGTAAGCAAAGCACGGATTTCCGCAAGAGATTCCACAACGACAGGTGGGTAAAAGCCTACTAGCAAATCTAACATGGCCTGAAGTTTAGATACTAATTTGTCAGTGCAAAGATTCCCTTTTCCCCTTGCGAAGTGCTAGGCTTTGTATTACACGAATGAAAGGGAGTAAACGCGAAGTGATTTATTGTAAGGACACCACAGCACAGCTGTGCTCCATTAACAAGTTTAACCATCTTATTACATAAGCCCATTTGTTCATTCTTGAAAACAACAACACGCCCAACATTGTCGGAATATTGGACCCTCTTTCCAACCTCCCTAATTCCTTTAAAGATGAAACTTGCAGAATGATTAGTTTCCTTTCAGAAATCCAGTGGGGTCCATTTGTGCTGTCTTTGGCATACTCTACCAAAGTCCTGTTCTGTTGGATTAAATGAGTAAGACAATGCTACAAGGAGGGATGGGTCATGCTCTGTTAAGGCTGCTGCTGGGAAGGACTCTCGTGGACTCTCTCTCACTTTTTGAATGCCTCTTTAGACCTTTCAGGAAAAGAGCAGTTCCCTCCTGTGAGTCGTGAACTTTTGCGGCCGTCTTTTCTCTCCAAAATGACCTTCCTCTTCAAAACGACAGGATGCACCCCCTAGCGTGGAGAATTTTCCTTTGGGACCCCAAGCCCAGAACAAAATTGCTTGTGTGAAGGAGTGTATCATGTTTAGGAGAATAGAAAACCACTCTCAGTCACTGGGTGTCCCCCCCCCCTTCTTCTTCCAAATGAATAGTTTCAGAACTAAGGGGCAGCCCCTGGGGTGTTAAAGCAGATGGAATGTAGAAGGAAATGAGAGGCATGACGTCCACTTTTGCCCCGGCAGTTCATTTTATCTGCAAGTGATGGAAGGTTTGCACTACAACACTGTATTAATGGAGTTTAAATCCAGATGCTTTCAAATGACCAGGGATACCAGTTAGCTCGAAGTATTTTCTCACCGTAGGGAAGGGGACATTTCTCTACATTCCAAACATTGTCGCATACCAGACAGCATCTATATATCTAATTCCCAAGTGGCCCCCTCTGTGCAGTTATCTAAATCCGTGCGGGGGGGGGCACTTGGGAGGCAGAGAGATTTTCCTACACACAGGGGAAGTGCAGAAAAATCCTAAAAATTAAAAAAAACTTTGGGGGGGATATTTAAATTTCCTGAAAAGTTAGAGCATTCCCTGTGCATGTGCAGGGAAAGCTCTGGGAACTGCCAGGGTAAGCGGGGGCAGGGGGAAAGAGAGATTGGTGAGGCTTGCAGCTCTGCGCCGCATGGACTTCGCCAGGGCAAGTGGGGGCAGTGGAGGGAGAGAGACTGGCGAGGCCCATGACTCTGCGTTACACAGGCCTCGCCAGGGCAAGCCGCGGGGGTGGCGGCAGGGGGGGGAGAAGGGATGGCAAGGCCCGCAGCTTTGTGCCACACAGGCCTCACCGGGGCAAGCGGCAGCGGGGGGGGAGGGATGGCAAGGACTGCAGCTCTCTGCTGCACGGGTCTCGCCAGGGCAAGCGGGGGCGGCAGCAAGGGGGAGAGAAGGGATGGCAAGGCCCACAGCTCTGCACTGCACAGGCCTCACCAGGGCAAGCCAGGGTGGGGGAGAAGAAATATTGGCTCCTTCTCTCCCCCCCACGGGTCCCACAGGTCCCGTCACTGGCGGGGGTGGGGTGGGGAAAAGAGCTGGCAGGAGGAGAGAGATCAGCAGGCCCCATGCCTCTGAGGTGCGCAGGCCTCGCCGGGACAACTGGGGGCAGGGGGGGAGAGAAATCAGTGGGTAGACCTCCAGAGGCCAGGTCTCCCCAGCCCTTTCCACTCTAGTGGTAGACCTGGCCTCCGGAGAACAGGTCTACCTGGCCCTTGCCACTCTATTGGTAAGTGGAAAGGTGTGAGTAGACCTGTTCTCCGGAGGCCACGTCTACCAATAGAGTGGAAAGGGGCAGGTAGGAAAGGGAAAGGGCTGAGTAGACTTGTTCTCCGGAGGCCAGGTCTACCAATAATGTGGATAGGGCTGAGTAGACCTGGCCTCTGGAGAACAGATCTACCGGCCCCCTTCCACTCTATTGGTAGACCTGGCCTCCGGAGAACAGATCTACCCAGCCCTTTCCACTATATTCGTAGACCTGGTAGTCTATATTGGAGCGGGGTGGGGGGGAGAGGACTTACTTGGGGCTGCAGCCTTTAGGAATCCTTCTCCCCACCCCCAAGTATCACAAGTCCCCGCCTCTTGTCCATATATCTAATTCCGAGAGGGGTTTTTTTCTGTGTGGATGCTTATAACTGCCAAAAGAGAGCTCTCTCTCCCCCAACAGCTTTTCCTTACATAGTCAGGCCCCTTCCACGGTCTGCAGAAAAATCCAAAATGTTTAAAAAAAACTTCAGGGACCATTGAATTCTCCCAAATACCTTTTGAAATGGCATCAGCTCCAGGCGTCAACTGTTAGGAGATTAGAATGTTCAAGGGAGGGGAGGAGGTTCTAACTGTTTCTGTCAGTAAAAGGCAGGGTTTTTACTGGCAGCAGTCTAGGGTTACCAAGTACTTCCCCCCCCCGGCCACCAGCAGTGGATCCAGAGCCAGGCTGGGAAATTCCTGGAGATTTGGGGGTGGAGCCTGGGGAGGAAAGGGGGGGGCAGAAGGGAGAAAGAGTTTGAGGGGGGGCAGAAAGGGGGGCAGAAGGGAGAAAAGTGTGAGAGAGGTAGGGGGAGAAGGGAGGAAGCAAAGGTGTGAGGAATGGGATAACCATCCCGCAGTTTTCTTGTGGGTTGCCACTTGTAATCTCTATTTACAGGATATCAGACCCCCACAGATCACTCACAACACAAACCACACTACAACTGTATCGTCAGTGAGCAGGAAACAACTTCCCTGCAGAGCAAACAAAACCAAGTGCATGTTACAAGAGAGCTCACATATTTACATTAAATGGGGAAGGAATTAAACATGCAAAAAGGACAGGGATAACATTTTACCCATTTTATTAAGTGAAATATATTTCACCCAGTTCTCTTCCTGGTGAAGACCCGAAGCCACTTACAAAATAAAAAGCTACAATACAGTATTTTACAGGTGAGGAACACTAAGCTGAAAGAAATTAGCCCAAAGGAAAGGCCTTTCAGTCTACCACAGAGAAGTCAGACTACATGCTGAACAGATAACTTTAAAAAGTGAGCCAAGTTACAGTCTCAGGACCAGTCACAACGGAGTGCCAAGGAAAATAGAAGTCCAATGTTTAAAGTTGCATGGACATTCTATGCCATGTAAAATTTATAAAAATAAAAAGTTAAAAAGAGTAACAAAATTTTATTCCAGAATAAGGATATGTGTCACTGACCTGGATGGCAGAGGTTGGCCCAACTCATCAGATCTTGGAAGCTATGCAGGGCCGGCCCTGGTTAGTAATCGGATGGGAGACCTTCAAGGAAGTTGTGGGTCGCTACATAAGGCAGGAAATGGCAAAACCACCTCTGTTCGTCTCTTACTTTGAAAATCTTCTGAGGTCACCATAAGTGGGTAGCAACTTGACAGCACTTTAAACACACAAGCTTTTGTGAATCTGAGTCCACTTTCACCAGATGCATGGAAGTGTACCTCCACTGGGTTCATGCTTTTATAGTCACAACAACGAATAGTCAAGCCAGCTAAGCATGCCAGAGTCCCATGTCCTATGCCTCGTTATATGCCACATACAAGACTCAGACTCCACACGCCCTTCTCACACAGGCATGCATACCTAAACAGTAACTGGTCCAGCCCTGGCTGCTGAGTGCAAGTTGGTGGAAGTGCTGAGCAGTGCCACCTCCAGTGCCATCACTAAGGGTGCAAAAAGGACCGACAAATAGGCAGAAAGTCTGTACAGTGTTAGCAGTGGGCTGAGGATGGAAAGAGTTAGACTAGCTGCACTGTGTTCCTCTGGCCTCCATCATGAGAACAACTGAGCAGAGCAAACCAGCTCAGCTCCTGCCTCCTCCCCAAAAACCAGCCTAGAAGTGCCATTGTGTGCTGGAACGGAGCCATTGCCTTGAGAGAGCATTAGCTAACTAGGTTATCTCCAACTGCTGCAGGCACTTGCCAGTCTGCAGCGCAGCAGGAAAAAAATGGTCAGGTATCGCAGCCATTTCAAATATCAAGCATATGGACCTGCATACAAAGCACCCGATTGTCTCCCTGCTCGTGAACCTCCTTGGACAGAAAAGGTGGATGAGAAAGGCTTGTGGCCCTAGTTGCCTCCTTCCTTCCACTGTTGGACTGGGTTTAGGGATCCTTCCCAGCCTCTCCTGGCATTATAAACCCTACTGCAGTTGCCATGAAAGATCAGCCTAGGCATAATGCCAAGCTCCGATGTGGGGACATGTTCCTTAGTCTCTCCAATGCAGCAGCCATGGCTCGGATTCTGAGTCTTTCTGCCTCTTCCAGGATGTTTTAGTAAATGTTTGTCCCACCCTCCCTATGGGAACCAGGATCTGAGTCTCAGACATTCCAGTACATCTGTTTGTGCAGCTTTTTGCATTCTCATACACAGGTACCTGAGAACTCTGGCTTGGTCAGCCCAGTACTCTTTTGGGGACAGCTGTTTTGGAAAATGCAGCCGTTCCTAGTGACTGGCGACTTCCGAGCAAAAGCACAAGTAGCAGGACATGCAGGACAGCTGGAGAGGTGGTGAGTTTTGTCTGCTCTGCAGCAGCTGTCCTCCTAATCCAGGCTGGTATGTTTGCTTCCCTCTCCCTTTGCCTAGTCAAATTTGAAGACTTGCCTCTTTACAGCACTGGTGTAGATGTGGAGTTGGAAAAGCTAAGGCTTCTGCAGGAAAGAAGATTAGGGGAAGCCTTTTAAAGTAGGTTAGGTACAAAGGACAGCAAATCTGCCAGTGTCCTTGCTGCCCCAAGGGGAGAAATTGCTGAGGCTGCTGCATTCCTCCAGGGCAAGTTCTCAGAATAAAATTGTATATAGTGATAAAGAGAAAAAAAAGAGTCCTGGGGTGCAAGAATGGTCTAGGCTCGGAATCCTCATCCTGCACACCCCCTGGGGTGCGAGAGTTCTGTTAAAAAACCCAAGAATGTTGATATTCTAGCACCATTCCAAATTGGTCACCTCATAGAATACACAAGGCCACTGCAAAAACAGAAGTATGTGCAGTGTGAGGTTGCCAGTCTCCAGGTGGTAGCTGGCGATCTCCTGGAATTACTACTGGTCTCCAGGTTACCAAAATAAGAATAATAGAAGAGCCCTACTGGATCAGACCAATGGCCCATCTAGTCCAGCATCCTGTCTCACACAGTGGCCAGCTAGTTCCTCTAGATAGCCAATAGCAGGGCGCAGAGGCCGAGACTTTCCCCTGATGTTGCCTCCTGGCTCTGGAATTCAGAGGCTTAGTGTGGAAGTTACCCTCAGTCACCATGGCTAGTAGCCACTGATAGACTTATCTTCCATGAAACTATTTAAATCCCCTTTTAAAGCTGTTTATTCCTCTGGCCATCATTACATCCTCTGGCGGCGAATTCCACATTTTAATCACTCTCAGTGTAAAGTAGCATTTCCTTTTGTCTGTCCTAAACCTATTGCCCATCAGTTTCATTGGATGCCCATCAGTACCTCTGGAATTCCCAGGACATGCCCTAGTTCCCCTAGAGAAAATGGCTGCTTTGGAGGGTGGACTCTATGGCCTTATACCCCTCCTCAAACCCTGCCCTGCCAAGGCTCCACCCCCAAATCTCCAGCAATTTCCCAACTCAAATCTGGCAAACTAAGTGTGAAAAAAATTAAAGAACGGTTCAAAGCACAGGTCATCAAATTTTCTACTTTCAGGTAATATTGTCCTCATAGATTTGTCTACTAAGGAAACTCAGTACATGTCTCAGCTGAATCTCTGGTATTGTTGGGAGTCAGGAGCACATTCTATGGAGCAACTCAGTTCAGGAAGGTTAGGCCTTTATTGCCTCTCCATCCTTCTGTGTTACTGTCCAATGCACTCTTGTGGCTCTACATTGTAGAGTAACAGTGAACAAGATAGATCAAGATGGGTAGCCATGTCTGTCTGTCTGTAGCAGTAGAAAAGAGTAAGAGTCCAGTATCACCTTAAAGACTAACACAATTTGTGACAGGGTATGAGC
Organism: Lepidodactylus listeri; assembly: GCA_029233225.1. Taxonomy (NCBI): domain Eukaryota; kingdom Metazoa; phylum Chordata; class Lepidosauria; order Squamata; family Gekkonidae; genus Lepidodactylus; species Lepidodactylus listeri. The sequence continues at coordinate 50,359,194 of JARCFY010000001.1, read as the reverse complement.
TTTTATGATTCACTGCTCACTTCTTCAGATATAGCTAGAATGTAAGTCCATCTGCCCTATATATTGGAAAGTGGAGTGATTTCAAATGCCAAATGACATTAGCAGGCAAATGACAACAGACGGTGTGATTGAATTAGGTTTGATATGCGGGGAGGTAGTAACATTGGTAATGAGACAGAAAACCAACATCTTGATTCAATCCAGGTCTTGAGCTTCGTTATCAGTTGCAATTCAGCAGTCTCTCTTTTTAATCTCCCTTTGAAATTCCTTTGTTAGAAAAATGCTATTCTTAGGTCAGCAACTGAATGTCCTGGAAGGTTAAAATGTTCCCCCACTGGTTTTTGAATGTTGTGGTTTCTGATGTCAGACTTATGTCTAGGGGTCCGTTGGGGCCGGAGCGAGGCGGAGCAAAGCTCCGCCAGCTCAGGACTGGCCAGTAGAGAATCTGATTCAGCTCACTGCCGAATTGCCGCCGAAATTCGGCGGCATTTTTAAAAGCCACTGGAGGGGAGGGGGTTAGAGAGAGAGGCTCCAAACTTGCAGGGTAGCTGCTGGGGCCTCTCCTCGAAATGCCCACCAAGTTTCAAGAAGATTGGACCTGGGGGTCCAATTCTACAGGCCCCCAAACAGGTTGCCCCCATTCCCTCCATTGTTCTCTGTGGTAGGAAAAAAGTTAACATTTTTCCCTCCATAGAAAACAATGGAGGGGATGGGACAACCTGTTTGGGGGCCCATAGAATTGGACCCCATGGTCCAATCTTCTTGAAACTTAGTGGGTATTTCAAGGAGAGGCCCCAGCAGCTACCCTGCAAGTTTGGAGCCTCTCCCTCAAACCCCCTTTCCTCCAGCCCCTCATACACCCTATGAATTTTTGCCATTGATTTCAATGGCCCATAGGATATAATGGGGCTGAAACTGACATTCCCTTTCTGACACACTTCTGGTGATGTCAGGGGACGTGGCATATGCTAATGAGTTATGCTAATGAGCTCCTGCACCTCTTTTTCTACGAAAGGACCCCTGCTTATGTCTATTAATTCTTTGTTGAAGGGATGGGCCTGTTTGTCTAATGTAAAAGGTAGAAGGGCATCACTGACAAGTCAGTGGTTCATTTTGGGCAAAACTCTATGGTTTTTTGTCCTCAAAACCATAGAGTTTGCCCAAAAACTACAGCAGAACACACACACCGTCAACTTCTGGGTAACATCATCATGACAGGAACATCACACATGAAGATCCCAGACACCAGCCAGGAGCCCCCTACCAGCAGCCGGTAAGGACCTGGCAACTTTAAATGTAGTCTAGGCCCTGTTTGGGTTGCCAGCCTCCAGGTGGGGCCTGACATGTTCCTGGAATTACAACTGATCTCTAGAATAAGGATCACCTACTCTAGGGTTGTCAGGTCCAGACCTCACGCCAGCAGGGGGTGGGAGGGAGTTGTCCGGGAGTGGGGGGACAGGGCAATGTCTTCAAGCACCTTGCAAATTATTCAGTAAGGGGAGAACACACATGTCACAGGCTGGGGTGCCAGTCAAAGGGAGTCCAGAACAGACCGAGGTTAGAAGCCAAGAAGACAGTGCAAAGTCCAAAGCCAAGCTGGGGTCAGGAGCCAGAAACACAGAGCAAAGTCCAAAATCACTAACCAGAAACACAGTCCAAAGCCAAGCTGGGGTCAGGAGCCAGAAACACAGAGCCAAGCCCAAAATCACTAACCAGAAATGCAGTCCAAAACCAAGCTGGGGTCAGGAGCCAGAAACACAGAGCCAAGTCTAAAGCCAGGGGATCCAAAGGTCTACGTGCAAGAGCTGAGCCACAGTAGATGTAAGGCAGCATGAAGCTGACTCATTGCTTCCTCAGAGAGTACTGCCCAAAGTGTGGAGTTAAATGCGGCTTCCAATTAGCCAGCTGCACGATCGCCCAGGCTCCTGTTAGAACTCTGGGCTAGCCGAGCGTCTTCCCTGTAGCCTGGCCTCTCATCTCCTGGTTGCTAAGTTTTGCCAGTCACTCCCTTAAACGAGTCACACGTGGGGGTGAGTCAGGAGAACTTTCAGTTTGCAATTCTTTGCCCTTATCTGAGCCAGGTGTGAAGAATGCTGATACAGGCAACTGCAAGCTATCCTCCTCCTCAGCTGCTTCAGAGGGACCAGCTGTGGTTTCTGCAAGCTCTGTCAGCTCTCCCTCATCAACGCCTATGACACCACATAAGCCAATTTCTTTAAAAAAAAAAAAAAAGCTTGAAAAACTGCTAGGAAAGGAGGGAAGTCTGGTCCTTTGTCTTAAGGTTGCCAACCTCCAGGTGGGGCCTGGTGATCTCCCAGAATTACAACTGATCTCCAGACTACAGAGATTACTTCTTCTGGAGGAAAAGCCTGCTTTGGAATTTGGGTTCTATGGCACTATATCTTGCTGAGGTCCCTCCCCTCGCCAAACCCCACCTGCCACAGGTTCTACCACTCAAACTCCAGGAATTTACAAACCAAGAGCTGGCAACCGTACTTTTGCTCCAAACAAGAACTAAGTTTCCCCTGAATAGACACATAAAAGAAAGCTGTCAGTCTGATAAAAACAGTGCAAATACAGTTCCACAGAGAATTTAGCACTCAAATTATGTACATGTAGACAAGCCCTACGTTTATTAAAAATGTCAAAAAGGACCTTGTGGGAGACCTTTTACAAAATAAAACAATTTATATCCGAGAATCACTCCAGTGAATTTTAATTTCCCTCTTCTGCAAAGTTTCAAAGATTATCGTCTTCATTTTTCGGGTTTTTTAAAGGAAGGATTTAATCACGCGAACCAAAAACAAATTTCACACCACAATCACTTTTAATCAGCTTGCAGTGAACATGCCCAGCATTCAACATCTTCTTCCAAATGTCAAAACAGCATTAACATTTATATATTTACCACTAAACTAGTGCTCTTAACAAAATCCATGTTTAGTAATATTAAGTATTTTTTAAAAAACACAACCCTCCAACATTGTCATTTACATTCATTTTCTAAAATTACTGTTTGCTTCAGGGCCTTCTACCATATTTTAAAAGCAATTTGCACCTTCTTTAGCTGAACTCGACAGCAAAAGTTGGATTACTCAAGTCCTTGAATGGTTTTCCCTTATTAAGTTAAAAGCTATTAGGGCATGTCCCTGTGGCACTTTTCTCCAGAGATTAGATGCACTAATGCAGCACTTTGGCCCTATGCCATTTATTCACACACCAAAGCTTCAGCCTGTGTTGATCCCCTCCCTGTCCATTTCCAGAACCAGACAGAGACATGTTGAGCTCTCAGGCCACCCTGAGTTTAGTTACAAGTTCTTTCAGAGCTATTTTCTCACTAACAGTTCTTGAAAGAGCTCTCTCCGCCCCACCTACCTCACAGGGTGTCTGCTGTGGGGAGGGGAAGGGAAAGGAGTTTGTAAGCCGCTCTGAGAATCCAAGTGAAAGGCGGGGTATAAATCCAGTCTCTTCTCTTCTTCTCATCTCCCATCCAGCTTCAAAGCTGATGAGCACTACTGTGGAAGTGTGCTGGGTAGAAGATACGGGGGGGGGGGGGGGGGTGTTCCAGGAATACCTGCCGTAGCAGGAACCCAAGCAGCTTCTTTTCAGAGATCCTTTCACATTCACTTACATATATACCTTGGAGGCAGCCGTAAAGCACTTTGCATCTAGATGGATTCTTCCTCTCCCAGAACTCCTCCTCAGTGTAAGTGTACACATTCCAGCACAAAATATTCTTATCACCCCCTCAGCCAAGAATGGCACAAATGAGTTTCAAACCACTAGTTTTTCTAGCAAAGTACATAGAGGCAACTGCTATGGCCACCCAGATAGGTGTCAACAATTTCCCTGAACAATATCATGTGGTACTATACAAACAATAAAATTTTGTGCTTGATGCTAACACACATCGTATCTGTGTGTGTCTCCAGTGTTGATGAGCCTCGTCATATAGGCCAAGACAAAGGGATTGCGTGATTGATCAAATATAAAATTATTAGGGTTCTCACTCCCCATGTATCATTGTCATTGTCTCAGAGAAGCAGCAGGATAATTTTTTAAAAAATCACTACCAGCCTCTGTGTTAGTATTTTTATTTCCTGTTACAACCCAGACATGACAATATATATCTCTAGGAATTGCCAGAAATTTTATAGTTTTACCACAGAGTTCCTGGCTATTCCTAGAGCTACCCATTGCCACTTCTGGGTTGTAACCCAGAAGTGAAGTAGCGATATCACATGCTTCCCCCATGTCTCCACACCCCAATCCTCCCACTGGTTGCCAGGGGCAACCCTAAAATTCTATATATTTATATACTGGGCCACCCATCTCCATTTCAAACCAATTTACACAAAAATTTCAGGCAGAGGCCAGAAAACAAACAAAAGACCACAGTTTTACAGTTCACAAAAAACAATATGAAGAATAATTGAATAGTTTCAGTTCAGCCTTAAATCAAGTAAAGCAAGATGTAGCTTTAAGAACAGCCTCTGCCTTTAAAATGAAGGAAATTCTTAGCTGTTGTGCACTGAACCATCTCTAACAGCATTTACCAACCCAGGGGCAGAAGGTGACCCCCTCTATCACAGAACACCAGTAAACACTCTCAGCACTCATAAATAAGATTAACATACTACATTAGCATTAGCAATGGTAGCAAGCATTCTTTTAATATATATATATATATATATATATATATATATATATATATATATATATATATATATATAAAACCTCTGTGTGTGTGTGTGTGTGTTTTCAGGGAATAAAAGAGCACCAGCAATAACAAACCGCCACCACCTACCTCCCATTCAGGCCTCTTCTTTTGACCTTAGTTCAGTCTTTGTATTTTTCCTAATATATCATTTAAGTATTCCCGCAGGTACATACTGTTCACACTGACCTTCGACAAGCGCTTATTTAAAGCAAAGCCAAATGGCAACCTGCCTAAGCAAAAGACCTGGAGGAAGGAAACAGCATGGCCAAGAACAAAGCAAGGTGAGAGACATTAGAGATCCGTGACAAGGGCCAGGCAGAAATTAAGGTCAAGAATATCGTTAGATTGCAGCTATGCAGTCACCATATATTTTCTCGGAAATCTACAATGCATAAAGAACAGCAGCAGGGCACAGGGCACAAACCAAGGGCGGCAAAAAGCCAGCTTGTTCTTAATAAGCAAGTTTAGCCGCAAATGTACATACTTAAAAGAAGTGCAAAGCTGCAGACAGGCAGTAGGGGGCCTGACAACTACTGAATGTTTCACTGCCGGAGTTTTATAAAAAATGTCTGTATAATTCTGTCCATTTACAGTCTGGCTCCAGAGCCAGGGCTCCATTTTTCTCATCTTAGAGCCATTGTCATCTGTTTTCATTGCCAAGAGCAATCTGGGAGCCACAGTAGGAGAGCTGCTCTATCACAACTCCTGGCATCATCTTCTCTCCTAGTCAACAGGACTTGAAGTAGCTTAGGTAAAGGTAAAGGTTTTCCTTGCTCAAAAGCCAGTTGAATCCAACTCTAGGGGGTGGTGCTCATCTCCATTTCCAAGCCGAAGAGCCAGTGCTATATGAAGACTTTTCTGTGGTCATGTGGCCAGCATAACTACCGTATTTTTTGCTCCATTAAGACTCACTTTTTCTCCCAAAAAAAGTGGGGGGGAAGTGTGTGCATCTTAAACCCCCCTCATTTTTCCCAAGCCATGGCACCGAGTGGAGCTAGGTGCGTCATGGTCAGGTGCGTCTTATGGAGCGAAAAATACGGTAAACACCGAGGTACACAGAATGCTGTTACCTGCCCACTGAAGCAGTACCTATTTATCTACTTGCAATTTATTGCTTTCGAATTGCTAGACTGGCAAGATACATCAATTTTAAAAATCCTAAAACTAAAATTTTGAAACACACAAGAGAAACTGACCATAACCTGCTCTCAACAAGCCAACAAAGGCGTGTCAGAAAACTTATACTTTATAGAGCCTCCAAAACCTTTGCAAGGTTGAGGCTTTCCTCACATCCTCGGAAAGTCTATTCTGTAGCACAGGTGCAACCATTGTGAAAGTATGAGCCAAAAGAGAGACTGTTTCCTTAGTGGCCAGACTTCTAACGATCCCTGGTTTGATGATCAGAGATGTCCTGCTGGTACATATTTGTGGAAGCAGTCCTGAAGATATGCGGTTTCTAGGTCATGAATGGCATTATATATTAATTAGGAATAAAGCCCGTTGTGGAAATAAATACAATGGGCTCTAGAAAGAGGCACTGGGAGAGTGCCAAGGCCTTGGGCACTCAGCATCAATTTGCTGTGGCAACCTCAACAGGGCATAATGACACAGAATCCACCATTTTCTCCAGAGGAACTGATCTCTGCTACCTGAAAAGCAGTTGTAATTCTGAGTGATCTCCAGCCCCCACCTGGAGATTGGCAACAATGGTTCCCCATGAGGAAATGGCTGATTTGGAGGGTGGAATCTATGGCATTGTACCTGTCTGAGGCCCCACCCCTCCTCAAACTTCACCCTCTCCAGGCTCCATCCCTCAAATCTCCAGGAATTTCCCACCTGGAGTTGGCAACTCTCTCCTTCCCAGCCAAGCATCAACCTACCTTTATTTCTCCCTCACTGTTCATCTTTCCATCTCACTCCTCACCTGCAGCCTCTACCATGCTTTGAAGCCCTGACTGCCACGTCACATTCACTGTCATGGGGGGGGGATCTCAGCAGGGTATAAGGACATGGTCCACCATTTTCTCCAGGTGAACTGATCAATGCCATCTGGAGAGCAATTGTAATTCTGAGTGATCTCCCGCCCTCACCTGGGGATTGGCAACAATGGTTTCCCAGGAGGAAAACTAGTCTTTCTCTGCAATGGGGACCAAAGCAGCTTACATCATTCTCTTCTCCCCCTTTTGACTTGCACAACAACCCTGTGAGGTAGGTTAGTCTGAGAGTCTGTGACTTGTCAAAAATCACTCAGTCAGCTTCCATAGCAAGAACCTGGGTCTAGCAGACCCTGGTCTGAAGTGCTGACTGCTACGCCTAGGGTAGCAAACATCCCGGTGGAGCCTGAAGATCACCAGGTATCACAACTGAACTCCAGACAACAGTTCCCCCCCCCCCCCCCCCGAGACAATGACTGCTTTGGAGGGTGAGCTCTATGGCATTCTGTTCAACTGAGGCCTCTCCCCTCCCCAAATCCTGCTAGCACCAGAGCTTCTGGTCGATTTCACACCAGTTGCTCTGGGCTCACGTTTTGCTCTGGAGTATCACCCTGCTGCACCGGACAGATATGATGCCATAGACTCCACCCGCCAAAGCAGTCATTTCCTCCAGGAGGACAAATGTTGCCAACCTCCAGGTGAGGGCTGGCGATTTCCTGGAATTACAACTGATCTCCAAATGACAGAGATCAGTTCCCCCAGAGAAAATGGCTGCTTTGGAGTTTATGGTATTATACCCTGCTGAAGCCACTTCCAAGCTCAAATCTCATCCTCCCAAAGCTCCACCCCCAAATCTCCAGGAATTTCCCCACACAGACCTAGTGACCCTAAGAGGAACTGACCTCTGTATTTGAGCAATCTATTGCGATTCTGGAGAGCAGCTGCTGTCATGGCTGCTGTGGCAAGGAGGAAATAGGTAGGAGGCCAGGAGAGTGACAGGGGCAGAAAGAGTGATGGGATGGGGCCAGAAAGGAAGTGACAGGCATGGAGGGGAGAAAGAGAGAGAGAGAGATTAAGAAAAGGTGTGGCAGGAAGGAGAAAGAGTGTCAGAGAAGTAGGGGGAGAGGGGAAGAATCAGAGGTGGGGGGAATGAGATAGCCACTCCTACAAGTTTCTTGCGGGTCCCCATTTGTGGGATTCTGATCAGAAGACTGCTTAGCTGACTGCTGATTGACCATGACTGACTACTGACTGAATGCACTGACTTTCTCCACACAGACCTCTTAGCTCCGCCCATACACTCTTAGTCACCAACCAATCACCTCACTCATCCCCCTCTTCTATCCTTCTTGTTCTTCTGCAACTTACCAAACATTCAAAGAAACACACATTTAAAAGATTAAATCATTACAGCCACCATATAATGTGTTTCCTTAAAATTATATCAGAAGGAGCAAGGAAACAGTCTCCTTATGTTGGTAACATTTGAACTGGTAACATATGAACTGGGCCTTCACACTGCATACTAGTGTCATAACCTCCAAAGAGTCCCTTTTGCAGTTCAGTCCTCAAGACTCTAGTGTCTTAATAACAATAAATGTGTGCATATCAAGTCACAACTTACTCATGGCGATCCCAGGACCATAGGGCTTTCAAAGCAAGAGATATGCAGAGGTGGTTTGTCATTGCTTTCCTCTGCACAGTAACCCCACTCTTCTTTGGTGGTCTCCCATCCAAATACTAACCGTGGCTGACCCTGCTTAGCTCCAAAGCTCTGACAAGATCAGGCTAGTGAGGGTGGGGGACACTAACGTTTTATTTCCTTTTTGGAAAATGACATGTCCTGTCCTCATAGCAGCATTTAGCTGCTGAAGTAATAAAGAAAACATCCTTATGTTGCCGGGGGTGGCGGTGGTGGTAGGGAAGGAGATATGCATGGGATATAACCACTGACTTTAGACACCTGCCTTTTTACATTGTTAGTTTGCAGAACACAGTGTTTCCAAGTGTCTTCATCATGAATATTTACACACATATAATTAAGAATGCTCAGTGGGCATCCTAAATTCCATTGTTTCAATCATAAACCCCGTAGTCAGCTCAGTAGCTTTTGTTTATGCACCATCTGAACCACGTTAAGTGGGTGACATATTTAGCATGCATCCTCACCAGCAATAATAATCAATGATGTATCCTATTAAGCTTTCCAGGAATCAGGGCTTTTAAAAAAAGTGATAACAGGTGTTTATTGTAATGCAAATTGCTGATACATACTGTTGGTCAACATGTAAATTAATTTTGTTCTTTACTGAGCCAGATGGTCAATCGTGGAGTACCAGCTTGGATAAATTTAATAAGCATTTCCACAGCAGAACAGGATGTTTCATCTAGATTCTCTGATTCCTCATCCCTGCTCCCCTCTGGTCTCTCCATTCCAGCTGTTAGAGTTCTCCATTGACAAGATTAACTGGTCCGCTTTTTTGCTCAAGAATACTACCCAGCAGGTATGAATGGCCAAGAGGGCAAACAAACAAATTCCATAGAGGAAGACATGCTACAAGAAACAATAATGGGGGGGGGGGGTGTTTGCTATCTCTGCATTTTGACACAACATGAATCCTTTGTTTCTTGATCTCTTTCTGATTTATTTCATTCAGAGGTTTTTTAAAAAAAAAACACAAAGACATTTAACTGCAGCTCCATGAAACAAACAAACACACATCTTTTCTCTTTTTAAAAAGAAAAGGTTGGTAAAAGAGTGATCTTAGAATAAACCAAGAAACAAGGTACCTCAAAAATAGCAAAATCTCTTCTAAACAATTATTCCTTTAGACAAATATGGAGCTATCTTTTCATTCTACAATTGAATGCATTCTAGGTAGAAATAATAGGATTCTACAATATATGCTTTACATGCATAAGCTGTCCAATTCAGTTCCTGTGGTATCTCCAGTTCAAGGATCTAAGGCAGTAGTATAAACCATATGGACATACAGCCAAAAAGATGAACTATATTTTTAATTGTAAGCAAAAAATTTACGAAAAATACATGGCGGAAAAAATATATTGTGTTTAGATAATGCATGAGGTAGCCAAATAAACAAAACAATGATGTAAATTGACAATCCCGAATTTGTGCATGTATGTTTGTTTGTTTTTGTTTGTCTTTACAAAATAAAACTGTTTTTAAAAGAAGGATCTAAGGCAGTAGTGTAGGGAGAGACTTCTGCTGGAGATCTTGGAGAGCTGCTACTGAGCTGCTACCAATCAGAACCAAAAGTCCTGAGAACAGGTGCACCAATGATCTAAATCTATATAAACAGCTTTATACAAGGAGGAGGAAGAGGAGGGGATTGGACTGGATTGGATTGATACCTCGCCCTTCACTACCCAAAGGAGTCTCAGAATGGCTTACAATCTCCTTTCCCTACCCCTCCTCACAACAGACATCCTGTGAGGTAGGTGGGGCTGAGAGAGCTCGGACAGAAACTGCTCTTTTTCAAGAACAGCTGTGCCAGAACTATGGCTTGCCCAAGGTCATCCAGCAGGTGCAAGTGGAGGAGTGGGGAATCAATCCTCATTCTCCCAGATTAGTCCACGTACTTAACCACTACACCAAAACTAACATCTGGAATCTAAAAAGCCACAGTCAATATTCCTTGCCCCCAAATTGGAAGTTTCCAAGACATGTATTGCGCTGCATTTTCTTATGTCTCATTTCATAAGAATGTTAACAACATAAGAAGAGCCCTGCTGGATCAGATGAATGGTCCATCTAGTCCAGCATCCTGTTTCACACAGTAGCCAACCTGGATGGCCAACAACAGGGCATAGAGGCTAAGGCCTTCCCCTGACGTTGCCTCCTGTCTCTGAGATTCAGAGGCTTAGTGCCTCTGATTGTGGAGGTTCCTCTCAGTCATCATGGCTAATAGCCATTCATATACAACATTTCCACTTCTGAGCCAGAAAAGATACACCACATGAGTCAAGGGACCTTCTGGATCTTTTCCCACAGGAACAAGAAATCTCAACAGGGCAACAGGAAGTCTGGGACTGTAGCCTGCAGGGCTTCCCTTCTCTCCCCACAACAGGGACCTTGTGAGGTAGGTGGGGCTAAGAGATTTCTGAGAGAACTGTGCCTGGCCCAAGGTCCCCCAGCAGGGTTCATGTGGAGGGTTGGGGAATCAAATGCGGTTCTCCAGATTAGAGTCCACTGCTCTTAACCACTATAACATCAGGGCCCTGCGGGACTTATTACAGTTCCGCAGGGCCTGCAAGACGGAGCTCTTCCACCAGGCTTTCAATTAGGGGCCGCCACCGGGGGGGAATTTATAGGATAACATCGCCCTGGCCCCCAGTCGAATCTTGTACTGCCATCTGTACACCATGAGAACTCTGATGCTGCCAGTTATGTTCTTGCTTCATAGTGGGTGTATGCGTTAATGTTTGGTTTTTATGTCAGTTTTAATCTGTTTAATCTGTTTAATCTTTAAACCACTCTGTTGGTATTTTATGGTTGTGAGCCGCCTTGAGCCAGTTCGCCGGCAAAGCAGGATAAAAATGAAATAAATAAATAAATAAATAAATAAAATAACAGGACTAAACAGACAGAAATTGGAGGATGAACTTTCACTTGAGCATTTGTCTTGCCATTCATTGATTGACAGAAATATCATTGAGTGGTATATACCAGCTCTTAACATAAGAACATAAGAGAAGCCAATGTTGGATCAGGCCAATGGCCCATCCAGTCCAACACTCTGTCACACAGTGGCCAAAAACACCAGGTGCCATCATTTTTAACAGCATTGATTCAGTTTACAAGTTGTCTGCACCATCATACCACATCACTTACTAACAGTACTCAGAGTATTAAATCGGTACACCAGAATAAGATGGTGATATTCTGCTACCTGATCATCAACAGTTTAGGGCCTAGAAATATGAAGCATCAATCCATGTGATTTGCCAGGCCTAGTAAATACCAGGATTCAGGCTGTCTGTCTGCTTTGCCCAGCCAACTAATCTGTGCCATCTACTTGGTGCACTACAAGGTGAAGTTTCTAGCTCAAATCCTCAGGGCCCCTGGACTGAGAAAGACTCTCTGAACTCTAGATAGAGATTCCAGCAGAGGTATTCACAAATCTGGCTCGAAAGTAGCAATAACAGACACAAAAATGATGAACACAAATAACTCCAAAACCTAGTCCAGATAATCCTCTATTCTGAAGAAATCGTAGAGAGAAAGCATCCATTTGTAGGGCTAGGGGGCAGAAATAAGAATCATAAAAGGATTAATCCTTAAGGAAGCTGCTGGATTCTGTATCCAAGTGATTTATTGGCCATATTTAATTATTACTTAAGACTGTGAAAGCTCCTGTTGACCAAAACCTCAGTGAAAACATCTATGTAGCTCTCTGGATTGCAGGTCCATTTTGTGCATGGAAAAGGTTATTGCAAGTGGGGCTCTTCTGCAATGTTCATGCAATCACAAGTGGCCAGAGAACTTGCTTATCTTAGCTTGATTTCTTATATTTTGTCAGTGAAGTTATTAGGGTATACCACTGTGGGGGGAAAAGGAGCACAGAGAGATGTCCTTGCCTAAAAGGACAGAGCACAGAGAGATGTCCTTGCCTAAAAGATGCCCAGGAGATGTCCTTGCCTAAAAACCTTTTGTCCTTGCCTAAAAACCTTTCTTCCTCATTTCATATCTATACAAAAAACAAATTCAGAATGAAAGCCCACCACCCTTATAACTCCTGCGTATCTAAAGGAAGCTTTTATAGCAACATTCCCCATCCACCCTTAGATGCTTTTTTGTGTCCTACCTGATAGTCACATTGTTATCTATTGTGTTATATGGATAGCCTGAATTGTAGAATGAACCTGAGCTTCAGTGACAAATTCCATAGACTCTCAGTATCCTAAAATCAACTGCCTGATTGGCTGCCATTGTGCAATGGAGCGATCAGGGAAGACTATGACTTTCGACGGGAACAAAACCTATTGGTCCTAAGCGCTCACTTATGATTGGACCTTACTGTTCTAAGGGTGTGATTTAGCCAGTTTCAAACTGTGTATAAGTTGAGGTTTTTCTGTGTGTTGTTGTGTTCTGTTCTAATTAACTGAAATCACTGGCTGAAGAAAGAGCTGCCTGATCTCAAGTTACAACACACACCTTAACACTTCCTCGTATGAGGCTTCCTTGGATCACCTGACTGGACCGCTGACCATCTGGCCCAAGAGATATCTGGCTGCCCTCGACCACAGTCAGGGCGTTTTCTGCCCTGGCTCCAACCTGGTGGAACTCTCTGCCAAACGACATCCATGCCCCACGGGACCGAATGCGGTTCCTCAGGGCCTGAAGAAAATCACATGCCAGTAATACTCTGGTAGGTCAATTCTCCACAGGAAAATTTGCTTCACAGATGGCTGGATTTGGAAATGTTGCAGGAGGGAGGCTATTTATCCAATGCAGATCTCAGTTTTAGCTCTCGGATAATTTTCTAGCAATCTGTGAATTATGGACTTTCAAAACACAGCACAAGAGTTAGAGCTTTGTAAGTACCTTACTAGGGCATCTGCATGGCGGGGGAGATGTGACAGTAAAACTGCTCTGAAGATATAAACCAAGCTATACTGTTAGCTGGTCCTTCAGAAACGTTCATGATTTTTTATGTACTCGTACGCACCCTGGTTTTATTACTTGCACTAGACACAGATTAGATCTTAAAATGAACAGGAATCATCAGCCGACATCCTCCGAACATATGGGATTTTCTCCTTGCATGACTTGTTTCCATCTGCAGATTAATAGAAACAGTTCAGATTCCAAAACCAGGTAACATATGGATGCTCATTCCTCTCAACCACTAAAATATATTCAATTACTTCTAATACACAAACTTCTAAGGAAAAAAAAATAGAAAGAGGCCTGTTCTGGGCAAATACAAAACCAAATACGGGGGGGGGGGGGGGGGGGAGCCCAGTGGGTAAAGAATACACAATCTTCTTTGCCTGGACTTAACTTCAGAATAGGAAGTGACATGCCAGAAGCCTCCTCCTCCACCACCACCACCCTGATGCTCCTGGGATACCTAAATGCTAGGGTTGTCAACTTCCAGGTGGGACCTGGAGATCTCCTGGGATCACAACTGATCTCCAGATAACAGGAAATAGCTGCTTTGGAGGGTGGACATTGTGGCATTGTACCCTACTGAGGCCTCTCCCCTCCCCCAAACAGTGGCCTCCCCAGAATCCACCACCAAATCTTCAAGAATTTCTCAAACTGGAGTTGGCAATCATATAATCGCCTAATGAGGTAACTTAAAAGTGCAGGCGGGGAGAGTGCAACTTTAGCACTCAAAAATGTTTGGGTGGGGAAAAAGAGCATCTCATCCTGCCACAATGCAGGTTGGGCCCTTGGGGGATTTCTAAACTGCCTCATTGGACTTCCCATTTCTGTTAAGGCTAATGATACGAAAGAGGGGAGAGGGGGAGAGGGAGAGGCTGACTGACTGACTCCTCCACATTCAGAAGCAGTAAACCTGTGAATACCAATGTCAAGACACAAAATCACATGAAGGCCTTGGCCTCTATGCTCTCTTTATTCATCCTCCATTGTGTGAAGCAAGGTAGTGGACTAGGAGGTCCAGCAGGGCTTTTTTAGTGTTTTTAATGTGTATCTAACAGCCAAGGATTCAAGACTCAGGAGGAAAACAAGAACGAACCTTGGACAATACAATACAATACGGGACCACAAAGCAAAAGAGCCTTAGTACACTTTTCTGTCACGTATATTGCTTTAAGGCAACTAGCTACCCCATGGACCACATCACGCCAGGCCCTCATGTCTTCTGTCATGTTCCGGCGTTTAATTTCATGTTCATTGCATCGATGTTGATTTGCATAGTTAACCAATATAACTGGATAGTATGTAGCTTGACCATAGCAACCCTACATGTGTTTTGCACAGGTGGATTTGGCGAGCCGGGCCAAGGAAGCTCCCCAGCTTTACCTTGAGAAGTCTTTGCTATCATCCCAGGCTTGTGTGCATAGCTGCATTAAGAACTCTCCCTTCAGGATGCTGTATCTGTTTATTTGAATAAAATTACCTGCAGATTAGGCTGAAACCTCTGTAGGCCATATTCATGTTATTTGCATCAGTAGTACCCATAACTTATCATAGCTATAGCAAATAATTTACTTTGACAGATTTTAAACCAAATGAGTGCCTTTCCCGATTAAACTATCACTCCAGCATGACTTGTTTTCACAGATATATTGAATATAATGCTCATGGGTTTAGGAGTCTCAGAATTTTATGTTTTTTATCTCTAACAAAGATAGATGGGGAACTTCATAGACTGAGATTAAGTCTGTCATTTCCTACCCAGCTGCTATTGTTTATTAAAGGCAATCTCTGAACCAGGGTTGAATAATACATTCATTTCTTAGAGATTATAATACAGATTGGTTTATCTGTAGGAATTAGTTAACTATTTCTTTACAATCTAGTTTAATTCATGCAGTCGCCATGATAATATGCTTTATAGTTATTTTGGTGTAGCCATCTGATGAATTCTTCTTAGTCAAAGGGTAATTATTTGCAAGTGCCTATTACAAGAACAATGGAAATTGCTACTATACACTGACTTAATCCAGTTTTCATTATTTTCTTTTCCCTGTTATTTCATTACCCAACTCAGATCTGCAATTGTGATGTGTCTACACTAGCAATTGTGATGTGTCTACACTAATTCATGAAATAAATTTACATTACGTTCTCAGATCATCTGTTTGGAGGGTTAATTTTAAATCAATGTAGAAAAGAATAGCTGTGGCATAACTCAACCAAAGTAAAGTATTTTTAGTTCCCATTTATTTCGGTGAGAGCTAGGAACATAGGAATTGAAGACATTTGGCAGGGTTGTACTTTTGCTCCTTTTAAGATAAAACTATTCAACCCAGAGTTGAGAAATTGGGAGGGAGAGTGAGGAAGGTAGGGTTGCCCCCTCCAGATTGGGAAACTTGTAGACATTTGGGGCTGGAGCGTGAAGAGGACAGGGACCTCAGGGGGATGCAATGTCATAGAGTCACCCTCCAAAGCAGCCATTTTCTCCAGAGGAACTAATCTCTGTAGTCTGGAGATGAGTTGTAATTCCGGGGGATCCCCAGGTCCCACCTGAAGGCTGGCAACCCTGAGAGGGGGAGCAAAATTGCTCCTGTCAGCCTCTTTCATCTCTTTCTGTCAGCAGAGCTCCATTTTTACAAGAGGCAGAAGGGAGTGACCCCCCCCCCCTTCCTTCCTACCCTCCCCCCACAACCTCCACACAAATCCAACTTCTGGAAATAAACTTCCCCAGTGCTGGAAATGGCTGATGGGGTGAAGGGAAAGCTGAAGAGGCTAGAGATCCTTGCATGGACCTTGCAAGGTCCTTGTGCCGGATTCAATCCCAGGATGATGTTATGATGAATGAGCACAACCCACCAGCCACATACTGGAGCTTAAGGAAACCTTCTATTGTGGATGCGGAAACAGGGTAA
This sequence comes from Lepidodactylus listeri, assembly GCA_029233225.1. NCBI lineage: Eukaryota > Metazoa > Chordata > Lepidosauria > Squamata > Gekkonidae > Lepidodactylus > Lepidodactylus listeri. The sequence continues at coordinate 50,342,994 of JARCFY010000001.1, read as the reverse complement.
TTGTCAAGAACTCGACAAGTCAGATCACACGTTCAATAGGCCTAAAGTACACTGGCTCTAGCATGCACCCGGCGAGGGGTGGGGGGGAGGTCCAGTAAAAAACAAAGCCTTCAGGCTTTGGTTGGTTGGTTCATTTTACTAACAGGCAATATAGTTATTGAAATGCCCATACTAGTTAATTTGATTAATGACTCTTTAATTCAGCAGATTGGAATGAGTAAGGTGCATAGTTAGAGGAAAAGACGCTATCATTGCTGTGCTCTGTATACAGATGATTAATAGTATGAGACAATGACATATTGGGACTTTACTTCCGTCCAACTTAAACAGAACTGAGCACTGTCACCCATGTCCACAGCATGATGGATATACTTAATCAGCGATACTAGCAGTCTCATTAAGTTCTCATTAAACTTTATAACCTTGGAAACTACATTAAACACTAATGAACGCATTGTTCTCTCGTGCGGCATTCAACTCCTATTTTGGCTTACCACATGCTCGAGATGCAACTAGACCCCAAGACAATTTTTTGCACAATTTCTTCATTTTTCACTCTCTGGTTTCTAGACCTCAAGGTTGTAGAAAAAACAACAGTGCTTAAGACCCGCTGCCATAAAAAGAATAGTTTCTACTACATCACATGGCCAAACGTTATGGTTTCTAACCCAGTCACAAGAGAAGGCTATGACATACTACAGTATTTACTCCAGTGCAAGGGAAGTTGTTGAATTTTTTTCCCATCAAAAAGCAGTGGTCCTCCTACAGTTGTTACAAGTCTCAGGTTTTGTTGCTGTTGTTGTTTTGGTGTATAACATTTTTGTTCTGACCTGGATGGCCCAGGCTAGCCCAATCTTGTCAGATTTCAAAAGCTAAACAGGATCAGCCCTGGTCAGAATTTGGATGGGAGACCACCAAGGAAGTCCAGGGTCATGACGCAGAGGCAGGCAATGGCAAACCACCTCTGAACATCTCTTGCCTTGAAAGCCCTATGGGGTCACCGTAAGCCAGCTGCAACTTTACAGCACTTTCCACCGTCATAACATTTTTAGGGGGTCATCTTCCATTCAGGGACAGCTTCCTTTCATGGAAATATAGTAGTCTGTGGTTTTTTACTGGCTATATAGTGAGACCGGGGCTTCTGGTCCGGCCAGCAACATGAATGAACCAGCTGGGGAGAGCGCATTCATCCTATTTTCCAGCCTAACCAACTGGCTCCTTCAAAATAAGATATCACAGAAAGAGACAAAGTAGGGCACACATGAATGAGGTTCTCCTCTGTTCACCAGTACAACACTAACGTAGATCATGGAAAGCAGGTGCTTTTTCCCCCAGGACGCCTCTCCCATCACTGAAGAAAGTCAGCATTTGGACAGCAAGGCCAGCAGGGCCTTAGCCTCAAAAACATGAAGATAAAGCACTAAAGAAAGGCATGGGTTAAGGAAAAGCTCCTGATCCCCTAAAGTGGAATAGTATGGACTTATACTTAAAGAGAAATTGTCTTGTGGAACTACCATACACTGCTGACCACATCGGATATGTGGATATGGTACAACCTGGGTAGGGTAGCCATGAATGCTGTCCAAGTTCTCATGAAGGTGTCTTGACACAATACAGGAAATGGTATAACTAGGAATACCAAAGGGGCAGGAGGAGAAGGTTACCCCCTTGATGGGGATTCAGGAAAACCTTACCTCTACCTCTAAAACCAAACAGCTGAAGCAAAGACTACAGTTTGATGGGGTTTTTATGGGCTTAGATGGGCTTTCAAGAGCTCTCTACAGATGGTAAAAGCTGTTCTTGCTTCTGAGCATCTGAACCTTAAGTGGGATCATGTCTGACAACCTCTCTTGAACATATGATTTAGGCTGCTCTCCTATGCATGCTTTCTAGGGTCTAAGCACCATTAAGCTTTATGGAACTTACTTCTGAGTAACATACTTAGGATTGAACTGCATGTCTAGCATTTCTGTGACTAGTCCAATGCCCTTGAGAAATCTACAGGCCTTTCTCATTTGTATCTAGCACAATTTCTCCACCTGAATCTGTAAAAAAAAAAAAAACCTATCAAAGATAGTGGCTATCACTGTATCTCATGGCAGAACAATCCCTAGGTTTGTTATACGTTATGTGAATAGCTAACTAGCAGGCACATAAACTGATTGCACATGAAACTAACCCTTCTCTTCTTCCAACAGGGTGGCCTTTTCTAATTTGATGTGCAAGGTAAAATATCAAAAATGGTTTGTATTTAGCCAAAGTCTTCTTTCTGCACTGGAACATGAAATTTCCCAGGCAAATGAACCTTTCCCTCCCCATAGCTTGATGTCAGACCAAATTATCTCCAACATCCAGGCCCATAGCTACGGTGGGGTTTGGGGGGCTCCACTCCCTTTCTTAAAGGCACAGCCCCACAAGAATTGCTCCTGTGAATACTTTTTTCAATCATTTTAAAAGGTTTTTCTAAGGCATGAGCTCCTTTGAGCAGAGTGGGGTGCTGTAGTTGACTAATTCCTGCACTGAGCAAGGAGGGTGGAGTAGGTGACCTGGTCTTCCTTAAGAAACTGGTCTTCCTTAAGAGAGTTTTTCTGCCTAAGTGTTAGCTTTCTTGACTATAAAAGTCGTCACCCTCCACTTGCCAGCTTGCTCAGAATTGTTGCTTAGGCCGGCAGAAGCAATTAACTTGCAGCAGCTGAGAACTGTCATCTAAAGAGGTTGGCAGCTTGCAGTTGAGAGATCTATCCTGGTTTAACAGCTTTCTATTGGCTAAATGGCTTTTCTTTCTGCACTGAGAACTTCAGCCCCACCAGAAAAAAATTTGCCCCACAAGCTACAAATCCTGGCTACGGGCCCGACTACATCCTTTTTGCTGTTAGTCTCCTGATCCAACAGATACCTTTTTCAGTCTCAGTGAGTCCCACACTGCAATGGTTTCCATCTTTACAAGACTGCTTTACAAGGCTGCTCACTCAACTACACTAACCCAGAGCCCCACCCACCCCCACCGCAAAACTGCATCCTACACAGTTGCCTTGGTATGCCTGATGCTAGTAAGCCTCCAACATGAGTCAACAAATGCTTTTTTAATCACTTCAAGAGCTGGCAAGAAAGGAAATTGACATCTCAGTTAACTGATGATCATTTCCAGCGCATGCCACATCAACTCTCATACAGGGGAGCAGCAGAAGTGGCACCACAAAAGAACAAGATGCCCATCAACCGTGACTTGGTGCCTGTAATACCCATGCAAATCCTTGTTAATTCTGAATTAGAAAAACTCACAAGACCTGCTTCAGCTCGTTACAGATTTCAATGGTGGCTTTCTGAGCCGAAAACACTGTCTGCCCCTGTCATGCAGCATTAACACCTAAGCAGCAAGATAGTCAGATTTCATGCTTTCAGGAGGGGGTGGGGGGGACGACAAGCACCCAAAAGAACTCAATATGACACACAGAAGAAGAGTGACAAAATTAATCTGTACATGAACAAGCACAGCGAAGATGTATTCACTTTCAGCAGCAACACACCTGTCACTGCCGTGATGTGTATCTTGTAGCAAAATCATCTCTCAGCTCAGTAGTTGACTGCATAACAGATGAAACACGATAGAGCTGAAATAGTGTGATTTCCTCCCCCCCCCCCAAAAAAAATAGAAGCGTCTGACGAAGTAAATGTTGCATATTTCTTATCTCTGAAGAAGATAATTAGCTATCACATAAAAAGCTGCTAAATTCAAGGACCAGCTAAGGGAGACATGGATTACCAGCGATCGTTACCCTTCCTGCCAGACGTGGGGTCTCATCGTATAGTTTCTATAGTCACCTTTGCCCTTTTTAAATCCGCTTAATGGGCTTTGGATAGAAACCATTTCTTTGCTGGGCACTGCATTACAGCACACCAAGGACTTCCACAATCTGCCCACTGTCCATTGCTTCCTCCCAGTGGCAGCCCGGCACCCATGGGGGCTGTTAGGGCAGAGGGGAAGGCAGTCAACAGGGGGCAGAGCGAGCTAATTCTTTGTCCCTCTCCACCTCCCTTACAGTGATCCTAAGGCTGGTTTTACATCTGCCTTTCCTGCTGGATTCATTTTACTTCCAAAAAACTCGCCCACATCTCTTTCAAGTGTGAATCTGCATTCCTTCTCAACTGTCCATATCTGCTAATTGCCGTCTGGCTCTCAAGCTGGCTTCACACCTCTGTAAACAAATCCTGTTCTTAACAGCACTTCAAAAGAATGACCCCTTTCACTCCAGTTCAATCAGATGAGGGCATTCCCCTACAACAGCTTTGACACCAATGTGTTACTGGTGCAGGGAGCGCTGGAATGAAGCTGTTACAAAAATGCACATGTAAAATCAGCCTAAAGCACACTCGAGCACCACCATACAGTTTCTTAACACTCTGTAGGTGCCAACCTAACGCAGCCTCTCCTTTTGCTAGTTTTTGCCACCAAAGCAGGAAGGAAAGAAATCCTGCCACAAGCAACCCCTTTCCAAAAAGCTTGACTTCTGAAGACACAAATATGAAGGGTAAGGTTTATAAGATAACAGGCAGCTAGGAGCATGGCAGGTCTCCAAGTGATCCAAACCCCCAGCTCAAAACCTCATTTGCCATGCTATAAAGTAACACTTTACTTTGGTGCACCACTGGGCAATCAATTATTTGCCTACAGCAAGCCCAAACCAAAGTAAGGCTTGCTGTTTACTAGGGTTGCCAACCTCCAGGTGGTGGCTGGGGATCTCCTGGGATTGCAACTGATCTCCAGGAGACAGAGATTACTTCACTTGCAGAAAATGGCAGCTTTAGATGGGAGACTCTGGAATTATACCCCATTGGAGTCCCTCCCCTTCCCAAACCCTGCCTTTCTCAGGCTCCACCCTCCAAAATCTCCAGGTGTTTCTGAAGTTGGAGCTGGTAACCCTACTTCTTCCACAGAAGAGATTTTCAAGACAGCGCTTGTCAGGAGTTCAATGTTTTTTCAGAAGTTTCGGTAACAGAACGATTGACAGTATGTGCAGAGAGTCACTAATGAGACAATACTGTGCATATTTAAGTCCTCTCATATACAATTAAGTATGTACAGGCTCCTGTCTTTTCTCTTAAGAAGATATTTTGTTCAATGACTCAGTTTCAGAGTTAGCTTCCACCTTCCACTTCTTCATCTTGTCAGAATCAAACAAAGGATGAAGGACAGGGTTGTTTTTTTCCTCCTCACGCGTTCTGCAGCTCCAAAGTTTGGTTGTGAAATACATACCAATGTAAATCTGGCAACCCTATTTAAAAACTGTTTTTAAAAAGTTAAAAGGGGGGGCTGTCTCCTGTTGGATGGTAAGGAACTGGGGGGGAAGGGCCTGAGACTGAACATGTGTCAAAAATAACAATAAACAAAAAAACACCACCTTTGGTTCATTGTATAGGCCCAGTTCTGAATGGCGGGGAAGGAGAGGATTAAAGACTACAGAGAGAGAGTGCACTAATTCACCTGGTAGCCATCTGAAAGAGTTCCTGATTGGTCTCTATTTTATTATTTCATTCTTCCCCTTCCTCCTAGCTGTGTAAAGCAGAAATACTGTCAAACCTGGTCAAGGGAGTCTTCTGGATCTACTGAACATCAGGTGCTCAGAGAGTGTCATAAGGATGGCTTCCCTGCTCAGTAAGGTGGGTAGAGTGAGGGGCGGGAGGGGGGGCAGAAGGGCTCTGGGGCAGCCTGTGATGCATTGCCCTGTTCACCCTAATGGACCAGTCATCACTGGCTACTCGTGATCCTCATGGTATGTGTGGCTGCCATTTGCCCTAATGGAACAGCCTCCACTGTTTCACTGGAACCAGACAGCCAGTTTGGTGTAGTGATTAGGAGTGCAGACTCTAACCTTCCAGGTTAGAGGTTATGACTTACCTATGGGATGGCATGCTTATGCCTGGTATGATAAAGCAAGAGTGCACACATGTTTCAATCGACACATAAGAGGAGCATTAAATAAAATATGGAAGGAAACAAGAGAAAGATTTTATGATAAGATACCGAAATGGGTATCGCCATAAGAGGCCTATGTTAAACCCACTCTAATGGCGAAAGAGAAAAGAGAAACCTATGAAAGGTTGTTAGATGGCAACAATAAATTAAAGACAGAAGAAAATCAGATATGGCAAAAGATGAAATGAACTTGGTGGGAGAAGATACAAATAAAGTCTAGATATGATAAGGATAAGGAAATAGGTTTCTATACAGTTAAAAATGGTTAGGATAAGATTTGTCTGTCGTCAAGTGACAAACAGATTCAAAAACTATAATTTCCTGATAGATAATTATATGTTAGATGAAATTGTCAAAAATACTATGATGGCATGGATGAAAGATTTTGGAAAAAGTGTAGACTTAGAACAATGGTCAAAGATATGGAAAACAGCAAAGCTTATGAGAGCAATTCCATACAAAGAAAATATATACAAAATGTTCCATAGATGGCATTGGCCACGGGAGAAAATAGCCAGATGTTACCCTAATGCCACAAATAACTGTTGGAAGTATAAGAAAGAGGTGGGAACATTTTACCGTATGTGGTGGAGTTGCGTTAAAATTAGAAACTTTTGCCTAAAAATACATAAAATAATAGAGGATATTATTGGTAATGCCATACCATTCACATCTGAAGTATTTTTGTTGAATATGTTGCCGGATCTATATAAGAGAAAGGATATATACATAATATGCTATATTTTAACTGCGGCTAGAATTTTAGTTGCAAAATGTTGGAAATTAGATAGACTACCCTCAGAAGAGGATCTAATACAGAAAGTGTTGGATATTATTGAAATGGATAAGCTAAATACTGTTTTACAAGGGAAAGACCAAAATGTGCATATGGGAAGATGGAAAAATATGTATATATGGTTAGATAAAAATAAAGAAATATGACTCAAATAAATGTATACTTAATACTGGTTCATCGTTTTTTGTATAAACGTAATGAAAAACTATAAATAAAGCATAAAAAAAAGGAGTGCGGACTCTAAGCTGGGAGAACCAAATTTGATTCCCCACACCTCCACATGCAGCTGCTGGTGTGACCTTGGGTCAGTCAAAAGTTCCCTCAGAGCTTTTCTCTCAAGAGCAGTCCTCTCAGAGCTCCCTCAGCCCCACCTATCTTACAGGGTGTCTATTGTGGGGAAGGGAAGGGAAAGGAGATTGTAAACCACTCTGAGACTCCTTCAGGTAGTGAAGGGCAGGCTATAAATCCAATCTCTTCTGCTTTCTTCCTTCCATCTGAACCAGACTAAATGCATTCTGCTGCCCCTTTCACCCTAAGCTTTGCAGTTGCCCATTGATAGGGGGCAAACTCATGCCCACACTCCTCTTCCCCCTGTACTCAGCGGGGGGGGGGGGATGGGAGAGTGACATCATACATCATGGTGACATCAGTTCTAGGCAAAAATCCATAAGTGATGTCACCACATCAAATGATTCTCCAGGAACTCCCCTAGAGACTTGTTCGACATGGTGACATCATGCTATGGTCCCTCAGCCTGGCCTGCTCCCCCAAAGCACTCATCTGTACCAGGCACAACCCTATTTCACCCTCCCTTCCAGCACTGCAGCTGTTGTTCCACCACCACTTTTTCATAAGCTCTCCTGCGTCCTTATTTCATTAGCCAGCCTGCCTCCATTGGATGCAGTTTCACTGTTTGCTGTTGGTTGCTTGGGATCAGTCCACCTCTGCCTCAAAAAGAGAGGATGGCTTAGAAGTGTTCAAAATGAACCAATGCAAAGAATGCAGTCTAGATAAGGCCAGACAGGACACGAGGGAGCAGCCATCTTTTCGTTTACATGCCTGCCCTATTCCTATATATTTATTTAAATGTGTACATACTTAAGGAAGCACCTTGAGTACCTACTCCAGGTGGCTTAAAATAAAAATGTACTGACATGAAATAGGGTTGCCAGGTCCATCGGAAACACTGGGCGGGGAGGATGAAGGGAGGTTCTGGGAGTGGGGAGTGACATTGCACAACATGCCTATGTCACCCAGAAGCGACTTAGGCACACTGGGGATGCCCCTCTGGTTTGAGGGCAAAACTCTATGGTAGAATCAGCCTGAAACCATAGAGTTTTGCCCAAAAACCAGAGTGTCACCCCTGATGTCACTGATGAGCATATGTCACTTCTGGGTGATGTAGGCATATCATGTTTATTTCCAGCAACATAGCTGTGGAGCCCTCAAAACCGGGGGATCCCCTGCCCCCAACTGGGGAATGGCACTGGCAACCCTAACATGAAACCAGCTTTTAAAAACTTTTATAGCAAAAGGAGAGCTCTTGAAAGTACAGAACTGTTTCCTTTCTCCCACGTCTCCCCATTCTCCATCACTGCAAGCATTTTTTTGCAGAGCCAGGTTCTGACTGAAACAGGATGTGAGAAGAGTAACTGCTAGGCAATGAAGCACATGAAAGTATGCTGGAAGAAAGCCATGATCCATTTCCAATTCACACCTTTTGTTTTTCATACTAGTTTTCACAGGCACATTGTTTCAAAAGGGAACAGGGCAGACACGTGGACAAACAAACACGGCTGGCCCATCACGTCTAGTTTGGCCCTGAAAGTCAACAGCTCCATTCCGCATCAACACACTTCAGGAACAGCAAGGAATGCAGTACAAAAACAGCAAGGATATTATTAGGCAGGTCTGGATTGTATTAAGAACATAAGAGGAGCCCTGCAGGATCAGACCAGTGGTCCATCTAGTCCAGCATCCTGTCTTGCATCATGGTTAACCAGTTCCTCTGGAGGACAAACAACAGGGCATAGAGGCCAAGGTCTTCCCCTAATCTTGCCGCCTGGCACTGGGATTCAGAGGCTTAGTGTCTCTGAACATGGAGGTTCCCCTCAGTTACCATGGCTAGTAGCCACTGATGGACCTATCCTCCATGAAACTGTTTATTCCTGTGGCCATCACTACATCCTCTGGTAGTGAATCCTATATTTTAATCACTGTCTGTGTAAAGAAGCATTTCTTTCTGTCTGTCCCGAATCTACTGCCTATCAGCTTCATTGTATGCCCTTGAGTTCAGTATTTTGGGAGGAAAAATTCTCTTTGTCAACTCTCTCCACACCATGCATAATTTTATAAACCTCTATCATACTCCCCCTTAGTCATCTCTTTTCTAAACTGAAAAGTTCCAGACCCTTCAGCCTTTTCTCATAGAGAAGGTGCTCCAACCCTCTGATCATGTTGGTTGCCCCCCTTTGTACTTTTTCCAGCTTCACAATGTGCTTTTTGAGATACAGTGACCAAAACTGTACACAGTATTCCAAATGAGACCGCATCATAAATACATACAGGGGCATTATAATATCAGCCATTTTAATGTTCAGTCCCATTCCTAATAATCCCTAACACAGAGTTTGCCTTTTTCACTGGGTTGACACTGAGCTGAAACTTTCATTGAGCTTGACGTTTGCCAAGAAAAATGAATAATCTGTGACTTTAGGGCACTTTTGGTTTTTGTCCAGTGGAATTAAGATATCCTCACTGCCATATCCTCACTGCCACTATCACCCACAGAAAACAAAGGTGTTATAGTAGGTGGAAGAGTATTTCAGGCTATATTCTGAGGGGAGGAGAAAGAGGAGAAGGAGGAGATTGGATTTATACCCTGCCCTGGATTTATACCCTGCTTACAATCTCCTTTCCCTTCCCCTACTGTGAGGTAGGTGGAGCTGAGAGAGCTCTCTCGAGAACTGCTCATGAGAGAACAGCTCTGAGAGAGCCACGACTGACCCAAAGTCACACCAGCAGCTGCATGTGGAGGAGTGGAGAATCAAACCTGGCTCTCCCAGATTAGAGTTCACTCTCCTAACCACTACACCAAACTGGCTCTCAGAGATGTTTCATAGACTGTCACAACTATAAGATCTATTGACACACTGCAGCACAAGAGAAAGGCAAGTAGAAAGGAGAATTTTTTTAAAAAAATTAAAACAAAAAGGTTTGCAAGACTCTCTCAACAGAACTGCAGAGAGGAAATACTACATAGGGTAGTAAAGGACGGCTTGTGCATGTTAAAAATGCTATTAAATTTATTCATCATCATCATAATGCCCCCCCAATAATTTTGCAGTGTCAAAAGGTACACAAGTAAGTCAACCTAAAACTAAATTTGTCCATAAGCAATACCTTAAGACTTGGACGTTTCACAGTGTTTATACATGGAACAAGGACTCCAAACTATGGCTACTGTAAGCTCAGAGCCACAGTTTGGTGTAGTGGTTAAGTGTGCAGACTTTAATCTGGGAGAACCGGGTTTGATTCCCCACTCCTCCACTTGCACCTGGCTGGATGACCTTGGGCAAGCCATAGCTTTGTACCAGCTGTTCTCTCAAGGACAGTTGTCTCAGAGCTCTCTCAGCCCCACCCACCTCACAGGTGTCTGTTGTGGGGAGGGGAAGGGAAAGGAGTTTGTAAGGTGCTCTGAGACTACAAGTGAAGGGCGGGGTATAAATCCAATCTCTTCTTCTTCATCATCATTAGGTTTGAGAATATCACTGAGATCTGAGAATAGAGATTTCTGGCCATCCATTTTTCCAGCCATCTTGATAGCCCAGGCTAGCACGATCTTGTCAGATTTTGGAAGCTAAGCAGGGTCAGCCCCCTGGCTAGTATTTAGATGGGAGACCTCCAAGGAATACCAGTCATGACTTGAAGACAGGCAATCACAAAGCACCTCTGAATGTCTCTTGCCTGAAAACCCTTATGGGATCACCACAAATCAGCTATGATTTGACAGCACTTTCAATCAACCTTTTCCCAGCCTGTGGCTGGTGAGTAGTTGCCAAGTCTGGATTGAAAAATACCTGGAGACTTTGGGGTGGATCTGGGAAAAGGTGGGGTTTGGGGAGGGGAGGAGCCTCAGCATGGTACAATGCCATAGAGTCCACCCTTCAGAGCAGCCATTTTCTCCAGGGGAGCTGATCTCTGTCAGCTGGGGTCAGTTGTAAAAGGAGGAAATCCCCAGGCCCCACCTGGAGGTTGGCCACCCTACTGGTGAGTCAAAACATTATTTCCTTGTTTCCTCCAACCAGCCATTACCCAGGCATTAGAATTCATCCCATAAGAATTTTGGGATTTATTCAACTCAGTTGTTCTTCAATAGTCAGGATTAAAAATCCATTTTAAATTCAAATCTATGAATTCAAGAGAGGCTAGTGAACAATAATACACATTGTTGTTCACACAGATGTGTCCAGTCTTTCCACTTTACAGCTGCTGCTTTGGGGGGTTGGTGAGCTTGAATTAGGGTCCTTGTGGCTCTGCCCTGCCTGTTCCCCTGACATTTGTAAATGCTTAATTATGCAGAGGAGCAAGTTTCAGCATGCACCATCTGTCGAGACACAGCGCTGGTGAGGCTTCAAAAAAGCTAATCCCCCCATCTATGCAACTGCTAAAAAATCTGTGAATTTTGATGCTGAACCACCATGATCAACTGGTAGTTCTACCTTAACAGAAACTTTTTAATTTATTTTTTTAAAGTATATGGTTATATACTGGGGGGGGGGGGGAGCAGCTGTTAATAAAAGCACACGAAGGCTCTCACAGCTATCCTCTGGGATTTTATTATATGAGAACTTGTAAAAGGCCTCATCATAACAATCAGCCTACACATTTCATTGGTGGGACTAGATAAATGATGGGAGTACAGCCCAGGGCAGGAAATTCCATATCCCCTGCAAATGCAAAAACCCATCTGCATACCAGAGTCTTGTTTCATAAACGAAGCAGAGAGCGAGATTACTGCGACATACCTGCACTTAGCAAATGAGAAATGCCAAAACAAATCAAGCAGGAAATCCATATTGGACTATGACAAATTGATTCCAAAATCATGTTTTCTGCAATCAGTCGCTGCTGCAGTGATTGATAGTTTCAAAATTTCATGTGGATTTGAGGCCTCGGACCTTCATTGATAAGAACAGGGAAGCAACTAAGCGGTTCCAGTATAAATTTGTGACATAAAACTCAGGATTTGCTTGTTAGGTTACATTTGAATTCTGCCTGCCCTTCAATTTTCCCAAACACAGTTATCTTACGCACGTTGTAGAGTTCTGCACAGACGTGAAGTAAAGGAATGACTTTTTTATTTTCATCATGTTTTATATTGCAGATATCTTTTAAGATTCCTAGAAACATTAGCCTTCACCAGCAGTCACCATATGCTAGCTTGTTTTTAACAGATACTGTTCAAAAGAAGCTGCTTTTTTATTTGTTCACTTTATGTTATTTATTCAGTTTAATAGGTTTAAAATACTTATTAAATGGCCAGTAAAAATGCCTGCAGAGCTTTTAAAACTCTCCTTTAGAATTAAGCAGTAAGAAAGATGTAGAGAATCGTATAAAGCCAAAAACCTAATGTGAGAATGAAAAACTACAGTCAGCGGTCTCCTATTAATGTGGAAGAAGAAAATATTATGAGAATAATCATTATTATTGTCTGGATTCAACAGAACTTCTGAACACTAAGCTGGTAATTTAAGTTTAATCTTTTTTCGCCCTCTATCTGTAATTCCATTTTGTCAAAACCAAAAATGCAATTCAAAAAGGCTCCACCGGATTCCAGGGACATGGGCCACCCACTGGATTTCCTACCAGCACATGCTCACATGTACACACAGTGACTAGAGCCACAATGCATTTGAGTTAGTTTCATACCCTACAGTAATGTTGCCAACTTCCAGGTAGTGCCTGGAGAGCTCCCAGAATTCCCCTGGAATCAATTCCTCTGGAGAAAATGGATGATTTGGAAGTGAACTTGATGGCATTATGCCACACTGAGGTCTCCCCCATCCCTAAACCCCACCTTCCCCAGGCTCCACCTCCAAATGTCCAGGAGATCCCCAACCGAGAGCAGCAACCCTACTGTTATGTCTTACTCAATAAAGCCTCTGTTTCAAGTTTAAGGATCCATGTATTGAAAAAACTCCAACGCGATAAAACAGCTTAAGCAACATCTGCATACTATCCCACTTCCTGCATCCTGGCTTATATATGCCTCCTTCCCCAGCAACAGGCAAGATACCTAAACACCACATTTCCTCCTTTCTTAACCCATTACGTATCACTACAATATTCACATTTTACTTATACAACCAAAGAAAAATCAACAATTGCAATAAATTTACCACACACCATTACCTAACATAGTCCTTAGTCCAAACAGGTGGTTATCTGATTCTTACATCCCTTTTCTCAACCACAACTGCAGATGGTATCTCTTGAGATGACCATGATGGTAATGGATCTTGAGGTGCTGACTGAAGGCCTGGATCCACTTGATCTGGCCCAGCCTCATCTTAAGATACTGATGACAAAAAAGGAACTATCAGAATCAGTTCCATTCCACCTAGAATAAACTGGTACTTACTTGCCAGTGATCTTTGTGTTGTAGCATGCCATGTTGCTCTATACACTTGCAAAAAAAATCAGTAGCAAAAGTAGTCCATGCCTTACCTTCCAACTTAAGCCATCTGTAAAATGTCTTCTGTGTTATTTATACAATATATCATATAATGGCTGTAAACTACAATAACCTTATTTGGTTGTCTTAAATCTACACAAAGGCAAATGCTTCTATCCTTCTTCCTCACCACAACTATAGGAGAAAGCAATTCCTATGAATAAGATCCTTCTGCACCAATTTCTTAAGTTCCTCTGACATAGCAACTCTATCAGAAAATGGTAAACATCATAACTTCTGTGACACAGAAGTTGATTTGATTTCACTTTTACTTCATGTTCAAATCCCTTTGCACAACCAACTTCCTGTATGGAATTAGTCTCGCTCACAACTGAAACTACCCTTTGTGATGACTCAATATCTACTTGGGGTGTAACAATATATCCATCAGCCACCATCCAATTTAATGCACCAAATAAATCCCTACAGAATATGGGCATCATTAGGCATAATATAAAATTCTATTCGTAGGGTACACAACGTGCACCCAAATGCACTTCTGCAGGTAAATGACCACACAGAGGTATTTGATTGTTCAAGTAATGTATCTACTGTCAGTTTGGTTTCACCAGTGGTACATTCTTAAAACATTGCAAATAAAGTGAATTGGGTAACAGAGAGACTACTGAGCCAGAATCCAGCATCAACAACATCATGACCGGTCTACTATCCATGCTCAGAACATTCACATCAGGCACCTGAATGGCATGCACTGGTTGATTAGTTTGTTGGCTATGACAAGCCTTAGCAAAATGTCCAGTCTTCTTACAATAGTTATACTGAGCTACTTTTGCAGGGCGTTTAGAACAGCTTGTAACATGCTGTGCGGAGCCACAATGAAAACATGTTTTTACTGATATTCTACTTCACTGGCTCCATGGCTTTTCAGTAGTTTTCTTTTCAGAATCCTAAGGCTGCACTCAAGTTTTCTACAGCAAAACCACACTTTACAGTATTTCTCCAGAACCAAAACTCGTTATCTTTAGCTTCATTCAAAGCTGCCTCAATTTGGGTTGCAATAGCTAGAGCCATCTCCTAAGAAAGTTCTGACTTTAAAAGCAGCTATTCTCTTACATGAGAGTCATTTAATTCTTCAATCAACTGGTCTGTAGTCATCTCATCAACCACCAGCCCAAACTCACAGGAGCCAATTAAATCGCCTAAAGTAGCAATATACTGTAGTGTCAGTTTCTCTGGTTTCTGCTGGGGCTGACATTCATTTGGGGCACACAAAAAAATTCTTCAGTGCAGCAAGAGCAGTCTCATATTTATCATCAGCAAGAGGAAATGTATACAATATACATTGTGCTTCTACTCCCAAGGAGTGAATAAGCAGTGCAAGTCATCTTTCTTCAGACATCTCTGTGTCATTAATTGCAAGCAAGTAATTATCAAACATCCAGATCCAAGAAGTAAAAACAGTTGGAGACTCACCTGAACTTTGCAAAAAAAGTGCAAAGTGGATTCAAAGGCCAAAAAAAGCCATCTTCATTGCTGATTTGTTATGTCTTACTCAATAAAGCCTTCATTCCAAGTTTAAGGATGCATTTATCTTTTTAAAAACTCCAGCAAGATAAATCAACTTAAGCAACACCTCCTTACATCTGCACGATATCTCTGTTTCCTACATCCTGGCTTGTATATGCCACCTTCCCGAGCAACACACCTTAAAGCAACATACCTAAACACTACGCCTACCTGAAGAAGTGAGCAGTGACTCACGAAAGCTCATACCCCACGCAAATTTTGTTAGTCTTTAAGGTGCTACTGGATTCTTTTCTACTGCTGCAGACTAACATGGCGACCCATCTTCATCTCCAGGGGTCATTTCGCAGAAAAAGAGGTGCAGGAGCTCATTAGCATAACTCATTAGCATAACTTATTTGCATATGCCACACCCTCTGACATCACTGGAAGTGTGTCAGAAGGCAACATTCAACACTCAAGCTCCACCCCAAAAATCTCCAGGTATTTCCCAACTCAGAGCTGGCGAGCCAGCTTTATACATTTACTAAAGATACTTTCAAGTTCCTTTGCTCTTGCCAGGAAGCTACCCTACAAGAAGCATGGAAATACAGATCAAGTTAGTATGCTTTTGCTTTATCCACAGCGCATCACCATATGTGCCCACTCCTTGACATTTTACTCCCGGAATGGCGTTCCTGCACATTTCTGCTCGAAATGACCCCTGATCTAACTACATTTACCCTACAGTGAGCCCATACTGAACCACCTCATCTTCTGTGACAAAAATGGGATTGATACAGGTAGCCAGTCTTCATAACAGTATGCATATATCCTAAGTTGTTCACACAGGAATATTTGAACAGCAATGGCAAAAGGAACCTCGTTGTTGCCTGTTTTTAGATTGAGAATGCATTTCTATGTTCTGTTCCTTCCACTAGGAGGAGAGATTTCCTAGATCAGTGATACTCACATGTGGCTCTCTGATGTGGTGTTTGCAGCTTTTCTAAGCACTGTTTCCTAAATGTGCCCCACGTTTCACGAAAATGGACAAGGCTATTACCCGGTAGGGATTCTGGTTGGCAGTTGGTTCCCATGCTGGAAAAGCCACTGCCAGTGTTAGGAGTAAGCTGCAGGCCTCATGGCAGGGATGGAAGTACATGTGGCTCTTTTCAATGATGGTAATGGAGACTGTGGCTCTCCATGAACTGTGGACTGAAAACCACTATCCTAGATAGTCTGTGATTGTCCTCTGGTAGAGTTTATTTCATTACTGATATTATTGCTACTGATTTGTGCATCACAACATCCAAAGGTTTTTGGGCAGCCTTTAGACAAAAGGGACACACAAAGAAGTGCCATATCTTCATGCTTCTGAAACAAGTTCAGGTTTAGCAAAACAAGAATGTGAAAAAGAAACTAGATGTTTTCTGCTACCTATGGTTGCCAGCCTCCAGGTGATACCTGGAGATCTCCTGCTATTACAACTGATCTCCAGGCAACAGAGATCAGTTCACCTGGAGAAAATGGCCAGTTTGGAAGGTGGACTCTACAGCATTATACCCACTGAAGTTCCTCCCTTCCCCAAACCCCACCATCCTCAAGCTCCACCCCCAAAATTTCCAGGTATTTCCCAAGCCAGCGCTCGCAACCCTACTACCAGGGAAATAAAGTAACTTCATATCTTTTCTGGTATATCACATAGACATAGAGAGTGGACCCATTTATAGCTATTGTTTAAATGCATGCATGAGGTTCTCTTCTCAAGTTACGGTAATGGCATGGAAACCACTGCAGCATGGCTCTTTCTTGTTGTCCCAGGGTAATATGAGTAGAGCCAAGCCATGTAGGATGAGCACTCTTTGTGGTTCTTCCCCATACCTGCATTGTCCCACTTTCTGGGAGGCAGACATATGATATGAGGAGTAACCAGGGCTTTTTTTGTAGAAAAAGCCCAGCAGGAACTCATTAGCATAATAGACCACACCCAACAGCAGAAACTCATTTGCATATTAGGCCACACCCCTGACAGCACAGCTCCCTCCCAGGATCAACTTCACCAGGTGGCCTGCGGCTTGCGGGGTGGATGGGGAACCCGAGGAAGGCAGGCAGTTTAAACTGCCTTCCCTCTCTGGATTGGCTTGGCTTCCCCAGATGTCCCACAGCTTGCAAGGCGCCTCGGGAACCCAGGGGGGGAAGGCAGTTTAAACTGCCTTCCCTCCCTGGATCAGCTTGGCTTCCCCAGGCGCCCCATGGCTTGCGAGGTACCTGGGGAACCTGACGGAGGGAGGCTGTAGGTGTGGCCATCTTGGAAGCCAGCCAGAACTCCGTTCCTGTGTGTTCCTGCCCCAAAATAGCCCTGGGAGTAACCATACCTTAAACTCCTCCTATGTGATGCTAGATTTCTCCAACTATGCCAGCAGCCACAATGCAACACAGCTTACAGGCCACTGGTGTAAAGCAAGAAGGGGCTGATAAACAAGCATTACAAATGAATCACTACTAACGGAACTTTCTTATCACCTGATATCAACACAGTGATGGAGACAGATCATACATTTGGCTGAAAGTCATCAAGTGTGGAGCTAACAAGTGATGAAAATGGTATAGCCCACCTTTCTGTTCAAGATCACCCAAGAAGGCTTAGGATAATGTAAAATACAAAGCCAGCCATTAAAAGTATCAGTACACAATAGCTGTGACCAGGGCTCTTTTTCCAGGAGGAACTCCTTTGCATATTAGGCGACACACCCCTAATGTAAGCCAATCCCCCAATCCTTCCTTCCCTGTAGGAAGAGCTCTGTAAGCCCTTGGAGGATTGGCTACATTAGGGGTGTGTCACCTAATATGCAAAGGAGTTCCTGCTAGAAAAAGAGCCCTGACTGTGACAATAAAATTTGATTCAATATCTGATATAGTAAACTGATAATAAGCCAACAATAATAATAAAATCTAGAAATAGGTCCTATCACAGTAATAAAATAATTTATCAGAAATATTTATAGCAGAAAAATATCAGCAATAAAATCAGAGGACTCAATAACTTTCCCAAAAGGCCTTCAGAAACAAATAGGCCTTAACCTCTGTTGGAAGTAGGGTTGCTATACCCCCAGTGGGGCCAGGGGATTCCCCCAGTTTGGGGGGGGGGCAATCCCTACAGGGATGCCGCTGATGCAATGGCATCACCAGTAGTGACATCATCATGCTGAGGCCGTCACGTAGCGATGCTCTAGCATTTTGGGGGGGGGGGGGGACTCTGTGGTTACCATAGAGTTTTTGCCTCGAATGCTAGAGCATTGCTGTTGAGCAGAAAAATCCCAACAAGGAGCCATGAGCCCCCCACCTCAGATAAGAAGAGACCTGGCAACCCTGGTTGGAAGGCAAGTAGTGAACAAGCCAAATGAATCTCTACTGCCAATGAATGCCATCATCATTTGTCACAGCCAAAAAAAGGTGCTGTCATCAATACCTTGAAGCCAGTGAGCAGAGCATTGTTAGCAGCCCTCAAACCCTGAGTTGGTTCACTGGATCGGAGGTTGACCTATAGTGAAAACTGAAGCTGTGGTCTGGGTTTATGTACAAGTTACACAGGCAGATCCAGTGCAGAAACTTGATTCAAACACAAAGCAAAAAATGCAATCAGTGCAACTTATAAATTATGTGTAAAGGAACCAGGAATTTCTTAGAGCTGAGGCTAAGCCAAATGGTATTTTTAGGGGCAGTCCTTCAAAGACCGGTCATTGCTGAAAGCCAAGGGCTCTGATCTCACAAATAAATTCACACTGGCATGTGGCCAAACAAACACCAGTCTGGCACGTATTAACTTGATTTTAAAATCTGTTTCATGCAGAAAAGATCTCACTGTTAACTTATAATTGTTACTGGAACACAACTGTGGGTCCACTGCTCACCAAACAGGTGTTTGATTATATGAAACAAGTATATTTTTGTTGAATTCAGAAAACCAAGGGACAGGTCATGGAAACTGCCATGGGAGCAATTCATTAATATTTCAGAAAGATTGTTTTAACAACTTATTTTGGGTGGGTACATGTGGACATTGACAGTTTTTTAAAAAAAATAATTATTATTATTATTCACCTTCTGAGCTTAAAATGCATCAGCTCAGTCTCCATTTCAGCTGCAACCTGGAATTCACATGAACCTTTACAGATGAGTGACCCAGAACATATGCTGTGTGTGGAAATCGCAAATGAATACATTTGTGTGATTAACAAATAGGCCACCTGGCAGAACTGCTCATCCTTATCCAGCTACATTACTAAATAGTGGCTCTATGGAGTAGGAAACAGCAGAAGTGCCTGAATTAAGGTTTAAAAATTCCCCAGAATATTCTCCTCGCAAGACCTATATTTTACATACCACGTTCCATGCTATAATCTTTTGCATGGATACAACAATATTTTTTCTAGTACATTTTTCTAAAGACAAAATATGACAGTACTAAATGAATAGTTCTGGACAAGCTTTTGATCCACAACAATTTCCAATTTCTACTCAAGAATATGACAATCTTTTTAAAAATTCAAAGTACATTTTAAATATTAATTTGCTGTGGGGATTCCATCTATCTGTCTATCTACCATCATCTATCATTTATCTATCTAAAGGAAAAGCCCACAATTAATGACAAAGTGAAATTTCACAACTTCTTTCACCTCTTACTTCCTATCCACTTCCCCTCCCGCATGGTGGTTCAGAGTCTGGACTTCAATCTGGAGAACCAGGTTTGATTCCCCACTCCTCCATGTGAAGCCTGCTGGGTGACCTTTGGCTTTTCACAGTTCTCTCAGAACTCTCTCAGCTCCACCTACCTCACAAGGTGCCTGTTGTGGAGAGAGGAAGGGACGGCGACTGTCAGCTGCCTGGAGCTTCCTTAGGGTACAGAAAAGAGGGCTATAAAATCAACTCTTCTTCTCCCCAGCTCTATGTATGACAGTGGCCTGGTTCACAAGTTATACTGAAAGCCAGTACATTCAATGCATATACAGCCAAGTGTGTGATTTAAACCAAAGTATGAGTCTTCAGTTCCATTTGTAAACTGAGCACACCTTGGCTCTTTCTTAAGCACTCTTCATGTGCCATGTACATCCTACATGTATGTGCATTTATCTGTATGTAAGAAAGAGGCAGCTCATGTTCACCTTACAAATGAGACCAAGAACTGGTACCCGGATTCAGTCGTGCTTGTGCTAAATATTACATGAGAATATTACACAATGCTGAATATTACTTGCGCTGAATATTACACAATGCACATATAAAGTAAAACCAAGAATATTCTATATGTTCACTATAATATGTTAACAGGGCTACTGTTACCACTGTATCCTCCTCCTCCGTGTCCTGATCACTGCCTCCTGGGCCCTGCTCCAAATCGCCAGGTGGGTGCCTTGGTAGGCACTTTGAGTGCTCTGATAATGCACAATTGTGGCCCTACACTGGTCAGGGCTTTTTTCATATTGACAATCAAGTCTAAGTTTCACATTAAAAAAAAGATTTTAGATGTTTCTACAAACTTGGGCAAAAGGTTCCCTGGGTTGACAGAACTCTAAATGGTAGCCATGGCTGGCTTTGATGACGCTGACAAAACGATACCCAAATGCTTAATGTTTTGCATTGCCACTTTTGCTTGTGAAGGATAAACTATGCAACCCGGGCTGAGCTGCTCTGTTAGTCAGATATGATTAAAGATGCAATTGCACAGGCACTCCAAGTAGTTTCCATTCGGCACTAGCATATCCCTAGACCCGTTTGTCAAGTTGTTAGGGGGATGCCATCAGGGTTGGACTTTGGAGTAGGAGTCTGGGGGCTCAGCCCCAAAAAAAAGCAGGCTGTAGTTTTGCATTTGAAGTATCAACAATAGAAGGAGGAATTGTGGCCATTAAGCTCTGAGTTTATAATTACCTGACTGAACTACAGGCAATGACTTGGACATATCTTTGCTCTATGTTTAATGTCTCTTTGGATCACATTCACAGATGGACAGAAATGACTGACCGCCACTGATTTCCTCATGAACCCCAAAGGCACAAACATGACTACCTGACTAGCCAGATAGGGCTCAAGATACAGCATATCAATTTGTACCTTCCTGTTGCTTGTTTTGTCTCTCCCCCTCTTCAATTGTTTGACCAGTTCTCTGTTCCTTTCTTGTTTAACCTTCGCCCACTCTGCCAACTTTCCAGAATTAATTATTTTCATTGTGGCAAAAGATTTCAATGAAGGAGAATTGCTCTAATTGAATTGCGAGAGATTACACACAATTAGTTTCAGGCTACCTTGAGCAAATAACAGAATCAAGGTCTTAACATCAAATTACAGCGTGTTCCGAGTACACAAAAAGCCACAATATGAGCCAAGTTATCTGGTGAAATACAGTGCATCAATAAGATCTAATTGGAACTCGTGACTTGGATTAATTGGCTGCAGTTCCTTGGAACTGGTGTGATGGATTTACTTTAATTACTGATGCAGCGGTTAGCTGTTCTGTATTTGTATTTGTTTGTTAGTAGCTCTAGTTATTATATTATTCATCATTATTTAGATTTCTGTCCTCTCCTGTCCCTAAGAGTCAGCATGAAACAAGCAAAACACTGAAAACATAAAACTACAACATCTAGACCGCTAAAATTAAAATCTCACAAATTCAGCACCTCAGGTTGTTTTAACTGAGTTCATAGTGTCCAAGCTGTTCTATAGTGGGTGCCTCTGCAGTTCCATATGGGGGGAAGGGAGGATAAATTGCCTCTCCCACAGGGTTACAAACCTCCAGGTAGGTCCTGGAGTTCTCCCAGAATTCCAATTGATTATCAGACACCAGAGATCAGTTCCCATGCAGGGAATGGCAGCTTTGGAGGGCAAAATGTTGTTTATCATTCAGAACAGGAGAAACAGAATTCCTTCCATAGGTATCTCCCATTTCAAATCTCCAGGAATTTCCCAAGCCAGATTTGGCTACCTTACTCTTTCATTACCATAGAGAACCAGAAAATCACACTCCCTTCATCAGTGTTTCCACATTGGGCTGCTGACCTTCAGAAAGTGGAGCACCCTTGCGTGTTTTTCTAGAAGGGTTTCCCACTCACCCAAGGATTATCTCTACCACACCATCAGATATTCCCAGACATGTTCTTTTATAATTCCTGCCCATTTTTGTTTTTAACAGCAATTGCCCTATAGGATTGCCCTATAGATATAATTCAGTTTAACTCCTAAGGATGGGTTGTTTTCTTCACCATCTCAGTAACAAGCTCACCATACAAACGACTGATCAATGCAGGCAGCTAGCATGTAATGGATGATCACTCTGCCAGAACCCTTGATAATGGGCCAAAAGACCACAGAGACCTCCAAACCTCTCAAAAACATGCATTTTAGATTTTTATTCCACCCTTCCAGAGCTCCTGCTTCAGGCAGCAATTCAAAATAAAATGCAAAAAATCATAAACATAAAAATCATAAAAAATCATAAAATAAAATGCAAAAAAATAATAAAATCAAAAATCAAAAATCATAAAATAAAATGCAAAAAATCATAAACATAAAAATCATAAACATAAAGAGAGCCAGTTTGGTGTAGTGGTTAAGTGCGCGGACTCTAATCTGGGAGAACCGGGTTTGATTCCCCACTCCTCCACTTGCACCTGGCTGGATAACCTTGGGCAAGCCAGAGCTCTGTACCAGCTGTTCCCTCAAGGACAGCTTGGGAAAGAGTTCTCTCAGCCCCACCTACCTCCCAGGGTGTCTGTTGTGGGGAGGGGAAGGGAAAGGAGTTTGTAAGCCGCTCTGAGACTCCAAGTGAGTGAAGGGCGGGATATAAATCCAATCTCCTCCTCCTCCTCCTCCTCCTCCTCCTCTTCTTTCACTTCCTGGGTCTGAAGAGTACTAAGCAACAGGATCTGTTTAAAGTAGTAAAATGCTAGCTTGACCACAGGAGGGCAATTAACAAATATAAACAATAATTTTTAAACTAGAACAAGTATGGTTTGAAACTAGAAACAGGTATAGACAGGGTTTTTTTAAAAACTAGAATGATTCCAGCGGGAAAGTCAGATGTAGATTTGACCTTGGTCTGATAAAAGAGTGGGCAAGGTGCCAGGTGGGCCTCAAGGGGAAAGGCACTCAGCCAGTGAGGTACCAACACTGAAAAGGCCCTGTCTCTGGTCAGGACCCACATGAGAACAGGACCATGACATCCATCACTAGAGAGATGAGCAGAGCCCCCACCTGTTGGGTCTTGCTGATATTTCAGCAGTTGCTCTCAGGCAGCTTTGCGACATAACCGGCTTTCAGTTTTGCTACAACTCATCATGTAGTGCAGGTCCCCAAATCAGAATAGTTGTTTTTCTTCACACCTTCTAAGTTTTCCTAAATCGTGTAGATGGCTCTTGTTGTTTTACCGTTACAACATACAACTGTTCTCACATGGCATGATCAACCTTCCTACTGAATAAACTCCAGCATTTGAAACTAGCCAGTGAAGCAATAATGTGCTGCCAGAAAAGCAATAGCCAGCTCTACAGATCTCCTAGATGATATTTATTTTCTGAGGGAGGCTACGTCCAAGACTGGGAACGTTGCCTGACTGTTTGTGTTGAGTGGCTTCTCCCAGTGGTGACTCTTTTCTGCTCTGTAGTGTATGTGGGAACTCTCAATCAAGATAGTGTGAAGAGTTTGCATTCCAGCAAACAGATGACTCTGGGAACATGTGTCATGGAATCGTCCACATCATTTTACACATTCAGCTGCAAGTCGATGAGTGATTAACAAATGCTGGGCTTTTTTGTACAAAAAGCCCAGCAGGAACTCATTAGCATAATAGGCCACACCCAGCAGCAGAAACTCATTCGCCTATTAGGCCACACCCCTGACAGTGCAGCTCCCTCCCAGGATCAGCTTTCCCACGTGCCCCGCAGCTTGTGGGTCATGTGGGGAACCCGAGGGAAGGAAGGCCATTTCTCGATCAGCTTCCCCAGGAGAGGAGGCAGTTTAAACTGCCTTCTCTTCCTGGATGGGCTTGGCTTTCCCAGGCACCCCACAGAAGAAGAAGAGAAGAAGAAGAGATTGGATTTATACCCTGCTCTCCACTCCCCAAGGGAGCCTCAGAGCGGCTTACAAACTCCTTTTCCCTTCCCCTCCCCACAACAGACACCCTGGGAGGTAGGTGGGACTAAGAGAGCTCTTTCCCAAGCTGTCCTTGAGGGAACAGCTGGTACAGAGCTCTGGCTTGCCCAAGGTTATCCAGCCAGGTGCAAGTGGAGGAGTGGGGAATCAAACCCGGTTCTCCCAGATTTGAGTCCGCGTACTTAACCACTACACCAAACTGGCTCTCTTGTGAGGCGCCTGGGGAACCGGAGGGGGGGGAGAGGCTGTAGGCGTGGCCAACTCGGAAGCCAGCCGGAACTCCGTTCCTGTGTGTTCCAGCCCAAAAATAGCCCTGAACAAATGTATTGTGAGACATTAAGTGATGCACACAGACATGTTCATCATTTTTCAACTTCAGAAAAGTCTAAGACATGTTCCAGTATTACATGCCTGGGGATGGAGGTGGTATGGTATATCCCAGTCTCATCAGATCTCAGAGGCTAAGCAGAGCTGGTACTTAGATGGGAGACAACCATGGAAGGTTCTGCAGAGGAAGGCAATGACAAACCACCTCTCCTTCTCACTTGCCTTGAAAGCCCCTTGGCTGACATTGCTGTAAGTCAGTTTGGTGTAGTGGCTGTAGTGGTTAAGTAGCAGTTCTCCTAATCTGGAGAACCGGGTTTGATTCCCCCACTCCACCACATGCAGCTGCTGGGTGACCTTGGGTCAGTCACAAGTTCTCTCAGAGTTGTTCTCTCAAGAGCAGTTCTCTCAGAGCTCTCTCAGCCCCACCTAACTCACAGGGCATCTGTTGTGTGGCAAGGTGATTGTAACCCACTCTGAGTGAAGGGTGGGGTATAAATACAATTTCTTCTTCTTCATCATCGTCTTCTTCTTCTTCTTCAGTGGCTATATGACAGCACATACTTAGTTATGAACATTATGCTGGGCTTTGGGAATGGAAAAGGTACCAAATTAAAAACACTAGGAAACAATATATATTATATATTGCTTAGAAGTAACAGCAAAAAATAACTACTCATATATTATTTTGAAAGAAATAAATTTAAAACTCAAACAAAAACAGGAGTGCATTAATTCCACTGGGTTTTGAAACTTAGTTCCAAAATTTAGCCCAATAAACCTAGATTAATCTTTCCAAGGAAGTAAAATTATAACCTTTCAAGCAAAGGTAGATGCATGATTAATTTACATATTCTATTATGTGTCATAGTCCAAGGTCAATACTTTCCATAGCAAATGAAAATGCCTGCTTTTATTAAAGTACTCCAATCCAATAAAATGATTTAAAAACATTAAAGTTTACAGTTATGATATGAGTCATATTTCTTCAACTTCAGTAATATGGAATTATGTACTTACAGCTGTTTGACCAATAAGCCTTAAGGTTACTGTGGCAGTTCAATAGCCAAAAGGCCAAAAATTACATTATTTTTAATCCTTTAGTATCTGTCTCATAACAGGTAATCCTTGATATGGTCAATCTTTGAAACCTGGGTCAGTCACACTTTTCTGGTGAACAAGATAACACATGCTCTGAGATGCTTTGGTCTACTCTATTCAACTACCGTAGGTTCATTTGAATGCATATGTCAAATTAGCTTGTCACAAGTTAACACTGTGTATCACAGAAAAGTGAAAATATTGCTGCATTTCTTCCAGCAGACAAAACTAGAAGGTCATTCTGACAGCACAGGAAAAGACAAAATCAATAGATACATAAGCAGTTTTGATGAACTATGCCAAACTGAATCCCAATGAGATTTGAATCAAAAATTCTTCTGCAGGAGGAAATTGCTCAACAGCTAGACAGACACAAAAAAAAGATATTGTGTACAAGCTAAAAGTACTCCTGTTCCTCCAGCTTGTTTCTCTGTATCTGCCTAGCTGTTAGGCAATTTCATCAGCCAAACCATCCGCTTGTAGTCTGATTCACGTTGGGATTTAGCTTGGCAGGGTCCATTAAAATTGCTTCCATAGCTCTTGGTTTTTTCCTACACTACTTCGGGAATAGTTTATATGTTTTGTCGTTAATGTTAACATGTCATCAACAACAGCTTCAGCAAAAATAGGGGAAGAAGAAAAAAGCTCAAGGAGGAAGAAGGTTTTATACCCCCCGTTCACTATCCAATGGGAGTCTCAAGAGCGGCTTACAATCTCTTTCCCTTCCTCTCCCCACAACAGACACCCTGTGAGGTAGGTGGGGCTGAGAGAGTGCTGAGAGAACTGTGACTGACCCAAGGTCACACAGCTGGCTTCATGTGGAAGAGTGGAGAATCAGACCCGATTCTCCAGGTTAGAGATCACCGCTCCTTACCACTACACCACGCTGACTCTTGAGCTTGAGGCGGGAGATGTGAAGCATGTACTAATGAATGTACTAAGCTTCTGCCATATAAACATGACTGAAAAGGAAAATTATAAGTGACAATTCAGTACAGGGATGGAACATGGGTAGGACCTGGATGTGTGAACAGGGAGTAGAAGTGCCACAAACTCCATAGCGAACATGTTCAGCAGGCCAAACATACCATTTTCTACAGCCACAATCACTCACGAAGTAGACCTTGGGTCTCCTTGCCACAGTGCCCATCCAACTTAACCCACTGC
Source organism: Lepidodactylus listeri (assembly GCA_029233225.1). Lineage (NCBI taxonomy): Eukaryota > Metazoa > Chordata > Lepidosauria > Squamata > Gekkonidae > Lepidodactylus > Lepidodactylus listeri. The sequence continues at coordinate 50,316,285 of JARCFY010000001.1, read as the reverse complement.
TGAACAGCTTTGCGGCTGTGCAGGAACTATTGTGGTATAGCTTCGTGTTCCTTCCAGATACTTCGGATCCAGCAGGCTTCATTGGTATTGATTGGTGTTCTCCCAGTGTCATGGATGGCTGGGCCAGGCAATTAATTAAATGACACAGTATTGGTGGTGGTGAGGGTGAGAACTACAGACTGTGCAAAAAGGCATGTGGGCAAAATAATAGCATGGATCCGGTCAAATACCAAACAGTAAAACTTAAAAAAAACAAAACACAGAATATGAGCCAAACCAGTGGATGCTTGAGCATCCCTAGCAAACAGTGCTTTTGAAGAATGTTTTTATAGGTTTTCATTGGAGCTTAATAAAAACGTGGCACTATTGCATTCTGTTGACCATTAAGTCTGATAAGCAATGCATTGGATGGGACACTAATGGTGGAATGACAACATCTGCAGTAGTGCCAAAAAGCAAAAATAACTATGTAGAAAAATGTCAAAAATATTTGTGAAATACTTTTTATATAAAGTGTCACAAAAAACTTATAATTACAACAATATTATGACAATAACTCTTCAAATAATAGAAACCACTCAATTCATGAAAACAGTCCCACGTAATCCAAAACAAATAGAAGTGCTTCAGATAAAGACCTTTAGAACGTAGACACTTTTCAGCCTGATATCTTCAGGAATCAGTTAACATCACTCTTGTGTCATTAGGTGTCAATTCAAGGCTTGCTTCACACATTTGCCGACTTTCTAATCCCGTATCACTCAAGGCTTTTTCAAAAGCCAAGCCAAGAATCTCCTAATTTACTTTAGACAGGGCTCTTTTTGTAGAAAAAGACAAGCAGGAACTCATTAGCATAACAGGCCACACCCAACAGCAGAAACTCATCAACATTAAGTTACACCCCTGACATCACAGCTCATTAGCATATTAGGCCACACCTTCTGGCATATCTCCCCCACCATCTGGTAACCTTATGCCTGCTTTGGAGGGTAGACTCTATGGCATCATACCCTCCTGAGGTCCCTCCCCAACCCCTTTTCTTCCCAGGACCCACCAATCAAATCTCCAGGGACTTCCCAACCAGGAGTCGGCAACCCTATGGGGCTCATTCCCAGCAAACTGCTTTTAGCATTAGAATAAAGGTTGAGTCAGCAGCACTTTTGAGTCCAACAAAGTTTTATTCTGGGTATAAGCTTTTGTGTGCATGCACACTTCTTCAGATACATTGAAACAGAGTCACCAACCATTACATATAGGTAGCAGGTGAGGAGGATGTTGCCAGGAAGGGCCAACTAGAGCTAAACCTGGATTAAGGCAATTGGTAAGACCTGTGAATAGCAGCAAATATAGCTAAAATTGGATGTCCTCTTTGTGTGGGTCCTCTTTGGGGCTCTTTTTAAAAATGAATGAAGGTTATAAGGTTATGAATATTCCTGTTTAGTAGCAATAGTAAGGGTATTTAAAATAAGATTTGTTGTAGTGACCACTTGTTTGAAGTAGTCAGTCCAGAAATAGGTCCTCTTTTTTGCTTTTCGGAATATGGTAACCTTAGATTAAGGCAATCAGTAAAACCTGCGAATAGCAGCAGATTAGCCTACAGCATAATAAAAGTTTACATACAGATGCAGGGACAGAACAACACTACTTTTGCACAAACAGAACTCCATTCTCTGTTCAGAATACATCCTGCATCCCCAAAAGAAAAACAAACCACCAAGCTCTTCCCTAAGAGAGAGCATGGCACCAACTCTTTTGACTGACATAGTGTTGCTACAGGAACAAAGGTCAAAAGAACAGATGGGGGGGCAGTCAGGCAGGAACACACCTGACTCCTAACATTTGGCAAACCAATAATAATTTAAAGACTCTTAAAAGGCCTGTAAAATTCTTTAACAAAACCCCAAAGAACTAAAACCCTGGGATAGATCAAGATGGGTAACCCTGGTGGTCTGTAGAAGTAGAAAAGAGCAAAAGTCTTTCAAGTGCAAGAGTGCAGCAGCACTTTGAAGACTAACACAATTTGTGGCAGGGGATGAGTTTTCCCGCTGCTCCCTTCTTCAGAGACTCAGTGACTCACGACAGCTCATCCCCCACCCCATATTTTGTTAGTCTTTCAGGTGCAACTGGACTCTTCCTCTTTTCTGCTACTACAGACAGACTAACACAGCTGACCCATCTTGATCTTTCTCCATGGAAAGCATCACATTTAGCCCTACAGAACGGAAATCCATCAGCCTTGTGAAGAAACCTGCACAGGTACAAACAGCCATCATCTTTCTCACCAAAAGCAGAAGACTTCACATTATACCAAAGGGGGCTGAGAATAAAAAACGGATTCTGAAGAAGTGAGCAGTGACTCATGAAAGCTCATCCCCTGCCACATATTTGGTTAGTCTTTATGGTGTTCCAAGGACTTTCTTCTAAAACCTTGGGGACAAGCCAGCAACCTCTCTGTTTGGATCTGTCTCTTCCCCTGGTGTGCCCCTTACCGGGCAGCCATTCAGCAGGTGCTCGGTTTTGCAGCCTGCATTGATGGGAGAAAATGCTTTGCCTGTTGAACATCTGCCTGCCAATGCCAACCTTCCTGCCAGTTCTCTCCCCCTCACTGCCCAAGATCTGCGGCTGGGCGGCTTCTGACTCACCTCAGGAAGGTGCTGTACCAGGGATTGGTGGCCAGGTTGGTATACAGGGTGAGCGACAGGAAGGGTGAGCGACAGGAAAGCTGGGCTGACCTGCTGCACAGGCTGGCCCTACGGGCGGAAGCTCAGAGCTGCCTTGCCAGCTCCCAGAGGCGCTGCCACGCTTAGCAGAGCCCAAGCCAGAAGCCCCGGCAGCGGTGGCATCCTCCCCCTCCTCCTCCTTGGCCAAGGCTCTGGCTGGGCTCCAGCTCGCATGGAGCTCGAGCTGCAGGCACCTCCGCTGCTTGCCACTGGCTGCCTGAAGAGGAAGGAGCATGCGTGTCTTTTGCCCATTCCCCTCTGGCATTTTGCCCTGCCTCCTACTTGGTGAGTAGGTAAGAGATGCTGCAGCACCTGCCTGGGATCGCCATGTGCAGGTGGGAGTAGCAGAGGCGACCCGGACAGACAGAGGTGAGCTAGAGGCACCACAGCCGAAGGGGGGTGGGTTACAGGGCACCTGCCCGGACCCCCCCCCTTTCCCGCTCCAGCTGGGGCACTCCTGGCCTGGCCCATGAAGTCACAGGCAGCCCAGCCAGGCGGGGCGCTGCAGCTGACCCACATAGAGGAGGTCTGGCATGGCAGTAGGCTCAGCCACTGTGGCGCCAGCCAGGCTAGGGGGCTGCAGGGGCACCGGGGCTGGCTCCCCCAGCACCCGGCTCTCATTCGCCGCCTGCCACCACACCACACCACAAAGCAGGGAGCTGGAAGGCTGGTGTACACCAGAGATCTGGCATGCAGGGCCCTTTCCCGCCGGTTCCCTGCACTTAGAAGCTCCCTTTAAGTGCAGGGAGCCGGAAGGCCTTGCATGTCCAATCTCTGTGTGGAGATCGGGCGTGTGGGGCCCTTTCCCACCAGTGGGGAGGGGCAGGCTCAGACGCCAGCTGGAATGCTGTTCCAGTGTGTTCCAGTCCAAAAATAGCCCTGACTTCAGAATAACGCTTTCAACGGGGACCTCCATCTCCCATGTCAGCAATAAAGATCTGTTTGTTAACTCTTTTATTTGTATGCTAATTTGCTGCTATTCACAGGTCTTACCCACTGCTTTAATCCAATCTTAGCTTTACTTATTGCCCAATTACTTATGCATCTTGACTATAACTAGCCTTTCTTGGCAACAAACCCCGCCCTCTCTCTACCTATATTTAAGGCTTGAGGAAGTCTGTTTCAACGTATGTGAAGAAGTGTCCATGCACACAAAAGTTCATACCGAGAATTAAACTTTGTTAGTCTTAAAGATACCACTGGACTTAAACTTAGGCATTTTCATAGTAAGAGCCATCAGTGTTATGGCACCAACAAGGAAGCACAAAATTAGTATTAGTGCTTCTAGTGCAGGGAACAGGGAAAACTACAAAACCATATGCGGTTCTTCTGTGCACTCTCCTGAAATCTTTTCAGCTCCAGCAGTGTCCACAAAGTGTCATCCTGTATTGATTTCATTTAGGCTATGAGCAAGAAGGAATGGTTACCACTAGATACGACTGGTTTCTAATGTCATGCAAAGACACAGTTGGGAGCACTACTGTGAAGTCACTATTCCGGCATAACTATCTGACAGACACAATATTTGATTACAAAGTCTCCGTGGGTTACCTGCATCCACATAAGGTTCCCATTTAAAAACTCTGTTATAAACAGCAAACATTCTTCAGACACCTATTGAATCTTTTAATATTAGTTTAAGTGACATAAAAATTTAAACTTTTAGAATGGTCAATAAGTGCAGTCAATTGACTTCAATAGACTCAGAAGGGCCTAAGTATGCACTGTAAAATACTAAGGTCAAATCTACATCTGACTTTCCTGCTGGAATCATTCTAGTTTCAAAAAACCCCGTCTATACCTGTTTCTAGTTTCAAACCATACTTGTTCTAGTTTAAAAATCACCGTCTACATCTGTTAATTGCCGTCTTGTGGTCAAGCTAGCATTACACTGCTTTAAACAGATCCTGTTGCTTACTGCTCTTCAGACCCAGGGAGTGAAATTTGAAACCAGTGTGAAAAGAGTGTAGGAAAAGACAGCAGTCAAACTACTTCAGAGGGGAAGTGTAAATTTGGCCATATAGTCAGAAAAGCCATTGAACTAGGAAAATGGTTTGTAATTCTTATGGGAATGGGAGGGGGGCAGGTAAGGGGATCAATATTATATTACTACTGAAGAGCTTTGATTGCCCTGTGTGTTTATATCACTGTTGAATAAGTAACATTTTTTAAAAAAATCGAGCATCAATACAAACAGTGCCATATTAAGCAGATCTACTCAAAACTCTAAGGCGTGTTCAAGGAAACTATTCTTAGAATTGTGCTGAGAGTGCTCTACCATCTCATTCTTAGACTATCTCAAAATCAAAATCATTTGCCCTTGCGTTACTCACTTTGACACCCTCCCATTGGTTTATCTTCTGTAATACTGTCATTATCAAAGCTGCAGAAATTCACACTATTTTGACATTTGCTGTTATAAATCTCTTCTGCTTTACACCTCCCATCTTACAAAGAACACTCACAGCCAAGGCCTCCGCCTTGAAATGCTTCTTTTGCACCATAAACCCATGCTTGTACCACTCTAAACAACCATATTGGTAACTATTTCCTTTGATTCTCAGTGCAATTGTTTTCATCAACCCATCACTTAATCAATTCCTGTGAATTGCTTATGCCTCACCCCTACTTCATCCTTGTTGAAACTGCAACCTCTGATAAGCCTAACCCACAAGGCTGCATTAATCACACAAAAAAGGGAAAGTTTCAGTGTACTGTGAATTTTTGCAAGGACCTTGCATGCTTTGAACAACCACTCAACACTGTTATTTCTTTAAAAAATGCTTAATCGCTTTTGTATCCACATGCTACCTTGACCTAGATGGCACAGGCTAGTCAGATCCTGAAAGCTAAGCAGGGTCGGTTCTGGTTAATATCTGGGTGGGAGATCACCAAAGAATTCTGGAGTTGCTATGCAGAGGCAAGCAATGGTAATCCACCTCTGTCTCTTGCTGTGAAAACCCTAAAAGTTCTCCATAAATTGCCTGCAACTTGACAGCATTTCCCACCACATTAACATGCTAGTATGTTTTTTTTGTACTAATGCTCCACAACTCTGTCCTTGTCCTCCTGAACCACTTGACTGACATGCTGTCTGAACCCTAACAGGAAGGGATAGAAATGTATTTTCATTATAATTTTCATCAGGAAGCAGAAACACCTCTTTCCCCTAAAAACTCTATAAGGGGATTGCACTGGCTTCCCTACTTTAGAGATTAAATAATGCTTTTGTGACATCACAACACTGGAAAATTCTCCAGTCCCAATGCTCACTTCACACCTATTTGCTTGTCCAGCAACAAATGTACTTCAGGCCAAATAGGAATTATCGGCTGTCCTTCAGAAGCATTTCTCCAGCACAGTGAGAGGAATAGGCAACAACTAAATAGGGCCAAACAGAAGGAAACAATTATGGAGTCAAGATAGGGCAGCAAACATCGGTCAGTGTCCCAAGGGTCAGAGGGAGGGAGGAGTCAAAGAACCAGGGCCAAAGAAAACACAGAGCAAATCCAGCTGGCAAAGGGAAAATGATTCTGGCAATTGTTCATTTTTATGATTCGATGGCTATTGCACTTGTTCAAAAGTAATCACAAAGAAAACAAAGGAGAGTTTTCTCTGCTGTTGACAGCACAAAAGCAACGAGTGTGAACAGCAAGAGAATACGTATGTTGACTAGATATAGTTTCAGACTGTGAAAACCAACTTACTATCAGAACAACGCGTGGAAGGAAACTGGCAAATCTTTAAAATGCCCCTGGGTGTTTTAAGAAAAGGCCACGTCATCATCAGAGATTATATGTAGCCTACCAAATCCTGTATCAATAGGTTAGGCTACATAGCTTGCTCCTTCCACAATGGTTCTAATGTTCAGTACAAGCCCATCTTGGCCCTCTTCTTTCGACAGTCAAATAAAATTGCCAATTTTCTCTGGTAGACAAGATTATCATTTATTCCAACGTGTTATCCTAGGCCTTTATGTAAGGTAGCAGAATCATATCACCTTCCAGATAAGATAATTGCAATAATAAATTGCATGTACCAAAAAATAAAAGTTATGTACCGAGATTCACATAGTGATAAAAATATATGGGGAATGAAGCATTTATTTTGGCTTAAAACTTCAGTATGTGACAGCGAGACAGGCCACATGTTGCATTTTAATTTGGAAATATTTGCCTGGGCACAAAGGCAGTGATGACAGGGAAACATTCTTTAAGGTTTCTGTAACATTAAATTGGCTGACTGAAAAAATAAAGCATGAGGCAAGTATTGTGCATGAAAGAATAAGCTCTAAGAAGCTCTTGTTGATTCTCATTTTAATGTATTATCCATTCTCCGCTTGTAGTCCGTGTGTTTAAATATTAATTTGGTGTGAAATCTTCACTGTTTCTCCAGGATCAATGATTGATTAGGAGTGTTATGTATCCATTTGTTCTGGCGGAATGTTGTGACTCAGCACTGTGTTAAATTCTCGACCTTGACAGCCACCAAGTTCAAGAATTATCTCATTCTTTATTGCCCCCTGACTTTATAATAAGACACCCGGAGATACCACCATCCATACAGAGCCAAAGAGCCTTGCTGAGCATTCATTGGTCTTAAAAAATGCAGGACAATCGTACAGAAAGATCTGACATCTTGATGTCTGAGGTTTGGACAATACAGCCGCCCTTCAATTTTTCTTACTGTTCCACAAATGCCACTGTCTGCAATGGCACCTCCTGTGTGCTGTCTGCTGATGATTCAAACAGGATTCTGAGCGTGGTTTTAAGTACTGTCCTAACAATCATGTTGGCTATGGTGATGTTCTCTATGGGCTGCAACGTGGAGCTACAGAAATTTTTAGGACACATTAAAAGGCCCTGGGGCATTCTGGTGGGTTTCCTCTGCCAGTTTGGGATTATGCCTCTCACTGGCTTTGTGCTGGCCCTTGCTTTCGAAGTGCTTCCTATACAAGCTGTTGCAGTGATCATTATGGGATGCTGTCCTGGAGGAACTGCTTCCAATATTTTAGCCTACTGGGTAGATGGTGACATGGACCTAAGGTAAGCTCATTTGATTTTTCTCACACATCAGTGATCTCCAGTGCTGTGCACTGTAAAGGAGAAGCGCATAAAAAACACTGCAACAAATTATTAAATTCTCCAGATTGTGGCCACTGGCATAAAATAATTTATTGCTAATCCATTCCCTATTAAGAGTTAATGCACAAGTAAGTCTTCTTTGCACCCTTGCAAAGATGTTGTCCCTCCATATACTGACTATACTCTGGGCTGGAGCAGCAAAGGGGATGTAGAGAGGTGTGCTTGGTAGCTACTCCAGCTGACTTGAACTTGAACTGGGGGAACAGAGCAAATGTAATAACAACAATAATAATCGTTGCTGAACTTCCCTCTCTGAGCCGTTAAAGGGAAGCAAAATTGGGGTACATCTTACTGCCATTTCAATATTTCTCCCCAACTGCATAGTGTTGTTGTTTTTCTTTTCCTCCCAAGGACAAGCTACAAGATTTTACAGCAGAGATGACTGGCCACCAGATGGTGGGAGATTAGGGAGATACTAAACTTTATACTAACAGTTTATGATTGGGACTGCCTGCCTTCTTTTTTATATGTAAGTTCAAAGCTATTGCAGGTGTGTTCAGATTGGATCAGGGCCATGGCATTAGGAAACTTTACTGTTTTCTAATCCTGGTCCTGCGGAGAGATGCATTCAGGCATCTGTGCAGTGTCTTTATGATCTTTCCCCATGAGTAAATTGGCAACTTCAGCACAGGCCAATTTAGTGGGGTTTTTAAAAAAAATGACAGGGAAAAGTCCCACTCTTCAGTGCCATGGCTCCAAACCAACTCTTCCTCACTGAGCCTGCTTTGATTTAAAAAAAATACACTGCAAATATCACATATAGTATTTGGTATCCTTTTTAATTCAGCGGCCATTCCCCCATTCCACACCTGGTGGACTTTCAGACGGTTTTTGACATTCACTGAGCTTGGCGAGGATTAGTTATTTTTAAAAGGGTCTTGCGCACAAATTCATAGGGGTCACCAACTGCTTGGAGAGCATATGTTTTGTCCCCCTACCAGAGGCTTAATAGGGACATTATTTACCAGATGATGTTATTTACCTCAAGCCATGAAAAGGTTCAGGTGCAGCTGTCCACATATTAATCCTCTATTAAAGGGACAGGTTGTTGTTTTTTTCCAGGCCTGCTGGCAACCCTACAATTCATCCCAAGCCAGAGAGCCATAGGAGCACATACACAGTTGTGCAAGCAATCCACAACGGCTAACAGTTCACTCTATGGGCTTCCTTTTCCATGTGGGGATGAGGTCATGCCTGTAAAAGCTGATTGTTAAAAAGTGGTCTTTCAGTCTTCCAGTTCCAAGGATGTGGGTTTTTTTCCCCAGTCTGGCAAATACTGAGTTGATTTATTTTTTAAAAAGTGATTTAAACACTTACTTGTCCATTCCTACTAGAAATTATATTTGAAAAGGTGTGCCTTGCACATGAGAGCTCATACCTGGAATAAACCTTTGTTGGTCTTAAAGGTGCCACTGAACTCTAAATTTGTTCAACCAGAAATTATATTCAGCAGATATTCATGCAACAGGATGGTGAAGGTTACAGAGAATGAACAAACAAAAGGCCTTTAGTGATAATATATCGATTTCATAAATAAGTAACCTTCTCTATAATGCCAAATCTATTTGCTCTAATTGTTCCCAGTGAGAGAGCAAAGTGATAATTTTACACCTAGATTTTCTTGTGTTTCTTCATGGCTGGGTTACAATTGAAATTAATGATACTACTTTCCCACAACATGCCAAAAGGAGGGGGGGCTTCTAACACATTTTTGGTCCCTTTTCCCACTGGTGATATATTTTAACTATCAAGGGTATCACTGCAATTGGGATTTTGAGACTTTAACAGCCCGATCCTATATATCTTTACTACAGAATGAGTACCTCTGAGTTCAATGGGATTTATTCGCACATAAATATACACTTGATTGCAGCTACACAGACCACTGCTGTGCATGTTTACTCAGAAATAATCCCGTTGTGTTTAGCGGGCTTTATTCACAGATAAGCCTGCACAGGATTTCAGCCTTGGTTGTTATTAAATGTCTGTTCTGGCATTTCTTAGATCAGATCACTTCCTATTCAAGCTTTCAGGTTTCCTAAAACAAGGTTTTATATTCCATTAACTAATAGCCTAGCAACTATGCAACAGCATTCTTTACCCAGTACTTCTAAAATTCAGCATGGGAAGCTGCAATATCCCTTTTCAGACAACAAATAAGTATAGCACAAGGTAAGCAGGCTTCTCCCCCATCCTATGTGCCTTCTGTGGTCTGTGCAAACAGATCCTGCATGCACACAGGCATATAATCAGGGACTGTATTGCTTCGGGTCATACATATTATGGCTTGGACACGATGAACAAGTTCTGTGCATGCAAATTGTTTATTTAATTACTTAGAATGTTTATATTGCATCTTTCGTCAATGCCCTCACTACAGGCTTGACAGTCTCTGCCACAGAGTGCTCTTCCTCTGCTGCTAAAACTTCTTTTTTCACAAGATCAGTTAGTTTCAATGGATCTTTGTACAAATGGAACTTTAGCAGAAGAGGATGCTCTGCCATTGTTATCGGTCTCTTTTATAGTGCCGCTATTTTCTTACTTTTATGCTTTAGACTCACGGTGCAATTCTTCATAGAGTTATCTATATTCTAATTCCGAGAGGGTTTTTTTGTGTGGATGCTTATATCTGCCAAAAGAGAGCTCACTCTCCCCCAACAGCTTTTTCTACATAGTCAGGCCCCTTCCTTGGTTTGCAGAAAAATCTGAAAAGTTAAAAAAAAAACCTTCAGGAACCGTTGAATTCCCCCCAATACCTTTTGAAATGGCATCAGCTCCAGGCGTCAACTGTGAGATTAGAATGTTTGGGGGGGGGGGAGGTTTTAACTGTTTCTGTGAGTAAAAGGCAGGGTTTTTACTGACAGCAGTCTAGGGTTGTCAAGTAGCCCCCCTGGCCACCAGCAGCAGATCCAGATCCAGGCTGGGAAACTGGAGATTTGGGGGTGGAACCTGGGGAGGACAGGGACCTCAGTGAGGTACAATGCCATAAACTCCACCCTCCAAAGCATCACTTTTCTCCATGGAAAGTTATCTCTGTAGTCTGGAGATGAGCAGTAACTCCAGGGGATCCCCAGGTCCCACCTGGAGGCTGGCATCCCTAGACAGCACCCTCTGTGTGACTTGATACCACCTGATTTGCATGACTTAATTAGGCCCAGCTGCTTTGCTACTGTTTATCAGCAGCCACCCTATGAAAGCCATTGAGATGTAACAGAACTTCAGATTGGGATCTGCGAGACCCAGGTTCAGATCCCCATCTTGCGGTGGAAACTGACTGGGAGATTTTGGACCAGTCACATACTTTCAGCCTAACCAACTTCACAGGGCTGTTGTGCAGACAACAAGCAGCAAATAATAATGTAAGCTACTTTAGTCCCCACTGTGGAGAAAAACTGTAATTTTTCTAGGTAGAGGCTTGGGGGGGGGGCAGGTGGAGATGGAAAGCTGAATACAGATAAAGGTAGGTTGGCTGTTGGGTGGGAAGGAAATTGGGTTGCCAACTCCAGTTTGGGAAATTCCTGGACATTTGAGAGGTGGAGCCTGGGGAGGGTGGGATTTGAGGTGGCAGAAAGAGACAGAAAGAGTGATGAGGTGGGGAGGCAGAAAAACAAAGAGAATGATGACAGGTCAGAATGAGAGAGGAAGTAACATACATGGAGGAGAGAGAGAGAGAGTAAGAAAGGGGGGTAGAAGGGAGAAAGAGTATGAGAGAGGTAGGGGGAGAAGGGAGGAAGCAAAGGTGTGAAGAATGGGATAACCATCCTGCAAGTTTCTTGCGGGTCTCCACTTGTACTCTTCTAAAGATGGAAGGGTGTAACTCTGCTCAGGATTGCACAGCCATTATTTAAGCTACAGAGCAATGTTCCCTCTAAGCTGTAGAGTCTTGTGAGCAAAAATTTTACTTTGTGAGCTACTGGCATTAAAGTTGGGAGCGAGTGATCTGGCTGCTGTGTAAGTTCGTTTGCTCTGGAGCCATCCTTCCTGCGCTACAACAAAAATGTGTGAGCTGGAGGCTAAAAATCTGAGCTAGCTCACACTAATTCAGCTTAGAGGGAACATCGCTACAAAGCTACTAACACTGTGCTTTATTGTTAATACACCAATGGTAACCATGACCGATTCCCTTGCAGCATTAGTATGACAACATGTTCGACCCTGCTGGCCATGGGGATGATGCCACTTTGTCTCTTCATTTACACCAAAATATGGACAGACTATGACTCCATTTTGATCCCCTATGACAGTATTGGTAAGCTTGTTCAAAATTGTCCTCTTATTGTTATTCTCTACATGTGGTAAAGTAAAACTACAGCATCAGTGTGTTATCGGCTCGAAATGTAGAAATCACCTCTGGTTTTAATTTTGGGTACACTGTTTCAGCACTTGCTATCTCCAAATGGGGCTATGCCCCAGTTTACATTGCATTCAGAAGATCCCAGATTCTTTCCCTGGCTAAAAGGATCAGGTGATAGGTGATATGAAAGACCTATGCCTAGCCCTGAAGAAATGCTGTGAGTCAAAGTAGACAATATTAACCTTGATAGACCAATGGCCTGATTTAATATTAAGCTTCTTCATGTGTTTATGTGGCCTCCTGCCAGATGCATAGAGTTTCAGCCCAAACAGTAGGCTCTTGATAGAGCACACAGAGACCAGAATGAAATGTGTGGGAGGCACTGTCTTTCACCCCAATGGGTTGGATCCCATAGAAATTTCTGCAGACAGAAGGAAAGGCAATTTTTGCTGATTCCTTCCTTCTTGCGGCAGATTTCCTGTTCCCCCTTCTTACTGTTCTTGGGGCTCTCCTATCCCCTAGGGACACCATTTGGGAAAGCATTTGGGGCTGTAGTGGGAGGAGACACATGAGAAAGCCGTGCTCCAATGATTGAAATCCTTCTGTCAGCAGATATTTTTTGGTGGGATCCAAGCCAATGTGTGCCATTTGTAGCTAGCCAGCCAGGGAACTACTGCTAAAGAATATTGCATACAAAACCTCAAGGGAATACATGGTTATGTTTTAACCTTGGTATCATGGACCACAGACATATATAGGTTGTGTTTATAATATGAAGCAGTAATAGCTTGGAAAGGGCTCCGGTATCCTAAAGCTCCAATTCCTATTGGCTGATTAATAAAGACTCCCATTGGTCCTGAAGCCAATCTAGATACCCAATTGCTGAGCCCTGCTTGGGTCCAATAGTATTGCTTGTATATAGTTACATTGTTGAAAGTTATGTGTTGGAACAGTATAAATGAAAGTGCTGCTCTCACAGAGCTGTCTTTTGGGCTGAACAATGTCACTGAATAAAAGCCTGTTTGTTTGGATTCATTGCCTCCTGCTCAATGCTTAAAAATATATTTAACTGGAAACCCTTGGAAAAAAAATCTATTGTATTGCACCTGTGATTGTGAAGCCTCAGACACTGATTGATTAAGCTTGTGCGGGAGTATGGAATGAACATAAGTTGTTTATGAAACTTAACAGTTTATACTCCAGCTTCTGTGAGGAAAAGAAATTTGTCAGTTTGGCTGGAATAAAAATTCCAGAGTCAGGCTGAGAACTGTGAAAGGCTCCATGACACAGGGAAAGCTAAGGGATAATGGGGAGGGAAGGCAGCTTGGTATAGCCGGATTTCATCAGATCTTAGTACTAAGGACTAGCTACCTAAGGGAGCACCTCTCCCTGTATGTACCCCAGCGAGCACTACGATCGGGTTCCCAGAATCACCTGGTCCCTCCAGGGCCTAAAGAGGCCTGAATGGCGGTAACAAGGACCAGGGCTTTTTTGGTAGCGCCCCGTCCTGGTGAAATGAGCTCCTGGATAACATCAGGGCCCCACGGGACCTCTCACAGTTCCGCAGGGCCTGCAAGATGGAGCTCTTCCACCAGGCTTTCAAGTAGGGGCTGCCCCGATCTATAACCCTGGCCCGGCCATGGAAAGCCGCCAAAGAACCAACAGCACTAACTGGAACGCCAGAGGAAGTCTGGGGATGCCGCTTGGACAAGTGCGCTGGAATTTGCTGGAATTCACAATCATGTGTTTTATTTTAAAGGATTTTAAAGTTATATTGTATTTTATTTTATATTATTATATTTATAGGGGTATGTTGTTAGCCGCCCTGAGCCTGCCGAAAGGTGGGGAGGCGGGATAAAAATCTAAATAAATAAATAAGGAGGCCTGGTATTTGGATGGGAGGCGTCCAAGGAAGACTGCAGAGGAATGGAATAGCAAACTGCTTGTGCTTCTCACTTGCCTTGAAAACCCGTTAACTGGGGTCACCATCAGTCAGTTGAGACTTGATAGCATTTAGAGACATAAGGGACAAGGAGCATACAGGCAAGAAGGCTGAAGGAAGAATATAAGCAGTGGTAAAGAAGGGCCCAGAGTAAGGGAAGATGGAGAATGAGGCTAGAGGAAAAGGCAGAAGAGCTAAGAAATTCAACCAAGCTGTGGCTGAGGAGAAAAGAGATGAGAGAAACTTCATGGCACGTAATAGTACAACCTGTATGCTATGAGAGAGATAGGAATGTAGGAGAAACTGAGTAAGAGATGACATGGTAAAGGAGAAAAAAGATGAAGCATGCAGTAGCTTGAAAATCAGGAACCACATGAAAGAATGGGCAGTGAAGGTATGGAGATAAAATAAAGAATGAGAACCAGGGAGACAGTAGAGTTGGAGCAATACCTGATACAGAAGCTAGGGACCAGAGGCATACAATCCTAACTACTATGACACTACAGCCACCACTTCCAAAGAACAATATTATTTGCTTGGCTTTTTCCTTAAAAGTAAAGCTCTGTAATGAATGTAACATCTATCATTTCTTCCTAGCAGTCCTCCCCAATGTAACTTGCTTTCTTTTTTCAGGCATTTCATTGATAGCTCTAGTAATTCCTGTCTCCTTCGGAATATATGTTAAAAATCGATGGCCTGCAGCAGCTAAAATCATACTAAAGGTAAGGGCTGAAGTCCCCAAATACTTACTCAAAGACTTCTTTAAAAATTCAAGGTACAATAAGTTTCGAGTCCCAAGTCCCTTTTACCAGTTAATTACAGTGCAGTCTTAAATGGAGTTACATACTTCTAAGTCTCCTGAACTCAGAGGGCATAGAAGCTTGTAACTCTGTTTAGGATTGCTTTGTCAGTCACTTAAGGTGCATTCATATGGCTCTTTTGAGCCACGCCAGGCACAAGTGCCTGGTAGATTTAAAGTGCACATCCAGATCACAACATCTGGGAATCGTGCCACTTCTGTGAGTAGCCCGTCGATCCCCGTCGGGGATCCGTACTTAAAAGATAGTGGTGAAAGTCCGGTCCTAAGCTGGCCGATGGGCCAATGGTGGTCTAGTTGTTTCACCAGCGCACAATCAGCCCGTAGGGATGGTCTCCAGACCATCCCGAACAGCCACTATTTTTAAAGAGTCTTAGTGATGCGCGCATTACCATTTAAACATATGACATCCCCAGAGCTCCATTCAAACGATCCAGTTTTAAGTTTCTGAACTTTATCAGCTTTATTAACTGAAATGGTACCTAGAGGAAGGTACCACTGGCAGTGCTTTTACCATTTTAGTCTGTGCATGAGTGGAAAAACAAGTATATGGTGAGGCGCATATACGCATGCACAGACTGGATTTTTTTTAAAAAAAAAAGCTGACCACATGGCTCCTTACGGTGGATGCCATCTAGACAATCCACCGCGTAGTCACGCATGGTAAAGCACTTCACAGGGGAGCTGTCTGGTTGTGCAACGCGGGATCAAAAAGATCTAGATCAAATTACAGCCAGGCCAATGGCGGGATTAGCTGCCCATCTGAATGCACCCTTAATAGAATCCCCCCCCCCCCCCCCCCGTCCAGACCTGAGGACTCAGGGTGATTGAGAATATTTTTTAAAAAGCCTTTTGAGTTATCAGAGCAGCATCAGTATAAAGCAGAGCAGAAGGAGGATTGTTTTTATTCTGGTTTAGAGATGTGCCAAGACATTCTAATACAGGGGACAGAAAATCTGTTTCAATAAAAATATATTAATAAATGAATTAATTGGCAATTTTGTGGTAGAATCTAGAGTTGCCAGCCTTCAGATGGTGGCTGGAGATCTCCTGCTATTACAACTGATCTCCAGGCAACAGAGATAATTTCATCTGGAGAAAATGGCCACTTTGGAAGGTGGACTGTATGGCACTATACCATCCTCCCCAGACCCCACCCTGCTCAGGCTCCAACCCCAAAATATCCAGGTATTTCCCAACCCGGAGTTGGCAGCCCTAATAGAATCTCAAAATCTGCCACCTGAGCTGAGCTGTTCTAAGCCTACCATCTTGAGGGCAGGTGAGAGATTTCAGCATAAGAGGAAGGGCCAATGTTACTGCGAGTACAAACTCTTGAAGGATCACTGTATTAAACCACTGAATGTTATCATTCTTCATTTAGTTTGGTTCTATTATTGGTGCAATTCTCATTGTCCTCATTGCTGTGGTCGGAGGAATTTTGTACAAAGGATCCTGGACCATCACTCCTCAACTCTGGATTGTTGGAACCATCTTTCCGGCAGCTGGCTATTCATTAGGTTTTTTCCTGGCTCGCTTAGCTGGGCAGCCTTGGCACAGGTGAATTTTACTCCACATCCCCTCTCCCTCTTTCTTGTCATAAGCGATTATAACCAGGCCTACAATTGAATTTCTTTTTTAGAAGCTAGGAGTTGCAATTAACTCATCAGAACTCAATTAACCGTGAAATGGTCATATGCTATTTACCGGTGGTAGAAGGAACACTGACATTTATGACTTCTGGTCACTCTCTGGTCACTAAACAAGACTCCTGATGTCTCTCATACTCCCTACCCAATCACAGCTCTGAAATGCCCCAGCCTGAAATGACCCACAATTACAACCCTCAGGTTTTTTAAAAAAAACAATCAGTGAGAGGAAATGGGATTGGCTGGCACGGAGGAAACTACTAGTTTTTCTCATGAGATTTCTGTCCTCAGGAGATTTCAATCCTCTGTGATGTGTTCCACAACAAGAGCCAGAGTTCAGTAGCATGGCATATGTTGTGCCTGAAGACGAACCAGCACAGTGGGTTGGTTAGAGTGTTGGATAGGGTTGCCAGCTCCTGGTTGGGAAACACCGGGAGATTTGGGAGGTGGAGCCTGAGGAGGGTGGGGTTTGGGAAGGGGAGGGACTTCGATGGGGTATAATGCCATAGAGTACTGTCCACCTTCCAAAGTGGCTGTTTTCTCCAGGGGAATTTATCTCTCTCACCTGGAGATCAGTTGTAATCCCAGGAGATCTCCAGCCACCCCCTGGAGGCTGACAACCCTAGTGTTGGACTGGGCTTTGGGAGACCCAGTTTCCACTCTACCATGGAAGCTTGCTGGGTAGCATTGGGCCGGTCACTCTCTTTTCCAGCCTAACACTTCACAGGGTTGTTATGGTGAGGTGAGGACAAAATGGAGGAGGAGAGAATAATATTATAAGATGCTTTGTATTCCCACTGGGGAGAAAAGCAAGGTTTAAATATCTAAGTAAATAAATATGATAACGAGTACAGTCTTCTGATCTCCCATTGCAATTAACTCAGGTAGCACAGCTCTGAAAACACATACACAAAACCATGTGCATAGTACTGAATAAAAAAAGAGGGCAAGGAAAGGTATGGCTTAGTATATGGCAGCTTGTATGTTCCCTGGCCCTCTGTAAAGATTACAACAAAGCCTTTTCTGTATGGCACAAATACCAAATCTGAAGAGACACAAGCTGATCCTTAGTTCTCTACTTCTGCCCACCCTGTTTAAAGGCAAACTTTGAGAGGGTTATAAATCTTGATGGGCTGTGATCCATCAATGTTATTAAAAAGGCATCAAAGAGCTTGACAAATAGAAGGTGTTGCAGATCATCACCTTCAGATCATCATCATCATGTGATTTTTTAAAAAATTTGGGGGAGTATTTTGCATGTCTGTGTGTGTGCATAAAAGTCATTGTTGACTTCTGGCAACCCCTAGTGGGGCTTGGACATTTCAGAGAGGTGACTTGCTATTGCCTGCCTCTGCGTTCCATCCCCAGTATTCCTTGGAGGTCTCCCATCCAAGTACTTGCCGTGGTTGGCCCTGCTTAGCTTCCGAGATCAGACGAGATCGGGCTTGCCTGAACATCATGTGGATTTCTGACACCGTTCTTCCACTGCTGCAAATATTGCTGAGACATCATTTAACAATGACGTCAGGTTTTCCTTAGTGCCACATTGCAGCTATGTTGTGCACGTCAACTAAATGGTGCAGTAAAGAAGCAAATCTGTCTTATCATTCATACCAGAAAAGTAACGACTTCAATGCTCAGATATTTCTGGGAAGTCAGTTTAAAGTCAGTCCATTACTACCTCCAAAGCATTTCATTACTTTGTGCTGTCACTGAGAAATTTTCAAAGAAAGGACAGTCAGTTTGAGTGGTCTCTCATCAAGGTCTGGAGTACAAACAACCTAAACATGTAGCATACAGAGCAGCCTGGCCTCTATATGCATACCAGTGTGAGCACCCATAAAATACATGTTTGGGATAGCAGGATAGCAATGTAGTTTGCACTCAACAGTATAGTCAAGAAGGTCACTAACTACCAGATCTGCAATTCAATGTCCCCATCGTTCATTGGTGGAAGAGAATACTAGTCACACATTTGTGCGTCATATAATAGGCCCACATCAGCTCAAGATGTCCACAGCCACTTCCAAGATGTGTATTCAGTATGCAGGTGAGAAGACAACAACGGGGGATGGGGAAGCTCAGTGGGGAACCTTAGTCTGGCTTCTTATGGAATATTCACTACCTGCCTCCCAAACCGTTTCCATCTGGCTGTAGATTTAATGAGTAGAAACATCACAAAATTGAACTGCAAGCCCCTCCGTCCTTTCCTGTCTCTTTCCCTATTGAACCAGTCCATTTTAGATTGCGGGCAGGAAATTGGCCTTTTAAAACTTAGTGTGCTACAATTTGTAATTTTAGGCACTTTGTACATAACAAGACAATGGTGCCTCCAATCCTGGCCTCTTTGTGTGATGTCTGTGTGCACTATATGTGACAACATATATATTATTTCTTGTAGATGTCGAACAGTGGCTCTGGAAACGGGGATGCAGAACACGCAGTTGTGTACCACAATTGTTCAGCTCTCCTTCAGTCCCGAACAACTGGCATTAATGTTTACTTTCCCACTCATCTACAGTATTTTCCAGCTAACGTTTGCAGGACTGATCTTGGGAGGTGAGCCATATCATACGGGGTCCTTTTCAAAGATTATTATTTTAAGAAACGTTCAGATCACCCTTTTCTTTTAGGGGACAAAATTTTTACTCTTGATGATGTGTTACAAAGCCAAAAATTAAGCAGGTCTAGACTGTTCAATATCGATTATTAATTAATCAATAAGCCTGAGGATCATCATGGTGCAAATCCTGCAAGAAAATCATACTGTTCTTTTGCAAAATTAAAAAAAAGAGAGCACTTGATGAAACAGAATAGTTACAGAAGGGCCAGGACACCACAACATTAGTTTTCAAGAACATATGAAACTGCCTTATATTAAATCAGGAAATAAGAAACATGAAGTCATCAAGAACTCCAACAAGTAAAATGCAAGCAGAACGTTAACAAATATACAGATAATCACATGATTACATCTAACATAGGGTAGTACTTGTGCTGCACATATAGGTTAGTACAAAAAGGCACACTTGCCATTATATTTCGAAAAGTAAAAATGTGAATTGCATGTTGCAGAAATCATCTAATACAACCTATGCAGAAAGCACAAGTGCTATATCACGGGAGAAGAGAAGATAACAACAATGTATATTTGGCGATAATATATCCACAATTATACAGCCGTGTACAACAATTGTGCATCTCTCCTTCAGTCAAGTCAGAGGTGCTGACTTCGTGGTTGTTTGTTTTGCCTTGTTGCAAGGACCTCTTCCCTTTTTCTTTCTTGGTGTTTGCATACTTTGGGTACTGTACTAAATAAGGCCATTGGTCCATCAGGACCACTAATCAGATCAGCAGCAGCTCTCCAGGGTCTCAGGTAGAGGTCTTTATCATCTACCGCCTGATCCTCTTAGCTGGAGATGGCAGGACTTCAGGGGCACTCACTGAGCTTCACAGCTTCCACACAAAGCCTGTCCTGATGCTTCCCCATCCCAACCTGCATGGCTGTTGACTGTGCAAACTGGGCTTTGGATTCTGGATCCCATATACAAAAACATGAAATGGAATGGTCTGTTTTGGTTGTTATTATCTATGAATGGCAGCAGAAGACCAGGACCTCAGTTAGAGGCCTTTGACATCACCTCCTGGCTGATCCTTTTGCCTGGAAATACTGGGTACTCAACCTGGGACCTTCTGAATGCCAAGCCAGTGCTCTATCACTGAGCCATGGCCCCACCCATTTCAAAATCAGTCTTCTTTCCTCTTCTAGCTCTGTATATTCCAACTGCAAGAGAGCTAGTTTCCTCTGCTGCTACACTTGCATGCATGTACACAACTCATATTGTCCAACAGACATGAAAACAGGGACATGCTTGTACCAGCCTTATTCACAAAGGATACCTTAAGAGCTCTTTCCACTAGTCCATTTGGCTGTTTCGTTTAGACTGGGAAAGCTTATCCTGCACAGGCCCTTAGCCAGGATTTTGTGGCTTGTGGGACAATTTTTTTCCTGGTGGGGCTGAAGTTCTCAGTGCAGAAAGAAAATCCAGAATTCTGAGGATTATGACTCAGCCACTGTGGAATCAAGCCCTTTAAAATCAAAGCATAGAGGCTCTTGCAAATCTTAGCCCCACGGTGTGACAGTAGCCAGCTGAGGGGGAAAGGAATAAATGGAATAAATAAATAAAGATAATAAATGGAAATACTTATCTGGGTGTGACCAGTAAACTCATTCCAATTTGTATAAAAATACATAAAACTTTGTTTACAAAAAACAAAGGACAAACAACACATAGATTAGGGAACGAATATATAAAGTTCAGCAAGAAATGGAAACCAAAAGAAAAAATCTAGCTGACTATTCTACTTACTATATAGCAGCAGGGTGGAAGTTGAAGAGAACTTTGAGGTTGTCTTTTCTCTGAGTCTTCTCAAGCTGTCTGTTCTACATAGATGTTCTTAACCATTTAGCCAATAGAAAGCTGTTACCAGGGTAGAGCTCTAAATTGCAAAATGTCAAACACCTTAGATTACAGTGCTCAGCTTCTACAAGTTAATCACTTCTGCCAGCCTAAGCAACAATTCTGATAACAAGCTGGCAGGTGGAGGTGATGACTTCTATAGTGAAGAAAGCTAACACTTAGGCAGAAAAACTCTCTTAAAGGAGAGCAGTTTCTTGACACATAGAAGGGATCCTAGAGGTCATGTACGCAAACCCCTTTGCTCAGTGCAGGAATCAGTCAACTACAGCACCTCACTCTGCTTAAAGGAGCACATGCCTTTAAAAAAATGTTTTTAAATGACTGGAAAAGCTGTGCTTTTAAGAAAGAGGGCGAAGCCCCCCCCCCAAAGCTCCACCATAGCTACCGGCCTGATCGTGCACCGTGTTAAAAGATGAGTAGATATCTGGCCCTGACCTGGGTAGCCCAGGCAACCCCAATCTCATCAGATTTCGGAAGCTAAGCCAGGCCCACCCTGGCAAGTACTTGGATGGGAGACCTCCAAGGAATACCAGGGTCGGGATGCAGATGCAGGCAATAGCAACCCACCTCTCTGAAATGCCCAAGCCCCACTAGGGGTCACCAGAAGTTAACCATGACTTCCAGACATACACACACACACACACAGAGAGAAGAAAACATAACTGTTCTACAATATATTATCTACTAAGTATTTAAAATATAGCTCAGCAATTGTGCTATATGTCATGGCAGGCTGTGCATTGCACGATGCCCTCTTGTTCATGTGGACTCATTTTGGATCAATGTTTACTAGGGATGCCAGCCTCCAGGTGGGACCTGGGATCCGCATCTCATTTCCAGACTGCAGAGATCAGTAACCTTGGAGAAAATGAGATGTTTTGGAGGGTGGACTCTATAGCATTGTACCTCACTGAGGTCCCTGTCCTCCTAAGGCTCCATCCCAAAATCTCCAGGAGTTTCCCAACCTGGATGCAGCAACCCCATACCCCCACCAGTAGCTGGGGGGGGGGGGACTTGCAACCGTAATGTGAACTCAAGATAAGAGTCCTCCTCCTAGAGGTTTGATTTCAAGAGATCTGGGAGTAGGGAGCTACACCCAGGAGAAAAACAACTCTTGCTAGGCACCCCCCATAGGCAAAAATGGGGATGAAATAGAGGTTGCGTTCAGATGGGCAGCTAATCCCGCCACTGGCCCAGCTCTAATTTGATCCCGATCTTTTTTTATCTAGTGTTGCACGACCAGACAGCTCCCCCGTGAATTGCCTTACTGCGTGTGGACTCCATGGTGGATTGTCTAGATGGCATCCACCTGAAGGAAAAACACCAATAACCACAGTAATATATAAACCAGGGGAAAAAACACTGTTTAACACAGACAATAATTCACAAACAATATAAGGATTCACAATCCTCACAAAGGAGGAGCTTTAAATGGGACCAATACAATACTACAGCCCAACAGGGTCTATACATATACTAAACAACCCAACAGGGTCTACATGCATGAATACATAAACCTTCTCTTATACAAGAAATCTTCAAACCACAAAATCTTCAAACAAAGTTAAACGGGACCACAGGGTCTAGCCACGATATAATACAACAGTCCAGCAGGGTCTATACATACATTAAACAACCCAACAGGGTCTGCACGCATGAATACATAAGTCTTCCCTAATACAGGAAATCTTCAAACCACAAAATCTTCAGACGAAGGACGAAGATGCTGGCTTTGATCCTTCGTTTCGTCAGAAGCTTCTTCAGCTTACTAAATATAAAACATACATATCACTACTCTAGATACAAATGTATTCAAACATCAGCTCCAAATGCAATTATAGATGAACATTTTTTAACATCTTTAACATCAGTGCCTCATACAATACTCACAACTTCTTCAGAACAAGGAATCCAGTTTTTATTACATTCAATTGCATAATTAAATTACGTAAGTAACGAATGGTGGATATCTTTCTTACAGAATAATCTTCATTGAATGTAATAAAAATTGGATTCCTTGTTCATCTATAACTGCATTTGGAGCTGATGTTTGAATACATTTTTATCTAGAGTAGTGATACGTATGTTTTATATTTAGTAAGCTGAAGAAGCTTCTGACGAAACAAAAGTTCATAAATTTCACGGGCCATTCAGAAGCATGAAATTGTCCGGAATGCTTGAGTGGAGCTCTGTGGCTGTTGCATATTTATACATTTATGCGCATATTGCTAAGAATATTTTTTTAAATGGCAGATGTTTGAGATGGTCTGGAGTCAGACCATCCCAACGGGCTTATTGTGCACTGGAATGATCAGATGGGGGAAAGTCTGCCATTGGCCCGTCAGCAAGCATTAGCCCCGGACTTTTACTGGTATCTTTAAAGTCCAGCTCCCTGGTGGGGCTCAACAGGCTGATCACGGAAGCAGCACCTTTCCCAGACGTTGCTGTCTGATCGTTCCCTTTAAATCCTCCAGGCACTCGTGCCTGGGTCAGATCTAAAAACCCGTCTGAATGCAACCTGAGACAGTGATTTACAGAGACCAAAAAAAATGGGAGTATCGCTTGGTAAACAGTAGTGATTGACACAAACCAGTCACTATTCTCAGATCCCAGGCAGACTGGCTTTTCAGAAAACATATCCTAATCACTAGCAAGCAATTAGCTCAAACAAAAGGTGACCATGATAAGCTAAATCAACTCTAATCCTAGGTCCTGACACATCAGGATAGCATTTCTGCTGCAATATTAATGCTCCCCTAACTCCTGCCTGTGTTATTCCTAGGCTATCAGCTATACAAAAGGCATTTTGCTGATCGAAAGAAAGACTTTTCTGAGGAAGAAAGTGAACACGCATCATCGCCGGAACCAACGTACTCAATGACGAACAAAGGATTTAAGTCAGAGGAGGAAGAGGCAGAAACCCACGTTGCTGGGATGGCTAACGGGAAAATCTAAGAACGTTGGCTTCAATGGAACTTTTGTATTGATTGGAGGGAGCTTCCTTACATCTATTTGCCTTCCTTACATCCATTTGCATGTCCAACAACCAACACACGTCACAATAAGTGCACAGGCATACAGAGGAGAGCGACGGCCACCAGAGCTGCTCAGACTCCTCTCTTCCTTTTGTACGCATCACAATGACCAAGGTTTTTTATAAGCTCATCCAGTCATTTTTTTAAATGTGATAAGCTATTAATGGACTGCGCCAAGTCTCCTCTTATGCTTAAAGTTTTCTTGCATTTAGCGATCTGCAGAAGGTCTGTGATACTGTACAAGATATAAGCACCCCTGAACTGGACAAAAGAATTCAAATGTGCCATTATATCAGTGTTGCTTTTCAAAAGTGAGAGACGCCAAGCGTTTTTGGAATGTACAGCCTCTCACCTGAGACGCTGTAGGTATAGGCTGTTTTTACTCGTGGTGACCTCAGTTATAGTAATTTGGTCACAAGTTCCATGGAAATCCATAATAGAAGTCACTCAACAAGTGAACCAATCCTACTCATTTCAATAGGACCAGCATTTTCTGGATTGGAAACCTTTGGGTGAGCCAAGTTGCTATTTCCATGTTGGCTTTGACATCAGTCAAAGTTTTGGGTGACCTGATTTTCATTGCTATTGATTACTCTTTCGTTTCTTTTAAAACAATTTTTTTAATTTATTTTTTAAAAACAAATAAACAAACAAACATACAAAAGCTTGGGGATTCCATTTACATCATTACTTTGTCTATTATATTACCTCATACCATATCTAATTATTTTTTTTATTATTTCCAACACATATTTTTAAATAAATCTTTGCTTATAGTTAAAGATAAGATTCATATTTTCTTCTGATTCGGCTGTATATCCATGATTTATTGGATATATTCTTCCATCCATTTGTAAAACCTTGACCACGTATTCTCATCTTGTCCTCTCAGAATTAAAGTTAATTTGTCCATCTCTGCCATTTCAAGTATTTTATTTATAATTTCTTCTTTTGAAGGTACCTCATTTTTCCTCCAATATTTGGCATATAATATTCTTGCAGTTGTTACTATCTGTATGATAAGATAAAAATCTTGCTTTTTACAATTTTCTGGTAACATATTCAATAAGAACAGTTCTGGTATATAAGGTATAGTACATTTTAACAATACAATACACAACCTTTATTGGCATACAACATTTTAACATTTTTGTAACAGTTCATGAATCCAAGATCAATATTTTTTAACTCTATCACACATCCACCACATATAAAAAAAAGAACCAACATTTTTTTGACATTTCCAACAATCATTTGGTAGGTCAGGATAAAACTTTGCTAATTTATCTGGAGTAATATACCATTTACAAAACATTTAATAAATATTTTCTTTCTTTGAAATTGCTTTCCTTTGTTTGTTTCCCAACATTTATACCTTTGCACCGCTTTTACAGTGTTTGTGTGTTATGTGCCATTTGTAAACCATTTTAATGCAACAAATGCAAAAATAATGCTGGGAGATTTATTTAGTGGGGCTAATCACCACAAAGAAAGATGCATGAGTTTGTTTCTCATAAGTAAGAAAAAATTAAAATGGAGATGTTCAAATCAAACCAGAAATCTGCTGAAAACTGTTATTATCTTCCTCCGCTGAAGCATACGACGTTCTGTATACCAGAGAGTAGGGTTAGCAAGGAAATTAAATTCTTGGGTCAGGCCAAGGCTCAAATTAAGTTTTTAATTCTTTGAGACTGAAAGCTAAAAGGGCAATGTTTTATCATAGACACATTGATTACAAATGCTCCATTCTAATCAAAGCCTCTTACCAGAATGCAAAGGACAATCACTCCATCTCAAATTCAAACCCAACAGCCATTACTTCATGAAAAGCTCTAAAAGCAGAAACAAAGCAACATTTGGCTGGACCAGTTTTCAAGCAAATTTCTAACACATGGAAAAGACTGATTATCATATTTCTAGGTGTTATGATTTAATGTGGTCTTATTGTTCTATTTAAAATGCGTATTTGACAAACGTATTTTAATTGAGGAATTCTAAGAACAAAGCATACATTTTCCATGATCAGGAAAAAAAATTGTGCCAAGCAGGGGTGTAGAGTTTTGGAAATCCCGGGGGGGCGGGGGCTCCTTAGCCGATGTTCTTCCCCGCCCTCCAGGAAACCGCCCCGCCTCCCCAGGCCCTTCCGAGGCCCGCCAGCCACTGCTGCCGATGCCTCTCTCTCCCCCCCCCACCCCTTCCCTCTCCCTCTCCAGCAGCAGCCGCCGGGTCTTGGAAGGACCCGGGGAGGCATGGTGGCAGGTGCTCCGTTTTCCCGGGGGTGGCTCAAGCCCTCAAGCCCCCCCCCCCCGTACTCTACGCCTATGGTGCCAAGTATGGAATAAAGAATAAATTGCTTTTGTGGGGCAAATTTTGAGAGAGAGACTTGATATTCTGTATCATACAATGAAGAACAGAAAACCCTTTTAGCACTGTAGCCAGATAGACTACACATTCAGCAGAACTTGCTTTCTTAAATTAGTCACAGTGCAATCAGTCTGGTACATGGAGGCATACTTTGTGTACGTGAAGTGGGCACCAATCTGCCAAAGTTAATTGTGACAAAGGCTGAAATCCTATGGAAATAGGTTCCATTGAGACTTGCTTCCCCCTGTTCCAAGATTTCTTTGCTTCAGGAAACTCTTTTCCACATTAGGAACCTATCTGCTCTGAAGACCCAAGACTTTGCAAAGGATTCTGGGTGACTTTCTAGGCTCCATACAGTTCCTGCAGAGAACATTTTGGTGCACTGTTTAACTGACATCACAACCTAGAACTCATCCAATACTTTCCTACAACTGTGCATGATTGTAGGAGAACATCAACATGGACCCAAGCTGTCTGTTAAATAGTGGGTTTAACACAGCAGAGGCAAAAACATAGTGATTTCAACAAGCAGCAGTTTATTGCATCTCAACAGGAATGCTTTACATGGGGCAACTGCCCTAACTATATACACCCAAGACACTCCCAGCCCCCATGCAATTGGTGGGTTCAAACAGCTTCCAGATTGGCTGGCTGCCCTCAGGGACCAATCCGCAGGCAGGTTCCAGGATCTTGCCTGCCTTTGTTCTGGGGCTTCAAGCTCTGACTAGGTGGACTACCCAGACAAGTCCAAAGATGGTTGCCCACGCTTCATCTAGGTGGCCTGCCAGACAAGTCCAGCCATGGCTCCTTATGCTGGCTACAAGCATCAGCAGCAGTTAAGCCTGAGTAGAAGATTGCACATGTCCAGACATAACACCGTCTTTCCAGAAACGTTATGGACCATTGCTTCCAAGAAAACCTAGAACACATTTTGCAAACCACTGTGCCAAGCATTTAACATGAGACACTTTAGAGATACACAGGTATCTAAAGAAGGAAATATTTCTAAATAATTGTTCCCATAAGTAACATCTTTAGCTCACTTTGATGAAAATAAGTTTGGAATGTATAATAAATGAGCTATGTTAAAATATTGTGTCTGTATTTTACTATACATACATAAATGAGCCCTGCTGTGCAGGGAAGGGTAGGTTAGAAATCAAATGTGTAAATAAATACACTTTCCAAATCCCCCAACACCCCTGAATTTACCAGGAATCCAAGACATGGAACAGGCAACACCTGTATCCCCTACCACAGCCGCTGGCCACAGGAGCAGCTCCCCAACCTGGACTGCTCCAAGAGAGGGTCAGGAATGTGGAGAAACTCAAGGCAGGCAGGAGATGCACGGTGGGCTCAGTTCCAGGCCAAATGTGACCCCACCTAAAAAATGCCAGAAAGCCTCCTGAAGGGACAGCCAGGGATACTGGGCCTGGCATCAAGCTGACTCAGCAAGATGGGAACCAGAACACAGAGGTCATAATAAAGGCTCCATTCGCTTTCTGTGGATAGGGCTAGTTCCACTGGAAGCAGGGACAGGTGCAGGGTTGCCAGCCTCCGGGTGGGGCCTGGAGATCTCTCACTTTTACAACTGATCTCCAGCTGACAGAGATAAGCTCCCCTAGAGAAAATGGCTGCTCTGAAGGATGGACTCCATGGCATTGTACCATGCTGAGGTCCCTCCCCTCCATAAACCCTGTCCTCTCTTAGAACCACCCCCAAAGTCTCCAGGTATTTTCCAACCCAGAGCTGGCAACCCTAGACAGGTGACAGGGTGGGCGTAGTTAACAGGCCTGCTTCAGGCTGAGGACAACCTGCCCCATCTCTCCCTGTACCTAGCCAGCTGCAGGGGAAAGCAGCAAGGAGAGCGCTGGTGATCTGAACCCTTGCCCCTCTCAGGACTGAGGCCTGTTAAAGCCCAAAGGAGGAGGCCCTGGAGGGTGTGCCAGGCCAGCCCCTGCCAACCCTGGTGACACCACAGAAACTCACACGTTCATATAGAAATCCAAATAGAGCCCACACCTCTGCACTAAAACATGGGCCCAATGTAGGTTGCAAACTTACCCCTGGGTGGCCTCATCTCATCAGGTCTCAAAAGCTAAGCCGAGTCAGTTTTGGTTAGTACTTGGACTGGAGACCACCAAGGAAATCCAGGGCCACTACGTGGAGGCAGGCAATGGCAAACCACCTCTATTTGTCTCTCACCTTGAAAACCCTAATGGGTCACCATAAGTCAGCTGGGACTCGATAGCACTTCCCACCACAAAATAAATTTTTGTTGTTGTTGTTCAGTCACACAGTCGAGTCCGACACTTCGCAAGCCCATGGACCACATCATGCCAGGCCCTCCTGTCTTCTGTTGTGTTCCAGAGTTTGCTTAATTTCATGTTTGTTGCATCGATGACACTGTCTAACCATCTCATCCTTTGCCGTCCCCTTCTTCTTTGACCTTCAATCTTTCCCAGCATCAGGGTCTTCTCCGGTGAGTGCTCCCTTCTCATTTGGTGGCCAAAGTATTTGAGCTTCAGCTTCAGGATCTGGCCTTCCAGGGAACAGTCAGGGTTGATTTCTTTTAGGATTGACTGATTTGATCTCCTTACAGTCCAAGGGACTCTCAAGAGTCTCCTCCAGCACCATAATTCAAATGCATCTATTCTTCGGCGCTCAGCCTTCTTTATGGTCCAATTCTCACAGTCATACATCATTATTGGGAACACCATGGCTTTGACTATGTGGACTTTTGTTGGCAGGGTGATGTCTCTACTTTTTGTTATACTGTCTAGGTTTGCCATCGCTTTTCTTCCAAGAAGCAGGAATCGTTTAATTTCATGGCTGCAAAAGAAAAATACAGTACTGTAAAACAACACTTTAAATAAAAGAAATTCACCGTTACAGAACTAACACTTTTCAAAGGTAACTGATGCTTGCTCCTAGAGGAGACTTATAGCACCAGAGCAGAGAAGATCTGTACTTTGCATCAACTGAATTAATCCAGGGCTCAAGCTTGGGGGTGGGAGGGAAAACAGGCACATTTTACAGGACTCCAGGAAAGGCCACACGTTTGTCACCATAACATGACCTATTTATGTCATTTTATATATATGTAGGCATGCACTGTCAGCTGCAACTGACTCATGTAGGGTTGTCAGGTCTGGGTTGGAAAATGCCTGGAGACTTTGGGGGTGGATCTGGGAGAGGGTGGGGTTTGGAGAGGGGAGGGACCTCAGCATGGTACAATGCCATAGAGTTCACCCTTCAAAGCAGCCATTTTCTCCAGGGGAGCTGAACTCTGTCAGCTCGAGACAGGCCCTTAGCTATAGTGGGGCATCTCGGGGCTAGGCCCCCAGACTCACTGGTAAGGCCCCATGACTTCCCATCCAGCCCAAGGCCCCTGAGTGGCAGTGGGTGCTGGGAAGGAGCTGGGTATTCCTGCACAGCTGTCTGGCGCAAAGGGCTGGCTATGGTGGCAGCTTGGAGCTAAACAGCACATCTCTATTTCCCCCAGAAAGTCTATTAAACTTCAGTTAAATTACCTTTAATTCAATTAGCCAGTGCCCCCTAGGGTTGCCAGCCTCCAGGTGGGGCCTGGGGATCTCCCGCTTTTACAACTGATCTCCAGCTGACAGAGATAAGCTCCCCTGGAGAAAATGGCTGCTCTGAAGGATGGGTTCTAGGGCATAGGGCTGCCAAGTCCCCCGGTAGGGCGGGGGAAACACCGGTTTTTACTGCTTACCCCCGCTTTTTCAAAATTGGCCCCCGGGGGACAAAATGGCTGCCAGCAGGAACGCAGGGGAACGTCGGAGTCTGCCCTGCCCCGCCTTAAAAGGGAAATGTCTGCAGAGAGCCTGCCCTGCAGTAAAAAGCCTCACCAGACATTTCCCCTTTAAGAAGTCAGCAAGAGAGCTTCCACAGCAAGAGAGGTCCGCCCAGAGATTAAGGAGGGACTGAAGGGGCTGCTTTTGCATGTGGCTTGTAAGGTAAGTTTCTCTTCCAGCTCTTTTCCTTCCGTCTCTCTCCCTCGTTCTTTCTTTTTTCTGTCCGTCTGTCTGTCTGTCTGTCTCTCTCTCTGTCCCCATCCAGCAGAGGTCTATCAGTGGCTATTATTAGCCACAAGGTCTAAATGGAAGTAAGTGCCTCTGCCAGTTTTTTCCTTCTCTCTCTCTCCCTCTTTCTTTCTTTTTTCTGTCTGTCTGTCTGTCTGTCTCTCTCTCTCTGTCTCCATCCAGCAGAGGTCTATCAGTGGCTATTATTAGCCACAAGGTCTAAATGGAACCCTTTGTCTGGGGCAGTGATGCTCTGAATTCTTGGTGCTTGGGGGGCAACAGTGGGAGGGCTTCTGGAGTTCTGGCCCCGCTGCTGGACCTCCTGAGGGCACCTGGTATTTTTGGCCACTGTTGTGACACAGAGTGTTGTACCTGATGGGCTGTACTGGATGGGCCGATCCACTGTGGCTTCTCTCCTGTTATTATGATATGAAAATCATATTAAGCACTTGTGTAGCACTTAGTGCTTCATATTCTGCCGAGATGAGGAAGGATTCAGTAGGGCTGTTGCTCAGTGATAGAGCATCTGCTTGACATGCAGGAGGTATCAGCTTCTTCAGCTAAAAAAGGATCAGGTAATAGGTGACATTAAAGATCTCAGCCTGAGACCCTGGAGAGCCACTACCAGTCTGAGTAGTCAATACTGACCTTGATGGACCAATGGCCTGATTCAGTATTAGGAAACTTCATGAGTTCATGTGTCAGCATGTGGAAGCAACATCACAGGATGTGACATCACAAAATGATGTCACTTCCTTTCTCCTGGCTCCACCCCCAAAGTCTCCTGGCTCCACCCCCAAAGTCCCCAGATATTTCCCAAGTTGGACTTGGCAGCCCTAGGCATCGTACTATGCTGAGGCCCCTCCCCTCCACAAACCCCACCCTCTCCTGGCTCCACCCCCAAAGTCTCCAGGTATTTCCCAACCCAGACCTGGCAACCCTAGTGCCCCCCAAGAAATTTAAATGCCCAACTAAAAAAATCCTGTCTACAGGCCTGGCTGGAGATCAGTTGTGAAAGCGGGAGTTCTCCAGGCCCCACCTGAAGGCTGGCAACCCTAGACTCATGGTGACCCCAGCAAGGGGCTTCCAAGTTAAGGGTGAAACAGGTGGTTTGCCACTGGCTTTCTCTGAAGAACCTTCCTTGGTGATCTCCCATCCAAGTACTGACCCTGCTTGACTTCCAAGAGCTGGTGAGACTGGGCTATACTATGCTGCTTTGCCTCCTATTTAGATCATGATAGAAGGGTTTTTTAATGACCTCAGGGGTTGTATGTATGGGATACTCAAATATGGTGACACACAAGGAAGACTTGCTCTGATAATCTTTAAAAAGTGAGTCAGTTCTTCAGGGAACATAAGGAAATTTTAAACAAAATGCCCTTTGACAGCAATGAAAAATTTCCAGCAGACGCATATTTCTAACCTGGCACATTTTTCTCAGTCCTGCATGTCAGTGAACTGCCAATTTGCTTTTAAAAAAATGTGGGAGTATGTTGAGAGCAAAAAAAATTTTTTTTAAACCAAATAGTTTAAAATCCCAATCCTCAGTGTGTTTATTCAGAAGTAAGCCCCACTGAGTTCAATTAGGTTTACGCCCAAGTAAACTTGCATACGGCCGCAGCCTTCAAATCTCCTGGGTGCAGGCCTTGGAATTAAAAGCAAAAATGCCTCCCATATCTTGCAGTGCATTATGCCTACCGTACCTTTGATAACGCAAAGGGCATATCTCTTATCTACACACCTTATCTGATAAATCGTAAGGATAGGTGTCCTTTCAATTATATGGTAGGTTCTCTTTGATTTTTATATAGGCGTCTTATCTCTCATTTACAGCACAAGGTAACATTGATTTTGAGCATCTAAGAAGAGAAGTTAGGCACTTAACTCACGTTTAAACTTCACATGGACACCACTAAGGGGGGAAAAAACCTAGGTACTTCAGAAGCCCAGTCTTGCCAGTCAGTTACATTTATGGGGTAACCGCTTTGATTAAGTCACAGGGCTAGAGCCACAACAAGGGATGCTGGGAACCAGGAAAAAGAACTACCCTGACCTGCCCTACCTTTGTGCCTTTAACAGCAGGGTGATGTGCAGAAATCAGCAGGTGAAGTTTCTCACAGCATGGAGATAATCTCTTATCACATGCTAATATCTGCTGTTAAACTCACAGCTACACATGGCTGGTCGCCAAACTTGGAAGCCCAAACCAGGACTACTCCAAAATATCCCTATTTACCACTAACTTCTATTACTTATTACAAAATTCCAGCTTCCCTATAAGGACTCTGAAGCAATGTCCTCATTTTTAGTCTCACCACAACCCCATAAGCTATGGCAGGCTAAAACGGAGACACTGGGCCAAGGTTGCCCATTGAGCTTCATGACAGTTCGAAAGCAAGAAATTGCAAGTAGATAAATAGGTACCGCTTCGGTGGGAAGGTAACAGTGTTCTGTGCGCCTTGGCGTTTAGTCCTGCCAGCCATATGACCACGGAAGAAGTCTTTGGACAGTGCTGGCTCTTCAGCTTGAAAATAGAGATGAGCACCGTCCTCTAGTCAGATTCGACTGGCTTTCAAACAAGGGAAACCTTTATCTTTACCTTTTACTCCTCAGTCCTAGTCCACCATTACATCAATTTTTGTTTTGTTTTTTCCTTCAAGTCACAGCTGACTTATTATGACCCTGTAGGGTTTTCAAGGCAAGAGACGCTCTGAGGTGGTTTGCCATTGCCTGTCTCCGTGTCACGACCCTGGTATTCTTTCGAGGTCTCCCATCCAAACACTTGCTAGGGCCAACCCGGCTAGCTTCCAAAATCTAATGAGTTGGGCTAGCCTGGGCCATCCAGATCAGGGCTATGCTGTCCAAAATGGAAGACACCAGTTGGTTCAAGCTGTTTTTATTCAATGTCAAGGGAAACAAACCTTGTATTTAATTTTCATATTAGAAAAGCATTTTTATTCCCAGTTCTACTCCAGGAATCCTACCAAGATCAATGGTCCTTCTCCACTATTAGTATGCCAGCTTAAGTCATCCTGTTTCTGTAAATTCTGTTTTCTCTAAAATATAGCCATTTATCATTCCTCTAGGTCCATTGCTTCTGAGCTGCTTTTCAGCTCTATAGGTCTGAATGAAGGATGGGCATAGTCAACTCTGTCTGAACAAACTGTAATTGAACCAATACCTCAGAATACCAGGACTATGTCTCTTGTTCAAAGGGGACGTGATGCTGGGGCTTATAACTGAGCTGCACAAGACTGCACTGCTTCAGAATGCAGGTGGAAACTCTCAATTTTCAACATTTATTCTATATGAAAGAACTCGCTGCACGTGGAATTCTGGTTAGTCTTCTTGCCCATCACTGAATCTTCCTGTGTCCTGGTGAGAAGACTCCCTAGCCCATTAGCCATGTTTCCTTGAGAATTTTTTATCAGGACTAGATCTAAGCCCAAAGTCTGCACCAAACTTTTAAAGTTTGAAGTAGAGGTTTTTCAGGAAGGCACAAGATTTCATGGAAGTCTTTTCCCCTCAGTTCATACTTGTTCATAGTCCTGGAAACAAGGATTATAGTCTCTGCTGCAGTTGGGTGCCTTTCCCTCACCCCACTCCCATTTTTAACCAAAGGATGCCAGAACAAAGGCAGGTCTAACTGAATACGTCACCTGTTCTCTGGACAAGTGGCTACTGTTAGGACAGAATATGGAGAAACAGAATGGTTTGCAGATGGCAAAAGTTTCAGACAAGGATGCATTTTATCTCCTTATCTGTTCCATCCATATGCAGGATATGACATATCATAAGAAAAGATGGATTAGATCTAGATGAAGGTGGAGAGAAAATTAGTGGAAAGAACATTAACAATCTGCGATATGCAGATGACATCGCATTACTTGCAGACAACAGCAAAGACTTGAAATGACTGATGATGCAGGTTAAAGCAGGAAGTGCCAAAGCAGGATTACAGCTGAACATCAAGAAGACAAAAAAGTCACACAACTTCAGTGCTGATGATGAAAACACTGAAATTGCTCAAGATTTTCTAATCCATGGCTCCATCATCAAACAAAAGGGAGACTGAAACCAAAAAATCAGAAGGAGACTCAGGTTGCGATCCCACACTCTAAATAATCCACTTTCAACCCACTTTCAGTGCACTTTTCAACTGGTCTTTATGAGTGAACTGGCAAAATTCAATTCAAAAGTGCACTGAAAGAGGATTATTTAGTGTCTGTGATTGTAGCCTGAGACTGGGAAGGGCAGCCATTAAGGAGCTAGAAAAGATCCCTTACCTTAAGGGTAAGGATGTGTTGCTGGTGACCAAGATCAAGATAGTTCATACTGTACTATTTCCCATTCCTATGTATGGGTGTGAAAGTTGGACAACGAAGAAAGCTGAAAAGAAGAAAGTAGATTCATTTGAACTGTCATGTTGGAGGAGAGTTTTACAGATACCATGGATTGCCAGAAAGACAAATAAGTGGGCTCTAGATCAAATCAAACCTGAACTCTCCCTAGAGGATAAAATGACTAAACTGAGACTATCGTATTTTGGTCACATACTGAGAAGACAAGAGTCACTAAAAGAGACAATAAAGCTAGGAAAAGTTGAAGGCAGCAGGAAAGGAGAAACTCAAGAAACTCATCCAACATGAGAAGAATAGACTCAATAAAGGAAGCCGAAGCCCTCAGGAGCCAGTTTGGTGTAGTGGTTAAGAGTGACAATCTCTAATCTGGGAGAACCGGGTTTGAGTCCCCACTCCTCCACTTGCAGCTACTGGATAAACTTGGGCAAGCCATAGTTCTGTCAGAGCTGTTCTCTCAAGGACAGGTTTGGAAAGAACTCTCTCAGCTCCACCTACCTCACAGGGTGTCTGTTGTGGGGAGGGGAAGGGAAAGGAGTTTGTAAGCCGCTCAGAGACTCTGAGTGAAGGGCGGGGTATAAATCCAATCTCCTCCTCTTCCTCTTCTTC
The DNA here is from genome assembly GCA_029233225.1 of Lepidodactylus listeri. Classification (NCBI taxonomy): domain Eukaryota; kingdom Metazoa; phylum Chordata; class Lepidosauria; order Squamata; family Gekkonidae; genus Lepidodactylus; species Lepidodactylus listeri. The sequence goes on along the minus strand of JARCFY010000001.1, from coordinate 50,280,832 downwards.
TTCTTCTGTTTGCAAGACCTGAGCAAGGCTGTTAACAATAGGATGTTCTGGAGGTCATTAATTGATAGGGTCACCACAAGTGGGAAGCAATTTGTTGGCACTTCACACATACACACACACACTTGAATATTGTCTTGCTAGACTTGCAGACAGCCTTCTGCCCTCCCCACTCCAGCCCCCATCCTTGCTCAATGGATTGATGAGAGCAAAATGGGAGGGGGGACATTATTGCGTGACACTGTGAGTGATGCGATGGCGTCATATAACAGTCTAGGAATTCCCCTAATCTCTATGCCTTTTATAAGCATAAAAAGCACCAGAAGTGACATCATAGGGTCATGTGACATTACGCTCCCTCATGCTCCTATCTCACCAGTACACCCTACTGAGCCCTGAGGGTAGGCAGACACTGCGTTAGAACAGGCCTTTTCTGTGGCGCTACCAACTGAGAATAATCCTCAAGAAACTCATTTGGCGCCATCCTCATGTTAGCAGAGCTGGGGAAATAAACCAGTCCCATTCACGCACAGTTGCCTTCTGTAACTTTACTGTAACAATTGCAAAATGCAGTAACTAACTGGGCCCAACAGCAGTGACCTTCAAAATATATGAAGCAGTTTACAGGCATGAAGGAAGCACAACAAGAGGCAGGAATAAAACATTAAGCTCTGAAAAGTCGAAAGCATACATTGCACCTCCCCCTAGAGTTCTTATGGGCTAAACACGTCCTGTATCAGTATTTCTGTTAATAAAGCAGCTCTTCAATACCTTCTTATTTTTTTCAACACTATGCAAAGATATTTCTGTTTCATTTTCTAATCTGTTAAATCACTGCTATTGTTACTCAGCTGCTGCCCTTATTGGATTGTGGGGGCTGATCTCGCCTTTTAGCTTTTATATCTGCTTATCTTGTAGGCTGTTATGGAAAATGATGTTTTTATTGCAACTATGGGATTTGGATGATCTATTTTCACACTTTCTACATTTTAGACTGTTCATATTTTATTTTTACACTTCTATTTACACCTTTTTATCTGCTGTTGGTGCTGCATATTGTGTTTTACTTTCATTCGGTAAATGGAACAGTTCTATATTATTGCTGTTTGCCATCTTGGGCATTTGAGGGACAAAAACGGAATATAAATGCTTTAAATAAATAAATTCCCTTTGTTCTGTTTTGACTTTGGATGCATCCAGAGTTACTCCATCAGGCAGCTCTGTATGAAAGAAAGGAAGCCAGGCCAGTCACACCAGCCCCTGGCAACCACGAAGCCAATGACAACCATGGTAAAAGCTATCCCAGGAACTATCCAGCTTTAATAAAAGAAGCTGAAGTCTAAGGTTGCTAGGCAGTGCCTGGCAACTGGCAAGAGGGTTGGGGGCACATCATTGTGGGAGAAAAATATCTCTAAAATGCATGCTTATGTACTTACTGGAAGTTCTTACGAGAAGTGAACAAGGGTAACTCTAGGAATGGAGGGTAAAACCTTGGGGTTTATGGCAATCCCTAGAGCTACCCCAGAAGTGACAAAGGGTAGCTCTACAAATCACCAGAAATGCTATGCTACCTTTTGTCACTTCTGATAAGAACATGAAGGTGGATTATTATTTTTTTAAATCTCCTGTTGCTCCATCAGTGGACACTGAGAACATGCCACTGATACCACTATCTCCTGTTATCACTTAAAACCCTAGTAACTGGCCTAGCCCTCTCTGAATGTCTCAGCAGCAAAGAGGGCAGGCTGTTTGCCAAATAAATAGGGACATGGTATAAAGGGAAACTGGAGCAGCAGGAACAGGTATGGTGTGTATATTCTGCTCAGGGCTATTTAAGTAGTCTGCTAGACTGAGGAATGGCAACTTGGCAGGCATTCTGGACCAGCCAAGAGAGATCTGGGGTAAAGTGCGTCAGGGTTCATAAGAGAAGGAACAGCATTAGCCCCCTTTTCCTTCAAGACTGAAGCCCCTTAAAGGAAGGTGAAATACTCAGACAAGGTCTTGGCAACCTGGAGGTCCAACAACCAGAAAGAAAAAAAACCATGTGACTTTTTGGTACTGCCATGGAACTTTTTAAAAAAGTGCAGTAATGCTTTCTGTCTTCACGTAGCCATCTCATAGATAAATACAGAAAGGGGAAAGGGCACCCAGCAGCAAAATAGAGCATGATCCCTGCTTCTGTTAAGTGGTACAAACAATTTACCCCTTTTTTCCTCCTTCGGGGGCGGGGCGGGGCAGGAAATCCCCTATTCACAAACTAGGGTTGCCAGCCCTCTGGTGGGAACAGGAGAAACCCCACTTTTGCAGGCTCTTGCCCACCACTGGCCAGTTGGCTGGCGGGGGGGGGGAGAAATCCCACCCCCAACTGGCCTTTTTGGGCCTACTTCCAGTTTCGGGCCTACTTCCAGTTGGGGGGTGATGCTCCGGTTTTGGGGCAAAACTCTATGGTCTGAAGCTGAATTTACCATAGAGTTTTGTCCAAAAACAGCGTGTCACCCCTGACCGGAAGTGGGCCTGAAAATGCCCAACATCACTTCCGGTCTCCCAGAAGGACGTCAAGAGACCCCTGCTGGCCAGGTAAGTCAACCTGGCAACCCTATCACAAGCAGCTAACAGAGCAGCGAAGACAGCTTTTGAGAACCCCAGTCAGAGCTCAAAGAGAAAGTAAGCTGAGAAGTGGAGGCAAAAACCTTGAGTTACAGAAAAATGCAAGATAGAGAAGAAGCCTTCAGTGGATAGTGCCAGTCTGTAAGGACTACTATCCTGGGGGGAAAGTCCTCAAGGTGAGCCTATGCTCGCTCAGGAAAGTTTGTGTTCCTTCAGAGGGAGCTTCAGGGACCCAGTGTTGCATTGCCTGAGGGGAATCTTGAATCCCTTCAGCGACAAAAGGAGCACGTAAATATTCCAAATATTCCAAAAAGCAAGGTATAAATATCCGAAATAAATAAATCTTGACCAGTGCTGCCCTCCAAATTCCTACCATCTCTCCTCCACACCCCCTACCCCACCTTGCCACTGGCTTCGTCTGTAAAGACATTCCATGTCTTTCACTGGTTCAAAATAATAGAGCAGTCGGAGCAGTATCTTGCTTCTTTCCCAGCTACACTGTACAGGAGAACCAGAAACCCAATGGGATACAGTCAGGAGGGTGCATGTTGGCCAATAAAACTCACTCTAAAAGCAATTGCGTTTTATGAGGCTACAAATGCCAAGAACCTGGGGAGGGGAGGGGAGCGGTGGGAATCGCCTAAAGACGTGGCTTTCCAGTACATGATTCAGCAGATCAGGTATAATTGAATTACAGTTATAAAATGCAAAATTACTATATGCGTGGGATGGTTACATAAGGTGTTAAACAAATTACTCTCTTCGGAGTCAGGGACATTTGAGACACTTCCTTGTGTGGGCTTTTGAGAGTCCTTGGGAAACTGTGGGAGTTCCTCTTTGCATCATAAGACAGGACAAAATGAAACATCAAGGCCAAACTCCATAGGTAGTCAGGTGAATGGAATGTCTAACTCATTTGTAGAAGGTGGTAAGTGACACTCGCCAGCCAAGGGCTGTAAATTTTAAAGCTACCATATGCACCGTCAGACCACTGGTCTATATAACCTACTATTGCCTACTCTGACAAGCAGCAGTTCTCTGAGGTCAGGGAGGGAATGGCCAGTGTGCCCTCTAAGCTGAGTTAGTGTGAGCTAGCTCACAGTTTTTCAGCCTCCAGCTCACACATTTTTGTCTTAGCTCAGGAAGGATGGCTCCCAAGCAAACTAATTTATGCAGTAGCCAAATTGCTCACTTACAACTTTAATGCCAGTAGCTCACAAAGTAGAATTTTTGCTCAAAAGACTTCACAGCTTAGAGGGAGCATTAGTAATGGCTCTTTTGCAGCCATTCCATCAAGGCCTTTTTGACTGGAGATTTATTTATTGACTTGCGACATTTATGTCACCCTTAACAGTACTGATTTCAGTGGGCTGGAATAACTTTGTCTAGGACTGCACAGTAAGAAAGTTTTCAAGGAAGCTCACAATATTATTTTCACATATAATTCTGTGTTCCTGGAATGTTATGCTTGCAAAGCATGTGCACTGACAATGAATTACCAACTCTCCCCAGGATATGACTTCCCACAATTCCCAGGCAGAGGTGCCTACCAACCCCTGAACCAGTGATGTTAGCAGAATGCAGCAACCACTCACATGCTGTTGTTCTAAGAATTCTCATCAAACTATCTGACTTGCGAATTTGAACACTGGACTCCAAGTATCAGATCCCCGGTCCAACACGTATCCTATTTAGAAAATCTAATGATACTCTCATATATAGTCAGGGTGAAGAAATGCATTTTTTGCTGGGTTTTTCTCTCTGGGCCAAGAAAAGAGGGGGAATCAATTCAATTGTTTTTCCAGCCTCACCTCACACACCTTTTTAGAGGTGCCAAACGGTCCAGCTAGAGACAATGGGATGGTCAAGCTCCCCCCCCCCCCTTCCAAGCAGGGAACAGAGATTTGGAGGAATTAAGATTAGAAAGAAACTCCTGGAGACTTCAGGGAAAGCATCTTTGACACAGCAGGTGGGGAAAGAGAAAGGATAAAACTCCTGGGAGCAAGGAGGAAGGATCTTTTTGGTGCTGATTCAATTCAATCAGACAGAACTCTTAAATGAGGTCTGGAGGAGGAGGCCATTGCCATATGTGGGCTTGCACATCTGAAGGAGGCTTGAAGATAATGGACTCTGTAAAATCTGTAACTTTCTAAGCTAAGGAGCCCGCCCTATATTTAACATCTGATAGGGCATGTATAGAGGGAGGGACAGAGGAATTGCATTTTACCCCATTTCTTTTTAATCCCCTGCTCAATCTGGTGCTGTGCCAACAGTATGTTTGTGGACATTTTCTTTTTAATAACTGCTTTGTAATTTTTTTATCCTGGTTGTGGTTCTCTGTACCACATAGACCTCCACCGTCTTGGACACATTATTTTATAAGGAGCACCGGGGGGAAGGCAATCAGTCAGCAAGTGGCTCTTACTCCAAGACAGTAAACAGTCTCCATGGTGACTTGGCGCTAGGCAGCGGGAGACCCAGAAGCGAATGCTCAGAATTTGGAAGGAAAGCTGGTGGTCCTGACTCTCCCAGTGGGCAATTCCTACAAAAGTCAGGTGGTGGCGGCAGTTGACCAGAGAGAGAGAAAGCCCCTCCCAGTGTTGGGTAAACCTTGGAGGGCAGGGTGGAACAGGACCTGCAGGTCAGAGCAGGGCAGTTCCGCCACAGTCAGATATATTTTTTGTTGTCCTTTAAGATGGCTAAATTAGCCAAGCTTCTTACAATGGTACAATTTCAACAGAGCAAGCAAAGCTATATAAGATGTGATGCTGTATGTGAGGAGCTAGATGTGAGGAGATGGGAAGGAGTCACAGATTCCCCGTCTTGAGGCCACATATTGACCTATTAGCTGGACTGTATATGGGGAATAAATTGCAGTACGGGAGGCCAGGGAGGCAGTACCAAGTGTGCAGACCTCTGGGTGCCCCAGTACCTTATTCAATGGATCCTGCTCACCTGTATCTTGGGAAGGGGATGGCAACCCTAGCCCTGTAATAAATGTACAGTTTAGCTGACCATATGAAAATTCTTAGGCCAGCCTAAAAGACTTCTCTGGCTTGTGGCTTTGAGTTTCAATTTCATATTAAAGTATTAGACAAAGTCTATTAAATTGGGACCTCTGTCTTTTACATCTGTAAAAGATACTGGGAGAAGATTTAAAAACCTGTAGGTTAAGGAAACAAGCCTGGAAAAAAATCCTCTAAAATCTCTCACCTTCCAGTTAATTGCCTGCTATGCAACATATGACGTTTTCCATCCATTAAAAATAAATTACAGCAGTGGAATTAGACTGTGTTTTAGTCTTGCCATATAAGCAACCTCCAACCCTCTTAGACAGGTGCAACATATTAGAACTTCTTACTTTTTTAGTACCTCTCTGCTAAATAACGGCTTTTATGTTGGGTTAGAACGTCCTTGAATTCTTTCCTAAGAGGGCCCCTTAATCTCATGGATATTGCTGGGTTTGGCCAAGGGAGGATGGAAAATGCTACAGTCAATAAACAAAAATAGTAATAAATTAAACCTAGCCTACTTCTGCTTCATTGACTATGCTAAAGCCTTTGATTGTGTGGATCACAACAAACTGTGGCAAGTCCTTAAAGAGATGGGAGTACCAGACCACCTCACATGTCTCCTGAGAAACCTGTATAAGGGTCAAGAAGCGACAGCTAGAATCGGATATGGAACAACTGATTGGTTTAGCATAGGAAAAGGAGTACAGGGGTCATTTCATAGAAAAAGAGGTGTAGGAGCTCATTAGCATAACTCATTAGCATAACTTATTTGCATATGACACACCCCCTGAGGTCACCAGAAGTGTGTCAGAAGGCAACACCCACCACTCAGGCTCCACCCTAAAAATCTCCAGGTATTTCCCAACTCAGAGCTGGCAAGCCAGCTTTACACTTTGAGTAAAGACACTTTATGTTTCCTTCGCTCTTGCAGGGAAGCTACCCTACAACAAGCATGAAAATACAGGTCAAGTTAGTATGCTTTTGCTTTTTTCCACAGTGCATCACCATATGTGCCCACTCTTGGGCTTGTTACACCCAGAATGGTATTCCAAGCATTCCTGCTTGAAATGACCCCTGAACGACAAGGATGTATATTGTCACCCTGCTTATTTAATTTATATGCAGAGTATATCATGCAAAATGCCAGCCTGGATGAATCACAAACTGGAATTAAGACTGCCAGGAAAAACATTAACAGTCTCAGATATGCAGACAATACCATTCTAATGGCAGAAAGTGAAGAGGACCTGAAGAGACTCTTGCTACGAGTGAAAGAGAAAAGCGCAAAAGTTGGCTTGAAACTCAACATCAAAAAAACTAAGATCATGGTGTTGGCCTAATTGCTTTAATTTACATTTAGCAATTGGCACTATAACGGGTTCTTGCCAACTATACCAAGGTCCCACTTCCCCGGAAGTTCTCAGTAAATAGGCATGGAAGCAAAGCGGTTTCTATAAATGATGTTTACTATAAAATGTTGTTCAAGCATACATGTAATAGTAATAAAACCACATACATACAAGGTCTAGGGGAAATCAGATAGAAGATAGCACGTTTGCATGAGCAGGAGTATCGTTGAGGGGGAATCGCGTTACCTGGCTTGATAGAGGGTGAGTCTCTTCCACGAGAAGAATGAAGGCGGGATGAGTGGAAAAATAGGGGGAACGAGATCTGAACCTGCAGATACACACTCCAGTCCTGGCTGCGCAAACCAGGGATTAAAGATGGAGGCAAGGTACTGGGTATAGGAAGCTGGACATGAGAGGTTGGTAAAGACGATAGAGGTCGAGGAGGATAAAAAGAGCTAAGCTATTTCCTTTGTGCAAGATCTTTTATCAGGTGGCATTTGGGCGGGCTGTGCCAACCAAATCCCATTGTCACACCCACTAGGTTGTCCGTCCTTTCTAATCTTTTTATTGGTCAGTGTCATAGTTAGGAGGGGGCAGGAAGGAGTGGGCAATATTGCAAAACTAGGTGCTAATCAGGAACTAACACCTGGGCCATCTGGTCGGTCTTCTTGGTGCCAATCTCTGGTCTCATGATGGCTTTGGCCAGGTCACTTGATGGACAACGATTAGTTGCCGGGCAACATAATATCTTACTGGAATTGTTGGGGGCAGGTGTGAAGAGGGCCAGCATAAGGAGAAAAGAACTCTTTGAAATGGAGTTTTGGCTCCAAGGATGGTGGGTGCATGTGAAGTAGATGTGAAAGCACTTTGAAATGTATTTCGTGTTCTTCATGAGAGAGTTCTTTGAAATGTATTTCTGTTTTTCATACAAGTGTGACCTCTGAAGGAAGTCTCCCGCTGTGGACTGGAGCCTCTCATGGCTGTAGAGAGTGCTTTTGCCTTAGGCAGAGAACCAACAGCAAAGGTCAAACTTATGATATTAAAGTTCATAAGAGCATATAAAATGCCTTGCTGGCTTACAATGGCATCTGGCCCCATCACTCCTTGGCAAATAGAAGGGGAAGTCATGGAAGCAGTGACAGACTTCATGTTCCTGGGATCCAAGATCACTGCAGATGGTGACTGCAACCATGAAACTAAAAGACGCCTGTCCTTGGGAAGAAAGCTATGACAAACCTAGTCAGCATAATAAAAAGACATCACCCTATCAACAAAAGTCCATATGGTCAAAGCCACGGTATTCCCAGTAGTAATGTATGGCTGCAAGACTTGGACCATACAGAAGGCCGAGAACTGAAGAATAGATGCGTTTGAATTATGGTGCTGGAGGAGACGCTGGAGAGTCCCTTGGACTGCAAGGAGATCAAATCAGTCAATCCTAAAAGAAATCAACCCTGACTGTTCCCTGGAAGGCCAGATACTGAAGCTGAAGCTCAAATACTTTGGCCACCAAATGAGAAGGGAGCACTCACTGGAGAAGACTCTGATGCTGGGAAAGACTGGCGATAGAAGAAGAAGGGGACAGCAAAGGATGAGGTGGGTAGACGGTGTTATCAATGCGACAAGCATGGACTTGAGCAGGCTCCGAAGGGCGGCAGAGGACATGAGGGCCTAGTGTGAAGTGGTCCATGGGGTTGTGAAGAGTCATACTTGACTGTGCGACTGAACAAAAATGATTCTGTATAAGATCTAGCAAGGGGTTCCATGCTGTTGTGTTCTGGTGATCCCTGGAATTTCTCAGTGTTTCTTGAGGGTTCCTGAGTAAGAGGATATGTAACGGCAGGTAGAGTTTTCTGAAGGTCAATATACTCCTCGCTTCCAAACCTCCCCTCAGTGCACAATGATCAGGAATAAGTGGTCATACTCAGATCATGAAGAAGTCCAACCGGCCTGACCAGTAAATCCAGGGATCATTTCATAGAAAAAGAGGTGCAGGAGCTATTAGCAAAACTCATTAGCATATGCCACACCCCCTGACATCACCAGAAGTGTGTCAGAAAGGGAAGCAAAAGAGGAGGGCATCTTCAAAAGCCTCCCCTTCCCTTCCCCAGCTGGCCTGCCAAAGCAGGCACGGTGGGGAGCAAAGTGAGAAGGGCCCCATAGAATACAATGGAAAGATCGTGCTGCCGCTGCCGCGCAACTCTAAACAGAAGGGGTTTAAAGCTTTGCTTCCTCCACAGGCCTGCTGGGAGCTGGGGGAGGGGCTTGCCACCACTGCCATTTGTGCCCACTAGGGGTGTGCAAATAAAATATTTTGGCCCGATTCAGATCAGGCCAAATCAGGCCACATCTGTTCCAGCTGCTGAATGACCCCCGCATCTCAGTTTCGGCAATGCAAGCTGATTCGGGAGTCATTTGGCTGGCCGAATGTCAGTTTCAGCCCCATTATATCCTATGGGCCATTGAAGTCAGTGGCAAAAACTCATAGGGTATATGAGGGGCTGGAGGGGAGGGGGTTTGAGGGAGAGGCTCCAAACTTGCAGGGTAGCTGCTGGGGCCCCTCCCAGAAATACCCACCATGTTTCAAGAAGATTGGGCCACGGGGGTCCAATTCTACGGGCCCCCAAACAGGTTGCCCCATCTCTATGGTGGGAAAACAATGGAGGGAATAGGGGCAACCTGTTTGGGGGCCCATAGAATTGGACCCCCTGGTCCAATCTTCTTGAAACTTGGGTAGTTGGGGGAGAGGCTCCAGCAGCTACCTTGTAAGTTTGGAGCCTTTCCCTTAAATCCCCTCCCCTCCAGCTGCTTTTTAAGTCGCCACCGAATTTCAGCAGCAATTCGGCGGTGGGCTGAATCATATCTGATTCAGCCCGTGGCTGCCCTAGTGCCCACTCCTGGGCTGACGGAGCACCGCTCCACCTTGCTCCGGCCCCAAATGACCCCTGAGTAAATCATCTGAGCAAGTTGCGTAGCCTCCTTTGCAGACCCAGAATCCTTTGCAACCCTGGGACTCCTCTTCAAAAAGTTAAAGGTTCCCTGAAAATAGGAAGTTTTAAAAAACACTGGCATAGATCATATCTGCATGAAGGTACCCCGATCACTTCTATAGATTTGAAATTTGGAGACCAAATCAACACATTTGATTGTGAAGATGCTCTGTATTTACTAAGGGAACTATGAAATACAGAGATGTCAGACTGAATCTTGCTGATCCTGCTTATACCTTTAAAAGTTCAAACATATAAACAAAGGCATTGGCTAGGCCTATGTTGCTATGCCTCCATTGGTGTATTGGTGCTAGGGTTGCCAGCCTCCAGGTGGGGCCTGGAGATCTCCCACTTTTACAACTGATCTCCAGCTGACAGAGCTCAGCTCCCCTGGAGAAAATGGCTGCTTTGAAGGGCAGACTCTATGGCATTATACCATGCTGAGATTTCTCCCCTCCCCAAACCCTGCCTTCTCGCAGATCTTCTCCCAAAGTTTCTGGGTATTTCCCAACCCATACCTGGCAACCCTAATTAGTCCTTTCCCCCAAATTAATTAGCCTAATTAATTGCTTCCTGTCTTATCCATTGGTTGTTTCTCTTAGTATTCTTGAGTAAATGGATAACAATAAGCTGCTATTCCATGTTGGAGATTAAATTTAGCGAGGTGTTTTTAGATTGGTGTTTAACATATATTTTAGATCAGTTTATCCAGTTTCTTTGATACTGTTTTATATTGCTGTTACCTGCCCTTGGGTCCTGAGGTGCTCAGGAGAAAAGTGGGCATATAAACACTCTAAGGAAATAGTCGAATATGTAAGTGCAGCAAAATGAAAATGTACATAAGAACAAAACATTGGGATACCAAAAGATAATGATTCTTTAAAACGCTGTTCAACTTTCTTTTTTAGGTTTGGAAGAAGACGTATTATAAATATAAAATAAGTGTGTATGGAGGGAGTCCAGCTAAAGAAGAGAAGGAGTTTGAGATAAATTAAGGAAGAATTTAATAACGTTTAGATCATGAACTAGAGGAAGCTGTACAGGTCAAGCATGTAAAGAAAGGGAATATGATAACGAGGATGGAGATTATCTATATGCTTTTAATGTTTAATATGATTTCTTGTAAGAGTAGAACTTAAGGAAAATGAAGTGGTAAGATAGGTATAAAATAGCTGGATATATGTATGCTTAATAAAAATATTAATAATTGTTTTGAAAAAACCCTCGCTGCATATTGTTTGGTGTAGTGGTTAAGTGCACGGACTTTAATCTGGAAGAACCAGGTTTGATTCCCCACTCCTCCACTTACACCTGCTGGATGACTTTGAGCAAGCCCTAGCTCTGGCACAGCTGTTCTTGAAAAAGCGCAGTTCTTGTCAGAGCTCTCTCAGCCCCACCTACCTCACAGGGTGTCTGTTGTGGGGAGGGGAAGGGAAAGGAGTTTGTAAGCCGCTCTAAGATGCCAACTGAAGGGTGGGGTATAAATCCAATCTCTTCTTCTTATTTTTCTCCTCCTCCTCCTTTTAGCATCCTGGGCTTCCTGGGCTCATTTTCCTTCCTTCTGGGCTCATTTTCCTTCCTTGGAATGTGGTGTGCCTCAGGGGGCGGTGCTCTCCCCAATGCTCTTTAATATCTACATGCGCCCCTTTGCCCAGATCGTCTGGAGGTATGGGCTAGGGCGTCACCAGTACGCTGATGACACCCAGCTCTATCTGATGTTGGGTGGCCGGTCGAACTCTAGCCCAGAAGACCTGGACCAGGCATTGCACGCCATGGCTGGTTGGCTAAGACTGAGCTGGCTGAAATTGAACCTGGCGAAGACAGAGGTCCTGTGCCTGAGTCGGGGTGGTCTGGGGAGGGGATCCCACTCCCGACTTTCAACGGGGCACCTTTGGTTCCCATGCTGGAGGTTAGGATTTTGGGAGTGCTCCTGGACTCCTTGTTAATGATGGAGGTCCAGGTAGCAGCCACAGCCAAGTCGGCCTTCTACCATCTTCGGCTGGCTCAGCAGCTGGTTCCCTTCCTCAACCGTGATGACCTGGCCACAGAGATCCATGCGACAGTCACCTCAAGGTTAGACTACTGTAATGCTCTCTACATGGAGCTGCCCTTGTTGCAGACTCAGAAGCTGCAGCTGGTGCAGAATGCCGCGGCCAGGCTCCTGATGGGTCTCCCTAAATGGGAGCACATCTGACCTGTGCTGAAGGCACTGCACTGGCTGCCTATAGCATACCAAATCTGCTTCAAGGTGCTGGTGCTTACCTTTAAAGCCCTATATGGCCAGGGTCCAACATACCTGAGGGACCGCCTTTCCCCATATCTACCCCAACAAGCACTACAGTCCGGGTCACAACATCGACTTGTGGTCCCGGGCCCTAGGGAGGCCAGGCTCATGGCGACCAGGGCCAGGGCCTTTTCAGTGGCAGCTCCTGTCTGATGGAATGAGCTCCCGGAGGAGATCAGGGCCCTGCAGGACCTCATGCAGTTCCACAGGGCCTGCAAGACAGAGCTCTTCTGCCAGGCCTTTGACTAGGAGCCGCCACCAATACCATGTACCATCACTACTGTCATCTGTGATGAGGGTCTGGCCCCAGAAGAAGAACGAGCCATGAAATCGCGGAGGGCTGAAATTACATCTAAACTGGGACCCAGTGTGCCATCTGGTAAAGGGATGCCATCTTGATTGTGACCACTTTATTATAAATTTTTGCTGTTGCTGGAGTGTTTTAATGTTTAATGTGTTTTAAATTGTTGTTTGCATTTTAGGCATAAGTTGCCATACTGCTGTGAGCCGCCCTGAGCCTGCTTGTGGGTAGGGTGGAATAGAAATGTGGAATAAATAAAAATAAATAAATAGGTTCTATTTTACACATGGATGTGTTTGAGAGAAAAACTATTCTCGTGCATGTGAAACAAAAGCCCTGCCTTCCTTCCATCAGCCTTCATAGCAGCAGTTCTGAGGCCACCATCGGTGCATTTCTAAACTGAGTTACACCCTTCAGAGTCCACTGAAGTCAATGGGCTTTGAAGGAAGTAACGCCGCTTAGGAGTTGCAGTGCGTGTCAGATTGTACTGCGTGTCATGCAAACATAGGCAATTGCACAACGGTGCTTAATCAACTGCCTTGTGTATTTGTGTCTCACTCGGTATGTGTCTCAGCACGCACACAACTGGGAACAGATGGAAGAATGCATGTCACGTACTGCAATACAGACATGGCAACAGCTAATCAAAAAAAAAAAAAAAGCACCTGAGGTGGAAATCATACTAAGCTACATAAAGGTGTGATGTCTGCAACAGCTGCCAAGGTAGAAAACAGCTAGCTGTTTAAATGTCCAAGTCAAATAAGAAGCAATTGAGAAAAACTTGCTTCTCAAGGCAAATTCAAGTCCGTGTTTGGAAGCTTCTGGAAACAAGTTAACACCAATTGTGTCTTTATTTGCCCCGACACCTGAAGGGTTTCTCCTTTAGCAACTTGGCTCCTCTTGCTGAGATCACACCTCCAGAGGGCTAGACATCTCTCAACTTTCCCTGTTCTTTAGCCTGGATGGATTTTTTAAAAATCAGATATCACTTTATATACTTCAGGCCAATTAGTATAAAAGTTGTGAAGAAGATTGCCAAAGGGACCTTAAAGGCTGACATAAAAAAATAATTAGACAGAAAAATGTGCTCAGATTCTTTTTGACTGAAATCAACATTCTTGTGTTAAGTCGTAATTATTTTTTCGCCACCAGATGGACAAAAGCGTAGCATGAATAACTCGGATAGAAGCCTGGTTGAAACCATCTGTCTGACGGACATATGTACAAAGGAGGACGGTAGGCTTGGGACCTCCACCTCCCTTCTGCTAAGTGAGGTGTTTTGCTCCAGGCCTTTCTGTTCAGTCTGCCTCCTGGGGTTGCCAAATGCTTCCTTGTGCCCACTTTATGGGTTTCGAATTTTAATTGCTTATCAAATGAGCCCCCTTTCTTTTCATCGCGCTGAAATTTGGCCAGAATATATCTTGACCAATCTCTAATAACTTCATTCCAATCGAGGGGGGGAGATGCCAGAGCCAGAAATGTCTTATGTGCCTTTAACGACCTACAAAAATAGGAACGCTTTCTCCTGCCCATCTGAAATTTGGCAAGAGGATGTCTTCACTAATGGGTACAATCCCCGAGAAGGTCATCTCAATTGGATGGGGAAATACACAAGCGGAAAGTGCACACGTTTCTTTAATAGAACATAAAACCAGTATGCCAAGGGCTTCAGTGTCTGAAAAATATATCATTAATCAGAAAAGTTATAGCCAGATATGTGTTTCCTATTGGAATCAATGAAAACACATGAAAGACTATAAAAAGATGAGAGAGCAGTATTGTGCAGTGGTTAGAGTGTGGCTAGATCTAGGAGACCCAGGCTTGACTCTCCACTGTATCATGGTAGCTTGCTGGGTGACCTTGCACACTCTCAGCCTAACCTACATCACAGGGTTGTTGTGAGGATAAAATGGAGGACGGAATAAGGTAAGCTGCTTTGGGGGGAAAGACAAGTTATAAATGAAGTAAATAAAAATAGACAAAACCACTTGAACACGTAGAACTAAAATAAAGAAGATCAGCAACGTTATTAAAGAATAAAAATGAACTGAAAATAAATATGAACATGTCAGTATACTTCCTTACAATTTGAGAGCCTCGTGAAAACCATCTTATATTCTAATAGCAAAGTCTGCCAAATTTTGACTGGAGCTGTGAAGAGGCAAGAGGGATCTTTCTACAAACCCGAAAAGTGCCCCAGGTTTTGCAGAAAAAATATGAAATCCAAAAAAAAAAATAACAACATTGGGGTGTTTAAAAAAGCCAAAAATGATAAAAGGAGCATCTGGGGCTTTAAGCAAAGGACCCCCTCAGTAGCTGTTGTTAGGCTACCACAGTGTTCCAAAACTTGGTTCTGTCTGTAAAAACAAGGGGGAGGGCACAGAGCCCTTTCCAGGCCTATTTTGGCCTTTGAGGGAGGACCCCTTGGGGCCAGGCCTGACCAGGGTTGCCAGCTCCAGGGTGGGAAATTCCTGGGGATTTTGCGGTGGAGTCAGCTGGATACAGTGTGGGTTTTTTTCCATCTAGGTCTTAAAGATAATAGGCTGTTCAACCAGAAAAAGACAGCAATATAACAAAAAAGTTATTGCTGTTCAATATTCATTAAAAACAAATGGCATTTAATTGCAGCAGCTATATATTTACACACATGTAATGTTATATTAAAATCCAGGTCTGCTAACGGAGTCATTAAATGATCTTTAAAACAGCGAACTGGCTTCTTTTTCAGATGAGGATCCAGAAATTTTCTTCTCAGATCCGAATAAATTATACACACACAAAAAGAAATGTTCAGTGGTTTCTGCCAAAGACCTGTCACAGATACAGTTTGGTTAGTAGCCACCTTGTGGTGAAATAATGGCACAGTCTTCAAGGATATAATGACAGAACAAAGTTTGGATCCAGTGGCACCTTTAAGACCAACAAAGTTTTATTCAAATTATAAGCTTGAGGAGATTTCATTTCATTGTGTCTGATGAAGTGCACTTGCACACAAAAGCTCATACTTTGGATAAAGCTTTGTTTGTCTTAAAGGAGCCACTGGACTCGAACTTTGTTCTGCTGCTTCAGACCAACATGGCTACCCACCTGGATCTCTGTTCAATAATGACATAGAGTCCACCCTCAGAAGCAGTTATTTTATCCAGGGGGATAAATCTCCACCATCTGGAATTCAGTTGTAATTCTGGGATCTCTCCAGGTCCCACCTCGAGATTGGCAATCCTAGGCCTGGGAGCAATCTCAGGGTTACTTGATACCACCTGACTTCCATAACTTCTGTTACTCAACTAGGCATGGTTCTTGCTACTCTTCAACAGCAGCCACCTTATGAAAGCCAGCATGGTGTATCAGTTAGAGCTTCAGAGTTGGGTCTGGGAAACCCAGGTTTGAATTCCTGTCTTGCAGTGGAAGCTCACTGGGTGATTTTGGACCGGTTACATACTTTCAGCCTAATCTACTTCACAGGGCTGTTGTGTGGGTAAAAAGGAGGAAAAGAGAATAATGTATGCTGTTTTGGTTCCCACTGTGGAGAAAGACAGGGTATAAATGAAGTAAATAAGTAATAAATATAGCTGACGATGGGAGGCAGAAAAAAGGTAGGCTGGCAAGAATGAAGCAGTGAAAGAGGAGAGGATATGGAGGTTGCCAGAAAGGTGGAAAGAGGAAATAGAGTAAGAAGAGGGGTAGAGGGGAAAGTGAGGTGCCACTCCACATCCTTGGAGGTGCCCTGCTATGCCAGTGGGTCTTGCCCAGTGGCCAGTACCACAAAACTGTGTCACAGTTTTCATGGGTAGAGGCTGCCAGGGGAGGAGAGGGTAGTTTCAGACCGAGGGGCAGATGAAGGCAGGCTGGCTGTTGGATGGGAAGGAGATAGGTTTGCGAACTCCAGGTTAGGAAATTCTTAGATATTTGGGGGCTTGAGACAGGGGATGGTGGGGTTTGAGGAGGAGAGGGACCTCAGATGGATATTGTTGTGTTTGTTTAGAATATGAAGCAGTAATAGCTTGAAAAGGGCTCTGGTATCCTAAAGCTCCAATTCCTATTGGCTGATTAATAAAGACTCCCATTGGTCCTGAAGCCAATCTAGATACCCAATCACTGAGCCCTGCTTGGGTCTAATAGTATTGCTTGTATATAATTACATTGTTGAAAGTTATGTGTTGGAACAGTATAAATGAAAGTGCTGCTCTCATAGAGCTGTCTTTTGAGCTGAACAATGTCACTGAATAAAAGCCTGTTTGTTTTGATTCATCGCCTCCTGCTCAATACTTAAAAGATATAATGCCATAGAGTCTACCCTCCAAGCAGCCATTTCCTCCAGGGGAACTAGTGTTGCCAGCCTCCAGGTGGGGGCTGGCGATCACCTGGAATTACAACTGCTCTCCAGATGAGAGATCAGTTCCTTTGGAGAAAATGGCTGCTCTATGGCATTATTTCCTGCTGAGGTCACTTCACTCCCCAAACCTTGCACTTCCAATGCTCCACCCCCAAATCTCCAAGAATTTCCCAACCCAGAGCTGGCAACCCTAAGGAGGAACTGATTTCTGTAGTTGAAAGATCTATTATGATTCCAGGAGATCTCCAGGCCCCACCTGGAGGCTATGAGTGCTTTCAGGAAAGTGAAAGAGGAATACAAAAATTTGCACAGGTCAAAGAACAAATTAAAAAAGAAGAAGATACTATAAAAGAAGTTTCAGACCTGGAGCAAAATAGAATAAAGATTAAAAATCTTCAACACCAATTAAATTGCCTCGTATCACAGGAAATAGCAAACAAAATTATGTATGCAAAACAAAACTATTTTGAAAATGCAAACAAAATGACAAAATGGTTAGCTTATAAACAGAGAAAAGAATCAGGAAAAAACCATATTAGGGCATTGCGAGCCGAGAATGGAGAAGAAAAGAGTGGCTCAAAAGAATTACAGAAGATTATTGAGAATTTTTATAGATTACAATAAAAACACAATAGAAACACAATAAAAATAGAAACACAATAAAAAACAATTTACTAAAGAACAAAGACAAATTTTAAATGAACCAATTACGTTGGCCGAAATAATAGAAGCAATAAGAAATCAGAAGAAGAAAAAGACCCCGGGACCTGATGGATTACCAGCAGAATTTCATCAAATATTTGAAGATCAAGTGGTCTTCCCATTTAAGCATGTTATTCAGAATATTAACAAGAAAGGAATTCCAGATTCGTGGAATCAAGCCTTAATAACATTAATTCCTAAACCTGACTCAGATGAGAAGGAGGTATGAAATTATAGGCCAATCTCACTTTTGAATGTGGATTATAAAATCTTTGCATCTATTTTAGCTAAAAAATTGAAATTTGTTTTAGCTCAGACGATCCACCAAGATCAATCAGGTTTTTTACCTAAAAGACAAATGCGAAACAATGTCAGAATTATTTTAAACATGTTAGAATATTTTGAAGACGACCCAGAAAAACAATTGGCATTATTATTTTTAGATACAGAGAAAGCCTTTGATAATCTTGTTTGGAATTTCACACCAGAACAGCTCTCAGGTTGGCAATGGTTAAAGCAATCTATACAAAACAACAGGCTAAAATTATTATTAACTGAGATCTTTCACAAGACATTAAAATTCAAAAAGGAACTAGACAAGACCTCTTTCACCATTATTATTTATTTTTGCCTTGGAAACACTGAATGATTTGGTAAAAGAAAATTCTCAGATTCAAAGAATCAAAGTTAAAGGAGAAGAATATAAAGTGCAAGCTTTTGCTGCCAATTTGGTATTTATTATAGAAGAACCGCAAACGTGCTTGATATACCTGTTAGACACACTGAAAAGCTATAGTCAACTTGCAGGCTTAAAAATTAACTTCAAGATAACTGAACTCCTGGTTAAAAATTGTACAGAAAAGCAGACTCAACATCTTCAGAAGATCTCTGGTATGGAAATACATAAACAAATCAAATACTTAGGAATTATGTTAACAAATAGGTGCAGTTCTTTGTTAAAAGACAATTATGTGAAACTTTTATCAGTTATTAAAAAAGACCTGGAGAACTGGAAACCACTACAAGTATCCTTTATAGGAAGAACAGTGATTGTAAAAATGAATTTATTGCCAAGATTTCTTTTTTTATTTCAAACAATTCCTATTTTAAAGAACCAAGAATATCTTAATGAAATTGAAAAACTTACATGACAATTTATTTGGCAAGGTAAGCGACCAAGAATTAAAATGAAAGTATTGCAAGATGCAAAAGAAAGAGGAGGCTTTGATGTACCAAACTGGCACCTTTATTACAAGGCAGCAGCTTTGACATGGACTAAAGAATGGGCCACCTTAGAAAATTCAAGATTACTAAAACTAGAGAGACATGATCTGAAGCTGGGCTGGCACACCTTCATATGGTACAAGAAGAGTGGGGCTCATAAATATTTTAAACAACACATGTTAAGGGCATCTCTTCTAAAAGTATGGGAAGAGACCAAGGCCGAGGACAGACTGGCAATGTAAAGCGGGGCAGCCCCGCGTCGGAAGTGGAAGAAGGGAGCCCGTTCAGACATGCGCATCTGTCCGTCGGCTCCGTTTCACACTTACCCATCTCCCAGTCGCTTTCCATCCGCTTTAACAGGACACCGGGAGAAACCGGTGTTCAGGGGCCATCCTCCACATGCCTCCCGCTTCCAAACAGTGTGAACCGGAAGAAGCGGGAGGCATCCGGAGGCGGCAGTGTGAACGCGCCGGCACTAAGTTATGCGCATGTGCGCATGTACGAAACACAGATGAAAGAAAGCATTGTCCCCATCTCTTGCCGTTTCACATATGCGCGACCAGCACAACAGAGCCGCGTGAGCCACAGAGCCGGCTCCGCGGCAGTCTGAACGCTCCGTATCGGCACCGCTGCGCACTGCTCTGGCCAGTATGAATGGCCAGCCCCGTGGAGTTTTTCCCCCGCACCAGTTCCCTCCGCATTCCTGCCGCTTTACATTGCCAGTCTGTCCTCGGCTCAAGAATACATTTTATATAAAAATTCCTAAATGGATTTCACCTTTGGAAGCATTTACTAAAGAACAACTTTGGAGATATGAAGAACTTTTACAAAAAGATAATTCTTTGAAATCGCAAGATACACTACAAGGACAAGGCATTAATTTAAACTGGTGGGAAAGAGTACAACTTGACTCCAGATATGCAAAAGACAAACTAACTGATTTTGCTGAGAAATCAATTGGGCTAGGTAAAATATTGTTGGCAAATGATGTTAAATATATAAAAGCATTTTATACACTACTACTAGAAATGAGAATGCAGGATGAAATAGTAAAAAAGGCTATGATAAAATAGGCACAAAATATAGGATGTAATATTCAACTAGATCAATGGTTGAAAGTATGGAAAACAAATATAAAATTTACAAAATGTGTGGCGTTTAAAGAGAATATTTATAAAATGTTTTATAGATGGTATATGACACCCGAGAACTTAGCAAAGTGGTATCCAAATATGTCGAATGAATGTTGGAAGTGTAAACAAACTGTTGGTTCTTTTTTTCGTATGTGATGGACGTGTAAATGTGTAAAAAAAAATTTGGACCTGGATTCATGAAATATTGCAAAATATGTTGCATTTGACTATATCATTTGTGCCAGAATTTTTTTTGTTGAATATGATTCCAGAAGCTTTTAACAAACTAGATAAATATCTGATTATTCATGTAATAACTGCTGCCAGAATTCTTTATGCAAAGCACTGGAAAGGAGAAGTTGTTCCTTCTAAGAAGGAAATAATCTATAAACTATTGGAGACTGCAGAAGTGGACAATTTAACATTGAAATTAGCAGATAAAAGAGATGAAATTTCTGAAAATAACTGGTTCAGGCTTTATAAATGGTTAGAAGAATATCTTAGAAAATGAACTAATTTTAACTGTATGCACCTATAAAACTGTGATAAACTAATTTGGTGAATTAGAAATTGAGCCTAACAGAAATGTTAATACAGATATATGTAGTATGTTTTTATCTTTGTATGTTTTTTCTTGTTTTTCTTTTTTCTTTTCCTTTATAAAAACTCAATAAAAATTTATTACAAAAAAAAGGAAAGTGAAAGAGGAAATAGTGGAGTGGGTGGGAAAGGAGATACCTCCCACAAATCCTTGTGGGTTCCCACATTGGATTAATTGGCCAGCAACAAGGAAGCTGAATAATTACACTGTACAAAGTTACCCAGACAAGCTATACGTGGATCCTTTTATATACAGAAAAGATTCAAAGACACTAATCCTTGAGAGGTGTCTTTCCGATTCCCCAGTAAATGAACAGCCCCAAAAGAAAATATAAAACAAGCACCACACTGTACCTATAGACGCACCGGTGTCATGGATATGTGCCAATTTGGTGACCTTTGGCTGCAGTTTTTAATTTCTGACGGTGTTTGGCTTATGGGGAGCACAGTGACTTTTAAGAAATTTTATTTTCATTCTTATATGGAGCCGGTTTTGACTATGATTAATCTCATAACAAGTCAAGTCTAGCAGTATCTGGTTGTTATGGAATGCTGTAGAAGGACAGAGATGTTAAGTCTAAGACAGCACATGATCTCATGGACTTTTGGAAGGATAATGGCAGTTCCTTGAAACCGGTTGTCATGACTCAGGTGGGGTGTCCTCGGATGCCGCCACCACTCTGGATACCACCCAGAGTACCCTCCCAAACCTTCAGACCTCCCTTGTTTGGCTGAATAAAAGAGCATGAGGACCAGGCAGGGTGAACAACAAAAGGTTTATTGTATAGGAGGTCAGCCCAAAATGGGAAGGCAAACAAGGTGCAAGGATAATAACAGTAAGTGGGTGAAAAGAAAAGGAATCAAATGCCCTAACTAACACAACTAGGCTCACATTCCCTAACTCTCTGTCTTCGTTAGGCCTGAGTTTACTCACCCTTTCCTCAGGGCGAGGGCCTCTTTCCTACAGCAGCCTTTCCACAGGCCCTGCTCCCTGGAAAAAGAATAGGGTTGCCAGCCTCCAGGTGGGGCCTGGGGATCTCCCGCTTTTTCAACTGATCTCCAGCTGACAGAGAGCAGCTCCCCTGGAGAAAATGGCTGCTTTGAATGGGGGTCTCTATGGCATTGTACCATGCTGAGGCTCCTCCGCCCTCCTCTGGCTCCACCCCCAAAGTCTCCAGGTATTTTCCAATCCAGACTTGGCAACCCTAAAAAAGAATCACTCCCAACCAGTCTCAGCTCTTTTGTTGCAATACTCTCTTCCCTCCTATTGGCCCGTTTTGGCACCAAAACACATGCAGGGATCCCTGGAAGTTGTAGGCCCAGCACTTTCTACTGCAAGCCAGGCTCCTCCAGCCTACCAGGCCCGGCTGCCACAGGCTGGGTCATGACACCAGTCTTTTCCACATTAGAACAAACCTTCTGTTATGTCCTGGACGCAACCAGGCTGCAATTCTCTTTGGGTACACTTGTATGATTCTTTGATGTGACCAAACATGTAATGGCCTGGAAAAGTATGCGCATGAGGTAAAAGACCAATAGCACCCAGGCTCCTAAAGATCCACCTATCAGGGGCTTAGCATATTCAAATGAACCAATGTAATCTCTGGTGGAAAGATTAACCTATCCCGCAGCGTGGGTGTGGACGGGGGTGAGGCTTTACTGTGCATATAAGCTGACCCCCGGGCCACCTCAGGCATGCTTGTTCCTGACCTACAATAATCTTGATCATGCTGAAACTAGGGTTGCCAAGTCTCTTCACCTTACCGGCGGGGGGGAGTCCTCTGCTGGCCGGGAGCTTCCCCGGTGCGTGTGCTTTGTGCACGCACCGGGCGACGTCACCAGAAGTGACATCAGCACATCGGGGGCGTTGCCAGGGCGACGCTCTGGCAATCGCCCAAAAACTCTATGGTATCATAGGGTTTTGGGGCGATTGCCAGAGCATCGCCCTGGCAACGCCCCCGACGTGATGGCGTCACTTCCGGTGACGTCGCCCGGCACAGGGGAAGTCGTCCAGGCTGGACGACTTCGGGGGTGGGGTTTCCCCCACCGGCCGAATGCTGGCCGGTGGATCAGGAACCCCTGTAGCGGGGGATTCCCCGCCCCCCGGGCTGACTTGGCAGCCCTAGCTGAAACTCACTCCACCAGCCTCCAGACTCCAGTACTTTTTACCTTCTATCAGGAATGGAACCCCTTTTTGCTGCAGGGTGTAAGCAGGAATAGGTCAGATGTGTAAGTCTCTTCAAGAGGGTTCTTAGGTCTGGAAATGGTGCTCCCTCAGAAGGGTAGTATGTAACATGCGACACCCAGTGCCGCTTTCCCTTTCCCCCCTAAGCCCTCTTCGTTCCTACTATCAAAGTTTCTTCCACACCCTACTCTCAGGCAACAATGATTTTTCTTTAACTATTAGTTTTTTAAAAATGGGAAATGTGCATGGTAAACATAATAAACCTAGCTTTCCCCAAACCCAGAATTAATCATATACTTCTTAATAAGAAGTCTGGGAGAGAGGAGACACGCTACCCCCTCGGTGTTATTAAGCACGTCGAGACATTCCTAAATTAGCAAGATCACCCATTGCTATTGCTGGTCTCATAATCTTGTTCTATCCATCTTCAGCATTATGGTAATAGCTGCTGCTGCTGCTGCATGATTATAGTCCCTATGATTTGTGCATATCTATTAGCAAGTCAATTTCTCCCAAAATAAATATTCTTGAATCTTTTTTCCATAAACTGATTTGAGAATTACAAACACACTCATTTGACTGCTTTTTTCCCAGAAGTAATAATCTTGTTTACAAATCGAAGCATTTTCCCCCCACCTACCAGAACTCTTTAAAAGTAACATTTTTCTTCCTTAAGTAAGAACAAGTTTTGCTCTTTATGCAGACTAGCTTACCAGGGCCTGCTCATGTGAGGGCAGACTTTGACAGGAGAAGGACATTCAGCCGGACATTCAACGTGCAGCTTTTCACATCCTGCTCTTCAAAGCCAGGTAAAGCCTTTTTCACTGACTCTTTTGTTCATGCCATGAAGGTATTGAAAGTAAGTGAAGTTTGGAATGTGGAGTAAACTTGAGAACATTCATCAGATTTGATCCCACCCACCCCTTTGTCATGAGGGGGAGGTGCTTGCAGACAACAGCCCGGAACACTAAGGGGGCCAACAGAGCCAGACAAGTCATGTGATTTGCTTTCATATAAAATATGGGTTTGGTCAGTGGTATAAAGAAGGGCCCAGAGGAAATCTTTGGCCTCTGCCACATGGGGATTTTCTTCCCCACGTACAATGTAGAAACCCCAATTTAAATGGGAGTATCCACCTGACCGATGGAAAATGTAGGTTTTTCAGGCCTTGGGGGATGCCAGCATGATTACCATTGTATCTGTACCTTTGCTCAGACATGGTTGGGGTGAGAGAATGGGGGCAAGCGGTGTAGGACCAGAGCATGTGGACATCATTCCCACTTTTGTGCCTCTGTGCAGGGCTTTGCTTGGAGCCTGTGGCCATTCTCAGTCAAATGTCTATAGTTTTTATACTTGTTATTTTCCTGAATATTTATACAACATCACCCCCTAAGAAATGCAGTAACTTCTATGGCTGAAATATCCTTTGTCATTAAGGTTTGCCAAAGACTCGGGGGAAATTGCCAGAAACAGTACTCAAACCGTAGAAGTTCCTTCCCAAACAGGCCTTGTTAATGTTGCTGCTGTTGACTGAATATGAGAATATAGCAGCAATGCACATTTTCTAATTCTATGTAACAAGCAAAGCATTGATCACAACTTACTTTGCTAAGCCATGCCTTGGAAAATCACTTTTGCTTGAATTACTTTTATCGTTTAAATTGTTTCAATAAATATTGTGATCCGTTATTAGTGGGAACAACATATTTACCAGAAATAAGTCATATCGTACAACTTCACTCAACTAATGCTGGTGCATTTTGCCAGTGCAAGGCCCTTCTTCTCCCTTGTTGCATAAGATGTGCCACTTACTCTGCTCAACAGCCCATCAGGGAGTGCTTAGCTTGGACCAGTGGCTCACTTATCACCTCTTCCCACACTGCCACTAGCAGAGGCACTAGTAACGCTTAGAGTGAATGTTTGTCCTCACAGAAAATCTGTTTCTGTTCAACCCTTCATTGAAGTCTTAATTATTTTTATTTATTATTTTACAAAATGCATATTCCACCTTTCTGCCCCCAAGGCAGCTAACCAATTAAAACACACATACAAGGCGTACAAGGATTGGGAACTTCCTCTGGGGGTTATTCACTTGGAACTTCTGTGGTGTTTTACTATGTAAATATTTTGTGCATGTGTTCTGTTTCTTTGTTTCAGTGTGGGGTTTTATATGTGTATTGCTGTGGGTTAAAATGTAGTCCTCTAGAGTAAGAATGAGGGGGGGTGGATGAATGACTGAAGTGTGTTATGATTGGATGGTAACTGTACCCTAGGGGCAGAGTTGACTGGTTTGTTCAGAGAGGGTGTGGGTGGGTATGTGAGAGAGAGAAAGAGGGGAGAGGGGAGTGGGTGTGAGAGAAATCTGTGTTCTTTGTAGAAGTAATTCATTTAAGTGGCAAGCTAGAAAATTAAGTGGCAGGTGAGAAAATAAGCCTTTTTTTCTCTGTTCGAAAAAAAGAAAGAAAGAAAGAGAACTGTATCTATTTACAGAAAGAAAGAGAACTGTACCTATTTGAAACCATTACGCTTATGTACCTAACTGAAACCATTATGCTGTTATACTCCTAAATAAACTCTTATGTTTAACAGGAAACAACTGATTAATTTAGAGTAAAGGACCCCCTTTTACCTCAGAGCCACCCCCACACCTTGACCCTTTTGTCATTCGACCAAATATAACTAAGCAATCCTGTCCTTTGAGTCCAACTTAGACTTCTAAGGTGAAAGCCTTTGGTGGCAGCAAAAATAAGTAGGAAATGCTATGGAAGGCAAAGAGGCAGCATACTTTACCACAGAACACTAGAGAGAGGCATCTTTACACATCTTACATTTAAGGGATCTCAGAAAAGAGCAAGGATTGGGCAGTGGGTGAAATGGGCAGTGGGTGAAATGGAATATATGGAAGAGTAAGTTGGCATCTGATATCTCTCCCCAGATGCCTTTAGCAACCTCCTTTGCTTTTAAGCCTTATTATGAATCCTCAGTAGAACTTCCTTCAACAACACTGTCAGATTTGGTAAGCACACGATCTTTCTTCCCCCTTCATCTAAAAGTAATCTAAATAAGAAATTTTCAGAGCAGAACTTGAAGCGGTTCTAACGCTTCCAATTGAAACATACTCTTCTGAAAGAATTAATTTGATCACAGACTAGGGTGAGAGACAACTTCCTTTGAACGATTTTTTTTATCCCAAAAGCAAAGAACCAATCAGAGGCATCCTATTTCTGTAACACAGCAAATACTGATGACTGGCGACATGCCATATGGCATGCCACAGATCAGGGTACAATAATATCACCAAAGACTCTGAAGCCATCTTGTCAGAGTATCCATTGATTGTAAAACGTGCAAACATAAGGGCCTATTTTAAACTTCTAGGAAGCACCTTAGACCCCACTGCCTACAATATATATTGAACAACTCTTGTTGGTAGATGCAACATCCTGCCTCTGACTGCTTGTAGCAGTTATCATTACCAGCCAGTCCTACAGGCAGGGAGCACACAGACTTGGAATCCACGTAAGAAGAGCGCCACCACTAGTCCAGCCATGCTCAGGCAATGCCTCCCTTTTTCAAGCGGAGAAGACTTTCCAGCTGATTTTCTTTGCTCTGAGACAGCAGTATAATATATACAAAATAGACATAAAGTTTCATTTCTTCTACTGCTGACAAGTTAAACCTTGATTCGAATTTGACTGGCCACTGGAGAACAAAAAATGTTGCTTGGGGAATCAGAACTAGCCTATAGCTCATCACTTGCCCATCTCTGATTTAACTTGTTGAGTGTATAAAAGAAAAACAGAAATTTTAAAATAGCATATTTAGTTTTTAAAATACCAATAGATTAATAGATTATAGAGAGCCAGTTTGGTATGAGAGCCAGTTTGGAGTAGTGGTTAAGTGCGCGGACTCTTATCTGGGAGAACTGGGTTTGATTCCCCACACCTCCACTTGCAGCTGCTGGATGACCCTGGGCAAGCCATAGTTCTGTCAGAGTACTTCTCGAAAGAGCTCTCTCAGCCCCACCTACCTCCAAGGGTGTCTCTTGTGGGGAGGGGAAGGGAAAGGAGTTTGTAAGCCACTCTGAGTAAAGGGTGGGGTATAAATCCTATTATTATTGTTGTTGTTGTTGTTGCTGTTGTTGTTGTTATTATTGTTATTGTTGTTATTGTTGTTGTTGTTGTTGTTGTTAAGATTTTCTACCAAAACCCCAATTTTTTTTTTCTGTCTCAAGGTATCCCAGAAATAAGGGCATATCCAAAAAGGCATGGGAGGAGAGGGTAGTTACTGTTGATATCAAGGAAATTGTGTGAAGGTAATTAATGTTTTTAAGTTACTGCAATATTCCTGAGAGAGTCTATCCTTCTGAGTTCATCAACTCCTATTATCTACTAAAATAGCCAAAGGGACCAAAGTTCAAGAGAATCAATGACGACTGTGAGCTCCACAGCATGCAATAAACCATTCCTGAGTGCTACTGTTTATTGGAATTTAGAAGGTCATCCTCAGAATTGCTCAAGGCTTAAGCACTTAAGTAGAGGCAATCCCTTTGATGGCACTCCCTGGAATATTTCAGAACTGTGTCAGCCTGTACCACTTGTATGACAATACGGTGGTTTGCTTGTTTTAGAAACCCCACCCATACTTAATAGTTTTGTTCAGTTTCATTTTTGAATATTGTATGGAATAAACCCCTGCTCCTCACTAGGTGCTCAGGATACTGTTATCCTGCTGGTTCTAGAAAGCAGGAGAAGTCCAAATCCATTGGGTCAAGGTAGGGTGACGTACTATGGGCTAACATTTAGCCATGCCAGTGTTCTTTGGAAGAGCACAGCTTTCTTGGAAGTGGGAAGAATTTCCACACCTTTATGGAAGACTCACTATTTTGCCATCCCTGGCTACAACCACATTCCATACCACTCTGAAGTTCCCCAAGCCTTCTAGAACAACTACATGGAGGTCCCCCTCCATTGTTACATCCGTTATGAAGGTAAAGCAACATCTGACTGTGGAAAGAGCCTACATACTTTAATTTCCCCTGATAATATAACAGATGACAGACTCAGATTTTTGTAGTTTAACAAGATATGGGCACTCCCAGACAAAAAAACATCTGATGATTAGGACATGTTCAGAGGGACAAATCCAGACAAGCTATCATCCCCAAGTTTTCTGTAAGACCACCAAGTGACATAATTAATGATGGCCTGTACCCCGTAAGTAATAGTTAAAACTAAAACCTGTAGTTTTATTTATTTATTTATAATTAAATTGGTCGGTTCCTATAGACAAGGAGGGATGCTTGAACATCCATTGGATCAACTCATTCCCTACTTGCTGGCTGTGTTCAGGGACCCAACCCAACCCATCATCAACAAAAAGTTCTGGCACTCACTGGGGGCCCAGCCCTGTTTGTTGGGCCACCCCACTCTTCCAAAGACCTGCTGTCATTGCTCAGCAGCTGCCCCCATGCCCCCCTTCCCCACAGT
Source organism: Lepidodactylus listeri (assembly GCA_029233225.1). NCBI lineage: Eukaryota > Metazoa > Chordata > Lepidosauria > Squamata > Gekkonidae > Lepidodactylus > Lepidodactylus listeri. Next base: position 50,252,621 of record JARCFY010000001.1, on the reverse strand, counting down.
CCCACTTGGCAGCTTCCTTTCACGTGTCCTCCTCCCCCTCAAACTCACAGTCGCTACTTGACATCTCCCCCACACACACCTCTCTTGCCCCACAAACCCGCTACTACTGCTTGGCAGCCCCCCGCACCTCTCCACCTCCTTGGATCACTATTTGGTAGCTGCTTCAGTGAGTTGGAGAAATATGAGGCTTGGTCCATGGACAGTCACAGCAGTTAGGGACAGTCACAGTGCTCTCAGCAGCTGAACTTGCCCACCACAAGGTTTACAATGCCCTTGCAGACTACTCAAACATTTCCAGTTTCTTTCAGCTAGCAAATGGTTAAAAAAAATCTACAACAGAACCAAAAAGAATTACAACAGTCTAATTCGCTGGAGATCACAAGTAAGTTTGGTTAATGCCAAGGGGGAAACAAAATCCATGCACCAACGTTTTTCGGTAAGAGAGACACCACAGCTCAGTGGTACAGCACATATTTCCCACACGTAAAATTCAGGCTTCAGTTTCCAGCTGGCTGAGTTAAATGATCTCAGATTGTAGGGCAGGTAAAGAACTGCTACAACCAGTGGCATATCTCAAGGGACAGATTCCCCAAGTACAGCCCCCAGAGGGGTGCTCAGCTGAGCCAGTGATGCACAAGTAACTCATACCTGCATCACACACGGTTCAGTGACTGTATGATCGACACCTCAGGCACGGAAATGGAATATTTGCTGTGTGGTGACTCAGCTTAACCCTAAAGCATCATGTGCCAAAAAACCCTAGTTGAATCAGTGCAGGAAGAGCAGCAGAGAGAAAAACAGTGAAAGGGTGTTGGCCTGAAGTCATCCGGCTTTTGGTTGAGGGCACCAACAATTTCCTTATTGACTGGCACCCTTCCTCTCTTCCTCCCCACCTGTGTTCTGAGTTCCCTTCCCCCTTGCCCAGAAAATTGGCCGGTAGTCCAGAACTGGGATAAAAAACATTGTATGGTGCCATCTTGGATCTTTTATTCTGAATTTGAATTGTTATTAAGTTGTATACTGAATTTTAATGTTTTGTATATTTTTATGGCATTATGCCCCTTTGTATATTGCCCAAAGCCAGGCATAAGCTGGGATAGGGCAATTAATAAATCAAATAAATAAATGATACCCTGTGCTGCCACATCCCCAGCCTCCCTCTGTTTCTGCACGCCACCACCCTAGTGGCCTGTCCCTGGCTGCAAACAAGGAAGATGGAAGACATTTTCTTCGTATTGCTACTGCAACTCAACAGGAGCTTCACTTTTTTTTCCTTCTGGGCTACCAGGCAGTCGCAGTACCTTCCTGCAGGCAGGCCCAGTCAGGTCTCCTCTGGAGTAGTGCCATCAGGTCAAGAGAACAAGACCTGGAGGGCATCGACAGGAGCCCAAGCTGGAACACAGCCTTGGGCCCACTGGACCGGTTGATTAAGCCAAGCAGCCTTCCCAAGCCTCAGCCGGAATAGGCTAGGAGGGAATCAGGATCAGCTGCACTGCTGGCAGGTGCTGAGCTCCTACAGCTGTGCTGTGCTTTGGCCAGGAGCCTGTGAGGAAGTACTATCCTCAGCGCTCTGCTCTAAACCTACAGGGAGGTTATGCACAGCCGGCCAGGCACTTCACCTCCGTTGTGCCGCTTTGACCCAGCCCTTCCCCCGCTGAGTAGGAGAAGGTCCTGAGAGGCTGCAGGCCCAAGTTCAAACCCTGCCTGGCAGTGGCCCGGCAGCAGATTCAGAGGCCAGTGGTAGGGTTGCCAGGTCATATCTGGCTGCTGGCAGGGGAACTCCCTATCCTAGCAACACTATAGGTTTTGGGCAAAACTCTACGGTTTTTTGGACCTCAAAACCATAGAGTTTTGCCCAGAACGTGGAGCATCGCTCCCAACGTCAGAAACACAGTGATGTCACTCCCGGCACCAGGAGGGGGCTTCTCAAGGTTGGGTCTTCCCCCATCAGCCACCAGGGAAATGGCAACCCTAGCTACTGCCAAGGCTCCCTTTGCAGAGTCTGATAGTAGGCTTCTGGTGTCGCTAACACATCCACAGCAGATGCTGGTATGGTTAACCTTATCAGTGTTACACATGTCAGGGCAATAACAAGCAGAGGTGCCTCTCTGCCCAAACAGACCAGACACATGTATTTTGGGCACTTGGGTCATGACATAGCTTCTGTGCTGCCTGTGTAGGCTGCTGAACAAAAGCGAGTGGCTTCGAACAGCTCCTTCACTCACACCGCACCAAAGACCTCATCATAACCTTCACGGATTGTTCAGGGAGAAGACTGGCTCCTTCCTCTTCTCATAACTAGGATGGGAAAAAGTTTTACACTCTGAAAGGATTCACTGATGGATAGTCTATTCATGAAAGTACAGGCACCACCACATGGACGTTTCTGCTTTCACAAGATGTGTAAGTTTATAATACTCATGTGCGTTTGGTGTGCTGAGCTGGCAGTGTGCCAGTTCCGGAATCCACAACAACAATTCCATGATGGTTTCACCTGATTAGTATGTTAGCCTTGTGCTCTTACGGAAGACGGCTTTCCAGACTGGTTGGCCATACGGAAACTTTTGTAAAATGCATATAACACCATGTGTGGTCCCTAAAATAATAACGTATAACTTTATATAAAGAAGCTGGGATCCTCCTGAGGCAAGCGACCTGCTATTTCAGGCTCTCCAGTCACTAAAGAAAAATTAATATAATATCCATGCAAACATTTACAATCAAAATGCAGATCAACAGCCAATTAATAAAAAACACAACCCCCTCCTTTTCACTCTAGAAATCACTCTAGAAGGATTTTCACCCCCTCCAATCACTCTAGAAGGATTGCACCTTTCCCCCTATTTTTATTATATTTATTTATGATGCTCAAGGCAGCTTACAAACATAGATAAAACACAGAATAAAGTACAGTAAGAACATCAAACAAAAACTTAAAATCACTACTCAAGACTGCTCCTACTAAACTTAGCCAAATGCAGTCCTAAGCCAAACCATCTTCGTAAGAATTAAGGTGGTCACACAATCTATTGATTTGCCACTTCTTGACTTCCTCAGAAAGCTACGAAAGGTTCCACTCTGTCTTGCTGGTGTGGCTTCGCGTTCTGAATTCAGTCAGCCATCACTGGAAGCTAGGGCATGGATACTTGCATTTAATCTGCGTCTAAAGTTACTTTTTTGTGTTAATGGCTAGCTAGCTTTATTGAAGGAGGATTCTTATAAATCACCATGGTTTAGGATCATGGACAAGAAATTATTGGCCATTGATTTAACCACAGAATTTACCAGGGAATTGGGGCTCGCTGAATCAGTAATCTTAATTTTAAAATGGATTAGGCAGGTAGATCATAATAGTTCTATTTTTTGTGCTTGACAAGTTTGTTCTTTACAGTTTTTTGGAATACTTCCCCCTCATTCTCTTCCCTCCAATGCTTACCATCGGACCTCCCCTGATCTTCTCCAGGCTTTTACTCTTGCTAGAATGAATGCCCATCCCACAATGCTTATGAGAGGCCGCTTTTTGCATCTTCCCTACCCTGATAGAATTTGCTCTTGCTCCCTTTGTAAAATATATACAATTTATCATATTCTATTGGAATGTCCTCTGTATTCTAATCTAAAATGCCAGTTTATTCTACCGTGGCTGGTGAATATCGATGATTTTAATCCGAGTAGGGTAGCTCCCTTCCTACTCTCAGATCAAAATCCTAATATAATCTTGGAAATTGCAAAAAAAAAATCTTTTTGTCTTTTTGGGAAATAGAGATTACAGATGAAATTTCAGATTGCTATACTGCTCAAGGCATTGAGCCATAGAGCTTTTATTGTACAAAGGAAAGGGAAACCATCTTCAACTGCCTCCTAAAGACTGAAAGTGCTGGGGCCAAACACACTTCCATGGGGAGGCTGTTCCATAATTGCGGGGCTGCCACTGAAAAGCCCTCTCTCATGTACCCACCAAATGAGCTCCTTTGATAGATGGGCAGTGGAAAGTATTGGAGTCGGGAGGCGAGTGGTAGTGATTTCATAGCAAAGCTCTTTATTGAGGGTCAGATGGAACATGAGAAACCCCAGGCTCAGAGCCCTCTTTTATGCCGGCTGGAGACAATGCCCTGACCTCGCCCACAAGTCTTGATAGCACCTTAAGTCCGTGGTTGCAGTTCATAGGTACCCCAGCGGGAGACCTAGGCTCGTAATTGGTGGTCGCTCAGGATCCAACTGGCTATTGTTCTACCTGGTCGAAGCTCAGGTAGATTCTGACCATGTGCGCTGCCCATGTGGCGGTCGCCATTAGAAGAGACCAGGCAACCGCGGTCTTAGTACACAACAGGCAGGAAGACAGTCCTTCAGACAAACCAGTCCAAAACCATGTAGGGCTTTAAAGCTTTAATTGGGGTTAGGAGTGGATCAGTAGCCATGTAATTGCTGTAATATCGGGGTTACATGCTCCCAATAGCTGGCCCCGACCAGCAGTCTAGCTACAGTGGTCTTTTATTTATTTATTTATTTATTTATTTATTTATTTATTTATTTATTTATTTATTGACTCTTTAATCCTCTAGTGGAGTCAGGGTTACACACGCAATGCAGATTGGTGGTTTGCAATGATAAATGATCAACACTCAGACATTATCGCACCAGCCCCGAACATGGAAAATATTTTGTTTAGACCAGGCCCAAATCTAATTTTTCCACATGGTAACACTCTGAGCAGACCACACTGAACTAGATGGACCAACGGTCTTACTCACTAAATGACAGCTTCATGTGTTGTTCCTGTGCTTTCAATAAAGCTTAGTTTGCACAAGTTTGATGACAGAAATAAATTTGAAAACTTTCAAATCCTTAAGCCTGAATATACCTTTCAAAACCTATATCAAAGTACCTCATTTTTAGGCATGTCATTTGGTGGAGAAATAATAAAAAGATTATGAATTTCTCGGGCTTTTCAAGTTTGGCATAAGCAGCTTTTAAATGAAAAAAAGTCAGATATATTCTAGTAACATTTGTGAAAAGGGAAGGTAAGAATGGGAGACACATTTAACAAGATGAAACATTTTTGTCAAAATACGCTGTTTCTAAAAAGCAAGAGTAGCTTTTTAGTCTGTTTGAAGGAAAACATTCTTAAAACATTTATGGCTGATTCCATTATTATTTCAAGGATGCTTTCAGATTATGACATCAGCCAATCACAATAAATCCAGAAACAGGAACAACTTTGCCGCCCCTTTAAATTGAGTCACGTGAACTTATGAAGGTGGCTTCTACTTAGCCTGCCCATTGGACCGGCTTACTCATAACTGTCTACTGAAAACTGTCAACAGGGTCTCCAGGGTCTTTCCCAACAGTTGCTTTGTATTTATTATTTATTGCAATATTGACACGTATATCCCATTATCATCCATATAGATCCAAGTCAGTTTACAAAAATTAAAACTATCAAAATAACCTCCTTGGATCGTGAGATGCTCAGGAGAAGGGTGGGTATATAAATATTCAAAATACATGCATCCGTATGCACAAGAGTCTTTTAATTAGAGATGCCAAAGATCAATCACTGGAATTTCTGGATGGAAAGCCTGTTCTACGTACCACCAAGCGATGGCCTCTCCCACTAGCTCCTTCCATAAGCATACCTAAGTTCAGCCACTTTAATTTCTTCCATAGAAATGCATGGGCAGAAAAAAAAACTAAAGTCAAGAACAGGAAGAAGAGTTTATTCTACTTTACTTTCTTCCACTTTACTTTCTTCCACAGAAATTAGAGGCACCTAGTACACTTGAGCAGTGGCTCAAGTGGTTAAGACGCTGAACTGCAGAACGGAAAGTCAGTAGTTCAGCAGTTTGAGACCCGAGTGCTGCATGACGGAGTGAGCTCCCATCTATGGCCCCAGCTCCTCCCAGCCTAGCAGTTCAAAAACAAGAAATTGCAAGTAGATAGATAGGTACTGCTTTGGTGGGAAGGTAACAGCATCCCATATGCCTCGGCGTCTGGTCATGCTGGCCACATGACCACGGAAACGTCTTTGGACAGCGCTGGCTCTTCGGCTTAGAAACGGAGATGAGTACCGCATCCCTAGAGTCGGATTCGACTGGCTTTCAAGCAAGAAAAACCTTTACCTTTACTAGTGTACCAGTATGTGTACAAAACTATCAGAATATCCATGTGCATTTATCAGTAATTTTAGGAACAAAGTAAGTCTTAAGATAATCATGCATGTAAGTACACCTTGCGACTTGGAAACTGATTGTTAAAGATACAGATCACGACGCGGCTATCAATGTGTCAAACTGGGTAAGGAAATCACTTATGTATTTTATAAACAGATGTTTATTCTAATGTCATTGGCTATTAAACCAGAAATTATGAAATTTCTAAAATTAAAATGCTATAGTGAGATCAGTTGGATAATGAGAAACTGATTGCCTCAATTATCACCTAGGGAATGAGTGTGTTGTACAGAAACCTATAATTGAGCCCATAGTACTCAAATAGAATTTTTAAAATAGTTTGTAGGCAGTACTCAGACGGGGGGGGGGGGGTGTTGTATGAAGAATACATCATGATGTAGCACCAGAACTGAGAGGGTGTGCAGCCACTGGTGTGATCTCTAGCAGAAAGGATTAGATTGGTAAGATAATTCTAATGGAGAACTTCTGCCCTACCTCATTAATTAATTGTATTTCATAAAGTCTTGTCAGTTATTTTAGAACGGGGTTGCCAATAAACCAATTCATAAAGATCAGGTTGATTTCCTGCCTGGCTGATTCACTGAGGATAAGACATGTAAAAAAAATCTAATTTAATACGGCAAGCAAACACATTAAGAATCCTATCTGTGGCAATTTCTGACAACACCCAGTGAACCTTTGGCAGGCTGCTTCACAAGAAAACCGACAGAAAATTTAATTTATAATAAGTTAATAGTGATTTTTCACCTTTTTTGATATACTGAAGTCTCTGGCCATTCCAAAGATATAGTTGTAACTCTGAATTATGTCCGGGATAAGTAGCTTCTAGACCTCATTCACAGAATAATTTCCTACATCTTGCAGTGCTGCCAGTCCAGAAATCTTTTAAACAGCAGAAGCTTCATGATTTCTTCTGCGATGCCCACATATAACTCCCACCTGTTATAGAAGTGGAATTCATACACACGAAGACACCTTATACTGAATCAGACCCTTGGTCCATCAAGGTCAGTGCTGTCTACTCAGACCAGCAGCAGCTCTCCAAGGTCTCAGGCAGAGGTCTTTCACATCACCTACTACCTGGTCCCTAACTGGAAATGCCAGGGGGTTAACCAGGGACCTTCTGCGTGCCAAGCAGATGCTCCACCACTGAACCATGGTTCCTCCCCTAAACCCTGAGTTTGTCGCAGGAGAAGGAGGGCAGGGCAGAGGAAGGTTAGTTGAGCTTTTGCCACTGTTTAGAGACAGTCAGTTTCACCACACCAGTTTCCCACGAGGAACAGCCTGCCAATCCGTGACAATAAATGGCAGTGTGGCTCTGTCCATTTGTGGAATTCTGGATCTTCAACCTGCATTTTACAGCTTTACTCAAAAACCACAAAGATGTTTTCATGTGGCTGATGTTCAATCTGAACATTCCATTGGCTCCTACTCACCATGTAAGGTGAGAGGATCCATAAACTTAATATGAATAAGGAGAAGATCAATAAGCATATGTAGATATCAATACAAAAATGTAATTGCCTGGATCCTTAGCAAAGCTATGGATCCAAGCATTTCAGTTTTCCTAATTTTGGCCAATTGCTGCTGATCTCATTCAGCTTCTCAGCAGCCTGTTTATCTAGACCCAGGGTGGCCAAACTGTGGCTCGGGAGCCACATGCGGCTCTTTCACACATATTGTGTGGCTCCCAGCAGGGTGACTGGGGAAGCAAAGGGGAGGCATGCCTCCCCAATCGGTCTTTTCATTCCCCAACCAGTGTCCCCCTCCCTGGGTAGGCTTGAGGTGCGGGGGGGGGGGGGGGGAGAGAAAGAAAGCAACTTTAAATGTGTTCTCAAACCCACTCACCCCAGCCTACAAGTAACATTGGATAAATATAATTATCAATATCTGTTTTTACCCCTTTTGTTTTTATTTTTGGCAGTCACATTTAACGTTAACAAAAAGCAAATTCGCATGTTTTCAATAAAATGTGTGTGTAATATTTGTTCACGTCTTGCGGCTCTCAAACATCTGACGTTTATTCTATGTGGCTGTTATGTTAAGCAAGTTTGGCCACCCCTGATCTAGACCATGTCACTCATCCATCATGGAATGAGGCAGCTGCTGAAGAGTGCCATGTTTGGAGCATGGGAAGTTCCCACAGCAGTCCTGAAGTCTCTAAATCCAAACCATATCCAAAACCTGCTAATCTAAACCTTCTCTTTGTAATAGATCAGTAGGCATTTGCCTCCTAGTGCAATACCCTTGAAGAGCGTCAATTTGATCCAGAGGCCTCTAATAGCTCCACTTCACAAATGGAATCCCAGCATATGCACAGGCTTTCATGGCAGGCGTGGAATAACACTTGATACTGAAGTGGATGGGCAAGGCCAGTGTGCCATGGGATCTCCTTGCACACATCAAAGTGTCTGCAAAGATTTGGATGGTAGCTCATATGCATCTCTTAATCAAGGGTTCAGTATCTCTGGCAAAAAATATATATATCAACGATATCTAGTGAGATAATTTGAGAAGTGATCAGGTATTTTGGTGGCAAGGTGAAGAAAATTAGCATGACGTTAAAAGCTCATTGGGAGGCTAGTTCATAAATAGCTGATAAAACAATACAGCTGTTCCAGGACTGTTCCAATTCAGACTATGGGTTGGGAATCTTGTAACTCCCTTTTCTTCAATTTATACAAAAGAAATTATCCACAGAAAACTAGATGTCCAAATGATTTGTAAACTAGGCTCCTCTATGTTATGCGAATCGTAGGATACTTTATACTGCAGCCCTAAATAAAGGCACACCCATATAAATCCACTGAATTTAATGAACTAAGAAGGGTGTAACTCTGCTTAGGATGGCACTGTTACTGTATCGCCTTGTTTGTATGACTAGGTTTAAGTCCCATAGAAATCAATGGGTTGTAGTTGCATAGTAAAATGTTATGGAACTCAGTCATTCATAACTATGTTTTCTTGGGAGGAAACACTATTACTTTCAATGGGATTTGCTCTTAATTATGCCACCTACTTATGCATAATTTCTTAGATGTTAGAACCATCCAGTTCAGTGGAACATGCACAGCATTGCAATAGAATACCTATTCATTTCAGTGGACCTCAGGGGTGATTGCCTTTTGATGCAGTGCATGCAATATATGTTACATTTTCATCAAGAAATAACAAAGTTGTTAATTATAACAAAAGCTTTCCTGTTTATTTCCACTTCAGCTCCTTTCTCACCCACCGTTTGCTTACCCAATAGTAATATTTGGTCCCTTCCACACAAGCGAAATAATCCGGAAGGGAAGCGAGGCTTTTTTGCTCCGGAGCAATTTGCCCCACAGTTGCGTGATCACACAGGTCTGTGGACCTGCTGGGGCAACTTGCCAATGCATGATCAGATGCAACTGTGGGCAAGTTGTGTGTGTGTGTGTGTGTGTGTGTGTGTGTGGCTTCCGAGGCGCTTAAACAGGGGATTGATGAATCGCCTCCCCATCCTAAGGGCTTTCGATGATGCGCACATGGAGAAGGGGGGAGGAAAAACAACAGTGTGGTATCAGGATAGCGTGTGATCACACTATCCGTAATGCCACACTTCGGCGCTGAAGTGATCACACAGGGAAACCATTTGATACTGGAGTTTCACTAGTAGTTTTTTACCATGATTCCCCACCAGATCAAAATGGTTTGTGATGGTTTGACGACGGCTGCAGGATGCTTCCCAGATGTGCTGGTGTGAACACGCCACTTTGATTTGGTGGTGAATCGTCCCTCTTCCATGGCAAATGGGTGCTTATGATCGCACCCTTTGGTTTATATTCATTAATACACTTCAAGAAAGCTCAGTTGACACAGCATTTTTAACGTTCAAAATAACAGAACGCACAGGTTCTTCAGAGGGGGCAGTAGAGCTAGCAAGGCTAGATAGGTCAGTTCTTGTATCCTTCCTCTTGTCTGCTCTGCTGCTATTTGTTACCCAGAATCTAGTCTTAGAGGTTACTTCCTTCCAGCTTACTCATTTTCTTCCTGCTTCTTTGTCTGACCACCATGAGGGTAAGATGTGCTCTCTACAATCTCTCTCCACTCATTTTTGATATACTAACATTGAGTATCTGACAAAGGGGGTTTTGACTCTCAAAAGCTTATACTCCCAAATCTTGATGGTCTCTAAGGTGCTACTGGACTGGAATCCAGCTCTTCTACTGCATACCAACATGGCTACCCTCTGAAGATAGCCAGAATGTTTTTTCTCTACCTTTCCTATCCAGTATGGAGTTCCTTTATGATAAAGAACTTCTATTCTTTTTCTAAAGCAACAAGCCTTATGTGGAGACTGGGTCGGGGGGCGAGGGCTGGGTGGTGGGATTGATCCAAACGACATCCTGTGATGCTGTGACATCACTTCCAGCAGCATAATACGAACCGCTGTCACCACGCTGTGGGAAGCTCTAGGATTTACTTGAAACTCTGTGGTTAAAAACCATGAATTTGGGAGTAGAAAAGAGCAAGAGTCCAGTAGCACCTTAAAGACAAGCAAAATATGTGGCAGGGTATAAGCTTTCATGAGTCACTGCTTCAGATAGAATTTGGGGTAAATCTAGAGCATCCTGTGGTGGGGTGACATACCTTACAGCCACACAGCTGAAAGTGGTGTTTTAGGACAACATTTTGCCCCCACTGCCTGATTGAGTGGCAGTGGGTATAAAATTCTATGGCAGGAGGGGGCCCGCCAGAGCAGGCAACCTGGAGAGCCTCACTTTATTCCTAAAGAAAAGTCCCCCTTCAGCAGGGCAAACCAAGCCTAGACCTTGTGTCCCTAGTTTCTTTCATTTCCTAACTCTTAATAATCTCACAGAGGAAAGCATACTTAACAGACCAATGAAAGAAAGAAGCTCCAGCAGAAGTACAAATACAATGACTTACCATTTCCTAGTTTTATAAAGAGTGCCTCTTCGCACTGTGTTTCTGGGTTCTTGTGAGAGCATATTGGATGACAGCTTTAATAAAAAAAATATATATGTGTGTACAACAATAGTACAGTTTTGGCTATGGGGAATTCCAAAGCAGAATTGTTTTTGGCTTCCAAAAGTGAGTAACAATATAATGTGTTCATATTCGTCTTGTTCCTTTAGCACTAAAGTGTTTGGTCTGTTACTGGCCTGCAGTCTCAAGGTGCTTGTCATTCCATTAATTATGGGCGCTATCCAGGCAAAGTTAAGCACTGAACTCCTATTGATTTTAACGAGAATTGTTTCAACGTATGTTCCACTCTCCCAATGGATTTTTAAAGTGATTCCCTTTGCTTGGATCATGCCTTGAATTTTTTAACACAGGGAAAGATATTTAAGCAACTGTCTGTGCTTGAGCAGTGGGGATTCCAGCCGCAGACTTTCATGCCATACCAAGCCTTCCATTGATTTTATGCCGTAGTTTATCCTTTTATACAGTTTAAATTATCCAGTATGTCACATGAACTGAAATATGGTGATCCACATTCATTTTTCTGGCTTTGTCAGTGCTATCGTTATATTTGATACTGGTGAACATCATCTAAAGCCGTGACAGGTTTTAACATCAAGGTTTCTTTCACTTTGCAGCGCCCTCTGTCTTCCAGAATGATTTTCTTCAGGCAAGTAGCAACATATTTCTAGAGGCAGGGGTGGCCAAACTTGCTTAACGTAAGAGCCACATAGAATAAATGTCAGATGTATGAGAGCTGTAAGACATGAACAAATGTTACATAAACGTTTTTATTGGGAAATATGCAGATTTGCTTTTTATTAACATTAAGTGAGACTGCCAAAAATAATAACAGATGGGGTAAAAGTAGATATTGATAATGATATTTATTTGTCCAATGGTATTTATGTGTTTGCTAATGATATTTAGCTTCCCCAGCCACCCTGCCGGGAGCCGCACAATATGTGTGAAAGAGCCACATGCGGCTCCCGAGCCACAGTTTGCCCAACCCTGTTTTAGAGGTTTGCCCAGGTCACTCTGATTATTTGGAAGATTGAAAAATAGACTGCGGTGCTTTCAACCAGATGTGTTGAGGAAAGAAAAAATACAATCAACTTGCAAATGCACCATAATGCAGGGAACTCAACTGCCCAGCGAACAATACCATCTTCCCTTGAAAAATAACTGCAACTTCTGTGCGGAAATGAGACTGCACATGCACAAAATATTCCCAATCTGAATGGTTCACTTGCCTTTCCTATTACCAGACACCAGAGACCTGAACACAAGTTACAACGAAAACATGTACAATCCATGTAGAGTATATATTTCATAGAATCATAGGATTGGAAGGGACCTCCATGGTCATCGTCCAACCCCCTGCACCATGCAGGAAATTCACAAATACCCCCACCCACCCCCAGTGGCCCCTGTTCCATGCTCAGAAGATGACAAAAAACCTCCAGGATCCCCGACAAAACAGGCCTGGAGAAAAATTGCTTCCTGACCCCAAAGTAGCGATTAGCATTTCCCTAGGCATGTAAGAAGGGGCCAAAAGAACTAAGCACTGAGGCAACCCTTCCTGCCCTCCCTTCTCGTGATCTACCTAAGTTCACAGAATCAGCATTGTTATCAGATGGCCATCTAGCCTCTGTTTCAAAACCTCCAAAGAAGGAGAGCCCACTACCTCCGGAGGAAGCCTGTTCCACTGAGGAACCACTCTGTCAGGAAGTTTTTCCTAATGTTTAGCCGAAAACACTTCTGATTTAATTTCAACCCGTTGGTTCTGGTCTGCCTTCTGGGGCAACAGAAAACAACTCCGCACCATCCTCTATATGACAGCCCTTCAAGTACCTGAAGATGGTTATCCTATCACCTCTCAGTCGTTTCCTCTCCAGGCTAAACATGCCCAGCTCCTTCAGCCTTCCCTCATATTCTATTGTTCTTTGTATGTGGATTGAGTAAATCTCATGTTATGGTCAGGGCGTGTAGAGCTGCATGTGCAACTGAAACCTCACATTTATCCAGGTGCTGATCTTCGGTCTCATTCATAAAAGCGAATGCACATTGGCTCTTTCTTACAGACAGCCATACATGCGGGATGTACATGTGTTCACTGTAACATTTGACTATTGTTCTTAATTTATTGGCAGTCCTAATTGTAATTTTATGTATTTTTGTAACTGTTTTTATTTGCACTGTAAGATGCCTTGAGCCCCACAAGGTAGAAAGGTGTCTAATAAATGTTTTAAATAAATAAATAGCATTTAAACAGTGCTCATGAACACATGTACATCCTGCCAAAATGCACATACATCTGTTTGTTGAGAAGAGCCAACACGCTTACACTCTGCAATTGAAACCAAGGACTAGCATCTGGGTAATTATGGGTTTGTATCTCATATTCAGCTGTATATCCATTTTTAAAAATGCATGTGCTTTCAAAAAATGAAGTGTACCATGTACATGGATTGTGTGTGCATTCACTGTAACTTGTGAAAAGGGCTGAGATCATGTGGGCATGAAAGGCCAAGAATACAAAAAAGCCAGACAGTCCAAAGACACCCCTGAAAGGTGTATCAGAAAGGTGTTGAGAAAAGAAGCATAATTCCCATGCAGAAGTGTGATAATACACACATGCACAATTTGATCAGATGCTGACGGTTCACCTGCCTTTGCCATTAAGATTACTGAAGCAGGTAACAAAAAGGGACACAGAATAATGCTAAATCTGATAAACTACTGACTGATAAACTACTTAACAGTAACATGGACTCTGGGACGAAGGCCTGCAACAAACCAAGATGCCAACTTTACTCTCACATAAAACCTAGCAACACTGGACCCAGCAACATCAGCCATACCAGCTCAGGGTTATACTCCTGTGCATCCTGTCATGGGATTTATGCCATCATGTGTCAGCAGTGCCCTTCCACCCTCTGCACTGGACAAGCAGCCCAGTCCCTTCAACAAAGAATTAATGGACATAAGTCTGACATTAGGAACCACAACATTCAAAAACCAGTGGGGGAACATTTTAACCTTCCACGACATTCAGTTGCTGACCTAAAAGTAGCAGTTCTCTTACAAAGGCATTTCAAAGGGAGATAGAAAGAGAGACTGCTGAATCAAAACTAATAACGAAGCACAAGACAATGCATCCTCCTGGACTGAACTGAGACCTAGGTTTCCTGTCTCATTGCCAATGCTGATTTCTCCACACCTACTACCCCTCTGCATATCACACCTAATCCAATCACACCTGCTATTCTCATTTTCCTGCTAATGTCATTTGGTATCTGAAATCACTCCACTTTCCAACATATAGGACAGGTGGACTCCCATTCTAGCTGAATCTGAAGAAGTGAGCAGTGACTCACGAAAGCTCATACCCTGCCACAAATCTTGTTAGTGTTTCAGATGCTACTGGACTCTTGCTCTTTTCTACTGCTACAGACAGACAAACACGGGTACCCATCTTGCTCTAACTGAGAAAATATTAATGTTTTGTGAACTTCAGTGAATACAGCAAACAACAGATGGAGAGACTGCAATGGCAGTGGACTGAGAGAACAGAAGGGAAAAGTAGGATTTGACTAGTCATGTGCAATTATATGATCAAGCATACGTGAACTGTTAAAACACAGTTTGTTAAATATTTGAGTGTTGATCACAACTATTGAAGAGACCACAAGGTGAACCCTCCAGTAATCGAGCATCCTTGTTTTGCATTTTATAGAAGGAGATATGACACTTACTTCGGGACCTTACCCACACCATAATTCCTACAATTTAAAATAATATAATTGAAATTACCGTGTACAAATGGTGTACTTCATCTGCATGGCAGAAGTGCGTTTTTTGAAATTCACCAGTGGAATGATTCAGTGTGTCAACAAAGTGATTTACACAGAGAGAGAGAGAGAGAGAGAGATCTCCTGGTGCAGATTACATGTGATCATCTCATAATGCAGGCAGTGAGAACCAGCTGACTGCCATTGGTCCTGCTATAGCTTCCACCACACAGAGTGCTCAAGAAGGATGCAGAAGATCTTGCATCCTCTGGGCAAATGTATGCACCCCAAGCCACCAACAGCAGTGCAGTCCTGTACTACTGTACCCACATAATGACAACCTTTTGGGGAAAGGGTTTCAAAGCACTTGAGAGATCAATGATTCCTCAGAGCGGTTCCTCGGTGGAACCTTTGTTAAGGTTTTTAAGCAGAGGCTAGGTAGCCATCTGACAGCAATGCTGATTCTGGGAACTTAGGCAGATCATGAGAGGGAGGGCAGGAAGGGTTGCCTCAGTGCTTGGCCTTTGCAGCCCTATCTTACATGCCCAGGGCAATGCCAATCACCACTTTGGGGTTCAGGAAGGGATTTCACTCCAGGCCACATTGGCCAGGGATCCTGTGGGCATAGAGTGGGGTCACTGGGGGAAGTGGAGTGGAGGTAGTTGTGAATTTGGATAGACCAGGCTTGGCCGATCTCCTCAGACCTTGGAAGCTAAGCGGGGTTGGTCTTGGCTAGTATTTGGATGGGTGACCTCCATGAATACCAGGGCTGCAGAGGCAGGCAATGGCAATTAACCTCTGAAATGTCTCTTCCCTTAAAAAAACAAGACTAGCTCACCACCTAGTGGTGCATAACGCTAAAAGAGCTAGAACTTTTGGCTGCCAGACAATCTTAGGATCTCCTGGCTATACTACACACACTGCCATATGATAATTATGATTAATTATTATGTGGATTTCCTGCATTATGCAAGGGGTTGGACTAGATGACTCTTGAGGTCCCTTCCAGTTCTATGTTTCTAATGGCTATTAGCAATGGTAGCTAAATGGAACCTCCACGTAGACAGGCAATATATCTCTGAATACCCAACACTGAGAGCAGATAATAGCAGAGAGCTGGCAACACACACTGTTGAGAAAAAGTGCTGGACTAGGTGTACCTTTGGTCCTATCCAATCGTACTATTTTTAATGCTCTTTTTATTAGCAAGAACTTCTCTGAGCCCGTGCCAGGGTTTATGACACCACTGGAGATGCCAGAAGGCATTCCACTTTTTATGTCAGGGCAGCTACAGCTGAGGCATGGCTTGAGATTGCCTGTTGACATTTTTCAAATGTACTTCATGGCTAGTTCTTGTTGTCTGCTGTGCAGAGCCAAAAGCAAGCTGGATCAGCCACAAGGGCACATCCAGCAGTGGAAGCGGCACAACAGTGAAACAGCCCAGGAGAGCTCAGAGGCAATTCCATTATGCCAAGCCTTGTGAGTTGGACTCACATCTGGAAGACCCAGGTTTGAATCCCCATTTGTGACATGGAAGCTTGCTAGGTGACCTTGGGTCAGTCACACTCTCTCATCTTAACCTACTTCACAGGGTTGTTGTGATGATAAAAAAGAGGAGGAGAACGATGTAAACTGCTTTGTGTCCCCACTGGGGAGAAAGGGGGGGTATGAATTAATTTAATTCAATTAATTTAATGGAACTTCCATGTACAGAACCCATATAACAGATGCAAGAGACTGAAGCATAAATGAGTTTAATGTTGTAACCGTCAGACATAACATAACATAGAAGACAATGGGGCAGACAACCGCTTTCATGCTCAGTGGGAGTTTCCTAGAAACCCCTAAATGCTCACTAATGGGCGACAATGCTGGAATGGATGAGCCTGGGTACGATCCCATAAGGCAGTTCTCATGCTCTGTGTGGTGGCAAGAGAAAAATTAAAAAATATATACTGAGAACATCATGTGCAGAGCTATGACACTTCCAGTAAAAACCCGGAAGTGGCATAGGGTAGCTCTAGGAAACGCCACTTCCTGGCAGTTCTTAGAGGTACCTTATGTCTCTTCTGGGTTTTGCTGCAAATGATGTAGCACAACAGCTGGCATCACAGGCCTCCCCATGTCCCTGCCCACACCTCTCTCGCCAGTTGCCTGGCAACCCTATGTGGGAGGAGTCAAAGATGGGGCTCACATCCCATCCCAGAGTTGTCATTCTCTCAGGAGAGGCAGTTCCGACTTGTTAAGAGATATGGAGCTGTGCCTAATTGGAATATTTTGATCGGGACCTCGCTTATACATGTGTATTCATTGTATGTCACTGAACCTACCTGATTTACCAGATGAAGGAATAGATCTGAAACGCTGATTATCTGGAACTGCGTTGTTTCTACTTGGAACGGATCTTATCTACTACAAGCCACAATATACAGACGTTTGAACTTCAATTCAAGGATATGTGATATTTATATAAACAATTATTTTCTTCTCAAGCTTATTTATGAAGAAAGTCTACTGCTTTTGAGATATGCTGTGACTTACTGTGAGCTTGAGTTTGTTACCATCCACTTTTGAAAAATTGTTATTATGTTTGTGATTCCACAATAATATATATAAGAGTTTGGCATTAGCATTGACTTTGTTTTCTATATAATTATTGTTGCATTTATCTAACATGTTTTGACTACAGATTTGTTTGTGATTTCATTGGTCTTTTTTCTGCAGCCTCCCTCCTTCTTACTAGTTCTCCCAGGAGAGGCCACACTTGTGCATGAAGTAACTACATGGAGGTTTCAGGGTTCTGATGGGCCTGGTCTTTGTTGGCAGAGTTTAAATATGCAAAGGAAGTGGAGCACTGACTGTTTAGAGAAAAATAAGTAGGTTTATTATAGAAGAACAAACTGTTATAGAACATACACAGAGAAAGCCTAAACTAACCAGTCTAACAGCTGTAAAAGGAGCAAAGAGCAATAGGAAGCTCTACAGGCTCAGGGAGTCTCCGGAAGAGCCAGTCAGGAGACAGCAAGGACACAGTTCGAAAAAGTGGGAAGGCCCTAATCTAGCTAGGCTAACTACAAGTCCTTCAGGTGTCTTCAGATCTTCTTCAAAAGGCTGCACTATCGACCTTGTATATTCCAACAGTTTATCCATGCAGCAGAATGAGGTGTTAGAACAGGCTAGAGGTGGTAGAATCTAGAGGGTTGTTTTTTGTTTTTTTTTTATATAATTTTTTTATTGATTTTTCTCTATAACTACAACTATAACGCTACAATCTAAGCTACATATACCTTATACAGAGAGTACTTTATCATTTGCTTAATACTACCTTGTTACATAAAATAATTATGAAGCATTTAGAACCTTGGATAAATTTCAGTTACTTGTTACTGCTACTATAGAAGTTATCAAAACTATTCGGCAGGCACGCCCACCTAGAGAAATACGGTTAATTAAACCATTTATAATACATAAGTGCAATGCTTAATAAAACAGTTTAATCACTATTTCTTCTTTCGTCCTCTTCTTGTCTTAACAGTCTCAACTATTTTTGGAGCTGCAGCTCCCTTTTCCGAGTCAGACACTTCTTCTTCACTCTTTGAGCTATCAAATCCATACATGCTTTCTTGCGAGGCCAGTGAACCATCTGAGTCTCTCCCAGTTTTCTGCTCTTTGCTTTTTTCCAGAAATTTTTTCGCTTGTTGAACAGAGTCAATCTTATACTTCTTATCTTTGATGCTGAAGCATAGTCCTTCTGGAATATTCCAACGATAGATGATAGACTCAGACTGGAGCCAAGATGTCAATTTTCCATAGGCTTTCCTTCTTTTCCTTATTTCAAATGGGATATCCTTCATCACTTTTACTTCTTCTCCCAGGATCTTCAGAGCTGCTTTGTTTGTGGTCCTAAGCACCACGTCTCTTGTAGATTTTTTGGAGAACCTTATCATAATTTCACCAGGCAGGCTTTTCTTTTTAGTGTAATCTGGATAGGTTCTGTAAACCATATCCATATCGCTTTTTATATCCGCTGCTTTCATGCCTGTCACTGGTTCAAGTGCTTCACTTAGCAAATTTTTAAGGTCTTCTCCTGTGTTTTCTGGCACATTCTGAAGTCTTAGGAAAAAATTCGATCTATCCATTTGTAATTTCAAAAGCTGATCGTGGTGGAAGGCCTTTTCCTTCTCTGCCTTTTGTAGTCTTACGTCTTGGTTTTTTACTGAAGTTTTTACTTCCAGAAGTTCTCGCTGCAGCTTCTCTGTGGATTTATTCGACTCTTTTAGTTCTAGCTGCATTTTGTCCATTTTAACGTTGAGAGTTGTCATTTGGTCCACTAGAGGTCGCAATAACGAGGAGAACACCGCACTCATCTCCGTGGTATCAGCCTTTGAACTCGGAGCTGTACTTCCTAGTTTGGGGGAAGGTTTCGGTTTCCCCGTCATTGTTGAGACTACGCTCTTTGTTTATAGATAGATAAGATGAACGAAAGCAGACATGAGCAAAGCCTTTCCATAGAGGGAGTTTTCTTACGTCTTTCTTTCAGTACTGCCAACAGGAGGTCCAAACACCTTGCCAAGGTAAATGCCCTTTTGAATCCATTTAGACTGCAAGTTAGGGATTTCATTTTTCAAAAGTTTCCCTACGTTAACAATTCCATATAAGTGGAGAAGAGACACAGTGCAAAAGATTTAGCCCAGTCCTTTTCTCCTGATGTGCTACTTTTTTAACTGCAGGGAATTTTAATTTTTTAAAATCATGACTCTCCCCACATACAGTCTGAACAGTTGCAGTCCTTTCTATCACCTCTAGATTCACACATTACAAATCCATGAGGCTTTTTAACCACATGTCTTTTGGGAATTCTGTACTTCTCAGGCACACGTAGACCCAATTTATTTATTTAATACATTTCTGTTCCAGTCTTTGTCCCAGAAGCTCGGGATGATATACATGGTTCTAGTGAACAAAGATAAGTCCTTTTTATTCTCACAATCCTAAACACTATATTACACTGGCTGTTTTAGATTGGGCCCACAGTGGTCTGGTCAAGGAGAGAGGACTTAAGCCTTCTCACTTGCTACTTTCCCAACTTCTAGAACACACCTGGTTGAAAGTCCTCATGGCAGCCACATGGACTTTGTGATGTCTGAACCAGCCCTCCTACTAACTTTGTGATACAGTGACATAGTGAGAATTCATCGCCAAATCTTCCATTCCTCTGGCCCTCAAACTGCAAACAATGACAACAGAGAGAGGATAGGGAGGAGAAAGCACACAGAACACAGCAAAACACCAACCCATCAAGGACCACATGCTGCTAGCTGGTGATAAATAGCACACAAACTTTGTTGCAAGCTCCACTCTATAACTAGGGGTTGGATCTAAATGTTCTGTTCTGCTAACAGGAAAGCCTCTCACTGTTCAAGAAGCCTTCCTATAGTAGAACACACCTCCTGCACCACAGCAAGGCTCCTTGGATCAACAGAAGACTTATTCCATTGGAGAAAGGATGCACTATTAGTGGAAAAGAAAACAGTGTTGCACTTACGGTTAACTGTTGTTCATCAAGTTGTCACTGTGCAGGCACACATGGGTACTTCACATATGGGAACCCTGACAACTAGGGTTAAATGCTCTTATGAACCCATTCTGGAGCACTCGCATCTTTGGGCAGGCAAAAAGGACCATGAAGACTGCCAAGGCCATTAGGCTTAGTAATCTTTAAATCGTGATTGCTTTCTGAAACCAATTACTCATGAATTGCTGGACTGTGCTTATAATAAGTTGGCTTTGGGTTCTGGTAAGAATATTATAACTGCATGGGAGTTCAGCTTAGCCCCAATAAAGGATGTTTGTTGGTGGGGAATTAGGGTTGACTTTTTCCAGTTAGTGTGTAGGCTAAGGTTTAGGCAAGTTTGTACAGCCTGGTCCCTCCCGTATCCCTGCCCACAATCCTCCTGCTGTTGTTAGGGGTTTTGGTTTTATTGTTAGCCCACTTCTCTATACAAGTTACTGACACAAGGATAGTCTGATTTTTTTTAAAGAGAGAGAGAGAAATAGATCTATTGCCAATTGGCTGTTTTAAATATCTCCAGTGATGGATTTATCTGCAATGTTAAAAAAAAAAAGTTCAATTGTCTGATTGTCTCATTTCATTGTTAGAGAATATCTGAACTTTTTTATTGTTTGCCTCAAACCATTTTCACAGTAAATAAACCCTCTTGGGCATCTCTCGTTCTATTTATGCCACATGCAAATGGTAATGGGGTACAGAAGGTAGAAGAGAAATCTATTGCTAATTCTAAAAAATGCCGGTTCCTATCAATTCACATTATAGACCCATTTAAGAATTAACTGATTCAAGGCTTGTGTGTGAAAAAGCACAGTCAGAGGCCAAGAAGAGACAGAGAGAGCAAGCCAAGACACACTGAATCTCTTTCAAGTCCCATTGATTTTCATGGGGAAGCTATTTATTTACTTCTTATACTTTTATCCAGCTTTTTGTCTCCAAAAAGAAAGCCTTTTAAAGTGGGTCACAGCAATGAAAAAGACAACGAAGCAGAAAGACACCCACCAGTTTGTAAGATCCTTGTGCTAAGTAGTTGGCCTGTCTCCTGTGTGGATCATTAAGTACTGGGTGGAGCTGGGGGGCATGGACCAAAAGGCTCTTGACCTCTGACTCGCACCTTGAGGGCCATAGCCTGGAACCAGCAGGAAGATCTCCAGGCAAAGAGAGAGGAAGAGGGAAGATCTGCTCTGCATCTAGAAACCTTCCCTTCTCCTGTCCCTTTCTTCTGTAGTATTGTATTTTATTTCTGTGTTGAGCTGCTTTGTGTCCCCATTGGGATTTGAATGAATGAACAAATAAAATTAAATAAAAATGGTTTTTCAGTGAAGGGGCTCTCAGCCGGTAGTGGATCCACTCAGAATGGACAGGCGCCTGGCATCTTCTCTGCATTCCACTGATGGACCATCTCTATAGCCACTGGAAGCCACATGAGATTCTCAGCTGAAGCTGGATCCAGGCGTGATGTGGGATCCTTCCCCTCAGTGACCCTGTCTGTGGTGGTTAGCTGGAAGGACTGGGGTCCTCAACCACCGCTCAGTTTGGGAACGAGGGGGGTGCATGTGCCTGTTTCCTGGTCTATCTCTGAAGGTCTCTTTCAAGATTCATGCTAACTCTCCCTTGGGTTAAGGAAGTCTCTCCCTTTGATATAAACAAGACTTGAAAGTGCTCATCCTTGGCAGGACTGTACTCTTTTCAAAAAATAAATTAATGCTCTGTCAAAATTAATCCTCCTGGTTCTGCTCAGTTCCAGGCTTTTCCAAAACCACCATCAATCTTTTTTTTTTAAAGTGCCTTTGGAGATCCCACCATTGTTTGATGTTGGCAGTCACTGTAATGCGTCACGTCATAAATTCACCTTGTAATACACATTGCACACAACTGGCCAATACAAGAAGCGGGGGGGGGGGGGATTGATAGGAAACAACTGGCCATAACATAACGCTGGAAAACAAGCTGAACTAGGCTACCTACTCCAACCTTCAGCAGTGAGAGGAGAATCACAGGCTAAGCTTCACTCTCTGTTCTGCCAACTAATAAAACTCGCCATTCAGACCACAGTGTGTCACACAAGCAGAGAGGACAACAGCCCAATAAAAAGGTGCACAGAGCAAATGTGCCATGATGACTCATGCAGGCAAACCTCTCTAAAAGAGTTACATGAGTCACACATTGTCATCACAGCAGCTAATGGGCTGATTATGGAGTATGGATCACAAAATACTTAATCTTCTCAGAACTCTGTTGCTTGGATTGCCGCTCCCTGGACATCGGCACAGAACACTAATTGTCCCAATCACACTTTTTTAAAAAAATAAAATAAAAATGTGATGCAATTTTTTTTTGTTAACCTTGCAGAAGCCGTTACTTTGAAGAATCTTTGTCCTAATTGTTAAAATCTGTAAGGGGAAAAACGGGAGTGGGGTGAAGGGAAAACCCTATAACCTCTCTTCTCTCTCCTTCTTTGTGCGTTTTTTAAAAGGCTTGGTATGAAGGCTCCTGGTGGTCATGTGGATGCAAAGGCTTC
The DNA here is from genome assembly GCA_029233225.1 of Lepidodactylus listeri. Lineage (NCBI taxonomy): Eukaryota > Metazoa > Chordata > Lepidosauria > Squamata > Gekkonidae > Lepidodactylus > Lepidodactylus listeri. The sequence goes on along the minus strand of JARCFY010000001.1, from coordinate 50,229,596 downwards.
ACTGTGGGCAGTGCAGAAGCCTCCAAGACCCCCTCCTCTTCACACACACACACACATTTCACTCGGCTTAAATGACAGCTGGTGACTTCAGTGGCCCTGCTATTCTGCAACTCTCTCCAGCAACCTCCCTTCTAGCATTTCACAGATGAAAATCAGGACACTCTTGTTTATTTGCAGCAACCCTATCCTGACGCCAGCCCTTCCCTCTCTCCTCCACCCCCCCCCCCCCCCGCATCCCACCACACTGCACATTTCTGAAAGCTCTTTTCCACCTGCTGTTAAATTCAGGCGTGAGGCTTTGCGAGAACCTGTCCAACGGTGATTGAAAAGCCAAGAAGGGCATTCTTGTTTGTTGGATGGGGGAGGCGGGGGGAGTTAATACTTAAATAAATAAATGTGCCATAGTGTTTTGTCAACAGTTGGAGAGGAACCTCGCCAGCTGCAGCATGTGAAACAGCAGGGTCATGCGCTGCATGCGTCGTGATCTCCTCAGAAAAAAGCTTTGTAGGATTAGAAATGTCATCGAGGATGCCTTTATGTGTATGTCCGTGCATTGGATACGCATGTGCACTACAGAAATTTTAGATTTAACTTCTAGACACCCATGGGAGGTGGTCTAATATCTGTAGAACACACAAGAGGACACGAAATGTGTATATGCCCACTACAAAATGTATATACTTCACAGTAGACAAGGGTCAAATATGTGGTATGATTCATACCAGGACGGATACCAGAAAACTCTTGTATTATACTAGGGTCCTAGAACCTAGCAAAGGCAGAGGACGAAATATTATAGACTTGGAAAGCTGTTTCCTCAACCCAGCTCTTACACACTGCAAGTTCATGCTTACTCCAGAGAAATTTCGCATTGCTTGAAATAATTCCTCCTGACAGTACATTTTTTGCAGATCACATCCTGCTGCATTTGTTCCTTTCAGTTTTTATCCCGCTTATACCTACTGATGTCCTCCTAGAGCTCTGTTTTTCTCTGGTTATTGACAAACAAACAGTTGATTTGGGGAAAGAGCCATGCTGCCGCCTACTGGCGATCCTTCATAGCGACACCCCCCTGATTATAAAAGCTCTTTTTAGAGTGGTAACCAAACCCTGATCATTATCTAAGTGTGACATACTGGATGGGAACCAGAGACAGGAGATGCATCCATGGTATCTTGGATTTACATCAAAGCTGAAATGTTAGCTGTATTATCTCCAAACTAGGGGAGCCTGACTTTAAAGCATCCATTATTGAGCAGCTCCTTTAGCAGGTATATCTTTTAATTAAAATTCAGCTGACAATGCACCTGTCTATAAATCTTCATAATAAAACCCATTCATCGGGGGGGGGGGGGGGAGAAGGGTCACCATTTCCATTGCTGTCTATCAGAACTAGAAACATTCTTTTTTTTAAAAAAGGGTTGCTACAACTTTCTTCCATTTTATATTGTTCAAGATATAGCACCCAGAGTTTAAATATTAACGTCCACAGTTCAAGAAAAGAGGCTAGGAGTTGCATTGTTTAACCAGGAGGAAAAAGCAAATGCAAGTTTCAAATAATGCAGGATTTCGGCAGTGGGTGTGTGCGCTGAACTTAAGATTCCAGCTGCTAAGTGTTCCATGTCTAAAGGTTGCTGATCTCCCTGGGAGAATATCCCTTTTCTTTCTACCTGGTTCTAAGACCTGCCATATCATTTTCTGCTAATCCTTATCCAGTCCATTTCCTATGGTTTTCTTCATCCCCTTATTCAAGCGCCTTCCTGAAACCTTCCTGCTACTGTCTTCCGCTTCTAGCTACTAGAAAGTGGGAATGATCCATTGCAGGCCCAGTCTACTGGGCCATAATACTGAGGGGCTGGCGGCATAACAGAAGTTCAAAAGGAAGTCCAGGTATTTCTGTCGTAATCTCACTGAAGATGCTGGGGATTCACTCTCTGATAGATGTGGTACCAACATCCCCATCAGAGTTGCATACCAGTTTCTTTACTGCACCCTGTTTCATCTTCAGCAATTTGAACTGCAAGCATTCATAGGTGATTATTCTTCCCTAGGGATACCAGTCTCTAGGTGGGACCTGGGGATCCCCCCCCCCCGAATTACAGCTCACCTTCAGACTATAGAGATCTGCCCCACCCCCAGGGGGAAATGGGTGTTTTGGAGGGTGGACTTTGTACCCCACTGAGGTCCCTGTCCTCCCCAGACTCCACCCCTAAATCCTGAGGAGTTTCCCAACCAATATCTGGCAACCCTACCTCCATCCCTTGCCGGTGGCCAAGGGGGTACCGGCAACCCTATTCTTCCTTTCCCATCTTTTAAAAAGATCCCTGTACCAGCTCATTTCTGCTGTAAGAGGCACAAGCACAGCTCAGTCGTTCTTTTCTGGTCAGTTCCGGACAGAGTCATTCACACTACCGGCTACCCGATCTTTTTTACTAGAGATGCGATGGATTGAACCTGGGACCTTCCGCATGCCAAGGAGGTGCTGTACCACTGAGCTAAGCCCTCCTCCATTCCGGGGCTACTGTGCAGCATGTGGATTGGCTGGCTCTTGCAACAATCACAAAGCCACCTCTTCCAAATGCAATCTAAAAAGGGGGCTTTCCCCCCCCCCACCCCAAGTCACAAAAGCAGGGGAAAATATACTGATTTCTGTAGATCTAAACATCTGTTAGGTGTCTGATGGAATGGGGCGACACACTCAGCATGGTTTTCTGCTTTAATCATTTAATGGTTTGTATCAGCCAAGCTTAAAAGAATGTCTTCGAGAGATTCACAGAGACAAAGCAGAGCTATCACCAATTCTTTTAGCCCCAAGTCAAAACAGAGATAAAACAACCTCAAATTACGTGCCGAAGATTTAATCTCTACATTAAGGGCTCCTACAGGAGTGGAGCACATTCCCTGTGAGGAAAGGCTGAAGTATTTGGGGCTTTTTAGTTTAGAGAAAAGATGAAGGGGCAACACAATAAAGGTTTATAAAAAGTATGCCTGAGGTAGAGAAAGTGGACACACAGACCTTTCTCTCCCTCTCCCACAATATTAGAAATTAGGGCCACCAAACAAAGCTGATAGGCAGTAGATTCAGGACCAATAGTCAACTTGGGGGATTCACTGCTACAAGATATAATTGGCTTTAAGGGTTGATTAGACAAGTTTGTGGCAGAGAAATCCACTAATGGCTTTTAGCTGTGATGGCTGTGGAAATTCCATGTTCACAGGCTCTAAACTTATGAATTCCAGTGCTGGACAATAGGTGAAGGCATGTGCCCTACACGTCAGCCCCTGAGGGAAACGGATGTTGATCTAGTCCACTGGTCGGCTGCCACACAGCCACTCTTATGCCCTTCTTTTCCCCAACCAGCCACTGAAGGTAAATTTGATTTAAATTTATTTAAAATATTTTTATTCAGCCTTCAGACTCAAGGAATTTTCTTGTATCTTTAGACCTGGACAATCAACTGTGTGTGTGTGAGTGAGAGAGTTCTGAGGAAGAATGGCTAGGGCTGCCAACTAGCCTGGAGAAAAAAAATGTCCCATCTCTTTAACAGCCTTAATGGGATGTCATCTGTTGGGCAACGCCATTCACCTCCATGTCATGAAAAGCTTCAACTGCCCATTTGAACACATTCAGCTTCTACTAAAAGGATGGGGTGGGGTGGTGTTTCCCCCAGGTCTATTGGCAACCCTTACTATATCTTGCCACAAACAGCATGCAATAGAATGTGATACAAAAGCAGTGAAGGTGACAACTGATGTATATAATGAAAAGCAGATGCAGTTACAGGTGGAGGACTGTGGTTTATTCAACAATCATAGAACATACAATAGAAAGTGACACTGGAACGCTTGAAATGCTTGGTTCAGTGGGCAGTTCAAAACACAGGAGATCCATTATTGGGATGGATCAATGGTGTGTGCATGCTGTGGGGGGGAAGGAATGCTCCAAAGCAGATGCAGAGTGCTTGACAGAGTGGGGAAAGGATGCTGGGCATGGGATGCCTGAACTGTTTTCTGCATTTAAATGTCCTCCCGAACTTTTATTTACCCCACAGGGTAAAACCACCCCAGATTTACAGCAGGAAAAATGGGCAGGGTTAAACACTGCTTCTCCCCACTGCTGTTTGTCCAGTTTGATTCAGGGTCCTTCAGGTGCTTTGAACAAAAGGAGAGTTAGTTTTGTACCCTGCCCTTCACTACCCGAAGGAGTCTCAGAGCGGCTTACAATCTCCTTCCCTTCTCCTCCCCACAACAGACACCCTTTGAAGGAGGTGGGGCTGAGAGAACTGTGACTGACCTGAGGTCACCCAGCTGGCTTCATGTGGAGGAGTGAGGAATCAAACCCAGTTCTCCAGATTAGAATCTGCCACTCTTGACCACTATACCACAGCTGGGGGGGGTTGGGGGGAGGCACAGAGGAATATGCTGAAGACAGACGTCACATCAAGTTAGAACCTCAGTCTGGAGACAGACTGGAGATATGTCATAGTTTAAGAGAGCTGGTTTGAGAAAGCTTTGCTTTCCCATTATATTTGAACTGTGTAATTTAGCTTCTTCCAAAAAAAAACCCCCACCAGAATTTTGGCTAACTTGATACAGAATGTTAATGTTTTTTAAAACAAAGGGTTGTCGACGCAATTGCAAAGGATTATGCTACTGAGGAATGCGTGCTGCCTCTTTGTTCCTTTATGGGGGCTTCCCCCCCCCCATAACCATTACCACAATTCTTTCTGCACAGATTAGCTAAGGATGTCTCATCCGTAATATTGTTTTAATGAGCTTCACATATTTTCCTAACTTTAAAAAAATGCATTCCGCAGCACAACTCATCTGCGGCTATTTAAATTCTTCTGAGTCCCCCTTTTCCATTGCAGTGATGCAGAAGGGCAATAACGGTTAGCCATAATTGGAAGAAAACAGGACGATCCTCTTCCTCTTTACAGCCTCTCTACTTATATCACTGTCTCATTTGTCTCAGCATTCTAAAATTCGTAGGACTATGTAATTGTTTAAGGGCCAATTCAAAGATGGATTTCATTCGATACAACTGTAGATGGTATTTAATTCTTCAAAGAACAAGTAGGAGACCACAAGTGTGAAGATAACTAAAGTCCCACATTTGGAAGGGGGGGAGAACATGATCACGGTGACATGGCTAAACGTCTGTCCTTCAAGCAGTCCACTAAGAGAGTTAGTTTGGTGTAGTGGTTAAGAGTGCAGACTCTAATCTGGGAGAACGAAGACTGATAACCCCACTTCTCCACATGCAGCTGCTGGTGTGTCCTTGGGTCAGTCACAAGTAGGAGAACCGGGTTTGATTCCCCACTCCTCCACTTGCACCTGGCTGGATGACCTTGGGCAAGCCATAGCTCTGTACCAGCTGTTCCCTCAAGGACAGCTTGGGAAAGAGCTCTCTCAGCCCCACCTACCTCACAGGGTGTCTGTTGTGGGGAGGGGAAGGGAAAAGGAGTTTGTAAGCCGCTCTGAGACTCCCTTGGGGAGTGGAAGGTGGGGTATAAATCCAATCTCTTCTTCTTCTTCTTCTTCTTCTTAATTTGGAGCTCTTCTCTCAAGAGCAGTTCTCTCAGAGCTCTCTCAGCTCCACCTACCTCACAGGGTGTCTGTTGTGGTTAAGGGAAGGGAAAGGAAGTTGTAAGCTGCTCTAAGACTCCTTCGGGTAGTGAAGGGTAGGGTATAAATCCAATCTCCTCCTTCTCCTCCTCTATGGGTGTCTGGGGGTGGAGAGTGTTATATGAGACCACGCTCCTATAAATGATCCCCCACCTGGAGTCTGAACTGGTACAGTCTTTCCACAATACAGAGACACAGTGAACAAATCTCACAGCACTCAAATCTCTGAAATCAATGAAAGCGAATGACAGAACAGTAGAGCCAAAACTCCACAGTAGTTAGAGGGCCAGCCTAGTATTTGGGAGACCAGCTTGCTGAATGACCTTGGTCATTCTTTTTCTCTGACCGATTTCACGTTAGCAGTTGCCCCATACTCCCCAGTATGCTTGCCCTGGGTCTTCTGGTCAATTTCCCACTAGTAGACCCGCGCTCACCTTTTGCCCCAGATAATGACATGTTTTTCCCTGGGGCTTCGAGATCCTGGTTTTCTGAGAAGTTTCCTGTTTGCCCTGGAGAGAAGCCGAAATTCACAGCCCCTTTTTCCACGCCCACTCCATCTGCCCCACCCTGGGTGGCTCCAATTTTCCTTTTTTTAAAAAAAAATAAACTCCTTCTTATATTATATCGAAATAATGAGGCAGCGAAATATGTCCTCCCCATCACTTTCTGGATATAATACACATGTGTTCCAGTTATCATTTATTTAGGGTTTTTAATTTTTTTACAACATAATTTTATAAAAAGTTTTCCTGGGAAGCATTCTCTGTGGGTCAAAAAAATTATCTGGAGTAGGAGCCTAAATTTGAGGGGATAGTAGGGTTGGTTCAAGAGGACTGGCACTTCTCTTTTGTGCTCCGTAGGTTTCCTACGGTAATCCTGTAATGCATAGAAATTAAAAAGGGCCAACTCTCTTCATGGCGACTGATTTTGTTTTTTAAAGAGACCTATTTACGTTACAACAAAATTGCGAGGCTGCAAAATTTGAATTCCTTGATAGGGCGCCATGGCTGTAAAGGCTTCATCCACCATTTTCTCAGCCTGGAATCCCGCTGGCAATGCGCCCAACATTTCGATGCTAGACCGGAGACTCCACCAGTCACAGTAGCAGACCGTATAGTTGACCAATCATTTTGCAGCAAGCAAAAGCAGTGGGAAAAATTGAATAGGAAGGTGGGAGGTATTGAATTCTGGGAAGAGGAAGGCTAGTGTGGACATTGTAATCCTGTTATTGCATCATATTGAAATAACGCAATCATTCATGCATGTAAAGAAAAAAAGAGGGAGGGGATAGGAGGGAGAACTGAGGGGAATGGGAGGGCGAAGCAGCAGGAAGCCTCGCAGCAGCCAGAAATGTGAAAAGAAACATGCGGGGCAGATGACGAACTGCAGCTTCAAGTGGGAAATTGAATAAAACGATCCGGGGCAATCTTTAGGGGGAAGCCCCGGACGGAATGAGAGGCAAGTGGCATGTGCGAAATCGGTCTCTCTCTTTCTCTCTGCTTACCTTCTTTACAGGACTGTTGCAAAGAACGAATGGGAGAGGACTGAACCACATACTCTGCCTTGAAGGTTTCTTGCACAGAATGACAATGTGATATATAGACAAAAATGAACATGTTGTTGTGCTCTGGTATGCCTCCACTGCAGAAACAATCCCCAAGCAAGAGATCATGGGTACACTGCACATTGATTCATATCTGAGGTAAAGTTTTTTTTAAAGTCACAGGTTTGGTTCCAGTATGTCCATTTCAGCCTTGACGTATTTCAACAAATGTTCAGTTGCTTGTCGATTTACAATCGGGACCCAGGTTGTTTTGATCCCAGATTTCCACTAGGTGACAGTACAACTGAATATTTCTTGCACAGGATGTTGAAATCCAACAAGATGCATTTTGAAAAGGAGCAAAGATAAGGGAACTGAGAAAAGTTCGGGCCAGCTATCACAGTATGAACTTGCCAAAGGAAGCCAGCTGTAGACTTGCTACAGTGATTGCATGTAAAGGGAGCGATAGAATTACAACTCAATAGAATTCTGTTCCCCTGCTCTGCCCCACCCTAGAGCAATAATGACAAATGCTGTGGTATCCCAGACTCTGGAGTCCCCACTCCCAATCCATCTCAGAGAATCAGACAGTGCCGAGAGCAGTTGCAAAAGCTGACTGGCTGCCAGAGTCAGCGAGTAACAGAAAGTAAAGTGGAAATAGCTGCCAGCACACATTTAGTGGTCATAAATGAAGTACCCCCGTTTTCACATAACACAATTCACTTTAAATGAATAGATTTTCCTGTAGTGTTTTGCTTCTTGGGACTAGCAGATTATTTCTAGTAGTATCAGGTCAGAACAGGAGCCGGAAGCTGAAAACCTCGGTTTTCTCCTCTCTCGGGGAGTGTCAGGTACCCAACCACAACAATGAGACACAAAACAAAGTCTGAGTCCGGCGGCACCTTTAAGACCAACAAAGTACTATACTTATGAGTACAAACTTTTGTGTGCATGTACACGAAAGCTTATGCCCAGAATTAAACTTTGTTGATCTTAAAGGTGCTGCCGGACTCAGACTTTGTGTCTCATTCAGATGGGTAGCCATGTTGGTCTGAAGCAGCCGATCAAAGTTATCACGCTTCTGGCCTCCATCCCACTCAACTTCCTGGGCTGCTGCTGATTCCATGTTGTAGATTCATTGCTGCTACAATGGGCCGTAGAGCCTCTGCGCAGGGGATGCTCTGTTCTCTGGTCCCTATCTTCTTGTGCGTCCCCGCACACACACACACACATACCCCAAGCCACTGGAGGGCTTTTTGCCTTTTAAAAAAGTTCATATTGGAGAGCAGCGGCTGGTCCTTTGGGATACTGATGGGGTAGTCAGTGATAGAGCCAGAGCCAAAAGTTGATGGGGCCAAATCGTTCTGGTTTTGTTCCCATGCTTTTCCTTCGCAATGACTTTTTAAAAAAAGTTAAACTCTTCAGGACAGTTTCTTAAGGCTTAAGTGATCCATATACAGGTGCCAGCCTAGTGCAACCTCTTCATCAGCCAGTGTTCACAACAAAAGCAGGAATACCCAATGCAGAAAACAATATCCTGCCACAGGAACGTCCTTGCCAAAAACCCGCTACTGAAGACACTAATGAAATGGGGGAAAGCAAGAATCCAGTAGCAACTTAAAGCGCTAACAAAATTTGTGTCAGGGTATGAGCTTTTGCGAGTCACTGCTCACTTCTTCAGATCTAAATCTGAAGAAGAGAGCAAGCAGTGACTCACAAATTTCGTTAGACCTTAAGGTGCTACTGGACTCTCGCTCTTTTCTACTGCTGCAGACAGACTAACATGGCTACCCATCTTGATCTATCTCCCAAAAAGGGAAAGGTTTATGAAAGACAGGTATGAGCACTGCATGTCCCCAATGGATCCCGAATTTCCCTAGCTCAGAGGTGTCAAATTAATTTGTTACGAGGGCCGGGTCACTTTGTTAGGCTGGGCCAGTGTGCCATGAAATGTAATGCCAGGACAGCAGTTGGTAAGCTCTGAGCTGGTGTGTTCCCACGGCAAGGCCCTTTGGGCTGGGGGAGTGCAGAAGAAAACTTGCATGGGTCAATTGGAGAGACAGCAGTGCAGCACTGGGCAGATGCCCCCATGCCGCCTGGAACCCCTTCCCCACTCTGCTCCCACCACCAGTGCTGTGTGCCTGGCTCTCTCCGAGCCATCACGAACGGGGACTGGGAAGACAAGCTGAACTAACCTCCCTGCCTGCAGAAGTGGGGTGGTGGCGGCGGCCCAGGAGCAAGGCCACATGCACAGCTAGACCCAGGCCAAGCAAAGCCAAATAAGCTGGAGACGCCCATACAGCAGCAGCTGCCTCCAGCCAAGGCCAGCAGTTTATCCATGCTGGGGCGATGCAGGGGTTTGAGCCAGAAATCATCAGCAAGCTGTGCCACCCTCATGCGGCAGCAGTTGCTGAAGGCCACTGAATCGTCTGGTGGGGGACCAGGCACCGCATGCACAAGGCTGCACATGTGGCAGAGGCCCCAGGCAACCCAGTGACCAGTATAGCCAGAGATTGTTGGCACCACCCCCCATGAGGGAGTAGCCATCGATGGCTGAAGGCCACTGCGTGTTCCTTGGGGAAGGGAGGTCTAGCTACCGAGTTACATGCTTGAGGGCAAGACCAGGCCTCCAATGTGTGGAAGTGTATGCTGAAAAACATCCTCCATGGGCCAAAGCACTGTTGCAGCATGGGGGGGGGGGTGAATATGGCAGTGGTGCTGGCAACCAGCAGGCCCCAGCAGAGGATCCTCTGTGCTCCCCCCCCCCCGCCCCGTAAACACTGATCAACAGAGCTTCGGGCCAAATGGAGAGGCGTGCAACCTCACCTTGGAACCCAGAGCCGATATGAACGCAGCCGTGGTGCCTCCCAATTTACCAGTGGGGCTGCCATTAAAGCGAGGGGGTTCTGCTTGAGTGCTGCAGAAAAGATAGTTCTGCCGTGCTGAAGCCACAATCGAAGTAGCACTAGTTGCTGGCAGGTCAGATAAGAGCCCTGGATGAGCCGGTTCCAACCTCCGGGCCTTACATTTGACACCCCTTTGGCATTAGTTAACTATGTACAACCAGCCCGAACTAGAAAAGGGCTAGCTAGTTCCAGAAGAAAAGATTTTCAGCATTCCCAACACCTTCCCTTTCAGGAGTTAACTTTGCAGAGCACCTTTAATGAATTTATCACTAATGGTACAGTCCTATTCATGTTTAATCAGAAATAAGATCTACTATATATGGTAGGATTCACTCTATAGCAAATGTTTGTAGGAATGCAGCCTGAAGGAAGTTTGGTTTTCTTTGGGAAGGGAACTCTATTCGGGAGATCTCTAGCATTTTTCTTTTTTAACAACTGAAGGAGTTACCTTCCAGCAGGGGTGTCAAGTTTTCAAAATCCTGGGGTGGGTGGGAGCTCTTCTGTGCACGCGCGCCCGCCAGGACCATGTTCCTGCCGCTGCCTCCCCGTCCCCGGCCTGACCTCTCCTGCTTCCATCCCTCCCTCGGTCTGTCCAGGGGCCAGCTGGGCATTTGCTTAGCTGGCCCCTAGACAGACGGAGGGAGGGACAGAGTGGCCAGGCTGGGGGGGGGGGGAGAGAGAGAGATGGCGGCAGCGGTGGCCCTAGGAAGGCCCCGGGGAGGTGCGGCGGAGGGCGCACCATTTTCCGGGGGGGGGCTCAGTCCCCCCCGGGAAATTTCAGGGGTGGATCAAGCCCTCGAGCCCCCCCCCCCGTAGTTGACGCCTATGCCTTCCCCCTTCTTCCTCTTCCTTTAGTTTCTGAAAGCCAGGAAAAAGGGGAAAAAAACAATCATTTCCCCCCCTACACAAAGAGATAAAAGTCGCTGCTGCAGCAAAATTTCATTGTGAAACACATACCTTTGACTCTCTTCTCCAGCCTTTCCCCCCTTACAGACAGAAATGGCTGTCATCTGAAAGGGGCAGGGCTAAATCCTGAGTGACATGGCATGTGTGAAATAAAACTCCTGGGTTCATTCTACTGTATAGGTCCGATTCTGAAGGGGGGATAATGGAGGATTTACAGAGGCAGTGTGAGGGTTCATCGGGGCTGCCATTGTGTTTGCCAACTCCAGTTTAGGAAATCCCTGGAGATTACTTGACTATAGCGTACACATTAGAACGTTCAAAAAAAAGTCAGAGGAAGATTGTGTGGTGAAAAAGGGCGGGGGAAAGTGGCACCACGATGAACCACCCGAACCTCTGAAAACTACATGGATTGTGAGAGTAGCGTTGCCAGCCTTCAGGTGGGGCCTGGGGATCTCCTGCTTTTACAAGTGATCTCCAGCTGACAGAGATCAGCTCCCCTGGAGAAAATGGCTGCTTTGAAGGGTGGACTCTATGGCACTGTACCATACTGAGGCCCCTCCCCTCCCCAAATTCCACCCTCTCCTGGATCCACCCCCAAAGTCTCCAGGTATTTTCCAGCCTTGACTTGGCAACCCTATGTAAGAGGTTCATTGCAGGTGAGATTGTACAGACCTCAGCTCATGAACCTGGTGATTTTTGTATCAAACTTAGGTTTGTGACGAGGTTCATGGCCATCCCTAGTCCCATTACAACTGGTTATGCCCTCAAGTCTGTAGTCTTAACATCTGCATATATACAGGTAAGCGTGAACCCAAGAGCTGGCACACATTAGCAGCAGTAGGCACACAGAAAAGAATGTGGGAAAGGATCAGCTTTCTACCACGACAAAATAATAACAATAACAACCCACAAACACTCATGTGTGCAGAATCACAGGGATTCCCCTCCCTCCCATTTTTTGTTTCTATTGTTTAAACAGCAGCAGCTGGACAGTGGAATCAGATAGGACTGCAGTGGTGGGGAGGGGAATTTAATCCTCCCCAACCCATGTAATTTTCCTGTTGTCAATCACATACACACACTTCTAAATGGTATCTGTATGTTTGCTCCCACAAGGCGAGGAGTGCAGGGGGAGAGGTGTTCTGAAATGGAAAAATGACACCAGGGGACAAGGCTTAAAACAAAAACCCAATGCCATGATCCCTATCCAATTTTTTCCCCATTGTTGCTTTTAACTTAAGACATCATGTGGAGATCCAGTCATGGATCTCCTCACATTGCATCTTATTTAGTTAGTGCACTATCAGGTTAAATTAACAACCAATTGGAGACCATTTCTCTCTGCTGCGTCTTCTCTTTGCCTTAAACAGGGTTATATTTAAACTGGGAAAGTCAGAAATCACTTCCAGGTCAAACAGCTTCTGGAATCTGTCCACAAACTGGTTTTCTTTCTCCTGCCTAAACCGCATGGCCCAGAGGATGACTGTGTTGTCTTGACACAAGTGGTCAAAGGTAAGGAGGAGCTCATCCAGGTAAGGGTGGTGGTAGACAACGTCGGCAGCCAAGACATAGTCAAACTGGCACAAAGACTTGGGGAACTTCTCTTCCAGGTCAACCCCCCAAAACAGTTCTTTCACCTGGGGCTGCTGCTTGCATCGCCTCTTTGTGTTTCTGAGAACATTGTACTGAAGGTTTCCTAGCAGTTCGGGCAGGTCAGTGGCAGTCACGTGGGCACCTGTGAAAGACAGGAGCCACAGAATTGCAAATTACTCTTGTGGGTATTTTAAAGAAGAAATAAGAATATCCTTTGTAGAAATTCGGTCCTATTGATTTTTTTCTATAAACAGTTTAAAAAGAGCACAACCTAACCCACCAAGTATTAATAACTGGTTAGTGCAAATGTAGGGGGAAATTGTTGAGCTGGTCAAACTGGCACTCTTTAACAAAACAACCATTTTCATGAATCATTTAAACAACTGTCAGTTCCGAAAGTGATATAATCTGAATTTGTATCATGTGCTTGCATGGCATTTAAGGGAGGGCCATGGCTCAGTAGAGAAGCATCTGCTTGGCATGTAGAAAGTCCCAGGTTCAATCCCCAGCATCTCCAGTTAGAAGCATCTGGTAGGAGGTAACGTGAAAGACCTCAGCCTGGGACCCCAGTGAGCCACTGCCAGTCTGAGTAGCCAGTACTGACTTTAATTTTCATTTTCTTTTTATTTAACATTTTATAAACAATACCTATATACTACCAGGGCTTTTTTTGTAGAAAAAGCCCAGCAGGAACACATTAGCATGATAGGCCACACCCAAGAGCAGAAACTCATTAGTATATTAGGCCACGCCACTGACCACACAGCTTATTAGCGTGTTAGGCCACACCCCCATGTTACCAGAAGAGTGGTCATCCAGCCACACCCACCTTTTGCTTCTTATTGTGTTTACCTTGTTTGTTGTCAAAACCCAGGGCTTTTTTTGTAGCAGGAATTAATTTGCATGTTAGGCCACATACCCCTAACGTAGCCAATCCTAATGAGTTTCTGCTGTTGGGTGTGGCCTATTATGCTAATGAGTTCCTGCTGGGTGTGGCCAACTCAGGAGCCAGCCGGAACGCCGTTCCTGTGCATACCTGCCCAAAAATAGCCCTGTATACAACTAGCCAGTACTGACTTTGATGGACCATTGATCTGATTCATCATAGTGCAGCTTCATGTGTTCATAGGATTATATCATATGTACTGATTAATGTATCTGATTTTGTTTTTCTTTTGATGTTTGCACTGATTTTGTATGAGTCTTTTCTAACACTCCCATTGGGGAGGCAGGTAGGGGGACAAATGCAATCAATCAATCAATCAATAGGTATTCCTTTCTCCTTTTTTCTCAGTAGCAACAGACTAGCACAGCGAACTCCTCTTGATCTGTCAATGTTCAAACTTTCACTAGTGAATGTCGATAGTTACCAAAATGGGATTGTCGTATGTACTAGCAAATATTTTAAAATAAATTGTACTAGACTTCTTGGACATTAACAAAACTAACATTAACAACATTTATCCATTTCCTGTACAGCAGTCGATGTTACTCACCAAGGAAACTAGCTACTATCGAGACCAGACCTGTCCCCGCTCCAATTTCAATGACATTTTTATCAGCCATGCTACATGAGTTCACATTCGTTTCCAAAAAGTGGCACAGCACAAGAGCCTGGGGAGGGGAGGAGAAGAGAGTAAATTAACATGGAAAGAGGGGGGGGGGAAGGTTAACACAAAATGACTTCATTATCTGCAGCAATGGCTGAAAGCTAATGAGGCAGCCCTCTAATAAAAAGAAAATATTATTTCAGATTAAATTACTGAAAGTGAATTTTGTCAGGGAAAGCCTATGAAAATACGCTCATCCTAGGAATTTAAGTGAAAACGTGGGAGGTTCTTGTTCTGAAGAACGTTCTGTTAGGCATGCTTCTTCTGTATTTTGGCTACAGAGGTAGGCTTCCAAAATACATACCTTGGTAGGCATTTCATTCCCTGCTTAAGCAAACTCTCCACTGTCATGGGTAATGTCAAGATCACTGTTACTGTAACAGTCTAGATCAGTTATTGTGAAATAAGTCAGAGATTTCCTATTCAAGAGTAGCTTCCCGACCCATATCTCTAAAGAAGTCTCCTTACCATGGAGAAGAAAGTTCATAGAACATTGGTAGCAGCTATATCTTTATGGAAAACCCCATAAGGACACTTTTGGTCAAAATGTGCCAGACGGTCAAGCTCCCACAGATGGTTTGTAGCAACAGTGGCTACAGAAGATTTAGAGTTGACAAGTAATAAGTAAGACAGGAATAGGGAAAGACAAGAGGCGGACCTGCGATACTCACGGGGGGGGGGGAAGTATTCCCCACAGCTCCTGGCCTGCAGAAGCAGGAGGAGCTCCACAAGAGGAGGAAGCAGCAGCAGGTAAGCTTTCTCCCTCCTCCCCCCCCCCCCCCCGGCACCGGTGAGGCTGAGCGGCTCACCTCCCAAACCCTCTTCCATTCAACTGCTGGCAGTGGCAGCGAGGCCCAAGGCCTGCCAAGCCATCTCCTACCCCCTCCCCAACAGCAGTCAGAGCATTCTCAGCACATGTGCAGGGAACGCTTTTACTTTGGGGGGGATTTAAATATCCCCCCAAAAGTTTTTTTTAACTTTTAGGATTTTTCTGCACATGTGGGGAGTCCCCTACATGTGCAGAAAACTCTCCCTGCCCCCCAAGTGCCCCCACGCGCAGATTTAGATATCCGCACGGAGGGGGCCACTTGGCTATTAGATATATACAAGGTGGGGACCCGCGATACTCGTGGGAGGGGAGAAGGAGCTCGCCCGCTTCCCCCCCAAAGAGTCCCGGCGGGTCTTGCCAGGCCCGCCGCTCGCCCCCTTCCCCCCCCCAAAGAGTCCCGGCGGGCCTCGCCGGGCCCGCCGCTCGCCCCCTTCCCCCCCCCCAAAGAGTCCTGGTGGGCCTCGCCGGGCCCGCCGCTCACCCCCTTCCCCCCCCCCAAAGAGTCCTGGCGGGCCTCGCCGGGCCCGCCGCTCACCCCCTTCCCCCCCCCAAAGAGTCCCAGCGGGCCTCGCCAGGCCCGCCGCTCCCCCCTTCCCCCCCCAAAGAGTCCCGGTGGGCCTCGCCGGGCCCGCCGCTCGCCCCCTTCCCCCACAAAGAGTCCCAGCGGGCCTCAGTGGGCCCGCCACTCGCCCCCTTCCCCCCCGGCCGCGGCAGTTTGTAGAGCATTCCCTGCGCATGTGCAGGGGATGCTCTTTTACTTTTCGGGGGATTTAAATATCCCCTGAAAAGTTTTTTTAAGTTTTCGGATTTTTCTGCAAGCGGGGGGGTCACCCCCCACCTGCAGAACCCCCCCTCTGCCCTCCAAGTGCCCCCCCCGCGCGGATTTAGGTATCCGCACGGGGGTGGGCCACTTGGCTATTAGATATATAGATACATATGAAGGACTATACAGGATGGGGTGGAATCAGATAATCAAGAAAGCAGTAAGATGTGGATAAACAGGTTCATGAATGGGGTTGACAAGAGGTCTGAAGACATACATCCTACCCCTTTAGTAGAGGCTTAATGTGTGCAAATGGGTTAAATTAAACCTTTCATGTTCTGGCAGCTATTTTGTGGCTGCACCCATCATGCTGTGTCAGAATTCCAAAGGTCCCCGCAAGCTCAAAAAGGTTGGGGACCTCTGACAAAGGGTTAACATAGGTTCCAAATGAGAGGCTCAGGAGCATTCACTCAACACCATGTAAACTTTTTCATAAACATACTTTGGGATTTGAGCTGGCCAGTTCCCACCTGAAGCTACTTCATATACACTGAAGTCATCTTCAAGGAAACACACCCATCACTGGACCCTCAGCATGCGGGGACCTTTTTGAATGGGATAGTCAATGCATGAACCTCAGGAAAACCTGGAAACATCATTCGTCATCCAGATAGACATAGCAGCCTTGTTCACAAAATGCAGCGAATTTACATACCATCCGGGTACAGTGTACACTTGATTGTTCTTTACACAGGTGTTGAGTAATTCTCATTTTATATTCAATGAATGTACAGCTGAATGTGTGCTTCAGACTCCACATTTATCCAGGTACTGATCCTCAGTTTCATTTGTAAATTGAAAGCACTTTGGTTCTTTCTTAGAAGCAGGTGTATGTATGCACATTAGGATCGCCAGCTCAGGGCTCAGAACTTCTTGGAGATTTGTGGGTGCAGAAATTCTTGGAGATTTGTGTGTGCAAACTGGGGAGGGCAGGGTTTGGAGAATGGAAGAACTTCACTAAGATATAATAAAATCCATACAGTCCTCCCCCCCAAAGCAGCCATTTTCTTCAGGGGAATGGCTCTCTGTAGTCTGGAGATCAGTGGTAATTCTGGGAGATCTCCAGCCCCCCTCACCTGGAGGTTGGTAACCCTAACGTGCCTGCTGGTTGTACATGTGTTCCCTAGAACAGGGCTGGTGAGACAATGTATTTCTAATCCCCCACTGTGCAAGCTCCATATAAAGTCACATTTTCGCATTTTATAAAAGGAAGAATGAGACAGAATCACTGATAGTGCTTTGTTTCTGGTCCCAAAACCAAAAGTGAAAACAGTACCGAAGGCCAGACCACGGCTCCATAACTGTCAGTGGCTTCTGTAATCTCTATCTCATGTCCAACAAAATGGAATCTCTCCCAGGCTCGGGTGGTTATCAGCGAAGGAGAGAAACGTCTTCCCATGATTTCTGCAACTATCTGCTCATCTCCATTTTGTCCTAATAATAAAGCAATAAGAAGAGTGTGCATTATAGTAACAAAGAGAGGTAGCCAAGCTCAGCCAAAGATAGCATAATGAACTCATCTTTATCTTCTGGGCCAACAGGCTGTTCTCTTAAATAGCAAGCTGTTTGAGTTATGTCACTATCCAGGGATATAATGAATTGTTTATCAGGATATATGTGGCCCGCTGGAGCTGTTATCCATCATGATTTCTATTTATAAAGCTACAATAATAGAATTTTATTTCTCTTTTGCTCAGCATCAGCGAGACTGAGAAACCAATTAGAAAAGTTACAATAATGTAATGTAGAGTAGACAGGTGGGATATTTCTCAAAGGAGTCAAGAATATGACTCTCCACAGCCATCCTCCATGCAAAATCGTGCATGTTCTCATCAGATCTTGTTTGGTATCGCAGGCACCTGCCTCTAGCTTCAGTCTATTGAGCTACCTTGTAGGTTCCCAACTGGCTGTAAGTAGAAGCTGTGAGCTACCTTAGGTTTGGTTGGGCAGAGATGGGAAGTCATTTGATCCAAGCGGGAGACGCCAGGACAAGAGAAGGCAGTGGAGATGGCTTATGCCCATTGTCATCTCTCAGACCCAGGTTTATTCTTGCATATCTGGCCAAGGAGGTTCCTTTTTGCTCTCTCCCCACTCTCTCTTTTTTTTTTTGCATGGGGGGCACTTGTCCCTAAAAACTTTCCTGTCCCTGATCTGGAAACAATTATGACCTCAAGCTTATGTCCCAATAAATAGTAACTAATCTCTCAAAGCAGAAAAGAAATGCTACCTCAACCATTGAAATACTTCATTTCATGAACCTTTAAGACCAACAAAGTTTTGTTCAAGGTATAAGCTTTCATGTGCATGCACACTTCTTCAAATACCTGATATTTGAAGAAGTTAGGGTTGCCAGCTCTGGGTTGCAAAATACCTGGAGACTTTCAGGGTGGATCCAGGAGAGCGGAGGGGAGGGGTTTGGGGAGGGGAAGGGAGGGGCCTCAGCATGGTACAATGCCATAGAGTCCACCCTTCAAAGCAGCCAGTTTCTCCAGGGAAGCTGATCTCTGTCAGCCAGAGATCAGTTGTAAAAGCAGGAGATCCCCAGGCCCCACACCTGGAGGTTGGCAACCATAGACATGTGCATGCACATGAAAGCTTATGCCTTGAATAAAATTTTGTTGGTCTTAAAGGTGCCACTGGACTCAAACTTTGTTCTGCTGCTTCAGACTAACATAACTGCCCCCTTGAAACTATCTTCATTTCAATAAGAAACTATTTTACTTATTGGCTTGCTTTACAATTGACAGTTTAGGTTGTTTGTGGTATTTTTATCTTTGAGTTGCCTTGAATCGGCTTCTTGAGAGGTAGCATGCACAGCCCCTAAATATAATAATGCCACCTTTAATGGCTAACAAGGTTTGGCCTCATTCTGTGGGAGGAGAACTATAGAAATATCAAAGCTAGAAAGGCCTTAAGGTGACGAATCCACCAATGCCCTCAAGTATCCTACTGAAGTGATTTCAAGGAGCTGCAATTAGCACCAGTGCTGAAAGCTGAGACCACAACATGGTAATATGTGTCCTCTGCCCTGAGGTAGCCTTGGCTCTTTGACAACACATCCTCTCTAACCCAGGAATTATATAAACTGTCATCCAGACTTCTTAGTACTTAAAAGCAGCTCAGGAATAGATAGATACGTGGAGCAATAGCAAGCCAGTGTAGCACTCCAACAGATTATTTCTCAAATATTCATCACTGTAACCATATGGGAATCTGGCAAAAAAAAAAAAAAAGCCAACTCACAGTACAGATATTACTTCCATGAAAATCCCAACAGGACTGAACACCAGTTCCGTAGCTACAGTGGGGTATTTCAGGGTCTGGCTTCCTGACTTCCTACCAAGGCCCCGCAACTTCCTTTTGGCCCAGACCCCTGGACTCTCAGGTAAGATGTTGCAGCTGCCACGAACTCCCCCATGCTGCCGTGGCCTCTGCTTCTCCTTCCCTTCCCCCTGCGCCGCACTGCTCAAGTTAATTAAATTACATTTAATTGAATTAGCCAGTGCCCCCCCCCCCCCGAGGAATTTAAATGCGCCCCGACTTAGAAATTCTTGGCTACGGGCCTGCTGAATACTCCTCTATACCAAGAAATCTCTGCCCAGAACACACAAATTCCAGAGGAGTGACCATGTTACAGCCAGAGTAACAAAGAGTTTCATAGGACCTTAAAGATAAGCAAATTTTAATCTGACGCACACTTTCATGGGCCACTCAAACTTTAGAAAACTAGGCATCTGGGAGATGGGTAGTCTAGGACTCTGCTCTCTAACCTGTCTGTTGTCTGTATCTTTGTGTGTGTGTGTGCGTGCGCATGTATACACAAGATGTTTCCATTATGCACTCATAGGGTTGCTGGCCCATGGCCCGCAGCAGATTGCAGGAAGCAGGGACTTACCCTTTTGGCATTGCACTGATGGCCTGACATCACTTCTGGCACAAACAGGAAGTGATGTCATTATGCTAGAGCAACAGTTTAGCATTTACCCAAACTGGGTAAGTGCTAGAGCGGGCAAATTGCGGCCCGTGGGCCACATGCGGCCTGCCACAGAGTTTTTTGCGGCCCGCCAAGACAGTCGGCCACGTGGTTTCAGTCAGGCCTCCACTGGGCCCGAAGCGCAGAGAAGCGGCGCTCCGGGAGTGAAGTATCCAGGGGGCGGGCACATTACCAAGCCCCACCCCCTGCTCCCAGCAGCCCTGTTGGGTGACGAGGAGGCAGAAGAAGGAAGGTAAGTTACCTTCCCTCCCCCCTCCTCCTCTTCCCGGGGCCGCAGCGCTCTGGGGAAGCCCTGCCCACCACCACTCTCACCTTCCCCGGGCAGCGCCAAAGCGCAGCGCTTCTGGGAAGCCCTGCCCACCACCACCCTCACCTTTCCCGGGCCGCGCCAAAGCACAGTGCTCCGGGGAAGCCCTGCCCACTCCCACCCTTGCCTTCCCTGGGTTGCACGGAGGCGCAGCAGGCAGGCAGCTGCTTTCTGTGATCTCTCTCTCTGTCCCTGTCTCTCTTTCTCTTTGACTCTCTCTGTGTCCCTCTGCATGTGTGTGTGTGTCTGTGTCCCTCCCTCTCTCTCTCTCTCTGTCCCTATGTTCCCCTGTGTGTCTCTCTCTGTCCCTCTGAGTCTGTCTCTGTTTGTCTCTCTCTCTGTGTCCCTCTGTGTGTGTGTTCCTCTCTCTCTCTCTCCCTATGTTTCCCATGTGTCTCTCTCTGTCTGTCTCTCTCTGTCCGTCTCTGTGTGTGTCTTCCTCTCTCTGTCCCTATGTTCCCCTGTGTGTCTCTCACTGGGGCTTATTCCCCTCCTCCCCGCCCCGAAACTTGGTGGTGCCGCTGCAGCTGTGTAGTGCAGGGATCCCCAGGTGCCCCCACATTTTTTTATGATACAATTTATACCTTTTCTGAAATGCAAAGTTAACTAATGAATGCAATCATTTTAAAAGGTGCAGCCCTCCGCTAACCTCCGCTCCCACAAAGTGGCCCCCGAGCCAAAACAATTGCCCACCCCTGTGCTAGAGCATTGCCCCAGTGCAATGACTTTACTTCTGGGTGCCTCCCCATTGATGGGACACCAATCTCCACCCCATTTCTGTGGCATCCCCCCCCCCCCACTGCAATTAGCTGAGCAGCAGGCAGAGCCGGGGGGGGAGGGGTTGAGATCTTGGAGCAACTTACAATCACCTTCTCTTCCTCTTCTCACAACAGACACTCTGTGAGGTAGGTGGGGCTGAGAGAGCTCTGAGAGAGCTGAGACTGACCCAAGGTCACCCAGCTGGCTTCATGTGGAGGAGTGCGGAATCAAAACCGGTTCTCAAGATTAGAGTCCTGCTGCTCTTAACCACTACACCAAACTGGCTCTCTTTGCTGTTTACCTTTGTATTACCCTTAAAAATAAATCCCCTTGCCTTACAACTGGCCTACCATCTCCCTTCTCCATCCCTGTCCCTTTAGTACAACTACAGGTATTGCAGGTAATACACCTTGCCACACCCCCAGTGACCCCAGGTGTCCTCAGGAGGTGTTTATTCACCCTGCTAAGGGCACTCCTTGTGTCAGCGATGGACTTGGCTGAAGCACTGATGCAGCTCATGGACACCTGATTATGTAACACTAAACCCTCATCTGACCCAACAGATTAAGGTGTTAATGTTCATGTGTACTCCATACCATCCTCTCAGCGCCCCCCCCCCCACCTACCAAAGTTATATAAATTCACTGGGTACCTTATTTAAATTTGTCACTCTATCATATTCTCAGAAACTGCTAAATGCCCACCTTCTACTCTTTCTTGGTTCTATTTTAAGGAAACGAAAAACTGTCAAAAGCTGAGTTCACATTAACTCCCATCATCTTGTACAGGCTCTTGTTCCATTCTTATATAAGAGGCCCCCATCCCCCGCCCAGCTGCTTCGGGAAGTATCCCTAGGAAACTGCATTCTCTCATGGTCTCCTACCACACAGTTGCCGAATGGCCAGGAGGAAGTCCTGTCCCTCTTATAAGTGGAAATGAGTGGAAAGTTTTTGATGGCATAGAGCTTAAATAACATCACCTGATAATTGCTACAGATCAAAATACTAAAGCTAGATGGACCAGTTGGAAAACTGGCAATACAGTAAAGATTTTAAATCACTGGGATGCATCAGTACGTGGGGAATATCTTGTTTACAGTGGCGCACAATCAACCTGGAAAATGCTGGGAAAGCATGCAAGTTGTAAGCAAGTCAAATGAAATTATACCTGGCCCATGGCTGAAGAGCCAGGCATTTGAGACGCTTCTTTGCAAAGCGTATTTCCTTTTGAATCACACAAAATAATCTGCGAGTCTTTAGCGTAAGAGTATAGTTTGTTCTTATATTTACTTGTAACTATGAGTATGCCACTCAGTACTTAAGTTACACAAATGGCCTTTGATTATTCCAGCTTAAGTACTGTGGGTGTGATGTTGCCACCTATATATACCAATTTGTTTTTATCAATAAAAAATGCATCTTCTGACAGCAGATAGGAAGCATACGTTCTTGGCAAGCTAGCAGCATACCTTTATTTATTTTGTTTATACCTTGCCTTTCTACTCAGCTGTGACCCAAAGCGGCTTACATGGTTCTCCTCCCCTCCATTTTACCCTCACAACAACCCTGTGAGGTCGGGTAGACTGTGAGTTGGTGACTGGTCTAAGGCCACCCCGTGAGCTTCCATGGAGTAGCTATTCAAACTTGGGTCTCTGTCAAGGTTCCAGTTTGCCCATTGTCCCCTTTCCCCTTAACTTTCATTTCTTCTAGCCGCTTCACTGTTCACCTTGTCATGTTATAGGGGGGAGGGAATTCCTGAGGGGGGTACGTGAATGGATGCCTGCTTGTAACTTGTAGCCATAATTGTTTCCTTTAAGATGTGCCCCTTGGCTTCTCAGGAGAATGATAGCAACCGTATATCTGTCAGGGTTGGCATAGTAACTCTGCGGCTGGGCTATGACATGTATGTGTGGGGTGCTTTGACTCTTACCTATAACTGGGGTTTTGTGTGCCTTTTGTATTCCTGACAAAACACCAGTCCTGAGTGAGCAAATCTCTAATAAAGCCTTTTAATAAAGGAGAGTGTCTTAACTGAGGATCTGACAGTCTCCCAGTTTGACCTACTCTCTAACCAGTACACCACACTGGCTTTCATAAACCAGGGAGGACAAGCAAGAGAATATTTACCTTGCTTCTTTTCTGGCATTCGAGAGAATTCATCTGATTCAAAATGCTTGTGCTGTGACAATTTTGAATCCATTTCATACCGCGTACCACAGAGGTAGGACATATGTGCTAGAAATGAAAATAGAGGGAGAAAACTGGACAGTAATATATGGAGGATCTATAACGCAGCCAAGACAGATCTAGAACACATGGTTTTTCTTCGCGGCCCGTTTCAGAGTAGTTGTAACAGCGAACCACAAATAAGGTCAGACTACAGAGTCACAGTAAGGTCACATCAAGGCAGAATGAATGATGTCCACCCAACACAGTGTGCCCAAGGTACAGCTTCTCACAGCGTCCACAGCTTCTTACCATCCTGTAGCAGCTCAGAGTTGGCTCAGAGGTTAAGACGCTGAGCTGCAGACCGGAAAGTCGGTAGCTCAGCAGTTCGAGACCCTAGTGCCATGTGACAGAGTGAGCTCCCGTCTCTGGCCCCAGCTCCTGCCAACCCAGCAGTTCAGAAGCTAGAAACTGCAAGTAGATAAATAGGTATCGCTTCAGTGGGACGATAACAGCATTCCATGCACCTTGGTGTTTAGTCATGCCAGACACATGACCACAGAGTCAGACAGTGTTGGCTCTTCGGCTTGGAAATGGAGATGAGCACTGCCCCCTAGAGTCAGATTCGACTGGCTTTGGAGCAAGGGAAACCTTTACCTTTACCAGCAGCTACTATGTCCTGTGAAGGAATCTTGATGCCCTTGGGGAAAGTTTTATTTCCAAGCGATATATTTATATATACTTTACAGTGAACATCCACTTTCCCATACAAATGCTGACAATCCCAAATGATCATCCAAAAATAGATACAAATTTCCCCACATTTCAGACTACAGCCAGTGGATCCTGATTTTCACATCAGCATTTATCAATATTCACCAGAAGCTCAAGGCATTTCAGGCATCCACAAATGTTGGATTGGAACCAGCAGAAATTTCCACTGATCGAAGGGGTCCGATTTTTGCTCAGTCCCTTTCCTGCCACAGACCTCTGACTCTCCCCATTTTGGGGGGGGGGGGGCTGTCCTCTCCATGAGCAGCATTTGGGGGCATGTTGGGAGGGAGGCGAGGAAGTCCTACTCTGTTGATGGAAAAACCTTTCCATCAGTAGCTATTTTCCATGGGATCCTACCCTTTGTAAGGGATTTTCAACACTCCCATGTGAATGTTGACATGCTCTACATTTTGGACATTCACTGTAATACAAAGCTTTATCAGTAGAGCACCAGAAATTCTTCCTCCACTCTCAGGATTATTTAAGCAATCAAAGCAACACAGTAGTTGTAGCAGGTAACCTGTTAGCGACAGGTGTTTATTATACCGCATAGGTGAGTGTTCTCCATTGTCAAATGCTATATAAAACTGCCTCAGTCGTTGTTATGGAATAAAACAGTAGTAAGCAAGCTCTCCCAAAACACTTCTTCATGTTTCTAGGTACTGTCACAGACTCCTTTTCAGTAATTCTACACTAGCTATTTCCTATGGTGCTGGTGGGAAATTGTTATTTTAAAAGCATTACGCAGCAAATAACAAACAAAACATTTTACTGTGTATAGAGTTTCGTGACAGATGGAACCCGATTCTATGCACGTCTGCTTCAAAAGGAGTCACACAATTCGCCAAGTCTTACTTCCTGGTCAGAGAGCATAGAGTTGTAGCCTTTATTTTCTAGAGAAGCAGAGAGAGTTTTGTAAGGGAATCTTGCTGCATCTTAAGTGACAGCATCGCTTAGCTACACAATCACTCACAAACAGGAAGGCATAATGGCCTTTTACAAACGCTTATTTTGAAGGTCATCCCCTCAGGATACTATTATCTGAATTCCAAAACAACTTGTAGGACTCAGAAATGTTACCCTGTTGACTAGCTTTGTACACTTACTATGACTGTACTACTGGTACTTCAAATTATAAAAAATTCTTATCTAAATCGGCAATATGGTTCAAACATGAAGTGTTCGAAGGCATTCAGAGGAATCAAAACTGTGCTTTAAAATAAACCGGGCGACGTCTCGAGTCTTAAAAGTCTACACCAATGCATTCAGCAACATACCTAGTCTTTCTTTTGTTCCAGGTGTCCAGAAATGGAGACTATAAATCCACTGACTCTCTCTCTTCCAGCGCTTAGTTCATGAATAGCCCCAGAGGGAAATGCAGTAAAGTTTGAAACATAACCTTTCAGCAGCCCCCCCATTATGAATGAATAAATCCTGACAGCTGCAGAGTGAACAAAGTGGACACGCCCTTTGGATTTCATTGGGAGGGAAAATTCTACCCTCAGCACACTTACATAAAGGGGAAGGAGAGCTATCCTGGGAGACGGAGAAATTATACGAGACACGCACTTCAGCATCCCTCTTCAAAGTAGTAGAATAAATCACAGCCCCCCCCCCCTAAATAAACTTCTGATTTTTAACACATTCAAATGAAAACCATTTTTGAAGATGATGATGATTAAGCAGTCTTCCCAAACAAAATCTAAGGATAATCTCCTTTCCGAATTTCTGTAAGATCTACCTGTTTGGACTGGCCTTCAATGCTCATGGCCTTCAATGAGAGTAGGAAAATTTTGTTGGAACAGAAGCCGCCTTCTTATTATTATATTATTGATACTCTGGTACAATGTACTATGCATTATTACTGAATCTGCAGCTGATTTAGTGAAAAATATTAATGAATTGGCTACTGAGGAA
The DNA here is from genome assembly GCA_029233225.1 of Lepidodactylus listeri. Classification (NCBI taxonomy): domain Eukaryota; kingdom Metazoa; phylum Chordata; class Lepidosauria; order Squamata; family Gekkonidae; genus Lepidodactylus; species Lepidodactylus listeri. The sequence goes on along the minus strand of JARCFY010000001.1, from coordinate 50,203,842 downwards.
ACAAGTTGCAGCCTGCATGGTTACAGGTAGTGAACCTCATCCCTCCCTGCGAAAGGATCAAGACGGTAATCTTGAACATAGATATAAGTATTACTATTTTGGATAAAGTGGAAAATGTGTTATGCTTCAGATGTGGTGGGAAACCACCAATATAAGATAAAAACAAGACTATACAAATAGAACAAAATGTTATAGAATATGGAAAAAAGGATTTGTATAAGATAAATGTATTAATTTTAATGTTTTGAAAAATAAAAATTTCTTTACAATAAGACAGTAATCTTGACAGGAACACCACTTACTGTAGTCCAGTCAACTGAGCTGAAGAGTTAGATGTTTCTCCTTTGTCGAAAAATATCCTGCTTTCCATTACATTTAAAGCTAATTTTGCTTGTGTGTGTCTGCTGTTATCATTCCACTTGAATGGAAATTTTTATGCCAGAATCTATTATCACAGGAAAGGTTTGCTTTTGATTTACTTTATCCTGAATTCTCATTCAGTTTGTTGGAAGTTCTATTCGTAGAAACTATTTGCCGGAAGCCCTAAATGGCAAAAATGATGCTTAAGCCCCACATTTGGAATTCCATAAAATTCTATGGAAACAAGTATTGAGTTTCAATTGAGTATTGAGTTACTCTTGCTAGGAATAATTACATGGGAATTCTGTAGCCATCCTAAAGACTACCTGAATTTATTCCACCATAAACTTTCATGAATCAGATGCAGCTGACAGACTGGAAGACCCAGGTTCAAATTCCCACTCTGCCATGAAGTATGCTGGATGACCTTGGGCTAGGAACTCTCTCAGTTCAGCCTACACCTCACAGCGCTGTTGTGAGGATACAGAGAAGAGGGGGGGAAATGATGTGCACAACCCTGAGCTCCTGGTAGGAGGGACAGAATAAAAATTATAGTAAATAAATAAACAGCAAATTTTCACCTTTCCTTCCACGCTATAGGCTGCTACACCTCCCAAAAACCTGTCAGCAGATGCCATGGCACAAAAGAAATAGATACCAGAGAAGCAGACTGAGGCATACTACCCAACTTGTTAGCATGAACGCCTTCATATAAGTATCACACACTTGAAATACCTGATACGGTATGTTGAGTTTGCCAACAGATCGTAATCTTTTTCTCCAGTCTGCTGCATACGCAAAATAGGATGTTCTAACTGCAGGACTTAAACAGAGCTCTCCCATGAGTCTTTGAGCTAGACTGTCATGTCATCAGAACAGAGACTGTGCAATTTCACAGGGATTAATCCTGGAATGGACTACAGGTGCAACCGCTGGACAGATCAATAATAAAGACATCTCTTTGGAGACTTGAGAAAGGACTGGTGGGGTCACGCCATGCTCAGCAGCTGAGATTAATGGATGACACCCTGGTGGGATAAGATACATTCTATAAACCCTCATGCCTCAGAGGACGGAGCTGCTGTTGTTATGAAATACTACACTTGGCAGAACAACAGGCCAAAATCTTGGGAAGGTCACCTTCAAGGCTCATCTTTGCAAAGCAGGTAAGATAATTTCACGGCGGCTCACTATGTATATTGGCTGGTCTTTCAGAAGATAAAATACTAAGCAGCAAAGTCTTTTTCTGCTCTGTAGAAGCATTAAAAAGATGATGCTTGTGGAAGGGTATCTATCCTTCTGAAATCTACAGAGAAGAAACAGAGGAACCTATTCCTCTATTTCTTAGGCCCAGAGTTCCATGCAGTGTTCCCTCAGCACTGTTTTTAACTAAAGAGAAGATGGAAATGCAGAGAGAAGCTGTTGGAACACGTTCCCCCTCTGGTTCCGGGGGGGAGCCATGGCTTTGCGGCAAAGCACCTGCTTTCACGCAGCAGGTTCTGAGTTCAATCCTTGGCATCAGGTAGTAGGCCATATGAAAGACCTCTACTGAGACCCGTTGCCAGTCAGAGAAGACAACATTGACCTTGCAGAACTGGTCTGACCCAACAGAAAGACAGGTTCATGTGTTCAGATGCAATAGATTTTAACTCCGGACTAAAAACAACAAAAATAGTAGAAGAATAAGAGTCCTCCGTCAACCTGAAAGATTAACAAAATCTATTTCCACCATTAGCTTTCATGGTGCATTCCATTAGTCTTTTAAGGTGTCACTGGACTCCTGTTTTGTTCTGATCCTACAAACCTACATGGATACCTGTCTGGAATAAAATTAAAAAATTAGAAGACTCACAAAATTCCATCTGTGTCATTCATGCCTTCCAAATCGAAACAATGAATTCTGTATAACACTAATTATAAGCAGAGCCACAGAGGTAGAAACAGCCATAACAAGAGACCTGCTTTCCTGAAACCAGAGATGGCCAGTTTCTACCTGCAAGAACTGGACTTCAGAATATCACATGGCTGAAGGCCAAGAGACATACACCTAATTCATCCAAGAGTCTCCTGCTGCCTTGTCTCCTTCCTAACTTACCAACAACTCATTTGTTTCATACCAACCCAATGCCTGGTTAGAACAAGGCTAGCCTAATATTCCCAGTGGTTCCCTTTGACTTCCCAAGTCCTATGGAAAGCCAGCTCTGAAGCGAACACAGCCATGTTTTTAGATGCTGCCATTTCTCTTCCTCACTGGCCCCGTGAACTGGGATCTCCGTCTTGAAACGTTGTCATTACATCTCACTTCTCCCGTGCTCTTTCTTTAACTCTTTAGTTGACCGCCGTATGACCACAACCACTCTTCTGCTTGTTAAAACTCTATTCAGTAAATGGGTTCTGCTAAATTTGGACAGAATGAAAGAGAACATTTCCATCCGATTTAGCCCACTTCATAACACAACCTGCAGGAAAAGAAATTCAATGTCTGTGTAGTCGAAACTATTCGGTAAACTTACTGCCATTTATGTCTGTTTTTCAACTCTACCTTCTTGGCTTGATATTGGAAGCCATTTGTGTGAATCATATCTTGAAGGGAACATTTTAAAATACAATATTCTGATCTGTTACGGTAATGCTAAAAACAAAACAAAACATGGCGTTTCACAGAAAAAGACACCTGCAAGAAACTGAGGTGGTACAGTCCTTGCATGAGGACTCCACCACGGGAAGAGACGACAGCCTTGAATGAGCTTCCAAGGTAAGCTCATGTCATGATGCTCCAATAAAAAAATAATAAAGGATTCTGATGCTAAGGATGAGAAACATAAAGGGTCAAGTTGATACATTTTATTCGACTAAGTAATAATTGGTGAGGCTGGTTGGACTGCTTTAGGCACTGATATTCAAAGGAAGAGAGCTGAAGCCCGGCCTGACTCTGTTGAGTTGGCTTTACACAAGTAAATTTTAGTGAACTTGCTTCTTACTCAACAACTGACTTGGTAAACAGCCTTCTGGGAGGCACCAAACCTGGAGTGTCATACGATTACTTTGCCCGCAACAAAGAGAATGAAGTTATTCCAAAATGTTACAATTTGAAATCAAAACTGGTTTCAGGGATAATTTCAAGGGTAGCAAATCTGCAGCAACTACTGAAAAGTGACCCATGCCTCCCTCCCCTCCTCCATTTCCCATGCAGCACCACGGCCACTGGATGCAACACTGCACTTAAATGCCACATTTAAAATGATTTTCAGTGTAGGCAAACCACAGGGAAAGAAGAATCTGAAGTGGCCCAAAATATTCCTTCTAGCTGAATGCAGAAACCCTGTACGGTACGTATGCCACCTATCACATTTCATGAAGCGTGACGCTGAGTGACAGATTGGCAACATTACAAAACGATTTCATTTCCACGATGAGAGACATCTATATTACCGATCACCTTCAGAAACTTCTCAAGTGAGGCAGGACTCAATTTTATTCTAATGGGAGTTTTCGAGACGGGGGTGGGCTCACAGGGAATCTGACAGTAGCCTCTTAAAGAAGTTTAAAATATTACAGTTCATGATTGCTATATTTTAAAAGGTCTCATTTAAATAGTGCTAAAATATACAAAAAGGGGGGGAAGTGGGAGAGAGGGGGGACAATTAATCCTTTTTTTCTTGTGAAGATTTCATGGTGCTATTTACAAAAGAGCTTTTAAGAAGTGCCCATATTTTGTCACTGACATTATTTCTTTCTTCTTCTTCTTGAAGACTGTCCCTTTGCCTTTTTGCCCTCAAAAACAGGCCTCGCAGTCACCATAGCCGCTTCCTCCTCTGAGCTGGAGCTACTATTCCCCATTTCCTCTTGTGGCATTTCACGCCCTAAAGGGGCATCATGATTCGCAGCGCTGGTTTTGCGCATCTTGGTGTTCTTCCCTCTGGGGCACCGACCCGAGGTTTCTCTCTCTGATTGGTCACCTGATGACCCACTGGATGAATCTGACAGCTGCACCTCCCCTATGAAACCGCCACCAAAAAAGCTCTCCTGTTTAAGCGATGGATGTTTTTTTCTCTTGCCCCGGCGGTTTGGGGCTCTGGTCACGCCTTCCTCCTTCCCTTCGCTTTCCTTAAGGGCTGTCGTAGCCTGGGAGACTTCACTTTCTTCTTCCTCCTTCTCTTTTCTCCTCATGCAAGTCACGGCCCTGCGAAGCCTTTGACTCTTGATGGCCTGCTTCTCTTGTTGCGCTAGTCTGAAGAAGGAATCGATGCGGAGCTGAGTCTACAACAGAAACAGAAACATTTTACAATGAGGGGAATTGTAGCAGGAAAAGGGGGGGGGGGAATTCTCTGTGGCCTGGAACTGTCAATCCACACATGTCAGCTACAATATTCCGGAAGGTCTTCCCTCAGGATACCATCCGCTGAGTGTTAAGATTCAATAGAGTGAAGAGTGGTAGTGGCACCTTAACTACAGTTCTTGACAAACACAGCCCACTACAGCCTGGACCTGGATATTCTGAGCAGGAAGGTGAAGACTTTATTCAGAGTAGCTTTGTACAAGTAGCTCTTTAATATGGGCTGCTTTTTTGTCAATATAGTTATGATATCTTTTAAATAATGTATTAAATGGAGTGCATTTTTATGTGGGTTTTTTTTTTCATCCGAACTGTATTTATACATTTGTCATAAGCTGCCCTTGGAAGGGCTGGTTTGGAAAAGAAAGGCGAGATATACATGAGAAACTCAATAAAAAGAATAAGCAAAGAGCTAAAAATAGCAACAAGCAAGGATTGCGTGATGTGCTGGATTATATTTCCAAGAATAGCTAGGACAGAATCTATGGCTACAGTTGATAAAACAAAGACTGTTGCTAGTGAGTTTTATTTTCTGCATGTGGAATACATGCTTTATTATTTTTTAATGGATTTAACCAACTCCAGAGTAAGGAGTGGTGGAAAATGTTCTCTTTCCCTGGTGTCACTTGTGCAGTCTCTAACCGGAGACTAGAATAGGCAAGTTGAATGCTTTAGAAATGCTTATGAATCCCTTAAGATTTTGCCCAGCAGCTCTCGATACAGCAACTGGGATTTTGGAGCACCACACAGCTGGTGGAGGTCCTGATCACTGCTCATGGTTCAACTCTCACACTCAAGCAGAAGGGGATCCTGGGGAACGAGGACTTGGCTTTATTCTGGGATGGTGCACACGAAGGGACACCATCTGGATGAATCTTCCATCTCCTCAACACTGAGGGTCAGCATGAGCAATGGAAGTGTTTGCTACCAAGAGACTTATTACAATCTGGAGATTCCAGCATGCTAGCAAAGGAACAGGGGCTGAGCTTCTCTTGGCAAAAATTTCTAGCAAAGTGTGAACCAAAGTTTCCAACCTATCTAAATGGGGGGGGGGGGGGTGTTTCTTGATTCAGCTTGGTCTAAATTGTGCTGTGCTCTTGCCAGTTCTGGAGTGCAGAACTCAAGGGGGCTGAGCATAAACCAAAGGGGTGCCCCCTTTCTACCTGTTTTTATCTGCCTTTACTGCTCCCTGCTCGAAACATCCTCCGATTCCAACTGTCTGAAAGACACAGCTTCTGAGGCCAGCTGTGTCTCTCTGGATTCTGATCCCGTGTCCCTGAGCTAAAAACTTGGTTGAAAGACAGAATGTAAAATTTAAAAATAAATATACAAATTCATTTCTCTGCCTTTTTTTATAACACAGCTCTTCCAAGACCACAGCTGAACTTCCACAGCTGACTGACTTTTGTACCTGACATGGCTGTTTTCTTCAGCCACTGAATTTTCATTTGTCATCTGCTTTCTTAATCTGACTTTAAGTGATGTTTCTGTTGACTGTGATATAACTATAACATAGACATATTCAAATAGTGACCAACCATTGTACCTCAGCAAATATTTAGTGTTGTTCTTCTACTCAAATAAGTTCTCATGGTTCTATAAGAATGCAGACCCTGAAACTTGGACCCACCAGACAGAAGGATTTCCACCTACAAAGCATGACTTTGCCTCCTCTCTTTCACTGCAGCCCCAGACATTACTCCTGTGAACAGCATTTTAGACTCTACTGGGAAGGGAGAGGCAAGAAAGTTGCATTTGGCGGGGGGAAATCCTTCAGTCTGCAGAAATACTCCAGTGGGCCCAAGCTACTGCGCTGCAAAAAAACACACAAAACCCACAGTTCAGATAATGCGCCATGACCACGCACAGATACCTGCTTCTGTGTTCTAGTATTACCTGCTGAGCGTTCAGCTGTTTGAGGACAGGCAGCAGGACTCCATCTGTTTTCAGCTTGGTCCAGCCAAAATGACTCTGGCAAAACGTGTCAGCAGTTAAAGAGTCAGCAACAGAAATACTTAACGACAGTTCCCTAAACACACGTCCATAAGAATGTGTCGAACAGAATAATTTGGGAGGGTGTTTTTATAAAGGGAACAAGTTTGTAGCTTTAGCAGCTGGTGGGGAAAATTAGGCAGTTTTTACTGCTTTATTGCCCTGTCTTCCTTGCACTTTCCCCCTAATTTATGTAACCCAGTTTGTTGCATGTACTGTTCTTATTGCACTGTTTTCCAAATTTCTAATCCAGTTTTCACTGCATTGTTTACTACATCCACCTTACTGTTTTTATCGCATTTTTGAAAACACTGTAACTCACTCTGAGCCTCTGTTAGAAAGAGGGACTAGAAACAAACTAAACAAATAAGAGAAAAAAGCATTTGAAACCTGTATGTCACAAGTCTACAGCATTAGTGGTTTACAACTAGCAGTATGAGAGGCATTTTTAAAACCCTAACCATTATTAAAGGGGACAAGTTTTGTCCAGTGACACCTTTATCCCCAAAAAAGGTATACACTTTTGTGTGCGCACACACTTCTTAAGATACACTGAAATGGAAGTTACATTGACTCTAACTTCATTCTGTTGCTTCAGACCAACACTGCTGCCCACTTTGATCTATTGAAATGGAAATTCAACATACCTGAAGAAGTATGCATGTGTCCGAAAGCTTATACCTTGAATGAAGCATTGTTGGTCTTAAAGGTACCACTGGACTCAAACTTGGTTTTGCTGCTTCAGACCAACACCGCTGCCCACCTGAAATTATTAAAGGCTTGATGTGACGATGATCATTAGCTGAAATGGTTTTCAAGTTTTGCAATTCTTTTCATATTCTGCCAACTGCTGCATTAAAGGTACACCAATAATCACTGCATCGTTTCAAGCCAAACACCACCGAATCAGCTGCCCTAGCCAACTTGACTTGCATCTAAGAGCAGGAATGACACAAAAGCACTGAGCCGATTAACTGCTTTTGGATCCTGCTTGTATTTAGAGACATTTCTGTCCCCCTGCTGAACACTGCACTGACCCTGTGAACCACACTCTCTTATGGAAGGAGCAGAATGCAAGCCAACTGGAGAGTTCACCGATGGAAACAGTTCTGCTGAAACAGCTTTCCTTTATAAGCTCCGATTGATCGGGAGAACAGACAAACACAGAGAATGGGAGGGGAAAAGGATATTCTCTGATCTGTTCCAAGTCCGGTCTTCCCCAAAGAAAGGATCCCTTTGACTCATCTACCACTGGGTGCAGATAAGCTTCAGCTACTGCAGGATTTGGGAACCCAGGCGTAAGCTGCAACTGCCGTAATTTTTTCTTCACTTTAGTGTCATGTGGATTGGGACATGTCTTCTTGCTCTTCTGAGCTTCAGCCCACCACTCCCTGAAAGAAAAATCATGGAACAGAAACACGGTGGCTGTTTTATTCTCTTTACATGAGCTCACAGTAAGTTATCTGCTTGGTTATATAAACTTTGGTACAGAAAAAAAAGTTAATTGCCAAATGCAGACCAGGAGAAGGGAGCGGCCCCCCCGCCTCCACATGAACAGGGCCTGGGCAACAGTGGCACTGGTAGCACTGCTAAAGTCAGCAATGCGGGAGAAGGCGATGGGTCTGACCAACTGCAACCCTCACTTTGACCCACATTTTACTTGCTGCCACAGCACAGGTAGATGCTGCAAGGTTCTGGGAGTCAGGGCAAAACACGGCTGCCTTCCCTGATGTAAACCAGAGGCATTCACACCCTTGTAACTCTGAGACTGCACTACTGTAATGCCTTCTATATTGGGCTGCCCTTGAAGACTGTCCAGCAATTCCAGGTAGTTTGAAATTTTGAACTGTCTTCATTTCTGCTGGTGCAAAGAAGCGGCAACTTATTACAGCTATTTCACTGGCTACCAATAAATTTCTGGACGCAGGTCTAGGAGTTGCTCGTGAATTTTAAAGCCTTAAGCACTTTGGGTGCAGAGTGCCTCAGGGAACACTCACCCTCGTCTGAACACCTCTGTACGTTAGGTTCTCCAAAAACAATGCCCTCCTCTATGCACAATATTTTGCAAATGCAAAGCAAAGCAATATTTTGCAAATGCAATCCATGGTCGCCTCATTGTGAAGTTATTAAATATGTTACACCTGTGACACTGCAATCTCCCTTAGGAATTTACTTAGGGTCCAGGAATATGATTTTCAAATGGTCTTTCTTCTTTCCATCTAGCTTCCATCAAGTACAGAAGTACTTCCTTGATGCGAGACCAGAATTGTTTCTCTGCTAAATGTCATTATACAACAGATGTCATCTTGGTTGTTCAGGGGGAAGGTTGTCCTGTTTCCATTATGGATTGTACCTTCTGCCTGGGCAAATTCACTTCTTCCCCATGTCTAGCACGCGGCTAAGTTAAAACCCAGATTTATCATGAATTCTTTTCATTTCCAAATAAATGGTAGCACACAGCCATATAGAAATGATCCCAGAGATTATTCACAGTGTGTAATTGCTACCAAATTTATAATACAAATGTAATACGTTTGCAGCATATCTCTCCAAGAGAATTCTTCCCTCCAACTATAACAGGAGTCGGTGACATGCTAACACCATCTCTTGGATATGGAGGAAGTAAAGAAATCACATTTGGTCCCAAGCTGAATGTCTGCCTTTAGCTTCTAACGGCCAATAAGATCAAGCTACAGAAAGCCCACAGTAGACAAAACACCCAACCTCTATTTTATATGGTTGATTTCAAGACTCAACTGACACCGCAGACAAATGTAATACCACCCCTTTCAGGCCTATGAGTAGCAAGGCCTCTTCAGCAGTTGCCCCAGTACTGTGATATGCCTTCCCCTGAGAGGTACAGCTAGGCTCTACCCCTTGACTCTTTTTCGAAACCAACCAAGACAGTCTGCGCTCATTGGCACGTGTGTTTTTCTGACACATGTCTGCCCTTTAGATTTTTAGATTACAGCCACAGAATGCAAAGCTCACAAAGAGAGCTGCAACAGCACCTCTAAAGTGGACAGATCCCACCAGTCACAATTCTGTGGCTAACGGGAAGAGTCTGCACCAGAGGAGAAGACAGAGAACAAAAGACAACCGAAGAAGGAAAACCGCCTACGCAAGCTGGAGAAGGGGCTCCATTCCTCTCCCGGGAAATTCATTCAAAATCTCCATCGCTGTGACGTAACCAACATTGGGAACGCCTTCTGTGTAGTCGCTCCCGAGCAGATACGCCAAACTAATTAACTTGTTTCGATCTAAGCCTGGAGGGGGGGGGAAACAAAAAGAAACGAGGAAGCTAGATTTGACAGCACAATCTTAAGAATTCTATTCCAACGAGAATCGGCTTTGCCAACGTCCCCAGGGAAAAGAACTACTGCTTGGCAACAGAATGAAAGCTTTGACTTATGCAAGATGCCAGAGTTCGTCTTCTCAACAAAGAGGACTCCGGCAGCAGGGCTGAGAAGGATTCTGGACACCTGAGGTTAAAGACCTTGCTAACCATCAGCAGACACAAAGAGCCCAGAGACCAGAATTCATTGTCCGGGGATGCAGCGATGGCCCCTGGCATGGAGGGATGTAGAAGGGGATTAGACAGGTTTGTGGAGAATGCCTCAGTGGATGCCAGTTATACAGTGAACAACAGGAAATCTCCATATTCGGGGGCAGCAAGCCTCTGAATACCAGTGCTGGGCCTGCAATTATCAGGGGAAAGCCTCGGCCTCTACATAATGCTTGCTGGCCCTCCTGGGCAACTGGCTGGCCCCTGGGTTAGACAGGATGCCGGACTAGACAGACCACTGGTGAGAGCTCCTGGGCTGTTTATGACTACCGCTTGGAAAGAATATATGAAGCTCTCATGTGTTCACACAAATCCACCAAGAAAGGGTACTCTTTTAATGAGTGCATAGAAGCAGCATGGAAAGGTAAGAAAATGTTATTTATTCTGTCCTGTCCCTGGATGCCCATCTAAATTATTAGTGCTACTGCATTATTAGGGGCTATTAAGGCCAGAGGTGCACAGAGAGATGGAGAGCTAACATCAGAAGTCTGACGGGTCTTCTATTTAAAGTCATACCATATAATTTACTCCAAGTATCCCTGCAATTCACCGTTAACTCCTAATCTTAGAAGGCAAAATATCATCCCTTCCATACCTTCTCAGCAAGACGGGGTGTGTGTGTGTGTGTGTGTGTGTGTGTGTGTGTGTGTTAAACCAGGGCCCAGCAGCAGCATCCATAAAGATAATTCAGCCAGGGTACATCTCTAGACAGTGAAATTACATCCCCAAGACTACAGAGATGTCAACAGCAAACAATGAACTCATAAAGCTAGACTCTATGGGGAAACACTTGGATATCTGTTACTACTGAAAAACCTGAGAATCTGACAAGCAAAGATGCCTAAAAGTCCACATGTGGAGCAGCCCAAATTGCCTCCTCAAATGCAGTTTCTAAGGGGACAGGTGACCCAGAAACAGCTTGAGGAGGAAGTCTGAGGTCTGCAGGGTGGGGCGGGGCGGGGCTAAACAAAACTCACTCTCCCTGTTTCATACATGGAACTCCTACAGCAGACCAAGCTGGTATCTTTGAAAAGGCACAGGGATTCAAAAATACCACGTAACCAAGGTTTTTGGCCTCACCTAGTTGATTCTGGAAGTCCACGTACTGATAATATTCCACATACTTCTTTTGACTGAAGAAGTTTTTGTAGACATGCCGGGCTCCAAACAACCAGATATCGCTGTCATCCGTGATGGTCCCAGAGGTCTGATCAGTGAGGTCCAAAATGGCACACTGAGCCTCTGCCTCCATTGGGGCCTCAATGAACGGAATGCCAAAAAGGCGCAGAAGTTCCTATAAGCGGAACAGCAGAAGAATTCAACATTCTGATACAGCCTTGCCAGAGGTGGGTTTGCAGATGCACTGAGTGGTCACTGTCCTCTTTTTTAAAAAAAAACCTTTTTAATTAAATTTTTTCATACACATATAAAAATTGGACTTAAGAAAAATAAGACAGAAAAGGGAAATAAAGGGAAAAAGAGAAAAAAAGTAAGAAGGAACATATCCTTAAAACTTGCAAATAACTTCCAAAGTTTCTCAACGGAAAAGCCCAATATACCCGATGAGGAGCTCAAGTTGTGTAGGCGTTTGGCTTTACTTCTGTAAGATGAATTTTACTGGAGCTTTTTATGCTAGTGTTGTCTCCTCTGCTAATTAAAATTTGCAAATAATAGACATTAAAAAAGAATGAAAAAGCCCAATACAATCTCTCATTGCTAAATAAAAACTTTTAAACATAACCACTTACTCCGATATCATAACCATTACAGTAATACATTAATTGGTGATTTGTGGATTTGAAGGGTAAGGAAAAACTTAAATAATAGAAAAGAACAATGAAAAAGGAGTGATTACTGTCCTTTTAATGATCTGCAGCTGAGCATCGATTCCACTGAAAACCACTGCGTTTGAGACAGCATCACCACGTACAATATTGTTTGATGCAAACAAGGCGCTGTGGCTCACTGGCACAGCGACTGCTTTTTGCATGCCGAAGATCCCAGGTTCAGCCTCCCGGCATCTTCCGTTAAAAGCATCCGGTACCAGACGATGAGAAAGACCTCGGCCTGAGGCTCTGGAGAGCCGCCACCAGTCAAAGTGGGTAAGATGAAGCTTGGCAACCCAAAGGTCTGACTCAGTCTAAAGCAGAACCATGTGTCCAAATAGTGACACGACTGATGACAACCATCACATTATTTATTTGACGTTTTCTTCCAAGAAAGCTCACAAAAACACTCTTTGCTGAGCTGGCCAAAGTGGGATCCAGACTAAGATTTCGGCAGGCACAAGGTCTTCTGACCACGGAGCGTGATTCTTTCCCTCCAGGACTGCAGTTACCCCAAATACCACCCAACTCCTATTCCCACAGGAATAAGATTTTAGGGTCATTTCAGGCTGGTGCAGAAGAAGAGACTTGGGAAGGCAGTAAAACCCATGCTCTGCAGGCAGAAATCATTGCACTCTCAGATCCAACCCAGTCCAGTTCCAGGGTCACCCAAGAGTTTTGCAACCCAACGGGGATCTGAACCAAGGTATTCCTAGTGCAACAATCTAAACCATTAAGTGATAAGCATCAAGTAAAGAAAACTGGACTCATGGGAGTCAATCTCAATTAAATATATCACCATTTAAAACAGACAGTATATTTTACTGTGTCTAAACTAAGCTTTAATCTGGGAAGAAGGTGCAGGGAGGTTTTAATCCATTTTAGCTGGTTGTCGTTCTGGTATGCCACTGCAAGAAACTAATGGGGATAATCACTTTTCTATCAGAAGCACTCCTTATATCCAACTCTTCCTGCATTTCGGCATGAACTAAACATTTATTCTCCTGCAATGGCCACTACTGATCTCAAAGAAAGCCCTAAGTAGAGACACTAACGCAGACCTAACAGAATCACTAGTGGAAGGAGAGCTTGTGGAGGTGGCTATTACCCCAGAGAGCCCTCTGTTGAAAGCTGGGGGATCCTCGAACAAACTACACTGTGGTACAAAGGGGATCAGGCAAAAAAACCCTTCTCCCGCTGGTGAAGAAGACGGGATTTCTCTGGTTTTGCTATCGGAAGCCACAGCCTCCAGTCTGCAAGACCTGAGCAAGGCTGTTATAACAATAGGACACAATGGAAGTCATTAATTCATAGGGTGGCCATAAGTCAGAAGTGACTTGAGGGCACTTAACACTCAATTTATACAAGCTGAAAATCTGTAAAATTTTCCTTGCTCGAAAGCCAGTTGAATCTGACTCTAGTGGGTGGTGCTCATCTCCATTTCCAAGCCGAAGAACCAGCACTCCCCGAAGACTTTTTCCGTGGTCATGTGGCCAGCATGACTAAATGCCGAGGCAAACAGAATGCTGTCGCCTTCCCACCGAAGTGGTACCTATTTATCTACTTGCAGTTTCTTGCTTTTGAACTGTTAGGTTGGTAGGAGCTGGGGCCAGAGATGGGAGCTCACTCTGTCACATGGCACTCGGGTCTCGAACTGCCAAGCTACCAACCTTCCAGTCTGCAGCTCAGTGTCCTAACTTCTGTGCCACCGCTCTATACCACTGTCAAAAAACCCCAAGCAAACCCAGAACACACCATCTGGGACATCCACAAAAGAACTGCACGCAGGATGAGATCCCCAGTTACGGGACCAAAGAACAGCCACTGTCCTCTGACAGCACCCTGTCTCCAGAGGGGAACATCTGCAAGCTTTTCAGCGAGGAAAAACTCTGGCAGATCCCTTCAAGTCCGCTGGTTCCAGCAACAGCTATTCATTACAGCAAATGCATGAAAAAACACCAGCGGGTAAATTCAGCAGGAGGCGCTATTTTAACTCATACCTTGCAAAGACTACAAAATCACAGTCAACACCAAATGCATTTTTTGTAATGGAACTTTTCAAAAAAGACGGTAGTTGGCTAGGTTGAGCACACTCTTTTCGCTTGTTGAAAAATACTCACTGGTAATATTTATGGTTGTCAGCTGTGTGAGTGATGCAAATCAATCTCTTGTGGACAGGTGTTTCTAATACACAATTTTCCAAGCTCACTATATTTGTAGTTATATGATACCGCTATTAACACTAGCTTTGCTCTGGGGGAACTGGTTACTCCACTTCTAATTTTTTTCCCACGTATAAAAAAACCACATGAGGTCTTTTCCTTCTCGTTTCTTCTTCCCCAAATGCAAATCTTAGTAGTACATTAAATAAATGGTTCCTTTTCCTGTTTTACTATTGATCTAATTAAGTTTTTTCAAGTGCTATAAAGACTACATCATTTTCACACACTTCTTGCCTCTCACAATTCTGCCAACAACCGGATTCAAAATGGTGTATTTAATTTGCAAGGGGGCGAAAGAAAACCACTGGACAATCTGCCACTTTTACAGTACCTTTCAATTCTAGCTGGGTGACACTCTGCCTGAGGTCATCCAACTCGTACAGGGACAACATATGAAGGAACAACTAAAATGAGTAAGTGGGGTTTCTTAACAATGTAAGGATGCCTATTTTTCATCTATATGAACATATCCATTTGCTTTGAAGAAGATGAAGTGTTGGATTTATACCCTGCCCTTTGCACAGAGTCTCAGAGCAGCTTACAATCTCCTTTCCTTCTTCTCCCCACAGAAGACACCCTAGGAGGTTGGTGGGGCTGAGAGAGCTCTGAGAGAACTGCTCTTGAGAGAACAGCTCTGAGGGAGCTGTGACTGACCCAAGGTCACTCAGCTGGCTTCATGAGGAGGAGTCGAGACTCAAACCTGGTTCTCCAGATTAGAAAGCAACGCTCTTAACCACTACACCAAACTTTGCTTGCTTCATGAACTATATATTTATTTTATTGCTTCCCTTTCCTCATTCCCCGGACATGCGTCTTCTGGATAAACACAACACTGGGATAAGTGAAATAATTTCCCCCCATAATATATATAATAACATTTCCTCATTTTTATATATCACATAAACGTAGACATCTACACACTATTTCTGACATTATTCAGTGAAATGGATCAAGCACCATCACTGCTTAACTAAGGCAAGGAAAGACATGACTCCAGTAGAAAAAGAACGGGAACTCAGATCCCATGGCTGCATGACCTTGCCCAAGTCAGTCTACCCATTCGTAAAAATTAGTCTCTATAGGGCAATGGTAAACAAAACAATACACACAGATACATAATAAACCCATACCTGGCTTTCTAAGAACATCTGTCCAGTCACAGTGGCAGCGATACGCTCCTGCTGCTGTCTCTGAGCCCGGAGTGCGTTTTGCTCAACTGAAAGGTTGGTCTCCAAGACTTCCAATTCTTCCTATAAAGGTAAAGCAAGACCAATTATCTTCTTAAACCCACACCACCAAAATGACAGTGACACTTCAATGCCATGCGATGCAGAGAGACACCCTTCTGAGACTACTGACTTCAATGGACTTGGAAGGGTGTAACTCTGCTTAGGACAGCCCTGTCAGATCTGCGCCCTGGAGTATTAAGCAGCCCCCTGGAAACTGGCTCAGGGATGCACATATGCATCAATGGTGGCTGGGATTTTTATTCTCTCCTTTAGTTTTAAAAACTAACACCTTATGAGTCCTTACGTCTTGAAAGTGGGTGTAGTGTCCAGTTCATTACAAGGCGGGCGCTCAATCCATTGCAAAGACGTTTAATCATTTTTATATATCATACTAGGAATAAGGCCCGTTGTGGAAATAAATACAACGGGCTCTAGAAAGAGGCTCCGGGAGAGTGCCCCAGCCTTGGGCACTCAGCGTCAATTTGCTGGGGCTACCTCAGCAGGGTATAATGACAGAGAGTCCACCATTTTCTCCAGGGAAAGATCTCCACCATCTGAAAAGCAGTTGTAATTTAGCGTGATCTCCATCCCTCCCCTGGAGATTGGCAACAATGGGTCAAGCCGATCCTGCTTACCAGCTTGTAATAAACTGGTACAGTGACAGCTGTTTCAGACAGCCCTTCCCCTACCATTTTGGAGCCGTCTTCGGAGCGGTTTGCAATTTCAGACTGCCGTTTTTTTTTTCAAGCCTCTTTACCACACACACACACACAAACACAAACACAGTAACACAGAGAAACACACACACACAAACACAGACACACACACACACAAACACAGACACACTCACACACAAACACACACACTCAAAAAAACACACACACACATAAACACACACACACAAACTCAAACGCCTAGGGTAGCCAACCTCCAGGTGGAGCCTGAAGATCGCCAGGTATCACAATAGAACTCCAGACAACAGATCCTCCCCCCTCCCTTGGAGAAAATGACTGCTTTGGAAGGTGGCCTCTATGGCATTCTGTTCAGCTGGCCCCAGTGAGTTTTCTCCCAAAGGCCAACATAGGTGTGGATAGGGGCTTTCAGAGAAGCAAGCTTGGTTGCCAAGCAACGGGCACTGAGGGGATAGTTGCCGGCTCTGATGATGGAATAGGGTTCCCAACCTCCAGGTGGGGCCTGGGGATCTCCCGCTTTTACAATGGATCTCCAGCTGACAGAGATCAGCTCCTCTGGAGAATATGGCTGCGTGGGAGGGTGGACTCTATGGCATTGTACCATGCTGAGGCCCCTCCCCTCCCCAAACCCCACCCTCTCCTGGATCCACCCCCAAAGTATTCAGGGATTTTTCAACCTAGACCTGGCAACCCTATGATGGAAATAGCTGAAGATTTGGGTAGTGGATCCTTTGGTGAGCAGCATTTTGGAGGGGGGAGAATGGAAGGACTCAGCAAGCTATAATGTGATAGTGTCTACCCTCCAAAGCAGCCATTTTCTCCAGGGGAACTGATCTCTGTCATCTGGAGATCAATTGCAACAGCGGGAGATCTCCAGGCCCCACCTGGAGATTGGCAACCCTAGGGGGAAAGTCAGCAGCCCTGCAGGGGGTTGAAGGGAATGGTTTGATGGTTGCTGGCCCACCTCATTAGCCAGCCAGCCATGGTGGAGCTAAGCAGAAGTAAGAGCCTGAGAAATTTCACACATCCAATATGTTCCGTTTCAGGAACTCTTCAGTAACGGTTTCTGTCAGGCATTTTACACAGAACCGTGTTAGTACCAGTTTCCTAATGGAGCATAGTGGTCCTTTCACACAGAAACGTGCCTCTCCCGTTGGGGAAGCATTCCTGAGCCGGTTTACCTTGAAACCTCCTCCCAAGCGTTCTTCAGTTCTTTGTACCGGTCCTGAATTGCTACGGGGTGCTGTGTGAAATGATCCCTGTTTCTGACAGTTTATTCTGGGCACGCTGGCAGTGTGCGGTGGAGGGGGTTATGCTGGTAGTACGTTGTCTTTTCACTGACAGAAGCAGGCCACTGAGGGGACAGTTAGACCCACCTGGCAGTGGGCGGAGGAGTAGAGTGGACCCAGCACCCAGTCTGTCCTTCCCCTTCGCTGGCTCCCTCCAGACTGAGGCCAGGATGCTGGCCGGTGGCTCTGTGGGCGGGACTGAGGCAAAGCAGGGAGAGAATGCAGCCAATGGACAGGGACCCCCTTTTGAGTCCGTCCAGCCTTCTGATTTTGGCGCCCCATGGAATCTTGCCACTTGAAAACGGCTTTATATAATAGGAAAGATAAATGTACACAATCTACACACTACTCCTGAAACTGACCGACAGACCTTGAATCCTTCCTCTTTGCCTTCACCCCTGTCTCAGTCTGCTTTGCAGTCTGACAATACATTTTTGGCTCAGTACCAGGGCTGTAGCTAGGCAGGGGCAGCACCCCCTCTCGAATCTGCAACACCTCCCACCCCAGGAGAATGCCAAACCCCACACATCCCCAGTGCACCGCGCTCCTCACCCCTGTGGACAGCCAGGGAGAGCCACAATGGCAGCGGCTCCACACATTCAGCCTTCCAGTATGCAGATGCACCACCAGAGCTCCTCCTGTCCTGCCCACTGTAATCCCCATGTGTTTCTCTCACAGCAGGAGAAATGGGTGCAGCCCCACCCCCCACCAGGTACATGACTGGATAGGGCAGAGAAGGGTGCTACTGGGTAGGCCCAAGGCCCTTCCTCCACCACGGCCCTCCCTGCACCATAAAGGAAAGAGGGAATGAGGGAAGGAAGGGAGGGAGATTGGATTTATACCCTGTCCTTCACTGCTCGGAGTCCCAGAGCGGCTTACAATCCCTTTCCCTTCCCCTCCCCACAGCAGACACCCTGTGAGGTAAGTGGGGCTGAGAGAGCTCTGAGAGGACTGCCCTTGAGGGAACAGCTCTGTGAGAACTTATGATGGACCCAAGGTCACACCAGCAGCTGCATGTGGAGGAGTGAGGAATCAGTCGCTATGGGACAGGCCCAGCAGCAGCAGCAGCAGCCTGCGAGGCCCCAGAGGAAGTGAATGGCTCTTCTGCTGAAGAGGTAAGGCAACATCAGCTTCCTTGCTCTGCTATCATCCTTCTCGCCCCTGCCAAGGAGCCGGCTATTATTTTTGTCACGTCATGCCACCCCCACCCCCAGTGCCCCCTCCCCAATTGTCTAGCTACAGGGCTGCTCAGTACGTTAAAGACAGCAACCCAAGTCATCGAGTTTTGCTGGCACTCTGAACACGTCCCTGCCCTTCAGTACAGAAGACAGCAAAAACATTACCATACTGATATCCTGCCATTCGTTAACTGCATCCTCCTCCTCCATGCCCCTGGTCTCCACAGTTTGCTGTACGGTCAGCGCTGCATCTTCGCCAGCATTTTCCGGAGATCTCTCAGCGGCACCCTCATGGTCTCCCATTACAGCCGCCGAAGAGGCAGCCCCCTTTTCTTTCTCCTGGTCAGTTTCCTCCTGAAACTCGCTACTCAGTTCAGCATTCACTTCAATGAAGCTATCTGCCCAATGTGAAAAATAACTATTAATAATAAGTTATGCACCACTAAACAACAATTTTAGTTTGCCAAAACTAGCTATTGCTCTGTTCTTGCCCCAGAAGTTAAAGAGGAAGAAACAGTGATTTTTCTTTAATTTAATTTTCCCTACTCTTCTCCTAGGCTTGCTTTTTTATTATTTTTTTAAAGAAAGCATGATCAGGGTAGGATTCTCTACGCCTGTTACCAGAATGAACTCAGTCGTCACAAAAGGAAGCCACTTCTCTAGGAAGCCAGTCTATGGTTACTGCTTGTATTACATGAACTGAAGTGAGCAGTAAGCATTTCAAGGGATTGTGGGGCCAGCATCAGAGAAGAACACGTGGATATGGTTTCTCCACTTTCCCCCAATCAAGATGACCACCCATTTGTACTGAATAGCCCTTTCAGAAACAGATAACATGGCTTGCCTTTATTTGATAGAATACAACTGCCTGCAGATCTCCAACTATTCTTATTTTCTTCCATGCAAACTGACATTATTCTGTGATACTCTTAGGATCTACAGTGTCTAAGGAGCACGTAGGAGAATTTTAAAAAGGAACAGACAGGAGGAAGAAGGTGAGCAGAATTCAAGAGCAACTGTGATATTCTAACTGGATTGAGAAAAGAGAAAAACAAACATTATGTATTTCAGGAAGGCCACATGCAGAGTATAACAACACTGAAAAGAACTGTTTTAGTACATCACTTACACACAAAACATAAAAACAAAAGCATTCTCTTTTAAAAGAAGGGGAAGCTATGTTCTGGCTGGAGACCCTTCTTTCACACAGCATCTACATAGTACTTTAATGGGCCCTGGATGCTGCAATATTTACTTAGAATATTTACAGATCACTTTACAGATCAAAACATTTCACAACATTAAAATATGAAGTAAAATATGAAGTAAAATTATTGGCTTCTCTAAGATCCATCATTCCCAGCTTCCTTCCCTAAGCAGTTCTTCTAAATCGCTCCCATGTTCCCTCATCATGCCTATAATTTCTCAGTGCTACCCCTATTTCTTGACATTACACATTAAAGCCAACATACCGCCAGAATCGCTCTCCTCAGACAGAGAATGATTTTCCATTCTTTCCTCACGAAGACTGGCTGGTGCTGGAGTAAATGAAAGCACACTCTGTATGTCAAAAGCATTCTTGTCTGGCTGCTGAAGTGATGCCCCTGAACATTCAACGTTTCCATTTTGGGTCAACTCTGTGCAGCTCGAAGGGCTCAAGGGAACCGACTGTGTCGAAGGCATCAGTGGCTGCAGCACCACGTCACCATCTTGCAGAGAACCTGAGTCCATTTTGGAAGTCTGTTTTTCCTCATCCCTTCCTTTTTCACCTGAACCAGAAAAGCACACTTTATCCACAGAAGAGACACGTGCCTCTTCAGGTATACTTATATCTGCTTCCAACGCATCCTTCTCTGTGTCCAGTTCACTCTCACAGGTTTCTGATTCCCCAGGAGGCAGAACTAGAAGCTCTTTCCCACTCTGTTCTTCAGGTTTTGAGTCCTCCTCATCTGAACTACTAGAAAGAAGCCTGCTCACGAGAACTCGTCCTGCTTGACTTTCAGCCGTATTCCTGGACCAAGGTGACTGAACCTCCTCTTCCTCCTCACACAAAGCTTCCTCAATAGCCCTCAGTGTTCTTGGTGATACGTTGTGTGCCTCCGCCACAGGGCCAGTCCTGGCGTTATCTGACTCAAGCCGATGGTTCCTTTCATCTTCAATCTCCTCTTCTGAACTGCTTCCCATCATGGCCGCTTGGATGGCCAGCATGGTTCTGGGAGAAGGCGGAGCAGGGGCAGTACTATTAGTCGATTCAGTCTTCAAGACGTCACATGGGGGTGGCATTACACTGACTGAAGTCTTGTTGGTCTCAGTGTCATGCTTTGAATCTTGAGACCTTGCAGAAGAATAACCAGAAGATGTCGTTGCCACATCTCTGGAGGTACCTTTTTTGGACTGGATACCTGAAAGAGAGAAAGAAGAGGAAGAAGAAATACTTGTAGTGGACTCATTTGAAGAAGTAGAGACTGAATTTATACCTCGCCTCAGAGCGGCTTACAGTCTCTTTTCCCTTCCCTGCCCTACAACAGACACCCTGCGAGGTAGGTGGGGCTGAGAGAGCTCTTTCGAGGATTGCTCTTGAGCGAACAGCTTTGAAAGAACTTGTGACTGACCCAAGGTCACACCAGCAGCTGCATGTGGAGGAGAGGGGAATCAAACCCAGTTCTCCCAGATTAGAGTCCACACCGCTAACCGCTACACCAAATAAGAGCCACTCTTTGCTCACGCTTCAATACAAAGTTTAGCAAAAATGGACTGCATGTTTTTAAAAAATCTCCTACAGTTTCATATGTGAAACTATACAATTTAACATTCCCAACAAAATATTTCTAAGAAGCTCTTTAGTCCCATAAACATCTTTGCCTGTCCCTTTCTCCACATACTGATTATTCTAACATCCCGCTTACTCCTTCAATATGTGTGCATGTGTGTGTAAAGTGCCATCAAATCTCTCCTGACTTATGGCGACCCCGCAGGGTTTTCAAGGCAAGAGGCGTTTGTTGGCCAGCAAGGCACCCTTGGGTGCTCTTATGGATTTTTATCCATAAGTTTGAACTCTGTGTCGCCAGCAGTGGAAGGGACTTGCGCTTTCTTCTACACATAGGAGCCAGCTCCAGCCCAAGCCAGGAGGCTGACACCCCAAGCAGTTCACCCAAGACAAGGACAAAGGACTCCTCTTGCCATGAGGCCTCCTTCTGTCAGACATCCGCTGGTTAACCCCCATTCCTCAATATACATCTGAATAAGTTATACTTGGCTAAAACCATCAACTGACAATAGGTTGGCCAGGTGAGTCATCGGACCCCAGACTCAGTGTCTGTTTCCTGGTGAAGTCATACTTTTGCAACACTGACCAAACCCCTGGACCTCCTCCCTTTGTTCACCTTTAACCTATAGCAAGGTCCAACAGGGACGGACCGCCTAGTAGGTGTGTTAGTGGGTTGTGGTCTGCAGAGCCCGCCCCAAGACCCCCAATAAAAGTCCAAACCCAGAGTCACTCGGCCTCTTGAGCCATCGCCCTCTATCTTACCTATTGACCCTTCAGTCCAGCTTTCTGTCCCCAACCCTTGCCTCCATCTTTAAACCCTTTTTCTCTCTCTGGACTCGCGATCCAGGAGAACCACGTGGTCTTGCCGGTTCAAGCCTCGTGGCCCAATAGCTTTTATACCTTTCTTCCCAAATCCAACTCATCTTGACATCGGACAACGCACCTAAGGTAACGTGCTTTCCCCACCAACGAAACCTGCTCATGCAACAGTGCTATTTTCTCGCTTTATTTTATTAGTCCTGTAAGATTGTGTGTGTGATTACGATTTTTGTATGCTTGATTACATGATCCAGTAAACAACATTGAACTTGGAACCTGCCTCACGTGCCTCTTTCCTTGAGATCTCCCGGGAGGGGTGGGACCCTGGTATAGTTGGCAAGAACCCGTGTATTTTGCTGATTGCTAAAGGTAAATTAAAGCAATTCGGCTAACAGAATTGGGGGCTCGTCCGGGATTTGCCCTGAGGGTTAAATTTCGCGCCATAGTCGACAGGCGTGTCTTTAACCCACAGACGTAAGGGAAAAACCACTTCCGGAACTCTTGGAGAGGCTGTATGATTGGTTTCTGTCTGCGTGCCTGGCTCTAGTGAGCAACCTATCGTGGGTGGCTTCCCCCTCTCTCTCTCTCTCTCTCTCTTATCCCAGGTCAAACTGTGTGACCGTCCGCGCGTCTATCTTGTGGGAAGGGACCCCAAAGAAGACCAGAGTAGGGCGCTAGGCCAGTTGCACCAACACCACATACACTACATACACCCGCTGAATCCGAAAAAAGGAACCTTTCTTTGAGCGCACCCTTGCTCCTCCCTTGCCTTACTTCACTCAACGAAGTGGAAATAATTAATTTAGGTTCGGGGTTATCCTGAGAGGCATATTGTCTGGAAACCCTACTGGCTAGAGAAAGTCCAGTGCGCAGTGAGTCCGCCATAGCTCACTATTTTCCGAGTCCGCCATAGCTCGTAGTTGTGTTGAGCCCGCCATAGCTCAGTGAGTCCGCCATAGCTCACTATAGACTGAGTCCGCCATAGCTCAGGTCTGTGGTTAAAGGTAATCCAGAGAGGCTAGGAGAAGCCTAGAAACCTTATAATACGGGTTAGGAGGTAATCCCGTCAGAGAAGCGAGGCTTGGCCACCCCGTTCTCGAAACCCCAAAGTTAAGAGGTAGAGGAACCTCGGAGACAGAGGAGTCTCTTTGGGTTGGAGGCACCCGGAGTCTGAAGGAACGGATATTCCTCAGCTTCAAACGCCAGGTTTTTGGGTTAAAAAGTAATCCCTGAGTGTCGTGGGGTGAGAGTCCCTCCGGCCCTAAAAACTGCATAGAAAGTGTGCTAATTAATAAGTAACGTTAGCCTCCTTGTGCTAACAAAAGCAGCTTTGAGACCTAAGAGAAGCGGAAGAGACAACTTCCCAGTTTTTGCCCCTGTTGTACGTGAAAACAGGAGAATCCCTACAAAGATGTTTCGTACCAAGGAGGACGAACCTAAGCTAGAAAAATGGCTGGTGAAAAAGGGTAAGTCTCCTTGGAAGGAAGGATCTTTCAAGGGCCCCAATCCATTAGAAATAGCCCGGAATGCTTTCCAGGACTATTGCACATCCCAGAAACCTAGTTCTACTGCCAAGGACATAGCCGCTAGTTGGGTTTTATACACGGCTTTGCAGGACGCTGCTGCCGTCATTACACGCCTACAAGCGGATGTGGACCGACAGGAGGAACTCGTAAGAGATAGGGACCAACAATTGGAGGAACTTGTAAAAGAAAGCAACCAAAAATTCGAGTTGCTAGTCCAAGAGGCTAACCAAAAATTAGAGGAAACCAATAAGGAGAGTAATCAGAAGCAAGAGACCATAGTCAAAGAGTATCAGCAAAGGCTGGAAGAACTAAACGTTCAAAATAAGGCAGCAGTGGATAGAGAGGTGGCCAGATTCGACAGATTAGAATCTAAATTCGAGGCCACCAAAGAGGAATTAGTGGAAATAAAAAGTAAGCATGAACAAGATCTCACGTTCCAACGTACAAATTATGAGGAACTTATGGCCAATAAACAAGATGAGCTAGAACAAGAGATTAACCAGCTGAAAGCAGCCCACGAGGACGAGGAGCATAGGCTGAGGACAGAGAAACTAAATGTAATTCTGGCAAACCAGAGTCTTACTATTGCGGTCCAAGATGCCAATAAAAAGATCGAGGGCCTAAACCGTAAGGTAGAATTGACAGAGAGCGCATTGACTCAGTCAAGAGAAGAGATAAATACTTCTAAGGCTGCGGCAAAATACTTAGTAGAACAGAACCAAATTAAAATACAGCAAGCTAATCACGAGGCTTGCCAAAGGGAAATTGCCACCCTGAAGAAGCAAGTGGGAATACAGAATGCAGTGATCTCCACTGTACACCCCGGAAGTATGATAAACCTCTCAGAAATCTCGGCCATTGAACCCAGCGCCCCTATGCACCCCATTAGCACAAAACATACGGTGATCACAGAAGGCGATGATACATCCACCCAGGTTGTGACCGAGACCAGGCTCTGGAAACCCGATGAGGTTAAGGCAGTAGCTGAGCAATTGGGCCCTCTTACGAGGGAGAATTCCGTACAATGGATGGCCAATGTAGATATGATTTACAACTCCGCTAGCGGAGAAGACCTCACATTGGTGGCCCGTCAGTGCGTAGCAGCCCCCCAGCTTCCAACTCTCAATGCAGCCATTGCGAGTGGCAACTTAACTGCAGCTTCAAAGACGAAGTGGATGCAGGACGTCCTTAAATATCTAAATCCCAACACTACTTTACTTGCTCTCTATGTGTTGGAAAGACAGAGCCCCAATGAAGATCCAGAGACATATATGGCTAGGAAACAACTATTAGCTGTCCTAGCAGACCAAGTTGCTATAAAACCTACCACTGGTGCGCCTGACTATGAGGAGGACGATTTCAAGGAAGCACTTGTAAGTGGCCTCCAAACCCAAGCCCAACTATCTTTAAACATAGCAGATGGTGCGTCAACTACTTGGACAGATCTGGAGAAAAAGATTAAAAGAATAGCCTCTCTTCTCCGGGGTGCTGGAGCTCTAAAACCCCATAAAGGCAAGAAATTAAAGGATAGGGAGGATGACGAACCCATACAGGCGATAACTTACGCCAACCATGGGCCCCATTCGCAGTTCCAACCGTCTGGAAAGTATGAGCCCAAAAATGACCGATACCCTAGACAGGACCGGTATGAGAGAGGCAAACCTTGGCAGAACAATTATCAGAGAGGAGGAGGAAATTTCAGAGGAAAAAGGGAATATCGAGACTACCGCAGCAATCCTGCCCAAGCCCACCTCCAGCCTTCCGCACCACCTCCTCAAAACTATCAGGGCCCCCCTCAAGGCCAATACGGGCAGCCACAAGGCCAAGCAAACCAGCCACAGGCGTATCAGCCGTCGGCACCTGAACCGAACCCCAGTTATCAGCCTCCGGAGACGTCCGATACCTTGAGGAGGCAGGTATGGATGCAGCTTAGGGAAAGGGGCTACGAAATGGAAAGATTCCACAAGCAGCCTAATAGTGTTCTGCTTCGTGCATTGGCTGAGAGTGAGGAGAAGGCACAGGCACCAGGTCAGCCCATCTACCCGGTGCTTAGTAAGGAACTGTCAGAACTACCAAAGCACAGCTAGGGCTGCCCGGAGTCCCGAGCTCTCCCCGATGGCGTTGTGGCTCCCTTGAAGCCCGATACATGGGGGAGACCGACCGTGAAAGCAGGGGTCGGGACTCCAGGGAACAGTAAGCCTGCTACCCTTCTCATCGACACCGGGGCCGCTCTCAATGTACTAAGTCCATATCTAGCTGCCCACGGCCAACCCACTCATGAGGCCATTATGCTCGCCGGTTTTGCTGGAGGCGCACACAGAGCCACGGTCTGGAAAGACGTTCCGTTAACTGTAGGAACTCTTTCTACCCTCGTGTCTGCCTGCGACAATCAAGGTGAGGATGCTGGCATCCTAGGGGTCCCCTTTTTCCAAGCACATGGCTTGACTATTGATCTAGCAAACGGCTTCCTCTGGCAAATTCCAGAGGGCCCTCGCGAAATCAATGCAATCCATAGATGTGCGGCCCTCAAAGCTCCTCTCCCTCTGGCCCCAATTGAGCCTAGCGATCCCTGGATCCGAGATTTTCCTGAGGTCTGGATCAAAGACAAGGCAGAATGTGGGACAGTGAGAGATGCCTGTGTTCTCATCGAAGGTCAAGATCCTCCGCCTCAGAAACAATATAAATACCCTGCAGAAGCTGAAAATGGGATCGCCAAAACCATAGAAGGCCTTTTACAATGGGACGTAATCCTCCCCATGCAGTCTATATGCAATGCCCCTCTGTGGCCAGTCCTAAAGGCTGACGGTGTAACCTGGAGAATGACTGTGGACTTCCGAGCCCTGAATGCTGTAACCCCACCAGTAGCGCCTGTAGTAGCCAAATACCACGAGATCCTTGCAGCCATTGCTGCCGGATCTCGATACTATAGTGTGATTGATTTGGCTAACGCGTTCCACTCGATCAAGCTACACGAGTCTTGCTGGTATAAATTCGCGTTCACTTTTCGCGGCCAGCAATATGCATTCAAAAGAACACCACAAGGCTTCCATTCTAGTCCCAGCATTTGCCACGCACATGTGGTCCGTATGTGGGATCGTCTCGGCCCCTCCTCCAAGGAACACGTGTTGTCGTATGTGGACGACATCTTGGTCCACGCCCCCACTGAGGAAGAAACCATGGAAGTCACTAGAGAAGTCCTCCACCTTCTAAAAGCTGATGGCTTCAAGGCCAGTAGGGACAAAGCACAGCTGGTTCAAACCAATGTAAAATACCTCGGCCTAGCACTAGGACCCGACGGCAGGACGCCCGACTCACAGAGAATGGCCGTAATCGCCAAGCTCCCCGCCCCAACAGATGTGCCTTCCCTCCGTGCTCTCCTAGGAACCTTCAATTTTTCCAGGGATTTCATGGAAGGGTTCGCTGACAAAGCCCGGCCACTCTATGCTCTCCTTAAGAGAGACGCTCCATGGGTCTGGGGACCTGACCAACAATATGCATTTGCCAGCCTGAAGCAAGCGCTTGCCTCGGCTCCTGCCTTAGCTCATCCAGATCCAACAAAACCCTTTTACATTCAGTTAGCCCACACGGAGAAAAGTATCGGGGCCACGCTCATCCAGCATCATGCCGGGGCCCCCAGGATTGTAGCCTATGCCTCCAGGAATCTTTCTTCCGTCGAAATAAAGTTCACTCCGTGTGAAAAGATATGTCTAGCCCTAGTCTGGAGCCTTACGCATTGGGAGTTTATAATCGGGGGAGCCAAAGTCATTGTGCAAACAACACACACTCCCCTTAAGTATATCCTCTCAGGGAAGATCCAGGACGGTCAGGTATCCAATGCCCGCATTGCCCAGTGGACGCTTGCCCTGGTCAATAAGGGGATTGAATATAAGAAAGAGCAAAAGGAGCAACCTGCCCCGTACGGTCTGCTCATCACTGGGGACGAGCATGAATGCCCACTTCCAGACGTGGAACATCTGCCTTGGCCTGCTACATGGGGAGTGCCATTAGAAGAAGCCAAGCAAAAAGGGTTTAATTGCTGGTTCTGTGATGGCTCGTCCTTCCATATAGCTGGCACCCCACATACAGGATATGGCGCGGTCCGGGTCCACGACAATTACACCCTGCAAGCGGCTGTCCGTCCCCACTCTAGTCAAGCCGCAGAGGTCGCTGCCCTTAAGGCTGTTCTTGAGTTTGAACCTTCAGACTGCCCCGTAGCCATCTTCACGGACTCGGACTGGACGGCCAAGGCCGCCACCGTCTGGCTCCCACACTGGGAAAGACAGCAATGGGTCAATGCGGAAGGGAAGCCAGTAGCTCATTTAATATTATGGAGAGAAGTCGTGCGGCTCCTCCATAAACGCTCAGCAGAGACACAAATTTCCCATGTCAAAGGTCACCAAAAGGCAGACACCGAAGTGGCTTATTGGAATGATCAAGCCGATCTCTTAGCCAAGGAAGCGGCACGTTTTACCTCACCTTCAGAGCAACCCGCTTGTCCGGTAAACCCAGTAGTGACTAGAGGCAAGGCAAAAACCCTCCATGACCGTCCTGCCATTCCCCCTGTATTTATAGATCTCGGGGAACTCCAAGCAAATGATGCCGATGTTCAGGATCTCCTCTCCAAGGGCAAAGATCCCACTGGGAGATACACCATCAAGGAAGAAGAGGGAGTTATTTGGGCTTTTGACACCACAGGGACCCGACACTGGGTTGTCCCTGTCGAAGTCCGGGCCGATTTAATTCAATTTATCCATGAGCAAGGACACCGGGGTAAAGAACCGACTCTGGAACGGGTCAGGGACGCGGGCTGGTGGCCAAACAGCCGCAAAGACGTGGCACAATGGGTGGATAATTGCCTATCATGTGCCATGGTTAACGCGGACTCTTCAGGTCCCAAAGCCCCCATTCAGCACCAGAGGGTAGAAGGACCCTGGGCTCGGGTTCAAATTGATTTCATCGGACCTCTGCCTAAGACTCGCAGGGGGAACAAATATTGTTTGACTGTCATTGATCCATTCTCGAAATGGGTCGAAGCATTCCCCTGCCACAATAACACGGCCTCTACTACGGCCCAACTACTTTTTAATAACCTTTTTTCCCGCTGGGGTATCCCTAAGGTCATCGATTCCGACCGCGGACCCCACTTTTTAGGTGAGGTCACCCAGGAGCTCTGTAAGGCTCTCGGAATTAAGCAGCGGTTCCACGTTGCCGCTCACCCTCAGTCGTCAGGGGCAATTGAACGCACAAACCGCACCCTCAAGGAAGCTCTGGCCAAGATAGTCACTTCCACAGGTCGCACCTGGGACGAAAAACTGCCCATAGTTCTCATGGCAATACGAGGGACTACAGCCAGACATGGCTACTCCCCTCATATGGTCATGACCGGGAGAAAGATGCGCATGCCTGAAGCCTTTTGGCTCCAACATGACATGCCAGGCGATCTGGAAACGCAAGTGGCACACGATATCTGGGTTAAGACTCTTATCCGAGACTTACTGGTTATTCACCTCCAAGTGGCTAACGAGTTAGGGCAGAGCCAACTGGCAGTGGATAAAAAGCTCGGCTGGGTGCGCAATCCTCAGCTTTGGGAACCCGGACAGCAGGTTCTATACCGGAAATTTAGCAGGAATCAGCATGCTCTCATGGCCAAATGGGCTGGCCCGGTCCCCATTGTGGATCGCGTAAGCCCTGCGGTCTACAAGCTTGCCATTCCCAGGAAGCATGGTCAGACGTGGTACAAGTTCTTCCATTCCTCTCAGCTCAAGCTGTGGAAGGGGAATCCAGTTCCACAACCTCCTAACCTCACTCCGGATCCCGGGGGAACTTCGCAGCCTATTGCCGCTGTTACCTTCGGACCTCACTTGCCCACGGACGTTTTTGATCTTGTGCCTCTTTTCTCCCTTGGAGAGACCTGCCTTGCCTTTTAAAATGCTTCCTCACGGCTTTAGTTGCCTTTTCGGAAGCAAGGGGGGGAGACCATGGTGTATAAACAGTGTTCCCTTTTAAGAGAAGCCGCGGGAGCGTGCAGTAAAAATCGCACCGGGCTTACGCATGGGGACCACTACACTCACCCCCAGCCTTAGGTAAAGGGAACCATACTGTGACTGCTTGGGTATGTCGACCACAGTATGGAAGCTCAGGAATTTCACTCACACACCCCTCAAACATTATATTACAGAATGCATCCAGGATCTTCCACCCCAGCAGCAGACAAATTGGTAAGATCATTAAAACTTGTATTCTTATTTGGATTATCCTTGTTTTGTTATACCTCAGCAACACAAATAGCCAACCATACGGTAGTCTTGACCAAATGGAGATGCGTGGGAATAAACATGCCTTTTAGAATTTTTACCTGTGTAACAGGACGGCATGACAGAGCAGTCACACTTACACCTATAGATCGATGTCCACCACAGCAGCTCACACATTGCCTCCACAGTCGCACCGGAGAAAAGGTGACTCTATGCACCTCCGGGAAATATTCTATGGATGAAATGGAAGTAGTCCTGTGTAAACAGTCACAAGCCAAAACCAACACCTCCACCATCGAATATACTGCTCCTACCCCCATCTCCCTATACACAGACATAGCTGTAATATCAGCTGCCGTATGGGACATTGGCGACCCTTTAAAAGTAATCATTTCCATTGGCTCCCGACACTTCCATAACGACACAGAGGTCCCAATAACGCTCACGGACCCATTCGGCGAAGACATAGACCTAGAGCCACTGGCATGGGGCAAGCTCAATTGGCATTTTAACTGCTCTGCGTTAAAGCAGCAAGGTCCCCCAGACTGGACCTTACTTTTAAACACGTCTGTCTGCCTCAATGCCACCGATACTGTAAATCTTACAGCTATCGGAACAACAATTCTACAGCTCACTCATCAGGAAGGAAATTATACTTTAATAATTGGTGATGCAAATCACACACTAAATTTGGACCCACTCATCCAAAATGTAGACGCACTGGCCTCATTGACCTACCCGGTAGTGGGAGCACACACTCTAAAATTTAATCATCAAGAAACAGTCTTGATGCAGCCGCAAATATCAGTCAAAAGAGTCAATGTCAGCTTAAATGGGCTCGGCACTTCTTTCAGCCATGCCCTCTGTGACTCTTACTTACACACGACCCAGCAAGGTTGGGACAATTGGATCCTAATGTGGCGTAAAGGAGAGCTCTCTAGAAGGACTAAACGCGATCTTTCTGATTGGGTCGCACCCGTAGGAGCGGGCATGGCAGCCATAGATGCTGCAAACATAGAAGTGATAGCGAATAAAGCCTCCAAGGTTTCATTCGACATCTCTCAAATGAGCCTCCCTCTCACGCAATCATTGGATTCCCTTGCCCACGTGGAACGCTCCACCAATCCAGTGCTGATTACTTGGGAACAAATCATGGAAAAAGATTTTACCAATCTCCTTGATGACATTCAGTCTTTACAAAACAATATCTCATTGGCTCTTGCTTGCACTCAAGCACAAACTCTTAATGTAGTCACTGCCATGACTATAATCAAACAAGCTATGGCTGGAGCTATACCTTTAGAAATAAGGGAATTGATTAAAGGAAATCTCACTGCCAGTGAAATTTCGCTCGAGCACTGGTGGTCGTTGGCAAATGCCTCTTTTGATGCAGTAACCCAGACCTTGCAATTGATTATAACCACAGTGACCGCTAAAGAAATTTTCCACATCTATCCAGTGGTTCCGCTGGGTATTCAAGTTGATTCGGACACCGTATTATATGCCAGGAACAGTGACCGATGGGCTAAAGTAAGCTCATCAAGCTGGCATATGATCAATCTAGACGGATGTACCCATAAGGAGAACTTAGGCTTCATCTGTGATGACGAAGCCCTAGAGAAACATCACCCATGCCTAGTTCCCAAGAAACACGCCATATCTCACTGTCAATTCGACGCAGTCAGTGAGACCGGATCTACTATTATATATATAGGCAAAGCTTGTGTCTGTCTCAGAACTACCTGCGAACACATTCACCTCAATACACTATACTACCAACAAATGTTGCCTGGAATAAACAGATGCTTTTGTAATGTTACCTCCATAAGAGGGTGTGATTTTTATTTTGAAACCCCCATTTGGACACAACAAGAAATGGCCCTATCCCCAGAATTATATGACTCTATTGCTCCAGTGCCTTTGGGGTTAGGACTGGAAGCCCTACGGAAATTGCTCTCTCACCCAGACCTCCAAGAACGCCTGGCTCAGCTAAAGAAAGCGGGAGATAAAGCCGCCTTAAACGTTTCCCATAATGGTGCCAGAATTAAGGAACTGGCTGTGGAAATAAAAGAGGCTGGCAAACATAGCTGGTGGGAATCTCTTCTTGGTTGGTCGCCGACAACGACGGGATATTTAAATTTAATGCTCCACCCCATAGTCGTCATTTTGGCCTTCCAAATTATTTTGATAGTGGCGCTACTTACAATGACTTGTTGGGTGAGAAGACAAATCCACAAATTGGAAGCTCAATCTAAAGCCACGGACTTCCAAGCCTTGATGCACGTTGCATCTAAGGTTTCGAATTCTTAGCCCCTCCTTTCCAGCCTCTGGCATACCTTAACTGTTGCCCTTTTCCCTATGTTTGTCTGTCTTCCTCCATTTTCAGACCCTTATGTGTGTTTATGTTTGTGTTTCTATTCTTTAACCGTTATTGGGTGGGTCTCTTAGAAGAGACCCATGAGGTAGGAAAATTGGCCTGTAGCAGCAGTCTACCGAACCCAAGGGAACATCAGCGAGACTACAAATGCAGCCGAAAGCGGTTCAGTCTCCTGCACATACTCAGAAGACCTAAATCTTGCTGCCTTTTTGATTCCTCTGTAGCATCGCTGGCACCAAAAAAACCATATTGTCAGGCCGCCAAGAAGCCAGTGGAGCTTTCTCAGGATGACTGAGATCCATGGTGGCAATATGGTCATGTTTGGAGGCCAGCGCGACGGAGCAGGCCAAGAAAGGGAGTGCAAATGTGCAGGTCCTACTGGAAAACCAGCGGGAGAAATGCAATCCTTTCAAAAAGGTTAAGGCAAGCCCTGATCTTTTTGTACGAGCTCTCCCCTGGCAAGGACTTTTTCGATTATAGGACATAAAAGTATTGAATCCCTTTTTCCTTTGGGTTCCCAATTTGAAACCTCCTAAAGTATTTTTAATTATGACATTGGCAGTTTTCAAAATAACAACTTATTAAACAAAAATTCGGTCTTCAGAAATTGAGAACCAGCGTGCTCTGCGGCAGCTCTATTTTGCATACGCCTAGGCACGTGGATCTTAAAATTAGTCCCCTCAAAACATGTGCTATCACGTTGTATATCTCTTGACCGTTCCAATCCGTGCCCCGGACTTCTTTATTTTTTGGTTTCACTTTTGCAAAAGTCTCCCACCAATGTTAGTACACCCTTTTTACGGTTCATAACCAACCACATCTTAGGATCATCACAAGCCTCTGCTTGTTCCCAAGAATTTTCCTTTTTCTATTCTTTAACCAGTATTGGGCGGGCCGAAGCCCTAACGAACCATAGGGAGCAATGAGAGAAAGAAAAGGGAGATAGGGGGTGGGAGGACCGAAAGCATTTCTTCATGGGAGATCAGAAGAGCCGAGGGCGCATTCAAAGATGCCGTCGACAAAAGCTCCGTAGTTGCATTTGTGGCTAGCACGAATGTCAAGCTGAGTAGGCGGCTTCTCCCGGTGGTGCGTACAGAAGTTGGGTTCGGAAGTTACTCCGATTCTCCACCTCTCTCGCCCCATCTCCACCAGGCGTGCAATCCGATCGCCGCTCGCGGCAGCGATGGGTGCCTGGGGTAAGGCCCCAAGGTTAGCCCGCTCCAGCCAGAGCCTCCCCGGCCACATATTTCTGCATCTCTTTATGTTAGTGTGACCTCCTCCCTAACTATCTGCCCAAGCGATCCTCAACCCCAAAACACTCGGCCATCTCGGGGTGAGCTTCTTATTCGACCCTTGTGTTTCTAAAATATATTTTGCTTATGATATCTTTTCTCCCAGCATGCCCTTACTGACGCCCAATCTACATAAACCGTCAATCATCATTAACTTATTTAGTCCCCATATGTACTTCCTTTATTTATTTATTTTTATGAGCACGTCGCCTTGTCCACAAACTTTTTTTTCAGTATGCACGGTTTTGTTTTTGTCTCCGCCTCTTTGTTTCTTTTGTGCACTCTACGGGCAAGAAATAAACCGTTTGTTTGCAAACCGAGTCTTCTGTTTGCAAAGCAAAACCGGTTGCTTGCCAAAACACTTTTGCTCTGCGCTTGCTTTTCTATTCTTTACCAGTGTTGGGAGGGCCGAGGCCCAGACGAACCGTGGGGAGTCATTAGTGAGCAGGACAACAAGAACAAGGAGGACATGGAAGCCCGAGAGACGGCTCAGGAGGAAGAAGTAGGACAAACGAATCCTTTGTCTCCCTCTGTCATGCAGCCCCTCCAAGCCGAAATGATCTGGAGGACATGCAGAAGTTGGGTTCGGAATTTAAATCCGGCCCATGCTCTCTTTCACCAGGCGTGCAAGCTCTCCCTGCACGAAGCAGTGGAGAGTGCCTGGGAAGGACTCCCCGGTTAGATCAGAACCCCGGACAAAGACCCCTGTCCCCTCTTTTTAACCTCTTTCTAAGTTAAAGGGAGATTTTCAATAGCTCTCTCCCTGAAGTGCCTGCAAGCTAAAACGTATCCTCGCTCCAGCACTGGTGTCCAATTCGATTGTTTTTGATTTTTAATAAATTTATTTTTCTTGAAATGTTTGTGTATCCCAGAATGCCCAAACAATCCTCTCATTTGCATACGCAACAGCCTCCAGCCGTAACATATACAGCCAAGTCCAAAACACGCGACCTTTGAGGGGTTCTGCCTAGTGACTAGCTGCCCAGTCCGCTCCTCATTGGATATGGGACGGTACCACTGGGATCAGGCTTAAGGGGGAAAGATTGTTCTATTTTTGTACAGTATTAGGGGAGGGCCCCCCGAAGGGAGCCCTCCAAGCTAATGGCGTCCCCGCGGAGCCACCCGGCTCCAGATGAAAGGTCAGAGTCGACCGGACGCAACTCCCGAACCCAGCTTTTGCATGCCCCGCCTGTGTGTGTGTGCGTCTGTTTCTCTCAGGCACACATCTCACAAATGCTCCCCAGGGTTCGGGAGGCGTGCCCGGAGACTCCGCCAACCCCGAAGGGTGAATACCTTGCCTGTGATTATTCCAGCCAGGACCCCAAGATGATGTGTCTTTCATAATACAACGATTCCAGATGTATGACCTGTTTTGACCTTTTCCGTATTCCTTGAATGCCTTTAGACACTCTGCTTGCAAAATCATTAAACTATGTTTTATTCTAATATCCTTTTTCCTTAATTTAAGTAGATACCCATGATGCTTTTAGATAGCAAGGGGGGGTGACTCCTCAATATGCAAACCGGTCTCCTCCTTCCCGGCCGAACTGACTCGTGTCCGTGCCGAGGAGGGACGGGCATAGCCGAGAGCCTCATGAGCTATGGATTAAGACCCGAGTGGCTTCCGAAAAGCCGAAGACATACGAGTCCTGGTGTTCCATTAGATACAATGTAAAGCGCGCCTCTCTCCTGTTCAAACAGCACCAGTTGCCCTGTTCCAGCAGAAAAGCCTTGCCGCTCAGGAGAGATGGACGAAGAATTGTTTGTAACCATTTTATTTCCTTGTACATTCCTTGTGGAGTATTTTTATTGATACAAATGTGTGCACTTCCGCTATAAGTATTAAATGCTTTATGTATAGATACTAATCAGAAATTTATAATGCTTCTATAAGGCTTTTTA
This sequence comes from Lepidodactylus listeri, assembly GCA_029233225.1. Classification (NCBI taxonomy): domain Eukaryota; kingdom Metazoa; phylum Chordata; class Lepidosauria; order Squamata; family Gekkonidae; genus Lepidodactylus; species Lepidodactylus listeri. Next base: position 50,168,216 of record JARCFY010000001.1, on the reverse strand, counting down.
CAATGAATTTAAAGTAAGCAATTTTTAGAATTACTTTTAATATTTCAGTTAAAGACGTTTCTGCTAATTAAAGAATTAAATATTTCTACGTAGGCTCCCTTGGTGGTCTAATGCACAAAGCCTTGTTTTTATGTCCGCCCCAGCAACAATTTGGAATTTTTATTGCGATAGATTTTTGTCATCTTCTGGGTCCGTCCCTTGCCAGCTCTTTCTTCCAGGATCGCCATCATGCAGTCTGTCTCTGTTCTATCATTCGTATTCGGAGACCTTCACCTGACGCCTTCAGGTCTCCGAGGGGGGGAAATGTTGGCCAGCAAGGCACCCTTGGGTGCTCTTATGGATTTTTATCCATAAGTTTGAACTCTGTGTCGCCAGCAGTGGAAGGGACTTGCGCTTTCTTCTACACATAGGAGCCAGCTCCAGCCCAAGCCAGGAGGCTGACACCCCAAGCAGTTCACCCAAGACAAGGACAAAGGACTCCTCTTGCCATGAGGCCTCCTTCTGTCAGACATCCGCTGGTTAACCCCCATTCCTCAATATACATCTGAATAAGTTATACTTGGCTAAAACCATCAACTGACAATAGGTTGGCCAGGTGAGTCATCGGACCCCAGACTCAGTGTCTGTTTCCTGGTGAAGTCATACTTTTGCAACACTGACCAAACCCCTGGACCTCCTCCCTTTGTTCACCTTTAACCTATAGCAAGGTCCAACAGGGACGGACCGCCTAGTAGGTGTGTTAGTGGGTTGTGGTCTGCAGAGCCCGCCCCAAGACCCCCAATAAAAGTCCAAACCCAGAGTCACTCGGCCTCTTGAGCCATCGCCCTCTATCTTACCTATTGACCCTTCAGTCCAGCTTTCTGTCCCCAACCCTTGCCTCCATCTTTAAACCCTTTTTCTCTCTCTGGACTCGCGATCCAGGAGAACCACGTGGTCTTGCCGGTTCAAGCCTCGTGGCCCAATAGCTTTTATACCTTTCTTCCCAAATCCAACTCATCTTGACATCGGACAACGCACCTAAGGTAACGTGCTTTCCCCACCAACGAAACCTGCTCATGCAACAGTGCTATTTTCTCGCTTTATTTTATTAGTCCTGTAAGATTGTGTGTGTGATTACGATTTTTGTATGCTTGATTACATGATCCAGTAAACAACATTGAACTTGGAACCTGCCTCACGTGCCTCTTTCCTTGAGATCTCCCGGGAGGGGTGGGACCCTGGTATAGTTGGCAAGAACCCGTGTATTTTGCTGATTGCTAAAGGTAAATTAAAGCAATTCGGCTAACACGTTCAGAGGTGGGATGCCATTGTCACCCTCTATGTCATGGGCCTGGACTTCCTTGATGGTCTCCCATCCAAATACCAACCAAAGCTGACTCTGCTTAGTTTCCAAGAACTGATGAGATCGCGCTAGCCTGGGCTATCCAGGTCGGGGCCTCCTTCAATACACCTTAACTGCATTTTCTTTTTCTTTTTAAATAGCCATCACTGCATCTGTATTCAGCCACACTGGCTCTAGAGCCACAGGCTACAGCTCCTAGGGCAGGGGAGACCAGGGTTCAGAACTCCACTCAGCCTAACCTACCTCTCTAGGTTGTGCTGAGGATAAAATGTCAGAGGCAGAAGGAAAGGAAGGAAAATGCCGTCAAGTCACAGCTGACTTACAGCAACCCCGTAGGGCTTTCAAGGCAAGAGACGTTCAGAGGTGGTTTGCCGTTGCCTGCCTCTGCGTCACGACCTGGTATTCCTTGATGGTCTCCCATCCAAATGCTAGTCACGACTGACCCTGCTTAGCTTCTGAGATTTGATGAGACTGGGCCAGCCTGAACTGTCCAGGTCAGGGGGTAGCAGGCAGAAAGGAGGGATAAAAACATTACAGACAGAGAGAAATATTACAGATAGAAAGACATGCTCACTAAAATGCAAATGCAGAAGTCAGCAGAAGAATGAATGCAGAAAAAGAGAAGCTTCCCGCAAAACTACCTTTTATCAGGATGTAGTGAGAGGTGTCTTCAGACACAACCCTCCTGGTTTCCACTTCTTTCAGGAAGCCCCCGTCATTCTCATACTGGCTCTGGATCTGGCCAGAGTGCTGCTGGTTCATCTCCTTTTCCACATGCTCTAGTTGTCGATTCAGACTGCTTTTTTTAAGCAGTCCTTTCAGCTGATACTGGGAGAAGTCACTGGACTCCTATAATTTTTTTTAAAAAATCAAACATCTGAATGAGTTTTATTTCCCACTAGGAATAAGGCCCATTGTGGAAATAAATACAATGGGCTCTAGAAAGAGGCTCCAGGAGAGTGCCCCGGCCTTGGGCACTCAGTGTCAATTTGCTGTGGCGACCTCAGCAGGGTATAATGACACAGAGTCCACAATTTTCTCCAGGGGAAGATCTCTGCCATCTGAAGAGCAGTTGTAATTCAGCGTGATCGCCATCCCTCCCCTGGAGATTGGCAACAATGGTTCCCCATGAGGGAGTAGGTGGTTCGGAGGGGTGGAGTCTATGGCATTGAACCTGTCTGAGGTCCCACCCCTGCTGAAACCTCACCCTCTCCAGGGTTCACCCCTCAAATCTCAAGGAATTTCCCAACCTGGAGTTGGCAACCCCATCTCCCTCCCAGCCAACCATCAACATATCATTATCTGCCCCCTGGCTTCAGCTTTCCATCTCCTCCCCCCTCCCCCCTGGAGAGTAGTTGTAATTCTGAGTAATCTCCAGCCCCCACCTGGAGATTGGCAACAATGGTTGCCCATGAGGAATGGCTGGCTTGGAGGGTGGAGTCTATGGCATTGTACCTGTCTAAGGTCCCACCCCTCCTCAAACCTCACCATCTCCTGGCTTCCTCCCTCAAATCTCCAGGAATTTTCAACCTGGAGTTGGCAACCCTATCAGGACTGGCCCCAATGGGTTTTCTCCCAAAGGCCAACATAGGTGTGGAAAGGGCCTTTTACTGACAGAAGCAAACTTGGTTACCTAGCAACAGGCACTGAGGAGAAAGTACAGTTGCCAGCTCTGATTAGGGAAATACCTGGAGATCTGAGGGGTGGATTCTGTGAAGGGCAGCATTTGTGGGGGGGGGGGGGGAGGACTCAGCAGGATATAATGCCATAGGGTCTACCCTCCAAAGCAGCCATTTTCTCCAGGGGAACTGATCTCTGTCATCTGGAAATCAATTGTAATAGCGGGAGATCTCCAGGTCCCACCTGGAGATTGGCAACCCTAGGGGGAAAGTCAGCAGCACAGCAGGGGGTTGAAGGGAATGGTTTGATGGTCGCTGGCTCGCCTCATTAGCCAGCCAGCCAGCCAGAGGCAGGAGAGAAAGCCGTTTTCAGTTTATTCTGACAGGAAAGTGGGCAAGCTGGCAGTGGGCGGGGGAGGGGGTTATGCTGAACGTCCATTGTCTTTTTACTGACAGAAGCAAGCTTGGTTGCCTACCAACGGCCACTGAGGGGACAGTTAGACCCACCTCGCAGTGGGTGGAGGAGAAGAGTGGACCCAGCACCCAGTCCGTCCCCTTAGACGGCTCCCTCCAGACTGAGGCTGAGACACTGGCCGGTGGCTCTGTGGACGGGACTGAGGCAACGCAGTGAGGGAATGCAGCCAGTGGCCAGGGACCCCTTTTGAATGGCAGCTCTTGTAACCAACTGATTTTGGCGCCCCATGGAATGTTACCACCCCAACTGGCTTTTATACAATAAGGAAATATTTCCAAAGCAAATACATTTACTGAGAGAATAATAGGAAATATTTTTTAAAAATAGAAAGGGGGCACTAGTTTTAAAATAAAACATTGTTTTCTTTTTTTGATACCACGAGTTGATACTTATTACTTAAACTGATCAAGTTAGTGTGCAAAACCATTTGGAAATTAGCAGCTGACTTTTAAAGGGTCAAACATTTTGGAACAGTTCTCCCACATCTGTCACAGAATGGCACCATGCCCCCAAAGAGGGATACGGCATCAGAGACACAAGGGAATCTTGCCGAATTACAATACTGCCTCCTAGCAATGCAGGTGAGGGTTTGCATCTTTGAATGGTGCCCATGTTTGGAAGGAGCCTAGTAGGATTTAGACGGGGGAAACCAGGTTGCAAATCCCTGATCAATACACACTCAGTTTCGGACAGCCACTGTATGCATCCCTTAGTTTCCTTTATATAAAGGTTACCTCACAGGCTTCATAAAATCATAAATGGTGTAAGGAATAACAGGCACTCTGTCTACTATGGAAAAGTACAATACAATGGGTTTTTACTAGGGGTGTCCAAAAAAACCCGGTATTTTGGGGAGTTGGGTATATTGAATCAAAAAATATCGGTATTTCCTAATATTTCCGAATCCCAATACTGGTATGGTATTCTGATTCAGGAAATATTCACAAACCCCAATTTTTTTTGGCTCCATTATATGCTATGAGGACCACTGGTCCCCAAAGGATATAATGGAGAATCAATTTGGGGCTCTGGGGGAGCTGGGTTTTTTGAGGTAGATGCACCAAACTTGCAGCATAGCTGCTGGTGCCTCTCCTCAACGCGCCCCCCCCCCCCCAGCTTAAAAAAGATTGGACAAGTGGGTCCAATTCTATGGGCCCCCAAAGAAGGTGCCCCCATCCTCCATTATTTTCAATGGGGGAGGGGAAGGCATTTAAAGAGACCATGCTCTCTTTAAATGCCTTCTGAGTTCACTTGGCAAGTTGTGCTGCCACTGTGGCAGCACAACTCAGCAAGAGAAAGGCATTTTATCCTCACAACAAACCTGTGAGATTGGTTAAGCCGAGAGTTCACCAGGGCCAGCCAGCATATTTCCACAGCAGAGTGGAAATCTGAACTTGGCTCTCCCAGATTCTAATCAGACACTCTAACCACTACACCATACTGGCTCTCTAAGAGGTTAAAAGTGTATTCAACATCTGGCCCATTCTTGGCCAGACAACTCGAGTGCATATCTATTGAGAATTACATTGTCATATATTTTTCAGAACAATAAGAGACGTCCCACCAGCTGTAATAGCGGCCAAGCTCTGCTGACTAGAAAAGGCAAAGAAAAGTCTGTGAGTTACCTCAGGCATTGCCTCATATAGTGTCCTTCTTCTTTTTGTGAATGCTTTCATGTCAGTAAGGATCTCGTGCTTTACTTCAGGGGGCAGGTTCTGGAAATCTTCTGACTCAACATCTACAGAAGAAGGGTTTTCAAATAATTCTTCCTATGTGAGACAGAACAATGGCAGGACACAAAACATACCAGCTGCGTGAGCTCTATCATTTAAGCAGCAGAATCCTGAACCGTGCAATAGCTCAATGCGCGCGCACACGCAACAGAACTTCATAAGCAATACAGAGACACACAAAATGAAACAAACCCAAGTGTGTGTGTGTGTGTGTGTGTGTGTGTGTGTGTGTGTGTGAGAGAGAGAGAGAGAGAGAGAGAGAGAGAAGAGCACATGGATCCTTTGAACCCACTCCCTGGCCCCGGCCGCCCCAGCCACAGGAAACCCAGTCTGCTACTACGTGCGCTGCCCCACCCTGGGATCTTGGCCTGACTACAGTACACAGGAAGGTATTATTTACCTACACCTCCGCTCATTCCTATTTGAAAGTAGTAAAACAATATCCCACTGACAAGAAACGGGAAAGGGGGAGAAGTTAAAGCTGAGAGGGAAGGGTATACCGAGGGCCACCTCGTAAGTTAACAGTACAACTAAAAACAAAAAACCTCCACAGCAGGGAAAGGAAATGGCCACCATAGGGGGAATGGCTGCCATATGGGGTAGGACAGGAAAACTAAACTTTTCCACCCCCACTGCAGCCACCCAGAGTGTGCTGTGATCTCTCTCAAAGCCTCAGAGCAAAACAGGTTTAAGAAAGATCAGACAAAACCCAGTGAAACCTCAGGAGGTGCATGAATTTATCACGATGCTGTAGGAAACCCCACTTCCCAGCAGAATTGAATTTGGAGCATATAACCCATACAGGAGCACCCTCAGTCTAAGGTAGTTTCCTGGGGTTCATATGGTTCCTCTTGCCCCATTATTGATTAATGGGAGCTCTCAAAAGGTCTCATGTCAAGAACTTTCCTGGGATGGCTACCTGCTTTTCGACGCAAACAAGTTGGTAGAATTTAATTGCAACCACACTGCCACACCCAGCTTGCTCTCCCTGTTCAATTTAGAAGGAACTCTACTAAGGAGTGGCAAAAATTACGCTAGAAGAGTTACTTGCAGTATCTTTTTCTGGGTCATCCTCTCTTCCCATTCTTTTTCATCTTCCTCCACAGAGCTAAGGTTGCAAAAGGAAAGGTGGTCAGTTGCCATGAATTAACACATTTCCCACCAATAGCCAAGAAGATCTTGTCTCTTGTTTCCCCAAGAACTGACTGCATACTTGTTCATCTGGCTTCACTCACCTATTTTTTTCTTCTTCCGGTAAAGCCGGTAGCGCATAGATATCGTCCACCTCTTCTCTTCTCACGTCTGAAAGACTGGGGAACTGATCGTTGCTGATAAAACAGGATACACACTATTACCAACGGGAGGTATTCAGGATTCACAGACACACACTCCATAAGGAAGAGAAAGGGTATATTCTTGCCTCTTGCCTGCTAAAGCTGTTTTAATAGCTTGTCTTTTCAGGAAAGTTTTCAAAAGTTTTTCTGTAGTTTTCTTTGAGTCGACAGCTGCTACGTCTTTCCGCTGTCTGCGTTTAGCCTGCAAAAGTATTGTGAAAGAAAAGGAGAATGAGTTGTGGCTCAGAAGGAGGAGGAGGAAGAGGAAGAAGCTGCAGCAGAGAAAGAGGAGAAGATTGGATTTATACCCTGCCCTTCATGACCTGAAGGAGTCCCAGAGCGGCTCACAAACTCCTTTCCCTTCCCCTCCTCACACCCAGTGAGGTAGGCAGGGCTGAGAGAGCTCTTTTCAGATCTGTCCTAGAGAGAACAGCTCTGACAGAACTATGGCTTGCCCAAGGCCATCCAGCAGCTGCAAGTGGAGGAGTGAGGAATCAAACCTGGTTCTCCCAGATTAGAGTCCGCCACTCTTAACCACTACACCAAAGTGGCTCTGGAGGTGATGTGAGTCATTAGAGAGTCACTGCCAGTCAGAGCAGTCAATAGCGAACTTGGTAGACCAAGGGTCTGACTTACAGGCACTCCTAAACAGAGTTTCACCTTTAAAAACCTATTGGTCAATGGGCACTATGTTCACAAGCATACGGAGTGAGATTAAAGTGCAATCTTCAATTTACTTCAAAGGGCTTAGAAGGATATAACTCTGCTTAGGACAGCACCGACAGTGTAGGTTCGTGCGTTCACTGTGAATTTCTCTAATATTAGTTCTCATTTTATAAGCTAACAAAGAATTGCATGTATGATGAACCCTCTTCCTTTGGGAGGTGATAAACAATAGCCACCTTGACAGCCCAGGCTAACCCGATCTCATCAGATCTTGGAAGCTAAGCAGCTTCGGCCCTGGTCACTATTTAGATGGGAGACCACCAATTAATACCAAGGTTGCAATGTGGAGGCAGGCAATGGCAAATCACCTCAGAATGCCTTTGGCCTTGAAAACCGCACAGGGTCACCATAAGTCAGCAGTGACTTGATGGCAAAAAAACAAATTAAAAACTGATGACCAATTTCCCAATTTCCAATCTCTTGACACATGATTTTTAAGGTGAGCCAGAGTGACTCACTGCATAACATTCATCCGCCTCACGGCTCGGGGTTCAATTCCAGCCACCATCAAGAACTGATGTGTCCATGTCTCTGCATTAGCTGGCGATGTTTCCTAAGATTCCATAATGTGCAATAAGACAGGGTACCCCATCATCTGCGAGCAAAAGCCCACGCAATGCGTGCAAACAAACTTATATATTTAAAAGTACATACCAAAGTCTGCCTCTTCAAAAGCGGAGCTTCTCCATCAAAAACAAAGACGGGACGGATCCGGAAAAACAGCAGTTTGCAAAGTCGATGAAACAGAGTCAGGAGATGGGCATTGTGGATGGAATTTCCATGGTGATCCCTTGCTCCTTTAACAGCTTGGTTTAACCAAATGCTTATATCTTAGAAGGAATCAATAGGAAGATAACTGGACAAGCCGAAACATACGTACGTACATAATGGGGAATTCTCAAGCACGCCAGTCACTTATATTGGACGCTTCAAATGTCCAGAGAAAAATCTGAATCACATTTTTTTTCCTTATGATGCCACGAGCCAATTCATTATTTTTGTACAACCAATTAAAACACTTACCCCTCAGAAACTGTAACACCTCAGAAGAAGGGTCTGGAAGAAAATGTGAACATCCAGAGGAGGAGGGGGAGGAGGGGGAAAGACTGGATTTATACCCTGTCCTTCATTCGGAGTCCCAGAGCAGCTTACAAACTCCTTTCCCTTCCCCTCCCCACAACAGACACTCTGTGAGGTAGGCAGGGCTGAGAGAGCTCTTTTGAGAACTGCTCTTTCCAGGACAGTTCTGACAGAACTATGGCTTGCCCAAGGTCATCCAGCAGCTGCATGTGGAGGAGTGGGGAATCAAACCTGGTTCTCCCAGATTAGAGTCCGCGCACTTAGCCACTACACCAAACTGGTTCAGACAATGCAATTTCTAAAATTAACAACAGTATACTGGCTTTCAATTATTATATAAAACTAATGCAACACTGATAATCCTACACATTAGTATAGTCTTTTCCCCCTTTTAAATTAGCTAACCAAGTTTTTCTTTTCTTTTTTTAAAATGTACCTTTTAATGTATTCAGTATACAGGCAGCTGTTAATAAAATGGCTCAAATGGAAAGAGCAGTAATGCCCCCATTTCTCTGATGCAAACCGGCAGAAGCCGCAGAGCAGACGCCCTACACAGCTGACCTCTCCCAAGGAAAGGAGCACAGCAGAAAGTGCATGCTTGGCTTCTGTGTTCAGGGACCTCTAAAAGGGACCAGAAACGCACACGCATCTCAGGCTTGCTGTAGAACCTCTCCCCCAGCACCTGTCCTCTGGGGAAAACGCGGCCCAGGTGATCGAACAAATATATATTTAAAAGCCTGGTCAATTCACAATCAAGGATACCAACAGCAAGAATTTTTCCTTCCAGCGTTTCTGGGTTTACCGGCCGTCCCGCGCACTCCAGCAGTTTCCAAAGTCCTTGAACTCCCATCGTTGTTTTGTTAATTTAAGATGAGCAAAAAAAAAAATCTGCTGGAAACAATTTTTTAAAAAATAACAGATGAAACAGAAAGACAGCCTATTGAGAAAACACGCACAACACAGCAAGCTTCCTCACCATTTGCCTTCTGGTGACGAACAGTGCAGTCCTAGTCAATTACTCCAAAGGAAGGGCCAAGCCACACAGAATGTTGGGCCATCAGTCGAGTCTGGGTTTCTCTGTCCCAACTCACTTTCCTTCTAGCCCCACAGCCACTGTATAGAGCTTATTCAACCAATCACTGCATGATCCAGTCTGGCTCAGGATAGTGGCACCAGTGGGAAGAGAGGCACCCGCCTCCCCCTCTGCGCAACTTCCCTGAGCAGAAATGGCTCTAGGGGAACATTATTCGCCCCTTTGTGGGAGGGCATGTACCCTTAGACCAAGCTTAACTCATGAGACCTGAACTTTCATTTTTTTAAAAAGGAACCATGAAGTAGAAGAAGAAGAAATTGGATTTATACCCCGCCCTTCACTCGGAGTTTCAGAGCGGCTTACAAACTCCTTTCCCTTCCCCTCCCCACAACAGACACTCTGTGAGGTAGGCAGGGCTGAGAGAGCTCTGACAGAAACTACCCTTTTAAGGACAGCTCTTGTCAGAACTAGGGCTTGCCCAAGGTCACCCAACAGTGGAGGAGTGGGGAATCAAATCCAGTTCTCCCAGATTAGAGTCCGCACACTTAACCACTTCACCAAACTGGCTCTTAATGCTTCTTATACTGGCCGCCTCATCAGCATTATATCACTGCAGCTAACAGTATCTTGTTATAAGCTTGTATCCTACTATAAGCCTAAGGAGCCTTCCTCCAGCTTTCCGGTGGAAGGGCCAGTTAAACTGAACCAAGCTCCCCACTTTGGTTAGTGGAGTGGTAGAATACAGGCCACTGTAGAAAGCATTTACTTTAAAGACAACTCATTTGCAACGCTTGCCTTTCTATTATATACCCAGGAGCAATGTAGACATGCCAAGGAGCCCAAGCAAACACGAGAGGTGCAATTTGGATCTCTGGTACTTTCCAAAAGAGTGAAAATAGGCAGCTCTTCATATTAGCTCCTTTAAAACAAAATCACACGCTTGCACTACAGAAATATATTTATCGATGTTACTGTAAAGACGTGATCCTGTACTCTTGCTTCTGTGACAAGCTGCAACCTATTTCTGGTTGTCTCTCAACACTGAATCTCTGTCTACTTACAAAAAGATCACAGAGTTCTTCAGCAAAGCAGTTAATGAGTGGTTGTGAGAAGAAAAGTTTACAGACGTGAAGGACAAAACAGCAGGCCTCGGAAAGAGAGGAGTTTTGTCGGACACATCAGAGAAGTCCAAGGATTTGCCTCTACATTTAGTCTCTGAGGAGGCATCCCTTGAAGTATAGGTGCCACTACAACATTCTCTAAGTCGTTATCAGAAACTTTTCAAAAAGTTTCAAAGGACAGACAAATCACACAGGGGAGCAAGGATGGAACAAGTCAGGGCGGCTTTCAGGTGTACTGGGAGAAGCTGCCCAGGTGAGAGGGGGCAAGAGGAAAGGCTCAAGACATTCTAGGGTCCTCACCCCCTGCCCACCTTTGCTTGGCATTTCAGTGACTCACTGACAGTTTCAGAAACTCTGCACATTCTCTAAGCAGCTGAACTGGACCACATACAGCTCCCTCCTTCCCTTCAACTCTGTTTCTTCCATGTCAAACTCTAAGCTCCATGAAGCAATGCTTGTCTTTTTATATTACCCTATAAAGCGTTCTTTACTTATAGCTTGGCAGTTCAAGACCTGAGTGCTGCACGATGGAGTGAGCTCCCATCTCTGGCCCCAGCTCCTGCCAACCTAGCAGTTCGAAAGCAAGAAATTTCAAGTAGGTAAATAGGTACTCCTTTGGTAGGAAGGTAACAGCGTTCCGTGCACCTCAGCGTCTAGTCATGCCAGCCACATGACCATGGAAAAGTCTTCAGACAGTGCTGGCTCTTTGGCTTGGAAATGGAGATGAGCACCGCTCCCTAGAGTTGGATTCGACTGGCTTTCGAGCTAGGGAAACCTTTACCTTTTACTGTAAAGCATGATGCACATTTAACAGTACATACATAAATAATAGTACCTGAGGGACCGCCTTTCCCCATACAGACCCCAGAGAGCACTACAATCGGGGTCACAACACCGATTAAGGATCCCTGGCCCCAGGGATGCCAGGCTCACAGCCATCAGAGCCTTTTCAGTGGCGGCTCCCTACTGTTGGAATGAGCTCCCAGAAGAAATCAGGGCCCTGCAGGACCTTTTACAGTTCCTCAGGGCCTGCAAGACAGAGCTCTTCCACCAAGCCTTCGACTAGGAGCCGCCTACTGTTACCATATACTACCACCACCGAATGTCTGTGGTGGAGAGTGCCTTGGCAGAAGACAAAACCATATCTCCGCCTGATGACCAACAAACATACCTGAAGTGCGCATTTTGATAGCAGATCTTAAAGCGCGCTCTCTCTTTTAATGAATGAACTGCATAGTACTGTGAACACTTTAATTCGTATTAATTTGTATGATTGTTTAACTGTTTTAAACTGTTTTAAATGTTTTAAGCTGACTAGGTACACTGTACTGATTTCTGTAAGCCACCCTGGGCCCGCTTGCGGGGAGGGTGGAGTATACATATAATAAAATAGACAGACAGACAGACAGATGTTATGGGCCCTTCAACTAAAATCAGGCACAAACGCTGAGCTAACCTGAAAGCAGAATATCACAATGGTTAGTGCATCAGATCAAGACTGGTAAGACTATAGGTTCAAAGTGCCCCGCAGCTATAGAACTCACCAGGCAGTCTTGGCCCAGTCACTCTTTCTCACCCTAGCCTACCCCGCAGGGTGGTTATGAAGAACCACGCAGGCCACTCTGGACCTCTTGGAGGAATAGCGGGGGCGGGGGATGTAACAAGACGTTCTGTATAACCGGAACGGGGATACTATTTAGAACGGCCTCGTGCAAAGGGAAAGAGAAAAGAGAGAGATGCCCAGTTCCGGAGAGCAGAAGGTGGAACCAGCAATCCAGGGTGGATTAAAGTAACGCAGGTTATCAAGGCTATAGGGAATGACCAATTTAGGGACCTAAAGCACAAGGAACTAAATAAGTCAATATGAGCTGAAACAGCACCGAACGCACTTACCAAATTGCCGCCATCATAAGAAGTCTCCTCCAGAGTAGGGGGAGCGGCTGCGCCAGTTGCATTTGCGCACATCCTTCGGGCGCAGCGCCTGCTGGGAAATGTAGTTTTTCCTCTTTGTAGCCTCCGGGGCTGAACTGGGGCGCCTCCTTGAGGTGACTGGCTCGCGAGAGTCGCTCTTGCAGGCTTGAAGTCTTTGAAAGAAGAGTGGAGGGACTTTGTTTTTTCCCCGCGTTCGCGATATCGTTGCAAAATTACGTGCAAGCCATTTGGTTGTGTCTCTGAATAGACTTGCACTGTTAGGCTTCTATTCAGCTTCTATTTGGAAAGATAACCCTCAGCCGCCCCTGTAATTCTCTTTCATTCGGGTGTGTCCAACCCACCTTCACGCCGAGAATGTCGAGACGGGGTAAAACATATGCTCTGCCCGACTTCCTTCTGCATGTTTTGCTTGGAAAGAACTCCCGCTGCTTTTAATGGAGCCAGTAGTTCTGGATGCATGGATAGGATTGCAGCCATGAGAAAATGATAATTTATAGACTCTTCTTACCAAAGGCAGCTATAGTTCATATTCAGTACCTCTCAATGCAGGTTAAAGTTTTTAGGGATAATAAAACCACACTTCTACTACCGACTAGCCCTGGAATGCAAGCTCTCCATTTAGACAGCACTCTTTCCCAAGAGGGATGATAAAACGTGTTATTTTAAAAGGAAGAAACAACATTTCTGGCTAGAAACAGGGCATTAAGTTGCACCTGCAGTCAACTTCATTTTTTTAAGTGAAGCGTAGAGATGGTAAAGATTTAATGTTAAAATTGCTGACTTGTGCTAAGATCTTTTATGATTACAGTCAGCTGGCGATTAGTTGTAAAAACGGGAGATCCCCAGGCCCCACCTGGAAGCTGGCAACCCTACCTGGAAGATACTTGCCGAGGATTTTTTGTGTACCCTTTGAGAGGTCCTTTTTGCTTCTTTTTAATACTGTGCTTTGCTTTTTTGAAATTGTATTTAATTTTTTTGGAAGCTGCTTTGGGACTGGGGAAAAGAGCACGACAGAAGACACACTAAATAAATAAATAAATATTTTTCCCCTCCCCATGAGGCAAACAAACAAAGCTTTGCAAAGAACCAACCAAACTTTCTTAGGCCATACACAAGACTTCAGTTCCTGACTAGGGACCACTGCAATTACGGCAGAGCTAGATTTACCTGCCCTGACCCTCGATAGCCCAAGCCAGCCTGATCTCATTTAGATCTCAGAAACTAAGCAGAGTTGGCCCCAATTAGTACTTGGATGGGAGACCAACAATGAAATCCAGGGTCATGACGCAGAGGCATGCAATGGCAAACCACCTCTGAATATCTCTTGCCTTGAAAACCCCACAGGGTCACCTTAAGTCAGCTGTGACTTGACAGCACTTTCCATTACCACCACAGATTTATGTACTGTAGATGGTAGCATTCACTGCATCTCTTTACATAAGCTTATGGAAAGTTCATTTTCTCTGTTTACACAACGATGCACCTAACAGCTGCTTATAAAAATAAATTACATTACTAAGCCTTCAAATGTCGTGTGTTGAAACTCCATTTACCACATCCAGCCCTGAATGTTTGTTCACAGAGCCCAAGCAGGCCTTCCTCCTATGTGCTTCAATTTAACTACTCAAGGCAGATGCCCAAAGGTGAGTAACATGGATTAGGAAGATGGAACAGAACAAAGTTTGAGTCTAGCAGCACCTTTGAAACTAACAGTAGAGACATCACCCTGCCAACAAAGGTCCGTGTGGTCAAAGCAATGGTATTCCCAGTAGTAATGTATGGCTGCGAGAGTTGGACCATAAAGAAGGCCGAGCGCTGAAGAATAGATGCTTTTGAATTATGGTGCTGGAGGAGACACTGGAGAGTCCCTCGGACTGCAAGGAGATCAAATCAGTCAATCCTAAAGGAAATCAAAGCTGACCGTTCCCTGGAAGACCAGATACTGAAGCTGAAGCTCAAATACTTTGGCCACCAAATGAGAAGGGAGCACTCACTGGAGAAGACCCTGATGCTGGGAAAGATTGAAGGTCAAAGAAGAAGGGGACGGCAAAGGGTGAGATGGCTGGACAGTGTTATTGATGCAACGAGCATGGAGTTGAGCAGGCTCCGGAGGGCGGTGGAAGACAGGAGGGCCTGGCCTGATGTGGTCCATGGGGTCATGAAGAGTCAGACTTGACTGTGCGACTGAACAAGAAGACCAACACGCACACAAAAGCTTAAACCCAGAATTAAACTCTGTGGGTCTTAAAGGTGCTGCTGGTCTCATTTGTTCTGTTGCTTCAGACCAACACGGCTACGCACCTGAATCTAGGAAGATGTAAGCAAGCGCTTGGGACAGACAGAAATACTACAGTGAAGAACATGCTGTGGGATGATATTCTCATTGCCCTAAATTTCAGTGACACATCCCACTGCCACCAACTGAAAATGTTGGTTATAACAACATCAGCCTTAGCCCTAGGATAAGTGCTAGCAAGGCGCTTGTTATACAATTAAAACCAGTTTTGAACCCAGCAGTAACCAGAAGTCAGTGATTTGTAAATTAACCCTCTTAAACTGATTTTGCAATGCTTATACAGAAATCTTCCATGATTTATGCGTCACTTTAACCAGTTATTTGGCTGCAAAGATCAAATGCTACCTGTTTAAAGCTGGCAACACAAATATCTATGTACCCTTTCTGTGCATTTACGCACAGGTATGATTTTTTTGTACTGTTTCCCATGGAACCATATCCAGGGTGGTTATATCTAAACTACCAAGCAGTTTCCCTTAGCAAGACAGGCAGCAACATGAGAATGCTACATTTACCACCTTATTCTCACAATCCAATCACTTAATACATTCTATAAGTGTCTCTTTGGACAACCTCTGCATGTTAGGTGAAACGCAGGCATTCAGAATTCTGAAACAGAGGATTCTAGATATTGAGAAACAGACTTTCTGTTCTCTTGAAAGCAAAACTTGTTCCCTTTTAGCATTTGGCATCTTTCCAGACCACGGACTGCCTGCTGCCTACCTTTCCCAGCTTATCTCACCCCAGTTACGCCGCTCTTTTATGTCAGCAAGACTCAGTGTTTCACCCTCAGCGGTATTGTCTGGGAGGTTTGTCAATACTCCCTATCAACAAAGACTTCGTCCATGTAAAGAAGGGCACATAGAAACAGTAGCCCATGTTTTAGTTCATTGTGATTTTTATGGGGAAGTGCGGGACTGTATAATTAAACCTATTGTGTCTAACTTTCACTGGCTATCTGAAGCGAAGTTAGTATCCCTTTTACTATCTGACTGTTGTTGCCATACTACAAGTTCAGTTGCAAGGTTCCTCTTAGCTGCCATAACCATCAGGGAGCAGAAGTTTAGCTTTTCTATCTGATGTTTGATGGTTTTTATAACTGAAGCTCTTTGTAAATTTGCCATGTTGTACCTTTTTTTCTTTTTATGCCAATAAAGGTATTTGGATTGGACCCAATCACTTTCAGCTATCTTGCTCTACAGGAGTAGAGGCAGAAAGGGGTAACAAAGCTGTAGCAAACAGAGACCCTCTGGCAAAATGCTTCAGGTGAGCAGAATCACAACAGTTCAGGTAAACAGACATCTTTCATACCTACTGTGCAAAGCTTTTTACTGACTGTTGAGGGAAGATTTAACACAATGGGAATTCTTCTCTTTGAAGCAAAGCTTTGTGAAGAACCAGCTTTGTTCAGTACCAAACTTTTTTAGACCACACACCAGTGGTAAAACTAGAAAACAATTTTATTAGACAGGGAAAAAAACACTGGAAGTTCCCAATTTTTGGTTAACTGCAAACCTACAAACACACCATGACAAGTGTTGTAAACAAGATGACATTTGATCCCACTGATATTTTCATTAAAATGTTTTCTTCTTTTTTATGAGAGCAAAATATTATACCTCCAAATAAAGCTATTTAACATGGTTGTCTGAAAAGATACAAACAGTGTGCTGGCCAAAGAGGTATATCACCAGGGGCGTCAGTGTGTTTCAGCACTTGAACTGTCCCCTTTATTACACAACAGAACAACTAAAGTATCTAGAAAACGTGTGTATGAGAGAGACAGAAACATGTTGGTGAAGCAGAGGACTGTAACTTTGGCCACTCATTTGGTAGTAAAAAAGAAACAATGGGGGGAAGGTTGGTTTCAAAGCAGCTTACCAAATGTGATGTGGATTCAGTTTACGCACACAAAAGGGTGCTAGACCAGTTTACACCTGGCAGTGAAAAATATTTTCTGCTTGTTCCAAAAAGGAGCAAGCAGGTATCTTACAGCTCTCTGGGCTTATTGCCTATTACCAACAAAGCCCCCACTCCCCCGCCAATCAATGCAAACTTAAGTCATACAGAACAGTGTTCTAGTAGACACCAATCAAAGACCAGCCAATAATTTCAGAAGTTACATTTGGTGTTTTGTAAATTCAGAAGTGGACCATGATGTCCTTATTGCATTACTGAAAACTAGATGTACTCTATACATTTACAGCCATAGGTCAATATGTGGGCAATAAATATTTTGGAAAGTAACAAATCTCATGCTTTGAATATTACGTATTTCTTCTAATAATAAATTTCTCCCAGAATGTTTTTGATCTAGATTTGTTCTGTGTTCTCTGTCCGAAACACAGATCAACAGCTGATTATACTGGATTGTAAGTGTACAATATTCTGTGCTTATCTTTGAGCTAAAACGCCTCTCCTTATGCCAAACACAACTATCCCACAGGTTTTATGCAACAACCATTGCCAGGATGGCATCCTGTATAGCAATTCCTATCTATGCCCTGCTATGTGCACAACAAACCTTGCCACATCATAAGGATACATTTTACAGTACAGCAGCTGCACAAGAAATTCCTTTTAGTCATTCCCATCATAGTCCGCGTAACTCTGGAAGCCGCTATTCCGCCTTTCATGAAGATGAGACAACTTCTTCCAGACAGACTCGTGGTGGAAGCCAGCACTGAAAGATCTGCCCAGGCGCCCATGCTGCTTCTTGGAGATATTGTCTTCACTTTCAGATTTGGCTAAGCCCTGCGTCTGGGACTGAGGTTGCAATTCTGACCTACTGTTTCCAAATGGGTAGTTCCAGGGACCAAATCTTTGCCAGTGGAGCCTCTGAAGGACAATGATGCAATGCAGATTTCCCCCCACCTAAAAATCAAGACAGAATATATCACACTTTTAAAAAACACACAACCAGACAATATCCTATTTTAGCCCGGAGGTTGTTCCTCCAGTATACCTAGCTTTCCTCCTACTTAAGTGGCTCTTCCACTAGAGGAGTCATTTCAGCAGGAAGAAGGTTCCTCGGGCAGGAGGAAGTGTTCAAAATGTCACTTAGCGGAGTGTTAAGATACAGGCTATTAATTTTACAGATTATAAACTGTTTAGAAAAGTTAATTAATTGGCAGGGCTAGCTTTGATGCCACATTTCTTTGTTACAAACACACACACACACACACACACACACACACACACACACACACGGAGCATAAAATGTGGAGTGGTAGCTGGAGTCTTGGACCAGGATCTGGGAGACGCCGGATTCAGTCCTCACATAAGAACGTAAGAGAAGCCATGATCGGTCAGGCCAGTGGCCCATGCAGTCCAACACTCAGTGTGGCCACTCTGTGTCACACAGTGGCCACCTCTGCCATAAAAGCTCATTCATTGACCTTTGGCCAATCAGACACTCTCAATTTCCCCTGCCTCAAAGGATTGTTTTGAGCATTAAGTACGGAACAGGAAATGACTTTGGGTCCCCACTGGCGAGAAAGGTGTGTGTGTGAGGACAGGCCATTTCTGTCAGGAGAAAGTCTTAGTGGGATCCAAGCTAGTATTCTGTACTTCCTTGTGGGGCAACAAAGAAATAAAAAGTATATAGTATCATATGGAACAACTGTGCCCCTCAACTAAGCTAATTTGGTGTAAAAGGATACCTGGGCTCTCCAATCTTCCTACAAAAAGCAAACCAGGAAGAAATTGCTAAAGAATAATTCTGGGATAAGTGATTATATCTTTAGAACGGTCACAGATGGCACACTTGCGGCAGACCCATCAAAAGGAAAAAACAGTATTGCAGGCAACATTCTCTGTTGCTGAAAGGGGCATATTTGTTGCAAAGAAATAACTCCATATCGTATGCACGTTAGCTCTTTAATTCAGCTATGGGAAATACTGACAGCCATATCAGAAGGAAATGCACTGCACCTGGGTTTTCTGGTTTCTTGCGCGTACTTCACACTTTTGCTTACTACTTATGTAAACTGCATGCACTTTTCCCCTTAATACTTAAATAGCTATTAATCTTTGTCATTTCAAGTCTTGGACACCATGATTCTCTCCCACTGCTGGCATTCCAAAGCTAAGCAACTTAGATTCAGGTGGGTAGCTGTGTTGGTCTGAAGCAACAGAACAAACTTTGAGTCCAGTAGCACCTTTAAGACCAATAAAGTTTAATTCTGGGCATAAGCTTTCGTTGTGGGCATAAGCTTCTATACCCTGAATTAAACTTTGTTGCTCTTAAAGGGGCCACTGGACTCAAACTTTGTTCTAAGTAAATTAGGTTTCATCAACATTACTTCAAGAGGTGCATGCACTCCATTAACGTATATCAATCTTACCTTCTTCGTCTTGCGATACTGAAGTCCTCTTTCGAGGTGTCGAATATCTAGATATTCTGGATTCTGAGTATTTAAGTCAGTCACAATATCTGCCCATCTGCACAGTAAGATCAAAAGATCACAAACTCTATGTATAGTTAAAATGCATCTTCCAAGGCAGTAAATGCACAAAAAGTTCTTATTTTATTTATTTGGATATTTCAATACGACCTCTTCAAAGGCCTGCTCAAGGTGGCATACAATTAAAATGATCACAATATAAAAACAATCTGTTAAAAAAAAAACACTGGACATAAACAGGATAAAACTGTCGTACTGCAGAAGCAGACCATTAAAAAGTTCACAAGGTAAAACCCCTAATGAAGAGCCTGGGTAAAAAAAAGATGCATTTTGGCTTGGCACTTAAAAGAAAGTAAAGTAGGCACCAGGCAAGCCTCAGCTGGGAGGGTGTTCCTAAGGTGAGGTGCCACCACAGAAAATGCCCTGTCTCTAGTAACCACAAGCCTCCACTCTGAAGGTGGGGGCACAGAGAACAGGGCTTGAAAGGAAAAGCAAATCTTAACTGGCATGTTGGATAGTATGGGAGGAGACGGTCCTTCGGGTACCCTGGCTCCATTTAGGGCCTTAAAGGTAAGAATCAGCATTCTGAATTGTGCCCAGAACAGATAGGGAACCAGTACAGAACTTTTAGCACAGCAGAGACACAGTGCCTGTAACCAGCCATGGACAGTCACCAGGTCACTACATTTTGGATCGACTTGAGATTTCAAAACTGTTTTCAAAGGCAGCCCCTTGCAGAGCACATTATAGTAGTCTAACTTGGATGTGATCAGAGCATGAATTGCTGGTGGCCAGATCACACATTATGAGGAACAGCCATAACTGGTGAACCACCTAGAGCTGACGTAAGGTGCTATGCACCTTATGGTTTCAGACTGCTTGGGACACAGAGGAAAATAAGACCCAAGCAGGAGCTCAGCAGAATATATGACGATCACAACCAAAAACAAGACTATGAACAGCCCATTAGCCGGGCTACAAGCCTTCACAATTAAAAAAAAATTAATTGTACAAAAACAAAATGGACAAAGTAACATTTTTCAGGCCCAAGGGGGAAAGTGCTTAATTCCTTTATTCTCCTCTTCTAATTCCCCAGCATTTCCTTCATCAGCTTCCCTGCCATCCCACCATACCTCAGTATCACCTATTTCATTTCATGTCACTTCTTCCTGTTCCAAACCATTTCATAAATAAGGTGAGTATCTCTTTTACTTCTAAACTCCATATATATGGAAAACGAGAGCTCATTTTTCAAATAAGCCAGTATTTGTACACAATACCATTTTCTACTGCAGGAACTTTCATGAGATCCCCGGGCATCTAGTTTTTCCTTGAAACTGAATAATGCTGCACTGTTAACCTTGGAAGTTTCTTTGTTCTGGCTAAGATATTCAATCATGCCTATGACTGTTCTTGTGATGTGGGAAGCTACTCCACTGACACAAGGGTTCCACGTCAGCTGAAAAGTCCTTGTGTTGGAGTCTGTACAGTCACAGATTCAACCCAACATCTTCAAAGAAAACACCTCCCAGCTAACCTTAAAATGGGACTAAAAATTCAGGCCATGGTATCTGCAGGTGGGATCTCAGCTACCTAAGTCTTGGGCACTTGCTTTTGCTTGTGTAAAACAATTACGAAATTTATCATGATTCTGGAAACTCAGAGCATGGTTTGAGAAATAACATTTCAAATGTTTTGCACAGTTCTACAAAAAATGATATGCATCGTAACTCTTTAACTAAAACATATCTAGTGAGCGCATTCAGATGGGCTAACTTACTTTTTGCAGTGAATGGCAGGATGTTTTCTGCTTGGTTCTCCAATCAGTATCCAATGTTCAACTTCTTGCTGTAACAGGTGCCCTCTAACGTATATAAAAAAAGAAAAAAGTGGCCCCATGAATTTACCCGAGAACTAAATTTTTGTCAATATGAGGTTGGAGCCAGATTAACACATGTGCAGCAAAGCTCACAGAACAGGACTTTTCCTCTTGCCTACTGCACCCTCCCAAACTCTACTCCTGGGGACTAACAGAGCCTGTTAGATAACATGGTGGGGGGAAGAGTGGGAGTCTGTAAGGGAAGAATGGAACCCCCCCCACATGGAAGTGCCATTATGCTAGAATAAAGAGCACCTTTGGATTCCAGAGTTTCTAAGCATCTTTTCTGAAAATGCTCTGTGTGCCAACTTGCCACTATATTTCACGTATCTATTCTCTGTTAAGCACCGTCACACTCACTGAATTGACTTTCCAGCGGTCAAGCACTGGGGAATCCCTTTCACCCTTGAACACAGTCCACAAAAAGCTTAAACTGATCCCAATATCCAAATTCATAGGAAGGCTTTGTTCACAGAAGACTGAAACTCCCATTCCCTTCAAAATACTTCACATGCTTCCCTCCAAAAAGAGAGTTTCATATTAGCAAAACTGTGGGTGGTCCCTTTGATCTCAAATTTACATTGCAATGCAGGCCTATTAACCTGACCAAGCAGACTATTTACCTGCAAAGTACCTGTTTCTGCACATGCAAAGTGTTGCTTATGCCAAAACAGCTCTGCTCCTGAAAACTTCACTATTCCCTGGGACTGAGATCCTGTAAGGCTCTGCAAGCGGTGGACAGCTATTCAGTATGCATAATATCCCAGCTGTGTGGGGAAGACTGCTGGACTGGGCCAAGTATGGCCCCAGTTGATTCACAGAGAATGAATGGGTAGATAATGCAAGAGGAAAAGTGTTAGCTTTGTTGCATCAGAAATAAAAGTCTTACAAGCACCCTAAAAAATCAACGTGTTTTTATTCTACCATAGGCTTTTTTGGACTACAGCCCACTTTGTCAAATGCATCTACAAAAGCTTAAGCTAGGGTAACACCATGTTAACCTTCTAAGATGCCACAAGACAAATGCTTATTTTAAATAGATTGGGGCAGTCCTCTGATTCTGTTCAGCAATCAGCCTCTGTAGGGACTGAGAATTTTTTTTTACAGGGCCTTTGCCCTTTACAGATATATAAAAAAATAAATCAAGGATAGACGCCTCAATAGAGGAGACTCTATTAGACATTCCAAATGAAGTCAGCCAGATCTGAAGTACAAGATGTTTAGAGACACTTATCATAGAACCAGTTCAGGCTAAGGGAAAGGGGAAAAAATAACCGAATCGTCACCATCTCTCTTTTCTTCCTTCTACATGATGCTCCATAGTTCACACCTGCAGAGGCACCCATATTCCCAGAGCACAGGAACTTAATGTAGCTAGCATTATCATTAAGGACTAAAAAAGCAGCAGACAGGCAATGTAGTTCTTACTTGTATGCCTTAGTAGGTTTCACTGGGGTTGCCTCAAACCCAATTGGGCAAAAATAATGATTTTGACAATGATAGACGTAGGCCATCGATTCATCCCGCAGTCCTTGGGTGAGCTTCGACAGTGCTCCAAAAGCTACAAAATAAAGAAACAATGAGGTCTATATTACCCACTATAACTTTACATCTATTCAAATTTTGATTATTACCACGCACCCCATAAATGCTTTGGAACATGAAGCACACACACGTGACCATAAAATTCCGAGACAGAAGTACAGCTTCTGAGATATGGATATCTTATGAAAATGCAATGGGTAGCATTTTGTGCTCTTGGGGAACAGAAAAGGAACCTGCAGTAAGGAGGAGAAATTAGCAGAAAATCTCACACAAGTGCAAGCACTCTTGGTGTGAACAAAAAAGGGCACAGGATCCAACCCATTATTAAAACACACTGCTTGCCAGGGCTTATATTAATTAAATGCTTGCTCAACCAGTAAGATTCTGTATTGCCTTTGGAAGAGGCCAAGGTGAACTTCAACTGAAAGGTAGTCTGTAACGGTTGAGAAAACACCAGCAATACCTTTACACAAAATTGTTATTCTAAGGCAACAGGTTTATATTACCCTTAAGGGACTACTTGTGATTTAGAATGGTCCAGAGTTCTGAATGCTGATGCCAATGCCTCCAAGCTGTAGCAGGAAGGGCTTGACCCAAGCTTACCCCTCAGGCCAGCAGGCCGGGGAGGGGAGACTACACACTGCTGCCACCAATATGGGCCAAGTGGGAGAGCCCCAGGACCCTTTAAAGCTGCAGCACGGCTCAAGAGATTAGCCTTTGGTGGCCCAGTGGGTGGCAGGGAGAGCGACTGAAGCCAGCCTCCGATCACTTGCTCCTTTTCCTTGTGAGAGGCCAGGTTGGCGGGCCTTGCTGGGCAAGCCTCAAAAGGGGCCAGAACCCTGGCTAAGGAGGAGATTGGTATTCTCCAGCAAATGCAGGAGAGGCCTGAAAAGAGGAGGGGGGAAGTCAGTTGGTGGCATTTGCCTCCCATCTCTAATCTGAGGCCTAGCACTGCAAAAGGGGCCTGTGACAGAGGCAGGCATGGTGGGAGGTGAAAGGGGGAACCCCACCCCACCCCACCCCACCCCCACCCAGTCCCAGAAGATGAAGATGCTTCCCTTGCACCCCACATAGGGTATAACTAAGCACAGAAGATGCGATCCAAGGCATTTAAGATTTTGTATGTCAAAATCAGCACCCTGGACTATGCCCAGAGGACAACTCCCCACAAAAGTCTTGATGCAACACATGCTACTGGCTTTCACACTGATCTATAGCAGTCAAGGCCTGCAGATTACCCATAGTTTGCACTTATAAGGCAATACTTTGCACTTGGCATTATTTATTTTATATGAAGGCATTATATCGTAGGAAAACTAAAGACCCGTCTCATCTCCCATATTTTGTACTTATAAGGCAATACTTTGCACTTGGCATCTTGTTTATTTTATATGAAGGCATTATACTGTAGGAAAACAAAAGCCCTCCTCGCCTCACTGTTATCATTTTGTTATTTATACTGTGCTATCTCCCTACATTCAACTGATCGTCCTAAGAAAAAAGTATGGAATAAGAATGCCACTTCTTATATTGACCATCTGACATTCTGCCCCTCTGATTAGCTGAAAAAGAAAAGGATGCTTTTGCCCATGTCATCTTGGTCTTGGAAAGCTGCTTACTAGATGGGTCCACATGGCAGTGAAAGGTGAGGTAAGGACAGGACCACAGAAGACACAAGCAGAAGGAAATACTGCTACCTTTCCCCTCTTACATCAACTGGGAAAGGTCCCCTTTAGAGAACAAAGTTCAGTGAAACTCTTGGCAATCATACAAGGACATTTCCTGCAGAAGCTGAGGGGAGGGGCCATGGCTCAGTGGCAGAGCATCTGCTTGGCATGCAGAAGATTCCAGGTTCAATCCCTGGCATCTCCAGTAAAAAGGGTCAGGTAGGAGGTGATGTGGAAGATCTCAGTCTGACACCCTGGAGAGCTGCTGCCAGTCTGAATAGATGATACAGACCTTGATGGACTGATTCAGTATAAGGCAGCTTCAGGTGTGTTCAAGCTTCCCAAGAAAAGGCATGCTGCAAACTCCTGTCATTACCTACTATGCCTATGCACACTTTCGCTATCATTCTGTCTGCTTTTGTGACTGCTGCACTGTAATGCTTTCTTTAAGCTGTGGAGCAAAATTGTGAGCAAAATTCTACTTTGTGAGCTACTGGTATTAAAGTTGTGAGCGAGCGATTTGTCTGCTGCATAAATTAGTTTGCTCTGGGGCCATCCTTCCTGAGCTAAGACAAAAATGTGTGAGCCGGAGGCTAAAAAACTGAGCTAGCTCACACTAGCTCAGCTTAGAGGGAACACTGATTGTAACATGCATGTTCTGCGAAGCATCTGTAAAATTAGATACTTACCAGTCTCTCCTGCTGTCTTATTCTTACCATGAGGTTTATAGAGAAAATATGAACATCCTTTTACATGGAAATGATCATTAATTTGTCTAAACCACCTGGAAAAAAGTAGAGAATTTCATATTCTAAATGTAAAAAACCAAAAAAATGACTCGTCAACACATTTTAATCCTGTATTAATTTGGAAGGCATTCATATGTGCTCAGTCTCTTTGTAATAAGCATGTAACTTGACATGCAAAGGAAAAGAATAGGCTGTTTTTTTCAGATACCATTCAGATGCCCACACCACAGCAGGTCCCAGCTGTGTGCACCTCTGCCCGTTTTCTCCCCCAGCTTTCCTTCTGTTGCCTTCTAATATCTGCCCCCTCATTTCTGATGGGGACCCTTCTCCCCTCAGTTCCCCCACCCGTAGGCGTCAACTACAGCGCGGGGTCTAGGGCTCGGGCCACCCCCAAAATTTCCCAGGGGGGACTGAGCCCCCCTGGCGAATCAGAGCGCCCGCCGCCGCACCTCCCTGCCTTCCAGGGCCCTTCCTAGGCCCGCCCGCCACCGCAAGAGCCTCTCCCCCCAGCTCCCCTGCATCCACTCCTCCCTCTCTTCCTCCCTCCCTCTTGGGGCCATCCGGGCGAATGCCCAGCGTGATGGCGTCACCCAGAAGTGATGCCATCACGCTGGGCATGTTGCCAGGGTGATGCTCTAGTAATCACCCCGAAACTCTATGGCACCATAGAGTTTCAGGGCGATTGCGAGAGTGTCGCCCTGGCAACGTGCCCAGCATGATGACGTCACTTCCGGGTGACGCCATCACGCTGGGCAGTCGCCCGGATGGCCCCGCAGGGAGGGAGAGGGAAGGAGGAAGGAGTGGCCAGACGGGGAGGAGAGATGGCGGCAGGGACATCGTCCCCCCCTCGGAATTTGAAAACTCGACACCACTGCCCCCACCTTCGGCTCTGCTTCTTTTGCCTGTCTTGCCCCTCTGAACAATCAGAGCAACTTCAGCCAATAAGAGACTTTTATTTCCCTGAACCGCTGTGATGTAACAGCACCTCACCCAGTCACTGGTAGGAGCATCACAATAGTAATTTTGCCTGTAAGTGTGATAGCCTTTACACTCACTCCTGAACAAAAATGTCCACCAAGACTTTATCCACTTAACCAAGTTCCATACAGTAATACGGATACCCATTTATATATTAGCAAAATGTAAACATTTTCCATTGTAATAGCATGATATATTTCAATAATTTTACCTCATTAGTGTAGTATTGCCAGTAAATGGACCAAATCTAATTTCTTCAAAAGGGGGTTGAAAACCCAATATATGTAAAGCTTCTTCTTGAGTAATAGGTGGTAAACTGAATAGGAAAATGAGGACATTAAGTTATCAGCATCAGCATCATTACTATTATCACCATTATTATTATTAATCGCCCCATCCCAGCTCACGCCAGGCTCTGGGCGATATACAAAACACAGTGCCATAAAATACAAAACACAAAACATTAAATTTACATACAACATTAGTAAAATCTCAGTGTAGATAAAAATCCAAGGTCTCAATTTTCCTATATCATTATGGGTCTCATTTTCTAATGGGTGGGGAGAAGGGAACTCAGAATATGGAGTGGAGAGGAAAGAATGACTGGGGTGTATTTTAATGTCATACTGAAATTCTTAGGACTTATTCCCAGGTATTTAACAGTTTTTGTAGGTGTTACTTACTTTCCAGTTCCTATTGTGCTATACAGAAAATTCCAGCAAGACACTAGAGAAGAAATCCCACAGGAAGTCTTGTATTGTGGCCGACTTATACAGTACCTAAGAAAGAAAAGTTATTAGTGTAGTCATGTCAAGCTTTCATTATAATGGCAATCTGATATATAACAAAAACTATTTCCTAATTTCACTGTTCCCTTTCTCTCCAGTACAGAATAACATACACTTATGTTCGGTTGTGGAACTGACCTCACAACCGAAAACCTGGCAGCTATCAAGAGAACCAGTATCCTAATTCAAAATAAGGGAAGAAAAATACTTTCTACAAAAACATACTCAAGGCAGGAATTTTCACTTTACTAACGATAAAAACAACAATATTAGAATAGATAGATGCATCCAAAAGCAACAG
This sequence comes from Lepidodactylus listeri, assembly GCA_029233225.1. Taxonomy (NCBI): domain Eukaryota; kingdom Metazoa; phylum Chordata; class Lepidosauria; order Squamata; family Gekkonidae; genus Lepidodactylus; species Lepidodactylus listeri. The sequence goes on along the minus strand of JARCFY010000001.1, from coordinate 50,141,212 downwards.
ATAATGTACTGCAAAAAGCAGTTCAAGAAGAAATCAATATCTTTTTTAAATCTCAAAGTTGGGTAAAAGGACATAAAGGTAGCATAGGAAAGAGTAGGGTAGTACATTCATTAAACAAAAGGTTACTAACAGCAAGTGAATAACCACAATGTGCAGATGCTTAAAATAAAAACAGAAGAGAAGAAGAGTAGCTTTTATACCCCGATTTTCTCAACCTTAAGGAGTCTCAAAGCAGCTTAGAATTGCCTTCCCTTCCTCTGCCTACAACAGGTATCTTGTGAGGTAGGTGGGGCTGAGAAAGTTCTTAGAGAACTGTGACTGGCCTGAGGTCACCCAGCAGGCTTCATGTGGAGGAGTAGGGAATCAAACCCGGTTCTCCAGATTAGAGTTCAGACACCTACATTCCTACACCACAGGTAACCAATTTTTTTTTTAATCCTTTCACTGTGGTGTGACAAGAGAGGAGGAAGGAGCCAGAAAAAAATTCTATATGCAAGTCTAGCAACAAGCCAGATTAACACGGTGCTTGGAATGCAGTTTTTTTTGGCTGCTCCCCCTCTATATATATTGATTTCAATGGGCATAATGTCATCTGCAGTAGACTAAAGACTCCTCTTATCTCAATGTTCTCCCCATAGTAAGAGTGACATTTAATACAAATAAAATAAAGTAGCGTTAAGCATTCAGCTAAAGTCACAAAACTGCAGTAGTATTAATAACATTTGAATAGTACCATCTCCGAAGATCTAACACCTTTCGTTGTTTTATTTCTTCGAGGGCGTAGTGTTGCAGACATTCCTTGTACTGTTTACTTTTTTTTTCTACAGACAATTTCTTTGTTCCTTGCTTCTTCATGTTGCCTGCAATATATGATTTAACAATAAACAAATCGCTTCCAGACAATCCATTACATTTAAAAAGCACAGCTAAATGCTTAATTTGTTTATCCTGGATGCAGTAATTAACGTGTCAGAGGTTGGATTCTTTTGGAAAGAAAAGAAAAGAGCTGGTGGAGAATTAGGGTGCAGAAGAGACATATCCAGAAAACAAAATTAAGAGGCAGGAATACAGGAACAACAACAACAACAAACTAGCAAAGCACAAGCACACACACTGTTGATATATGAGTGTCAGGAGGCACTAAACATATTTTAAAGGTTCTTCCTACAATGAGGTTCAAGAAATTTAGGGGATAGTTAAAGATAGGTTTTGTATTCTCCCGAGGCATACAAAACACACAGCAATTACTGATTACATCTTCTATTGGACTTCTTTAAATAAAACTAACAAAAAACATAGTATGAGCTGAAATTTCACGTAGCTCAACAGATCTTCCCCAACTTAAATGTTATTCAACCTTGACAAGTAATACGCAGCAAAACTGTCACCAAGAAAGTGAGAACAGCAGTATTATCTAAGATAAAGGCATTATGTATAGTAGTACTTTTGTGTGAACTGTTAAAACCAGTCACACCTAGCTATCTTCATGAACACCATCTTTGTTAAAGAAAGGTGTCACGTAGTTTCAGACGAGGAACTGGTGACCCTCTGTGATTCAGAATTCCTTCCTACAACATGCCAACTGTTTACTACCCCACTCGGAAAAAAGACACAGACACACGGTTGGGATAAACAAAGGGCCACTTTATTAACTATTCACCCCAAGTAAGCGGCTAGGGCCAACCTAACAGCGCGGAATAGGTCAAAGCCCGGCGGGGGTCGCCCCCGACCCCTCACGTGTCCATATTGGGTGAGCCACCTTGCCCCTGGCGTGAGCCATTCTTTGTGGCCTGGACTTAGCCGGCATAGCAGGTTATCGCCTGGAGCTCCAGCAACTCAAACCGCACAACTTGAGAGGAGGACCTATCCAGGGTGGTACCACAGGCATTCCCAGCCCAGAGCAGCACAACCCGAAGACTGATTCTGACAGACCCCTTGTCCCCAAAATGTGAGGGTGCAAGTGGTGCCCGCTCACCAATTTCCTTTTTCCTGCACTAACCTGCCAAGTGACCAATTATATTTAAATGGCGCCATCCACGCCACTTGTCCCACTCCATAGATTACAGTGCAAGGTAGGCAAAAAACCCACCACCTAGATACAGCCAAACAGTGAGGGCAAAAAATTCCTACCCAGCCCCTAGAAACGGCAACCAGCAAAAGCCTGCACTGCATACTGGGTGGGAGGGTGGGCCAAGCACGTGGTCAATTCTATGAAGGCTGGGACAGAGCCGTCCACAGGAGTCTGTCGGCTCCAGCCCTCACCGTGGTTCCAGAGAGTGCAAATGCCGCTCTGTCCTTCTCCCTCCTCTTGGGTGCTAAAGGCGGCTCCTGGAAGCATTCACAGCCAGGTAGAGCTGGATTTCCTTCAAATTCTTCCTCAAAACCCACCTGTAAAGCCTTTGGCTTAGCAAAATGGGAACACAGTACCCATTCCCCATTACTCATGCCGCTCCCTTTTCTCCTTTATTTCCACATTAAAAAATTTCATGTCAACCTTTTGGGGCTGGTGTTACTGGGTAAAGAACCATAAACACCAATAGAAGGACACTGCGGACTGCAACACAGCCATCTATTTATTTCCCTCATTTATACCCTACTTTTCTCCCCAATAGGGACTTAAAGTGGCTTACAATAGTCTCCATTGCTTCATTTTATCCTCACAACAACCCTGTGAGGTAAGTTAGGCTGAGAGTGAGGGACTGGCCCAGCAACCTTTCATGGCAGAGTGGGGATCTGAACCAGGGTCTCCTAGCTCCTAGTCCAAAAATTTAACCACCACACCAAACTGGTCTACCTACCTATTTGGTAAAAATGCTCACCTGTCAATGTTGCTAATTACTGTTTCTGTTTTATTTAGATTGTAAGCCTGTGAGCAGGGTCCATATAAGGTTTTAAGTCCATATACCACATGTGCATTAGTTGTGGAGCATAAACACTATTATATTGTTCAAGTGGGTAGCCATTTTGGCCTGAAGCAGCAGAACAAAGTTTGAGTCCAGTGGCACTCCAGAAGAAGTGGGCATGAACACAAAAGCTTACACTTCAAATAAAACTTTGTTGGTCTTAAAGGGGCCACTGGATTCAAACTTTGTTCTACGATTATATTGTGTTATCCGTGTATATCAGCTATAGCAAGCAGAATACATAAATATTTCGAGTCACACTGAAAAGACATTTTCAAGAGCTGTTTTATTGTCTGAACAGGATTGTATGCGTACCTGCTCTGTTCTTCAGATCTGGGGCTGCTTCGTTGAATTCAGACTTATCAATTTCCCATGCCAGTGGAAGTTTTCCAAGGCTACTGGACAAGCTTTCCAAGTTAGTATCCTCACTGTAAACTATGTCCGATGCATCAGTTCGAATACCAATGAAACCAGGAGAATTAATTCCAGCGTTTAAGGCAGTGTTGTCTTGTAAGCAGGCACTAACTGTAGCACTTGGGCTTTTGCGAATAGATGTCACCTGGTTTAAGAAAGCATAGTCTGAACAGATAGTGTAAAACTTCTCTCGGGTGTGAGTCACGGGGCATCCCCATGGATAATGTCTGTCTCCGCTAGACCCCAAAGAAGCTACGGAGGCACCTGAAGCACAAAACGGCTTTAAGGTACCGTGATGATTAACTTCTGAAGTCTTTTTTCTAGGCCCATGCTCATTTTCTCCAGAACCACTCTCAAAGTGAGAGTCGGCAATGTTAGGCATTGAATGAGCGTATAAAGCTTTTTGCTTGATAGCAACAGGGCGCTGGGCCACTGCTCCTTGTAGACTCGGATGCTGTCTACATTGCTGTCTCCAGGTTCCCAGGACGATTTTGAAGTTCCTGAAATAAAGAGAGACCTTGATATATTTTTTCAGCTGACAACACATGCATCTGTCAGAAATTCTGTAAAGTAAGGAACAACTAACTGATCGGTTTTGTCTTCACAGGATGCTTCTTAAGGCACAATGAGAAGAAGAGGAGATTGGATTTATACCTCGCCCTTCACTACCCGAAGGAGTCTCAAGCAGCTTACAAACTCCTTTCCCTTCCCGACCCCACAACAGACATCCTGTGAGGTAGGTGGGGCTGAGAGAGCTCTTTCCAGACCTATCCTTGAGAGAACAGCTCTGACAGAACTATGGCTTGCCCAGGGTCATCCAGCAGCTGCAAGTGGAGGAGTGGGGAATCAAACCTGGCTCTCCCAGATTAGAGTCTGCACACTTAACCCCTACACCAAACTGACACAGGATCACACCCCCAAATATCTATTGCCCTTCTCAGTTGTTAATCTCTAAGGTGTTACCGGACTCGAATCTGTTCTTCTGCAGCCCAACTCAACTGCCCTCTGAAATAACAGTAGGGATACTTAACATTTGTATAGTTGCCTTTCTGGCCTGGCAGTTCATTATTATTAAAAGGATAAAACACAATTACAAACTGTGGACCATTAACCAAACAGCATCTAGTGACGCAACAAACATCAGGAGCAACATCGTTTTTTAATCCTCTTTAGTTGAAGGCCTTCTGGAATAAAACCAGGTGTCTTTAATCTGTTCTGGCCGACCTGTACAGATGATGTCTCTTTTACTTCCTGGGGTAGAAAGTTCCCCAGCTTGCAGGACTTCAGATTTTTGTATTATTATTTATAATTTTTCAAAGTGTACATTTAACAGAAAATATATCATAAATTTACAATATTTTCTCATTACATTTTTAAAATGCAAAACCTTATTTTTTCATAAAGCCACACATTTTTTCAAAAATAAATAATATTTTTATACCTAGGGTTGTCCAGGATAATTTCTTTTTCTAACATATAGCTTATCGCAGGATACCATAACAACAACTTTATCATAATACTTGTCTGGGGATACATTTGACAAATTAAAAAAGATCTTTTGGTATATAAATTGTTCCTAAATCTTATTAGACCACTGTATAAGTGTTGGAGGTTTCTCATCTATCCACTTAGAAGCAATCAAGATACGTGCTGTTGCTAGCAAGATCGCTATTAATTCCTGATAACTTTTTGTCATTTAAAGTATTGGCCATTTTTCTAACAGTAGCAACTCTAGAGAATAAGGTAAGTCTACAATAGTAATTTCTTTAATTTTTGCAAGTACATCCATCCAAAATTGCTTAATAAGTGGACATTGCCACCAACAATGCATAAAATCCGCAACAGCACTACATTGTTTTTTTACATAATGGGCTATATGAAGAATCAATTCTATACATCCTAACAGGTGTCAAAAACCATCTCATAATTAGCTTTACTGTCTGGAGATTTACTGATATAATTTTTGATTTCCTACTATGTGCATTCCATACGTGTTGCTGGTCATCATCTGTTAAAAGCATGTTCAAACCATTGCTTTTGAGATGTTGTTTCCTTTTCCTCATTACTCTGATTTATCTGCTTATATATTATTGACATAACGTTTTTCTTTTTTCTACAGTTTTGGTCCAACAGTTGTTCTACTGGAGTCATTGGTCTGTATCTGGTGTTGATTAAACCAGGTGAGTCTAACAAATGTCTAATTTGCAAGTATTTGAACCAGTGAATGCAATGTTTAACTTTCTCTTCCAATTGTGCCTTCGTAATTATATCCTGTTTGTCTAAAAAATGAGTTATTTTTGTAAGCTCTGCATTTTGCCAAGTATTATATTCTTTCCATTCTAAACCTGGTCCAAACCATTCTTGTTTTAGATAGGTTGACTGTCTTGAAATCCCTGATGCAAATTTTTCTTTCCATTTATAGATTCTTAACATATTAAGTAAAAAGGGGGTTGTAATACAACTGCATGATTTAAGTAACTTAAAATTCCATAGTAGTTCATATAGAGTACATGGGGCTAATGGTTCTGTTTCAATTTGGGACCATCCTGGAGATTTTTCAGCTGTTGCCGCAAGAATCAGTATACTAAGATTACTGGCTTCGTAATACCATAATAAATTTGGCACATCCAAGCCTCCCCGATCTTGTGATCGATACAATGTTGATGCCTTAATTCTAGGGTTTTTTCCTCCCAAATAAATTTATTTAGATCAGTTTGCCATGCCTGCAATTTTTTCTTATCTATATACATAGGAATAGTTCGAAACAAAAATACAAACTTAGGTAAAACAAAGCACTTAATTAAGTTAACCCTTCCATCCAGGTTAGTGTTTTGGCTTCCCAGTACTACAGTTGATTTTTAACTTCCGCACATAATCTATAGAAATTGGCCTGCAAAAGCTGGTTCGATTGTAAAGGAATTTGGATACCTAAATATCGCCATGCTTTGTTAGACTCCTTCAGCTTAAAACCCTCCCAAATTTGTTCCTTCATTTCTTTTGTTAGGTTGATTGGGTGTAATATAGCTTTTTCCTTGCTAAAATGAAGGCCTGATATTTTCCCAAAGTCTTTTAAAACCAATAAGATCTCTGTAAAAGTTCCTATTGGGGAAGTAACATTAAGTAAGATGTCGTCAGCATAAAGACTTAATTTATGCTCAACTGTGCCAATCTGAATTCCTTTAATACTACTGTTATGCCTAATAAGTTCTAAAAAGAAGTGGAGAAAGGGGGCAGCCTTGCCTCGTGCCTCTTTACATTAGAACTGTGTTTGTAGATTCTTGATTGATTTTGATTTTTGTAGAGGATGTTCGGTATAAAGCCTGTATTAATTTGTTTCTAAACTGTCAAAGGCCTTTTCAACGTCTAATGATACTATCATTGCCTCTATTGAATATTTCTCGCAGTATGAGATTAAATTTAAAGTACGCCTTGTGTTATCTATCATGTTACATTTGGGAAGGAACCCAGACTGATCCAAACTGATTTAGTCCAGAAGGATTACCTTAAGTCTATTTGCAACGATTTTTGTAAAAATTTTATTATCTGTATTTAATTATGAGATGGGCCTATATGATTTAGGCAGGTTAGAATCTTTCCCAGGCTTTAAAATTAGGACCATCTCAAGAGTTATATCAAGTTTCAGGAATTTTGCCAGTCTCAAATATGCTTTGACATAGATTTACTGAAGGTTCCACTAAGTCATTTCTAAAGGCCTTATAAAATTCCAGCGGGTATCCATCAGATCCCGCAGCCGTTTTTTAATTGATTGATCATCTCCAAGATTTTCATTCTAGTGATAGGAATATCTATATAATCCTTATGTGTTATAGAGATATTTTAAGTAAGTTATTATGTCTTAGATACTCAGCAATTGAGACACTTTTTATTCCTTTTGTTTCGTATGTCTGGTAGAATTTTTCCATAACACTTTTTATCTCCTGATTATCTGTACATATTTTCCCTTTGTATTTTTGATAAATTTGTCTAGCTGCTTTCATTTCTTTGAGTTTCCATGAAAGCAGTTTCAAGAATTTAGGGGTTTTCCCCCCCAGTACTTTTGCTTAGTATAAATTAAGTCTTTTTGTATTTTTCCAGTCAGAATAGTTTCTAAGATTTTCCTCTCTGCCATTAATTGTTTGAGGACCTTTTTACTGCCAGACTGTTTATGTAATATTTTAAGCCTCTTAATATTTTCATGTAAATTATTAATATGTTTTGTTTTTTTGTTTTTTCAGGTGTGCTGTGATTGAGATCAGCTGCTCCCTAAAAACTGTTTTCATTGCATCCCATGTAACTTGATGTGAAGTATCTTCCAGCCTATTTTCAGACCAGTAATTCTTTAAATTTTTTGTTATCTGCGAAATTACTTCTGGATTCAATAAAACAGATTTATTCAAGACCCACTTTTTGTCAGTTTTCTTGTGTTCTGACCATCTTATAGTGCAGTTTGTAGGATGGTAATCTGACCATATCTTAATCCCAATAGTAGCAGTGTCTACTTTTTGAATTAAAACATGTGAAATAACTATAAAATCAATACATGTGTATTCCTCAAACCTAGATGAATAAAAGGTGTAATCCCTTTCCTGTGGATTTCGAATCCTCCAGATATCACACAACCCATAGCTCCTGAATATTTTTTGCAGCTCAGAAATGTTTTCATGGCTTTTCCCTAATTTTTTTGTTTTAGTTTTATCTAAGTGAGCATTCATTATGAAGTTCCTGTCTCCACCTATTATTACCTCGCCTTCTTGGAAGATTTTTAATTGTTCCAAAGTTTGTTTAATAAATGATAATTGTTCGGAGTTTGGTGCATACACCGAATCAATTGTTACCACTTTACCCTCCAAAACTCCCTTTATGAAATTATATCTTCCCAGGGTATCTTCTAGTTGACCTATTATCTGTATTTGGACATTTTTAGCCAAAATAATAGCTGTTTCCCTTGCTTTAGATGACCCATGTGACATATATTGTTCTTTATACCATGCTGATTTGATTATTTGAGTAGCGCTGTTTTTCAAGTGTCTCTTGTAAAAAGAGAATGTCTAGTCTTGTTTTTGTAACTTGTGCAGAAATTAGTTTCTGTTTTATACAATTATTCAACCCCCAAACATTTCAAGACATAATTTTTAGCCCTTGCATCTTTTCTCCTTAAGTTCTAGAAGCTTAAATTGAATTTGCAAAACAGTTGTATGTGTCTATAAAATAATAAAATAAAAAATACAAATAGATCACTTATAGCACTTAAGACTTTAAATACAATATATGCCTATATATAACTATCCCTACTTAACACGATTTCGCACACTTTAACCTTAGATGCGATGGATACTTATGAAACTATTCATATTTGACTACTTACAGTTTAACTAAAACTTAACCTACTTGAAGAACTCATATCTAGAGTTCTATCCACCCACTCCCACCACTATTCAACTCTATCTGGAGCTTCAGCTCTTCGTGGCCCTCCTCTCGTTGACCCCTCTGTCTCAGACTGTTTCTTCTTTCCCCACCCAGAGATATTTATAGTAAATCCTAAATAGCTGTATGTATAAACTTAATCATCAACTATTAAACCTTCAGAACAAAGTTTGCATTTAAAGTAGAGCATTATCACTATTCATTACTTTGGCGTCACATGTAACACTGGAATCTTTGTTGCCTTTACCAGAGAGAGTTCAAAGTCTAGCCTCCTTTTGCTTGATTGCCAAGACATGTCCATTGGGGTGTCCAGATGCAGTGTGTTGAGAAGCAACCTTCCACTATGTTCATCCTGAGCATATAAAAAGGGGCCCTGATGATCCACTCTGATTTTTCCTGGTGTTATCTATCCGTATTTTATGTTCTGCTCACGAACTCTCGATGTGGTGTCTTTCAGTTGTTGCCGAACCTTCAAAGCTCCTGGTGGTAGATCCAGAAATACAGCAATTTTTTCCTGTTGATATTCAAGAAAGCCATGCTCTCTTGCAGCATGCAGAACTCCTGTCTTTTCTCTGGTGTCCACAAATTCTATTAAAATATCCCTTGGATAATGATGTTTTGGATTCACAGGTGCACCTGGCCTATAAACTTTTAAGAAAGATGATTGATGATCTTCTGGCAGATGTGAAATAGATGCAATCCAGGTATGTAGATTTTTAAAGAGAATAGCATCCTCAGTCGGAGATTCTTTGAAGCCTCTGAATTTTAAATGATGTTTCCTGGTTTCAGCCTCTAAGATTAGTACTCTGCCCTTTAGCAATATTTGCTCTTTTTGAATGGCCTGATTCTCTGTTTGAAGAGTCCGGCCCAGTTCCATCGTTGTTTCAGCTTTGGCCTTAGTATTTTCCAGGGTCAGCATTAATTGATTCAGTTGTTCCATGACCAGTTTGTAAGAAATCTTCAATTTTAGTTGTAAATTTTTCCAACATTGAGTGTTCAAAAGTTTGAAGCAATGTTTTTAAAGTTGCTTGGAGCATTTTCAGTGTTACTGGCTCGTCTTGCTGGTCTCTCTTATTATTGTTATCGGCTGCCATTTTGTCAAGTAAAATAGCTGCGTCTCTCACCCCGCGGCTCGAGATTTCTGCGCCGATTTTTTCGGGTTTTTCCTGGCTGCTCACTGCTGCCCCAGTTTTCCTGGTGTTTCTGGAGAGGTTTCACTGTTTTTTGTGGCTTAGAAGAGGGAAGAAGGAGGGATCAACTGTGGAGCACCGAGTTTAGGCGTCCATCTTGGAACAATCCGACGCCATGCCCCCCCTTGAAGGACTTCAGATGTTGTGGGTTATTACAGGAAGACCCCATTTCCATCCATTGCAACACACAGGCAGGTGTGAATTATAGTGCAAATGCGATTGGCAGAGTTGTTGAAACAAATCTAGTTCGCATGTCTCCCTGTGATGCCTCCAAAAAATCCTCGGAATTTACTGACACAATAGTATCTTGTTTGGAGTGCCCTTTCCAGGTATCTGGCTGCCAGAAGCAGTTTTCCTAACTGCAGTGTCATGGTTGCTCAGTCGCTGCAATCCTAGGGTTGTCCTGGAAACAGAATGGCTGTACCTGTGGAGAACTTGATTTTATATAAGATATTCTCATATATGTATTGAGTGCAACTAGTGGAGAACTGTGGTCTGATTTTCAGATGTCTCTAATTTTCTTTAAAAGCAGCCACAAGGGTCCCTGGCTTGGGCTTTACATGCTGTTTCTATAAGAGAAATCTGTTCCCCCAAATCTTCCTCCCTGTCTCCCTCTCTGTGACTTATACTGAAGCATCCTTCAAAGCCTTCTCATTTGGTGCACTGTACCATGCTTATGGGGAGAATGCACTAGTGCGATCATCCTGATACATGCAGTCTAAAATGTGTATTTTCAGCCTAGGCACAACACATCCCAGAAGAACCCTTATTTTTTCAGTGTTCTGGTTTGTGGGTACTGAAGCTGAAAATATGTGTGTTGTTGCCATGTTGTCTGAAAGGGGTCACACATTCAGCAGGATCACATGCGTGTTTTCCCAATATGCACGGTAGGGTTGTCAAGTCACTTACCTCCAGGAGTGGGGGAGTCCCGCTCCTGTTCTGGGAGCCTTGCACGTGCGCAAAGTGCACGCACAGCGTGATGACATCACCTGGCGTGATGATGTCATTTCAATGCCTCCCTGCACTCCCCCCCCGGCCAAACAAGCTAGGAAAGGTGGGGGGGGGAGCCTCTGCTGGGCTTCTTCAGCTCCCTGCTTCGGTGAGTGGGTAGAGCTGAAATGCCTCCCTGCATCCCCCCTCACCTCCGGGTGACATCATCATGCTGGGCAGCCGGCTGGATCGGGCCGCTTTGGGGGTGGGGTTCCCCCCGCCAACCAAATCCAGACCGGCGGATTGGGGACCCCTTTAGCGGGGGATTCCCCCCCCTGGGGGGGGGACTTGGCAGCCCTAATGCATGGTAAGACGTAACAACTGAAAACCCAGCTCTTATAGTTCCATCAGAGATAACTTGGTGAGAGGCCATTTACAGGCCTATTATCCAGTATTTTGTTCCCAATAATGGCACAGCATATGCTTCTGAGAAGTTCACAAGTGTAGCACAAAGGCAACTGCCTGTTCCCAGTATTTGATACAGCTGCCTATGAACACAGGGCAATCTATGAATGTTCCACTTAGCTGACCTGGTTGATAGCCACTGGTAGATTTCTCTGTTACTGTATCTAATCCTTTTGGCAAAGCCATCTAATTTTAGCAGTCCTCACAGACCCTCCCAGATTCCTCACACTAATCATGTGTTTGTTTGTTTGTTTGTTTTGGGGGGGGGAAATACTTGCTTGTGTTTCCCTGAACCAGTAAATTTAACTGAAAGACTATATTAGTTCTATAACAGAGAAAAACAGCCACGTGTTCTCTCCAGAGCAATCATTATTTTACTCATATTTTCCCCGTCAACTTAAGAAATCCTAAATACTCTAGCTGTTTTGGGTTCCATTTCAGAAGAAAAAAAACAAGTTTGAAGGCTATTTATTGAAAACAACTTTTATCACAGGGAAGATGCTCCAATCGGTTGGCCATTTTGGCTGCTCTTTTCAGTAGACTTCTGGCAACTCTAAAATATCCTTCTTTTATGTATTTATTTAATTCACTTGTATCCTGCCTTTCTCCCCAGTGGGGACCAAAGCAGCTTACATTGTTCTCTGTTTTAACCTCACAACAACCCTGTGAGGTAGGTTTGGCTAAGAGAGTGTGGCTAGCCCAAAGTCACCCCATGAGCTTCCATGGGCCAAGTGGTGCTTACAAATTTATAATGCTGCATATCAAGCTAGACTAAAGGTTGGAGCAGACAGAAGCTACATGTTTAAAAAGTGTTATTAAAAGTTAAAATCATATTATTAAAATTACTGAAGCTAGGAAAGTATCAAGATCACCAGAACTGGGAAAACGGAAAATTATTGGTAAAAACCAGTTAATACTGTATAGAAAGTGTGCAGTAGACATGCTGTGTTTTAAAACTTATTTACACTAGAAGAGGGGTCTTGGATCACAAAAAGCAAAGGAAATATCGCAATTGCATCAGAACAGCCCCACCAGATTATCACAAGGGTCCACACAGTCCACCAGCACTCAAGCTTTATGCTTCTGGGCGTTTACACACAGGGTATTCTAACAGAGGCGTTCGCCCCGAATTCCCTTCATTGCCGTAGAGAACCGGGTATTGAGAGGTAGACTTCTGCTTAACAGGGAGGCTCCATTTATCCAGCACGACTAGTGGCAGATTACACCGTCAAAGAATTTGGACTAACCCCGCTCTTTCAATCCCTTCTCCAGGTTGCTTAATCAAAACACGTCTATATGGAAGCCACTGTGGGCTCCTCCTTTCCATTGAGAAGGGGTGGGGGCCATAAGTAGAAGAGGCTTGCACCCGCCCCCCTCCATTCTCCACCTCCCCGAAAAGGAAACAACCCAGCAACTCTGTACCAGGACTCCCCATGAGGCCTGAAAGGAAGGGAGCTAACCCACCCCCTCGCCCCCGGCTCCAGCGTGCCTTTACCTGCTTAGCGGCGGCCATTAGTCGAGGAGCAGGAGCAGCGCTTGGACGAGCAAAGGCGGAGCGGCTCCGCGGCGCGCGCGGCTGCCCAGAGGAAGCGACGAAGGGCTCGAGCCCCCGCCCCCGCGCTCACCTGCGCCGCCTCGCGCAAGCCCCGCCCCGCTCCCAGGGGCTTATGGGCAGCACGAGCGTCCAATCCTGGGCGTGCAAGAAGGCTGTCATTGCTGGTTGGGATGCATGGCGTCCCTCCCTGGCTGACCTGCTTGGGCGCCCCCTTCTCAGGAAGGAAACCAAACAGCGCGGCTGGGGGGTGGGGGGAGTGAGGTGATGGCGAACCTTTTAGAGACCAGGTGCCCAAACTGCAACCCAAAACCCACTTATTTATCGCAAAGTGCCAACATGACAATTTAACCTGAATACTGAGGTTTTCGTTTGAGAAAAAACAACTCATACATTAACATCGTTTGTCTTAAAAGAAAAACACAACAGAGCTTTCAATGGTACAAACAACTTTTCATTGAAAGGTAAAAGTTTGCATTTGGCGTGCTTTTGACCAATTAATGTGATTTTTGCTGTCCAATCTTGCGAACTCTGTGCTGGGGTGATGGCCTGCGTGCCCACAGAGAGGGCTCTGAGTGCCACCTCTGGCACGCGTGCCATATGTTTGCCACCACTGGCCTAGGTTATAGTGGTATCTCAGTGGTCTCCTGTAGTGTCCTTTATTTAAATTCATTTTTAGAACAGTCACTTTAAGATCTGCAAATAGACATACCATGTGCATAAGACAAACAAAAGGCCACAAATTTGAAAGTAAGGAGGGCAACACTAAAAAGCCTGTAGGGGAACATTTAAAAGAAAACTCCTGGACATTCATTTACAGGAGTCTTGCTCAGAAATTGAGTGCACAGCAACTGTTTGGTATTCTGGCTCAGCCACGCATTGGCCAAACAAAGGCATCTGTGATGCCATAGTTTACTAAGATTCTGTACAAAGTCACCCAAGACCTTAAATCCTCTGGGGCGATAATAGGTAGTGGGCTGCTTGCAAACTAAGTTGGTCATTTCCACTGATTCCTCCTTCCTATTGCAGACCTCCCCGTTCACTTCACTCCTCATGATCCCCTTCCCCCCAGAAGCAACATTTCAGGGAGCTAAGTGGGAGGAGGGTGGCAGGAGAGTTTCATTCTGACACAGGATCCAGCACATTGTTTCCCCTGGCTGAGTCCATACGTCGTTGGATACTGCACTTTAGCAGTCATTGGCAATTGGGGCTTATCCATACAAGAAGATCCAGGTGCAAATCACTGCTGTGGCAAAACAACAGGGCCATAGCCACCACTGTGTGGATACAGCCCACATTCTACTGTATGCATGCAAGCGCTGTCAAGTGGCAACCCCAACAAGCGGCATTCAAAGCAAGTGAGAAGCAGAGGCAGTTTGCCCTTGCCTTCCTCTTTAGCATCCTCCTCAGTGGTCTCCCCTCCAAGTCCAGACCCGGCTTAGCTTCTAAGACCGAACGAGACTGGGCTACATCTTGCCACCTTCTCTCCCCTCCATATTTTAAAGGTCCCCCCCCCTCCCCCAGGCCCGGGACGGCGCCCCTGAACCCCTAAAGGCAAAATGCGCCCCTCGCGTCTGCTCTCCGAACGGCTTTTGCCCTCGCAGACGCGAGGGGTTCCTCCCGCTCCCCCAGGCCCGGAAAGGCGCCCGTTCACCGGGAACCGCGAAATGCGCCCCTGGCGGCCGCTCGGAGCTCAGGCCCGAAAGGTTGCCTGCCCTCCCCCAGCCCCGGGACGGCGCCCTTGAACTCCCCGTCGCCGTCGGTGCTGCGAGAGGGGGAAGAGGCGCCCCTTAGGAGGCCGGCGGCGGCGGGAGGTGCAGCCCCACCATGCCTTTGGCGCCTTCCTGCCGTCTTCCCCTCCGCTCCGGCTCCGTTTCCGTGCTGCCTCTCCGGCCGCTCCCCCGGTCTGCTGCAGGGACTCCCGACGGGGAGCGAGGCAGGCCGGAAGCGAAGCCAGCGAGGGACGGAGGGGACTGCCCGTCGCTCACGCAGCCCGGCTGGAGTACCCCGGAGCCCAGCGGGGCGCATGGAGACCTCACCGAGCTCCCTGCTGGGGGAGCCGGACACCAAAGGCCCGCCCCTCTGATCTGCCGGGGGGTGGGGGGGTGGGGGCGGCGGAGGGGGTTCGGTTGGACTGTTTTCAGCTGGCGACTCGCCTGAAGCCCGTTTGAGAGCCGGGCTGCCAAGGGGGGTGTTGTGTGCCAGCTCGGGGGTGCTGTTGGAGCTCTGTCTACAAAGATGGATGTTCAGATCTCAGCTGTAGCACCTTTAACCAGCTCTGGCTGGTGTGCCAGCTGTGGACCTTTCTAAAAAAATCAGAGTTGGCTGCAGTTATATTTGCTCTCTAGTTATATCAGGATTGGATTTCTCCATTATGTTCCATGGCGGCCTGGTTTTAAAAGTCGTTCAGAAACGTCAGTTGGTTCAAAATGAAGCAGCAACTCTATTGGGCGGGTGGGGGGATCGAGTATATGGTTCATATTTTGAAATAGCTTCAGTGATTACCAGTTTGTTTCCGGGTTCCGTGAATTTATAAGACCCTAAATGCTCTGGAGTCAGGAAATTTAAAGGGTTCCCGTATTAACCTGTCCAACAATTAAAAGTTTCACCAGATCACTTCTTGTGACCTAGGATGTATGACGTCACTCGTATTATCCTTTACTCCAAAGACTCTATTGCTGGGAATTATAGGTGACTAGGAATAAGGCCCTAGATAAATACAAGGGGCTCTAGAAAGAGGCTCTGGGAGAGTGCCAAGGCCTTGGGCACTCAGCGTCAACTTGCTGTGGCGACCTCAGCAGGGTATAATGACACAGAGCCCACCAGTTTCTCCAGGGGAAGATCTCTGCCATCGGAAGAGCACTTGTAGTTCAGTGTGATCTCCATCCCACCCCTGGAGATGGGCAACAATGGTTTCCCATGAGGGAACAGGTGGTTTGGAGGGTGGAGTCTATGGCAATGAACCTGTCTGAGGTCCCACCCCTCCTCCAACCTCACCCTCTCCAGGGTCCACCCCTCAAATCTCCAGGAATTTCCCAACCTGGAGTTGGCAACCCTATCTCCCTCCCAGCCAACCGTCAATGTATCATCATCTGCCCGCTGGCTTCAGCTTTTCATCTCCTCCCTCCTCGAGAGCACTTGTAATTCTGAGTGATCTCCAGCCCCCACCTGGAGATTAGCAACAATGGTTCCCCATGAGGGACTGATTCGCTTGGAGGGTGGAGTCTATGGCAATGAACCTGTCTGAGGTCCCACCCCTCCTCCAACCTCCCCTTCTCCAGCCTCCACCCCTCAAATTTCCAGGAATTTTCCACCTGGAGTTGGCAACCCTATCTCCTTCCCAGCCAATCATCGACTTCACTCATCAACTTTCCTTCTCCCCTCTGGAGAGCACTTGTAATTCTGAGTGATCTCCAGCCCTTGCCTGGAGATTGGCAACCATAGTTCCCATGGAGAAGTACTCTTTCCCGGCAATGGGGACCAAAGCAGCTGACGTCATTCTCCTCTCCCCCTTTTCACTTGCACAACAACCCTGCAAGCTAGGTTAGGCTTAAAGTCTGTGACTGGCCCCAAATCACCCATTCATCAAGAACCTGGGTCTAGCAGATCCTGCTCTGAAGCGCTGACTGCTACGCCTAGGATAGCCAACCTCCAGGTGGAGCCTGAAGATTGCCAGGATGGGCACTGGGCAGAAGAACTTAAAGGGACTCTTCCAGTGCCTCTGCTGGGGTGGGGGGGGAATGGGAGGGACACCTCGCATGTGATCGACAAAGCGGCAAAGCCACAAGGGGCGCGGTTTCTCACTGGGAGTTAAAGGGACCCTTCCGGGCCCCAGGAGAGGTGGGGGAACCCCACAGCAGGGCATCTGCAGTTGCCACCTAGAGGTTGGCAACCCTAGGAAGAAGTAGGAACTACTTCATAGGAACATAGGAAAGGGTGAGGTAACAGCTAAGGCATCTCCCCAGGAAGGGGACAGGTACTTTATTCTTTGGTTCTAGAGTTAGAGAGTAGACCTGTTCGAGAGTGAGAGTATATCTGTGAATGAACTGCAGGAAGGTCCTCTGTAATTCAGAAAATGATTTATCAGGCATCTTATTTGCTTAATTTCCATAGGTTCTGCATTGTTTTCTGTATTCACATTTACACATACACACACACACACCCCTTTATGACACCTGAATTGTGTGAAAATGCTTGCTTAAGAAAGTTTGCCAAGATTTCGCTTCTTCTGATACACCTGGAGGTGGCAGCAGAGCACAATGATTCCAATCTGAAAAAAGGACAGACATTCAGACTCCCCGCAGGCACTTTCTTGCGGGGCAGACAAAATGCAACCTAAGAGGTGCTGGCCTTGCCATCTTCAGCACATCTACTCAGAATCCTCCCTGGGGAAATTCAGTAGGGCTCACTCCCATGAAAACAGGGCTTCTTTCCATGTACTTGCATGTGAGTGAAGTGCCATCAAGTTGCTTCTGTCTTACGGAGACCCTATGAATGAATGTCTTCCGAAATGTCCCATCGTCAACAGCCTTGCTCAGGTGGTCCTTAAAAGAACCAAGGCCCAGTGACATCGCATGCCATTGTCCCTATCTATGGAGGCGGAGACATGTGGGACTTAGGAAGGGGCTCTCCAGAAATTTAGGGGGGCCTGGGAGCTCTTCGGAACCCCCCCCCCCAGACATTCCCCTGGGCTGGGCTAAACCCAGGAAGAGGTGGGAATTGGCCAGCGCCTAGGTCAGTGATGGCGAACCTTTTAGAGACCAGGTGCCCAAACTGCAACCCAAAACCCACTTATTTATCGCAAAGTGCCAACATGACAATTTAACCTGAATACTGAGGTTTTCGTTTGAGAAAAAACAACTCATACATTAACATCGTTTGTCTTAAAAGAAAAACACAACAGAGCTTTCAATGGTACAAACAACTTTTCATTGAAAGGTAAA
Organism: Lepidodactylus listeri; assembly: GCA_029233225.1. Lineage (NCBI taxonomy): Eukaryota > Metazoa > Chordata > Lepidosauria > Squamata > Gekkonidae > Lepidodactylus > Lepidodactylus listeri. The sequence goes on along the minus strand of JARCFY010000001.1, from coordinate 50,123,391 downwards.
AGTTTGCATTTGGCGTGCTTTTGACCAATTAATGTGATTTTTGCTGTCCAATCTTGCGAACTCTGTGCTGGGGTGATGTCCTGCGTGCCCACAGAGAGGGCTCTGAGTGCCACCTCTGGCACGCGTGCCATATGTTTGCCACCACTGGCCTAGGTTATAGTGGTATCTCAGTGGTCTCCTGTAGTGTCCTTTATTTAAATTCATTTTTAGAACAGTCACTTTAAGATCTGCAAATAGACATACCATGTGCATAAGACAAACAAAAGGCCACAAATTTGAAAGTAAGGAGGGCAACACTAAAAAGCCTGTAGGGGAACATTTAAAAGAAAACTCCTGGACATTCATTTACAGGAGTCTTGCTCAGAAATTGAGTGCACAGCAACTGTTTGGTATTCTGGCTCAGCCACGCATTGGCCAAACAAAGGCATCTGTGATGCCATAGTTTACTAAGATTCAGTACAAAGTCACCCAAGACCTTAAATCCTCTGGGGCGATAATAGGTAGTGGGCTGCTTGCAAACTAAGTTGGTCATTTCCACTGATTCCTCCTTCCTATTGCAGACCTCCCCGTTCACTTCACTCCTCATGATCCCCTTCCCCCCAGAAGCAACATTTCAGGGAGCTAAGTGGGAGGAGGGTGGCAGGAGAGTTTCATTCTGACACAGGATCCAGCACATTGTTTCCCCTGGCTGAGTCCATACGTCGTTGGATACTGCACTTTAGCAGTCATTGGCAATTGGGGCTTATCCATACAAGAAGATCCAGGTGCAAATCACTGCTGTGGCAAAACAACAGGGCCATAGCCACCACTGTGTGGATACAGCCCACATTCTACTGTATGCATGCAAGCGCTGTCAAGTGGCAACCCCAACAAGCGGCATTCAAAGCAAGTGAGAAGCAGAGGCAGTTTGCCCTTGCCTTCCTCTTTAGCATCCTCCTCAGTGGTCTCCCCTCCAAGTCCAGACCCGGCTTAGCTTCTAAGACCGAACGAGACTGGGCTACATCTTGCCACCTTCTCTCCCCTCCATATTTTAAAGGTCCCCCCCCCTCCCCCAGGCCCGGGAAGGCGCCCTTTAACCGTGAACGGCGAGATGCGCCCCTCGCCGGGGCTGGGCAAAAAGGTGCAAAACCTTTCCCGTCCTCCCCCAGCCCCGGGACGGCGCCCCTGAACCCCTAAAGGCAAAATGCGCCCCTCGCGTCTGCTCTCCGAACGGCAAAAGCAGACGCAGACGCGAGGGGTTCCTCCCGCTCCCCCAGGCCCGGAAAGGCGCCCGTTCACCGGGAACCGCGAAATGCGCCCCTGGCGGCCGCTCGGAGCTCAGGCCCGAAAGGTTGCCTGCCCTCCCCCAGCCCCGGGACGGCGCCCTTGAACTCCCCGTCGCCGTCGGTGCTGCGAGAGGGGGAAGAGGCGCCCCTTAGGAGGCCGGCGGCGGCGGGAGGTGCAGCCCCACCATGCCTTTGGCGCCTTCCTGCCGTCTTCCCCTCCGCTCCGGCTCCGTTTCCGCGCTGCCTCTCCGGCCGCTCCCCCGGTCTGCTGCAGGGACTCCCGACGGGGAGCGAGGCAGGCCGGAAGCGAAGCCAGCGAGGGACGGAGGGGACTGCCCGTCGCTCACGCAGCCCGGCTGGAGTACCCCGGAGCCCAGCGGGGCGCATGGAGACCTCACCGAGCTCCCTGCTGGGGGAGCCGGACACCAAAGGCCCGCCCCTCTGATCTGCCGGGGGGTGGGGGGGTGGGGGCGGCGGAGGGGGTTCGGTTGGACTGTTTTCAGCTGGCGACTCGCCTGAAGCCCGTTTGAGAGCCGGGCTGCCAAGGGGGGTGTTGTGTGCCAGCTCGGGGGTGCTGTTGGAGCTCTGTCTACAAAGATGGATGTTCAGATCTCAGCTGTAGCACCTTTAACCAGCTCTGGCTGGTGTGCCAGCTGTGGACCTTTCTAAAAAAATCAGAGTTGGCTGCAGTTATATTTGCTCTCTAGTTATATCAGGATTGGATTTCTCCATTATGTTCCATGGCGGCCTGGTTTTAAAAGTCGTTCAGAAACGTCAGTTGGTTCAAAATGAAGCAGCAACTCTATTGGGCGGGTGGGGGGATCGAGTATATGGTTCATATTTTGAAATAGCTTCAGTGATTACCAGTTTGTTTCCGGGTTCCGTGAATTTATAAGACCCTAAATGCTCTGGAGTCAGGAAATTTAAAGGGTTCCCGTATTAACCTGTCCAACAATTAAAAGTTTCACCAGATCACTTCTTGTGACCTAGGATGTATGACGTCACTCGTATTATCCTTTACTCCAAAGACTCTATTGCTGGGAATTATAGGTGACTAGGAATAAGGCCCTAGATAAATACAAGGGGCTCTAGAAAGAGGCTCTGGGAGAGTGCCAAGGCCTTGGGCACTCAGCGTCAACTTGCTGTGGCGACCTCAGCAGGGTATAATGACACAGAGCCCACCAGTTTCTCCAGGGGAAGATCTCTGCCATCGGAAGAGCACTTGTAGTTCAGTGTGATCTCCATCCCACCCCTGGAGATGGGCAACAATGGTTTCCCATGAGGGAACAGGTGGTTTGGAGGGTGGAGTCTATGGCAATGAACCTGTCTGAGGTCCCACCCCTCCTCCAACCTCACCCTCTCCAGGGTCCACCCCTCAAATCTCCAGGAATTTCCCAACCTGGAGTTGGCAACCCTATCTCCCTCCCAGCCAACCGTCAATGTATCATCATCTGCCCGCTGGCTTCAGCTTTTCATCTCCTCCCTCCTCGAGAGCACTTGTAATTCTGAGTGATCTCCAGCCCCCACCTGGAGATTAGCAACAATGGTTCCCCATGAGGGACTGATTCGCTTGGAGGGTGGAGTCTATGGCAATGAACCTGTCTGAGGTCCCACCCCTCCTCCAACCTCCCCTTCTCCAGCCTCCACCCCTCAAATTTCCAGGAATTTTCCACCTGGAGTTGGCAACCCTATCTCCTTCCCAGCCAATCATCGACTTCACTCTTCAACTTTCCTTCTCCCCTCCCCTCTGGAGAGCACTTGTAATTCTGAGTGATCTCCAGCCCTTGCCTGGAGATTGGCAACCATAGTTCCCATGGAGAAGTACTCTTTCCCGGCAATGGGGACCAAAGCAGCTGACGTCATTCTCCTCTCCCCCTTTTCACTTGCACAACAACCCTGCAAGCTAGGTTAGGCTTAAAGTCTGTGACTGGCCCCAAATCACCCATTCATCAAGAACCTGGGTCTAGCAGATCCTGCTCTGAAGCGCTGACTGCTACGCCTAGGATAGCCAACCTCCAGGTGGAGCCTGAAGATTGCCAGGGTGGGCACTGGGCAGAAGAACTTAAAGGGACTCTTCCAGTGCCTCTGCTGGGGTGGGGGGGGAATGGGAGGGACACCTCGCATGTGATCGACAAAGCGGCAAAGCCACAAGGGGCGCGGTTTCTCACTGGGAGTTAAAGGGACCCTTCCGGGCCCCAGGAGAGGTGGGGGAACCCCACAGCAGGGCATCTGCAGTTGCCACCTAGAGGTTGGCAACCCTAGGAAGAAGTAGGAACTACTTCATAGGAACATAGGAAATGGTGAGGTAACAGCTAAGGCATCTCCCCAGGAAGGGGACAGGTACTTTATTCTTTGGTTCTAGAGTTAGAGAGTAGACCTGTTCGAGAGTGAGAGTATATCTGTGAATGAACTGCAGGAAGGTCCTCTGTAATTCAGAAAATGATTAATCAGGCATCTTATTTGCTTAATTTCCATAGGTTCTGCATTGTTTTCTGTATTCACATTTACACATACACACACACACCCCTTTATGACACCTGAATGGTGTGAAAATGCTTGCTTAAGAAAGTTTGCCAAGATTTCGCTTCTTCTGATACACCTGGAGGTGGCAGCAGAGCACAATGATTCCAATCTGAAAAAAGGACAGACATTCAGACTCCCCGCAGGCACTTTCTTGCGGGGCAGACAAAATGCAACCTAAGAGGTGCTGGCCTTGCCATCTTCAGCACATCTACTCAGAATCCTCCCTGGGGAAATTCAGTAGGGCTCACTCCCATGAAAACAGGGCTTCTTTCCATGTACTTGCATGTGAGTGAAGTGCCATCAAGTTGCTTCTGTCTTACGGAGACCCTATGAATGAATGTCTTCCGAAATGTCCCATCGTCAACAGCCTTGCTCAGGTGGTCCTTAAAAGAACCAAGGCCCAGTGACATCGCATGCCATTGTCCCTATCTATGGAGGCGGAGACATGTGGGACTTAGGAAGGGGCTCTCCAGAAATGTAGGGGGGCCTGGGAACTCTTCGGAACCCCCCCCCCCCCCAGACATTCCCCTGGGCTGGGCTAAACCCAGGAAGAGGTGGGAATTGGCCAGCGCCTAGGTCAGTGATGGCGAACCTTTTAGAGACCAGGTGCCCAAACTGCAACCCAAAACCCACTTATTTATCGCAAAGTGCCAACATGACAATTTAACCTGAATACTGAGGTTTTCGTTTGAGAAAAAACAACTCATACATTAACATCGTTTGTCTTAAAAGAAAAACACAACAGAGCTTTCAATGGTACAAACAACTTTTCATTGAAAGGTAAAAGTTTGCATTTGGCGTGCTTTTGACCAATTAATGTGATTTTTGCTGTCCAATCTTGCGAACTCTGTGCTGGGGTGATGGCCTGCGTGCCCACAGAGAGGGCTCTGAGTGCCACCTCTGGCACGCGTGCCATATGTTTGCCACCACTGGCCTAGGTTATAGTGGTATCTCAGTGGTCTCCTGTAGTGTCCTTTATTTAAATTCATTTTTAGAACAGTCACTTTAAGATCTGCAAATAGACATACCATGTGCATAAGACAAACAAAAGGCCACAAATTTGAAAGTAAGGAGGGCAACACTAAAAAGCCTGTAGGGGAACATTTAAAAGAAAACTCCTGGACATTCATTTACAGGAGTCTTGCTCAGAAATTGAGTGCACAGCAACTGTTTGGTATTCTGGCTCAGCCACGCATTGGCCAAACAAAGGCATCTGTGATGCCATAGTTTACTAAGATTCAGTACAAAGTCACCCAAGACCTTAAATCCTCTGGGGCGATAATAGGTAGTGGGCTGCTTGCAAACTAAGTTGGTCATTTCCACTGATTCCTCCTTCCTATTGCAGACCTCCCCGTTCACTTCACTCCTCATGATCCCCTTCCCCCCAGAAGCAACATTTCAGGGAGCTAAGTGGGAGGAGGGTGGCAGGAGAGTTTCATTCTGACACAGGATCCAGCACATTGTTTCCCCTGGCTGAGTCCATACGTCGTTGGATACTGCACTTTAGCAGTCATTGGCAATTGGGGCTTATCCATACAAGAAGATCCAGGTGCAAATCACTGCTGTGGCAAAACAACAGGGCCATAGCCACCACTGTGTGGATACAGCCCACATTCTACTGTATGCATGCAAGCGCTGTCAAGTGGCAACCCCAACAAGCGGCATTCAAAGCAAGTGAGAAGCAGAGGCAGTTTGCCCTTGCCTTCCTCTTTAGCATCCTCCTCAGTGGTCTCCCCTCCAAGTCCAGACCCGGCTTAGCTTCTAAGACCGAACGAGACTGGGCTACATCTTGCCACCTTCTCTCCCCTCCATATTTTAAAGGTCCCCCCCCCTCCCTCCCCCAGGTCCGGGAAGGCGCCCTTTAACCGTGAACGGCGAGATGCGCCCCTCGCCGGGGCTGGGCAAAAAGGTGCAAAACCTTTCCCGGCCTCCCCCAGCCCCGGGACGGCGCCCCTGAACCCCTAAAGGCAAAATGCGCCCCTCGCGTCTGCTTTTGCCGTTCGGAGAGCAGACGCGAGGGGTTCCTCCCGCTCCCCCAGGCCCGGAAAGGCGCCCGTTCACCGGGAACCGCGAAATGCGCCCCTGGCGGCCGCTCGGAGCTCAGGCCCGAAAGGTTGCCTGCCCTCCCCCAGCCCCGGGACGGCGCCCTTGAACTCCCCGTCGCCGTCGGTGCTGCGAGAGGGGGAAGAGGCGCCCCTTAGGAGGCCGGCGGCGGCGGGAGGTGCAGCCCCACCATGCCTTTGGCGCCTTCCTGCCGTCTTCCCCTCCGCTCCGGCTCCGTTTCCGCGCTGCCTCTCCGGCCGCTCCCCCGGTCTGCTGCAGGGACTCCCGACGGGGAGCGAGGCAGGCCGGAAGCGAAGCCAGCGAGGGACGGAGGGGACTGCCCGTCGCTCACGCAGCCCGGCTGGAGTACCCCGGAGCCCAGCGGGGCGCATGGAGACCTCACCGAGCTCCCTGCTGGGGGAGCCGGACACCAAAGGCCCGCCCCTCTGATCTGCCGGGGGCTGGGGGGGTGGGGGCGGCGGAGGGGGTTCGGTTGGACTGTTTTCAGCTGGCGACTCGCCTGAAGCCCGTTTGAGAGCCGGGCTGCCAAGGGGGGGTGTTGTGTGCCAGCTCGGGGGTGCTGTTGGAGCTCTGTCTACAAAGATGGATGTTCAGATCTCAGCTGTAGCACCTTTAACCAGCTCTGGCTGGTGTGCCAGCTGTGGACCTTTCTAAAAAAATCAGAGTTGGCTGCAGTTATATTTGCTCTCTAGTTATATCAGGATTGGATTTCTCCATTATGTTCCATGGCGGCCTGGTTTTAAAAGTCGTTCAGAAACGTCAGTTGGTTCAAAATGAAGCAGCAACTCTATTGGGCGGGTGGGGGGATCGAGTATATGGTTCATATTTTGAAATAGCTTCAATGATTACCAGTTTGTTTCCGGGTTCCGTGAATTTATAAGACCCTAAATGCTCTGGAGTCAGGAAATTTAAAGGGTTCCCGTATTAACCTGTCCAACAATTAAAAGTTTCACCAGATCACTTCTTGTGACCTAGGATGTATGACGTCACTCGTATTATCCTTTACTCCAAAGACTCTATTGCTGGGAATTATAGGTGACTAGGAATAAGGCCCTAGATAAATACAAGGGGCTCTAGAAAGAGGCTCTGGGAGAGTGCCAAGGCCTTGGGCACTCAGCGTCAACTTGCTGTGGCGACCTCAGCAGGGTATAATGACACAGAGCCCACCAGTTTCTCCAGGGGAAGATCTCTGCCATCGGAAGAGCACTTGTAGTTCAGTGTGATCTCCATCCCACCCCTGGAGATGGGCAACAATGGTTTCCCATGAGGGAACAGGTGGTTTGGAGGGTGGAGTCTATGGCAATGAACCTGTCTGAGGTCCCACCCCTCCTCCAACCTCACCCTCTCCAGGGTCCACCCCTCAGATCTCCAGGAATTTCCCAACCTGGAGTTGGCAACCCTATCTCCCTCCCAGCCAACCGTCAATGTATCATCATCTGCCCGCTGGCTTCAGCTTTTCATCTCCTCCCTCCTCGAGAGCACTTGTAATTCTGAGTGATCTCCAGCCCCCACCTGGAGATTAGCAACAATGGTTCCCCATGAGGGACTGATTCGCTTGGAGGGTGGAGTCTATGGCAATGAACCTGTCTGAGGTCCCACCCCTCCTCCAACCTCCCCTTCTCCAGCCTCCACCCCTCAAATTTCCAGGAATTTTCCACCTGGAGTTGGCAACCCTATCTCCTTCCCAGCCAATCATCGACTTCACTCTTCAACTTTCCTTCTCCCCTCTGGAGAGCACTTGTAATTCTGAGTGATCTCCAGCCCTTGCCTGGAGATTGGCAACCATAGTTCCCATGGAGAAGTACTCTTTCCCGGCAATGGGGACCAAAGCAGCTGACGTCATTCTCCTCTCCCCCTTTTCACTTGCACAACAACCCTGCAAGCTAGGTTAGGCTTAAAGTCTGTGACTGGCCCCAAATCACCCATTCATCAAGAACCTGGGTCTAGCAGATCCTGCTCTGAAGCGCTGACTGCTACGCCTAGGATAGCCAACCTCCAGGTGGAGCCTGAAGATTGCCAGGGTGGGCACTGGGCAGAAGAACTTAAAGGGACTCTTCCAGTGCCTCTGCTGGGGTGGGGGGGGAATGGGAGGGACACCTCGCATGTGATCGACAAAGCGGCAAAGCCACAAGGGGCGCGGTTTCTCACGGGGAGTTAAAGGGACCCTTCCGGGCCCCAGGAGAGGTGGGGGAACCCCACAGCAGGGCATCTGCAGTTGCCACCTAGAGGTTGGCAACCCTAGGAAGAAGTAGGAACTACTTCATAGGAACATAGGAAATGGTGAGGTAACAGCTAAGGCATCTCCCCAGGAAGGGGACAGGTACTTTATTCTTTGGTTCTAGAGTTAGAGAGTAGACCTGTTCGAGAGTGAGAGTATATCTGTGAATGAACTGCAGGAAGGTCCTCTGTAATTCAGAAAATGATTTATCAGGCATCTTATTTGCTTAATTTCCATAGGTTCTGCATTGTTTTCTGTATTCACATTTACACATACACACACACACCCCTTTATGACACCTGAATGGTGTGAAAATGCTTGCTTAAGAAAGTTTGCCAAGATTTCGCTTCTTCTGATACACCTGGAGGTGGCAGCAGAGCACAATGATTCCAATCTGAAAAAAGGACAGACATTCAGACTCCCCGCAGGCACTTTCTTGCGGGGCAGACAAAATGCAACCTAAGAGGTGCTGGCCTTGCCATCTTCAGCACATCTACTCAGAATCCTCCCTGGGGAAATTCAGTAGGGCTCACTCCCATGAAAACAGGGCTTCTTTCCATGTACTTGCATGTGAGTGAAGTGCCATCAAGTTGCTTCTGTCTTACGGAGACCCTATGAATGAATGTCTTCCGAAATGTCCCATCGTCAACAGCCTTGCTCAGGTGGTCCTTAAAAGAACCAAGGCCCAGTGACATCGCATGCCATTGTCCCTATCTATGGAGGCGGAGACATGTGGGACTTAGGAAGGGGCTCTCCAGAAATGTAGGGGGGCCTGGGAGCTCTTCGGAACCCCCCCCCCCCAGACATTCCCCTGGGCTGGGCTAAACCCAGGAAGAGGTGGGAATTGGCCAGCGCCTAGGTCAGTGATGGCGAAACTTTTAGAGACCAGGTGCCCAAACTGCAACCCAAAACCCACTTATTTATCGCAAAGTGCCAACATGACAATTTAACCTGAATACTGAGGTTTTCGTTTGAGAAAAAACAACTCATACATTAACATCGTTTGTCTTAAAAGAAAAACACAACAGAGCTTTCAATGGTACAAACAACTTTTCATTGAAAGGTAAAAGTTTGCATTTGGCGTGCTTTTGACCAATTAATGTGATTTTTGCTGTCCAATCTTGCGAACTCTGTGCTGGGGTGATGGCCTGCGTGCCCACAGAGAGGGCTCTGAGTGCCACCTCTGGCACGCGTGCCATATGTTTGCCACCACTGGCCTAGGTTATAGTGGTATCTCAGTGGTCTCCTGTAGTGTCCTTTATTTAAATTCATTTTTAGAACAGTCACTTTAAGATCTGCAAATAGACATACCATGTGCATAAGACAAACAAAAGGCCACAAATTTGAAAGTAAGGAGGGCAACACTAAAAAGCCTGTAGGGGAACATTTAAAAGAAAACTCCTGGACATTCATTTACAGGAGTCTTGCTCAGAAATTGAGTGCACAGCAACTGTTTGGTATTCTGGCTCAGCCACGCATTGGCCAAACAAAGGCATCTGTGATGCCATAGTTTACTAAGATTCAGTACAAAGTCACCCAAGACCTTAAATCCTCTGGGGCGATAATAGGTAGTGGGCTGCTTGCAAACTAAGTTGGTCATTTCCACTGATTCCTCCTTCCTATTGCAGACCTCCCCGTTCACTTCACTCCTCATGATCCCCTTCCCCCCAGAAGCAACATTTCAGGGAGCTAAGTGGGAGGAGGGTGGCAGGAGAGTTTCATTCTGACACAGGATCCAGCACATTGTTTCCCCTGGCTGAGTCCATACGTCGTTGGATACTGCACTTTAGCAGTCATTGGCAATTGGGGCTTATCCATACAAGAAGATCCAGGTGCAAATCACTGCTGTGGCAAAACAACAGGGCCATAGCCACCACTGTGTGGATACAGCCCACATTCTACTGTATGCATGCAAGCGCTGTCAAGTGGCAACCCCAACAAGCGGCATTCAAAGCAAGTGAGAAGCAGAGGCAGTTTGCCCTTGCCTTCCTCTTTAGCATCCTCCTCAGTGGTCTCCCCTCCAAGTCCAGACCCGGCTTAGCTTCTAAGACCGAACGAGACTGGGCTACATCTTGCCACCTTCTCTCCCCTCCATATTTTAAAGGTCCCCCCCCCCTCCCCCAGGCCCGGGAAGGCGCCCTTTAACCGTGAACGGCGAGATGCGCCCCTCGCCGGGGCTGGGCAAAAAGGTGCAAAACCTTTCCCGGCCTCCCCCAGCCCCGGGACGGCGCCCCTGAACCCCTAAAGGCAAAATGCGCCCCTCGCGTCTGCTCTCCGAACGGCTTTTGCCGTTCGGAGAGCAGACGCGAGGGGTTCCTCCCGCTCCCCCAGGCCCGGAAAGGCGCCCGTTCACCGGGAACCGCGAAATGCGCCCCTGGCGGCCGCTCGGAGCTCAGGCCCGAAAGGTTGCCTGCCCTCCCCCAGCCCCGGGACGGCGCCCTTGAACTCCCCGTCGCCGTCGGTGCTGCGAGAGGGGGAAGAGGCGCCCCTTAGGAGGCCGGCGGCGGCGGGAGGTGCAGCCCCACCATGCCTTTGGCGCCTTCCTGCCGCCTTCCCCTCCGCTCCGGCTCCGTTTCCGCGCTGCCTCTCCGGCCGCTCCCCCGGTCTGCTGCAGGGACTCCCGACGGGGAGCGAGGCAGGCCGGAAGCGAAGCCAGCGAGGGACGGAGGGGTCTGCCCGTCGCTCACGCAGCCCGGCTGGAGTACCCCGGAGCCCAGCGGGGCGCATGGAGACCTCACCGAGCTCCCTGCTGGGGGAGCCGGACACCAAAGGCCCGCCCCTCTGATCTGCCGGGGGGTGGGGGGGTGGGGGCGGCGGAGGGGGTTCGGTTGGACTGTTTTCAGCTGGCGACTCGCCTGAAGCCCGTTTGAGAGCCGGGCTGCCAAGGGGGGTGTTGTGTGCCAGCTCGGGGGTGCTGTTGGAGCTCTGTCTACAAAGATGGATGTTCAGATCTCAGCTGTAGCACCTTTAACCAGCTCTGGCTGGTGTGCCAGCTGTGGACCTTTCTAAAAAAATCAGAGTTGGCTGCAGTTATATTTGCTCTCTAGTTATATCAGGATTGGATTTCTCCATTATGTTCCATGGCGGCCTGGTTTTAAAAGTCGTTCAGAAACGTCAGTTGGTTCAAAATGAAGCAGCAACTCTATTGGGCGGGTGGGGGGATCGAGTATATGGTTCATATTTTGAAATAGCTTCAGTGATTACCAGTTTGTTTCCGGGTTCCGTGAATTTATAAGACCCTAAATGCTCTGGAGTCAGGAAATTTAAAGGGTTCCCGTATTAACCTGTCCAACAATTAAAAGTTTCACCAGATCACTTCTTGTGACCTAGGATGTATGACGTCACTCGTATTATCCTTTACTCCAAAGACTCTATTGCTGGGAATTATAGGTGACTAGGAATAAGGCCCTAGATAAATACAAGGGGCTCTAGAAAGAGGCTCTGGGAGAGTGCCAAGGCCTTGGGCACTCAGCGTCAACTTGCTGTGGCGACCTCAGCAGGGTATAATGACACAGAGCCCACCAGTTTCTCCAGGGGAAGATCTCTGCCATCGGAAGAGCACTTGTAGTTCAGTGTGATCTCCATCCCACCCCTGGAGATGGGCAACAATGGTTTCCCATGAGGGAACAGGTGGTTTGGAGGGTGGAGTCTATGGCAATGAACCTGTCTGAGGTCCCACCCCTCCTCCAACCTCACCCTCTCCAGGGTCCACCCCTCAAATCTCCAGGAATTTCCCAACCTGGAGTTGGCAACCCTATCTCCCTCCCAGCCAACCGTCAATGTATCATCATCTGCCCGCTGGCTTCAGCTTTTCATCTCCTCCCTCCTCGAGAGCACTTGTAATTCTGAGTGATCTCCAGCCCCCACCTGGAGATTAGCAACAATGGTTCCCCATGAGGGACTGATTCGCTTGCAGGGTGGAGTCTATGGCAATGAACCTGTCTGAGGTCCCACCCCTCCTCCAACCTCCCTTTCTCCAGCCTCCACCCCTCAAATTTCCAGGAATTTTCCACCTGGAGTTGGCAACCCTATCTCCTTCCCAGCCAATCATCGACTTCACTCTTCAACTTTCCTTCTCCCCTCTGGAGAGCACTTGTAATTCTGAGTGATCTCCAGCCCTTGCCTGGAGATTGGCAACCATAGTTCCCATGGAGAAGTACTCTTTCCCGGCAATGGGGACCAAAGCAGCTGACGTCATTCTCCTCTCCCCCTTTTCACTTGCACAACAACCCTGCAAGCTAGGTTAGGCTTAAAGTCTGTGACTGGCCCCAAATCACCCATTCATCAAGAACCTGGGTCTAGCAGATCCTGCTCTGAAGCGCTGACTGCTACGCCTAGGATAGCCAACCTCCAGGTGGAGCCTGAAGATTGCCAGGGTGGGCACTGGGCAGAAGAACTTAAAGGGACTCTTCCAGTGCCTCTGCTGGGGTGGGGGGGGAATGGGAGGGACACCTCGCATGTGATCGACAAAGCGGCAAAGCCACAAGGGGCGCGGTTTCTCACTGGGAGTTAAAGGGACCCTTCCGGGCCCCAGGAGAGGTGGGGGAACCCCACAGCAGGGCATCTGCAGTTGCCACCTAGAGGTTGGCAACCCTAGGAAGAAGTAGGAACTACTTCATAGGAACATAGGAAATGGTGAGGTAACAGCTAAGGCATCTCCCCAGGAAGGGGACAGGTACTTTATTCTTTGGTTCTAGAGTTAGAGAGTAGACCTGTTCGAGAGTGAGAGTATATCTGTGAATGAACTGCAGGAAGGTCCTCTGTAATTCGGAAAATGATTTATCAGGCATCTTATTTGCTTAATTTCCATAGGTTCTGCATTGTTTTCTGTATTCACATTTACACATACACACACACACCCCTTTATGACACCTGAATGGTGTGAAAATGCTTGCTTAAGAAAGTTTGCCAAGATTTCGCTTCTTCTGATACACCTGGAGGTGGCAGCAGAGCACAATGATTCCAATCTGAAAAAAGGACAGACATTCAGACTCCCCGCAGGCACGTTCTTGCGGGGCAGACAAAATGCAACCTAAGAGGTGCTGGCCTTGCCATCTTCAGCACATCTACTCAGAATCCTCCCTGGGGAAATTCAGTAGGGCTCACTCCCATAAAAACAGGGCTTCTTTCCATGTACTTGCATGTGAGTGAAGTGCCATCAAGTTGCTTCTGTCTTACGGAGACCCTATGAATGAATGTCTTCCGAAATGTCCCATCGTCAACAGCCTTGCTCAGGTGGTCCTTAAAAGAACCAAGGCCCAGTGACATCGCATGCCATTGTCCCTATCTATGGAGGCGGAGACATGTGGGACTTAGGAAGGGGCTCTCCAGAAATGTAGGGGGGCCTGGGAGCTCTTCGGAACCCCCCCCCCCCCCAGACATTCCCCTGGGCTGGGCTAAACCCAGGAAGAGGTGGGAATTGGCCAGCGCCTAGGTCAGTGATGGCGAACCTTTTAGAGACCAGGTGCCCAAACTGCAACCCAAAACCCACTTATTTATCGCAAAGTGCCAACATGACAATTTAACCTGAATACTGAGGTTTTCGTTTGAGAAAAAACAACTCATACATTAACATCGTTTGTCTTAAAAGAAAAACACAACAGAGCTTTCAATGGTACAAACAACTTTTCATTGAAAGGTAAAAGTTTGCATTTGGCGTGCTTTTGACCAATTAATGTGATTTTTGCTGTCCAATCTTGCGAACTCTGGGCTGGGGTGATGGCCTGCGTGCCCACAGAGAGGGCTCTGAGTGCCACCTCTGGCACGCGTGCCATATGTTTGCCACCACTGGCCTAGGTTATAGTGGTATCTCAGTGGTCTCCTGTAGTGTCCTTTATTTAAATTCATTTTTAGAACAGTCACTTTAAGATCTGCAAATAGACATACCATGTGCATAAGACAAACAAAAGGCCACAAATTTGAAAGTAAGGAGGGCAACACTAAAAAGCCTGTAGGGGAACATTTAAAAGAAAACTCCTGGACATTCATTTACAGGAGTCTTGCTCAGAAATTGAGTGCACAGCAACTGTTTGGTATTCTGGCTCAGCCACGCATTGGCCAAACAAAGGCATCTGTGATGCCATAGTTTACTAAGATTCAGTACAAAGTCACCCAAGACCTTAAATCCTCTGGGGCGATAATAGGTAGTGGGCTGCTTGCAAACTAAGTTGGTCATTTCCACTGATTCCTCCTTCCTATTGCAGACCTCCCCGTTCACTTCACTCCTCATGATCCCCTTCCCCCCAGAAGCAACATTTCAGGGAGCTAAGTGGGAGGAGGGTGGCAGGAGAGTTTCATTCTGACACAGGATCCAGCACATTGTTTCCCCTGGCTGAGTCCATACGTCGTTGGATACTGCACTTTAGCAGTCATTGGCAATTGGGGCTTATCCATACAAGAAGATCCAGGTGCAAATCACTGCTGTGGCAAAACAACAGGGCCATAACAACAGGGCCATAGCCACCACTGTGTGGATACAGCCCACATTCTACTGTATGCATGCAAGCGCTGTCAAGTGGCAACCCCAACAAGCGGCATTCAAAGCAAGTGAGAAGCAGAGGCAGTTTGCCCTTGCCTTCCTCTTTAGCATCCTCCTCAGTGGTCTCCCCTCCAAGTCCAGACCCGGCTTAGCTTCTAAGACCGAACGAGACTGGGCTACATCTTGCCACCTTCTCTCCCCTCCATATTTTAAAGGTCCCCCCCCCCCTCCCCCAGGCCCGGGAAGGCGCCCTTTAACCGTGAACGGCGAGATGCGCCCCTCGCCGGGGCTGGGCAAAAAGGTGCAAAACCTTTCCCGGCCTCCCCCAGCCCCGGGACGGCGCCCCTGAACCCCTAAAGGTAAAATGCGCCCCTCGCGTCTGCTCTCCGAACGGCTTTTGCCGTTCGGAGAGCAGACGCGAGGGGTTCCTCCCGCTCCCCCAGGCCCGGAAAGGCGCCCGTTCACCGGGAACCGCGAAATGCGCCCCTGGCGGCCGCTCGGAGCTCAGGCCCGAAAGGTTGCCTGCCCTCCCCCAGCCCCGGGACGGCGCCCTTGAACTCCCCGTCGCCGTCGGTGCTGCGAGAGGGGGAAGAGGCGCCCCTTAGGAGGCCGGCGGCGGCGGGAGGTGCAGCCCCACCATGCCTTTGGCGCCTTCCTGCCGTCTTCCGCTCCGGCTCCGTTTCCGCGCTGCCTCTCCGGCCGCTCCCCCGGTCTGCTGCAGGGACTCCCGACGGGGAGCGAGGCAGGCCGGAAGCGAAGCCAGCGAGGGACGGAGGGGACTGCCCGTCGCTCACGCAGCCCGGCTGGAGTACCCCGGAGCCCAGCGGGGCGCATGGAGACCTCACCGAGCTCCCTGCTGGGGGAGCCGGACACCAAAGGCCCGCCCCTCTGATCTGCCGGGGGGTGGGGGGGTGGGGGCGGCGGAGGGGGTTCGGTTGGACTGTTTTCAGCTGGCGACTCGCCTGAAGCCCGTTTGAGAGCCGGGCTGCCAAGGGGGGGTGTTGTGTGCCAGCTCGGGGGTGCTGTTGGAGCTCTGTCTACAAAGATGGATGTTCAGATCTCAGCTGTAGCACCTTTAACCAGCTCTGGCTGGTGTGCCAGCTGTGGACCTTTCTAAAAAAATCAGAGTTGGCTGCAGTTATATTTGCTCTCTAGTTATATCAGGATTGGATTTCTCCATTATGTTCCATGGCGGCCTGGTTTTAAAAGTCGTTCAGAAACGTCAGTTGGTTCAAAATGAAGCAGCAACTCTATTGGGCGGGTGGGGGGATCGAGTATATGGTTCATATTTTGAAATAGCTTCAGTGATTACCAGTTTGTTTCCGGGTTCCGTGAATTTATAAGACCCTAAATGCTCTGGAGTCAGGAAATTTAAAGGGTTCCCGTATTAACCTGTCCAACAATTAAAAGTTTCACCAGATCACTTCTTGTGACCTAGGATGTATGACGTCACTCGTATTATCCTTTACTCCAAAGACTCTATTGCTGGGAATTATAGGTGACTAGGAATAAGGCCCTAGATAAATACAAGGGGCTCTAGAAAGAGGCTCTGGGAGAGTGCCAAGGCCTTGGGCACTCAGCGTCAACTTGCTGTGGCGACCTCAGCAGGGTATAATGACACAGAGCCCACCAGTTTCTCCAGGGGAAGATCTCTGCCATCGGAAGAGCACTTGTAGTTCAGTGTGATCTCCATCCCACCCCTGGAGATGGGCAACAATGGTTTCCCATGAGGGAACAGGTGGTTTGGAGGGTGGAGTCTATGGCAATGAACCTGTCTGAGGTCCCACCCCTCCTCCAACCTCACCCTCTCCAGGGTCCACCCCTCAAATCTCCAGGAATTTCCCAACCTGGAGTTGGCAACCCTATCTCCCTCCCAGCCAACCGTCAATGTATCATCATCTGCCCGCTGGCTTCAGCTTTTCATCTCCTCCCTCCTCGAGAGCACTTGTAATTCTGAGTGATCTCCAGCCCCCACCTGGAGATTAGCAACAATGGTTCCCCATGAGGGACTGATTCGCTTGGAGGGTGGAGTCTATGGCAATGAACCTGTCTGAGGTCCCACCCCTCCTCCAACCTCCCCTTCTCCAGCCTCCACCCCTCAAATTTCCAGGAATTTTCCACCTGGAGTTGGCAACCCTATCTCCTTCCCAGCCAATCATCGACTTCACTCTTCAACTTTCCTTCTCCCCTCTGGAGAGCACTTGTAATTCTGAGTGATCTCCAGCCCTTGCCTGGAGATTGGCAACCATAGTTCCCATGGAGAAGTACTCTTTCCCGGCAATGGGGACCAAAGCAGCTGACGTCATTCTCCTCTCCCCCTTTTCACTTGCACAACAACCCTGCAAGCTAGGTTAGGCTTAAAGTCTGTGACTGGCCCCAAATCACCCATTCATCAAGAACCTGGGTCTAGCAGATCCTGCTCTGAAGCGCTGACTGCTACGCCTAGGATAGCCAACCTCCAGGTGGAGCCTGAAGATTGCCAGGGTGGGCACTGGGCAGAAGAACTTAAAGGGACTCTTCCAGTGCCTCTGCTGGGGTGGGGGGGGGATGGGAGGGACACCTCGCATGTGATCGACAAAGCGGCAAAGCCACAAGGGGCGCGGTTTCTCACTGGGAGTTAAAGGGACCCTTCCGGGCCCCAGGAGAGGTGGGGGAACCCCACAGCAGGGCATCTGCAGTTGCCACCTAGAGGTTGGCAACCCTAGGAAGAAGTAGGAACTACTTCATAGGAACATAGGAAATGATGAGGTAACAGCTAAGGCATCTCCCCAGGAAGGGGACAGGTACTTTATTCTTTGGTTCTAGAGTTAGAGAGTAGACCTGTTCGAGAGTGAGAGTATATCTGTGAATGAACTGCAGGAAGGTCCTCTGTAATTCAGAAAATGATTTATCAGGCATCTTATTTGCTTAATTTCCATAGGTTCTGCATTGTTTTCTGTATTCACATTTACACATACACACACACACCCCTTTATGACACCTGAATGGTGTGAAAATGCTTGCTTAAGAAAGTTTGCCAAGATTTCGCTTCTTCTGATACACCTGGAGGTGGCAGCAGAGCACAATGATTCCAATCTGAAAAAAGGACAGACATTCAGACTCCCCGCAGGCACTTTCTTGCGGGGCAGACAAAATGCAACCTAAGAGGTGCTGGCCTTGCCATCTTCAGCACATCTACTCAGAATCCTCCCTGGGGAAATTCAGTAGGGCTCACTCCCATGAAAACAGGGCTTCTTTCCATGTACTTGCATGTGAGTGAAGTGCCATCAAGTTGCTTCTGTCTTACGGAGACCCTATGAATGAATGTCTTCCGAAATGTCCCATCGTCAACAGCCTTGCTCAGGTGGTCCTTAAAAGAACCAAGGCCCAGTGACATCGCATGCCATTGTCCCTATCTATGGAGGCGGAGACATGTGGGACTTAGGAAGGGGCTCTCCAGAAATGTAGGGGGGCCTGGGAGCTCTTCGGAACCCCCCCCCCCCCAGACATTCCCCTGGGCTGGGCTAAACCCAGGAAGAGGTGGGAATTGGCCAGCGCCTAGGTCAGTGATGGCGAACCTTTTAGAGACCAGGTGCCCAAACTGCAACCCAAAACCCACTTATTTATCGCAAAGTGCCAACATGACAATTTAACCTGAATACTGAGGTTTTCGTTTGAGAAAAAACAACTCATACATTAACATCGTTTGTCTTAAAAGAAAAACACAACAGAGCTTTCAATGGTACAAACAACTTTTCATTGAAAGGTAAAAGTTTGCATTTGGCGTGCTTTTGACCAATTAATGTGATTTTTGCTGTCCAATCTTGCGAACTCTGTGCTGGGGTGATGGCCTGCGTGCCCACAGAGAGGGCTCTGAGTGCCACCTCTGGCACGCGTGCCATATGTTTGCCACCACTGGCCTAGGTTATAGTGGTATCTCAGTGGTCTCCTGTAGTGTCCTTTATTTAAATTCATTTTTAGAACAGTCACTTTAAGATCTGCAAATAGACATACCATGTGCATAAGACAAACAAAAGGCCACAAATTTGAAAGTAAGGAGGGCAACACTAAAAAGCCTGTAGGGGAACATTTAAAAGAAAACTCCTGGACATTCATTTACAGGAGTCTTGCTCAGAAATTGAGTGCACAGCAACTGTTTGGTATTCTGGCTCAGCCACGCATTGGCCAAACAAAGGCATCTGTGATGCCATAGTTTACTAAGATTCAGTACAAAGTCACCCAAGACCTTAAATCCTCTGGGGCGATAATAGGTAGTGGGCTGCTTGCAAACTAAGTTGGTCATTTCCACTGATTCCTCCTTCCTATTGCAGACCTCCCCGTTCACTTCACTCCTCATGATCCCCTTCCCCCCAGAAGCAACATTTCAGGGAGCTAAGTGGGAGGAGGGTGGCAGGAGAGTTTCATTCTGACACAGGATCCAGCACATTGTTTCCCCTGGCTGAGTCCATACGTCGTTGGATACTGCACTTTAGCAGTCATTGGCAATTGGGGCTTATCCATACAAGAAGATCCAGGTGCAAATCACTGCTGTGGCAAAACAACAGGGCCATAACAACAGGGCCATAGCCACCACTGTGTGGATACAGCCCACATTCTACTGTATGCATGCAAGCGCTGTCAAGTGGCAACCCCAACAAGCGGCATTCAAAGCAAGTGAGAAGCAGAGGCAGTTTGCCCTTGCCTTCCTCTTTAGCATCCTCCTCAGTGGTCTCCCCTCCAAGTCCAGACCCGGCTTAGCTTCTAAGACCGAACGAGACTGGGCTACATCTTGCCACCTTCTCTCCCCTCCATATTTTAAAGGTCCCCCCCCCCTCCCCCAGGCCCGGGAAGGCGCCCTTTAACCGTGAACGGCGAGATGCGCCCCTCGCCGGGGCTGGGCAAAAAGGTGCAAAACCTTTCCCGGCCTCCCCCAGCCCCGGGACGGCGCCCCTGAACCCCTAAAGGTAAAATGCGCCCCTCGCGTCTGCTCTCCGAACGGCTTTTGCCGTTCGGAGAGCAGACGCGAGGGGTTCCTCCCGCTCCCCCAGGCCCGGAAAGGCGCCCGTTCACCGGGAACCGCGAAATGCGCCCCTGGCGGCCGCTCGGAGCTCAGGCCCGAAAGGTTGCCTGCCCTCCCCCAGCCCCGGGACGGCGCCCTTGAACTCCCCGTCGCCGTCGGTGCTGCGAGAGGGGGAAGAGGCGCCCCTTAGGAGGCCGGCGGCGGCGGGAGGTGCAGCCCCACCATGCCTTTGGCGCCTTCCTGCCGCCTTCCCCTCCGCTCCGGCTCCGTTTCCGCGCTGCCTCTCCGGCCGCTCCCCCGGTCTGCTGCAGGGACTCCCGACGGGGAGCGAGGCAGGCCGGAAGCGAAGCCAGCGAGGGACGGAGGGGACTGCCCGTCGCTCACGCAGCCCGGCTGGAGTACCCCGGAGCCCAGCGGGGCGCATGGAGACCTCACCGAGCTCCCTGCTGGGGGAGCCGGACACCAAAGGCCCGCCCCTCTGATCTGCCGGGGGGTGGGGGGGTGGGGGCGGCGGAGGGGGTTCGGTTGGACTGTTTTCAGCTGGCGACTCGCCTGAAGCCCGTTTGAGAGCCGGGCTGCCAAGGGGGGGTGTTGTGTGCCAGCTCGGGGGTGCTGTTGGAGCTCTGTCTACAAAGATGGATGTTCAGATCTCAGCTGTAGCACCTTTAACCAGCTCTGGCTGGTGTGCCAGCTGTGGACCTTTCTAAAAAAATCAGAGTTGGCTGCAGTTATATTTGCTCTCTAGTTATATCAGGATTGGATTTCTCCATTATGTTCCATGGCGGCCTGGTTTTAAAAGTCGTTCAGAAACGTCAGTTGGTTCAAAATGAAGCAGCAACTCTATTGGGCGGGTGGGGGGATCGAGTATATGGTTCATATTTTGAAATAGCTTCAGTGATTACCAGTTTGTTTCCGGGTTCCGTGAATTTATAAGACCCTAAATGCTCTGGAGTCAGGAAATTTAAAGGGTTCCCGTATTAACCTGTCCAACAATTAAAAGTTTCACCAGATCACTTCTTGTGACCTAGGATGTATGACGTCACTCGTATTATCCTTTACTCCAAAGACTCTATTGCTGGGAATTATAGGTGACTAGGAATAAGGCCCTAGATAAATACAAGGGGCTCTAGAAAGAGGCTCTGGGAGAGTGCCAAGGCCTTGGGCACTCAGCGTCAACTTGCTGTGGCGACCTCAGCAGGGTATAATGACACAGAGCCCACCAGTTTCTCCAGGGGAAGATCTCTGCCATCGGAAGAGCACTTGTAGTTCAGTGTGATCTCCATCCCACCCCTGGAGATGGGCAACAATGGTTTCCCATGAGGGAACAGGTGGTTTGGAGGGTGGAGTCTATGGCAATGAACCTGTCTGAGGTCCCACCCCTCCTCCAACCTCACCCTCTCCAGGGTCCACCCCTCAAATCTCCAGGAATTTCCCAACCTGGAGTTGGCAACCCTATCTCCCTCCCAGCCAACCGTCAATGTATCATCATCTGCCCGCTGGCTTCAGCTTTTCATCTCCTCCCTCCTCGAGAGCACTTGTAATTCTGAGTGATCTCCAGCCCCCACCTGGAGATTAGCAACAATGGTTCCCCATGAGGGACTGATTCGCTTGGAGGGTGGAGTCTATGGCAATGAACCTGTCTGAGGTCCCACCCCTCCTCCAACCTCCCCTTCTCCAGCCTCCACCCCTCAAATTTCCAGGAATTTTCCACCTGGAGTTGGCAACCCTATCTCCTTCCCAGCCAATCATCGACTTCACTCTTCAACTTTCCTTCTCCCCTCTGGAGAGCACTTGTAATTCTGAGTGATCTCCAGCCCTTGCCTGGAGATTGGCAACCATAGTTCCCATGGAGAAGTACTCTTTCCCGGCAATGGGGACCAAAGCAGCTGACGTCATTCTCCTCTCCCCCTTTTCACTTGCACAACAACCCTGCAAGCTAGGTTAGGCTTAAAGTCTGTGACTGGCCCCAAATCACCCATTCATCAAGAACCTGGGTCTAGCAGATCCTGCTCTGAAGCGCTGACTGCTACGCCTAGGATAGCCAACCTCCAGGTGGAGCCTGAAGATTGCCAGGGTGGGCACTGGGCAGAAGAACTTAAAGGGACTCTTCCAGTGCCTCTGCTGGGGTGGGGGGGGAATGGGAGGGACACCTCGCATGTGATCGACAAAGCGGCAAAGCCACAAGGGGCGCGGTTTCTCACTGGGAGTTAAAGGGACCCTTCCGGGCCCCAGGAGAGGTGGGGGAACCCCACAGCAGGGCATCTGCAGTTGCCACCTAGAGGTTGGCAACCCTAGGAAGAAGTAGGAACTACTTCATAGGAACATAGGAAATGGTGAGGTAACAGCTAAGGCATCTCCCCAGGAAGGGGACAGGTACTTTATTCTTTGGTTCTAGAGTTAGAGAGTAGACCTGTTCGAGAGTGAGAGTATATCTGTGAATGAACTGCAGGAAGGTCCTCTGTAATTCAGAAAATGATTTATCAGGCATCTTATTTGCTTAATTTCCATAGGTTCTGCATTGTTTTCTGTATTCACATTTACACATACACACACACCCCCCTTTATGACACCTGAATGGTGTGAAAATGCTTGCTTAAGAAAGTTTGCCAAGATTTCGCTTCTTCTGATACACCTGGAGGTGGCAGCAGAGCACAATGATTCCAATCTGAAAAAAGGACAGACATTCAGACTCCCCGCAGGCACTTTCTTGCGGGGCAGACAAAATGCAACCTAAGAGGTGCTGGCCTTGCCATCTTCAGCACATCTACTCAGAATCCTCCCTGGGGAAATTCAGTAGGGCTCACTCCCATGAAAACAGGGCTTCTTTCCATGTACTTGCATGTGAGTGAAGTGCCATCAAGTTGCTTCTGTCTTACGGAGACCCTATGAATGAATGTCTTCCGAAATGTCCCATCGTCAACAGCCTTGCTCAGGTGGTCCTTAAAAGAACCAAGGCCCAGTGACATCGCATGCCATTGTCCCTATCTATGGAGGCGGAGACATGTGGGACTTAGGAAGGGGCTCTCCAGAAATGTAGGGGGGCCTGGGAGCTCTTCGGAACCCCCCCCCCCCCAGACATTCCCCTGGGCTGGGCTAAACCCAGGAAGAGGTGGGAATTGGCCAGCGCCTAGGTCAGTGATGGCGAACCTTTTAGAGACCAGGTGCCCAAACTGCAACCCAAAACCCACTTATTTATCGCAAAGTGCCAACATGACAATTTAACCTGAATACTGAGGTTTTCGTTTGAGAAAAAACAACTCATACATTAACATCGTTTGTCTTAAAAGAAAAACACAACAGAGCTTTCAATGGTACAAACAACTTTTCATTGAAAGGTAAAAGTTTGCATTTGGCGTGCTTTTGACCAATTAATGTGATTTTTGCTGTCCAATCTTGCGAACTCTGTGCTGGGGTGATGGCCTGCGTGCCCACAGAGAGGGCTCTGAGTGCCACCTCTGGCACGCGTGCCATATGTTTGCCACCACTGGCCTAGGTTATAGTGGTATCTCAGTGGTCTCCTGTAGTGTCCTTTATTTAAATTCATTTTTAGAACAGTCACTTTAAGATCTGCAAATAGACATACCATGTGCATAAGACAAACAAAAGGCCACAAATTTGAAAGTAAGGAGGGCAACACTAAAAAGCCTGTAGGGGAACATTTAAAAGAAAACTCCTGGACATTCATTTACAGGAGTCTTGCTCAGAAATTGAGTGCACAGCAACTGTTTGGTATTCTGGCTCAGCCACGCATTGGCCAAACAAAGGCATCTGTGATGCCATAGTTTACTAAGATTCAGTACAAAGTCACCCAAGACCTTAAATCCTCTGGGGCGATAATAGGTAGTGGGCTGCTTGCAAACTAAGTTGGTCATTTCCACTGATTCCTCCTTCCTATTGCAGACCTCCCCGTTCACTTCACTCCTCATGATCCCCTTCCCCCCAGAAGCAACATTTCAGGGAGCTAAGTGGGAGGAGGGTGGCAGGAGAGTTTCATTCTGACACAGGATCCAGCACATTGTTTCCCCTGGCTGAGTCCATACGTCGTTGGATACTGCACTTTAGCAGTCATTGGCAATTGGGGCTTATCCATACAAGAAGATCCAGGTGAAAATCACTGCTGTGGCAAAACAACAGGGCCATAACAACAGGGCCATAGCCACCACTGTGTGGATACAGCCCACATTCTACTGTATGCATGCAAGCGCTGTCAAGTGGCAACCCCAACAAGCGGCATTCAAAGCAAGTGAGAAGCAGAGGCAGTTTGCCCTTGCCTTCCTCTTTAGCATCCTCCTCAGTGGTCTCCCCTCCAAGTCCAGACCCGGCTTAGCTTCTAAGACCGAACGAGACTGGGCTACATCTTGCCACCTTCTCTCCCCTCCATATTTTAAAGGTCCCCCCCCCTCCCCCAGGCCCGGGAAGGCGCCCTTTAACCGTGAACGGCGAGATGCGCCCCTCGCCGGGGCTGGGCAAAAAGGTGCAAAACCTTTCCCGGCCTCCCCCAGCCCCGGGACGGCGCCCCTGAACCCCTAAAGGTAAAATGCGCCCCTCGCGTCTGCTCTCCGAACGGCTTTTGCCGTTCGGAGAGCAGACGCGAGGGGTTCCTCCCGCTCCCCCAGGCCCGGAAAGGCGCCCGTTCACCGGGAACCGCGAAATGCGCCCCTGGCGGCCGCTCGGAGCTCAGGCCCGAAAGGTTGCCTGCCCTCCCCCAGCCCCGGGACGGCGCCCTTGAACTCCCCGTCGCCGTCGGTGCTGCGAGAGGGGGAAGAGGCGCCCCTTAGGAGGCCGGCGGCGGCGGGAGGTGCAGCCCCACCATGCCTTTGGCGCCTTCCTGCCGTCTTCCCCTCCGCTCCGGCTCCGTTTCCGCGCTGCCTCTCCGGCCGCTCCCCCGGTCTGCTGCAGGGACTCCCGACGGGGAGCGAGGCAGGCCGGAAGCGAAGCCAGCGAGGGACGGAGGGGACTGCCCGTCGCTCACGCAGCCCGGCTGGAGTACCCCGGAGCCCAGCGGGGCGCATGGAGACCTCACCGAGCTCCCTGCTGGGGGAGCCGGACACCAAAGGCCCGCCCCTCTGATCTGCCGGGGGGGTGGGGGGGTGGGGGCGGCGGAGGGGGTTCGGTTGGACTGTTTTCAGCTGGCGACTCGCCTGAAGCCCGTTTGAGAGCCGGGCTGCCAAGGGGGGGTGTTGTGTGCCAGCTCGGGGGTGCTGTTGGAGCTCTGTCTACAAAGATGGATGTTCAGATCTCAGCTGTAGCACCTTTAACCAGCTCTGGCTGGTGTGCCAGCTGTGGACCTTTCTAAAAAAATCAGAGTTGGCTGCAGTTATATTTGCTCTCTAGTTATATCAGGATTGGATTTCTCCATTATGTTCCATGGCGGCCTGGTTTTAAAAGTCGTTCAGAAACGTCAGTTGGTTCAAAATGAAGCAGCAACTCTATTGGGCGGGTGGGGGGATCGAGTATATGGTTCATATTTTGAAATAGCTTCAGTGATTACCAGTTTGTTTCCGGGTTCCGTGAATTTATAAGACCCTAAATGCTCTGGAGTCAGGAAATTTAAAGGGTTCCCGTATTAACCTGTCCAACAATTAAAAGTTTCACCAGATCACTTCTTGTGACCTAGGATGTATGACGTCACTCGTATTATCCTTTACTCCAAAGACTCTATTGCTGGGAATTATAGGTGACTAGGAATAAGGCCCTAGATAAATACAAGGGGCTCTAGAAAGAGGCTCTGGGAGAGTGCCAAGGCCTTGGGCACTCAGCGTCAACTTGCTGTGGCGACCTCAGCAGGGTATAATGACACAGAGCCCACCAGTTTCTCCAGGGGAAGATCTCTGCCATCGGAAGAGCACTTGTAGTTCAGTGTGATCTCCATCCCACCCCTGGAGATGGGCAACAATGGTTTCCCATGAGGGAACAGGTGGTTTGGAGGGTGGAGTCTATGGCAATGAACCTGTCTGAGGTCCCACCCCTCCTCCAACCTCACCCTCTCCAGGGTCCACCCCTCAAATCTCCAGGAATTTCCCAACCTGGAGTTGGCAACCCTATCTCCCTCCCAGCCAACCGTCAATGTATCATCATCTGCCCGCTGGCTTCAGCTTTTCATCTCCTCCCTCCTTGAGAGCACTTGTAATTCTGAGTGATCTCCAGCCCCCACCTGGAGATTAGCAACAATGGTTCCCCATGAGGGACTGATTCGCTTGGAGGGTGGAGTCTATGGCAATGAACCTGTCTGAGGTCCCACCCCTCCTCCAACCTCCCCTTCTCCAGCCTCCACCCCTCAAATTTCCAGGAATTTTCCACCTGGAGTTGGCAACCCTATCTCCTTCCCAGCCAATCATCGACTTCACTCTTCAACTTTCCTTCTCCCCTCTGGAGAGCACTTGTAATTCTGAGTGATCTCCAGCCCTTGCCTGGAGATTGGCAACCATAGTTCCCATGGAGAAGTACTCTTTCCCGGCAATGGGGACCAAAGCAGCTGACGTCATTCTCCTCTCCCCCTTTTCACTTGCACAACAACCCTGCAAGCTAGGTTAGGCTTAAAGTCTGTGACTGGCCCCAAATCACCCATTCATCAAGAACCTGGGTCTAGCAGATCCTGCTCTGAAGCGCTGACTGCTACGCCTAGGATAGCCAACCTCCAGGTGGAGCCTGAAGATTGCCAGGGTGGGCACTGGGCAGAAGAACTTAAAGGGACTCTTCCAGTGCCTCTGCTGGGGTGGGGGGGGGGAATGGGAGGGACACCTCGCATGTGATCGACAAAGCGGCAAAGCCACAAGGGGCGCGGTTTCTCACTGGGAGTTAAAGGGACCCTTCCGGGCCCCAGGAGAGGTGGGGGAACCCCACAGCAGGGCATCTGCAGTTGCCACCTAGAGGTTGGCAACCCTAGGAAGAAGTAGGAACTACTTCATAGGAACATAGGAAATGGTGAGGTAACAGCTAAGGCATCTCCCCAGGAAGGGGACAGGTACTTTATTCTTTGGTTCTAGAGTTAGAGAGTAGACCTGTTCGAGAGTGAGAGTATATCTGTGAATGAACTGCAGGAAGGTCCTCTGTAATTCAGAAAATGATTTATCAGGCATCTTATTTGCTTAATTTCCATAGGTTCTGCATTGTTTTCTGTATTCACATTTACACATACACACACACACCCCTTTATGACACCTGAATGGTGTGAAAATGCTTGCTTAAGAAAGTTTGCCAAGATTTCGCTTCTTCTGATACACCTGGAGGTGGCAGCAGAGCACAATGATTCCAATCTGAAAAAAGGACAGACATTCAGACTCCCCGCAGGCACTTTCTTGCGGGGCAGACAAAATGCAACCTAAGAGGTGCTGGCCTTGCCATCTTCAGCACATCTACTCAGAATCCTCCCTGGGGAAATTCAGTAGGGCTCACTCCCATGAAAACAGGGCTTCTTTCCATGTACTTGCATGTGAGTGAAGTGCCATCAAGTTGCTTCTGTCTTACGGAGACCCTATGAATGAATGTCTTCCGAAATGTCCCATCGTCAACAGCCTTGCTCAGGTGGTCCTTAAAAGAACCAAGGCCCAGTGACATCGCATGCCATTGTCCCTATCTATGGAGGCGGAGACATGTGGGACTTAGGAAGGGGCTCTCCAGAAATGTAGGGGGGCCTGGGA
Source organism: Lepidodactylus listeri (assembly GCA_029233225.1). Taxonomy (NCBI): domain Eukaryota; kingdom Metazoa; phylum Chordata; class Lepidosauria; order Squamata; family Gekkonidae; genus Lepidodactylus; species Lepidodactylus listeri. Next base: position 50,096,204 of record JARCFY010000001.1, on the reverse strand, counting down.
GCTCTTCGGAACCCCCCCCCCCAGACATTCCCCTGGGCTGGGCTAAACCCAGGAAGAGGTGGGAATTGGCCAGCGCCTAGGTCAGTGATGGCGAACCTTTTAGAGACCAGGTGCCCAAACTGCAACCCAAAACCCACTTATTTATCGCAAAGTGCCAACATGACAATTTAACCTGAATACTGAGGTTTTCGTTTGAGAAAAAACAACTCATACATTAACATCGTTTGTCTTAAAAGAAAAACACAACAGAGCTTTCAATGGTACAAACAACTTTTCATTGAAAGGTAAAAGTTTGCATTTGGCGTGCTTTTGACCAATTAATGTGATTTTTGCTGTCCAATCTTGCGAACTCTGTGCTGGGGTGATGGCCTGCGTGCCCACAGAGAGGGCTCTGAGTGCCACCTCTGGCACGCGTGCCATATGTTTGCCACCACTGGCCTAGGTTATAGTGGTATCTCAGTGGTCTCCTGTAGTGTCCTTTATTTAAATTCATTTTTAGAACAGTCACTTTAAGATCTGCAAATAGACATACCATGTGCATAAGACAAACAAAAGGCCACAAATTTGAAAGTAAGGAGGGCAACACTAAAAAGCCTGTAGGGGAACATTTAAAAGAAAACTCCTGGACATTCATTTACAGGAGTCTTGCTCAGAAATTGAGTGCACAGCAACTGTTTGGTATTCTGGCTCAGCCACGCATTGGCCAAACAAAGGCATCTGTGATGCCATAGTTTACTAAGATTCAGTACAAAGTCACCCAAGACCTTAAATCCTCTGGGGCGATAATAGGTAGTGGGCTGCTTGCAAACTAAGTTGGTCATTTCCACTGATTCCTCCTTCCTATTGCAGACCTCCCCGTTCACTTCACTCCTCATGATCCCCTTCCCCCCAGAAGCAACATTTCAGGGAGCTAAGTGGGAGGAGGGTGGCAGGAGAGTTTCATTCTGACACAGGATCCAGCACATTGTTTCCCCTGGCTGAGTCCATACGTCGTTGGATACTGCACTTTAGCAGTCATTGGCAATTGGGGCTTATCCATACAAGAAGATCCAGGTGAAAATCACTGCTGTGGCAAAACAACAGGGCCATAACAACAGGGCCATAGCCACCACTGTGTGGATACAGCCCACATTCTACTGTATGCATGCAAGCGCTGTCAAGTGGCAACCCCAACAAGCGGCATTCAAAGCAAGTGAGAAGCAGAGGCAGTTTGCCCTTGCCTTCCTCTTTAGCATCCTCCTCAGTGGTCTCCCCTCCAAGTCCAGACCCGGCTTAGCTTCTAAGACCGAACGAGACTGGGCTACATCTTGCCACCTTCTCTCCCCTCCATATTTTAAAGGTCCCCCCCCCCTCCCCCAGGCCCGGGAAGGCGCCCTTTAACCGTGAACGGCGAGATGCGCCCCTCGCCGGGGCTGGGCAAAAAGGTGCAAAACCTTTCCCGGCCTCCCCCAGCCCCGGGACGGCGCCCCTGAACCCCTAAAGGTAAAATGCGCCCCTCGCGTCTGCTCTCCGAACGGCTTTTGCCGTTCGGAGAGCAGACGCGAGGGGTTCCTCCCGCTCCCCCAGGCCCGGAAAGGCGCCCGTTCACCGGGAACCGCGAAATGCGCCCCTGGCGGCCGCTCGGAGCTCAGGCCCGAAAGGTTGCCTGCCCTCCCCCAGCCCCGGGACGGCGCCCTTGAACTCCCCGTCGCCGTCGGTGCTGCGAGAGGGGGAAGAGGCGCCCCTTAGGAGGCCGGCGGCGGCGGGAGGTGCAGCCCCACCATGCCTTTGGCGCCTTCCTGCCGTCTTCCCCTCCGCTCCGGCTCCGTTTCCGCGCTGCCTCTCCGGCCGCTCCCCCGGTCTGCTGCAGGGACTCCCGACGGGGCGCGAGGCAGGCCGGAAGCGAAGCCAGCGAGGGACGGAGGGGACTGCCCGTCGCTCACGCAGCCCGGCTGGAGTACCCCGGAGCCCAGCGGGGCGCATGGAGACCTCACCGAGCTCCCTGCTGGGGGAGCCGGACACCAAAGGCCCGCCCCTCTGATCTGCCGGGGGGTGGGGGGGTGGGGGCGGCGGAGGGGGTTCGGTTGGACTGTTTTCAGCTGGCGACTCGCCTGAAGCCCGTTTGAGAGCCGGGCTGCCAAGGGGGGGTGTTGTGTGCCAGCTCGGGGGTGCTGTTGGAGCTCTGTCTACAAAGATGGATGTTCAGATCTCAGCTGTAGCACCTTTAACCAGCTCTGGCTGGTGTGCCAGCTGTGGACCTTTCTAAAAAAAATCAGAGTTGGCTGCAGTTATATTTGCTCTCTAGTTATATCAGGATTGGATTTCTCCATTATGTTCCATGGCGGCCTGGTTTTAAAAGTCGTTCAGAAACGTCAGTTGGTTCAAAATGAAGCAGCAACTCTATTGGGCGGGTGGGGGGATCGAGTATATGGTTCATATTTTGAAATAGCTTCAGTGATTACCAGTTTGTTTCCGGGTTCCGTGAATTTATAAGACCCTAAATGCTCTGGAGTCAGGAAATTTAAAGGGTTCCCGTATTAACCTGTCCAACAATTAAAAGTTTCACCAGATCACTTCTTGTGACCTAGGATGTATGACGTCACTCGTATTATCCTTTACTCCAAAGACTCTATTGCTGGGAATTATAGGTGACTAGGAATAAGGCCCTAGATAAATACAAGGGGCTCTAGAAAGAGGCTCTGGGAGAGTGCCAAGGCCTTGGGCACTCAGCGTCAACTTGCTGTGGCGACCTCAGCAGGGTATAATGACACAGAGCCCACCAGTTTCTCCAGGGGAAGATCTCTGCCATCGGAAGAGCACTTGTAGTTCAGTGTGATCTCCATCCCACCCCTGGAGATGGGCAACAATGGTTTCCCATGAGGGAACAGGTGGTTTGGAGGGTGGAGTCTATGGCAATGAACCTGTCTGAGGTCCCACCCCTCCTCCAACCTCACCCTCTCCAGGGTCCACCCCTCAAATCTCCAGGAATTTCCCAACCTGGAGTTGGCAACCCTATCTCCCTCCCAGCCAACCGTCAATGTATCATCATCTGCCCGCTGGCTTCAGCTTTTCATCTCCTCCCTCCTCGAGAGCACTTGTAATTCTGAGTGATCTCCAGCCCCCACCTGGAGATTAGCAACAATGGTTCCCCATGAGGGACTGATTCGCTTGGAGGGTGGAGTCTATGGCAATGAACCTGTCTGAGGTCCCACCCCTCCTCCAACCTCCCCTTCTCCAGCCTCCACCCCTCAAATTTCCAGGAATTTTCCACCTGGAGTTGGCAACCCTATCTCCTTCCCAGCCAATCATCGACTTCACTCTTCAACTTTCCTTCTCCCCTCTGGAGAGCACTTGTAATTCTGAGTGATCTCCAGCCCTTGCCTGGAGATTGGCAACCATAGTTCCCATGGAGAAGTACTCTTTCCCGGCAATGGGGACCAAAGCAGCTGACGTCATTCTCCTCTCCCCCTTTTCACTTGCACAACAACCCTGCAAGCTAGGTTAGGCTTAAAGTCTGTGACTGGCCCCAAATCACCCATTCATCAAGAACCTGGGTCTAGCAGATCCTGCTCTGAAGCGCTGACTGCTACGCCTAGGATAGCCAACCTCCAGGTGGAGCCTGAAGATTGCCAGGGTGGGCACTGGGCAGAAGAACTTAAAGGGACTCTTCCAGTGCCTCTGCTGGGGTGGGGGGGGGGAATGGGAGGGACACCTCGCATGTGATCGACAAAGCGGCAAAGCCACAAGGGGCGCGGTTTCTCACTGGGAGTTAAAGGGACCCTTCCGGGCCCCAGGAGAGGTGGGGGAACCCCACAGCAGGGCATCTGCAGTTGCCACCTAGAGGTTGGCAACCCTAGGAAGAAGTAGGAACTACTTCATAGGAACATAGGAAATGGTGAGGTAACAGCTAAGGCATCTCCCCAGGAAGGGGACAGGTACTTTATTCTTTGGTTCTAGAGTTAGAGAGTAGACCTGTTCGAGAGTGAGAGTATATCTGTGAATGAACTGCAGGAAGGTCCTCTGTAATTCAGAAAATGATTTATCAGGCATCTTATTTGCTTAATTTCCATAGGTTCTGCATTGTTTTCTGTATTCACATTTACACATACACACACACACCCCTTTATGACACCTGAATGGTGTGAAAATGCTTGCTTAAGAAAGTTTGCCAAGATTTCGCTTCTTCTGATACACCTGGAGGTGGCAGCAGAGCACAATGATTCCAATCTGAAAAAAGGACAGACATTCAGACTCCCCGCAGGCACTTTCTTGCGGGGCAGACAAAATGCAACCTAAGAGGTGCTGGCCTTGCCATCTTCAGCACATCTACTCAGAATCCTCCCTGGGGAAATTCAGTAGGGCTCACTCCCATGAAAACAGGGCTTCTTTCCATGTACTTGCATGTGAGTGAAGTGCCATCAAGTTGCTTCTGTCTTACGGAGACCCTATGAATGAATGTCTTCCGAAATGTCCCATCGTCAACAGCCTTGCTCAGGTGGTCCTTAAAAGAACCAAGGCCCAGTGACATCGCATGCCATTGTCCCTATCTATGGAGGCGGAGACATGTGGGACTTAGGAAGGGGCTCTCCAGAAATGTAGGGGGGCCTGGGAGCTCTTCGGAACCCCCCCCCCAGACATTCCCCTGGGCTGGGCTAAACCCAGGAAGAGGTGGGAATTGGCCAGCGCCTAGGTCAGTGATGGCGAACCTTTTAGAGACCAGGTGCCCAAACTGCAACCCAAAACCCACTTATTTATCGCAAAGTGCCAACATGACAATTTAACCTGAATACTGAGGTTTTCGTTTGAGAAAAAACAACTCATACATTAACATCGTTTGTCTTAAAAGAAAAACACAACAGAGCTTTCAATGGTACAAACAACTTTTCATTGAAAGGTAAAAGTTTGCATTTGGCGTGCTTTTGACCAATTAATGTGATTTTTGCTGTCCAATCTTGCGAACTCTGTGCTGGGGTGATGGCCTGCGTGCCCACAGAGAGGGCTCTGAGTGCCACCTCTGGCACGCGTGCCATATGTTTGCCACCACTGGCCTAGGTTATAGTGGTATCTCAGTGGTCTCCTGTAGTGTCCTTTATTTAAATTCATTTTTAGAACAGTCACTTTAAGATCTGCAAATAGACATACCATGTGCATAAGACAAACAAAAGGCCACAAATTTGAAAGTAAGGAGGGCAACACTAAAAAGCCTGTAGGGGAACATTTAAAAGAAAACTCCTGGACATTCATTTACAGGAGTCTTGCTCAGAAATTGAGTGCACAGCAACTGTTTGGTATTCTGGCTCAGCCACGCATTGGCCAAACAAAGGCATCTGTGATGCCATAGTTTACTAAGATTCAGTACAAAGTCACCCAAGACCTTAAATCCTCTGGGGCGATAATAGGTAGTGGGCTGCTTGCAAACTAAGTTGGTCATTTCCACTGATTCCTCCTTCCTATTGCAGACCTCCCCGTTCACTTCACTCCTCATGATCCCCTTCCCCCCAGAAGCAACATTTCAGGGAGCTAAGTGGGAGGAGGGTGGCAGGAGAGTTTCATTCTGACACAGGATCCAGCACATTGTTTCCCCTGGCTGAGTCCATACGTCGTTGGATACTGCACTTTAGCAGTCATTGGCAATTGGGGCTTATCCATACAAGAAGATCCAGGTGAAAATCACTGCTGTGGCAAAACAACAGGGCCATAACAACAGGGCCATAGCCACCACTGTGTGGATACAGCCCACATTCTACTGTATGCATGCAAGCGCTGTCAAGTGGCAACCCCAACAAGCGGCATTCAAAGCAAGTGAGAAGCAGAGGCAGTTTGCCCTTGCCTTCCTCTTTAGCATCCTCCTCAGTGGTCTCCCCTCCAAGTCCAGACCCGGCTTAGCTTCTAAGACCGAACGAGACTGGGCTACATCTTGCCACCTTCTCTCCCCTCCATATTTTAAAGGTCCCCCCCCCTCCCCCAGGCCCGGGAAGGCGCCCTTTAACCGTGAACGGCGAGATGCGCCCCTCGCCGGGGCTGGGCAAAAAGGTGCAAAACCTTTCCCGGCCTCCCCCAGCCCCGGGACGGCGCCCCTGAACCCCTAAAGGCAAAATGCGCCCCTCGCGTCTGCTTTTGCCGTTCGGAGAGCAGACGCGAGGGGTTCCTCCCGCTCCCCCAGGCCCGGAAAGGCGCCCGTTCACCGGGAACCGCGAAATGCGCCCCTGGCGGCCGCTCGGAGCTCAGGCCCGAAAGGTTGCCTGCCCTCCCCCAGCCCCGGGACGGCGCCCTTGAACTCCCCGTCGCCGTCGGTGCTGCGAGAGGGGGAAGAGGCGCCCCTTAGGAGGCCGGCGGCGGCGGGAGGTGCAGCCCCACCATGCCTTTGGCGCCTTCCTGCCGTCTTCCCCTCCGCTCCGGCTCCGTTTCCGCGCTGCCTCTCCGGCCGCTCCCCCGGTCTGCTGCAGGGACTCCCGACGGGGAGCGAGGCAGGCCGGAAGCGAAGCCAGCGAGGGACGGAGGGGACTGCCCGTCGCTCACGCAGCCCGGCTGGAGTACCCCGGAGCCCAGCGGGGCGCATGGAGACCTCACCGAGCTCCCTGCTGGGGGAGCCGGACACCAAAGGCCCGCCCCTCTGATCTGCCGGGGGGTGGGGGGGTGGGGGGGTGGGGGCGGCGGAGGGGGTTCGGTTGGACTGTTTTCAGCTGGCGACTCGCCTGAAGCCCGTTTGAGAGCCGGGCTGCCAAGGGGGGTGTTGTGTGCCAGCTCGGGGGTGCTGTTGGAGCTCTGTCTACAAAGATGGATGTTCAGATCTCAGCTGTAGCACCTTTAACCAGCTCTGGCTGGTGTGCCAGCTGTGGACCTTTCTAAAAAAATCAGAGTTGGCTGCAGTTATATTTGCTCTCTAGTTATATCAGGATTGGATTTCTCCATTATGTTCCATGGCGGCCTGGTTTTAAAAGTCGTTCAGAAACGTCAGTTGGTTCAAAATGAAGCAGCAACTCTATTGGGCGGGTGGGGGGATCGAGTATATGGTTCATATTTTGAAATAGCTTCAGTGATTACCAGTTTGTTTCCGGGTTCCGTGAATTTATTAGACCCTAAATGCTCTGGAGACAGGAAATTTAAAGGGTTCCCGTATTAACCTGTCCAACAATTAAAAGTTTCACCAGATCACTTCTTGTGACCTAGGATGTATGACGTCACTCGTATTATCCTTTACTCCAAAGACTCTATTGCTGGGAATTATAGGTGACTAGGAATAAGGCCCTAGATAAATACAAGGGGCTCTAGAAAGAGGCTCTGGGAGAGTGCCAAGGCCTTGGGCACTCAGCGTCAACTTGCTGTGGCGACCTCAGCAGGGTATAATGACACAGAGCCCACCAGTTTCTCCAGGGGAAGATCTCTGCCATCGGAAGAGCACTTGTAGTTCAGTGTGATCTCCATCCCACCCCTGGAGATGGGCAACAATGGTTTCCCATGAGGGAACAGGTGGTTTGGAGGGTGGAGTCTATGGCAATGAACCTGTCTGAGGTCCCACCCCTCCTCCAACCTCACCCTCTCCAGGGTCCACCCCTCAAATCTCCAGGAATTTCCCAACCTGGAGTTGGCAACCCTATCTCCCTCCCAGCCAACCGTCAATGTATCATCATCTGCCCGCTGGCTTCAGCTTTTCATCTCCTCCCTCCTCGAGAGCACTTGTAATTCTGAGTGATCTCCAGCCCCCACCTGGAGATTAGCAACAATGGTTCCCCATGAGGGACTGATTCGCTTGGAGGGTGGAGTCTATGGCAATGAACCTGTCTGAGGTCCCACCCCTCCTCCAACCTCCCCTTCTCCAGCCTCCACCCCTCAAATTTCCAGGAATTTTCCACCTGGAGTTGGCAACCCTATCTCCTTCCCAGCCAATCATCGACTTCACTCTTCAACTTTCCTTCTCCCCTCTGGAGAGCACTTGTAATGCTGAGTGATCTCCAGCCCTTGCCTGGAGATTGGCAACCATAGTTCCCATGGAGAAGTACTCTTTCCCGGCAATGGGGACCAAAGCAGCTGACGTCATTCTCCTCTCCCCCTTTTCACTTGCACAACAACCCTGCAAGCTAGGTTAGGCTTAAAGTCTGTGACTGGCCCCAAATCACCCATTCATCAAGAACCTGGGTCTAGCAGATCCTGCTCTGAAGCGCTGACTGCTACGCCTAGGATAGCCAACCTCCAGGTGGAGCCTGAAGATTGCCAGGGTGGGCACTGGGCAGAAGAACTTAAAGGGACTCTTCCAGTGCCTCTGCTGGGGTGGGGGGGGAATGGGAGGGACACCTCGCATGTGATCGACAAAGCGGCAAAGCCACAAGGGGCGCGGTTTCTCACTGGGAGTTAAAGGGACCCTTCCGGGCCCCAGGAGAGGTGGGGGAACCCCACAGCAGGGCATCTGCAGTTGCCACCTAGAGGTTGGCAACCCTAGGAAGAAGTAGGAACTACTTCATAGGAACATAGGAAATGGTGAGGTAACAGCTAAGGCATCTCCCCAGGAAGGGGACAGGTACTTTATTCTTTGGTTCTAGAGTTAGAGAGTAGACCTGTTCGAGAGTGAGAGTATATCTGTGAATGAACTGCAGGAAGGTCCTCTGTAATTCAGAAAATGATTTATCAGGCATCTTATTTGCTTAATTTCCATAGGTTCTGCATTGTTTTCTGTATTCACATTTACACATACACACACACCCCCCTTTATGACACCTGAATGGTGTGAAAATGCTTGCTTAAGAAAGTTTGCCAAGATTTCGCTTCTTCTGATACACCTGGAGGTGGCAGCAGAGCACAATGATTCCAATCTGAAAAAAGGACAGACATTCAGACTCCCCGCAGGCACTTTCTTGCGGGGCAGACAAAATGACACCTAAGAGGTGCTGGCCTTGCCATCTTCAGCACATCTACTCAGAATCCTCCCTGGGGAAATTCAGTAGGGCTCACTCCCATGAAAACAGGGCTTCTTTCCATGTACTTGCATGTGAGTGAAGTGCCATCAAGTTGCTTCTGTCTTACGGAGACCCTATGAATGAATGTCTTCCGAAATGTCCCATCGTCAACAGCCTTGCTCAGGTGGTCCTTAAAAGAACCAAGGCCCAGTGACATCGCATGCCATTGTCCCTATCTATGGAGGCGGAGACATGTGGGACTTAGGAAGGGGCTCTCCAGAAATTTAGGGGGGCCTGGGAGCTCTTCGGAACCCCCCCCCCCAGACATTCCCCTGGGCTGGGCTAAACCCAGGAAGAGGTGGGAATTGGCCAGCGCCTAGGTCAGTGATGGCGAACCTTTTAGAGACCAGGTGCCCAAACTGCAACCCAAAACCCACTTATTTATCGCAAAGTGCCAACATGACAATTTAACCTGAATACTGAGGTTTTCGTTTGAGAAAAAACAACTCATACATTAACATCGTTTGTCTTAAAAGAAAAACACAACAGAGCTTTCAATGGTACAAACAACTTTTCATTGAAAGGTAAAAGTTTGCATTTGGCGTGCTTTTGACCAATTAATGTGATTTTTGCTGTCCAATCTTGCGAACTCTGTGCTGGGGTGATGGCCTGCGTGCCCACAGAGAGGGCTCTGAGTGCCACCTCTGGCACGCGTGCCATATGTTTGCCACCACTGGCCTAGGTTATAGTGGTATCTCAGTGGTCTCCTGTAGTGTCCTTTATTTAAATTCATTTTTAGAACAGTCACTTTAAGATCTGCAAATAGACATACCATGTGCATAAGACAAACAAAAGGCCACAAATTTGAAAGTAAGGAGGGCAACACTAAAAAGCCTGTAGGGGAACATTTAAAAGAAAACTCCTGGACATTCATTTACAGGAGTCTTGCTCAGAAATTGAGTGCACAGCAACTGTTTGGTATTCTGGCTCAGCCACGCATTGGCCAAACAAAGGCATCTGTGATGCCATAGTTTACTAAGATTCAGTACAAAGTCACCCAAGACCTTAAATCCTCTGGGGCGATAATAGGTAGTGGGCTGCTTGCAAACTAAGTTGGTCATTTCCACTGATTCCTCCTTCCTATTGCAGACCTCCCCGTTCACTTCACTCCTCATGATCCCCTTCCCCCCAGAAGCAACATTTCAGGGAGCTAAGTGGGAGGAGGGTGGCAGGAGAGTTTCATTCTGACACAGGATCCAGCACATTGTTTCCCCTGGCTGAGTCCATACGTCGTTGGATACTGCACTTTAGCAGTCATTGGCAATTGGGGCTTATCCATACAAGAAGATCCAGGTGCAAATCACTGCTGTGGCAAAACAACAGGGCCATAGCCACCACTGTGTGGATACAGCCCACATTCTACTGTATGCATGCAAGCGCTGTCAAGTGGCAACCCCAACAAGCGGCATTCAAAGCAAGTGAGAAGCAGAGGCAGTTTGCCCTTGCCTTCCTCTTTAGCATCCTCCTCAGTGGTCTCCCCTCCAAGTCCAGACCCGGCTTAGCTTCTAAGACCGAACGAGACTGGGCTACATCTTGCCACCTTCTCTCCCCTCCATATTTTAAAGGTTCCCCCCCCCTCCCCCAGGCCCGGGAAGGCGCCCTTTAACCGTGAACGGCGAGATGCGCCCCTGGGGGCCGCTCGGAGCTCAGGCCCGAAATGTTGCCTGCCCTCCCCCAGCCCCGGGACGGCGCCCCTGAACCCCTAAAGGCAAAATGCGCCCCTCGCGTCTGCTCTCCGAACGGCTTTTGCTTTTGCCGTTCGGAGAGCAGACGCGAGGGGTTCCTCCCGCTCCCCCAGGCCCGGAAAGGCGCCCGTTCACCGGGAACCGCGAAATGCGCCCCTGGCGGCCGCTCGGAGCTCAGGCCCGAAAGGTTGCCTGCCCTCCCCCAGCCCCGGGACGGCGCCCTTGAACTCCCCGTCGCCGTCGGTGCTGCGAGAGGGGGAAGAGGCGCCCCTTAGGAGGCCGGCGGCGGCGGGAGGTGCAGCCCCACCATGCCTTTGGCGCCTTCCTGCCGTCTTCCCCTCCGCTCCGGCTCCGTTTCCGCGCTGCCTCTCCGGCCGCTCCCCCGGTCTGCTGCAGAGACTCCCGACGGGGAGCGAGGCAGGCCGGAAGCGAAGCCAGCGAGGGACGGAGGGGACTGCCCGTCGCTCACGCAGCCCGGCTGGAGTACCCCGGAGCCCAGCGGGGCGCATGGAGACCTCACCGAGCTCCCTGCTGGGGGAGCCGGACACCAAAGGCCCGCCCCTCTGATCTGCCGGGGGGTGGGGGGGTGGGGGCGGCGGAGGGGGTTCGGTTGGACTGTTTTCAGCTGGCGACTCGCCTGAAGCCCGTTTGAGAGCCGGGCTGCCAAGGGGGGTGTTGTGTGCCAGCTCGGGGGTGCTGTTGGAGCTCTGTCTACAAAGATGGATGTTCAGATCTCAGCTGTAGCACCTTTAACCAGCTCTGGCTGGTGTGCCAGCTGTGGACCTTTCTAAAAAAATCAGAGTTGGCTGCAGTTATATTTGCTCTCTAGTTATATCAGGATTGGATTTCTCCATTATGTTCCATGGCGGCCTGGTTTTAAAAGTCGTTCAGAAACGTCAGTTGGTTCAAAATGAAGCAGCAACTCTATTGGGCGGGTGGGGGGATCGAGTATATGGTTCATATTTTGAAATAGCTTCAGTGATTACCAGTTTGTTTCCGGGTTCCGTGAATTTATAAGACCCTAAATGCTCTGGAGTCAGGAAATTTAAAGGGTTCCCGTATTAACCTGTCCAACAATTAAAAGTTTCACCAGATCACTTCTTGTGACCTAGGATGTATGACGTCACTCGTATTATCCTTTACTCCAAAGACTCTATTGCTGGGAATTATAGGTGACTAGGAATAAGGCCCTAGATAAATACAAGGGGCTCTAGAAAGAGGCTCTGGGAGAGTGCCAAGGCCTTGGGCACTCAGCGTCAACTTGCTGTGGCGACCTCAGCAGGGTATAATGACACAGAGCCCACCAGTTTCTCCAGGGGAAGATCTCTGCCATCGGAAGAGCACTTGTAGTTCAGTGTGATCTCCATCCCACCCCTGGAGATGGGCAACAATGGTTTCCCATGAGGGAACAGGTGGTTTGGAGGGTGGAGTCTATGGCAATGAACCTGTCTGAGGTCCCACCCCTCCTCCAACCTCACCCTCTCCAGGGTCCACCCCTCAAATCTCCAGGAATTTCCCAACCTGGAGTTGGCAACCCTATCTCCCTCCCAGCCAACCGTCAATGTATCATCATCTGCCCGCTGGCTTCAGCTTTTCATCTCCTCCCTCCTCGAGAGCACTTGTAATTCTGAGTGATCTCCAGCCCCCACCTGGAGATTAGCAACAATGGTTCCCCATGAGGGACTGATTCGCTTGGAGGGTGGAGTCTATGGCAATGAACCTGTCTGAGGTCCCACCCCTCCTCCAACCTCCCCTTCTCCAGCCTCCACCCCTCAAATTTCCAGGAATTTTCCACCTGGAGTTGGCAACCCTATCTCCTTCCCAGCCAATCATCGACTTCACTCTTCAACTTTCCTTCTCCCCTCTGGAGAGCACTTGTAATTCTGAGTGATCGCCAGCCCTTGCCTGGAGATTGGCAACCATAGTTCCCATGGAGAAGTACTCTTTCCCGGCAATGGGGACCAAAGCAGCTGACGTCATTCTCCTCTCCCCCTTTTCACTTGCACAACAACCCTGCAAGCTAGGTTAGGCTTAAAGTCTGTGACTGGCCCCAAATCACCCATTCATCAAGAACCTGGGTCTAGCAGATCCTGCTCTGAAGCGCTGACTGCTACAACTAGGATAGCCAACCTCCAGGTGGAGCCTGAAGATTGCCAGGGTGGGCACTGGGCAGAAGAACTTAAAGGGACTCTTCCAGTGCCTCTGCTGGGGTGGGGGGTGGGGGAATGGGAGGGACACCTCGCATGTGATCGACAAAGCGGCAAAGCCACAAGGGGCGCGGTTTCTCACTGGGAGTTAAAGGGACCCTTCCGGGCCCCAGGAGAGGTGGGGGAACCCCACAGCAGGGCATCTGCAGTTGCCACCTAGAGGTTGGCAACCCTAGGAAGAAGTAGGAACTACTTCATAGGAACATAGGAAATGGTGAGGTAACAGCTAAGGCATCTCCCCAGGAAGGGGACAGGTACTTTATTCTTTGGTTCTAGAGTTAGAGAGTAGACCTGTTCGAGAGTGAGAGTATATCTGTGAATGAACTGCAGGAAGGTCCTCTGTAATTCAGAAAATGATTTATCAGGCATCTTATTTGCTTAATTTCCATAGGTTCTGCATTGTTTTCTGTATTCACATTTACACATACACACACACACCCCTTTATGACACCTGAATGGTGTGAAAATGCTTGCTTAAGAAAGTTTGCCAAGATTTCGCTTCTTCTGATACACCTGGAGGTGGCAGCAGAGCACAATGATTCCAATCTGAAAAAAGGACAGACATTCAGACTCCCCGCAGGCACTTTCTTGCGGGGCAGACAAAATGCAACCTAAGAGGTGCTGGCCTTGCCATCTTCAGCACATCTACTCAGAATCCTCCCTGGGGAAATTCAGTAGGGCTCACTCCCATGAAAACAGGGCTTCTTTCCATGTACTTGCATGTGAGTGAAGTGCCATCAAGTTGCTTCTGTCTTACGGAGACCCTATGAATGAATGTCTTCCGAAATGTCCCATCGTCAACAGCCTTGCTCAGGTGGTCCTTAAAAGAACCAAGGCCCAGTGACATCGCATGCCATTGTCCCTATCTATGGAGGCGGAGACATGTGGGACTTAGGAAGGGGCTCTCCAGAAATTTAGGGGGGCCTGGGAGCTCTTTGGAACCCCCCCCCCCCAGACATTCCCCTGGGCTGGGCTAAACCCAGGAAGAGGTGGGAATTGGCCAGCGCCTAGGTCAGTGATGGCGAACCTTTTAGAGACCAGGTGCCCAAACTGCAACCCAAAACCCACTTATTTATCGCAAAGTGCCAACATGACAATTTAACCTGAATACTGAGGTTTTCGTTTGAGAAAAAACAACTCATACATTAACATCGTTTGTCTTAAAAGAAAAACACAACAGAGCTTTCAATGGTACAAACAACTTTTCATTGAAAGGTAAAAGTTTGCATTTGGCGTGCTTTTGACCAATTAATGTGATTTTTGCTGTCCAATCTTGCGAACTCTGTGCTGGGGTGATGGCCTGCGTGCCCACAGAGAGGGCTCTGAGTGCCACCTCTGGCACGCGTGCCATATGTTTGCCACCACTGGCCTAGGTTATAGTGGTATCTCAGTGGTCTCCTGTAGTGTCCTTTATTTAAATTCATTTTTAGAACAGTCACTTTAAGATCTGCAAATAGACATACCATGTGCATAAGACAAACAAAAGGCCACAAATTTGAAAGTAAGGAGGGCAACACTAAAAAGCCTGTAGGGGAACATTTAAAAGAAAACTCCTGGACATTCATTTACAGGAGTCTTGCTCAGAAATTGAGTGCACAGCAACTGTTTGGTATTCTGGCTCAGCCACGCATTGGCCAAACAAAGGCATCTGTGATGCCATAGTTTACTAAGATTCAGTACAAAGTCACCCAAGACCTTAAATCCTCTGGGGCGATAATAGGTAGTGGGCTGCTTGCAAACTAAGTTGGTCATTTCCACTGATTCCTCCTTCCTATTGCAGACCTCCCCGTTCACTTCACTCCTCATGATCCCCTTCCCCCCAGAAGCAACATTTCAGGGAGCTAAGTGGGAGGAGGGTGGCAGGAGAGTTTCATTCTGACACAGGATCCAGCACATTGTTTCCCCTGGCTGAGTCCATACGTCGTTGGATACTGCACTTTAGCAGTCATTGGCAATTGGGGCTTATCCATACAAGAAGATCCAGGTGCAAATCACTGCTGTGGCAAAACAACAGGGCCATAGCCACCACTGTGTGGATACAGCCCACATTCTACTGTATGCATGCAAGCGCTGTCAAGTGGCAACCCCAACAAGCGGCATTCAAAGCAAGTGAGAAGCAGAGGCAGTTTGCCCTTGCCTTCCTCTTTAGCATCCTCCTCAGTGGTCTCCCCTCCAAGTCCAGACCCGGCTTAGCTTCTAAGACCGAACGAGACTGGGCTACATCTTGCCACCTTCTCTCCCCTCCATATTTTAAAGGTTCCCCCCCCCTCCCCCAGGCCCGGGAAGGCGCCCTTTAACCGTAAACGGCGAGATGCGCCCCTAGCCGGGGCTGGGCAAAAAGGTGCAAAACCTTTCCCGGCCTCCCCCAGCCCCGGGACGGCGCCCCTGAACCCCTAAAGGCAAAATGCGCCCCTCGCGTCTGCTCTCCGAACGGCTTTGCCGTTCGGAGAGCAGACGCGAAGGGTTCCTCCCGCGAGGGGTTCCTCCCGCTCCCCCAGGCCCGGAAAGGCGCCCGTTCACCGGGAACCGCGAAATGCGCCCCTGGCGGCCGCTCGGAGCTCAGGCCCGAAAGGTTGCCTGCCCTCCCCCAGCCCCGGGACGGCGCCCTTGAACTCCCCGTCGCCGTCGGTGCTGCGAGAGGGGGAAGAGGCGCCTCTTAGGAGGCCGGCGGCGGCGGGAGGTGCAGCCCCACCATGCCTTTGGCGCCTTCCTGCCGCCTTCCCCTCCGCTCCGGCTCCGTTTCCGCGCTGCCTCTCCGGCCGCTCCCCCGGTCTGCTGCAGGGACTCCCGACGGGGAGCGAGGCAGGCCGGAAGCGAAGCCAGCGAGGGACGGAGGGGACTGCCCGTCGCTCACGCAGCCCGGCTGGAGTACCCCGGAGCCCAGCGGGGCGCATGGAGACCTCACCGAGCTCTTTGCTGGGGGAGCCGGACACCAAAGGCTGCCCCTCTGATCTGCCGGGGGGTGGGGGGGTGGGGGCGGCGGAGGGGGTTCGGTTGGACTGTTTTCAGCTGGCGACTCGCCTGAAGCCCGTTTGAGAGCCGGGCTGCCAAGGGGGGTGTTGTGTGCCAGCTCGGGGGTGCTGTTGGAGCTCTGTCTACAAAGATGGATGTTCAGATCTCAGCTGTAGCACCTTTAACCAGCTCTGGCTGGTGTGCCAGCTGTGGACCTTTCTAAAAAAATCAGAGATGGCTGCAGTTATATTTGCTCTCTAGTTATATCAGGATTGGATTTCTCCATTATGTTCCATGGCGGCCTGGTTTTAAAAGTCGTTCAGAAACGTCAGTTGGTTCAAAATGAAGCAGCAACTCTATTGGGCGGGTGGGGGGATCGAGTATATGGTTCATATTTTGAAATAGCTTCAGTGATTACCAGTTTGTTTCCGGGTTCCGTGAATTTATAAGACCCTAAATGCTCTGGAGTCAGGAAATTTAAAGGGTTCCCGTATTAACCTGTCCAACAATTAAAAGTTTCACCAGATCACTTCTTGTGACCTAGGATGTATGACGTCACTCGTATTATCCTTTACTCCAAAGACTCTATTGCTGGGAATTATAGGTGACTAGGAATAAGGCCCTAGATAAATACAAGGGGCTCTAGAAAGAGGCTCTGGGAGAGTGCCAAGGCCTTGGGCACTCAGCGTCAACTTGCTGTGGCGACCTCAGCAGGGTATAATGACACAGAGCCCACCAGTTTCTCCAGGGGAAGATCTCTGCCATCGGAAGAGCACTTGTAGTTCAGTGTGATCTCCATCCCACCCCTGGAGATGGGCAACAATGGTTTCCCATGAGGGAACAGGTGGTTTGGAGGGTGGAGTCTATGGCAATGAACCTGTCTGAGGTCCCACCCCTCCTCCAACCTCACCCTCTCCAGGGTCCACCCCTCAAATCTCCAGGAATTTCCCAACCTGGAGTTGGCAACCCTATCTCCCTCCCAGCCAACCGTCAATGTATCATCATCTGCCCGCTGGCTTCAGCTTTTCATCTCCTCCCTCCTCGAGAGCACTTGTAATTCTGAGTGATCTCCAGCCCCCACCTGGAGATTAGCAACAATGGTTCCCCATGAGGGACTGATTCGCTTGGAGGGTGGAGTCTATGGCAATGAACCTGTCTGAGGTCCCACCCCTCCTCCAACCTCCCCTTCTCCAGCCTCCACCCCTCAAATTTCCAGGAATTTTCCACCTGGAGTTGGCAACCCTATCTCCTTCCCAGCCAATCATCGACTTCACTCTTCAACTTTCCTTCTCCCCTCTGGAGAGCACTTGTAATTCTGAGTGATCTCCAGCCCTTGCCTGGAGATTGGCAACCATAGTTCCCATGGAGAAGTACTCTTTCCCGGCAATGGGGACCAAAGCAGCTGACGTCATTCTCCTCTCCCCCTTTTCACTTGCACAACAACCCTGCAAGCTAGGTTAGGCTTAAAGTCTGTGACTGGCCCCAAATCACCCATTCATCAAGAACCTGGGTCTAGCAGATCCTGCTCTGAAGCGCTGACTGCTACGCCTAGGATAGCCAACCTCCAGGTGGAGCCTGAAGATTGCCAGGGTGGGCACTGGGCAGAAGAACTTAAAGGGACTCTTCCAGTGCCTCTGCTGGGGTGGGGGGGGAATGGGAGGGACACCTCGCATGTGATCGACAAAGCGGCAAAGCCACAAGGGGCGCGGTTTCTCACTGGGAGTTAAAGGGACCCTTCCGGGCCCCAGGAGAGGTGGGGGAACCCCACAGCAGGGCATCTGCAGTTGCCACCTAGAGGTTGGCAACCCTAGGAAGAAGTAGGAACTACTTCATAGGAACATAGGAAATGGAGAGGTAACAGCTAAGGCATCTCCCCAGGAAGGGGACAGGTACTTTATTCTTTGGTTCTAGAGTTAGAGAGTAGACCTGTTCGAGAGTGAGAGTATATCTGTGAATGAACTGCAGGAAGGTCCTCTGTAATTCAGAAAATGATTTATCAGGCATCTTATTTGCTTAATTTCCATAGGTTCTGCATTGTTTTCTGTATTCACATTTACACATACACACACACACCCCTTTATGACACCTGAATGGTGTGAAAATGCTTGCTTAAGAAAGTTTGCCAAGATTTCGCTTCTTCTGATACACCTGGAGGTGGCAGCAGAGCACAATGATTCCAATCTGAAAAAAGGACAGACATTCAGACTCCCCGCAGGCACTTTCTTGCGGGGCAGACAAAATGCAACCTAAGAGGTGCTGGCCTTGCCATCTTCAGCACATCTACTCAGAATCCTCCCTGGGGAAATTCAGTAGGGCTCACTCCCATGAAAACAGGGCTTCTTTCCATGTACTTGCATGTGAGTGAAGTGCCATCAAGTTGCTTCTGTCTTACGGAGACCCTATGAATGAATGTCTTCCGAAATGTCCCATCGTCAACAGCCTTGCTCAGGTGGTCCTTAAAAGAACCAAGGCCCAGTGACATCGCATGCCATTGTCCCTATCTATGGAGGCGGAGACATGTGGGACTTAGGAAGGGGCTCTCCAGAAATTTAGGGGGGCCTGGGAGCTCTTCGGAACCCCCCCCCCCCAGACATTCCCCTGGGCTGGGCTAAACCCAGGAAGAGGTGGGAATTGGCCAGCGCCTAGGTCAGTGATGGCGAACCTTTTAGAGACCAGGTGCCCAAACTGCAACCCAAAACCCACTTATTTATCGCAAAGTGCCAACATGACAATTTAACCTGAATACTGAGGTTTTCGTTTGAGAAAAAACAACTCATACATTAACATCGTTTGTCTTAAAAGAAAAACACAACAGAGCTTTCAATGGTACAAACAACTTTTCATTGAAAGGTAAAAGTTTGCATTTGGCGTGCTTTTGACCAATTAATGTGATTTTTGCTGTCCAATCTTCCGAACTCTGTGCTGGGGTGATGGCCTGCGTGCCCACAGAGAGGGCTCTGAGTGCCACCTCTGGCACGCGTGCCATATGTTTGCCACCACTGGCCTAGGTTATAGTGGTATCTCAGTGGTCTCCTGTAGTGTCCTTTATTTAAATTCATTTTTAGAACAGTCACTTTAAGATCTGCAAATAGACATACCATGTGCATAAGACAAACAAAAGGCCACAAATTTGAAAGTAAGGAGGGCAACACTAAAAAGCCTGTAGGGGAACATTTAAAAGAAAACTCCTGGACATTCATTTACAGGAGTCTTGCTCAGAAATTGAGTGCACAGCAACTGTTTGGTATTCTGGCTCAGCCACGCATTGGCCAAACAAAGGCATCTGTGATGCCATAGTTTACTAAGATTCAGTACAAAGTCACCCAAGACCTTAAATCCTCTGGGGCGATAATAGGTAGTGGGCTGCTTGCAAACTAAGTTGGTCATTTCCACTGATTCCTCCTTCCTATTGCAGACCTCCCCGTTCACTTCACTCCTCATGATCCCCTTCCCCCCAGAAGCAACATTTCAGGGAGCTAAGTGGGAGGAGGGTGGCAGGAGAGTTTCATTCTGACACAGGATCCAGCACATTGTTTCCCCTGGCTGAGTCCATACGTCGTTGGATACTGCACTTTAGCAGTCATTGGCAATTGGGGCTTATCCATACAAGAAGATCCAGGTGCAAATCACTGCTGTGGCAAAACAACAGGGCCATAGCCACCACTGTGTGGATACAGCCCACATTCTACTGTATGCATGCAAGCGCTGTCAAGTGGCAACCCCAACAAGCGGCATTCAAAGCAAGTGAGAAGCAGAGGCAGTTTGCCCTTGCCTTCCTCTTTAGCATCCTCCTCAGTGGTCTCCCCTCCAAGTCCAGACCCGGCTTAGCTTCTAAGACCGAACGAGACTGGGCTACATCTTGCCACCTTCTCTCCCCTCCATATTTTAAAGGTTCCCCCCCCCCTCCCCCAGGCCCGGGAAGGCGCCCTTTAACCGTGAACGGCGAGTTGCGCCCCTCGCCGGGGCTGGGCAAAAAGGTGCAAAACCTTTCCCGGCCTCCCCCAGCCCCGGGACGGCGCCCCTGAACCCCTAAAGGCAAAATGCGCCCCTCGCGTCTGCTCTCCGAACGGCTTTTGACACTTGACAGCGCTTGCATGCATACAGTAGAATGTGGGCTGTATCCACACAGTGGTGGCTATGGCCCTGTTGTTTTGCCACAGCAGTGATTTGCACCTGGATCTTCTTGTATGGATAAGCCCCAATTGCCAATGACTGCTAAAGTGCAGTATCCAACGACGTATGAACGGCTTTTCCCGTTCGGGGAGCAGACGCGAGGGGTTCCTCCCGCTCCCCCAGGCCCGGAAAGGCGCCCGTTCACCGGGAACCGCGAAATGCGCCCCTGGCGGCCGCTCGGAGCTCAGGCCCCAAAGGTTGCCTGCCCTCCCCCAGCCCCGGGACGGCGCCCTTGAACTCCCCGTCGCCGTCGGTGCTGCGAGAGGGGGAAGAGGCGCCCCTTAGGAGGCCGGCGGCGGCGGGAGGTGCAGCCCCACCATGCCTTTGGCGCCTTCCTGCCGCCTTCCCCTCCGCTCCGGCTCCGTTTCCGCGCTGCCTCTCCGGCCGCTCCCCCGGTCTGCTGCAGGGACTCCCGACGGGGAGCGAGGCAGGCCGGAAGCGAAGCCAGCGAGGGACGGAGGTGACTGCCCGTTGCTCACGCAGCCCGGCTGGAGTACCCCGGAGCCCAGCGGGGCGCATGGAGACCTCACCGAGCTCCCTGCTGGGGGAGCCGGACACCAAAGGCCCGCCCCTCTGATCTGCCGGGGGGTGGGGGGGTGGGGGCGGCGGAGGGGGTTCGGTTGGACTGTTTTCAGCTGGCGACTCGCCTGAAGCCCGTTTGAGAGCCGGGCTGCCAAGGGGGGTGTTGTGTGCCAGCTCGGGGGTGCTGTTGGAGCTCTGTCTACAAAGATGGATGTTCAGATCTCAGCTGTAGCACCTTTAACCAGCTCTGGCTGGTGTGCCAGCTGTGGACCTTTCTAAAAAAATCAGAGTTGGCTGCAGTTATATTTGCTCTCTAGTTATATCAGGATTGGATTTCTCCATTATGTTCCATGGCGGCCTGGTTTTAAAAGTCGTTCAGAAACGTCAGTTGGTTCAAAATGAAGCAGCAACTCTATTGGGCGGGTGGGGGGATCGAGTATCTGGTTCATATTTTGAAATAGCTTCAGTGATTACCAGTTTGTTTCCGGGTTCCGTGAATTTATAAGACCCTAAATGCTCTGGAGTCAGGAAATTTAAAGGGTTCCCGTATTAACCTGTCCAACAATTAAAAGTTTCACCAGATCACTTCTTGTGACCTAGGATGTATGACGTCACTCGTATTATCCTTTACTCCAAAGACTCTATTGCTGGGAATTATAGGTGACTAGGAATAAGGCCCTAGATAAATACAAGGGGCTCTAGAAAGAGGCTCTGGGAGAGTGCCAAGGCCTTGGGCACTCAGCGTCAACTTGCTGTGGCGACCTCAGCAGGGTATAATGACACAGAGCCCACCAGTTTCTCCAGGGGAAGATCTGTGCCATCGGAAGAGCACTTGTAGTTCAGTGTGATCTCCATCCCACCCCTGGAGATGGGCAACAATGGTTTCCCATGAGGGAACAGGTGGTTTGGAGGGTGGAGTCTATGGCAATGAACCTGTCTGAGGTCCCACCCCTCCTCCAACCTCACCCTCTCCAGGGTCCACCCCTCAAATCTCCAGGAATTTCCCAACCTGGAGTTGGCAACCCTATCTCCCTCCCAGCCAACCGTCAATGTATCATCATCTGCCCGCTGGCTTCAGCTTTTCATCTCCTCCCTCCTCGAGAGCACTTGTAATTCTGAGTGATCTCCAGCCCCCACCTGGAGATTAGCAACAATGGTTCCCCATGAGGGACTGATTCGCTTGGAGGGTGGAGTCTATGGCAATGAACCAGTCTGAGGTCCCACCCCTCCTCCAACCTCCCCTTCTCCAGCCTCCACCCCTCAAATTTCCAGGAATTTTCCACCTGGAGTTGGCAACCCTATCTCCTTCCCAGCCAATCATCGACTTCACTCTTCAACTTTCCTTCTCCCCTCTGGAGAGCACTTGTAATTCTGAGTGATCTCCAGCCCTTGCCTGGAGATTGGCAACCATAGTTCCCATGGAGAAGTACTCTTTCCCGGCAATGGGGACCAAAGCAGCTGACGTCATTCTCCTCTCCCCCTTTTCACTTGCACAACAACCCTGCAAGCTAGGTTAGGCTTAAAGTCTGTGACTGGCCCCAAATCACCCATTCATCAAGAACCTGGGTCTAGCAGATCCTGCTCTGAAGCGCTGACTGCTACGCCTAGGATAGCCAACCTCCAGGTGGAGCCTGAAGATTGCCAGGGTGGGCACTGGGCAGAAGAACTTAAAGGGACTCTTCCAGTGCCTCTGCTGGGGTGGGGGGGGAATGGGAGGGACACCTCGCATGTGATCGACAAAGCGGCAAAGCCACAAGGGGCGCGGTTTCTCACTGGGAGTTAAAGGGACCCTTCCGGGCCCCAGGAGAGGTGGGGGAACCCCACAGCAGGGCATCTGCAGTTGCCACCTAGAGGTTGGCAACCCTAGGAAGAAGTAGGAACTACTTCATAGGAACATAGGAAATGGTGAGGTAACAGCTAAGGCATCTCCCCAGGAAGGGGACAGGTACTTTATTCTTTGGTTCTAGAGTTAGAGAGTAGACCTGTTCGAGAGTGAGAGTATATCTGTGAATGAACTGCAGGAAGGTCCTCTGTAATTCAGAAAATGATTTATCAGGCATCTTATTTGCTTAATTTCCATAGGTTCTGCATTGTTTTCTGTATTCACATTTACACATACACACACACACCCCTTTATGACACCTGAATGGTGTGAAAATGCTTGCTTAAGAAAGTTTGCCAAGATTTCGCTTCTTCTGATACACCTGGAGGTGGCAGCAGAGCACAATGATTCCAATCTGAAAAAAGGACAGACATTCAGACTCCCCGCAGGCACTTTCTTGCGGGGCAGACAAAATGCAACCTAAGAGGTGCTGGCCTTGCCATCTTCAGCACATCTACTCAGAATCCTCCCTGGGGAAATTCAGTAGGGCTCACTCCCATGAAAACAGGGCTTCTTTCCATGTACTTGCATGTGAGTGAAGTGCCATCAAGTTGCTTCTGTCTTACGGAGACCCTATGAATGAATGTCTTCCGAAATGTCCCATCGTCAACAGCCTTGCTCAGGTGGTCCTTAAAAGAACCAAGGCCCAGTGACATCGCATGCCATTGTCCCTATCTATGGAGGCGGAGACATGTGGGACTTAGGAAGGGGCTCTCCAGAAATTTAGGGGGGCCTGGGAGCTCTTCGGAACCCCCCCCCCCAGACATTCCCCTGGGCTGGGCTAAACCCAGGAAGAGGTGGGAATTGGCCAGCGCCTAGGTCAGTGATGGCGAACCTTTTAGAGACCAGGTGCCCAAACTGCAACCCAAAACCCACTTATTTATCGCAAAGTGCCAACATGACAATTTAACCTGAATACTGAGGTTTTCGTTTGAGAAAAAACAACTCATACATTAACATCGTTTGTCTTAAAAGAAAAACACAACAGAGCTTTCAATGGTACAAACAACTTTTCATTGAAAGGTAAAAGTTTGCATTTGGCGTGCTTTTGACCAATTAATGTGATTTTTGCTGTCCAATCTTGCGAACTCTGTGCTGGGGTGATGGCCTGCGTGCCCACAGAGAGGGCTCTGAGTGCCACCTCTGGCACGCGTGCCATATGCTTGCCACCACTGGCCTAGGTGATAGTGGTATCTCAGTGGTCTCCTGTAGTGTCCTTTATTTAAATTCATTTTTAGAACAGTCACTTTAAGATCTGCAAATAGACATACCATGTGCATAAGACAAACAAAAGGCCACAAATTTGAAAGTAAGGAGGGCAACACTAAAAAGCCTGTAGGGGAACATTTAAAAGAAAACTCCTGGACATTCATTTACAGGAGTCTTGCTCAGAAATTGAGTGCACAGCAACTGTTTGGTATTCTGGCTCAGCCACGCATTGGCCAAACAAAGGCATCTGTGATGCCATAGTTTACTAAGATTCAGTACAAAGTCACCCAAGACCTTAAATCCTCTGGGGCGATAATAGGTAGTGGGCTGCTTGCAAACTAAGTTGGTCATTTCCACTGATTCCTCCTTCCTATTGCAGACCTCCCCGTTCACTTCACTCCTCATGATCCCCTTCCCCCCAGAAGCAACATTTCAGGGAGCTAAGTGGGAGGAGGGTGGCAGGAGAGTTTCATTCTGACACAGGATCCAGCACATTGTTTCCCCTGGCTGAGTCCATACGTCGTTGGATACTGCACTTTAGCAGTCATTGGCAATTGGGGCTTATCCATACAAGAAGATCCAGGTGCAAATCACTGCTGTGGCAAAACAACAGGGCCATAGCCACCACTGTGTGGATACAGCCCACATTCTACTGTATGCATGCAAGCGCTGTCAAGTGGCAACCCCAACAAGCGGCATTCAAAGCAAGTGAGAAGCAGAGGCAGTTTGCCCTTGCCTTCCTCTTTAGCATCCTCCTCAGTGGTCTCCCCTCCAAGTCCAGACCCGGCTTAGCTTCTAAGACCGAACGAGACTGGGCTACATCTTGCCACCTTCTCTCCCCTCCATATTTTAAAGGTCCCCCCCCCTCCCCCAGGCCCGGGAAGGAGCCCTTTAACCGTGAACGGCGAGATGCGCCCCTCGCCGGGGCTGGGCAAAAAGGTGCAAAACCTTTCCCGGCCTCCCCCAGCCCCGGGACGGCGCCCCTGAACCCCTAAAGGCAAAATGCGCCCCTCGCGTCTGCTTTTGCCGTTCGGAGAGCAGACGCGAGGGGTTCCTCCCGCTCCCCCAGGCCCGGAAAGGCGCCCGTTCACCGGGAACCGCGAAATGCGCCCCTGGCGGCCGCTCGGAGCTCAGGCCCGAAAGGTTGCCTGCCCTCCCCCAGCCCCGGGACGGCGCCCTTGAACTCCCCGTCGCCGTCGGTGCTGCGAGAGGGGGAAGAGGCGCCCCTTAGGAGGCCGGCGGCGGCGGGAGGTGCAGCCCCACCATGCCTTTGGCGCCTTCCTGCCGTCTTCCCCTCCGCTCCGGCTCCGTTTCCGCGCTGCCTCTCCGGCCGCTCCCCCGGTCTGCTGCAGGGACTCCCGACGGGGAGCGAGGCAGGCCGGAAGCGAAGCCAGCGAGGGACGGAGGGGACTGCCCATCGCTCACGCAGCCCGGCTGGAGTACCCCGGAGCCCAGCGGGGCGCATGGAGACCTCACCGAGCTCCCTGCTGGGGGAGCCGGACACCAAAGGCCCGCCCCTCTGATCTGCCGGGGGGGTGGGGGGGTGGGGGCGGCGGAGGGGGTTCGGTTGGACTGTTTTCAGCTGGCGACTCGCCTGAAGCCCGTTTGAGATCCGGGCTGCCAAGGGGGGTGTTGTGTGCCAGCTCGGGGGTGCTGTTGGAGCTCTGTCTACAAAGATGGATGTTCAGATCTCAGCTGTAGCACCTTTAACCAGCTCTGGCTGGTGTGCCAGCTGTGGACCTTTCTAAAAAAATCAGAGTTGGCTGCAGTTATATTTGCTCTCCAGTTATATCAGGATTGGATTTCTCCATTATGTTCCATGGCGGCCTGGTTTTAAAAGTCGTTCAGAAACGTCAGTTGGTTCAAAATGAAGCAGCAACTCTGTTGGGCGGGTGGGGGGATCGAGTATATGGTTCATATTTTGAAATAGCTTCAGTGATTACCAGTTTGTTTCCGGGTTCCGTGAATTTATAAGACCCTAAATGCTCTGGAGTCAGGAAATTTAAAGGGTTCCCGTATTAACCTGTCCAACAATTAAAAGTTTCACCAGATCACTTCTTGTGACCTAGGATGTATGACGTCACTCGTATTATCCTTTACTCCAAAGACTCTATTGCTGGGAATTATAGGTGACTAGGAATAAGGCCCTAGATAAATACAAGGGGCTCTAGAAAGAGGCTCTGGGAGAGTGCCAAGGCCTTGGGCACTCAGCGTCAACTTGCTGTGGCGACCTCAGCAGGGTATAATGACACAGAGCCCACCAGTTTCTCCAGGGGAAGATCTCTGCCATCGGAAGAGCACTTGTAGTTCAGTGTGATCTCCATCCCACCCCTGGAGATGGGCAACAATGGTTTCCCATGAGGGAACAGGTGGTTTGGAGGGTGGAGTCTATGGCAATGAACCTGTCTGAGGTCCCACCCCTCCTCCAACCTCACCCTCTCCAGGGTCCACCCCTCAAATCTCCAGGAATTTCCCAACCTGGAGTTGGCAACCCTATCTCCCTCCCAGCCAACCGTCAATGTATCATCATCTGCCCGCTGGCTTCAGCTTTTCATCTCCTCCCTCCTCGAGAGCACTTGTAATTCTGAGTGATCTCCAGCCCCCACCTGGAGATTAGCAACAATGGTTCCCCATGAGGGACTGATTCGCTTGGAGGGTGGAGTCTATGGCAATGAACCTGTCTGAGGTCCCACCCCTCCTCCAACCTCCCCTTCTCCAGCCTCCACCCCTCAAATTTCCAGGAATTTTCCACCTGGAGTTGGCAACCCTATCTCCTTCCCAGCCAATCATCGACTTCACTCTTCAACTTTCCTTCTCCCCTCTGGAGAGCACTTGTAATTCTGAGTGATCTCCAGCCCTTGCCTGGAGATTGGCAACCATAGTTCCCATGGAGAAGTACTCTTTCCCGGCAATGGGGACCAAAGCAGCTGACGTCATTCTCCTCTCCCCCTTTTCACTTGCACAACAACCCTGCAAGCTAGGTTAGGCTTATAGTCTGTGACTGGCCCCAAATCACCCATTCATCAAGAACCTGGGTCTAGCAGATCCTGCTCTGAAGCGCTGACTGCTATGCCTAGGATAGCCAACCTCCAGGTGGAGCCTGAAGATTGCCAGGGTGGGCACTGGGCAGAAGAACTTAAAGGGACTCTTCCAGTGCCTCTGCTGGGGTGGGGGGGGAATGGGAGGGACACCTCGCATGTGATCGACAAAGCGGCAAAGCCACAAGGGGCGCGGTTTCTCACTGGGAGTTAAAGGGACCCTTCCGGGCCCCAGGAGAGGTGGGGGAACCCCACAGCAGGGCATCTGCAGTTGCCACCTAGAGGTTGGCAACCCTAGGAATAAGTAGGAACTACTTCATAGGAACATAGGAAATGGTGAGGTAACAGTTAAGGCATCTCCCCAGGAAGGGGACAGGTACTTTATTCTTTGGTTCTAGAGTTAGAGAGTAGACCTGTTCGAGAGTGAGAGTATATCTGTGAATGAACTGCAGGAAGGTCCTCTGTAATTCAGAAAATGATTTATCAGGCATCTTATTTGCTTAATTTCCATAGGTTCTGCATTGTTTTCTGTATTCACATTTACACATACACACACACACCCCTTTATGACACCTGAATGGTGTGAAAATGCTTGCTTAAGAAAGTTTGCCAAGATTTCGCTTCTTCTGATACACCTGGAGGTGGCAGCAGAGCACAATGATTCCAATCTGAAAAAAGGACAGACATTCAGACTCCCCGCAGGCACTTTCTTGCGGGGCAGACAAAATGCAACCTAAGAGGTGCTGGCCTTGCCATCTTCAGCACATCTACTCAGAATCCTCCCTGGGGAAATTCAGTAGGGCTCACTCCCATGAAAACAGGGCTTCTTTCCATGTACTTGCATGTGAGTGAAGTGCCATCAAGTTGCTTCTGTCTTACGGAGACCCTATGAATGAATGTCTTCCGAAATGTCCCATCGTCAACAGCCTTGCTCAGGTGGTCCTTAAAAGAACCAAGGCCCAGTGACATCGCATGCCATTGTCCCTATCTATGGAGGCGGAGACATGTGGGACTTAGGAAGGGGCTCTCCAGAAATTTAGGGGGGCCTGGGAGCTCTTCAGAACCCCCCCCCCCAGACATTCCCCTGGGCTGGGCTAAACCCAGGAAGAGGTGGGAATTGGCCAGCGCCTAGGTCAGTGATGGCGAACCTTTTAGAGACCAGGTGCCCAAACTGCAACCCAAAACCCACTTATTTATCGCAAAGTGCCAACATGACAATTTAACCTGAATACTGAGGTTTTCGTTTGAGAAAAAACAACTCATACATTAACATCGTTTGTCTTAAAAGAAAAACACAACAGAGCTTTCAATGGTACAAACAACTTTTCATTGAAAGGTAAAAGTTTGCATTTGGCGTGCTTTTGACCAATTAATGTGATTTTTGCTGTCCAATCTTGCGAACTCTGTGCTGGGGTGATGGCCTGCGTGCCCACAGAGAGGGCTCTGAGTGCCACCTCTGGCACGCGTGCCATATGTTTGCCACCACTGGCCTAGGTTATAGTGGTATCTCAGTGGTCTCCTGTAGTGTCCTTTATTTAAATTCATGTTTAGAACAGTCACTTTAAGATCTGCAAATAGACATACCATGTGCATAAGACAAACAAAAGGCCACAAATTTGAAAGTAAGGAGGGCAACACTAAAAAGCCTGTAGGGGAACATTTAAAAGAAAACTCCTGGACATTCATTTACAGGAGTCTTGCTCAGAAATTGAGTGCACAGCAACTGTTTGGTATTCTGGCTCAGCCACGCATTGGCCAAACAAAGGCATCTGTGATGCCATAGTTTACTAAGATTCAGTACAAAGTCACCCAAGACCTTAAATCCTCTGGGGCGATAATAGGTAGTGGGCTGCTTGCAAACTAAGTTGGTCATTTCCACTGATTCCTCCTTCCTATTGCAGACCTCCCCGTTCACTTCACTCCTCATGATCCCCTTCCCCCCAGAAGCAACATTTCAGGGAGCTAAGTGGGAGGAGGGTGGCAGGAGAGTTTCATTCTGACACAGGATCCAGCACATTGTTTCCCCTGGCTGAGTCCATACGTCGTTGGATACTGCACTTTAGCAGTCATTGGCAATTGGGGCTTATCCATACAAGAAGATCCAGGTGCAAATCACTGCTGTGGCAAAACAACAGGGCCATAGCCACCACTGTGTGGATACAGCCCACATTCTACTGTATGCATGCAAGCGCTGTCAAGTGGCAACCCCAACAAGCGGCATTCAAAGCAAGTGAGAAGCAGAGGCAGTTTGCCCTTGCCTTCCTCTTTAGCATCCTCCTCAGTGGTCTCCCCTCCAAGTCCAGACCCGGCTTAGCTTCTAAGACCGAACGAGACTGGGCTACATCTTGCCACCTTCTCTCCCCTCCATATTTTAAAGGTCCCCCCCCCCTCCCCCAGGCCCGGGAAGGCGCCCTTTAACCGTGAACGGCGAGATGCGCCCCTCGCCGGGGCTGGGCAAAAAGGTGCAAAACCTTTCCCGGCCTCCCCCAGCCCCGGGACGGCGCCCCTGAACCCCTAAAGGCAAAATGCGCCCCTCGCGCCCGGAAAGGCGCCGGTTCACCGGGAACCGCGAAATGCGCCCCTGGCGGCCGCTCGGAGCTCAGGCCCGAAAGGTTGCCTGCCCTCCCCCAGCCCCGGGACGGCGCCCTTGAACTCCCCGTCGCCGTCGGTGCTGCGAGAGGGGGAAGAGGCGCCCCTTAGGAGGCCGGCGGCGGCGGGAGGTGCAGCCCCACCATGCCTTTGGCGCCTTCCTGCCGCCTTCCCCTCCGCTCCGGCTCCGTTTCCGCGCTGCCTCTCCGGCCGCTCCCCCGGTCTGCTGCAGGGACTCCCGACGGGGAGCGAGGCAGGCCGGAAGCGAAGCCAGCGAGGGACGGAGGGGACTGCCCGTCGCTCACGCAGCCCGGCTGGAGTACCCCGGAGCCCAGCGGGGCGCATGGAGACCTCACCGAGCTCCCTGCTGGGGGAGCCGAACACCAAAGGCCCGCCCCTCTGATCTGCCGGGGGCTGGGGGGGTGGGGGCGGCGGAGGGGGTTCGGTTGGACTGTTTTCAGCTGGCGACTCGCCTGAAGCCCGTTTGAGAGCCGGGCTGCCAAGGGGGGTGTTGTGTGCCAGCTCGGGGGTGCTGTTGGAGCTCTGTCTACAAAGATGGATGTTCAGATCTCAGCTGTAGCACCTTTAACCAGCTCTGGCTGGTGTGCCAGCTGTGGACCTTTCTAAAAAAATCAGAGTTGGCTGCAGTTATATTTGCTCTCTAGTTATATCAGGATTGGATTTCTCCATTATGTTCCATGGCGGCCTGGTTTTAAAAGTCGTTCAGAAACGTCAGTTGGTTCAAAATGAAGCAGCAAGTCTATTGGGCGGGTGGGGGGATCGAGTATATGGTTCATATTTTGAAATAGCTTCAGTGATTACCAGTTTGTTTCCGGGTTCCGTGAATTTATAAGACCCTAAATGCTCTGGAGTCAGGAAATTTAAAGGGTTCCCGTATTAACCTGTCCAACAATTAAAAGTTTCACCAGATCACTTCTTGTGACCTAGGATGTATGACGTCACTCGTATTATCCTCTACTCCAAAGACTCTATTGCTGGGAATTATAGGTGACTAGGAATAAGGCCCTAGATAAATACAAGGGGCTCTAGAAAGAGGCTCTGGGAGAGTGCCAAGGCCTTGGGCACTCAGCGTCAACTTGCTGTGGCGACCTCAGCAGGGTATAATGACACAGAGCCCACCAGTTTCTCCAGGGGAAGATCTCTGCCATCGGAAGAGCACTTGTAGTTCAGTGTGATCTCCATCCCACCCCTGGAGATGGGCAACAATGGTTTCCCATGAGGGAACAGGTGGTTTGGAGGGTGGAGTCTATGGCAATGAACCTGTCTGAGGTCCCACCCCTCCTCCAACCTCACCCTCTCCAGGGTCCACCCCTCAAATCTCCAGGAATTTCCCAACCTGGAGTTGGCAACCCTATCTCCCTCCCAGCCAACCGTCAATGTATCATCATCTGCCCGCTGGCTTCAGCTTTTCATCTCCTCCCTCCTCGAGAGCACTTGTAATTCTGAGTGATCTCCAGCCCCCACCTGGAGATTAGCAACAATGGTTCCCCATGAGGGACTGATTCGCTTGGAGGGTGGAGTCTATGGCAGTGAACCTGTCTGAGGTCCCACCCCTCCTCCAACCTCCCCTTCTCCAGCCTCCACCCCTCAAATTTCCAGGAATTTTCCACCTGGAGTTGGCAACCCTATCTCCTTTTCAGCCAATCATCGACTTCACTCTTCAACTTTCCTTCTCCCCTCTGGAGAGCACTTGTAATGCTGAGTGATCTCCAGCCCTTGCCTGGAGATTGGCAACCATAGTTCCCATGGAGAAGTACTCTTTCCCGGCAATGGGGACCAAAGCAGCTGACGTCATTCTCCTCTCCCCCTTTTCACTTGCACAACAACCCTGCAAGCTAGGTTAGGCTTAAAGTCTGTGACTGGCCCCAAATCACCCATTCATCAAGAACCTGGGTCTAGCAGATCCTGCTCTGAAGCGCTGACTGCTACGCCTAGGATAGCCAACCTCCAGGTGGAGCCTGAAGATTGCCAGGGTGGGCACTGGGCAGAAGAACTTAAAGGGACTCTTCCAGTGCCTCTGCTGGGGTGGGGGGGGAATGGGAGGGACACCTCGCATGTGATCGACAAAGCGGCAAAGCCACAAGGGGCGCGGTTTCTCACTGGGAGTTAAAGGGACCCTTCCGGGCCCCAGGAGAGGTGGGGGAACCCCACAGCAGGGCATCTGCAGTTGCCACCTAGAGGTTGGCAACCCTAGGAAGAAGTAGGAACTACTTCATAGGAACATAGGAAATGGTGAGGTAACAGCTAAGGCATCTCCCCAGGAAGGGGACAGGTACTTTATTCTTTGGTTCTAGAGTTAGAGAGTAGACCTGTTCGAGAGTGAGAGTATATCTGTGAATGAACTGCAGGAAGGTCCTCTGTAATTCAGAAAATGATTTATCAGGCATCTTATTTGCTTAATTTCCATAGGTTCTGCATTGTTTTCTGTATTCACATTTACACATACACACACACACCCCTTTATGACACCTGAATGGTGTGAAAATGCTTGCTTAAGAAAGTTTGCCAAGATTTCGCTTCTTCTGATACACCTGGAGGTGGCAGCAGAGCACAATGATTCCAATCTGAAAAAAGGACAGACATTCAGACTCCCCGCAGGCACTTTCTTGCGGGGCAGACAAAATGCAACCTAAGAGGTGCTGGCCTTGCCATCTTCAGCACATCTACTCAGAATCCTCCCTGGGGAAATTCAGTAGGGCTCACTCCCATGAAAACAGGGCTTCTTTCCATGTACTTGCATGTGAGTGAAGTGCCATCAAGTTGCTTCTGTCTTACGGAGACCCTATGAATGAATGTCTTCCGAAATGTCCCATCGTCAACAGCCTTGCTCAGGTGGTCCTTAAAAGAACCAAGGCCCAGTGACATCGCATGCCATTGTCCCTATCTATGGAGGCGGAGACATGTGGGACTTAGGAAGGGGCTCTCCAGAAATTTAGGGGGGCCTGGGAGCTCTTCGGAACCCCCCCCCCCCCCAGACATTCCCCTGGGCTGGGCTAAACCCAGGAAGAGGTGGGAATTGGCCAGCGCCTAGGTCAGTGATGGCGAACCTTTTAGAGACCAGGTGCCCAAACTGCAACCCAAAACCCACTTATTTATCGCAAAGTGCCAACATGACAATTTAACCTGAATACTGAGGTTTTCGTTTGAGAAAAAACAACTCATACATTAACATCGTTTGTCTTAAAAGAAAAACACAACAGAGCTTTCAATGGTACAAACAACTTTTCATTGAAAGGTAAAAGTTTGCATTTGGCGTGCTTTTGACCAATTAATGTGATTTTTGCTGTCCAATCTTGCGAACTCTGGGCTGGGGTGATGGCCTGCGTGCCCACAGAGAGGGCTCTGAGTGCCACCTCTGGCACGCGTGCCATATGTTTGCCACCACTGGCCTAGGTTATAGTGGTATCTCAGTGGTCTCCTGTAGTGTCCTTTATTTAAATTCATTTTTAGAACAGTCACTTTAAGATCTGCAAATAGACATACCATGTGCATAAGACAAACAAAAGGCCACAAATTTGAAAGTAAGGAGGGCAACACTAAAAAGCCTGTAGGGGAACATTTAAAAGAAAACTCCTGGACATTCATTTACAGGAGTCTTGCTCAGAAATTGAGTGCACAGCAACTGTTTGGTATTCTGGCTCAGCCACGCATTGGCCAAACAAAGGCATCTGTGATGCCATAGTTTACTAAGATTCAGTACAAAGTCACCCAAGACCTTAAATCCTCTGGGGCGATAATAGGTAGTGGGCTGCTTGCAAACTAAGTTGGTCATTTCCACTGATTCCTCCTTCCTATTGCAGACCTCCCCGTTCACTTCACTCCTCATGATCCCCTTCCCCCCAGAAGCAACATTTCAGGGAGCTAAGTGGGAGGAGGGTGGCAGGAGAGTTTCATTCTGACACAGGATCCAGCACATTGTTTCCCCTGGCTGAGTCCATACGTCGTTGGATACTGCACTTTAGCAGTCATTGGCAATTGGGGCTTATCCATACAAGAAGATCCAGGTGCAAATCACTGCTGTGGCAAAACAACAGGGCCATAGCCACCACTGTGTGGATACAGCCCACATTCTACTGTATGCATGCAAGCGCTGTCAAGTGGCAACCCCAACAAGCGGCATTCAAAGCAAGTGAGAAGCAGAGGCAGTTTGCCCTTGCCTTCCTCTTTAGCATCCTCCTCAGTGGTCTCCCCTCCAAGTCCAGACCCGGCTTAGCTTCTAAGACCGAACGAGACTGGGCTACATTTTGCCACCTTCTCGCCCCTCCATATTTTAAAGGTCCCCCCCCCCTCCCCCAGGCCCGGGAAGGCGCCCTTTAACCGTGAACGGCGAGATGCGCCCCTCGCCGGGGCTGGGCAAAAAGGTGCAAAACCTTTCCCGGCCTCCCCCAGCCCCGGGACGGCGCCCCTGAACCCCTAAAGGCAAAATGCGCCTCCCGCTCCCCCAGGCCCGGAAAGGCGCCGGTTCACCGGGAACCGCGAAATGCGCCCCTGGCGGCCGCTCGGAGCTCAGGCCCGAAAGGTTGCCTGCCCTCCCCCAGCCCCGGGACGGCGCCCTTGAACTCCCCGTCGCCGTCGGTGCTGCGAGAGGGGGAAGAGGCGCCCCTTAGGAGGCCGGCGGCGGCGGGAGGTGCAGCCCCACCATGCCTTTGGCGCCTTCCTGCCGTCTTGCCCTCCGCTCCGGCTCCGTTTCCGCGCTGCCTCTCCGGCCGCTCCCCCGGTCTGCTGCAGGGACTCCCGACGGGGAGCGAGGCAGGCCGGAAGCGAAGCCAGCGAGGGACGGAGGGGACTGCCCGTCGCTCACGCAGCCCGGCTGGAGTACCCCGGAGCCCAGCGGGGCGCATGGAGACCTCACCGAGCTCCCTGCTGGGGGAGCCGGACACCAAAGGCCCGCCCCTCTGATCTGCCGGGGGGTGGGGGCGGCGGAGGGGGTTCGGTTGGACTGTTTTCAGCTGGCGACTCGCCTGAAGCCCGTTTGAGAGCCGGGCTGCCAAGAGGGGTGTTGTGTGCCAGCTCGGGGATGCTGTTGGAGCTCTGTCTACAAAGATGGATGTTCAGATCTCAGCTGTAGCATCTTTAACCAGCTCTGGCTTGTGTGCCAGCTGTGGACCTTTCTAAAAAAATCAGAGTTGGCTGCAGTTATATTTGCTCTCTAGTTATATCAGGATTGGATTTCTCCATTATGTTCCATGGCGGCTTGGTTTTAAAAGTCGTTCAGAAACGTCAGTTGGTTCAAAATGAAGCAGCAACTCTATTGGGCGGGTGGGGGGATCGAGTATATGGTTCATATTTTGAAATAGCTTCAGTGATTACCAGTTTGTTTCCGGGTTCCGTGAATTTATAAGACCCTAAATGCTCTGGAGTCAGGAAATTTAAAGGGTTCCCGTATTAACCTGTCCAACAATTAAAAGTTTCACCAGATCACTTCTTGTGACCTAGGATGTATGACGTCACTCGTATTATCCTTTACTCCAAAGACTCTATTGCTGGGAAATATAGGTGACTAGGAATAAGGCCCTAGATAAATACAAGGGGCTCTAGAAAGAGGCTCTGGGAGAGTGCCAAGGCCTTGGGCACTCAGCGTCAACTTGCTGTGGCGACCTCAGCAGGGTATAATGACACAGAGCCCACCAGTTTCTCCAGGGGAAGATCTCTGCCATCGGAAGAGCACTTGTAGTTCAGTGTGATCTCCATCCCACCCCTGGAGATGGGCAACAATGGTTTCCCATGAGGGAACAGGTGGTTTGGAGGGTGGAGTCTATGGCAATGAGCCTGTCTGAGGTCCCACCCCTCCTCCAACCTCACCCTCTCCAGGGTCCACCCCTCAAATCTCCAGGAATTTCCCAACCTGGAGTTGGCAACCCTATCTCCCTCCCAGCCAACCATCAATGTATCATCATCTGCCCGCGGGCTTCAGCTTTTCATCTCCTCCCTCCTCGAGAGCACTTGTAATTCTGAGTGATCTCTAGCCCCCACCTGGAGATTAGCAACAATGGTTCCCCATGAGGGACTGATTCGTTTGGAGGGTGGAGTCTATGGCAATGAACCTGTCTGAGGTCCCACCCCTCCTCCAACCTCCCCTTCTCCAGCCTCCACCCCTCAAATTTCCAGGAATTTTCCACCTGGAGTTGGCAACCCTATCTCCTTCCCAGCCAATCATCGACTTCACTCTTCAACTTTCCTTCTCCCCTCTGGAGAGCACTTGTAATGCTGAGTGATCTCCAGCCCTTGCCTGGAGATTGGCAACCATAGTTCCCATGGAGAAGTACTCTTTCCCGGCAATGGGGACCAAAGCAGCTGACGTCATTCTCCTCTCCCCCTTTTCACTTGCACAACAACCCTGCAAGCTAGGTTAGGCTTAAAGTCTGTGACTGGCCCCAAATCACCCATTCATCAAGAACCTGGGTCTAGCAGATCCTGCTCTGAAGCGCTGACTGCTACGCCTAGGATAGCCAACCTCCAGGTGGAGCCTGAAGATTGCCAGGGTGGGCACTGGGCAGAAGAACTTAAAGGGACTCTTCCAGTGCCTCTGCTGGGGTGGGGGTGGGGAATGGGAGGGACACCTCGCATGTGATCGACAAAGCGGCAAAGCCACAAGGGGCGCGGTTTCTCACTGGGAGTTAAAGGGACCCTTCCGGGCCCCAGGAGAGGTGGGGGAACCCCACAGCAGGGCATCTGCAGTTGCCACCTAGAGGTTGGCAACCCTAGGAAGAAGAAGGAACTACTTCATAGGAACATAGGAAATGGTGAGGTAACAGCTAAGGCATCTCCCCAGGAAGGGGACAGGTACTTTATTCTTTGGTTCTAGAGTTAGAGAGTAGACCTGTTCGAGAGTGAGAGTATATCTGTGAATGAACTGCAGGAAGGTCCTCTGTAATTCAGAAAATGATTTATCAGGCATCTTATTTGCTTAATTTCCATAGGTTCTGCATTGTTTTCTGTATTTACATTTACACATACACACACACACCCCTTTATGACACCTGAATGGTGTGAAAATGCTTGCTTAAGAAAGTTTGCCAAGATTTCGCTTCTTCTGATACACCTGGAGGTGGCAGCAGAGCACAATGATTCCAATCTGAAAAAAGGACAGACATTCAGACTCCCCGCAGGCACTTTCTTGCGGGGCAGACAAAATGCAACCTAAGAGGTGCTGGCCTTGCCATCTTCAGCACATCTACTCAGAATCCTCCCTGGGGAAATTCAGTAGGGCTCACTCCCATGAAAACAGGGCTTCTTTCCATGTACTTGCATGTGAGTGAAGTGCCATCAAGTTGCTTCTGTCTTACGGAGACCCTATGAATGAATGTCTTCCGAAATGTCCCATCGTCAACAGCCTTGCTCAGGTGGTCCTTAAAAGAACCAAGGCCCAGTGACATCGCATGCCATTGTCCCTATCTATGGAGGCGGAGACATGTGGGACTTAGGAAGGGGCTCTCCAGAAATGTAGGGGGGCCTGGGAGCTCTTCGGAACCCCCCCCCCCCCCAGACATTCCCCTGGGCTGGGCTAAACCCAGGAAGAGGTGGGAATTGGCCAGCGCCTAGGTCAGTGATGGCGAACCTTTTAGAGACCAGGTGCCCAAACTGCAACCCAAAACCCACTTATTTATCGCAAAGTGCCAACATGACAATTTAACCTGAATACTGAGGTTTTCGTTTGAGAAAAAACAACTCATACATTAACATCGTTTGTCTTAAAAGAAAAACACAACAGAGCTTTCAATGGTACAAACAACTTTTCATTGAAAGGTAAAAGTTTGCATTTGGCGTGCTTTTGACCAATTAATGTGATTTTTGCTGTCCAATCATGCGAACTCTGTGCTGGGGTGATGGCCTGCGTGCCCACAGAGAGGGCTCTGAGTGCCACCTCTGGCACGCGTGCCATATGTTTGCCACCACTGGCCTAGGTTATAGTGGTATCTCAGTGGTCTCCTGTAGTGTCCTTTATTTAAATTCATTTTTAGAACAGTCACTTTAAGATCTGCAAATAGACATACCATGTGCATAAGACAAACAAAAGGCCACAAATTTGAAAGTAAGGAGGGCAACACTAAAAAGCCTGTAGGGGAACATTTAAAAGAAAACTCCTGGACATTCATTTACAGGAGTCTTGCTCAGAAATTGAGTGCACAGCAACTGTTTGGTATTCTGGCTCAGCCACGCATTGGCCAAACAAAGGCATCTGTGATGCCATAGTTTACTAAGATTCAGTACAAAGTCACCCAAGACCTTAAATCCTCTGGGGCGATAATAGGTAGTGGGCTGCTTGCAAACTAAGTTGGTCATTTCCACTGATTCCTCCTTCCTATTGCAGACCTCCCCGTTCACTTCACTCCTCATGATCCCCTTCCCCCCAGAAGCAACATTTCAGGGAGCTAAGTGGGAGGAGGGTGGCAGGAGAGTTTCATTCTGACACAGGATCCAGCACATTGTTTCCCCTGGCTGAGTCCATACGTCGTTGGATACTGCACTTTAGCAGTCATTGGCAATTGGGGCTTATCCATACAAGAAGATCCAGGTGCAAATCACTGCTGTGGCAAAACAACAGGGCCATAGCCACCACTGTGTGGATACAGCCCACATTCTACTGTATGCATGCAAGCGCTGTCAAGTGGCAACCCCAACAAGCGGCATTCAAAGCAAGTGAGAAGCAGAGGCAGTTTGCCCTTGCCTTCCTCTTTAGCATCCTCCTCAGTGGTCTCCCCTCCAAGTCCAGACCCGGCTTAGCTTCTAAGACCGAACGAGACTGGGCTACATCTTGCCACCTTCTCTCCCCTCCATATTTTAAAGGTCCCCCCCCTCCCCCAGGCCCGGGAAGGCGCCCTTTAACCGTGAACGGCGAGATGCGCCCCTCGCCGGGGCTGGGCAAAAAGGTGCAAAACCTTTCCCGGCCTCCCCCAGCCCCGGGACGGCGCCCCTGAACCCCTAAAGGCAAAATGCGCCCCTCGCGTCTGCTCTCCGAACGGCTTTTGCCGGCTTTTGCCGTTCGGAGAGCAGACGCGAGGGGTTCCTCCCGCTCCCCCAGGCCCGGAAAGGCGCCCGTTCACCGGGAACCGCGAAATGCGCCCCTGGCGGCCGCTCGGAGCTCAGGCCCGAAAGGTTGCCTGCCCTCCCCCAGCCCCGGGACGGCGCCCTTGAACTCCCCGTCGCCGTCGGTGCTGCGAGAGGGGGAAGAGGCGCCCCTTAGGAGGCCGGCGGCGGCGGGAGGTGCAGCCCCACCATGCCTTTGGCGCCTTCCTGCCGTCTTGCCCTCCGCTCCGGCTCCGTTTCCGCGCTGCCTCTCCGGCCGCTCCCCCGGTCTGCTGCAGGGACTCCCGACGGGGAGCGAGGCAGGCCGGAAGCGAAGCCAGCGAGGGACGGAGGGGACTGCCCGTCGCTCACGCAGCCCGGCTGGAGTACCCCGGAGCCCAGCGGGGCGCATGGAGACTTCACCGAGCTCCCTGCTGGGGGAGCCGGACACCAAAGGCCCGCCCCTCTGATCTGCCGGGGGGTGGGGGGGTGGGGGCGGCGGAGGGGGTTCGGTTGGACTGTTTTCAGCTGGCGACTCGCCTGAAGCCCGTTTGAGAGCCGGGCTGCCAAGGGGGGGTGTTGTGTGCCAGCTCGGGGGTGCTGTTGGAGCTCTGTCTACAAAGATGGATGTTCAGATCTCAGCTGTAGCACCTTTAACCAGCTCTGGCTGGTGTGCCAGCTGTGGACCTTTCTAAAAAAATCAGAGTTGGCTGCAGTTATATTTGCTCTCTAGTTATATCAGGATTGGATTTCTCCATTATGTTCCATGGCGGCCTGGTTTTAAAAGTCGTTCAGAAACGTCAGTTGGTTCAAAATGAAGCAGCAACTCTATTGGGCGGGTGGGGGGATCGAGTATATGGTTCATATTTTGAAATAGCTTCAGTGATTACCAGTTTGTTTCCGGGTTCCGTGAATTTATAAGACCCTAAATGCTCTGGAGTCAGGAAATTTAAAGGGTTCCCGTATTAACCTGTCCAACAATTAAAAGTTTCACCAGATCACTTCTTGTGACCTAGGATGTATGACGTCACTCGTATTATCCTTTACTCCAAAGACTCTATTGCTGGGAATTATAGGTGACTAGGAATAAGGCCCTAGATAAATACAAGGGGCTCTAGAAAGAGGCTCTGGGAGAGTGCCAAGGCCTTGGGCACTCAGCGTCAACTTGCTGTGGCGACCTCAGCAGGGTATAATGACACAGAGCCCACCAGTTTCTCCAGGGGAAGATCTCTGCCATCGGAAGAGCACTTGTAGTTCAGTGTGATCTCCATCCCACCCCTGGAGATGGGCAACAATGGTTTCCCATGAGGGAACAGGTGGTTTGGAGGGTGGAGTCTATGGCAATGAACCTGTCTGAGGTCCCACCCCTCCTCCAACCTCACCCTCTCCAGGGTCCACCCCTCAAATCTCCAGGAATTTCCCAACCTGGAGTTGGCAACCCTATCTCCCTCCCAGCCAACCGTCAATGTATCATCATCTGCCCGCTGGCTTCAGCTTTTCATCTCCTCCCTCCTCGAGAGCACTTGTAATTCTGAGTGATCTCCAGCCCCCACCTGGAGATTAGCAACAATGGTTCCCCATGAGGGACTGATTCGCTTGGAGGGTGGAGTCTATGGCAATGAACCTGTCTGAGGTCCCACCCCTCCTCCAACCTCCCCTTCTCCAGCCTCCACCCCTCAAATTTCCAGGAATTTTCCACCTGGAGTTGGCAACCCTATCTCCTTCCCAGCCAATCATCGACTCCACTCTTCAACTTTCCTTCTCCCCTCTGGAGAGCACTTGTAATTCTGAGTGATCTCCAGCCCTTGCCTGGAGATTGGCAACCATAGTTCCCATGGAGAAGTACTCTTTCCCGGCAATGGGGACCAAAGCAGCTGACGTCATTCTCCTCTCCCCCTTTTCACTTGCACAACAACCCTGCAAGCTAGGTTAGGCTTAAAGTCTGTGACTGGCCCCAAATCACCCATTCATCAAGAACCTGGGTCTAGCAGATCCTGCTCTGAAGTGCTGACTGCTACGCCTAGGATAGCCCACCTCCAGGTGGAGCCTGAAGATTGCCAGGGTGGGCACTGGGCAGAAGAACTTAAAGGGACTCTTCCAGTGCCTCTGCTGGGGTGGGGGGGGAATGGGAGGGACACCTCGCATGTGATCGACAAAGCGGCAAAGCCACAAGGGGCGCGGTTTCTCACTGGGAGTTAAAGGGACCCTTCCGGGCCCCAGGAGAGGTGGGGGAACCCCACAGCAGGGCATCTGCAGTTGCCACCTAGAGGTTGGCAACCCTAGGAAGAAGTAGGAACTACTTCATAGGAACATAGGAAATGGTGAGGTAACAGCTAAGGCATCTCCCCAGGAAGGGGACAGGTACTTTATTCTTTGGTTCTAGAGTTAGAGAGTAGACCTGTTCGAGAGTGAGAGTATATCTGTGAATGAACTGCAGGAAGGTCCTCTGTAATTCAGAAAATGATTTATCAGGCATCTTATTTGCTTAATTTCCATAGGTTCTGCATTGTTTTCTGTATTTACATTTACACATACACACACACACCCCTTTATGACACCTGAATGGTGTGAAAATGCTTGCTTAAGAAAGTTTGCCAAGATTTCGCTTCTTCTGATACACCTGGAGGTGGCAGCAGAGCACAATGATTCCAATCTGAAAAAAGGACAGACATTCAGACTCCCCGCAGGCACTTTCTTGCGGGGCAGACAAAATGCAACCTAAGAGGTGCTGGCCTTGCCATCTTCAGCACATCTACTCAGAATCCTCCCTGGGGAAATTCAGTAGGGCTCACTCCCATGAAAACAGGGCTTCTTTCCATGTACTTGCATGTGAGTGAAGTGCCATCAAGTTGCTTCTGTCTTACGGAGACCCTATGAATGAATGTCTTCCGAAATGTCCCATCGTCAACAGCCTTGCTCAGGTGGTCCTTAAAAGAACCAAGGCCCAGTGACATCGCATGCCATTGTCCCTATCTATGGAGGCGGAGACATGTGGGACTTAGGAAGGGGCTCTCCAGAAATTTAGGGGGCCCTGGGAGCTCTTCGGAACCCCCCCCCCCCCAGACATTCCCCTGGGCTGGGCTAAACCCAGGAAGAGGTGGGAATTGGCCAGCGCCTAGGTCAGTGATGGCGAACCTTTTAGAGACCAGGTGCCCAAACTGCAACCCAAAACCCACTTATTTATCGCAAAGTGCCAACATGACAATTTAACCTGAATACTGAGGTTTTCGTTTGAGAAAAAACAACTCATACATTAACATCGTTTGTCTTAAAAGAAAAACACAACAGAGCTTTCAATGGTACAAACAACTTTTCATTGAAAGGTAAAAGTTTGCATTTGGCGTGCTTTTGACCAATTAATGTGATTTTTGCTGTCCAATCTTGCGAACTCTGTGCTGGGGTGATGTCCTGCGTGCCCACAGAGAGGGCTCTGAGTGCCACCTCTGGCACGCGTGCCATATGTTTGCCACCACTGGCCTAGGTTATAGTGGTATCTCAGTGGTCTCCTGTAGTGTCCTTTATTTAAATTCATTTTTAGAACAGTCACTTTAAGATCTGCAAATAGACATACCATGTGCATAAGACAAACAAAAGGCCACAAATTTGAAAGTAAGGAGGGCAACACTAAAAAGCCTGTAGGGGAACATTTAAAAGAAAACTCCTGGACATTCATTTACAGGAGTCTTGCTCAGAAATTGAGTGCACAGCAACTGTTTGGTATTCTGGCTCAGCCACGCATTGGCCAAACAAAGGCATCTGTGATGCCATAGTTTACTAAGATTCAGTACAAAGTCACCCAAGACCTTAAATCCTCTGGGGCGATAATAGGTAGTGGGCTGCTTGCAAACTAAGTTGGTCATTTCCACTGATTCCTCCTTCCTATTGCAGACCTCCCCGTTCACTTCACTCCTCATGATCCCCTTCCCCCCAGAAGCAACATTTCAGGGAGCTAAGTGGGAGGAGGGTGGCAGGAGAGTTTCATTCTGACACAGGATCCAGCACATTGTTTCCCCTGGCTGAGTCTATACGTCGTTGGATACTGCACTTTAGCAGTCATTGGCAATTGGGGCTTATCCATACAAGAAGATCCAGGTGCAAATCACTGCTGTGGCAAAACAACAGGGCCATAGCCACCACTGTGTGGATACAGCCCACATTCTACTGTATGCATGCAAGCGCTGTCAAGTGGCAACCCCAACAAGCGGCATTCAAAGCAAGTGAGAAGCAGAGGCAGTTTGCCCTTGCCTTCCTCTTTAGCATCCTCCTCAGTGGTCTCCCCTCCAAGTCCAGACCCGGCTTAGCTTCTAAGACCGAACGAGACTGGGCTACATCTTGCCACCTTCTCTCCCCTCCATATTTTAAAGGTTCCCCCCCCCCTCCCCCAGGCCCGGGAAGGCGCCCTTTAACCGTGAACGGCGAGATGCGCCCCTCGCCGGGGCTGGGCAAAAAGGTGCAAAACCTTTCCCGTCCTCCCCCAGCCCCGGGACGGCGCCCCTGAACCCCTAAAGGCAAAATGCGCCCCTCGCGTCTGCTCTCCGAACGGCAAAAGCAGACGCAGACGCGAGGGGTTCCTCCCGCTCCCCCAGGCCCGGAAAGGCGCCCGTTCACCGGGAACCGCGAAATGCGCCCCTGGCGGCCGCTCGGAGCTCAGGCCCGAAAGGTTGCCTGCCCTCCCCCAGCCCCGAGACGGCGCCCTTGAACTCCCCGTCGCCGTCGGTGCTGCGAGAGGGGGAAGAGGCGCCCCTTAGGAGGCCGGCGGCGGCGGGAGGTGCAGCCCCACCATGCCTTTGGCGCCTTCCTGCCGTCTTCCCCTCCGCTCCGGCTCCGTTTCCGCGCTGCCTCTCCGGCCGCTCCCCCGGTCTGCTGCAGGGACTCCCGACGGGGAGCGAGGCAGGCCGGAAGCGAAGCCAGCGAGGGACGGAGGGGACTGCCCGTCGCTCACGCAGCCCGGCTGGAGTACCCCGGAGCCCAGCGGGGCGCATGGAGACCTCACCGAGCTCCCTGCTGGGGGAGCCGGACACCAAAGGCCCGCCCCTCTGATCTGCCGGGGGCTGGGGGGGTGGGGGCGGCGGAGGGGGTTCGGTTGGACTGTTTTCAGCTGGCGACTCGCCTGAAGCCCGTTTGAGAGCCGGGCTGCCAAGGGGGGGTGTTGTGTGCCAGCTCGGGGGTGCTGTTGGAGCTCTGTCTACAAAGATGGATGTTCAGATCTCAGCTGTAGCACCTT
Source organism: Lepidodactylus listeri (assembly GCA_029233225.1). Taxonomy (NCBI): domain Eukaryota; kingdom Metazoa; phylum Chordata; class Lepidosauria; order Squamata; family Gekkonidae; genus Lepidodactylus; species Lepidodactylus listeri. The sequence goes on along the minus strand of JARCFY010000001.1, from coordinate 50,052,766 downwards.
TAACCAGCTCTGGCTGGTGTGCCAGCTGTGGACCTTTCTAAAAAAATCAGAGTTGGCTGCAGTTATATTTGCTCTCTAGTTATATCAGGATTGGATTTCTCCATTATGTTCCATGGCGGCCTGGTTTTAAAAGTCGTTCAGAAACGTCAGTTGGTTCAAAATGAAGCAGCAACTCTATTGGGCGGGTGGGGGGATCGAGTATATGGTTCATATTTTGAAATAGCTTCAGTGATTACCAGTTTGTTTCCGGGTTCCGTGAATTTATAAGACCCTAAATGCTCTGGAGTCAGGAAATTTAAAGGGTTCCCGTATTAACCTGTCCAACAATTAAAAGTTTCACCAGATCACTTCTTGTGACCTAGGATGTATGACGTCACTCGTATTATCCTTTACTCCAAAGACTCTATTGCTGGGAATTATAGGTGACTAGGAATAAGGCCCTAGATAAATACAAGGGGCTCTAGAAAGAGGCTCTGGGAGAGTGCCAAGGCCTTGGGCACTCAGCGTCAACTTGCTGTGGCGACCTCAGCAGGGTATAATGACACAGAGCCCACCAGTTTCTCCAGGGGAAGATCTCTGCCATCGGAAGAGCACTTGTAGTTCAGTGTGATCTCCATCCCACCCCTGGAGATGGGCAACAATGGTTTCCCATGAGGGAACAGGTGGTTTGGAGGGTGGAGTCTATGGCAATGAACCTGTCTGAGGTCCCACCCCTCCTCCAACCTCACCCTCTCCAGGGTCCACCCCTCAAATCTCCAGGAATTTCCCAACCTGGAGTTGGCAACCCTATCTCCCTCCCAGCCAACCGTCAATGTATCATCATCTGCCCGCTGGCTTCAGCTTTTCATCTCCTCCCTCCTCGAGAGCACTTGTAATTCTGAGTGATCTCCAGCCCCCACCTGGAGATTAGCAACAATGGTTCCCCATGAGGGACTGATTCGCTTGGAGGGTGGAGTCTATGGCAATGAACCTGTCTGAGGTCCCACCCCTCCTCCAACCTCCCCTTCTCCAGCCTCCACCCCTCAAATTTCCAGGAATTTTCCACCTGGAGTTGGCAACCCTATCTCCTTCCCAGCCAATCATCGACTTCACTCTTCAACTTTCCTTCTCCCCTCTGGAGAGCACTTGTAATTCTGAGTGATCGCCAGCCCTTGCCTGGAGATTGGCAACCATAGTTCCCATGGAGAAGTACTCTTTCCCGGCAATGGGGACCAAAGCAGCTGACGTCATTCTCCTCTCCCCCTTTTCACTTGCACAACAACCCTGCAAGCTAGGTTAGGCTTAAAGTCTGTGACTGGCCCCAAATCACCCATTCATCAAGAACCTGGGTCTAGCAGATCCTGCTCTGAAGCGCTGACTGCTACGCCTAGGATAGCCAACCTCCAGGTGGAGCCTGAAGATCGCCAGGGTGGGCACTGGGCAGAAGAACTTAAAGGGACTCTTCCAGTGCCTCTGCTGGGGTGGGGGGGGGGAATGGGAGGGACACCTCGCATGTGATCGACAAAGCGGCAAAGCCACAAGGGGCGCGGTTTCTCACTGGGAGTTAAAGGGACCCTTCCGGGCCCCAGGAGAGGTGGGGGAACCCCACAGCAGGGCATCTGCAGTTGCCACCTAGAGGTTGGCAACCCTAGGAAGAAGTAGGAACTACTTCATAGGAACATAGGAAATGGTGAGGTAACAGCTAAGGCATCTCCCCAGGAAGGGGACAGGTACTTTATTCTTTGGTTCTAGAGTTAGAGAGTAGACCTGTTCGAGAGTGAGAGTATATCTGTGAATGAACTGCAGGAAGGTCCTCTGTAATTCAGAAAATGATTTATCAGGCATCTTATTTGCTTAATTTCCATAGGTTCTGCATTGTTTTCTGTATTCACATTTACACATACACACAAACACCCCTTTATGACACCTGAATGGTGTGAAAATGCTTGCTTAAGAAAGTTTGCCAAGATTTCGCTTCTTCTGATACACCTGGAGGTGGCAGCAGAGCACAATGATTCCAATCTGAAAAAAGGACAGACATTCAGACTCCCCGCAGGCACTTTCTTGCGGGGCAGACAAAATGCAACCTAAGAGGTGCTGGCCTTGCCATCTTCAGCACATCTACTCAGAATCCTCCTTGGGGAAATTCAGTAGGGCTCACTCCCATGAAAACAGGGCTTCTTTCCATGTACTTGCATGTGAGTGAAGTGCCATCAAGTTGCTTCTGTCTTACGGAGACCCTGTGAATGAATGTCTTCCGAAATGTCCCATCGTCAACAGCCTTGCTCAGGTGGTCCTTAAAAGAACCAAGGCCCAGTGACATCGCATGCCATTGTCGCTATCTATGGAGGCGGAGACATGTGGGACTTAGGAAGGGGCTCTCCAGAAATGTAGGGGGGCCTGGGAGCTCTTCGGAACCCCCCCCCCCCAGACATTCCCCTGGGCTGGGCTAAACCCAGGAAGAGGTGGGAATTGGCCAGCGCCTAGGTCAGTGATGGCGAACCTTTTAGAGACCAGGTGCCCAAACTGCAACCCAAAACCCACTTATTTATCGCAAAGTTCCAACATGACAATTTAACCTGAATACTGAGGTTTTCGTTTGAGAAAAAACAACTCATACATTAACATCGTTTGTCTTAAAAGAAAAACACAACAGAGCTTTCAATGGTACAAACAACTTTTCATTGAAAGGTAAAAGTTTGCATTTGGCGTGCTTTTGACCAATTAATGTGATTTTTGCTGTCCAATCTTGCGAACTCTGTGCTGGGGTGATGGCCTGCGTGCCCACAGAGAGGGCTCTGAGTGCCACCTCTGGCACGCGTGCCATATGTTTGTCACCACTGGCCTAGGTTATAGTGGTATCTCAGTGGTCTCCTGTAGTGTCCTTTATTTAAATTCATTTTTAGAACAGTCACTTTAAGATCTGCAAATAGACATACCATGTGCATAAGACAACAAAAGGCCACAAATTTGAAAGTAAGGAGGGCAACACTAAAAAGCCTGTAGGGGAACATTTAAAAGAAAACTCCTGGACATTCATTTACAGGAGTCTTGCTCAGAAATTGAGTGCACAGCAACTGTTTGGTATTCTGGCTCAGCCACGCATTGGCCAAACAAAGGCATCTGTGATGCCATAGTTTACTAAGATTCTGTACAAAGTCACCCAAGACCTTAAATCCTCTGGGGCGATAATAGGTAGTGGGCTGCTTGCAAACTAAGTTGGTCATTTCCACTGATTCCTCCTTCCTATTGCAGACCTCCCCGTTCACTTCACTCCTCATGATCCCCTTCCCCCCAGAAGCAACATTTCAGGGAGCTAAGTGGGAGGAGGGTGGCAGGAGAGTTTCATTCTGACACAGGATCCAGCACATTGTTTCCCCTGGCTGAGTCCATACGTCGTTGGATACTGCACTTTAGCAGTCATTGGCAACAGGGGCTTATCCATACAAGAAGATCCAGGTGCAAATCACTGCTGTGGCAAAACAACAGGGCCATAGCCACCACTGTGTGGATACAGCCCACATTCTACTGTATGCATGCAAGCGCTGTCAAGTGGCAACCCCAACAAGCGGCATTCAAAGCAAGTGAGAAGCAGAGGCAGTTTGCCCTTGCCTTCCTCTTTAGCATCCTCCTCAGTGGTCTCCCCTCCAAGTCCAGACCCGGCTTAGCTTCTAAGACCGAACGAGACTGGGCTACATCTTGCCACCTTCTCTCCCCTCCATATTTTAAAGGTTCCCCCCCCCCTCCCCCAGCCCCGGGACGGCGCCCCTGAACCCCTAAAGGCAAAATGCGCCCCTCGCGTCTGCTCTCCGAACGGCTTTTGCCGGCTTTTGCCGTTCGGAGAGCAGACGCGAGGGGTTCCTCCCGCTCCCCCAGGCCCGGAAAGGCGCCCGTTCACCGGGAACCGCGAAATGCGCCCCTGGCGGCCGCTCGGAGCTCAGGCCCGAAAGGTTGCCTGCCCTCCCCCAGCCCCGGGACGGCGCCCTTGAACTCCCCGTCGCCGTCGGTGCTGCGAGAGGGGGAAGAGGCGCCCCTTAGGAGGCCGGCGGCGGCGGGAGGTGCAGCCCCACCATGCCTTTGGCGCCTTCCTGCCGTCTTCCCCTCCGCTCCGGCTCCGTTTCCGCGCTGCCTCTCCGGCCGCTCCCCCGGTCTGCTGCAGGGACTCCCGACGGGGAGCGAGGCAGGCCGGAAGCGAAGCCAGCGAGGGACGGAGGGGACTGCCCGTCGCTCACGCAGCCCGGCTGGAGTACCCCGGAGCCCAGCGGGGCGCATGGAGACCTCACCGAGCTCCCTGCTGGGGGAGCCGGACACCAAAGGCCCGCCCCTCTGATCTGCCGGGGGGTGGGGGGGTGGGGGCGGCGGAGGGGGTTCGGTTGGACTGTTTTCAGCTGGCGACTCGCCTGAAGCCCGTTTGAGAGCCGGGCTGCCAAGGGGGGTGTTGTGTGCCAGCTCGGGGGTGCTGTTGGAGCTCTGTCTACAAAGATGGATGTTCAGATCTCAGCTGTAGCACCTTTAACCAGCTCTGGCTGGTGTGCCAGCTGTGGACCTTTCTAAAAAAATCAGAGTTGGCTGCAGTTATATTTGCTCTCTAGTTATATCAGGATTGGATTTCTCCATTATGTTCCATGGCGGCCTGGTTTTAAAAGTCGTTCAGAAACGTCAGTTGGTTCAAAATGAAGCAGCAACTCTATTGGGCGGGTGGGGGGATCGAGTATATGGTTCATATTTTGAAATAGCTTCAGTGATTACCAGTTTGTTTCCGGGTTCCGTGAATTTATAAGACCCTAAATGCTCTGGAGTCAGGAAATTTAAAGGGTTCCCGTATTAACCTGTCCAACAATTAAAAGTTTCACCAGATCACTTCTTGTGACCTAGGATGTATGACGTCACTCGTATTATCCTTTACTCCAAAGACTCTATTGCTGGGAATTATAGGTGACTAGGAATAAGGCCCTAGATAAATACAAGGGGCTCTAGAAAGAGGCTCTGGGAGAGTGCCAAGGCCTTGGGCACTCAGCGTCAACTTGCTGTGGCGACCTCAGCAGGGTATAATGACATAGAGCCCACCAGTTTCTCCAGGGGAAGATCTCTGCCATCGGAAGAGCACTTGTAGTTCAGTGTGAACTCCATCCCACCCCTGGAGATGGGCAACAATGGTTTCCCATGAGGGAACAGGTGGTTTGGAGGGTGGAGTCTATGGCAATGAACCTGTCTGAGGTCCCACCCCTCCTCCAACCTCACCCTCTCCAGGGTCCACCCCTCAAATCTCCAGGAATTTCCCAACCTGGAGTTGGCAACCCTATCTCCCTCCCAGCCAACCGTCAATGTATCATCATCTGCCCGCTGGCTTCAGCTTTTCATCTCCTCCCTCCTCGAGAGCACTTGTAATTCTGAGTGATCTCCAGCCCCCACCTGGAGATTAGCAACAATGGTTCCCCATGAGGGACTGATTCGCTTGGAGGGTGGAGTCTATGGCAATGAACCTGTCTGAGGTCCCACCCCTCCTCCAACCTCCCCTTCTCCAGCCTCCACCCCTCAAATTTCCAGGAATTTTCCACCTGGAGTTGGCAACCCTATCTCCTTCCCAGCCAATCATCGACTTCACTCTTCAACTTTCCTTCTCCCCTCTGGAGAGCACTTGTAATTCTGAGTGATCTCCAGCCCTTGCCTGGAGATTGGCAACCATAGTTCCCATGGAGAAGTACTCTTTCCCGGCAATGGGGACCAAAGCAGCTGACGTCATTCTCCTCTCCCCCTTTTCACTTGCACAACAACCCTGCAAGCTAGGTTAGGCTTAAAGTCTGTGACTGGCCCCAAATCACCCATTCATCAAGAACCTGGGTCTAGCAGATCCTGCTCTGAAGCGCTGACTGCTACGCCTAGGATAGCCAACCTCCAGGTGGAGCCTGAAGATTGCCAGGGTGGGCACTGGGCAGAAGAACTTAAAGGGACTCTTCCAGTGCCTCTGCTGGGGTGGGGGGGGGGAATGGGAGGGACACCTCACATGTGATCGACAAAGCGGCAAAGCCACAAGGGGCGCGGTTTCTCACTGGGAGTTAAAGGGACCCTTCCGGGCCCCAGGAGAGGTGGGGGAACCCCACAGCAGGGCATCTGCAGTTGCCACCTAGAGGTTGGCAACCCTAGGAAGAAGTAGGAACTACTTCATAGGAACATAGGAAATGGTGAGGTAACAGCTAAGGCATCTCCCCAGGAAGGGGACAGGTACTTTATTCTTTGGTTCTAGAGTTAGAGAGTAGACCTGTTCGAGAGTGAGAGTATATCTGTGAATGAACTGCAGGAAGGTCCTCTGTAATTCAGAAAATGATTTATCAGGCATCTTATTTGCTTAATTTCCATAGGTTCTGCATTGTTTTCTGTATTCACATTTACACATACACACACACCCCCCTTTATGACACCTGAATGGTGTGAAAATGCTTGCTTAAGAAAGTTTGCCAAGATTTCGCTTCTTCTGATACACCTGGAGGTGGCAGCAGAGCACAATGATTCCAATCTGAAAAAAGGACAGACATTCAGACTCCCCGCAGGCACTTTCTTGCGGGGCAGACAAAATGCAACCTAAGAGGTGCTGGCCTTGCCATCTTCAGCACATCTACTCAGAATCCTCCCTGGGGAAATTCAGTAGGGCTCACTCCCATGAAAACAGGGCTTCTTTCCATGTACTTGCATGTGAGTGAAGTGCCATCAAGTTGCTTCTGTCTTACGGAGACCCTATGAATGAATGTCTTCCGAAATGTCCCATCGTCAACAGCCTTGCTCAGGTGGTCCTTAAAAGAACCAAGGCCCAGTGACATCGCATGCCATTGTCCCTATCTATGGAGGCGGAGACATGTGGGACTTAGGAAGGGGCTCTCCAGAAATTTAGGGGGGCCTGGGAGCTCTTCGGAACCCCCCCCCCCCCCCAGACATTCCCCTGGGCTGGGCTAAACCCAGGAAGAGGTGGGAATTGGCCAGCGCCTAGGTCAGTGATGGCGAACCTTTTAGAGACCAGGTGCCCAAACTGCAACCCAAAACCCACTTATTTATCGCAAAGTGCCAACATGACAATTTAACCTGAATACTGAGGTTTTCGTTTGAGAAAAAACAACTCATACATTAACATCGTTTGTCTTAAAAGAAAAACACAACAGAGCTTTCAATGGTACAAACAACTTTTCATTGAAAGGTAAAAGTTTGCATTTGGCGTGCTTTTGACCAATTAATGTGATTTTTGCTGTCCAATCTTGCGAACTCTGTGCTGGGGTGATGTCCTGCGTGCCCACAGAGAGGGCTCTGAGTGCCACCTCTGGCACGTGTGCCATATGTTTGCCACCACTGGCCTAGGTTATAGTGGTATCTCAGTGGTCTCCTGTAGTGTCCTTTATTTAAATTCATTTTTAGAACAGTCACTTTAAGATCTGCAAATAGACATACCATGTGCATAAGACAAACAAAAGGCCACAAATTTGAAAGTAAGGAGGGCAACACTAAAAAGCCTGTAGGGGAACATTTAAAAGAAAACTCCTGGACATTCATTTACAGGAGTCTTGCTCAGAAATTGAGTGCACAGCAACTGTTTGGTATTCTGGCTCAGCCACGCATTGGCCAAACAAAGGCATCTGTGATGCCATAGTTTACTAAGATTCAGTACAAAGTCACCCAAGACCTTAAATCCTCTGGGGCGATAATAGGTAGTGGGCTGCTTGCAAACTAAGTTGGTCATTTCCACTGATTCCTCCTTCCTATTGCAGACCTCCCCGTTCACTTCACTCCTCATGATCCCCTTCCCCCCAGAAGCAACATTTCAGGGAGCTAAGTGGGAGGAGGGTGGCAGGAGAGTTTCATTCTGACACAGGATCCAGCACATTGTTTCCCCTGGCTGAGTCCATACGTCGTTGGATACTGCACTTTAGCAGTCATTGGCAATTGGGGCTTATCCATACAAGAAGATCCAGGTGCAAATCACTGCTGTGGCAAAACAACAGGGCCATAGCCACCACTGTGTGGATACAGCCCACATTCTACTGTATGCATGCAAGCGCTGTCAAGTGGCAACCCCAACAAGCGGCATTCAAAGCAAGTGAGAAGCAGAGGCAGTTTGCCCTTGCCTTCCTCTTTAGCATCCTCCTCAGTGGTCTCCCCTCCAAGTCCAGACCCGGCTTAGCTTCTAAGACCGAACGAGACTGGGCTACATCTTGCCACCTTCTCTCCCCTCCATATTTTAAAGGTCCCCCCCCCTCCCCCAGGCCCGGGAAGGCGCCCTTTAACCGTGAACGGCGAGATGCGCCCCTCGCCGGGGCTGGGCAAAAAGGTGCAAAACCTTTCCCGGCCTCCCCCAGCCCCGGGACGGCGCCCCTGAACCCCTAAAGGCAAAATGCGCCCCTCGCGTCTGCTTTTGCCGTTCGGAGAGCAGACGCGAGGGGTTCCTCCCGCTCCCCCAGGCCCGGAAAGGCGCCCGTTCACCGGGAACCGCGAAATGCGCCCCTGGCGGCCGCTCGGAGCTCAGGCCCGAAAGGTTGCCTGCCCTCCCCCAGCCCCGGGACGGCGCCCTTGAACTCCCCGTCGCCGTCGGTGCTGCGAGAGGGGGAAGAGGCGCCCCTTAGGAGGCCGGCGGCGGCGGGAGGTGCAGCCCCACCATGCCTTTGGCGCCTTCCTGCCGTCTTCCCCTCCGCTCCGGCTCCGTTTCCGCGCTGCCTCTCCGGCCGCTCCCCCGGTCTGCTGCAGGGACTCCCGACGGGGAGCGAGGCAGGCCGGAAGCGAAGCCAGCGAGGGACGGAGGGGACTGCCCGTCGCTCACGCAGCCCGGCTGGAGTACCCCGGAGCCCAGCGGGGCGCATGGAGACCTCACCGAGCTCCCTGCTGGGGGAGCCGGACACCAAAGGCCCGCCCCTCTGATCTGCCGGGGGGTGGGGGGGTGGGGGCGGCGGAGGGGGTTCGGTTGGACTGTTTTCAGCTGGCGACTCGCCTGAAGCCCGTTTGAGAGCCGGGCTGCCAAGGGGGGGTGTTGTGTGCCAGCTCGGGGGTGCTGTTGGAGCTCTGTCTACAAAGATGGATGTTCAGATCTCAGCTGTAGCACCTTTAACCAGCTCTGGCTGGTGTGCCAGCTGTGGACCTTTCTAAAAAAATCAGAGTTGGCTGCAGTTATATTTGCTCTCTAGTTATATCAGGATTGGATTTCTCCATTATGTTCCATGGCGGCCTGGTTTTAAAAGTCGTTCAGAAACGTCAGTTGGTTCAAAATGAAGCAGCAACTCTATTGGGCGGGTGGGGGGATCGAGTATATGGTTCATATTTTGAAATAGCTTCAGTGATTACCAGTTTGTTTCCGGGTTCCGTGAATTTATTAGACCCTAAATGCTCTGGAGTCAGGAAATTTAAAGGGTTCCCGTATTAACCTGTCCAACAATTAAAAGTTTCACCAGATCACTTCTTGTGACCTAGGATGTATGACGTCACTCGTATTATCCTTTACTCCAAAGACTCTATTGCTGGGAATTATAGGTGACTAGGAATAAGGCCCTAGATAAATACAAGGGGCTCTAGAAAGAGGCTCTGGGAGAGTGCCAAGGCCTTGGGCACTCAGCGTCAACTTGCTGTGGCGACCTCAGCAGGGTATAATGACATAGAGCCCACCAGTTTCTCCAGGGGAAGATCTCTGCCATCGGAAGAGCACTTGTAGTTCAGTGTGAACTCCATCCCACCCCTGGAGATGGGCAACAATGGTTTCCCATGAGGGAACAGGTGGTTTGGAGGGTGGAGTCTATGGCAATGAACCTGTCTGAGGTCCCACCCCTCCTCCAACCTCACCCTCTCCAGGGTCCACCCCTCAAATCTCCAGGAATTTCCCAACCTGGAGTTGGCAACCCTATCTCCCTCCCAGCCAACCGTCAATGTATCATCATCTGCCCGCTGGCTTCAGCTTTTCATCTCCTCCCTCCTCGAGAGCACTTGTAATTCTGAGTGATCTCCAGCCCCCACCTGGAGATTAGCAACAATGGTTCCCCATGAGGGACTGATTCGCTTGGAGGGTGGAGTCTATGGCAATGAACCTGTCTGAGGTCCCACCCCTCCTCCAACCTCCCCTTCTCCAGCCTCCACCCCTCAAATTTCCAGGAATTTTCCACCTGGAGTTGGCAACCCTATCTCCTTCCCAGCCAATCATCGACTTCACTCTTCAACTTTCCTTCTCCCCTCTGGAGAGCACTTGTAATTCTGAGTGATCGCCAGCCCTTGCCTGGAGATTGGCAACCATAGTTCCCATGGAGAAGTACTCTTTCCCGGCAATGGGGACCAAAGCAGCTGACGTCATTCTCCTCTCCCCCTTTTCACTTGCACAACAACCCTGCAAGCTAGGTTAGGCTTAAAGTCTGTGACTGGCCCCAAATCACCCATTCATCAAGAACCTGGGTCTAGCAGATCCTGCTCTGAAGCGCTGACTGCTACGCCTAGGATAGCCAACCTCCAGGTGGAGCCTGAAGATTGCCAGGGTGGGCACTGGGCAGAAGAACTTAAAGGGACTCTTCCAGTGCCTCTGCTGGGGTGGGGGGGGAATGGGAGGGACACCTCGCATGTGATCGACAAAGCGGCAAAGCCACAAGGGGCGCGGTTTCTCACTGGGAGTTAAAGGGACCCTTCCGGGCCCCAGGAGAGGTGGGGGAACCCCACAGCAGGGCATCTGCAGTTGCCACCTAGAGGTTGGCAACCCTAGGAAGAAGTAGGAACTACTTCATAGGAACATAGGAAATGGTGAGGTAACAGCTAAGGCATCTCCCCAGGAAGGGGACAGGTACTTTATTCTTTGGTTCTAGAGTTAGAGAGTAGACCTGTTCGAGAGTGAGAGTATATCTGTGAATGAACTGCAGGAAGGTCCTCTGTAATTCAGAAAATGATTTATCAGGCATCTTATTTGCTTAATTTCCATAGGTTCTGCATTGTTTTCTGTATTCACATTTACACATACACACACACACCCCTTTATGACACCTGAATTGTGTGAAAATGCTTGCTTAAGAAAGTTTGCCAAGATTTCGCTTCTTCTGATACACCTGGAGGTGGCAGCAGAGCACAATGATTCCAATCTGAAAAAAGGACAGACATTCAGACTCCCCGCAGGCACTTTCTTGCGGGGCAGACAAAATGCAACCTAAGAGGTGCTGGCCTTGCCATCTTCAGCACATCTACTCAGAATCCTCCCTGGGGAAATTCAGTAGGGCTCACTCCCATGAAAACAGGGCTTCTTTCCATGTACTTGCATGTGAGTGAAGTGCCATCAAGTTGCTTCTGTCTTACGGAGACCCTATGAATGAATGTCTTCCGAAATGTCCCATCGTCAACAGCCTTGCTCAGGTGGTCCTTAAAAGAACCAAGGCCCAGTGACATCGCATGCCATTGTCCCTATCTATGGAGGCGGAGACATGTGGGACTTAGGAAGGGGCTCTCCAGAAATGTAGGGGGGCCTGGGAGCTCTTCGGAACCCCCCCCCCCCCAGACATTCCCCTGGGCTGGGCTAAACCCAGGAAGAGGTGGGAATTGGCCAGCGCCTAGGTCAGTGATGGCGAACCTTTTAGAGACCAGGTGCCCAAACTGCAACCCAAAACCCACTTATTTATCGCAAAGTGCCAACATGACAATTTAACCTGAATACTGAGGTTTTCGTTTGAGAAAAAACAACTCATACATTAACATCGTTTGTCTTAAAAGAAAAACACAACAGAGCTTTCAATGGTACAAACAACTTTTCATTGAAAGGTAAAAGTTTGCATTTGGCGTGCTTTTGACCAATTAATGTGATTTTTGCTGTCTAATCTTGCGAACTCTGTGCTGGGGTGATGGCCTGCGTGCCCACAGAGAGGGCTCTGAGTGCCACCTCTGGCACGCGTGCCATATGTTTGCCACCACTGGCCTAGGTTATAGTGGTATCTCAGTGGTCTCCTGTAGTGTCCTTTATTTAAATTCATGTTTAGAACAGTCACTTTAAGATCTGCAAATAGACATACCATGTGCATAAGACAAACAAAAGGCCACAAATTTGAAAGTAAGGAGGGCAACACTAAAAAGCCTGTAGGGGAACATTTAAAAGAAAACTCCTGGACATTCATTTACAGGAGTCTTGCTCAGAAATTGAGTGCACAGCAACTGTTTGGTATTCTGGCTCAGCCACGCATTGGCCAAACAAAGGCATCTGTGATGCCATAGTTTACTAAGATTCTGTACAAAGTCACCCAAGACCTTAAATCCTCTGGGGCGATAATAGGTAGTGGGCTGCTTGCAAACTAAGTTGGTCATTTCCACTGATTCCTCCTTCCTATTGCAGACCTCCCCGTTCACTTCACTCCTCATGATCCCCTTCCCCCCAGAAGCAACATTTCAGGGAGCTAAGTGGGAGGAGGGTGGCAGGAGAGTTTCATTCTGACACAGGATCCAGCACATTGTTTCCCCTGGCTGAGTCCATACGTCGTTGGATACTGCACTTTAGCAGTCATTGGCAATTGGGGCTTATCCATACAAGAAGATCCAGGTGCAAATCACTGCTGTGGCAAAACAACAGGGCCATAGCCACCACTGTGTGGATACAGCCCACATTCTACTGTATGCATGCAAGCGCTGTCAAGTGGCAACCCCAACAAGCGGCATTCAAAGCAAGTGAGAAGCAGAGGCAGTTTGCCCTTGCCTTCCTCTTTAGCATCCTCCTCAGTGGTCTCCCCTCCAAGTCCAGACCCGGCTTAGCTTCTAAGACCGAACGAGACTGGGCTACATCTTGCCACCTTCTCTCCCCTCCATATTTTAAAGGTTCCCCCCCCCTCCCCCAGGCCCGGGAAGGCGCCCTTTAACCGTGAACGGCGAGATGCGCCCCTCGCCGGGGCTGGGCAAAAAGGTGCAAAACCTTTCCCGGCCTCCCCCAGCCCCGGGACGGCGCCCCTGAACCCCTAAAGGTAAAATGCGCTCCTCGCGTCTGCTCTCCGAACGGCTTTTGCCGTTCGGAGGGGTTCCTCCCGCTCCCCCAGGCCCGGAAAGGCGCCCGTTCACCGGGAACCGCGAAATGCGCCCCTGGCGGCCGCTCGGAGCTCCGGCCCGAAGGGTTGCCTGCCCTCCCCCAGCCCCGAGACGGCGCCCTTGAACTCCCCGTCGCCGTCGGTGCTGCGAGAGGGGGAAGAGGCGCCCCTTAGGAGGCCGGCGGCGGCGGGAGGTGCAGCCCCACCATGCCTTTGGCGCCTTCCTGCCGTCTTCCCCTCCGCTCCGGCTCCGTTTCCGCGCTGCCTCTCCGGCCGCTCCCCCGGTCTGCTGCAGGGACTCCCGACGGGGAGCGAGGCATGCCGGAAGCGAAGCCAGCGAGGGACGGAGGGGACTGCCCGTCGCTCACGCAGCCCGGCTGGAGTACCCCGGAGCCCAGCGGGGCGCATGGAGACCTCACCGAGCTCCCTGCTGGGGGAGCCGGACACCAAAGGCCCGCCCCTCTGATCTGCCGGGGGGTGGGGGCGGCGGAGGGGGTTCGGTTGGACTGTTTTCAGCTGGCGACTCGCCTGAAGCCCGTTTGAGAGCCGGGCTGCCAAGGGGGGGTGTTGTGTGCCAGCTCGGGGGTGCTGTTGGAGCTCTGTCTACAAAGATGGATGTTCAGATCTCAGCTGTAGCACCTTTAACCAGCTCTGGCTGGTGTGCCAGCTGTGGACCTTTCTAAAAAAATCAGAGTTGGCTGCAGTTATATTTGCTCTCTAGTTATATCAGGATTGGATTTCTCCATTATGTTCCATGGCGGCCTGGTTTTAAAAGTCGTTCAGAAACGTCAGTTGGTTCAAAATGAAGCAGCAACTCTATTGGGCGGGTGGGGGGATCGAGTATATGGTTCATATTTTGAAATAGCTTCAGTGATTACCAGTTTGTTTCCGGGTTCCGTGAATTTATAAGACCCTAAATGCTCTGGAGTCAGGAAATTTAAAGGGTTCCCGTATTAACCTGTCCAACAATTAAAAGTTTCACCAGATCACTTCTTGTGACCTAGGATGTATGACGTCACTCGTATTATCCTTTACTCCAAAGACTCTATTGCTGGGAATTATAGGTGACTAGGAATAAGGCCCTAGATAAATACAAGGGGCTCTAGAAAGAGGCTCTGGGAGAGTGCCAAGGCCTTGGGCACTCAGCGTCAACTTGCTGTGGCGACCTCAGCAGGGTATAATGACACAGAGCCCACCAGTTTCTCCAGGGGAAGATCTCTGCCATCGGAAGAGCACTTGTAGTTCAGTGTGATCTCCATCCCACCCCTGGAGATGGGCAACAATGGTTTCCCATGAGGGAACAGGTGGTTTGGAGGGTGGAGTCTATGGCAATGAACCTGTCTGAGGTCCCACCCCTCCTCCAACCTCACCCTCTCCAGGGTCCACCCCTCAAATCTCCAGGAATTTCCCAACCTGGAGTTGGCAACCCTATCTCCCTCCCAGCCAACCGTCAATGTATCATCATCTGCCCGCTGGCTTCAGCTTTTCATCTCCTCCCTCCTCGAGAGCACTTGTAATTCTGAGTGATCTCCAGCCCCCACCTGGAGATTAGCAACAATGGTTCCCCATGAGGGACTGATTCGCTTGGAGGGTGGAGTCTATGGCAATGAACCTGTCTGAGGTCCCACCCCTCCTCCAACCTCCCCTTCTCCAGCCTCCACCCCTCAAATTTCCAGGAATTTTCCACCTGGAGTTGGCAACCCTATCTCCTTCCCAGCCAATCATCGACTTCACTCTTCAACTTTCCTTCTCCCCTCTGGAGAGCACTTGTAATTCTGAGTGATCGCCAGCCCTTGCCTGGAGATTGGCAACCATAGTTCCCATGGAGAAGTACTCTTTCCCGGCAATGGGGACCAAAGCAGCTGACGTCATTCTCCTCTCCCCCTTTTCACTTGCACAACAACCCTGCAAGCTAGGTTAGGCTTAAAGTCTGTGACTGGCCCCAAATCACCCATTCATCAAGAACCTGGGTCTAGCAGATCCTGCTCTGAAGCGCTGACTGCTACGCCTAGGATAGCCAACCTCCAGGTGGAGCCTG
Organism: Lepidodactylus listeri; assembly: GCA_029233225.1. NCBI lineage: Eukaryota > Metazoa > Chordata > Lepidosauria > Squamata > Gekkonidae > Lepidodactylus > Lepidodactylus listeri. The sequence continues at coordinate 50,037,757 of JARCFY010000001.1, read as the reverse complement.
AAGATCGCCAGGGTGGGCACTGGGCAGAAGAACTTAAAGGGACTCTTCCAGTGCCTCTGCTGGGGTGGGGGGGGGAATGGGAGGGACACCTCGCATGTGATCGACAAAGCGGCAAAGCCACAAGGGGCGCGGTTTCTCACTGGGAGTTAAAGGGACCCTTCCGGGCCCCAGGAGAGGTGGGGGAACCCCACAGCAGGGCATCTGCAGTTGCCACCTAGAGGTTGGCAACCCTAGGAAGAAGTAGGAACTACTTCATAGGAACATAGGAAATGGTGAGGTAACAGCTAAGGCATCTCCCCAGGAAGGGGACAGGTACTTTATTCTTTGGTTCTAGAGTTAGAGAGTAGACCTGTTCGAGAGTGAGAGTATATCTGTGAATGAACTGCAGGAAGGTCCTCTGTAATTCAGAAAATGATTTATCAGGCATCTTATTTGCTTAATTTCCATAGGTTCTGCATTGTTTTCTGTATTCACATTTACACATACACACACACACCCCTTTATGACACCTGAATTGTGTGAAAATGCTTGCTTAAGAAAGTTTGCCAAGATTTCGCTTCTTCTGATACACCTGGAGGTGGCAGCAGAGCACAATGATTCCAATCTGAAAAAAGGACAGACATTCAGACTCCCCGCAGGCACTTTCTTGCGGGGCAGACAAAATGCAACCTAAGAGGTGCTGGCCTTGCCATCTTCAGCACATCTACTCAGAATCCTCCCTGGGGAAATTCAGTAGGGCTCACTCCCATGAAAACAGGGCTTCTTTCCATGTACTTGCATGTGAGTGAAGTGCCATCAAGTTGCTTCTGTCTTACGGAGACCCTATGAATGAATGTCTTCCGAAATGTCCCATCGTCAACAGCCTTGCTCAGGTGGTCCTTAAAAGAACCAAGGCCCAGTGACATCGCATGCCATTGTCCCTATCTATGGAGGCGGAGACATGTGGGACTTAGGAAGGGGCTCTCCAGAAATGTAGGGGGGCCTGGGAGCTCTTCGGAACCCCCCCCCCCCCAGACATTCCCCTGGGCTGGGCTAAACCCAGGAAGAGGTGGGAATTGGCCAGCGCCTAGGTCAGTGATGGCGAACCTTTTAGAGACCAGGTGCCCAAACTGCAACCCAAAACCCACTTATTTATCGCAAAGTGCCAACATGACAATTTAACCTGAATACTGAGGTTTTCGTTTGAGAAAAAACAACTCATACATTAACATCGTTTGTCTTAAAAGAAAAACACAACAGAGCTTTCAATGGTACAAACAACTTTTCATTGAAAGGTAAAAGTTTGCATTTGGCGTGCTTTTGACCAATTAATGTGATTTTTGCTGTCTAATCTTGCGAACTCTGTGCTGGGGTGATGGCCTGCGTGCCCACAGAGAGGGCTCTGAGTGCCACCTCTGGCACGCGTGCCATATGTTTGCCACCACTGGCCTAGGTTATAGTGGTATCTCAGTGGTCTCCTGTAGTGTCCTTTATTTAAATTCATGTTTAGAACAGTCACTTTAAGATCTGCAAATAGACATACCATGTGCATAAGACAAACAAAAGGCCACAAATTTGAAAGTAAGGAGGGCAACACTAAAAAGCCTGTAGGGGAACATTTAAAAGAAAACTCCTGGACATTCATTTACAGGAGTCTTGCTCAGAAATTGAGTGCACAGCAACTGTTTGGTATTCTGGCTCAGCCACGCATTGGCCAAACAAAGGCATCTGTGATGCCATAGTTTACTAAGATTCTGTACAAAGTCACCCAAGACCTTAAATCCTCTGGGGCGATAATAGGTAGTGGGCTGCTTGCAAACTAAGTTGGTCATTTCCACTGATTCCTCCTTCCTATTGCAGACCTCCCCGTTCACTTCACTCCTCATGATCCCCTTCCCCCCAGAAGCAACATTTCAGGGAGCTAAGTGGGAGGAGGGTGGCAGGAGAGTTTCATTCTGACACAGGATCCAGCACATTGTTTCCCCTGGCTGAGTCCATACGTCGTTGGATACTGCACTTTAGCAGTCATTGGCAATTGGGGCTTATCCATACAAGAAGATCCAGGTGCAAATCACTGCTGTGGCAAAACAACAGGGCCATAGCCACCACTGTGTGGATACAGCCCACATTCTACTGTATGCATGCAAGCGCTGTCAAGTGGCAACCCCAACAAGCGGCATTCAAAGCAAGTGAGAAGCAGAGGCAGTTTGCCCTTGCCTTCCTCTTTAGCATCCTCCTCAGTGGTCTCCCCTCCAAGTCCAGACCCGGCTTAGCTTCTAAGACCGAACGAGACTGGGCTACATCTTGCCACCTTCTCTCCCCTCCATATTTTAAAGGTTCCCCCCCCCTCCCCCAGGCCCGGGAAGGCGCCCTTTAACCGTGAACGGCGAGATGCGCCCCTCGCCGGGGCTGGGCAAAAAGGTGCAAAACCTTTCCCGGCCTCCCCCAGCCCCGGGACGGCGCCCCTGAACCCCTAAAGGTAAAATGCGCTCCTCGCGTCTGCTCTCCGAACGGCTTTTGCCGTTCGGAGGGGTTCCTCCCGCTCCCCCAGGCCCGGAAAGGCGCCCGTTCACCGGGAACCGCGAAATGCGCCCCTGGCGGCCGCTCGGAGCTCCGGCCCGAAGGGTTGCCTGCCCTCCCCCAGCCCCGAGACGGCGCCCTTGAACTCCCCGTCGCCGTCGGTGCTGCGAGAGGGGGAAGAGGCGCCCCTTAGGAGGCCGGCGGCGGCGGGAGGTGCAGCCCCACCATGCCTTTGGCGCCTTCCTGCCGTCTTCCCCTCCGCTCCGGCTCCGTTTCCGCGCTGCCTCTCCGGCCGCTCCCCCGGTCTGCTGCAGGGACTCCCGACGGGGAGCGAGGCATGCCGGAAGCGAAGCCAGCGAGGGACGGAGGGGACTGCCCGTCGCTCACGCAGCCCGGCTGGAGTACCCCGGAGCCCAGCGGGGCGCATGGAGACCTCACCGAGCTCCCTGCTGGGGGAGCCGGACACCAAAGGCCCGCCCCTCTGATCTGCCGGGGGGTGGGGGCGGCGGAGGGGGTTCGGTTGGACTGTTTTCAGCTGGCGACTCGCCTGAAGCCCGTTTGAGAGCCGGGCTGCCAAGGGGGGGTGTTGTGTGCCAGCTCGGGGGTGCTGTTGGAGCTCTGTCTACAAAGATGGATGTTCAGATCTCAGCTGTAGCACCTTTAACCAGCTCTGGCTGGTGTGCCAGCTGTGGACCTTTCTAAAAAAATCAGAGTTGGCTGCAGTTATATTTGCTCTCTAGTTATATCAGGATTGGATTTCTCCATTATGTTCCATGGCGGCCTGGTTTTAAAAGTCGTTCAGAAACGTCAGTTGGTTCAAAATGAAGCAGCAACTCTATTGGGCGGGTGGGGGGATCGAGTATATGGTTCATATTTTGAAATAGCTTCAGTGATTACCAGTTTGTTTCCGGGTTCCGTGAATTTATAAGACCCTAAATGCTCTGGAGTCAGGAAATTTAAAGGGTTCCCGTATTAACCTGTCCAACAATTAAAAGTTTCACCAGATCACTTCTTGTGACCTAGGATGTATGACGTCACTCGTATTATCCTTTACTCCAAAGACTCTATTGCTGGGAATTATAGGTGACTAGGAATAAGGCCCTAGATAAATACAAGGGGCTCTAGAAAGAGGCTCTGGGAGAGTGCCAAGGCCTTGGGCACTCAGCGTCAACTTGCTGTGGCGACCTCAGCAGGGTATAATGACACAGAGCCCACCAGTTTCTCCAGGGGAAGATCTCTGCCATTGGAAGAGCACTTGTAGTTCAGTGTGATCTCCATCCCACCCCTGGAGATGGGCAACAATGGTTTCCCATGAGGGAACAGGTGGTTTGGAGGGTGGAGTCTATGGCAATGAACCTGTCTGAGGTCCCACCCCTCCTCCAACCTCACCCTCTCCAGGGTCCACCCCTCAAATCTCCAGGAATTTCCCAACCTGGAGTTGGCAACCCTATCTCCCTCCCAGCCAACCGTCAATGTATCATCATCTGCCCGCTGGCTTCAGCTTTTCATCTCCTCCCTCCTCGAGAGCACTTGTAATTCTGAGTGATCTCCAGCCCCCACCTGGAGATTAGCAACAATGGTTCCCCATGAGGGACTGATTCGCTTGGAGGGTGGAGTCTATGGCAATGAACCTGTCTGAGGTCCCACCCCTCCTCCAACCTCCCCTTCTCCAGCCTCCACCCCTCAAATTTCCAGGAATTTTCCACCTGGAGTTGGCAACCCTATCTCCTTCCCAGCCAATCATCGACTTCACTCTTCAACTTTCCTTCTCCCCTCTGGAGAGCACTTGTAATTCTGAGTGATCGCCAGCCCTTGCCTGGAGATTGGCAACCATAGTTCCCATGGAGAAGTACTCTTTCCCGGCAATGGGGACCAAAGCAGCTGACGTCATTCTCCTCTCCCCCTTTTCACTTGCACAACAACCCTGCAAGCTAGGTTAGGCTTAAAGTCTGTGACTGGCCCCAAATCACCCATTCATCAAGAACCTGGGTCTAGCAGATCCTGCTCTGAAGCGCTGACTGCTACGCCTAGGATAGCCAACCTCCAGGTGGAGCCTGAAGATCGCCAGGGTGGGCACTGGGCAGAAGAACTTAAAGGGACTCTTCCAGTGCCTCTGCTGGGGTGGGGGGGGAATGGGAGGGACACCTCGCATGTGATCGACAAAGCGGCAAAGCCACAAGGGGCGCGGTTTCTCACTGGGAGTTAAAGGGACCCTTCCGGGCCCCAGGAGAGGTGGGGGAACCCCACAGCAGGGCATCTGCAGTTGCCACCTAGAGGTTGGCAACCCTAGGAAGAAGTAGGAACTACTTCATAGGAACATAGGAAATGGTGAGGTAACAGCTAAGGCATCTCCCCAGGAAGGGGACAGGTACTTTATTCTTTGGTTCTAGAGTTAGAGAGTAGACCTGTTCGAGAGTGAGAGTATATCTGTGAATGAACTGCAGGAAGGTCCTCTGTAATTCAGAAAATGATTTATCAGGCATCTTATTTGCTTAATTTCCATAGGTTCTGCATTGTTTTCTGTATTCACATTTACACATACACACAAACACCCCTTTATGACACCTGAATTGTGTGAAAATGCTTGCTTAAGAAAGTTTGCCAAGATTTCGCTTCTTCTGATACACCTGGAGGTGGCAGCAGAGCACAATGATTCCAATCTGAAAAAAGGACAGACATTCAGACTCCCCGCAGGCACTTTCTTGCGGGGCAGACAAAATGCAACCTAAGAGGTGCTGGCCTTGCCATCTTCAGCACATCTACTCAGAATCCTCCCTGGGGAAATTCAGTAGGGCTCACTCCCATGAAAACAGGGCTTCTTTCCATGTACTTGCATGTGAGTGAAGTGCCATCAAGTTGCTTCTGTCTTACGGAGACCCTGTGAATGAATGTCTTCCGAAATGTCCCATCGTCAACAGCCTTGCTCAGGTGGTCCTTAAAAGAACCAAGGCCCAGTGACATCGCATGCCATTGTCGCTATCTATGGAGGCGGAGACATGTGGGACTTAGGAAGGGGCTCTCCAGAAATGTAGGGGGGCCTGGGAGCTCTTCGGAACCCCCCCCCCCCCCAGACATTCCCCTGGGCTGGGCTAAACCCAGGAAGAGGTGGGAATTGGCCAGCGCCTAGGTCAGTGATGGCGAACCTTTTAGAGACCAGGTGCCCAAACTGCAACCCAAAACCCACTTATTTATCGCAAAGTTCCAACATGACAATTTAACCTGAATACTGAGGTTTTCGTTTGAGAAAAAACAACTCATACATTAACATCGTTTGTCTTAAAAGAAAAACACAACAGAGCTTTCAATGGTACAAACAACTTTTCATTGAAAGGTAAAAGTTTGCATTTGGCGTGCTTTTGACCAATTAATGTGATTTTTGCTGTCCAATCTTGCGAACTCTGTGCTGGGGTGATGGCCTGCGTGCCCACAGAGAGGGCTCTGAGTGCCACCTCTGGCACGCGTGCCATATGTTTGTCACCACTGGCCTAGGTTATAGTGGTATCTCAGTGGTCTCCTGTAGTGTCCTTTATTTAAATTCATTTTTAGAACAGTCACTTTAAGATCTGCAAATAGACATACCATGTGCATAAGACAACAAAAGGCCACAAATTTGAAAGTAAGGAGGGCAACACTAAAAAGCCTGTAGGGGAACATTTAAAAGAAAACTCCTGGACATTCATTTACAGGAGTCTTGCTCAGAAATTGAGTGCACAGCAACTGTTTGGTATTCTGGCTCAGCCACACATTGGCCAAACAAAGGCATCTGTGATGCCATAGTTTACTAAGATTCTGTACAAAGTCACCCAAGACCTTAAATCCTCTGGGGCGATAATAGGAAGTGGGCTGCTTGCAAACTAAGTTGGTCATTTCCACTGATTCCTCCTTCCTATTGCAGACCTCCCCGTTCACTTCACTCCTCATGATCCCCTTCCCCCCAGAAGCAACATTTCAGGGAGCTAAGTGGGAGGAGGGTGGCAGGAGAGTTTCATTCTGACACAGGATCCAGCACATTGTTTCCCCTGGCTGAGTCCATACGTCGTTGGATACTGCACTTTAGCAGTCATTGGCAACAGGGGCTTATCCATACAAGAAGATCCAGGTGCAAATCACTGCTGTGGCAAAACAACAGGGCCATAGCCACCACTGTGTGGATACAGCCCACATTCTACTGTATGCATGCAAGCGCTGTCAAGTGGCAACCCCAACAAGCGGCATTCAAAGCAAGTGAGAAGCAGAGGCAGTTTGCCCTTGCCTTCCTCTTTAGCATCCTCCTCAGTGGTCTCCCCTCCAAGTCCAGACCCGGCTTAGCTTCTAAGACCGAACGAGACTGGGCTACATCTTGCCACCTTCTCTCCCCTCCATATTTTAAAGGTCCCCCCCTCCCCCAGGCCCGGGAAGGCGCCCTTTAACCGTGAACGGCGAGATGCGCCCCTCGCCGGGGCTGGGCAAAAAGGTGCAAAACCTTTCCCGGCCTCCCCCAGCCCCGGGACGGCGCCCCTGAACCCCTAAAGGCAAAATGCGCCCCTCGCGTCTGCTCTCCGAACGGCTTTTGCCGGCTTTTGCCGTTCGGAGAGCAGACGCGAGGGGTTCCTCCCGCTCCCCCAGGCCCGGAAAGGCGCCCGTTCACCGGGAACCGCGAAATGCGCCCCTGGCGGCCGCTCGGAGCTCAGGCCCGAAAGGTTGCCTGCCCTCCCCCAGCCCCGGGACGGCGCCCTTGAACTCCCCGTCGCCGTCGGTGCTGCGAGAGGGGGAAGAGGCGCCCCTTAGGAGGCCGGCGGCGGCGGGAGGTGCAGCCCCACCATGCCTTTGGCGCCTTCCTGCCGTCTTCCCCTCCGCTCCGGCTCCGTTTCCGCGCTGCCTCTCCGGCCGCTCCCCCGGTCTGCTGCAGGGACTCCCGACGGGGAGCGAGGCAGGCCGGAAGCGAAGCCAGCGAGGGACGGAGGGGACTGCCCGTCGCTCACGCAGCCCGGCTGGAGTACCCCGGAGCCCAGCGGGGCGCATGGAGACCTCACCGAGCTCCCTGCTGGGGGAGCCGGACACCAAAGGCCCGCCCCTCTGATCTGCCGGGGGGTGGGGGGGTGGGGGCGGCGGAGGGGGTTCGGTTGGACTGTTTTCAGCTGGCGACTCGCCTGAAGCCCGTTTGAGAGCCGGGCTGCCAAGGGGGGGTGTTGTGTGCCAGCTCGGGGGTGCTGTTGGAGCTCTGTCTACAAAGATGGATGTTCAGATCTCAGCTGTAGCACCTTTAACCAGCTCTGGCTGGTGTGCCAGCTGTGGACCTTTCTAAAAAAATCAGAGTTGGCTGCAGTTATATTTGCTCTCTAGTTATATCAGGATTGGATTTCTCCATTATGTTCCATGGCGGCCTGGTTTTAAAAGTCGTTCAGAAACGTCAGTTGGTTCAAAATGAAGCAGCAACTCTATTGGGCGGGTGGGGGGATCGAGTATATGGTTCATATTTTGAAATAGCTTCAGTGATTACCAGTTTGTTTCCGGGTTCCGTGAATTTATAAGACCCTAAATGCTCTGGAGTCAGGAAATTTAAAGGGTTCCCGTATTAACCTGTCCAACAATTAAAAGTTTCACCAGATCACTTCTTGTGACCTAGGATGTATGACGTCACTCGTATTATCCTTTACTCCAAAGACTCTATTGCTGGGAATTATAGGTGACTAGGAATAAGGCCCTAGATAAATACAAGGGGCTCTAGAAAGAGGCTCTGGGAGAGTGCCAAGGCCTTGGGCACTCAGCGTCAACTTGCTGTGGCGACCTCAGCAGGGTATAATGACACAGAGCCCACCAGTTTCTCCAGGGGAAGATCTCTGCCATCGGAAGAGCACTTGTAGTTCAGTGTGATCTCCATCCCACCCCTGGAGATGGGCAACAATGGTTTCCCATGAGGGAACAGGTGGTTTGGAGGGTGGAGTCTATGGCAATGAACCTGTCTGAGGTCCCACCCCTCCTCCAACCTCACCCTCTCCAGGGTCCACCCCTCAAATCTCCAGGAATTTCCCAACCTGGAGTTGGCAACCCTATCTCCCTCCCAGCCAACCGTCAATGTATCATCATCTGCCCGCTGGCTTCAGCTTTTCATCTCCTCCCTCCTCGAGAGCACTTGTAATTCTGAGTGATCTCCAGCCCCCACCTGGAGATTAGCAACAATGGTTCCCCATGAGGGACTGATTCGCTTGGAGGGTGGAGTCTATGGCAATGAACCTGTCTGAGGTCCCACCCCTCCTCCAACCTCCCCTTCTCCAGCCTCCACCCCTCAAATTTCCAGGAATTTTCCACCTGGAGTTGGCAACCCTATCTCCTTCCCAGCCAATCATCGACTTCACTCTTCAACTTTCCTTCTCCCCTCTGGAGAGCACTTGTAATTCTGAGTGATCTCCAGCCCTTGCCTGGAGATTGGCAACCATAGTTCCCATGGAGAAGTACTCTTTCCCGGCAATGGGGACCAAAGCAGCTGACGTCATTCTCCTCTCCCCCTTTTCACTTGCACAACAACCCTGCAAGCTAGGTTAGGCTTAAAGTCTGTGACTGGCCCCAAATCACCCATTCATCAAGAACCTGGGTCTAGCAGATCCTGCTCTGAAGCGCTGACTGCTACGCCTAGGATAGCCAACCTCCAGGTGGAGCCTGAAGATTGCCAGGGTGGGCACTGGGCAGAAGAACTTAAAGGGACTCTTCCAGTGCCTCTGCTGGGGTGGGGGGGGGGAATGGGAGGGACACCTCGCATGTGATCGACAAAGCGGCAAAGCCACAAGGGGCGCGGTTTCTCACTGGGAGTTAAAGGGACCCTTCCGGGCCCCAGGAGAGGTGGGGGAACCCCACAGCAGGGCATCTGCAGTTGCCACCTAGAGGTTGGCAACCCTAGGAAGAAGTAGGAACTACTTCATAGGAACATAGGAAATGGTGAGGTAACAGCTAAGGCATCTCCCCAGGAAGGGGACAGGTACTTTATTCTTTGGTTCTAGAGTTAGAGAGTAGACCTGTTCGAGAGTGAGAGTATATCTGTGAATGAACTGCAGGAAGGTCCTCTGTAATTCAGAAAATGATTTATCAGGCATCTTATTTGCTTAATTTCCATAGGTTCTGCATTGTTTTCTGTATTCACATTTACACATACACACACACACCCCTTTATGACACCTGAATGGTGTGAAAATGCTTGCTTAAGAAAGTTTGCCAAGATTTCGCTTCTTCTGATACACCTGGAGGTGGCAGCAGAGCACAATGATTCCAATCTGAAAAAAGGACAGACATTCAGACTCCCCGCAGGCACTTTCTTGCGGGGCAGACAAAATGCAACCTAAGAGGTGCTGGCCTTGCCATCTTCAGCACATCTACTCAGAATCCTCCCTGGGGAAATTCAGTAGGGCTCACTCCCATGAAAACAGGGCTTCTTTCCATGTACTTGCATGTGAGTGAAGTGCCATCAAGTTGCTTCTGTCTTACGGAGACCCTATGAATGAATGTCTTCCGAAATGTCCCATCGTCAACAGCCTTGCTCAGGTGGTCCTTAAAAGAACCAAGGCCCAGTGACATCGCATGCCATTGTCCCTATCTATGGAGGCGGAGACATGTGGGACTTAGGAAGGGGCTCTCCAGAAATTTAGGGGGGCCTGGGAGCTCTTCGGAACCCCCCCCCAGACATTCCCCTGGGCTGGGCTAAACCCAGGAAGAGGTGGGAATTGGCCAGCGCCTAGGTCAGTGATGGCGAACCTTTTAGAGACCAGGTGCCCAAACTGCAACCCAAAACCCACTTATTTATCGCAAAGTGCCAACATGACAATTTAACCTGAATACTGAGGTTTTCGTTTGAGAAAAAACAACTCATACATTAACATCGTTTGTCTTAAAAGAAAAACACAACAGAGCTTTCAATGGTACAAACAACTTTTCATTGAAAGGTAAAAGTTTGCATTTGGCGTGCTTTTGACCAATTAATGTGATTTTTGCTGTCCAATCTTGCGAACTCTGGGCTGGGGTGATGGCCTGCGTGCCCACAGAGAGGGCTCTGAGTGCCACCTCTGGCACGCGTGCCATATGTTTGCCACCACTGGCCTAGGTTATAGTGGTATCTCAGTGGTCTCCTGTAGTGTCCTTTATTTAAATTCATTTTTAGAACAGTCACTTTAAGATCTGCAAATAGACATACCATGTGCATAAGACAAACAAAAGGCCACAAATTTGAAAGTAAGGAGGGCAACACTAAAAAGCCTGTAGGGGAACATTTAAAAGAAAACTCCTGGACATTCATTTACAGGAGTCTTGCTCAGAAATTGAGTGCACAGCAACTGTTTGGTATTCTGGCTCAGCCACGCATTGGCCAAACAAAGGCATCTGTGATGCCATAGTTTACTAAGATTCAGTACAAAGTCACCCAAGACCTTAAATCCTCTGGGGCGATAATAGGTAGTGGGCTGCTTGCAAACTAAGTTGGTCATTTCCACTGATTCCTCCTTCCTATTGCAGACCTCCCCGTTCACTTCACTCCTCATGATCCCCTTCCCCCCAGAAGCAACATTTCAGGGAGCTAAGTGGGAGGAGGGTGGCAGGAGAGTTTCATTCTGACACAGGATCCAGCACATTGTTTCCCCTGGCTGAGTCCATACGTCGTTGGATACTGCACTTTAGCAGTCATTGGCAATTGGGGCTTATCCATACAAGAAGATCCAGGTGCAAATCACTGCTGTGGCAAAACAACAGGGCCATAACAACAGGGCCATAGCCACCACTGTGTGGATACAGCCCACATTCTACTGTATGCATGCAAGCGCTGTCAAGTGGCAACCCCAACAAGCGGCATTCAAAGCAAGTGAGAAGCAGAGGCAGTTTGCCCTTGCCTTCCTCTTTAGCATCCTCCTCAGTGGTCTCCCCTCCAAGTCCAGACCCGGCTTAGCTTCTAAGACCGAACGAGACTGGGCTACATCTTGCCACCTTCTCTCCCCTCCATATTTTAAAGGTCCCCCCCCCCCTCCCCCAGGCCCGGGAAGGCGCCCTTTAACCGTGAACGGCGAGATGCGCCCCTCGCCGGGGCTGGGCAAAAAGGTGCAAAACCTTTCCCGGCCTCCACCAGCCCCGGGACGGCGCCCCTGAACCCCTAAAGGTAAAATGCGCCCCTCGCGTCTGCTCTCCGAACGGCTTTTGCCGTTCGGAGAGCAGACGCGAGGGGTTCCTCCCACTCCCCCAGGCCCGGAAAGGCGCCCGTTCACCGGGAACCGCGAAATGCGCCCCTGGCGGCCGCTCGGAGCTCAGGCCCGAAGGGTTGCCTGCCCTCCCCCAGCCCCGAGACGGCGCCCTTGAACTCCCCGTCGCCGTCGGTGCTGCGAGAGGGGGAAGAGGCGCCCCTTAGGAGGCCGGCGGCGGCGGGAGGTGCAGCCCCACCATGCCTTTGGCGCCTTCCTGCCGTCTTCCCCTCCGCTCCGGCTCCGTTTCCGCGCTGCCTCTCCGGCCGCTCCCCCGGTCTGCTGCAGGGACTCCCGACGGGGAGCGAGGCAGGCCGGAAGCGAAGCCAGCGAGGGACGGAGGGGACTGCCCGTCGCTCACGCAGCCCGGCTGGAGTACCCCGGAGCCCAGCGGGGCGCATGGAGACCTCACCGAGCTCCCTGCTGGGGGAGCCGGACACCAAAGGCCCGCCCCTCTGATCTGCCGGGGGGTGGGGGCGGCGGAGGGGGTTCGGTTGGACTGTTTTCAGCTGGCGACTCGCCTGAAGCCCGTTTGAGAGCCGGGCTGCCAAGGGGGGTGTTGTGTGCCAGCTCGGGGGTGCTGTTGGAGCTCTGTCTACAAAGATGGATGTTCAGATCTCAGCTGTAGCACCTTTAACCAGCTCTGGCTGGTGTGCCAGCTGTGGACCTTTCTAAAAAAATCAGAGTTGGCTGCAGTTATATTTGCTCTCTAGTTATATCAGGATTGGATTTCTCCATTATGTTCCATGGCGGCCTGGTTTTAAAAGTCGTTCAGAAACGTCAGTTGGTTCAAAATGAAGCAGCAACTCTATTGGGCGGGTGGGGGGATCGAGTATATGGTTCATATTTCGAAATAGCTTCAGTGATTACCAGTTTGTTTCCGGGTTCCGTGAATTTATAAGACCCTAAATGCTCTGGAGTCAGGAAATTTAAAGGGTTCCCGTATTAACCTGTCCAACAATTAAAAGTTTCACCAGATCACTTCTTGTGACCTAGGATGTATGACGTCACTCGTATTATCCTTTACTCCAAAGACTCTATTGCTGGGAATTATAGGTGACTAGGAATAAGGCCCTAGATAAATACAAGGGGCTCTAGAAAGAGGCTCTGGGAGAGTGCCAAGGCCTTGGGCACTCAGCGTCAACTTGCTGTGGCGACCTCAGCAGGGTATAATGACACAGAGCCCACCAGTTTCTCCAGGGGAAGATCTCTGCCATCGGAAGAGCACTTGTAGTTCAGTGTGATCTCCATCCCACCCCTGGAGATGGGCAACAATGGTTTCCCATGAGGGAACAGGTGGTTTGGAGGGTGGAGTCTATGGCAATGAACCTGTCTGAGGTCCCACCCCTCCTCCAACCTCACCCTCTCCAGGGTCCACCCCTCAAATCTCCAGGAATTTCCCAACCTGGAGTTGGCAACCCTATCTCCCTCCCAGCCAACCGTCAATGTATCATCATCTGCCCGCTGGCTTCAGCTTTTCATCTCCTCCCTCCTCGAGAGCACTTGTAATTCTGAGTGATCTCCAGCCCCCACCTGGAGATTAGCAACAATGGTTCCCCATGAGGGACTGATTCGCTTGCAGGGTGGAGTCTATGGCAATGAACCTGTCTGAGGTCCCACCCCTCCTCCAACCTCCCTTTCTCCAGCCTCCACCCCTCAAATTTCCAGGAATTTTCCACCTGGAGTTGGCAACCCTATCTCCTTCCCAGCCAATCATCGACTTCACTCTTCAACTTTCCTTCTCCCCTCTGGAGAGCACTTGTAATTCTGAGTGATCTCCAGCCCTTGCCTGGAGATTGGCAACCATAGTTCCCATGGAGAAGTACTCTTTCCCGGCAATGGGGACCAAAGCAGCTGACGTCATTCTCCTCTCCCCCTTTTCACTTGCACAACAACCCTGCAAGCTAGGTTAGGCTTAAAGTCTGTGACTGGCCCCAAATCACCCATTCATCAAGAACCTGGGTCTAGCAGATCCTGCTCTGAAGCGCTGACTGCTACGCCTAGGATAGCCAACCTCCAGGTGGAGCCTGAAGATTGCCAGGGTGGGCACTGGGCAGAAGAACTTAAAGGGACTCTTCCAGTGCCTCTGCTGGGGTGGGGGGGGAATGGGAGGGACACCTCGCATGTGATCGACAAAGCGGCAAAGCCACAAGGGGCGCGGTTTCTCACTGGGAGTTAAAGGGACCCTTCCGGGCCCCAGGAGAGGTGGGGGAACCCCACAGCAGGGCATCTGCAGTTGCCACCTAGAGGTTGGCAACCCTAGGAAGAAGTAGGAACTACTTCATAGGAACATAGGAAATGGTGAGGTAACAGCTAAGGCATCTCCCCAGGAAGGGGACAGGTACTTTATTCTTTGGTTCTAGAGTTAGAGAGTAGACCTGTTCGAGAGTGAGAGTATATCTGTGAATGAACTGCAGGAAGGTCCTCTGTAATTCAGAAAATGATTTATCAGGCATCTTATTTGCTTAATTTCCATAGGTTCTGCATTGTTTTCTGTATTCACATTTACACATACACACACACACCCCTTTATGACACCTGAATTGTGTGAAAATGCTTGCTTAAGAAAGTTTGCCAAGATTTCGCTTCTTCTGATACACCTGGAGGTGGCAGCAGAGCACAATGATTCCAATCTGAAAAAAGGACAGACATTCAGACTCCCCGCAGGCACGTTCTTGCGGGGCAGACAAAATGCAACCTAAGAGGTGCTGGCCTTGCCATCTTCAGCACATCTACTCAGAATCCTCCCTGGGGAAATTCAGTAGGGCTCACTCCCATAAAAACAGGGCTTCTTTCCATGTACTTGCATGTGAGTGAAGTGCCATCAAGTTGCTTCTGTCTTACGGAGACCCTATGAATGAATGTCTTCCGAAATGTCCCATCGTCAACAGCCTTGCTCAGGTGGTCCTTAAAAGAACCAAGGCCCAGTGACATCGCATGCCATTGTCCCTATCTATGGAGGCGGAGACATGTGGGACTTAGGAAGGGGCTCTCCAGAAATGTAGGGGGGCCTGGGAGCTCTTCGGAACCCCCCCCCCAGACATTCCCCTGGGCTGGGCTAAACCCAGGAAGAGGTGGGAATTGGCCAGCGCCTAGGTCAGTGATGGCGAACCTTTTAGAGACCAGGTGCCCAAACTGCAACCCAAAACCCACTTATTTATCGCAAAGTGCCAACATGACAATTTAACCTGAATACTGAGGTTTTCGTTTGAGAAAAAACAACTCATACATTAACATCGTTTGTCTTAAAAGAAAAACACAACAGAGCTTTCAATGGTACAAACAACTTTTCATTGAAAGGTAAAAGTTTGCATTTGGCGTGCTTTTGACCAATTAATGTGATTTTTGCTGTCCAATCTTGCGAACTCTGGGCTGGGGTGATGGCCTGCGTGCCCACAGAGAGGGCTCTGAGTGCCACCTCTGGCACGCGTGCCATATGTTTGCCACCACTGGCCTAGGTTATAGTGGTATCTCAGTGGTCTCCTGTAGTGTCCTTTATTTAAATTCATTTTTAGAACAGTCACTTTAAGATCTGCAAATAGACATACCATGTGCATAAGACAAACAAAAGGCCACAAATTTGAAAGTAAGGAGGGCAACACTAAAAAGCCTGTAGGGGAACATTTAAAAGAAAACTCCTGGACATTCATTTACAGGAGTCTTGCTCAGAAATTGAGTGCACAGCAACTGTTTGGTATTCTGGCTCAGCCACGCATTGGCCAAACAAAGGCATCTGTGATGCCATAGTTTACTAAGATTCAGTACAAAGTCACCCAAGACCTTAAATCCTCTGGGGCGATAATAGGTAGTGGGCTGCTTGCAAACTAAGTTGGTCATTTCCACTGATTCCTCCTTCCTATTGCAGACCTCCCCGTTCACTTCACTCCTCATGATCCCCTTCCCCCCAGAAGCAACATTTCAGGGAGCTAAGTGGGAGGAGGGTGGCAGGAGAGTTTCATTCTGACACAGGATCCAGCACATTGTTTCCCCTGGCTGAGTCCATACGTCGTTGGATACTGCACTTTAGCAGTCATTGGCAATTGGGGCTTATCCATACAAGAAGATCCAGGTGCAAATCACTGCTGTGGCAAAACAACAGGGCCATAACAACAGGGCCATAGCCACCACTGTGTGGATACAGCCCACATTCTACTGTATGCATGCAAGCGCTGTCAAGTGGCAACCCCAACAAGCGGCATTCAAAGCAAGTGAGAAGCAGAGGCAGTTTGCCCTTGCCTTCCTCTTTAGCATCCTCCTCAGTGGTCTCCCCTCCAAGTCCAGACCCGGCTTAGCTTCTAAGACCGAACGAGACTGGGCTACATCTTGCCACCTTCTCTCCCCTCCATATTTTAAAGGTCCCCCCCCCCTCCCCCAGGCCCGGGAAGGCGCCCTTTAACCGTGAACGGCGAGATGCGCCCCTCGCCGGGGCTGGGCAAAAAGGTGCAAAACCTTTCCCGGCCTCCCCCAGCCCCGGGACGGCGCCCCTGAACCCCTAAAGGTAAAATGCGCCCCTCGCGTCTGCTCTCCGAACGGCTTTTGCCGTTCGGAGAGCAGACGCGAGGGGTTCCTCCCGCTCCCCCAGGCCCGGAAAGGCGCCCGTTCACCGGGAACCGCGAAATGCGCCCCTGGCGGCCGCTCGGAGCTCAGGCCCGAAAGGTTGCCTGCCCTCCCCCAGCCCCGGGACGGCGCCCTTGAACTCCCCGTCGCCGTCGGTGCTGCGAGAGGGGGAAGAGGCGCCCCTTAGGAGGCCGGCGGCGGCGGGAGGTGCAGCCCCACCATGCCTTTGGCGCCTTCCTGCCGTCTTCCCCTCCGCTCCGGCTCCGTTTCCGCGCTGCCTCTCCGGCCGCTCCCCCGGTCTGCTGCAGGGACTCCCGACGGGGAGCGAGGCAGGCCGGAAGCGAAGCCAGCGAGGGACGGAGGGGACTGCCCGTCGCTCACGCAGCCCGGCTGGAGTACCCCGGAGCCCAGCGGGGCGCATGGAGACCTCACCGAGCTCCCTGCTGGGGGAGCCGGACACCAAAGGCCCGCCCCTCTGATCTGCCGGGGGGTGGGGGGGTGGGGGCGGCGGAGGGGGTTCGGTTGGACTGTTTTCAGCTGGCGACTCGCCTGAAGCCCGTTTGAGAGCCGGGCTGCCAAGGGGGGGTGTTGTGTGCCAGCTCGGGGGTGCTGTTGGAGCTCTGTCTACAAAGATGGATGTTCAGATCTCAGCTGTAGCACCTTTAACCAGCTCTGGCTGGTGTGCCAGCTGTGGACCTTTCTAAAAAAATCAGAGTTGGCTGCAGTTATATTTGCTCTCTAGTTATATCAGGATTGGATTTCTCCATTATGTTCCATGGCGGCCTGGTTTTAAAAGTCGTTCAGAAACGTCAGTTGGTTCAAAATGAAGCAGCAACTCTATTGGGCGGGTGGGGGGATCGAGTATATGGTTCATATTTTGAAATAGCTTCAGTGATTACCAGTTTGTTTCCGGGTTCCGTGAATTTATAAGACCCTAAATGCTCTGGAGTCAGGAAATTTAAAGGGTTCCCGTATTAACCTGTCCAACAATTAAAAGTTTCACCAGATCACTTCTTGTGACCTAGGATGTATGACGTCACTCGTATTATCCTTTACTCCAAAGACTCTATTGCTGGGAATTATAGGTGACTAGGAATAAGGCCCTAGATAAATACAAGGGGCTCTAGAAAGAGGCTCTGGGAGAGTGCCAAGGCCTTGGGCACTCAGCGTCAACTTGCTGTGGCGACCTCAGCAGGGTATAATGACACAGAGCCCACCAGTTTCTCCAGGGGAAGATCTCTGCCATCGGAAGAGCACTTGTAGTTCAGTGTGATCTCCATCCCACCCCTGGAGATGGGCAACAATGGTTTCCCATGAGGGAACAGGTGGTTTGGAGGGTGGAGTCTATGGCAATGAACCTGTCTGAGGTCCCACCCCTCCTCCAACCTCACCCTCTCCAGGGTCCACCCCTCAGATCTCCAGGAATTTCCCAACCTGGAGTTGGCAACCCTATCTCCCTCCCAGCCAACCGTCAATGTATCATCATCTGCCCGCTGGCTTCAGCTTTTCATCTCCTCCCTCCTCGAGAGCACTTGTAATTCTGAGTGATCTCCAGCCCCCACCTGGAGATTAGCAACAATGGTTCCCCATGAGGGACTGATTCGCTTGGAGGGTGGAGTCTATGGCAATGAACCTGTCTGAGGTCCCACCCCTCCTCCAACCTCCCCTTCTCCAGCCTCCACCCCTCAAATTTCCAGGAATTTTCCACCTGGAGTTGGCAACCCTATCTCCTTCCCAGCCAATCATCGACTTCACTCTTCAACTTTCCTTCTCCCCTCTGGAGAGCACTTGTAATTCTGAGTGATCTCCAGCCCTTGCCTGGAGATTGGCAACCATAGTTCCCATGGAGAAGTACTCTTTCCCGGCAATGGGGACCAAAGCAGCTGACGTCATTCTCCTCTCCCCCTTTTCACTTGCACAACAACCCTGCAAGCTAGGTTAGGCTTAAAGTCTGTGACTGGCCCCAAATCACCCATTCATCAAGAACCTGGGTCTAGCAGATCCTGCTCTGAAGCGCTGACTGCTACGCCTAGGATAGCCAACCTCCAGGTGGAGCCTGAAGATTGCCAGGGTGGGCACTGGGCAGAAGAACTTAAAGGGACTCTTCCAGTGCCTCTGCTGGGGTGGGGGGGGAATGGGAGGGACACCTCGCATGTGATCGACAAAGCGGCAAAGCCACAAGGGGCGCGGTTTCTCACTGGGAGTTAAAGGGACCCTTCCGGGCCCCAGGAGAGGTGGGGGAACCCCACAGCAGGGCATCTGCAGTTGCCACCTAGAGGTTGGCAACCCTAGGAAGAAGTAGGAACTACTTCATAGGAACATAGGAAATGGTGAGGTAACAGCTAAGGCATCTCCCCAGGAAGGGGACAGGTACTTTATTCTTTGGTTCTAGAGTTAGAGAGTAGACCTGTTCGAGAGTGAGAGTATATCTGTGAATGAACTGCAGGAAGGTCCTCTGTAATTCAGAAAATGATTTATCAGGCATCTTATTTGCTTAATTTCCATAGGTTCTGCATTGTTTTCTGTATTCACATTTACACATACACACACACACCCCTTTATGACACCTGAATGGTGTGAAAATGCTTGCTTAAGAAAGTTTGCCAAGATTTCGCTTCTTCTGATACACCTGGAGGTGGCAGCAGAGCACAATGATTCCAATCTGAAAAAAGGACAGACATTCAGACTCCCCGCAGGCACTTTCTTGCGGGGCAGACAAAATGCAACCTAAGAGGTGCTGGCCTTGCCATCTTCAGCACATCTACTCAGAATCCTCCCTGGGGAAATTCAGTAGGGCTCACTCCCATGAAAACAGGGCTTCTTTCCATGTACTTGCATGTGAGTGAAGTGCCATCAAGTTGCTTCTGTCTTACGGAGACCCTATGAATGAATGTCTTCCGAAATGTCCCATCGTCAACAGCCTTGCTCAGGTGGTCCTTAAAAGAACCAAGGCCCAGTGACATCGCATGCCATTGTCCCTATCTATGGAGGCGGAGACATGTGGGACTTAGGAAGGGGCTCTCCAGAAATTTAGGGGGGCCTGGGAGCTCTTCGGAACCCCCCCCCCCCAGACATTCCCCTGGGCTGGGCTAAACCCAGGAAGAGGTGGGAATTGGCCAGCGCCTAGGTCAGTGATGGCGAACCTTTTAGAGACCAGGTGCCCAAACTGCAACCCAAAACCCACTTATTTATCGCAAAGTGCCAACATGACAATTTAACCTGAATACTGAGGTTTTCGTTTGAGAAAAAACAACTCATACATTAACATCGTTTGTCTTAAAAGAAAAACACAACAGAGCTTTCAATGGTACAAACAACTTTTCATTGAAAGGTAAAAGTTTGCATTTGGCGTGCTTTTGACCAATTAATGTGATTTTTGCTGTCCAATCTTGCGAACTCTGGGCTGGGGTGATGGCCTGCGTGCCCACAGAGAGGGCTCTGAGTGCCACCTCTGGCACGCGTGCCATATGTTTGCCACCACTGGCCTAGGTTATAGTGGTATCTCAGTGGTCTCCTGTAGTGTCCTTTATTTAAATTCATTTTTAGAACAGTCACTTTAAGATCTGCAAATAGACATACCATGTGCATAAGACAAACAAAAGGCCACAAATTTGAAAGTAAGGAGGGCAACACTAAAAAGCCTGTAGGGGAACATTTAAAAGAAAACTCCTGGACATTCATTTACAGGAGTCTTGCTCAGAAATTGAGTGCACAGCAACTGTTTGGTATTCTGGCTCAGCCACGCATTGGCCAAACAAAGGCATCTGTGATGCCATAGTTTACTAAGATTCAGTACAAAGTCACCCAAGACCTTAAATCCTCTGGGGCGATAATAGGTAGTGGGCTGCTTGCAAACTAAGTTGGTCATTTCCACTGATTCCTCCTTCCTATTGCAGACCTCCCCGTTCACTTCACTCCTCATGATCCCCTTCCCCCCAGAAGCAACATTTCAGGGAGCTAAGTGGGAGGAGGGTGGCAGGAGAGTTTCATTCTGACACAGGATCCAGCACATTGTTTCCCCTGGCTGAGTCCATACGTCGTTGGATACTGCACTTTAGCAGTCATTGGCAATTGGGGCTTATCCATACAAGAAGATCCAGGTGCAAATCACTGCTGTGGCAAAACAACAGGGCCATAGCCACCACTGTGTGGATACAGCCCACATTCTACTGTATGCATGCAAGCGCTGTCAAGTGGCAACCCCAACAAGCGGCATTCAAAGCAAGTGAGAAGCAGAGGCAGTTTGCCCTTGCCTTCCTCTTTAGCATCCTCCTCAGTGGTCTCCCCTCCAAGTCCAGACCCGGCTTAGCTTCTAAGACCGAACGAGACTGGGCTACATCTTGCCACCTTCTCTCCCCTCCATATTTTAAAGGTCCCCCCCCCCTCCCCCAGGCCCGGGAAGGCGCCCTTTAACCGTGAACGGCGAGATGCGCCCCTCGCCGGGGCTGGGCAAAAAGGTGCAAAACCTTTCCCGGCCTCCCCCAGCCCCGGGACGGCGCCCCTGAACCCCTAAAGGTAAAATGCGCCCCTCGCGTCTGCTCTCCGAACGGCTTTTGCCGTTCGGAGAGCAGACGCGAGGGGTTCCTCCCGCTCCCCCAGGCCCGGAAAGGCGCCCGTTCACCGGGAACCGCGAAATGCGCCCCTGGCGGCCGCTCGGAGCTCAGGCCCGAAAGGTTGCCTGCCCTCCCCCAGCCCCGGGACGGCGCCCTTGAACTCCCCGTCGCCGTCGGTGCTGCGAGAGGGGGAAGAGGCGCCCCTTAGGAGGCCGGCGGCGGCGGGAGGTGCAGCCCCACCATGCCTTTGGCGCCTTCCTGCCGCCTTCCCCTCCGCTCCGGCTCCGTTTCCGCGCTGCCTCTCCGGCCGCTCCCCCGGTCTGCTGCAGGGACTCCCGACGGGGAGCGAGGCAGGCCGGAAGCGAAGCCAGCGAGGGACGGAGGGGACTGCCCGTCGCTCACGCAGCCCGGCTGGAGTACCCCGGAGCCCAGCGGGGCGCATGGAGACCTCACCGAGCTCCCTGCTGGGGGAGCCGGACACCAAAGGCCCGCCCCTCTGATCTGCCGGGGGGTGGGGGGGTGGGGGCGGCGGAGGGGGTTCGGTTGGACTGTTTTCAGCTGGCGACTCGCCTGAAGCCCGTTTGAGAGCCGGGCTGCCAAGGGGGGGTGTTGTGTGCCAGCTCGGGGGTGCTGTTGGAGCTCTGTCTACAAAGATGGATGTTCAGATCTCAGCTGTAGCACCTTTAACCAGCTCTGGCTGGTGTGCCAGCTGTGGACCTTTCTAAAAAAATCAGAGTTGGCTGCAGTTATATTTGCTCTCTAGTTATATCAGGATTGGATTTCTCCATTATGTTCCATGGCGGCCTGGTTTTAAAAGTCGTTCAGAAACGTCAGTTGGTTCAAAATGAAGCAGCAACTCTATTGGGCGGGTGGGGGGATCGAGTATATGGTTCATATTTTGAAATAGCTTCAGTGATTACCAGTTTGTTTCCGGGTTCCGTGAATTTATAAGACCCTAAATGCTCTGGAGTCAGGAAATTTAAAGGGTTCCCGTATTAACCTGTCCAACAATTAAAAGTTTCACCAGATCACTTCTTGTGACCTAGGATGTATGACGTCACTCGTATTATCCTTTACTCCAAAGACTCTATTGCTGGGAATTATAGGTGACTAGGAATAAGGCCCTAGATAAATACAAGGGGCTCTAGAAAGAGGCTCTGGGAGAGTGCCAAGGCCTTGGGCACTCAGCGTCAACTTGCTGTGGCGACCTCAGCAGGGTATAATGACACAGAGCCCACCAGTTTCTCCAGGGGAAGATCTCTGCCATCGGAAGAGCACTTGTAGTTCAGTGTGATCTCCATCCCACCCCTGGAGATGGGCAACAATGGTTTCCCATGAGGGAACAGGTGGTTTGGAGGGTGGAGTCTATGGCAATGAACCTGTCTGAGGTCCCACCCCTCCTCCAACCTCACCCTCTCCAGGGTCCACCCCTCAAATCTCCAGGAATTTCCCAACCTGGAGTTGGCAACCCTATCTCCCTCCCAGCCAACCGTCAATGTATCATCATCTGCCCGCTGGCTTCAGCTTTTCATCTCCTCCCTCCTCGAGAGCACTTGTAATTCTGAGTGATCTCCAGCCCCCACCTGGAGATTAGCAACAATGGTTCCCCATGAGGGACTGATTCGCTTGGAGGGTGGAGTCTATGGCAATGAACCTGTCTGAGGTCCCACCCCTCCTCCAACCTCCCCTTCTCCAGCCTCCACCCCTCAAATTTCCAGGAATTTTCCACCTGGAGTTGGCAACCCTATCTCCTTCCCAGCCAATCATCGACTTCACTCTTCAACTTTCCTTCTCCCCTCTGGAGAGCACTTGTAATTCTGAGTGATCTCCAGCCCTTGCCTGGAGATTGGCAACCATAGTTCCCATGGAGAAGTACTCTTTCCCGGCAATGGGGACCAAAGCAGCTGACGTCATTCTCCTCTCCCCCTTTTCACTTGCACAACAACCCTGCAAGCTAGGTTAGGCTTAAAGTCTGTGACTGGCCCCAAATCACCCATTCATCAAGAACCTGGGTCTAGCAGATCCTGCTCTGAAGCGCTGACTGCTACGCCTAGGATAGCCAACCTCCAGGTGGAGCCTGAAGATTGCCAGGGTGGGCACTGGGCAGAAGAACTTAAAGGGACTCTTCCAGTGCCTCTGCTGGGGTGGGGGGGGGGAATGGGAGGGACACCTCGCATGTGGTCGACAAAGCGGCAAAGCCACAAGGGGCGCGGTTTCTCACTGGGAGTTAAAGGGACCCTTCCGGGCCCCAGGAGAGGTGGGGGAACCCCACAGCAGGGCATCTGCAGTTGCCACCTAGAGGTTGGCAACCCTAGGAAGAAGTAGGAACTACTTCATAGGAACATAGGAAATGGTGAGGTAACAGCTAAGGCATCTCCCCAGGAAGGGGACAGGTACTTTATTCTTTGGTTCTAGAGTTAGAGAGTAGACCTGTTCGAGAGTGAGAGTATATCTGTGAATGAACTGCAGGAAGGTCCTCTGTAATTCAGAAAATGATTTATCAGGCATCTTATTTGCTTAATTTCCATAGGTTCTGCATTGTTTTCTGTATTCACATTTACACATACACACACACACCCCTTTATGACACCTGAATGGTGTGAAAATGCTTGCTTAAGAAAGTTTGCCAAGATTTCGCTTCTTCTGATACACCTGGAGGTGGCAGCAGAGCACAATGATTCCAATCTGAAAAAAGGACAGACATTCAGACTCCCCGCAGGCACTTTCTTGCGGGGCAGACAAAATGCAACCTAAGAGGTGCTGGCCTTGCCATCTTCAGCACATCTACTCAGAATCCTCCCTGGGGAAATTCAGTAGGGCTCACTCCCATGAAAACAGGGCTTCTTTCCATGTACTTGCATGTGAGTGAAGTGCCATCAAGTTGCTTCTGTCTTACGGAGACCCTATGAATGAATGTCTTCCGAAATGTCCCATCGTCAACAGCCTTGCTCAGGTGGTCCTTAAAAGAACCAAGGCCCAGTGACATCGCATGCCATTGTCCCTATCTATGGAGGCGGAGACATGTGGGACTTAGGAAGGGGCTCTCCAGAAATGTAGGGGGGCCTGGGAGCTCTTCGGAACCCCCCCCCCCCCAGACATTCCCCTGGGCTGGGCTAAACCCAGGAAGAGGTGGGAATTGGCCAGCGCCTAGGTCAGTGATGGCGAACCTTTTAGAGACCAGGTGCCCAAACTGCAACCCAAAACCCACTTATTTATCGCAAAGTGCCAACATGACAATTTAACCTGAATACTGAGGTTTTCGTTTGAGAAAAAACAACTCATACATTAACATCGTTTGTCTTAAAAGAAAAACACAACAGAGCTTTCAATGGTACAAACAACTTTTCATTGAAAGGTAAAAGTTTGCATTTGGCGTGCTTTTGACCAATTAATGTGATTTTTGCTGTCCAATCTTGCGAACTCTGTGCTGGGGTGATGGCCTGCGTGCCCACAGAGAGGGCTCTGAGTGCCACCTCTGGCACGCGTGCCATATGTTTGCCACCACTGGCCTAGGTTATAGTGGTATCTCAGTGGTCTCCTGTAGTGTCCTTTATTTAAATTCATTTTTAGAACAGTCACTTTAAGATCTGCAAATAGACATACCATGTGCATAAGACAAACAAAAGGCCACAAATTTGAAAGTAAGGAGGGCAACACTAAAAAGCCTGTAGGGGAACATTTAAAAGAAAACTCCTGGACATTCATTTACAGGAGTCTTGCTCAGAAATTGAGTGCACAGCAACTGTTTGGTATTCTGGCTCAGCCACGCATTGGCCAAACAAAGGCATCTGTGATGCCATAGTTTACTAAGATTCAGTACAAAGTCACCCAAGACCTTAAATCCTCTGGGGCGATAATAGGTAGTGGGCTGCTTGCAAACTAAGTTGGTCATTTCCACTGATTCCTCCTTCCTATTGCAGACCTCCCCGTTCACTTCACTCCTCATGATCCCCTTCCCCCCAGAAGCAACATTTCAGGGAGCTAAGTGGGAGGAGGGTGGCAGGAGAGTTTCATTCTGACACAGGATCCAGCACATTGTTTCCCCTGGCTGAGTCCATACGTCGTTGGATACTGCACTTTAGCAGTCATTGGCAATTGGGGCTTATCCATACAAGAAGATCCAGGTGAAAATCACTGCTGTGGCAAAACAACAGGGCCATAACAACAGGGCCATAGCCACCACTGTGTGGATACAGCCCACATTCTACTGTATGCATGCAAGCGCTGTCAAGTGGCAACCCCAACAAGCGGCATTCAAAGCAAGTGAGAAGCAGAGGCAGTTTGCCCTTGCCTTCCTCTTTAGCATCCTCCTCAGTGGTCTCCCCTCCAAGTCCAGACCCGGCTTAGCTTCTAAGACCGAACGAGACTGGGCTACATCTTGCCACCTTCTCTCCCCTCCATATTTTAAAGGTCCCCCCCCTCCCCCAGGCCCGGGAAGGCGCCCTTTAACCGTGAACGGCGAGATGCGCCCCTCGCCGGGGCTGGGCAAAAAGGTGCAAAACCTTTCCCGGCCTCCCCCAGCCCCGGGACGGCGCCCCTGAACCCCTAAAGGTAAAATGCGCCCCTCGCGTCTGCTCTCCGAACGGCTTTTGCCGTTCGGAGAGCAGACGCGAGGGGTTCCTCCCGCTCCCCCAGGCCCGGAAAGGCGCCCGTTCACCGGGAACCGCGAAATGCGCCCCTGGCGGCCGCTCGGAGCTCAGGCCCGAAAGGTTGCCTGCCCTCCCCCAGCCCCGGGACGGCGCCCTTGAACTCCCCGTCGCCGTCGGTGCTGCGAGAGGGGGAAGAGGCGCCCCTTAGGAGGCCGGCGGCGGCGGGAGGTGCAGCCCCACCATGCCTTTGGCGCCTTCCTGCCGTCTTCCCCTCCGCTCCGGCTCCGTTTCCGCGCTGCCTCTCCGGCCGCTCCCCCGGTCTGCTGCAGGGACTCCCGACGGGGAGCGAGGCAGGCCGGAAGCGAAGCCAGCGAGGGACGGAGGGGACTGCCCATCGCTCACGCAGCCCGGCTGGAGTACCCCGGAGCCCAGCGGGGCGCATGGAGACCTCACCGAGCTCCCTGCTGGGGGAGCCGGACACCAAAGGCCCGCCCCTCTGATCTGCCGGGGGGGTGGGGGGGTGGGGGCGGCGGAGGGGGTTCGGTTGGACTGTTTTCAGCTGGCGACTCGCCTGAAGCCCGTTTGAGATCCGGGCTGCCAAGGGGGGTGTTGTGTGCCAGCTCGGGGGTGCTGTTGGAGCTCTGTCTACAAAGATGGATGTTCAGATCTCAGCTGTAGCACCTTTAACCAGCTCTGGCTGGTGTGCCAGCTGTGGACCTTTCTAAAAAAATCAGAGTTGGCTGCAGTTATATTTGCTCTCCAGTTATATCAGGATTGGATTTCTCCATTATGTTCCATGGCGGCCTGGTTTTAAAAGTCGTTCAGAAACGTCAGTTGGTTCAAAATGAAGCAGCAACTCTGTTGGGCGGGTGGGGGGATCGAGTATATGGTTCATATTTTGAAATAGCTTCAGTGATTACCAGTTTGTTTCCGGGTTCCGTGAATTTATAAGACCCTAAATGCTCTGGAGTCAGGAAATTTAAAGGGTTCCCGTATTAACCTGTCCAACAATTAAAAGTTTCACCAGATCACTTCTTGTGACCTAGGATGTATGACGTCACTCGTATTATCCTTTACTCCAAAGACTCTATTGCTGGGAATTATAGGTGACTAGGAATAAGGCCCTAGATAAATACAAGGGGCTCTAGAAAGAGGCTCTGGGAGAGTGCCAAGGCCTTGGGCACTCAGCGTCAACTTGCTGTGGCGACCTCAGCAGGGTATAATGACACAGAGCCCACCAGTTTCTCCAGGGGAAGATCTCTGCCATCGGAAGAGCACTTGTAGTTCAGTGTGATCTCCATCCCACCCCTGGAGATGGGCAACAATGGTTTCCCATGAGGGAACAGGTGGTTTGGAGGGTGGAGTCTATGGCAATGAACCTGTCTGAGGTCCCACCCCTCCTCCAACCTCACCCTCTCCAGGGTCCACCCCTCAAATCTCCAGGAATTTCCCAACCTGGAGTTGGCAACCCTATCTCCCTCCCAGCCAACCGTCAATGTATCATCATCTGCCCGCTGGCTTCAGCTTTTCATCTCCTCCCTCCTCGAGAGCACTTGTAATTCTGAGTGATCTCCAGCCCCCACCTGGAGATTAGCAACAATGGTTCCCCATGAGGGACTGATTCGCTTGGAGGGTGGAGTCTATGGCAATGAACCTGTCTGAGGTCCCACCCCTCCTCCAACCTCCCCTTCTCCAGCCTCCACCCCTCAAATTTCCAGGAATTTTCCACCTGGAGTTGGCAACCCTATCTCCTTCCCAGCCAATCATCGACTTCACTCTTCAACTTTCCTTCTCCCCTCTGGAGAGCACTTGTAATTCTGAGTGATCTCCAGCCCTTGCCTGGAGATTGGCAACCATAGTTCCCATGGAGAAGTACTCTTTCCCGGCAATGGGGACCAAAGCAGCTGACGTCATTCTCCTCTCCCCCTTTTCACTTGCACAACAACCCTGCAAGCTAGGTTAGGCTTATAGTCTGTGACTGGCCCCAAATCACCCATTCATCAAGAACCTGGGTCTAGCAGATCCTGCTCTGAAGCGCTGACTGCTATGCCTAGGATAGCCAACCTCCAGGTGGAGCCTGAAGATTGCCAGGGTGGGCACTGGGCAGAAGAACTTAAAGGGACTCTTCCAGTGCCTCTGCTGGGGTGGGGGGGGAATGGGAGGGACACCTCGCATGTGATCGACAAAGCGGCAAAGCCACAAGGGGCGCGGTTTCTCACTGGGAGTTAAAGGGACCCTTCCGGGCCCCAGGAGAGGTGGGGGAACCCCACAGCAGGGCATCTGCAGTTGCCACCTAGAGGTTGGCAACCCTAGGAATAAGTAGGAACTACTTCATAGGAACATAGGAAATGGTGAGGTAACAGTTAAGGCATCTCCCCAGGAAGGGGACAGGTACTTTATTCTTTGGTTCTAGAGTTAGAGAGTAGACCTGTTCGAGAGTGAGAGTATATCTGTGAATGAACTGCAGGAAGGTCCTCTGTAATTCAGAAAATGATTTATCAGGCATCTTATTTGCTTAATTTCCATAGGTTCTGCATTGTTTTCTGTATTCACATTTACACATACACACACACACCCCTTTATGACACCTGAATGGTGTGAAAATGCTTGCTTAAGAAAGTTTGCCAAGATTTCGCTTCTTCTGATACACCTGGAGGTGGCAGCAGAGCACAATGATTCCAATCTGAAAAAAGGACAGACATTCAGACTCCCCGCAGGCACTTTCTTGCGGGGCAGACAAAATGCAACCTAAGAGGTGCTGGCCTTGCCATCTTCAGCACATCTACTCAGAATCCTCCCTGGGGAAATTCAGTAGGGCTCACTCCCATGAAAACAGGGCTTCTTTCCATGTACTTGCATGTGAGTGAAGTGCCATCAAGTTGCTTCTGTCTTACGGAGACCCTATGAATGAATGTCTTCCGAAATGTCCCATCGTCAACAGCCTTGCTCAGGTGGTCCTTAAAAGAACCAAGGCCCAGTGACATCGCATGCCATTGTCCCTATCTATGGAGGCGGAGACATGTGGGACTTAGGAAGGGGCTCTCCAGAAATTTAGGGGGGCCTGGGAGCTCTTCAGAACCCCCCCCCCCAGACATTCCCCTGGGCTGGGCTAAACCCAGGAAGAGGTGGGAATTGGCCAGCGCCTAGGTCAGTGATGGCGAACCTTTTAGAGACCAGGTGCCCAAACTGCAACCCAAAACCCACTTATTTATCGCAAAGTGCCAACATGACAATTTAACCTGAATACTGAGGTTTTCGTTTGAGAAAAAACAACTCATACATTAACATCGTTTGTCTTAAAAGAAAAACACAACAGAGCTTTCAATGGTACAAACAACTTTTCATTGAAAGGTAAAAGTTTGCATTTGGCGTGCTTTTGACCAATTAATGTGATTTTTGCTGTCCAATCTTGCGAACTCTGTGCTGGGGTGATGGCCTGCGTGCCCACAGAGAGGGCTCTGAGTGCCACCTCTGGCACGCGTGCCATATGTTTGCCACCACTGGCCTAGGTTATAGTGGTATCTCAGTGGTCTCCTGTAGTGTCCTTTATTTAAATTCATGTTTAGAACAGTCACTTTAAGATCTGCAAATAGACATACCATGTGCATAAGACAAACAAAAGGCCACAAATTTGAAAGTAAGGAGGGCAACACTAAAAAGCCTGTAGGGGAACATTTAAAAGAAAACTCCTGGACATTCATTTACAGGAGTCTTGCTCAGAAATTGAGTGCACAGCAACTGTTTGGTATTCTGGCTCAGCCACGCATTGGCCAAACAAAGGCATCTGTGATGCCATAGTTTACTAAGATTCAGTACAAAGTCACCCAAGACCTTAAATCCTCTGGGGCGATAATAGGTAGTGGGCTGCTTGCAAACTAAGTTGGTCATTTCCACTGATTCCTCCTTCCTATTGCAGACCTCCCCGTTCACTTCACTCCTCATGATCCCCTTCCCCCCAGAAGCAACATTTCAGGGAGCTAAGTGGGAGGAGGGTGGCAGGAGAGTTTCATTCTGACACAGGATCCAGCACATTGTTTCCCCTGGCTGAGTCCATACGTCGTTGGATACTGCACTTTAGCAGTCATTGGCAATTGGGGCTTATCCATACAAGAAGATCCAGGTGCAAATCACTGCTGTGGCAAAACAACAGGGCCATAGCCACCACTGTGTGGATACAGCCCACATTCTACTGTATGCATGCAAGCGCTGTCAAGTGGCAACCCCAACAAGCGGCATTCAAAGCAAGTGAGAAGCAGAGGCAGTTTGCCCTTGCCTTCCTCTTTAGCATCCT
This sequence comes from Lepidodactylus listeri, assembly GCA_029233225.1. NCBI lineage: Eukaryota > Metazoa > Chordata > Lepidosauria > Squamata > Gekkonidae > Lepidodactylus > Lepidodactylus listeri. The sequence goes on along the minus strand of JARCFY010000001.1, from coordinate 50,008,080 downwards.
CCTCAGTGGTCTCCCCTCCAAGTCCAGACCCGGCTTAGCTTCTAAGACCGAACGAGACTGGGCTACATCTTGCCACCTTCTCTCCCCTCCATATTTTAAAGGTCCCCCCCCCCTCCCCCAGGCCCGGGAAGGCGCCCTTTAACCGTGAACGGCGAGATGCGCCCCTCGCCGGGGCTGGGCAAAAAGGTGCAAAACCTTTCCCGGCCTCCCCCAGCCCCGGGACGGCGCCCCTGAACCCCTAAAGGCAAAATGCGCCCCTCGCGCCCGGAAAGGCGCCGGTTCACCGGGAACCGCGAAATGCGCCCCTGGCGGCCGCTCGGAGCTCAGGCCCGAAAGGTTGCCTGCCCTCCCCCAGCCCCGGGACGGCGCCCTTGAACTCCCCGTCGCCGTCGGTGCTGCGAGAGGGGGAAGAGGCGCCCCTTAGGAGGCCGGCGGCGGCGGGAGGTGCAGCCCCACCATGCCTTTGGCGCCTTCCTGCCGCCTTCACCTCCGCTCCGGCTCCGTTTCCGCGCTGCCTCTCCGGCCGCTCCCCCGGTCTGCTGCAGGGACTCCCGACGGGGAGCGAGGCAGGCCGGAAGCGAAGCCAGCGAGGGACGGAGGGGACTGCCCGTCGCTCACGCAGCCCGGCTGGAGTACCCCGGAGCCCAGCGGGGCGCATGGAGACCTCACCGAGCTCCCTGCTGGGGGAGCCGAACACCAAAGGCCCGCCCCTCTGATCTGCCGGGGGCTGGGGGGGTGGGGGCGGCGGAGGGGGTTCGGTTGGACTGTTTTCAGCTGGCGACTCGCCTGAAGCCCGTTTGAGAGCCGGGCTGCCAAGGGGGGTGTTGTGTGCCAGCTCGGGGGTGCTGTTGGAGCTCTGTCTACAAAGATGGATGTTCAGATCTCAGCTGTAGCACCTTTAACCAGCTCTGGCTGGTGTGCCAGCTGTGGACCTTTCTAAAAAAATCAGAGTTGGCTGCAGTTATATTTGCTCTCTAGTTATATCAGGATTGGATTTCTCCATTATGTTCCATGGCGGCCTGGTTTTAAAAGTCGTTCAGAAACGTCAGTTGGTTCAAAATGAAGCAGCAACTCTATTGGGCGGGTGGGGGGATCGAGTATATGGTTCATATTTTGAAATAGCTTCAGTGATTACCAGTTTGTTTCCGGGTTCCGTGAATTTATAAGACCCTAAATGCTCTGGAGTCAGGAAATTTAAAGGGTTCCCGTATTAACCTGTCCAACAATTAAAAGTTTCACCAGATCACTTCTTGTGACCTAGGATGTATGACGTCACTCGTATTATCCTCTACTCCAAAGACTCTATTGCTGGGAATTATAGGTGACTAGGAATAAGGCCCTAGATAAATACAAGGGGCTCTAGAAAGAGGCTCTGGGAGAGTGCCAAGGCCTTGGGCACTCAGCGTCAACTTGCTGTGGCGACCTCAGCAGGGTATAATGACACAGAGCCCACCAGTTTCTCCAGGGGAAGATCTCTGCCATCGGAAGAGCACTTGTAGTTCAGTGTGATCTCCATCCCACCCCTGGAGATGGGCAACAATGGTTTCCCATGAGGGAACAGGTGGTTTGGAGGGTGGAGTCTATGGCAATGAACCTGTCTGAGGTCCCACCCCTCCTCCAACCTCACCCTCTCCAGGGTCCACCCCTCAAATCTCCAGGAATTTCCCAACCTGGAGTTGGCAACCCTATCTCCCTCCCAGCCAACCGTCAATGTATCATCATCTGCCCGCTGGCTTCAGCTTTTCATCTCCTCCCTCCTCGAGAGCACTTGTAATTCTGAGTGATCTCCAGCCCCCACCTGGAGATTAGCAACAATGGTTCCCCATGAGGGACTGATTCGCTTGGAGGGTGGAGTCTATGGCAGTGAACCTGTCTGAGGTCCCACCCCTCCTCCAACCTCCCCTTCTCCAGCCTCCACCCCTCAAATTTCCAGGAATTTTCCACCTGGAGTTGGCAACCCTATCTCCTTTTCAGCCAATCATCGACTTCACTCTTCAACTTTCCTTCTCCCCTCTGGAGAGCACTTGTAATGCTGAGTGATCTCCAGCCCTTGCCTGGAGATTGGCAACCATAGTTCCCATGGAGAAGTACTCTTTCCCGGCAATGGGGACCAAAGCAGCTGACGTCATTCTCCTCTCCCCCTTTTCACTTGCACAACAACCCTGCAAGCTAGGTTAGGCTTAAAGTCTGTGACTGGCCCCAAATCACCCATTCATCAAGAACCTGGGTCTAGCAGATCCTGCTCTGAAGCGCTGACTGCTACGCCTAGGATAGCCAACCTCCAGGTGGAGCCTGAAGATTGCCAGGGTGGGCACTGGGCAGAAGAACTTAAAGGGACTCTTCCAGTGCCTCTGCTGGGGTGGGGGGGGAATGGGAGGGACACCTCGCATGTGATCGACAAAGCGGCAAAGCCACAAGGGGCGCGGTTTCTCACTGGGAGTTAAAGGGACCCTTCCGGGCCCCAGGAGAGGTGGGGGAACCCCACAGCAGGGCATCTGCAGTTGCCACCTAGAGGTTGGCAACCCTAGGAAGAAGTAGGAACTACTTCATAGGAACATAGGAAATGGTGAGGTAACAGCTAAGGCATCTCCCCAGGAAGGGGACAGGTACTTTATTCTTTGGTTCTAGAGTTAGAGAGTAGACCTGTTCGAGAGTGAGAGTATATCTGTGAATGAACTGCAGGAAGGTCCTCTGTAATTCAGAAAATGATTTATCAGGCATCTTATTTGCTTAATTTCCATAGGTTCTGCATTGTTTTCTGTATTCACATTTACACATACACACACACACCCCTTTATGACACCTGAATGGTGTGAAAATGCTTGCTTAAGAAAGTTTGCCAAGATTTCGCTTCTTCTGATACACCTGGAGGTGGCAGCAGAGCACAATGATTCCAATCTGAAAAAAGGACAGACATTCAGACTCCCCGCAGGCACTTTCTTGCGGGGCAGACAAAATGCAACCTAAGAGGTGCTGGCCTTGCCATCTTCAGCACATCTACTCAGAATCCTCCCTGGGGAAATTCAGTAGGGCTCACTCCCATGAAAACAGGGCTTCTTTCCATGTACTTGCATGTGAGTGAAGTGCCATCAAGTTGCTTCTGTCTTACGGAGACCCTATGAATGAATGTCTTCCGAAATGTCCCATCGTCAACAGCCTTGCTCAGGTGGTCCTTAAAAGAACCAAGGCCCAGTGACATCGCATGCCATTGTCCCTATCTATGGAGGCGGAGACATGTGGGACTTAGGAAGGGGCTCTCCAGAAATTTAGGGGGGCCTGGGAGCTCTTCGGAACCCCCCCCCCCCCAGACATTCCCCTGGGCTGGGCTAAACCCAGGAAGAGGTGGGAATTGGCCAGCGCCTAGGTCAGTGATGGCGAACCTTTTAGAGACCAGGTGCCCAAACTGCAACCCAAAACCCACTTATTTATCGCAAAGTGCCAACATGACAATTTAACCTGAATACTGAGGTTTTCGTTTGAGAAAAAACAACTCATACATTAACATCGTTTGTCTTAAAAGAAAAACACAACAGAGCTTTCAATGGTACAAACAACTTTTCATTGAAAGGTAAAAGTTTGCATTTGGCGTGCTTTTGACCAATTAATGTGATTTTTGCTGTCCAATCTTGCGAACTCTGGGCTGGGGTGATGGCCTGCGTGCCCACAGAGAGGGCTCTGAGTGCCACCTCTGGCACGCGTGCCATATGTTTGCCACCACTGGCCTAGGTTATAGTGGTATCTCAGTGGTCTCCTGTAGTGTCCTTTATTTAAATTCATTTTTAGAACAGTCACTTTAAGATCTGCAAATAGACATACCATGTGCATAAGACAAACAAAAGGCCACAAATTTGAAAGTAAGGAGGGCAACACTAAAAAGCCTGTAGGGGAACATTTAAAAGAAAACTCCTGGACATTCATTTACAGGAGTCTTGCTCAGAAATTGAGTGCACAGCAACTGTTTGGTATTCTGGCTCAGCCACGCATTGGCCAAACAAAGGCATCTGTGATGCCATAGTTTACTAAGATTCAGTACAAAGTCACCCAAGACCTTAAATCCTCTGGGGCGATAATAGGTAGTGGGCTGCTTGCAAACTAAGTTGGTCATTTCCACTGATTCCTCCTTCCTATTGCAGACCTCCCCGTTCACTTCACTCCTCATGATCCCCTTCCCCCCAGAAGCAACATTTCAGGGAGCTAAGTGGGAGGAGGGTGGCAGGAGAGTTTCATTCTGACACAGGATCCAGCACATTGTTTCCCCTGGCTGAGTCCATACGTCGTTGGATACTGCACTTTAGCAGTCATTGGCAATTGGGGCTTATCCATACAAGAAGATCCAGGTGCAAATCACTGCTGTGGCAAAACAACAGGGCCATAGCCACCACTGTGTGGATACAGCCCACATTCTACTGTATGCATGCAAGCGCTGTCAAGTGGCAACCCCAACAAGCGGCATTCAAAGCAAGTGAGAAGCAGAGGCAGTTTGCCCTTGCCTTCCTCTTTAGCATCCTCCTCAGTGGTCTCCCCTCCAAGTCCAGACCCGGCTTAGCTTCTAAGACCGAACGAGACTGGGCTACATCTTGCCACCTTCTCTCCCCTCCATATTTTAAAGGTCCCCCCCCCCTCCCCCAGGCCCGGGAAGGCGCCCTTTAACCGTGAACGGCGAGATGCGCCCCTCGCCGGGGCTGGGCAAAAAGGTGCAAAACCTTTCCCGGCCTCCCCCAGCCCCGGGACGGCGCCCCTGAACCCCTAAAGGCAAAATGCGCCCCTCGCGTCTGCTCTCCGAACGGCTTTTGCCGTTCGGAGAGCAGACGCGAGGGGTTCCTCCCGCTCCCCCAGGCCCGGAAAGGCGCCCGTTCACCGGGAACCGCGAAATGCGCCCCTGGCGGCCGCTCGGAGCTCAGGCCCGAAAGGTTGCCTGCCCTCCCCCAGCCCCGGGACGGCGCCCTTGAACTCCCCGTCGCCGTCGGTGCTGCGAGAGGGGGAAGAGGCGCCCCTTAGGAGGCCGGCGGCGGCGGGAGGTGCAGCCCCACCATGCCTTTGGCGCCTTCCTGCCGTCTTCCCCTCCGCTCCGGCTCCGTTTCCGCGCTGCCTCTCCGGCCGCTCCCCCGGTCTGCTGCAGGGACTCCCGACGGGGAGCGAGGCAGGCCGGAAGCGAAGCCAGCGAGGGACGGAGGGGACTGCCCGTCGCTCACGCAGCCCGGCTGGAGTACCCCGGAGCCCAGCGGGGCGCATGGAGACCTCACCGAGCTCCCTGCTGGGGGAGCCGGACACCAAAGGCCCGCCCCTCTGATCTGCCGGGGGGGTGGGGGGGTGGGGGCGGCGGAGGGGGTTCGGTTGGACTGTTTTCAGCTGGCGACTCGCCTGAAGCCCGTTTGAGATCCGGGCTGCCAAGGGGGGTGTTGTGTGCCAGCTCGGGGGTGCTGTTGGAGCTCTGTCTACAAAGATGGATGTTCAGATCTCAGCTGTAGCACCTTTAACCAGCTCTGGCTGGTGTGCCAGCTGTGGACCTTTCTAAAAAAATCAGAGTTGGCTGCAGTTATATTTGCTCTCTAGTTATATCAGGATTGGATTTCTCCATTATGTTCCATGGCGGCCTGGTTTTAAAAGTCGTTCAGAAACGTCAGTTGGTTCAAAATGAAGCAGCAACTCTATTGGGCGGGTGGGGGGATCGAGTATATGGTTCATATTTTGAAATAGCTTCAGTGATTACCAGTTTGTTTCCGGGTTCCGTGAATTTATAAGACCCTAAATGCTCTGGAGTCAGGAAATTTAAAGGGTTCCCGTATTAACCTGTCCAACAATTAAAAGTTTCACCAGATCACTTCTTGTGACCTAGGATGTATGACGTCACTCGTATTATCCTTTACTCCAAAGACTCTATTGCTGGGAATTATAGGTGACTAGGAATAAGGCCCTAGATAAATACAAGGGGCTCTAGAAAGAGGCTCTGGGAGAGTGCCAAGGCCTTGGGCACTCAGCGTCAACTTGCTGTGGCGACCTCAGCAGGGTATAATGACACAGAGCCCACCAGTTTCTCCAGGGGAAGATCTCTGCCATCGGAAGAGCACTTGTAGTTCAGTGTGATCTCCATCCCACCCCTGGAGATGGGCAACAATGGTTTCCCATGAGGGAACAGGTGGTTTGGAGGGTGGAGTCTATGGCAATGAACCTGTCTGAGGTCCCACCCCTCCTCCAACCTCACCCTCTCCAGGGTCCACCCCTCAAATCTCCAGGAATTTCCCAACCTGGAGTTGGCAACCCTATCTCCCTCCCAGCCAACCGTCAATGTATCATCATCTGCCCGCTGGCTTCAGCTTTTCATCTCCTCCCTCCTCGAGAGCACTTGTAATTCTGAGTGATCTCCAGCCCCCACCTGGAGATTAGCAACAATGGTTCCCCATGAGGGACTGATTCGCTTGGAGGGTGGAGTCTATGGCAATGAACCTGTCTGAGGTCCCACCCCTCCTCCAACCTCCCCTTCTCCAGCCTCCACCCCTCAAATTTCCAGGAATTTTCCACCTGGAGTTGGCAACCCTATCTCCTTCCCAGCCAATCATCGACTTCACTCTTCAACTTTCCTTCTCCCCTCTGGAGAGCACTTGTAATTCTGAGTGATCTCCAGCCCTTGCCTGGAGATTGGCAACCATAGTTCCCATGGAGAAGTACTCTTTCCCGGCAATGGGGACCAAAGCAGCTGACGTCATTCTCCTCTCCCCCTTTTCACTTGCACAACAACCCTGCAAGCTAGGTTAGGCTTAAAGTCTGTGACTGGCCCCAAATCACCCATTCATCAAGAACCTGGGTCTAGCAGATCCTGCTCTGAAGCGCTGACTGCTACGCCTAGGATAGCCAACCTCCAGGTGGAGCCTGAAGATCGCCAGGGTGGGCACTGGGCAGAAGAACTTAAAGGGACTCTTCCAGTGCCTCTGCTGGGGTGGGGGGGGGGAATGGGAGGGACACCTCGCATGTGATCGACAAAGCGGCAAAGCCACAAGGGGCGCGGTTTCTCACTGGGAGTTAAAGGGACCCTTCCGGGCCCCAGGAGAGGTGGGGGAACCCCACAGCAGGGCATCTGCAGTTGCCACCTAGAGGTTGGCAACCCTAGGAAGAAGTAGGAACTACTTCATAGGAACATAGGAAATGGTGAGGTAACAGCTAAGGCATCTCCCCAGGAAGGGGACAGGTACTTTATTCTTTGGTTCTAGAGTTAGAGAGTAGACCTGTTCGAGAGTGAGAGTATATCTGTGAATGAACTGCAGGAAGGTCCTCTGTAATTCAGAAAATGATTTATCAGGCATCTTATTTGCTTAATTTCCATAGGTTCTGCATTGTTTTCTGTATTCACATTTACACATACACACACACACCCCTTTATGACACCTGAATGGTGTGAAAATGCTTGCTTAAGAAAGTTTGCCAAGATTTCGCTTCTTCTGATACACCTGGAGGTGGCAGCAGAGCACAATGATTCCAATCTGAAAAAAGGACAGACATTCAGACTCCCCGCAGGCACTTTCTTGCGGGGCAGACAAAATGCAACCTAAGAGGTGCTGGCCTTGCCATCTTCAGCACATCTACTCAGAATCCTCCCTGGGGAAATTCAGTAGGGCTCACTCCCATGAAAACAGGGCTTCTTTCCATGTACTTGCATGTGAGTGAAGTGCCATCAAGTTGCTTCTGTCTTACGGAGACCCTATGAATGAATGTCTTCCGAAATGTCCCATCGTCAACAGCCTTGCTCAGGTGGTCCTTAAAAGAACCAAGGCCCAGTGACATCGCATGCCATTGCCCCTATCTATGGAGGCGGAGACATGTGGGACTTAGGAAGGGGCTCTCCAGAAATTTAGGGGGGCCTGGGAGCTCTTCGGAACCCCCCCCCCCAGACATTCCCCTGGGCTGGTCTAAACCCAGGAAGAGGTGGGAATTGGCCAGCGCCTAGGTCAGTGATGGCGAAACTTTTAGAGACCAGGTGCCCAAACTGCAACCCAAAACCCACTTATTTATCGCAAAGTGCCAACATGACAATTTAACCTGAATACTGAGGTTTTCGTTTGAGAAAAAACAACTCATACATTAACATCGTTTGTCTTAAAAGAAAAACACAACAGAGCTTTCAATGGTACAAACAACTTTTCATTGAAAGGTAAAAGTTTGCATTTGGCGTGCTTTTGACCAATTAATGTGATTTTTGCTGTCCAATCTTGCGAACTCTGTGCTGGGGTGATGGCCTGCGTGCCCACAGAGAGGGCTCTGAGTGCCACCTCTGGCACGCGTGCCATATGTTTGCCACCACTGGCCTAGGTTATAGTGGTATCTCAGTGGTCTCCTGTAGTGTCCTTTATTTAAATTCATGTTTAGAACAGTCACTTTAAGATCTGCAAATAGACATACCATGTGCATAAGACAAACAAAAGGCCACAAATTTGAAAGTAAGGAGGGCAACACTAAAAAGCCTGTAGGGGAACATTTAAAAGAAAACTCCTGGACATTCATTTACAGGAGTCTTGCTCAGAAATTGAGTGCACAGCAACTGTTTGGTATTCTGGCTCAGCCACGCATTGGCCAAACAAAGGCATCTGTGATGCCATAGTTTACTAAGATTCAGTACAAAGTCACCCAAGACCTTAAATCCTCTGGGGCGATAATAGGTAGTGGGCTGCTTGCAAACTAAGTTGGTCATTTCCACTGATTCCTCCTTCCTATTGCAGACCTCCCCGTTCACTTCACTCCTCATGATCCCCTTCCCCCCAGAAGCAACATTTCAGGGAGCTAAGTGGGAGGAGGGTGGCAGGAGAGTTTCATTCTGACACAGGATCCAGCACATTGTTTCCCCTGGCTGAGTCCATACGTCGTTGGATACTGCACTTTAGCAGTCATTGGCAATTGGGGCTTATCCATACAAGAAGATCCAGGTGCAAATCACTGCTGTGGCAAAACAACAGGGCCATAGCCACCACTGTGTGGATACAGCCCACATTCTACTGTATGCATGCAAGCGCTGTCAAGTGGCAACCCCAACAAGCGGCATTCAAAGCAAGTGAGAAGCAGAGGCAGTTTGCCCTTGCCTTCCTCTTTAGCATCCTCCTCAGTGGTCTCCCCTCCAAGTCCAGACCCGGCTTAGCTTCTAAGACCGAACGAGACTGGGCTACATCTTGCCACCTTCTCTCCCCTCCATATTTTAAAGGTCCCCCCCCTCCCCCAGGCCCGGGAAGGCGCCCTTTAACCGTGAACGGCGAGATGCGCCCCTCGCCGGGGCTGGGCAAAAAGGTGCAAAACTTTTCCCGGCCTCCCCCAGCCCCGGGACGGCGCCCCTGAACCCCTAAAGGCAAAATGCGCCTCCCGCTCCCCCAGGCCCGGAAAGGCGCCCGTTCACCGGGAACCGCGAAATGCGCCCCTGGCGGCCGCTCGGAGCTCAGGCCCGAAAGGTTGCCTGCCCTCCCCCAGCCCCGGGACGGCGCCCTTGAACTCCCCGTCGCCGTCGGTGCTGCGAGAGGGGGAAGAGGCGCCCCTTAGGAGGCCGGCGGCGGCGGGAGGTGCAGCCCCACCATGCCTTTGGCGCCTTCCTGCCGTCTTCCCCTCCGCTCCGGCTCCGTTTCCGCGCTGCCTCTCCGGCCGCTCCCCCGGTCTGCTGCAGGGACTCCCGACGGGGAGCGAGGCAGGCCGGAAGCGAAGCCAGCGAGGGACGGAGGGGACTGCCCGTCGCTCACGCAGCCCGGCTGGAGTACCCCGGAGCCCAGCGGGGCGCATGGAGACCTCACCGAGCTCCCTGCTGGGGGAGCCGGACACCAAAGGCCCGCCCCTCTGATCTGCCGGGGGGTGGGGGCGGCGGAGGGGGTTCGGTTGGACTGTTTTCAGCTGGCGACTCGCCTGAAGCCCGTTTGAGAGCCGGGCTGCCAAGAGGGGTGTTGTGTGCCAGCTCGGGGGTGCTGTTGGAGCTCTGTCTACAAAGATGGATGTTCAGATCTCAGCTGTAGCATCTTTAACCAGCTCTGGCTTGTGTGCCAGCTGTGGACCTTTCTAAAAAAATCAGAGTTGGCTGCAGTTATATTTGCTCTCTAGTTATATCAGGATTGGATTTCTCCATTATGTTCCATGGCGGCTTGGTTTTAAAAGTCGTTCAGAAACGTCAGTTGGTTCAAAATGAAGCAGCAACTCTATTGGGCGGGTGGGGGGATCGAGTATATGGTTCATATTTTGAAATAGCTTCAGTGATTACCAGTTTGTTTCCGGGTTCCGTGAATTTATAAGACCCTAAATGCTCTGGAGTCAGGAAATTTAAAGGGTTCCCGTATTAACCTGTCCAACAATTAAAAGTTTCACCAGATCACTTCTTGTGACCTAGGATGTATGACGTCACTCGTATTATCCTTTACTCCAAAGACTCTATTGCTGGGAAATATAGGTGACTAGGAATAAGGCCCTAGATAAATACAAGGGGCTCTAGAAAGAGGCTCTGGGAGAGTGCCAAGGCCTTGGGCACTCAGCGTCAACTTGCTGTGGCGACCTCAGCAGGGTATAATGACACAGAGCCCACCAGTTTCTCCAGGGGAAGATCTCTGCCATCGGAAGAGCACTTGTAGTTCAGTGTGATCTCCATCCCACCCCTGGAGATGGGCAACAATGGTTTCCCATGAGGGAACAGGTGGTTTGGAGGGTGGAGTCTATGGCAATGAGCCTGTCTGAGGTCCCACCCCTCCTCCAACCTCACCCTCTCCAGGGTCCACCCCTCAAATCTCCAGGAATTTCCCAACCTGGAGTTGGCAACCCTATCTCCCTCCCAGCCAACCATCAATGTATCATCATCTGCCCGCGGGCTTCAGCTTTTCATCTCCTCCCTCCTCGAGAGCACTTGTAATTCTGAGTGATCTCTAGCCCCCACCTGGAGATTAGCAACAATGGTTCCCCATGAGAGACTGATTCGTTTGGAGGGTGGAGTCTATGGCAATGAACCTGTCTGAGGTCCCACCCCTCCTCCAACCTCCCCTTCTCCAGCCTCCACCCCTCAAATTTCCAGGAATTTTCCACCTGGAGTTGGCAACCCTATCTCCTTCCCAGCCAATCATCGACTTCACTCTTCAACTTTCCTTCTCCCCTCTGGAGAGCACTTGTAATGCTGAGTGATCTCCAGCCCTTGCCTGGAGATTGGCAACCATAGTTCCCATGGAGAAGTACTCTTTCCCGGCAATGGGGACCAAAGCAGCTGACGTCATTCTCCTCTCCCCCTTTTCACTTGCACAACAACCCTGCAAGCTAGGTTAGGCTTAAAGTCTGTGACTGGCCCCAAATCACCCATTCATCAAGAACCTGGGTCTAGCAGATCCTGCTCTGAAGCGCTGACTGCTACGCCTAGGATAGCCAACCTCCAGGTGGAGCCTGAAGATTGCCAGGGTGGGCACTGGGCAGAAGAACTTAAAGGGACTCTTCCAGTGCCTCTGCTGGGGTGGGGGTGGGGAATGGGAGGGACACCTCGCATGTGATCGACAAAGCGGCAAAGCCACAAGGGGCGCGGTTTCTCACTGGGAGTTAAAGGGACCCTTCCGGGCCCCAGGAGAGGTGGGGGAACCCCACAGCAGGGCATCTGCAGTTGCCACCTAGAGGTTGGCAACCCTAGGAAGAAGTAGGAACTACTTCATAGGAACATAGGAAATGGTGAGGTAACAGCTAAGGCATCTCCCCAGGAAGGGGACAGGTACTTTATTCTTTGGTTCTAGAGTTAGAGAGTAGACCTGTTCGAGAGTGAGAGTATATCTGTGAATGAACTGCAGGAAGGTCCTCTGTAATTCAGAAAATGATTTATCAGGCATCTTATTTGCTTAATTTCCATAGGTTCTGCATTGTTTTCTGTATTCACATTTACACATACACACACACACCCCTTTATGACACCTGAATGGTGTGAAAATGCTTGCTTAAGAAAGTTTGCCAAGATTTCGCTGCTTCTGATACACCTGGAGGTGGCAGCAGAGCACAATGATTCCAATCTGAAAAAAGGACAGACATTCAGACTCCCCGCAGGCACTTTCTTGCGGGGCAGACAAAATGCAACCTAAGAGGTGCTGGCCTTGCCATCTTCAGCACATCTACTCAGAATCCTCCCTGGGGAAATTCAGTAGGGCTCACTCCCATGAAAACAGGGCTTCTTTCCATGTACTTGCATGTGAGTGAAGTGCCATCAAGTTGCTTCTGTCTTACGGAGACCCTATGAATGAATGTCTTCCGAAATGTCCCATCGTCAACAGCCTTGCTCAGGTGGTCCTTAAAAGAACCAAGGCCCAGTGACATCGCATGCCATTGTCCCTATCTATGGAGGCGGAGACATGTGGGACTTAGGAAGGGGCTCTCCAGAAATGTAGGGGGGCCTGGGAGCTCTTCGGAACCCCCCCCCCCAGACATTCCCCTGGGCTGGGCTAAACCCAGGAAGAGGTGGGAATTGGCCAGCGCCTAGGTCAGTGATGGCGAACCTTTTAGAGACCAGGTGCCCAAACTGCAACCCAAAACCCACTTATTTATCGCAAAGTGCCAACATGACAATTTAACCTGAATACTGAGGTTTTCGTTTGAGAAAAAACAACTCATACATTAACATCGTTTGTCTTAAAAGAAAAACACAACAGAGCTTTCAATGGTACAAACAACTTTTCATTGAAAGGTAAAAGTTTGCATTTGGCGTGCTTTTGACCAATTAATGTGATTTTTGCTGTCCAATCATGCGAACTCTGTGCTGGGGTGATGGCCTGCGTGCCCACAGAGAGGGCTCTGAGTGCCACCTCTGGCACGCGTGCCATATGTTTGCCACCACTGGCCTAGGTTATAGTGGTATCTCAGTGGTCTCCTGTAGTGTCCTTTATTTAAATTCATTTTTAGAACAGTCACTTTAAGATCTGCAAATAGACATACCATGTGCATAAGACAAACAAAAGGCCACAAATTTGAAAGTAAGGAGGGCAACACTAAAAAGCCTGTAGGGGAACATTTAAAAGAAAACTCCTGGACATTCATTTACAGGAGTCTTGCTCAGAAATTGAGTGCACAGCAACTGTTTGGTATTCTGGCTCAGCCACGCATTGGCCAAACAAAGGCATCTGTGATGCCATAGTTTACTAAGATTCAGTACAAAGTCACCCAAGACCTTAAATCCTCTGGGGCGATAATAGGTAGTGGGCTGCTTGCAAACTAAGTTGGTCATTTCCACTGATTCCTCCTTCCTATTGCAGACCTCCCCGTTCACTTCACTCCTCATGATCCCCTTCCCCCCAGAAGCAACATTTCAGGGAGCTAAGTGGGAGGAGGGTGGCAGGAGAGTTTCATTCTGACACAGGATCCAGCACATTGTTTCCCCTGGCTGAGTCCATACGTCGTTGGATACTGCACTTTAGCAGTCATTGGCAATTGGGGCTTATCCATACAAGAAGATCCAGGTGCAAATCACTGCTGTGGCAAAACAACAGGGCCATAGCCACCACTGTGTGGATACAGCCCACATTCTACTGTATGCATGCAAGCGCTGTCAAGTGGCAACCCCAACAAGCGGCATTCAAAGCAAGTGAGAAGCAGAGGCAGTTTGCCCTTGCCTTCCTCTTTAGCATCCTCCTCAGTGGTCTCCCCTCCAAGTCCAGACCCGGCTTAGCTTCTAAGACCGAACGAGACTGGGCTACATTTTGCCACCTTCTCTCCCCTCCATATTTTAAAGGTCCCCCCCCCTCCCCCAGGCCCGGGAAGGCGCCCTTTAACCGTGAACGGCGAGATGCGCCCCTCGCCGGGGCTGGGCAAAAAGGTGCAAAACCTTTCCCGGCCTCCCCCAGCCCCGGGACGGCGCCCCTGAACCCCTAAAGGCAAAATGCGCCCCTCGCGTCTGCTCTCCGAACGGCTTTTGCCGTTCGGAGAGCAGACGCGAGGGGTTCCTCCCGCTCCCCCAGGCCCGGAAAGGCGCCCGTTCACCGGGAACCGCGAAATGCGCCCCTGGCGGCCGCTCGGAGCTCAGGCCCGAAAGGTTGCCTGCCCTCCCCCAGCCCCGGGACGGCGCCCTTGAACTCCCCGTCGCCGTCGGTGCTGCGAGAGGGGGAAGAGGCGCCCCTTAGGAGGCCGGCGGCGGCGGGAGGTGCAGCCCCACCATGCCTTTGGCGCCTTCCTGCCGTCTTCCCCTCCGCTCCGGCTCCGTTTCCGCGCTGCCTCTCCGGCCGCTCCCCCGGTCTGCTGCAGGGACTCCCGACGGGGAGCGAGGCAGGCCGGAAGCGAAGCCAGCGAGGGACGGAGGGGACTGCCCGTCGCTCACGCAGCCCGGCTGGAGTACCCCGGAGCCCAGCGGGGCGCATGGAGACCTCACCGAGCTCCCTGCTGGGGGAGCCGGACACCAAAGGCCCGCCCCTCTGATCTGCCGGGGGGTGGGGGGGTGGGGGCGGCGGAGGGGGTTCGGTTGGACTGTTTTCAGCTGGCGACTCGCCTGAAGCCCGTTTGAGAGCCGGGCTGCCAAAGGGGGTGTTGTGTGCCAGCTCGGGGGTGCTGTTGGAGCTCTGTCTACAAAGATGGATGTTCAGATCTCAGCTGTAGCACCTTTAACCAGCTCTGGCTGGTGTGCCAGCTGTGGACCTTTCTAAAAAAATCAGAGTTGGCTGCAGTTATATTTGCTCTCTAGTTATATCAGGATTGGATTTCTCCATTATGTTCCATGGCGGCCTGGTTTTAAAAGTCGTTCAGAAACGTCAGTTGGTTCAAAATGAAGCAGCAACTCTATTGGGCGGGTGGGGGGATCGAGTATATGGTTCATATTTTGAAATAGCTTCAGTGATTACCAGTTTGTTTCCGGGTTCCGTGAATTTATAAGACCCTAAATGCTCTGGAGTCAGGAAATTTAAAGGGTTCCCGTATTAACCTGTCCAACAATTAAAAGTTTCACCAGATCACTTCTTGTGACCTAGGATGTATGACGTCACTCGTATTATCCTTTACTCCAAAGACTCTATTGCTGGGAATTATAGGTGACTAGGAATAAGGCCCTAGATAAATACAAGGGGCTCTAGAAAGAGGCTCTGGGAGAGTGCCAAGGCCTTGGGCACTCAGCGTCAACTTGCTGTGGCGACCTCAGCAGGGTATAATGACACAGAGCCCACCAGTTTCTCCAGGGGAAGATCTCTGCCATCGGAAGAGCACTTGTAGTTCAGTGTGATCTCCATCCCACCCCTGGAGATGGGCAACAATGGTTTCCCATGAGGGAACAGGTGGTTTGGAGGGTGGAGTCTATGGCAATGAACCTGTCTGAGGTCCCACCCCTCCTCCAACCTCACCCTCTCCAGGGTCCACCCCTCAAATCTCCAGGAATTTCCCAACCTGGAGTTGGCAACCCTATCTCCCTCCCAGCCAACCGTCAATGTATCATCATCTGCCCGCTGGCTTCAGCTTTTCATCTCCTCCCTCCTCGAGAGCACTTGTAATTCTGAGTGATCTCCAGCCCCCACCTGGAGATTAGCAACAATGGTTCCCCATGAGGGACTGATTCGCTTGGAGGGTGGAGTCTATGGCAGTGAACCTGTCTGAGGTCCCACCCCTCCTCCAACCTCCCCTTCTCCAGCCTCCACCCCTCAAATTTCCAGGAATTTTCCACCTGGAGTTGGCAACCCTATCTCCTTCCCAGCCAATCATCGACTTCACTCTTCAACTTTCCTTCTCCCCTCTGGAGAGCACTTGTAATGCTGAGTGATCTCCAGCCCTTGCCTGGAGATTGGCAACCATAGTTCCCATGGAGAAGTACTCTTTCCCGGCAATGGGGACCAAAGCAGCTGACGTCATTCTCCTCTCCCCCTTTTCACTTGCACAACAACCCTGCAAGCTAGGTTAGGCTTAAAGTCTGTGACTGGCCCCAAATCACCCATTCATCAAGAACCTGGGTCTAGCAGATCCTGCTCTGAAGCGCTGACTGCTACGCCTAGGATAGCCAACCTCCAGGTGGAGCCTGAAGATTGCCAGGGTGGGCACTGGGCAGAAGAACTTAAAGGGACTCTTCCAGTGCCTCTGCTGGGGTGGGGGTGGGGAATGGGAGGGACACCTCGCATGTGATCGACAAAGCGGCAAAGCCACAAGGGGCGCGGTTTCTCACTGGGAGTTAAAGGGACCCTTCCGGGCCCCAGGAGAGGTGGGGGAACCCCACAGCAGGGCATCTGCAGTTGCCACCTAGAGGTTGGCAACCCTAGGAAGAAGTAGGAACTACTTCATAGGAACATAGGAAATGGTGAGGTAACAGCTAAGGCATCTCCCCAGGAAGGGGACAGGTACTTTATTCTTTGGTTCTAGAGTTAGAGAGTAGACCTGTTCGAGAGTGAGAGTATATCTGTGAATGAACTGCAGGAAGGTCCTCTGTAATTCAGAAAATGATTTATCAGGCATCTTATTTGCTTAATTTCCATAGGTTCTGCATTGTTTTCTGTATTCACATTTACACATACACACACACACCCCTTTATGACACCTGAATGGTGTGAAAATGCTTGCTTAAGAAAGTTTGCCAAGATTTCGCTGCTTCTGATACACCTGGAGGTGGCAGCAGAGCACAATGATTCCAATCTGAAAAAAGGACAGACATTCAGACTCCCCGCAGGCACTTTCTTGCGGGGCAGACAAAATGCAACCTAAGAGGTGCTGGCCTTGCCATCTTCAGCACATCTACTCAGAATCCTCCCTGGGGAAATTCAGTAGGGCTCACTCCCATGAAAACAGGGCTTCTTTCCATGTACTTGCATGTGAGTGAAGTGCCATCAAGTTGCTTCTGTCTTACGGAGACCCTATGAATGAATGTCTTCCGAAATGTCCCATCGTCAACAGCCTTGCTCAGGTGGTCCTTAAAAGAACCAAGGCCCAGTGACATCGCATGCCATTGTCCCTATCTATGGAGGCGGAGACATGTGGGACTTAGGAAGGGGCTCTCCAGAAATTTAGGGGGGCCTGGGAGCTCTTCGGAACCCCCCCCCCCCCCAGACATTCCCCTGGGCTGGGCTAAACCCAGGAAGAGGTGGGAATTGGCCAGCGCCTAGGTCAGTGATGGCGAACCTTTTAGAGACCAGGTGCCCAAACTGCAACCCAAAACCCACTTATTTATCGCAAAGTGCCAACATGACAATTTAACCTGAATACTGAGGTTTTCGTTTGAGAAAAAACAACTCATACATTAACATCGTTTGTCTTAAAAGAAAAACACAACAGAGCTTTCAATGGTACAAACAACTTTTCATTGAAAGGTAAAAGTTTGCATTTGGCGTGCTTTTGACCAATTAATGTGATTTTTGCTGTCCAATCATGCGAACTCTGTGCTGGGGTGATGGCCTGCGTGCCCACAGAGAGGGCTCTGAGTGCCACCTCTGGCACGCGTGCCATATGTTTGCCACCACTGGCCTAGGTTATAGTGGTATCTCAGTGGTCTCCTGTAGTGTCCTTTATTTAAATTCATTTTTAGAACAGTCACTTTAAGATCTGCAAATAGACATACCATGTGCATAAGACAAACAAAAGGCCACAAATTTGAAAGTAAGGAGGGCAACACTAAAAAGCCTGTAGGGGAACATTTAAAAGAAAACTCCTGGACATTCATTTACAGGAGTCTTGCTCAGAAATTGAGTGCACAGCAACTGTTTGGTATTCTGGCTCAGCCACGCATTGGCCAAACAAAGGCATCTGTGATGCCATAGTTTACTAAGATTCAGTACAAAGTCACCCAAGACCTTAAATCCTCTGGGGCGATAATAGGTAGTGGGCTGCTTGCAAACTAAGTTGGTCATTTCCACTGATTCCTCCTTCCTATTGCAGACCTCCCCGTTCACTTCACTCCTCATGATCCCCTTCCCCCCAGAAGCAACATTTCAGGGAGCTAAGTGGGAGGAGGGTGGCAGGAGAGTTTCATTCTGACACAGGATCCAGCACATTGTTTCCCCTGGCTGAGTCCATACGTCGTTGGATACTGCACTTTAGCAGTCATTGGCAATTGGGGCTTATCCATACAAGAAGATCCAGGTGCAAATCACTGCTGTGGCAAAACAACAGGGCCATAGCCACCACTGTGTGGATACAGCCCACATTCTACTGTATGCATGCAAGCGCTGTCAAGTGGCAACCCCAACAAGCGGCATTCAAAGCAAGTGAGAAGCAGAGGCAGTTTGCCCTTGCCTTCCTCTTTAGCATCCTCCTCAGTGGTCTCCCCTCCAAGTCCAGACCCGGCTTAGCTTCTAAGACCGAACGAGACTGGGCTACATTTTGCCACCTTCTCTCCCCTCCATATTTTAAAGGTCCCCCCCCCTCCCCCAGGCCCGGGAAGGCGCCCTTTAACCGTGAACGGCGAGATGCGCCCCTCGCCGGGGCTGGGCAAAAAGGTGCAAAACCTTTCCCGGCCTCCCCCAGCCCCGGGACGGCGCCCCTGAACCCCTAAAGGCAAAATGCGCCCCTCGCGTCTGCTCTCCGAACGGCTTTTGCCGTTCGGAGAGCAGACGCGAGGGGTTCCTCCCGCTCCCCCAGGCCCGGAAAGGCGCCCGTTCACCGGGAACCGCGAAATGCGCCCCTGGCGGCCGCTCGGAGCTCAGGCCCGAAAGGTTGCCTGCCCTCCCCCAGCCCCGGGACGGCGCCCTTGAACTCCCCGTCGCCGTCGGTGCTGCGAGAGGGGGAAGAGGCGCCCCTTAGGAGGCCGGCGGCGGCGGGAGGTGCAGCCCCACCATGCCTTTGGCGCCTTCCTGCCGTCTTCCCCTCCGCTCCGGCTCCGTTTCCGCGCTGCCTCTCCGGCCGCTCCCCCGGTCTGCTGCAGGGACTCCCGACGGGGAGCGAGGCAGGCCGGAAGCGAAGCCAGCGAGGGACGGAGGGGACTGCCCGTCGCTCACGCAGCCCGGCTGGAGTACCCCGGAGCCCAGCGGGGCGCATGGAGACCTCACCGAGCTCCCTGCTGGGGGAGCCGGACACCAAAGGCCCGCCCCTCTGATCTGCCGGGGGGTGGGGGGGTGGGGGCGGCGGAGGGGGTTCGGTTGGACTGTTTTCAGCTGGCGACTCGCCTGAAGCCCGTTTGAGAGCCGGGCTGCCAAGGGGGGGTGTTGTGTGCCAGCTCGGGGGTGCTGTTGGAGCTCTGTCTACAAAGATGGATGTTCAGATCTCAGCTGTAGCACCTTTAACCAGCTCTGGCTGGTGTGCCAGCTGTGGACCTTTCTAAAAAAATCAGAGTTGGCTGCAGTTATATTTGCTCTCTAGTTATATCAGGATTGGATTTCTCCATTATGTTCCATGGCGGCCTGGTTTTAAAAGTCGTTCAGAAACGTCAGTTGGTTCAAAATGAAGCAGCAACTCTATTGGGCGGGTGGGGGGATCGAGTATATGGTTCATATTTTGAAATAGCTTCAGTGATTACCAGTTTGTTTCCGGGTTCCGTGAATTTATAAGACCCTAAATGCTCTGGAGTCAGGAAATTTAAAGGGTTCCCGTATTAACCTGTCCAACAATTAAAAGTTTCACCAGATCACTTCTTGTGACCTAGGATGTATGACGTCACTCGTATTATCCTTTACTCCAAAGACTCTATTGCTGGGAATTATAGGTGACTAGGAATAAGGCCCTAGATAAATACAAGGGGCTCTAGAAAGAGGCTCTGGGAGAGTGCCAAGGCCTTGGGCACTCAGCGTCAACTTGCTGTGGCGACCTCAGCAGGGTATAATGACACAGAGCCCACCAGTTTCTCCAGGGGAAGATCTCTGCCATCGGAAGAGCACTTGTAGTTCAGTGTGATCTCCATCCCACCCCTGGAGATGGGCAACAATGGTTTCCCATGAGGGAACAGGTGGTTTGGAGGGTGGAGTCTATGGCAATGAACCTGTCTGAGGTCCCACCCCTCCTCCAACCTCACCCTCTCCAGGGTCCACCCCTCAAATCTCCAGGAATTTCCCAACCTGGAGTTGGCAACCCTATCTCCCTCCCAGCCAACCGTCAATGTATCATCATCTGCCCGCTGGCTTCAGCTTTTCATCTCCTCCCTCCTCGAGAGCACTTGTAATTCTGAGTGATCTCCAGCCCCCACCTGGAGATTAGCAACAATGGTTCCCCATGAGGGACTGATTCGCTTGGAGGGTGGAGTCTATGGCAATGAACCTGTCTGAGGTCCCACCCCTCCTCCAACCTCCCCTTCTCCAGCCTCCACCCCTCAAATTTCCAGGAATTTTCCACCTGGAGTTGGCAACCCTATCTCCTTCCCAGCCAATCATCGACTTCACTCTTCAACTTTCCTTCTCCCCTCTGGAGAGCACTTGTAATTCTGAGTGATCTCCAGCCCTTGCCTGGAGATTGGCAACCATAGTTCCCATGGAGAAGTACTCTTTCCCGGCAATGGGGACCAAAGCAGCTGACGTCATTCTCCTCTCCCCCTTTTCACTTGCACAACAACCCTGCAAGCTAGGTTAGGCTTAAAGTCTGTGACTGGCCCCAAATCACCCATTCATCAAGAACCTGGGTCTAGCAGATCCTGCTCTGAAGCGCTGACTGCTACGCCTAGGATAGCCAACCTCCAGGTGGAGCCTGAAGATTGCCAGGGTGGGCACTGGGCAGAAGAACTTAAAGGGACTCTTCCAGTGCCTCTGCTGGGGTGGGGGGGGAATGGGAGGGACACCTCGCATGTGATCGACAAAGCGGCAAAGCCACAAGGGGCGCGGTTTCTCACTGGGAGTTAAAGGGACCCTTCCGGGCCCCAGGAGAGGTGGGGGAACCCCACAGCAGGGCATCTGCAGTTGCCACCTAGAGGTTGGCAACCCTAGGAAGAAGTAGGAACTACTTCATAGGAACATAGGAAATGGTGAGGTAACAGCTAAGGCATCTCCCCAGGAAGGGGACAGGTACTTTATTCTTTGGTTCTAGAGTTAGAGAGTAGACCTGTTCGAGAGTGAGAGTATATCTGTGAATGAACTGCAGGAAGGTCCTCTGTAATTCAGAAAATGATTAATCAGGCATCTTATTTGCTTAATTTCCATAGGTTCTGCATTGTTTTCTGTATTCACATTTACACATACACACACACACCCCTTTATGACACCTGAATGGTGTGAAAATGCTTGCTTAAGAAAGTTTGCCAAGATTTCGCTTCTTCTGATACACCTGGAGGTGGCAGCAGAGCACAATGATTCCAATCTGAAAAAAGGACAGACATTCAGACTCCCCGCAGGCACTTTCTTGCGGGGCAGACAAAATGCAACCTAAGAGGTGCTGGCCTTGCCATCTTCAGCACATCTACTCAGAATCCTCCCTGGGGAAATTCAGTAGGGCTCACTCCCATGAAAACAGGGCTTCTTTCCATGTACTTGCATGTGAGTGAAGTGCCATCAAGTTGCTTCTGTCTTACGGAGACCCTATGAATGAATGTCTTCCGAAATGTCCCATCGTCAACAGCCTTGCTCAGGTGGTCCTTAAAAGAACCAAGGCCCAGTGACATCGCATGCCATTGTCCCTATCTATGGAGGCGGAGACATGTGGGACTTAGGAAGGGGCTCTCCAGAAATGTAGGGGGGCCTGGGAACTCTTCGGAACCCCCCCCCCCCCCAGACATTCCCCTGGGCTGGGCTAAACCCAGGAAGAGGTGGGAATTGGCCAGCGCCTAGGTCAGTGATGGCGAACCTTTTAGAGACCAGGTGCCCAAACTGCAACCCAAAACCCACTTATTTATCGCAAAGTGCCAACATGACAATTTAACCTGAATACTGAGGTTTTCGTTTGAGAAAAAACAACTCATACATTAACATCGTTTGTCTTAAAAGAAAAACACAACAGAGCTTTCAATGGTACAAACAACTTTTCATTGAAAGGTAAAAGTTTGCATTTGGCGTGCTTTTGACCAATTAATGTGATTTTTGCTGTCCAATCTTGCGAACTCTGTGCTGGGGTGATGGCCTGCGTGCCCACAGAGAGGGCTCTGAGTGCCACCTCTGGCACGCGTGCCATATGTTTGCCACCACTGGCCTAGGTTATAGTGGTATCTCAGTGGTCTCCTGTAGTGTCCTTTATTTAAATTCATTTTTAGAACAGTCACTTTAAGATCTGCAAATAGACATACCATGTGCATAAGACAAACAAAAGGCCACAAATTTGAAAGTAAGGAGGGCAACACTAAAAAGCCTGTAGGGGAACATTTAAAAGAAAACTCCTGGACATTCATTTACAGGAGTCTTGCTCAGAAATTGAGTGCACAGCAACTGTTTGGTATTCTGGCTCAGCCACGCATTGGCCAAACAAAGGCATCTGTGATGCCATAGTTTACTAAGATTCAGTACAAAGTCACCCAAGACCTTAAATCCTCTGGGGCGATAATAGGTAGTGGGCTGCTTGCAAACTAAGTTGGTCATTTCCACTGATTCCTCCTTCCTATTGCAGACCTCCCCGTTCACTTCACTCCTCATTATCCCCTTCCCCCCAGAAGCAACATTTCAGGGAGCTAAGTGGGAGGAGGGTGGCAGGAGAGTTTCATTCTGACACAGGATCCAGCACATTGTTTCCCCTGGCTGAGTCCATACGTCGTTGGATACTGCACTTTAGCAGTCATTGGCAATTGGGGCTTATCCATACAAGAAGATCCAGGTGCAAATCACTGCTGTGGCAAAACAACAGGGCCATAGCCACCACTGTGTGGATACAGCCCACATTCTACTGTATGCATGCAAGCGCTGTCAAGTGGCAACCCCAACAAGCGGCATTCAAAGCAAGTGAGAAGCAGAGGCAGTTTGCCCTTGCCTTCCTCTTTAGCATCCTCCTCAGTGGTCTCCCCTCCAAGTCCAGACCCGGCTTAGCTTCTAAGACCGAACGAGACTGGGCTACATCTTGCCACCTTCTCTCCCCTCCATATTTTAAAGGTCCCCCCCCCTCCCTCCCCCAGGTCCGGGAAGGCGCCCTTTAACCGTGAACGGCGAGATGCGCCCCTCGCCGGGGCTGGGCAAAAAGGTGCAAAACCTTTCCCGGCCTCCCCCAGCCCCGGGACGGCGCCCCTGAACCCCTAAAGGCAAAATGCGCCCCTCGCGTCTGCTTTTGCCGTTCGGAGAGCAGACGCGAGGGGTTCCTCCCGCTCCCCCAGGCCCGGAAAGGCGCCCGTTCACCGGGAACCGCGAAATGCGCCCCTGGCGGCCGCTCGGAGCTCAGGCCCGAAAGGTTGCCTGCCCTCCCCCAGCCCCGGGACGGCGCCCTTGAACTCCCCGTCGCCGTCGGTGCTGCGAGAGGGGGAAGAGGCGCCCCTTAGGAGGCCGGCGGCGGCGGGAGGTGCAGCCCCACCATGCCTTTGGCGCCTTCCTGCCGTCTTCCCCTCCGCTCCGGCTCCGTTTCCGCGCTGCCTCTCCGGCCGCTCCCCCGGTCTGCTGCAGGGACTCCCGACGGGGAGCGAGGCAGGCCGGAAGCGAAGCCAGCGAGGGACGGAGGGGACTGCCCGTCGCTCACGCAGCCCGGCTGGAGTACCCCGGAGCCCAGCGGGGCGCATGGAGACCTCACCGAGCTCCCTGCTGGGGGAGCCGGACACCAAAGGCCCGCCCCTCTGATCTGCCGGGGGCTGGGGGGGTGGGGGCGGCGGAGGGGGTTCGGTTGGACTGTTTTCAGCTGGCGACTCGCCTGAAGCCCGTTTGAGAGCCGGGCTGCCAAGGGGGGGTGTTGTGTGCCAGCTCGGGGGTGCTGTTGGAGCTCTGTCTACAAAGATGGATGTTCAGATCTCAGCTGTAGCACCTTTAACCAGCTCTGGCTGGTGTGCCAGCTGTGGACCTTTCTAAAAAAATCAGAGTTGGCTGCAGTTATATTTGCTCTCTAGTTATATCAGGATTGGATTTCTCCATTATGTTCCATGGCGGCCTGGTTTTAAAAGTCGTTCAGAAACGTCAGTTGGTTCAAAATGAAGCAGCAACTCTATTGGGCGGGTGGGGGGATCGAGTATATGGTTCATATTTTGAAATAGCTTCAATGATTACCAGTTTGTTTCCGGGTTCCGTGAATTTATAAGACCCTAAATGCTCTGGAGTCAGGAAATTTAAAGGGTTCCCGTATTAACCTGTCCAACAATTAAAAGTTTCACCAGATCACTTCTTGTGACCTAGGATGTATGACGTCACTCGTATTATCCTTTACTCCAAAGACTCTATTGCTGGGAATTATAGGTGACTAGGAATAAGGCCCTAGATAAATACAAGGGGCTCTAGAAAGAGGCTCTGGGAGAGTGCCAAGGCCTTGGGCACTCAGCGTCAACTTGCTGTGGCGACCTCAGCAGGGTATAATGACACAGAGCCCACCAGTTTCTCCAGGGGAAGATCTCTGCCATCGGAAGAGCACTTGTAGTTCAGTGTGATCTCCATCCCACCCCTGGAGATGGGCAACAATGGTTTCCCATGAGGGAACAGGTGGTTTGGAGGGTGGAGTCTATGGCAATGAACCTGTCTGAGGTCCCACCCCTCCTCCAACCTCACCCTCTCCAGGGTCCACCCCTCAGATCTCCAGGAATTTCCCAACCTGGAGTTGGCAACCCTATCTCCCTCCCAGCCAACCGTCAATGTATCATCATCTGCCCGCTGGCTTCAGCTTTTCATCTCCTCCCTCCTCGAGAGCACTTGTAATTCTGAGTGATCTCCAGCCCCCACCTGGAGATTAGCAACAATGGTTCCCCATGAGGGACTGATTCGCTTGGAGGGTGGAGTCTATGGCAATGAACCTGTCTGAGGTCCCACCCCTCCTCCAACCTCCCCTTCTCCAGCCTCCACCCCTCAAATTTCCAGGAATTTTCCACCTGGAGTTGGCAACCCTATCTCCTTCCCAGCCAATCATCGACTTCACTCTTCAACTTTCCTTCTCCCCTCTGGAGAGCACTTGTAATTCTGAGTGATCTCCAGCCCTTGCCTGGAGATTGGCAACCATAGTTCCCATGGAGAAGTACTCTTTCCCGGCAATGGGGACCAAAGCAGCTGACGTCATTCTCCTCTCCCCCTTTTCACTTGCACAACAACCCTGCAAGCTAGGTTAGGCTTAAAGTCTGTGACTGGCCCCAAATCACCCATTCATCAAGAACCTGGGTCTAGCAGATCCTGCTCTGAAGCGCTGACTGCTACGCCTAGGATAGCCAACCTCCAGGTGGAGCCTGAAGATTGCCAGGGTGGGCACTGGGCAGAAGAACTTAAAGGGACTCTTCCAGTGCCTCTGCTGGGGTGGGGGGGGAATGGGAGGGACACCTCGCATGTGATCGACAAAGCGGCAAAGCCACAAGGGGCGCGGTTTCTCACGGGGAGTTAAAGGGACCCTTCCGGGCCCCAGGAGAGGTGGGGGAACCCCACAGCAGGGCATCTGCAGTTGCCACCTAGAGGTTGGCAACCCTAGGAAGAAGTAGGAACTACTTCATAGGAACATAGGAAATGGTGAGGTAACAGCTAAGGCATCTCCCCAGGAAGGGGACAGGTACTTTATTCTTTGGTTCTAGAGTTAGAGAGTAGACCTGTTCGAGAGTGAGAGTATATCTGTGAATGAACTGCAGGAAGGTCCTCTGTAATTCAGAAAATGATTTATCAGGCATCTTATTTGCTTAATTTCCATAGGTTCTGCATTGTTTTCTGTATTCACATTTACACATACACACACACACCCCTTTATGACACCTGAATGGTGTGAAAATGCTTGCTTAAGAAAGTTTGCCAAGATTTCGCTTCTTCTGATACACCTGGAGGTGGCAGCAGAGCACAATGATTCCAATCTGAAAAAAGGACAGACATTCAGACTCCCCGCAGGCACTTTCTTGCGGGGCAGACAAAATGCAACCTAAGAGGTGCTGGCCTTGCCATCTTCAGCACATCTACTCAGAATCCTCCCTGGGGAAATTCAGTAGGGCTCACTCCCATGAAAACAGGGCTTCTTTCCATGTACTTGCATGTGAGTGAAGTGCCATCAAGTTGCTTCTGTCTTACGGAGACCCTATGAATGAATGTCTTCCGAAATGTCCCATCGTCAACAGCCTTGCTCAGGTGGTCCTTAAAAGAACCAAGGCCCAGTGACATCGCATGCCATTGTCCCTATCTATGGAGGCGGAGACATGTGGGACTTAGGAAGGGGCTCTCCAGAAATGTAGGGGGGCCTGGGAGCTCTTCGGAACCCCCCCCCCCCCAGACATTCCCCTGGGCTGGGCTAAACCCAGGAAGAGGTGGGAATTGGCCAGCGCCTAGGTCAGTGATGGCGAAACTTTTAGAGACCAGGTGCCCAAACTGCAACCCAAAACCCACTTATTTATCGCAAAGTGCCAACATGACAATTTAACCTGAATACTGAGGTTTTCGTTTGAGAAAAAACAACTCATACATTAACATCGTTTGTCTTAAAAGAAAAACACAACAGAGCTTTCAATGGTACAAACAACTTTTCATTGAAAGGTAAAAGTTTGCATTTGGCGTGCTTTTGACCAATTAATGTGATTTTTGCTGTCCAATCTTGCGAACTCTGTGCTGGGGTGATGGCCTGCGTGCCCACAGAGAGGGCTCTGAGTGCCACCTCTGGCACGCGTGCCATATGTTTGCCACCACTGGCCTAGGTTATAGTGGTATCTCAGTGGTCTCCTGTAGTGTCCTTTATTTAAATTCATTTTTAGAACAGTCACTTTAAGATCTGCAAATAGACATACCATGTGCATAAGACAAACAAAAGGCCACAAATTTGAAAGTAAGGAGGGCAACACTAAAAAGCCTGTAGGGGAACATTTAAAAGAAAACTCCTGGACATTCATTTACAGGAGTCTTGCTCAGAAATTGAGTGCACAGCAACTGTTTGGTATTCTGGCTCAGCCACGCATTGGCCAAACAAAGGCATCTGTGATGCCATAGTTTACTAAGATTCAGTACAAAGTCACCCAAGACCTTAAATCCTCTGGGGCGATAATAGGTAGTGGGCTGCTTGCAAACTAAGTTGGTCATTTCCACTGATTCCTCCTTCCTATTGCAGACCTCCCCGTTCACTTCACTCCTCATGATCCCCTTCCCCCCAGAAGCAACATTTCAGGGAGCTAAGTGGGAGGAGGGTGGCAGGAGAGTTTCATTCTGACACAGGATCCAGCACATTGTTTCCCCTGGCTGAGTCCATACGTCGTTGGATACTGCACTTTAGCAGTCATTGGCAATTGGGGCTTATCCATACAAGAAGATCCAGGTGCAAATCACTGCTGTGGCAAAACAACAGGGCCATAGCCACCACTGTGTGGATACAGCCCACATTCTACTGTATGCATGCAAGCGCTGTCAAGTGGCAACCCCAACAAGCGGCATTCAAAGCAAGTGAGAAGCAGAGGCAGTTTGCCCTTGCCTTCCTCTTTAGCATCCTCCTCAGTGGTCTCCCCTCCAAGTCCAGACCCGGCTTAGCTTCTAAGACCGAACGAGACTGGGCTACATCTTGCCACCTTCTCTCCCCTCCATATTTTAAAGGTCCCCCCCCCCTCCCCCAGGCCCGGGAAGGCGCCCTTTAACCGTGAACGGCGAGATGCGCCCCTCGCCGGGGCTGGGCAAAAAGGTGCAAAACCTTTCCCGGCCTCCCCCAGCCCCGGGACGGCGCCCCTGAACCCCTAAAGGCAAAATGCGCCCCTCGCGTCTGCTCTCCGAACGGCTTTTGCCGTTCGGAGAGCAGACGCGAGGGGTTCCTCCCGCTCCCCCAGGCCCGGAAAGGCGCCCGTTCACCGGGAACCGCGAAATGCGCCCCTGGCGGCCGCTCGGAGCTCAGGCCCGAAAGGTTGCCTGCCCTCCCCCAGCCCCGGGACGGCGCCCTTGAACTCCCCGTCGCCGTCGGTGCTGCGAGAGGGGGAAGAGGCGCCCCTTAGGAGGCCGGCGGCGGCGGGAGGTGCAGCCCCACCATGCCTTTGGCGCCTTCCTGCCGCCTTCCCCTCCGCTCCGGCTCCGTTTCCGCGCTGCCTCTCCGGCCGCTCCCCCGGTCTGCTGCAGGGACTCCCGACGGGGAGCGAGGCAGGCCGGAAGCGAAGCCAGCGAGGGACGGAGGGGACTGCCCGTCGCTCACGCAGCCCGGCTGGAGTACCCCGGAGCCCAGCGGGGCGCATGGAGACCTCACCGAGCTCCCTGCTGGGGGAGCCGGACACCAAAGGCCCGCCCCTCTGATCTGCCGGGGGGTGGGGGGGTGGGGGCGGCGGAGGGGGTTCGGTTGGACTGTTTTCAGCTGGCGACTCGCCTGAAGCCCGTTTGAGAGCCGGGCTGCCAAGGGGGGTGTTGTGTGCCAGCTCGGGGGTGCTGTTGGAGCTCTGTCTACAAAGATGGATGTTCAGATCTCAGCTGTAGCACCTTTAACCAGCTCTGGCTGGTGTGCCAGCTGTGGACCTTTCTAAAAAAATCAGAGTTGGCTGCAGTTATATTTGCTCTCTAGTTATATCAGGATTGGATTTCTCCATTATGTTCCATGGCGGCCTGGTTTTAAAAGTCGTTCAGAAACGTCAGTTGGTTCAAAATGAAGCAGCAACTCTATTGGGCGGGTGGGGGGATCGAGTATATGGTTCATATTTTGAAATAGCTTCAGTGATTACCAGTTTGTTTCCGGGTTCCGTGAATTTATAAGACCCTAAATGCTCTGGAGTCAGGAAATTTAAAGGGTTCCCGTATTAACCTGTCCAACAATTAAAAGTTTCACCAGATCACTTCTTGTGACCTAGGATGTATGACGTCACTCGTATTATCCTTTACTCCAAAGACTCTATTGCTGGGAATTATAGGTGACTAGGAATAAGGCCCTAGATAAATACAAGGGGCTCTAGAAAGAGGCTCTGGGAGAGTGCCAAGGCCTTGGGCACTCAGCGTCAACTTGCTGTGGCGACCTCAGCAGGGTATAATGACACAGAGCCCACCAGTTTCTCCAGGGGAAGATCTCTGCCATCGGAAGAGCACTTGTAGTTCAGTGTGATCTCCATCCCACCCCTGGAGATGGGCAACAATGGTTTCCCATGAGGGAACAGGTGGTTTGGAGGGTGGAGTCTATGGCAATGAACCTGTCTGAGGTCCCACCCCTCCTCCAACCTCACCCTCTCCAGGGTCCACCCCTCAAATCTCCAGGAATTTCCCAACCTGGAGTTGGCAACCCTATCTCCCTCCCAGCCAAACGTCAATGTATCATCATCTGCCCGCTGGCTTCAGCTTTTCATCTCCTCCCTCCTCGAGAGCACTTGTAATTCTGAGTGATCTCCAGCCCCCACCTGGAGATTAGCAACAATGGTTCCCCATGAGGGACTGATTCGCTTGGAGGGTGGAGTCTATGGCAATGAACCTGTCTGAGGTCCCACCCCTCCTCCAACCTCCCCTTCTCCAGCCTCCACCCCTCAAATTTCCAGGAATTTTCCACCTGGAGTTGGCAACCCTATCTCCTTCCCAGCCAATCATCGACTTCACTCTTCAACTTTCCTTCTCCCCTCTGGAGAGCACTTGTAATTCTGAGTGATCTCCAGCCCTTGCCTGGAGATTGGCAACCATAGTTCCCATGGAGAAGTACTCTTTCCCGGCAATGGGGACCAAAGCAGCTGACGTCATTCTCCTCTCCCCCTTTTCACTTGCACAACAACCCTGCAAGCTAGGTTAGGCTTAAAGTCTGTGACTGGCCCCAAATCACCCATTCATCAAGAACCTGGGTCTAGCAGATCCTGCTCTGAAGCGCTGACTGCTACGCCTAGGATAGCCAACCTCCAGGTGGAGCCTGAAGATCGCCAGGGTGGGCACTGGGCAGAAGAACTTAAAGGGACTCTTCCAGTGCCTCTGCTGGGGTGGGGGGGGAATGGGAGGGACACCTCGCATGTGATCGACAAAGCGGCAAAGCCACAAGGGGCGCGGTTTCTCACGGGGAGTTAAAGGGACCCTTCCGGGCCCCAGGAGAGGTGGGGGAACCCCACAGCAGGGCATCTGCAGTTGCCACCTAGAGGTTGGCAACCCTAGGAAGAAGTAGGAACTACTTCATAGGAACATAGGAAATGGTGAGGTAACAGCTAAGGCATCTCCCCAGGAAGGGGACAGGTACTTTATTCTTTGGTTCTAGAGTTAGAGAGTAGACCTGTTCGAGAGTGAGAGTATATCTGTGAATGAACTGCAGGAAGGTCCTCTGTAATTCGGAAAATGATTTATCAGGCATCTTATTTGCTTAATTTCCATAGGTTCTGCATTGTTTTCTGTATTCACATTTACACATACACACACACACCCCTTTATGACACCTGAATGGTGTGAAAATGCTTGCTTAAGAAAGTTTGCCAAGATTTCGCTTCTTCTGATACACCTGGAGGTGGCAGCAGAGCACAATGATTCCAATCTGAAAAAAGGACAGACATTCAGACTCCCCGCAGGCACTTTCTTGCGGGGCAGACAAAATGCAACCTAAGAGGTGCTGGCCTTGCCATCTTCAGCACATCTACTCAGAATCCTCCCTGGGGAAATTCAGTAGGGCTCACTCCCATGAAAACAGGGCTTCTTTCCATGTACTTGCATGTGAGTGAAGTGCCATCAAGTTGCTTCTGTCTTACGGAGACCCTATGAATGAATGTCTTCCGAAATGTCCCATCGTCAACAGCCTTGCTCAGGTGGTCCTTAAAAGAACCAAGGCCCAGTGACATCGCATGCCATTGTCCCTATCTATGGAGGCGGAGACATGTGGGACTTAGGAAGGGGCTCTCCAGAAATGTAGGGGGGCCTGGGAGCTCTTCGGAACCCCCCCCCCCCCAGACATTCCCCTGGGCTGGGCTAAACCCAGGAAGAGGTGGGAATTGGCCAGCGCCTAGGTCAGTGATGGCGAACCTTTTAGAGACCAGGTGCCCAAACTGCAACCCAAAACCCACTTATTTATCGCAAAGTGCCAACATGACAATTTAACCTGAATACTGAGGTTTTCGTTTGAGAAAAAACAACTCATACATTAACATCGTTTGTCTTAAAAGAAAAACACAACAGAGCTTTCAATGGTACAAACAACTTTTCATTGAAAGGTAAAAGTTTGCATTTGGCGTGCTTTTGACCAATTAATGTGATTTTTGCTGTCTAATCTTGCGAACTCTGTGCTGGGGTGATGGCCTGCGTGCCCACAGAGAGGGCTCTGAGTGCCACCTCTGGCACGCGTGCCATATGTTTGCCACCACTGGCCTAGGTTATAGTGGTATCTCAGTGGTCTCCTGTAGTGTCCTTTATTTAAATTCATGTTTAGAACAGTCACTTTAAGATCTGCAAATAGACATACCATGTGCATAAGACAAACAAAAGGCCACAAATTTGAAAGTAAGGAGGGCAACACTAAAAAGCCTGTAGGGGAACATTTAAAAGAAAACTCCTGGACATTCATTTACAGGAGTCTTGCTCAGAAATTGAGTGCACAGCAACTGTTTGGTATTCTGGCTCAGCCACGCATTGGCCAAACAAAGGCATCTGTGATGCCATAGTTTACTAAGATTCTGTACAAAGTCACCCAAGACCTTAAATCCTCTGGGGCGATAATAGGTAGTGGGCTGCTTGCAAACTAAGTTGGTCATTTCCACTGATTCCTCCTTCCTATTGCAGACCTCCCCGTTCACTTCACTCCTCATGATCCCCTTCCCCCCAGAAGCAACATTTCAGGGAGCTAAGTGGGAGGAGGGTGGCAGGAGAGTTTCATTCTGACACAGGATCCAGCACATTGTTTCCCCTGGCTGAGTCCATACGTCGTTGGATACTGCACTTTAGCAGTCATTGGCAACAGGGGCTTATCCATACAAGAAGATCCAGGTGCAAATCACTGCTGTGGCAAAACAACAGGGCCATAGCCACCACTGTGTGGATACAGCCCACATTCTACTGTATGCATGCAAGCGCTGTCAAGTGGCAACCCCAACAAGCGGCATTCAAAGCAAGTGAGAAGCAGAGGCAGTTTGCCCTTGCCTTCCTCTTTAGCATCCTCCTCAGTGGTCTCCCCTCCAAGTCCAGACCCGGCTTAGCTTCTAAGACCGAACGAGACTGGGCTACATCTTGCCACCTTCTCTCCCCTCCATATTTTAAAGGTTCCCCCCCCCCTCCCCAAGGCCCGGGAAGGCGCCCTTTAACCGTGAACGGCGAGATGCGCCCCTCGCCGGGGCTGGGCAAAAAGGTGCAAAACCTTTCCCGGCCTCCCCCAGCCCCGGGACGGCGCCCCTGAACCCCTAAAGGCAAAATGCGCCCCTCGCGTCTGCTTTTGCCGTTCGGAGAGCAGACGCGAGGGGTTCCTCCCGCTCCCCCAGGCCCGGAAAGGCGCCCGTTCACCGGGAACCGCGAAATGCGCCCCTGGCGGCCGCTCGGAGCTCAGGCCCGAAAGGTTGCCTGCCCTCCCCCAGCCCCGGGACGGCGCCCTTGAACTCCCCGTCGCCGTCGGTGCTGCGAGAGGGGGAAGAGGCGCCCCTTAGGAGGCCGGCGGCGGCGGGAGGTTCAGCCCCACCATGCCTTTGGCGCCTTCCTGCCGTCTTCCCCTCCGCTCCGGCTCCGTTTCCGCGCTGCCTCTCCGGCCGCTCCCCCGGTCTGCTGCAGGGACTCCCGACGGGGAGCGAGGCAGGCCGGAAGCGAAGCCAGCGAGGGACGGAGGGGACTGCCCGTCGCTCACGCAGCCCGGCTGGAGTACCCCGGAGCCCAGCGGGGCGCATGGAGACCTCACCGAGCTCCCTGCTGGGGGAGCCGGACACCAAAGGCCCGCCCCTCTGATCTGCCGGGGGGTGGGGGGGTGGGGGCGGCGGAGGGGGTTCGGTTGGACTGTTTTCAGCTGGCGACTCGCCTGAAGCCCGTTTGAGAGCCGGGCTGCCAAGGGGGGGTGTTGTGTGCCAGCTCGGGGGTGCTGTTGGAGCTCTGTCTACAAAGATGGATGTTCAGATCTCAGCTGTAGCACCTTTAACCAGCTCTGGCTGGTGTGCCAGCTGTGGACCTTTCTAAAAAAATCAGAGTTGGCTGCAGTTATATTTGCTCTCTAGTTATATCAGGATTGGATTTCTCCATTATGTTCCATGGCGGCCTGGTTTTAAAAGTCGTTCAGAAACGTCAGTTGGTTCAAAATGAAGCAGCAACTCTATTGGGCGGGTGGGGGGATCGAGTATATGGTTCATATTTTGAAATAGCTTCAGTGATTACCAGTTTGTTTCCGGGTTCCGTGAATTTATTAGACCCTAAATGCTCTGGAGTCAGGAAATTTAAAGGGTTCCCGTATTAACCTGTCCAACAATTAAAAGTTTCACCAGATCACTTCTTGTGACCTAGGATGTATGACGTCACTCGTAT
Organism: Lepidodactylus listeri; assembly: GCA_029233225.1. NCBI lineage: Eukaryota > Metazoa > Chordata > Lepidosauria > Squamata > Gekkonidae > Lepidodactylus > Lepidodactylus listeri. Next base: position 49,974,862 of record JARCFY010000001.1, on the reverse strand, counting down.
TATCCTTTACTCCAAAGACTCTATTGCTGGGAATTATAGGTGACTAGGAATAAGGCCCTAGATAAATACAAGGGGCTCTAGAAAGAGGCTCTGGGAGAGTGCCAAGGCCTTGGGCACTCAGCGTCAACTTGCTGTGGCGACCTCAGCAGGGTATAATGACATAGAGCCCACCAGTTTCTCCAGGGGAAGATCTGTGCCATCGGAAGAGCACTTGTAGTTCAGTGTGAACTCCATCCCACCCCTGGAGATGGGCAACAATGGTTTCCCATGAGGGAACAGGTGGTTTGGAGGGTGGAGTCTATGGCAATGAACCTGTCTGAGGTCCCACCCCTCCTCCAACCTCACCCTCTCCAGGGTCCACCCCTCAAATCTCCAGGAATTTCCCAACCTGGAGTTGGCAACCCTATCTCCCTCCCAGCCAACCGTCAATGTATCATCATCTGCCCGCTGGCTTCAGCTTTTCATCTCCTCCCTCCTCGAGAGCACTTGTAATTCTGAGTGATCTCCAGCCCCCACCTGGAGATTAGCAACAATGGTTCCCCATGAGGGACTGATTCGCTTGGAGGGTGAAGTCTATGGCAATGAACCTGTCTGAGGTCCCACCCCTCCTCCAACCTCCCCTTCTCCAGCCTCCACCCCTCAAATTTCCAGGAATTTTCCACCTGGAGTTGGCAACCCTATCTCCTTCCCAGCCAATCATCGACTTCACTCTTCAACTTTCCTTCTCCCCTCTGGAGAGCACTTGTAATTCTGAGTGATCGCCAGCCCTTGCCTGGAGATTGGCAACCATAGTTCCCATGGAGAAGTACTCTTTCCCGGCAATGGGGACCAAAGCAGCTGACGTCATTCTCCTCTCCCCCTTTTCACTTGCACAACAACCCTGCAAGCTAGGTTAGGCTTAAAGTCTGTGACTGGCCCCAAATCACCCATTCATCAAGAACCTGGGTCTAGCAGATCCTGCTCTGAAGCGCTGACTGCTACGCCTAGGATAGCCAACCTCCAGGTGGAGCCTGAAGATTGCCAGGGTGGGCACTGGGCAGAAGAACTTAAAGGGACTCTTCCAGTGCCTCTGCTGGGGTGGGGGGGGGGGAATGGGAGGGACACCTCACATGTGATCGACAAAGCGGCAAAGCCACAAGGGGCGCGGTTTCTCACTGGGAGTTAAAGGGACCCTTCCGGGCCCCAGGAGAGGTGGGGGAACCCCACAGCAGGGCATCTGCAGTTGCCACCTAGAGGTTGGCAACCCTAGGAAGAAGTAGGAACTACTTCATAGGAACATAGGAAATGGTGAGGTAACAGCTAAGGCATCTCCCCAGGAAGGGGACAGGTACTTTATTCTTTGGTTCTAGAGTTAGAGAGTAGACCTGTTCGAGAGTGAGAGTATATCTGTGAATGAACTGCAGGAAGGTCCTCTGTAATTCAGAAAATGATTTATCAGGCATCTTATTTGCTTAATTTCCATAGGTTCTGCATTGTTTTCTGTATTCACATTTACACATACACACACACACCCCTTTATGACACCTGAATTGTGTGAAAATGCTTGCTTAAGAAAGTTTGCCAAGATTTCGCTTCTTCTGATACACCTGGAGGTGGCAGCAGAGCACAATGATTCCAATCTGAAAAAAGGACAGACATTCAGACTCCCCGCAGGCACTTTCTTGCGGGGCAGACAAAATGCAACCTAAGAGGTGCTGGCCTTGCCATCTTCAGCACATCTACTCAGAATCCTCCCTGGGGAAATTCAGTAGGGCTCACTCCCATGAAAACAGGGCTTCTTTCCATGTACTTGCATGTGAGTGAAGTGCCATCAAGTTGCTTCTGTCTTACGGAGACCCTATGAATGAATGTCTTCCGAAATGTCCCATCGTCAACAGCCTTGCTCAGGTGGTCCTTAAAAGAACCAAGGCCCAGTGACATCGCATGCCATTGTCCCTATCTATGGAGGCGGAGACATGTGGGACTTAGGAAGGGGCTCTCCAGAAATGTAGGGGGGCCTGGGAGCTCTTCGGAACCCCCCCCCCCAGACATTCCCCTGGACTGGGCTAAACCCAGGAAGAGGTGGGAATTGGCCAGCGCCTAGGTCAGTGATGGCGAACCTTTTAGAGACCAGGTGCCCAAACTGCAACCCAAAACCCACTTATTTATCGCAAAGTGCCAACATGACAATTTAACCTGAATACTGAGGTTTTCGTTTGAGAAAAAACAACTCATACATTAACATCGTTTGTCTTAAAAGAAAAACACAACAGAGCTTTCAATGGTACAAACAACTTTTCATTGAAAGGTAAAAGTTTGCATTTGGCGTGCTTTTGACCAATTAATGTGATTTTTGCTGTCTAATCTTGCGAACTCTGTGCTGGGGTGATGGCCTGCGTGCCCACAGAGAGGGCTCTGAGTGCCACCTCTGGCACGCGTGCCATATGTTTGCCACCACTGGCCTAGGTTATAGTGGTATCTCAGTGGTCTCCTGTAGTGTCCTTTATTTAAATTCATGTTTAGAACAGTCACTTTAAGATCTGCAAATAGACATACCATGTGCATAAGACAAACAAAAGGCCACAAATTTGAAAGTAAGGAGGGCAACACTAAAAAGCCTGTAGGGGAACATTTAAAAGAAAACTCCTGGACATTCATTTACAGGAGTCTTGCTCAGAAATTGAGTGCACAGCAACTGTTTGGTATTCTGGCTCAGCCACGCATTGGCCAAACAAAGGCATCTGTGATGCCATAGTTTACTAAGATTCTGTACAAAGTCACCCAAGACCTTAAATCCTCTGGGGCGATAATAGGTAGTGGGCTGCTTGCAAACTAAGTTGGTCATTTCCACTGATTCCTCCTTCCTATTGCAGACCTCCCCGTTCACTTCACTCCTCATGATCCCCTTCCCCCCAGAAGCAACATTTCAGGGAGCTAAGTGGGAGGAGGGTGGCAGGAGAGTTTCATTCTGACACAGGATCCAGCACATTGTTTCCCCTGGCTGAGTCCATACGTCGTTGGATACTGCACTTTAGCAGTCATTGGCAATTGGGGCTTATCCATACAAGAAGATCCAGGTGCAAATCACTGCTGTGGCAAAACAACAGGGCCATAGCCACCACTGTGTGGATACAGCCCACATTCTACTGTATGCATGCAAGCGCTGTCAAGTGGCAACCCCAACAAGCGGAATTCAAAGCAAGTGAGAAGCAGAGGCAGTTTGCCCTTGCCTTCCTCTTTAGCATCCTACTCAGTGGTCTCCCCTCCAAGTCCAGACCCGGCTTAGCTTCTAAGACCGAACGAGACTGGGCTACATCTTGCCACCTTCTCTCCCCTCCATATTTTAAAGGTTCCCCCCCCTCCCCCAGGCCCGGGAAGGCGCCCTTTAACCGTGAACGGCGAGATGCGCCCCTCGCCGGGGCTGGGCAAAAAGGTGCAAAACCTTTCCCGGCCTCCCCCAGCCCCGGGACGGCGCCCCTGAACCCCTAAAGGTAAAATGCGCTCCTCGCGTCTGCTCTCCGAACGGCTTTTGCCGTTCGGAGGGGTTCCTCCCGCTCCCCCAGGCCCGGAAAGGCGCCCGTTCACCGGGAACCGCGAAATGCGCCCCTGGCGGCCGCTCGGAGCTCCGGCCCGAAGGGTTGCCTGCCCTCCCCCAGCCCCGAGACGGCGCCCTTGAACTCCCCGTCGCCGTCGGTGCTGCGAGAGGGGGAAGAGGCGCCCCTTAGGAGGCCGGCGGCGGCGGGAGGTGCAGCCCCACCATGCCTTTGGCGCCTTCCTGCCGTCTTCCCCTCCGCTCCGGCTCCGTTTCCGCGCTGCCTCTCCGGCCGCTCCCCCGGTCTGCTGCAGGGACTCCCGACGGGGAGGTTTTAAAAGTCGTTCAGAAACGTCAGTTGGTTCAAAATGAAGCAGCAACTCTATTGGGCGGGTGGGGGGATCGAGTATATGGTTCATATTTTGAAATAGCTTCAATGATTACCAGTTTGTTTCCGGGTTCCGTGAATTTATAAGACCCTAAATGCTCTGGAGTCAGGAAATTTAAAGGGTTCCCGTATTAACCTGTCCAACAATTAAAAGTTTCACCAGATCACTTCTTGTGACCTAGGATGTATGACGTCACTCGTATTATCCTTTACTCCAAAGACTCTATTGCTGGGAATTATAGGTGACTAGGAATAAGGCCCTAGATAAATACAAGGGGCTCTAGAAAGAGGCTCTGGGAGAGTGCCAAGGCCTTGGGCACTCAGCGTCAACTTGCTGTGGCGACCTCAGCAGGGTATAATGACATAGAGCCCACCAGTTTCTCCAGGGGAAGATCTCTGCCATCGGAAGAGCACTTGTAGTTCAGTGTGAACTCCATCCCACCCCTGGAGATGGGCAACAATGGTTTCCCATGAGGGAACAGGTGGTTTGGAGGGTGGAGTCTATGGCAATGAACCTGTCTGAGGTCCCACCCCTCCTCCAACCTCACCCTCTCCAGGGTCCACCCCTCAAATCTCCAGGAATTTCCCAACCTGGAGTTGGCAACCCTATCTCCCTCCCAGCCAACCGTCAATGTATCATCATCTGCCCGCTGGCTTCAGCTTTTCATCTCCTCCCTCCTCGAGAGCACTTGTAATTCTGAGTGATCTCCAGCCCCCACCTGGAGATTAGCAACAATGGTTCCCCATGAGGGACTGATTCGCTTGGAGGGTGGAGTCTATGGCAATGAACCTGTCTGAGGTCCCACCCCTCCTCCAACCTCCCCTTCTCCAGCCTCCACCCCTCAAATTTCCAGGAATTTTCCACCTGGAGTTGGCAACCCTATCTCCTTCCCAGCCAATCATCGACTTCACTCTTCAACTTTCCTTCTCCCCTCTGGAGAGCACTTGTAATTCTGAGTGATCGCCAGCCCTTGCCTGGAGATTGGCAACCATAGTTCCCATGGAGAAGTACTCTTTCCCGGCAATGGGGACCAAAGCAGCTGACGTCATTCTCCTCTCCCCCTTTTCACTTGCACAACAACCCTGCAAGCTAGGTTAGGCTTAAAGTCTGTGACTGGCCCCAAATCACCCATTCATCAAGAACCTGGGTCTAGCAGATCCTGCTCTGAAGCGCTGACTGCTACGCCTAGGATAGCCAACCTCCAGGTGGAGCCTGAAGATCGCCAGGGTGGGCACTGGGCAGAAGAACTTAAAGGGACTCTTCCAGTGCCTCTGCTGGGGTGGGGGGGGGGGAATGGGAGGGACACCTCGCATGTGATCGACAAAGCGGCAAAGCCACAAGGGGCGCGGTTTCTCACTGGGAGTTAAAGGGACCCTTCCGGGCCCCAGGAGAGGTGGGGGAACCCCACAGCAGGGCATCTGCAGTTGCCACCTAGAGGTTGGCAACCCTAGGAAGAAGTAGGAACTACTTCATAGGAACATAGGAAATGGTGAGGTAACAGCTAAGGCATCTCCCCAGGAAGGGGACAGGTACTTTATTCTTTGGTTCTAGAGTTAGAGAGTAGACCTGTTCGAGAGTGAGAGTATATCTGTGAATGAACTGCAGGAAGGTCCTCTGTAATTCAGAAAATGATTTATCAGGCATCTTATTTGCTTAATTTCCATAGGTTCTGCATTGTTTTCTGTATTCACATTTACACATACACACACACACCCCTTTATGACACCTGAATGGTGTGAAAATGCTTGCTTAAGAAAGTTTGCCAAGATTTCGCTTCTTCTGATACACCTGGAGGTGGCAGCAGAGCACAATGATTCCAATCTGAAAAAAGGACAGACATTCAGACTCCCCGCAGGCACTTTCTTGCGGGGCAGACAAAATGCAACCTAAGAGGTGCTGGCCTTGCCATCTTCAGCACATCTACTCAGAATCCTCCCTGGGGAAATTCAGTAGGGCTCACTCCCATGAAAACAGGGCTTCTTTCCATGTACTTGCATGTGAGTGAAGTGCCATCAAGTTGCTTCTGTCTTACGGAGACCCTATGAATGAATGTCTTCCGAAATGTCCCATCGTCAACAGCCTTGCTCAGGTGGTCCTTAAAAGAACCAAGGCCCAGTGACATCGCATGCCATTGTCCCTATCTATGGAGGCGGAGACATGTGGGACTTAGGAAGGGGCTCTCCAGAAATTTAGGGGGGCCTGGGAGCTCTTCGGAACCCCCCCCCCAGACATTCCCCTGGGCTGGGCTAAACCCAGGAAGAGGTGGGAATTGGCCAGCGCCTAGGTCAGTGATGGCGAACCTTTTAGAGACCAGGTGCCCAAACTGCAACCCAAAACCCACTTATTTATCGCAAAGTGCCAACATGACAATTTAACCTGAATACTGAGGTTTTCGTTTGAGAAAAAACAACTCATACATTAACATCGTTTGTCTTAAAAGAAAAACACAACAGAGCTTTCAATGGTACAAACAACTTTTCATTGAAAGGTAAAAGTTTGCATTTGGCGTGCTTTTGACCAATTAATGTGATTTTTGCTGTCCAATCTTGCGAACTCTGGGCTGGGGTGATGGCCTGCGTGCCCACAGAGAGGGCTCTGAGTGCCACCTCTGGCACGCGTGCCATATGTTTGCCACCACTGGCCTAGGTTATAGTGGTATCTCAGTGGTCTCCTGTAGTGTCCTTTATTTAAATTCATTTTTAGAACAGTCACTTTAAGATCTGCAAATAGACATACCATGTGCATAAGACAAACAAAAGGCCACAAATTTGAAAGTAAGGAGGGCAACACTAAAAAGCCTGTAGGGGAACATTTAAAAGAAAACTCCTGGACATTCATTTACAGGAGTCTTGCTCAGAAATTGAGTGCACAGCAACTGTTTGGTATTCTGGCTCAGCCACGCATTGGCCAAACAAAGGCATCTGTGATGCCATAGTTTACTAAGATTCAGTACAAAGTCACCCAAGACCTTAAATCCTCTGGGGCGATAATAGGTAGTGGGCTGCTTGCAAACTAAGTTGGTCATTTCCACTGATTCCTCCTTCCTATTGCAGACCTCCCCGTTCACTTCACTCCTCATGATCCCCTTCCCCCCAGAAGCAACATTTCAGGGAGCTAAGTGGGAGGAGGGTGGCAGGAGAGTTTCATTCTGACACAGGATCCAGCACATTGTTTCCCCTGGCTGAGTCCATACGTCGTTGGATACTGCACTTTAGCAGTCATTGGCAATTGGGGCTTATCCATACAAGAAGATCCAGGTGCAAATCACTGCTGTGGCAAAACAACAGGGCCATAACAACAGGGCCATAGCCACCACTGTGTGGATACAGCCCACATTCTACTGTATGCAAGCAAGCGCTGTCAAGTGGCAACCCCAACAAGCGGCATTCAAAGCAAGTGAGAAGCAGAGGCAGTTTGCCCTTGCCTTCCTCTTTAGCATCCTCCTCAGTGGTCTCCCCTCCAAGTCCAGACCCGGCTTAGCTTCTAAGACCGAACGAGACTGGGCTACATCTTGCCACCTTCTCTCCCCTCCATATTTTAAAGGTCCCCCCCCCCTCCCCCAGGCCCGGGAAGGCGCCCTTTAACCGTGAACGGCGAGATGCGCCCCTCGCCGGGGCTGGGCAAAAAGGTGCAAAACCTTTCCCGGCCTCCCCCAGCCCCGGGACGGCGCCCCTGAACCCCTAAAGGTAAAATGCGCCCCTCGCGTCTGCTCTCCGAACGGCTTTTGCCGTTCGGAGAGCAGACGCGAGGGGTTCCTCCCACTCCCCCAGGCCCGGAAAGGCGCCCGTTCACCGGGAACCGCGAAATGCGCCCCTGGCGGCCGCTCGGAGCTCAGGCCCGAAGGGTTGCCTGCCCTCCCCCAGCCCCGAGACGGCGCCCTTGAACTCCCCGTCGCCGTCGGTGCTGCGAGAGGGGGAAGAGGCGCCCCTTAGGAGGCCGGCGGCGGCGGGAGGTGCAGCCCCACCATGCCTTTGGCGCCTTCCTGCCGTCTTCCCCTCCGCTCCGGCTCCGTTTCCGCGCTGCCTCTCCGGCCGCTCCCCCGGTCTGCTGCAGGGACTCCCGACGGGGAGCGAGGCAGGCCGGAAGCGAAGCCAGCGAGGGACGGAGGGGACTGCCCGTCGCTCACGCAGCCCGGCTGGAGTACCCCGGAGCCCAGCGGGGCGCATGGAGACCTCACCGAGCTCCCTGCTGGGGGAGCCGGACACCAAAGGCCCGCCCCTCTGATCTGCCGGGGGGTGGGGGCGGCGGAGGGGGTTCGGTTGGACTGTTTTCAGCTGGCGACTCGCCTGAAGGCCGTTTGAGAGCCGGGCTGCCAAGGGGGGTGTTGTGTGCCAGCTCGGGGGTGCTGTTGGAGCTCTGTCTACAAAGATGGATGTTCAGATCTCAGCTGTAGCACCTTTAACCAGCTCTGGCTGGTGTGCCAGCTGTGGACCTTTCTAAAAAAATCAGAGTTGGCTGCAGTTATATTTGCTCTCTAGTTATATCAGGATTGGATTTCTCCATTATGTTCCATGGCGGCCTGGTTTTAAAAGTCGTTCAGAAACGTCAGTTGGTTCAAAATGAAGCAGCAACTCTATTGGGCGGGTGGGGGGATCGAGTATATGGTTCATATTTTGAAATAGCTTCAGTGATTACCAGTTTGTTTCCGGGTTCCGTGAATTTATAAGACCCTAAATGCTCTGGAGTCAGGAAATTTAAAGGGTTCCCGTATTAACCTGTCCAACAATTAAAAGTTTCACCAGATCACTTCTTGTGACCTAGGATGTATGACGTCACTCGTATTATCCTTTACTCCAAAGACTCTATTGCTGGGAATTATAGGTGACTAGGAATAAGGCCCTAGATAAATACAAGGGGCTCTAGAAAGAGGCTCTGGGAGAGTGCCAAGGCCTTGGGCACTCAGCGTCAACTTGCTGTGGCGACCTCAGCAGGGTATAATGACACAGAGCCCACCAGTTTCTCCAGGGGAAGATCTCTGCCATCGGAAGAGCACTTGTAGTTCAGTGTGATCTCCATCCCACCCCTGGAGATGGGCAACAATGGTTTCCCATGAGGGAACAGGTGGTTTGGAGGGTGGAGTCTATGGCAATGAACCTGTCTGAGGTCCCACCCCTCCTCCAACCTCACCCTCTCCAGGGTCCACCCCTCAAATCTCCAGGAATTTCCCAACCTGGAGTTGGCAACCCTATCTCCCTCCCAGCCAACCGTCAATGTATCATCATCTGCCCGCTGGCTTCAGCTTTTCATCTCCTCCCTCCTCGAGAGCACTTGTAATTCTGAGTGATCTCCAGCCCCCACCTGGAGATTAGCAACAATGGTTCCCCATGAGGGACTGATTCGCTTGCAGGGTGGAGTCTATGGCAATGAACCTGTCTGAGGTCCCACCCCTCCTCCAACCTCCCTTTCTCCAGCCTCCACCCCTCAAATTTCCAGGAATTTTCCACCTGGAGTTGGCAACCCTATCTCCTTCCCAGCCAATCATCGACTTCACTCTTCAACTTTCCTTCTCCCCTCTGGAGAGCACTTGTAATTCTGAGTGATCTCCAGCCCTTGCCTGGAGATTGGCAACCATAGTTCCCATGGAGAAGTACTCTTTCCCGGCAATGGGGACCAAAGCAGCTGACGTCATTCTCCTCTCCCCCTTTTCACTTGCACAACAACCCTGCAAGCTAGGTTAGGCTTAAAGTCTGTGACTGGCCCCAAATCACCCATTCATCAAGAACCTGGGTCTAGCAGATCCTGCTCTGAAGCGCTGACTGCTACGCCTAGGATAGCCAACCTCCAGGTGGAGCCTGAAGATTGCCAGGGTGGGCACTGGGCAGAAGAACTTAAAGGGACTCTTCCAGTGCCTCTGCTGGGGTGGGGGGGGGGATGGGAGGGACACCTCGCATGTGATCGACAAAGCGGCAAAGCCACAAGGGGCGCGGTTTCTCACTGGGAGTTAAAGGGACCCTTCCGGGCCCCAGGAGAGGTGGGGGAACCCCACAGCAGGGCATCTGCAGTTGCCACCTAGAGGTTGGCAACCCTAGGAAGAAGTAGGAACTACTTCATAGGAACATAGGAAATGATGAGGTAACAGCTAAGGCATCTCCCCAGGAAGGGGACAGGTACTTTATTCTTTGGTTCTAGAGTTAGAGAGTAGACCTGTTCGAGAGTGAGAGTATATCTGTGAATGAACTGCAGGAAGGTCCTCTGTAATTCAGAAAATGATTTATCAGGCATCTTATTTGCTTAATTTCCATAGGTTCTGCATTGTTTTCTGTATTCACATTTACACATACACACACACACCCCTTTATGACACCTGAATGGTGTGAAAATGCTTGCTTAAGAAAGTTTGCCAAGATTTCGCTTCTTCTGATACACCTGGAGGTGGCAGCAGAGCACAATGATTCCAATCTGAAAAAAGGACAGACATTCAGACTCCCCGCAGGCACTTTCTTGCGGGGCAGACAAAATGCAACCTAAGAGGTGCTGGCCTTGCCATCTTCAGCACATCTACTCAGAATCCTCCCTGGGGAAATTCAGTAGGGCTCACTCCCATGAAAACAGGGCTTCTTTCCATGTACTTGCATGTGAGTGAAGTGCCATCAAGTTGCTTCTGTCTTACGGAGACCCTATGAATGAATGTCTTCCGAAATGTCCCATCGTCAACAGCCTTGCTCAGGTGGTCCTTAAAAGAACCAAGGCCCAGTGACATCGCATGCCATTGTCCCTATCTATGGAGGCGGAGACATGTGGGACTTAGGAAGGGGCTCTCCAGAAATGTAGGGGGGCCTGGGAGCTCTTCGGAACCCCCCCCCCCCCAGACATTCCCCTGGGCTGGGCTAAACCCAGGAAGAGGTGGGAATTGGCCAGCGCCTAGGTCAGTGATGGCGAACCTTTTAGAGACCAGGTGCCCAAACTGCAACCCAAAACCCACTTATTTATCGCAAAGTGCCAACATGACAATTTAACCTGAATACTGAGGTTTTCGTTTGAGAAAAAACAACTCATACATTAACATCGTTTGTCTTAAAAGAAAAACACAACAGAGCTTTCAATGGTACAAACAACTTTTCATTGAAAGGTAAAAGTTTGCATTTGGCGTGCTTTTGACCAATTAATGTGATTTTTGCTGTCCAATCTTGCGAACTCTGTGCTGGGGTGATGGCCTGCGTGCCCACAGAGAGGGCTCTGAGTGCCACCTCTGGCACGCGTGCCATATGTTTGCCACCACTGGCCTAGGTTATAGTGGTATCTCAGTGGTCTCCTGTAGTGTCCTTTATTTAAATTCATTTTTAGAACAGTCACTTTAAGATCTGCAAATAGACATACCATGTGCATAAGACAAACAAAAGGCCACAAATTTGAAAGTAAGGAGGGCAACACTAAAAAGCCTGTAGGGGAACATTTAAAAGAAAACTCCTGGACATTCATTTACAGGAGTCTTGCTCAGAAATTGAGTGCACAGCAACTGTTTGGTATTCTGGCTCAGCCACGCATTGGCCAAACAAAGGCATCTGTGATGCCATAGTTTACTAAGATTCAGTACAAAGTCACCCAAGACCTTAAATCCTCTGGGGCGATAATAGGTAGTGGGCTGCTTGCAAACTAAGTTGGTCATTTCCACTGATTCCTCCTTCCTATTGCAGACCTCCCCGTTCACTTCACTCCTCATGATCCCCTTCCCCCCAGAAGCAACATTTCAGGGAGCTAAGTGGGAGGAGGGTGGCAGGAGAGTTTCATTCTGACACAGGATCCAGCACATTGTTTCCCCTGGCTGAGTCCATACGTCGTTGGATACTGCACTTTAGCAGTCATTGGCAATTGGGGCTTATCCATACAAGAAGATCCAGGTGCAAATCACTGCTGTGGCAAAACAACAGGGCCATAACAACAGGGCCATAGCCACCACTGTGTGGATACAGCCCACATTCTACTGTATGCATGCAAGCGCTGTCAAGTGGCAACCCCAACAAGCGGCATTCAAAGCAAGTGAGAAGCAGAGGCAGTTTGCCCTTGCCTTCCTCTTTAGCATCCTCCTCAGTGGTCTCCCCTCCAAGTCCAGACCCGGCTTAGCTTCTAAGACCGAACGAGACTGGGCTACATCTTGCCACCTTCTCTCCCCTCCATATTTTAAAGGTCCCCCCCCCCTCCCCCAGGCCCGGGAAGGCGCCCTTTAACCGTGAACGGCGAGATGCGCCCCTCGCCGGGGCTGGGCAAAAAGGTGCAAAACCTTTCCCGGCCTCCCCCAGCCCCGGGACGGCGCCCCTGAACCCCTAAAGGTAAAATGCGCCCCTCGCGTCTGCTCTCCGAACGGCTTTTGCCGTTCGGAGAGCAGACGCGAGGGGTTCCTCCCGCTCCCCCAGGCCCGGAAAGGCGCCCGTTCACCGGGAACCGCGAAATGCGCCCCTGGCGGCCGCTCGGAGCTCAGGCCCGAAAGGTTGCCTGCCCTCCCCCAGCCCCGGGACGGCGCCCTTGAACTCCCCGTCGCCGTCGGTGCTGCGAGAGGGGGAAGAGGCGCCCCTTAGGAGGCCGGCGGCGGCGGGAGGTGCAGCCCCACCATGCCTTTGGCGCCTTCCTGCCGCCTTCCCCTCCGCTCCGGCTCCGTTTCCGCGCTGCCTCTCCGGCCGCTCCCCCGGTCTGCTGCAGGGACTCCCGACGGGGAGCGAGGCAGGCCGGAAGCGAAGCCAGCGAGGGACGGAGGGGACTGCCCGTCGCTCACGCAGCCCGGCTGGAGTACCCCGGAGCCCAGCGGGGCGCATGGAGACCTCACCGAGCTCCCTGCTGGGGGAGCCGGACACCAAAGGCCCGCCCCTCTGATCTGCCGGGGGGTGGGGGGGTGGGGGCGGCGGAGGGGGTTCGGTTGGACTGTTTTCAGCTGGCGACTCGCCTGAAGCCCGTTTGAGAGCCGGGCTGCCAAGGGGGGGTGTTGTGTGCCAGCTCGGGGGTGCTGTTGGAGCTCTGTCTACAAAGATGGATGTTCAGATCTCAGCTGTAGCACCTTTAACCAGCTCTGGCTGGTGTGCCAGCTGTGGACCTTTCTAAAAAAATCAGAGTTGGCTGCAGTTATATTTGCTCTCTAGTTATATCAGGATTGGATTTCTCCATTATGTTCCATGGCGGCCTGGTTTTAAAAGTCGTTCAGAAACGTCAGTTGGTTCAAAATGAAGCAGCAACTCTATTGGGCGGGTGGGGGGATCGAGTATATGGTTCATATTTTGAAATAGCTTCAGTGATTACCAGTTTGTTTCCGGGTTCCGTGAATTTATAAGACCCTAAATGCTCTGGAGTCAGGAAATTTAAAGGGTTCCCGTATTAACCTGTCCAACAATTAAAAGTTTCACCAGATCACTTCTTGTGACCTAGGATGTATGACGTCACTCGTATTATCCTTTACTCCAAAGACTCTATTGCTGGGAATTATAGGTGACTAGGAATAAGGCCCTAGATAAATACAAGGGGCTCTAGAAAGAGGCTCTGGGAGAGTGCCAAGGCCTTGGGCACTCAGCGTCAACTTGCTGTGGCGACCTCAGCAGGGTATAATGACACAGAGCCCACCAGTTTCTCCAGGGGAAGATCTCTGCCATCGGAAGAGCACTTGTAGTTCAGTGTGATCTCCATCCCACCCCTGGAGATGGGCAACAATGGTTTCCCATGAGGGAACAGGTGGTTTGGAGGGTGGAGTCTATGGCAATGAACCTGTCTGAGGTCCCACCCCTCCTCCAACCTCACCCTCTCCAGGGTCCACCCCTCAAATCTCCAGGAATTTCCCAACCTGGAGTTGGCAACCCTATCTCCCTCCCAGCCAACCGTCAATGTATCATCATCTGCCCGCTGGCTTCAGCTTTTCATCTCCTCCCTCCTCGAGAGCACTTGTAATTCTGAGTGATCTCCAGCCCCCACCTGGAGATTAGCAACAATGGTTCCCCATGAGGGACTGATTCGCTTGGAGGGTGGAGTCTATGGCAATGAACCTGTCTGAGGTCCCACCCCTCCTCCAACCTCCCCTTCTCCAGCCTCCACCCCTCAAATTTCCAGGAATTTTCCACCTGGAGTTGGCAACCCTATCTCCTTCCCAGCCAATCATCGACTTCACTCTTCAACTTTCCTTCTCCCCTCTGGAGAGCACTTGTAATTCTGAGTGATCTCCAGCCCTTGCCTGGAGATTGGCAACCATAGTTCCCATGGAGAAGTACTCTTTCCCGGCAATGGGGACCAAAGCAGCTGACGTCATTCTCCTCTCCCCCTTTTCACTTGCACAACAACCCTGCAAGCTAGGTTAGGCTTAAAGTCTGTGACTGGCCCCAAATCACCCATTCATCAAGAACCTGGGTCTAGCAGATCCTGCTCTGAAGCGCTGACTGCTACGCCTAGGATAGCCAACCTCCAGGTGGAGCCTGAAGATTGCCAGGGTGGGCACTGGGCAGAAGAACTTAAAGGGACTCTTCCAGTGCCTCTGCTGGGGTGGGGGGGGGGGAATGGGAGGGACACCTCGCATGTGGTCGACAAAGCGGCAAAGCCACAAGGGGCGCGGTTTCTCACTGGGAGTTAAAGGGACCCTTCCGGGCCCCAGGAGAGGTGGGGGAACCCCACAGCAGGGCATCTGCAGTTGCCACCTAGAGGTTGGCAACCCTAGGAAGAAGTAGGAACTACTTCATAGGAACATAGGAAATGGTGAGGTAACAGCTAAGGCATCTCCCCAGGAAGGGGACAGGTACTTTATTCTTTGGTTCTAGAGTTAGAGAGTAGACCTGTTCGAGAGTGAGAGTATATCTGTGAATGAACTGCAGGAAGGTCCTCTGTAATTCAGAAAATGATTTATCAGGCATCTTATTTGCTTAATTTCCATAGGTTCTGCATTGTTTTCTGTATTCACATTTACACATACACACACACACCCCTTTATGACACCTGAATGGTGTGAAAATGCTTGCTTAAGAAAGTTTGCCAAGATTTCGCTTCTTCTGATACACCTGGAGGTGGCAGCAGAGCACAATGATTCCAATCTGAAAAAAGGACAGACATTCAGACTCCCCGCAGGCACTTTCTTGCGGGGCAGACAAAATGCAACCTAAGAGGTGCTGGCCTTGCCATCTTCAGCACATCTACTCAGAATCCTCCCTGGGGAAATTCAGTAGGGCTCACTCCCATGAAAACAGGGCTTCTTTCCATGTACTTGCATGTGAGTGAAGTGCCATCAAGTTGCTTCTGTCTTACGGAGACCCTATGAATGAATGTCTTCCGAAATGTCCCATCGTCAACAGCCTTGCTCAGGTGGTCCTTAAAAGAACCAAGGCCCAGTGACATCGCATGCCATTGTCCCTATCTATGGAGGCGGAGACATGTGGGACTTAGGAAGGGGCTCTCCAGAAATGTAGGGGGGCCTGGGAGCTCTTCGGAACCCCCCCCCCCCCAGACATTCCCCTGGGCTGGGCTAAACCCAGGAAGAGGTGGGAATTGGCCAGCGCCTAGGTCAGTGATGGCGAACCTTTTAGAGACCAGGTGCCCAAACTGCAACCCAAAACCCACTTATTTATCGCAAAGTGCCAACATGACAATTTAACCTGAATACTGAGGTTTTCGTTTGAGAAAAAACAACTCATACATTAACATCGTTTGTCTTAAAAGAAAAACACAACAGAGCTTTCAATGGTACAAACAACTTTTCATTGAAAGGTAAAAGTTTGCATTTGGCGTGCTTTTGACCAATTAATGTGATTTTTGCTGTCCAATCTTGCGAACTCTGTGCTGGGGTGATGGCCTGCGTGCCCACAGAGAGGGCTCTGAGTGCCACCTCTGGCACGCGTGCCATATGTTTGCCACCACTGGCCTAGGTTATAGTGGTATCTCAGTGGTCTCCTGTAGTGTCCTTTATTTAAATTCATTTTTAGAACAGTCACTTTAAGATCTGCAAATAGACATACCATGTGCATAAGACAAACAAAAGGCCACAAATTTGAAAGTAAGGAGGGCAACACTAAAAAGCCTGTAGGGGAACATTTAAAAGAAAACTCCTGGACATTCATTTACAGGAGTCTTGCTCAGAAATTGAGTGCACAGCAACTGTTTGGTATTCTGGCTCAGCCACGCATTGGCCAAACAAAGGCATCTGTGATGCCATAGTTTACTAAGATTCAGTACAAAGTCACCCAAGACCTTAAATCCTCTGGGGCGATAATAGGTAGTGGGCTGCTTGCAAACTAAGTTGGTCATTTCCACTGATTCCTCCTTCCTATTGCAGACCTCCCCGTTCACTTCACTCCTCATGATCCCCTTCCCCCCAGAAGCAACATTTCAGGGAGCTAAGTGGGAGGAGGGTGGCAGGAGAGTTTCATTCTGACACAGGATCCAGCACATTGTTTCCCCTGGCTGAGTCCATACGTCGTTGGATACTGCACTTTAGCAGTCATTGGCAATTGGGGCTTATCCATACAAGAAGATCCAGGTGAAAATCACTGCTGTGGCAAAACAACAGGGCCATAACAACAGGGCCATAGCCACCACTGTGTGGATACAGCCCACATTCTACTGTATGCATGCAAGCGCTGTCAAGTGGCAACCCCAACAAGCGGCATTCAAAGCAAGTGAGAAGCAGAGGCAGTTTGCCCTTGCCTTCCTCTTTAGCATCCTCCTCAGTGGTCTCCCCTCCAAGTCCAGACCCGGCTTAGCTTCTAAGACCGAACGAGACTGGGCTACATCTTGCCACCTTCTCTCCCCTCCATATTTTAAAGGTCCCCCCCCTCCCCCAGGCCCGGGAAGGCGCCCTTTAACCGTGAACGGCGAGATGCGCCCCTCGCCGGGGCTGGGCAAAAAGGTGCAAAACCTTTCCCGGCCTCCCCCAGCCCCGGGACGGCGCCCCTGAACCCCTAAAGGTAAAATGCGCCCCTCGCGTCTGCTCTCCGAACGGCTTTTGCCGTTCGGAGAGCAGACGCGAGGGGTTCCTCCCGCTCCCCCAGGCCCGGAAAGGCGCCCGTTCACCGGGAACCGCGAAATGCGCCCCTGGCGGCCGCTCGGAGCTCAGGCCCGAAAGGTTGCCTGCCCTCCCCCAGCCCCGGGACGGCGCCCTTGAACTCCCCGTCGCCGTCGGTGCTGCGAGAGGGGGAAGAGGCGCCCCTTAGGAGGCCGGCGGCGGCGGGAGGTGCAGCCCCACCATGCCTTTGGCGCCTTCCTGCCGTCTTCCCCTCCGCTCCGGCTCCGTTTCCGCGCTGCCTCTCCGGCCGCTCCCCCGGTCTGCTGCAGGGACTCCCGACGGGGAGCGAGGCAGGCCGGAAGCGAAGCCAGCGAGGGACGGAGGGGACTGCCCATCGCTCACGCAGCCCGGCTGGAGTACCCCGGAGCCCAGCGGGGCGCATGGAGACCTCACCGAGCTCCCTGCTGGGGGAGCCGGACACCAAAGGCCCGCCCCTCTGATCTGCCGGGGGGGTGGGGGGGTGGGGGCGGCGGAGGGGGTTCGGTTGGACTGTTTTCAGCTGGCGACTCGCCTGAAGCCCGTTTGAGATCCGGGCTGCCAAGGGGGGTGTTGTGTGCCAGCTCGGGGGTGCTGTTGGAGCTCTGTCTACAAAGATGGATGTTCAGATCTCAGCTGTAGCACCTTTAACCAGCTCTGGCTGGTGTGCCAGCTGTGGACCTTTCTAAAAAAATCAGAGTTGGCTGCAGTTATATTTGCTCTCCAGTTATATCAGGATTGGATTTCTCCATTATGTTCCATGGCGGCCTGGTTTTAAAAGTCGTTCAGAAACGTCAGTTGGTTCAAAATGAAGCAGCAACTCTGTTGGGCGGGTGGGGGGATCGAGTATATGGTTCATATTTTGAAATAGCTTCAGTGATTACCAGTTTGTTTCCGGGTTCCGTGAATTTATAAGACCCTAAATGCTCTGGAGTCAGGAAATTTAAAGGGTTCCCGTATTAACCTGTCCAACAATTAAAAGTTTCACCAGATCACTTCTTGTGACCTAGGATGTATGACGTCACTCGTATTATCCTTTACTCCAAAGACTCTATTGCTGGGAATTATAGGTGACTAGGAATAAGGCCCTAGATAAATACAAGGGGCTCTAGAAAGAGGCTCTGGGAGAGTGCCAAGGCCTTGGGCACTCAGCGTCAACTTGCTGTGGCGACCTCAGCAGGGTATAATGACACAGAGCCCACCAGTTTCTCCAGGGGAAGATCTCTGCCATCGGAAGAGCACTTGTAGTTCAGTGTGATCTCCATCCCACCCCTGGAGATGGGCAACAATGGTTTCCCATGAGGGAACAGGTGGTTTGGAGGGTGGAGTCTATGGCAATGAACCTGTCTGAGGTCCCACCCCTCCTCCAACCTCACCCTCTCCAGGGTCCACCCCTCAAATCTCCAGGAATTTCCCAACCTGGAGTTGGCAACCCTATCTCCCTCCCAGCCAACCGTCAATGTATCATCATCTGCCCGCTGGCTTCAGCTTTTCATCTCCTCCCTCCTCGAGAGCACTTGTAATTCTGAGTGATCTCCAGCCCCCACCTGGAGATTAGCAACAATGGTTCCCCATGAGGGACTGATTCGCTTGGAGGGTGGAGTCTATGGCAATGAACCTGTCTGAGGTCCCACCCCTCCTCCAACCTCCCCTTCTCCAGCCTCCACCCCTCAAATTTCCAGGAATTTTCCACCTGGAGTTGGCAACCCTATCTCCTTCCCAGCCAATCATCGACTTCACTCTTCAACTTTCCTTCTCCCCTCTGGAGAGCACTTGTAATTCTGAGTGATCTCCAGCCCTTGCCTGGAGATTGGCAACCATAGTTCCCATGGAGAAGTACTCTTTCCCGGCAATGGGGACCAAAGCAGCTGACGTCATTCTCCTCTCCCCCTTTTCACTTGCACAACAACCCTGCAAGCTAGGTTAGGCTTATAGTCTGTGACTGGCCCCAAATCACCCATTCATCAAGAACCTGGGTCTAGCAGATCCTGCTCTGAAGCGCTGACTGCTATGCCTAGGATAGCCAACCTCCAGGTGGAGCCTGAAGATTGCCAGGGTGGGCACTGGGCAGAAGAACTTAAAGGGACTCTTCCAGTGCCTCTGCTGGGGTGGGGGGGGAATGGGAGGGACACCTCGCATGTGATCGACAAAGCGGCAAAGCCACAAGGGGCGCGGTTTCTCACTGGGAGTTAAAGGGACCCTTCCGGGCCCCAGGAGAGGTGGGGGAACCCCACAGCAGGGCATCTGCAGTTGCCACCTAGAGGTTGGCAACCCTAGGAATAAGTAGGAACTACTTCATAGGAACATAGGAAATGGTGAGGTAACAGTTAAGGCATCTCCCCAGGAAGGGGACAGGTACTTTATTCTTTGGTTCTAGAGTTAGAGAGTAGACCTGTTCGAGAGTGAGAGTATATCTGTGAATGAACTGCAGGAAGGTCCTCTGTAATTCAGAAAATGATTTATCAGGCATCTTATTTGCTTAATTTCCATAGGTTCTGCATTGTTTTCTGTATTCACATTTACACATACACACACACACCCCTTTATGACACCTGAATGGTGTGAAAATGCTTGCTTAAGAAAGTTTGCCAAGATTTCGCTTCTTCTGATACACCTGGAGGTGGCAGCAGAGCACAATGATTCCAATCTGAAAAAAGGACAGACATTCAGACTCCCCGCAGGCACTTTCTTGCGGGGCAGACAAAATGCAACCTAAGAGGTGCTGGCCTTGCCATCTTCAGCACATCTACTCAGAATCCTCCCTGGGGAAATTCAGTAGGGCTCACTCCCATGAAAACAGGGCTTCTTTCCATGTACTTGCATGTGAGTGAAGTGCCATCAAGTTGCTTCTGTCTTACGGAGACCCTATGAATGAATGTCTTCCGAAATGTCCCATCGTCAACAGCCTTGCTCAGGTGGTCCTTAAAAGAACCAAGGCCCAGTGACATCGCATGCCATTGTCCCTATCTATGGAGGCGGAGACATGTGGGACTTAGGAAGGGGCTCTCCAGAAATTTAGGGGGGCCTGGGAGCTCTTCAGAACCCCCCCCCCCAGACATTCCCCTGGGCTGGGCTAAACCCAGGAAGAGGTGGGAATTGGCCAGCGCCTAGGTCAGTGATGGCGAACCTTTTAGAGACCAGGTGCCCAAACTGCAACCCAAAACCCACTTATTTATCGCAAAGTGCCAACATGACAATTTAACCTGAATACTGAGGTTTTCGTTTGAGAAAAAACAACTCATACATTAACATCGTTTGTCTTAAAAGAAAAACACAACAGAGCTTTCAATGGTACAAACAACTTTTCATTGAAAGGTAAAAGTTTGCATTTGGCGTGCTTTTGACCAATTAATGTGATTTTTGCTGTCCAATCTTGCGAACTCTGTGCTGGGGTGATGGCCTGCGTGCCCACAGAGAGGGCTCTGAGTGCCACCTCTGGCACGCGTGCCATATGTTTGCCACCACTGGCCTAGGTTATAGTGGTATCTCAGTGGTCTCCTGTAGTGTCCTTTATTTAAATTCATGTTTAGAACAGTCACTTTAAGATCTGCAAATAGACATACCATGTGCATAAGACAAACAAAAGGCCACAAATTTGAAAGTAAGGAGGGCAACACTAAAAAGCCTGTAGGGGAACATTTAAAAGAAAACTCCTGGACATTCATTTACAGGAGTCTTGCTCAGAAATTGAGTGCACAGCAACTGTTTGGTATTCTGGCTCAGCCACGCATTGGCCAAACAAAGGCATCTGTGATGCCATAGTTTACTAAGATTCAGTACAAAGTCACCCAAGACCTTAAATCCTCTGGGGCGATAATAGGTAGTGGGCTGCTTGCAAACTAAGTTGGTCATTTCCACTGATTCCTCCTTCCTATTGCAGACCTCCCCGTTCACTTCACTCCTCATGATCCCCTTCCCCCCAGAAGCAACATTTCAGGGAGCTAAGTGGGAGGAGGGTGGCAGGAGAGTTTCATTCTGACACAGGATCCAGCACATTGTTTCCCCTGGCTGAGTCCATACGTCGTTGGATACTGCACTTTAGCAGTCATTGGCAATTGGGGCTTATCCATACAAGAAGATCCAGGTGCAAATCACTGCTGTGGCAAAACAACAGGGCCATAGCCACCACTGTGTGGATACAGCCCACATTCTACTGTATGCATGCAAGCGCTGTCAAGTGGCAACCCCAACAAGCGGCATTCAAAGCAAGTGAGAAGCAGAGGCAGTTTGCCCTTGCCTTCCTCTTTAGCATCCTCCTCAGTGGTCTCCCCTCCAAGTCCAGACCCGGCTTAGCTTCTAAGACCGAACGAGACTGGGCTACATCTTGCCACCTTCTCTCCCCTCCATATTTTAAAGGTCCCCCCCCCCTCCCCCAGGCCCGGGAAGGCGCCCTTTAACCGTGAACGGCGAGATGCGCCCCTCGCCGGGGCTGGGCAAAAAGGTGCAAAACCTTTCCCGGCCTCCCCCAGCCCCGGGACGGCGCCCCTGAACCCCTAAAGGCAAAATGCGCCCCTCGCGCCCGGAAAGGCGCCGGTTCACCGGGAACCGCGAAATGCGCCCCTGGCGGCCGCTCGGAGCTCAGGCCCGAAAGGTTGCCTGCCCTCCCCCAGCCCCGGGACGGCGCCCTTGAACTCCCCGTCGCCGTCGGTGCTGCGAGAGGGGGAAGAGGCGCCCCTTAGGAGGCCGGCGGCGGCGGGAGGTGCAGCCCCACCATGCCTTTGGCGCCTTCCTGCCGCCTTCACCTCCGCTCCGGCTCCGTTTCCGCGCTGCCTCTCCGGCCGCTCCCCCGGTCTGCTGCAGGGACTCCCG
Organism: Lepidodactylus listeri; assembly: GCA_029233225.1. Classification (NCBI taxonomy): domain Eukaryota; kingdom Metazoa; phylum Chordata; class Lepidosauria; order Squamata; family Gekkonidae; genus Lepidodactylus; species Lepidodactylus listeri. Next base: position 49,953,222 of record JARCFY010000001.1, on the reverse strand, counting down.
ACGGGGAGCGAGGCAGGCCGGAAGCGAAGCCAGCGAGGGACGGAGGGGACTGCCCGTCGCTCACGCAGCCCGGCTGGAGTACCCCGGAGCCCAGCGGGGCGCATGGAGACCTCACCGAGCTCCCTGCTGGGGGAGCCGAACACCAAAGGCCCGCCCCTCTGATCTGCCGGGGGCTGGGGGGGTGGGGGCGGCGGAGGGGGTTCGGTTGGACTGTTTTCAGCTGGCGACTCGCCTGAAGCCCGTTTGAGAGCCGGGCTGCCAAGGGGGGTGTTGTGTGCCAGCTCGGGGGTGCTGTTGGAGCTCTGTCTACAAAGATGGATGTTCAGATCTCAGCTGTAGCACCTTTAACCAGCTCTGGCTGGTGTGCCAGCTGTGGACCTTTCTAAAAAAATCAGAGTTGGCTGCAGTTATATTTGCTCTCTAGTTATATCAGGATTGGATTTCTCCATTATGTTCCATGGCGGCCTGGTTTTAAAAGTCGTTCAGAAACGTCAGTTGGTTCAAAATGAAGCAGCAAGTCTATTGGGCGGGTGGGGGGATCGAGTATATGGTTCATATTTTGAAATAGCTTCAGTGATTACCAGTTTGTTTCCGGGTTCCGTGAATTTATAAGACCCTAAATGCTCTGGAGTCAGGAAATTTAAAGGGTTCCCGTATTAACCTGTCCAACAATTAAAAGTTTCACCAGATCACTTCTTGTGACCTAGGATGTATGACGTCACTCGTATTATCCTCTACTCCAAAGACTCTATTGCTGGGAATTATAGGTGACTAGGAATAAGGCCCTAGATAAATACAAGGGGCTCTAGAAAGAGGCTCTGGGAGAGTGCCAAGGCCTTGGGCACTCAGCGTCAACTTGCTGTGGCGACCTCAGCAGGGTATAATGACACAGAGCCCACCAGTTTCTCCAGGGGAAGATCTCTGCCATCGGAAGAGCACTTGTAGTTCAGTGTGATCTCCATCCCACCCCTGGAGATGGGCAACAATGGTTTCCCATGAGGGAACAGGTGGTTTGGAGGGTGGAGTCTATGGCAATGAACCTGTCTGAGGTCCCACCCCTCCTCCAACCTCACCCTCTCCAGGGTCCACCCCTCAAATCTCCAGGAATTTCCCAACCTGGAGTTGGCAACCCTATCTCCCTCCCAGCCAACCGTCAATGTATCATCATCTGCCCGCTGGCTTCAGCTTTTCATCTCCTCCCTCCTCGAGAGCACTTGTAATTCTGAGTGATCTCCAGCCCCCACCTGGAGATTAGCAACAATGGTTCCCCATGAGGGACTGATTCGCTTGGAGGGTGGAGTCTATGGCAGTGAACCTGTCTGAGGTCCCACCCCTCCTCCAACCTCCCCTTCTCCAGCCTCCACCCCTCAAATTTCCAGGAATTTTCCACCTGGAGTTGGCAACCCTATCTCCTTTTCAGCCAATCATCGACTTCACTCTTCAACTTTCCTTCTCCCCTCTGGAGAGCACTTGTAATGCTGAGTGATCTCCAGCCCTTGCCTGGAGATTGGCAACCATAGTTCCCATGGAGAAGTACTCTTTCCCGGCAATGGGGACCAAAGCAGCTGACGTCATTCTCCTCTCCCCCTTTTCACTTGCACAACAACCCTGCAAGCTAGGTTAGGCTTAAAGTCTGTGACTGGCCCCAAATCACCCATTCATCAAGAACCTGGGTCTAGCAGATCCTGCTCTGAAGCGCTGACTGCTACGCCTAGGATAGCCAACCTCCAGGTGGAGCCTGAAGATTGCCAGGGTGGGCACTGGGCAGAAGAACTTAAAGGGACTCTTCCAGTGCCTCTGCTGGGGTGGGGGGGGAATGGGAGGGACACCTCGCATGTGATCGACAAAGCGGCAAAGCCACAAGGGGCGCGGTTTCTCACTGGGAGTTAAAGGGACCCTTCCGGGCCCCAGGAGAGGTGGGGGAACCCCACAGCAGGGCATCTGCAGTTGCCACCTAGAGGTTGGCAACCCTAGGAAGAAGTAGGAACTACTTCATAGGAACATAGGAAATGGTGAGGTAACAGCTAAGGCATCTCCCCAGGAAGGGGACAGGTACTTTATTCTTTGGTTCTAGAGTTAGAGAGTAGACCTGTTCGAGAGTGAGAGTATATCTGTGAATGAACTGCAGGAAGGTCCTCTGTAATTCAGAAAATGATTTATCAGGCATCTTATTTGCTTAATTTCCATAGGTTCTGCATTGTTTTCTGTATTCACATTTACACATACACACACACACCCCTTTATGACACCTGAATGGTGTGAAAATGCTTGCTTAAGAAAGTTTGCCAAGATTTCGCTTCTTCTGATACACCTGGAGGTGGCAGCAGAGCACAATGATTCCAATCTGAAAAAAGGACAGACATTCAGACTCCCCGCAGGCACTTTCTTGCGGGGCAGACAAAATGCAACCTAAGAGGTGCTGGCCTTGCCATCTTCAGCACATCTACTCAGAATCCTCCCTGGGGAAATTCAGTAGGGCTCACTCCCATGAAAACAGGGCTTCTTTCCATGTACTTGCATGTGAGTGAAGTGCCATCAAGTTGCTTCTGTCTTACGGAGACCCTATGAATGAATGTCTTCCGAAATGTCCCATCGTCAACAGCCTTGCTCAGGTGGTCCTTAAAAGAACCAAGGCCCAGTGACATCGCATGCCATTGTCCCTATCTATGGAGGCGGAGACATGTGGGACTTAGGAAGGGGCTCTCCAGAAATTTAGGGGGGCCTGGGAGCTCTTCGGAACCCCCCCCCCCCCAGACATTCCCCTGGGCTGGGCTAAACCCAGGAAGAGGTGGGAATTGGCCAGCGCCTAGGTCAGTGATGGCGAACCTTTTAGAGACCAGGTGCCCAAACTGCAACCCAAAACCCACTTATTTATCGCAAAGTGCCAACATGACAATTTAACCTGAATACTGAGGTTTTCGTTTGAGAAAAAACAACTCATACATTAACATCGTTTGTCTTAAAAGAAAAACACAACAGAGCTTTCAATGGTACAAACAACTTTTCATTGAAAGGTAAAAGTTTGCATTTGGCGTGCTTTTGACCAATTAATGTGATTTTTGCTGTCCAATCTTGCGAACTCTGGGCTGGGGTGATGGCCTGCGTGCCCACAGAGAGGGCTCTGAGTGCCACCTCTGGCACGCGTGCCATATGTTTGCCACCACTGGCCTAGGTTATAGTGGTATCTCAGTGGTCTCCTGTAGTGTCCTTTATTTAAATTCATTTTTAGAACAGTCACTTTAAGATCTGCAAATAGACATACCATGTGCATAAGACAAACAAAAGGCCACAAATTTGAAAGTAAGGAGGGCAACACTAAAAAGCCTGTAGGGGAACATTTAAAAGAAAACTCCTGGACATTCATTTACAGGAGTCTTGCTCAGAAATTGAGTGCACAGCAACTGTTTGGTATTCTGGCTCAGCCACGCATTGGCCAAACAAAGGCATCTGTGATGCCATAGTTTACTAAGATTCAGTACAAAGTCACCCAAGACCTTAAATCCTCTGGGGCGATAATAGGTAGTGGGCTGCTTGCAAACTAAGTTGGTCATTTCCACTGATTCCTCCTTCCTATTGCAGACCTCCCCGTTCACTTCACTCCTCATGATCCCCTTCCCCCCAGAAGCAACATTTCAGGGAGCTAAGTGGGAGGAGGGTGGCAGGAGAGTTTCATTCTGACACAGGATCCAGCACATTGTTTCCCCTGGCTGAGTCCATACGTCGTTGGATACTGCACTTTAGCAGTCATTGGCAATTGGGGCTTATCCATACAAGAAGATCCAGGTGCAAATCACTGCTGTGGCAAAACAACAGGGCCATAGCCACCACTGTGTGGATACAGCCCACATTCTACTGTATGCATGCAAGCGCTGTCAAGTGGCAACCCCAACAAGCGGCATTCAAAGCAAGTGAGAAGCAGAGGCAGTTTGCCCTTGCCTTCCTCTTTAGCATCCTCCTCAGTGGTCTCCCCTCCAAGTCCAGACCCGGCTTAGCTTCTAAGACCGAACGAGACTGGGCTACATTTTGCCACCTTCTCGCCCCTCCATATTTTAAAGGTCCCCCCCCCCTCCCCCAGGCCCGGGAAGGCGCCCTTTAACCGTGAACGGCGAGATGCGCCCCTCGCCGGGGCTGGGCAAAAAGGTGCAAAACCTTTCCCGGCCTCCCCCAGCCCCGGGACGGCGCCCCTGAACCCCTAAAGGCAAAATGCGCCTCCCGCTCCCCCAGGCCCGGAAAGGCGCCGGTTCACCGGGAACCGCGAAATGCGCCCCTGGCGGCCGCTCGGAGCTCAGGCCCGAAAGGTTGCCTGCCCTCCCCCAGCCCCGGGACGGCGCCCTTGAACTCCCCGTCGCCGTCGGTGCTGCGAGAGGGGGAAGAGGCGCCCCTTAGGAGGCCGGCGGCGGCGGGAGGTGCAGCCCCACCATGCCTTTGGCGCCTTCCTGCCGTCTTGCCCTCCGCTCCGGCTCCGTTTCCGCGCTGCCTCTCCGGCCGCTCCCCCGGTCTGCTGCAGGGACTCCCGACGGGGAGCGAGGCAGGCCGGAAGCGAAGCCAGCGAGGGACGGAGGGGACTGCCCGTCGCTCACGCAGCCCGGCTGGAGTACCCCGGAGCCCAGCGGGGCGCATGGAGACCTCACCGAGCTCCCTGCTGGGGGAGCCGGACACCAAAGGCCCGCCCCTCTGATCTGCCGGGGGGTGGGGGCGGCGGAGGGGGTTCGGTTGGACTGTTTTCAGCTGGCGACTCGCCTGAAGCCCGTTTGAGAGCCGGGCTGCCAAGAGGGGTGTTGTGTGCCAGCTCGGGGGTGCTGTTGGAGCTCTGTCTACAAAGATGGATGTTCAGATCTCAGCTGTAGCATCTTTAACCAGCTCTGGCTTGTGTGCCAGCTGTGGACCTTTCTAAAAAAATCAGAGTTGGCTGCAGTTATATTTGCTCTCTAGTTATATCAGGATTGGATTTCTCCATTATGTTCCATGGCGGCTTGGTTTTAAAAGTCGTTCAGAAACGTCAGTTGGTTCAAAATGAAGCAGCAACTCTATTGGGCGGGTGGGGGGATCGAGTATATGGTTCATATTTTGAAATAGCTTCAGTGATTACCAGTTTGTTTCCGGGTTCCGTGAATTTATAAGACCCTAAATGCTCTGGAGTCAGGAAATTTAAAGGGTTCCCGTATTAACCTGTCCAACAATTAAAAGTTTCACCAGATCACTTCTTGTGACCTAGGATGTATGACGTCACTCGTATTATCCTTTACTCCAAAGACTCTATTGCTGGGAAATATAGGTGACTAGGAATAAGGCCCTAGATAAATACAAGGGGCTCTAGAAAGAGGCTCTGGGAGAGTGCCAAGGCCTTGGGCACTCAGCGTCAACTTGCTGTGGCGACCTCAGCAGGGTATAATGACACAGAGCCCACCAGTTTCTCCAGGGGAAGATCTCTGCCATCGGAAGAGCACTTGTAGTTCAGTGTGATCTCCATCCCACCCCTGGAGATGGGCAACAATGGTTTCCCATGAGGGAACAGGTGGTTTGGAGGGTGGAGTCTATGGCAATGAGCCTGTCTGAGGTCCCACCCCTCCTCCAACCTCACCCTCTCCAGGGTCCACCCCTCAAATCTCCAGGAATTTCCCAACCTGGAGTTGGCAACCCTATCTCCCTCCCAGCCAACCATCAATGTATCATCATCTGCCCGCGGGCTTCAGCTTTTCATCTCCTCCCTCCTCGAGAGCACTTGTAATTCTGAGTGATCTCTAGCCCCCACCTGGAGATTAGCAACAATGGTTCCCCATGAGGGACTGATTCGTTTGGAGGGTGGAGTCTATGGCAATGAACCTGTCTGAGGTCCCACCCCTCCTCCAACCTCCCCTTCTCCAGCCTCCACCCCTCAAATTTCCAGGAATTTTCCACCTGGAGTTGGCAACCCTATCTCCTTCCCAGCCAATCATCGACTTCACTCTTCAACTTTCCTTCTCCCCTCTGGAGAGCACTTGTAATGCTGAGTGATCTCCAGCCCTTGCCTGGAGATTGGCAACCATAGTTCCCATGGAGAAGTACTCTTTCCCGGCAATGGGGACCAAAGCAGCTGACGTCATTCTCCTCTCCCCCTTTTCACTTGCACAACAACCCTGCAAGCTAGGTTAGGCTTAAAGTCTGTGACTGGCCCCAAATCACCCATTCATCAAGAACCTGGGTCTAGCAGATCCTGCTCTGAAGCGCTGACTGCTACGCCTAGGATAGCCAACCTCCAGGTGGAGCCTGAAGATTGCCAGGGTGGGCACTGGGCAGAAGAACTTAAAGGGACTCTTCCAGTGCCTCTGCTGGGGTGGGGGTGGGGAATGGGAGGGACACCTCGCATGTGATCGACAAAGCGGCAAAGCCACAAGGGGCGCGGTTTCTCACTGGGAGTTAAAGGGACCCTTCCGGGCCCCAGGAGAGGTGGGGGAACCCCACAGCAGGGCATCTGCAGTTGCCACCTAGAGGTTGGCAACCCTAGGAAGAAGTAGGAACTACTTCATAGGAACATAGGAAATGGTGAGGTAACAGCTAAGGCATCTCCCCAGGAAGGGGACAGGTACTTTATTCTTTGGTTCTAGAGTTAGAGAGTAGACCTGTTCGAGAGTGAGAGTATATCTGTGAATGAACTGCAGGAAGGTCCTCTGTAATTCAGAAAATGATTTATCAGGCATCTTATTTGCTTAATTTCCATAGGTTCTGCATTGTTTTCTGTATTTACATTTACACATACACACACACACCCCTTTATGACACCTGAATGGTGTGAAAATGCTTGCTTAAGAAAGTTTGCCAAGATTTCGCTTCTTCTGATACACCTGGAGGTGGCAGCAGAGCACAATGATTCCAATCTGAAAAAAGGACAGACATTCAGACTCCCCGCAGGCACTTTCTTGCGGGGCAGACAAAATGCAACCTAAGAGGTGCTGGCCTTGCCATCTTCAGCACATCTACTCAGAATCCTCCCTGGGGAAATTCAGTAGGGCTCACTCCCATGAAAACAGGGCTTCTTTCCATGTACTTGCATGTGAGTGAAGTGCCATCAAGTTGCTTCTGTCTTACGGAGACCCTATGAATGAATGTCTTCCGAAATGTCCCATCGTCAACAGCCTTGCTCAGGTGGTCCTTAAAAGAACCAAGGCCCAGTGACATCGCATGCCATTGTCCCTATCTATGGAGGCGGAGACATGTGGGACTTAGGAAGGGGCTCTCCAGAAATGTAGGGGGGCCTGGGAGCTCTTCGGAACCCCCCCCCCCCCAGACATTCCCCTGGGCTGGGCTAAACCCAGGAAGAGGTGGGAATTGGCCAGCGCCTAGGTCAGTGATGGCGAACCTTTTAGAGACCAGGTGCCCAAACTGCAACCCAAAACCCACTTATTTATCGCAAAGTGCCAACATGACAATTTAACCTGAATACTGAGGTTTTCGTTTGAGAAAAAACAACTCATACATTAACATCGTTTGTCTTAAAAGAAAAACACAACAGAGCTTTCAATGGTACAAACAACTTTTCATTGAAAGGTAAAAGTTTGCATTTGGCGTGCTTTTGACCAATTAATGTGATTTTTGCTGTCCAATCATGCGAACTCTGTGCTGGGGTGATGGCCTGCGTGCCCACAGAGAGGGCTCTGAGTGCCACCTCTGGCACGCGTGCCATATGTTTGCCACCACTGGCCTAGGTTATAGTGGTATCTCAGTGGTCTCCTGTAGTGTCCTTTATTTAAATTCATTTTTAGAACAGTCACTTTAAGATCTGCAAATAGACATACCATGTGCATAAGACAAACAAAAGGCCACAAATTTGAAAGTAAGGAGGGCAACACTAAAAAGCCTGTAGGGGAACATTTAAAAGAAAACTCCTGGACATTCATTTACAGGAGTCTTGCTCAGAAATTGAGTGCACAGCAACTGTTTGGTATTCTGGCTCAGCCACGCATTGGCCAAACAAAGGCATCTGTGATGCCATAGTTTACTAAGATTCAGTACAAAGTCACCCAAGACCTTAAATCCTCTGGGGCGATAATAGGTAGTGGGCTGCTTGCAAACTAAGTTGGTCATTTCCACTGATTCCTCCTTCCTATTGCAGACCTCCCCGTTCACTTCACTCCTCATGATCCCCTTCCCCCCAGAAGCAACATTTCAGGGAGCTAAGTGGGAGGAGGGTGGCAGGAGAGTTTCATTCTGACACAGGATCCAGCACATTGTTTCCCCTGGCTGAGTCCATACGTCGTTGGATACTGCACTTTAGCAGTCATTGGCAATTGGGGCTTATCCATACAAGAAGATCCAGGTGCAAATCACTGCTGTGGCAAAACAACAGGGCCATAGCCACCACTGTGTGGATACAGCCCACATTCTACTGTATGCATGCAAGCGCTGTCAAGTGGCAACCCCAACAAGCGGCATTCAAAGCAAGTGAGAAGCAGAGGCAGTTTGCCCTTGCCTTCCTCTTTAGCATCCTCCTCAGTGGTCTCCCCTCCAAGTCCAGACCCGGCTTAGCTTCTAAGACCGAACGAGACTGGGCTACATCTTGCCACCTTCTCTCCCCTCCATATTTTAAAGGTCCCCCCCCTCCCCCAGGCCCGGGAAGGCGCCCTTTAACCGTGAACGGCGAGATGCGCCCCTCGCCGGGGCTGGGCAAAAAGGTGCAAAACCTTTCCCGGCCTCCCCCAGCCCCGGGACGGCGCCCCTGAACCCCTAAAGGCAAAATGCGCCCCTCGCGTCTGCTCTCCGAACGGCTTTTGCCGTTCGGAGAGCAGACGCGAGGGGTTCCTCCCGCTCCCCCAGGCCCGGAAAGGCGCCCGTTCACCGGGAACCGCGAAATGCGCCCCTGGCGGCCGCTCGGAGCTCAGGCCCGAAAGGTTGCCTGCCCTCCCCCAGCCCCGGGACGGCGCCCTTGAACTCCCCGTCGCCGTCGGTGCTGCGAGAGGGGGAAGAGGCGCCCCTTAGGAGGCCGGCGGCGGCGGGAGGTGCAGCCCCACCATGCCTTTGGCGCCTTCCTGCCGTCTTCCCCTCCGCTCCGGCTCCGTTTCCGCGCTGCCTCTCCGGCCGCTCCCCCGGTCTGCTGCAGGGACTCCCGACGGGGAGCGAGGCAGGCCGGAAGCGAAGCCAGCGAGGGACGGAGGGGACTGCCCGTCGCTCACGCAGCCCGGCTGGAGTACCCCGGAGCCCAGCGGGGCGCATGGAGACTTCACCGAGCTCCCTGCTGGGGGAGCCGGACACCAAAGGCCCGCCCCTCTGATCTGCCGGGGGGTGGGGGGGTGGGGGCGGCGGAGGGGGTTCGGTTGGACTGTTTTCAGCTGGCGACTCGCCTGAAGCCCGTTTGAGAGCCGGGCTGCCAAGGGGGGGTGTTGTGTGCCAGCTCGGGGGTGCTGTTGGAGCTCTGTCTACAAAGATGGATGTTCAGATCTCAGCTGTAGCACCTTTAACCAGCTCTGGCTGGTGTGCCAGCTGTGGACCTTTCTAAAAAAATCAGAGTTGGCTGCAGTTATATTTGCTCTCTAGTTATATCAGGATTGGATTTCTCCATTATGTTCCATGGCGGCCTGGTTTTAAAAGTCGTTCAGAAACGTCAGTTGGTTCAAAATGAAGCAGCAACTCTATTGGGCGGGTGGGGGGATCGAGTATATGGTTCATATTTTGAAATAGCTTCAGTGATTACCAGTTTGTTTCCGGGTTCCGTGAATTTATAAGACCCTAAATGCTCTGGAGTCAGGAAATTTAAAGGGTTCCCGTATTAACCTGTCCAACAATTAAAAGTTTCACCAGATCACTTCTTGTGACCTAGGATGTATGACGTCACTCGTATTATCCTTTACTCCAAAGACTCTATTGCTGGGAATTATAGGTGACTAGGAATAAGGCCCTAGATAAATACAAGGGGCTCTAGAAAGAGGCTCTGGGAGAGTGCCAAGGCCTTGGGCACTCAGCGTCAACTTGCTGTGGCGACCTCAGCAGGGTATAATGACACAGAGCCCACCAGTTTCTCCAGGGGAAGATCTCTGCCATCGGAAGAGCACTTGTAGTTCAGTGTGATCTCCATCCCACCCCTGGAGATGGGCAACAATGGTTTCCCATGAGGGAACAGGTGGTTTGGAGGGTGGAGTCTATGGCAATGAACCTGTCTGAGGTCCCACCCCTCCTCCAACCTCACCCTCTCCAGGGTCCACCCCTCAAATCTCCAGGAATTTCCCAACCTGGAGTTGGCAACCCTATCTCCCTCCCAGCCAACCGTCAATGTATCATCATCTGCCCGCTGGCTTCAGCTTTTCATCTCCTCCCTCCTCGAGAGCACTTGTAATTCTGAGTGATCTCCAGCCCCCACCTGGAGATTAGCAACAATGGTTCCCCATGAGGGACTGATTCGCTTGGAGGGTGGAGTCTATGGCAATGAACCTGTCTGAGGTCCCACCCCTCCTCCAACCTCCCCTTCTCCAGCCTCCACCCCTCAAATTTCCAGGAATTTTCCACCTGGAGTTGGCAACCCTATCTCCTTCCCAGCCAATCATCGACTCCACTCTTCAACTTTCCTTCTCCCCTCTGGAGAGCACTTGTAATTCTGAGTGATCTCCAGCCCTTGCCTGGAGATTGGCAACCATAGTTCCCATGGAGAAGTACTCTTTCCCGGCAATGGGGACCAAAGCAGCTGACGTCATTCTCCTCTCCCCCTTTTCACTTGCACAACAACCCTGCAAGCTAGGTTAGGCTTAAAGTCTGTGACTGGCCCCAAATCACCCATTCATCAAGAACCTGGGTCTAGCAGATCCTGCTCTGAAGTGCTGACTGCTACGCCTAGGATAGCCCACCTCCAGGTGGAGCCTGAAGATTGCCAGGGTGGGCACTGGGCAGAAGAACTTAAAGGGACTCTTCCAGTGCCTCTGCTGGGGTGGGGGGGGAATGGGAGGGACACCTCGCATGTGATCGACAAAGCGGCAAAGCCACAAGGGGCGCGGTTTCTCACTGGGAGTTAAAGGGACCCTTCCGGGCCCCAGGAGAGGTGGGGGAACCCCACAGCAGGGCATCTGCAGTTGCCACCTAGAGGTTGGCAACCCTAGGAAGAAGTAGGAACTACTTCATAGGAACATAGGAAATGGTGAGGTAACAGCTAAGGCATCTCCCCAGGAAGGGGACAGGTACTTTATTCTTTGGTTCTAGAGTTAGAGAGTAGACCTGTTCGAGAGTGAGAGTATATCTGTGAATGAACTGCAGGAAGGTCCTCTGTAATTCAGAAAATGATTTATCAGGCATCTTATTTGCTTAATTTCCATAGGTTCTGCATTGTTTTCTGTATTTACATTTACACATACACACACACACCCCTTTATGACACCTGAATGGTGTGAAAATGCTTGCTTAAGAAAGTTTGCCAAGATTTCGCTTCTTCTGATACACCTGGAGGTGGCAGCAGAGCACAATGATTCCAATCTGAAAAAAGGACAGACATTCAGACTCCCCGCAGGCACTTTCTTGCGGGGCAGACAAAATGCAACCTAAGAGGTGCTGGCCTTGCCATCTTCAGCACATCTACTCAGAATCCTCCCTGGGGAAATTCAGTAGGGCTCACTCCCATGAAAACAGGGCTTCTTTCCATGTACTTGCATGTGAGTGAAGTGCCATCAAGTTGCTTCTGTCTTACGGAGACCCTATGAATGAATGTCTTCCGAAATGTCCCATCGTCAACAGCCTTGCTCAGGTGGTCCTTAAAAGAACCAAGGCCCAGTGACATCGCATGCCATTGTCCCTATCTATGGAGGCGGAGACATGTGGGACTTAGGAAGGGGCTCTCCAGAAATTTAGGGGGCCCTGGGAGCTCTTCGGAACCCCCCCCCCCCCAGACATTCCCCTGGGCTGGGCTAAACCCAGGAAGAGGTGGGAATTGGCCAGCGCCTAGGTCAGTGATGGCGAACCTTTTAGAGACCAGGTGCCCAAACTGCAACCCAAAACCCACTTATTTATCGCAAAGTGCCAACATGACAATTTAACCTGAATACTGAGGTTTTCGTTTGAGAAAAAACAACTCATACATTAACATCGTTTGTCTTAAAAGAAAAACACAACAGAGCTTTCAATGGTACAAACAACTTTTCATTGAAAGGTAAAAGTTTGCATTTGGCGTGCTTTTGACCAATTAATGTGATTTTTGCTGTCCAATCTTGCGAACTCTGTGCTGGGGTGATGTCCTGCGTGCCCACAGAGAGGGCTCTGAGTGCCACCTCTGGCACGCGTGCCATATGTTTGCCACCACTGGCCTAGGTTATAGTGGTATCTCAGTGGTCTCCTGTAGTGTCCTTTATTTAAATTCATTTTTAGAACAGTCACTTTAAGATCTGCAAATAGACATACCATGTGCATAAGACAAACAAAAGGCCACAAATTTGAAAGTAAGGAGGGCAACACTAAAAAGCCTGTAGGGGAACATTTAAAAGAAAACTCCTGGACATTCATTTACAGGAGTCTTGCTCAGAAATTGAGTGCACAGCAACTGTTTGGTATTCTGGCTCAGCCACGCATTGGCCAAACAAAGGCATCTGTGATGCCATAGTTTACTAAGATTCAGTACAAAGTCACCCAAGACCTTAAATCCTCTGGGGCGATAATAGGTAGTGGGCTGCTTGCAAACTAAGTTGGTCATTTCCACTGATTCCTCCTTCCTATTGCAGACCTCCCCGTTCACTTCACTCCTCATGATCCCCTTCCCCCCAGAAGCAACATTTCAGGGAGCTAAGTGGGAGGAGGGTGGCAGGAGAGTTTCATTCTGACACAGGATCCAGCACATTGTTTCCCCTGGCTGAGTCTATACGTCGTTGGATACTGCACTTTAGCAGTCATTGGCAATTGGGGCTTATCCATACAAGAAGATCCAGGTGCAAATCACTGCTGTGGCAAAACAACAGGGCCATAGCCACCACTGTGTGGATACAGCCCACATTCTACTGTATGCATGCAAGCGCTGTCAAGTGGCAACCCCAACAAGCGGCATTCAAAGCAAGTGAGAAGCAGAGGCAGTTTGCCCTTGCCTTCCTCTTTAGCATCCTCCTCAGTGGTCTCCCCTCCAAGTCCAGACCCGGCTTAGCTTCTAAGACCGAACGAGACTGGGCTACATCTTGCCACCTTCTCTCCCCTCCATATTTTAAAGGTTCCCCCCCCCCCTCCCCCAGGCCCGGGAAGGCGCCCTTTAACCGTGAACGGCGAGATGCGCCCCTCGCCGGGGCTGGGCAAAAAGGTGCAAAACCTTTCCCGTCCTCCCCCAGCCCCGGGACGGCGCCCCTGAACCCCTAAAGGCAAAATGCGCCCCTCGCGTCTGCTCTCCGAACGGCAAAAGCAGACGCAGACGCGAGGGGTTCCTCCCGCTCCCCCAGGCCCGGAAAGGCGCCCGTTCACCGGGAACCGCGAAATGCGCCCCTGGCGGCCGCTCGGAGCTCAGGCCCGAAAGGTTGCCTGCCCTCCCCCAGCCCCGAGACGGCGCCCTTGAACTCCCCGTCGCCGTCGGTGCTGCGAGAGGGGGAAGAGGCGCCCCTTAGGAGGCCGGCGGCGGCGGGAGGTGCAGCCCCACCATGCCTTTGGCGCCTTCCTGCCGTCTTCCCCTCCGCTCCGGCTCCGTTTCCGCGCTGCCTCTCCGGCCGCTCCCCCGGTCTGCTGCAGGGACTCCCGACGGGGAGCGAGGCAGGCCGGAAGCGAAGCCAGCGAGGGACGGAGGGGACTGCCCGTCGCTCACGCAGCCCGGCTGGAGTACCCCGGAGCCCAGCGGGGCGCATGGAGACCTCACCGAGCTCCCTGCTGGGGGAGCCGGACACCAAAGGCCCGCCCCTCTGATCTGCCGGGGGCTGGGGGGGTGGGGGCGGCGGAGGGGGTTCGGTTGGACTGTTTTCAGCTGGCGACTCGCCTGAAGCCCGTTTGAGAGCCGGGCTGCCAAGGGGGGTGTTGTGTGCCAGCTCGGGGGTGCTGTTGGAGCTCTGTCTACAAAGATGGATGTTCAGATCTCAGCTGTAGCACCTTTAACCAGCTCTGGCTGGTGTGCCAGCTGTGGACCTTTCTAAAAAAATCAGAGTTGGCTGCAGTTATATTTGCTCTCTAGTTATATCAGGATTGGATTTCTCCATTATGTTCCATGGCGGCCTGGTTTTAAAAGTCGTTCAGAAACGTCAGTTGGTTCAAAATGAAGCAGCAACTCTATTGGGCGGGTGGGGGGATCGAGTATATGGTTCATATTTTGAAATAGCTTCAGTGATTACCAGTTTGTTTCCGGGTTCCGTGAATTTATAAGACCCTAAATGCTCTGGAGTCAGGAAATTTAAAGGGTTCCCGTATTAACCTGTCCAACAATTAAAAGTTTCACCAGATCACTTCTTGTGACCTAGGATGTATGACGTCACTCGTATTATCCTTTACTCCAAAGACTCTATTGCTGGGAATTATAGGTGACTAGGAATAAGGCCCTAGATAAATACAAGGGGCTCTAGAAAGAGGCTCTGGGAGAGTGCCAAGGCCTTGGGCACTCAGCGTCAACTTGCTGTGGCGACCTCAGCAGGGTATAATGACACAGAGCCCACCAGTTTCTCCAGGGGAAGATCTCTGCCATCGGAAGAGCACTTGTAGTTCAGTGTGATCTCCATCCCACCCCTGGAGATGGGCAACAATGGTTTCCCATGAGGGAACAGGTGGTTTGGAGGGTGGAGTCTATGGCAATGAACCTGTCTGAGGTCCCACCCCTCCTCCAACCTCACCCTCTCCAGGGTCCACCCCTCAAATCTCCAGGAATTTCCCAACCTGGAGTTGGCAACCCTATCTCCCTCCCAGCCAACCGTCAATGTATCATCATCTGCCCGCTGGCTTCAGCTTTTCATCTCCTCCCTCCTCGAGAGCACTTGTAATTCTGAGTGATCTCCAGCCCCCACCTGGAGATTAGCAACAATGGTTCCCCATGAGGGACTGATTCGCTTGGAGGGTGGAGTCTATGGCAATGAACCTGTCTGAGGTCCCACCCCTCCTCCAACCTCCCCTTCTCCAGCCTCCACCCCTCAAATTTCCAGGAATTTTCCACCTGGAGTTGGCAACCCTATCTCCTTCCCAGCCAATCATCGACTTCACTCTTCAACTTTCCTTCTCCCCTCTGGAGAGCACTTGTAATTCTGAGTGATCGCCAGCCCTTGCCTGGAGATTGGCAACCATAGTTCCCATGGAGAAGTACTCTTTCCCGGCAATGGGGACCAAAGCAGCTGACGTCATTCTCCTCTCCCCCTTTTCACTTGCACAACAACCCTGCAAGCTAGGTTAGGCTTAAAGTCTGTGACTGGCCCCAAATCACCCATTCATCAAGAACCTGGGTCTAGCAGATCCTGCTCTGAAGCGCTGACTGCTACGCCTAGGATAGCCAACCTCCAGGTGGAGCCTGAAGATCGCCAGGGTGGGCACTGGGCAGAAGAACTTAAAGGGACTCTTCCAGTGCCTCTGCTGGGGTGGGGGGGGGGAATGGGAGGGACACCTCGCATGTGATCGACAAAGCGGCAAAGCCACAAGGGGCGCGGTTTCTCACTGGGAGTTAAAGGGACCCTTCCGGGCCCCAGGAGAGGTGGGGGAACCCCACAGCAGGGCATCTGCAGTTGCCACCTAGAGGTTGGCAACCCTAGGAAGAAGTAGGAACTACTTCATAGGAACATAGGAAATGGTGAGGTAACAGCTAAGGCATCTCCCCAGGAAGGGGACAGGTACTTTATTCTTTGGTTCTAGAGTTAGAGAGTAGACCTGTTCGAGAGTGAGAGTATATCTGTGAATGAACTGCAGGAAGGTCCTCTGTAATTCAGAAAATGATTTATCAGGCATCTTATTTGCTTAATTTCCATAGGTTCTGCATTGTTTTCTGTATTCACATTTACACATACACACAAACACCCCTTTATGACACCTGAATGGTGTGAAAATGCTTGCTTAAGAAAGTTTGCCAAGATTTCGCTTCTTCTGATACACCTGGAGGTGGCAGCAGAGCACAATGATTCCAATCTGAAAAAAGGACAGACATTCAGACTCCCCGCAGGCACTTTCTTGCGGGGCAGACAAAATGCAACCTAAGAGGTGCTGGCCTTGCCATCTTCAGCACATCTACTCAGAATCCTCCCTGGGGAAATTCAGTAGGGCTCACTCCCATGAAAACAGGGCTTCTTTCCATGTACTTGCATGTGAGTGAAGTGCCATCAAGTTGCTTCTGTCTTACGGAGACCCTGTGAATGAATGTCTTCCGAAATGTCCCATCGTCAACAGCCTTGCTCAGGTGGTCCTTAAAAGAACCAAGGCCCAGTGACATCGCATGCCATTGTCGCTATCTATGGAGGCGGAGACATGTGGGACTTAGGAAGGGGCTCTCCAGAAATGTAGGGGGGCCTGGGAGCTCTTCGGAACCCCCCCCCCCAGACATTCCCCTGGGCTGGGCTAAACCCAGGAAGAGGTGGGAATTGGCCAGCGCCTAGGTCAGTGATGGCGAACCTTTTAGAGACCAGGTGCCCAAACTGCAACCCAAAACCCACTTATTTATCGCAAAGTTCCAACATGACAATTTAACCTGAATACTGAGGTTTTCGTTTGAGAAAAAACAACTCATACATTAACATCGTTTGTCTTAAAAGAAAAACACAACAGAGCTTTCAATGGTACAAACAACTTTTCATTGAAAGGTAAAAGTTTGCATTTGGCGTGCTTTTGACCAATTAATGTGATTTTTGCTGTCCAATCTTGCGAACTCTGTGCTGGGGTGATGGCCTGCGTGCCCACAGAGAGGGCTCTGAGTGCCACCTCTGGCACGCGTGCCATATGTTTGTCACCACTGGCCTAGGTTATAGTGGTATCTCAGTGGTCTCCTGTAGTGTCCTTTATTTAAATTCATTTTTAGAACAGTCACTTTAAGATCTGCAAATAGACATACCATGTGCATAAGACAACAAAAGGCCACAAATTTGAAAGTAAGGAGGGCAACACTAAAAAGCCTGTAGGGGAACATTTAAAAGAAAACTCCTGGACATTCATTTACAGGAGTCTTGCTCAGAAATTGAGTGCACAGCAACTGTTTGGTATTCTGGCTCAGCCACGCATTGGCCAAACAAAGGCATCTGTGATGCCATAGTTTACTAAGATTCTGTACAAAGTCACCCAAGACCTTAAATCCTCTGGGGCGATAATAGGTAGTGGGCTGCTTGCAAACTAAGTTGGTCATTTCCACTGATTCCTCCTTCCTATTGCAGACCTCCCCGTTCACTTCACTCCTCATGATCCCCTTCCCCCCAGAAGCAACATTTCAGGGAGCTAAGTGGGAGGAGGGTGGCAGGAGAGTTTCATTCTGACACAGGATCCAGCACATTGTTTCCCCTGGCTGAGTCCATACGTCGTTGGATACTGCACTTTAGCAGTCATTGGCAACAGGGGCTTATCCATACAAGAAGATCCAGGTGCAAATCACTGCTGTGGCAAAACAACAGGGCCATAGCCACCACTGTGTGGATACAGCCCACATTCTACTGTATGCATGCAAGCGCTGTCAAGTGGCAACCCCAACAAGCGGCATTCAAAGCAAGTGAGAAGCAGAGGCAGTTTGCCCTTGCCTTCCTCTTTAGCATCCTCCTCAGTGGTCTCCCCTCCAAGTCCAGACCCGGCTTAGCTTCTAAGACCGAACGAGACTGGGCTACATCTTGCCACCTTCTCTCCCCTCCATATTTTAAAGGTTCCCCCCCCCCCTCCCCCAGCCCCGGGACGGCGCCCCTGAACCCCTAAAGGCAAAATGCGCCCCTCGCGTCTGCTCTCCGAACGGCTTTTGCCGGCTTTTGCCGTTCGGAGAGCAGACGCGAGGGGTTCCTCCCGCTCCCCCAGGCCCGGAAAGGCGCCCGTTCACCGGGAACCGCGAAATGCGCCCCTGGCGGCCGCTCGGAGCTCAGGCCCGAAAGGTTGCCTGCCCTCCCCCAGCCCCGGGACGGCGCCCTTGAACTCCCCGTCGCCGTCGGTGCTGCGAGAGGGGGAAGAGGCGCCCCTTAGGAGGCCGGCGGCGGCGGGAGGTGCAGCCCCACCATGCCTTTGGCGCCTTCCTGCCGTCTTCCCCTCCGCTCCGGCTCCGTTTCCGCGCTGCCTCTCCGGCCGCTCCCCCGGTCTGCTGCAGGGACTCCCGACGGGGAGCGAGGCAGGCCGGAAGCGAAGCCAGCGAGGGACGGAGGGGACTGCCCGTCGCTCACGCAGCCCGGCTGGAGTACCCCGGAGCCCAGCGGGGCGCATGGAGACCTCACCGAGCTCCCTGCTGGGGGAGCCGGACACCAAAGGCCCGCCCCTCTGATCTGCCGGGGGGTGGGGGGGTGGGGGCGGCGGAGGGGGTTCGGTTGGACTGTTTTCAGCTGGCGACTCGCCTGAAGCCCGTTTGAGAGCCGGGCTGCCAAGGGGGGTGTTGTGTGCCAGCTCGGGGGTGCTGTTGGAGCTCTGTCTACAAAGATGGATGTTCAGATCTCAGCTGTAGCACCTTTAACCAGCTCTGGCTGGTGTGCCAGCTGTGGACCTTTCTAAAAAAATCAGAGTTGGCTGCAGTTATATTTGCTCTCTAGTTATATCAGGATTGGATTTCTCCATTATGTTCCATGGCGGCCTGGTTTTAAAAGTCGTTCAGAAACGTCAGTTGGTTCAAAATGAAGCAGCAACTCTATTGGGCGGGTGGGGGGATCGAGTATATGGTTCATATTTTGAAATAGCTTCAGTGATTACCAGTTTGTTTCCGGGTTCCGTGAATTTATAAGACCCTAAATGCTCTGGAGTCAGGAAATTTAAAGGGTTCCCGTATTAACCTGTCCAACAATTAAAAGTTTCACCAGATCACTTCTTGTGACCTAGGATGTATGACGTCACTCGTATTATCCTTTACTCCAAAGACTCTATTGCTGGGAATTATAGGTGACTAGGAATAAGGCCCTAGATAAATACAAGGGGCTCTAGAAAGAGGCTCTGGGAGAGTGCCAAGGCCTTGGGCACTCAGCGTCAACTTGCTGTGGCGACCTCAGCAGGGTATAATGACATAGAGCCCACCAGTTTCTCCAGGGGAAGATCTCTGCCATCGGAAGAGCACTTGTAGTTCAGTGTGAACTCCATCCCACCCCTGGAGATGGGCAACAATGGTTTCCCATGAGGGAACAGGTGGTTTGGAGGGTGGAGTCTATGGCAATGAACCTGTCTGAGGTCCCACCCCTCCTCCAACCTCACCCTCTCCAGGGTCCACCCCTCAAATCTCCAGGAATTTCCCAACCTGGAGTTGGCAACCCTATCTCCCTCCCAGCCAACCGTCAATGTATCATCATCTGCCCGCTGGCTTCAGCTTTTCATCTCCTCCCTCCTCGAGAGCACTTGTAATTCTGAGTGATCTCCAGCCCCCACCTGGAGATTAGCAACAATGGTTCCCCATGAGGGACTGATTCGCTTGGAGGGTGGAGTCTATGGCAATGAACCTGTCTGAGGTCCCACCCCTCCTCCAACCTCCCCTTCTCCAGCCTCCACCCCTCAAATTTCCAGGAATTTTCCACCTGGAGTTGGCAACCCTATCTCCTTCCCAGCCAATCATCGACTTCACTCTTCAACTTTCCTTCTCCCCTCTGGAGAGCACTTGTAATTCTGAGTGATCTCCAGCCCTTGCCTGGAGATTGGCAACCATAGTTCCCATGGAGAAGTACTCTTTCCCGGCAATGGGGACCAAAGCAGCTGACGTCATTCTCCTCTCCCCCTTTTCACTTGCACAACAACCCTGCAAGCTAGGTTAGGCTTAAAGTCTGTGACTGGCCCCAAATCACCCATTCATCAAGAACCTGGGTCTAGCAGATCCTGCTCTGAAGCGCTGACTGCTACGCCTAGGATAGCCAACCTCCAGGTGGAGCCTGAAGATTGCCAGGGTGGGCACTGGGCAGAAGAACTTAAAGGGACTCTTCCAGTGCCTCTGCTGGGGTGGGGGGGGGGAATGGGAGGGACACCTCACATGTGATCGACAAAGCGGCAAAGCCACAAGGGGCGCGGTTTCTCACTGGGAGTTAAAGGGACCCTTCCGGGCCCCAGGAGAGGTGGGGGAACCCCACAGCAGGGCATCTGCAGTTGCCACCTAGAGGTTGGCAACCCTAGGAAGAAGTAGGAACTACTTCATAGGAACATAGGAAATGGTGAGGTAACAGCTAAGGCATCTCCCCAGGAAGGGGACAGGTACTTTATTCTTTGGTTCTAGAGTTAGAGAGTAGACCTGTTCGAGAGTGAGAGTATATCTGTGAATGAACTGCAGGAAGGTCCTCTGTAATTCAGAAAATGATTTATCAGGCATCTTATTTGCTTAATTTCCATAGGTTCTGCATTGTTTTCTGTATTCACATTTACACATACACACACACACCCCTTTATGACACCTGAATGGTGTGAAAATGCTTGCTTAAGAAAGTTTGCCAAGATTTCGCTTCTTCTGATACACCTGGAGGTGGCAGCAGAGCACAATGATTCCAATCTGAAAAAAGGACAGACATTCAGACTCCCCGCAGGCACTTTCTTGCGGGGCAGACAAAATGCAACCTAAGAGGTGCTGGCCTTGCCATCTTCAGCACATCTACTCAGAATCCTCCCTGGGGAAATTCAGTAGGGCTCACTCCCATGAAAACAGGGCTTCTTTCCATGTACTTGCATGTGAGTGAAGTGCCATCAAGTTGCTTCTGTCTTACGGAGACCCTATGAATGAATGTCTTCCGAAATGTCCCATCGTCAACAGCCTTGCTCAGGTGGTCCTTAAAAGAACCAAGGCCCAGTGACATCGCATGCCATTGTCCCTATCTATGGAGGCGGAGACATGTGGGACTTAGGAAGGGGCTCTCCAGAAATTTAGGGGGGCCTGGGAGCTCTTCGGAAACCCCCCCCCCCCCCAGACATTCCCCTGGGCTGGGCTAAACCCAGGAAGAGGTGGGAATTGGCCAGCGCCTAGGTCAGTGATGGCGAACCTTTTAGAGACCAGGTGCCCAAACTGCAACCCAAAACCCACTTATTTATCGCAAAGTGCCAACATGACAATTTAACCTGAATACTGAGGTTTTCGTTTGAGAAAAAACAACTCATACATTAACATCGTTTGTCTTAAAAGAAAAACACAACAGAGCTTTCAATGGTACAAACAACTTTTCATTGAAAGGTAAAAGTTTGCATTTGGCGTGCTTTTGACCAATTAATGTGATTTTTGCTGTCCAATCTTGCGAACTCTGTGCTGGGGTGATGTCCTGCGTGCCCACAGAGAGGGCTCTGAGTGCCACCTCTGGCACGTGTGCCATATGTTTGCCACCACTGGCCTAGGTTATAGTGGTATCTCAGTGGTCTCCTGTAGTGTCCTTTATTTAAATTCATTTTTAGAACAGTCACTTTAAGATCTGCAAATAGACATACCATGTGCATAAGACAAACAAAAGGCCACAAATTTGAAAGTAAGGAGGGCAACACTAAAAAGCCTGTAGGGGAACATTTAAAAGAAAACTCCTGGACATTCATTTACAGGAGTCTTGCTCAGAAATTGAGTGCACAGCAACTGTTTGGTATTCTGGCTCAGCCACGCATTGGCCAAACAAAGGCATCTGTGATGCCATAGTTTACTAAGATTCAGTACAAAGTCACCCAAGACCTTAAATCCTCTGGGGCGATAATAGGTAGTGGGCTGCTTGCAAACTAAGTTGGTCATTTCCACTGATTCCTCCTTCCTATTGCAGACCTCCCCGTTCACTTCACTCCTCATGATCCCCTTCCCCCCAGAAGCAACATTTCAGGGAGCTAAGTGGGAGGAGGGTGGCAGGAGAGTTTCATTCTGACACAGGATCCAGCACATTGTTTCCCCTGGCTGAGTCCATACGTCGTTGGATACTGCACTTTAGCAGTCATTGGCAATTGGGGCTTATCCATACAAGAAGATCCAGGTGCAAATCACTGCTGTGGCAAAACAACAGGGCCATAGCCACCACTGTGTGGATACAGCCCACATTCTACTGTATGCATGCAAGCGCTGTCAAGTGGCAACCCCAACAAGCGGCATTCAAAGCAAGTGAGAAGCAGAGGCAGTTTGCCCTTGCCTTCCTCTTTAGCATCCTCCTCAGTGGTCTCCCCTCCAAGTCCAGACCCGGCTTAGCTTCTAAGACCGAACGAGACTGGGCTACATCTTGCCACCTTCTCTCCCCTCCATATTTTAAAGGTCCCCCCCCCTCCCCCAGGCCCGGGAAGGCGCCCTTTAACCGTGAACGGCGAGATGCGCCCCTCGCCGGGGCTGGGCAAAAAGGTGCAAAACCTTTCCCGGCCTCCCCCAGCCCCGGGACGGCGCCCCTGAACCCCTAAAGGCAAAATGCGCCCCTCGCGTCTGCTTTTGCCGTTCGGAGAGCAGACGCGAGGGGTTCCTCCCGCTCCCCCAGGCCCGGAAAGGCGCCCGTTCACCGGGAACCGCGAAATGCGCCCCTGGCGGCCGCTCGGAGCTCAGGCCCGAAAGGTTGCCTGCCCTCCCCCAGCCCCGGGACGGCGCCCTTGAACTCCCCGTCGCCGTCGGTGCTGCGAGAGGGGGAAGAGGCGCCCCTTAGGAGGCCGGCGGCGGCGGGAGGTGCAGCCCCACCATGCCTTTGGCGCCTTCCTGCCGTCTTCCCCTCCGCTCCGGCTCCGTTTCCGCGCTGCCTCTCCGGCCGCTCCCCCGGTCTGCTGCAGGGACTCCCGACGGGGAGCGAGGCAGGCCGGAAGCGAAGCCAGCGAGGGACGGAGGGGACTGCCCGTCGCTCACGCAGCCCGGCTGGAGTACCCCGGAGCCCAGCGGGGCGCATGGAGACCTCACCGAGCTCCCTGCTGGGGGAGCCGGACACCAAAGGCCCGCCCCTCTGATCTGCCGGGGGGTGGGGGGGTGGGGGCGGCGGAGGGGGTTCGGTTGGACTGTTTTCAGCTGGCGACTCGCCTGAAGCCCGTTTGAGAGCCGGGCTGCCAAGGGGGGGTGTTGTGTGCCAGCTCGGGGGTGCTGTTGGAGCTCTGTCTACAAAGATGGATGTTCAGATCTCAGCTGTAGCACCTTTAACCAGCTCTGGCTGGTGTGCCAGCTGTGGACCTTTCTAAAAAAATCAGAGTTGGCTGCAGTTATATTTGCTCTCTAGTTATATCAGGATTGGATTTCTCCATTATGTTCCATGGCGGCCTGGTTTTAAAAGTCGTTCAGAAACGTCAGTTGGTTCAAAATGAAGCAGCAACTCTATTGGGCGGGTGGGGGGATCGAGTATATGGTTCATATTTTGAAATAGCTTCAGTGATTACCAGTTTGTTTCCGGGTTCCGTGAATTTATTAGACCCTAAATGCTCTGGAGTCAGGAAATTTAAAGGGTTCCCGTATTAACCTGTCCAACAATTAAAAGTTTCACCAGATCACTTCTTGTGACCTAGGATGTATGACGTCACTCGTATTATCCTTTACTCCAAAGACTCTATTGCTGGGAATTATAGGTGACTAGGAATAAGGCCCTAGATAAATACAAGGGGCTCTAGAAAGAGGCTCTGGGAGAGTGCCAAGGCCTTGGGCACTCAGCGTCAACTTGCTGTGGCGACCTCAGCAGGGTATAATGACATAGAGCCCACCAGTTTCTCCAGGGGAAGATCTCTGCCATCGGAAGAGCACTTGTAGTTCAGTGTGAACTCCATCCCACCCCTGGAGATGGGCAACAATGGTTTCCCATGAGGGAACAGGTGGTTTGGAGGGTGGAGTCTATGGCAATGAACCTGTCTGAGGTCCCACCCCTCCTCCAACCTCACCCTCTCCAGGGTCCACCCCTCAAATCTCCAGGAATTTCCCAACCTGGAGTTGGCAACCCTATCTCCCTCCCAGCCAACCGTCAATGTATCATCATCTGCCCGCTGGCTTCAGCTTTTCATCTCCTCCCTCCTCGAGAGCACTTGTAATTCTGAGTGATCTCCAGCCCCCACCTGGAGATTAGCAACAATGGTTCCCCATGAGGGACTGATTCGCTTGGAGGGTGGAGTCTATGGCAATGAACCTGTCTGAGGTCCCACCCCTCCTCCAACCTCCCCTTCTCCAGCCTCCACCCCTCAAATTTCCAGGAATTTTCCACCTGGAGTTGGCAACCCTATCTCCTTCCCAGCCAATCATCGACTTCACTCTTCAACTTTCCTTCTCCCCTCTGGAGAGCACTTGTAATTCTGAGTGATCGCCAGCCCTTGCCTGGAGATTGGCAACCATAGTTCCCATGGAGAAGTACTCTTTCCCGGCAATGGGGACCAAAGCAGCTGACGTCATTCTCCTCTCCCCCTTTTCACTTGCACAACAACCCTGCAAGCTAGGTTAGGCTTAAAGTCTGTGACTGGCCCCAAATCACCCATTCATCAAGAACCTGGGTCTAGCAGATCCTGCTCTGAAGCGCTGACTGCTACGCCTAGGATAGCCAACCTCCAGGTGGAGCCTGAAGATTGCCAGGGTGGGCACTGGGCAGAAGAACTTAAAGGGACTCTTCCAGTGCCTCTGCTGGGGTGGGGGGGGAATGGGAGGGACACCTCGCATGTGATCGACAAAGCGGCAAAGCCACAAGGGGCGCGGTTTCTCACTGGGAGTTAAAGGGACCCTTCCGGGCCCCAGGAGAGGTGGGGGAACCCCACAGCAGGGCATCTGCAGTTGCCACCTAGAGGTTGGCAACCCTAGGAAGAAGTAGGAACTACTTCATAGGAACATAGGAAATGGTGAGGTAACAGCTAAGGCATCTCCCCAGGAAGGGGACAGGTACTTTATTCTTTGGTTCTAGAGTTAGAGAGTAGACCTGTTCGAGAGTGAGAGTATATCTGTGAATGAACTGCAGGAAGGTCCTCTGTAATTCAGAAAATGATTTATCAGGCATCTTATTTGCTTAATTTCCATAGGTTCTGCATTGTTTTCTGTATTCACATTTACACATACACACACACACCCCTTTATGACACCTGAATTGTGTGAAAATGCTTGCTTAAGAAAGTTTGCCAAGATTTCGCTTCTTCTGATACACCTGGAGGTGGCAGCAGAGCACAATGATTCCAATCTGAAAAAAGGACAGACATTCAGACTCCCCGCAGGCACTTTCTTGCGGGGCAGACAAAATGCAACCTAAGAGGTGCTGGCCTTGCCATCTTCAGCACATCTACTCAGAATCCTCCCTGGGGAAATTCAGTAGGGCTCACTCCCATGAAAACAGGGCTTCTTTCCATGTACTTGCATGTGAGTGAAGTGCCATCAAGTTGCTTCTGTCTTACGGAGACCCTATGAATGAATGTCTTCCGAAATGTCCCATCGTCAACAGCCTTGCTCAGGTGGTCCTTAAAAGAACCAAGGCCCAGTGACATCGCATGCCATTGTCCCTATCTATGGAGGCGGAGACATGTGGGACTTAGGAAGGGGCTCTCCAGAAATGTAGGGGGGCCTGGGAGCTCTTCGGAACCCCCCCCCCCCCAGACATTCCCCTGGGCTGGGCTAAACCCAGGAAGAGGTGGGAATTGGCCAGCGCCTAGGTCAGTGATGGCGAACCTTTTAGAGACCAGGTGCCCAAACTGCAACCCAAAACCCACTTATTTATCGCAAAGTGCCAACATGACAATTTAACCTGAATACTGAGGTTTTCGTTTGAGAAAAAACAACTCATACATTAACATCGTTTGTCTTAAAAGAAAAACACAACAGAGCTTTCAATGGTACAAACAACTTTTCATTGAAAGGTAAAAGTTTGCATTTGGCGTGCTTTTGACCAATTAATGTGATTTTTGCTGTCTAATCTTGCGAACTCTGTGCTGGGGTGATGGCCTGCGTGCCCACAGAGAGGGCTCTGAGTGCCACCTCTGGCACGCGTGCCATATGTTTGCCACCACTGGCCTAGGTTATAGTGGTATCTCAGTGGTCTCCTGTAGTGTCCTTTATTTAAATTCATGTTTAGAACAGTCACTTTAAGATCTGCAAATAGACATACCATGTGCATAAGACAAACAAAAGGCCACAAATTTGAAAGTAAGGAGGGCAACACTAAAAAGCCTGTAGGGGAACATTTAAAAGAAAACTCCTGGACATTCATTTACAGGAGTCTTGCTCAGAAATTGAGTGCACAGCAACTGTTTGGTATTCTGGCTCAGCCACGCATTGGCCAAACAAAGGCATCTGTGATGCCATAGTTTACTAAGATTCTGTACAAAGTCACCCAAGACCTTAAATCCTCTGGGGCGATAATAGGTAGTGGGCTGCTTGCAAACTAAGTTGGTCATTTCCACTGATTCCTCCTTCCTATTGCAGACCTCCCCGTTCACTTCACTCCTCATGATCCCCTTCCCCCCAGAAGCAACATTTCAGGGAGCTAAGTGGGAGGAGGGTGGCAGGAGAGTTTCATTCTGACACAGGATCCAGCACATTGTTTCCCCTGGCTGAGTCCATACGTCGTTGGATACTGCACTTTAGCAGTCATTGGCAATTGGGGCTTATCCATACAAGAAGATCCAGGTGCAAATCACTGCTGTGGCAAAACAACAGGGCCATAGCCACCACTGTGTGGATACAGCCCACATTCTACTGTATGCATGCAAGCGCTGTCAAGTGGCAACCCCAACAAGCGGCATTCAAAGCAAGTGAGAAGCAGAGGCAGTTTGCCCTTGCCTTCCTCTTTAGCATCCTCCTCAGTGGTCTCCCCTCCAAGTCCAGACCCGGCTTAACTTCTAAGACCGAACGAGACTGGGCTACATCTTGCCACCTTCTCTCCCCTCCATATTTTAAAGGTTCCCCCCCCCTCCCCCAGGCCCGGGAAGGCGCCCTTTAACCGTGAACGGCGAGATGCGCCCCTCGCCGGGGCTGGGCAAAAAGGTGCAAAACCTTTCCCGGCCTCCCCCAGCCCCGGGACGGCGCCCCTGAACCCCTAAAGGTAAAATGCGCTCCTCGCGTCTGCTCTCCGAACGGCTTTTGCCGTTCGGAGGGGTTCCTCCCGCTCCCCCAGGCCCGGAAAGGCGCCCGTTCACCGGGAACCGCGAAATGCGCCCCTGGCGGCCGCTCGGAGCTCCGGCCCGAAGGGTTGCCTGCCCTCCCCCAGCCCCGAGACGGCGCCCTTGAACTCCCCGTCGCCGTCGGTGCTGCGAGAGGGGGAAGAGGCGCCCCTTAGGAGGCCGGCGGCGGCGGGAGGTGCAGCCCCACCATGCCTTTGGCGCCTTCCTGCCGTCTTCCCCTCCGCTCCGGCTCCGTTTCCGCGCTGCCTCTCCGGCCGCTCCCCCGGTCTGCTGCAGGGACTCCCGACGGGGAGCGAGGCATGCCGGAAGCGAAGCCAGCGAGGGACGGAGGGGACTGCCCGTCGCTCACGCAGCCCGGCTGGAGTACCCCGGAGCCCAGCGGGGCGCATGGAGACCTCACCGAGCTCCCTGCTGGGGGAGCCGGACACCAAAGGCCCGCCCCTCTGATCTGCCGGGGGGTGGGGGCGGCGGAGGGGGTTCGGTTGGACTGTTTTCAGCTGGCGACTCGCCTGAAGCCCGTTTGAGAGCCGGGCTGCCAAGGGGGGGTGTTGTGTGCCAGCTCGGGGGTGCTGTTGGAGCTCTGTCTACAAAGATGGATGTTCAGATCTCAGCTGTAGCACCTTTAACCAGCTCTGGCTGGTGTGCCAGCTGTGGACCTTTCTAAAAAAATCAGAGTTGGCTGCAGTTATATTTGCTCTCTAGTTATATCAGGATTGGATTTCTCCATTATGTTCCATGGCGGCCTGGTTTTAAAAGTCGTTCAGAAACGTCAGTTGGTTCAAAATGAAGCAGCAACTCTATTGGGCGGGTGGGGGGATCGAGTATATGGTTCATATTTTGAAATAGCTTCAGTGATTACCAGTTTGTTTCCGGGTTCCGTGAATTTATAAGACCCTAAATGCTCTGGAGTCAGGAAATTTAAAGGGTTCCCGTATTAACCTGTCCAACAATTAAAAGTTTCACCAGATCACTTCTTGTGACCTAGGATGTATGACGTCACTCGTATTATCCTTTACTCCAAAGACTCTATTGCTGGGAATTATAGGTGACTAGGAATAAGGCCCTAGATAAATACAAGGGGCTCTAGAAAGAGGCTCTGGGAGAGTGCCAAGGCCTTGGGCACTCAGCGTCAACTTGCTGTGGCGACCTCAGCAGGGTATAATGACATAGAGCCCACCAGTTTCTCCAGGGGAAGATCTCTGCCATCGGAAGAGCACTTGTAGTTCAGTGTGAACTCCATCCCACCCCTGGAGATGGGCAACAATGGTTTCCCATGAGGGAACAGGTGGTTTGGAGGGTGGAGTCTATGGCAATGAACCTGTCTGAGGTCCCACCCCTCCTCCAACCTCACCCTCTCCAGGGTCCACCCCTCAAATCTCCAGGAATTTCCCAACCTGGAGTTGGCAACCCTATCTCCCTCCCAGCCAACCGTCAATGTATCATCATCTGCCCGCTGGCTTCAGCTTTTCATCTCCTCCCTCCTCGAGAGCACTTGTAATTCTGAGTGATCTCCAGCCCCCACCTGGAGATTAGCAACAATGGTTCCCCATGAGGGACTGATTCGCTTGGAGGGTGGAGTCTATGGCAATGAACCTGTCTGAGGTCCCACCCCTCCTCCAACCTCCCCTTCTCCAGCCTCCACCCCTCAAATTTCCAGGAATTTTCCACCTGGAGTTGGCAACCCTATCTCCTTCCCAGCCAATCATCGACTTCACTCTTCAACTTTCCTTCTCCCCTCTGGAGAGCACTTGTAATTCTGAGTGATCGCCAGCCCTTGCCTGGAGATTGGCAACCATAGTTCCCATGGAGAAGTACTCTTTCCCGGCAATGGGGACCAAAGCAGCTGACGTCATTCTCCTCTCCCCCTTTTCACTTGCACAACAACCCTGCAAGCTAGGTTAGGCTTAAAGTCTGTGACTGGCCCCAAATCACCCATTCATCAAGAACCTGGGTCTAGCAGATCCTGCTCTGAAGCGCTGACTGCTACGCCTAGGATAGCCAACCTCCAGGTGGAGCCTGAAGATTGCCAGGGTGGGCACTGGGCAGAAGAACTTAAAGGGACTCTTCCAGTGCCTCTGCTGGGGTGGGGGGGGGAATGGGAGGGACACCTCACATGTGATCGACAAAGCGGCAAAGCCACAAGGGGCGCGGTTTCTCACTGGGAGTTAAAGGGACCCTTCCGGGCCCCAGGAGAGGTGGGGGAACCCCACAGCAGGGCATCTGCAGTTGCCACCTAGAGGTTGGCAACCCTAGGAAGAAGTAGGAACTACTTCATAGGAACATAGGAAATGGTGAGGTAACAGCTAAGGCATCTCCCCAGGAAGGGGACAGGTACTTTATTCTTTGGTTCTAGAGTTAGAGAGTAGACCTGTTCGAGAGTGAGAGTATATCTGTGAATGAACTGCAGGAAGGTCCTCTGTAATTCAGAAAATGATTTATCAGGCATCTTATTTGCTTAATTTCCATAGGTTCTGCATTGTTTTCTGTATTCACATTTACACATACACACACACACCCCTTTATGACACCTGAATTGTGTGAAAATGCTTGCTTAAGAAAGTTTGCCAAGATTTCGCTTCTTCTGATACACCTGGAGGTGGCAGCAGAGCACAATGATTCCAATCTGAAAAAAGGACAGACATTCAGACTCCCCGCAGGCACTTTCTTGCGGGGCAGACAAAATGCAACCTAAGAGGTGCTGGCCTTGCCATCTTCAGCACATCTACTCAGAATCCTCCCTGGGGAAATTCAGTAGGGCTCACTCCCATGAAAACAGGGCTTCTTTCCATGTACTTGCATGTGAGTGAAGTGCCATCAAGTTGCTTCTGTCTTACGGAGACCCTATGAATGAATGTCTTCCGAAATGTCCCATCGTCAACAGCCTTGCTCAGGTGGTCCTTAAAAGAACCAAGGCCCAGTGACATCGCATGCCATTGTCCCTATCTATGGAGGCGGAGACATGTGGGACTTAGGAAGGGGCTCTCCAGAAATTTAGGGGGGCCTGGGAGCTCTTCGGAACCCCCCCCCAGACATTCCCCTGGGCTGGGCTAAACCCAGGAAGAGGTGGGAATTGGCCAGCGCCTAGGTCAGTGATGGCGAACCTTTTAGAGACCAGGTGCCCAAACTGCAACCCAAAACCCACTTATTTATCGCAAAGTGCCAACATGACAATTTAACCTGAATACTGAGGTTTTCGTTTGAGAAAAAACAACTCATACATTAACATCGTTTGTCTTAAAAGAAAAACACAACAGAGCTTTCAATGGTACAAACAACTTTTCATTGAAAGGTAAAAGTTTGCATTTGGCGTGCTTTTGACCAATTAATGTGATTTTTGCTGTCCAATCTTGCGAACTCTGTGCTGGGGTGATGTCCTGCGTGCCCACAGAGAGGGCTCTGAGTGCCACCTCTGGCACGTGTGCCATATGTTTGCCACCACTGGCCTAGGTTATAGTGGTATCTCAGTGGTCTCCTGTAGTGTCCTTTATTTAAATTCATTTTTAGAACAGTCACTTTAAGATCTGCAAATAGACATACCATGTGCATAAGACAAACAAAAGGCCACAAATTTGAAAGTAAGGAGGGCAACACTAAAAAGCCTGTAGGGGAACATTTAAAAGAAAACTCCTGGACATTCATTTACAGGAGTCTTGCTCAGAAATTGAGTGCACAGCAACTGTTTGGTATTCTGGCTCAGCCACGCATTGGCCAAACAAAGGCATCTGTGATGCCATAGTTTACTAAGATTCAGTACAAAGTCACCCAAGACCTTAAATCCTCTGGGGCGATAATAGGTAGTGGGCTGCTTGCAAACTAAGTTGGTCATTTCCACTGATTCCTCCTTCCTATTGCAGACCTCCCCGTTCACTTCACTCCTCATGATCCCCTTCCCCCCAGAAGCAACATTTCAGGGAGCTAAGTGGGAGGAGGGTGGCAGGAGAGTTTCATTCTGACACAGGATCCAGCACATTGTTTCCCCTGGCTGAGTCCATACGTCGTTGGATACTGCACTTTAGCAGTCATTGGCAATTGGGGCTTATCCATACAAGAAGATCCAGGTGCAAATCACTGCTGTGGCAAAACAACAGGGCCATAGCCACCACTGTGTGGATACAGCCCACATTCTACTGTATGCATGCAAGCGCTGTCAAGTGGCAACCCCAACAAGCGGCATTCAAAGCAAGTGAGAAGCAGAGGCAGTTTGCCCTTGCCTTCCTCTTTAGCATCCTCCTCAGTGGTCTCCCCTCCAAGTCCAGACCCGGCTTAGCTTCTAAGACCGAACGAGACTGGGCTACATCTTGCCACCTTCTCTCCCCTCCATATTTTAAAGGTCCCCCCCCCTCCCCCAGGCCCGGGAAGGCGCCCTTTAACCGTGAACGGCGAGATGCGCCCCTCGCCGGGGCTGGGCAAAAAGGTGCAAAACCTTTCCCGGCCTCCCCCAGCCCCGGGACGGCGCCCCTGAACCCCTAAAGGCAAAATGCGCCCCTCGCGTCTGCTTTTGCCGTTCGGAGAGCAGACGCGAGGGGTTCCTCCCGCTCCCCCAGGCCCGGAAAGGCGCCCGTTCACCGGGAACCGCGAAATGCGCCCCTGGCGGCCGCTCGGAGCTCAGGCCCGAAAGGTTGCCTGCCCTCCCCCAGCCCCGGGACGGCGCCCTTGAACTCCCCGTCGCCGTCGGTGCTGCGAGAGGGGGAAGAGGCGCCCCTTAGGAGGCCGGCGGCGGCGGGAGGTGCAGCCCCACCATGCCTTTGGCGCCTTCCTGCCGTCTTCCCCTCCGCTCCGGCTCCGTTTCCGCGCTGCCTCTCCGGCCGCTCCCCCGGTCTGCTGCAGGGACTCCCGACGGGGAGCGAGGCAGGCCGGAAGCGAAGCCAGCGAGGGACGGAGGGGACTGCCCGTCGCTCACGCAGCCCGGCTGGAGTACCCCGGAGCCCAGCGGGGCGCATGGAGACCTCACCGAGCTCCCTGCTGGGGGAGCCGGACACCAAAGGCCCGCCCCTCTGATCTGCCGGGGGGTGGGGGGGTGGGGGCGGCGGAGGGGGTTCGGTTGGACTGTTTTCAGCTGGCGACTCGCCTGAAGCCCGTTTGAGAGCCGGGCTGCCAAGGGGGGGTGTTGTGTGCCAGCTCGGGGGTGCTGTTGGAGCTCTGTCTACAAAGATGGATGTTCAGATCTCAGCTGTAGCACCTTTAACCAGCTCTGGCTGGTGTGCCAGCTGTGGACCTTTCTAAAAAAATCAGAGTTGGCTGCAGTTATATTTGCTCTCTAGTTATATCAGGATTGGATTTCTCCATTATGTTCCATGGCGGCCTGGTTTTAAAAGTCGTTCAGAAACGTCAGTTGGTTCAAAATGAAGCAGCAACTCTATTGGGCGGGTGGGGGGATCGAGTATATGGTTCATATTTTGAAATAGCTTCAGTGATTACCAGTTTGTTTCCGGGTTCCGTGAATTTATAAGACCCTAAATGCTCTGGAGTCAGGAAATTTAAAGGGTTCCCGTATTAACCTGTCCAACAATTAAAAGTTTCACCAGATCACTTCTTGTGACCTAGGATGTATGACGTCACTCGTATTATCCTTTACTCCAAAGACTCTATTGCTGGGAATTATAGGTGACTAGGAATAAGGCCCTAGATAAATACAAGGGGCTCTAGAAAGAGGCTCTGGGAGAGTGCCAAGGCCTTGGGCACTCAGCGTCAACTTGCTGTGGCGACCTCAGCAGGGTATAATGACACAGAGCCCACCAGTTTCTCCAGGGGAAGATCTCTGCCATCGGAAGAGCACTTGTAGTTCAGTGTGATCTCCATCCCACCCCTGGAGATGGGCAACAATGGTTTCCCATGAGGGAACAGGTGGTTTGGAGGGTGGAGTCTATGGCAATGAACCTGTCTGAGGTCCCACCCCTCCTCCAACCTCACCCTCTCCAGGGTCCACCCCTCAAATCTCCAGGAATTTCCCAACCTGGAGTTGGCAACCCTATCTCCCTCCCAGCCAACCGTCAATGTATCATCATCTGCCCGCTGGCTTCAGCTTTTCATCTCCTCCCTCCTCGAGAGCACTTGTAATTCTGAGTGATCTCCAGCCCCCACCTGGAGATTAGCAACAATGGTTCCCCATGAGGGACTGATTCGCTTGGAGGGTGGAGTCTATGGCAATGAACCTGTCTGAGGTCCCACCCCTCCTCCAACCTCCCCTTCTCCAGCCTCCACCCCTCAAATTTCCAGGAATTTTCCACCTGGAGTTGGCAACCCTATCTCCTTCCCAGCCAATCATCGACTTCACTCTTCAACTTTCCTTCTCCCCTCTGGAGAGCACTTGTAATTCTGAGTGATCTCCAGCCCTTGCCTGGAGATTGGCAACCATAGTTCCCATGGAGAAGTACTCTTTCCCGGCAATGGGGACCAAAGCAGCTGACGTCATTCTCCTCTCCCCCTTTTCACTTGCACAACAACCCTGCAAGCTAGGTTAGGCTTAAAGTCTGTGACTGGCCCCAAATCACCCATTCATCAAGAACCTGGGTCTAGCAGATCCTGCTCTGAAGCGCTGACTGCTACGCCTAGGATAGCCAACCTCCAGGTGGAGCCTGAAGATTGCCAGGGTGGGCACTGGGCAGAAGAACTTAAAGGGACTCTTCCAGTGCCTCTGCTGGGGTGGGGGGGGAATGGGAGGGACACCTCGCATGTGATCGACAAAGCGGCAAAGCCACAAGGGGCGCGGTTTCTCACGGGGAGTTAAAGGGACCCTTCCGGGCCCCAGGAGAGGTGGGGGAACCCCACAGCAGGGCATCTGCAGTTGCCACCTAGAGGTTGGCAACCCTAGGAAGAAGTAGGAACTACTTCATAGGAACATAGGAAATGGTGAGGTAACAGCTAAGGCATCTCCCCAGGAAGGGGACAGGTACTTTATTCTTTGGTTCTAGAGTTAGAGAGTAGACCTGTTCGAGAGTGAGAGTATATCTGTGAATGAACTGCAGGAAGGTCCTCTGTAATTCAGAAAATGATTTATCAGGCATCTTATTTGCTTAATTTCCATAGGTTCTGCATTGTTTTCTGTATTCACATTTACACATACACACACACACCCCTTTATGACACCTGAATGGTGTGAAAATGCTTGCTTAAGAAAGTTTGCCAAGATTTCGCTTCTTCTGATACACCTGGAGGTGGCAGCAGAGCACAATGATTCCAATCTGAAAAAAGGACAGACATTCAGACTCCCCGCAGGCACTTTCTTGCGGGGCAGACAAAATGCAACCTAAGAGGTGCTGGCCTTGCCATCTTCAGCACATCTACTCAGAATCCTCCCTGGGGAAATTCAGTAGGGCTCACTCCCATGAAAACAGGGCTTCTTTCCATGTACTTGCATGTGAGTGAAGTGCCATCAAGTTGCTTCTGTCTTACGGAGACCCTATGAATGAATGTCTTCCGAAATGTCCCATCGTCAACAGCCTTGCTCAGGTGGTCCTTAAAAGAACCAAGGCCCAGTGACATCGCATGCCATTGTCCCTATCTATGGAGGCGGAGACATGTGGGACTTAGGAAGGGGCTCTCCAGAAATGTAGGGGGGCCTGGGAGCTCTTCGGAAACCCCCCCCCCCCAGACATTCCCCTGGGCTGGGCTAAACCCAGGAAGAGGTGGGAATTGGCCAGCGCCTAGGTCAGTGATGGCGAACCTTTTAGAGACCAGGTGCCCAAACTGCAACCCAAAACCCACTTATTTATCGCAAAGTGCCAACATGACAATTTAACCTGAATACTGAGGTTTTCGTTTGAGAAAAAACAACTCATACATTAACATCGTTTGTCTTAAAAGAAAAACACAACAGAGCTTTCAATGGTACAAACAACTTTTCATTGAAAGGTAAAAGTTTGCATTTGGCGTGCTTTTGACCAATTAATGTGATTTTTGCTGTCCAATCTTGCGAACTCTGTGCTGGGGTGATGGCCTGCGTGCCCACAGAGAGGGCTCTGAGTGCCACCTCTGGCACGCGTGCCATATGTTTGCCACCACTGGCCTAGGTTATAGTGGTATCTCAGTGGTCTCCTGTAGTGTCCTTTATTTAAATTCATTTTTAGAACAGTCACTTTAAGATCTGCAAATAGACATACCATGTGCATAAGACAAACAAAAGGCCACAAATTTGAAAGTAAGGAGGGCAACACTAAAAAGCCTGTAGGGGAACATTTAAAAGAAAACTCCTGGACATTCATTTACAGGAGTCTTGCTCAGAAATTGAGTGCACAGCAACTGTTTGGTATTCTGGCTCAGCCACGCATTGGCCAAAC
Organism: Lepidodactylus listeri; assembly: GCA_029233225.1. NCBI lineage: Eukaryota > Metazoa > Chordata > Lepidosauria > Squamata > Gekkonidae > Lepidodactylus > Lepidodactylus listeri. Next base: position 49,917,958 of record JARCFY010000001.1, on the reverse strand, counting down.
AAAGGCATCTGTGATGCCATAGTTTACTAAGATTCAGTACAAAGTCACCCAAGACCTTAAATCCTCTGGGGCGATAATAGGTAGTGGGCTGCTTGCAAACTAAGTTGGTCATTTCCACTGATTCCTCCTTCCTATTGCAGACCTCCCCGTTCACTTCACTCCTCATGATCCCCTTCCCCCCAGAAGCAACATTTCAGGGAGCTAAGTGGGAGGAGGGTGGCAGGAGAGTTTCATTCTGACACAGGATCCAGCACATTGTTTCCCCTGGCTGAGTCCATACGTCGTTGGATACTGCACTTTAGCAGTCATTGGCAATTGGGGCTTATCCATACAAGAAGATCCAGGTGCAAATCACTGCTGTGGCAAAACAACAGGGCCATAGCCACCACTGTGTGGATACAGCCCACATTCTACTGTATGCATGCAAGCGCTGTCAAGTGGCAACCCCAACAAGCGGCATTCAAAGCAAGTGAGAAGCAGAGGCAGTTTGCCCTTGCCTTCCTCTTTAGCATCCTCCTCAGTGGTCTCCCCTCCAAGTCCAGACCCGGCTTAGCTTCTAAGACCGAACGAGACTGGGCTACATCTTGCCACCTTCTCTCCCCTCCATATTTTAAAGGTCCCCCCCCCTCCCCCAGGCCCGGGAAGGCGCCCTTTAACCGTGAACGGCGAGATGCGCCCCTCGCCGGGGCTGGGCAAAAAGGTGCAAAACCTTTCCCGGCCTCCCCCAGCCCCGGGACGGCGCCCCTGAACCCCTAAAGGCAAAATGCGCCCCTCGCGTCTGCTTTTGCCGTTCGGAGAGCAGACGCGAGGGGTTCCTCCCGCTCCCCCAGGCCCGGAAAGGCGCCCGTTCACCGGGAACCGCGAAATGCGCCCCTGGCGGCCGCTCGGAGCTCAGGCCCGAAAGGTTGCCTGCCCTCCCCCAGCCCCGGGACGGCGCCCTTGAACTCCCCGTCGCCGTCGGTGCTGCGAGAGGGGGAAGAGGCGCCCCTTAGGAGGCCGGCGGCGGCGGGAGGTGCAGCCCCACCATGCCTTTGGCGCCTTCCTGCCGTCTTCCCCTCCGCTCCGGCTCCGTTTCCGCGCTGCCTCTCCGGCCGCTCCCCCGGTCTGCTGCAGGGACTCCCGACGGGGAGCGAGGCAGGCCGGAAGCGAAGCCAGCGAGGGACGGAGGGGACTGCCCGTCGCTCACGCAGCCCGGCTGGAGTACCCCGGAGCCCAGCGGGGCGCATGGAGACCTCACCGAGCTCCCTGCTGGGGGAGCCGGACACCAAAGGCCCGCCCCTCTGATCTGCCGGGGGGTGGGGGGGTGGGGGCGGCGGAGGGGGTTCGGTTGGACTGTTTTCAGCTGGCGACTCGCCTGAAGCCCGTTTGAGAGCCGGGCTGCCAAGGGGGGGTGTTGTGTGCCAGCTCGGGGGTGCTGTTGGAGCTCTGTCTACAAAGATGGATGTTCAGATCTCAGCTGTAGCACCTTTAACCAGCTCTGGCTGGTGTGCCAGCTGTGGACCTTTCTAAAAAAATCAGAGTTGGCTGCAGTTATATTTGCTCTCTAGTTATATCAGGATTGGATTTCTCCATTATGTTCCATGGCGGCCTGGTTTTAAAAGTCGTTCAGAAACGTCAGTTGGTTCAAAATGAAGCAGCAACTCTATTGGGCGGGTGGGGGGATCGAGTATATGGTTCATATTTTGAAATAGCTTCAGTGATTACCAGTTTGTTTCCGGGTTCCGTGAATTTATAAGACCCTAAATGCTCTGGAGTCAGGAAATTTAAAGGGTTCCCGTATTAACCTGTCCAACAATTAAAAGTTTCACCAGATCACTTCTTGTGACCTAGGATGTATGACGTCACTCGTATTATCCTTTACTCCAAAGACTCTATTGCTGGGAATTATAGGTGACTAGGAATAAGGCCCTAGATAAATACAAGGGGCTCTAGAAAGAGGCTCTGGGAGAGTGCCAAGGCCTTGGGCACTCAGCGTCAACTTGCTGTGGCGACCTCAGCAGGGTATAATGACACAGAGCCCACCAGTTTCTCCAGGGGAAGATCTCTGCCATCGGAAGAGCACTTGTAGTTCAGTGTGATCTCCATCCCACCCCTGGAGATGGGCAACAATGGTTTCCCATGAGGGAACAGGTGGTTTGGAGGGTGGAGTCTATGGCAATGAACCTGTCTGAGGTCCCACCCCTCCTCCAACCTCACCCTCTCCAGGGTCCACCCCTCAAATCTCCAGGAATTTCCCAACCTGGAGTTGGCAACCCTATCTCCCACCCAGCCAACCGTCAATGTATCATCATCTGCCCGCTGGCTTCAGCTTTTCATCTCCTCCCTCCTCGAGAGCACTTGTAATTCTGAGTGATCTCCAGCCCCCACCTGGAGATTAGCAACAATGGTTCCCCATGAGGGACTGATTCGCTTGGAGGGTGGAGTCTATGGCAATGAACCTGTCTGAGGTCCCACCCCTCCTCCAACCTCCCCTTCTCCAGCCTCCACCCCTCAAATTTCCAGGAATTTTCCACCTGGAGTTGGCAACCCTATCTCCTTCCCAGCCAATCATCGACTTCACTCTTCAACTTTCCTTCTCCCCTCTGGAGAGCACTTGTAATTCTGAGTGATCTCCAGCCCTTGCCTGGAGATTGGCAACCATAGTTCCCATGGAGAAGTACTCTTTCCCGGCAATGGGGACCAAAGCAGCTGACGTCATTCTCCTCTCCCCCTTTTCACTTGCACAACAACCCTGCAAGCTAGGTTAGGCTTAAAGTCTGTGACTGGCCCCAAATCACCCATTCATCAAGAACCTGGGTCTAGCAGATCCTGCTCTGAAGCGCTGACTGCTACGCCTAGGATAGCCAACCTCCAGGTGGAGCCTGAAGATTGCCAGGGTGGGCACTGGGCAGAAGAACTTAAAGGGACTCTTCCAGTGCCTCTGCTGGGGTGGGGGGGGAATGGGAGGGACACCTCGCATGTGATCGACAAAGCGGCAAAGCCACAAGGGGCGCGGTTTCTCACGGGGAGTTAAAGGGACCCTTCCGGGCCCCAGGAGAGGTGGGGGAACCCCACAGCAGGGCATCTGCAGTTGCCACCTAGAGGTTGGCAACCCTAGGAAGAAGTAGGAACTACTTCATAGGAACATAGGAAATGGTGAGGTAACAGCTAAGGCATCTCCCCAGGAAGGGGACAGGTACTTTATTCTTTGGTTCTAGAGTTAGAGAGTAGACCTGTTCGAGAGTGAGAGTATATCTGTGAATGAACTGCAGGAAGGTCCTCTGTAATTCAGAAAATGATTTATCAGGCATCTTATTTGCTTAATTTCCATAGGTTCTGCATTGTTTTCTGTATTCACATTTACACATACACACACACACCCCTTTATGACACCTGAATGGTGTGAAAATGCTTGCTTAAGAAAGTTTGCCAAGATTTCGCTTCTTCTGATACACCTGGAGGTGGCAGCAGAGCACAATGATTCCAATCTGAAAAAAGGACAGACATTCAGACTCCCCGCAGGCACTTTCTTGCGGGGCAGACAAAATGACACCTAAGAGGTGCTGGCCTTGCCATCTTCAGCACATCTACTCAGAATCCTCCCTGGGGAAATTCAGTAGGGCTCACTCCCATGAAAACAGGGCTTCTTTCCATGTACTTGCATGTGAGTGAAGTGCCATCAAGTTGCTTCTGTCTTACGGAGACCCTATGAATGAATGTCTTCCGAAATGTCCCATCGTCAACAGCCTTGCTCAGGTGGTCCTTAAAAGAACCAAGGCCCAGTGACATCGCATGCCATTGTCCCTATCTATGGAGGCGGAGACATGTGGGACTTAGGAAGGGGCTCTCCAGAAATTTAGGGGGGCCTGGGAGCTCTTCGGAACCCCCCCCCCCAGACATTCCCCTGGGCTGGGCTAAACCCAGGAAGAGGTGGGAATTGGCCAGCGCCTAGGTCAGTGATGGCGAACCTTTTAGAGACCAGGTGCCCAAACTGCAACCCAAAACCCACTTATTTATCGCAAAGTGCCAACATGACAATTTAACCTGAATACTGAGGTTTTCGTTTGAGAAAAAACAACTCATACATTAACATCGTTTGTCTTAAAAGAAAAACACAACAGAGCTTTCAATGGTACAAACAACTTTTCATTGAAAGGTAAAAGTTTGCATTTGGCGTGCTTTTGACCAATTAATGTGATTTTTGCTGTCCAATCTTGCGAACTCTGTGCTGGGGTGATGGCCTGCGTGCCCACAGAGAGGGCTCTGAGTGCCACCTCTGGCACGCGTGCCATATGTTTGCCACCACTGGCCTAGGTTATAGTGGTATCTCAGTGGTCTCCTGTAGTGTCCTTTATTTAAATTCATTTTTAGAACAGTCACTTTAAGATCTGCAAATAGACATACCATGTGCATAAGACAAACAAAAGGCCACAAATTTGAAAGTAAGGAGGGCAACACTAAAAAGCCTGTAGGGGAACATTTAAAAGAAAACTCCTGGACATTCATTTACAGGAGTCTTGCTCAGAAATTGAGTGCACAGCAACTGTTTGGTATTCTGGCTCAGCCACGCATTGGCCAAACAAAGGCATCTGTGATGCCATAGTTTACTAAGATTCAGTACAAAGTCACCCAAGACCTTAAATCCTCTGGGGCGATAATAGGTAGTGGGCTGCTTGCAAACTAAGTTGGTCATTTCCACTGATTCCTCCTTCCTATTGCAGACCTCCCCGTTCACTTCACTCCTCATGATCCCCTTCCCCCCAGAAGCAACATTTCAGGGAGCTAAGTGGGAGGAGGGTGGCAGGAGAGTTTCATTCTGACACAGGATCCAGCACATTGTTTCCCCTGGCTGAGTCCATACGTCGTTGGATACTGCACTTTAGCAGTCATTGGCAATTGGGGCTTATCCATACAAGAAGATCCAGGTGCAAATCACTGCTGTGGCAAAACAACAGGGCCATAGCCACCACTGTGTGGATACAGCCCACATTCTACTGTATGCATGCAAGCGCTGTCAAGTGGCAACCCCAAGAAGCGGCATTCAAAGCAAGTGAGAAGCAGAGGCAGTTTGCCCTTGCCTTCCTCTTTAGCATCCTCCTCAGTGGTCTCCCCTCCAAGTCCAGACCCGGCTTAGCTTCTAAGACCGAACGAGACTGGGCTACATCTTGCCACCTTCTCTCCCCTCCATATTTTAAAGGTCCCCCCCCCTCCCCCAGGCCCGGGAAGGCGCCCTTTAACCGTGAACGGCGAGATGCGCCCCTCGCCGGGGCTGGGCAAAAAGGTGCAAAACCTTTCCCGGCCTCCCCCAGCCCCGGGACGGCGCCCCTGAACCCCTAAAGGCAAAATGCGCCCCTCGCGTCTGCTTTTGCCGTTCGGAGAGCAGACGCGAGGGGTTCCTCCCGCTCCCCCAGGCCCGGAAAGGCGCCCGTTCACCGGGAACCGCGAAATGCGCCCCTGGCGGCCGCTCGGAGCTCAGGCCCGAAAGGTTGCCTGCCCTCCCCCAGCCCCGGGACGGCGCCCTTGAACTCCCCGTCGCCGTCGGTGCTGCGAGAGGGGGAAGAGGCGCCCCTTAGGAGGCCGGCGGCGGCGGGAGGTGCAGCCCCACCATGCCTTTGGCGCCTTCCTGCCGTCTTCCCCTCCGCTCCGGCTCCGTTTCCGCGCTGCCTCTCCGGCCGCTCCCCCGGTCTGCTGCAGGGACTCCCGACGGGGAGCGAGGCAGGCCGGAAGCGAAGCCAGCGAGGGACGGAGGGGACTGCCCGTCGCTCACGCAGCCCGGCTGGAGTACCCCGGAGCCCAGCGGGGCGCATGGAGACCTCACCGAGCTCCCTGCTGGGGGAGCCGGACACCAAAGGCCCGCCCCTCTGATCTGCCGGGGGGTGGGGGGGTGGGGGCGGCGGAGGGGGTTCGGTTGGACTGTTTTCAGCTGGCGACTCGCCTGAAGCCCGTTTGAGAGCCGGGCTGCCAAGGGGGGGTGTTGTGTGCCAGCTCGGGGGTGCTGTTGGAGCTCTGTCTACAAAGATGGATGTTCAGATCTCAGCTGTAGCACCTTTAACCAGCTCTGGCTGGTGTGCCAGCTGTGGACCTTTCTAAAAAAATCAGAGTTGGCTGCAGTTATATTTGCTCTCTAGTTATATCAGGATTGGATTTCTCCATTATGTTCCATGGCGGCCTGGTTTTAAAAGTCGTTCAGAAACGTCAGTTGGTTCAAAATGAAGCAGCAACTCTATTGGGCGGGTGGGGGGATCGAGTATATGGTTCATATTTTGAAATAGCTTCAGTGATTACCAGTTTGTTTCCGGGTTCCGTGAATTTATAAGACCCTAAATGCTCTGGAGTCAGGAAATTTAAAGGGTTCCCGTATTAACCTGTCCAACAATTAAAAGTTTCACCAGATCACTTCTTGTGACCTAGGATGTATGACGTCACTCGTATTATCCTTTACTCCAAAGACTCTATTGCTGGGAATTATAGGTGACTAGGAATAAGGCCCTAGATAAATACAAGGGGCTCTAGAAAGAGGCTCTGGGAGAGTGCCAAGGCCTTGGGCACTCAGCGTCAACTTGCTGTGGCGACCTCAGCAGGGTATAATGACACAGAGCCCACCAGTTTCTCCAGGGGAAGATCTCTGCCATCGGAAGAGCACTTGTAGTTCAGTGTGATCTCCATCCCACCCCTGGAGATGGGCAACAATGGTTTCCCATGAGGGAACAGGTGGTTTGGAGGGTGGAGTCTATGGCAATGAACCTGTCTGAGGTCCCACCCCTCCTCCAACCTCACCCTCTCCAGGGTCCACCCCTCAAATCTCCAGGAATTTCCCAACCTGGAGTTGGCAACCCTATCTCCCTCCCAGCCAACCGTCAATGTATCATCATCTGCCCGCTGGCTTCAGCTTTTCATCTCCTCCCTCCTCGAGAGCACTTGTAATTCTGAGTGATCTCCAGCCCCCACCTGGAGATTAGCAACAATGGTTCCCCATGAGGGACTGATTCGCTTGGAGGGTGGAGTCTATGGCAATGAACCTGTCTGAGGTCCCACCCCTCCTCCAACCTCCCCTTCTCCAGCCTCCACCCCTCAAATTTCCAGGAATTTTCCACCTGGAGTTGGCAACCCTATCTCCTTCCCAGCCAATCATCGACTTCACTCTTCAACTTTCCTTCTCCCCTCTGGAGAGCACTTGTAATTCTGAGTGATCTCCAGCCCTTGCCTGGAGATTGGCAACCATAGTTCCCATGGAGAAGTACTCTTTCCCGGCAATGGGGACCAAAGCAGCTGACGTCATTCTCCTCTCCCCCTTTTCACTTGCACAACAACCCTGCAAGCTAGGTTAGGCTTAAAGTCTGTGACTGGCCCCAAATCACCCATTCATCAAGAACCTGGGTCTAGCAGATCCTGCTCTGAAGCGCTGACTGCTACGCCTAGGATAGCCAACCTCCAGGTGGAGCCTGAAGATTGCCAGGGTGGGCACTGGGCAGAAGAACTTAAAGGGACTCTTCCAGTGCCTCTGCTGGGGTGGGGGGGGGGAATGGGAGGGACACCTCGCATGTGATCGACAAAGCGGCAAAGCCACAAGGGGCGCGGTTTCTCACTGGGAGTTAAAGGGACCCTTCCGGGCCCCAGGAGAGGTGGGGGAACCCCACAGCAGGGCATCTGCAGTTGCCACCTAGAGGTTGGCAACCCTAGGAAGAAGTAGGAACTACTTCATAGGAACATAGGAAATGGTGAGGTAACAGCTAAGGCATCTCCCCAGGAAGGGGACAGGTACTTTATTCTTTGGTTCTAGAGTTAGAGAGTAGACCTGTTCGAGAGTGAGAGTATATCTGTGAATGAACTGCAGGAAGGTCCTCTGTAATTCAGAAAATGATTTATCAGGCATCTTATTTGCTTAATTTCCATAGGTTCTGCATTGTTTTCTGTATTCACATTTACACATACACACACACACCCCTTTATGACACCTGAATGGTGTGAAAATGCTTGCTTAAGAAAGTTTGCCAAGATTTCGCTTCTTCTGATACACCTGGAGGTGGCAGCAGAGCACAATGATTCCAATCTGAAAAAAGGACAGACATTCAGACTCCCCGCAGGCACTTTCTTGCGGGGCAGACAAAATGCAACCTAAGAGGTGCTGGCCTTGCCATCTTCAGCACATCTACTCAGAATCCTCCCTGGGGAAATTCAGTAGGGCTCACTCCCATGAAAACAGGGCTTCTTTCCATGTACTTGCATGTGAGTGAAGTGCCATCAAGTTGCTTCTGTCTTACGGAGACCCTATGAATGAATGTCTTCCGAAATGTCCCATCGTCAACAGCCTTGCTCAGGTGGTCCTTAAAAGAACCAAGGCCCAGTGACATCGCATGCCATTGTCCCTATCTATGGAGGCGGAGACATGTGGGACTTAGGAAGGGGCTCTCCAGAAATTTAGGGGGGCCTGGGAGCTCTTCGGAACCCCCCCCCAGACATTCCCCTGGGCTGGGCTAAACCCAGGAAGAGGTGGGAATTGGCCAGCGCCTAGGTCAGTGATGGCGAACCTTTTAGAGACCAGGTGCCCAAACTGCAACCCAAAACCCACTTATTTATCGCAAAGTGCCAACATGACAATTTAACCTGAATACTGAGGTTTTCGTTTGAGAAAAAACAACTCATACATTAACATCGTTTGTCTTAAAAGAAAAACACAACAGAGCTTTCAATGGTACAAACAACTTTTCATTGAAAGGTAAAAGTTTGCATTTGGCGTGCTTTTGACCAATTAATGTGATTTTTGCTGTCCAATCTTGCGAACTCTGGGCTGGGGTGATGGCCTGCGTGCCCACAGAGAGGGCTCTGAGTGCCACCTCTGGCACGCGTGCCATATGTTTGCCACCACTGGCCTAGGTTATAGTGGTATCTCAGTGGTCTCCTGTAGTGTCCTTTATTTAAATTCATTTTTAGAACAGTCACTTTAAGATCTGCAAATAGACATACCATGTGCATAAGACAAACAAAAGGCCACAAATTTGAAAGTAAGGAGGGCAACACTAAAAAGCCTGTAGGGGAACATTTAAAAGAAAACTCCTGGACATTCATTTACAGGAGTCTTGCTCAGAAATTGAGTGCACAGCAACTGTTTGGTATTCTGGCTCAGCCACGCATTGGCCAAACAAAGGCATCTGTGATGCCATAGTTTACTAAGATTCAGTACAAAGTCACCCAAGACCTTAAATCCTCTGGGGCGATAATAGGTAGTGGGCTGCTTGCAAACTAAGTTGGTCATTTCCACTGATTCCTCCTTCCTATTGCAGACCTCCCCGTTCACTTCACTCCTCATGATCCCCTTCCCCCCAGAAGCAACATTTCAGGGAGCTAAGTGGGAGGAGGGTGGCAGGAGAGTTTCATTCTGACACAGGATCCAGCACATTGTTTCCCCTGGCTGAGTCCATACGTCGTTGGATACTGCACTTTAGCAGTCATTGGCAATTGGGGCTTATCCATACAAGAAGATCCAGGTGCAAATCACTGCTGTGGCAAAACAACAGGGCCATAACAACAGGGCCATAGCCACCACTGTGTGGATACAGCCCACATTCTACTGTATGCATGCAAGCGCTGTCAAGTGGCAACCCCAACAAGCGGCATTCAAAGCAAGTGAGAAGCAGAGGCAGTTTGCCCTTGCCTTCCTCTTTAGCATCCTCCTCAGTGGTCTCCCCTCCAAGTCCAGACCCGGCTTAGCTTCTAAGACCGAACGAGACTGGGCTACATCTTGCCACCTTCTCTCCCCTCCATATTTTAAAGGTCCCCCCCCCCCTCCCCCAGGCCCGGGAAGGCGCCCTTTAACCGTGAACGGCGAGATGCGCCCCTCGCCGGGGCTGGGCAAAAAGGTGCAAAACCTTTCCCGGCCTCCACCAGCCCCGGGACGGCGCCCCTGAACCCCTAAAGGTAAAATGCGCCCCTCGCGTCTGCTCTCCGAACGGCTTTTGCCGTTCGGAGAGCAGACGCGAGGGGTTCCTCCCACTCCCCCAGGCCCGGAAAGGCGCCCGTTCACCGGGAACCGCGAAATGCGCCCCTGGCGGCCGCTCGGAGCTCAGGCCCGAAGGGTTGCCTGCCCTCCCCCAGCCCCGAGACGGCGCCCTTGAACTCCCCGTCGCCGTCGGTGCTGCGAGAGGGGGAAGAGGCGCCCCTTAGGAGGCCGGCGGCGGCGGGAGGTGCAGCCCCACCATGCCTTTGGCGCCTTCCTGCCGTCTTCCCCTCCGCTCCGGCTCCGTTTCCGCGCTGCCTCTCCGGCCGCTCCCCCGGTCTGCTGCAGGGACTCCCGACGGGGAGCGAGGCAGGCCGGAAGCGAAGCCAGCGAGGGACGGAGGGGACTGCCCGTCGCTCACGCAGCCCGGCTGGAGTACCCCGGAGCCCAGCGGGGCGCATGGAGACCTCACCGAGCTCCCTGCTGGGGGAGCCGGACACCAAAGGCCCGCCCCTCTGATCTGCCGGGGGGTGGGGGCGGCGGAGGGGGTTCGGTTGGACTGTTTTCAGCTGGCGACTCGCCTGAAGCCCGTTTGAGAGCCGGGCTGCCAAGGGGGGTGTTGTGTGCCAGCTCGGGGGTGCTGTTGGAGCTCTGTCTACAAAGATGGATGTTCAGATCTCAGCTGTAGCACCTTTAACCAGCTCTGGCTGGTGTGCCAGCTGTGGACCTTTCTAAAAAAATCAGAGTTGGCTGCAGTTATATTTGCTCTCTAGTTATATCAGGATTGGATTTCTCCATTATGTTCCATGGCGGCCTGGTTTTAAAAGTCGTTCAGAAACGTCAGTTGGTTCAAAATGAAGCAGCAACTCTATTGGGCGGGTGGGGGGATCGAGTATATGGTTCATATTTCGAAATAGCTTCAGTGATTACCAGTTTGTTTCCGGGTTCCGTGAATTTATAAGACCCTAAATGCTCTGGAGTCAGGAAATTTAAAGGGTTCCCGTATTAACCTGTCCAACAATTAAAAGTTTCACCAGATCACTTCTTGTGACCTAGGATGTATGACGTCACTCGTATTATCCTTTACTCCAAAGACTCTATTGCTGGGAATTATAGGTGACTAGGAATAAGGCCCTAGATAAATACAAGGGGCTCTAGAAAGAGGCTCTGGGAGAGTGCCAAGGCCTTGGGCACTCAGCGTCAACTTGCTGTGGCGACCTCAGCAGGGTATAATGACACAGAGCCCACCAGTTTCTCCAGGGGAAGATCTCTGCCATCGGAAGAGCACTTGTAGTTCAGTGTGATCTCCATCCCACCCCTGGAGATGGGCAACAATGGTTTCCCATGAGGGAACAGGTGGTTTGGAGGGTGGAGTCTATGGCAATGAACCTGTCTGAGGTCCCACCCCTCCTCCAACCTCACCCTCTCCAGGGTCCACCCCTCAAATCTCCAGGAATTTCCCAACCTGGAGTTGGCAACCCTATCTCCCTCCCAGCCAACCGTCAATGTATCATCATCTGCCCGCTGGCTTCAGCTTTTCATCTCCTCCCTCCTCGAGAGCACTTGTAATTCTGAGTGATCTCCAGCCCCCACCTGGAGATTAGCAACAATGGTTCCCCATGAGGGACTGATTCGCTTGCAGGGTGGAGTCTATGGCAATGAACCTGTCTGAGGTCCCACCCCTCCTCCAACCTCCCTTTCTCCAGCCTCCACCCCTCAAATTTCCAGGAATTTTCCACCTGGAGTTGGCAACCCTATCTCCTTCCCAGCCAATCATCGACTTCACTCTTCAACTTTCCTTCTCCCCTCTGGAGAGCACTTGTAATTCTGAGTGATCTCCAGCCCTTGCCTGGAGATTGGCAACCATAGTTCCCATGGAGAAGTACTCTTTCCCGGCAATGGGGACCAAAGCAGCTGACGTCATTCTCCTCTCCCCCTTTTCACTTGCACAACAACCCTGCAAGCTAGGTTAGGCTTAAAGTCTGTGACTGGCCCCAAATCACCCATTCATCAAGAACCTGGGTCTAGCAGATCCTGCTCTGAAGCGCTGACTGCTACGCCTAGGATAGCCAACCTCCAGGTGGAGCCTGAAGATTGCCAGGGTGGGCACTGGGCAGAAGAACTTAAAGGGACTCTTCCAGTGCCTCTGCTGGGGTGGGGGGGGAATGGGAGGGACACCTCGCATGTGATCGACAAAGCGGCAAAGCCACAAGGGGCGCGGTTTCTCACTGGGAGTTAAAGGGACCCTTCCGGGCCCCAGGAGAGGTGGGGGAACCCCACAGCAGGGCATCTGCAGTTGCCACCTAGAGGTTGGCAACCCTAGGAAGAAGTAGGAACTACTTCATAGGAACATAGGAAATGGTGAGGTAACAGCTAAGGCATCTCCCCAGGAAGGGGACAGGTACTTTATTCTTTGGTTCTAGAGTTAGAGAGTAGACCTGTTCGAGAGTGAGAGTATATCTGTGAATGAACTGCAGGAAGGTCCTCTGTAATTCAGAAAATGATTTATCAGGCATCTTATTTGCTTAATTTCCATAGGTTCTGCATTGTTTTCTGTATTCACATTTACACATACACACACACACCCCTTTATGACACCTGAATTGTGTGAAAATGCTTGCTTAAGAAAGTTTGCCAAGATTTCGCTTCTTCTGATACACCTGGAGGTGGCAGCAGAGCACAATGATTCCAATCTGAAAAAAGGACAGACATTCAGACTCCCCGCAGGCACGTTCTTGCGGGGCAGACAAAATGCAACCTAAGAGGTGCTGGCCTTGCCATCTTCAGCACATCTACTCAGAATCCTCCCTGGGGAAATTCAGTAGGGCTCACTCCCATAAAAACAGGGCTTCTTTCCATGTACTTGCATGTGAGTGAAGTGCCATCAAGTTGCTTCTGTCTTACGGAGACCCTATGAATGAATGTCTTCCGAAATGTCCCATCGTCAACAGCCTTGCTCAGGTGGTCCTTAAAAGAACCAAGGCCCAGTGACATCGCATGCCATTGTCCCTATCTATGGAGGCGGAGACATGTGGGACTTAGGAAGGGGCTCTCCAGAAATGTAGGGGGGCCTGGGAGCTCTTCGGAACCCCCCCCCCAGACATTCCCCTGGGCTGGGCTAAACCCAGGAAGAGGTGGGAATTGGCCAGCGCCTAGGTCAGTGATGGCGAACCTTTTAGAGACCAGGTGCCCAAACTGCAACCCAAAACCCACTTATTTATCGCAAAGTGCCAACATGACAATTTAACCTGAATACTGAGGTTTTCGTTTGAGAAAAAACAACTCATACATTAACATCGTTTGTCTTAAAAGAAAAACACAACAGAGCTTTCAATGGTACAAACAACTTTTCATTGAAAGGTAAAAGTTTGCATTTGGCGTGCTTTTGACCAATTAATGTGATTTTTGCTGTCCAATCTTGCGAACTCTGGGCTGGGGTGATGGCCTGCGTGCCCACAGAGAGGGCTCTGAGTGCCACCTCTGGCACGCGTGCCATATGTTTGCCACCACTGGCCTAGGTTATAGTGGTATCTCAGTGGTCTCCTGTAGTGTCCTTTATTTAAATTCATTTTTAGAACAGTCACTTTAAGATCTGCAAATAGACATACCATGTGCATAAGACAAACAAAAGGCCACAAATTTGAAAGTAAGGAGGGCAACACTAAAAAGCCTGTAGGGGAACATTTAAAAGAAAACTCCTGGACATTCATTTACAGGAGTCTTGCTCAGAAATTGAGTGCACAGCAACTGTTTGGTATTCTGGCTCAGCCACGCATTGGCCAAACAAAGGCATCTGTGATGCCATAGTTTACTAAGATTCAGTACAAAGTCACCCAAGACCTTAAATCCTCTGGGGCGATAATAGGTAGTGGGCTGCTTGCAAACTAAGTTGGTCATTTCCACTGATTCCTCCTTCCTATTGCAGACCTCCCCGTTCACTTCACTCCTCATGATCCCCTTCCCCCCAGAAGCAACATTTCAGGGAGCTAAGTGGGAGGAGGGTGGCAGGAGAGTTTCATTCTGACACAGGATCCAGCACATTGTTTCCCCTGGCTGAGTCCATACGTCGTTGGATACTGCACTTTAGCAGTCATTGGCAATTGGGGCTTATCCATACAAGAAGATCCAGGTGCAAATCACTGCTGTGGCAAAACAACAGGGCCATAACAACAGGGCCATAGCCACCACTGTGTGGATACAGCCCACATTCTACTGTATGCATGCAAGCGCTGTCAAGTGGCAACCCCAACAAGCGGCATTCAAAGCAAGTGAGAAGCAGAGGCAGTTTGCCCTTGCCTTCCTCTTTAGCATCCTCCTCAGTGGTCTCCCCTCCAAGTCCAGACCCGGCTTAGCTTCTAAGACCGAACGAGACTGGGCTACATCTTGCCACCTTCTCTCCCCTCCATATTTTAAAGGTCCCCCCCCCCTCCCCCAGGCCCGGGAAGGCGCCCTTTAACCGTGAACGGCGAGATGCGCCCCTCGCCGGGGCTGGGCAAAAAGGTGCAAAACCTTTCCCGGCCTCCCCCAGCCCCGGGACGGCGCCCCTGAACCCCTAAAGGTAAAATGCGCCCCTCGCGTCTGCTCTCCGAACGGCTTTTGCCGTTCGGAGAGCAGACGCGAGGGGTTCCTCCCGCTCCCCCAGGCCCGGAAAGGCGCCCGTTCACCGGGAACCGCGAAATGCGCCCCTGGCGGCCGCTCGGAGCTCAGGCCCGAAAGGTTGCCTGCCCTCCCCCAGCCCCGGGACGGCGCCCTTGAACTCCCCGTCGCCGTCGGTGCTGCGAGAGGGGGAAGAGGCGCCCCTTAGGAGGCCGGCGGCGGCGGGAGGTGCAGCCCCACCATGCCTTTGGCGCCTTCCTGCCGTCTTCCCCTCCGCTCCGGCTCCGTTTCCGCGCTGCCTCTCCGGCCGCTCCCCCGGTCTGCTGCAGGGACTCCCGACGGGGAGCGAGGCAGGCCGGAAGCGAAGCCAGCGAGGGACGGAGGGGACTGCCCGTCGCTCACGCAGCCCGGCTGGAGTACCCCGGAGCCCAGCGGGGCGCATGGAGACCTCACCGAGCTCCCTGCTGGGGGAGCCGGACACCAAAGGCCCGCCCCTCTGATCTGCCGGGGGGTGGGGGGGTGGGGGCGGCGGAGGGGGTTCGGTTGGACTGTTTTCAGCTGGCGACTCGCCTGAAGCCCGTTTGAGAGCCGGGCTGCCAAGGGGGGGTGTTGTGTGCCAGCTCGGGGGTGCTGTTGGAGCTCTGTCTACAAAGATGGATGTTCAGATCTCAGCTGTAGCACCTTTAACCAGCTCTGGCTGGTGTGCCAGCTGTGGACCTTTCTAAAAAAATCAGAGTTGGCTGCAGTTATATTTGCTCTCTAGTTATATCAGGATTGGATTTCTCCATTATGTTCCATGGCGGCCTGGTTTTAAAAGTCGTTCAGAAACGTCAGTTGGTTCAAAATGAAGCAGCAACTCTATTGGGCGGGTGGGGGGATCGAGTATATGGTTCATATTTTGAAATAGCTTCAGTGATTACCAGTTTGTTTCCGGGTTCCGTGAATTTATAAGACCCTAAATGCTCTGGAGTCAGGAAATTTAAAGGGTTCCCGTATTAACCTGTCCAACAATTAAAAGTTTCACCAGATCACTTCTTGTGACCTAGGATGTATGACGTCACTCGTATTATCCTTTACTCCAAAGACTCTATTGCTGGGAATTATAGGTGACTAGGAATAAGGCCCTAGATAAATACAAGGGGCTCTAGAAAGAGGCTCTGGGAGAGTGCCAAGGCCTTGGGCACTCAGCGTCAACTTGCTGTGGCGACCTCAGCAGGGTATAATGACACAGAGCCCACCAGTTTCTCCAGGGGAAGATCTCTGCCATCGGAAGAGCACTTGTAGTTCAGTGTGATCTCCATCCCACCCCTGGAGATGGGCAACAATGGTTTCCCATGAGGGAACAGGTGGTTTGGAGGGTGGAGTCTATGGCAATGAACCTGTCTGAGGTCCCACCCCTCCTCCAACCTCACCCTCTCCAGGGTCCACCCCTCAAATCTCCAGGAATTTCCCAACCTGGAGTTGGCAACCCTATCTCCCTCCCAGCCAACCGTCAATGTATCATCATCTGCCCGCTGGCTTCAGCTTTTCATCTCCTCCCTCCTCGAGAGCACTTGTAATTCTGAGTGATCTCCAGCCCCCACCTGGAGATTAGCAACAATGGTTCCCCATGAGGGACTGATTCGCTTGGAGGGTGGAGTCTATGGCAATGAACCTGTCTGAGGTCCCACCCCTCCTCCAACCTCCCCTTCTCCAGCCTCCACCCCTCAAATTTCCAGGAATTTTCCACCTGGAGTTGGCAACCCTATCTCCTTCCCAGCCAATCATCGACTTCACTCTTCAACTTTCCTTCTCCCCTCTGGAGAGCACTTGTAATTCTGAGTGATCTCCAGCCCTTGCCTGGAGATTGGCAACCATAGTTCCCATGGAGAAGTACTCTTTCCCGGCAATGGGGACCAAAGCAGCTGACGTCATTCTCCTCTCCCCCTTTTCACTTGCACAACAACCCTGCAAGCTAGGTTAGGCTTAAAGTCTGTGACTGGCCCCAAATCACCCATTCATCAAGAACCTGGGTCTAGCAGATCCTGCTCTGAAGCGCTGACTGCTACGCCTAGGATAGCCAACCTCCAGGTGGAGCCTGAAGATTGCCAGGGTGGGCACTGGGCAGAAGAACTTAAAGGGACTCTTCCAGTGCCTCTGCTGGGGTGGGGGGGGAATGGGAGGGACACCTCGCATGTGATCGACAAAGCGGCAAAGCCACAAGGGGCGCGGTTTCTCACTGGGAGTTAAAGGGACCCTTCCGGGCCCCAGGAGAGGTGGGGGAACCCCACAGCAGGGCATCTGCAGTTGCCACCTAGAGGTTGGCAACCCTAGGAAGAAGTAGGAACTACTTCATAGGAACATAGGAAATGGTGAGGTAACAGCTAAGGCATCTCCCCAGGAAGGGGACAGGTACTTTATTCTTTGGTTCTAGAGTTAGAGAGTAGACCTGTTCGAGAGTGAGAGTATATCTGTGAATGAACTGCAGGAAGGTCCTCTGTAATTCAGAAAATGATTTATCAGGCATCTTATTTGCTTAATTTCCATAGGTTCTGCATTGTTTTCTGTATTCACATTTACACATACACACACACCCCCCTTTATGACACCTGAATGGTGTGAAAATGCTTGCTTAAGAAAGTTTGCCAAGATTTCGCTTCTTCTGATACACCTGGAGGTGGCAGCAGAGCACAATGATTCCAATCTGAAAAAAGGACAGACATTCAGACTCCCCGCAGGCACTTTCTTGCGGGGCAGACAAAATGCAACCTAAGAGGTGCTGGCCTTGCCATCTTCAGCACATCTACTCAGAATCCTCCCTGGGGAAATTCAGTAGGGCTCACTCCCATGAAAACAGGGCTTCTTTCCATGTACTTGCATGTGAGTGAAGTGCCATCAAGTTGCTTCTGTCTTACGGAGACCCTATGAATGAATGTCTTCCGAAATGTCCCATCGTCAACAGCCTTGCTCAGGTGGTCCTTAAAAGAACCAAGGCCCAGTGACATCGCATGCCATTGTCCCTATCTATGGAGGCGGAGACATGTGGGACTTAGGAAGGGGCTCTCCAGAAATGTAGGGGGGCCTGGGAGCTCTTCGGAACCCCCCCCCCCCCAGACATTCCCCTGGGCTGGGCTAAACCCAGGAAGAGGTGGGAATTGGCCAGCGCCTAGGTCAGTGATGGCGAACCTTTTAGAGACCAGGTGCCCAAACTGCAACCCAAAACCCACTTATTTATCGCAAAGTGCCAACATGACAATTTAACCTGAATACTGAGGTTTTCGTTTGAGAAAAAACAACTCATACATTAACATCGTTTGTCTTAAAAGAAAAACACAACAGAGCTTTCAATGGTACAAACAACTTTTCATTGAAAGGTAAAAGTTTGCATTTGGCGTGCTTTTGACCAATTAATGTGATTTTTGCTGTCCAATCTTGCGAACTCTGTGCTGGGGTGATGGCCTGCGTGCCCACAGAGAGGGCTCTGAGTGCCACCTCTGGCACGCGTGCCATATGTTTGCCACCACTGGCCTAGGTTATAGTGGTATCTCAGTGGTCTCCTGTAGTGTCCTTTATTTAAATTCATTTTTAGAACAGTCACTTTAAGATCTGCAAATAGACATACCATGTGCATAAGACAAACAAAAGGCCACAAATTTGAAAGTAAGGAGGGCAACACTAAAAAGCCTGTAGGGGAACATTTAAAAGAAAACTCCTGGACATTCATTTACAGGAGTCTTGCTCAGAAATTGAGTGCACAGCAACTGTTTGGTATTCTGGCTCAGCCACGCATTGGCCAAACAAAGGCATCTGTGATGCCATAGTTTACTAAGATTCAGTACAAAGTCACCCAAGACCTTAAATCCTCTGGGGCGATAATAGGTAGTGGGCTGCTTGCAAACTAAGTTGGTCATTTCCACTGATTCCTCCTTCCTATTGCAGACCTCCCCGTTCACTTCACTCCTCATGATCCCCTTCCCCCCAGAAGCAACATTTCAGGGAGCTAAGTGGGAGGAGGGTGGCAGGAGAGTTTCATTCTGACACAGGATCCAGCACATTGTTTCCCCTGGCTGAGTCCATACGTCGTTGGATACTGCACTTTAGCAGTCATTGGCAATTGGGGCTTATCCATACAAGAAGATCCAGGTGCAAATCACTGCTGTGGCAAAACAACAGGGCCATAACAACAGGGCCATAGCCACCACTGTGTGGATACAGCCCACATTCTACTGTATGCATGCAAGCGCTGTCAAGTGGCAACCCCAACAAGCGGCATTCAAAGCAAGTGAGAAGCAGAGGCAGTTTGCCCTTGCCTTCCTCTTTAGCATCCTCCTCAGTGGTCTCCCCTCCAAGTCCAGACCCGGCTTAGCTTCTAAGACCGAACGAGACTGGGCTACATCTTGCCACCTTCTCTCCCCTCCATATTTTAAAGGTCCCCCCCCCCTCCCCCAGGCCCGGGAAGGCGCCCTTTAACCGTGAACGGCGAGATGCGCCCCTCGCCGGGGCTGGGCAAAAAGGTGCAAAACCTTTCCCGGCCTCCCCCAGCCCCGGGACGGCGCCCCTGAACCCCTAAAGGTAAAATGCGCCCCTCGCGTCTGCTCTCCGAACGGCTTTTGCCGTTCGGAGAGCAGACGCGAGGGGTTCCTCCCGCTCCCCCAGGCCCGGAAAGGCGCCCGTTCACCGGGAACCGCGAAATGCGCCCCTGGCGGCCGCTCGGAGCTCAGGCCCGAAAGGTTGCCTGCCCTCCCCCAGCCCCGGGACGGCGCCCTTGAACTCCCCGTCGCCGTCGGTGCTGCGAGAGGGGGAAGAGGCGCCCCTTAGGAGGCCGGCGGCGGCGGGAGGTGCAGCCCCACCATGCCTTTGGCGCCTTCCTGCCGTCTTCCCCTCCGCTCCGGCTCCGTTTCCGCGCTGCCTCTCCGGCCGCTCCCCCGGTCTGCTGCAGGGACTCCCGACGGGGAGCGAGGCAGGCCGGAAGCGAAGCCAGCGAGGGACGGAGGGGACTGCCCGTCGCTCACGCAGCCCGGCTGGAGTACCCCGGAGCCCAGCGGGGCGCATGGAGACCTCACCGAGCTCCCTGCTGGGGGAGCCGGACACCAAAGGCCCGCCCCTCTGATCTGCCGGGGGGTGGGGGGGTGGGGGCGGCGGAGGGGGTTCGGTTGGACTGTTTTCAGCTGGCGACTCGCCTGAAGCCCGTTTGAGAGCCGGGCTGCCAAGGGGGGGTGTTGTGTGCCAGCTCGGGGGTGCTGTTGGAGCTCTGTCTACAAAGATGGATGTTCAGATCTCAGCTGTAGCACCTTTAACCAGCTCTGGCTGGTGTGCCAGCTGTGGACCTTTCTAAAAAAATCAGAGTTGGCTGCAGTTATATTTGCTCTCTAGTTATATCAGGATTGGATTTCTCCATTATGTTCCATGGCGGCCTGGTTTTAAAAGTCGTTCAGAAACGTCAGTTGGTTCAAAATGAAGCAGCAACTCTATTGGGCGGGTGGGGGGATCGAGTATATGGTTCATATTTTGAAATAGCTTCAGTGATTACCAGTTTGTTTCCGGGTTCCGTGAATTTATAAGACCCTAAATGCTCTGGAGTCAGGAAATTTAAAGGGTTCCCGTATTAACCTGTCCAACAATTAAAAGTTTCACCAGATCACTTCTTGTGACCTAGGATGTATGACGTCACTCGTATTATCCTTTACTCCAAAGACTCTATTGCTGGGAATTATAGGTGACTAGGAATAAGGCCCTAGATAAATACAAGGGGCTCTAGAAAGAGGCTCTGGGAGAGTGCCAAGGCCTTGGGCACTCAGCGTCAACTTGCTGTGGCGACCTCAGCAGGGTATAATGACACAGAGCCCACCAGTTTCTCCAGGGGAAGATCTCTGCCATCGGAAGAGCACTTGTAGTTCAGTGTGATCTCCATCCCACCCCTGGAGATGGGCAACAATGGTTTCCCATGAGGGAACAGGTGGTTTGGAGGGTGGAGTCTATGGCAATGAACCTGTCTGAGGTCCCACCCCTCCTCCAACCTCACCCTCTCCAGGGTCCACCCCTCAAATCTCCAGGAATTTCCCAACCTGGAGTTGGCAACCCTATCTCCCTCCCAGCCAACCGTCAATGTATCATCATCTGCCCGCTGGCTTCAGCTTTTCATCTCCTCCCTCCTCGAGAGCACTTGTAATTCTGAGTGATCTCCAGCCCCCACCTGGAGATTAGCAACAATGGTTCCCCATGAGGGACTGATTCGCTTGGAGGGTGGAGTCTATGGCAATGAACCTGTCTGAGGTCCCACCCCTCCTCCAACCTCCCCTTCTCCAGCCTCCACCCCTCAAATTTCCAGGAATTTTCCACCTGGAGTTGGCAACCCTATCTCCTTCCCAGCCAATCATCGACTTCACTCTTCAACTTTCCTTCTCCCCTCTGGAGAGCACTTGTAATTCTGAGTGATCTCCAGCCCTTGCCTGGAGATTGGCAACCATAGTTCCCATGGAGAAGTACTCTTTCCCGGCAATGGGGACCAAAGCAGCTGACGTCATTCTCCTCTCCCCCTTTTCACTTGCACAACAACCCTGCAAGCTAGGTTAGGCTTAAAGTCTGTGACTGGCCCCAAATCACCCATTCATCAAGAACCTGGGTCTAGCAGATCCTGCTCTGAAGCGCTGACTGCTACGCCTAGGATAGCCAACCTCCAGGTGGAGCCTGAAGATTGCCAGGGTGGGCACTGGGCAGAAGAACTTAAAGGGACTCTTCCAGTGCCTCTGCTGGGGTGGGGGGGGAATGGGAGGGACACCTCGCATGTGATCGACAAAGCGGCAAAGCCACAAGGGGCGCGGTTTCTCACTGGGAGTTAAAGGGACCCTTCCGGGCCCCAGGAGAGGTGGGGGAACCCCACAGCAGGGCATCTGCAGTTGCCACCTAGAGGTTGGCAACCCTAGGAAGAAGTAGGAACTACTTCATAGGAACATAGGAAATGGTGAGGTAACAGCTAAGGCATCTCCCCAGGAAGGGGACAGGTACTTTATTCTTTGGTTCTAGAGTTAGAGAGTAGACCTGTTCGAGAGTGAGAGTATATCTGTGAATGAACTGCAGGAAGGTCCTCTGTAATTCAGAAAATGATTTATCAGGCATCTTATTTGCTTAATTTCCATAGGTTCTGCATTGTTTTCTGTATTCACATTTACACATACACACACACCCCCCTTTATGACACCTGAATGGTGTGAAAATGCTTGCTTAAGAAAGTTTGCCAAGATTTCGCTTCTTCTGATACACCTGGAGGTGGCAGCAGAGCACAATGATTCCAATCTGAAAAAAGGACAGACATTCAGACTCCCCGCAGGCACTTTCTTGCGGGGCAGACAAAATGCAACCTAAGAGGTGCTGGCCTTGCCATCTTCAGCACATCTACTCAGAATCCTCCCTGGGGAAATTCAGTAGGGCTCACTCCCATGAAAACAGGGCTTCTTTCCATGTACTTGCATGTGAGTGAAGTGCCATCAAGTTGCTTCTGTCTTACGGAGACCCTATGAATGAATGTCTTCCGAAATGTCCCATCGTCAACAGCCTTGCTCAGGTGGTCCTTAAAAGAACCAAGGCCCAGTGACATCGCATGCCATTGTCCCTATCTATGGAGGCGGAGACATGTGGGACTTAGGAAGGGGCTCTCCAGAAATGTAGGGGGGCCTGGGAGCTCTTCGGAACCCCCCCCCCCCCAGACATTCCCCTGGGCTGGGCTAAACCCAGGAAGAGGTGGGAATTGGCCAGCGCCTAGGTCAGTGATGGCGAACCTTTTAGAGACCAGGTGCCCAAACTGCAACCCAAAACCCACTTATTTATCGCAAAGTGCCAACATGACAATTTAACCTGAATACTGAGGTTTTCGTTTGAGAAAAAACAACTCATACATTAACATCGTTTGTCTTAAAAGAAAAACACAACAGAGCTTTCAATGGTACAAACAACTTTTCATTGAAAGGTAAAAGTTTGCATTTGGCGTGCTTTTGACCAATTAATGTGATTTTTGCTGTCCAATCTTGCGAACTCTGTGCTGGGGTGATGGCCTGCGTGCCCACAGAGAGGGCTCTGAGTGCCACCTCTGGCACGCGTGCCATATGTTTGCCACCACTGGCCTAGGTTATAGTGGTATCTCAGTGGTCTCCTGTAGTGTCCTTTATTTAAATTCATTTTTAGAACAGTCACTTTAAGATCTGCAAATAGACATACCATGTGCATAAGACAAACAAAAGGCCACAAATTTGAAAGTAAGGAGGGCAACACTAAAAAGCCTGTAGGGGAACATTTAAAAGAAAACTCCTGGACATTCATTTACAGGAGTCTTGCTCAGAAATTGAGTGCACAGCAACTGTTTGGTATTCTGGCTCAGCCACGCATTGGCCAAACAAAGGCATCTGTGATGCCATAGTTTACTAAGATTCAGTACAAAGTCACCCAAGACCTTAAATCCTCTGGGGCGATAATAGGTAGTGGGCTGCTTGCAAACTAAGTTGGTCATTTCCACTGATTCCTCCTTCCTATTGCAGACCTCCCCGTTCACTTCACTCCTCATGATCCCCTTCCCCCCAGAAGCAACATTTCAGGGAGCTAAGTGGGAGGAGGGTGGCAGGAGAGTTTCATTCTGACACAGGATCCAGCACATTGTTTCCCCTGGCTGAGTCCATACGTCGTTGGATACTGCACTTTAGCAGTCATTGGCAATTGGGGCTTATCCATACAAGAAGATCCAGGTGCAAATCACTGCTGTGGCAAAACAACAGGGCCATAACAACAGGGCCATAGCCACCACTGTGTGGATACAGCCCACATTCTACTGTATGCATGCAAGCGCTGTCAAGTGGCAACCCCAACAAGCGGCATTCAAAGCAAGTGAGAAGCAGAGGCAGTTTGCCCTTGCCTTCCTCTTTAGCATCCTCCTCAGTGGTCTCCCCTCCAAGTCCAGACCCGGCTTAGCTTCTAAGACCGAACGAGACTGGGCTACATCTTGCCACCTTCTCTCCCCTCCATATTTTAAAGGTCCCCCCCCCTCCCCCAGGCCCGGGAAGGCGCCCTTTAACCGTGAACGGCGAGATGCGCCCCTCGCCGGGGCTGGGCAAAAAGGTGCAAAACCTTTCCCGGCCTCCCCCAGCCCCGGGACGGCGCCCCTGAACCCCTAAAGGTAAAATGCGCCCCTCGCGTCTGCTCTCCGAACGGCTTTTGCCGTTCGGAGAGCAGACGCGAGGGGTTCCTCCCGCTCCCCCAGGCCCGGAAAGGCGCCCGTTCACCGGGAACCGCGAAATGCGCCCCTGGCGGCCGCTCGGAGCTCAGGCCCGAAAGGTTGCCTGCCCTCCCCCAGCCCCGGGACGGCGCCCTTGAACTCCCCGTCGCCGTCGGTGCTGCGAGAGGGGGAAGAGACGCCCCTTAGGAGGCCGGCGGCGGCGGCGGGAGGTGCAGCCCCACCATGCCTTTGGCGCCTTCCTGCCGTCTTCCGCTCCGGCTCCGTTTCCGCGCTGCCTCTCCGGCCGCTCCCCCGGTCTGCTGCAGGGACTCCCGACGGGGAGCGAGGCAGGCCGGAAGCGAAGCCAGCGAGGGACGGAGGGGACTGCCCGTCGCTCACGCAGCCCGGCTGGAGTACCCCGGAGCCCAGCGGGGCGCATGGAGACCTCACCGAGCTCCCTGCTGGGGGAGCCGGACACCAAAGGCCCGCCCCTCTGATCTGCCGGGGGGTGGGGGGGTGGGGGCGGCGGAGGGGGTTCGGTTGGACTGTTTTCAGCTGGCGACTCGCCTGAAGCCCGTTTGAGAGCCGGGCTGCCAAGGGGGGGTGTTGTGTGCCAGCTCGGGGGTGCTGTTGGAGCTCTGTCTACAAAGATGGATGTTCAGATCTCAGCTGTAGCACCTTTAACCAGCTCTGGCTGGTGTGCCAGCTGTGGACCTTTCTAAAAAAATCAGAGTTGGCTGCAGTTATATTTGCTCTCTAGTTATATCAGGATTGGATTTCTCCATTATGTTCCATGGCGGCCTGGTTTTAAAAGTCGTTCAGAAACGTCAGTTGGTTCAAAATGAAGCAGCAACTCTATTGGGCGGGTGGGGGGATCGAGTATATGGTTCATATTTTGAAATAGCTTCAGTGATTACCAGTTTGTTTCCGGGTTCCGTGAATTTATAAGACCCTAAATGCTCTGGAGTCAGGAAATTTAAAGGGTTCCCGTATTAACCTGTCCAACAATTAAAAGTTTCACCAGATCACTTCTTGTGACCTAGGATGTATGACGTCACTCGTATTATCCTTTACTCCAAAGACTCTATTGCTGGGAATTATAGGTGACTAGGAATAAGGCCCTAGATAAATACAAGGGGCTCTAGAAAGAGGCTCTGGGAGAGTGCCAAGGCCTTGGGCACTCAGCGTCAACTTGCTGTGGCGACCTCAGCAGGGTATAATGACACAGAGCCCACCAGTTTCTCCAGGGGAAGATCTCTGCCATCGGAAGAGCACTTGTAGTTCAGTGTGATCTCCATCCCACCCCTGGAGATGGGCAACAATGGTTTCCCATGAGGGAACAGGTGGTTTGGAGGGTGGAGTCTATGGCAATGAACCTGTCTGAGGTCCCACCCCTCCTCCAACCTCACCCTCTCCAGGGTCCACCCCTCAAATCTCCAGGAATTTCCCAACCTGGAGTTGGCAACCCTATCTCCCTCCCAGCCAACCGTCAATGTATCATCATCTGCCCGCTGGCTTCAGCTTTTCATCTCCTCCCTCCTCGAGAGCACTTGTAATTCTGAGTGATCTCCAGCCCCCACCTGGAGATTAGCAACAATGGTTCCCCATGAGGGACTGATTCGCTTGGAGGGTGGAGTCTATGGCAATGAACCTGTCTGAGGTCCCACCCCTCCTCCAACCTCCCCTTCTCCAGCCTCCACCCCTCAAATTTCCAGGAATTTTCCACCTGGAGTTGGCAACCCTATCTCCTTCCCAGCCAATCATCGACTTCACTCTTCAACTTTCCTTCTCCCCTCTGGAGAGCACTTGTAATTCTGAGTGATCTCCAGCCCTTGCCTGGAGATTGGCAACCATAGTTCCCATGGAGAAGTACTCTTTCCCGGCAATGGGGACCAAAGCAGCTGACGTCATTCTCCTCTCCCCCTTTTCACTTGCACAACAACCCTGCAAGCTAGGTTAGGCTTAAAGTCTGTGACTGGCCCCAAATCACCCATTCATCAAGAACCTGGGTCTAGCAGATCCTGCTCTGAAGCGCTGACTGCTACGCCTAGGATAGCCAACCTCCAGGTGGAGCCTGAAGATCGCCAGGGTGGGCACTGGGCAGAAGAACTTAAAGGGACTCTTCCAGTGCCTCTGCTGGGGTGGGGGGGGAATGGGAGGGACACCTCGCATGTGATCGACAAAGCGGCAAAGCCACAAGGGGCGCGGTTTCTCACTGGGAGTTAAAGGGACCCTTCCGGGCCCCAGGAGAGGTGGGGGAACCCCACAGCAGGGCATCTGCAGTTGCCACCTAGAGGTTGGCAACCCTAGGAAGAAGTAGGAACTACTTCATAGGAACATAGGAAATGGTGAGGTAACAGCTAAGGCATCTCCCCAGGAAGGGGACAGGTACTTTATTCTTTGGTTCTAGAGTTAGAGAGTAGACCTGTTCGAGAGTGAGAGTATATCTGTGAATGAACTGCAGGAAGGTCCTCTGTAATTCAGAAAATGATTTATCAGGCATCTTATTTGCTTAATTTCCATAGGTTCTGCATTGTTTTCTGTATTCACATTTACACATACACACACACACCCCTTTATGACACCTGAATGGTGTGAAAATGCTTGCTTAAGAAAGTTTGCCAAGATTTCGCTTCTTCTGATACACCTGGAGGTGGCAGCAGAGCACAATGATTCCAATCTGAAAAAAGGACAGACATTCAGACTCCCCGCAGGCACTTTCTTGCGGGGCAGACAAAATGCAACCTAAGAGGTGCTGGCCTTGCCATCTTCAGCACATCTACTCAGAATCCTCCCTGGGGAAATTCAGTAGGGCTCACTCCCATGAAAACAGGGCTTCTTTCCATGTACTTGCATGTGAGTGAAGTGCCATCAAGTTGCTTCTGTCTTACGGAGACCCTATGAATGAATGTCTTCCGAAATGTCCCATCGTCAACAGCCTTGCTCAGGTGGTCCTTAAAAGAACCAAGGCCCAGTGACATCGCATGCCATTGTCCCTATCTATGGAGGCGGAGACATGTGGGACTTAGGAAGGGGCTCTCCAGAAATGTAGGGGGGCCTGGGAGCTCTTCGGAAACCCCCCCCCCCCAGACATTCCCCTGGGCTGGGCTAAACCCAGGAAGAGGTGGGAATTGGCCAGCGCCTAGGTCAGTGATGGCGAACCTTTTAGAGACCAGGTGCCCAAACTGCAACCCAAAACCCACTTATTTATCGCAAAGTGCCAACATGACAATTTAACCTGAATACTGAGGTTTTCGTTTGAGAAAAAACAACTCATACATTAACATCGTTTGTCTTAAAAGAAAAACACAACAGAGCTTTCAATGGTACAAACAACTTTTCATTGAAAGGTAAAAGTTTGCATTTGGCGTGCTTTTGACCAATTAATGTGATTTTTGCTGTCCAGTCTTGCGAACTCTGGGCTGGGGTGATGGCCTGCGTGCCCACAGAGAGGGCTCTGAGTGCCACCTCTGGCACGCGTGCCATATGTTTGCCACCACTGGCCTAGGTTATAGTGGTATCTCAGTGGTCTCCTGTAGTGTCCTTTATTTAAATTCATTTTTAGAACAGTCACTTTAAGATCTGCAAATAGACATACCATGTGCATAAGACAAACAAAAGGCCACAAATTTGAAAGTAAGGAGGGCAACACTAAAAAGCCTGTAGGGGAACATTTAAAAGAAAACTCCTGGACATTCATTTACAGGAGTCTTGCTCAGAAATTGAGTGCACAGCAACTGTTTGGTATTCTGGCTCAGCCACGCATTGGCCAAACAAAGGCATCTGTGATGCCATAGTTTACTAAGATTCAGTACAAAGTCACCCAAGACCTTAAATCCTCTGGGGCGATAATAGGTAGTGGGCTGCTTGCAAACTAAGTTGGTCATTTCCACTGATTCCTCCTTCCTATTGCAGACCTCCCCGTTCACTTCACTCCTCATGATCCCCTTCCCCCCAGAAGCAACATTTCAGGGAGCTAAGTGGGAGGAGGGTGGCAGGAGAGTTTCATTCTGACACAGGATCCAGCACATTGTTTCCCCTGGCTGAGTCCATACGTCGTTGGATACTGCACTTTAGCAGTCATTGGCAATTGGGGCTTATCCATACAAGAAGATCCAGGTGCAAATCACTGCTGTGGCAAAACAACAGGGCCATAACAACAGGGCCATAGCCACCACTGTGTGGATACAGCCCACATTCTACTGTATGCATGCAAGCGCTGTCAAGTGGCAACCCCAACAAGCGGCATTCAAAGCAAGTGAGAAGCAGAGGCAGTTTGCCCTTGCCTTCCTCTTTAGCATCCTCCTCAGTGGTCTCCCCTCCAAGTCCAGACCCGGCTTAGCTTCTAAGACCGAACGAGACTGGGCTACATCTTGCCACCTTCTCTCCCCTCCATATTTTAAAGGTCCCCCCCCCCTCCCCCAGGCCCGGGAAGGCGCCCTTTAACCGTGAACGGCGAGATGCGCCCCTCGCCGGGGCTGGGCAAAAAGGTGCAAAACCTTTCCCGGCCTCCCCCAGCCCCGGGACGGCGCCCCTGAACCCCTAAAGGTAAAATGCGCCCCTCGCGTCTGCTCTCCGAACGGCTTTTGCCGTTCGGAGAGCAGACGCGAGGGGTTCCTCCCGCTCCCCCAGGCCCGGAAAGGCGCCCGTTCACCGGGAACCGCGAAATGCGCCCCTGGCGGCCGCTCGGAGCTCAGGCCCGAAAGGTTGCCTGCCCTCCCCCAGCCCCGGGACGGCGCCCTTGAACTCCCCGTCGCCGTCGGTGCTGCGAGAGGGGGAAGAGGCGCCCCTTAGGAGGCCGGCGGCGGCGGGAGGTGCAGCCCCACCATGCCTTTGGCGCCTTCCTGCCGTCTTCCGCTCCGGCTCCGTTTCCGCGCTGCCTCTCCGGCCGCTCCCCCGGTCTGCTGCAGGGACTCCCGACGGGGAGCGAGGCAGGCCGGAAGCGAAGCCAGCGAGGGACGGAGGGGACTGCCCGTCGCTCACGCAGCCCGGCTGGAGTACCCCGGAGCCCAGCGGGGCGCATGGAGACCTCACCGAGCTCCCTGCTGGGGGAGCCGGACACCAAAGGCCCGCCCCTCTGATCTGCCGGGGGGTGGGGGGGTGGGGGCGGCGGAGGGGGTTCGGTTGGACTGTTTTCAGCTGGCGACTCGCCTGAAGCCCGTTTGAGAGCCGGGCTGCCAAGGGGGGGTGTTGTGTGCCAGCTCGGGGGTGCTGTTGGAGCTCTGTCTACAAAGATGGATGTTCAGATCTCAGCTGTAGCACCTTTAACCAGCTCTGGCTGGTGTGCCAGCTGTGGACCTTTCTAAAAAAATCAGAGTTGGCTGCAGTTATATTTGCTCTCTAGTTATATCAGGATTGGATTTCTCCATTATGTTCCATGGCGGCCTGGTTTTAAAAGTCGTTCAGAAACGTCAGTTGGTTCAAAATGAAGCAGCAACTCTATTGGGCGGGTGGGGGGATCGAGTATATGGTTCATATTTTGAAATAGCTTCAGTGATTACCAGTTTGTTTCCGGGTTCCGTGAATTTATAAGACCCTAAATGCTCTGGAGTCAGGAAATTTAAAGGGTTCCCGTATTAACCTGTCCAACAATTAAAAGTTTCACCAGATCACTTCTTGTGACCTAGGATGTATGACGTCACTCGTATTATCCTTTACTCCAAAGACTCTATTGCTGGGAATTATAGGTGACTAGGAATAAGGCCCTAGATAAATACAAGGGGCTCTAGAAAGAGGCTCTGGGAGAGTGCCAAGGCCTTGGGCACTCAGCGTCAACTTGCTGTGGCGACCTCAGCAGGGTATAATGACACAGAGCCCACCAGTTTCTCCAGGGGAAGATCTCTGCCATCGGAAGAGCACTTGTAGTTCAGTGTGATCTCCATCCCACCCCTGGAGATGGGCAACAATGGTTTCCCATGAGGGAACAGGTGGTTTGGAGGGTGGAGTCTATGGCAATGAACCTGTCTGAGGTCCCACCCCTCCTCCAACCTCACCCTCTCCAGGGTCCACCCCTCAAATCTCCAGGAATTTCCCAACCTGGAGTTGGCAACCCTATCTCCCTCCCAGCCAACCGTCAATGTATCATCATCTGCCCGCTGGCTTCAGCTTTTCATCTCCTCCCTCCTCGAGAGCACTTGTAATTCTGAGTGATCTCCAGCCCCCACCTGGAGATTAGCAACAATGGTTCCCCATGAGGGACTGATTCGCTTGGAGGGTGGAGTCTATGGCAATGAACCTGTCTGAGGTCCCACCCCTCCTCCAACCTCCCCTTCTCCAGCCTCCACCCCTCAAATTTCCAGGAATTTTCCACCTGGAGTTGGCAACCCTATCTCCTTCCCAGCCAATCATCGACTTCACTCTTCAACTTTCCTTCTCCCCTCTGGAGAGCACTTGTAATTCTGAGTGATCTCCAGCCCTTGCCTGGAGATTGGCAACCATAGTTCCCATGGAGAAGTACTCTTTCCCGGCAATGGGGACCAAAGCAGCTGACGTCATTCTCCTCTCCCCCTTTTCACTTGCACAACAACCCTGCAAGCTAGGTTAGGCTTAAAGTCTGTGACTGGCCCCAAATCACCCATTCATCAAGAACCTGGGTCTAGCAGATCCTGCTCTGAAGCGCTGACTGCTACGCCTAGGATAGCCAACCTCCAGGTGGAGCCTGAAGATTGCCAGGGTGGGCACTGGGCAGAAGAACTTAAAGGGACTCTTCCAGTGCCTCTGCTGGGGTGGGGGGGGGAATGGGAGGGACACCTCGCATGTGATCGACAAAGCGGCAAAGCCACAAGGGGCGCGGTTTCTCACTGGGAGTTAAAGGGACCCTTCCGGGCCCCAGGAGAGGTGGGGGAACCCCACAGCAGGGCATCTGCAGTTGCCACCTAGAGGTTGGCAACCCTAGGAAGAAGTAGGAACTACTTCATAGGAACATAGGAAATGGTGAGGTAACAGCTAAGGCATCTCCCCAGGAAGGGGACAGGTACTTTATTCTTTGGTTCTAGAGTTAGAGAGTAGACCTGTTCGAGAGTGAGAGTATATCTGTGAATGAACTGCAGGAAGGTCCTCTGTAATTCAGAAAATGATTTATCAGGCATCTTATTTGCTTAATTTCCATAGGTTCTGCATTGTTTTCTGTATTCACATTTACACATACACACACACCCCCCTTTATGACACCTGAATGGTGTGAAAATGCTTGCTTAAGAAAGTTTGCCAAGATTTCGCTTCTTCTGATACACCTGGAGGTGGCAGCAGAGCACAATGATTCCAATCTGAAAAAAGGACAGACATTCAGACTCCCCGCAGGCACTTTCTTGCGGGGCAGACAAAATGCAACCTAAGAGGTGCTGGCCTTGCCATCTTCAGCACATCTACTCAGAATCCTCCCTGGGGAAATTCAGTAGGGCTCACTCCCATGAAAACAGGGCTTCTTTCCATGTACTTGCATGTGAGTGAAGTGCCATCAAGTTGCTTCTGTCTTACGGAGACCCTATGCATGAATGTCTTCCGAAATGTCCCATCGTCAACAGCCTTGCTCAGGTGGTCCTTAAAAGAACCAAGGCCCAGTGACATCGCATGCCATTGTCCCTATCTATGGAGGTGGAGACATGTGGGACTTAGGAAGGGGCTCTCCAGAAATGTAGGGGGGCCTGGGAGCTCTTCGGAACCCCCCCCCCCCCCCAGACATTCCCCTGGGCTGGGCTAAACCCAGGAAGAGGTGGGAATTGGCCAGCGCCTAGGTCAGTGATGGCGAACCTTTTAGAGACCAGGTGCCCAAACTGCAACCCAAAACCCACTTATTTATCGCAAAGTGCCAACATGACAATTTAACCTGAATACTGAGGTTTTCGTTTGAGAAAAAACAACTCATACATTAACATCGTTTGTCTTAAAAGAAAAACACAACAGAGCTTTCAATGGTACAAACAACTTTTCATTGAAAGGTAAAAGTTTGCATTTGGCGTGCTTTTGACCAATTAATGTGATTTTTGCTGTCCAATCTTGCGAACTCTGTGCTGGGGTGATGGCCTGCGTGCCCACAGAGAGGGCTCTGAGTGCCACCTCTGGCACGCGTGCCATATGTTTGCCACCACTGGCCTAGGTTATAGTGGTATCTCAGTGGTCTCCTGTAGTGTCCTTTATTTAAATTCATTTTTAGAACAGTCACTTTAAGATCTGCAAATAGACATACCATGTACATAAGACAAACAAAAGGCCACAAATTTGAAAGTAAGGAGGGCAACACTAAAAAGCCTGTAGGGGAACATTTAAAAGAAAACTCCTGGACATTCATTTACAGGAGTCTTGCTCAGAAATTGAGTGCACAGCAACTGTTTGGTATTCTGGCTCAGCCACGCATTGGCCAAACAAAGGCATCTGTGATGCCATAGTTTACTAAGATTCAGTACAAAGTCACCCAAGACCTTAAATCCTCTGGGGCGATAATAGGTAGTGGGCTGCTTGCAAACTAAGTTGGTCATTTCCACTGATTCCTCCTTCCTATTGCAGACCTCCCCGTTCACTTCACTCCTCATGATCCCCTTCCCCCCAGAAGCAACATTTCAGGGAGCTAAGTGGGAGGAGGGTGGCAGGAGAGTTTCATTCTGACACAGGATCCAGCACATTGTTTCCCCTGGCTGAGTCCATACGTCGTTGGATACTGCACTTTAGCAGTCATTGGCAATTGGGGCTTATCCATACAAGAAGATCCAGGTGCAAATCACTGCTGTGGCAAAACAACAGGGCCATAACAACAGGGCCATAGCCACCACTGTGTGGATACAGCCCACATTCTACTGTATGCATGCAAGCGCTGTCAAGTGGCAACCCCAACAAGCGGCATTCAAAGCAAGTGAGAAGCAGAGGCAGTTTGCCCTTGCCTTCCTCTTTAGCATCCTCCTCAGTGGTCTCCCCTCCAAGTCCAGACCCGGCTTAGCTTCTAAGACCGAACGAGACTGGGCTACATCTTGCCACCTTCTCTCCCCTCCATATTTTAAAGGTCCCCCCCCCTCCCCCAGGCCCGGGAAGGCGCCCTTTAACCGTGAACGGCGAGATGCGCCCCTCGCCGGGGCTGGGCAAAAAGGTGCAAAACCTTTCCCGGCCTCCCCCAGCCCCGGGACGGCGCCCCTGAACCCCTAAAGGTAAAATGCGCCCCTCGCGTCTGCTCTCCGAACGGCTTTTGCCGTTCGGAGAGCAGACGCGAGGGGTTCCTCCCGCTCCCCCAGGCCCGGAAAGGCGCCCGTTCACCGGGAACCGCGAAATGCGCCCCTGGCGGCCGCTCGGAGCTCAGGCCCGAAAGGTTGCCTGCCCTCCCCCAGCCCCGGGACGGCGCCCTTGAACTCCCCGTCGCCGTCGGTGCTGCGAGAGGGGGAAGAGGCGCCCCTTAGGAGGCCGGCGGCGGCGGGAGGTGCAGCCCCACCATGCCTTTGGCGCCTTCCTGCCGTCTTCCGCTCCGGCTCCGTTTCCGCGCTGCCTCTCCGGCCGCTCCCCCGGTCTGCTGCAGGGACTCCCGACGGGGAGCGAGGCAGGCCGGAAGCGAAGCCAGCGAGGGACGGAGGGGACTGCCCGTCGCTCACGCAGCCCGGCTGGAGTACCCCGGAGCCCAGCGGGGCGCATGGAGACCTCACCGAGCTCCCTGCTGGGGGAGCCGGACACCAAAGGCCCGCCCCTCTGATCTGCCGGGGGGTGGGGGGGTGGGGGCGGCGGAGGGGGTTCGGTTGGACTGTTTTCAGCTGGCGACTCGCCTGAAGCCCGTTTGAGAGCCGGGCTGCCAAGGGGGGGTGTTGTGTGCCAGCTCGGGGGTGCTGTTGGAGCTCTGTCTACAAAGATGGATGTTCAGATCTCAGCTGTAGCACCTTTAACCAGCTCTGGCTGGTGTGCCAGCTGTGGACCTTTCTAAAAAAATCAGAGTTGGCTGCAGTTATATTTGCTCTCTAGTTATATCAGGATTGGATTTCTCCATTATGTTCCATGGCGGCCTGGTTTTAAAAGTCGTTCAGAAACGTCAGTTGGTTCAAAATGAAGCAGCAACTCTATTGGGCGGGTGGGGGGATCGAGTATATGGTTCATATTTTGAAATAGCTTCAGTGATTACCAGTTTGTTTCCGGGTTCCGTGAATTTATAAGACCCTAAATGCTCTGGAGTCAGGAAATTTAAAGGGTTCCCGTATTAACCTGTCCAACAATTAAAAGTTTCACCAGATCACTTCTTGTGACCTAGGATGTATGACGTCACTCGTATTATCCTTTACTCCAAAGACTCTATTGCTGGGAATTATAGGTGACTAGGAATAAGGCCCTAGATAAATACAAGGGGCTCTAGAAAGAGGCTCTGGGAGAGTGCCAAGGCCTTGGGCACTCAGCGTCAACTTGCTGTGGCGACCTCAGCAGGGTATAATGACACAGAGCCCACCAGTTTCTCCAGGGGAAGATCTCTGCCATCGGAAGAGCACTTGTAGTTCAGTGTGATCTCCATCCCACCCCTGGAGATGGGCAACAATGGTTTCCCATGAGGGAACAGGTGGTTTGGAGGGTGGAGTCTATGGCAATGAACCTGTCTGAGGTCCCACCCCTCCTCCAACCTCACCCTCTCCAGGGTCCACCCCTCAAATCTCCAGGAATTTCCCAACCTGGAGTTGGCAACCCTATCTCCCTCCCAGCCAACCGTCAATGTATCATCATCTGCCCGCTGGCTTCAGCTTTTCATCTCCTCCCTCCTCGAGAGCACTTGTAATTCTGAGTGATCTCCAGCCCCCACCTGGAGATTAGCAACAATGGTTCCCCATGAGGGACTGATTCGCTTGGAGGGTGGAGTCTATGGCAATGAACCTGTCTGAGGTCCCACCCCTCCTCCAACCTCCCCTTCTCCAGCCTCCACCCCTCAAATTTCCAGGAATTTTCCACCTGGAGTTGGCAACCCTATCTCCTTCCCAGCCAATCATCGACTTCACTCTTCAACTTTCCTTCTCCCCTCTGGAGAGCACTTGTAATTCTGAGTGATCTCCAGCCCTTGCCTGGAGATTGGCAACCATAGTTCCCATGGAGAAGTACTCTTTCCCGGCAATGGGGACCAAAGCAGCTGACGTCATTCTCCTCTCCCCCTTTTCACTTGCACAACAACCCTGCAAGCTAGGTTAGGCTTAAAGTCTGTGACTGGCCCCAAATCACCCATTCATCAAGAACCTGGGTCTAGCAGATCCTGCTCTGAAGCGCTGACTGCTACGCCTAGGATAGCCAACCTCCAGGTGGAGCCTGAAGATTGCCAGGGTGGGCACTGGGCAGAAGAACTTAAAGGGACTCTTCCAGTGCCTCTGCTGGGGTGGGGGGGGAATGGGAGGGACACCTCGCATGTGATCGACAAAGCGGCAAAGCCACAAGGGGCGCGGTTTCTCACTGGGAGTTAAAGGGACCCTTCCGGGCCCCAGGAGAGGTGGGGGAACCCCACAGCAGGGCATCTGCAGTTGCCACCTAGAGGTTGGCAACCCTAGGAAGAAGTAGGAACTACTTCATAGGAACATAGGAAATGGTGAGGTAACAGCTAAGGCATCTCCCCAGGAAGGGGACAGGTACTTTATTCTTTGGTTCTAGAGTTAGAGAGTAGACCTGTTCGAGAGTGAGAGTATATCTGTGAATGAACTGCAGGAAGGTCCTCTGTAATTCAGAAAATGATTTATCAGGCATCTTATTTGCTTAATTTCCATAGGTTCTGCATTGTTTTCTGTATTCACATTTACACATACACACACACACCCCTTTATGACACCTGAATGGTGTGAAAATGCTTGCTTAAGAAAGTTTGCCAAGATTTCGCTTCTTCTGATACACCTGGAGGTGGCAGCAGAGCACAATGATTCCAATCTGAAAAAAGGACAGACATTCAGACTCCCCGCAGGCACTTTCTTGCGGGGCAGACAAAATGCAACCTAAGAGGTGCTGGCCTTGCCATCTTCAGCACATCTACTCAGAATCCTCCCTGGGGAAATTCAGTAGGGCTCACTCCCATGAAAACAGGGCTTCTTTCCATGTACTTGCATGTGAGTGAAGTGCCATCAAGTTGCTTCTGTCTTACGGAGACCCTATGAATGAATGTCTTCCGAAATGTCCCATCGTCAACAGCCTTGCTCAGGTGGTCCTTAAAAGAACCAAGGCCCAGTGACATCGCATGCCATTGTCCCTATCTATGGAGGCGGAGACATGTGGGACTTAGGAAGGGGCTCTCCAGAAATGTAGGGGGGCCTGGGAGCTCTTCGGAACCCCCCCCCCCCCAGACATTCCCCTGGGCTGGGCTAAACCCAGGAAGAGGTGGGAATTGGCCAGCGCCTAGGTCAGTGATGGCGAACCTTTTAGAGACCAGGTGCCCAAACTGCAACCCAAAACCCACTTATTTATCGCAAAGTGCCAACATGACAATTTAACCTGAATACTGAGGTTTTCGTTTGAGAAAAAACAACTCATACATTAACATCGTTTGTCTTAAAAGAAAAACACAACAGAGCTTTCAATGGTACAAACAACTTTTCATTGAAAGGTAAAAGTTTGCATTTGGCGTGCTTTTGACCAATTAATGTGATTTTTGCTGTCCAATCTTGCGAACTCTGTGCTGGGGTGATGGCCTGCGTGCCCACAGAGAGGGCTCTGAGTGCCACCTCTGGCACGCGTGCCATATGTTTGCCACCACTGGCCTAGGTTATAGTGGTATCTCAGTGGTCTCCTGTAGTGTCCTTTATTTAAATTCATTTTTAGAACAGTCACTTTAAGATCTGCAAATAGACATACCATGTGCATAAGACAAACAAAAGGCCACAAATTTGAAAGTAAGGAGGGCAACACTAAAAAGCCTGTAGGGGAACATTTAAAAGAAAACTCCTGGACATTCATTTACAGGAGTCTTGCTCAGAAATTGAGTGCACAGCAACTGTTTGGTATTCTGGCTCAGCCACGCATTGGCCAAACAAAGGCATCTGTGATGCCATAGTTTACTAAGATTCAGTACAAAGTCACCCAAGACCTTAAATCCTCTGGGGCGATAATAGGTAGTGGGCTGCTTGCAAACTAAGTTGGTCATTTCCACTGATTCCTCCTTCCTATTGCAGACCTCCCCGTTCACTTCACTCCTCATGATCCCCTTCCCCCCAGAAGCAACATTTCAGGGAGCTAAGTGGGAGGAGGGTGGCAGGAGAGTTTCATTCTGACACAGGATCCAGCACATTGTTTCCCCTGGCTGAGTCCATACGTCGTTGGATACTGCACTTTAGCAGTCATTGGCAATTGGGGCTTATCCATACAAGAAGATCCAGGTGCAAATCACTGCTGTGGCAAAACAACAGGGCCATAACAACAGGGCCATAGCCACCACTGTGTGGATACAGCCCACATTCTACTGTATGCATGCAAGCGCTGTCAAGTGGCAACCCCAACAAGCGGCATTCAAAGCAAGTGAGAAGCAGAGGCAGTTTGCCCTTGCCTTCCTCTTTAGCATCCTCCTCAGTGGTCTCCCCTCCAAGTCCAGACCCGGCTTAGCTTCTAAGACCGAACGAGACTGGGCTACATCTTGCCACCTTCTCTCCCCTCCATATTTTAAAGGTCCCCCCCCCCCTCCCCCAGGCCCGGGAAGGCGCCCTTTAACCGTGAACGGCGAGATGCGCCCCTCGCCGGGGCTGGGCAAAAAGGTGCAAAACCTTTCCCGGCCTCCCGCTCCCCCAGGCCCGGAAAGGCGCCCGTTCACCGGGAACCGCGAAATGCGCCCCTGGCGGCCGCTCGGAGCTCAGGCCCGAAAGGTTGCCTGCCCTCCCCCAGCCCCGGGACGGCGCCCTTGAACTCCCCGTCGCCGTCGGTGCTGCGAGAGGGGGAAGAGGCGCCCCTTAGGAGGCCGGCGGCGGCGGGAGGTGCAGCCCCACCATGCCTTTGGCGCCTTCCTGCCGTCTTCCGCTCCGGCTCCGTTTCCGCGCTGCCTCTCCGGCCGCTCCCCCGGTCTGCTGCAGGGACTCCCGACGGGGAGCGAGGCAGGCCGGAAGCGAAGCCAGCGAGGGACGGAGGGGACTGCCCGTCGCTCACGCAGCCCGGCTGGAGTACCCCGGAGCCCAGCGGGGCGCATGGAGACCTCACCGAGCTCCCTGCTGGGGGAGCCGGACACCAAAGGCCCGCCCCTCTGATCTGCCGGGGGGTGGGGGGGTGGGGGCGGCGGAGGGGGTTCGGTTGGACTGTTTTCAGCTGGCGACTCGCCTGAAGCCCGTTTGAGAGCCGGGCTGCCAAGGGGGGGTGTTGTGTGCCAGCTCGGGGGTGCTGTTGGAGCTCTGTCTACAAAGATGGATGTTCAGATCTCAGCTGTAGCACCTTTAACCAGCTCTGGCTGGTGTGCCAGCTGTGGACCTTTCTAAAAAAATCAGAGTTGGCTGCAGTTATATTTGCTCTCTAGTTATATCAGGATTGGATTTCTCCATTATGTTCCATGGCGGCCTGGTTTTAAAAGTCGTTCAGAAACGTCAGTTGGTTCAAAATGAAGCAGCAACTCTATTGGGCGGGTGGGGGGATCGAGTATATGGTTCATATTTTGAAATAGCTTCAGTGATTACCAGTTTGTTTCCGGGTTCCGTGAATTTATAAGACCCTAAATGCTCTGGAGTCAGGAAATTTAAAGGGTTCCCGTATTAACCTGTCCAACAATTAAAAGTTTCACCAGATCACTTCTTGTGACCTAGGATGTATGACGTCACTCGTATTATCCTTTACTCCAAAGACTCTATTGCTGGGAATTATAGGTGACTAGGAATAAGGCCCTAGATAAATACAAGGGGCTCTAGAAAGAGGCTCTGGGAGAGTGCCAAGGCCTTGGGCACTCAGCGTCAACTTGCTGTGGCGACCTCAGCAGGGTATAATGACACAGAGCCCACCAGTTTCTCCAGGGGAAGATCTCTGCCATCGGAAGAGCACTTGTAGTTCAGTGTGATCTCCATCCCACCCCTGGAGATGGGCAACAATGGTTTCCCATGAGGGAACAGGTGGTTTGGAGGGTGGAGTCTATGGCAATGAACCTGTCTGAGGTCCCACCCCTCCTCCAACCTCACCCTCTCCAGGGTCCACCCCTCGAATCTCCAGGAATTTCCCAACCTGGAGTTGGCAACCCTATCTCCCTCCCAGCCAACCGTCAATGTATCATCATCTGCCCGCTGGCTTCAGCTTTTCATCTCCTCCCTCCTCGAGAGCACTTGTAATTCTGAGTGATCTCCAGCCCCCACCTGGAGATTAGCAACAATGGTTCCCCATGAGGGACTGATTCGCTTGGAGGGTGGAGTCTATGGCAATGAACCTGTCTGAGGTCCCACCCCTCCTCCAACCTCCCCTTCTCCAGCCTCCACCCCTCAAATTTCCAGGAATTTTCCACCTGGAGTTGGCAACCCTATCTCCTTCCCAGCCAATCATCGACTTCACTCTTCAACTTTCCTTCTCCCCTCTGGAGAGCACTTGTAATTCTGAGTGATCTCCAGCCCTTGCCTGGAGATTGGCAACCATAGTTCCCATGGAGAAGTACTCTTTCCCGGCAATGGGGACCAAAGCAGCTGACGTCATTCTCCTCTCCCCCTTTTCACTTGCACAACAACCCTGCAAGCTAGGTTAGGCTTAAAGTCTGTGACTGGCCCCAAATCACCCATTCATCAAGAACCTGGGTCTAGCAGATCCTGCTCTGAAGCGCTGACTGCTACGCCTAGGATAGCCAACCTCCAGGTGGAGCCTGAAGATTGCCAGGGTGGGCACTGGGCAGAAGAACTTAAAGGGACTCTTCCAGTGCCTCTGCTGGGGTGGGGGGGGAATGGGAGGGACACCTCGCATGTGATCGACAAAGCGGCAAAGCCACAAGGGGCGCGGTTTCTCACTGGGAGTTAAAGGGACCCTTCCGGGCCCCAGGAGAGGTGGGGGAACCCCACAGCAGGGCATCTGCAGTTGCCACCTAGAGGTTGGCAACCCTAGGAAGAAGTAGGAACTTCTTCATAGGAACATAGGAAATGGTGAGGTAACAGCTAAGGCACCTCCCCAGGAAGGGGACAGGTACTTTATTCTTTGGTTCTAGAGTTAGAGAGTAGACCTGTTCGAGAGTGAGAGTATATCTGTGAATGAACTGCAGGAAGGTCCTCTGTAATTCAGAAAATGATTTATCAGGCATCTTATTTGCTTAATTTCCATAGGTTCTGCATTGTTTTCTGTATTCACATTTACACATACACACACACACCCCTTTATGACACCTGAATGGTGTGAAAATGCTTGCTTAAGAAAGTTTGCCAAGATTTCGCTTCTTCTGATACACCTGGAGGTGGCAGCAGAGCACAATGATTCCAATCTGAAAAAAGGACAGACATTCAGACTCCCCGTAGGCACTTTCTTGCGGGGCAGACAAAATGCAACCTAAGAGGTGCTGGCCTTGCCATCTTCAGCACATCTACTCAGAATCCTCCCTGGGGAAATTCAGTAGGGCTCACTCCCATGAAAACAGGGCTTCTTTCCATGTACTTGCATGTGAGTGAAGTGCCATCAAGTTGCTTCTGTCTTACGGAGACCCTATGAATGAATGTCTTCCGAAATGTCCCATCGTCAACAGCCTTGCTCAGGTGGTCCTTAAAAGAACCAAGGCCCAGTGACATCGCATGCCATTGTCCCTATCTATGGAGGCGGAGACATGTGGGACTTAGGAAGGGGCTCTCCAGAAATGTAGCGGGGCCTGGGAGCTCTTCGGAAACCCCCCCCCCCAGACATTCCCCTGGGCTGGGCTAAACCCAGGAAGAGGTGGGAATTGGCCAGCGCCTAGGTCAGTGATGGCGAACCTTTTAGAGACCAGGTGCCCAAACTGCAACCCAAAACCCACTTATTTATCGCAAAGTGCCAACATGACAATTTAACCTGAATACTGAGGTTTTCGTTTGAGAAAAAACAACTCATACATTAACATCGTTTGTCTTAAAAGAAAAACACAACAGAGCTTTCAATGGTACAAACAACTTTTCATTGAAAGGTAAAAGTTTGCATTTGGCGTGCTTTTGACCAATTAATGTGATTTTTGCTGTCCAATCTTGCGAACTCTGTGCTGGGGTGATGGCCTGCGTGCCCACAGAGAGGGCTCTGAGTGCCACCTCTGGCACGCGTGCCATATGTTTGCCACCACTGGCCTAGGTTATAGTGGTATCTCAGTGGTCTCCTGTAGTGTCCTTTATTTAAATTCATTTTTAGAACAGTCACTTTAAGATCTGCAAATAGACATACCATGTGCATAAGACAAACAAAAGGCCACAAATTTGAAAGTAAGGAGGGCAACACTAAAAAGCCTGTAGGGGAACATTTAAAAGAAAACTCCTGGACATTCATTTACAGGAGTCTTGCTCAGAAATTGAGTGCACAGCAACTGTTTGGTATTCTGGCTCAGCCACGCATTGGCCAAACAAAGGCATCTGTGATGCCATAGTTTACTAAGATTCAGTACAAAGTCACCCAAGACCTTAAATCCTCTGGGGCGATAATAGGTAGTGGGCTGCTTGCAAACTAAGTTGGTCATTTCCACTGATTCCTCCTTCCTATTGCAGACCTCCCCGTTCACTTCACTCCTCATGATCCCCTTCCCCCCAGAAGCAACATTTCAGGGAGCTAAGTGGGAGGAGGGTGGCAGGAGAGTTTCATTCTGACACAGGATCCAGCACATTGTTTCCCCTGGCTGAGTCCATACGTCGTTGGATACTGCACTTTAGCAGTCATTGGCAATTGGGGCTTATCCATACAAGAAGATCCAGGTGCAAATCACTGCTGTGGCAAAACAACAGGGCCATAACAACAGGGCCATAGCCACCACTGTGTGGATACAGCCCACATTCTACTGTATGCATGCAAGCGCTGTCAAGTGGCAACCCCAACAAGCGGCATTCAAAGCAAGTGAGAAGCAGAGGCAGTTTGCCCTTGCCTTCCTCTTTAGCATCCTCCTCAGTGGTCTCCCCTCCAAGTCCAGACCCGGCTTAGCTTCTAAGACCGAACGAGACTGGGCTACATCTTGCCACCTTCTCTCCCCTCCATATTTTAAAGGTCCCCCCCCCCTCCCCCAGGCCCGGGAAGGCGCCCTTTAACCGTGAACGGCGAGATGCGCCCCTCGCCGGGGCTGGGCAAAAAGGTGCAAAACCTTTCCCGGCCTCCCCCAGCCCCGGGACGGCGCCCCTGAACCCCTAAAGGTAAAATGCGCCCCTCGCGTCTGCTCTCCGTTCGGAGAGCAGACGCGAGGGGTTCCTCCCGCTCCCCCAGGCCCGGAAAGGCGCCCGTTCACCGGGAACCGCGAAATGCGCCCCTGGCGGCCGCTCGGAGCTCAGGCCCGAAAGGTTGCCTGCCCTCCCCCAGCCCCGGGACGGCGCCCTTGAACTCCCCGTCGCCGTCGGTGCTGCGAGAGGGGGAAGAGGCGCCCCTTAGGAGGCCGGCGGCGGCGGGAGGTGCAGCCCCACCATGCCTTTGGCGCCTTCCTGCCGCCTTCCCCTCCGCTCCGGCTCCGTTTCCGCGCTGCCTCTCCGGCCGCTCCCCCGGTCTGCTGCAGGGACTCCCGACGGGGAGCGAGGCAGGCCGGAAGCGAAGCCAGCGAGGGACGGAGGGGACTGCCCGTCGCTCACGCAGCCCGGCTGGAGTACCCCGGAGCCCAGCGGGGCGCATGGAGACCTCACCGAGCTCCCTGCTGGGGGAGCCGGACACCAAAGGCCCGCCCCTCTAATCTGCCGGGGGGTGGGGGGGTGGGGGCGGCGGAGGGGGTTCGGTTGGACTGTTTTCAGCTGGCGACTCGCCTGAAGCCCGTTTGAGAGCCGGGCTGCCAAGGGGGGTGTTGTGTGCCAGCTCGGGGGTGCTGTTGGAGCTCTGTCTACAAAGATGGATGTTCAGATCTCAGATGTAGCACCTTTAACCAGCTCTGGCTGGTGTGCCAGCTGTGGACCTTTCTAAAAAAATCACAGTTGGCTGCAGTTATATTTGCTCTCTAGTTATATCAGGATTGGATTTCTCCATTATGTTCCATGGCGGCCTGGTTTTAAAAGTCGTTCAGAAACGTCAGTTGGTTCAAAATGAAGCAGCAACTCTATTGGGCGGGTGGGGGGATCGAGTATATGGTTCATATTTTGAAATAGCTTCAGTGATTACCAGTTTGTTTCCGGGTTCCGTGAATTTATAAGACCCTAAATGCTCTGGAGTCAGGAAATTTAAAGGGTTCCCGTATTAACCTGTCCAACAATTAAAAGTTTCACCAGATCACTTCTTGTGACCTAGGATGTATGACGTCACTCGTATTATCCTTTACTCCAAAGACTCTATTGCTGGGAATTATAGGTGACTAGGAATAAGGCCCTAGATAAATACAAGGGGCTCTAGAAAGAGGCTCTGGGAGAGTGCCAAGGCCTTGGGCACTCAGCGTCAACTTGCTGTGGCGACCTCAGCAGGGTATAATGACACAGAGCCCACCAGTTTCTCCAGGGGAAGATCTCTGCCATCGGAAGAGCACTTGTAGTTCAGTGTGATCTCCATCCCACCCCTGGAGATGGGCAACAATGGTTTCCCATGAGGGAACAGGTGGTTTGGAGGGTGGAGTCTATGGCAATGAACCTGTCTGAGGTCCCACCCCTCCTCCAACCTCACCCTCTCCAGGGTCCACCCCTCGAATCTCCAGGAATTTCCCAACCTGGAGTTGGCAACCCTATCTCCCTCCCAGCCAACCGTCAATGTATCATCATCTGCCCGCTGGCTTCAGCTTTTCATCTCCTCCCTCCTCGAGAGCACTTGTAATTCTGAGTGATCTCCAGCCCCCACCTGGAGATTAGCAACAATGGTTCCCCATG
Organism: Lepidodactylus listeri; assembly: GCA_029233225.1. Lineage (NCBI taxonomy): Eukaryota > Metazoa > Chordata > Lepidosauria > Squamata > Gekkonidae > Lepidodactylus > Lepidodactylus listeri. Next base: position 49,874,442 of record JARCFY010000001.1, on the reverse strand, counting down.
AGGGACTGATTCGCTTGGAGGGTGGAGTCTATGGCAATGAACCTGTCTGAGGTCCCACCCCTCCTCCAACCTCCCCTTCTCCAGCCTCCACCCCTCAAATTTCCAGGAATTTTCCACCTGGAGTTGGCAACCCTATCTCCTTCCCAGCCAATCATCGACTTCACTCTTCAACTTTCCTTCTCCCCTCTGGAGAGCACTTGTAATTCTGAGTGATCTCCAGCCCTTGCCTGGAGATTGGCAACCATAGTTCCCATGGAGAAGTACTCTTTCCCGGCAATGGGGACCAAACCAGCTGACGTCATTCTCCTCTCCCCCTTTTCACTTGCACAACAACCCTGCAAGCTAGGTTAGGCTTAAAGTCTGTGACTGGCCCCAAATCACCCATTCATCAAGAACCTGGGTCTAGCAGATCCTGCTCTGAAGCGCTGACTGCTACGCCTAGGATAGCCAACCTCCAGGTGGAGCCTGAAGATTGCCAGGGTGGGCACTGGGCAGAAGAACTTAAAGGGACTCTTCCAGTGCCTCTGCTGGGGTGGGGGGGGGGGGGGAATGGGAGGGACACCTCGCATGTGATCGACAAAGCGGCAAAGCCACAAGGGGCGCGGTTTCTCACTGGGAGTTAAAGGGACCCTTCCGGGCCCCAGGAGAGGTGGGGGAACCCCACAGCAGGGCATCTGCAGTTGCCACCTAGAGGTTGGCAACCCTAGGAAGAAGTAGGAACTACTTCATAGGAACATAGGAAATGGTGAGGTAACAGCTAAGGCATCTCCCCAGGAAGGGGACAGGTACTTTATTCTTTGGTTCTAGAGTTAGAGAGTAGACCTGTTCGAGAGTGAGAGTATATCTGTGAATGAACTGCAGGAAGGTCCTCTGTAATTCAGAAAATGATTTATCAGGCATCTTATTTGCTTAATTTCCATAGGTTCTGCATTGTTTTCTGTATTCACATTTACACATACACACACACACCCCTTTATGACACCTGAATGGTGTGAAAATGCTTGCTTAAGAAAGTTTGCCAAGATTTCGCTTCTTCTGATACACCTGGAGGTGGCAGCAGAGCACAATGATTCCAATCTGAAAAAAGGACAGACATTCAGACTCCCCGCAGGCACTTTCTTGCGGGGCAGACAAAATGCAACCTAAGAGGTGCTGGCCTTGCCATCTTCAGCACATCTACTCAGAATCCTCCCTGGGGAAATTCAGTAGGGCTCACTCCCATGAAAACAGGGCTTCTTTCCATGTACTTGCATGTGAGTGAAGTGCCATCAAGTTGCTTCTGTCTTACGGAGACCCTATGAATGAATGTCTTCCGAAATGTCCCATCGTCAACAGCCTTGCTCAGGTGGTCCTTAAAAGAACCAAGGCCCAGTGACATCGCATGCCATTGTCCCTATCTATGGAGGCGGAGACATGTGGGACTTAGGAAGGGGCTCTCCAGAAATGTAGGGGGGCCTGGGAGCTCTTCGGAACCCCCCCCCCCCCCCCCAGACATTCCCCTGGTCTGGGCTAAACCCAGGAAGAGGTGGGAATTGGCCAGCGCCTAGGTCAGTGATGGCGAACCTTTTAGAGACCAGGTGCCCAAACTGCAACCCAAAACCCACTTATTTATCGCAAAGTGCCAACATGACAATTTAACCTGAATACTGAGGTTTTCGTTTGAGAAAAAACAACTCATACATTAACATCGTTTGTCTTAAAAGAAAAACACAACAGAGCTTTCAATGGTACAAACAACTTTTCATTGAAAGGTAAAAGTTTGCATTTGGCGTGCTTTTGACCAATTAATGTGATTTTTGCTGTCCAATCTTGCGAACTCTGTGCTGGGGTGATGGCCTGCGTGCCCACAGAGAGGGCTCTGAGTGCCACCTCTGGCACGCGTGCCATATGTTTGCCACCACTGGCCTAGGTTATAGTGGTATCTCAGTGGTCTCCTGTAGTGTCCTTTATTTAAATTCATTTTTAGAACAGTCACTTTAAGATCTGCAAATAGACATACCATGTGCATAAGACAAACAAAAGGCCACAAATTTGAAAGTAAGGAGGGCAACACTAAAAAGCCTGTAGGGGAACATTTAAAAGAAAACTCCTGGACATTCATTTACAGGAGTCTTGCTCAGAAATTGAGTGCACAGCAACTGTTTGGTATTCTGGCTCAGCCACGCATTGGCCAAACAAAGGCATCTGTGATGCCATAGTTTACTAAGATTCAGTACAAAGTCACCCAAGACCTTAAATCCTCTGGGGCGATAATAGGTAGTGGGCTGCTTGCAAACTAAGTTGGTCATTTCCACTGATTCCTCCTTCCTATTGCAGACCTCCCCGTTCACTTCACTCCTCATGATCCCCTTCCCCCCAGAAGCAACATTTCAGGGAGCTAAGTGGGAGGAGGGTGGCAGGAGAGTTTCATTCTGACACAGGATCCAGCACATTGTTTCCCCTGGCTGAGTCCATACGTCGTTGGATACTGCACTTTAGCAGTCATTGGCAATTGGGGCTTATCCATACAAGAAGATCCAGGTGCAAATCACTGCTGTGGCAAAACAACAGGGCCATAGCCACCACTGTGTGGATACAGCCCACATTCTACTGTATGCATGCAAGCGCTGTCAAGTGGCAACCCCAACAAGCGGCATTCAAAGCAAGTGAGAAGCAGAGGCAGTTTGCCCTTGCCTTCCTCTTTAGCATCCTCCTCAGTGGTCTCCCCTCCAAGTCCAGACCCGGCTTAGCTTCTAAGACCGAACGAGACTGGGCTACATCTTGCCACCTTCTCTCCCCTCCATATTTTAAAGGTCCCCCCCCCTCCCCCAGGCCCGGGAAGGCGCCCTTTAACCGTGAACGGCGAGATGCGCCCCTCGCCGGGGCTGGGCAAAAAGGTGCAAAACCTTTCCCGGCCTCCCCCAGCCCCGGGACGGCGCCCCTGAACCCCTAAAGGTAAAATGCGCCCCTCGCGTCTGCTCTCCGAACGGCTTTTGCCGTTCGGAGAGCAGACGCGAGGGGTTCCTCCCGCTCCCCCAGGCCCGGAAAGGCGCCCGTTCACCGGGAACCGCGAAATGCGCCCCTGGCGGCCGCTCGGAGCTCAGGCCCGAAAGGTTGCCTGCCCTCCCCCAGCCCCGGGACGGCGCCCTTGAACTCCCCGTCGCCGTCGGTGCTGCGAGAGGGGGAAGAGGCGCCCCTTAGGAGGCCGGCGGCGGCGGGAGGTGCAGCCCCACCATGCCTTTGGCGCCTTCCTGCCGTCTTCCCCTCCGCTCCGGCTCCGTTTCCGCGCTGCCTCTCCGGCCGCTCCCCCGGTCTGCTGCAGGGACTCCCGACGGGGAGCGAGGCAGGCCGGAAGCGAAGCCAGCGAGGGACGGAGGGGACTGCCCGTCGCTCACGCAGCCCGGCTGGAGTACCCCGGAGCCCAGCGGGGCGCATGGAGACCTCACCGAGCTCCCTGCTGGGGGAGCCGGACACCAAAGGCCCGCCCCTCTGATCTGCCGGGGGGTGGGGGGGGTGGGGGCGGCGGAGGGGGTTCGGTTGGACTGTTTTCAGCTGGCGACTCGCCTGAAGCCCGTTTGAGAGCCGGGCTGCCAAGGGGGGGTGTTGTGTGCCAGCTCGGGGGTGCTGTTGGAGCTCTGTCTACAAAGATGGATGTTCAGATCTCAGCTGTAGCACCTTTAACCAGCTCTGGCTGGTGTGCCAGCTGTGGACCTTTCTAAAAAAATCAGAGTTGGCTGCAGTTATATTTGCTCTCTAGTTATATCAGGATTGGATTTCTCCATTATGTTCCATGGCGGCCTGGTTTTAAAAGTCGTTCAGAAACGTCAGTTGGTTCAAAATGAAGCAGCAACTCTATTGGGCGGGTGGGGGGATCGAGTATATGGTTCATATTTTGAAATAGCTTCAGTGATTACCAGTTTGTTTCCGGGTTCCGTGAATTTATAAGACCCTAAATGCTCTGGAGTCAGGAAATTTAAAGGGTTCCCGTATTAACCTGTCCAACAATTAAAAGTTTCACCAGATCACTTCTTGTGACCTAGGATGTATGACGTCACTCGTATTATCCTTTACTCCAAAGACTCTATTGCTGGGAATTATAGGTGACTAGGAATAAGGCCCTAGATAAATACAAGGGGCTCTAGAAAGAGGCTCTGGGAGAGTGCCAAGGCCTTGGGCACTCAGCGTCAACTTGCTGTGGCGACCTCAGCAGGGTATAATGACACAGAGCCCACCAGTTTCTCCAGGGGAAGATCTCTGCCATCGGAAGAGCACTTGTAGTTCAGTGTGATCTCCATCCCACCCCTGGAGATGGGCAACAATGGTTTCCCATGAGGGAACAGGTGGTTTGGAGGGTGGAGTCTATGGCAATGAACCTGTCTGAGGTCCCACCCCTCCTCCAACCTCACCCTCTCCAGGGTCCACCCCTCAAATCTCCAGGAATTTCCCAACCTGGAGTTGGCAACCCTATCTCCCTCCCAGCCAACCGTCAATGTATCATCATCTGCCCGCTGGCTTCAGCTTTTCATCTCCTCCCTCCTCGAGAGCACTTGTAATTCTGAGTGATCTCCAGCCCCCACCTGGAGATTAGCAACAATGGTTCCCCATGAGGGACTGATTCGCTTGGAGGGTGGAGTCTATGGCAATGAACCTGTCTGAGGTCCCACCCCTCCTCCAACCTCCCCTTCTCCAGCCTCCACCCCTCAAATTTCCAGGAATTTTCCACCTGGAGTTGGCAACCCTATCTCCTTCCCAGCCAATCATCGACTTCACTCTTCAACTTTCCTTCTCCCCTCTGGAGAGCACTTGTAATGCTGAGTGATCTCCAGCCCTTGCCTGGAGATTGGCAACCATAGTTCCCATGGAGAAGTACTCTTTCCCGGCAATGGGGACCAAAGCAGCTGACGTCATTCTCCTCTCCCCCTTTTCACTTGCACAACAACCCTGCAAGCTAGGTTAGGCTTAAAGTCTGTGACTGGCCCCAAATCACCCATTCATCAAGAACCTGGGTCTAGCAGATCCTGCTCTGAAGCGCTGACTGCTACGCCTAGGATAGCCAACCTCCAGGTGGAGCCTGAAGATTGCCAGGGTGGGCACTGGGCAGAAGAACTTAAAGGGACTCTTCCAGTGCCTCTGCTGGGGTGGGGGGGGGGGGAATGGGAGGGACACCTCGCATGTGATCGACAAAGCGGCAAAGCCACAAGGGGCGCGGTTTCTCACTGGGAGTTAAAGGGACCCTTCCGGGCCCCAGGAGAGGTGGGGGAACCCCACAGCAGGGCATCTGCAGTTGCCACCTAGAGGTTGGCAACCCTAGGAAGAAGTAGGAACTACTTCATAGGAACATAGGAAATGGTGAGGTAACAGCTAAGGCATCTCCCCAGGAAGGGGACAGGTACTTTATTCTTTGGTTCTAGAGTTAGAGAGTAGACCTGTTCGAGAGTGAGAGTATATCTGTGAATGAACTGCAGGAAGGTCCTCTGTAATTCAGAAAATGATTTATCAGGCATCTTATTTGCTTAATTTCCATAGGTTCTGCATTGTTTTCTGTATTCACATTTACACATACACACACACCCCCCTTTATGACACCTGAATGGTGTGAAAATGCTTGCTTAAGAAAGTTTGCCAAGATTTCGCTTCTTCTGATACACCTGGAGGTGGCAGCAGAGCACAATGATTCCAATCTGAAAAAAGGACAGACATTCAGACTCCCCGCAGGCACTTTCTTGCGGGGCAGACAAAATGCAACCTAAGAGGTGCTGGCCTTGCCATCTTCAGCACATCTACTCAGAATCCTCCCTGGGGAAATTCAGTAGGGCTCACTCCCATGAAAACAGGGCTTCTTTCCATGTACTTGCATGTGAGTGAAGTGCCATCAAGTTGCTTCTGTCTTACGGAGACCCTATGAATGAATGTCTTCCGAAATGTCCCATCGTCAACAGCCTTGCTCAGGTGGTCCTTAAAAGAACCAAGGCCCAGTGACATCGCATGCCATTGTCCCTATCTATGGAGGCGGAGACATGTGGGACTTAGGAAGGGGCTCTCCAGAAATTTAGGGGGGCCTGGGAGCTCTTCGGAACCCCCCCCCCCCCCAGACATTCCCCTGGGCTGGGCTAAACCCAGGAAGAGGTGGGAATTGGCCAGCGCCTAGGTCAGTGATGGCGAACCTTTTAGAGACCAGGTGCCCAAACTGCAACCCAAAACCCACTTATTTATCGCAAAGTGCCAACATGACAATTTAACCTGAATACTGAGGTTTTCGTTTGAGAAAAAACAACTCATACATTAACATCGTTTGTCTTAAAAGAAAAACACAACAGAGCTTTCAATGGTACAAACAACTTTTCATTGAAAGGTAAAAGTTTGCATTTGGCGTGCTTTTGACCAATTAATGTGATTTTTGCTGTCCAATCTTGCGAACTCTGTGCTGGGGTGATGGCCTGCGTGCCCACAGAGAGGGCTCTGAGTGCCACCTCTGGCACGCGTGCCATATGTTTGCCACCACTGGCCTAGGTTATAGTGGTATCTCAGTGGTCTCCTGTAGTGTCCTTTATTTAAATTCATTTTTAGAACAGTCACTTTAAGATCTGCAAATAGACATACCATGTGCATAAGACAAACAAAAGGCCACAAATTTGAAAGTAAGGAGGGCAACACTAAAAAGCCTGTAGGGGAACATTTAAAAGAAAACTCCTGGACATTCATTTACAGGAGTCTTGCTCAGAAATTGAGTGCACAGCAACTGTTTGGTATTCTGGCTCAGCCACGCATTGGCCAAACAAAGGCATCTGTGATGCCATAGTTTACTAAGATTCAGTACAAAGTCACCCAAGACCTTAAATCCTCTGGGGCGATAATAGGTAGTGGGCTGCTTGCAAACTAAGTTGGTCATTTCCACTGATTCCTCCTTCCTATTGCAGACCTCCCCGTTCACTTCACTCCTCATGATCCCCTTCCCCCCAGAAGCAACATTTCAGGGAGCTAAGTGGGAGGAGGGTGGCAGGAGAGTTTCATTCTGACACAGGATCCAGCACATTGTTTCCCCTGGCTGAGTCCATACGTCGTTGGATACTGCACTTTAGCAGTCATTGGCAATTGGGGCTTATCCATACAAGAAGATCCAGGTGCAAATCACTGCTGTGGCAAAACAACAGGGCCATAACAACAGGGCCATAGCCACCACTGTGTGGATACAGCCCACATTCTACTGTATGCATGCAAGCGCTGTCAAGTGGCAACCCCAACAAGCGGCATTCAAAGCAAGTGAGAAGCAGAGGCAGTTTGCCCTTGCCTTCCTCTTTAGCATCCTCCTCAGTGGTCTCCCCTCCAAGTCCAGACCCGGCTTAGCTTCTAAGACCGAACGAGACTGGGCTACATCTTGCCACCTTCTCTCCCCTCCATATTTTAAAGGTCCCCCCCCCCTCCCCCAGGCCCGGGAAGGCGCCCTTTAACCGTGAACGGCGAGATGCGCCCCTCGCCGGGGCTGGGCAAAAAGGTGCAAAACCTTTCCCGGCCTCCCCCAGCCCCGGGACGGCGCCCCTGAACCCCTAAAGGTAAAATGCGCCCCTCTCTCCGAACGGCTTTTGCCGTTCGGAGAGCAGACGCGAGGGGTTCCTCCCGCTCCCCCAGGCCCGGAAAGGCGCCCGTTCACCGGGAACCGCGAAATGCGCCCCTGGCGGCCGCTCGGAGCTCAGGCCCGAAAGGTTGCCTGCCCTCCCCCAGCCCCGGGACGGCGCCCTTGAACTCCCCGTCGCCGTCGGTGCTGCGAGAGGGGGAAGAGGCGCCCCTTAGGAGGCCGGCGGCGGCGGGAGGTGCAGCCCCACCATGCCTTTGGCGCCTTCCTGCCGCCTTCCCCTCCGCTCCGGCTCCGTTTCCGCGCTGCCTCTCCGGCCGCTCCCCCGGTCTGCTGCAGGGACTCCCGACGGGGAGCGAGGCAGGCCGGAAGCGAAGCCAGCGAGGGACGGAGGGGACTGCCCGTCGCTCACGCAGCCCGGCTGGAGTACCCCGGAGCCCAGCGGGGCGCATGGAGACCTCACCGAGCTCCCTGCTGGGGGAGCCGGACACCAAAGGCCCGCCCCTCTGATCTGCCGGGGGGTGGGGGGGTGGGGGCGGCGGAGGGGGTTCGGTTGGACTGTTTTCAGCTGGCGACTCGCCTGAAGCCCGTTTGAGAGCCGGGCTGCCAAGGGGGGGTGTTGTGTGCCAGCTCGGGGGTGCTGTTGGAGCTCTGTCTACAAAGATGGATGTTCAGATCTCAGCTGTAGCACCTTTAACCAGCTCTGGCTGGTGTGCCAGCTGTGGACCTTTCTAAAAAAATCAGAGTTGGCTGCAGTTATATTTGCTCTCTAGTTATATCAGGATTGGATTTCTCCATTATGTTCCATGGCGGCCTGGTTTTAAAAGTCGTTCAGAAACGTCAGTTGGTTCAAAATGAAGCAGCAACTCTATTGGGCGGGTGGGGGGATCGAGTATATGGTTCATATTTTGAAATAGCTTCAGTGATTACCAGTTTGTTTCCGGGTTCCGTGAATTTATAAGACCCTAAATGCTCTGGAGTCAGGAAATTTAAAGGGTTCCCGTATTAACCTGTCCAACAATTAAAAGTTTCACCAGATCACTTCTTGTGACCTAGGATGTATGACGTCACTCGTATTATCCTTTACTCCAAAGACTCTATTGCTGGGAATTATAGGTGACTAGGAATAAGGCCCTAGATAAATACAAGGGGCTCTAGAAAGAGGCTCTGGGAGAGTGCCAAGGCCTTGGGCACTCAGCGTCAACTTGCTGTGGCGACCTCAGCAGGGTATAATGACACAGAGCCCACCAGTTTCTCCAGGGGAAGATCTCTGCCATCGGAAGAGCACTTGTAGTTCAGTGTGATCTCCATCCCACCCCTGGAGATGGGCAACAATGGTTTCCCATGAGGGAACAGGTGGTTTGGAGGGTGGAGTCTATGGCAATGAACCTGTCTGAGGTCCCACCCCTCCTCCAACCTCACCCTCTCCAGGGTCCACCCCTCAAATCTCCAGGAATTTCCCAACCTGGAGTTGGCAACCCTATCTCCCTCCCAGCCAACCGTCAATGTATCATCATCTGCCCGCTGGCTTCAGCTTTTCATCTCCTCCCTCCTCGAGAGCACTTGTAATTCTGAGTGATCTCCAGCCCCCACCTGGAGATTAGCAACAATGGTTCCCCATGAGGGACTGATTCGCTTGGAGGGTGGAGTCTATGGCAATGAACCTGTCTGAGGTCCCACCCCTCCTCCAACCTCCCCTTCTCCAGCCTCCACCCCTCAAATTTCCAGGAATTTTCCACCTGGAGTTGGCAACCCTATCTCCTTCCCAGCCAATCATCGACTTCACTCTTCAACTTTCCTTCTCCCCTCTGGAGAGCACTTGTAATTCTGAGTGATCTCCAGCCCTTGCCTGGAGATTGGCAACCATAGTTCCCATGGAGAAGTACTCTTTCCCGGCAATGGGGACCAAAGCAGCTGACGTCATTCTCCTCTCCCCCTTTTCACTTGCACAACAACCCTGCAAGCTAGGTTAGGCTTAAAGTCTGTGACTGGCCCCAAATCACCCATTCATCAAGAACCTGGGTCTAGCAGATCCTGCTCTGAAGCGCTGACTGCTACGCCTAGGATAGCCAACCTCCAGGTGGAGCCTGAAGATCGCCAGGGTGGGCACTGGGCAGAAGAACTTAAAGGGACTCTTCCAGTGCCTCTGCTGGGGTGGGGGGGGAATGGGAGGGACACCTCGCATGTGATCGACAAAGCGGCAAAGCCACAAGGGGCGCGGTTTCTCACTGGGAGTTAAAGGGACCCTTCCGGGCCCCAGGAGAGGTGGGGGAACCCCACAGCAGGGCATCTGCAGTTGCCACCTAGAGGTTGGCAACCCTAGGAAGAAGTAGGAACTACTTCATAGGAACATAGGAAATGGTGAGGTAACAGCTAAGGCATCTCCCCAGGAAGGGGACAGGTACTTTATTCTTTGGTTCTAGAGTTAGAGAGTAGACCTGTTCGAGAGTGAGAGTATATCTGTGAATGAACTGCAGGAAGGTCCTCTGTAATTCAGAAAATGATTTATCAGGCATCTTATTTGCTTAATTTCCATAGGTTCTGCATTGTTTTCTGTATTCACATTTACACATACACACACACACCCCTTTATGACACCTGAATGGTGTGAAAATGCTTGCTTAAGAAAGTTTGCCAAGATTTCGCTTCTTCTGATACACCTGGAGGTGGCAGCAGAGCACAATGATTCCAATCTGAAAAAAGGACAGACATTCAGACTCCCCGCAGGCACTTTCTTGCGGGGCAGACAAAATGCAACCTAAGAGGTGCTGGCCTTGCCATCTTCAGCACATCTACTCAGAATCCTCCCTGGGGAAATTCAGTAGGGCTCACTCCCATGAAAACAGGGCTTCTTTCCATGTACTTGCATGTGAGTGAAGTGCCATCAAGTTGCTTCTGTCTTACGGAGACCCTATGAATGAATGTCTTCCGAAATGTCCCATCGTCAACAGCCTTGCTCAGGTGGTCCTTAAAAGAACCAAGGCCCAGTGACATCGCATGCCATTGTCCCTATCTATGGAGGCGGAGACATGTGGGACTTAGGAAGGGGCTCTCCAGAAATGTAGGGGGGCCTGGGAGCTCTTCGGAACCCCCCCCCCCCCCAGACATTCCCCTGGGCTGGGCTAAACCCAGGAAGAGGTGGGAATTGGCCAGCGCCTAGGTCAGTGATGGCGAACCTTTTAGAGACCAGGTGCCCAAACTGCAACCCAAAACCCACTTATTTATCGCAAAGTGCCAACATGACAATTTAACCTGAATACTGAGGTTTTCGTTTGAGAAAAAACAACTCATACATTAACATCGTTTGTCTTAAAAGAAAAACACAACAGAGCTTTCAATGGTACAAACAACTTTTCATTGAAAGGTAAAAGTTTGCATTTGGCGTGCTTTTGACCAATTAATGTGATTTTTGCTGTCCAATCTTGCGAACTCTGTGCTGGGGTGATGGCCTGCGTGCCCACAGAGAGGGCTCTGAGTGCCACCTCTGGCACGCGTGCCATATGTTTGCCACCACTGGCCTAGGTTATAGTGGTATCTCAGTGGTCTCCTGTAGTGTCCTTTATTTAAATTCATTTTTAGAACAGTCACTTTAAGATCTGCAAATAGACATACCATGTGCATAAGACAAACAAAAGGCCACAAATTTGAAAGTAAGGAGGGCAACACTAAAAAGCCTGTAGGGGAACATTTAAAAGAAAACTCCTGGACATTCATTTACAGGAGTCTTGCTCAGAAATTGAGTGCACAGCAACTGTTTGGTATTCTGGCTCAGCCACGCATTGGCCAAACAAAGGCATCTGTGATGCCATAGTTTACTAAGATTCAGTACAAAGTCACCCAAGACCTTAAATCCTCTGGGGCGATAATAGGTAGTGGGCTGCTTGCAAACTAAGTTGGTCATTTCCACTGATTCCTCCTTCCTATTGCAGACCTCCCCGTTCACTTCACTCCTCATGATCCCCTTCCCCCCAGAAGCAACATTTCAGGGAGCTAAGTGGGAGGAGGGTGGCAGGAGAGTTTCATTCTGACACAGGATCCAGCACATTGTTTCCCCTGGCTGAGTCCATACGTCGTTGGATACTGCACTTTAGCAGTCATTGGCAATTGGGGCTTATCCATACAAGAAGATCCAGGTGCAAATCACTGCTGTGGCAAAACAACAGGGCCATAACAACAGGGCCATAGCCACCACTGTGTGGATACAGCCCACATTCTACTGTATGCATGCAAGCGCTGTCAAGTGGCAACCCCAACAAGCGGCATTCAAAGCAAGTGAGAAGCAGAGGCAGTTTGCCCTTGCCTTCCTCTTTAGCATCCTCCTCAGTGGTCTCCCCTCCAAGTCCAGACCCGGCTTAGCTTCTAAGACCGAACGAGACTGGGCTACATCTTGCCACCTTCTCTCCCCTCCATATTTTAAAGGTCCCCCCCCCCCTCCCCCAGGCCCGGGAAGGCGCCCTTTAACCGTGAACGGCGAGATGCGCCCCTCGCCGGGGCTGGGCAAAAAGGTGCAAAACCTTTCCCGGCCTCCCCCAGCCCCGGGACGGCGCCCCTGAACCCCTAAAGGTAAAATGCGCCCCTCGCGTCTGCTCTCCGAACGGCTTTTGCCGTTCGGAGAGCAGACGCGAGGGGTTCCTCCCGCTCCCCCAGGCCCGGAAAGGCGCCCGTTCACCGGGAACCGCGAAATGCGCCCCTGGCGGCCGCTCGGAGCTCAGGCCCGAAAGGTTGCCTGCCCTCCCCCAGCCCCGGGACGGCGCCCTTGAACTCCCCGTCGCCGTCGGTGCTGCGAGAGGGGGAAGAGGCGCCCCTTAGGAGGCCGGCGGCGGCGGGAGGTGCAGCCCCACCATGCCTTTGGCGCCTTCCTGCCGTCTTCCCCTCCGCTCCGGCTCCGTTTCCGCGCTGCCTCTCCGGCCGCTCCCCCGGTCTGCTGCAGGGACTCCCGACGGGGAGCGAGGCAGGCCGGAAGCGAAGCCAGCGAGGGACGGAGGGGACTGCCCGTCGCTCACGCAGCCCGGCTGGAGTACCCCGGAGCCCAGCGGGGCGCATGGAGACCTCACCGAGCTCCCTGCTGGGGGAGCCGGACACCAAAGGCCCGCCCCTCTGATCTGCCGGGGGGTGGGGGGGGTGGGGGCGGCGGAGGGGGTTCGGTTGGACTGTTTTCAGCTGGCGACTCGCCTGAAGCCCGTTTGAGAGCCGGGCTGCCAAGGGGGGGTGTTGTGTGCCAGCTCGGGGGTGCTGTTGGAGCTCTGTCTACAAAGATGGATGTTCAGATCTCAGCTGTAGCACCTTTAACCAGCTCTGGCTGGTGTGCCAGCTGTGGACCTTTCTAAAAAAATCAGAGTTGGCTGCAGTTATATTTGCTCTCTAGTTATATCAGGATTGGATTTCTCCATTATGTTCCATGGCGGCCTGGTTTTAAAAGTCGTTCAGAAACGTCAGTTGGTTCAAAATGAAGCAGCAACTCTATTGGGCGGGTGGGGGGATCGAGTATATGGTTCATATTTTGAAATAGCTTCAGTGATTACCAGTTTGTTTCCGGGTTCCGTGAATTTATAAGACCCTAAATGCTCTGGAGTCAGGAAATTTAAAGGGTTCCCGTATTAACCTGTCCAACAATTAAAAGTTTCACCAGATCACTTCTTGTGACCTAGGATGTATGACGTCACTCGTATTATCCTTTACTCCAAAGACTCTATTGCTGGGAATTATAGGTGACTAGGAATAAGGCCCTAGATAAATACAAGGGGCTCTAGAAAGAGGCTCTGGGAGAGTGCCAAGGCCTTGGGCACTCAGCGTCAACTTGCTGTGGCGACCTCAGCAGGGTATAATGACACAGAGCCCACCAGTTTCTCCAGGGGAAGATCTCTGCCATCGGAAGAGCACTTGTAGTTCAGTGTGATCTCCATCCCACCCCTGGAGATGGGCAACAATGGTTTCCCATGAGGGAACAGGTGGTTTGGAGGGTGGAGTCTATGGCAATGAACCTGTCTGAGGTCCCACCCCTCCTCCAACCTCACCCTCTCCAGGGTCCACCCCTCAAATCTCCAGGAATTTCCCAACCTGGAGTTGGCAACCCTATCTCCCTCCCAGCCAACCGTCAATGTATCATCATCTGCCCGCTGGCTTCAGCTTTTCATCTCCTCCCTCCTCGAGAGCACTTGTAATTCTGAGTGATCTCCAGCCCCCACCTGGAGATTAGCAACAATGGTTCCCCATGAGGGACTGATTCGCTTGGAGGGTGGAGTCTATGGCAATGAACCTGTCTGAGGTCCCACCCCTCCTCCAACCTCCCCTTCTCCAGCCTCCACCCCTCAAATTTCCAGGAATTTTCCACCTGGAGTTGGCAACCCTATCTCCTTCCCAGCCAATCATCGACTTCACTCTTCAACTTTCCTTCTCCCCTCTGGAGAGCACTTGTAATTCTGAGTGATCTCCAGCCCTTGCCTGGAGATTGGCAACCATAGTTCCCATGGAGAAGTACTCTTTCCCGGCAATGGGGACCAAAGCAGCTGACGTCATTCTCCTCTCCCCCTTTTCACTTGCACAACAACCCTGCAAGCTAGGTTAGGCTTAAAGTCTGTGACTGGCCCCAAATCACCCATTCATCAAGAACCTGGGTCTAGCAGATCCTGCTCTGAAGCGCTGACTGCTACGCCTAGGATAGCCAACCTCCAGGTGGAGCCTGAAGATCGCCAGGGTGGGCACTGGGCAGAAGAACTTAAAGGGACTCTTCCAGTGCCTCTGCTGGGGTGGGGGGGGAATGGGAGGGACACCTCGCATGTGATCGACAAAGCGGCAAAGCCACAAGGGGCGCGGTTTCTCACTGGGAGTTAAAGGGACCCTTCCGGGCCCCAGGAGAGGTGGGGGAACCCCACAGCAGGGCATCTGCAGTTGCCACCTAGAGGTTGGCAACCCTAGGAAGAAGTAGGAACTACTTCATAGGAACATAGGAAATGGTGAGGTAACAGCTAAGGCATCTCCCCAGGAAGGGGACAGGTACTTTATTCTTTGGTTCTAGAGTTAGAGAGTAGACCTGTTCGAGAGTGAGAGTATATCTGTGAATGAACTGCAGGAAGGTCCTCTGTAATTCAGAAAATGATTTATCAGGCATCTTATTTGCTTAATTTCCATAGGTTCTGCATTGTTTTCTGTATTCACATTTACACATACACACACACCCCCCTTTATGACACCTGAATGGTGTGAAAATGCTTGCTTAAGAAAGTTTGCCAAGATTTCGCTTCTTCTGATACACCTGGAGGTGGCAGCAGAGCACAATGATTCCAATCTGAAAAAAGGACAGACATTCAGACTCCCCGCAGGCACTTTCTTGCGGGGCAGACAAAATGCAACCTAAGAGGTGCTGGCCTTGCCATCTTCAGCACATCTACTCAGAATCCTCCCTGGGGAAATTCAGTAGGGCTCACTCCCATGAAAACAGGGCTTCTTTCCATGTACTTGCATGTGAGTGAAGTGCCATCAAGTTGCTTCTGTCTTACGGAGACCCTATGAATGAATGTCTTCCGAAATGTCCCATCGTCAACAGCCTTGCTCAGGTGGTCCTTAAAAGAACCAAGGCCCAGTGACATCGCATGCCATTGTCCCTATCTATGGAGGCGGAGACATGTGGGACTTAGGAAGGGGCTCTCCAGAAATGTAGGGGGGCCTGGGAGCTCTTCGGAACCCCCCCCCCCCCAGACATTCCCCTGGGCTGGGCTAAACCCAGGAAGAGGTGGGAATTGGCCAGCGCCTAGGTCAGTGATGGCGAACCTTTTAGAGACCAGGTGCCCAAACTGCAACCCAAAACCCACTTATTTATCGCAAAGTGCCAACATGACAATTTAACCTGAATACTGAGGTTTTCGTTTGAGAAAAAACAACTCATACATTAACATCGTTTGTCTTAAAAGAAAAACACAACAGAGCTTTCAATGGTACAAACAACTTTTCATTGAAAGGTAAAAGTTTGCATTTGGCGTGCTTTTGACCAATTAATGTGATTTTTGCTGTCCAATCTTGCGAACTCTGTGCTGGGGTGATGGCCTGCGTGCCCACAGAGAGGGCTCTGAGTGCCACCTCTGGCACGCGTGCCATATGTTTGCCACCACTGGCCTAGGTTATAGTGGTATCTCAGTGGTCTCCTGTAGTGTCCTTTATTTAAATTCATTTTTAGAACAGTCACTTTAAGATCTGCAAATAGACATACCATGTGCATAAGACAAACAAAAGGCCACAAATTTGAAAGTAAGGAGGGCAACACTAAAAAGCCTGTAGGGGAACATTTAAAAGAAAACTCCTGGACATTCATTTACAGGAGTCTTGCTCAGAAATTGAGTGCACAGCAACTGTTTGGTATTCTGGCTCAGCCACGCATTGGCCAAACAAAGGCATCTGTGATGCCATAGTTTACTAAGATTCAGTACAAAGTCACCCAAGACCTTAAATCCTCTGGGGCGATAATAGGTAGTGGGCTGCTTGCAAACTAAGTTGGTCATTTCCACTGATTCCTCCTTCCTATTGCAGACCTCCCCGTTCACTTCACTCCTCATGATCCCCTTCCCCCCAGAAGCAACATTTCAGGGAGCTAAGTGGGAGGAGGGTGGCAGGAGAGTTTCATTCTGACACAGGATCCAGCACATTGTTTCCCCTGGCTGAGTCCATACGTCGTTGGATACTGCACTTTAGCAGTCATTGGCAATTGGGGCTTATCCATACAAGAAGATCCAGGTGCAAATCACTGCTGTGGCAAAACAACAGGGCCATAACAACAGGGCCATAGCCACCACTGTGTGGATACAGCCCACATTCTACTGTATGCATGCAAGCGCTGTCAAGTGGCAACCCCAACAAGCGGCATTCAAAGCAAGTGAGAAGCAGAGGCAGTTTGCCCTTGCCTTCCTCTTTAGCATCCTCCTCAGTGGTCTCCCCTCCAAGTCCAGACCCGGCTTAGCTTCTAAGACCGAACGAGACTGGGCTACATCTTGCCACCTTCTCTCCCCTCCATATTTTAAAGGTCCCCCCCCCCTCCCCCAGGCCCGGGAAGGCGCCCTTTAACCGTGAACGGCGAGATGCGCCCCTCGCCGGGGCTGGGCAAAAAGGTGCAAAACCTTTCCCGGCCTCCCCCAGCCCCGGGACGGCGCCCCTGAACCCCTAAAGGTAAAATGCGCCCCTCGCGTCTGCTCTCCGAACGGCTTTTGCCGTTCGGAGAGCAGACGCGAGGGGTTCCTCCCGCTCCCCCAGGCCCGGAAAGGCGCCCGTTCACCGGGAACCGCGAAATGCGCCCCTGGCGGCCGCTCGGAGCTCAGGCCCGAAAGGTTGCCTGCCCTCCCCCAGCCCCGGGACGGCGCCCTTGAACTCCCCGTCGCCGTCGGTGCTGCGAGAGGGGGAAGAGGCGCCCCTTAGGAGGCCGGCGGCGGCGGGAGGTGCAGCCCCACCATGCCTTTGGCGCCTTCCTGCCGTCTTCCGCTCCGGCTCCGTTTCCGCGCTGCCTCTCCGGCCGCTCCCCCGGTCTGCTGCAGGGACTCCCGACGGGGAGCGAGGCAGGCCGGAAGCGAAGCCAGCGAGGGACGGAGGGGACTGCCCGTCGCTCACGCAGCCCGGCTGGAGTACCCCGGAGCCCAGCGGGGCGCATGGAGACCTCACCGAGCTCCCTGCTGGGGGAGCCGGACACCAAAGGCCCGCCCCTCTGATCTGCCGGGGGGTGGGGGGGTGGGGGCGGCGGAGGGGGTTCGGTTGGACTGTTTTCAGCTGGCGACTCGCCTGAAGCCCGTTTGAGAGCCGGGCTGCCAAGGGGGGGTGTTGTGTGCCAGCTCGGGGGTGCTGTTGGAGCTCTGTCTACAAAGATGGATGTTCAGATCTCAGCTGTAGCACCTTTAACCAGCTCTGGCTGGTGTGCCAGCTGTGGACCTTTCTAAAAAAATCAGAGTTGGCTGCAGTTATATTTGCTCTCTAGTTATATCAGGATTGGATTTCTCCATTATGTTCCATGGCGGCCTGGTTTTAAAAGTCGTTCAGAAACGTCAGTTGGTTCAAAATGAAGCAGCAACTCTATTGGGCGGGTGGGGGGATCGAGTATATGGTTCATATTTTGAAATAGCTTCAGTGATTACCAGTTTGTTTCCGGGTTCCGTGAATTTATAAGACCCTAAATGCTCTGGAGTCAGGAAATTTAAAGGGTTCCCGTATTAACCTGTCCAACAATTAAAAGTTTCACCAGATCACTTCTTGTGACCTAGGATGTATGACGTCACTCGTATTATCCTTTACTCCAAAGACTCTATTGCTGGGAATTATAGGTGACTAGGAATAAGGCCCTAGATAAATACAAGGGGCTCTAGAAAGAGGCTCTGGGAGAGTGCCAAGGCCTTGGGCACTCAGCGTCAACTTGCTGTGGCGACCTCAGCAGGGTATAATGACACAGAGCCCACCAGTTTCTCCAGGGGAAGATCTCTGCCATCGGAAGAGCACTTGTAGTTCAGTGTGATCTCCATCCCACCCCTGGAGATGGGCAACAATGGTTTCCCATGAGGGAACAGGTGGTTTGGAGGGTGGAGTCTATGGCAATGAACCTGTCTGAGGTCCCACCCCTCCTCCAACCTCACCCTCTCCAGGGTCCACCCCTCAAATCTCCAGGAATTTCCCAACCTGGAGTTGGCAACCCTATCTCCCTCCCAGCCAACCGTCAATGTATCATCATCTGCCCGCTGGCTTCAGCTTTTCATCTCCTCCCTCCTCGAGAGCACTTGTAATTCTGAGTGATCTCCAGCCCCCACCTGGAGATTAGCAACAATGGTTCCCCATGAGGGACTGATTCGCTTGGAGGGTGGAGTCTATGGCAATGAACCTGTCTGAGGTCCCACCCCTCCTCCAACCTCCCCTTCTCCAGCCTCCACCCCTCAAATTTCCAGGAATTTTCCACCTGGAGTTGGCAACCCTATCTCCTTCCCAGCCAATCATCGACTTCACTCTTCAACTTTCCTTCTCCCCTCTGGAGAGCACTTGTAATTCTGAGTGATCTCCAGCCCTTGCCTGGAGATTGGCAACCATAGTTCCCATGGAGAAGTACTCTTTCCCGGCAATGGGGACCAAAGCAGCTGACGTCATTCTCCTCTCCCCCTTTTCACTTGCACAACAACCCTGCAAGCTAGGTTAGGCTTAAAGTCTGTGACTGGCCCCAAATCACCCATTCATCAAGAACCTGGGTCTAGCAGATCCTGCTCTGAAGCGCTGACTGCTACGCCTAGGATAGCCAACCTCCAGGTGGAGCCTGAAGATTGCCAGGGTGGGCACTGGGCAGAAGAACTTAAAGGGACTCTTCCAGTGCCTCTGCTGGGGTGGGGGGGGAATGGGAGGGACACCTCGCATGTGATCGACAAAGCGGCAAAGCCACAAGGGGCGCGGTTTCTCACTGGGAGTTAAAGGGACCCTTCCGGGCCCCAGGAGAGGTGGGGGAAGCCCACAGCAGGGCATCTGCAGTTGCCACCTAGAGGTTGGCAACCCTAGGAAGAAGTAGGAACTACTTCATAGGAACATAGGAAATGGTGAGGTAACAGCTAAGGCATCTCCCCAGGAAGGGGACAGGTACTTTATTCTTTGGTTCTAGAGTTAGAGAGTAGACCTGTTCGAGAGTGAGAGTATATCTGTGAATGAACTGCAGGAAGGTCCTCTGTAATTCAGAAAATGATTTATCAGGCATCTTATTTGCTTAATTTCCATAGGTTCTGCATTGTTTTCTGTATTCACATTTACACATACACACACACCCCCCTTTATGACACCTGAATGGTGTGAAAATGCTTGCTTAAGAAAGTTTGCCAAGATTTCGCTTCTTCTGATACACCTGGAGGTGGCAGCAGAGCACAATGATTCCAATCTGAAAAAAGGACAGACATTCAGACTCCCCGCAGGCACTTTCTTGCGGGGCAGACAAAATGCAACCTAAGAGGTGCTGGCCTTGCCATCTTCAGCACATCTACTCAGAATCCTCCCTGGGGAAATTCAGTAGGGCTCACTCCCATGAAAACAGGGCTTCTTTCCATGTACTTGCATGTGAGTGAAGTGCCATCAAGTTGCTTCTGTCTTACGGAGACCCTATGAATGAATGTCTTCCGAAATGTCCCATCGTCAACAGCCTTGCTCAGGTGGTCCTTAAAAGAACCAAGGCCCAGTGACATCGCATGCCATTGTCCCTATCTATGGAGGCGGAGACATGTGGGACTTAGGAAGGGGCTCTCCAGAAATGTAGGGGGGCCTGGGAGCTCTTCGGAACCCCCCCCCCCCAGACATTCCCCTGGGCTGGGCTAAACCCAGGAAGAGGTGGGAATTGGCCAGCGCCTAGGTCAGTGATGGCGAACCTTTTAGAGACCAGGTGCCCAAACTGCAACCCAAAACCCACTTATTTATCGCAAAGTGCCAACATGACAATTTAACCTGAATACTGAGGTTTTCGTTTGAGAAAAAACAACTCATACATTAACATCGTTTGTCTTAAAAGAAAAACACAACAGAGCTTTCAATGGTACAAACAACTTTTCATTGAAAGGTAAAAGTTTGCATTTGGCGTGCTTTTGACCAATTAATGTGATTTTTGCTGTCCAATCTTGCGAACTCTGTGCTGGGGTGATGGCCTGCGTGCCCACAGAGAGGGCTCTGAGTGCCACCTCTGGCACGCGTGCCATATGTTTGCCACCACTGGCCTAGGTTATAGTGGTATCTCAGTGGTCTCCTGTAGTGTCCTTTATTTAAATTCATTTTTAGAACAGTCACTTTAAGATCTGCAAATAGACATACCATGTGCATAAGACAAACAAAAGGCCACAAATTTGAAAGTAAGGAGGGCAACACTAAAAAGCCTGTAGGGGAACATTTAAAAGAAAACTCCTGGACATTCATTTACAGGAGTCTTGCTCAGAAATTGAGTGCACAGCAACTGTTTGGTATTCTGGCTCAGCCACGCATTGGCCAAACAAAGGCATCTGTGATGCCATAGTTTACTAAGATTCAGTACAAAGTCACCCAAGACCTTAAATCCTCTGGGGCGATAATAGGTAGTGGGCTGCTTGCAAACTAAGTTGGTCATTTCCACTGATTCCTCCTTCCTATTGCAGACCTCCCCGTTCACTTCACTCCTCATGATCCCCTTCCCCCCAGAAGCAACATTTCAGGGAGCTAAGTGGGAGGAGGGTGGCAGGAGAGTTTCATTCTGACACAGGATCCAGCACATTGTTTCCCCTGGCTGAGTCCATACGTCGTTGGATACTGCACTTTAGCAGTCATTGGCAATTGGGGCTTATCCATACAAGAAGATCCAGGTGCAAATCACTGCTGTGGCAAAACAACAGGGCCATAACAACAGGGCCATAGCCACCACTGTGTGGATACAGCCCACATTCTACTGTATGCATGCAAGCGCTGTCAAGTGGCAACCCCAACAAGCGGCATTCAAAGCAAGTGAGAAGCAGAGGCAGTTTGCCCTTGCCTTCCTCTTTAGCATCCTCCTCAGTGGTCTCCCCTCCAAGTCCAGACCCGGCTTAGCTTCTAAGACCGAACGAGACTGGGCTACATCTTGCCACCTTCTCTCCCCTCCATATTTTAAAGGTCCCCCCCCCCTCCCCCAGGCCCGGGAAGGCGCCCTTTAACCGTGAACGGCGAGATGCGCCCCTCGCCGGGGCTGGGCAAAAAGGTGCAAAACCTTTCCCGGCCTCCCCCAGCCCCGGGACGGCGCCCCTGAACCCCTAAAGGTAAAATGCGCCCCTCGCGTCTGCTCTCCGAACGGCTTTTGCCGTTCGGAGAGCAGACGCGAGGGGTTCCTCCCGCTCCCCCAGGCCCGGAAAGGCGCCCGTTCACCGGGAACCGCGAAATGCGCCCCTGGCGGCCGCTCGGAGCTCAGGCCCGAAAGGTTGCCTGCCCTCCCCCAGCCCCGGGACGGCGCCCTTGAACTCCCCGTCGCCGTCGGTGCTGCGAGAGGGGGAAGAGGCGCCCCTTAGGAGGCCGGCGGCGGCGGGAGGTGCAGCCCCACCATGCCTTTGGCGCCTTCCTGCCGTCTTCCCCTCCGCTCCGGCTCCGTTTCCGCGCTGCCTCTCCGGCCGCTCCCCCGGTCTGCTGCAGGGACTCCCGACGGGGAGCGAGGCAGGCCGGAAGCGAAGCCAGCGAGGGACGGAGGGGACTGCCCGTCGCTCACGCAGCCCGGCTGGAGTACCCCGGAGCCCAGCGGGGCGCATGGAGACCTCACCGAGCTCCCTGCTGGGGGAGCCGGACACCAAAGGCCCGCCCCTCTGATCTGCCGGGGGGTGGGGGGGTGGGGGCGGCGGAGGGGGTTCGGTTGGACTGTTTTCAGCTGGCGACTCGCCTGAAGCCCGTTTGAGAGCCGGGCTGCCAAGGGGGGGTGTTGTGTGCCAGCTCGGGGGTGCTGTTGGAGCTCTGTCTACAAAGATGGATGTTCAGATCTCAGCTGTAGCACCTTTAACCAGCTCTGGCTGGTGTGCCAGCTGTGGACCTTTCTAAAAAAATCAGAGTTGGCTGCAGTTATATTTGCTCTCTAGTTATATCAGGATTGGATTTCTCCATTATGTTCCATGGCGGCCTGGTTTTAAAAGTCGTTCAGAAACGTCAGTTGGTTCAAAATGAAGCAGCAACTCTATTGGGCGGGTGGGGGGATCGAGTATATGGTTCATATTTTGAAATAGCTTCAGTGATTACCAGTTTGTTTCCGGGTTCCGTGAATTTATAAGACCCTAAATGCTCTGGAGTCAGGAAATTTAAAGGGTTCCCGTATTAACCTGTCCAACAATTAAAAGTTTCACCAGATCACTTCTTGTGACCTAGGATGTATGACGTCACTCGTATTATCCTTTACTCCAAAGACTCTATTGCTGGGAATTATAGGTGACTAGGAATAAGGCCCTAGATAAATACAAGGGGCTCTAGAAAGAGGCTCTGGGAGAGTGCCAAGGCCTTGGGCACTCAGCGTCAACTTGCTGTGGCGACCTCAGCAGGGTATAATGACACAGAGCCCACCAGTTTCTCCAGGGGAAGATCTCTGCCATCGGAAGAGCACTTGTAGTTCAGTGTGATCTCCATCCCACCCCTGGAGATGGGCAACAATGGTTTCCCATGAGGGAACAGGTGGTTTGGAGGGTGGAGTCTATGGCAATGAACCTGTCTGAGGTCCCACCCCTCCTCCAACCTCACCCTCTCCAGGGTCCACCCCTCAAATCTCCAGGAATTTCCCAACCTGGAGTTGGCAACCCTATCTCCCTCCCAGCCAACCGTCAATGTATCATCATCTGCCCGCTGGCTTCAGCTTTTCATCTCCTCCCTCCTCGAGAGCACTTGTAATTCTGAGTGATCTCCAGCCCCCACCTGGAGATTAGCAACAATGGTTCCCCATGAGGGACTGATTCGCTTGGAGGGTGGAGTCTATGGCAATGAACCTGTCTGAGGTCCCACCCCTCCTCCAACCTCCCCTTCTCCAGCCTCCACCCCTCAAATTTCCAGGAATTTTCCACCTGGAGTTGGCAACCCTATCTCCTTCCCAGCCAATCATCGACTTCACTCTTCAACTTTCCTTCTCCCCTCTGGAGAGCACTTGTAATTCTGAGTGATCTCCAGCCCTTGCCTGGAGATTGGCAACCATAGTTCCCATGGAGAAGTACTCTTTCCCGGCAATGGGGACCAAAGCAGCTGACGTCATTCTCCTCTCCCCCTTTTCACTTGCACAACAACCCTGCAAGCTAGGTTAGGCTTAAAGTCTGTGACTGGCCCCA
This sequence comes from Lepidodactylus listeri, assembly GCA_029233225.1. Taxonomy (NCBI): domain Eukaryota; kingdom Metazoa; phylum Chordata; class Lepidosauria; order Squamata; family Gekkonidae; genus Lepidodactylus; species Lepidodactylus listeri. Next base: position 49,851,132 of record JARCFY010000001.1, on the reverse strand, counting down.
AATCACCCATTCATCAAGAACCTGGGTCTAGCAGATCCTGCTCTGAAGCGCTGACTGCTACGCCTAGGATAGCCAACCTCCAGGTGGAGCCTGAAGATTGCCAGGGTGGGCACTGGGCAGAAGAACTTAAAGGGACTCTTCCAGTGCCTCTGCTGGGGTGGGGGGGGAATGGGAGGGACACCTCGCATGTGATCGACAAAGCGGCAAAGCCACAAGGGGCGCGGTTTCTCACTGGGAGTTAAAGGGACCCTTCCGGGCCCCAGGAGAGGTGGGGGAACCCCACAGCAGGGCATCTGCAGTTGCCACCTAGAGGTTGGCAACCCTAGGAAGAAGTAGGAACTACTTCATAGGAACATAGGAAATGGTGAGGTAACAGCTAAGGCATCTCCCCAGGAAGGGGACAGGTACTTTATTCTTTGGTTCTAGAGTTAGAGAGTAGACCTGTTCGAGAGTGAGAGTATATCTGTGAATGAACTGCAGGAAGGTCCTCTGTAATTCAGAAAATGATTTATCAGGCATCTTATTTGCTTAATTTCCATAGGTTCTGCATTGTTTTCTGTATTCACATTTACACATACACACACATACCCCTTTATGACACCTGAATGGTGTGAAAATGCTTGCTTAAGAAAGTTTGCCAAGATTTCGCTTCTTCTGATACACCTGGAGGTGGCAGCAGAGCACAATGATTCCAATCTGAAAAAAGGACAGACATTCAGACTCCCCGCAGGCACTTTCTTGCGGGGCAGACAAAATGCAACCTAAGAGGTGCTGGCCTTGCCATCTTCAGCACATCTACTCAGAATCCTCCCTGGGGAAATTCAGTAGGGCTCACTCCCATGAAAACAGGGCTTCTTTCCATGTACTTGCATGTGAGTGAAGTGCCATCAAGTTGCTTCTGTCTTACGGAGACCCTATGAATGAATGTCTTCCGAAATGTCCCATCGTCAACAGCCTTGCTCAGGTGGTCCTTAAAAGAACCAAGGCCCAGTGACATCGCATGCCATTGTCCCTATCTATGGAGGCGGAGACATGTGGGACTTAGGAAGGGGCTCTCCAGAAATGTAGGGGGGCCTGGGAGCTCTTCGGAACCCCCCCCCCCCAGACATTCCCCTGGGCTGGGCTAAACCCAGGAAGAGGTGGGAATTGGCCAGCGCCTAGGTCAGTGATGGCGAACCTTTTAGAGACCAGGTGCCCAAACTGCAACCCAAAACCCACTTATTTATCGCAAAGTGCCAACATGACAATTTAACCTGAATACTGAGGTTTTCGTTTGAGAAAAAACAACTCATACATTAACATCGTTTGTCTTAAAAGAAAAACACAACAGAGCTTTCAATGGTACAAACAACTTTTCATTGAAAGGTAAAAGTTTGCATTTGGCGTGCTTTTGACCAATTAATGTGATTTTTGCTGTCCAATCTTGCGAACTCTGTGCTGGGGTGATGGCCTGCGTGCCCACAGAGAGGGCTCTGAGTGCCACCTCTGGCACGCGTGCCATATGTTTGCCACCACTGGCCTAGGTTATAGTGGTATCTCAGTGGTCTCCTGTAGTGTCCTTTATTTAAATTCATTTTTAGAACAGTCACTTTAAGATCTGCAAATAGACATACCATGTGCATAAGACAAACAAAAGGCCACAAATTTGAAAGTAAGGAGGGCAACACTAAAAAGCCTGTAGGGGAACATTTAAAAGAAAACTCCTGGACATTCATTTACAGGAGTCTTGCTCAGAAATTGAGTGCACAGCAACTGTTTGGTATTCTGGCTCAGCCACGCATTGGCCAAACAAAGGCATCTGTGATGCCATAGTTTACTAAGATTCAGTACAAAGTCACCCAAGACCTTAAATCCTCTGGGGCGATAATAGGTAGTGGGCTGCTTGCAAACTAAGTTGGTCATTTCCACTGATTCCTCCTTCCTATTGCAGACCTCCCCGTTCACTTCACTCCTCATGATCCCCTTCCCCCCAGAAGCAACATTTCAGGGAGCTAAGTGGGAGGAGGGTGGCAGGAGAGTTTCATTCTGACACAGGATCCAGCACATTGTTTCCCCTGGCTGAGTCCATACGTCGTTGGATACTGCACTTTAGCAGTCATTGGCAATTGGGGCTTATCCATACAAGAAGATCCAGGTGCAAATCACTGCTGTGGCAAAACAACAGGGCCATAACAACAGGGCCATAGCCACCACTGTGTGGATACAGCCCACATTCTACTGTATGCATGCAAGCGCTGTCAAGTGGCAACCCCAACAAGCGGCATTCAAAGCAAGTGAGAAGCAGAGGCAGTTTGCCCTTGCCTTCCTCTTTAGCATCCTCCTCAGTGGTCTCCCCTCCAAGTCCAGACCCGGCTTAGCTTCTAAGACCGAACGAGACTGGGCTACATCTTGCCACCTTCTCTCCCCTCCATATTTTAAAGGTCCCCCCCCCCCTCCCCCAGGCCCGGGAAGGCGCCCTTTAACCGTGAACGGCGAGATGCGCCCCTCGCCGGGGCTGGGCAAAAAGGTGCAAAACCTTTCCCGGCCTCCCCCAGCCCCGGGACGGCGCCCCTGAACCCCTAAAGGTAAAATGCGCCCCTCGCGTCTGCTCTCCGAACGGCTTTTGCCGTTCGGAGAGCAGACGCGAGGGGTTCCTCCCGCTCCCCCAGGCCCGGAAAGGCGCCCGTTCACCGGGAACCGCGAAATGCGCCCCTGGCGGCCGCTCGGAGCTCAGGCCCGAAAGGTTGCCTGCCCTCCCCCAGCCCCGGGACGGCGCCCTTGAACTCCCCGTCGCCGTCGGTGCTGCGAGAGGGGGAAGAGGCGCCCCTTAGGAGGCCGGCGGCGGCGGGAGGTGCAGCCCCACCATGCCTTTGGCGCCTTCCTGCCGTCTTCCCCTCCGCTCCGGCTCCGTTTCCGCGCTGCCTCTCCGGCCGCTCCCCCGGTCTGCTGCAGGGACTCCCGACGGGGAGCGAGGCAGGCCGGAAGCGAAGCCAGCGAGGGACGGAGGGGACTGCCCGTCGCTCACGCAGCCCGGCTGGAGTACCCCGGAGCCCAGCGGGGCGCATGGAGACCTCACCGAGCTCCCTGCTGGGGGAGCCGGACACCAAAGGCCCGCCCCTCTGATCTGCCGGGGGGTGGGGGGGTGGGGGCGGCGGAGGGGGTTCGGTTGGACTGTTTTCAGCTGGCGACTCGCCTGAAGCCCGTTTGAGAGCCGGGCTGCCAAGGGGGGGTGTTGTGTGCCAGCTCGGGGGTGCTGTTGGAGCTCTGTCTACAAAGATGGATGTTCAGATCTCAGCTGTAGCACCTTTAACCAGCTCTGGCTGGTGTGCCAGCTGTGGACCTTTCTAAAAAAATCAGAGTTGGCTGCAGTTATATTTGCTCTCTAGTTATATCAGGATTGGATTTCTCCATTATGTTCCATGGCGGCCTGGTTTTAAAAGTCGTTCAGAAACGTCAGTTGGTTCAAAATGAAGCAGCAACTCTATTGGGCGGGTGGGGGGATCGAGTATATGGTTCATATTTTGAAATAGCTTCAGTGATTACCAGTTTGTTTCCGGGTTCCGTGAATTTATAAGACCCTAAATGCTCTGGAGTCAGGAAATTTAAAGGGTTCCCGTATTAACCTGTCCAACAATTAAAAGTTTCACCAGATCACTTCTTGTGACCTAGGATGTATGACGTCACTCGTATTATCCTTTACTCCAAAGACTCTATTGCTGGGAATTATAGGTGACTAGGAATAAGGCCCTAGATAAATACAAGGGGCTCTAGAAAGAGGCTCTGGGAGAGTGCCAAGGCCTTGGGCACTCAGCGTCAACTTGCTGTGGCGACCTCAGCAGGGTATAATGACACAGAGCCCACCAGTTTCTCCAGGGGAAGATCTCTGCCATCGGAAGAGCACTTGTAGTTCAGTGTGATCTCCATCCCACCCCTGGAGATGGGCAACAATGGTTTCCCATGAGGGAACAGGTGGTTTGGAGGGTGGAGTCTATGGCAATGAACCTGTCTGAGGTCCCACCCCTCCTCCAACCTCACCCTCTCCAGGGTCCACCCCTCAAATCTCCAGGAATTTCCCAACCTGGAGTTGGCAACCCTATCTCCCTCCCAGCCAACCGTCAATGTATCATCATCTGCCCGCTGGCTTCAGCTTTTCATCTCCTCCCTCCTCGAGAGCACTTGTAATTCTGAGTGATCTCCAGCCCCCACCTGGAGATTAGCAACAATGGTTCCCCATGAGGGACTGATTCGCTTGGAGGGTGGAGTCTATGGCAATGAACCTGTCTGAGGTCCCACCCCTCCTCCAACCTCCCCTTCTCCAGCCTCCACCCCTCAAATTTCCAGGAATTTTCCACCTGGAGTTGGCAACCCTATCTCCTTCCCAGCCAATCATCGACTTCACTCTTCAACTTTCCTTCTCCCCTCTGGAGAGCACTTGTAATTCTGAGTGATCTCCAGCCCTTGCCTGGAGATTGGCAACCATAGTTCCCATGGAGAAGTACTCTTTCCCGGCAATGGGGACCAAAGCAGCTGACGTCATTCTCCTCTCCCCCTTTTCACTTGCACAACAACCCTGCAAGCTAGGTTAGGCTTAAAGTCTGTGACTGGCCCCAAATCACCCATTCATCAAGAACCTGGGTCTAGCAGATCCTGCTCTGAAGCGCTGACTGCTACGCCTAGGATAGCCAACCTCCAGGTGGAGCCTGAAGATTGCCAGGGTGGGCACTGGGCAGAAGAACTTAAAGGGACTCTTCCAGTGCCTCTGCTGGGGTGGGGGGGGGGAATGGGAGGGACACCTCGCATGTGATCGACAAAGCGGCAAAGCCACAAGGGGCGCGGTTTCTCACTGGGAGTTAAAGGGACCCTTCCGGGCCCCAGGAGAGGTGGGGGAACCCCACAGCAGGGCATCTGCAGTTGCCACCTAGAGGTTGGCAACCCTAGGAAGAAGTAGGAACTACTTCATAGGAACATAGGAAATGGTGAGGTAACAGCTAAGGCATCTCCCCAGGAAGGGGACAGGTACTTTATTCTTTGGTTCTAGAGTTAGAGAGTAGACCTGTTCGAGAGTGAGAGTATATCTGTGAATGAACTGCAGGAAGGTCCTCTGTAATTCAGAAAATGATTTATCAGGCATCTTATTTGCTTAATTTCCATAGGTTCTGCATTGTTTTCTGTATTCACATTTACACATACACACACACCCCCCTTTATGACACCTGAATGGTGTGAAAATGCTTGCTTAAGAAAGTTTGCCAAGATTTCGCTTCTTCTGATACACCTGGAGGTGGCAGCAGAGCACAATGATTCCAATCTGAAAAAAGGACAGACATTCAGACTCCCCGCAGGCACTTTCTTGCGGGGCAGACAAAATGCAACCTAAGAGGTGCTGGCCTTGCCATCTTCAGCACATCTACTCAGAATCCTCCCTGGGGAAATTCAGTAGGGCTCACTCCCATGAAAACAGGGCTTCTTTCCATGTACTTGCATGTGAGTGAAGTGCCATCAAGTTGCTTCTGTCTTACGGAGACCCTATGAATGAATGTCTTCCGAAATGTCCCATCGTCAACAGCCTTGCTCAGGTGGTCCTTAAAAGAACCAAGGCCCAGTGACATCGCATGCCATTGTCCCTATCTATGGAGGCGGAGACATGTGGGACTTAGGAAGGGGCTCTCCAGAAATGTAGGGGGGCCTGGGAGCTCTTCGGAAACCCCCCCCCCCCAGACATTCCCCTGGGCTGGGCTAAACCCAGGAAGAGGTGGGAATTGGCCAGCGCCTAGGTCAGTGATGGCAAACCTTTTAGAGACCAGGTGCCCAAACTGCAACCCAAAACCCACTTATTTATCGCAAAGTGCCAACATGACAATTTAACCTGAATACTGAGGTTTTCGTTTGAGAAAAAACAACTCATACATTAACATCGTTTGTCTTAAAAGAAAAACACAACAGAGCTTTCAATGGTACAAACAACTTTTCATTGAAAGGTAAAAGTTTGCATTTGGCGTGCTTTTGACCAATTAATGTGATTTTTGCTGTCCAATCTTGCGAACTCTGTGCTGGGGTGATGGCCTGCGTGCCCACAGAGAGGGCTCTGAGTGCCACCTCTGGCACGCGTGCCATATGTTTGCCACCACTGGCCTAGGTTATAGTGGTATCTCAGTGGTCTCCTGTAGTGTCCTTTATTTAAATTCATTTTTAGAACAGTCACTTTAAGATCTGCAAATAGACATACCATGTGCATAAGACAAACAAAAGGCCACAAATTTGAAAGTAAGGAGGGCAACACTAAAAAGCCTGTAGGGGAACATTTAAAAGAAAACTCCTGGACATTCATTTACAGGAGTCTTGCTCAGAAATTGAGTGCACAGCAACTGTTTGGTATTCTGGCTCAGCCACGCATTGGCCAAACAAAGGCATCTGTGATGCCATAGTTTACTAAGATTCAGTACAAAGTCACCCAAGACCTTAAATCCTCTGGGGCGATAATAGGTAGTGGGCTGCTTGCAAACTAAGTTGGTCATTTCCACTGATTCCTCCTTCCTATTGCAGACCTCCCCGTTCACTTCACTCCTCATGATCCCCTTCCCCCCAGAAGCAACATTTCAGGGAGCTAAGTGGGAGGAGGGTGGCAGGAGAGTTTCATTCTGACACAGGATCCAGCACATTGTTTCCCCTGGCTGAGTCCATACGTCGTTGGATACTGCACTTTAGCAGTCATTGGCAATTGGGGCTTATCCATACAAGAAGATCCAGGTGCAAATCACTGCTGTGGCAAAACAACAGGGCCATAACAACAGGGCCATAGCCACCACTGTGTGGATACAGCCCACATTCTACTGTATGCATGCAAGCGCTGTCAAGTGGCAACCCCAACAAGCGGCATTCAAAGCAAGTGAGAAGCAGAGGCAGTTTGCCCTTGCCTTCCTCTTTAGCATCCTCCTCAGTGGTCTCCCCTCCAAGTCCAGACCCGGCTTAGCTTCTAAGACCGAACGAGACTGGGCTACATCTTGCCACCTTCTCTCCCCTCCATATTTTAAAGGTCCCCCCCCCTCCCCCAGGCCCGGGAAGGCGCCCTTTAACCGTGAACAGCGAGATGCGCCCCTCGCCGGGGCTGGGCAAAAAGGTGCAAAACCTTTCCCGGCCTCCCCCAGCCCCGGGACGGCGCCCCTGAACCCCTAAAGGTAAAATGCGCCCCTCGCGTCTGCTCTCCGTTCGGAGAGCAGACGCGAGGGGTTCCTCCCGCTCCCCCAGGCCCGGAAAGGCGCCCGTTCACCGGGAACCGCGAAATGCGCCCCTGGCGGCCGCTCGGAGCTCAGGCCCGAAAGGTTGCCTGCCCTCCCCCAGCCCCGGGACGGCGCCCTTGAACTCCCCGTCGCCGTCGGTGCTGCGAGAGGGGGAAGAGGCGCCCCTTAGGAGGCCGGCGGCGGCGGGAGGTGCAGCCCCACCATGCCTTTGGCGCCTTCCTGCCGTCTTCCGCTCCGGCTCCGTTTCCGCGCTGCCTCTCCGGCCGCTCCCCCGGTCTGCTGCAGGGACTCCCGACGGGGAGCGAGGCAGGCCGGAAGCGAAGCCAGCGAGGGACGGAGGGGACTGCCCGTCGCTCACGCAGCCCGGCTGGAGTACCCCGGAGCCCAGCGGGGCGCATGGAGACCTCACCGAGCTCCCTGCTGGGGGAGCCGGACACCAAAGGCCCGCCCCTCTGATCTGCCGGGGGGTGGGGGGGTGGGGGCGGCGGAGGGGGTTCGGTTGGACTGTTTTCAGCTGGCGACTCGCCTGAAGCCCGTTTGAGAGCCGGGCTGCCAAGGGGGGGTGTTGTGTGCCAGCTCGGGGGTGCTGTTGGAGCTCTGTCTACAAAGATGGATGTTCAGATCTCAGCTGTAGCACCTTTAACCAGCTCTGGCTGGTGTGCCAGCTGTGGACCTTTCTAAAAAAATCAGAGTTGGCTGCAGTTATATTTGCTCTCTAGTTATATCAGGATTGGATTTCTCCATTATGTTCCATGGCGGCCTGGTTTTAAAAGTCGTTCAGAAACGTCAGTTGGTTCAAAATGAAGCAGCAACTCTATTGGGCGGGTGGGGGGATCGAGTATATGGTTCATATTTTGAAATAGCTTCAGTGATTACCAGTTTGTTTCCGGGTTCCGTGAATTTATAAGACCCTAAATGCTCTGGAGTCAGGAAATTTAAAGGGTTCCCGTATTAACCTGTCCAACAATTAAAAGTTTCACCAGATCACTTCTTGTGACCTAGGATGTATGACGTCACTCGTATTATCCTTTACTCCAAAGACTCTATTGCTGGGAATTATAGGTGACTAGGAATAAGGCCCTAGATAAATACAAGGGGCTCTAGAAAGAGGCTCTGGGAGAGTGCCAAGGCCTTGGGCACTCAGCGTCAACTTGCTGTGGCGACCTCAGCAGGGTATAATGACACAGAGCCCACCAGTTTCTCCAGGGGAAGATCTCTGCCATCGGAAGAGCACTTGTAGTTCAGTGTGATCTCCATCCCACCCCTGGAGATGGGCAACAATGGTTTCCCATGAGGGAACAGGTGGTTTGGAGGGTGGAGTCTATGGCAATGAACCTGTCTGAGGTCCCACCCCTCCTCCAACCTCACCCTCTCCAGGGTCCACCCCTCAAATCTCCAGGAATTTCCCAACCTGGAGTTGGCAACCCTATCTCCCTCCCAGCCAACCGTCAATGTATCATCATCTGCCCGCTGGCTTCAGCTTTTCATCTCCTCCCTCCTCGAGAGCACTTGTAATTCTGAGTGATCTCCAGCCCCCACCTGGAGATTAGCAACAATGGTTCCCCATGAGGGACTGATTCGCTTGGAGGGTGGAGTCTATGGCAATGAACCTGTCTGAGGTCCCACCCCTCCTCCAACCTCCCCTTCTCCAGCCTCCACCCCTCAAATTTCCAGGAATTTTCCACCTGGAGTTGGCAACCCTATCTCCTTCCCAGCCAATCATCGACTTCACTCTTCAACTTTCCTTCTCCCCTCTGGAGAGCACTTGTAATTCTGAGTGATCTCCAGCCCTTGCCTGGAGATTGGCAACCATAGTTCCCATGGAGAAGTACTCTTTCCCGGCAATGGGGACCAAAGCAGCTGACGTCATTCTCCTCTCCCCCTTTTCACTTGCACAACAACCCTGCAAGCTAGGTTAGGCTTAAAGTCTGTGACTGGCCCCAAATCACCCATTCATCAAGAACCTGGGTCTAGCAGATCCTGCTCTGAAGCGCTGACTGCTACGCCTAGGATAGCCAACCTCCAGGTGGAGCCTGAAGATTGCCAGGGTGGGCACTGGGCAGAAGAACTTAAAGGGACTCTTCCAGTGCCTCTGCTGGGGTGGGGGGGGAATGGGAGGGACACCTCGCATGTGATCGACAAAGCGGCAAAGCCACAAGGGGCGCGGTTTCTCACTGGGAGTTAAAGGGACCCTTCCGGGCCCCAGGAGAGGTGGGGGAACCCCACAGCAGGGCATCTGCAGTTGCCACCTAGAGGTTGGCAACCCTAGGAAGAAGTAGGAACTACTTCATAGGAACATAGGAAATGGTGAGGTAACAGCTAAGGCACCTCCCCAGGAAGGGGACAGGTACTTTATTCTTTGGTTCTAGAGTTAGAGAGTAGACCTGTTCGAGAGTGAGAGTATATCTGTGAATGAACTGCAGGAAGGTCCTCTGTAATTCAGAAAATGATTTATCAGGCATCTTATTTGCTTAATTTCCATAGGTTCTGCATTGTTTTCTGTATTCACATTTACACATACACACACACACCCCTTTATGACACCTGAATGGTGTGAAAATGCTTGCTTAAGAAAGTTTGCCAAGATTTCGCTTCTTCTGATACACCTGGAGGTGGCAGCAGAGCACAATGATTCCAATCTGAAAAAAGGACAGACATTCAGACTCCCCGCAGGCACTTTCTTGCGGGGCAGACAAAATGCAACCTAAGAGGTGCTGGCCTTGCCATCTTCAGCACATCTACTCAGAATCCTCCCTGGGGAAATTCAGTAGGGCTCACTCCCATGAAAACAGGGCTTCTTTCCATGTACTTGCATGTGAGTGAAGTGCCATCAAGTTGCTTCTGTCTTACGGAGACCCTATGAATGAATGTCTTCCGAAATGTCCCATCGTCAACAGCCTTGCTCAGGTGGTCCTTAAAAGAACCAAGGCCCAGTGACATCGCATGCCATTGTCCCTATCTATGGAGGCGGAGACATGTGGGACTTAGGAAGGGGCTCTCCAGAAATGTAGGGGGGCCTGGGAGCTCTTCGGAAACCCCCCCCCCCCCAGACATTCCCCTGGGCTGGGCTAAACCCAGGAAGAGGTGGGAATTGGCCAGCGCCTAGGTCAGTGATGGCGAACCTTTTAGAGACCAGGTGCCCAAACTGCAACCCAAAACCCACTTATTTATCGCAAAGTGCCAACATGACAATTTAACCTGAATACTGAGGTTTTCGTTTGAGAAAAAACAACTCATACATTAACATCGTTTGTCTTAAAAGAAAAACACAACAGAGCTTTCAATGGTACAAACAACTTTTCATTGAAAGGTAAAAGTTTGCATTTGGCGTGCTTTTGACCAATTAATGTGATTTTTGCTGTCCAATCTTGCGAACTCTGTGCTGGGGTGATGGCCTGCGTGCCCACAGAGAGGGCTCTGAGTGCCACCTCTGGCACGCGTGCCATATGTTTGCCACCACTGGCCTAGGTTATAGTGGTATCTCAGTGGTCTCCTGTAGTGTCCTTTATTTAAATTCATTTTTAGAACAGTCACTTTAAGATCTGCAAATAGACATACCATGTGCATAAGACAAACAAAAGGCCACAAATTTGAAAGTAAGGAGGGCAACACTAAAAAGCCTGTAGGGGAACATTTAAAAGAAAACTCCTGGACATTCATTTACAGGAGTCTTGCTCAGAAATTGAGTGCACAGCAACTGTTTGGTATTCTGGCTCAGCCACGCATTGGCCAAACAAAGGCATCTGTGATGCCATAGTTTACTAAGATTCAGTACAAAGTCACCCAAGACCTTAAATCCTCTGGGGCGATAATAGGTAGTGGGCTGCTTGCAAACTAAGTTGGTCATTTCCACTGATTCCTCCTTCCTATTGCAGACCTCCCCGTTCACTTCACTCCTCATGATCCCCTTCCCCCCAGAAGCAACATTTCAGGGAGCTAAGTGGGAGGAGGGTGGCAGGAGAGTTTCATTCTGACACAGGATCCAGCACATTGTTTCCCCTGGCTGAGTCCATACGTCGTTGGATACTGCACTTTAGCAGTCATTGGCAATTGGGGCTTATCCATACAAGAAGATCCAGGTGCAAATCACTGCTGTGGCAAAACAACAGGGCCATAACAACAGGGCCATAGCCACCACTGTGTGGATACAGCCCACATTCTACTGTATGCATGCAAGCGCTGTCAAGTGGCAACCCCAACAAGCGGCATTCAAAGCAAGTGAGAAGCAGAGGCAGTTTGCCCTTGCCTTCCTCTTTAGCATCCTCCTCAGTGGTCTCCCCTCCAAGTCCAGACCCGGCTTAGCTTCTAAGACCGAACGAGACTGGGCTACATCTTGCCACCTTCTCTCCCCTCCATATTTTAAAGGTCCCCCCCCCCTCCCCCAGGCCCGGGAAGGCGCCCTTTAACCGTGAACGGCGAGATGCGCCCCTCGCCGGGGCTGGGCAAAAAGGTGCAAAACCTTTCCCGGCCTCCCCCAGCCCCGGGACGGCGCCCCTGAACCCCTAAAGGTAAAATGCGCCCCTCGCGTCTGCTCTCCGTTCGGAGAGCAGACGCGAGGGGTTCCTCCCGCTCCCCCAGGCCCGGAAAGGCGCCCGTTCACCGGGAACCGCGAAATGCGCCCCTGGCGGCCGCTCGGAGCTCAGGCCCGAAAGGTTGCCTGCCCTCCCCCAGCCCCGGGACGGCGCCCTTGAACTCCCCGTCGCCGTCGGTGCTGCGAGAGGGGGAAGAGGCGCCCCTTAGGAGGCCGGCGGCGGCGGGAGGTGCAGCCCCACCATGCCTTTGGCGCCTTCCTGCCGCCTTCCCCTCCGCTCCGGCTCCGTTTCCGCGCTGCCTCTCCGGCCGCTCCCCCGGTCTGCTGCAGGGACTCCCGACGGGGAGCGAGGCAGGCCGGAAGCGAAGCCAGCGAGGGACGGAGGGGACTGCCCGTCGCTCACGCAGCCCGGCTGGAGTACCCCGGAGCCCAGCGGGGCGCATGGAGACCTCACCGAGCTCCCTGCTGGGGGAGCCGGACACCAAAGGCCCGCCCCTCTAATCTGCCGGGGGGTGGGGGGGTGGGGGCGGCGGAGGGGGTTCGGTTGGACTGTTTTCAGCTGGCGACTCGCCTGAAGCCCGTTTGAGAGCCGGGCTGCCAAGGGGGGTGTTGTGTGCCAGCTCGGGGGTGCTGTTGGAGCTCTGTCTACAAAGATGGATGTTCAGATCTCAGATGTAGCACCTTTAACCAGCTCTGGCTGGTGTGCCAGCTGTGGACCTTTCTAAAAAAATCACAGTTGGCTGCAGTTATATTTGCTCTCTAGTTATATCAGGATTGGATTTCTCCATTATGTTCCATGGCGGCCTGGTTTTAAAAGTCGTTCAGAAACGTCAGTTGGTTCAAAATGAAGCAGCAACTCTATTGGGCGGGTGGGGGGATCGAGTATATGGTTCATATTTTGAAATAGCTTCAGTGATTACCAGTTTGTTTCCGGGTTCCGTGAATTTATAAGACCCTAAATGCTCTGGAGTCAGGAAATTTAAAGGGTTCCCGTATTAACCTGTCCAACAATTAAAAGTTTCACCAGATCACTTCTTGTGACCTAGGATGTATGACGTCACTCGTATTATCCTTTACTCCAAAGACTCTATTGCTGGGAATTATAGGTGACTAGGAATAAGGCCCTAGATAAATACAAGGGGCTCTAGAAAGAGGCTCTGGGAGAGTGCCAAGGCCTTGGGCACTCAGCGTCAACTTGCTGTGGCGACCTCAGCAGGGTATAATGACACAGAGCCCACCAGTTTCTCCAGGGGAAGATCTCTGCCATCGGAAGAGCACTTGTAGTTCAGTGTGATCTCCATCCCACCCCTGGAGATGGGCAACAATGGTTTCCCATGAGGGAACAGGTGGTTTGGAGGGTGGAGTCTATGGCAATGAACCTGTCTGAGGTCCCACCCCTCCTCCAACCTCACCCTCTCCAGGGTCCACCCCTCGAATCTCCAGGAATTTCCCAACCTGGAGTTGGCAACCCTATCTCCCTCCCAGCCAACCGTCAATGTATCATCATCTGCCCGCTGGCTTCAGCTTTTCATCTCCTCCCTCCTCGAGAGCACTTGTAATTCTGAGTGATCTCCAGCCCCCACCTGGAGATTAGCAACAATGGTTCCCCATGAGGGACTGATTCGCTTGGAGGGTGGAGTCTATGGCAATGAACCTGTCTGAGGTCCCACCCCTCCTCCAACCTCCCCTTCTCCAGCCTCCACCCCTCAAATTTCCAGGAATTTTCCACCTGGAGTTGGCAACCCTATCTCCTTCCCAGCCAATCATCGACTTCACTCTTCAACTTTCCTTCTCCCCTCTGGAGAGCACTTGTAATTCTGAGTGATCTCCAGCCCTTGCCTGGAGATTGGCAACCATAGTTCCCATGGAGAAGTACTCTTTCCCGGCAATGGGGACCAAAGCAGCTGACGTCATTCTCCTCTCCCCCTTTTCACTTGCACAACAACCCTGCAAGCTAGGTTAGGCTTAAAGTCTGTGACTGGCCCCAAATCACCCATTCATCAAGAACCTGGGTCTAGCAGATCCTGCTCTGAAGCGCTGACTGCTACGCCTAGGATAGCCAACCTCCAGGTGGAGCCTGAAGATTGCCAGGGTGGGCACTGGGCAGAAGAACTTAAAGGGACTCTTCCAGTGCCTCTGCTGGGGTGGGGGGGGGGGAATGGGAGGGACACCTCGCATGTGATCGACAAAGCGGCAAAGCCACAAGGGGCGCGGTTTCTCACTGGGAGTTAAAGGGACCCTTCCGGGCCCCAGGAGAGGTGGGGGAACCCCACAGCAGGGCATCTGCAGTTGCCACCTAGAGGTTGGCAACCCTAGGAAGAAGTAGGAACTACTTCATAGGAACATAGGAAATGGTGAGGTAACAGCTAAGGCATCTCCCCAGGAAGGGGACAGGTACTTTATTCTTTGGTTCTAGAGTTAGAGAGTAGACCTGTTCGAGAGTGAGAGTATATCTGTGAATGAACTGCAGGAAGGTCCTCTGTAATTCAGAAAATGATTTATCAGGCATCTTATTTGCTTAATTTCCATAGGTTCTGCATTGTTTTCTGTATTCACATTTACACATACACACACACACCCCTTTATGACACCTGAATGGTGTGAAAATGCTTGCTTAAGAAAGTTTGCCAAGATTTCGCTTCTTCTGATACACCTGGAGGTGGCAGCAGAGCACAATGATTCCAATCTGAAAAAAGGACAGACATTCAGACTCCCCGCAGGCACTTTCTTGCGGGGCAGACAAAATGCAACCTAAGAGGTGCTGGCCTTGCCATCTTCAGCACATCTACTCAGAATCCTCCCTGGGGAAATTCAGTAGGGCTCACTCCCATGAAAACAGGGCTTCTTTCCATGTACTTGCATGTGAGTGAAGTGCCATCAAGTTGCTTCTGTCTTACGGAGACCCTATGAATGAATGTCTTCCGAAATGTCCCATCGTCAACAGCCTTGCTCAGGTGGTCCTTAAAAGAACCAAGGCCCAGTGACATCGCATGCCATTGTCCCTATCTATGGAGGCGGAGACATGTGGGACTTAGGAAGGGGCTCTCCAGAAATGTAGGGGGGCCTGGGAGCTCTTCGGAACCCCCCCCCCCCCAGACATTCCCCTGGGCTGGGCTAAACCCAGGAAGAGGTGGGAATTGGCCAGCGCCTAGGTCAGTGATGGCGAACCTTTTAGAGACCAGGTGCCCAAACTGCAACCCAAAACCCACTTATTTATCGCAAAGTGCCAACATGACAATTTAACCTGAATACTGAGGTTTTCGTTTGAGAAAAAACAACTCATACATTAACATCGTTTGTCTTAAAAGAAAAACACAACAGAGCTTTCAATGGTACAAACAACTTTTCATTGAAAGGTAAAAGTTTGCATTTGGCGTGCTTTTGACCAATGAATGTGATTTTTGCTGTCCAATCTTGCGAACTCTGTGCTGGGGTGATGGCCTGCGTGCCCACAGAGAGGGCTCTGAGTGCCACCTCTGGCACGCGTGCCATATGTTTGCCACCACTGGCCTAGGTTATAGTGGTATCTCAGTGGTCTCCTGTAGTGTCCTTTATTTAAATTCATTTTTAGAACAGTCACTTTAAGATCTGCAAATAGACATACCATGTGCATAAGACAAACAAAAGGCCACAAATTTGAAAGTAAGGAGGGCAACACTAAAAAGCCTGTAGGGGAACATTTAAAAGAAAACTCCTGGACATTCATTTACAGGAGTCTTGCTCAGAAATTGAGTGCACAGCAACTGTTTGGTATTCTGGCTCAGCCACGCATTGGCCAAACAAAGGCATCTGTGATGCCATAGTTTACTAAGATTCAGTACAAAGTCACCCAAGACCTTAAATCCTCTGGGGCGATAATAGGTAGTGGGCTGCTTGCAAACTAAGTTGGTCATTTCCACTGATTCCTCCTTCCTATTGCAGACCTCCCCGTTCACTTCACTCCTCATGATCCCCTTCCCCCCAGAAGCAACATTTCAGGGAGCTAAGTGGGAGGAGGGTGGCAGGAGAGTTTCATTCTGACACAGGATCCAGCACATTGTTTCCCCTGGCTGAGTCCATACGTCGTTGGATACTGCACTTTAGCAGTCATTGGCAATTGGGGCTTATCCATACAAGAAGATCCAGGTGCAAATCACTGCTGTGGCAAAACAACAGGGCCATAGCCACCACTGTGTGGATACAGCCCACATTCTACTGTATGCATGCAAGCGCTGTCAAGTGGCAACCCCAACAAGCGGCATTCAAAGCAAGTGAGAAGCAGAGGCAGTTTGCCCTTGCCTTCCTCTTTAGCATCCTCCTCAGTGGTCTCCCCTCCAAGTCCAGACCCGGCTTAGCTTCTAAGACCGAACGAGACTGGGCTACATCTTGCCACCTTCTCTCCCCTCCATATTTTAAAGGTCCCCCCCCCCTCCCCCAGGCCCGGGAAGGCGCCCTTTAACCGTGAACGGCGAGATGCGCCCCTCGCCGGGGCTGGGCAAAAAGGTGCAAAACCTTTCCCGGCCTCCCCCAGCCCCGGGACGGCGCCCCTGAACCCCTAAAGGTAAAATGCGCCCCTCGCGTCTGCTCTCCGAACGGCTTTTGCCGTTCGGAGAGCAGACGCGAGGGGTTCCTCCCGCTCCCCCAGGCCCGGAAAGGCGCCCGTTCACCGGGAACCGCGAAATGCGCCCCTGGCGGCCGCTCGGAGCTCAGGCCCGAAAGGTTGCCTGCCCTCCCCCAGCCCCGGGACGGCGCCCTTGAACTCCCCGTCGCCGTCGGTGCTGCGAGAGGGGGAAGAGGCGCCCCTTAGGAGGCCGGCGGCGGCGGGAGGTGCAGCCCCACCATGCCTTTGGCGCCTTCCTGCCGTCTTCCCCTCCGCTCCGGCTCCGTTTCCGCGCTGCCTCTCCGGCCGCTCCCCCGGTCTGCTGCAGGGACTCCCGACGGGGAGCGAGGCAGGCCGGAAGCGAAGCCAGCGAGGGACGGAGGGGACTGCCCGTCGCTCACGCAGCCCGGCTGGAGTACCCCGGAGCCCAGCGGGGCGCATGGAGACCTCACCGAGCTCCCTGCTGGGGGAGCCGGACACCAAAGGCCCGCCCCTCTGATCTGCCGGGGGGTGGGGGGGTGGGGGCGGCGGAGGGGGTTCGGTTGGACTGTTTTCAGCTGGCGACTCGCCTGAAGCCCGTTTGAGAGCCGGGCTGCCAAGGGGGGGTGTTGTGTGCCAGCTCGGGGGTGCTGTTGGAGCTCTGTCTACAAAGATGGATGTTCAGATCTCAGCTGTAGCACCTTTAACCAGCTCTGGCTGGTGTGCCAGCTGTGGACCTTTCTAAAAAAATCAGAGTTGGCTGCAGTTATATTTGCTCTCTAGTTATATCAGGATTGGATTTCTCCATTATGTTCCATGGCGGCCTGGTTTTAAAAGTCGTTCAGAAACGTCAGTTGGTTCAAAATGAAGCAGCAACTCTATTGGGCGGGTGGGGGGATCGAGTATATGGTTCATATTTTGAAATAGCTTCAGTGATTACCAGTTTGTTTCCGGGTTCCGTGAATTTATAAGACCCTAAATGCTCTGGAGTCAGGAAATTTAAAGGGTTCCCGTATTAACCTGTCCAACAATTAAAAGTTTCACCAGATCACTTCTTGTGACCTAGGATGTATGACGTCACTCGTATTATCCTTTACTCCAAAGACTCTATTGCTGGGAATTATAGGTGACTAGGAATAAGGCCCTAGATAAATACAAGGGGCTCTAGAAAGAGGCTCTGGGAGAGTGCCAAGGCCTTGGGCACTCAGCGTCAACTTGCTGTGGCGACCTCAGCAGGGTATAATGACACAGAGCCCACCAGTTTCTCCAGGGGAAGATCTCTGCCATCGGAAGAGCACTTGTAGTTCAGTGTGATCTCCATCCCACCCCTGGAGATGGGCAACAATGGTTTCCCATGAGGGAACAGGTGGTTTGGAGGGTGGAGTCTATGGCAATGAACCTGTCTGAGGTCCCACCCCTCCTCCAACCTCACCCTCTCCAGGGTCCACCCCTCAAATCTCCAGGAATTTCCCAACCTGGAGTTGGCAACCCTATCTCCCTCCCAGCCAACCGTCAATGTATCATCATCTGCCCGCTGGCTTCAGCTTTTCATCTCCTCCCTCCTCGAGAGCACTTGTAATTCTGAGTGATCTCCAGCCCCCACCTGGAGATTAGCAACAATGGTTCCCCATGAGGGACTGATTCGCTTGGAGGGTGGAGTCTATGGCAATGAACCTGTCTGAGGTCCCACCCCTCCTCCAACCTCCCCTTCTCCAGCCTCCACCCCTCAAATTTCCAGGAATTTTCCACCTGGAGTTGGCAACCCTATCTCCTTCCCAGCCAATCATCGACTTCACTCTTCAACTTTCCTTCTCCCCTCTGGAGAGCACTTGTAATGCTGAGTGATCTCCAGCCCTTGCCTGGAGATTGGCAACCATAGTTCCCATGGAGAAGTACTCTTTCCCGGCAATGGGGACCAAAGCAGCTGACGTCATTCTCCTCTCCCCCTTTTCACTTGCACAACAACCCTGCAAGCTAGGTTAGGCTTAAAGTCTGTGACTGGCCCCAAATCACCCATTCATCAAGAACCTGGGTCTAGCAGATCCTGCTCTGAAGCGCTGACTGCTACGCCTAGGATAGCCAACCTCCAGGTGGAGCCTGAAGATTGCCAGGGTGGGCACTGGGCAGAAGAACTTAAAGGGACTCTTCCAGTGCCTCTGCTGGGGTGGGGGGGGGGGAATGGGAGGGACACCTCGCATGTGATCGACAAAGCGGCAAAGCCACAAGGGGCGCGGTTTCTCACTGGGAGTTAAAGGGACCCTTCCGGGCCCCAGGAGAGGTGGGGGAACCCCACAGCAGGGCATCTGCAGTTGCCACCTAGAGGTTGGCAACCCTAGGAAGAAGTAGGAACTACTTCATAGGAACATAGGAAATGGTGAGGTAACAGCTAAGGCATCTCCCCAGGAAGGGGACAGGTACTTTATTCTTTGGTTCTAGAGTTAGAGAGTAGACCTGTTCGAGAGTGAGAGTATATCTGTGAATGAACTGCAGGAAGGTCCTCTGTAATTCAGAAAATGATTTATCAGGCATCTTATTTGCTTAATTTCCATAGGTTCTGCATTGTTTTCTGTATTCACATTTACACATACACACACACACCCCTTTATGACACCTGAATGGTGTGAAAATGCTTGCTTAAGAAAGTTTGCCAAGATTTCGCTTCTTCTGATACACCTGGAGGTGGCAGCAGAGCACAATGATTCCAATCTGAAAAAAGGACAGACATTCAGACTCCCCGCAGGCACTTTCTTGCGGGGCAGACAAAATGCAACCTAAGAGGTGCTGGCCTTGCCATCTTCAGCACATCTACTCAGAATCCTCCCTGGGGAAATTCAGTAGGGCTCACTCCCATGAAAACAGGGCTTCTTTCCATGTACTTGCATGTGAGTGAAGTGCCATCAAGTTGCTTCTGTCTTACGGAGACCCTATGAATGAATGTCTTCCGAAATGTCCCATCGTCAACAGCCTTGCTCAGGTGGTCCTTAAAAGAACCAAGGCCCAGTGACATCGCATGCCATTGTCCCTATCTATGGAGGCGGAGACATGTGGGACTTAGGAAGGGGCTCTCCAGAAATGTAGGGGGGCCTGGGAGCTCTTCGGAACCCCCCCCCCAGACATTCCCCTGGGCTGGGCTAAACCCAGGAAGAGGTGGGAATTGGCCAGCGCCTAGGTCAGTGATGGCGAACCTTTTAGAGACCAGGTGCCCAAACTGCAACCCAAAACCCACTTATTTATCGCAAAGTGCCAACATGACAATTTAACCTGAATACTGAGGTTTTCGTTTGAGAAAAAACAACTCATACATTAACATCGTTTGTCTTAAAAGAAAAACACAACAGAGCTTTCAATGGTACAAACAACTTTTCATTGAAAGGTAAAAGTTTGCATTTGGCGTGCTTTTGACCAATTAATGTGATTTTTGCTGTCCAATCTTGCGAACTCTGTGCTGGGGTGATGGCCTGCGTGCCCACAGAGAGGGCTCTGAGTGCCACCTCTGGCACGCGTGCCATATGTTTGCCACCACTGGCCTAGGTTATAGTGGTATCTCAGTGGTCTCCTGTAGTGTCCTTTATTTAAATTCATTTTTAGAACAGTCACTTTAAGATCTGCAAATAGACATACCATGTGCATAAGACAAACAAAAGGCCACAAATTTGAAAGTAAGGAGGGCAACACTAAAAAGCCTGTAGGGGAACATTTAAAAGAAAACTCCTGGACATTCATTTACAGGAGTCTTGCTCAGAAATTGAGTGCACAGCAACTGTTTGGTATTCTGGCTCAGCCACGCATTGGCCAAACAAAGGCATCTGTGATGCCATAGTTTACTAAGATTCAGTACAAAGTCACCCAAGACCTTAAATCCTCTGGGGCGATAATAGGTAGTGGGCTGCTTGCAAACTAAGTTGGTCATTTCCACTGATTCCTCCTTCCTATTGCAGACCTCCCCGTTCACTTCACTCCTCATGATCCCCTTCCCCCCAGAAGCAACATTTCAGGGAGCTAAGTGGGAGGAGGGTGGCAGGAGAGTTTCATTCTGACACAGGATCCAGCACATTGTTTCCCCTGGCTGAGTCCATACGTCGTTGGATACTGCACTTTAGCAGTCATTGGCAATTGGGGCTTATCCATACAAGAAGATCCAGGTGAAAATCACTGCTGTGGCAAAACAACAGGGCCATAACAACAGGGCCATAGCCACCACTGTGTGGATACAGCCCACATTCTACTGTATGCATGCAAGCGCTGTCAAGTGGCAACCCCAACAAGCGGCATTCAAAGCAAGTGAGAAGCAGAGGCAGTTTGCCCTTGCCTTCCTCTTTAGCATCCTCCTCAGTGGTCTCCCCTCCAAGTCCAGACCCGGCTTAGCTTCTAAGACCGAACGAGACTGGGCTACATCTTGCCACCTTCTCTCCCCTCCATATTTTAAAGGTCCCCCCCCCCTCCCCCAGGCCCGGGAAGGCGCCCTTTAACCGTGAACGGCGAGATGCGCCCCTCGCCGGGGCTGGGCAAAAAGGTGCAAAACCTTTCCCGGCCTCCCCCAGCCCCGGGACGGCGCCCCTGAACCCCTAAAGGCAAAATGCGCCCCTCGCGTCTGCTTTTGCCGTTCGGAGAGCAGACGCGAGGGGTTCCTCCCGCTCCCCCAGGCCCGGAAAGGCGCCCGTTCACCGGGAACCGCGAAATGCGCCCCTGGCGGCCGCTCGGAGCTCAGGCCCGAAAGGTTGCCTGCCCTCCCCCAGCCCCGGGACGGCGCCCTTGAACTCCCCGTCGCCGTCGGTGCTGCGAGAGGGGGAAGAGGCGCCCCTTAGGAGGCCGGCGGCGGCGGGAGGTGCAGCCCCACCATGTCTTTGGCGCCTTCCTGCCGTCTTCCCCTCCGCTCCGGCTCCGTTTCCGCGCTGCCTCTCCGGCCGCTCCCCCGGTCTGCTGCAGGGACTCCCGACGGGGAGCGAGGCAGGCCGGAAGCGAAGCCAGCGAGGGACGGAGGGGACTGCCCGTCGCTCACGCAGCCCGGCTGGAGTACCCCGGAGCCCAGCGGGGCGCATGGAGACCTCACCGAGCTCCCTGCTGGGGGAGCCGGACACCAAAGGCCCGCCCCTCTGATCTGCCGGGGGGTGGGGGGGTGGGGGCGGCGGAGGGGGTTCGGTTGGGCTGTTTTCAGCTGGCGACTCGCCTGAAGCCCGTTTGAGAGCCGGGCTGCCAAGGGGGGGTGTTGTGTGCCAGCTCGGGGGTGCTGTTGGAGCTCTGTCTACAAAGATGGATGTTCAGATCTCAGCTGTAGCACCTTTAACCAGCTCTGGCTGGTGTGCCAGCTGTGGACCTTTCTAAAAAAATCAGAGTTGGCTGCAGTTATATTTGCTCTCTAGTTATATCAGGATTGGATTTCTCCATTATGTTCCATGGCGGCCTGGTTTTAAAAGTCGTTCAGAAACGTCAGTTGGTTCAAAATGAAGCAGCAACTCTATTGGGCGGGTGGGGGGATCGAGTATATGGTTCATATTTTGAAATAGCTTCAGTGATTACCAGTTTGTTTCCGGGTTCCGTGAATTTATAAGACCCTAAATGCTCTGGAGTCAGGAAATTTAAAGGGTTCCCGTATTAACCTGTCCAACAATTAAAAGTTTCACCAGATCACTTCTTGTGACCTAGGATGTATGACGTCACTCGTATTATCCTTTACTCCAAAGACTCTATTGCTGGGAATTATAGGTGACTAGGAATAAGGCCCTAGATAAATACAAGGGGCTCTAGAAAGAGGCTCTGGGAGAGTGCCAAGGCCTTGGGCACTCAGCGTCAACTTGCTGTGGCGACCTCAGCAGGGTATAATGACACAGAGCCCACCAGTTTCTCCAGGGGAAGATCTCTGCCATCGGAAGAGCACTTGTAGTTCAGTGTGATCTCCATCCCACCCCTGGAGATGGGCAACAATGGTTTCCCATGAGGGAACAGGTGGTTTGGAGGGTGGAGTCTATGGCAATGAACCTGTCTGAGGTCCCACCCCTCCTCCAACCTCACCCTCTCCAGGGTCCACCCCTCAAATCTCCAGGAATTTCCCAACCTGGAGTTGGCAACCCTATCTCCCTCCCAGCCAACCGTCAATGTATCATCATCTGCCCGCTGGCTTCAGCTTTTCATCTCCTCCCTCCTCGAGAGCACTTGTAATTCTGAGTGATCTCCAGCCCCCACCTGGAGATTAGCAACAATGGTTCCCCATGAGGGACTGATTCGCTTGGAGGGTGGAGTCTATGGCAATGAACCTGTCTGAGGTCCCACCCCTCCTCCAACCTCCCCTTCTCCAGCCTCCACCCCTCAAATTTCCAGGAATTTTCCACCTGGAGTTGGCAACCCTATCTCCTTCCCAGCCAATCATCGACTTCACTCTTCAACTTTCCTTCTCCCCTCTGGAGAGCACTTGTAATGCTGAGTGATCTCCAGCCCTTGCCTGGAGATTGGCAACCATAGTTCCCATGGAGAAGTACTCTTTCCCGGCAATGGGGACCAAAGCAGCTGACGTCATTCTCCTCTCCCCCTTTTCACTTGCACAACAACCCTGCAAGCTAGGTTAGGCTTAAAGTCTGTGACTGGCCCCAAATCACCCATTCATCAAGAACCTGGGTCTAGCAGATCCTGCTCTGAAGCGCTGACTGCTACGCCTAGGATAGCCAACCTCCAGGTGGAGCCTGAAGATTGCCAGGGTGGGCACTGGGCAGAAGAACTTAAAGGGACTCTTCCAGTGCCTCTGCTGGGGTGGGGGGGGGGGGGGAATGGGAGGGACACCTCGCATGTGATCGACAAAGCGGCAAAGCCACAAGGGGCGCGGTTTCTCACTGGGAGTTAAAGGGACCCTTCCGGGCCCCAGGAGAGGTGGGGGAACCCCACAGCAGGGCATCTGCAGTTGCCACCTAGAGGTTGGCAACCCTAGGAAGAAGTAGGAACTACTTCATAGGAACATAGGAAATGGTGAGGTAACAGCTAAGGCATCTCCCCAGGAAGGGGACAGGTACTTTATTCTTTGGTTCTAGAGTTAGAGAGTAGACCTGTTCGAGAGTGAGAGTATATCTGTGAATGAACTGCAGGAAGGTCCTCTGTAATTCAGAAAATGATTTATCAGGCATCTTATTTGCTTAATTTCCATAGGTTCTGCATTGTTTTCTGTATTCACATTTACACATACACACACACACCCCTTTATGACACCTGAATGGTGTGAAAATGCTTGCTTAAGAAAGTTTGCCAAGATTTCGCTTCTTCTGATACACCTGGAGGTGGCAGCAGAGCACAATGATTCCAATCTGAAAAAAGGACAGACATTCAGACTCCCCGCAGGCACTTTCTTGCGGGGCAGACAAAATGCAACCTAAGAGGTGCTGGCCTTGCCATCTTCAGCACATCTACTCAGAATCCTCCCTGGGGAAATTCAGTAGGGCTCACTCCCATGAAAACAGGGCTTCTTTCCATGTACTTGCATGTGAGTGAAGTGCCATCAAGTTGCTTCTGTCTTACGGAGACCCTATGAATGAATGTCTTCCGAAATGTCCCATCGTCAACAGCCTTGCTCAGGTGGTCCTTAAAAGAACCAAGGCCCAGTGACATCGCATGCCATTGTCCCTATCTATGGAGGCGGAGACATGTGGGACTTAGGAAGGGGCTCTCCAGAAATTTAGGGGGGCCTGGGAGCTCTTCGGAACCCCCCCCCCAGACATTCCCCTGGGCTGGGCTAAACCCAGGAAGAGGTGGGAATTGGCCAGCGCCTAGGTCAGTGATGGCGAACCTTTTAGAGACCAGGTGCCCAAACTGCAACCCAAAACCCACTTATTTATCGCAAAGTGCCAACATGACAATTTAACCTGAATACTGAGGTTTTCGTTTGAGAAAAAACAACTCATACATTAACATCGTTTGTCTTAAAAGAAAAACACAACAGAGCTTTCAATGGTACAAACAACTTTTCATTGAAAGGTAAAAGTTTACATTTGGCGTGCTTTTGACCAATTAATGTGATTTTTGCTGTCCAATCTTGCGAACTCTGGGCTGGGGTGATGGCCTGCGTGCCCACAGAGAGGGCTCTGAGTTCCACCTCTGGCACGCGTGCCATATGTTTGCCACCACTGGCCTAGGTTATAGTGGTATCTCAGTGGTTTCCTGTAGTGTCCTTTATTTAAATTCATTTTTAGAACAGTCACTTTAAGATCTGCAAATAGACATACCATGTGCATAAGACAAACAAAAGGCCACAAATTTGAAAGTAAGGAGGGCAACACTAAAAAGCCTGTAGGGGAAAATTTAAAAGAAAACTCCTGGACATTCATTTACAGGAGTCTTGCTCAGAAATTGAGTGCACAGCAACTGTTTGGTATTCTGGCTCAGCCACGCATTGGCCAAACAAAGGCATCTGTGATGCCATAGTTTACTAAGATTCAGTACAAAGTCACCCAAGACCTTAAATCCTCTGGGGCGATAATAGGTAGTGGGCTGCTTGCAAACTAAGTTGGTCATTTCCACTGATTCCTCCTTCCTATTGCAGACCTCCCCGTTCACTTCACTCCTCATAATCCCCTTCCCCCCAGAAGCAACATTTCAGGGAGCTAAGTGGGAGGAGGGTGGCAGGAGAGTTTCATTCTGACACAGGATCCAGCACATTGTTTCCCCTGGCTGAGTCCATACGTCGTTGGATACTGCACTTTAGCAGTCATTGGCAATTGGGGCTTACCCATACAAGAAGATCCAGGTGCAAATCACTGCTGTGGCAAAACAACAGGGCCATAACAACAGGGCCATAGCCACCACTGTGTGGATACAGCCCACATTCTACTGTATGCATGCAAGCGCTGTCAAGTGGCAACCCCAACAAGCGGCATTCAAAGCAAGTGAGAAGCAGAGGCAGTTTGCCCTTGCCTTCCTCTTTAGCATCCTCCTCAGTGGTCTCCCCTCCAAGTCCAGACCCGGCTTAGCTTCTAAGACCGAACGAGACTGGGCTACATCTTGCCACCTTCTCTCCCCTCCATATTTTAAAGGTCCCCCCCCCCTCCCCCAGGCCCGGGAAGGCGCCCTTTAACCGTGAACGGCGAGATGCGCCCCTCGCCGGGGCTGGGCAAAAAGGTGCAAAACCTTTCCCGGCCTCCCCCAGCCCCGGGACGGCGCCCCTGAACCCCTAAAGGTAAAATGCGCCCCTCGCGTCTGCTCTCCGAACGGCTTTTGCCGTTCGGAGAGCAGACGCGAGGGGTTCCTCCCGCTCCCCCAGGCCCGGAAAGGCGCCCGTTCACCGGGAACCGCGAAATGCGCCCCTGGCGGCCGCTCGGAGCTCAGGCCCGAAGGGTTGCCTGCCCTCCCCCAGCCCCGAGACGGCGCCCTTGAACTCCCCGTCGCCGTCGGTGCTGCGAGAGGGGGAAGAGGCGCCCCTTAGGAGGCCGGCGGCGGCGGGAGGTGCAGCCCCACCATGCCTTTGGCGCCTTCCTGCCGTCTTCCCCTCCGCTCCGGCTCCGTTTCCGCGCTGCCTCTCCGGCCGCTCCCCCGGTCTGCTGCAGGGACTCCCGACGGGGAGCGAGGCAGGCCGGAAGCGAAGCCAGCGAGGGACGGAGGGGACTGCCCGTCGCTCACGCAGCCCGGCTGGAGTACCCCGGAGCCCAGCGGGGCGCATGGAGACCTCACCCAGCTCCCTGCTGGGGGAGCCGGACACCAAAGGCCCGCCCCTCTGATCTGCCGGGGGGTGGGGGCGGCGGAGGGGGTTCGGTTGGACTGTTTTCAGCTGGCGACTCGCCTGAAGCCCGTTTGAGAGCCGGGCTGCCAAGGGGGGGTGTTGTGTGCCAGCTCGGGGGTGCTGTTGGAGCTCTGTCTACAAAGATGGATGTTCAGATCTCAGCTGTAGCACCTTTAACCAGCTCTGGCTGGTGTGCCAGCTGTGGACCTTTCTAAAAAAATCAGAGTTGGCTGCAGTTATATTTGCTCTCTAGTTATATCAGGATTGGATTTCTCCATTATGTTCCATGGCGGCCTGGTTTTAAAAGTCGTTCAGAAACGTCAGTTGGTTCAAAATGAAGCAGCAACTCTATTGGGCGGGTGGGGGGATCGAGTATATGGTTCATATTTTGAAATAGCTTCAGTGATTACCAGTTTGTTTCCGGGTTCCGTGAATTTATAAGACCCTAAATGCTCTGGAGTCAGGAAATTTAAAGGGTTCCCGTATTAACCTGTCCAACAATTAAAAGTTTCACCAGATCACTTCTTGTGACCTAGGATGTATGACGTCACTCGTATTATCCTTTACTCCAAAGACTCTATTGCTGGGAATTATAGGTGACTAGGAATAAGGCCCTAGATAAATACAAGGGGCTCTAGAAAGAGGCTCTGGGAGAGTGCCAAGGCCTTGGGCACTCAGCGTCAACTTGCTGTGGCGACCTCAGCAGGGTATAATGACACAGAGCCCACCAGTTTCTCCAGGGGAAGATCTCTGCCATCGGAAGAGCACTTGTAGTTCAGTGTGATCTCCATCCCACCCCTGGAGATGGGCAACAATGGTTTCCCATGAGGGAACAGGTGGTTTGGAGGGTGGAGTCTATGGCAATGAACCTGTCTGAGGTCCCACCCCTCCTCCAACCTCACCCTCTCCAGGGTCCACCCCTCAAATCTCCAGGAATTTCCCAACCTGGAGTTGGCAACCCTATCTCCCTCCCAGCCAACCGTCAATGTATCATCATCTGCCCGCTGGCTTCAGCTTTTCATCTCCTCCCTCCTCGAGAGCACTTGTAATTCTGAGTGATCTCTAGCCCCCACCTGGAGATTAGCAACAATGGTTCCCCATGAGGGACTGATTCGCTTGGAGGGTGGAGTCTATGGCAATGAACCTGTCTGCGGTCCCACCCCTCCTCCAACCTCCCCTTCTCCAGCCTCCACCCCTCAAATTTCCAGGAATTTTCCACCTGGAGTTGGCAACCCTATCTCCTTCCCAGCCAATCATCGACTTCACTCTTCAACTTTCCTTCTCCCCTCTGGAGAGCACTTGTAATGCTGAGTGATCTCCAGCCCTTGCCTGGAGATTGGCAACCATAGTTCCCATGGAGAAGTACTCTTTCCCGGCAATGGGGACCAAAGCAGCTGACGTCATTCTCCTCTCCCCCTTTTCACTTGCACAACAACCCTGCAAGCTAGGTTAGGCTTAAAGTCTGTGACTGGCCCCAAATCACCCATTCATCAAGAACCTGGGTCTAGCAGATCCTGCTCTGAAGCGCTGACTGCTACGCCTAGGATAGCCAACCTCCAGGTGGAGCCTGAAGATTGCCAGGGTGGGCACTGGGCAGAAGAACTTAAAGGGACTCTTCCAGTGCCTCTGCTGGGGTGGGGGGGGGGGAATGGGAGGGACACCTCGCATGTGATCGACAAAGCGGCAAAGCCACAAGGGGCGCGGTTTCTCACTGGGAGTTAAAGGGACCCTTCCGGGCCCCAGGAGAGGTGGGGGAACCCCACAGCAGGGCATCTGCAGTTGCCACCTAGAGGTTGGCAACCCTAGGAAGAAGTAGGAACTACTTCATAGGAACATAGGAAATGGTGAGGTAACAGCTAAGGCATCTCCCCAGGAAGGGGACAGGTACTTTATTCTTTGGTTCTAGAGTTAGAGAGTAGACCTGTTCGAGAGTGAGAGTATATCTGTGAATGAACTGCAGGAAGGTCCTCTGTAATTCAGAAAATGATTTATCAGGCATCTTATTTGCTTAATTTCCATAGGTTCTGCATTGTTTTCTGTATTCACATTTACACATACACACACACACCCCTTTATGACACCTGAATGGTGTGAAAATCCTTGCTTAAGAAAATTTGCCAAGATTTCGCTTCTTCTGATACACCTGGAGGTGGCAGCAGAGCACAATGATTCCAATCTGAAAAAAGGACAGACATTCAGACTCCCCGCAGGCACTTTCTTGCGGGGCAGACAAAATGCAACCTAAGAGGTGCTGGCCTTGCCATCTTCAGCACATCTACTCAGAATCCTCCCTGGGGAAATTCAGTAGGGCTCACTCCCATGAAAACAGGGCTTCTTTCCATGTACTTGCATGTGAGTGAAGTGCCATCAAGTTGCTTCTGTCTTACGGAGACCCTATGAATGAATGTCTTCCGAAATGTCCCATCGTCAACAGCCTTGCTCAGGTGGTCCTTAAAAGAACCAAGGCCCAATGACATCGCATGCCATTGTCCCTATCTATGGAGGCGGAGACATGTGGGACTTAGGAAGGGGCTCTCCAGAAATGTAGGGGGGCCTGGGAGCTCTTCGGAAACCCCCCCCCCAGACATTCCCCTGGGCTGGGCTAAACCCAGGAAGAGGTGGGAATTGGCCAGCGCCTAGGTCAGTGATGGCGAACCTTTTAGAGACCAGGTGCCCAAACTGCAACCCAAAACCCACTTATTTATCGCAAAGTGCCAACATGACAATTTAACCTGAATACTGAGGTTTTCGTTTGAGAAAAAACAACTCATACATTAACATCGTTTGTCTTAAAAGAAAAACACAACAGAGCTTTCAATGGTACAAACAACTTTTCATTGAAAGGTAAAAGTTTGCATTTGGCGTGCTTTTGACCAATTAATGTGATTTTTGCTGTCCAATCTTGCGAACTCTGGGCTGGGGTGATGGCCTGCGTGCCCACAGAGAGGGCTCTGAGTGCCACCTCTGGCACGCGTGCCATATGTTTGCCACCACTGGCCTAGGTTATAGTGGTATCTCAGTGGTCTCCTGTAGTGTCCTTTATTTAAATTCATTTTTAGAACAGTCACTTTAAGATCTGCAAATAGACATACCATGTGCATAAGACAAACAAAAGGCCACAAATTTGAAAGTAAGGAGGGCAACACTAAAAAGCCTGTAGGGGAACATTTAAAAGAAAACTCCTGGACATTCATTTACAGGAGTCTTGCTCAGAAATTGAGTGCACAGCAACTGTTTGGTATTCTGGCTCAGCCACGCATTGGCCAAACAAAGGCATCTGTGATGCCATAGTTTACTAAGATTCAGTACAAAGTCACCCAAGACCTTAAATCCTCTGGGGCGATAATAGGTAGTGGGCTGCTTGCAAACTAAGTTGGTCATTTCCACTGATTCCTCCTTCCTATTGCAGACCTCCCCGTTCACTTCACTCCTCATGATCCCCTTCCCCCCAGAAGCAACATTTCAGGGAGCTAAGTGGGAGGAGGGTGGCAGGAGAGTTTCATTCTGACACAGGATCCAGCACATTGTTTCCCCTGGCTGAGTCCATACGTCGTTGGATACTGCACTTTAGCAGTCATTGGCAATTGGGGCTTATCCATACAAGAAGATCCAGGTGCAAATCACTGCTGTGGCAAAACAACAGGGCCATAGCCACCACTGTGTGGATACAGCCCACATTCTACTGTATGCATGCAAGCGCTGTCAAGTGGCAACCCCAACAAGCGGCATTCAAAGCAAGTGAGAAGCAGAGGCAGTTTGCCCTTGCCTTCCTCTTTAGCATCCTCCTCAGTGGTCTCCCCTCCAAGTCCAGACCCGGCTTAGCTTCTAAGACCGAACGAGACTGGGCTACATCTTGCCACCTTCTCTCCCCTCCATATTTTAAAGGTCCCCCCCCCTCCCCCAGGCCCGGGAAGGCGCCCTTTAACCGTGAACGGCGAGATGCGCCCCTCGCCGGGGCTGGGCAAAAAGGTGCAAAACCTTTCCCGGCCTCCCCCAGCCCCGGGACGGCGCCCCTGAACCCCTAAAGGTAAAATGCGCCCCTCGCGTCTGCTCTCCGAACGGCTTTTGCCGTTCGGAGAGCAGACGCGAGGGGTTCCTCCCGCTCCCCCAGGCCCGGAAAGGCGCCCGTTCACCGGGAACCGCGAAATGCGCCCCTGGCGGACGCTCGGAGCTCAGGCCCGAAAGGTTGCCTGCCCTCCCCCAGCCCCGGGACGGCGCCCTTGAACTCCCCGTCGCCGTCGGTGCTGCGAGAGGGGGAAGAGGCGCCCCTTAGGAGGCCGGCGGCGGCGGGAGGTGCAGCCCCACCATGCCTTTGGCGCCTTCCTGCCGTCTTCCGCTCCGGCTCCGTTTCCGCGCTGCCTCTCCGGCCGCTCCCCCGGTCTGCTGCAGGGACTCCCGACGGGGAGCGAGGCAGGCCGGAAGCGAAGCCAGCGAGGGACGGAGGGGACTGCCCGTCGCTCACGCAGCCCGGCTGGAGTACCCCGGAGCCCAGCGGGGCGCATGGAGACCTCACCGAGCTCCCTGCTGGGGGAGCCGGACACCAAAGGCCCGCCCCTCTGATCTGCCGGGGGGTGGGGGGGTGGGGGCGGCGGAGGGGGTTCGGTTGGACTGTTTTCAGCTGGCGACTCGCCTGAAGCCCGTTTGAGAGCCGGGCTGCCAAGGGGGGTGTTGTGTGCCAGCTCGGGGGTGCTGTTGGAGCTCTGTCTACAAAGATGGATGTTCAGATCTCAGCTGTAGCACCTTTAACCAGCTCTGGCTGGTGTGCCAGCTGTGGACCTTTCTAAAAAAATCAGAGTTGGCTGCAGTTATATTTGCTCTCTAGTTATATCAGGATTGGATTTCTCCATTATGTTCCATGGCGGCCTGGTTTTAAAAGTCGTTCAGAAACGTCAGTTGGTTCAAAATGAAGCAGCAACTCTATTGGGCGGGTGGGGGGATCGAGTATATGGTTCATATTTTGAAATAGCTTCAGTGATTACCAGTTTGTTTCCGGGTTCCGTGAATTTATAAGACCCTAAATGCTCTGGAGTCAGGAAATTTAAAGGGTTCCCGTATTAACCTGTCCAACAATTAAAAGTTTCACCAGATCACTTCTTGTGACCTAGGATGTATGATGTCACTCGTATTATCCTTTACTCCAAAGACTCTATTGCTGGGAAATATAGGTGACTAGGAATAAGGCCCTAGATAAATACAAGGGGCTCTAGAAAGAGGCTCTGGGAGAGTGCCAAGGCCTTGGGCACTCAGCGTCAACTTGCTGTGGCGACCTCAGCAGGGTATAATGACACAGAGCCCACCAGTTTCTCCAGGGGAAGATCTCTGCCATCGGAAGAGCACTTGTAGTTCAGTGTGATCTCCATCCCACCCCTGGAGATGGGCAACAATGGTTTCCCATGAGGGAACAGGTGGTTTGGAGGGTGGAGTCTATGGCAATGAACCTGTCTGAGGTCCCACCCCTCCTCCAACCTCACCCTCTCCAGGGTCCACCCCTCAAATCTCCAGGAATTTCCCAACCTGGAGTTGGCAACCCTATCTCCCTCCCAGCCAACCGTCAATGTATCATCATCTGCCCGCTGGCTTCAGCTTTTCATCTCCTCCCTCCTCGAGAGCACTTGTAATTCTGAGTGATCTCCAGCCCCCACCTGGAGATTAGCAACAATGGTTCCCCATGAGGGACTGATTCGCTTGGAGGGTGGAGTCTATGGCAATGAACCTGTCTGAGGTCCCACCCCTCCTCCAACCTCCCCTTCTCCAGCCTCCACCCCTCAAATTTCCAGGAATTTTCCACCTGGAGTTGGCAACCCTATCTCCTTCCCAGCCAATCATCGACTTCACTCTTCAACTTTCCTTCTCCCCTCTGGAGAGCACTTGTAATGCTGAGTGATCTCCAGCCCTTGCCTGGAGATTGGCAACCATAGTTCCCATGGAGAAGTACTCTTTCCCGGCAATGGGGACCAAAGCAGCTGACGTCATTCTCCTCTCCCCCTTTTCACTTGCACAACAACCCTGCAAGCTAGGTTAGGCTTAAAGTCTGTGACTGGCCCCAAATCACCCATTCATCAAGAACCTGGGTCTAGCAGATCCTGCTCTGAAGCGCTGACTGCTACGCCTAGGATAGCCAACCTCCAGGTGGAGCCTGAAGATTGCCAGGGTGGGCACTGGGCAGAAGAACTTAAAGGGACTCTTCCAGTGCCTCTGCTGGGGTGGGGGGGGGAATGGGAGGGACACCTCGCATGTGATCGACAAAGCGGCAAAGCCACAAGGGGCGCGGTTTCTCACTGGGAGTTAAAGGGACCCTTCCGGGCCCCAGGAGAGGTGGGGGAACCCCACAGCAGGGCATCTGCAGTTGCCACCTAGAGGTTGGCAACCCTAAGAAGAAGTAGGAACTACTTCATAGGAACATAGGAAATGGTGAGGTAACAGCTAAGGCATCTCCCCAGGAAGGGGACAGGTACTTTATTCTTTGGTTCTAGAGTTAGAGAGTAGACCTGTTCGAGAGTGAGAGTATATCTGTGAATGAACTGCAGGAAGGTCCTCTGTAATTCAGAAAATGATTTATCAGGCATCTTATTTGCTTAATTTCCATAGGTTCTGCATTGTTTTCTGTATTCACATTTACACATACACACACACACCCCTTTATGACACCTGAATGGTGTGAAAATGCTTGCTTAAGAAAGTTTGCCAAGATTTCGCTTCTTCTGATACACCTGGAGGTGGCAGCAGAGCACAATGATTCCAATCTGAAAAAAGGACAGACATTCAGACTCCCCGCAGGCACTTTCTTGCGGGGCAGACAAAATGCAACCTAAGAGGTGCTGGCCTTGCCATCTTCAGCACATCTACTCAGAATCCTCCCTGGGGAAATTCAGTAGGGCTCACTCCCATGAAAACAGGGCTTCTTTCCATGTACTTGCATGTGAGTGAAGTGCCATCAAGTTGCTTCTGTCTTACGGAGACCCTATGAATGAATGTCTTCCGAAATGTCCCATCGTCAACAGCCTTGCTCAGGTGGTCCTTAAAAGAACCAAGGCCCAGTGACATCGCATGCCATTGTCCCTATCTATGGAGGCGGAGACATGTGGGACTTAGGAAGGGGCTCTCCAGAAATTTAGGGGGGCCTGGGAGCTCTTCGGAACCCCCCCCCCCAGACATTCCCCTGGGCTGGGCTAAACCCAGGAAGAGGTGGGAATTGGCCAGCGCCTAGGTCAGTGATGGCGAACCTTTTAGAGACCAGGTGCCCAAACTGCAACCCAAAACCCACTTATTTATCGCAAAGTGCCAACATGACAATTTAACCTGAATACTGAGGTTTTCGTTTGAGAAAAAACAACTCATACATTAACATCGTTTGTCTTAAAAGAAAGACAATCTGGCTGTCCAATCTTGCGAACTCTGGGCTGGGGTGATGGCCTGCGTGCCCACAGAGAGGGCTCTGAGTTCCACCTCTGGCACGCGTGCCATATGTTTGCCACCACTGGCCTAGGTTAAAGTGGTATCTCAGTGGTCTCCTGTAGTGTCCTTTATTTAAATTCATTTTTAGAACAGTCACTTTAAGATCTGCAAATAGACATACCATGTGCATAAGACAAACAAAAGGCCACAAATTTGAAAGTAAGGAGGGCAACACTAAAAAGCCTGTAGGGGAACATTTAAAAGAAAACTCCTGGACATTCATTTACAGGAGTCTTGCTCAGAAATTGAGTGCACAGCAACTGTTTGGTATTCTGGCTCAGCCACGCATTGGCCAAACAAAGGCATCTGTGATGCCATAGTTTACTAAGATTCAGTACAAAGTCACCCAAGACCTTAAATCCTCTGGGGCGATAATAGGTAGTGGGCTGCTTGCAAACTAAGTTGGTCATTTCCACTGATTCCTCCTTCCTATTGCAGACCTCCCCGTTCACTTCACTCCTCATGATCCCCTTCCCCCCAGAAGCAACATTTCAGGGAGCTAAGTGGGAGGAGGGTGGCAGGAGAGTTTCATTCTGACACAGGATCCAGCACATTGTTTCCCCTGGCTGAGTCCATACGTCGTTGGATACTGCACTTTAGCAGTCATTGGCAATTGGGGCTTATCCATACAAGAAGATCCAGGTGCAAATCACTGCTGTGGCAAAACAACAGGGCCATAGCCACCACTGTGTGGATACAGCCCACATTCTACTGTATGCATGCAAGCGCTGTCAAGTGGCAACCCCAACAAGCGGCATTCAAAGCAAGTGAGAAGCAGAGGCAGTTTGCCCTTGCCTTCCTCTTTAGCATCCTCCTCAGTGGTCTCCCCTCCAAGTCCAGACCCGGCTTAGCTTCTAAGACCGAACGAGACTGGGCTACATCTTGCCACCTTCTCTCCCCTCCATATTTTAAAGGTCCCCCCCCCTCCCCCAGGCCCGGGAAGGCGCCCTTTAACCGTGAACGGCGAGATGCGCCCCTCGCCGGGGCTGGGCAAAAAGGTGCAAAACCTTTCCCGGCCTCCCCCAGCCCCGGGACGGCGCCCCTGAACCCCTAAAGGCAAAATGCGCCCCTCGCGTCTGCTCTCCGAACGGCTTTTGCCGTTCGGAGAGCAGACGCGAGGGGTTCCTCCCGCTCCCCCAGGCCCGGAAAGGCGCCCGTTCACCGGGAACCGCGAAATGCGCCCCTGGCGGCCGCTCGGAGCTCAGGCCCGAAAGGTTGCCTGCCCTCCCCCAGCCCCGGGACGGCGCCCTTGAACTCCCCGTCGCCGTCGGTGCTGCGAGAGGGGGAAGAGGCGCCCCTTAGGAGGCCGGCGGCGGCGGGAGGTGCAGCCCCACCATGTCTTTGGCGCCTTCCTGCCGTCTTCCCCTCCGCTCCGGCTCCGTTTCCGCGCTGCCTCTCCGGCCGCTCCCCCGGTCTGCTGCAGGGACTCCCGACGGGGAGCGAGGCAGGCCGGAAGCGAAGCCAGCGAGGGACGGAGGGGACTGCCCGTCGCTCACGCAGCCCGGCTGGAGTACCCCGGAGCCCAGCGGGGCGCATGGAGACCTCACCGAGCTCCCTGCTGGGGGAGCCGGACACCAAAGGCCCGCCCCTCTGATCTGCCGGGGGGTGGGGGGGTGGGGGGGTGGGGGCGGCGGAGGGGGTTCGGTTGGACTGTTTTCAGCTGGCGACTCGCCTGAAGCCCGTTTGAGAGCCGGGCTGCCAAGGGGGGTGTTGTGTGCCAGCTCGGGGGTGCTGTTGGAGCTCTGTCTACAAAGATGGATGTTCAGATCTCAGCTGTAGCACCTTTAACCAGCTCTGGCTGGTGTGCCAGCTGTGGACCTTTCTAAAAAAATCAGAGTTGGCTGCAGTTATATTTGCTCTCTAGTTATATCAGGATTGGATTTCTCCATTATGTTCCATGGCGGCCTGGTTTTAAAAGTCGTTCAGAAACGTCAGTTGGTTCAAAATGAAGCAGCAACTCTATTGGGCGGGTGGGGGGATCGAGTATATGGTTCATATTTTGAAATAGCTTCAGTGATTACCAGTTTGTTTCCGGGTTCCGTGAATTTATTAGACCCTAAATGCTCTGGAGACAGGAAATTTAAAGGGTTCCCGTATTAACCTGTCCAACAATTAAAAGTTTCACCAGATCACTTCTTGTGACCTAGGATGTATGACGTCACTCGTATTATCCTTTACTCCAAAGACTCTATTGCTGGGAATTATAGGTGACTAGGAATAAGGCCCTAGATAAATACAAGGGGCTCTAGAAAGAGGCTCTGGGAGAGTGCCAAGGCCTTGGGCACTCAGCGTCAACTTGCTGTGGCGACCTCAGCAGGGTATAATGACACAGAGCCCACCAGTTTCTCCAGGGGAAGATCTCTGCCATCGGAAGAGCACTTGTAGTTCAGTGTGATCTCCATCCCACCCCTGGAGATGGGCAACAATGGTTTCCCATGAGGGAACAGGTGGTTTGGAGGGTGGAGTCTATGGCAATGAACCTGTCTGAGGTCCCACCCCTCCTCCAACCTCACCCTCTCCAGGGTCCACCCCTCAAATCTCCAGGAATTTCCCAACCTGGAGTTGGCAACCCTATCTCCCTCCCAGCCAACCGTCAATGTATCATCATCTGCCCGCTGGCTTCAGCTTTTCATCTCCTCCCTCCTCGAGAGCACTTGTAATTCTGAGTGATCTCCAGCCCCCACCTGGAGATTAGCAACAATGGTTCCCCATGAGGGACTGATTCGCTTGGAGGGTGGAGTCTATGGCAATGAACCTGTCTGAGGTCCCACCCCTCCTCCAACCTCCCCTTCTCCAGCCTCCACCCCTCAAATTTCCAGGAATTTTCCACCTGGAGTTGGCAACCCTATCTCCTTCCCAGCCAATCATCGACTTCACTCTTCAACTTTCCTTCTCCCCTCTGGAGAGCACTTGTAATTCTGAGTGATCTCCAGCCCTTGCCTGGAGATTGGCAACCATAGTTCCCATGGAGAAGTACTCTTTCCCGGCAATGGGGACCAAAGCAGCTGACGTCATTCTCCTCTCCCCCTTTTCACTTGCACAACAACCCTGCAAGCTAGGTTAGGCTTAAAGTCTGTGACTGGCCCCAAATCACCCATTCATCAAGAACCTGGGTCTAGCAGATCCTGCTCTGAAGCGCTGACTGCTACGCCTAGGATAGCCAACCTCCAGGTGGAGCCTGAAGATTGCCAGGGTGGGCACTGGGCAGAAGAACTTAAAGGGACTCTTCCAGTGCCTCTGCTGGGGTGGGGGGGGAATGGGAGGGACACCTCGCATGTGATCGACAAAGCGGCAAAGCCACAAGGGGCGCGGTTTCTCACGGGGAGTTAAAGGGACCCTTCCGGGCCCCAGGAGAGGTGGGGGAACCCCACAGCAGGGCATCTGCAGTTGCCACCTAGAGGTTGGCAACCCTAGGAAGAAGTAGGAACTACTTCATAGGAACATAGGAAATGGTGAGGTAACAGCTAAGGCATCTCCCCAGGAAGGGGACAGGTACTTTATTCTTTGGTTCTAGAGTTAGAGAGTAGACCTGTTCGAGAGTGAGAGTATATCTGTGAATGAACTGCAGGAAGGTCCTCTGTAATTCAGAAAATGATTTATCAGGCATCTTATTTGCTTAATTTCCATAGGTTCTGCATTGTTTTCTGTATTCACATTTACACATACACACACACACCCCTTTATGACACCTGAATGGTGTGAAAATGCTTGCTTAAGAAAGTTTGCCAAGATTTCGCTTCTTCTGATACACCTGGAGGTGGCAGCAGAGCACAATGATTCCAATCTGAAAAAAGGACAGACATTCAGACTCCCCGCAGGCACTTTCTTGCGGGGCAGACAAAATGACACCTAAGAGGTGCTGGCCTTGCCATCTTCAGCACATCTACTCAGAATCCTCCCTGGGGAAATTCAGTAGGGCTCACTCCCATGAAAACAGGGCTTCTTTCCATGTACTTGCATGTGAGTGAAGTGCCATCAAGTTGCTTCTGTCTTACGGAGACCCTATGAATGAATGTCTTCCGAAATGTCCCATCGTCAACAGCCTTGCTCAGGTGGTCCTTAAAAGAACCAAGGCCCAGTGACATCGCATGCCATTGTCCCTATCTATGGAGGCGGAGACATGTGGGACTTAGGAAGGGGCTCTCCAGAAATTTAGGGGGGCCTGGGAGCTCTTCGGAACCCCCCCCCCCAGACATTCCCCTGGGCTGGGCTAAACCCAGGAAGAGGTGGGAATTGGCCAGCGCCTAGGTCAGTGATGGCGAACCTTTTAGAGACCAGGTGCCCAAACTGCAACCCAAAACCCACTTATTTATCGCAAAGTGCCAACATGACAATTTAACCTGAATACTGAGGTTTTCGTTTGAGAAAAAACAACTCATACATTAACATCGTTTGTCTTAAAAGAAAGACAATCTGGCTGTCCAATCTTGCGAACTCTGGGCTGGGGTGATGGCCTGCGTGCCCACAGAGAGGGCTCTGAGTTCCACCTCTGGCACGCGTGCCATATGTTTGCCACCACTGGCCTAGGTTAAAGTGGTATCTCAGTGGTCTCCTGTAGTGTCCTTTATTTAAATTCATTTTTAGAACAGTCACTTTAAGATCTGCAAATAGACATACCATGTGCATAAGACAAACAAAAGGCCACAAATTTGAAAGTAAGGAGGGCAACACTAAAAAGCCTGTAGGGGAACATTTAAAAGAAAACTCCTGGACATTCATTTACAGGAGTCTTGCTCAGAAATTGAGTGCACAGCAACTGTTTGGTATTCTGGCTCAGCCACGCATTGGCCAAACAAAGGCATCTGTGATGCCATAGTTTACTAAGATTCAGTACAAAGTCACCCAAGACCTTAAATCCTCTGGGGCGATAATAGGTAGTGGGCTGCTTGCAAACTAAGTTGGTCATTTCCACTGATTCCTCCTTCCTATTGCAGACCTCCCCGTTCACTTCACTCCTCATGATCCCCTTCCCCCCAGAAGCAACATTTCAGGGAGCTAAGTGGGAGGAGGGTGGCAGGAGAGTTTCATTCTGACACAGGATCCAGCACATTGTTTCCCCTGGCTGAGTCCATACGTCGTTGGATACTGCACTTTAGCAGTCATTGGCAATTGGGGCTTATCCATACAAGAAGATCCAGGTGCAAATCACTGCTGTGGCAAAACAACAGGGCCATAGCCACCACTGTGTGGATACAGCCCACATTCTACTGTATGCATGCAAGCGCTGTCAAGTGGCAACCCCAACAAGCGGCATTCAAAGCAAGTGAGAAGCAGAGGCAGTTTGCCCTTGCCTTCCTCTTTAGCATCCTCCTCAGTGGTCTCCCCTCCAAGTCCAGACCCGGCTTAGCTTCTAAGACCGAACGAGACTGGGCTACATCTTGCCACCTTCTCTCCCCTCCATATTTTAAAGGTCCCCCCCCCCTCCCCCAGGCCCGGGAAGGCGCCCTTTAACCGTGAACGGCGAGATGCGCCCCTCGCCGGGGCTGGGCAAAAAGGTGCAAAACCTTTCCCGGCCTCCCCCAGCCCCGGGACGGCGCCCCTGAACCCCTAAAGGCAAAATGCGCCCCTCGCGTCTGCTCTCCGAACGGCTTTTGCCGTTCGGAGAGCAGACGCGAGGGGTTCCTCCCGCTCCCCCAGGCCCGGAAAGGCGCCCGTTCACCGGGAACCGCGAAATGCGCCCCTGGCGGCCGCTCGGAGCTCAGGCCCGAAAGGTTGCCTGCCCTCCCCCAGCCCCGGGACGGCGCCCTTGAACTCCCCGTCGCCGTCGGTGCTGCGAGAGGGGGAAGAGGCGCCCCTTAGGAGGCCGGCGGCGGCGGGAGGTGCAGCCCCACCATGTCTTTGGCGCCTTCCTGCCGTCTTCCCCTCCGCTCCGGCTCCGTTTCCGCGCTGCCTCTCCGGCCGCTCCCCCGGTCTGCTGCAGGGACTCCCGACGGGGAGCGAGGCAGGCCGGAAGCGAAGCCAGCGAGGGACGGAGGGGACTGCCCGTCGCTCACGCAGCCCGGCTGGAGTACCCCGGAGCCCAGCGGGGCGCATGGAGACCTCACCGAGCTCCCTGCTGGGGGAGCCGGACACCAAAGGCCCGCCCCTCTGATCTGCCGGGGGGTGGGGGGGTGGGGGGGTGGGGGCGGCGGAGGGGGTTCGGTTGGACTGTTTTCAGCTGGCGACTCGCCTGAAGCCCGTTTGAGAGCCGGGCTGCCAAGGGGGGTGTTGTGTGCCAGCTCGGGGGTGCTGTTGGAGCTCTGTCTACAAAGATGGATGTTCAGATCTCAGCTGTAGCACCTTTAACCAGCTCTGGCTGGTGTGCCAGCTGTGGACCTTTCTAAAAAAATCAGAGTTGGCTGCAGTTATATTTGCTCTCTAGTTATATCAGGATTGGATTTCTCCATTATGTTCCATGGCGGCCTGGTTTTAAAAGTCGTTCAGAAACGTCAGTTGGTTCAAAATGAAGCAGCAACTCTATTGGGCGGGTGGGGGGATCGAGTATATGGTTCATATTTTGAAATAGCTTCAGTGATTACCAGTTTGTTTCCGGGTTCCGTGAATTTATTAGACCCTAAATGCTCTGGAGACAGGAAATTTAAAGGGTTCCCGTATTAACCTGTCCAACAATTAAAAGTTTCACCAGATCACTTCTTGTGACCTAGGATGTATGACGTCACTCGTATTATCCTTTACTCCAAAGACTCTATTGCTGGGAATTATAGGTGACTAGGAATAAGGCCCTAGATAAATACAAGGGGCTCTAGAAAGAGGCTCTGGGAGAGTGCCAAGGCCTTGGGCACTCAGCGTCAACTTGCTGTGGCGACCTCAGCAGGGTATAATGACACAGAGCCCACCAGTTTCTCCAGGGGAAGATCTCTGCCATCGGAAGAGCACTTGTAGTTCAGTGTGATCTCCATCCCACCCCTGGAGATGGGCAACAATGGTTTCCCATGAGGGAACAGGTGGTTTGGAGGGTGGAGTCTATGGCAATGAACCTGTCTGAGGTCCCACCCCTCCTCCAACCTCACCCTCTCCAGGGTCCACCCCTCAAATCTCCAGGAATTTCCCAACCTGGAGTTGGCAACCCTATCTCCCTCCCAGCCAACCGTCAATGTATCATCATCTGCCCGCTGGCTTCAGCTTTTCATCTCCTCCCTCCTCGAGAGCACTTGTAATTCTGAGTGATCTCCAGCCCCCACCTGGAGATTAGCAACAATGGTTCCCC
Source organism: Lepidodactylus listeri (assembly GCA_029233225.1). Taxonomy (NCBI): domain Eukaryota; kingdom Metazoa; phylum Chordata; class Lepidosauria; order Squamata; family Gekkonidae; genus Lepidodactylus; species Lepidodactylus listeri. Next base: position 49,810,473 of record JARCFY010000001.1, on the reverse strand, counting down.
ATGAGGGACTGATTCGCTTGGAGGGTGGAGTCTATGGCAATGAACCTGTCTGAGGTCCCACCCCTCCTCCAACCTCCCCTTCTCCAGCCTCCACCCCTCAAATTTCCAGGAATTTTCCACCTGGAGTTGGCAACCCTATCTCCTTCCCAGCCAATCATCGACTTCACTCTTCAACTTTCCTTCTCCCCTCTGGAGAGCACTTGTAATTCTGAGTGATCTCCAGCCCTTGCCTGGAGATTGGCAACCATAGTTCCCATGGAGAAGTACTCTTTCCCGGCAATGGGGACCAAAGCAGCTGACGTCATTCTCCTCTCCCCCTTTTCACTTGCACAACAACCCTGCAAGCTAGGTTAGGCTTAAAGTCTGTGACTGGCCCCAAATCACCCATTCATCAAGAACCTGGGTCTAGCAGATCCTGCTCTGAAGCGCTGACTGCTACGCCTAGGATAGCCAACCTCCAGGTGGAGCCTGAAGATTGCCAGGGTGGGCACTGGGCAGAAGAACTTAAAGGGACTCTTCCAGTGCCTCTGCTGGGGTGGGGGGGGAATGGGAGGGACACCTCGCATGTGATCGACAAAGCGGCAAAGCCACAAGGGGCGCGGTTTCTCACGGGGAGTTAAAGGGACCCTTCCGGGCCCCAGGAGAGGTGGGGGAACCCCACAGCAGGGCATCTGCAGTTGCCACCTAGAGGTTGGCAACCCTAGGAAGAAGTAGGAACTACTTCATAGGAACATAGGAAATGGTGAGGTAACAGCTAAGGCATCTCCCCAGGAAGGGGACAGGTACTTTATTCTTTGGTTCTAGAGTTAGAGCGTAGACCTGTTCGAGAGTGAGAGTATATCTGTGAATGAACTGCAGGAAGGTCCTCTGTAATTCAGAAAATGATTTATCAGGCATCTTATTTGCTTAATTTCCATAGGTTCTGCATTGTTTTCTGTATTCACATTTACACATACACACACACACCCCTTTATGACACCTGAATGGTGTGAAAATGCTTGCTTAAGAAAGTTTGCCAAGATTTCGCTTCTTCTGATACACCTGGAGGTGGCAGCAGAGCACAATGATTCCAATCTGAAAAAAGGACAGACATTCAGACTCCCCGCAGGCACTTTCTTGCGGGGCAGACAAAATGACACCTAAGAGGTGCTGGCCTTGCCATCTTCAGCACATCTACTCAGAATCCTCCCTGGGGAAATTCAGTAGGGCTCACTCCCATGAAAACAGGGCTTCTTTCCATGTACTTGCATGTGAGTGAAGTGCCATCAAGTTGCTTCTGTCTTACGGAGACCCTATGAATGAATGTCTTCCGAAATGTCCCATCGTCAACAGCCTTGCTCAGGTGGTCCTTAAAAGAACCAAGGCCCAGTGACATCGCATGCCATTGTCCCTATCTATGGAGGCGGAGACATGTGGGACTTAGGAAGGGGCTCTCCAGAAATTTAGGGGGGCCTGGGAGCTCTTCGGAACCCCCCCCCCCAGACATTCCCCTGGGCTGGGCTAAACCCAGGAAGAGGTGGGAATTGGCCAGCGCCTAGGTCAGTGATGGCGAACCTTTTAGAGACCAGGTGCCCAAACTGCAACCCAAAACCCACTTATTTATCGCAAAGTGCCAACATGACAATTTAACCTGAATACTGAGGTTTTCGTTTGAGAAAAAACAACTCATACATTAACATCGTTTGTCTTAAAAGAAAAACACAACAGAGCTTTCAATGGTACAAACAACTTTTCATTGAAAGGTAAAAGTTTGCATTTGGCGTGCTTTTGACCAATTAATGTGATTTTTGCTGTCCAATCTTGCGAACTCTGTGCTGGGGTGATGGCCTGCGTGCCCACAGAGAGGGCTCTGAGTGCCACCTCTGGCACGCGTGCCATATGTTTGCCACCACTGGCCTAGGTTATAGTGGTATCTCAGTGGTCTCCTGTAGTGTCCTTTATTTAAATTCATTTTTAGAACAGTCACTTTAAGATCTGCAAATAGACATACCATGTGCATAAGACAAACAAAAGGCCACAAATTTGAAAGTAAGGAGGGCAACACTAAAAAGCCTGTAGGGGAACATTTAAAAGAAAACTCCTGGACATTCATTTACAGGAGTCTTGCTCAGAAATTGAGTGCACAGCAACTGTTTGGTATTCTGGCTCAGCCACGCATTGGCCAAACAAAGGCATCTGTGATGCCATAGTTTACTAAGATTCAGTACAAAGTCACCCAAGACCTTAAATCCTCTGGGGCGATAATAGGTAGTGGGCTGCTTGCAAACTAAGTTGGTCATTTCCACTGATTCCTCCTTCCTATTGCAGACCTCCCCGTTCACTTCACTCCTCATGATCCCCTTCCCCCCAGAAGCAACATTTCAGGGAGCTAAGTGGGAGGAGGGTGGCAGGAGAGTTTCATTCTGACACAGGATCCAGCACATTGTTTCCCCTGGCTGAGTCCATACGTCGTTGGATACTGCACTTTAGCAGTCATTGGCAATTGGGGCTTATCCATACAAGAAGATCCAGGTGCAAATCACTGCTGTGGCAAAACAACAGGGCCATAACAACAGGGCCATAGCCACCACTGTGTGGATACAGCCCACATTCTACTGTATGCATGCAAGCGCTGTCAAGTGGCAACCCCAACAAGCGGCATTCAAAGCAAGTGAGAAGCAGAGGCAGTTTGCCCTTGCCTTCCTCTTTAGCATCCTCCTCAGTGGTCTCCCCTCCAAGTCCAGACCCGGCTTAGCTTCTAAGACCGAACGAGACTGGGCTACATCTTGCCACCTTCTCTCCCCTCCATATTTTAAAGGTCCCCCCCCCCTCCCCCAGGCCCGGGAAGGCGCCCTTTAACCGTGAACGGCGAGATGCGCCCCTCGCCGGGGCTGGGCAAAAAGGTGCAAAACCTTTCCCGGCCTCCCCCAGCCCCGGGACGGCGCCCCTGAACCCCTAAAGGTAAAATGCGCCCCTCGCGTCTGCTCTCCGAACGGCTTTTGCCGTTCGGAGAGCAGACGCGAGGGGTTCCTCCCGCTCCCCCAGGCCCGGAAAGGCGCCCGTTCACCGGGAACCGCGAAATGCGCCCCTGGCGGCCGCTCGGAGCTCAGGCCCGAAAGGTTGCCTGCCCTCCCCCAGCCCCGGGACGGCGCCCTTGAACTCCCCGTCGCCGTCGGTGCTGCGAGAGGGGGAAGAGACGCCCCTTAGGAGGCCGGCGGCGGCGGGAGGTGCAGCCCCACCATGCCTTTGGCGCCTTCCTGCCGTCTTCCGCTCCGGCTCCGTTTCCGCGCTGCCTCTCCGGCCGCTCCCCCGGTCTGCTGCAGGGACTCCCGACGGGGAGCGAGGCAGGCCGGAAGCGAAGCCAGCGAGGGACGGAGGGGACTGCCCGTCGCTCACGCAGCCCGGCTGGAGTACCCCGGAGCCCAGCGGGGCGCATGGAGACCTCACCGAGCTCCCTGCTGGGGGAGCCGGACACCAAAGGCCCGCCCCTCTGATCTGCCGGGGGGTGGGGGGGTGGGGGCGGCGGAGGGGGTTCGGTTGGACTGTTTTCAGCTGGCGACTCGCCTGAAGCCCGTTTGAGAGCCGGGCTGCCAAGGGGGGGTGTTGTGTGCCAGCTCGGGGGTGCTGTTGGAGCTCTGTCTACAAAGATGGATGTTCAGATCTCAGCTGTAGCACCTTTAACCAGCTCTGGCTGGTGTGCCAGCTGTGGACCTTTCTAAAAAAATCAGAGTTGGCTGCAGTTATATTTGCTCTCTAGTTATATCAGGATTGGATTTCTCCATTATGTTCCATGGCGGCCTGGTTTTAAAAGTCGTTCAGAAACGTCAGTTGGTTCAAAATGAAGCAGCAACTCTATTGGGCGGGTGGGGGGATCGAGTATATGGTTCATATTTTGAAATAGCTTCAGTGATTACCAGTTTGTTTCCGGGTTCCGTGAATTTATAAGACCCTAAATGCTCTGGAGTCAGGAAATTTAAAGGGTTCCCGTATTAACCTGTCCAACAATTAAAAGTTTCACCAGATCACTTCTTGTGACCTAGGATGTATGACGTCACTCGTATTATCCTTTACTCCAAAGACTCTATTGCTGGGAATTATAGGTGACTAGGAATAAGGCCCTAGATAAATACAAGGGGCTCTAGAAAGAGGCTCTGGGAGAGTGCCAAGGCCTTGGGCACTCAGCGTCAACTTGCTGTGGCGACCTCAGCAGGGTATAATGACACAGAGCCCACCAGTTTCTCCAGGGGAAGATCTCTGCCATCGGAAGAGCACTTGTAGTTCAGTGTGATCTCCATCCCACCCCTGGAGATGGGCAACAATGGTTTCCCATGAGGGAACAGGTGGTTTGGAGGGTGGAGTCTATGGCAATGAACCTGTCTGAGGTCCCACCCCTCCTCCAACCTCACCCTCTCCAGGGTCCACCCCTCAAATCTCCAGGAATTTCCCAACCTGGAGTTGGCAACCCTATCTCCCTCCCAGCCAACCGTCAATGTATCATCATCTGCCCGCTGGCTTCAGCTTTTCATCTCCTCCCTCCTCGAGAGCACTTGTAATTCTGAGTGATCTCCAGCCCCCACCTGGAGATTAGCAACAATGGTTCCCCATGAGGGACTGATTCGCTTGGAGGGTGGAGTCTATGGCAATGAACCTGTCTGAGGTCCCACCCCTCCTCCAACCTCCCCTTCTCCAGCCTCCACCCCTCAAATTTCCAGGAATTTTCCACCTGGAGTTGGCAACCCTATCTCCTTCCCAGCCAATCATCGACTTCACTCTTCAACTTTCCTTCTCCCCTCTGGAGAGCACTTGTAATTCTGAGTGATCTCCAGCCCTTGCCTGGAGATTGGCAACCATAGTTCCCATGGAGAAGTACTCTTTCCCGGCAATGGGGACCAAAGCAGCTGACGTCATTCTCCTCTCCCCCTTTTCACTTGCACAACAACCCTGCAAGCTAGGTTAGGCTTAAAGTCTGTGACTGGCCCCAAATCACCCATTCATCAAGAACCTGGGTCTAGCAGATCCTGCTCTGAAGCGCTGACTGCTACGCCTAGGATAGCCAACCTCCAGGTGGAGCCTGAAGATTGCCAGGGTGGGCACTGGGCAGAAGAACTTAAAGGGACTCTTCCAGTGCCTCTGCTGGGGTGGGGGGGGAATGGGAGGGACACCTCGCATGTGATCGACAAAGCGGCAAAGCCACAAGGGGCGCGGTTTCTCACGGGGAGTTAAAGGGACCCTTCCGGGCCCCAGGAGAGGTGGGGGAACCCCACAGCAGGGCATCTGCAGTTGCCACCTAGAGGTTGGCAACCCTAGGAAGAAGTAGGAACTACTTCATAGGAACATAGGAAATGGTGAGGTAACAGCTAAGGCATCTCCCCAGGAAGGGGACAGGTACTTTATTCTTTGGTTCTAGAGTTAGAGAGTAGACCTGTTCGAGAGTGAGAGTATATCTGTGAATGAACTGCAGGAAGGTCCTCTGTAATTCAGAAAATGATTTATCAGGCATCTTATTTGCTTAATTTCCATAGGTTCTGCATTGTTTTCTGTATTCACATTTACACATACACACACACACCCCTTTATGACACCTGAATGGTGTGAAAATGCTTGCTTAAGAAAGTTTGCCAAGATTTCGCTTCTTCTGATACACCTGGAGGTGGCAGCAGAGCACAATGATTCCAATCTGAAAAAAGGACAGACATTCAGACTCCCCGCAGGCACTTTCTTGCGGGGCAGACAAAATGACACCTAAGAGGTGCTGGCCTTGCCATCTTCAGCACATCTACTCAGAATCCTCCCTGGGGAAATTCAGTAGGGCTCACTCCCATGAAAACAGGGCTTCTTTCCATGTACTTGCATGTGAGTGAAGTGCCATCAAGTTGCTTCTGTCTTACGGAGACCCTATGAATGAATGTCTTCCGAAATGTCCCATCGTCAACAGCCTTGCTCAGGTGGTCCTTAAAAGAACCAAGGCCCAGTGACATCGCATGCCATTGTCCCTATCTATGGAGGCGGAGACATGTGGGACTTAGGAAGGGGCTCTCCAGAAATTTAGGGGGGCCTGGGAGCTCTTCGGAACCCCCCCCCCCAGACATTCCCCTGGGCTGGGCTAAACCCAGGAAGAGGTGGGAATTGGCCAGCGCCTAGGTCAGTGATGGCGAACCTTTTAGAGACCAGGTGCCCAAACTGCAACCCAAAACCCACTTATTTATCGCAAAGTGCCAACATGACAATTTAACCTGAATACTGAGGTTTTCGTTTGAGAAAAAACAACTCATACATTAACATCGTTTGTCTTAAAAGAAAAACACAACAGAGCTTTCAATGGTACAAACAACTTTTCATTGAAAGGTAAAAGTTTGCATTTGGCGTGCTTTTGACCAATTAATGTGATTTTTGCTGTCCAATCTTGCGAACTCTGTGCTGGGGTGATGGCCTGCGTGCCCACAGAGAGGGCTCTGAGTGCCACCTCTGGCACGCGTGCCATATGTTTGCCACCACTGGCCTAGGTTATAGTGGTATCTCAGTGGTCTCCTGTAGTGTCCTTTATTTAAATTCATTTTTAGAACAGTCACTTTAAGATCTGCAAATAGACATACCATGTGCATAAGACAAACAAAAGGCCACAAATTTGAAAGTAAGGAGGGCAACACTAAAAAGCCTGTAGGGGAACATTTAAAAGAAAACTCCTGGACATTCATTTACAGGAGTCTTGCTCAGAAATTGAGTGCACAGCAACTGTTTGGTATTCTGGCTCAGCCACGCATTGGCCAAACAAAGGCATCTGTGATGCCATAGTTTACTAAGATTCAGTACAAAGTCACCCAAGACCTTAAATCCTCTGGGGCGATAATAGGTAGTGGGCTGCTTGCAAACTAAGTTGGTCATTTCCACTGATTCCTCCTTCCTATTGCAGACCTCCCCGTTCACTTCACTCCTCATGATCCCCTTCCCCCCAGAAGCAACATTTCAGGGAGCTAAGTGGGAGGAGGGTGGCAGGAGAGTTTCATTCTGACACAGGATCCAGCACATTGTTTCCCCTGGCTGAGTCCATACGTCGTTGGATACTGCACTTTAGCAGTCATTGGCAATTGGGGCTTATCCATACAAGAAGATCCAGGTGCAAATCACTGCTGTGGCAAAACAACAGGGCCATAACAACAGGGCCATAGCCACCACTGTGTGGATACAGCCCACATTCTACTGTATGCATGCAAGCGCTGTCAAGTGGCAACCCCAACAAGCGGCATTCAAAGCAAGTGAGAAGCAGAGGCAGTTTGCCCTTGCCTTCCTCTTTAGCATCCTCCTCAGTGGTCTCCCCTCCAAGTCCAGACCCGGCTTAGCTTCTAAGACCGAACGAGACTGGGCTACATCTTGCCACCTTCTCTCCCCTCCATATTTTAAAGGTCCCCCCCCCTCCCCCAGGCCCGGGAAGGCGCCCTTTAACCGTGAACGGCGAGATGCGCCCCTCGCCGGGGCTGGGCAAAAAGGTGCAAAACCTTTCCCGGCCTCCCCCAGCCCCGGGACGGCGCCCCTGAACCCCTAAAGGTAAAATGCGCCCCTCGCGTCTGCTCTCCGAACGGCTTTTGCCGTTCGGAGAGCAGACGCGAGGGGTTCCTCCCGCTCCCCCAGGCCCGGAAAGGCGCCCGTTCACCGGGAACCGCGAAATGCGCCCCTGGCGGCCGCTCGGAGCTCAGGCCCGAAAGGTTGCCTGCCCTCCCCCAGCCCCGGGACGGCGCCCTTGAACTCCCCGTCGCCGTCGGTGCTGCGAGAGGGGGAAGAGACGCCCCTTAGGAGGCCGGCGGCGGCGGGAGGTGCAGCCCCACCATGCCTTTGGCGCCTTCCTGCCGTCTTCCGCTCCGGCTCCGTTTCCGCGCTGCCTCTCCGGCCGCTCCCCCGGTCTGCTGCAGGGACTCCCGACGGGGAGCGAGGCAGGCCGGAAGCGAAGCCAGCGAGGGACGGAGGGGACTGCCCGTCGCTCACGCAGCCCGGCTGGAGTACCCCGGAGCCCAGCGGGGCGCATGGAGACCTCACCGAGCTCCCTGCTGGGGGAGCCGGACACCAAAGGCCCGCCCCTCTGATCTGCCGGGGGGTGGGGGGGTGGGGGCGGCGGAGGGGGTTCGGTTGGACTGTTTTCAGCTGGCGACTCGCCTGAAGCCCGTTTGAGAGCCGGGCTGCCAAGGGGGGGTGTTGTGTGCCAGCTCGGGGGTGCTGTTGGAGCTCTGTCTACAAAGATGGATGTTCAGATCTCAGCTGTAGCACCTTTAACCAGCTCTGGCTGGTGTGCCAGCTGTGGACCTTTCTAAAAAAATCAGAGTTGGCTGCAGTTATATTTGCTCTCTAGTTATATCAGGATTGGATTTCTCCATTATGTTCCATGGCGGCCTGGTTTTAAAAGTCGTTCAGAAACGTCAGTTGGTTCAAAATGAAGCAGCAACTCTATTGGGCGGGTGGGGGGATCGAGTATATGGTTCATATTTTGAAATAGCTTCAGTGATTACCAGTTTGTTTCCGGGTTCCGTGAATTTATAAGACCCTAAATGCTCTGGAGTCAGGAAATTTAAAGGGTTCCCGTATTAACCTGTCCAACAATTAAAAGTTTCACCAGATCACTTCTTGTGACCTAGGATGTATGACGTCACTCGTATTATCCTTTACTCCAAAGACTCTATTGCTGGGAATTATAGGTGACTAGGAATAAGGCCCTAGATAAATACAAGGGGCTCTAGAAAGAGGCTCTGGGAGAGTGCCAAGGCCTTGGGCACTCAGCGTCAACTTGCTGTGGCGACCTCAGCAGGGTATAATGACACAGAGCCCACCAGTTTCTCCAGGGGAAGATCTCTGCCATCGGAAGAGCACTTGTAGTTCAGTGTGATCTCCATCCCACCCCTGGAGATGGGCAACAATGGTTTCCCATGAGGGAACAGGTGGTTTGGAGGGTGGAGTCTATGGCAATGAACCTGTCTGAGGTCCCACCCCTCCTCCAACCTCACCCTCTCCAGGGTCCACCCCTCAAATCTCCAGGAATTTCCCAACCTGGAGTTGGCAACCCTATCTCCCTCCCAGCCAACCGTCAATGTATCATCATCTGCCCGCTGGCTTCAGCTTTTCATCTCCTCCCTCCTCGAGAGCACTTGTAATTCTGAGTGATCTCCAGCCCCCACCTGGAGATTAGCAACAATGGTTCCCCATGAGGGACTGATTCGCTTGGAGGGTGGAGTCTATGGCAATGAACCTGTCTGAGGTCCCACCCCTCCTCCAACCTCCCCTTCTCCAGCCTCCACCCCTCAAATTTCCAGGAATTTTCCACCTGGAGTTGGCAACCCTATCTCCTTCCCAGCCAATCATCGACTTCACTCTTCAACTTTCCTTCTCCCCTCTGGAGAGCACTTGTAATTCTGAGTGATCTCCAGCCCTTGCCTGGAGATTGGCAACCATAGTTCCCATGGAGAAGTACTCTTTCCCGGCAATGGGGACCAAAGCAGCTGACGTCATTCTCCTCTCCCCCTTTTCACTTGCACAACAACCCTGCTGTCAGAATCTGTCAATTCAGCCAATGTATTCTTGCATGCATGCTATGTAACCTATGTAACCTTTAATCATTATGTATTGGACATTGTATGAATCCTGTTTTGGTCGGGAGGGTGACAACCCTTAAGGGTGAGAACAAGGAGGCGTCTCATCCCTGCCTCCGCATTCCAGCTGCCCCGGCAGTAACTTCAAGGGGAGGATTGGCTCTCATCTCTTATCTCATGCTAAAGAACCTTGGAGCCATGAATTGTTATGTGAACTGAGGGGTCTGGTTGAGAGGGGAAATTTACTGCTTAACACCTCACTTTTTTCCTGTGTGAACCAAACGGTCAAGACACCTTTTAGCCCGCCAATTTTCCCTTGAGGGGATTGGCTATCTATGGGTAATTCAAACTCCTTGGAATGGTATAATAGACCCGCTTGTATTATTTGTCTCATCTCTGACAATAACCCGAGATGCTGTACTAATGTAGGAATAGGCAATAAAGAACTGTGGTTAACCAACCAAGATCTGATCCTTGACTACTCTGAGCAGAACTCTCACAGATTGTCAGAGATCTCTGATTGGGACTCAGCCGTTCCTGACCATGTCAGAAGACGACGCTGTCCCCCTCAAACCTACTACTCCAGAGGAGGCTCCCGTTACCCCGACGGATCCGGGGAACGGGGGTGGCGGCGGCGGAGGAGGTCCCGAAGTGCCGGTGACCACGAGCCAGGGGGCTTACTACATTCCGCGCCGCCCGGTTACTCATCAGAGCGTGACCCCCAAGTACGCATGGAGCCACTTCGGGCAGCGTACCGTGAGTTCGTGGGTGCACGACCGGAAAGGGGTGAGAGTTTCGCTCACCGGAGACCAGCCCGATCGAGGGAGACCGAGCTACCTAGGAGACGACCGCGAGCCGATCTACCGTGGAGGGCCGCGTCGCCCGCCTCCCGAAGAGGAGGGACTGGACCTGTATGGGCCCGATCCGTATCGCGAGGAGCAGACGGTCCCTTTGGATCAGATGATGGGAGACCTGCGGCTTCAACTCACCGCCGAGCTCCGCGAGTTGGCCCTCGATCTCCAGCACCAATTTCGCGACGCTATGATGACGATGCAAGGAGCCCTCCTCGGGCAAGGAGTCGGAGTCCAACCACCGCCGCAGGCGCCCGGAGGGGTTCTGGTTCAACCGCAGGCGCCCGCTCTACCGGCGCAACCAGCCCCGCCGGTCGCCCCAGTTCCAGTTCCGGGGCCCGTCCCCGCGCCGGCCCCAGTCCCGGCCGCGCCGGCCGCCCGCCCAGCCCCTTCCGATCCTTTGACGACTACTTTCGATGGGGACCCCGAGAAGCTACGTTTCTTCATGCTGGAGATCGGGAGGTTCCTGGACAGTTGGGGCCACCTCTACCCCACCGAGAAAGAACGGATTGGCTACATCGGGTCCAAACTGAAAGACACTGCCAGCGACTGGTATGTGAGCCTGCACGACAACCCCGGACCTGAACTGCGCTCACTGAACAACTTTATGTGGGCCCTCCGGCATCAGTTCGAGGACCCCCTGGGTGAGGAAAAAGCCAGGAATCAACTAAGAAAGCTGTTCCAGGGGAGGTCGTCAGTGAGGGACTACACCGACAAGTTCCGGCGCATCGCGGCAAAGATCCATGGGTGGCCGGAGGAACTATTCATGGAGAAGTATTGGGAGGGCCTGAACCCGGAAATCTACGAAACGGTGCTGTTAGGGGGTCGCCCGGGCACCCTGAACACCTGGATGAGGGCTGCCATCGACATGGAGGAGCGATTCGCCCTAATCAAGATGGGAGCGTCTGCTACGGCGGCCAGCAAGGCAGCCCCCCGAGTGAAGCCCCGGTCCAGTGTGCAAGATGTCCGAGATGCAAGGTTTCGTCAGGGGTTGTGTATGAAGTGTGGGGAGAGTGGCCACTTCGCCTCCGCTTGTCCAAGAGGAGGGGGGAAGGGACCGAAGACCTCAACTCCCGGAGCGGGGAGCACCCCTAGCCGTGGAAAAACCCCAATGAAGCCCCGGGCGTTGCAGCTGGAAGGGGTGGCGAGCGACCAGGGAGAGCTGGAGCTGATGGAAGCGCAGATGTCGGGAAACTCCAACGGCCTGCAGTGAGCGGCGCAGAACTGCAGGTCCCCCGCCAAGAAGCGCCATCTCCGGTGAGCATCCCAGGCCCCCTGTTATATATGGTAGTGACGGTGGTAACCCCTGGGTCTGGTACCCACATGCGGGTTCGAGCCCTAATTGACTCTGGGTGTGCGCGAGACCTGATCAGCCCCCTGGTAGTGGAGGGGTTGGGACCCAGAGTCACCCCGTTATCAGAACCCCTGAAGTTTACCCAGATGGATGGGTCGGAAATGAAGGAGGAGTGCATAGCAGAGACTGAGAGTTTGATTCTGGGAACGGGGGAGCATTGGGAGAAGCGAGCTTTCGTCATCACCCCGAACGCCCAGTTCCCTATGGTGCTGGGCAGCCCCTGGCTCGGGGCGCACGACCCCTACATAAAATGGAGCGAGGGGAAGATTTCGTGGGTAGATGAACGCTGTCAGAGCCACCGGTGGGACCCCGGATGGGGACCTGGACCTCCGACCCCGCCTCCCCCGGCACCCGCACTCGCCCTCACCCCTACCATGGTGCCTAAAGAGTATAGAGACTTGCTAGAAGTGTTCAGTGAGACCGAGGCGGATGAGTTGCCCCCCCATCGACTGTCGGACTGTGCTATAGAACTCCTCCCAGGAGAAAAACTCCCCAAGGGGAAATTATATTCCATGAGCCCGTTGGAGCGGGAGGAGCTAAGGAAGTTCCTGGACAAAAATCTGGCACGGGGTTTTATCCGCCCAGCCAAGTCCCCCTTTGCGGCGCCCGTGCTGTTTCGAAAGAAAAAGGATGGGGGCTTACGGCTATGCACTGACTACAGGGGGTTGAATGCAGTCTCCACCACTAACGCCTACCCCCTCCCCTTAATAAGGACCTCTTGGCGGAGGCGGCCAAGGGGAAGATCTTTACCAAGTTGGATCTACGAGATGCCTACTTCAGGGTGCGCATAAGGGAAGGGGATGAATCTAAAACTGCCTTTAACACCCCCCTGGGGCAATTCGAATACCTAGTGATGCCGTTCGGCTTAAGTGGCGCGCCCGGGGTCTTTATGAGTTTAATCAATGAAGTGTTGCACAAGCATCTGTTTAAGGGCGTGTTATGTTACATAGATGATATCTTGATCTATTCTACTGATAAGAGTGAGCATGTGACTTTGGTCAGAGACGTTCTTTCAACCTTACTGAAAAACCAGCTTTATGTGAAACTGTCTAAGTGCGAGTTTCACCGTGAGTCCGTGGACTTCCTGGGCTATCGCATTTCGCAAAAGGGGTTGGAAATGGACCCGGGGAAGGTGGAGGCAGTGGTGCAATGGGAGGCCCCGCGAACGAGAAAGCAATTGCAGAGCCTCTTAGGATTTTGTAATTTTTACAGAACCTTCATCAAAGACTTTGCCAAAGTTACCCTTCCCTTAACGGACTTATTAAAAACCAAGGGGAGGGGGCCCGAGGCCGGAAAGCCAGGAGAGAGATTGGCATGGAATGGGGAGTGCCAGAAGGCATTTGAGACTTTAAAAACCCTTTTCACTTCTGAACCCATTCTAGCACACCCGGATGAGACAAAAGACTTTATAATTCATGTAGATGCCTCGGATGTAGCCATGGGGGGGGCCATTTTGCAAAGTGACTCGGAGGGAAAACTGCACCCCTTGGCTTACATTTCAAAGAAATTTAACGAGACGGAAAGGAATTGGTCGGTGTGGGACAAGGAAGCCGCAGCCATTAGGTTAGCGCTCACTACGTGGCGCCACTGGTTGGAGGGCGCGCAAACTCCGTTTGAAATATGGACTGATCATAAGAACCTAGAGGCGTTGCGCACTCAGCGGTCCCTCAATGCCAAGCAGCTGCGCTGGGCTGACTTCTTTTCCAAATTCAACTTTGTGCTAAAGCATTTTCCTGGGAAGGCTAACTCCCTGGCAGACGCATTGTCCAGATTGCCCCAACACGAGAGTGTAAAAGAAGAGGTGTTCGATTCCATGTTTTCCCCCCAGCAACTGGGAGGGATGGTAGTCACCCGGAGCAAAGCAAAGAGAGCTGAGCTCAACACAGAGACTTTCCAGTGGGGGGGGGGAGTATGCTCCAGAAGAAATAGAGGAACTGGAAGCCTTGGGGGAGTGTTCCAAGAGAGAGGACCACTGCTGGCTGCATGGGGACAAATTAGTGGTGCCTAAGACCAAACGCAAGGAAATCCTGCTAAATTGTCACTCCTCAAAGCTAGCCGGGCACTTCGGTTTCCTAAAGACACTTAACTTGATCCAGCGTCAGTTCTGGTGGCCGCGCATGCGCCGGGACGTCTCGGACTTCGTCTCGGGTTGCCAAACTTGTTTAATGTGTAAAAAGCGGGGGGGGGGAAAGTCCCAGGATTGCTGCACCCCCTACCCACTGCCTCAAGACCCTGGGAAGACATAGCCATGGACTTTATCACCAATTTGCCCCCCTCCAAGGGAAAAACTGTGATTTGGGTGGTGGTAGACACTTTTTCTAAACAAGCCCATTTCACCCCCTTCAAGCAATTGCCCACCGCCAAAGGGATGGCTAAAGCTTTCTTCAACCACGTGATCAAATTACATGCTTTTCCGAAGAGGGTGGTTTCCGACCGCGGAAGTCAGTTCGTTGCCACCTTCTGGCGGGAGCTTTTGAAATTAATGGACATAGAGCCGGCCCTAAGCTCGGGTTACCACCCAGAAACCGACGGCCAATCCGAGCGAACTAATCAAATTCTAGAGCAATTCCTAAGGTGTTACACAAATTATCACCAGGATAATTGGGTGGAATTGCTGCCCTTTGCAGAATATAGCTACAATAATGCAGTGCATTCCTCCACAGGGGTCTCACCTTTCATGGCAGTGGGAGGTTTTGAAGGGAAACCACTCCCTACCCTTAAGGAGGACCCCCAAGCCCCCCCCTCGAATTTTAAAAGTTGGTGGTCCAGCCTCCAAGACTCCTGGCCATTAATAGGCAAAGCCCTGGACCATGCCAAAGAGGACTACAAGAAGTATGCGGACCGAGGGAGAGCGCCGGGATGGGATCTTCAGCCCGGGGACTCTGTTTATCTCTCTACACCTTTGTGTAGTCAACATGGATTATAAAGTCACGGACTTTATAATCCATGTTGATGCCTCGGATGTAGCAATGGGGGGGGCCATCCTACAAAGGGACTCGGAAGGGAAACTGCACCCCTTAGCGTACATCTCAAATGGCACCTTTAACCAGCTCTGGCTGGTGTGCCAGCTGTGGACCTTTCTAAAAAAATCAGAGTTGGCTGCAGTTATATTTGCTCTCTAGTTATATCAGGATTGGATTTCTCCATTATGTTCCATGGCGGCCTGGTTTTAAAAGTCGTTCAGAAACGTCAGTTGGTTCAAAATGAAGCAGCAACTCTATTGGGCGGGTGGGGGGATCGAGTATATGGTTCATATTTTGAAATAGCTTCAGTGATTACCAGTTTGTTTCCGGGTTCCGTGAATTTATAAGACCCTAAATGCTCTGGAGTCAGGAAATTTAAAGGGTTCCCGTATTAACCTGTCCAACAATTAAAAGTTTCACCAGATCACTTCTTGTGACCTAGGATGTATGACGTCACTCGTATTATCCTTTACTCCAAAGACTCTATTGCTGGGAATTATAGGTGACTAGGAATAAGGCCCTAGATAAATACAAGGGGCTCTAGAAAGAGGCTCTGGGAGAGTGCCAAGGCCTTGGGCACTCAGCGTCAACTTGCTGTGGCGACCTCAGCAGGGTATAATGACACAGAGCCCACCAGTTTCTCCAGGGGAAGATCTCTGCCATCGGAAGAGCACTTGTAGTTCAGTGTGATCTCCATCCCACCCCTGGAGATGGGCAACAATGGTTTCCCATGAGGGAACAGGTGGTTTGGAGGGTGGAGTCTATGGCAATGAACCTGTCTGAGGTCCCACCCCTCCTCCAACCTCACCCTCTCCAGGGTCCACCCCTCAAATCTCCAGGAATTTCCCAACCTGGAGTTGGCAACCCTATCTCCCTCCCAGCCAACCGTCAATGTATCATCATCTGCCCGCTGGCTTCAGCTTTTCATCTCCTCCCTCCTCGAGAGCACTTGTAATTCTGAGTGATCTCCAGCCCCCACCTGGAGATTAGCAACAATGGTTCCCCATGAGGGACTGATTCGCTTGGAGGGTGGAGTCTATGGCAATGAACCTGTCTGCGGTCCCACCCCTCCTCCAACCTCCCCTTCTCCAGCCTCCACCCCTCAAATTTCCAGGAATTTTCCACCTGGAGTTGGCAACCCTATCTCCTTCCCAGCCAATCATCGACTTCACTCTTCAACTTTCCTTCTCCCCTCTGGAGAGCACTTGTAATTCTGAGTGATCTCCAGCCCTTGCCTGGAGATTGGCAACCATAGTTCCCATGGAGAAGTACTCTTTCCCGGCAATGGGGACCAAAGCAGCTGACGTCATTCTCCTCTCCCCCTTTTCACTTGCACAACAACCCTGCAAGCTAGGTTAGGCTTAAAGTCTGTGACTGGCCCCAAATCACCCATTCATCAAGAACCTGGGTCTAGCAGATCCTGCTCTGAAGCGCTGACTGCTACGCCTAGGATAGCCAACCTCCAGGTGGAGCCTGAAGATTGCCAGGGTGGGCACTGGGCAGAAGAACTTAAAGGGACTCTTCCAGTGCCTCTGCTGGGGTGGGGGGGGGAATGGGAGGGACACCTCGCATGTGATCGACAAAGCGGCAAAGCCACAAGGGGCGCGGTTTCTCACTGGGAGTTAAAGGGACCCTTCCGGGCCCCAGGAGAGGTGGGGGAACCCCACAGCAGGGCATCTGCAGTTGCCACCTAGAGGTTGGCAACCCTAGGAAGAAGTAGGAACTACTTCATAGGAACATAGGAAATGGTGAGGTAACAGCTAAGGCATCTCCCCAGGAAGGGGACAGGTACTTTATTCTTTGGTTCTAGAGTTAGAGCGTAGACCTGTTCGAGAGTGAGAGTATATCTGTGAATGAACTGCAGGAAGGTCCTCTGTAATTCAGAAAATGATTTATCAGGCATCTTATTTGCTTAATTTCCATAGGTTCTGCATTGTTTTCTGTATTCACATTTACACATACACACACACACCCCTTTATGACACCTGAATGGTGTGAAAATGCTTGCTTAAGAAAGTTTGCCAAGATTTCGCTTCTTCTGATACACCTGGAGGTGGCAGCAGAGCACAATGATTCCAATCTGAAAAAAGGACAGACATTCAGACTCCCCGCAGGCACTTTCTTGCGGGGCAGACAAAATGCAACCTAAGAGGTGCTGGCCTTGCCATCTTCAGCACATCTACTCAGAATCCTCCCTGGGGAAATTCAGTAGGGCTCACTCCCATGAAAACAGGGCTTCTTTCCATGTACTTGCATGTGAGTGAAGTGCCATCAAGTTGCTTCTGTCTTACGGAGACCCTATGAATGAATGTCTTCCGAAATGTCCCATCGTCAACAGCCTTGCTCAGGTGGTCCTTAAAAGAACCAAGGCCCAGTGACATCGCATGCCATTGTCCCTATCTATGGAGGCGGAGACATGTGGGACTTAGGAAGGGGCTCTCCAGAAATGTAGGGGGGCCTGGGAGCTCTTCGGAACCCCCCCCCCAGACATTCCCCTGGGCTGGGCTAAACCCAGGAAGAGGTGGGAATTGGCCAGCGCCTAGGTCAGTGATGGCGAACCTTTTAGAGACCAGGTGCCCAAACTGCAACCCAAAACCCACTTATTTATCGCAAAGTGCCAACATGACAATTTAACCTGAATACTGAGGTTTTCGTTTGAGAAAAAACAACTCATACATTAACATCGTTTGTCTTAAAAGAAAAACACAACAGAGCTTTCAATGGTACAAACAACTTTTCATTGAAAGGTAAAAGTTTGCATTTGGCGTGCTTTTGACCAATTAATGTGATTTTTGCTGTCCAATCTTGCGAACTCTGTGCTGGGGTGATGGCCTGCGTGCCCACAGAGAGGGCTCTGAGTGCCACCTCTGGCACGCGTGCCATATGTTTGCCACCACTGGCCTAGGTTATAGTGGTATCTCAGTGGTCTCCTGTAGTGTCCTTTATTTAAATTCATTTTTAGAACAGTCACTTTAAGATCTGCAAATAGACATACCATGTGCATAAGACAAACAAAAGGCCACAAATTTGAAAGTAAGGAGGGCAACACTAAAAAGCCTGTAGGGGAACATTTAAAAGAAAACTCCTGGACATTCATTTACAGGAGTCTTGCTCAGAAATTGAGTGCACAGCAACTGTTTGGTATTCTGGCTCAGCCACGCATTGGCCAAACAAAGGCATCTGTGATGCCATAGTTTACTAAGATTCAGTACAAAGTCACCCAAGACCTTAAATCCTCTGGGGCGATAATAGGTAGTGGGCTGCTTGCAAACTAAGTTGGTCATTTCCACTGATTCCTCCTTCCTATTGCAGACCTCCCCGTTCACTTCACTCCTCATGATCCCCTTCCCCCCAGAAGCAACATTTCAGGGAGCTAAGTGGGAGGAGGGTGGCAGGAGAGTTTCATTCTGACACAGGATCCAGCACATTGTTTCCCCTGGCTGAGTCCATACGTCGTTGGATACTGCACTTTAGCAGTCATTGGCAATTGGGGCTTATCCATACAAGAAGATCCAGGTGCAAATCACTGCTGTGGCAAAACAACAGGGCCATAGCCACCACTGTGTGGATACAGCCCACATTCTACTGTATGCATGCAAGCGCTGTCAAGTGGCAACCCCAACAAGCGGCATTCAAAGCAAGTGAGAAGCAGAGGCAGTTTGCCCTTGCCTTCCTCTTTAGCATCCTCCTCAGTGGTCTCCCCTCCAAGTCCAGACCCGGCTTAGCTTCTAAGACCGAACGAGACTGGGCTACATCTTGCCACCTTCTCTCCCCTCCATATTTTAAAGGTCCCCCCCCCTCCCCCAGGCCCGGGAAGGCGCCCTTTAACCGTGAACGGCGAGATGCGCCCCTCGCCGGGGCTGGGCAAAAAGGTGCAAAACCTTTCCCGGCCTCCCCCAGCCCCGGGACGGCGCCCCTGAACCCCTAAAGGCAAAATGCGCCTTTGACTAGTGTTGCCAGATTTGAGCTGGAAAGTACTTGGGAGACTTTGGGGGTGGATCTGGGAGAGAACGGGGGGTTGGGAAGGGAAGGAGCCTCAGCATGGTACAATGCCATAAAATCCATCCTTCAAAGCAGCCATTTTCTCCAGAGGAGCTGATCTCTGTCAGCTGGAGATCCGTTGTAAAAGCGGGAGATCTCCAGGCCCCACCTGGAGGCTGGCAACCCTAGTGGGATCTATAATTTCTAATCACATTTTTATTCCATCTTCCCTCCAAGGAGCTCAGGAGTTCATATATGGTTCTCTCCCCTCCCCCAGCATCTTGCCAGATACCCTGTGTGCCAAAACTGGGGTTGCACAACAAAGCACGCTGTTGCAAACAATTGTTGGAGCAAAAATAAGCTCTCACAATATTTTCCACAGTCCTGACACAGTAGACCAGGCCACGGCAGTCTGGGCCAGGTGGCTGCCCCGGTGGTCCTTCATGCACTTTTATTACTTTGTCTTTCCTATGGAAATCCTTGAAGACTTAAAAGGCTGTGTTTAAAAGCCATTATGATCTAAAGGAGGAATGTTTTTAGCTTTCATGTTCCTTCCTTAGGCAATTCTGTTTAACATTTCCGATCTGATTGTCTGGGGGGAAAGCGCTAGGAGAAAAAAAAAAAGATTAGCACCGTTTTCATCTGCTATACTTCCTTGCCCCCTGCTGGAAAAAGATGAGAATTAAGACATCTATGCCAATGAAAGTCTTGTGGGATGGTTGAACCTAGATCTAATCGTGGTTCTAAATGTCTAGAGATTGCAAGTTTAAGAGCCCTTGAACAGAGAGTGTTTCAACAGGTTTTTTGATGTTAAAAATAAATTATATCTGGCAAATAAAAAGGGTAATTTTCTTTTGTAATACAGAACTCTGCAGAAGCACAATGCCTGCATACAGGTAATAAACTTTGCATTTTAATTGTGAAATTTTAGATGGCCTTCTTTTCTTCCCCCTTTATATTGCACTGTGTATTGGATGTACTACACTGTAGTTCAACATCCCTTAATTGTGAAATCCAGTTTACTGGATCTTAGTCCTCCAATTATGAAATCTAGTTTCTATAATGTATTATACTGTTTCTATTCCATTGGTCTTTAATTCAAGTGATCCCGTTTTATTGCATTGTTCATGGTATGGACTATACTGTCTTTATTACATTGTCTTTTATAACTCTGTAATCTCCCTTGAGTCTCAGTGAGAACGGCCGATGACAAATGAAGTAAACAAAATAAAACAGTGCAATCATAAACAGAGTTACACTGCTCTAAGTTGATTGAAGTCAATTGTAAGTTTCTTAAATGTAAATGCACTGTAAGTTTTTTAAACAGGAGTCGCCGCGTTAAATCGGTTGCAGCAAAATTACAACAGAAGTCCAAAATTCAAAACTGTAGTACTACTAAGATGCCATAAAGGTTTTTGTCCAAGAAAGATTAACAGGAGTTCTATGAAAAATTGTTTTCAATTTATGTTGTTCCAGATCTTGAAAAAAATAAGGATTCATCATCATTAATATAATAACCCCAAGACTGCCCTGTATCGATAATGAAAACAGCTACTGCTAGGACAATTAAACTGTGAACAAAATGTACTTTTCCTTAAACATGGCTTTTGTTTCATGTTCAGATGTTTCAATACAAGAACACTCAAATAAAATAAGCAAGACATAAAAGAAGAACATTGCCCACATAGAAATAAAAAAGATCTATCTTCTCATTCCCCAAATTAAAAAAAAACCTGCTCAAAGCCAGTGTAATGCAACAATTGTATCACGATATGGGAGACCCGTATCAATCCCATATCCCACTCTGCCTTGAAGCTTGTTGGGTGACCTTGGACCAATCAGAATGATTTACAGTACCCTGAACATCTTGTTGGAAAAGCAGGATAAAAAGTACTAAATAAAACAAATCACAAAAAGAAAATTACAGTTTTCCTTATAGCTCTGCAGATGTTTCACTGTCTTCCATTCACATGGAGTGAGTTCCCATCTGCTGCACATTTCAAGAGCACAATATATGCAGTCGTTGAATCATGTGAAAAGGACGACACGTGGATTGCTCCCTTCACATGATGCAGCAATCTTATGTATCATGCTCCTGAAACACAGCTGGTGGGCTCCCAGAATGCTAGTGTAACATGTGCAGAGGGTCATATACATTGCCAAAGAGTTATCTGCCCTTGTTCATTCTTATCCACATAACTTAGGCAGAAAGTACAGTTGTCAAGGTACTGTCTCTTCTGAACTCCTTTGGCAATGTGCACTAACAGTGAAATCCTAAGAACACTTTCCTGGGAGTAAGTCCCATTGAATAGCCCATTGAATAGCTCGTTGAATTCAGAGTGGACCTGTTTAGGATTGCTCTCTACATCTGCCAATTTTGGAGTGCTACAGTATCCCAATATCTACTTATACACTGAAACATCACAGGTGCCACACGTTCTTCCCATTTGGGGCAACCTGTCATTTTGCAGGGAGTAACAGCTGACCATTCAGTCATTACAGCTGAGGAACCTTTAGCAACATCAGGCACAACGAATAAATAAGGCTGCCAGCTCCAAGTTGAGAAATACTTGGAGATTTTGGGGGTGGAGCCTGAGAAGGGTAGGGTTTGGGGAGGGAAGGGAAGGGAAGGGAAGGGACTTTAATGGGGTATAATGCCATAGAGTCCACCTTCCAAAGTGGTCATTTTCTCCAAGTGAACTGATCTTTCTTGCCTGGAGGTCAGCTGTAATAGCGGGAGATCTCCATCCATTACCTGGAGGTTCGCAACTCTACTTATCTTACTCCATTATTTTTCTTAAATGCCAAATCATGTCTTAGATATCAACTGTAACAAAACACCTGCTTATAATTTATAGGAGACTTTTTTAACACAGCATTAACTATGCAGAGCCATTCTATTGCTAGGTATCCTTCTCCAATATAACGTCTAAATCCCTTTTCAATTTAGAGGTTTGTTGTCTTTTTCAGTGTACCACCAAGAGACATCAATAAAGTTCAGATATAAGCCATTTGTATCCAGGCTTCACAGTTCCTGTCAGCTGCTCAGATCTCATAGGGACTCTATTTGCTTCTTTTAAAATTCCAAACATGTTGATAGTGGAACATTTTGGCTTAATTTATTATGAAAAAAAGCTATTGCATAAAAAGTAACTGTCCCCGCATAACGGCACTCTTAAAATGGTTAATTTTTGTGTGCTCCAGCTCTCAACATTTCCATCTCCTTTCAGATGTGGGGAAGGAGAAAAATGCCAGGTGTTCAGAATTTCTTCCACCTCTCCCAGCCTTCCTGTGTGTCTGCCACCACAAAGTGGTTATATAGTCCATTTCCTTCCTTCCTTCTGGATAACCAAGATACCAGAGGGATTTTCTCCATATTTTGTTCCTCAAAAACATACCCAGTATGTATTGCGGTTCTGGCTATCCCGGTAATGCAGGAGCATAATATCATATGTAAATAGTGAGAGCTCTTACTCCACCCATATCTTCTGGGATATGAAGTGCAGATGTCTGGGGTATATTTCATTAAGAATTAATTCATCTGTTAACCTTTTCTGAGTCAAGAAGTTCCCCAGGTAGGATGTAAGGAATCAGGATGTAGGGAAATAACAGCCTAGCTAGGACTTACGCTGTGGCTAGCCTACCACACCTAGACAATTCCAACACTTTCCACTGAGTTATAGCCAGATTATATATTTACATACAGCATCAAAGTCCATTCCTTTATGCTAGAGAGATGCAAATTCCAAAATATTTAAAAGCCATATTCAGCTTTTTGAACAGATTTATGGCCTGCAGCTCTTTTTCAACCTCCTCAGCCACTCTCACACGTAATAGTTTCTTTTCTTGGTGGATCAAGGGTTTGTAGCAGGACACTTCACTGGACTTCCCTTGGGTGGGTATTCGAAAGTCACAGCACTGCTATCAAGAACGCACTCTCCCTTAACTCACCATTGTACTTTGGTTGACAGAGAACTTGGAGAAGGCCATTGATGACACTGGTGTCTGTGTATGGGAAGAAGGCAATCCATGTAAAAAACTGTTTCCAAAAGGAGTTTTCTCTATTATTATTTAGAAAGTTTGTATTCTGCCTCTCAAGATACTTCACAAAATAGAAATAATACACTAAAATCATAAAAAAACAACAGCATAAGAACAATAAACATTAAAAACAAGACACAAAAGCAAGCCAGGGGCAGCCTAAAAGGCTACCCATAAAACAGTTTGCATGTTAGAAACAAATCATAAAAACAGTATCCCTCTAACAGCAAAGGGATATGAAAGGAATGCTTGTGAAGATCTTTATGGCAATAAAGGTCACAACTGGCACTTTGAAACTGACCTGGAGACTACTCCCTTCACACTGCCTAAGAACTAAACTAGACATGACAACATCCACGGGTCCAACCCATGGATGCAGCTGCCATTTTAAAATGCTGCAAGGGCCCGATTCTCACTGGAGCCACAGTGTGTCAGGCTGAGGAACCTTTTTGCTTTTTCAAGTGCCAAAACAGTCATGGGGGTATGTGAACGTTCTGGCTCTTGAAAAGGTACGGAAGGGGGAGGAACAAGAGTGCCTCAACCCACAATGCTGCATGCCCAATCAGGATCAGGCCCTCATGGCATTTTAAAATCACTGTAAAATGATGGCAGCATTCACAGGGCAGATTCATGGACATCATCATGCCAAGTTTGGCCCTAAATTCCTGAAAACAGAGTACAAAGTGAAACTGTTCTACGAGAGCTATTGATAACACCGGTTCTAATGGTGATATGTATCACTAGTTCTTATTCATGGGTCACACATGAGGCAGCCCAACTACCTTTGGTGTGCTAGAGCATCCCCAAGGTGCTTTCCAAGTTGACGCTTCCTCTGGGATGAACTGCAGCTTCCTTTCTGTCATCCCCGTGTCTCCCATGGAGACCCTGCTCCTTAGCCATGGAGGACTTCTACAGATCTCTGACATAGCTGGGAGATAGCTGTCCCACCTGTGACAACACTGCACCACTACTGGCCCGGCTGTATTTACTTCCAGATGGGCTGACCATGCCATGAAGCAGCTGTCTGGGCCCCTTCCCCCACATTTTATTTTTTTTTTAAAAATTACACCTAAGATGAAGAGTGCTATAATGGAATGGCTTTATAAGAAAATTCAGGTGGGTCACCATGTCGGTCTGAAGCACTAGTACAAACTTTTGAGTCCAGTGGCACCTTTGACCAACAAAGTTTTATTCAAAGTGTAAGCTTTTGAGGTATTGCTGTAATCGACCAAGCAGCTGGAAAAGAACATGCTTCTAGCAGATTTCTTCCACTAATAATGACAGTTGTATTCTGGACAAATTGGGTCTCTCTATATGTACAGGTTGCTACAGGAGCCCAGATTAGATGTCATGAAGGCATACCTAGAAAGGGAAAGGTGAGCCAAAGCAAGCTGATTAAACACACTCTTGGCCACAACTGTTATTGACCACCCAGAAGTACCCACAATCATATTTGTATCATACAATGTCATCCTCTATGTATCTGATTGTGTACAAAGGCATCATCCCTCTAAAAACAGCAACATAATGTGATAAAGCCATTGTCTCCAAGCCTAGTTTTAGGAGGAGGATAAAGAGAATTAACAATTTCAAATTCCAGAATGTCTATATTCATCCAAATGGAAAGGCATTAAAAATACCAACTGAGCCTACTGAAGGCTCTCCTTGGTTACCACATCATCATTAGTTCAGACTGCTGTTTTGTCTTATGATTACGTTCAACATTTCCCTAATGATGTTTGTATCAGAGAAATGAGCCCAGCCTGATCTCTGTCAATGTAGTTGTCAACAACGCTGTCCAATATTTTTTGTCAGAATGCCTCTGAAGATTTTATTACCATGATTAATGAAAGAGACTAAATGATAGTACTCTCCATGCTACCTTTGCTTCGCCTAGGAAGCACTATTTTATATGTGCTTCCTCCCAGAATGATGGACTTTATGTAACCTCCAATACTTAGCTGAATATGATCACTAGCTACGATACTGCCCCATTAGAGAAAACAGAATGATTCCCCAAAAGGGGCAAACAACAGTTCTAGAAGTTCATTTAAGGTCAAGTTAATAGGGGTTTTTTTTGGGGGGGGGGGGTTCCTTCCAATATCTCATCTACCTTTGGCCCAGAAGGACTATCAATTTTTGCTTCAGACAGTTTGTCACTCACAAACAGCACTCCTGGGTTAAACAGCAACCTTTTCCTTCTTCTGCAAATAATTCCCTTATAATGTGCAAACAGGTTAATGGGATATGCATCAAAAGCTATTGTTGCGGCTCTCAAAACAAACCATGTCCTTGCTGCTTCCATAGATAAATCCTGATAAATATATTTTTAGTAACTTGTGCTTGTTTGGTAGGCTTACCAAAGAAAGGATCTTTTCATATAGGATGAACAATGGGGCCACCAAATCTCTCATTTTAGATCTTGAATCCATAGGCTTGGCTCAATGCTCTCTGATTGTTCTAATTATAGTTTATTCATCTACATCTAATTCTGGCCAGGTCTGCATCAGCCAATTAATCTTACCTCTGCTTTCTTAATTGGCCTCAGGAACCCACAAAATCAAAGGTTGGATCTTCTGGACCAGTTTTCCAAGTCCTCTGTTTGGTTCCAAGAGTGTTGGCTGAATTATTACACCATACAGTGGCTAAATTCTGCTGCTTTGAAGCTGACTTCAGGAGTCTCTTTAGTTATGCCTGGATTTGCACCTGCTGTAACTGGAATGCTTTTTTACAGTCACATCACAGAATATTAAACTGATACAGGATCTCCTATAATGCATCTTGTCTGAAGTAGTCACATGCCACCCATCTTTTTTTTTTATATAAATTTTTATTGATTTTTTCCCTATAACTACAACTATAACGCTACAATCTAAGCTACATATACCTTATACAGAGAGTACTTTATCATTTGCTT
Organism: Lepidodactylus listeri; assembly: GCA_029233225.1. Taxonomy (NCBI): domain Eukaryota; kingdom Metazoa; phylum Chordata; class Lepidosauria; order Squamata; family Gekkonidae; genus Lepidodactylus; species Lepidodactylus listeri. The sequence goes on along the minus strand of JARCFY010000001.1, from coordinate 49,784,818 downwards.
AATACTACCTTATTACATAATATAATTATGAAGCATTTAGAACCTTGGATAAATTTCAATTACTTGTTACTGCTACTATAAAAAATATCAAAACTATTTGGCAGGCACGCCCACCTAGAGAAATACGGTTAATTAAACAATTTATAATACATAAGTGCAATGCTTAATAAAACAGTTTAATCACTATTTCTTCTTTCGTCCTCTTCTTGTCTTAACAGTCTCAACTATTTTTGGAGCTGCAGCTCCTTTTTCCAAGTCAGACACTTCTTCACTCTTTGAGCTATCAAATCCATATATGCTTTCTTGCGAGGCCAGTGAACCATCTGAGTCTCTCCCAGTTTTCTGCTCTTTGCTTTTTTCCAGAAATTTTTTCGCTTGTTGAACAGAGTCAATCTTATACTTCTTATCTTTGATGCTGAAGCATAGTCCTTCTGGAGTATTCCAACGATAGATGATAGACTCAGACTGGAGCCAAGATGTCAATTTTCCATAGGCTTTCCTTCTTTTCCTTATTTCAAATGGGATATCCTTCATCACTTTTACTTCTTCTCCCAGGATCTTCAGAGCTGCTTTGTTTGTGGTCCTAAGTACCACGTCTCTTGTAGATTTTTGGGAGAACCTTATCATAATTTCACCAGGCAGGCTTTTCTTTTTAGTATAATCTGGATAGGTTCTGTAAACCATATCCATATCGCTTTTTATATCCGCTGCTTTCATGCCTGTCACTGGTTCAAGTGCTTCACTTAGCAAATTTTTAAGGTCTTCTCCTGTGTTTTCTGGCACATTCTGAAGTCTTAGGAAAAAATTCGATCTATCCATTTGTAATTTCAAAAGCTGATCGTGGTGGAAGGCCTTTTCCTTCTCTGCCTTTTGTAGTCTTGCGTCTTGGTTTTTTACTGAAGTTTTTACTTCCAGAAGTTCTCGCTGCAGCTTCTCTGTGGATTTATTCGACTCTTTTAGTTCTAGCTGCATTTTGTCCATCTTAACGTTGAGAGCTGTCATTTGGTCCACTAGAGGTCGCAATAACGAGGAGAACACCGCACTCATCTCCGTGGTATCAACCTTTGAACTCGGAGCTGTACTTCCTAGTTTGGGGAAAGGTTTCGGTTTCCCCGTCATTGTTGAGGCTACGCTCTTTGTTTATAGATAGATAAGATGAACGAAAGGAGCAAATTTTCAAACAGCACTTATGTCCTTCTAAAGTTTATATCTCCAAGTGAGCGATGCTGCCATCTAGCAAGGAGGATGGGCTTTTATTCCTGCAGTAACGCCACGTAAAGAGTCTCGTAAGTACGCTAGTCCCGGAGGGGGGTGGGGTGGGTTTCACTCCTCCCGCCGTCTTCCCGCTGTGTTCTGCTTTTCTTACTTCAGACTCACGTTTTCTCCATGCGTAACTGTCAGTTCCAGCCTCATTGCTTCGCACTCTCTGCTGCTTCTCGGATTTGCACTTTCAGCCATACGGCTCCCACGGTGGGGGAACCTATGGGGGTGATGAAAAGGGATCTCTATCCCTCGGTCGCCACCGTAGGGAGAGATCCCCTTCGAGCCACCCCAGGCAGAGCCCCCTCACTGGGGTCTCTGGGGGCTCGGCACCAGTCCGGAGCCCCTTCTTCCCCCCGGGTACGGATCGCGCTCCCCGCAGATGCGGAGGAGCACGTCCGCCATGCTCGCAAGTCTTGCCGGAAGTGGCATGCCACCCATCTGATCCATGGACTGTTAGGACCATTTTAGTTAATGCACCCCCTGCCATTTAGCTTGTAAGTCTCTGCGGTGGTCATACAGAATTTTTAAGAATCTTGCTTTTTCCCTGCTGCCATCTTCCACACCTTGCAAGTTCCAGGAAATTAAGCAAGAGTCTTCTCAGGAGAGCCGTTGAATTCTCAAACCACTTTTACAGACAAGGGGGTTGATTCCTACAGTTGCATGGGCAGAAGGCAGTTGTCACACATCCTTCCCCTTCCTATGCCAGCCCCCTGAGATGCCTGCAAAAGAAGGAGGAGGAGGAGGAGGAGGAGGAGATTGGATTTATACCCCGCCCTCCACTCCCCAAGGGAGTCTCAGAGCGGCTTACAAACTCCTTTCCCTTCCCCTCCCCACAACAGTCACCCTGTGAGGTAGGTGGGGCTGAGAGAGCTCTTTCCCAAGCTGTCCTTGAGGGAACAGCTGGTACAGAGCTATGGCTTGCCCAAGGTCATCCAGCCAGGTGCAAGTGGAGGAGTGGGGAATCAAACCCGGTTCTCCCAGATTAGAGTCTGCGCACTTAACCACTACACCAAACGGCCAGGGGCTGCAGGACTTTGTTGAGCAATAAACCAATGGGCACCAGGGGATTGTTGTTAAGAGCAGGAATTGGACAGAATTGCCTGCCCCTTGTTTTTGTGACAATACACCATCGCTTCCTCCGCCACGCTTTCTTTTGGTGCAAGAACAAGGTAGGGGAAATTTTGCCCAGTACCATTTCCTCACTGCAGCCCACCCATGCCCAATGGATCTCTGCTCATAACGACCCCCCAGTAATGTTTTCTGGAAGTTATAGAGAGCTCCTGTGGGCAAGGGGAGGCAGAGGAAGGTCCACACTTCTGTTTGTGCAACTACAAAATCACATCAATAATGTCCCTCTCTCCCTCCCTCAGCAAACATATATACTTAAGGGAAACAGCAACACCACCCCAAACCATTTCATTGACTTCACTGACAGGTAGGACTCAATATATTCAGGATTCTGTCCTCCACACTCATCCTAGAGCAAAGATTAAAGTGGGCAGGAATGCAAAAATTCACAGCAACAGGCAAAGCACTCTGGAGTCCAGGTATAATATAAAGGCAGTGCTAGATGGGAAAAAAAAAACCCCTATGTGTATTTTAAATAACATTCAGAAGTAAACTTCAGTGATTCCCAGATGTGACATAACACTGAATGAGTGCACACATAATCTGAAACAACCCTCTGCAGGGAAGGTCCATATTATTCCCATGTTACAGATGGAGAGCTGAGGCTTAGAGAGTGTCATTTTGGTGTAGTGGTTAGGAGCGCAGACTCTAATCTGGGAGAACCAGGTTTGATTCCCCACTCCTCCACATGCAGCTGCTGGTGTGATCTTGGGTCAGTCATAAGTTCTTTAAGAGCTGTTCTCTCAAGGGCAGTTCTCAAGAGAGCTCTCTCAGCCCCACGTACCTCACAGGGTGTCTGTTGTGGGGAGAGGAAGAAAAAGGGATTGTAAACCGCTCTGAGACTCCAGTCTCCTCTCCTCCTCCTCCTCCTCAAGCCACCCTGTAAATTTATGATGAAGGCACATTTCAAAATAGGGACATCCTGATTACAGGTTACAGAGTATAGGTTTGTTTTGCATTTCATCAGTTCTCTCATTATCTTTATTATTCCAAGCCTTCAAGCCAGAGCAAATCTGGTAAATCCCACGACCATGTAACATTGTCTGCTATGCTTTCCAACTGCTATCAGGATTGTCTAAGTATGCTAACTGAATTAGTCGCCTGCTCAATGCCTGACCCATTGGAATGAGCTTAGGAGGGTTCAGTGGCAACCTGATTTATAGATTCTAAAGTACTTAACAAGTGGCGTATTAACTTTTGCAAAGACCCTTCTTCTCTTACCATCAGGAATCTCCTGAGAACTGTAAGCAAAGCACGGATTTCCGCAAGAGATTCCACAACGACAGGTGGGTAAAAGCCTACTAGCAAATCTAACATGGCCTGAAGTTTAGATACTAATTTGTCAGTGCAAAGATTCCCTTTTCCCCTTGCGAAGTGCTAGGCTTTGTATTACACGAATGAAAGGGAGTAAACGCGAAGTGATTTATTGTAAGGACACCACAGCACAGCTGTGCTCCATTAACAAGTTTAACCATCTTATTACATAAGCCCATTTGTTCATTCTTGAAAACAACAACACGCCCAACATTGTCGGAATATTGGACCCTCTTTCCAACCTCCCTAATTCCTTTAAAGATGAAACTTGCAGAATGATTAGTTTCCTTTCAGAAATCCAGTGGGGTCCATTTGTGCTGTCTTTGGCATACTCTACCAAAGTCCTGTTCTGTTGGATTAAATGAGTAAGACAATGCTACAAGGAGGGATGGGTCATGCTCTGTTAAGGCTGCTGCTGGGAAGGACTCTCGTGGACTCTCTCTCACTTTTTGAATGCCTCTTTAGACCTTTCAGGAAAAGAGCAGTTCCCTCCTGTGAGTCGTGAACTTTTGCGGCCGTCTTTTCTCTCCAAAATGACCTTCCTCTTCAAAACGACAGGATGCACCCCCTAGCGTGGAGAATTTTCCTTTGGGACCCCAAGCCCAGAACAAAATTGCTTGTGTGAAGGAGTGTATCATGTTTAGGAGAATAGAAAACCACTCTCAGTCACTGGGTGTCCCCCCCCCCTTCTTCTTCCAAATGAATAGTTTCAGAACTAAGGGGCAGCCCCTGGGGTGTTAAAGCAGATGGAATGTAGAAGGGAATGAGAGGCATGACGTCCACTTTTGCCCCGGCAGTTCATTTTATCTGCAAGTGATGGAAGGTTTGCACTACAACACTGTATTAATGGAGTTTAAATCCAGATGCTTTCAAATGACCAGGGATACCAGTTAGCTCGAAGTATTTTCTCACCGTAGGGAAGGGGACATTTCTCTACATTCCAAACATTGTCGCATACCAGACAGCATCTATATATCTAATTCCCAAGTGGCCCCCTCTGTGCAGTTATCTAAATCCGTGCGGGGGGGCACTTGGGAGGCAGAGAGATTTTCCTACACACAGGGGAAGTGCAGAAAAATCCTAAAAATTAAAAAAAAACTTTGGGGGGGATATTTAAATTTCCTGAAAAGTTAGAGCATTCCCTGTGCATGCGCAGGGAAAGCTCTGGGAACTGCCAGGGTAAGCGGGGGCAGGGGGAAAGAGAGATTGGTGAGGCTTGCAGCTCTGCGCCGCATGGACTTCGCCAGGGCAAGTGGGGGCAGTGGAGGGAGAGAGACTGGCGAGGCCCATGATTCTGCGTTACACAGGCCTCGCCAGGGCAAGCCGCGGGGGTGGCGGCAGGGGGGGGAGAAGGGATGGCAAGGCCCGCAGCTTTGTGCCACACAGGCCTCACCGGGGCAAGCGGCAGCGGGGGGGAGGGATGGCAAGGACTGCAGCTCTCTGCTGCACGGGTCTCGCCAGGGCAAGCGGGGGCGGCAGCAAGGGGGAGAGAAGGGATGGCAAGGCCCACAGCTCTGCACTGCACAGGCCTCACCAGGGCAAGCCAGGGTGGGGGAGAAGAAATATTGGCTCCTTCTCTCCCCCCCACGGGTCCCACAGGTCCCGTCACTGGCGGGGGTGGGGTGGGGAAAAGAGCTGGTAGGAGGAGAGAGATCAGCAGGCCCCACGCCTCTGAGGTGCGCAGGCCTCGCCGGGACAACTGGGGGCAGGGGGGGAGAGAAATCAGTGGGTAGACCTCCAGAGGCCAGGTCTCCCCAGCCCTTTCCACTCTAGTGGTAGACCTGGCCTCCGGAGAACAGGTCTACCTTGCCCTTGCCACTCTATTGGTAAGTGGAAAGGTGTGAGTAGACCTGTTCTCCGGAGGCCACGTCTACCAATAGAGTGGAAAGGGGCAGGTAGGAAAGGGAAAGGGCTGAGTAGACTTGTTCTCCGGAGGCCAGGTCTACCAATAATGTGGATAGGGCTGAGTAGACCTGGCCTCTGGAGAACAGATCTACCGGCCCCCTTCCACTCTATTGGTAGACCTGGCCTCCGGAGAACAGATCTACCCAGCCCTTTCCACTATATTTGTAGACCTGGTAGTCTATATTGGAGCGGGGTGGGGGGGAGAGGACTTACTTGGGGCTGCAGCCTTTAGGAATCCTTCTCCCCACCCCCAAGTATCACAAGTCCCCGCCTCTTGTCCATATATCTAATTCCAAGAGGGGTTTTTTTCTGTGTGGATGCTTATAACTGCCAAAAGAGAGCTCTCTCTCCCCCAACAGCTTTTCCTCACATAGTCAGGCCCCTTCCACGGTCTGCAGAAAAATCCAAAATGTTTAAAAAAAACTTCAGGGACCATTGAATTCTCCCAAATACCTTTTGAAATGGCATCAGCTCCAGGCGTCAACTGTGAGGAGATTAGAATGTTCAAGGGAGGGGAGGAGGTTCTAACTGTTTCTGTCAGTAAAAGGCAGGGTTTTTACTGGCAGCAGTCTAGGGTTACCAAGTACCCCCCCCGGCCACCAGCAGTGGATCCAGAGCCAGGCTGGGAAATTCCTGGAGATTTGGGGGTGGAGCCTGGGGAGGAAAGGGGGGGGGGCAGAAGGGAGAAAGAGTTTGAGGGGGGGCAGAAAGGGGGGCAGAAGGGAGAAAAGTGTGAGAGAGGTAGGGGGAGAAGGGAGGAAGCAAAGGTGTGAGGAATGGGATAACCATCCCGCAGTTTTCTTGTGGGTTGCCACTTGTAATCTCTATTTACAGGATATCAGACCCCCACAGATCACTCACAACACAAACCACACTACAACTGTATCGTCAGTGAGCAGGAAACAACTTCCCTGCAGAGCAAACAAAACCAAGTGCATGTTACAAGAGAGCTCACATATTTACATTAAATGGGAAAGGAATTAAACATGCAAAAAGGACAGGGATAACATTTTACCCATTTTATTTAGTGAAATATATTTCACCCAGTTCTCTTCCTGGTGAAGACCCGAAGCCACTTACAAAATAAAAAGCTACAATACAGTATTTTACAGGTGAGGAACACTAAGCTGAAAGAAATTAGCCCAAAGGAAAGGCCTTTCAGTCTACCACAGAGAAGTCAGACTACATGCTGAACAGATAACTTTAAAAAGTGAGCCAAGTTACAGTCTCAGGACCAGTCACAACGGAGTGCCAAGGAAAATAGAAGTCCAATGTTTAAAGTTGCATGGACATTCTATGCCATGTAAAATTTATAAAAATAAAAAGTTAAAAAGAGTAACAAAATTTTATTCCAGAATAAGGATATGTGTCACTGACCTGGATGGCAGAGGTTGGCCCAACTCATCAGATCTTGGAAGCTATGCAGGGCCGGCCCTGGTTAGTAATCGGATGGGAGACCTTCAAGGAAGTTGTGGGTCGCTACATAAGGCAGGAAATGGCAAAACCACCTCTGTTCGTCTCTTACTTTGAAAATCTTCTGAGGTCACCATAAGTGGGTAGCAACTTGACAGCACTTTAAACACACAAGCTTTTGTGAATCTGAGTCCACTTTCACCAGATGCATGGAAGTGTACCTCCACTGGGTTCATGCTTTTATAGTCACAACAACGAATAGTCAAGCCAGCTAAGCATGCCAGAGTCCCATGTCCTATGCCTCGTTATATGCCACATACAAGACTCAGACTCCACACGCCCTTCTCACACAGGCATGCATACCTAAACAGTAACTGGTCCAGCCCTGGCTGCTGAGTGCAAGTTGGTGGAAGTGCTGAGCAGTGCCACCTCCAGTGCCATCACTAAGGGTGCAAAAAGGACCGATAAATAGGCAGAAAGTCTGTACAGTGTTAGCAGTGGGCTGAGGATGGAAAGAGTTAGACTAACTGCACTGTGTTCCTCTGGCCTCCATCATGAGAACAACTGAGCAGAGCAAACCAGCTCAGCTCCTGCCTCCTCCCCAAAAACCAGCCTAGAAGTGCCATTGTGTGCTGGAACGGAGCCATTGCCTTGAGAGAGCATTAGCTAACTAGGTTATCTCCAACTGCTGCAGGCACTTGCCAGTCTGCAGCGCAGCAGGAAAAAAATGGTCAGGTATCGCAGCCGTTTCAAATATCAAGCATATGGACCTGCATACAAAGCACCCGATTGTCTCCCTGCTCGTGAACCTCCTTGGGCAGAAAAGGTGGATGAGAAAGGCTTGTGGCCCTAGTTGCCTCCTTCCTTCCACTGTTGGACTGGGTTTAGGGATCCTTCCCAGCCTCTCCTGGCAGTATAAACCCTACTGCAGTTGCCATGAAAGATCAGCCTAGGCATAATGCCAAGCTCCGATGTGGGGACATGTTCCTTAGTCTCTCCAATGCAGCAGCCATGGCTCGGCTTCTGAGTCTTTCTGCCTCTTCCAGGACGTTTTAGTAAATTTTTGTCCCACCCTCCCTATGGGAACCAGGATCTGAGTCTCAGACATTCCAGTACATCTGTTTGTGCAGCTTTTTGCATTCTCATACACAGGTACCTGAGAACTCTGGCTTGGTCAGCCCAGTACTCTTTTGGGGACAGCTGTTTTGGAAAACGCAGCCGTTCCTAGTGACTGGCGACTTCCGAGCAAAAGCACAAGTAGCAGGACATGCAGGACAGCTGGAGAGGTGGCGAGTTTTGTCTGCTCTGCAGCAGCTGTCCTCCTAATCCAGGCTGGTATGTTTGCTTCCCTCTCCCTTTGCCTAGTCAAATTTGAAGACTTGCCTCTTTACAGCACTGGTGCAGATGTGGAGTTGGAAAAGCTAAGGCTTCTGCAGGAAAGAAGATTAGGGGAAGCCTTTTAAAGTAGGTTAGGTACAAAGGACAGCAAATCTGCCACTGTCCTTGCTGCCCCAAGGGGAGAAATTGCTGAGGCTGCTGCATTCCTCCAGGGCAAGTTCTCAGAATAAAATTGTATATAGTGATAAAGAGAAAAAAAAGAGTCCTGGGGTGCAAGAATGGTCTAGGCTCGGAATCCTCATCCTGCACACCCCCTGGGGTGCGAGAGTTCTGTTAAAAAAAAACCAAGAATGTTGATATTCTAGCACCATTCCAAATTGGTCACCTCATAGAATACACAAGGCCACTGCAAAAACAGAAGTATGTGCAGTGTGAGGTTGCCAGTCTCCAGGTGGTAGCTGGCGATCTCCTGGAATTACTACTGGTCTCCAGGTTACCAAAATAAGAACAATAGAAGAGCCCTACTGGATCAGACCAATGGCCCATCTAGTCCAGCATCCTGTCTCACACAGTGGCCAGCTAGTTCCTCTAGATAGCCAAAGCAGGGCGCAGAGGCCGAGACTTTCCCCTGATGTTGCCTCCTGGCTCTGGAATTCAGAGGCTTAGTGTGGAAGTTACCCTCAGTCACCATGGCTAGTAGCCACTGATAGACTTATCTTCCATGAAACTATTTAAATCCCCTTTTAAAGCTGTTTATTCCTCTGGCCATCATTACATCCTCTGGCAGCGAATTCCACATTTTAATCACTCTCAGTGTAAAGTAGCATTTCCTTTTGTCTGTCCTAAACCTATTGCCCATCAGTTCCATTGGATGCCCATCAGTACCTCTGGAATTCCCAGGACATGCCCTAGTTCCCCTAGAGAAAATGGCTGCTTTGGAGGGTGGACTCTATGACCTTATACCCCTCCTCAAACCCTGCCCACCCAAGGCTCCGCCCCCAAATCTCCAGCAATTTCCCAACTCAAATCTGGCAAACTAAGTGTGAAAAAAATTAAAGAATGGTTCAAAGCACAGGTCATCAAATTTTCTACTTTCAGGTAATATTGTCCTCATAGATTTGTCTACTAAGGAAACTCAGTACATGTCTCAGCTGAATCTCTGGTATTGTTGGGAGTCAGAGCACATTCTATGGAGCAACTCAGTTCAGGAAGGTTAGGCCTTTATTGCCTCTCCATCCTTCTGTGTTACTGTCCAATGCACTCTTGTGGCTCTACATTGTAGAGTAACAGTGAACAAGATAGATCAAGATGGGTAGCCATGTCTGTCTGTCTGTCTGTAGCAGTAGAAAAGAGTAAGAGTCCAGTATCACCTTAAAGACTAACACAATTTGTGACAGGGTATGAGCTTTTATGATTCACTGTTCACTTCTTCAGATATAGCTAGAATGTAAGTCCATCTGCCCTATATATTGGAAAGTGGAGTGATTTCAGATGCCAAATGACATTAGCAGGCAAATGACAACAGACGGTGTGATTGAATTAGGTTTGATATGCAGGGAGGTAGTAACATTGGTAATGAGACAGAAAACCAACATCTTGATTCAATCCAGGTCTTGAGCTTCGTTATCAGTTGCAATTCAGCAGTCTCTCTTTTTAATCTCCCTTTGAAATTCCTTTGTTAGAAAAATGCTACTCTTAGGTCAGCAACTGAATGTCCTGGAAGGTTAAAATGTTCCCCCACTGGTTTTTGAATGTTGTGGTTTCTGATGTCAGACTTATGTCTAGGGGTCCGTTGGGGCCGGAGCGAGGCGGAGCAAAGCTCCGCCAGCTCAGGACTGGCCAGTAGGGCAGCCACGGGCTGAATCAGATTCTCTAATCTGATTCAGCTCACTGCCGAATTGCCGCCGAAATTCGGTGGCATTTTTAAAAGCCACTGGAGGGGAGGGGGTTGGAGGGAGAGGCTCCAAACTTGCAGGGTAGCTGCTGGGGCCTCTCCTCGAAATGCCCACCAAGTTTCAAGAAGATTGGACCTGGGGGTCCAATTCTACAGGCCCCCAAACAGGTTGCCCCCATTCCCTCCATTGTTCTCTGTGGTAGGAAAAAAGTTAACATTTTTCCCTCCATAGAAAACAATGGAGGGGATGGGACAACCTGTTTGGGGCCCCATAGAATTGGACCCCATGGTCCAATCTTCTTGAAACTTAGTGGGTATTTCAAGGAGAGGCCCCAGCAGCTACCCTGCAAGTTTGGAGCCTCTCCCTCATACCCCCTTTCCTCCAGCCCCTCATACACCCTATGAATTTTTGCCATTGATTTCAATGGCCCATAGGATATAATGGGGCTGAAACTGATATTCCCTTTCTGACACACTTCTGGTGATGTCAGGGGACGTGGCATATGCTAATGAGTTATGCTAATGAGCTCCTGCACCTCTTTTTCTATGAAAGGACCCCTGCTTATGTCTATTAATTCTTTGTTGAAGGGATGGGCCTGTTTGTCTAATGTAAAAGGTAGAAGGGCATCACTGACAAGTCAGTGGTTCATTTTGGGCAAAACTCTATGGTTTTTTGTCCTCAAAACCATAGAGTTTGCCCAAAAACTACAGCAGAACACACACACCCTCAACTTCTGGGTAACATCATCATGACAGGAACATCACACATGAAGATCCCAGACACCAGCCAGGAGCCCCCTACCAGCAGCCGGTAAGGACCTGGCAACTTTAAATGTAGTCTAGGCCCTGTTTGGGTTGCCAGCCTCCAGGTGGGGCCTGACATGTTCCTGGAATTACAACTGATCTCTAGAATAAGGATCACCTACTCTAGGGTTGTCAGGTCCAGACCTCACGCCAGCAGGGGGTGGGAGGGAGTTGTCCAGGAGTGGGGGGACAGGGCAATGTCTTCAAGCACCTTGCAAATTATTCAATAAGGGGAGAACACACATGTCACAGGCTGGGGTGCCAGTCAAAGGGAGTCCAGAACAGACCGAGGTTAGACGCCAAGAAGACAGTGCAAAGTCCAAAGCCAAGCTGGGGTCAGGAGCCAGAAACACAGAGCAAAGTCCAAAATCACTAACCAGAAACACAGTCCAAAGCCAAGCTGGGGTCAGGGGCCAGAAACACAGAGCCAAGCCCAAAATCACTAACCAGAAATGCAGTCCAAAACCAAGCTGGGGTCAGGAGCCAGAAACACAGAGCCAAGTCTAAAGCCAGGGGATCCAAAGGTCTACGTGCAAGAGCTGAGCCACAGTAGATGTAAGGCAGCATGAAGCTGACTCATTGCTTCCTCAGAGAGTACTGCCCAAAGTGTGGAGTTAAATGCGGCTTCCAATTAGCCAGCTGCATGATCGCCCAGGCTCCTGTTAGAACTCTGGGCTAGCCGAGCGTCTTCCCTGTAGCCTGGCCTCTCATCTCCTGGTTGCTAAGTTTTGCCACAGTCACTCCCTTAAACGAGTCACACGTGGGGGTGAGTCAGGAGAACTTTCAGTTTGCAATTCTTTCCCCTTATCTGAGCCAGGTGTGAAGAATGCTGATACAGGCAACTGCAAGCTATCCTCCTCCTCAGCTGCTTCAGAGGGACCAGCTGTGGTTTCTGCAAGCTCTGTCAGCTCTCCCTCATCAACGCCTATGACACCACATAAGCCAATTTCTTTAAAAAAAAAAAAAAAAAAAAGCTTGAAAAACTGCTAGGAAAGGAGGGAAGTCTGGTCCTTTGTCTTAAGGTTGCCAACCTCCAGGTGGGGCCTGGTGATCTCCCAGAATTACAACTGATCTCCAGACTACAGAGATTACTTCTTCTGGAGGAAAAGCCTGCTTTGGAATTTGGGTTCTATGGCACTATATCTTGCTGAGGTCCCTCCCCTCGCCAAACCCCACCTGCCACACGTTCTACCACTCAAACTCCAGGAATTTACAAACCAAGAGCTGGCAACCGTACTTTTGCTCCAAACAAGAACTAAGTTTCCCCTGAATAGACACATAAAAGAAAGCTGTCAGTCTGATAAAAACAGTGCAAATACAGTTCCACAGAGAATTTAGCACTCAAATTATGTACATGTAGACAAGCCGTACGTTTATTAAAAATGTCAAAAAGGACCTTGTGGGAGACCTTTTACAAAATAAAACAATTTATATCCGAGAATCACTCCAGTGAATTTTAATTTCCCTCTTCTGCAAAGTTTCAAAGATTATCGTCTTCATTTTTTGGGTTTTTTAAAGGAAGGATTTAATCACGCGAACCAAAAACAAATTTCACACCACAATCACTTTTAATCAGCTTGCAGTGAACATGCCCAGCATTCAACATCTTCTTCCAAATGTCAAAACAGCATTAACATTTATATATTTACCACTAAACTAGTGCTCTTAACAAAATCCATGTTTAGTAATATTAAGTATTTTTTAAAAAAACACAACCCTCCAACATTGTCATTTACATTCATTTTCTAAAATTACTGTTTGCTTCAGGGCCTTCTACCATATTTTAAAAGCAATTTGCACCTTCTTTAGCTGAACTCGACAGCAAAAGTTGGATTACTCAAGTCCTTGAATGGTTTTCCCTTATTAAGTTAAAAGCTATTAGGGCATGTCCCTGTGGCACTTTTCTCCAGAGATTAGATGCACTAATGCAGCACTTTGGCCCTATGCCATTTATTCACACACCAAGGCTTCAGCCTGTGTTGATCCCCTCCCTGTCCATTTCCAGAACCAGACAGAGACATGTTGAGCTCTCAGGCCACCCTGAGTTTAGTTACAAGTTCTTTCAGAGCTATTTTCTCACTAACAGTTCTTGAAAGAGCTCTCTCCGCCCCACCTATCTCACAGGGTGTCTGCTGTGGGGAGGGGAAGGGAAAGGAGTTTGTAAGCCGCTCTGAGAATCCAAGTGAAAGGCGGGGTATAAATCCAGTCTCTTTTCTTCTCATCTCCCATCCAGCTTCAAAGCTGATGAGCACTACTGTGGAAGTGTGCTGGGTAGAAGATACGGGAGGAGGGGGGGGTGTTCCAGGAATACCTGCCGTAGCAGGAACCCAAGCAGCTTCTTTTCAGAGATCCTTTCACATTCACTTACATATATACCTTGGAGGCAGCCGTAAAGCACTTTGCATCTAGATGGATTCTTCCTCTCCCAGAACTCCTCCTCAGTGTAAGTGTACACATTCCAGCACAAAATATTCTTATCACCCCCTCAGCCAAGAATGGCACAAATGAGTTTCAAACCACTAGTTTTTCTAGCAAAGTACATAGAGGCAACTGCTATGGCCACCCAGATAGGTGTCAACAATTTCTCTGAACAATATCATGTGGTACTATACAACCAATAAAATTTTGTGCTTGATGCTAACACACATCATATCTGTGTGTGTCTCCAGTGTTGATGAGCCTCGTCATATAGGCCAAGACAAAGGGATTACGTGATTGATCAAATATAAAATTATTAGGGTTCTCACTCCCCATGTATCATTGTCATTGTCTCAGAGAAGCAGCAGGATAATTTTTTAAAAAATCACTACCAGCCTCTGTGTTAGTATTTTTATTTCCTGTTACAACCCAGACATGACAATATATATCTCTAGGAATTGCCAGAAATTTTATAGTTTTACCACAGAGTTCCTGGCTATTCCTAGAGCTACCCATTGCCACTTCTGGGTTGTAACCCAGAAGTGAAGTAGCGATATCACATGCTTCCCCCATGTCTCCACACCCCAATCCTCCCACTGATTACCAGGGGCAACCCTAAAATTCTATATATTTATATACTGGGCCACCCATCTCCATTTCAAACCAATTTACACAAAAATTTCAGGCAGAGGCCAGAAAACAAACAAAAGACCACAGTTTTACAGTTCACAAAAAACAATATGAAGAATAATTGAATAGTTTCAGTTCAGCCTTAAATCAAGTAAAGCAAGATGTAGCTTTAAGAACAGCCTCTGCCTTTAAAATGAAGGAAATTCTTAGCTGTTGTGCACTGAACCATCTCTAACAGCATTTACCAACCCAGGGGCAGAAGGTGACCCCCTCTATCACAGAACACCAGTAAACACTCTCAGCACTCATAAATAAGATTAACATACTACATTAGCATTAGCAATGGTAGCAAGCATTATTTTTATATATATATATATATATAAAAACCTGTGTGTGTGTGTGTGTGTGTGTTTTCAGGGAATAAAAGAGCACCAGCAATAACAAACCGCCACCACCTACCTCCCATTCAGGCCTCTTCTTTTGACCTTAGTTCAGTCTTTGTATTTTTCCTAATATATCATTTAAGTATTCCCGCAGGTACATACTGTTCACACTGACCTTCGACAAGCGCTTATTTAAAGCAAAGCCAAATGGCAACCTGCCTAAGCAAAAGACCTGGAGGAAGGAAACAGCATGGCCAAGAACAAAGCAAGGTGAGAGACATTAGAGATCTGTGACAAGGGCCAGGCAGAAATTAAGGTCAAGAATATCGTTAGATTGCAGCTATGCAGTCACCATATATTTTCTCGGAAATCTACAATGCATAAAGAACAGCAGCAGGGCACAGGGCACAAACCAAGGGCGGCAAAAAGCCAGCTTGTTCTTAATAAGCAAGTTTAGCCGCAAATGTACATACTTAAAAGAAGTGCAAAGCTGCAGACAGGCAGTAGGGGGCCTGACAACTACTGAATGTTTCACTGCCGGAGTTTTATAAAAAATGTCTGTATAATTCTGTCCATTTACAGTCTGGCTCCAGAGCCAGGGCTCCATTTTTCTCATCTTAGAGCCATTGTCATCTGTTTTCATTGCCAAGAGCAATCTGGGAGCCACAGTAGGAGAGCTGCTCTATCACAACTCCTGGGATCATCTTCTCTCCTAGTCAACAGGACTTGAAGTAGCTTAGGTAAAGGTAAAGGTTTTCCTTGCTCAAAAGCCAGTTGAATCCAACTCTAGGGGGTGGTGCTCATCTCCATTTCCAAGCCGAAGAGCCAGTGCTATATGAAGACTTTTCTGTGGTCATGTGGCCAGCATAACTACCGTATTTTTTGCTCCATAAGACTCACTTTTTCTCCCAAAAAAAGTGGGGGGGAAGTGTGTGCATCTTAAACCCCCCTCATTTTTCCCAAGCCATGGCACCGAGTGGAGCTAGGTGCGTCATGGTCAGGTGCGTCTTATTGGAGCGAAAAATACGGTAAACACCGAGGTACACAGAATGCTGTTACCTGCCCACTGAAGCAGTACCTATTTATCTACTTGCAATTTATTGCTTTCGAATTGCTAGACTGGCAAGATACATCAATTTTAAAAATCCTAAAACTAAAATTTTGAAACACACAAGAGAAACTGACCATAACCTGCTCTCAACAAGCCAACAAAGGCGTGTCAGAAAACTTATACTTTATAGAGCCTCCAAAACCTTTGCAAGGTTGAGGCTTTCCTCACATCCTCGGAAAGTCTATTCTGTAGCACAGGTTCAACCATTGTGAAAGTATGAGCCAAAAGAGAGACTGTTTCCTTAGTGGCCAGACTTCTAACGATCCCTGGTTTGATGATCAGAGATGTCCTGCTGGTACATATTTGTGGAAGCAGTCCTGAAGATATGCGGTTTCTAGGTCATGAATGGCATTATATATTAATTAGGAATAAAGCCCGTTGTGGAAATAAATACAATGGGCTCTAGAAAGAGGCACTGGGAGAGTGCCAAGGCCTTGGGCACTCAGCATCAATTTGCTGTGGCAACCTCAACAGGGCATAATGACACAGAATCCACCATTTTCTCCAGAGGAACTGATCTCTGCTACCTGAAAAGCAGTTGTAATTCTGAGTGATCTCCAGCCCCCACCTGGAGATTGGAAACAATGGTTCCCCATGAGGAAATGGCTGGTTTGGAGGGTGGAATCTATGGCATTGTACCTGTCTGAGGCCCCACCCCTCCTCAAACTTCACCCTCTCCAGGCTCCATCCTCAAATCTCCAGGAATTTCCCACCTGGAGTTGGCAACTCTCTCCTTCCCAGCCAAGCATCAACCTACCTTTATTTCTCCCTCACTGTTCATCTTTCCATCTCACTCCTCACCTGCAGCCTCTACCATGCTTTGAAGCCCTGACTGCCACGTCACATTCACTGTCATGGGGGGGGGATCTCAGCAGGGTATAAGGACATGGTCCACCATTTTCTCCAGGTGAACTGATCAATGCCATCTGGAGAGCAATTGTAATTCTGAGTGATCTCCCGCCCTCACCTGGGGATTGGCAACAATGGTTTCCCAGGAGGAAAACTAGTCTTTCTCTGCAATGGGGACCAAAGCAGCTTACATCATTCTCTTCTCCCCCTTTTGACTTGCACAACAACCCTGCGAGGTAGGTTAGTCTGAGAGTCTGTGACTTGTCAAAAATCACTCAATCAGCTTCCATAGCAAGAACCTGGGTCTAGCAGACCCTGGTCTGAAGTGCTGACTGCTACGCCTAGGGTAGCAAACATCCAGGTGGAGCCTGAAGATCACCAGGTATCACAACTGAACTCCAGACAACAGTTCCCCCCCCCCCGAGACAATGACTGCTTTGGAGGGTGAGCTCTATGGCATTCTGTTCAACTGAGGCCTCTCCCCTCCCCAAACCCTGCTAGCACCAGAGCTTCTGGTCGATTTCACACCAGTTGCTCTGGGCTCACGTTTTGCTCTGGAGTATCACCCTGCTGCACTGGACAGATATGATGCCATAGACTCCACCCGCCAAAGCAGTCATTCCCTCCAGGAGGACACATGTTGCCAACCTCCAGGTGAGGGCTGGAGATTTCCTGGAATTACAACTGATCTCCAAATGACAGAGATCAGTTCCCCCAGAGAAAATGGCTGCTTTGGAGTTTATGGTATTATACCCTGCTGAAGCCACTTCCAAGCTCAAATCTCATCCTCCCAAAGCTCCACCCCCAAATCTCCAGGAATTTCCCCACACAGACCTAGTGACCCTAAGAGGAACTGACCTCTGTATTTGAGCAATCTATTGCGATTCTGGAGAGCAGCTGCTGTCATGGCTGCTGTGGCAAGGAGGAAGTAGGTAGGAGGCCAGGAGAGTGACAGGGGCAGAAAGAGTGATGGGATGGGGCCAGAAAGGAAGTGACAGGCATGGAGGGGAGAAAGAGAGAGAGAGAGATTAAGAAAAGGTGTGGCAGGAAGGAGAAAGAGTGTCAGAGAAGTAGGGGGAGAGGGGAAGAATCAGAGGTGGGGGGAATGAGATAGCCACTCCTACAAGTTTCTTGCGGGTCCCCATTTGTGGGATTCTGATCAGAAGACTGCTTAGCTGACTGCTGATTGACCATGACTGAATGCACTGACTTTCTCCACACAGACCTCTTAGCTCCGCCCATACACTCTTAGTCACCAACCAATCACCTCACTCATCCCCCTCTTCTATCCTTCTTGTTCTTCTGCAACTTACCAAACATTCAAAGAAACACACATTTAAAAGATTAAATCATTACAGCCACCATATAATGTGTTTCCTTAAAATTATATCAGGAGGAGCAAGGAAACAGTCTCCTTATGTTGGTAACATTTGAACTGGTAACATATGAACTGGGCCTTCACACTGCATACTAGTGTCATAACCTCCAAAGAGTCCCTTTTGCGGTTCAGTCCTCAAGACTCTAGTGTCTTAACAATAAATGTGTGCATATCAAGTCACAACTGACTCATGGCGATCCCAGGACCATAGGGCTTTCAAAGCAAGAGATATGCAGAGGTGGTTTGTCATTGCTTTCCTCTGCACAGTAACCCCACTCTTCTTTGGTGGTCTCCCATCCAAATACTAACCGTGGCTGACCCTGCTTAGCTCCAAAGCTCTGACAAGATCAGGCTAGTGAGGGTGGGGGACACTAACGTTTTATTTCCTTTTTGAAAAATGACACGTCCTGTCCTCATAGCAGCATTTAGCTGCTGAAGTAATAAAGAAAACATCCTTATGTTGCCGGGGGTGGCGGTGGTGGTAGGGAAGGAGATATGCATGGGATATAACCACTGACTTTAGACACCTGCCTTTTTACATTGTTAGTTTGCAGAACACAGTGTTTCCAAGTGTCTTCATCATGAATATTTACACACATATAATTGAGAATGCTCAGTGGGCATCCTAAATTCCATTGTTTCAATCATAAACCCCGTAGTAAGCTCAGTAGCTTTTGTTTATGCACCATCTGAACCACGTTAAGTGGGTGACATATTTAGCATGCATCCTCACCAGCAATAATAATCAATGATGTATCCTATTAAGCTTTCCAGGAATCAGGGCTTTTAAAAAAAGTGATAACAGGTGTTTATTGTAATGCAAATTGCTGATACATACTGTTGGTCAACATGTAAATTAATTTTGTTCTTTACTGAGCCAGATGGTCAATCGTGGAGTACCAGCTTGGATAAATTTAATAAGCATTTCCACAGCAGAACAGGATGTTTCATCTAGATTCTCTGATTCCTCATCCCTGCTCCCCTCTGGTCTCTCCATTCCAGCTGTTAGAGTTCTCCATTGACAAGATTAACTGGTCCGCTTTTTTGCTCAAGAATACTACCCAGCAGGTATGAATGGCCAAGAGGGCAAACAAACAAATTCCATAGAGGAAGACATGCTACAAGAAACAATAATTGGGGGGGGGGTGTTTGCTATCTCTGCATTTTGACACAACATGAATCCTTTGTTTCTTGATCTCTTTCTGATTTATTTCATTCAGAGGTTTTTTTTTTAAAAAAACACAAAGACATTTAACTGCAGCTCCATGAAACAAACAAACACACATCTTTTCTCTTTTTAAAAAGAAAAGGTTGGTAAAAGAGTGATCTTAGAATAAACCAAGAAACAAGGTACCTCAAAAATAGCAAAATCTCTTCTAAACAATTATTCCTTTAGACAAATATGGAGCTATCTTTTCATTCTACAATTGAATGCATTCTAGGTAGAAATAATAGGATTCTACAATATATGCTTTACATGCATAAGCTGTCCAATTCAGTTCCTGTGGTATCTCCAGTTCAAGGATCTAAGGGAGTAGTATAAACCATATGGACATACAGCCAAAAAGATGAAATATATTTTTAATTGTAAGCAAAAAATTTACGAAAAATACATGGCGGAAAAAATATATTGTGTTTAGATAATGCATGAGGTAGCCAAATAAACAAAACAATGATGTAAATTGACAATCCCCGAATTTGTGCATGTATGTTTGTTTGTTTTTGTTTGTCTTTACAAAATAAAACTGTTTTTAAAAGAAGGATCTAAGGCAGTAGTGTAGGGAGAGACTTCTGCTGGAGATCTTGGAGAGCTGCTACTGAGCTGCTACCAATCAGAACCAAAAGTCCTGAGAACAGGTGCACCAATGATCTAAATCTATATAAACAGCTTTATACAAGGAGGAGGAAGAGGAGGGGATTGGACTGGATTGGATTGATACCTCGCCCTTCACTACCCAAAGGAGTCTCAGAATGGCTTACAATCTCCTTTCCCTACCCCTCCTCACAACAGACATCCTGTGAGGTAGGTGGGGCTGAGAGAGCTCGGACAGAAACTGCTCTTTTTCAAGAACAGCTGTGCCAGAACTATGGCTTGCCCAAGGTCATCCAGCAGGTGCAAGTGGAGGAGTGGGGAATCAATCCTCATTCTCCCAGATTAGTCCACGCACTTAACCACTACACCAAAACTAACATCTGGAATCTAAAAAGCCACAGTCAATATTCCTGGCCCCCAAATTGGAAGTTTCCAAGACATGTATTGTGCTGCATTTTCTTATGTCTCATTTCATAAGAATGTTAACAACATAAGAAGAGCCCTGCTGGATCAGATGAATGGTCCATCTAGTCCAGCATCCTGTTTCACACAGTAGCCAACCTGGATGGCCAACAACAGGGCATAGAGGCTAAGGCCTTCCCCTGACGTTGCCTCCTGTCTCTGAGATTCAGAGGCTTAGTGCCTCTGATTGTGGAGGTTCCTCTCAGTCATCATGGCTAATAGCCATTCATATACAACATTTCCACTTCTGAGCCAGAAAAGATACACCACATGAGTCAAGGGATCTTCTGGATCTTTTCCCACAGGAACAAGAAATCTCAACAGGGCAACAGGAAGTCTGGGACTGTAGCCTGCAGGGCTTCCCTTCTCTTCCCACAACAGGGACCTTGTGAGGTAGGTGGGGCTAAGAGATTTCTGAGAGAACTGTGCCTGGCCCAAGGTCCCCCAGCAGGGTTCATGTGGAGGGTTGGGGAATCAAATGCGGTTCTCCAGATTAGAGTCCACTGCTCTTAACCACTATAACATCAGGGCCCTGCGGGACTTATTACAGTTCCGCAGGGCCTGCAAGACGGAGCTCTTCCGCCAGGCTTTCAATTAGGGGCCGCCACCGGGGGGGAATTTATAGGATAACATCGCCCTGGCCCCCAGTCGAATCTTGTACTGCCATCTGTACACCATGAGAACTCTGATGCTGCCAGTTATGTTCTTGCTTCATAGTGGGTGTATGCGTTAATGTTTGGTTTTTATGTCAGTTTTAATCTGTTTAATCTGTTTAATCTTTAAACCACTCTGTTGGTATTTTATGGTTGTGAGCCGCCTTGAGCCAGTTCGCCGGCAAAGCAGGATAAAAATGAAATAAATAAATAAATAAATAAATAAAATAACAGGACTAAACAGACAGAAATTGGAGGATGAACTTTCACTTGAGCATTTGTCTTGCCATTCATTGATTGACAGAAATATCATTGAGTGGTATATACCAGCTCTTAACATAAGAACATAAGAGAAGCCAATGTTGGATCAGGCCAATGGCCCATCCAGTCCAACACTCTGTCACACAGTGGCCAAAAACACCAGGTGCCATCATTTTTATCAGCATTGGTTCAGTTTACAAGTTGTCTGCACCATCATACCACATCACTTACTAACAGTACTCAGAGTATTAAATCGGTACACCAGAATAAGATGGTGATATTCTGCTACCTGATCATCAACAGTTTAGGGCCTAGAAATATGAAGCATCAATCCATGTGATTTGCCAGGCCTAGTAAATACCAGGATTCAGGCTGTCTGTCAGCTTTGCCCAGCCAACTAATCTGTGCCATCTACTTGGTGCACTACAAGGTGAAGTTTCTAGCTCAAATCCTCAGGGCCCCTGGACTGAGAAAGACTCTCTGAACTCTAGATAGAGATTCCAGCAGAGGTATTCACAAATCTGGCTCGAAAGTAGCAATAACAGACACAAAAATGATGAACACAAATAACTCCAAAACCTAGTCCAGATAATCCTCTATTCTGAAGAAATCGTAGAGAGAAAGCATCCATTTGTAGGGCTAGGGGGCAGAAATAAGAATCATAAAAGGATTAATCCTTAAGGAAGCTGCTGGATTCTGTATCCAAGTGATTTATTGGCCATATTTAATTATTACTTAAGACTGTGAAAGCTCCTGTTGACCAAAACCTCAGTGAAAACATCTATGTAGCTCTCTGGATTGCAGGTCCATTTTGTGCATGGAAAAGGTTATTGCAAGTGGGGCTCTTCTGCAATGTTCATGCAATCACAAGTGGCCAGAGAACTTGCTTATCTTAGCTTGATTTCTTATATTTTGTCAGTGAAGTTATTAGGGTATACCACTGTGGGGGGGAAAGGAGCACAGAGAGATGTCCTTGCCTAAAAGGACAGAGCACAGAGAGATGTCCTTGCCTAAAAGATGCCTAGGAGATGTCCTTGCCTAAAAACCTTTTGTCCTTGCCTAAAAACCTTTCTTCCTCATTTCATATCTATACAAAAAACAAATTCAGAATGAAAGCCCACCACCCTTATAACTCCTGCGTATCTAAAGGAAGCTTTTATAGCAACATTCCCCATCCACCCTTAGATGCTTTTTTGTGTCCTACCTGATAGTCACATTGTTATCTATTGTGTTATATGGATAGCCTGAATTGTAGAATGAACCTGAGCTTCAGTCACAAATTCCATAGACTCTCAGTATCCTAAAATCAACTGCCTGATTGGCTGCCATTGTGCAATGGACCGATCAGGGAAGACTATGACTTTCGACGGGAACAAAACCTATTGGTCCTAAGCGCTCACTTATGATTGGACCTTACTGTTCTAAGGGTGTGATTTAGCCAGTTTCAAACTGTGTATAAGTTGAGGTTTTTCTCTGTGTTGTTGTGTTCTGTTCTAATTAACTGAAATCACTGGCTGAAGAAAGAGCTGCCTGATCTCAAGTTACAACACACACCTTAACACTTCCTCGTATGAGGCTTCCTTGGATCACCTGACTGGACCGCTGACCATCTGGCCCAAGAGATATCTGGCTGCCCTCGACCACAGTCAGGGCGTTTTCCGCCCTGGCTCCAACCTGGTGGAACTCTCTGCCAAACGACATCCATGCCCCACGGGACCGAATGCGGTTCCTCAGGGCCTGAAGAAAATCACATGCCAGTAATACTCTGGTAGGTCAATTCTCCACAGGAAAATTTGCTTCACAGATGGCTGGATTTGGAAATGTTGCAGGAGGGAGGCTATTTATCCAATGCAGATCTCAGTTTTAGCTCTCGGATAATTTTCTAGCAATCTGTGAATTATGGACTTTCAAAACACAGCACAAGAGTTAGAGCTTTGTAAGTACCTTACTATGGCATCTGCATGGCGGGGGAGATGTGACAGTAAAACTGCTCTGAAGATATAAACCAAGCTATACTGTTAGCTGGTCCTTCAGAAACGTTCATGATTTTTTATGTACTCGTACGCACCCTGGTTTTATTACTTGCACTAGACACAGATTAGATCTTAAAATGAACAGGAATCATCAGCCGACATCCTCCGAACATATGGGATTTTCTCCTTGCATGACTTGTTTCCATCTGCAGATTAATAGAAACAGTTCAAATTCCAAAACCAGGTAACATATGGATGCTCATTCCTCTCAACCACTAAAATATATTCAATTACTTCTAATACACAAACTTCTAAGGAAAAAAAAATAGAAAGAGGCCTGTTCTGGGCAAATACAAAACCAAATACCGGGGGGGGGGGGGGGGGGGGAGCCCAGTGGGTAAAGAATACACAATCTTCTTTGCCTGGACTTAACTTCAGAATAGGAAGTGACATGCCAGAAGCCTCCTCCTCCACCACCACCACCCTGATGCTCCTGGGATACCTAAATGCTAGGGTTGTCAACTTCCAGGTGGGACCTGGAGATCTCCTGGGATCACAACTGATCTCCAGATAACAGGAAATAGCTGCTTTGGAGGGTGGACATTGTGGCATTGTACCCTACTGAGGCCTCTCCCCTCCCCCAAACAGTGGCCTCCCCAGAATCCACCACCAAATCTTCAAGAATTTCTCAAACTGGAGTTGGCAATCATATAATCGCCTAATGAGGTAACTTAAAAGTGCAGGCGGGGAGAGTGCAACTTTAGCACTCAAAAATGTTTGGGTGGGGAAAAAGAGCATCTCATCCTGCCACAATGCAGGTTGGGCCCTTGGGGGATTTCTAAACTGCCTCATTGGACTTCCCATTTCTGTTAAGGCTAATGATACGAAAGAGGGGAGAGGGGGAGAGGGGGAGAGGGAGAGGCTGACTGACTGACTCCTCCACATTCAGAAGCAGTAAACCTGTGAATACCAATGTCAAGACACAAAATCACATGAAGGCCTTGGCCTCTATGCTCTCTTTATTCATCCTCCATTGTGTGAAGCAAGGTAGTGGACTAGGAGGTCCAGCAGGGCTTTTTTAGTGTTTTTAATGTGTATCTAACAGCCAAGGATTCAAGACTCAGGAGGAAAACAAGAACGAACCTTGGACAATACAATACAATACGGGACCACAAAGCAAAAGAGCCTTAGTACATTTTTCTGTCACGTATATTGCTTTAGGGCAACTAGCTACCCCATGGACCACATCACGCCAGGCCCTCATGTCTTCTGTCATGTTCCGGCGTTTAATTTCATGTTCATTGCATCGATGTTGATTTGCATAGTTAACCAATATAACTGGATAGTATGTAGCTTGACCATAGCAACCCTACATGTGTTTTGCACAGGTGGATTTGGAGAGCCGGGCCAAGGAAGCTCCCCAGCTTTACCTTGAGAAGTCTTTGCTATCATCCCAGGCTTGTGTGCATAGCTGCATTAAGAACTCTCCCTTCAGGATGCTGTATCTGTTTATTTGAATAAAATTACCTGCAGATTAGGCTGAAACCTCTGTAGGCCATATTCATGTTATTTGCATCAGTAGTACCCATAACTTATCATAGCTATAGCAAATAATTTACTTTGACAGATTTTAAACCAAATGAGTGCCTTTCCCGATTAAACTATCACTCCAGCATGACTTGTTTTCACAGATATATTGAATATAATGCTCATGGGTTTAGGAGTCTCAGAATTTTATGTTTTTTATCTCTAACAAAGATAGATGGGGAACTTCATAGACTGAGATTAAGTCTGTCATTTCCTACCCAGCTGCTATTGTTTATTAAAGGCAATCTCTGAACCAGGGTTGAATAATACATTCATTTCTTAGAGATTATAATACAGATTGGTTTATCTGTAGGAATTAGTTAACTATTTCTTTACAATCTAGTTTAATTCATGCAGTCGCCATGATAATATGCTTTATAGTTATTTTGGTGTAGCCATCTGATGAATTCTTCTTAGTCAAAGGGTAATTATTTGCAAGTGCCTATTACAAGAACAATGGAAATTGCTACTATACACTGACTTAATCCAGTTTTCATTATTTTCTTTTCCCTGTTATTTCATTACCCAACTCAGATCTGCAATTGTGATGTGTCTACACTAGCAATTGTGATGTGTCTACACTAATTCATGAAATAAATTTACATTACGTTCTCAGATCATCTGTTTGGAGGGTTAATTTTAAATCAATGTAGAAAAGAATAGCTGTGGCATAACTCAACCAAAGTAAAGTATTTTTAGTTCCCATTTATTTCGGTGAGAGCTAGGAACATAGGAATTGAAGACATTTGGCAGGGTTGTACTTTTGCTCCTTTTAAGATAAAACTATTCAACCCAGAGTTGAGAAATTGGGAGGGAGAGTGAGGAAGGTAGGGTTGCCCCCTCCAGATTGGGAAACTTGTAGACATTTGGGGCTGGAGCGTGAGGAGGACAGGGACCTCAGGGGGATGCAATGCCATAGAGTCACCCTCCAAAGCAGCCATTTTCTCCAGAGGAACTAATCTCTGTAGTCTGAAGATGAGTTGTAATTCTGGGGGATCCCCAGGTCCCACCTGAAGGCTGGCAACCCTGAGAGGGGGAGCAAAATTGCTCCTGTCAGCCTTTTTCATCTCTTTCTGTCAGCAGAGCTCCATTTTTACAAGAGGCAGAAGGGAGTGACCCCCCCCTTCCTTCCTACCCTCCCCCCACAACCTCCACACAAATCCAACTTCTGGAAATAAACTTCCCCAGTGTTGGAAATGGCTGATGGGGTGAAGGGAAAGCTGAAGAGGCTAGAGATCCTTGCATGGACCTTGCAAGGTCCTTGTGCCGGATTCAATCCCAGGATGATGTTATGATGAATGAGCACAACCCACCGGCCACATACTGGAGCTTAAGGAAACCTTCTATTGTGGATGCGGAAACAGGGTAATTGTCAAGAACTCGACAAGTCAGATCACACGTTCAATAGGCCTAAAGTACACTGGCTCTAGCATGCACCCGGCGAGGGGTGGGGGGGAGGTCCAGTAAAAAACAAAGCCTTCAGCTTTGGTTGGTTGGTTCATTTTACTAACAGGCAATATAGTTATTGAAATGCCCATACTAGTTAATTTGATTAATGACTCTTTAATTCAGCAGATTGGAATGAGTAAGGTGCATAGTTAGAGGAAAAGACGCTGTCATTGCTGTGCTCTGTATACAGATGATTAATAGTATGAGACAATGACATATTGGGACTTTACTTCCGTCCAACTTAAACAGAACTGAGCACTGTCACCCATGTCCACAGCATGATGGATATACTTAATCAGCGTTACTAGCAGTCTCATTAAGTTCTCATTAAACTTTATAACCTTGGAAACTACATTAAACACTAATGAACGCATTGTTCTCTCGTGCGGCATTGAACTCCTATTTTGGCTTACCACATGCTCGAGATGCAACTAGACCCCAAGACAATTTTTTGCACAATTTCTTCATTTTTCACTCTCTGGTTTCTAGACCTCAAGGTTGTAGAAAAAACAACAACTGAGGATAATGTTAGCAGTGCTTAAGACCCGCTGCCATAAAAAGAATAGTTTCTACTACATCACATGGCCAAACGTTATGGTTTCTAACCCAGTCACAAGAGAAGGCTATGACATACTACAGTATTTACTCCAGTGCAAGGGAAGTTGTTGAATTTTTTTCCCATCAAAAAGCAGTGGTCCTCCTACAGTTGTTACAAGTCTCAGGTTTTGTTGCTGTTGTTGTTTTGGTGTATAACATTTTTTGTTCTGACCTGGATGGCCCAGGCTAGCCCAATCTTGTCAGATTTCAAAAGCTAAACAGGATCAGCCCTGGTCAGAATTTGGATGGGAGACCACCAAGGAAGTCCAGGGTCATGACGCAGAGGCAGGCAATGGCAAACCACCTCTGAACATCTCTTGCCTTGAAAGCCCTATGGGGTCACCGTAAGCCAGCTGCAACTTTACAGCACTTTCCACCGTCATAACATTTTTAGGGGGTCATCTTCCATTCAGGGACAGCTTCCTTTCATGGAAATATAGTAGTTTGTGGTTTTTTACTGGCTATATAGTGAGACCGGGGCTTCTGGTCCAGCCAGCAACATGAATGAACCAGCTGGGGAGAGCGCATTCATCCTATTTTCCAGCCTAACCAACTGGCTCCTTCAAAATAAGATATCACAGAAAGAGACAAAGTAGGGCACACATGAATGAGGTTCTCCTCTGTTCACCAGTACAACACTAACGTAGATCATGGAAAGCAGGTGCTTTTTCCCCCAGGACGCCTCTCCCATCACTGAACAAAGTCAGCATTTGGACAGCAAGGACAGCAGGGCCTTAGCCTCAAAAACATGAAGATAAAGCACTAAAGAAAGGCATGGGTTAAGGAAAAGCTCCTGATCCCCTAAAGTGGAATAGTATGGACTTATACTTAAAGAGAAATTGTCTTGTGGAACTACCATACACTGCTGACCACATCGGATATGTGGATATGGTACAACCTGGGTAGGGTAGCCATGAATGCTGTCCAAGTTCTCATGAAGGGGTCTTGACACAATACAGGAAATGGTATAACTAGGAATACCAAAGGGGCAGGAGGAGAAGGTTACCCCCTTGATGGGGATTCAGGAAAACCTTACCTCTACCTCTAAAACCAAACAGCTGAAGCAAAGACTACAGTTTGATGGGGTTTTTATGGGCTTAGATGGGCTTTCAAGAGCTCTCCACAGATGGTAAAAGCTGTTCTTGCTTCTGAGCATCTGAACCTTAAGTGGGATCATGTCTGACAACCTCTCTTGAACATATGATTTAGGCTGCTCTCCTGTGCATGCTTTCTAGGGTCTAAGCACCATTAAGCTTTATGGAACTTACTTCTGAGTAACATACTTAGGATTGAACTGCATGTCTAGCATTTCTGTGACTAGTCCAATGCCCTTGAGAAATCTACAGGCCTTTCTCATTTGTATCTAGCACAATTTCTCCACCTGAATCTGTAAAAAAAAAAAAAACCTATCAAAGATAGTGGCTATCACTGTATCTCATGGCAGAAAAATCCCTAGGTTTGTTATACGTTATGTGAATAGCTAACTAGCAGGCACATAAACTGATTGCACATGAAACTAACCCTTCTCTTCTTCCAACAGGGTGGCCTTTTCTAATTTGATGTGCAAGGTAAAATATCAAAAATGGGTTAGTATTTAGCCAAAGTCTTCTTTCTGCACTGGAACATGAAATTTCCCAGGCAAATGAACCTTTCCCTCCCCATAGCTTGATGTCAGACCAAATTATCTCCAACATCCAGGCCCATAGCTACGGTGGGGCTTTGGGGGGCTCCACTCCCTTTCTTAAAGGCACAGCCCCACAAGAATTGCTCCTGTGAATACTTTTTTCAATCATTTTAAAAGGTTTTTCTAAGGCATGAGCTCCTTTGAGCAGAGTGGGGTGCTGTAGTTGACTAATTCCTGCACTGAGCAAGGAGGGTGGAGTAGGTGACCTGGTCTTTCTTAAGAAACTGGTCTTCCTTAAGAGAGTTTTTCTGCCTAAGTGTTAGCTTTCTTGACTATAAAAGTCGTCACCCCCCACTTGCCAGCTTGCTCAGAATTGTTGCTTAGGCCGGCAGAAGCAATTAACTTGCAGCAGCTGAGAACTGTCATCTAAAGTGGTTGGCAGCTTGCAGTTGAGAGATCTATCCTGGTTTAACAGCTTTCTATTGGCTAAATGGCTTTTCTTTCTGCACTGAGAACTTCAGCCCCACCAGAAAAAAATTTGCCCCACAAGCTACAAATCCTGGCTACGGGCCCAACTACATCCTTTTTGCTGTTAGTCTCCTGATCCAACAGATACCTTTTTCAGTCTCAGTGAGTCCCACACTGCAATGGTTTCCATCTTTACAAGACTGCTTTACAAGGCTGCTCACTCAACTACACTAACCCAGAGCCCCACCCACCCCCACCGCAAAACTGCATCCTACACAGTTGCCTTGGTATGCCTGATGCTAGTAAGCCTCCAACATGAGTCAACAAATGCTTTTTTAATCACTTCAAGAGCTGGCAAGAAAGGAAATTGACATCTCAGTTAACTGATGATCATTTCCAGCGCATGCCACATCAACTCTCGTACAGGGGAGCAGCAGAAGTGGCACCACAAAAGAACAAGATGCCCATCAACCGTGACTTGGTGCCTGTAATACCCATGCAAATCCTTGTTAATTCTGAATTAGAAAAACTCACAAGACCTGCTTCAGCTCGTTACAGATTTCAATGGTGGCTTTCTGAGCCGAAAACACTGTCTGCCCCTGTCATGCAGCATTAACACCTAAGCAGCAAGATAGTCAGATTTCATGCTTTCAGGAGGGGGGGGGGGACGACAAGCACCCAAAAGAACTCAATATGACACACAGAAGAAGAGTGACAAAATTAATCTGTACATGAACAAGCACAGCGAAGATGTATTCATTTTCAGCAGCAACACACCTGTCACTGCCGTGATGTGTATCTTGTAGCAAAATCATCTCTCAGCTCAGTAGTTGACTGCATAACAGATGAAACACGATAGAGCTGAAATAGTGTGATTTCCTCCCCCCCCCAAAAAAATAGAAGCATCTGACGAAGTAAATGTTGCATATTTCTTATCTCTGAAGAAGATAATTAGCTATCACATAAAAAGCTGCTAAATTCAAGGACCAGCTAAGGGAGACATGGATTACCAGCGATCGTTACCCTTCCTGCCAGACGTGGGGTCTCATCATATAGTTTCTATAGTCACCTTTGCCCTTTTTAAATCCACTTAATGGGCTTTGGATAGAAACCATTTCTTTGCTGGGCACTGCATTACAGCACACTAAGGACTTCCACAATCTGCCCACTGTCCATTGCTTCCTCCCAGTGGCAGCCCGGAACCCATGGGGGCTGTTAGGGCAGAGGGGAAGGCAGTCAACAGGGGGCAGAGCGAGCTAATTCTTTGTCCCTCTCCACCTCCCTTACAGTGATCCTAAGGCTGGTTTTACATCTGCCTTTCCTGCTGGATTCATTTTACTTCCAAAAAAACTCACCCACATCTCTTTCAAGTGTGAATCTGCATTCCTTCTCAACTGTCCATATCTGCTAATTGCCGTCTGGCTCTCAAGCTGGCTTCACACCTCTGTAAACAAATCCTGTTCTTAACAGCACTTCAAAAGAATGACCCCTTTCACTCCAGTTCAATCAGATGAGGGCATTCCCCTACAACAGCTTTGACACCAATGTGTTACTGGTGCAGGGAGCGCTGGAATGAAGCTGTTACAAAAATGCACATGTAAAATCAGCCTAAAGCACACTCGAGCACCACCATACAGTTTCTTAACACTCTGTAGGTGCCAACCTAACGCAGCCTCTCCTTTTGCTAGTTTTTGCCACCAAAGCAGGAAGGAAAGAAATCCTGCCACAAGCAACCCCTTTCCAAAAAGCTTGACTTCTGAAGACACAAATATGAAGGGTAAGGTTTATAAGATAACAGGCAGCTAGGAGCATGGCAGGTCTCCAAGTGATCCAAACCCCTAGCTCAAAACCTCATTTGCCATGCTATAAAGTAACACTTTACTTTGGCGCACCACTGGGCAATCAATTATTTGCCTACAGCAAGCCCAAACCAAAGTAAGGCTTGCTGTTTACTAGGGTTGCCAACCTCCAGGTGGTGGCTGGGGATCTCCTGGGATTGCAACTGATCTCCAGGAGATAGAGATTACTTCACTTGCAGAAAATGGCAGCTTTAGATGGGAGACTCTGGAATTATACCCCATTGGAGTCCCTCCCCTTCCCAAACCCTGCCTTTCTCAGGCTCCACCCCCCAAAATCTCCAGGTGTTTCTGAAGTTGGAGCTGGTAACCCTACTTCTTCCACAGAAGAGATTTTCAAGACAGCGCTTGTCAGGAGTTCAGTGTTTTTTCAGAAGTTTCGGTAACAGAACGATTGACAGTATGTGCAGAGAGTCACTAATGAGACAATACTGTGCATATTTAAGTCCTCTCATATACAATTAAGTATGTACAGGCTCCTGTCTTTTCTCTTAAGAAGATATTTTGTTCAATGACTCAGTTTCAGAGTTAGCTTCCACCTTCCACTTCTTCATCTTGTCAGAATCAAACAAAGGATGAAGGACAGGGTTGTTTTTTTTCTCCTCACGCGTTCTGCAGCTCCAAAGTTTGGTTGTGAAATACATACCAATGTAAATCTGGCAACCCTATTTAAAAACTGTTTTTAAAAAGTTAAAAGGGGGGGCTGTCTCCTGTTGGATGGTAAGGAACTGGGGGGGAAGGGCCTGAGACTGAACATGTGTCAAAAATAATAAACAAAAAAACACCACCTTTGGTTCATTGTATAGGCCCAGTTCTGAATGGCGGGGAAGGAGAGGATTAAAGACTACAGAGAGAGAGTGCACTAATTCACCTGGTAGCCATCTGAAAGAGTTCCTGATTGGTCTCTATTTTATCATTTCATTCTTCCCCTTCCTCCTAGCTGTGTAAAGCAGAAATACTGTCAAACCTGGTCAAGGGAGTCTTCTGGATCTACTGAACATCAGGTGCTCAGAGAGTGTCATAAGGATGGCTTCCCTGCTCAGTAAGGTGGGTAGAGTGAGGGGCGGGAGGGGGGGCAGAAGGGCTCTGGGGCAGCCTGTGATGCATTGCCCTGTTCACCCTAATGGACCAGTCATCACTGGCTACTCGTGATCCTCATGGTATGTGTGGCTGCCATTTGCCCTAATGGAACAGCCTCCACTGTTTCACTGGAACCAGACAGCCAGTTTGGTGTAGTGATTAGGAGTGCAGACTCTAACCTTCCAGGTTAGAGGTTATGACTTACCTATGGGATGGCATGCTTATGCCTGGTATGATAAAGCAAGAGTGCATACATGTTTCAATCGACACATAAGAGGAGCATTAAATAAAATATGGAAAGAAACAAGAGAAAGATTTTATGATAAGATACTGAAATGGGTATCGCCATAAGAGGCCTATGTTAAACCCACTCTAATGGCGAAAGAGAAAAGAGAAACCTATGAAAGGTTGTTAGATGGCAACAATAAATTAAAGACAGAAGAAAATCAGATATGGCAAAAGATGAAATGAAATTGGTGGGAGAAGATACAAATAAAGTCTAGATATGATAAGGATAAGGAAATAGGTTTCTATACAGTTAAAAATGGTTTGGATAAGATTTGTCTGTCGTCAAGTGACAAACAGATTCAAAAACTATAATTTCCTGATAGATAATTATATGTTAGATGAAATTGTCAAAATGAAAGATTTTGGAAAAAGTGTAGACTTAGAACAATGGTCAAAGATATGGAAAACAGCAAAGCTTATGAGAGCAATTCCATACAAAGAAAATATATACAAAATGTTCCATAGATGGCATTGGCCACAGGAGAAAATAGCCAGATGTTACCCTAATGCCACAAATAACTGTTGGAAGTATAAGAAAGAGGTGGGAACATTTTACCGTATGTGGTGGAGTTGCGTTAAAATTAGAAACTTTTGCCTAAAAATACATAAAATAATAGAGGATATTATTGGTAATGCCATACCATTCACATCTGAAGTATTTTTGTTGAATATGTTGCCGGATCTATATAAGAGAAAGGATATATACATAATATGCTATATTTTAACTGCGGCTAGAATTTTAGTTGCAAAATGTTGGAAATTAGATAGACTACCCTCAGAAGAGGATCTAATACAGAAAGTGTTGGATATTATTGAAATGGATAAGCTAAATACCGTCTTACAAGGGAAAGACCAAAATGTGCATATGGGAAGATGGAAAAATATGTATATATGGTTAGATAAAAATAAAGAAATATGACTCAAACAAATGTATACTTAATACTGGTTCATCGTTTTTTGTATAAACGTAATGAAAAACTATAAATAAAGCATAAAAAAAAAGGAGTGCGGACTCTAAGCTGGGAGAACCAAATTTGATTCCCCACACCTCCACATGCAGCTGCTGGTGTGACCTTGGGTCAGTCAAACCACTCTGAGACTCCTTCAGGTAGTGAAGGGCAGGCTATAAATCCAATCTCTTCTGCTTTCTTCCTTCCATCTGAACCAGACTAAATGCATTCTGCTGCCCCTTTCACCCTAAGCTTTGCAGTTGCCCATTGATAGGGGGCAAACTCATGCCCACACTCGTCTTCCCCCTGTACTCAGCGGGGGGGGGGGGGGAATGGGAGAGTGACATCATACATCATGGTGACATCAGTTCTAGGCAAAAATCCATAAGTGATGTCACCACATCAAATGATTCTCCAGGAACTCCCCTAGAGACTTGTTCAACATGGTGACATCATGCTATGGTCCCTCAGCCTGGCCTGCTCCCCCAAAGCACTCATCTGTACCAGGCACAACCCTATTTCACCCTCCCTTCCAGCACTGCAGCTGTTGTTCCACCACCACTTTTTCATAAGCTCTCCTGCGTCCTTATTTCATTAGCCAGCCTGCCTCCATTGGATGCAGTTTCACTGTTTGCTGTCGGTTGCTTGGGATCAGTCCACCTCTGCCTCAAAAAGAGAGGATGGCTTAGAAGTGTTCAAAATGAACCAATGCAAAGAATGCAGTCTAGATAAGGCCAGACAGGACACGAGGGAGCAGCCATCTTTTCGTTTACATGCCTGCCCTATTCCTATATATTTATTTAAATGTGTACATACTTAAGGAAGCACCTTGAGTACCTACTCCAGGTGGCTTAAAATAAAAATGTACTGACATGAAATAGGGTTGCCAGGTCCATCGGAAACACTGGGCGGGGAGGATGAAGGGAGGTTCTGGGAGTGGGGAGTGACATTGCACAACATGCCTATGTCACCCAGAAGCGACTTAGGCACACTGGGGATGCCCCTCTGGTTTGAGGGCAAAACTCTATGGTAGAATCAGCCTGAAACCATAGAGTTTTGCCCAA
This sequence comes from Lepidodactylus listeri, assembly GCA_029233225.1. Lineage (NCBI taxonomy): Eukaryota > Metazoa > Chordata > Lepidosauria > Squamata > Gekkonidae > Lepidodactylus > Lepidodactylus listeri. The sequence continues at coordinate 49,750,865 of JARCFY010000001.1, read as the reverse complement.
AAACCAGAGTGTCACCCCTGATGTCACTGATGAGCATATGTCACTTCTGGGTGATGTAGGCACATCATGTTTATTTCCAGCAACATAGCTGTGGAGCCCTCAAAACCGGGGGATCCCCTGCCCCCAACTGGGGAATGGCACTGGCAACCCTAACATGAAACCAGCTTTTAAAAACTTTTATAGCAAAAGGAGAGCTCTTGAAAGTACAGAACTGTTTCCTTTCTCCCACGTCTCCCCATTCTCCATCACTGCAAGCATTTTTTTGCAGAGCCAGGTTCTGACTGAAACAGGATGTGAGAAGAGTAACTCCTAGGCAATGAAGCACATGAAAGTATGCTGGAAGAAAGCCATGATCCATTTCCAATTCACACCTTTTGTTTTTCATACTAGTTTTCACAGGCACATTGTTTCAAAAGGGAACAGGGCAGACACGTGGACAAACAAACACGGCTGGCCCATCACGTCTAGTTTGGCCCTGAAAGTCAACAGCTCCATTCCGCATCAACACACTTCAGGAACAGCAAGGAATGCAGTACAAAAACAGCAAGGATATTATTAGGCAGGTCTGGATTGTATTAAGAACATAAGAGGAGCCCTGCAGGATCAGACCAGTGGTCCATCTAGTCCAGCATCCTGTCTTGCATCATGGTTAACCAGTTCCTCTGGAGGACAAACAACAGGGCATAGAGGCCAAGGTCTTCCCCTAATCTTGCCGCCTGGCACTGGGATTCAGAGGCTTAGTGTCTCTGAACATGGAGGTTCCCCTCAGTTACCATGGCTAGTAGCCACTGATGGACCTATCCTCCATGAAACTGTTTATTCCTGTGGCCATCACTACATCCTCTGGTAGTGAATCCTATATTTTAATCACTGTCTGTGTAAAGAAGCATTTCTTTCTGTCTGTCCCGAATCTACTGCCTATCAGCTTCATTGTATGCCCTTGAGTTCAGTATTTTGGGAGGAAAAATTCTCTTTGTCAACTCTCTCCACACCATGCATAATTTTATAAACCTCTATCATACTCCCCCTTAGTCATCTCTTTTCTAAACTGAAAAGTTCCAGACCCTTCAGCCTTTTCTCATAGAGAAGGTGCTCCAACCCTCTGATCATGTTGGTTGCCCCCCTTTGTACTTTTTCCAGCTTCACAATGTGCTTTTTGAGATACAGTGACCAAAACTGTACACAGTATTCCAAATGAGACCGCATCATAAATACATACAGGGGCATTATAATATCAGCCATTTTAATGTTCAGTCCCATTCCTAATAATCCCTAACACAGAGTTTGCCTTTTTCACTGGGTTGACACTGAGCTGAAACTTTCATTGAGCTTGACGTTTGCCAAGAAAAATGAATAATCTGTGACTTTAGGGCACTTTTGGTTTTTGTCCAGTGGAATTAAGATATCCTCACTGCCATATCCTCACTGCCACTATCACCCACAGAAAACAAAGGTGTTATAGTAGGTGGAAGAGTATTTCAGGCTATATTCTGAGGGGAGGAGAAAGAGGAGAAGGAGGAGATTGGATTTATACCCTGCCCTGGATTTATACCCTGCTTACAATCTCCTTTCCCTTCCCCTACTGTGAGGTAGGTGGAGCTGAGAGAGCTCTCTCGAGAACTGCTCATGAGAGAACAGCTCTGAGAGAGCCACGACTGACCCAAAGTCACACCAGCAGCTGCATGTGGAGGAGTGGAGAATCAAACCTGGCTCTCCCAGATTAGAGTTCACTCTCCTAACCACTACACCAAACTGGCTCTCAGAGATGTTTCATAGACTGTCACAACTATAAGATCTATTGACACACTGCAGCACAAGAGAAAGGCAAGTAGAAAGGAGAATTTTTTTAAAAAAATTAAAACAAAAAGGTTTGCAAGACTCTCTCAACAGAACTGCAGAGAGGAAATACTACATAGGGTAGTAAAGGACGGCTTGTGCATGTTAAAAATGCTATTAAATTTATTCATCATCATCATAATGCCCCCCCAATAATTTTGCAGTGTCAAAAGGTACACAAGTAAGTCAACCTAAAACTAAATTTGTCCATAAGCAATACCTTAAGACTTGGACGTTTCACAGTGTTTATACATGGAACAAGGACTCCAAACTATGGCTACTGTAAGCTCAGAGCCACAGTTTGGTGTAGTGGTTAAGTGTGCAGACTTTAATCTGGGAGAACCGGGTTTGATTCCCCACTCCTCCACTTGCACCTGGCTGGATGACCTTGGGCAAGCCATAGCTTTGTACCAGCTGTTCTCTCAAGGACAGTTGTCTCAGAGCTCTCTCAGCCCCACCCACCTCACAGGTGTCTGTTGTGGGGAGGGGAAGGGAAAGGAGTTTGTAAGGTGCTCTGAGACTACAAGTGAAGGGCGGGGTATAAATCCAATCTCTTCTTCTTCATCATCATTAGGTTTGAGAATATCACTGAGATCTGAGAATAGAGATTTCTGGCCATCCATTTTTCCAGCCATCTTGATAGCCCAGGCTAGCACGATCTTGTCAGATTTTGGAAGCTAAGCAGGGTCAGCCCCCTGGCTAGTATTTAGATGGGAGACCTCCAAGGAATACCAGTCATGACTTGAAGACAGGCAATCACAAAGCACCTCTGAATGTCTCTTGCCTGAAAACCCTTATGGGATCACCACAAATCAGCTATGATTTGACAGCACTTTCAATCAACCTTTTCCCAGCCTGTGGCTGGTGAGTAGTTGCCAAGTCTGGATTGAAAAATACCTGGAGACTTTGGGGTGGATCTGGGAAAAGGTGGGGTTTGGGGAGGGGAGGAGCCTCAGCATGGTACAATGCCATAGAGTCCACCCTTCAGAGCAGCCATTTTCTCCAGGGGAGCTGATCTCTGTCAGCTGGGGTCAGTTGTAAAAGGAGGAAATCCCCAGGCCCCACCTGGAGGTTGGCCACCCTACTGGTGAGTCAAAACATTATTTCCTTGTTTCCTCCAACCAGCCATTACCCAGGCATTAGAATTCATCCCATAAGAATTTTGGGATTTATTCAACTCAGTTGTTCTTCAATAGTCAGGATTAAAAATCCATTTTAAATTCAAATCTATGAATTCAAGAGAGGCTAGTGAACAATAATACACATTGTTGTTCACACAGATGTGTCCAGTCTTTCCACTTTACAGCTGCTGCTTTGGGGGGTTGGTGAGCTTGAATTAGGGTCCTTGTGGCTCTGCCCTGCCTGTTCCCCTGACATTTGTAAATGCTTAATTATGCAGAGGAGCAAGTTTCAGCATGCACCATCTGTCGAGACACAGCGCTGGTGAGGCTTCAAAAAAGCTAATCCCCCCATCTATGCAACTGCTAAAAAATCTGTGAATTTTGATGCTGAACCACCATGATCAACTGGTAGTTCTACCTTAACAGAAACTTTTTAATTTATTTTTTTTAAGTATATGGTTATATACTGGGGGGGGGGGGGAGCAGCTGTTAATAAAAGCACACGAAGGCTCTCACAGCTATCCTCTGGGATTTTATTATATGAGAACTTGTAAAAGGCCTCATCATAACAATCAGCCTACACATTTCATTGGTGGGACTAGATAAATGATGGGAGTACAGCCCAGGGCAGGAAATTCCATATCCCCTGCAAATGCAAAAACCCATCTGCATACCAGAGTCTTGTTTCATAAACGAAGCAGAGAGCGAGATTACTGCGACATACCTGCACTTAGCAAATGAGAAATGCCAAAACAAATCAAGCAGGAAATCCATATTGGACTATGACAAATTGATTCCAAAATCATGTTTTCTGCAATCAGTCGCTGCTGCAGTGATTGATAGTTTCAAAATTTCATGTGGATTTGAGGCCTCGGACCTTCATTGATAAGAACAGGGAAGCAACTAAGCGGTTCCAGTATAAATTTGTGACATAAAACTCAGGATTTGCTTGTTAGGTTACATTTGAATTCTGCCTGCCCTTCAATTTTCCCAAACACAGTTATCTTACGCACGTTGTAGAGTTCTGCACAGACGTGAAGTAAAGGAATGACTTTTTTATTTTCATCATGTTTTATATTGCAGATATCTTTTAAGATTCCTAGAAACATTAGCCTTCACCAGCAGTCACCATATGCTAGCTTGTTTTTAACAGATACTGTTCAAAAGAAGCTGCTTTTTTATTTGTTCACTTTATGTTATTTATTCAGTTTAATAGGTTTAAAATACTTATTAAATGGCCAGTAAAAATGCCTGCAGAGCTTTTAAAACTCTCCTTTAGAATTAAGCAGTAAGAAAGATGTAGAGAATCGTATAAAGCCAAAAACCTAATGTGAGAATGAAAAACTACAGTCAGCGGTCTCCTATTAATGTGGAAGAAGAAAATATTATGAGAATAATCATTATTATTGTCTGGATTCAACAGAACTTCTGAACACTAAGCTGGTAATTTAAGTTTAATCTTTTTTCGCCCTCTATCTGTAATTCCATTTTGTCAAAACCAAAAATGCAATTCAAAAAGGCTCCACCGGATTCCAGGGACATGGGCCACCCACTGGATTTCCTACCAGCACATGCTCACATGTACACACAGTGACTAGAGCCACAATGCATTTGAGTTAGTTTCATACCCTACAGTAATGTTGCCAACTTCCAGGTAGTGCCTGGAGAGCTCCCAGAATTCCCCTGGAATCAATTCCTCTGGAGAAAATGGATGATTTGGAAGTGAACTTGATGGCATTATGCCACACTGAGGTCTCCCCCATCCCTAAACCCCACCTTCCCCAGGCTCCACCTCCAAATGTCCAGGAGATCCCCAACCGAGAGCAGCAACCCTACTGTTATGTCTTACTCAATAAAGCCTCTGTTTCAAGTTTAAGGATCCATGTATTGAAAAAACTCCAACGCGATAAAACAGCTTAAGCAACATCTGCATACTATCCCACTTCCTGCATCCTGGCTTATATATGCCTCCTTCCCCAGCAACAGGCAAGATACCTAAACACCACATTTCCTCCTTTCTTAACCCATTACGTATCACTACAATATTCACATTTTACTTATACAACCAAAGAAAAATCAACAATGCAATAAATTTACCACACACCATTACCTAACATAGTCCTTAGTCCAAACAGGTGGTTATCTGATTCTTACATCCCTTTTCTCAACCACAACTGCAGATGGTATCTCTTGAGATGACCATGATGGTAATGGATCCTGAGGTGCTGACTGAAGGCCTGGATCCACTTGATCTGGCCCAGCCTCATCTTAAGATACTGATGACAAAAAAGGAACTATCAGAATCAGTTCCATTCCACCTAGAATAAACTGGTACTTACTTGCCAGTAATCTTTGTGTTGTAGCATGCCATGTTGCTCTATACACTTGCAAAAAAAATCAGTAGCAAAAGTAGTCCATGCCTTACCTTCCAACTTAAGCCATTTGTAAAATGTCTTCTGTGTTATTTATACAATATATCATATAATGGCTGTAAACCACAATAACCTTATTTGGTTGTCTTAAATCTACACAAAGGCAAATGCTTCTATCCTTCTTCCTCACCACAACTATAGGAGAAAGCAATTCCTATGAATAAGATCCTTCTGCACCAATTTCTTAAGTTCCTCTGACATAGCAACTCTATCAGAAAATGGTAAACATCATAACTTCTGTGACACAGAAGTTGATTTGATTTCACTTTTACTTCATGTTCAAATCCCTTTGCACAACCAACTTCCTGTATGGAATTAGTCTCGCTCACAACTGAAACTACCCTTTGTGATGACTCAATATCTACTTGGGGTGTAACAATATATCCATCAGCCACCATCCAATTTAATGCACCAAATAAATCCCTACAGAATATGGGCATCATTAGGCATAATATAAAATTCTATTCGTAGGGTACCCAACGTGCACCCAAATGCACTTCTGCAGGTAAATGACCACACAGAGGTATTTGATTGTTCAAGTAATGTATCTACTGTCAGTTTGGTTTCACCAGTGGTACATTCTTAAAACATTGCAAATAAAGTGAATTGGGTAATAGAGAGACTACTGAGCCAGAATCCAGCATCAACAACATCATGACCGGTCTACTATCCATGCTCAGAACATTCACATCAGGCACCTGAATGGCATGCACTGGTTGATTAGTTTGTTGGCTATGACAAGCCTTAGCAAAATGTCCAGTCTTCTTACAATAGTTATACTGAGCTACTTTTGCAGGGCGTTTAGAACAGCTTGTAACATGCTGTGCGGAGCCACAATGAAAACATGTTTTTACTGATATTCTACTTCACTGGCTCCATGGCTTTTCAGTAGTTTTCTTTTCAGAATCCTAAGGCTGCACTCAAGTTTTCTACAGCAAAACCACACTTTACAGTATTTCTCCAGAACCAAAACTCGTTATCTTTAGCTTCATTCAAAGCTGCCTCAATTTGGGTTGCAATAGCTAGAGCCATCTCCTAAGAAAGTTCTGACTTTAAAAGCAGCTATTCTCTAACATGAGAGTCATTTAATTCTTCAGTCAACTGGTCTGTAGTCATCTCATCAACCACCAGCCCAAACTCACAGGAGCCAATTAAATCGCCTAAAGTAGCAATATACTGTAGTGTCAGTTTCTCTGGTTTCTGCTGGGGCTGACATTCATTTGGGGCACACAAAAAAATTCTTCAGTGCAGCAAGAGCAGTCTCATATTTATCATCAGCAAGAGGAAATGTATACAATATACATTGTGCTTCTACTCCCAAGGAGTGAATAAGCAGTGCAAGTCATCTTTCTTCAGACATCTCTGTGTCATTAATTGCAAGCAAGTAATTATCAAACATCCAGATCCAAGAAGTAAAAACAGTTGGAGACTCACCTGAACTTTGCAAAAAAAGTGCAGGTGGATTCAAAGGCCAAAAAAAGCCATCTTCATTGCTGATTTGTTATGTCTTACTCAATAAAGCCTTCATTCCAAGTTTAAGGATGCATTTATCTTTTTAAAAACTCCAGCAAGATAAATCAACTTAAGCAACACCTCCTTACATCTGCACGATATCTCTGTTTCCTACATCCTGGCTTGTATATGCCACCTTCCCGAGCAACACACCTTAAAGCAACATACCTAAACACTACGCCTACCTGAAGAAGTGAGCAGTGACTCACGAAAGCTCATACCCCACGCAAATTTTGTTAGTCTTTAAGGTGCTACTGGATTCTTTTCTACTGCTGCAGACTAACATGGCGACCCATCTTCATCTCCAGGGGTCATTTCGCAGAAAAAGAGGTGCAGGAGCTCATTAGCATAACTCATTAGCATAACTTATTTGCATATGCCACACCCTCTGACATCACTGGAAGTGTGTCAGAAGGCAACATTCAACACTCAAGCTCCACCCCAAAAATCTCCAGGTATTTCCCAACTCAGAGCTGGCGAGCCAGCTTTATACATTTACTAAAGATAGTTTCAAGTTCCTTTGCTCTTGCCAGGAAGCTACCCTACAAGAAGCATGGAAATACAGATCAAGTTAGTATGCTTTTGCTTTATCCACAGCGCATCACCATATGTGCCCACTCCTTGACATTTTACTCCCGGAATGGCGTTCCTGCACATTTCTGCTCGAAATGACCCCTGATCTAACTACATTTACCCTACAGTGAGCCCATACTGAACCACCTCATCTTCTGTGACAAAAATGGGATTGATACAGGTAGCCAGTCTTCATAATAGTATGCATATATCCTAAGTTGTTCACACAGGAATATTTGAACAGCAATGGCAAAAGGAACCTCGTTGTTGCCTGTTTTTAGATTGAGAATGCATTTCTATGTTCTGTTCCTTCCACTAGGAGGAGAGATTTCCTAGATCAGTGATACTCACATGTGGCTCTCTGATGTGGTGTTTGCAGCTTTTCTAAGCACTGTTTCCTAAATGTGCCCCACGTTTCACGAAAATGGACAAGGCTATTACCCGGTAGGGATTCTGGTTGGCAGTTGGTTCCCATGCTGGAAAAGCCACTGCCAGTGTTAGGAGTAAGCTGCAGGCCTCATGGCAGGGATGGAAGTACATGTGGCTCTTTTCAATGATGGTAATGGAGACTGTGGCTCTCCATGAACTGTGGACTGAAAACCACTATCCTAGATAGTCTGTGATTGTCCTCTGGTAGAGTTTATTTCATTACTGATATTATTGCTACTGATTTGTGCATCACAACATCCAAAGGTTTTTGGGCAGCCCTTAGACAAAAGGGACACACAAAGAAGTGCCATATCTTCATGCTTCTGAAACAAGTTCAGGTTTAGCAAAACAAGAATGTGAAAAAGAAACTAGATGTTTTCTGCTACCTATGGTTGCCAGCCTCCAGGTGGTACCTGGAGATCTCCTGCTATTACAACTGATCTCCAGGCAACAGAGATCAGTTCACCTGGAGAAAATGGCCAGTTTGGAAGGTGGACTCTACAGCATTATACCCCACTGAAGTTCCTCCCTTCCCCAAACCCCACCATCCTCAAGCTCCACCCCCAAAATTTCCAGGTATTTCCCAAGCCAGCGCTCGCAACCCTACTACCAGGGAAATAAAGTAACTTCATATCTTTTCTGGTATATCACATAGACATAGAGAGTGGACCCATTTATAGCTATTGTTTAAATGCATGCATGAGGTTCTCTTCTCAAGTTACGGTAATGGCATGGAAACCACTGCAGCATGGCTCTTTCTTGTTGTCCCAGGGTAATATGAGTAGACCCAAGCCATGCAGGATGAGCACTCTTTGTGGTTCTTCCCCTAACCTGCATTGTCCCACTTTCTGGGAGGCAGACATATGATATGAGGAGTAACCAGGGCTTTTTTTGTAGAAAAAGCCCAGCAGGAACTCATTAGCATAATAGACCACACCCAACAGCAGCAACTCATTTGCATATTAGGCCACACCCCTGACAGCACAGCTCCCTCCCTGGATCAACTTCCCCAGGTGGCCTGCGGCTTGCGGGGTGGATGGGGAACCCGAGGAAGGCAGGCAGTTTAAACTGCCTTCCCTCTCTGGATTGGCTTGGCTTCCCCAGATGTCCCACAGCTTGCAAGGCGCCTCGGGAACCCAGGGGGGGAAGGCAGTTTAAACTGCCTTCCCTCCCTGGATCAGCTTGGCTTCCCCAGGCGCCCCATGGCTTGCGAGGTACCTGGGGAACCTGAGGGAGGGAGGCTGTAGGTGTGGCCATCTTGGAAGCCAGCCGGAACTCCGTTCCTGTGTGGTCCTGCCCCAAAATAGCCCTGGAAGTAACCATACCTTAAACTCCTCCTATGTGATGCTAGATTTCTCCAACTATGCCAGCAGCCACAATGCAACACAGCTTACAGGCCACTGGTGTAAAGCAAGAAGGGGCTGATAAACAAGCATTACAAATGAATCACTACTAACGGAACTTTCTTATCACCTGATATCAACACAGTGATGGAGACAGATCATACATTTGGCTGAAAGTCATCAAGTGTGGAGCTAACAAGTGATGAAAATGGTATAGCCCACCTTTCTGTTCAAGATCACCCAAGAAGGCTTAGGATAATGTAAAATACAAAGCCAGCCATTAAAAGTATCAGTACACAATAGCTGTGACCAGGGCTCTTTTTCCAGGAGGAACTCCTTTGCATATTAGGCGACACACCCCTAATGTAAGCCAATCCCCCAATCCTTCCTTCCCTGTAGGAAGAGCTCTGTAAGCCCTTGGAGGATTGGCTACATTAGGGGTGTGTCACCTAATATGCAAAGGAGTTCCTGCTAGAAAAAGAGCCCTGACTGTGACAATAAAATTTGATTCAATATCTGATATAGTAAACTGATAATAAGCCAACAATAATAATAAAATCTAGAAATAGGTCCTATCACAGCAATAAAATAATTTATCAGAAATATTTATAGCAGAAAAATATCAGCAATAAAATCAGAGGACTCAATAACTTTCCCAAAAGGCCTTCAGAAACAAATAGGCCTTAACCTCTGTTGGAAGTAGGGTTGCTATACCCCCAGTGGGGCCAGGGGATTCCCCCAGTTTGGGGGGGGGGCAATCCCTACAGGGATGCCGCTGATGCAATGGCATCACCAGTAGTGACATCATCATGCTGAGGCCGTCACGTAGCAATGCTCTAGCATTTGGGGGGGGGGGGGACTCTGTGGTTACCATAGAGTTTTTGCCTCGAATGCTAGAGCATTGCTGTTGAGCAGAAAAATCCCAACAAGGAGCCATGAGCCCCCCACCTCAGATAAGAAGAGACCTGGCAACCCTGGTTGGAAGGCAAGTAGTGAACAAGCCAAATGAATCTCTACTGCCAATGAATGCCATCATCATTTGTCACAGCCAAAAAAAGGTGCTGTCATCAATACCTCGAAGCTAGTGAGCAGAGCATTGTTAGCAGCCCTCAAACCCTGAGTTGGTTCACTGGATCGGAGGTTGACCTATAGTGAAAACTGAAGCTGTGGTCTGGGTTTATGTACAAGTTACACAGGCAGATCCAGTGCAGAAACCTGATTCAAACACAAAGCAAAAAATGCAATCAGTGCAACTTATAAATTATGTGTAAAGGAACCAGGAATTTCTTAGAGCTGAGGCTAAGCCAAATGGTATTTTTAGGGGCAGTCCTTCAAAGACCGGTCATTGCTGAAAGCCAAGGGCTCTGATCTCACAAATAAATTCACACTGGCATGTGGCCAAACAAACACCAGTCTGGCACGTATTAACTTGATTTTAAAATCTGTTTCATGCAGAAAAGATCTCACTGTTAACTTATAATTGTTACTGGAACACAACTGTGGGTCCACTGCTCACCAAACAGGTGTTTGATTATATGAAACAAGTATATTTTTGTTGAATTCAGAAAACCAAAGGACAGGTCACGGAAACTGCCATGGGAGCAATTCATTAATATTTCAGAAAGATTGTTTTAACAACTTATTTTGGGTGGGTACATGTGGACATTGACAGTTTTTTTAAAAAAATTATTATTATTATTATTCACCTTCTGAGCTTAAAATGCATCAGCTCAGTCTCCATTTCAGCTGCAACCTGGAATTCACATGAACCTTTACAGATGAGTGACCCAGAACATATGCTGTGTGTGGAAATCGCAAATGAATACATTTGTGTGATTAACAAATAGGCCACCTGGCAGAACTGCTCATCCTTATCCAGCTACATTACTAAATAGTGGCTCTATGGAGTAGGAAACAGCAGAAGTGCCTGAATTAAGGTTTAAAAATTCCCCAGAATATTCTCCTCGCAAGACCTATATTTTACATACCATGTTCCATGCTATAATCTTTTGCATGGACACAACAATATTTTTTCTAGTACATTTTTCTAAAGACAAAATATGACAGTACTAAATGAATAGTTCTGGACAAGCTTTTGATCCACAACAATTTCCAATTTCTACTCAAGAATATGACAATCTTTTTAAAAATTCAAAGTACCTTTTAAATATTAATTTGCTGTGGGGATTCCATCTATCTGTCTATCTACCATCATCTATCATTTATCTATCTAAAGGAAAAGCCCACAATTAATGACAAAGTGAAATTTCACAACTTCTTTCACCTCTTACTTCCTATCCACTTCCCCTCCCGCATGGTGGTTCAGAGTCTGGACTTCAATCTGGAGAACCAGGTTTGATTCCCCATTCCTCCATGTGAAGCCTGCTGGGTGACCTTTGGCTTTTCACAGTTCTCTCAGAACTCTCTCAGCTCCACCTACCTCACAAGGTGCCTGTTGTGGAGAGAGGAAGGGACGGCGGCGACTGTCAGCTGCCTGGAGCTTCCTTAGGGTACAGAAAAGAGGGCTATAAAATCAACTCTTCTTCTCCCCAGCTCTATGTATGACAGTGGCCTGGTTCACAAGTTATACTGAAAGCCAGTACATTCAATGCATATACAGCCAAGTGTGTGATTTAAACCAAAGTATGAGTCTTCAGTTCCATTTGTAAACTGAGCACACCTTGGCTCTTTCTTAAGCACTCTTCATGTGCCATGTACATCCTACATGTATGTGCATTTATCTGTATGTAAGAAAGAGGCAGCTCATGTTCACCTTACAAATGAGACCAAGAACTGGTACCCGGATTCAGTCGTGCTTGTGCTAAATATTACATGAGAATATTACACAATGCTGAATATTACTTGCGCTGAATATTACACAATGCACATATAAAGTAAAACCAAGAATATTCTATATGTTCACTATAATATGTTAACAGGGCTACTGTTACCACTGTATCCTCCTCCTCCGTGTCCTGATCACTGCCTCCTGGGCCCTGCTCCAAATCGCCAGGTGGGTGCCTTGGTAGGCACTTTGAGTGCTCTGATAATGCACAATTGTGGCCCTACACTGGTCAGGGCTTTTTTCATATTGACAATCAAGTCTAAGTTTCACATTAAAAAAAAGATTTTAGATTTTTCTACAAACTTGGGCAAGAGGTTCCCTGGGTTGACAGAACTCTAAATGGTAGCCATGGCTGGCTTTGACGACGCTGACAAAACGATACCCAAATGCTTAATGTTTTGCATTGCCACTTTTGCTTGTGAAGGATAAACTATGCAACCCGGGCTGAGCTGCTCTGTTAGTCAGATATGATTAAAGATGCAATTGCACAGGCACTCCAAGTAGTTTCCATTCGGCACGAGCATATCCCTAGACCCGTTTGTCAAGTTATTAGGGGGATGCCATCAGGGTTGGACTTTGGAGTAGGAGTCTGGGGGCTCAGCTCACAGGCTCAGAAGGGCTCCCCCCCCCCCCAAAAAAGCAGGCTGTAGTTTTGCATTTGAAGTATCAACAATAGAAGGAGGAATCGTGGCCATTAAGCTCTGAGTTTATAATTACCTGACTGAACTACAGGCAATGACTTGGACATATCTTTGCTCTATGTTTAATGTCTCTTTGGATCACATTCACAGATGGACAGAAATGACTGACCGCCACTGATTTCCTCATGAACCCCAAAGGCACAAACATGACTACCTGACTAGCCAGATAGGGCTCAAGATACAGCATATCAATTTGTACCTTCCTGTTGCTTGTTTTGTCTCTCCCCCTCTTCAATTGTTTGACCAGTTCTCTGTTCCTTTCTTGTTTAACCTTCGCCCACTCTGCCAACTTTCCAGAATTAATTATTTTCATTGTGGCAAAAGATTTCAATGAAGGAGAATTGCTCTAATTGAATTGCAAGAGATTACACACAATTAGTTTCAGGCTACCTTGAGCAAATAACAGAATCAAGGTCTTAACATCAAATTACAGCGTGTTCCGAGTACACAAAAAGCCACAATATGAGCCAAGTTATCTGGTGAAATACAGTGCATCAATAAGATCTAATTGGAACTCGTGACTTGGATTAATTGGCTGCAGTTCCTTGGAACTGGTGTGATGGATTTACTTTAATTACTGATGCAGCGGTTAGCTGTTCTGTATTTGTATTTGTTTGTTAGTAGCTCTAGTTATTATATTAATTATTCATCATTATTTAGATTTCTGTCCTCTCCTGTCCCTAAGAGTCAGCATGAAACAAGCAAAACACTGAAAACATAAAACTACAACATCTAGACCGCTAAAATTAAAATCTCACAAATTCAGCGCCTCAGGTTGTTTTAACTGAGTTCATAGTGTCCAAGCTGTTCTATAGTGGGTGCCTCTGCAGTTCCATATGGGGGGAAGGGAGGATAAATTGCCTCTCCCACAGGGTTACAAACCTCCAGGTAGGTCCTGGAGTTCTCCCAGAATTCCAATTGATTATCAGACACCAGAGATCAGTTCCCATGCAGGGAATGGCAGCTTTGGAGGGCAAAATGTTGTTTATCATTCAGAACAGGAGAAACAGAATTCCTTCCATAGGTATCTCCCATTTCAAATCTCCAGGAATTTCCCAAGCCAGATTTGGCTACCTTACTCTTTCATTACCATAGAGAACCAGAAAATCACACTCCCTTCATCAGTGTTTCCACATTGGGCTGCTGACCTTCAGAAAGTGGAGCGCCCTTGTGTGTTTTTCTAGAAGGGTTTCCCACTCACCCAAGGATTATCTCTACCACACCATCAGATATTCCCAGACATGTTCTCTTTTATAATTCCTGCCCATTTTTGTTTTTAACAGCAATTGCCCTATAGGATTGCCCTATAGATATAATTCAGTTTAACTCCTAAGGATGGGTTGTTTTCTTCACCATCTCAGTAACAAGCTCACCATACAAACGACTGATCAATGCAGGCAGCTAGCATGTAATGGATGATCACTCTGCCAGAACCCTTGATAATGGGCCAAAAGACCACAGAGACCTCCAAACCTCTCAAAAACATGCATTTTAGATTTTTATTCCACCCTTCCAGAGCTCCTGCTTCAGGCAGCAATTCAAAATAAAATGCAAAAAATCATAAACATAAAAATCATAAAAAATCATAAAATAAAATGCAAAAAAAATAATAAAATCAAAAATCAAAAATCATAAAATAAAATGCAAAAAATCATAAACATAAAAATAATAAACATAAAGAGAGCCAGTTTGGTGTAGTGGTTAAGTGCGCGGACTCTAATCTGGGAGAACCGGGTTTGATTCCCCACTCCTCCACTTGCACCTGGCTGGATAACCTTGGGCAAGCCATAGCTCTGTACCAGCTGTTCCCTCAAGGACAGCTTGGGAAAGAGCTCTCTCAGCCCCACCTACCTCCCAGGGTGTCTGTTGTGGGGAGGGGAAGGGAAAGGAGTTTGTAAGCCGCTCTGAGACTCCAAGTGAGTGAAGGGCGGGATATAAATCCAATCTCCTCCTCCTCCTCCTCCTCCTCTTCTTCTTTCACTTCCTGGGTCTGAAGCGTACTAAGCAACAGGATCTGTTTAAAGTAGTAAAATGCTAGCTTGACCACAGGAGGGCAATTAACAAATATAAACAATAATTTTAAAACTAGAACAAGTATGGTTTGAAACTAGAAACAGGTATAGACAGGGTTTTTTAAAAAACTAGAATGATTCCAGCGGGAAAGTCAGATGTAGATTTGACCTTGGTCTGATAAAAGAGTGGGCAAGGTGCCAGGTGGGCCTCAAGGGGAAAGGCACTCAGCCAGTGAGGTACCAACACTGAAAAGGCCCTGTCTCTGGTCAGGACCCACATGAGAACAGGACCATGACATCCATCACTAGAGAGATGAGCAGAGCCCCCACCTGTTGGGTCTTGCTGATATTTCAGCAGTTGCTTTCAGGCAGCTTTGCGACATAACCGGCTTTCAGTTTTGCTACAACTCATCATGTAGTGCAGGTCCCCAAATCAGAATAGTTGTTTTTCTTCACACCTTCTAAGTTTTCCTAAATCGTGTAGATGGCTCTTGTTGTTTTACCGTTACAACATACAACTGTTCTCACATGGCATGATCAACCTTCCTACTGAATAAACTCCAGCATTTGAAACTAGCCAGTGAAGCAATAATGTGCTGCCAGAAAAGCAATAGCCAGCTCTACAGATCTCCTAGATGATATTTATTTTCTGAGGGAGGCTACGTCCAAGACTGGGAACATTGCCTGACTGTTTGTGTTGAGTGGCTTCTCCCAGTGGTGACTCTTTTCTGCTCTGTAGTGTATGTGGGAACTCTCAATTAAGATAGTGTGAAGAGTTTGCATTCCAGCCAACAGATGACTCTGGGAACATGTGTCATGGAATCGTCCACATCATTTTACACATTCAGCTGCAAGTCGATGAGTGATTAACAAATGCTGGGCTTTTTTGTACAAAAAGCCCAGCAGGAACTCATTAGCATAATAGGCCACACCCAGCAGCAGAAACTCATTAGCATATTAGGCCACACCCCTGACAGTGCAGCTTCCTCCCAGGATCAGCTTTCCCAGGTGCCCCGCAGCTTGTGGGTCATATGGGGAACCCGAGGGAAGGAAGGCCATTTCTCGATCAGCTTCCCCAGGAGAGGAGGCAGTTTAAACTGCCTTCTCTTCCTGGATGGGCTTGGCTTTCCCAGGCACCCCACAGAGGAAGAAGAGAAGAAGAAGAGATTGGATTTATACCCTGCTCTCCACTCCCCAAGGGAGCCTCAGAGCGGCTTACAAACTCCTTTTCCCTTCCCCTCCCCACAACAGACACCCTGGGAGGTAGGTGGGGCTGAGAGAGCTCTTTCCCAAGCTGTCCTTGAGGGAACAGCTGGTACAGAGCTATGGCTTGCCCAAGGTTATCCAGCCAGGTGCAAGTGGAGGAGTGGGGAATCAAACCCGGTTCTCCCAGATTAGAGTCCGCGCACTTAACCACTACACCAAACTGGCTCTCTTGTGAGGCGCCTGGGGAACCCGAGGGGGGGAGAGGCTGTAGGCGTGGCCAACTCGGAAGCCAGCCGGAACTCCGTTCCTGTGTGTTCCAGCCCAAAAATAGCCCTGAACAAATGTATTGTGAGACATTAAGTGATGCACACAGACATGTTCATCATTTTTCAACTTCAGAAAAGTCTAAGACATGTTCCAGTATTACATGCCTGGGGATGGAGGTGGTATGGTATATCCCAGTCTCATCAGATCTCAGAGGCTAAGCAGAGCTGGTACTTAGATGGGAGACAACCATGGAAGGTTCTACAGAGGAAGGCAATGACAAACCACCTCTCCTTCTCACTTGCCTTGAAAGCCCCTTGGCTGACATTGCTGTAAGTCAGTTTGGTGTAGTGGCTGTAGTGGTTAAGTAGCAGTTCTCCTAATCTGGAGAACCGGGTTTGATTCCCCCACTCCACCACATGCAGCTGCTGGGTGACCTTGGGTCAGTCACAAGTTCTCTCAGAGCTGTTCTCTCAAGAGCAGTTCTCTCAGAGCTCTCTCAGCCCCACCTAACTCACAGGGCATCTGTTGTGTGGCAAGGTGATTGTAACCCACTCTGAGTGAAGGGTGGGGTATAAATACAATTTCTTCTTCTTCATCATCGTCTTCTTCTTCTTCTTCAGTGGCTATATGACAGCACATACTTAGTTATGAACATTATGCTGGGCTTTGGGAATGGAAAAGGTACCAAATTAAAAACACTAGGAAACAATATATATTATATATTGCTTAGAAGTAACAGCAAAAAATAACTACTCATATATTATTTTGAAAGAAATAAATTTAAAACTCAAACAAAAACAGGAGTGCATTAATTCCACTGGGTTTTGAAACTTAGTTCCAAAATTTAGCCCAATAAACCTAGATTAATCTTTCCGAGGAAGTAAAATTATAACCTTTCAAGCAAAGGTAGATGCCTGATTAATTTACATATTCTATTATGTGTCATAGTCCAAGGTCAATACTTTCCATAGCAAATGAAAATGCCTGCTTTTATTAAAGTACTCCAATCCAATAAAATGATTTAAAAACATTAAAGTTTACAGTTATGATATGAGTCATATTTCTTCAACTTCAGTAATATGGAATTATGTACTTACAGCTGTTTGACCAATAAGCCTTAAGGTTACTGTGGCAGTTCAATAGCCAAAAGGCCAAAAATTACATTATTTTTAATCCTTTAGTATCTGTCTCATAACAGGTAATCCTTGATATGGTCAATCTTTGAAACCTGGGTCAGTCACACTTTTCTGGTGAACAAGATAACACATGCTCTGAGATGCTTTGGTCTACTCTATTCAACTACCGTAGGTTCATTTGAATGCATATGTCAAATTAGCTTGTCACAAGTTAACACTGTGTATCACAGAAAAGTGAAAATATTGCTGCATTTCTTCCAGCAGACAAAACTAGAAGGTCATTCTGACAGCACAGGAAAAGACAAAATCAATAGATACATAAGCAGTTTTGATGAACTATGCCAAACTGAATCCCAATGAGATTTGAATCAAAAATTCTTCTGCAGGAGGAAATTGCTCAACAGCTAGACAGACACAAAAAAAAGATATTGTGTACAAGCTAAAAGTACTCCTGTTCCTCCAGCTTGTTTCTCTGTATCTGCCTAGCTGTTAGGCAATTTCATCAGCCAAACCATCCGCTTGTAGTCTGATTCACGTTGGGATTTAGCTTGGCAGGGTCCATTAAAATTGCTTCCATAGCTCTTGTTTTTTTCCTACACTACTTCGGGAATAGTTTATATGTTTTGTCGTTAATGTTAACATGTCATCAACAACAGCTTCAGCAAAAATAGGGGAAGAAGAAAAAAGCTCAAGGAGGAAGAAGGTTTTATACCCCCCGTTCACTATCCAATGGGAGTCTCAAGAGCGGCTTACAATGTCTTTCCCTTCCTCTCCCCACAACAGACACCCTGTGAGGTAGGTGGGGCTGAGAGAGTGCTGAGAGAACTGTGACTGACCCAATAATCAGACCCGATTCTCCAGGTTAGAGATCACCGCTCCTTACCACTACACCACGCTGACTCTTGAGCTTGAGGCGGGAGATGTGAAGCATGTACTAATGAATGTAGTAAGCTTCTGCCATATAAACATGACTGAAAAGGAAAATTATAAGTGACAATTCAGTACAGGGATGGAACATGGGTAGGACCTGGATGTGTGAACAGGGAGTAGAAGTGCCACAAACTCCATGGCGAACATGTTCAGCAGGCCAAACATACCATTTTCTACAGCCACAATCACTCACGAAGTAGACCTTGGGTCTCCTTGCCACAGTGCCCATCCAACTTAACCCACTGCTGAACAGCTTTGCGGCTGTGCAGGAACTATTGTGGTATAGCTTCGTGTTCCTTCCAGATACTTCGGATCCAGCAGGCTTCGTTGGTATTGATTGGTGTTCTCCCAGTGTCATGGATGGCTGGGCCAGGCAATTAATTAAATGACACAGTGTTGGTGGTGGTGAGGGTGAGAACTACAGACTGTGCAAAAAGGCATGTGGGCAAAATAATAGCATGGATCCGGTCAAATACCAAACAGTAAAACTTAAAAAAAACAAAACACAGAATATGAGCCAAACCAGTGGATGCTTGAGCATCCCTAGCAAACAGTGCTTTTGAAGAATGTTTTTATAGGTTTTCATTGGAGCTTAATAAAAACGTGGCACTATTGCATTCTGTTGACCATTAAGTCTGATAAGCAATGCATTGGATGGGACACTAATGGTGGAATGACAACATCTGCAGTAGTGCCAAAAAGCAAAAATAACTATGTAGAAAAATGTCAAAAATATTTGTGAAATACTTTTTATATAAACTGTCACAAAAAACTTACAACAATATTATGACAATAACTCTCTTCAAATAATAGAAACCACTCAATTCATGAAAACAGTCCCACGTAATCCAAAACAAATAGAAGTGCTTCAGATAAAGACCTTTAGAACGTAGACACTTTTCAGCCTGATATCTTCAGGAATCAGTTAACATCACTCTTGTGTCATTAGGTGTCAATTCAAGGCTTGCTTCACACATTTGCCGACTTTCTAATCCCGTATCACTCAAGGCTTTTTCAAAAGCCAAGCCAAGAATCTCCTAATTTACTTTAGACAGGGCTCTTTTTGTAGAAAAAGACAAGCAGGAACTCATTAGCATAACAGGCCACACCCAACAGCAGAAACTCATCAACATTAAGTTACACCCCTGACATCACAGCTCATTAGCATATTAGGCCACACCTTCTGGCATGTCTCCCCCACCATCTGGTAACCTTATGCCTGCTTTGGAGGGTAGACTATGGCATCATACCCTCCTGAGGTCCCTCCCCAACCCCTTTTCTTCCCAGGACCCACCAATCAAATCTCCAGGGACTTCCCAACCAGGAGTCGGCAACCCTATGGGGCTCATTCCCAGCAAACTGCTTTTAGCATTAGAATAAAGTTTGAGTCAGCAGCACTTTTGAGTCCAACAAAGTTTTATTCTGGGTATAAGCTTTTGTGTGCATGCACACTTCTTCAGATACATTGAAACAGAGTCACCAACCATTACATATAGGTAGCAGGTGAGGAGGATGTTGCCAGGAAGGGCCAACTAGAGGTAAATCTGGATTAAGGCAATTGGTAAGACCTGTGAATAGCAGCAAATATAGCTAAAATTGGATGTCCTCTTTGTGTGGGTCCTCTTTGGGGCTCTTTTTAAAAATGAATGAAGGTTATAAGGTTATGAATATTCCTGTTTAGTAGCAATAGTAAGGGTATTTAAAATAAGATTTGTTGTAGTGACCACTTGTTTGAAGTAGTCAGTCCAGAAATATGTCCTCTTTTTTGCTTTTCGGAATATGGTAACCTTAGATTAAGGCAATCGGTAAAACCTACGAATAGCGGCAGATTAGCCTACAGCATAATAAAAGTTTACATACAGATGCAGGGACAGAGCAACACTACTTTTGCACAAACAGAACTCCATTCTCTGTTCAGAATACATCCTGCATCCCCAAAAGAAAAACAAACCACCAAGCTCTTCCCTAAGAGAGAGCATGGCACCAACTCTTTTGACTGACATAGTGTTGCTACAGGAACAAAGGTCAAAAGAACAGATGGGGGGGCAGTCAGGCAGGAACACACCTGACTCCTAACATTTGGCAAACCAATAATAATTTAAAGACTCTTAAAAGGCCTGTAAAATTCTTTAACAAAACCCCAAAGAACTAAAACCCTGGGATAGATCAAGATGGGTAACCCTGGTGGTCTGTAGAAGTAGAAAAGAGCAAAAGTCTTTCAAGTGCAAGAGTGCAGCAGCACTTTGAAGACTAACACAATTTGTGGCAGGGGATGAGTTTTCCTGCTGCTCCCTTCTTCAGAGACTCAGTGACTCACGACAGCTCATCCCCCACCCCATATTTTGTTAGTCTTTCAGGTGCAACTGGACTCTTCCTCTTTTCTGCTACTACAGACAGACTAACACAGCTGACCCATCTTGATCTTTCTCCATGGAAAGCATCACATTTAGCCCTACAGAACGGAAATCCATCAGCCTTGTGAAGAAACCTGCACAGGTACAAACAGCCATCATCTTTCTCACCAAAAGCAGAAGACTTCACATTATACCAAAGGGGGCTGAGAATAAAAAACGGATTCTGAAGAAGTGAGCAGTGACTCATGAAAGCTCATCCCCTGCCACATATTTGGTTAGTCTTTATGGTGTTCCAAGGACTCTCTTCTAAAACCTTGGGGACAAACCAGCAACCTCTCTGTTTGGATCTATCTCTTCCCCTGGTGTGCCCCTTACCGGGCAGCCATTCAGCAGGTGCTCGGTTTTGCAGCCTGCATTGATGGGAGAAAATGCTTTGCCTGTTGAACATCTGCCTGCCAACGCCAACCTTCCTGCCAGTTCTCTCCCCCTCACTGCCCAAGATCTGCGGCTGGGCGGCTTCTGACTCACCTCAGGAAGGTGCGGTACCAGGGATTGGTGGCCAGGTTGGTATACAGGGTGAGCGACAGGAAAGCTGGGCTGACCTGCTGCACAGGCTGGCCCCACGGGCGGAAGCTCAGAGCTGCCTTGCCAGCTCCCAGAGGCGCTGCCACGCTTAGCAGAGCCCAAGCCAGAAGCCCCGGCAGCGGTGGCATCCTCCCCCTCCTCCTCCTTGGCCAAGGCTCTGGCTGGGCTCCAGCTCGCATGGAGCTCCAGCTGCAGGCACCTCCGCTGCTTGCCACTGGCTGCCTGAAGAGGAAGGAGCATGCGTGTCTTTTGCCCGTTCCCCTCTGGCATTTTGCCCTGCCTCCTACTTGGTGAGTAGGTAAGAGATGCTGCAGCACCTGCCTGGGATCGCCATGTGCAGGTGGGAGTAGCAGAGGCGACCCGGACAGACAGAGGTGAGCTAGAGGCACCACAGCCGAAGGGGGGTGGGTTACAGGGCACCTGCCCGGACCCCCCCCCTTTCCCGCTCCAGCTGGGGCACTCCTGGCCTGGCCCATGAAGTCACAGGCAGCCCAGCCAGGCGGGGCGCTGCAGCTGACCCACATAGAGGAGGTCTGGCATGGCAGTAGGCTCAGCCACTGTGGCGCCAGCCAGGCTAGGGGGCTGCAGGGGCACCGGGGCTGGCTCCCCCAGCACCCGGCTCTCATTCGCCGCCTGCCACCACACCACAAAGCAGGGAGCTGGAAGGCTGGTGTACACCAGAGATCTGGCATGCAGGGCCCTTTCCCGCCGGTTCCCTGCACTTAGAAGCTCCCTTTAAGTGCAGGGAGCCGGAAGGCCTCGCATGCCCAATCTCTGTGTGGAGATCGGGCGTGTGGGGCCCTTTCCCACCAGTGGGGAGGGGCAGGCTCAGACGCCAGCTGGAATGCTGTTCCAGTGTGTTCCAGTCCAAAAATAGCCCTGACTTCAGAATAACGCTTTCAACGGGGACCTCCATCTCCCATGTCAGCAATAAAGATCTGTTTGTTAACTCTTTTATTTGTATGCAAATTTGCTGCTATTCACAGGTCTTACCCACTGCTTTAATCCAATCTTAGCTTTACTTATTGCCCAATTACTTATGCATCTTGACTATAACTAGCCTTTCTTGGCAACAAACCCCGCCCTCTCTCTACCTATATTTAAGGCTTGAGGAAGTCTGTTTCAACGTATGTGAAGAAGTGTCCATGCACACAAAAGTTCATACCGAGAATTAAACTTTGTTAGTCTTAAAGATACCATTGGACTTAAACTTAGGCATTTTCATAGTAAGAGCCATCAGTGTTATGGCACCAACAAGGAAGCACAAAATTAGTATTAGTGCTTCTAGTGCAGGGAACAGGGAAAACTACAAAACCATATGCGGTTCTTCTGTGCACTCTCCTGAAATCTTTTCAGCTCCAGCAGTGTCCACAAAGTGTCATCCTGTATTGATTTCATTTAGGCTATGAGCAAGAAGGAATGGTTACCACTAGATACGACTGGTTTCTAATGTCATGCAAAGACACAGTTGGGAGCACTACTGTGAAGTCACTATTCCAGCATAACTATCTGACAGACACAATATTTGATTACAAAGTCTCCGTGGGTTACCTGCATCCACATAAGGTTCCCATTTAAAAACTCTGTGTTATAAACAGCAAACATTCTTCAGACACCTATTGAATCTTTTAATATTAGTTTAAGTGACATAAAAATTTAAACTTTTAGAATGGTCAATAAGTGCAGTCAATTGACTTCAATGGACTCAGAAGGGCCTAAGTATGCACTGTAAAATACTAAGGTCAAATCTACATCTGACTTTCCTGCTGGAATCATTCTAGTTTCAAAAAAACCCGTCTATACCTGTTTCTAGTTTCAAACCATACTTGTTCTAGTTTAAAAATCACCGTCTACATCTGTTAATTGCCGTCTTGTGGTCAAGCTAGCATTACACTGCTTTAAACAGATCCTGTTGCTTACTGCTCTTCAGACCCAGGGAGTGAAATTTGAAACCAGTGTGAAAAGAGTGTAGGAAAAGACAGCAGTCAAACTACTTCAGAGGGGAAGTGTAAATTTGGCCATATAGTCAGAAAAGCCATTGAACTAGGAAAATGGTTTGTAATTCTTATGGGAATGGGAGGGGGGCAGGTAAGGGGATCAATATTATATTACTACTGAAGAGCTTTGATTGCCCTGTGTGTTTATATCACTGTTGAATAAGTAACATTTTTTAAAAAAATCGAGCATCAATACAAACAGTGCCATATTAAGCAGATCTACTCAAAACTCTAAGGCGTGTTCAAGGAAACTATTCTTAGAATTGTGCTGAGAGTGCTCTACCATCTCATTCTTAGACTATCTCAAAATCAAAATCATTTGCCCTTGCGTTACTCACTTTGACACCCTCCCATTGGTTTATCTTCTGTAATACTGTCATTATCAAAGCTGCAGAAATTCACACTATTTTGACATTTGCTGTTATAAATCTCTTCTGCTTTACACCTCCCATCTTACAAAGAACACTCACAGCCAAGGCCTCTGCCTTGAAATGCTTCTTTTGCACCATAAACCCATGCTTGTACCACTCTAAACAACCATATTGGTAACTATTTCCTTTGATTCTCAGTGCAATTGTTTTCATCAACCCATCACTTAATCAATTCCTGTGAATTGCTTATGCCTCACCCCTACTTCATCCTTGTTGAAACTGCAACCTCTGATAAGCCTAACCCACAGGGCTGCATTAATCACACAAAAAAGGGAAAGTTTCAGTGTACTGTGAATTTTTGCAAGGACCTTGCATGCTTTGAACAACCACTCAACACTGTTATTTCTTTAAAAAATGCTTAATCGCTTTTGTATCCACATGCTACCTTGACCTAGATGGCACAGGCTAGTCAGATCCTGAAAGCTAAGCAGGGTCGGTTCTGGTTAATATCTGGGTGGGAGATCATCAAAGAATTCTGGAGTTGCTATGCAGAGGCAAGCAATGGTAATCCATCTCTGTCTCTTGCTGTGAAAACCCTAAAAGTTCTCCATAAATTGCCTGCAACTTGACAGCATTTTCCACCACATTAACATGCTAGTATGTTTTTTTTGTACTAATGCTCCACAACTCTGTCCTTGTCCTCCTGAACCACTTGACTGACATGCTGTCTGAACCCTAACAGGAAGGGATAGAAATGTATTTTCATTATAATTTTCATCAGGAAGCAGGAACACCTCTTTCCCCTAAAAACTCTATAAGGGGATTGCACTGGCTTCCCTACTTTAGAGATTAAATAATGCTTTTGTGACATCACAACACTGGAAAATTCTCCAGTCCCAATGCTCACTTCACACCTATTTGCTTGTCCAGCAACAAATGTACTTCAGGCCAAATAGGAATTATCGGCTGTCCTTCAGAAGCATTTCTCCAGCACAGTGAGAGGAATAGGCAACAACTAAATAGGGCCAAACAGAAGGAAACAATTTTGGAGTCGAGATAGGGCAGCAAACATCGGTCAGTGTCCCAAGGGTCAGAGGGAGGGAGGAGTCAAAGAACCAGGGCCAAAGAAAACACAGAGCAAATCCAGCTGGCAAAGGGAAAATGATTCTGGCAATTGTTCATTTTTATGATTCGTTGGCTATTGCACTTGTTCAAAAGTAATCACAAAGAAAACAAAGGAGAGTTTTCTCTGCTGTTGACAGCACAAAAGCAACGAGTGTGAACAGCAAGAGAATACGTATGTTGACTAGATATAGTTTCAGACTGTGAAAACCAACTTACTATCAGAACAACGCGTGGAAGGAAACTGGCAAATCTTTAAAATGCCCCTGGGTGTTTTAAGAAAAGGCCACGTCATCATCAGAGATTATATGTAGCCTACCAAATCCTGTATCAATAGACATAGGTTAGGCTACATAGCTTGCTCCTTCCACAATGGTTCTAATGTTCAGTACAAGCCCATCTTGGCTCTCTTCTTTCGACAGTCAAATAAAATTGCCAATTTTCTCTGGTAGACAAGATTATCATTTATTCCAACGTGTTATCCTAGGCCTTTATGTAAGGTAGCAGAATCATATCATCTTCCAGATAAGATAATTGCAATAATAAATTGCATGTACCAAAAAATAAAAGTTATGTACCGAGATTCACATAGTGATAAAAATATATGGGGAATGAAGCATTTATTTTGGCTTAAAACTTCAGTATGTGACAGCGAGACAGGCCACATGTTGCATTTTAATTTGGAAATATTTGCCTGGGCACAAAGGCAGTGATGACAGGGAAACATTCTTTAAGGTTTCTGTAACATTAAATTGGCTGACTGAAAAAATAAAGCATGAGGCAAGTATTGTGCATGAAAGAATAAGCTCTAAGAAGCTCTTGTTGATTCTCATTTTAATGTATTATCCATTCTCCGCTTGTAGTCCGTGTGTTTAAATATTAATTTGGTGTGAAATCTTCACTGTTTCTCCAGGATCAATGATTGATTAGGAGTGTTATGTATCCATTTGTTCTGGCGGAATGTTGTGACTCAGCACTGTGTTAAATTCTCGACCTTGACAGCCACCAAGTTCAAGAATTATCTCATTCTTTATTGCCCCCTGACTTTATAATAAGACACCCGGAGATACCACCATCCATACAGAGCCAAAGAGCCTTGCTGAGCATTCATTGGTCTTAAAAAATGCAGGACAATCGTACAGAAAGATCTGACATCTTGATGTCTGAGGTTTGGACAATACAGCCGCCCTTCAATTTTTCTTACTGTTCCACAAATGCCACTGTCTGCAATGGCACCTCCTGTGTGCTGTCTGCTGATGATTCAAACAGGATTCTGAGCGTGGTTTTAAGTACTGTCCTAACAATCATGTTGGCTATGGTGATGTTCTCTATGGGCTGCAACGTGGAGCTACAGAAATTTTTAGGACACATTAAAAGGCCCTGGGGCATTCTGGTGGGTTTCCTCTGCCAGTTTGGGATTATGCCTCTCACTGGCTTTGTGCTGGCCCTTGCTTTCGAAGTGCTTCCTATACAAGCTGTTGCAGTGATCATTATGGGATGCTGTCCTGGAGGAACTGCTTCCAATATTTTAGCCTACTGGGTAGATGGTGACATGGACCTAAGGTAAGCTCATTTGATTTTTCTCACACATCAGTGATCTCCAGTGCTGTGCACTGTAAAGGAGAAGCGCATAAAAAACACTGCAACAAATGATTAAATTCTCCAGATTGTGGCCACTGGCATAAAATAATTTATTGCTAATCCATTCCCTATTAAGAGTTAATGCACAAGTAAGTCTTCTTTGCACCCTTGCAAAGATGTTGTCCCTCCATATACTGACTATACTCTGGGCTGGAGCAGCAAAGGGGATGTAGAGAGGTGTGCTTGGTAGCTACTCCAGCTGACTTGAACTGGGGGAACAGAGCAAATGTAATAACAACAATAATAATCGTTGCTGAACTTCCCTCTCTGAGCCGTTAAAGGGAAGCAAAATTGGGGTACATCTTACTGCCATTTCAATATTTCTCCCCAACTGCATAGTGTTGTTGTTTTTCTTTTCCTCCCAAGGACAAGCTACAAGATTTTACAGCAGAGATGACTGGTCACCAGATGGTGGGAGATTAGGGAGATACTAAACTTTATACTAACAGTTTATGATTGGGACTGCCTGCCTTCTTTTTTATATGTAAGTTCAAAGCTATTGCAGGTGTGTTCAGATTGGATCAGGGCCATGGCATTAGGAAACTTTACTGTTTTCTAATCCTGGTCCTGCGGAGAGATGCATTCAGGCATCTGTGCAGTGTCTTTATGATCTTTCCCCATGAGTAAATTGGCAACTTCAGCACAGGCCAATTTAGTGGGGTTTTTTAAAAAAATGACAGGGAAAAGTCCCACTCTTCAGTGCCATGGCTCCAAACCAACTCTTCCTCACTGAGCCTGCTTTGATTTTAAAAAAATACACTGCAAATATCACATATAGTATTTGGTATCCTTTTTAATTCAGCGGCCATTCCCCCATTCCACACCTGGTGGACTTTCAGACGGTTTTTGACATTCACTGAGCTTGGCGAGGATTAGTTATTTTTAAAAGGGTCTTGCGCACAAATTCATAGGGGTCACCAACTGCTTGGAGAGCATATGTTTTGTCCCCCTACCAGAGGCTTAATAGGGACATTATTTACCAGATGATGTTATTTACCTCAAGCCATGAAAAGGTTCAGGTGCAGCTGTCCACATATTAATCCTCTATTAAAGGGACAGGTTGTTGTTTTTTTCCAGGCCTGCTGGCAACCCTACAATTCATCCCAAGCCAGAGAGCCATAGGAGCACATACACAGTTGTGCAAGCAATCCACAACGGCTAACAGTTCACTCTATGGGCTTCCTTTTCCATGTGGGGATGAGGTCATGCCTGTAAAAGCTGATTGTTAAAAAGTGGTCTTTCAGTCTTCCAGTTCCAAGGATGTGGGTTTTTTCCCCCAGTCTGGCAAATACTGAGTTGATTTATTTTTTAAAAAGTGATTTAAACACTTACTTGTCCATTCCTACTAGAAATTATATTTGAAAAGGTGTGCCTTGCACATGAGAGCTCATACCTTGAATAAACCTTTGTTGGTCTTAAAGGTGCCACTGAACTCTAAATTTGTTCAACCAGAAATTATATTCAGCAGATATTCATGCAACAGGATGGTGAAGGTTACAGAGAATGAACAAACAAAAGGCCTTTAGTGATAATATATCGATTTCATAAATAAGTAACCTTCTCTATAATGCCAAATCTATTTGCTCTAATTGTTCCCAGTGAGAGAGCAAAGTGATAATTTTACACCTAGATTTTCTTGTGTTTCTTCATGGCTGGGTTACAATTGAAATTAATGATACTACTTTCCCACAACATGCCAAAAGGAGGGGAGGCTTCTAACACATTTTTGGTCCCTTTTCCCACTGGTGATATATTTTAACTATCAAGGGTATCACTGCAATTGGGATTTTGAGACTTTAACAGCCCGATCCTATATATCTTTACTACAGAATGAGTACCTCTGAGTTCAATGGGATTTATTCGCACATAAATATACACTTGATTGCAGCTACACAGACCACTGCTGTGCATGTTTACTCAGAAATAATCCAGTTGTGTTTAGCGGGCTTTATTCACAGATAAGCCTGCACAGGATTTCAGCCTTGGTTGTTATTAAATGTCTGTTCTGGCATTTCTTAGATCAGATCACTTCCTATTCAAGCTTTCAGGTTTCCTAAAACAAGGTTTTATATTCCATTAACTAATAGCCTAGCAACTATGCAACAGCATTCTTTACCCAGTACTTCTAAAATTCAGCATGGGAAGCTGCAATATCCCTTTTCAGACAACAAATAAGTATAGCACAAGGTAAGCAGGCTTCTCCCCCATCCTATGTGCCTTCTGTGGTCTGTGTAAACAGATCCTGCATGCACACAGGCATATAATCAGGGACTGTACTGCTTCGGGTCATACATATTATGGCTTGGACACGATGAACAAGTTCTGTGCAT
Source organism: Lepidodactylus listeri (assembly GCA_029233225.1). Taxonomy (NCBI): domain Eukaryota; kingdom Metazoa; phylum Chordata; class Lepidosauria; order Squamata; family Gekkonidae; genus Lepidodactylus; species Lepidodactylus listeri. The sequence continues at coordinate 49,722,122 of JARCFY010000001.1, read as the reverse complement.
GCAAATTGTTTATTTAATTACTTAGAATGTTTATATTGCATCTTTCGTCAATGCCCTCACTACAGGCTTGACAGTCTCTGCCACAGAGTGCTCTTCCTCTGCTGCTAAAACTTCTTTTTTCACAAGATCAGTTAGTTTCAATGGATCTTTGTACAAATGGAACTTTAGCAGAAGAGGATGCTCTGCCATTGTTATCGGTCTCTTTTATAGTGCCGCTATTTTCTTACTTTTATGCTTTAGACTCACGGTGCAATTCTTCATAGAGTTATCTATATTCTAATTCCGAGAGGGTTTTTTTGTGTGGATGCTTATATCTGCCAAAAGAGAGCTCACTCTCCCCCAACAGCTTTTCCTACATAGTCAGGCCCCTTCCTTGGTTTCCAGAAAAATCTGAAAAGTTAAAAAAAAACGTTCAGGAACCGTTGAATTCCCCCCAATACCTTTTGAAATGGCATCAGCTCCGGGCGTCAACTGTGAGATTAGACTGTTCGGGGGGGGGGGGGGGTTAACTGTTTCTGTGAGTAAAAGGCAGGGTTTTTACTGACAGCAGTCTAGGGTTGTCAAGTAGCCCCCCTGGCCACCAGCAGCAGATCCAGATCCAGGCTGGGAAACTGGAGATTTGGGGGTGGAACCTGGGGAGGACAGGGACCTCAGTGAGGTACAATGCCATAAACTCCACCCTCCAAAGCATCACTTTTCTCCATGGAAAGTTATCTCTGTAGTCTGGAGATGAGCAGTAACTCCAGGGGATCCCCAGGTCCCACCTGGAGGCTGGCATCCCTAGACAGCACCCTCTGTATGACTTGATACCACCTGATTTGCATGACTTAATTAGGCCCAGCTGCTTTGCTACTGTTTATCAGCAGCCACCCTATGAAAGCCATTGAGATGTAACAGAGCTTCAGATTGGGATCTGCGAGACCCAGGTTCAGATCCCCATCTTGCGGTGGAAACTGACTGGGAGATTTTGGACCAGTCACATACTTTCAGCCTAACCAACTTCACAGGGCTGTTGTGCAGACAACAAGCAGCAAATAATAATGTAAGCTACTTTAGTCCCCACTGTGGAGAAAAACTAATTTTTCTAGGTAGAGGCTTGGGGGGGGGGGGCAGGTGGAGATGGAAAGCTGAATACAGATAAAGGTAGGTTGGCTGTTGGGTGGGAAGGAAATTGGGTTGCCAACTCCAGTTTGGGAAATTCCTGGACATTTGAGAGGTGGAGCCTGGGGAGGGTGGGATTTGAGGTGGCAGAAAGAGACAGAAAGAGTGATGAGGTGGGGAGGCAGAAAAACAAAGAGAATGATGACAGGTCAGAATGAGAGAGGAAGTAACATACATGGAGGAGAGAGAGAGAGAGTAAGAAAGGGGGGTAGAAGGGAGAAAGAGTATGAGAGAGGTAGGGGGAGAAGGGAGGAAGCAAAGGTGTGAAGAATGGGATAACCATCCTGCAAGTTTCTTGCGGGTCTCCACTTGTACTCTTCTAAAGATGGAAGGGTGTAACTCTGCTCAAGATTGCACAGCCATTATTTAAGCTACAGAGCAATGTTCCCTCTAAGCTGTGGAGTCTTGTGAGCAAAAATTTTACTTTGTGAGCTACTGGCATTAAAGTTGGGAGCGAGTGATCTGGCTGCTGTGTAAGTTCGTTTGCTCTGGAGCCATCCTTCCTGAGCTACAACAAAAATGTGTGAGCTAGAGGCTAAAAATCTGAGCTAGCTCACACTAATTCAGCTTAGAGGGAACATCGCTACAAAGCTACTAACACTGTGCTTTATTGTTAATACACCAATGGTAACCATGACCGATTCCCTTGCAGCATTAGTATGACAACATGTTCGACCCTGCTGGCCATGGGGATGATGCCACTTTGTCTCTTAATTTACACCAAAATATGGACAGACTATGACTCCATTTTGATCCCCTATGACAGTATTGGTAAGCTTGTTCAAAATTGTCCTCTTATTGTTATTCTCTACATGTGGTAAAGTAAAACTACAGCATCAGTGTGTTATCGGCTCGGAATGTAGAAATCACCTCTGGTTTTAATTTTGGGTACACTGTTTCAGCACTTGCTATCTCCAAATGGGGCTATGCCCCAGTTTACATTGCATTCAGAAGATCCCAGATTCTTTCCCTGGCTAAAAGGATCAGGTGACAGGTGATATGAAAGACTTCTGCCTAGCCCTGAAGAAATGCTGTGAGTCAAAGTAGACAATATTAACCTTGATAGACCAATGGCCTGATTTAATATTAAGCTTCTTCATGTGTTTATGTGGCCTCCTGCCAGATGCATAGAGTTTCAGCCCAAACAGTAGGCTCTTGATAGAGCACACAGAGACCAGAATTAAATGTGTGGGAGGCACTGTCTTTCACCCCAATGGGTTGGATCCCGTAGAAATTTCTGCAGACAGAAGGAAAGGTAATTTTTGCTGATTCCTTCCTTCTCGCGGCAGATTTCCTGTTCCCCCTTCTTACTGTTCCTGGGGCTCTCCTATCCCCTAGGGACACCATTTGGGAAAGCATTTGGGGCTGTAGTGGGAGGAGACACATGAGAAAGCCATGCTCCAATGATTGAAATCCTTCTGTCAGCAGATATTTTTTGGTGGGATCCAAGCCAATGTGTGCCATTTGTAGCTAGCCAGCCAGGGAACTACTGCTAAAGAATATTGCATACAAAACCTCAAGGGAATACATGGTTATGTTTTAACCTTGGTATCATGGACCACAGACATATATAGGTTGTGTTTATAATATGAAGCAGTAATAGCTTGGAAAGGGCTCCGGTATCCTAAAGCTCCAATTCCTATTGGCTGATTAATAAAGACTCCCATTGGTCCTGAAGCCAATCTAGATACCCAATTGCTGAGCCCTGCTTGGGTCCAATAGTATTGCTTGTATATAGTTACATTGTTGAAAGTTATGTGTTGGAACAGTATAAATGAAAGTGCTGCTCTCACAGAGCTGTCTTTTGGGCTGAACAATGTCACTGAATAAAAGCCTGTTTGTTTGGATTCATCGCCTCCTGCTCAATGCTTAAAAATATATTTAACTGGAAACCCTTGGGGAAAAAATCTATTGTATTGCACCTGTGATTGTGAAGCCTCAGACACTGATTGATTAAGCTTGTGCGGGAGTATGGAATGAACATAAGTTGTTTATGAAACTTAACAGTTTATACTCCAGCTTCTGTGAGGAAAAGAAATTTGTCAGTTTGGCTGGAATAAAAATTCCAGAGTCAGGCTGAGAACTGTGAAAGGCTCCATGACACAGGGAAAGCTAAGGGATTATGGGGAGGGAAGGCAGCTTGGTATAGCCGGATTTCATCAGATCTTAGTACTAAGGACTAGCTACCTAAGGGACCACCTCTCCCTGTATGTACCCCAGCGAGCACTATGATCGGGTTCCCAGAATCACCTGGTCCCTCCAGGGCCTAAAGAGGCCTGAATGGCGGTAACAAGGACCAGGGCTTTTTTGGTAGCGCCCCGTCCTGGTGAAATGAGCTCCTGGATAACATCAGGGCCCCACGGGACCTCTCACAGTTCTGCAGGGCCTGCAAGATGGAGCTCTTCCACCAGGCTTTCAAGTAGGGGCTGCCCCGATCTATAACCCTGGCCCGGCCATGGAAAGCCGCCAAAGAACCAACAGCACTAACTGGAACGCCAGAGGAAGTCTGGGGATGCCGCTTGGACAAGTGTGCTGGAATTTGCTGGAATTCACAATCATGTGTTGTATTTTAAAGGATTTTAAAGTTATATTGTATTTTATTTTATATTATTATATTTATAGGGGTATGTTGTTAGCCGTCCTGAGCCTGCCGAAAGGTGGGGAGGCGGGATAAAAATCTAAATAAATAAATAAGGAGGCCTGGTATTTGGATGGGAGGCGTCCAAGGAAGACTGCAGAGGAATGGAATAGCAAACTGCTTGTGCTTCTCACTTGCCTTGAAAACCCGTTAACTGGGGTCACCATCAGTCAGTTGAGACTTGATAGCATTTAGAGACATAAGGGACAAGGAGCATACAGGCAAGAAGGCTGAAGGAAGAATATAAGCAGTGGTAAAGAAGGGCCCAGAGTAAGGGAAGATGGAGAATGAGGCTAGAGGAAAAGGCAGAAGAGCTAAGAAATTCAACCAAGCTGTGGCTGAGGAGAAAAGAGATGAGAGAAACTTCATGGCACGTAATAGTACAACCTGTATGCTATGAGAGAGATAGGAAGGTAGGAGAAACTGAGTAAGAGATGACATGGTAAAGGAGAAAAAAGATGAAGCATGCAGTAGCTTGAAAATCAGGAACCACATGAAAGAATGGGCAGTGAAGGTATGGAGATAAAATAAAGAATGAGAACCAGGGAGACAGTAGAGTTGGAGCAATACCTGATACAGAAGCTAGGGACCAGAGGCATACAATCCTAACTACTATGACACTACAGCCACCACTTCCAAAGAACAATATTATTTGCTTGGCTTTTTCCTTAAAAGTAAAGCTCTGTAATGAATGTAACATCTATCATTTCTTCCTAGCAGTCCTCCCCAATGTAACTTGCTTTCTTTTTTCAGGCATTTCATTGATAGCTCTAGTAATTCCTGTCTCCTTCGGAATATATGTTAAAAATCGATGGCCTGCAGCAGCTAAAATCATACTAAAGGTAAGGGCTGAAGTCCCCAAATACTTACTCAAAGACTTCTTTAAAAATTCAAGGTACAATAAGTTTCGAGTCCCAAGTCCCTTTTACCAGTTAGTTACAGTGCAGTCTTAAATGGAGTTATATACTTCTAAGTCTCCTGAACTCAGAGGGCATAGAAGCTTGTAACTTTGTTTAGGATTGCTTTGTCAGTCACTTAAGGTGCATTCATATGGCTCTTTTGAGCCACGCCAGGCACAAGTGCCTGGTAGATTTAAAGTGCACATCCAGATCACAACATCTGGGAATCGTGCCACTTCTGCGAGTAGCCCGTCGATCCCCGTCGGGGATCCGTATTTAAAAGATAGTGGTGAAAGTCCAGTCCTAAGCTGGCCGATGGGCCAATGGTGGTCTAGTTGTTTCACCAGCGCACAATCAGCCCGTAGGGATGGTCTCCAGACCATCCCGAACGGCCACTATTTGTAAAGAGTCTTAGTGATGCGCGCATTACCATTTAAACATATGACATCCCCAGAGCTCCATTCAAACGATCCAGTTTTAAGTTTCTGAACTTTATCAGCTTTATTAACTGAAATGGTACCTAGAGGAAGGTACCACTGGCAGTGCTTTTACCATTTTAATCTGTGCATGAGTGGAAAAACAAGTATATGGTGAGGCGCATATACGCATGCACAGACTGGATTTTTTTTAAAAAAAGCCGACCACATGGCTCCTTACGGTGGATGCCATCTAGACAATCCACCGCGTAGTCACGCATGGTAAAGCACTTCACAGGGGAGCTGTCTGGTTGTGCAACGCGGGATCAAAAAGATCTAGATCAAATTACAGCCAGGCCAATGGCGGGATTAGCTGCCCATCTGAATGCACCCTTAATAGAATCCCCCCCCCCCCCCCCGTCCAGACCTGAGGACTCAGGGTGATTGAGAATATTTTTTAAAAAGCCCTTTGAGTTATCAGAGCAGCATCAATATAAAGCAGAGCAGAAGGAGGACTGTTTTTATTCTGGTTTAGAGATGTGCCAAGACATTCTAATACAGGGGACAGAAAATCTGTTTCAATAAAAATATATTAATAAATGAATTAATTGGCAATTTTGTGGTAGAATCTAGAGTTGCCAGCCTTCAGATGGTGGCTGGAGATCTCCTGCTATTACAACTGATCTCCAGGCAACAGAGATAATTTCATCTGGAGAAAATGGCCACTTTGGAAGGTGGACTGTATGGCACTATACCATCCTCCCCAGACCCCACCCTCCTCAGGCTCCAACCCCAAAATATCCAGGTATTTCCCAACCCGGAGTTGGCAGCCCTAATAGAATCTCAAAATCTGCCACCTGAGCTGAACTGTTCTAAGCCTACCATCTTGAGGGCAGGTGAGAGATTTCAGCATAAGAGGAAGGGCCAATGTTACTGCAAGTACAAACTCTTGAAGGATCACTGCATTAAACCACTGAATGTTATCATTCTTCATTTAGTTTGGTTCTATTATTGGTGCAATTCTCATTGTCCTCATTGCTGTGGTCGGAGGAATTTTGTACAAAGGATCCTGGACCATCACTCCTCAACTCTGGATTGTTGGAACCATCTTTCCGGCAGCTGGCTATTCATTAGGTTTTTTCCTGGCTCGCTTAGCTGGGCAGCCTTGGCACAGGTGAATTTTACTCCACATCCCCTCTCCCTCTTTCTTGTCATAAGCGATTATAACCAGGCCTACAATTGAATTTCTTTTTTAGAAGCTAGGAGTTGCAATTAACTCATCAGAACTCAATTAACCGTGAAATGGTCATATGCTATTTACCGGTGGTAGAAGGAACACTGACATTTATGACTCCTGGTCACTCTCTGGTCACTAAACAAGACTCCTGATGTCTCTCATACTCCCTACCCAATCACAGCTCTGAAATGCCCCAGCCTGAAATGACCCACAATTACAACCCTCAGGTTTTTTAAAAAAAACGATCAGTGAGAGGAAATGGGACTGGCTGGCACGGAGGAAACTACTAGTTTTTCTCATGAGATTTCTGTCCTCAGGAGATTTCAATCCTCTGTGATGTGTTCCACAACAAGAGCCAGAGTTCAGTAGCATGGCATATGTTGTGCCTGAAGACGAACCAGCACAGTGGGTTGGTTAGAGTGTTGGATAGGGTTGCCAGCTCCTGGTTGGGAAACACCGGGAGATTTGGGAGGTGGAGCCTGAGGAGGGTGGGGTTTGGGAAGGGGAGGGACTTCGATGGGGTATAATGCCATAGAGTACTGTCCACCTTCCAAAGTGGCTGTTTTCTCCAGGGGAATTTATCTCTCTCACCTGGAGATCAGTTGTAATCCCAGGAGATCTCCAGCCACCCCCTGGAGGCTGACAACCCTAGTGTTGGACTGGGCTTTGGGAGACCCAGTTTCCACTCTACCATGGAAGCTTGCTGGGTAACATTGGGCCGGTCACTCTCTCTTCCAGCCTAACACTTCACAGGGTTGTTATGGTGAGGTGAGGACAAAATGGAGGAGGAGAGAATAATAATATAAGATGCTTTGTATTCCCACTGGGGAGAAAAGCAAGGTTTAAATATCTAAGTAAATAAATATGATAACGAGTACAGTCTTCTGATCTCCCATTGCAATTAACTCAGGTAGCACAGCTCTGAAAACACATACACAAAACCATGTGCATAGTACTGAATAAAAAAAAGAGGGCAAGGAAAGGTATGGCTTAGTATATGGCAGCTTGTATGTTCCCTGGCCCTCTGTAAAGATTACAACAAAGCCTTTTCTGTATGGCACAAATACCAAATCTGAAGAGACACAAGCTGATCCTTAGTTCTCTACTTCTGCCCACCCTGTTTAAAGGCAAACTTTGAGAGGGTTATAAATCTTGATGGGCTGTGATCCATCAATGTTATTAAAAAGGCATCAAAGAGAAGGTGTTGCAGATCATCACCTTCAGATCATCATCATCATGTGATTTTTTTTAAATTTTGGGGGAGTATTTTGCACGTCTGTGTGTGTGCATAAAAGTCATTGTTGACTTCTGGCAACCCCTAGTGGGGCTTGGACATTTCAGAGAGGTGGCTTGCTATTGCCTGCCTCTGCGTTCCATCCCCAGTATTCCTTGGAGGTCTCCCATCCAAGTACTTGCCGTGGTCGGCCCTGCTTAGCTTCCGAGATCAGACGAGATCGGGCTTGCCTGAACATCATGTGGATTTCTGACACCGTTCTTCCACTGCTGCAAATATTGCTGAGACATCATTTAACAATGACGTCGGGTTTTCCTTAGTGCCACATTGCAGCTATGTTGTGCACGTCAACTAAATGGTGCAGTGAAGAAGCAAATCTGTCTTATCATTCATACCAGAAAAGTAACGACTTCAATGCTCAGATATTTCTGGGAAGTCAGTTTAAAGTCAGTCCATTACTACCTCCAAAGCATTTCATTACTTTGTGCTGTCACTGAGAAATTTTCAAAGAAAGGACAGTCAGTTTGAGTGGTCTCTCATCAAGGTCTGGAGTACAAACAACCTAAACATGTAGCATACAGAGCAGCCTCGCCTCTATATGCATACCAGTGTGAGCACCCATAAAATACATGTTTGGGATAGCAGGATAGCAATGTAGTTTGCACTCAACAGTATAGTCAAGAAGGTCACTTACTACCAGATCTGCAATTCAATGTCCCCATCGTTCATTGGTGGAAGAGAATACTAGTCACACATTTGTGCATCATATAATAGGCCCACATCAGCTCAAGATGTCCACAGCCACTTCCAAGATGTGTATTCAGTATGCAGGTGAGAAGACAACAACGGGGGATGGGGAAGCTCAGTGGGGAACCTTAGTCTGGCTTCTTATGGAATATTCACTACCTGCCTCCCAAACCGTTTCCATCTGGCTGTAGATTTAATGAGTAGAAACATCACAAAATTGAACTGCAAGCCCCTCCGTCCTTTCCTGTCTCTTTCCCTATTGAACCAGTCCATTTTAGATTGCGGGCAGGAAATTGGCCTTTTAAAACTTAGTGTGCTACAATTTGTAATTTTAGGCACTTTGTACATAACAAGACAATGGTGCCTCCAATCCTGGCCTCTTTGTGTGATGTCTGTGTGCACTATATGTGACAAGTGAACATATATATTATTTCTTGTAGATGTCGAACAGTGGCTCTGGAAACGGGGATGCAGAACACGCAGTTGTGTACCACAATTGTTCAGCTCTCCTTCAGTCCCGAACAACTGGCATTAATGTTTACTTTCCCACTCATCTACAGTATTTTCCAGCTAACGTTTGCAGGACTGATCTTGGGAGGTGAGCCATATCATACGGGGTCCTTTTCAAAGATTATTATTTTAAGAAACGTTCAGATCACCCTTTTCTTTTAGGGGACAAAATTTTTACTCTTGATGATGTGTTACAAAGCCAAAAATTAAGCAGGTCTAGACTGTTCAATATCGATTATTAATTAATCAATAAGCCTGAGGATCATCATGGTGCAAATCCTGCAAGAAAATCATACTGTTCTTTTGCAAAATTAAAAAAAAGAGAGCACTTGATGAAACAGAATAGTTACAGAAGGGCCAGGACACCACAACATTAGTTTTCAAGAACATATGAAACTGCCTTATATTAAATCAGGAAATAAGAAACATGAAGTCATCAAGAACTCCAACAAGTAAAATGCAAGCAGAATGTTAACAAATATACAGATAATCACATGATTACATCTAACATAGGGTAGTACTTGTGCTGCACATATAGGTTAGTACAAAAAGGCACACTTGCCATTATATTTCGAAAAGTAAAAATGTGAATTGCATGTTGCAGAAATCATCTAATACAACCTATGCAGAAAGCACAAGTGCTATATCACGGGAGAAGAGAAGATAACAACAATGTATATTTGGCGATAATATATCCACAATTATACAGCCGTGTACAACAATTGTGCATCTCTCCTTCAGTCAAGTCAGAGGTGCTGACTTCGTGGTTGTTTGTTTTGCCTTGTTGCAAGGACCTCTTCCCTTTTTCTTTCTTGGTGTTTGCATACTTTGGGTACTGTACTAAATAAGGCCATTGGTCCATCAGGACCACTAATCAGATCAGCAGCAGCTCTCCAGGGTCTCAGGTAGAGGTCTTTATCATCTACCACCTGATCCTCTTAGCTGGAGATGGCAGGACTTCAGGGGCACTCACTGAGCTTCACAGCTTCCACCCAAAGCCTGTCCTGATCCTTCCCCATCCCAACCTGCATGGCTGTTGACTGTGCAAACTGGGCTTTGGATTCTGGATCCCATATACAAAAACATGAAATGGAATGGTCTGTTTTGGTTGTTATTATCTATGAATGGCAGCAGAAGACCAGGACCTCAGTTAGAGGCCTTTCACATCACCTCCTGGCTGATCCTTTTGCCTGGAAATACTGGGTACTCAACCTGGGACCTTCTGAATGCCAAGCCAGTGCTCTATCACTGAGCCATGGCCCCACCCATTTCAAAATCAGTCTTCTTTCCTCTTCTAGCTCTGTATATTCCAACTGCAAGAGAGCTAGTTTCCTCTGCTGCTACACTTGCATGCATGTACACAACTCATATTGTCCAACAGACATGAAAACAGGGACATGCTTGTACCAGCCTTATTCACAAAGGATACCTTAAGAGCTCTTTCCACTAGTCCATTTGGCTGTTTCGTTTAGACTGGGAAAGCTTATCCTGCACAGGCCCTTAGCCAGGATTTTGTGGCTTGTGGGACAATTTTTTTCCTGGTGGGGTTGAAGTTCCCAGTGCAGAAAGAAAATCCAGAATTCTGAGGATTATGACTCAGCCACTGTGGAATCAAGCCCTTTAAAATCAAAGCATAGAGGCTCTTGCAAATCTTAGCCCCAGGGTGTGACAGTAGCCAGCTGAGGGGGAAAGGAATAAATGGAATAAATAAATAAAGATAATAAATGGAAATACTTATCTGGGTGTGACCAGTAAACTCATTCCAATTTGTATAAAAATACATAAAACTTTGTTTACAAAAAACAAAGGACAAACAACACATAGATTGGGGAACGAATATATAAAGTTCAGCAAGAAATGCAAACCAAAAGAAAAAATCTAGCTGACTATTCTACTTACTATATAGCAGCAGGGTGGAAGTTGAAGAGAACTTTGAGGTTGTCTTTTCTCTGAGTCTTCTCAAGCTGTCTGTTCTACATAGATGTTCTTAACCATTTAGCCAATAGAAAGCTGTTACCAGGGTAGAGCTCTAAATTGCAAAATGTCAAACACCTTAGATTACAGTGCTCAGCTTCTACAAGTTAATCACTTCTGCCAGCCTAAGCAACAATTCTGATAACAAGCTGGCAGGTGGAGGTGATGACTTCTATAGTGAAGAAAGCTAACACTTAGGCAGAAAAACTCTCTTAAAGGAGAGCAGTTTCTTGACACATAGAAGGGATCCTAGAGGTCATGTACGCAAACCCCCTTGCTCAGTGCAGGAATCAGTCAACTACAGCACCTCACTCTGCTTAAAGGAGCACATGCCTTTAAAAAAATGTTTTTAAATGACTGGAAAAGCTGTGCTTTTAAGAAAGAGGGCGAAGCCCCCCCCCCAAAGCTCCACCATAGCTACCGGCCTGATCGTGCACCGTGTTAAAAGATGAGTAGATATCTGGCCCTGACCTGGGTAGCCCAGGCAACCCCAATCTCATCAGATTTCGGAAGCTAAGCCAGGCCCACCCTGGCAAGTACTTGGATGGGAGACCTCCAAGGAATACCAGGGTCAGGATGCAGATGCAGGCAATAGCAACCCACCTCTCTGAAATGCCCAAGCCCCACTAGGGGTCACCAGAAGTTAACCATGACTTCCAGACATACACACACACAGAGAGAGAGAGAAGAAAACATAACTGTTCTACAATATATTATCTACTAAGTATTTAAAATATAGCTCAGCAATTGTGCTATATGTCATGGCAGGCTGTGCATTGCACGATGCCCTCTTGTTCATGTGGACTCATTTTGGATCAATGTTTACTAGGGATGCCAGCCTCCAGGTGGGACCTGGGATCCGCATCTCATTTCCAGACTGCAGAGATCAGTAACCTTGGAGAAAATGAGATGTTTTGGAGGGTGGACTCTATAGCATTGTACCTCACTGAGGCCCCTGTCCTCCTAAGGCTCCATCCCAAAATCTCCAGGAGTTTCCCAACCTGGATGCGGCAACCCCATACCCCCACCAGTAGCTGGGGGGGGGGGGGGGACTTGCAACCGTAATGTGAACTCAAGATAAGAGTCCTCCTCCTAGAGGTTTGATTTCAAGAGATCTGGGAGTAGGGAGCTACACCCAGGAGAAAAACAACTCTTGCTAGGCACCCCCCATAGGCAAAAATGGGGATGAAATAGAGGTTGCGTTCAGATGGGCAGCTAATCCCGCCACTGGCCCAGCTCTAATTTGATCCCGATCTTTTTTTATCTAGTGTTGCACGACCAGACAGCTCCCCTGTGAATCGCCTTACTGCGTGTGGACTCCATGGTGGATTGTCTAGATGGCATCCACCTGAAGGAAAAACACCAATAACCACAGTAATATATAAACCAGGGGAAAAAACATTGTTTAACACAGACAATAATTCACAAACAATATAAGGATTCACAATCCTCACAAAGGAGGAGCTTTAAATGGGACCAATACAATACTACAGCCCAACAGGGTCTATACATATACTAAACAACCCAACAGGGTCTACATGCATGAATACATAAACCTTCTCTTATACAAGAAATCTTCAAACCACAAAATCTTCAAACAAAGTTAAACGGGACCACAGGGTCTAGCCACGATATAATACAACAGTTCAGCAGGGTCTATACATACATTAAACAACCCAACAGGGTCTGCACGCATGAATACATAAGTCTTCTCTAATACAGGAAATCTTCAAACCACAAAATCTTCAGACGAAGGACGAAGATGCTGGCTTTGATCCTTCGTTTCGTCAGAAGCTTCTTCAGCTTACTAAATTCAAAACATACATATCACTACTCTAGATACAAATGTATTCAAACATCAGCTCCAAATGCAATTATAGATGAACATTTTATAACATCTTTTAACATCAATGCCTCATACAATACTCACAACTTCTTCAGAACAAGGAATCCAGTTTTTATTACATTCAATTGCATAATTAAATTACGTAAGTAATGAATGGTGGATATCTTTCTTACAGAATAATCTTCATTGAATGTAATAAAAATTGGATTCCTTGTTCATTTATAACTGCATTTGGAGCTGATGTTTGAATACATTTTTATCTAGAGTAGTGATACGTATGTTTTATATTTAGTAAGCTGAAGAAGCTTCTGACGAAACAAAAGTTCATAAATTTCACGGGCCATTCAGAAGCATGAAATTGTCCGGAATGCTTGAGTGGAGCTCTGTGGCTGTTGCATGTTTATACATTTATGCGCATATTGCTAAGAATATTTTTTTAAATGGCAGATGTTTGAGATGGTCTGGAGTCAGACCATCCCAACGGGCTTATTGTGCACTGGAATGATCAGATGGGGGAAAGTCTGCCATTGGCCCGTCAGCAAGCATTAGCCCCGGACTTTTACTGGTATCTTTAAAGTCCAGCTCCCTGGTGGGGCTCAACAGGCTGATCACGGAAGCAGCACCTTTCCCAGACGTTGCTGTCTGATCGTTCCCTTTAAATCCTCCAGGCACTCGTGCCTGGGTCAGATCTAAAAACCCGTCTGAATGCAACCTGAGACAGTGATTTACAGAGACCAAAAAAAATGGGAGTATCGCTTGGTAAACAGTAGTGATTGACACAAACCAGTCACTATTCTCAGATCCCAGGCAGATTGGCTTTTCAGAAAACATATCCTAATCACTAGCAAGCAATTAGCTCAAACAAAAGGTGACCATGATAAGCTAAATCAACTCTAATCCTAGGTCCTGACACATCAGGATAGCATTTCTGCTGCAATATTAATGCTCCCCTAACTCCTGCCTGTGTTATTCCTAGGCTATCAGCTATACAAAAGGCATTTTGCTGATCGAAAGAAAGACTTTTCTGAGGAAGAAAGTGAACACGCATCATCGCCGGAACCAACGTACTCAATGACGAACAAAGGATTTAAGTCAGAGGAGGAAGAGGCAGAAACCCACGTTGCTGGGATGGCTAACGGGAAAATCTAAGAACGTTGGCTTCAATGGAACTTTTGTATTGCTTGGAGGGAGCTTCCTTACATCTATTTGCCTTCCTTACATCCATTTGCATGTCCAACAACCAACACATGTCACAATAAGTGCACAGGCATACAGAGGAGAGCGACGGCCACCAGAGCTGCTCAGACTCCTCTCTTCCTTTTGTACGCATCACAATGACCAAGGTTTTTTATAAGCTCATCCAGTCATTTTTTTAAATGTGATAAGCTATTAATGGACTGCGCCAAGTCTCCTCTTATGCTTAAAGTTTTCTTGCATTTAGCGATCTGCAGAAGGTCTGTGATACTGTACAAGATATAAGCACCCCTGAACTGGACAAAAGAATTCAAATGCGCCATTATATCAGTGTTGCTTTTCAAAAGTGAGAGACGCCAAGCGCTCAAACCATTTTTGGAATGTACAGCCTCTCACCTGAGACGCTGTAGGTATAGGCTGTTTTTACTCGTGGTGACCTCAGTTATAGTAATTTGGTCACAAGTTCCATGGAAATCCATAATAGAAGTCACTAAACAAGTGAACCAATCCTACTCATTTCAATAGGACCAGCATTTTCTGGATTGGAAACCTTTGGGTGAGCCAAGTTGCTATTTCCATGTTGGCTTTGACATCAGTCAAAGTTTTGGGTGACCTGATTTTCATTGCTATTGATTACTCTTTCGTTTCTTTTAAAACAATTTTTTAATTTATTTTTTAAAAACAAATAAACAAACAAACATACAAAAGCTTGGGGATTCCATTTACATCATTACTTTGTCTATTATATTACCTCATACCATATCTAATTATTTTTATTATTATTTCCAACACATATTTTTAAATAAATCTTTGCTTATAGTTAAAGATAAGATTCATATTTTCTTCTGATTCGGCTGTATATCCATGATTTATTGGATATATTCTTCCATCCATTTGTAAAACCTTGACCACGTATTCTCATCTTGTCCTCTCAGAATTAAAGTTAATTTGTCCATCTCTGCCATTTCAAGTATTTTATTTATAATTTCTTCTTTTGAAGGTACCTCATTTTTCCTCCAATATTTGGCATATAATATTCTTGCAGTTGTTACTATCTGTATGATAAGATAAAAATCTTGCTTTTTACAATTTTCTGGTAACATATTCAATAAGAACAGTTCTGGTATATAAGGTATAGTACATTTTAACAATACAATACACAACCTTTATTGGCATACAACATTTTAACATTTTTTGTAACAGTTCATGAATCCAAGATCAATATTTTTTAACTCTATCACACATCCACCACATATGAAAAAAAGAACCAACATTTTTTTGACATTTCCAACAATCATTTGGTAGGTCAGGATAAAACTTTGCTAATTTATCTGGAGTAATATACCATTTACAAAACATTTAATAAATATTTTCTTTCTTTGAAATTGCTTTCCTTTGTTTGTTTCCCAACATTTATACCTTTGCACCGCTTTTACAGTGTTCGTGTGTTATGTGCCATTTGTAAACCATTTTAATGCAACAAATGCAAAAATAATGCTGGGAGATGTGTTTATTTAGTGGGGCTAATCACCATAAAGAAAGATGCATGAGTTTGTTTCTCATAAGTAAGAAAAAATTAAAATGGAGATGTTCAAATCAAACCAGAAATCTGCTGAAAACTGTTATTATCTTCCTCCACTGAAGCATACGACGTTCTGTATACCAGAGAGTAGGGTTAGCAAGGAAATTAAATTCTTGGGTCAGGCCATGGCTCAAATTAAGTTTTTAATTCTTTGAGACTGAAAGCTAAAAGGGCAATGTTTTATCATAGACACATTGATTACAAATGCTCCATTCTAATCAAAGCCTCTTACCAGAATGCAAAGGACAATCACTCCATCTCAAATTCAAACCCAACAGCCATTACTTCATGAAAAGCTCTAAAAGCAGAAACAAAGCAACATTTGGCTGGACCAGTTTTCAAGCAAATTTCTAACACATGGAAAAGACTGATTATCATATTTCTAGGTGTTATGATTTAATGTGGTCTTATTGTTCTATTTAAAATGTGTATTTGACAAACGTATTTTAATTGAGGAATTCTAAGAACAAAGCATACATTTTCCATGATCAGGAAAAAAAATTGTGCCAAGCAGGGGTGTAGAGTTTTGGAAATCCCGGGGGGGCGGGGGCTCCTTAGCCGATGTTCTTCCCCACCCTCCAGGAAACCGCCCCGCCTCCCCGGGCCCTTCCGAGGCCCGCCAGCCACTGTTGCCGATGCCTCTCTCTCCCCCCCCCCCCACCCCTTCCCTCTCCCTCTCCAGCAGCAGCCGCCGGGTCTCGGAAGGACCCGGGGAGGCGTGGTGGCAGGTGCTCCATTTTCCCGGGGGTGGCTCAAGCCCTCAAGCCCCCCCCCGTACTCTACGCCTATGGTGCCAAGTATGGAATAAAGAATAAATTGCTTTTGTGGGGCAAATTTTGAGAGAGAGACTTGATATTCTGCATCATACAATGAAGAACAGAAAACCCTTTTAGCACTGTAGCCAGATAGACTACACATTCAGCAGAACTTGCTTTCTTAAATTAGTCACAGTGCAATCAGTCTGGTACATGGAGGCATACTTTGTGTACGTGAAGTGGGCACCAATCTGCCAAAGTTAATTGTGACAAAGGCTGAAATCCTATGGAAATAGGTTCCACTGAGACTTGCTTCCCCCTGTTCCAAGATTTCTTTGCTTCAGGAAACTCTTTTCCACATTAGGAACCTATCTGCTCTGAAGACCCAAGACTTTGCAAAGGATTCTGGGTGACTTTCTAGGCTCCATACAGTTCCTGCAGAGAACATTTTGGGTCTTACAAGTGCACTGTTTAACTGACATCGCAACCTAGAACTCATCCAATACTTTCCTACAACTGTGCATGATTGTAGGAGAACATCAACATGGACACAAGCTGTCTGTTAAATAGTGGGTTTAACACAGCAGAGGCAAAAACATAGTGATTTCAACAAGCAGCAGTTTATTGCATCTCAACAGGAATGCTTTACATGGGGCAACTGCCCTAACTATATACACCCAAGACACTCCCAGCCCCCATGCAATTGGTGGGTTCAAACAGCTTCCAGATTGGCTGGCTGCCCTCAGGGACCAATCCACAGGCAGGTTCCAGGATCTTGCCTGCCTTTGTTCTGGGGCTTCAAGCTCTGACTAGGTGGACTACCCAGACAAGTCCAAAGATGGTTGCCCACGCTTCATCTAGGTGGCCTGCCAGACAAGTCCAGCCATGGCTCCTTATGCTGGCTACAAGCATCAGCAGCAGTTAAGCCTGAGTAGAAGATTGCACATGTCCAGACATAACACCGTCTTTCCAGAAACGTTATGGACCATTGCTTCCAAGAAAACCTAGAACACATTTTGCAAACCACTGTGCCAAGCATTTAACATGAGACACTTTAGAGATACACAGGTATCTAAAGAAGGAAATATTTCTAAATAATTGTTCCCATAAGTAACATCTTTCGCTCACTTTGATGAAAATAAGTTTGGAATGTATAATAAATGAGCTATGTTAAAATATTGTGTCTGTATTTTACTATACATACATAAATGAGCCCTGCTGTGCAGGGAAGGGTGGGTTAGAAATCAAATGTGTAAATAAATACACTTTCCAAATCCCCCAACACCCCTGAATTTACCAGGAATCCAAGACATGGAACAGGCAACACCTGTATCCCCTACCACAGCCGCTGGCCACAGGAGCAGCTCCCCAACCTGGACTGCTCCAAGAGAGGGTCAGGAATGTGGAGAAACTCAAGGCAGGCAGGAGATGCACGGTGGGCTCAGTTCCAGGCCAAATGTGACCCCACCTAAAAAACGCCAGAAAGCCTCCTGAAGGGACAGCCAGGGATACTGGGCCTGGCATCAAGCTGACTCAGCAAGATGGGAACCAGAACACAGAGGTCATAATAAAGGCTCCATTCGCTTTCTGTGGATAGGGCTAGTTCCACTGGAAGCAGGGACAGGTGCAGGGTTGCCAGCCTCCGGGTGGGGCCTGGAGATCTCTCACTTTTACAACTGATCTCCAGCTGACAGAGATAAGCTCCCCTAGAGAAAATGGCTGCTCTGAAGGATGGACTCCATGGCATTGTACCATGCTGAGGTCCCTCCCCTCCATAAACCCTGTCCTCTCTTAGAGCCACCCCCAAAGTCTCCAGGTATTTTCCAACCCAGAGCTGGCAACCCTAGACAGGTGACAGGGTGGGCGTAGTTAACAGGCCTGCTTCAGGCTGAGGACAACCTGCCCCATCTCTCCCTGTACCTAGCCAGCTGCAGGGGAAAGCAGCAAGGAGAGCGCTGGTGATCTGAACCCTTGCCCCTCTCAGGACTGAGGCCTGTTAAAGCCCAAAGGAGGAGGCCCTGGAGGGTGTGCCAGGCCAGCCCCTGCCAACCCTGGTGACACCACAGAAACTCACATGTTCATATAGAAATCCAAATAGAGCCCACACCTCTGCACTAAAACATGGGCCCAATGTAGGTTGCAAACTTACCCCTGGGTGGCCTCATCTTATCAGGTCTCAAAAGCTAAGCCGAGTCAGTTTTGGTTAGTACTTGGACTGGAGACCACCAAGGAAATCCAGGGCCACTACGTGGAGGCAGGCAATGGCAAACCACCTCTATTTGTCTCTCACCTTGAAAACCCTAATGGGTCACCATAAGTCAGCTGGGACTCGATGGCACTTCCCACCACAAAATAAATTTTTGTTGTTGTTGTTCAGTCACACAGTCGAGTCCGACACTTCGCAAGCCCATGGACCACATCATGCCAGGCCCTCCTGTCTTCTGTTGTGTTCCAGAGTTTGCTTAATTTCATGTTTGTTGCATCGATGACACTGTCTAACCATCTCATCCTTTGCCGTCCCCTTCTTCTTTGACCTTCAATCTTTCCCAGCATCAGGGTCTTCTCCGGTGAGTGCTCCCTTCTCATTTGGTGGCCAAAGTATTTGAGCTTCAGCTTCAGGATCTGGCCTTCCAGGGAACAGTCAGGGTTGATTTCTTTTAGGATTGACTGATTTGATCTCCTTACAGTCCAAGGGACTCTCAAGAGTCTCCTCCAGCACCATAATTCAAATGCATCTATTCTTCGGCGCTCAGCCTTCTTTATGGTCCAATTCTCACAGTCATACATCATTATTGGGAACACCATGGCTTTGACTATGTGGACTTTTGTTGGCAGGGTGATGTCTCTACTTTTTGTTATACTGTCTAGGTTTGCCATCGCTTTTCTTCCAAGAAGCAGGAATCGTTTAATTTCATGGCTGCAAAAGAAAAATACAGTACTGTAAAACAACACTTTAAATAAAAGAAATTCACCGTTACAGAACTAACACTTTTCAAAGGTAACTGATGCTTGCTCCTAGAGGAGACTTATAGCACCAGAGCAGAGAAGATCTGTACTTTGCATCAACTGAATTAATCCAGGGCTCAAGCTTGGGGGTGGGAGGGAAAACAGGCACATTTTACAGGACTCCAGGAAAGGCCACACGTTTGTCACCATAACATGACCTATTTATGTCATTTTATATATATGTAGGCATGCACTGTCAGCTGCAACTGACTCATGTAGGGTTGTCAGGTCTGGGTTGGAAAATGCCTGGAGACTTTGGGTGTGGATCCGGGAGAGGGTGGGGTTTGGAGAGGGGAGGGACCTCAGCATGGTACAATGCCATAGAGTTCACCCTTCAAAGCAGCCATTTTCTCCAGGGGAGCTGAACTCTGTCAGCTCAAGACAGGCCCTTAGCTATAGTGGGGCATCTCGGGGCTAGGCCCCCAGACTCACTGGTAAGGGCCCATGACTTCCCATCCAGCCCAAGGCCCCTGAGTGGCAGTGGGTGCTGGGAAGGAGCTGGGTATTCCTGCACAGCTGTCTGGCGCAAAGGGCTGGCTATGGTGGCAGCTTGGAGCTAAACAGCACATCTCTATTTCCCCCAGAAAGTCTATTAAACTTCAGTTAAATTACCTTTAATTCAATTAGCCAGTGCCCCCTAGGGTTGCCAGCCTCCAGGTGGGGCCTGGGGATCTCCCGCTTTTACAACTGATCTCCAGCTGACAGAGATAAGCTCCCCTGGAGAAAATGGCTGCTCTGAAGGATGGGTTCTAGGGCATAGGGCTGCCAAGTCCCCCGGTAGGGCGGGGGAAACACCGGTTTTTACTGCTTACCCCCGCTTTTTCAAAATTGGCCCCCGGGGGACAAAATGGCTGCTAGCAGGAATGCAGGGGAACGTCGGAGTCTGCCCTGCCCCGCCTTAAAAGGGAAATGTCTGCAGAGAGCCTGCCCTGCAGTAAAAAGCCTCACCAGACATTTCCCCTTTAAGAAGTCAGCAAGAGAGCTTCCACAGCAAGAGAGGTCCGCCCAGAGATTAAGGAGGGACTGAAGGGGCTGCTTTTGCATGTGGCTTGTAAGGTAAGTTTCTCTTCCAGCTCTTTTCCTTCTGTCTCTCTCCCTCGTTCTTTCTTTTTTCTGTCCGTCTGTCTGTCTCTCTCTCTGTCCCCATCCAGCAGAGGTCTATCAGTGGCTATTATTAGCCACAAGGTCTAAATGGAAGTAAGTGCCTCTGCCAGTTTTTTCCTTCTCTCTCTCTCCCTCTTTCTTTCTTTTTTCTGTCTGTCTGTCTGTCTGTCTGTCTCTCTCTCTGTCTCCATCCAGCAGAGGTCTATCAGTGGCTATTATTAGCCACAAGGTCTAAATGGAACCCTTTGTCTGGGGCAGTGATGCTCTGAATTCTTGGTGCTTGGGGGGCAACAGTGGGAGGGCTTCTGGAGTTCTGGCTGGACCTCCTGAGGGCACCTGGTATTTTTGGCCACTGTTGTGACACAGCGTGTTGTACTTGATGGGCTGTACTGGATGGGCCGATCCACTGTGGCTTCTCTCCTGTTATTATGATATGAAAATCATATTAAGCACTTGTGTAGCACTTAGTGCTCCACATTCTGCCGAGATGAGGAAGGATTCAGTAGGGCTGTTGCTCAGTGATAGAGCATCTGCTTGACATGCAGGAGGTATCAGCTTCTTCAGCTAAAAAAGGATCAGGTAATAGGTGACATTAAAGATCTCAGCCTGAGACCCTGGAGAGCCACTACCAGTCTGAGTAGTCAATACTGACCTTGATGGACCAATGGCCTGATTCAGTATTAGGAAACTTCATGAGTTCATGTGTCAGCATGTGGAAGCAACATCACAGGATGTGACATCACAAAATGATGTCACTTCCTTTCTCCTGGCTCCACCCCCAAAGTCTCCTGGCTCCACCCCCAAAGTCCCCAGATATTTCCCAAGTTGGACTTGGCAGCCCTAGGCATCATACTATGCTGAGGCCCCTCCCCTCCACAAACCCCACCCTCTCCTGGCTCCACCCCCAAAGTCTCCAGGTATTTCCCAACCCAGACCTGGCAACCCTAGTGCCCCCCAAGAAATTTAAATGCCCAACTAAAAAAATCCTGTCTACAGGCCTGGCTGGAGATCAGTTGTGAAAGCGGGAGTTCTCCAGGCCCCACCTGAAGGCTGGCAACCCTAGACTCATGGTGACCCCAGCAAGGGGCTTCCAAGTTAAGGGTGAAACAGGTGGTTTGCCACTGGCTTTCTCTGAAGAACCTTCCTTGGTGATCTCCCATCCAAGTACTGACCCTGCTTGACTTCCAAGAGCTGGTGAGACTGGGCTATACTATGCTGCTTTGCCTCCTATTTAGATCATGATAGAAGGGTTTTTTAATGACCTCAGGGGTTGTATGTATGGGATACTCAAATATGGTGACACACGAGGAAGACTTGCTCTGATAATCTTTAAAAAGTGAGTCAGTTCTTCAGGGAACATAAGGACATTTTAAACAAAATGGCCTTTGACAGCAATGAAAAATTTCCAGCAGACGCATATTTCTAACCTGGCACATTTTTCTCAGTCCTGCATGTCAGTGAATTGCCAATTTGCTTTTAAAAAAATGTGGGAGTATGTTGAGAGCAAAAAAAATTTTTTTTAAACCAAATAGTTTAAAATCCCAATCCTCAGTGTGTTTATTCAGAAGTAAGCCCCACTGAGTTCAATTAGGTTTACACCCAAGTAAACTTGCATACGGCCACAGCCTTCAAATCTCCTGGGTGCAGGCCTTGGAATTAAAAGCAAAAATGCCTCCCATATCTTGCAGTGCATTATGCCTACCGTACCTTTGATAACGCAAAGGGCATATCTCTTATCTACACACCTTATCTGATAAATCGTAAGGATAGGTGTCCTTTCAATTATATGGTAGGTTCTCTTTGATTTTTATATAGGTGTCTTATCTCTCATTTACAGCACAAGGTAACATTGATTTTGAGCATCTAAGAAGAGAAGTTAGGCACTTAACTCACGTTTAAACTTCACATGGACACCACTAAGGGGGGAAAAAACCTAGGTACTTCAGAAGCCCAGTCTTGCCAGTCAGTTACATTTATGGGGTAACCGCTTCGATTAAGTCACAGGGCTAGACCCACAACAAGGGATGCTGGGAACCAGGAAAAAGAACTACCCTGACCTGCCCTACCTTTGTGCCTTTAACAGCAGGGTGATGTGCAGAAATCAGCAGGTGAAGTTTCTCACAGCATGGAGATAATCTCTTATCACATGCTAATATCTGCTGTTAAACTCACAGCTACACATGGCTGGTCGCCAAACTTGGAAGCCCAAACCAGGACTACTCCAAAATATCCCTATTTACCACTAACTTCTATTACTTATTACAAAATTCCAGCTTCCCTATAAGGACTCTGAAGCAATGTCCTCATTTTTAGTCTCACCACAACCCCATAAGCTATGGCAGGCTAAAACGGAGACACTGGGCCAAGGTTGCCCATTGAGCTTCATGACAGTTCAAAAGCAAGAAATTGCAAGTAGATAAATAGGTACCGCTTCGGTGGGAAGGTAACAGTGTTCTGTGCGCCTTGGCGTTTAGTCCTGCCAGCCATATGACCATGGAAGAAGTCTTTGGACAGTGCTGGCTCTTCAGCTTGAAAATAGAGATGAGCACCGTCCTCTAGTCAGATTCGACTGGCTTTCAAACAAGGGAAACCTTTACCTTTACATTTTACTCCTCAGTCCTAGTCCACCATTACATCAATTTTTGTTTTGTTTTTTCCTTCAAGTCACAGCTGACTTATCATGACCCTGTAGGGTTTTCAAGGCAAGAGACGCTCTGAGGTGGTTTGCCATTGCCTGTCTCCGTGTCATGACCCTGGTATTCTTTTGAGGTCTCCCATCCAAACACTTGCTAGGGCCAACCCGGCTAGCTTCCAAAATCTAATGAGTTGGGCTAGCCTGGGCCATCCAGATCAGGGCTATGCTGTCCAAAATGGAAGACACCAGTTGGTTCAAGCTGTTTTTATTCAATGTCAAGGGAAACAAACCTTGTATTTAATTTTCATATTAGAAAAGCATTTTTATTCCCAGTTCTACTCCAGGAATCCTACCAAGATCAATGGTCCTTCTCCACTATTAGTATGCCAGCTTAAGTCATCCTGTTTCTGTAAATTCTGTTTTCTCTAAAATATAGCCATTTATCATTCCTCTAGGTCCATTGCTTCTGAGCTGCTTTTCAGCTCTATAGGTCTGAATGAAGGATGGGCATAGTCAACTCTGTCTGAACAAACTGTAATTGAACCAATACCTCAGAATACCAGGACTATGTCTCTTGTTCAAAGGGGACGTGATGCTGGGGCTTATAACTGAGCTGCACAAGACTGCACTGCTTCAGAATGCAGGTGGAAACTCTCAATTTTCAACATTTATTCTATATGAAAGAACTCGCTGCACGTGGAATTCTGGTTAGTCTTCTTGCCCATCACTGAATCTTCCTGTGTCCTGGTGAGAAGACTCCCTAGCCCATTAGCCATGTTTCCTTGAGAATTTTTTATCAGGACTAGATCTAAGCCCAAAGTCTGCACCAAACTTTTAAAGTTTGAAGTAGAGGTTTTTCAGGAAGGCACAAGATTTCATGGAAGTCTTTTCCCCTCAGTTCATACTTGTTCATAGTCCTGGAAACAAGGATTATAGTCTCTGCTGCAGTTGGGTGCCTTTCCCTCACCCCACTCCCATTTTTAACCAAAGGATGCCAGAACAAAGGCAGGTCTAACTGAATACGTCACCTGTTCTCTGGACAAGTGGCTACTGTTAGGACAGAATATGGAGAAACAGAATGGTTTGCAGATGGCAAAAGTTTCAGACAAGGATGCATTTTATCTCCTTATCTGTTCCATCCATATGCAGGATATGACATATCATAAGAAAAAATGGATTAGATCTAGATGAAGGTGGAGAGAAAATTAGTGGAAGGAACATTAACAATCTGCGATATGCAGATGACATCGCATTACTTGCAGACAACAGCAAAGACTTGAAATGACTGATGATGCAGGTTAAAGCAGGAAGTGCCAAAGCAGGATTACAGCTGAACATCAAGAAGACAAAAAAGTCACACAACTTCAGTGCTGATGATGAAAACACTGAAATTGCTCAAGATTTTCTAATCCATGGCTCCATCATCAAACAAAAGGGAGACTGAAACCAAAAAATCAGAAGGAGACTCAGGTTGCGATCACACACTCTAAATAATCCACTTTCAACCCACTTTTCAGTGCACTTTTCAACTGGTCTTTATGAGTGAACTGGCAAAATTCAATTCAAAAGTGCACTAAAAGAGGATTGAAAGTGGATTATTTAGTGTCTGTGATTGTAGCCTGAGACTGGGAAGGGCAGCCATTAAGGAGATAGAAAAGATCCCTTACCTTAAGGGTAAGGATGTGTTGCTGGTGACCAAGATCAAGATAGTTCATACTGTACTATTTCCCATTCCTATGTATGGGTGTGAAAGTTGGACAACGAAGAAAGCTGAAAAGAAGAAAGTAGATTCATTTGAACTGTCATGTTGGAGGAGAGTTTTACAGATACCATGGATTGCCAGAAAGACAAATAAGTGGGCTCTAGATCAAATCAAACCTGAACTCTCCCTAGAGGATAAAATGACTAAACTGAGACTATCGTATTTTGGTCACATACTGAGAAGACAAGAGTCACTAAAAGAGACAATAAAGCTAGGAAAAGTTGAAGGCAGCAGGAAAGGAGAAACTCAAGAAACTCATCCAACATGAGAAGAATAGACTCAATAAAGGAAGCCGAAGCCCTCAGGAGCCAGTTTGGTGTAGTGGTTAAGAGTGACAGTCTCTAATCTGGGAGAACCGGGTTTGAGTCCCCACTCCTCCACTTGCAGTTACTGGATAAACTTGGGCAAGCCATAGTTCTGTCAGAGCTGTTCTCTCAAGGACAGGTTTGGAAAGAACTCTCTCAGCTCCACCTACCTCACAGGGTGTCTGTTGTGGGGAGGGGAAGGGAAAGGAGTTTGTAAGCCGCTCAGAGACTCTGAGTGAAGGGCGGGGTATAAATCCAATCTCCTCCTCTTCCTCTTCTTCTTCTTCTGTTTGCAAGACCTGAGCAAGGCTGTTAACAATAGGATGTTCTGGAGGTCATTAATTGATAGGGTCACCACAAGTGGGAAGCAATTTGTTGGCACTTCACACATACATACACACACTTGAATATTGTCTTGCTAGACTTGCAGACAGCCTTCTGCCCTCCCCACTCCAGCCCCCATCCTTGCTCAATGGATTGATGAGAGCAAAATGGGAGGGGGGACATTATTGCGTGACACTGTGAGTGATGCGATGGCGTCATATAACAGTCTAGGAATTCCCCTAATCTCTATGCCTTTTATAAGCATAAAAAGCACCAGAAGTGACATCATAGGGTCATGTGACATTACGCTCCCTCATGCTCCTATCTCACCAGTACACCCTACTGAGCCCTGAGGGTAGGCAGACACTGCGTTAGAACAGGCCTTTTCTGTGGCGCTACCAACTGAGAATAATCCTCAAGAAACTCATTTGGCGCCATCCTCATGTTAGCAGAGCTGGGGAAATAAACCAGTCCCATTCACGCACAGTTGCCTTCTGTAACTTTACTGTAACAATTGCAAAATGCAGTAACTAACTGGGCCCAACAGCAGTGACCTTCAAAATATATGAAGCAGTTTACAGGCATGAAGGAAGCACAACAAGAGGCAGGAATAAAACATTAAGCTCTGAAAAGTCGAAAGCATACATTGCACCTCCCCCTAGAGTTCTTATGGGCTAAACACGTCCTGTATCAGTATTTCTGTTAATAAAGCAGCTCTTCAATACCTTATTTTTTTCAACACTATGCAAAGATATTTCTGTTTCATTTTCTAATCTGTTAAATCACTGCTATTGTTACTCAGCTGCTGCCCTTATTGGATTGTGGGGGCTGATCTCGCCTTTTAGCTTTTATATCTGCTTATCTTGTAGGCTGTTATGGAAAATGATGTTTTTATTGCAACTATGGGATTTGGATGATCTATTTTCACACTTTCTACATTTTAGACTGTTCATATTTTATTTTTACACTTCTATTTACACCTTTTTATCTGCTGTTGGTGCTGCATATTGTGTTTTACTTTCATTCGGTAAATGGAACAGTTCTATATTATTGCTGTTTGCCATCTTGGGCATTTGAGGGACAAAAACGGAATATAAATGCTTTAAATAAATAAATTCCCTTTGTTCTGTTTTGACTTTGGATGCATCCAGAGTTACTCCATCAGGCAGCTCTGTATGAAAGAAAGGAAGCCGGGCCAGTCACACCAGCCCCTGGCAACCACGAAGCCAATGACAACCATGGTAAAAGCTATCCCAGGAACTATCCAGCTTTAATAAAAGAAGCTGAAGTCTAAGGTTGCTAGGCAGTGCCTGGCAACTGGCAAGAGGGTTGGGGGCACATCATTGTGGGAGAAAAATATCTCTAAAATGCATGCTCATGTACTTACTGGAAGTTCTTACGAGAAGTGAACAAGGGTAACTCTAGGAATGGAGGGTAAAACCTTGGGGTTTATGGCAATCCCTAGAGCTACCCCAGAAGTGACAAAGCGTAGCTCTACAAATCACCAGAAATGCTATGCTACCTTTTGTCACTTCTGATAAGAACATGAAGGTGGATTATTATTTTTTTAAATCTCCTGTTGCTCCATCAGTGGACACTGAGAACATGCCACTGATACCACTATCTCCTGTTATCACTTAAAACCCTAGTAACTGGCCTAGCCCTCTCTGAATGTCTCAGCAGCAAAGAGGGCAGGCTGTTTGCCAAATAAATAGGGACATGGTATAAAGGGAAACTGGAGCAGCAGGAACAGGTATGGTGTGTATATTCTGCTCAGGGCTATTTAACTAGTCTGCTAGACTGAGGAATGGCAACTTGGCAGGCATTCTGGACCAGCCAAGAGAGATCTGGGGTAAAGTGCGTCAGGGTTCATAAGAGAAGGAACAGCATTAGCCCCCTTTTCCTTCAAGACTGAAGCCCCTTAAAGGAAGGTGAAATACTCAGACAAGGTCTTGGCAACCTGGAGGTCCAACAACCAGAAAGAAAAAAAACCATGTGACTTTTTGGTACTGCCATGGAACTTTTTTAAAAAGTGCCAGTAATGCTTTCTGTCTTCACGTAGCCATCTCATAGATAAATACAGAAAGGGGAAAGGGCACCCAGCAGCAAAATAGAGCATGATCCCTGCTTCTGTTAAGTGGTACAAACAATTTACCCCTTTTTTCCTCCTTCGGGGGCGGGGCAGGAAATCCCCTATTCACAAACTAGGGTTGCCAGCCCTCTGGTGGGAACAGGAGAAACCCCACTTTTGCAGGCTCTTGCCCACCACTGGCCAGTTGGCTGGCGGGGGGGGGGGGAAGAAATCCCACCCCCAACTGGCCTTTTTGGGCCTACTTCCAGTTTCGGGCCTACTTCCAGTTGGGGGTGATGCTCCGGTTTTGGGGCAAAACTCTATGGTCTGAAGCTGAATTTACCATAGAGTTTTGTCCAAAAACAGTGTGTCACCCCTGACCGGAAGTGGGCCTGAAAATGCCCAACATCACTTCCGGTCTCCCAGAAGGACGTCAAGAGACCCCTGCTGGCCAGGTAAGTCAACCTGGCAACCCTATCACAAGCAGCTAACAGAGCAGCGAAGACAGCTTTTGAGAACCCCAGTCAGAGCTCAAAGAGAAAGTAAGCTGAGAAGTGGAGACAAAAACCTTGAGTTACAGAAAGATGCAAGATAGAGAAGAAGCCTTCAGTGGATAGTGCCAGTCTGTAAGGACTACTATCCTGGGGGGAAAGTCCTCAAGGTGAGCCTATGCTCGCTCAGGAAAGTTTGTGTTCCTTCAGAGGGAGCTTCAGGGACCCAGTGTTGCATTGCCTGAGGGGAATCTTGAATCCCTTCAGCGACAAAAGGAGCACGTAAATATTCCAAATATTCCAAAAAGCAAGGTATAAATATCCGAAATAAATAAATCTTGACCAGTGCTGCCCTCCAAATTCCTACCATCTCTCCTCCACACCCCCTACCCCACCTTGCCACTGGCTTCGTCTGTAAAGACATTCCATGTCTTTCACTGGTTCAAAATAATAGAGCAGTCGGAGCAGTATCTTGCTTCTTTCCCAGCTACACTGTACAGGAGAACCAGAAACCCAATGGGATACAGTCAGGAGGGTGCATGTTGGCCAATAAAACTCACTCTAAAAGCAATTGCATTTTATGAGGCTACAAATGCCAAGAACCTGGGGAGGGGAGGGGAGCGGTGGGAATCGCCTAAAGACGTGGCTTTCCAGTACATGATTCAGCAGATCAGGTATAATTGAATTACAGTTATAAAATGCAAAATTACTATATGCGTGGGATGGTTACATAAGGTGTTAAACAAATTACTCTCTTCGGAGTCAGGGACATTTGAGACACTTCCTTGTGTGGGCTTTTGAGAGTCCTTGGGAAACTGTGGGAGTTCCTCTTTGCATCATAAGACAGGACAAAATGAAACATCAAGGCCAAACTCCATAGGTAGTCAGGTGAATGGAATGTCTAACTCATTTGTAGAAGGTGGTAAGTGACACTCGCCAGCCAAGGGCTGTAAATTTTAAAGCTACCATATGCACCGTCAGACCACTGGTCTATATAACCTACTATTGCCTACTCTGACAAGCAGCAGTTCTCTGAGGTCAGGGAGGGAATGGCCAGTGTGCCCTCTAAGCTGAGTTAGTGTGAGCTAGCTCACAGTTTTTCAGCCTCCAGCTCACACATTTTTGTCTTAGCTCAGGAAGGATGGCTCCCAAGCAAACTAATTTATGCAGTAGCCAAATTGCTCACTTACAACTTTAATGCCAGTAGCTCACAAAGTAGAATTTTTGCTCAAAAGACTTCACAGCTTAGAGGGAGCATTAGTAATGGCTCTTTTGCAGCCATTCCATCAAGGCCTTTTTGACTGGAGATTTATTTATTGACTTGCG
Organism: Lepidodactylus listeri; assembly: GCA_029233225.1. NCBI lineage: Eukaryota > Metazoa > Chordata > Lepidosauria > Squamata > Gekkonidae > Lepidodactylus > Lepidodactylus listeri. The sequence continues at coordinate 49,692,905 of JARCFY010000001.1, read as the reverse complement.
ACGTTTATGTCACCCTTAACAGTACTGATTTCAGTGGGCTGGAATAACTTTGTCTAGGACTGCACAGTAAGAAAGTTTTCAAGGAAGCTCACAATATTATTTTCACATATAATTCTGTGTTCCTGGAATGTTATGCTTGCAAAGCATGTGCACTGACAATGAATTACCAACTCTCCCCAGGATATGGCTTCCCACAATTCTCAGGCAGAGGTGCCTACCAACCCCTGAACCAGTGATGTTAGCAGAATACAGCAACCACTCACATGCTGTTGTTCTAAGAATTCTCATCAAACTATCTGACTTGCGAATTTGAACACTGGACTCCAAGTATCAGATCCCCGGTCCAACACGTATCCTATTTAGAAAATCTAATGATACTCTCATATATAGTCAGGGTGAAGAAATGCATTTTTTGCTGGGTTTTTCTCTCTGGGCCAAGAAAAGAGGGGGAATCAATTCAATTGTTTTTCCAGCCTCACCTCACACACCTTTTTAGAAGTGCCAAACGGTCCAGCTAGAGACAATGGGATGGTCAAGCTCCCCCCCCCCTTCCAAGCAGGGAACAGAGATTTGGAGGAATTAAGATTAGAAAGAAACTCCTGGAGACTTCAGGGAAAGCATCTTTGACACAGCAGGTGGGGAAAGAGAAAGGATAAAACTCCTGGGAGCAAGGAGGAAGGATCTTTTTGGTGCTGATTCAATTCAATCAGACAGAACTCTTAAATGAGGTCTGGAGGAGGAGGCCATTGCCATATGTGGGCCTGCACATCTGAAGGAGACTTGAAGATAATGGACTCTGTAAAATCTGTAACTTTCTAAGCTAAGGAGCCCGCCCTATATTTAACATCTGATAGGGCATGTATAGAGGGAGGGACAGAGGAATTGCATTTTACCCCATTTCTTTTTAATCCCCTGCTCAATCTGGTGCTGTGCCAACAGTATGTTTGTGAACATTTTCTTTTTAATAACTGCTTTGTAATTTTTTTATCCTGGTTGTGGTTCTCTGTACCACATAGACCTCCACCGTCTTGGACACATTATTTTATAAGGAGCACCGGGGGGAAGGCAATCAGTCAGCAAGTGGCTCTTACTCCAAGACAGTAAACAGTCTCCATGGTGACTTGGCGCTAGGCAGCGGGAGACCCAGAAGCGAATGCTCAGAATTTGGAAGGAAAGCTGGTGGTCCTGACTCTCCCAGTGGGCAATTCCTACAAAAGTCAGGTGGTGGCGGCAGTTGACCAGAGAGAGAGAAAGCCCCTCCCAGTGTTGGGTAAACCTTGGAGGGCAGGGTGGAACAGGACCTGCAGGTCAGAGCAGGGCAGTTCCGCCACAGTCAGATATATTTTTTGTTGTCCTTTAAGATGGCTAAATTAGCCAAGCTTCTTACAATGGTACAATTTCAACAGAGCAAGCAAAGCTATATAAGATGTGATGCTGTATGTGAGGAGCTAGATGTGAGGAGATGGGAAGGAGTCACAGATTCCCCGTCTTGAGGCCACATATTGACCTATTAGCTGGACTGTATATGGGGAATAAATTGCAGTACGGGAGGCCAGGGAGGCAGTACCAAGTGTGCAGACCTCTGGGTGCCCCAGTACCTTATTCAATGGATCCTGCTCACCTGTATCTTGGGAAGGGGATGGCAACCCTAGCCCTGTAATAAATGTACAGTTTAGCTGACCATATGAAAATTCTTAGGCCAGCCTAAAAGACTTCTCTGGCTTGTGGCTTTGAGTTTCAATTTCATATTAAAGTATTAGACAAAGTCTATTAAATTGGGACCTCTGTCTTTTACATCTGTAAAAGATACTGGGAGAAGATTTAAAAACCTGTAGGTTAAGGAAACAAGCCTGGAAAAAAATCCTCTAAAATCTCTCACCTTCCAGTTAATTGCCTGCTATGCAACATATGACGTTTTCCATCCATTAAAAATAAATTACAGCAGTGGAATTAGACTGTGTTTTAGTCTTGCCATATAAGCAACCTCCAACCCTCTTAGACAGGTGCAACATATTAGAACTTCTTACTTTTTTAGTACCTCTCTGCTAAATAACGGCTTTTATGTTGGGTTAGAACGTCCTTGAATTCTTTCCTAAGAGGGCCCCTTAATCTCATGGATATTGCTGGGTTTGGCCAAGGGAGGATGGAAAATGCTACAGTCAATAAACAAAAATAGTAATAAATTAAACCTAGCCTACTTCTGCTTCATTGACTATGCTAAAGCCTTTGATTGTGTGGATCACAACAAACTGTGGCAAGTCCTTAAAGAGATGGGAGTACCAGACCACCTCACATGTCTCCTGAGAAACCTGTATAAGGGTCAAGAAGCGACAGCTAGAATCGGATATGGAACAACTGATTGGTTTAGCATAGGAAAAGGAGTATAGGGGTCATTTCATAGAAAAAGAGGTGTAGGAGCTCATTAGCATAACTCATTAGCATAACTTATTTGCATATGACACACCCCCTGAGGTCACCAGAAGTGTGTCAGAAGGCAACACCCACCACTCAGGCTCCACCCTAAAAATCTCCAGGTATTTCCCAACTCAGAGCTGGCAAGCCAGCTTTACACTTTGAGTAAAGACACTTTATGTTTCCTTCGCTCTTGCAGGGAAGCTACCCTACAACAAGCATGAAAATACAGGTCAAGTTAGTATGCTTTTGCTTTTTTCCACAGTGCATCACCATATGTGCCCACTCTTGGGCTTGTTACACCCAGAATGGTATTCCAAGCATTCCTGCTTGAAATGACCCCTGAACGACAAGGATGTATATTGTCACCCTGCTTATTTAATTTATATGCAGAGTATATCATGCAAAATGCCAGCCTGGATGAATCACAAACTGGAATTAAGACTGCCAGGAAAAACATTAACAGTCTCAGATATGCAGACAATACCATTCTAATGGCAGAAAGTGAAGAGGACCTGAAGAGACTGTTGCTACGAGTGAAAGAGAAAAGCGCAAAAGTTGGCTTGAAACTCAACATCAAAAAAACTAAGATCATGGTGTTGGCCTAATTGCTTTAATTTACATTTAGCAATTGGCACTATAACGGGTTCTTGCCAACTATACCAAGGTCCCACTTCCCCGGAAGTTCTCAGTAAATAGGCATGGAAGCAAAGCGGTTTCTATAAATGATGTTTACTTTAAAATGTTGTTCAAGCATACATGTAATAGTAATAAAACCACATACATACAAGGTCTAGGGGAAATCAGATAGAAGATAGCACGTTTGCATGAGCAGGAGTATCGTTGAGGGGGAATCGCGTTACCTGGCTTGATAGAGGGTGAGTCTCTTCCACGAGAAGAATGAAGGAGGGATGAGTGGAAAAATAGGGGGAACGAGATCTGAACCTGCAGATACACACTCCAGTCCTGGCTGCGCAAACCAGGGATTAAAGATGGAGGCAAGGTACTGGGTATAGGAAGCTGGACATGAGAGGTTGGTAAAGACGATAGAGGTCGAGGAGGATAAAAAGAGCTAAGCTATTTCCTTTGTGCAAGATCTTTTATCAGGTGGCATTTGGGCAGGCTGTGCCAACCAAATCCCATTGTCACACCCACTAGGTTGTCCGTCCTTTCTAATCTTTTTATTGGTCAGTGTCATAGTTAGGAGGGGGCAGGAAGGAGTGGGCAGTATTGCAAAACTAGGTGCTAATCAGGAACTAACACCTGGGCCATCTGGTCGGTCTTCTTGGTGCCAATCTCTGGTCTCATGATGGCTTTGGCCAGGTCACTTGATGGACAACGATTAGTTGCTGGGCAACGTAATATCTTACTGGAATTGTTGGGGGCAGGTGTGAAGAGGGCCAGCGTAAGGAGAAAAGAACTCTTTGAAATGGAGTTTTGGCTCCAAGGATGGTGGGTGCATGTGAAGTAGATGTGAAAGCACTTTGAAATGTATTTCGTGTTCTTCATGAGAGAGTTCTTTGAAATGTATTTCTGTTTTTCATACAAGTGCGACCTCTGAAGGAAGTCTCCCGCTGTGGGCTGGAGCCTCTCATGGCTGTAGAGAGTGCTTTTGCCTTAGGCAGAGAACCAACAGCAAAGGTCAAACTTATGATATTAAAGTTCATAAGAGCATATAAAATGCCTTGCTGGCTTACAATGGCATCCGGCCCCATCACTCCTTGGCAAATAGAAGGGGAAGTCATGGAAGCAGTGACAGACTTCATGTTCCTGGGATCCAAGATCACTGCAGATGGTGACTGCAGCCATGAAATTAAAAGACGCCTGTCCTTGGGAAGAAAGCTATGACAAACCTAGTCAGCATAATAAAAAGACATCACCCTATCAACAAAAGTCCATATGGTCAAAGCCACGGTATTCCCAGTAGTAATGTATGGCTGCAAGACTTGGACCATACAGAAGGCCGAGCACTGACAAATAGATGCGTTTGAATTATGGTGCTGGAGGAGACGCTGGAGAGTCCCTTGGACTGCAAGGAGATCAAATCAGTCAATCCTAAAAGAAATCAACCCTGACTGTTCCCTGGAAGGCCAGATACTGAAGCTGAAGCTCAAATACTTTGGCCACCAAATGAGAAGGGAGCACTCACTGGAGAAGACTCTGATGCTGGGAAAGACTGGCGATAGAAGAAGAAGGGGACAGCAAAGGATGAGGTGGGTAGACGGTGTTATCGATGCGACAAGCATGGACTTGAGCAGGCTCCGAAGGGCGGCAGAGGACATGAGGGCCTAGTGTGAAGTGGTCCATGGGGTTGTGAAGAGTCATACTTGACTGTGCGACTGAACAAAAATGATTCTGTATAAGATCTAGCAAGGGGTTCCATGCTGTTGTGTTCTGGTGATCCCTGGAATTTCTCAGTGTTTCTTGAGGGTTCCTGAGTAAGAGGATATGTAATGGCAGGTAGAGTTTTCTGAAGGTCAATATACTCCTCGCTTCCAAACCTCCCCTCAGTGCACAATGATCAGGAATAAGTGGTCATACTCAGATCATGAAGAAGTCCAACCGGCCTGACCAGTAAATCCAGGGATCATTTCATAGAAAAAGAGGTGCAGGAGCTATTAGCAAAACTCATTAGCATATGCCACACCCCCTGACATCACCAGAAGTGTGTCAGAAAGGGAAGCAAAAGAGGAGGGCATCTTCAAAAGCCTCCCCTTCCCTTCCCCAGCTGGCCTGCCAAAGCAGGCACGGTGGGGAGCAAAGTGAGAAGGGCCCCATAGAATACAATGGAAAGATCGTGCTGCCGCTGCCGCGCAACTCTAAACAGAAGGGGTTTAAAGCTTTGCTTCCTCCACAGGCCTGCTGGGAGCTGGGGGAGGGGCTTGCCACCACTGCCATTTGTGCCCACTAGGGGTATGCAAATAAAATATTTTGGCCCGATTCAGATCAGGCCAAATCAGGCCACATCTGTTCCAGCTGCTGAATGACCCCTGCATCTCAGTTTCGGCAATGCAAGCTGATTCGGGAGTCATTTGGCTGGCCGAATGTCAGTTTCAGCCCTATTATATCCTATGGGCCATTGAAGTCAGTGGCAAAAACTCATAAGGTATATGAGGGGCTGGAGGGGAGGGGGTTTGAGGGAGAGGCTCCAAACTTGCAGGGTAGCTGCTGGGGCCCCTCCCAGAAATACCCACCATGTTTCAAGAAGATTGGGCCACGGGGGTCCAATTCTACGGGCCCCCAAACAGGTTGCCCCATCTCTATGGTGGGAAAACAATGGAGGGAATAGGGGCAACCTGTTTGGGGGCCCATAGAATTGGACCCCCTGGTCCAATCTTCTTGAAACTTGGGTATTTGGGGGAGAGGCTCCAGCAGCTACCTTGTAAGTTTGGAGCCTCTCCCTTAAATCCCCTCCCCTCCAGCTGCTTTTTAAGTCGCCACCGAATTTCAGCAGCAATTCGGCGGTGGGCTGAATCATATCTGATTCAGCCCGTGGCTGCCCTAGTGCCCACTCCTGGGCTGACGGAGCACCGCTCCACCTTGCTCCGGCCCCAAATGACCCCTGAGTAAATCATCTGAGCAAGTTGCGTAGCCTCCTTTGCAGACCCAGAATCCTTTACAACCCTGGGACTCCTCTTCAAAAAGTTAAAGGTTCCCTGAAAATAGGAAGTTTTAAAAAACACTGGCATAGATCATATCTGCATGAAGGTACCCCGATCACTTCTATAGATTTGAAATTTGGAGACCAAATCAACACATTTGATTGTGAAGATGCTCTGTATTTACTAAGGGAACTATGAAATACAGAGATGTCAGACTGAATCTTGCTGATCCTGCTTATACCTTTAAAAGTTCAAACATATAAACAAAGGCATTGGCTAGGCCTATGTTGCTATGCCTCCATTGGTGTATTGGTGCTAGGGTTGCCAGCCTCCAGGTGGGGCCTGGAGATCTCCCACTTTTACAACTGATCTCCAGCTGACAGAGCTCAGCTCCCCTGGAGAAAATGGCTGCTTTGAAGGGCAGACTCTATGGCATTATACCATGCTGAGATTTCTCCCCTCCCCAAACCCTGCCTTCTCCCAGATCTTCTCCCAAAGTTTCTGGGTATTTCCCAACCCATACCTGGCAACCCTAATTAGTCCTTTCCCCCAAATTAATTAGCCTAATTAATTGCTTCCTGTCTTATCCATTGGTTGTTTCTCTTAGTATTCTTGAGTAAATGGATAACAATAAGCTGCTATTCCATGTTGGAGATTAAATTTAGCGAGGTGTTTTTAGATTGGTGTTTAACATATATTTTAGATCAGTTTATCCAGTTTCTTTGATACTGTTTTATATTGCTGTTACCTGCCCTTGGGTCCTGAGGTGCTCAGGAGAAAAGTGGGCATATAAACACTCTAAGGAAATAGTCGAATATGTAAGTGCAGCAAAATGAAAATGTACATAAGAACAAAACATTGGGATACCAAAAGATAATGATTCTTTAAAACGCTGTTCAACTTTCTTTTTTAGGTTTGGAAGAAGACGTATTATAAATATAAAATAAGTGTGTATGGAGGGAGTCCAGCTAAAGAAGAGAAGGAGTTTGAGATAAATTAAGGAAGAATTTAATAACGTTTAGATCATGAACTAGAGGAAGCTGTACAGGTCAAGCATGTAAAGAAAGGGAATATGATAACGAGGATGGAGATTATCTATATGCTTTTAATGTTTAATATGATTTCTTGTAAGAGTAGAACTTAAGGAAAATGAAGTGGTAAGATAGGTATAAAATAGCTGGATATATGTATGCTTAATAAAAATATTAATAATTGTTTTTAAAAAACCCTCGCTGCATATTGTTTGGTGTAGTGGTTAAGTGCACGGACTTTAATCTGGAAGAACCAGGTTTGATTCCCCACTCCTCCACTTACACCTGCTGGATGACTTTGAGCAAGCCCTAGCTCTGGCACAGCTGTTCTTGAAAAAGCGCAGTTCTTGTCAGAGCTCTCTCAGCCCCACCTACCTCACAGGGTGTCTGTTGTGGGGAGGGGAAGGGAAAGGAGTTTGTAAGCCGCTCTAAGATGCCAACTGAAGGGTGGGGTATAAATCCAATCTCTTCTTCTTATTTTTCTCCTCCTCCTCCTTTTAGCATCCTGGGCTTCCTGGGCTCATTTTCCTTCCTTCTGGGCTCATTTTCCTTCCTTGGAATGTGGTGTGCCTCAGGGAGCGGTGCTCTCCCCAATGCTCTTTAATATCTACATGCGCCCCTTTGCCCAGATCGTCTGGAGGTATGGGCTAGGGCGTCACCAGTACGCTGATGACACCCAGCTCTATCTGATGTTGGGTGGCCGGTCGAACTCTAGCCCAGAAGACCTGGACCAGGCATTGCACGCCATGGCTGGTTGGCTAAGACTGAGCTGGCTGAAATTGAACCTGGCGAAGACAGAGGTCCTGTGCCTGAGTCGGGGTGGTCTGGGGAGGGGGTCCCACTCCTGACTTTCAACGGGGCACCTTTGGTTCCCATGCTGGAGGTTAGGATTTTGGGAGTGCTCCTGGACTCCTTGTTAATGATGGAGGTCCAGGTAGCAGCCACAGCCAAGTCGGCCTTCTACCATCTTCGGCTGGCTCAGCAGCTGGTTCCCTTCCTCAACCGTGATGACCTGGCCACAGAGATCCATGCGACAGTCACCTCAAGGTTAGAGTACTGTAATGCTCTCTACATGGAGCTGCCCTTGTTGCAGACTCAGAAGCTGCAGCTGGTGCAGAATGCCGCGGCCAGGCTCCTGATGGGTCTCCCTAAATGGGAGCACATCTGACCTGTGCTGAAGGCACTGCACTGGCTGCCTATAGCATACCAAATCTGCTTCAAGGTGCTGGTGCTTACCTTTAAAGCCCTATATGGCCAGGGTCCAACATACCTGAGGGACCGCCTTTCCCCATATCTACCCCAACAAGCACTACAGTCCGGGTCACAACATCGACTTGTGGTCCCGGGCCCTAGGGAGGCCAGGCTCATGGCGACCAGGGCCAGGGCCTTTTCAGTGGCAGCTCCTGTCTGATGGAATGAGCTCCCGGAGGAGATCAGGGCCCTGCAGGACCTCATGCAGTTCCGCAGGGCCTGCAAGACAGAGCTCTTCTGCCAGGCCTTTGACTAGGAGCCGCCACCAATACCATGTACCATCACTACTGTCATCTGTGATGAGGGTCTGGCCCCGGAAGAAGAACGAGCCATGAAATCACGGAGGGCTGAAATTACATCTAAACTGGGACCCAGTGTGCCATCTGGTAAAGGGATGCCATCTTGATTGTGACCACTTTATTATAAATTTTTGCTGTTGCTGGAGTGTTTTAATGTTTAATGTGTTTTAAATTGTTGTTTGCATTTTAGGCATAAGTTGCCATACTGCTGTGAGCCGCCCTGAGCCTGCTTGTGGGTAGGGTGGAATAGAAATGTGGAATAAATAAAAATAAATAAATAGGTTCTATTTTACACATGGATGTGTTTGAGAGAAAAACTATTCTCGTGCATGTGAAACAAAAGCCCTGCCTTCCTTCCATCAGCCTTCATAGCAGCAGTTCTGAGGCCACCATCGGTGCATTTCTAAACTGAGTTACACCCTTCAGAGTCCACTGAAGTCAATGGGCTTTGAAGGAAGTAACGCCGCTTAGGAGTTGCACTGCGTGTCAGATTGTACTGCGTGTCATGCAAACATAGGCAATTGCACAACGGTGCTTAATCAACTGCCTTGTGTATTTGTGTCTCACTCGGTATGTGTCTCAGCACGCACACAACTGGGAACAGATGGAAGAATGCATGTCACGTACTGCAATACAGACATGGCAACAGCTAATCAAAAAAAAAAAAAAAAGCACCTGAGGTGGAAATCATACTAAGCTACATAAAGGTGTGATGTCTGCAACAGCTGCCAAGGTAGAAAACAGCTAGCTGTTTAAATGTCCAAGTCAAATAAGAAGCAATTGAGAAAAACTTGCTTCTCAAGGCAAATTCAAGTCCGTGTTTGGAAGCTTCTGGAAACAAGTTAACACCAATTGTGTCTTTATTTGCCCCGACACCTGAAGGGTTTCTCCTTTAGCAACTTGGCTCCTCTTGCTGAGATCACACCTCCAGAGGGCTAGACATCTCTCAACTTTCCCTGTTCTTTAGCCTGGATGGATTTTTAAAAAATCAGATATCACTTTATATACTTCAGGCCAATTAGTATAAAAGTTGTGAAGAAGATTGCCAAAGGGACCTTAAAGGCTGACATAAAAAAATAATTAGACAGAAAAATGTGCTCAGATTCTTTTTGACTGAAATCAACATTCTTGTGTTAAGTCGTAATTATTTTTTCGCCACCAGATGGACAAAAGCGTAGCATGAATAACTCGGATAGAAGCCTGGTTGAAACCATCTGTCTGACGGACATATGTACAAAGGAGGACGGTAGGCTTGGGACCTCCACCTCCCTTCTGCTAAGTGAGGTGTTTTGCTCCAGGCCTTTCTGTTCAGTCTGCCTCCTGGGGTTGCCAAATGCTTCCTTGTGCCCACTTTATGGGTTTCAAATTTTAATTGCTTATCAAATGAGCCCCCTTTCTTTTCATCGCGCTGAAATTTGGCCAGAATATATCTTGACCAATCTCTAATAACTTCATTCCAATCGAGGGGGGAAGATGCCAGAGCCAGAAATGTCTTATGTGCCTTTAACGACCTACAAAAATAGGAACGCTTTCTCCTGCCCATCTGAAATTTGGCAAGAGGATGTCTTCACTAATGGGTACAATCCCCGAGAAGGTCATCTCAATTGGATGGGGAAATACACAAGCGGAAAGTGCACACGTTTCTTTAATAGAACATAAAACCAGTATGCCAAGGGCTTCAGTGTCTGAAAAATATATCATTAATCAGAAAAGTTATAGCCAGATATGTGTTTCCTATTGGAATCAATGAAAACACATGAAAGACTATAAAAAGACGAGAGAGCAGTATTGTGCAGTGGTTAGAGTGTGGCTAGATCTAGGAGACCCAGGCTTGACTCTCCACTGTATCATGGTAGCTTGCTGGGTGACCTTGCACACTCTCAGCCTAACCTACATCACAGGGTTGTTGTGAGGATAAAATGGAGGACAGAATAAGGTAAGCTGCTTTGGGGGGAAAGACAAGTTATAAATGAAGTAAATAAAAATAGACAAAACCACTTGAACACGTAGAACTAAAATAAAGAAGATCAGCAACGTTATTAAAGAATAAAAATGAACTGAAAATAAATATGAACATGTCAGTATACTTCCTTACAATTTGAGAGCCTTGTGAAAACCATCTTATATTCTAATAGCAAAGTCTGCCAAATTTTGACTGGAGCTGTGAAGAGGCAAGAGGGAGCTTTCTACAAACCCGAAAAGTGCCCCAGGTTTTGCAGAAAAAATATGAAATCCAAAAAAAAAAATAACAACATTGGGGTGTTTAAAAAAGCCAAAAATGATAAAAGGAGCATCTGGGGCTTTAAGCAAAGGACCCCCTCAGTAGCTGTTGTTAGGCTACCACAGTGTTCCAAAACTTGGTTCTGTCTGTAAAAACAAGGGGGAGGGCACAGAGCCCTTTCCAGGCCTATTTTGGCCTTTGAGGGAGGACCCCTTGGGGCCAGGCCTGACCAGGGTTGCCAGCTCCAGGGTGGGAAATTCCTGGGGATTTTGCGGTGGAGTCAGCTGGATACAGTGTGGTTTTTTTTCCATCTAGGTCTTAAAGATAATAGGCTGTTCAACCAGAAAAAGACAGCAATATAACAAAAAAGTTATTGCTGTTCAATATTCATTAAAAACAAATGGCATTTAATTGCAGCAGCTATATATTTACACACATGTAATGTTATATTAAAATCCAGGTCTGCTAACGGAGTCATTAAATGATCTTTAAAACAGCGAACTGGCTTCTTTTTCAGATGAGGATCCAGAAATTTTCTTCTCAGATCCGAATAAATTACACACACACAAAAAGAAATGTTCAGTGGTTTCTGCCAAAGACCTGTCACAGATACAGTTTGGTTAGTAGCCACCTTGTGGTGAAATAATGGCACAGTCTTCAAGGATATAATGACAGAACAAAGTTTGGATCCAGTGGCACCTTTACGACCAACGAAGTTTTATTCAAATTATAAGCTTGAGGAGATTTCATTTCATTGTGTCTGATGAAGTGCACTTGCACACAAAAGCTCATACTTTGGATAAAGCTTTGTTTGTCTTAAAGGAGCCACTGGACTTGAACTTTGTTCTGCTGCTTCAGACCAACATGGCTACCCACCTGGATCTCTGTTCAATAATGACATAGAGTCCACCCTCAGAAGCAGTTATTTTATCCAGGGGGATAAATCTCCACCATCTGGAATTCAGTTGTAATTCTGGGATATCTCCAGGTCCCACCTCGAGATTGGCAATCCTAGGCCTGGGAGCAATCTCAGGGTTACTTGATACCACCTGACTTCCATAACTTCTGTTACTCAACTAGGCATGGTTGCTTGCTACTCTTCAACAGCAGCCACCTTATGAAAGCCAGCATGGTGTATCAGTTAGAGCTTCAGAGTTGGGTCTGGGAAACCCAGGTTTGAATTCCTGTCTTGCAGTGGAAGCTCACTGGGTGATTTTGGACCAGTTACATACTTTCAGCCTAATCTACTTCACAGGGCTGTTGTGTGGGTAAAAAGGAGGAAAAGAGAATAATGTATGCTGTTTTAGTTCCCACTGTGGAGAAAGACAGGGTATAAATGAAGTAAATAAGTAATAAATATAGCTGACGATGGGAGGCAGAAAAAAGGTAGGCTGGCAAGAATGAAGCAGTGAAAGAGGAGAGGATATGGAGGTTGCCAGAAAGGTGGAAAGAGGAAATAGAGTAAGAAGAGGGGTAGAGGGGAAAGTGAGGTGCCACTCCACATCCTTGGAGGTGCCCTGCTATGCCAGTGGGTCTTGCCCAGTGGCCAGTACCACACAACTGTATCACAGTTTTCATGGGTAGAGGCTGCCAGGGGAGGAGAGGGTAGCTTCAGACTGAGGGGCAGATGAAGGCAGGCTGGCTGTTGGATGGGAAGGAGATAGGTTTGCGAACTCCAGGTTAGGAAATTCTTAGTTATTTGGGGGCTTGAGACAGGGGATGGTGGGGTTTGAGGAGGAGAGGGACCTCAGATGGATATTGTTGTGTTTGTTTAGAATATGAAGCAGTAATAGCTTGAAAAGGGCTCTGGTATCCTAAAGCTCCAATTCCTATTGGCTGATTAATAAAGACTCCATTGGTCCTGAAGCCAATCTAGATACCCAATCACTGAGCCCTGCTTGGGTTTAATAGTATTGTTTGTATATAGTTACATTGTTGAAAGTTATGTGTTGGAACAGTATAAATGAAAGTGCTGCTCTCATAGAGCTGTCTTTTGAGCTGAACAATGTCACTGAATAAAAGCCTGTTTGTTTTGATTCATCGCCTCCTGCTCAATACTTAAAAGATATAATGCCATAGAGTCTACCCTCCAAGCAGCCATTTCCTCCAGGGGAACTAGTGTTGCCAGCCTCCAGGTGGGGGCTGGCGATCACCTGGAATTACAACTGCTCTCCAGATGAGAGAGCAGTTCCTTTGGAGAAAATGGCTGCTCTATGGCATTATTTCCTGCTGAGGTCACTTCACTCCCCAAACCTTGCACTTCCAATGCTCCACCCCCAAATCTCCAAGAATTTCCCAACCCAGAGCTGGCAACCCTAAGGAGGAACTGATTTCTGTAGTTGAAAGATCTATTATGATTCCAGGAGATCTCCAGGCCCCACCTGGAGGTTATGAGTGCTTTCAGGAAAGTGAAAGAGGAATACAAAAATTTGCACAGGTCAAAGAACAAATTAAAAAAGAAGAAGATACTATAAAAGAAGTTTCAGACCTGGAGCAAAATAGAATAAAGATTAAAAATCTTCAACACCAATTAAATTGCCTCGTATCACAGGAAATAGCAAACAAAATTATGTATGCAGAACAAAACTATTTTGAAAATGCAAACAAAATGACAAAATGGTTAGCTTATAAACAGGGAAAAGAATCAGGAAAAAACCATATTAGGGCATTGTGAGCTGAGAATGGAGAAGAAAAGAGTGGCTCAAAAGAATTACAGAAGATTATTGAGAATTTTTATAGATTACAATAAAAACACAATAGAAACACAATAAAAATAGAAACACAATAAAAAACAATTTACTAAAGAACAAAGACAAATTTTAAATGAACCAATTACGTTGGCCGAAATAATAGAAGCAATAAGAAATCAGAAGAAGAAAAAGACCCCGGGACCTGATGGATTACCAGCAGAATTTCATCAAATATTTGAAGATCAAGTGGTCTTCCCATTTAAGCATGTTATTCAGAATATTAACAAGAAAGGAATTCCAGATTCGTGGAATCAAGCCTTAATAACATTAATTCCTAAACCTGACTCAGATGAGAAGGAGGTATGAAATTATAGGCCAATCTCACTTTTGAATGTGGATTATAAAATCTTTGCATCTATTTTAGCTAAAAAATTGAAATTTGTTTTAGCTCAGACGATCCACCAAGATCAATCAGGTTTTTTACTTAAAAGACAAATGCGAAACAATGTCAGAATTATTTTAGACATGTTAGAATATTTTGAAGACGACCCAGAAAAACAATTGGCATTATTATTTTTAGATACAGAGAAAGCCTTTGATAATCTTGTTTGGAATTTCACACCAGAACAGCTCTCAGGTTGGCAATGGTTAAAGCAATCTATACAAAACAACAGGCTAAAATTATTATTAACTGAGATCTTTCACAAGACATTAAAATTCAAAAAGGAACTAGACAAGACCTCTTTCACCATTATTATTTATTTTTGCCTTGGAAACACTGAATGATTTGGTAAAAGAAAATTCTTAGATTCAAAGACTCAAAGTTAAAGGAGAAGAATATAAAGTGCAAGCTTTTGTTGCCAATTTGGTATTTATTATAGAAGAACCGCAAACGTGCTTGATATACCTGTTAGACACACTGAAAAGCTATAGTCAACTTGCAGGCTTAAAAATTAACTTCAAGATAACTGAACTCCTGGTTAAAAATTGTACAGAAAAGCAGACTCAACATCTTCAGAAGATCTCTGGTATGGAAATACATAAACAAATCAAATACTTAGGAATTATGTTAACAAATAGGTGCAGTTCTTTGTTAAAAGACAATTATGTGAAACTTTTATCAGTTATTAAAAAAGACCTGGAGAACTGGAAACCACTACAAGTATCCTTTATAGGAAGAACAGTGATTGTAAAAATGAATTTATTGCCAAGATTTCTTTTTTTATTTCAAACAATTCCTATTTTAAAGAACCAAGAATATCTTAATGAAATTGAAAAACTTACATGACAATTTATTTGGCAAGGTAAGCGACCAAGAATTAAAATGAAAGTATTGCAAGATGCAAAAGAAAGAGGAGGCTTTGATGTACCAAACTGGCACCTTTATTACAAGGCAGCAGCTTTGACATGGACTAAAGAATGGGCCACCTTAGAAAATTCAAGATTACTAAAACTAGAGAGACATGATCTGAAGCTGGGCTGGCACACCTTCATATGGTACAAGAAGAGTGGGGCTCATAAATATTTTAAACAACACATGTTAAGGGCATCAGTTCTAAAAGTATGGGAAGAGACCAAGGCCGAGGACAGACTGGCAATGTAAAGCGGGGCAGCCCCGCGTCGGAAGTGGAAGAAGGGAGCCCGTTCAGACATGCGCATCTGTCCGTCGGCTCCGTTTCACACTTACCCATCTCCCAGTCGCTTTCCAACCGCTTTAACAGGACACCGGGAGAAACCGGTGTTCAGGGGCCATCCTCCACATGCCTCCCGCTTCCAAACAGTGTGAACCGGAAGAAGCGGGAGGCATCCGGAGGCGGCAGTGTGAACGCGCCGGCACTAAGTTATGCGCATGTGCGCATGTACGAAACACAGATGAAAGAAAGCATTGTCCCCATCTCTTGCCGTTTCGCATATGCGCATATGCACCACCAGCACAACAGAGCCGCGCGAGCCACAGAGCCGGCTCCGCGGCAGTCTGAACGCTCCGTATCGGCACCGCTGCGCACTGCTCTGGCCAGTATGAATGGCCAGCCCCGTGGAGTTTTTCCCCCGCACCAGTTCCCTCCGCATTCCTGCCGCTTTACATTGCCAGTCTGTCCTCGGCTCAAGAATACATTTTATATAAAAATTCCTAAATGGATTTCACCTTTGGAAGCATTTACTAAAGAACAACTTTGGAGATATGAAGAACTTTTACAAAAAGATAATTCTTTGAAATCGCAAGATACACTACAAGGACAAGGCATTAATTTAAACTGGTGGGAAAGAGTACAACTTGACTCCAGATATGCAAAAGACAAACTAACTGATTTTGCTGAGAAATCAATTGGGCTAGGTAAAATATTGTTGGCAAATGATGTTAAATATATAAAAGCATTTTATACACTACTACTAGAAATGAGAATGCAGGATGAAATAGTAAAAAATGCTATGATAAAATAGGCACAAAATATAGGATGTAATATTCAACTAGATCAATGGTTGAAAGTATGGAAAACAAATATAAAATTTACAAAATGTGTGGCGTTTAAAGAGAATATTTATAAAATGTTTTATAGATGGTATATGACACCCGAGAACTTAGCAAAGTGGTATCCAAATATGTCGAATGAATGTTGGAAGTGTAAACAAACTGTTGGTTCTTTTTTTCGTATGTGATGGACGTGTAAATGTGTAAAAAAAAATTTGGACCTGGATTCATGAAATATTGCAAAATATGTTGCATTTGACTATACCATTTGTGCCAGAATTTTTTTTGTTGAATATGATTCCAGAAGCTTTTAACAAACTAGATAAATATCTGATTATTCATGTAATAACTGCTGCCAGAATTCTTTATGCAAAGCACTGGAAAGGAGAAGTTGTTCCTTCTAAGAAGGAAATAATCTATAAACTATTGGAGACTGCAGAAGTGGACAATTTAACATTGAAATTAGCAGATAAAAGAGATGAAATTTCTGAAAATAACTGGTTCAGGCTTTATAAATGGTTAGAAGAATATCTTAAAAAATGAACTAATTTTAACTGTATGCACCTATGTGTCAGAATCTGCTGATTCAGACAAAGTATTTCTAGTTCTTACAGTTGTGCCTTTTTTAATTCTCTCTTGTTATATTCTATTGCCATGTATGTATCTTCTGTTGCCATGTATGTATTACAGATATATGCTTGCAGATGCCATGTTGTAGTGCCTAACCAGGCCTGGGTTTTGTAACTGTTAAAGCGGGAGGGTGACACCTGCAATGTATGGGAACAATGGGCCTCTCACACCACTGCCTCCGCATTCCATCGGCCCCGGCTGGGACTTCAAGGGAGGATGCGTCTCATCTCTTATCACATGCAAAAGCCTTGAGGCCATTGATTGTTATGTGAACTGGTAACATCTGAAGGGTCTGGTTGGGAAGGGAATTTACTGCTTAACACCTCACTTTCTTTCCTGTGGAAAACAAACGGTCAGAGCCCCTTTTTGCCCGCCGTTTTTCCCCTATAGTGATTGGCTACCTATGGGTAATTCAAACTCCTTGGAAAGGTATAATAGACCTGCCTGTATTATCTGTCTCATCTCTGACAATAATCCGAGAAGCTGTACTAATGTAGAGATTGGAAATAAAGAACTCTGGTTTACCAACCAAGATCTGATCCTTGACTACTTTGAGCAGAACTCTCACACTATAAAACTGTGATAAACTAATTTGGTGAATTAGAAATTGAGCCTAACAGAAATGTTAATACAGATATATGTAGTATGTTTTTATCTTTGTATGTTTTTTCTTGTTTTTCTTTTTTCTTTTCCTTTATAAAAACTCAATAAAAATTTATTACAAAAAAAAGGAAAGTGAAAGAGGAAATAGTGGAGTGGGTGGGAAAGGAGATACCTCCCACAAATCCTTGTGGGTTCCCACGTTGGATTAATTGGCCAGCAACAAGGAAGCTGAATAATTACACTGTACAAAGTTACCCAGACAAGCTATACGTGGGTCCTTTTATATACAGAAAAGATTCAAAGACACTAATCCTTGAGAGGTGTCTTTCCGATTCCCCAGTAAATGAACAGCCCCAAAAGAAAATATAAAACAAGCACCACACTGTACCAATAGACGCACCGGTGTCATGGATACGTGCCAATTTGGTGACCTTTGGCTGCACTTTTTAATTTCTGACAATGTTTGGCTTATGGGGAGCACAGTGACTTTTAAGAAATTTTATTTTCATTCTTGTATGGAGCCGGTTTTGACTATGATTAATCTCATAACAAGTCAAGTCTAGCAGTATCTGGTTGTTATGGAATGCTGTAGAAGGACAGAGATGTTAAGTCTAAGACAGCACATGATCTCATGGACTTTTGGAAGGATAATGGCAGTTCCTTGAAACCGGTTGTCATGACTCAGGTGAGGTGTCCTTGGATGCCGCCACCACTCTGGATGCCACCCAGAATACCCTCCCAAACCTTCAGACCTCCCTTGTTTGGCTGAATAAAAGAGCATGAGGACCAGGCAGGGTGAACAACAAAAGGTTTATTGTATAGGAGGTCAGCCCAAAATGGGAAGGCAAAAAAGGTGCAAGGATAATAACAGTAAGTGGGTGAAAAGAAAAGGAATCAAATGCCCTAACTAACGCAACTAGGCTCACATTCCCTAACTCTCTGTCTTCGTTAGGCCTGAGTTTAGTCACCCTTTCCTCAGGACGAGGGCCTCTTTCCTACAGCAGCCTTTCCACAGGCCCTGCTCCCTGGAAAAAGAATAGGGTTGCCAGCCTCCAGGTGGGGCCTGGGGATCTCCCGCTTTTTCAACTGATCTCCAGCTGACAGAGAGCAGCTCCCCTGGAGAAAATGGCTGCTTTGAATGGGGGTCTCTATGGCATTGTACCATGCTGAGGCTCCTCCGCCCTCCTCTGGCTCCACCCCCAAAGTCTCCAGGTATTTTCCAATCCAGACTTGGCAACCCTAAAAAAAGAATCACTCCCAACCAGTCTCAGCTCTTTTGTTGCAATACTCTCTTCCCTTCCATTGGCCCGTTTTGGCACCAAAACACATGCAGGGGTCCCTGGAAGTTGTAGGCCCAGCACTTTCTACTGCAAGCCAGGCTCCTCCAGCCTACCAGGCCCGGCTGCCACAGGCTGGGTCATGTCACCAGTCTTTTCCACATTAGAACAAACCTTCTGTTATGTCCTGGACGCAACCAGGCTGCAATTCTCTATGGGTACACTTGTATGATTCTTTGATGTGACCAAACATGTAATGGCCTGGAAAAGGTATGCGCTTGAGGTAAAAGAACAATAGCACCCAGGCGCCTAAAGATCCACCTATCAGGGGCTTAGCATATTCAAATGAACCAATGTAATCTCTGGTGGAAAGATTAACCTATCCCGCAGCGTGGGTGTGGACGGGGGCGAGGCTTTACTGTGCATATAAGCTGACCCCCGGGCCACCTCAGGCATGCTTGTTCCTGACCTACAATAATCTTGATCATGCTGAAACTAGGGTTGCCAAGTCTCTTCACCTTACCGGCGGGGGGGAGTCCTCTGCTGGCCGGGAGCTTCCCCGGTGCGCGTGCTTTGTGCACGCACCGGGCGACGTCACCAGAAGTGACATCAGCACGTCGGGGGCGTTGCCAGGGCGACGCTCTGGCAATCGCCCAAAAACTCTATGGTATCATAGAGTTTTGGGGCGATTGCCAGAGCATCGCCCTGGCAACGCCCCCGACGTGATGGCGTCACTTCCGGTGACGTCGCCCGGCACAGGGGAAGTCGTCCAGGCTGGATGACTTCGGGGGTGGGGTTTCCCCCACCGGCCGAATGCTGGCCGGTGGATCGGGAACCCCTGTAGCGGGGGATTCCCCGCCCCCCGGGCTGACTTGGCAGCCCTAGCTGAAACTCACTCCACCAGCCTCCAGACTCCAGTACTTTTTACCTTCTATCAGGAATGGAACCCCTTTTTGCTGCAGGGTGTAAGCAGGAATAGGTCAGATGTGTAAGTCTCTTCAAGAGGGTTCTTAGGTCTGGAAATGGTGCTCCCTCAGAAGGGTAGTATGTAACATGCGACACCCAGTGCCGCTTTCCCTTCCCCCCCTAAGCCCTCTTCGTTCCTACTATCAAAGTTTCTTCCACACCCTACCCTCAGGCAACAATGATTTTTCTTTAACTATTAGTTTTTTAAAAATGGGAAATGTGCATGGTAAACATAATAAACCTAGCTTTCCCCAAACCCAGAATTAATCATATACTTCTTAATAAGAAGTCTGGGAGAGAGGAGAGACGCTACCCCCTCGGTGTTATTAAGCACGTCGAGACATTCCTAAATTAGCAAGATCACCCATTGCTATTGCTGGTCTCATAATCTTGTTCTATCCATCTTCAGCATTATGGTAATAGCTGCTGCTGCTGCTGCATGATTATAGTCCCTATGATTTGTGCATATCTATTAGCAAGTCAATTTCTCCCAAAATAAATATTCTTGAATCTTTTTTCCATAAACTGATTTGAGAATTACAAACACACTCATTTGACTGCTTTTTTCCCAGAAGTAATAATCTTGTTTACAAATCGAAGCATTTTCCCCCCACCTACCAGAACTCTTTAAAAGTAACATTTTTCTTCCTTAAGTAAGAACAAGTTTTGCTCTTTATGCAGACTAGCTTACCAGGGCCTGCTCATGTGAGGGCAGACTTTGACAGGAGAAGGACATTCAGCCGGACATTCAACGTGCAGCTTTTCACATCCTGCTCTTCAAAGCCAGGTAAAGCCTTTTTCACTGACTCTTTTGTTCATGCCATGAAGGTATTGAAAGTAAGTGAAGTTTGGAATGTGGAGTAAACTTGAGAACATTCATCAGATTTGATCCCACCCACCCCTTTGTCATGAGGGGGAGGTGCTTGCAGACAACAGCCCGGAACACTAAGGGGGCCAACAGAGCCAGACAAGTCATGTGATTTGCTTTCATATAAAATATGGGTTTGGTCAGTGGTATAAAGAAGGGCCCAGAGGAAATCTTTGGCCTCTGCCACATGGGGATTTTCTTCCCCACGTACAATGTAGAAACCCCAATTTAAATGGGAGTATCCACCTGACCGATGGAAAATGTAGGTTTTTCAGGCCTTGGGGGATGCCAGCATGATTACCATTGTATCTGTACCTTTGCTCAGACATGGTTGGGGTGAGAGAATGGGGGCAAGCGGTGTAAGACCAGAGCATGTGGACATCATTCCCACTTTTGTGCCTCTGTGCAGGGCTTTGCTTGGAGCCTGTGGCCATTCTCAGTCAAATGTCTATAGTTTTTATACTTGTTATTTTCCTGAATATTTATACAACATCACCCCCTAAGAAATGCAGTAACTTCTATGGCTGAAATATCCTTTGTCATTAAGGTTTGCCAAAGACTCGGGGGAAATTGCCAGAAACAGTACTCAAACCATAGAAGTTCCTTCCCAAACAGGCCTTGTTAATGTTGCTGCTGTTGACTGAATATGAGAATATAGCAGCAATGCTCACATTTTCTAATTCTATGTAACAAGCAAAGCATTGATCACAACTTACTTTGCTAAGCCATGCCTTGGAAAATCACTTTTGCTTGAATTACTTTTATCGTTTAAATTGTTTCAATAAATATTGTGATCCGTTATTAGTGGGAACAACATATTTACCAGAAATAAGTCATATCGTACAACTTCACTCAACTAATGCTGGTGCATTTTGCCAGTGCAAGGCCCTTCTTCTCCCTTGTTGCATAAGATGTGCCACTTACTCTGCTCAACAGCCCATCAGGGAGTGCTTAGCTTGGACCAGTGGCTCACTTATCACCTCTTCCCACACTGCCACTAGCAGAGGCACCAGTAACGCTTAGAGTGAATGTTTGTCCTCACAGAAAATCTGTTTCTGTTCAACCCTTCATTGAAGTCTTAATTATTTTTATTTATTATTTTACAAAATGCATATTCCACCTTTCTGCCCCCAAGGCAGCTAACCAATTAAAACACACATACAAGGCATACAAGGATTGGGAACTTCCTCTGGGGGTTATTCACTTGGAACTTCTGTGGTGTTTTACTATGTAAATATTTTGTGCATGTGTTCTGTTTCTTTGTTTCAGTGTGGGGTTTTATATGTGTATTGCTATGGGTTAAAATGTAGTCCTCTAGAGTAAGAATGAGGGGGGGGTGGATGAATGACTGAAGTGTGTTATGATTGGATGGTAACTGTACCCTAGGGGCAGAGTTGACTGGTTTGTTCAGAGAGGGTGTGGGTGGGTATGTGAGAGAGAGAAAGAGGAGAGAGGGGAGAGGGGAGTGGGTGTGAGAGAAATCTGTGTTCTTTGTAGAAGTAATTCATTTAAGTGGCAAGCTAGAAAATTAAGTGGCAGGTGAGAAAATAAGCCTTTTTTTCTCTGTTCGAAAAAAAGAAAGAAAGAAAGAGAACTGTACCTATTTACAGAAAGAAAGAGAACTGTACCTATTTGAAACCATTACGCTTATGTACCTAACTGAAACCATTATGCTGTTATACTCCTAAATAAACTCTTATGTTTAACAGGAAACAACTGATTAATTTAGAGTAAAGGACCCCCTTTTACCTCAGAGCCACCCCCACACCTTGACCCTTTTGTCATTCGACCAAATATAACTAAGCAATCCTGTCCTTTGAGTCCAACTTAGACTTCTAAGGTGAAAGCCTTTGGTGGCAGCAAAAATAAGTAGGAAATGCTATGGAAGGCAAAGAGGCAGCATACTTTACCACAGAACACTAGAGAGAGGCATCTTTACACATCTTACATTTAAGGGATTTCAGAAAAGAGCAAGGATTGGGCAGTGGGTGAAATGGGCAGTGGGTGAAATGGAATATATGGAAGAGTAAGTTGGCATCTAATATCTCTCCCCAGATGCCTTTAGCAACCTCCTTTGCTTTTAAGCCTTATTATGAATCCTCAGTAGAACTTCCTTCAACAACACTGTCAGATTTGGTAAGCACACGATCTTTCTTCCCCCTTCATCTAAAAGTAATCTAAATAAGAAATTTTCAGAGCAGAACTTGAAGCGGTTCTAACGCTTCCAATTGAAACATACTCTTCTGAAAGAATTAATTTGATCACAGACTAGGGTGAGAGACAACTTCCTTTGAACGATTTTTTTTATCCCAAAAGCAAAGAACCAATCAGAGGCATCCTATTTCTGTAACACAGCAAATACTGATGACTGGCGACATGCCATATGGCATGCCACAGATCAGGGTACAATAATATCACCAAAGACTCTGAAGCCATCTTGTCAGAGTATCCATTGATTGTAAAACGTGCAAACATAAGGGCTATTTTAAACTTCTAGGAAGCACCTTAGACCCCACTGCCTACAATATATATTGAACAACTCTTGTTGGTAGATGCAACATCCTGCCTCTGACTGCTTGTAGCAGTTATCATTACCAGCCAGTCCTACAGGCAGGGAGCACACAGACTTGGAATCCACGTAAGAAGAGCGCCACCACTAGTCCAGCCATGCTCAGGCAATGCCTCCCTTTTTCAAGCGGAGAAGACTTTCCAGCTGATTTTCTTTGCTCTGAGACAGCAGTATAATATATACAAAATAGACATAAAGTTTCATTTCTTCTACTGCTGACAAGTTAAACCTTGATTCGAATTTGACTGGCCACTGGAGAACAAAAAATGTTGCTTGGGGAATCAGAACTAGCCTATAGCTCATCACTTGCCCATCTCTGATTTAACTTGTTGAGTGTATAAAAGAAAAACAGAAATTTTAAAATAGCATATTTAGTTTTTAAAATACCAATAGATTAATAGATTATAGAGAGCCAGTTTGGTATGAGAGCCAGTTTGGAGTAGTGGTTAAGTGCGCGGACTCTTATCTGGGAGAACTGGGTTTGATTCCCCACACCTCCACTTGCAGCTGCTGGATGACCCTGGGCAAGCCATAGTTCTGTCAGAGCACTTCTCGAAAGAGCTCTCTCAGCCCCACCTACCTCCAAGGGTGTCTCTTGTGGGGAGGGGAAGGGAAAGGAGTTTGTAAGCCACTCTGAGTAAAGGGTGGGGTATAAATCCTATTATTGTTGTTGTTGTTGTTGTTGCTGTTGTTGTTATTGTTATTGTTGTTGTTGTTGTTGTTGTTGTTGTTGTTAAGATTTTCTACCAAAACCCCAATTTTTTTGCTCTGTCTCAAGGTATCCCAGAAATAAGGGCATATCCAAAAAGGCATGGGAGGAGAGGGTAGTTACTGTTGATATCAAGGAAATTGTGTGAAGGTAATTAATGTTTTTAAGTTACTGCAATATTCCTGAGAGAGTCTATCCTTCTGAGTTCATCAACTCCTATTATCTACTAAAATAGCCAAAGGGACCAAAGTTCAAGAGAATCAATGACGACTGTGAGCTCCACAGCATGCAATAAACCATTCCTGAGTGCTACTGTTTATTGGAATTTAGAAGGTCATCCTCAGAATTGCTCAAGGCTTAAGCACTTAAGTAGAGGCAATCCCTTTGATGGCACTCCCTGGAATATTTCAGAACTGTGTCAGCCTGTACCACTTGCATGACAATACGGTGGTTTGCTTGTTTTAGAAACCCCACCCATACTTAATAGTTTTGTTCAGTTTCATTTTTGAATATTGTATGGAATAAACCCCTGCTCCTCACTAGGTGCTCAGGATACTGTTATCCTGCTGGTTCTAGAAAGCAGGAGAAGTCCAAATCCATTGGGTCAAGGTAGGGTGACGTACTATGGGCTAACATTTAGCCATGCCAGTGTTCTTTGGAAGAGCACAGCTTTCTCGGAAGTGGGAAGAATTTCCACACCTTTATGGAAGACTCACTATTTTGCCATCCCTGGCTACAACCACATTCCATACCACTCTGAAGTTCCCCAAGCCTTCTAGAACAACTACATGGAGGTCCCCCTCCATTGTTACATCCGTTATGAAGGTAAAGCAACATCTGACCGTGGAAAGAGCCTACATACTTTAATTTCCCCTGATAATATAACAGATGACAGACTCAGATTTTTGTAGTTTAACAAGATATGGGCACTCCCAGACAAAAAAACATGAACAGCTGATGATTAGGACATGTTCAGAGGGACAAATCCAGACAAGCTATCATCCCCAAGTTTTCTGTAAGACCACCAAGTGACATAATTAATGATGGCCTGTACCCCGTAAGTAATAGTTAAAACTAAAACCTGTAGTTTTATTTATTTATTTATAATTAAATTGGTCGGTTCCTATAGACAAGGAGGGATGCTTGAACATCCATTGGATCAACTCATTCCCTACTTGCTGGCTGTGTTCAGGGACCCAACCCAACCCATCATCAACAAAAAGTTCTGGCACTCACTGGGGGCCCAGCCCTGTTTGTTGGGCCACCCCACTCTTCCAAAGACCTGCTGTCATTGCTCAGCAGCTGCCCCCATGCCCCCCTTCCCCACAGTCCCACTTGGCAGCTTCCTTTCACGTGTCCTCCTCCCCCTCAAACTCACAGTCGCTACTTGACATCTCCCCCACACACACCTCTCTTGCCCCACAAACCCGCTACTACTGCTTGGCAGCCCCCCGCACCTCTCCACCTCCTTGGATCACTGTTTGGTAGCTGCTTCAGTGAGTTGGAGAAATATGAGGCTTGGTCCATGGACAGTCACAGCAGTTAGGGACAGTCACAGTGCTCTCAGCAGCTGAACTTGCCCACCACAAGGTTTACAATGCCCTTGCAGACTACTCAAACATTTCCAGTTTCTTTCAGCTAGCAAATGGTTAAAAAAAATCTACAACAGAACCAAAAAGAATTACAACAGTCTAATTCGCTGGAGATCACAAGTAAGTTTGGTTAATGCCAAGGGGGAAACAAAATCCATGCACCAACGTTTTTCGGTAAGAGAGACACCACAGCTCAGTGGTACAGCACATATTTCCCACACGTAAAATTCAGGTTTCAGTTTCCAGCTGGCTGAGTTAAATGATCTCAGATTGTAGGGCAGGTAAAGAACTGCTACAACCAGTGGCATATCTCAAGGGACAGATTCCCCAAGTACAGCCCCCAGAGGGGTGCTCAGCTGAGCCAGTGATGCACAAGTAACTCATACCTGCATCACACGAGGTTCAGTGACTGTATGATCGACACCTCAGGCACGGAAATGGAATATTTGCTGTGTGGTGACTCAGCTTAACCCTAAAGCATCATGTGCCAAAAAACCCTAGTTGAATCAGTGCAGGAAGAGCAGCAGAGAGAAAAACAGTGAAAGGGTGTTGGCCTGAAGTCATCCGGCTTTTGGTTGAGGGCACCAACAATTTCCTTATTGACTGGCACCCTTCCTCTCTTCCTCCCCACCTGTGTTCTGAGTTCCCTTCCCCCTTGCCCAGAAAATTGGCCGGTAGTCCAGAACTGGGATAAAAAACATTGTATGGTGCCATCTTGGATCTTTTATTCTGAATTTGAATTGTTATTAAGTTGTATACTGAATTTTAATGTTTTGTATATTTTTATGGCATTATGCCCCTTTGTATATTGCCCAAAGCCAGGCATAAGCTGGGATAGGGCAATTAATAAATCAAATAAATAAATGATACCCTGTGCTGCCACATCCCCAGCCTCCCTCTGTTTCTGCACGCCACCACCCTAGTGGCCTGTCCCTGGCTGCAAACAAGGAAGATGGAAGACATTTTCTTCGTATTGCTACTGCAACTCAACGGGAGCTTCACTTTTTTTTCCTTCTGGGCTACCAGGCAGTCGCAGTACCTTCCTGCAGGCAGGCCCAGTCAGGTCTCCTCTGGAGTAGTGCCATCAGGTCTAGAGAACAAGACCTGGAGGGCATCGACAGGAGCCCAAGCTGGAACACAGCCTTGGGCCCACTGGACTGGTTGATTAAGCCAAGCAGCCTTCCCAAGCCTCAGCCAGAATAGGCTAGGAGGGAATCAGGATCAGCTGCACTGCTGGCAGGTGCTGAGCTCCTACAGCTGTGCTGTGCTTTGGCCATGAGCCTGTGAGGAAGTACTATCCTCAGCGCTCTGCTCTAAACCTACAGGGAGGTTATGCACAGCCGGCCAGGCACTTCACCTCCGTTGTGCCGCTTTGGCCCAGCCCTTCCCCCGCTGAGTAGGAGAAGGTCCTGAGAGGCTGCAGGCCCAAGTTCAAACCCTGCCTGGCAGTGGCCCGGCAGCAGACTCAGAGGCCAGTGGTAGGGTTGCCAGGTCATATCTGGCTGCTGGCAGGGGAACTCCCTATCCTAGCAACACTGTAGGTTTTGGGCAAAACTCTATGGTTTTTTGGACCTCAAAACCATAGAGTTTTGCCCAGAACGTGGAGCATCGCTCCCAACGTCAGAAACACAGTGATGTCACTCCCGGCACCAGGAGGGGGCTTCTCAAGGTTGGGTCTTCCCCCATCAGCCACCAGGGAAATGGCAACCCTAGCTACTGCCAAGGCTCCCTTTGCAGAGTCTGATAGTAGGCTTCTGGTGTCGCTAACACATCCACAGCAGATGCTGGTATGGTTAACCTTATCAGTGTTACACATGTCAGGGCAATAACAAGCAGAGGTGCCTCTCTGCCCAAACAGACCAGACACATGTATTTTGGGCACTTGGGTCATGACATAGCTTCTGTGCTGCCTGTGTAGGCTGCTGAACAAAAGCGAGTGGCTTCGAACAGCTCCTTCACTCACACCGCACCAAAGACCTCATCATAACCTTCACGGATCGTTCAGGGAGAAGACTGGCTCCTTCCTCTTCTCATAACTAGGATGGGAAAAAGTTTTACACTCTGAAAGGATTCACTGATGGATAGTCTGTTCATGAAAGTACAGGCACCACCACATGGACGTTTCTGCTTTCACAAGATGTGTAAGTTTATAATACTCATGTGCGTTTGGTGTGCTGAGTTGGCAGTGTGCCAGTTCCGGAATCCACAACAACAATTCCATGATGGTTTCACCTGATTAGTATGTTAGCCTTGTGCTCTTACGGAAGACGGCTTTCCAGACTGGTTGGCCATACGGAAACTTTTGTAAAATGCATATAACACCATGTGTGGTCCCTAAAATAATAACGTATAACTTTATATAAAGAAGCTGGGATCCTCCTGAGGCAAGCGACCTGCTATTTCAGGCTCTCCAGTCACTAAAGAAAAATTAATATAATATCCATGCAAACATTTACAATCAAAATGCAGATCAACAGCCAATTAATAAAAAACACAACCCCCTCCTTTTCACTCTAGAAATCACTCTAGAAGGATTTTCACCCCCTCCAATCACTCTAGAAGGATTGCACCTTTCCCCCTATTTTTATTATATTTATTTATGAAGCTCAAGGCAGCTTACAAACATAGATAAAACACAGAATAAAGTACAGTAAGAACATCAAACAAAAACTTAAAATCACTACTCAAGACTGCTCCTACTAAACTTAGCCAAATGCAGTCCTAAGTCAAACCATCTTCGTAAGAATTAAGGTGGTCACACAATCTATTGATTTGCCACTTCTTGACTTCCTCAGAAAGCTACGAAAGGTTCCACTCTGTCTTGCTGGTGTGGCTTCGCGTTCTGAATTCAGTCAGCCATCACTGGAAGCTAGGGCATGGATACTTGCATTTAATCTGCGTCTAAAGTTACTTTTTTGTGTTAATGGCTAGCTAGCTTTATTGAAGGAGGATTCTTATAAATCACCATGGTTTAGGATCATGGACAAGAAATTATTGGCCATTGATTTAACCACAGAATTTACCAGGGAATTGGGGCTCGCTGAATCAGTAATCTTAATTTTAAAATGGATTAGGCAGGTAGATCATAATAGTTCTATTTTTTGTGCTTGACAAGTTTGTTCTTTACAGTTTTTTGGAATACTTCCCCCTCATTCTCTTCCCTCCAATGCTTACCATCGGACCTCCCCTGATCTCCAGGCTTTTACTCTTGCTAGAATGAATGCCCATCCCACAATGCTTATGAGAGGCCGCTTTTTGCATCTTCCCTACCCTGATAGAATTTGCTCTTGCTCCCTTGGTAAAATATATACAATTTATCATATTCTATTGGAATGTCCTCTGTATTCTAATCTAAAATGCCAGTTTATTCTACCGTGGCTGGTGAATATCGATGATTTTAATCCGAGTAGGGTAGCTCCCTTCCTACTCTCAGATCAAAATCCTAATATAATCTTGGAAATTGCAAAAAAAAATCTTTTTGTCTTTTTGGGAAATAGAGATTACAGATGAAATTTCAGATTGCTATACTGCTCAAGGCATTGAGCCATAGAGCTTTTATTGTACAAAGGAAAGGGAAACCATCTTCAACTGCCTCCTAAAGACTGAAAGTGCTGGGGCCAAACACACTTCCATGGGGAGGCTGTTCCATAATTGCGGGGCTGCCACTGAAAAGCCCTCTCTCATGTACCCACCAAATGAGCTCCTTTGATAGATGGGCAGTGGAAAGTATTGGAGTCGGGAGGCGAGTGGTAGTGATTTCATAGCAAAGCTCTTTATTGAGGGTCAGATGGAACATGAGAAACCCCAGGCTCAGAGCCCTCTTTTATGCCGGCTGGAGACAATGCCCTGACCTCGCCCACAAGTCCTGATAGCACCTTAAGTCCGTGGTTGCAGTTCATAGGTACCCCAGCGGGAGACCTAGGCTCGTAATTGGTGGTCGCTCAGGATCCAACTGGCTATTGTTCTACCTGGTCGAAGCTCAGGTAGATTCTTTTTTTTTTTGTAAAGAAATTTTATTTTTCAAAAAAAAAACATCGAAAATAATACATTTAACCTTACACAAATCCCTTTTTCCATATTAAATAACATTTTGTTCTATTTGTACATTCTATTTTTATCTTGTTTTGGTGGTTTCCCACCACATCTGAAGCATAACACATTTTCCATTTTATTCAAAATAGTAATACTTATATCTATGTTTCGTTTCTGGTGACGGTTATATAGCTTTAAAATACTTATACTTATACACCAATTCTTATTTTCTATACTCTTATGTATTTCTAAATAAAAACAGTTTCATTGTCTAATTTTAACTAAAACTAAAACATTCATATAATATATTTCTATTCCTTTATGCTATTATAACCATGTATAGATATAGTTTTTCATATCCCAATACTTTTCAACATATTCTTTCAAATCTTTCCAGTCTTCCAGAAAGGTCTCTGAGTAAAGATTATTCAATTTTCTAGTCCACTTATCCATTTCAGCCATATATAACAGTTTTTTCAACCATTCCCACACCTCTGGTATTTTTTCATTTTTCCAGTTTTGTGCATACACCATTCTTGCTGTTGTAATCATATACCATATTATTGTCCTTTTCTTTACATTTATCTCTTCTAGTTTAAGTCCTAGCAATAACATTTCAGGCAACTTCTTAAATGTACATTTCAAGATTTTTTCCATTTCTGCATGTATTTTTGACCAATAAGTCTTTGCTTTATCACAAGTCCACCACATATGATAAAAAGACCCTTCTTTCTTTTTACACTTCCAACATTTGTTAGACATATTTTGACCAATATTTGCAATTTTTTTTGGTGTCATATACCATCTATACATCATTTTAAAACAATTTTCTTTTAAGTTATAACACGTAGATATACTCATAGCATTTTTCCATAAAAATTCCCAAGATTCCATTTCAATGTCTTTGTTAAAGTTTATCGCCCATTTTACCATTTGTTCTTTTACCATTTCATCAGCATTAAACCATTTTAGCAAGACTTTATACATTTTACATCCTTTATACATTTTACATCCTTTATACATTTTACATTTTACATCCTCCCAAACTTGTTCTATTTCATTATTTTTTTCCCTGAAACCGTGTTTTTTATCACTTCTATACAAGTCATATATTTGTCTATATCTTAACCAACCATAATCAAAATCAATCTGATGCTGCTCCTTCAGTTTGAAATCCTTGCCATGTCTTATTAATAAGTCTCTATACTTCAGCCAATCTTGTCCTTTATATCTTGATGTTGGATGTAAGACTTCTGCGGGTACAATCCACATGGGTATCTCTTCTGAAAAAAAGTTTTGATATCTTGTCCACGTATCCATTAGTGTTCTTCTCAAATAATGATGTTTAAACATATTGTCCATTTTTGTTTTGCCATAATACAAATATGCATGCCACCCAAATCTACAATCATGACCTTCCAGGGACAATAACATTCTATCTTGTAACATAGTCCATGCCCCTACCCAGGTCAAACATATTGCATCATGGTATAACCTTAGATTTGGTAGTTGAAACCCTCCTCTTTCTTTGGCATCACACATTATTTTCATCTTAATTCTTGGTTTTTTCCCTCCCCACACAAATTTAGAGTTTCCGGTTGGGAGAATGGAGGTCTGACACGCTTTGCAAATGTGCAAGGCGGACAGCGGCTCTTCCTGACAGCTTGGGTGGGTTAATCCACCCGACACAACCTCACACAGGTAGTGTGAGGACCAGCAAGCAATATAATCCAGGTTTGAGCAACCTCGGTGAAGGGAAAGTCTCGGAGGAGACTTTTCCGACACCTTGAGCACTGCAGCCGAAGAGGATTCTTGCGAGTATCTCTAAGGAGCCGAGCTGAGCTGAAAAATTCAGCATAAAACCTCCAATTCCCCTGATTCCTTAACAAAGAAGACAACGTTTAAACGTTGGGACCACATCTGAAGCGAAGTAACAACAAAAGGTAACGGAAAAAAGTTTTTTGCCTTACCATTGCCGCGTTTTGAAAGATGAAAAACAGATCGGGTGAAGCAATAGACTGATGTTGATTGGATGAGAGCAGTTTTGAAGTGCTAAAAAACCGAATTTGAACTTAAAAAGCCAAAAAAACAAGTTGTTTAACATTCTTGCGGTTAAAAGGAGTCGGGAGGGGAAGCCAAGCATCGCGAGACAAAGAGGGAGAAGGGAACCAAGCATCGCGAGATTAAGACGTGAGGACTGAATCAGGAAGTGACGGCTAGAAGAGCAGACAAGAAGGAAAAAGGAGAAGAACTGGAAGAAGGTAAAGGGGACTCTAAATACTGCCGGACCAGAAAGGGGACTCTAAATACTGCCGGACCAGAAAGGGGACTCTAAATACTGCCGGACCAGAAAGACCATAACAGGAAGTGACGTGCAGAGAGCAGACAAGTAAAGAAAAGGAAGGGACAAAAGGAAACTACGGCAAGCCAGAAGCAAGGTAAAAAGACTATAACCTTTGACATTAACCATAGAGAAGTCGCGGCCGCCATTTTGGATTTATAAAATTTTTAAACTGCAATATCTCAAAGATTATATAACGTAGAAGGCTGAAACTAACATAATTTGACTTGGCAAGATTAGCTTGTTTGAATGCACTAATTGGTGTTTGATTTGGAAGACAAGATAAAATCGATCTTTTTAAAGAGGCAAAACGGACCGTGGACTAAGATCGAGAGCAGCCACATGGTCCTCTCCTACAATGGCAGCAAAAAAAGAAAAAGAGCTACTAGCCGTTATGGAAGCAATGGAAAAGAAAATGTTAGACGCTATAGGAGAGGTAAATGTTAAAATGAATAATATAGCAGCTCAAGCAGATAAAAATTGCATGGAATTAAAAGCAGAATTTCAAAAATTATCCACAAGAACACAAGATATAGAAACTAAAGTAAAAGAACTGGAAGAAAACACCCATAAGACAATGAGAGAGAACGAGAGGATGGAAAAGATGATGCATTATAAAGATATGCAAAACCACTTGAGATTTCGAGGGATTGAGGAAAAATTGAATGAGGATATTTTTACAAGAATGCAAGAAGCAATAGCAGATTTTTTACAAGAACAGGAAGAAGTTGTTAAAGAACACATGGATCTTGTTTATAGAGTTAATTCTACATATGCAAGAGACAAAAACATACCAAGAGACGTGGTTGTCCAATTTACAATGAAAAGAACAAAAGAACAAATCTACAGGAAGTGCTTTACTGACCCCTTTGTAATAGATGGAAAGAAAATCATAGTAATGAAAGAATTGCCTAGAGCAATACTGCAAGAAAGGAAAAAATTCAAGCGTCTGACGGATAAACTGAAGGAGAAAAAAATCAGATTTCGTTGGGAAATACCTCAAGGACTAAGTTTTTATTATGGCAAATCCAGAGTAGTGATTAAAAGCACAGAAGAAATGTATGCATTCCTGGGAGAGAATAAAGATGATTTTGGAGATATTTAAGAATATATCAAAATGGATTACAAAATACTTACATGGAATGTAAATGGACTAAATTCACCCCAAAAACGTAGAATGGTAGGTCATTGGTTGGAAAAACAAAAATGTAATATAATTTGCTTGCAAGAAGCTCATCTTAAAAACCAAGACCATAAATATTTAATAAGGAAAAAATTGGGAGAAGAATTTTATTCTTTAGCAAGCAACAAAAAAAATGGTGTTGTAACATATGTCAAAAAAGATTTGGAACCCAAAGTAATATTCAAAGACAAAGATGGAAGATATTTAGCTATTGAAATTTTACTGCAAGGAGTGAAAACTTTGATTGTGAACATTTATGCTCCGAATGGAGCTAAAGAAATTTTTTTTAAAGAACTTCAAATGGAATTGGACAATGTAAACTATGATCAAATTATGATGTTAGGAGATTTCAACGGAACTGTAGATAATAAACTAGACAGGCGCTCTAAAAGAAAGGATGAGACGTTAGGGAAGCTTCCAAAAAACTTTTTTGAACTGATAAAACAAGAAAAGTTGGAAGATATTTGGAGGAAAGCTAACCCACAAGGAAAAGACTTTACCTTTTACTCTAACAGACATGACTCACATTCAAGAATTGACATGATTTGGATGACTACTAACCTAACCTTCAAGACAAGAAAAGTGGAAATTTTACCCAGAATAATCTCAGATCACAATCCGTGTTTATGGACAGCTGGGCAGATTAAAAAACAAAAGAGATGGAGAATAAACGAGGACTTATTAGATAATCAAGAAATAATTAAAAAATTACTTGAAGAAACAGACCTATACTTCCAAGTAAACATGCAGAAAGAAGTTAAAATTCAAACCGTATGGGATGCATATAAAGCAGTGATGAGAGGACTATTGATATCGTTAAATGCTAAAGATAATAAAAAGAAAAAAGAGCAATATGAAAATATTTTACAAGCCATTCAAACAAAGGAAGAAGAACTGAAGAAGAAACCAGGGAAAAAGAAACTGCAAAAGGAAATTTGGATGCTACAAGACCAAGCAAAAGCCATTTTGAACCAGGAGATGTACTGGAACTTAAAAAAACTTCAACAAAAAGCATTTGAAGGTGCAAATAAACCCGGAAAATACTTAGCATGGCAATTAAAGAAAAAACGTGAAAATAAATTTATCACTAAAGTGATAAGAGATAATATTGAGATAATAGATAACAAAGGAATAAAAAGAGAATTTTTTAAATACTACACAAAACTTTTTAAGAAGGAAAACAAAGACAGAAGAAAGATTAAAGAATACCTGCAAACATTAAAGCTACCAAAACCAACAGAGAAAATTAAAGAACTATTTAATAATCCAGTATCATTACAAGAGATCAAAAATGCAATAAATGACTCAAAATTAGGTAAAGCACCTGGACCGGATGGATTTACAGCGAAGTTCTACAAAACGTTACAGGAGTCAGTTTCACCGGTGTTACTGCTATTGATGAACGATATAAGAGTTACTGGAGAGGTACCAGAAACCTGGAAAGATGCATCCATCTCACTGATCCCGAAAGAAAATCAGGATTTGACCAATGTTAAGAATTATAGACCGATCTCTTTACTGAATAATGATTATAAGATTTTTGCTAAGATTATAGCGGATAGACTAAAAGAGCACCTTAAAGAGACTATACAAACAGAACAAGCAGGGTTCTTACCTAATCGACAAATAAGGGACAATCTAAGAGTAGTAGTGGACGCTATAGAATACTACGACAAACATCCGGAAAAGGAAGTGGGCTTTTTCTTTTTAGATGCGGAGAAAGCGTTTGATAATTTAAACTGGGATTTTATGTTTGAAGTTTTAGAACATCTTGAGATCGGTGAATATATGCTTAACTTCATTAAAGCAATATATAAAGAACAGAAATCCTCAATAATAATTAATACTGAAAAGACAGACGATTTTAAAGTTGAAAAAGGAACAAGACAAGGATGCCCGCTTTCGCCGCTGCTATTTATTTGGATTTTAGAAGTTCTACTGTTAAATGTGAAGGAAGACAAAGATATTAAAGGCTTAACAACTAAAGGTTTTTCTTTCAAATATAGGGCCTTTGCAGATGATGTGATGTTTATAGTGGAAGCTCAGGTAGATTCTGACCATGTGCGCTGCCCATGTGGCGGTCGCCATTACAAGAGACCAGGCGACCGCGGTCTTAGTACACAACAGGCAGGAAGACAGTCCTTCAGACAAACCAGTCCAAAACCATGTAGGGCTTTAAAGCTTTAATTGGGTTTAGGAGTGGATCAGTAGCCATGTAATTGCTGTAATATCGGGGTCACATGCTCCCAATAGCTGGCCCCGACCAGCAGTCTAGCTACAGTGGTCTTTTATTTATTTATTTATTTATTTATTTATTTATTTATTTATTTATTTATTTGACTTATAGGCCACTCTCCCCACTACGCAGGCTCAGAGCAGCTTACATGACTTGGCAAAGCCAAGATACATAAATACAATTAAAATCAAAACATAGTAAAACATTCTCAGACAAGACAATATCAATAGGAATAAGTGCTCAATAGTTTACAGATGGCATAATATGTGAACCCCATGTTCTCCAGCTCCGGTTATCAGATGTCTCCCTCTCCGGATGATGGTAGCCGCGGCCGGTCGCCGCCCACCTGGGCTGCGATCGTTGATCGTTGTAAGATGGGAGGGAGGTAAGAGAGGTGGCGGAAGTTCTGCACTAGCTGCAGCCTCCAAACACTCTTATATGGAATTCCTTGACTCTTTAATCCTCTAGTGGAGTCAGGGTTACACACGCAATGCAGATTGGTGGTTTGCAATGATAAATGATCAACACTCAGACATTATCGCACCAGCCCTGAACATGGAAAATATTTTGTTTAGACCAGGCCCAAATCTAATTTTTCCACATGGTAACACTCTGAGCAGACCACACTGAACTAGATGGACCAACGGTCTTACTCACTAAATGACAGCTTCATGTGTTGTTCCTGTGCTTTCAATAAAGCTTAGTTTGCACAAGTTTGATGACAGAAATAAATTTGAAAACTTTCAAATCCTTAAGCCTGAATATACCTTTCAAAACCTATATCAAAGTACCTCATTTTTAGGCATGTCATTTGGTGGAGAAATAATAAAAAGATTATGAATTTCTCGGGCTTTTCAAGTTTGGCATAAGCAGCTTTTAAATGAAAAAAAGTCAGATATATTCTAGTAACATTTGTGAAAAGGGAAGGTAAGAATGGGAGACACATTTAACAAGATGAAACATTTTTGTCAAAATACGCTGTTTCTAAAAAGCAAGAGTAGCTTTTTAGTCTGTTTGAAGGAAAACATTCTTAAAACATTTATGGCTGATTCCATTATTATTTCAAGGATGCTTTCAGATTATGACATCAGCCAATCACAATAAATCCAGAAACAGGAACAACTTTGCCGCCCCTTTAAATTGAGTCACATGAACTTATGAAGGTGGCTTCTACTTAGCCTGCCCATTGGACCGGCTTACTCATAACTGTCTACTGAAAACTGTCAACAGGGTCTCCAGGGTCTTTCCCAACAGTTGCTTTGTATTTATTATTTATTGCAATATTGACACGTATATCCCATTATCATCCATATAGATCCAAGTCAGTTTACAAAAATTAAAACTATCAAAATAACCTCCTTGGATCGTGAGATGCTCAGGAGAAGGGTGGGTATATAAATATTCAAAATACATGCATCCGTATGCCCAAGAGTCTTTTAATTAGAGATGCCAAAGATCAATCACTGGAATTTCTGGATGGAAAGACTGTTCTACGTACCACCAAGTGATGGCCTCTCCCACTAGCTCCTTCCATAAGCATACCTAAGTTCAGCCACTTTAATTTCTTCCATAGAAATGCATGGGCAGAAAAAAAAAATAAAGTCAAGAACAGGAAGAAGAGTTTATTCTACTTTACTTTCTTCCACTTTACTTTCTTCCACAGAAATTAGAGGCACCTAGTACACTTGAGCAGTGGCTCAAGTGGTTAAGACGCTGAACTGCAGAACGGAAAGTCAGTAGTTCAGCAGTTTGAGACCCGAGTGCTGCATGACGGAGTGAGCTCCCATCTATGGCCCCAGCTCCTCCCAGCCTAGCAGTTCAAAAACAAGAAATTGCAAGTAGATAGATAGGTACTGCTTTGGTGGGAAGGTAACAGCATCCCATATGCCTCGGCGTCTGGTCATGCTGGCCACATGACCACGGAAACGTCTTTGGACAGCGCTGGCTCTTCGTCTTAGAAACGGAGATGAGTACCGCATCCCTAGAGTCGGATTCGACTGGCTTTCAAGCAAGAAAAACCTTTACCTTTACTAGTGTACCAGTATGTGTACAAAACTATCAGAATATCCATGTGCATTTATCAGTAATTTTAGGAACAAAGTAAGTCTTAAGATAATCATGCATGTAAGTACATCTTGCGACTTGGAAACTGATTGTTAAAGATACAGATCACGACGCGGCTATCAATGTGTCAAACTGGGTAAGGAAATCACTTATGTATTTTATAAACAGATGTTTATTCTAATGTCATTGGCTATTAAACCAGAAATTATGAAATTTCTAAAATTAAAATGCTATAGTGAGATCAGTTGGATAATGAGAAACTGATTGCCTCAATTATCACCTAGGGAATGAGTGTGTTGTACAGAAACCTATAATTGAGCCCATAGTACTCAAATAGAATTTTTAAAATAGTTTGTAGGCAGTACTCAGACGGGGGGGGGGGGTGTTGTATGAAGAATACATCATGATGTAGCACCAGAACTGAGAGGGTGTGCAGCCACTGGTGTGATCTCTAGCAGAAAGGATTAGATTGGTAAGATAATTCTAATGGAGAACTTCTGCCCTACCTCATTAATTAATTGTATTTCATAAAGTCTTGTCAGTTATTTTAGAACGGGGTTGCCAATAAACCAATTCATAAAGGTCAGGTTGATTTCCTGCCTGGCTGATTCACTGAGGATAAGACATGTAAAAAAAATCTAATTTAATACGGCAAGCAAACACATTAAGAATCCTATCTGTGGCAATTTCTGACAACACCCAGTAAACCTTTGGCAGGCTGCTTCACAAGAAAACCGACAGAAAATTTAATTTATAATAAGTTAATAGTGATTTTTCACCTTTTTTGATATACTGAAGTCTCTGGCCATTCCAAAGATATAGTTGTAACTCTGAATTATGTCCGGGATAAGTAGCTTCTAGACCTCATTCACAGAATAATTTCCTACATCTTGCAGTGCTGCCAGTCCAGAAATCTTTTAAACAGCAGAAGCTTCATGATTTCTTCTGCGATGCCCACATATAACTCCCACCTGTTATAGAAGT
Organism: Lepidodactylus listeri; assembly: GCA_029233225.1. Taxonomy (NCBI): domain Eukaryota; kingdom Metazoa; phylum Chordata; class Lepidosauria; order Squamata; family Gekkonidae; genus Lepidodactylus; species Lepidodactylus listeri. The sequence goes on along the minus strand of JARCFY010000001.1, from coordinate 49,654,875 downwards.
GGAATTCATACACACGAAGACACCTTATACTGAATCAGACCCTTGGTCCATCAAGGTCAGTGCTGTCTACTCAGACCAGCAGCAGCTCTCCAAGGTCTCAGGCAGAGGTCTTTCACATCACCTACTACCTGGTCCCTAACTGGAAATGCCAGGGAGTTAACCAGGGACCTTCTGCGTGCCAAGCAGATGCTCCACCACTGAACCATGGTTCCTCCCCTAAACCCTGAGTTTGTCGCAGGAGAAGGAGGGCAGGGCAGAGGAAGGTTAGTTGAGCTTTGCCACTGTTTAGAGACAGTCAGTTTCACCACACCAGTTTCCCACGAGGAACAGCCTGCCAATCCGTGACAATAAATGGCAGTGTGGCTCTGTCCATTTGTGGAATTCTGGATCTTCAACCTGCATTTTACAGCTTTACTCAAAAACCACAAAGATGTTTTCATGTGGCTGATGTTCAATCTGAACATTCCATTGGCTCCTACTCACCATGTAAGGTGAGAGGATCCATAAACTTAATATGAATAAGGAGAAGATCAATAAGCATATGTAGATATCAATACAAAAAAGTAATTGCCTGGATCCTTAGCAAAGCTATGGATCCAAGCATTTCAGTTTTCCTAATTTTGGCCAATTGCTGCTGATCTCATTCAGCTTCTCAGCAGCCTGTTTATCTAGACCCAGGGTGGCCAAACTGTGGCTCGGGAGCCACATGCGGCTCTTTCACACATATTGTGTGGCTCCCAGCAGGGTGACTGGGGAAGCAAAGGGGAGGCATGCCTCCCCAATCGGTCTTTTCATTCCCCAACCAGTGTTCCCCTCCCTGGGTAGGCTTGAGGTGCGGGGGGGGGGGGGGGGAGGGAGAGAAAGAAAGCAACTTTAAATGTGTTCTCAAACCCACTCACCCCAGCCTACAAGTAACATTGGATAAATATAATTATCAATATCTGTTTTTACCCCTTTTGTTTTTATTTTTGGCAGTCACATTTAACGTTAACAAAAAGCAAATTCGCATGTTTTCAAAAAAGTGTGTGTGTAATATTTGTTCATGTCTTGCGGCTCTCAAACATCTGACGTTTATTCTATGTGGCTGTTATGTTAAGCAAGTTTGGCCACCCCTGATCTAGACCATGTCACTCATCCATCATGGAATGAGGCAGCTGCTGAAGAGTGCCATGTTTGGAGCATGGGAAGTTCCCACAGCAGTCCTGAAGTCTCTAAATCCAAACCATATCCAAAACCTGCTAATCTAAACCTTCTCTTTGTAATAGATCAGTAGGCATTTGCCTCCTAGTGCAATACCCTTGAAGAGCGTCAATTTGATCCAGAGGCCTCTAATAGCTCCACTTCACAAATGGAATCCCAGCATATGCACAGGCTTTCATGGCAGGCGTGGAATAACACTTGATACTGAAGTGGATGGGCAAGGCCAGTGTGCCATGGGATCTCCTTGCACACATCAAAGTGTCTGCAAAGATTTGGATGGCGGCTCATATGCATCTCTTAATCAAGGGTTCAGTATCTCTGGCAAAAAAAATATATATCAACGATATCTAGTGAGATAATTTGAGAAGTGATCAGGTATTTTGGTGGCAAGGTGAAGAAAATTAGCATGACGTTAAAAGCTCATTGGGAGGCTAGTTCATAAATAGCTGATAAAACAATACAGCTGTTCCAGGACTGTTCCAATTCAGACTATGGGTTGGGAATCTTGTAACTCCCTTTTCTTCAATTTATACAAAAGAAATTATCCACAGAAAACTAGATGTCCAAATGATTTGTAACCTAGGCTCCTCTATGTTATGCGAATCGTAGGATACTTTATACTGCAGCCCTAAATAAAGGCACACCCATATAAATCCACTGAATTTAATGAACTAAGAAGGGTGTAACTCTGCTTAGGATGGCACTGTTACTGTATCGCCTTGTTTGTATGACTAGGTTTAAGTCCCATAGAAATCAATGGGTTGTAGTTGCATAGTAAAATGTTATGGAACTCAATCATTCATAACTATGTTTTCTTGGGAGGAAACACTATTACTTTCAATGGGATTTGCTCTTAATTATGCCACCTACTTATGCATAATTTCTTAGATGTTAGAACCATCCAGTTCAGTGGAACATGCACAGCATTGCAATAGAATACCTGTTCATTTCAGTGGACCTCAGGGGTGATTGCCTTTTGATGCAGTGCATGCAATATATGTTACATTTTCATCAAGAAATAACAAAGTTGTTAATTATAACAAAAGCTTTCCTGTTTATTTCCACTTCAGCTCCTTTCTCACCCACCGTTTGCTTACCCAATAGTAATATTTGGTCCCTTCCACACAAGCGAAATAATCCGGAAGGGAAGCGAGGCTTTTTTGCTCCGGAGCAATTTGCCCCACAGTTGCGTGATCACACAGGTCTGTGGACCTGCTGGGGCAACTTGCCAATGCATGATCAGATGCAACTGTGGGCAAGTTGTGTGTGTGTGTGTGTGTGTGTGTGTGTGTGTGTGTGTGTGTGGCTTCCGAGGCGCTTAAACAGGGGATTGATGAATCGCATCCCCATCCTAAGGGCTTTCGATGATGCGCACATGGAGAAGGGGGGAGGAAAAACAACAGTGTGGTATCAGGATAGCGTGTGATCACACTATCCGTAATGCCACACTTCGGCGCTGAAGTGATCACACAGGGAAACCATTTGATACTGGAGTTTCACTAGTAGTTTTTTACCATGATTTCCCACCAGATCAAAATGGTTTGTGACGGTTTGACGACGGTTGCAGGATGCTTCCCAGATGTGCTGGTGTGAACACGCCACTTTGATTTGGTGGTGAATCGTCCCTCTTCCATGGCAAATGGGTGCTTATGATCGCACCCTTTGGTTTATATTCATTAATACACTTCAAGAAAGCTCAGTTGACACAGCATTTTTAACGTTCAAAATAACAGAACGCACAGGTTCTTCAGAGGGGGCAGTAGAGCTAGCAAGGCTAGATAGGTCAGTTCTTGTATCCTTCCTCTTGTCTGCTCTGCTGCTATTTGTTACCCAGAATCTAGTCTTAGGGGTTACTTCCTTCCAGCTTACTCATTTTCTTCCAGCTTCTTTGTCTGACCACCATGAGGGTAAGATGTGCTCTCTACAATCTCTCTCCACTCATTTTTCATATACTAACATTGAGTATCTGACAAAGGGAGTTTTGACTCTCAAAAGCTTATACTCCCAAATCTTGATGGTCTCTAAGGTGCTACTGGACTGGAATCCAGCTCTTCTACTGCAGACCAACATGGCTACCCTCTGAAGATAGCCAGAATGTTTTTTCTCTACCTTTCCTATCCAGTATGGAGTTCCTTTATGATAAAGAACTTCTATTCTTTTTCTAAAGCAACAAGCCTTATGTGGAGACTGGGTCGGGGGGCGGGGGCTGGGTGGTGGGATTGATCCAAATGACATCCTGTGATGCTGTGACATCACTTCCAGCAGCATAATACGAACCACTGTCACCACGCTGTGGGAAGCTCTAGGATTTACTTGAAACTCTGTGGTTAAAAACCATGAATTTGGGAGTAGAAAAGAGCAAGAGTCCAGTAGCACCTTAAAGACAAGCAAAATATGTGGCAGGGTATAAGCTTTCGTGAGTCACTGCTTCAGATAGAATTTGGGGTAAATCTAGAGCATCCTGTGATGGGGTGACATACCTTACAGCCACACAGCTGAAAGTGGTGTTTTAGGACAACATTTTGCCCCCACTGCCTGACTGAGTGGCAGTGGGTATAAAATTCTATGGCAGGAGGGGGCCCGCCAGAGCAGGCAACCTGGAGAGCCTCACTTTATTCCTAAAGAAAAGTCCCCCTTCAGCAGGGCAAACCAAGCCTAGACCTTGTGTCCCTAGTTTCTTTCATTTCCTAACTCTTAATAATCTCACAGAGGAAAGCATACTTAACAGACCAATGAAAGAAAGAAGCTCCAGCAGAAGTACAAATACAATGACTTACCATTTCCTAGTTTTATAAAGAGTGCCTCTTCGCACTGCGTTTCTGGGTTCTTGTGAGAGCATATTGGATGACAGCTTTAATAAAAAAAAAATATATGTGTGTACAACAATAGTACAGTTTTGGCTATGGGGAATTCCAAAGCGGAATTGTTTTTGGCTTCCAAAAGTGAGTAACAATATAATGTGTTCATATTCGTCTTGTTCCTTTAGCACTAAAGTGTTTGGTCTGTTACTGGCCTGCAGTCTCAAGGTGCTTGTCATTCCATTAATTATGGGCGCTATCCAGGCAAAGTTAAGCACTGAACTCCTATTGATTTTAACGAGAATTGTTTCAACGTATGTTCCACTCTCCCAATGGATTTTTAAAGTGATTCCCTTTGCTTGGATCATGCCTTGAATTTTTTAACACAGGGAAAGATATTTAAGCAACTGTCTGTGCTTGAGCAGTGGGGATTCCAGCCGCAGACTTTTATGCCATACCAAGCCTTCCATTGATTTTATGCCGTAGTTTATCCTTTTATACAGTTTAAATTATCCAGTATGTCACATGAACTGAAATATGGTGATCCACATTCATTTTTCTGGCTTTGTCAGTGCTATCGTTATATTTGATACTGGTGAACATCATCTAAAGCCGTGACGGGTTTTAACATCAAGGTTTCTTTCACTTTGCAGCGCCCTCTGTCTTCCAGAATGATTTTCTTCAGGCAAGTAGCAACATATTTCTAGAGGCAGGGGTGGCCAAACTTGCTTAACGTAAGAGCCACATAGAATAAATGTCAGATGTTTGAGAGCTGTAAGACATGAACAAATATTACATAAACGTTTTTATTGGAAAATATGCAGATTTGCTTTTTATTAACATTAAGTGAGACTGCCAAAAATAATAACAGACGGGGTAAAAGTAGATATTGATAATGATATTTATTTGTCCAATGGTATTTATGTGTTTGCTAATGATATTTAGCTTCCCCAGCCACCCTGCCGGGAGCCGCACAATATGTGTGAAAGAGCCACATGCGGCTCCCGAGCCACAGTTTGCCCAACCCTGTTTTAGAGGTTTGCCCAGGTCACTCTGATTATTTGGAAGATTGAAAAATAGACTGCGGTGCTTTCAACCAGATGTGTTGAGGAAAGAAAAAATACAATCAACTTGCAAAGGCACCATAATGCAGGGAACTCAACTGCCCAGCGAACAATACCATCTTCCCTTGAAAAATAACTGCAACTTCTGTGCGGAAATGAGACTGCACATGCACAAAATATTCCCAATCTGAATGGTTCACTTGCCTTTCCTATTACCAGACACCAGAGACCTGACCACAAGTTACAACGAAAACATGTACAATCCATGTAGAGTATATATTTCATAGAATCATAGGATTGGAAGGGACCTCCATGGTCATCGTCCAACCCCCTGCACCATGCAGGAAATTCACAAATACCCCCACCCACCCCCAGTGGCCCCTGTTCCATGCTCAGAAGATGACAAAAAACCTCCAGGATCCCCGACAAAACAGGCCTGGAGAAAAATTGCTTCCTGACCCCAAAGTAGCGATTAGCATTTCCCTAGGCATGTAAGAAGGGGCCAAAAGAACTAAGCACTGAGGCAACCCTTCCTGCCCTCCCTTCTCGTGATCTACCTAAGTTCACAGAATCAGCATTGTTATCAGATGGCCATCTAGCCTCTGTTTCAAAACCTCCAAAGAAGGAGAGCCCACTACCTCCGGAGGAAGCCTGTTCCACTGAGGAACCACTCTGTCAGGAAGTTTTTCCTAATGTTTAGCCGAAAACACTTCTGATTTAATTTCAACCCGTTGGTTCTGGTCTGCCTTCTGGGGCAACAGAAAACAACTCCGCACCATCCTCTATATGACAGCCCTTCAAGTACCTGAAGATGGTTATCCTATCACCTCTCAGTCGTTTCCTCTCCAGGCTAAACATGCCAAGCTCCTTCAGCCTTCCCTCATATTCTATTGTTCTTTGTATGTGGATTGAGTAAATCTCATGTTATGGTCAGGGCGTGTAGAGCTGCACGTGCAACTGAAACCTCACATTTATCCAGGTGCTGATCTTCGGTCTCATTCATAAAAGCGAATGCACATTGGCTCTTTCTTACAGACAGCCATACATGTGGGATGTACATGTGTTCACTGTAACATTTGACTATTGTTCTTAATTTATTGGCAGTCCTAATTGTAATTGTATGTATTTTTGTAACTGTTTTTATTTGCACTGTAAGATGCCTTGAGCCCCACAAGGTAGAAAGGTGTCTAATAAATGTTTTAAATAAATAAATAGCATTTAAACAGGGCTCGTGAACACATGTACATCCTGCCAAAATGCACATACATCTGTTTGTTGAGAAGAGCCAACACGCTTACACTCTGCAATTGAAACCAAGGACTAGCATCTGGGTAATTATGGGTTTGTATCTCATATTCAGCTGTATATCCATTTTTAAAAATGCATGTGCTTTCAAAAAATGAAGTGTACCATGTACATGGATTGTGTGTGCATTCACTGTAACTTGTGAAAAGGGCTGAGATCATGTGGGCATGAAAGGCCAAGAATACAAAAAAGCCAGACAGTCCAAAGACACCCCTGAAAGGTGTATCAGAAAGGTGTTGAGAAAAGAAGCATAATTCCCATGCAGAAGTGTGATAATACACACATGCACAAGTTGATCAGATGCTGACGGTTCACCTGCCTTTGCCATTAAGATTACTGAAGCAGGTAACAAAAAGGGACACAGAATAATGCTAAGTCTGATAAACTACTGACTGATAAACTACTTAACAGTAACATGGACTCTGGGACGAAGGCCTGCAACAAACCAAGATGCCAACTTTACTCTCACATAAAACCTAGCAACACTGGACCCAGCAACATCAGCCATACCAGCTCAGGGTTATACTCCTGTGCATCCTGTCATGGGATTTATGCCATCATGTGTCAGCAGTGCCCTTCCACCCTCTGCACTGGACAAGCAGCCCAGTCCCTTCAACAAAGAATTAATGGACATAAGTCTGACATTAGGAACCACAACATTCAAAAACCAGTGGGGGAACATTTTAACCTTCCACGACATTCAGTTGCTGACCTAAAAGTAGCAGTTCTCTTACAAAGGCATTTCAAAGGGAGATAGAAAGAGAGACTGCTGAATCAAAACTAATAACGAAGCACAAGACAATGCATCCTCCTGGACTGAACTGAGACCTAGGTTTCCTGTCTCATTGCCAATGCTGATTTCTCCACACCTACTACCCCTCTGCATATCACACCTGCTATTCTCATTTTCCTGCTAATGTCATTTGGTATCTGAAATCACTCCACTTTCCAACATATAGGACAGGTGGACTCCCATTCTAGCTGAATCTGAAGAAGTGAGCAGTGACTCACGAAAGCTCATACCCTGCCACAAATCTTGTTAGTGTTTCAGATGCTACTGGACTCTTGCTCTTTTCTACTGCTACAGACAGACAAACACGGGTACCCATCTTGCTCTAACTGAGAAAATATTAATGTTTTGTGAACTTCAGTGAATACAGCAAACAACAGATGGAGAGACTGCAATGGCAGTGGACTGAGAGAACAGAAGGGAAAAGCAGGATTTGACTAGTCATGTGCAATTATATGATCAAGCATACGTGAACTGTTAAAACACAGTTTGTTAAATATTTGAGTGTTGATCACAACTATTGAAGAGACCACAAGGTGAACCCTCCAGTAATCGAGCATCCTTGTTTTGCATTTTATAGAAGGAGATGTGACACTTACTTCGGGACCTTACCCACACCATAATTCCTACAATTTAAAATAATATAATTGAAATTACCGTGTACAAATGGTGTACTTCATCTGCATGGCAGAAGTGCGTTTTTTGAAATTCACCAGTGGAATGATTCAGTGTGTCAACAAAGTGATTTACACAGAGAGAGAGAGAGAGAGAGAGAGAGAGATCTCCTGGTGCAGATTACATGTGATCATCTCATAATGCAGGCAGTGAGAACCAGCTGACTGCCATTGGTCCTGCTATAGCTTCCACCACACAGAGTGCTCAAGAAGGATGCAGAAGATCTTGCATCCTCTGGGCAAATGTATGCACCCCAAGCCACCAACAGCAGTGCAGTCCTGTACTACTGTACCCACATAATGACAACCTTTTGGGGAAAGGGTTTCAAAGCACTTGAGAGATCAATGATTCCTCAGAGCGGTTCCTCGGTGGAACCTTTGTTAAGGTTTTTAAGCAGAGGCTAGGTAGCCATCTGACAGCAATGCTGATTCTGGGAACTTAGGCAGATCATGAGAGGGAGGGCAGGAAGGGTTGCCTCAGTGCTTGGCCTTTGCAGCCCTATCTTACATGCCCAGGGCAATGCCAATCACCACTTTGGGGTTCAGGAAGGGATTTCACTCCAGGCCACATTGGCCAGGGATCCTGTGGGCATAGAGCGGGGTCACTGGGGGAAGTGGAGTGGAGGTAGTTGTGAATTTGGATAGACCAGGCTTGGCCGATCTCCTCAGACCTTGGAAGCTAAGCGGGGTTGGTCTTGGCTAGTATTTGGATGGGTGACCTCCATGAATACCAGGGCTGCAGAGGCAGGCAATGGCAATTAACCTCTGAAATGTCTCTTCCCTTAAAAAAACAAGACTAGCTCACCACCTAGTGGTGCATAACGCTAAAAGAGCTAGAACTTTTGGCTGCCAGACAATCTTAGGATCTCCTGGCTATACTACACACACTGCCATATGATAATTATGATTAATTATTATGTGGATTTCCTGCATTATGCAAGGGGTTGGACTAGATGACTCTTGAGGTCCCTTCCAGTTCTATGTTTCTAATGGCTATCAGCGATGGTAGCTAAATGGAACCTCCACGCAGACAGGCAATATATCTCTGAATACCCAACACTGAGAGCAGATAATAGCAGAGAGCTGGCAACACACACTGTTGAGAAAAAGTGCTGGACTAGGTGTACCTTTGGTCCTATCCAATAGTACTATTTTTAATGCTCTTTTTATTAGCAAGAACTTCTCTGAGCCCGTGCCAGGGTTTATGACACCACTGGAGATGCCAGAAGGCATTCCACTTTTTATGTCAGGGCAGCTACAGCTGAGGCATGGCTTGAGATTGCCTGTTGACATTTTTCAAATGTACTTCATGGCTAGTTCTTGTTGTCTGCTGTGCAGAGCCAAAAGCAAGCTGGATCAGCCACAAGGGCACATCCAGCAGTGGAAGCGGCACAACAGTGAAACAGCCCAGGAGAGCTCAGAGGCAATTCCATTATGCCAAGCCTTGTGAGTTGGACTCACATCTGGAAGACCCAGGTTTGAATCCCCATTTGTGACATGGAAGCTTGCTAGGTGACCTTGGGTCAGTCACACTCTCTCATCTTAACCTACTTCACAGGGTTGTTGTGATGATAAAAAAGAGGAGGAGAACGATGTAAACTGCTTTGTGTCCCCACTGGGGAGAAAGGGGGGGTATGAATTAATTTAATTCAATTAATTTAATGGAACTTCCATGTACAGAACCCATATAACAGATGCAAGAGACTGAAGCATAAATGAGTTTAATGTTGTAACCGTCAGACATAACATAACATAGAAGACAATGGGGCAGACAACCGCTTTCATGCTCAGTGGGAGTTTCCTAGAAACCCCTAAATGCTCACTAATGGGCGACAATGCTGGAATGGATGAGCCTGGGTACGATCCCATAAGGCAGTTCTCATGCTCTGTGTGGTGGCAAGAGAAAAATTAAAAAATATATACTGAGAACATCATGTGCAGAGCTACGACACTTCCAGTAAAAACCCGGAAGTGGCATAGGGTAGCTCTAGGAAACGCCACTTCCTGGCAGTTCTTAGAGGTACCTTATGTCTCTTCTGGGTTTTGCTGCAAATGATGTAGCACAACAGCTGGCATCACAGGCCTCCCCATGTCCCTGCCCACACCTCTCTCGCCAGTTGCCTGGCAACCCTATGTGGGAGGAGTCAAAGATGGGGCTCACATCCCATCCCAGAGTTGTCATTCTCTCAGGAGAGGCAGTTCCGACTTGTTAAGAGATATGGAGCTGTGCCTAATTGGAATATTTTGATCGGGACCTCGCTTATACATGTGTATTCATTGTATGTCACTGAACCTACCTGATTTACCAGATGAAGGAATAGATCTGAAACACTGATTATCTGGAACTGCGTTGTTTCTACTTGGAACGGATCTTATCTACTACAAGCCACAATATACAGACGTTTGAACTTCAATTCAAGGATATGTGATATTTATATAAACAATTATTTTCTTCTCAAGCTTATTTATGAAGAAAGTCTACTGCTTTTGAGATATGCTGTGACTTACTGTGAGCTTGAGTTTGTTACCATCCACTTTTGAAAAATTGTTATTATGTTTGTGATTCCACAATAATATATATAAGAGTTTGGCATTAGCATTGACTTTGTTTTCTATATAATTATTGTTGCATTTATCTAACATGTTTTGACTACAGATTTGTTTGTGATTTCATTGGTCTTTTTTCTGCAGCCTCCCTCCTTCTTACTAGTTCTCCCAGGAGAGGCCACACTTGTGCATGAAGTAACTACATGGAGGTTTCAGGGTTCTGATGGGCCTGGTCTTTGTTGGCAGAGTTTAAATATGCAAAGGAAGTGGAGCACTGACTGTTTAGAGAAAAATAAGTAGGTTTATTATAGAAGAACAAACTGTTATAGAACATACACAGAGAAAGCCTAAACTAACCAGTCTAACAGCTGTAAAAGGAGCAAAGAGCAATAGGAAGCTCTACAGGCTCAGGGAGTCTCCGGAAGAGCCAGTCAGGAGACAGCAAGGACACAGTTCGAAAAAGTGGGAAGGCCCTAATCTAGCTAGGCTAACTACAAGTCCTTCAGGTGTCTTCAGATCTTCTTCAAAAGGCTGCACTATCGACCTTGTATATTCCAACAGTTTATCCATGCAGCAGAATGAGGTGTTAGAACAGGCTAGAGGTGGTAGAATCTAGAGGGTTGTTTTTTGTTTTTTTTATATATAAATTTTTTATTGATTTTTCTCTATAACTACAACTATAACGCTACAATCTAAGCTACATATACCTTATACAGAGAGTACTTTATCATTTGCTTAATACTACCTTGTTACATAAAATAATTATGAAGCATTTAGAACCTTGGATAAATTTCAGTTACTTGTTACTGCTACTATAGAAGTTATCAAAACTATTCGGCAGGCACGCCCACCTAGAGAAATACGGTTAATTAAACCATTTATAATACATAAGTGCAATGCTTAATAAAACAGTTTAATCACTATTTCTTCTTTCGTCCTCTTCTTGTCTTAACAGTCTCAACTATTTTTGGAGCTGCAGCTCCCTTTTCCGAGTCAGACACTTCTTCTTCACTCTTTGAGCTATCAAATCCATACATGCTTTCTTGCGAGGCCAGTGAACCATCTGAGTCTCTCCCAGTTTTCTGCTCTTTGCTTTTTTCCAGAAATTTTTTCGCTTGTTGAACAGAGTCAATCTTATACTTCTTATCTTTGATGCTGAAGCATAGTCCTTCTGGAATATTCCAACGATAGATGATAGACTCAGACTGGAGCCAAGATGTCAATTTTCCATAGGCTTTCCTTCTTTTCCTTATTTCAAATGGGATATCCTTCATCACTTTTACTTCTTCTCCCAGGATCTTCAGAGCTGCTTTGTTTGTGGTCCTAAGCACCACGTCTCTTGTAGATTTTTTGGAGAACCTTATCATAATTTCACCAGGCAGGCTTTTCTTTTTAGTGTAATCTGGATAGGTTCTGTAAACCATATCCATATCGCTTTTTATATCCGCTGCTTTCATGCCTGTCACTGGTTCAAGTGCTTCACTTAGCAAATTTTTAAGGTCTTCTCCTGTGTTTTCTGGCACATTCTGAAGTCTTAGGAAAAAATTCGATCTATCCATTTGTAATTTCAAAAGCTGATCGTGGTGGAAGGCCTTTTCCTTCTCTGCCTTTTGTAGTCTTGCGTCTTGGTTTTTTACTGAAGTTTTTACTTCCAGAAGTTCTCGCTGCAGCTTCTCTGTGGATTTATTCGACTCTTTTAGTTCTAGCTGCATTTTGTCCATTTTAACGTTGAGAGTTGTCATTTGGTCCACTAGAGGTCGCAATAACGAGGAGAACACCGCACTCATCTCCGTGGTATCAGCCTTTGAACTCGGAGCTGTACTTCCTAGTTTGGGGGAAGGTTTCGGTTTCCCCGTCATTGTTGAGACTACGCTCTTTGTTTATAGATAGATAAGATGAACGAAAGCAGACATGAGCAAAGCCTTTCCATAGAGGGAGTTTTCTTACGTCTTTCTTTCAGTACTGCCAACAGGAGGTCCAAACACCTTGCCAAGGTAAATGCCCTTTTGAATCCATTTAGACTGCAAGTTAGGGATTTCATTTTTCAAAAGTTTCCCTACGTTAACAATTCCATATAAGTGGAGAAGAGACACAGTGCAAAAGATTTAGCCCAGTCCTTTTCTCCTGATGTGCTACTTTTTTAACTGCAGGGAATTTTAATTTTTTAAAATCATGACTCTCCCCACATACAGTCTGAACAGTTGCAGTCCTTTCTATCACCTCTAGATTCACACATTACAAATCCATGAGGCTTTTTAACCACATGTCTTTTGGGAATTCTGTACTTCTCAGGCACACGTAGACCCAATTTATTTATTTAATACATTTCTGTTCCAGTCTTTGTCCCAGAAGCTCGGGATGATATACATGGTTCTACTGAACAAAGATAAGTCCTTTTTATTCTCACAATCCTAAACACTATATTACACTGGCTGTTTTAGATTGGGCCCACAGTGGTCTGGTCAAGGAGAGAGGACTTAAGCCTTCTCACTTGCTACTTTCCCAACTTCTAGAACACACCTGGTTGAAAGTCCTCATGGCAGCCACATGGACTTTGTGATGTCTGAACCAGCCCTCCTACTAACTTTGTGATACAGTGACATAGTGAGAATTCATCGCCAAATCTTCCATTCCTCTGGCCCTCGAACTGCAAACAATGACCACAGAGAGAGGATAGGGAGGAGAAAGCACACAGAACACAGCAAAACACCAACCCATCAAGGACCACATGCTGCTAGCTGGTGATAAATAGCACACAAACTTTGTTGCAAGCTCCACTCTATAACTAGGGGTTGGATCTAAATGTTCTGTTCTGCTAACAGGAAAGCCTCTCACTGTTCAAGAAGCCTTCCTATAGTAGAACACACCTCCTGCACCACAGCAAGGCTCCTTGGATCAACAGAAGACTTATTCCATTGGAGAAAGGATGCACTATTAGTGGAAAAGAAAACAGTGTTGCACTTACGGTTAACTGTTGTTCATCAAGTTGTCACTGTGCAGGCACACATGGGTACTTCACAAATGGGAACCCTGACAACTAGGGTTAAATGCTCTTATGAACCCATTCTGGAGCACTCGCATCTTTGGGCAGGCAAAAAGGACCATGAAGACTGACAAGGCCATTAGGCTTAGTAATCTTTAAATCGTGATTGCTTTCTGAAACCAATTACTCATGAATTGCTGGACTGTGCTTATAATAAGTTGGCTTTGGGTTCTGGTAAGAATATTATAACTGCATGGGAGTTCAGCTTAGCCCCAATAAAGGATGTTTGTTGGTGGTGAATTAGGGTTGACTTTTTCCAGTTAGTGTGTAGGCTAAGGTTTAGGCAAGTTTGTACAGCCTGGTCCCTCCCGTATCCCTGCCCACAATCCTCCCGCTGTTGTTAAGGGTTTTGGTTTTATTGTTAGCCCACTTCTCTATACAAGTTACTGACACAAGGATAGTCTGATTTTTTTTAAAGAGAGAGAGAGAAATAGATCTATTGCCAATTGGCTGTTTTAAATATCTCCAGTGATGGATTTATCTGCAATGTTAAAAAAAAAAGTTCAATTGTCTGATTGTCTCATTTCATTGTTAGAGAATATCTGAACTTTTTTATTGTTTGCCTCAAACCATTTTCACAGTAAATAAACCCTCTTGGGCATCTCTCGTTCTATTTATGCCACATGCAAATGGTAATGGGGTACAGAAGGTAGAAGAGAAATCTATTGCTAATTCTAAAAAATGCCGGTTCCTATCAATTCACATTATAGACCCATTTAAGAATTAACTGATTCAAGGCTTGTGTGTGAAAAAGCACAGTCAGAGGCCAAGAAGAGACAGAGAGAGCAAGCCAAGACACACTGAATCTCTTTCAAGTCCCATTGATTTTCATGGGGAAGCTATTTATTTACTTCTTATACCTTTATCCAGCTTTTTGTCTCCAAAAAGAAAGCCTTTTAAAGTGGGTCACAGCAATGAAAAAGACAACGAAGCAGAAAGACACCCACCAGTTTGTAAGATCCTTGTGCTAAGTAGTTGGCCTGTCTCCTGTGTGGATCATTAAGTACTGGGTGGAGCTGGGGGGCATGGACCAAAAGGCTCTTGGCCTCTGACTCGCACCTTGAGGGCCATAGCCTGGAACCAGCAGGAAGATCTCCAGGCAAAGAGAGAGGAAGAGGGAAGATCTGCTCTGCATCTAGAAACCTTCCCTTCTCCTGTTCCTTTCTTCTGTAGTATTGTATTTTATTTCTGTGTTGAGCTGCTTTGTGTCCCCATTGGGATTTGAATGAATGAACAAATAAAATAAAATAAAAATGGTTTTTCAGTGAAGGGGCTCTCAGCCGGTAGTGGATCCACTCAGAATGGACAGGCGCCTGGCATCTTCTCTGCATTCCACTGATGGACCATCTCTATAGCCACTGGAAGCCACATGAGATTCTCAGCTGAAGCTGGATCCAGGCGTGATGTGGGATCCTTCCCCTCAGTGACCCTGTCTGTGGTGGTTAGCTGGAAGGACTGGGGTCCTCAACCACCGTTCAGTTTGGGAACGAGGGGGGTGCATGTGCCTGTTTCCTGGTCTATCTCTGAAGGTCTCTTTCAAGATTCATGCTAACTCTCCCTTGGGTTAAGTAAGTCTCTCCCTTTGATATAAACAAGACTTGAAAGTGCTCATCCTTGGCAGGACTGTACTCTTTTCAAAAAATAAATTAATGCTCTGTCAAAATTAATCCTCCTGGTTCTGCTCAGTTCCAGGCTTTTCCAAAACCACCATCAATCTTTTTTTTTTAAAGTGCCTTTGGAGATCCCACCATTGTTTGATGTTGGCAGTCACTGTAATGTGTCACGTCATAAATTCACCTTGTAATACACATTGCACACAACTGGCCAATACAAGAAGCGGGGGGGGGGGGGGGGATTGATAGGAAACAACTGGCCATAACATAACGCTGGAAAACAAGCTGAACTAGGCTACCTACTCCAACCTTCAGCAGTGAGAGGAGAATCACAGGCTAAGCTTCACTCTCTGTTCTGCCAACTAATAAAACTCGCCATTCAGACCACAGTGTGTCACACAAGCAGAGAGGACAACAGCCCAATAAAAAGGTGCACAGAGCAAATGTGCCATGATGACTCATGCAGGCAAACCTCTCTAAAAGAGTTACATGAGTCACACATTATCATCACAGCAGCTAATGGGCTGATTATGGAGTATGGATCACAAAATACTTAATCTTCTCAGAACTCTGTTGCTTTGATTGCCGCTCCCTGGACATCGGCACAGAACACTAATTGTCCCAATCACACTTTTAAAAAAAATAAAAATAAAAATGTGATGCAATTTTTTTTTGTTAACCTTGCAGAAGCCGTTACTTTGAAGAATCTTTGTCCTAATTGTTAAAATCTGTAAGGGGAAAAACGGGAGTGGGGTGAAGGGAAAACCCTATAACCTCTCTTCTCTCTCCTTCTTTGTGCGTTTTTTAAAAGGCTTGGTATGAAGGCTCCTGGTGGTCATGTGGATGCAAAGGCTTCACTGTGGGCAGTGCAGAAGCCTCCAAGACCCCCTCCCCTTCACACACACACACACACTTCACTCGGCTTAAATGACAGCTGGTGACTTCAGTGGCCCTGCTATTCTGCAACTCTCTCCAGCAACCTCCCTTCTAGCATTTCACAGATGAAAATCAGGACACTCTTGTTTATTTGCAGCAACCTTATCCTGACGCCAGCCCTTCCCTCTCTCCTCCACCACCCCCCCCCCCGCATCCCACCACACTGCACATTTCTGAAAGCTCTTTTCCACCTGCTGTTAAATTCAGGCGTGAGGCTTTGCGAGAACCTGTCCAACGGTGATTGAAAAGCCAAGAAGGGCATTCTTGTTTGTTGGATGGGGGAGGCGGGGGGAGGCGGGGGGAGTTAATACTTAAATAAATAAATGTGCCATAGTGTTTTGTCAACAGTTGGAGAGGAACCTCGCCAGCTGCAGCATGTGAAACAGCAGGGTCATGCGCTGCATGCGTCGTGATCTCCTCAGAAAAAAGCTTTGTAGGATTAGAAATGTCATCGAGGATGCCTTTATGTGTATGTCCGTGCATTGGATACGCATGTGCACTACAGAAATTTTAGATTTAACTTCTAGACACCCATGGGAGGTGGTCTAATATCTGTAGAACACACAAGAGGACACGAAATGTGTATATGCCCACTACAAAATGTATATACTTCACAGTAGACAAGGGTCAAATATGTGGTATGATTCATACCAGGACGGATACCAGAAAACTCTTGTATTATACTAGGGTCCTAGAACCTAGCAAAGGCAGAGGACGAAATATTATAGACTTGGAAAGCTGTTTCCTCAACCCAGCTCTTACACACTGCAAGTTCATGCTTACTCCAGAGAAATTTCGCATTGCTTGAAATAATTCCTCCTGACAGTACATTTTTTGCAGATCACATCCTGCTGCATTTGTTCCTTTCAGTTTTTATCCCGCTTATACCTACTGATGTCCTCCTAGAGCTCTGTTTTTCTCTCGTTATTGACAAACAAACAGTTGATTTGGGGAAAGAGCCATGCTGCCGCCTACTGGCGATCCTTCATAGCGACACCCCCCTGATTATAAAAGCTCTTTTTAGAGTGGTAACCAAACCCTGATCATTATCTAAGTGTGACATACTGGATGGGAACCAGAGACAGGAGATGCATCCATGGTATCTTGGATTTACATCAAAGCTGAAATGTTAGCTGTATTATCTCCAAACTAGGGGAGCCTGACTTTAAAGCACCCATTATTGAGCAGCTCCTTTAGCAGGTATATCTTTTAATTAAAATTCAGCTGACAATGCACCTGTCTATAAATCTTCATAATAAAACCCATTCATCGGGGGGGGGGGGGGAGAAGGGTCACCATTTCCATTGCTGTCTATCAGAACTAGAAACATTCTTTTTTTAAAAAAAGGGTTGCTACAACTTTCTTCCATTTTATATTGTTCTAGATATAGCACCCAGAGTTTAAATATTAACGTCCACAGTTCAAGAAAAGAGGCTAGGAGTTGCATTGTTTAACCAGGAGGAAAAAGCAAATGCAAGTTTCAAATAATGCAGGATTTCGGCAGTGGGTGTGTGCGCTGAACTTAAGATTCCAGCTGCTAAGTGTTCCATGTCTAAAGGTTGCTGATCTCCCTGGGAGAATATCCCTTTTCTTTCTACCTGGTTCTAAGACCTGCCATATCCTTTTCTGCTAATCCTTATCCAGTCCATTTCCTATGGTTTTCTTCATCCCCTTATTCAAGCGCCTTCCTGAAACCTTCCTGCTACTGTCTTCCGCTTCTAGCTACTAGAAAGTGGGAATGATCCATTGCAGGCCCAGTCTACTGGGCCATAATACTGAGGGGCTGGCGGCATAACAGAAGTTCAAAAGGAAGTCCAGGTATTTCTGTCGTAATCTCACTGAAGATGCTGGGGAGTCACTCTCTGATAGATGTGGTACCAACATCCCCATCAGAGTTGCATACCAGTTTCTTTACTGCACCCTGTTTCATCTTCAGCAATTTGAACTGCAAGCATTCATAGGTGATTATTCTTCCCTAGGGATACCAGTCTCTAGGTGGGACCTGGGGATCCCCCCCCCCCGAATTACAGCTCACCTTCAGACTATAGAGATCTGCCCCACCCCCAGGGGGAAATGGGTGTTTTGGAGGGTGGACTTTGTACCCCACTGAGGTCCCTGTCCTCCCCAGACTCCACCCCTAAATCCTGAGGAGTTTCCCAACCAATATCTGGCAACCCTACCTCCATCCCTTGCCGGTGGCCAAGGGGGTACCGGCAACCCTATTCTTCCTTTCCCATCTTTTAAAAAGATCCCTGTACCAGCTCATTTCTGCTGTAAGAGGCACAAGCACAGCTCAGTCGTTCTTTTCTGGTCAGTTCCGGACAGAGTCATTCACACTACCGGCTACCCAATCTTTTTTACTAGAGATGTCATGGATTGAACCTGGGACCTTCCGCATGCCAAGGAGGTGCTGTACCACTGAGCTAAGCCCTCCTCCATTCCGGGGCTACTGTGCAGCATGTGGATTGGCTGGCTCTTGCAACAATCACAAAGCCACCTCTTCCAAATGCAATCTAAAAAGGGGGCTTTCCCCTCCCCCAAGTCACAAAAGCAGGGGAAAATATACTTGTTTCTGTAGATCTAAACATCTGTTAGGTGTCTGATGGAATGGGGCGACACACTCAGCATGGTTTTCTGCTTTAATCATTTAATGGTTTGTATCAGCCAAGCTTAAAAGAATGTCTTCGAGAGATTCACAGAGACAAAGCAGAGCTATCACCAATTCTTTTAGCCCCAAGTCAAAACAGAGATAAAACAACCTCAAATTACGTGCCGAAGATTTAATCTCTACATTAAGGGCTCCTACAGGAGTGGAGCACATTCCCTGTGAGGAAAGGCTGAAGTATTTGGGGCTTTTTAGTTTAGAGAAAAGATGAAGGGGCAACACAATAAAGGTTTATAAAAAGTATGCCTGAGGTAGAGAAAGTGGACACACAGACCTTTCTCTCCCTCTCCCACAATATTAGAAATTAGGGCCACCAAACAAAGCTGATAGGCAGTAGATTCAGGACCAATAGTCAACTTGGGGGATTCACTGCTACAAGGTATAATTGGCTTTAAGGGTTGATTAGACAAGTTTGTGGCAGAGAAATCCACTAATGGCTTTTAGCTGTGATGGCTGTGGAAATTCCATGTTCACAGGCTCTAAACTTATGAATTCCAGTGCTGGACAATAGGTGAAGGCATGTGCCCTACACGTCAGCCCCTGAGGGAAACGGATGTTGATCTAGTCCACTGGTCGGCTGCCACACAGCCACTCTTATGCCCTTCTTTTCCCCAACCAGCCACTGAAGGTAAATTTGATTTAAATTTATTTAAAATATTTTTATTCAGCCTTCAGACTCAAGGAATTTTCTTGTATCTTTAGACCTGGACAATCAACTGTGTGTGTGTGAGTGAGTTCTGAGGAAGAATGGCTAGGGCTGCCAACTAGCCTGGAGAAAAAAAATGTCCCATCTCTTTAACAGCCTTAATGGAATGTCATCTGTTGGGCAACGCCATTCACCTCCATGTCATGAAAAGCTTCAGCTGCCCATTTGAACACATTCAGCTTCTACTAAAAGGATGGGGTGGGGTGGTGTTTCCTCCAGGTCTATTGGCAACCCTTACTATATCTTGCCACAAACAGCATGCAATAGAATGTGATACAAAAGCAGTGAAGGTGACAACTGATGTATATAATGAAAAGCAGATGCAGTTACAGGTGGAGGACTGTGGTTTATTCAACAATCATAGAACATACAATAGAAAGTGACACTGGAACGCTTGAAATGCTCGGTTCAGTGGGCAGTTCAAAACACAGGAGATCCATTATTGGGATGGATCAATGGTGTGTGCATGCTGTGGGGGGGAAGGAATGCTCCAAAGCAGATGCAGAGTGCTTGACAGAGTGGGGAAAGGATGCTGGGCATGGGATGCCTGAACTGTTTTCTGCATTTAAATGTCCTCCCGAACTTTTATTTACCCCACAGGGTAAAACCACCCCAGATTTACAGCAGGAAAAATGGGCAGGGTTAAACACTGCTTCTCCCCACTGCTGTTTGTCCAGTTTGATTCAGGGTCCTTCAGGTGCTTTGAACAAAAGGAGAGTTGGTTTTGTACCCCGCCCTTCACTACCCGAAGGAGTCTCAGAGCGGCTTACAATCTCCTTCCCTTCTCCTCCACACAACAGACACCCTTTGAAGGAGGTGGGGCTGAGAGAACTGTGACTGACCTGAGGTCACCCAGCTGGCTTCATGAGGAGGAGTGAGGAATCAAACCCAGTTCTCCAGATTAGAATCTGCCACTCTTGACCACTATACCACAGCTGGGGGGGTTGGGGGGAGGCACAGAGGAATATGCTGAAGACAGACGTCACATCAAGTTAGAACCTCAGTCTGGAGACAGACTGGAGATATGTCATAGTTTAAGAGAGCTGGTTTGAGAAAGCTTTGCTTTCCCATTATATTTGAACTGTGTAATTTAGCTTCTTCCAAAAAAAACACCCCACCAGAATTTTGGCTAACTTGATACAGAATGTTAATGTTTTTTAAAACAAAGGGTTGTCGACGCAATTGCAAAGGATTATGCTACTGAGGAATGCGTGCTGCCTCTTTGTTCCTTTATGGGGGCTTTCCCCCCCCCCCATAACCATTACCACAATTCTTTCTGCACAGATTAGCTAAGGATGTCTCATCCGTAATATTGTTTTAATGAGCTTCACATATTTTCCTAATTTTAAAAAAATGCATTCCGCAGCACAACTCATCTGCGGCTATTTAAATTCTTCTGAGTCCCCCTTTTCCATTGCAGTGATGCAGAAGGGCAATAACGGTTAGCCATAATTGGAAGAAAACAGGATGATCCTCTTCCTCTTTACAGCCTCTCTACTTATATCACTGTCTCATTTGTCTCAGCATTCTAAAATTCGTAGGACTATGTAATTGTTTAAGGGCCAATTCAAAGATGGATTTCATTCGATACAACTGTAGATGGTATTTAATTCTTCAAAGAACAAGTAGGAGACCACAAGTGTGAAGATAACTAAAGTCCCACATTTGGAAGGGGGGGAGAACATGATCACGGTGACATGGCTAAACGTCTGTCCTTCAAGCAGTCCACTAAGAGAGTTAGTTTGGTGTAGTGGTTAAGAGTGCAGACTCTAATCTGGGAGAACGAAGACTGATAACCCCACTTCTCCACATGCAGCTGCTGGTGTGTCCTTGGGTCAGTCACAAGTAGGAGAACCGGGTTTGATTCCCCACTTCTCCACTTGCACCTGGCTGGATGACCTTGGGCAAGCCATAGCTCTGTACCAGCTGTTCCCTCAAGGACAGCTTGGGAAAGAGCTCTCTCAGTCCCACCTACCTCACAGGGTGTCTGTTGTGGGGAGGGGAAGGGAAAAGGAGTTTGTAAGCCGCTCTGAGACTCCCTTGGGGAGTGGAGGGCGGGGTATAAATCCAATCTCTTCTTCTTCTTCTTCTTCTTCTTCTTAATTTGGAGCTCTTCTCTCAAGAGCAGTTCTCTCAGAGGTCTCTCAGCTCCACCTACCTCACAGGGTGTCTGTTGTGGTTAAGGGAAGGGAAAGGAAGTTGTAAGCTGCTCTAAGACTCCTTCGGGTAGTGAAGGGTAGGGTATAAATCCAATCTCCTCCTTCTCCTCCTCTATGGGTGTCTGGGGGTGGAGAGTGTTATATGAGACCACGCTCCTATAAATGATCCCCCACCTGGAGTCTGAACTGGTACAGTCTTTCCACAATACAGAGACACAGTGAACAAATCTCACAGCACTCAAATCTCTGAAATCAATGAAAGCGAATGACAGAACAGTAGAGCCAAAACTCCACAGTAGTTAGAGGGCCAGCCTAGTATTTGGGAGACCAGCTTGCTGAGTGACCTTGGTCATTCTTTTTCTCTGACCGATTTCACGTTAGCAGTTGCCCCATACTCCCCAGTATGCTTGCCCTGGGTCTTCTGGTCAATTTCCCACTAGTAGACCCGCGCTCACCTTTTGCCCCAGATAATGACATGTTTTTCCCTGGGGCTTCGAGATCCTGGTTTTCTGAGAAGTTTCCTGTTTGCCCTGGAGAGAAGCCGAAATTCACAGCCCCTTTTTCCACGCCCACTCCATCTGCCCCACCCTGGGTGGCTCCAATTTTCCTTTTTTTAAAAAAAATAAACTCCTTCTTATATTATATCGAAATAATGAGGCAGCGAAATATGTCCTCCCCATCACTTTCTGGATATAATACACATGTGTTCCAGTTATCATTTATTTAGGGTTTTTAATTTTTTTACAACATAATTTTATAAAAAGTTTTCCTGGGAAGCATTCTCTGTGGGTCAAAAAAAATTATCTGGAGTAGGAGCCTAAATTTGAGGGGATAGTAGGGTTGGTTCAAGAGGACTGGCACTTCTCTTTTGTGCTCCGTAGGTTTCCTACGGTAATCCTGTAATGCATAGAAATTAAAAAGGGCCAACTCTCTTCATGGCGACTGATTTTGTTTTTTAAAGAGACCTATTTACGTTACAACAAAATTGCGAGGCTGCAAAATTTGAATTCCTTGATAGGGCGCCGTGGCTGTAAAGGCTTCATCCACCATTTTCTCAGCCTGGAATCCCGCTGGCAATGCGCCCAACATTTCGATGCTAGACCGGAGACTCCACCAGTCACAGTAGCAGACCGTATAGTTGACCAATCATTTTGCAGCAAGCAAAAGCAGTGGGAAAAATTGAATAGGAAGGTGGGAGGTATTGAATTCTGGGAAGAGGAAGGCTAGTGTGGACATCGTAATCCTGTTATTGCATCATATTGAAATAACACAATCATTCATGCATGTAAAGAAAAAAAGAGGGAGGGGATAGGAGGGAGAACTGAGGGGAATGGGAGGGGGAAGCAGCAGGAAGCCTCGCAGCAGCCAGAAATGTGAAAAGAAACATGCGGGGCAGATGACGAACTGCAGCTTCAAGTGGGAAATTGAATAAAACGATCCGGGGCAATCTTTAGGGGGAAGCCCCGGACGGAATGAGAGGCAAGTGGCATGTGCGAAATCGGTCTCTCTCTTTCTCTCTGCCTTCCTTCTTTACAGGACTGTTGCAAAGAACGAATGGGAGAGGACTGAACCACATACTCTGCCTTGAAGGTTTCTTGCACAGAATGACAATGTGATATATAGACAAAGATGAACATGTTGTTGTGCTCTGGTATGCCTCCACTGCAGAAACAATCCCCAAGCAAGAGATCATGGGTACACTGCACATTGATTCATATCTGAGGTAAAGTTTTTTTTTAAAGTCACAGGTTTGGTTCCAGTATGTCCATTTCAGCCTTGACGTATTTCAACAAATGTTCAGTTGCTTGTCGATTTACAATCGGGACCCAGGTTGTTTTGATCCCAGATTTCCACTAGGTGACAGTACAACTGAATATTTCTTGCACAGGATGTTGAAATCCAACAAGATGCATTTTGAAAAGGAGCAAAGATAAGGGAACTGAGAAAAGTTCGGGCCAGCTATCACAGTATGAACTTGCCAAAGGAAGCCAGCTGTAGACTTGCTACAGTGATTGCATGTAAAGGGAGCGATAGAATTACAACTCAATAGAATTCTGTTCCCCTGCTCTGCCCCACCCTAGAGCAATAATGACAAATGCTGTGGTATCCCAGACTCTGGAGTCCCCACTCCCAATCCATCTCAGAGAGTCAGACAGTGCCGAGAGCAGTTGCAAAAGCTGACTGGCTGCCAGAGTCAGCGAGTAACAGAAAGTAAAGTGGAAATAGCTGCCAGCACACATTTAGTGGTCATAAATGAAGTACTCCCGTTTTCACATAACGCAATTCACTTTAAATGAATAGATTTTCCTGTAGTGTTTTGCTTCTTGGGACTAGCAGATTATTTCTAGTAGTATCAGGTCAGAACAGGAGCCGGAAGCTGAAAACCTCGGTTTTCTCCTCTCTCGGGGAGTGTCAGGTACCCAACCACAACAGTGAGACACAAAACAAAGTCTGAGTCCGGCGGCACCTTTAAGACCAACAAAGTACTATACTTATGAGTACAAACTTTTGTGTGCATGTACACGAAAGCTTATGCCCAGAATTAAACTTTGTTGATCTTAAAGGTGCTGCCGGACTCAGACTTTGTGTCTCATTCAGATGGGTAGCCATGTTGGTCTGAAGCAGCCGATCAAAGTTATCACGCTTCTGGCCTCCATCCCACTCAACTTCCTGGGCTGCTGCTGATTCCATGTTGTAGATTCATTGCTGCTACAATGGGCCGTAGAGCCTCTGCGCAGGGGATGCTCTGTTCTCTGGTCCCTATCTTCTTGTGCGTCCCCCCCCCCCCCCCCCACACACACACACATACCCCAAGCCACTGGAGGGCTTTTTGCCTTTTAAAAAAGTTCATATTGGAGAGCAGCGGCTGGTCCTTTGGGATACTGATGGGGTAGTCAGTGATAGAGCCAGAGCCAAAAGTTGATGGGGCCAAATCGTTCTGGTTTTGTTCCCATGCTTTTCCTTCGCAATGACTTTTTTACAAAAGTTAAACTCTTCAGGACAGTTTCTTAAGGCTTCAGTGATCCTTATACAGGTGCCAGCCTAGTGCAACCTCTTCATCAGCCAGTGTTCACAACAAAAGCAGGAATACCCAATGCAGAAAACAATATCCTGCCACAGGAACGTCCTTGCCAAAAACCCGCTACTGAAGACACTAATGAAATGGGGGAAAGCAAGAATCCAGTAGCAACTTAAAGCGCTAACAAAATTTGTGTCAGGGTATGAGCTTTTGCGAGTCACTGCTCACTTCTTCAGATCTAAATCTGACGAAGAGAGCAAGCAGTGACTCACAAATTTCGTTAGACCTTAAGGTGCTACTGGACTCTCGCTCTTTTCTACTGCTGCAGACAGACTAAAATGGCTACCCATCTTGATCTATCTCCCAAAAAGGGAAAGGTTTATGAAAGACAGGTATGAGCACTGCATGTCCCCAGTGGATCCGGAATTTCCCTAGCATGTCCCCAATGGATCCCGAATTTCCCTAGCTCAGAGGTGTCAAATTAATTTGTTACGAGGGCCGGGTCACTTTGTTAGGCTGGGCCAGTGTGCCATGAAATGTAATGCCAGGACAGCAGTTGGTAAGCTCTGAGCTGGTGTGTTCCCACTGCAAGGCCCTTTGGGCTGGGGGAGTGCAGAAGAAAACTTGCATGGGTCAATTGGAGAGACAGCAGTGCAGCACTGGGCAGATGCCCCCATGCTGCCTGGAACCCCTTCCCCACTCTGCTCCCACCACCAGTGCTGTGTGCCTGGCTCTCTCCGAGCCATCACGAAAGGGGACTGGGAAGACAAGCTGAACTAACCTCCCTGCCTGCAGAAGTGGGGTGGTGGCGGCGGCCCAGGAGCAAGGCCACATGCACAGCTAGACCCAGGCCAAGCAAAGCCGAATAAGCTGGAGACGCCCATACAGCAGCAGCTGCCTCCAGCCAAGGCCAGCAGTTTATCCATGCTGGGGCGATGCAGGGGTTTGAGCCAGAAATCATCGGCAAGCTGTGCCACCCTCATGTGGCAGCAGCTGCTGAAGGCCACTGAATCGTCTGGTGGGGGACCAGGCACCGCATGCACAAGGCTGCACATGTGGCAGAGGCCCCAGGCAACCCAGTGACCAGTATAGCCAGAGATCGTTGGCACCAACCCCCATGAGGGAGTAGCCATCGATGGCTGAAGGCCACTGCGTGTTCCTTGGGGAAGGGAGGTCTAGCTACCGAGTTACATGCTTGAGGGCAAGACCAGGCCTCCAATGTGTGGAAGTGTATGCTGAAAAACATCTTCCATGGGCCAAAGCACTGTTGCAGCATGGGGGGGGGGGGGGCGAATATGGCAGTGGTGCTGGCAACCAGCAGGCCCCAGCAGAGGATCCTCTGTGCTCCCCCCCCCCCCCCCCCCCCCCCCGTAAACACTGATCAACAGAGCTTCGGGCCAAATGGAGAGGCGTGCAACCTCACCTTGGAACCCAGAGCCGATATGAACGCAGCCGTGGTGCCTCCCAATTTACCAGTGGGGCTGCCATTAAAGCGAGGGGGTTCTGCTTGAGTGCTGCAGAAAAGATAGTTCTGCCGTGCTGAAGCCACAATCGAAGTAGCACTAGTTGCTGGCAGGTCAGATAAGAGCCCTGGATGAGCCGGTTCCAACCTCCAGGCCTTACATTTGACACCCCTTTGGCATTAGTTAACTATGTACAACCAGCCCGAACTAGAAAAGGGCTTGCTAGTTCCAGAAGAAAAGATTTTCAGCATTCCCAACACCTTCCCTTTCAGGAGTTAACTTTGCAGAGCACCTTTAATGAATTTATCACTAATGGTACAGTCCTATTCATGTTTAATCAGAAATAAGATCTACTATATATGGTAGGATTCACTCTATAGCAAATGTTTGTAGGAATGCAGCCTGAAGGAAGTTTGGTTTTCTTTGGGAAGGGAACTCTATTCGGGAGATCTCTAGCATTTTTCTTTTTTAACAACTGAAGGAGTTACCTTCCAGCAGGGGTGTCAAGTTTTCAAAATCCCGGGGTGGGTGGGAGCTCTTCTGTGCACGCCCGCCCGCCGGGACCATGTTCCTGCCGCTGCCTCCCCCTCCCCGGCCTGACCTCTCCTGCTTCCGTCCCTCCCTCTGTCTGTCCAGGGGCCAGCTGGGCATTTGCTTAGCTGGCCCCTAGATGGACGGAGGGAGGGACAGAGTGGCCAGGCTGGGGGGGGAGAGAAAGAGATGGCGGCAGCGGTGGCCCTAGGAAGGCCCCGGGGAGGTGCGGCGGAGGGCGCACCATTTTCCGGGGGGGGCTCAGTCCCCCCCGGGAAATTTCAGGGGTGGATCAAGCCCTCGAGCCCCCCCCCCGTAGTTGACGCCTATGCCTTCCCCCTTCTTCCTCTTCCTTTAGTTTCTGAAAGCCAGGAAAAAGGAAAAAAAACACAATCATTTCCCCCCCTACACAAAGAGATAAAAGTCGCTGCTGCAGCAAAATTTCATTGTGAAACACATACCTTTGACTCTCTTCTCCAGCCTTTCCCCCCTTACAGACAGAAATGGCTGTCATCTGAAAGGGGCAGGGCTAAATCCTGAGTGACATGGCATGTGTGAAATAAAACTCCTGGGTTCATTCTACTGTATAGGTCCGATTCTGAAGGGGGGATAATGGAGGATTTACAGAGGCAGTGTGAGGGTTCATCGGGGCTGCCATTGTGTTTGCCAACTCCAGTTTAGGAAATCCCTGGAGATTACTTGACTATAGCGTACACATTAGAATGTTCCAAAAAAAGTCAGAGGAAGATTGTGTGGTGAAAAAGGGCGGGGGAAAGTGGCACCACGATGAACCACCCGAACCTCTGAAAACTACATGGATTGTGAGAGTAGCGTTGCCAGCCTTCAGGTGGGGCCTGGGGATCTCCTGCTTTTACAAGTGATCTCCAGCTGACAGAGATCAGCTCCCCTGGAGAAAATGGCTGCTTTGAAGGGTGGACTCTATGGCACTGTACCATACTGAGGCCCCTCCCCTCCCCAAATTCCACCCTCTCCTGGATCCACCCCCAAAGTCTCCAAGTATTTTCCAGCCTTGACTTGGCAACCCTATGTAAGAGGTTCATTGCAGGTGAGATTGTACAGACCTCAGCTCATGAACCTGGTGATTTTTGTATCAAACTTAGGTTTGTGACGAGGTTCATGGCCATCCCTAGTCCCATTACAACTGGTTATGCCCTCAAGTCTGTAGTCTTAACATCTGCATATATACAGGTAAGCGTGAACCCAAGAGCTGGCACACATTAGCAGCAGTAGGCACACAGAAAAGAATGTGGGAAAGGATCAGCTTTCTACCACGACAAAATAATAACAATAACAACCCACAAACACTCATGTGTGCAGAATCACAGGGATTCCCCTCCCTCCCATTTTTTGTTTCTATTGTTTAAACAGCAGCAGCTGGACAGTGGAATCAGATAGGACTGCAGTGGTGGGGAGGGGAATTTAATCCTCCCCACCCCATGTAATTTTCCTGTTGTCAATCACATACACACACTTCTAAATGGTATCTGTATGTTTGCTCCCACAAGGCGAGGAGTGCAGGGGGAGAGGTGTTCTGAAATGGAAAAATGACACCAGGGGACAAGGCTTAAAACAAAAACCCAATGCCATGATCCCTATCCAATTTTTTCCCCATTGTTGCTTTTAACTTAAGACATCATGTGGAGATCCAGTCATGGATCTCCTCACATTGCATCTTATTTAGTTAGTGCACTATCAGGTTAAATTAACAACCAATTGGAGACCATTTCTCTCCGCTGCGTCTTCTCTTTGCCTTAAACAGGGTTATATTTAAACTGGGAAAGTCAGAAATCACTTCCAGGTCAAACAGCTTCTGGAATCTGTCCACAAACTGGTTTTCTTTCTCCTGCCTAAACCGCATGGCCCAGAGGATGACTGTGTTGTCTTGACACAAGTGGTCAAAGGTAAGGAGGAGCTCATCCAGGTAAGGGTGGTGGTAGACAACGTCGGCAGCCAAGACATAGTCAAACTGGCACAAAGACTTGGGGAACTTCTCTTCCAGGTCAACCCCCCAAAACAGTTCTTTCACCTGGGGCTGCTGCTTGCATCGCCTCTTTGTGTTTCTGAGAACATTGTACTGAAGGTTTCCTAGCAGTTCGGGCAGGTCAGTGGCAGTCACGTGGGCACCTGTGAAAGACAGGAGCCACAGAATTGCAAATTACTCTTGTGGGTATTTTAAAGAAGAAATAAGAATATCCTTTGTAGAAATTCGGTCCTATTGATTTTTTTCTATAAACAGTTTAAAAAGAGCACAACCTAACCCACCAAGTATTAATAACTGGTTAGTGCAAATGTAGGGGGAAATTGTTGAGCTGGTCAAACTGGCACTCTTTAACAAAACAACCATTTTCATGAATCATTTAAACAACTGTCAGTTCCGAAAGTGATATAATCTGAATTTGTATCATGTGCTTGCATGGCATTTAAGGGAGGGCCATGGCTCAGTAGAGAAGCATCTGCTTGGCATGTAGAAAGTCCCAGGTTCAATCCCCAGCATCTCCAGTTAGAAGCATCTGGTAGGAGGTAACGTGAAAGACCTCAGCCTGGGACCCCAGTGAGCCACTGCCAGTCTGAGTAGCCAGTACTGACTTTAATTTTCATTTTCTTTTTATTTAACATTTTATAAACAATACCTATATACTACCAGGGCTTTTTTTGTAGAAAAAGCCCAGCAGGAACACATTAGCATGATAGGCCACACCCAACAGCAGAAACTCATTAGTATATTAGGCCACGCCACTGACCACACAGCTTATTAGCGTGTTAGGCCACACCCCCATGTTACCAGAAGAGTGGTCATCCAGCCACACCCACCTTTTGCTTCTTATTGTGTTTACCTTGTTTGTTGTCAAAACCCAGGGCTTTTTTTGTAGCAGGAATTAATTTGCATGTTAGGCCACATACCCCTAACGTAGCCAATCCTAATGAGTTTCTGCTGTTGGGTGTGGCCTATTATGCTAATGAGTTCCTGCTGGGTGTGGCCAACTCAGGAGCCAGCCGGAACTCTGTTCCTGTGCATACCTGCCCAAAAATAGCCCTGTATACAACTAGCCAGTACTGACTTTGATGGACCATTGATCTGATTCATCATAGTGCAGCTTCATGTGTTCATAGGATTATATCATATGTACTGATTAATGTATCTGATTTTGTTTTTCTTTTGATGTTTGCACTGATTTTGTATGAGTCTTTTCTAACACTCCCATTGGGGAGGCAGGTAGGGGGACAAATGCAATCAATCAATCAATCAATAGGTATTCCTTTCTCCTTTTTTCTCAGTAGCAACAGACTAGCACAGCGAACTCCTCTTGATCTGTCAATGTTCAAACTTTCACTAGTGAATGTCGATAGTTACCAAAATGGGATTGTCGTATGTACTAGCAAATATTTTAAAATAAATTATACTAGACTTCTTGGACATTAACAAAACTAACATTAACAACATTTATCCATTTCCTGTACAGCAGTCGATGTTACTCACCAAGGAAACTAGCTACTATCGAGACCAGACCTGTCCCCGCTCCAATTTCAATGACATTTTTATCAGCCATGCTACATGAGTTCACATTCGTTTCCAAAAAGTGGCACAGCACAAGAGCCTGGGGAGGGGAGGAGAAGAGAGTAAATTAACATGGAAAGAGGGGGGGGAAAGGTTAACACAAAATGACTTCATTATCTGCAGCAATGGCTGAAAGCTAATGAGGCAGCCCTCTAATAAAAAGAAAATATTATTTCAGATTAAATTACTGAAAGTGAATTTTGTCAGGGAAAGCCTATGAAAATACGCTCATCCTAGGAATTTAAGTGAAAACGTGGGAGGTTCTTGTTCTGAAGAACGTTCTGTTAGGCATGCTTCTTCTGTATTTTGGCTACAGAGGTAGGCTTCCAAAATACATACCTTGGTAGGCATTTCATTCCCTGCTTAAGCAAACTCTCCACTGTCATGGGTAATGTCAAGATCACTGTTACTGTAACAGTCTAGATCAGTTATTGTGAAATAAGTCAGAGATTTCCTATTCAAGAGTAGCTTCCCGACCCATATCTCTAAAGAAGTCTCCTTACCATGGAGAAGAAAGTTCATAGAACATTGGTAGCAGCTATATCTTTATGGAAAACCCCATAAGGACACTTTTGGTCAAAATGTGCCAGACGGTCAAGCTCCCACAGATGGTTTGTAGCAACAGTGGCTACAGAAGATTTAGAGTTGACAAGTAATAAGTAAGACAGGAATAGGGAAAGACAAGAGGCGGACCCGTGATACTCATGGGGGGGGGGGAAGTATTCCCCACAGCTCCTGGCCTGCAGAAGCAGGAGGAGCTCCACAAGAGGAGGAAGCAGCAGCAGGTAAGCTTTCTCCCTCCTCCCCCCCCCCCGGCACCGGTGAGGCTGAGCGGCTCACCTCCCAAACCCTCTCCCATTCAACTGCTGGCAGTGGCAGCGAGGCCCAAGGCCCGCCAAGCCATCTCCTACCCCCTCCCCAACAGCAGTCAGAGCATTCTCAGCACATGTGCAGGGAACGCTTTTACTTTGGGGGGGATTTAAATATCCCCCCAAAAGTTTTTTTAACTTTTAGGATTTTTCTGCACATGTGGGGAGTCCCCTACATGTGCAGAAAACTCTCCCTGCCCCCCAAGTGCCCCCACGCGCAGATTTAGATATCCGCACAGAGGGGGCCACTTGGCTATTAGATATATACAAGGTGGGGACCCGCGATACTCGTGGGGGGGGGAGAGAAGGAGCTCGCCCCCTTCCCCCCCCCAAAGAGTCCCAGCGGGCCTCGCCGGGCCTCGCTGGGTCCGCCGCTCGCCCCCTTCCCCCCCCAAAGAGTCCCGGCAGGCCTCGCTGGGCCCGCCGCTCGCCCCCTTCCCCCACAAAGAGTCCCGGCGGGCCTCAGCGGGCCCGCCACTCGCCCCCTTCCCCCCCGGCCGCGGCAGTTCGTAGAGCATTCCCTGCACATGCGCAGGGGACGCTCTTTTACTTTTCGGGGGATTTAAATATCCCCCGAAAAGTTTTTTAAAGTTTTGGGATTTTTCTGCAAGCGGGGGGGTCACCCCCCACCTGCAGAACCCCCCCTCTGCCCTCCAAGTGCCCCCCCCACGCGGATTTAGGTATCCGCACGGGGGTGGGCCACTTGGCTATTAGATATATAGATACATATGAAGGACTATACAGGATGGGGTGGAATCAGATAATCAAGAAAGCAGTAAGATGTGGATAAACAGGTTCATGAATGGGGTTGACAAGAGGTCTGAAGACATACATCCTACCCCTTTAGTAGAGGCTTAATGTGTGCAAATGGGTTAAATTAAACCTTTCATGTTCTGGCAGCTATTTTGTGGCTGCACCCATCATGCTGTGTCAGAATTCCAAAGGTCCCCGCAAGCTCAAAAAGGTTGGGGACCTCTGACAAAGGGTTAACATAGGTTCCAAATGAGAGGCTCAGGAGCATTCACTCAACACCATGTAAACTTTTTCATAAACATACTTTGGGATTTGAGCTGGCCAGTTCCCACCTGAAGCTACTTCATATACACTGAAGTCATCTTCAAGGAAACACACCCATCACTGGACCCTCAGCATGCGGGGACCTTTTTGAATGGGATAGTCAATGCATGAACCTCAGGAAAACCTGGAAACATCATTCGTCATCCGGATAGACATAGCAGCCTTGTTCACAAAATGCAGCGAATTTACATACCATCCGGGTACAGTGTACACTTGATCTTTACACAGGTGTTGAGTAATTCTCATTTTATATTCAATGAATGTACAGCTGAATGTGTGCTTCAGACTCCACATTTATCCAGGTACTGATCCTCAGTTTCATTTGTAAATTGAAAGCTCTTTGGTTCTTTCTTAGAAGCAGGTGTATGTATGCACATTAGGATCGCCAGCTCAGGGCTCAGAACTTCTTGGAGATTTGTGGGTGCAGAAATTCTTGGAGATTTGTGTGTGCAAACTGGGGAGGGCAGGGTTTGGAGAATGGAAGAACTTCACTAAGATATAATAAAATCCATACAGTCCTCTCCCCCAAAGCAGCCATTTTCTTCAGGGGAATGGCTCTCTGTAGTCTGGAGATCAGTGGTAATTCTGGGAGATCTCCAGCCCCCCTCACCTGGAGGTTGGTAACCCTAACGTGCCTGCTGGTTGTACATGTGTTCCCTAGAACAGGGCTGGTGCGACAATGTATTTCTAATCCCCCACTGTGCAAGCTCCATATAAAGTCACATTTTCGCATTTTATAAAAGGAAGAATGAGACAGAATCACTGATAGTGCTTTGTTTCTGGTCCCAAAACCGAAAGTGAAAACAGTACCGAAGGCCAGACCACGGCTCCATAACTGTCAGTGGCTTCTGTAATCTCTCTCTCATGTCCAACAAAATGGAATCTCTCCCAGGCTCGGGTGGTTATCAGCGAAGGAGAGAAACGTCTTCCCATGATTTCTGCAACTATCTGCTCATCTCCATTTTGTCCTAATAATAAAGCAATAAGAAGAGTGTGCATTATAGTAACAAAGAGAGGTAGCCAAGCTCAGCCAAAGATAGCATAATGAACTCATCTTTATCTTCTGGGCCAACAGGCTGTTCTCTTAAATAGCAAGCTGTTTGAGTTATGTCACTATCCAGGGATATAATGAATTGTTTATCAGGATATATGTGGCCTGCTGGAGCTGTTATCCATCATGATTTCTATTTATAAAGCTACAATAATAGAATTTTATTTCTCTTTTGCTCAACATCAGCGAGACTGAGAAACCAATTAGAAAAGTTACAATAATGTAATATAGAGTAGACAGGTGGGATATTTCTCAAAGGAGTCAAGAATATGACTCTCCACAGCCATCCTCCATGCAAAATCGTGCATGTTCTCATCAGATCTTGTTTGGTATCGCAGGCACCTGCCTCTAGCTTCAGTCTATTGGGCTACCTTGTAGGTTCCCAACTGGCTGTAAGTAGAAGCTGTGAGCTACCTTAGGTTTGGTTGGGCAGAGATGGGAAGTCATTTGATCCAAGCGGGAGACGCCAGGACAAGAGAAGGCAGTGGAGATGGCTTATGCCCATTGTCATCTCTCAGACCCAGGTTTATTCTTGCATATCTGGCCAAGGAGGTTCCTTTTTGCTCTCTCCCCACTCTCTTTTTTTTTTTTTTTTGCATGGGGGGCACTTGTCCCTAAAAACTTTCCTGTCCCTGATCTGGAAACAATTATGACCTCAAGCTTATGTCCCAATAAATAGTAACTAATCTCTCAAAGCAGAAAAGAAATGCTACCTCAACCATTGAAATACTTCATTTCATGAACCTTTAAGACCAACAAAGTTTTGTTCAAGGTATAAGCTTTCATGTGCATGCACACTTCTTCAAATACCTGATATTTGAAGAAGTTAGGGTTGCCAGCTCTGGGTTGCAAAATACCTGGAGACTTTCAGGGTGGATCCAGGAGAGCGGAGGGGAGGGGTTTGGGGAGGGGAGGGGAGGGGCCTCAGCATGGTACAATGCCATAGAGTCCACCCTTCAAAGCAGCCAGTTTCTCCAGGGAAGCTGATCTCTGTCAGCCAGAGATCAGTTGTAAAAGCAGGAGATCCCCAGGCCCCACACCTGGAGGTTGGCAACCATAGACGTGTGCATGCACATGAAAGCTTATGCCTTGAATAAAATTTTGTTGGTCTTAAAGGTGCCACTGGACTCAAACTTTGTTCTGCTGCTTCAGACTAACATAACTGCCCCCTTGAAACTATCTTCATTTCAATAAGAAACTATTTTACTTATTGGCTTGCTTTACAATTGACAGTTTAGGTTGTTTGTGGTATTTTTATCTTTGAGTTGCCTTGAATCGGCTTCTTGAGAGGTAGCATGCACAGCCCCTAAATATAATAATGCCACCTTTAATGGCTAACAAGGTTTGGCCTCATTCTGTGGGAGGAGAACTATAGAAATATCAAAGCTAGAAAGGCCTTAAGGTGACGAATCCACCAATGCCCTCAAGTATCCTACTGAAGTGATTTCAAGGAGCTGCAATTAGCACCAGTGCTGAAAGCTGAGACCACAACATGGTAATATGTGTCCTCTGCCCTGAGGTAGCCTTGGCTCTTTGACAACACATCCTCTCTAACCCAGGAATTATATAAACTGTCATCCAGACTTCTTAGTACTTAAAAGCAGCTCAGGAATAGATAAGATACGTGGAGCAATAGCAAGCCAATGTAGCACTCCAACAGATTATTTCTCAAATATTCATCACTGTAACCATATGGGAATCTGGCAAAAAAAAAAAAAAAGCCAACTCACAGTACAGATATTACTTCCATGAAAATCCCAACAGGACTGAATACCAGTTCCGTAGCTACAGTGGGGTATTTCAGGGTCTGGCTTCCTGACTTCCTACCAAGGCCCCGCAACTTCCTTTTGGCCCAGACCCCTGGACTCTCAGGTAAGATGTTGCAGCTGCCACGAACTCCCCCATGCTGCCGTGGCCTCTGCTTCTCCTTCCCTTCCCCCTGCGCCGCACTGCTCAAGTTAATTAAATTACATTTAATTGAATTAGCCAGTGCCCCCCCCCGAGGAATTTAAATGCGCCCCGACTTAGAAATTCTTGGCTACGGGCCTGCTGAATACTCCTCTATACCAAGAAATCTCTGCCCAGAACACACAAATTCCAGAGGAGTGACCATGTTACAGCCAGAGTAACAAAGAGTTTCATAGGACCTTAAAGATAAGCAAATTTTAATCTGACGCACACTTTCATGGGCCACTCAGACTTTAGAAAACTAGGCATCTGGGAGATGGGTAGTCTAGGACTCTGCTCTCTAACCTGTCTGTTGTCTGTATCTTTGTGTGTGTGTGTGCGTGCACATGTATACACAAGATGTTTCCATCATGCACTCATAGGGTTGCTGGCCCATGGCCCGCAGCAGATTGCAGGAAGCAGGGACTTACCCTTTTGGCATTGCACTGATGGCCTGACATCACTTCTGGCACAAACAGGAAGTGATGTCATTATGCTAGAGCAACAGTTTAGCATTTACCCAAACTGGGTAAGTGCTAGAGCGGGCAAATTGCGGCCCGTGGGCCACATGCGGCCTGCCACAGAGTTTTTTGTGGCCCGCCAAGACAGTCGGCCACGTGGTTTCAGTCAGGCCTCCACTGGGCCCGAAGCGCAGAGAAGCGGCGCTCCGGGAGTGAAGTATCCAGGGGGCGGGCACATTACCAAGCCCCACCCCCTGCTCCCAGCAGCCCTGTTGGGTGACGAGGAGGCAGAAGAAGGAAGGTAAGTTACCTTCCCTCCCCCCTCCTCCTCTTCCCGGGGCCGCAGCGCTCTGGGGAAGCCCTGCCCACCACCACTCTCACCTTCCCCGGGCAGCGCCAAAGCGCAGCGCTTCTGGGAAGCCCTGCCCACCACCACCCTCACCTTCCCTGGGCCGCGCCAAAGCACAGTGCTCCGGGGAAGCCCTGCCCACTCCCACCCTTGCCTTCCCTGGGTTGCACGGAGGCGCAGCAGGCAGGCAGCTGCTTTCTGTGATCTCTCTCTCTGTCCCTGTCTCTCTTTCTCTTTGACTCTCTCTGTGTCCCTCTGCATGTGTGTGTGTCTCTGTGTCCCTCCCTCTCTCTCTCTCTCTCTGTCCCTATGTTCCCCTGTGTGTCTCTCTCTGTCCCTCTGAGTCTGTCTCTGTTTGTCTCTCTCTCTGTGTCCCTCTGCATGTGTGTGTTCCTCTCTCTCTCTCTCCCTATGTTCCCCATGTGTCTCTCTCTGTCTGTCTCCCTCTGTCCGTCTCTGTGTGTGTCTTCCTCTCTCTCTGTCCCTATGTTCCCCTGTGTGTCTCTCATTGGGGCTTATTCCCCTCCTCCCAGCCCCAAAACTTGGTGGTGCCGCTGCAGCTGTGCAGCACAGGGATCCCCAGGCACCACGACATTTTTTTATGATACAATTTATACCTTTTCTGAAATGCAAAGTTAACTAATGAATGCAATCATTTTAAAAGGTGCAGCCCTCTGCTAACCTCCGCTCCCACAAAGTGGCCCCCAAGCCAAAACAATTGCCCACCCCTGTACTAGAGCATTGCCCCAGTGCAATGACATTACTTCTGGGTGCCACCCCATTGATGAGACACCAATCTCCCCCCCATTTCTGTGGCATCCCCCCCCCCCCCGCAATTAGCTGAGCAGCAGGCAGAGCCGGGGGGGAGGGGTTGAGATCTCAGAGTCTTGGAGCAGCTTACAATCACCTTCTCTTCCTCTTCTCACAACAGACACTCTGTGAGGTAGGTGGGGCTGAGAGACCTCTGAGAGAGCTGTGACTGACCTAAGGTCACCCAGCTGGCTTCATGTGGAGGAGTGGGGAATCAAAACCGGTTCTCAAGATTAGAGTCCTGCTGCTCTTAACCACTACACCAAACTGGCTCTCTTTACTGTTTACCTTTGTATTACCCTTAAAAATAAATCCCCTTGCCTTACAACTGGCCTGCCATCTCCCTTCTCCATCCCTGTCCCTTTAGTACAACTACAGGTATTGCAGGCAATACACCTTGCCACACCCCCAGTGACCCCAGGTGTCCTCAGGAGGCGTTTATTCACCCTGCTAAGGGCACACCTTGTGTCAGAGATGGACTTGGCTGAAGCACTGATGCAGCTCATGGACACCTGATTATGTAACACTAAACCCTCATCTGACCCAACAGATTAAGGTGTTAATGTTCATGTGTACTCCATACCATCCTCTCAGCGCCCCCCCCCCCCCCACCTACCAAAGTTATATAAATTCACTGGGTACCTTATTTAAATTTGTCACTCTATCATATTCTCAGAAACTGCTAAATGCCCACCTTCTACTCTTTCTTGGTTCTATTTTAAGGAAACGAAAAACTGTCAAAAGCTGAGTTCACATTAACTCCCATCATCTTGTACAGGCTCTTGTTCCGTTCTTATATAAGAGGCCCCCATCCCCCGCCCAGCTGCTTCGGGAAGTATCCCTAGGAAACTGCATTCTCTCATGGTCTCCTACCACACAGTTGCCGAATGGCCAGGAGGAAGTCCTGTCCCTCTTATAAGTGGAAATGAGTGGAAAGTTTTTGATGGCATAGAGCTTAAATAACATCACCTGATAATTGCTACAGATCAAAATACTAAAGCTAGATGGACCAGTTGGAAAACTGGCAATACAGTAAAGATTTTAAATCACTGGGATGCATCAGTACGTGGGGAATATCTTGTTTACAGTGGCGCACAATCAACCTGGAAAATGCTGGGAAAGCATGCAAGTTGTAAGCAAGTCAAATGAAATTATACCTGGCCCATGGCTGAAGAGCCAGGCATTTGAGACGCTTCTTTGCAAAGCGTATTTCCTTTTGAATCACACAAAATAATCTGCGAGTCTTTAGCGTAAGAGTATAGTTTGTTCTTATATTTACTTGTAACTATGAGTATGCCACTCAGTACTTAAGTTACACAAATGGCCTTTGATTATTCCAGCTTAAGTACTGTGGGTGTGATGTTGCCACCTATATATACCAATTTGTTTTTATCAATAAAAAATGCATCTTCTGACAGCAGATAGGAAGCATACGTTCTTGGCAAGCTAGCAGCATAACTTTATTTATTTCGTTTATACCTTGCCTTTCTACTCAGCTGTGACCCAAAGCGGCTTACATGGTTCTCCTCCCCTCCATTTTACCCTCACAACAACCCTGTGAGGTCGGGTAGACTGCAAGTTAGTGACTGGTCTAAGGCCACCCAGTGAGCTTCCATGGAGTAGATATTCAAACCTGGGTCTCTGTCAAGGTCCCAGTTTGCCCATTGTCCCCTTTCCCCTTAACTTTCATTTCTTCTAGCTTCTTCACTGTTCACCTTGCCATGTTATAGGGGGGAGGGAATTCCTGAGGGGGGTGCGTGAATGGATGCCTGCTTGTAACTTGTAGCCATAATTGTTTCCTTTAAGATGTGCCCCTTGGCTTCTCACGAGAATGATAGCGACCGTATATCTGTCAGGGTTGGCATAGTAACACTGCGGCTGGGCTATGACAAGTACGTGTGGGGTGCTTTGACTCTTACCTATAACTTTGGGGTTTTGTGCGCCTTTTGTATTCCTGACAAAACACCAGTCCTGAGTAAGCAAATCTCTAATAAAGCCTTTTAATAAAGAAGCTGCGGAAAGTGTCTTAACTGGGGATCTGACAGTCTCCCAGTTTGACCTGCTCTCTAACCAGTAGACCACACTGGCTTTCATAAACCAGGGAGGGCAAGCAAGAGAATATTTACCTTGCTCCTTTTCTGGCATTCGAGAGAATTCATCTGATTCAAAATGCATGTGCTGTGACAATTTTGAATCCATTTCATACCGCGTACCACAGAGGTAGGACATATGTGCTAGAAATGAAAATAGAGGGAGAAAACTGGACAGTAATATATGGAGGATCTATAACGCAGCCAAGACAGATCTAGAACACATGGTTTTTCTTCGCGGCCCGTTTCAGAGTAGTTGTA
The DNA here is from genome assembly GCA_029233225.1 of Lepidodactylus listeri. Taxonomy (NCBI): domain Eukaryota; kingdom Metazoa; phylum Chordata; class Lepidosauria; order Squamata; family Gekkonidae; genus Lepidodactylus; species Lepidodactylus listeri. The sequence continues at coordinate 49,615,870 of JARCFY010000001.1, read as the reverse complement.
ACAGCGAACCACAAATAAGGTCAGACTACAGAGTCACAGTAAGGTCACATCAAGGCAGAATGAATGATGTCTACCCAACACAGTGTGCCCAAGGAACAGCTTCTCACAGCGTCCACAGCTTCTTACCATCCTGTACCAGCTCAGAGTTGGCTCAGAGGTTAAGACGCTGAGCTGCAGACCGGAAAGTCAGTAGCTCAGCAGTTCGAGACCCTAGTGCCATGTGACAGAGTGAGCTCCGTCTCTGGCCCCAGCTCCTGCCAACCCAGCAGTTCAGAAGCTAGAAACTGCAAGTAGATAAATAGGTATCGCTTCAGTGGGCCGATAACAGCACAGCATTCCGTGCACCTTGGTGTTTAGTCATGCCAGACACATGACCACAGAGTCAGACAGTGTTGGCTCTTCGGCTTGGAAATGGAGATGAGCACTGCCCCCTAGAGTCAGATTCGACTGGCTTTGGAGCAAGGGAAACCTTTACCTTTACCAGCAGCTACTATGTCCTGTGAAGGAATCTTGATGCCCTTGGGGAAAGTTTTATTTCCAAGCGATATATTTATATATACTTTACAGTGAACATCCACTTTCCCATACAAATGCTGACAATCCCAAATGATCATCCAAAAATAGATACAAATTTCCCCACATTTCAGACTACAGCCAGTGGATCCTGATTTTCACATCAGTATCTATCAATATTCACCAGAAGCTCAAGGCCTTTCAGGCATCCACAAATGTTGGATTGGAAACAGCAGAAATTTCCACTGATCGAAGGGGTCCGATTTTTGCTCAGTCCCTTTCCTGCCACAGACCTCTGACTCTCCCCATTTGGGGGGGGGGGGCTGTCCTCTCCATGAGCAGCATTTGGGGGCATGTTGGGAGGGAGGCGAGGAAGTCCTACTCTGTTGATGGAAAAACCTTTCCATCAGTAGCTATTTTCCATGGGATCCTACCCTTTGTAAGGGATTTTCAACACTCCCATGTGAATGTTGACATGCTCTACATTTTGGACATTCACTGTAATACAAAGCTTTATCAGTAGAGCACCAGAAATTCTTCCTCCACTCTCAGGATTATTTAAGCAATCAAAGCAACACAGTAGTTGTGGCAGGTACCTGTTAGCAACAGGTGTTTATTATACCGCATAGGTGAGTGTTCTCCATTGTCAAATGCTATATAAAACTGCCTCAGTCGTTGTTATGGAATAAAACAGTAGTAAGCAAGCTCTCCCAAAACACTTCTTCATGTTTCTAGGTACTGTCACAGACTCCTTTTCAGTAATTCTACACTAGCTATTTCCTATGGTGCTGGTGGGAAATTGTTATTTTAAAAGCATTACACAGCAAATAACAAACAAAACATTTTACTGTGTATAGTTTCGTGACAGATGGAACCCGATTCTATGCACGTCTGCTTCAAAAGGAGTCACACAATTCGCCAAGTCTTACTTCCTGGTCAGAGAGCATAGAGTTGTAGCCTTTATTTTCTAGAGAAGCAGAGAGAGTTTTGTAAGGGAATCTTGCTGCATCTTAAGTGACAGCATCACTTAGCTACACAATCACTCACAAACAGGAAGGCATAATGGCCTTTTACAAACGCTTATTTTGAAGGTCATCCCCTCAGGATACTATTATCTGAATTCCAAAACAACTTGTAGGACTCAGAAATGTTACCCTGTTGACTAGCTTTGTACACTTACTATGACTGTACTACTGGTACTTCAAATTATAAAAAATTCTTATCTAAATCGGCAATATGGTTCAAACATGAAGTGTTCGAAGGCATTCAGAGGAATCAAAACTGTGCTTTAAAATAAACCGGGCGACGTCTCGAGTCTTAAAAGTCTACACCAATGCATTCAGCAACATACCTAGTCTTTCTTTTGTTCCAGGTGTCCAGAAATGGAGACTATAAATCCACTGACTCTCTCTCTTCCAGCGCTTAGTTCATGAATAGCCCCAGAGGGAAATGCAGTAAAGTTTGAAACATAACCTTTCAGCAGCCCCCCCATTATGAATGAATAAATCCTGACAGCTGCAGAGTGAACAAAGTGGACACGCCCTTTGGATTTCATTGGGAGGGAAAATTCTACCCTCAGCACACTTACATAAAGGGGAAGGAGAGCTATCCTGGGAGACGGAGAAATTATACGAGACACGCACTTCAGCATCCCTCTTCAAACTAGTAGAATAAATCACAGCCCCCCCCCCAAATAAACTTCTGATTTTTAACACATTCAAATGAAAACCTTTTTTGAAGATGATGATGATTAAGCAGTCTTCCCAAACAAAATCTAAGGATAATCTCCTTTCCGAATTTCTGTAAGATCTACCTGTTTGGACTGGCCTTCAATGCTCATGGCCTTCAATGAAAGAGTAGGAAAATTTTGTTGGAACAGAAGCCGCCTTCTTCTTATTATATTATTGATACTCTGGTACAATGTACTATGCATTATTACTGAATCTGCAGCTGATTTAGTGAAAAATATTAATGAATTGGCTACTGAGGAAACAAGTTGCAGCCTGCATAGTTACAGGTAGTGAACCTCACCCCTCCCTGCGAAAGGATCAAGACGGTAATCTTGAACATAGATACAAGTATTACTATTTTGGATAAAGTGGAAAATGTGTTATGCTTCAGATGTGGTGGGAAACCACCAATATAAGATAAAAACAAGACTATACAAATAGAACAAAATGTTATAGAATATGGAAAAAAGGATTTGTATAAGATAAATGTATTAATTTTAATGTTTTGAAAAATAAAAATTTCTTTACAAGACAGTAATCTTGACAGGAACACCGCTTACTGTAGTCCAGTCAACTGAGCTGAAGAGTTAGATGTTTCTCCTTTGTCGAAAAATATCCTGCTTTCCATTACATTTAAAGCTAATTTTGCTTGTGTGTGTCTGCTGTTATCATTCCACTTGAATGGAAATTTTTATGCCAGAATCTATTATCACAGGAAAGGTTTGCTTTTGATTTACTTTATCCTGAATTCTCATTCAGTTTGTTGGAAGTTCTATTTGTAGAAACTATTTGCCGGAAGCCCTAAATGGCAAAAATGATGCTTAAGCCCCACATTTGGAATTCCATAAAATTCTATGGAAACAAGTACTGAGTTTCAATTGAGTATTGAGTTACTCTTGCTAGGAATAATTACATGGGAATTCTGTAGCCATCCTAAAGACTACCTGAATTTATTCTACCATAAACTTTCATGAATCAGATGCAGCTGACAGACTGGAAGACCCAGGTTCAAATTCCCACTCTGCCATGAAGTATGCTGGATGACCTTGGGCTAGGAACTCTCTCAGTTCAGCCTACACCTCACAGCGCTGTTGTGAGGATACAGAGAAGAGGGGGGGAAATGATGTGCACAACCCTGAGCTCCTGGTAGGAGGGACAGAATAAAAATTATAGTAAATAAATAAACAGCAAATTTTCACCTTTCCTTCCACGCTATAGGCTGCTACACCTCCCAAAAACCTGTCAGCAGATGCCATGGCACAAAAGAAATAGATACCAGAGAAGCAGACTGAGGCATACTACCCAACTTGTTAGCATGAACGCCTTCATATAAGTATCACACACTTGAAATACCTGATACGGTATGTTGAGTTTGCCAACAGATCGTAATCTTTTTCTCCAGTCTGCTGCATACGCAAAATAGGATGTTCTAACTGCAGGACTTAAACAGAGCTCTCCCATGAGTCTTTGAGCTAGACTGTCATGTCATCAGAACAGAGACTGTGCAATTTCACAGGGATTAATCCTGGAATGGACTACAGGTGCAACCGCTGGACAGATCAATAATAAAGACATCTCTTTGGAGACTTGAGAAAGGACTGGTGGGGTCACGCCATGCTCAGCAGCTGAGATTAATGGATGACACCCTGGTGGGATAAGATACATTCTATAAACCCTCATGCCTCAGAGGACGGAGCTGCTGTTGTTATGAAATACTACACTTGGCAGAACAACAGGCCAAAATCTTGGGAAGGTCACCTTCAAGGCTCATCTTTGCAAAGCAGGTAAGATAATTTCACGGCGGCTCACTATGTATATTGGCTGGTCTTTCAGAAGATAAAATACTAAGCAGCAAAGTCTTTTTCTGCTCTGTAGAAGCATTAAAAAGATGATGCTTGTGGAAGGGTATCTATCCTTCTGAAATCTACAGAGAAGAAACAGAGGAACCTATTCCTCTATTTCTTAGGCCCAGAGTTCCATGCAGTGTTCCCTCAGCACTGTTTTTAACTAAAGAGAAGATGGAAATGCAGAGAGAAGCTGTTGGAACACGTTCCCCCTCTGGTTCCGGGGGGGAGCCATGGCTTTGCGGCAAAGCACCTGCTTTCACGCAGCAGGTTCTGAGTTCAATCCTTGGCATCAGGTCGTAGGCCATATGAAAGACCTCTAATGAGACCCGTTGCCAGTCAGAGAAGACAACATTGACCTTGCAGAACTGGTCTGACCCAACAGAAAGACAGGTCCATGTGTTCAGATGCAATAGATTTTAACTCCGGACTAAAAACAACAAAAATAGTAGAAGAATAAGAGTCCTCCGTCAACCTGAAAGATTAACAAAATCTATTTCCACCATTAGCTTTCATGGTGCATTCCATTAGTCTTTTAAGGTGTCACTGGACTCCTGTTTTGTTCTGATCCTACAAACCTACATGGATACCTGTCTGGAATAAAATTAAAAAATTAGAAGACTCACAAAATTCCATCTGTGTCATTCATGCCTTCCAAATCGAAACAATGAATTCTGTATAACACTAATTATAAGCAGAGCCACAGAGGTAGAAACAGCCATAACAAGAGACCTGCTTTCCTGAAACCAGAGATGGCCAGTTTCTACCTGCAAGAACTGGACTTCAGAATATCACATGGCTGAAGGCCAAGAGACATACACCTAATTCATCCAAGAGTCTCCTGCTGCCTTGTCTCCTTCCTAACTTACCAACAACTCATTTGTTTCATACCAACCCAATGCCTGGTTAGAACAAGGCTAGCCTAATATTCCCAGTGGTTCCCTTTGACTTCCCAAGTCCTATGGAAAGCCAGCTCTGAAGCGAACACAGCCATGTTTTTAGATGCTGCCATTTCTCTTCCTCACTGGCCCCGTGAACTGGGATCTCCGTCTTGAAACGTTGTCATTACATCTCACTTCTCCCGTGCTCTTTCTTTAACTCTTTAGTTGACCGCCGTATGACCACAACCACTCTTCTGCTTGTTAAAACTCTATTCAGTAAATGGGTTCTGCTAAATTTGGACAGAATGAAAGAGAACATTTCCATCCGATTTAGCCCACTTCATAACACAACCTGCAGGAAAAGAAATTCAATGTCTGTGTAGTCGAAACTATTCGGTAAACTTACTGCCATTTATGTCTGTTTTTCAACTCTACCTTCTTGGCTTGATATTGGAAGCCATTTGTGTGAATCATATCTTGAAGGGAACATTTTAAAATACAATATTCTGATCTGTTACGGTAATGCTAAAAACAAAACAAAACATGGCGTTTCACAGAAAAAGACACCTGCAAGAAACTGAGGTGGTACAGTCCTTGCATGAGGACTCCACCACGGGAAGAGACGACAGCCTTGAACGAGCTTCCAAGGTAAGCTCATGTCATGATGCTCCAATAAAAAAATAATAAAGGATTCTGATGCTAAGGATGAGAAACATAAAGGGTCAAGTTGATACATTTTATTCGACTAAGTAATAATTGGTGAGGCTGGTTGGACTGCTTTAGGCACTGATATTCAAAGGAAGAGAGCTGAAGCCCGGCCTGACTCTGTTGAGTTGGCTTTACACAAGTAAATTTTAGTGAACTTGCTTCTTACTCAACATCTGACTTGGTAAACAGCCTTCTGGGAGGCACCAAACCTGGAGTGTCATACGATTACTTTGCCCGCAACAAAGAGAATGAAGTTATTCCAAAATGTTACAATTTGAAATCAAAACTGGTTTCAGGGATAATTTCAAGGGTAGCAAATCTGCAGCAACTACTGAAAAGTGACCCATGCCTCCCTCCCCTCCTCCATTTCCCATGCAGCACCACGGCCACTGGATGCAACACTGCACTTAAATGCCACATTTAAAATGATTTTCAGTGTAGGCAAACCACAGGGAAAGAAGAATCTGAAGTGGCCCAAAATATTCCTTCTAGCTGAATGCAGAAACCCTGTACGGTACGTATGCCACTTATCACATTTCATGAAGCGTGACGCTGAGTGACAGATTGGCAACATTACAAAACGATTTCATTTCCACGATGAGAGACATCTATATTACCGATCACCTTCAGAAACTTCTCAAGTGAGGCAGGACTCAATTTTATTCTAATGGGAGTTTTCGAGACGGGGGTGGGCTCACAGGGAATCTGACAGTAGCCTCTTAAAGAAGTTTAAAATATTACAGTTCATGATTGCTATATTTTAAAAGGTCTCATTTAAATAGTGATAAAATATACAAAAAGGGGGGGAAGTGGGAGAGAGGGGGGACAATTAATCCTTTTTTTCTTGTGAAGATTTCATGGTGCTATTTACAAAAGAGCTTTTAAGAAGTGCCCATATTTTGTCACTGACATTATTTCTTTCTTCTTCCTCTTGAAGACTGTCCCTTTGCCTTTTTGCCCTCAAAAACAGGCCTCGCAGTCACCATAGCCGCTTCCTCCTCTGAGCTGGAGCTACTATTCCCCATTTCCTCTTGTGGCATTTCACGCCCTAAAGGGGCATCATGATTCGCAGCGCTGGTTTTGCGCATCTTGGTGTTCTTCCCTCTGGGGCACCGACCCGAGGTTTCTCTCTCTGATTGGTCACCTGATGACCCACTGGATGAATCTGACAGCTGCACCTCCCCTATGAAACCGCCACCAAAAAAGCTCTCCTGTTTAAGCGATGGATGTTTTTTTCTCTTGCCCCGGCGGTTTGGGGCTCTGGTCACGCCTTCCTCCTTCCCTTCGCTTTCCTTAAGGGCTGTCGTAGCCTGGGAGACTTCACTTTCTTCTTCCTCCTTCTCTTTTCTCCTCATGCAAGTCACGGCCCTGCGAAGCCTTTGACTCTTGATGGCCTGCTTCTCTTGTTGCGCTAGTCTGAAGAAGGAATCGATGCGGAGCTGAGTCTACAACAGAAACAGAAACATTTTACAATGAGGGGAATTGTAGCAGGAAAAGGGGGGGGGGGGAATTCTCTGTGGCCTGGAACTGTCAATCCACACATGTCAGCTACAATATTCCGGAAGGTCTTCCCTCAGGATACCATCCGCTGAGTGTTAAGATTCAATAGAGTGAAGAGTGGTAGTGGCACCTTAACTACAGTTCTTGACAAACACAGCCCACTACAGCCTGGACCTGGATATTCTGAGCAGGAAGGTGAAGACTTTATTCAGAGTAGCTTTGTACAAGTAGCTCTTTAATATGGGCTGCTTTTTTGTCAATATAGTTATGATATCTTTTAAATAATGTATTAAATGGAGTGCATTTTTATGTGGGGTTTTTTTTTCATCCGAACTGTATTTATACATTTGTCATAAGCTGCCCTTGGAAGGGCTGGTTTGGAAAAGAAAGGCGAGATATACATGAGAAACTCAATAAAAAGAATAAGCAAAGAGCTAAAAATAGCAACAAGCAAGGATTGCGTGATGTGCTGGATTATATTTCCAAGAATAGCTAGGACAGAATCTATGGCTACAGTTGATAAAACAAAGACTGTTGCTAGTGAGTTTTATTTTCTGCATGTGGAATACATGCTTTATTATTTTTTAATGGATTTAACCAACTCCAGAGTAAGGAGTGGTGGAAAATGTTCTCTTTCCCTGGTGTCACTTGTGCAGTCTCTAACCGGAGACTAGAATAGGCAAGTTGAATGCTTTAGAAATGCTTATGAATCCCTTAAGATTTTGCCCAGCAGCTCTCGATACAGCAACTGGGATTTTGGAGCACCACACAGCTGGTGGAGGTCCTGATCACTGCTCATGGTTCAACTCTCACACTCAAGCAGAAGGGGATCCTGGGGAACGAGGACTTGGCTTTATTCTGGGATGGTGCACACGAAGGGACACCATCTGGATGAATCTTCCATCTCCTCAACACTGAGGGTCAGCATGAGCAATGGAAGTGTTTGCTACCAAGAGACTTATTACAATCTGGAGATTCCAGCATGCTAGCAAAGGAACAGGGGCTGAGCTTCTCTTGGCAAAAATTTCTAGCAAAGTGTGAACCAAAGTTTCCAACCTATCTAAATGGGGGGGGGGGGGGGTGTTTCTTGATTCAGCTTGGTCTAAATTGTGCTGTGCTCTTGCCAGTTCTGGAGTGCAGAACTCAAGGGGGCTGAGCATAAACCAAAGGGGTGCCCCCTTTCTACCTGTTTTTATCTGCCTTTACTGCTCCCTGCTCGAAACATCCTCCGATTCCAACTGTCTGAAAGACACAGCTTCTGAGGCCAGCTGTGTCTCTCTGGATTCTGATCCCGTGTCCCTGAGCTAAAAACTTGGTTGAAAGACAGAATGTAAAATTTAAAAATAAATATACAAATTCATTTCTCTGCCTTTTTTTATAACACAGCTCTTCCAAGACCACAGCTGAACTTCCACAGCTGACTGACTTTTGTACCTGACATGGCTGTTTTCTTCAGCCACTGAATTTTCATTTGTCATCTGCTTTCTTAATCTGACTTTAAGTGATGTTTCTGTTGACTGTGATATAACTATAACATAGACATATTCAAATAGTGACCAACCATTGTACCTCAGCAAATATTTAGTGTTGTTCTTCTACTCAAATAAGTTCTCATGGTTCTATAAGAATGCAGACCCTGAAACTTGGACCCACCAGACAGAAGGATTTCCACCTACAAAGCATGACTTTGCCTCCTCTCTTTCACTGCAGCCCCAGACATTACTCCTGTGAACAGCATTTTAGACTCTACTGGGAAGGGAGAGGCAAGAAAGTTGCATTTGGCGGGGGGAAATCCTTCAGTCTGCAGAAATACTCCAGTGGGCCCAAGCTACTGCGCTGCAAAAAAACCCACAAAACCCACAGTTCAGATAATGCGCCATGACCACGCACAGATACATGCTTCTGTGTTCTAGTATTACCTGCTGAGCGTTCAGCTGTTTGAGGGCAGGCAGCAGGACTTCATCTGTTTTCAACTTGGTCCAGCCAAAATGACTCTGGCAAAACGTGTTAGCAGTTAAAGAGTCAGCAACAGAAATACTAAATGACAGTTCCCTAAACACACGTCCATAAGAATGTGTCGAACGGAATAATTTGGGAGGGTGTTTTTATAAAGGGAACAAGTTTGCAGCTTTAGCAGCTGGTGGGGAAAATTAGGCAGTTTTTACTGCTTTATTGTCCTGTCTTCCTTGCACTTTCCCCCTAATTTATGTAACCCAGTTTGTTGCATGTACTGTTCTTATTGCACTGTTTTCCAAATTTCTAATCCAGTTTTCACTGCATTGTTTACTACATCCACCTTACTGTTTTTATCGCATTTTTGAAAACACTGTAACTCACTCTGAGCCTCTGTTAGAAAGAGGGACTAGAAACAAACTAAACAAATAAGAGAAAAAAGCATTTGAAACCTGAATGTCACAAGTCTACAGCATTAGTGGTTTACAACTAGCAGTATGAGAGGCATTTTTAAAACCCTAACCATTATTAAAGGGGGAAAGTTTTGTCCAGTGACACCTTTATCCCCAAAAAAGGTATAAACTTTTGTGTGCGCACACACTTCTTAAGATACATTGAAATGGAAGTTACATTGACTCTAACTTCATTCTGTTGCTTCAGACCAACACTGCTGCCCACTTTCATCTATTGAAATTGAAATTCAACATACCTGAAGAAGTATGCATGTGTACGAAAGCTTATACCTTGAATGAAGCATTGTTGGTCTTAAAGGTACCACTGGACTCAAATTTTGTTTTGCTGCTTCAGACCAACACCGCTGCCCACCTGAAATTATTAAAGGCTTGATGTGACGATGATCATTAGCTGAAATGGTTTTCAAGTTTTGCAGTTCTTTTCATATTCTGCCAACTGCTGCATTAAAGGTACACCAATAATCACTGCATCGTTTCAAGCCAAACACCACCGAATCAGCTGCCCTAGCTAACTTGACTTGCATCTAAGAGCAGGAATGACACAAAAGCACTGAGCCGATTAACTGCTTTTGGATCCTGCTTGTATTTAGAGAAATTTCTGTCCCCCTGCTGAACACTGCACTGACCCTGTGAACCACACTCTCTTATGGAAGGAGCAGAATGCAAGCCAACTGGAGAGTTCACCGATGGAAACAGTTCTGCTGAAACAGCTTTCCTTTATAAGCTCCGATTGATCGGGAGAACAGACAAACACAGAGAATGGGAGGGGAAAAGGATATTCTCTGATCTGTTCCAAGTCCGGTCTTCCCCAAAGAAAGGATCCCTTTGACTCATCTACCACTGGGTGCAGATAAGCTTCAGCTACTGCAGGATTTGGGAACCCAGGCGTAAGCTGCAACTGCCATAATTTTTTCTTCACTTTAGTGTCATGTGGATTGGGACATGTCTTCTTGCTCTTCTGAGCTTCAGCCCACCACTCCCTGAAAGAAAAATCATGGAACAGAAACACGGTGGCTGTTTTATTCTCTTTACATGAGCTCACAGTAAGTTATCTGCTTGGTTATATAAACTTTGGTACAGAAAAAAAAGTTAATTGCCAAATGCAGACCAGGAGAAGGGAGCGGCCCCCCCGCCTCCACATGAACAGGGCCTGGGCAACAGTGGCACTGGTAGCACTGCTAAAGTCAGCAATGTGGGAGAAGGCGATGGGTCTGACCAACTGCAACCCTCACTTTGACCCACATTTTACTTGCTGCCACAGCACAGGTAGATGCGGCAAGGTTCTGGGAGTCAGGGCAAAACACGGCTGCCTTCCCTGATGTAAACCAGAGGCATTCACACCCTTGTAACTCTGAGACTGCACTACTGTAATGCCTTCTATATTGGGCTGCCCTTGAAGACTGTCCAGCAATTCCAGGTAGTTTGAAATTTTGAACTGTCTTCATTTCTGCTGGTGCAAAGAAGCGGCAACTTATTACAGCCATTTCACTGGCTACCAATAAATTTCTGGACGCAGGTCTAGGAGTTGCTCGTGAATTTTAAAGCCTTAAGCACTTTGGGTGCAGAGTGCCTCAGGGAACACTCACCCTCGTCTGAACACCTCTGTACGTTAGGTTCTCCAAAAACAATGCCCTCCTCTATGCACAATATTTTGCAAATGCAAAGCAAAGCAATATTTTGCAAATGCAATCCATGGTCGCCTCATTGTGAAGTTATTAAATATGTTACACCTGTGACACTGCAATCTCCCTTAGGAATTTACTTAGGGTCCAGGAATATGATTTTCAAATGGTCTTTCTTCTCTCCATCTAGCTTCCATCAAGTACAGAAGTACGTCCTTGATGCGAGACCAGAATTGTTTCTCTGCTAAATGTCATTATACAACAGATGTCATCTTGGTTGTTCAGGGGGAAGGTTGTCCTGTTTCCATTATGGATTGTACCTTCTGCCTGGGCAAATTCACTTCTTCCCCATGTCTAGCACGCGGCTAAGTTAAAACCCAGATTTATCATGAATTCTTTTCATTTCCAAATAAATGGTAGCACACAGCCATATAGAAATGATCCCAGAGATTATTCAGACAGTGTGTAATTGCTACCAAATTTATAATACAAATGTAATACGTTTGCAGCATATCTCTCCAAGAGAATTCTTCCCTCCAACTATAACAGGAGTCGGTGACATGCTAACACCATCTCTTGGATATGGAGGAAGTAAAGAAATCACATTTGGTCCCAAGCTGAATGTCTGCCTTTAGCTTCTAACGGCCAATAAGATCAAGCTACAGAAAGCCCACAGTAGACAAAACACCCAACCTCTATTTTATATGGTTGATTTCAAGACTCAACTGACACCGCAGACAAATGTAATACCACCCCTTTCAGGCCTATGAGTAGCAAGGCCTCTTCAGCAGTTGCCCCAGTACTGTGATATGCCTTCCCCTGAGAGGTACAGCTAGGCTCCACCCCTTGACTCTTTTTCAAAACCAACCAAGACAGTCTGCGCTCATTGGCACGTGTGTTTTTCTGACACATGTCTGCCCTTTAGATTTTTAGATTACAGCCACAGAATGCAAAGCTCACAAAGAGAGCTGCAACAGCACCTCTAAAGTGGACAGATCCCACCAGTCACAATTCTGTGGCTAACGGGAAGAGTCTGCACCAGAGGAGAAGACAGAGAACAAAAGACAACCGAAGAAGGAAAACCGCCTACGCAAGCTGGAGAAGGGGCTCCATTCCTCTCCCGGGGAATTCATTCAAAATCTCCATCGCTGTGACGTAACCAACATTGGGAACGCCTTCTGTGTAGTCGCTCCCGAGCAGATACGCCAAACTAATTAACTTGTTTCGATCTAAGCCTGGAGGGGGGGGGGGGAACAAAAAGAAACGAGGAAGCTAGATTTGACAGCACAATCTTAAGAATTCTATTTCAACGAGAATCGGCTTTGCCAACATCCCCAGGGAAAAGAACTACTGCTTGGCAACAGAATGAAAGCTTTGACTTATGCAAGATGCCAGAGTTCGTCTTCTCAACAAAGAGGACTCCGGCAGCAGGGCTGAGAAGGATTCTGGACACCTGAGGTTAAAGACCTTGCTAACCATCAGCAGACACAAAGAGCCCAGAGACCAGAATTCATTGTCCGGGGATGCAGCGATGGCCCCTGGCATGGAGGGATGTAAAAGGGGATTAGACAGGTTTGTGGAGAATGCCTCAGTGGATGCCAGTTATACAGTGAACAACAGGATATCTCCATATTCGGGGGCAGCAAGCCTCTGAATACCAGTGCTGGGCCTGCAATTATCAGGGGAAAGCCTCGGCCTCTACATAATGCTTGCTGGCCCTCCTGGGCAACTGGCTGGCCCCTGGGTTAGACAGGATGCCGGACTAGACAGACCACTGGTGAGAGCTCCTGGGCTGTTTATGACTACCGCTTGGAAAGAATATATGAAGCTCTCATGTGTTCACACAAATCCACCAAGAAAGGGTACTCTTTTAATGAGTGCATAGAAGCAGCATGGAAAGGTAAGAAAATGTTATTTATTCTGTCCTGTCCCTGGATGCCCATCTAAATTATTAGTGCTACTGCATTATTAGGGGCTATTAAGGCCAGAGGTGCACAGAGAGATGGAGAGCTAACATCAGAAGTCTGACGGGTCTTCTATTTAAAGTCATACCATATAATTTACTCCAAGTATCCCTGCAATTCACCGTTAACTCCTAATCTTAGAAGGCAAAATATCATCCCTTCCATACCTTCTCAGCAAGACGGTGTGTGTGTGTGTGTGTGTGTGTGTGTGTGTGTGTTAAACCAGGGCCCAGCAGCAGCATCCATAAAGATAATTCAGCCAGGGTACATCTCTAGACAGTGAAATTACATCCCCAAGACTACAGAGATGTCAACAGCAAACAATGAACTCATAAAGCTAGACTCTATGGGGAAACACTTGGATATCTGTTACTACTGAAAAACCTGAGAATCTGACAAGCAAAGATGCCTAAAAGTCCACATGTGGAGCAGCCCAAATTGCCTCCTCAAATGCAGTTTCTAAGGGGACAGGTGACCCAGAAACAGCTTGAGGAGGAAGTCTGAGGTCTGCAGGGTGGGGCGGGGCGGGGCTAAACAAAACTCACTCTCCCTGTTTCATACATGGAACTCCTACAGCAGACCAAGCTGGTATCTTTGAAAAGGCACAGGGATTCAAAAATACCACGTAACCAAGGTTTTTGGCCTCACCTAGTTGATTCTGGAAGTCCACGTACTGATAATATTCCACATACTTCTTTTGACTGAAGAAGTTTTTGTAGACATGCCGGGCTCCAAACAACCAGATATCGCTGTCATCCGTGATGGTCCCAGAGGTCTGATCAGTGAGGTCCAAAATGGCACACTGAGCCTCTGCCTCCATTGGGGCCTCAATGAACGGAATGCCAAAAAGGCGCAGAAGTTCCTATAAGCGGAACAGCAGAAGAATTCAACATTCTGATACAGCCTTGCCAGAGGTGGGTTTGCAGATGCATTGAGTGGTCACTGTCCTCTTTTTTTAAAAAAAACCTTTTTAATTAAATTTTTTCATACACATATAAAAATTGGACTTAAGAAAAATAAGACAGAAAAGGGAAATAAAGGAAAAAAGAGAAAAAAAGTAAGAAGGAACATATCCTTAAAACTTGCAAATAACTTCCAAAGTTTCTCAACGGAAAAGCCCAATATACCCGATGAGGAGCTCAAGTTGTGTAGGCGTTTGGCTTTACTTCTGTAAGATGAATTTTACTGGAGCTTTTTATGCTAGTGTTGTCTCCTCTGCTAATTAAAATTTGCAAATAATAGACATTAAAAAAGAATGAAAAAGCCCAATACAATCTCTCATTGCTAAATAAAAACTTTTAAACATAACCACTTACTCCAATATCATAACCATTACAGTAATACATTAATTGGTGATTTGTGGATTTGAAGGGTAAGGAAAAACTTAAATAATAGAAAAGAACAATGAAAAAGGAGTGATTACTGTCCTTTTAATGATCTGCAGCTGAGCATCGATTCCACTGAAAACCACTGCGTTTGAGACAGCATCACCACGTACAATATTGTTTGATGCAAACAAGGCGCTGTGGCTCACTGGCACAGCGACTGCTTTTTGCATGCCGAAGATCCCAGGTTCAGCCTCCCGGCATCTTCCGTTAAAAGCATCCGGTACCAAACGATGAGAAAGACCTCGGCCTGAGGCTCTGGAGAGCCGCCACCAGTCAAAGTGGGTAAGATGAAGCTTGGCAACCCAAAGGTCTGACTCAGTCTAAAGCAGAACCATGTGTCCAAATAGTGACACGACTGATGACAACCATCACATTATTTATTTGACGTTTTCTTCCAAGAAAGCTCACAAAAACACTCTTTGCTGAGCTGGCCAAAGTGGGATCCAGACTAAGATTTCGGCAGGCACAAGGTCTTCTGACCACAGAGCGTGATTCTTTCCCTCCAGGACTGCAGTTACCCCAAATACCACCCAACTCCTATTCCCACAGGAATAAGATTTTAGGGTCATTTCAGGCTGGTGCAGAAGAAGAGGCTTGGGAAGGCAGTAAAACCCATGCTCTGCAGGCAGAAATCATTGCACTCTCAGATCCAACCCAGTCCAGTTCCAGGGTCACCCAAGAGTTTTGCAACCCAACGGGGATCTGAACCAAGGTATTCCTAGTGCAACAATCTAAACCATTAAGTGATAAGCATCAAGTAAAGAAAACTGGACTCATGGGAGTCAATCTCAATTAAATATATCACCATTTAAAACGGACAGTATATTTTACTGTGTCTAAGCTAAGCTTTAATCTGGGAAGAAGGTGCAGGGAGGTTTTAATCCATTTTAGCTGGTTGTCATTCTGGTATGCCACTGCAAGAAACTAATGGGGATAATCACTTTTCTATCAGAAGCACTCCTTATATCCAACTCTTCCTGCATTTCGGCATGAACTAAACATTTATTCTCCTGCAATGGCCACTACTGATCTCAAAGAAAGCCCTAAGTAGAGACACTAACGCAGACCTAACAGAATCACTAGTGGAAGGAGAGCTTGTGGAGGTGGCTATTACCCCAGAGAGCCCTCTGTTGAAAGCTGGGGGATCCTCGAACAAACTACACTGTGGTACAAAGGGGATCAGGCAAAAAAACCCTTCTCCCGCTGGTGAAGAAGACGGGATTTCTCTGGTTTTGCTATCGGAAGCCACAGCCTCCAGTCTGCAAGACCTGAGCAAGGCTGTTATAACAATAGGACACAATGGAAGTCATTAATTCATAGGGTGGCCATAAGTCAGAAGTGACTTGAGGGCACTTAACACTCAATTTATACAAGCTGAAAATCTGTAAAAATTTCCTTGCTCGAAAGCCAGTTGAATCTGACTCTAGTGGGTGGTGCTCATCTCCATTTCCAAGCCGAAGAACCAGCACCCCCCGAAGACTTTTTCCGTGGTCATGTGGCCAGCATGACTAAATGCCGAGGCAAACAGAATGCTGTCGCCTTCCCACCGAAGTGGTACCTATTTATCTACTTGCAGTTTCTTGCTTTTGAACTGTTAGGTTGGTAGGAGCTGGGGCCAGAGATGGGAGCTCACTCTGTCACATGGCACTCGGGTCTCGAACTGCCAAGCTACCAACCTTCCAGTCTGCAGCTCAGTGTCCTAACTTCTGTGCCACCGCTCTATACCACTGTCAAAAAACCCCAAGCAAACCCAGAACACACCATCTGGGACATCCACAAAAGAACTGCACGCAGGATGAGATCCCCAGTTACGGGACCAAAGAACAGCCACTGTCCTCTGACAGCACCCTGTCTCCAGAGGGGAACATCTGCAAGCTTTTCAGCGAGGAAAAACTCAGGCAGATCCCTTCAAGTCCGCTGGTTCCAGCAACAGCTATTCATTACAGCAAATGCATGAAAAAACACCAGCGGGTAAATTCAGCAGGAGGCGCTATTTTAACTCATACCTTGCAAAGACTACAAAATCACAGTCAACACCAAATGCATTTTTTGTAATGGAACTTTTCAAAAAAGACGGTAGTTGGCTAGGTTGAGCGCACTCTTTTCGCTTGTTGAAAAATACTCACTGGTAATATTTATGGTTGTCAGCTGTGTGAGTGATGCAAATCAATCTCTTGTGGACAGGTGTTTCTAATACACAATTTTCCAAGCTCACTATATTTGTAGTTATATGATACCGCTATTAACACTAGCTTTGCTCTGGGGGAACTGGTTACTCCACTTCTAATTTTTTCCCCACATATAAAAAAACCACATGAGGTCTTTTCCTTCTCGTTTCTTCTTCCCCAAATGCAAATCTTGGTAGTACATTAAATAAAATGGCTCCTTTTCCTGTTTTACTATTGATCTAATTCAGTTTTTTCAAGTGCTATAAAGACTACATCATTTTCACACACTTCTTGCCTCTCACAATTCTGCCAACAACCGGATTCAAAATGGTGTATTTAATTTGCAAGAGGGCGAAAGAAAACCACTGGACAATCTGCCACTTTTACAGTACCTTTCAATTCTAGCTGGGTGACACTCTGCCTGAGGTCATCCAACTCGTACAGGGACAACATATGAAGGAACAACTAAAATGAGTAAGTGGGGTTTCTTAACAATGTAAGGATGCCTATTTTTCATCTATATGAACATATCCATTTGCTTTGAAGAAGATGAAGTGTTGGATTTATACCCTGCCCTTTGCACAGAGTCTCAGAGCAGCTTACAATCTCCTTTCCTTCTCCCCACAGAAGACACCCTAGGAGGTTGGTGGGGCTGAGAGAGCTCTGAGAGAACTGCTCTTGAGAGAACAGCTCTGAGGGAGCTGTGACTGACCCAAGGTCACTCAGCTGGCTTCATGAGGAGGAGTCGAGACTCAAACCTGGTTCTCCAGATTAGAAAGCAACGCTCTTAACCACTACACCAAACTTTGCTTGCTTCATGAACTATATATTTATTTTATTGCTTCCCTTTCCTCATTCCCCGGACATGCGTCTTCTGGATAAACACAACACTGGGATAAGTGAAATAATTTCCCCCCATAATATATATAATAACATTTCCTCATTTTTATATATCACATAAACGTAGACATCTACACACTATTTCTGACATTATTCAGTGAAATGGATCAAGCACCATCACTGCTTAACTAAGGCAAGGAAAGACATGACTCCAGTAGAAAAAGAACGGGAACTCAGATCCCATGGCTGCATGACCTTGCCCAAGTCAGTCTACCCATTCGTAAAAATTAGTCTCTATAGGGCAATGGTAAACAAAACAATACACACAGATACATAATAAACCCATACCTGGCTTTCTAAGAACATCTGTCCAGTCACAGTGGCAGCGATACGCTCCTGCTGCTGTCTCTGAGCCCGGAGTGCGTTTTGCTCAACTGAAAGGTTGGTCTCCAAGACTTCCAATTCTTCCTATAAAGGTAAAGCAAGACCAATTATCTTCTTAAACCCACACCACCAAAATGACAGTGACACTTCAATGCCATGCGATGCAGAGAGACACCCTTCTGAGACTACTGACTTCAATGGACTTGGAAGGGTGTAACTCTGCTTAGGACAGCCCTGTCAGATCTGCGCCCTGGAGTATTAAGCAGCCCCCTGGAAACTGGCTCAGGGATGCACATATGCATCAATGGTGGCTGGGATTTTTATTCTCTCCTTTAGTTTTAAAAACTAACACCTTATGAGTCCTTACGTCTTGAAAGTGGGTGTAGTGTCCAGTTCATTACAAGGCGGGCGCTCAATCCATTGCAAAAACGTTTAATCATTTTTATATATCATACTAGGAATAAGGCCCGTTGTGGAAATAAATACAACGGGCTCTAGAAAGAGGCTCCGGGAGAGTGCCCCAGCCTTGGGCACTCAGCGTCAATTTGCTGGGGCTACCTCAGCAGGGTATAATGACAGAGAGTCCACCATTTTCTCCAGGGAAAGATCTCCACCATCTGAAAAGCAGTTGTAATTTAGCGTGATCTCCATCCCTCCCCTGGAGATTGGCAACAATGGGTCAAGCAGATCCTGCTTACCGGCTTGCAATAAACTGGTACAGTGACAGCTGTTTCAGACAGCCCTTCCCCTACCATTTTGGAGCCGTCTTCGGAGCGGTTTGCAATTTCAGACTGCCGGGTTCTTTTTCAAGCCTCTTTACCACACACACACAAACACAATAACATAGAGAAACACACAGACACACAGAGAAACACACACACACAAACACAGACACACTCACACACACACTCAAAAAAACACACACACACATAAACACACACACACAAACTCAAACGCCTAGGGTAGCCAACCTCCAGGTGGAGCCTGAAGATCGCCAGGTATCACAATAGAACTCCAGACAACAGATCCTCCCCCCTCCCTTGGAGAAAATGACTGCTTTGGAAGGTGGCCTCTATGGCATTCTGTTCAGCTGGCCCCAGTGAGTTTTCTCCCAAAGGCCAACATAGGTGTGGATAGGGGCTTTCAGAGAAGCAAGCTTGGTTGCCAAGCAACGGGCACTGAGGGGATAGTTGCCGGCTCTGATGATGGAATAGGGTTCCCAACCTCCAGGTGGGGCCTGGGGATCTCCCGCTTTTACAATGGATCTCCAGCTGACAGAGATCAGCTCCTCTGGAGAATATGGCTGCGTGGGAGGGTGGACTCTATGGCATTGTACCATGCTGAGGCCCCTCCCCTCCCCAAACCCCACTCTCTCCTGGATCCACCCCCAAAGTATTCAGGGATTTTTCAACCTAGACCTGGCAACCCTATGATGGAAATAGCTGAAGATTTGGGGAGTGGATCCTTTGGTGAGCAGCATTTTGGAGGGGGGAGAATGGAAGGACTCAGCAAGCTATAATGTGATAGTGTCTACCCTCCAAAGCAGCCATTTTCTCCAGGGGAACTGATCTCTGTCATCTGGAGATCAATTGCAACAGCGGGAGATCTCCAGGCCCCACCTGGAGATTGGCAACCCTAGGGGGAAAGTCAGCAGCCCTGCAGGGGGTTGAAGGGAATGGTTTGATGGTTGCTGGCCCACCTCATTAGCCAGCCAGCCATGGTGGAGCTAAGCAGGAGTAAGAGCCTGAGAAATTTCACACATCCAATATGTTCCGTTTCAGGAACTCTTAAGTAACGGTTTCTGTCAGGCATTTTACACAGAACCGTGTTAGTACCAGTTTCCTAATGGAGCATAGTGGTCCTTTCACACAGAAACGTGCCTCTCCCGTTGGGGAAGCATTCCTGAGCCGGTTTACCTTGAAACCTCCTCCCAAGCGTTCTTCAGTTCTTTGTACCGGTCCTGAATTGCTACGGGGTGCTGTGTGAAATGATCCCTGTTTCTGACAGTTTATTCTGGGCACGCTGGCAGTGTGCGGTGGAGGGGGTTATGCTGGTAGTCCGTTGTCTTTTCACTGACAGAAGCAGGCCACTGAGGGGACAGTTAGACCCACCTGGCAGTGGGCGGAGGAGTAGAGTGGACCCAGCACCCAGTCTGTCCTTCCCCTTCGCTGGCTCCCTCCAGACTGAGGCCAGGATGCTGGCCGGTGGCTCTGTGGGCGGGACTGAGGCAAAGCAGGGAGAGAATGCAGCCAATGGACAGGGACCCCCTTTTGAGTCCGTCCAGCCTTCTGATTTTGGCGCCCCATGGAATCTTGCCACTTGAAAACGGCTTTATATAATAGGAAAGATAAATGTACACAATCTACACACTACTCCTGAAACTGACCGACAGACCTTGAATCCTTCCTCTTTGCCTTCACCCCTGTCTCAGTCTGCTTTGCAGTCTGACAATACATTTTTGGCTCAGTACCAGGGCTGTAGCTAGGCAGGGGCAGCACCCCCTCTCGAATCTGCAACACCTCCCACCCCAGGAGAATGCCAAACCCCACACATCCCCAGTGCACCGCGCTCCTCACCCCTGTGGACAGCCAGGGAGAGCCACAATGGCAGCGGCTCCACACATTCAGCCTTCCAGTATGCAGATGCACCACCAGAGCTCCTCCTGTCCTGCCCACTGTAATCCCCATGTGTTTCTCTCACAGCAGGAGAAATGGGTGCAGCCCCACCCCCCACCAGGTACATGACTGGATAGGGCAGAGAAGGGTGCTACTGGGTAGGCCCAAGGCCCTTCCTCCACCACGGCCCTCCCTGCACCATAAAGGAAAGAGGGAATGAGGGAAGGAAGGGAGGGAGATTGGATTTATACCCTGTCCTTCACTGCTCGGAGTCCCAGAGCGGCTTACAATCCCTTTCCCTTCCCCTCCCCACAGCAGACACCCTGTGAGGTAAGTGGGGCTGAGAGAGCTCTGAGAGGACTGCCCTTGAGGGAACAGCTCTGTGAGAACTTATGACGGACCCAAGGTCACACCAGCAGCTGCATGTGGAGGAGTGAGGAATCAGTCGCTATGGGACAGGCCCAGCAGCAGCAGCAGCAGCCTGCGAGGCCCCAGAGGAAGTGAATGGCTCTTCTGCTGAAGAGGTAAGGCAACATCAGCTTCCTTGCTCTGCTATCATCCTTCTCGCCCCTGCCAAGGAGCCGGCTATTATTTTTGTCACGTCATGCCACCCCCACCCCCAGTGCCCCCTCCCCAATTGTCTAGCTACAGGGCTGCTCAGTACGTTAAAGACAGCAACCCAAGTCATCGAGTTTTGCTGGCACTCTGAACACGTCCCTGCCCTTCAGTACAGAAGACAGCAAAAACATTACCATACTGATATCCTGCCATTCGTTAACTGCATCCTCCTCCTCCATGCCCCTGGTCTCCACAGTTTGCTGTACGGTCAGCGCTGCATCTTCGCCAGCATTTTCCGGAGATCTCTCAGCGGCACCCTCATGGTCTCCCATTACAGCCGCCGAAGAGGCAGCCCCCTTTTCTTTCTCCTGGTCAGCTTCCTCCTGAAACTCGCTACTCAGTTCAGCATTCACTTCAATGAAGCTATCTGCCCAATGTGAAAAATAACTATTAATAATAACAAGTTATGCGCCACTAAACAACAATTTTAGTTTGCCAAAACTAGCTATTGCTCTGTTCTTGCCCCAGAAGTTAAAGAGGAAGAAACAGTGATTTTTCTTTAATTTAATTTTCCCTATTCTTCTCCTAGGCTTGCTTTTTTATTATTTTTTTAAAGAAAGCATGATCAGGGTAGGATTCTCTACGCCTGTTACCAGAATGAACTCAGTCGTCACAAAAGGAAGCCACTTCTCTAGGAAGCCACAGTCTATGGTTACTGCTTGTATTACATGAACTGAAGTGAGCAGTAAGCATTTCAAGGGATTGTGGGGCCAGCATCAGAGAAGAACACGTGGATATGGTTTCTCCACTTTCCCCCAATCAAGATGACCACCCATTTGTACTGAATAGCCCTTTCAGAAACAGATAACATGGCTTGCCTTTATTTGATAGAATACAACTGCCTGCAGATCTCCAACTATTCTTATTTTCTTCCATGCAAACTGACATTATTCTGTGATACTCTTAGGATCTACAGTGTCTAAGGAGCACGTAGGAGAATTTTAAAAAGGAACAGGCAGGAGGAAGAAGGTGAGCAGAATTCAAGAGCAACTGTGATATTCTAACTGGATTGAGAAAAGAGAAAAACAAACTTTATGTATTTCAGGAAGGCCACATGCAGAGTATAACGACACTGAAAAGAACTGTTTTAGTACATCACTTACACACAAAACATAAAAACAAAAGCATTCTCTTTTAAAAGAAGGGGAAGCTATGTTCTGGCTGGAGACCCTTCTTTCATACAGCATCTACATAGTACTTTAATGGGCCCTGGATGCTGCAATATTTACTTAGAATATTTACAGATCACTTTACAGATCAAAACATTTCACAACATTAAAATATGAAGTAAAATTATTGGCTTCTCTAAGATCCATCATTCCCAGCTTCCTTCCCTAAGCAGTTCTTCTAAATCGCTCCCATGTTCCCTCATCATGTCTATAATTTCTCAGTGCTACCCCTATTTCTTGACATTACACATATAAAGCCAACATACCGCCAGAATCGCTCTCCTCAGACAGAGAATGATTTTCCATTCTTTCCTCACGAAGACTGGCTGGTGCTGGAGTAAATGAAAGCACACTCTGTATGTCAAAAGCATTCTTGTCTGGCTGCTGAAGTGATGCCTCTGAACATTCAACGTTTCCATTTTGGGTCAACTCTGTGCAGCTCGAAGGGCTCAAGGGAACCGACTGTGTCGAAGGCATCAGTGGCTGCAGCACCACGTCACCATCTTGCAGAGAACCTGAGTCCATTTTGGAAGTCTGTTTTTCCTTATCCCTTCCTTTTTCACCTGAACCAGAAAAGCACACTTTATCCACAGAAGAGACACGTGCCTCTTCAGGTATACTTATATCTGCTTCCAACGCATCCTTCTCTGTGTCCAGTTCACTCTCACAGGTTTCTGATTCCCCAGGAGGCAGAACTAGAAGCTCTTTCCCACTCTGTTCTTCAGGTTTTGAGTCCTCCTCATCTGAACTACTAGAAAGAAGCCTGCTCACGAGAACTCGTCCTGCTTGACTTTCAGCCGTATTCCTGGACCAAGGTGACTGAACCTCCTCTTCCTCCTCACACAAAGCTTCCTCAATAGCCCTCAGTGTTCTTGGTGATACGTTGTGTGCCTCCGCCACAGGGCCAGTCCTGGCGTTATCTGACTCAAGCCGATGGTTCCTTTCATCTTCAATCTCCTCTTCTGAACTGCTTCCCATCATGGCCGCTTGGATGGCCAGCATGGTTCTGGGAGAAGGTGGAGCAGGGGCAGTACTATTAGTCGATTCAGTCTTCAAGACGTCACATGGGGGTGGCATTACACTGACTGAAGTCTTGTTGGTCTCAGTGTCATGCTTTGAATCTTGAGACCTTGCAGAAGAATAACCAGAAGATGTCGTTGCCACATCTCTGGAGGTACCTTTTTTGGACTGGATACCTGAAAGAGAGAAAGAAGAGGAAGAAGAAATACTTGTAGTGGACTCATTTGAAGAAGTAGAGACTGAATTTATACCTCGCCTCAGAGCGGCTTACAGTCTCTTTTCCCTTCCCCGCCCTACAACAGACACCCTGCGAGGTAGGTGGGGCTGAGAGAGCTCTTTCGAGGATTGCTCTTGAGCGAACAACTCCGAAAGAACTTGTGACTGACCCAAGGTCACACCAGCAGCTGCATGTGGAGGAGAGGGGAATCAAACCCAGTTCTCCCAGATTAGAGTCCACACCGCTAACCGCTACACCAAATAAGTGCCACTCTTTGCTCACGCTTCAATACAAAGTTTAGCAAAAATGGACTGCATGTTTTTAAAAAATCTCCTACAGTTTCATATGTGAAACTATACAATTTAACATTCCCAACAAAATATTTCTAAGAAGCTCTTTAGTCCCATAAACATCTTTGCCTGTCCCTTCCTCCACATACTGATTATTCTAACATCCCGCTTACTCCTTCAATATGTGTGCATGTGTGTGTAAAGTGCCATCAAATCTCTCCTGACTTATGGCGACCCCGCAGGGTTTTCAAGGCAAGAGGCGTTCAGAGGTGGGATGCCATTGTCACCCTCTATGTCATGGGCCTGGACTTCCTTGGTGGTCTCCCATCCAAATACCAACCAAAGCTGACTCTGCTTAGTTTCCAAGAACTGATGAGATCGCGCTAGCCTGGGCTATCCAGGTCGGGGCCTCCTTCAATACACCTTAACTGCATTTTCTTTTTCTTTTTAAATAGCCATCACTGCATCTGTATTCAGCCACACTGGCTCTAGAGCCACGGGCTACAGCTCCTAGGGCAGGGGAGACCAGGGTTCAGAACTCCACTCAGCCTAACCTACCTCTCTAGGTTGTGCTGAGGATAAAATGTCAGAGGCAGAAGGAAAGGAAGGAAAATGCCGTCAAGTCACAGCTGACTTACAGCAACCCCGTAGGGCTTTCAAGGCAAGAGACGTTCAGAGGTGGTTTGCCGTTGCCTGCCTCTGCGTCACGACCTGGTATTCCTTGATGGTCTCCCATCCAAATGCTAGTCACGACTGACCCTGCTTAGCTTCTGAGATTTGATGAGACTGGGCCAGCCTGAACTGTCCAGGTCAGGGGGTAGCAGGCAGAAAGGAGGGATAAAAACATTACAGACAGAGAGAAATATTACAGATAGAAAGACATGCTCACTAAAATGCAAATGCAGAAGTCAGCAGAAGAATGAATGCAGAAAAAGAGAAGCTTCCCGCAAAACTACCTTTTATCAGGATGTAGTGAGAGGTGTCTTCAGACACAACCCTCCTGGTTTCCACTTCTTTCAGGAAGCCCCCGTCATTCTCATACTGGCTCTGGATCTGGCCAGAGTGCTGCTGGTTCATCTCCTTTTCCACATGCTCTAGTTGTCGATTCAGACTGCTTTTTTTAAGCAGTCCTTTCAGCTGATACTGGGAGAAGTCACTGGACTCCTATAATTTTTTTTAAAAAATCAAACATCTGAATGAGTTTTATTTCCCACTAGGAATAAGGCCCATTGTGGAAATAAATACAATGGGCTCTAGAAAGAGGCTCCAGGAGAGTGCCCCGGCCTTGGGCACTCAGTGTCAATTTGCTGTGGCGACCTCAGCAGGGTATAATGACACAGAGTCCACCATTTTCTCCAGGGGAAGATCTCTGCCATCTGAAGAGCAGTTGTAATTCAGTGTGATCGCCATCCCTCCCCTGGAGATTGGCAACAATAGTTCCCCATGAGGGAGTAGGTGGTTTGGAGGGTGGAGTCTATGGCATTGAACCTGTCTGAGGTCCCACCCCTGCTGAAACCTCACCCTCTCCAGGGTTCACCCCTCAAATCTCAAGGAATTTCCCAACCTGGAGTTGGCAACCCCATCTCCCTCCCAGCCAACCATCAACATATCATTATCTGCCCCCTGGCTTCAGCTTTCCATCTCCTCCCCCCTCCCCCCTGGAGAGTAGTTGTAATTCTGAGTAATCTCCAGCCCCCACCTGGAGATTGGCAACAATGGTTCCCCATGAGGGAATGGCTGGCTTGGAGGGTGGAGTCTATGGCATTGTACCTGTCTAAGGTCCCACCCCTCCTCAAACCTCACCATCTCCTGGCTTCCTCCCTCAAATCTCCAGGAATTTTCAACCTGGAGTTGGCAACCCTATCAGGACTGGCCCCAATGGGTTTTCTCCCAAAGGCCAACATAGGTGTGGAAAGGGCCTTTTACTGACAGAAGCAAACTTGGTTACCTAGCAACAGGCACTGAGGAGAAAGTACAGTTGCCAGCTCTGATTAGGGAAATACCTGGAGATCTGAGGGGTGGATTCTGTGAAGGGCAGCATTTGTGTGTGTGGTGGGGGGGGGAAGGACTCAGCAGGATATAATGCCATAGGGTCTACCCTCCAAAGCAGCCATTTTCTCCAGGGGAACTGATCTCTGTCATCTGGAAATCAACTGTAATAGCGGGAGATCTCCAGGTCCCACCTGGAGATTGGCAACCCTAGGGGGAAAGTCAGCAGCACAGCAGGGGGTTGAAGGGAATGGTTTGATGGTCGCTGGCTCGCCTCATTAGCCAGCCAGCCAGCCAGAGGCAGGAGAGAAAGCCGTTTTCAGTTTATTCTGACAGGAAAGTGGGCAAGCTGGCAGTGGGCGGGGGAGGGGGTTATGCTGAACGTCCATTGTCTTTTTACTGACAGAAGCAAGCTTGGTTGCCTACCAACGGCCACTGAGGGGACAGTTAGACCCACCTCGCAGTGGGTGGAGGAGAAGAGTGGACCCAGCACCCAGTCCGTCCCCTTAGACGGCTCCCTCCAGACTGAGGCTGAGACACTGGCCGGTGGCTCTGTGGACGGGGCTGAGGCAACGCAGTGAGGGAATGCAGCCAGTGGCCAGGGACCCCTTTTGAATGGCAGCTCTTGTAACCAACTGATTTTGGCGCCCCATGGAATGTTACCACCCCAACTGGCTTTTATACAATAAGGAAATATTTCCAAAGCAAATACGTTTACTGAGAGAATAATAGGAAATGTTTTTTAAAAATAGAAAGGGGGCACTAGTTTTAAAATAAAACATTGTTTTCTTTTTTTGATACCACGAGTTGATACTTATTACTTAAACTGATCAAGTTAGTGTGCAAAACCATTTGGAAATTAGCAGCTGACTTTTAAAGGGTCAAACATTTTGGAACAGTTCTCCCACATCTGTCACAGAATGGCACCATGCCCCCAAAGAGGGATACGGAATCAGAGATGCAAGGGAATCTTGCCGAATTACAATACTGCCTCCTAGCAATGCAGGTGAGGGTTTGCATCTTTGAATGGTGCCCATGTTTGGAAGGAGCCTAGTAGGATTTAGACAGGGGAAACCAGGTTGCAAATCCCTGATCAATACACACTCAGTTTCAGACAGCCACTGTATGCATCCCTTAGTTTCCTTTATATAAAGGTTACCTCACAGGCTTCATAAAATCATAAATGGTGTAAGGAATAACAGGCACTCTGTCTACTATGGAAAAGTACAATACAATGGGTTTTTACTAGGGGTGTCCAAAAAAACCCGGTATTTTGGGGAGTTGGGTATATTGAATCAAAAAATATCGGTATTTCCTAATATTTCCGAATCCCAATACTGGTATGGTATTCTGATTCAGGAAATATTCACAAACCCCAATTTTTTTTGGCTCCATTATATGCTATGAGGACCACTGGTCCCCAAAGGATATAATGGAGAATCAATTTGGGGCTCTGGGGGAGCTGGGTTTTTTGAGGTAGATGCACCAAACTTGCAGCATAGCTGCTGGTGCCTCTCCTCAACGCGCCCCCCCCAGCTTAAAAAAGATTGGACAAGTGGGTCCAATTCTATGGGCCCCCAAAGAAGGTGCCCCCATCCTCCATTATTTTCAATGGGGGAGGGGAAGGCATTTAAAGAGACCATGCTTTCTTTAAACGCCTTCTGAGTTCACTTGGCAAGTTGTGCTGCCACTGTGGCAGCACAACTCAGCAAGAGAAAGGCATTTTATCCTCACAACAAACCTGTGAGATTGGTTAAGCCGAGAGTTCACCAGGGCCAGCCAGCATATTTCCACAGCAGAGTGGAAATCTGAACTTGGCTCTCCCAGATTCTAATCAGACACTCTAACCACTACACCATACTGGCTCTCTAAGAGGTTAAAAGTGTATTCAACATCTGGCCCATTCTTGGCCAGACAACTCGAGTGCATATCTATTGAGAATTACATTGTCATATATTTTTCAGAACAATAAGAGACGTCCCACCAGCTATAATAGCGGCCAAGCTCTGCTGACTAGAAAAGGCAAAGAAAAGTCTGTGAGTTACCTCAGGCATTGCCTCATATAGTGTCCTTCTTCTTTTTGTGAATGCTTTCATGTCAGTAAGGATCTCGTGCTTTACTTCAGGGGGCAGGTTCTGGAAATCTTCTGACTCAACATCTACAGAAGAAGGGTTTTCAAATAATTCTTCCTATGTGAGACAGAACAATGGCAGGACACAAAACATACCAGCTGCGTGAGCTCTATCATTTAAGCAGCAGAATCCTGAACCGTGCAATAGCTCAATGCGCGCGCACACGCAACAGAACTTCATAAGCAATACAGAGACACACAAAATGAAACAAACCCAAGTGTGTGTGTGTGTGTGTGTGTGTGTGTGTGTGTGTGTGTGTGTGTGTGAGAGAGAGAGAGAGAGAGAGAGAGAGAGAGAGAGAGAAGAGCACATGGATCCTTTGAACCCACTCCCTGGCCCCGGCCGCCCCAGCCACAGGAAACCCAGTCTGCTACTACGTGCGCTGCCCCACCCTGGGATCTTGGCCTGACTACAGTACACAGGAAGGTATTATTTACCTACACCTCCGCTCATTCCTATTTGAAAGTAGTAAAACAATATCCCACTGACAAGAAACGGGAAAGGGGGAGAAGTTAAAGCTGAGAGGGAAGGGTATACCGAGGGCCACCTCGTAAGTTAACAGTACAACTAAAAACAAAAAACCTCCACAGCAGGGAAAGGAAATGGCCACCATAGGGGGAATGGCTGCCATATGGGGTAGGACCAGGAAAACTAAACTTTTCCACCCCCACTGCAGCCACCCAGAGTGTGCTGTGATCTCTCTCAAAGCCTCAGAGCAAAACAGGTTTAAGAAAGATCAGACAAAACCCAGTGAAACCTCAGGAGGTGCATGAATTTATCACGATGCTGTAGGAAACCCCACTTCCCAGCAGAATTGAATTTGGAGCATATAACCCATACACGAACACCCTCAGTCTAAGGTAGTTTCCTGGGGTTCATATGGTTCCTCTTGCCCCATTATTGATTAATGGGAGCTCTCAAAAGGTCTCGTGTCAAGAACTTTCCTGGGATGGCTACCTGCTTTTCGACGCAAACGAGTTGGTAGAATTTAATTGCAACCACACTGCCACACCCAGCTTGCTCTCCCTGTTCAATTTAGAAGGAACTCTACTAAGGAGTGGCAAAAATTACGCTAGAAGAGTTACTTGCAGTATCTTTTTCTGGGTCATCCTCTCTTCCCATTCTTTTTCATCTTCCTCCACAGAGCTAAGGTTGCAAAAGGAAAGGTGGTCAGTTGCCATGAATTAACACATTTCCCACCAATAGCCAAGAAGATCTTGTCTCTTGTTTCCCCAAGAACTGACTGCATACTTGTTCATCTGGCTTCACTCACCTATTTTTTTCTTCTTCCGGTAAAGCCGGTAGCGCATAGATATCGTCCACCTCTTCTCTTCTCACGTCTGAAAGACTGGGGAACTGATCGTTGCTGATAAAACAGGATACACACTATTACCAATGGGAGGTATTCAGGATTCACAGACACACACTCCATAAGGAAGAGAAAGGGTATATTCTTGCCTCTTGCCTGCTAAAGCTGTTTTAATAGCTTGTCTTTTCAGGAAAGTTTTCAAAAGTTTTTCTGTAGTTTTCTTTGAGTCGACAGCTGCTACGTCTTTCCGCTGTCTGCGTTTAGCCTGCAAAAGTATTGTGAAAGAAAAGGAGAATGAGTTGTGGCTCAGAAGGAGGAGGAGGAAGAGGAAGAAGCTGCAGCAGAGAAAGAGGAGGAGATTGGATTTATACCCTGCCCTTCATTACCTGAAGGAGTCCCAGAGCGGCTCACAAACTCCTTTCCCTTCCCCTCCTCACACCCAGTGAGGTAGGCAGGGCTGAGAGAGCTCTTTTCAGATCTGTCCTAGAGAGAACAGCTCTGACAGAACTATGGCTTGCCCAAGGCCATCCAGCAGCTGCAAGTGGAGGAGTGAGGAATCAAACCTGGTTCTCCCAGATTAGAGTCCGCCACTCTTAACCACTACACCAAAGTGGCTCTGGAGGTGATGTGAGTCATTAGAGAGTCACTGCCAGTCAGAGCAGTCAATAGCGAACTTGGTAGACCAAGGGTCTGACTTACAGGCACTCCTAAACAGAGTTTCACCTTTAAAAACCTATTGGTCAATGGGCACTATGTTCACAAGCATACGGAGTGAGATTAAAGTGCAATCTTCAATTTACTTCAAAGGGCTTAGAAGGATATAACTCTGCTTAGGACAGCACCGACAGTGTAGGTTCGTGCGTTCACTGTGAATTTCTCTAATATTAGTTCTCATTTTATAAGCTAACAAAGAATTGCATGTATGATGAACCCTCTTCCTTTGGGAGGTGATAAACAATAGCCACCTTGACAGCCCAGGCTAACCCGATCTCATCAGATCTTGGAAGCTAAGCAGCTTCGGCCCTGGTCACTATTTAGATGGGAGACCACCAATTAATACCAAGGTTGCAATGTGGAGGCAGGCAATGGCAAATCACCTCAGAATGCCTTTGGCCTTGAAAACCGCACAGGGTCACCATAAGTCAGCAGTGACTTGATGGCAAAAAAACAAATTAAAAACTGATGACCAATTTCCCAATTTCCAATCTCTTGACACATGATTTTTAAGGTGAGCCAGAGTGACTCACTGCATAACATTCATCCGCCTCACGGCTCGGGGTTCAATTCCAGCCACCATCAAGAACTGATGTGTCCATGTCTCTGCATTAGCTGGCGATGTTTCCTAAGATTCCATAATGTGCAATAAGACAGGGTACCCCATCATCTGCGAGCAAAAGCCCACGCAATGCGTGCAAACAAACTTATATATTTAAAAGTACATACCAAAGTCTGCCTCTTCAAAAGCGGAGCTTCTCCATCAAAAACAAAGACGGGACGGATCCGGAAAAACAGCAGTTTGCAAAGTCGATGAAACAGAGTCAGGAGATGGGCATTGTGGATGGAATTTCCATGGTGATCCCTTGCTCCTTTAACAGCTTGGTTTAACCAAATGCTTATATCTTAGAAGGAATCAATAGGAAGATAACTGGACAAGCCGAAACATACGTACGTACATAATGGGGAATTCTCAAGCACGCCAGTCACTTATATTGGACGCTTCAAATGCCCAGAGAAAAATCTGAATCACATTTTTTTTCCTTATGATGCCACGAGCCAATTCATTATTTTTGTACAACCAATTAAAACACTTACCCCTCAGAAACTGTAACACCTCAGAAGAAGGGTCTGGAAGAAAATGTGAACATCCAGAGGAGGAGGGGGAGGAGGGGGAAAGATTGGATTTATACCCTGTCCTTCATTCGGAGTCCCAGAGCAGCTTACAAACTCCTTTCCCTTCCCCTCCCCACAACAGACACTCTGTGAGGTAGGCAGGGCTGAGAGAGCTCTTTTGAGAACTGCTCTTTCCAGGACAGTTCTGACAGAACTATGGCTTGCCCAAGGTCATCCAGCAGCTGCATGTGGAGGAGTGGGGAATCAAACCTGGTTCTCCCAGATTAGAGTCCGCGCACTTAGCCACTACACCAAACTGGTTCAGACAATGCAATTTCTAAAATTAACAACAGTATACTGGCTTTCAATTATTATATAAAACTAATGCAACACTGATAATCCTACACATTAGTATAGTCTTTTCCCCCTTTTAAATTAGCTAACCAAGTTTTTCTTTTCTTTTTTTAAAATGTACCTTTTAATGTATTCAGTATACAGGCAGCTGTTAATAAAATGGCTCAAATGGAAAGAGCAGTAATGCCCCCATTTCTCTGATGCAAACCGGCAGAAGCCGCAGAGCAGACGCCCTACACAGCTGACCTCTCCCAAGGAAAGGAGCACAGCAGAAAGTGCATGCTTGGCTTCTGTGTTCAGGGACCTCTAAAAGGGACCAGAAACGCACACACATCTCAGGCTTGCTGTAGAACCTCTCCCCCAGCACCTGTCCTCTGGGGAAAACGCGGCCCAGGTGATCGAACAAATATATATTTAAAAGCCTGGTCAATTCACAATCAAGGATACCAACAGCAAGAATTTTTCCTTCCAGCGTTTCTGGGTTTACCGGCCGTCCCGCGCACTCCAGCAGTTTCCAAAGTCCTTGAACTCCCATCGTTGTTTTGTTAATTTAAGATGAGCAAAAAAAAAAATCTGCTGGAAACAATTTTTTAAAAAATAACAGATGAAACAGAAAGACAGCCTATTGAGAAAACACGCACAACACAGCAAGCTTCCTCACCATTTGCCTTCTGGTGACGAACAGTGCAGTCCTAGTCAATTACTCCAAAGGAAGGGCCAAGCCACACAGAATGTTGGGCCATCAGTCGAGTCTGGGTTTCTCTGTCCCAACTCACTTTCCTTCTAGCCCCACAGCCACTGTATAGAGCTTATTCAACCAATCACTGCATGATCCAGTCTGGCTCAGGATAGTGGCACCAGTGGGAAGAGAGGCACCCGCCTCCCCCTCTGCGCAACTTCCCTGAGCAGAAATGGCTCTAGGGAAACATTATTTGCCCCTTTGTGGGAGGGCATGTACCCTTAGACCAAGCTTAACTCATGAGACCTGAACTTTCATTTTTTTAAAAAGGAACCATGAAGTAGAAGAAGAAGAAATTGGATTTATACCCCGCCCTTCACTCGGAGTTTCAGAGCGGCTTACAAACTCCTTTCCCTTCCCCTCCCCACAACAGACACTCTGTGAGGTAGGCAGGGCTGAGAGAGCTCTGACAGAAACTACCCTTTTAAGGACAGCTCTTGTCAGAACTAGGGCTTGCCCAAGGTCATCCAACAGTGGAGGAGTGGGGAATCAAATCCAGTTTCTCCCAGATTAGAGTCCGCACACTTAACCACTTCACCAAACTGGCTCTTAATGCTTCTTATACTGGCTGCCTCATCAGCATTATATCACTGCAGCTAACAGTATCTTGTTATAAGCTTGTATCCTACTATAAGCCTAAGGAGCCTTCCTCCAGCTTTCTGGTGGAAGGGCCAGTTAAACTGAACCAAGCTCCCCACTTTGGTTAGTGGAGTGGTAGAATACAGGCCACTGTAGAAAGCATTTACTTTAAAGACAACTCATTTGCAATGCTTGCCTTTCTATTATATACCCAGGAGCAATGTAGACATGCCAAGGAGCCCAAGCAAACACGAGAGGTGCAATTTGGATCTCTGGTACTTTCCAAAAGAGTGAAAATAGGCAGCTCTTCATATTAGCTCCTTTAAAACAAAATCACACGCGTGCACTACAGAAATATATTTATCGATGTTACTGTAAAGCCATGATCCTGTACTCTTGCTTCTGTGACAAGCTGCAACCTATTTCTGGTTGTCTCTCAACACTGAATCTCTGTCTACTTACAAAAAGATCACAGAGTTCTTCAGCAAAGCAGTTAATGAGTGGTTGTGAGAAGAAAAGTTTACAGACGTGAAGGACAAAACAGCAGGCCTTGGAAAGAGAGGAGTTTTGTCGGACACATCAGAGAAGTCCAAGGATTTGCCTCTACATTTAGTCTCTGAGGAGGCATCCCTTGAAGTATAGGTGCCACTACAACATTCTCTAAGTCGTTATCAGAAACTTTTCAAAAAGTTTCAAAGAACAGACAAATCACACAGGGGAGCAAGGATGGAACAAGTCAGGGCGGCTTTCAGGTGTACTGGGAGAAGCTGCCCAGGTGAGAGGGGGCAAGAGGAAAGGCTCAAGACATTCTAGGGTCCTCACCCCCTGCCCACCTTTGCTTGGCATTTCAGTGACTCACTGACAGTTTCAGAAACTCTGCACATTCTCTAAGCAGCTGAACTGGACCACATACAGCTCCCTCCTTCCCTTCAACTCTGTTTCTTCCATGTCAAACTCTAAGCTCCATGAAGCAATGCTTGTCTTTTTATATTACCCTATAAAGCGTTCTTTACTTATAGCTTGGCAGTTCAAGACCTGAGTGCTGCACGATGGAGTGAGCTCCCATCTCTGGCCCCAGCTCCTGCCAACCTAGCAGTTCGAAAGCAAGAAATTTCAAGTAGGTAAATAGGTACTCCTTTGGTAGGAAGGTAACAGCGTTCCGTGCACCTCAGCGTCTAGTCATGCCAGCCACATGACCATGGAAAAGTCTTCAGACAGTGCTGGCTCTTTGGCTTGGAAATGGAGATGAGCACCGCTCCCTAGAGTTGGATTCGACTGGCTTTCGAGCTAGGGAAACCTTTACCTTTTACTGTAAAGCATGATGCACATTTAACAGTACATACATAAATAATAGTACCTGAGGGACCGCCTTTCCCCATACAGACCCCAGAGAGCACTACAATCGGGGTCACAACACCGATTAAGGATCCCTGGCCCCAGGGATGCCAGGCTCACAGCCATCAGAGCCTTTTCAGTGGCGGCTCCCTACTGATGGAATGAGCTCCCAGAAGAAATCAGGGCCCTGCAGGACCTTTTACAGTTCCTCAGGGCCTGCAAGACAGAGCTCTTCCACCAAGCCTTTGACTAGGAGCCGCCTACTGTTACCATATACTACCACCACCGAACGTCTGTGGTGGAGAGTGCCTTGGCAGAAGACAAAACCATATCTCCGCCGGATGACCAACAAACATACCTGAAGTGCGCATTTTGATAGCAGATCTTAAAGCGCGCTCTCTCTTTTAATGAATGAACTGCATAGTACTGTGAACACT
Source organism: Lepidodactylus listeri (assembly GCA_029233225.1). Taxonomy (NCBI): domain Eukaryota; kingdom Metazoa; phylum Chordata; class Lepidosauria; order Squamata; family Gekkonidae; genus Lepidodactylus; species Lepidodactylus listeri. The sequence continues at coordinate 49,581,269 of JARCFY010000001.1, read as the reverse complement.
TTAATTCGTATTAATTTGTATGATTGTTTAACTGTTTTAAACTGTTTTAAATGTTTTAAGCTGACTAGGTACACTGTACTGATTTCTGTAAGCCACCCTGGGCCCGCTTGCGGGGAGGGTGGAGTATACATATAATAAAACAGACAGACAGATGTTATGGGCCCTTCAACTAAAATCAGGCACAAACGCTGAGCTAACCTGAAAGCAGAATATCACAATGGTTAGTGCATCAGATCAAGACTGGTAAGACTATAGGTTCAAAGTGCCCCGCAGCTATAGAACTCACCAGACAGTCTTGGCCCAGTCACTCTTTCTCACCCTAGCCTACCCCGCAGGGTGGTTATGAAGAACAACGCAGGCCACTCTGGACCTCTTGGAGGAATAGCGGGGGCGGGGGATGTAACAAGACGTTCTGTGTAACCGGAACGGGGATACTATTTAGAACGGCCTCGTGCAAAGGGAAAGAGAAAAGAGAGAGATGCCCAGTTCCGGAGAGCAGAAGGTGGAACCAGCAATCCAGGGTGGATTAAAGTAACGCAGGTTATCAAGGCTATAGGGAATGACCAATTTAGGGACCTAAAGCACAGGGAACTAAATAAGTCAATATGAGCTGAAACAGCACCAGACGCACTTACCAAATTGCCGCCATCATAAGATGTCTCCTCCAGAGTAGGGGGAGCAGCTGCGCCAGTTGCATTTGCGCACATCCTTCGGGCGCAGTGCCTGCTGGGAAATGTAGTTTTCCCTCTTTGCAGCCTCCGGGGCTGAACTGGGGCGCCTCCTTGAGGTGACTGGCTCGCGAGAGTCGCTCTTGCAGGCTTGAAGTCTTTGAAAGAAGAGTGGAGGGACTTTGTTTTTCCCCCGCGTTCGCGATATCGTTGCAAAATTACGTGCAAGCCATTTGGTTGTGTCTCTGAATAGACTTGCACTGTTAGGCTTCTATTCAGCTTCTATTTGGAAAGATAACCCTCAGCCGCCCCTGTAATTCTCTTTCATTCGGGTGTGTCCAACCCACCTTCACGCCGAGAATGTCGAGACGGGGTAAAACATATGCTCTGCCCGACTTCCTTCTGCATGTTTTGCTTGGAAAGAACTCCCGCTGCTTTTAATGGAGCCAGTAGTTCTGGATGCATGGATAGGATTGCAGCCATGAGAAAATGATAATTTATAGACTCTTCTTACCAAAGGCAGCTATAGTTCATATTCAGTAGCTCTCAATGCAGGTTAAAGTTTTTAGGGATGATAAAACCACACTTCTACTACCGACTAGCCCTGGAATGCAAGCTCTCCATTTAGACAGCACTCTTTCCCAAGAGGGATGATAAAACGTGTTATTTTAAAAGGAAGAAACAACATTTCTGGCTAGAAACAGGGCATTAAGTTGCACCTGCAGTCAACTTCATTTTTTTAAGTGAAGCGTAGAGATGGTAAAGATTTAATGTTAAAATTGCTGACTTGTGCAAAGATCTTTTATGATTACAGTCAGCTGGCGATTAGTTCTAAAAACGGGAGATCCCCAGGCCCCACCTGGAGGCTGGCAACCCTACCTGGAAGATACTTGCCGAGGATTTTTTGTGTACCTTTTGAGAGGTCCTTTTTGCTTCTTTTTAATACTGTGCTTTGCTTTTTTGAAATTGTATTTAATTTTTTTGGAAGCTGCTTTGGGACTGGGGAAAAGAGCACGACAGAAGACACACTAAATAAATAAATAAATATTTTTCCCCTCCCCATGAGGCAAACAAACAAAGCTTTGCAAAGAACCAACCAAACTTTCTTAGGCCATACACAAGACTTCAGTTCCTGACTAGGGACCACTGCAATTAAGGCAGAGCTAGATTTACCTGCCCTGACCCTTGATAGCCCAAGCCAGCCTGATCTCATTTAGATCTCAGAAACTAAGCAGAGTTGGCCCCAATTAGTACTTGGATGGGAGACCAACAATGAAATCCAGGGTCATGACGCAGAGGCATGCAATGGCAAACCACCTCTGAATATCTCTTGCCTTGAAAACCCCACAGGGTCACCTTAAGTCAGCTGTGACTTGACAGCACTTTCCATTACCACCACAGATTTATGTACTGTAGATGGTAGCATTCACTGCATCTCTTTACATAAGCTTATGGAAAGTTCATTTTCTCTGTTTACACAACGATGCACCTAACAGCTGCTTATAAAAATAAATTACATTACTAAGCCTTCAAATGTCGTGTTGAAACTCCATTTACCACATCCAGCCCTGAATGTTTGTTCACAGAGCCCAAGCAGGCCTTCCTCCTATGTGCTTCAATTTAACTACTCAAGGCAGATGCCCAAAGGTGAGTAACATGGATTAGGAAGATGGAACAGAACAAAGTTTGAGTCTAGCAGCACCTTTGAAACTAACAGTAGAGACATCACCCTGCCAACAAAGGTCCGTGTGGTAAAAGCAATGGTATTCCCAGTAGTAATGTATGGCTGCGAGAGTTGGACCATAAAGAAGGCCGAGCGCTGAAGAATAGATGCTTTTGAATTATGGTGCTGGAGGAGACACTGGAGAGTCCCTTGGACTGCAAGGAGATCAAATCAGTCAATCCTAAAGGAAATCAAAGCTGACCGTTCCCTGGAAGACCAGATACTGAAGCTGAAGCTCAAATACTTTGGCCACCAAATGAGAAGGGAGCACTCACTGGAGAAGACCCTGGTGCTGGGAAAGATTGAAGGTCAAAGAAGAAGGGGACGGCAAAGGGTGAGATGGCTGGACAGTGTTATTGATGCAACGAGCATGGAGTTGAGCAGGCTCCGGAGGGCGGTGGAAGACAGGAGGGCCTGGCCTGATGTGGTCCATGGGGTCATGAAGAGTCAGACTTGACTGTGCGACTGAACAAGAAGACCAACACGCACACAAAGGCTTAAACCCAGAATTAAACTCTGTGGGTCTTAAAGGTGCTGCTGGTCTCATTTGTTCTGTTGCTTCGGACCAACACGGCTACGCACCTGAATCTAGGAAGATGTAAGCAAGCGCTTGGGACAGACAGAAATACTACAGTGAAGAACATGCTGTGGGATGATATTCTCATTGCCCTAAATTTCAGTGACACATCCCACTGCCACCAACTGAAAATGTTGGTTATAACAACATCAGCCTTAGCCCTAGGATAAGTGCTAGCAAGGCGCTTGTTATACAATTAAAACCAGTTTTGAACCCAGCAGTAACCAGAAGTCAGTGATTTGTAAATTAACCCTCTTAAACTGATTTTGCAATGCTTATACAGAAATCTTCCATGATTTATGCGTCACTTTAACCAGTTATTTGGCTGCAAAGATCAAATGCTACCTGTTTAAAGCTGGCAACACAAATATCTATGTACCCTTTCTGTGCATTTACGCACAGGTATGATTTTTTTTGTACTGTTTCCCATGGAACCATATCCAGGGTGGTTACATCTAAACTACCAAGCAGTTTCCCTTAGCAAGACAGGCAGCAACATGAGAATGCTACATTTACCACCTTATTCTCACAATCCAATCACTTAATACATTCTATAAGTGTCTCTTTGGACAACCTCTGCATGTTAGGTGAAACGCAGGCATTCAGAATTCTGAAACAGAGGATTCTAGATATTGAGAAACAGACTTTCTGTTCTCTTGAAAGCAAAACTTGTTCCCTTTTAGCATTTGGCATCTTTCCAGACCACGGGACTGCCTGCTGCCTACCTTTCCCAGCTTATCTCACCCCAGTTACGCCGCTCTTTTATGTCAGCAAGACTCAGTGTTTCACCCTCAGCGGTATTGTCTGGGAGGTTTGTCAATACTCCCTATCAACAAAGACTTCGTCCATGTAAAGAAGGGCACATAGAAACAGTAGCCCATGTTTTACTTCATTGTGATTTTTATGGGGAAGTGCGGGACTGTATAATTAAACCTATTGTGTCTAACTTTCACTGGCTATCTGAAGCGAAGTTAGTATCCCTTTTACTATCTGACTGTTGTTACCATACTACAAGTTCAGTTGCAAGGTTCCTCTTAGCTGCCATAACAATCAGGGAGCAAAAGTTTAGCTTTTCTATCTGATGTTTGATGGTTTTTATAACTGAAGCTCTTTGTAAATTTGCCATGTTGTACCTTTTTTTCTTTTTATGCCAATAAAGGTATTTGGATTGGACCCAATCACTTTCAGCTATCTTGCTCTACAGGAGTAGAGGCAGAAAGGGGTAACAAAGCTGTAGCAAACAGAGACCCTCTGGCAAAATGCTTCAGGTGAGCAGAATCACAACAGTTCAGGTAAACAGACATCTTTCATACCTACTGTGCAAAGCTTTTTACTGACTGTTGAGGGAAGATTTAACACAATGGGAATTCTTCTCTTTGAAGCAAAGCTTTGTGAAGAACCAGCTTTGTTCAGTACCAAACTTTTTTAGACCACACACCAGTGGTAAAACTAGAAAACAATTTTATTAGACAGGAAAAAAAACACTGGAAGTTCCCAATTTTTGGTTAACTGCAAACCTACAAACACACCATGACAAGTGTTGTAAACAAGATGACATTTGATCCCACTGATATTTTCATTAAAATGTTTTCTTCTTTTTTATGAGAGCAAAATATTATACCTCCAAATAAAGCTATTTAACATGGTTGTCTGAAAAGATACAAACAGTGTGCTGGCCAAAGAGGTATATCACCAGGGGCGTCAGTGTGTTTCAGCACTTGAACTGTCCCCTTTATTACACAACAGAACAATTAAAGTATCTAGAAAACGTGTGTATGAGAGAGACAGAAACATGTTGGTGAAGCAGAGGACTGTAACTTTGGCCACTCATTTGGTAGTAAAAAAGAAACAATGGGGGGAAGGTTGGTTTCAAAGCAGCTTACCAAATGTGATGTGGATTCAGTTTACGCACACAAAAGGGTGCTAGACCAGTTTACACCTGGCAGTGAAAAATATTTTCTGCTTGTTCCAAAAAGGAGCAAGTAGGTATCTTACAGCTCTCTGGGCTTATTGCCTATTACCAACAAAGCCCCCACTCCCCCGCCAATCAATGCAAACTTAAGTCATACAGAACAGTGTTCTAGTAGACACCAATCAAAGACCAGCCAATAATTTCAGAAGTTACATTTGGTGTTTTGTAAATTCAGAAGTGGACCATGATGTCCTTATTGCATTACTGAAAACTAGATGTACTCTATACATTTACAGCCATAGGTCAATATGTGGGCAATAAATATTTTGGAAAGTAACAAATCTCATGCTTTGAATATTACGTATTTCTTCTAATAATAAATTTCTCCCAAAATGTTTTTGATCTAGATTTGTTCTGTGTTCTCTGTCCGAAACACAGATCAACAGCTGATTATACTGGATTGTAAGTGTACAATATTCTGTGCTTATCTTTGAGCTAAAACACCTCTCCTTATGCCAAACACAACTATCCCACAGGTTTTATGCAACAACCATTGCCAGGATGGCATCCTGTATAGCAATTCCTATCTATGCCCTGCTATGTGCACAACAAACCTTGCCACATCATAAGGATACATTTTACAGTACAGCAGCTGCACAAGAAATTCCTTTTAGTCATTCCCATCATAGTCCGCGTAACTCTGGAAGCCGCTATTCCGCCTTTCATGAAGATGAGACAACTTCTTCCAGACAGACTCTTGGTGGAAGCCAGCACTGAAAGATCTGCCCAGGCGCCCATGCTGCTTCTTGGAGATATTGTCTTCACTTTCGGATTTGGCTAAGCCCTGCGTCTGGGACTGAGGTTGCAATTCTGACCTACTGTTTCCAAATGGGTAGTTCCAGGGACCAAATCTTTGCCAGTGGAGCCTCTGAAGGACAATGATGCAATGCAGATTTCCCCCCACCTAAAAATCAAGACAGAATATATCACACTTTAAAAAAAAACACAACCAGACAATATCCTATCTTAGCCCGGAGGTTGTTCCTCCAGTATACCTAGCTTTCCTCCTACTTAAGTGGCTCTTCCACTAGAGGAGTCATTTCAGCAGGAAGAAGGTTCCTCGGGCAGGAGGAAGTGTTCAAAATGTCACTTAGCGGAGTGTTAAGATACAGGCTATTAATTTTACAGATTATAAACTGTTTAGAAAAGTTAATTAATTGGCAGGGCTAGCTTTGATGCCACATTTCTTTGTTACGAACACACACACACACACACACGGAGCATAAAATGTGGAGTGGTAGCTGGAGTCTTGGACCAGGATCTGGGAGACGCCGGATTCAGTCCTCACATAAGAACGTAAGAGAAGCCATGATGGGTCAGGCCAATGGCCCATGCAGTCCAACACTCAGTGTGGCCACTCTGTGTCACACAGTGGCCACCTCTGCCATAAAAGCTCATTCATTGACCTTTGGCCAATCAGACACTCTCAATTTCCCCTGCCTCAAAGGATTGTTTTGAGCATTAAGTACGGAACAGGAAATGACTTTGGGTCCCCACTGGGGAGAAAGGTGTGTGTGTGAGGACAGGCCATTTCTGTCAGGAGAAAGTCTTAGTGGGATCCAAGCTAGTATTCTGTACTTCCTTGTGGGGCAACAAAGAAATAAAAAGTATATAGTATCATATGGAACAACTGTGCCCCTCAACTAAGCTAATTTGGTGTAAAAGGATACCCGGGCTCTCCAATCTTCCTACAAAAAGCAAACCAGGAAGAAATTGCTAAAGAATAATTCTGGGATAAGTGATTATATCTTTAGAACGGTCACAGATGGCACACTTGCAGCAGACTCATCAAAAGGAAAAAACAGTATTGCAGGCAACATTCTCTGTTGCTGAAAGGGGCATATTTGTTGCAAAGAAATAACTCCATATCGTATGCACGTTAGCTCTTTAATTCAGCTATGGGAAATACTGACAGCCATATCAGAAGGAAATGCACTGCACCTGGGTTTTCTGGTTTCTTGCGCGTACTTCACACTTTTGCTTACTACTTATGTAAACTGCATGCACTTTTCCCCTTAATACTTAAATAGCTATTAATCTTTGTCATTTCAAGTCTTGGACACCATGATTCTCTCCCACTGCTGGCATTCCAAAGCTAAGCAACTTAGATTCAGGTGGGTAGCTGTGTTGGTCTGAAGCAACAGAACAAACTTTGAGTCCAGTGGCACCTTTAAGACCAATAAAGTTTAATTCTGGGCATAAGCTTTCGTTGTGGGCATAAGCTTCTATACCCTGAATTAAACTTTGTTGCTCTTAAAGGGGCCACTGGACTCAAACTTTGTTCTAAGTAAATTAGGTTTCATCAACATTACTTCAAGAGGTGCATGCACTCCATTAACGTATATCAATCTTACCTTCTTCGTCTTGCGATACTGAAGTCCTCTTTCGAGGTGTCGAATATCTAGATATTCTGGATTCTGAGTATTTAAGTCAGTCACAATATCTGCCCATCTGCACAGTAAGATCAAAAGATCACAAACTCTATGTATAGTTAAAATGCATCTTCCAAGGCAGTAAATGCACAAAAAGTTCTTATTTTATTTATTTGGATATTTCAATACGACCTCTTCAAAGGCCTGCTCAAGGTGGCATACAATTAAAATGATCACAATATAAAAACAATCTGTTAAAAAAAAAACACTGGACATAAACAGGATAAAACTGTCGTACTGCAGAAGCAGACCATTAAAAAGTTCACAAGGTAAAACCCCTAATGAAGAGCCTGGGTAAAAAAAAGATGCATTTTGGCTTGGCACTTAAAAGAAAGTAAAGTAGGCACCAGGCAAGTCTCAGCTGGGAGGGTGTTCCTAAGGTGAGGTGCCACCACAGAAAATGCCCTGTCTCTAGTAACCACAAGCCTCCACTCTGAAGGTGGGGGCACAGAGAACAGGGCTTGAAAGGAAAAGCAAATCTTAACTGGCATGTTGGATAGTATGGGAGGAGACGGTCCTTCGGGTACCCTGGCTCCATTTAGGGCCTTAAAGGTAAGAATCAGCATTCTGAATTGTGCCCAGAACAGATAGGGAACCAGTACAGAACTTTTAGCACAGCAGAGACACAGTGCCTGTAACCAGCCATGGACAGTCACCAGGTCACTACATTTTGGATCGACTTGAGATTTCAAAACTGTTTTCAAAGGCAGCCCCTTGCAGAGCACATTATAGTAGTCTAACTTGGATGTGATCAGAGCATGAATTGCTGGTGGCCAGATCACACATTATGAGGAACAGCCATAACTGGTGAACCACCTAGAGCTGACGTAAGGTGCTATGCACCTTATGGTTTCAGACTGCTTGGGACACAGAGGAAAATAAGACCCAAGCAGGAGCTCAGCAGAATATATGACGATCACAACCAAGAACAAGACTATGAACAGCCCATTAGCCGGGCTACAAGCCTTCACAATTAAAAAAAAATTAATTGTACAAAAACAAAATGGACAAAGTAACATTTTTCAGGCCCAAGGGGGAAAGTGCTTAATTCCTTTATTCTCCTCTTCTAATTCCCCAGCATTTCCTTCATCAGCTTCCCTGCCATCCCACCATACCTCAGTATCACCTATTTCATTTCATGTCACTTCTTCCTGTTCCAAACCATTTCATAAATAAGGTGAGTATCTCTTTTACTTCTAAACTCCATATATATGGAAAACGAGAGCTCATTTTTCAAATAAGCCAGTATTTGTACACAATACCATTTTCTACTGCAGGAACTTTCATGAGATCCCCGGGCATCTAGTTTTTCCTTGAAACTGAATAATGCTGCACTGTTAACCTTGGACGTTTCTTTGTTCTGGCTAAGATATTCAATCATGCCTATGACTGTTCTTGTGATGTGGGAAGCTACTCCACTGACACAAGGGTTCCACGTCAGCTGAAAAGTCCTTGTGTTGGAGTCTGTACAGTCACAGATTCAACCCAACATCTTCAAAGAAAACACCTCCCAGCTAACCTTAAAATGGGACTAAAAATTCAGGCCATGGTATCTGCAGGTGGGATCTCAGCTACCTAAGTCTTGGGCACTTGCTTTTGCTTGTGTAAAACAATTACGAAATTTATCATGATTCTGGAAACTCAGAGCATGGTTTGAGAAATAACATTTCAAATGTTTTGCACAGTTCTACAAAAATGATATGCATCGTAACTCTTTAACTAAAACATATCTAGTGAGCGCATTCAGATGGGCTAACTTACTTTTTGCAGTGAATGGCAGGATGTTTTCTGCTTGGTTCTCCAATCAGTATCCAATGTTCAACTTCTTGCTGTAACAGGTGCCCTCTAACGTATATAAAAAAAGAAAAAAGTGGCCCCATGAATTTACCCGAGAACTAAATTTTTGTCAATATGAGGTTGGAGCCAGATTAACACATGTGCAGCAAAGCTCACAGAACAGGACTTTTCCTCTTGCCTACTGCACCCTCCCAAACTCTACTCCTGGGGACTAACAGAGTCTGTTAGATAACATGGTGGGGGGAGGAGTGGGAGTCTGTAAGGGAAGAATGGAACCCCCCCACATGGAAGTGCCATTATGCTAGAATAAAGAGCACCTTTGGATTCCAGAGTTTCTAAGCATCTTTTCTGAAAATGCTCTGTGTGCCAACTTGCCACTATATTTCACGTATCTATTCTCTGTTAAGCACCGTCACACTCACTGAATTGACTTTCCAGCAGTCAAGCACTGGGGAATCCCTTTCACCCTTGAACACAGTCCACAAAAAGCTTAAACTGATCCCAATATCCAAATTCATAGGAAGGCTTTGTTCACAGAAGACTGAAACTCCCATTCCCTTCAAAATACTTCACATGCTTCCCTCCAAAAAGAGAGTTTCATATTAGCAAAACTGTGGGTGGTCCCTTTGATCTCAAATTTACATTGCAATGCAGGCCTATTAACCTGACCAAGCAGACTATTTACCTGCAAAGTACCTGTTTCTGCACATGCAAAGTGTTGCTTATGCCAAAACAGCTCTGCTCTTGAAAACTTCACTATTCCCTGGGACTGAGATCCTGTAAGGCTCTGCAAGCGGTGGACAGCTATTCAGTATGCATAATATCCCAGCTGTGTGGGGAAGACTGCTGGACTGGGCCAAGTATGGCTCCAGTTGATTCACAGAGAATGAATGGGTAGATAATGCAAGAGGAAAAGTGTTAGCTTTGTTGCATCAGAAATAAAAGTCTTACAAGCACCCTAAAAAATTAACGTGTTTTTATTCTACCATAGGCTTTTTTGGACTACAGCCCACTTTGTCAAATGCATCTACAAAAGCTTAAGCTAGGGTAACACCATGTTAACCTTCTAAGATGCCACAAGACAAATGCTTATTTTTAATAGATTGGGGCAGTCCTCTGATTCTGTTCAGCAATCAGCCTCTGTAGGGACTGAGAATTTTTTTTTACAGGGCCTTTGCCCTTTACAGATATATAAAAAAATAAATCAAGGATAGACGCCTCAATAGAGGAGACTCTATTAGACATTCCAAATGAAGTCAGCCAGATCTGAAGTACAAGATGTTTAGAGACACTTATCATAGAACCAGTTCAGGCTAAGGGAAAGGGGAAAAAATAACCGAATCGTCACCATCTCTCTTTTCTTCCTTCTACATGATGCTCCATAGTTCACACCTGCAGAGGCACCCATATTCCCAGAGCACAGGAACTTAATGTAGCTAGCATTATCATTAAGGACTAAAAAAGCAGCAGACAGGCAATGTAGTTCTTACTTGTATGCCTTAGTAGGTTTCACTGGGGTTGCCTCAAACCCAATTGGGCAAAAATAATGATTTTGACAATGATAGATGTAGGCCATCGATTCATCCCGCAGTCCTTGGGTGAGCTTCGACAGTGCTCCAAAAGCTACAAAATAAAGAAACAATGAGGTCTATATTACCCACTATAACTTTACATCTATTCAAATTTTGATTATTACCACGCACCCCATAAATGCTTTGGAACATGAAGCACACACACGTGACCATAAAATTCCGAGACAGAAGTACAGCTTCTGAGATATGGATATCTTATGAAAATGCAATGGGTAGCATTTTGTGCTCTTGGGGAACAGAAAAGGAACCTGCAGTAAGGAGGAGAAATTAGCAGAAAATCTCACACAAGTGCAAGCACTCTTGGTGTGAACAAAAAAGGGCACAGGATCCAACCCATTATTAAAACACACTGCTTGCCAGGGCTTATATTAATTAAATGCTTGCTCAACCAGTAAGATTCTGTATTGCCTTTGGAAGAGGCCAAGGTGAACTTCAACTGAAAGGTAGTCTGTAACGGTTGAGAAAACACCAGCAATACCTTTACACAAAATTGTTATTCTAAGGCAACAGGTTTATATTACCCTTAAGGGACTACTTGTGATTTAGAATGGTCCAGAGTTCTGAATGCTGATGCCAATGCCTCCAAGCTGTAGCAGGAAGGGCTTGACCCAAGCTTACCCCTCAGGCCAGCAGGCCGGGGAGGGGAGACTACACACTGCTGCCACCAATATGGGCCAAGTGGGAGAGCCCCAGGACCCTTTAAAGCTGCAGCACGGCTCAAGAGATTGGCCTTTGGTGGCCCAGTGGGTGGCAGGGAGAGCGACTGAAGCCAGCCTCCGATCACTTGCTCCTTTTCCTTGTGAGAGGCCAGGTTGGCGGGCCTTGCTGGGCAAGCCTCAAAAGGGGCCAGAACCCTGGCTAAGGAGGAGATTGGTATTCTCCAGCAAATGCAGGAGAGGCCTGCAAAGAGGAGGGGGGAAGTCAGTTGGTGGCATTTGCCTCCCATCTCTAATCTGAGGCCTAGCACTGCAAAAGGGGCCTGTGACAGAGGCAGGCATGGTGGGAGGTGAAAGGGGGAACCCCACCCCACCCCACCCCCACCCAGTCCCAGAAGATGAAGATGCTTCCCTTGCACCCCACGTAGGGTATAACTAAGCACAGAAGATGCAATCCAAGGCATTTAAGATTTTGTATGTCAAAATCAGCACCCTGGACTACGCCCAGAGGACAACTCCCCACAAAAGTCTTGATGCAACACATGCTACTGGCTTTCACACTGATCTATAGCAGTCAAGGCCTGCAGATTACCCATAGTTTGCACTTATAAGGCAATACTTTGCACTTGGCATCTTGTTTATTTTATATGAAGGCATTATACTGTAGGAAAACAAAAGCCCTCCTCGCCTCACTGTTATCATTTTGTTATTTATACTGTGCTATCTCCCTACATTCAGCTGATCGTCCTAAGAAAAAAGTATGGAATAAGAATGCCACTTCTTATATTGACCATCTGACATTCTGCCCCTCTGATTAGCTGAAAAAGAAAAGGATGCTTTTGCCCATGTCATCTTGGTCTTGGAAAGCTGCTTACTAGATGGGGCCACATGGCAGTGAAAGGTGAGGTAAGGGCAGGACCACAGAAGACACAAGCAGAAGGAAATACTGCTACCTTTCCCCTCTTACATCGACTGGGAAAGGTCCCCTTTAGAGAACAAAGTTCAGTGAAACTCTTGGCAATCATACAAGGACATTTCCTGCAGAAGCTGAGGGGAGGGGCCATGGCTCAGTGGCAGAGCATCTGCTTGGCATGCAGAAGATTCCAGGTTCAATCCCTGGCATCTCCAGTAAAAAGGGTCAGGTAGGAGGTGATGTGGAAGATCTCAGTCTGACACCCTGGAGAGCTGCTGCCAGTCTGAATAGATGATACAGACCTTGATGGACTGATTCAGTATAAGGCAGCTTCAGGTGTGTTCAAGCTTCCCAAGAAAAGGCATGCTGCAAACTCCTGTCATTACCTACTATGCCTATGCACACTTTCGCTATCATTCTGCCTGCTTTTGTGACTGCTGCACTGTAATGCTTTCTTTAAGCTGTGGAGCAAAATTGTGAGCAAAATTCTACTTTGTGAGCTACTGGTATTAAAGTTGTGAGCGAGCGATTTGTCTGCTGCATAAATTAGTTTGCTCTGGGGCCATCCTTCCTGAGCTAAGGCAAAAATGTGTGAGCCGGAGGCTAAAAAACTGAGCTAGCTCACACTAACTCAGCTTAGAGGGAACACTGATTGTAACATGCATGTTCTGCGAAGCATCTGTAAAATTAGATACTTACCAGTCTCTCCTGCTGTCTTATTCTTACCATGAGGTTTATAGAGAAAATATGAACATCCTTTTACATGGAAATGATCATTAATTTGTCTAAACCACCTGGAAAAAAGTAGAGAATTTCATATTCTAAATGTAAAAAACCAAAAAAATGACTCGTCAACACATTTTAATCCTGTATTAATTTGGAAGGCATTCATATGTGCTCAGTCTCTTTGTAATAAGCATGTAACTTGACATGCAAAGGAAAAGAATAGGCTGTTTTTTTCAGATACCATTCAGATGCCCACACCACAGCAGGTCCCAGCTGTGTGCACCTCTGCCCGTTTTCTCCCCCAGCTTTCCTTCTGTTGCCTTCTAATATCTGCCCCCTCATTTCTGATGGGGACCCTTCTCCCCTCAGTTCCCCCACCCGTAGGCGTCAACTACAGCGCGGGGTCTAGGGCTCGGGCCACCCCCAAAATTTCCCAGGGGGGACTGAGCCCCCCTGGTGAATCAGAGTGCCCGGCGCCACACCTCCCTGCCTTCCAGGGCCCTTCCTAGGCCCGCCCGCCACCGCAAGAGCCTCTCCCCCGAGCTCCCCTGCATCCACTCCTCCCTCTCTTCCTCCCTCCCTCTCGGGGCCATCCGGGCGAATGCCCAGCGTGATGGCGTCACCCAGAAGTGATGCCATCACGCTGGGCATGTTGCCAGGGTGATGCTCTAGTAATCACCCCGAAACTCTATGGCACCATAGAGTTTCAGGGCGATTGCGAGAGTGTCGCCCTGGCAACGTGCCCAGCATGATGACGTCACTTCCGGGCGATGCCATCACGCTGGGCAGTCGCCTGGATGGCCCCGCAGGGAGGGAGAGGGAAGGAGGAAGGAGTGGCCAGACGGGGAGGAGAGATGGCGGCAGGGACATCGTCCCCCCTCGGAATTTGAAAACTCGACACCACTGCCCCCACCTTCGGCTCTGCTTCTTTTGCCTGTCTTGCCCCTCTGAACAATCAGAGCAACTTCAGCCAATAAGAGACTTTTATTTCCCTGAACCGCTGTGATGTAACAGCACCTCACCCAGTCACTGGTAGGAGCATCACAATAGTAATTTTGCCTGTAAGTGTGATAGCCTTTACACTCACTCCTGAACAAAAATGTCCACCAAGACTTTATCCACTTAACCAAGTTCCATACAGTAATACGGATACCCATTTATATATTAGCAAAATGTAAACATTTTCCATTGTAATAGCATGTTATATTTCAATAATTTTACCTCATTAGTGTAGTATTGCCAGTAAATGGACCAAATCTAATTTCTTCAAAAGGGGGTTGAAAACCCAATATATGTAAAGCTTCTTCTTGAGTAATAGGTGGTAAACTGAATAGGAAAATGAGGACATTAAGTTATCATCATCATCATCATTACTATGATCACCATTATTATTATTAATCGCCCCATCCCAGCTCACGCCAGGCTCTGGGCGATATACAAAACACAGTGCCATAAAATACAAAACACAAAACATTAAATTTACATACAACATTAGTAAAATCTCAGTGTAGATAAAAATCCAAGGTATCAATTTTCCTATATCATTATGGGTCTCATTTTCTAATGGGTGGGGAGAAGGGAACTCAGAATATGGAGTGGAGAGGAAAGAATGACTGGGGTGTATTTTAATGTCATACTGAAATTCTTAGGACTTATTCCCAGGTATTTAACAGTTTTTGTAGGTGTTACTTACTTTCCAGTTCCTATTGTGCTATACAGAAAATTCCAGCAAGACACTAGAGAAGAAATCCCACAGGAAGTCTTGTATTGTGGCCGACTTATACAGTACCTAAGAAAGAAAAGTTATTAGTGTAGTCATGTCAAGCTTTCATTATAATGGCAATCTGATATATAACAAAAACTATTTCCTAATTTCACTGTTCCCTTTCTCTCCAGTACAGAATAACATACACTTATGTTCGGTTGTGGAACTGACCTCACAACCGAAAACCTGGCAGCTATCAAGAGAACCAGTATCCTAATTCAAAATAAGGGAAGAAAAATACTTTCTACAAAAACATACTCAAGGCAGGAATTTTCACTTTACTAACGATAAAAACAATATTAGAATAGATAGATGCATCCAAAAGCAACAGATAATGTACTGCAAAAAGCAGTTCAAGAAGAAATCAATATCTTTTTTAAATCTCAAAGTTGGGTAAAAGGACATAAAGGTAGCATAGGAAAGAGTAGGGTAGTACATTCATTAAATAAAAGGTTACTAACAGCAAGTGAATAACCACAATGTGCAGATGCTTAAAATAAAAACAGAAGAGAAGAAGAGTAGCTTTTATACCCCGATTTTCTAAATCTTAAGGAGTCTCAAAGCAGCTTAGAATTGCCTTCCCTTCCTCTGCCTACAACAGGTATCTTGTGAGGTAGGTGGGGCTGAGAAAGTTCTTAGAGAACTGTGACTGGCCTGAGGTCACCCAGCAGGCTTCATGTGGAGGAGTAGGGAATCAAACCCGGTTCTCCAGATTAGAGTTCAGACACCTACATTCCTACACCACAGGTAACCAATTTTTTTTTTAATCCTTTCACTGTGGTGTGACAAGAGAGGAGGAAGGAGCCAGAAAAAAATTCTATATGCAAGTCTAGCAACAAGCCAGATTAACACGGTGCTTGGAATGCAGTTTTTTTTTGGCTGCTCCCCCTATATATATATTGATTTCAATGGGCATAATGTCATCTGCAGTAGACTAAAGACTCCTCTTATCTCAGTGTTCTCCCCATAGTAAGAGTGACATTTAATACAAATAAAATAAAGTAGCGTTAAGCATTCAGCTAAAGTCACAAAACTGCAGTAGTATTAATAACATTTGAATAGTACCATCTCCGAAGATCTAACACTTTTCGTTGTTTTATTTCTTCGAGGGCGTAGTGTTGCGGACATTCCTTGTACTGTTTACTTTTTTTTTCTACAGACAATTTCTTTGTTCCTTGCTTCTTCATGTTGCCTGCAATATATGATTTAACAATAAACAAATCGCTTCCAGACAATCCATTACATTTAAAAAGCACAGCTAAATGCTTAATTTGTTTATCCTGGATGCAGTAATTAACGTGTCAGAGGTTGGATTCTTTTGGAAAGGAAAGGAAAGAAAAGAGCTGGTGGAGAATTAGGGTGCAGAAGAGACATATCCAGAAAACAAAATTAAGAGGCAGGAATACAGGAACAACAACAAACTAGCAAAGCACAAGCACACACACTGTTGATATATGAGTGTCAGGAAGCACTAAACATATTTTAAAGGTTCTTCCTACAATGAGGTTCAAGAAATTTAGGGGATAGTTAAAGATAGGTTTTGTATTCTCCCGAGGCATACAAAACACACAGCAATTACTGATTACATCTTCTATTGGACTTCTTTAAATAAAACTAACAAAAAACATAGTATGAGCTGAAATTTCACGTAGCTCAACAGATCTTCCCCAACTTAAATGTTATTCAACCTTGACAAGTAATACGCAGCAAAACTGTCACCAAGAAAGTGAGAACAGCAGTATTATCTAAGATAAAGGCATTATGTATAGTAGTACTTTTGTGTGAACTGTTAAAACCAGTCACACCTAGCTATCTTCATGAACACCATCTTTGTTAAAGAAAGGTGTCACGTAGTTTCAGACGAGGAACTGGTGACCCTCTGTGATTCAGAATTCCTTCCTACAACATGCCAACTGTTTACTACCCCACTCGGAAAAAAGACACAGACACACGGTTGGGATAAACAAAGGGCCACTTTATTAACTATTCACCCCAAGTAAGCGGCTAGGGCCAACCTAACAGCGCGGAATAGGTCAAAGCCAGGCGGGGGTCGCCCCCAACCCCTCACGTGTCCATATTGGGTGAGCCACTTTGCCCCTGGCGTGAGCCATTCTTTGTGGCCTGGACTTAGCCGGCATAGCAGGTTATCGCCTGGAGCTCCAGCAACTCAAACCGCACAACTTGAGAGGAGGACCTATCCAGGGTGGTACCACAGGCATTCCCAGCCCAGAGCAGCACAACCCGAAGACTGATTCTGACAGACCCCTTGTCCCCAAAATGTGAGGGTGCAAGTGGTGCCCGCTCACCAATTTCCTTTTTCCTGCACTAACCTGCCAAGTGACCAATTATATTTAAATGGCGCCATCCACGCCACTTGTCCCACTCCATAGATTACAGTGCAAGGTAGGCAAAAAACCCACCACCTAGATACAGCCAAACAGTGAGGGCAAAAAATTCCTACCCAGCCCCTAGAAACGGCAACCAGCAAAAGCCTGCACTGCATACTGGGTGGGAGGGTGGGCCAAGCACGTGGTCAATTCTATGAAGGCTGGGACAGAGCCGTCCACAGGAGTCTGTCGGCTCCAGCCCTCACCGTGGTTCCAGAGAGTGCAAATGCCGCTCTGTCCTTCTCCCTCCTCTTGGGTGCTAAAGGCGGCTCCTGGAAGCATTCACAGCCAGGTAGAGCTGGATTTCCTTCAAATTCTTCCTCAAAACCCACCTGTAAAGCCTTTGGCTTAGCAAAATGGGAACACAGTACCCATTCCCCATTACTCATGCCGCTCCCTTTTCTCCTTTATTTCCACATTAAAAAATTTCATGTCAACCTTTTGGGGCTGGTGTTACTGGGTAAAGAACCATAAACACCAATAGAAGGACACTGCGGACTGCAACACAGCCATCTATTTATTTCCCTCATTTATACCCTACTTTTCTCCCCAATAGGGACTTAAAGTGGCTTACAATAGTCTCCATTGCTTCATTTTATCCTCACAACAATCCTGTGAGGTAAGTTAGGCTGAGAGTGAGGGACTGGCCCAGCAACCTTTCATGGCAGAGTGGGGATCTGAACCAGGGTCTCCTAGCTCCTAGTCCAAAAATTTAACCACCACACCAAACTGGTCTACCTACCTATTTGGTAAAAATGCTCACCTGTCAATGTTGCTAATTACTGTTTCTGTTTTATTTAGATTGTAAGCCTGTGAGCAGGGTCCGTATAAGGTTTTAAGTCCATATACCACATGTGCATTAGTTGTGGAGCATAAACACTATTATATTGTTCAAGTGGGTAGCCATTTTGGCCTGAAGCAGCAGAACAAAGTTTGAGTCCAGTGGCACTCCAGAAGAAGTGGGCATGAACACAAAAGCTTACACTTCAAATAAAACTTTGTTGGTCTTAAAGGGGCCACTGGATTCAAACTTTGTTCTACGATTATATTGTGTTATCCGTGTATATCAGCTATAGCAAGCAGAATACATAAATATTTCGAGTCACACTGAAAAGACATTTTCAAGAGCTGTTTTATTGTCTGAACAGGATTGTATGCGTACCTGCTCTGTTCTTCAGATCTGGGGCTGCTTCGTTGAATTCAGACTTATCAATTTCCCATGCCAGTGGAAGTTTTCCAAGGCTACTGGACAAGCTTTCCAAGTTAGTATCCTCACTGTAAACTATGTCCGATGCATCAGTTCGAATACCAATGAAACCAGGAGAATTAATTCCAGCGTTTAAGGCAGTGTTGTCTTGTAAGCAGGCACTAACTGTAGCACTTGGGCTTTTGCGAATAGATGTCACCTGGTTTAAGAAAGCATAGTCTGAACAGATAGTGTAAAACTTCTCTCGGGTGTGAGTCACGGGGCATCCCCATGGATAATGTCTGTCTCCGCTAGACCCCAAAGAAGCTACGGAGGCACCTGAAGCACAAAACGGCTTTAAGGTACCGTGATGATTAACTTCTGAAGTCTTTTTTCTAGGCCCATGCTCATTTTCTCCAGAACCACTCTCAAAGTGAGAGTCGGCAATGTTAGGCATTGAATGAGCGTATAAAGCTTTTTGCTTGATAGCAACAGGGCGCTGGGCCACTGCTCCTTGTAGACTCGGATGCTGTCTACATTGCTGTCTCCAGGTTCCCAGGACGATTTTGAAGTTCCTGAAATAAAGAGAGACCTTGATATATTTTTTCAGCTGACAACACATGCATCTGTCAGAAATTCTGTAAAGTAAGGAACAACTAACTGATCGGTTTTGTCTTCACAGGATGCTTCTTAAGGCACAATGAGAAGAAGAGGAGATTGGATTTATACCTCGCCCTTCACTACCCGAAGGAGTCTCAAGCAGCTTACAAACTCCTTTCCCTTCCCGACCCCACAACAGACATCCTGTGAGGTAGGTGGGGCTGAGAGAGCTCTTTCCAGACCTATCCTTGAGAGAACAGCTCTGACAGAACTATGGCTTGCCCAGGGTCATCCAGCAGCTGCAAGTGGAGGAGTGGGGAATCAAACCCGGCTCTCCCAGATTAGAGTCTGCACACTTAACCCCTACACCAAACTGACACAGGATCACACCCCCAAATATCTATTGCCCTTCTCAGTTGTTAATCTCTAAGGTGTTACCGGACTCGAATCTGTTCTTCTGCAGCCCAACTCAACTGCCCTCTGAAATAACAGTAGGGATAGTTAACATTTGTATAGTTGCCTTTCTGGCCTGGCAGTTCATTATTATTAAAAGGATAAAACACAATTACAAACTGTGGACCATTAACCAAACAGCATCTAGTGACGCAACAAACATCAGGAGCAACATCGTTTTTTAATCCTCTTTAGTTGAAGGCCTTCTGGAATAAAACCAGGTGTCTTTAATCTGTTCTGGCCGACCTGTACAGATGATGTCTCTTTTATTTCCTGGGGTAAAAAGTTCCCCAGCTTGCAGGACTTCAGATTTTTGTATTATTATTTATAATTTTTCAAAGTGTACATTTAACAGAAAATATATCATAAATTTACAATATTTTCTCATTACATTTTTAAAATGCAAAACCTTATTTTTTCATAAAGCCACACATTTTTTCAAAAATAAATAATATTTTTATACCTAGGGTTATCCAGGATAATTTCTTTTTCTAACATATAGCTTATCGCAGGATACCATAACAACAACTTTATCATAATACTTGTCTGGGGATACATTTGACAAATTAAAAAAGATCTTTTGGTATATAAATTGTTCCTAAATCTTATTAGACCACTGTATAAGTGTTGGAGGTTTCTCATCTATCCACTTAGAAGCAATCAAGATACGTGCTGTTGCTAGCAAGATCACTATTAATTCCTGATAACTTTTTGTCATTTAAAGTATTGGCCATTTTTCTAACAGTAGCAACTCTAGAGAATAAGGTAAGTCTACAATAGTAATTTCTTTAATTTTTGCAAGTACATCCATCCAAAATTGCTTAATAAGTGGACATTGCCACCAACAATGCATAAAATCCGCAACAGCACTACATTGTTTTTTTACATAATGGGCTATATGAAGAATCAATTCTATACATCCTAACAGGTGTCAAAAACCATCTCATAATTAGCTTTACTGTCTGGAGATTTACTGATATAATTTTTGATTTCCTACTATGTGCATTCCATACGTGTTGCTGGTCATCATCTGTTAAAAGCATGTTCAAACCATTGCTTTTGAGATGTTGTTTCCTTTTCCTCATTACTCTGATTTATCTGCTTATATATTATTGACATAACGTTTTTCTTTTTTCTACAGTTTTGGTCCAACAGTTGTTCTACTGGAGTCATTGGTCTGTATCTGGTGTTGATTAAACCAGGTGAGTCTAACAAATGTCTAATTTGCAAGTATTTGAACCAGTGAATGCAATGTTTAACTTTCTCTTCCAATTGTGCCTTCGTAATTATATCCTGTTTGTCTAAAAAATGAGTTATTTTTGTAAGCTCTGCATTTTGCCAAGTATTATATTCTTTCCATTCTAAACCTGGTCCAAACCATTCTTGTTTTAGATAGGTTGACTGTCTTGAAATCCCTGATGCAAATTTTTCTTTCCATTTATAGATTCTTAACATATTAAGTAAAAAGGGGGTTGTAATACAACTGCATGATTTAAGTAACTTAAAATTCCATAGTAGTTCATATAGAGTACATGGGGCTAATGGTTCTGTTTCAATTTGGGACCATCCTGGAGATTTTTCAGCTGTTGCCGCAAGAATCAGTATACTAAGATTACTGGCTTCGTAATACCATAATAAATTTGGCACATCCAAGCCTCCCCGATCTTGTGATCAATACAATGTTGATGCCTTAATTCTAGGGTTTTTTCTTCCCAAATAAATTTATTTAGATCAGTTTGCCATGCCTGCAATTTTTTCTTATCTATATACATAGGAATAGTTCGAAACAAAAGTACAAACTTAGGTAAAACAAAGCACTTAATTAAGTTAACCCTTCCATCCAGGTTAGTGTTTTGGCTTCCCAGTACTACAGTTGATTTTTAACTTCCGCACATAATCTATAGAAATTGGCCTGCAAAAGCTGGTTCGATTGTAAAGGAATTTGGATACCTAAATATCGCCATGCTTTGTTAGACTCCTTCAGCTTAAAACCCTCCCAAATTTGTTCCTTCATTTCTTTTGTTAGGTTGATTGGGTGTAATATAGCTTTTTCCTTGCTAAAATGAAGGCCTGATATTTTCCCAAAGTCTTTTAAAACCAATAAGATCTCTGTAAAAGTTCCTATTGGGGAAGTAACATAGAGTAAGATGTCGTCAGCATAAAGACTTAATTTATGCTCAACTGTGCCAATCTGAATTCCTTTAATACTACTGTTATGCCTAATAAGTTCTAAAAAGAAGTGGAGAAAGGGGGCAGCCTTGCCTCGTGCCTCTTTACATTAGAACTGTGTTTGTAGATTCTTGATTGATTTTGATTTTTGTAGAGGATGTTCGGTATAAAGCCTGTATTAATTTGTTTCTAAACTGTCAAAGGCCTTTTCAACGTCTAATGATACTATCATTGCCTCTATTGAATATTTCTCGCAGTATGAGATTAAATTTAAAGTACGCCTTGTGTTATCTATCATGTTACATTTGGGAAGGAACCCAGACTGATCCAAACTGATTTAGTCCAGAAGGATTACCTTAAGTCTATTTGCAACGATTTTTGTAAAAATTTTATTATCTGTATTTAATTATGAGATGGGCCTATATGATTTAGGCAGGTTAGAATCTTTCCCAGGCTTTAAAATTAGGACCATCTCAAGAGTTATATCAAGTTTCAGGAATTTTGCCAGTCTCAAATATGCTTTGACATAGATTTACTGAAGGTTCCACTAAGTCATTTCTAAAGGCCTTATAAAATTCCAGCGGGTATCCATCAGATCCCGCAGCCGTTTTTTAATTGATTGATCATCTCCAAGATTTTCATTCTAGTGATAGGAATATCTATATAATCCTTATGTGTTATAGAGATATTTTAAGTAAGTTATTATGTCTTAGATACTCAGCAATTGAGACACTTTTTATTCCTTTTGTTTCGTATGTCTGGTAGAATTTTTCCATAACACTTTTTATCTCCTGATTATCTGTACATATTTTCCCTTTGTATTTTTGATAAATTTGTCTAGCTGCTTTCATTTCTTTGAGTTTCCATGAAAGCAGTTTCAAGAATTTAGGGGTTTTCCCCCCCAGTACTTTTGCTTAGTATAAATTAAATCTTTTTGTATTTTTCCAGTCAGAATAGTTTCTAAGATTTTCCTCTCTGCCATTAATTGTTTGAGGACCTTTTTACTGCCAGACTGTTTATGTAATATTTTAAGCCTCTTAATATTTTCATGTAAATTATTAATATGTTTTGTTTTTTTGTTTTTTCAGGTGTGCTGTGATTGAGATCAGCTGCTCCCTAAAAACTGTTTTCATTGCATCCCATGTAACTTGATGTGAAGTATCTTCCAGCCTATTTTCAGACCAGTAATTCTTTAAATTTTTTGTTATCTGCGAAATTACTTCTGGATTCAATAAAACAGATTTATTCAAGACCCACTTTTTGTCAGTTTTCTTGTGTTCTGACCATCTTATAGTGCAGTTTGTAGGATGGTAATCTGACCATATCTTAATCCCAATAGTAGCAGTGTCTACTTTTTGAATTAAAACATGTGAAATAACTATAAAATCAATACATGTGTATTCCTCAAACCTAGATGAATAAAAGGTGTAATCCCTTTCCTGTGGATTTCGAATCCTCCAGATATCACACAACCCATAGCTCCTGAATATTTTTTGCAGCTCAGAAATGTTTTCATGGCTTTTCCCTAATTTTTTTGTTTTAGTTTTATCTAAGTGAGCATTCATTATGAAGTTCCTGTCTCCACCTATTATTACCTCGCCTTCTTGGAAGATTTTTAATTGTTCCAAAGTTTGTTTAATAAATGATAATTGTTCGGAGTTTGGTGCATACACCGAATCAATTGTTACCACTTTACCCTCCAAAACTCCCTTTATGAAATTATATCTTCCCAGGGTATCTTCTAGTTGACCTATTATCTGTATTTGGACATTTTTAGCCAAAATAATAGCTGTTTCCCTTGCTTTAGATGACCCATGTGACATATATTGTTCTTTATACCATGCTGATTTGATTATTTGAGTAGCGCTGTTTTTCAAGTGTCTCTTGTAAAAAGAGAATGTCTAGTCTTGTTTTTGTAACTTGTGCAGAAATTAGTTTCTGTTTTATACAATTATTCAACCCCCAAACATTTCAAGACATAATTTTTAGCCCTTGCATCTTTTCTCCTTAAGTTCTAGAAGCTTAAATTGAATTTGCAAAACAGTTGTATGTGTCTATAAAATAATAAAATAAAAAATACAAATAGATCACTTATAGCACTTAAGACTTTAAATACAATATATGCCTATATATAACTATCCCTACTTAACACGATTTCGCACACTTTAACCTTAGATGCGATGGATACTTATGAAACTATTCATATTTGACTACTTACAGTTTAACTAAAACTTAACCTACTTGAAGAACTCATATCTAGAGTTCTATCCACCCACTCCCACCACTATTCAACTCTATCTGGAGCTTCAGCTCTTCGTGGCCCTCCTCTCGTTGACCCCTCTGTCTCAGACTGTTTCTTCTTTCCCCACCCAGAGATATTTATAGTAAATCCTAAATAGCTGTATGTATAAACTTAATCATCAACTATTAAACCTTCAGAACAAAGTTTGCATTTAAAGTAGAGCATTATCACTATTCATTACTTTGGCGTCACATGTAACACTGGAATCTTTGTTGCCTTTACCAGAGAGAGTTCAAAGTCTAGCCTCCTTTTGCTTGATTGCCGAGACATGTCCATTCGGGTGTCCAGATGCAGTGTGTTGAGAAGCAACCTTCCACTATGTTCATCCTGAGCATATAAAAAGGGGCCCTGATGATCCACTCTGATTTTTCCTGGTGTTATCTATCCGTATTTTATGTTCTGCTCACGAACTCTCGATGTGGTGTCTCTCAGTTGTTGCCGAACCTTCAAAGCTCCTGGTGGTAGATCCAGAAATACAGCAATTTTTTCCTGTTGATATTCAAGAAAGCCATGCTCTCTTGCAGCATGCAGAACTCCTGTCTTTTCTCTGGTGTCCACAAATTCTATTAAAATATCCCTTGGATAATGATGTTTTGGATTCACAGGTGCACCTGGCCTATAAACTTTTAAGAAAGATGATTGATGATCTTCTGGCAGATGTGAAATAGATGCAATCCAGGTATGTAGATTTTTAAAGAGAATAGCATCCTCAGTCGGAGATTCTTTGAAGCCTCTGAATTTTAAATGATGTTTCCTGGTTTCAGCCTCTAAGATTAGTACTCTGCCCTTTAGCAATATTTGCTCTTTTTGAATGGCCTGATTCTCTGTTTGAAGAGTCCGGCCCAGTTCCATCGTTGTTTCAGCTTTGGCCTTAGTATTTTCCAGGGTCAGCATTAATTGATTCAGTTGTTCCATGACCAGTTTGTAAGAAATCTTCAATTTTAGTTGTAAATTTTTCCAACATTGAGTGTTCAAAAGTTTGAAGCAATGTTTTTAAAGTTGCTTGGAGCATTTTCAGTGTTACTGGCTCGTCTTGCTGGTCTCTCTTATTATTGTTATCGGCTGCCATTTTGTCAAGTAAAATAGCTGCGTCTCTCACCCCGCGGCTCGAGATTTCTGCGCCGATTTTTTCGGGTTTTTCCTGGCTGCTCACTGCTGCCCCAGTTTTCCTGGTGTTTCTGGAGAGGTTTCACTGTTTTTTGTGGCTTAGAAGAGGGAAGAAGGAGGGATCAACTGTGGAGCACCGAGTTTAGGCGTCCATCTTGGAACAATCCGACGCCATGCCCCCCCTTGAAGGACTTCAGATGTTGTGGGTTATTACAGGAAGACCCCATTTCCATCCATTGCAACACACAGGCAGGTGTGAATTATAGTGCAAATGCGATTGGCAGAGTTGTTGAAACAAATCTAGTTCGCATGTCTCCCTGTGATGCCTCCAAAAAATCCTCGGAATTTACTGACACAATAGTATCTTGTTTGGAGTGCCCTTTCCAGGTATCTGGCTGCCAGAAGCAGTTTTCCTAACTGCAGTGTCATGGTTGCTCAGTCGCTGCAATCCTAGGGTTGTCCTGGAAACAGAATGGCTGTACCTGTGGAGAACTTGATTTTATATAAGATATTCTCATATATGTATTGAGTGCAACTAGTGGAGAACTGTGGTCTGATTTTCAGATGTCTCTAATTTTCTTTAAAAGCAGCCACAAGGGTCCCTGGCTTGGGCTTTACATGCTGTTTCTATAAGAGAAATCTGTTCCCCCAAATCTTCCTCCCTGTCTCCCTCTCTGTGACTTATACTGAAGCATCCTTCAAAGCCTTCTCATTTGGTGCACTGTACCATGCTTATGGGGAGAATGCACTAGTGCGATCATCCTGATACATGCAGTCTAAAATGTGTATTTTCAGCCTAGGCACAACACATCCCAGAAGAACCCTTATTTTTTCAGTGTTCTGGTTTGTGGGTACTGAAGCTGAAAATATGTGTGTTGTTGCCATGTTGTCTGAAAGGGGTCACACATTCAGCAGGATCACATGCGTGTTTTCCCAATATGCACGGTAGGGTTGTCAAGTCACTTACCTCCAGGAGTGGGGGAGTCCTGCTCCTGTTCTGGGAGCCTTGCACGTGCGCAAAGTGCACGCACAGCGTGATGACATCACCTGGCGTGATGATGTCATTTCAATGCCTCCCTGCACTCCCCCCCTGGCCAAACAAGCTAGGAAAGGTGGGGGGGGGAGCCTCTGCTGGGCTTCTTCAGCTCCCTGCTTCGGTGAGTGGGTAGAGCTGAAATGCCTCCCTGCATCCCCCCTCACCTCCGGGTGACATCATCATGCTGGGCAGCCGGCTGGATCGGGCCACTTTGGGGGTGGGGTTCCCCCCGCCAACCAAATCCAGACCGGCGGATTGGGGACCCCTTTAGCGGGGGATTCCCCCCCCTGGGGGGGGGACTTGGCAGCCCTAATGCATGGTAAGACGTAACAACTGAAAACCCAGCTCTTATAGTTCCATCAGAGATAACTTGGTGAGAGGCCATTTACAGGCCTATTATCCAGTATTTTGTTCCCAATAATGGCACAGCATATGCTTCTGAGAAGTTCACAAGTGTAGCACAAAGGCAACTGCCTGTTCCCAGTATTTGATACAGGTGCCTATGAACACAGGGCAATCTATGAATGTTCCACTTAGCTGACCTGGTTGATAGCCACTGGTAGATTTCTCTGTTACTGTATCTAATCCTTTTGGCAAAGCCATCTAATTTTAGCAGTCCTCACAGACCCTCCCAGATTCCTCACACTAATCATGTGTTTGTTTGTTTGTTTGTTTTGGGGGGGGGGGTAATACTTGCTTGTGTTTCCCTGAACCAGTAAATTTAACTGAAAGACTATATTAGTTCTATAACAGAGAAAAACAGCCACGTGTTCTCTCCAGAGCAATCATTATTTTACTCATATTTTCCCCGTCAACTTAAGAAATCCTAAATACTCTAGCTGTTTTGGGTTCCATTTCAGAAGAAAAAAAACAAGTTTGAAGGCTATTTATTGAAAACAACTTTTATCACAGGGAAGATGCTCCAATCGGTTGGCCATTTTGGCTGCTCTTTTCAGTAGACTTCTGGCAACTCTAAAATATCCTTCTTTTATGTATTTATTTAATTCACTTGTATCCTGCCTTTCTCCCCAGTGGGGACCAAAGCAGCTTACATTGTTCTCTGTTTTAACCTCACAACAACCCTGTGAGGTAGGTTTGGCTAAGAGAGTGTGGCTAGCCCAAAGTCACCCCATGAGCTTCCATGGGCCAAGTGGTGCTTACAAATTTATAATGCTGCATATCAAGCTAGACTAAAGGTTGGAGCAGACAGAAGCTACATGTTTAAAAAGTGTTATTAAAAGTTAAAATCATATTATTAAAATTACTGAAGCTAGGAAAGTATCAAGATCACCAGAACTGGGAAAACGGAAAATTATTGGTAAAAACCAGTTAATACTGTATAGAAGGTGTGCAGTAGACATGCTGTGTTTTAAAACTTATTTACACTAGAAGAGGGGTCTTGGATCACAAAAAGCAAAGGAAATATCGCAATTGCATCAGAACAGCCCCACCAGATTATCACAAGGGTCCACACAGTCCACCAGCACTCAAGCTTTATGCTTCTGGGCGTTTACACACAGGGTATTCTAACAGAGGCGTTCGCCCCGAATTCCCTTCATTGCCGTAGAGAACCGCGTATTGAGAGGTAGACTTCTGCTTAACAGGGAGGCTCCATTTATCCAGCACGACTAGTGGCAGATTACACCGTCAAAGAATTTGGACTAACCCCGCTCTTTCAATCCCTTCTCCAGGTTGCTTAATCAAAACACGTCTATATGGAAGCCACTGTGGGCTCCTCCTTTCCATTGAGAAGGGGTGGGGGCCATAAGTAGAAGAGGCTTGCGGAAAGAGCCGGGCTGCCAAGGGGGGTGTTGTGTGCCAGCTCGGGGGTGCTGTTGGAGCTCTGTCTACAAAGATGGATGTTCAGATCTCAGCTGTAGCACCTTTAACCAGCTCTGGCTGGTGTGCCAGCTGTGGACCTTTCTAAAAAAATCAGAGTTGGCTGCAGTTATATTTGCTCTCTAGTTATATCAGGATTGGATTTCTCCATTATGTTCCATGGCGGCCTGGTTTTAAAAGTCGTTCAGAAACGTCAGTTGGTTCAAAATGAAGCAGCAACTCTATTGGGCGGGTGGGGGGATCGAGTATATGGTTCATATTTTGAAATAGCTTCAGTGATTACCAGTTTGTTTCCGGGTTCCGTGAATTTATAAGACCCTAAATGCTCTGGAGTCAGGAAATTTAAAGGGTTCCCGTATTAACCTGTCCAACAATTAAAAGTTTCACCAGATCACTTCTTGTGACCTAGGATGTATGACGTCACTCGTATTATCCTTTACTCCAAAGACTCTATTGCTGGGAATTATAGGTGACTAGGAATAAGGCCCTAGATAAATACAAGGGGCTCTAGAAAGAGGCTCTGGGAGAGTGCCAAGGCCTTGGGCACTCAGCGTCAACTTGCTGTGGCGACCTCAGCAGGGTATAATGACACAGAGCCCACCAGTTTCTCCAGGGGAAGATCTCTGCCATCGGAAGAGCACTTGTAGTTCAGTGTGATCTCCATCCCACCCCTGGAGATGGGCAACAATGGTTTCCCATGAGGGAACAGGTGGTTTGGAGGGTGGAGTCTATGGCAATGAACCTGTCTGAGGTCCCACCCCTCCTCCAACCTCACCCTCTCCAGGGTCCACCCCTCAAATCTCCAGGAATTTCCCAACCTGGAGTTGGCAACCCTATCTCCCTCCCAGCCAACCGTCAATGTATCATCATCTGCCCGCTGGCTTCAGCTTTTCATCTCCTCCCTCCTCGAGAGCACTTGTAATTCTGAGTGATCTCCAGCCCCCACCTGGAGATTAGCAACAATGGTTCCCCATGAGGGACTGATTCGCTTGGAGGGTGGAGTCTATGGCAATGAACCTGCCTGAGGTCCCACCCCTCCTCCAACCTCCCCTTCTCCAGCCTCCACCCCTCAAATTTCCAGGAATTTTCCACCTGGAGTTGGCAACCCTATCTCCTTCCCAGCCAATCATCGACTTCACTCTTCAACTTTCCTTCTCCCCTCTGGAGAGCACTTGTAATTCTGAGTGATCTCCAGCCCTTGCCTGGAGATTGGCAACCATAGTTCCCATGGAGAAGTACTCTTTCCCGGCAATGGGGACCAAAGCAGCTGACGTCATTCTCCTCTCCCCCTTTTCACTTGCACAACAACCCTGCAAGCTAGGTTAGGCTTAAAGTCTGTGACTGGCCCCAAATCACCCATTCATCAAGAACCTGGGTCTAGCAGATCCTGCTCTGAAGCGCTGACTGCTACGCCTAGGATAGCCAACCTCCAGGTGGAGCCTGAAGATTGCCAGGGTGGGCACTGGGCAGAAGAACTTAAAGGGACTCTTCCAGTGCCTCTGCTGGGGTGGGGGGGGGAATGGGAGGGACACCTCGCATGTGATCGACAAAGCGGCAAAGCCACAAGGGGCGCGGTTTCTCACTGGGAGTTAAAGGGACCCTTCCGGGCCCCAGGAGAGGTGGGGGAACCCCACAGCAGGGCATCTGCAGTTGCCACCTAGAGGTTGGCAACCCTAGGAAGAAGTAGGAACTACTTCATAGGAACATAGGAAATGGTGAGGTAACAGCTAAGGCATCTCCCCAGGAAGGGGACAGGTACTTTATTCTTTGGTTCTAGAGTTAGAGAGTAGACCTGTTCGAGAGTGAGAGTATATCTGTGAATGAACTGCAGGAAGGTCCTCTGTAATTCAGAAAATGATTTATCAGGCATCTTATTTGCTTAATTTCCATAGGTTCTGCATTGTTTTCTGTATTCACATTTCCACATACACACACACACCCCTTTATGACACCTGAATTGTGTGAAAATGCTTGCTTAAGAAAGTTTGCCAAGATTTCGCTTCTTCTGATACACCTGGAGGTGGCAGCAGAGCACAATGATTCCAATCTGAAAAAAGGACAGACATTCAGACTCCCCGCAGGCACTTTCTTGCGGGGCAGACAAAATGCAACCTAAGAGGTGCTGGCCTTGCCATCTTCAGCACATCTACTCAGAATCCTCCCTGGGGAAATTCAGTAGGGCTCACTCCCATGAAAACAGGGCTTCTTTCCATGTACTTGCATGTGAGTGAAGTGCCATCAACTTGCTTCTGTCTTACGGAGACCCTATGAATGAATGTCTTCCGAAATGTCCCATCGTCAACAGCCTTGCTCAGGTGGTCCTTAAAAGAACCAAGGCCCAGTGACATCGCATGCCATTGTCCCTATCTATGGAGGCGGAGACATGTGGGACTTAGGAAGGGGCTCTCCAGAAATGTAGGGGGGCCTGGGAGCTCTTCGGAACCCCCCCCCCCAGACATTCCCCTGGGCTGGGCTAAACCCAGGAAGAGGTGGGAATTGGCCAGCGCCTAGGTCAGTGATGGCGAACCTTTTAGAGACCAGGTGCCCAAACTGCAACCCAAAACCCACTTATTTATCGCAAAGTGCCAACATGACAATTTAACCTGAATACTGAGGTTTTTGTTTGAGAAAAAACAACTCATACATTAACATCGTTTGTCTTAAAAGAAAAACACAACAGAGCTTTCAATGGTACAAACAACTTTTCATTGAAAGGTAAAAGTTTGCATTTGGCGTGCTTTTGACCAATTAATGTGATTTTTGCTGTCCAATCTTGCGAACTCTGTGCTGGGGTGATGGCCTGCGTGCCCACAGAGAGGGCTCTGAGTGCCACCTCTGGCACGCGTGCCATATGTTTGCCACCACTGGCCTAGGTTATAGTGGTATCTCAGTGGTCTCCTGTAGTGTCCTTTATTTAAATTCATTTTTAGAACAGTCACTTTAAGATCTGCAAATAGACATACCATGTGCATAAGACAAACAAAAGGCCACAAATTTGAAAGTAAGGAGGGCAACACTAAAAAGCCTGTAGGGGAACATTTAAAAGAAAACTCCTGGACATTCATTTACAGGAGTCTTGCTCAGAAATTGAGTGCACAGCAACTGTTTGGTATTCTGGCTCAGCCACGCATTGGCCAAACAAAGGCATCTGTGATGCCATAGTTTACTAAGATTCTGTACAAAGTCACCCAAGACCTTAAATCCTCTGGGGCGATAATAGGTAGTGGGCTGCTTGCAAACTAAGTTGGTCATTTCCACTGATTCCTCCTTCCTATTGCAGACCTCCCCGTTCACTTCACTCCTCATGATCCCCTTCCCCCCAGAAGCAACATTTCAGGGAGCTAAGTGGGAGGAGGGTGGCAGGAGAGTTTCATTCTGACACAGGATCCAGCACATTGTTTCCCCTGGCTGAGTCCATACGTCGTTGGATACTGCACTTTAGCAGCCATTGGCAATTGGGGCTTATCCATACAAGAAGATCCAGGTGCAAATCACTGCTGTGGCAAAACAACAGGGCCATAGCCACCACTGTGTGGATACAGCCCACATTCTACTGTATGCATGCAAGCGCTGTCAAGTGGCAACCCCAACAAGCGGCATTCAAAGCAAGTGAGAAGCAGAGGCAGTTTGCCCTTGCCTTCCTCTTTAGCATCCTCCTCAGTGGTCTCCCCTCCAAGTCCAGACCCGGCTTAGCTTCTAAGACCGAACGAGACTGGGCTACATCTTGCCACCTTCTCTCCCCTCCATATTTTAAAGGTCCCCCCCCCCTCCCCCAGGCCCGGGAAGGCGCCCTTTAACCGTGAACGGCGAGATGCGCCCCTCGCCGGGGCTGGGCAAAAAGGTGCAAAACCTTTCCCGGCCTCCCCCAGCCCCGGGACGGCGCCCCTGAACCCCTAAAGGCAAAATGCGCCCCTCGCGTCTGCTCTCCGAACGGCTTTTGCCGTTCGGAGAGCAGACGCGAGGGGTTCCTCCCGCTCCCCCAGGCCCGGAAAGGCGCCCGTTCACCGGGAACCGCGAAATGCGCCCCTGGCGGCCGCTCGGAGCTCAGGCCCGAAAGGTTGCCTGCCCTCCCCCAGCCCCGGGACGGCGCCCTTGAACTCCCCGTCGCCGTCGGTGCTGCGAGAGGGGGAAGAGGCGCCCCTTAGGAGGCCGGCGGCGGCGGGAGGTGCAGCCCCACCATGCCTTTGGCGCCTTCCTGCCGTCTTCCCCTCCGCTCCGGCTCCGTTTCCGCGCTGCCTCTCCGGCCGCTCCCCCGGTCTGCTGCAGGGACTCCCGACGGGGAGCGAGGCAGGCCGGAAGCGAAGCCAGCGAGGGACGGAGGGGACTGCCCGTCGCTCACGCAGCCCGGCTGGAGTACCCCGGAGCCCAGCGGGGCGCATGGAGACCTCACCGAGCTCCCTGCTGGGGGAGCCGGACACCAAAGGCCCGCCCCTCTGATCTGCCGGGGGGTGGGGGGGTGGGGGCGGCGGAGGGGGTTCGGTTGGACTGTTTTCAGCTGGCGACTCGCCTGAAGCCCGTTTGAGAGCCGGGCTGCCAAGGGGGGTGTTGTGTGCCAGCTCGGGGGTGCTGTTGGAGCTCTGTCTACAAAGATGGATGTTCAGATCTCAGATGTAGCACCTTTAACCAGCTCTGGCTGGTGTGCCAGCTGTGGACCTTTCTAAAAAAATCAGAGTTGGCTGCAGTTATATTTGCTCTCTAGTTATATCAGGATTGGATTTCTCCATTATGTTCCATGGCGGCCTGGTTTTAAAAGTCGTTCAGAAACGTCAGTTGGTTCAAAATGAAGCAGCAACTCTATTGGGCGGGTGGGGGGATCGAGTATATGGTTCATATTTTGAAATAGCTTCAGTGATTACCAGTTTGTTTCCGGGTTCCGTGAATTTATAAGACCCTAAATGCTCTGGAGTCAGGAAATTTAAAGGGTTCCCGTATTAACCTGTCCAACAATTAAAAGTTTCACCAGATCACTTCTTGTGACCTAGGATGTATGACGTCACTCGTATTATCCTTTACTCCAAAGACTCTATTGCTGGGAATTATAGGTGACTAGGAATAAGGCCCTAGATAAATACAAGGGGCTCTAGAAAGAGGCTCTGGGAGAGTGCCAAGGCCTTGGGCACTCAGCGTCAACTTGCTGTGGCGACCTCAGCAGGGTATAATGACACAGAGCCCACCAGTTTCTCCAGGGGAAGATCTCTGCCATCGGAAGAGCTCTTGTAGTTCAGTGTGATCTCCATCCCACCCCTGGAGATGGGCAACAATGGTTTCCCATGAGGGAACAGGTGGTTTGGAGGGTGGAGTCTATGGCAATGAACCTGTCTGAGGTCCCACCCCTCCTCCAACCTCACCCTCTCCAGGGTCCACCCCTCAAATCTCCAGGAATTTCCCAACCTGGAGTTGGCAACCCTATCTCCCTCCCAGCCAACCGTCAATGTATCATCATCTGCCCGCTGGCTTCAGCTTTTCATCTCCTCCCTCCTCGAGAGCACTTGTAATTCTGAGTGATCTCCAGCCCCCACCTGGAGATTAGCAACAATGGTTCCCCATGAGGGACTGATTCGCTTGGAGGGTGGAGTCTATGGCAATGAACCTGTCTGAGGTCCCACCCCTCCTCCAACCTCCCCTTCTCCAGCCTCCACCCCTCAAATTTCCAGGAATTTTCCACCTGGAGTTGGCAACCCTATCTCCTTCCCAGCCAATCATCGACTTCACTCTTCAACTTTCCTTCTCCCCTCTGGAGAGCACTTGTAATTCTGAGTGATCTCCAGCCCTTGCCTGGAGATTGGCAACCATAGTTCCCATGGAGAAGTACTCTTTCCCGGCAATGGGGACCAAAGCAGCTGACGTCATTCTCCTCTCCCCCTTTTCACTTGCACAACAACCCTGCAAGCTAGGTTAGGCTTAAAGTCTGTGACTGGCCCCAAATCACCCATTCATCAAGAACCTGGGTCTAGCAGATCCTGCTCTGAAGCGCTGACTGCTACGCCTAGGATAGCCAACCTCC
Organism: Lepidodactylus listeri; assembly: GCA_029233225.1. Lineage (NCBI taxonomy): Eukaryota > Metazoa > Chordata > Lepidosauria > Squamata > Gekkonidae > Lepidodactylus > Lepidodactylus listeri. The sequence goes on along the minus strand of JARCFY010000001.1, from coordinate 49,547,365 downwards.
AGGTGGAGCCTGAAGATTGCCAGGGTGGGCACTGGGCAGAAGAACTTAAAGGGACTCTTCCAGTGCCTCTGCTGGGGTGGGGGGGGGGGAATGGGAGGGACACCTCGCATGTGATCGACAAAGCGGCAAAGCCACAAGGGGCGCGGTTTCTCACTGGGAGTTAAAGGGACCCTTCCGGGCCCCAGGAGAGGTGGGGGAACCCCACAGCAGGGCATCTGCAGTTGCCACCTAGAGGTTGGCAACCCTAGGAAGAAGTAGGAACTACTTCATAGGAACATAGGAAATGGTGAGGTAACAGCTAAGGCATCTCCCCAGGAAGGGGACAGGTACTTTATTCTTTGGTTCTAGAGTTAGAGAGTAGACCTGTTCGAGAGTGAGAGTATATCTGTGAATGAACTGCAGGAAGGTCCTCTGTAATTCAGAAAATGATTTATCAGGCATCTTATTTGCTTAATTTCCATAGGTTCTGCATTGTTTTCTGTATTCACATTTCCACGTACACACACACACCCCTTTATGACACCTGAATTGTGTGAAAATGCTTGCTTAAGAAAGTTTGCCAAGATTTCGCTTCTTCTGATACACCTGGAGGTGGCAGCAGAGCACAATGATTCCAATCTGAAAAAAGGACAGACATTCAGACTCCCCGCAGGCACTTTCTTGCGGGGCAGACAAAATGCAACCTAAGAGGTGCTGGCCTTGCCATCTTCAGCACATCTACTCAGAATCCTCCCTGGGGAAATTCAGTAGGGCTCACTCCCATGAAAACAGGGCTTCTTTCCATGTACTTGCATGTGAGTGAAGTGCCATCAAGTTGCTTCTGTCTTACGGAGACCCTATGAATGAATGTCTTCCGAAATGTCCCATCGTCAACAGCCTTGCTCAGGTGGTCCTTAAAAGAACCAAGGCCCAGTGACATCGCATGCCATTGTCCCTATCTATGGAGGCGGAGACATGTGGGACTTACGAAGGGGCTCTCCAGAAATGTAGGGGGGCCTGGGAGCTCTTCGGAACCCCCCCCCCAGACATTCCCCTGGGCTGGGCTAAACCCAGGAAGAGGTGGGAATTGGCCAGCGCCTAGGTCAGTGATGGCGAACCTTTTAGAGACCAGGTGCCCAAACTGCAACCCAAAACCCACTTATTTATCGCAAAGTGCCAACATGACAATTTAACCTGAATACTGAGGTTTTCGTTTGAGAAAAAACAACTCATACATTAACATCGTTTGTCTTAAAAGAAAAACACAACAGAGCTTTCAATGGTACAAACAACTTTTCATTGAAAGGTAAAAGTTTGCATTTGGCGTGCTTTTGACCAATTAATGTGATTTTTGCTGTCCAATCTTGCGAACTCTGTGCTGGGGTGATGGCCTGCGTGCCCACAGAGAGGGCTCTGAGTGCCACCTCTGGCACGCGTGCCATATGTTTGCCACCACTGGCCTAGGTTATAGTGGTATCTCAGTGGTCTCCTGTAGTGTCCTTTATTTAAATTCATTTTTAGAACAGTCACTTTAAGATCTGCAAATAGACATACCATGTGCATAAGACAAACAAAAGGCCACAAATTTGAAAGTAAGGAGGGCAACACTAAAAAGCCTGTAGGGGAACATTTAAAAGAAAACTCCTGGACATTCATTTACAGGAGTCTTGCTCAGAAATTGAGTGCACAGCAACTGTTTGGTATTCTGGCTCAGCCACGCATTGGCCAAACAAAGGCATCTGTGATGCCGTAGTTTACTAAGATTCTGTACAAAGTCACCCAAGACCTTAAATCCTCTGGGGCGATAATAGGTAGTGGGCTGCTTGCAAACTAAGTTGGTCATTTCCACTGATTCCTCCTTCCTATTGCAGACCTCCCCGTTCACTTCACTCCTCATGATCCCCTTCCCCCCAGAAGCAACATTTCAGGGAGCTAAGTGGGAGGAGGGTGGCAGGAGAGTTTCATTCTGACACAGGATCCAGCACATTGTTTCCCCTGGCTGAGTCCATACGTCGTTGGATACTGCACTTTAGCAGTCATTGGCAACTGGGGCTTATCCATACAAGAAGATCCAGGTGCAAATCACTGCTGTGGCAAAACAACAGGGCCATAGCCACCACTGTGTGGATACAGCCCACATTCTACTGTATGCATGCAAGCGCTGTCAAGTGGCAACCCCAACAAGCGGCATTCAAAGCAAGTGAGAAGCAGAGGCAGTTTGCCCTTGCCTTCCTCTTTAGCATCCTCCTCAGTGGTCTCCCCTCCAAGTCCAGACCCGGCTTAGCTTCTAAGACCGAACGAGACTGGGCTACATCTTGCCACCTTCTCTCCCCTCCATATTTTAAAGGTCCCCCCCCCCTCCCCCAGGCCCGGGAAGGCGCCCTTTAACCGTGAACGGCGAGATGCGCCCCTCGCCGGGGCTGGGCAAAAAGGTGCAAAACCTTTCCCGGCCTCCCCCAGCCCCGGGACGGCGCCCCTGAACCCCTAAAGGCAAAATGCGCCCCTCGCGTCTGCTCTCCGAACGGCTTTTGCCGTTCGGAGAGCAGACGCGAGGGGTTCCTCCCGCTCCCCCAGGCCCGGAAAGGCACCTGTTCACCGGGAACCGCGAAATGCGCCCCTGGCGGCCGCTCGGAGCTCAGGCCCGAAAGGTTGCCTGCCCTCCCCCAGCCCCGGGACGGCGCCCTTGAACTCCCCGTCGCCGTCGGTGCTGCGAGAGGGGGAAGAGGCGCCCCTTAGGAGGCCGGCGGCGGCGGGAGGTGCAGCCCCACCATGCCTTTGGCGCCTTCCTGCCGTCTTCCCCTCCGCTCCGGCTCCGTTTCCGCGCTGCCTCTCCGGCCGCTCCCCCGGTCTGCTGCAGGGACTCCCGACGGGGAGCGAGGCAGGCCGGAAGCGAAGCCAGCGAGGGACGGAGGGGACTGCCCGTCGCTCACGCAGCCCGGCTGGAGTACCCCGGAGCCCAGCGGGGCGCATGGAGACCTCACCGAGCTCCCTGCTGGGGGAGCCGGACACCAAAGGCCCGCCCCTCTGATCTGCCGGGGGGTGGGGGGGTGGGGGCGGCGGAGGGGGTTCGGTTGGACTGTTTTCAGCTGGCGACTCGCCTGAAGCCCGTTTGAGAGCCGGGCTGCCAAGGGGGGTGTTGTGTGCCAGCTCGGGGGTGCTGTTGGAGCTCTGTCTACAAAGATGGATGTTCAGATCTCAGATGTAGCACCTTTAACCAGCTCTGGCTGGTGTGCCAGCTGTGGACCTTTCTAAAAAAATCAGAGTTGGCTGCAGTTATATTTGCTCTCTAGTTATATCAGGATTGGATTTCTCCATTATGTTCCATGGCAGCCTGGTTTTAAAAGTCGTTCAGAAACGTCAGTTGGTTCAAAATGAAGCAGCAACTCTATTGGGCGGGTGGGGGGATCGAGTATATGGTTCATATTTTGAAATAGCTTCAGTGATTACCAGTTTGTTTCCGGGTTCCGTGAATTTATAAGACCCTAAATGCTCTGGAGTCAGGAAATTTAAAGGGTTCCCGTATTAACCTGTCCAACAATTAAAAGTTTCACCAGATCACTTCTTGTGACCTAGGATGTATGACGTCACTCGTATTATCCTTTACTCCAAAGACTCTATTGCTGGGAATTATAGGTGACTAGGAATAAGGCCCTAGATAAATACAAGGGGCTCTAGAAAGAGGCTCTGGGAGAGTGCCAAGGCCTTGGGCACTCAGCGTCAACTTGCTGTGGCGACCTCAGCAGGGTATAATGACACAGAGCCCACCAGTTTCTCCAGGGGAAGATCTCTGCCATCGGAAGAGCACTTGTAGTTCAGTGTGATCTCCATCCCACCCCTGGAGATGGGCAACAATGGTTTCCCATGAGGGAACAGGTGGTTTGGAGGGTGGAGTCTATGGCAATGAACCTGTCTGAGGTCCCACCCCTCCTCCAACCTCACCCTCTCCAGGGTCCACCCCTCAAATCTCCAGGAATTTCCCAACCTGGAGTTGGCAACCCTATCTCCCTCCCAGCCAACCGTCAATGTATCATCATCTGCCCGCTGGCTTCAGCTTTTCATCTCCTCCCTCCTCGAGAGCACTTGTAATTCTGAGTGATCTCCAGCCCCCACCTGGAGATTAGCAACAATGGTTCCCCATGAGGGACTGATTCGCTTGGAGGGTGGAGTCTATGGCAATGAACCTGTCTGAGGTCCCACCCCTCCTCCAACCTCCCCTTCTCCAGCCTCCACCCCTCAAATTTCCAGGAATTTTCCACCTGGAGTTGGCAACCCTATCTCCTTCCCAGCCAATCATCGACTCCACTCTTCAACTTTCCTTCTCCCCTCTGGAGAGCACTTGTAATTCTGAGTGATCTCCAGCCCTTGCCTGGAGATTGGCAACCATAGTTCCCATGGAGAAGTACTCTTTCCCGGCAATGGGGACCAAAGCAGCTGACGTCATTCTCCTCTCCCCCTTTTCACTTGCACAACAACCCTGCAAGCGGGGGGGCGTGGTGACGCAGCAGAGCATGGCGGACGCCTAGAGCTCCTTCTCCCACACGGCAGCAAGATAAATCGCTCCTAGCTTTTCTAGATAACACAGACCCGACTCCCAGACGATGGGAAAGAAAATTCACAACAAGCAAGATCCTAAAATTGCACCTGCGAGTAGTCTCTCTACTTATTTTACCCGGGGAGGGGGGAAGAAGCTTGAAGAAGCCCGGTCGGGAGCCAGAATGGCGGCTGGGACTTCGGCGGCTGAACCGGTGGAACCGGATGACTCCCCTGTTACCCGAGGAGAAATCTCTATGCTACTGCAAACTTTAGAAAAAAACATAGCCAAACAAATACGGGCAGAGTTGAAGCCTATTAAAGAACAAATGGAGAACTTATCTTCTTCTATGCAGCAGGTTTCCAAAACAGCTGAGACTGCTCTAGAGGCGGCGATAACAACACACGCAGAAGTGAAACAATTGCAAACAACGGAGAAATGGCTTAAAAGCAAGGTAATGACCTTGGAGAACCGTTTGAAAGAACATAATTTGAAGCTTCGGGGGCTGCCTGAGAACTTGGAAGAGACTCAAGACTTAAAATCTTTTTTGAGTAATTGGTTAACACAAGCTCTGAACTTAGAAACTGAAACTACTTTGTGTATTGACTCAGCATATCGTGTGGGCTCCCTGAATAAGCGTATAGCATCTTATGCAAGAGATATCATTATCACACTCCCTGATTTGAAAATTAGAGAAAGAGTGTTAAGGAAATCAAGGGCGGAAGGAGGGCTTGTTCTTCAAGATATAAAAGTTATGGCTTTGCTAGACCTCTCCTATGAAACACTGCAACACAGGAAAACTATGCGTCCTATTGTAGAGACTCTAATGCAGAACAAAATACGATATCGATGGCATACAGCTTCAGAATTATTAGTGGTACACCAAGGGACTCGTCTACTGGCATCAGACTTAAAGTCGGGATATGACCTCCTGACCCAGCTGCAGCTGGAATTTGATAAACCTTCTCCCTCATCATCAGAAGAATCAGAAGACTCGGAAACAGATCATGTATTGGACTGGGTTAGGGTTAGTAAAACAAAGGGCAAGAAGTAAATGTCAAACTTCTTAATCATAATTTGTTGAGCTAGGATCTGCAAACTTAAAAATAGTTGATGGGGGGGGGGAGTTTTCTCTTTTTTGTGCCTTCAGTTAGATAAGTTTCCTTTTATAGTGGAAGCACTATACTTCCACTAGCTGGAACCCTGTATAGGGCTACAGCAAGTAGGGCTTGACCTCTAATTAGTAGGGGACTATGTTGAAGTTGGTGAGGGGATTTGTTTTTGTTTTTGTTGTGTTTGTCCTAGTTAAGGTTTTTGTATTATTTGTTGGTTTGTTGATATGGGTGGGGGGACTTAACTGTGATATTAACTTGGCATTAAAGATGTTTCTAAATCTATCAACGTTGCAGAAACTATTAGAGTCATTAAGTAAAAATAATTTAGGGGTAGTTAAAGTTATGATAGAATATCTTTGTAGGGTACTTAACCTTATTGTTCGGAATACTAGAACTGGAATTAAAATGGCTACTAGGCATATAAGCATTAGTTATATTTCTTTAAAGAAAAGAAGGAGAGTGATCTATTCAAGACATAAGCTAGATAATGGTGAACTTACTAATCATTAAAACTTTTGAGATTAGAAGTAAATGGAGGATAATTTGATAAAAATTATGTCTTTGAATTGTAATGGTTTGAACAGCAAAATTAAAGAAAAAAGGCTTTCAACATCTCTGGCAAAGTTAAAGCCTTCAATCTTACTCCTGCAGGAAACTCATATAAAAAAACCTGAGCAGATCATATTTAAGTCAAAATGGTTTACAAAACAATATCGTGCTCCAGGGACCTCTAAGTCTAGGGGGGTAGCTATACTTTTCGCTAAAAATTGCAATTTTCATTGCCATGATAAAATGATAGACCCGGCGGGACGGTTTTTATTTCTAAAGGGAACATTGGGCGGAGAAAACTATACATTAGCAGTGGTTTATGCCCCAAATGTAGGCCAAGAAATGTTCATACAGGCAACATTAGAACAACTGGAGACTTTTAAAACAGGACATGTGGTAGTTGGAGGTGATTTTAATTGTATACTTGATAAACGTTGGGACAGATCTAATGTCCCAAGCCGGGCCAATTTTCCACAGTTAAATACCAATTCTACACTTCAAGCTATGATAACTAAATATGATTTGAATGACATATGGAGATTACAAAATCCTGGAGTCAAAGATTTTACATTTTTTTCTCCGAGACACAATGTGTATACAAGAATAGATATGATCTTGGTATCTTCTTCTTTGATTAATATAGTGATTAAGACAGATATTGGTCTTCGTATACTTTCAGACCATGCTTGGATAGAAAGTGTTATAAGAAATGATAATATGGAAAAAACTACAAGACAATGGACATTAAATAAGATGTTTTTATTTCAGCAGGCTACATCTGAGGAAATTGATAAAACAATACAAGAATACTTTCAGTTTAATGCGTCCTGTGGAGTGCCACAGGAAACGGTCTGGGATGCAATGAAAGCAGTGGTGAGGGGAAAATTCATATCAATGGCAGCATCCTATAACAAACAGAAAAATCAGTTAAGACAAGAAATACTAGATAAAATTAGACTACTAGAGCAGAGGCACAAAACCACAGGCACTAAAAAATCTTATAAAAGGCTATTAGAAGAGCGGAAAAAGCTGGAGGCATTAGATATCTCACAGGTCCAAAAAAACCTTTTGTATATAAGGCAAAAGTATTGGGTTAAACACCCCAAGTCAGCTAAACTTATGGCCTGGAAACTGCGGGATATACAAAATCGCAAGAATATTTCTTGCATAAAGAGGGGAGATGCTTTATTGTCCTCTACTAAAGATATAGTACAAGTGTTTCAAGATTATTATAAATCCTTGTATGACTCAGATAATCCAACTCAGATAAATATACAAACTTACCTAAGGAGAAATAACTTAGTGGAGCATATAGCCGATATACATAAACAATATATGGAAGCAGAACAATATCAGAACAGGAGGTAGAAAAGGCAATAGCTCATTTAAAAACTGATAAAACACCCGGCAGAGATGGCTTGCCGGCGGAATTTTATAAGAGATTTAAACTTATTTTAACAAACCCTCTCACAAAATTATGTAATTTAATATTAGAGACAGGGACGAAACCTAAGACGTGGGAGGAAGCAAAAATTGTAGTTCTTTTAAAAAAAGATAAAGACCCTACAAATATGAAATCATATCGCCCTATTTCGCTATTAAATTGCGATTATAAAATTTTCGCCACTGTCCTAACAATTCGACTTAATTCCTTCATCGGGAATTATATACATAAAAATCAATCAGGTTTTATACCAGATAGAGATATAGCAGATAATGTTCGGAAAACAATTAATATTATACATCATAGCAAAAATCAGCGAAAAGAACTATGTGTATTATCGTTAGATATAGAGAAAGCCTTTGATAGGGTGGAGCCTGTCTTTCTTAGAACACTTATTTCAGAGATGGGCTTTGGTCAGAACTTTTTGAGGGCACTAGAGTCAATGTATACAAATCCAAAGGCACAAGTTATGGTTAATAGATTAGCATCACAAGATTTTATACTAACACGAGGTACTAGGCAAGGGTGCCCGCTCTCACCGCTGCTATTTGCCATAGCTATTGAGCCATTAGCAAAAATGATTCGGAAAGCAGGGGATATACATGGAATAGAGATTAACCATCAAATAAATAAAATTAGTCTGTTTGCAGACGATTTTGTTTTATATATAGCAAAACCAGAGCAATCTCTACCTGCTTTGAATATTATTTTACATGATTTTAGTGTATATGCCGGACTTCAAGTCAACCACTCTAAAACTGAACTATATCCTGTTAATCTATCTAAAGCAACAAAGAAATATATCGTAGAGAACCCTGCAAGCTAGGTTAGGCTTAAAGTCTGTGACTGGCCCCAAATCACCCATTCATCAAGAACCTGGGTCTAGCAGATCCTGCTCTGAAGCGCTGACTGCTACGCCTAGGATAGCCAACCTCCAGGTGGAGCCTGAAGATTGCCAGGGTGGGCACTGGGCAGAAGAACTTAAAGGGACTCTTCCAGTGCCTCTGCTGGGGTGGGGGGGGGAATGGGAGGGACACCTCGCATGTGATCGACAAAGCGGCAAAGCCACAAGGGGCGCGGTTTGTTAGCCGAATTGCTTTAATTTACACTTAGCAATTGGCAAAATACACGGGTTCTTGCCAACTATACCAGGGTCCCACCCCTCCCGGGAGATCTCAAGGAAAGAGGCACGTGAGGCAGGTTCCAAGTTCAATGTTGTTTACTGGATCATGTAATCAAGCATACAAAAATCGTAATCATACACACACTCTTACAGGACTAATAAAATAAAGAGAGAAAATAGCACTGTTGCATGAGCAGGTTTCGTTGGTGGGGAAAGCACGTTACCTTAGGTGCGTTGTCCGATGTCAAGATGAGTTGGATTTGGGAAGAAAGGTATAAAAGCTATGGGGCCACGAGGCTTGAACCGGCAAGACCACGTGGTTCTCCTGGATCGCGAGTCCAGAGAGAGAAAAAGGGTTTAAAGATGGAGGCAAGGGTTGGGGACAGAAAGCTGGACTGAAGGGTCAATAGGTAAGATAGAGGGCGATGGCTCAAGAGGCCGAGTGACTCTGGGTTTGGACTTTTATTGGGGGTCTTGGGGTGGGCTCTGCAGACCACAACCCACTAACACACCTACTAGGCGGTCCGTCCCTGTTGGACCTTGCTATAGGTTAAAGGTGAACAAAGGGAGGAGGTCCAGGGGTTTGGTCAGTGTTGCAAAAGTATGACTTCACCAGGAAACAGACACTGAGTCTAGGGTCCGATGACTCACCTGGCCAACCTATTGTCAGTTGATGGTTTTAGCCAAGTATCTGATGGCTGGCACAGTAGGTGCTAGGCAGTCTTGTTAGCATAACTTATTCAGATGTATATTGAGGAGTGGGGGTTAACCAGCGGATGTCTGACAGAAGGAGGCCTCATGGCAAGAGGAATCCTTTGTCCTTGTCTTGGGTGAACTGCTTGGGGTGTCAGCCTCCTGGCTTGGGCTGGAGCTGGCTCCTATGTGAAGAAGAAAGCGCAAGTCCCTTCCACTACTGGCGACACAGAGTTCAAACTTATGGATAAAAATCCATAAGAGCACAGAAGAGTGCCTTGCTGGCCAACATTTCCCCCCCTCGGAGACCTGAAGGCGTCAGGTGAAGGTCTCCGAATACGAGTGATAGAACAGAGACAGACTGCATGATGGCGATCCTGGAAGAAAGAGCTGGCAAGGGACGGACCCAGAAGATGACAAAAATCTATCGCAATAAAAATTCTAAATTGTTGCTGGGGCGGACATAAAACCAAGGCTTTGTGCATTAGACCACCAAGGGAGCCTACGTAGAAATATTTAATTCTTTAATTAGCAGAAACATCTTTAACTGAAATATAAAAAGTAATTCTAAAAATTGCTTACTTTAAATTCATTGTAAAAAGCCTTATAGAAGCATTATAAATTTCTTATAGTATCTATACATAAAGCATTTAATACTTATAGCGGAAGTGCACACATTTGTATCAATAAAAATACTCCACAAGGAATGTACAAGGAAATAAAATGGTTACAAACAATTCTTCGTCCATCTCTCCTGAGCGGCAAGGCTTTTCTGCTGGAACAGGGCAACTGGTGCTGTTTGAACAGGAGAGAGGCGCGCTTTACATTGTATCTAATGGAACACCAGGACTCGTATGTCTTCGGCTTTTCGGAAGCCACTCGGGTCTTAATCCATAGCTCATGAGGCTCTCGGCTATGCCCGTCCCTCCTCGGCACGGACATGAGTCAGTTCGGCCGGGAAGGAGGAGACCGGTTTGCATATTGAGGAGTCACCCCCCCTTGCTATCTAAAAGCATCATGGGTATCTACTTAAATTAAGGAAAAAGGATATTAAAATAAAACATAGTTTAATGATCTCGCAAGCAGAGTGTCTAAAGGCATTCAAGAAATACGGAAAAGGTCAAAACAGGTCATACATCTGGAATCGTTGTATTATGAAAGACACATCATCTTGGGGTCCTGGCTGGAATAATCACAGGCAAGGTATTCACCCTTCGGGGTTGGCGGAGTCTCCGGGCACGCCTCCCGAACCCTGGGGAGCATTTGTGAGATGTGTGCCTGAGAGAAACAGACGCACACACACACAGGCGGGGCATGCAAAAGCTGGGTTCGGGAGTTGCGTCCGGTCGACTCTGACCTTTTATCTGGAGCCGGGTGGCTCCGCGGGGACGCCATTAGCTGCGTACCCGTTTTAGCTTGGAGGGCTCCCTTCGGGGGGCCCTCCCCTAATACTGTACAAAAATAGAACAATCTTTCCCCCTTAAGCCTGATCCCAGTGGTACCGTCCCATATCCAATGAGGAGCGGACTGGGCAGCTAGTCACGAGGCAGAACCCCTCAAAGGTCGCGTGTTTTGGACTTGGCTGTATATGTTACGGCTAGAGGTTGTTGCATATGCAAATGAGAGGATTGTTTAGGCATTCTGGGATACACAAACATTTCAAGAAAAATAAATTTATTAAAAATCAAAAACAATCGAATTGGACACCAGTGTTGGAGCGAGGATACGTTTTAGCTTGCAGGCACTTCAGGGAGAGAGCTGTCGAAAATCTCCCTCCCTAGAAAGATGTTAAAAAGAGGGGGCAGGAGGTTTTGTCCGGGGTTCTGACCTAACCGGGGAGTCCTTCCCAGGCACTCTCCACTGCTTCGTGCAGGGAGAGCTTGCACGCCTGGTGAAAGAGAGCATGGGCCGGATTTAAATTCCGAACCCAACTTCTGCATGTCCTCCAGATCATTTCGGCTTGGAGGGGCTGCATGGCAGAGGGAGACAAAGGATTCGTTTGTCCTACTTCTTCCTCCTGAGCCGTCTTTCGGGCTTCCATGTCCTCCTTGTTCTTGTTGTCCTGCTCACTAATGATTCCCCACGGTTCGTCTGGGCCTCGGCCCTCCCAACACTGGTAAAGAATAGAAAAGCAAGCGCAGAGCAAAAGTGTTTTGGCAAGCAACCGGTTTTGCTTTGCAAACAGAAGACTCGGTTTGCAAACAAACGGTTTATTTCTTGCCCGTAGAGTGCACAAAAACAAAGAGGCGGAGACAAAAACAAAACCGTGCATACTGAAAAAAAAGTTTGTGGACAAGGCGACGTGCTCATAAAAATAAATAAATAAAGGAAGTACATATGAAGACTAAATAAGTTAATGATGATTGACGGATTATGCAGATTGGGCGTCAGTAAGGGCATGCTGGGAGAAAAGATATCATGAGTAAAATATATTTTAGAAACACAAGGGTCGAATAAGAAGCTCACCCCGAGATGGCCGAGTGTTTTGGGGTTGAGGATCGCTTGGGCAGATAGTTAGGGAGGAGATCACACTAACATAGAGAGATGCAGAAATATGTGGCCGGGGAGCGGGCTAACCTGGCTGGAGCGGGCTAACCTTGGGGCCTTTCCCCAGGCACCCGTCGCTGCCTCGAGTGGCGATCGGATTGCACGCCTGGTGGAGATGGGGCGAGAGAGGTGGAGAATCGGAGTAACTTCCGAACCCAACTCCTGCACGCACCACCGGGAGAAGCCGCCTACTCAGCTTGACATTCGTGCTAGCCACAAATGCAACTACGGAGCTTTTGTCGACGGCATCTTTGAATGCGCCCTCGGCTCTTCTGATCTCCCATGAAGAAATGCTTTCGGTCCTCCCACCCCCTATCTCCCTTTTCTTTCTCTCATTGCTCCCTACGGTTCGTTAGGGCTTCGGCCCGCCCAATACTGGTTAAAGAATAGAAAAAAAAGGAAAATTCTTGGGAACAAGCAGAGGCTTGTGATGATCCTAAGATGTGGCTGGTTATGAACCGTAAAAAGGGTGTACTAACATTGGTGGGAGACTTTTGCAAAAGTGAAACCAAAAATAAAGACGTCCGGGGCACGGATTGGAACGGTCAAAAGATATACAACGTAATAGCACACGTTTTGAGGGGACTAATTTTAAGATCCACGTGTCTGGGCGTATGCAAAATAGAGCTGCCGCAGAGCACGCTGGTTCTCAATTTCTGAAGACCGAATTTTTGTTTAATAAGTTGTTATTTTGAAAACTGCCAATGTCACAATTAAAAATACTTTAGGAGGTTTCAAATTGGGAACCCAAAGGTAAAAGTGATTCAATATTTTTATGTCCTATAATCGAAAAAGTCCTTGCCAGGGGAGAGCTCGCACAAAAAGATCAGGGCTTGCCTTAACCTTTTTGAAAGGATTGCATTTCTCCCGCTGGTTTTCCAGTAGGACCTGCACATTTGCACTTCCTTTCTTGGCCTGCTCCGTCGCGCTGGCCTCCAAACGTGACCATATTGCCACAATGGATCTCAGTCATCCTGAGAAAGCTCCACTGGCTTCTTGGCGACCTGACAATATGGTTTTTTTGGTGCCAGCGATGCTACAGAGGAATCAAAAAGGCAGCAAGATTTAGGTCTTCTGAGTATGTGCAGGAGACTGAACCGCTTTCGGCTGCATTTGTAGTCTCGCTGATGTTCCCTTGGGTTCGATAGACTGCTGCTAAAGGCCAATTTTCCTACCTCATGGGTCTCGTCTAAGAGACCCACCCAATAACGGTTAAAGAATAGAAACACAAACATAAACACACATAAGGGTCTGGAAATGGAGGAAGACAGACAAACATAGGGAAAAGGGCAACAGTTAAGGTATGCCAGAGGCTGGAAAGGAGGGGCTAGGAATTCGAAACCTTAGATGCAACGTGCATTAAGGCTTGGAAGTCCGTGGCTTTAGATTGAGCTTCCAATTTGTGGATTTGTCTTCTCACCCAACAAGTCAATGTAAGTAGCGCCACTATCAAAATAATTTGGAAGGCCAAAATGACGACTATGGGGTGGAGCATTAAATTTAAATATCCCGTCGTTGTCGGCGACCAACCAAGAAGAGATTCCCACCAGCTATGTTTGCCAGCCTCTTTTATTTCCACAGCCAGTTCCTTAATCCTGGCACCATTATGGGAGACGTTTAAGGCGGCTTTGTCTCCTGCTTTCTTTAGCTGAGCCAGGCGTTCTTGGAGGTCCGGGTGAGAGAGCAATTTCCGTAGGGCTTCCAGTCCTAACCCCAAAGGCACTGGAGCAATAGAGTCATATAATTCTGGGGATAGGGCCATTTCTTGTTGTGTCCAAATGGGGGTTTCAAAATAAAAATCACACCCTCTTATGGAGGTAACATTACAAAAGCATCTGTTTATTCCAGGCAACATTTGTTGGTAGTATAGTGTATTGAGGTGAATGTGTTCGCAGGTAGTTCTGAGACAGACACACGCTTTGCCTATATATATAATAGTAGATCCGGTCTCACTGACTGCGTCAAATTGACAGTGAGATATGGCGTGTTTCTTGGGAACTAGGCATGGGTGATGTTTTTCTAGGGCTTCGTCATCACAGATGAAGCCTAAGTTTTCCTTATGGGTACATCCGTCTAGATTGATCATATGCCAGCTTGATGAGCTTACTTTAGCCCATCGGTCACTGTTCCTGGCATATAATACGGTGTCCGAATCAACTTGAATACCCAGTGGAACTACTGGATAGATGTGGAAGATTTCTTTCGCGGTCACTGTGGTTATAATCAATTGCAAGGTCTGGGTTATTGCATCAAAAGAGGCATTTGCCAACGACCACCAGTGCTCGAGCGAGGTTTCACTGGCAGTGAGATTTCCTTTAATCAATTCCCTTATTTCTAAAGGTATAACTCCAGCCATAGCTTGTTTGATTATAGTCATGGCAGTGACTACATTAAGAGTTTGTGCTTGAGTGCAAGCAAGAGCCAATGAGATATTGTTTTGTAAAGACTGAATGTCATCAAGGAGATTGGTAAAATCTTTTTCCATGATTTGTTCCCAAGTAACCAGCAGGGGATTGGTGGAGCGTTCCACGTGGGCAAGGGAATCCAATGATTGCGTGAGAGGGAGGCTCATTTGAGAGATGTCGAATGAAACCTTGGAGGCTTTATTCGCTATCACTTCTATGTTTGCAGCATCTATGGCTGCCATGCCCGCTCCTACGGGTGCGACCCAATCAGAAAGATCGCGTTTAGTCCTTCTAGAGAGCTCTCCTTTACGCCACATTAGGATCCAATTGTCCCAACCTTGCTGGGTCGTGTGTAAGTAAGAGTCACAGAGGGCATGGCTGAAAGAGGTGCCGAGCCCATTTAAGCTGACGTTGACTCTTTTGACTGATATTTGCGGCTGCATCAAGACTGTTTCTTGATGATTAAATTTTAAAGTGTGTGCTCCCACTACCGGGTAGGTCAATGAGGCCAGTGCGTCTACATTTTGGATGAGTGGGTCCAAATTTAGTGTGTGATTTGCATCACCAATTATTAAAGTATAATTTCCTTCCTGATGAGTGAGCTGTAGAATTGTTGTTCCGATAGCTGTAAGATTTACAGTATCGGTGGCATTGAGGCAGACAGACGTGTTTAAAAGTAAGGTCCAGTCTGGGGGACCTTGCTGCTTTAACGCAGAGCAGTTAAAATGCCAATTGAGCTTGCCCCATGCCAGTGGCTCTAGGTCTATGTCTTCGCCGAATGGGTCCGTGAGCGTTATTGGGACCTCTGTGTCATTATGGAAGTGTCGGGAGCCAATGGAAATGATTACTTTTAAAGGGTCGCCAATGACCCATACGGCAGCTGATATTACAGCTATGTCTGTGTATAGGGAGATGGGGGTAGGAGCAGTATATTCGATGGTGGAGGTGTTGGTTTTGGCTTGTGACTGTTTACACAGGACCACTTCCATTTCATCCATAGAATATTTCCCGGAGGTGCATAGAGTCACCTTTTCTCCGGTGCGACTGTGGATGCAATGTGTGAGCTGCTGTGGTGGACATTGATCTATAGGTGTAAGTGTGACTGCTCTGTCATGCCGTCCTGTTACACAGGTAAAAATTCTAAAAGGCATGTTTATTCCCACACATCTCCATTTGGTCAAGACTACCGTATGGTTGGCTATTTGTGTTGCTGAGGTATCACAAAACAAGGACAATCCAAATAAGAATACAAGTTTTAATGGTCTTACCAATTTGTCTGCTGCTGGGGTGGAGGATCCTGGATGCATTCTGTAATATAATGTTTGAGGGGTGTGTGAGTGAAATTCCTGAACTTCCATACTGTGGTCGACATACCCAAGCAGTCACAGTATGGTTCCCTTTACCTAAGGCTGGGGGTGAGTGTAGTGGTTCCCATGCGTAAGCCCGGTGCGATTTTTACTGCACGCTCCCGCGGCTTCTCTTAAAAGGGAACACTGTTTATACACCATGGTCTCCCCCCCTTGCTTCCGAAAAGGCAACTAAAGCCGTGAGGAAGCATTTTAAAAGGCAAGGCAAGTCTCTCCAAGGGAGAAAAGAGGCATAAGATCAAAAATGTCTGTGGGCAAGTGAGGTCCGAAGGTAACAGCGGCAATAGGCTGCGAAGTTCCCCCGGGATCCGGAGTGAGGTTAGGAGGTTGTGGAACTGGATTCCCCTTCCACAGCTTGAGCTGAGAGGAATGGAAGAACTTGTACCACGTCTGACCATGCTTCCTGGGAATGGCAAGCTTGTAGACCGCAGGGCTTACGCGATCCACAATGGGGACCGGGCCAGCCCATTTGGCCATGAGAGCATGCTGATTCCTGCTAAATTTCCGGTATAGAACCTGCTGTCCGGGTTCCCAAAGCTGAGGATTGCGCACCCAGCCGAGCTTTTTATCCACTGCCAGTTGGCTTTGCCCTAACTCGTTAGCCACTTGGAGGTGAATAACCAGTAAGTCTCGGATAAGAGTCTTAACCCAGATATCGTGTGCCACTTGCGTTTCCAGATCGCCTGGCATGTCATGTTGGAGCCAAAAGGCTTCAGGCATGCGCATCTTTCTCCCGGTCATGACCATATGAGGGGAGTAGCCATGTCGGGCTGTAGTCCCTCGTATTGCCATGAGAACTATGGGCAGTTTTTCGTCCCAGGTGCGACCTGTGGAAGTGACTATCTTGGCCAGAGCTTCCTTGAGGGTGCGGTTTGTGCGTTCAATTGCCCCTGAAGATTGAGGGTGAGCGGCAACGTGGAACCGCTGCTTAATGCCGAGAGCTTTACAGAGCTCCTGGGTGACCTCACCTAAAAAGTGGGGTCCGCGGTCGGAATCGATGATCTTAGGGATACCCCAACGGGAAAAAAGGTTATTAAAAAGCAGTTGGGCCGTAGTGGAGGCCGTGTTATTGTGGCAGGGGAATGCTTCGATCCATTTCGAGAATGGATCAATCACAGTCAAACAATATTTGTTCCCTCTGCGAGTCTTAGGCAGAGGTCCGATAAAATCAATTTGAACCCGAGCCCAGGGTCCTTCTACCCTCTGGTGCTGAATGGGGGCTTTGGGACCTGAAGAGTCCGCGTTAACCATGGCACATGATAGGCAATTATCCACCCATTGTGCCACGTCTTTGCGGATGTTTGGCCACCAGCCCGCGTCCCTGACCCGTTCCAGAGTCGGTTCTTTACCCCGGTGTCCTTGCTCATGTATAAATTGAATTAAATCAGCCCGGACTTCGACAGGGACAACCCAGTGTCGGGTCCCTGTGGTGTCAAAAGCCCAAATAACTCCCTCTTCTTCCCTGATGGTGTATCTCCCAGTGGGATCTTTGCCCTTGGAGAGGAGATCCTGAACATCGGCATCATTTGCTTGGAGTTCCCCGAGATCTATAAATACAGGGGGAATGGCAGGACGGTCGTGGAAGGTTTTGGCCTTGCTTCTAGTCATTACTGGGTTTACCGGGCAAGCGGGTTGACCTGAAGATGAGTTAAAACGTGCCGCTTCTTTGGCTAAAAGATCGGCTTGATCATTCCAATAAGCCACTTCGGTGTCTGCCTTTTGGTGACCTTTTACATGGGAAATTTGTGTCTCTGCCGAGCGTTTATGGAGGAGCCGCACGACTTCTCTCCATAATATTAAATGAGCCACTGGCTTCCCTTCCGCATTGACCCATTGCTGTCTTTCCCAGTGTGGGAGCCAGACGGTGGCGGCCTTGGCCGTCCAGTCCGAGTCCGTGAAGATGGCTACGGGGCAGTCTGAAGGTTCAAACTCAAGAACAGCCTTAAGGGCAGCGACCTCTGCGGCTTGACTAGAGTGGGGACGGACAGCCGCTTGCAGGGTGTAATTGTCGTGGACCCGGACCGCGCCATATCCTGTATGTGGGGTGCCAGCTATATGGAAGGATGAGCCATCACAGAACCAGCAATTAAACCCTTTTTGCTTGGCTTCTTCTAATGGCACTCCCCATATAGCAGGCCAAGGCAGATGTTCCACGTCTGGAAGGGGGCATTCGTGCTCATCCCCAGTGATGAGCAGACCGTACGGGGCAGGTTGCTCCTTTTGCTCTTTCTTATATTCAATCCCCTTATTGACCAGGGCAAGCGTCCACTGGGCAATGCGGGCATTGGATACCTGACCGTCCTGGATCTTCCCTGAGAGGATATACTTAAGGGGAGTGTGTGTTGTTTGCACAATGACTTTGGCTCCCCCGATTATAAACTCCCAATGCGTAAGGCTCCAGACTAGGGCTAGACATATCTTTTCACACGGGGTGAACTTTATTTCGACGGAAGAAAGATTCCTGGAGGCATAGGCTACAATCCTGGGGGCCCCGGCATGATGCTGGATGAGCGTGGCCCCGATACTTTTCTCCGTGTGGGCTAACTGAATGTAAAAGGGCTTTGTTGGATCCGGGTGAGCTAAGGCAGGAGCTGAGGCAAGCGCTTGCTTCAGGCTGGCAAATGCATATTGTTGGTCAGGTCCCCAGACCCATGGAGCGTCCCTCTTGAGGAGAGCATAGAGTGGCCGGGCTTTGTCAGCGAACCCTTCCATGAAATCCCTGGAAAAATTGAAGGTTCCTAAGAGAGCACGGAGGGAAGGCACATCTGTCGGGGCGGGGAGTTTGGCGATTACGGCCATTCTCTGTGAGTCGGGCGTCCTGCCGTCGGGTCCTAGTGCTAGGCCGAGGTATTTTACATTGGTTTGAACCAGCTGTGCTTTGTCCCTACTGGCCTTGAAGCCATCAGCTTTTAGAAGGTGGAGGACTTCTCTAGTGACTTCCATGGTTTCTTCCTCAGTGGGGGCGTGGACCAAGATGTCGTCCACATACGACAACACGTGTTCCTTGGAGGAGGGGCCGAGACGATCCCACATACGGACTACATGTGCGTGGCAAATGCTGGGACTAGAATGGAAGCCTTGTGGTGTTCTTTTGAATGCATATTGCTGGCCGCGAAAAGTGAACGCGAATTTATACCAGCAAGACTCGTGTAGCTTGATCGAGTGGAACGCGTTAGCCAGATCAATCACACTATAGTAGCGAGATCCGGCAGCAATGGCTGCAAGGATCTCGTGGTATTTGGCTACTACAGGCGCTACTGGTGGGGTTACAGCATTCAGAGCTCGGAAGTCCACAGTCATTCTCCAGGTTACACCGTCAGCCTTTAGGACTGGCCACAGAGGGGCATTGCATATAGACTGCATGGGGAGGATTACGTCCCATTGTAAAAGGCCTTCTATGGTTTTGGCTATTCCATTTTCAGCTTCCGCAGGGTATTTATATTGTTTCTGAGGTGGAGGATCTTGACCTTCTATGAGAACACAGGCATCTCTCACTGTCCCACATTCTGCCTTGTCTTTGATCCAGACCTCAGGAAAATCTCGGATCCAGGGATCACTAGGCTCAATTGGGGCCAGAGGGAGAGGAGCTTTGAGGGCCGCGCATCTATGGATTGCATTGATTTCGCGAGGGCCCTCTGGAATGTGCCAGAGGAAGCCGTTCGCTAGATCAATAGTCAAGCCATGTTCTTGGAAAAAGGGGACCCCTAGGATGCCAGCATCCTCACCTCGATTGTCGCAGGCAGACACGAGGGTAGAAAGAGTTCCTACAGTTAAAGGAACGTCTTTCCAGACCGTGGCTCTGTGTGCGCCTCCAGCAAAACCGGCGAGCATAATGGCCTCCTGAGTAGGTTGACCGTGGGCAGCTAGATATGGACTTAATACATTAAGAGCGGCTCCGGTGTCGATGAGAAGAGTAGCAGGTTTACTGTTCCCTGGAGTCCCGACCCCTGCTTTCACGGTCGGTCTCCCCCATGTATCGGGCTTCAAGGGAGCCACAACGCCATTGGGGAGAGCCTGGGACTCCGGGCAGCCCTAGCTGTGCTTTGCGAGTTCCGACAGTTCCTTACTAAGCACTGGGTAGATGGGCTGACCTGGTGCCTGTGCCTTCTCCTCACTCTCCGCCAAGGCACGAAGCAGAACACTATTAGGCTGCTTGTGGAATCTTTCCATCTCGTATCCCCTTTCCCTAAGCTGCATCCACACCTGTCTCCTAAAGGTATCGGACGCCTCCGGAGGCTGATAGCCTGGGTGCGGTTCAGGTGCTGGCGGCTGATACGCCTGCGGCTGGTTTGCTTGGCCTTGCGGCGGCCCGTATTGGCCTTGAGGGGGGCCCTGATAGTTTTGAGGAGGTGGTGCGGAAGGCTGGAGGTGAGCTTGGGCAGGATTGCTGCGGTAGTCTCGATACTCCCTTTTTCCTCTGAAATTTCCTCCTCCTCTCTGATAATTGTTCTGCCAAGGTTTGCCTCTCTCATACCGGTCCTGTCTAGGGTATCGGTCATTTTTGGGCTCATACTTTCCAGACGGTTGGAACTGTGAATGGGGCCCATGGTTGGCGTAAGTTATCGCCTGTATGGGTTCGTCATCATCCCTATCCTTTAATTTCTTGCCTTTATGGGGTTTTAGAGCTCCAGCACCTCGGAGAAGAGAGGCTATTCTTTTGATCTTTTTCTCCAGATCTGTCCAAGTAGTTGATGCACCATCTGCTATGTTTAAAGACAGTTGGGCTTGGGTTTGGAGGCCACTTACAAGTGCTTCCTTGAAATCGTCCTCCTCATAGTCAGGCGAACCAGTGGTAGGTTTTATAGCAACTTGGTCTGCTAGGACAGCTAATAGTTGTTTCCTAGCCATATATGTCTCCGGATCTTCATTGGGGCTCTGTCTTTCCAACACATAGAGAGCAAGTAAAGTAGTGTTGGGATTTAGATATTTAAGGACGTCCTGCATCCACTTCGTCTTTGAAGCTGCAGTTAAGTTGCCACTCGCAATGGCTGCATTGAGAGTTGGAAGCTGGGGAGCTGCTACGCACTGACGGGCCACCAATGTGAGGTCTTCTCCGCTAGCGGAGTTGTAAATCATATCTACATTGGCCATCCATTGTACGGAATTCTCCCTCGTAAGAGGGCCCAATTGTTCAGCTACTGCCTTAACCTCATCGGGTTTCCAGAGCCTGGTCTCGGTCACAACCTGGGTGGATGTATCATCGCCTTCTGTGATCACCGTATGTTTTGTGCTAATGGGGTGCATAGGGGCGCTGGGTTCAATGGCCGAGATTTCTGAGAGGTTTATCATACTTCCGGGGTGTACAGTGGAGATCACTGCATTCTGTATTCCCACTTGCTTCTTTAGGGTGGCAATTTCCCTTTGGCAAGCCTCGTGATTAGCTTGCTGTATTTTAATTTGGTTCTGTTCCACTAAGTATTTTGCCGCAGCCTTAGAAGTATTTATCTCTTCTCTTGACTGAGTCAATGCGCTCTCTGTCAATTCTACCTTACGGTTTAGGCCCTCGATCTTTTTATTGGCATCTTGGACCGCAATAGTAAGACTCTGGTTTGCCAGAATTACATTTAGTTTCTCGGTCCTCAGCCTATGCTCCTCGTCTTCGTGGGCTGCTTTCAGCTGGTTAATCTCTTGTTCTAGCTCATCTTGTTTATTGGCCATAAGTTCCTCATAATTTGTACGTTGGAACGTGAGATCTTGTTCATGCTTACTTTTTATTTCTACTAATTCCTCTTTGGTGGCCTCGAATTTAGATTCTAATCTGTCGAATCTGGCCACCTCTCTATCCAATGCTGCCTTATGTTGAACGTTTAGTTCTTCCAGCCTTTGCTGATATTCTTTGACTATGGTCTCTTGCTTCTGATTACTCTCCTTATTGGTTTCCTCTAATTTTTGGTCCCTGTCTCTTATGAGTTCCTCCTGTCGGTCCACATCCGCTTGTAGGCGTGTAATGACGGCAGCAGCGTCCTGCAAAGCCGTGTATAAAGCCCAACTAGCGGCTATGTCCTTGGCAGTAGAACTAGGTTTCTGGGATGTGCAATAGTCCTGGAAAGCATTCCGGGCTATTTCTAATGGATTGGGGCCCTTGAAAGATCCTTCCTTCCAAGGAGACTTACCCTTTTTCACCAGCCATTTTTCTAGCTTAGGTTCGTCCTCCTTGGTACGAAACATCTTTGTAGGGATTCTCCTGTTTTCACGTACAACAGGGGCAAAGACTGGGAAGTTGTCTCTTCCGCTTCTCTTAGGTCTCAAAGCTGCTTTTGTTAGCACAAGGAGGCTAACGTTACTACTAATTAGCACACTTTCTATGCAGTTTTTAGGGCCGGAGGGACTCTCACCCCGCAACACTCAGGGATTACTTTTTAACCCAAAAACCTGGCGTTTGAAGCTGAGGAATATCCGTTCCTTCAGACTCCGGGTGCCTCCAACCCAAAGAGACTTCTCTGTCTCCGAGGTTCCTCTACCTCTTAACTTTGGGGTTTCGAGAACGGGGTGGCCAAGCCTCGCTTCTCTGACGGGATTACCTCCTAACCCGTATTATAAGGTTTCTAGGCTTCTCCTAGCCTCTCTGGATTACCTTTAACCACAGACCTGAGCTATGGCGGACTCAGTCTATAGTGAGCTATGGCGGACTCACTGAGCTATGGCGGGCTCAACACAACAATGAGCTATGGCGGACTCGGAAAATAGTGAGCTATGGCGGACTCACTGAGCTATGGCGGGCTCAACACAACTACGAGCTATGGCGGGCTCGGAAAATAGTGAGCTATGGCGGACTCACTGAGCACTGGACTATCTCTAGCCAGTAGGGTTTCCAGACAATATGCCTCTCAGGGTAACCCCGAACCTAAATTACTTATTTCCACTTCGCTGAGCGAAGTAAGGCAAGGGAAGAGCAAAGATGTGTTCAAGGGAAAAGTCCTTTTTCGGACTCAGTGTGTGTATGCAGTGTATGTAGTGTTGGTGCAACTGGCCTAGCGCCCTACTCTGGTCTTCTTTGGGGTCCCTTCCCACAAAATAGACGCGCGGACGGTCACACAGTTTGACCTGGGGTTCAAAGAGAGAGAGAGAAGGGGGAAGCCACCCACGATAGGTTGCTCGCTAGAGCCAGGCACGCAGACAGAAACCAATCATACAGCCTCTCCAAGAGTTCCGGAAGTGGTTTTTCCCTTACGTCTGTGGGTCAAAGACACGCCTGTCGACTATGGCGCGAAATTTAACCCTCAGGGCAAATCCCGGACGAGCCCCCAATTCTGTTAGCCGAATTGCTTTAATTTACACTTAGCAATTGGCAAAATACACGGGTTCTTGCCAACTATACCAGGGTCCCACCCCTCCCGGGAGATCTCAAGGAAAGAGGCACGTGAGGCAGGTTCCAAGTTCAATGTTGTTTACTGGATCATGTAATCAAGCATACAAAAATCGTAATCATACACACACTCTTACAGGACTAATAAAATAAAGAGAGAAAATAGCACTGTTGCATGAGCAGGTTTCGTTGGTGGGGAAAGCACGTTACCTTAGGTGCGTTGTCCGATGTCAAGATGAGTTGGATTTGGGAAGAAAGGTATAAAAGCTATGGGGCCACGAGGCTTGAACCGGCAAGACCACGTGGTTCTCCTGGATCGCGAGTCCAGAGAGAGAAAAAGGGTTTAAAGATGGAGGCAAGGGTTGGGGACAGAAAGCTGGACTGAAGGGTCAATAGGTAAGATAGAGGGCGATGGCTCAAGAGGCCGAGTGACTCTGGGTTTGGACTTTTATTGGGGGTCTTGGGGCGGGCTCTGCAGACCACAACCCACTAACACACCTACTAGGCGGTCCGTCCCTGTTGGACCTTGCTATAGGTTAAAGGTGAACAAAGGGAGGAGGTCCAGGGGTTTGGTCAGTGTTGCAAAAGTATGACTTCACCAGGAAACAGACACTGAGTCTAGGGTCCGATGACTCACCTGGCCAACCTATTGTCAGTTAATGGTTTTAGCCAAGTATCTGATGGCTGGCACAGTAGGTGCTAGGCAGTCTTGTTAGCATAACTTATTCAGATGTATATTGAGGAGTGGGGGTTAACCAGCGGATGTCTGACAGAAGGAGGCCTCATGGCAAGAGGAATCCTTTGTCCTTGTCTTGGGTGAACTGCTTGGGGTGTCAGCCTCCTGGCTTGGGCTGGAGCTGGCTCCTATGTGAAGAAGAAAGCGCAAGTCCCTTCCACTACTGGCGACACAGAGTTCAAACTTATGGATAAAATCCATAAGAGCACAGAAGAGTGCCTTGCTGGCCAACAGGTTTCTCACTGGGAGTTAAAGGGACCCTTTCGGGCCCCAGGAGAGGTGGGGGAACCCCACAGCAGGGCATCTGCAGTTGCCACCTAGAGGTTGGCAACCCTAGGAAGAAGTAGGAACTACTTCATAGGAACATAGGAAATGGTGAGGTAACAGCTAAGGCATCTCCCCAGGAAGGGGACAGGTACTTTATTCTTTGGTTCTAGAGTTAGAGAGTAGACCTGTTCGAGAGTGAGAGTATATCTGTGAATGAACTGCAGGAAGGTCCTCTGTAATTCAGAAAATGATTTATCAGGCATCTTATTTGCTTAATTTCCATAGGTTCTGCATTGTTTTCTGTATTCACATTTACACATACACACACACACCCCTTTATGACACCTGAATTGTGTGAAAATGCTTGCTTAAGAAAGTTTGCCAAGATTTCGCTTCTTCTGATACACCTGGAGGTGGCAGCAGAGCACAATGATTCCAATCTGAAAAAAGGACAGACATTCAGACTCCCCGCAGGCACTTTCTTGCGGGGCAGACAAAATGCAACCTAAGAGGTGCTGGCCTTGCCATCTTCAGCACATCTACTCAGAATCCTCCCTGGGGAAATTCAGTAGGGCTCACTCCCATGAAAACAGGGCTTCTTTCCATGTACTTGCATGTGAGTGAAGTGCCATCAAGTTGCTTCTGTCTTACGGAGACCCTATGAATGAATGTCTTCCGAAATGTCCCATCGTCAACAGCCTTGCTCAGGTGGTCCTTAAAAGAACCAAGGCCCAGTGACATCGCATGCCATTGTCCCTATCTATGGAGGCGGAGACATGTGGGACTTAGGAAGGGGCTCTCCAGAAATGTAGGGGGGCCTGGGAGCTCTTCGGAACCCCCCCCCCCCAGACATTCCCCTGGGCTGGGCTAAACCCAGGAAGAGGTGGGAATTGGCCAGCGACTAGGTCAGTGATGGCGAACCTTTCAGAGACCAGGTGCCCAAACTGCAACCCAAAACCCACTTATTTATCGCAAAGTGCCAACATGACAATTTAACCTGAATACTGAGGTTTTCGTTTGAGAAAAAACAACTCATACATTAACATCGTTTGTCTTAAAAGAAAAACACAACAGAGCTTTCAATGGTACAAACAACTTTTCATTGAAAGGTAAAAGTTTGCATTTGGCGTGCTTTTGACCAATTAATGTGATTTTTGCTGTCCAATCTTGCGAACTCTGTGCTGGGGTGATGGCCTGCGTGCCCACAGAGAGGGCTCTGAGTGCCACCTCTGGCACGCGTGCCATATGTTTGCCACCACTGGCCTAGGTTATAGTGGTATCTCAGTGGTCTCCTGTAGTGTCCTTTATTTAAATTCATTTTTAGAACAGTCACTTTAAGATCTGCAAATAGACATACCATGTGCATAAGACAAACAAAAGGCCACAAATTTGAAAGTAAGGAGGGCAACACTAAAAAGCCTGTAGGGGAACATTTAAAAGAAAACTCCTGGACATTCATTTACAGGAGTCTTGCTCAGAAATTGAGTGCACAGCAACTGTTTGGTATTCTGGCTCAGCCACGCATTGGCCAAACAAAGGCATCTGTGATGCCATAGTTTACTAAGATTCTGTACAAAGTCACCCAAGACCTTAAATCCTCTGGGGGCGATAATAGGTAGTGGGCTGCTTGCAAACTAAGTTGGTCATTTCCACTGATTCCTCCTTCCTATTGCAGACCTCCCCGTTCACTTCACTCCTCATGATCCCCTTCCCCCCAGAAGCAACATTTCAGGGAGCTAAGTGGGAGGAGGGTGGCAGGAGAGTTTCATTCTGACACAGGATCCAGCACATTGTTTCCCCTGGCTGAGTCCATACGTCGTTGGATACTGCACTTTAGCAGTCATTGGCAACTGGGGCTTATCCATACAAGAAGATCCAGGTGCAAATCACTGCTGTGGCAAAACAACAGGGCCATAGCCACCACTGTGTGGATACAGCCCACATTCTACTGTATGCATGCAAGCGCTGTCAAGTGGCAACCCCAACAAGCGGCATTCAAAGCAAGTGAGAAGCAGAGGCAGTTTGCCCTTGCCTTCCTCTTTAGCATCCTCCTCAGTGGTCTCCCCTCCAAGTCCAGACCCGGCTTAGCTTCTAAGACCGAACGAGACTGGGCTACATCTTGCCACCTTCTCTCCCCTCCATATTTTAAAGGTCCCCCCCCCCTCCCCCAGGCCCGGGAAGGCGCCCTTTAACCGTGAACGGCGAGATGCGCCCCTCGCCGGGGCTGGGCAAAAAGGTGCAAAACCTTTCCCGGCCTCCCCCAGCCCCGGGACGGCGCCCCTGAACCCCTAAAGGCAAAATGCGCCCCTCGCGTCTGCGAGGGGTTCCTCCCGCTCCCCCAGGCCCGGAAAGGCGCCCGTTCACCGGGAACCGCGAAATGCGCCCCTGGCGGCCGCTCGGAGCTCAGGCCCGAAAGGTTGCCTGCCCTCCCCCAGCCCCGGGACGGCGCCCTTGAACTCCCCGTCGCCGTCGGTGCTGCGAGAGGGGGAAGAGGCGCCCCTTAGGAGGCCGGCGGCGGCGGGAGGTGCAGCCCCACCATGCCTTTGGCGCCTTCCTGCCGTCTTCCCCTCCGCTCCGGCTCCGTTTCCGCGCTGCCTCTCCGGCCGCTCCCCCGGTCTGCTGCAGGGACTCCCGACGGGGAGCGAGGCAGGCCGGAAGCGAAGCCAGCGAGGGACGGAGGGGACTGCCCGTCGCTCACGCAGCCCGGCTGGAGTACCCCGGAGCCCAGCGGGGCGCATGGAGACCTCACCGAGCTCCCTGCTGGGGGAGCCGGACACCAAAGGCCCGCCCCTCTGATCTGCCGGGGGGTGGGGGGGTGGGGGCGGCGGAGGGGGTTCGGTTGGACTGTTTTCAGCTGGCGACTCGCCTGAAGCCCGTTTGAGAGCCGGGCTGCCAAGGGGGGTGTTGTGTGCCAGCTCGGGGGTGCTGTTGGAGCTCTGTCTACAAAGATGGATGTTCAGATCTCAGATGTAGCACCTTTAACCAGCTCTGGCTGGTGTGCCAGCTGTGGACCTTTCTAAAAAAATCAGAGTTGGCTGCAGTTATATTTGCTCTCTAGTTATATCAGGATTGGATTTCTCCATTATGTTCCATGGCGGCCTGGTTTTAAAAGTCGTTCAGAAACGTCAGTTGGTTCAAAATGAAGCAGCAACTCTATTGGGCGGGTGGGGGGATCGAGTATATGGTTCATATTTTGAAATAGCTTCAGTGATTACCAGTTTGTTTCCGGGTTCCGTGAATTTATAAGACCCTAAATGCTCTGGAGTCAGGAAATTTAAAGGGTTCCCGTATTAACCTGTCCAACAATTAAAAGTTTCACCAGATCACTTCTTGTGACCTAGGATGTATGACGTCACTCGTATTATCCTTTACTCCAAAGACTCTATTGCTGGGAATTATAGGTGACTAGGAATAAGGCCCTAGATAAATACAAGGGGCTCTAGAAAGAGGCTCTGGGAGAGTGCCAAGGCCTTGGGCACTCAGCGTCAACTTGCTGTGGCGACCTCAGCAGGGTATAATGACACAGAGCCCACCAGTTTCTCCAGGGGAAGATCTCTGCCATCGGAAGAGCACTTGTAGTTCAGTGTGATCTCCATCCCACCCCTGGAGATGGGCAACAATGGTTTCCCATGAGGGAACAGGTGGTTTGGAGGGTGGAGTCTATGGCAATGAACCTGTCTGAGGTCCCACCCCTCCTCCAACCTCACCCTCTCCAGGGTCCACCCCTCAAATCTCCAGGAATTTCCCAACCTGGAGTTGGCAACCCTATCTCCCTCCCAGCCAACCGTCAATGTATCATCATCTGCCCGCTGGCTTCAGCTTTTCATCTCCTCCCTCCTCGAGAGCACTTGTAATTCTGAGTGATCTCCAGCCCCCACCTGGAGATTAGCAACAATGGTTCCCCATGAGGGACTGATTCGCTTGGAGGGTGGAGTCTATGGCAATGAACCTGTCTGAGGTCCCACCCCTCCTCCAACCTCCCCTTCTCCAGCCTCCACCCCTCAAATTTCCAGGAATTTTCCACCTGGAGTTGGCAACCCTATCTCCTTCCCAGCCAATCATCGACTTCACTCTTCAACTTTCCTTCTCCCCTCTGGAGAGCACTTGTAATTCTGAGTGATCTCCAGCCCTTGCCTGGAGATTGGCAACCATAGTTCCCATGGAGAAGTACTCTTTCCCGGCAATGGGGACCAAAGCAGCTGACGTCATTCTCCTCTCCCCCTTTTCACTTGCACAACAACCCTGCAAGCTAGGTTAGGCTTAAAGTCTGTGACTGGCCCCAAATCACCCATTCATCAAGAACCTGGGTCTAGCAGATCCTGCTCTGAAGCGCTGACTGCTACGCCTAGGATAGCCAACCTCCAGGTGGAGCCTGAAGATTGCCAGGGTGGGCACTGGGCAGAAGAACTTAAAGGGACTCTTCCAGTGCCTCTGCTGGGGTGGGGGGGGGGAATGGGAGGGACACCTCGCATGTGATCGACAAAGCGGCAAAGCCACAAGGGGCGCGGTTTCTCACTGGGAGTTAAAGGGACCCTTCCGGGCCCCAGGAGAGGTGGGGGAACCCCACAGCAGGGCATCTGCAGTTGCCACCTAGAGGTTGGCAACCCTAGGAAGAAGTAGGAACTACTTCATAGGAACATAGGAAATGGTGAGGTAACAGCTAAGGCATCTCCCCAGGAAGGGGACAGGTACTTTATTCTTTGGTTCTAGAGTTAGAGAGTAGACCTGTTCGAGAGTGAGAGTATATCTGTGAATGAACTGCAGGAAGGTCCTCTGTAATTCAGAAAATGATTTATCAGGCATCTTATTTGCTTAATTTCCATAGGTTCTGCATTGTTTTCTGTATTCACATTTACACATACACACACACACCCCTTTATGACACCTGAATTGTGTGAAAATGCTTGCTTAAGAAAGTTTGCCAAGATTTCGCTTCTTCTGATACACCTGGAGGTGGCAGCAGAGCACAATGATTCCAATCTGAAAAAAGGACAGACATTCAGACTCCCCGCAGGCACTTTCTTGCGGGGCAGACAAAATGCAACCTAAGAGGTGCTGGCCTTGCCATCTTCAGCACATCTACTCAGAATCCTCCCTGGGGAAATTCAGTAGGGCTCACTCCCATGAAAACAGGGCTTCTTTCCATGTACTTGCATGTGAGTGAAGTGCCATCAAGTTGCTTCTGTCTTACGGAGACCCTATGAATGAATGTCTTCCGAAATGTCCCATCGTCAACAGCCTTGCTCAGGTGGTCCTTAAAAGAACCAAGGCCCAGTGACATCGCATGCCATTGTCCCTATCTATGGAGGCGGAGACATGTGGGACTTAGGAAGGGGCTCTCCAGAAATGTAGGGGGGCCTGGGAGCTCTTCGGAACCCCCCCCCCCCAGACATTCCCCTGGGCTGGGCTAAACCCAGGAAGAGGTGGGAATTGGCCAGCGCCTAGGTCAGTGATGGCGAACCTTTTAGAGACCAGGTGCCCAAACTGCAACCCAAAACCCACTTATTTATCGCAAAGTGCCAACATGACAATTTAACCTGAATACTGAGGTTTTCGTTTGAGAAAAAACAACTCATACATTAACATCGTTTGTCTTAAAAGAAAAACACAACAGAGCTTTCAATGGTACAAACAACTTTTCATTGAAAGGTAAAAGTTTGCATTTGGCGTGCTTTTGACCAATTAATGTGATTTTTGCTGTCCAATCTTGCGAACTCTGTGCTGGGGTGATGGCCTGCGTGCCCACAGAGAGGGCTCTGAGTGCCACCTCTGGCACGCGTGCCATATGTTTGCCACCACTGGCCTAGGTTATAGTGGTATCTCAGTGGTCTCCTGTAGTGTCCTTTATTTAAATTCATTTTTAGAACAGTCACTTTAAGATCTGCAAATAGACATACCATGTGCATAAGACAAACAAAAGGCCACAAATTTGAAAGTAAGGAGGGCAACACTAAAAAGCCTGTAGGGGAACATTTAAAAGAAAACTCCTGGACATTCATTTACAGGAGTCTTGCTCAGAAATTGAGTGCACAGCAACTGTTTGGTATTCTGGCTCAGCCACGCATTGGCCAAACAAAGGCATCTGTGATGCCATAGTTTACTAAGATTCAGTACAAAGTCACCCAAGACCTTAAATCCTCTGGGGCGATAATAGGTAGTGGGCTGCTTGCAAACTAAGTTGGTCATTTCCACTGATTCCTCCTTCCTATTGCAGACCTCCCCGTTCACTTCACTCCTCATGATCCCCTTCCCCCCAGAAGCAACATTTCAGGGAGCTAAGTGGGAGGAGGGTGGCAGGAGAGTTTCATTCTGACACAGGATCCAGCACATTGTTTCCCCTGGCTGAGTCCATACGTCGTTGGATACTGCACTTTAGCAGTCATTGGCAACTGGGGCTTATCCATACAAGAAGATCCAGGTGCAAATCACTGCTGTGGCAAAACAACAGGGCCATAGCCACCACTGTGTGGATACAGCCCACATTCTACTGTATGCATGCAAGCGCTGTCAAGTGGCAACCCCAACAAGCGGCATTCAAAGCAAGTGAGAAGCAGAGGCAGTTTGCCCTTGCCTTCCTCTTTAGCATCCTCCTCAGTGGTCTCCCCTCCAAGTCCAGACCCGGCTTAGCTTCTAAGACCGAACGAGACTGGGCTACATCTTGCCACCTTCTCTCCCCTCCATATTTTAAAGGTCCCCCCCCCTCCCCCAGGCCCGGGAAGGCGCCCTTTAACCGTGAACGGCGAGATGCGCCCCTCGCCGGGGCTGGGCAAAAAGGTGCAAAACCTTTCCCGGCCTCCCCCAGCCCCGGGACGGCGCCCCTGAACCCCTAAAGGCAAAATGCGCCCCTCGCGTCTGCTCTCCGAACGGCTTTTGCCGTTCGGAGAGCAGACGCGAGGGGTTCCTCCCGCTCCCCCAGGCCCGGAAAGGCGCCCGTTCACCGGGAACCGCGAAATGCGCCCCTGGCGGCCGCTCGGAGCTCAGGCCCGAAAGGTTGCCTGCCCTCCCCCAGCCCCGGGACGGCGCCCTTGAACTCCCCGTCGCCGTCGGTGCTGCGAGAGGGGGAAGAGGCGCCCCTTAGGAGGCCGGCGGCGGCGGGAGGTGCAGCCCCACCATGCCTTTGGCGCCTTCCTGCCGTCTTCCCCTCCGCTCCGGCTCCGTTTCCGCGCTGCCTCTCCGGCCGCTCCCCCGGTCTGCTGCAGGGACTCCCGACGGGGAGCGAGGCAGGCCGGAAGCGAAGCCAGCGAGGGACGGAGGGGACTGCCCGTCGCTCACGCAGCCCGGCTGGAGTACCCCGGAGCCCAGCGGGGCGCATGGAGACCTCTCCGAGCTCCCTGCTGGGGGAGCCGGACACCAAAGGCCCGCCCCTCTGATCTGCCGGGGGGTGGGGGGGTGGGGGCGGCGGAGGGGGTTCGGTTGGACTGTTTTCAGCTGGCGACTCGCCTGAAGCCCGTTTGAGAGCCGGGCTGCCAAGGGGGGTGTTGTGTGCCAGCTCGGGGGTGCTGTTGGAGCTCTGTCTACAAAGATGGATGTTCAGATCTCAGCTGTAGCACCTTTAACCAGCTCTGGCTGGTGTGCCAGCTGTGGACCTTTCTAAAAAAATCAGAGTTGGCTGCAGTTATATTTGCTCTCTAGTTATATCAGGATTGGATTTCTCCATTATGTTCCATGGCGGCCTGGTTTTAAAAGTCGTTCAGAAACGTCAGTTGGTTCAAAATGAAGCAGCAACTCTATTGGGCGGGTGGGGGGATCGAGTATATGGTTCATATTTTGAAATAGCTTCAGTGATTACCAGTTTGTTTCCGGGTTCCGTGAATTTATAAGACCCTAAATGCTCTGGAGTCAGGAAATTTAAAGGGTTCCCGTATTAACCTGTCCAACAATTAAAAGTTTCACCAGATCACTTCTTGTGACCTAGGATGTATGACGTCACTCGTATTATCCTTTACTCCAAAGACTCTATTGCTGGGAATTATAGGTGACTAGGAATAAGGCCCTAGATAAATACAAGGGGCTCTAGAAAGAGGCTCTGGGAGAGTGCCAAGGCCTTGGGCACTCAGCGTCAACTTGCTGTGGCGACCTCAGCAGGGTATAATGACACAGAGCCCACCAGTTTCTCCAGGGGAAGATCTCTGCCATCGGAAGAGCTCTTGTAGTTCAGTGTGATCTCCATCCCACCCCTGGAGATGGGCAACAATGGTTTCCCATGAGGGAACAGGTGGTTTGGAGGGTGGAGTCTATGGCAATGAACCTGTCTGAGGTCCCACCCCTCCTCCAACCTCACCCTCTCCAGGGTCCACCCCTCAAATCTCCAGGAATTTCCCAACCTGGAGTTGGCAACCCTATCTCCCTCCCAGCCAACCGTCAATGTATCATCATCTGCCCGCTGGCTTCAGCTTTTCATCTCCTCCCTCCTCGAGAGCACTTGTAATTCTGAGTGATCTCCAGCCCCCACCTGGAGATTAGCAACAATGGTTCCCCATGAGGGACTGATTCGCTTGGAGGGTGGAGTCTATGGCAATGAACCTGTCTGAGGTCCCACCCCTCCTCCAACCTCCCCTTCTCCAGCCTCCACCCCTCAAATTTCCAGGAATTTTCCACCTGGAGTTGGCAACCCTATCTCCTTCCCAGCCAATCATCGACTTCACTCTTCAACTTTCCTTCTCCCCTCTGGAGAGCACTTGTAATTCTGAGTGATCTCCAGCCCTTGCCTGGAGATTGGCAACCATAGTTCCCATGGAGAAGTACTCTTTCCCGGCAATGGGGACCAAAGCAGCTGACGTCATTCTCCTCTCCCCCTTTTCACTTGCACAACAACCCTGCAAGCTAGGTTAGGCTTAAAGTCTGTGACTGGCCCCAAATCACCCATTCATCAAGAACCTGGGTCTAGCAGATCCTGCTCTGAAGCGCTGACTGCTACGCCTAGGATAGCCAACCTCCAGGTGGAGCCTGAAGATTGCCAGGGTGGGCACTGGGCAGAAGAACTTAAAGGGACTCTTCCAGTGCCTCTGCTGGGGTGGGGGGGGGGAATGGGAGGGACACCTCGCATGTGATCGACAAAGCGGCAAAGCCACAAGGGGCGCGGTTTCTCACTGGGAGTTAAAGGGACCCTTCCGGGCCCCAGGAGAGGTGGGGGAACCCCACAGCAGGGCATCTGCAGTTGCCACCTAGAGGTTGGCAACCCTAGGAAGAAGTAGGAACTACTTCATAGGAACATAGGAAATGGTGAGGTAACAGCTAAGGCATCTCCCCAGGAAGGGGACAGGTACTTTATTCTTTGGTTCTAGAGTTAGAGAGTAGACCTGTTCGAGAGTGAGAGTATATCTGTGAATGAACTGCAGGAAGGTCCTCTGTAATTCAGAAAATGATTTATCAGGCATCTTATTTGCTTAATTTCCATAGGTTCTGCATTGTTTTCTGTATTCACATTTACACATACACACACACACCCCTTTATGACACCTGAATTGTGTGAAAATGCTTGCTTAAGAAAGTTTGCCAAGATTTCGCTTCTTCTGATACACCTGGAGGTGGCAGCAGAGCACAATGATTCCAATCTGAAAAAAGGACAGACATTCAGACTCCCCGCAGGCACTTTCTTGCGGGGCAGACAAAATGCAACCTAAGAGGTGCTGGCCTTGCCATCTTCAGCACACCTACTCAGAATCCTCCCTGGGGAAATTCAGTAGGGCTCACTCCCATGAAAACAGGGCTTCTTTCCATGTACTTGCATGTGAGTGAAGTGCCATCAAGTTGCTTCTGTCTTACGGAGACCCTATGAATGAATGTCTTCCGAAATGTCCCATCGTCAACAGCCTTGCTCAGGTGGTCCTTAAAAGAACCAAGGCCCAGTGACATCGCATGCCATTGTCCCTATCTATGGAGGCGGAGACATGTGGGACTTAGGAAGGGGCTCTCCAGAAATGTAGGGGGGCCTGGGAGCTCTTCGGAACCCCCCCCCCCAGACATTCCCCTGGGCTGGGCTAAACCCAGGAAGAGGTGGGAATTGGCCAGCGCCTAGGTCAGTGATGGCGAACCTTTCAGAGACCAGGTGCCCAAACTGCAACCCAAAACCCACTTATTTATCGCAAAGTGCCAACATGACAATTTAACCTGAATACTGAGGTTTTCGTTTGAGAAAAAACAACTCATACATTAACATCGTTTGTCTTAAAAGAAAAACACAACAGAGCTTTCAATGGTACAAACAACTTTTCATTGAAAGGTAAAAGTTTGCATTTGGCGTGCTTTTGACCAATTAATGTGATTTTTGCTGTCCAATCTTGCGAACTCTGTGCTGGGGTGATGGCCTGCGTGCCCACAGAGAGGGCTCTGAGTGCCACCTCTGGCACGCGTGCCATATGTTTGCCACCACTGGCCTAGGTTATAGTGGTATCTCAGTGGTCTCCTGTAGTGTCCTTTATTTAAATTCATTTTTAGAACAGTCACTTTAAGATCTGCAAATAGACATACCATGTGCATAAGACAAACAAAAGGCCACAAATTTGAAAGTAAGGAGGGCAACACTAAAAAGCCTGTAGGGGAACATTTAAAAGAAAACTCCTGGACATTCATTTACAGGAGTCTTGCTCAGAAATTGAGTGCACAGCAACTGTTTGGTATTCTGGCTCAGCCACGCATTGGCCAAACAAAGGCATCTGTGATGCCATAGTTTACTAAGATTCTGTACAAAGTCACCCAAGACCTTAAATCCTCTGGGGCGATAATAGGTAGTGGGCTGCTTGCAAACTAAGTTGGTCATTTCCACTGATTCCTCCTTCCTATTGCAGACCTCCCCGTTCACTTCACTCCTCATGATCCCCTTCCCCCCAGAAGCAACATTTCAGGGAGCTAAGTGGGAGGAGGGTGGCAGGAGAGTTTCATTCTGACACAGGATCCAGCACATTGTTTCCCCTGGCTGAGTCCATACGTCGTTGGATACTGCACTTTAGCAGTCATTGGCAACTGGGGCTTATCCATACAAGAAGATCCAGGTGCAAATCACTGCTGTGGCAAAACAACAGGGCCATAGCCACCACTGTGTGGATACAGCCCACATTCTACTGTATGCATGCAAGCGCTGTCAAGTGGCAACCCCAACAAGCGGCATTCAAAACAAGTGAGAAGCAGAGGCAGTTTGCCCTTGCCTTCCTCTTTAGCATCCTCCTCAGTGGTCTCCCCTCCAAGTCCAGACCCGGCTTAGCTTCTAAGACCGAACGAGACTGGGCTACATCTTGCCACCTTCTCTCCCCTCCATATTTTAAAGGTCCCCCCCCCTCCCCCAGGCCCGGGAAGGCGCCCTTTAACCGTGAACGGCGAGATGCGCCCCTCGCCGGGGCTGGGCAAAAAGGTGCAAAACCTTTCCCGGCCTCCCCCAGCCCCGGGACGGCGCCCCTGAACCCCTAAAGGCAAAATGCGCCCCTCGCGTCTGCTCTCCGGACGCGAGGGGTTCCTCCCGCTCCCCCAGGCCCGGAAAGGCGCCCGTTCACCGGGAACCGCGAAATGCGCCCCTGGCGGCCGCTCGGAGCTCAGGCCCGAAAGGTTGCCTGCCCTCCCCCAGCCCCGGGACGGCGCCCTTGAACTCCCCGTCGCCGTCGGTGCTGCGAGAGGGGGAAGAGGCGCCCCTTAGGAGGCCGGCGGCGGCGGGAGGTGCAGCCCCACCATGCCTTTGGCGCCTTCCTGCCGTCTTCCCCTCCGCTCCGGCTCCGTTTCCGCGCTGCCTCTCCGGCCGCTCCCCCGGTCTGCTGCAGGGACTCCCGACGGGGAGCGAGGCAGGCCGGAAGCGAAGCCAGCGAGGGACGGAGGGGACTGCCCGTCGCTCACGCAGCCCGGCTGGAGTACCCCGGAGCCCAGCGGGGCGCATGGAGACCTCACCGAGCTCCCTGCTGGGGGAGCCGGACACCAAAGGCCCGCCCCTCTGATCTGCCGGGGGGTGGGGGGGTGGGGGCGGCGGAGGGGGTTCGGTTGGACTGTTTTCAGCTGGCGACTCGCCTGAAGCCCGTTTGAGAGCCGGGCTGCCAAGGGGGGTGTTGTGTGCCAGCTCGGGGGTGCTGTTGGAGCTCTGTCTACAAAGATGGATGTTCAGATCTCAGATGTAGCACCTTTAACCAGCTCTGGCTGGTGTGCCAGCTGTGGACCTTTCTAAAAAAATCAGAGTTGGCTGCAGTTATATTTGCTCTCTAGTTATATCAGGATTGGATTTCTCCATTATGTTCCATGGCGGCCTGGTTTTAAAAGTCGTTCAGAAACGTCAGTTGGTTCAAAATGAAGCAGCAACTCTATTGGGCGGGTGGGGGGATCGAGTATATGGTTCATATTTTGAAATAGCTTCAGTGATTACCAGTTTGTTTCCGGGTTCCGTGAATTTATAAGACCCTAAATGCTCTGGAGTCAGGAAATTTAAAGGGTTCCCGTATTAACCTGTCCAACAATTAAAAGTTTCACCAGATCACTTCTTGTGACCTAGGATGTATGACGTCACTCGTATTATCCTTTACTCCAAAGACTCTATTGCTGGGAATTATAGGTGACTAGGAATAAGGCCCTAGATAAATACAAGGGGCTCTAGAAAGAGGCTCTGGGAGAGTGCCAAGGCCTTGGGCACTCAGCGTCAACTTGCTGTGGCGACCTCAGCAGGGTATAATGACACAGAGCCCACCAGTTTCTCCAGGGGAAGATCTCTGCCATCGGAAGAGCACTTGTAGTTCAGTGTGATCTCCATCCCACCCCTGGAGATGGGCAACAATGGTTTCCCATGAGGGAACAGGTGGTTTGGAGGGTGGAGTCTATGGCAATGAACCTGTCTGAGGTCCCACCCCTCCTCCAACCTCACCCTCTCCAGGGTCCACCCCTCAAATCTCCAGGAATTTCCCAACCTGGAGTTGGCAACCCTATCTCCCTCCCAGCCAACCGTCAATGTATCATCATCTGCCCGCTGGCTTCAGCTTTTCATCTCCTCCCTCCTCGAGAGCACTTGTAATTCTGAGTGATCTCCAGCCCCCACCTGGAGATTAGCAACAATGGTTCCCCATGAGGGACTGATTCGCTTGGAGGGTGGAGTCTATGGCAATGAACCTGTCTGAGGTCCCACCCCTCCTCCAACCTCCCCTTCTCCAGCCTCCACCCCTCAAATTTCCAGGAATTTTCCACCTGGAGTTGGCAACCCTATCTCCTTCCCAGCCAATCATCGACTTCACTCTTCAACTTTCCTTCTCCCCTCTGGAGAGCACTTGTAATTCTGAGTGATCTCCAGCCCTTGCCTGGAGATTGGCAACCATAGTTCCCATGGAGAAGTACTCTTTCCCGGCAATGGGGACCAAAGCAGCTGACGTCATTCTCCTCTCCCCCTTTTCACTTGCACAACAACCCTGCAAGCTAGGTTAGGCTTAAAGTCTGTGACTGGCCCCAAATCACCCATTCATCAAGAACCTGGGTCTAGCAGATCCTGCTCTGAAGCGCTGACTGCTACGCCTAGGATAGCCAACCTCCAGGTGGAGCCTGAAGATTGCCAGGGTGGGCACTGGGCAGAAGAACTTAAAGGGACTCTTCCAGTGCCTCTGCTGGGGTGGGGGGGGGGAATGGGAGGGACACCTCGCATGTGATCGACAAAGCGGCAAAGCCACAAGGGGCGCGGTTTCTCACTGGGAGTTAAAGGGACCCTTCCGGGCCCCAGGAGAGGTGGGGGAACCCCACAGCAGGGCATCTGCAGTTGCCACCTAGAGGTTGGCAACCCTAGGAAGAAGTAGGAACTACTTCATAGGAACATAGGAAATGGTGAGGTAACAGCTAAGGCATCTCCCCAGGAAGGGGACAGGTACTTTATTCTTTGGTTCTAGAGTTAGAGAGTAGACCTGTTCGAGAGTGAGAGTATATCTGTGAATGAACTGCAGGAAGGTCCTCTGTAATTCAGAAAATGATTTATCAGGCATCTTATTTGCTTAATTTCCATAGGTTCTGCATTGTTTTCTGTATTCACATTTACACATACACACACACACCCCTTTATGACACCTGAATTGTGTGAAAATGCTTGCTTAAGAAAGTTTGCCAAGATTTCGCTTCTTCTGATACACCTGGAGGTGGCAGCAGAGCACAATGATTCCAATCTGAAAAAAGGACAGACATTCAGACTCCCCGCAGGCACTTTCTTGCGGGGCAGACAAAATGCAACCTAAGAGGTGCTGGCCTTGCCATCTTCAGCACATCTACTCAGAATCCTCCCTGGGGAAATTCAGTAGGGCTCACTCCCATGAAAACAGGGCTTCTTTCCATGTACTTGCATGTGAGTGAAGTGCCATCAAGTTGCTTCTGTCTTACGGAGACCCTATGAATGAATGTCTTCCGAAATGTCCCATCGTCAACAGCCTTGCTCAGGTGGTCCTTAAAAGAACCAAGGCCCAGTGACATCGCATGCCATTGTCCCTATCTATGGAGGCGGAGACATGTGGGACTTAGGAAGGGGCTCTCCAGAAATGTAGGGGGGCCTGGGAGCTCTTCGGAACCCCCCCCCCCCAGACATTCCCCTGGGCTGGGCTAAACCCAGGAAGAGGTGGGAATTGGCCAGCGCCTAGGTCAGTGATGGCGAACCTTTTAGAGACCAGGTGCCCAAACTGCAACCCAAAACCCACTTATTTATCGCAAAGTGCCAACATGACAATTTAACCTGAATACTGAGGTTTTCGTTTGAGAAAAAACAACTCATACATTAACATCGTTTGTCTTAAAAGAAAAACACAACAGAGCTTTCAATGGTACAAACAACTTTTCATTGAAAGGTAAAAGTTTGCATTTGGCGTGCTTTTGACCAATTAATGTGATTTTTGCTGTCCAATCTTGCGAACTCTGTGCTGGGGTGATGGCCTGCGTGCCCACAGAGAGGGCTCTGAGTGCCACCTCTGGCACGCGTGCCATATGTTTGCCACCACTGGCCTAGGTTATAGTGGTATCTCAGTGGTCTCCTGTAGTGTCCTTTATTTAAATTCATTTTTAGAACAGTCACTTTAAGATCTGCAAATAGACATACCATGTGCATAAGACAAACAAAAGGCCACAAATTTGAAAGTAAGGAGGGCAACACTAAAAAGCCTGTAGGGGAACATTTAAAAGAAAACTCCTGGACATTCATTTACAGGAGTCTTGCTCAGAAATTGAGTGCACAGCAACTGTTTGGTATTCTGGCTCAGCCACGCATTGGCCAAACAAAGGCATCTGTGATGCCATAGTTTACTAAGATTCAGTACAAAGTCACCCAAGACCTTAAATCCTCTGGGGCGATAATAGGTAGTGGGCTGCTTGCAAACTAAGTTGGTCATTTCCACTGATTCCTCCTTCCTATTGCAGACCTCCCCGTTCACTTCACTCCTCATGATCCCCTTCCCCCCAGAAGCAACATTTCAGGGAGCTAAGTGGGAGGAGGGTGGCAGGAGAGTTTCATTCTGACACAGGATCCAGCACATTGTTTCCCCTGGCTGAGTCCATACGTCGTTGGATACTGCACTTTAGCAGTCATTGGCAACTGGGGCTTATCCATACAAGAAGATCCAGGTGCAAATCACTGCTGTGGCAAAACAACAGGGCCATAGCCACCACTGTGTGGATACAGCCCACATTCTACTGTATGCATGCAAGCGCTGTCAAGTGGCAACCCCAACAAGCGGCATTCAAAGCAAGTGAGAAGCAGAGGCAGTTTGCCCTTGCCTTCCTCTTTAGCATCCTCCTCAGTGGTCTCCCCTCCAAGTCCAGACCCGGCTTAGCTTCTAAGACCGAACGAGACTGGGCTACATCTTGCCACCTTCTCTCCCCTCCATATTTTAAAGGTCCCCCCCCCTCCCCCAGGCCCGGGAAGGCGCCCTTTAACCGTGAACGGCGAGATGCGCCCCTCGCCGGGGCTGGGCAAAAAGGTGCAAAACCTTTCCCGGCCTCCCCCAGCCCCGGGACGGCGCCCCTGAACCCCTAAAGGCAAAATGCGCCCCTCGCGTCTGCTCTCCG
Source organism: Lepidodactylus listeri (assembly GCA_029233225.1). Classification (NCBI taxonomy): domain Eukaryota; kingdom Metazoa; phylum Chordata; class Lepidosauria; order Squamata; family Gekkonidae; genus Lepidodactylus; species Lepidodactylus listeri. The sequence continues at coordinate 49,507,319 of JARCFY010000001.1, read as the reverse complement.
AACGGCTTTTGCCGTTCGGAGAGCAGACGCGAGGGGTTCCTCCCGCTCCCCCAGGCCCGGAAAGGCGCCCGTTCACCGGGAACCGCGAAATGCGCCCCTGGCGGCCGCTCGGAGCTCAGGCCCGAAAGGTTGCCTGCCCTCCCCCAGCCCCGGGACGGCGCCCTTGAACTCCCCGTCGCCGTCGGTGCTGCGAGAGGGGGAAGAGGCGCCCCTTAGGAGGCCGGCGGCGGCGGGAGGTGCAGCCCCACCATGCCTTTGGCGCCTTCCTGCCGTCTTCCCCTCCGCTCCGGCTCCGTTTCCGCGCTGCCTCTCCGGCCGCTCCCCCGGTCTGCTGCAGGGACTCCCGACGGGGAGCGAGGCAGGCCGGAAGCGAAGCCAGCGAGGGACGGAGGGGACTGCCCGTCGCTCACGCAGCCCGGCTGGAGTACCCCGGAGCCCAGCGGGGCGCATGGAGACCTCTCCGAGCTCCCTGCTGGGGGAGCCGGACACCAAAGGCCCGCCCCTCTGATCTGCCGGGGGGTGGGGGGGTGGGGGCGGCGGAGGGGGTTCGGTTGGACTGTTTTCAGCTGGCGACTCGCCTGAAGCCCGTTTGAGAGCCGGGCTGCCAAGGGGGGTGTTGTGTGCCAGCTCGGGGGTGCTGTTGGAGCTCTGTCTACAAAGATGGATGTTCAGATCTCAGCTGTAGCACCTTTAACCAGCTCTGGCTGGTGTGCCAGCTGTGGACCTTTCTAAAAAAATCAGAGTTGGCTGCAGTTATATTTGCTCTCTAGTTATATCAGGATTGGATTTCTCCATTATGTTCCATGGCGGCCTGGTTTTAAAAGTCGTTCAGAAACGTCAGTTGGTTCAAAATGAAGCAGCAACTCTATTGGGCGGGTGGGGGGATCGAGTATATGGTTCATATTTTGAAATAGCTTCAGTGATTACCAGTTTGTTTCCGGGTTCCGTGAATTTATAAGACCCTAAATGCTCTGGAGTCAGGAAATTTAAAGGGTTCCCGTATTAACCTGTCCAACAATTAAAAGTTTCACCAGATCACTTCTTGTGACCTAGGATGTATGACGTCACTCGTATTATCCTTTACTCCAAAGACTCTATTGCTGGGAATTATAGGTGACTAGGAATAAGGCCCTAGATAAATACAAGGGGCTCTAGAAAGAGGCTCTGGGAGAGTGCCAAGGCCTTGGGCACTCAGCGTCAACTTGCTGTGGCGACCTCAGCAGGGTATAATGACACAGAGCCCACCAGTTTCTCCAGGGGAAGATCTCTGCCATCGGAAGAGCTCTTGTAGTTCAGTGTGATCTCCATCCCACCCCTGGAGATGGGCAACAATGGTTTCCCATGAGGGAACAGGTGGTTTGGAGGGTGGAGTCTATGGCAATGAACCTGTCTGAGGTCCCACCCCTCCTCCAACCTCACCCTCTCCAGGGTCCACCCCTCAAATCTCCAGGAATTTCCCAACCTGGAGTTGGCAACCCTATCTCCCTCCCAGCCAACCGTCAATGTATCATCATCTGCCCGCTGGCTTCAGCTTTTCATCTCCTCCCTCCTCGAGAGCACTTGTAATTCTGAGTGATCTCCAGCCCCCACCTGGAGATTAGCAACAATGGTTCCCCATGAGGGACTGATTCGCTTGGAGGGTGGAGTCTATGGCAATGAACCTGTCTGAGGTCCCACCCCTCCTCCAACCTCCCCTTCTCCAGCCTCCACCCCTCAAATTTCCAGGAATTTTCCACCTGGAGTTGGCAACCCTATCTCCTTCCCAGCCAATCATCGACTTCACTCTTCAACTTTCCTTCTCCCCTCTGGAGAGCACTTGTAATTCTGAGTGATCTCCAGCCCTTGCCTGGAGATTGGCAACCATAGTTCCCATGGAGAAGTACTCTTTCCCGGCAATGGGGACCAAAGCAGCTGACGTCATTCTCCTCTCCCCCTTTTCACTTGCACAACAACCCTGCAAGCTAGGTTAGGCTTAAAGTCTGTGACTGGCCCCAAATCACCCATTCATCAAGAACCTGGGTCTAGCAGATCCTGCTCTGAAGCGCTGACTGCTACGCCTAGGATAGCCAACCTCCAGGTGGAGCCTGAAGATTGCCAGGGTGGGCACTGGGCAGAAGAACTTAAAGGGACTCTTCCAGTGCCTCTGCTGGGGTGGGGGGGGGGAATGGGAGGGACACCTCGCATGTGATCGACAAAGCGGCAAAGCCACAAGGGGCGCGGTTTCTCACTGGGAGTTAAAGGGACCCTTCCGGGCCCCAGGAGAGGTGGGGGAACCCCACAGCAGGGCATCTGCAGTTGCCACCTAGAGGTTGGCAACCCTAGGAAGAAGTAGGAACTACTTCATAGGAACATAGGAAATGGTGAGGTAACAGCTAAGGCATCTCCCCAGGAAGGGGACAGGTACTTTATTCTTTGGTTCTAGAGTTAGAGAGTAGACCTGTTCGAGAGTGAGAGTATATCTGTGAATGAACTGCAGGAAGGTCCTCTGTAATTCAGAAAATGATTTATCAGGCATCTTATTTGCTTAATTTCCATAGGTTCTGCATTGTTTTCTGTATTCACATTTACACATACACACACACACCCCTTTATGACACCTGAATTGTGTGAAAATGCTTGCTTAAGAAAGTTTGCCAAGATTTCGCTTCTTCTGATACACCTGGAGGTGGCAGCAGAGCACAATGATTCCAATCTGAAAAAAGGACAGACATTCAGACTCCCCGCAGGCACTTTCTTGCGGGGCAGACAAAATGCAACCTAAGAGGTGCTGGCCTTGCCATCTTCAGCACACCTACTCAGAATCCTCCCTGGGGAAATTCAGTAGGGCTCACTCCCATGAAAACAGGGCTTCTTTCCATGTACTTGCATGTGAGTGAAGTGCCATCAAGTTGCTTCTGTCTTACGGAGACCCTATGAATGAATGTCTTCCGAAATGTCCCATCGTCAACAGCCTTGCTCAGGTGGTCCTTAAAAGAACCAAGGCCCAGTGACATCGCATGCCATTGTCCCTATCTATGGAGGCGGAGACATGTGGGACTTAGGAAGGGGCTCTCCAGAAATGTAGGGGGGCCTGGGAGCTCTTCGGAACCCCCCCCCCCAGACATTCCCCTGGGCTGGGCTAAACCCAGGAAGAGGTGGGAATTGGCCAGCGCCTAGGTCAGTGATGGCGAACCTTTCAGAGACCAGGTGCCCAAACTGCAACCCAAAACCCACTTATTTATCGCAAAGTGCCAACATGACAATTTAACCTGAATACTGAGGTTTTCGTTTGAGAAAAAACAACTCATACATTAACATCGTTTGTCTTAAAAGAAAAACACAACAGAGCTTTCAATGGTACAAACAACTTTTCATTGAAAGGTAAAAGTTTGCATTTGGCGTGCTTTTGACCAATTAATGTGATTTTTGCTGTCCAATCTTGCGAACTCTGTGCTGGGGTGATGGCCTGCGTGCCCACAGAGAGGGCTCTGAGTGCCACCTCTGGCACGCGTGCCATATGTTTGCCACCACTGGCCTAGGTTATAGTGGTATCTCAGTGGTCTCCTGTAGTGTCCTTTATTTAAATTCATTTTTAGAACAGTCACTTTAAGATCTGCAAATAGACATACCATGTGCATAAGACAAACAAAAGGCCACAAATTTGAAAGTAAGGAGGGCAACACTAAAAAGCCTGTAGGGGAACATTTAAAAGAAAACTCCTGGACATTCATTTACAGGAGTCTTGCTCAGAAATTGAGTGCACAGCAACTGTTTGGTATTCTGGCTCAGCCACGCATTGGCCAAACAAAGGCATCTGTGATGCCATAGTTTACTAAGATTCTGTACAAAGTCACCCAAGACCTTAAATCCTCTGGGGCGATAATAGGTAGTGGGCTGCTTGCAAACTAAGTTGGTCATTTCCACTGATTCCTCCTTCCTATTGCAGACCTCCCCGTTCACTTCACTCCTCATGATCCCCTTCCCCCCAGAAGCAACATTTCAGGGAGCTAAGTGGGAGGAGGGTGGCAGGAGAGTTTCATTCTGACACAGGATCCAGCACATTGTTTCCCCTGGCTGAGTCCATACGTCGTTGGATACTGCACTTTAGCAGTCATTGGCAACTGGGGCTTATCCATACAAGAAGATCCAGGTGCAAATCACTGCTGTGGCAAAACAACAGGGCCATAGCCACCACTGTGTGGATACAGCCCACATTCTACTGTATGCATGCAAGCGCTGTCAAGTGGCAACCCCAACAAGCGGCATTCAAAACAAGTGAGAAGCAGAGGCAGTTTGCCCTTGCCTTCCTCTTTAGCATCCTCCTCAGTGGTCTCCCCTCCAAGTCCAGACCCGGCTTAGCTTCTAAGACCGAACGAGACTGGGCTACATCTTGCCACCTTCTCTCCCCTCCATATTTTAAAGGTCCCCCCCCCTCCCCCAGGCCCGGGAAGGCGCCCTTTAACCGTGAACGGCGAGATGCGCCCCTCGCCGGGGCTGGGCAAAAAGGTGCAAAACCTTTCCCGGCCTCCCCCAGCCCCGGGACGGCGCCCCTGAACCCCTAAAGGCAAAATGCGCCCCTCGCGTCTGCTCTCCGGACGCGAGGGGTTCCTCCCGCTCCCCCAGGCCCGGAAAGGCGCCCGTTCACCGGGAACCGCGAAATGCGCCCCTGGCGGCCGCTCGGAGCTCAGGCCCGAAAGGTTGCCTGCCCTCCCCCAGCCCCGGGACGGCGCCCTTGAACTCCCCGTCGCCGTCGGTGCTGCGAGAGGGGGAAGAGGTGCCCCTTAGGAGGCCGGCGGCGGCGGGAGGTGCAGCCCCACCATGCCTTTGGCGCCTTCCTGCCGTCTTCCCCTCCGCTCCGGCTCCGTTTCCGCGCTGCCTCTCCGGCCGCTCCCCCGGTCTGCTGCAGGGACTCCCGACGGGGAGCGAGGCAGGCCGGAAGCGAAGCCAGCGAGGGACGGAGGGGACTGCCCGTCGCTCACGCAGCCCGGCTGGAGTACCCCGGAGCCCAGCGGGGCGCATGGAGACCTCACCGAGCTCCCTGCTGGGGGAGCCGGACACCAAAGGCCCGCCCCTCTGATCTGCCGGGGGGTGGGGGGGTGGGGGCGGCGGAGGGGGTTCGGTTGGACTGTTTTCAGCTGGCGACTCGCCTGAAGCCCGTTTGAGAGCCGGGCTGCCAAGGGGGGTGTTGTGTGCCAGCTCGGGGGTGCTGTTGGAGCTCTGTCTACAAAGATGGATGTTCAGATCTCAGCTGTAGCACCTTTAACCAGCTCTGGCTGGTGTGCCAGCTGTGGACCTTTCTAAAAAAATCAGAGTTGGCTGCAGTTATATTTGCTCTCTAGTTATATCAGGATTGGATTTCTCCATTATGTTCCATGGCGGCCTGGTTTTAAAAGTCGTTCAGAAACGTCAGTTGGTTCAAAATGAAGCAGCAACTCTATTGGGCGGGTGGGGGGATCGAGTATATGGTTCATATTTTGAAATAGCTTCAGTGATTACCAGTTTGTTTCCGGGTTCCGTGAATTTATAAGACCCTAAATGCTCTGGAGTCAGGAAATTTAAAGGGTTCCCGTATTAACCTGTCCAACAATTAAAAGTTTCACCAGATCACTTCTTGTGACCTAGGATGTATGACGTCACTCGTATTATCCTTTACTCCAAAGACTCTATTGCTGGGAATTATAGGTGACTAGGAATAAGGCCCTAGATAAATACAAGGGGCTCTAGAAAGAGGCTCTGGGAGAGTGCCAAGGCCTTGGGCACTCAGCGTCAACTTGCTGTGGTGACCTCAGCAGGGTATAATGACACAGAGCCCACCAGTTTCTCCAGGGGAAGATCTCTGCCATCGGAAGAGCTCTTGTAGTTCAGTGTGATCTCCATCCCACCCCTGGAGATGGGCAACAATGGTTTCCCATGAGGGAACAGGTGGTTTGGAGGGTGGAGTCTATGGCAATGAACCTGTCTGAGGTCCCACCCCTCCTCCAACCTCACCCTCTCCAGGGTCCACCCCTCAAATCTCCAGGAATTTCCCAACCTGGAGTTGGCAACCCTATCTCCCTCCCAGCCAACCGTCAATGTATCATCATCTGCCCGCTGGCTTCAGCTTTTCATCTCCTCCCTCCTCGAGAGCACTTGTAATTCTGAGTGATCTCCAGCCCCCACCTGGAGATTAGCAACAATGGTTCCCCATGAGGGACTGATTCGCTTGGAGGGTGGAGTCTATGGCAATGAACCTGTCTGAGGTCCCACCCCTCCTCCAACCTCCCCTTCTCCAGCCTCCACCCCTCAAATTTCCAGGAATTTTCCACCTGGAGTTGGCAACCCTATCTCCTTCCCAGCCAATCATCGACTTCACTCTTCAACTTTCCTTCTCCCCTCTGGAGAGCACTTGTAATTCTGAGTGATCTCCAGCCCTTGCCTGGAGATTGGCAACCATAGTTCCCATGGAGAAGTACTCTTTCCCGGCAATGGGGACCAAAGCAGCTGACGTCATTCTCCTCTCCCCCTTTTCACTTGCACAACAACCCTGCAAGCTAGGTTAGGCTTAAAGTCTGTGACTGGCCCCAAATCACCCATTCATCAAGAACCTGGGTCTAGCAGATCCTGCTCTGAAGCGCTGACTGCTACGCCTAGGATAGCCAACCTCCAGGTGGAGCCTGAAGATTGCCAGGGTGGGCACTGGGCAGAAGAACTTAAAGGGACTCTTCCAGTGCCTCTGCTGGGGTGGGGGGGGGGGAATGGGAGGGACACCTCGCATGTGATCGACAAAGCGGCAAAGCCACAAGGGGCGCGGTTTCTCACTGGGAGTTAAAGGGACCCTTCCGGGCCCCAGGAGAGGTGGGGGAACCCCACAGCAGGGCATCTGCAGTTGCCACCTAGAGGTTGGCAACCCTAGGAAGAAGTAGGAACTACTTCATAGGAACATAGGAAATGGTGAGGTAACAGCTAAGGCATCTCCCCAGGAAGGGGACAGGTACTTTATTCTTTGGTTCTAGAGTTAGAGAGTAGACCTGTTCGAGAGTGAGAGTATATCTGTGAATGAACTGCAGGAAGGTCCTCTGTAATTCAGAAAATGATTTATCAGGCATCTTATTTGCTTAATTTCCATAGGTTCTGCATTGTTTTCTGTATTCACATTTACACATACACACACACACCCCTTTATGACACCTGAATTGTGTGAAAATGCTTGCTTAAGAAAGTTTGCCAAGATTTCGCTTCTTCTGATACACCTGGAGGTGGCAGCAGAGCACAATGATTCCAATCTGAAAAAAGGACAGACATTCAGACTCCCCGCAGGCACTTTCTTGCGGGGCAGACAAAATGCAACCTAAGAGGTGCTGGCCTTGCCATCTTCAGCACATCTACTCAGAATCCTCCCTGGGGAAATTCAGTAGGGCTCACTCCCATGAAAACAGGGCTTCTTTCCATGTACTTGCATGTGAGTGAAGTGCCATCAACTTGCTTCTGTCTTACGGAGACCCTATGAATGAATGTCTTCCGAAATGTCCCATCGTCAACAGCCTTGCTCAGGTGGTCCTTAAAAGAACCAAGGCCCAGTGACATCGCATGCCATTGTCCCTATCTATGGAGGCGGAGACATGTGGGACTTAGGAAGGGGCTCTCCAGAAATGTAGGGGGGCCTGGGAGCTCTTCGGAACCCCCCCCCCAGACATTCCCCTGGGCTGGGCTAAACCCAGGAAGAGGTGGGAATTGGCCAGGGCCTAGGTCAGTGATGGCGAACCTTTCAGAGACCAGGTGCCCAAACTGCAACCCAAAACCCACTTATTTATCGCAAAGTGCCAACATGACAATTTAACCTGAATACTGAGGTTTTCGTTTGAGAAAAAACAACTCATACATTAACATCGTTTGTCTTAAAAGAAAAACACAACAGAGCTTTCAATGGTACAAACAACTTTTCATTGAAAGGTAAAAGTTTGCATTTGGCGTGCTTTTGACCAATTAATGTGATTTTTGCTGTCCAATCTTGCGAACTCTGTGCTGGGGTGATGGCCTGCGTGCCCACAGAGAGGGCTCTGAGTGCCACCTCTGGCACGCGTGCCATATGTTTGCCACCACTGGCCTAGGTTATAGTGGTATCTCAGTGGTCTCCTGTAGTGTCCTTTATTTAAATTCATTTTTAGAACAGTCACTTTAAGATCTGCAAATAGACATACCATGTGCATAAGACAAACAAAAGGCCACAAATTTGAAAGTAAGGAGGGCAACACTAAAAAGCCTGTAGGGGAACATTTAAAAGAAAACTCCTGGACATTCATTTACAGGAGTCTTGCTCAGAAATTGAGTGCACAGCAACTGTTTGGTATTCTGGCTCAGCCACGCATTGGCCAAACAAAGGCATCTGTGATGCCATAGTTTACTAAGATTCTGTACAAAGTCACCCAAGACCTTAAATCCTCTGGGGCGATAATAGGTAGTGGGCTGCTTGCAAACTAAGTTGGTCATTTCCACTGATTCCTCCTTCCTATTGCAGACCTCCCCGTTCACTTCACTCCTCATGATCCCCTTCCCCCCAGAAGCAACATTTCAGGGAGCTAAGTGGGAGGAGGGTGGCAGGAGAGTTTCATTCTGACACAGGATCCAGCACATTGTTTCCCCTGGCTGAGTCCATACGTCGTTGGATACTGCACTTTAGCAGTCATTGGCAACTGGGGCTTATCCATACAAGAAGATCCAGGTGCAAATCACTGCTGTGGCAAAACAACAGGGCCATAGCCACCACTGTGTGGATACAGCCCACATTCTACTGTATGCATGCAAGCGCTGTCAAGTGGCAGCCCCAACAAGCGGCATTCAAAGCAAGTGAGAAGCAGAGGCAGTTTGCCCTTGCCTTCCTCTTTAGCATCCTCCTCAGTGGTCTCCCCTCCAAGTCCAGACCCGGCTTAGCTTCTAAGACCGAACGAGACTGGGCTACATCTTGCCACCTTCTCTCCCCTCCATATTTTAAAGGTCCCCCCCCCCTCCCCCAGGCCCGGGAAGGCGCCCTTTAACCGTGAACGGCGAGATGCGCCCCTCGCCGGGGCTGGGCAAAAAGGTGCAAAACCTTTCCCGGCCTCCCCCAGCCCCGGGACGGCGCCCCTGAACCCCTAAAGGCAAAATGCGCCCCTCGCGTCTCTCCGAACGGCTTTTGCCGTTCGGAGAGCAGACGCGAGGGGTTCCTGCCGCTCCCCCAGGCCCGGAAAGGCGCCCGTTCACCGGGAACCGCGAAATGCGCCCCTGGCGGCCGCTCGGAGCTCAGGCCCGAAAGGTTGCCTGCCCTCCCCCAGCCCCGGGACGGCGCCCTTGAACTCCCCGTCGCCGTCGGTGCTGCGAGAGGGGGAAGAGGCGCCCCTTAGGAGGCCGGCGGCGGCGGGAGGTGCAGCCCCACCATGCCTTTGGCGCCTTCCTGCCGTCTTCCCCTCCGCTCCGGCTCCGTTTCCGCGCTGCCTCTCCGGCGGCTCCCCCGGTCTGCTGCAGGGACTCCCGACGGGGAGCGAGGCAGGCCGGAAGCGAAGCCAGCGAGGGACGGAGGGGACTACCCGTCGCTCACGCAGCCCGGCTGGAGTACCCCGGAGCCCAGCGGGGCGCATGGAGACCTCACCGAGCTCCCTGCTGGGGGAGCCGGACACCAAAGGCCCGCCCCTCTGATCTGCCGGGGGGTGGGGGGGTGGGGGCGGCGGAGGGGGTTCGGTTGGACTGTTTTCATCTGGCGACTCGCCTGAAGCCCGTTTGAGAGCCGGGCTGCCAAGGGGGGTGTTGTGTGCCAGCTCGGGGGTGCTGTTGGAGCTCTGTCTACAAAGATGGATGTTCAGATCTCAGCTGTAGCACCTTTAACCAGCTCTGGCTGGTGTGCCAGCTGTGGACCTTTCTAAAAAAATCAGAGTTGGCTGCAGTTATATTTGCTCTCTAGTTATATCAGGATTGGATTTCTCCATTATGTTCCATGGCGGCCTGGTTTTAAAAGTCGTTCAGAAACGTCAGTTGGTTCAAAATGAAGCAGCAACTCTATTGGGCGGGTGGGGGGATCGAGTATATGGTTCATATTTTGAAATAGCTTCAGTGGTTACCAGTTTGTTTCCGGGTTCCGTGAATTTATAAGACCCTAAATGCTCTGGAGTCAGGAAATTTAAAGGGTTCCCGTATTAACCTGTCCAACAATTAAAAGTTTCACCAGATCACTTCTTGTGACCTAGGATGTATGACGTCACTCGTATTATCCTTTACTCCAAAGACTCTATTGCTGGGAATTATAGGTGACTAGGAATAAGGCCCTAGATAAATACAAGGGGCTCTAGAAAGAGGCTCTGGGAGAGTGCCAAGGCCTTGGGCACTCAGCGTCAACTTGCTGTGGCGACCTCAGCAGGGTATAATGACACAGAGCCCACCAGTTTCTCCAGGGGAAGATCTCTGCCATCGGAAGAGCTCTTGTAGTTCAGTGTGATCTCCATCCCACCCCTGGAGATGGGCAACAATGGTTTCCCATGAGGGAACAGGTGGTTTGGAGGGTGGAGTCTATGGCAATGAACCTGTCTGAGGTCCCACCCCTCCTCCAACCTCACCCTCTCCAGGGTCCACCCCTCAAATCTCCAGGAATTTCCCAACCTGGAGTTGGCAACCCTATCTCCCTCCCAGCCAACCGTCAATGTATCATCATCTGCCCGCTGGCTTCAGCTTTTCATCTCCTCCCTCCTCGAGAGCACTTGTAATTCTGAGTGATCTCCAGCCCCCACCTGGAGATTAGCAACAATGGTTCCCCATGAGGGACTGATTCGCTTGGAGGGTGGAGTCTATGGCAATGAACCTGTCTGAGGTCCCACCCCTCCTCCAACCTCCCCTTCTCCAGCCTCCACCCCTCAAATTTCCAGGAATTTTCCACCTGGAGTTGGCAACCCTATCTCCTTCCCAGCCAATCATCGACTTCACACTTCAACTTTCCTTCTCCCCTCTGGAGAGCACTTGTAATTCTGAGTGATCTCCAGCCCTTGCCTGGAGATTGGCAACCATAGTTCCCATGGAGAAGTACTCTTTCCCGGCAATGGGGACCAAAGCAGCTGACGTCATTCTCCTCTCCCCCTTTTCACTTGCACAACAACCCTGCAAGCTAGGTTAGGCTTAAAGTCTGTGACTGGCCCCAAATCACCCATTCATCAAGAACCTGGGTCTAGCAGATCCTGCTCTGAAGCGCTGACTGCTACGCCTAGGATAGCCAACCTCCAGGTGGAGCCTGAAGATTGCCAGGGTGGGCACTGGGCAGAAGAACTTAAAGGGACTCTTCCAGTGCCTCTGCTGGGGTGGGGTGGGGGAATGGGAGGGACACCTCGCATGTGATCGACAAAGCGGCAAAGCCACAAGGGGCGCGGTTTCTCACTGGGAGTTAAAGGGACCCTTCCGGGCCCCAGGAGAGGTGGGGGAACCCCACAGCAGGGCATCTGCAGTTGCCACCTAGAGGTTGGCAACCCTAGGAAGAAGTAGGAACTACTTCATAGGAACATAGGAAATGGTGAGGTAACAGCTAAGGCATCTCCCCAGGAAGGGGACAGGTACTTTATTCTTTGGTTCTAGAGTTAGAGAGTAGACCTGTTCGAGAGTGAGAGTATATCTGTGAATGAACTGCAGGAAGGTCCTCTGTAATTCAGAAAATGATTTATCAGGCATCTTATTTGCTTAATTTCCATAGGTTCTGCATTGTTTTCTGTATTCACATTTACACATACACACACACCCCCCTTTATGACACCTGAATTGTGTGAAAATGCTTGCTTAAGAAAGTTTGCCAAGATTTCGCTTCTTCTGATACACCTGGAGGTGGCAGCAGAGCACAATGATTCCAATCTGAAAAAAGGACAGACATTCAGACTCCCCGCAGGCACTTTCTTGCGGGGCAGACAAAATGCAACCTAAGAGGTGCTGGCCTTGCCATCTTCAGCACATCTACTCAGAATCCTCCCTGGGGAAATTCAGTAGGGCTCACTCCCATGAAAACAGGGCTTCTTTCCATGTACTTGCATGTGAGTGAAGTGCCATCAAGTTGCTTCTGTCTTACGGAGACCCTATGAATGAATGTCTTCCGAAATGTCCCATCGTCAACAGCCTTGCTCAGGTGGTCCTTAAAAGAACCAAGGCCCAGTGACATCGCATGCCATTGTCCCTATCTATGGAGGCGGAGACATGTGGGACTTAGGAAGGGGCTCTCCAGAAATGTAGGGGGGCCTGGGAGCTCTTCGGAACCCCCCCCCCCCAGACATTCCCCTGGGCTGGGCTAAACCCAGGAAGAGGTGGGAATTGGCCAGCGCCTAGGTCAGTGATGGCGAACCTTTCAGAGACCAGGTGCCCAAACTGCAACCCAAAACCCACTTATTTATCGCAAAGTGCCAACATGACAATTTAACCTGAATACTGAGGTTTTCGTTTGAGAAAAAACAACTCATACATTAACATCGTTTGTCTTAAAAGAAAAACACAACAGAGCTTTCAATGGTACAAACAACTTTTCATTGAAAGGTAAAAGTTTGCATTTGGCGTGCTTTTGATCAATTAATGTGATTTTTGCTGTCCAATCTTGCGAACTCTGTGCTGGGGTGATGGCCTGCGTGCCCACAGAGAGGGCTCTGAGTGCCACCTCTGGCACGCGTGCCATATGTTTGCCACCACTGGCCTAGGTTATAGTGGTATCTCAGTGGTCTCCTGTAGTGTCCTTTATTTAAATTCATTTTTAGAACAGTCACTTTAAGATCTGCAAATAGCCATACCATGTGCATAAGACAAACAAAAGGCCACAAATTTGAAAGTAAGGAGGGCAACACTAAAAAGCCTGTAGGGGAACATTTAAAAGAAAACTCCTGGACATTCATTTACAGGAGTCTTGCTCAGAAATTGAGTGCACAGCAACTGTTTGGTATTCTGGCTCAGCCACGCATTGGCCAAACAAAGGCATCTGTGATGCCATAGTTTACTAAGATTCAGTACAAAGTCACCCAAGACCTTAAATCCTCTGGGGCGATAATAGGTAGTGGGCTGCTTGCAAACTAAGTTGGTCATTTCCACTGATTCCTCCTTCCTATTGCAGACCTCCCCGTTCACTTCACTCCTCATGATCCCCTTCCCCCCAGAAGCAACATTTCAGGGAGCTAAGTGGGAGGAGGGTGGCAGGAGAGTTTCATTCTGACACAGGATCCAGCACATTGTTTCCCCTGGCTGAGTCCATACGTCGTTGGATACTGCACTTTAGCAGTCATTGGCAACTGGGGCTTATCCATACAAGAAGATCCAGGTGCAAATCACTGCTGTGGCAAAACAACAGGGCCATAGCCACCACTGTGTGGATACAGCCCACATTCTACTGTATGCATGCAAGCGCTGTCAAGTGGCAACCCCAACAAGCGGCATTCAAAGCAAGTGAGAAGCAGAGGCAGTTTGCCCTTGCCTTCCTCTTTAGCATCCTCCTCAGTGGTCTCCCCTCCAAGTCCAGACCCGGCTTAGCTTCTAAGACCGAACGAGACTGGGCTACATCTTGCCACCTTCTCTCCCCTCCATATTTTAAAGGTCCCCCCCCCTCCCCCAGGCCCGGGAAGGCGCCCTTTAACCGTGAACGGCGAGATGCGCCCCTCGCCGGGGCTGGGCAAAAAGGTGCAAAACCTTTCCCGGCCTCCCCCAGCCCCGGGACGGCGCCCCTGAACCCCTAAAGGCAAAATGCGCCCCTCGCGTCTGCTCTCCGAACGGCTTTTGCCGTTCGGAGAGCAGACGCGAGGGGTTCCTCCCGCTCCCCCAGGCCCGGAAAGGCGCCCGTTCACCGGGAACCGCGAAATGCGCCCCTGGCGGCCGCTCGGAGCTCAGGCCCGAAAGGTTGCCTGCCCTCCCCCAGCCCCGGGACGGCGCCCTTGAACTCCCCGTCGCCGTCGGTGCTGCGAGAGGGGGAAGAGGCGCCCCTTAGGAGGCCGGCGGCGGCGGGAGGTGCAGCCCCACCATGCCTTTGGCGCCTTCCTGCCGTCTTCCCCTCCGCTCCGGCTCCGTTTCCGCGCTGCCTCTCCGGCGGCTCCCCCGGTCTGCTGCAGGGACTCCCGACGGGGAGCGAGGCAGGCCGGAAGCGAAGCCAGCGAGGGACGGAGGGGACTGCCCGTCGCTCACGCAGCCCGGCTGGAGTACCCCGGAGCCCAGCGGGGCGCATGGAGACCTCACCGAGCTCCCTGCTGGGGGAGCCGGACACCAAAGGCCCGCCCCTCTGATCTTCCGGGGGGTGGGGGGGTGGGGGCGGCGGAGGGGGTTCGGTTGGACTGTTTTCATCTGGCGACTCGCCTGAAGCCCGTTTGAGAGCCGGGCTGCCAAGGGGGGTGTTGTGTGCCAGCTCGGGGGTGCTGTTGGAGCTCTGTCTACAAAGATGGATGTTCAGATCTCAGCTGTAGCACCTTTAACCAGCTCTGGCTGGTGTGCCAGCTGTGGACCTTTCTAAAAAAATCAGAGTTGGCTGCAGTTATATTTGCTCTCTAGTTATATCAGGATTGGATTTCTCCATTATGTTCCATGGCGGCCTGGTTTTAAAAGTCGTTCAGAAACGTCAGTTGGTTCAAAATGAAGCAGCAACTCTATTGGGCGGGTGGGGGTGTTAGCCGAATTGCTTTAATTTACCTTTAGCAATCAGCAAAATACACGGGTTCTTGCCAACTATACCAGGGTCCCACCCCTCCCGGGAGATCTCAAGGAAAGAGGCACGTGAGGCAGGTTCCAAGTTCAATGTTGTTTACTGGATCATGTAATCAAGCATACAAAAATCGTAATCACACACACAATCTTACAGGCCTAATAAAATAAAGAGAGAAAATAGCACTTTTGCATGAGCAGGCTTCGTTGGTGGGGAAAGCACGTTACCTTAGATGCGTTGTCCGATGTCTAGATGAATTGGATTTGGGAGGAAAGGTATAAAAGCTATGGGGCCACGAGGCTTGAACCGGCAAGACCACGTGGTTCTCCTGGATCGCGAGTCCAGAGAGAGAAAAAAGGGTATAAAGATGGAGGCAAGGGTTGGGGACAGAAAGCTGGACTGAAGGGTCAATAGGTAAGATAGAGGGCGATGGCTCAAGAGGCCGAGTGACTCTGGGTTTGGATTTTTATTGGGGGTCTTGGGGCGGGCTCTGCAGACCACAACCCATTAACACACCTACTAGGCGGTCCGTCCCTGTTGGACCTTGCTATAGGTTAAAGGTGAACAAAAGGGAGGAGGTCCAGGGGTTTGGTCAGTGTTGCAAAAGTATGACTTCACCAGGAAACAGACACTGAGTCTAGGGTCCGATGACTCACCTGGCCAACCTATTGTCAGTTGATGGTTTTAGCCAAGTATCTGATGGCTGGCACAGTAGGTGCTAGGCAGTCTTGTTAGCATAACTTATTCAGATGTATATTGAGGAGTGGGGGTTAACCAGCGGATGTCTGACAGAAGGAGGCCTCATGGCAAGAGGAATCCTTTGTCCTTGTCTTGGGTGAACTGCTTGGGGTGTCAGCCTCCTGGCTTGGGCTGGAGCTGGCTCCTATGTGGAGAAGAAAGCGCAAGTCCCTTCCACTGCTGGCGACACAGAGTTCAAACTTATGGATAAAAATCCATAAGAGCACCCAAGGGTGCCTTGCTGGCCAACATTTCCCCCCCTCGGAGACCTGAAGGCGTCAGGTGAAGGTCTCCGAATACGAGTGATAGAACAGAGACAGACTGCATGATGGTGACCCTGGAAGAAAGAGCTTGCAAGGGACGGACCCAGAAGATGACAAAAAATCTATCGCAATAAAAATTCCAAATTGTTGCTGGAGCGGACATAAAAACAAGGCTTTGTGCATTAGACCACCAAGGGAGCCTACGTAGATATATTTCATTCTTTAATTAGCAGAAACATCCTTAACTGAAATATTAAAAGTAATTCTAAAAATTCCTTATCTTAAATTCATTTGTAAAAAGTCTTATAGAAGCATTATAAATTTCTTATAGTATCTATACATAGCATTTAATACTTATAGCGGAAGTGCACACATTTGTATCAATAAAAATACTCCACAAGGAATGTACAAGGAAATAAAATGGTTACAAACAATTCTTCGTCCATCTCTCCTGAGCGGCAAGGTTTTTCTGCTGGAACAGGGCAACTGGTGCTGTTTGAACAGGAGAGAGGCGCGCTTTACATTGTATCTAATGGAACACCAGGACTCGTATGTCTTCGGCTCTTCGGAAGCCACTCGGGTCTTAATCAATAGCTCATGAAGCTCTCGGCTACGCCCGTCCTTCCTCGGCACGGACACGAGTCAGTTCGGCCGGAAAGGAGGAGACCGGTTTGCATATTGAGGAGTCACCCCCCCCTTGCTATCTAAAAGCATCATGGGTATCTACTTAAATTAGGGAAAAAGGATATTAAAATAAAACATAGTTTAATGATCTCGCAAGCAGAATGTCTAAAGGCATTCAAGAAATACGGAAAAGGTCAAAACAGGTCATACATCTGGAATCGTTGTATTATGAAAGACACATCATCTTGGGGTCCTGGCTGGAATAATCACAGGCCAGGTATTCACCCTTCGGGGTTGGCGGAGTCTCCGGGCACGCCTCCCGAACCCTGGGGAGCATTTGTGAGATGTGTGCCTGAGAGAAACAGACGCACACACACACAGGCGGGGCATGCAAAAGCTGGGTTCGGGAGTTGCGTCCGGTCGACTCTGACCTTTTATCTGGAGCCGGGTGGCTCCGCGGGGACGCCATTAGCTGCGTACCCGTTTTAGCTTGGAGGGCTCCCTTCGGGGGGCCCTCCCCTAATACTGTACAAAAATAGAACAATCTTTCCCCCTTAAGCCTGATCCCAGTGGTACCGTCCCATATCCAATGAGGAGCGGACTGGGCAGCTAGTCACTAGGCAGAACCCCTCAAAGGTCGCGTGTTTTGGACTTGGCTGTATATGTTACGGCTGGAGGTCGTTGCGTATGCAAATGAGAGGATTGTTTGGGCATTCTGGGATACACAAACATTTCAAGAAAAATAAATTTATTAAAAATCAAAAACAATCGAATTGGACACCAGTGTTGGGGCGAGGATACGTTTTAGCTTGCAGGCACTTCGGGGATAGAGCTGGCGAAAATCTCCCTTTAACTTAGAAAGATGTTAAGAAGAGGGGACAGGGGTCTTGGTCCGGGGTTCTGATCTAACCGGGGAGTCCTTCCCAGGCACTCTCCACTGCTTCGTGCAGGGAGAGCTTGCACGCCTGGTGAAAGAGAGCATGGGCCGGATTTAAATTCCGAACCCAACTTCTGCATGTCCTCCAGATCATTTCGGCTTGGAGGGGCTGCATGGCAGAGGGAGACAAAGGATTCGTTTGTCCTACTTCTTCCTCCTGAGCCGTTTCTCGGGCTTCCATGTCCTCCTTGTTCTTGTTGTCCTGCTCACTAATGATTCCCCACGGTTCGTCTGGGCCTCGGCCCTCCCAACACTGGTAAAGAATAGAAAAGCAAGTGCAGAGCAAAAAGTGTTTTGGCAAGCAACCGGTTTTGCTTTGCAAACAGAAGACTCGGTTTGCAAACAAGCGGTTTATTTCTTGCCCGTATAGTGCACAAAAAAACAAAGAGGCGGAGACAAAAACAAAACCGTGCATACTGAAAGAAGTTTGTGGACAAGGCGACATGCTCATAAAAAAAATAAACAAATAAATAAAGTACATATGAAGGCTAAGTAAGTTAATGATGATTGACGGATTATGCAGATTTGGGCGTCAGTAAGGGCATGCTGGGAGAAAAGATATCATGAGCAAAATATATTTTAGAAACACAGGGGTCGAATAAGAGGCTCACCCCGAGATGGCCGAGTGTTTTGGGGTTGAGGATCGCTTGGGCAGATAGTTAGGGAGGAGGTCACACTAACATGAAGAGATGCAGAAGTATGTGGCCGGGGAGGTTCTGGCTGGAGCGAGCTAACCTTGGGGCCTTTCCCCAGGCACCCGTCGCTGCCTCGAGTGGCGATCGGATTGCACGCCTGGTGGAGATGGGGCGAGAGAGGTGGAGAATCGGAGTAACTTCCGAACCCAACTGCTGCACGCACCACCGGGAGAAGCCGCCTACTCAGCTTGACATTCGTGCTAGCCACAAATGCAACTACGGAGCTTTTGTCGACGGCATCTTTGAATGCGCCCTCGGCTCTTCTGATCTCCCATGAAGAAATGCTTTCGGTCCTCCCACCCCCTATCTCCCTTTTCTTTCTCTCATTGCTCCCTACGGTTCGTTAGGGCTTCGGCCCGCCCAATACTGGTTAAAGAATAGAAACAAAAAAAAAAGGAAAATTCTTGGGAACAAGCAGAGGCTTGTGATGATCTTAAGATGTGGCTGGTTATGAACCGTAAAAAGGGTGTACTAACATTGGTGGGAGACTTTTGCAAAAGTGAAACCAAAAATAAAGAAGTCCGGGGCACGGATTGGAACGGTCAAAAGATATACAACGTAATAGCACACGTTTTGAGAGGACTAATTTTTAGGATCCACGTGTCTGGGCGTATGCAAAATAGAGCTGCCGCAGAGCACGCTGGTTCTCAATTTCTGAAGACCGAATTTTTGTTTAATAAGTTGTTATCTTGAAAAACTGCCAATGTCATAATTAAAATACTTTAGGAGGTTTCAAATTGGGAACCCAAAGGTAAAAGTGATTCAATATTTTTATGTCCTATAATCGAAAAAGTCCTTGCCAGGGGAGAGCTCGCACAAAAAGATCAGGGCTTGCCTTAACCTTTTTGAAAGGATTGCATTTCTCCCGCTGGTTTTCCAGTAGGACCTGCACATTTGCACTCCCTTTCTTGGCCTGCTCCGTCGCGCTGGCCTCCAAACGTGACCATATTGCCACAATGGATCTCAGTCATCCTGAGAAAGCTCCACTGGCTTCTTGGCGGCCTGACAATATGGTTTTTTTGGTGCCAGCGATGCTACAGAGGAATCAAAAAGGCAGCAAGATTTAGGTCTTCTGAGTATGTGCAGGAGACTGAACCGCTTTCGGCTGCATTTGTAGTCTCGCTGATGTTCCCTTGGGTTCGATAGACTGCTGCTAAAGGCCAATTTTCCTACCTCATGGGTCTCTTCTAAGAGACCCACCCAATAACGGTTAAAGAATAGAAACACAAACATAAACACACATAAGGGTCTGGCAATGGAGGAAGACAGACAAACATAGGGAAAAGGGCAACAGTTAAGGTATGCCAGAGGCTGGAAAGGAGGGGCTAAGAATTCGAAACCTTAGATGCAACGTGCATCAAGGCTTGGAAGTCCGTGGCTTTAGATTGAGCTTCCAATTTGTGGATTTGTCTTCTCACCCAACAAGTCATTGTAAGTAGCGCCACTATCAAAATAATTTGGAAGGCCAAAATGACGACTATGGGGTGGAGCATTAAATTTAAATATCCCGTCGTTGTCGGCGACCAACCAAGAAGAGATTCCCACCAACTATGTTTGCCAGCCTCTTTTATTTCCACAGCCAGTTCCTTAATCCTGGCACCATTATGGGAAACGTTTAAGGCGGCTTTATCTCCCGCTTTCTTTAGCTGAGCCAGGCGTTCTTGGAGGTCTGGGTGAGAGAGCAATTTCCGTAAGGCTTCCAGTCCTAACCCCAAAGGCACTGGAGCAATAGAGTCATATAATTCTGGGGATAGGGCCATTTCTTGTTGTGTCCAAATGGGGGTTTCAAAATAAAAATCACACCCTCTTATGGAGGTAACATTACAAAAGCATCTGTTTATTCCAGGCAACATTTGTTGGTAGTATAGTGTATTGAGGTGAATGTGTTCGCAGGTAGTTCTGAGACAGACGCAAGCTTTGCCTATGTATATAATAGTAGATCCGGTCTCACTGACTGCGTCGAATTGACAGTGAGATATGGCGTGTTTCTTGGGAACTAGGCATGGGTGATGTTTTTCTAGGGCTTCATCATCACAGATGAAGCCTAAGTTTTCCTTATGGATACATCCGTCTAGATTGATCATATGCCAGCTTGATGAGCTTACTTTAGCCCATCGGTCACTGTTCCTGGCATATAATACGGTGTCCGAATCAACTTGAATACCCAGTGGAACTACTGGATAGATGTGGAAGTTTTCTTTCGCGGTCACTGTGGTTATAATCAATTGCAAGGTCTGGGTTACTGCATCAAAAGAGGCATTTGCCAACGACCACCAGTGCTCGAGCGAGATTTCACTGGCCGTTAGATTTCCTTTAATCAATTCCCTTATTTCTAAAGGTATAACTCCAGCCATAGCTTGTTTGATTATAGTCATGGCAGTGACTACATTAAGAGTTTGTGCTTGAGTGCAAGCAAGAGCCAATGAGATATTGTTTTGTAAAGACTGAATGTCATCAAGGAGATTGGTAAAATCTTTTTCCATGATTTGTTCCCAAGTAACCAGCAGGGGATTGGTGGAGCGTTCCACGTGGGCAAGGGAATCCAATGATTGCGTGAGAGGGAGGCTCATTTGAGAGATGTCGAATGAAACCTTGGAGGCTTTATTCGCTATCACTTCTATGTTTGCAGCATCTATGGCTGCCATGCCCGCTCCTACGGGTGCGACCCAATCAGAAAGATCGCGTTTAGTCCTTCTAGAGAGCTCCCCTTTACGCCACATTAGGATCCAATTGTCCCAACCTTGCTGAGTCGTGTGTAAATAAGAGTCACAGAGGGCATGGCTGAAAGAAGTGCCGAGCCCATTTAAGCTGACATTGACTCTTTTGACTGATATTTGCGGCTGCATCAAGACTGTTTCTTGATGATTAAATTTTAGAGTGTGTGCTCCCACTACCGGGTAGGTCAATGAGGCCAGTGCGTCTACATTTTGGATGAGTGGGTCCAAATTTAGTGTGTGATTTGCATCACCAATTGTTAAAGTATAATTTCCTTCCTGATGAGTGAGCTGTAGAATTGTTGTTCCGATAGCTGTAAGATTTACAGTATCGGTGGCATTGAGGCAGACAGACGTGTTTAAAAGTAAGGTCCAGTCTGGGGGACCTTGCTGCTTTAACGCAGAGCAGTTAAAATGCCAATTGAGCTTGCCCCATGCCAGTGGCTCTAGGTCTATGTCTTCGCCGAATGGGTCCGTGAGCGTTATTGGGACCTCTGTGTCGTTATGGAAGTGTCGGGAGCCAATGGAAATGATTACTTTTAAAGGGTCGCCAATGTCCCATACGGCAGCTGATATTACAGCTATGTCTGTGTATAGGGAGATGGGGGTAGGAGCAGTATATTCGATGGTGGAGGTGTTGGTTTTGGCTTGTGACTGTTTACACAGGACCACTTCCATTTCATCCATAGAATATTTCCCGGAGGTGCATAGAGTCACCTTTTCTCCGGTGCGACTGTGGATGCAATGTGTGAGCTGCTGTGGTGGACATTGATCTATAGGTGTAAGTGTGACTGCTCTGTCATGCCGTCCTGTTACACAGGTAAAAATTCTAAAAGGCATGTTTATTCCCACGCATCTCCATTTGGTCAAGACTACCGTATGGTTGGCTATTTGTGTTGCTGAGGTACAACAAAACAAGGACAATCCAAATAAGAATACAAGTTTTAATGGTCTTACCAATTTGTCTGCTGCTGGGGTGGAGGATCCTGGATGCATTCTGTAATATAATGTTTGAGGGGTGTATGAGTGAACTTCCTGAGCTTCCATACTGTGGTCGACATACCCAAACAGTCACAGTATGGTTCCCTTTACCTAAGGCTGGGGGTGAGTGTAGTGGTTCCCATGCGTAAGCCCGGTGCGATTTTTACTGCACGCTCCCGCGGCTTCTCTTAAAAGGGAACACTGTTGATACACCATGGTCTCCCCCCCTTGCTTCCGAAAAGGCGACTAAAGCCGTGAGGAAGCATTTAAAAGGCAAGGCATGTCTCTCCAAGGGAGAAAAGAGGCACTAGATCAAAAACGTCCGTGGGCAAGTGAGGTCCGAAGGTAACAGCGGCAACAGGCTGCGAAGTTCCCCCGGGATCCGGAGTGAGGTTAGGAGGTTGTGGAACGGGATTCCCCTTCCACAGCTTGAGCTGAGAGGAATGGAAGAACTTGTACCACGTCTGACCATGCTTCCTGGGAATGGCAAGCTTGTAGACCGCAGGGCTTACGCGATCCACAATGGGGACCGGGCCAGCCCATTTGGCCATGAGAGCATGCTGATTCCTGCTAAATTTCCGGTATAGAACCTGCTGTCCGGGTTCCCAAAGCTGAGGATTGCGCACCCAGCCGAGCTTTTTATCCACTGCCAGTTGGCTTTGCCCTAACTCGTTAGCCACTTGGAGGTGAATAACCAGTAAGTCTCGGATAAGAGTCTTAACCCAGATATCGTGTGCCACTTGCGTTTCCAGATCGCCTGGCATGTCATGTTGGAGCCAAAAGGCTTCAGGCATGCGCATCTTTCTCCCGGTCATGACCATATGAGGGGAGTAGCCATGTCGGGCTGTAGTCCCTCGTATTGCCATGAGAACTATGGGCAATTTTTCGTCCCAGGTGCGACCTGTGGAAGTGACTATCTTGGCCAGAGCTTCCTTGAGGGTGCGGTTTGTGCGTTCAATTGCCCCTGAAGATTGAGGGTGAGCGGCAACGTGGAACCGCTGCTTAATTCCGAGAGCCTTACAGAGCTCTTGGGTGACCTCACCTAAAAAGTGGGGTCCGCGGTCGGAGTCGATGATCTTAGGGATACCCCAACGGGAAAAAAGGTTATTAAAAAGTAGTTGGGCCGTAGTGGAGGCCGTGTTATTGTGGCAGGGGAATGCTTCGACCCATTTCGAGAATGGATCAATCACAGTCAAACAATATTTGTTCCCTCTGCGAGTCTTAGGCAGAGGTCCGATAAAATCAATTTGAACCCGAGCCCAGGGTCCTTCTACCCTCTGGTGCTGAATGGGGGCTTTGGGACCTGAAGAGTCCGCGTTAACCATGGCACATGATAGGCAATTATCCACCCATTGTGCCACGTCTTTGCGGATGTTTGGCCACCAGCCCGCGTCCCTGACCCGTTCCAGAGTCGGTTCTTTACCCCGGTGTCCTTGCTCATGTATAAATTGAATTAAATCAGCCCGGACTTCGACCGGGACAACCCAGTGTCGGGTCCCTGTGGTGTCAAAAGCCCAAATAACTCCCTCTTCTTCCCTGACGATGTATCTCCCAGTGGGATCTTTGCCCTTGGAGAGGAGATCCTGAACATCGGCATCATTGGCTTGGAGTTCCCCGAGATCTATAAATACAGGGGGAATGGCAGGACGGTCGTGGAAGGTCTTGGCCTTGCTTCTAGTCATTATCGGGTTTACCGGGCAAGCAGGTTGACCTGAAGATGAGTTAAAACGTGCCGCTTCCTTGGCTAAAAGATCGGCTTGATCATTCCAATAAGCCACTTCGGTGTCTGCCTTTTGGTGACCTTTTACATGAGAAATTTGTGTCTCTGCCGAGCGTTTATGGAGGAGCCGCACGACTTCTCTCCATAAAATTAAATGAGCCACTGGCTTCCCTTCCGCATTGACCCATTGCTGTCTTTCCCAGTGTGGGAGCCAGACGGTGGCGGCCTTGGCCGTCCAGTCCGAGTCCGTGAAGATGGCTACGGGGCAGTCTGAAGGTTCAAACTCAAGAACAGCCTTAAGGGCAGCGACCTCTGCGGCTTGACTAGAGTGGGGACGGACAGCCGCTTGCAGGGTGTAATTGTCGTGGACCCGGACCGCGCCATATCCTGTATGTGGGGTGCCAGCTATATGGAAGGATGAGCCATCACAGAACCAGCAATTAAACCCTTTTTGCTTGGCTTCTTCTAATGGCACTCCCCATATAGCGGGCCAAGGCAGATGTTCCACATCTGGAAGGGGGCATTCGTGCTCGTCCCCGGTGATGAGCAGACCGTATGGAGCAGGTTGCTCCTTTTGTTCTTTCTTGTATTCAATCCCCTTATTGACCAGGGCAAGCGTCCACTGGGCAATGCGGGCATTGGATACCTGACCGTCCTGGATCTTCCCTGAGAGGATATACTTAAGGGGAGTGTGTGTTGTTTGCACAATGACTTTGGCTCCCCCGATTATAAACTCCCAATGCGTAAGGCTCCAGACTAGGGCTAGGCATATCTTTTCACACGGGGTGAACTTTATTTCGACGGAAGAGAGATTCCTGGAGGCATAGGCGACAATCCTGGGGGCCCCGGCATGATGCTGGATGAGCGTGGCCCCGATACTTTTCTCCGTGTGGGCTAACTGAATGTAAAAGGGTTTTGTTGGATCTGGATGAGCTAAGGCAGGAGCCGAGGCAAGCGCTTGCTTAAGGCTGGCAAATGCATATTGTTGGTCAGGTCCCCAGACCCATGGAGCGTCCCTCTTGAGGAGAGCATAGAGTGGCCGGGCTTTGTCAGCGAACCCTTCCATGAAATCCCTGGAAAAATTGAAGGTTCCTAAGAGAGCACGGAGGGAAGGCACATCTGTCGGGGCGGGGAGTTTGGCGATTACGGCCATTCTCTGTGAGTCGGGCGTCCTGCCGTCGGGTCCTAGTGCTAGGCCGAGGTATTTTACATTTGTTTGAACCAGCTGTGCTTTGTCCCTACTGGCCTTGAAGCCATCAGCTTTTAGAAGGTGGAGGACTTCTCTAGTGACTTCCATGGTTTCTTCCTCAGTGGGGGCGTGGACCAAGATGTCGTCCACATACGACAACACGTGTTCCTTGGAGGAGGGGCCGAGACGATCCCACATACGGACTACATGTGCGTGGCAAATGCTGGGACTGGAATGGAAGCCTTGTGGTGTTCTTTTGAATGCATATTGCTGGCCGCGAAAAGTGAACGCGAATTTATACCAGCAAGACTCGTGTAGCTTGATCGAGTGGAACGCGTTAGCCAGATCAATTACACTATAGTAGCGAGATCCGGCAGCAATGGCTGCAAGGATCTCGTGGTATTTGGCTACTACAGGCGCTACTGGTGGGGTTACAGCATTCAGAGCTCGGAAGTCCACCGTCATTCTCCAGGTTACACCGTCAGCCTTTAGGACTGGCCACAGAGGGGCATTGCATATAGACTGCATGGGGAGGATTACGTCCCATTGTAAAAGGCCTTCTATGGTTTTGGCTATTCCATTTTCAGCTTCTGCAGGGTATTTATATTGTTTCTGAGGCGGAGGATCTTGACCTTCTATGAGAACACAGGCATCTCTCACTGTCCCACATTCTGCCTTGTCTTTGATCCAGACCTCAGGAAAATCTCGGATCCAGGGATCGCTAGGCTCAATTGGGGCCAGAGGGAGAGGAGCTTTGAGGGCAGCGCATCTATGGATTGCATTGATTTCGCGAGGGCCCTCTGGAATTTGCCAGAGGAAGCCGTTTGCTAGATCAATAGTCAAGCCATGTGCTTGGAAAAAGGGGACCCCTAGGATGCCAGCATCCTCACCTTGATTGTCGCAGGCAGACACGAGGGTAGAAAGAGTTCCTACAGTTAAAGGAACGTCTTTCCAGACCGTGGCTCTGTGTGCGCCTCCAGCAAAACCGGCGAGCATAATGGCCTCCTGAGTGGGTTGGCCGTGGGCAGCTAGATATGGACTTAATACATTAAGAGCGGCTCCGGTGTCGATGAGAAGAGTAGCAGGTTTACTGTTCCCTGGAGTCCCGACCCCTGCTTTCACGGTCGGTCTCCCCCATGTATCGGGCTTCAAGGGAGCCACAACGCCATTGGGGAGAGCTTGGGACTCCGGGCAGCCCTAGCTGTGCTTTGTGAGTTCCGACAGTTCCTTGCTAAGCACTGGGTAGATGGGCTGACCTGGTGCCTGTGCCTTCTCCTCACTCTCCGCCAAGGCACGAAGCAGAATACTATTAGGCTGCTTGTGGAATCTTTCCATTTCGTAGCCCCTTTCCCTAAGCTGCATCCATACCTGCCTCCTCAAGGTATCGGACGTCTCCGGAGGCTGATAGCTGGGGTTCGGTTCAGGTGCCGACGGCTGATACGCCTGTGGCTGGTTTGCTTGGCCTTGTGGCTGCCCGTATTGGCCTTGAGGGGGGCCCTGATAGTTTTGAGGAGGTGGTGCGGAAGGCTGGAGGTGGGCTTGGGCAGGATTGCTGCGGTAGTCTCGATATTCCCTTTTTCCTCTGAAATTTCCTCCTCCTCTCTGATAATTGTTCTGCCAAGGTTTGCCTCTCTCATACCGGTCCTGTCTAGGGTATCGGTCATTTTTGGGCTCATACTTTCCAGACGGTTGGAACTGCGAATGGGGCCCATGGTTGGCGTAAGTTATCGCCTGTATGGGTTCGTCATCCTCCCTATCCTTTAATTTCTTGCCTTTATGGGGTTTTAGAGCTCCAGCACCTCGGAGAAGAGAGGCTATTCTTTTAATCTTTTTCTCCAGATCTGTCCAAGTAGTCGACGCACCATCTGCTATGTTTAAAGATAGTTGGGCTTGGGTTTGGAGGCCACTTACAAGTGCTTCCTTGAAATCGTCCTCCTCATAGTCAGGCGCACCAGTGGTAGGTTTTATAGCAACTTGGTCTGCTAAGACAGCTAATAGTTGTTTCCTAGCCATATATGTTTCTGGATCTTCATTGGGGCTCTGTCTTTCCAACACATAGAGAGCAAGTAAAGTAGTGTTGGGATTTAGATATTTAAGGACGTCCTGCATCCACTTCGTCTTTGAAGCTGCAGTTAAGTTGCCACTCGCAATGGCTGCATTGAGAGTTGGAAGCTGGGGAGCTGCTACGCACTGACGGGCCACCAATGTGAGGTCTTCTCCGCTAGCGGAGTTGTAAATCATATCTACATTGGCCATCCATTGTACGGAATTCTCCCTCGTAAGAGGGCCCAATTGTTCAGCTACTGCCTTAACCTCATCGGGTTTCCAGAGCCTGGTCTCGGTCACAACCTGGGTGGATGTATCATCGCCTTCTGTGATCACCGTATGTTTTGTGCTAATGGGGTGCATAGGGGCGCTGGGTTCAATGGCCGAGATTTCTGAGAGGTTTATCATACTTCCGGGGTGTACAGTGGAGATCACTGCATTCTGTATTCCCACTTGCTTCTTTAGGGTGGCAATTTCCCTTTGGCAAGCCTCGTGATTAGCTTGCTGTATTTTAATTTGGTTCTGCTCCACTAAGTATTTTGCCGCAGCCTTAGAAGTATTTATCTCTTCTCTTGACTGAGTCAATGCGCTCTCTGTCAATTCTACCTTACGGTTTAGGCCCTCGATCTTTTTATTGGCATCTTGGACCGCAATAGTAAGACTCTGATTTGCCAGAATTACATTTAGTTTTTCGGTCCTCAGCCTATGCTCCTCGTCCTCGTGGGCTGCTTTCAGCTGGTTAATCTCTTGTTCCAGCTCATCTTGTTTATTGGCCATAAGTTCCTCATAATTTGTACGTTGGAACGTGAGATCTTGTTCATGCTTACTTTTTATTTCCACTAATTCCTCTTTGGTGGCCTCGAATTTAGATTCTAATCTGTCGAATCTGGCCACCTCTCTATCCACTGCTGCCTTATTTTGAACGTTTAGTTCTTCCAGCCTTTGCTGATACTCTTTGACTATGGTCTCTTGCTTTTGAATACTCTCCTTATTGGTTTCCTCTAATTTTTGGTTAGCCTCTTGGACTAGCAACTCGAATTTTTGGTTGCTTTCTTTTACAAGTTCCTCCAATTGTTGGTCCCTATCTCTTACGAGTTCCTCCTGCCGGTCCACATCCGCTTGTAGGCGTGTAATGACGGCAGCAGCGTCCTGCAAAGCCGTGTATAAAGCCCAACTAGCGGCTATGTCCTTGGCAGTAGAACTAGGTTTCTGGGAGGTGCAATAGTCCTGGAAAGCATTCCGGGCTATTTCTAATGGATTGGGGCCCTTGAAAGATCCTTCCTTCCAAGGAGACTTACCCTTTTTCACCAGCCATTTTTCTAGCTTAGGTTCGTCCTCCTTGGTACGAAACATCTTTGTAGGGATTCTCCTGTTTTCACGTACAACAGGGGCAAAAACTGGGAAGTTGTCTCTTCCGCTTCTCTTAGGTCTCAAAGCTGCTTTTGTTAGCACAAGGAGGCTAACGTTACTTATTAATTAGCACACTTTCTATGCAGTTTTTAGGGCCGGGGGACTCTCACCCCGCGACACTCAGGGATTACTTTTTAACCCAAAAACCTGGCGTTTGAAGCTGAGGAATATCCGTTCCTTCAGACTCCGGGTGCCTCCAACCCAAAGAGACTCCTTTGTCTCCGAGGTTCCTCTACCTCTTAACTTTGGGGTTTCGAGAACGGGGTGGCCAAGCCTCGCTTCTCTGACGGGATTACCTCCTAACCCGTATTATAAGGTTTCTAGGCTTCTCCTAACCTCTCTGGATTACCTTTAACCACAGACCTGAGCTATGGCGGACTCAGTCTATAGTGAGCTATGGCGGACTCACTGAGCTATGGCAGGCTCAACACAACAACGAGCTATGGCGGACTCGGAAAATAGTGAGCTATGGCGGACTCACTGAGCTATGGCGGGCTCAACACAACAACGAGCTATGGCGGACTCGGAAAATAGTGAGCTATGGCGGACTCACTGAGCACTGGACTATCTCTAGCCAGTAGGGTTTCCAGACAATATGCCTCTCAGGGTAACCCTGAACCTAAATTACTTATTTCCACTTCGCTGAGCGAAGTAAGGCAAGGGAAGAACAAAGATGTGTTCAAGGGAAAAGTTCTTTTTCGGACTCAGCGTGTGTATGTAGTGTATGTAGTGTTGGTGCAACTGGCCTAGCGCCCTACTCTGGTCTTCTTTGGGGTCCCTTCCCACAAAATAGACGCGCGGGCGGTCACACAGTTTGACCTGGGGTTCAAAGAGAGAGAGAAAGGGGGGAAGCCACCCACGATAGGTTGCTCGCTAGAGCCAGGCACGCAGACAGAAACCGATCATACAGCCTCTCCAAGAGTTCCGGAAGTGGTTTTTCCCTTACGTCTGTGGGTTAAAGACACGCCTGTCGACTATGGCGCGAAACTTAACCCTCAGGGCAAATCCCGGACGAGCCCCCATTTCTGTTAGCCGAATTGCTTTAATTTACCTTTAGCAATCAGCAAAATACACGGGTTCTTGCCAACTATACCAGGGTCCCACCCCTCCCGGGAGATCTCAAGGAAAGAGGCACGTGAGGCAGGTTCCAAGTTCAATGTTGTTTACTGGATCATGTAATCAAGCATACAAAAATCGTAATCACACACACAATCTTACAGGCCTAATAAAATAAAGAGAGAAAATAGCACTTTTGCATGAGCAGGCTTCGTTGGTGGGGAAAGCACGTTACCTTAGATGCGTTGTCCGATGTCTAGATGAATTGGATTTGGGAGGAAAGGTATAAAAGCTATGGGGCCACGAGGCTTGAACCGGCAAGACCACGTGGTTCTCCTGGATCGCGAGTCCAGAGAGAGAAAAAAGGGTATAAAGATGGAGGCAAGGGTTGGGGACAGAAAGCTGGACTGAAGGGTCAATAGGTAAGATAGAGGGCGATGGCTCAAGAGGCCGAGTGACTCTGGGTTTGGATTTTTATTGGGGGTCTTGGGGCGGGCTCTGCAGACCACAACCCATTAACACACCTACTAGGCGGTCCGTCCCTGTTGGACCTTGCTATAGGTTAAAGGTGAACAAAAGGGAGGAGGTCCAGGGGTTTGGTCAGTGTTGCAAAAGTATGACTTCACCAGGAAACAGACACTGAGTCTAGGGTCCGATGACTCACCTGGCCAACCTATTGTCAGTTGATGGTTTTAGCCAAGTATCTGATGGCTGGCACAGTAGGTGCTAGGCAGTCTTGTTAGCATAACTTATTCAGATGTATATTGAGGAGTGGGGGTTAACCAGCGGATGTCTGACAGAAGGAGGCCTCATGGCAAGAGGAATCCTTTGTCCTTGTCTTGGGTGAACTGCTTGGGGTGTCAGCCTCCTGGCTTGGGCTGGAGCTGGCTCCTATGTGGAGAAGAAAGCGCAAGTCCCTTCCACTGCTGGCGACACAGAGTTCAAACTTATGGATAAAAATCCATAAGAGCACCCAAGGGTGCCTTGCTGGCCAACAGGGGGATCGAGTATATGGTTCATATTTTGAAATAGCTTCAGTGATTACCAGTTTGTTTCCGGGTTCCGTGAATTTATAAGACCCTAAATGCTCTGGAGTCAGGAAATTTAAAGGGTTCCCGTATTAACCTGTCCAACAATTAAAAGTTTCACCAGATCACTTCTTGTGACCTAGGATGTATGACGTCACTCGTATTATCCTTTACTCCAAAGACTCTATTGCTGGGAATTATAGGTGACTAGGAATAAGGCCCTAGATAAATACAAGGGGCTCTAGAAAGAGGCTCTGGGAGAGTGCCAAGGCCTTGGGCACTCAGCGTCAACTTGCTGTGGCGACCTCAGCAGGGTATAATGACACAGAGCCCACCAGTTTCTCCAGGGGAAGATCTCTGCCATCGGAAGAGCACTTGTAGTTCAGTGTGATCTCCATCCCACCCCTGGAGATGGGCAACAATGGTTTCCCATGAGGGAACAGGTGGTTTGGAGGGTGGAGTCTATGGCAATGAACCTGTCTGAGGTCCCACCCCTCCTCCAACCTCACCCTCTCCAGGGTCCACCCCTCAAATCTCCAGGAATTTCCCAACCTGGAGTTGGCAACCCTATCTCCCTCCCAGCCAACCGTCAATGTATCATCATCTGCCCGCTGGCTTCAGCTTTTCATCTCCTCCCTCCTCGAGAGCACTTGTAATTCTGAGTGATCTCCAGCCCCCACCTGGAGATTAGCAACAATGGTTCCCCATGAGGGACTGATTCGCTTGGAGGGTGGAGTCTATGGCAATGAACCTGTCTGAGGTCCCACCCCTCCTCCAACCTCCCCTTCTCCAGCCTCCACCCCTCAAATTTCCAGGAATTTTCCACCTGGAGTTGGCAACCCTATCTCCTTCCCAGCCAATCATCGACTTCACTCTTCAACTTTCCTTCTCCCCTCTGGAGAGCACTTGTAATTCTGAGTGATCTCCAGCCCTTGCCTGGAGATTGGCAACCATAGTTCCCATGGAGAAGTACTCTTTCCCGGCAATGGGGACCAAAGCAGCTGACGTCATTCTCCTCTCCCCCTTTTCACTTGCACAACAACCCTGCAAGCTAGGTTAGGCTTAAAGTCTGTGACTGGCCCCAAATCACCCATTCATCAAGAACCTGGGTCTAGCAGATCCTGCTCTGAAGCGCTGACTGCTACGCCTAGGATAGCCAACCTCCAGGTGGAGCCTGAAGATTGCCAGGGTGGGCACTGGGCAGAAGAACTTAAAGGGACTCTTCCAGTGCCTCTGCTGGGGTGGGGGGAGGGGGAATGGGAGGGACACCTCGCATGTGATCGACAAAGCGGCAAAGCCACAAGGGGCGCGGTTTCTCACTGGGAGTTAAAGGGACCCTTCCGGGCCCCAGGAGAGGTGGGGGAACCCCACAGCAGGGCATCTGCAGTTGCCACCTAGAGGTTGGCAACCCTAGGAAGAAGTAGGAACTACTTCATAGGAACATAGGAAATGGTGAGGTAACAGCTAAGGCATCTCCCCAGGAAGGGGACAGGTACTTTATTCTTTGGTTCTAGAGTTAGAGAGTAGACCTGTTCGAGAGTGAGAGTATATCTGTGAATGAACTGCAGGAAGGTCCTCTGTAATTCAGAAAATGATTTATCAGGCATCTTATTTGCTTAATTTCCATAGGTTCTGCATTGTTTTCTGTATTCACATTTACACATACACACACACACCCCTTTATGACACCTGAATTGTGTGAAAATGCTTGCTTAAGAAAGTTTGCCAAGATTTCGCTTCTTCTGATACATCTGGAGGTGGCAGCAGAGCACAATGATTCCAATCTGAAAAAAGGACAGACATTCAGACTCCCCGCAGGCACTTTCTTGCGGGGCAGACAAAATGCAACCTAAGAGGTGCTGGCCTTGCCATCTTCAGCACATCTACTCAGAATCCTCCCTGGGGAAATTCAGTAGGGCTCACTCCCATGAAAACAGGGCTTCTTTCCATGTACTTGCATGTGAGTGAAGTGCCATCAAGTTGCTTCTGTCTTACGGAGACCCTATGAATGAATGTCTTCCGAAATGTCCCATCGTCAACAGCCTTGCTCAGGTGGTCCTTAAAAGAACCAAGGCCCAGTGACATCGCATGCCATTGTCCCTATCTATGGAGGCGGAGACATGTGGGACTTAGGAAGGGGCTCTCCAGAAATGTAGGGGGGCCTGGGAGCTCTTCGGAACCCCCCCCCCCCAGACATTCCCCTGGGCTGGGCTAAACCCAGGAAGAGGTGGGAATTGGCCAGCGCCTAGGTCAGTGATGGCGAACCTTTTAGAGACCAGGTGCCCAAACTGCAACCCAAAACCCACTTATTTATCGCAAAGTGCCAACATGACAATTTAACCTGAATACTGAGGTTTTCGTTTGAGAAAAAACAACTCATACATTAACATCGTTTGTCTTAAAAGAAAAACACAACAGAGCTTTCAATGGTACAAACAACTTTTCATTGAAAGGTAAAAGTTTGCATTTGGCGTGCTTTTGACCAATTAATGTGATTTTTGCTGTCCAATCTTGCGAACTCTGTGCTGGGGTGATGGCCTGCGTGCCCACAGAGAGGGCTCTGAGTGCCACCTCTGGCACGCGTGCCATATGTTTGCCACCACTGGCCTAGGTTATAGTGGTATCTCAGTGGTCTCCTGTAGTGTCCTTTATTTAAATTCATTTTTAGAACAGTCACTTTAAGATCTGCAAATAGACATACCATGTGCATAAGACAAACAAAAGGCCACAAATTTGAAAGTAAGGAGGGCAACACTAAAAAGCCTGTAGGGGAACATTTAAAAGAAAACTCCTGGACATTCATTTACAGGAGTCTTGCTCAGAAATTGAGTGCACAGCAACTGTTTGGTATTCTGGCTCAGCCACGCATTGGCCAAACAAAGGCATCTGTGATGCCATAGTTTACTAAGATTCTGTACAAAGTCACCCAAGACCTTAAATCCTCTGGGGCGATAATAGGTAGTGGGCTGCTTGCAAACTAAGTTGGTCATTTCCACTGATTCCTCCTTCCTATTGCAGACCTCCCCGTTCACTTCACTCCTCATGATCCCCTTCCCCCCAGAAGCAACATTTCAGGGAGCTAAGTGGGAGGAGGGTGGCAGGAGAGTTTCATTCTGACACAGGATCCAGCACATTGTTTCCCCTGGCTGAGTCCATACGTCGTTGGATACTGCACTTTAGCAGTCATTGGCAACTGGGGCTTATCCATACAAGAAGATCCAGGTGCAAATCACTGCTGTGGCAAAACAACAGGGCCATAGCCACCACTGTGTGGATACAGCCCACATTCTACTGTATGCATGCAAGCGCTGTCAAGTGGCAACCCCAACAAGCGGCATTCAAAGCAAGTGAGAAGCAGAGGCAGTTTGCCCTTGCCTTCCTCTTTAGCATCCTCCTCAGTGGTCTCCCCTCCAAGTCCAGACCCGGCTTAGCTTCTAAGACCGAACGAGACTGGGCTACATCTTGCCACCTTCTCTCCCCTCCATATTTTAAAGGTCCCCCCCCCCCTCCCCCAGGCCCGGGAAGGCGCCCTTTAACCGTGAACGGCGAGATGCGCCCCTCGCCGGGGCTGGGCAAAAAGGTGCAAAACCTTTCCCGGCCTCCCCCAGCCCCGGGACGGCGCCCCTGAACCCCTAAAGGCAAAATGCGCCCCTCGCGTCTGCTCTCCGAACGGCTTTTGCCGTTCGGAGAGCAGACGCGAGGGGTTCCTCCCGCTCCCCCAGGCCCGGAAAGGCGCCCGTTCACCGGGAACCGCGAAATGCGCCCCTGGCGGCCGCTCGGAGCTCAGGCCCGAAAGGTTGCCTGCCCTCCCCCAGCCCCGGGACGGCGCCCTTGAACTCCCCGTCGCCGTCGGTGCTGCGAGAGGGGGAAGAGGCGCCCCTTAGGAGGCCGGCGGCGGCGGGAGGTGCAGCCCCACCATGCCTTTGGCGCCTTCCTGCCGTCTTCCCCTCCGCTCCGGCTCCGTTTCCGCGCTGCCTCTCCGGCCGCTCCCCCGGTCTGCTGCAGGGACTCCCGACGGGGAGCGAGGCAGGCCGGAAGCGAAGCCAGCGAGGGACGGAGGGGACTGCTCGTCGCTCACGCAGCCCGGCTGGAGTACCCCGGAGCCCAGCGGGGCGCATGGAGACCTCACCGAGCTCCCTGCTGGGGGAGCCGGACACCAAAGGCCCGCCCCTCTGATCTGCCGGGGGGTGGGGGGGTGGGGGCGGCGGAGGGGGTTCGGTTGGACTGTTTTCAGCTGGCGACTCGCCTGAAGCCCGTTTGAGAGCCGGGCTGCCAAGGGGGGTGTTGTGTGCCAGCTCGGGGGTGCTGTTGGAGCTCTGTCTACAAAGATGGATGTTCAGATCTCAGCTGTAGCACCTTTAACCAGCTCTGGCTGGTGTGCCAGCTGTGGACCTTTCTAAAAAAATCAGAGTTGGCTGCAGTTATATTTGCTCTCTAGTTATATCAGGATTGGATTTCTCCATTATGTTCCATGGCGGCCTGGTTTTAAAAGTCGTTCAGAAACGTCAGTTGGTTCAAAATGAAGCAGCAACTCTATTGGGCGGGTGGGGGGATCGAGTATATGGTTCATATTTTGAAATAGCTTCAGTGATTACCAGTTTGTTTCCGGGTTCCGTGAATTTATAAGACCCTAAATGCTCTGGAGTCAGGAAATTTAAAGGGTTCCCGTATTAACCTGTCCAACAATTAAAAGTTTCACCAGATCACTTCTTGTGACCTAGGATGTATGACGTCACTCGTATTATCCTTTACTCCAAAGACTCTATTGCTGGGAATTATAGGTGACTAGGAATAAGGCCCTAGATAAATACAAGGGGCTCTAGAAAGAGGCTCTGGGAGAGTGCCAAGGCCTTGGGCACTCAGCGTCAACTTGCTGTGGCGACCTCAGCAGGGTATAATGACACAGAGCCCACCAGTTTCTCCAGGGGAAGATCTCTGCCATCGGAAGAGCTCTTGTAGTTCAGTGTGATCTCCATCCCACCCCTGGAGATGGGCAACAATGGTTTCCCATGAGGGAACAGGTGGTTTGGAGGGTGGAGTCTATGGCAATGAACCTGTCTGAGGTCCCACCCCTCCTCCAACCTCACCCTCTCCAGGGTCCACCCCTCAAATCTCCAGGAATTTCCCAACCTGGAGTTGGCAACCCTATCTCCCTCCCAGCCAACCGTCAATGTATCATCATCTGCCCGCTGGCTTCAGCTTTTCATCTCCTCCCTCCTCGAGAGCACTTGTAATTCTGAGTGATCTCCAGCCCCCACCTGGAGATTAGCAACAATGGTTCCCCATGAGGGACTGATTCGCTTGGAGGGTGGAGTCTATGGCAATGAACCTGTCTGAGGTCCCACCCCTCCTCCAACCTCCCCTTCTCCAGCCTCCACCCCTCAAATTTCCAGGAATTTTCCACCTGGAGTTGGCAACCCTATCTCCTTCCCAGCCAATCATCGACTTCACTCTTCAACTTTCCTTCTCCCCTCTGGAGAGCACTTGTAATTCTGAGTGATCTCCAGCCCTTGCCTGGAGATTGGCAACCATAGTTCCCATGGAGAAGTACTCTTTCCCGGCAATGGGGACCAAAGCAGCTGACGTCATTCTCCTCTCCCCCTTTTCACTTGCACAACAACCCTGCAAGCTAGGTTAGGCTTAAAGTCTGTGACTGGCCCCAAATCACCCATTCATCAAGAACCTGGGTCTAGCAGATCCTGCTCTGAAGCGCTGACTGCTACGCCTAGGATAGCCAACCTCCAGGTGGAGCCTGAAGATTGCCAGGGTGGGCACTGGGCAGAAGAACTTAAAGGGACTCTTCCAGTGCCTCTGCTGGGGTGGGGGGGGGAATGGGAGGGACACCTCGCATGTGATCGACAAAGCGGCAAAGCCACAAGGGGCGCGGTTTCTCACTGGGAGTTAAAGGGACCCTTCCGGGCCCCAGGAGAGGTGGGGGAACCCCACAGCAGGGCATCTGCAGTTGCCACCTAGAGGTTGGCAACCCTAGGAAGAAGTAGGAACTACTTCATAGGAACATAGGAAATGGTGAGGTAACAGCTAAGGCATCTCCCCAGGAAGGGGACAGGTACTTTATTCTTTGGTTCTAGAGTTAGAGAGTAGACCTGTTCGAGAGTGAGAGTATATCTGTGAATGAACTGCAGGAAGGTCCTCTGTAATTCAGAAAATGATTTATCAGGCATCTTATTTGCTTAATTTCCATAGGTTCTGCATTGTTTTCTGTATTCACATTTACACATACACACACACACCCCTTTATGACACCTGAATTGTGTGAAAATGCTTGCTTAAGAAAGTTTGCCAAGATTTCGCTTCTTCTGATACACCTGGAGGTGGCAGCAGAGCACAATGATTCCAATCTGAAAAAAGGACAGACATTCAGACTCACCGCAGGCACTTTCTTGCGGGGCAGACAAAATGCAACCTAAGAGGTGCTGGCCTTGCCATCTTCAGCACATCTACTCAGAATCCTCCCTGGGGTAATTCAGTAGGGCTCACTCCCATGAAAACAGGGCTTCTTTCCATGTACTTGCATGTGAGTGAAGTGCCATCAAGTTGCTTCTGTCTTACGGAGACCCTATGAATGAATGTCTTCCGAAATGTCCCATCGTCAACAGCCTTGCTCAGGTGGTCCTTAAAAGAACCAAGGCCCAGTGACATCGCATGCCATTGTCCCTATCTATGGAGGCGGAGACATGTGGGACTTAGGAAGGGGCTCTCCAGAAATGTAGGGGGGCCTGGGAGCTCTTCGGAACCCCCCCCCCCCAGACATTCCCCTGGGCTGGGCTAAACCCAGGAAGAGGTGGGAATTGGCCAGCGCCTAGGTCAGTGATGGCGAACCTTTCAGAGACCAGGTGCCCAAACTGCAACCCAAAACCCACTTATTTATCGCAAAGTGCCAACATGACAATTTAACCTGAATACTGAGGTTTTCGTTTGAGAAAAAACAACTCATACATTAACATCGTTTGTCTTAAAAGAAAAACACAACAGAGCTTTCAATGGTACAAACAACTTTTCATTGAAAGGTAAAAGTTTGCATTTGGCGTGCTTTTGATCAATTAATGTGATTTTTGCTGTCCAATCTTGCGAACTCTGTGCTGGGGTGATGGCCTGCGTGCCCACAGAGAGGGCTCTGAGTGCCACCTCTGGCACGCGTGCCATATGTTTGCCACCACTGGCCTAGGTTATAGTGGTATCTCAGTGGTCTCCTGTAGTGTCCTTTATTTAAATTCATTTTTAGAACAGTCACTTTAAGATCTGCAAATAGACATACCATGTGCATAAGACAAACAAAAGGCCACAAATTTGAAAGTAAGGAGGGCAACACTAAAAAGCCTGTAGGGGAACATTTAAAAGAAAACTCCTGGACATTCATTTACAGGAGTCTTGCTCAGAAATTGAGTGCACAGCAACTGTTTGGTATTCTGGCTCAGCCACGCATTGGCCAAACAAAGGCATCTGTGATGCCATAGTTTACTAAGATTCTGTACAAAGTCACCCAAGACCTTAAATCCTCTGGGGCGATAATAGGTAGTGGGCTGCTTGCAAACTAAGTTGGTCATTTCCACTGATTCCTCCTTCCTGTTGCAGACCTCCCCGTTCACTTCACTCCTCATGATCCCCTTCCCCGTAGAAGCAACATTTCAGGGAGCTAAGTGGGAGGAGGGTGGCAGGAGAGTTTCATTCTGACACAGGATCCAGCACATTGTTTCCCCTGGCTGAGTCCATACGTCGTTGGATACTGCACTTTAGCAGTCATTGGCAATTGGGGCTTATCCATACAAGAAGATCCAGGTGCAAATCACTGCTCTGGCAAAACAACAGGGCCATAGCCACCACTGTGTGGATACAGCCCACATTCTACTGTATGCATGCAAGCGCTGTCAAGTGGCAACCCCAACAAGCGGCATTCAAAGCAAGTGAGAAGCAGAGGCAGTTTGCCCTTGCCTTCCTCTTTAGCATCCTCCTCAGTGGTCTCCCCTCCAAGTCCAGACCCGGCTTAGCTTCTAAGACCGAACGAGACTGGGCTACATCTTGCCACCTTCTCTCCCCTCCATATTTTAAAGGTCCCCCCCCCTCCCCCAGGCCCGGGAAGGCGCCCTTTAACCGTGAACGGCGAGATGCGCCCCTCGCCGGGGCTGGGCAAAAAGGTGCAAAACCTTTCCCGGCCTCCCCCAGCCCCGGGACGGCGCCCCTGAACCCCTAAAGGCAAAATGCGCCCCTCGCGTCTGCTCTCCGAACGGCTTTTGCCGTTCGGAGAGCAGACGCGAGGGGTTCCTCCCGCTCCCCCAGGCCCGGAAAGGCGCCCGTTCACCGGGAACCGCGAAATGCGCCCCTGGCGGCCGCTCGGAGCTCAGGCCCGAAAGGTTGCCTGCCCTCCCCCCGCCCCGGGACGGCGCCCTTGAACTCCCCGTCGCCGTCGGTGCTGCGAGAGGGGGAAGAGGCGCCCCTTAGGAGGCCGGCGGCGGCGGGAGGTGCAGCCCCACCATGCCTTTGGCGCCTTCCTGCCGTCTTCCCCTCCGCTCCGGCTCCGTTTCCGCGCTGCCTCTCCGGCCGCTCCCCCGGTCTGCTGCAGGGACTCCCGACGGGGAGCGAGGCAGGCCGGAAGCGAAGCCAGCGAGGGACGGAGGGGACTGCCCGTCGCTCACGCAGCCCGGCTGGAGTACCCCGGAGCCCAGCGGGGCGCATGGAGACCTCACCGAGCTCCCTGCTGGGGGAGCCGGACACCAAAGGCCCGCCCCTCTGATCTGCCGGGGGGTGGGGGGGTGGGGGCGGCGGAGGGGGTTCGGTTGGACTGTTTTCAGCTGGCGACTCGCCTGAAGCCCGTTTGAGAGCCGGGCTGCCAAGGGGGGTGTTGTGTGCCAGCTCGGGGGTGCTGTTGGAGCTCTGTCTACAAAGATGGATGTTCAGATCTCAGCTGTAGCACCTTTAACCAGCTCTGGCTGGTGTGCCAGCTGTGGACCTTTCTAAAAAAATCAGAGTTGGCTGCAGTTATATTTGCTCTCTAGTTATATCAGGATTGGATTTCTCCATTATGTTCCATGGCGGCCTGGTTTTAAAAGTCGTTCAGAAACGTCAGTTGGTTCAAAATGAAGCAGCAACTCTATTGGGCGGGTGGGGGGATCGAGTATATGGTTCATATTTTGAAATAGCTTCAGTGATTACCAGTTTGTTTCCGGGTTCCGTGAATTTATAAGACCCTAAATGCTCTGGAGTCAGGAAATTTAAAGGGTTCCCGTATTAACCTGTCCAACCATTAAAAGTTTCACCAGATCACTTCTTGTGACCTAGGATGTATGACGTCACTCGTATTATCCTTTACTCCAAAGACTCTATTGCTGGGAATTATAGGTGACTAGGAATAAGGCCCTAGATAAATACAAGGGGCTCTAGAAAGAGGCTCTGGGAGAGTGCCAAGGCCTTGGGCACTCAGCGTCAACTTGCTGTGGCGACCTCAGCAGGGTATAATGACACAGAGCCCACCAGTTTCTCCAGGGGAAGATCTCTGCCATCGGAAGAGCACTTGTAGTTCAGTGTGATCTCCATCCCACCCCTGGAGATGGGCAACAATGGTTTCCCATGAGGGAACAGGTGGTTTGGAGGGTGGAGTCTATGGCAATGAACCTGTCTGAGGTCCCACCCCTCCTCCAACCTCACCCTCTCCAGGGTCCACCCCTCAAATCTCCAGGAATTTCCCAACCTGGAGTTGGCAACCCTATCTCCCTCCCAGCCAACCGTCAATGTATCATCATCTGCCCGCTGGCTTCAGCTTTTCATCTCCTCCCTCCTCGAGAGCACTTGTAATTCTGAGTGATCTCCAGCCCCCACCTGGAGATTAGCAACAATGGTTCCCCATGAGGGACTGATTCGCTTGGAGGGTGGAGTCTATGGCAATGAACCTGTCTGAGGTCCCACCCCTCCTCCAACCTCCCCTTCTCCAGCCTCCACCCCTCAAATTTCCAGGAATTTTCCACCTGGAGTTGGCAACCCTATCTCCTTCCCAGCCAATCATCGACTTCACTCTTCAACTTTCCTTCTCCCCTCTGGAGAGCACTTGTAATTCTGAGTGATCTCCAGCCCTTGCCTGGAGATTGGCAACCATAGTTCCCATGGAGAAGTACTATTTCCCGGCAATGGGGACCAAAGCAGCTGACGTCATTCTCCTCTCCCCCTTTTCACTTGCACAACAACCCTGCAAGCTAGGTTAGGCTTAAAGTCTGTGACTGGCCCCAAATCACCCATTCATCAAGAACCTGGGTCTAGCAGATCCTGCTCTGAAGCGCTGACTGCTACGCCTAGGATAGCCAACCTCCAGGTGGAGCCTGAAGATTGCCAGGGTGGGCACTGGGCAGAAGAACTTAAAGGGACTCTTCCAGTGCCTCTACTGGGGTGGGGGGGGGGGAATGGGAGGGACACCTTGCATGTGATCGACAAAGCGGCAAAGCCACAAGGGGCGCGGTTTCTCACTGGGAGTTAAAGGGACCCTTCCGGGCCCCAGGAGAGGTGGGGGAACCCCACAGCAGGGCATCTGCAGTTGCCACCTAGAGGTTGGCAACCCTAGGAAGAAGTAGGAACTACTTCATAGGAACATAGGAAATGGTGAGGTAACAGCTAAGGCATCTCCCCAGGAAGGGGACAGGTACTTTATTCTTTGGTTCTAGAGTTAGAGAGTAGACCTGTTCGAGAGTGAGAGTATATCTGTGAATGAACTGCAGGAAGGTCCTCTGTAATTCAGAAAATGATTTATCAGGCATCTTATTTGCTTAATTTCCATAGGTTCTGCATTGTTTTCTGTATTCACATTTACACATACACACACACACCCCTTTATGACACCTGAATTGTGTGAAAATGCTTGCTTAAGAAAGTTTGCCAAGATTTCGCTTCTTCTGATACACCTGGAGGTGGCAGCAGAGCACAATGATTCCAATCTGAAAAAAGGACAGACATTCAGACTCCCCGCAGGCACTTTCTTGCGGGGCAGACAAAATGCAACCTAAGAGGTGCTGGCCTTGCCATCTTCAGCACATCTACTCAGAATCCTCCCTGGGGAAATTCAGTAGGGCTCACTCCCATGAAAACAGGGCTTCTTTCCATGTACTTGCATGTGAGTGAAGTGCCATCAACTTGCTTCTGTCTTACGGAGACCCTATGAATGAATGTCTTCCGAAATGTCCCATCGTCAACAGCCTTGCTCAGGTGGTCCTTAAAAGAACCAAGGCCCAGTGACATCGCATGCCATTGTCCCTATCTATGGAGGCGGAGACATGTGGGACTTAGGAAGGGGCTCTCCAGAAATGTAGGGGGGCCTGGGAGCTCTTCGGAACCCCACCCCCCCAGACATTCCCCTGGGCTGGGCTAAACCCAGGAAGAGGTGGGAATTGGCCAGCGCCTAGATCAGTGATGGCGAACCTTTTAGAGACCAGGTGCCCAAACTGCAACCCAAAACCCACTTATTTATCGCAAAGTGCCAACATGACAATTTAACCTGAATACTGAGGTTTTCGTTTGAGAAAAAACAACTCATACATTAACATCGTTTGTCTTAAAAGAAAAACACAACAGAGCTTTCAATGGTACAAACAACTTTTCATTGAAAGGTAAAAGTTTGCATTTGGCGTGCTTTTGACCAATTAATGTGATTTTTGCTGTCCAATCTTGCGAACTCTGTGCTGGGGTGATGGCCTGCGTGCCCACAGAGAGGGCTCTGAGTGCCACCTCTGGCACGCGTGCCATATGTTTGCCACCACTGGCCTAGGTTATAGTGGTATCTCAGTGGTCTCCTGTAGTGTCCTTTATTTAAATTCATTTTTAGAACAGTCACTTTAAGATCTGCAAATAGACATACCATGTGCATAAGACAAACAAAAGGCCACAAATTTGAAAGTAAGGAGGGCAACACTAAAAAGCCTGTAGGGGAACATTTAAAAGAAAACTCCTGGACATTCATTTACAGGAGTCTTGCTCAGAAATTGAGTGCACAGCAACTGTTTGGTATTCTGGCTCAGCCACGCATTGGCCAAACAAAGGCATCTGTGATGCCATAGTTTACTAAGATTCTGTACAAAGTCACCCAAGACCTTAAATCCTCTGGGGCGATAATAGGTAGTGGGCTGCTTGCAAACTAAGTTGGTCATTTCCACTGATTCCTCCTTCCTATTGCAGACCTCCCCGTTCACTTCACTCCTCATGATCCCCTTCCCCCCAGAAGCAACATTTCAGGGAGCTAAGTGGGAGGAGGGTGGCAGGAGAGTTTCATTCTGACACAGGATCCAGCACATTGTTTCCCCTGGCTGAGTCCATACGTCGTTGGATACTGCACTTTAGCAGTCATTGGCAACTGGGGCTTATCCATACAAGAAGATCCAGGTGCAAATCACTGCTGTGGCAAAACAACAGGGCCATAGCCACTACTGTGTGGATACAGCCCACATTCTACTGTATGCATGCAAGCGCTGTCAAGTGGCAACCCCAACAAGCGGCATTCAAAGCAAGTGAGAAGCAGAGGCAGTTTGCCCTTGCCTTCCTCTTTAGCATCCTCCTCAGTGGTCTCCCCTCCAAGTCCAGACCCGGCTTAGCTTCTAAGACCGAACGAGACTGGGCTACATCTTGCCACCTTCTCTC
Organism: Lepidodactylus listeri; assembly: GCA_029233225.1. NCBI lineage: Eukaryota > Metazoa > Chordata > Lepidosauria > Squamata > Gekkonidae > Lepidodactylus > Lepidodactylus listeri. Next base: position 49,464,677 of record JARCFY010000001.1, on the reverse strand, counting down.
CCCTCCATATTTTAAAGGTCCCCCCCCCCCCCTCCCCCAGGCCCGGGAAGGCGCCCTTTAACCGTGAACGGCGAGATGCGCCCCTCGCCGGGGCTGGGCAAAAAGGTGCAAAACCTTTCCCGGCCTCCCCCAGCCCCGGGACGGCGCCCCTGAACCCCTAAAGGCAAAATGCGCCCCTCGCGTCTGCTCTCCGAACGGCTTTTGCCGTTCGGAGAGCAGACGCGAGGGGTTCCTCCCGCTCCCCCAGGCCCGGAAAGGCGCCCGTTCACCGGGAACCGCGAAATGCGCCCCTGGCGGCCGCTCGGAGCTCAGGCCCGAAAGGTTGCCTGCCCTCCCCCAGCCCCGGGACGGCGCCCTTGAACTCCCCGTCGCCGTCGGTGCTGCGAGAGGGGGAAGAGGCGCCCCTTAGGAGGCCGGCGGCGGCGGGAGGTGCAGCCCCACCATGCCTTTGGCGCCTTCCTGCCGTCTTCCCCTCCGCTCCGGCTCCGTTTCCGCGCTGCCTCTCCGGCCGCTCCCCCGGTCTGCTGCAGGGACTCCCGACGGGGAGCGAGGCAGGCCGGAAGCGAAGCCAGCGAGGGACGGAGGGGATTGCCCGTCGCTCACGCAGCCCGGCTGGAGTACCCCGGAGCCCAGCGGGGCGCATGGAGACCTCACCGAGCTCCCTGCTGGGGGAGCCGGACACCAAAGGCCCGCCCCTCTGATCTGCCGGGGGGTGGGGGGGTGGGGGCGGCGGAGGGGGTTCGGTTGGACTGTTTTCAGCTGGCGACTCGCCTGAAGCCCGTTTGAGAGCCGGGCTGCCAAGGGGGGTGTTGTGTGCCAGCTCGGGGGTGCTGTTGGAGCTCTGTCTACAAAGATGGATGTTCAGATCTCAGATGTAGCACCTGTACCCAGCTCTGGCTGGTGTGCCAGCTGTGGACCTTTCTAAAAAAATCAGAGTTGGCTGCAGTTATATTTGCTCTCTAGTTATATCAGGATTGGATTTCTCCATTATGTTCCATGGCGGCCTGGTTTTAAAAGTCGTTCAGAAACGTCAGTTGGTTCAAAATGAAGCAGCAACTCTATTGGGCGGGTGGGGGGATCGAGTATATGGTTCATATTTTGAAATAGCTTCAGTGATTACCAGTTTGTTTCCGGGTTCCGTGAATTTATAAGACCCTAAATGCTCTGGAGTCAGGAAATTTAAAGGGTTCCCGTATTAACCTGTCCAACCATTAAAAGTTTCACCAGATCACTTCTTGTGACCTAGGATGTATGACGTCACTCGTATTATCCTTTACTCCAAAGACTCTATTGCTGGGAATTATAGGTGACTAGGAATAAGGCCCTAGATAAATACAAGGGGCTCTAGAAAGAGGCTCTGGGAGAGTGCCAAGGCCTTGGGCACTCAGCGTCAACTTGCTGTGGCGACCTCAGCAGAGTATAATGACACAGAGCCCACCAGTTTCTCCAGGGGAAGATCTCTGCCATCGGAAGAGCACTTGTAGTTCAGTGTGATCTCCATCCCACCCCTGGAGATGGGCAACAATGGTTTCCCATGAGGGAACAGGTGGTTTGGAGGGTGGAGTCTATGGCAATGAACCTGTCTGAGGTCCCACCCCTCCTCCAACCTCACCCTCTCCAGGGTCCACCCCTCAAATCTCCAGGAATTTCCCAACCTGGAGTTGGCAACCCTATCTCCCTCCCAGCCAACCGTCAATGTATCATCATCTGCCCGCTGGCTTCAGCTTTTCATCTCCTCCCTCCTCGAGAGCACTTGTAATTCTGAGTGATCTCCAGCCCCCACCTGGAGATTAGCAACAATGGTTCCCCATGAGGGACTGATTCGCTTGGAGGGTGGAGTCTATGGCAATGAACCTGTCTGAGGTCCCACCCCTCCTCCAACCTCCCCTTCTCCAGCCTCCACCCCTCAAATTTCCAGGAATTTTCCACCTGGAGTTGGCAACCCTATCTCCTTCCCAGCCAATCATCGACTTCACTCTTCAACTTTCCTTCTCCCCTCTGGAGAGCACTTGTAATTCTGAGTGATCTCCAGCCCTTGCCTGGAGATTGGCAACCATAGTTCCCATGGAGAAGTACTCTTTCCCGGCAATGGGGACCAAAGCAGCTGACGTCATTCTCCTCTCCCCCTTTTCACTTGCACAACAACCCTGCAAGCTAGGTTAGGCTTAAAGTCTGTGACTGGCCCCAAATCACCCATTCATCAAGAACCTGGGTCTAGCAGATCCTGCTCTGAAGCGCTGACTGCTACGCCTAGGATAGCCAACCTCCAGGTGGAGCCTGAAGATTGCCAGGGTGGGCACTGGGCAGAAGAACTTAAAGGGACTCTTCCAGTGCCTCTGCTGGGGTGGGGGGGGGGAATGGGAGGGACACCTCGCATGTGATCGACAAAGCGGCAAAGCCACAAGGGGCGCGGTTTCTCACTGGGAGTTAAAGGGACCCTTCCGGGCCCCAGGAGAGGTGGGGGAACCCCACAGCAGGGCATCTGCAGTTGCCACCTAGAGGTTGGCAACCCTAGGAAGAAGTAGGAACTACTTCATAGGAACATAGGAAATGGTGAGGTAACAGCTAAGGCATCTCCCCAGGAAGGGGACAGGTACTTTATTCTTTGGTTCTAGAGTTAGAGAGTAGACCTGTTCGAGAGTGAGAGTATATCTGTGAATGAACTGCAGGAAGGTCCTCTGTAATTCAGAAAATGATTTATCAGGCATCTTATTTGCTTAATTTCCATAGGTTCTGCATTGTTTTCTGTATTCACATTTACACATACACACACACACCCCTTTATGACACCTGAATTGTGTGAAAATGCTTGCTTAAGAAAGTTTGCCAAGATTTCGCTTCTTCTGATACACCTGGAGGTGGCAGCAGAGCACAATGATTCCAATCTGAAAAAAGGACAGACATTCAGACTCCCCGCAGGCACTTTCTTGCGGGGCAGACAAAATGCAACCTAAGAGGTGCTGGCCTTGCCATCTTCAGCACATCTACTCAGAATCCTCCCTGGGGAAATTCAGTAGGGCTCACTCCCATGAAAACAGGGCTTCTTTCCATGTACTTGCATGTGAGTGAAGTGCCATCAACTTGCTTCTGTCTTACGGAGACCCTATGAATGAATGTCTTCCGAAATGTCCCATCGTCAACAGCCTTGCTCAGGTGGTCCTTAAAAGAACCAAGGCCCAGTGACATCGCATGCCATTGTCCCTATCTATGGAGGCGGAGACATGTGGGACTTAGGAAGGGGCTCTCCAGAAATGTAGGGGGGCCTGGGAGCTCTTCGGAACCCCACCCCCCCAGAAATTCCCCTGGGCTGGGCTAAACCCAGGAAGAGGTGGGAATTGGCCAGCGCCTAGGTCAGTGATGGCGAACCTTTTAGAGACCAGGTGCCCAAACTGCAACCCAAAACCCACTTATTTATCGCAAAGTGCCAACATGACAATTTAACCTGAATACTGAGGTTTTCGTTTGAGAAAAAACAACTCATACATTAACATCGTTTGTCTTAAAAGAAAAACACAACAGAGCTTTCAATGGTACAAACAACTTTTCATTGAAAGGTAAAAGTTTGCATTTGGCGTGCTTTTGACCAATTAATGTGATTTTTGCTGTCCAATCTTGCGAACTCTGTGCTGGGGTGATGGCCTGCGTGCCCACAGAGAGGGCTCTGAGTGCCACCTCTGGCACGCGTGCCATATGTTTGCCACCACTGGCCTAGGTTATAGTGGTATCTCAGTGGTCTCCTGTAGTGTCCTTTATTTAAATTCATTTTTAGAACAGTCACTTTAAGATCTGCAAATAGACATACCATGTGCATAAGACAAACAAAAGGCCACAAATTTGAAAGTAAGGAGGGCAACACTAAAAAGCCTGTAGGGGAACATTTAAAAGAAAACTCCTGGACATTCATTTACAGGAGTCTTGCTCAGAAATTGAGTGCACAGCAACTGTTTGGTATTCTGGCTCAGCCACGCATTGGCCAAACAAAGGCATCTGTGATGCCATAGTTTACTAAGATTCTGTACAAAGTCACCCAAGACCTTAAATCCTCTGGGGCGATAATAGGTAGTGGGCTGCTTGCAAACTAAGTTGGTCATTTCCACTGATTCCTCCTTCCTATTGCAGACCTCCCCGTTCACTTCACTCCTCATGATCCCCTTCCCCCCAGAAGCAACATTTCAGGGAGCTAAGTGGGAGGAGGGTGGCAGGAGAGTTTCATTCTGACACAGGATCCAGCACATTGTTTCCCCTGGCTGAGTCCATACGTCGTTGGATACTGCACTTTAGCAGTCATTGGCAACTGGGGCTTATCCATACAAGAAGATCCAGGTGCAAATCACTGCTGTGGCAAAACAACAGGGCCATAGCCACCAGTGTGTGGATACAGCCCACATTCTACTGTATGCATGCAAGCGCTGTCAAGTGGCAACCCCAACAAGCGGCATTCAAAGCAAGTGAGAAGCAGAGGCAGTTTGCCCTTGCCTTCCTCTTTAGCATCCTCCTCAGTGGTCTCCCCTCCAAGTCCAGACCCGGCTTAGCTTCTAAGACCGAACGAGACTGGGCTACATCTTGCCACCTTCTCTCCCCTCCATATTTTAAAGGTCCCCCCCCCTCCCCCAGGCCCGGGAAGGCGCCCTTTAACCGTGAACGGCGAGATGCGCCCCTCGCCGGGGCTGGGCAAAAAGGTGCAAAACCTTTCCCGGCCTCCCCCAGCCCCGGGACGGCGCCCCTGAACCCCTAAAGGCAAAATGCGCCCCTCGCGTCTGCTCTCCGAACGGCTTTTGCCGTTCGGAGAGCAGACGCGAGGGGTTCCTCCCGCTCCCCCAGGCCCGGAAAGGCGCCCGTTCACCGGGAACCGCGAAATGCGCCCCTGGCGGCCGCTCGGAGCTCAGGCCCGAAAGGTTGCCTGCCCTCCCCCAGCCCCGGGACGGCGCCCTTGAACTCCCCGTCGCCGTCGGTGCTGCGAGAGGGGGAAGAGGCGCCCCTTAGGAGGCCGGCGGCGGCGGGAGGTGCAGCCCCACCATGCCTTTGGCGCCTTCCTGCCGTCTTCCCCTCCGCTCCGGCTCCGTTTCCGCGCTGCCTCTCCGGCCGCTCCCCCGGTCTGCTGCAGGGACTCCCGACGGGGAGCGAGGCAGGCCGGAAGCGAAGCCAGCGAGGGACGGAGGGGACTGCCCGTCGCTCACGCAGCCCGGCTGGAGTACCCCGGAGCCCAGCGGGGCGCATGGAGACCTCACCGAGCTCCCTGCTGGGGGAGCCGGACACCAAAGGCCCGCCCCTCTGATCTGCCGGGGGGGTGGGGGGGTGGGGGCGGCGGAGGGGGTTCGGTTGGACTGTTTTCAGCTGGCGACTCGCCTGAAGCCCGTTTGAGAGCCGGGCTGCCAAGGGGGGTGTTGTGTGCCAGCTCGGGGGTGCTGTTGGAGCTCTGTCTACAAAGATGGATGTTCAGATCTCAGCTGTAGCACCTTTAACCAGCTCTGGCTGGTGTGCCAGCTGTGGACCTTTCTAAAAAAATCAGAGTTGGCTGCAGTTATATTTGCTCTCTAGTTATATCAGGATTGGATTTCTCCATTATGTTCCATGGCGGCCTGGTTTTAAAAGTCGTTCAGAAACGTCAGTTGGTTCAAAATGAAGCAGCAACTCTATTGGGCGGGTGGGGGGATCGAGTATATGGTTCATATTTTGAAATAGCTTCAGTGATTACCAGTTTGTTTCCGGGTTCCGTGAATTTATAAGACCCTAAATGCTCTGGAGTCAGGAAATTTAAAGGGTTCCCGTATTAACCTGTCCAACAATTAAAAGTTTCACCAGATCACTTCTTGTGACCTAGGATGTATGACGTCACTCGTATTATCCTTTACTCCAAAGACTCTATTGCTGGGAATTATAGGTGACTAGGAATAAGGCCCTAGATAAATACAAGGGGCTCTAGAAAGAGGCTCTGGGAGAGTGCCAAGGCCTTGGGCACTCAGCGTCAACTTGCTGTGGCGACCTCAGCAGGGTATAATGACACAGAGCCCACCAGTTTCTCCAGGGGAAGATCTCTGCCATCGGAAGAGCACTTGTAGTTCAGTGTGATCTCCATCCCACCCCTGGAGATGGGCAACAATGGTTTCCCATGAGGGAACAGGTGGTTTGGAGGGTGGAGTCTATGGCAATGAACCTGTCTGAGGTCCCACCCCTCCTCCAACCTCACCCTCTCCAGGGTCCACCCCTCAAATCTCCAGGAATTTCCCAACCTGGAGTTGGCAACCCTATCTCCCTCCCAGCCAACCGTCAATGTATCATCATCTGCCCGCTGGCTTCAGCTTTTCATCTCCTCCCTCCTCGAGAGCACTTGTAATTCTGAGTGATCTCCAGCCCCCACCTGGAGATTAGCAACAATGGTTCCCCATGAGGGACTGATTCGCTTGGAGGGTGGAGTCTATGGCAATGAACCTGTCTGAGGTCCCACCCCTCCTCCAACCTCCCCTTCTCCAGCCTCCACCCCTCAAATTTCCAGGAATTTTCCACCTGGAGTTGGCAACCCTATCTCCTTCCCAGCCAATCATCGACTTCACTCTTCAACTTTCCTTCTCCCCTCTGGAGAGCACTTGTAATTCTGAGTGATCTCCAGCCCTTGCCTGGAGATTGGCAACCATAGTTCCCATGGAGAAGTACTCTTTCCCGGCAATGGGGACCAAAGCAGCTGACGTCATTCTCCTCTCCCCCTTTTCACTTGCACAACAACCCTGCAAGCTAGGTTAGGCTTAAAGTCTGTGACTGGCCCCAAATCACCCATTCATCAAGAACCTGGGTCTAGCAGATCCTGCTCTGAAGCGCTGACTGCTACGCCTAGGATAGCCAACCTCCAGGTGGAGCCTGAAGATTGCCAGGGTGGGCACTGGGCAGAAGAACTTAAAGGGACTCTTCCAGTGCCTCTGCTGGGGTGGGGGGGGGGGAATGGGAGGGACACCTCGCATGTGATCGACAAAGCGGCAAAGCCACAAGGGGCGCGGTTTCTCACTGGGAGTTAAAGGGACCCTTCCGGGCCCCAGGAGAGGTGGGGGAACCCCACAGCAGGGCATCTGCAGTTGCCACCTAGAGGTTGGCAACCCTAGGAAGAAGTAGGAACTACTTCATAGGAACATAGGAAATGGTGAGGTAACAGCTAAGGCATCTCCCCAGGAAGGGGACAGGTACTTTATTCTTTGGTTCTAGAGTTAGAGAGTGAGAGTGAGTGAGAGTATATCTGTGAATGAACTGCAGGAAGGTCCTCTGTAATTCAGAAAATGATTTATCAGGCATCTTATTTGCTTAATTTCCATAGGTTCTGCATTGTTTTCTGTATTCACATTTACACATACACACACACACCCCTTTATGACACCTGAATTGTGTGAAAATGCTTGCTTAAGAAAGTTTGCCAAGATTTCGCTTCTTCTGATACACCTGGAGGTGGCAGCAGAGCACAATGATTCCAATCTGAAAAAAGGACAGACATTCAGACTCCCCGCAGGCACTTTCTTGCGGGGCAGACAAAATGCAACCTAAGAGGTGCTGGCCTTGCCATCTTCAGCACATCTACTCAGAATCCTCCCTGGGGAAATTCAGTAGGGCTCACTCCCATGAAAACAGGGCTTCTTTCCATGTACTTGCATGTGAGTGAAGTGCCATCAACTTGCTTCTGTCTTACGGAGACCCTATGAATGAATGTCTTCCGAAATGTCCCATCGTCAACAGCCTTGCTCAGGTGGTCCTTAAAAGAACCAAGGCCCAGTGACATCGCATGCCATTGTCCCTATCTATGGAGGCGGAGACATGTGGGACTTAGGAAGGGGCTCTCCAGAAATGTAGGGGGGCCTGGGAGCTCTTCGGAACCCCCCCCCCCCAGACATTCCCCTGGGCTGGGCTAAACCCAGGAAGAGGTGGGAATTGGCCAGCGCCTAGGTCAGTGATGGCGAACCTTTTAGAGACCAGGTGCCCAAACTGCAACCCAAAACCCACTTATTTATTGCAAAGTGCCAACATGACAATTTAACCTGAATACTGAGGTTTTCGTTTGAGAAAAAACAACTCATACATTAACATCGTTTGTCTTAAAAGAAAAACACAACAGAGCTTTCAATGGTACAAACAACTTTTCATTGAAAGGTAAAAGTTTGCATTTGGCGTGCTTTTGACCAATTAATGTGATTTTTGCTGTCCAATCTTGCGAACTCTGTGCTGGGGTGATGGCCTGCGTGCCCACAGAGAGGGCTCTGAGTGCCACCTCTGGCACGCGTGCCATATGTTTGCCACCACTGGCCTAGGTTATAGTGGTATCTCAGTGGTCTCCTGTAGTGTCCTTTATTTAAATTCATTTTTAGAACAGTCACTTTAAGATCTGCAAATAGACATACCATGTGCATAAGACAAACAAAAGGCCACAAATTTGAAAGTAAGGAGGGCAACACTAAAAAGCCTGTAGGGGAACATTTAAAAGAAAACTCCTGGACATTCATTTACAGGAGTCTTGCTCAGAAATTGAGTGCACAGCAACTGTTTGGTATTCTGGCTCAGCCACGCATTGGCCAAACAAAGGCATCTGTGATGCCATAGTTTACTAAGATTCTGTACAAAGTCACCCAAGACCTTAAATCCTCTGGGGCGATAATAGGTAGTGGGCTGCTTGCAAACTAAGTTGGTCATTTCCACTGATTCCTCCTTCCTATTGCAGACCTCCCCGTTCACTTCACTCCTCATGATCCCCTTCCCCCCAGAAGCAACATTTCAGGGAGCTAAGTGGGAGGAGGGTGGCAGGAGAGTTTCATTCTGACACAGGATCCAGCACATTGTTTCCCCTGGCTGAGTCCATACGTCGTTGGATACTGCACTTTAGCAGTCATTGGCAACTGGGGCTTATCCATACAAGAAGATCCAGGTGCAAATCACTGCTGTGGCAAAACAACAGGGCCATAGCCACCAGTGTGTGGATACAGCCCACATTCTACTGTATGCATGCAAGCGCTGTCAAGTGGCAACCCCAACAAGCGGCATTCAAAGCAAGTGAGAAGCAGAGGCAGTTTGCCCTTGCCTTCCTCTTTAGCATCCTCCTCAGTGGTCTCCCCTCCAAGTCCAGACCCGGCTTAGCTTCTAAGACCGAACGAGACTGGGCTACATCTTGCCACCTTCTCTCCCCTCCATATTTTAAAGGTCCCCCCCCCTCCCCCAGGCCCGGGAAGGCGCCCTTTAACCGTGAACGGCGAGATGCGCCCCTCGCCGGGGCTGGGCAAAAAGGTGCAAAACCTTTCCCGGCCTCCCCCAGCCCCGGGACGGCGCCCCTGAACCCCTAAAGGCAAAATGCGCCCCTCGCGTCTGCTCTCCGAACGGCTTTTGCCGTTCGGAGAGCAGACGCGAGGGGTTCCTCCCGCTCCCCCAGGCCCGGAAAGGCGCCCGTTCACCGGGAACCGCGAAATGCGCCCCTGGCGGCCGCTCGGAGCTCAGGCCCGAAAGGTTGCCTGCCCTCCCCCAGCCCCGGGACGGCGCCCTTGAACTCCCCGTCGCCGTCGGTGCTGCGAGAGGGGGAAGAGGCGCCCCTTAGGAGGCCGGCGGCGGCGGGAGGTGCAGCCCCACCATGCCTTTGGCGCCTTCCTGCCGTCTTCCCCTCCGCTCCGGCTCCGTTTCCGCGCTGCCTCTCCGGCCGCTCCCCCGGTCTGCTGCAGGGACTCCCGACGGGGAGCGAGGCAGGCCGGAAGCGAAGCCAGCGAGGGACGGAGGGGACTGCTCGTCGCTCACGCAGCCCGGCTGGAGTACCCCGGAGCCCAGCGGGGCGCATGGAGACCTCACCGAGCTCCCTGCTGGGGGAGCCGGACACCAAAGGCCCGCCCCTCTGATCTGCCGGGGGGTGGGGGGGTGGGGGCGGCGGAGGGGGTTCGGTTGGACTGTTTTCAGCTGGCGACTCGCCTGAAGCCCGTTTGAGAGCCGGGCTGCCAAGGGGGGTGTTGTGTGCCAGCTCGGGGGTGCTGTTGGAGCTCTGTCTACAAAGATGGATGTTCAGATCTCAGCTGTAGCACCTTTAACCAGCTCTGGCTGGTGTGCCAGCTGTGGACCTTTCTAAAAAAATCAGAGTTGGCTGCAGTTATATTTGCTCTCTAGTTATATCAGGATTGGATTTCTCCATTATGTTCCATGGCGGCCTGGTTTTAAAAGTCGTTCAGAAACGTCAGTTGGTTCAAAATGAAGCAGCAACTCTATTGGGCGGGTGGGGGGATCGAGTATATGGTTCATATTTTGAAATAGCTTCAGTGATTACCAGTTTGTTTCCGGGTTCCGTGAATTTATAAGACCCTAAATGCTCTGGAGTCAGGAAATTTAAAGGGTTCCCGTATTAACCTGTCCAACAATTAAAAGTTTCACCAGATCACTTCTTGTGACCTAGGATGTATGACGTCACTCGTATTATCCTTTACTCCAAAGACTCTATTGCTGGGAATTATAGGTGACTAGGAATAAGGCCCTAGATAAATACAAGGGGCTCTAGAAAGAGGCTCTGGGAGAGTGCCAAGGCCTTGGGCACTCAGCGTCAACTTGCTGTGGCGACCTCAGCAGGGTATAATGACACAGAGCCCACCAGTTTCTCCAGGGGAAGATCTCTGCCATCGGAAGAGCTCTTGTAGTTCAGTGTGATCTCCATCCCACCCCTGGAGATGGGCAACAATGGTTTCCCATGAGGGAACAGGTGGTTTGGAGGGTGGAGTCTATGGCAATGAACCTGTCTGAGGTCCCACCCCTCCTCCAACCTCACCCTCTCCAGGGTCCACCCCTCAAATCTCCAGGAATTTCCCAACCTGGAGTTGGCAACCCTATCTCCCTCCCAGCCAACCGTCAATGTATCATCATCTGCCCGCTGGCTTCAGCTTTTCATCTCCTCCCTCCTCGAGAGCACTTGTAATTCTGAGTGATCTCCAGCCCCCACCTGGAGATTAGCAACAATGGTTCCCCATGAGGGACTGATTCGCTTGGAGGGTGGAGTCTATGGCAATGAACCTGTCTGAGGTCCCACCCCTCCTCCAACCTCCCCTTCTCCAGCCTCCACCCCTCAAATTTCCAGGAATTTTCCACCTGGAGTTGGCAACCCTATCTCCTTCCCAGCCAATCATCGACTTCACTCTTCAACTTTCCTTCTCCCCTCTGGAGAGCACTTGTAATTCTGAGTGATCTCCAGCCCTTGCCTGGAGATTGGCAACCATAGTTCCCATGGAGAAGTACTCTTTCCCGGCAATGGGGACCAAAGCAGCTGACGTCATTCTCCTCTCCCCCTTTTCACTTGCACAACAACCCTGCAAGCTAGGTTAGGCTTAAAGTCTGTGACTGGCCCCAAATCACCCATTCATCAAGAACCTGGGTCTAGCAGATCCTGCTCTGAAGCGCTGACTGCTACGCCTAGGATAGCCAACCTCCAGGTGGAGCCTGAAGATTGCCAGGGTGGGCACTGGGCAGAAGAACTTAAAGGGACTCTTCCAGTGCCTCTGCTGGGGTGGGGGGGGGGGGGAATGGGAGGGACACCTCGCATGTGATCGACAAAGCGGCAAAGCCACAAGGGGCGCGGTTTCTCACTGGGAGTTAAAGGGACCCTTCCGGGCCCCAGGAGAGGTGGGGGAACCCCACAGCAGGGCATCTGCAGTTGCCACCTAGAGGTTGGCAACCCTAGGAAGAAGTAGGAACTACTTCATAGGAACATAGGAAATGGTGAGGTAACAGCTAAGGCATCTCCCCAGGAAGGGGACAGGTACTTTATTCTTTGGTTCTAGAGTTAGAGAGTAGACCTGTTCGAGAGTGAGAGTATATCTGTGAATGAACTGCAGGAAGGTCCTCTGTAATTCAGAAAATGATTTATCAGGCATCTTATTTGCTTAATTTCCATAGGTTCTGCATTGTTTTCTGTATTCACATTTACACATACACACACACACCCCTTTATGACACCTGAATTGTGTGAAAATGCTTGCTTAAGAAAGTTTGCCAAGATTTCGCTTCTTCTGATACACCTGGAGGTGGCAGCAGAGCACAATGATTCCAATCTGAAAAAAGGACAGACATTCAGACTCCCCGCAGGCACTTTCTTGCGGGGCAGACAAAATGCAACCTAAGAGGTGCTGGCCTTGCCATCTTCAGCACATCTACTCAGAATCCTCCCTGGGGAAATTCAGTAGGGCTCACTCCCATGAAAACAGGGCTTCTTTCCATGTACTTGCATGTGAGTGAAGTGCCATCAAGTTGCTTCTGTCTTACGGAGACCCTATGAATGAATGTCTTCCGAAATGTCCCATCGTCAACAGCCTTGCTCAGGTGGTCCTTAAAAGAACCAAGGCCCAGTGACATCGCATGCCATTGTCCCTATCTATGGAGGCGGAGACATGTGGGACTTAGGAAGGGGCTCTCCAGAAATGTAGGGGGGCCTGGGAGCTCTTCGGAACCCCCCCCCCCAGACATTCCCCTGGGCTGGGCTAAACCCAGGAAGAGGTGGGAATTGGCCAGCGCCTAGGTCAGTGATGGCGAACCTTTTAGAGACCAGGTGCCCAAACTGCAACCCAAAACCCACTTATTTATCGCAAAGTGCCAACATGACAATTTAACCTGAATACTGAGGTTTTCGTTTGAGAAAAAACAACTCATACATTAACATCGTTTGTCTTAAAAGAAAAACACAACAGAGCTTTCAATGGTACAAACAACTTTTCATTGAAAGGTAAAAGTTTGCATTTGGCGTGCTTTTGACCAATTAATGTGATTTTTGCTGTCCAATCTTGCGAACTCTGTGCTGGGGTGATGGCCTGCGTGCCCACAGAGAGGGCTCTGAGTGCCACCTCTGGCACGCGTGCCATATGTTTGCCACCACTGGCCTAGGTTATAGTGGTATCTCAGTGGTCTCCTGTAGTGTCCTTTATTTAAATTCATTTTTAGAACAGTCACTTTAAGATCTGCAAATAGACATACCATGTGCATAAGACAAACAAAAGGCCACAAATTTGAAAGTAAGGAGGGCAACACTAAAAAGCCTGTAGGGGAACATTTAAAAGAAAACTCCTGGACATTCATTTACAGGAGTCTTGCTCAGAAATTGAGTGCACAGCAACTGTTTGGTATTCTGGCTCAGCCACGCATTGGCCAAACAAAGGCATCTGTGATGCCATAGTTTACTAAGATTCTGTACAAAGTCACCCAAGACCTTAAATCCTCTGGGGCGATAATAGGTAGTGGGCTGCTTGCAAACTAAGTTGGTCATTTCCACTGATTCCTCCTTCCTATTGCAGACCTCCCCGTTCACTTCACTCCTCATGATCCCCTTCCCCCCAGAAGCAACATTTCAGGGAGCTAAGTGGGAGGAGGGTGGCAGGAGAGTTTCATTCTGACACAGGATCCAGCACATTGTTTCCCCTGGCTGAGTCCATACGTCGTTGGATACTGCACTTTAGCAGTCATTGGCAACTGGGGCTTATCCATACAAGAAGATCCAGGTGCAAATCACTGCTGTGGCAAAACAACAGGGCCATAGCCACCACTGTGTGGATACAGCCCACATTCTACTGTATGCATGCAAGCGCTGTCAAGTGGCAACCCCAACAAGCGGCATTCAAAGTAAGTGAGAAGCAGAGGCAGTTTGCCCTTGCCTTCCTCTTTAGCATCCTCCTCAGTGGTCTCCCCTCCAAGTCCAGACCCGGCTTAGCTTCTAAGACCGAACGAGACTGGGCTACATCTTGCCACCTTCTCTCCCCTCCATATTTTAAAGGTCCCCCCCCCTCCCCCAGGCCCGGGAAGGCGCCCTTTAACCGTGAACGGCGAGATGCGCCCCTCGCCGGGGCTGGGCAAAAAGGTGCAAAACCTTTCCCGGCCTCCCCCAGCCCCGGGACGGCGCCCCTGAACCCCTAAAGGCAAAATGCGCCCCTCGCGTCTGCTCTCCGAACGGCTTTTGCCGTTCGGAGAGCAGACGCGAGGGGTTCCTCCCGCTCCCCCAGGCCCGGAAAGGCGCCCGTTCACCGGGAACCGCGAAATGCGCCCCTGGCGGCCGCTCGGAGCTCAGGCCCGAAAGGTTGCCTGCCCTCCCCCAGCCCCGGGACGGCGCCCTTGAACTCCCCGTCGCCGTCGGTGCTGCGAGAGGGGGAAGAGGCGCCCCTTAGGAGGCCGGCGGCGGCGGGAGGTGCAGCCCCACCATGCCTTTGGCGCCTTCCTGCCGTCTTCCCCTCCGCTCCGGCTCCGTTTCCGCGCTGCCTCTCCGGCCGCTCCCCCGGTCTGCTGCAGGGACTCCCGACGGGGAGCGAGGCAGGCCGGAAGCGAAGCCAGCGAGGGACGGAGGGGACTGCCCGTCGCTCACGCAGCCCGGCTGGAGTACCCCGGAGCCCAGCGGGGCGCATGGAGACCTCACCGAGCTCCCTGCTGGGGGAGCCGGACACCAAAGGCCCGCCCCTCTGATCTGCCGGGGGGGTGGGGGGGTGGGGGCGGCGGAGGGGGTTCGGTTGGACTGTTTTCAGCTGGCGACTCGCCTGAAGCCCGTTTGAGAGCCGGGCTGCCAAGGGGGGTGTTGTGTGCCAGCTCGGGGGTGCTGTTGGAGCTCTGTCTACAAAGATGGATGTTCAGATCTCAGATGTAGCACCTTTAACCAGCTCTGGCTGGTGTGCCAGCTGTGGACCTTTCTAAAAAAATCAGAGTTGGCTGCAGTTATATTTGCTCTCTAGTTATATCAGGATTGGATTTCTCCATTATGTTCCATGGCGGCCTGGTTTTAAAAGTCGTTCAGAAACGTCAGTTGGTTCAAAATGAAGCAGCAACTCTATTGGGCGGGTGGGGGGATCGAGTATATGGTTCATATTTTGAAATAGCTTCAGTGATTACCAGTTTGTTTCCGGGTTCCGTGAATTTATAAGACCCTAAATGCTCTGGAGTCAGGAAATTTAAAGGGTTCCCGTATTAACCTGTCCAACAATTAAAAGTTTCACCAGATCACTTCTTGTGACCTAGGATGTATGACGTCACTCGTATTATCCTTTACTCCAAAGACTCTATTGCTGGGAATTATAGGTGACTAGGAATAAGGCCCTAGATAAATACAAGGGGCTCTAGAAAGAGGCTCTGGGAGAGTGCCAAGGCCTTGGGCACTCAGCGTCAACTTGCTGTGGCGACCTCAGCAGGGTATAATGACACAGAGCCCACCAGTTTCTCCAGGGGAAGATCTCTGCCATCGGAAGAGCTCTTGTAGTTCAGTGTGATCTCCATCCCACCCCTGGAGATGGGCAACAATGGTTTCCCATGAGGGAACAGGTGGTTTGGAGGGTGGAGTCTATGGCAATGAACCTGTCTGAGGTCCCACCCCTCCTCCAACCTCACCCTCTCCAGGGTCCACCCCTCAAATCTCCAGGAATTTCCCAACCTGGAGTTGGCAACCCTATCTCCCTCCCAGCCAACCGTCAATGTATCATCATCTGCCCGCTGGCTTCAGCTTTTCATCTCCTCCCTCCTCGAGAGCACTTGTAATTCTGAGTGATCTCCAGCCCCCACCTGGAGATTAGCAACAATGGTTCCCCATGAGGGACTGATTCGCTTGGAGGGTGGAGTCTATGGCAATGAACCTGTCTGAGGTCCCACCCCTCCTCCAACCTCCCCTTCTCCAGCCTCCACCCCTCAAATTTCCAGGAATTTTCCACCTGGAGTTGGCAACCCTATCTCCTTCCCAGCCAATCATCGACTTCACTCTTCAACTTTCCTTCTCCCCTCTGGAGAGCACTTGTAATTCTGAGTGATCTCCAGCCCTTGCCTGGAGATTGGCAACCATAGTTCCCATGGAGAAGTACTCTTTCCCGGCAATGGGGACCAAAGCAGCTGACGTCATTCTCCTCTCCCCCTTTTCACTTGCACAACAACCCTGCAAGCTAGGTTAGGCTTAAAGTCTGTGACTGGCCCCAAATCACCCATTCATCAAGAACCTGGGTCTAGCAGATCCTGCTCTGAAGCGCTGACTGCTACGCCTAGGATAGCCAACCTCCAGGTGGAGCCTGAAGATTGCCAGGGTGGGCACTGGGCAGAAGAACTTAAAGGGACTCTTCCAGTGCCTCTGCTGGGGTGGGGGGGGGGGAATGGGAGGGACACCTCGCATGTGATCGACAAAGCGGCAAAGCCACAAGGGGCGCGGTTTCTCACTGGGAGTTAAAGGGACCCTTCCGGGCCCCAGGAGAGGTGGGGGAACCCCACAGCAGGGCATCTGCAGTTGCCACCTAGAGGTTGGCAACCCTAGGAAGAAGTAGGAACTACTTCATAGGAACATAGGAAATGGTGAGGTAACAGCTAAGGCATCTCCCCAGGAAGGGGACAGGTACTTTATTCTTTGGTTCTAGAGTTAGAGAGTAGACCTGTTCGAGAGTGAGAGTATATCTGTGAATGAACTGCAGGAAGGTCCTCTGTAATTCAGAAAATGATTTATCAGGCATCTTATTTGCTTAATTTCCATAGGTTCTGCATTGTTTTCTGTATTCACATTTACACATACACACACACACCCCTTTATGACACCTGAATTGTGTGAAAATGCTTGCTTAAGAAAGTTTGCCAAGATTTCGCTTCTTCTGATACACCTGGAGGTGGCAGCAGAGCACAATGATTCCAATCTGAAAAAAGGACAGACATTCAGACTCCCCGCAGGCACTTTCTTGCGGGGCAGACAAAATGCAACCTAAGAGGTGCTGGCCTTGCCATCTTCAGCACATCTACTCAGAATCCTCCCTGGGGAAATTCAGTAGGGCTCACTCCCATGAAAACAGGGCTTCTTTCCATGTACTTGCATGTGAGTGAAGTGCCATCAAGTTGCTTCTGTCTTACGGAGACCCTATGAATGAATGTCTTCCGAAATGTCCCATCGTCAACAGCCTTGCTCAGGTGGTCCTTAAAAGAACCAAGGCCCAGTGACATCGCATGCCATTGTCCCTATC
Source organism: Lepidodactylus listeri (assembly GCA_029233225.1). Taxonomy (NCBI): domain Eukaryota; kingdom Metazoa; phylum Chordata; class Lepidosauria; order Squamata; family Gekkonidae; genus Lepidodactylus; species Lepidodactylus listeri. Next base: position 49,447,749 of record JARCFY010000001.1, on the reverse strand, counting down.
TATGGAGGCGGAGACATGTGGGACTTAGGAAGGGGCTCTCCAGAAATGTAGGGGGGCCTGGGAGCTCTTCGGAACCCCCCCCCCCCAGACATTCCCCTGGGCTGGGCTAAACCCAGGAAGAGGTGGGAATTGGCCAGCGCCTAGGTCAGTGATGGCGAACCTTTTAGAGACCAGGTGCCCAAACTGCAACCCAAAACCCACTTATTTATCGCAAAGTGCCAACATGACAATTTAACCTGAATACTGAGGTTTTCGTTTGAGAAAAAACAACTCATACATTAACATCGTTTGTCTTAAAAGAAAAACACAACAGAGCTTTCAATGGTACAAACAACTTTTCATTGAAAGGTAAAAGTTTGCATTTGGCGTGCTTTTGACCAATTAATGTGATTTTTGCTGTCCAATCTTGCGAACTCTGTGCTGGGGTGATGGCCTGCGTGCCCACAGAGAGGGCTCTGAGTGCCACCTCTGGCACGCGTGCCATATGTTTGCCACCACTGGCCTAGGTTATAGTGGTATCTCAGTGGTCTCCTGTAGTGTCCTTTATTTAAATTCATTTTTAGAACAGTCACTTTAAGATCTGCAAATAGACATACCATGTGCATAAGACAAACAAAAGGCCACAAATTTGAAAGTAAGGAGGGCAACACTAAAAAGCCTGTAGGGGAACATTTAAAAGAAAACTCCTGGACATTCATTTACAGGAGTCTTGCTCAGAAATTGAGTGCACAGCAACTGTTTGGTATTCTGGCTCAGCCACGCATTGGCCAAACAAAGGCATCTGTGATGCCATAGTTTACTAAGATTCTGTACAAAGTCACCCAAGACCTTAAATCCTCTGGGGCGATAATAGGTAGTGGGCTGCTTGCAAACTAAGTTGGTCATTTCCACTGATTCCTCCTTCCTATTGCAGACCTCCCCGTTCACTTCACTCCTCATGATCCCCTTCCCCCCAGAAGCAACATTTCAGGGAGCTAAGTGGGAGGAGGGTGGCAGGAGAGTTTCATTCTGACACAGGATCCAGCACATTGTTTCCCCTGGCTGAGTCCATACGTCGTTGGATACTGCACTTTAGCAGTCATTGGCAACTGGGGCTTATCCATACAAGAAGATCCAGGTGCAAATCACTGCTGTGGCAAAACAACAGGGCCATAGCCACCACTGTGTGGATACAGCCCACATTCTACTGTATGCATGCAAGCGCTGTCAAGTGGCTACCCCAACAAGCGGCATTCAAAGCAAGTGAGAAGCAGAGGCAGTTTGCCCTTGCCTTCCTCTTCAGCATCCTCCTCAGTGGTCTCCCCTCCAAGTCCAGACCCGGCTTAGCTTCTAAGACCGAACGAGACTGGGCTACATCTTGCCACCTTCTCTCCCCTCCATATTTTAAAGGTCCCCCCCCCTCCCCCAGGCCCGGGAAGGCGCCCTTTAACCGTGAACGGCGAGATGCGCCCCTCGCCGGGGCTGGGCAAAAAGGTGCAAAACCTTTCCCGGCCTCCCCCAGCCCCGGGACGGCGCCCCTGAACCCCTAAAGGCAAAATGCGCCCCTCGCGTCTGCTCTCCGAACGGCTTTTGCCGTTCGGAGAGCAGACGCGAGGGGTTCCTCCCGCTCCCCCAGGCCCGGAAAGGCGCCCGTTCACCGGGAACCGCGAAATGCGCCCCTGGCGGCCGCTCGGAGCTCAGGCCCGAAAGGTTGCCTGCCCTCCCCCAGCTCCGGGACGGCGCCCTTGAACTCCCCGTCGCCGTCGGTGCTGCGAGAGGGGGAAGAGGCGCCCCTTAGGAGGCCGGCGGCGGCGGGAGGTGCAGCCCCACCATGCCTTTGGCGCCTTCCTGCCGTCTTCCCCTCCGCTCCGGCTCCGTTTCCGCGCTGCCTCTCCGGCCGCTCCCCCGGTCTGCTGCAGGGACTCCCGACGGGGAGCGAGGCAGGCCGGAAGCGAAGCCAGCGAGGGACGGAGGGGACTGTCCGTCGCTCAGGCAGCCCGGCTGGAGTACCCCGGAGCCCAGCGGGGCGCATGGAGACCTCACCGAGCTCCCTGCTGGGGGAGCCGGACACCAAAGGCCCGCCCCTCTGATCTGCCGGGGGGTGGGGGGGTGGGGGCGGCGGAGGGGGTTCGGTTGGACTGTTTTCAGCTGGCGACTCGCCTGAAGCCCGTTTGAGAGCCGGGCTGCCAAGGGGGGTGTTGTGTGCCAGCTCGGGGGTGCTGTTGGAGCTCTGTCTACAAAGATGGATGTTCAGATCTCAGCTGTAGCACCTTTAACCAGCTCTGGCTGGTGTGCCAGCTGTGGACCTTTCTAAAAAAATCAGAGTTGGCTGCAGTTATATTTGCTCTCTAGTTATATCAGGATTGGATTTCTCCATTATGTTCCATGGCGGCCTGGTTTTAAAAGTCGTTCAGAAACGTCAGTTGGTTCAAAATGAAGCAGCAACTCTATTGGGCGGGTGGGGGGATCGAGTATATGGTTCATATTTTGAAATAGCTTCAGTGATTACCAGTTTGTTTCCGGGTTCCGTGAATTTATAAGACCCTAAATGCTCTGGAGTCAGGAAATTTAAAGGGTTCCCGTATTAACCTGTCCAACAATTAAAAGTTTCACCAGATCACTTCTTGTGACCTAGGATGTATGACGTCACTCGTATTATCCTTTACTCCAAAGACTCTATTGCTGGGAATTATAGGTGACTAGGAATAAGGCCCTAGATAAATACAAGGGGCTCTAGAAAGAGGCTCTGGGAGAGTGCCAAGGCCTTGGGCACTCAGCGTCAACTTGCTGTGGCGACCTCAGCAGGGTATAATGACACAGAGCCCACCAGTTTCTCCAGGGGAAGATCTCTGCCATCGGAAGAGCTCTTGTAGTTCAGTGTGATCTCCATCCCACCCCTGGAGATGGGCAACAATGGTTTCCCATGAGGGAACAGGTGGTTTGGAGGGTGGAGTCTATGGCAATGAACCTGTCTGAGGTCCCACCCCTCCTCCAACCTCACCCTCTCCAGGGTCCACCCCTCAAATCTCCAGGAATTTCCCAACCTGGAGTTGGCAACCCTATCTCCCTCCCAGCCAACCGTCAATGTATCATCATCTGCCCGCTGGCTTCAGCTTTTCATCTCCTCCCTCCTCGAGAGCACTTGTAATTCTGAGTGATCTCCAGCCCCCACCTGGAGATTAGCAACAATGGTTCCCCATGAGGGACTGATTCGCTTGGAGGGTGGAGTCTATGGCAATGAACCTGTCTGAGGTCCCACCCCTCCTCCAACCTCCCCTTCTCCAGCCTCCACCCCTCAAATTTCCAGGAATTTTCCACCCGGAGTTGGCAACCCTATCTCCTTCCCAGCCAATCATCGACTTCACTCTTCAACTTTCCTTCTCCCCTCTGGAGAGCACTTGTAATTCTGAGTGATCTCCTGCCCTTGCCTGGAGATTGGCAACCATAGTTCCCATGGAGAAGTACTCTTTCCCGGCAATGGGGACCAAAGCAGCTGACGTCATTCTCCTCTCCCCCTTTTCACTTGCACAACAACCCTGCAAGCTAGGTTAGGCTTAAAGTCTGTGACTGGCCCCAAATCACCCATTCATCAAGAACCTGGGTCTAGCAGATCCTGCTCTGAAGCGCTGACTGCTACGCCTAGGATAGCCAACCTCCAGGTGGAGCCTGAAGATTGCCAGGGTGGGCACTGGGCAGAAGAACTTAAAGGGACTCTTCCAGTGCCTCTGCTGGGGTGGGGGGGGGGAATGGGAGGGACACCTCGCATGTGATCGACAAAGCGGCAAAGCCACAAGGGGCGCGGTTTCTCACTGGGAGTTAAAGGGACCCTTCCGGGCCCCAGGAGAGGTGGGGGAACCCCACAGCAGGGCATCTGCAGTTGCCACCTAGAGGTTGGCAACCCTAGGAAGAAGTAGGAACTACTTCATAGGAACATAGGAAATGGTGAGGTAACAGCTAAGGCATCTCCCCAGGAAGGGGACAGGTACTTTATTCTTTGGTTCTAGAGTTAGAGAGTAGACCTGTTCGAGAGTGAGAGTATATCTGTGAATGAACTGCAGGAAGGTCCTCTGTAATTCAGAAAATGATTTATCAGGCATCTTATTTGCTTAATTTCCATAGGTTCTGCATTGTTTTCTGTATTCACATTTACACATACACACACACCCCCCTTTATGACACCTGAATTGTGTGAAAATGCTTGCTTAAGAAAGTTTGCCAAGATTTCGCTTCTTCTGATACACCTGGAGGTGGCAGCAGAGCACAATGATTCCAATCTGAAAAAAGGACAGACATTCAGACTCCCCGCAGGCACTTTCTTGCGGGGCAGACAAAATGCAACCTAAGAGGTGCTGGCCTTGCCATCTTCAGCACATCTACTCAGAATCCTCCCTGGGGAAATTCAGTAGGGCTCACTCCCATGAAAACAGGGCTTCTTTCCATGTACTTGCATGTGAGTGAAGTGCCATCAAGTTGCTTCTGTCTTACGGAGACCCTATGAATGAATGTCTTCCGAAATGTCCCATCGTCAACAGCCTTGCTCAGGTGGTCCTTAAAAGAACCAAGGCCCAGTGACATCGCATGCCATTGTCCCTATCTATGGAGGCGGAGACATGTGGGACTTAGGAAGGGGCTCTCCAGAAATGTAGGGGGGCCTGGGAGCTCTTCGGAACCCCCCCCCCCAGACATTCCCCTGGGCTGGGCTAAACCCAGGAAGAGGTGGGAATTGGCCAGCGCCTAGGTCAGTGATGGCGAACCTTTTAGAGACCAGGTGCCCAAACTGCAACCCAAAACCCACTTATTTATCGCAAAGTGCCAACATGACAATTTAACCTGAATACTGAGGTTTTCGTTTGAGAAAAAACAACTCATACATTAACATCGTTTGTCTTAAAAGAAAAACACAACAGAGCTTTCAATGGTACAAACAACTTTTCATTGAAAGGTAAAAGTTTGCATTTGGCGTGCTTTTGACCAATTAATGTGATTTTTGCTGTCCAATCTTGCGAACTCTGTGCTGGGGTGATGGCCTGCGTGCCCACAGAGAGGGCTCTGAGTGCCACCTCTGGCACGCGTGCCATATGTTTGCCACCACTGGCCTAGGTTATAGTGGTATCTCAGTGGTCTCCTGTAGTGTCCTTTATTTAAATTCATTTTTAGAACAGTCACTTTAAGATCTGCAAATAGACATACCATGTGCATAAGACAAACAAAAGGCCACAAATTTGAAAGTAAGGAGGGCAACACTAAAAAGCCTGTAGGGGAACATTTAAAAGAAAACTCCTGGACATTCATTTACAGGAGTCTTGCTCAGAAATTGAGTGCACAGCAACTGTTTGGTATTCTGGCTCAGCCACGCATTGGCCAAACAAAGGCATCTGTGATGCCATAGTTTACTAAGATTCTGTACAAAGTCACCCAAGACCTTAAATCCTCTGGGGCGATAATAGGTAGTGGGCTGCTTGCAAACTAAGTTGGTCATTTCCACTGATTCCTCCTTCCTGTTGCAGACCTCCCCGTTCACTTCACTCCTCATGATCCCCTTCCCCCCAGAAGCAACATTTCAGGGAGCTAAGTGGGAGGAGGGTGGCAGGAGAGTTTCATTCTGACACAGGATCCAGCACATTGTTTCCCCTGGCTGAGTCCATACGTCGTTGGATACTGCACTTTAGCAGTCATTGGCAATTGGGGCTTATCCATACAAGAAGATCCAGGTGCAAATCACTGCTGTGGCAAAACAACAGGGCCATAGCCACCACTGTGTGGATACAGCCCACATTCTACTGTATGCATGCAAGCGCTGTCAAGTGGCAACCCCAACAAGCGGCATTCAAAGCAAGTGAGAAGCAGAGGCAGTTTGCCCTTGCCTTCCTCTTTAGCATCCTCCTCAGTGGTCTCCCCTCCAAGTCCAGACCCGGCTTAGCTTCTAAGACCGAACGAGACTGGGCTACATCTTGCCACCTTCTCTCCCCTCCATATTTTAAAGGTCCCCCCCCCTCCCCCAGGCCCGGGAAGGCGCCCTTTAACCGTGAACGGCGAGATGCGCCCCTCGCCGGGGCTGGGCAAAAAGGTGCAAAACCTTTCCCGGCCTCCCCCAGCCCCGGGACGGCGCCCCTGAACCCCTAAAGGCAAAATGCGCCCCTCGCGTCTGCTCTCCGAACGGCTTTTGCCGTTCGGAGAGCAGACGCGAGGGGTTCCTCCCGCTCTCCCAGGCCCGGAAAGGCGCCCCTTCACCGGGAACCGCGAAATGCGCCCCTGGCGGCCGCTCGGAGCTCAGGCCCGAAAGGTTGCCTGCCCTCCCCCAGCCCCGGACGGCGCCCTTGAACTCCCCGTCGCCGTCGGTGCTGCGAGAGGGGGAAGAGGCGCCCCTTAGGAGGCCGGCGGCGGCGGGAGGTGCAGCCCCACCATGCCTTTGGCGCCTCCCTGCCGTCTTCCCCTCCGCTCCGGCTCCGTTTCCGCGCTGCCTCTCCGGCCGCTCCCCCGGTCTGCTGCAGGGACTCCCGACGGGGAGCGAGGCAGGCCGGAAGCGAAGCCAGCGAGGGACGGAGGGGACTGCCCGTCGCTCACGCAGCCCGGCTGGAGTACCCCGGAGCCCAGCGGGGCGCATGGAGACCTCACCGAGCTCCCTGCTGGGGGAGCCGGACACCAAAGGCCCGCCCCTCTGATCTGCCGGGGGGTGGGGGGGTGGGGGCGGCGGAGGGGGTTCGGTTGGACTGTTTTCAGCTGGCGACTCGCCTGAAGCCCGTTTGAGAGCCGGGCTGCCAAGGGGGGTGTTGTGTGCCAGCTCGGGGGTGCTGTTGGAGCTCTGTCTACAAAGATGGATGTTCAGATCTCAGCTGTAGCACCTTTAACCAGCTCTGGCTGGTGTGCCAGCTGTGGACCTTTCTAAAAAAATCAGAGTTGGCTGCAGTTATATTTGCTCTCTAGTTATATCAGGATTGGATTTCTCCATTATGTTCCATGGCGGCCTGGTTTTAAAAGTCGTTCAGAAACGTCAGTTGGTTCAAAATGAAGCAGCAACTCTATTGGGCGGGTGGGGGGATCGAGTATATGGTTCATATTTTGAAATAGCTTCAGTGATTACCAGTTTGTTTCCGGGTTCCGTGAATTTATAAGACCCTAAATGCTCTGGAGTCAGGAAATTTAAAGGGTTCCCGTATTAACCTGTCCAACCATTAAAAGTTTCACCAGATCACTTCTTGTGACCTAGGATGTATGACGTCACTCGTATTATCCTTTACTCCAAAGACTCTATTGCTGGGAATTATAGGTGACTAGGAATAAGGCCCTAGATAAATACAAGGGGCTCTAGAAAGAGGCTCTGGGAGAGTGCCAAGGCCTTGGGCACTCAGCGTCAACTTGCTGTGGCGACCTCAGCAGGGTATAATGACACAGAGCCCACCAGTTTCTCCAGGGGAAGATCTCTGCCATCGGAAGAGCACTTGTAGTTCAGTGTGATCTCCATCCCACCCCTGGAGATGGGCAACAATGGTTTCCCATGAGGGAACAGGTGGTTTGGAGGGTGGAGTCTATGGCAATGAACCTGTCTGAGGTCCCACCCCTCCTCCAACCTCACCCTCTCCAGGGTCCACCCCTCAAATCTCCAGGAATTTCCCAACCTGGAGTTGGCAACCCTATCTCCCTCCCAGCCAACCGTCAATGTATCATCATCTGCCCGCTGGCTTCAGCTTTTCATCTCCTCCCTCCTCGAGAGCACTTGTAATTCTGAGTGATCTCCAGCCCCCACCTGGAGATTAGCAACAATGGTTCCCCATGAGGGACTGATTCGCTTGGAGGGTGGAGTCTATGGCAATGAACCTGTCTGAGGTCCCACCCCTCCTCCAACCTCCCCTTCTCCAGCCTCCACCCCTCAAATTTCCAGGAATTTTCCACCTGGAGTTGGCAACCCTATCTCCTTCCCAGCCAATCATCGACTTCACTCTTCAACTTTCCTTCTCCCCTCTGGAGAGCACTTGTAATTCTGAGTGATCTCCAGCCCTTGCCTGGAGATTGGCAACCATAGTTCCCATGGAGAAGTACTCTTTCCCGGCAATGGGGACCAAAGCAGCTGACGTCATTCTCCTCTCCCCCTTTTCACTTGCACAACAACCCTGCAAGCTAGGTTAGGCTTAAAGTCTGTGACTGGCCCCAAATCACCCATTCATCAAGAACCTGGGTCTAGCAGATCCTGCTCTGAAGCGCTGACTGCTACGCCTAGGATAGCCAACCTCCAGGTGGAGCCTGAAGATTGCCAGGGTGGGCACTGGGCAGAAGAACTTAAAGGGACTCTTCCAGTGCCTCTGCTGGGGTGGGGGGGGGGAATGGGAGGGACACCTCGCATGTGATCGACAAAGCGGCAAAGCCACAAGGGGCGCGGTTTCTCACTGGGAGTTAAAGGGACCCTTCCGGGCCCCAGGAGAGGTGGGGGAACCCCACAGCAGGGCATCTGCAGTTGCCACCTAGAGGTTGGCAACCCTAGGAAGAAGTAGGAACTACTTCATAGGAACATAGGAAATGGTGAGGTAACAGCTAAGGCATCTCCCCAGGAAGGGGACAGGTACTTTATTCTTTGGTTCTAGAGTTAGAGAGTAGACCTGTTCGAGAGTGAGAGTATATCTGTGAATGAACTGCAGGAAGGTCCTCTGTAATTCAGAAAATGATTTATCAGGCATCTTATTTGCTTAATTTCCATAGGTTCTGCATTGTTTTCTGTATTCACATTTACACATACACACACAAACCCCTTTATGACACCTGAATTGTGTGAAAATGCTTGCTTAAGAAAGTTTGCCAAGATTTCGCTTCTTCTGATACACCTGGAGGTGGCAGCAGAGCACAATGATTCCAATCTGAAAAAAGGACAGACATTCAGACTCCCCGCAGGCACTTTCTTGCGGGGCAGACAAAATGCAACCTAAGAGGTGCTGGCCTTGCCATCTTCAGCACATCTACTCAGAATCCTCCCTGGGGAAATTCAGTAGGGCTCACTCCCATGAAAACAGGGCTTCTTTCCATGTACTTGCATGTGAGTGAAGTGCCATCAACTTGCTTCTGTCTTACGGAGACCCTATGAATGAATGTCTTCCGAAATGTCCCATCGTCAACAGCCTTGCTCAGGTGGTCCTTAAAAGAACCAAGGCCCAGTGACATCGCATGCCATTGTCCCTATCTATGGAGGCGGAGACATGTGGGACTTAGGAAGGGGCTCTCCAGAAATGTAGGGGGGGCTGGGAGCTCTTCGGAACCCCCCCCCCCCAGACATTCCCCTGGGCTGGGCTAAACCCAGGAAGAGGTGGGAATTGGCCAGCGCCTAGGTCAGTGATGGCGAACCTTTTAGAGACCAGGTGCCCAAACTGCAACCCAAAACCCACTTATTTATCGCAAAGTGCCAACATGACAATTTAACCTGAATACTGAGGTTTTCGTTTGAGAAAAAACAACTCATACATTAACATCGTTTGTCTTAAAAGAAAAACACAACAGAGCTTTCAATGGTACAAACAACTTTTCATTGAAAGGTAAAAGTTTGCATTTGGCGTACTTTTGACCAATTAATGTGATTTTTGCTGTCCAATCTTGCGAACTCTGTGCTGGGGTGATGGCCTGCGTGCCCACAGAGAGGGCTCTGGGTGCCACCTCTGGCACGCGTGCCATATGTTTGCCACCACTGGCCTAGGTTATAGTGGTATCTCAGTGGTCTCCTGTAGTGTCCTTTATTTAAATTCATTTTTAGAACAGTCACTTTAAGATCTGCAAATAGACATACCATGTGCATAAGACAAACAAAAGGCCACAAATTTGAAAGTAAGGAGGGCAACACTAAAAAGCCTGTAGGGGAACATTTAAAAGAAAACTCCTGGACATTCATTTACAGGAGTCTTGCTCAGAAATTGAGTGCACAGCAACTGTTTGGTATTCTGGCTCAGCCACGCATTGGCCAAACAAAGGCATCTGTGATGCCATAGTTTACTAAGATTCTGTACAAAGTCACCCAAGACCTTAAATCCTCTGGGGCGATAATAGGTAGTGGGCTGCTTGCAAACTAAGTTGGTCATTTCCACTGATTCCTCCTTCCTGTTGCAGACCTCCCCGTTCACTTCACTCCTCATGATCCCCTTCCCCCCAGAAGCAACATTTCAGGGAGCTAAGTGGGAGGAGGGTGGCAGGAGAGTTTCATTCTGACACAGGATCCAGCACATTGTTTCCCCTGGCTGAGTCCATACGTCGTTGGATACTGCACTTTAGCAGTCATTGGCAACTGGGGCTTATCCATACAAGAAGATCCAGGTGCAAATCACTGCTGTGGCAAAACAACAGGGCCATAGCCACCACTGTGTGGATACAGCCCACATTCTACTGTATGCATGCAAGCGCTGTCAAGTGGCAACCCCAACAAGCGGCATTCAAAGCAAGTGAGAAGCGGAGGCAGTTTGCCCTTGCCTTCCTCTTTAGCATCCTCCTCAGTGGTCTCCCCTCCAAGTCCAGACCCGGCTTAGCTTCTAAGACCGAACGAGACTGGGCTACATCTTGCCACCTTCTCTCCCCTCCATATTTTAAAGGTCCCCCCCCTCCCCCAGGCCCGGGAAGGCGCCCTTTAACCGTGAACGGCGAGATGCGCCCCTCGCCGGGGCTGGGCAAAAAGGTGCAAAACCTTTCCCGGCCTCCCCCAGCCCCGGGACGGCGCCCCTGAACCCCTAAAGGCAAAATGCGCCCCTCGCGTCTGCTCTCCGAACGGCTTTTGCCGTTCGGAGAGCAGACGCGAGGGGTTCCTCCCGCTCCCCCAGGCCCGGAAAGGCGCCCGTTCACCGGGAACCGCGAAATGCGCCCCTGGCGGCCGCTCGGAGCTCAGGCCCGAAAGGTTGCCTGCCCTCCCCCAGCCCCGGGATGGCGCCCTTGAACTCCCCGTCGCCGTCGGTGCTGCGAGAGGGGGAAGAGGCGCCCCTTAGGAGGCCGGCGGCGGCGGGAGGTGCAGCCCCACCATGCCTTTGGCGCCTTCCTGCCGTCTTCCCCTCCGCTCCGGCTCCGTTTCCGCGCTGCCTCTCCGGCCGCTCCCCCGGTCTGCTGCAGGGACTCCCGACGGGGAGCGAGGCAGGCCGGAAGCGAAGCCAGCGAGGGACGGAGGGGACTGCCCGTCGCTCACGCAGCCCGGCTGGACTACCTCGGAGCCCAGCGGGGCGCATGGAGACCTCACCGAGCTCCCTGCTGGGGGAGCCGGACACCAAAGGCCCGCCCCTCTGATCTGCCGGGGGGTGGGGGGGTGGGGGCGGAGGAGGGGGTTCGGTTGGACTGTTTTCAGCTGGCGACTCGCCTGAAGCCCGTTTGAGAGCCGGGCTGCCAAGGGGGGTGTTGTGTGCCAGCTCGGGGGTGCTGTTGGAGCTCTGTCTACAAAGATGGATGTTCAGATCTCAGATGTAGCACCTTTAACCAGCTCTGGCTGGTGTGCCAGCTGTGGACCTTTCTAAAAAAATCAGAGTTGGCTGCAGTTATATTTGCTCTCTAGTTATATCAGGATTGGATTTCTCCATTATGTTCCATGGCGGCCTGGTTTTAAAAGTCGTTCAGAAACGTCAGTTGGTTCAAAATGAAGCAGCAACTCTATTGGGCGGGTGGGGGGATCGAGTATATGGTTCATATTTTGAAATAGCTTCAGTGATTACCAGTTTGTTTCCGGGTTCCGTGAATTTATAAGACCCTAAATGCTCTGGAGTCAGGAAATTTAAAGGGTTCCCGTATTAACCTGTCCAACAATTAAAAGTTTCACCAGATCACTTCTTGTGACCTAGGATGTATGACGTCACTCGTATTATCCTTTACTCCAAAGACTCTATTGCTGGGAATTATAGGTGACTAGGAATAAGGCCCTAGATAAATACAAGGGGCTCTAGAAAGAGGCTCTGGGAGAGTGCCAAGGCCTTGGGCACTCAGCGTCAACTTGCTGTGGCGACCTCAGCAGGGTATAATGACACAGAGCCCACCAGTTTCTCCAGGGGAAGATCTCTGCCATCGGAAGAGCTCTTGTAGTTCAGTGTGATCTCCATCCCACCCCTGGAGATGGGCAACAATGGTTTCCCATGAGGGAACAGGTGGTTTGGAGGGTGGAGTCTATGGCAATGAACCTGTCTGAGGTCCCACCCCTCCTCCAACCTCACCCTCTCCAGGGTCCACCCCTCAAATCTCCAGGAATTTCCCAACCTGGAGTTGGCAACCCTATCTCCCTCCCAGCCAACCGTCAATGTATCATCATCTGCCCGCTGGCTTCAGCTTTTCATCTCCTCCCTCCTCGAGAGCACTTGTAATTCTGAGTGATCTCCAGCCCCCACCTGGAGATTAGCAACAATGGTTCCCCATGAGGGACTGATTCGCTTGGAGGGTGGAGTCTATGGCAATGAACCTGTCTGAGGTCCCACCCCTCCTCCAACCTCCCCTTCTCCAGCCTCCACCCCTCAAATTTCCAGGAATTTTCCACCCGGAGTTGGCAACCCTATCTCCTTCCCAGCCAATCATCGACTTCACTCTTCAACTTTCCTTCTCCCCTCTGGAGAGCACTTGTAATTCTGAGTGATCTCCAGCCCTTGCCTGGAGATTGGCAACCATAGTTCCCATGGAGAAGTACTCTTTCCCGGCAATGGGGACCAAAGCAGCTGACGTCATTCTCCTCTCCCCCTTTTCACTTGCACAACAACCCTGCAAGCTAGGTTAGGCTTAAAGTCTGTGACTGGCCCCAAATCACCCATTCATCAAGAACCTGGGTCTAGCAGATCCTGCTCTGAAGCGCTGACTGCTACGCCTAGGATAGCCAACCTCCAGGTGGAGCCTGAAGATTGCCAGGGTGGGCACTGGGCAGAAGAACTTAAAGGGACTCTTCCAGTGCCTCTGCTGGGGTGGGGGTGGGGGGAATGGGAGGGACACCTCGCATGTGATCGACAAAGCGGCAAAGCCACAAGGGGCGCGGTTTCTCACTGGGAGTTAAAGGGACCCTTCCGGGCCCCAGGAGAGGTGGGGGAACCCCACAGCAGGGCATCTGCAGTTGCCACCTAGAGGTTGGCAACCCTAGGAAGAAGTAGGAACTACTTCATAGGAACATAGGAAATGGTGAGGTAACAGCTAAGGCATCTCCCCAGGAAGGGGACAGGTACTTTATTCTTTGGTTCTAGAGTTAGAGAGTAGACCTGTTCGAGAGTGAGAGTATATCTGTGAATGAACTGCAGGAAGGTCCTCTGTAATTCAGAAAATGATTTATCAGGCATCTTATTTGCTTAATTTCCATAGGTTCTGCATTGTTTTCTGTATTCACATTTACACATACACACACACACCCCTTTATGACACCTGAATTGTGTGAAAATGCTTGCTTAAGAAAGTTTGCCAAGATTTCGCTTCTTCTGATACACCTGGAGGTGGCAGCAGAGCACAATGATTCCAATCTGAAAAAAGGACAGACATTCAGACTCCCCGCAGGCACTTTCTTGCGGGGCAGACAAAATGCAACCTAAGAGGTGCTGGCCTTGCCATCTTCAGCACATCTACTCAGAATCCTCCCTGGGGAAATTCAGTAGGGCTCACTCCCATGAAAACAGGGCTTCTTTCCATGTACTTGCATGTGAGTGAAGTGCCATCAAGTTGCTTCTGTCTTACGGAGACCCTATGAATGAATGTCTTCCGAAATGTCCCATCGTCAACAGCCTTGCTCAGGTGGTCCTTAAAAGAACCAAGGCCCAGTGACATCGCATGCCATTGTCCCTATCTATGGAGGCGGAGACATGTGGGACTTAGGAAGGGGCTCTCCAGAAATGTAGGGGGGCCTGGGAGCTCTTCGGAACCCCCCCCCCCAGACATTCCCCTGGGCTGGGCTAAACCCAGGAAGAGGTGGGAATTGGCCAGCGCCTAGGTCAGTGATGGCGAACCTTTTAGAGACCAGGTGCCCAAACTGCAACCCAAAACCCACTTATTTATCGCAAAGTGCCAACATGACAATTTAACCTGAATACTGAGGTTTTCGTTTGAGAAAAAACAACTCATACATTAACATCGTTTGTCTTAAAAGAAAAACACAACAGAGCTTTCAATGGTACAAACAACTTTTCATTGAATGGTAAAAGTTTGCATTTGGCGTGCTTTTGACCAATTAATGTGATTTTTGCTGTCCAATCTTGCGAACTCTGTGCTGGGGTGATGGCCTGCGTGCCCACAGAGAGGGCTCTGAGTGCCACCTCTGGCACGCGTGCCATATGTTTGCCACCACTGGCCTAGGTTATAGTGGTATCTCAGTGGTCTCCTGTAGTGTCCTTTATTTAAATTCATTTTTAGAACAGTCACTTTAAGATCTGCAAATAGACATACCATGTGCATAAGACAAACAAAAGGCCACAAATTTGAAAGTAAGGAGGGCAACACTAAAAAGCCTGTAGGGGAACATTTAAAAGAAAACTCCTGGACATTCATTTACAGGAGTCTTGCTCAGAAATTGAGTGCACAGCAACTGTTTGGTATTCTGGCTCAGCCACGCATTGGCCAAACAAAGGCATCTGTGATGCCATAGTTTACTAAGATTCTGTACAAAGTCACCCAAGACCTTAAATCCTCTGGGGCGATAATAGGTAGTGGGCTGCTTGCAAACTAAGTTGGTCATTTCCACTGATTCCTCCTTCCTATTGCAGACCTCCCCGTTCACTTCACTCCTCATGATCCCCTTCCCCCCAGAAGCAACATTTCAGGGAGCTAAGTGGGAGGAGGGTGGCAGGAGAGTTTCATTCTGACACAGGATCCAGCACATTGTTTCCCCTGGCTGAGTCCATACGTCGTTGGATACTGCACTTTAGCAGTCATTGGCAACTGGGGCTTATCCATACAAGAAGATCCAGGTGCAAATCACTGCTGTGGCAAAACAACAGGGCCATAGCCACCACTGTGTGGATACAGCCCACATTCTACTGTATGCATGCAAGCGCTGTCAAGTGGCAACCCCAACAAGCGGCATTCAAAGCAAGTGAGAAGCAGAGGCAGTTTGCCCTTGCCTTCCTCTTTAGCATCCTCCTCAGTGGTCTCCCCTCCAAGTCCAGACCCGGCTTAGCTTCTAAGACCGAACGAGACTGGGCTACATCTTGCCACCTTCTCTCCCCTCCATATTTTAAAGGTCCCCCCCCTCCCCCAGGCCCGGGAAGGCGCCCTTTAACCGTGAACGGCGAGATGCGCCCCTCGCCGGGGCTGGGCAAAAAGGTGCAAAACCTTTCCCGGCCTCCCCCAGCCCCGGGACGGCGCCCCTGAACCCCTAAAGGCAAAATGCGCCCCTCGCGTCTGCTCTCCGAACGGCTTTTGCCGTTCGGAGAGCAGACGCGAGGGGTTCCTCCCGCTCCCCCAGGCCCGGAAAGGCGCCCGTTCACCGGGAACCGCGAAATGCGCCCCTGGCGGCCGCTCGGAGCTCAGGCCCGAAAGGTTGCCTGCCCTCCCCCAGCCCCGGGACGGCGCCCTTGAACTCCCCGTCGCCGTCGGTGCTGCGAGAGGGGGAAGAGGCGCCCCTTAGGAGGCCGGCGGCGGCGGGAGGTGCAGCCCCACCATGCCTTTGGCGCCTTCCTGCCGTCTTCCCCTCCGCTCCGGCTCCGTTTCCGCGCTGCCTCTCCGGCCGCTCCCCCGGTCTGCTGCAGGGACTCCCGACGGGGAGCGAGGCAGGCCGGAAGCGAAGCCAGCGAGGGACGGAGGGGACTGCCCGTCGCTCACGCAGCCCGGCTGGAGTACCCCGGAGCCCAGCGGGGCGCATGGAGACCTCACCGAGCTCCCTGCTGGGGGAGCCGGACACCAAAG
The DNA here is from genome assembly GCA_029233225.1 of Lepidodactylus listeri. Taxonomy (NCBI): domain Eukaryota; kingdom Metazoa; phylum Chordata; class Lepidosauria; order Squamata; family Gekkonidae; genus Lepidodactylus; species Lepidodactylus listeri. The sequence goes on along the minus strand of JARCFY010000001.1, from coordinate 49,431,975 downwards.
GCCCGCCCCTCTGATCTGCCGGGGGCTGGGGGGGTGGGGGCGGCGGAGGGGGTTCGGTTGGACTGTTTTCAGCTGGCGACTCGCCTGAAGCCCGTTTGAGAGCCGGGCTGCCAAGGGGGGTGTTGTGTGCCAGCTCGGGGGTGCTGTTCGAGCTCTGTCTACAAAGATGGATGTTCAGATCTCAGATGTAGCACCTTTAACCAGCTCTGGCTGGTGTGCCAGCTGTGGACCTTTCTAAAAAAATCAGAGTTGGCTGCAGTTATATTTGCTCTCTAGTTATATCAGGATTGGATTTCTCCATTATGTTCCATGGCGGCCTGGTTTTAAAAGTCGTTCAGAAACGTCAGTTGGTTCAAAATGAAGCAGCAACTCTATTGGGCGGGTGGGGGGATCGAGTATATGGTTCATATTTTGAAATAGCTTCAGTGATTACCAGTTTGTTTCCGGGTTCCGTGAATTTATAAGACCCTAAATGCTCTGGAGTCAGGAAATTTAAAGGGTTCCCGTATTAACCTGTCCAACAATTAAAAGTTTCACCAGATCACTTCTTGTGACCTAGGATGTATGACGTCACTCGTATTATCCTTTACTCCAAAGACTCTATTGCTGGGAATTATAGGTGACTAGGAATAAGGCCCTAGATAAATACAAGGGGCTCTAGAAAGAGGCTCTGGGAGAGTGCCAAGGCCTTGGGCACTCAGCGTCAACTTGCTGTGGCGACCTCAGCAGGGTATAATGACACAGAGCCCACCAGTTTCTCCAGGGGAAGATCTCTGCCATCGGAAGAGCACTTGTAGTTCAGTGTGATCTCCATCCCACCCCTGGAGATGGGCAACAATGGTTTCCCATGAGGGAACAGGTGGTTTGGAGGGTGGAGTCTATGGCAATGAACCTGTCTGAGGTCCCACCCCTCCTCCAACCTCACCCTCTCCTGGGTCCACCCCTCAAATCTCCAGGAATTTCCCAACCTGGAGTTGGCAACCCTATCTCCCTCCCAGCCAACCGTCAATGTATCATCATCTGCCCGCTGGCTTCAGCTTTTCATCTCCTCCCTCCTCGAGAGCACTTGTAATTCTGAGTGATCTCCAGCCCCCACCTGGAGATTAGCAACAATGGTTCCCCATGAGGGACTGATTCGCTTGGAGGGTGGAGTCTATGGCAATGAACCTGTCTGAGGTCCCACCCCTCCTCCAACCTCCCCTTCTCCAGCCTCCACCCCTCAAATTTCCAGGAATTTTCCACCTGGAGTTGGCAACCCTATCTCCTTCCCAGCCAATCATCGACTTCACTCTTCAACTTTCCTTCTCCCCTCTGGAGAGCACTTGTAATTCTGAGTGATCTCCAGCCCTTGCCTGGAGATTGGCAACCATAGTTCCCATGGAGAAGTACTCTTTCCCGGCAATGGGGACCAAAGCAGCTGACGTCATTCTCCTCTCCCCCTTTTCACTTGCACAACAACCCTGCAAGCTAGGTTAGGCTTAAAGTCTGTGACTGGCCCCAAATCACCCATTCATCAAGAACCTGGGTCTAGCAGATCCTGCTCTGAAGCGCTGACTGCTACGCCTAGGATAGCCAACCTCCAGGTGGAGCCTGAAGATTGCCAGGGTGGGCACTGGGCAGAAGAACTTAAAGGGACTCTTCCAGTGCCTCTGCTGGGGTGGGGGGGGGGGGAATGGGAGGGACACCTCGCATGTGATCGACAAAGCGGCAAAGCCACAAGGGGCGCGGTTTCTCACTGGGAGTTAAAGGGACCCTTCCGGGCCCCAGGAGAGGTGGGGGAACCCCACAGCAGGGCATCTGCAGTTGCCACCTAGAGGTTGGCAACCCTAGGAAGAAGTAGGAACTACTTCATAGGAACATAGGAAATGGTGAGGTAACAGCTAAGGCATCTCCCCAGGAAGGGGACAGGTACTTTATTCTTTGGTTCTAGAGTTAGAGAGTAGACCTGTTCGAGAGTGAGAGTATATCTGTGAATGAACTGCAGGAAGGTCCTCTGTAATTCAGAAAATGATTTATCAGGCATCTTATTTGCTTAATTTCCATAGGTTCTGCATTGTTTTCTGTATTCACATTTACACATACACACACACACCCCTTTATGACACCTGAATTGTGTGAAAATGCTTGCTTAAGAAAGTTTGCCAAGATTTCGCTTCTTCTGATACACCTGGAGGTGGCAGCAGAGCACAATGATTCCAATCTGAAAAAAGGACAGACATTCAGACTCCCCGCAGGCACTTTCTTGCGGGGCAGACAAAATGCAACCTAAGAGGTGCTGGCCTTGCCATCTTCAGCACATCTACTCAGAATCCTCCCTGGGGAAATTCAGTAGGGCTCACTCCCATGAAAACAGGGCTTCTTTCCATGTACTTGCATGTGAGTGAAGTGCCATCAAGTTGCTTCTGTCTTACGGAGACCCTATGAATGAATGTCTTCCGAAATGTCCCATCGTCAACAGCCTTGCTCAGGTGGTCCTTAAAAGAACCAAGGCCCAGTGACATCGCATGCCATTGTCCCTATCTATGGAGGCGGAGACATGTGGGACTTAGGAAGGGGCTCTCCAGAAATGTAGGGGGGCCTGGGAGCTCTTCGGAACCCCCCCCCCCCAGACATTCCCCTGGGCTGGGCTAAACCCAGGAAGAGGTGGGAATTGGCCAGCGCCTAGGTCAGTGATGGCGAACCTTTTAGAGACCAGGTGCCCAAACTGCAACCCAAAACCCACTTATTTATCGCAAAGTGCCAACATGACAATTTAACCTGAATACTGAGGTTTTCGTTTGAGAAAAAACAACTCATACATTAACATCGTTTGTCTTAAAAGAAAAACACAACAGAGCTTTCAATGGTACAAACAACTTTTCATTGAAAGGTAAAAGTTTGCATTTGGCGTGCTTTTGACCAATTAATGTGATTTTTGCTGTCCAATCTTGCGAACTCTGTGCTGGGGTGATGGCCTGCGTGCCCACAGAGAGGGCTCTGAGTGCCACCTCTGGCACGCGTGCCATATGTTTGCCACCACTGGCCTAGGTTATAGTGGTATCTCAGTGGTCTCCTGTAGTGTCCTTTATTTAAATTCATTTTTAGAACAGTCACTTTAAGATCTGCAAATAGACATACCATGTGCATAAGACAAACAAAAGGCCACAAATTTGAAAGTAAGGAGGGCAACACTAAAAAGCCTGTAGGGGAACATTTAAAAGAAAACTCCTGGACATTCATTTACAGGAGTCTTGCTCAGAAATTGAGTGCACAGCAACTGTTTGGTATTCTGGCTCAGCCACGCATTGGCCAAACAAAGGCATCTGTGATGCCATAGTTTACTAAGATTCTGTACAAAGTCACCCAAGACCTTAAATCCTCTGGGGCGATAATAGGTAGTGGGCTGCTTGCAAACTAAGTTGGTCATTTCCACTGATTCCTCCTTCCTATTGCAGACCTCCCCGTTCACTTCACTCCTCATGATCCCCTTCCCCCCAGAAGCAACATTTCAGGGAGCTAAGTGGGAGGAGGGTGGCAGGAGAGTTTCATTCTGACACAGGATCCAGCACATTGTTTCCCCTGGCTGAGTCCATACGTCGTTGGATACTGCACTTTAGCAGTCATTGGCAACTGGGGCTTATCCATACAAGAAGATCCAGGTGCAAATCACTGCTGTGGCAAAACAACAGGGCCATAGCCACCACTGTGTGGATACAGCCCACATTCTACTGTATGCATGCAAGCGCTGTCAAGTGGCAACCCCAACAAGCGGCATTCAAAGCAAGTGAGAAGCAGAGGCAGTTTGCCCTTGCCTTCCTCTTTAGCATCCTCCTCAGTGGTCTCCCCTCCAAGTCCAGACCCGGCTTAGCTTCTAAGACCGAACGAGACTGGGCTACATCTTGCCACCTTCTCTCCCCTCCATATTTTAAAGGTCCCCCCCCCTCCCCCAGGCCCGGGAAGGCGCCCTTTAACCGTGAACGGCGAGATGCGCCCCTCGCCGGGGCTGGGCAAAAAGGTGCAAAACCTTTCCCGGCCTCCCCCAGCCCCGGGACGGCGCCCCTGAACCCCTAAAGGCAAAATGCGCCCCTCGCGTCTGCTCTCCGAACGGCTTTTGCCGTTCGGAGAGCAGACGCGAGGGGTTCCTCCCGCTCCCCCAGGCCCGGAAAGGCGCCCGTTCACCGGGAACCGCGAAATGCGCCCCTGGCGGCCGCTCGGAGCTCAGGCCCGAAAGGTTGCCTGCCCTCCCCCAGCCCCGGGACGGCGCCCTTGAACTCCCCGTCGCCGTCGGTGCTGCGAGAGGGGGAAGAGGCGCCCCTTAGGAGGCCGGCGGCGGCGGGAGGTGCAGCCCCACCATGCCTTTGGCGCCTTCCTGCCGTCTTCCCCTCCGCTCCGGCTCCGTTTCCGCGCTGCCTCTCCGGCCGCTCCCCCGGTCTGCTGCAGGGACTCCCGACGGGGAGCGAGGCAGGCCGGAAGCGAAGCCAGCGAGGGACGGAGGGGACTGCCCGTCGCTCACGCAGCCCGGCTGGAGTACCCCGGAGCCCAGCGGGGCGCATGGAGACCTCACCGAGCTCCCTGCTGGGGGAGCCGGACACCAAAGGCCCGCCCCTCTGATCTGCCGGGGGGGTGGGGGGGTGGGGGCGGCGGAGGGGGTTCGGTTGGACTGTTTTCAGCTGGCGACTCGCCTGAAGCCCGTTTGAGAGCCGGGCTGCCAAGGGGGGTGTTGTGTGCCAGCTCGGGGGTGCTGTTGGAGCTCTGTCTACAAAGATGGATGTTCAGATCTCAGCTGTAGCACCTTTAACCAGCTCTGGCTGGTGTGCCAGCTGTGGACCTTTCTAAAAAAATCAGAGTTGGCTGCAGTTATATTTGCTCTCTAGTTATATCAGGATTGGATTTCTCCATTATGTTCCATGGCGGCCTGGTTTTAAAAGTCGTTCAGAAACGTCAGTTGGTTCAAAATGAAGCAGCAACTCTATTGGGCGGGTGGGGGGATCGAGTATATGGTTCATATTTTGAAATAGCTTCAGTGATTACCAGTTTGTTTCCGGGTTCCGTGAATTTATAAGACCCTAAATGCTCTGGAGTCAGGAAATTTAAAGGGTTCCCGTATTAACCTGTCCAACAATTAAAAGTTTCACCAGATCACTTCTTGTGACCTAGGATGTATGACGTCACTCGTATTATCCTTTACTCCAAAGACTCTATTGCTGGGAATTATAGGTGACTAGGAATAAGGCCCTAGATAAATACAAGGGGCTCTAGAAAGAGGCTCTGGGAGAGTGCCAAGGCCTTGGGCACTCAGCGTCAACTTGCTGTGGCGACCTCAGCAGGGTATAATGACACAGAGCCCACCAGTTTCTCCAGGGGAAGATCTCTGCCATCGGAAGAGCTCTTGTAGTTCAGTGTGATCTCCATCCCACCCCTGGAGATGGGCAACAATGGTTTCCCATGAGGGAACAGGTGGTTTGGAGGGTGGAGTCTATGGCAATGAACCTGTCTGAGGTCCCACCCCTCCTCCAACCTCACCCTCTCCAGGGTCCACCCCTCAAATCTCCAGGAATTTCCCAACCTGGAGTTGGCAACCCTATCTCCCTCCCAGCCAACCGTCAATGTATCATCATCTGCCCGCTGGCTTCAGCTTTTCATCTCCTCCCTCCTCGAGAGCACTTGTAATTCTGAGTGATCTCCAGCCCCCACCTGGAGATTAGCAACAATGGTTCCCCATGAGGGACTGATTCGCTTGGAGGGTGGAGTCTATGGCAATGAACCTGTCTGAGGTCCCACCCCTCCTCCAACCTCCCCTTCTCCAGCCTCCACCCCTCAAATTTCCAGGAATTTTCCACCTGGAGTTGGCAACCCTATCTCCTTCCCAGCCAATCATCGACTTCACTCTTCAACTTTCCTTCTCCCCTCTGGAGAGCACTTGTAATTCTGAGTGATCTCCAGCCCTTGCCTGGAGATTGGCAACCATAGTTCCCATGGAGAAGTACTCTTTCCCGGCAATGGGGACCAAAGCAGCTGACGTCATTCTCCTCTCCCCCTTTTCACTTGCACAACAACCCTGCAAGCTAGGTTAGGCTTAAAGTCTGTGACTGGCCCCAAATCACCCATTCATCAAGAACCTGGGTCTAGCAGATCCTGCTCTGAAGCGCTGACTGCTACGCCTAGGATAGCCAACCTCCAGGTGGAGCCTGAAGATTGCCAGGGTGGGCACTGGGCAGAAGAACTTAAAGGGACTCTTCCAGTGCCTCTGCTGGGGTGGGGGGGGGGGGAATGGGAGGGACACCTCGCATGTGATCGACAAAGCGGCAAAGCCACAAGGGGCGCGGTTTCTCACTGGGAGTTAAAGGGACCCTTCCGGGCCCCAGGAGAGGTGGGGGAACCCCACAGCAGGGCATCTGCAGTTGCCACCTAGAGGTTGGCAACCCTAGGAAGAAGTAGGAACTACTTCATAGGAACATAGGAAATGGTGAGGTAACAGCTAAGGCATCTCCCCAGGAAGGGGACAGGTACTTTATTCTTTGGTTCTAGAGTTAGAGAGTAGACCTGTTCGAGAGTGAGAGTATATCTGTGAATGAACTGCAGGAAGGTCCTCTGTAATTCAGAAAATGATTTATCAGGCATCTTATTTGCTTAATTTCCATAGGTTCTGCATTGTTTTCTGTATTCACATTTACACATACACACACACACCCCTTTATGACACCTGAATTGTGTGAAAATGCTTGCTTAAGAAAGTTTGCCAAGATTTCGCTTCTTCTGATACACCTGGAGGTGGCAGCAGAGCACAATGATTCCAATCTGAAAAAAGGACAGACATTCAGACTCCCCGCAGGCACTTTCTTGCGGGGCAGACAAAATGCAACCTAAGAGGTGCTGGCCTTGCCATCTTCAGCACATCTACTCAGAATCCTCCCTGGGGAAATTCAGTAGGGCTCACTCCCATGAAAACAGGGCTTCTTTCCATGTACTTGCATGTGAGTGAAGTGCCATCAAGTTGCTTCTGTCTTACGGAGACCCTATGAATGAATGTCTTCCGAAATGTCCCATCGTCAACAGCCTTGCTCAGGTGGTCCTTAAAAGAACCAAGGCCCAGTGACATCGCATGCCATTGTCCCTATCTATGGAGGCGGAGACATGTGGGACTTAGGAAGGGGCTCTCCAGAAATGTAGGGGGGCCTGGGAGCTCTTCGGAACCCCCCCCCCCCAGACATTCCCCTGGGCTGGGCTAAACCCAGGAAGAGGTGGGAATTGGCCAGCGCCTAGGTCAGTGATGGCGAACCTTTTAGAGACCAGGTGCCCAAACTGCAACCCAAAACCCACTTATTTATCGCAAAGTGCCAACATGACAATTTAACCTGAATACTGAGGTTTTCGTTTGAGAAAAAACAACTCATACATTAACATCGTTTGTCTTAAAAGAAAAACACAACAGAGCTTTCAATGGTACAAACAACTTTTCATTGAAAGGTAAAAGTTTGCATTTGGCGTGCTTTTGACCAATTAATGTGATTTTTGCTGTCCAATCTTGCGAACTCTGTGCTGGGGTGATGGCCTGCGTGCCCACAGAGAGGGCTCTGAGTGCCACCTCTGGCACGCGTGCCATATGTTTGCCACCACTGGCCTAGGTTATAGTGGTATCTCAGTGGTCTCCTGTAGTGTCCTTTATTTAAATTCATTTTTAGAACAGTCACTTTAAGATCTGCAAATAGACATACCATGTGCATAAGACAAACAAAAGGCCACAAATTTGAAAGTAAGGAGGGCAACACTAAAAAGCCTGTAGGGGAACATTTAAAAGAAAACTCCTGGACATTCATTTACAGGAGTCTTGCTCAGAAATTGAGTGCACAGCAACTGTTTGGTATTCTGGCTCAGCCACGCATTGGCCAAACAAAGGCATCTGTGATGCCATAGTTTACTAAGATTCTGTACAAAGTCACCCAAGACCTTAAATCCTCTGGGGCGATAATAGGTAGTGGGCTGCTTGCAAACTAAGTTGGTCATTTCCACTGATTCCTCCTTCCTATTGCAGACCTCCCCGTTCACTTCACTCCTCATGATCCCCTTCCCCCCAGAAGCAACATTTCAGGGAGCTAAGTGGGAGGAGGGTGGCAGGAGAGTTTCATTCTGACACAGGATCCAGCACATTGTTTCCCCTGGCTGAGTCCATACGTCGTTGGATACTGCACTTTAGCAGTCATTGGCAACTGGGGCTTATCCATACAAGAAGATCCAGGTGCAAATCACTGCTGTGGCAAAACAACAGGGCCATAGCCACCACTGTGTGGATACAGCCCACATTCTACTGTATGCATGCAAGCGCTGTCAAGTGGCTACCCCAACAAGCGGCATTCAAAGCAAGTGAGAAGCAGAGGCAGTTTGCCCTTGCCTTCCTCTTCAGCATCCTCCTCAGTGGTCTCCCCTCCAAGTCCAGACCCGGCTTAGCTTCTAAGACCGAACGAGACTGGGCTACATCTTGCCACCTTCTCTCCCCTCCATATTTTAAAGGTCCCCCCCCCTCCCCCAGGCCCGGGAAGGCGCCCTTTAACCGTGAACGGCGAGATGCGCCCCTCGCCGGGGCTGGGCAAAAAGGTGCAAAACCTTTCCCGGCCTCCCCCAGCCCCGGGACGGCGCCCCTGAACCCCTAAAGGCAAAATGCGCCCCTCGCGTCTGCTCTCCGAACGGCTTTTGCCGTTCGGAGAGCAGACGCGAGGGGTTCCTCCCGCTCCCCCAGGCCCGGAAAGGCGCCCGTTCACCGGGAACCGCGAAATGCGCCCCTGGCGGCCGCTCGGAGCTCAGGCCCGAAAGGTTGCCTGCCCTCCCCCAGCTCCGGGACGGCGCCCTTGAACTCCCCGTCGCCGTCGGTGCTGCGAGAGGGGGAAGAGGCGCCCCTTAGGAGGCCGGCGGCGGCGGGAGGTGCAGCCCCACCATGCCTTTGGCGCCTTCCTGCCGTCTTCCCCTCCGCTCCGGCTCCGTTTCCGCGCTGCCTCTCCGGCCGCTCCCCCGGTCTGCTGCAGGGACTCCCGACGGGGAGCGAGGCAGGCCGGAAGCGAAGCCAGCGAGGGACGGAGGGGACTGTCCGTCGCTCAGGCAGCCCGGCTGGAGTACCCCGGAGCCCAGCGGGGCGCATGGAGACCTCACCGAGCTCCCTGCTGGGGGAGCCGGACACCAAAGGCCCGCCCCTCTGATCTGCCGGGGGGTGGGGGGGTGGGGGCGGCGGAGGGGGTTCGGTTGGACTGTTTTCAGCTGGCGACTCGCCTGAAGCCCGTTTGAGAGCCGGGCTGCCAAGGGGGGTGTTGTGTGCCAGCTCGGGGGTGCTGTTGGAGCTCTGTCTACAAAGATGGATGTTCAGATCTCAGCTGTAGCACCTTTAACCAGCTCTGGCTGGTGTGCCAGCTGTGGACCTTTCTAAAAAAATCAGAGTTGGCTGCAGTTATATTTGCTCTCTAGTTATATCAGGATTGGATTTCTCCATTATGTTCCATGGCGGCCTGGTTTTAAAAGTCGTTCAGAAACGTCAGTTGGTTCAAAATGAAGCAGCAACTCTATTGGGCGGGTGGGGGGATCGAGTATATGGTTCATATTTTGAAATAGCTTCAGTGATTACCAGTTTGTTTCCGGGTTCCGTGAATTTATAAGACCCTAAATGCTCTGGAGTCAGGAAATTTAAAGGGTTCCCGTATTAACCTGTCCAACAATTAAAAGTTTCACCAGATCACTTCTTGTGACCTAGGATGTATGACGTCACTCGTATTATCCTTTACTCCAAAGACTCTATTGCTGGGAATTATAGGTGACTAGGAATAAGGCCCTAGATAAATACAAGGGGCTCTAGAAAGAGGCTCTGGGAGAGTGCCAAGGCCTTGGGCACTCAGCGTCAACTTGCTGTGGCGACCTCAGCAGGGTATAATGACACAGAGCCCACCAGTTTCTCCAGGGGAAGATCTCTGCCATCGGAAGAGCTCTTGTAGTTCAATGTGATCTCCATCCCACCCCTGGAGATGGGCAACAATGGTTTCCCATGAGGGAACAGGTGGTTTGGAGGGTGGAGTCTATGGCAATGAACCTGTCTGAGGTCCCACCCCTCCTCCAACCTCACCCTCTCCAGGGTCCACCCCTCAAATCTCCAGGAATTTCCCAACCTGGAGTTGGCAACCCTATCTCCCTCCCAGCCAACCGTCAATGTATCATCATCTGCCCGCTGGCTTCAGCTTTTCATCTCCTCCCTCCTCGAGAGCACTTGTAATTCTGAGTGATCTCCAGCCCCCACCTGGAGATTAGCAACAATGGTTCCCCATGAGGGACTGATTCGCTTGGAGGGTGGAGTCTATGGCAATGAACCTGTCTGAGGTCCCACCCCTCCTCCAACCTCCCCTTCTCCAGCCTCCACCCCTCAAATTTCCAGGAATTTTCCACCCGGAGTTGGCAACCCTATCTCCTTCCCAGCCAATCATCGACTTCACTCTTCAACTTTCCTTCTCCCCTCTGGAGAGCACTTGTAATTCTGAGTGATCTCCTGCCCTTGCCTGGAGATTGGCAACCATAGTTCCCATGGAGAAGTACTCTTTCCCGGCAATGGGGACCAAAGCAGCTGACGTCATTCTCCTCTCCCCCTTTTCACTTGCACAACAACCCTGCAAGCTAGGTTAGGCTTAAAGTCTGTGACTGGCCCCAAATCACCCATTCATCAAGAACCTGGGTCTAGCAGATCCTGCTCTGAAGCGCTGACTGCTACGCCTAGGATAGCCAACCTCCAGGTGGAGCCTGAAGATTGCCAGGGTGGGCACTGGGCAGAAGAACTTAAAGGGACTCTTCCAGTGCCTCTGCTGGGGTGGGGGGGGGGAATGGGAGGGACACCTCGCATGTGATCGACAAAGCGGCAAAGCCACAAGGGGCGCGGTTTCTCACTGGGAGTTAAAGGGACCCTTCCGGGCCCCAGGAGAGGTGGGGGAACCCCACAGCAGGGCATCTGCAGTTGCCACCTAGAGGTTGGCAACCCTAGGAAGAAGTAGGAACTACTTCATAGGAACATAGGAAATGGTGAGGTAACAGCTAAGGCATCTCCCCAGGAAGGGGACAGGTACTTTATTCTTTGGTTCTAGAGTTAGAGAGTAGACCTGTTCGAGAGTGAGAGTATATCTGTGAATGAACTGCAGGAAGGTCCTCTGTAATTCAGAAAATGATTTATCAGGCATCTTATTTGCTTAATTTCCATAGGTTCTGCATTGTTTTCTGTATTCACATTTACACATACACACACACCCCCCTTTATGACACCTGAATTGTGTGAAAATGCTTGCTTAAGAAAGTTTGCCAAGATTTCGCTTCTTCTGATACACCTGGAGGTGGCAGCAGAGCACAATGATTCCAATCTGAAAAAAGGACAGACATTCAGACTCCCCGCAGGCACTTTCTTGCGGGGCAGACAAAATGCAACCTAAGAGGTGCTGGCCTTGCCATCTTCAGCACATCTACTCAGAATCCTCCCTGGGGAAATTCAGTAGGGCTCACTCCCATGAAAACAGGGCTTCTTTCCATGTACTTGCATGTGAGTGAAGTGCCATCAAGTTGCTTCTGTCTTACGGAGACCCTATGAATGAATGTCTTCCGAAATGTCCCATCGTCAACAGCCTTGCTCAGGTGGTCCTTAAAAGAACCAAGGCCCAGTGACATCGCATGCCATTGTCCCTATCTATGGAGGCGGAGACATGTGGGACTTAGGAAGGGGCTCTCCAGAAATGTAGGGGGGCCTGGGAGCTCTTCGGAACCCCCCCCCCCCAGACATTCCCCTGGGCTGGGCTAAACCCAGGAAGAGGTGGGAATTGGCCAGCGCCTAGGTCAGTGATGGCGAACCTTTTAGAGACCAGGTGCCCAAACTGCAACCCAAAACCCACTTATTTATCGCAAAGTGCCAACATGACAATTTAACCTGAATACTGAGGTTTTCGTTTGAGAAAAAACAACTCATACATTAACATCGTTTGTCTTAAAAGAAAAACACAACAGAGCTTTCAATGGTACAAACAACTTTTCATTGAAAGGTAAAAGTTTGCATTTGGCGTGCTTTTGACCAATTAATGTGATTTTTGCTGTCCAATCTTGCGAACTCTGTGCTGGGGTGATGGCCTGCGTGCCCACAGAGAGGGCTCTGAGTGCCACCTCTGGCACGCGTGCCATATGTTTGCCACCACTGGCCTAGGTTATAGTGGTATCTCAGTGGTCTCCTGTAGTGTCCTTTATTTAAATTCATTTTTAGAACAGTCACTTTAAGATCTGCAAATAGACATACCATGTGCATAAGACAAACAAAAGGCCACAAATTTGAAAGTAAGGAGGGCAACACTAAAAAGCCTGTAGGGGAACATTTAAAAGAAAACTCCTGGACATTCATTTACAGGAGTCTTGCTCAGAAATTGAGTGCACAGCAACTGTTTGGTATTCTGGCTCAGCCACGCATTGGCCAAACAAAGGCATCTGTGATGCCATAGTTTACTAAGATTCTGTACAAAGTCACCCAAGACCTTAAATCCTCTGGGGCGATAATAGGTAGTGGGCTGCTTGCAAACTAAGTTGGTCATTTCCACTGATTCCTCCTTCCTGTTGCAGACCTCCCCGTTCACTTCACTCCTCATGATCCCCTTCCCCCCAGAAGCAACATTTCAGGGAGCTAAGTGGGAGGAGGGTGGCAGGAGAGTTTCATTCTGACACAGGATCCAGCACATTGTTTCCCCTGGCTGAGTCCATACGTCGTTGGATACTGCACTTTAGCAGTCATTGGCAATTGGGGCTTATCCATACAAGAAGATCCAGGTGCAAATCACTGCTGTGGCAAAACAACAGGGCCATAGCCACCACTGTGTGGATACAGCCCACATTCTACTGTATGCATGCAAGCGCTGTCAAGTGGCAACCCCAACAAGCGGCATTCAAAGCAAGTGAGAAGCAGAGGCAGTTTGCCCTTGCCTTCCTCTTTAGCATCCTCCTCAGTGGTCTCCCCTCCAAGTCCAGACCCGGCTTAGCTTCTAAGACCGAACGAGACTGGGCTACATCTTGCCACCTTCTCTCCCCTCCATATTTTAAAGGTCCCCCCCCCTCCCCCAGGCCCGGGAAGGCGCCCTTTAACCGTGAACGGCGAGATGCGCCCCTCGCCGGGGCTGGGCAAAAAGGTGCAAAACCTTTCCCGGCCTCCCCCAGCCCCGGGACGGCGCCCCTGAACCCCTAAAGGCAAAATGCGCCCCTCGCGTCTGCTCTCCGAACGGCTTTTGCCGTTCGGAGAGCAGACGCGAGGGGTTCCTCCCGCTCTCCCAGGCCCGGAAAGGCGCCCCTTCACCGGGAACCGCGAAATGCGCCCCTGGCGGCCGCTCGGAGCTCAGGCCCGAAAGGTTGCCTGCCCTCCCCCAGCCCCGGACGGCGCCCTTGAACTCCCCGTCGCCGTCGGTGCTGCGAGAGGGGGAAGAGGCGCCCCTTAGGAGGCCGGCGGCGGCGGGAGGTGCAGCCCCACCATGCCTTTGGCGCCTCCCTGCCGTCTTCCCCTCCGCTCCGGCTCCGTTTCCGCGCTGCCTCTCCGGCCGCTCCCCCGGTCTGCTGCAGGGACTCCCGACGGGGAGCGAGGCAGGCCGGAAGCGAAGCCAGCGAGGGACGGAGGGGACTGCCCGTCGCTCACGCAGCCCGGCTGGAGTACCCCGGAGCCCAGCGGGGCGCATGGAGACCTCACCGAGCTCCCTGCTGGGGGAGCCGGACACCAAAGGCCCGCCCCTCTGATCTGCCGGGGGGTGGGGGGGTGGGGGCGGCGGAGGGGGTTCGGTTGGACTGTTTTCAGCTGGCGACTCGCCTGAAGCCCGTTTGAGAGCCGGGCTGCCAAGGGGGGTGTTGTGTGCCAGCTCGGGGGTGCTGTTGGAGCTCTGTCTACAAAGATGGATGTTCAGATCTCAGCTGTAGCACCTTTAACCAGCTCTGGCTGGTGTGCCAGCTGTGGACCTTTCTAAAAAAATCAGAGTTGGCTGCAGTTATATTTGCTCTCTAGTTATATCAGGATTGGATTTCTCCATTATGTTCCATGGCGGCCTGGTTTTAAAAGTCGTTCAGAAACGTCAGTTGGTTCAAAATGAAGCAGCAACTCTATTGGGCGGGTGGGGGGATCGAGTATATGGTTCATATTTTGAAATAGCTTCAGTGATTACCAGTTTGTTTCCGGGTTCCGTGAATTTATAAGACCCTAAATGCTCTGGAGTCAGGAAATTTAAAGGGTTCCCGTATTAACCTGTCCAACCATTAAAAGTTTCACCAGATCACTTCTTGTGACCTAGGATGTATGACGTCACTCGTATTATCCTTTACTCCAAAGACTCTATTGCTGGGAATTATAGGTGACTAGGAATAAGGCCCTAGATAAATACAAGGGGCTCTAGAAAGAGGCTCTGGGAGAGTGCCAAGGCCTTGGGCACTCAGCGTCAACTTGCTGTGGCGACCTCAGCAGGGTATAATGACACAGAGCCCACCAGTTTCTCCAGGGGAAGATCTCTGCCATCGGAAGAGCACTTGTAGTTCAGTGTGATCTCCATCCCACCCCTGGAGATGGGCAACAATGGTTTCCCATGAGGGAACAGGTGGTTTGGAGGGTGGAGTCTATGGCAATGAACCTGTCTGAGGTCCCACCCCTCCTCCAACCTCACCCTCTCCAGGGTCCACCCCTCAAATCTCCAGGAATTTCCCAACCTGGAGTTGGCAACCCTATCTCCCTCCCAGCCAACCGTCAATGTATCATCATCTGCCCGCTGGCTTCAGCTTTTCATCTCCTCCCTCCTCGAGAGCACTTGTAATTCTGAGTGATCTCCAGCCCCCACCTGGAGATTAGCAACAATGGTTCCCCATGAGGGACTGATTCGCTTGGAGGGTGGAGTCTATGGCAATGAACCTGTCTGAGGTCCCACCCCTCCTCCAACCTCCCCTTCTCCAGCCTCCACCCCTCAAATTTCCAGGAATTTTCCACCTGGAGTTGGCAACCCTATCTCCTTCCCAGCCAATCATCGACTTCACTCTTCAACTTTCCTTCTCCCCTCTGGAGAGCACTTGTAATTCTGAGTGATCTCCAGCCCTTGCCTGGAGATTGGCAACCATAGTTCCCATGGAGAAGTACTCTTTCCCGGCAATGGGGACCAAAGCAGCTGACGTCATTCTCCTCTCCCCCTTTTCACTTGCACAACAACCCTGCAAGCTAGGTTAGGCTTAAAGTCTGTGACTGGCCCCAAATCACCCATTCATCAAGAACCTGGGTCTAGCAGATCCTGCTCTGAAGCGCTGACTGCTACGCCTAGGATAGCCAACCTCCAGGTGGAGCCTGAAGATTGCCAGGGTGGGCACTGGGCAGAAGAACTTAAAGGGACTCTTCCAGTGCCTCTGCTGGGGTGGGGGGGGGGGAATGGGAGGGACACCTCGCATGTGATCGACAAAGCGGCAAAGCCACAAGGGGCGCGGTTTCTCACTGGGAGTTAAAGGGACCCTTCCGGGCCCCAGGAGAGGTGGGGGAACCCCACAGCAGGGCATCTGCAGTTGCCACCTAGAGGTTGGCAACCCTAGGAAGAAGTAGGAACTACTTCATAGGAACATAGGAAATGGTGAGGTAACAGCTAAGGCATCTCCCCAGGAAGGGGACAGGTACTTTATTCTTTGGTTCTAGAGTTAGAGAGTAGACCTGTTCGAGAGTGAGAGTATATCTGTGAATGA
Organism: Lepidodactylus listeri; assembly: GCA_029233225.1. Taxonomy (NCBI): domain Eukaryota; kingdom Metazoa; phylum Chordata; class Lepidosauria; order Squamata; family Gekkonidae; genus Lepidodactylus; species Lepidodactylus listeri. Next base: position 49,416,273 of record JARCFY010000001.1, on the reverse strand, counting down.
ACTGCAGGAAGGTCCTCTGTAATTCAGAAAATGATTTATCAGGCATCTTATTTGCTTAATTTCCATAGGTTCTGCATTGTTTTCTGTATTCACATTTACACATACACACACAAACCCCTTTATGACACCTGAATTGTGTGAAAATGCTTGCTTAAGAAAGTTTGCCAAGATTTCGCTTCTTCTGATACACCTGGAGGTGGCAGCAGAGCACAATGATTCCAATCTGAAAAAAGGACAGACATTCAGACTCCCCGCAGGCACTTTCTTGCGGGGCAGACAAAATGCAACCTAAGAGGTGCTGGCCTTGCCATCTTCAGCACATCTACTCAGAATCCTCCCTGGGGAAATTCAGTAGGGCTCACTCCCATGAAAACAGGGCTTCTTTCCATGTACTTGCATGTGAGTGAAGTGCCATCAACTTGCTTCTGTCTTACGGAGACCCTATGAATGAATGTCTTCCGAAATGTCCCATCGTCAACAGCCTTGCTCAGGTGGTCCTTAAAAGAACCAAGGCCCAGTGACATCGCATGCCATTGTCCCTATCTATGGAGGCGGAGACATGTGGGACTTAGGAAGGGGCTCTCCAGAAATGTAGGGGGGGCTGGGAGCTCTTCGGAACCCCCCCCCCCAGACATTCCCCTGGGCTGGGCTAAACCCAGGAAGAGGTGGGAATTGGCCAGCGCCTAGGTCAGTGATGGCGAACCTTTTAGAGACCAGGTGCCCAAACTGCAACCCAAAACCCACTTATTTATCGCAAAGTGCCAACATGACAATTTAACCTGAATACTGAGGTTTTCGTTTGAGAAAAAACAACTCATACATTAACATCGTTTGTCTTAAAAGAAAAACACAACAGAGCTTTCAATGGTACAAACAACTTTTCATTGAAAGGTAAAAGTTTGCATTTGGCGTACTTTTGACCAATTAATGTGATTTTTGCTGTCCAATCTTGCGAACTCTGTGCTGGGGTGATGGCCTGCGTGCCCACAGAGAGGGCTCTGGGTGCCACCTCTGGCACGCGTGCCATATGTTTGCCACCACTGGCCTAGGTTATAGTGGTATCTCAGTGGTCTCCTGTAGTGTCCTTTATTTAAATTCATTTTTAGAACAGTCACTTTAAGATCTGCAAATAGACATACCATGTGCATAAGACAAACAAAAGGCCACAAATTTGAAAGTAAGGAGGGCAACACTAAAAAGCCTGTAGGGGAACATTTAAAAGAAAACTCCTGGACATTCATTTACAGGAGTCTTGCTCAGAAATTGAGTGCACAGCAACTGTTTGGTATTCTGGCTCAGCCACGCATTGGCCAAACAAAGGCATCTGTGATGCCATAGTTTACTAAGATTCTGTACAAAGTCACCCAAGACCTTAAATCCTCTGGGGCGATAATAGGTAGTGGGCTGCTTGCAAACTAAGTTGGTCATTTCCACTGATTCCTCCTTCCTGTTGCAGACCTCCCCGTTCACTTCACTCCTCATGATCCCCTTCCCCCCAGAAGCAACATTTCAGGGAGCTAAGTGGGAGGAGGGTGGCAGGAGAGTTTCATTCTGACACAGGATCCAGCACATTGTTTCCCCTGGCTGAGTCCATACGTCGTTGGATACTGCACTTTAGCAGTCATTGGCAACTGGGGCTTATCCATACAAGAAGATCCAGGTGCAAATCACTGCTGTGGCAAAACAACAGGGCCATAGCCACCACTGTGTGGATACAGCCCACATTCTACTGTATGCATGCAAGCGCTGTCAAGTGGCAACCCCAACAAGCGGCATTCAAAGCAAGTGAGAAGCGGAGGCAGTTTGCCCTTGCCTTCCTCTTTAGCATCCTCCTCAGTGGTCTCCCCTCCAAGTCCAGACCCGGCTTAGCTTCTAAGACCGAACGAGACTGGGCTACATCTTGCCACCTTCTCTCCCCTCCATATTTTAAAGGTCCCCCCCCTCCCCCAGGCCCGGGAAGGCGCCCTTTAACCGTGAACGGCGAGATGCGCCCCTCGCCGGGGCTGGGCAAAAAGGTGCAAAACCTTTCCCGGCCTCCCCCAGCCCCGGGACGGCGCCCCTGAACCCCTAAAGGCAAAATGCGCCCCTCGCGTCTGCTCTCCGAACGGCTTTTGCCGTTCGGAGAGCAGACGCGAGGGGTTCCTCCCGCTCCCCCAGGCCCGGAAAGGCGCCCGTCCACCGGGAACCGCGAAATGCGCCCCTGGCGGCCGCTCGGAGCTCAGGCCCGAAAGGTTGCCTGCCCTCCCCCAGCCCCGGGACGGCGCCCTTGAACTCCCCGTCGCCGTCGGTGCTGCGAGAGGGGGAAGAGGCGCCCCTTAGGAGGCCGGCGGCGGCGGGAGGTGCAGCCCCACCATGCCTTTGGCGCCTTCCTGCCGTCTTCCCCTCCGCTCCGGCTCCGTTTCCGCGCTGCCTCTCCGGCCGCTCCCCCGGTCTGCTGCAGGGACTCCCGACGGGGAGCGAGGCAGGCCGGAAGCGAAGCCAGCGAGGGACGGAGGGGACTGCCCGTCGCTCACGCAGCCCGGCTGGACTACCTCGGAGCCCAGCGGGGCGCATGGAGACCTCACCGAGCTCCCTGCTGGGGGAGCCGGACACCAAAGGCCCGCCCCTCTGATCTGCCGGGGGGTGCGGGGGTGGGGGCGGAGGAGGGGGTTCGGTTGGACTGTTTTCAGCTGGCGACTCGCCTGAAGCCCGTTTGAGAGCCGGGCTGCCAAGGGGGGTGTTGTGTGCCAGCTCGGGGGTGCTGTTGGAGCTCTGTCTACAAAGATGGATGTTCAGATCTCAGATGTAGCACCTTTAACCAGCTCTGGCTGGTGTGCCAGCTGTGGACCTTTCTAAAAAAATCAGAGTTGGCTGCAGTTATATTTGCTCTCTAGTTATATCAGGATTGGATTTCTCCATTATGTTCCATGGCGGCCTGGTTTTAAAAGTCGTTCAGAAACGTCAGTTGGTTCAAAATGAAGCAGCAACTCTATTGGGCGGGTGGGGGGATCGAGTATATGGTTCATATTTTGAAATAGCTTCAGTGATTACCAGTTTGTTTCCGGGTTCCGTGAATTTATAAGACCCTAAATGCTCTGGAGTCAGGAAATTTAAAGGGTTCCCGTATTAACCTGTCCAACAATTAAAAGTTTCACCAGATCACTTCTTGTGACCTAGGATGTATGACGTCACTCGTATTATCCTTTACTCCAAAGACTCTATTGCTGGGAATTATAGGTGACTAGGAATAAGGCCCTAGATAAATACAAGGGGCTCTAGAAAGAGGCTCTGGGAGAGTGCCAAGGCCTTGGGCACTCAGCGTCAACTTGCTGTGGCGACCTCAGCAGGGTATAATGACACAGAGCCCACCAGTTTCTCCAGGGGAAGATCTCTGCCATCGGAAGAGCTCTTGTAGTTCAGTGTGATCTCCATCCCACCCCTGGAGATGGGCAACAATGGTTTCCCATGAGGGAACAGGTGGTTTGGAGGGTGGAGTCTATGGCAATGAACCTGTCTGAGGTCCCACCCCTCCTCCAACCTCACCCTCTCCAGGGTCCACCCCTCAAATCTCCAGGAATTTCCCAACCTGGAGTTGGCAACCCTATCTCCCTCCCAGCCAACCGTCAATGTATCATCATCTGCCCGCTGGCTTCAGCTTTTCATCTCCTCCCTCCTCGAGAGCACTTGTAATTCTGAGTGATCTCCAGCCCCCACCTGGAGATTAGCAACAATGGTTCCCCATGAGGGACTGATTCGCTTGGAGGGTGGAGTCTATGGCAATGAACCTGTCTGAGGTCCCACCCCTCCTCCAACCTCCCCTTCTCCAGCCTCCACCCCTCAAATTTCCAGGAATTTTCCACCCGGAGTTGGCAACCCTATCTCCTTCCCAGCCAATCATCGACTTCACTCTTCAACTTTCCTTCTCCCCTCTGGAGAGCACTTGTAATTCTGAGTGATCTCCAGCCCTTGCCTGGAGATTGGCAACCATAGTTCCCATGGAGAAGTACTCTTTCCCGGCAATGGGGACCAAAGCAGCTGACGTCATTCTCCTCTCCCCCTTTTCACTTGCACAACAACCCTGCAAGCTAGGTTAGGCTTAAAGTCTGTGACTGGCCCCAAATCACCCATTCATCAAGAACCTGGGTCTAGCAGATCCTGCTCTGAAGCGCTGACTGCTACGCCTAGGATAGCCAACCTCCAGGTGGAGCCTGAAGATTGCCAGGGTGGGCACTGGGCAGAAGAACTTAAAGGGACTCTTCCAGTGCCTCTGCTGGGGTGGGGGTGGGGGGAATGGGAGGGACACCTCGCATGTGATCGACAAAGCGGCAAAGCCACAAGGGGCGCGGTTTCTCACTGGGAGTTAAAGGGACCCTTCCGGGCCCCAGGAGAGGTGGGGGAACCCCACAGCAGGGCATCTGCAGTTGCCACCTAGAGGTTGGCAACCCTAGGAAGAAGTAGGAACTACTTCATAGGAACATAGGAAATGGTGAGGTAACAGCTAAGGCATCTCCCCAGGAAGGGGACAGGTACTTTATTCTTTGGTTCTAGAGTTAGAGAGTAGACCTGTTCGAGAGTGAGAGTATATCTGTGAATGAACTGCAGGAAGGTCCTCTGTAATTCAGAAAATGATTTATCAGGCATCTTATTTGCTTAATTTCCATAGGTTCTGCATTGTTTTCTGTATTCACATTTACACATACACACACACACCCCTTTATGACACCTGAATTGTGTGAAAATGCTTGCTTAAGAAAGTTTGCCAAGATTTCGCTTCTTCTGATACACCTGGAGGTGGCAGCAGAGCACAATGATTCCAATCTGAAAAAAGGACAGACATTCAGACTCCCCGCAGGCACTTTCTTGCGGGGCAGACAAAATGCAACCTAAGAGGTGCTGGCCTTGCCATCTTCAGCACATCTACTCAGAATCCTCCCTGGGGAAATTCAGTAGGGCTCACTCCCATGAAAACAGGGCTTCTTTCCATGTACTTGCATGTGAGTGAAGTGCCATCAACTTGCTTCTGTCTTACGGAGACCCTATGAATGAATGTCTTCCGAAATGTCCCATCGTCAACAGCCTTGCTCAGGTGGTCCTTAAAAGAACCAAGGCCCAGTGACATCGCATGCCATTGTCCCTATCTATGGAGGCGGAGACATGTGGGACTTAGGAAGGGGCTCTCCAGAAATGTAGGGGGGCCTGGGAGCTCTTCGGAACCCCCCCCCCCAGACATTCCCCTGGGCTGGGCTAAACCCAGGAAGAGGTGGGAATTGGCCAGCGCCTAGGTCAGTGATGGCGAACCTTTTAGAGACCAGGTGCCCAAACTGCAACCCAAAACCCACTTATTTATCGCAAAGTGCCAACATGACAATTTAACCTGAATACTGAGGTTTTCGTTTGAGAAAAAACAACTCATACATTAACATCGTTTGTCTTAAAAGAAAAACACAACAGAGCTTTCAATGGTACAAACAACTTTTCATTGAAAGGTAAAAGTTTGCATTTGGCGTGCTTTTGACCAATTAATGTGATTTTTGCTGTCCAATCTTGCGAACTCTGTGCTGGGGTGATGGCCTGCGTGCCCACAGAGAGGGCTCTGGGTGCCACCTCTGGCACGCGTGCCATATGTTTGCCACCACTGGCCTAGGTTATAGTGATATCTCAGTGGTCTCCTGTAGTGTCCTTTATTTAAATTCATTTTTAGAACAGTCACTTTAAGATCTGCAAATAGACATACCATGTGCATAAGACAAACAAAAGGCCACAAATTTGAAAGTAAGGAGGGCAACACTAAAAAGCCTGTAGGGGAACATTTAAAAGAAAACTCCTGGACATTCATTTACAGGAGTCTTGCTCAGAAATTGAGTGCACAGCAACTGTTTGGTATTCTGGCTCAGCCACGCATTGGCCAAACAAAGGCATCTGTGATGCCATAGTTTACTAAGATTCTGTACAAAGTCACCCAAGACCTTAAATCCTCTGGGGCGATAATAGGTAGTGGGCTGCTTGCAAACTAAGTTGGTCATTTCCACTGATTCCTCCTTCCTATTGCAGACCTCCCCGTTCACTTCACTCCTCATGATCCCCTTCCCCCCAGAAGCAACATTTCAGGGAGCTAAGTGGGAGGAGGGTGGCAGGAGAGTTTCATTCTGACACAGGATCCAGCACATTGTTTCCCCTGGCTGAGTCCATACGTCGTTGGATACTGCACTTTAGCAGTCATTGGCAACTGGGGCTTATCCATACAAGAAGATCCAGGTGCAAATCACTGCTGTGGCAAAACAACAGGGCCATAGCCACCACTGTGTGGATACAGCCCACATTCTACTGTATGCATGCAAGCGCTGTCAAGTGGCAACCCCAACAAGCGGCATTCAAAGCAAGTGAGAAGCAGAGGCAGTTTGCCCTTGCCTTCCTCTTTAGCATCCTCCTCAGTGGTCTCCCCTCCAAGTCCAGACCCGGCTTAGCTTCTAAGACCGAACGAGACTGGGCTACATCTTGCCACCTTCTCTCCCCTCCATATTTTAAAGGTCCCCCCCCCTCCCCCAGGCCCGGGAAGGCGCCCTTTAACCGTGAACGGCGAGATGCGCCCCTCGCCGGGGCTGGGCAAAAAGGTGCAAAACCTTTCCCGGCCTCCCCCAGCCCCGGGACGGCGCCCCTGAACCCCTAAAGGCAAAATGCGCCCCTCGCGTCTGCTCTCCGAACGGCTTTTGCCGTTCGGAGAGCAGACGCGAGGGGTTCCTCCCGCTCCCCCAGGCCCGGAAAGGCGCCCGTTCACCGGGAACCGCGAAATGCGCCCCTGGCGGCCGCTCGGAGCTCAGGCCCGAAAGGTTGCCTGCCCTCCCCCAGCCCCGGGACGGCGCCCTTGAACTCCCCGTCGCCGTCGGTGCTGCGAGAGGGGGAAGAGGCGCCCCTTAGGAGGCCGGCGGCGGCGGGAGGTGCAGCCCCACCATGCCTTTGGCGCCTTCCTGCCGTCTTCCCCTCCGCTCCGGCTCCGTTTCCGCGCTGCCTCTCCGGCCGCTCCCCCGGTCTGCTGCAGGGACTCCCGACGGGGAGCGAGGCAGGCCGGAAGCGAAGCCAGCGAGGGACGGAGGGGACTGCCCGTCGCTCACGCAGCCCGGCTGGAGTACCCCGGAGCCCAGCGGGGCGCATGGAGACCTCACCGAGCTCCCTGCTGGGGGAGCCGGACACCAAAGGCCCGCCCCTCTGATCTGCCGGGGGGGTGGGGGGGTGGGGGCGGCGGAGGGGGTTCGGTTGGACTGTTTTCAGCTGGCGACTCGCCTGAAGCCCGTTTGAGAGCCGGGCTGCCACGGGGGGTGTTGTGTGCCAGCTCGGGGGTGCTGTTGGAGCTCTGTCTACAAAGATGGATGTTCAGATCTCAGCTGTAGCACCTTTAACCAGCTCTGGCTGGTGTGCCAGCTGTGGACCTTTCTAAAAAAATCAGAGTTGGCTGCAGTTATATTTGCTCTCTAGTTATATCAGGATTGGATTTCTCCATTATGTTCCATGGCGGCCTGGTTTTAAAAGTCGTTCAGAAACGTCAGTTGGTTCAAAATGAAGCAGCAACTCTATTGGGCGGGTGGGGGGATCGAGTATATGGTTCATATTTTGAAATAGCTTCAGTGATTACCAGTTTGTTTCCGGGTTCCGTGAATTTATAAGACCCTAAATGCTCTGGAGTCAGGAAATTTAAAGGGTTCCCGTATTAACCTGTCCAACAATTAAAAGTTTCACCAGATCACTTCTTGTGACCTAGGATGTATGACGTCACTCGTATTATCCTTTACTCCAAAGACTCTATTGCTGGGAATTATAGGTGACTAGGAATAAGGCCCTAGATAAATACAAGGGGCTCTAGAAAGAGGCTCTGGGAGAGTGCCAAGGCCTTGGGCACTCAGCGTCAACTTGCTGTGGCGACCTCAGCAGGGTATAATGACACAGAGCCCACCAGTTTCTCCAGGGGAAGATCTCTGCCATCGGAAGAGCACTTGTAGTTCAGTGTGATCTCCATCCCACCCCTGGAGATGGGCAACAATGGTTTCCCATGAGGGAACAGGTGGTTTGGAGGGTGGAGTCTATGGCAATGAACCTGTCTGAGGTCCCACCCCTCCTCCAACCTCACCCTCTCCAGGGTCCACCCCTCAAATCTCCAGGAATTTCCCAACCTGGAGTTGGCAACCCTATCTCCCTCCCAGCCAACCGTCAATGTATCATCATCTGCCCGCTGGCTTCAGCTTTTCATCTCCTCCCTCCTCGAGAGCACTTGTAATTCTGAGTGATCTCCAGCCCCCACCTGGAGATTAGCAACAATGGTTCCCCATGAGGGACTGATTCGCTTGGAGGGTGGAGTCTATGGCAATGAACCTGTCTGAGGTCCCACCCCTCCTCCAACCTCCCCTTCTCCAGCCTCCACCCCTCAAATTTCCAGGAATTTTCCACCTGGAGTTGGCAACCCTATTTCCTTCCCAGCCAATCATCGACTTCACTCTTCAACTTTCCTTCTCCCCTCTGGAGAGCACTTGTAATTCTGAGTGATCTCCAGCCCTTGCCTGGAGATTGGCAACCATAGTTCCCATGGAGAAGTACTCTTTCCCGGCAATGGGGACCAAAGCAGCTGACGTCATTCTCCTCTCCCCCTTTTCACTTGCACAACAACCCTGCAAGCTACGTTAGGCTTAAAGTCTGTGACTGGCCCCAAATCACCCATTCATCAAGAACCTGGGTCTAGCAGATCCTGCTCTGAAGCGCTGACTGCTACGCCTAGGATAGCCAACCTCCAGGTGGAGCCTGAAGATTGCCAGGGTGGGCACTGGGCAGAAGAACTTAAAGGGACTCTTCCAGTGCCTCTGCTGGGGTGGGGGTGGGGGGAATGGGAGGGACACCTCGCATGTGATCGACAAAGCGGCAAAGCCACAAGGGGCGCGGTTTCTCACTGGGAGTTAAAGGGACCCTTCCGGGCCCCAGGAGAGGTGGGGGAACCCCACAGCAGGGCATCTGCAGTTGCCACCTAGAGGTTGGCAACCCTAGGAAGAAGTAGGAACTACTTCATAGGAACATAGGAAATGGTGAGGTAACAGCTAAGGCATCTCCCCAGGAAGGGGACAGGTACTTTATTCTTTGGTTCTAGAGTTAGAGAGTAGACCTGTTCGAGAGTGAGAGTATATCTGTGAATGAACTGCAGGAAGGTCCTCTGTAATTCAGAAAATGATTTATCAGGCATCTTATTTGCTTAATTTCCATAGGTTCTGCATTGTTTTCTGTATTCACATTTACACATACACACACACACCCCTTTATGACACCTGAATTGTGTGAAAATGCTTGCTTAAGAAAGTTTGCCAAGATTTCGCTTCTTCTGATACACCTGGAGGTGGCAGCAGAGCACAATGATTCCAATCTGAAAAAAGGACAGACATTCAGACTCCCCGCAGGCACTTTCTTGCGGGGCAGACAAAATGCAACCTAAGAGGTGCTGGCCTTGCCATCTTCAGCACATCTACTCAGAATCCTCCCTGGGGAAATTCAGTAGGGCTCACTCCCATGAAAACAGGGCTTCTTTCCATGTACTTGCATGTGAGTGAAGTGCCATCAAGTTGCTTCTGTCTTACGGAGACCCTATGAATGAATGTCTTCCGAAATGTCCCATCGTCAACAGCCTTGCTCAGGTGGTCCTTAAAAGAACCAAGGCCCAGTGACATCGCATGCCATTGTCCCTATCTATGGAGGCGGAGACATGTGGGACTTAGGAAGGGGCTCTCCAGAAATGTAGGGGGGCCTGGGAGCTCTTCGGAACCCCCCCCCCCCCAGACATTCCCCTGGGCTGGGCTAAACCCAGGAAGAGGTGGGAATTGGCCAGCGCCTAGGTCAGTGATGGCGAACCTTTTAGAGACCAGGTGCCCAAACTGCAACCCAAAACCCACTTATTTATCGCAAAGTGCCAACATGACAATTTAACCTGAATACTGAGGTTTTCGTTTGAGAAAAAACAACTCATACATTAACATCGTTTGTCTTAAAAGAAAAACACAACAGAGCTTTCAATGGTACAAACAACTTTTCATTGAAAGGTAAAAGTTTGCATTTGGCGTGCTTTTGACCAATTAATGTGATTTTTGCTGTCCAATCTTGCGAACTCTGTGCTGGGGTGATGGCCTGCGTGCCCACAGAGAGGGCTCTGAGTGCCACCTCTGGCACGCGTGCCATATGTTTGCCACCACTGGCCTAGGTTATAGTGGTATCTCAGTGGTCTCCTGTAGTGTCCTTTATTTAAATTCATTTTTAGAACAGTCACTTTAAGATCTGCAAATAGACATACCATGTGCATAAGACAAACAAAAGGCCACAAATTTGAAAGTAAGGAGGGCAACACTAAAAAGCCTGTAGGGGAACATTTAAAAGAAAACTCCTGGACATTCATTTACAGGAGTCTTGCTCAGAAATTGAGTGCACAGCAACTGTTTGGTATTCTGGCTCAGCCACGCATTGGCCAAACAAAGGCATCTGTGATGCCATAGTTTACTAAGATTCTGTACAAAGTCACCCAAGACCTTAAATCCTCTGGGGCGATAATAGGTAGTGGGCTGCTTGCAAACTAAGTTGGTCATTTCCACTGATTCCTCCTTCCTATTGCAGACCTCCCCGTTCACTTCACTCCTCATGATCCCCTTCCCCCCAGAAGCAACATTTCAGGGAGCTAAGTGGGAGGAGGGTGGCAGGAGAGTTTCATTCTGACACAGGATCCAGCACATTGTTTCCCCTGGCTGAGTCCATACGTCGTTGGATACTGCACTTTAGCAGTCATTGGCAACTGGGGCTTATCCATACAAGAAGATCCAGGTGCAAATCACTGCTGTGGCAAAACAACAGGGCCATAGCCACCACTGTGTGGATACAGCCCACATTCTACTGTATGCATGCAAGCGCTGTCAAGTGGCAACCCCAACAAGCGGCATTCAAAGCAAGTGAGAAGCAGAGGCAGTTTGCCCTTGCCTTCCTCTTTAGCATCCTCCTCAGTGGTCTCCCCTCCAAGTCCAGACCCGGCTTAGCTTCTAAGACCGAACGAGACTGGGCTACATCTTGCCACCTTCTCTCCCCTCCATATTTTAAAGGTCCCCCCCCCTCCCCCAGGCCCGGGAAGGCGCCCTTTAACCGTGAACGGCGAGATGCGCCCCTCGCCGGGGCTGGGCAAAAAGGTGCAAAACCTTTCCCGGCCTCCCCCAGCCCCGGGACGGCGCCCCTGAACCCCTAAAGGCAAAATGCGCCCCTCGCGTCTGCTCTCCGAACGGCTTTTGCCGTTCGGAGAGCAGACGCGAGGGGTTCCTCCCGCTCCCCCAGGCCCGGAAAGGCGCCCGTTCACCGGGAACCGCGAAATGCGCCCCTGGCGGCCGCTCGGAGCTCAGGCCCGAAAGGTTGCCTGCCCTCCCCCAGCCCCGGGACGGCGCCCTTGAACTCCCCGTCGCCGTCGGTGCTGCGAGAGAGGGAAGAGGCGCCCCTTAGGAGGCCGGCGGCGGCGGGAGGTGCAGCCCCACCATGCCTTTGGCGCCTTCCTGCCGTCTTCCCCTCCGCTCCGGCTCCGTTTCCGCGCTGCCTCTCCGGCCGCTCCCCCGGTCTGCTGCAGGGACTCCCGACGGGGAGCGAGGCAGGCCGGAAGCGAAGCCAGCGAGGGACGGAGGGGACTGCCCGTCGCTCACGCAGCCCGGCTGGAGTACCCCGGAGCCCAGCGGGGCGCATGGAGACCTCACCGAGCTCCCTGCTGGGGGAGCCGGACACCAAAGGCCCGCCCCTCTGATCTGCCGGGGGGGGTGGGGGGGTGGGGGCGGCGGAGGGGGTTCGGTTGGACTGTTTTCAGCTGGCGACTCGCCTGAAGCCCGTTTGAGAGCCGGGCTGCCAAGGGGGGTGTTGTGTGCCAGCTCGGGGGTGCTGTTGGAGCTCTGTCTACAAAGATGGATGTTCAGATCTCAGCTGTAGCACCTTTAACCAGCTCTGGCTGGTGTGCCAGCTGTGGACCTTTCTAAAAAAATCAGAGTTGGCTGCAGTTATATTTGCTCTCTAGTTATATCAGGATTGGATTTCTCCATTATGTTCCATGGCGGCCTGGTTTTAAAAGTCGTTCAGAAACGTCAGTTGGTTCAAAATGAAGCAGCAACTCTATTGGGCGGGTGGGGGGATCGAGTATATGGTTCATATTTTGAAATAGCTTCAGTGATTACCAGTTTGTTTCCGGGTTCCGTGAATTTATAAGACCCTAAATGCTCTGGAGTCAGGAAATTTAAAGGGTTCCCGTATTAACCTGTCCAACAATTAAAAGTTTCACCAGATCACTTCTTGTGACCTAGGATGTATGACGTCACTCGTATTATCCTTTACTCCAAAGACTCTATTGCTGGGAATTATAGGTGACTAGGAATAAGGCCCTAGATAAATACAAGGGGCTCTAGAAAGAGGCTCTGGGAGAGTGCCAAGGCCTTGGGCACTCAGCGTCAACTTGCTGTGGCGACCTCAGCAGGGTATAATGACACAGAGCCCACCAGTTTCTCCAGGGGAAGATCTCTGCCATCGGAAGAGCACTTGTAGTTCAGTGTGATCTCCATCCCACCCCTGGAGATGGGCAACAATGGTTTCCCATGAGGGAACAGGTGGTTTGGAGGGTGGAGTCTATGGCAATGAACCTGTCTGAGGTCCCACCCCTCCTCCAACCTCACCCTCTCCAGGGTCCACCCCTCAAATCTCCAGGAATTTCCCAACCTGGAGTTGGCAACCCTATCTCCCTCCCAGCCAACCGTCAATGTATCATCATCTGCCCGCTGGCTTCAGCTTTTCATCTCCTCCCTCCTCGAGAGCACTTGTAATTCTGAGTGATCTCCAGCCCCCACCTGGAGATTAGCAACAATGGTTCCCCATGAGGGACTGATTCGCTTGGAGGGTGGAGTCTATGGCAATGAACCTGTCTGAGGTCCCACCCCTCCTCCAACCTCCCCTTCTCCAGCCTCCACCCCTCAAATTTCCAGGAATTTTCCACCTGGAGTTGGCAACCCTATCTCCTTCCCAGCCAATCATCGACTTCACTCTTCAACTTTCCTTCTCCCCTCTGGAGAGCACTTGTAATTCTGAGTGATCTCCAGCCCTTGCCTGGAGATTGGCAACCATAGTTCCCATGGAGAAGTACTCTTTCCCGGCAATGGGGACCAAAGCAGCTGACGTCATTCTCCTCTCCCCCTTTTCACTTGCACAACAACCCTGCAAGCTAGGTTAGGCTTAAAGTCTGTGACTGGCCCCAAATCACCCATTCATCAAGAACCTGGGTCTAGCAGATCCTGCTCTGAAGCGCTGACTGCTACGCCTAGGATAGCCAACCTCCAGGTGGAGCCTGAAGATTGCCAGGGTGGGCACTGGGCAGAAGAACTTAAAGGGACTCTTCCAGTGCCTCTGCTGGGGTGGGGGGGGGGGAATGGGAGGGACACCTCGCATGTGATCGACAAAGCGGCAAAGCCACAAGGGGCGCGGTTTCTCACTGGGAGTTAAAGGGACCCTTCCGGGCCCCAGGAGAGGTGGGGGAACCCCACAGCAGGGCATCTGCAGTTGCCACCTAGAGGTTGGCAACCCTAGGAAGAAGTAGGAACTACTTCATAGGAACATAGGAAATGGTGAGGTAACAGCTAAGGCATCTCCCCAGGAAGGGGACAGGTACTTTATTCTTTGGTTCTAGAGTTAGAGAGTAGACCTGTTCGAGAGTGAGAGTATATCTGTGAATGAACTGCAGGAAGGTCCTCTGTAATTCAGAAAATGATTTATCAGGCATCTTATTTGCTTAATTTCCATAGGTTCTGCATTGTTTTCTGTATTCACATTTACACATACACACACACACCCCTTTATGACACCTGAATTGTGTGAAAATGCTTGCTTAAGAAAGTTTGCCAAGATTTCGCTTCTTCTGATACACCTGGAGGTGGCAGCAGAGCACAATGATTCCAATCTGAAAAAAGGACAGACATTCAGACTCCCCGCAGGCACTTTCTTGCGGGGCAGACAAAATGCAACCTAAGAGGTGCTGGCCTTGCCATCTTCAGCACATCTACTCAGAATCCTCCCTGGGGAAATTCAGTAGGGCTCACTCCCATGAAAACAGGGCTTCTTTCCATGTACTTGCATGTGAGTGAAGTGCCATCAACTTGCTTCTGTCTTACGGAGACCCTATGAATGAATGTCTTCCGAAATGTCCCATCGTCAACAGCCTTGCTCAGGTGGTCCTTAAAAGAACCAAGGCCCAGTGACATCGCATGCCATTGTCCCTATCTATGGAGGCGGAGACATGTGGGACTTAGGAAGGGGCTCTCCAGAAATGTAGGGGGGCCTGGGAGCTCTTCGGAACCCCCCCCCCCCCAGACATTCCCCTGGGCTGGGCTAAACCCAGGAAGAGGTGGGAATTGGCCAGCGCCTAGGTCAGTGATGGCGAACCTTTTAGAGACCAGGTGCCCAAACTGCAACCCAAAACCCACTTATTTATCGCAAAGTGCCAACATGACAATTTAACCTGAATACTGAGGTTTTCGTTTGAGAAAAAACAACTCATACATTAACATCGTTTGTCTTAAAAGAAAAACACAACAGAGCTTTCAATGGTACAAACAACTTTTCATTGAAAGGTAAAAGTTTGCATTTGGCGTGCTTTTGACCAATTAATGTGATTTTTGCTGTCCAATCTTGCGAACTCTGTGCTGGGGTGATGGCCTGCGTGCCCACAGAGAGGGCTCTGAGTGCCACCTCTGGCACGCGTGCCATATGTTTGCCACCACTGGCCTAGGTTATAGTGGTATCTCAGTGGTCTCCTGTAGTGTCCTTTATTTAAATTCATTTTTAGAACAGTCACTTTAAGATCTGCAAATAGACATACCATGTGCATAAGACAAACAAAAGGCCACAAATTTGAAAGTAAGGAGGGCAACACTAAAAAGCCTGTAGGGGAACATTTAAAAGAAAACTCCTGGACATTCATTTACAGGAGTCTTGCTCAGAAATTGAGTGCACAGCAACTGTTTGGTATTCTGGCTCAGCCACGCATTGGCCAAACAAAGGCATCTGTGATGCCATAGTTTACTAAGATTCTGTACAAAGTCACCCAAGACCTTAAATCCTCTGGGGCGATAATAGGTAGTGGGCTGCTTGCAAACTAAGTTGGTCATTTCCACTGATTCCTCCTTCCTATTGCAGACCTCCCCGTTCACTTCACTCCTCATGATCCCCTTCCCCCCAGAAGCAACATTTCAGGGAGCTAAGTGGGAGGAGGGTGGCAGGAGAGTTTCATTCTGACACAGGATCCAGCACATTGTTTCCCCTGGCTGAGTCCATACGTCGTTGGATACTGCACTTTAGCAGTCATTGGCAACTGGGGCTTATCCATACAAGAAGATCCAGGTGCAAATCACTGCTGTGGCAAAACAACAGGGCCATAGCCACCAGTGTGTGGATACAGCCCACATTCTACTGTATGCATGCAAGCGCTGTCAAGTGGCAACCCCAACAAGCGGCATTCAAAGCAAGTGAGAAGCAGAGGCAGTTTGCCCTTGCCTTCCTCTTTAGCATCCTCCTCAGTGGTCTCCCCTCCAAGTCCAGACCCGGCTTAGCTTCTAAGACCGAACGAGACTGGGCTACATCTTGCCACCTTCTCTCCCCTCCATATTTTAAAGGTCCCCCCCCCCCTCCCCCAGGCCCGGGAAGGCGCCCTTTAACCGTGAACGGCGAGATGCGCCCCTCGCCGGGGCTGGGCAAAAAGGTGCAAAACCTTTCCCGGCCTCCCCCAGCCCCGGGACGGCGCCCCTGAACCCCTAAAGGCAAAATGCGCCCCTCGCGTCTGCTCTCCGAACGGCTTTTGCCGTTCGGAGAGCAGACGCGAGGGGTTCCTCCCGCTCCCCCAGGCCCGGAAAGGCGCCCGTTCACCGGGAACCGCGAAATGCGCCCCTGGCGGCCGCTCGGAGCTCAGGCCCGAAAGGTTGCCTGCCCTCCCCCAGCCCCGGGACGGCGCCCTTGAACTCCCCGTCGCCGTCGGTGCTGCGAGAGGGGGAAGAGGCGCCCCTTAGGAGGCCGGCGGCGGCGGGAGGTGCAGCCCCACCATGCCTTTGGCGCCTTCCTGCCGTCTTCCCCTCCGCTCCGGCTCCGTTTCCGCGCTGCCTCTCCGGCCGCTCCCCCGGTCTGCTGCAGGGACTCCCGACGGGGAGCGAGGCAGGCCGGAAGCGAAGCCAGCGAGGGACGGAGGGGACTGCCCGTCGCTCACGCAGCCCGGCTGGAGTACCCCGGAGCCCAGCGGGGCGCATGGAGACCTCACCGAGCTCCCTGCTGGGGGAGCCGGACACCAAAGGCCCGCCCCTCTGATCTGCCGGGGGCCTGGGGGGGTGGGGGCGGCGGAGGGGGTTCGGTTGGACTGTTTTCAGCTGGCGACTCGCCTGAAGCCCGTTTGAGAGCCGGGCTGCCAAGGGGGGTGTTGTGTGCCAGCTCGGGGGTGCTGTTGGAGCTCTGTCTACAAAGATGGATGTTCAGATCTCAGCTGTAGCACCTTTAACCAGCTCTGGCTGGTGTGCCAGCTGTGGACCTTTCTAAAAAAATCAGAGTTGGCTGCAGTTATATTTGCTCTCTAGTTATATCAGGATTGGATTTCTCCATTATGTTCCATGGCGGCCTGGTTTTAAAAGTCGTTCAGAAACGTCAGTTGGTTCAAAATGAAGCAGCAACTCTATTGGGCGGGTGGGGGGATCGAGTATATGGTTCATATTTTGAAATAGCTTCAGTGATTACCAGTTTGTTTCCGGGTTCCGTGAATTTATAAGACCCTAAATGCTCTGGAGTCAGGAAATTTAAAGGGTTCCCGTATTAACCTGTCCAACAATTAAAAGTTTCACCAGATCACTTCTTGTGACCTAGGATGTATGACGTCACTCGTATTATCCTTTACTCCAAAGACTCTATTGCTGGGAATTATAGGTGACTAGGAATAAGGCCCTAGATAAATACAAGGGGCTCTAGAAAGAGGCTCTGGGAGAGTGCCAAGGCCTTGGGCACTCAGCGTCAACTTGCTGTGGCGACCTCAGCAGGGTATAATGACACAGAGCCCACCAGTTTCTCCAGGGGAAGATCTCTGCCATCGGAAGAGCACTTGTAGTTCAGTGTGATCTCCATCCCACCCCTGGAGATGGGCAACAATGGTTTCCCATGAGGGAACAGGTGGTTTGGAGGGTGGAGTCTATGGCAATGAACCTGTCTGAGGTCCCACCCCTCCTCCAACCTCACCCTCTCCAGGGTCCACCCCTCAAATCTCCAGGAATTTCCCAACCTGGAGTTGGCAACCCTATCTCCCTCCCAGCCAACCGTCAATGTATCATCATCTGCCCGCTGGCTTCAGCTTTTCATCTCCTCCCTCCTCGAGAGCACTTGTAATTCTGAGTGATCTCCAGCCCCCACCTGGAGATTAGCAACAATGGTTCCCCATGAGGGACTGATTCGCTTGGAGGGTGGAGTCTATGGCAATGAACCTGTCTGAGGTCCCACCCCTCCTCCAACCTCCCCTTCTCCAGCCTCCACCCCTCAAATTTCCAGGAATTTTCCACCTGGAGTTGGCAACCCTATCTCCTTCCCAGCCAATCATCGACTTCACTCTTCAACTTTCCTTCTCCCCTCTGGAGAGCACTTGTAATTCTGAGTGATCTCCAGCCCTTGCCTGGAGATTGGCAACCATAGTTCCCATGGAGAAGTACTCTTTCCCGGCAATGGGGACCAAAGCAGCTGACGTCATTCTCCTCTCCCCCTTTTCACTTGCACAACAACCCTGCAAGCTAGGTTAGGCTTAAAGTCTGTGACTGGCCCCAAATCACCCATTCATCAAGAACCTGGGTCTAGCAGATCCTGCTCTGAAGCGCTGACTGCTACGCCTAGGATAGCCAACCTCCAGGTGGAGCCTGAAGATTGCCAGGGTGGGCACTGGGCAGAAGAACTTAAAGGGACTCTTCCAGTGCCTCTGCTGGGGTGGGGGGGGGGAATGGGAGGGACACCTCGCATGTGATCGACAAAGCGGCAAAGCCACAAGGGGCGCGGTTTCTCACTGGGAGTTAAAGGGACCCTTCCGGGCCCCAGGAGAGGTGGGGGAACCCCACAGCAGGGCATCTGCAGTTGCCACCTAGAGGTTGGCAACCCTAGGAAGAAGTAGGAACTACTTCATAGGAACATAGGAAATGGTGAGGTAACAGCTAAGGCATCTCCCCAGGAAGGGGACAGGTACTTTATTCTTTGGTTCTAGAGTTAGAGAGTAGACCTGTTCGAGAGTGAGAGTATATCTGTGAATGAACTGCAGGAAGGTCCTCTGTAATTCAGAAAATGATTTATCAGGCATCTTATTTGCTTAATTTCCATAGGTTCTGCATTGTTTTCTGTATTCACATTTACACATACACACACACACCCCTTTATGACACCTGAATTGTGTGAAAATGCTTGCTTAAGAAAGTTTGCCAAGATTTCGCTTCTTCTGATACACCTGGAGGTGGCAGCAGAGCACAATGATTCCAATCTGAAAAAAGGACAGACATTCAGACTCCCCGCAGGCACTTTCTTGCGGGGCAGACAAAATGCAACCTAAGAGGTGCTGGCCTTGCCATCTTCAGCACATCTACTCAGAATCCTCCCTGGGGAAATTCAGTAGGGCTCACTCCCATGAAAACAGGGCTTCTTTCCATGTACTTGCATGTGAGTGAAGTGCCATCAACTTGCTTCTGTCTTACGGAGACCCTATGAATGAATGTCTTCCGAAATGTCCCATCGTCAACAGCCTTGCTCAGGTGGTCCTTAAAAGAACCAAGGCCCAGTGACATCGCATGCCATTGTCCCTATCTATGGAGGCGGAGACATGTGGGACTTAGGAAGGGGCTCTCCAGAAATGTAGGGGGGCCTGGGAGCTCTTCGGAACCCCCCCCCCCCAGACATTCCCCTGGGCTGGGCTAAACCCAGGAAGAGGTGGGAATTGGCCAGCGCCTAGGTCAGTGATGGCGAACCTTTTAGAGACCAGGTGCCCAAACTGCAACCCAAAACCCACTTATTTATCGCAAAGTGCCAACATGACAATTTAACCTGAATACTGAGGTTTTCGTTTGAGAAAAAACAACTCATACATTAACATCGTTTGTCTTAAAAGAAAAACACAACAGAGCTTTCAATGGTACAAACAACTTTTCATTGAAAGGTAAAAGTTTGCATTTGGCGTGCTTTTGACCAATTAATGTGATTTTTGCTGTCCAATCTTGCGAACTCTGTGCTGGGGTGATGGCCTGCGTGCCCACAGAGAGGGCTCTGAGTGCCACCTCTGGCACGCGTGCCATATGTTTGCCACCACTGGCCTAGGTTATAGTGGTATCTCAGTGGTCTCCTGTAGTGTCCTTTATTTAAATTCATTTTTAGAACAGTCACTTTAAGATCTGCAAATAGACATACCATGTGCATAAGACAAACAAAAGGCCACAAATTTGAAAGTAAGGAGGGCAACACTAAAAAGCCTGTAGGGGAACATTTAAAAGAAAACTCCTGGACATTCATTTACAGGAGTCTTGCTCAGAAATTGAGTGCACAGCAACTGTTTGGTATTCTGGCTCAGCCACGCATTGGCCAAACAAAGGCATCTGTGATGCCATAGTTTACTAAGATTCAGTACAAAGTCACCCAAGACCTTAAATCCTCTGGGGCGATAATAGGTAGTGGGCTGCTTGCAAACTAAGTTGGTCATTTCCACTGATTCCTCCTTCCTATTGCAGACCTCCCCGTTCACTTCACTCCTCATGATCCCCTTCCCCCCAGAAGCAACATTTCAGGGAGCTAAGTGGGAGGAGGGTGGCAGGAGAGTTTCATTCTGACACAGGATCCAGCACATTGTTTCCCCTGGCTGAGTCCATACGTCGTTGGATACTGCACTTTAGCAGTCATTGGCAACTGGGGCTTATCCATACAAGAAGATCCAGGTGCAAATCACTGCTGTGGCAAAACAACAGGGCCATAGCCACCACTGTGTGGATACAGCCCACATTCTACTGTATGCATGCAAGCGCTGTCAAGTGGCAACCCCAACAAGCGGCATTCAAAGCAAGTGAGAAGCAGAGGCAGTTTGCCCTTGCCTTCCTCTTTAGCATCCTCCTCAGTGGTCTCCCCTCCAAGTCCAGACCCGGCTTAGCTTCTAAGACCGAACGAGACTGGGCTACATCTTGCCACCTTCTCTCCCCTCTATATTTTAAAGGTCCCCCCCCTCCCCCAGGCCCGGGAAGGCGCCCTTTAACCGTGAACGGCGAGATGCGCCCCTCGCCGGGGCTGGGCAAAAAGGTGCAAAACCTTTCCCGGCCTCCCCCAGCCCCGGGACGGCGCCCCTGAACCCCTAAAGGCAAAATGCGCCCCTCGCGTCTGCTCTCCGAACGGCTTTTGCCGTTCGGAGAGCAGACGCGAGGGGTTCCTCCCGCTCCCCCAGGCCCGGAAAGGCGCCCGTTCACCGGGAACCGCGAAATGCGCCCCTGGCGGCCGCTCGGAGCTCAGGCCCGAAAGGTTGCCTGCCCTCCCCCAGCCCCGGGACGGCGCCCTTGAACTCCCCGTCGCCGTCGGTGCTGCGAGAGGGGGAAGAGGCGCCCCTTAGGAGGCCGGCGGCGGCGGGAGGTGCAGCCCCACCATGCCTTTGGCGCCTTCCTGCCGTCTTCCCCTCCGCTCCGGCTCCGTTTCCGCGCTGCCTCTCCGGCCGCTCCCCCGGTCTGCTGCAGGGACTCCCGACGGGGAGCGAGGCAGGCCGGAAGCGAAGCCAGCGAGGGACGGAGGGGACTGCCCGTCGCTCACGCAGCCCGGCTGGAGTACCCCGGAGCCCAGCGGGGCGCATGGAGACCTCACCGAGCTCCCTGCTGGGGGAGCCGGACACCAAAGGCCCGCCCCTCTGATCTGCCGGGGGGTGGGGGGTTGGGGGCGGCGGAGGGGGTTCGGTTGGACTGTTTTCAGCTGGCGACTCGCCTGAAGCCCGTTTGAGAGCCGGGCTGCCAAGGGGGGTGTTGTGTGCCAGCTCGGGGGTGCTGTTGGAGCTCTGTCTACAAAGATGGATGTTCAGATCTCAGCTGTAGCACCTTTAACCAGCTCTGGCTGGTGTGCCAGCTGTGGACCTTTCTAAAAAAATCAGAGTTGGCTGCAGTTATATTTGCTCTCTAGTTATATCAGGATTGGATTTCTCCATTATGTTCCATGGCGGCCTGGTTTTAAAAGTCGTTCAGAAACGTCAGTTGGTTCAAAATGAAGCAGCAACTCTATTGGGCGGGTGGGGGTGTTAGCCGAATTGCTTTAATTTACCTTTAGCAATCAGCAAAATACACGGGTTCTTGCCAACTATACCAGGGTCCCACCCCTCCCGGGAGATCTCAAGGAAAGAGGCACGTGAGGCAGGTTCCAAGTTCAATGTTGTTTACTGGATCATGTAATCAAGCATACAAAAATCGTAATCACACACACAATCTTACAGGCCTAATAAAATAAAGAGAGAAAATAGCACTTTTGCATGAGCAGGCTTCGTTGGTGGGGAAAGCACGTTACCTTAGATGCGTTGTCCGATGTCTAGATGAATTGGATTTGGGAGGAAAGGTATAAAAGCTATGGGGCCACGAGGCTTGAACCGGCAAGACCACGTGGTTCTCCTGGATCGCGAGTCCAGAGAGAGAAAAAAGGGTATAAAGATGGAGGCAAGGGTTGGGGACAGAAAGCTGGACTGAAGGGTCAATAGGTAAGATAGAGGGCGATGGCTCAAGAGGCCGAGTGACTCTGGGTTTGGATTTTTATTGGGGGTCTTGGGGCGGGCTCTGCAGACCACAACCCATTAACACACCTACTAGGCGGTCCGTCCCTGTTGGACCTTGCTATAGGTTAAAGGTGAACAAAAGGGAGGAGGTCCAGGGGTTTGGTCAGTGTTGCAAAAGTATGACTTCACCAGGAAACAGACACTGAGTCTAGGGTCCGATGACTCACCTGGCCAACCTATTGTCAGTTGATGGTTTTAGCCAAGTATCTGATGGCTGGCACAGTAGGTGCTAGGCAGTCTTGTTAGCATAACTTATTCAGATGTATATTGAGGAGTGGGGGTTAACCAGCGGATGTCTGACAGAAGGAGGCCTCATGGCAAGAGGAATCCTTTGTCCTTGTCTTGGGTGAACTGCTTGGGGTGTCAGCCTCCTGGCTTGGGCTGGAGCTGGCTCCTATGTGGAGAAGAAAGCGCAAGTCCCTTCCACTGCTGGTGACACAGAGTTCAAACTTATGGATAAAAATCCATAAGAGCACCCAAGGGTGCCTTGCTGGCCAACAGGGGGATCGAGTATATGGTTCATATTTTGAAATAGCTTCAGTGATTACCAGTTTGTTTCCGGGTTCCGTGAATTTATAAGACCCTAAATGCTCTGGAGTCAGGAAATTTAAAGGGTTCCCGTATTAACCTGTCCAACAATTAAAAGTTTCACCAGATCACTTCTTGTGACCTAGGATGTATGACGTCACTCGTATTATCCTTTACTCCAAAGACTCTATTGCTGGGAATTATAGGTGACTAGGAATAAGGCCCTAGATAAATACAAGGGGCTCTAGAAAGAGGCTCTGGGAGAGTGCCAAGGCCTTGGGCACTCAGCGTCAACTTGCTGTGGCGACCTCAGCAGGGTATAATGACACAGAGCCCACCAGTTTCTCCAGGGGAAGATCTCTGCCATCGGAAGAGCACTTGTAGTTCAGTGTGATCTCCATCCCACCCCTGGAGATGGGCAACAATGGTTTCCCATGAGGGAACAGGTGGTTTGGAGGGTGGAGTCTATGGCAATGAACCTGTCTGAGGTCCCACCCCTCCTCCAACCTCACCCTCTCCAGGGTCCACCCCTCAAATCTCCAGGAATTTCCCAACCTGGAGTTGGCAACCCTATCTCCCTCCCAGCCAACCGTCAATGTATCATCATCTGCCCGCTGGCTTCAGCTTTTCATCTCCTCCCTCCTCGAGAGCACTTGTAATTCTGAGTGATCTCCAGCCCCCACCTGGAGATTAGCAACAATGGTTCCCCATGAGGGACTGATTCGCTTGGAGGGTGGAGTCTATGGCAATGAACCTGTCTGAGGTCCCACCCCTCCTCCAACCTCCCCTTCTCCAGCCTCCACCCCTCAAATTTCCAGGAATTTTCCACCTGGAGTTGGCAACCCTATCTCCTTCCCAGCCAATCATCGACTTCACTCTTCAACTTTCCTTCTCCCCTCTGGAGAGCACTTGTAATTCTGAGTGATCTCCAGCCCTTGCCTGGAGATTGGCAACCATAGTTCCCATGGAGAAGTACTCTTTCCCGGCAATGGGGACCAAAGCAGCTGACGTCATTCTCCTCTCCCCCTTTTCACTTGCACAACAACCCTGCAAGCTAGGTTAGGCTTAAAGTCTGTGACTGGCCCCAAATCACCCATTCATCAAGAACCTGGGTCTAGCAGATCCTGCTCTGAAGCGCTGACTGCTACGCCTAGGATAGCCAACCTCCAGGTGGAGCCTGAAGATTGCCAGGGTGGGCACTGGGCAGAAGAACTTAAAGGGACTCTTCCAGTGCCTCTGCTGGGGTGGGGGGGGGGAATGGGAGGGACACCTCGCATGTGATCGACAAAGCGGCAAAGCCACAAGGGGCGCGGTTTCTCACTGGGAGTTAAAGGGACCCTTCCGGGCCCCAGGAGAGGTGGGGGAACCCCACAGCAGGGCATCTGCAGTTGCCACCTAGAGGTTGGCAACCCTAGGAAGAAGTAGGAACTACTTCATAGGAACATAGGAAATGGTGAGGTAACAGCTAAGGCATCTCCCCAGGAAGGGGACAGGTACTTTATTCTTTGGTTCTAGAGTTAGAGAGTAGACCTGTTCGAGAGTGAGAGTATATCTGTGAATGAACTGCAGGAAGGTCCTCTGTAATTCAGAAAATGATTTATCAGGCATCTTATTTGCTTAATTTCCATAGGTTCTGCATTGTTTTCTGTATTCACATTTACACATACACACACACACCCCTTTATGACACCTGAATTGTGTGAAAATGCTTGCTTAAGAAAGTTTGCCAAGATTTCGCTTCTTCTGATACACCTGGAGGTGGCAGCAGAGCACAATGATTCCAATCTGAAAAAAGGACAGACATTCAGACTCCCCGCAGGCACTTTCTTGCGGGGCAGACAAAATGCAACCTAAGAGGTGCTGGCCTTGCCATCTTCAGCACATCTACTCAGAATCCTCCCTGGGGAAATTCAGTAGGGCTCACTCCCATGAAAACAGGGCTTCTTTCCATGTACTTGCATGTGAGTGAAGTGCCATCAACTTGCTTCTGTCTTACGGAGACCCTATGAATGAATGTCTTCCGAAATGTCCCATCGTCAACAGCCTTGCTCAGGTGGTCCTTAAAAGAACCAAGGCCCAGTGACATCGCATGCCATTGTCCCTATCTATGGAGGCGGAGACATGTGGGACTTAGGAAGGGGCTCTCCAGAAATGTAGGGGGGCCTGGGAGCTCTTCGGAACCCCCCCCCCCCAGACATTCCCCTGGGCTGGGCTAAACCCAGGAAGAGGTGGGAATTGGCCAGCGCCTAGGTCAGTGATGGCGAACCTTTTAGAGACCAGGTGCCCAAACTGCAACCCAAAACCCACTTATTTATCGCAAAGTGCCAACATGACAATTTAACCTGAATACTGAGGTTTTCGTTTGAGAAAAAACAACTCATACATTAACATCGTTTGTCTTAAAAGAAAAACACAACAGAGCTTTCAATGGTACAAACAACTTTTCATTGAAAGGTAAAAGTTTGCATTTGGCGTGCTTTTGACCAATTAATGTGATTTTTGCTGTCCAATCTTGCGAACTCTGTGCTGGGGTGATGGCCTGCGTGCCCACAGAGAGGGCTCTGAGTGCCACCTCTGGCACGCGTGCCATATGTTTGCCACCACTGGCCTAGGTTATAGTGGTATCTCAGTGGTCTCCTGTAGTGTCCTTTATTTAAATTCATTTTTAGAACAGTCACTTTAAGATCTGCAAATAGACATACCATGTGCATAAGACAAACAAAAGGCCACAAATTTGAAAGTAAGGAGGGCAACACTAAAAAGCCTGTAGGGGAACATTTAAAAGAAAACTCCTGGACATTCATTTACAGGAGTCTTGCTCAGAAATTGAGTGCACAGCAACTGTTTGGTATTCTGGCTCAGCCACGCATTGGCCAAACAAAGGCATCTGTGATGCCATAGTTTACTAAGATTCAGTACAAAGTCACCCAAGACCTTAAATCCTCTGGGGCGATAATAGGTAGTGGGCTGCTTGCAAACTAAGTTGGTCATTTCCACTGATTCCTCCTTCCTATTGCAGACCTCCCCGTTCACTTCACTCCTCATGATCCCCTTCCCCCCAGAAGCAACATTTCAGGGAGCTAAGTGGGAGGAGGGTGGCAGGAGAGTTTCATTCTGACACAGGATCCAGCACATTGTTTCCCCTGGCTGAGTCCATACGTCGTTGGATACTGCACTTTAGCAGTCATTGGCAACTGGGGCTTATCCATACAAGAAGATCCAGGTGCAAATCACTGCTGTGGCAAAACAACAGGGCCATAGCCACCACTGTGTGGATACAGCCCACATTCTACTGTATGCATGCAAGCGCTGTCAAGTGGCAACCCCAACAAGCGGCATTCAAAGCAAGTGAGAAGCAGAGGCAGTTTGCCCTTGCCTTCCTCTTTAGCATCCTCCTCAGTGGTCTCCCCTCCAAGTCCAGACCCGGCTTAGCTTCTAAGACCGAACGAGACTGGGCTACATCTTGCCACCTTCTCTCCCCTCCATATTTTAAAGGTCCCCCCCCTCCCCCAGGCCCGGGAAGGCGCCCTTTAACCGTGAACGGCGAGATGCGCCCCTCGCCGGGGCTGGGCAAAAAGGTGCAAAACCTTTCCCGGCCTCCCCCAGCCCCGGGACGGCGCCCCTGAACCCCTAAAGGCAAAATGCGCCCCTCGCGTCTGCTCTCCGAACGGCTTTTGCCGTTCGGAGAGCAGACGCGAGGGGTTCCTCCCGCTCCCCCAGGCCCGGAAAGGCGCCCGTTCACCGGGAACCGCGAAATGCGCCCCTGGCGGCCGCTCGGAGCTCAGGCCCGAAAGGTTGCCTGCCCTCCCCCAGCCCCGGGACGGCGCCCTTGAACTCCCCGTCGCCGTCGGTGCTGCGAGAGGGGGAAGAGGCGCCCCTTAGGAGGCCGGCGGCGGCGGGAGGTGCAGCCCCACCATGCCTTTGGCGCCTTCCTGCCGTCTTCCCCTCCGCTCCGGCTCCGTTTCCGCGCTGCCTCTCCGGCCGCTCCCCCGGTCTGCTGCAGGGACTCCCGACGGGGAGCGAGGCAGGCCGGAAGCGAAGCCAGCGAGGGACGGAGGGGACTGCCCGTCGCTCACGCAGCCCGGCTGGAGTACCCCGGAGCCCAGCGGGGCGCATGGAGACCTCACCGAGCTCCCTGCTGGGGGAGCCGGACACCAAAGGCCCGCCCCTCTGATCTGCCGGGGGGTGGGGGGTTGGGGGCGGCGGAGGGGGTTCGGTTGGACTGTTTTCAGCTGGCGACTCGCCTGAAGCCCGTTTGAGAGCCGGGCTGCCAAGGGGGGTGTTGTGTGCCAGCTCGGGGGTGCTGTTGGAGCTCTGTCTACAAAGATGGATGTTCAGATCTCAGCTGTAGCACCTTTAACCAGCTCTGGCTGGTGTGCCAGCTGTGGACCTTTCTAAAAAAATCAGAGTTGGCTGCAGTTATATTTGCTCTCTAGTTATATCAGGATTGGATTTCTCCATTATGTTCCATGGCGGCCTGGTTTTAAAAGTCGTTCAGAAACGTCAGTTGGTTCAAAATGAAGCAGCAACTCTATTGGGCGGGTGGGGGTGTTAGCCGAATTGCTTTAATTTACCTTTAGCAATCAGCAAAATACACGGGTTCTTGCCAACTATACCAGGGTCCCACCCCTCCCGGGAGATCTCAAGGAAAGAGGCACGTGAGGCAGGTTCCAAGTTCAATGTTGTTTACTGGATCATGTAATCAAGCATACAAAAATCGTAATCACACACACAATCTTACAGGCCTAATAAAATAAAGAGAGAAAATAGCACTTTTGCATGAGCAGGCTTCGTTGGTGGGGAAAGCACGTTACCTTAGATGCGTTGTCCGATGTCTAGATGAATTGGATTTGGGAGGAAAGGTATAAAAGCTATGGGGCCACGAGGCTTGAACCGGCAAGACCACGTGGTTCTCCTGGATCGCGAGTCCAGAGAGAGAAAAAAGGGTATAAAGATGGAGGCAAGGGTTGGGGACAGAAAGCTGGACTGAAGGGTCAATAGGTAAGATAGAGGGCGATGGCTCAAGAGGCCGAGTGACTCTGGGTTTGGATTTTTATTGGGGGTCTTGGGGCGGGCTCTGCAGACCACAACCCATTAACACACCTACTAGGCGGTCCGTCCCTGTTGGACCTTGCTATAGGTTAAAGGTGAACAAAAGGGAGGAGGTCCAGGGGTTTGGTCAGTGTTGCAAAAGTATGACTTCACCAGGAAACAGACACTGAGTCTAGGGTCCGATGACTCACCTGGCCAACCTATTGTCAGTTGATGGTTTTAGCCAAGTATCTGATGGCTGGCACAGTAGGTGCTAGGCAGTCTTGTTAGCATAACTTATTCAGATGTATATTGAGGAGTGGGGGTTAACCAGCGGATGTCTGACAGAAGGAGGCCTCATGGCAAGAGGAATCCTTTGTCCTTGTCTTGGGTGAACTGCTTGGGGTGTCAGCCTCCTGGCTTGGGCTGGAGCTGGCTCCTATGTGGAGAAGAAAGCGCAAGTCCCTTCCACTGCTGGCGACACAGAGTTCAAACTTATGGATAAAAATCCATAAGAGCACCCAAGGGTGCCTTGCTGGCCAACATTTCCCCCCCTCGGAGACCTGAAGGCGTCAGGTGAAGGTCTCCGAATACGAGTGATAGAACAGAGACAGACTGCATGATGGTGACCCTGGAAGAAAGAGCTTGCAAGGGACGGACCCAGAAGATGACAAAAAATCTATCGCAATAAAAATTCCAAATTGTTGCTGGAGCGGACATAAAAACAAGGCTTTGTGCATTAGACCACCAAGGGAGCCTACGTAGAAATATTTCATTCTTTAATTAGCAGAAACATCCTTAACTGAAATATTAAAAGTAATTCTAAAAATTCCTTATCTTAAATTCATTTGTAAAAAGTCTTATAGAAGCATTATAAATTTCTTATAGTATCTATACATAGCATTTAATACTTATAGCGGAAGTGCACACATTTGTATCAATAAAAATACTCCACAAGGAATGTACAAGGAAATAAAATGGTTACAAACAATTCTTCGTCCATCTCTCCTGAGCGGCAAGGTTTTTCTGCTGGAACAGGGCAACTGGTGCTGTTTGAACAGGAGAGAGGCGCGCTTTACATTGTATCTAATGGAACACCAGGACTCGTATGTCTTCGGCTCTTCGGAAGCCACTCGGGTCTTAATCAATAGCTCATGAAGCTCTCGGCTACGCCCGTCCTTCCTCGGCACGGACACGAGTCAGTTCGGCCGGAAAGGAGGAGACCGGTTTGCATATTGAGGAGTCACCCCCCCTTGCTATCTAAAAGCATCATGGGTATCTACTTAAATTAGGGAAAAAGGATATTAAAATAAAACATAGTTTAATGATCTCGCAAGCAGAATGTCTAAAGGCATTCAAGAAATACGGAAAAGGTCAAAACAGGTCATACATCTGGAATCGTTGTATTATGAAAGACACATCATCTTGGGGTCCTGGCTGGAATAATCACAGGCCAGGTATTCACCCTTCGGGGTTGGCGGAGTCTCCGGGCACGCCTCCCGAACCCTGGGGAGCATTTGTGAGATGTGTGCCTGAGAGAAACAGACGCACACACACACAGGCGGGGCATGCAAAAGCTGGGTTCGGGAGTTGCGTCCGGTCGACTCTGACCTTTTATCTGGAGCCGGGTGGCTCCGCGGGGACGCCATTAGCTGCGTACCCGTTTTAGCTTGGAGGGCTCCCTTCGGGGGGCCCTCCCCTAATACTGTACAAAAATAGAACAATCTTTCCCCCTTAAGCCTGATCCCAGTGGTACCGTCCCATATCCAATGAGGAGCGGACTGGGCAGCTAGTCACTAGGCAGAACCCCTCAAAGGTCGCGTGTTTTGGACTTGGCTGTATATGTTACGGCTGGAGGTCGTTGCGTATGCAAATGAGAGGATTGTTTGGGCATTCTGGGATACACAAACATTTCAAGAAAAATAAATTTATTAAAAATCAAAAACAATCGAATTGGACACCAGTGCTGGGGCGAGGATGCGTTTTAGCTTGCAGGCACTTCGGGGATAGAGCTGGCGAAAATCTCCCTTTAACTTAGAAAGATGTTAAGAAGAGGGGACAGGGGTCTTGGTCCGGGGTTCTGATCTAACCGGGGAGTCCTTCCCAGGCACTCTCCACTGCTTCGTGCAGGGAGAGCTTGCACGCCTGGTGAAAGAGAGCATGGGCCGGATTTAAATTCCGAACCCAACTTCTGCATGTCCTCCAGATCATTTCGGCTTGGAGGGGCTGCATGGCAGAGGGAGACAAAGGATTCGTTTGTCCTACTTCTTCCTCCTGAGCCGTTTCTCGGGCTTCCATGTCCTCCTTGTTCTTGTTGTCCTGCTCACTAATGATTCCCCACGGTTCGTCTGGGCCTCGGCCCTCCCAACACTGGTAAAGAATAGAAAAGCAAGTGCAGAGCAAAAAGTGTTTTGGCAAGCAACCGGTTTTGCTTTGCAAACAGAAGACTCGGTTTGCAAACAAGCGGTTTATTTCTTGCCCGTATAGTGCACAAAAAAACAAAGAGGCGGAGACAAAAACAAAACCGTGCATACTGAAAGAAGTTTGTGGACAAGGCGACGTGCTCATAAAAAAAATAAACAAATAAATAAAGTACATATGAAGGCTAAGTAAGTTAATGATGATTGACGGATTATGCAGATTTGGGCGTCAGTAAGGGCATGCTGGGAGAAAAGATATCATGAGCAAAATATATTTTAGAAACACAGGGGTCGAATAAGAGGCTCACCCCGAGATGGCCGAGTGTTTTGGGGTTGAGGATCGCTTGGGCAGATAGTTAGGGAGGAGGTCACACTAACATGAAGAGATGCAGAAGTATGTGGCCGGGGAGGTTCTGGCTGGAGCGAGCTAACCTTGGGGCCTTTCCCCAGGCACCCGTCGCTGCCTCGAGTGGCGATCGGATTGCACGCCTGGTGGAGATGGGGCGAGAGAGGTGGAGAATCGGAGTAACTTCCAAACCCAACTTCTGCACGCACCACCGGGAGAAGCCGCCTACTCAGCTTGACATTCGTGCTAGCCACAAATGCAACTATGGAGCTTTTGTCGACGGCATCTTTGAATGCGCCCTCGGCTCTTCTGATCTCCCATGAAGAAATGCTTTCGGTCCTCCCACCCCCTATCTCCCTTTTCTTTCTCTCATTGCTCCCTACGGTTCGTTAGGGCTTCGGCCCGCCCAATACTGGTTAAAGAATAGAAACAAAAAAAAAAGGAAAATTCTTGGGAACAAGCAGAGGCTTGTGATGATCTTAAGATGTGGCTGGTTATGAACCGTAAAAAGGGTGTACTAACATTGGTGGGAGACTTTTGCAAAAGTGAAACCAAAAATAAAGAAGTCCGGGGCACGGATTGGAACGGTCAAAAGATATACAACGTAATAGCACACGTTTTGAGAGGACTAATTTTTAGGATCCACGTGTCTGGGCGTATGCAAAATAGAGCTGCCGCAGAGCACGCTGGTTCTCAATTTCTGAAGACCGAATTTTTGTTTAATAAGTTGTTATCTTGAAAAACTGCCAATGTCATAATTAAAATACTTTAGGAGGTTTCAAATTGGGAACCCAAAGGTAAAAGTGATTCAATATTTTTATGTCCTATAATCGAAAAAGTCCTTGCCAGGGGAGAGCTCGCACAAAAAGATCAGGGCTTGCCTTAACCTTTTTGAAAGGATTGCATTTCTCCCGCTGGTTTTCCAGTAGGACCTGCACATTTGCACTCCCTTTCTTGGCCTGCTCCGTCGCGCTGGCCTCCAAACGTGACCATATTGCCACAATGGATCTCAGTCATCCTGAGAAAGCTCCACTGGCTTCTTGGCGGCCTGACAATATGGTTTTTTTGGTGCCAGCGATGCTACAGAGGAATCAAAAAGGCAGCAAGATTTAGGTCTTCTGAGTATGTGCAGGAGACTGAACCGCTTTCGGCTGCATTTGTAGTCTCGCTGATGTTCCCTTGGGTTCGATAGACTGCTGCTAAAGGCCAATTTTCCTACCTCATGGGTCTCTTCTAAGAGACCCACCCAATAACGGTTAAAGAATAGAAACACAAACATAAACACACATAAGGGTCTGGCAATGGAGGAAGACAGACAAACATAGGGAAAAGGGCAACAGTTAAGGTATGCCAGAGGCTGGAAAGGAGGGGCTAAGAATTTGAAACCTTAGATGCAACGTGCATCAAGGCTTGGAAGTCCGTGGCTTTAGATTGAGCTTCCAATTTGTGGATTTGTCTTCTCACCCAACAAGTCATTGTAAGTAGCGCCACTATCAAAATAATTTGGAAGGCCAAAATGACGACTATGGGGTGGAGCATTAAATTTAAATATCCCGTCGTTGTCGGCGACCAACCAAGAAGAGATTCCCATCAGCTATGTTTGCCAGCCTCTTTTATTTCCACAGCCAGTTCCTTAATCCTGGCACCATTATGGGAAACGTTTAAGGCGGCTTTATCTCCCGCTTTCTTTAGCTGAGCCAGGCGTTCTTGGAGGTCTGGGTGAGAGAGCAATTTCCGTAAGGCTTCCAGTCCTAACCCCAAAGGCACTGGAGCAATAGAGTCATATAATTCTGGGGATAGGGCCATTTCTTGTTGTGTCCAAATGGGGGTTTCAAAATAAAAATCACACCCTCTTATGGAGGTAACATTACAAAAGCATCTGTTTATTCCAGGCAACATTTGTTGGTAGTATAGTGTATTGAGGTGAATGTGTTCGCAGGTAGTTCTGAGACAGACGCAAGCTTTGCCTATGTATATAATAGTAGATCCGGTCTCACTGACTGCGTCGAATTGACAGTGAGATATGGCGTGTTTCTTGGGAACTAGGCATGGGTGATGTTTTTCTAGGGCTTCATCATCACAGATGAAGCCTAAGTTTTCCTTATGGGTACATCCGTCTAGATTGATCATATGCCAGCTTGATGAGCTTACTTTAGCCCATCGGTCACTGTTCCTGGCATATAATACGGTGTCCGAATCAACTTGAATACCCAGTGGAACTACTGGATAGATGTGGAAGATTTCTTTCGCGGTCACTGTGGTTATAATCAATTGCAAGGTCTGGGTTACTGCATCAAAAGAGGCATTTGCCAACGACCACCAGTGCTCGAG
The DNA here is from genome assembly GCA_029233225.1 of Lepidodactylus listeri. Lineage (NCBI taxonomy): Eukaryota > Metazoa > Chordata > Lepidosauria > Squamata > Gekkonidae > Lepidodactylus > Lepidodactylus listeri. The sequence continues at coordinate 49,383,797 of JARCFY010000001.1, read as the reverse complement.
CGAGATTTCACTGGCCGTTAGATTTCCTTTAATCAATTCCCTTATTTCTAAAGGTATAACTCCAGCCATAGCTTGTTTGATTATAGTCATGGCAGTGACTACATTAAGAGTTTGTGCTTGAGTGCAAGCAAGAGCCAATGAGATATTGTTTTGTAAAGACTGAATGTCATCAAGGAGATTGGTAAAATCTTTTTCCATGATTTGTTCCCAAGTAACCAGCAGGGGATTGGTGGAGCGTTCCACGTGGGCAAGGGAATCCAATGATTGCGTGAGAGGGAGGCTCATTTGAGAGATGTCGAATGAAACCTTGGAGGCTTTATTCGCTATCACTTCTATGTTTGCAGCATCTATGGCTGCCATGCCCGCTCCTACGGGTGCGACCCAATCAGAAAGATCGCGTTTAGTCCTTCTAGAGAGCTCCCCTTTACGCCACATTAGGATCCAATTGTCCCAACCTTGCTGAGTCGTGTGTAAATAAGAGTCACAGAGGGCATGGCTGAAAGAAGTGCCGAGCCCATTTAAGCTGACATTGACTCTTTTGACTGATATTTGCGGCTGCATCAAGACTGTTTCTTGATGATTAAATTTTAGAGTGTGTGCTCCCACTACCGGGTAGGTCAATGAGGCCAGTGCGTCTACATTTTGGATGAGTGGGTCCAAATTTAGTGTGTGATTTGCATCACCAATTGTTAAAGTATAATTTCCTTCCTGATGAGTGAGCTGTAGAATTGTTGTTCCGATAGCTGTAAGATTTACAGTATCGGTGGCATTGAGGCAGACAGACGTGTTTAAAAGTAAGGTCCAGTCTGGGGGACCTTGCTGCTTTAACGCAGAGCAGTTAAAATGCCAATTGAGCTTGCCCCATGCCAGTGGCTCTAGGTCTATGTCTTCGCCGAATGGGTCCGTGAGCGTTATTGGGACCTCTGTGTCGTTATGGAAGTGTCGGGAGCCAATGGAAATGATTACTTTTAAAGGGTCGCCAATGTCCCATACGGCAGCTGATATTACAGCTATGTCTGTGTATAGGGAGATGGGGGTAGGAGCAGTATATTCGATGGTGGAGGTGTTGGTTTTGGCTTGTGACTGTTTACACAGGACCACTTCCATTTCATCCATAGAATATTTCCCGGAGGTGCATAGAGTCACCTTTTCTCCGGTGCGACTGTGGATGCAATGTGTGAGCTGCTGTGGTGGACATTGATCTATAGGTGTAAGTGTGACTGCTCTGTCATGCCGTCCTGTTACACAGGTAAAAATTCTAAAAGGCATGTTTATTCCCACGCATCTCCATTTGGTCAAGACTACCGTATGGTTGGCTATTTGTGTTGCTGAGGTACAACAAAACAAGGACAATCCAAATAAGAATACAAGTTTTAATGGTCTTACCAATTTGTCTGCTGCTGGGGTGGAGGATCCTGGATGCATTCTGTAATATAATGTTTGAGGGGTGTATGAGTGAACTTCCTGAGCTTCCATACTGTGGTCGACATACCCAAACAGTCACAGTATGGTTCCCTTTACCTAAGGCTGGGGGTGAGTGTAGTGGTTCCCATGCGTAAGCCCGGTGCGATTTTTACTGCACGCTCCCGCGGCTTCTCTTAAAAGGGAACACTGTTGATACACCATGGTCTCCCCCCCTTGCTTCCGAAAAGGCGACTAAAGCCGTGAGGAAGCATTTAAAAGGCAAGGCATGTCTCTCCAAGGGAGAAAAGAGGCACTAGATCAAAAACGTCCGTGGGCAAGTGAGGTCCGAAGGTAACAGCGGCAACAGGCTGCGAAGTTCCCCCGGGATCCGGAGTGAGGTTAGGAGGTTGTGGAACGGGATTCCCCTTCCACAGCTTGAGCTGAGAGGAATGGAAGAACTTGTACCACGTCTGACCATGCTTCCTGGGAATGGCAAGCTTGTAGACCGCAGGGCTTACGCGATCCACAATGGGGACCGGGCCAGCCCATTTGGCCATGAGAGCATGCTGATTCCTGCTAAATTTCCGGTATAGAACCTGCTGTCCGGGTTCCCAAAGCTGAGGATTGCGCACCCAGCCGAGCTTTTTATCCACTGCCAGTTGGCTTTGCCCTAACTCGTTAGCCACTTGGAGGTGAATAACCAGTAAGTCTCGGATAAGAGTCTTAACCCAGATATCGTGTGCCACTTGCGTTTCCAGATCGCCTGGCATGTCATGTTGGAGCCAAAAGGCTTCAGGCATGCGCATCTTTCTCCCGGTCATGACCATATGAGGGGAGTAGCCATGTCGGGCTGTAGTCCCTCGTATTGCCATGAGAACTATGGGCAATTTTTCGTCCCAGGTGCGACCTGTGGAAGTGACTATCTTGGCCAGAGCTTCCTTGAGGGTGCGGTTTGTGCGTTCAATTGCCCCTGAAGATTGAGGGTGAGCGGCAACGTGGAACCGCTGCTTAATTCCGAGAGCCTTACAGAGCTCTTGGGTGACCTCACCTAAAAAGTGGGGTCCGCGGTCGGAGTCGATGATCTTAGGGATACCCCAACGGGAAAAAAGGTTATTAAAAAGTAGTTGGGCCGTAGTGGAGGCCGTGTTATTGTGGCAGGGGAATGCTTCGACCCATTTCGAGAATGGATCAATCACAGTCAAACAATATTTGTTCCCTCTGCGAGTCTTAGGCAGAGGTCCGATAAAATCAATTTGAACCCGAGCCCAGGGTCCTTCTACCCTCTGGTGCTGAATGGGGGCTTTGGGACCTGAAGAGTCCGCGTTAACCATGGCACATGATAGGCAATTATCCACCCATTGTGCCACGTCTTTGCGGATGTTTGGCCACCAGCCCGCGTCCCTGACCCGTTCCAGAGTCGGTTCTTTACCCCGGTGTCCTTGCTCATGTATAAATTGAATTAAATCAGCCCGGACTTCGACAGGGACAACCCAGTGTCGGGTCCCTGTGGTGTCAAAAGCCCAAATAACTCCCTCTTCTTCCCTGACGATGTATCTCCCAGTGGGATCTTTGCCCTTGGAGAGGAGATCCTGAACATCGGCATCATTGGCTTGGAGTTCCCCGAGATCTATAAATACAGGGGGAATGGCAGGACGGTCGTGGAAGGTCTTGGCCTTGCTTCTAGTCATTATCGGGTTTACCGGGCAAGCAGGTTGACCTGAAGATGAGTTAAAACGTGCCGCTTCCTTGGCTAAAAGATCGGCTTGATCATTCCAATAAGCCACTTCGGTGTCTGCCTTTTGGTGACCTTTTACATGAGAAATTTGTGTCTCTGCCGAGCGTTTATGGAGGAGCCGCACGACTTCTCTCCATAAAATTAAATGAGCCACTGGCTTCCCTTCCGCATTGACCCATTGCTGTCTTTCCCAGTGTGGGAGCCAGACGGTGGCGGCCTTGGCCGTCCAGTCCGAGTCCGTGAAGATGGCTACGGGGCAGTCTGAAGGTTCAAACTCAAGAACAGCCTTAAGGGCAGCGACCTCTGCGGCTTGACTAGAGTGGGGACGGACAGCCGCTTGCAGGGTGTAATTGTCGTGGACCCGGACCGCGCCATATCCTGTATGTGGGGTGCCAGCTATATGGAAGGATGAGCCATCACAGAACCAGCAATTAAACCCTTTTTGCTTGGCTTCTTCTAATGGCACTCCCCATATAGCGGGCCAAGGCAGATGTTCCACATCTGGAAGGGGGCATTCGTGCTCGTCCCCGGTGATGAGCAGACCGTATGGAGCAGGTTGCTCCTTTTGTTCTTTCTTATATTCAATCCCCTTATTGACCAGGGCAAGCGTCCACTGGGCAATGCGGGCATTGGATACCTGACCGTCCTGGATCTTCCCTGAGAGGATATACTTAAGGGGAGTGTGTGTTGTTTGCACAATGACTTTGGCTCCCCCGATTATAAACTCCCAATGCGTAAGGCTCCAGACTAGGGCTAGGCATATCTTTTCACACGGGGTGAACTTTATTTCGACGGAAGAGAGATTCCTGGAGGCATAGGCGACAATCCTGGGGGCCCCGGCATGATGCTGGATGAGCGTGGCCCCGATACTTTTCTCCGTGTGGGCTAACTGAATGTAAAAGGGTTTTGTTGGATCTGGATGAGCTAAGGCAGGAGCCGAGGCAAGCGCTTGCTTAAGGCTGGCAAATGCATATTGTTGGTCAGGTCCCCAGACCCATGGAGCGTCCCTCTTGAGGAGAGCATAGAGTGGCCGGGCTTTGTCAGCGAACCCTTCCATGAAATCCCTGGAAAAATTGAAGGTTCCTAAGAGAGCACGGAGGGAAGGCACATCTGTCGGGGCGGGGAGTTTGGCGATTACGGCCATTCTCTGTGAGTCGGGCGTCCTGCCGTCGGGTCCTAGTGCTAGGCCGAGGTATTTTACATTTGTTTGAACCAGCTGTGCTTTGTCCCTACTGGCCTTGAAGCCATCAGCTTTTAGAAGGTGGAGGACTTCTCTAGTGACTTCCATGGTTTCTTCCTCAGTGGGGGCGTGGACCAAGATGTCGTCCACATACGACAACACGTGTTCCTTGGAGGAGGGGCCGAGACGATCCCACATACGGACTACATGTGCGTGGCAAATGCTGGGACTGGAATGGAAGCCTTGTGGTGTTCTTTTGAATGCATATTGCTGGCCGCGAAAAGTGAACGCGAATTTATACCAGCAAGACTCGTGTAGCTTGATCGAGTGGAACGCGTTAGCCAGATCAATTACACTATAGTAGCGAGATCCGGCAGCAATGGCTGCAAGGATCTCGTGGTATTTGGCTACTACAGGCGCTACTGGTGGGGTTACAGCATTCAGAGCTCGGAAGTCCACCGTCATTCTCCAGGTTACACCGTCAGCCTTTAGGACTGGCCACAGAGGGGCATTGCATATAGACTGCATGGGGAGGATTACGTCCCATTGTAAAAGGCCTTCTATGGTTTTGGCTATTCCATTTTCAGCTTCTGCAGGGTATTTATATTGTTTCTGAGGCGGAGGATCTTGACCTTCTATGAGAACACAGGCATCTCTCACTGTCCCACATTCTGCCTTGTCTTTGATCCAGACCTCAGGAAAATCTCGGATCCAGGGATCGCTAGGCTCAATTGGGGCCAGAGGGAGAGGAGCTTTGAGGGCAGCGCATCTATGGATTGCATTGATTTCGCGAGGGCCCTCTGGAATTTGCCAGAGGAAGCCGTTTGCTAGATCAATAGTCAAGCCATGTGCTTGGAAAAAGGGGACCCCTAGGATGCCAGCATCCTCACCTTGATTGTCGCAGGCAGACACGAGGGTAGAAAGAGTTCCTACAGTTAAAGGAACGTCTTTCCAGACCGTGGCTCTGTGTGCGCCTCCAGCAAAACCGGCGAGCATAATGGCCTCCTGAGTGGGTTGGCCGTGGGCAGCTAGATATGGACTTAATACATTAAGAGCGGCTCCGGTGTCGATGAGAAGAGTAGCAGGTTTACTGTTCCCTGGAGTCCCGACCCCTGCTTTCACGGTCGGTCTCCCCCATGTATCGGGCTTCAAGGGAGCCACAACGCCATTGGGGAGAGCTTGGGACTCCGGGCAGCCCTAGCTGTGCTTTGTGAGTTCCGACAGTTCCTTGCTAAGCACTGGGTAGATGGGCTGACCTGGTGCCTGTGCCTTCTCCTCACTCTCCGCCAAGGCACGAAGCAGAATACTATTAGGCTGCTTGTGGAATCTTTCCATTTCGTAGCCCCTTTCCCTAAGCTGCATCCATACCTGCCTCCTCAAGGTATCGGACGTCTCCGGAGGCTGATAGCTGGGGTTCGGTTCAGGTGCCGACGGCTGATACGCCTGTGGCTGGTTTGCTTGGCCTTGTGGCTGCCCGTATTGGCCTTGAGGGGGGCCCTGATAGTTTTGAGGAGGTGGTGCGGAAGGCTGGAGGTGGGCTTGGGCAGGATTGCTGCGGTAGTCTCGATATTCCCTTTTTCCTCTGAAATTTCCTCCTCCTCTCTGATAATTGTTCTGCCAAGGTTTGCCTCTCTCATACCGGTCCTGTCTAGGGTATCGGTCATTTTTGGGCTCATACTTTCCAGACGGTTGGAACTGCGAATGGGGCCCATGGTTGGCGTAAGTTATCGCCTGTATGGGTTCGTCATCCTCCCTATCCTTTAATTTCTTGCCTTTATGGGGTTTTAGAGCTCCAGCACCTCGGAGAAGAGAGGCTATTCTTTTAATCTTTTTCTCCAGATCTGTCCAAGTAGTCGACGCACCATCTGCTATGTTTAAAGATAGTTGGGCTTGGGTTTGGAGGCCACTTACAAGTGCTTCCTTGAAATCGTCCTCCTCATAGTCAGGCGCACCAGTGGTAGGTTTTATAGCAACTTGGTCTGCTAAGACAGCTAATAGTTGTTTCCTAGCCATATATGTTTCTGGATCTTCATTGGGGCTCTGTCTTTCCAACACATAGAGAGCAAGTAAAGTAGTGTTGGGATTTAGATATTTAAGGACGTCCTGCATCCACTTCGTCTTTGAAGCTGCAGTTAAGTTGCCACTCGCAATGGCTGCATTGAGAGTTGGAAGCTGGGGAGCTGCTACGCACTGACGGGCCACCAATGTGAGGTCTTCTCCGCTAGCGGAGTTGTAAATCATATCTACATTGGCCATCCATTGTACGGAATTCTCCCTCGTAAGAGGGCCCAATTGTTCAGCTACTGCCTTAACCTCATCGGGTTTCCAGAGCCTGGTCTCGGTCACAACCTGGGTGGATGTATCATCGCCTTCTGTGATCACCGTATGTTTTGTGCTAATGGGGTGCATAGGGGCGCTGGGTTCAATGGCCGAGATTTCTGAGAGGTTTATCATACTTCCGGGGTGTACAGTGGAGATCACTGCATTCTGTATTCCCACTTGCTTCTTTAGGGTGGCAATTTCCCTTTGGCAAGCCTCGTGATTAGCTTGCTGTATTTTAATTTGGTTCTGCTCCACTAAGTATTTTGCCGCAGCCTTAGAAGTATTTATCTCTTCTCTTGACTGAGTCAATGCGCTCTCTGTCAATTCTACCTTACGGTTTAGGCCCTCGATCTTTTTATTGGCATCTTGGACCGCAATAGTAAGACTCTGATTTGCCAGAATTACATTTAGTTTTTCGGTCCTCAGCCTATGCTCCTCGTCCTCGTGGGCTGCTTTCAGCTGGTTAATCTCTTGTTCCAGCTCATCTTGTTTATTGGCCATAAGTTCCTCATAATTTGTACGTTGGAACGTGAGATCTTGTTCATGCTTACTTTTTATTTCCACTAATTCCTCTTTGGTGGCCTCGAATTTAGATTCTAATCTGTCGAATCTGGCCACCTCTCTATCCACTGCTGCCTTATTTTGAACGTTTAGTTCTTCCAGCCTTTGCTGATACTCTTTGACTATGGTCTCTTGCTTTTGAATACTCTCCTTATTGGTTTCCTCTAATTTTTGGTTAGCCTCTTGGACTAGCAACTCGAATTTTTGGTTGCTTTCTTTTACAAGTTCCTCCAATTGTTGGTCCCTATCTCTTACGAGTTCCTCCTGCCGGTCCACATCCGCTTGTAGGCGTGTAATGACGGCAGCAGCGTCCTGCAAAGCCGTGTATAAAGCCCAACTAGCGGCTATGTCCTTGGCAGTAGAACTAGGTTTCTGGGAGGTGCAATAGTCCTGGAAAGCATTCCGGGCTATTTCTAATGGATTGGGGCCCTTGAAAGATCCTTCCTTCCAAGGAGACTTACCCTTTTTCACCAGCCATTTTTCTAGCTTAGGTTCGTCCTCCTTGGTACGAAACATCTTTGTAGGGATTCTCCTGTTTTCACGTACAACAGGGGCAAAAACTGGGAAGTTGTCTCTTCCGCTTCTCTTAGGTCTCAAAGCTGCTTTTGTTAGCACAAGGAGGCTAACGTTACTTATTAATTAGCACACTTTCTATGCAGTTTTTAGGGCCGGGGGACTCTCACCCCGCGACACTCAGGGATTACTTTTTAACCCAAAAACCTGGCGTTTGAAGCTGAGGAATATCCGTTCCTTCAGACTCCGGGTGCCTCCAACCCAAAGAGACTCCTTTGTCTCCGAGGTTCCTCTACCTCTTAACTTTGGGGTTTCGAGAACGGGGTGGCCAAGCCTCGCTTCTCTGACGGGATTACCTCCTAACCCGTATTATAAGGTTTCTAGGCTTCTCCTAACCTCTCTGGATTACCTTTAACCACAGACCTGAGCTATGGCGGACTCAGTCTATAGTGAGCTATGGCGGACTCACTGAGCTATGGCAGGCTCAACACAACAACGAGCTATGGCGGACTCGGAAAATAGTGAGCTATGGCGGACTCACTGAGCTATGGCGGGCTCAACACAACAACGAGCTATGGCGGACTCGGAAAATAGTGAGCTATGGCGGACTCACTGAGCACTGGACTATCTCTAGCCAGTAGGGTTTCCAGACAATATGCCTCTCAGGGTAACCCTGAACCTAAATTACTTATTTCCACTTCGCTGAGCGAAGTAAGGCAAGGGAAGAACAAAGATGTGTTCAAGGGAAAAGTTCTTTTTCGGACTCAGCGTGTGTATGTAGTGTATGTAGTGTTGGTGCAACTGGCCTAGCGCCCTACTCTGGTCTTCTTTGGGGTCCCTTCCCACAAAATAGACGCGCGGGCGGTCACACAGTTTGACCTGGGGTTCAAAGAGAGAGAGAAAGGGGGGAAGCCACCCACGATAGGTTGCTCGCTAGAGCCAGGCACGCAGACAGAAACCGATCATACAGCCTCTCCAAGAGTTCCGGAAGTGGTTTTTCCCTTACGTCTGTGGGTTAAAGACACGCCTGTCGACTATGGCGCGAAACTTAACCCTCAGGGCAAATCCCGGACGAGCCCCCATTTCTGTTAGCCGAATTGCTTTAATTTACCTTTAGCAATCAGCAAAATACACGGGTTCTTGCCAACTATACCAGGGTCCCACCCCTCCCGGGAGATCTCAAGGAAAGAGGCACGTGAGGCAGGTTCCAAGTTCAATGTTGTTTACTGGATCATGTAATCAAGCATACAAAAATCGTAATCACACACACAATCTTACAGGCCTAATAAAATAAAGAGAGAAAATAGCACTTTTGCATGAGCAGGCTTCGTTGGTGGGGAAAGCATGTTACCTTAGATGCGTTGTCCGATGTCTAGATGAATTGGATTTGGGAGGAAAGGTATAAAAGCTATGGGGCCACGAGGCTTGAACCGGCAAGACCACGTGGTTCTCCTGGATCGCGAGTCCAGAGAGAGAAAAAAGGGTATAAAGATGGAGGCAAGGGTTGGGGACAGAAAGCTGGACTGAAGGGTCAATAGGTAAGATAGAGGGCGATGGCTCAAGAGGCCGAGTGACTCTGGGTTTGGATTTTTATTGGGGGTCTTGGGGCGGGCTCTGCAGACCACAACCCATTAACACACCTACTAGGCGGTCCGTCCCTGTTGGACCTTGCTATAGGTTAAAGGTGAACAAAAGGGAGGAGGTCCAGGGGTTTGGTCAGTGTTGCAAAAGTATGACTTCACCAGGAAACAGACACTGAGTCTAGGGTCCGATGACTCACCTGGCCAACCTATTGTCAGTTGATGGTTTTAGCCAAGTATCTGATGGCTGGCACAGTAGGTGCTAGGCAGTCTTGTTAGCATAACTTATTCAGATGTATATTGAGGAGTGGGGGTTAACCAGCGGATGTCTGACAGAAGGAGGCCTCATGGCAAGAGGAATCCTTTGTCCTTGTCTTGGGTGAACTGCTTGGGGTGTCAGCCTCCTGGCTTGGGCTGGAGCTGGCTCCTATGTGGAGAAGAAAGCGCAAGTCCCTTCCACTGCTGGCGACACAGAGTTCAAACTTATGGATAAAAATCCATAAGAGCACCCAAGGGTGCCTTGCTGGCCAACATTTCCCCCCCTCGGAGACCTGAAGGCGTCAGGTGAAGGTCTCCGAATACGAGTGATAGAACAGAGACAGACTGCATGATGGTGACCCTGGAAGAAAGAGCTTGCAAGGGACGGACCCAGAAGATGACAAAAAATCTATCGCAATAAAAATTCCAAATTGTTGCTGGAGCGGACATAAAAACAAGGCTTTGTGCATTAGACCACCAAGGGAGCCTACGTAGAAATATTTCATTCTTTAATTAGCAGAAACATCCTTAACTGAAATATTAAAAGTAATTCTAAAAATTCCTTATCTTAAATTCATTTGTAAAAAGTCTTATAGAAGCATTATAAATTTCTTATAGTATCTATACATAGCATTTAATACTTATAGCGGAAGTGCACACATTTGTATCAATAAAAATACTCCACAAGGAATGTACAAGGAAATAAAATGGTTACAAACAATTCTTCGTCCATCTCTCCTGAGCGGCAAGGTTTTTCTGCTGGAACAGGGCAACTGGTGCTGTTTGAACAGGAGAGAGGCGCGCTTTACATTGTATCTAATGGAACACCAGGACTCGTATGTCTTCGGCTCTTCGGAAGCCACTCGGGTCTTAATCAATAGCTCATGAAGCTCTCGGCTACGCCTGTCCTTCCTCGGCACGGACACGAGTCAGTTCGGCCGGAAAGGAGGAGACCGGTTTGCATATTGAGGAGTCACCCCCCCTTGCTATCTAAAAGCATCATGGGTATCTACTTAAATTAGGGAAAAAGGATATTAAAATAAAACATAGTTTAATGATCTCGCAAGCAGAATGTCTAAAGGCATTCAAGAAATACGGAAAAGGTCAAAACAGGTCATACATCTGGAATCGTTGTATTATGAAAGACACATCATCTTGGGGTCCTGGCTGGAATAATCACAGGCCAGGTATTCACCCTTCGGGGTTGGCGGAGTCTCCGGGCACGCCTCCCGAACCCTGGGGAGCATTTGTGAGATGTGTGCCTGAGAGAAACAGACGCACACACACACAGGCGGGGCATGCAAAAGCTGGGTTCGGGAGTTGCGTCCGGTCGACTCTGACCTTTTATCTGGAGCCGGGTGGCTCCGCGGGGACGCCATTAGCTGCGTACCCGTTTTAGCTTGGAGGGCTCCCTTCGGGGGGCCCTCCCCTAATACTGTACAAAAATAGAACAATCTTTCCCCCTTAAGCCTGATCCCAGTGGTACCGTCCCATATCCAATGAGGAGCGGACTGGGCAGCTAGTCACTAGGCAGAACCCCTCAAAGGTCGCGTGTTTTGGACTTGGCTGTATATGTTACGGCTGGAGGTCGTTGCGTATGCAAATGAGAGGATTGTTTGGGCATTCTGGGATACACAAACATTTCAAGAAAAATAAATTTATTAAAAATCAAAAACAATCGAATTGGACACCAGTGTTGGGGCGAGGATACGTTTTAGCTTGCAGGCACTTCGGGGATAGAGCTGGCGAAAATCTCCCTTTAACTTAGAAAGATGTTAAGAAGAGGGGACAGGGGTCTTGGTCCGGGGTTCTGATCTAACCGGGGAGTCCTTCCCAGGCACTCTCCACTGCTTCGTGCAGGGAGAGCTTGCACGCCTGGTGAAAGAGAGCATGGGCCGGATTTAAATTCCGAACCCAACTTCTGCATGTCCTCCAGATCATTTCGGCTTGGAGGGGCTGCATGGCAGAGGGAGACAAAGGATTCGTTTGTCCTACTTCTTCCTCCTGAGCCGTTTCTCGGGCTTCCATGTCCTCCTTGTTCTTGTTGTCCTGCTCACTAATGATTCCCCACGGTTCGTCTGGGCCTCGGCCCTCCCAACACTGGTAAAGAATAGAAAAGCAAGTGCAGAGCAAAAAGTGTTTTGGCAAGCAACCGGTTTTGCTTTGCAAACAGAAGACTCGGTTTGCAAACAAGCGGTTTATTTCTTGCCCGTATAGTGCACAAAAAAACAAAGAGGCGGAGACAAAAACAAAACCGTGCATACTGAAAGAAGTTTGTGGACAAGGCGACGTGCTCATAAAAAAAATAAACAAATAAATAAAGTACATATGAAGGCTAAGTAAGTTAATGATGATTGACGGATTATGCAGATTTGGGCGTCAGTAAGGGCATGCTGGGAGAAAAGATATCATGAGCAAAATATATTTTAGAAACACAGGGGTCGAATAAGAGGCTCACCCCGAGATGGCCGAGTGTTTTGGGGTTGAGGATCGCTTGGGCAGATAGTTAGGGAGGAGGTCACACTAACATGAAGAGATGCAGAAGTATGTGGCCGGGGAGGTTCTGGCTGGAGCGAGCTAACCTTGGGGCCTTTCCCCAGGCACCCGTCGCTGCCTCGAGTGGCGATCGGATTGCACGCCTGGTGGAGATGGGGCGAGAGAGGTGGAGAATCGGAGTAACTTCCGAACCCAACTTCTGCACGCACCACCGGGAGAAGCCGCCTACTCAGCTTGACATTCGTGCTAGCCACAAATGCAACTATGGAGCTTTTGTCGACGGCATCTTTGAATGCGCCCTCGGCTCTTCTGATCTCCCATGAAGAAATGCTTTCGGTCCTCCCACCCCCTATCTCCCTTTTCTTTCTCTCATTGCTCCCTACGGTTCGTTAGGGCTTCGGCCCGCCCAATACTGGTTAAAGAATAGAAACAAAAAAAAAAGGAAAATTCTTGGGAACAAGCAGAGGCTTGTGATGATCTTAAGATGTGGCTGGTTATGAACCGTAAAAAGGGTGTACTAACATTGGTGGGAGACTTTTGCAAAAGTGAAACCAAAAATAAAGAAGTCCGGGGCACGGATTGGAACGGTCAAAAGATATACAACGTAATAGCACACGTTTTGAGAGGACTAATTTTTAGGATCCACGTGTCTGGGCGTATGCAAAATAGAGCTGCCGCAGAGCACGCTGGTTCTCAATTTCTGAAGACCGAATTTTTGTTTAATAAGTTGTTATCTTGAAAAACTGCCAATGTCATAATTAAAATACTTTAGGAGGTTTCAAATTGGGAACCCAAAGGTAAAAGTGATTCAATATTTTTATGTCCTATAATCGAAAAAGTCCTTGCCAGGGGAGAGCTCGCACAAAAAGATCAGGGCTTGCCTTAACCTTTTTGAAAGGATTGCATTTCTCCCGCTGGTTTTCCAGTAGGACCTGCACATTTGCACTCCCTTTCTTGGCCTGCTCCGTCGCGCTGGCCTCCAAACGTGACCATATTGCCACAATGGATCTCAGTCATCCTGAGAAAGCTCCACTGGCTTCTTGGCGGCCTGACAATATGGTTTTTTTGGTGCCAGCGATGCTACAGAGGAATCAAAAAGGCAGCAAGATTTAGGTCTTCTGAGTATGTGCAGGAGACTGAACCGCTTTCGGCTGCATTTGTAGTCTCGCTGATGTTCCCTTGGGTTCGATAGACTGCTGCTAAAGGCCAATTTTCCTACCTCATGGGTCTCTTCTAAGAGACCCACCCAATAACGGTTAAAGAATAGAAACACAAACATAAACACACATAAGGGTCTGGCAATGGAGGAAGACAGACAAACATAGGGAAAAGGGCAACAGTTAAGGTATGCCAGAGGCTGGAAAGGAGGGGCTAAGAATTTGAAACCTTAGATGCAACGTGCATCAAGGCTTGGAAGTCCGTGGCTTTAGATTGAGCTTCCAATTTGTGGATTTGTCTTCTCACCCAACAAGTCATTGTAAGTAGCGCCACTATCAAAATAATTTGGAAGGCCAAAATGACGACTATGGGGTGGAGCATTAAATTTAAATATCCCGTCGTTGTCGGCGACCAACCAAGAAGAGATTCCCACCAGCTATGTTTGCCAGCCTCTTTTATTTCCACAGCCAGTTCCTTAATCCTGGCACCATTATGGGAAACGTTTAAGGCGGCTTTATCTCCCGCTTTCTTTAGCTGAGCCAGGCGTTCTTGGAGGTCTGGGTGAGAGAGCAATTTCCGTAAGGCTTCCAGTCCTAACCCCAAAGGCACTGGAGCAATAGAGTCATATAATTCTGGGGATAGGGCCATTTCTTGTTGTGTCCAAATGGGGGTTTCAAAATAAAAATCACACCCTCTTATGGAGGTAACATTACAAAAGCATCTGTTTATTCCAGGCAACATTTGTTGGTAGTATAGTGTATTGAGGTGAATGTGTTCGCAGGTAGTTCTGAGACAGACGCAAGCTTTGCCTATGTATATAATAGTAGATCCGGTCTCACTGACTGCGTCGAATTGACAGTGAGATATGGCGTGTTTCTTGGGAACTAGGCATGGGTGATGTTTTTCTAGGGCTTCATCATCACAGATGAAGCCTAAGTTTTCCTTATGGGTACATCCGTCTAGATTGATCATATGCCAGCTTGATGAGCTTACTTTAGCCCATCGGTCACTGTTCCTGGCATATAATACGGTGTCCGAATCAACTTGAATACCCAGTGGAACTACTGGATAGATGTGGAAGATTTCTTTCGCGGTCACTGTGGTTATAATCAATTGCAAGGTCTGGGTTACTGCATCAAAAGAGGCATTTGCCAACGACCACCAGTGCTCGAGCGAGATTTCACTGGCCGTTAGATTTCCTTTAATCAATTCCCTTATTTCTAAAGGTATAACTCCAGCCATAGCTTGTTTGATTATAGTCATGGCAGTGACTACATTAAGAGTTTGTGCTTGAGTGCAAGCAAGAGCCAATGAGATATTGTTTTGTAAAGACTGAATGTCATCAAGGAGATTGGTAAAATCTTTTTCCATGATTTGTTCCCAAGTAACCAGCAGGGGATTGGTGGAGCGTTCCACGTGGGCAAGGGAATCCAATGATTGCGTGAGAGGGAGGCTCATTTGAGAGATGTCGAATGAAACCTTGGAGGCTTTATTCGCTATCACTTCTATGTTTGCAGCATCTATGGCTGCCATGCCCGCTCCTACGGGTGCGACCCAATCAGAAAGATCGCGTTTAGTCCTTCTAGAGAGCTCCCCTTTACGCCACATTAGGATCCAATTGTCCCAACCTTGCTGAGTCGTGTGTAAATAAGAGTCACAGAGGGCATGGCTGAAAGAAGTGCCGAGCCCATTTAAGCTGACATTGACTCTTTTGACTGATATTTGCGGCTGCATCAAGACTGTTTCTTGATGATTAAATTTTAGAGTGTGTGCTCCCACTACCGGGTAGGTCAATGAGGCCAGTGCGTCTACATTTTGGATGAGTGGGTCCAAATTTAGTGTGTGATTTGCATCACCAATTGTTAAAGTATAATTTCCTTCCTGATGAGTGAGCTGTAGAATTGTTGTTCCGATAGCTGTAAGATTTACAGTATCGGTGGCATTGAGGCAGACAGACGTGTTTAAAAGTAAGGTCCAGTCTGGGGGACCTTGCTGCTTTAACGCAGAGCAGTTAAAATGCCAATTGAGCTTGCCCCATGCCAGTGGCTCTAGGTCTATGTCTTCGCCGAATGGGTCCGTGAGCGTTATTGGGACCTCTGTGTCGTTATGGAAGTGTCGGGAGCCAATGGAAATGATTACTTTTAAAGGGTCGCCAATGTCCCATACGGCAGCTGATATTACAGCTATGTCTGTGTATAGGGAGATGGGGGTAGGAGCAGTATATTCGATGGTGGAGGTGTTGGTTTTGGCTTGTGACTGTTTACACAGGACCACTTCCATTTCATCCATAGAATATTTCCCGGAGGTGCATAGAGTCACCTTTTCTCCGGTGCGACTGTGGATGCAATGTGTGAGCTGCTGTGGTGGACATTGATCTATAGGTGTAAGTGTGACTGCTCTGTCATGCCGTCCTGTTACACAGGTAAAAATTCTAAAAGGCATGTTTATTCCCACGCATCTCCATTTGGTCAAGACTACCGTATGGTTGGCTATTTGTGTTGCTGAGGTACAACAAAACAAGGACAATCCAAATAAGAATACAAGTTTTAATGGTCTTACCAATTTGTCTGCTGCTGGGGTGGAGGATCCTGGATGCATTCTGTAATATAATGTTTGAGGGGTGTATGAGTGAACTTCCTGAGCTTCCATACTGTGGTCGACATACCCAAACAGTCACAGTATGGTTCCCTTTACCTAAGGCTGGGGGTGAGTGTAGTGGTTCCCATGCGTAAGCCCGGTGCGATTTTTACTGCACGCTCCCGCGGCTTCTCTTAAAAGGGAACACTGTTGATACACCATGGTCTCCCCCCCTTGCTTCCGAAAAGGCGACTAAAGCCGTGAGGAAGCATTTAAAAGGCAAGGCATGTCTCTCCAAGGGAGAAAAGAGGCACTAGATCAAAAACGTCCGTGGGCAAGTGAGGTCCGAAGGTAACAGCGGCAACAGGCTGCGAAGTTCCCCCGGGATCCGGAGTGAGGTTAGGAGGTTGTGGAACGGGATTCCCCTTCCACAGCTTGAGCTGAGAGGAATGGAAGAACTTGTACCACGTCTGACCATGCTTCCTGGGAATGGCAAGCTTGTAGACCGCAGGGCTTACGCGATCCACAATGGGGACCGGGCCAGCCCATTTGGCCATGAGAGCATGCTGATTCCTGCTAAATTTCCGGTATAGAACCTGCTGTCCGGGTTCCCAAAGCTGAGGATTGCGCACCCAGCCGAGCTTTTTATCCACTGCCAGTTGGCTTTGCCCTAACTCGTTAGCCACTTGGAGGTGAATAACCAGTAAGTCTCGGATAAGAGTCTTAACCCAGATATCGTGTGCCACTTGCGTTTCCAGATCGCCTGGCATGTCATGTTGGAGCCAAAAGGCTTCAGGCATGCGCATCTTTCTCCCGGTCATGACCATATGAGGGGAGTAGCCATGTCGGGCTGTAGTCCCTCGTATTGCCATGAGAACTATGGGCAATTTTTCGTCCCAGGTGCGACCTGTGGAAGTGACTATCTTGGCCAGAGCTTCCTTGAGGGTGCGGTTTGTGCGTTCAATTGCCCCTGAAGATTGAGGGTGAGCGGCAACGTGGAACCGCTGCTTAATTCCGAGAGCCTTACAGAGCTCTTGGGTGACCTCACCTAAAAAGTGGGGTCCGCGGTCGGAGTCGATGATCTTAGGGATACCCCAACGGGAAAAAAGGTTATTAAAAAGTAGTTGGGCCGTAGTGGAGGCCGTGTTATTGTGGCAGGGGAATGCTTCGACCCATTTCGAGAATGGATCAATCACAGTCAAACAATATTTGTTCCCTCTGCGAGTCTTAGGCAGAGGTCCGATAAAATCAATTTGAACCCGAGCCCAGGGTCCTTCTACCCTCTGGTGCTGAATGGGGGCTTTGGGACCTGAAGAGTCCGCGTTAACCATGGCACATGATAGGCAATTATCCACCCATTGTGCCACGTCTTTGCGGATGTTTGGCCACCAGCCCGCGTCCCTGACCCGTTCCAGAGTCGGTTCTTTACCCCGGTGTCCTTGCTCATGTATAAATTGAATTAAATCAGCCCGGACTTCGACAGGGACAACCCAGTGTCGGGTCCCTGTGGTGTCAAAAGCCCAAATAACTCCCTCTTCTTCCCTGACGATGTATCTCCCAGTGGGATCTTTGCCCTTGGAGAGGAGATCCTGAACATCGGCATCATTGGCTTGGAGTTCCCCGAGATCTATAAATACAGGGGGAATGGCAGGACGGTCGTGGAAGGTCTTGGCCTTGCTTCTAGTCATTATCGGGTTTACCGGGCAAGCAGGTTGACCTGAAGATGAGTTAAAACGTGCCGCTTCCTTGGCTAAAAGATCGGCTTGATCATTCCAATAAGCCACTTCGGTGTCTGCCTTTTGGTGACCTTTTACATGAGAAATTTGTGTCTCTGCCGAGCGTTTATGGAGGAGCCGCACGACTTCTCTCCATAAAATTAAATGAGCCACTGGCTTCCCTTCCGCATTGACCCATTGCTGTCTTTCCCAGTGTGGGAGCCAGACGGTGGCGGCCTTGGCCGTCCAGTCCGAGTCCGTGAAGATGGCTACGGGGCAGTCTGAAGGTTCAAACTCAAGAACAGCCTTAAGGGCAGCGACCTCTGCGGCTTGACTAGAGTGGGGACGGACAGCCGCTTGCAGGGTGTAATTGTCGTGGACCCGGACCGCGCCATATCCTGTATGTGGGGTGCCAGCTATATGGAAGGATGAGCCATCACAGAACCAGCAATTAAACCCTTTTTGCTTGGCTTCTTCTAATGGCACTCCCCATATAGCGGGCCAAGGCAGATGTTCCACATCTGGAAGGGGGCATTCGTGCTCGTCCCCGGTGATGAGCAGACCGTATGGAGCAGGTTGCTCCTTTTGTTCTTTCTTATATTCAATCCCCTTATTGACCAGGGCAAGCGTCCACTGGGCAATGCGGGCATTGGATACCTGACCGTCCTGGATCTTCCCTGAGAGGATATACTTAAGGGGAGTGTGTGTTGTTTGCACAATGACTTTGGCTCCCCCGATTATAAACTCCCAATGCGTAAGGCTCCAGACTAGGGCTAGGCATATCTTTTCACACGGGGTGAACTTTATTTCGACGGAAGAGAGATTCCTGGAGGCATAGGCGACAATCCTGGGGGCCCCGGCATGATGCTGGATGAGCGTGGCCCCGATACTTTTCTCCGTGTGGGCTAACTGAATGTAAAAGGGTTTTGTTGGATCTGGATGAGCTAAGGCAGGAGCCGAGGCAAGCGCTTGCTTAAGGCTGGCAAATGCATATTGTTGGTCAGGTCCCCAGACCCATGGAGCGTCCCTCTTGAGGAGAGCATAGAGTGGCCGGGCTTTGTCAGCGAACCCTTCCATGAAATCCCTGGAAAAATTGAAGGTTCCTAAGAGAGCACGGAGGGAAGGCACATCTGTCGGGGCGGGGAGTTTGGCGATTACGGCCATTCTCTGTGAGTCGGGCGTCCTGCCGTCGGGTCCTAGTGCTAGGCCGAGGTATTTTACATTTGTTTGAACCAGCTGTGCTTTGTCCCTACTGGCCTTGAAGCCATCAGCTTTTAGAAGGTGGAGGACTTCTCTAGTGACTTCCATGGTTTCTTCCTCAGTGGGGGCGTGGACCAAGATGTCGTCCACATACGACAACACGTGTTCCTTGGAGGAGGGGCCGAGACGATCCCACATACGGACTACATGTGCGTGGCAAATGCTGGGACTGGAATGGAAGCCTTGTGGTGTTCTTTTGAATGCATATTGCTGGCCGCGAAAAGTGAACGCGAATTTATACCAGCAAGACTCGTGTAGCTTGATCGAGTGGAACGCGTTAGCCAGATCAATTACACTATAGTAGCGAGATCCGGCAGCAATGGCTGCAAGGATCTCGTGGTATTTGGCTACTACAGGCGCTACTGGTGGGGTTACAGCATTCAGAGCTCGGAAGTCCACCGTCATTCTCCAGGTTACACCGTCAGCCTTTAGGACTGGCCACAGAGGGGCATTGCATATAGACTGCATGGGGAGGATTACGTCCCATTGTAAAAGGCCTTCTATGGTTTTGGCTATTCCATTTTCAGCTTCTGCAGGGTATTTATATTGTTTCTGAGGCGGAGGATCTTGACCTTCTATGAGAACACAGGCATCTCTCACTGTCCCACATTCTGCCTTGTCTTTGATCCAGACCTCAGGAAAATCTCGGATCCAGGGATCGCTAGGCTCAATTGGGGCCAGAGGGAGAGGAGCTTTGAGGGCAGCGCATCTATGGATTGCATTGATTTCGCGAGGGCCCTCTGGAATTTGCCAGAGGAAGCCGTTTGCTAGATCAATAGTCAAGCCATGTGCTTGGAAAAAGGGGACCCCTAGGATGCCAGCATCCTCACCTTGATTGTCGCAGGCAGACACGAGGGTAGAAAGAGTTCCTACAGTTAAAGGAACGTCTTTCCAGACCGTGGCTCTGTGTGCGCCTCCAGCAAAACCGGCGAGCATAATGGCCTCCTGAGTGGGTTGGCCGTGGGCAGCTAGATATGGACTTAATACATTAAGAGCGGCTCCGGTGTCGATGAGAAGAGTAGCAGGTTTACTGTTCCCTGGAGTCCCGACCCCTGCTTTCACGGTCGGTCTCCCCCATGTATCGGGCTTCAAGGGAGCCACAACGCCATTGGGGAGAGCTTGGGACTCCGGGCAGCCCTAGCTGTGCTTTGTGAGTTCCGACAGTTCCTTGCTAAGCACTGGGTAGATGGGCTGACCTGGTGCCTGTGCCTTCTCCTCACTCTCCGCCAAGGCACGAAGCAGAATACTATTAGGCTGCTTGTGGAATCTTTCCATTTCGTAGCCCCTTTCCCTAAGCTGCATCCATACCTGCCTCCTCAAGGTATCGGACGTCTCCGGAGGCTGATAGCTGGGGTTCGGTTCAGGTGCCGACGGCTGATACGCCTGTGGCTGGTTTGCTTGGCCTTGTGGCTGCCCGTATTGGCCTTGAGGGGGGCCCTGATAGTTTTGAGGAGGTGGTGCGGAAGGCTGGAGGTGGGCTTGGGCAGGATTGCTGCGGTAGTCTCGATATTCCCTTTTTCCTCTGAAATTTCCTCCTCCTCTCTGATAATTGTTCTGCCAAGGTTTGCCTCTCTCATACCGGTCCTGTCTAGGGTATCGGTCATTTTTGGGCTCATACTTTCCAGACGGTTGGAACTGCGAATGGGGCCCATGGTTGGCGTAAGTTATCGCCTGTATGGGTTCGTCATCCTCCCTATCCTTTAATTTCTTGCCTTTATGGGGTTTTAGAGCTCCAGCACCTCGGAGAAGAGAGGCTATTCTTTTAATCTTTTTCTCCAGATCTGTCCAAGTAGTCGACGCACCATCTGCTATGTTTAAAGATAGTTGGGCTTGGGTTTGGAGGCCACTTACAAGTGCTTCCTTGAAATCGTCCTCCTCATAGTCAGGCGCACCAGTGGTAGGTTTTATAGCAACTTGGTCTGCTAAGACAGCTAATAGTTGTTTCCTAGCCATATATGTTTCTGGATCTTCATTGGGGCTCTGTCTTTCCAACACATAGAGAGCAAGTAAAGTAGTGTTGGGATTTAGATATTTAAGGACGTCCTGCATCCACTTCGTCTTTGAAGCTGCAGTTAAGTTGCCACTCGCAATGGCTGCATTGAGAGTTGGAAGCTGGGGAGCTGCTACGCACTGACGGGCCACCAATGTGAGGTCTTCTCCGCTAGCGGAGTTGTAAATCATATCTACATTGGCCATCCATTGTACGGAATTCTCCCTCGTAAGAGGGCCCAATTGTTCAGCTACTGCCTTAACCTCATCGGGTTTCCAGAGCCTGGTCTCGGTCACAACCTGGGTGGATGTATCATCGCCTTCTGTGATCACCGTATGTTTTGTGCTAATGGGGTGCATAGGGGCGCTGGGTTCAATGGCCGAGATTTCTGAGAGGTTTATCATACTTCCGGGGTGTACAGTGGAGATCACTGCATTCTGTATTCCCACTTGCTTCTTTAGGGTGGCAATTTCCCTTTGGCAAGCCTCGTGATTAGCTTGCTGTATTTTAATTTGGTTCTGCTCCACTAAGTATTTTGCCGCAGCCTTAGAAGTATTTATCTCTTCTCTTGACTGAGTCAATGCGCTCTCTGTCAATTCTACCTTACGGTTTAGGCCCTCGATCTTTTTATTGGCATCTTGGACCGCAATAGTAAGACTCTGATTTGCCAGAATTACATTTAGTTTTTCGGTCCTCAGCCTATGCTCCTCGTCCTCGTGGGCTGCTTTCAGCTGGTTAATCTCTTGTTCCAGCTCATCTTGTTTATTGGCCATAAGTTCCTCATAATTTGTACGTTGGAACGTGAGATCTTGTTCATGCTTACTTTTTATTTCCACTAATTCCTCTTTGGTGGCCTCGAATTTAGATTCTAATCTGTCGAATCTGGCCACCTCTCTATCCACTGCTGCCTTATTTTGAACGTTTAGTTCTTCCAGCCTTTGCTGATACTCTTTGACTATGGTCTCTTGCTTTTGAATACTCTCCTTATTGGTTTCCTCTAATTTTTGGTTAGCCTCTTGGACTAGCAACTCGAATTTTTGGTTGCTTTCTTTTACAAGTTCCTCCAATTGTTGGTCCCTATCTCTTACGAGTTCCTCCTGCCGGTCCACATCCGCTTGTAGGCGTGTAATGACGGCAGCAGCGTCCTGCAAAGCCGTGTATAAAGCCCAACTAGCGGCTATGTCCTTGGCAGTAGAACTAGGTTTCTGGGAGGTGCAATAGTCCTGGAAAGCATTCCGGGCTATTTCTAATGGATTGGGGCCCTTGAAAGATCCTTCCTTCCAAGGAGACTTACCCTTTTTCACCAGCCATTTTTCTAGCTTAGGTTCGTCCTCCTTGGTACGAAACATCTTTGTAGGGATTCTCCTGTTTTCACGTACAACAGGGGCAAAAACTGGGAAGTTGTCTCTTCCGCTTCTCTTAGGTCTCAAAGCTGCTTTTGTTAGCACAAGGAGGCTAACGTTACTTATTAATTAGCACACTTTCTATGCAGTTTTTAGGGCCGGGGGACTCTCACCCCGCGACACTCAGGGATTACTTTTTAACCCAAAAACCTGGTGTTTGAAGCTGAGGAATATCCGTTCCTTCAGACTCCGGGTGCCTCCAACCCAAAGAGACTCCTTTGTCTCCGAGGTTCCTCTACCTCTTAACTTTGGGGTTTCGAGAACGGGGTGGCCAAGCCTCGCTTCTCTGATGGGATTACCTCCTAACCCGTATTATAAGGTTTCTAGGCTTCTCCTAACCTCTCTGGATTACCTTTAACCACAGACCTGAGCTATGGCGGACTCAGTCTATAGTGAGCTATGGCGGACTCACTGAGCTATGGCGGGCTCAACACAACAACGAGCTATGGCGGACTCGGAAAATAGTGAGCTATGGCGGACTCACTGAGCTATGGCGGGCTCAACACAACAACGAGCTATGGCGGACTCGGAAAATAGTGAGCTATGGCGGACTCACTGAGCACTGGACTATCTCTAGCCAGTAGGGTTTCCAGACAATATGCCTCTCAGGGTAACCCTGAACCTAAATTACTTATTTCCACTTCACTGAGCGAAGTAAGGCAAGGGAAGAACAAAGATGTGTTCAAGGGAAAAGTTCTTTTTCGGACTCAGCGTGTGTATGTAGTGTATGTAGTGTTGGTGCAACTGGCCTAGCGCCCTACTCTGGTCTTCTTTGGGGTCCCTTCCCACAAAATAGACGCGCGGGCGGTCACACAGTTTGACCTGGGGTTCAAAGAGAGAGAGAAAGGGGGGAAGCCACCCACGATAGGTTGCTCGCTAGAGCCAGGCACGCAGACAGAAACCGATCATACAGCCTCTCCAAGAGTTCCGGAAGTGGTTTTTCCCTTACGTCTGTGGGTTAAAGACACGCCTGTCGACTATGGCGCGAAATTTAACCCTCAGGGCAAATCCCGGACGAGCCCCCAATTCTGTTAGCCGAATTGCTTTAATTTACCTTTAGCAATCAGCAAAATACACGGGTTCTTGCCAACTATACCAGGGTCCCACCCCTCCCGGGAGATCTCAAGGAAAGAGGCACGTGAGGCAGGTTCCAAGTTCAATGTTGTTTACTGGATCATGTAATCAAGCATACAAAAATCGTAATCACACACACAATCTTACAGGCCTAATAAAATAAAGAGAGAAAATAGCACTTTTGCATGAGCAGGCTTCGTTGGTGGGGAAAGCACGTTACCTTAGATGCGTTGTCCGATGTCTAGATGAATTGGATTTGGGAGGAAAGGTATAAAAGCTATGGGGCCACGAGGCTTGAACCGGCAAGACCACGTGGTTCTCCTGGATCGCGAGTCCAGAGAGAGAAAAAAGGGTATAAAGATGGAGGCAAGGGTTGGGGACAGAAAGCTGGACTGAAGGGTCAATAGGTAAGATAGAGGGCGATGGCTCAAGAGGCCGAGTGACTCTGGGTTTGGATTTTTATTGGGGGTCTTGGGGCGGGCTCTGCAGACCACAACCCATTAACACACCTACTAGGCGGTCCGTCCCTGTTGGACCTTGCTATAGGTTAAAGGTGAACAAAAGGGAGGAGGTCCAGGGGTTTGGTCAGTGTTGCAAAAGTATGACTTCACCAGGAAACAGACACTGAGTCTAGGGTCCGATGACTCACCTGGCCAACCTATTGTCAGTTGATGGTTTTAGCCAAGTATCTGATGGCTGGCACAGTAGGTGCTAGGCAGTCTTGTTAGCATAACTTATTCAGATGTATATTGAGGAGTGGGGGTTAACCAGCGGATGTCTGACAGAAGGAGGCCTCATGGCAAGAGGAATCCTTTGTCCTTGTCTTGGGTGAACTGCTTGGGGTGTCAGCCTCCTGGCTTGGGCTGGAGCTGGCTCCTATGTGGAGAAGAAAGCGCAAGTCCCTTCCACTGCTCGCGACACAGAGTTCAAACTTATGGATAAAAATCCATAAGAGCACCCAAGGGTGCCTTGCTGGCCAACAGGGGGATCGAGTATATGGTTCATATTTTGAAATAGCTTCAGTGATTACCAGTTTGTTTCCGGGTTCCGTGAATTTATAAGACCCTAAATGCTCTGGAGTCAGGAAATTTAAAGGGTTCCCGTATTAACCTGTCCAACAATTAAAAGTTTCACCAGATCACTTCTTGTGACCTAGGATGTATGACGTCACTCGTATTATCCTTTACTCCAAAGACTCTATTGCTGGGAATTATAGGTGACTAGGAATAAGGCCCTAGATAAATACAAGGGGCTCTAGAAAGAGGCTCTGGGAGAGTGCCAAGGCCTTGGGCACTCAGCGTCAACTTGCTGTGGCGACCTCAGCAGGGTATAATGACACAGAGCCCACCAGTTTCTCCAGGGGAAGATCTCTGCCATCGGAAGAGCTCTTGTAGTTCAGTGTGATCTCCATCCCACCCCTGGAGATGGGCAACAATGGTTTCCCATGAGGGAACAGGTGGTTTGGAGGGTGGAGTCTATGGCAATGAACCTGTCTGAGGTCCCACCCCTCCTCCAACCTCACCCTCTCCAGGGTCCACCCCTCAAATCTCCAGGAATTTCCCAACCTGGAGTTGGCAACCCTATCTCCCTCCCAGCCAACCGTCAATGTATCATCATCTGCCCGCTGGCTTCAGCTTTTCATCTCCTCCCTCCTCGAGAGCACTTGTAATTCTGAGTGATCTCCAGCCCCCACCTGGAGATTAGCAACAATGGTTCCCCATGAGGGACTGATTCGCTTGGAGGGTGGAGTCTATGGCAATGAACCTGTCTGAGGTCCCACCCCTCCTCCAACCTCCCCTTCTCCAGCCTCCACCCCTCAAATTTCCAGGAATTTTCCACCTGGAGTTGGCAACCCTATCTCCTTCCCAGCCAATCATCGACTTCACTCTTCAACTTTCCTTCTCCCCTCTGGAGAGCACTTGTAATTCTGAGTGATCTCCAGCCCTTGCCTGGAGATTGGCAACCATAGTTCCCATGGAGAAGTACTCTTTCCCGGCAATGGGGACCAAAGCAGCTGACGTCATTCTCCTCTCCCCCTTTTCACTTGCACAACAACCCTGCAAGCTAGGTTAGGCTTAAAGTCTGTGACTGGCCCCAAATCACCCATTCATCAAGAACCTGGGTCTAGCAGATCCTGCTCTGAAGCGCTGACTGCTACGCCTAGGATAGCCAACCTCCAGGTGGAGCCTGAAGATTGCCAGGGTGGGCACTGGGCAGAAGAACTTAAAGGGACTCTTCCAGTGCCTCTGCTGGGGTGGGGGGGGGAATGGGAGGGACACCTCGCATGTGATCGACAAAGCGGCAAAGCCACAAGGGGCGCGGTTTCTCACTGGGAGTTAAAGGGACCCTTCCGGGCCCCAGGAGAGGTGGGGGAACCCCACAGCAGGGCATCTGCAGTTGCCACCTAGAGGTTGGCAACCCTAGGAAGAAGTAGGAACTACTTCATAGGAACATAGGAAATGGTGAGGTAACAGCTAAGGCATCTCCCCAGGAAGGGGACAGGTACTTTATTCTTTGGTTCTAGAGTTAGAGAGTAGACCTGTTCGAGAGTGAGAGTATATCTGTGAATGAACTGCAGGAAGGTCCTCTGTAATTCAGAAAATGATTTATCAGGCATCTTATTTGCTTAATTTCCATAGGTTCTGCATTGTTTTCTGTATTCACATTTACACATACACACACACACCCCTTTATGACACCTGAATTGTGTGAAAATGCTTGCTTAAGAAAGTTTGCCAAGATTTCGCTTCTTCTGATACACCTGGAGGTGGCAGCAGAGCACAATGATTCCAATCTGAAAAAAGGACAGACATTCAGACTCCCCGCAGGCACTTTCTTGCGGGGCAGACAAAATGCAACCTAAGAGGTGCTGGCCTTGCCATCTTCAGCACATCTACTCAGAATCCTCCCTGGGGAAATTCAGTAGGGCTCACTCCCATGAAAACAGGGCTTCTTTCCATGTACTTGCATGTGAGTGAAGTGCCATCAAGTTGCTTCTGTCTTACGGAGACCCTATGAATGAATGTCTTCCGAAATGTCCCATCGTCAACAGCCTTGCTCAGGTGGTCCTTAAAAGAACCAAGGCCCAGTGACATCGCATGCCATTGTCCCTATCTATGGAGGCGGAGACATGTGGGACTTAGGAAGGGGCTCTCCAGAAATGTAGGGGGGCCTGGGAGCTCTTCGGAACCCCCCCCCCCAGACATTCCCCTGGGCTGGGCTAAACCCAGGAAGAGGTGGGAATTGGCCAGCGCCTAGGTCAGTGATGGCGAACCTTTCAGAGACCAGGTGCCCAAACTGCAACCCAAAACCCACTTATTTATCGCAAAGTGCCAACATGACAATTTAACCTGAATAATGAGGTTTTCGTTTGAGAAAAAACAACTCATACATTAACATCGTTTGTCTTAAAAGAAAAACACAACAGAGCTTTCAATGGTACAAACAACTTTTCATTGAAAGGTAAAAGTTTGCATTTGGCGTGCTTTTGACCAATTAATGTGATTTTTGCTGTCCAATCTTGCGAACTCTGTGCTGGGGTGATGGCCTGCGTGCCCACAGAGAGGGCTCTGAGTGCCACCTCTGGCACGCGTGCCATATGTTTGCCACCACTGGCCTAGGTTATAGTGGTATCTCAGTGGTCTCCTGTAGTGTCCTTTATTTAAATTCATTTTTAGAACAGTCACTTTAAGATCTGCAAATAGACATACCATGTGCATAAGACAAACAAAAGGCCACAAATTTGAAAGTAAGGAGGGCAACACTAAAAAGCCTGTAGGGGAACATTTAAAAGAAAACTCCTGGACATTCATTTACAGGAGTCTTGCTCAGAAATTGAGTGCACAGCAACTGTTTGGTATTCTGGCTCAGCCACGCATTGGCCAAACAAAGGCATCTGTGATGCCATAGTTTACTAAGATTCTGTACAAAGTCACCCAAGACCTTAAATCCTCTGGGGGCGATAATAGGTAGTGGGCTGCTTGCAAACTAAGTTGGTCATTTCCACTGATTCCTCCTTCCTATTGCAGACCTCCCCGTTCACTTCACTCCTCATGATCCCCTTCCCCCCAGAAGCAACATTTCAGGGAGCTAAGTGGGAGGAGGGTGGCAGGAGAGTTTCATTCTGACACAGGATCCAGCACATTGTTTCCCCTGGCTGAGTCCATACGTCGTTGGATACTGCACTTTAGCAGTCATTGGCAACTGGGGCTTATCCATACAAGAAGATCCAGGTGCAAATCACTGCTGTGGCAAAACAACAGGGCCATAGCCACCACTGTGTGGATACAGCCCACATTCTACTGTATGCATGCAAGCGCTGTCAAGTGGCAACCCCAACAAGCGGCATTCAAAGCAAGTGAGAAGCAGAGGCAGTTTGCCCTTGCCTTCCTCTTTAGCATCCTCCTCAGTGGTCTCCCCTCCAAGTCCAGACCCGGCTTAGCTTCTAAGACCGAACGAGACTGGGCTACATCTTGCCACCTTCTCTCCCCTCCATATTTTAAAGGTCCCCCCCCCCTCCCCCAGGCCCGGGAAGGCGCCCTTTAACCGTGAACGGCGAGATGCGCCCCTCGCCGGGGCTGGGCAAAAAGGTGCAAAACCTTTCCCGGCCTCCCCCAGCCCCGGGACGGCGCCCCTGAACCCCTAAAGGCAAAATGCCGCTCCCCCAGGCCCGGAAAGGCGCCCGTTCACCGGGAACCGCGAAATGCGCCCCTGGCGGCCGCTCGGAGCTCAGGCCCGAAAGGTTGCCTGCCCTCCCCCAGCCCCGGGACGGCGCCCTTGAACTCCCCGTCGCCGTCGGTGCTGCGAGAGGGGGAAGAGGCGCCCCTTAGGAGGCCGGCGGCGGCGGGAGGTGCAGCCCCACCATGCCTTTGGCGCCTTCCTGCCGTCTTCCCCTCCGCTCCGGCTCCGTTTCCGCGCTGCCTCTCCGGCCGCTCCCCCGGTCTGCTGCAGGGACTCCCGACGGGGAGCGAGGCAGGCCGGAAGCGAAGCCAGCGAGGGACGGAGGGGACTGCCCGTCGCTCACGCAGCCCGGCTGGAGTACCCCGGAGCCCAGCGGGGCGCATGGAGACCTCACCGAGCTCCCTGCTGGGGGAGCCGGACACCAAAGGCCCGCCCCTCTGATCTGCCGGGGGGTGGGGGGGTGGGGGCGGCGGAGGGGGTTCGGTTGGACTGTTTTCAGCTGGCGACTCGCCTGAAGCCCGTTTGAGAGCCGGGCTGCCAAGGGGGGTGTTGTGTGCCAGCTCGGGGGTGCTGTTGGAGCTCTGTCTACAAAGATGGATGTTCAGATCTCAGCTGTAGCACCTTTAACCAGCTCTGGCTGGTGTGCCAGCTGTGGACCTTTCTAAAAAAATCAGAGTTGGCTGCAGTTATATTTGCTCTCTAGTTATATCAGGATTGGATTTCTCCATTATGTTCCATGGCGGCCTGGTTTTAAAAGTCGTTCAGAAACGTCAGTTGGTTCAAAATGAAGCAGCAACTCTATTGGGCGGGTGGGGGGATCGAGTATATGGTTCATATTTTGAAATAGCTTCAGTGATTACCAGTTTGTTTCCGGGTTCCGTGAATTTATAAGACCCTAAATGCTCTGGAGTCAGGAAATTTAAAGGGTTCCCGTATTAACCTGTCCAACAATTAAAAGTTTCACCAGATCACTTCTTGTGACCTAGGATGTATGACGTCACTCGTATTATCCTTTACTCCAAAGACTCTATTGCTGGGAATTATAGGTGACTAGGAATAAGGCCCTAGATAAATACAAGGGGCTCTAGAAAGAGGCTCTGGGAGAGTGCCAAGGCCTTGGGCACTCAGCGTCAACTTGCTGTGGCGACCTCAGCAGGGTATAATGACACAGAGCCCACCAGTTTCTCCAGGGGAAGATCTCTGCCATCGGAAGAGCTCTTGTAGTTCAGTGTGATCTCCATCCCACCCCTGGAGATGGGCAACAATGGTTTCCCATGAGGGAACAGGTGGTTTGGAGGGTGGAGTCTATGGCAATGAACCTGTCTGAGGTCCCACCCCTCCTCCAACCTCACCCTCTCCAGGGTCCACCCCTCAAATCTCCAGGAATTTCCCAACCTGGAGTTGGCAACCCTATCTCCCTCCCAGCCAACTGTCAATGTATCATCATCTGCCCGCTGGCTTCAGCTTTTCATCTCCTCCCTCCTCGAGAGCACTTGTAATTCTGAGTGATCTCCAGCCCCCACCTGGAGATTAGCAACAATGGTTCCCCATGAGGGACTGATTCGCTTGGAGGGTGGAGTCTATGGCAATGAACCTGTCTGAGGTCCCACCCCTCCTCCAACCTCCCCTTCTCCAGCCTCCACCCCTCAAATTTCCAGGAATTTTCCACCTGGAGTTGGCAACCCTATCTCCTTCCCAGCCAATCATCGACTTCACTCTTCAACTTTCCTTCTCCCCTCTGGAGAGCACTTGTAATTCTGAGTGATCTCCAGCCCTTGCCTGGAGATTGGCAACCATAGTTCCCATGGAGAAGTACTCTTTCCCGGCAATGGGGACCAAAGCAGCTGACGTCATTCTCCTCTCCCCCTTTTCACTTGCACAACAACCCTGCAAGCTAGGTTAGGCTTAAAGTCTGTGACTGGCCCCAAATCACCCATTCATCAAGAACCTGGGTCTAGCAGATCCTGCTCTGAAGCGCTGACTGCTACGCCTAGGATAGCCAACCTCCAGGTGGAGCCTGAAGATTGCCAGGGTGGGCACTGGGCAGAAGAACTTAAAGGGACTCTTCCAGTGCCTCTGCTGGGGTGGGGGGGGGGAATGGGAGGGACACCTCGCATGTGATAGACAAAGCGGCAAAGCCACAAGGGGCGCGGTTTCTCACTGGGAGTTAAAGGGACCCTTCCGGGCCCCAGGAGAGGTGGGGGAACCCCACAGCAGGGCATCTGCAGTTGCCACCTAGAGGTTGGCAACCCTAGGAAGAAGTAGGAACTACTTCATAGGAACATAGGAAATGGTGAGGTAACAGCTAAGGCATCTCCCCAGGAAGGGGACAGGTACTTTATTCTTTGGTTCTAGAGTTAGAGAGTAGACCTGTTCGAGAGTGAGAGTATATCTGTGAATGAACTGCAGGAAGGTCCTCTGTAATTCAGAAAATGATTTATCAGGCATCTTATTTGCTTAATTTCCATAGGTTCTGCATTGTTTTCTGTATTCACATTTACACATACACACACACACCCCTTTATGACACCTGAATTGTGTGAAAATGCTTGCTTAAGAAAGTTTGCCAAGATTTCGCTTCTTCTGATACACCTGGAGGTGGCAGCAGAGCACAATGATTCCAATCTGAAAAAAGGACAGACATTCAGACTCCCCGCAGGCACTTTCTTGCGGGGCAGACAAAATGCAACCTAAGAGGTGCTGGCCTTGCCATCTTCAGCACATCTACTCAGAATCCTCCCTGGGGAAATTCAGTAGGGCTCACTCCCATGAAAACAGGGCTTCTTTCCATGTACTTGCATGTGAGTGAAGTGCCATCAAGTTGCTTCTGTCTTACGGAGACCCTATGAATGAATGTCTTCCGAAATGTCCCATCGTCAACAGCCTTGCTCAGGTGGTCCTTAAAAGAACCAAGGCCCAGTGACATCGCATGCCATTGTCCCTATCTATGGAGGCGGAGACATGTGGGACTTAGGAAGGGGCTCTCCAGAAATGTAGGGGGGCCTGGGAGCTCTTCGGAACCCCCCCCCCCAGACATTCCCCTGGGCTGGGCTAAACCCAGGAAGAGGTGGGAATTGGCCAGCGCCTAGGTCAGTGATGGCGAACCTTTCAGAGACCAGGTGCCCAAACTGCAACCCAAAACCCACTTATTTATCGCAAAGTGCCAACATGACAATTTAACCTGAATACTGAGGTTTTCGTTTGAGAAAAAACAACTCATACATTAACATCGTTTGTCTTAAAAGAAAAACACAACAGAGCTTTCAATGGTACAAACAACTTTTCATTGAAAGGTAAAAGTTTGCATTTGGCGTGCTTTTGACCAATTAATGTGATTTTTGCTGTCCAATCTTGCGAACTCTGTGCTGGGGTGATGGCCTGCGTGCCCACAGAGAGGGCTCTGAGTGCCACCTCTGGCACGTGTGCCATATGTTTGCCACCACTGGCCTAGGTTATAGTGGTATCTCAGTGGTCTCCTGTAGTGTCCTTTATTTAAATTCATTTTTAGAACAGTCACTTTAAGATCTGCAAATAGACATACCATGTGCATAAGACAAACAAAAGGCCACAAATTTGAAAGTAAGGAGGGCAACACTAAAAAGCCTGTAGGGGAACATTTAAAAGAAAACTCCTGGACATTCATTTACAGGAGTCTTGCTCAGAAATTGAGTGCACAGCAACTGTTTGGTATTCTGGCTCAGCCACGCATTGGCCAAACAAAGGCATCTGTGATGCCATAGTTTACTAAGATTCTGTACAAAGTCACCCAAGACCTTAAATCCTCTGGGGCGATAATAGGTAGTGGGCTGCTTGCAAACTAAGTTGGTCATTTCCACTGATTCCTCCTTCCTATTGCAGACCTCCCCGTTCACTTCACTCCTCATGATCCCCTTCCCCCCAGAAGCAACATTTCAGGGAGCTAAGTGGGAGGAGGGTGGCAGGAGAGTTTCATTCTGACACAGGATCCAGCACATTGTTTCCCCTGGCTGAGTCCATACGTCGTTGGATACTGCACTTTAGCAGTCATTGGCAACTGGGGCTTATCCATACAAGAAGATCCAGGTGCAAATCACTGCTGTGGCAAAACAACAGGGCCATAGCCACCACTGTGTGGATACAGCCCACATTCTACTGTATGCATGCAAGCGCTGTCAAGTGGCAACCCCAACAAGCGGCATTCAAAACAAGTGAGAAGCAGAGGCAGTTTGCCCTTGCCTTCCTCTTTAGCATCCTCCTCAGTGGTCTCCCCTCCAAGTCCAGACCCGGCTTAGCTTCTAAGACCGAACGAGACTGGGCTACATCTTGCCACCTTCTCTCCCCTCCATATTTTAAAGGTCCCCCCCCCTCCCCCAGGCCCGGGAAGGCGCCCTTTAACCGTGAACGGCGAGATGCGCCCCTCGCCGGAGCTGGGCAAAAAGGTGCAAAACCTTTCCCGGCCTCCCCCAGCCCCGGGACGGCGCCCCTGAACCCCTAAAGGCAAAATGCGCCCCTCGCGTCTGCTCTCCGGACGCGAGGGGTTCCTCCCGCTCCCCCAGGCCCGGAAAGGCGCCCGTTCACCGGGAACCGCGAAATGCGCCCCTGGCGGCCGCTCGGAGCTCAGGCCCGAAAGGTTGCCTGCCCTCCCCCAGCCCCGGGACGGCGCCCTTGAACTCCCCGTCGCCGTCGGTGCTGCGAGAGGGGGAAGAGGCGCCCCTTAGGAGGCCGGCGGCGGCGGGAGGTGCAGCCCCACCATGCCTTTGGCGCCTTCCTGCCGTCTTCCCCTCCGCTCCGGCTCCGTTTCCGCGCTGCCTCTCCGGCCGCTCCCCCGGTCTGCTGCAGGGACTCCCGACGGGGAGCGAGGCAGGCCGGAAGCGAAGCCAGCGAGGGACGGAGGGGACTGCCCGTCGCTCACGCAGCCCGGCTGGAGTACCCCGGAGCCCAGCGGGGCGCATGGAGACCTCACCGAGCTCCCTGCTGGGGGAGCCGGACACCAAAGGCCCGCCCCTCTGATCTGCCGGGGGGTGGGGGGGTGGGGGCGGCGGAGGGGGTTCGGTTGGACTGTTTTCAGCTGGCGACTCGCCTGAAGCCCGTTTGAGAGCCGGGCTGCCAAGGGGGGTGTTGTGTGCCAGCTCGGGGGTGCTGTTGGAGCTCTGTCTACAAAGATGGATGTTCAGATCTCAGCTGTAGCACCTTTAACCAGCTCTGGCTGGTGTGCCAGCTGTGGACCTTTCTAAAAAAATCAGAGTTGGCTGCAGTTATATTTGCTCTCTAGTTATATCAGGATTGGATTTCTCCATTATGTTCCATGGCGGCCTGGTTTTAAAAGTCGTTCAGAAACGTCAGTTGGTTCAAAATGAAGCAGCAACTCTATTGGGCGGGTGGGGGGATCGAGTATATGGTTCATATTTTGAAATAGCTTCAGTGATTACCAGTTTGTTTCCGGGTTCCGTGAATTTATAAGACCCTAAATGCTCTGGAGTCAGGAAATTTAAAGGGTTCCCGTATTAACCTGTCCAACAATTAAAAGTTTCACCAGATCACTTCTTGTGACCTAGGATGTATGACGTCACTCGTATTATCCTTTACTCCAAAGACTCTATTGCTGGGAATTATAGGTGACTAGGAATAAGGCCCTAGATAAATACAAGGGGCTCTAGAAAGAGGCTCTGGGAGAGTGCCAAGGCCTTGGGCACTCAGCGTCAACTTGCTGTGGCGACCTCAGCAGGGTATAATGACACAGAGCCCACCAGTTTCTCCAGGGGAAGATCTCTGCCATCGGAAGAGCTCTTGTAGTTCAGTGTGATCTCCATCCCACCCCTGGAGATGGGCAACAATGGTTTCCCATGAGGGAACAGGTGGTTTGGAGGGTGGAGTCTATGGCAATGAACCTGTCTGAGGTCCCACCCCTCCTCCAACCTCACCCTCTCCAGGGTCCACCCCTCAAATCTCCAGGAATTTCCCAACCTGGAGTTGGCAACCCTATCTCCCTCCCAGCCAACCGTCAATGTATCATCATCTGCCCGCTGGCTTCAGCTTTTCATCTCCTCCCTCCTCGAGAGCACTTGTAATTCTGAGTGATCTCCAGCCCCCACCTGGAGATTAGCAACAATGGTTCCCCATGAGGGACTGATTCGCTTGGAGGGTGGAGTCTATGGCAATGAACCTGTCTGAGGTCCCACCCCTCCTCCAACCTCCCCTTCTCCAGCCTCCACCCCTCAAATTTCCAGGAATTTTCCACCTGGAGTTGGCAACCCTATCTCCTTCCCAGCCAATCATCGACTTCACTCTTCAACTTTCCTTCTCCCCTCTGGAGAGCACTTGTAATTCTGAGTGATCTCCAGCCCTTGCCTGGAGATTGGCAACCATAGTTCCCATGGAGAAGTACTCTTTCCCGGCAATGGGGACCAAAGCAGCTGACGTCATTCTCCTCTCCCCCTTTTCACTTGCACAACAACCCTGCAAGCTAGGTTAGGCTTAAAGTCTGTGACTGGCCCCAAATCACCCATTCATCAAGAACCTGGGTCTAGCAGATCCTGCTCTGAAGCGCTGACTGCTACGCCTAGGATAGCCAACCTCCAGGTGGAGCCTGAAGATTGCCAGGGTGGGCACTGGGCAGAAGAACTTAAAGGGACTCTTCCAGTGCCTCTGCTGGGGTGGGGGGGGGGGAATGGGAGGGACACCTCGCATGTGATCGACAAAGCGGCAAAGCCACAAGGGGCGCGGTTTCTCACTGGGAGTTAAAGGGACCCTTCCGGGCCCCAGGAGAGGTGGGGGAACCCCACAGCAGGGCATCTGCAGTTGCCACCTAGAGGTTGGCAACCCTAGGAAGAAGTAGGAACTACTTCATAGGAACATAGGAAATGGTGAGGTAACAGCTAAGGCATCTCCCCAGGAAGGGGACAGGTACTTTATTCTTTGGTTCTAGAGTTAGAGAGTAGACCTGTTCGAGAGTGAGAGTATATCTGTGAATGAACTGCAGGAAGGTCCTCTGTAATTCAGAAAATGATTTATCAGGCATCTTATTTGCTTAATTTCCATAGGTTCTGCATTGTTTTCTGTATTCACATTTACACATACACACACACACCCCTTTATGACACCTGAATTGTGTGAAAATGCTTGCTTAAGAAAGTTTGCCAAGATTTCGCTTCTTCTGATACACCTGGAGGTGGCAGCAGAGCACAATGATTCCAATCTGAAAAAAGGACAGACATTCAGACTCCCCGCAGGCACTTTCTTGCGGGGCAGACAAAATGCAACCTAAGAGGTGCTGGCCTTGCCATCTTCAGCACATCTACTCAGAATCCTCCCTGGGGAAATTCAGTAGGGCTCACTCCCATGAAAACAGGGCTTCTTTCCATGTACTTGCATGTGAGTGAAGTGCCATCAACTTGCTTCTGTCTTACGGAGACCCTATGAATGAATGTCTTCCGAAATGTCCCATCGTCAACAGCCTTGCTCAGGTGGTCCTTAAAAGAACCAAGGCCCAGTGACATCGCATGCCATTGTCCCTATCTATGGAGGCGGAGACATGTGGGACTTAGGAAGGGGCTCTCCAGAAATGTAGGGGGGCCTGGGAGCTCTTCGGAACCCCCCCCCCCAGACATTCCCCTGGGCTGGGCTAAACCCAGGAAGAGGTGGGAATTGGCCAGCGCCTAGGTCAGTGATGGCGAACCTTTCAGAGACCAGGTGCCCAAACTGCAACCCAAAACCCACTTATTTATCGCAAAGTGCCAACATGACAATTTAACCTGAATACTGAGGTTTTCGTTTGAGAAAAAACAACTCATACATTAACATCGTTTGTCTTAAAAGAAAAACACAACAGAGCTTTCAATGGTACAAACAACTTTTCATTGAAAGGTAAAAGTTTGCATTTGGCGTGCTTTTGATCAATTAATGTGATTTTTGCTGTCCAATCTTGCGAACTCTGTGCTGGGGTGATGGCCTGCGTGCCCACAGAGAGGGCTCTGAGTGCCACCTCTGGCACGCGTGCCATATGTTTGCCACCACTGGCCTAGGTTATAGTGGTATCTCAGTGGTCTCCTGTAGTGTCCTTTATTTAAATTCATTTTTAGAACAGTCACTTTAAGATCTGCAAATAGACATACCATGTGCATAAGACAAACAAAAGGCCACAAATTTGAAAGTAAGGAGGGCAACACTAAAAAGCCTGTAGGGGAACATTTAAAAGAAAACTCCTGGACATTCATTTACAGGAGTCTTGCTCAGAAATTGAGTGCACAGCAACTGTTTGGTATTCTGGCTCAGCCACGCATTGGCCAAACAAAGGCATCTGTGATGCCATAGTTTACTAAGATTCTGTACAAAGTCACCCAAGACCTTAAATCCTCTGGGGCGATAATAGGTAGTGGGCTGCTTGCAAACTAAGTTGGTCATTTCCACTGATTCCTCCTTCCTATTGCAGACCTCCCCGTTCACTTCACTCCTCATGATCCCCTTCCCCCCAGAAGCAACATTTCAGGGAGCTAAGTGGGAGGAGGGTGGCAGGAGAGTTTCATTCTGACACAGGATCCAGCACATTGTTTCCCCTGGCTGAGTCCATACGTCGTTGGATACTGCACTTTAGCAGTCATTGGCAACTGGGGCTTATCCATACAAGAAGATCCAGGTGCAAATCACTGCTGTGGCAAAACAACAGGGCCATAGCCACCACTGTGTGGATACAGCCCACATTCTACTGTATGCATGCAAGCGCTGTCAAGTGGCAACCCCAACAAGCGGCATTCAAAGCAAGTGAGAAGCAGAGGCAGTTTGCCCTTGCCTTCCTGTTTAGCATCCTCCTCAGTGGTCTCCCCTCCAAGTCCAGACCCGGCTTAGCTTCTAAGACCGAACGAGACTGGGCTACATCTTGCCACCTTCTCTCCCCTCCATATTTTAAAGGTCCCCCCCCTCCCCCAGGCCCGGGAAGGCGCCCTTTAACCGTGAACGGCGAGATGCGCCCCTCGCCGGGGCTGGGCAAAAAGGTGCAAAACCTTTCCCGGCCTCCCCCAGCCCCGGGACGGCGCCCCTGAACCCCTAAAGGCAAAATGCGCCCCTCGCGTCTGCTCTCCGAACGGCTTTTGCCGTTCG
Source organism: Lepidodactylus listeri (assembly GCA_029233225.1). Classification (NCBI taxonomy): domain Eukaryota; kingdom Metazoa; phylum Chordata; class Lepidosauria; order Squamata; family Gekkonidae; genus Lepidodactylus; species Lepidodactylus listeri. Next base: position 49,346,819 of record JARCFY010000001.1, on the reverse strand, counting down.
GAGAGCAGACGCGAGGGGTTCCTTCCGCTCCCCCAGGCCCGGAAAGGCGCCCGTTCACCGGGAACCGCGAAATGCGCCCCTGGCGGCCGCTCGGAGCTCAGGCCCGAAAGGTTGCCTGCCCTCCCCCAGCCCCGGGACGGCGCCCTTGAACTCCCCGTCGCCGTCGGTGCTGCGAGAGGGGGAAGAGGCGCCCCTTAGGAGGCCGGCGGCGGCGGGAGGTGCAGCCCCACCATGCCTTTGGCGCCTTCCTGCCGTCTTCCCCTCCGCTCCGGCTCCGTTTCCGCGCTGCCTCTCCGGCGGCTCCCCCGGTCTGCTGCAGGGACTCCCGACGGGGAGCGAGGCAGGCCGGAAGCGAAGCCAGCGAGGGACGGAGGGGACTGCCCGTCGCTCACGCAGCCCGGCTGGAGTACCCCGGAGCCCAGCGGGGCGCATGGAGACCTCACCGAGCTCCCTGCTGGGGGAGCCGGACACCAAAGGCCCGCCCCTCTGATCTGCCGGGGGGGGGGGGGTGGGGGCGGCGGAGGGGGTTCGGTTGGACTGTTTTCAGCTGGCGACTCGCCTGAAGCCCGTTTGAGAGCCGGGCTGCCAAGGGGGGTGTTGTGTGCCAGCTCGGGGGTGCTGTTGGAGCTCTGTCTACAAAGATGGATGTTCAGATCTCAGATGTAGCACCTTTAACCAGCTCTGGCTGGTGTGCCAGCTGTGGACCTTTCTAAAAAAATCAGAGTTGGCTGCAGTTATATTTGCTCTCTAGTTATATCAGGATTGGATTTCTCCATTATGTTCCATGGCGGCCTGGTTTTAAAAGTCGTTCAGAAACGTCAGTTGGTTCAAAATGAAGCAGCAACTCTATTGGGCGGGTGGGGGTGTTAGCCGAATTGCTTTAATTTACCTTTAGCAATCAGCAAAATACACGGGTTCTTGCCAACTATACCAGGGTCCCACCCCTCCCGGGAGATCTCAAGGAAAGAGGCACGTGAGGCAGGTTCCAAGTTCAATGTTGTTTACTGGATCATGTAATCAAGCATACAAAAATCGTAATCACACACACAATCTTACAGGCCTAATAAAATAAAGAGAGAAAATAGCACTTTTGCATGAGCAGGCTTCGTTGGTGGGGAAAGCACGTTACCTTAGATGCGTTGTCCGATGTCTAGATGAATTGGATTTGGGAGGAAAGGTATAAAAGCTATGGGGCCACGAGGCTTGAACCGGCAAGACCACGTGGTTCTCCTGGATCGCGAGTCCAGAGAGAGAAAAAAGGGTATAAAGATGGAGGCAAGGGTTGGGGACAGAAAGCTGGACTGAAGGGTCAATAGGTAAGATAGAGGGCGATGGCTCAAGAGGCCGAGTGACTCTGGGTTTGGATTTTTATTGGGGGTCTTGGGGCGGGCTCTGCAGACCACAACCCATTAACACACCTACTAGGCGGTCCGTCCCTGTTGGACCTTGCTATAGGTTAAAGGTGAACAAAAGGGAGGAGGTCCAGGGGTTTGGTCAGTGTTGCAAAAGTATGACTTCACCAGGAAACAGACACTGAGTCTAGGGTCCGATGACTCACCTGGCCAACCTATTGTCAGTTGATGGTTTTAGCCAAGTATCTGATGGCTGGCACAGTAGGTGCTAGGCAGTCTTGTTAGCATAACTTATTCAGATGTATATTGAGGAGTGGGGGTTAACCAGCGGATGTCTGACAGAAGGAGGCCTCATGGCAAGAGGAATCCTTTGTCCTTGTCTTGGGTGAACTGCTTGGGGTGTCAGCCTCCTGGCTTGGGCTGGAGCTGGCTCCTATGTGGAGAAGAAAGCGCAAGTCCCTTCCACTGCTGGCGACACAGAGTTCAAACTTATGGATAAAAATCCATAAGAGCACCCAAGGGTGCCTTGCTGGCCAACATTTCCCCCCCTCGGAGACCTGAAGGCGTCAGGTGAAGGTCTCCGAATACGAGTGATAGAACAGAGACAGACTGCATGATGGTGACCCTGGAAGAAAGAGCTTGCAAGGGACGGACCCAGAAGATGACAAAAAATCTATCGCAATAAAAATTCCAAATTGTTGCTGGAGCGGACATAAAAACAAGGCTTTGTGCATTAGACCACCAAGGGAGCCTACGTAGATATATTTCATTCTTTAATTAGCAGAAACATCCTTAACTGAAATATTAAAAGTAATTCTAAAAATTCCTTATCTTAAATTCATTTGTAAAAAGTCTTATAGAAGCATTATAAATTTCTTATAGTATCTATACATAGCATTTAATACTTATAGCGGAAGTGCACACATTTGTATCAATAAAAATACTCCACAAGGAATGTACAAGGAAATAAAATGGTTACAAACAATTCTTCGTCCATCTCTCCTGAGCGGCAAGGTTTTTCTGCTGGAACAGGGCAACTGGTGCTGTTTGAACAGGAGAGAGGCGCGCTTTACATTGTATCTAATGGAACACCAGGACTCGTATGTCTTCGGCTCTTCGGAAGCCACTCGGGTCTTAATCAATAGCTCATGAAGCTCTCGGCTACGCCCGTCCTTCCTCGGCACGGACACGAGTCAGTTCGGCCGGAAAGGAGGAGACCGGTTTGCATATTGAGGAGTCACCCCCCCTTGCTATCTAAAAGCATCATGGGTATCTACTTAAATTAGGGAAAAAGGATATTAAAATAAAACATAGTTTAATGATCTCGCAAGCAGAATGTCTAAAGGCATTCAAGAAATACGGAAAAGGTCAAAACAGGTCATACATCTGGAATCGTTGTATTATGAAAGACACATCATCTTGGGGTCCTGGCTGGAATAATCACAGGCCAGGTATTCACCCTTCGGGGTTGGCGGAGTCTCCGGGCACGCCTCCCGAACCCTGGGGAGCATTTGTGAGATGTGTGCCTGAGAGAAACAGACGCACACACACACAGGCGGGGCATGCAAAAGCTGGGTTCGGGAGTTGCGTCCGGTCGACTCTGACCTTTTATCTGGAGCCGGGTGGCTCCGCGGGGACGCCATTAGCTGCGTACCCGTTTTAGCTTGGAGGGCTCCCTTCGGGGGGCCCTCCCCTAATACTGTACAAAAATAGAACAATCTTTCCCCCTTAAGCCTGATCCCAGTGGTACCGTCCCATATCCAATGAGGAGCGGACTGGGCAGCTAGTCACTAGGCAGAACCCCTCAAAGGTCGCGTGTTTTGGACTTGGCTGTATATGTTACGGCTGGAGGTCGTTGCGTATGCAAATGAGAGGATTGTTTGGGCATTCTGGGATACACAAACATTTCAAGAAAAATAAATTTATTAAAAATCAAAAACAATCGAATTGGACACCAGTGTTGGGGCGAGGATACGTTTTAGCTTGCAGGCACTTCGGGGATAGAGCTGGCGAAAATCTCCCTTTAACTTAGAAAGATGTTAAGAAGAGGGGACAGGGGTCTTGGTCCGGGGTTCTGATCTAACCGGGGAGTCCTTCCCAGGCACTCTCCACTGCTTCGTGCAGGGAGAGCTTGCACGCCTGGTGAAAGAGAGCATGGGCCGGATTTAAATTCCGAACCCAACTTCTGCATGTCCTCCAGATCATTTCGGCTTGGAGGGGCTGCATGGCAGAGGGAGACAAAGGATTCGTTTGTCCTACTTCTTCCTCCTGAGCCGTTTCTCGGGCTTCCATGTCCTCCTTGTTCTTGTTGTCCTGCTCACTAATGATTCCCCACGGTTCGTCTGGGCCTCGGCCCTCCCAACACTGGTAAAGAATAGAAAAGCAAGTGCAGAGCAAAAAGTGTTTTGGCAAGCAACCGGTTTTGCTTTGCAAACAGAAGACTCGGTTTGCAAACAAGCGGTTTATTTCTTGCCCGTATAGTGCACAAAAAAACAAAGAGGCGGAGACAAAAACAAAACCGTGCATACTGAAAGAAGTTTGTGGACAAGGCGACATGCTCATAAAAAAAATAAACAAATAAATAAAGTACATATGAAGGCTAAGTAAGTTAATGATGATTGACGGATTATGCAGATTTGGGCGTCAGTAAGGGCATGCTGGGAGAAAAGATATCATGAGCAAAATATATTTTAGAAACACAGGGGTCGAATAAGAGGCTCACCCCGAGATGGCCGAGTGTTTTGGGGTTGAGGATCGCTTGGGCAGATAGTTAGGGAGGAGGTCACACTAACATGAAGAGATGCAGAAGTATGTGGCCGGGGAGGTTCTGGCTGGAGCAAGCTAACCTTGGGGCCTTTCCCCAGGCACCCGTCGCTGCCTCGAGTGGCGATCGGATTGCACGCCTGGTGGAGATGGGGCGAGAGAGGTGGAGAATCGGAGTAACTTCCGAACCCAACTGCTGCACGCACCACCGGGAGAAGCCGCCTACTCAGCTTGACATTCGTGCTAGCCACAAATGCAACTACGGAGCTTTTGTCGACGGCATCTTTGAATGCGCCCTCGGCTCTTCTGATCTCCCATGAAGAAATGCTTTCGGTCCTCCCACCCCCTATCTCCCTTTTCTTTCTCTCATTGCTCCCTACGGTTCGTTAGGGCTTCGGCCCGCCCAATACTGGTTAAAGAATAGAAACAAAAAAAAAAGGAAAATTCTTGGGAACAAGCAGAGGCTTGTGATGATCTTAAGATGTGGCTGGTTATGAACCGTAAAAAGGGTGTACTAACATTGGTGGGAGACTTTTGCAAAAGTGAAACCAAAAATAAAGAAGTCCGGGGCACGGATTGGAACGGTCAAAAGATATACAACGTAATAGCACACGTTTTGAGAGGACTAATTTTTAGGATCCACGTGTCTGGGCGTATGCAAAATAGAGCTGCCGCAGAGCACGCTGGTTCTCAATTTCTGAAGACCGAATTTTTGTTTAATAAGTTGTTATCTTGAAAAACTGCCAATGTCATAATTAAAATACTTTAGGAGGTTTCAAATTGGGAACCCAAAGGTAAAAGTGATTCAATATTTTTATGTCCTATAATCGAAAAAGTCCTTGCCAGGGGAGAGCTCGCACAAAAAGATCAGGGCTTGCCTTAACCTTTTTGAAAGGATTGCATTTCTCCCGCTGGTTTTCCAGTAGGACCTGCACATTTGCACTCCCTTTCTTGGCCTGCTCCGTCGCGCTGGCCTCCAAACGTGACCATATTGCCACAATGGATCTCAGTCATCCTGAGAAAGCTCCACTGGCTTCTTGGCGGCCTGACAATATGGTTTTTTTGGTGCCAGCGATGCTACAGAGGAATCAAAAAGGCAGCAAGATTTAGGTCTTCTGAGTATGTGCAGGAGACTGAACCGCTTTCGGCTGCATTTGTAGTCTCGCTGATGTTCCCTTGGGTTCGATAGACTGCTGCTAAAGGCCAATTTTCCTACCTCATGGGTCTCTTCTAAGAGACCCACCCAATAACGGTTAAAGAATAGAAACACAAACATAAACACACATAAGGGTCTGGCAATGGAGGAAGACAGACAAACATAGGGAAAAGGGCAACAGTTAAGGTATGCCAGAGGCTGGAAAGGAGGGGCTAAGAATTTGAAACCTTAGATGCAACGTGCATCAAGGCTTGGAAGTCCGTGGCTTTAGATTGAGCTTCCAATTTGTGGATTTGTCTTCTCACCCAACAAGTCATTGTAAGTAGCGCCACTATCAAAATAATTTGGAAGGCCAAAATGACGACTATGGGGTGGAGCATTAAATTTAAATATCCCGTCGTTGTCGGCGACCAACCAAGAAGAGATTCCCACCAACTATGTTTGCCAGCCTCTTTTATTTCCACAGCCAGTTCCTTAATCCTGGCACCATTATGGGAAACGTTTAAGGCGGCTTTATCTCCCGCTTTCTTTAGCTGAGCCAGGCGTTCTTGGAGGTCTGGGTGAGAGAGCAATTTCCGTAAGGCTTCCAGTCCTAACCCCAAAGGCACTGGAGCAATAGAGTCATATAATTCTGGGGATAGGGCCATTTCTTGTTGTGTCCAAATGGGGGTTTCAAAATAAAAATCACACCCTCTTATGGAGGTAACATTACAAAAGCATCTGTTTATTCCAGGCAACATTTGTTGGTAGTATAGTGTATTGAGGTGAATGTGTTCGCAGGTAGTTCTGAGACAGACGCAAGCTTTGCCTATGTATATAATAGTAGATCCGGTCTCACTGACTGCGTCGAATTGACAGTGAGATATGGCGTGTTTCTTGGGAACTAGGCATGGGTGATGTTTTTCTAGGGCTTCATCATCACAGATGAAGCCTAAGTTTTCCTTATGGATACATCCGTCTAGATTGATCATATGCCAGCTTGATGAGCTTACTTTAGCCCATCGGTCACTGTTCCTGGCATATAATACGGTGTCCGAATCAACTTGAATACCCAGTGGAACTACTGGATAGATGTGGAAGTTTTCTTTCGCGGTCACTGTGGTTATAATCAATTGCAAGGTCTGGGTTACTGCATCAAAAGAGGCATTTGCCAACGACCACCAGTGCTCGAGCGAGATTTCACTGGCCGTTAGATTTCCTTTAATCAATTCCCTTATTTCTAAAGGTATAACTCCAGCCATAGCTTGTTTGATTATAGTCATGGCAGTGACTACATTAAGAGTTTGTGCTTGAGTGCAAGCAAGAGCCAATGAGATATTGTTTTGTAAAGACTGAATGTCATCAAGGAGATTGGTAAAATCTTTTTCCATGATTTGTTCCCAAGTAACCAGCAGGGGATTGGTGGAGCGTTCCACGTGGGCAAGGGAATCCAATGATTGCGTGAGAGGGAGGCTCATTTGAGAGATGTCGAATGAAACCTTGGAGGCTTTATTCGCTATCACTTCTATGTTTGCAGCATCTATGGCTGCCATGCCCGCTCCTACGGGTGCGACCCAATCAGAAAGATCGCGTTTAGTCCTTCTAGAGAGCTCCCCTTTACGCCACATTAGGATCCAATTGTCCCAACCTTGCTGAGTCGTGTGTAAATAAGAGTCACAGAGGGCATGGCTGAAAGAAGTGCCGAGCCCATTTAAGCTGACATTGACTCTTTTGACTGATATTTGCGGCTGCATCAAGACTGTTTCTTGATGATTAAATTTTAGAGTGTGTGCTCCCACTACCGGGTAGGTCAATGAGGCCAGTGCGTCTACATTTTGGATGAGTGGGTCCAAATTTAGTGTGTGATTTGCATCACCAATTGTTAAAGTATAATTTCCTTCCTGATGAGTGAGCTGTAGAATTGTTGTTCCGATAGCTGTAAGATTTACAGTATCGGTGGCATTGAGGCAGACAGACGTGTTTAAAAGTAAGGTCCAGTCTGGGGGACCTTGCTGCTTTAACGCAGAGCAGTTAAAATGCCAATTGAGCTTGCCCCATGCCAGTGGCTCTAGGTCTATGTCTTCGCCGAATGGGTCCGTGAGCGTTATTGGGACCTCTGTGTCGTTATGGAAGTGTCGGGAGCCAATGGAAATGATTACTTTTAAAGGGTCGCCAATGTCCCATACGGCAGCTGATATTACAGCTATGTCTGTGTATAGGGAGATGGGGGTAGGAGCAGTATATTCGATGGTGGAGGTGTTGGTTTTGGCTTGTGACTGTTTACACAGGACCACTTCCATTTCATCCATAGAATATTTCCCGGAGGTGCATAGAGTCACCTTTTCTCCGGTGCGACTGTGGATGCAATGTGTGAGCTGCTGTGGTGGACATTGATCTATAGGTGTAAGTGTGACTGCTCTGTCATGCCGTCCTGTTACACAGGTAAAAATTCTAAAAGGCATGTTTATTCCCACGCATCTCCATTTGGTCAAGACTACCGTATGGTTGGCTATTTGTGTTGCTGAGGTACAACAAAACAAGGACAATCCAAATAAGAATACAAGTTTTAATGGTCTTACCAATTTGTCTGCTGCTGGGGTGGAGGATCCTGGATGCATTCTGTAATATAATGTTTGAGGGGTGTATGAGTGAACTTCCTGAGCTTCCATACTGTGGTCGACATACCCAAACAGTCACAGTATGGTTCCCTTTACCTAAGGCTGGGGGTGAGTGTAGTGGTTCCCATGCGTAAGCCCGGTGCGATTTTTACTGCACGCTCCCGCGGCTTCTCTTAAAAGGGAACACTGTTGATACACCATGGTCTCCCCCCCTTGCTTCCGAAAAGGCGACTAAAGCCGTGAGGAAGCATTTAAAAGGCAAGGCATGTCTCTCCAAGGGAGAAAAGAGGCACTAGATCAAAAACGTCCGTGGGCAAGTGAGGTCCGAAGGTAACAGCGGCAACAGGCTGCGAAGTTCCCCCGGGATCCGGAGTGAGGTTAGGAGGTTGTGGAACGGGATTCCCCTTCCACAGCTTGAGCTGAGAGGAATGGAAGAACTTGTACCACGTCTGACCATGCTTCCTGGGAATGGCAAGCTTGTAGACCGCAGGGCTTACGCGATCCACAATGGGGACCGGGCCAGCCCATTTGGCCATGAGAGCATGCTGATTCCTGCTAAATTTCCGGTATAGAACCTGCTGTCCGGGTTCCCAAAGCTGAGGATTGCGCACCCAGCCGAGCTTTTTATCCACTGCCAGTTGGCTTTGCCCTAACTCGTTAGCCACTTGGAGGTGAATAACCAGTAAGTCTCGGATAAGAGTCTTAACCCAGATATCGTGTGCCACTTGCGTTTCCAGATCGCCTGGCATGTCATGTTGGAGCCAAAAGGCTTCAGGCATGCGCATCTTTCTCCCGGTCATGACCATATGAGGGGAGTAGCCATGTCGGGCTGTAGTCCCTCGTATTGCCATGAGAACTATGGGCAATTTTTCGTCCCAGGTGCGACCTGTGGAAGTGACTATCTTGGCCAGAGCTTCCTTGAGGGTGCGGTTTGTGCGTTCAATTGCCCCTGAAGATTGAGGGTGAGCGGCAACGTGGAACCGCTGCTTAATTCCGAGAGCCTTACAGAGCTCTTGGGTGACCTCACCTAAAAAGTGGGGTCCGCGGTCGGAGTCGATGATCTTAGGGATACCCCAACGGGAAAAAAGGTTATTAAAAAGTAGTTGGGCCGTAGTGGAGGCCGTGTTATTGTGGCAGGGGAATGCTTCGACCCATTTCGAGAATGGATCAATCACAGTCAAACAATATTTGTTCCCTCTGCGAGTCTTAGGCAGAGGTCCGATAAAATCAATTTGAACCCGAGCCCAGGGTCCTTCTACCCTCTGGTGCTGAATGGGGGCTTTGGGACCTGAAGAGTCCGCGTTAACCATGGCACATGATAGGCAATTATCCACCCATTGTGCCACGTCTTTGCGGATGTTTGGCCACCAGCCCGCGTCCCTGACCCGTTCCAGAGTCGGTTCTTTACCCCGGTGTCCTTGCTCATGTATAAATTGAATTAAATCAGCCCGGACTTCGACAGGGACAACCCAGTGTCGGGTCCCTGTGGTGTCAAAAGCCCAAATAACTCCCTCTTCTTCCCTGACGATGTATCTCCCAGTGGGATCTTTGCCCTTGGAGAGGAGATCCTGAACATCGGCATCATTGGCTTGGAGTTCCCCGAGATCTATAAATACAGGGGGAATGGCAGGACGGTCGTGGAAGGTCTTGGCCTTGCTTCTAGTCATTATCGGGTTTACCGGGCAAGCAGGTTGACCTGAAGATGAGTTAAAACGTGCCGCTTCCTTGGCTAAAAGATCGGCTTGATCATTCCAATAAGCCACTTCGGTGTCTGCCTTTTGGTGACCTTTTACATGAGAAATTTGTGTCTCTGCCGAGCGTTTATGGAGGAGCCGCACGACTTCTCTCCATAAAATTAAATGAGCCACTGGCTTCCCTTCCGCATTGACCCATTGCTGTCTTTCCCAGTGTGGGAGCCAGACGGTGGCGGCCTTGGCCGTCCAGTCCGAGTCCGTGAAGATGGCTACGGGGCAGTCTGAAGGTTCAAACTCAAGAACAGCCTTAAGGGCAGCGACCTCTGCGGCTTGACTAGAGTGGGGACGGACAGCCGCTTGCAGGGTGTAATTGTCGTGGACCCGGACCGCGCCATATCCTGTATGTGGGGTGCCAGCTATATGGAAGGATGAGCCATCACAGAACCAGCAATTAAACCCTTTTTGCTTGGCTTCTTCTAATGGCACTCCCCATATAGCGGGCCAAGGCAGATGTTCCACATCTGGAAGGGGGCATTCGTGCTCGTCCCCGGTGATGAGCAGACCGTATGGAGCAGGTTGCTCCTTTTGTTCTTTCTTGTATTCAATCCCCTTATTGACCAGGGCAAGCGTCCACTGGGCAATGCGGGCATTGGATACCTGACCGTCCTGGATCTTCCCTGAGAGGATATACTTAAGGGGAGTGTGTGTTGTTTGCACAATGACTTTGGCTCCCCCGATTATAAACTCCCAATGCGTAAGGCTCCAGACTAGGGCTAGGCATATCTTTTCACACGGGGTGAACTTTATTTCGACGGAAGAGAGATTCCTGGAGGCATAGGCGACAATCCTGGGGGCCCCGGCATGATGCTGGATGAGCGTGGCCCCGATACTTTTCTCCGTGTGGGCTAACTGAATGTAAAAGGGTTTTGTTGGATCTGGATGAGCTAAGGCAGGAGCCGAGGCAAGCGCTTGCTTAAGGCTGGCAAATGCATATTGTTGGTCAGGTCCCCAGACCCATGGAGCGTCCCTCTTGAGGAGAGCATAGAGTGGCCGGGCTTTGTCAGCGAACCCTTCCATGAAATCCCTGGAAAAATTGAAGGTTCCTAAGAGAGCACGGAGGGAAGGCACATCTGTCGGGGCGGGGAGTTTGGCGATTACGGCCATTCTCTGTGAGTCGGGCGTCCTGCCGTCGGGTCCTAGTGCTAGGCCGAGGTATTTTACATTTGTTTGAACCAGCTGTGCTTTGTCCCTACTGGCCTTGAAGCCATCAGCTTTTAGAAGGTGGAGGACTTCTCTAGTGACTTCCATGGTTTCTTCCTCAGTGGGGGCGTGGACCAAGATGTCGTCCACATACGACAACACGTGTTCCTTGGAGGAGGGGCCGAGACGATCCCACATACGGACTACATGTGCGTGGCAAATGCTGGGACTGGAATGGAAGCCTTGTGGTGTTCTTTTGAATGCATATTGCTGGCCGCGAAAAGTGAACGCAAATTTATACCAGCAAGACTCGTGTAGCTTGATCGAGTGGAACGCGTTAGCCAGATCAATTACACTATAGTAGCGAGATCCGGCAGCAATGGCTGCAAGGATCTCGTGGTATTTGGCTACTACAGGCGCTACTGGTGGGGTTACAGCATTCAGAGCTCGGAAGTCCACCGTCATTCTCCAGGTTACACCGTCAGCCTTTAGGACTGGCCACAGAGGGGCATTGCATATAGACTGCATGGGGAGGATTACGTCCCATTGTAAAAGGCCTTCTATGGTTTTGGCTATTCCATTTTCAGCTTCTGCAGGGTATTTATATTGTTTCTGAGGCGGAGGATCTTGACCTTCTATGAGAACACAGGCATCTCTCACTGTCCCACATTCTGCCTTGTCTTTGATCCAGACCTCAGGAAAATCTCGGATCCAGGGATCGCTAGGCTCAATTGGGGCCAGAGGGAGAGGAGCTTTGAGGGCAGCGCATCTATGGATTGCATTGATTTCGCGAGGGCCCTCTGGAATTTGCCAGAGGAAGCCGTTTGCTAGATCAATAGTCAAGCCATGTGCTTGGAAAAAGGGGACCCCTAGGATGCCAGCATCCTCACCTTGATTGTCGCAGGCAGACACGAGGGTAGAAAGAGTTCCTACAGTTAAAGGAACGTCTTTCCAGACCGTGGCTCTGTGTGCGCCTCCAGCAAAACCGGCGAGCATAATGGCCTCCTGAGTGGGTTGGCCGTGGGCAGCTAGATATGGACTTAATACATTAAGAGCGGCTCCGGTGTCGATGAGAAGAGTAGCAGGTTTACTGTTCCCTGGAGTCCCGACCCCTGCTTTCACGGTCGGTCTCCCCCATGTATCGGGCTTCAAGGGAGCCACAACGCCATTGGGGAGAGCTTGGGACTCCGGGCAGCCCTAGCTGTGCTTTGTGAGTTCCGACAGTTCCTTGCTAAGCACTGGGTAGATGGGCTGACCTGGTGCCTGTGCCTTCTCCTCACTCTCCGCCAAGGCACGAAGCAGAATACTATTAGGCTGCTTGTGGAATCTTTCCATTTCGTAGCCCCTTTCCCTAAGCTGCATCCATACCTGCCTCCTCAAGGTATCGGACGTCTCCGGAGGCTGATAGCTGGGGTTCGGTTCAGGTGCCGACGGCTGATACGCCTGTGGCTGGTTTGCTTGGCCTTGTGGCTGCCCGTATTGGCCTTGAGGGGGGCCCTGATAGTTTTGAGGAGGTGGTGCGGAAGGCTGGAGGTGGGCTTGGGCAGGATTGCTGCGGTAGTCTCGATATTCCCTTTTTCCTCTGAAATTTCCTCCTCCTCTCTGATAATTGTTCTGCCAAGGTTTGCCTCTCTCATACCGGTCCTGTCTAGGGTATCGGTCATTTTTGGGCTCATACTTTCCAGACGGTTGGAACTGCGAATGGGGCCCATGGTTGGCGTAAGTTATCGCCTGTATGGGTTCGTCATCCTCCCTATCCTTTAATTTCTTGCCTTTATGGGGTTTTAGAGCTCCAGCACCTCGGAGAAGAGAGGCTATTCTTTTAATCTTTTTCTCCAGATCTGTCCAAGTAGTCGACGCACCATCTGCTATGTTTAAAGATAGTTGGGCTTGGGTTTGGAGGCCACTTACAAGTGCTTCCTTGAAATCGTCCTCCTCATAGTCAGGCGCACCAGTGGTAGGTTTTATAGCAACTTGGTCTGCTAAGACAGCTAATAGTTGTTTCCTAGCCATATATGTTTCTGGATCTTCATTGGGGCTCTGTCTTTCCAACACATAGAGAGCAAGTAAAGTAGTGTTGGGATTTAGATATTTAAGGACGTCCTGCATCCACTTCGTCTTTGAAGCTGCAGTTAAGTTGCCACTCGCAATGGCTGCATTGAGAGTTGGAAGCTGGGGAGCTGCTACGCACTGACGGGCCACCAATGTGAGGTCTTCTCCGCTAGCGGAGTTGTAAATCATATCTACATTGGCCATCCATTGCACGGAATTCTCCCTCGTAAGAGGGCCCAATTGTTCAGCTACTGCCTTAACCTCATCGGGTTTCCAGAGCCTGGTCTCGGTCACAACCTGGGTGGATGTATCATCGCCTTCTGTGATCACCGTATGTTTTGTGCTAATGGGGTGCATAGGGGCGCTGGGTTCAATGGCCGAGATTTCTGAGAGGTTTATCATACTTCCGGGGTGTACAGTGGAGATCACTGCATTCTGTATTCCCACTTGCTTCTTTAGGGTGGCAATTTCCCTTTGGCAAGCCTCGTGATTAGCTTGCTGTATTTTAATTTGGTTCTGCTCCACTAAGTATTTTGCCGCAGCCTTAGAAGTATTTATCTCTTCTCTTGACTGAGTCAATGCGCTCTCTGTCAATTCTACCTTACGGTTTAGGCCCTCGATCTTTTTATTGGCATCTTGGACCGCAATAGTAAGACTCTGATTTGCCAGAATTACATTTAGTTTTTCGGTCCTCAGCCTATGCTCCTCGTCCTCGTGGGCTGCTTTCAGCTGGTTAATCTCTTGTTCCAGCTCATCTTGTTTATTGGCCATAAGTTCCTCATAATTTGTACGTTGGAACGTGAGATCTTGTTCATGCTTACTTTTTATTTCCACTAATTCCTCTTTGGTGGCCTCGAATTTAGATTCTAATCTGTCGAATCTGGCCACCTCTCTATCCACTGCTGCCTTATTTTGAACGTTTAGTTCTTCCAGCCTTTGCTGATACTCTTTGACTATGGTCTCTTGCTTTTGAATACTCTCCTTATTGGTTTCCTCTAATTTTTGGTTAGCCTCTTGGACTAGCAACTCGAATTTTTGGTTGCTTTCTTTTACAAGTTCCTCCAATTGTTGGTCCCTATCTCTTACGAGTTCCTCCTGCCGGTCCACATCCGCTTGTAGGCGTGTAATGACGGCAGCAGCGTCCTGCAAAGCCGTGTATAAAGCCCAACTAGCGGCTATGTCCTTGGCAGTAGAACTAGGTTTCTGGGAGGTGCAATAGTCCTGGAAAGCATTCCGGGCTATTTCTAATGGATTGGGGCCCTTGAAAGATCCTTCCTTCCAAGGAGACTTACCCTTTTTCACCAGCCATTTTTCTAGCTTAGGTTCGTCCTCCTTGGTACGAAACATCTTTGTAGGGATTCTCCTGTTTTCACGTACAACAGGGGCAAAAACTGGGAAGTTGTCTCTTCCGCTTCTCTTAGGTCTCAAAGCTGCTTTTGTTAGCACAAGGAGGCTAACGTTACTTATTAATTAGCACACTTTCTATGCAGTTTTTAGGGCCGGGGGACTCTCACCCCGCGACACTCAGGGATTACTTTTTAACCCAAAAACCTGGCGTTTGAAGCTGAGGAATATCCGTTCCTTCAGACTCCGGGTGCCTCCAACCCAAAGAGACTCCTTTGTCTCCGAGGTTCCTCTACCTCTTAACTTTGGGGTTTCGAGAACGGGGTGGCCAAGCCTCGCTTCTCTGACGGGATTACCTCCTAACCCGTATTATAAGGTTTCTAGGCTTCTCCTAACCTCTCTGGATTACCTTTAACCACAGACCTGAGCTATGGCGGACTCAGTCTATAGTGAGCTATGGCGGACTCACTGAGCTATGGCGGGCTCAACACAACAACGAGCTATGGCGGACTCGGAAAATAGTGAGCTATGGCGGACTCACTGAGCTATGGCGGGCTCAACACAACAACGAGCTATGGCGGACTCGGAAAATAGTGAGCTATGGCGGACTCACTGAGCACTGGACTATCTCTAGCCAGTAGGGTTTCCAGACAATATGCCTCTCAGGGTAACCCTGAACCTAAATTACTTATTTCCACTTCGCTGAGCGAAGTAAGGCAAGGGAAGAACAAAGATGTGTTCAAGGGAAAAGTTCTTTTTCGGACTCAGCGTGTGTATGTAGTGTATGTAGTGTTGGTGCAACTGGCCTAGCGCCCTACTCTGGTCTTCTTTGGGGTCCCTTCCCACAAAATAGACGCGCGGGCGGTCACACAGTTTGACCTGGGGTTCAAAGAGAGAGAGAAAGGGGGGAAGCCACCCACGATAGGTTGCTCGCTAGAGCCAGGCACGCAGACAGAAACCGATCATACAGCCTCTCCAAGAGTTCCGGAAGTGGTTTTTCCCTTACGTCTGTGGGTTAAAGACACGCCTGTCGACTATGGCGCGAAATTTAACCCTCAGGGCAAATCCCGGACGAGCCCCCATTTCTGTTAGCCGAATTGCTTTAATTTACCTTTAGCAATCAGCAAAATACACGGGTTCTTGCCAACTATACCAGGGTCCCACCCCTCCCGGGAGATCTCAAGGAAAGAGGCACGTGAGGCAGGTTCCAAGTTCAATGTTGTTTACTGGATCATGTAATCAAGCATACAAAAATCGTAATCACACACACAATCTTACAGGCCTAATAAAATAAAGAGAGAAAATAGCACTTTTGCATGAGCAGGCTTCGTTGGTGGGGAAAGCACGTTACCTTAGATGCGTTGTCCGATGTCTAGATGAATTGGATTTGGGAGGAAAGGTATAAAAGCTATGGGGCCACGAGGCTTGAACCGGCAAGACCACGTGGTTCTCCTGGATCGCGAGTCCAGAGAGAGAAAAAAGGGTATAAAGATGGAGGCAAGGGTTGGGGACAGAAAGCTGGACTGAAGGGTCAATAGGTAAGATAGAGGGCGATGGCTCAAGAGGCCGAGTGACTCTGGGTTTGGATTTTTATTGGGGGTCTTGGGGCGGGCTCTGCAGACCACAACCCATTAACACACCTACTAGGCGGTCCGTCCCTGTTGGACCTTGCTATAGGTTAAAGGTGAACAAAAGGGAGGAGGTCCAGGGGTTTGGTCAGTGTTGCAAAAGTATGACTTCACCAGGAAACAGACACTGAGTCTAGGGTCCGATGACTCACCTGGCCAACCTATTGTCAGTTGATGGTTTTAGCCAAGTATCTGATGGCTGGCACAGTAGGTGCTAGGCAGTCTTGTTAGCATAACTTATTCAGATGTATATTGAGGAGTGGGGGTTAACCAGCGGATGTCTGACAGAAGGAGGCCTCATGGCAAGAGGAATCCTTTGTCCTTGTCTTGGGTGAACTGCTTGGGGTGTCAGCCTCCTGGCTTGGGCTGGAGCTGGCTCCTATGTGGAGAAGAAAGCGCAAGTCCCTTCCACTGCTGGTGACACAGAGTTCAAACTTATGGATAAAAATCCATAAGAGCACCCAAGGGTGCCTTGCTGGCCAACAGGGGGATCGAGTATATGGTTCATATTTTGAAATAGCTTCAGTGATTACCAGTTTGTTTCCGGGTTCCGTGAATTTATAAGACCCTAAATGCTCTGGAGTCAGGAAATTTAAAGGGTTCCCGTATTAACCTGTCCAACAATTAAAAGTTTCACCAGATCACTTCTTGTGACCTAGGATGTATGACGTCACTCGTATTATCCTTTACTCCAAAGACTCTATTGCTGGGAATTATAGGTGACTAGGAATAAGGCCCTAGATAAATACAAGGGGCTCTAGAAAGAGGCTCTGGGAGAGTGCCAAGGCCTTGGGCACTCAGCGTCAACTTGCTGTGGCGACCTCAGCAGGGTATAATGACACAGAGCCCACCAGTTTCTCCAGGGGAAGATCTCTGCCATCGGAAGAGCACTTGTAGTTCAGTGTGATCTCCATCCCACCCCTGGAGATGGGCAACAATGGTTTCCCATGAGGGAACAGGTGGTTTGGAGGGTGGAGTCTATGGCAATGAACCTGTCTGAGGTCCCACCCCTCCTCCAACCTCACCCTCTCCAGGGTCCACCCCTCAAATCTCCAGGAATTTCCCAACCTGGAGTTGGCAACCCTATCTCCCTCCCAGCCAACCGTCAATGTATCATCATCTGCCCGCTGGCTTCAGCTTTTCATCTCCTCCCTCCTCGAGAGCACTTGTAATTCTGAGTGATCTCCAGCCCCCACCTGGAGATTAGCAACAATGGTTCCCCATGAGGGACTGATTCGCTTGGAGGGTGGAGTCTATGGCAATGAACCTGTCTGAGGTCCCACCCCTCCTCCAACCTCCCCTTCTCCAGCCTCCACCCCTCAAATTTCCAGGAATTTTCCACCTGGAGTTGGCAACCCTATCTCCTTCCCAGCCAATCATCGACTTCACTCTTCAACTTTCCTTCTCCCCTCTGGAGAGCACTTGTAATTCTGAGTGATCTCCAGCCCTTGCCTGGAGATTGGCAACCATAGTTCCCATGGAGAAGTACTCTTTCCCGGCAATGGGGACCAAAGCAGCTGACGTCATTCTCCTCTCCCCCTTTTCACTTGCACAACAACCCTGCAAGCTAGGTTAGGCTTAAAGTCTGTGACTGGCCCCAAATCACCCATTCATCAAGAACCTGGGTCTAGCAGATCCTGCTCTGAAGCGCTGACTGCTACGCCTAGGATAGCCAACCTCCAGGTGGAGCCTGAAGATTGCCAGGGTGGGCACTGGGCAGAAGAACTTAAAGGGACTCTTCCAGTGCCTCTGCTGGGGTGGGGGGAGGGGGAATGGGAGGGACACCTCGCATGTGATCGACAAAGCGGCAAAGCCACAAGGGGCGCGGTTTCTCACTGGGAGTTAAAGGGACCCTTCCGGGCCCCAGGAGAGGTGGGGGAACCCCACAGCAGGGCATCTGCAGTTGCCACCTAGAGGTTGGCAACCCTAGGAAGAAGTAGGAACTACTTCATAGGAACATAGGAAATGGTGAGGTAACAGCTAAGGCATCTCCCCAGGAAGGGGACAGGTACTTTATTCTTTGGTTCTAGAGTTAGAGAGTAGACCTGTTCGAGAGTGAGAGTATATCTGTGAATGAACTGCAGGAAGGTCCTCTGTAATTCAGAAAATGATTTATCAGGCATCTTATTTGCTTAATTTCCATAGGTTCTGCATTGTTTTCTGTATTCACATTTACACATACACACACACACCCCTTTATGACACCTGAATTGTGTGAAAATGCTTGCTTAAGAAAGTTTGCCAAGATTTCGCTTCTTCTGATACACCTGGAGGTGGCAGCAGAGCACAATGATTCCAATCTGAAAAAAGGACAGACATTCAGACTCCCCGCAGGCACTTTCTTGCGGGGCAGACAAAATGCAACCTAAGAGGTGCTGGCCTTGCCATCTTCAGCACATCTACTCAGAATCCTCCCTGGGGAAATTCAGTAGGGCTCACTCCCATGAAAACAGGGCTTCTTTCCATGTACTTGCATGTGAGTGAAGTGCCATCAACTTGCTTCTGTCTTACGGAGACCCTATGAATGAATGTCTTCCGAAATGTCCCATCGTCAACAGCCTTGCTCAGGTGGTCCTTAAAAGAACCAAGGCCCAGTGACATCGCATGCCATTGTCCCTATCTATGGAGGCGGAGACATGTGGGACTTAGGAAGGGGCTCTCCAGAAATGTAGGGGGGCCTGGGAGCTCTTCGGAACCCCACCCCCCCAGACATTCCCCTGGGCTGGGCTAAACCCAGGAAGAGGTGGGAATTGGCCAGCGCCTAGGTCAGTGATGGCGAACCTTTTAAAGACCAGGTGCCCAAACTGCAACCCAAAACCCACTTGTTTATCGCAAAGTGCCAACATGACAATTTAACCTGAATACTGAGGTTTTCGTTTGAGAAAAAACAACTCATACATTAACATCGTTTGTCTTAAAAGAAAAACACAACAGAGCTTTCAATGGTACAAACAACTTTTCATTGAAAGGTAAAAGTTTGCATTTGGCGTGCTTTTGACCAATTAATGTGATTTTTGCTGTCCAATCTTGCGAACTCTGTGCTGGAGTGATGGCCTGCGTGCCCACAGAGAGGGCTCTGAGTGCCACCTCTGGCACGCGTGCCATATGTTTGCCACCACTGGCCTAGGTTATAGTGGTATCTCAGTGGTCTCCTGTAGTGTCCTTTATTTAAATTCATTTTTAGAACAGTCACTTTAAGATCTGCAAATAGACATACCATGTGCATAAGACAAACAAAAGGCCACAAATTTGAAAGTAAGGAGGGCAACACTAAAAAGCCTGTAGGGGAACATTTAAAAGAAAACTCCTGGACATTCATTTACAGGAGTCTTGCTCAGAAATTGAGTGCACAGCAACTGTTTGGTATTCTGGCTCAGCCACGCATTGGCCAAACAAAGGCATCTGTGATGCCATAGTTTACTAAGATTCTGTACAAAGTCACCCAAGACCTTAAATCCTCTGGGGCGATAATAGGTAGTGGGCTGCTTGCAAACTAAGTTGGTCATTTCCACTGATTCCTCCTTCCTATTGCAGACCTCCCCGTTCACTTCACTCCTCATGATCCCCTTCCCCCCAGAAGCAACATTTCAGGGAGCTAAGTGGGAGGAGGGTGGCAGGAGAGTTTCATTCTGACACAGGATCCAGCACATTGTTTCCCCTGGCTGAGTCCATACGTCGTTGGATACTGCACTTTAGCAGTCATTGGCAACTGGGGCTTATCCATACAAGAAGATCCAGGTGCAAATCACTGCTGTGGCAAAACAACAGGGCCATAGCCACTACTGTGTGGATACAGCCCACATTCTACTGTATGCATGCAAGCGCTGTCAAGTGGCAACCCCAACAAGCGGCATTCAAAGCAAGTGAGAAGCAGAGGCAGTTTGCCCTTGCCTTCCTCTTTAGCATCCTCCTCAGTGGTCTCCCCTCCAAGTCCAGACCCGGCTTAGCTTCTAAGACCGAACGAGACTGGGCTACATCTTGCCACCTTCTCTCCCCTCCATATTTTAAAGGTCCCCCCCCCCTCCCCCAGGCCCGGGAAGGCGCCCTTTAACCGTGATCGGCGAGATGCGCCCCTCGCCGGGGCTGGGCAAAAAGGTGCAAAACCTTTCCCGGCCTCCCCCAGCCCCGGGACGGCGCCCCTGAACCCCTAAAGGCAAAATGCGCCCCTCGCGTCTGCTCTCCGAACGGCTTTTGCCGTTCGGAGAGCAGACGCGAGGGGTTCCTCCCGCTCCCCCAGGCCCGGAAAGGCGCCCGTTCACCGGGAACCGCGAAATGCGCCCCTGGCGGCCGCTCGGAGCTCAGGCCCGAAAGGTTGCCTGCCCTCCCCCAGCCCCGGGACGGCGCCCTTGAACTCCCCGTCGCCGTCGGTGCTGCGAGAGGGGGAAGAGGCGCCCCTTAGGAGGCCGGCGGCGGCGGGAGGTGCAGCCCCACCATGCCTTTGGCGCCTTCCTGCCGTCTTCCCCTCCGCTCCGGCTCCGTTTCCGCGCTGCCTCTCCGGCCGCTCCCCCGGTCTGCTGCAGGGACTCCCGACGGGGAGCGAGGCAGGCCGGAAGCGAAGCCAGCGAGGGACGGAGGGGACTGCCCGTCGCTCACGCAGCCCGGCTGGAGTACCCCGGAGCCCAGCGGGGCGCATGGAGACCTCACCGAGCTCCCTGCTGGGGGAGCCGGACACCAAAGGCCCGCCCCTCTGATCTGCCGGGGGGTGGGGGGGTGGGGGCGGCGGAGGGGGTTCGGTTGGACTGTTTTCAGCTGGCGACTCGCCTGAAGCCCGTTTGAGAGCCGGGCTGCCAAGGGGGGTGTTGTGTGCCAGCTCGGGGGTGCTGTTGGAGCTCTGTCTACAAAGATGGATGTTCAGATCTCAGATGTAGCACCTTTAACCAGCTCTGGCTGGTGTGCCAGCTGTGGACCTTTCTAAAAAAATCAGAGTTGGCTGCAGTTATATTTGCTCTCTAGTTATATCAGGATTGGATTTCTCCATTATGTTCCATGGCGGCCTGGTTTTAAAAGTCGTTCAGAAACGTCAGTTGGTTCAAAATGAAGCAGCAACTCTATTGGGCGGGTGGGGGGATCGAGTATATGGTTCATATTTTGAAATAGCTTCGGTGATTACCAGTTTGTTTCCGGGTTCCGTGAATTTATAAGACCCTAAATGCTCTGGAGTCAGGAAATTTAAAGGGTTCCCGTATTAACCTGTCCAACCATTAAAAGTTTCACCAGATCACTTCTTGTGACCTAGGATGTATGACGTCACTCGTATTATCCTTTACTCCAAAGACTCTATTGCTGGGAATTATAGGTGACTAGGAATAAGGCCCTAGATAAATACAAGGGGCTCTAGAAAGAGGCTCTGGGAGAGTGCCAAGGCCTTGGGCACTCAGCGTCAACTTGCTGTGGCGACCTCAGCAGGGTATAATGACACAGAGCCCACCAGTTTCTCCAGGGGAAGATCTCTGCCATCGGAAGAGCTCTTGTAGTTCAGTGTGATCTCCATCCCACCCCTGGAGATGGGCAACAATGGTTTCCCATGAGGGAACAGGTGGTTTGGAGGGTGGAGTCTATGGCAATGAACCTGTCTGAGGTCCCACCCCTCCTCCAACCTCACCCTCTCCAGGGTCCACCCCTCAAATCTCCAGGAATTTCCCAACCTGGAGTTGGCAACCCTATCTCCCTCCCAGCCAACCGTCAATGTATCATCATCTGCCCGCTGGCTTCAGCTTTTCATCTCCTCCCTCCTCGAGAGCACTTGTAATTCTGAGTGATCTCCAGCCCCCACCTGGAGATTAGCAACAATGGTTCCCCATGAGGGACTGATTCGCTTGGAGGGTGGAGTCTATGGCAATGAACCTGTCTGAGGTCCCACCCCTCCTCCAACCTCCCCTTCTCCAGCCTCCACCCCTCAAATTTCCAGGAATTTTCCACCTGGAGTTGGCAACCCTATCTCCTTCCCAGCCAATCATCGACTTCACTCTTCAACTTTCCTTCTCCCCTCTGGAGAGCACTTGTAATTCTGAGTGATCTCCAGCCCTTGCCTGGAGATTGGCAACCATAGTTCCCATGGAGAAGTACTCTTTCCCGGCAATGGGGACCAAAGCAGCTGACGTCATTCTCCTCTCCCCCTTTTCACTTGCACAACAACCCTGCAAGCTAGGTTAGGCTTAAAGTCTGTGACTGGCCCCAAATCACCCATTCATCAAGAACCTGGGTCTAGCAGATCCTGCTCTGAAGCGCTGACTGCTACGCCTAGGATAGCCAACCTCCAGGTGGAGCCTGAAGATTGCCAGGGTGGGCACTGGGCAGAAGAACTTAAAGGGACTCTTCCAGTGCCTCTGCTGGGGTGGGGGGGGGGAATGGGAGGGACACCTCGCATGTGATCGACAAAGCGGCAAAGCCACAAGGGGCGCGGTTTCTCACTGGGAGTTAAAGGGACCCTTCCGGGCCCCAGGAGAGGTGGGGGAACCCCACAGCAGGGCATCTGCAGTTGCCACCTAGAGGTTGGCAACCCTAGGAAGAAGTAGGAACTACTTCATAGGAACATAGGAAATGGTGAGGTAACAGCTAAGGCATCTCCCCAGGAAGGGGACAGGTAGTTTATTCTTTGGTTCTAGAGTTAGAGAGTAGACCTGTTCGAGAGTGAGAGTATATCTGTGAATGAACTGCAGGAAGGTCCTCTGTAATTCAGAAAATGATTTATCAGGCATCTTATTTGCTTAATTTCCATAGGTTCTGCATTGTTTTCTGTATTCACATTTACACATACACACACACACCCCTTTATGACACCTGAATTGTGTGAAAATGCTTGCTTAAGAAAGTTTGCCAAGATTTCGCTTCTTCTGATACACCTGGAGGTGGCAGCAGAGCACAATGATTCCAATCTGAAAAAAGGACAGACATTCAGACTCCCCGCAGGCACTTTCTTGCGGGGCAGACAAAATGCAACCTAAGAGGTGCTGGCCTTGCCATCTTCAGCACATCTACTCAGAATCCTCCCTGGGGAAATTCAGTAGGGCTCACTCCCATGAAAACAGGGCTTCTTTCCATGTACTTGCATGTGAGTGAAGTGCCATCAACTTGCTTCTGTCTTACGGAGACCCTATGAATGAATGTCTTCCGAAATGTCCCATCGTCAACAGCCTTGCTCAGGTGGTCCTTAAAAGAACCAAGGCCCAGTGACATCGCATGCCATTGTCCCTATCTATGGAGGCGGAGACATGTGGGACTTAGGAAGGGGCTCTCCAGAAATGTAGGGGGGCCTGGGAGCTCTTCGGAACCCCACCCCCCCAGAAATTCCCCTGGGCTGGGCTAAACCCAGGAAGAGGTGGGAATTGGCCAGCGCCTAGGTCAGTGATGGCGAACCTTTTAGAGACCAGGTGCCCAAACTGCAACCCAAAACCCACTTATTTATCGCAAAGTGCCAACATGACAATTTAACCTGAATACTGAGGTTTTCGTTTGAGAAAAAACAACTCATACATTAACATCGTTTGTCTTAAAAGAAAAACACAACAGAGCTTTCAATGGTACAAACAACTTTTCATTGAAAGGTAAAAGTTTGCATTTGGCGTGCTTTTGACCAATTAATGTGATTTTTGCTGTCCAATCTTGCGAACTCTGTGCTGGGGTGATGGCCTGCGTGCCCACAGAGAGGGCTCTGAGTGCCACCTCTGGCACGCGTGCCATATGTTTGCCACCACTGGCCTAGGTTATAGTGGTATCTCAGTGGTCTCCTGTAGTGTCCTTTATTTAAATTCATTTTTAGAACAGTCACTTTAAGATCTGCAAATAGACATACCATGTGCATAAGACAAACAAAAGGCCACAAATTTGAAAGTAAGGAGGGCAACACTAAAAAGCCTGTAGGGGAACATTTAAAAGAAAACTCCTGGACATTCATTTACAGGAGTCTTGCTCAGAAATTGAGTGCACAGCAACTGTTTGGTATTCTGGCTCAGCCACGCATTGGCCAAACAAAGGCATCTGTGATGCCATAGTTTACTAAGATTCTGTACAAAGTCACCCAAGACCTTAAATCCTCTGGGGCGATAATAGGTAGTGGGCTGCTTGCAAACTAAGTTGGTCATTTCCACTGATTCCTCCTTCCTATTGCAGACCTCCCCGTTCACTTCACTCCTCATGATCCCCTTCCCCCCAGAAGCAACATTTCAGGGAGCTAAGTGGGAGGAGGGTGGCAGGAGAGTTTCATTCTGACACAGGATCCAGCACATTGTTTCCCCTGGCTGAGTCCATACGTCGTTGGATACTGCACTTTAGCAGTCATTGGCAATTGGGGCTTATCCATACAAGAAGATCCAGGTGCAAATCACTGCTGTGGCAAAACAACAGGGCCATAGCCACCACTGTGTGGATACAGCCCACATTCTACTGTATGCATGCAAGCGCTGTCAAGTGGCAACCCCAACAAGCGGCATTCAAAGCAAGTGAGAAGCAGAGGCAGTTTGCCCTTGCCTTCCTCTTTAGCATCCTCCTCAGTGGTCTCCCCTCCAAGTCCAGACCCGGCTTAGCTTCTAAGACCGAACGAGACTGGGCTACATCTTGCCACCTTCTCTCCCCTCCATATTTTAAAGGTCCCCCCCCTCCCCCAGGCCCGGGAAGGCGCCCTTTAACCGTGAACGGCGAGATGCGCCCCTCGCCGGGGCTGGGCAAAAAGGTGCAAAACCTTTCCCGGCCTCCCCCAGCCCCGGGACGGCGCCCCTGAACCCCTAAAGGCAAAATGCGCCCCTCGCGTCTGCTCTCCGAACGGCCTTTGCCGTTCGGAGAGCAGACGCGAGGGGTTCCTCCCGCTCCCCCAGGCCCGGAAAGGCGCCCCCAGCCCCGGGACGGCGCCCCTGAACCCCTAAAGGCAAAATGCGCCCCTCGCGTCTGCTCTCCGAACGGCTTTTGCCGTTCGGAGAGCAGACGCGAGGGGTTCCTCCCGCTCCCCCAGGCCCGGAAAGGCGCCCGTTCACCGGGAACCGCGAAATGCGCCCCTGGCGGCCGCTCGGAGCTCAGGCCCGAAAGGTTGCCTGCCCTCCCCCAGCCCCGGGACGGCGCCCTTGAACTCCCCGTCGCCGTCGGTGCTGCGAGAGGGGGAAGAGGCGCCCCTTAGGAGGCCGGCGGCGGCGGGAGGTGCAGCCCCACCATGCCTTTGGCGCCTTCCTGCCGTCTTCCCCTCCGCTCCGGCTCCGTTTCCGCGCTGCCTCTCCGGCCGCTCCCCCGGTCTGCTGCAGGGACTCCCGACGGGGAGCGAGGCAGGCCGGAAGCGAAGCCAGCGAGGGACGGAGGGGACTGCCCGTCGCTCACGCAGCCCGGCTGGAGTACCCCGGAGCCCAGCGGGGCGCATGGAGACCTCACCGAGCTCCCTGCTGGGGGAGCCGGACACCAAAGGCCCGCCCCTCTGATCTGCCGGGGGGTGGGGGGGTGGGGGCGGCGGAGGGGGTTCGGTTGGACTGTTTTCAGCTGGCGACTCGCCTGAAGCCCGTTTGAGAGCCGGGCTGCCAAGGGGGGTGTTGTGTGCCAGCTCGGGGGTGCTGTTGGAGCTCTGTCTACAAAGATGGATGTTCAGATCTCAGCTGTAGCACCTTTAACCAGCTCTGGCTGGTGTGCCAGCTGTGGACCTTTCTAAAAAAATCAGAGTTGGCTGCAGTTATATTTGCTCTCTAGTTATATCAGGATTGGATTTCTCCATTATGTTCCATGGCGGCCTGGTTTTAAAAGTCGTTCAGAAACGTCAGTTGGTTCAAAATGAAGCAGCAACTCTATTGGGCGGGTGGGGGGATCGAGTATATGGTTCATATTTTGAAATAGCTTCAGTGATTACCAGTTTGTTTCCGGGTTCCGTGAATTTATAAGACCCTAAATGCTCTGGAGTCAGGAAATTTAAAGGGTTCCCGTATTAACCTGTCCAACAATTAAAAGTTTCACCAGATCACTTCTTGTGACCTAGGATGTATGACGTCACTCGTATTATCCTTTACTCCAAAGACTCTATTGCTGGGAATTATAGGTGACTAGGAATAAGGCCCTAGATAAATACAAGGGGCTCTAGAAAGAGGCTCTGGGAGAGTGCCAAGGCCTTGGGCACTCAGCGTCAACTTGCTGTGGCGACCTCAGCAGGGTATAATGACACAGAGCCCACCAGTTTCTCCAGGGGAAGATCTCTGCCATCGGAAGAGCACTTGTAGTTCAGTGTGATCTCCATCCCACCCCTGGAGATGGGCAACAATGGTTTCCCATGAGGGAACAGGTGGTTTGGAGGGTGGAGTCTATGGCAATGAACCTGTCTGAGGTCCCACCCCTCCTCCAACCTCACCCTCTCCAGGGTCCACCCCTCAAATCTCCAGGAATTTCCCAACCTGGAGTTGGCAACCCTATCTCCCTCCCAGCCAACCGTCAATGTATCATCATCTGCCCGCTGGCTTCAGCTTTTCATCTCCTCCCTCCTCGAGAGCACTTCTAATTCTGAGTGATCTCCAGCCCCCACCTGGAGATTAGCAACAATGGTTCCCCATGAGGGACTGATTCGCTTGGAGGGTGGAGTCTATGGCAATGAACCTGTCTGAGGTCCCACCCCTCCTCCAACCTCCCCTTCTCCAGCCTCCACCCCTCAAATTTCCAGGAATTTTCCACCTGGAGTTGGCAACCCTATCTCCTTCCCAGCCAATCATCGACTTCACTCTTCAACTTTCCTTCTCCCCTCTGGAGAGCACTTGTAATTCTGAGTGATCTCCAGCCCTTGCCTGGAGATTGGCAACCATAGTTCCCATGGAGAAGTACTCTTTCCCGGCAATGGGGACCAAAGCAGCTGACGTCATTCTCCTCTCCCCCTTTTCACTTGCACAACAACCCTGCAAGCTAGGTTAGGCTTAAAGTCTGTGACTGGCCCCAAATCACCCATTCATCAAGAACCTGGGTCTAGCAGATCCTGCTCTGAAGCGCTGACTGCTACGCCTAGGATAGCCAACCTCCAGGTGGAGCCTGAAGATTGCCAGGGTGGGCACTGGGCAGAAGAACTTAAAGGGACACTTCCAGTGCCTCTGCTGGGGTGGGGGTGGGGAATGGGAGGGACACCTCGCATGTGATCGACAAAGCGGCAAAGCCACAAGGGGCGCGGTTTCTCACTGGGAGTTAAAGGGACCCTTCCGGGCCCCAGGAGAGGTGGGGGAACCCCACAGCAGGGCATCTGCAGTTGCCACCTAGAGGTTGGCAACCCTAGGAAGAAGTAGGAACTACTTCATAGGAACATAGGAAATGGTGAGGTAACAGCTAAGGCATCTCCCCAGGAAGGGGACAGGTACTTTATTCTTGGTTCTAGAGTTAGAGAGTAGACCTGTTCGAGAGTGAGAGTATATCTGTGAATGAACTGCAGGAAGGTCCTCTGTAATTCAGAAAATGATTTATCAGGCATCTTATTTGCTTAATTTCCATAGGTTCTGCATTGTTTTCTGTATTCACATTTACACATACACACACACACCCCTTTATGACACCTGAATTGTGTGAAAATGCTTGCTTAAGAAAGTTTGCCAAGATTTCGCTTCTTCTGATACACCTGGAGGTGGCAGCAGAGCACAATGATTCCAATCTGAAAAAAGGACAGACATTCAGACTCCCCGCAGGCACTTTCTTGCGGGGCAGACAAAATGCAACCTAAGAGGTGCTGGCCTTGCCATCTTCAGCACATCTACTCAGAATCCTCCCTGGGGAAATTCAGTAGGGCTCACTCCCATGAAAACAGGGCTTCTTTCCATGTACTTGCATGTGAGTGAAGTGCCATCAACTTGCTTCTGTCTTACGGAGACCCTATGAATGAATGTCTTCCGAAATGTCCCATCGTCAACAGCCTTGCTCAGGTGGTCCTTAAAAGAACCAAGGCCCAGTGACATCGCATGCCATTGTCCCTATCTATGGAGGCGGAGACATGTGGGACTTAGGAAGGGGCTCTCCAGAAATGTAGGGGGGCCTGGGAGCTCTTCGGAACCCCACCCCCCCAGAAATTCCCCTGGGCTGGGCTAAACCCAGGAAGAGGTGGGAATTGGCCAGCGCCTAGGTCAGTGATGGCGAACCTTTTAGAGACCAGGTGCCCAAACTGCAACCCAAAACCCACTTATTTATCGCAAAGTGCCAACATGACAATTTAACCTGAATACTGAGGTTTTCGTTTGAGAAAAAACAACTCATACATTAACATCGTTTGTCTTAAAAGAAAAACACAACAGAGCTTTCAATGGTACAAACAACTTTTCATTGAAAGGTAAAAGTTTGCATTTGGCGTGCTTTTGACCAATTAATGTGATTTTTGCTGTCCAATCTTGCGAACTCTGTGCTGGGGTGATGGCCTGCGTGCCCACAGAGAGGGCTCTGAGTGCCACCTCTGGCACGCGTGCCATATGTTTGCCACCACTGGCCTAGGTTATAGTGGTATCTCAGTGGTCTCCTGTAGTGTCCTTTATTTAAATTCATTTTTAGAACAGTCACTTTAAGATCTGCAAATAGACATACCATGTGCATAAGACAAACAAAAGGCCACAAATTTGAAAGTAAGGAGGGCAACACTAAAAAGCCTGTAGGGGAACATTTAAAAGAAAACTCCTGGACATTCATTTACAGGAGTCTTGCTCAGAAATTGAGTGCACAGCAACTGTTTGGTATTCTGGCTCAGCCACGCATTGGCCAAACAAAGGCATCTGTGATGCCATAGTTTACTAAGATTCTGTACAAAGTCACCCAAGACCTTAAATCCTCTGGGGCGATAATAGGTAGTGGGCTGCTTGCAAACTAAGTTGGTCATTTCCACTGATTCCTCCTTCCTATTGCAGACCTCCCCGTTCACTTCACTCCTCATGATCCCCTTCCCCCCAGAAGCAACATTTCAGGGAGCTAAGTGGGAGGAGGGTGGCAGGAGAGTTTCATTCTGACACAGGATCCAGCACATTGTTTCCCCTGGCTGAGTCCATACGTCGTTGGATACTGCACTTTAGCAGTCATTGGCAACTGGGGCTTATCCATACAAGAAGATCCAGGTGCAAATCACTGCTGTGGCAAAACAACAGGGCCATAGCCACCAGTGTGTGGATACAGCCCACATTCTACTGTATGCATGCAAGCGCTGTCAAGTGGCAACCCCAACAAGCGGCATTCAAAGCAAGTGAGAAGCAGAGGCAGTTTGCCCTTGCCTTCCTCTTTAGCATCCTCCTCAGTGGTCTCCCCTCCAAGTCCAGACCCGGCTTAGCTTCTAAGACCGAACGAGACTGGGCTACATCTTGCCACCTTCTCTCCCCTCCATATTTTTTTTTTTTTTTATAACTTAATTTTTATTTTCAATTAATATCATATAACAACTATAAACAAAACATTTCAATATTATCAACTTCAAAACATCAACAATAGCTATATTCAATAAAACACAAAATCCGCATATTTCTTAGGTAATTTGCCTTGTTGTGGATTTTTTTTGCTCATATAATCAAAAAAGGGATACCACTTTTCCATAAAGTCATTATTTAATTTGGGTGTCTCAGTTATTACTATTTGAATAGCCAACTTATCCATGACAGCTAAATCCCATAGTTTTGTAAACCACTGTTCTACTGTTGGGACATTTTTTGATTTCCATAGTTTTGCTATGAGTGTTTTAGCTGCCAGCAAAAACAAAGATACCATCTCTCCTCGCTGTTTAGTGATTTGAATATCAGGCCAAAAGTTCAAAAGAATAGATTCAGGTGTAAATGGTATAGATACCCCCAAAATATTTTCAGTCCATTTTAGGACTTTGCGCCAAAATACTTCTATATATGTGCACGACCACCAACAGTGCAAAAAAGTACCTGGATTACCACATGCCTTCCAGCACAAAATCGTTGGTATAGACATCAAATGTGCTATTCTTTGGGGGGTTAAGTACCATCTGGTATACAACTTATAATTTTGAAGTCTAATATTTGTTGAGGCCGTTGAAAATAATTTATTAGACCATATTGTTTCCCATTGTTCGTTATTCAAGTTAATACCACAGTCCTTGTGCCATGCCAATTGCACTGTAGATATACTATTCCACTGTTTATTATTTAACATTTGATAAATTAAAGAAATTAATCCTTTCATTGAATGTTTGGATTTGACATACAATTCGAATTTCGTTAATGGTCTATTCAATAACGGTACAATATTAGGGCTATATATCAAGTGATGTAATTGTGTATATAATAGCCAAGGAATCTCAATATTGTATTTGGTTTCTAATTGCTGTTTAGATAACATCTGTTGTTTATTACATAGGTCTCCTAAACACATAAAACCTTTTTGTCTCCATAACTTAAAATCATTTGAGTTCCTACATGGCATAAACCAAGGTTGGCCCAAAAAAACTGTTAGTGGCGAAGTCAATGGACACAGTATTGCTCGATATTTGTCCCAAATTTCCAATGTATATATTAAAAAAGGATTTTGTATTGCACTTCCTATATCTCTAGATTTAGGGTGGTTCCATATGATTTCACAAAGGCTGCCCTTTTTCAAATTGTTTTGCTCAATCAGAATCCAATCCTTTTGACAAAATGGTTGCGCATAATAAACAATATTCTTAAGTTGTGCTGCTTCATAATAAGATTCAAAAATTGGTAGTGCTAGGCCTCCTAATTTAGTTGGTTTAGTCAAAATTGTATATTTAATCCTAGCTTTTTTATTGGACCATAAATACTTCAATATTGTTTGTTGCCATAATTTAAATTTACTCCCTGGAATTTTAATTGGCAAATTTTGAAATAAAAAAAGGAATTTCGGAAAGAGAAAAACTTTTATTGCTTCCACCTTTTCTAGTAACGTCAAATTCAGTTTTCCCCATTTTTCTAAAGTAGTTTTTAATTCACTAAATAGAGGTCCATAGTTAGTCTCAAGTAGGTTTGCCAAGTTAAGTGGGAAAAGTATACCAAGATATTTCCAATTATCTGTCACCCATCTAAATGGGTATTTTTTCTTCAACATTAATTGCAGGGTTGGGGTACCAAAAATCGGGTATATCTCTGATTTAGAAATGTTGATCTTATATCCTGATATGGTGCTAAAATTGCCTATTTGAATCATAATATGTGGTAGTGATTGTTCTGGTTGTGTTAAATAAAATGCTGCGTCATCTGCAAAAAGACTCACCTTATGTGATGAATTGCCTATTTCAAAACCTTTAATCAATTTTTCTGTTCTAATGGCATGGGCTAAAGGTTCCAAAAAAATTGCAAAAAAAATGGGCGAAAGAGGACAACCCTGTCGGGTACCTCTTGTTAATTTTATAAATTCAGATCTATAGTTGTTAGTAATAATTTGGGCTATAGGATTCCTGTATAAAGCATTAAAAGAATTCAAAAATTTTTCCCCAACCTTCATCTTCTGTAGGACTGCTCTCAAGTATGGTATTTCTACCCGATCGAACGCTTTCTCAGCGTCCAATGCTAATATAAGAGAATTAATTTTGTTGTTTCTACCATAGGTAATTACATTTAATGTTCTTCTAATATTGTCCATAATTGACCTATTAGGGATAAATCCCGATTGATCAGAGTTAATATAATTAGCTATGATGTGATTTAATCGAGTGGCCAACAATGATGAGAAAATTTTTGAGTCGTGGTTTAAAAGTGATATTGGCCTATATGAGGCCGGGTCTAATTTGTCTTTGCCTGGTTTGTGTATAACTATTATTTTGGCTTCCGACCAGGTTTTGGGCATATTGCTTGATGTCATTACCTCATTGCAGGTTCTCACTAAAAATGGTACTAAATTTCCTTGAAATTTACAGTAAAATTCAGTAGGTATGCCATCAGTGCCTACTGCTTTGTTAACTTTTGCTTTTTTCAAAGTATCCGATATCTCTTTTGCTGAGATTGGTTGTTCCAAATATTCTATATGTTCCTTAGATAATGTTATATTATATTTAATAGAATCCAAATAATTATGAATGTCAGTCACCTGGGGATTTTCTGAAGTATATAGTTTTTGAAAAAAATGTAAAAATGTTGAATTAATGTCTTTTGACTTGGTATATGTTTCTCCCTTCGGACTACGAATTTTGTGTATCAAGTTTGAAATATGTTTTTGGTTCACTCTTCGTTTAAGGAGAGCAAGTGATCTAGGTGTTTTAGTGATGAATTTTTGTTTCAAAAACAAAAGCTGTTTTTGAACTTTAGAGGTTTCTAGTAGTTCTAGTTTTTTCCTTTCACAGTTGAGCTTTTTCAAGGTTTTTTTCCCCCCAAATTTGCTATGTTTGTCTTCTAAAATTTTTATCTGTGAATATAGTTCTGAAATAATTATTTGTCTCTCTTTTTTATAGGAGGAGGCCAAGGATATTAACTTGCCTCTAATTACCGCCTTAAAGGCATCCCAAACTGTCTCAGTTGGTACTCCACAATCACTATTAAATCTAAAGAATTCTTCAATTGTAGTGTTAATTTCTTCACTATATTGTTGTTTTTGAAGTAATAGTTTATTAAGTGACCAATTGGGTCCTTTGCCATCAGTGTTTTGTTGTGTCATTAACATTGTTACCCAAGAATGATCAGAGATTGTTCTTGGGCCTATATCTGCTGATGTAATCTGATTTAATAAAGTTTTTGATACTAACAAGTAGTCTATTCGTGTAAATATATTGTGTACTGGTGAATAATAGGTGTATTGCCTGTTTCCTGGGTTCACAAATCTCCAGGCGTCTGCCAATTGAAAGTGTTCCAAAATATTATGTAATTCATTAAATTGTTTTGATTTCTTTGGTTTCTTAGTAGTCTTGTGTGTTTTATCTAGAGTTTGATCCATGATATAATTTAGGTCACAACCAAGTATAATTGGACCTTCTTGAAAGTTTGAAAGTAATTGTAGTGTTGTTCTAGTGAATTCAAGTTGGTTTTGGTTTGGAGCATAGATTGAGGCTATTGTCAAGGGGGAACCATCCAATTCCCCCTTGACAAAGAGAAATCTTCCTCTTGGGTCTTGTTTAATTTCCTTGTGTTTAAAAGGGGTAGATTTTGAGACTAAAATAGCCACACCTCTTGCTTTAGAGGATCCCAATGCCTGAAAATTCTGATCGAACCAGTTGGTTTTTAAAATACGTTCTAGTGGTTTTCTAAGGTGAGTCTCCTGCAAACACAAAAAATTTGGTTTTTCTTTATACATCACATTTGAAATGCGTTTCACTTTAATGGGGTTATTTAAGCCTCGGCAATTCCAAGTAATTGTTTTGTAATGATGAGTCATTTTATAGCTATTCTTAACTAAAAACTAATACTAATACTAACTATCTACTAACACTAATTAAACACACTAAACTTTATAAACTAAAAACAAACTTCTATTCGCCCTTTTCTAGGGCTTTAAACCAGTATTTCCCCCCCTTATATTTGAAGGAGAAAGGAAAGTATTTACTCTCCCTTACTAGTTCCTCTGCCACACCTACAGGGGGTCAATTTTGCAACTGTATTTAATCTTTTGTTCCAATTCCCTTTCCCCACTCCTTTTAAATTTAATAACTCAAAGCATTTAAAGTGATTATTGTTGTCTCACTTTTTTATCCCGTTGTCTAACATCTATTATACCATTAACATTTCTTATATCCATTTCTAACATTAATATTCTTATATATCATTTACTATCTTATGCTCTATAATAATACACTTGAAATTTACTATTTTATAATCTATAGTAGTGTGCTTAAGATTTTCTATCTTAATTTCCTATCAACTATATTTAACCATCAATTACTTCAACAATATTTAACTAAAAAATATATTTCCTCCTATTTCACTATAATATCTCTTATAGGAAATTCAAACTATTCTTGAAAATACAGATATTCTTTCTATAATAGTTCTCAATTAAAATTCAATACCTCCTATATTTATTTATATAACTAATTAATATGAATTTTGTATCTTATACTATATCTAATATCTAACTACTATGAATTGCTAACCATAATAAATTGATTTAAATTATTAAACTATTTAACTCTCTAATTGTACTATTTTTAGTCTTAATCTAAACATTTTTTATGTTATAAACATCTTTTATATTATTTCAACTTAAGCAGTAATCTTATTTAATAAATTAAACAGCTGTCTTCAGTCTTCTGCGTCTGTAGATAAGCCCAAGATTTTGAGCAATGTTTTTCCCGATTTCTGGTCCTTGACTTGATGTTGGAAGCCGTCCTTAAAGACCACGATATCAGAAATAGGGTTCCATCGAAACCGGACTTTTGCTTCAAATAGTGCAGTAGCAAAGGGTTTTAGGTTCTTTCTTTTCTCTAGGGCTTCAGCCGAAAGGTCTAAAAGTACAAGGATTTTTTTCCCGTTATATGTGAGGGATCCCTTGAGTCGAGCTTCTTTTAAAATCTTGTCTCGGCATCTGGGGTATAAAAACTGCGCCAAGACGTCTCGGGGCCTTTCCTTGCTTGCTCTTGAGAAGGGGCCTAAGCGGTACGCCCGCAAAATGGCGGGGGCGATTCCGTCTTCAAGCTCTAAGGATTGTGCCAGCCAAGTCGAAATAAAGGTAGCTAGTTCTGTATTTTTTTCTGCGCCCTCTTCCAGCCCTCTAAATTTCAAATTGTGTTGTCTCCATCGATTTTCAATCGCTACCATTCTATCTGTTAGTTGTGTTTCTTTAAAACGGAGTTTTTTTACCTCGTCTTGTAGCAGTTGAGTTTGCTCCGAGGTCGCCTCCGCGATCGTAGAAATGTCCTTTATTTCTGTTGTTAACTCAGTGAGTTGGGCGCGTATGGGTTGAATCGATTCGGCTACTGCCGTTGTGACCGACTGGTGTAGCCATTCCCGGATTTCTTTAAAATCGCGCCTTGTTAAGGGTGCGTTGTCGTCTTCTTCTCTGGCCGGAGTCGCTGGGTTCGCGGAGCCTGTTGCCGTCGCCATCTTGGGGCTTTGTTGTTCGTCAAGGCCCGTTTTTCCCAACGCTTTTCCCGGCGTGAAATACTGCTGAACTGTTGTGCCGTCTGCTTGCTTCGGTGGGGCTTTGAGTTTGGCGTTTTTGCCCATTGTTTTTAAGTAAGTTGGTGTTCTCGTGGGTCGTTTTTTTGGGCGGTTTAGAAGTAGGGAGTGGGAGCTCTTCTATCCTGCGTCCGCCATGCACAAGCGACGCTCCGCCCCCCCCTCCCCTCCATATTTTAAAGGTCCCCCCCCCTCCCCCAGGCCCGGGAAGGCGCCCTTTAACCGTGAACGGCGAGATGCGCCCCTCGCCGGGGCTGGGCAAAAAGGTGCAAAACCTTTCCCGGCCTCCCCCAGCCCCGGGACGGCGCCCCTGAACCCCTAAAGGCAAAATGCGCCCCTCGCGTCTGCTCTCCGAACGGCTTTTGCCGTTCGGAGAGCAGACGCGAGGGGTTCCTCCCGCTCCCCCAGGCCCGGAAAGGCGCCCGTTCACCGGGAACCGCGAAATGCGCCCCTGGCGGCCGCTCGGAGCTCAGGCCCGAAAGGTTGCCTGCCCTCCCCCAGCCCCGGGACGGCGCCCTTGAACTCCCCGTCGCCGTCGGTGCTGCGAGAGGGGGAAGAGGCGCCCCTTAGGAGGCCGGCGGCGGCGGGAGGTGCAGCCCCACCATGCCTTTGGCGCCTTCCTGCCGTCTTCCCCTCCGCTCCGGCTCCGTTTCCGCGCTGCCTCTCCGGCCGCTCCCCCGGTCTGCTGCAGGGACTCCCGACGGGGAGCGAGGCAGGCCGGAAGCGAAGCCAGCGAGGGACGGAGGGGACTGCCCGTCGCTCACGCAGCCCGGCTGGAGTACCCCGGAGCCCAGCGGGGCGCATGGAGACCTCACCGAGCTCCCTGCTGGGGGAGCCGGACACCAAAGGCCCGCCCCTCTGATCTGCCGGGGGGGTGGGGGGGTGGGGGCGGCGGAGGGGGTTCGGTTGGACTGTTTTCAGCTGGCGACTCGCCTGAAGCCCGTTTGAGAGCCGGGCTGCCAAGGGGGGTGTTGTGTGCCAGCTCGGGGGTGCTGTTGGAGCTCTGTCTACAAAGATGGATGTTCAGATCTCAGCTGTAGCACCTTTAACCAGCTCTGGCTGGTGTGCCAGCTGTGGACCTTTCTAAAAAAATCAGAGTTGGCTGCAGTTATATTTGCTCTCTAGTTATATCAGGATTGGATTTCTCCATTATGTTCCATGGCGGCCTGGTTTTAAAAGTCGTTCAGAAACGTCAGTTGGTTCAAAATGAAGCAGCAACTCTATTGGGCGGGTGGGGGGATCGAGTATATGGTTCATATTTTGAAATAGCTTCAGTGATTACCAGTTTGTTTCCGGGTTCCGTGAATTTATAAGACCCTAAATGCTCTGGAGTCAGGAAATTTAAAGGGTTCCCGTATTAACCTGTCCAACAATTAAAAGTTTCACCAGATCACTTCTTGTGACCTAGGATGTATGACGTCACTCGTATTATCCTTTACTCCAAAGACTCTATTGCTGGGAATTATAGGTGACTAGGAATAAGGCCCTAGATAAATACAAGGGGCTCTAGAAAGAGGCTCTGGGAGAGTGCCAAGGCCTTGGGCACTCAGCGTCAACTTGCTGTGGCGACCTCAGCAGGGTATAATGACACAGAGCCCACCAGTTTCTCCAGGGGAAGATCTCTGCCATCGGAAGAGCACTTGTAGTTCAGTGTGATCTCCATCCCACCCCTGGAGATGGGCAACAATGGTTTCCCATGAGGGAACAGGTGGTTTGGAGGGTGGAGTCTATGGCAATGAACCTGTCTGAGGTCCCACCCCTCCTCCAACCTCACCCTCTCCAGGGTCCACCCCTCAAATCTCCAGGAATTTCCCAACCTGGAGTTGGCAACCCTATCTCCCTCCCAGCCAACCGTCAATGTATCATCATCTGCCCGCTGGCTTCAGCTTTTCATCTCCTCCCTCCTCGAGAGCACTTGTAATTCTGAGTGATCTCCAGCCCCCACCTGGAGATTAGCAACAATGGTTCCCCATGAGGGACTGATTCGCTTGGAGGGTGGAGTCTATGGCAATGAACCTGTCTGAGGTCCCACCCCTCCTCCAACCTCCCCTTCTCCAGCCTCCACCCCTCAAATTTCCAGGAATTTTCCACCTGGAGTTGGCAACCCTATCTCCTTCCCAGCCAATCATCGACTTCACTCTTCAACTTTCCTTCTCCCCTCTGGAGAGCACTTGTAATTCTGAGTGATCTCCAGCCCTTGCCTGGAGATTGGCAACCATAGTTCCCATGGAGAAGTACTCTTTCCCGGCAATGGGGACCAAAGCAGCTGACGTCATTCTCCTCTCCCCCTTTTCACTTGCACAACAACCCTGCAAGCTAGGTTAGGCTTAAAGTCTGTGACTGGCCCCAAATCACCCATTCATCAAGAACCTGGGTCTAGCAGATCCTGCTCTGAAGCGCTGACTGCTACGCCTAGGATAGCCAACCTCCAGGTGGAGCCTGAAGATTGCCAGGGTGGGCACTGGGCAGAAGAACTTAAAGGGACTCTTCCAGTGCCTCTGCTGGGGTGGGAGGAGGGGGAATGGGAGGGACACCTCGCATGTGATCGACAAAGCGGCAAAGCCACAAGGGGCGCGGTTTCTCACTGGGAGTTAAAGGGACCCTTCCGGGCCCCAGGAGAGGTGGGGGAACCCCACAGCAGGGCATCTGCAGTTGCCACCTAGAGGTTGGCAACCCTAGGAAGAAGTAGGAACTACTTCATAGGAACATAGGAAATGGTGAGGTAACAGCTAAGGCATCTCCCCAGGAAGGGGACAGGTACTTTATTCTTTGGTTCTAGAGTTAGAGAGTGAGAGTGAGTGAGAGTATATCTGTGAATGAACTGCAGGAAGGTCCTCTGTAATTCAGAAAATGATTTATCAGGCATCTTATTTGCTTAATTTCCATAGGTTCTGCATTGTTTTCTGTATTCACATTTACACATACACACACACACCCCTTTATGACACCTGAATTGTGTGAAAATGCTTGCTTAAGAAAGTTTGCCAAGATTTCGCTTCTTCTGATACACCTGGAGGTGGCAGCAGAGCACAATGATTCCAATCTGAAAAAAGGACAGACATTCAGACTCCCCGCAGGCACTTTCTTGCGGGGCAGACAAAATGCAACCTAAGAGGTGCTGGCCTTGCCATCTTCAGCACATCTACTCAGAATCCTCCCTGGGGAAATTCAGTAGGGCTCACTCCCATGAAAACAGGGCTTCTTTCCATGTACTTGCATGTGAGTGAAGTGCCATCAACTTGCTTCTGTCTTACGGAGACCCTATGAATGAATGTCTTCCGAAATGTCCCATCGTCAACAGCCTTGCTCAGGTGGTCCTTAAAAGAACCAAGGCCCAGTGACATCGCATGCCATTGTCCCTATCTATGGAGGCGGAGACATGTGGGACTTAGGAAGGGGCTCTCCAGAAATGTAGGGGGGCCTGGGAGCTCTTCGGAACCCCCCCCCCCCAGACATTCCCCTGGGCTGGGCTAAACCCAGGAAGAGGTGGGAATTGGCCAGCGCCTAGGTCAGTGATGGCGAACCTTTTAGAGACCAGGTGCCCAAACTGCAACCCAAAACCCACTTATTTATCGCAAAGTGCCAACATGACAATTTAACCTGAATACTGAGGTTTTCGTTTGAGAAAAAACAACTCATACATTAACATCGTTTGTCTTAAAAGAAAAACACAACAGAGCTTTCAATGGTACAAACAACTTTTCATTGAAAGGTAAAAGTTTGCATTTGGCGTGCTTTTGACCAATTAATGTGATTTTTGCTGTCCAATCTTGCGAACTCTGTGCTGGGGTGATGGCCTGCGTGCCCACAGAGAGGGCTCTGAGTGCCACCTCTGGCACGCGTGCCATATGTTTGCCACCACTGGCCTAGGTTATAGTGGTATCT
Organism: Lepidodactylus listeri; assembly: GCA_029233225.1. Lineage (NCBI taxonomy): Eukaryota > Metazoa > Chordata > Lepidosauria > Squamata > Gekkonidae > Lepidodactylus > Lepidodactylus listeri. The sequence goes on along the minus strand of JARCFY010000001.1, from coordinate 49,308,174 downwards.
CAGTGGTCTCCTGTAGTGTCCTTTATTTAAATTCATTTTTAGAACAGTCACTTTAAGATCTGCAAATAGACATACCATGTGCATAAGACAAACAAAAGGCCACAAATTTGAAAGTAAGGAGGGCAACACTAAAAAGCCTGTAGGGGAACATTTAAAAGAAAACTCCTGGACATTCATTTACAGGAGTCTTGCTCAGAAATTGAGTGCACAGCAACTGTTTGGTATTCTGGCTCAGCCACGCATTGGCCAAACAAAGGCATCTGTGATGCCATAGTTTACTAAGATTCTGTACAAAGTCACCCAAGACCTTAAATCCTCTGGGGCGATAATAGGTAGTGGGCTGCTTGCAAACTAAGTTGGTCATTTCCACTGATTCCTCCTTCCTATTGCAGACCTCCCCGTTCACTTCACTCCTCATGATCCCCTTCCCCCCAGAAGCAACATTTCAGGGAGCTAAGTGGGAGGAGGGTGGCAGGAGAGTTTCATTCTGACACAGGATCCAGCACATTGTTTCCCCTGGCTGAGTCCATACGTCGTTGGATACTGCACTTTAGCAGTCATTGGCAACTGGGGCTTATCCATACAAGAAGATCCAGGTGCAAATCACTGCTGTGGCAAAACAACAGGGCCATAGCCACCAGTGTGTGGATACAGCCCACATTCTACTGTATGCATGCAAGCGCTGTCAAGTGGCAACCCCAACAAGCGGCATTCAAAGCAAGTGAGAAGCAGAGGCAGTTTGCCCTTGCCTTCCTCTTTAGCATCCTCCTCAGTGGTCTCCCCTCCAAGTCCAGACCCGGCTTAGCTTCTAAGACCGAACGAGACTGGGCTACATCTTGCCACCTTCTCTCCCCTCCATATTTTAAAGGTCCCCCCCCTCCCCCAGGCCCGGGAAGGCGCCCTTTAACCGTGAACGGCGAGATGCGCCCCTCGCCGGGGCTGGGCAAAAAGGTGCAAAACCTTTCCCGGCCTCCCCCAGCCCCGGGACGGCGCCCCTGAACCCCTAAAGGCAAAATGCGCCCCTCGCGTCTGCTCTCCGAACGGCTTTTGCCGTTCGGAGAGCAGACGCGAGGGGTTCCTCCCGCTCCCCCAGGCCCGGAAAGGCGCCCGTTCACCGGGAACCGCGAAATGCGCCCCTGGCGGCCGCTCGGAGCTCAGGCCCGAAAGGTTGCCTGCCCTCCCCCAGCCCCGGGACGGCGCCCTTGAACTCCCCGTCGCCGTCGGTGCTGCGAGAGGGGGAAGAGGCGCCCCTTAGGAGGCCGGCGGCGGCGGGAGGTGCAGCCCCACCATGCCTTTGGCGCCTTCCTGCCGTCTTCCCCTCCGCTCCGGCTCCGTTTCCGCGCTGCCTCTCCGGCCGCTCCCCCGGTCTGCTGCAGGGACTCCCGACGGGGAGCGAGGCAGGCCGGAAGCGAAGCCAGCGAGGGACGGAGGGGACTGCTCGTCGCTCACGCAGCCCGGCTGGAGTACCCCGGAGCCCAGCGGGGCGCATGGAGACCTCACCGAGCTCCCTGCTGGGGGAGCCGGACACCAAAGGCCCGCCCCTCTGATCTGCCGGGGGGTGGGGGGGTGGGGGCGGCGGAGGGGGTTCGGTTGGACTGTTTTCAGCTGGCGACTCGCCTGAAGCCCGTTTGAGAGCCGGGCTGCCAAGGGGGGTGTTGTGTGCCAGCTCGGGGGTGCTGTTGGAGCTCTGTCTACAAAGATGGATGTTCAGATCTCAGATGTAGCACCTTTAACCAGCTCTGGCTGGTGTGCCAGCTGTGGACCTTTCTAAAAAAATCAGAGTTGGCTGCAGTTATATTTGCTCTCTAGTTATATCAGGATTGGATTTCTCCATTATGTTCCATGGCGGCCTGGTTTTAAAAGTCGTTCAGAAACGTCAGTTGGTTCAAAATGAAGCAGCAACTCTATTGGGCGGGTGGGGGGATCGAGTATATGGTTCATATTTTGAAATAGCTTCAGTGATTACCAGTTTGTTTCCGGGTTCCGTGAATTTATAAGACCCTAAATGCTCTGGAGTCAGGAAATTTAAAGGGTTCCCGTATTAACCTGTCCAACCATTAAAAGTTTCACCAGATCACTTCTTGTGACCTAGGATGTATGACGTCACTCGTATTATCCTTTACTCCAAAGACTCTATTGCTGGGAATTATAGGTGACTAGGAATAAGGCCCTAGATAAATACAAGGGGCTCTAGAAAGAGGCTCTGGGAGAGTGCCAAGGCCTTGGGCACTCAGCGTCAACTTGCTGTGGCGACCTCAGCAGGGTATAATGACACAGAGCCCACCAGTTTCTCCAGGGGAAGATCTCTGCCATCGGAAGAGCTCTTGTAGTTCAGTGTGATCTCCATCCCACCCCTGGAGATGGGCAACAATGGTTTCCCATGAGGGAACAGGTGGTTTGGAGGGTGGAGTCTATGGCAATGAACCTGTCTGAGGTCCCACCCCTCCTCCAACCTCACCCTCTCCAGGGTCCACCCCTCAAATCTCCAGGAATTTCCCAACCTGGAGTTGGCAACCCTATCTCCCTCCCAGCCAACCGTCAATGTATCATCATCTGCCCGCTGGCTTCAGCTTTTCATCTCCTCCCTCCTCGAGAGCACTTGTAATTCTGAGTGATCTCCAGCCCCCACCTGGAGATTAGCAACAATGGTTCCCCATGAGGGACTGATTCGCTTGGAGGGTGGAGTCTATGGCAATGAACCTGTCTGAGGTCCCACCCCTCCTCCAACCTCCCCTTCTCCAGCCTCCACCCCTCAAATTTCCAGGAATTTTCCACCCGGAGTTGGCAACCCTATCTCCTTCCCAGCCAATCATCGACTTCACTCTTCAACTTTCCTTCTCCCCTCTGGAGAGCACTTGTAATTCTGAGTGATCTCCTGCCCTTGCCTGGAGATTGGCAACCATAGTTCCCATGGAGAAGTACTCTTTCCCGGCAATGGGGACCAAAGCAGCTGACGTCATTCTCCTCTCCCCCTTTTCACTTGCACAACAACCCTGCAAGCTAGGTTAGGCTTAAAGTCTGTGACTGGCCCCAAATCACCCATTCATCAAGAACCTGGGTCTAGCAGATCCTGCTCTGAAGCGCTGACTGCTACGCCTAGGATAGCCAACCTCCAGGTGGAGCCTGAAGATTGCCAGGGTGGGCACTGGGCAGAAGAACTTAAAGGGACTCTTCCAGTGCCTCTGCTGGGGTGGGGGGGGGGGGAATGGGAGGGACACCTCGCATGTGATCGACAAAGCGGCAAAGCCACAAGGGGCGCGGTTTCTCACTGGGAGTTAAAGGGACCCTTCCGGGCCCCAGGAGAGGTGGGGGAACCCCACAGCAGGGCATCTGCAGTTGCCACCTAGAGGTTGGCAACCCTAGGAAGAAGTAGGAACTACTTCATAGGAACATAGGAAATGGTGAGGTAACAGCTAAGGCATCTCCCCAGGAAGGGGACAGGTACTTTATTCTTTGGTTCTAGAGTTAGAGAGTAGACCTGTTCGAGAGTGAGAGTATATCTGTGAATGAACTGCAGGAAGGTCCTCTGTAATTCAGAAAATGATTTATCAGGCATCTTATTTGCTTAATTTCCATAGGTTCTGCATTGTTTTCTGTATTCACATTTACACATACACACACACACCCCTTTATGACACCTGAATTGTGTGAAAATGCTTGCTTAAGAAAGTTTGCCAAGATTTCGCTTCTTCTGATACACCTGGAGGTGGCAGCAGAGCACAATGATTCCAATCTGAAAAAAGGACAGACATTCAGACTCCCCGCAGGCACCTTCTTGCGGGGCAGACAAAATGCAACCTAAGAGGTGCTGGCCTTGCCATCTTCAGCACATCTACTCAGAATCCTCCCTGGGGAAATTCAGTAGGGCTCACTCCCATGAAAACAGGGCTTCTTTCCATGTACTTGCATGTGAGTGAAGTGCCATCAAGTTGCTTCTGTCTTACGGAGACCCTATGAATGAATGTCTTCCGAAATGTCCCATCGTCAACAGCCTTGCTCAGGTGGTCCTTAAAAGAACCAAGGCCCAGTGACATCGCATGCCATTGTCCCTATCTATGGAGGCGGAGACATGTGGGACTTAGGAAGGGGCTCTCCAGAAATTTAGGGGGGCCTGGGAGCTCTTCGGAACCCCCCCCCCCCCAGACATTCCCCTGGGCTGGGCTAAACCCAGGAAGAGGTGGGAATTGGCCAGCGCCTAGGTCAGTGATGGCGAACCTTTTAGAGACCAGGTGCCCAAACTGCAACCCAAAACCCACTTATTTATCGCAAAGTGCCAACATGACAATTTAACCTGAATACTGAGGTTTTCGTTTGAGAAAAAACAACTCATACATTAACATCGTTTGTCTTAAAAGAAAAACACAACAGAGCTTTCAATGGTACAAACAACTTTTCATTGAAAGGTAAAAGTTTGCATTTGGCGTGCTTTTGACCAATTAATGTGATTTTTGCTGTCCAATCTTGCGAACTCTGTGCTGGGGTGATGGCCTGCGTGCCCACAGAGAGGGCTCTGAGTGCCACCTCTGGCACGCGTGCCATATGTTTGCCACCACTGGCCTAGGTTATAGTGGTATCTCAGTGGTCTCCTGTAGTGTCCTTTATTTAAATTCATTTTTAGAACAGTCACTTTAAGATCTGCAAATAGACATACCATGTGCATAAGACAAACAAAAGGCCACAAATTTGAAAGTAAGGAGGGCAACACTAAAAAGCCTGTAGGGGAACATTTAAAAGAAAACTCCTGGACATTCATTTACAGGAGTCTTGCTCAGAAATTGAGTGCACAGCAACTGTTTGGTATTCTGGCTCAGCCACGCATTGGCCAAACAAAGGCATCTGTGATGCCATAGTTTACTAAGATTCTGTACAAAGTCACCCAAGACCTTAAATCCTCTGGGGCGATAATAGGTAGTGGGCTGCTTGCAAACTAAGTTGGTCATTTCCACTGATTCCTCCTTCCTATTGCAGACCTCCCCGTTCACTTCACTCCTCATGATCCCCTTCCCCCCAGAAGCAACATTTCAGGGAGCTAAGTGGGAGGAGGGTGGCAGGAGAGTTTCATTCTGACACAGGATCCAGCACATTGTTTCCCCTGGCTGAGTCCATACGTCGTTGGATACTGCACTTTAGCAGTCATTGGCAACTGGGGCTTATCCATACAAGAAGATCCAGGTGCAAATCACTGCTGTGGCAAAACAACAGGGCCATAGCCACCAGTGTGTGGATACAGCCCACATTCTACTGTATGCATGCAAGCGCTGTCAAGTGGCAACCCCAACAAGCGGCATTCAAAGCAAGTGAGAAGCAGAGGCAGTTTGCCCTTGCCTTCCTCTTTAGCATCCTCCTCAGTGGTCTCCCCTCCAAGTCCAGACCCGGCTTAGCTTCTAAGACCGAACGAGACTGGGCTACATCTTGCCACCTTCTCTCCCCTCCATATTTTAAAGGTCCCCCCCCCTCCCCCAGGCCCGGGAAGGCGCCCTTTAACCGTGAACGGCGAGATGCGCCCCTCGCCGGGGCTGGGCAAAAAGGTGCAAAACCTTTCCCGGCCTCCCCCAGCCCCGGGACGGCGCCCCTGAACCCCTAAAGGCAAAATGCGCCCCTCGCGTCTGCTCTCCGAACGGCTTTTGCCGTTCGGAGAGCAGACGCGAGGGGTTCCTCCCGCTCCCCCAGGCCCGGAAAGGCGCCCGTTCACCGGGAACCGCGAAATGCGCCCCTGGCGGCCGCTCGGAGCTCAGGCCCGAAAGGTTGCCTGCCCTCCCCCAGCCCCGGGACGGCGCCCTTGAACTCCCCGTCGCCGTCGGTGCTGCGAGAGGGGGAAGAGGCGCCCCTTAGGAGGCCGGCGGCGGCGGGAGGTGCAGCCCCACCATGCCTTTGGCGCCTTCCTGCCGTCTTCCCCTCCGCTCCGGCTCCGTTTCCGCGCTGCCTCTCCGGCCGCTCCCCCGGTCTGCTGCAGGGACTCCCGACGGGGAGCGAGGCAGGCCGGAAGCGAAGCCAGCGAGGGACGGAGGGGACTGCTCGTCGCTCACGCAGCCCGGCTGGAGTACCCCGGAGCCCAGCGGGGCGCATGGAGACCTCACCGAGCTCCCTGCTGGGGGAGCCGGACACCAAAGGCCCGCCCCTCTGATCTGCCGGGGGGTGGGGGGGTGGGGGCGGCGGAGGGGGTTCGGTTGGACTGTTTTCAGCTGGCGACTCGCCTGAAGCCCGTTTGAGAGCCGGGCTGCCAAGGGGGGTGTTGTGTGCCAGCTCGGGGGTGCTGTTGGAGCTCTGTCTACAAAGATGGATGTTCAGATCTCAGATGTAGCACCTTTAACCAGCTCTGGCTGGTGTGCCAGCTGTGGACCTTTCTAAAAAAATCAGAGTTGGCTGCAGTTATATTTGCTCTCTAGTTATATCAGGATTGGATTTCTCCATTATGTTCCATGGCGGCCTGGTTTTAAAAGTCGTTCAGAAACGTCAGTTGGTTCAAAATGAAGCAGCAACTCTATTGGGCGGGTGGGGGGATCGAGTATATGGTTCATATTTTGAAATAGCTTCAGTGATTACCAGTTTGTTTCCGGGTTCCGTGAATTTATAAGACCCTAAATGCTCTGGAGTCAGGAAATTTAAAGGGTTCCCGTATTAACCTGTCCAACAATTAAAAGTTTCACCAGATCACTTCTTGTGACCTAGGATGTATGACGTCACTCGTATTATCCTTTACTCCAAAGACTCTATTGCTGGGAATTATAGGTGACTAGGAATAAGGCCCTAGATAAATACAAGGGGCTCTAGAAAGAGGCTCTGGGAGAGTGCCAAGGCCTTGGGCACTCAGCGTCAACTTGCTGTGGCGACCTCAGCAGGGTATAATGACACAGAGCCCACCAGTTTCTCCAGGGGAAGATCTCTGCCATCGGAAGAGCTCTTGTAGTTCAGTGTGATCTCCATCCCACCCCTGGAGATGGGCAACAATGGTTTCCCATGAGGGAACAGGTGGTTTGGAGGGTGGAGTCTATGGCAATGAACCTGTCTGAGGTCCCACCCCTCCTCCAACCTCACCCTCTCCAGGGTCCACCCCTCAAATCTCCAGGAATTTCCCAACCTGGAGTTGGCAACCCTATCTCCCTCCCAGCCAACCGTCAATGTATCATCATCTGCCCGCTGGCTTCAGCTTTTCATCTCCTCCCTCCTCGAGAGCACTTGTAATTCTGAGTGATCTCCAGCCCCCACCTGGAGATTAGCAACAATGGTTCCCCATGAGGGACTGATTCGCTTGGAGGGTGGAGTCTATGGCAATGAACCTGTCTGAGGTCCCACCCCTCCTCCAACCTCCCCTTCTCCAGCCTCCACCCCTCAAATTTCCAGGAATTTTCCACCTGGAGTTGGCAACCCTATCTCCTTCCCAGCCAATCATCGACTTCACTCTTCAACTTTCCTTCTCCCCTCTGGAGAGCACTTGTAATTCTGAGTGATCTCCAGCCCTTGCCTGGAGATTGGCAACCATAGTTCCCATGGAGAAGTACTCTTTCCCGGCAATGGGGACCAAAGCAGCTGACGTCATTCTCCTCTCCCCCTTTTCACTTGCACAACAACCCTGCAAGCTAGGTTAGGCTTAAAGTCTGTGACTGGCCCCAAATCACCCATTCATCAAGAACCTGGGTCTAGCAGATCCTGCTCTGAAGCGCTGACTGCTACGCCTAGGATAGCCAACCTCCAGGTGGAGCCTGAAGATTGCCAGGGTGGGCACTGGGCAGAAGAACTTAAAGGGACTCTTCCAGTGCCTCTGCTGGGGTGGGGGGGGGGGAATGGGAGGGACACCTCGCATGTGATCGACAAAGCGGCAAAGCCACAAGGGGCGCGGTTTCTCACTGGGAGTTAAAGGGACCCTTCCGGGCCCCAGGAGAGGTGGGGGAACCCCACAGCAGGGCATCTGCAGTTGCCACCTAGAGGTTGGCAACCCTAGGAAGAAGTAGGAACTACTTCATAGGAACATAGGAAATGGTGAGGTAACAGCTAAGGCATCTCCCCAGGAAGGGGACAGGTACTTTATTCTTTGGTTCTAGAGTTAGAGAGTAGACCTGTTCGAGAGTGAGAGTATATCTGTGAATGAACTGCAGGAAGGTCCTCTGTAATTCAGAAAATGATTTATCAGGCATCTTATTTGCTTAATTTCCATAGGTTCTGCATTGTTTTCTGTATTCACATTTACACATACACACACACACCCCTTTATGACACCTGAATTGTGTGAAAATGCTTGCTTAAGAAAGTTTGCCAAGATTTCGCTTCTTCTGATACACCTGGAGGTGGCAGCAGAGCACAATGATTCCAATCTGAAAAAAGGACAGACATTCAGACTCCCCGCAGGCACTTTCTTGCGGGGCAGACAAAATGCAACCTAAGAGGTGCTGGCCTTGCCATCTTCAGCACATCTACTCAGAATCCTCCCTGGGGAAATTCAGTAGGGCTCACTCCCATGAAAACAGGGCTTCTTTCCATGTACTTGCATGTGAGTGAAGTGCCATCAAGTTGCTTCTGTCTTACGGAGACCCTATGAATGAATGTCTTCCGAAATGTCCCATCGTCAACAGCCTTGCTCAGGTGGTCCTTAAAAGAACCAAGGCCCAGTGACATCGCATGCCATTGTCCCTATCTATGGAGGCGGAGACATGTGGGACTTAGGAAGGGGCTCTCCAGAAATTTAGGGGGGCCTGGGAGCTCTTCGGAACCCCCCCCCCCCAGACATTCCCCTGGGCTGGGCTAAACCCAGGAAGAGGTGGGAATTGGCCAGCGCCTAGGTCAGTGATGGCGAACCTTTTAGAGACCAGGTGCCCAAACTGCAACCCAAAACCCACTTATTTATCGCAAAGTGCCAACATGACAATTTAACCTGAATACTGAGGTTTTCGTTTGAGAAAAAACAACTCATACATTAACATCGTTTGTCTTAAAAGAAAAACACAACAGAGCTTTCAATGGTACAAACAACTTTTCATTGAAAGGTAAAAGTTTGCATTTGGCGTGCTTTTGACCAATTAATGTGATTTTTGCTGTCCAATCTTGCGAACTCTGTGCTGGGGTGATGGCCTGCGTGCCCACAGAGAGGGCTCTGAGTGCCACCTCTGGCACGCGTGCCATATGTTTGCCACCACTGGCCTAGGTTATAGTGGTATCTCAGTGGTCTCCTGTAGTGTCCTTTATTTAAATTCATTTTTAGAACAGTCACTTTAAGATCTGCAAATAGACATACCATGTGCATAAGACAAACAAAAGGCCACAAATTTGAAAGTAAGGAGGGCAACACTAAAAAGCCTGTAGGGGAACATTTAAAAGAAAACTCCTGGACATTCATTTACAGGAGTCTTGCTCAGAAATTGAGTGCACAGCAACTGTTTGGTATTCTGGCTCAGCCACGCATTGGCCAAACAAAGGCATCTGTGATGCCATAGTTTACTAAGATTCTGTACAAAGTCACCCAAGACCTTAAATCCTCTGGGGCGATAATAGGTAGTGGGCTGCTTGCAAACTAAGTTGGTCATTTCCACTGATTCCTCCTTCCTATTGCAGACCTCCCCGTTCACTTCACTCCTCATGATCCCCTTCCCCCCAGAAGCAACATTTCAGGGAGCTAAGTGGGAGGAGGGTGGCAGGAGAGTTTCATTCTGACACAGGATCCAGCACATTGTTTCCCCTGGCTGAGTCCATACGTCGTTGGATACTGCACTTTAGCAGTCATTGGCAACTGGGGCTTATCCATACAAGAAGATCCAGGTGCAAATCACTGCTGTGGCAAAACAACAGGGCCATAGCCACCACTGTGTGGATACAGCCCACATTCTACTGTATGCATGCAAGCGCTGTCAAGTGGCAACCCCAACAAGCGGCATTCAAAGCAAGTGAGAAGCAGAGGCAGTTTGCCCTTGCCTTCCTCTTTAGCATCCTCCTCAGTGGTCTCCCCTCCAAGTCCAGACCCGGCTTAGCTTCTAAGACCGAACGAGACTGGGCTACATCTTGCCACCTTCTCTCCCCTCCATATTTTAAAGGTCCCCCCCCTCCCCCAGGCCCGGGAAGGCGCCCTTTAACCGTGAACGGCGAGATGCGCCCCTCGCCGGGGCTGGGCAAAAAGGTGCAAAACCTTTCCCGGCCTCCCCCAGCCCCGGGACGGCGCCCCTGAACCCCTAAAGGCAAAATGCGCCCCTCGCGTCTGCTCTCCGAACGGCTTTTGCCGTTCGGAGAGCAGACGCGAGGGGTTCCTCCCGCTCCCCCAGGCCCGGAAAGGCGCCCCTTCACCGGGAACCGCGAAATGCGCCCCTGGCGGCCGCTCGGAGCTCAGGCCCGAAAGGTTGCCTGCCCTCCCCCAGCCCCGGGACGGCGCCCTTGAACTCCCCGTCGCCGTCGGTGCTGCGAGAGGGGGAAGAGGCGCCCCTTAGGAGGCCGGCGGCGGCGGGAGGTGCAGCCCCACCATGCCTTTGGCGCCTTCCTGCCGTCTTCCCCTCCGCTCCGGCTCCGTTTCCGCGCTGCCTCTCCGGCCGCTCCCCCGGTCTGCTGCAGGGACTCCCGACGGGGAGCGAGGCAGGCCGGAAGCGAAGCCAGCGAGGGACGGAGGGGACTGTCCGTCGCTCAGGCAGCCCGGCTGGAGTACCCCGGAGCCCAGCGGGGCGCATGGAGACCTCACCGAGCTCCCTGCTGGGGGAGCCGGACACCAAAGGCCCGCCCCTCTGATCTGCCGGGGGCTGGGGGGGTGGGGGCGGCGGAGGGGGTTCGGTTGGACTGTTTTCAGCTGGCGACTCGCCTGAAGCCCGTTTGAGAGCCGGGCTGCCAAGGGGGGTGTTGTGTGCCAGCTCGGGGGTGCTGTTGGAGCTCTGTCTACAAAGATGGATGTTCAGATCTCAGCTGTAGCACCTTTAACCAGCTCTGGCTGGTGTGCCAGCTGTGGACCTTTCTAAAAAAATCAGAGTTGGCTGCAGTTATATTTGCTCTCTAGTTATATCAGGATTGGATTTCTCCATTATGTTCCATGGCGGCCTGGTTTTAAAAGTCGTTCAGAAACGTCAGTTGGTTCAAAATGAAGCAGCAACTCTATTGGGCGGGTGGGGGGATCGAGTATATGGTTCATATTTTGAAATAGCTTCAGTGATTACCAGTTTGTTTCCGGGTTCCGTGAATTTATAAGACCCTAAATGCTCTGGAGTCAGGAAATTTAAAGGGTTCCCGTATTAACCTGTCCAACAATTAAAAGTTTCACCAGATCACTTCTTGTGACCTAGGATGTATGACGTCACTCGTATTATCCTTTACTCCAAAGACTCTATTGCTGGGAATTATAGGTGACTAGGAATAAGGCCCTAGATAAATACAAGGGGCTCTAGAAAGAGGCTCTGGGAGAGTGCCAAGGCCTTGGGCACTCAGCGTCAACTTGCTGTGGCGACCTCAGCAGGGTATAATGACACAGAGCCCACCAGTTTCTCCAGGGGAAGATCTCTGCCATCGGAAGAGCACTTGTAGTTCAGTGTGATCTCCATCCCACCCCTGGAGATGGGCAACAATGGTTTCCCATGAGGGAACAGGTGGTTTGGAGGGTGGAGTCTATGGCAATGAACCTGTCTGAGGTCCCACCCCTCCTCCAACCTCACCCTCTCCAGGGTCCACCCCTCAAATCTCCAGGAATTTCCCAACCTGGAGTTGGCAACCCTATCTCCCTCCCAGCCAACCGTCAATGTATCATCATCTGCCCGCTGGCTTCAGCTTTTCATCTCCTCCCTCCTCGAGAGCACTTGTAATTCTGAGTGATCTCCAGCCCCCACCTGGAGATTAGCAACAATGGTTCCCCATGAGGGACTGATTCGCTTGGAGGGTGGAGTCTATGGCAATGAACCTGTCTGAGGTCCCACCCCTCCTCCAACCTCCCCTTCTCCAGCCTCCACCCCTCAAATTTCCAGGAATTTTCCACCTGGAGTTGGCAACCCTATCTCCTTCCCAGCCAATCATCGACTTCACTCTTCAACTTTCCTTCTCCCCTCTGGAGAGCACTTGTAATTCTGAGTGATCTCCAGCCCTTGCCTGGAGATTGGCAACCATAGTTCCCATGGAGAAGTACTCTTTCCCGGCAATGGGGACCAAAGCAGCTGACGTCATTCTCCTCTCCCCCTTTTCACTTGCACAACAACCCTGCAAGCTAGGTTAGGCTTAAAGTCTGTGACTGGCCCCAAATCACCCATTCATCAAGAACCTGGGTCTAGCAGATCCTGCTCTGAAGCGCTGACTGCTACGCCTAGGATAGCCAACCTCCAGGTGGAGCCTGAAGATTGCCAGGGTGGGCACTGGGCAGAAGAACTTAAAGGGACTCTTCCAGTGCCTCTGCTGGGGTGGGGGGGGGAATGGGAGGGACACCTCGCATGTGATCGACAAAGCGGCAAAGCCACAAGGGGCGCGGTTTCTCACTGGGAGTTAAAGGGACCCTTCCGGGCCCCAGGAGAGGTGGGGGAACCCCACAGCAGGGCATCTGCAGTTGCCACCTAGAGGTTGGCAACCCTAGGAAGAAGTAGGAACTACTTCATAGGAACATAGGAAATGGTGAGGTAACAGCTAAGGCATCTCCCCAGGAAGGGGACAGGTACTTTATTCTTTGGTTCTAGAGTTAGAGAGTAGACCTGTTCGAGAGTGAGAGTATATCTGTGAATGAACTGCAGGAAGGTCCTCTGTAATTCAGAAAATGATTTATCAGGCATCTTATTTGCTTAATTTCCATAGGTTCTGCATTGTTTTCTGTATTCACATTTACACATACACACACACACCCCTTTATGACACCTGAATTGTGTGAAAATGCTTGCTTAAGAAAGTTTGCCAAGATTTCGCTTCTTCTGATACACCTGGAGGTGGCAGCAGAGCACAATGATTCCAATCTGAAAAAAGGACAGACATTCAGACTCCCCGCAGGCACTTTCTTGCGGGGCAGACAAAATGCAACCTAAGAGGTGCTGGCCTTGCCATCTTCAGCACATCTACTCAGAATCCTCCCTGGGGAAATTCAGTAGGGCTCACTCCCATGAAAACAGGGCTTCTTTCCATGGACTTGCATGTGAGTGAAGTGCCATCAAGTTGCTTCTGTCTTACGGAGACCCTATGAATGAATGTCTTCCGAAATGTCCCATCGTCAACAGCCTTGCTCAGGTGGTCCTTAAAAGAACCAAGGCCCAGTGACATCGCATGCCATTGTCCCTATCTATGGAGGCGGAGACATGTGGGACTTAGGAAGGGGCTCTCCAGAAATGTAGGGGGGCCTGGGAGCTCTTCGGAACCCCCCCCCCCAGACATTCCCCTGGGCTGGGCTAAACCCAGGAAGAGGTGGGAATTGGCCAGCGCCTAGGTCAGTGATGGCGAACCTTTTAGAGACCAGGTGCCCAAACTGCAACCCAAAACCCACTTATTTATCGCAAAGTGCCAACATGACAATTTAACCTGAATACTGAGGTTTTCGTTTGAGAAAAAACAACTCATACATTAACATCGTTTGTCTTAAAAGAAAAACACAACAGAGCTTTCAATGGTACAAACAACTTTTCATTGAAAGGTAAAAGTTTGCATTTGGCGTGCTTTTGACCAATTAATGTGATTTTTGCTGTCCAATCTTGCGAACTCTGTGCTGGGGTGATGGCCTGCGTGCCCACAGAGAGGGCTCTGAGTGCCACCTCTGGCACGCGTGCCATATGTTTGCCACCACTGGCCTAGGTTATAGTGGTATCTCAGTGGTCTCCTGTAGTGTCCTTTATTTAAATTCATTTTTAGAACAGTCACTTTAAGATCTGCAAATAGACATACCATGTGCATAAGACAAACAAAAGGCCACAAATTTGAAAGTAAGGAGGGCAACACTAAAAAGCCTGTAGGGGAACATTTAAAAGAAAACTCCTGGACATTCATTTACAGGAGTCTTGCTCAGAAATTGAGTGCACAGCAACTGTTTGGTATTCTGGCTCAGCCACGCATTGGCCAAACAAAGGCATCTGTGATGCCATAGTTTACTAAGATTCTGTACAAAGTCACCCAAGACCTTAAATCCTCTGGGGCGATAATAGGTAGTGGGCTGCTTGCAAACTAAGTTGGTCATTTCCACTGATTCCTCCTTCCTATTGCAGACCTCCCCGTTCACTTCACTCCTCATGATCCCCTTCCCCCCAGAAGCAACATTTCAGGGAGCTAAGTGGGAGGAGGGTGGCAGGAGAGTTTCATTCTGACACAGGATCCAGCACATTGTTTCCCCTGGCTGAGTCCATACGTCGTTGGATACTGCACTTTAGCAGTCATTGGCAACTGGGGCTTATCCATACAAGAAGATCCAGGTGCAAATCACTGCTGTGGCAAAACAACAGGGCCATAGCCACCACTGTGTGGATACAGCCCACATTCTACTGTATGCATGCAAGCGCTGTCAAGTGGCAACCCCAACAAGCGGCATTCAAAGCAAGTGAGAAGCAGAGGCAGTTTGCCCTTGCCTTCCTCTTTAGCATCCTCCTCAGTGGTCTCCCCTCCAAGTCCAGACCCGGCTTAGCTTCTAAGACCGAACGAGACTGGGCTACATCTTGCCACCTTCTCTCCCCTCCATATTTTAAAGGTCCCCCCCCCTCCCCCAGGCCCGGGAAGGCGCCCTTTAACCGTGAACGGCGAGATGCGCCCCTCGCCGGGGCTGGGCAAAAAGGTGCAAAACCTTTCCCGGCCTCCCCCAGCCCCGGGACGGCGCCCCTGAACCCCTAAAGGCAAAATGCGCCCCTCGCGTCTGCTCTCCGTTCGGAGAGCAGACGCGAGGGGTTCCTCCCGCTCCCCCAGGCCCGGAAAGGCGCCCCTTCACCGGGAACCGCGAAATGCGCCCCTGGCGGCCGCTCGGAGCTCAGGCCCGAAAGGTTGCCTGCCCTCCCCCAGCCCCGGGACGGCGCCCTTGAACTCCCCGTCGCCGTCGGTGCTGCGAGAGGGGGAAGAGGCGCCCCTTAGGAGGCCGGCGGCGGCGGGAGGTGCAGCCCCACCATGCCTTTGGCGCCTTCCTGCCGTCTTCCCCTCCGCTCCGGCTCCGTTTCCGCGCTGCCTCTCCGGCCGCTCCCCCGGTCTGCTGCAGGGACTCCCGACGGGGAGCGAGGCAGGCCGGAAGCGAAGCCAGCGAGGGACGGAGGGGACTGTCCGTCGCTCACGCAGCCCGGCTGGAGTACCCCGGAGCCCAGCGGGGCGCATGGAGACCTCACCGAGCTCCCTGCTGGGGGAGCCGGACACCAAAGGCCCGCCCCTCTGATCTGCCGGGGGCTGGGGGGGTGGGGGCGGCGGAGGGGGTTCGGTTGGACTGTTTTCAGCTGGCGACTCGCCTGAAGCCCGTTTGAGAGCCGGGCTGCCAAGGGGGGTGTTGTGTGCCAGCTCGGGGGTGCTGTTGGAGCTCTGTCTACAAAGATGGATGTTCAGATCTCAGCTGTAGCACCTTTAACCAGCTCTGGCTGGTGTGCCAGCTGTGGACCTTTCTAAAAAAATCAGAGTTGGCTGCAGTTATATTTGCTCTCTAGTTATATCAGGATTGGATTTCTCCATTATGTTCCATGGCGGCCTGGTTTTAAAAGTCGTTCAGAAACGTCAGTTGGTTCAAAATGAAGCAGCAACTCTATTGGGCGGGTGGGGGGATCGAGTATATGGTTCATATTTTGAAATAGCTTCAGTGATTACCAGTTTGTTTCCGGGTTCCGTGAATTTATAAGACCCTAAATGCTCTGGAGTCAGGAAATTTAAAGGGTTCCCGTATTAACCTGTCCAACAATTAAAAGTTTCACCAGATCACTTCTTGTGACCTAGGATGTATGACGTCACTCGTATTATCCTTTACTCCAAAGACTCTATTGCTGGGAATTATAGGTGACTAGGAATAAGGCCCTAGATAAATACAAGGGGCTCTAGAAAGAGGCTCTGGGAGAGTGCCAAGGCCTTGGGCACTCAGCGTCAACTTGCTGTGGCGACCTCAGCAGGGTATAATGACACAGAGCCCACCAGTTTCTCCAGGGGAAGATCTCTGCCATCGGAAGAGCACTTGTAGTTCAGTGTGATCTCCATCCCACCCCTGGAGATGGGCAACAATGGTTTCCCATGAGGGAACAGGTGGTTTGGAGGGTGGAGTCTATGGCAATGAACCTGTCTGAGGTCCCACCCCTCCTCCAACCTCACCCTCTCCAGGGTCCACCCCTCAAATCTCCAGGAATTTCCCAACCTGGAGTTGGCAACCCTATCTCCCTCCCAGCCAACCGTCAATGTATCATCATCTGCCCGCTGGCTTCAGCTTTTCATCTCCTCCCTCCTCGAGAGCACTTGTAATTCTGAGTGATCTCCAGCCCCCACCTGGAGATTAGCAACAATGGTTCCCCATGAGGGACTGATTCGCTTGGAGGGTGGAGTCTATGGCAATGAACCTGTCTGAGGTCCCACCCCTCCTCCAACCTCCCCTTCTCCAGCCTCCACCCCTCAAATTTCCAGGAATTTTCCACCTGGAGTTGGCAACCCTATCTCCTTCCCAGCCAATCATCGACTTCACTCTTCAACTTTCCTTCTCCCCTCTGGAGAGCACTTGTAATTCTGAGTGATCTCCAGCCCTTGCCTGGAGATTGGCAACCATAGTTCCCATGGAGAAGTACTCTTTCCCGGCAATGGGGACCAAAGCAGCTGACGTCATTCTCCTCTCCCCCTTTTCACTTGCACAACAACCCTGCAAGCTAGGTTAGGCTTAAAGTCTGTGACTGGCCCCAAATCACCCATTCATCAAGAACCTGGGTCTAGCAGATCCTGCTCTGAAGCGCTGACTGCTACGCCTAGGATAGCCAACCTCCAGGTGGAGCCTGAAGATTGCCAGGGTGGGCACTGGGCAGAAGAACTTAAAGGGACTCTTCCAGTGCCTCTGCTGGGGTGGGGGGGGAATGGGAGGGACACCTCGCATGTGATCGACAAAGCGGCAAAGCCACAAGGGGCGCGGTTTCTCACTGGGAGTTAAAGGGACCCTTCCGGGCCCCAGGAGAGGTGGGGGAACCCCACAGCAGGGCATCTGCAGTTGCCACCTAGAGGTTGGCAACCCTAGGAAGAAGTAGGAACTACTTCATAGGAACATAGGAAATGGTGAGGTAACAGCTAAGGCATCTCCCCAGGAAGGGGACAGGTACTTTATTCTTTGGTTCTAGAGTTAGAGAGTAGACCTGTTCGAGAGTGAGAGTATATCTGTGAATGAACTGCAGGAAGGTCCTCTGTAATTCAGAAAATGATTTATCAGGCATCTTATTTGCTTAATTTCCATAGGTTCTGCATTGTTTTCTGTATTCACATTTACACATACACACACACACCCCTTTATGACACCTGAATTGTGTGAAAATGCTTGCTTAAGAAAGTTTGCCAAGATTTCGCTTCTTCTGATACACCTGGAGGTGGCAGCAGAGCACAATGATTCCAATCTGAAAAAAGGACAGACATTCAGACTCCCCGCAGGCACTTTCTTGCGGGGCAGACAAAATGCAACCTAAGAGGTGCTGGCCTTGCCATCTTCAGCACATCTACTCAGAATCCTCCCTGGGGAAATTCAGTAGGGCTCACTCCCATGAAAACAGGGCTTCTTTCCATGTACTTGCATGTGAGTGAAGTGCCATCAACTTGCTTCTGTCTTACGGAGACCCTATGAATGAATGTCTTCCGAAATGTCCCATCGTCAACAGCCTTGCTCAGGTGGTCCTTAAAAGAACCAAGGCCCAGTGACATCGCATGCCATTGTCCCTATCTATGGAGGCGGAGACATGTGGGACTTAGGAAGGGGCTCTCCAGAAATGTAGGGGGGCCTGGGAGCTCTTCGGAACCCCCCCCCCCCAGACATTCCCCTGGGCTGGGCTAAACCCAGGAAGAGGTGGGAATTGGCCAGCGCCTAGGTCAGTGATGGCGAACCTTTTAGAGACCAGGTGCCCAAACTGCAACCCAAAACCCACTTATTTATCGCAAAGTGCCAACATGACAATTTAACCTGAATACTGAGGTTTTCGTTTGAGAAAAAACAACTCATACATTAACATCGTTTGTCTTAAAAGAAAAACACAACAGAGCTTTCAATGGTACAAACAACTTTTCATTGAAAGGTAAAAGTTTGCATTTGGCGTGCTTTTGACCAATTAATGTGATTTTTGCTGTCCAATCTTGCGAACTCTGTGCTGGGGTGATGGCCTGCGTGCCCACAGAGAGGGCTCTGAGTGCCACCTCTGGCACGCGTGCCATATGTTTGCCACCACTGGCCTAGGTTATAGTGGTATCTCAGTGGTCTCCTGTAGTGTCCTTTATTTAAATTCATTTTTAGAACAGTCACTTTAAGATCTGCAAATAGACATACCATGTGCATAAGACAAACAAAAGGCCACAAATTTGAAAGTAAGGAGGGCAACACTAAAAAGCCTGTAGGGGAACATTTAAAAGAAAACTCCTGGACATTCATTTACAGGAGTCTTGCTCAGAAATTGAGTGCACAGCAACTGTTTGGTATTCTGGCTCAGCCACGCATTGGCCAAACAAAGGCATCTGTGATGCCATAGTTTACTAAGATTCTGTACAAAGTCACCCAAGACCTTAAATCCTCTGGGGCGATAATAGGTAGTGGGCTGCTTGCAAACTAAGTTGGTCATTTCCACTGATTCCTCCTTCCTATTGCAGACCTCCCCGTTCACTTCACTCCTCATGATCCCCTTCCCCCCAGAAGCAACATTTCAGGGAGCTAAGTGGGAGGAGGGTGGCAGGAGAGTTTCATTCTGACACAGGATCCAGCACATTGTTTCCCCTGGCTGAGTCCATACGTCGTTGGATACTGCACTTTAGCAGTCATTGGCAACTGGGGCTTATCCATACAAGAAGATCCAGGTGCAAATCACTGCTGTGGCAAAACAACAGGGCCATAGCCACCACTGTGTGGATACAGCCCACATTCTACTGTATGCATGCAAGCGCTGTCAAGTGGCAACCCCAACAAGCGGCATTCAAAGCAAGTGAGAAGCAGAGGCAGTTTGCCCTTGCCTTCCTCTTTAGCATCCTCCTCAGTGGTCTCCCCTCCAAGTCCAGACCCGGCTTAGCTTCTAAGACCGAACGAGACTGGGCTACATCTTGCCACCTTCTCTCCCCTCCATATTTTAAAGGTCCCCCCCCCCTCCCCCAGGCCCGGGAAGGCGCCCTTTAACCGTGAACGGCGAGATGCGCCCCTCGCCGGGGCTGGGCAAAAAGGTGCAAAACCTTTCCCGGCCTCCCCCAGCCCCGGGACGGCGCCCCTGAACCCCTAAAGGCAAAATGCGCCCCTCGCGTCTGCTCTCCGAACGGCTTTTGCCGTTCGGAGAGCAGACGCGAGGGGTTCCTCCCGCTCCCCCAGGCCCGGAAAGGCGCCCGTTCACCGGGAACCGCGAAATGCGCCCCTGGCGGCCGCTCGGAGCTCAGGCCCGAAAGGTTGCCTGCCCTCCCCCAGCCCCGGGACGGCGCCCTTGAACTCTCCGTCGCCGTCGGTGCTGCGAGAGGGGGAAGAGGCGCCCCTTAGGAGGCCGGCGGCGGCGGGAGGTGCAGCCCCACCATGCCTTTGGCGCCTTCCTGCCGTCTTCCCCCTCCGCTCCGGCTCCGTTTCCGCGCTGCCTCTCCGGCCGCTCCCCCGGTCTGCTGCAGGGACTCCCGACGGGGAGCGAGGCAGGCCGGAAGCGAAGCCAGCGAGGGACGGAGGGGACTGTCCGTCGCTCAGGCAGCCCGGCTGGAGTACCCCGGAGCCCAGCGGGGCGCATGGAGACCTCACCGAGCTCCCTGCTGGGGGAGCCGGACACCAAAGGCCCGCCCCTCTGATCTGCCGGGGGGGTGGGGGGGTGGGGGCGGCGGAGGGGGTTCGGTTGGACTGTTTTCAGCTGGCGACTCGCCTGAAGCCCGTTTGAGAGCCGGGCTGCCAAGGGGGGTGTTGTGTGCCAGCTCGGGGGTGCTGTTGGAGCTCTGTCTACAAAGATGGATGTTCAGATCTCAGCTGTAGCACCTTTAACCAGCTCTGGCTGGTGTGCCAGCTGTGGACCTTTCTAAAAAAATCAGAGTTGGCTGCAGTTATATTTGCTCTCTAGTTATATCAGGATTGGATTTCTCCATTATGTTCCATGGCGGCCTGGTTTTAAAAGTCGTTCAGAAACGTCAGTTGGTTCAAAATGAAGCAGCAACTCTATTGGGCGGGTGGGGGGATCGAGTATATGGTTCATATTTTGAAATAGCTTCAGTGATTACCAGTTTGTTTCCGGGTTCCGTGAATTTATAAGACCCTAAATGCTCTGGAGTCAGGAAATTTAAAGGGTTCCCGTATTAACCTGTCCAACAATTAAAAGTTTCACCAGATCACTTCTTGTGACCTAGGATGTATGACGTCACTCGTATTATCCTTTACTCCAAAGACTCTATTGCTGGGAATTATAGGTGACTAGGAATAAGGCCCTAGATAAATACAAGGGGCTCTAGAAAGAGGCTCTGGGAGAGTGCCAAGGCCTTGGGCACTCAGCGTCAACTTGCTGTGGCGACCTCAGCAGGGTATAATGACACAGAGCCCACCAGTTTCTCCAGGGGAAGATCTCTGCCATCGGAAGAGCTCTTGTAGTTCAGTGTGATCTCCATCCCACCCCTGGAGATGGGCAACAATGGTTTCCCATGAGGGAACAGGTGGTTTGGAGGGTGGAGTCTATGGCAATGAACCTGTCTGAGGTCCCACCCCTCCTCCAACCTCACCCTCTCCAGGGTCCACCCCTCAAATCTCCAGGAATTTCCCAACCTGGAGTTGGCAACCCTATCTCCCTCCCAGCCAACCGTCAATGTATCATCATCTGCCCGCTGGCTTCAGCTTTTCATCTCCTCCCTCCTCGAGAGCACTTGTAATTCTGAGTGATCTCCAGCCCCCACCTGGAGATTAGCAACAATGGTTCCCCATGAGGGACTGATTCGCTTGGAGGGTGGAGTCTATGGCAATGAACCTGTCTGAGGTCCCACCCCTCCTCCAACCTCCCCTTCTCCAGCCTCCACCCCTCAAATTTCCAGGAATTTTCCACCCGGAGTTGGCAACCCTATCTCCTTCCCAGCCAATCATCGACTTCACTCTTCAACTTTCCTTCTCCCCTCTGGAGAGCACTTGTAATTCTGAGTGATCTCCTGCCCTTGCCTGGAGATTGGCAACCATAGTTCCCATGGAGAAGTACTCTTTCCCGGCAATGGGGACCAAAGCAGCTGACGTCATTCTCCTCTCCCCCCTTTTCACTTGCACAACAACCCTGCAAGCTAGGTTAGGCTTAAAGTCTGTGACTGGCCCCAAATCACCCATTCATCAAGAACCTGGGTCTAGCAGATCCTGCTCTGAAGCGCTGACTGCTACGCCTAGGATAGCCAACCTCCAGGTGGAGCCTGAAGATTGCCAGGGTGGGCACTGGGCAGAAGAACTTAAAGGGACTCTTCCAGTGCCTCTGCTGGGGTGGGGGGGGGGAATGGGAGGGACACCTCGCATGTGATCGACAAAGCGGCAAAGCCACAAGGGGCGCGGTTTCTCACTGGGAGTTAAAGGGACCCTTCCGGGCCCCAGGAGAGGTGGGGGAACCCCACAGCAGGGCATCTGCAGTTGCCACCTAGAGGTTGGCAACCCTAGGAAGAAGTAGGAACTACTTCATAGGAACATAGGAAATGGTGAGGTAACAGCTAAGGCATCTCCCCAGGAAGGGGACAGGTACTTTATTCTTTGGTTCTAGAGTTAGAGAGTAGACCTGTTCGAGAGTGAGAGTATATCTGTGAATGAACTGCAGGAAGGTCCTCTGTAATTCAGAAAATGATTTATCAGGCATCTTATTTGCTTAATTTCCATAGGTTCTGCATTGTTTTCTGTATTCACATTTACACATACACACACACACCCCTTTATGACACCTGAATTGTGTGAAAATGCTTGCTTAAGAAAGTTTGCCAAGATTTCGCTTCTTCTGATACACCTGGAGGTGGCAGCAGAGCACAATGATTCCAATCTGAAAAAAGGACAGACATTCAGACTCCCCGCAGGCACTTTCTTGCGGGGCAGACAAAATGCAACCTAAGAGGTGCTGGCCTTGCCATCTTCAGCACATCTACTCAGAATCCTCCCTGGGGAAATTCAGTAGGGCTCACTCCCATGAAAACAGGGCTTCTTTCCATGTACTTGCATGTGAGTGAAGTGCCATCAAGTTGCTTCTGTCTTACGGAGACCCTATGAATGAATGTCTTCCGAAATGTCCCATCGTCAACAGCCTTGCTCAGGTGGTCCTTAAAAGAACCAAGGCCCAGTGACATCGCATGCCATTGTCCCTATCTATGGAGGCGGAGACATGTGGGACTTAGGAAGGGGCTCTCCAGAAATGTAGGGGGGCCTGGGAGCTCTTCGGAACCCCCCCCCCCCAGACATTCCCCTGGGCTGGGCTAAACCCAGGAAGAGGTGGGAATTGGCCAGCGCCTAGGTCAGTGATGGCGAACCTTTTAGAGACCAGGTGCCCAAACTGCAACCCAAAACCCACTTATTTATCGCAAAGTGCCAACATGACAATTTAACCTGAATACTGAGGTTTTCGTTTGAGAAAAAACAACTCATACATTAACATCGTTTGTCTTAAAAGAAAAACACAACAGAGCTTTCAATGGTACAAACAACTTTTCATTGAAAGGTAAAAGTTTGCATTTGGCGTGCTTTTGACCAATTAATGTGATTTTTGCTGTCCAATCTTGCGAACTCTGTGCTGGGGTGATGGCCTGCGTGCCCACAGAGAGGGCTCTGAGTGCCACCTCTGGCACGCGTGCCATATGTTTGCCACCACTGGCCTAGGTTATAGTGGTATCTCAGTGGTCTCCTGTAGTGTCCTTTATTTAAATTCATTTTTAGAACAGTCACTTTAAGATCTGCAAATAGACATACCATGTGCATAAGACAAACAAAAGGCCACAAATTTGAAAGTAAGGAGGGCAACACTAAAAAGCCTGTAGGGGAACATTTAAAAGAAAACTCCTGGACATTCATTTACAGGAGTCTTGCTCAGAAATTGAGTGCACAGCAACTGTTTGGTATTCTGGCTCAGCCACGCATTGGCCAAACAAAGGCATCTGTGATGCCATAGTTTACTAAGATTCTGTACAAAGTCACCCAAGACCTTAAATCCTCTGGGGCGATAATAGGTAGTGGGCTGCTTGCAAACTAAGTTGGTCATTTCCACTGATTCCTCCTTCCTGTTGCAGACCTCCCCGTTCACTTCACTCCTCATGATCCCCTTCCCCCCAGAAGCAACATTTCAGGGAGCTAAGTGGGAGGAGGGTGGCAGGAGAGTTTCATTCTGACACAGGATCCAGCACATTGTTTCCCCTGGCTGAGTCCATACGTCGTTGGATACTGCACTTTAGCAGTCATTGGCAATTGGGGCTTATCCATACAAGAAGATCCAGGTGCAAATCACTGCTGTGGCAAAACAACAGGGCCATAGCCACCACTGTGTGGATACAGCCCACATTCTACTGTATGCATGCAAGCGCTGTCAAGTGGCAACCCCAACAAGCGGCATTCAAAGCAAGTGAGAAGCAGAGGCAGTTTGCCCTTGCCTTCCTCTTTAGCATCCTCCTCAGTGGTCTCCCCTCCAAGTCCAGACCCGGCTTAGCTTCTAAGACCGAACGAGACTGGGCTACATCTTGCCACCTTCTCTCCCCTCCATATTTTAAAGGTCCCCCCCCCTCCCCCAGGCCCGGGAAGGCGCCCTTTAACCGTGAACGGCGAGATGCGCCCCTCGCCGGGGCTGGGCAAAAAGGTGCAAAACCTTTCCCGGCCTCCCCCAGCCCCGGGACGGCGCCCCTGAACCCCTAAAGGCAAAATGCGCCCCTCGCGTCTGCTCTCCGAACGGCTTTTGCCGTTCGGAGAGCAGACGCGAGGGGTTCCTCCCGCTCTCCCAGGCCCGGAAAGGCGCCCCTTCACCGGGAACCGCGAAATGCGCCCCTGGCGGCCGCTCGGAGCTCAGGCCCGAAAGGTTGCCTGCCCTCCCCCAGCCCCGGGACGGCGCCCTTGAACTCCCCGTCGCCGTCGGTGCTGCGAGAGGGGGAAGAGGCGCCCCTTAGGAGGCCGGCGGCGGCGGGAGGTGCAGCCCCACCATGCCTTTGGCGCCTCCCTGCCGTCTTCCCCTCCGCTCCGGCTCCGTTTCCGCGCTGCCTCTCCGGCCGCTCCCCCGGTCTGCTGCAGGGACTCCCGACGGGGAGCGAGGCAGGCCGGAAGCGAAGCCAGCGAGGGACGGAGGGGACTGCCCGTCGCTCACGCAGCCCGGCTGGAGTACCCCGGAGCCCAGCGGGGCGCATGGAGACCTCACCGAGCTCCCTGCTGGGGGAGCCGGACACCAAAGGCCCGCCCCTCTGATCTGCCGGGGGGTGGGGGGGTGGGGGCGGCGGAGGGGGTTCGGTTGGACTGTTTTCAGCTGGCGACTCGCCTGAAGCCCGTTTGAGAGCCGGGCTGCCAAGGGGGGTGTTGTGTGCCAGCTCGGGGGTGCTGTTGGAGCTCTGTCTACAAAGATGGATGTTCAGATCTCAGCTGTAGCACCTTTAACCAGCTCTGGCTGGTGTGCCAGCTGTGGACCTTTCTAAAAAAATCAGAGTTGGCTGCAGTTATATTTGCTCTCTAGTTATATCAGGATTGGATTTCTCCATTATGTTCCATGGCGGCCTGGTTTTAAAAGTCGTTCAGAAACGTCAGTTGGTTCAAAATGAAGCAGCAACTCTATTGGGCGGGTGGGGGGATCGAGTATATGGTTCATATTTTGAAATAGCTTCAGTGATTACCAGTTTGTTTCCGGGTTCCGTGAATTTATAAGACCCTAAATGCTCTGGAGTCAGGAAATTTAAAGGGTTCCCGTATTAACCTGTCCAACAATTAAAAGTTTCACCAGATCACTTCTTGTGACCTAGGATGTATGACGTCACTCGTATTATCCTTTACTCCAAAGACTCTATTGCTGGGAATTATAGGTGACTAGGAATAAGGCCCTAGATAAATACAAGGGGCTCTAGAAAGAGGCTCTGGGAGAGTGCCAAGGCCTTGGGCACTCAGCGTCAACTTGCTGTGGCGACCTCAGCAGGGTATAATGACACAGAGCCCACCAGTTTCTCCAGGGGAAGATCTCTGCCATCGGAAGAGCACTTGTAGTTCAGTGTGATCTCCATCCCACCCCTGGAGATGGGCAACAATGGTTTCCCATGAGGGAACAGGTGGTTTGGAGGGTGGAGTCTATGGCAATGAACCTGTCTGAGGTCCCACCCCTCCTCCAACCTCACCCTCTCCAGGGTCCACCCCTCAAATCTCCAGGAATTTCCCAACCTGGAGTTGGCAACCCTATCTCCCTCCCAGCCAACCGTCAATGTATCATCATCTGCCCGCTGGCTTCAGCTTTTCATCTCCTCCCTCCTCGAGAGCACTTGTAATTCTGAGTGATCTCCAGCCCCCACCTGGAGATTAGCAACAATGGTTCCCCATGAGGGACTGATTCGCTTGGAGGGTGGAGTCTATGGCAATGAACCTGTCTGAGGTCCCACCCCTCCTCCAACCTCCCCTTCTCCAGCCTCCACCCCTCAAATTTCCAGGAATTTTCCACCTGGAGTTGGCAACCCTATCTCCTTCCCAGCCAATCATCGACTTCACTCTTCAACTTTCCTTCTCCCCTCTGGAGAGCACTTGTAATTCTGAGTGATCTCCAGCCCTTGCCTGGAGATTGGCAACCATAGTTCCCATGGAGAAGTACTCTTTCCCGGCAATGGGGACCAAAGCAGCTGACGTCATTCTCCTCTCCCCCTTTTCACTTGCACAACAACCCTGCAAGCTAGGTTAGGCTTAAAGTCTGTGACTGGCCCCAAATCACCCATTCATCAAGAACCTGGGTCTAGCAGATCCTGCTCTGAAGCGCTGACTGCTACGCCTAGGATAGCCAACCTCCAGGTGGAGCCTGAAGATTGCCAGGGTGGGCACTGGGCAGAAGAACTTAAAGGGAGTCTTCCAGTGCCTCTGCTGGGGTGGGGGGGGGGAATGGGAGGGACACCTCGCATGTGATCGACAAAGCGGCAAAGCCACAAGGGGCGCGGTTTCTCACTGGGAGTTAAAGGGACCCTTCCGGGCCCCAGGAGAGGTGGGGGAACCCCACAGCAGGGCATCTGCAGTTGCCACCTAGAGGTTGGCAACCCTAGGAAGAAGTAGGAACTACTTCATAGGAACATAGGAAATGGTGAGGTAACAGCTAAGGCATCTCCCCAGGAAGGGGACAGGTACTTTATTCTTTGGTTCTAGAGTTAGAGAGTAGACCTGTTCGAGAGTGAGAGTATATCTGTGAATGAACTGCAGGAAGGTCCTCTGTAATTCAGAAAATGATTTATCAGGCATCTTATTTGCTTAATTTCCATAGGTTCTGCATTGTTTTCTGTATTCACATTTACACATACACACACAAACCCCTTTATGACACCTGAATTGTGTGAAAATGCTTGCTTAAGAAAGTTTGCCAAGATTTCGCTTCTTCTGATACACCTGGAGGTGGCAGCAGAGCACAATGATTCCAATCTGAAAAAAGGACAGACATTCAGACTCCCCGCAGGCACTTTCTTGCGGGGCAGACAAAATGCAACCTAAGAGGTGCTGGCCTTGCCATCTTCAGCACATCTACTCAGAATCCTCCCTGGGGAAATTCAGTAGGGCTCACTCCCATGAAAACAGGGCTTCTTTCCATGTACTTGCATGTGAGTGAAGTGCCATCAACTTGCTTCTGTCTTACGGAGACCCTATGAATGAATGTCTTCCGAAATGTCCCATCGTCAACAGCCTTGCTCAGGTGGTCCTTAAAAGAACCAAGGCCCAGTGACATCGCATGCCATTGTCCCTATCTATGGAGGCGGAGACATGTGGGACTTAGGAAGGGGCTCTCCAGAAATGTAGGGGGGGCTGGGAGCTCTTCGGAACCCCCCCCCCCCAGACATTCCCCTGGGCTGGGCTAAACCCAGGAAGAGGTGGGAATTGGCCAGCGCCTAGGTCAGTGATGGCGAACCTTTTAGAGACCAGGTGCCCAAACTGCAACCCAAAACCCACTTATTTATCGCAAAGTGCCAACATGACAATTTAACCTGAATACTGAGGTTTTCGTTTGAGAAAAAACAACTCATACATTAACATCGTTTGTCTTAAAAGAAAAACACAACAGAGCTTTCAATGGTACAAACAACTTTTCATTGAAAGGTAAAAGTTTGCATTTGGCGTGCTTTTGACCAATTAATGTGATTTTTGCTGTCCAATCTTGCGAACTCTGTGCTGGGGTGATGGCCTGCGTGCCCACAGAGAGGGCTCTGGGTGCCACCTCTGGCACGCGTGCCATATGTTTGCCACCACTGGCCTAGGTTATAGTGGTATCTCAGTGGTCTCCTGTAGTGTCCTTTATTTAAATTCATTTTTAGAACAGTCACTTTAAGATCTGCAAATAGACATACCATGTGCATAAGACAAACAAAAGGCCACAAATTTGAAAGTAAGGAGGGCAACACTAAAAAGCCTGTAGGGGAACATTTAAAAGAAAACTCCTGGACATTCATTTACAGGAGTCTTGCTCAGAAATTGAGTGCACAGCAACTGTTTGGTATTCTGGCTCAGCCACGCATTGGCCAAACAAAGGCATCTGTGATGCCATAGTTTACTAAGATTCTGTACAAAGTCACCCAAGACCTTAAATCCTCTGGGGCGATAATAGGTAGTGGGCTGCTTGCAAACTAAGTTGGTCATTTCCACTGATTCCTCCTTCCTGTTGCAGACCTCCCCGTTCACTTCACTCCTCATGATCCCCTTCCCCCCAGAAGCAACATTTCAGGGAGCTAAGTGGGAGGAGGGTGGCAGGAGAGTTTCATTCTGACACAGGATCCAGCACATTGTTTCCCCTGGCTGAGTCCATACGTCGTTGGATACTGCACTTTAGCAGTCATTGGCAATTGGGGCTTATCCATACAAGAAGATCCAGGTGCAAATCACTGCTGTGGCAAAACAACAGGGCCATAGCCACCACTGTGTGGATACAGCCCACATTCTACTGTATGCATGCAAGCGCTGTCAAGTGGCAACCCCAACAAGCGGCATTCAAAGCAAGTGAGAAGCAGAGGCAGTTTGCCCTTGCCTTCCTCTTTAGCATCCTCCTCAGTGGTCTCCCCTCCAAGTCCAGACCCGGCTTAGCTTCTAAGACCGAACGAGACTGGGCTACATCTTGCCACCTTCTCTCCCCTCCATATTTTAAAGGTCCCCCCCCCCTCCCCCAGGCCCGGGAAGGCGCCCTTTAACCGTGAACGGCGAGATGCGCCCCTCGCCGGGGCTGGGCAAAAAGGTGCAAAACCTTTCCCGGCCTCTCCCAGCCCCGGGACGGCGCCCCTGAACCCCTAAAGGCAAAATGCGCCCCTCGCGTCTGCTCTCCGAACGGCTTTTGCCGTTCGGAGAGCAGACGCGAGGGGTTCCTCCCGCTCTCCCAGGCCCGGAAAGGCGCCCCTTCACCGGGAACCGCGAAATGCGCCCCTGGCGGCCGCTCGGAGCTCAGGCCCGAAAGGTTGCCTGCCCTCCCCCAGCCCCGGGACGGCGCCCTTGAACTCCCCGTCGCCGTCGGTGCTGCGAGAGGGGGAAGAGGCGCCCCTTAGGAGGCCGGCGGCGGCGGGAGGTGCAGCCCCACCATGCCTTTGGCGCCTCCCTGCCGTCTTCCCCTCCGCTCCGGCTCCGTTTCCGCGCTGCCTCTCCGGCCGCTCCCCCGGTCTGCTGCAGGGACTCCCGACGGGGAGCGAGGCAGGCCGGAAGCGAAGCCAGCGAGGGACGGAGGGGACTGCCCGTCGCTCGCGCAGCCCGGCTGGAGTACCCCGGAGCCCAGCGGGGCGCATGGAGACCTCACCGAGCTCCCTGCTGGGGGAGCCGGACACCAAAGGCCCGCCCCTCTGATCTGCCGGGGGGTGGGGGGGTGGGGGCGGCGGAGGGGGTTCGGTTGGACTGTTTTCAGCTGGCGACTCGCCTGAAGCCCGTTTGAGAGCCGGGCTGCCAAGGGGGGTGTTGTGTGCCAGCTCGGGGGTGCTGTTGGAGCTCTGTCTACAAAGATGGATGTTCAGATCTCAGCTGTAGCACCTTTAACCAGCTCTGGCTGGTGTGCCAGCTGTGGACCTTTCTAAAAAAATCAGAGTTGGCTGCAGTTATATTTGCTCTCTAGTTATATCAGGATTGGATTTCTCCATTATGTTCCATGGCGGCCTGGTTTTAAAAGTCGTTCAGAAACGTCAGTTGGTTCAAAATGAAGCAGCAACTCTATTGGGCGGGTGGGGGGATCGAGTATATGGTTCATATTTTGAAATAGCTTCAGTGATTACCAGTTTGTTTCCGGGTTCCGTGAATTTATAAGACCCTAAATGCTCTGGAGTCAGGAAATTTAAAGGGTTCCCGTATTAACCTGTCCAACAATTAAAAGTTTCACCAGATCACTTCTTGTGACCTAGGATGTATGACGTCACTCGTATTATCCTTTACTCCAAAGACTCTATTGCTGGGAATTATAGGTGACTAGGAATAAGGCCCTAGATAAATACAAGGGGCTCTAGAAAGAGGCTCTGGGAGAGTGCCAAGGCCTTGGGCACTCAGCGTCAACTTGCTGTGGCGACCTCAGCAGGGTATAATGACACAGAGCCCACCAGTTTCTCCAGGGGAAGATCTCTGCCATCGGAAGAGCACTTGTAGTTCAGTGTGATCTCCATCCCACCCCTGGAGATGGGCAACAATGGTTTCCCATGAGGGAACAGGTGGTTTGGAGGGTGGAGTCTATGGCAATGAACCTGTCTGAGGTCCCACCCCTCCTCCAACCTCACCCTCTCCAGGGTCCACCCCTCAAATCTCCAGGAATTTCCCAACCTGGAGTTGGCAACCCTATCTCCCTCCCAGCCAACCGTCAATGTATCATCATCTGCCCGCTGGCTTCAGCTTTTCATCTCCTCCCTCCTCGAGAGCACTTGTAATTCTGAGTGATCTCCAGCCCCCACCTGGAGATTAGCAACAATGGTTCCCCATGAGGGACTGATTCGCTTGGAGGGTGGAGTCTATGGCAATGAACCTGTCTGAGGTCCCACCCCTCCTCCAACCTCCCCTTCTCCAGCCTCCACCCCTCAAATTTCCAGGAATTTTCCACCTGGAGTTGGCAACCCTATCTCCTTCCCAGCCAATCATCGACTTCACTCTTCAACTTTCCTTCTCCCCTCTGGAGAGCACTTGTAATTCTGAGTGATCTCCAGCCCTTGCCTGGAGATTGGCAACCATAGTTCCCATGGAGAAGTACTCTTTCCCGGCAATGGGGACCAAAGCAGCTGACGTCATTCTCCTCTCCCCCTTTTCACTTGCACAACAACCCTGCAAGCTAGGTTAGGCTTAAAGTCTGTGACTGGCCCCAAATCACCCATTCATCAAGAACCTGGGTCTAGCAGATCCTGCTCTGAAGCGCTGACTGCTACGCCTAGGATAGCCAACCTCCAGGTGGAGCCTGAAGATTGCCAGGGTGGGCACTGGGCAGAAGAACTTAAAGGGACTCTTCCAGTGCCTCTGCTGGGGTGGGGGGGGGGAATGGGAGGGACACCTCGCATGTGATCGACAAAGCGGCAAAGCCACAAGGGGCGCGGTTTCTCACTGGGAGTTAAAGGGACCCTTCCGGGCCCCAGGAGAGGTGGGGGAACCCCACAGCAGGGCATCTGCAGTTGCCACCTAGAGGTTGGCAACCCTAGGAAGAAGTAGGAACTACTTCATAGGAACATAGGAAATGGTGAGGTAACAGCTAAGGCATCTCCCCAGGAAGGGGACAGGTACTTTATTCTTTGGTTCTAGAGTTAGAGAGTAGACCTGTTCGAGAGTGAGAGTATATCTGTGAATGAACTGCAGGAAGGTCCTCTGTAATTCAGAAAATGATTTATCAGGCATCTTATTTGCTTAATTTCCATAGGTTCTGCATTGTTTTCTGTATTCACATTTACACATACACACACAAACCCCTTTATGACACCTGAATTGTGTGAAAATGCTTGCTTAAGAAAGTTTGCCAAGATTTCGCTTCTTCTGATACACCTGGAGGTGGCAGCAGAGCACAATGATTCCAATCTGAAAAAAGGACAGACATTCAGACTCCCCGCAGGCACTTTCTTGCGGGGCAGACAAAATGCAAC
This sequence comes from Lepidodactylus listeri, assembly GCA_029233225.1. Taxonomy (NCBI): domain Eukaryota; kingdom Metazoa; phylum Chordata; class Lepidosauria; order Squamata; family Gekkonidae; genus Lepidodactylus; species Lepidodactylus listeri. Next base: position 49,276,944 of record JARCFY010000001.1, on the reverse strand, counting down.
CTAAGAGGTGCTGGCCTTGCCATCTTCAGCACATCTACTCAGAATCCTCCCTGGGGAAATTCAGTAGGGCTCACTCCCATGAAAACAGGGCTTCTTTCCATGTACTTGCATGTGAGTGAAGTGCCATCAACTTGCTTCTGTCTTACGGAGACCCTATGAATGAATGTCTTCCGAAATGTCCCATCGTCAACAGCCTTGCTCAGGTGGTCCTTAAAAGAACCAAGGCCCAGTGACATCGCATGCCATTGTCCCTATCTATGGAGGCGGAGACATGTGGGACTTAGGAAGGGGCTCTCCAGAAATGTAGGGGGGGCTGGGAGCTCTTCGGAACCCCCCCCCCCCAGACATTCCCCTGGGCTGGGCTAAACCCAGGAAGAGGTGGGAATTGGCCAGCGCCTAGGTCAGTGATGGCGAACCTTTTAGAGACCAGGTGCCCAAACTGCAACCCAAAACCCACTTATTTATCGCAAAGTGCCAACATGACAATTTAACCTGAATACTGAGGTTTTCGTTTGAGAAAAAACAACTCATACATTAACATCGTTTGTCTTAAAAGAAAAACACAACAGAGCTTTCAATGGTACAAACAACTTTTCATTGAAAGGTAAAAGTTTGCATTTGGCGTGCTTTTGACCAATTAATGTGATTTTTGCTGTCCAATCTTGCGAACTCTGTGCTGGGGTGATGGCCTGCGTGCCCACAGAGAGGGCTCTGGGTGCCACCTCTGGCACGCGTGCCATATGTTTGCCACCACTGGCCTAGGTTATAGTGGTATCTCAGTGGTCTCCTGTAGTGTCCTTTATTTAAATTCATTTTTAGAACAGTCACTTTAAGATCTGCAAATAGACATACCATGTGCATAAGACAAACAAAAGGCCACAAATTTGAAAGTAAGGAGGGCAACACTAAAAAGCCTGTAGGGGAACATTTAAAAGAAAACTCCTGGACATTCATTTACAGGAGTCTTGCTCAGAAATTGAGTGCACAGCAACTGTTTGGTATTCTGGCTCAGCCACGCATTGGCCAAACAAAGGCATCTGTGATGCCATAGTTTACTAAGATTCTGTACAAAGTCACCCAAGACCTTAAATCCTCTGGGGCGATAATAGGTAGTGGGCTGCTTGCAAACTAAGTTGGTCATTTCCACTGATTCCTCCTTCCTGTTGCAGACCTCCCCGTTCACTTCACTCCTCATGATCCCCTTCCCCCCAGAAGCAACATTTCAGGGAGCTAAGTGGGAGGAGGGTGGCAGGAGAGTTTCATTCTGACACAGGATCCAGCACATTGTTTCCCCTGGCTGAGTCCATACGTTGTTGGATACTGCACTTTAGCAGTCATTGGCAACTGGGGCTTATCCATACAAGAAGATCCAGGTGCAAATCACTGCTGTGGCAAAACAACAGGGCCATAGCCACCACTGTGTGGATACAGCCCACATTCTACTGTATGCATGCAAGCGCTGTCAAGTGGCAACCCCAACAAGCGGCATTCAAAGCCCGTGAGAAGCAGAGGCAGTTTGCCCTTGCCTTCCTCTTTAGCATCCTCCTCAGTGGTCTCCCCTCCAAGTCCAGACCCGGCTTAGCTTCTAAGACCGAACGAGACTGGGCTACATCTTGCCACCTTCTCTCCCCTCCATATTTTAAAGGTCCCCCCCCTCCCCCAGGCCCGGGAAGGCGCCCTTTAACCGTGAACGGCGAGATGCGCCCCTCGCCGGGGCTGGGCAAAAAGGTGCAAAACCTTTCCCGGCCTCCCCCAGCCCCGGGACGGCGCCCCTGAACCCCTAAAGGCAAAATGCGCCCCTCGCGTCTGCTCTCCGAACGGCTTTTGCCGTTCGGAGAGCAGACGCGAGGGGTTCCTCCCGCTCCCCCAGGCCCGGAAAGGCGCCCGTTCACCGGGAACCGCGAAATGCGCCCCTGGCGGCCGCTCGGAGCTCAGGCCCGAAAGGTTGCCTGCCCTCCCCCAGCCCCGGGACGGCGCCCTTGAACTCCCCGTCGCCGTCGGTGCTGCGAGAGGGGGAAGAGGCGCCCCTTAGGAGGCCGGCGGCGGCGGGAGGTGCAGCCCCACCATGCCTTTGGCGCCTTCCTGCCGTCTTCCCCTCCGCTCCGGCTCCGTTTCCGCGCTGCCTCTCCGGCCGCTCCCCCGGTCTGCTGCAGGGACTCCCGACGGGGAGCGAGGCAGGCCGGAAGCGAAGCCAGCGAGGGACGGAGGGGACTGCCCGTCGCTCACGCAGCCCGGCTGGACTACCTCGGAGCCCAGCGGGGCGCATGGAGACCTCACCGAGCTCCCTGCTGGGGGAGCCGGACACCAAAGGCCCGCCCCTCTGATCTGCCGGGGGGTGGGGGGGTGGGGGCGGCGGAGGGGGTTCGGTTGGACTGTTTTCAGCTGGCGACTCGCCTGAAGCCCGTTTAAGAGCCGGGCTGCCAAGGGGGGTGTTGTGTGCCAGCTCGGGGGTGCTGTTGGAGCTCTGTCTACAAAGATGGATGTTCAGATCTCAGCTGTAGCACCTTTAACCAGCTCTGGCTGGTGTGCCAGCTGTGGACCTTTCTAAAAAAATCAGAGTTGGCTGCAGTTATATTTGCTCTCTAGTTATATCAGGATTGGATTTCTCCATTATGTTCCATGGCGGCCTGGTTTTAAAAGTCGTTCAGAAACGTCAGTTGGTTCAAAATGAAGCAGCAACTCTATTGGGCGGGTGGGGGGATCGAGTATATGGTTCATATTTTGAAATAGCTTCAGTGATTACCAGTTTGTTTCCGGGTTCCGTGAATTTATAAGACCCTAAATGCTCTGGAGTCAGGAAATTTAAAGGGTTCCCGTATTAACCTGTCCAACAATTAAAAGTTTCACCAGATCACTTCTTGTGACCTAGGATGTATGACGTCACTCGTATTATCCTTTACTCCAAAGACTCTATTGCTGGGAATTATAGGTGACTAGGAATAAGGCCCTAGATAAATACAAGGGGCTCTAGAAAGAGGCTCTGGGAGAGTGCCAAGGCCTTGGGCACTCAGCGTCAACTTGCTGTGGCGACCTCAGCAGGGTATAATGACACAGAGCCCACCAGTTTCTCCAGGGGAAGATCTCTGCCATCGGAAGAGCTCTTGTAGTTCAGTGTGATCTCCATCCCACCCCTGGAGATGGGCAACAATGGTTTCCCATGAGGGAACAGGTGGTTTGGAGGGTGGAGTCTATGGCAATGAATCTGTCTGAGGTCCCACCCCTCCTCCAACCTCACCCTCTCCAGGGTCCACCCCTCAAATCTCCAGGAATTTCCCAACCTGGAGTTGGCAACCCTATCTCCCTCCCAGCCAACCGTCAATGTATCATCATCTGCCCGCTGGCTTCAGCTTTTCATCTCCTCCCTCCTCGAGAGCACTTGTAATTCTGAGTGATCTCCAGCCCCCACCTGGAGATTAGCAACAATGGTTCCCCATGAGGGACTGATTCGCTTGGAGGGTGGAGTCTATGGCAATGAACCTGTCTGAGGTCCCACCCCTCCTCCAACCTCCCCTTCTCCAGCCTCCACCCCTCAAATTTCCAGGAATTTTCCACCCGGAGTTGGCAACCCTATCTCCTTCCCAGCCAATCATCGACTTCACTCTTCAACTTTCCTTCTCCCCTCTGGAGAGCACTTGTAATTCTGAGTGATCTCCAGCCCTTGCCTGGAGATTGGCAACCATAGTTCCCATGGAGAAGTACTCTTTCCCGGCAATGGGGACCAAAGCAGCTGACGTCATTCTCCTCTCCCCCTTTTCACTTGCACAACAACCCTGCAAGCTAGGTTAGGCTTAAAGTCTGTGACTGGCCCCAAATCACCCATTCATCAAGAACCTGGGTCTAGCAGATCCTGCTCTGAAGCGCTGACTGCTACGCCTAGGATAGCCAACCTCCAGGTGGAGCCTGAAGATTGCCAGGGTGGGCACTGGGCAGAAGAACTTAAAGGGACTCTTCCAGTGCCTCTGCTGGGGTGGGGGGGGGGGGGAATGGGAGGGACACCTCGCATGTGATCGACAAAGCGGCAAAGCCACAAGGGGCGCGGTTTCTCACTGGGAGTTAAAGGGACCCTTCCGGGCCCCAGGAGAGGTGGGGGAACCCCACAGCAGGGCATCTGCAGTTGCCACCTAGAGGTTGGCAACCCTAGGAAGAAGTAGGAACTACTTCATAGGAACATAGGAAATGGTGAGGTAACAGCTAAGGCATCTCCCCAGGAAGGGGACAGGTACTTTATTCTTTGGTTCTAGAGTTAGAGAGTAGACCTGTTCGAGAGTGAGAGTATATCTGTGAATGAACTGCAGGAAGGTCCTCTGTAATTCAGAAAATGATTTATCAGGCATCTTATTTGCTTAATTTCCATAGGTTCTGCATTGTTTTCTGTATTCACATTTACACATACACACACACACCCCTTTATGACACCTGAATTGTGTGAAAATGCTTGCTTAAGAAAGTTTGCCAAGATTTCGCTTCTTCTGATACACCTGGAGGTGGCAGCAGAGCACAATGATTCCAATCTGAAAAAAGGACAGACATTCAGACTCCCCGCAGGCACTTTCTTGCGGGGCAGACAAAATGCAACCTAAGAGGTGCTGGCCTTGCCATCTTCAGCACATCTACTCAGAATCCTCCCTGGGGAAATTCAGTAGGGCTCACTCCCATGAAAACAGGGCTTCTTTCCATGTACTTGCATGTGAGTGAAGTGCCATCAACTTGCTTCTGTCTTACGGAGACCCTATGAATGAATGTCTTCCGAAATGTCCCATCGTCAACAGCCTTGCTCAGGTGGTCCTTAAAAGAACCAAGGCCCAGTGACATCGCATGCCATTGTCCCTATCTATGGAGGCGGAGACATGTGGGACTTAGGAAGGGGCTCTCCAGAAATGTAGGGGGGCCTGGGAGCTCTTCGGAACCCCACCCCCCCAGACATTCCCCTGGGCTGGGCTAAACCCAGGAAGAGGTGGGAATTGGCCAGCGCCTAGGTCAGTGATGGCGAACCTTTTAGAGACCAGGTGCCCAAACTGCAACCCAAAACCCACTTATTTATCGCAAAGTGCCAACATGACAATTTAACCTGAATACTGAGGTTTTCGTTTGAGAAAAAACAACTCATACATTAACATCGTTTGTCTTAAAAGAAAAACACAACAGAGCTTTCAATGGTACAAACAACTTTTCATTGAAAGGTAAAAGTTTGCATTTGGCGTGCTTTTGACCAATTAATGTGATTTTTGCTGTCCAATCTTGCGAACTCTGTGCTGGGGTGATGGCCTGCGTGCCCACAGAGAGGGCTCTGAGTGCCACCTCTGGCACGCGTGCCATATGTTTGCCACCACTGGCCTAGGTTATAGTGGTATCTCAGTGGTCTCCTGTAGTGTCCTTTATTTAAATTCATTTTTAGAACAGTCACTTTAAGATCTGCAAATAGACATACCATGTGCATAAGACAAACAAAAGGCCACAAATTTGAAAGTAAGGAGGGCAACACTAAAAAGCCTGTAGGGGAACATTTAAAAGAAAACTCCTGGACATTCATTTACAGGAGTCTTGCTCAGAAATTGAGTGCACAGCAACTGTTTGGTATTCTGGCTCAGCCACGCATTGGCCAAACAAAGGCATCTGTGATGCCATAGTTTACTAAGATTCTGTACAAAGTCACCCAAGACCTTAAATCCTCTGGGGCGATAATAGGTAGTGGGCTGCTTGCAAACTAAGTTGGTCATTTCCACTGATTCCTCCTTCCTATTGCAGACCTCCCCGTTCACTTCACTCCTCATGATCCCCTTTCCCCCAGAAGCAACATTTCAGGGAGCTAAGTGGGAGGAGGGTGGCAGGAGAGTTTCATTCTGACACAGGATCCAGCACATTGTTTCCCCTGGCTGAGTCCATACGTCGTTGGATACTGCACTTTAGCAGTCATTGGCAACTGGGGCTTATCCATACAAGAAGATCCAGGTGCAAATCACTGCTGTGGCAAAACAACAGGGCCATAGCCACCAGTGTGTGGATACAGCCCACATTCTACTGTATGCATGCAAGCGCTGTCAAGTGGCAACCCCAACAAGCGGCATTCAAAGCAAGTGAGAAGCAGAGGCAGTTTGCCCTTGCCTTCCTCTTTAGCATCCTCCTCAGTGGTCTCCCCTCCAAGTCCAGACCCGGCTTAGCTTCTAAGACCGAACGAGACTGGGCTACATCTTGCCACCTTCTCTCCCCTCCATATTTTAAAGGTCCCCCCCCCTCCCCCAGGCCCGGGAAGGCGCCCTTTAACCGTGAACGGCGAGATGCGCCCCTCGCCGGGGCTGGGCAAAAAGGTGCAAAACCTTTCCCGGCCTCCCCCAGCCCCGGGACGGCGCCCCTGAACCCCTAAAGGCAAAATGCAGACGCGAGGGGTTCCTCCCGCTCCCCCAGGCCCGGAAAGGCGCCCGTTCACCGGGAACCGCGAAATGCGCCCCTGGCGGCCGCTCGGAGCTCAGGCCCGAAAGGTTGCCTGCCCTCCCCCAGCCCCGGGACGGCGCCCTTGAACTCCCCGTCGCCGTCGGTGCTGCGAGAGGGGGAAGAGGCGCCCCTTAGGAGGCCGGCGGCGGCGGGAGGTGCAGCCCCACCATGCCTTTGGCGCCTTCCTGCCGTCTTCCCCTCCGCTCCGGCTCCGTTTCCGCGCTGCCTCTCCGGCCGCTCCCCCGGTCTGCTGCAGGGACTCCCGACGGGGAGCGAGGCAGGCCGGAAGCGAAGCCAGCGAGGGACGGAGGGGACTGCCCGTCGCTCACGCAGCCCGGCTGGAGTACCCCGGAGCCCAGCGGGGCGCATGGAGACCTCACCGAGCTCCCTGCTGGGGGAGCCGGACACCAAAGGCCCGCCCCTCTGATCTGCCGGGGGGGTGGGGGGGTGGGGGCGGCGGAGGGGGTTCGGTTGGACTGTTTTCAGCTGGCGACTCGCCTGAAGCCCGTTTGAGAGCCGGGCTGCCAAGGGGGGTGTTGTGTGCCAGCTCGGGGGTGCTGTTGGAGCTCTGTCTACAAAGATGGATGTTCAGATCTCAGCTGTAGCACCTTTAACCAGCTCTGGCTGGTGTGCCAGCTGTGGACCTTTCTAAAAAAATCAGAGTTGGCTGCAGTTATATTTGCTCTCTAGTTATATCAGGATTGGATTTCTCCATTATGTTCCATGGCGGCCTGGTTTTAAAAGTCGTTCAGAAACGTCAGTTGGTTCAAAATGAAGCAGCAACTCTATTGGGCGGGTGGGGGGATCGAGTATATGGTTCATATTTTGAAATAGCTTCAGTGATTACCAGTTTGTTTCCGGGTTCCATGAATTTATAAGACCCTAAATGCTCTGGAGTCAGGAAATTTAAAGGGTTCCCGTATTAACCTGTCCAACAATTAAAAGTTTCACCAGATCACTTCTTGTGACCTAGGATGTATGACGTCACTCGTATTATCCTTTACTCCAAAGACTCTATTGCTGGGAATTATAGGTGACTAGGAATAAGGCCCTAGATAAATACAAGGGGCTCTAGAAAGAGGCTCTGGGAGAGTGCCAAGGCCTTGGGCACTCAGCGTCAACTTGCTGTGGCGACCTCAGCAGGGTATAATGACACAGAGCCCACCAGTTTCTCCAGGGGAAGATCTCTGCCATCGGAAGAGCACTTGTAGTTCAGTGTGATCTCCATCCCACCCCTGGAGATGGGCAACAATGGTTTCCCATGAGGGAACAGGTGGTTTGGAGGGTGGAGTCTATGGCAATGAACCTGTCTGAGGTCCCACCCCTCCTCCAACCTCACCCTCTCCAGGGTCCACCCCTCAAATCTCCAGGAATTTCCCAACCTGGAGTTGGCAACCCTATCTCCCTCCCAGCCAACCGTCAATGTATCATCATCTGCCCGCTGGCTTCAGCTTTTCATCTCCTCCCTCCTCGAGAGCACTTGTAATTCTGAGTGATCTCCAGCCCCCACCTGGAGATTAGCAACAATGGTTCCCCATGAGGGACTGATTCGCTTGGAGGGTGGAGTCTATGGCAATGAACCTGTCTGAGGTCCCACCCCTCCTCCAACCTCCCCTTCTCCAGCCTCCACCCCTCAAATTTCCAGGAATTTTCCACCTGGAGTTGGCAACCCTATTTCCTTCCCAGCCAATCATCGACTTCACTCTTCAACTTTCCTTCTCCCCTCTGGAGAGCACTTGTAATTCTGAGTGATCTCCAGCCCTTGCCTGGAGATTGGCAACCATAGTTCCCATGGAGAAGTACTCTTTCCCGGCAATGGGGACCAAAGCAGCTGACGTCATTCTCCTCTCCCCCTTTTCACTTGCACAACAACCCTGCAAGCTAGGTTAGGCTTAAAGTCTGTGACTGGCCCCAAATCACCCATTCATCAAGAACCTGGGTCTAGCAGATCCTGCTCTGAAGCGCTGACTGCTACGCCTAGGATAGCCAACCTCCAGGTGGAGCCTGAAGATTGCCAGGGTGGGCACTGGGCAGAAGAACTTAAAGGGACTCTTCCAGTGCCTCTGCTGGGGTGGGGGTGGGGGGAATGGGAGGGACACCTCGCATGTGATCGACAAAGCGGCAAAGCCACAAGGGGCGCGGTTTCTCACTGGGAGTTAAAGGGACCCTTCCGGGCCCCAGGAGAGGTGGGGGAACCCCACAGCAGGGCATCTGCAGTTGCCACCTAGAGGTTGGCAACCCTAGGAAGAAGTAGGAACTACTTCATAGGAACATAGGAAATGGTGAGGTAACAGCTAAGGCATCTCCCCAGGAAGGGGACAGGTACTTTATTCTTTGGTTCTAGAGTTAGAGAGTAGACCTGTTCGAGAGTGAGAGTATATCTGTGAATGAACTGCAGGAAGGTCCTCTGTAATTCAGAAAATGATTTATCAGGCATCTTATTTGCTTAATTTCCATAGGTTCTGCATTGTTTTCTGTATTCACATTTACACATACACACACACACCCCTTTATGACACCTGAATTGTGTGAAAATGCTTGCTTAAGAAAGTTTGCCAAGATTTCGCTTCTTCTGATACACCTGGAGGTGGCAGCAGAGCACAATGATTCCAATCTGAAAAAAGGACAGACATTCAGACTCCCCGCAGGCACTTTCTTGCGGGGCAGACAAAATGCAACCTAAGAGGTGCTGGCCTTGCCATCTTCAGCACATCTACTCAGAATCCTCCCTGGGGAAATTCAGTAGGGCTCACTCCCATGAAAACAGGGCTTCTTTCCATGTACTTGCATGTGAGTGAAGTGCCATCAACTTGCTTCTGTCTTACGGAGACCCTATGAATGAATGTCTTCCGAAATGTCCCATCGTCAACAGCCTTGCTCAGGTGGTCCTTAAAAGAACCAAGGCCCAGTGACATCGCATGCCATTGTCCCTATCTATGGAGGCGGAGACATGTGGGACTTAGGAAGGGGCTCTCCAGAAATGTAGGGGGGCCTGGGAGCTCTTCGGAACCCCCCCCCCCCAGACATTCCCCTGGGCTGGGCTAAACCCAGGAAGAGGTGGGAATTGGCCAGCGCCTAGGTCAGTGATGGCGAACCTTTTAGAGACCAGGTGCCCAAACTGCAACCCAAAACCCACTTATTTATCGCAAAGTGCCAACATGACAATTTAACCTGAATACTGAGGTTTTCGTTTGAGAAAAAACAACTCATACATTAACATCGTTTGTCTTAAAAGAAAAACACAACAGAGCTTTCAATGGTACAAACAACTTTTCATTGAAAGGTAAAAGTTTGCATTTGGCGTGCTTTTGACCAATTAATGTGATTTTTGCTGTCCAATCTTGCGAACTCTGTGCTGGGGTGATGGCCTGCGTGCCCACAGAGAGGGCTCTGAGTGCCACCTCTGGCACGCGTGCCATATGTTTGCCACCACTGGCCTAGGTTATAGTGGTATCTCAGTGGTCTCCTGTAGTGTCCTTTATTTAAATTCATTTTTAGAACAGTCACTTTAAGATCTGCAAATAGACATACCATGTGCATAAGACAAACAAAAGGCCACAAATTTGAAAGTAAGGAGGGCAACACTAAAAAGCCTGTAGGGGAACATTTAAAAGAAAACTCCTGGACATTCATTTACAGGAGTCTTGCTCAGAAATTGAGTGCACAGCAACTGTTTGGTATTCTGGCTCAGCCACGCATTGGCCAAACAAAGGCATCTGTGATGCCATAGTTTACTAAGATTCTGTACAAAGTCACCCAAGACCTTAAATCCTCTGGGGCGATAATAGGTAGTGGGCTGCTTGCAAACTAAGTTGGTCATTTCCACTGATTCCTCCTTCCTATTGCAGACCTCCCCGTTCACTTCACTCCTCATGATCCCCTTCCCCCCAGAAGCAACATTTCAGGGAGCTAAGTGGGAGGAGGGTGGCAGGAGAGTTTCATTCTGACACAGGATCCAGCACATTGTTTCCCCTGGCTGAGTCCATACGTCGTTGGATACTGCACTTTAGCAGTCATTGGCAACTGGGGCTTATCCATACAAGAAGATCCAGGTGCAAATCACTGCTGTGGCAAAACAACAGGGCCATAGCCACCACTGTGTGGATACAGCCCACATTCTACTGTATGCATGCAAGCGCTGTCAAGTGGCAACCCCAACAAGCGGCATTCAAAGCAAGTGAGAAGCAGAGGCAGTTTGCCCTTGCCTTCCTCTTTAGCATCCTCCTCAGTGGTCTCCCCTCCAAGTCCAGACCCGGCTTAGCTTCTAAGACCGAACGAGACTGGGCTACATCTTGCCACCTTCTCTCCCCTCCATATTTTAAAGGTCCCCCCCCCCTCCCCCAGGCCCGGGAAGGCGCCCTTTAACCGTGAACGGCGAGATGCGCCCCTCGCCGGGGCTGGGCAAAAAGGTGCAAAACCTTTCCCGGCCTCCCCCAGCCCCGGGACGGCGCCCCTGAACCCCTAAAGGCAAAATGCGCCCCTCGCGTCTGCTCTCCGAACGGCTTTTGCCGTTCGGAGAGCAGACGCGAGGGGTTCCTCCCGCTCCCCCAGGCCCGGAAAGGCGCCCGTTCACCGGGAACCGCGAAATGCGCCCCTGGCGGCCGCTCGGAGCTCAGGCCCGAAAGGTTGCCTGCCCTCCCCCAGCCCCGGGACGGCGCCCTTGAACTCCCCGTCGCCGTCGGTGCTGCGAGAGGGGGAAGAGGCGCCCCTTAGGAGGCCGGCGGCGGCGGGAGGTGCAGCCCCACCATGCCTTTGGCGCCTTCCTGCCGTCTTCCCCTCCGCTCCGGCTCCGTTTCCGCGCTGCCTCTCCGGCCGCTCCCCCGGTCTGCTGCAGGGACTCCCGACGGGGAGCGAGGCAGGCCGGAAGCGAAGCCAGCGAGGGACGGAGGGGACTGCCCGTCGCTCACGCAGCCCGGCTGGAGTACCCCGGAGCCCAGCGGGGCGCATGGAGACCTCACCGAGCTCCCTGCTGGGGGAGCCGGACACCAAAGGCCCGCCCCTCTGATCTGCCGGGGGGGTGGGGGGGTGGGGGCGGCGGAGGGGGTTCGGTTGGACTGTTTTCAGCTGGCGACTCGCCTGAAGCCCGTTTGAGAGCCGGGCTGCCAAGGGGGGTGTTGTGTGCCAGCTCGGGGGTGCTGTTGGAGCTCTGTCTACAAAGATGGATGTTCAGATCTCAGCTGTAGCACCTTTAACCAGCTCTGGCTGGTGTGCCAGCTGTGGACCTTTCTAAAAAAATCAGAGTTGGCTGCAGTTATATTTGCTCTCTAGTTATATCAGGATTGGATTTCTCCATTATGTTCCATGGCGGCCTGGTTTTAAAAGTCGTTCAGAAACGTCAGTTGGTTCAAAATGAAGCAGCAACTCTATTGGGCGGGTGGGGGGATCGAGTATATGGTTCATATTTTGAAATAGCTTCAGTGATTACCAGTTTGTTTCCGGGTTCCGTGAATTTATAAGACCCTAAATGCTCTGGAGTCAGGAAATTTAAAGGGTTCCCGTATTAACCTGTCCAACAATTAAAAGTTTCACCAGATCACTTCTTGTGACCTAGGATGTATGACGTCACTCGTATTATCCTTTACTCCAAAGACTCTATTGCTGGGAATTATAGGTGACTAGGAATAAGGCCCTAGATAAATACAAGGGGCTCTAGAAAGAGGCTCTGGGAGAGTGCCAAGGCCTTGGGCACTCAGCGTCAACTTGCTGTGGCGACCTCAGCAGGGTATAATGACACAGAGCCCACCAGTTTCTCCAGGGGAAGATCTCTGCCATCGGAAGAGCACTTGTAGTTCAGTGTGATCTCCATCCCACCCCTGGAGATGGGCAACAATGGTTTCCCATGAGGGAACAGGTGGTTTGGAGGGTGGAGTCTATGGCAATGAACCTGTCTGAGGTCCCACCCCTCCTCCAACCTCACCCTCTCCAGGGTCCACCCCTCAAATCTCCAGGAATTTCCCAACCTGGAGTTGGCAACCCTATCTCCCTCCCAGCCAACCGTCAATGTATCATCATCTGCCCGCTGGCTTCAGCTTTTCATCTCCTCCCTCCTCGAGAGCACTTGTAATTCTGAGTGATCTCCAGCCCCCACCTGGAGATTAGCAACAATGGTTCCCCATGAGGGACTGATTCGCTTGGAGGGTGGAGTCTATGGCAATGAACCTGTCTGAGGTCCCACCCCTCCTCCAACCTCCCCTTCTCCAGCCTCCACCCCTCAAATTTCCAGGAATTTTCCACCTGGAGTTGGCAACCCTATCTCCTTCCCAGCCAATCATCGACTTCACTCTTCAACTTTCCTTCTCCCCTCTGGAGAGCACTTGTAATTCTGAGTGATCTCCAGCCCTTGCCTGGAGATTGGCAACCATAGTTCCCATGGAGAAGTACTCTTTCCCGGCAATGGGGACCAAAGCAGCTGACGTCATTCTCCTCTCCCCCTTTTCACTTGCACAACAACCCTGCAAGCTAGGTTAGGCTTAAAGTCTGTGACTGGCCCCAAATCACCCATTCATCAAGAACCTGGGTCTAGCAGATCCTGCTCTGAAGCGCTGACTGCTACGCCTAGGATAGCCAACCTCCAGGTGGAGCCTGAAGATTGCCAGGGTGGGCACTGGGCAGAAGAACTTAAAGGGACTCTTCCAGTGCCTCTGCTGGGGTGGGGGGGGGAATGGGAGGGACACCTCGCATGTGATCGACAAAGCGGCAAAGCCACAAGGGGCGCGGTTTCTCACTGGGAGTTAAAGGGACCCTTCCGGGCCCCAGGAGAGGTGGGGGAACCCCACAGCAGGGCATCTGCAGTTGCCACCTAGAGGTTGGCAACCCTAGGAAGAAGTAGGAACTACTTCATAGGAACATAGGAAATGGTGAGGTAACAGCTAAGGCATCTCCCCAGGAAGGGGACAGGTACTTTATTCTTTGGTTCTAGAGTTAGAGAGTAGACCTGTTCGAGAGTGAGAGTATATCTGTGAATGAACTGCAGGAAGGTCCTCTGTAATTCAGAAAATGATTTATCAGGCATCTTATTTGCTTAATTTCCATAGGTTCTGCATTGTTTTCTGTATTCACATTTACACATACACACACACACCCCTTTATGACACCTGAATTGTGTGAAAATGCTTGCTTAAGAAAGTTTGCCAAGATTTCGCTTCTTCTGATACACCTGGAGGTGGCAGCAGAGCACAATGATTCCAATCTGAAAAAAGGACAGACATTCAGACTCCCCGCAGGCACTTTCTTGCGGGGCAGACAAAATGCAACCTAAGAGGTGCTGGCCTTGCCATCTTCAGCACATCTACTCAGAATCCTCCCTGGGGAAATTCAGTAGGGCTCACTCCCATGAAAACAGGGCTTCTTTCCATGTACTTGCATGTGAGTGAAGTGCCATCAACTTGCTTCTGTCTTACGGAGACCCTATGAATGAATGTCTTCCGAAATGTCCCATCGTCAACAGCCTTGCTCAGGTGGTCCTTAAAAGAACCAAGGCCCAGTGACATCGCATGCCATTGTCCCTATCTATGGAGGCGGAGACATGTGGGACTTAGGAAGGGGCTCTCCAGAAATGTAGGGGGGCCTGGGAGCTCTTCGGAACCCCCCCCCCCCAGACATTCCCCTGGGCTGGGCTAAACCCAGGAAGAGGTGGGAATTGGCCAGCGCCTAGGTCAGTGATGGCGAACCTTTTAGAGACCAGGTGCCCAAACTGCAACCCAAAACCCACTTATTTATCGCAAAGTGCCAACATGACAATTTAACCTGAATACTGAGGTTTTCGTTTGAGAAAAAACAACTCATACATTAACATCGTTTGTCTTAAAAGAAAAACACAACAGAGCTTTCAATGGTACAAACAACTTTTCATTGAAAGGTAAAAGTTTGCATTTGGCGTGCTTTTGACCAATTAATGTGATTTTTGCTGTCCAATCTTGCGAACTCTGTGCTGGGGTGATGGCCTGCGTGCCCACAGAGAGGGCTCTGAGTGCCACCTCTGGCACGCGTGCCATATGTTTGCCACCACTGGCCTAGGTTATAGTGGTATCTCAGTGGTCTCCTGTAGTGTCCTTTATTTAAATTCATTTTTAGAACAGTCACTTTAAGATCTGCAAATAGACATACCATGTGCATAAGACAAACAAAAGGCCACAAATTTGAAAGTAAGGAGGGCAACACTAAAAAGCCTGTAGGGGAACATTTAAAAGAAAACTCCTGGACATTCATTTACAGGAGTCTTGCTCAGAAATTGAGTGCACAGCAACTGTTTGGTATTCTGGCTCAGCCACGCATTGGCCAAACAAAGGCATCTGTGATGCCATAGTTTACTAAGATTCAGTACAAAGTCACCCAAGACCTTAAATCCTCTGGGGCGATAATAGGTAGTGGGCTGCTTGCAAACTAAGTTGGTCATTTCCACTGATTCCTCCTTCCTATTGCAGACCTCCCCGTTCACTTCACTCCTCATGATCCCCTTCCCCCCAGAAGCAACATTTCAGGGAGCTAAGTGGGAGGAGGGTGGCAGGAGAGTTTCATTCTGACACAGGATCCAGCACATTGTTTCCCCTGGCTGAGTCCATACGTCGTTGGATACTGCACTTTAGCAGTCATTGGCAACTGGGGCTTATCCATACAAGAAGATCCAGGTGCAAATCACTGCTGTGGCAAAACAACAGGGCCATAGCCACCACTGTGTGGATACAGCCCACATTCTACTGTATGCATGCAAGCGCTGTCAAGTGGCAACCCCAACAAGCGGCATTCAAAGCAAGTGAGAAGCAGAGGCAGTTTGCCCTTGCCTTCCTCTTTAGCATCCTCCTCAGTGGTCTCCCCTCCAAGTCCAGACCCGGCTTAGCTTCTAAGACCGAACGAGACTGGGCTACATCTTGCCACCTTCTCTCCCCTCCATATTTTAAAGGTCCCCCCCCTCCCCCAGGCCCGGGAAGGCGCCCTTTAACCGTGAACGGCGAGATGCGCCCCTCGCCGGGGCTGGGCAAAAAGGTGCAAAACCTTTCCCGGCCTCCCCCAGCCCCGGGACGGCGCCCCTGAACCCCTAAAGGCAAAATGCGCCCCTCGCGTCTGCTCTCCGAACGGCTTTTGCCGTTCGGAGAGCAGACGCGAGGGGTTCCTCCCGCTCCCCCAGGCCCGGAAAGGCGCCCGTTCACCGGGAACCGCGAAATGCGCCCCTGGCGGCCGCTCGGAGCTCAGGCCCGAAAGGTTGCCTGCCCTCCCCCAGCCCCGGGACGGCGCCCTTGAACTCCCCGTCGCCGTCGGTGCTGCGAGAGGGGGAAGAGGCGCCCCTTAGGAGGCCGGCGGCGGCGGGAGGTGCAGCCCCACCATGCCTTTGGCGCCTTCCTGCCGTCTTCCCCTCCGCTCCGGCTCCGTTTCCGCGCTGCCTCTCCGGCCGCTCCCCCGGTCTGCTGCAGGGACTCCCGACGGGGAGCGAGGCAGGCCGGAAGCGAAGCCAGCGAGGGACGGAGGGGACTGCCCGTCGCTCACGCAGCCCGGCTGGAGTACCCCGGAGCCCAGCGGGGCACATGGAGACCTCACCGAGCTCCCTGCTGGGGGAGCCGGACACCAAAGGCCCGCCCCTCTGATCTGCCGGGGGGTGGGGGGGTGGGGGCGGCGGAGGGGGTTCGGTTGGACTGTTTTCAGCTGGCGACTCGCCTGAAGCCCGTTTGAGAGCCGGGCTGCCAAGGGGGGTGTTGTGTGCCAGCTCGGGGGTGCTGTTGGAGCTCTGTCTACAAAGATGGATGTTCAGATCTCAGCTGTAGCACCTTTAACCAGCTCTGGCTGGTGTGCCAGCTGTGGACCTTTCTAAAAAAATCAGAGTTGGCTGCAGTTATATTTGCTCTCTAGTTATATCAGGATTGGATTTCTCCATTATGTTCCATGGCGGCCTGGTTTTAAAAGTCGTTCAGAAACGTCAGTTGGTTCAAAATGAAGCAGCAACTCTATTGGGCGGGTGGGGGTGTTAGCCGAATTGCTTTAATTTACCTTTAGCAATCAGCAAAATACACGGGTTCTTGCCAACTATACCAGGGTCCCACCCCTCCCGGGAGATCTCAAGGAAAGAGGCACGTGAGGCAGGTTCCAAGTTCAATGTTGTTTACTGGATCATGTAATCAAGCATACAAAAATCGTAATCACACACACAATCTTACAGGCCTAATAAAATAAAGAGAGAAAATAGCACTTTTGCATGAGCAGGCTTCGTTGGTGGGGAAAGCACGTTACCTTAGATGCGTTGTCCGATGTCTAGATGAATTGGATTTGGGAGGAAAGGTATAAAAGCTATGGGGCCACGAGGCTTGAACCGGCAAGACCACGTGGTTCTCCTGGATCGCGAGTCCAGAGAGAGAAAAAAGGGTATAAAGATGGAGGCAAGGGTTGGGGACAGAAAGCTGGACTGAAGGGTCAATAGGTAAGATAGAGGGCGATGGCTCAAGAGGCCGAGTGACTCTGGGTTTGGATTTTTATTGGGGGTCTTGGGGCGGGCTCTGCAGACCACAACCCATTAACACACCTACTAGGCGGTCCGTCCCTGTTGGACCTTGCTATAGGTTAAAGGTGAACAAAAGGGAGGAGGTCCAGGGGTTTGGTCAGTGTTGCAAAAGTATGACTTCACCAGGAAACAGACACTGAGTCTAGGGTCCGATGACTCACCTGGCCAACCTATTGTCAGTTGATGGTTTTAGCCAAGTATCTGATGGCTGGCACAGTAGGTGCTAGGCAGTCTTGTTAGCATAACTTATTCAGATGTATATTGAGGAGTGGGGGTTAACCAGCGGATGTCTGACAGAAGGAGGCCTCATGGCAAGAGGAATCCTTTGTCCTTGTCTTGGGTGAACTGCTTGGGGTGTCAGCCTCCTGGCTTGGGCTGGAGCTGGCTCCTATGTGGAGAAGAAAGCGCAAGTCCCTTCCACTGCTGGCGACACAGAGTTCAAACTTATGGATAAAAATCCATAAGAGCACCCAAGGGTGCCTTGCTGGCCAACATTTCCCCCCCTCGGAGACCTGAAGGCGTCAGGTGAAGGTCTCCGAATACGAGTGATAGAACAGAGACAGACTGCATGATGGTGACCCTGGAAGAAAGAGCTTGCAAGGGACGGACCCAGAAGATGACAAAAAATCTATCGCAATAAAAATTCCAAATTGTTGCTGGAGCGGACATAAAAACAAGGCTTTGTGCATTAGACCACCAAGGGAGCCTACGTAGAAATATTTCATTCTTTAATTAGCAGAAACATCCTTAACTGAAATATTAAAAGTAATTCTAAAAATTCCTTATCTTAAATTCATTTGTAAAAAGTCTTATAGAAGCATTATAAATTTCTTATAGTATCTATACATAGCATTTAATACTTATAGCGGAAGTGCACACATTTGTATCAATAAAAATACTCCACAAGGAATGTACAAGGAAATAAAATGGTTACAAACAATTCTTCGTCCATCTCTCCTGAGCGGCAAGGTTTTTCTGCTGGAACAGGGCAACTGGTGCTGTTTGAACAGGAGAGAGGCGCGCTTTACATTGTATCTAATGGAACACCAGGACTCGTATGTCTTCGGCTCTTCGGAAGCCACTCGGGTCTTAATCAATAGCTCATGAAGCTCTCGGCTACGCCCGTCCTTCCTCGGCACGGACACGAGTCAGTTCGGCCGGAAAGGAGGAGACCGGTTTGCATATTGAGGAGTCACCCCCCCTTGCTATCTAAAAGCATCATGGGTATCTACTTAAATTAGGGAAAAAGGATATTAAAATAAAACATAGTTTAATGATCTCGCAAGCAGAATGTCTAAAGGCATTCAAGAAATACGGAAAAGGTCAAAACAGGTCATACATCTGGAATCGTTGTATTATGAAAGACACATCATCTTGGGGTCCTGGCTGGAATAATCACAGGCCAGGTATTCACCCTTCGGGGTTGGCGGAGTCTCCGGGCACGCCTCCCGAACCCTGGGGAGCATTTGTGAGATGTGTGCCTGAGAGAAACAGACGCACACACACACAGGCGGGGCATGCAAAAGCTGGGTTCGGGAGTTGCGTCCGGTCGACTCTGACCTTTTATCTGGAGCCGGGTGGCTCCGCGGGGACGCCATTAGCTGCGTACCCGTTTTAGCTTGGAGGGCTCCCTTCGGGGGGCCCTCCCCTAATACTGTACAAAAATAGAACAATCTTTCCCCCTTAAGCCTGATCCCAGTGGTACCGTCCCATATCCAATGAGGAGCGGACTGGGCAGCTAGTCACTAGGCAGAACCCCTCAAAGGTCGCGTGTTTTGGACTTGGCTGTATATGTTACGGCTGGAGGTCGTTGCGTATGCAAATGAGAGGATTGTTTGGGCATTCTGGGATACACAAACATTTCAAGAAAAATAAATTTATTAAAAATCAAAAACAATCGAATTGGACACCAGTGTTGGGGCGAGGATACGTTTTAGCTTGCAGGCACTTCGGGGATAGAGCTGGCGAAAATCTCCCTTTAACTTAGAAAGATGTTAAGAAGAGGGGACAGGGGTCTTGGTCCGGGGTTCTGATCTAACCGGGGAGTCCTTCCCAGGCACTCTCCACTGCTTCGTGCAGGGAGAGCTTGCACGCCTGGTGAAAGAGAGCATGGGCCGGATTTAAATTCCGAACCCAACTTCTGCATGTCCTCCAGATCATTTCGGCTTGGAGGGGCTGCATGGCAGAGGGAGACAAAGGATTCGTTTGTCCTACTTCTTCCTCCTGAGCCGTTTCTCGGGCTTCCATGTCCTCCTTGTTCTTGTTGTCCTGCTCACTAATGATTCCCCACGGTTCGTCTGGGCCTCGGCCCTCCCAACACTGGTAAAGAATAGAAAAGCAAGTGCAGAGCAAAAAGTGTTTTGGCAAGCAACCGGTTTTGCTTTGCAAACAGAAGACTCGGTTTGCAAACAAGCGGTTTATTTCTTGCCCGTATAGTGCACAAAAAAACAAAGAGGCGGAGACAAAAACAAAACCATGCATACTGAAAGAAGTTTGTGGACAAGGCGACGTGCTCATAAAAAAAATAAACAAATAAATAAAGTACATATGAAGGCTAAGTAAGTTAATGATGATTGACGGATTATGCAGATTTGGGCGTCAGTAAGGGCATGCTGGGAGAAAAGATATCATGAGCAAAATATATTTTAGAAACACAGGGGTCGAATAAGAGGCTCACCCCGAGATGGCCGAGTGTTTTGGGGTTGAGGATCGCTTGGGCAGATAGTTAGGGAGGAGGTCACACTAACATGAAGAGATGCAGAAGTATGTGGCCGGGGAGGTTCTGGCTGGAGCGAGCTAACCTTGGGGCCTTTCCCCAGGCACCCGTCGCTGCCTCGAGTGGCGATCGGATTGCACGCCTGGTGGAGATGGGGCGAGAGAGGTGGAGAATCGGAGTAACTTCCGAACCCAACTTCTGCACGCACCACCGGGAGAAGCCGCCTACTCAGCTTGACATTCGTGCTAGCCACAAATGCAACTATGGAGCTTTTGTCGACGGCATCTTTGAATGCGCCCTCGGCTCTTCTGATCTCCCATGAAGAAATGCTTTCGGTCCTCCCACCCCCTATCTCCCTTTTCTTTCTCTCATTGCTCCCTACGGTTCGTTAGGGCTTCGGCCCGCCCAATACTGGTTAAAGAATAGAAACAAAAAAAAAAGGAAAATTCTTGGGAACAAGCAGAGGCTTGTGATGATCTTAAGATGTGGCTGGTTATGAACCGTAAAAAGGGTGTACTAACATTGGTGGGAGACTTTTGCAAAAGTGAAACCAAAAATAAAGAAGTCCGGGGCACGGATTGGAACGGTCAAAAGATATACAACGTAATAGCACACGTTTTGAGAGGACTAATTTTTAGGATCCACGTGTCTGGGCGTATGCAAAATAGAGCTGCCGCAGAGCACGCTGGTTCTCAATTTCTGAAGACCGAATTTTTGTTTAATAAGTTGTTATCTTGAAAAACTGCCAATGTCATAATTAAAATACTTTAGGAGGTTTCAAATTGGGAACCCAAAGGTAAAAGTGATTCAATATTTTTATGTCCTATAATCGAAAAAGTCCTTGCCAGGGGAGAGCTCGCACAAAAAGATCAGGGCTTGCCTTAACCTTTTTGAAAGGATTGCATTTCTCCCGCTGGTTTTCCAGTAGGACCTGCACATTTGCACTCCCTTTCTTGGCCTGCTCCGTCGCGCTGGCCTCCAAACGTGACCATATTGCCACAATGGATCTCAGTCATCCTGAGAAAGCTCCACTGGCTTCTTGGCGGCCTGACAATATGGTTTTTTTGGTGCCAGCGATGCTACAGAGGAATCAAAAAGGCAGCAAGATTTAGGTCTTCTGAGTATGTGCAGGAGACTGAACCGCTTTCGGCTGCATTTGTAGTCTCGCTGATGTTCCCTTGGGTTCGATAGACTGCTGCTAAAGGCCAATTTTCCTACCTCATGGGTCTCTTCTAAGAGACCCACCCAATAACGGTTAAAGAATAGAAACACAAACATAAACACACATAAGGGTCTGGCAATGGAGGAAGACAGACAAACATAGGGAAAAGGGCAACAGTTAAGGTATGCCAGAGGCTGGAAAGGAGGGGCTAAGAATTTGAAACCTTAGATGCAACGTGCATCAAGGCTTGGAAGTCCGTGGCTTTAGATTGAGCTTCCAATTTGTGGATTTGTCTTCTCACCCAACAAGTCATTGTAAGTAGCGCCACTATCAAAATAATTTGGAAGGCCAAAATGACGACTATGGGGTGGAGCATTAAATTTAAATATCCCGTCGTTGTCGGCGACCAACCAAGAAGAGATTCCCACCAGCTATGTTTGCCAGCCTCTTTTATTTCCACAGCCAGTTCCTTAATCCTGGCACCATTATGGGAAACGTTTAAGGCGGCTTTATCTCCCGCTTTCTTTAGCTGAGCCAGGCGTTCTTGGAGGTCTGGGTGAGAGAGCAATTTCCGTAAGGCTTCCAGTCCTAACCCCAAAGGCACTGGAGCAATAGAGTCATATAATTCTGGGGATAGGGCCATTTCTTGTTGTGTCCAAATGGGGGTTTCAAAATAAAAATCACACCCTCTTATGGAGGTAACATTACAAAAGCATCTGTTTATTCCAGGCAACATTTGTTGGTAGTATAGTGTATTGAGGTGAATGTGTTCGCAGGTAGTTCTGAGACAGACGCAAGCTTTGCCTATGTATATAATAGTAGATCCGGTCTCACTGACTGCGTCGAATTGACAGTGAGATATGGCGTGTTTCTTGGGAACTAGGCATGGGTGATGTTTTTCTAGGGCTTCATCATCACAGATGAAGCCTAAGTTTTCCTTATGGGTACATCCGTCTAGATTGATCATATGCCAGCTTGATGAGCTTACTTTAGCCCATCGGTCACTGTTCCTGGCATATAATACGGTGTCCGAATCAACTTGAATACCCAGTGGAACTACTGGATAGATGTGGAAGATTTCTTTCGCGGTCACTGTGGTTATAATCAATTGCAAGGTCTGGGTTACTGCATCAAAAGAGGCATTTGCCAACGACCACCAGTGCTCGAGCGAGATTTCACTGGCCGTTAGATTTCCTTTAATCAATTCCCTTATTTCTAAAGGTATAACTCCAGCCATAGCTTGTTTGATTATAGTCATGGCAGTGACTACATTAAGAGTTTGTGCTTGAGTGCAAGCAAGAGCCAATGAGATATTGTTTTGTAAAGACTGAATGTCATCAAGGAGATTGGTAAAATCTTTTTCCATGATTTGTTCCCAAGTAACCAGCAGGGGATTGGTGGAGCGTTCCACGTGGGCAAGGGAATCCAATGATTGCGTGAGAGGGAGGCTCATTTGAGAGATGTCGAATGAAACCTTGGAGGCTTTATTCGCTATCACTTCTATGTTTGCAGCATCTATGGCTGCCATGCCCGCTCCTACGGGTGCGACCCAATCAGAAAGATCGCGTTTAGTCCTTCTAGAGAGCTCCCCTTTACGCCACATTAGGATCCAATTGTCCCAACCTTGCTGAGTCGTGTGTAAATAAGAGTCACAGAGGGCATGGCTGAAAGAAGTGCCGAGCCCATTTAAGCTGACATTGACTCTTTTGACTGATATTTGCGGCTGCATCAAGACTGTTTCTTGATGATTAAATTTTAGAGTGTGTGCTCCCACTACCGGGTAGGTCAATGAGGCCAGTGCGTCTACATTTTGGATGAGTGGGTCCAAATTTAGTGTGTGATTTGCATCACCAATTGTTAAAGTATAATTTCCTTCCTGATGAGTGAGCTGTAGAATTGTTGTTCCGATAGCTGTAAGATTTACAGTATCGGTGGCATTGAGGCAGACAGACGTGTTTAAAAGTAAGGTCCAGTCTGGGGGACCTTGCTGCTTTAACGCAGAGCAGTTAAAATGCCAATTGAGCTTGCCCCATGCCAGTGGCTCTAGGTCTATGTCTTCGCCGAATGGGTCCGTGAGCGTTATTGGGACCTCTGTGTCGTTATGGAAGTGTCGGGAGCCAATGGAAATGATTACTTTTAAAGGGTCGCCAATGTCCCATACGGCAGCTGATATTACAGCTATGTCTGTGTATAGGGAGATGGGGGTAGGAGCAGTATATTCGATGGTGGAGGTGTTGGTTTTGGCTTGTGACTGTTTACACAGGACCACTTCCATTTCATCCATAGAATATTTCCCGGAGGTGCATAGAGTCACCTTTTCTCCGGTGCGACTGTGGATGCAATGTGTGAGCTGCTGTGGTGGACATTGATCTATAGGTGTAAGTGTGACTGCTCTGTCATGCCGTCCTGTTACACAGGTAAAAATTCTAAAAGGCATGTTTATTCCCACGCATCTCCATTTGGTCAAGACTACCGTATGGTTGGCTATTTGTGTTGCTGAGGTACAACAAAACAAGGACAATCCAAATAAGAATACAAGTTTTAATGGTCTTACCAATTTGTCTGCTGCTGGGGTGGAGGATCCTGGATGCATTCTGTAATATAATGTTTGAGGGGTGTATGAGTGAACTTCCTGAGCTTCCATACTGTGGTCGACATACCCAAACAGTCACAGTATGGTTCCCTTTACCTAAGGCTGGGGGTGAGTGTAGTGGTTCCCATGCGTAAGCCCGGTGCGATTTTTACTGCACGCTCCCGCGGCTTCTCTTAAAAGGGAACACTGTTGATACACCATGGTCTCCCCCCCTTGCTTCCGAAAAGGCGACTAAAGCCGTGAGGAAGCATTTAAAAGGCAAGGCATGTCTCTCCAAGGGAGAAAAGAGGCACTAGATCAAAAACGTCCGTGGGCAAGTGAGGTCCGAAGGTAACAGCGGCAACAGGCTGCGAAGTTCCCCCGGGATCCGGAGTGAGGTTAGGAGGTTGTGGAACGGGATTCCCCTTCCACAGCTTGAGCTGAGAGGAATGGAAGAACTTGTACCACGTCTGACCATGCTTCCTGGGAATGGCAAGCTTGTAGACCGCAGGGCTTACGCGATCCACAATGGGGACCGGGCCAGCCCATTTGGCCATGAGAGCATGCTGATTCCTGCTAAATTTCCGGTATAGAACCTGCTGTCCGGGTTCCCAAAGCTGAGGATTGCGCACCCAGCCGAGCTTTTTATCCACTGCCAGTTGGCTTTGCCCTAACTCGTTAGCCACTTGGAGGTGAATAACCAGTAAGTCTCGGATAAGAGTCTTAACCCAGATATCGTGTGCCACTTGCGTTTCCAGATCGCCTGGCATGTCATGTTGGAGCCAAAAGGCTTCAGGCATGCGCATCTTTCTCCCGGTCATGACCATATGAGGGGAGTAGCCATGTCGGGCTGTAGTCCCTCGTATTGCCATGAGAACTATGGGCAATTTTTCGTCCCAGGTGCGACCTGTGGAAGTGACTATCTTGGCCAGAGCTTCCTTGAGGGTGCGGTTTGTGCGTTCAATTGCCCCTGAAGATTGAGGGTGAGCGGCAACGTGGAACCGCTGCTTAATTCCGAGAGCCTTACAGAGCTCTTGGGTGACCTCACCTAAAAAGTGGGGTCCGCGGTCGGAGTCGATGATCTTAGGGATACCCCAACGGGAAAAAAGGTTATTAAAAAGTAGTTGGGCCGTAGTGGAGGCCGTGTTATTGTGGCAGGGGAATGCTTCGACCCATTTCGAGAATGGATCAATCACAGTCAAACAATATTTGTTCCCTCTGCGAGTCTTAGGCAGAGGTCCGATAAAATCAATTTGAACCCGAGCCCAGGGTCCTTCTACCCTCTGGTGCTGAATGGGGGCTTTGGGACCTGAAGAGTCCGCGTTAACCATGGCACATGATAGGCAATTATCCACCCATTGTGCCACGTCTTTGCGGATGTTTGGCCACCAGCCCGCGTCCCTGACCCGTTCCAGAGTCGGTTCTTTACCCCGGTGTCCTTGCTCATGTATAAATTGAATTAAATCAGCCCGGACTTCGACAGGGACAACCCAGTGTCGGGTCCCTGTGGTGTCAAAAGCCCAAATAACTCCCTCTTCTTCCCTGACGATGTATCTCCCAGTGGGATCTTTGCCCTTGGAGAGGAGATCCTGAACATCGGCATCATTGGCTTGGAGTTCCCCGAGATCTATAAATACAGGGGGAATGGCAGGACGGTCGTGGAAGGTCTTGGCCTTGCTTCTAGTCATTATCGGGTTTACCGGGCAAGCAGGTTGACCTGAAGATGAGTTAAAACGTGCCGCTTCCTTGGCTAAAAGATCGGCTTGATCATTCCAATAAGCCACTTCGGTGTCTGCCTTTTGGTGACCTTTTACATGAGAAATTTGTGTCTCTGCCGAGCGTTTATGGAGGAGCCGCACGACTTCTCTCCATAAAATTAAATGAGCCACTGGCTTCCCTTCCGCATTGACCCATTGCTGTCTTTCCCAGTGTGGGAGCCAGACGGTGGCGGCCTTGGCCGTCCAGTCCGAGTCCGTGAAGATGGCTACGGGGCAGTCTGAAGGTTCAAACTCAAGAACAGCCTTAAGGGCAGCGACCTCTGCGGCTTGACTAGAGTGGGGACGGACAGCCGCTTGCAGGGTGTAATTGTCGTGGACCCGGACCGCGCCATATCCTGTATGTGGGGTGCCAGCTATATGGAAGGATGAGCCATCACAGAACCAGCAATTAAACCCTTTTTGCTTGGCTTCTTCTAATGGCACTCCCCATATAGCGGGCCAAGGCAGATGTTCCACATCTGGAAGGGGGCATTCGTGCTCGTCCCCGGTGATGAGCAGACCGTATGGAGCAGGTTGCTCCTTTTGTTCTTTCTTATATTCAATCCCCTTATTGACCAGGGCAAGCGTCCACTGGGCAATGCGGGCATTGGATACCTGACCGTCCTGGATCTTCCCTGAGAGGATATACTTAAGGGGAGTGTGTGTTGTTTGCACAATGACTTTGGCTCCCCCGATTATAAACTCCCAATGCGTAAGGCTCCAGACTAGGGCTAGGCATATCTTTTCACACGGGGTGAACTTTATTTCGACGGAAGAGAGATTCCTGGAGGCATAGGCGACAATCCTGGGGGCCCCGGCATGATGCTGGATGAGCGTGGCCCCGATACTTTTCTCCGTGTGGGCTAACTGAATGTAAAAGGGTTTTGTTGGATCTGGATGAGCTAAGGCAGGAGCCGAGGCAAGCGCTTGCTTAAGGCTGGCAAATGCATATTGTTGGTCAGGTCCCCAGACCCATGGAGCGTCCCTCTTGAGGAGAGCATAGAGTGGCCGGGCTTTGTCAGCGAACCCTTCCATGAAATCCCTGGAAAAATTGAAGGTTCCTAAGAGAGCACGGAGGGAAGGCACATCTGTCGGGGCGGGGAGTTTGGCGATTACGGCCATTCTCTGTGAGTCGGGCGTCCTGCCGTCGGGTCCTAGTGCTAGGCCGAGGTATTTTACATTTGTTTGAACCAGCTGTGCTTTGTCCCTACTGGCCTTGAAGCCATCAGCTTTTAGAAGGTGGAGGACTTCTCTAGTGACTTCCATGGTTTCTTCCTCAGTGGGGGCGTGGACCAAGATGTCGTCCACATACGACAACACGTGTTCCTTGGAGGAGGGGCCGAGACGATCCCACATACGGACTACATGTGCGTGGCAAATGCTGGGACTGGAATGGAAGCCTTGTGGTGTTCTTTTGAATGCATATTGCTGGCCGCGAAAAGTGAACGCGAATTTATACCAGCAAGACTCGTGTAGCTTGATCGAGTGGAACGCGTTAGCCAGATCAATTACACTATAGTAGCGAGATCCGGCAGCAATGGCTGCAAGGATCTCGTGGTATTTGGCTACTACAGGCGCTACTGGTGGGGTTACAGCATTCAGAGCTCGGAAGTCCACCGTCATTCTCCAGGTTACACCGTCAGCCTTTAGGACTGGCCACAGAGGGGCATTGCATATAGACTGCATGGGGAGGATTACGTCCCATTGTAAAAGGCCTTCTATGGTTTTGGCTATTCCATTTTCAGCTTCTGCAGGGTATTTATATTGTTTCTGAGGCGGAGGATCTTGACCTTCTATGAGAACACAGGCATCTCTCACTGTCCCACATTCTGCCTTGTCTTTGATCCAGACCTCAGGAAAATCTCGGATCCAGGGATCGCTAGGCTCAATTGGGGCCAGAGGGAGAGGAGCTTTGAGGGCAGCGCATCTATGGATTGCATTGATTTCGCGAGGGCCCTCTGGAATTTGCCAGAGGAAGCCGTTTGCTAGATCAATAGTCAAGCCATGTGCTTGGAAAAAGGGGACCCCTAGGATGCCAGCATCCTCACCTTGATTGTCGCAGGCAGACACGAGGGTAGAAAGAGTTCCTACAGTTAAAGGAACGTCTTTCCAGACCGTGGCTCTGTGTGCGCCTCCAGCAAAACCGGCGAGCATAATGGCCTCCTGAGTGGGTTGGCCGTGGGCAGCTAGATATGGACTTAATACATTAAGAGCGGCTCCGGTGTCGATGAGAAGAGTAGCAGGTTTACTGTTCCCTGGAGTCCCGACCCCTGCTTTCACGGTCGGTCTCCCCCATGTATCGGGCTTCAAGGGAGCCACAACGCCATTGGGGAGAGCTTGGGACTCCGGGCAGCCCTAGCTGTGCTTTGTGAGTTCCGACAGTTCCTTGCTAAGCACTGGGTAGATGGGCTGACCTGGTGCCTGTGCCTTCTCCTCACTCTCCGCCAAGGCACGAAGCAGAATACTATTAGGCTGCTTGTGGAATCTTTCCATTTCGTAGCCCCTTTCCCTAAGCTGCATCCATACCTGCCTCCTCAAGGTATCGGACGTCTCCGGAGGCTGATAGCTGGGGTTCGGTTCAGGTGCCGACGGCTGATACGCCTGTGGCTGGTTTGCTTGGCCTTGTGGCTGCCCGTATTGGCCTTGAGGGGGGCCCTGATAGTTTTGAGGAGGTGGTGCGGAAGGCTGGAGGTGGGCTTGGGCAGGATTGCTGCGGTAGTCTCGATATTCCCTTTTTCCTCTGAAATTTCCTCCTCCTCTCTGATAATTGTTCTGCCAAGGTTTGCCTCTCTCATACCGGTCCTGTCTAGGGTATCGGTCATTTTTGGGCTCATACTTTCCAGACGGTTGGAACTGCGAATGGGGCCCATGGTTGGCGTAAGTTATCGCCTGTATGGGTTCGTCATCCTCCCTATCCTTTAATTTCTTGCCTTTATGGGGTTTTAGAGCTCCAGCACCTCGGAGAAGAGAGGCTATTCTTTTAATCTTTTTCTCCAGATCTGTCCAAGTAGTCGACGCACCATCTGCTATGTTTAAAGATAGTTGGGCTTGGGTTTGGAGGCCACTTACAAGTGCTTCCTTGAAATCGTCCTCCTCATAGTCAGGCGCACCAGTGGTAGGTTTTATAGCAACTTGGTCTGCTAAGACAGCTAATAGTTGTTTCCTAGCCATATATGTTTCTGGATCTTCATTGGGGCTCTGTCTTTCCAACACATAGAGAGCAAGTAAAGTAGTGTTGGGATTTAGATATTTAAGGACGTCCTGCATCCACTTCGTCTTTGAAGCTGCAGTTAAGTTGCCACTCGCAATGGCTGCATTGAGAGTTGGAAGCTGGGGAGCTGCTACGCACTGACGGGCCACCAATGTGAGGTCTTCTCCACTAGCGGAGTTGTAAATCATATCTACATTGGCCATCCATTGTACGGAATTCTCCCTCGTAAGAGGGCCCAATTGTTCAGCTACTGCCTTAACCTCATCGGGTTTCCAGAGCCTGGTCTCGGTCACAACCTGGGTGGATGTATCATCGCCTTCTGTGATCACCGTATGTTTTGTGCTAATGGGGTGCATAGGGGCGCTGGGTTCAATGGCCGAGATTTCTGAGAGGTTTATCATACTTCCGGGGTGTACAGTGGAGATCACTGCATTCTGTATTCCCACTTGCTTCTTTAGGGTGGCAATTTCCCTTTGGCAAGCCTCGTGATTAGCTTGCTGTATTTTAATTTGGTTCTGCTCCACTAAGTATTTTGCCGCAGCCTTAGAAGTATTTATCTCTTCTCTTGACTGAGTCAATGCGCTCTCTGTCAATTCTACCTTACGGTTTAGGCCCTCGATCTTTTTATTGGCATCTTGGACCGCAATAGTAAGACTCTGATTTGCCAGAATTACATTTAGTTTTTCGGTCCTCAGCCTATGCTCCTCGTCCTCGTGGGCTGCTTTCAGCTGGTTAATCTCTTGTTCCAGCTCATCTTGTTTATTGGCCATAAGTTCCTCATAATTTGTACGTTGGAACGTGAGATCTTGTTCATGCTTACTTTTTATTTCCACTAATTCCTCTTTGGTGGCCTCGAATTTAGATTCTAATCTGTCGAATCTGGCCACCTCTCTATCCACTGCTGCCTTATTTTGAACGTTTAGTTCTTCCAGCCTTTGCTGATACTCTTTGACTATGGTCTCTTGCTTTTGAATACTCTCCTTATTGGTTTCCTCTAATTTTTGGTTAGCCTCTTGGACTAGCAACTCGAATTTTTGGTTGCTTTCTTTTACAAGTTCCTCCAATTGTTGGTCCCTATCTCTTACGAGTTCCTCCTGCCGGTCCACATCCGCTTGTAGGCGTGTAATGACGGCAGCAGCGTCCTGCAAAGCCGTGTATAAAGCCCAACTAGCGGCTATGTCCTTGGCAGTAGAACTAGGTTTCTGGGAGGTGCAATAGTCCTGGAAAGCATTCCGGGCTATTTCTAATGGATTGGGGCCCTTGAAAGATCCTTCCTTCCAAGGAGACTTACCCTTTTTCACCAGCCATTTTTCTAGCTTAGGTTCGTCCTCCTTGGTACGAAACATCTTTGTAGGGATTCTCCTGTTTTCACGTACAACAGGGGCAAAAACTGGGAAGTTGTCTCTTCCGCTTCTCTTAGGTCTCAAAGCTGCTTTTGTTAGCACAAGGAGGCTAACGTTACTTATTAATTAGCACACTTTCTATGCAGTTTTTAGGGCCGGGGGACTCTCACCCCGCGACACTCAGGGATTACTTTTTAACCCAAAAACCTGGTGTTTGAAGCTGAGGAATATCCGTTCCTTCAGACTCCGGGTGCCTCCAACCCAAAGAGACTCCTTTGTCTCCGAGGTTCCTCTACCTCTTAACTTTGGGGTTTCGAGAACGGGGTGGCCAAGCCTCGCTTCTCTGATGGGATTACCTCCTAACCCGTATTATAAGGTTTCTAGGCTTCTCCTAACCTCTCTGGATTACCTTTAACCACAGACCTGAGCTATGGCGGACTCAGTCTATAGTGAGCTATGGCGGACTCACTGAGCTATGGCGGGCTCAACACAACAACGAGCTATGGCGGACTCGGAAAATAGTGAGCTATGGCGGACTCACTGAGCTATGGCGGGCTCAACACAACAACGAGCTATGGCGGACTCGGAAAATAGTGAGCTATGGCGGACTCACTGAGCACTGGACTATCTCTAGCCAGTAGGGTTTCCAGACAATATGCCTCTCAGGGTAACCCTGAACCTAAATTACTTATTTCCACTTCACTGAGCGAAGTAAGGCAAGGGAAGAACAAAGATGTGTTCAAGGGAAAAGTTCTTTTTCGGACTCAGCGTGTGTATGTAGTGTATGTAGTGTTGGTGCAACTGGCCTAGCGCCCTACTCTGGTCTTCTTTGGGGTCCCTTCCCACAAAATAGACGCGCGGGCGGTCACACAGTTTGACCTGGGGTTCAAAGAGAGAGAGAAAGGGGGGAAGCCACCCACGATAGGTTGCTCGCTAGAGCCAGGCACGCAGACAGAAACCGATCATACAGCCTCTCCAAGAGTTCCGGAAGTGGTTTTTCCCTTACGTCTGTGGGTTAAAGACACGCCTGTCGACTATGGCGCGAAATTTAACCCTCAGGGCAAATCCCGGACGAGCCCCCAATTCTGTTAGCCGAATTGCTTTAATTTACCTTTAGCAATCAGCAAAATACACGGGTTCTTGCCAACTATACCAGGGTCCCACCCCTCCCGGGAGATCTCAAGGAAAGAGGCACGTGAGGCAGGTTCCAAGTTCAATGTTGTTTACTGGATCATGTAATCAAGCATACAAAAATCGTAATCACACACACAATCTTACAGGCCTAATAAAATAAAGAGAGAAAATAGCACTTTTGCATGAGCAGGCTTCGTTGGTGGGGAAAGCACGTTACCTTAGATGCGTTGTCCGATGTCTAGATGAATTGGATTTGGGAGGAAAGGTATAAAAGCTATGGGGCCACGAGGCTTGAACCGGCAAGACCACGTGGTTCTCCTGGATCGCGAGTCCAGAGAGAGAAAAAAGGGTATAAAGATGGAGGCAAGGGTTGGGGACAGAAAGCTGGACTGAAGGGTCAATAGGTAAGATAGAGGGCGATGGCTCAAGAGGCCGAGTGACTCTGGGTTTGGATTTTTATTGGGGGTCTTGGGGCGGGCTCTGCAGACCACAACCCATTAACACACCTACTAGGCGGTCCGTCCCTGTTGGACCTTGCTATAGGTTAAAGGTGAACAAAAGGGAGGAGGTCCAGGGGTTTGGTCAGTGTTGCAAAAGTATGACTTCACCAGGAAACAGACACTGAGTCTAGGGTCCGATGACTCACCTGGCCAACCTATTGTCAGTTGATGGTTTTAGCCAAGTATCTGATGGCTGGCACAGTAGGTGCTAGGCAGTCTTGTTAGCATAACTTATTCAGATGTATATTGAGGAGTGGGGGTTAACCAGCGGATGTCTGACAGAAGGAGGCCTCATGGCAAGAGGAATCCTTTGTCCTTGTCTTGGGTGAACTGCTTGGGGTGTCAGCCTCCTGGCTTGGGCTGGAGCTGGCTCCTATGTGGAGAAGAAAGCGCAAGTCCCTTCCACTGCTGGCGACACAGAGTTCAAACTTATGGATAAAAATCCATAAGAGCACCCAAGGGTGCCTTGCTGGCCAACATTTCCCCCCCTCGGAGACCTGAAGGCGTCAGGTGAAGGTCTCCGAATACGAGTGATAGAACAGAGACAGACTGCATGATGGTGACCCTGGAAGAAAGAGCTTGCAAGGGACGGACCCAGAAGATGACAAAAAATCTATCGCAATAAAAATTCCAAATTGTTGCTGGAGCGGACATAAAAACAAGGCTTTGTGCATTAGACCACCAAGGGAGCCTACGTAGAAATATTTCATTCTTTAATTAGCAGAAACATCCTTAACTGAAATATTAAAAGTAATTCTAAAAATTCCTTATCTTAAATTCATTTGTAAAAAGTCTTATAGAAGCATTATAAATTTCTTATAGTATCTATACATAGCATTTAATACTTATAGCGGAAGTGCACACATTTGTATCAATAAAAATACTCCACAAGGAATGTACAAGGAAATAAAATGGTTACAAACAATTCTTCGTCCATCTCTCCTGAGCGGCAAGGTTTTTCTGCTGGAACAGGGCAACTGGTGCTGTTTGAACAGGAGAGAGGCGCGCTTTACATTGTATCTAATGGAACACCAGGACTCGTATGTCTTCGGCTCTTCGGAAGCCACTCGGGTCTTAATCAATAGCTCATGAAGCTCTCGGCTACGCCCGTCCTTCCTCGGCACGGACACGAGTCAGTTCGGCCGGAAAGGAGGAGACCGGTTTGCATATTGAGGAGTCACCCCCCCTTGCTATCTAAAAGCATCATGGGTATCTACTTAAATTAGGGAAAAAGGATATTAAAATAAAACATAGTTTAATGATCTCGCAAGCAGAATGTCTAAAGGCATTCAAGAAATACGGAAAAGGTCAAAACAGGTCATACATCTGGAATCGTTGTATTATGAAAGACACATCATCTTGGGGTCCTGGCTGGAATAATCACAGGCCAGGTATTCACCCTTCGGGGTTGGCGGAGTCTCCGGGCACGCCTCCCGAACCCTGGGGAGCATTTGTGAGATGTGTGCCTGAGAGAAACAGACGCACACACACACAGGCGGGGCATGCAAAAGCTGGGTTCGGGAGTTGCGTCCGGTCGACTCTGACCTTTTATCTGGAGCCGGGTGGCTCCGCGGGGACGCCATTAGCTGCGTACCCGTTTTAGCTTGGAGGGCTCCCTTCGGGGGGCCCTCCCCTAATACTGTACAAAAATAGAACAATCTTTCCCCCTTAAGCCTGATCCCAGTGGTACCGTCCCATATCCAATGAGGAGCGGACTGGGCAGCTAGTCACTAGGCAGAACCCCTCAAAGGTCGCGTGTTTTGGACTTGGCTGTATATGTTACGGCTGGAGGTCGTTGCGTATGCAAATGAGAGGATTGTTTGGGCATTCTGGGATACACAAACATTTCAAGAAAAATAAATTTATTAAAAATCAAAAACAATCGAATTGGACACCAGTGTTGGGGCGAGGATACGTTTTAGCTTGCAGGCACTTCGGGGATAGAGCTGGCGAAAATCTCCCTTTAACTTAGAAAGATGTTAAGAAGAGGGGACAGGGGTCTTGGTCCGGGGTTCTGATCTAACCGGGGAGTCCTTCCCAGGCACTCTCCACTGCTTCGTGCAGGGAGAGCTTGCACGCCTGGTGAAAGAGAGCATGGGCCGGATTTAAATTCCGAACCCAACTTCTGCATGTCCTCCAGATCATTTCGGCTTGGAGGGGCTGCATGGCAGAGGGAGACAAAGGATTCGTTTGTCCTACTTCTTCCTCCTGAGCCGTTTCTCGGGCTTCCATGTCCTCCTTGTTCTTGTTGTCCTGCTCACTAATGATTCCCCACGGTTCGTCTGGGCCTCGGCCCTCCCAACACTGGTAAAGAATAGAAAAGCAAGTGCAGAGCAAAAAGTGTTTTGGCAAGCAACCGGTTTTGCTTTGCAAACAGAAGACTCGGTTTGCAAACAAGCGGTTTATTTCTTGCCCGTATAGTGCACAAAAAAACAAAGAGGCGGAGACAAAAACAAAACCGTGCATACTGAAAGAAGTTTGTGGACAAGGCGACGTGCTCATAAAAAAAATAAACAAATAAATAAAGTACATATGAAGGCTAAGTAAGTTAATGATGATTGACGGATTATGCAGATTTGGGCGTCAGTAAGGGCATGCTGGGAGAAAAGATATCATGAGCAAAATATATTTTAGAAACACAGGGGTCGAATAAGAGGCTCACCCCGAGATGGCCGAGTGTTTTGGGGTTGAGGATCGCTTGGGCAGATAGTTAGGGAGGAGGTCACACTAACATGAAGAGATGCAGAAGTATGTGGCCGGGGAGGTTCTGGCTGGAGCGAGCTAACCTTGGGGCCTTTCCCCAGGCACCCGTCGCTGCCTCGAGTGGCGATCGGATTGCACGCCTGGTGGAGATGGGGCGAGAGAGGTGGAGAATCGGAGTAACTTCCGAACCCAACTTCTGCACGCACCACCGGGAGAAGCCGCCTACTCAGCTTGACATTCGTGCTAGCCACAAATGCAACTATGGAGCTTTCGTCGACGGCATCTTTGAATGCGCCCTCGGCTCTTCTGATCTCCCATGAAGAAATGCTTTCGGTCCTCCCACCCCCTATCTCCCTTTTCTTTCTCTCATTGCTCCCTACGGTTCGTTAGGGCTTCGGCCCGCCCAATACTGGTTAAAGAATAGAAACAAAAAAAAAAGGAAAATTCTTGGGAACAAGCAGAGGCTTGTGATGATCTTAAGATGTGGCTGGTTATGAACCGTAAAAAGGGTGTACTAACATTGGTGGGAGACTTTTGCAAAAGTGAAACCAAAAATAAAGAAGTCCGGGGCACGGATTGGAACGGTCAAAAGATATACAACGTAATAGCACACGTTTTGAGAGGACTAATTTTTAGGATCCACGTGTCTGGGCGTATGCAAAATAGAGCTGCCGCAGAGCACGCTGGTTCTCAATTTCTGAAGACCGAATTTTTGTTTAATAAGTTGTTATCTTGAAAAACTGCCAATGTCATAATTAAAATACTTTAGGAGGTTTCAAATTGGGAACCCAAAGGTAAAAGTGATTCAATATTTTTATGTCCTATAATCGAAAAAGTCCTTGCCAGGGGAGAGCTCGCACAAAAAGATCAGGGCTTGCCTTAACCTTTTTGAAAGGATTGCATTTCTCCCGCTGGTTTTCCAGTAGGACCTGCACATTTGCACTCCCTTTCTTGGCCTGCTCCGTCGCGCTGGCCTCCAAACGTGACCATATTGCCACAATGGATCTCAGTCATCCTGAGAAAGCTCCACTGGCTTCTTGGCGGCCTGACAATATGGTTTTTTTGGTGCCAGCGATGCTACAGAGGAATCAAAAAGGCAGCAAGATTTAGGTCTTCTGAGTATGTGCAGGAGACTGAACCGCTTTCGGCTGCATTTGTAGTCTCGCTGATGTTCCCTTGGGTTCGATAGACTGCTGCTAAAGGCCAATTTTCCTACCTCATGGGTCTCTTCTAAGAGACCCACCCAATAACGGTTAAAGAATAGAAACACAAACATAAACACACATAAGGGTCTGGCAATGGAGGAAGACAGACAAACATAGGGAAAAGGGCAACAGTTAAGGTATGCCAGAGGCTGGAAAGGAGGGGCTAAGAATTTGAAACCTTAGATGCAACGTGCATCAAGGCTTGGAAGTCCGTGGCTTTAGATTGAGCTTCCAATTTGTGGATTTGTCTTCTCACCCAACAAGTCATTGTAAGTAGCGCCACTATCAAAATAATTTGGAAGGCCAAAATGACGACTATGGGGTGGAGCATTAAATTTAAATATCCCGTCGTTGTCGGCGACCAACCAAGAAGAGATTCCCACCAGCTATGTTTGCCAGCCTCTTTTATTTCCACAGCCAGTTCCTTAATCCTGGCACCATTATGGGAAACGTTTAAGGCGGCTTTATCTCCCGCTTTCTTTAGCTGAGCCAGGCGTTCTTGGAGGTCTGGGTGAGAGAGCAATTTCCGTAAGGCTTCCAGTCCTAACCCCAAAGGCACTGGAGCAATAGAGTCATATAATTCTGGGGATAGGGCCATTTC
Source organism: Lepidodactylus listeri (assembly GCA_029233225.1). Taxonomy (NCBI): domain Eukaryota; kingdom Metazoa; phylum Chordata; class Lepidosauria; order Squamata; family Gekkonidae; genus Lepidodactylus; species Lepidodactylus listeri. Next base: position 49,241,125 of record JARCFY010000001.1, on the reverse strand, counting down.
TTGTTGTGTCCAAATGGGGGTTTCAAAATAAAAATCACACCCTCTTATGGAGGTAACATTACAAAAGCATCTGTTTATTCCAGGCAACATTTGTTGGTAGTATAGTGTATTGAGGTGAATGTGTTCGCAGGTAGTTCTGAGACAGACGCAAGCTTTGCCTATGTATATAATAGTAGATCCGGTCTCACTGACTGCGTCGAATTGACAGTGAGATATGGCGTGTTTCTTGGGAACTAGGCATGGGTGATGTTTTTCTAGGGCTTCATCATCACAGATGAAGCCTAAGTTTTCCTTATGGGTACATCCGTCTAGATTGATCATATGCCAGCTTGATGAGCTTACTTTAGCCCATCGGTCACTGTTCCTGGCATATAATACGGTGTCCGAATCAACTTGAATACCCAGTGGAACTACTGGATAGATGTGGAAGATTTCTTTCGCGGTCACTGTGGTTATAATCAATTGCAAGGTCTGGGTTACTGCATCAAAAGAGGCATTTGCCAACGACCACCAGTGCTCGAGCGAGATTTCACTGGCCGTTAGATTTCCTTTAATCAATTCCCTTATTTCTAAAGGTATAACTCCAGCCATAGCTTGTTTGATTATAGTCATGGCAGTGACTACATTAAGAGTTTGTGCTTGAGTGCAAGCAAGAGCCAATGAGATATTGTTTTGTAAAGACTGAATGTCATCAAGGAGATTGGTAAAATCTTTTTCCATGATTTGTTCCCAAGTAACCAGCAGGGGATTGGTGGAGCGTTCCACGTGGGCAAGGGAATCCAATGATTGCGTGAGAGGGAGGCTCATTTGAGAGATGTCGAATGAAACCTTGGAGGCTTTATTCGCTATCACTTCTATGTTTGCAGCATCTATGGCTGCCATGCCCGCTCCTACGGGTGCGACCCAATCAGAAAGATCGCGTTTAGTCCTTCTAGAGAGCTCCCCTTTACGCCACATTAGGATCCAATTGTCCCAACCTTGCTGAGTCGTGTGTAAATAAGAGTCACAGAGGGCATGGCTGAAAGAAGTGCCGAGCCCATTTAAGCTGACATTGACTCTTTTGACTGATATTTGCGGCTGCATCAAGACTGTTTCTTGATGATTAAATTTTAGAGTGTGTGCTCCCACTACCGGGTAGGTCAATGAGGCCAGTGCGTCTACATTTTGGATGAGTGGGTCCAAATTTAGTGTGTGATTTGCATCACCAATTGTTAAAGTATAATTTCCTTCCTGATGAGTGAGCTGTAGAATTGTTGTTCCGATAGCTGTAAGATTTACAGTATCGGTGGCATTGAGGCAGACAGACGTGTTTAAAAGTAAGGTCCAGTCTGGGGGACCTTGCTGCTTTAACGCAGAGCAGTTAAAATGCCAATTGAGCTTGCCCCATGCCAGTGGCTCTAGGTCTATGTCTTCGCCGAATGGGTCCGTGAGCGTTATTGGGACCTCTGTGTCGTTATGGAAGTGTCGGGAGCCAATGGAAATGATTACTTTTAAAGGGTCGCCAATGTCCCATACGGCAGCTGATATTACAGCTATGTCTGTGTATAGGGAGATGGGGGTAGGAGCAGTATATTCGATGGTGGAGGTGTTGGTTTTGGCTTGTGACTGTTTACACAGGACCACTTCCATTTCATCCATAGAATATTTCCCGGAGGTGCATAGAGTCACCTTTTCTCCGGTGCGACTGTGGATGCAATGTGTGAGCTGCTGTGGTGGACATTGATCTATAGGTGTAAGTGTGACTGCTCTGTCATGCCGTCCTGTTACACAGGTAAAAATTCTAAAAGGCATGTTTATTCCCACGCATCTCCATTTGGTCAAGACTACCGTATGGTTGGCTATTTGTGTTGCTGAGGTACAACAAAACAAGGACAATCCAAATAAGAATACAAGTTTTAATGGTCTTACCAATTTGTCTGCTGCTGGGGTGGAGGATCCTGGATGCATTCTGTAATATAATGTTTGAGGGGTGTATGAGTGAACTTCCTGAGCTTCCATACTGTGGTCGACATACCCAAACAGTCACAGTATGGTTCCCTTTACCTAAGGCTGGGGGTGAGTGTAGTGGTTCCCATGCGTAAGCCCGGTGCGATTTTTACTGCACGCTCCCGCGGCTTCTCTTAAAAGGGAACACTGTTGATACACCATGGTCTCCCCCCCTTGCTTCCGAAAAGGCGACTAAAGCCGTGAGGAAGCATTTAAAAGGCAAGGCATGTCTCTCCAAGGGAGAAAAGAGGCACTAGATCAAAAACGTCCGTGGGCAAGTGAGGTCCGAAGGTAACAGCGGCAACAGGCTGCGAAGTTCCCCCGGGATCCGGAGTGAGGTTAGGAGGTTGTGGAACGGGATTCCCCTTCCACAGCTTGAGCTGAGAGGAATGGAAGAACTTGTACCACGTCTGACCATGCTTCCTGGGAATGGCAAGCTTGTAGACCGCAGGGCTTACGCGATCCACAATGGGGACCGGGCCAGCCCATTTGGCCATGAGAGCATGCTGATTCCTGCTAAATTTCCGGTATAGAACCTGCTGTCCGGGTTCCCAAAGCTGAGGATTGCGCACCCAGCCGAGCTTTTTATCCACTGCCAGTTGGCTTTGCCCTAACTCGTTAGCCACTTGGAGGTGAATAACCAGTAAGTCTCGGATAAGAGTCTTAACCCAGATATCGTGTGCCACTTGCGTTTCCAGATCGCCTGGCATGTCATGTTGGAGCCAAAAGGCTTCAGGCATGCGCATCTTTCTCCCGGTCATGACCATATGAGGGGAGTAGCCATGTCGGGCTGTAGTCCCTCGTATTGCCATGAGAACTATGGGCAATTTTTCGTCCCAGGTGCGACCTGTGGAAGTGACTATCTTGGCCAGAGCTTCCTTGAGGGTGCGGTTTGTGCGTTCAATTGCCCCTGAAGATTGAGGGTGAGCGGCAACGTGGAACCGCTGCTTAATTCCGAGAGCCTTACAGAGCTCTTGGGTGACCTCACCTAAAAAGTGGGGTCCGCGGTCGGAGTCGATGATCTTAGGGATACCCCAACGGGAAAAAAGGTTATTAAAAAGTAGTTGGGCCGTAGTGGAGGCCGTGTTATTGTGGCAGGGGAATGCTTCGACCCATTTCGAGAATGGATCAATCACAGTCAAACAATATTTGTTCCCTCTGCGAGTCTTAGGCAGAGGTCCGATAAAATCAATTTGAACCCGAGCCCAGGGTCCTTCTACCCTCTGGTGCTGAATGGGGGCTTTGGGACCTGAAGAGTCCGCGTTAACCATGGCACATGATAGGCAATTATCCACCCATTGTGCCACGTCTTTGCGGATGTTTGGCCACCAGCCCGCGTCCCTGACCCGTTCCAGAGTCGGTTCTTTACCCCGGTGTCCTTGCTCATGTATAAATTGAATTAAATCAGCCCGGACTTCGACAGGGACAACCCAGTGTCGGGTCCCTGTGGTGTCAAAAGCCCAAATAACTCCCTCTTCTTCCCTGACGATGTATCTCCCAGTGGGATCTTTGCCCTTGGAGAGGAGATCCTGAACATCGGCATCATTGGCTTGGAGTTCCCCGAGATCTATAAATACAGGGGGAATGGCAGGACGGTCGTGGAAGGTCTTGGCCTTGCTTCTAGTCATTATCGGGTTTACCGGGCAAGCAGGTTGACCTGAAGATGAGTTAAAACGTGCCGCTTCCTTGGCTAAAAGATCGGCTTGATCATTCCAATAAGCCACTTCGGTGTCTGCCTTTTGGTGACCTTTTACATGAGAAATTTGTGTCTCTGCCGAGCGTTTATGGAGGAGCCGCACGACTTCTCTCCATAAAATTAAATGAGCCACTGGCTTCCCTTCCGCATTGACCCATTGCTGTCTTTCCCAGTGTGGGAGCCAGACGGTGGCGGCCTTGGCCGTCCAGTCCGAGTCCGTGAAGATGGCTACGGGGCAGTCTGAAGGTTCAAACTCAAGAACAGCCTTAAGGGCAGCGACCTCTGCGGCTTGACTAGAGTGGGGACGGACAGCCGCTTGCAGGGTGTAATTGTCGTGGACCCGGACCGCGCCATATCCTGTATGTGGGGTGCCAGCTATATGGAAGGATGAGCCATCACAGAACCAGCAATTAAACCCTTTTTGCTTGGCTTCTTCTAATGGCACTCCCCATATAGCGGGCCAAGGCAGATGTTCCACATCTGGAAGGGGGCATTCGTGCTCGTCCCCGGTGATGAGCAGACCGTATGGAGCAGGTTGCTCCTTTTGTTCTTTCTTATATTCAATCCCCTTATTGACCAGGGCAAGCGTCCACTGGGCAATGCGGGCATTGGATACCTGACCGTCCTGGATCTTCCCTGAGAGGATATACTTAAGGGGAGTGTGTGTTGTTTGCACAATGACTTTGGCTCCCCCGATTATAAACTCCCAATGCGTAAGGCTCCAGACTAGGGCTAGGCATATCTTTTCACACGGGGTGAACTTTATTTCGACGGAAGAGAGATTCCTGGAGGCATAGGCGACAATCCTGGGGGCCCCGGCATGATGCTGGATGAGCGTGGCCCCGATACTTTTCTCCGTGTGGGCTAACTGAATGTAAAAGGGTTTTGTTGGATCTGGATGAGCTAAGGCAGGAGCCGAGGCAAGCGCTTGCTTAAGGCTGGCAAATGCATATTGTTGGTCAGGTCCCCAGACCCATGGAGCGTCCCTCTTGAGGAGAGCATAGAGTGGCCGGGCTTTGTCAGCGAACCCTTCCATGAAATCCCTGGAAAAATTGAAGGTTCCTAAGAGAGCACGGAGGGAAGGCACATCTGTCGGGGCGGGGAGTTTGGCGATTACGGCCATTCTCTGTGAGTCGGGCGTCCTGCCGTCGGGTCCTAGTGCTAGGCCGAGGTATTTTACATTTGTTTGAACCAGCTGTGCTTTGTCCCTACTGGCCTTGAAGCCATCAGCTTTTAGAAGGTGGAGGACTTCTCTAGTGACTTCCATGGTTTCTTCCTCAGTGGGGGCGTGGACCAAGATGTCGTCCACATACGACAACACGTGTTCCTTGGAGGAGGGGCCGAGACGATCCCACATACGGACTACATGTGCGTGGCAAATGCTGGGACTGGAATGGAAGCCTTGTGGTGTTCTTTTGAATGCATATTGCTGGCCGCGAAAAGTGAACGCGAATTTATACCAGCAAGACTCGTGTAGCTTGATCGAGTGGAACGCGTTAGCCAGATCAATTACACTATAGTAGCGAGATCCGGCAGCAATGGCTGCAAGGATCTCGTGGTATTTGGCTACTACAGGCGCTACTGGTGGGGTTACAGCATTCAGAGCTCGGAAGTCCACCGTCATTCTCCAGGTTACACCGTCAGCCTTTAGGACTGGCCACAGAGGGGCATTGCATATAGACTGCATGGGGAGGATTACGTCCCATTGTAAAAGGCCTTCTATGGTTTTGGCTATTCCATTTTCAGCTTCTGCAGGGTATTTATATTGTTTCTGAGGCGGAGGATCTTGACCTTCTATGAGAACACAGGCATCTCTCACTGTCCCACATTCTGCCTTGTCTTTGATCCAGACCTCAGGAAAATCTCGGATCCAGGGATCGCTAGGCTCAATTGGGGCCAGAGGGAGAGGAGCTTTGAGGGCAGCGCATCTATGGATTGCATTGATTTCGCGAGGGCCCTCTGGAATTTGCCAGAGGAAGCCGTTTGCTAGATCAATAGTCAAGCCATGTGCTTGGAAAAAGGGGACCCCTAGGATGCCAGCATCCTCACCTTGATTGTCGCAGGCAGACACGAGGGTAGAAAGAGTTCCTACAGTTAAAGGAACGTCTTTCCAGACCGTGGCTCTGTGTGCGCCTCCAGCAAAACCGGCGAGCATAATGGCCTCCTGAGTGGGTTGGCCGTGGGCAGCTAGATATGGACTTAATACATTAAGAGCGGCTCCGGTGTCGATGAGAAGAGTAGCAGGTTTACTGTTCCCTGGAGTCCCGACCCCTGCTTTCACGGTCGGTCTCCCCCATGTATCGGGCTTCAAGGGAGCCACAACGCCATTGGGGAGAGCTTGGGACTCCGGGCAGCCCTAGCTGTGCTTTGTGAGTTCCGACAGTTCCTTGCTAAGCACTGGGTAGATGGGCTGACCTGGTGCCTGTGCCTTCTCCTCACTCTCCGCCAAGGCACGAAGCAGAATACTATTAGGCTGCTTGTGGAATCTTTCCATTTCGTAGCCCCTTTCCCTAAGCTGCATCCATACCTGCCTCCTCAAGGTATCGGACGTCTCCGGAGGCTGATAGCTGGGGTTCGGTTCAGGTGCCGACGGCTGATACGCCTGTGGCTGGTTTGCTTGGCCTTGTGGCTGCCCGTATTGGCCTTGAGGGGGGCCCTGATAGTTTTGAGGAGGTGGTGCGGAAGGCTGGAGGTGGGCTTGGGCAGGATTGCTGCGGTAGTCTCGATATTCCCTTTTTCCTCTGAAATTTCCTCCTCCTCTCTGATAATTGTTCTGCCAAGGTTTGCCTCTCTCATACCGGTCCTGTCTAGGGTATCGGTCATTTTTGGGCTCATACTTTCCAGACGGTTGGAACTGCGAATGGGGCCCATGGTTGGCGTAAGTTATCGCCTGTATGGGTTCGTCATCCTCCCTATCCTTTAATTTCTTGCCTTTATGGGGTTTTAGAGCTCCAGCACCTCGGAGAAGAGAGGCTATTCTTTTAATCTTTTTCTCCAGATCTGTCCAAGTAGTCGACGCACCATCTGCTATGTTTAAAGATAGTTGGGCTTGGGTTTGGAGGCCACTTACAAGTGCTTCCTTGAAATCGTCCTCCTCATAGTCAGGCGCACCAGTGGTAGGTTTTATAGCAACTTGGTCTGCTAAGACAGCTAATAGTTGTTTCCTAGCCATATATGTTTCTGGATCTTCATTGGGGCTCTGTCTTTCCAACACATAGAGAGCAAGTAAAGTAGTGTTGGGATTTAGATATTTAAGGACGTCCTGCATCCACTTCGTCTTTGAAGCTGCAGTTAAGTTGCCACTCGCAATGGCTGCATTGAGAGTTGGAAGCTGGGGAGCTGCTACGCACTGACGGGCCACCAATGTGAGGTCTTCTCCGCTAGCGGAGTTGTAAATCATATCTACATTGGCCATCCATTGTACGGAATTCTCCCTCGTAAGAGGGCCCAATTGTTCAGCTACTGCCTTAACCTCATCGGGTTTCCAGAGCCTGGTCTCGGTCACAACCTGGGTGGATGTATCATCGCCTTCTGTGATCACCGTATGTTTTGTGCTAATGGGGTGCATAGGGGCGCTGGGTTCAATGGCCGAGATTTCTGAGAGGTTTATCATACTTCCGGGGTGTACAGTGGAGATCACTGCATTCTGTATTCCCACTTGCTTCTTTAGGGTGGCAATTTCCCTTTGGCAAGCCTCGTGATTAGCTTGCTGTATTTTAATTTGGTTCTGCTCCACTAAGTATTTTGCCGCAGCCTTAGAAGTATTTATCTCTTCTCTTGACTGAGTCAATGCGCTCTCTGTCAATTCTACCTTACGGTTTAGGCCCTCGATCTTTTTATTGGCATCTTGGACCGCAATAGTAAGACTCTGATTTGCCAGAATTACATTTAGTTTTTCGGTCCTCAGCCTATGCTCCTCGTCCTCGTGGGCTGCTTTCAGCTGGTTAATCTCTTGTTCCAGCTCATCTTGTTTATTGGCCATAAGTTCCTCATAATTTGTACGTTGGAACGTGAGATCTTGTTCATGCTTACTTTTTATTTCCACTAATTCCTCTTTGGTGGCCTCGAATTTAGATTCTAATCTGTCGAATCTGGCCACCTCTCTATCCACTGCTGCCTTATTTTGAACGTTTAGTTCTTCCAGCCTTTGCTGATACTCTTTGACTATGGTCTCTTGCTTTTGAATACTCTCCTTATTGGTTTCCTCTAATTTTTGGTTAGCCTCTTGGACTAGCAACTCGAATTTTTGGTTGCTTTCTTTTACAAGTTCCTCCAATTGTTGGTCCCTATCTCTTACGAGTTCCTCCTGCCGGTCCACATCCGCTTGTAGGCGTGTAATGACGGCAGCAGCGTCCTGCAAAGCCGTGTATAAAGCCCAACTAGCGGCTATGTCCTTGGCAGTAGAACTAGGTTTCTGGGAGGTGCAATAGTCCTGGAAAGCATTCCGGGCTATTTCTAATGGATTGGGGCCCTTGAAAGATCCTTCCTTCCAAGGAGACTTACCCTTTTTCACCAGCCATTTTTCTAGCTTAGGTTCGTCCTCCTTGGTACGAAACATCTTTGTAGGGATTCTCCTGTTTTCACGTACAACAGGGGCAAAAACTGGGAAGTTGTCTCTTCCGCTTCTCTTAGGTCTCAAAGCTGCTTTTGTTAGCACAAGGAGGCTAACGTTACTTATTAATTAGCACACTTTCTATGCAGTTTTTAGGGCCGGGGGACTCTCACCCCGCGACACTCAGGGATTACTTTTTAACCCAAAAACCTGGTGTTTGAAGCTGAGGAATATCCGTTCCTTCAGACTCCGGGTGCCTCCAACCCAAAGAGACTCCTTTGTCTCCGAGGTTCCTCTACCTCTTAACTTTGGGGTTTCGAGAACGGGGTGGCCAAGCCTCGCTTCTCTGATGGGATTACCTCCTAACCCGTATTATAAGGTTTCTAGGCTTCTCCTAACCTCTCTGGATTACCTTTAACCACAGACCTGAGCTATGGCGGACTCAGTCTATAGTGAGCTATGGCGGACTCACTGAGCTATGGCGGGCTCAACACAACAACGAGCTATGGCGGACTCGGAAAATAGTGAGCTATGGCGGACTCACTGAGCTATGGCGGGCTCAACACAACAACGAGCTATGGCGGACTCGGAAAATAGTGAGCTATGGCGGACTCACTGAGCACTGGACTATCTCTAGCCAGTAGGGTTTCCAGACAATATGCCTCTCAGGGTAACCCTGAACCTAAATTACTTATTTCCACTTCACTGAGCGAAGTAAGGCAAGGGAAGAACAAAGATGTGTTCAAGGGAAAAGTTCTTTTTCGGACTCAGCGTGTGTATGTAGTGTATGTAGTGTTGGTGCAACTGGCCTAGCGCCCTACTCTGGTCTTCTTTGGGGTCCCTTCCCACAAAATAGACGCGCGGGCGGTCACACAGTTTGACCTGGGGTTCAAAGAGAGAGAGAAAGGGGGGAAGCCACCCACGATAGGTTGCTCGCTAGAGCCAGGCACGCAGACAGAAACCGATCATACAGCCTCTCCAAGAGTTCCGGAAGTGGTTTTTCCCTTACGTCTGTGGGTTAAAGACACGCCTGTCGACTATGGCGCGAAATTTAACCCTCAGGGCAAATCCCGGACGAGCCCCCAATTCTGTTAGCCGAATTGCTTTAATTTACCTTTAGCAATCAGCAAAATACACGGGTTCTTGCCAACTATACCAGGGTCCCACCCCTCCCGGGAGATCTCAAGGAAAGAGGCACGTGAGGCAGGTTCCAAGTTCAATGTTGTTTACTGGATCATGTAATCAAGCATACAAAAATCGTAATCACACACACAATCTTACAGGCCTAATAAAATAAAGAGAGAAAATAGCACTTTTGCATGAGCAGGCTTCGTTGGTGGGGAAAGCACGTTACCTTAGATGCGTTGTCCGATGTCTAGATGAATTGGATTTGGGAGGAAAGGTATAAAAGCTATGGGGCCACGAGGCTTGAACCGGCAAGACCACGTGGTTCTCCTGGATCGCGAGTCCAGAGAGAGAAAAAAGGGTATAAAGATGGAGGCAAGGGTTGGGGACAGAAAGCTGGACTGAAGGGTCAATAGGTAAGATAGAGGGCGATGGCTCAAGAGGCCGAGTGACTCTGGGTTTGGATTTTTATTGGGGGTCTTGGGGCGGGCTCTGCAGACCACAACCCATTAACACACCTACTAGGCGGTCCGTCCCTGTTGGACCTTGCTATAGGTTAAAGGTGAACAAAAGGGAGGAGGTCCAGGGGTTTGGTCAGTGTTGCAAAAGTATGACTTCACCAGGAAACAGACACTGAGTCTAGGGTCCGATGACTCACCTGGCCAACCTATTGTCAGTTGATGGTTTTAGCCAAGTATCTGATGGCTGGCACAGTAGGTGCTAGGCAGTCTTGTTAGCATAACTTATTCAGATGTATATTGAGGAGTGGGGGTTAACCAGCGGATGTCTGACAGAAGGAGGCCTCATGGCAAGAGGAATCCTTTGTCCTTGTCTTGGGTGAACTGCTTGGGGTGTCAGCCTCCTGGCTTGGGCTGGAGCTGGCTCCTATGTGGAGAAGAAAGCGCAAGTCCCTTCCACTGCTCGCGACACAGAGTTCAAACTTATGGATAAAAATCCATAAGAGCACCCAAGGGTGCCTTGCTGGCCAACAGGGGGATCGAGTATATGGTTCATATTTTGAAATAGCTTCAGTGATTACCAGTTTGTTTCCGGGTTCCGTGAATTTATAAGACCCTAAATGCTCTGGAGTCAGGAAATTTAAAGGGTTCCCGTATTAACCTGTCCAACAATTAAAAGTTTCACCAGATCACTTCTTGTGACCTAGGATGTATGACGTCACTCGTATTATCCTTTACTCCAAAGACTCTATTGCTGGGAATTATAGGTGACTAGGAATAAGGCCCTAGATAAATACAAGGGGCTCTAGAAAGAGGCTCTGGGAGAGTGCCAAGGCCTTGGGCACTCAGCGTCAACTTGCTGTGGCGACCTCAGCAGGGTATAATGACACAGAGCCCACCAGTTTCTCCAGGGGAAGATCTCTGCCATCGGAAGAGCTCTTGTAGTTCAGTGTGATCTCCATCCCACCCCTGGAGATGGGCAACAATGGTTTCCCATGAGGGAACAGGTGGTTTGGAGGGTGGAGTCTATGGCAATGAACCTGTCTGAGGTCCCACCCCTCCTCCAACCTCACCCTCTCCAGGGTCCACCCCTCAAATCTCCAGGAATTTCCCAACCTGGAGTTGGCAACCCTATCTCCCTCCCAGCCAACCGTCAATGTATCATCATCTGCCCGCTGGCTTCAGCTTTTCATCTCCTCCCTCCTCGAGAGCACTTGTAATTCTGAGTGATCTCCAGCCCCCACCTGGAGATTAGCAACAATGGTTCCCCATGAGGGACTGATTCGCTTGGAGGGTGGAGTCTATGGCAATGAACCTGTCTGAGGTCCCACCCCTCCTCCAACCTCCCCTTCTCCAGCCTCCACCCCTCAAATTTCCAGGAATTTTCCACCTGGAGTTGGCAACCCTATCTCCTTCCCAGCCAATCATCGACTTCACTCTTCAACTTTCCTTCTCCCCTCTGGAGAGCACTTGTAATTCTGAGTGATCTCCAGCCCTTGCCTGGAGATTGGCAACCATAGTTCCCATGGAGAAGTACTCTTTCCCGGCAATGGGGACCAAAGCAGCTGACGTCATTCTCCTCTCCCCCTTTTCACTTGCACAACAACCCTGCAAGCTAGGTTAGGCTTAAAGTCTGTGACTGGCCCCAAATCACCCATTCATCAAGAACCTGGGTCTAGCAGATCCTGCTCTGAAGCGCTGACTGCTACGCCTAGGATAGCCAACCTCCAGGTGGAGCCTGAAGATTGCCAGGGTGGGCACTGGGCAGAAGAACTTAAAGGGACTCTTCCAGTGCCTCTGCTGGGGTGGGGGGGGGAGAATGGGAGGGACACCTCGCATGTGATCGACAAAGCGGCAAAGCCACAAGGGGCGCGGTTTCTCACTGGGAGTTAAAGGGACCCTTCCGGGCCCCAGGAGAGGTGGGGGAACCCCACAGCAGGGCATCTGCAGTTGCCACCTAGAGGTTGGCAACCCTAGGAAGAAGTAGGAACTACTTCATAGGAACATAGGAAATGGTGAGGTAACAGCTAAGGCATCTCCCCAGGAAGGGGACAGGTACTTTATTCTTTGGTTCTAGAGTTAGAGAGTAGACCTGTTCGAGAGTGAGAGTATATCTGTGAATGAACTGCAGGAAGGTCCTCTGTAATTCAGAAAATGATTTATCAGGCATCTTATTTGCTTAATTTCCATAGGTTCTGCATTGTTTTCTGTATTCACATTTACACATACACACACACACCCCTTTATGACACCTGAATTGTGTGAAAATGCTTGCTTAAGAAAGTTTGCCAAGATTTCGCTTCTTCTGATACACCTGGAGGTGGCAGCAGAGCACAATGATTCCAATCTGAAAAAAGGACAGACATTCAGACTCCCCGCAGGCACTTTCTTGCGGGGCAGACAAAATGCAACCTAAGAGGTGCTGGCCTTGCCATCTTCAGCACATCTACTCAGAATCCTCCCTGGGGAAATTCAGTAGGGCTCACTCCCATGAAAACAGGGCTTCTTTCCATGTACTTGCATGTGAGTGAAGTGCCATCAACTTGCTTCTGTCTTACGGAGACCCTATGAATGAATGTCTTCCGAAATGTCCCATCGTCAACAGCCTTGCTCAGGTGGTCCTTAAAAGAACCAAGGCCCAGTGACATCGCATGCCATTGTCCCTATCTATGGAGGCGGAGACATGTGGGACTTAGGAAGGGGCTCTCCAGAAATGTAGGGGGGCCTGGGAGCTCTTCAGAACCCCCCCCCCCCAGACATTCCCCTGGGCTGGGCTAAACCCAGGAAGAGGTGGGAATTGGCCAGCGCCTAGGTCAGTGATGGCGAACCTTTCAGAGACCAGGTGCCCAAACTGCAACCCAAAACCCACTTATTTATCGCAAAGTGCCAACATGACAATTTAACCTGAATAATGAGGTTTTCGTTTGAGAAAAAACAACTCATACATTAACATCGTTTGTCTTAAAAGAAAAACACAACAGAGCTTTCAATGGTACAAACAACTTTTCATTGAAAGGTAAAAGTTTGCATTTGGCGTGCTTTTGACCAATTAATGTGATTTTTGCTGTCCAATCTTGCGAACTCTGTGCTGGGGTGATGGCCTGCGTGCCCACAGAGAGGGCTCTGAGTGCCACCTCTGGCACGCGTGCCATATGTTTGCCACCACTGGCCTAGGTTATAGTGGTATCTCAGTGGTCTCCTGTAGTGTCCTTTATTTAAATTCATTTTTAGAACAGTCACTTTAAGATCTGCAAATAGACATACCATGTGCATAAGACAAACAAAAGGCCACAAATTTGAAAGTAAGGAGGGCAACACTAAAAAGCCTGTAGGGGAACATTTAAAAGAAAACTCCTGGACATTCATTTACAGGAGTCTTGCTCAGAAATTGAGTGCACAGCAACTGTTTGGTATTCTGGCTCAGCCACGCATTGGCCAAACAAAGGCATCTGTGATGCCATAGTTTACTAAGATTCTGTACAAAGTCACCCAAGACCTTAAATCCTCTGGGGGCGATAATAGGTAGTGGGCTGCTTGCAAACTAAGTTGGTCATTTCCACTGATTCCTCCTTCCTATTGCAGACCTCCCCGTTCACTTCACTCCTCATGATCCCCTTCCCCCCAGAAGCAACATTTCAGGGAGCTAAGTGGGAGGAGGGTGGCAGGAGAGTTTCATTCTGACACAGGATCCAGCACATTGTTTCCCCTGGCTGAGTCCATACGTCGTTGGATACTGCACTTTAGCAGTCATTGGCAACTGGGGCTTATCCATACAAGAAGATCCAGGTGCAAATCACTGCTGTGGCAAAACAACAGGGCCATAGCCACCACTGTGTGGATACAGCCCACATTCTACTGTATGCATGCAAGCGCTGTCAAGTGGCAACCCCAACAAGCGGCATTCAAAGCAAGTGAGAAGCAGAGGCAGTTTGCCCTTGCCTTCCTCTTTAGCATCCTCCTCAGTGGTCTCCCCTCCAAGTCCAGACCCGGCTTAGCTTCTAAGACCGAACGAGACTGGGCTACATCTTGCCACCTTCTCTCCCCTCCATATTTTAAAGGTCCCCCCCCCCTCCCCCAGGCCCGGGAAGGCGCCCTTTAACCGTGAACGGCGAGATGCGCCCCTCGCCGGGGCTGGGCAAAAAGGTGCAAAACCTTTCCCGGCCTCCCCCAGCCCCGGGACGGCGCCCCTGAACCCCTAAAGGCAAAATGCGCCCCTCGCGTCTGCTCTCCGAACGGCTTTTGCCGTTCGGAGAGCAGACGCGAGGGGTTCCTCCCGCTCCCCCAGGCCCGGAAAGGCGCCCGTTCACCGGGAACCGCGAAATGCGCCCCTGGCGGCCGCTCGGAGCTCAGGCCCGAAAGGTTGCCTGCCCTCCCCCAGCCCCGGGACGGCGCCCTTGAACTCCCCGTCGCCGTCGGTGCTGCGAGAGGGGGAAGAGGCGCCCCTTAGGAGGCCGGCGGCGGCGGGAGGTGCAGCCCCACCATGCCTTTGGCGCCTTCCTGCCGTCTTCCCCTCCGCTCCGGCTCCGTTTCCGCGCTGCCTCTCCGGCCGCTCCCCCGGTCTGCTGCAGGGACTCCCGACGGGGAGCGAGGCAGGCCGGAAGCGAAGCCAGCGAGGGACGGAGGGGACTGCCCGTCGCTCACGTAGCCCGGCTGGAGTACCCCGGAGCCCAGCGGGGCGCATGGAGACCTCACCGAGCTCCCTGCTGGGGGAGCCGGACACCAAAGGCCCGCCCCTCTGATCTGCCGGGGGGTGGGGGGGTGGGGGCGGCGGAGGGGGTTCGGTTGGACTGTTTTCAGCTGGCGACTCGCCTGAAGCCCGTTTGAGAGCCGGGCTGCCAAGGGGGGTGTTGTGTGCCAGCTCGGGGGTGCTGTTGGAGCTCTGTCTACAAAGATGGATGTTCAGATCTCAGCTGTAGCACCTTTAACCAGCTCTGGCTGGTGTGCCAGCTGTGGACCTTTCTAAAAAAATCAGAGTTGGCTGCAGTTATATTTGCTCTCTAGTTATATCAGGATTGGATTTCTCCATTATGTTCCATGGCGGCCTGGTTTTAAAAGTCGTTCAGAAACGTCAGTTGGTTCAAAATGAAGCAGCAACTCTATTGGGCGGGTGGGGGGATCGAGTATATGGTTCATATTTTGAAATAGCTTCAGTGATTACCAGTTTGTTTCCGGGTTCCGTGAATTTATAAGACCCTAAATGCTCTGGAGTCAGGAAATTTAAAGGGTTCCCGTATTAACCTGTCCAACAATTAAAAGTTTCACCAGATCACTTCTTGTGACCTAGGATGTATGACGTCACTCGTATTATCCTTTACTCCAAAGACTCTATTGCTGGGAATTATAGGTGACTAGGAATAAGGCCCTAGATAAATACAAGGGGCTCTAGAAAGAGGCTCTGGGAGAGTGCCAAGGCCTTGGGCACTCAGCGTCAACTTGCTGTGGCGACCTCAGCAGGGTATAATGACACAGAGCCCACCAGTTTCTCCAGGGGAAGATCTCTGCCATCGGAAGAGCTCTTGTAGTTCAGTGTGATCTCCATCCCACCCCTGGAGATGGGCAACAATGGTTTCCCATGAGGGAACAGGTGGTTTGGAGGGTGGAGTCTATGGCAATGAACCTGTCTGAGGTCCCACCCCTCCTCCAACCTCACCCTCTCCAGGGTCCACCCCTCAAATCTCCAGGAATTTCCCAACCTGGAGTTGGCAACCCTATCTCCCTCCCAGCCAACCGTCAATGTATCATCATCTGCCCGCTGGCTTCAGCTTTTCATCTCCTCCCTCCTCGAGAGCACTTGTAATTCTGAGTGATCTCCAGCCCCCACCTGGAGATTAGCAACAATGGTTCCCCATGAGGGACTGATTCGCTTGGAGGGTGGAGTCTATGGCAATGAACCTGTCTGAGGTCCCACCCCTCCTCCAACCTCCCCTTCTCCAGCCTCCACCCCTCAAATTTCCAGGAATTTTCCACCTGGAGTTGGCAACCCTATCTCCTTCCCAGCCAATCATCGACTTCACTCTTCAACTTTCCTTCTCCCCTCTGGAGAGCACTTGTAATTCTGAGTGATCTCCAGCCCTTGCCTGGAGATTGGCAACCATAGTTCCCATGGAGAAGTACTCTTTCCCGGCAATGGGGACCAAAGCAGCTGACGTCATTCTCCTCTCCCCCTTTTCACTTGCACAACAACCCTGCAAGCTAGGTTAGGCTTAAAGTCTGTGACTGGCCCCAAATCACCCATTCATCAAGAACCTGGGTCTAGCAGATCCTGCTCTGAAGCGCTGACTGCTACGCCTAGGATAGCCAACCTCCAGGTGGAGCCTGAAGATTGCCAGGGTGGGCACTGGGCAGAAGAACTTAAAGGGACTCTTCCAGTGCCTCTGCTGGGGTGGGGGGGGGGAATGGGAGGGACACCTCGCATGTGATAGACAAAGCGGCAAAGCCACAAGGGGCGCGGTTTCTCACTGGGAGTTAAAGGGACCCTTCCGGGCCCCAGGAGAGGTGGGGGAACCCCACAGCAGGGCATCTGCAGTTGCCACCTAGAGGTTGGCAACCCTAGGAAGAAGTAGGAACTACTTCATAGGAACATAGGAAATGGTGAGGTAACAGCTAAGGCATCTCCCCAGGAAGGGGACAGGTACTTTATTCTTTGGTTCTAGAGTTAGAGAGTAGACCTGTTCGAGAGTGAGAGTATATCTGTGAATGAACTGCAGGAAGGTCCTCTGTAATTCAGAAAATGATTTATCAGGCATCTTATTTGCTTAATTTCCATAGGTTCTGCATTGTTTTCTGTATTCACATTTACACATACACACACACACCCCTTTATGACACCTGAATTGTGTGAAAATGCTTGCTTAAGAAAGTTTGCCAAGATTTCGCTTCTTCTGATACACCTGGAGGTGGCAGCAGAGCACAATGATTCCAATCTGAAAAAAGGACAGACATTCAGACTCCCCGCAGGCACTTTCTTGCGGGGCAGACAAAATGCAACCTAAGAGGTGCTGGCCTTGCCATCTTCAGCACATCTACTCAGAATCCTCCCTGGGGAAATTCAGTAGGGCTCACTCCCATGAAAACAGGGCTTCTTTCCATGTACTTGCATGTGAGTGAAGTGCCATCAACTTGCTTCTGTCTTACGGAGACCCTATGAATGAATGTCTTCCGAAATGTCCCATCGTCAACAGCCTTGCTCAGGTGGTCCTTAAAAGAACCAAGGCCCAGTGACATCGCATGCCATTGTCCCTATCTATGGAGGCGGAGACATGTGGGACTTAGGAAGGGGCTCTCCAGAAATGTAGGGGGGCCTGGGAGCTCTTCGGAACCCCCCCCCCCCAGACATTCCCCTGGGCTGGGCTAAACCCAGGAAGAGGTGGGAATTGGCCAGCGCCTAGGTCAGTGATGGCGAACCTTTCAGAGACCAGGTGCCCAAACTGCAACCCAAAACCCACTTATTTATCGCAAAGTGCCAACATGACAATTTAACCTGAATACTGAGGTTTTCGTTTGAGAAAAAACAACTCATACATTAACATCGTTTGTCTTAAAAGAAAAACACAACAGAGCTTTCAATGGTACAAACAACTTTTCATTGAAAGGTAAAAGTTTGCATTTGGCGTGCTTTTGACCAATTAATGTGATTTTTGCTGTCCAATCTTGCGAACTCTGTGCTGGGGTGATGGCCTGCGTGCCCACAGAGAGGGCTCTGAGTGCCACCTCTGGCACGCGTGCCATATGTTTGCCACCACTGGCCTAGGTTATAGTGGTATCTCAGTGGTCTCCTGTAGTGTCCTTTATTTAAATTCATTTTTAGAACAGTCACTTTAAGATCTGCAAATAGACATACCATGTGCATAAGACAAACAAAAGGCCACAAATTTGAAAGTAAGGAGGGCAACACTAAAAAGCCTGTAGGGGAACATTTAAAAGAAAACTCCTGGACATTCATTTACAGGAGTCTTGCTCAGAAATTGAGTGCACAGCAACTGTTTGGTATTCTGGCTCAGCCACGCATTGGCCAAACAAAGGCATCTGTGATGCCATAGTTTACTAAGATTCTGTACAAAGTCACCCAAGACCTTAAATCCTCTGGGGCGATAATAGGTAGTGGGCTGCTTGCAAACTAAGTTGGTCATTTCCACTGATTCCTCCTTCCTATTGCAGACCTCCCCGTTCACTTCACTCCTCATGATCCCCTTCCCCCCAGAAGCAACATTTCAGGGAGCTAAGTGGGAGGAGGGTGGCAGGAGAGTTTCATTCTGACACAGGATCCAGCACATTGTTTCCCCTGGCTGAGTCCATACGTCGTTGGATACTGCACTTTAGCAGTCATTGGCAACTGGGGCTTATCCATACAAGAAGATCCAGGTGCAAATCACTGCTGTGGCAAAACAACAGGGCCATAGCCACCACTGTGTGGATACAGCCCACATTCTACTGTATGCATGCAAGCGCTGTCAAGTGGCAACCCCAACAAGCGGCATTCAAAGCAAGTGAGAAGCAGAGGCAGTTTGCCCTTGCCTTCCTCTTTAGCATCCTCCTCAGTGGTCTCCCCTCCAAGTCCAGACCCGGCTTAGCTTCTAAGACCGAACGAGACTGGGCTACATCTTGCCACCTTCTCTCCCCTCCATATTTTAAAGGTCCCCCCCCCTCCCCCAGGCCCGGGAAGGCGCCCTTTAACCGTGAACGGCGAGATGCGCCCCTCGCCGGGGCTGGGCAAAAAGGTGCAAAACCTTTCCCGGCCTCCCCCAGCCCCGGGACGGCGCCCCTGAACCCCTAAAGGCAAAATGCGCCCCTCGCGTCTGCTCTCCGTTCGGAGAGCAGACGCGAGGGGTTCCTCCCGCTCCCCCAGGCCCGGAAAGGCGCCCCTTCACCGGGAACCGCGAAATGCGCCCCTGGCGGCCGCTCGGAGCTCAGGCCCGAAAGGTTGCCTGCCCTCCCCCAGCCCCGGGACGGCGCCCTTGAACTCCCCGTCGCCGTCGGTGCTGCGAGAGGGGGAAGAGGCGCCCCTTAGGAGGCCGGCGGCGGCGGGAGGTGCAGCCCCACCATGCCTTTGGCGCCTTCCTGCCGTCTTCCCCTCCGCTCCGGCTCCGTTTCCGCGCTGCCTCTCCGGCCGCTCCCCCGGTCTGCTGCAGGGACTCCCGACGGGGAGCGAGGCAGGCCGGAAGCGAAGCCAGCGAGGGACGGAGGGGACTGCCCGTCGCTCACGCAGCCCGGCTGGAGTACCCCGGAGCCCAGCGGGGCGCATGGAGACCTCACCGAGCTCCCTGCTGGGGGAGCCGGACACCAAAGGCCCGCCCCTCTGATCTGCCGGGGGGGTGGGGGGGTGGGGGCGGCGGAGGGGGTTCGGTTGGACTGTTTTCAGCTGGCGACTCGCCTGAAGCCCGTTTGAGAGCCGGGCTGCCAAGGGGGGTGTTGTGTGCCAGCTCGGGGGTGCTGTTGGAGCTCTGTCTACAAAGATGGATGTTCAGATCTCAGCTGTAGCACCTTTAACCAGCTCTGGCTGGTGTGCCAGCTGTGGACCTTTCTAAAAAAATCAGAGTTGGCTGCAGTTATATTTGCTCTCTAGTTATATCAGGATTGGATTTCTCCATTATGTTCCATGGCGGCCTGGTTTTAAAAGTCGTTCAGAAACGTCAGTTGGTTCAAAATGAAGCAGCAACTCTATTGGGCGGGTGGGGGGATCGAGTATATGGTTCATATTTTGAAATAGCTTCAGTGATTACCAGTTTGTTTCCGGGTTCCGTGAATTTATAAGACCCTAAATGCTCTGGAGTCAGGAAATTTAAAGGGTTCCCGTATTAACCTGTCCAACAATTAAAAGTTTCACCAGATCACTTCTTGTGACCTAGGATGTATGACGTCACTCGTATTATCCTTTACTCCAAAGACTCTATTGCTGGGAATTATAGGTGACTAGGAATAAGGCCCTAGATAAATACAAGGGGCTCTAGAAAGAGGCTCTGGGAGAGTGCCAAGGCCTTGGGCACTCAGCGTCAACTTGCTGTGGCGACCTCAGCAGGGTATAATGACACAGAGCCCACCAGTTTCTCCAGGGGAAGATCTCTGCCATCGGAAGAGCACTTGTAGTTCAGTGTGATCTCCATCCCACCCCTGGAGATGGGCAACAATGGTTTCCCATGAGGGAACAGGTGGTTTGGAGGGTGGAGTCTATGGCAATGAACCTGTCTGAGGTCCCACCCCTCCTCCAACCTCACCCTCTCCAGGGTCCACCCCTCAAATCTCCAGGAATTTCCCAACCTGGAGTTGGCAACCCTATCTCCCTCCCAGCCAACCGTCAATGTATCATCATCTGCCCGCTGGCTTCAGCTTTTCATCTCCTCCCTCCTCGAGAGCACTTGTAATTCTGAGTGATCTCCAGCCCCCACCTGGAGATTAGCAACAATGGTTCCCCATGAGGGACTGATTCGCTTGGAGGGTGGAGTCTATGGCAATGAACCTGTCTGAGGTCCCACCCCTCCTCCAACCTCCCCTTCTCCAGCCTCCACCCCTCAAATTTCCAGGAATTTTCCACCTGGAGTTGGCAACCCTATCTCCTTCCCAGCCAATCATCGACTTCACTCTTCAACTTTCCTTCTCCCCTCTGGAGAGCACTTGTAATTCTGAGTGATCTCCAGCCCTTGCCTGGAGATTGGCAACCATAGTTCCCATGGAGAAGTACTCTTTCCCGGCAATGGGGACCAAAGCAGCTGACGTCATTCTCCTCTCCCCCTTTTCACTTGCACAACAACCCTGCAAGCTAGGTTAGGCTTAAAGTCTGTGACTGGCCCCAAATCACCCATTCATCAAGAACCTGGGTCTAGCAGATCCTGCTCTGAAGCGCTGACTGCTACGCCTAGGATAGCCAACCTCCAGGTGGAGCCTGAAGATTGCCAGGGTGGGCACTGGGCAGAAGAACTTAAAGGGACTCTTCCAGTGCCTCTGCTGGGGTGGGGGGGGGGGAATGGGAGGGACACCTCGCATGTGATCGACAAAGCGGCAAAGCCACAAGGGGCGCGGTTTCTCACTGGGAGTTAAAGGGACCCTTCCGGGCCCCAGGAGAGGTGGGGGAACCCCACAGCAGGGCATCTGCAGTTGCCACCTAGAGGTTGGCAACCCTAGGAAGAAGTAGGAACTACTTCATAGGAACATAGGAAATGGTGAGGTAACAGCTAAGGCATCTCCCCAGGAAGGGGACAGGTACTTTATTCTTTGGTTCTAGAGTTAGAGAGTAGACCTGTTCGAGAGTGAGAGTATATCTGTGAATGAACTGCAGGAAGGTCCTCTGTAATTCAGAAAATGATTTATCAGGCATCTTATTTGCTTAATTTCCATAGGTTCTGCATTGTTTTCTGTATTCACATTTACACATACACACACACACCCCTTTATGACACCTGAATTGTGTGAAAATGCTTGCTTAAGAAAGTTTGCCAAGATTTCGCTTCTTCTGATACACCTGGAGGTGGCAGCAGAGCACAATGATTCCAATCTGAAAAAAGGACAGACATTCAGACTCCCCGCAGGCACTTTCTTGCGGGGCAGACAAAATGCAACCTAAGAGGTGCTGGCCTTGCCATCTTCAGCACATCTACTCAGAATCCTCCCTGGGGAAATTCAGTAGGGCTCACTCCCATGAAAACAGGGCTTCTTTCCATGTACTTGCATGTGAGTGAAGTGCCATCAACTTGCTTCTGTCTTACGGAGACCCTATGAATGAATGTCTTCCGAAATGTCCCATCGTCAACAGCCTTGCTCAGGTGGTCCTTAAAAGAACCAAGGCCCAGTGACATCGCATGCCATTGTCCCTATCTATGGAGGCGGAGACATGTGGGACTTAGGAAGGGGCTCTCCAGAAATGTAGGGGGGCCTGGGAGCTCTTCGGAACCCCCCCCCCCCAGACATTCCCCTGGGCTGGGCTAAACCCAGGAAGAGGTGGGAATTGGCCAGCGCCTAGGTCAGTGATGGCGAACCTTTTAGAGACCAGGTGCCCAAACTGCAACCCAAAACCCACTTATTTATCGCAAAGTGCCAACATGACAATTTAACCTGAATACTGAGGTTTTCGTTTGAGAAAAAACAACTCATACATTAACATCGTTTGTCTTAAAAGAAAAACACAACAGAGCTTTCAATGGTACAAACAACTTTTCATTGAAAGGTAAAAGTTTGCATTTGGCGTGCTTTTGACCAATTAATGTGATTTTTGCTGTCCAATCTTGCGAACTCTGTGCTGGGGTGATGGCCTGCGTGCCCACAGAGAGGGCTCTGAGTGCCACCTCTGGCACGCGTGCCATATGTTTGCCACCACTGGCCTAGGTTATAGTGGTATCTCAGTGGTCTCCTGTAGTGTCCTTTATTTAAATTCATTTTTAGAACAGTCACTTTAAGATCTGCAAATAGACATACCATGTGCATAAGACAAACAAAAGGCCACAAATTTGAAAGTAAGGAGGGCAACACTAAAAAGCCTGTAGGGGAACATTTAAAAGAAAACTCCTGGACATTCATTTACAGGAGTCTTGCTCAGAAATTGAGTGCACAGCAACTGTTTGGTATTCTGGCTCAGCCACGCATTGGCCAAACAAAGGCATCTGTGATGCCATAGTTTACTAAGATTCTGTACAAAGTCACCCAAGACCTTAAATCCTCTGGGGCGATAATAGGTAGTGGGCTGCTTGCAAACTAAGTTGGTCATTTCCACTGATTCCTCCTTCCTATTGCAGACCTCCCCGTTCACTTCACTCCTCATGATCCCCTTCCCCCCAGAAGCAACATTTCAGGGAGCTAAGTGGGAGGAGGGTGGCAGGAGAGTTTCATTCTGACACAGGATCCAGCACATTGTTTCCCCTGGCTGAGTCCATACGTCGTTGGATACTGCACTTTAGCAGTCATTGGCAACTGGGGCTTATCCATACAAGAAGATCCAGGTGCAAATCACTGCTGTGGCAAAACAACAGGGCCATAGCCACCACTGTGTGGATACAGCCCACATTCTACTGTATGCATGCAAGCGCTGTCAAGTGGCAACCCCAACAAGCGGCATTCAAAGCAAGTGAGAAGCAGAGGCAGTTTGCCCTTGCCTTCCTCTTTAGCATCCTCCTCAGTGGTCTCCCCTCCAAGTCCAGACCCGGCTTAGCTTCTAAGACCGAACGAGACTGGGCTACATCTTGCCACCTTCTCTCCCCTCCATATTTTAAAGGTCCCCCCCCCTCCCCCAGGCCCGGGAAGGCGCCCTTTAACCGTGAACGGCGAGATGCGCCCCTCGCCGGGGCTGGGCAAAAAGGTGCAAAACCTTTCCCGGCCTCCCCCAGCCCCGGGACGGCGCCCCTGAACCCCTAAAGGCAAAATGCGCCCCTCGCGTCTGCTCTCCGAACGGCTTTTGCCGTTCGGAGAGCAGACGCGAGGGGTTCCTCCCGCTCCCCCAGGCCCGGAAAGGCGCCCGTTCACCGGGAACCGCGAAATGCGCCCCTGGCGGCCGCTCGGAGCTCAGGCCCGAAAGGTTGCCTGCCCTCCCCCAGCCCCGGGACGGCGCCCTTGAACTCCCCGTCGCCGTCGGTGCTGCGAGAGGGGGAAGAGGCGCCCCTTAGGAGGCCGGCGGCGGCGGGAGGTGCAGCCCCACCATGCCTTTGGCGCCTTCCTGCCGTCTTCCCCTCCGCTCCGGCTCCGTTTCCGCGCTGCCTCTCCGGCCGCTCCCCCGGTCTGCTGCAGGGACTCCCGACGGGGAGCGAGGCAGGCCGGAAGCGAAGCCAGCGAGGGACGGAGGGGACTGCCCGTCGCTCACGCAGCCCGGCTGGAGTACCCCGGAGCCCAGCGGGGCGCATGGAGACCTCACCGAGCTCCCTGCTGGGGGAGCCGGACACCAAAGGCCCGCCCCTCTGATCTGCCGGGGGGGTGGGGGGGTGGGGGCGGCGGAGGGGGTTCGGTTGGACTGTTTTCAGCTGGCGACTCGCCTGAAGCCCGTTTGAGAGCCGGGCTGCCAAGGGGGGTGTTGTGTGCCAGCTCGGGGGTGCTGTTGGAGCTCTGTCTACAAAGATGGATGTTCAGATCTCAGCTGTAGCACCTTTAACCAGCTCTGGCTGGTGTGCCAGCTGTGGACCTTTCTAAAAAAATCAGAGTTGGCTGCAGTTATATTTGCTCTCTAGTTATATCAGGATTGGATTTCTCCATTATGTTCCATGGCGGCCTGGTTTTAAAAGTCGTTCAGAAACGTCAGTTGGTTCAAAATGAAGCAGCAACTCTATTGGGCGGGTGGGGGGATCGAGTATATGGTTCATATTTTGAAATAGCTTCAGTGATTACCAGTTTGTTTCCGGGTTCCGTGAATTTATAAGACCCTAAATGCTCTGGAGTCAGGAAATTTAAAGGGTTCCCGTATTAACCTGTCCAACAATTAAAAGTTTCACCAGATCACTTCTTGTGACCTAGGATGTATGACGTCACTCGTATTATCCTTTACTCCAAAGACTCTATTGCTGGGAATTATAGGTGACTAGGAATAAGGCCCTAGATAAATACAAGGGGCTCTAGAAAGAGGCTCTGGGAGAGTGCCAAGGCCTTGGGCACTCAGCGTCAACTTGCTGTGGCGACCTCAGCAGGGTATAATGACACAGAGCCCACCAGTTTCTCCAGGGGAAGATCTCTGCCATCGGAAGAGCACTTGTAGTTCAGTGTGATCTCCATCCCACCCCTGGAGATGGGCAACAATGGTTTCCCATGAGGGAACAGGTGGTTTGGAGGGTGGAGTCTATGGCAATGAACCTGTCTGAGGTCCCACCCCTCCTCCAACCTCACCCTCTCCAGGGTCCACCCCTCAAATCTCCAGGAATTTCCCAACCTGGAGTTGGCAACCCTATCTCCCTCCCAGCCAACCGTCAATGTATCATCATCTGCCCGCTGGCTTCAGCTTTTCATCTCCTCCCTCCTCGAGAGCACTTGTAATTCTGAGTGATCTCCAGCCCCCACCTGGAGATTAGCAACAATGGTTCCCCATGAGGGACTGATTCGCTTGGAGGGTGGAGTCTATGGCAATGAACCTGTCTGAGGTCCCACCCCTCCTCCAACCTCCCCTTCTCCAGCCTCCACCCCTCAAATTTCCAGGAATTTTCCACCTGGAGTTGGCAACCCTATCTCCTTCCCAGCCAATCATCGACTTCACTCTTCAACTTTCCTTCTCCCCTCTGGAGAGCACTTGTAATTCTGAGTGATCTCCAGCCCTTGCCTGGAGATTGGCAACCATAGTTCCCATGGAGAAGTACTCTTTCCCGGCAATGGGGACCAAAGCAGCTGACGTCATTCTCCTCTCCCCCTTTTCACTTGCACAACAACCCTGCAAGCTAGGTTAGGCTTAAAGTCTGTGACTGGCCCCAAATCACCCATTCATCAAGAACCTGGGTCTAGCAGATCCTGCTCTGAAGCGCTGACTGCTACGCCTAGGATAGCCAACCTCCAGGTGGAGCCTGAAGATTGCCAGGGTGGGCACTGGGCAGAAGAACTTAAAGGGACTCTTCCAGTGCCTCTGCTGGGGTGGGGGGAGGGGGAATGGGAGGGACACCTCGCATGTGATCGACAAAGCGGCAAAGCCACAAGGGGCGCGGTTTCTCACTGGGAGTTAAAGGGACCCTTCCGGGCCCCAGGAGAGGTGGGGGAACCCCACAGCAGGGCATCTGCAGTTGCCACCTAGAGGTTGGCAACCCTAGGAAGAAGTAGGAACTACTTCATAGGAACATAGGAAATGGTGAGGTAACAGCTAAGGCATCTCCCCAGGAAGGGGACAGGTACTTTATTCTTTGGTTCTAGAGTTAGAGAGTAGACCTGTTCGAGAGTGAGAGTATATCTGTGAATGAACTGCAGGAAGGTCCTCTGTAATTCAGAAAATGATTTATCAGGCATCTTATTTGCTTAATTTCCATAGGTTCTGCATTGTTTTCTGTATTCACATTTACACATACACACACACACCCCTTTATGACACCTGAATTGTGTGAAAATGCTTGCTTAAGAAAGTTTGCCAAGATTTCGCTTCTTCTGATACACCTGGAGGTGGCAGCAGAGCACAATGATTCCAATCTGAAAAAAGGACAGACATTCAGACTCCCCGCAGGCACTTTCTTGCGGGGCAGACAAAATGCAACCTAAGAGGTGCTGGCCTTGCCATCTTCAGCACATCTACTCAGAATCCTCCCTGGGGAAATTCAGTAGGGCTCACTCCCATGAAAACAGGGCTTCTTTCCATGTACTTGCATGTGAGTGAAGTGCCATCAACTTGCTTCTGTCTTACGGAGACCCTATGAATGAATGTCTTCCGAAATGTCCCATCGTCAACAGCCTTGCTCAGGTGGTCCTTAAAAGAACCAAGGCCCAGTGACATCGCATGCCATTGTCCCTATCTATGGAGGCGGAGACATGTGGGACTTAGGAAGGGGCTCTCCAGAAATGTAGGGGGGCCTGGGAGCTCTTCGGAACCCCACCCCCCCAGACATTCCCCTGGGCTGGGCTAAACCCAGGAAGAGGTGGGAATTGGCCAGTGCCTAGGTCAGTGATGGCGAACCTTTTAGAGACCAGGTGCCCAAACTGCAACCCAAAACCCACTTATTTATCGCAAAGTGCCAACATGACAATTTAACCTGAATACTGAGGTTTTCGTTTGAGAAAAAACAACTCATACATTAACATCGTTTATCTTAAAAGAAAAACACAACAGAGCTTTCAATGGTACAAACAACTTTTCATTGAAAGGTAAAAGTTTGCATTTGGCGTGCTTTTGACCAATTAATGTGATTTTTGCTGTCCAATCTTGCGAACTCTGTGCTGGGGTGATGGCCTGCGTGCCCACAGAGAGGGCTCTGAGTGCCACCTCTGGCACGCGTGCCATATGTTTGCCACCACTGGCCTAGGTTATAGTGGTATCTCAGTGGTCTCCTGTAGTGTCCTTTATTTAAATTCATTTTTAGAACAGTCACTTTAAGATCTGCAAATAGACATACCATGTGCATAAGACAAACAAAAGGCCACAAATTTGAAAGTAAGGAGGGCAACACTAAAAAGCCTGTAGGGGAACATTTAAAAGAAAACTCCTGGACATTCATTTACAGGAGTCTTGCTCAGAAATTGAGTGCACAGCAACTGTTTGGTATTCTGGCTCAGCCACGCATTGGCCAAACAAAGGCATCTGTGATGCCATAGTTTACTAAGATTCAGTACAAAGTCACCCAAGACCTTAAATCCTCTGGGGCGATAATAGGTAGTGGGCTGCTTGCAAACTAAGTTGGTCATTTCCACTGATTCCTCCTTCCTATTGCAGACCTCCCCGTTCACTTCACTCCTCATGATCCCCTTCCCCCCAGAAGCAACATTTCAGGGAGCTAAGTGGGAGGAGGGTGGCAGGAGAGTTTCATTCTGACACAGGATCCAGCACATTGTTTCCCCTGGCTGAGTCCATACGTCGTTGGATACTGCATTTTAGCAGTCATTGGCAACTGGGGCTTATCCATACAAGAAGATCCAGGTGCAAATCACTGCTGTGGCAAAACAACAGGGCCATAGCCACTACTGTGTGGATACAGCCCACATTCTACTGTATGCATGCAAGCGCTGTCAAGTGGCAACCCCAACAAGCGGCATTCAAAGCAAGTGAGAAGCAGAGGCAGTTTGCCCTTGCCTTCCTCTTTAGCATCCTCCTCAGTGGTCTCCCCTCCAAGTCCAGACCCGGCTTAGCTTCTAAGACCGAACGAGACTGGGCTACATCTTGCCACCTTCTCTCCCCTCCATATTTTAAAGGTCCCCCCCCCTCCCCCAGGCCCGGGAAGGCGCCCTTTAACCGTGAACGGCGAGATGCGCCCCTCGCCGGGGCTGGGCAAAAAGGTGCAAAACCTTTCCCGGCCTCCCCCAGCCCCGGGACGGCGCCCCTGAACCCCTAAAGGCAAAATGCGCCCCTCGCGTCTGCTCTCCGAACGGCTTTTGCCGTTCGGAGAGCAGACGCGAGGGGTTCCTCCCGCTCCCCCAGGCCCGGAAAGGCGCCCGTTCACCGGGAACCGCGAAATGCGCCCCTGGCGGCCGCTCGGAGCTCAGGCCCGAAAGGTTGCCTGCCCTCCCCCAGCCCCGGGACGGCGCCCTTGAACTCCCCGTCGCCGTCGGTGCTGCGAGAGGGGGAAGAGGCGCCCCTTAGGAGGCCGGCGGCGGCGGGAGGTGCAGCCCCACCATGCCTTTGGCGCCTTCCTGCCGTCTTCCCCTCCGCTCCGGCTCCGTTTCCGCGCTGCCTCTCCGGCCGCTCCCCCGGTCTGCTGCAGGGACTCCCGACGGGGAGCGAGGCAGGCCGGAAGCGAAGCCAGCGAGGGACGGAGGGGACTGCCCGTCGCTCACGCAGCCCGGCTGGAGTACCCCGGAGCCCAGCGGGGCGCATGGAGACCTCACCGAGCTCCCTGCTGGGGGAGCCGGACACCAAAGGCCCGCCCCTCTGATCTGCCGGGGGGTGGGGGCGGCGGAGGGGGTTCGGTTGGACTGTTTTCAGCTGGCGACTCGCCTGAAGCCCGTTTGAGAGCCGGGCTGCCAAGGGGGGTGTTGTGTGCCAGCTCGGGGGTGCTGTTGGAGCTCTGTCTACAAAGATGGATGTTCAGATCTCAGCTGTAGCACCTTTAACCAGCTCTGGCTGGTGTGCCAGCTGTGGACCTTTCTAAAAAAATCAGAGTTGGCTGCAGTTATATTTGCTCTCTAGTTATATCAGGATTGGATTTCTCCATTATGTTCCATGGCGGCCTGGTTTTAAAAGTCGTTCAGAAACGTCAGTTGGTTCAAAATGAAGCAGCAACTCTATTGGGCGGGTGGGGGGATCGAGTATATGGTTCATATTTTGAAATAGCTTCAGTGATTACCAGTTTGTTTCCGGGTTCCGTGAATTTATAAGACCCTAAATGCTCTGGAGTCAGGAAATTTAAAGGGTTCCCGTATTAACCTGTCCAACAATTAAAAGTTTCACCAGATCACTTCTTGTGACCTAGGATGTATGACGTCACTCGTATTATCCTTTACTCCAAAGACTCTATTGCTGGGAATTATAGGTGACTAGGAATAAGGCCCTAGATAAATACAAGGGGCTCTAGAAAGAGGCTCTGGGAGAGTGCCAAGGCCTTGGGCACTCAGCGTCAACTTGCTGTGGCGACCTCAGCAGGGTATAATGACACAGAGCCCACCAGTTTCTCCAGGGGAAGATCTCTGCCATCGGAAGAGCTCTTGTAGTTCAGTGTGATCTCCATCCCACCCCTGGAGATGGGCAACAATGGTTTCCCATGAGGGAACAGGTGGTTTGGAGGGTGGAGTCTATGGCAATGAACCTGTCTGAGGTCCCACCCCTCCTCCAACCTCACCCTCTCCAGGGTCCACCCCTCAAATCTCCAGGAATTTCCCAACCTGGAGTTGGCAACCCTATCTCCCTCCCAGCCAACCGTCAATGTATCATCATCTGCCCGCTGGCTTCAGCTTTTCATCTCCTCCCTCCTCGAGAGCACTTGTAATTCTGAGTGATCTCCAGCCCCCACCTGGAGATTAGCAACAATGGTTCCCCATGAGGGACTGATTCGCTTGGAGGGTGGAGTCTATGGCAATGAACCTGTCTGAGGTCCCACCCCTCCTCCAACCTCCCCTTCTCCAGCCTCCACCCCTCAAATTTCCAGGAATTTTCCACCCGGAGTTGGCAACCCTATCTCCTTCCCAGCCAATCATCGACTTCACTCTTCAACTTTCCTTCTCCCCTCTGGAGAGCACTTGTAATTCTGAGTGATCTCCAGCCCTTGCCTGGAGATTGGCAACCATAGTTCCCATGGAGAAGTACTCTTTCCCGGCAATGGGGACCAAAGCAGCTGACGTCATTCTCCTCTCCCCCTTTTCACTTGCACAACAACCCTGCAAGCTAGGTTAGGCTTAAAGTCTGTGACTGGCCCCAAATCACCCATTCATCAAGAACCTGGGTCTAGCAGATCCTGCTCTGAAGCGCTGACTGCTACGCCTAGGATAGCCAACCTCCAGGTGGAGCCTGAAGATTGCCAGGGTGGGCACTGGGCAGAAGAACTTAAAGGGACTCTTCCAGTGCCTCTGCTGGGGTGGGGGGGGGAATGGGAGGGACACCTCGCATGTGATCGACAAAGCGGCAAAGCCACAAGGGGCGCGGTTTCTCACTGGGAGTTAAAGGGACCCTTCCGGGCCCCAGGAGAGGTGGGGGAACCCCACAGCAGGGCATCTGCAGTTGCCACCTAGAGGTTGGCAACCCTAGGAAGAAGTAGGAACTACTTCATAGGAACATAGGAAATGGTGAGGTAACAGCTAAGGCATCTCCCCAGGAAGGGGACAGGTACTTTATTCTTTGGTTCTAGAGTTAGAGAGTAGACCTGTTCGAGAGTGAGAGTATATCTGTGAATGAACTGCAGGAAGGTCCTCTGTAATTCAGAAAATGATTTATCAGGCATCTTATTTGCTTAATTTCCATAGGTTCTGCATTGTTTTCTGTATTCACATTTACACATACACACACACACCCCTTTATGACACCTGAATTGTGTGAAAATGCTTGCTTAAGAAAGTTTGCCAAGATTTCGCTTCTTCTGATACACCTGGAGGTGGCAGCAGAGCACAATGATTCCAATCTGAAAAAAGGACAGACATTCAGACTCCCCGCAGGCACTTTCTTGCGGGGCAGACAAAATGCAACCTAAGAGGTGCTGGCCTTGCCATCTTCAGCACATCTACTCAGAATCCTCCCTGGGGAAATTCAGTAGGGCTCACTCCCATGAAAACAGGGCTTCTTTCCATGTACTTGCATGTGAGTGAAGTGCCATCAACTTGCTTCTGTCTTACGGAGACCCTATGAATGAATGTCTTCCGAAATGTCCCATCGTCAACAGCCTTGCTCAGGTGGTCCTTAAAAGAACCAAGGCCCAGTGACATCGCATGCCATTGTCCCTATCTATGGAGGCGGAGACATGTGGGACTTAGGAAGGGGCTCTCCAGAAATGTAGGGGGGCCTGGGAGCTCTTCGGAACCCCCCCCTCCAGACATTCCCCTGGGCTGGGCTAAACCCAGGAAGAGGTGGGAATTGGCCAGCGCCTAGGTCAGTGATGGCGAACCTTTTAGAGACCAGGTGCCCAAACTGCAACCCAAAACCCACTTATTTATCGCAAAGTGCCAACATGACAATTTAACCTGAATACTGAGGTTTTCGTTTGAGAAAAAACAACTCATACATTAACATCGTTTGTCTTAAAAGAAAGACACAACAGAGCTTTCAATGGTACAAACAACTTTTCATTGAAAGGTAAAAGTTTGCATTTGGCGTGCTTTTGACCAATTAATGTGATTTTTGCTGTCCAATCTTGCGAACTCTGTGCTGGGGTGATGGCCTGCGTGCCCACAGAGAGGGCTCTGAGTGCCACCTCTGGCACGCGTGCCATATGTTTGCCACCACTGGCCTAGGTTATAGTGGTATCTCAGTGGTCTCCTGTAGTGTCCTTTATTTAAATTCATTTTTAGAACAGTCACTTTAAGATCTGCAAATAGACATACCATGTGCATAAGACAAACAAAAGGCCACAAATTTGAAAGTAAGGAGGGCAACACTAAAAAGCCTGTAGGGGAACATTTAAAAGAAAACTCCTGGACATTCATTTACAGGAGTCTTGCTCAGAAATTGAGTGCACAGCAACTGTTTGGTATTCTGGCTCAGCCACGCATTGGCCAAACAAAGGCATCTGTGATGCCATAGTTTACTAAGATTCAGTACAAAGTCACCCAAGACCTTAAATCCTCTGGGGCGATAATAGGTAGTGGGCTGCTTGCAAACTAAGTTGGTCATTTCCACTGATTCCTCCTTCCTATTGCAGACCTCCCCGTTCACTTCACTCCTCATGATCCCCTTCCCCCCAGAAGCAACATTTCAGGGAGCTAAGTGGGAGGAGGGTGGCAGGAGAGTTTCATTCTGACACAGGATCCAGCACATTGTTTCCCCTGGCTGAGTCCATACGTCGTTGGATACTGCATTTTAGCAGTCATTGGCAACTGGGGCTTATCCATACAAGAAGATCCAGGTGCAAATCACTGCTGTGGCAAAACAACAGGGCCATAGCCACCAGTGTGTGGATACAGCCCACATTCTACTGTATGCATGCAAGCGCTGTCAAGTGGCAACCCCAACAAGCGGCATTCAAAGCAAGTGAGAAGCAGAGGCAGTTTGCCCTTGCCTTCCTCTTTAGCATCCTCCTCAGTGGTCTCCCCTCCAAGTCCAGACCCGGCTTAGCTTCTAAGACCGAACGAGACTGGGCTACATCTTGCCACCTTCTCTCCCCTCCATATTTTAAAGGTCCCCCCCCCTCCCCCAGGCCCGGGAAGGCGCCCTTTAACCGTGAACGGCGAGATGCGCCCCTCGCCGGGGCTGGGCAAAAAGGTGCAAAACCTTTCCCGGCCTCCCCCAGGCCCGGAAAGGCGCCCGTTCACCGGGAACCGCGAAATGCGCCCCTGGCGGCCGCTCGGAGCTCAGGCCCGAAAGGTTGCCTGCCCTCCCCCAGCCCCGGGACGGCGCCCTTGAACTCCCCGTCGCCGTCGGTGCTGCGAGAGGGGGAAGAGGCGCCCCTTAGGAGGCCGGCGGCGGCGGGAGGTGCAGCCCCACCATGCCTTTGGCGCCTTCCTGCCGTCTTCCCCTCCGCTCCGGCTCCGTTTCCGCGCTGCCTCTCCGGCCGCTCCCCCGGTCTGCTGCAGGGACTCCCGACGGGGAGCGAGGCAGGCCGGAAGCGAAGCCAGCGAGGGACGGAGGGGACTGCCCGTCGCTCACGCAGCCCGGCTGGAGTACCCCGGAGCCCAGCGGGGCGCATGGAGACCTCACCGAGCTCCCTGCTGGGGGAGCCGGACACCAAAGGCCCGCCCCTCTGATCTGCCGGGGGGTGGGGGGGTGGGGGCGGCGGAGGGGGTTCGGTTGGACTGTTTTCAGCTGGCGACTCGCCTGAAGCCCGTTTGAGAGCCGGGCTGCCAAGGGGGGTGTTGTGTGCCAGCTCGGGGGTGCTGTTGGAGCTCTGTCTACAAAGATGGATGTTCAGATCTCAGCTGTAGCACCTTTAACCAGCTCTGGCTGGTGTGCCAGCTGTGGACCTTTCTAAAAAAATCAGAGTTGGCTGCAGTTATATTTGCTCTCTAGTTATATCAGGATTGGATTTCTCCATTATGTTCCATGGCGGCCTGGTTTTAAAAGTCGTTCAGAAACGTCAGTTGGTTCAAAATGAAGCAGCAACTCTATTGGGCGGGTGGGGGGATCGAGTATATGGTTCATATTTTGAAATAGCTTCAGTGATTACCAGTTTGTTTCCGGGTTCCGTGAATTTATAAGACCCTAAATGCTCTGGAGTCAGGAAATTTAAAGGGTTCCCGTATTAACCTGTCCAACAATTAAAAGTTTCACCAGATCACTTCTTGTGACCTAGGATGTATGACGTCACTCGTATTATCCTTTACTCCAAAGACTCTATTGCTGGGAATTATAGGTGACTAGGAATAAGGCCCTAGATAAATACAAGGGGCTCTAGAAAGAGGCTCTGGGAGAGTGCCAAGGCCTTGGGCACTCAGCGTCAACTTGCTGTGGCGACCTCAGCAGGGTATAATGACACAGAGCCCACCAGTTTCTCCAGGGGAAGATCTCTGCCATCGGAAGAGCTCTTGTAGTTCAGTGTGATCTCCATCCCACCCCTGGAGATGGGCAACAATGGTTTCCCATGAGGGAACAGGTGGTTTGGAGGGTGGAGTCTATGGCAATGAACCTGTCTGAGGTCCCACCCCTCCTCCAACCTCACCCTCTCCAGGGTCCACCCCTCAAATCTCCAGGAATTTCCCAACCTGGAGTTGGCAACCCTATCTCCCTCCCAGCCAACCGTCAATGTATCATCATCTGCCCGCTGGCTTCAGCTTTTCATCTCCTCCCTCCTCGAGAGCACTTGTAATTCTGAGTGATCTCCAGCCCCCACCTGGAGATTAGCAACAATGGTTCCCCATGAGGGACTGATTCGCTTGGAGGGTGGAGTCTATGGCAATGAACCTGTCTGAGGTCCCACCCCTCCTCCAACCTCCCCTTCTCCAGCCTCCACCCCTCAAATTTCCAGGAATTTTCCACCCGGAGTTGGCAACCCTATCTCCTTCCCAGCCAATCATCGACTTCACTCTTCAACTTTCCTTCTCCCCTCTGGAGAGCACTTGTAATTCTGAGTGATCTCCAGCCCTTGCCTGGAGATTGGCAACCATAGTTCCCATGGAGAAGTACTCTTTCCCGGCAATGGGGACCAAAGCAGCTGACGTCATTCTCCTCTCCCCCTTTTCACTTGCACAACAACCCTGCAAGCTAGGTTAGGCTTAAAGTCTGTGACTGGCCCCAAATCACCCATTCATCAAGAACCTGGGTCTAGCAGATCCTGCTCTGAAGCGCTGACTGCTACGCCTAGGATAGCCAACCTCCAGGTGGAGCCTGAAGATTGCCAGGTTGGGCACTGGGCAGAAGAACTTAAAGGGACTCTTCCAGTGCCTCTGCTGGGGTGGGGGGGGGGGAATGGGAGGGACACCTCGCATGTGATCGACAAAGCGGCAAAGCCACAAGGGGCGCGGTTTCTCACTGGGAGTTAAAGGGACCCTTCCGGGCCCCAGGAGAGGTGGGGGAACCCCACAGCAGGGCATCTGCAGTTGCCACCTAGAGGTTGGCAACCCTAGGAAGAAGTAGGAACTACTTCATAGGAACATAGGAAATGGTGAGGTAACAGCTAAGGCATCTCCCCAGGAAGGGGACAGGTACTTTATTCTTTGGTTCTAGAGTTAGAGAGTAGACCTGTTCGAGAGTGAGAGTATATCTGTGAATGAACTGCAGGAAGGTCCTCTGTAATTCAGAAAATGATTTATCAGGCATCTTATTTGCTTAATTTCCATAGGTTCTGCATTGTTTTCTGTATTCACATTTACACATACACACACACACCCCTTTATGACACCTGAATTGTGTGAAAATGCTTGCTTAAGAAAGTTTGCCAAGATTTCGCTTCTTCTGATACACCTGGAGGTGGCAGCAGAGCACAATGATTCCAATCTGAAAAAAGGACAGACATTCAGACTCCCCGCAGGCACTTTCTTGCGGGGCAGACAAAATGCAACCTAAGAGGTGCTGGCCTTGCCATCTTCAGCACATCTACTCAGAATCCTCCCTGGGGAAATTCAGTAGGGCTCACTCCCATGAAAACAGGGCTTCTTTCCATGTACTTGCATGTGAGTGAAGTGCCATCAACTTGCTTCTGTCTTACGGAGACCCTATGAATGAATGTCTTCCGAAATGTCCCATCGTCAACAGCCTTGCTCAGGTGGTCCTTAAAAGAACCAAGGCCCAGTGACATCGCATGCCATTGTCCCTATCTATGGAGGCGGAGACATGTGGGACTTAGGAAGGGGCTCTCCAGAAATGTAGGGGGGCCTGGGAGCTCTTCGGAACCCCACCCCCCCAGACATTCCCCTGGGCTGGGCTAAACCCAGGAAGAGGTGGGAATTGGCCAGCGCCTAGGTCAGTGATGGCGAACCTTTTAGAGACCAGGTGCCCAAACTGCAACCCAAAACCCACTTATTTATCGCAAAGTGCCAACATGACAATTTAACCTGAATACTGAGGTTTTCGTTTGAGAAAAAACAACTCATACATTAACATCGTTTGTCTTAAAAGAAAAACACAACAGAGCTTTCAATGGTACAAACAACTTTTCATTGAAAGGTAAAAGTTTGCATTTGGCGTGCTTTTGACCAATTAATGTGATTTTTGCTGTCCAATCTTGCGAACTCTGTGCTGGGGTGATGGCCTGCGTGCCCACAGAGAGGGCTCTGAGTGCCACCTCTGGCACGCGTGCCATATGTTTGCCACCACTGGCCTAGGTTATAGTGGTATCTCAGTGGTCTCCTGTAGTGTCCTTTATTTAAATTCATTTTTAGAACAGTCACTTTAAGATCTGCAAATAGACATACCATGTGCATAAGACAAACAAAAGGCCACAAATTTGAAAGTAAGGAGGGCAACACTAAAAAGCCTGTAGGGGAACATTTAAAAGAAAACTCCTGGACATTCATTTACAGGAGTCTTGCTCAGAAATTGAGTGCACAGCAACTGTTTGGTATTCTGGCTCAGCCACGCATTGGCCAAACAAAGGCATCTGTGATGCCATAGTTTACTAAGATTCTGTACAAAGTCACCCAAGACCTTAAATCCTCTGGGGCGATAATAGGTAGTGGGCTGCTTGCAAACTAAGTTGGTCATTTCCACTGATTCCTCCTTCCTATTGCAGACCTCCCCGTTCACTTCACTCCTCATGATCCCCTTCCCCCCAGAAGCAACATTTCAGGGAGCTAAGTGGGAGGAGGGTGGCAGGAGAGTTTCATTCTGACACAGGATCCAGCACATTGTTTCCCCTGGCTGAGTCCATACGTCGTTGGATACTGCACTTTAGCAGTCATTGGCAACTGGGGCTTATCCATACAAGAAGATCCAGGTGCAAATCACTGCTGTGGCAAAACAACAGGGCCATAGCCACCACTGTGTGGATACAGCCCACATTCTACTGTATGCATGCAAGCGCTGTCAAGTGGCAACCCCAACAAGCGGCATTCAAAGCAAGTGAGAAGCAGAGGCAGTTTGCCCTTGCCTTCCTCTTTAGCATCCTCCTCAGTGGTCTCCCCTCCAAGTCCAGACCCGGCTTAGCTTCTAAGCCCGAACGAGACTGGGCTACATCTTGCCACCTTCTCTCCCCTCCATATTTTAAAGGTCCCCCCCCCTCCCCCAGGCCCGGGAAGGCGCCCTTTAACCGTGAACGGCGAGATGCGCCCCTCGCCGGGGCTGGGAAAAAGGTGCAAAACCTTTCCCGGCCTCCCCCAGCCCCGGGACGGCGCCCCTGAACCCCTAAAGGCAAAATGCGCCCCTCGCGTCTGCTCTCCGAACGGCTTTTGCTCTCCGAACGTCTGCTCTCCGAACGGCTTTTGCTTTTGCCGTTCGGAGAGCAGACGCGAGGGGTTCCTCCCGCTCCCCCAGGCCCGGAAAGGCGCCCGTTCACCGGGAACCGCGAAATGCGCCCCTGGCGGCCGCTCAGAGCTCAGGCCCGAAAGGTTGCCTGCCCTCCCCCAGCCCCGGGACGGCGCCCCTGAACCCCTAAAGGCAAAATGCGCCCCTCGCGTCTGCTCTCCGAACGGCTTTTGCCGTTCCAACAATTAAAATTTTTGCCTGTCCAACAATTAAAAGCTTTTGCCGTTCGGAGAGCAGACGCGAGGGGTTCCTCCCGCTCCCCCAGGCCCGGAAAGGCGCCCGTTCACCGGGAACCGCGAAATGCGCCCCTGGCGGCCGCTCGGAGCTCAGGCCCGAAAGGTTGCCTGCCCTCCCCCAGCCCCGGGACGGCGCCCTTGAACTCCCCGTCGCCGTCGGTGCTGCGAGAGGGGGAAGAGGCGCCCCTTAGGAGGCCGGCGGCGGCGGGAAGTGCAGCCCCACCATGCCTTTGGCGCCTTCCTGCCGTCTTCCCCTCCGCTCCGGCTCCGTTTCCGCGCTGCCTCTCCGGCCGCTCCCCCGGTCTGCTGCAGGGACTCCCGACGGGGAGCGAGGCAGGCCGGAAGCGAAGCCAGCGAGGGACGGAGGGGACTGCCCGTCGCTCACGCAGCCCGGCTGGAGTACCCCGGAGCCCAGCGGGGCGCATGGAGACCTCACCGAGCTCCCTGCTGGGGGAGCCGGACACCAAAGGCCCGCCCCTCTGATCTGCCGGGGGGTGGGGGGGTGGGGGCGGCGGAGGGGGTTCGGTTGGACTGTTTTCAGCTGGCGACTCGCCTGAAGCCCGTTTGAGAGCCGGGCTGCCAAGGGGGGTGTTGTGTGCCAGCTCGGGGGTGCTGTTGGAGCTCTGTCTACAAAGATGGATGTTCAGATCTCAGATGTAGCACCTTTAACCAGCTCTGGCTGGTGTGCCAGCTGTGGACCTTTCTAAAAAAATCAGAGTTGGCTGCAGTTATATTTGCTCTCTAGTTATATCAGGATTGGATTTCTCCATTATGTTCCATGGCGGCCTGGTTTTAAAAGTCGTTCAGAAACGTCAGTTGGTTCAAAATGAAGCAGCAACTCTATTGGGCGGGTGGGGGGATCGAGTATATGGTTCATATTTTGAAATAGCTTCAGTGATTACCAGTTTGTTTCCGGGTTCCGTGAATTTATAAGACCCTAAATGCTCTGGAGTCAGGAAATTTAAAGGGTTCCCGTATTAACCTGTCCAACAATTAAAAGTTTCACCAGATCACTTCTTGTGACCTAGGATGTATGACGTCACTCGTATTATCCTTTACTCCAAAGACTCTATTGCTGGGAATTATAGGTGACTAGGAATAAGGCCCTAGATAAATACAAGGGGCTCTAGAAAGAGGCTCTGGGAGAGTGCCAAGGCCTTGGGCACTCAGCGTCAACTTGCTGTGGCGACCTCAGCAGGGTATAATGACACAGAGCCCACCAGTTTCTCCAGGGGAAGATCTCTGCCATCGGAAGAGCACTTGTAGTTCAGTGTGATCTCCATCCCACCCCTGGAGATGGGCAACAATGGTTTCCCATGAGGGAACAGGTGGTTTGGAGGGTGGAGTCTATGGCAATGAACCTGTCTGAGGTCCCACCCCTCCTCCAACCTCACCCTCTCCAGGGTCCACCCCTCAAATCTCCAGGAATTTCCCAACCTGGAGTTGGCAACCCTATCTCCCTCCCAGCCAACCGTCAATGTATCATCATCTGCCCGCTGGCTTCAGCTTTTCATCTCCTCCCTCCTCGAGAGCACTTGTAATTCTGAGTGATCTCCAGCCCCCACCTGGAGATTAGCAACAATGGTTCCCCATGAGGGACTGATTCGCTTGGAGGGTGGAGTCTATGGCAATGAACCTGTCTGAGGTCCCACCCCTCCTCCAACCTCCCCTTCTCCAGCCTCCACCCCTCAAATTTCCAGGAATTTTCCACCTGGAGTTGGCAACCCTATCTCCTTCCCAGCCAATCATCGACTTCACTCTTCAACTTTCCTTCTCCCCTCTGGAGAGCACTTGTAATTCTGAGTGATCTCCAGCCCTTGCCTGGAGATTGGCAACCATAGTTCCCATGGAGAAGTACTCTTTCCCGGCAATGGGGACCAAAGCAGCTGACGTCATTCTCCTCTCCCCCTTTTCACTTGCACAACAACCCTGCAAGCTAGGTTAGGCTTAAAGTCTGTGACTGGCCCCAAATCACCCATTCATCAAGAACCTGGGTCTAGCAGATCCTGCTCTGAAGCGCTGACTGCTACGCCTAGGATAGCCAACCTCCAGGTGGAGCCTGAAGATTGCCAGGGTGGGCACTGGGCAGAAGAACTTAAAGGGACTCTTCCAGTGCCTCTGCTGGGGTGGGGGGGGGGGAATGGGAGGGACACCTCGCATGTGATCGACAAAGCGGCAAAGCCACAAGGGGCGCGGTTTCTCACTGGGAGTTAAAGGGACCCTTCCGGGCCCCAGGAGAGGTGGGGGAACCCCACAGCAGGGCATCTGCAGTTGCCACCTAGAGGTTGGCAACCCTAGGAAGAAGTAGGAACTACTTCATAGGAACATAGGAAATGGTGAGGTAACAGCTAAGGCATCTCCCCAGGAAGGGGACAGGTACTTTATTCTTTGGTTCTAGAGTTAGAGAGTAGACCTGTTCGAGAGTGAGAGTATATCTGTGAATGAACTGCAGGAAGGTCCTCTGTAATTCAGAAAATGATTTATCAGGCATCTTATTTGCTTAATTTCCATAGGTTCTGCATTGTTTTCTGTATTCACATTTACACATACACACACACACCCCTTTGTGACACCTGAATTGTGTGAAAATGCTTGCTTAAGAAAGTTTGCCAAGATTTCGCTTCTTCTGATACACCTGGAGGTGGCAGCAGAGCACAATGATTCCAATCTGAAAAAAGGACAGACATTCAGACTCCCCGCAGGCACTTTCTTGCGGGGCAGACAAAATGCAACCTAAGAGGTGCTGGCCTTGCCATCTTCAGCACATCTACTCAGAATCCTCCCTGGGGAAATTCAGTAGGGCTCACTCCCATGAAAACAGGGCTTCTTTCCATGTACTTGCATGTGAGTGAAGTGCCATCAACTTGCTTCTGTCTTACGGAGACCCTATGAATGAATGTCTTCCGAAATGTCCCATCGTCAACAGCCTTGCTCAGGTGGTCCTTAAAAGAACCAAGGCCCAGTGACATCGCATGCCATTGTCCCTATCTATGGAGGCGGAGACATGTGGGACTTAGGAAGGGGCTCTCCAGAAATGTAGGGGGGCCTGGGAGCTCTTCGGAACCCCCCCCCCCAGACATTCCCCTGGGCTGGGCTAAACCCAGGAAGAGGTGGGAATTGGCCAGCGCCTAGGTCAGTGATGGCGAACCTTTTAGAGACCAGGTGCCCAAACTGCAACCCAAAACCCACTTATTTATCGCAAAGTGCCAACATGACAATTTAACCTGAATACTGAGGTTTTCGTTTGAGAAAAAACAACTCATACATTAACATCGTTTGTCTTAAAAGAAAAACACAACAGAGCTTTCAATGGTACAAACAACTTTTCATTGAAAGGTAAAAGTTTGCATTTGGCGTGCTTTTGACCAATTAATGTGATTTTTGCTGTCCAATCTTGCGAACTCTGTGCTGGGGTGATGGCCTGCGTGCCCACAGAGAGGGCTCTGAGTGCCACCTCTGGCACGCGTGCCATATGTTTGCCACCACTGGCCTAGGTTATAGTGGTATCTCAGTGGTCTCCTGTAGTGTCCTTTATTTAAATTCATTTTTAGAACAGTCACTTTAAGATCTGCAAATAGACATACCATGTGCATAAGACAAACAAAAGGCCACAAATTTGAAAGTAAGGAGGGCAACACTAAAAAGCCTGTAGGGGAACATTTAAAAGAAAACTCCTGGACATTCATTTACAGGAGTCTTGCTCAGAAATTGAGTGCACAGCAACTGTTTGGTATTCTGGCTCAGCCACGCATTGGCCAAACAAAGGCATCTGTGATGCCATAGTTTACTAAGATTCTGTACAAAGTCACCCAAGACCTTAAATCCTCTGGGGCGATAATAGGTAGTGGGCTGCTTGCAAACTAAGTTGGTCATTTCCACTGATTCCTCCTTCCTATTGCAGACCTCCCCGTTCACTTCACTCCTCATGATCCCCTTCCCCCCAGAAGCAACATTTCAGGGAGCTAAGTGGGAGGAGGGTGGCAGGAGAGTTTCATTCTGACACAGGATCCAGCACATTGTTTCCCCTGGCTGAGTCCATACGTCGTTGGATACTGCACTTTAGCAGTCATTGGCAACTGGGGCTTATCCATACAAGAAGATCCAGGTGCAAATCACTGCTGTGGCAAAACAACAGGGCCATAGCCACCACTGTGTGGATACAGCCCACATTCTACTGTATGCATGCAAGCGCTGTCAAGTGGCAACCCCAACAAGCGGCATTCAAAGCAAGTGAGAAGCAGAGGCAGTTTGCCCTTGCCTTCCTCTTTAGCATCCTCCTCAGTGGTCTCCCCTCCAAGTCCAGACCCGGCTTAGCTTCTAAGACCGAACGAGACTGGGCTACATCTTGCCACCTTCTCTCCCCTCCATATTTTAAAGGTCCCCCCCCCTCCCCCAGGCCCGGGAAGGCGCCCTTTAACCGTGAACGGCGAGATGCGCCCCTCGCCGGGGCTGGGCAAAAAGGTGCAAAACCTTTCCCGGCCTCCCCCAGCCCCGGGACGGCGCCCCTGAACCCCTAAAGGCAAAATGCGCCCCTCGCGTCTGCTCTCCGAACGGCTTTTGCCGTTCGGAGAGCAGACGCGAGGGGTTTCTCCCGCTCCCCCAGGCCCGGAAAGGCGCCCGTTCACCGGGAACCGCGAAATGCGCCCCTGGCGGCCGCTCGGAGCTCAGGCCCGAAAGGTTGCCTGCCCTCCCCCAGCCCCGGGACGGC
The DNA here is from genome assembly GCA_029233225.1 of Lepidodactylus listeri. Classification (NCBI taxonomy): domain Eukaryota; kingdom Metazoa; phylum Chordata; class Lepidosauria; order Squamata; family Gekkonidae; genus Lepidodactylus; species Lepidodactylus listeri. The sequence goes on along the minus strand of JARCFY010000001.1, from coordinate 49,199,312 downwards.
GCCCTTGAACTCCCCGTCGCCGTCGGTGCTGCGAGAGGGGGAAGAGGCGCCCCTTAGGAGGCCGGCGGCGGCGGGAGGTGCAGCCCCACCATGCCTTTGGCGCCTTCCTGCCGTCTTCCCCTCCGCTCCGGCTCCGTTTCCGCGCTGCCTCTCCGGCCGCTCCCCCGGTCTGCTGCAGGGACTCCCGACGGGGAGCGAGGCAGGCCGGAAGCGAAGCCAGCGAGGGACGGAGGGGACTGCCCGTCGCTCACGCAGCCCGGCTGGAGTACCCCGGAGCCCAGCGGGGCGCATGGAGACCTCACCGAGCTCCCTGCTGGGGGAGCCGGACACCAAAGGCCCGCCCCTCTGATCTGCCGGGGGGGTGGGGGGGTGGGGGCGGCGGAGGGGGTTCGGTTGGACTGTTTTCAGCTGGCGACTCGCCTGAAGCCCGTTTGAGAGCCGGGCTGCCAAGGGGGGTGTTGTGTGCCAGCTCGGGGGTGCTGTTGGAGCTCTGTCTACAAAGATGGATGTTCAGATCTCAGATGTAGCACCTTTAACCAGCTCTGGCTGGTGTGCCAGCTGTGGACCTTTCTAAAAAAATCAGAGTTGGCTGCAGTTATATTTGCTCTCTAGTTATATCAGGATTGGATTTCTCCATTATGTTCCATGGCGGCCTGGTTTTAAAAGTCGTTCAGAAACGTCAGTTGGTTCAAAATGAAGCAGCAACTCTATTGGGCGGGTGGGGGGATCGAGTATATGGTTCATATTTTGAAATAGCTTCAGTGATTACCAGTTTGTTTCCGGGTTCCGTGAATTTATAAGACCCTAAATGCTCTGGAGTCAGGAAATTTAAAGGGTTCCCGTATTAACCTGTCCAACAATTAAAAGTTTCACCAGATCACTTCTTGTGACCTAGGATGTATGACGTCACTCGTATTATCCTTTACTCCAAAGACTCTATTGCTGGGAATTATAGGTGACTAGGAATAAGGCCCTAGATAAATACAAGGGGCTCTAGAAAGAGGCTCTGGGAGAGTGCCAAGGCCTTGGGCACTCAGCGTCAACTTGCTGTGGCGACCTCAGCAGGGTATAATGACACAGAGCCCACCAGTTTCTCCAGGGGAAGATCTCTGCCATCGGAAGAGCACTTGTAGTTCAGTGTGATCTCCATCCCACCCCTGGAGATGGGCAACAATGGTTTCCCATGAGGGAACAGGTGGTTTGGAGGGTGGAGTCTATGGCAATGAACCTGTCTGAGGTCCCACCCCTCCTCCAACCTCACCCTCTCCAGGGTCCACCCCTCAAATCCCCAGGAATTTCCCAACCTGGAGTTGGCAACCCTATCTCCCTCCCAGCCAACCGTCAATGTATCATCATCTGCCCGCTGGCTTCAGCTTTTCATCTCCTCCCTCCTCGAGAGCACTTGTAATTCTGAGTGATCTCCAGCCCCCACCTGGAGATTAGCAACAATGGTTCCCCATGAGGGACTGATTCGCTTGGAGGGTGGAGTCTATGGCAATGAACCTGTCTGAGGTCCCACCCCTCCTCCAACCTCCCCTTCTCCAGCCTCCACCCCTCAAATTTCCAGGAATTTTCCACCTGGAGTTGGCAACCCTATCTCCTTCCCAGCCAATCATCGACTTCACTCTTCAACTTTCCTTCTCCCCTCTGGAGAGCACTTGTAATTCTGAGTGATCTCCAGCCCTTGCCTGGAGATTGGCAACCATAGTTCCCATGGAGAAGTACTCTTTCCCGGCAATGGGGACCAAAGCAGCTGACGTCATTCTCCTCTCCCCCTTTTCACTTGCACAACAACCCTGCAAGCTAGGTTAGGCTTAAAGTCTGTGACTGGCCCCAAATCACCCATTCATCAAGAACCTGGGTCTAGCAGATCCTGCTCTGAAGCGCTGACTGCTACGCCTAGGATAGCCAACCTCCAGGTGGAGCCTGAAGATTGCCAGGGTGGGCACTGGGCAGAAGAACTTAAAGGGACTCTTCCAGTGCCTCTGCTGGGGTGGGGGGGGGAATGGGAGGGACACCTCGCATGTGATCGACAAAGCGGCAAAGCCACAAGGGGCGCGGTTTCTCACTGGGAGTTAAAGGGACCCTTCCGGGCCCCAGGAGAGGTGGGGGAACCCCACAGCAGGGCATCTGCAGTTGCCACCTAGAGGTTGGCAACCCTAGGAAGAAGTAGGAACTACTTCATAGGAACATAGGAAATGGTGAGGTAACAGCTAAGGCATCTCCCCAGGAAGGGGACAGGTACTTTATTCTTTGGTTCTAGAGTTAGAGAGTAGACCTGTTCGAGAGTGAGAGTATATCGGTGAATGAACTGCAGGAAGGTCCTCTGTAATTCAGAAAATGATTTATCAGGCATCTTATTTGCTTAATTTCCATAGGTTCTGCATTGTTTTCTGTATTCACATTTACACATACACACACACACCCCTTTATGACACCTGAATTGTGTGAAAATGCTTGCTTAAGAAAGTTTGCCAAGATTTCGCTTCTTCTGATACACCTGGAGGTGGCAGCAGAGCACAATGATTCCAATCTGAAAAAAGGACAGACATTCAGACTCCCCGCAGGCACTTTCTTGCGGGGCAGACAAAATGCAACCTAAGAGGTGCTGGCCTTGCCATCTTCAGCACATCTACTCAGAATCCTCCCTGGGGAAATTCAGTAGGGCTCACTCCCATGAAAACAGGGCTTCTTTCCATGTACTTGCATGTGAGTGAAGTGCCATCAAGTTGCTTCTGTCTTACGGAGACCCTATGAATGAATGTCTTCCGAAATGTCCCATCGTCAACAGCCTTGCTCAGGTGGTCCTTAAAAGAACCAAGGCCCAGTGACATCGCATGCCATTGTCCCTATCTATGGAGGCGGAGACATGTGGGACTTAGGAAGGGGCTCTCCAGAAATGTAGGGGGGCCTGGGAGCTCTTCGGAACCCCACCCCCCCAGACATTCCCCTGGGCTGGGCTAAACCCAGGAAGAGGTGGGAATTGGCCAGCGCCTAGGTCAGTGATGGCGAACCTTTTAGAGACCAGGTGCCCAACCTGCAACCCAAAACCCACTTATTTATCGCAAAGTGCCAACATGACAATTTAACCTGAATACTGAGGTTTTCGTTTGAGAAAAAACAACTCATACATTAACATCGTTTGTCTTAAAAGAAAAACACAACAGTGCTTTCAATGGTACAAACAACTTTTCATTGAAAGGTAAAAGTTTGCATTTGGCGTGCTTTTGACCAATTAATGTGATTTTTGCTGTCCAATCTTGCGAACTCTGTGCTGGGGTGATGGCCTGCGTGCCCACAGAGAGGGCTCTGAGTGCCACCTCTGGCACGCGTGCCATATGTTTGCCACCACTGGCCTAGGTTATAGTGGTATCTCAGTGGTCTCCTGTAGTGTCCTTTATTTAAATTCATTTTTAGAACAGTCACTTTAAGATCTGCAAATAGACATACCATGTGCATAAGACAAACAAAAGGCCACAAATTTGAAAGCAAGGAGGGCAACACTAAAAAGCCTGTAGGGGAACATTTAAAAGAAAACTCCTGGACATTCATTTACAGGAGTCTTGCTCAGAAATTGAGTGCACAGCAACTGTTTGGTATTCTGGCTCAGCCACGCATTGGCCAAACAAAGGCATCTGTGATGCCATAGTTTACTAAGATTCAGTACAAAGTCACCCAAGACCTTAAATCCTCTGGGGCGATAATAGGTAGTGGGCTGCTTGCAAACTAAGTTGGTCATTTCCACTGATTCCTCCTTCCTATTGCAGACCTCCCCGTTCACTTCACTCCTCATGATCCCCTTCCCCCCAGAAGCAACATTTCAGGGAGCTAAGTGGGAGGAGGGTGGCAGGAGAGTTTCATTCTGACACAGGATCCAGCACATTGTTTCCCCTGGCTGAGTCCATACGTCGTTGGATACTGCACTTTAGCAGTCATTGGCAACTGGGGCTTATCCATACAAGAAGATCCAGGTGCAAATCACTGCTGTGGCAAAACAACAGGGCCATAGCCACCACTGTGTGGATACAGCCCACATTCTACTGTATGCATGCAAGCGCTGTCAAGTGGCAACCCCAACAAGCGGCATTCAAAGCAAGTGAGAAGCAGAGGCAGTTTGCCCTTGCCTTCCTCTTTAGCATCCTCCTCAGTGGTCTCCCCTCCAAGTCCAGACCCGGCTTAGCTTCTAAGACCGAACGAGACTGGGCTACATCTTGCCACCTTCTCTCCCCTCCATATTTTAAAGGTCCCCCCCCCTCCCCCAGGCCCGGGAAGGCGCCCTTTAACCGTGAACGGCGAGATGCGCCCCTCGCCGGGGCTGGGCAAAAAGGTGCAAAACCTTTCCCGGCCTCCCCCAGCCCCGGGACGGCGCCCCTGAACCCCTAAAGGCAAAATGCGCCCCTCGCGTCTGCTCTCCGAACGGCTTTTGCCGTTCGGAGAGCAGACGCGAGGGGTTCCTCCCGCTCCCCCAGGCCCGGAAAGGCGCCCGTTCACCGGGAACCGCGAAATGCGCCCCTGGCGGCCGCTCGGAGCTCAGGCCCGAAAGGTTGCCTGCCCTCCCCCAGCCCCGGGACGGCGCCCTTGAACTCACCGTCGCCGTCGGTGCTGCGAGAGGGGGACGAGGCGCCCCTTAGGAGGCCGGCGGCGGCGGGAGGTGCAGCCCCACCATGCCTTTGGCGCCTTCCTGCCGTCTTCCCCTCCGCTCCGGCTCCGTTTCCGCGCTGCCTCTCCGGCCGCTCCCCCGGTCTGCTGCAGGGACTCCCGACGGGGAGCGAGGCAGGCCGGAAGCGAAGCCAGCGAGGGACGGAGGGGACTGCCCGTCGCTCACGCAGCCCGGCTGGAGTACCCCGGAGCCCAGCGGGGCGCATGGAGACCTCACCGAGCTCCCTGCTGGGGGAGCCGGACACCAAAGGCCCGCCCCTCTGATCTGCCGGGGGGGTGGGGGGGTGGGGGCGGCGGAGGGGGTTCGGTTGGACTGTTTTCAGCTGGCGACTCGCCTGAAGCCCGTTTGAGAGCCGGGCTGCCAAGGGGGGTGTTGTGTGCCAGCTCGGGGGTGCTGTTAGAGCTCTGTCTACAAAGATGGATGTTCAGATCTCAGATGTAGCACCTTTAACCAGCTCTGGCTGGTGTGCCAGCTGTGGACCTTTCTAAAAAAATCAGAGTTGGCTGCAGTTATATTTGCTCTCTAGTTATATCAGGATTGGATTTCTCCATTATGTTCCATGGCGGCCTGGTTTTAAAAGTCGTTCAGAAACGTCAGTTGGTTCAAAATGAAGCAGCAACTCTATTGGGCGGGTGGGGGGATCGAGTATATGGTTCATATTTTGAAATAGCTTCAGTGATTACCAGTTTGTTTCCGGGTTCCGTGAATTTATAAGACCCTAAATGCTCTGGAGTCAGGAAATTTAAAGGGTTCCCGTATTAACCTGTCCAACAATTAAAAGTTTCACCAGATCACTTCTTGTGACCTAGGATGTATGACGTCACTCGTATTATCCTTTACTCCAAAGACTCTATTGCTGGGAATTATAGGTGACTAGGAATAAGGCCCTAGATAAATACAAGGGGCTCTAGAAAGAGGCTCTGGGAGAGTGCCAAGGCCTTGGGCACTCAGCGTCAACTTGCTGTGGCGACCTCAGCAGGGTATAATGACACAGAGCCCACCAGTTTCTCCAGGGGAAGATCTCTGCCATCGGAAGAGCACTTGTAGTTCAGTGTGATCTCCATCCCACCCCTGGAGATGGGCAACAATGGTTTCCCATGAGGGAACAGGTGGTTTGGAGGGTGGAGTCTATGGCAATGAACCTGTCTGAGGTCCCACCCCTCCTCCAACCTCACCCTCTCCAGGGTCCACCCCTCAAATCCCCAGGAATTTCCCAACCTGGAGTTGGCAACCCTATCTCCCTCCCAGCCAACCGTCAATGTATCATCATCTGCCCGCTGGCTTCAGCTTTTCATCTCCTCCCTCCTCGAGAGCACTTGTAATTCTGAGTGATCTCCAGCCCCCACCTGGAGATTAGCAACAATGGTTCCCCATGAGGGACTGATTCGCTTGGAGGGTGGAGTCTATGGCAATGAACCTGTCTGAGGTCCCACCCCTCCTCCAACCTCCCCTTCTCCAGCCTCCACCCCTCAAATTTCCAGGAATTTTCCACCTGGAGTTGGCAACCCTATCTCCTTCCCAGCCAATCATCGACTTCACTCTTCAACTTTCCTTCTCCCCTCTGGAGAGCACTTGTAATTCTGAGTGATCTCCAGCCCTTGCCTGGAGATTGGCAACCATAGTTCCCATGGAGAAGTACTCTTTCCCGGCAATGGGGACCAAAGCAGCTGACGTCATTCTCCTCTCCCCCTTTTCACTTGCACAACAACCCTGCAAGCTAGGTTAGGCTTAAAGTCTGTGACTGGCCCCAAATCACCCATTCATCAAGAACCTGGGTCTAGCAGATCCTGCTCTGAAGCGCTGACTGCTACGCCTAGGATAGCCAACCTCCAGGTGGAGCCTGAAGATTGCCAGGGTGGGCACTGGGCAGAAGAACTTAAAGGGACTCTTCCAGTGCCTCTGCTGGGGTGGGGGGGGGAATGGGAGGGACACCTCGCATGTGATCGACAAAGCGGCAAAGCCACAAGGGGCGCGGTTTCTCACTGGGAGTTAAAGGGACCCTTCCGGGCCCCAGGAGAGGTGGGGGAACCCCACAGCAGGGCATCTGCAGTTGCCACCTAGAGGTTGGCAACCCTAGGAAGAAGTAGGAACTACTTCATAGGAACATAGGAAATGGTGAGGTAACAGCTAAGGCATCTCCCCAGGAAGGGGACAGGTACTTTATTCTTTGGTTCTAGAGTTAGAGAGTAGACCTGTTCGAGAGTGAGAGTATATCGGTGAATGAACTGCAGGAAGGTCCTCTGTAATTCAGAAAATGATTTATCAGGCATCTTATTTGCTTAATTTCCATAGGTTCTGCATTGTTTTCTGTATTCACATTTACACATACACACACACACCCCTTTATGACACCTGAATTGTGTGAAAATGCTTGCTTAAGAAAGTTTGCCAAGATTTCGCTTCTTCTGATACACCTGGAGGTGGCAGCAGAGCACAATGATTCCAATCTGAAAAAAGGACAGACATTCAGACTCCCCGCAGGCACTTTCTTGCGGGGCAGACAAAATGCAACCTAAGAGGTGCTGGCCTTGCCATCTTCAGCACATCTACTCAGAATCCTCCCTGGGGAAATTCAGTAGGGCTCACTCCCATGAAAACAGGGCTTCTTTCCATGTACTTGCATGTGAGTGAAGTGCCATCAAGTTGCTTCTGTCTTACGGAGACCCTATGAATGAATGTCTTCCGAAATGTCCCATCGTCAACAGCCTTGCTCAGGTGGTCCTTAAAAGAACCAAGGCCCAGTGACATCGCATGCCATTGTCCCTATCTATGGAGGCGGAGACATGTGGGACTTAGGAAGGGGCTCTCCAGAAATGTAGGGGGGCCTGGGAGCTCTTCGGAACCCCACCCCCCCAGACATTCCCCTGGGCTGGGCTAAACCCAGGAAGAGGTGGGAATTGGCCAGCGCCTAGGTCAGTGATGGCGAACCTTTTAGAGACCAGGTGCCCAACCTGCAACCCAAAACCCACTTATTTATCGCAAAGTGCCAACATGACAATTTAACCTGAATACTGAGGTTTTCGTTTGAGAAAAAACAACTCATACATTAACATCGTTTGTCTTAAAAGAAAAACACAACAGTGCTTTCAATGGTACAAACAACTTTTCATTGAAAGGTAAAAGTTTGCATTTGGCGTGCTTTTGACCAATTAATGTGATTTTTGCTGTCCAATCTTGCGAACTCTGTGCTGGGGTGATGGCCTGCGTGCCCACAGAGAGGGCTCTGAGTGCCACCTCTGGCACGCGTGCCATATGTTTGCCACCACTGGCCTAGGTTATAGTGGTATCTCAGTGGTCTCCTGTAGTGTCCTTTATTTAAATTCATTTTTAGAACAGTCACTTTAAGATCTGCAAATAGACATACCATGTGCATAAGACAAACAAAAGGCCACAAATTTGAAAGCAAGGAGGGCAACACTAAAAAGCCTGTAGGGGAACATTTAAAAGAAAACTCCTGGACATTCATTTACAGGAGTCTTGCTCAGAAATTGAGTGCACAGCAACTGTTTGGTATTCTGGCTCAGCCACGCATTGGCCAAACAAAGGCATCTGTGATGCCATAGTTTACTAAGATTCAGTACAAAGTCACCCAAGACCTTAAATCCTCTGGGGCGATAATAGGTAGTGGGCTGCTTGCAAACTAAGTTGGTCATTTCCACTGATTCCTCCTTCCTATTGCAGACCTCCCCGTTCACTTCACTCCTCATGATCCCCTTCCCCCCAGAAGCAACATTTCAGGGAGCTAAGTGGGAGGAGGGTGGCAGGAGAGTTTCATTCTGACACAGGATCCAGCACATTGTTTCCCCTGGCTGAGTCCATACGTCGTTGGATACTGCACTTTAGCAGTCATTGGCAACTGGGGCTTATCCATACAAGAAGATCCAGGTGCAAATCACTGCTGTGGCAAAACAACAGGGCCATAGCCACCACTGTGTGGATACAGCCCACATTCTACTGTATGCATGCAAGCGCTGTCAAGTGGCAACCCCAACAAGCGGCATTCAAAGCAAGTGAGAAGCAGAGGCAGTTTGCCCTTGCCTTCCTCTTTAGCATCCTCCTCAGTGGTCTCCCCTCCAAGTCCAGACCCGGCTTAGCTTCTAAGACCGAACGAGACTGGGCTACATCTTGCCACCTTCTCTCCCCTCCATATTTTAAAGGTCCCCCCCCCTCCCCCAGGCCCGGGAAGGCGCCCTTTAACCGTGAACGGCGAGATGCGCCCCTCGCCGGGGCTGGGCAAAAAGGTGCAAAACCTTTCCCGGCCTCCCCCAGCCCCGGGACGGCGCCCCTGAACCCCTAAAGGCAAAATGCGCCCCTCGCGTCTGCTCTCCGAACGGCTTTTGCCGTTCGGAGAGCAGACGCGAGGGGTTCCTCCCGCTCCCCCAGGCCCGGAAAGGCGCCCGTTCACCGGGAACCGCGAAATGCGCCCCTGGCGGCCGCTCGGAGCTCAGGCCCGAAAGGTTGCCTGCCCTCCCCCAGCCCCGGGACGGCGCCCTTGAACTCCCCGTCGCCGTCGGTGCTGCGAGAGGGGGACGAGGCGCCCCTTAGGAGGCCGGCGGCGGCGGGAGGTGCAGCCCCACCATGCCTTTGGCGCCTTCCTGCCGTCTTCCCCTCCGCTCCGGCTCCGTTTCCGCGCTGCCTCTCCGGCCGCTCCCCCGGTCTGCTGCAGGGACTCCCGACGGGGAGCGAGGCAGGCCGGAAGCGAAGCCAGCGAGGGACGGAGGGGACTGCCCGTCGCTCACGCAGCCCGGCTGGAGTACCCCGGAGCCCAGCGGGGCGCATGGAGACCTCACCGAGCTCCCTGCTGGGGGAGCCGGACACCAAAGGCCCGCCCCTCTGATCTGCCGGGGGGGTGGGGGGGTGGGGGCGGCGGAGGGGGTTCGGTTGGACTGTTTTCAGCTGGCGACTCGCCTGAAGCCCGTTTGAGAGCCGGGCTGCCAAGGGGGGTGTTGTGTGCCAGCTCGGGGGTGCTGTTAGAGCTCTGTCTACAAAGATGGATGTTCAGATCTCAGATGTAGCACCTTTAACCAGCTCTGGCTGGTGTGCCAGCTGTGGACCTTTCTAAAAAAATCAGAGTTGGCTGCAGTTATATTTGCTCTCTAGTTATATCAGGATTGGATTTCTCCATTATGTTCCATGGCGGCCTGGTTTTAAAAGTCGTTCAGAAACGTCAGTTGGTTCAAAATGAAGCAGCAACTCTATTGGGCGGGTGGGGGGATCGAGTATATGGTTCATATTTTGAAATAGCTTCAGTGATTACCAGTTTGTTTCCGGGTTCCGTGAATTTATAAGACCCTAAATGCTCTGGAGTCAGGAAATTTAAAGGGTTCCCGTATTAACCTGTCCAACAATTAAAAGTTTCACCAGATCACTTCTTGTGACCTAGGATGTATGACGTCACTCGTATTATCCTTTACTCCAAAGACTCTATTGCTGGGAATTATAGGTGACTAGGAATAAGGCCCTAGATAAATACAAGGGGCTCTAGAAAGAGGCTCTGGGAGAGTGCCAAGGCCTTGGGCACTCAGCGTCAACTTGCTGTGGCGACCTCAGCAGGGTATAATGACACAGAGCCCACCAGTTTCTCCAGGGGAAGATCTCTGCCATCGGAAGAGCACTTGTAGTTCAGTGTGATCTCCATCCCACCCCTGGAGATGGGCAACAATGGTTTCCCATGAGGGAACAGGTGGTTTGGAGGGTGGAGTCTATGGCAATGAACCTGTCTGAGGTCCCACCCCTCCTCCAACCTCACCCTCTCCAGGGTCCACCCCTCAAATCTCCAGGAATTTCCCAACCTGGAGTTGGCAACCCTATCTCCCTCCCAGCCAACCGTCAATGTATCATCATCTGCCCGCTGGCTTCAGCTTTTCATCTCCTCCCTCCTCGAGAGCACTTGTAATTCTGAGTGATCTCCAGCCCCCACCTGGAGATTAGCAACAATGGTTCCCCATGAGGGACTGATTCGCTTGGAGGGTGGAGTCTATGGCAATGAACCTGTCTGAGGTCCCACCCCTCCTCCAACCTCCCCTTCTCCAGCCTCCACCCCTCAAATTTCCAGGAATTTTCCACCTGGAGTTGGCAACCCTATCTCCTTCCCAGCCAATCATCGACTTCACTCTTCAACTTTCCTTCTCCCCTCTGGAGAGCACTTGTAATTCTGAGTGATCTCCAGCCCTTGCCTGGAGATTGGCAACCATAGTTCCCATGGAGAAGTACTCTTTCCCGGCAATGGGGACCAAAGCAGCTGACGTCATTCTCCTCTCCCCCTTTTCACTTGCACAACAACCCTGCAAGCTAGGTTAGGCTTAAAGTCTGTGACTGGCCCCAAATCACCCATTCATCAAGAACCTGGGTCTAGCAGATCCTGCTCTGAAGCGCTGACTGCTACGCCTAGGATAGCCAACCTCCAGGTGGAGCCTGAAGATTGCCAGGGTGGGCAATGGGCAGAATAACTTAAAGGGACTCTTCCAGTGCCTCTGCTGGGGTGGGGGGGGGGGGGAATGGGAGGGACACCTCGCATGTGATCGACAAAGCGGCAAAGCCACAAGGGGCGCGGTTTCTCACTGGGAGTTAAAGGGACCCTTCCGGGCCCCAGGAGAGGTGGGGGAACCCCACAGCAGGGCATCTGCAGTTGCCACCTAGAGGTTGGCAACCCTAGGAAGAAGTAGGAACTACTTCATAGGAACATAGGAAATGGTGAGGTAACAGCTAAGGCATCTCCCCAGGAAGGGGACAGGTACTTTATTCTTTGGTTCTAGAGTTAGAGAGTAGACCTGTTCGAGAGTGAGAGTATATCTGTGAATGAACTGCAGGAAGGTCCTCTGTAATTCAGAAAATGATTTATCAGGCATCTTATTTGCTTAATTTCCATAGGTTCTGCATTGTTTTCTGTATTCACATTTACACATACACACACACACCCCTTTATGACACCTGAATTGTGTGAAAATGCTTGCTTAAGAAAGTTTGCCAAGATTTCGCTTCTTCTGATACACCTGGAGGTGGCAGCAGAGCACAATGATTCCAATCTGAAAAAAGGACAGATATTCAGACTCCCCGCAGGCACTTTCTTGCGGGGCAGACAAAATGCAACCTAAGAGGTGCTGGCCTTGCCATCTTCAGCACATCTACTCAGAATCCTCCCTGGGGAAATTCAGTAGGGCTCACTCCCATGAAAACAGGGCTTCTTTCCATGTACTTGCATGTGAGTGAAGTGCCATCAACTTGCTTCTGTCTTACGGAGACCCTATGAATGAATGTCTTCTGAAATGTCCCATCGTCAACAGCCTTGCTCAGGTGGTCCTTAAAAGAACCAAGGCCCAGTGACATCGCATGCCATTGTCCCTATCTATGGAGGCGGAGACATGTGGGACTTAGGAAGGGGCTCTCCAGAAATGTAGGGGGGCCTGGGAGCTCTTCGGAACCCCCCCCCCCAGACATTCCCCTGGGCTGGGCTAAACCCAGGAAGAGGTGGGAATTGGCCAGCGCCTAGGTCAGTGATGGCGAACCTTTTAGAGACCAGGTGCCCAAACTGCAACCCAAAACCCACTTATTTATCGCAAAGTGCCAACATGACAATTTAACCTGAATACTGAGGTTTTCGTTTGAGAAAAAACAACTCATACATTAACATCGTTTGTCTTAAAAGAAAAACACAACAGAGCTTTCAATGGTACAAACAACTTTTCATTGAAAGGTAAAAGTTTGCATTTGGCGTGCTTTTGACCAATTAATGTGATTTTTGCTGTCCAATCTTGCGAACTCTGTGCTGGGGTGATGGCCTGCGTGCCCACAGAGAGGGCTCTGAGTGCCACCTCTGGCACGCGTGCCATATGTTTGCCACCACTGGCCTAGGTTATAGTGGTATCTCAGTGGTCTCCTGTAGTGTCCTTTATTTAAATTCATTTTTAGAACAGTCACTTTAAGATCTGCAAATAGACATACCATGTGCATAAGACAAACAAAAGGCCACAAATTTGAAAGTAAGGAGGGCAACACTAAAAAGCCTGTAGGGGAACATTTAAAAGAAAACTCCTGGACATTCATTTACAGGAGTCTTGCTCAGAAATTGAGTGCACAGCAACTGTTTGGTATTCTGGCTCAGCCACGCATTGGCCAAACAAAGGCATCTGTGATGCCATAGTTTACTAAGATTCTGTACAAAGTCACCCAAGACCTTAAATCCTCTGGGGCGATAATAGGTAGTGGGCTGCTTGCAAACTAAGTTGGTCATTTCCACTGATTCCTCCTTCCTATTGCAGACCTCCCCGTTCACTTCACTCCTCATGATCCCCTTCCCCCCAGAAGCAACATTTCAGGGAGCTAAGTGGGAGGAGGGTGGCAGGAGAGTTTCATTCTGACACAGGATCCAGCACATTGTTTCCCCTGGCTGAGTCCATACGTCGTTGGATACTGCACTTTAGCAGTCATTGGCAACTGGGGCTTATCCATACAAGAAGATCCAAGTGCAAATCACTGCTGTGGCAAAACAACAGGGCCATAGCCACCACTGTGTGGATACAGCCCACATTCTACTGTATGCATGCAAGCGCTGTCAAGTGGCAACCCCAACAAGCGGCATTCAAAGCAAGTGAGAAGCAGAGGCAGTTTGCCCTTGCCTTCCTCTTTAGCATCCTCCTCAGTGGTCTCCCCTCCAAGTCCAGACCCGGCTTAGCTTCTAAGACCGAACGAGACTGGGCTACATCTTGCCACCTTCTCTCCCATCCATATTTTAAAGGTCCCCCCCCCTCCCCCAGGCCCGGGAAGGCGCCCTTTAACCGTGAACGGCGAGATGCGCCCCTCGCCGGGGCTGGGCAAAAAGGTGCAAAACCTTTCCCGGCCTCCCACAGCCCCGGGACGGCGCCCCTGAACCCCTAAAGGCAAAATGCGCCCCTCGCGTCTGCTCTCCGAACGGCTTTTGCCGTTCGGAGAGCAGACGCGAGGGGTTCCTCCCGCTCCCCCAGGCCCGGAAAGGCGCCCGTTCACCGGGAACCGCGAAATGCGCCCCTGGCGGCCGCTCGGAGCTCAGGCCCGAAAGGTTGCCTGCCCTCCCCCAGCCCCGGGACGGCGCCCTTGAACTCCCCGTCGCCGTCGGTGCTGCGAGAGGGGGAAGAGGCGCCCCTTAGGAGGCCGGCGGCGGCGGGAGGTGCAGCCCCACCATGCCTTTGGCGCCTTCCTGCCGTCTTCCCCTCCGCTCCGGCTCCGTTTCCGCGCTGCCTCTCCGGCCGCTCCCCCGGTCTGCTGCAGGGACTCCCGACGGGGAGCGAGGCAGGCCGGAAGCGAAGCCAGCGAGGGACGGAGGGGACTGCCCGTCGCTCACGCAGCCCGGCTGGAGTACCCCGGAGCCCAGCGGGGCGCATGGAGACCTCACCGAGCTCCCTGCTGGGGGAGCCGGACACCAAAGGCCCGCCCCTCTGATCTGCCGGGGGGTGGGGGGGTGGGGGCGGCGGAGGGGGTTCGGTTGGACTGTTTTCAGCTGGCGACTCGCCTGAAGCCCGTTTGAGAGCCGGGCTGCCAAGGGGGGTGTTGTGTGCCAGCTCGGGGGTGCTGTTGGAGCTCTGTCTACAAAGATGGATGTTCAGATCTCAGCTGTAGCACCTTTAACCAGCTCTGGCTGGTGTGCCAGCTGTGGACCTTTCTAAAAAAATCAGAGTTGGCTGCAGTTATATTTGCTCTCTAGTTATATCAGGATTGGATTTCTCCATTATGTTCCATGGCGGCCTGGTTTTAAAAGTCGTTCAGAAACGTCAGTTGGTTCAAAATGAAGCAGCAACTCTATTGGGCGGGTGGGGGGATCGAGTATATGGTTCATATTTTGAAATAGCTTCAGTGATTACCAGTTTGTTTCCGGGTTCCGTGAATTTATAAGACCCTAAATGCTCTGGAGTCAGGAAATTTAAAGGGTTCCCGTATTAACCTGTCCAACAATTAAAAGTTTCACCAGATCACTTCTTGTGACCTAGGATGTATGACGTCACTCGTATTATCCTTTACTCCAAAGACTCTATTGCTGGGAATTATAGGTGACTAGGAATAAGGCCCTAGATAAATACAAGGGGCTCTAGAAAGAGGCTCTGGGAGAGTGCCAAGGCCTTGGGCACTCAGCGTCAACTTGCTGTGGCGACCTCAGCAGGGTATAATGACACAGAGCCCACCAGTTTCTCCAGGGGAAGATCTCTGCCATCGGAAGAGCACTTGTAGTTCAGTGTGATCTCCATCCCACCCCTGGAGATGGGCAACAATGGTTTCCCATGAGGGAACAGGTGGTTTGGAGGGTGGAGTCTATGGCAATGAACCTGTCTGAGGTCCCACCCCTCCTCCAACCTCACCCTCTCCAGGGTCCACCCCTCAAATCTCCAGGAATTTCCCAACCTGGAGTTGGCAACCCTATCTCCCTCCCAGCCAACCGTCAATGTATCATCATCTGCCCGCTGGCTTCAGCTTTTCATCTCCTCCCTCCTCGAGAGCACTTGTAATTCTGAGTGATCTCCAGCCCCCACCTGGAGATTAGCAACAATGGTTCCCCATGAGGGACTGATTCGCTTGGAGGGTGGAGTCTATGGCAATGAACCTGTCTGAGGTCCCACCCCTCCTCCAACCTCCCCTTCTCCAGCCTCCACCCCTCAAATTTCCAGGAATTTTCCACCTGGAGTTGGCAACCCTATCTCCTTCCCAGCCAATCATCGACTTCACTCTTCAACTTTCCTTCTCCCCTCTGGAGAGCACTTGTAATTCTGAGTGATCTCCAGCCCTTGCCTGGAGATTGGCAACCATAGTTCCCATGGAGAAGTACTCTTTCCCGGCAATGGGGACCAAAGCAGCTGACGTCATTCTCCTCTCCCCCTTTTCACTTGCACAACAACCCTGCAAGCTAGGTTAGGCTTAAAGTCTGTGACTGGCCCCAAATCACCCATTCATCAAGAACCTGGGTCTAGCAGATCCTGCTCTGAAGCGCTGACTGCTACGCCTAGGATAGCCAACCTCCAGGTGGAGCCTGAAGATTGCCAGGGTGGGCACTGGGCAGAAGAACTTAAAGGGACTCTTCCAGTGCCTCTGCTGGGGTGGGGGTGGGGGGAATGGGAGGGACACCTCGCATGTGATCGACAAAGCGGCAAAGCCACAAGGGGCGCGGTTTCTCACTGGGAGTTAAAGGGACCCTTCCGGGCCCCAGGAGAGGTGGGGGAACCCCACAGCAGGGCATCTGCAGTTGCCACCTAGAGGTTGGCAACCCTAGGAAGAAGTAGGAACTACTTCATAGGAACATAGGAAATGGTGAGGTAACAGCTAAGGCATCTCCCCAGGAAGGGGACAGGTACTTTATTCTTTGGTTCTAGAGTTAGAGAGTAGACCTGTTCGAGAGTGAGAGTATATCTGTGAATGAACTGCAGGAAGGTCCTCTGTAATTCAGAAAATGATTTATCAGGCATCTTATTTGCTTAATTTCCATAGGTTCTGCATTGTTTTCTGTATTCACATTTACACATACACACACACACCCCTTTATGACACCTGAATTGTGTGAAAATGCTTGCTTAAGAAAGTTTGCCAAGATTTCGCTTCTTCTGATACACCTGGAGGTGGCAGCAGAGCACAATGATTCCAATCTGAAAAAAGGACAGACATTCAGACTCCCCGCAGGCACTTTCTTGCGGGGCAGACAAAATGCAACCTAAGAGGTGCTGGCCTTGCCATCTTCAGCACATCTACTCAGAATCCTCCCTGGGGAAATTCAGTAGGGCTCACTCCCATGAAAACAGGGCTTCTTTCCATGTACTTGCATGTGAGTGAAGTGCCATCAACTTGCTTCTGTCTTACGGAGACCCTATGAATGAATGTCTTCCGAAATGTCCCATCGTCAACAGCCTTGCTCAGGTGGTCCTTAAAAGAACCAAGGCCCAGTGACATCGCATGCCATTGTCCCTATCTATGGAGGCGGAGACATGTGGGACTTAGGAAGGGGCTCTCCAGAAATGTAGGGGGGCCTGGGAGCTCTTCGGAACCCCCCCCCCCCAGACATTCCCCTGGGCTGGGCTAAACCCAGGAAGAGGTGGGAATTGGCCAGCGCCTAGGTCAGTGATGGCGAACCTTTTAGAGACCAGGTGCCCAAACTGCAACCCAAAACCCACTTATTTATCGCAAAGTGCCAACATGACAATTTAACCTGAATACTGAGGTTTTCGTTTGAGAAAAAACAACTCATACATTAACATCGTTTGTCTTAAAAGAAAAACACAACAGAGCTTTCAATGGTACAAACAACTTTTCATTGAAAGGTAAAAGTTTGCATTTGGCGTGCTTTTGACCAATTAATGTGATTTTTGCTGTCCAATCTTGCGAACTCTGTGCTGGGGTGATGGCCTGCGTGCCCACAGAGAGGGCTCTGAGTGCCACCTCTGGCACGCGTGCCATATGTTTGCCACCACTGGCCTAGGTTATAGTGGTATCTCAGTGGTCTCCTGTAGTGTCCTTTATTTAAATTCATTTTTAGAACAGTCACTTTAAGATCTGCAAATAGACATACCATGTGCATAAGACAAACAAAAGGCCACAAATTTGAAAGTAAGGAGGGCAACACTAAAAAGCCTGTAGGGGAACATTTAAAAGAAAACTCCTGGACATTCATTTACAGGAGTCTTGCTCAGAAATTGAGTGCACAGCAACTGTTTGGTATTCTGGCTCAGCCACGCATTGGCCAAACAAAGGCATCTGTGATGCCATAGTTTACTAAGATTCTGTACAAAGTCACCCAAGACCTTAAATCCTCTGGGGCGATAATAGGTAGTGGGCTGCTTGCAAACGAAGTTGGTCATTTCCACTGATTCCTCCTTCCTGTTGCAGACCTCCCCGTTCACTTCACTCCTCATGATCCCCTTCCCCCCAGAAGCAACATTTCAGGGAGCTAAGTGGGAGGAGGGTGGCAGGAGAGTTTCATTCTGACACAGGATCCAGCACATTGTTTCCCCTGGCTGAGTCCATACGTCGTTGGATACTGCACTTTAGCAGTCATTGGCAACTGGGGCTTATCCATACAAGAAGATCCAGGTGCAAATCACTGCTGTGGCAAAACAACAGGGCCACTGTGTGGATACAGCCCACATTCTACTGTATGCATGCAAGCGCTGTCAAGTGGCAACCCCAACAAGCGGCATTCAAAGCACGTGAGAAGCAGAGGCAGTTTGCCCTTGCCTTCCTCTTTAGCATCCTCCTCAGTGGTCTCCCCTCCAAGTCCAGACCCGGCTTAGCTTCTAAGACCGAACGAGACTGGGCTACATCTTGCCACCTTCTCTCCCCTCCATATTTTAAAGGTCCCCCCCCCTCCCCCAGGCCCGGGAAGGCGCCCTTTAACCGTGAACGGCGAGATGCGCCCCTCGCCGGGGCTGGGCAAAAAGGTGCAAAACCTTTCCCGGCCTCCCCCAGCCCCGGGACGGCGCCCCTGAACCCCTAAAGGCAAAATGCGCCCCTCGCGTCTGCTCTCCGAACGGCTTTTGCCGTTCGGAGAGCAGACGCGAGGGGTTCCTCCCGCTCCCCCAGGCCCGGAAAGGCGCCCGTTCACCGGGAACCGCGAAATGCGCCCCTGGCGGCCGCTCGGAGCTCAGGCCCGAAAGGTTGCCTGCCCTCCCCCAGCCCCGGGACGGCGCCCTTGAACTCCCCGTCGCCGTCGGTGCTGCGAGAGGGGGAAGAGGCGCCCCTTAGGAGGCCGGCGGCGGCGGGAGGTGCAGCCCCACCATGCCTTTGGCGCCTTCCTGCCGTCTTCCCCTCCGCTCCGGCTCCGTTTCCGCGCTGCCTCTCCGGCCGCTCCCCCGGTCTGCTGCAGGGACTCCCGACGGGGAGCGAGGCAGGCCGGAAGCGAAGCCAGCGAGGGACGGAGGGGACTGCCCGTCGCTCACGCAGCCCGGCTGGAGTACCCCGGAGCCCAGCGGGGCGCATGGAGACCTCACCGAGCTCCCTGCTGGGGGAGCCGGACACCAAAGGCCCGCCCCTCTGATCTGCCGGGGGGTGGGGGGGTGGGGGCGGCGGAGGGGGTTCGGTTGGACTGTTTTCAGCTGGCGACTCGCCTGAAGCCCGTTTGAGAGCCGGGCTGCCAAGGGGGGTGTTGTGTGCCAGCTCGGGGGTGCTGTTGGAGCTCTGTCTACAAAGATGGATGTTCAGATCTCAGCTGTAGCACCTTTAACCAGCTCTGGCTGGTGTGCCAGCTGTGGACCTTTCTAAAAAAATCAGAGTTGGCTGCAGTTATATTTGCTCTCTAGTTATATCAGGATTGGATTTCTCCATTATGTTCCATGGCGGCCTGGTTTTAAAAGTCGTTCAGAAACGTCAGTTGGTTCAAAATGAAGCAGCAACTCTATTGGGCGGGTGGGGGGATCGAGTATATGGTTCATATTTTGAAATAGCTTCAGTGATTACCAGTTTGTTTCCGGGTTCCGTGAATTTATAAGACCCTAAATGCTCTGGAGTCAGGAAATTTAAAGGGTTCCCGTATTAACCTGTCCAACAATTAAAAGTTTCACCAGATCACTTCTTGTGACCTAGGATGTATGACGTCACTCGTATTATCCTTTACTCCAAAGACTCTATTGCTGGGAATTATAGGTGACTAGGAATAAGGCCCTAGATAAATACAAGGGGCTCTAGAAAGAGGCTCTGGGAGAGTGCCAAGGCCTTGGGCACTCAGCGTCAACTTGCTGTGGCGACCTCAGCAGGGTATAATGACACAGAGCCCACCAGTTTCTCCAGGGGAAGATCTCTGCCATCGGAAGAGCTCTTGTAGTTCAGTGTGATCTCCATCCCACCCCTGGAGATGGGCAACAATGGTTTCCCATGAGGGAACAGGTGGTTTGGAGGGTGGAGTCTATGGCAATGAACCTGTCTGAGGTCCCACCCCTCCTCCAACCTCACCCTCTCCAGGGTCCACCCCTCAAATCTCCAGGAATTTCCCAACCTGGAGTTGGCAACCCTATCTCCCTCCCAGCCAACCGTCAATGTATCATCATCTGCCCGCTGGCTTCAGCTTTTCATCTCCTCCCTCCTCGAGAGCACTTGTAATTCTGAGTGATCTCCAGCCCCCACCTGGAGATTAGCAACAATGGTTCCCCATGAGGGACTGATTCGCTTGGAGGGTGGAGTCTATGGCAATGAACCTGTCTGAGGTCCCACCCCTCCTCCAACCTCCCCTTCTCCAGCCTCCACCCCTCAAATTTCCAGGAATTTTCCACCTGGAGTTGGCAACCCTATCTCCTTCCCAGCCAATCATCGACTTCACTCTTCAACTTTCCTTCTCCCCTCTGGAGAGCACTTGTAATTCTGAGTGATCTCCAGCCCTTGCCTGGAGATTGGCAACCATAGTTCCCATGGAGAAGTACTCTTTCCCGGCAATGGGGACCAAAGCAGCTGACGTCATTCTCCTCTCCCCCTTTTCACTTGCACAACAACCCTGCAAGCTAGGTTAGGCTTAAAGTCTGTGACTGGCCCCAAATCACCCATTCATCAAGAACCTGGGTCTAGCAGATCCTGCTCTGAAGCGCTGACTGCTACGCCTAGGATAGCCAACCTCCAGGTGGAGCCTGAAGATTGCCAGGGTGGGCACTGGGCAGAAGAACTTAAAGGGACTCTTCCAGTGCCTCTGCTGGGGTGGGGGGGGGGAATGGGAGGGACACCTCGCATGTGATCGACAAAGCGGCAAAGCCACAAGGGGCGCGGTTTCTCACTGGGAGTTAAAGGGACCCTTCCGGGCCCCAGGAGAGGTGGGGGAACCCCACAGCAGGGCATCTGCAGTTGCCACCTAGAGGTTGGCAACCCTAGGAAGAAGTAGGAACTACTTCATAGGAACATAGGAAATGGTGAGGTAACAGCTAAGGCATCTCCCCAGGAAGGGGACAGGTACTTTATTCTTTGGTTCTAGAGTTAGAGAGTAGACCTGTTCGAGAGTGAGAGTATATCTGTGAATGAACTGCAGGAAGGTCCTCTGTAATTCAGAAAATGATTTATCAGGCATCTTATTTGCTTAATTTCCATAGGTTCTGCATTGTTTTCTGTATTCACATTTACACATACACACACACACCCCTTTATGACACCTGAATTGTGTGAAAATGCTTGCTTAAGAAAGTTTGCCAAGATTTCGCTTCTTCTGATACACCTGGAGGTGGCAGCAGAGCACAATGATTCCAATCTGAAAAAAGGACAGACATTCAGACTCCCCGCAGGCACTTTCTTGCGGGGCAGACAAAATGCAACCTAAGAGGTGCTGGCCTTGCCATCTTCAGCACATCTACTCAGAATCCTCCCTGGGGAAATTCAGTAGGGCTCACTCCCATGAAAACAGGGCTTCTTTCCATGTACTTGCATGTGAGTGAAGTGCCATCAAGTTGCTTCTGTCTTACGGAGACCCTATGAATGAATGTCTTCCGAAATGTCCCATCGTCAACAGCCTTGCTCAGGTGGTCCTTAAAAGAACCAAGGCCCAGTGACATCGCATGCCATTGTCCCTATCTATGGAGGCGGAGACATGTGGGACTTAGGAAGGGGCTCTCCAGAAATGTAGGGGGGCCTGGGAGCTCTTCGGAACCCCCCCCCCCAGACATTCCCCTGGGCTGGGCTAAACCCAGGAAGAGGTGGGAATTGGCCAGCGCCTAGGTCAGTGATGGCGAACCTTTTAGAGACCAGGTGCCCAAACTGCAACCCAAAACCCACTTATTTATCGCAAAGTGCCAACATGACAATTTAACCTGAATACTGAGGTTTTCGTTTGAGAAAAAACAACTCATACATTAACATCGTTTGTCTTAAAAGAAAAACACAACAGAGCTTTCAATGGTACAAACAACTTTTCATTGAAAGGTAAAAGTTTGCATTTGGCGTGCTTTTGACCAATTAATGTGATTTTTGCTGTCCAATCTTGCGAACTCTGTGCTGGGGTGATGGCCTGCGTGCCCACAGAGAGGGCTCTGAGTGCCACCTCTGGCACGCGTGCCATATGTTTGCCACCACTGGCCTAGGTTATAGTGGTATCTCAGTGGTCTCCTGTAGTGTCCTTTATTTAAATTCATTTTTAGAACAGTCATTTTAAGATCTGCAAATAGACATACCATGTGCATAAGTCAAACAAAAGGCCACAAATTTGAAAGTAAGGAGGGCAACACTAAAAAGCCTGTAGGGGAACATTTAAAAGAAAACTCCTGGACATTCATTTACAGGAGTCTTGCTCAGAAATTGAGTGCACAGCAACTGTTTGGTATTCTGGCTCAGCCACGCATTGGCCAAACAAAGGCATCTGTGATGCCATAGTTTACTAAGATTCAGTACAAAGTCACCCAAGACCTTAAATCCTCTGGGGCGATAATAGGTAGTGGGCTGCTTGCAAACTAAGTTGGTCATTTCCACTGATTCCTCCTTCCTATTGCAGACCTCCCCGTTCACTTCACTCCTCATGATCCCCTTCCCCCCAGAAGCAACATTTCAGGGAGCTAAGTGGGAGGAGGGTGGCAGGAGAGTTTCATTCTGACACAGGATCCAGCACATTGTTTCCCCTGGCTGAGTCCATACGTCGTTGGATACTGCATTTTAGCAGTCATTGGCAACTGGGGCTTATCCATACAAGAAGATCCAGGTGCAAATCACTGCTGTGGCAAAACAACAGGGCCATAGCCACTACTGTGTGGATACAGCCCACATTCTACTGTATGCATGCAAGCGCTGTCAAGTGGCAACCCCAACAAGCGGCATTCAAAGCAAGTGAGAAGCAGAGGCAGTTTGCCCTTGCCTTCCTCTTTAGCATCCTCCTCAGTGGTCTCCCCTCCAAGTCCAGACCCGGCTTAGCTTCTAAGACCGAACGAGACTGGGCTACATCTTGCCACCTTCTCTCCCCTCCATATTTTAAAGGTCCCCCCCCCTCCCCCAGGCCCGGGAAGGCGCCCTTTAACCGTGAACGGCGAGATGCGCCCCTCGCCGGGGCTGGGCAAAAAGGTGCAAAACCTTTCCCGGCCTCCCCCAGCCCCGGGACGGCGCCCTTGAACCCCTAAAGGCAAAATGCGAGAGCAGACGCGAGGGGTTCCTCCCGCTCCCCCAGGCCCGGAAAGGCGCCCGTTCACCGGGAACCGCGAAATGCGCCCCTGGCGGCCGCTCGGAGCTCAGGCCCGAAAGGTTGCCTGCCCTCCCCCAGCCCCGGGACGGCGCCCTTGAACTCCCCGTCGCCGTCGGTGCTGCGAGAGGGGGAAGAGGCGCCCCTTAGGAGGCCGGCGGCGGCGGGAGGTGCAGCCCCACCATGCCTTTGGCGCCTTCCTGCCGTCTTCCCCTCCGCTCCGGCTCCGTTTCCGCGCTGCCTCTCCGGCCGCTCCCCCGGTCTGCTGCAGGGACTCCCGACGGGGAGCGAGGCAGGCCGGAAGCGAAGCCAGCGAGGGACGGAGGGGACTGCCCGTCGCTCACGCAGCCCGGCTGGAGTACCCCGGAGCCCAGCGGGGCGCATGGAGACCTCACCGAGCTCCCTGCTGGGGGAGCCGGACACCAAAGGCCCGCCCCTCTGATCTGCCGGGGGGTGGGGGGGTGGGGGCGGCGGAGGGGGTTCGGTTGGACTGTTTTCAGCTGGCGACTCGCCTGAAGCCCGTTTGAGAGCCGGGCTGCCAAGGGGGGTGTTGTGTGCCAGCTCGGGGGTGCTGTTGGAGCTCTGTCTACAAAGATGGATGTTCAGATCTCAGCTGTAGCACCTTTAACCAGCTCTGGCTGGTGTGCCAGCTGTGGACCTTTCTAAAAAAATCAGAGTTGGCTGCAGTTATATTTGCTCTCTAGTTATATCAGGATTGGATTTCTCCATTATGTTCCATGGCGGCCTGGTTTTAAAAGTCGTTCAGAAACGTCAGTTGGTTCAAAATGAAGCAGCAACTCTATTGGGCGGGTGGGGGGATCGAGTATATGGTTCATATTTTGAAATAGCTTCAGTGATTACCAGTTTGTTTCCGGGTTCCGTGAATTTATAAGACCCTAAATGCTCTGGAGTCAGGAAATTTAAAGGGTTCCCGTATTAACCTGTCCAACAATTAAAAGTTTCACCAGATCACTTCTTGTGACCTAGGATGTATGACGTCACTCGTATTATCCTTTACTCCAAAGACTCTATTGCTGGGAATTATAGGTGACTAGGAATAAGGCCCTAGATAAATACAAGGGGCTCTAGAAAGAGGCTCTGGGAGAGTGCCAAGGCCTTGGGCACTCAGCGTCAACTTGCTGTGGCGACCTCAGCAGGGTATAATGACACAGAGCCCACCAGTTTCTCCAGGGGAAGATCTCTGCCATCGGAAGAGCTCTTGTAGTTCAGTGTGATCTCCATCCCACCCCTGGAGATGGGCAACAATGGTTTCCCATGAGGGAACAGGTGGTTTGGAGGGTGGAGTCTATGGCAATGAACCTGTCTGAGGTCCCACCCCTCCTCCAACCTCACCCTCTCCAGGGTCCACCCCTCAAATCTCCAGGAATTTCCCAACCTGGAGTTGGCAACCCTATCTCCCTCCCAGCCAACCGTCAATGTATCATCATCTGCCCGCTGGCTTCAGCTTTTCATCTCCTCCCTCCTCGAGAGCACTTGTAATTCTGAGTGATCTCCAGCCCCCACCTGGAGATTAGCAACAATGGTTCCCCATGAGGGACTGATTCGCTTGGAGGGTGGAGTCTATGGCAATGAACCTGTCTGAGGTCCCACCCCTCCTCCAACCTCCCCTTCTCCAGCCTCCACCCCTCAAATTTCCAGGAATTTTCCACCTGGAGTTGGCAACCCTATCTCCTTCCCAGCCAATCATCGACTTCACTCTTCAACTTTCCTTCTCCCCTCTGGAGAGCACTTGTAATTCTGAGTGATCTCCAGCCCTTGCCTGGAGATTGGCAACCATAGTTCCCATGGAGAAGTACTCTTTCCCGGCAATGGGGACCAAAGCAGCTGACGTCATTCTCCTCTCCCCCTTTTCACTTGCACAACAACCCTGCAAGCTAGGTTAGGCTTAAAGTCTGTGACTGGCCCCAAATCACCCATTCATCAAGAACCTGGGTCTAGCAGATCCTGCTCTGAAGCGCTGACTGCTACGCCTAGGATAGCCAACCTCCAGGTGGAGCCTGAAGATTGCCAGGGTGGGCACTGGGCAGAAGAACTTAAAGGGACTCTTCCAGTGCCTCTGCTGGGGTGGGGGGGGGGAATGGGAGGGACACCTCGCATGTGATCGACAAAGCGGCAAAGCCACAAGGGGCGCGGTTTCTCACTGGGAGTTAAAGGGACCCTTCCGGGCCCCAGGAGAGGTGGGGGAACCCCACAGCAGGGCATCTGCAGTTGCCACCTAGAGGTTGGCAACCCTAGGAAGAAGTAGGAACTACTTCATAGGAACATAGGAAATGGTGAGGTAACAGCTAAGGCATCTCCCCAGGAAGGGGACAGGTACTTTATTCTTTGGTTCTAGAGTTAGAGAGTAGACCTGTTCGAGAGTGAGAGTATATCTGTGAATGAACTGCAGGAAGGTCCTCTGTAATTCAGAAAATGATTTATCAGGCATCTTATTTGCTTAATTTCCATAGGTTCTGCATTGTTTTCTGTATTCACATTTACACATACACACACACACCCCTTTATGACACCTGAATTGTGTGAAAATGCTTGCTTAAGAAAGTTTGCCAAGATTTCGCTTCTTCTGATACACCTGGAGGTGGCAGCAGAGCACAATGATTCCAATCTGAAAAAAGGACAGACATTCAGACTCCCCGCAGGCACTTTCTTGCGGGGCAGACAAAATGCAACCTAAGAGGTGCTGGCCTTGCCATCTTCAGCACATCTACTCAGAATCCTCCCTGGGGAAATTCAGTAGGGCTCACTCCCATGAAAACAGGGCTTCTTTCCATGTACTTGCATGTGAGTGAAGTGCCATCAACTTGCTTCTGTCTTACGGAGACCCTATGAATGAATGTCTTCCGAAATGTCCCATCGTCAACAGCCTTGCTCAGGTGGTCCTTAAAAGAACCAAGGCCCAGTGACATCGCATGCCATTGTCCCTATCTATGGAGGCGGAGACATGTGGGACTTAGGAAGGGGCTCTCCAGAAATGTAGGGGGGCCTGGGAGCTCTTCGGAACCCCCCCCCCCAGACATTCCCCTGGGCTGGGCTAAACCCAGGAAGAGGTGGGAATTGGCCAGCGCCTAGGTCAGTGATGGCGAACCTTTTAGAGACCAGGTGCCCAAACTGCAACCCAAAACCCACTTATTTATCGCAAAGTGCCAACATGACAATTTAACCTGAATACTGAGGTTTTCGTTTGAGAAAAAACAACTCATACATTAACATCGTTTGTCTTAAAAGAAAAACACAACAGAGCTTTCAATGGTACAAACAACTTTTCATTGAAAGGTAAAAGTTTGCATTTGGCGTGCTTTTGACCAATTAATGTGATTTTTGCTGTCCAATCTTGCGAACTCTGTGCTGGGGTGATGGCCTGCATGCCCACAGAGAGGGCTCTGAGTGCCACCTCTGGCACGCGTGCCATATGTTTGCCACCACTGGCCTAGGTTATAGTGGTATCTCAGTGGTCTCCTGTAGTGTCCTTTATTTAAATTCATTTTTAGAACAGTCACTTTAAGATCTGCAAATAGACATACCATGTGCATAAGACAAACAAAAGGCCACAAATTTGAAAGTAAGGAGGGCAACACTAAAAAGCCTGTAGGGGAACATTTAAAAGAAAACTCCTGGACATTCATTTACAGGAGTCTTGCTCAGAAATTGAGTGCACAGCAACTGTTTGGTATTCTGGCTCAGCCACGCATTGGCCAAACAAAGGCATCTGTGATGCCATAGTTTTCTAAGATTCTGTACAAAGTCACCCAAGACCTTAAATCCTCTGGGGCGATAATAGGTAGTGGGCTGCTTGCAAACTAAGTTGGTCATTTCCACTGATTCCTCCTTCCTGTTGCAGACCTCCCCGTTCACTTCACTCCTCATGATCCCCTTCCCCCCAGAAGCAACATTTCAGGGAGCTAAGTGGGAGGAGGGTGGCAGGAGAGTTTCATTCTGACACAGGATCCAGCACATTGTTTCCCCTGGCTGAGTCCATACGTCGTTGGATACTGCACTTTAGCAGTCATTGGCAATTGGGGCTTATCCATAAAAGAAGATCCAGGTGCAAATCACTGCTGTGGCAAAACAACAGGGCCATAGCCACCACTGTGTGGATACAGCCCACATTCTACTGTATGCATGCAAGCGCTGTCAAGTGGCAACCCCAACAAGCGGCATTCAAAGCAAGTGAGAAGCAGAGGCAGTTTGCCCTTGCCTTCCTCTTTAGCATCCTCCTCAGTGGTCTCCCCTCCAAGTCCAGACCCGGCTTAGCTTCTAAGACCGAACGAGACTGGGCTACATCTTGCCACCTTCTCTCCCCTCCATATTTTAAAGGTCCCCCCCCCTCCCCCAGGCCCGGGAAGGCGCCCTTTAACCGTGAACGGCGAGATGCGCCCCTCGCCGGGGCTGGGCAAAAAGGTGCAAAACCTTTCCCGGCCTCCCCCAGCCCCGGGACGGCGCCCCTGAACCCCTAAAGGCAAAATGCGCCCCTCGCGTCTGCTCTCCGAACGGCTTTTGCCGTTCGGAGAGCAGACGCGAGGGGTTCCTCCCGCTCCCCCAGGCCCGGAAAGGCGCCCGTTCACCGGGAACCGCGAAATGCGCCCCTGGCGGCCGCTCGGAGCTCAGGCCCGAAAGGTTGCCTGCCCTCCCCCAGCCCCGGGACGGCGCCCTTGAACTCCCCGTCGCCGTCGGTGCTGCGAGAGGGGGAAGAGGCGCCCCTTAGGAGGCCGGCGGCGGCGGGAGGTGCAGCCCCACCATGCCTTTGGCGCCTTCCTGCCGTCTTCCCCTCCGCTCCGGCTCCGTTTCCGCGCTGCCTCTCCGGCCGCTCCCCCGGTCTGCTGCAGGGACTCCCGACGGGGAGCGAGGCAGGCCGGAAGCGAAGCCAGCGAGGGACGGAGGGGACTGCCCGTCGCTCACGCAGCCCGGCTGGAGTACCCCGGAGCCCAGCGGGGCGCATGGAGACCTCACCGAGCTCCCTGCTGGGGGAGCCGGACACCAAAGGCCCGCCCCTCTGATCTGCCGGGGGGTGGGGGGGTGGGGGCGGCGGAGGGGGTTCGGTTGGACTGTTTTCAGCTGGCGACTCGCCTGAAGCCCGTTTGAGAGCCGGGCTGCCAAGGGGGGTGTTGTGTGCCAGCTCGGGGGTGCTGTTGGAGCTCTGTCTACAAAGATGGATGTTCAGATCTCAGCTGTAGCACCTTTAACCAGCTCTGGCTGGTGTGCCAGCTGTGGACCTTTCTAAAAAAATCAGAGTTGGCTGCAGTTATATTTGCTCTCTAGTTATATCAGGATTGGATTTCTCCATTATGTTCCATGGCGGCCTGGTTTTAAAAGTCGTTCAGAAACGTCAGTTGGTTCAAAATGAAGCAGCAACTCTATTGGGCGGGTGGGGGGATCGAGTATATGGTTCATATTTTGAAATAGCTTCAGTGATTACCAGTTTGTTTCCGGGTTCCGTGAATTTATAAGACCCTAAATGCTCTGGAGTCAGGAAATTTAAAGGGTTCCCGTATTAACCTGTCCAACAATTAAAAGTTTCACCAGATCACTTCTTGTGACCTAGGATGTATGACGTCACTCGTATTATCCTTTACTCCAAAGACTCTATTGCTGGGAATTATAGGTGACTAGGAATAAGGCCCTAGATAAATACAAGGGGCTCTAGAAAGAGGCTCTGGGAGAGTGCCAAGGCCTTGGGCACTCAGCGTCAACTTGCTGTGGCGACCTCAGCAGGGTATAATGACACAGAGCCCACCAGTTTCTCCAGGGGAAGATCTCTGCCATCGGAAGAGCTCTTGTAGTTCAGTGTGATCTCCATCCCACCCCTGGAGATGGGCAACAATGGTTTCCCATGAGGGAACAGGTGGTTTGGAGGGTGGAGTCTATGGCAATGAACCTGTCTGAGGTCCCACCCCTCCTCCAACCTCACCCTCTCCAGGGTCCACCCCTCAAATCTCCAGGAATTTCCCAACCTGGAGTTGGCAACCCTATCTCCCTCCCAGCCAACCGTCAATGTATCATCATCTGCCCGCTGGCTTCAGCTTTTCATCTCCTCCCTCCTCGAGAGCACTTGTAATTCTGAGTGATCTCCAGCCCCCACCTGGAGATTAGCAACAATGGTTCCCCATGAGGGACTGATTCGCTTGGAGGGTGGAGTCTATGGCAATGAACCTGTCTGAGGTCCCACCCCTCCTCCAACCTCCCCTTCTCCAGCCTCCACCCCTCAAATTTCCAGGAATTTTCCACCTGGAGTTGGCAACCCTATCTCCTTCCCAGCCAATCATCGACTTCACTCTTCAACTTTCCTTCTCCCCTCTGGAGAGCACTTGTAATTCTGAGTGATCTCCAGCCCTTGCCTGGAGATTGGCAACCATAGTTCCCATGGAGAAGTACTCTTTCCCGGCAATGGGGACCAAAGCAGCTGACGTCATTCTCCTCTCCCCCTTTTCACTTGCACAACAACCCTGCAAGCTAGGTTAGGCTTAAAGTCTGTGACTGGCCCCAAATCACCCATTCATCAAGAACCTGGGTCTAGCAGATCCTGCTCTGAAGCGCTGACTGCTACGCCTAGGATAGCCAACCTCCAGGTGGAGCCTGAAGATTGCCAGGGTGGGCACTGGGCAGAAGAACTTAAAGGGACTCTTCCAGTGCCTCTGCTGGGGTGGGGGGGGGGAATGGGAGGGACACCTCGCATGTGATCGACAAAGCGGCAAAGCCACAAGGGGCGCGGTTTCTCACTGGGAGTTAAAGGGACCCTTCCGGGCCCCAGGAGAGGTGGGGGAACCCCACAGCAGGGCATCTGCAGTTGCCACCTAGAGGTTGGCAACCCTAGGAAGAAGTAGGAACTACTTCATAGGAACATAGGAAATGGTGAGGTAACAGCTAAGGCATCTCCCCAGGAAGGGGACAGGTACTTTATTCTTTGGTTCTAGAGTTAGAGAGTAGACCTGTTCGAGAGTGAGAGTATATCTGTGAATGAACTGCAGGAAGGTCCTCTGTAATTCAGAAAATGATTTATCAGGCATCTTATTTGCTTAATTTCCATAGGTTCTGCATTGTTTTCTGTATTCACATTTACACATACACACACACACCCCTTTATGACACCTGAATTGTGTGAAAATGCTTGCTTAAGAAAGTTTGCCAAGATTTCGCTTCTTCTGATACACCTGGAGGTGGCAGCAGAGCACAATGATTCCAATCTGAAAAAAGGACAGACATTCAGACTCCCCGCAGGCACTTTCTTGCGGGGCAGACAAAATGCAACCTAAGAGGTGCTGGCCTTGCCATCTTCAGCACATCTACTCAGAATCCTCCCTGGGGAAATTCAGTAGGGCTCACTCCCATGAAAACAGGGCTTCTTTCCATGTACTTGCATGTGAGTGAAGTGCCATCAACTTGCTTCTGTCTTACGGAGACCCTATGAATGAATGTCTTCCGAAATGTCCCATCGTCAACAGCCTTGCTCAGGTGGTCCTTAAAAGAACCAAGGCCCAGTGACATCGCATGCCATTGTCCCTATCTATGGAGGCGGAGACATGTGGGACTTAGGAAGGGGCTCTCCAGAAATGTAGGGGGGCCTGGGAGCTCTTCGGAACCCCCCCCCCCAGACATTCCCCTGGGCTGGGCTAAACCCAGGAAGAGGTGGGAATTGGCCAGCGCCTAGGTCAGTGATGGCGAACCTTTCAGAGACCAGGTGCCCAAACTGCAACCCAAAACCCACTTATTTATCGCAAAGTGCCAACATGACAATTTAACCTGAATACTGAGGTTTTCGTTTGAGAAAAAACAACTCATACATTAACATCGTTTGTCTTAAAAGAAAAACACAACAGAGCTTTCAATGGTACAAACAACTTTTCATTGAAAGGTAAAAGTTTGCATTTGGCGTGCTTTTGACCAATTAATGTGATTTTTGCTGTCCAATCTTGCGAACTCTGTGCTGGGGTGATGGCCTGCGTGCCCACAGAGAGGGCTCTGAGTGCCACCTCTGGCACGCGTGCCATATGTTTGCCACCACTGGCCTAGGTTATAGTGGTATCTCAGTGGTCTCCTGTAGTGTCCTTTATTTAAATTCATTTTTAGAACAGTCACTTTAAGATCTGCAAATAGACATACCATGTGCATAAGACAAACAAAAGGCCACAAATTTGAAAGTAAGGAGGGCAACACTAAAAAGCCTGTAGGGGAACATTTAAAAGAAAACTCCTGGACATTCATTTACAGGAGTCTTGCTCAGAAATTGAGTGCACAGCAACTGTTTGGTATTCTGGCTCAGCCACGCATTGGCCAAACAAAGGCATCTGTGATGCCATAGTTTTCTAAGATTCTGTACAAAGTCACCCAAGACCTTAAATCCTCTGGGGCGATAATAGGTAGTGGGCTGCTTGCAAACTAAGTTGGTCATTTCCACTGATTCCTCCTTCCTGTTGCAGACCTCCCCGTTCACTTCACTCCTCATGATCCCCTTCCCCCCAGAAGCAACATTTCAGGGAGCTAAGTGGGAGGAGGGTGGCAGGAGAGTTTCATTCTGACACAGGATCCAGCACATTGTTTCCCCTGGCTGAGTCCATACGTCGTTGGATACTGCACTTTAGCAGTCATTGGCAATTGGGGCTTATCCATAAAAGAAGATCCAGGTGCAAATCACTGCTGTGGCAAAACAACAGGGCCATAGCCACCACTGTGTGGATACAGCCCACATTCTACTGTATGCATGCAAGCGCTGTCAAGTGGCAACCCCAACAAGCGGCATTCAAAGCAAGTGAGAAGCAGAGGCAGTTTGCCCTTGCCTTCCTCTTTAGCATCCTCCTCAGTGGTCTCCCCTCCAAGTCCAGACCCGGCTTAGCTTCTAAGACCGAACGAGACTGGGCTACATCTTGCCACCTTCTCTCCCCTCCATATTTTAAAGGTCCCCCCCCCTCCCCCAGGCCCGGGAAGGCGCCGTTTAACCGTGAACGGCGAGATGCGCCCCTCGCCGGGGCTGGGCAAAAAGGTGCAAAACCTTTCCCGGCCTCCCCCAGCCCCGGGACGGCGCCCCTGAACCCCTAAAGGCAAAATGCGCCCCTCGCGTCTGCTCTCCGAACGGCTTTTGCCGTTCGGAGAGCAGACGCGAGGGGTTCCTCCCGCTCCCCCAGGCCCGGAAAGGCGCCCGTTCACCGGGAACCGCGAAATGCGCCCCTGGCGGCCGCTCGGAGCTCAGGCCCGAAAGGTTGCCTGCCCTCCCCCAGCCCCGGGACGGCGCCCTTGAACTCCCCGTCGCCGTCGGTGCTGCGAGAGGGGGAAGAGGCGCCCCTTAGGAGGCCGGCGGCGGCGGGAGGTGCAGCCCCACCATGCCTTTGGCGCCTTCCTGCCGTCTTCCCCTCCGCTCCGGCTCCGTTTCCGCGCTGCCTCTCCGGCCGCTCCCCCGGTCTGCTGCAGGGACTCCCGATGGGGAGCGAGGCAGGCCGGAAGCGAAGCCAGCGAGGGACGGAGGGGACTGTCCGTCGCTCACGCAGCCCGGCTGGAGTACCCCGGAGCCCAGCGGGGCGCATGGAGACCTTACCGAGCTCCCTGCTGGGGGAGCCGGACACCAAAGGCCCGCCCCTCTGATCTGCCGGGGGGTGGGGGGGTGGGGGCGGCGGAGGGGGTTCGGTTGGACTGTTTTCAGCTGGCGACTCGCCTGAAGCCCGTTTGAGAGCCGGGCTGCCAAGGGGGGTGTCGTGTGCCAGCTCGGGGGTGCTGTTGGAGCTCTGTCTACAAAGATGGATGTTCAGATCTCAGATGTAGCACCTTTAACCAGCTCTGGCTGGTGTGCCAGCTGTGGACCTTTCTAAAAAAATCAGAGTTGGCTGCAGTTATATTTGCTCTATAGTTATATCAGGATTGGATTTCTCCATTATGTTCCATGGCGGCCTGGTTTTAAAAGTCGTTCAGAAACGTCAGTTGGTTCAAAATGAAGCAGCAACTCTATTGGGCGGGTGGGGGGATCGAGTATATGGTTCATATTTTGAAATAGCTTCAGTGATTACCAGTTTGTTTCCGGGTTCCGTGAATTTATAAGACCCTAAATGCTCTGGAGTCAGGAAATTTAAAGGGTTCCCGTATTAACCTGTCCAACAATTAAAAGTTTCACCAGATCACTTCTTGTGACCTAGGATGTATGACGTCACTCGTATTATCCTTTACTCCAAAGACTCTATTGCTGGGAATTATAGGTGACTAGGAATAAGGCCCTAGATAAATACAAGGGGCTCTAGAAAGAGGCTCTGGGAGAGTGCCAAGGCCTTGGGCACTCAGCGTCAACTTGCTGTGGCGACCTCAGCAGGGTATAATGACACAGAGCCCACCAGTTTCTCCAGGGGAAGATCTCTGCCATCGGAAGAGCTCTTGTAGTTCAGTGTGATCTCCATCCCACCCCTGGAGATGGGCAACAATGGTTTCCCATGAGGGAACAGGTGGTTTGGAGGGTGGAGTCTATGGCAATGAACCTGTCTGAGGTCCCACCCCTCCTCCAACCTCACCCTCTCCAGGGTCCACCCCTCAAATCTCCAGGAATTTCCCAACCTGGAGTTGGCAACCCTATCTCCCTCCCAGCCAACCGTCAATGTATCATCATCTGCCCGCTGGCTTCAGCTTTTCATCTCCTCCCTCCTCGAGAGCACTTGTAATTCTGAGTGATCTCCAGCCCCCACCTGGAGATTAGCAACAATGGTTCCCCATGAGGGACTGATTCGCTTGGAGGGTGGAGTCTATGGCAATGAACCTGTCTGAGGTCCCACCCCTCCTCCAACCTCCCCTTCTCCAGCCTCCACCCCTCAAATTTCCAGGAATTTTCCACCCGGAGTTGGCAACCCTATCTCCTTCCCAGCCAATCATCGACTTCACTCTTCAACTTTCCTTCTCCCCTCTGGAGAGCACTTGTAATTCTGAGTGATCTCCAGCCCTTGCCTGGAGATTGGCAACCATAGTTCCCATGGAGAAGTACTCTTTCCCGGCAATGGGGACCAAAGCAGCTGACGTCATTCTCCTCTCCCCCTTTTCACTTGCACAACAACCCTGCAAGCTAGGTTAGGCTTAAAGTCTGTGACTGGCCCCAAATCACCCATTCATCAAGAACCTGGGTCTAGCAGATCCTGCTCTGAAGCGCTGACTGCTACGCCTAGGATAGCCAACCTCCAGGTGGAGCCTGAAGATTGCCAGGGTGGGCACTGGGCAGAAGAACTTAAAGGGACTCTTCCAGTGCCTCTGCTGGGGTGGGGGGGGGGAATGGGAGGGACACCTCGCATGTGATCGACAAAGCGGCAAAGCCACAAGGGGCGCGGTTTCTCACTGGGAGTTAAAGGGACCCTTCCGGGCCCCAGGAGAGGTGGGGGAACCCCACAGCAGGGCATCTGCAGTTGCCACCTAGAGGTTGGCAACCCTAGGAAGAAGTAGGAACTACTTCATAGGAACATAGGAAATGGTGAGGTAACAGCTAAGGCATCTCCCCAGGAAGGGGACAGGTACTTTATTCTTTGGTTCTAGAGTTAGAGAGTAGACCTGTTCGAGAGTGAGAGTATATCTGTGAATGAACTGCAGGAAGGTCCTCTGTAATTCAGAAAATGATTTATCAGGCATCTTATTTGCTTAATTTCCATAGGTTCTGCATTGTTTTCTGTATTCACATTTACACATACACACACACACCCCTTTATGACACCTGAATTGTGTGAAAATGCTTGCTTAAGAAAGTTTGCCAAGATTTCGCTTCTTCTGATACACCTGGAGGTGGCAGCAGAGCACAATGATTCCAATCTGAAGAAAGGACAGACATTCAGACTCCCCGCAGGCACTTTCTTGCGGGGCAGACAAAATGCAACCTAAGAGGTGCTGGCCTTGCCATCTTCAGCACATCTACTCAGAATCCTCCCTGGGGAAATTCAGTAGGGCTCACTCCCATGAAAACAGGGCTTCTTTCCATGTACTTGCATGTGAGTGAAGTGCCATCAAGTTGCTTCTGTCTTACGGAGACCCTATGAATGAATGTCTTCCGAAATGTCCCATCGTCAACAGCCTTGCTCAGGTGGTCCTTAAAAGAACCAAGGCCCATCGCATGCCATTGTCCCTATCTATGGAGGCGGAGACATGTGGGACTTAGGAAGGGGCTCTCCAGAAATGTAGGGGGGCCTGGGAGCTCTTCGGAACCCCCCCCCCCCAGACATTCCCCTGGGCTGGGCTAAACCCAGGAAGAGGTGGGAATTGGCCAGCGCCTAGGTCAGTGATGGCGAACCTTTCAGAGACCAGGTGCACAAACTGCAACCCAAAACCCACTTATTTATCGCAAAGTGCCAACATGACAATTTAACCTGAATACTGAGGTTTTCGTTTGAGAAAAAACAACTCATACATTAACATCGTTTGTCTTAAAAGAAAAACACAACAGAGCTTTCAATGGTACAAACAACTTTTCATTGAAAGGTAAAAGTTTGCATTTGGCGTGCTTTTGACCAATTAATGTGATTTTTGCTGTCCAATCTTGCGAACTCTGTGCTGGGGTGATGGCCTGCGTGCCCACAGAGAGGGCTCTGGGTGCCACCTCTGGCACGCGTGCCATATGTTTGCCACCACTGGCCTAGGTTATAGTGGTATCTCAGTGGTCTCCTGTAGTGTCCTTTATTTAAATTCATTTTTAGAACAGTCACTTTAAGATCTGCAAATAGACATACCATGTGCATAAGACAAACAAAAGGCCACAAATTTGAAAGTAAGGAGGGCAACACTAAAAAGCCTGTAGGGGAACATTTAAAAGAAAACTCCTGGACATTCATTTACAGGAGTCTTGCTCAGAAATTGAGTGCACAGCAACTGTTTGGTATTCTGGCTCAGCCACGCATTGGCCAAACAAAGGCATCTGTGATGCCATAGTTTACTAAGATTCTGTACAAAGTCACCCAAGACCTTAAATCCTCTGGGGCGATAATAGGTAGTGGGCTGCTTGC
Organism: Lepidodactylus listeri; assembly: GCA_029233225.1. Classification (NCBI taxonomy): domain Eukaryota; kingdom Metazoa; phylum Chordata; class Lepidosauria; order Squamata; family Gekkonidae; genus Lepidodactylus; species Lepidodactylus listeri. Next base: position 49,163,623 of record JARCFY010000001.1, on the reverse strand, counting down.
AAACTAAGTTGGTCATTTCCACTGATTCCTCCTTCCTGTTGCAGACCTCCCCGTTCACTTCACTCCTCATGATCCCCTTCCCCCCAGAAGCAACATTTCAGGGAGCTAAGTGGGAGGAGGGTGGCAGGAGAGTTTCATTCTGACACAGGATCCAGCACATTGTTTCCCCTGGCTGAGTCCATACGTCGTTGGATACTGCACTTTAGCAGTCATTGGCAACTGGGGCTTATCCATACAAGAAGATCCAGGTGCAAATCACTGCTGTGGCAAAACAACAGGGCCATAGCCACCACTGTGTGGATACAGCCCACATTCTACTGTATGCATGCAAGCGCTGTCAAGTGGCAACCCCAACAAGCGGCATTCAAAGCAAGTGAGAAGCAGAGGCAGTTTGCCCTTGCCTTCCTCTTTAGCATCCTCCTCAGTGGTCTCCCCTCCAAGTCCAGACCCGGCTTAGCTTCTAAGACCGAACGAGACTGGGCTACATCTTGCCACCTTCTCTCCCCTCCATATTTTAAAGGTCCCCCCCCCCTCCCCCAGGCCCGGGAAGGCGCCCTTTAACCGTGAACGGCGAGATGCGCCCCTCGCCGGGGCTGGGCAAAAAGGTGCAAAACCTTTCCCGGCCTCCCCCAGCCCCGGGACGGCGCCCCTGAACCCCTAAAGGCAAAATGCGCCCCTCGCGTCTGCTCTCCGAACGGCTTTTGCCGTTCGGAGAGCAGACGCGAGGGGTTCCTCCCGCTCCCCCAGGCCCGGAAAGGCGCCCGTTCACCGGGAACCGCGAAATGCGCCCCTGGCGGCCGCTCGGAGCTCAGGCCCGAAAGGTTGCCTGCCCTCCCCCAGCCCCGGGACGGCGCCCTTGAACTCCCCGTCGCCGTCGGTGCTGCGAGAGGGGGAAGAGGCGCCCCTTAGGAGGCCGGCGGCGGCGGGAGGTGCAGCCCCACCATGCCTTTGGCGCCTTCCTGCCGTCTTCCCCTCCGCTCCGGCTCCGTTTCCGCGCTGCCTCTCCGGCCGCTCCCCGGTCTGCTGCAGGGACTCCCGACGGGGAGCGAGGCAGGCCGGAAGCGAAGCCAGCGAGGGACGGAGGGGACTGCCCGTCGCTCACGCAGCCCGGCTGGAGTACCCCGGAGCCCAGCGGGGCGCATGGAGACCTCACCGAGCTCCCTGCTGGGGGAGCCGGACACCAAAGGCCCGCCCCTCTGATCTGCCGGGGGGTGGGGGGGTGGGGGCGGCGGAGGGGGTTCGGTTGGACTGTTTTCAGCTGGCGACTCGCCTGAAGCCCGTTTGAGAGCCGGGCTGCCAAGGGGGGTGTTGTGTGCCAGCTCGGGGGTGCTGTTGGAGCTCTGTCTACAAAGATGGATGTTCAGATCTCAGATGTAGCACCTTTAACCAGCTCTGGCTGGTGTGCCAGCTGTGGACCTTTCTAAAAAAATCAGAGTTGGCTGCAGTTATATTTGCTCTCTAGTTATATCAGGATTGGATTTCTCCATTATGTTCCATGGCGGCCTGGTTTTAAAAGTCGTTCAGAAACGTCAGTTGGTTCAAAATGAAGCAGCAACTCTATTGGGCGGGTGGGGGGATCGAGTATATGGTTCATATTTTGAAATAGCTTCAGTGATTACCAGTTTGTTTCCGGGTTCCGTGAATTTATAAGACCCTAAATGCTCTGGAGTCAGGAAATTTAAAGGGTTCCCGTATTAACCTGTCCAACAATTAAAAGTTTCACCAGATCACTTCTTGTGACCTAGGATGTATGACGTCACTCGTATTATCCTTTACTCCAAAGACTCTATTGCTGGGAATTATAGGTGACTAGGAATAAGGCCCTAGATAAATACAAGGGGCTCTAGAAAGAGGCTCTGGGAGAGTGCCAAGGCCTTGGGCACTCAGCGTCAACTTGCTGTGGCGACCTCAGCAGGGTATAATGACACAGAGCCCACCAGTTTCTCCAGGGGAAGATCTCTGCCATCGGAAGAGCTCTTGTAGTTCAGTGTGATCTCCATCCCACCCCTGGAGATGGGCAACAATGGTTTCCCATGAGGGAACAGGTGGTTTGGAGGGTGGAGTCTATGGCAATGAACCTGTCTGAGGTCCCACCCCTCCTCCAACCTCACCCTCTCCAGGGTCCACCCCTCAAATCTCCAGGAATTTCCCAACCTGGAGTTGGCAACCCTATCTCCCTCCCAGCCAACCGTCAATGTATCATCATCTGCCCGCTGGCTTCAGCTTTTCATCTCCTCCCTCCTCGAGAGCACTTGTAATTCTGAGTGATCTCCAGCCCCCACCTGGAGATTAGCAACAATGGTTCCCCATGAGGGACTGATTCGCTTGGAGGGTGGAGTCTATGGCAATGAACCTGTCTGAGGTCCCACCCCTCCTCCAACCTCCCCTTCTCCAGCCTCCACCCCTCAAATTTCCAGGAATTTTCCACCCGGAGTTGGCAACCCTATCTCCTTCCCAGCCAATCATCGACTTCACTCTTCAACTTTCCTTCTCCCCTCTGGAGAGCACTTGTAATTCTGAGTGATCTCCAGCCCTTGCCTGGAGATTGGCAACCATAGTTCCCATGGAGAAGTACTCTTTCCCGGCAATGGGGACCAAAGCAGCTGACGTCATTCTCCTCTCCCCCTTTTCACTTGCACAACAACCCTGCAAGCTAGGTTAGGCTTAAAGTCTGTGACTGGCCCCAAATCACCCATTCATCAAGAACCTGGGTCTAGCAGATCCTGCTCTGAAGCGCTGACTGCTACGCCTAGGATAGCCAACCTCCAGGTGGAGCCTGAAGATTGCCAGGGTGGGCACTGGGCAGAAGAACTTAAAGGGACTCTTCCAGTGCCTCTGCTGGGGTGGGGGGGGGGAATGGGAGGGACACCTCGCATGTGATCGACAAAGCGGCAAAGCCACAAGGGGCGCGGTTTCTCACTGGGAGTTAAAGGGACCCTTCCGGGCCCCAGGAGAGGTGGGGGAACCCCACAGCAGGGCATCTGCAGTTGCCACCTAGAGGTTGGCAACCCTAGGAAGAAGTAGGAACTACTTCATAGGAACATAGGAAATGGTGAGGTAACAGCTAAGGCATCTCCCCAGGAAGGGGACAGGTACTTTATTCTTTGGTTCTAGAGTTAGAGAGTAGACCTGTTCGAGAGTGAGAGTATATCTGTGAATGAACTGCAGGAAGGTCCTCTGTAATTCAGAAAATGATTTATCAGGCATCTTATTTGCTTAATTTCCATAGGTTCTGCATTGTTTTCTGTATTCACATTTACACATACACACACACACCCCTTTATGACACCTGAATTGTGTGAAAATGCTTGCTTAAGAAAGTTTGCCAAGATTTCGCTTCTTCTGATACACCTGGAGGTGGCAGCAGAGCACAATGATTCCAATCTGAAGAAAGGACAGACATTCAGACTCCCCGCAGGCACTTTCTTGCGGGGCAGACAAAATGCAACCTAAGAGGTGCTGGCCTTGCCATCTTCAGCACATCTACTCAGAATCCTCCCTGGGGAAATTCAGTAGGGCTCACTCCCATGAAAACAGGGCTTCTTTCCATGTACTTGCATGTGAGTGAAGTGCCATCAAGTTGCTTCTGTCTTACGGAGACCCTATGAATGAATGTCTTCCGAAATGTCCCATCGTCAACAGCCTTGCTCAGGTGGTCCTTAAAAGAACCAAGGCCCATCGCATGCCATTGTCCCTATCTATGGAGGCGGAGACATGTGGGACTTAGGAAGGGGCTCTCCAGAAATGTAGGGGGGCCTGGGAGCTCTTCGGAACCCCCCCCCCCCAGACATTCCCCTGGGCTGGGCTAAACCCAGGAAGAGGTGGGAATTGGCCAGCGCCTAGGTCAGTGATGGCGAACCTTTCAGAGACCAGGTGCACAAACTGCAACCCAAAACCCACTTATTTATCGCAAAGTGCCAACATGACAATTTAACCTGAATACTGAGGTTTTCGTTTGAGAAAAAACAACTCATACATTAACATCGTTTGTCTTAAAAGAAAAACACAACAGAGCTTTCAATGGTACAAACAACTTTTCATTGAAAGGTAAAAGTTTGCATTTGGCGTGCTTTTGACCAATTAATGTGATTTTTGCTGTCCAATCTTGCGAACTCTGTGCTGGGGTGATGGCCTGCGTGCCCACAGAGAGGGCTCTGGGTGCCACCTCTGGCACGCGTGCCATATGTTTGCCACCACTGGCCTAGGTTATAGTGGTATCTCAGTGGTCTCCTGTAGTGTCCTTTATTTAAATTCATTTTTAGAACAGTCACTTTAAGATCTGCAAATAGACATACCATGTGCATAAGACAAACAAAAGGCCACAAATTTGAAAGTAAGGAGGGCAACACTAAAAAGCCTGTAGGGGAACATTTAAAAGAAAACTCCTGGACATTCATTTACAGGAGTCTTGCTCAGAAATTGAGTGCACAGCAACTGTTTGGTATTCTGGCTCAGCCACGCATTGGCCAAACAAAGGCATCTGTGATGCCATAGTTTACTAAGATTCTGTACAAAGTCACCCAAGACCTTAAATCCTCTGGGGCGATAATAGGTAGTGGGCTGCTTGCAAACTAAGTTGGTCATTTCCACTGATTCCTCCTTCCTGTTGCAGACCTCCCCGTTCACTTCACTCCTCATGATCCCCTTCCCCCCAGAAGCAACATTTCAGGGAGCTAAGTGGGAGGAGGGTGGCAGGAGAGTTTCATTCTGACACAGGATCCAGCACATTGTTTCCCCTGGCTGAGTCCATACGTCGTTGGATACTGCACTTTAGCAGTCATTGGCAACTGGGGCTTATCCATACAAGAAGATCCAGGTGCAAATCACTGCTGTGGCAAAACAACAGGGCCATAGCCACCACTGTGTGGATACAGCCCACATTCTACTGTATGCATGCAAGCGCTGTCAAGTGGCAACCCCAACAAGCGGCATTCAAAGCAAGTGAGAAGCAGAGGCAGTTTGCCCTTGCCTTCCTCTTTAGCATCCTCCTCAGTGGTCTCCCCTCCAAGTCCAGACCCGGCTTAGCTTCTAAGACCGAACGAGACTGGGCTACATCTTGCCACCTTCTCTCCCCTCCATATTTTAAAGGTCCCCCCCCCCTCCCCCAGGCCCGGGAAGGCGCCCTTTAACCGTGAACGGCGAGATGCGCCCCTCGCCGGGGCTGGGCAAAAAGGTGCAAAACCTTTCCCGGCCTCCCCCAGCCCCGGGACGGCGCCCCTGAACCCCTAAAGGCAAAATGCGCCCCTCGCGTCTGCTCTCCGAACGGCTTTTGCCGTTCGGAGAGCAGACGCGAGGGGTTCCTCCCGCTCCCCCAGGCCCGGAAAGGCGCCCGTTCACCGGGAACCGCGAAATGCGCCCCTGGCGGCCGCTCGGAGCTCAGGCCCGAAAGGTTGCCTGCCCTCCCCCAGCCCCGGGACGGCGCCCTTGAACTCCCCGTCGCCGTCGGTGCTGCGAGAGGGGGAAGAGGCGCCCCTTAGGAGGCCGGCGGCGGCGGGAGGTGCAGCCCCACCATGCCTTTGGCGCCTTCCTGCCGTCTTCCCCTCCGCTCCGGCTCCGTTTCCGCGCTGCCTCTCCGGCCGCTCCCCGGTCTGCTGCAGGGACTCCCGACGGGGAGCGAGGCAGGCCGGAAGCGAAGCCAGCGAGGGACGGAGGGGACTGCCCGTCGCTCACGCAGCCCGGCTGGAGTACCCCGGAGCCCAGCGGGGCGCATGGAGACCTCACCGAGCTCCCTGCTGGGGGAGCCGGACACCAAAGGCCCGCCCCTCTGATCTGCCGGGGGGTGGGGGGGTGGGGGCGGCGGAGGGGGTTCGGTTGGACTGTTTTCAGCTGGCGACTCGCCTGAAGCCCGTTTGAGAGCCGGGCTGCCAAGGGGGGTGTTGTGTGCCAGCTCGGGGGTGCTGTTGGAGCTCTGTCTACAAAGATGGATGTTCAGATCTCAGATGTAGCACCTTTAACCAGCTCTGGCTGGTGTGCCAGCTGTGGACCTTTCTAAAAAAATCAGAGTTGGCTGCAGTTATATTTGCTCTCTAGTTATATCAGGATTGGATTTCTCCATTATGTTCCATGGCGGCCTGGTTTTAAAAGTCGTTCAGAAACGTCAGTTGGTTCAAAATGAAGCAGCAACTCTATTGGGCGGGTGGGGGGATCGAGTATATGGTTCATATTTTGAAATAGCTTCAGTGATTACCAGTTTGTTTCCGGGTTCCGTGAATTTATAAGACCCTAAATGCTCTGGAGTCAGGAAATTTAAAGGGTTCCCGTATTAACCTGTCCAACAATTAAAAGTTTCACCAGATCACTTCTTGTGACCTAGGATGTATGACGTCACTCGTATTATCCTTTACTCCAAAGACTCTATTGCTGGGAATTATAGGTGACTAGGAATAAGGCCCTAGATAAATACAAGGGGCTCTAGAAAGAGGCTCTGGGAGAGTGCCAAGGCCTTGGGCACTCAGCGTCAACTTGCTGTGGCGACCTCAGCAGGGTATAATGACACAGAGCCCACCAGTTTCTCCAGGGGAAGATCTCTGCCATCGGAAGAGCTCTTGTAGTTCAGTGTGATCTCCATCCCACCCCTGGAGATGGGCAACAATGGTTTCCCATGAGGGAACAGGTGGTTTGGAGGGTGGAGTCTATGGCAATGAACCTGTCTGAGGTCCCACCCCTCCTCCAACCTCACCCTCTCCAGGGTCCACCCCTCAAATCTCCAGGAATTTCCCAACCTGGAGTTGGCAACCCTATCTCCCTCCCAGCCAACCGTCAATGTATCATCATCTGCCCGCTGGCTTCAGCTTTTCATCTCCTCCCTCCTCGAGAGCACTTGTAATTCTGAGTGATCTCCAGCCCCCACCTGGAGATTAGCAACAATGGTTCCCCATGAGGGACTGATTCGCTTGGAGGGTGGAGTCTATGGCAATGAACCTGTCTGAGGTCCCACCCCTCCTCCAACCTCCCCTTCTCCAGCCTCCACCCCTCAAATTTCCAGGAATTTTCCACCCGGAGTTGGCAACCCTATCTCCTTCCCAGCCAATCATCGACTTCACTCTTCAACTTTCCTTCTCCCCTCTGGAGAGCACTTGTAATTCTGAGTGATCTCCAGCCCTTGCCTGGAGATTGGCAACCATAGTTCCCATGGAGAAGTACTCTTTCCCGGCAATGGGGACCAAAGCAGCTGACGTCATTCTCCTCTCCCCCTTTTCACTTGCACAACAACCCTGCAAGCTAGGTTAGGCTTAAAGTCTGTGACTGGCCCCAAATCACCCATTCATCAAGAACCTGGGTCTAGCAGATCCTGCTCTGAAGCGCTGACTGCTACGCCTAGGATAGCCAACCTCCAGGTGGAGCCTGAAGATTGCCAGGGTGGGCACTGGGCAGAAGAACTTAAAGGGACTCTTCCAGTGCCTCTGCTGGGGTGGGGGGGGAATGGGAGGGACACCTCGCATGTGATCGACAAAGCGGCAAAGCCACAAGGGGCGCGGTTTCTCACTGGGAGTTAAAGGGACCCTTCCGGGCCCCAGGAGAGGTGGGGGAACCCCACAGCAGGGCATCTGCAGTTGCCACCTAGAGGTTGGCAACCCTAGGAAGAAGTAGGAACTACTTCATAGGAACATAGGAAATGGTGAGGTAACAGCTAAGGCATCTCCCCAGGAAGGGGACAGGTACTTTATTCTTTGGTTCTAGAGTTAGAGAGTAGACCTGTTCGAGAGTGAGAGTATATCTGTGAATGAACTGCAGGAAGGTCCTCTGTAATTCAGAAAATGATTTATCAGGCATCTTATTTGCTTAATTTCCATAGGTTCTGCATTGTTTTCTGTATTCACATTTACACATACACACACACACCCCTTTATGACACCTGAATTGTGTGAAAATGCTTGCTTAAGAAAGTTTGCCAAGATTTCGCTTCTTCTGATACACCTGGAGGTGGCAGCAGAGCACAATGATTCCAATCTGAAAAAAGGACAGACATTCAGACTCCCCGCAGGCACTTTCTTGCGGGGCAGACAAAATGCAACCTAAGAGGTGCTGGCCTTGCCATCTTCAGCACATCTACTCAGAATCCTCCCTGGGGAAATTCAGTAGGGCTCACTCCCATGAAAACAGGGCTTCTTTCCATGTACTTGCATGTGAGTGAAGTGCCATCAAGTTGCTTCTGTCTTACGGAGACCCTATGAATGAATGTCTTCCGAAATGTCCCATCGTCAACAGCCTTGCTCAGGTGGTCCTTAAAAGAACCAAGGCCCAGTGACATCGCATGCCATTGTCCCTATCTATGGAGGCGGAGACATGTGGGACTTAGGAAGGGGCTCTCCAGAAATGTAGGGGGGCCTGGGAGCTCTTCGGAACCCCCCCCCCAGACATTCCCCTGGGCTGGGCTAAACCCAGGAAGAGGTGGGAATTGGCCAGCGCCTAGGTCAGTGATGGCGAACCTTTCAGAGACCAGGTGCCCAAACTGCAACCCAAAACCCACTTATTTATCGCAAAGTGCCAACATGACAATTTAACCTGAATACTGAGGTTTTCGTTTGAGAAAAAACAACTCATACATTAACATCGTTTGTCTTAAAAGAAAAACACAACAGAGCTTTCAATGGTACAAACAACTTTTCATTGAAAGGTAAAAGTTTGCATTTGGCGTGCTTTTGACCAATTAATGTGATTTTTGCTGTCCAATCTTGCGAACTCTGTGCTGGGGTGATGGCCTGCGTGCCCACAGAGAGGGCTCTGGGTGCCACCTCTGGCACGCGTGCCATATGTTTGCCACCACTGGCCTAGGTTATAGTGGTATCTCAGTGGTCTCCTGTAGTGTCCTTTATTTAAATTCATTTTTAGAACAGTCACTTTAAGATCTGCAAATAGACATACCATGTGCATAAGACAAACAAAAGGCCACAAATTTGAAAGTAAGGAGGGCAACACTAAAAAGCCTGTAGGGGAACATTTAAAAGAAAACTCCTGGACATTCATTTACAGGAGTCTTGCTCAGAAATTGAGTGCACAGCAACTGTTTGGTATTCTGGCTCAGCCACGCATTGGCCAAACAAAGGCATCTGTGATGCCATAGTTTACTAAGATTCTGTACAAAGTCACCCAAGACCTTAAATCCTCTGGGGCGATAATAGGTAGTGGGCTGCTTGCAAACGAAGTTGGTCATTTCCACTGATTCCTCCTTCCTGTTGCAGACCTCCCCGTTCACTTCACTCCTCATGATCCCCTTCCCCCCAGAAGCAACATTTCAGGGAGCTAAGTGGGAGGAGGGTGGCAGGAGAGTTTCATTCTGACACAGGATCCAGCACATTGTTTCCCCTGGCTGAGTCCATACGTCGTTGGATACTGCACTTTAGCAGTCATTGGCAACTGGGGCTTATCCATACAAGAAGATCCAGGTGCAAATCACTGCTGTGGCAAAACAACAGGGCCATAGCCACCACTGTGTGGATACAGCCCACATTCTACTGTATGCATGCAAGCGCTGTCAAGTGGCAACCCCAACAAGCGGCATTCAAAGCACGTGAGAAGCAGAGGCAGTTTGCCCTTGCCTTCCTCTTTAGCATCCTCCTCAGTGGTCTCCCCTCCAAGTCCAGACCCGGCTTAGCTTCTAAGACCGAACGAGACTGGGCTACATCTTGCCACCTTCTCTCCCCTCCATATTTTAAAGGTCCCCCCCCCTCCCCCAGGCCCGGGAAGGCGCCCTTTAACCGTGAACGGCGAGATGCGCCCCTCGCCGGGGCTGGGCAAAAAGGTGCAAAACCTTTCCCGGCCTCCCCCAGCCCCGGGACGGCGCCCCTGAACCCCTAAAGGCAAAATGCGCCCCTCGCGGCTTTTGCCGTTCGGAGAGCAGACGCGAGGGGTTCCTCCCGCTCCCCCAGGCCCGGAAAGGCGCCCGTTCACCGGGAACCGCGAAATGCGCCCCTGGCGGCCGCTCGGAGCTCAGGCCCGAAAGGTTGCCTGCCCTCCCCCAGCCCCGGGACGGCGCCCTTGAACTCCCCGTCGCCGTCGGTGCTGCGAGAGGGGGAAGAGGCGCCCCTTAGGAGGCCGGCGGCGGCGGGAGGTGCAGCCCCACCATGCCTTTGGCGCCTTCCTGCCGTCTTCCCCTCCGCTCCGGCTCCGTTTCCGCGCTGCCTCTCCGGCCGCTCCCCCGGTCTGCTGCAGGGACTCCCGACGGGGAGCGAGGCAGGCCGGAAGCGAAGCCAGCGAGGGACGGAGGGGACTGCCCGTCGCTCACGCAGCCCGGCTGGAGTACCCCGGAGCCCAGCGGGGCGCATGGAGACCTCACCGAGCTCCCTGCTGGGGGAGCCGGACACCAAAGGCCCGCCCCTCTGATCTGCTGGGGGGTGGGGGGGTGGGGGCGGCGGAGGGCGTTCGGTTGGACTGTTTTCAGCTGGCGACTCGCCTGAAGCCCGTTTGAGAGCCGGGCTGCCAAGGGGGGTGTTGTGTGCCAGCTCGGGGGTGCTGTTGGAGCTCTGTCTACAAAGATGGATGTTCAGATCTCAGATGTAGCACCTTTAACCAGCTCTGGCTGGTGTGCCAGCTGTGGACCTTTCTAAAAAAATCAGAGTTGGCTGCAGTTATATTTGCTCTCTAGTTATATCAGGATTGGATTTCTCCATTATGTTCCATGGCGGCCTGGTTTTAAAAGTCGTTCAGAAACGTCAGTTGGTTCAAAATGAAGCAGCAACTCTATTGGGCGGGTGGGGGGATCGAGTATATGGTTCATATTTTGAAATAGCTTCAGTGATTACCAGTTTGTTTCCGGGTTCCGTGAATTTATAAGACCCTAAATGCTCTGGAGTCAGGAAATTTAAAGGGTTCCCGTATTAACCTGTCCAACAATTAAAAGTTTCACCAGATCACTTCTTGTGACCTAGGATGTATGACGTCACTCGTATTATCCTTTACTCCAAAGACTCTATTGCTGGGAATTATAGGTGACTAGGAATAAGGCCCTAGATAAATACAAGGGGCTCTAGAAAGAGGCTCTGGGAGAGTGCCAAGGCCTTGGGCACTCAGCGTCAACTTGCTGTGGCGACCTCAGCAGGGTATAATGACACAGAGCCCACCAGTTTCTCCAGGGGAAGATCTCTGCCATCGGAAGAGCACTTGTAGTTCAGTGTGATCTCCATCCCACCCCTGGAGATGGGCAACAATGGTTTCCCATGAGGGAACAGGTGGTTTGGAGGGTGGAGTCTATGGCAATGAACCTGTCTGAGGTCCCACCCCTCCTCCAACCTCACCCTCTCCAGGGTCCACCCCTCAAATCTCCAGGAATTTCCCAACCTGGAGTTGGCAACCCTATCTCCCTCCCAGCCAACCGTCAATGTATCATCATCTGCCCGCTGGCTTCAGCTTTTCATCTCCTCCCTCCTCGAGAGCACTTGTAATTCTGAGTGATCTCCAGCCCCCACCTGGAGATTAGCAACAATGGTTCCCCATGAGGGACTGATTCGCTTGGAGGGTGGAGTCTATGGCAATGAACCTGTCTGAGGTCCCACCCCTCCTCCAACCTCCCCTTCTCCAGCCTCCACCCCTCAAATTTCCAGGAATTTTCCACCTGGAGTTGGCAACCCTATCTCCTTCCCAGCCAATCATCGACTTCACTCTTCAACTTTCCTTCTCCCCTCTGGAGAGCACTTGTAATTCTGAGTGATCTCCAGCCCTTGCCTGGAGATTGGCAACCATAGTTCCCATGGAGAAGTACTCTTTCCCGGCAATGGGGACCAAAGCAGCTGACGTCATTCTCCTCTCCCCCTTTTCACTTGCACAACAACCCTGCAAGCTAGGTTAGGCTTAAAGTCTGTGACTGGCCCCAAATCACCCATTCATCAAGAACCTGGGTCTAGCAGATCCTGCTCTGAAGCGCTGACTGCTACGCCTAGGATAGCCAACCTCCAGGTGGAGCCTGAAGATTGCCAGGGTGGGCACTGGGCAGAAGAACTTAAAGGGACTCTTCCAGTGCCTCTGCTGGGGTGGGGGTGGGGGGAATGGGAGGGACACCTCGCATGTGATCGACAAAGCGGCAAAGCCACAAGGGGCGCGGTTTCTCACTGGGAGTTAAAGGGACCCTTCCGGGCCCCAGGAGAGGTGGGGGAACCCCACAGCAGGGCATCTGCAGTTGCCACCTAGAGGTTGGCAACCCTAGGAAGAAGTAGGAACTACTTCATAGGAACATAGGAAATGGTGAGGTAACAGCTAAGGCATCTCCCCAGGAAGGGGACAGGTACTTTATTCTTTGGTTCTAGAGTTAGAGAGTAGACCTGTTCGAGAGTGAGAGTATATCTGTGAATGAACTGCAGGAAGGTCCTCTGTAATTCAGAAAATGATTTATCAGGCATCTTATTTGCTTAATTTCCATAGGTTCTGCATTGTTTTCTGTATTCACATTTACACATACACACACACACCCCTTTATGACACCTGAATTGTGTGAAAATGCTTGCTTAAGAAAGTTTGCCAAGATTTCGCTTCTTCTGATACACCTGGAGGTGGCAGCAGAGCACAATGATTCCAATCTGAAAAAAGGACAGACATTCAGACTCCCCGCAGGCACTTTCTTGCGGGGCAGACAAAATGCAACCTAAGAGGTGCTGGCCTTGCCATCTTCAGCACATCTACTCAGAATCCTCCCTGGGGAAATTCAGTAGGGCTCACTCCCATGAAAACAGGGCTTCTTTCCATGTACTTGCATGTGAGTGAAGTGCCATCAACTTGCTTCTGTCTTACGGAGACCCTATGAATGAATGTCTTCCGAAATGTCCCATCGTCAACAGCCTTGCTCAGGTGGTCCTTAAAAGAACCAAGGCCCAGTGACATCGCATGCCATTGTCCCTATCTATGGAGGCGGAGACATGTGGGACTTAGGAAGGGGCTCTCCAGAAATGTAGGGGGGCCTGGGAGCTCTTCGGAACCCCCCCCCCAGACATTCCCCTGGGCTGGGCTAAACCCAGGAAGAGGTGGGAATTGGCCAGCGCCTAGGTCAGTGATGGCGAACCTTTTAGAGACCAGGTGCCCAAACTGCAACCCAAAACCCACTTATTTATCGCAAAGTGCCAACATGACAATTTAACCTGAATACTGAGGTTTTCGTTTGAGAAAAAACAACTCATACATTAACATCGTTTGTCTTAAAAGAAAAACACAACAGAGCTTTCAATGGTACAAACAACTTTTCATTGAAAGGTAAAAGTTTGCATTTGGCGTGCTTTTGACCAATTAATGTGATTTTTGCTGTCCAATCTTGCGAACTCTGTGCTGGGGTGATGGCCTGCGTGCCCACAGAGAGGGCTCTGAGTGCCACCTCTGGCACGCGTGCCATATGTTTGCCACCACTGGCCTAGGTTATAGTGGTATCTCAGTGGTCTCCTGTAGTGTCCTTTATTTAAATTCATTTTTAGAACAGTCACTTTAAGATCTGCAAATAGACATACCATGTGCATAAGACAAACAAAAGGCCACAAATTTGAAAGTAAGGAGGGCAACACTAAAAAGCCTGTAGGGGAACATTTAAAAGAAAACTCCTGGACATTCATTTACAGGAGTCTTGCTCAGAAATTGAGTGCACAGCAACTGTTTGGTATTCTGGCTCAGCCACGCATTGGCCAAACAAAGGCATCTGTGATGCCATAGTTTACTAAGATTCTGTACAAAGTCACCCAAGACCTTAAATCCTCTGGGGCGATAATAGGTAGTGGGCTGCTTGCAAACGAAGTTGGTCATTTCCACTGATTCCTCCTTCCTGTTGCAGACCTCCCCGTTCACTTCACTCCTCATGATCCCCTTCCCCCCAGAAGCAACATTTCAGGGAGCTAAGTGGGAGGAGGGTGGCAGGAGAGTTTCATTCTGACACAGGATCCAGCACATTGTTTCCCCTGGCTGAGTCCATACGTCGTTGGATACTGCACTTTAGCAGTCATTGGCAACTGGGGCTTATCCATACAAGAAGATCCAGGTGCAAATCACTGCTGTGGCAAAACAACAGGGCCACTGTGTGGATACAGCCCACATTCTACTGTATGCATGCAAGCGCTGTCAAGTGGCAACCCCAACAAGCGGCATTCAAAGCACGTGAGAAGCAGAGGCAGTTTGCCCTTGCCTTCCTCTTTAGCATCCTCCTCAGTGGTCTCCCCTCCAAGTCCAGACCCGGCTTAGCTTCTAAGACCGAACGAGACTGGGCTACATCTTGCCACCTTCTCTCCCCTCCATATTTTAAAGGTCCCCCCCCCTCCCCCAGGCCCGGGAAGGCGCCCTTTAACCGTGAACGGCGAGATGCGCCCCTCGCCGGGGCTGGGCAAAAAGGTGCAAAACCTTTCCCGGCCTCCCCCAGCCCCGGGACGGCGCCCCTGAACCCCTAAAGGCAAAATGCGCCCCTCGCGTCTGCTCTCCGAACGGCTTTTGCCGTTCGGAGAGCAGACGCGAGGGGTTCCTCCCGCTCCCCCAGGCCCGGAAAGGCGCCCGTTCACCGGGAACCGCGAAATGCGCCCCTGGCGGCCGCTCGGAGCTCAGGCCCGAAAGGTTGCCTGCCCTCCCCCAGCCCCGGGACGGCGCCCTTGAACTCCCCGTCGCCGTCGGTGCTGCGAGAGGGGGACGAGGCGCCCCTTAGGAGGCCGGCGGCGGCGGGAGGTGCAGCCCCACCATGCCTTTGGCGCCTTCCTGCCGTCTTCCCCTCCGCTCCGGCTCCGTTTCCGCGCTGCCTCTCCGGCCGCTCCCCCGGTCTGCTGCAGGGACTCCCGACGGGGAGCGAGGCAGGCCGGAAGCGAAGCCAGCGAGGGACGGAGGGGACTGCCCGTCGCTCACGCAGCCCGGCTGGAGTACCCCGGAGCCCAGCGGGGCGCATGGAGACCTCACCGAGCTCCCTGCTGGGGGAGCCGGACACCAAAGGCCCGCCCCTCTGATCTGCCGGGGGGGGGGGTGGGGGGGTGGGGGCGGCGGAGGGGGTTCGGTTGGACTGTTTTCAGCTGGCGACTCGCCTGAAGCCCGTTTGAGAGCCGGGCTGCCAAGGGGGGTGTTGTGTGCCAGCTCCGGGGTGCTGTTAGAGCTCTGTCTACAAAGATGGATGTTCAGATCTCAGATGTAGCACCTTTAACCAGCTCTGGCTGGTGTGCCAGCTGTGGACCTTTCTAAAAAAATCAGAGTTGGCTGCAGTTATATTTGCTCTCTAGTTATATCAGGATTGGATTTCTCCATTATGTTCCATGGCGGCCTGGTTTTAAAAGTCGTTCAGAAACGTCAGTTGGTTCAAAATGAAGCAGCAACTCTATTGGGCGGGTGGGGGGATCGAGTATATGGTTCATATTTTGAAATAGCTTCAGTGATTACCAGTTTGTTTCCGGGTTCCGTGAATTTATAAGACCCTAAATGCTCTGGAGTCAGGAAATTTAAAGGGTTCCCGTATTAACCTGTCCAACAATTAAAAGTTTCACCAGATCACTTCTTGTGACCTAGGATGTATGACGTCACTCGTATTATCCTTTACTCCAAAGACTCTATTGCTGGGAATTATAGGTGACTAGGAATAAGGCCCTAGATAAATACAAGGGGCTCTAGAAAGAGGCTCTGGGAGAGTGCCAAGGCCTTGGGCACTCAGCGTCAACTTGCTGTGGCGACCTCAGCAGGGTATAATGACACAGAGCCCACCAGTTTCTCCAGGGGAAGATCTCTGCCATCGGAAGAGCACTTGTAGTTCAGTGTGATCTCCATCCCACCCCTGGAGATGGGCAACAATGGTTTCCCATGAGGGAACAGGTGGTTTGGAGGGTGGAGTCTATGGCAATGAACCTGTCTGAGGTCCCACCCCTCCTCCAACCTCACCCTCTCCAGGGTCCACCCCTCAAATCTCCAGGAATTTCCCAACCTGGAGTTGGCAACCCTATCTCCCTCCCAGCCAACCGTCAATGTATCATCATCTGCCCGCTGGCTTCAGCTTTTCATCTCCTCCCTCCTCGAGAGCACTTGTAATTCTGAGTGATCTCCAGCCCCCACCTGGAGATTAGCAACAATGGTTCCCCATGAGGGACTGATTCGCTTGGAGGGTGGAGTCTATGGCAATGAACCTGTCTGAGGTCCCACCCCTCCTCCAACCTCCCCTTCTCCAGCCTCCACCCCTCAAATTTCCAGGAATTTTCCACCTGGAGTTGGCAACCCTATCTCCTTCCCAGCCAATCATCGACTTCACTCTTCAACTTTCCTTCTCCCCTCTGGAGAGCACTTGTAATTCTGAGTGATCTCCAGCCCTTGCCTGGAGATTGGCAACCATAGTTCCCATGGAGAAGTACTCTTTCCCGGCAATGGGGACCAAAGCAGCTGACGTCATTCTCCTCTCCCCCTTTTCACTTGCACAACAACCCTGCAAGCTAGGTTAGGCTTAAAGTCTGTGACTGGCCCCAAATCACCCATTCATCAAGAACCTGGGTCTAGCAGATCCTGCTCTGAAGCGCTGACTGCTACGCCTAGGATAGCCAACCTCCAGGTGGAGCCTGAAGATTGCCAGGGTGGGCACTGGGCAGAAGAACTTAAAGGGACTCTTCCAGTGCCTCTGCTGGGGTGGGGGGGGGGAATGGGAGGGACACCTCGCATGTGATCGACAAAGCGGCAAAGCCACAAGGGGCGCGGTTTCTCACTGGGAGTTAAAGGGACCCTTCCGGGCCCCAGGAGAGGTGGGGGAACCCCACAGCAGGGCATCTGCAGTTGCCACCTAGAGGTTGGCAACCCTAGGAAGAAGTAGGAACTACTTCATAGGAACATAGGAAATGGTGAGGTAACAGCTAAGGCATCTCCCCAGGAAGGGGACAGGTACTTTATTCTTTGGTTCTAGAGTTAGAGAGTAGACCTGTTCGAGAGTGAGAGTATATCTGTGAATGAACTGCAGGAAGGTCCTCTGTAATTCAGAAAATGATTTATCAGGCATCTTATTTGCTTAATTTCCATAGGTTCTGCATTGTTTTCTGTATTCACATTTACACATACACACACACACCCCTTTATGACACCTGAATTGTGTGAAAATGCTTGCTTAAGAAAGTTTGCCAAGATTTCGCTTCTTCTGATACACCTGGAGGTGGCAGCAGAGCACAATGATTCCAATCTGAAAAAAGGACAGACATTCAGACTCCCCGCAGGCACTTTCTTGCGGGGCAGACAAAATGCAACCTAAGAGGTGCTGGCCTTGCCATCTTCAGCACATCTACTCAGAATCCTCCCTGGGGAAATTCAGTAGGGCTCACTCCCATGAAAACAGGGCTTCTTTCCATGTACTTGCATGTGAGTGAAGTGCCATCAACTTGCTTCTGTCTTACGGAGACCCTATGAATGAATGTCTTCCGAAATGTCCCATCGTCAACAGCCTTGCTCAGGTGGTCCTTAAAAGAACCAAGGCCCAGTGACATCGCATGCCATTGTCCCTATCTATGGAGGCGGAGACATGTGGGACTTAGGAAGGGGCTCTCCAGAAATGTAGGGGGGCCTGGGAGCTCTTCGGAACCCCCCCCCCCCCCCAGACATTCCCCTGGGCTGGGCTAAACCCAGGAAGAGGTGGGAATTGGCCAGCGCCTAGGTCAGTGATGGCGAACCTTTTAGAGACCAGGTGCCCAAACTGCAACCCAAAACCCACTTATTTATCGCAAAGTGCCAACATGACAATTTAACCTGAATACTGAGGTTTTCGTTTGAGAAAAAACAACTCATACATTAACATCGTTTGTCTTAAAAGAAAAACACAACAGAGCTTTCAATGGTACAAACAACTTTTCATTGAAAGGTAAAAGTTTGCATTTGGCGTGCTTTTGACCAATTAATGTGATTTTTGCTGTCCAATCTTGCGAACTCTGTGCTGGGGTGATGGCCTGCGTGCCCACAGAGAGGGCTCTGAGTGCCACCTCTGGCACGCGTGCCATATGTTTGCCACCACTGGCCTAGGTTATAGTGGTATCTCAGTGGTCTCCTGTAGTGTCCTTTATTTAAATTCATTTTTAGAACAGTCACTTTAAGATCTGCAAATAGACATACCATGTGCATAAGACAAACAAAAGGCCACAAATTTGAAAGTAAGGAGGGCAACACTAAAAAGCCTGTAGGGGAACATTTAAAAGAAAACTCCTGGACATTCATTTACAGGAGTCTTGCTCAGAAATTGAGTGCACAGCAACTGTTTGGTATTCTGGCTCAGCCACGCATTGGCCAAACAAAGGCATCTGTGATGCCATAGTTTACTAAGATTCAGTACAAAGTCACCCAAGACCTTAAATCCTCTGGGGCGATAATAGGTAGTGGGCTGCTTGCAAACTAAGTTGGTCATTTCCACTGATTCCTCCTTCCTATTGCAGACCTCCCCGTTCACTTCACTCCTCATGATCCCCTTCCCCCCAGAAGCAACATTTCAGGGAGCTAAGTGGGAGGAGGGTGGCAGGAGAGTTTCATTCTGACACAGGATCCAGCACATTGTTTCCCCTGGCTGAGTCCATACGTCGTTGGATACTGCACTTTAGCAGTCATTGGCAACTGGGGCTTATCCATACAAGAAGATCCAGGTGCAAATCAATGCTGTGGCAAAACAACAGGGCCATAGCCACCACTGTGTGGATACAGCCCACATTCTACTGTATGCATGCAAGCGCTGTCAAGTGGCAACCCCAACAAGCGGCATTCAAAGCAAGTGAGAAGCAGAGGCAGTTTGCCCTTGCCTTCCTCTTTAGCATCCTCCTCAGTGGTCTCCCCTCCAAGTCCAGACCCGGCTTAGCTTCTAAGACCGAACGAGACTGGGCTACATCTTGCCACCTTCTCTCCCCTCCATATTTTAAAGGTCCCCCCCCCCTCCCCCAGGCCCGGGAAGGCGCCCTTTAACCGTGAACGGCGAGATGCGCCCCTCGCCGGGGCTGGGCAAAAAGGTGCAAAACCTTTCCCGGCCTCCCCCAGCCCCGGGACGGCGCCCCTGAACCCCTAAAGGCAAAATGCGCGAGGGGTTCCTCCCGCTCCCCCAGGCCCGGAAAGGCGTCCGTTCACCGGGAACCGCGAAATGCGCCCCTGGCGGCCGCTCGGAGCTCAGGCCCGAAAGGTTGTTTGCCCTCCCCCAGCCCCGGGACGGCGCCCTTGAACTCCCCGTCGCCGTCGGTGCTGCGAGAGGGGGAAGAGGCGCCCCTTAGGAGGCCGGCGGCGGCGGGAGGTGCAGCCCCACCATGCCTTTGGCGCCTTCCTGCCGTCTTCCCCTCCGCTCCGGCTCCGTTTCCGCGCTGCTCTCCGGCCGCTCCCCCGGTCTGCTGCAGGGACTCCCGACGGGGAGCGAGGCAGGCCGGAAGCGAAGCCAGCGAGGGACGGAGGGGACTGCCCGTCGCTCACGCAGCCCGGCTGGAGTACCCCGGAGCCCAGCGGGGCGCATGGAGACCTCACCGAGCTCCCTGCTGGGGGAGCCGGACACCAAAGGCCCGCCCCTCTGATCTGCCGGGGGGTGGGGGGGTGGGGGCGGCGGAGGGGGTTCGGTTGGACTGTTTTCAGCTGGCGACTCGCCTGAAGCCCGTTTGAGAGCCGGGCTGCCAAGGGGGGTGTTGTGTGCCAGCTCGGGGGTGCTGTTGGAGCTCTGTCTACAAAGATGGATGTTCAGATCTCAGATGTAGCACCTTTAACCAGCTCTGGCTGGTGTGCCAGCTGTGGACCTTTCTAAAAAAATCAGAGTTGGCTGCAGTTATATTTGCTCTCTAGTTATATCAGGATTGGATTTCTCCATTATGTTCCATGGCGGCCTGGTTTTAAAAGTCGTTCAGAAACGTCAGTTGGTTCAAAATGAAGCAGCAACTCTATTGGGCGGGTGGGGGGATCGAGTATATGGTTCATATTTTGAAATAGCTTCAGTGATTACCAGTTTGTTTCCGGGTTCCGTGAATTTATAAGACCCTAAATGCTCTGGAGTCAGGAAATTTAAAGGGTTCCCGTATTAACCTGTCCAACAATTAAAAGTTTCACCAGATCACTTCTTGTGACCTAGGATGTATGACGTCACTCGTATTATCCTTTACTCCAAAGACTCTATTGCTGGGAATTATAGGTGACTAGGAATAAGGCCCTAGATAAATACAAGGGGCTCTAGAAAGAGGCTCTGGGAGAGTGCCAAGGCCTTGGGCACTCAGCGTCAACTTGCTGTGGCGACCTCAGCAGGGTATAATGACACAGAGCCCACCAGTTTCTCCAGGGGAAGATCTCTGCCATCGGAAGAGCACTTGTAGTTCAGTGTGATCTCCATCCCACCCCTGGAGATGGGCAACAATGGTTTCCCATGAGGGAACAGGTGGTTTGGAGGGTGGAGTCTATGGCAATGAACCTGTCTGAGGTCCCACCCCTCCTCCAACCTCACCCTCTCCAGGGTCCACCCCTCAAATCTCCAGGAATTTCCCAACCTGGAGTTGGCAACCCTATCTCCCTCCCAGCCAACCGTCAATGTATCATCATCTGCCCGCTGGCTTCAGCTTTTCATCTCCTCCCTCCTCGAGAGCACTTGTAATTCTGAGTGATCTCCAGCCCCCACCTGGAGATTAGCAACAATGGTTCCCCATGAGGGACTGATTCGCTTGGAGGGTGGAGTCTATGGCAATGAACCTGTCTGAGGTCCCACCCCTCCTCCAACCTCCCCTTCTCCAGCCTCCACCCCTCAAATTTCCAGGAATTTTCCACCTGGAGTTGGCAACCCTATCTCCTTCCCAGCCAATCATCGACTTCACTCTTCAACTTTCCTTCTCCCCTCTGGAGAGCACTTGTAATTCTGAGTGATCTCCAGCCCTTGCCTGGAGATTGGCAACCATAGTTCCCATGGAGAAGTACTCTTTCCCGGCAATGGGGACCAAAGCAGCTGACGTCATTCTCCTCTCCCCCTTTTCACTTGCACAACAACCCTGCAAGCTAGGTTAGGCTTAAAGTCTGTGACTGGCCCCAAATCACCCATTCATCAAGAACCTGGGTCTAGCAGATCCTGCTCTGAAGCGCTGACTGCTACGCCTAGGATAGCCAACCTCCAGGTGGAGCCTGAAGATTGCCAGGGTGGGCACTGGGCAGAAGAACTTAAAGGGACTCTTCCGGTGCCTCTGCTGGGGTGGGGGGGGGGAATGGGAGGGACACCTCGCATGTGATCGACAAAGCGGCAAAGCCACAAGGGGCGCGGTTTCTCACTGGGAGTTAAAGGGACCCTTCCGGGCCCCAGGAGAGGTGGGGGAACCCCACAGCAGGGCATCTGCAGTTGCCACCTAGAGGTTGGCAACCCTAGGAAGAAGTAGGAACTACTTCATAGGAACATAGGAAATGGTGAGGTAACAGCTAAGGCATCTCCCCAGGAAGGGGACAGGTACTTTATTCTTTGGTTCTAGAGTTAGAGAGTAGACCTGTTCGAGAGTGAGAGTATATCTGTGAATGAACTGCAGGAAGGTCCTCTGTAATTCAGAAAATGATTTATCAGGCATCTTATTTGCTTAATTTCCATAGGTTCTGCATTGTTTTCTGTATTCACATTTACACATACACACACACACCCCTTTATGACACCTGAATTGTGTGAAAATGCTTGCTTAAGAAAGTTTGCCAAGATTTCGCTTCTTCTGATACACCTGGAGGTGGCAGCAGAGCACAATGATTCCAATCTGAAAAAAGGACAGACATTCAGACTCCCCGCAGGCACTTTCTTGCGGGGCAGACAAAATGCAACCTAAGAGGTGCTGGCCTTGCCATCTTCAGCACATCTACTCAGAATCCTCCCTGGGGAAATTCAGTAGGGCTCACTCCCATGAAAACAGGGCTTCTTTCCATGTACTTGCATGTGAGTGAAGTGCCATCAACTTGCTTCTGTCTTACGGAGACCCTATGAATGAATGTCTTCCGAAATGTCCCATCGTCAACAGCCTTGCTCAGGTGGTCCTTAAAAGAACCAAGGCCCAGTGACATCGCATGCCATTGTCCCTATCTATGGAGGCGGAGACATGTGGGACTTAGGAAGGGGCTCTCCAGAAATGTAGGGGGGCCTGGGAGCTCTTCGGAACCCCCCCCCCCCCCAGACATTCCCCTGGGCTGGGCTAAACCCAGGAAGAGGTGGGAATTGGCCAGGGCCTAGGTCAGTGATGGCGAACCTTTCAGAGACCAGGTGCCCAAACTGCAACCCAAAACCCACTTATTTATCGCAAAGTGCCAACATGACAATTTAACCTGAATACTGAGGTTTTCGTTTGAGAAAAAACAACTCATACATTAACATCGTTTGTCTTAAAAGAAAAACACAACAGAGCTTTCAATGGTACAAACAACTTTTCATTGAAAGGTAAAAGTTTGCATTTGGCGTGCTTTTGACCAATTAATGTGATTTTTGCTGTCCAATCTTGCGAACTCTGTGCTGGGGTGATGGCCTGCGTGCCCACAGAGAGGGCTCTGAGTGCCACCTCTGGCACGCGTGCCATATGTTTGCCACCACTGGCCTAGGTTATAGTGGTATCTCAGTGGTCTCCTGTAGTGTCCTTTATTTAAATTCATTTTTAGAACAGTCACTTTAAGATCTGCAAATAGACATACCATGTGCATAAGACAAACAAAAGGCCACAAATTTGAAAGTAAGGAGGGCAACACTAAAAAGCCTGTAGGGGAACATTTAAAAGAAAACTCCTGGACATTCATTTACAGGAGTCTTGCTCAGAAATTGAGTGCACAGCAACTGTTTGGTATTCTGGCTCAGCCACGCATTGGCCAAACAAAGGCATCTGTGATGCCATAGTTTACTAAGATTCTGTACAAAGTCACCCAAGACCTTAAATCCTCTGGGGCGATAATAGGTAGTGGGCTGCTTGCAAACGAAGTTGGTCATTTCCACTGATTCCTCCTTCCTGTTGCAGACCTCCCCGTTCACTTCACTCCTCATGATCCCCTTCCCCCCAGAAGCAACATTTCAGGGAGCTAAGTGGGAGGAGGGTGGCAGGAGAGTTTCATTCTGACACAGGATCCAGCACATTGTTTCCCCTGGCTGAGTCCATACGTCGTTGGATACTGCACTTTAGCAGTCATTGGCAACTGGGGCTTATCCATACAAGAAGATCCAGGTGCAAATCACTGCTGTGGCAAAACAACAGGGCCACTGTGTGGATACAGCCCACATTCTACTGTATGCATGCAAGCGCTGTCAAGTGGCAACCCCAACAAGCGGCATTCAAAGCACGTGAGAAGCAGAGGCAGTTTGCCCTTGCCTTCCTCTTTAGCATCCTCCTCAGTGGTCTCCCCTCCAAGTCCAGACCCGGCTTAGCTTCTAAGACCGAACGAGACTGGGCTACATCTTGCCACCTTCTCTCCCCTCCATATTTTAAAGGTCCCCCCCCCTCCCCCAGGCCCGGGAAGGCGCCCTTTAACCGTGAACGGCGAGATGCGCCCCTCGCCGGGGCTGGGCAAAAAGGTGCAAAACCTTTCCCGGCCTCCCCCAGCCCCGGGACGGCGCCCCTGAACCCCTAAAGGCAAAATGCGCCCCTCGCGTCTGCTCTCCGAACGGCTTTTGCCGTTCGGAGAGCAGACGCGAGGGGTTCCTCCCGCTCCCCCAGGCCCGGAAAGGCGCCCGTTCACCGGGAACCGCGAAATGCGCCCCTGGCGGCCGCTCGGAGCTCAGGCCCGAAAGGTTGCCTGCCCTCCCCCAGCCCCGGGACGGCGCCCTTGAACTCCCCGTCGCCGTCGGTGCTGCGAGAGGGGGACGAGGCGCCCCTTAGGAGGCCGGCGGCGGCGGGAGGTGCAGCCCCACCATGCCTTTGGC
The DNA here is from genome assembly GCA_029233225.1 of Lepidodactylus listeri. Taxonomy (NCBI): domain Eukaryota; kingdom Metazoa; phylum Chordata; class Lepidosauria; order Squamata; family Gekkonidae; genus Lepidodactylus; species Lepidodactylus listeri. Next base: position 49,139,883 of record JARCFY010000001.1, on the reverse strand, counting down.
GCCTTCCTGCCGTCTTCCCCTCCGCTCCGGCTCCGTTTCCGCGCTGCCTCTCCGGCCGCTCCCCCGGTCTGCTGCAGGGACTCCCGACGGGGAGCGAGGCAGGCCGGAAGCGAAGCCAGCGAGGGACGGAGGGGACTGCCCGTCGCTCACGCAGCCCGGCTGGAGTACCCCGGAGCCCAGCGGGGCGCATGGAGACCTCACCGAGCTCCCTGCTGGGGGAGCCGGACACCAAAGGCCCGCCCCTCTGATCTGCCGGGGGGGGGTGGGGGGGTGGGGGCGGCGGAGGGGGTTCGGTTGGACTGTTTTCAGCTGGCGACTCGCCTGAAGCCCGTTTGAGAGCCGGGCTGCCAAGGGGGGTGTTGTGTGCCAGCTCCGGGGTGCTGTTAGAGCTCTGTCTACAAAGATGGATGTTCAGATCTCAGATGTAGCACCTTTAACCAGCTCTGGCTGGTGTGCCAGCTGTGGACCTTTCTAAAAAAATCAGAGTTGGCTGCAGTTATATTTGCTCTCTAGTTATATCAGGATTGGATTTCTCCATTATGTTCCATGGCGGCCTGGTTTTAAAAGTCGTTCAGAAACGTCAGTTGGTTCAAAATGAAGCAGCAACTCTATTGGGCGGGTGGGGGGATCGAGTATATGGTTCATATTTTGAAATAGCTTCAGTGATTACCAGTTTGTTTCCGGGTTCCGTGAATTTATAAGACCCTAAATGCTCTGGAGTCAGGAAATTTAAAGGGTTCCCGTATTAACCTGTCCAACAATTAAAAGTTTCACCAGATCACTTCTTGTGACCTAGGATGTATGACGTCACTCGTATTATCCTTTACTCCAAAGACTCTATTGCTGGGAATTATAGGTGACTAGGAATAAGGCCCTAGATAAATACAAGGGGCTCTAGAAAGAGGCTCTGGGAGAGTGCCAAGGCCTTGGGCACTCAGCGTCAACTTGCTGTGGCGACCTCAGCAGGGTATAATGACACAGAGCCCACCAGTTTCTCCAGGGGAAGATCTCTGCCATCGGAAGAGCACTTGTAGTTCAGTGTGATCTCCATCCCACCCCTGGAGATGGGCAACAATGGTTTCCCATGAGGGAACAGGTGGTTTGGAGGGTGGAGTCTATGGCAATGAACCTGTCTGAGGTCCCACCCCTCCTCCAACCTCACCCTCTCCAGGGTCCACCCCTCAAATCTCCAGGAATTTCCCAACCTGGAGTTGGCAACCCTATCTCCCTCCCAGCCAACCGTCAATGTATCATCATCTGCCCGCTGGCTTCAGCTTTTCATCTCCTCCCTCCTCGAGAGCACTTGTAATTCTGAGTGATCTCCAGCCCCCACCTGGAGATTAGCAACAATGGTTCCCCATGAGGGACTGATTCGCTTGGAGGGTGGAGTCTATGGCAATGAACCTGTCTGAGGTCCCACCCCTCCTCCAACCTCCCCTTCTCCAGCCTCCACCCCTCAAATTTCCAGGAATTTTCCACCTGGAGTTGGCAACCCTATCTCCTTCCCAGCCAATCATCGACTTCACTCTTCAACTTTCCTTCTCCCCTCTGGAGAGCACTTGTAATTCTGAGTGATCTCCAGCCCTTGCCTGGAGATTGGCAACCATAGTTCCCATGGAGAAGTACTCTTTCCCGGCAATGGGGACCAAAGCAGCTGACGTCATTCTCCTCTCCCCCTTTTCACTTGCACAACAACCCTGCAAGCTAGGTTAGGCTTAAAGTCTGTGACTGGCCCCAAATCACCCATTCATCAAGAACCTGGGTCTAGCAGATCCTGCTCTGAAGCGCTGACTGCTACGCCTAGGATAGCCAACCTCCAGGTGGAGCCTGAAGATTGCCAGGGTGGGCACTGGGCAGAAGAACTTAAAGGGACTCTTCCAGTGCCTCTGCTGGGGTGGGGGGGGGGGAATGGGAGGGACACCTCGCATGTGATCGACAAAGCGGCAAAGCCACAAGGGGCGCGGTTTCTCACTGGGAGTTAAAGGGACCCTTCCGGGCCCCAGGAGAGGTGGGGGAACCCCACAGCAGGGCATCTGCAGTTGCCACCTAGAGGTTGGCAACCCTAGGAAGAAGTAGGAACTACTTCATAGGAACATAGGAAATGGTGAGGTAACAGCTAAGGCATCTCCCCAGGAAGGGGACAGGTACTTTATTCTTTGGTTCTAGAGTTAGAGAGTAGACCTGTTCGAGAGTGAGAGTATATCTGTGAATGAACTGCAGGAAGGTCCTCTGTAATTCAGAAAATGATTTATCAGGCATCTTATTTGCTTAATTTCCATAGGTTCTGCATTGTTTTCTGTATTCACATTTACACATACACACACACACCCCTTTATGACACCTGAATTGTGTGAAAATGCTTGCTTAAGAAAGTTTGCCAAGATTTCGCTTCTTCTGATACACCTGGAGGTGGCAGCAGAGCACAATGATTCCAATCTGAAAAAAGGACAGACATTCAGACTCCCCGCAGGCACTTTCTTGCGGGGCAGACAAAATGCAACCTAAGAGGTGCTGGCCTTGCCATCTTCAGCACATCTACTCAGAATCCTCCCTGGGGAAATTCAGTAGGGCTCACTCCCATGAAAACAGGGCTTCTTTCCATGTACTTGCATGTGAGTGAAGTGCCATCAACTTGCTTCTGTCTTACGGAGACCCTATGAATGAATGTCTTCCGAAATGTCCCATCGTCAACAGCCTTGCTCAGGTGGTCCTTAAAAGAACCAAGGCCCAGTGACATCGCATGCCATTGTCCCTATCTATGGAGGCGGAGACATGTGGGACTTAGGAAGGGGCTCTCCAGAAATGTAGGGGGGCCTGGGAGCTCTTCGGAACCCCCCCCCCCCCCAGACATTCCCCTGGGCTGGGCTAAACCCAGGAAGAGGTGGGAATTGGCCAGCGCCTAGGTCAGTGATGGCGAACCTTTTAGAGACCAGGTGCCCAAACTGCAACCCAAAACCCACTTATTTATCGCAAAGTGCCAACATGACAATTTAACCTGAATACTGAGGTTTTCGTTTGAGAAAAAACAACTCATACATTAACATCGTTTGTCTTAAAAGAAAAACACAACAGAGCTTTCAATGGTACAAACAACTTTTCATTGAAAGGTAAAAGTTTGCATTTGGCGTGCTTTTGACCAATTAATGTGATTTTTGCTGTCCAATCTTGCGAACTCTGTGCTGGGGTGATGGCCTGCGTGCCCACAGAGAGGGCTCTGAGTGCCACCTCTGGCACGCGTGCCATATGTTTGCCACCACTGGCCTAGGTTATAGTGGTATCTCAGTGGTCTCCTGTAGTGTCCTTTATTTAAATTCATTTTTAGAACAGTCACTTTAAGATCTGCAAATAGACATACCATGTGCATAAGACAAACAAAAGGCCACAAATTTGAAAGTAAGGAGGGCAACACTAAAAAGCCTGTAGGGGAACATTTAAAAGAAAACTCCTGGACATTCATTTACAGGAGTCTTGCTCAGAAATTGAGTGCACAGCAACTGTTTGGTATTCTGGCTCAGCCACGCATTGGCCAAACAAAGGCATCTGTGATGCCATAGTTTACTAAGATTCAGTACAAAGTCACCCAAGACCTTAAATCCTCTGGGGCGATAATAGGTAGTGGGCTGCTTGCAAACTAAGTTGGTCATTTCCACTGATTCCTCCTTCCTATTGCAGACCTCCCCGTTCACTTCACTCCTCATGATCCCCTTCCCCCCAGAAGCAACATTTCAGGGAGCTAAGTGGGAGGAGGGTGGCAGGAGAGTTTCATTCTGACACAGGATCCAGCACATTGTTTCCCCTGGCTGAGTCCATACGTCGTTGGATACTGCACTTTAGCAGTCATTGGCAACTGGGGCTTATCCATACAAGAAGATCCAGGTGCAAATCAATGCTGTGGCAAAACAACAGGGCCATAGCCACCACTGTGTGGATACAGCCCACATTCTACTGTATGCATGCAAGCGCTGTCAAGTGGCAACCCCAACAAGCGGCATTCAAAGCAAGTGAGAAGCAGAGGCAGTTTGCCCTTGCCTTCCTCTTTAGCATCCTCCTCAGTGGTCTCCCCTCCAAGTCCAGACCCGGCTTAGCTTCTAAGACCGAACGAGACTGGGCTACATCTTGCCACCTTCTCTCCCCTCCATATTTTAAAGGTCCCCCCCCCCTCCCCCAGGCCCGGGAAGGCGCCCTTTAACCGTGAACGGCGAGATGCGCCCCTCGCCGGGGCTGGGCAAAAAGGTGCAAAACCTTTCCCGGCCTCCCCCAGCCCCGGGACGGCGCCCCTGAACCCCTAAAGGCAAAATGCGCGAGGGGTTCCTCCCGCTCCCCCAGGCCCGGAAAGGCGTCCGTTCACCGGGAACCGCGAAATGCGCCCCTGGCGGCCGCTCGGAGCTCAGGCCCGAAAGGTTGTTTGCCCTCCCCCAGCCCCGGGACGGCGCCCTTGAACTCCCCGTCGCCGTCGGTGCTGCGAGAGGGGGAAGAGGCGCCCCTTAGGAGGCCGGCGGCGGCGGGAGGTGCAGCCCCACCATGCCTTTGGCGCCTTCCTGCCGTCTTCCCCTCCGCTCCGGCTCCGTTTCCGCGCTGCTCTCCGGCCGCTCCCCCGGTCTGCTGCAGGGACTCCCGACGGGGAGCGAGGCAGGCCGGAAGCGAAGCCAGCGAGGGACGGAGGGGACTGCCCGTCGCTCACGCAGCCCGGCTGGAGTACCCCGGAGCCCAGCGGGGCGCATGGAGACCTCACCGAGCTCCCTGCTGGGGGAGCCGGACACCAAAGGCCCGCCCCTCTGATCTGCCGGGGGGTGGGGGGGTGGGGGCGGCGGAGGGGGTTCGGTTGGACTGTTTTCAGCTGGCGACTCGCCTGAAGCCCGTTTGAGAGCCGGGCTGCCAAGGGGGGTGTTGTGTGCCAGCTCGGGGGTGCTGTTGGAGCTCTGTCTACAAAGATGGATGTTCAGATCTCAGATGTAGCACCTTTAACCAGCTCTGGCTGGTGTGCCAGCTGTGGACCTTTCTAAAAAAATCAGAGTTGGCTGCAGTTATATTTGCTCTCTAGTTATATCAGGATTGGATTTCTCCATTATGTTCCATGGCGGCCTGGTTTTAAAAGTCGTTCAGAAACGTCAGTTGGTTCAAAATGAAGCAGCAACTCTATTGGGCGGGTGGGGGGATCGAGTATATGGTTCATATTTTGAAATAGCTTCAGTGATTACCAGTTTGTTTCCGGGTTCCGTGAATTTACAAGACCCTAAATGCTCTGGAGTCAGGAAATTTAAAGGGTTCCCGTATTAACCTGTCCAACAATTAAAAGTTTCACCAGATCACTTCTTGTGACCTAGGATGTATGACGTCACTCGTATTATCCTTTACTCCAAAGACTCTATTGCTGGGAATTATAGGTGACTAGGAATAAGGCCCTAGATAAATACAAGGGGCTCTAGAAAGAGGCTCTGGGAGAGTGCCAAGGCCTTGGGCACTCAGCGTCAACTTGCTGTGGCGACCTCAGCAGGGTATAATGACACAGAGCCCACCAGTTTCTCCAGGGGAAGATCTCTGCCATCGGAAGAGCACTTGTAGTTCAGTGTGATCTCCATCCCACCCCTGGAGATGGGCAACAATGGTTTCCCATGAGGGAACAGGTGGTTTGGAGGGTGGAGTCTATGGCAATGAACCTGTCTGAGGTCCCACCCCTCCTCCAACCTCACCCTCTCCAGGGTCCACCCCTCAAATCTCCAGGAATTTCCCAACCTGGAGTTGGCAACCCTATCTCCCTCCCAGCCAACCGTCAATGTATCATCATCTGCCCGCTGGCTTCAGCTTTTCATCTCCTCCCTCCTCGAGAGCACTTGTAATTCTGAGTGATCTCCAGCCCCCACCTGGAGATTAGCAACAATGGTTCCCCATGAGGGACTGATTCGCTTGGAGGGTGGAGTCTATGGCAATGAACCTGTCTGAGGTCCCACCCCTCCTCCAACCTCCCCTTCTCCAGCCTCCACCCCTCAAATTTCCAGGAATTTTCCACCTGGAGTTGGCAACCCTATCTCCTTCCCAGCCAATCATCGACTTCACTCTTCAACTTTCCTTCTCCCCTCTGGAGAGCACTTATAATTCTGAGTGATCTCCAGCCCTTGCCTGGAGATTGGCAACCATAGTTCCCATGGAGAAGTACTCTTTCCCGGCAATGGGGACCAAAGCAGCTGACGTCATTCTCCTCTCCCCCTTTTCACTTGCACAACAACCCTGCAAGCTAGGTTAGGCTTAAAGTCTGTGACTGGCCCCAAATCACCCATTCATCAAGAACCTGGGTCTAGCAGATCCTGCTCTGAAGCGCTGACTGCTACGCCTAGGATAGCCAACCTCCAGGTGGAGCCTGAAGATTGCCAGGGTGGGCACTGGGCAGAAGAACTTAAAGGGACTCTTCCGGTGCCTCTGCTGGGGTGGGGGGGGGGGAATGGGAGGGACACCTCGCATGTGATCGACAAAGCGGCAAAGCCACAAGGGGCGCGGTTTCTCACTGGGAGTTAAAGGGACCCTTCCGGGCCCCAGGAGAGGTGGGGGAACCCCACAGCAGGGCATCTGCAGTTGCCACCTAGAGGTTGGCAACCCTAGGAAGAAGTAGGAACTACTTCATAGGAACATAGGAAATGGTGAGGTAACAGCTAAGGCATCTCCCCAGGAAGGGGACAGGTACTTTATTCTTTGGTTCTAGAGTTAGAGAGTAGACCTGTTCGAGAGTGAGAGTATATCTGTGAATGAACTGCAGGAAGGTCCTCTGTAATTCAGAAAATGATTTATCAGGCATCTTATTTGCTTAATTTCCATAGGTTCTGCATTGTTTTCTGTATTCACATTTACACATACACACACACACCCCTTTATGACACCTGAATTGTGTGAAAATGCTTGCTTAAGAAAGTTTGCCAAGATTTCGCTTCTTCTGATACACCTGGAGGTGGCAGCAGAGCACAATGATTCCAATCTGAAGAAAGGACAGACATTCAGACTCCCCGCAGGCACTTTCTTGCGGGGCAGACAAAATGCAACCTAAGAGGTGCTGGCCTTGCCATCTTCAGCACATCTACTCAGAATCCTCCCTGGGGAAATTCAGTAGGGCTCACTCCCATGAAAACAGGGCTTCTTTCCATGTACTTGCATGTGAGTGAAGTGCCATCAAGTTGCTTCTGTCTTACGGAGACCCTATGAATGAATGTCTTCCGAAATGTCCCATCGTCAACAGCCTTGCTCAGGTGGTCCTTAAAAGAACCAAGGCCCAGTGACATCGCATGCCATTGTCCCTATCTATGGAGGCGGAGACATGTGGGACTTAGGAAGGGGCTCTCCAGAAATGTAGGGGGGCCTGGGAGCTCTTCGGAACCCCCCCCCCCAGACATTCCCCTGGGCTGGGCTAAACCCAGGAAGAGGTGGGAATTGGCCAGCGCCTAGGTCAGTGATGGCGAACCTTTTAGAGACCAGGTGCCCAAACTGCAACCCAAAACCCACTTATTTATCGCAAAGTGCCAACATGACAATTTAACCTGAATACTGAGGTTTTCGTTTGAGAAAAAACAACTCATACATTAACATCGTTTGTCTTAAAAGAAAAACACAACAGAGCTTTCAATGGTACAAACAACTTTTCATTGAAAGGTAAAAGTTTGCATTTGGCGTGCTTTTGACCAATTAATGTGATTTTTGCTGTCCAATCTTGCGAACTCTGTGCTGGGGTGATGGCCTGCGTGCCCACAGAGAGGGCTCTGAGTGCCACCTCTGGCACGCGTGCCATATGTTTGCCACCACTGGCCTAGGTTATAGTGGTATCTCAGTGGTCTCCTGTAGTGTCCTTTATTTAAATTCATTTTTAGAACAGTCACTTTAAGATCTGCAAATAGACATACCATGTGCATAAGACAAACAAAAGGCCACAAATTTGAAAGTAAGGAGGGCAACACTAAAAAGCCTGTAGGGGAACATTTAAAAGAAAACTCCTGGACATTCATTTACAGGAGTCTTGCTCAGAAATTGAGTGCACAGCAACTGTTTGGTATTCTGGCTCAGCCACGCATTGGCCAAACAAAGGCATCTGTGATGCCATAGTTTACTAAGATTCTGTACAAAGTCACCCAAGACCTTAAATCCTCTGGGGCGATAATAGGTAGTGGGCTGCTTGCAAACTAAGTTGGTCATTTCCACTGATTCCTCCTTCCTATTGCAGACCTCCCCGTTCACTTCACTCCTCATGATCCCCTTCCCCCCAGAAGCAACATTTCAGGGAGCTAAGTGGGAGGAGGGTGGCAGGAGAGTTTCATTCTGACACAGGATCCAGCACATTGTTTCCCCTGGCTGAGTCCATACGTCGTTGGATACTGCACTTTAGCAGTCATTGGCAACTGGGGCTTATCCATACAAGAAGATCCAGGTGCAAATCACTGCTGTGGCAAAACAACAGGGCCATAGCCACCACTGTGTGGATACAGCCCACATTCTACTGTATGCATGCAAGCGCTGTCAAGTGGCAACCCCAACAAGCGGCATTCAAAGCAAGTGAGAAGCAGAGGCAGTTTGCCCTTGCCTTCCTCTTTAGCATCCTCCTCAGTGGTCTCCCCTCCAAGTCCAGACCCGGCTTAGCTTCTAAGACCGAACGAGACTGGGCTACATCTTGCCACCTTCTCTCCCCTCCATATTTTAAAGGTCCCCCCCCTCCCCCAGGCCCGGGAAGGCGCCCTTTAACCGTGAACGGCGAGATGCGCCCCTCGCCGGGGCTGGGCAAAAAGGTGCAAAACCTTTCCCGGCCTCCCCCAGCCCCGGGACGGCGCCCCTGAACCCCTAAAGGCAAAATGCGCCCCGTTCGGAGAGCAGACGCGAGGGGTTCCTCCCGCTCCCCCAGGCCCGGAAAGGCGCCCGTTCACCGGGAACCGCGAAATGCGCCCCTGGCGGCCGCTCGGAGCTCAGGCCCGAAAGGTTGCCTGCCCTCCCCCAGCCCCGGGACGGCGCCCTTGAACTCCCCGTCGCCGTCGGTGCTGCGAGAGGGGGAAGAGGCGCCCCTTAGGAGGCCGGCGGCGGCGGGAGGTGCAGCCCCACCATGCCTTTGGCGCCTTCCTGCCGTCTTCCCCTCCGCTCCGGCTCCGTTTCCGCGCTGCCTCTCCGGCCGCTCCCCCGGTCTGCTGCAGGGACTCCCGACGGGGAGCGAGGCAGGCCGGAAGCGAAGCCAGCGAGGGACGGAGGGGACTGCCCGTCGCTCACGCAGCCCGGCTGGAGTACCCCGGAGCCCAGCGGGGCGCATGGAGACCTCACCGAGCTCCCTGCTGGGGGAGCCGGACACCAAAGGCCCGCCCCTCTGATCTGCCGGGGGGTGGGGGGGGTGGGGGCGGCGGAGGGGGTTCGGTTGGACTGTTTTCAGCTGGCGACTCGCCTGAAGCCCGTTTGAGAGCCGGGCTGCCAAGGGGGGTGTTGTGTGCCAGCTCGGGGGTGCTGTTGGAGCTCTGTCTACAAAGATGGATGTTCAGATCTCAGCTGTAGCACCTTTAACCAGCTCTGGCTGGTGTGCCAGCTGTGGACCTTTCTAAAAAAATCAGAGTTGGCTGCAGTTATATTTGCTCTCTAGTTATATCAGGATTGGATTTCTCCATTATGTTCCATGGCGGCCTGGTTTTAAAAGTCGTTCAGAAACGTCAGTTGGTTCAAAATGAAGCAGCAACTCTATTGGGCGGGTGGGGGGATCGAGTATATGGTTCATATTTTGAAATAGCTTCAGTGATTACCAGTTTGTTTCCGGGTTCCGTGAATTTATAAGACCCTAAATGCTCTGGAGTCAGGAAATTTAAAGGGTTCCCGTATTAACCTGTCCAACAATTAAAAGTTTCACCAGATCACTTCTTGTGACCTAGGATGTATGACGTCACTCGTATTATCCTTTACTCCAAAGACTCTATTGCTGGGAATTATAGGTGACTAGGAATAAGGCCCTAGATAAATACAAGGGGCTCTAGAAAGAGGCTCTGGGAGAGTGCCAAGGCCTTGGGCACTCAGCGTCAACTTGCTGTGGCGACCTCAGCAGGGTATAATGACACAGAGCCCACCAGTTTCTCCAGGGGAAGATCTCTGCCATCGGAAGAGCACTTGTAGTTCAGTGTGGTCTCCATCCCACCCCTGGAGATGGGCAACAATGGTTTCCCATGAGGGAACAGGTGGTTTGGAGGGTGGAGTCTATGGCAATGAACCTGTCTGAGGTCCCACCCCTCCTCCAACCTCACCCTCTCCAGGGTCCACCCCTCAAATCTCCAGGAATTTCCCAACCTGGAGTTGGCAACCCTATCTCCCTCCCAGCCAACCGTCAATGTATCATCATCTGCCCGCTGGCTTCAGCTTTTCATCTCCTCCCTCCTCGAGAGCACTTGTAATTCTGAGTGATCTCCAGCCCCCACCTGGAGATTAGCAACAATGGTTCCCCATGAGGGACTGATTCGCTTGGAGGGTGGAGTCTATGGCAATGAACCTGTCTGAGGTCCCACCCCTCCTCCAACCTCCCCTTCTCCAGCCTCCACCCCATAAATTTCCAGGAATTTTCCACCTGGAGTTGGCAACCCTATCTCCTTCCCAGCCAATCATCGACTTCACTCTTCAACTTTCCTTCTCCCCTCTGGAGAGCACTTGTAATTCTGAGTGATCTCCAGCCCTTGCCTGGAGATTGGCAACCATAGTTCCCATGGAGAAGTACTCTTTCCCGGCAATGGGGACCAAAGCAGCTGACGTCATTCTCCTCTCCCCCTTTTCACTTGCACAACAACCCTGCAAGCTAGGTTAGGCTTAAAGTCTGTGACTGGCCCCAAATCACCCATTCATCAAGAACCTGGGTCTAGCAGATCCTGCTCTGAAGCGCTGACTGCTACGCCTAGGATAGCCAACCTCCAGGTGGAGCCTGAAGATTGCCTGGGTGGGCACTGGGCAGAAGAACTTAAAGGGACTCTTCCAGTGCCTCTGCTGGGGTGGGGGGGGGGGGAATGGGAGGGACACCTCGCATGTGATCGACAAAGCGGCAAAGCCACAAGGGGCGCGGTTTCTCACTGGGAGTTAAAGGGACCCTTCCGGGCCCCAGGAGAGGTGGGGGAACCCCACAGCAGGGCATCTGCAGTTGCCACCTAGAGGTTGGCAACCCTAGGAAGAAGTAGGAACTACTTCATAGGAACATAGGAAATGGTGAGGTAACAGCTAAGGCATCTCCCCAGGAAGGGGACAGGTACTTTATTCTTTGGTTCTAGAGTTAGAGAGTAGACCTGTTCGAGAGTGAGAGTATATCTGTGAATGAACTGCAGGAAGGTCCTCTGTAATTCAGAAAATGATTTATCAGGCATCTTATTTGCTTAATTTCCATAGGTTCTGCATTGTTTTCTGTATTCACATTTACACATACACACACACACCCCTTTATGACACCTGAATTGTGTGAAAATGCTTGCTTAAGAAAGTTTGCCAAGATTTCGCTTCTTCTGATACACCTGGAGGTGGCAGCAGAGCACAATGATTCCAATCTGAAAAAAGGACAGACATTCAGACTCCCCGCAGGCACTTTCTTGCGGGGCAGACAAAATGCAACCTAAGAGGTGCTGGCCTTGCCATCTTCAGCACATCTCCTCAGAATCCTCCCTGGGGAAATTCAGTAGGGCTCACTCCCATGAAAACAGGGCTTCTTTCCATGTACTTGCATGTGAGTGAAGTGCCATCAAGTTGCTTCTGTCTTACGGAGACCCTATGAATGAATGTCTTCCGAAATGTCCCATCGTCAACAGCCTTGCTCAGGTGGTCCTTAAAAGAACCAAGGCCCAGTGACATCGCATGCCATTGTCCCTATCTATGGAGGCGGAGACATGTGGGACTTAGGAAGGGGCTCTCCAGAAATGTAGGGGGGCCTGGGAGCTCTTCGGAACCCCCCCCCCCCCCAGACATTCCCCTGGGCTGGGCTAAACCCAGGAAGAGGTGGGAATTGGCCAGCGCCTAGGTCAGTGATGGCGAACCTTTTAGAGACCAGGTGCCCAAACTGCAACCCAAAACCCACTTATTTATCGCAAAGTGCCAACATGACAATTTAACCTGAATACTGAGGTTTTCGTTTGAGAAAAAACAACTCATACATTAACATCGTTTGTCTTAAAAGAAAAACACAACAGAGCTTTCAATGGTACAAACAACTTTTCATTGAAAGGTAAAAGTTTGCATTTGGCGTGCTTTTGACCAATTAATGTGATTTTTGCTGTCCAATCTTGCGAACTCTGTGCTGGGGTGATGGCCTGCGTGCCCACAGAGAGGGCTCTGAGTGCCACCTCTGGCACGCGTGCCATATGTTTGCCACCACTGGCCTAGGTTATAGTGGTATCTCAGTGGTCTCCTGTAGTGTCCTTTATTTAAATTCATTTTTAGAACAGTCACTTTAAGATCTGCAAATAGACATACCATGTGCATAAGACAAACAAAAGGCCACAAATTTGAAAGTAAGGAGGGCAACACTAAAAAGCCTGTAGGGGAACATTTAAAAGAAAACTCCTGGACATTCATTTACAGGAGTCTTGCTCAGAAATTGAGTGCACAGCAACTGTTTGGTATTCTGGCTCAGCCACGCATTGGCCAAACAAAGGCATCTGTGATGCCATAGTTTACTAAGATTCTGTACAAAGTCACCCAAGACCTTAAATCCTCTGGGGCGATAATAGGTAGTGGGCTGCTTGCAAACTAAGTTGGTCATTTCCACTGATTCCTCCTTCCTATTGCAGACCTCCCCGTTCACTTCACTCCTCATGATCCCCTTCCCCCCAGAAGCAACATTTCAGGGAGCTAAGTGGGAGGAGGGTGGCAGGAGAGTTTCATTCTGACACAGGATCCAGCACATTGTTTCCCCTGGCTGAGTCCATACGTCGTTGGATACTGCACTTTAGCAGTCATTGGCAACTGGGGCTTATCCATACAAGAAGATCCAGGTGCAAATCACTGCTGTGGCAAAACAACAGGGCCATAGCCACCACTGTGTGGATACAGCCCACATTCTACTGTATGCATGCAAGCGCTGTCAAGTGGCAACCCCAACAAGCGGCATTCAAAGCAAGTGAGAAGCAGAGGCAGTTTGCCCTTGCCTTCCTCTTTAGCATCCTCCTCAGTGGTCTCCCCTCCAAGTCCAGACCCGGCTTAGCTTCTAAGACCGAACGAGACTGGGCTACATCTTGCCACCTTCTCTCCCCTCCATATTTTAAAGGTCCCCCCCCCCTCCCCCAGGCCCGGGAAGGCGCCCTTTAACCGTGAACGGCGAGATGCGCCCCTCGCCGGGGCTGGGCAAAAAGGTGCAAAACCTTTCCCGGCCTCCCCCAGCCCCGGGACGGCGCCCCTGAACCCCTAAAGGCAAAATGCGCCCCTCGCGTCTCCTCTCCGAACGGCTTTTGCCGTTCGGAGAGCAGACGCGAGGGGTTCCTCCCGCTCCCCCAGGCCCGGAAAGGCGCCCGTTCACCGGGAACCGCGAAATGCGCCCCTGGCGGCCGCTCGGAGCTCAGGCCCGAAAGGTTGCCTGCCCTCCCCCAGCCCCGGGACGGCGCCCTTGAACTCCCCGTCGCCGTCGGTGCTGCGAGAGGGGGAAGAGGCGCCCCTTAGGAGGCCGGCGGCGGCGGGAGGTGCAGCCCCACCATGCCTTTGGCGCCTTCCTGCCGTCTTCCCCTCCGCTCCGGCTCCGTTTCCGCGCTGCCTCTCCGGCCGCTCCCCCGGTCTGCTGCAGGGACTCCCGACGGGGAGCGAGGCAGGCCGGAAGCGAAGCCAGCGAGGGACGGAGGGGACTGCCCGTCGCTCACGCAGCCCGGCTGGAGTACCCCGGAGCCCAGCGGGGCGCATGGAGACCTCACCGAGCTCCCTGCTGGGGGAGCCGGACACCAAAGGCCCGCCCCTCTGATCTGCCGGGGGGTGGGGGGGGTGGGGGCGGCGGAGGGGGTTCGGTTGGACTGTTTTCAGCTGGCGACTCGCCTGAAGCCCGTTTGAGAGCCGGGCTGCCAAGGGGGGTGTTGTGTGCCAGCTCGGGGGTGCTGTTGGAGCTCTGTCTACAAAGATGGATGTTCAGATCTCAGCTGTAGCACCTTTAACCAGCTCTGGCTGGTGTGCCAGCTGTGGACCTTTCTAAAAAAATCAGAGTTGGCTGCAGTTATATTTGCTCTCTAGTTATATCAGGATTGGATTTCTCCATTATGTTCCATGGCGGCCTGGTTTTAAAAGTCGTTCAGAAACGTCAGTTGGTTCAAAATGAAGCAGCAACTCTATTGGGCGGGTGGGGGGATCGAGTATATGGTTCATATTTTGAAATAGCTTCAGTGATTACCAGTTTGTTTCCGGGTTCCGTGAATTTATAAGACCCTAAATGCTCTGGAGTCAGGAAATTTAAAGGGTTCCCGTATTAACCTGTCCAACAATTAAAAGTTTCACCAGATCACTTCTTGTGACCTAGGATGTATGACGTCACTCGTATTATCCTTTACTCCAAAGACTCTATTGCTGGGAATTATAGGTGACTAGGAATAAGGCCCTAGATAAATACAAGGGGCTCTAGAAAGAGGCTCTGGGAGAGTGCCAAGGCCTTGGGCACTCAGCGTCAACTTGCTGTGGCGACCTCAGCAGGGTATAATGACACAGAGCCCACCAGTTTCTCCAGGGGAAGATCTCTGCCATCGGAAGAGCACTTGTAGTTCAGTGTGATCTCCATCCCACCCCTGGAGATGGGCAACAATGGTTTCCCATGAGGGAACAGGTGGTTTGGAGGGTGGAGTCTATGGCAATGAACCTGTCTGAGGTCCCACCCCTCCTCCAACCTCACCCTCTCCAGGGTCCACCCCTCAAATCTCCAGGAATTTCCCAACCTGGAGTTGGCAACCCTATCTCCCTCCCAGCCAACCGTCAATGTATCATCATCTGCCCGCTGGCTTCAGCTTTTCATCTCCTCCCTCCTCGAGAGCACTTGTAATTCTGAGTGATCTCCAGCCCCCACCTGGAGATTAGCAACAATGGTTCCCCATGAGGGACTGATTCGCTTGGAGGGTGGAGTCTATGGCAATGAACCTGTCTGAGGTCCCACCCCTCCTCCAACCTCCCCTTCTCCAGCCTCCACCCCTCAAATTTCCAGGAATTTTCCACCTGGAGTTGGCAACCCTATCTCCTTCCCAGCCAATCATCGACTTCACTCTTCAACTTTCCTTCTCCCCTCTGGAGAGCACTTGTAATTCTGAGTGATCTCCAGCCCTTGCCTGGAGATTGGCAACCATAGTTCCCATGGAGAAGTACTCTTTCCCGGCAATGGGGACCAAAGCAGCTGACGTCATTCTCCTCTCCCCCTTTTCACTTGCACAACAACCCTGCAAGCTAGGTTAGGCTTAAAGTCTGTGACTGGCCCCAAATCACCCATTCATCAAGAACCTGGGTCTAGCAGATCCTGCTCTGAAGCGCTGACTGCTACGCCTAGGATAGCCAACCTCCAGGTGGAGCCTGAAGATTGCCAGGGTGGGCACTGGGCAGAAGAACTTAAAGGGACTCTTCCAGTGCCTCTGCTGGGGTGGGGGGGGGGAATGGGAGGGACACCTCGCATGTGATCGACAAAGCGGCAAAGCCACAAGGGGCGCGGTTTCTCACTGGGAGTTAAAGGGACCCTTCCGGGCCCCAGGAGAGGTGGGGGAACCCCACAGCAGGGCATCTGCAGTTGCCACCTAGAGGTTGGCAACCCTAGGAAGAAGTAGGAACTACTTCATAGGAACATAGGAAATGGTGAGGTAACAGCTAAGGCATCTCCCCAGGAAGGGGACAGGTACTTTATTCTTTGGTTCTAGAGTTAGAGAGTAGACCTGTTCGAGAGTGAGAGTATATCTGTGAATGAACTGCAGGAAGGTCCTCTGTAATTCAGAAAATGATTTATCAGGCATCTTATTTGCTTAATTTCCATAGGTTCTGCATTGTTTTCTGTATTCACATTTACACATACACACACACACCCCTTTATGACACCTGAATTGTGTGAAAATGCTTGCTTAAGAAAGTTTGCCAAGATTTCGCTTCTTCTGATACACCTGGAGGTGGCAGCAGAGCACAATGATTCCAATCTGAAAAAAGGACAGACATTCAGACTCCCCGCAGGCACTTTCTTGCGGGGCAGACAAAATGCAACCTAAGAGGTGCTGGCCTTGCCATCTTCAGCACATCTACTCAGAATCCTCCCTGGGGAAATTCAGTAGGGCTCACTCCCATGAAAACAGGGCTTCTTTCCATGTACTTGCATGTGAGTGAAGTGCCATCAACTTGCTTCTGTCTTACGGAGACCCTATGAATGAATGTCTTCCGAAATGTCCCATCGTCAACAGCCTTGCTCAGGTGGTCCTTAAAAGAACCAAGGCCCAGTGACATCGCATGCCATTGTCCCTATCTATGGAGGCGGAGACATGTGGGACTTAGGAAGGGGCTCTCCAGAAATGTAGGGGGGCCTGGGAGCTCTTCGGAACCCCCCCCCCCCAGACATTCCCCTGGGCTGGGCTAAACCCAGGAAGAGGTGGGAATTGGCCAGCGCCTAGGTCAGTGATGGCGAACCTTTTAGAGACCAGGTGCCCAAACTGCAACCCAAAACCCACTTATTTATCGCAAAGTGCCAACATGACAATTTAACCTGAATACTGAGGTTTTCGTTTGAGAAAAAACAACTCATACATTAACATCGTTTGTCTTAAAAGAAAAACACAACAGAGCTTTCAATGGTACAAACAACTTTTCATTGAAAGGTAAAAGTTTGCATTTGGCGTGCTTTTGACCAATTAATGTGATTTTTGCTGTCCAATCTTGCGAACTCTGTGCTGGGGTGATGGCCTGCGTGCCCACAGAGAGGGCTCTGAGTGCCACCTCTGGCACGCGTGCCATATGTTTGCCACCACTGGCCTAGGTTATAGTGGTATCTCAGTGGTCTCCTGTAGTGTCCTTTATTTAAATTCATTTTTAGAACAGTCACTTTAAGATCTGCAAATAGACATACCATGTGCATAAGACAAACAAAAGGCCACAAATTTGAAAGTAAGGAGGGCAACACTAAAAAGCCTGTAGGGGAACATTTAAAAGAAAACTCCTGGACATTCATTTACAGGAGTCTTGCTCAGAAATTGAGTGCACAGCAACTGTTTGGTATTCTGGCTCAGCCACGCATTGGCCAAACAAAGGCATCTGTGATGCCATAGTTTACTAAGATTCTGTACAAAGTCACCCAAGACCTTAAATCCTCTGGGGCGATAATAGGTAGTGGGCTGCTTGCAAACTAAGTTGGTCATTTCCACTGATTCCTCCTTCCTATTGCAGACCTCCCCGTTCACTTCACTCCTCATGATCCCCTTCCCCCCAGAAGCAACATTTCAGGGAGCTAAGTGGGAGGAGGGTGGCAGGAGAGTTTCATTCTGACACAGGATCCAGCACATTGTTTCCCCTGGCTGAGTCCATACGTCGTTGGATACTGCACTTTAGCAGTCATTGGCAACTGGGGCTTATCCATACAAGAAGATCCAGGTGCAAATCACTGCTGTGGCAAAACAACAGGGCCATAGCCACCACTGTGTGGATACAGCCCACATTCTACTGTATGCATGCAAGCGCTGTCAAGTGGCAACCCCAACAAGCGGCATTCAAAGCAAGTGAGAAGCAGAGGCAGTTTGCCCTTGCCTTCCTCTTTAGCATCCTCCTCAGTGGTCTCCCCTCCAAGTCCAGACCCGGCTTAGCTTCTAAGACCGAACGAGACTGGGCTACATCTTGCCACCTTCTCTCCCCTCCATATTTTAAAGGTCCCCCCCCCTCCCCCAGGCCCGGGAAGGCGCCCTTTAACCGTGAACGGCGAGATGCGCCCCTCGCCGGGGCTGGGCAAAAAGGTGCAAACCCTTTCCCGGCCTCCCCCAGCCCCGGGACGGCGCCCCTGAACCCCTAAAGGCAAAATGCGCCCCTCGCGAGGGGTTCCTCCCGCTCCCCCAGGCCCGGAAAGGCGCCCGTTCACCGGGAACCGCGAAATGCGCCCCTGGCGGCCGCTCGGAGCTCAGGCCCGAAAGGTTGCCTGCCCTCCCCCAGCCCCGGGACGGTGCCCTTGAACTCCCCGTCGCCGTCGGTGCTGCGAGAGGGGGAAGAGGCGCCCCTTAGAAGGCCGGCGGCGGCGGGAGGTGCAGCCCCACCATGCCTTTGGCGCCTTCCTGCCGTCTTCCCCTCCGCTCCGGCTCCGTTTCCGCGCTGCCTCTCCGGCCGCTCCCCCGGTCTGCTGCAGGGACTCCCGACGGGGAGCGAGGCAGGCCGGAAGCGAAGCCAGCGAGGGACGGAGGGGACTGCCCGTCGCTCACGCAGCCCGGCTGGAGTACCCCGGAGCCCAGCGGGGCGCATGGAGACCTCACCGAGCTCCCTGCTGGGGGAGCCGGACACCAAAGGCCCGCCCCTCTGATCTGCCGGGGGGTGGGGGGGGTGGGGGCGGCGGAGGGGGTTCGGTTGGACTGTTTTCAGCTGGCGACTCGCCTGAAGCCCGTTTGAGAGCCGGGCTGCCAAGGGGGGTGTTGTGTGCCAGCTCGGGGGTGCTGTTGGAGCTCTGTCTACAAAGATGGATGTTCAGATCTCAGCTGTAGCACCTTTAACCAGCTCTGGCTGGTGTGCCAGCTGTGGACCTTTCTAAAAAAATCAGAGTTGGCTGCAGTTATATTTGCTCTCTAGTTATATCAGGATTGGATTTCTCCATTATGTTCCATGGCGGCCTGGTTTTAAAAGTCGTTCAGAAACGTCAGTTGGTTCAAAATGAAGCAGCAACTCTATTGGGCGGGTGGGGGGATCGAGTATATGGTTCATATTTTGAAATAGCTTCAGTGATTACCAGTTTGTTTCCGGGTTCCGTGAATTTATAAGACCCTAAATGCTCTGGAGTCAGGAAATTTAAAGGGTTCCCGTATTAACCTGTCCAACAATTAAAAGTTTCACCAGATCACTTCTTGTGACCTAGGATGTATGACGTCACTCGTATTATCCTTTACTCCAAAGACTCTATTGCTGGGAATTATAGGTGACTAGGAATAAGGCCCTAGATAAATACAAGGGGCTCTAGAAAGAGGCTCTGGGAGAGTGCCAAGGCCTTGGGCACTCAGCGTCAACTTGCTGTGGCGACCTCAGCAGGGTATAATGACACAGAGCCCACCAGTTTCTCCAGGGGAAGATCTCTGCCATCGGAAGAGCACTTGTAGTTCAGTGTGATCTCCATCCCACCCCTGGAGATGGGCAACAATGGTTTCCCATGAGGGAACAGGTGGTTTGGAGGGTGGAGTCTATGGCAATGAACCTGTCTGAGGTCCCACCCCTCCTCCAACCTCACCCTCTCCAGGGTCCACCCCTCAAATCTCCAGGAATTTCCCAACCTGGAGTTGGCAACCCTATCTCCCTCCCAGCCAACCGTCAATGTATCATCATCTGCCCGCTGGCTTCAGCTTTTCATCTCCTCCCTCCTCGAGAGCACTTGTAATTCTGAGTGATCTCCAGCCCCCACCTGGAGATTAGCAACAATGGTTCCCCATGAGGGACTGATTCGCTTGGAGGGTGGAGGTCCCACAACTCCTCCAACCTCCCCTTCTCCAGCCTGTCTGAGGTCCCACCCCTCCTCCAACCTCCCCTTCTCCAGCCTCCACCCCTCAAATTTCCAGGAATTTTCCACCTGGAGTTGGCAACCCTATCTCCTTCCCAGCCAATCATCGACTTCACTCTTCAACTTTCCTTCTCCCCTCTGGAGAGCACTTGTAATTCTGAGTGATCTCCAGCCCTTGCCTGGAGATTGGCAACCATAGTTCCCATGGAGAAGTACTCTTTCCCGGCAATGGGGACCAAAGCAGCTGACGTCATTCTCCTCTCCCCCTTTTCACTTGCACAACAACCCTGCAAGCTAGGTTAGGCTTAAAGTCTGTGACTGGCCCCAAATCACCCATTCATCAAGAACCTGGGTCTAGCAGATCCTGCTCTGAAGCGCTGACTGCTACGCCTAGGATAGCCAACCTCCAGGTGGAGCCTGAAGATTGCCAGGGTGGGCACTGGGCAGAAGAACTTAAAGGGACTCTTCCAGTGCCTCTGCTGGGGTGGGGGGGGGGAATGGGAGGGACACCTCGCATGTGATCGACAAAGCGGCAAAGCCACAAGGGGCGCGGTTTCTCACTGGGAGTTAAAGGGACCCTTCCGGGCCCCAGGAGAGGTGGGGGAACCCCACAGCAGGGCATCTGCAGTTGCCACCTAGAGGTTGGCAACCCTAGGAAGAAGTAGGAACTACTTCATAGGAACATAGGAAATGGTGAGGTAACAGCTAAGGCATCTCCCCAGGAAGGGGACAGGTACTTTATTCTTTGGTTCTAGAGTTAGAGAGTAGACCTGTTCGAGAGTGAGAGTATATCTGTGAATGAACTGCAGGAAGGTCCTCTGTAATTCAGAAAATGATTTATCAGGCATCTTATTTGCTTAATTTCCATAGGTTCTGCATTGTTTTCTGTATTCACATTTACACATACACACACACACCCCTTTATGACACCTGAATTGTGTGAAAATGCTTGCTTAAGAAAGTTTGCCAAGATTTCGCTTCTTCTGATACACCTGGAGGTGGCAGCAGAGCACAATGATTCCAATCTGAAAAAAGGACAGACATTCAGACTCCCCGCAGGCACTTTCTTGCGGGGCAGACAAAATGCAACCTAAGAGGTGCTGGCCTTGCCATCTTCAGCACATCTACTCAGAATCCTCCCTGGGGAAATTCAGTAGGGCTCACTCCCATGAAAACAGGGCTTCTTTCCATGTACTTGCATGTGAGTGAAGTGCCATCAAGTTGCTTCTGTCTTACGGAGACCCTGTGAATGAATGTCTTCCGAAATGTCCCATCGTCAACAGCCTTGCTCAGGTGGTCCTTAAAAGAACCAAGGCCCAGTGACATCGCATGCCATTGTCCCTATCTATGGAGGCGGAGACATGTGGGACTTAGGAAGGGGCTCTCCAGAAATGTAGGGGGGCCTGGGAGCTCTTCGGAACCCCCCCCCCCAGACATTCCCCTGGGCTGGGCTAAACCCAGGAAGAGGTGGGAATTGGCCAGCGCCTAGGTCAGTGATGGCGAACCTTTTAGAGACCAGGTGCCCAAACTGCAACCCAAAACCCACTTATTTATCGCAAAGTGCCAACATGACAATTTAACCTGAATACTGAGGTTTTCGTTTGAGAAAAAACAACTCATACATTAACATCGTTTGTCTTAAAAGAAAAACACAACAGAGCTTTCAATGGTACAAACAACTTTTCATTGAAAGGTAAAAGTTTGCATTTGGCGTGCTTTTGACCAATTAATGTGATTTTTGCTGTCCAATCTTGCGAACTCTGTGCTGGGGTGATGGCCTGCGTGCCCACAGAGAGGGCTCTGAGTGCCACCTCTGGCACGCGTGCCATATGTTTGCCACCACTGGCCTAGGTTATAGTGGTATCTCAGTGGTCTCCTGTAGTGTCCTTTATTTAAATTCATTTTTAGAACAGTCACTTTAAGATCTGCAAATAGACATACCATGTGCATAAGACAAACAAAAGGCCACAAATTTGAAAGTAAGGAGGGCAACACTAAAAAGCCTGTAGGGGAACATTTAAAAGAAAACTCCTGGACATTCATTTACAGGAGTCTTGCTCAGAAATTGAGTGCACAGCAACTGTTTGGTATTCTGGCTCAGCCACGCATTGGCCAAACAAAGGCATCTGTGATGCCATAGTTTTCTAAGATTCTGTACAAAGTCACCCAAGACCTTAAATCCTCTGGGGCGATAATAGGTAGTGGGCTGCTTGCAAACTAAGTTGGTCATTTCCACTGATTCCTCCTTCCTATTGCAGACCTCCCCGTTCACTTCACTCCTCATGATCCCCTTCCCCCCAGAAGCAACATTTCAGGGAGCTAAGTGGGAGGAGGGTGGCAGGAGAGTTTCATTCTGACACAGGATCCAGCACATTGTTTCCCCTGGCTGAGTCCATACGTCGTTGGATACTGCACTTTAGCAGTCATTGGCAATTGGGGCTTATCCATAAAAGAAGATCCAGGTGCAAATCACTGCTGTGGCAAAACAACAGGGCCATAGCCACCACTGTGTGGATACAGCCCACATTCTACTGTATGCATGCAAGCGCTGTCAAGTGGCAACCCCAACAAGCGGCATTCAAAGCAAGTGAGAAGCAGAGGCAGTTTGCCCTTGCCTTCCTCTTTAGCATCCTCCTCAGTGGTCTCCCCTCCAAGTCCAGACCCGGCTTAGCTTCTAAGACCGAACGAGACTGGGCTACATCTTGCCACCTTCTCTCCCCTCCATATTTTAAAGGTCCCCCCCCCTCCCCCAGGCCCGGGAAGGCGCCCTTTAACCGTGAACGGCGAGATGCGCCCCTCGCCGGGGCTGGGCAAAAAGGTGCAAAACCTTTCCCGGCCTCCCCCAGCCCCGGGACGGCGCCCCTGAACCCCTAAAGGCAAAATGCGCCCCTCGCGTCTGCTCTGGCGCCCGTTCACCGGGAACCGCGAAATGCGCCCCTGGCGGCCGCTCGGAGCTCAGGCCCGAAAGGTTGCCTGCCCTCCCCCAGCCCCGGGACGGCGCCCTTGAACTCCCCGTCGCCGTCGGTGCTGCGAGAGGGGGAAGAGGCGCCCCTTAGGAGGCCGGCGGCGGCGGGAGGTGCAGCCCCACCATGCCTTTGGCGCCTTCCTGCCGTCTTCCCCTCCGCTCCGGCTCCGTTTCCGCGCTGCCTCTCCGGCCGCTCCCCCGGTCTGCTGCAGGGACTCCCGACGGGGAGCGAGGCAGGCCGGAAGCGAAGCCAGCGAGGGACGGAGGGGACTGCCCGTCGCTCACGCAGCCCGGCTGGAGTACCCCGGAGCCCAGCGGGGCGCATGGAGACCTCACCGAGCTCCCTGCTGGGGGAGCCGGACACCAAAGGCCCGCCCCTCTGATCTGCCGGGGGGTGGGGGGGTGGGGGCGGCGGAGGGGGTTCGGTTGGACTGTTTTCAGCTGGCGACTCGCCTGAAGCCCGTTTGAGAGCCGGGCTGCCAAGGGGGGTGTTGTGTGCCAGCTCGGGGGTGCTGTTGGAGCTCTGTCTACAAAGATGGATGTTCAGATCTCAGCTGTAGCACCTTTAACCAGCTCTGGCTGGTGTGCCAGCTGTGGACCTTTCTAAAAAAATCAGAGTTGGCTGCAGTTATATTTGCTCTCTAGTTATATCAGGATTGGATTTCTCCATTATGTTCCATGGCGGCCTGGTTTTAAAAGTCGTTCAGAAACGTCAGTTGGTTCAAAATGAAGCAGCAACTCTATTGGGCGGGTGGGGGGATCGAGTATATGGTTCATATTTTGAAATAGCTTCAGTGAGTACCAGTTTGTTTCCGGGTTCCGTGAATTTATAAGACCCTAAATGCTCTGGAGTCAGGAAATTTAAAGGGTTCCCGTATTAACCTGTCCAACAATTAAAAGTTTCACCAGATCACTTCTTGTGACCTAGGATGTATGACGTCACTCGTATTATCCTTTACTCCAAAGACTCTATTGCTGGGAATTATAGGTGACTAGGAATAAGGCCCTAGATAAATACAAGGGGCTCTAGAAAGAGGCTCTGGGAGAGTGCCAAGGCCTTGGGCACTCAGCGTCAACTTGCTGTGGCGACCTCAGCAGGGTATAATGACACAGAGCCCACCAGTTTCTCCAGGGGAAGATCTCTGCCATCGGAAGAGCACTTGTAGTTCAGTGTGATCTCCATCCCACCCCTGGAGATGGGCAACAATGGTTTCCCATGAGGGAACAGGTGGTTTGGAGGGTGGAGTCTATGGCAATGAACCTGTCTGAGGTCCCACCCCTCCTCCAACCTCACCCTCTCCAGGGTCCACCCCTCAAATCTCCAGGAATTTCCCAACCTGGAGTTGGCAACCCTATCTCCCTCCCAGCCAACCGTCAATGTATCATCATCTGCCCGCTGGCTTCAGCTTTTCATCTCCTCCCTCCTCGAGAGCACTTGTAATTCTGAGTGATCTCCAGCCCCCACCTGGAGATTAGCAACAATGGTTCCCCATGAGGGACTGATTCGCTTGGAGGGTGGAGTCTATGGCAATGAACCTGTCTGAGGTCCCACCCCTCCTCCAACCTCCCCTTCTCCAGCCTCCACCCCTCAAATTTCCAGGAATTTTCCACCTGGAGTTGGCAACCCTATCTCCTTCCCAGCCAATCATCGACTTCACTCTTCAACTTTCCTTCTCCCCTCTGGAGAGCACTTGTAATGCTGAGTGATCTCCAGCCCTTGCCTGGAGATTGGCAACCATAGTTCCCATGGAGAAGTACTCTTTCCCGGCAATGGGGACCAAAGCAGCTGACGTCATTCTCCTCTCCCCCTTTTCACTTGCACAACAACCCTGCAAGCTAGGTTAGGCTTAAAGTCTGTGACTGGCCCCAAATCACCCATTCATCAAGAACCTGGGTCTAGCAGATCCTGCTCTGAAGCGCTGACTGCTACGCCTAGGATAGCCAACCTCCAGGTGGAGCCTGAAGATTGCCAGGGTGGGCACTGGGCAGAAGAACTTAAAGGGACTCTTCCAGTGCCTCTGCTGGGGTGGGGGGTGGGGAATGGGAGGGACACCTCGCATGTGATCGACAAAGCGGCAAAGCCACAAGGGGCGCGGTTTCTCACTGGGAGTTAAAGGGACCCTTCCGGGCCCCAGGAGAGGTGGGGGAACCCCACAGCAGGGCATCTGCAGTTGCCACCTAGAGGTTGGCAACCCTAGGAAGAAGTAGGAACTACTTCATAGGAACATAGGAAATGGTGAGGTAACAGCTAAGGCATCTCCCCAGGAAGGGGACAGGTACTTTATTCTTTGGTTCTAGAGTTAGAGAGTAGACCTGTTCGAGAGTGAGAGTATATCTGTGAATGAACTGCAGGAAGGTCCTCTGTAATTCAGAAAATGATTTATCAGGCATCTTATTTGCTTAATTTCCATAGGTTCTGCATTGTTTTCTGTATTCACATTTACACATACACACACACACCCCTTTATGACACCTGAATTGTGTGAAAATGCTTGCTTAAGAAAGTTTGCCAAGATTTCGCTTCTTCTGATACACCTGGAGGTGGCAGCAGAGCACAATGATTCCAATCTGAAAAAAGGACAGACATTCAGACTCCCCGCAGGCACTTTCTTGTGGGGCAGACAAAATGCAACCTAAGAGGTGCTGGCCTTGCCATCTTCAGCACATCTACTCAGAATCCTCCCTGGGGAAATTCAGTAGGGCTCACTCCCATGAAAACAGGGCTTCTTTCCATGTACTTGCATGTGAGTGAAGTGCCATCAAGTTGCTTCTGTCTTACGGAGACCCTATGAATGAATGTCTTCCGAAATGTCCCATCGTCAACAGCCTTGCTCAGGTGGTCCTTAAAAGAACCAAGGCCCAGTGACATCGCATGCCATTGTCCCTATCTATGGAGGCGGAGACATGTGGGACTTAGGAAGGGGCTCTCCAGAAATTTAGGGGGGCCTGGGAGCTCTTCGGAACCCCCCCCCCCAGACATTCCCCTGGGCTGGGCTAAACCCAGGAAGAGGTGGGAATTGGCCAGCGCCTAGGTCAGTGATGGCGAACCTTTTAGAGACCAGGTGCCCAAACTGCAACCCAAAACCCACTTATTTATCGCAAAGTGCCAACATGACAATTTAACCTGAATACTGAGGTTTTCGTTTGAGAAAAAACAACTCATACATTAACATCGTTTGTCTTAAAAGAAAAACACAACAGAGCTTTCAATGGTACAAACAACTTTTCATTGAAAGGTAAAAGTTTGCATTTGGCGTGCTTTTGACCAATTAATGTGATTTTTGCTGTCCAATCTTGCGAACTCTGTGCTGGGGTGATGGCCTGCGTGCCCACAGAGAGGGCTCTGAGTGCCACCTCTGGCACGCGTGCCATATGTTTGCCACCACTGGCCTAGGTTATAGTGGTATCTCAGTGGTCTCCTGTAGTGTCCTTTATTTAAATTCATTTTTAGAACAGTCACTTTAAGATCTGCAAATAGACATACCATGTGCATAAGACAAACAAAAGGCCACAAATTTGAAAGTAAGGAGGGCAACACTAAAAAGCCTGTAGGGGAACATTTAAAAGAAAACTCCTGGACATTCATTTACAGGAGTCTTGCTCAGAAATTGAGTGCACAGCAACTGTTTGGTATTCTGGCTCAGCCACGCATTGGCCAAACAAAGGCATCTGTGATGCCATAGTTTACTAAGATTCTGTACAAAGTCACCCAAGACCTTAAATCCTCTGGGGCGATAATAGGTAGTGGGCTGCTTGCAAACTAAGTTGGTCATTTCCACTGATTCCTCCTTCCTATTGCAGACCTCCCCGTTCACTTCACTCCTCATGATCCCCTTCCCCCCAGAAGCAACATTTCAGGGAGCTAAGTGGGAGGAGGGTGGCAGGAGAGTTTCATTCTGACACAGGATCCAGCACATTGTTTCCCCTGGCTGAGTCCATACGTCGTTGGATACTGCACTTTAGCAGTCATTGGCAACTGGGGCTTATCCATACAAGAAGATCCAGGTGCAAATCACTGCTGTGGCAAAACAACAGGGCCATAGCCACCACTGTGTGGATACAGCCCACATTCTACTGTATGCATGCAAGCGCTGTCAAGTGGCAACCCCAACAAGCGGCATTCAAAGCAAGTGAGAAGCAGAGGCAGTTTGCCCTTGCCTTCCTCTTTAGCATCCTCCTCAGTGGTCTCCCCTCCAAGTCCAGACCCGGCTTAGCTTCTAAGACCGAACGAGACTGGGCTACATCTTGCCACCTTCTCTCCCCTCCATATTTTAAAGGTCCCCCCCCCCTCCCCCAGGCCCGGGAAGGCGCCCTTTAACCGTGAACGGCGAGATGCGCCCCTCGCCGGGGCTGGGCAAAAAGGTGCAAAACCTTTCCCGGCCTCCCCCAGCCCCGGGACGGCGCCCCTGAACCCCTAAAGGCAAAATGCGCCCCTCGCGTCTGCTCTCCGAACGGCTTTTTCCTCCCGCTCCCCCAGGCCCGGAAAGGCGCCCGTTCACCGGGAACCGCGAAATGCGCCCCTGGCGGCCGCTCGGAGCTCAGGCCCGAAAGGTTGCCTGCCCTCCCCCAGCCCCGGGACGGCGCCCTTGAACTCCCCGTCGCCGTCGGTGCTGCGAGAGGGGGAAGAGGCGCCCCTTAGGAGGCCGGCGGCGGCGGGAGGTGCAGCCCCACCATGCCTTTGGCGCCTTCCTGCCGTCTTCCCCTCCGCTCCGGCTCCGTTTCCGCGCTGCTCTCCGGCCGCTCCCCCGGTCTGCTGCAGGGACTCCCGACGGGGAGCGAGGCAGGCCGGAAGCGAAGCCAGCGAGGGACGGAGGGGACTGCCCGTCGCTCACGCAGCCCGGCTGGAGTACCCCGGAGCCCAGCGGGGCGCATGGAGACCTCACCGAGCTCCCTGCTGGGGGAGCCGGACACCAAAGGCCCGCCCCTCTGATCTGCCGGGGGGTGGGGGGGTGGGGGCGGCGGAGGGGGTTCGGTTGGACTGTTTTCAGCTGGCGACTCGCCTGAAGCCCGTTTGAGAGCCGGGCTGCCAAGGGGGGTGTTGTGTGCCAGCTCGGGGGTGCTGTTGGAGCTCTGTCTACAAAGATGGATGTTCAGATCTCAGATGTAGCACCTTTAACCAGCTCTGGCTGGTGTGCCAGCTGTGGACCTTTCTAAAAAAATCAGAGTTGGCTGCAGTTATATTTGCTCTCTAGTTATATCAGGATTGGATTTCTCCATTATGTTCCATGGCGGCCTGGTTTTAAAAGTCGTTCAGAAACGTCAGTTGGTTCAAAATGAAGCAGCAACTCTATTGGGCGGGTGGGGGGATCGAGTATATGGTTCATATTTTGAAATAGCTTCAGTGATTACCAGTTTGTTTCCGGGTTCCGTGAATTTATAAGACCCTAAATGCTCTGGAGTCAGGAAATTTAAAGGGTTCCCGTATTAACCTGTCCAACAATTAAAAGTTTCACCAGATCACTTCTTGTGACCTAGGATGTATGACGTCACTCGTATTATCCTTTACTCCAAAGACTCTATTGCTGGGAATTATAGGTGACTAGGAATAAGGCCCTAGATAAATACAAGGGGCTCTAGAAAGAGGCTCTGGGAGAGTGCCAAGGCCTTGGGCACTCAGCGTCAACTTGCTGTGGCGACCTCAGCAGGGTATAATGACACAGAGCCCACCAGTTTCTCCAGGGGAAGATCTCTGCCATCGGAAGAGCACTTGTAGTTCAGTGTGATCTCCATCCCACCCCTGGAGATGGGCAACAATGGTTTCCCATGAGGGAACAGGTGGTTTGGAGGGTGGAGTCTATGGCAATGAACCTGTCTGAGGTCCCACCCCTCCTCCAACCTCACCCTCTCCAGGGTCCACCCCTCAAATCTCCAGGAATTTCCCAACCTGGAGTTGGCAACCCTATCTCCCTCCCAGCCAACCGTCAATGTATCATCATCTGCCCGCTGGCTTCAGCTTTTCATCTCCTCCCTCCTCGAGAGCACTTGTAATTCTGAGTGATCTCCAGCCCCCACCTGGAGATTAGCAACAATGGTTCCCCATGAGGGACTGATTCGCTTGGAGGGTGGAGTCTATGGCAATGAACCTGTCTGAGGTCCCACCCCTCCTCCAACCTCCCCTTCTCCAGCCTCCACCCCTCAAATTTCCAGGAATTTTCCACCTGGAGTTGGCAACCCTATCTCCTTCCCAGCCAATCATCGACTTCACTCTTCAACTTTCCTTCTCCCCTCTGGAGAGCACTTGTAATTCTGAGTGATCTCCAGCCCTTGCCTGGAGATTGGCAACCATAGTTCCCATGGAGAAGTACTCTTTCCCGGCAATGGGGACCAAAGCAGCTGACGTCATTCTCCTCTCCCCCTTTTCACTTGCACAACAACCCTGCAAGCTAGGTTAGGCTTAAAGTCTGTGACTGGCCCCAAATCACCCATTCATCAAGAACCTGGGTCTAGCAGATCCTGCTCTGAAGCGCTGACTGCTACGCCTAGGATAGCCAACCTCCAGGTGGAGCCTGAAGATTGCCAGGGTGGGCACTGGGCAGAAGAACTTAAAGGGACTCTTCCAGTGCCTCTGCTGGGGTGGGGGGGGGAATGGGAGGGACACCTCGCATGTGATCGACAAAGCGGCAAAGCCACAAGGGGCGCGGTTTCTCACGGGGAGTTAAAGGGACCCATCCGGGCCCCAGGAGAGGTGGGGGAACCCCACAGCAGGGCATCTGCAGTTGCCACCTAGAGGTTGGCAACCCTAGGAAGAAGTAGGAACTACTTCATAGGAACATAGGAAATGGTGAGGTAACAGCTAAGGCATCTCCCCAGGAAGGGGACAGGTACTTTATTCTTTGGTTCTAGAGTTAGAGAGTAGACCTGTTCGAGAGTGAGAGTATATCTGTGAATGAACTGCAGGAAGGTCCTCTGTAATTCAGAAAATGATTTATCAGGCATCTTATTTGCTTAATTTCCATAGGTTCTGCATTGTTTTCTGTATTCACATTTACACATACACACACACACCCCTTTATGACACCTGAATTGTGTGAAAATGCTTGCTTAAGAAAGTTTGCCAAGATTTCGCTTCTTCTGATACACCTGGAGGTGGCAGCAGAGCACAATGATTCCAATCTGAAAAAAGGACAGACATTCAGACTCCCCGCAGGCACTTTCTTGCGGGGCAGACAAAATGCAACCTAAGAGGTGCTGGCCTTGCCATCTTCAGCACATCTACTCAGAATCCTCCCTGGGGAAATTCAGTAGGGCTCACTCCCATGAAAACAGGGCTTCTTTCCATGTACTTGCATGTGAGTGAAGTGCCATCAAGTTGCTTCTGTCTTACGGAGACCCTATGAATGAATGTCTTCCGAAATGTCCCATCGTCAACAGCCTTGCTCAGGTGGTCCTTAAAAGAACCAAGGCCCAGTGACATCGCATGCCATTGTCCCTATCTATGGAGGCGGAGACATGTGGGACTTAGGAAGGGGCTCTCCAGAAATGTAGGGGGGCCTGGGAGCTCTTCGGAACCCCCCCCCCCAGACATTCCCCTGGGCTGGGCTAAACCCAGGAAGAGGTGGGAATTGGCCAGCGCCTAGGTCAGTGATGGCGAAACTTTTAGAGACCAGGTGCCCAAACTGCAACCCAAAACCCACTTATTTATCGCAAAGTGCCAACATGACAATTTAACCTGAATACTGAGGTTTTCGTTTGAGAAAAAAACAACTCATACATTAACATCGTTTGTCTTAAAAGAAAAACACAACAGAGCTTTCAATGGTACAAACAACTTTTCATTGAAAGGTAAAAGTTTGCATTTGGCGTGCTTTTGACCAATTAATGTGATTTTTGCTGTCCAATCTTGCGAACTCTGTGCTGGGGTGATGGCCTGCGTGCCCACAGAGAGGGCTCTGAGTACCACCTCTGGCACGCGTGCCATATGTTTGCCACCACTGGCCTAGGTTATAGTGGTATCTCAGTGGTCTCCTGTAGTGTCCTTTATTTAAATTCATTTTTAGAACAGTCACTTTAAGATCTGCAAATAGACATACCATGTGCATAAGACAAACAAAAGGCCACAAATTTGAAAGTAAGGAGGGCAACACTAAAAAGCCTGTAGGGGAACATTTAAAAGAAAACTCCTGGACATTCATTTACAGGAGTCTTGCTCAGAAATTGAGTGCACAGCAACTGTTTGGTATTCTGGCTCAGCCACGCATTGGCCAAACAAAGGCATCTGTGATGCCATAGTTTACTAAGATTCAGTACAAAGTCACCCAAGACCTTAAATCCTCTGGGGCGATAATAGGTAGTGGGCTGCTTGCAAACTAAGTTGGTCATTTCCACTGATTCCTCCTTCCTATTGCAGACCTCCCCGTTCACTTCACTCCTCATGATCCCCTTCCCCCCAGAAGCAACATTTCAGGGAGCTAAGTGGGAGGAGGGTGGCAGGAGAGTTTCATTCTGACACAGGATCCAGCACATTGTTTCCCCTGGCTGAGTCCATACGTCGTTGGATACTGCACTTTAGCAGTCATTGGCAATTGGGGCTTATCCATACAAGAAGATCCAGGTGCAAATCACTGCTGTGGCAAAACAACAGGGCCATAGCCACCACTGTGTGGATACAGCCCACATTCTACTGTATGCATGCAAGCGCTGTCAAGTGGCAACCCCAACAAGCGGCATTCAAAGCAAGTGAGAAGCAGAGGCAGTTTGCCCTTGCCTTCCTCTTTAGCATCCTCCTCAGTGGTCTCCCCTCCAAGTCCAGACCCGGCTTAGCTTCTAAGACCGAACGAGACTGGGCTACATCTTGCCACCTTCTCTCCCCTCCATATTTTAAAGGTCCCCCCCCTCCCCCAGGCCCGGGAAGGCGCCCTTTAACCGTGAACGGCGAGATGCGCCCCTCGCCGGGGCTGGGCAAAAAGGTGCAAAACCTTTCCCGGCCTCCCCCAGCCCCGGGACGGCGCCCCTGAACCCCTAAAGGCAAAATGCGCCCCTCGAGTCTGCTCTCCGAACGGCTTTTGCCGAGGGGTTCCTCCCGCGAGGGGTTCCTCCCGCTCCCCCAGGCCCGGAAAGGCGCCCGTTCACCGGGAACCGCGAAATGCGCCCCTGGCGGCCGCTCGGAGCTCAGGCCCGAAAGGTTGCCTGCCCTCCCCCAGCCCCGGGACGGCGCCCTTGAACTCCCCGTCGCCGTCGGTGCTGCGAGAGGGGGAAGAGGCGCCCCTTAGGAGGCCGGCGGCGGCGGGAGGTGCAGCCCCACCATGCCTTTGGCGCCTTCCTGCCGTCTTCCCCTCCGCTCCGGCTCCGTTTCCGCGCTGCCTCTCCGGCCGCTCCCCCGGTCTGCTGCAGGGACTCCCGACGGGGAGCGAGGCAGGCCGGAAGCGAAGCCAGCGAGGGACGGAGGGGACTGCCCGTCGCTCACGCAGCCCGGCTGGAGTACCCCGGAGCCCAGCGGGGCGCATGGAGACCTCACCGAGCTCCCTGCTGGGGGAGCCGGACACCAAAGGCCCGCCCCTCTGATCTGCCGGGGGCTGGGGGGGTGGGGGCGGCGGAGGGGGTTCGGTTGGACTGTTTTCAGCTGGCGACTCGCCTGAAGCCCGTTTGAGAGCCGGGCTGCCAAGGGGGGTGTTGTGTGCCAGCTCGGGGGTGCTGTTGGAGCTCTGTCTACAAAGATGGATGTTCAGATCTCAGCTGTAGCACCTTTAACCAGCTCTGGCTGGTGTGCCAGCTGTGGACCTTTCTAAAAAAATCAGAGTTGGCTGCAGTTATATTTGCTCTCTAGTTATATCAGGATTGGATTTCTCCATTATGTTCCATGGCGGCCTGGTTTTAAAAGTCGTTCAGAAACGTCAGTTGGTTCAAAATGAAGCAGCAACTCTATTGGGCGGGTGGGGGGATCGAGTATATGGTTCATATTTTGAAATAGCTTCAGTGATTACCAGTTTGTTTCCGGGTTCCGTGAATTTATAAGACCCTAAATGCTCTGGAGTCAGGAAATTTAAAGGGTTCCCGTATTAACCTGTCCAACAATTAAAAGTTTCACCAGATCACTTCTTGTGACCTAGGATGTATGACGTCACTCGTATTATCCTTTACTCCAAAGACTCTATTGCTGGGAATTATAGGTGACTAGGAATAAGGCCCTAGATAAATACAAGGGGCTCTAGAAAGAGGCTCTGGGAGAGTGCCAAGGCCTTGGGCACTCAGCGTCAACTTGCTGTGGCGACCTCAGCAGGGTATAATGACACAGAGCCCACCAGTTTCTCCAGGGGAAGATCTCTGCCATCGGAAGAGCTCTTGTAGTTCAGTGTGATCTCCATCCCACCCCTGGAGATGGGCAACAATGGTTTCCCATGAGGGAACAGGTGGTTTGGAGGGTGGAGTCTATGGCAATGAACCTGTCTGAGGTCCCACCCCTCCTCCAACCTCACCCTCTCCAGGGTCCACCCCTCAAATCTCCAGGAATTTCCCAACCTGGAGTTGGCAACCCTATCTCCCTCCCAGCCAACCGTCAATGTATCATCATCTGCCCGCTGGCTTCAGCTTTTCATCTCCTCCCTCCTCGAGAGCACTTGTAATTCTGAGTGATCTCCAGCCCCCACCTGGAGATTAGCAACAATGGTTCCCCATGAGGGACTGATTCGCTTGGAGGGTGGAGTCTATGGCAATGAACCTGTCTGAGGTCCCACCCCTCCTCCAACCTCCCCTTCTCCAGCCTCCACCCCTCAAATTTCCAGGAATTTTCCACCTGGAGTTGGCAACCCTATCTCCTTCCCAGCCAATCATCGACTTCACTCTTCAACTTTCCTTCTCCCCTCTGGAGAGCACTTGTAATTCTGAGTGATCTCCAGCCCTTGCCTGGAGATTGGCAACCATAGTTCCCATGGAGAAGTACTCTTTCCCGGCAATGGGGACCAAAGCAGCTGACGTCATTCTCCTCTCCCCCTTTTCACTTGCACAACAACCCTGCAAGCTAGGTTAGGCTTAAAGTCTGTGACTGGCCCCAAATCACCCATTCATCAAGAACCTGGGTCTAGCAGATCCTGCTCTGAAGCGCTGACTGCTACGCCTAGGATAGCCAACCTCCAGGTGGAGCCTGAAGATTGCCAGGGTGGGCACTGGGCAGAAGAACTTAAAGGGACTCTTCCAGTGCCTCTGCTGGGGTGGGGGGGGGGGGAATGGGAGGGACACCTCGCATGTGATCGACAAAGCGGCAAAGCCACAAGGGGCGCGGTTTCTCACTGGGAGTTAAAGGGACCCTTCCGGGTCCCAGGAGAGGTGGGGGAACCCCACAGCAGGGCATCTGCAGTTGCCACCTAGAGGTTGGCAACCCTAGGAAGAAGTAGGAACTACTTCATAGGAACATAGGAAATGGTGAGGTAACAGCTAAGGCATCTCCCCAGGAAGGGGACAGGTACTTTATTCTTTGGTTCTAGAGTTAGAGAGTAGACCTGTTCGAGAGTGAGAGTATATCTGTGAATGAACTGCAGGAAGGTCCTCTGTAATTCAGAAAATGATTTATCAGGCATCTTATTTGCTTAATTTCCATAGGTTCTGCATTGTTTTCTGTATTCACATTTACACATACACACACATACCCCTTTATGACACCTGAATTGTGTGAAAATGCTTGCTTAAGAAAGTTTGCCAAGATTTCGCTTCTTCTGATACACCTGGAGGTGGCAGCAGAGCACAATGATTCCAATCTGAAAAAAGGACAGACATTCAGACTCCCCGCAGGCACTTTCTTGCGGGGCAGACAAAATGCAACCTAAGAGGTGCTGGCCTTGCCATCTTCAGCACATCTACTCAGAATCCTCCCTGGGGAAATTCAGTAGGGCTCACTCCCATGAAAACAGGGCTTCTTTCCATGTACTTGCATGTGAGTGAAGTGCCATCAAGTTGCTTCTGTCTTACGGAGACCCTATGAATGAATGTCTTCCGAAATGTCCCATCGTCAACAGCCTTGCTCAGGTGGTCCTTAAAAGAACCAAGGCCCAGTGACATCGCATGCCATTGTCCCTATCTATGGAGGCGGAGACATGTGGGACTTAGGAAGGGGCTCTCCAGAAATGTAGGGGGGCCTGGGAGCTCTTCGGAACCCCCCCCCCCCCAGACATTCCCCTGGGCTGGGCTAAACCCAGGAAGAGGTGGGAATTGGCCAGCGCCTAGGTCAGTGATGGCGAACCTTTTAGAGACCAGGTGCCCAAACTGCAACCCAAAACCCACTTATTTATCGCAAAGTGCCAACATGACAATTTAACCTGAATACTGAGGTTTTCGTTTGAGAAAAAACAACTCATACATTAACATCGTTTGTCTTAAAAGAAAAACACAACAGAGCTTTCAATGGTACAAACAACTTTTCATTGAAAGGTAAAAGTTTGCATTTGGCGTGCTTTTGACCAATTAATGTGATTTTTGCTGTCCAATCTTGCGAACTCTGTGCTGGGGTGATGGCCTGCGTGCCCACAGAGAGGGCTCTGAGTGCCACCTCTGGCACGCGTGCCATATGTTTGCCACCACTGGCCTAGGTTATAGTGGTATCTCAGTGGTCTCCTGTAGTGTCCTTTATTTAAATTCATTTTTAGAACAGTCACTTTAAGATCTGCAAATAGACATACCATGTGCATAAGACAAACAAAAGGCCACAAATTTGAAAGTAAGGAGGGCAACACTAAAAAGCCTGTAGGGGAACATTTAAAAGAAAACTCCTGGACATTCATTTACAGGAGTCTTGCTCAGAAATTGAGTGCACAGCAACTGTTTGGTATTCTGGCTCAGCCACGCATTGGCCAAACAAAGGCATCTGTGATGCCATAGTTTACTAAGATTCTGTACAAAGTCACCCAAGACCTTAAATCCTCTGGGGCGATAATAGGTAGTGGGCTGCTTGCAAACTAAGTTGGTCATTTCCACTGATTCCTCCTTCCTATTGCAGACCTCCCCGTTCACTTCACTCCTCATGATCCCCTTCCCCCCAGAAGCAACATTTCAGGGAGCTAAGTGGGAGGAGGGTGGCAGGAGAGTTTCATTCTGACACAGGATCCAGCACATTGTTTCCCCTGGCTGAGTCCATACGTCGTTGGATACTGCACTTTAGCAGTCATTGGCAACTGGGGCTTATCCATACAAGAAGATCCAGGTGCAAATCACTGCTGTGGCAAAACAACAGGGCCATAGCCACCACTGTGTGGATACAGCCCACATTCTACTGTATGCATGCAAGCGCTGTCAAGTGGCAACCCCAACAAGCGGCATTCAAAGCAAGTGAGAAGCAGAGGCAGTTTGCCCTTGCCTTCCTCTTTAGCATCCTCCTCAGTGGTCTCCCCTCCAAGTCCAGACCCGGCTTAGCTTCTAAGACCGAACGAGACTGGGCTACATCTTGCCACCTTCTCTCCCCTCCATATTTTAAAGGTCCCCCCCCCTCCCCCAGGCCCGGGAAGGCGCCCTTTAACCGTGAACGGCGAGATGCGCCCCTCGCCGGGGCTGGGCAAAAAGGTGCAAAACCTTTCCCGGCCTCCCCCAGCCCCGGGACGGCGCCCCTGAACCCCTAAAGGCAAAATGCGCCCCTCGCGTCTGCTCTGGCGCCCGTTCACCGGGAACCGCGAAATGCGCCCCTGGCGGCCGCTCGGAGCTCAGGCCCGAAAGGTTGCCTGCCCTCCCCCAGCCCCGGGACGGCGCCCTTGAACTCCCCGTCGCCGTCGGTGCTGCGAGAGGGGGAAGAGGCGCCCCTTAGGAGGCCGGCGGCGGCGGGAGGTGCAGCCCCACCATGCCTTTGGCGCCTTCCTGCCGTCTTCCCCTCCGCTCCGGCTCCGTTTCCGCGCTGCCTCTCCGGCCGCTCCCCCGGTCTGCTGCAGGGACTCCCGACGGGGAGCGAGGCAGGCCGGAAGCGAAGCCAGCGAGGGACGGAGGGGACTGCCCGTCGCTCACGCAGCCCGGCTGGAGTACCCCGGAGCCCAGCGGGGCGCATGGAGACCTCACCGAGCTCCCTGCTGGGGGAGCCGGACACCAAAGGCCCGCCCCTCTGATCTGCCGGGGGGTGGGGGGGTGGGGGCGGCGGAGGGGGTTCGGTTGGACTGTTTTCAGCTGGCGACTCGCCTGAAGCCCGTTTGAGAGCCGGGCTGCCAAGGGGGGTGTTGTGTGCCAGCTCGGGGGTGCTGTTGGAGCTCTGTCTACAAAGATGGATGTTCAGATCTCAGCTGTAGCACCTTTAACCAGCTCTGGCTGGTGTGCCAGCTGTGGACCTTTCTAAAAAAATCAGAGTTGGCTGCAGTTATATTTGCTCTCTAGTTATATCAGGATTGGATTTCTCCATTATGTTCCATGGCGGCCTGGTTTTAAAAGTCGTTCAGAAACGTCAGTTGGTTCAAAATGAAGCAGCAACTCTATTGGGCGGGTGGGGGGATCGAGTATATGGTTCATATTTTGAAATAGCTTCAGTGATTACCAGTTTGTTTCCGGGTTCCGTGAATTTATAAGACCCTAAATGCTCTGGAGTCAGGAAATTTAAAGGGTTCCCGTATTAACCTGTCCAACAATTAAAAGTTTCACCAGATCACTTCTTGTGACCTAGGATGTATGACGTCACTCGTATTATCCTTTACTCCAAAGACTCTATTGCTGGGAATTATAGGTGACTAGGAATAAGGCCCTAGATAAATACAAGGGGCTCTAGAAAGAGGCTCTGGGAGAGTGCCAAGGCCTTGGGCACTCAGCGTCAACTTGCTGTGGCGACCTCAGCAGGGTATAATGACACAGAGCCCACCAGTTTCTCCAGGGGAAGATCTCTGCCATCGGAAGAGCACTTGTAGTTCAGTGTGATCTCCATCCCACCCCTGGAGATGGGCAACAATGGTTTCCCATGAGGGAACAGGTGGTTTGGAGGGTGGAGTCTATGGCAATGAACCTGTCTGAGGTCCCACCCCTCCTCCAACCTCACCCTCTCCAGGGTCCACCCCTCAAATCTCCAGGAATTTCCCAACCTGGAGTTGGCAACCCTATCTCCCTCCCAGCCAACCGTCAATGTATCATCATCTGCCCGCTGGCTTCAGCTTTTCATCTCCTCCCTCCTCGAGAGCACTTGTAATTCTGAGTGATCTCCAGCCCCCACCTGGAGATTAGCAACAATGGTTCCCCATGAGGGACTGATTCGCTTGGAGGGTGGAGTCTATGGCAATGAACCTGTCTGAGGTCCCACCCCTCCTCCAACCTCCCCTTCTCCAGCCTCCACCCCTCAAATTTCCAGGAATTTTCCACCTGGAGTTGGCAACCCTATCTCCTTCCCAGCCAATCATCGACTTCACTCTTCAACTTTCCTTCTCCCCTCTGGAGAGCACTTGTAATTCTGAGTGATCTCCAGCCCTTGCCTGGAGATTGGCAACCATAGTTCCCATGGAGAAGTACTCTTTCCCGGCAATGGGGACCAAAGCAGCTGACGTCATTCTCCTCTCCCCCTTTTCACTTGCACAACAACCCTGCAAGCTAGGTTAGGCTTAAAGTCTGTGACTGGCCCCAAATCACCCATTCATCAAGAACCTGGGTCTAGCAGATCCTGCTCTGAAGCGCTGACTGCTACGCCTAGGATAGCCAACCTCCAGGTGGAGCCTGAAGATTGCCAGGGTGGGCACTGGGCAGAAGAACTTAAAGGGACTCTTCCAGTGCCTCTGCTGGGGTGGGGGGGGGGGAATGGGAGGGACACCTCGCATGTGATCGACAAAGCGGCAAAGCCACAAGGGGCGCGGTTTCTCACTGGGAGTTAAAGGGACCCTTCCGGGCCCCAGGAGAGGTGGGGGAACCCCACAGCAGGGCATCTGCAGTTGCCACCTAGAGGTTGGCAACCCTAGGAAGAAGTAGGAACTACTTCATAGGAACATAGGAAATGGTGAGGTAACAGCTAAGGCATCTCCCCAGGAAGGGGACAGGTACTTTATTCTTTGGTTCTAGAGTTAGAGAGTAGACCTGTTCGAGAGTGAGAGTATATCTGTGAATGAACTGCAGGAAGGTCCTCTGTAATTCAGAAAATGATTTATCAGGCATCTTATTTGCTTAATTTCCATAGGTTCTGCATTGTTTTCTGTATTCACATTTACACATACACACACACACCCCTTTATGACACCTGAATTGTGTGAAAATGCTTGCTTAAGAAAGTTTGCCAAGATTTCGCTTCTTCTGATACACCTGGAGGTGGCAGCAGAGCACAATGATTCCAATCTGAAAAAAGGACAGACATTCAGACTCCCCGCAGGCACTTTCTTGCGGGGCAGACAAAATGCAACCTAAGAGGTGCTGGCCTTGCCATCTTCAGCACATCTACTCAGAATCCTCCCTGGGGAAATTCAGTAGGGCTCACTCCCATGAAAACAGGGCTTCTTTCCATGTACTTGCATGTGAGTGAAGTGCCATCAAGTTGCTTCTGTCTTACGGAGACCCTATGAATGAATGTCTTCCGAAATGTCCCATCGTCAACAGCCTTGCTCAGGTGGTCCTTAAAAGAACCAAGGCCCAGTGACATCGCATGCCATTGTCCCTATCTATGGAGGCGGAGACATGTGGGACTTAGGAAGGGGCTCTCCAGAAATGTAGGGGGGCCTGGGAGCTCTTCGGAACCCCCCCCCCCCAGACATTCCCCTGGGCTGGGCTAAACCCAGGAAGAGGTGGGAATTGGCCAGCGCCTAGGTCAGTGATGGCGAACCTTTTAGAGACCAGGTGCCCAAACTGCAACCCAAAACCCACTTATTTATCGCAAAGTGCCAACATGACAATTTAACCTGAATACTGAGGTTTTCGTTTGAGAAAAAACAACTCATACATTAACATCGTTTGTCTTAAAAGAAAAACACAACAGAGCTTTCAATGGTACAAACAACTTTTCATTGAAAGGTAAAAGTTTGCATTTGGCGTGCTTTTGACCAATTAATGTGATTTTTGCTGTCCAATCTTGCGAACTCTGTGCTGGGGTGATGGCCTGCGTGCCCACAGAGAGGGCTCTGAGTGCCACCTCTGGCACGCGTGCCATATGTTTGCCACCACTGGCCTAGGTTATAGTGGTATCTCAGTGGTCTCCTGTAGTGTCCTTTATTTAAATTCATTTTTAGAACAGTCACTTTAAGATCTGCAAATAGACATACCATGTGCATAAGACAAACAAAAGGCCACAAATTTGAAAGTAAGGAGGGCAACACTAAAAAGCCTGTAGGGGAACATTTAAAAGAAAACTCCTGGACATTCATTTACAGGAGTCTTGCTCAGAAATTGAGTGCACAGCAACTGTTTGGTATTCTGGCTCAGCCACGCATTGGCCAAACAAAGGCATCTGTGATGCCATAGTTTACTAAGATTCAGTACAAAGTCACCCAAGACCTTAAATCCTCTGGGGCGATAATAGGTAGTGGGCTGCTTGCAAACTAAGTTGGTCATTTCCACTGATTCCTCCTTCCTATTGCAGACCTCCCCGTTCACTTCACTCCTCATGATCCCCTTCCCCCCAGAAGCAACATTTCAGGGAGCTAAGTGGGAGGAGGGTGGCAGGAGAGTTTCATTCTGACACAGGATCCAGCACATTGTTTCCCCTGGCTGAGTCCATACGTCGTTGGATACTGCACTTTAGCAGTCATTGGCAATTGGGGCTTATCCATACAAGAAGATCCAGGTGCAAATCACTGCTGTGGCAAAACAACAGGGCCATAGCCACCACTGTGTGGATACAGCCCACATTCTACTGTATGCATGCAAGCGCTGTCAAGTGGCAACCCCAACAAGCGGCATTCAAAGCAAGTGAGAAGCAGAGGCAGTTTGCCCTTGCCTTCCTCTTTAGCATCCTCCTCAGTGGTCTCCCCTCCAAGTCCAGACCCGGCTTAGCTTCTAAGACCGAACGAGACTGGGCTACATCTTGCCACCTTCTCTCCCCTCCATATTTTAAAGGTCCCCCCCCCCTCCCCCAGGCCCGGGAAGGCGCCCTTTAACCGTGAACGGCGAGATGCGCCCCTCGCCGGGGCTGGGCAAAAAGGTGCAAAACCTTTCCCGGCCTCCCCCAGCCCCGGGACGGCGCCCCTGAACCCCTAAAGGCAAAATGCGCCCCTCGCGTCTGCTCTCCGAACGGCTTTTGCCGTTCGGAGAGCAGACGCGAGGGGTTCCTCCCGCTCCCCCAGGCCCGGAAAGGCGCCCGTTCACCGGGAACCGCGAAATGCGCCCCTGGCGGCCGCTCGGAGCTCAGGCCCGAAAGGTTGCCTGCCCTCCCCCAGCCCCGGGACGGCGCCCTTGAACTCCCCGTCGCCGTCGGTGCTGCGAGAGGGGGAAGAGGCGCCCCTTAGGAGGCCGGCGGCGGCGGGAGGTGCAGCCCCACCATGCCTTTGGCGCCTTCCTGCCGTCTTCCCCTCCGCTCCGGCTCCGTTTCCGCGCTGCCTCTCCGGCCGCTCCCCCGGTCTGCTGCAGGGACTCCCGACGGGGAGCGAGGCAGGCCGGAAGCGAAGGCAGCGAGGGACGGAGGGGACTGCCCGTCGCTCACGCAGCCCGGCTGGAGTACCCCGGAGCCCAGCGGGGCGCATGGAGACCTCACCGAGCTCCCTGCTGGGGGAGCCGGACACCAAAGGCCCGCCCCTCTGATCTGCCGGGGGGTGGGGGGGTGGGGGCGGCGGAGGGGGTTCGGTTGGACTGTTTTCAGCTGGCGACTCGCCTGAAGCCCGTTTGAGAGCCGGGCTGCCAAGGGGGGTGTTGTGTGCCAGCTCGGGGGTGCTGTTGGAGCTCTGTCTACAAAGATGGATGTTCAGATCTCAGCTGTAGCACCTTTAACCAGCTCTGGCTGGTGTGCCAGCTGTGGACCTTTCTAAAAAAATCAGAGTTGGCTGCAGTTATATTTGCTCTCTAGTTATATCAGGATTGGATTTCTCCATTATGTTCCATGGCGGCCTGGTTTTAAAAGTCGTTCAGAAACGTCAGTTGGTTCAAAATGAAGCAGCAACTCTATTGGGCGGGTGGGGGGATCGAGTATATGGTTCATATTTTGAAATAGCTTCAGTGATTACCAGTTTGTTTCCGGGTTCCGTGAATTTATAAGACCCTAAATGCTCTGGAGTCAGGAAATTTAAAGGGTTCCCGTATTAACCTGTCCAACAATTAAAAGTTTCACCAGATCACTTCTTGTGACCTAGGATGTATGACGTCACTCGTATTATCCTTTACTCCAAAGACTCTATTGCTGGGAATTATAGGTGACTAGGAATAAGGCCCTAGATAAATACAAGGGGCTCTAGAAAGAGGCTCTGGGAGAGTGCCAAGGCCTTGGGCACTCAGCGTCAACTTGCTGTGGCGACCTCAGCAGGGTATAATGACACAGAGCCCACCAGTTTCTCCAGGGGAAGATCTCTGCCATCGGAAGAGCACTTGTAGTTCAGTGTGATCTCCATCCCACCCCTGGAGATGGGCAACAATGGTTTCCCATGAGGGAACAGGTGGTTTGGAGGGTGGAGTCTATGGCAATGAACCTGTCTGAGGTCCCACCCCTCCTCCAACCTCACCCTCTCCAGGGTCCACCCCTCAAATCTCCAGGAATTTCCCAACCTGGAGTTGGCAACCCTATCTCCCTCCCAGCCAACCGTCAATGTATCATCATCTGCCCGCTGGCTTCAGCTTTTCATCTCCTCCCTCCTCGAGAGCACTTGTAATTCTGAGTGATCTCCAGCCCCCACCTGGAGATTAGCAACAATGGTTCCCCATGAGGGACTGATTCGCTTGGAGGGTGGAGTCTATGGCAATGAACCTGTCTGAGGTCCCACCCCTCCTCCAACCTCACCCTCTCCAGGGTCCACCCCTCAAATCTCCAGGAATTTCCCAACCTGGAGTTGGCAACCCTATCTCCCTCCCAGCCAACCGTCAATGTATCATCATCTGCCCGCTGGCTTCAGCTTTTCATCTCCTCCCTCCTCGAGAGCACTTGTAATTCTGAGTGATCTCCAGCCCCCACCTGGAGATTAGCAACAATGGTTCCCCATGAGGGACTGATTCGCTTGGAGGGTGGAGTCTATGGCAATGAACCTGTCTGAGGTCCCACCCCTCCTCCAACCTCCCCTTCTCCAGCCTCCACCCCTCAAATTTCCAGGAATTTTCCACCTGGAGTTGGCAACCCTATCTCCTTCCCAGCCAATCATCGACTTCACTCTTCAACTTTCCTTCTCCCCTCTGGAGAGCACTTGTAATTCTGAGTGATCTCCAGCCCTTGCCTGGAGATTGGCAACCATAGTTCCCATGGAGAAGTACTCTTTCCCGGCAATGGGGACCAAAGCAGCTGACGTCATTCTCCTCTCCCCCTTTTCACTTGCACAACAACCCTGCAAGCTAGGT
The DNA here is from genome assembly GCA_029233225.1 of Lepidodactylus listeri. Lineage (NCBI taxonomy): Eukaryota > Metazoa > Chordata > Lepidosauria > Squamata > Gekkonidae > Lepidodactylus > Lepidodactylus listeri. Next base: position 49,096,981 of record JARCFY010000001.1, on the reverse strand, counting down.
TAGGCTTAAAGTCTGTGACTGGCCCCAAATCACCCATTCATCAAGAACCTGGGTCTAGCAGATCCTGCTCTGAAGCGCTGACTGCTACGCCTAGGATAGCCAACCTCCAGGTGGAGCCTGAAGATTGCCAGGGTGGGCACTGGGCAGAAGAACTTAAAGGGACTCTTCCAGTGCCTCTGCTGGGGTGGGGGGGGGAATGGGAGGGACACCTCGCATGTGATCGACAAAGCGGCAAAGCCACAAGGGGCGCGGTTTCTCACTGGGAGTTAAAGGGACCCTTCCGGGCCCCAGGAGAGGTGGGGGAACCCCACAGCAGGGCATCTGCAGTTGCCATCTAGAGGTTGGCAACCCTAGGAAGAAGTAGGAACTACTTCATAGGAACATAGGAAATGGTGAGGTAACAGCTAAGGCATCTCCCCAGGAAGGGGACAGGTACTTTATTCTTTGGTTCTAGAGTTAGAGAGTAGACCTGTTCGAGAGTGAGAGTATATCTGTGAATGAACTGCAGGAAGGTCCTCTGTAATTCAGAAAATGATTTATCAGGCATCTTATTTGCTTAATTTCCATAGGTTCTGCATTGTTTTCTGTATTCACATTTACACATACACACACACACCCCTTTATGACACCTGAATTGTGTGAAAATGCTTGCTTAAGAAAGTTTGCCAAGATTTCGCTTCTTCTGATACACCTGGAGGTGGCAGCAGAGCACAATGATTCCAATCTGAAAAAAGGACAGACATTCAGACTCCCCGCAGGCACTTTCTTGCGGGGCAGACAAAATGCAACCTAAGAGGTGCTGGCCTTGCCATCTTCAGCACATCTACTCAGAATCCTCCCTGGGGAAATTCAGTAGGGCTCACTCCCATGAAAACAGGGCTTCTTTCCATGTACTTGCATGTGAGTGAAGTGCCATCAACTTGCTTCTGTCTTACGGAGACCCTATGAATGAATGTCTTCCGAAATGTCCCATCGTCAACAGCCTTGCTCAGGTGGTCCTTAAAAGAACCAAGGCCCAGTGACATCGCATGCCATTGTCCCTATCTATGGAGGCGGAGACATGTGGGACTTAGGAAGGGGCTCTCCAGAAATGTAGGGGGGCCTGGGAGCTCTTCGGAACCCCCCCCCCCCCCAGACATTCCCCTGGGCTGGGCTAAACCCAGGAAGAGGTGGGAATTGGCCAGCGCCTAGGTCAGTGATGGCGAACCTTTTAGAGACCAGGTGCCCAAACTGCAACCCAAAACCCACTTATTTATCGCAAAGTGCCAACATGACAATTTAACCTGAATACTGAGGTTTTCGTTTGAGAAAAAACAACTCATACATTAACATCGTTTGTCTTAAAAGAAAAACACAACAGAGCTTTCAATGGTACAAACAACTTTTCATTGAAAGGTAAAAGTTTGCATTTGGCGTGCTTTTGACCAATTAATGTGATTTTTGCTGTCCAATCTTGCGAACTCTGTGCTGGGGTGATGGCCTGCGTGCCCACAGAGAGGGCTCTGAGTGCCACCTCTGGCACGCGTGCCATATGTTTGCCACCACTGGCCTAGGTTATAGTGGTATCTCAGTGGTCTCCTGTAGTGTCCTTTATTTAAATTCATTTTTAGAACAGTCACTTTAAGATCTGCAAATAGACATACCATGTGCATAAGACAAACAAAAGGCCACAAATTTGAAAGTAAGGAGGGCAACACTAAAAAGCCTGTAGGGGAACATTTAAAAGAAAACTCCTGGACATTCATTTACAGGAGTCTTGCTCAGAAATTGAGTGCACAGCAACTGTTTGGTATTCTGGCTCAGCCACGCATTGGCCAAACAAAGGCATCTGTGATGCCATAGTTTACTAAGATTCAGTACAAAGTCACCCAAGACCTTAAATCCTCTGGGGCGATAATAGGTAGTGGGCTGCTTGCAAACTAAGTTGGTCATTTCCACTGATTCCTCCTTCCTATTGCAGACCTCCCCGTTCACTTCACTCCTCATGATCCCCTTCCCCCCAGAAGCAACATTTCAGGGAGCTAAGTGGGAGGAGGGTGGCAGGAGAGTTTCATTCTGACACAGGATCCAGCACATTGTTTCCCCTGGCTGAGTCCATACGTCGTTGGATACTGCACTTTAGCAGTCATTGGCAACTGGGGCTTATCCATACAAGAAGATCCAGGTGCAAATCACTGCTGTGGCAAAACAACAGGGCCATAGCCACCACTGTGTGGATACAGCCCACATTCTACTGTATGCATGCAAGCGCTGTCAAGTGGCAACCCCAACAAGCGGCATTCAAAGCAAGTGAGAAGCAGAGGCAGTTTGCCCTTGCCTTCCTCTTTAGCATCCTCCTCAGTGGTCTCCCCTCCAAGTCCAGACCCGGCTTAGCTTCTAAGACCGAACGAGACTGGGCTACATCTTGCCACCTTCTCTCCCCTCCATATTTTAAAGGTCCCCCCCCCCTCCCCCAGGCCCGGGAAGGCGCCCTTTAACCGTGAACGGCGAGATGCGCCCCTCGCCGGGGCTGGGCAAAAAGGTGCAAAACCTTTCCCGGCCTCCCCCAGCCCCGGGACGGCGCCCCTGAACCCCTAAAGGCAAAATGCGCCCCTCGCGTCTGCTCTCCGAACGGCTTTTTCCTCCCGCTCCCCCAGGCCCGGAAAGGCGCCCGTTCACCGGGAACCGCGAAATGCGCCCCTGGCGGCCGCTCGGAGCTCAGGCCCGAAAGGTTGCCTGCCCTCCCCCAGCCCCGGGACGGCGCCCTTGAACTCCCCGTCGCCGTCGGTGCTGCGAGAGGGGGAAGAGGCGCCCCTTAGGAGGCCGGCGGCGGCGGGAGGTGCAGCCCCACCATGCCTTTGGCGCCTTCCTGCCGTCTTCCCCTCCGCTCCGGCTCCGTTTCCGCGCTGCTCTCCGGCCGCTCCCCCGGTCTGCTGCAGGGACTCCCGACGGGGAGCGAGGCAGGCCGGAAGCGAAGCCAGCGAGGGACGGAGGGGACTGCCCGTCGCTCACGCAGCCCGGCTGGAGTACCCCGGAGCCCAGCGGGGCGCATGGAGACCTCACCGAGCTCCCTGCTGGGGGAGCCGGACACCAAAGGCCCGCCCCTCTGATCTGCCGGGGGGTGGGGGGGTGGGGGCGGCGGAGGGGGTTCGGTTGGACTGTTTTCAGCTGGCGACTCGCCTGAAGCCCGTTTGAGAGCCGGGCTGCCAAGGGGGGTGTTGTGTGCCAGCTCGGGGGTGCTGTTGGAGCTCTGTCTACAAAGATGGATGTTCAGATCTCAGATGTAGCACCTTTAACCAGCTCTGGCTGGTGTGCCAGCTGTGGACCTTTCTAAAAAAATCAGAGTTGGCTGCAGTTATATTTGCTCTCTAGTTATATCAGGATTGGATTTCTCCATTATGTTCCATGGCGGCCTGGTTTTAAAAGTCGTTCAGAAACGTCAGTTGGTTCAAAATGAAGCAGCAACTCTATTGGGCGGGTGGGGGGATCGAGTATATGGTTCATATTTTGAAATAGCTTCAGTGATTACCAGTTTGTTTCCGGGTTCCGTGAATTTATAAGACCCTAAATGCTCTGGAGTCAGGAAATTTAAAGGGTTCCCGTATTAACCTGTCCAACAATTAAAAGTTTCACCAGATCACTTCTTGTGACCTAGGATGTATGACGTCACTCGTATTATCCTTTACTCCAAAGACTCTATTGCTGGGAATTATAGGTGACTAGGAATAAGGCCCTAGATAAATACAAGGGGCTCTAGAAAGAGGCTCTGGGAGAGTGCCAAGGCCTTGGGCACTCAGCGTCAACTTGCTGTGGCGACCTCAGCAGGGTATAATGACACAGAGCCCACCAGTTTCTCCAGGGGAAGATCTCTGCCATCGGAAGAGCACTTGTAGTTCAGTGTGATCTCCATCCCACCCCTGGAGATGGGCAACAATGGTTTCCCATGAGGGAACAGGTGGTTTGGAGGGTGGAGTCTATGGCAATGAACCTGTCTGAGGTCCCACCCCTCCTCCAACCTCACCCTCTCCAGGGTCCACCCCTCAAATCTCCAGGAATTTCCCAACCTGGAGTTGGCAACCCTATCTCCCTCCCAGCCAACCGTCAATGTATCATCATCTGCCCGCTGGCTTCAGCTTTTCATCTCCTCCCTCCTCGAGAGCACTTGTAATTCTGAGTGATCTCCAGCCCCCACCTGGAGATTAGCAACAATGGTTCCCCATGAGGGACTGATTCGCTTGGAGGGTGGAGTCTATGGCAATGAACCTGTCTGAGGTCCCACCCCTCCTCCAACCTCCCCTTCTCCAGCCTCCACCCCTCAAATTTCCAGGAATTTTCCACCTGGAGTTGGCAACCCTATCTCCTTCCCAGCCAATCATCGACTTCACTCTTCAACTTTCCTTCTCCCCTCTGGAGAGCACTTGTAATTCTGAGTGATCTCCAGCCCTTGCCTGGAGATTGGCAACCATAGTTCCCATGGAGAAGTACTCTTTCCCGGCAATGGGGACCAAAGCAGCTGACGTCATTCTCCTCTCCCCCTTTTCACTTGCACAACAACCCTGCAAGCTAGGTTAGGCTTAAAGTCTGTGACTGGCCCCAAATCACCCATTCATCAAGAACCTGGGTCTAGCAGATCCTGCTCTGAAGCGCTGACTGCTACGCCTAGGATAGCCAACCTCCAGGTGGAGCCTGAAGATTGCCAGGGTGGGCACTGGGCAGAAGAACTTAAAGGGACTCTTCCAGTGCCTCTGCTGGGGTGGGGGGGGGAATGGGAGGGACACCTCGCATGTGATCGACAAAGCGGCAAAGCCACAAGGGGCGCGGTTTCTCACGGGGAGTTAAAGGGACCCATCCGGGCCCCAGGAGAGGTGGGGGAACCCCACAGCAGGGCATCTGCAGTTGCCACCTAGAGGTTGGCAACCCTAGGAAGAAGTAGGAACTACTTCATAGGAACATAGGAAATGGTGAGGTAACAGCTAAGGCATCTCCCCAGGAAGGGGACAGGTACTTTATTCTTTGGTTCTAGAGTTAGAGAGTAGACCTGTTCGAGAGTGAGAGTATATCTGTGAATGAACTGCAGGAAGGTCCTCTGTAATTCAGAAAATGATTTATCAGGCATCTTATTTGCTTAATTTCCATAGGTTCTGCATTGTTTTCTGTATTCACATTTACACATACACACACACACCCCTTTATGACACCTGAATTGTGTGAAAATGCTTGCTTAAGAAAGTTTGCCAAGATTTCGCTTCTTCTGATACACCTGGAGGTGGCAGCAGAGCACAATGATTCCAATCTGAAAAAAGGACAGACATTCAGACTCCCCGCAGGCACTTTCTTGCGGGGCAGACAAAATGCAACCTAAGAGGTGCTGGCCTTGCCATCTTCAGCACATCTACTCAGAATCCTCCCTGGGGAAATTCAGTAGGGCTCACTCCCATGAAAACAGGGCTTCTTTCCATGTACTTGCATGTGAGTGAAGTGCCATCAAGTTGCTTCTGTCTTACGGAGACCCTATGAATGAATGTCTTCCGAAATGTCCCATCGTCAACAGCCTTGCTCAGGTGGTCCTTAAAAGAACCAAGGCCCAGTGACATCGCATGCCATTGTCCCTATCTATGGAGGCGGAGACATGTGGGACTTAGGAAGGGGCTCTCCAGAAATTTAGGGGGGCCTGGGAGCTCTTCGGAACCCCCCCCCCCAGACATTCCCCTGGGCTGGGCTAAACCCAGGAAGAGGTGGGAATTGGCCAGCGCCTAGGTCAGTGATGGCGAACCTTTTAGAGACCAGGTGCCCAAACTGCAACCCAAAACCCACTTATTTATCGCAAAGTGCCAACATGACAATTTAACCTGAATACTGAGGTTTTCGTTTGAGAAAAAACAACTCATACATTAACATCGTTTGTCTTAAAAGAAAAACACAACAGAGCTTTCAATGGTACAAACAACTTTTCATTGAAAGGTAAAAGTTTGCATTTGGCGTGCTTTTGACCAATTAATGTGATTTTTGCTGTCCAATCTTGCGAACTCTGTGCTGGGGTGATGGCCTGCGTGCCCACAGAGAGGGCTCTGAGTGCCACCTCTGGCACGCGTGCCATATGTTTGCCACCACTGGCCTAGGTTATAGTGGTATCTCAGTGGTCTCCTGTAGTGTCCTTTATTTAAATTCATTTTTAGAACAGTCACTTTAAGATCTGCAAATAGACATACCATGTGCATAAGACAAACAAAAGGCCACAAATTTGAAAGTAAGGAGGGCAACACTAAAAAGCCTGTAGGGGAACATTTAAAAGAAAACTCCTGGACATTCATTTACAGGAGTCTTGCTCAGAAATTGAGTGCACAGCAACTGTTTGGTATTCTGGCTCAGCCACGCATTGGCCAAACAAAGGCATCTGTGATGCCATAGTTTACTAAGATTCTGTACAAAGTCACCCAAGACCTTAAATCCTCTGGGGCGATAATAGGTAGTGGGCTGCTTGCAAACTAAGTTGGTCATTTCCACTGATTCCTCCTTCCTATTGCAGACCTCCCCGTTCACTTCACTCCTCATGATCCCCTTCCCCCCAGAAGCAACATTTCAGGGAGCTAAGTGGGAGGAGGGTGGCAGGAGAGTTTCATTCTGACACAGGATCCAGCACATTGTTTCCCCTGGCTGAGTCCATACGTCGTTGGATACTGCACTTTAGCAGTCATTGGCAACTGGGGCTTATCCATACAAGAAGATCCAGGTGCAAATCACTGCTGTGGCAAAACAACAGGGCCATAGCCACCACTGTGTGGATACAGCCCACATTCTACTGTATGCATGCAAGCGCTGTCAAGTGGCAACCCCAACAAGCGGCATTCAAAGCAAGTGAGAAGCAGAGGCAGTTTGCCCTTGCCTTCCTCTTTAGCATCCTTCTCAGTGGTCTCCCCTCCAAGTCCAGACCCGGCTTAGCTTCTAAGACCGAACGAGACTGGGCTACATCTTGCCACCTTCTCTCCCCTCCATATTTTAAAGGTCCCCCCCCCCTCCCCCAGGCCCGGGAAGGCGCCCTTTAACCGTGAACGGCGAGATGCGCCCCTCGCCGGGGCTGGGCAAAAAGGTGCAAAACCTTTCCCGGCCTCCCCCAGCCCCGGGACGGCGCCCCTGAACCCCTAAAGGCAAAATGCGCCCCTCGCGTCTGCTCTCCGAACGGCTTTTTCCTCCCGCTCCCCCAGGCCCGGAAAGGCGCCCGTTCACCGGGAACCGCGAAATGCGCCCCTGGCGGCCGCTCGGAGCTCAGGCCCGAAAGGTTGCCTGCCCTCCCCCAGCCCCGGGACGGCGCCCTTGAACTCCCCGTCGCCGTCGGTGCTGCGAGAGGGGGAAGAGGCGCCCCTTAGGAGGCCGGCGGCGGCGGGAGGTGCAGCCCCACCATGCCTTTGGCGCCTTCCTGCCGTCTTCCCCTCCGCTCCGGCTCCGTTTCCGCGCTGCTCTCCGGCCGCTCCCCCGGTCTGCTGCAGGGACTCCCGACGGGGAGCGAGGCAGGCCGGAAGCGAAGCCAGCGAGGGACGGAGGGGACTGCCCGTCGCTCACGCAGCCCGGCTGGAGTACCCCGGAGCCCAGCGGGGCGCATGGAGACCTCACCGCGCTCCCTGCTGGGGGAGCCGGACACCAAAGGCCCGCCCCTCTGATCTGCCGGGGGGTGGGGGGGTGGGGGCGGCGGAGGGGGTTCGGTTGGACTGTTTTCAGCTGGCGACTCGCCTGAAGCCCGTTTGAGAGCCGGGCTGCCAAGGGGGGTGTTGTGTGCCAGCTCGGGGGTGCTGTTGGAGCTCTGTCTACAAAGATGGATGTTCAGATCTCAGATGTAGCACCTTTAACCAGCTCTGGCTGGTGTGCCAGCTGTGGACCTTTCTAAAAAAATCAGAGTTGGCTGCAGTTATATTTGCTCTCTAGTTATATCAGGATTGGATTTCTCCATTATGTTCCATGGCGGCCTGGTTTTAAAAGTCGTTCAGAAACGTCAGTTGGTTCAAAATGAAGCAGCAACTCTATTGGGCGGGTGGGGGGATCGAGTATATGGTTCATATTTTGAAATAGCTTCAGTGATTACCAGTTTGTTTCCGGGTTCCGTGAATTTATAAGACCCTAAATGCTCTGGAGTCAGGAAATTTAAAGGGTTCCCGTATTAACCTGTCCAACAATTAAAAGTTTCACCAGATCACTTCTTGTGACCTAGGATGTATGACGTCACTCGTATTATCCTTTACTCCAAAGACTCTATTGCTGGGAATTATAGGTGACTAGGAATAAGGCCCTAGATAAATACAAGGGGCTCTAGAAAGAGGCTCTGGGAGAGTGCCAAGGCCTTGGGCACTCAGCGTCAACTTGCTGTGGCGACCTCAGCAGGGTATAATGACACAGAGCCCACCAGTTTCTCCAGGGGAAGATCTCTGCCATCGGAAGAGCACTTGTAGTTCAGTGTGATCTCCATCCCACCCCTGGAGATGGGCAACAATGGTTTCCCATGAGGGAACAGGTGGTTTGGAGGGTGGAGTCTATGGCAATGAACCTGTCTGAGGTCCCACCCCTCCTCCAACCTCACCCTCTCCAGGGTCCACCCCTCAAATCTCCAGGAATTTCCCAACCTGGAGTTGGCAACCCTATCTCCCTCCCAGCCAACCGTCAATGTATCATCATCTGCCCGCTGGCTTCAGCTTTTCATCTCCTCCCTCCTCGAGAGCACTTGTAATTCTGAGTGATCTCCAGCCCCCACCTGGAGATTAGCAACAATGGTTCCCCATGAGGGACTGATTCGCTTGGAGGGTGGAGTCTATGGCAATGAACCTGTCTGAGGTCCCACCCCTCCTCCAACCTCCCCTTCTCCAGCCTCCACCCCTCAAATTTCCAGGAATTTTCCACCTGGAGTTGGCAACCCTATCTCCTTCCCAGCCAATCATCGACTTCACTCTTCAACTTTCCTTCTCCCCTCTGGAGAGCACTTGTAATTCTGAGTGATCTCCAGCCCTTGCCTGGAGATTGGCAACCATAGTTCCCATGGAGAAGTACTCTTTCCCGGCAATGGGGACCAAAGCAGCTGACGTCATTCTCCTCTCCCCCTTTTCACTTGCACAACAACCCTGCAAGCTAGGTTAGGCTTAAAGTCTGTGACTGGCCCCAAATCACCCATTCATCAAGAACCTGGGTCTAGCAGATCCTGCTCTGAAGCGCTGACTGCTACGCCTAGGATAGCCAACCTCCAGGTGGAGCCTGAAGATTGCCAGGGTGGGCACTGGGCAGAAGAACTTAAAGGGACTCTTCCAGTGCCTCTGCTGGGGTGGGGGGGGGGGGGGGAATGGGAGGGACACCTCGCATGTGATCGACAAAGCGGCAAAGCCACAAGGGGCGCGGTTTCTCACTGGGAGTTAAAGGGACCCTTCCGGGTCCCAGGAGAGGTGGGGGAACCCCACAGCAGGGCATCTGCAGTTGCCACCTAGAGGTTGGCAACCCTAGGAAGAAGTAGGAACTACTTCATAGGAACATAGGAAATGGTGAGGTAACAGCTAAGGCATCTCCCCAGGAAGGGGACAGGTACTTTATTCTTTGGTTCTAGAGTTAGAGAGTAGACCTGTTCGAGAGTGAGAGTATATCTGTGAATGAACTGCAGGAAGGTCCTCTGTAATTCAGAAAATGATTTATCAGGCATCTTATTTGCTTAATTTCCATAGGTTCTGCATTGTTTTCTGTATTCACATTTACACATACACACACATACCCCTTTATGACACCTGAATTGTGTGAAAATGCTTGCTTAAGAAAGTTTGCCAAGATTTCGCTTCTTCTGATACACCTGGAGGTGGCAGCAGAGCACAATGATTCCAATCTGAAAAAAGGACAGACATTCAGACTCCCCGCAGGCACTTTCTTGCGGGGCAGACAAAATGCAACCTAAGAGGTGCTGGCCTTGCCATCTTCAGCACATCTACTCAGAATCCTCCCTGGGGAAATTCAGTAGGGCTCACTCCCATGAAAACAGGGCTTCTTTCCATGTACTTGCATGTGAGTGAAGTGCCATCAAGTTGCTTCTGTCTTACGGAGACCCTATGAATGAATGTCTTCCGAAATGTCCCATCGTCAACAGCCTTGCTCAGGTGGTCCTTAAAAGAACCAAGGCCCAGTGACATCGCATGCCATTGTCCCTATCTATGGAGGCGGAGACATGTGGGACTTAGGAAGGGGCTCTCCAGAAATGTAGGGGGGCCTGGGAGCTCTTCGGAACCCCCCCCCCCCAGACATTCCCCTGGGCTGGGCTAAACCCAGGAAGAGGTGGGAATTGGCCAGCGCCTAGGTCAGTGATGGCGAACCTTTTAGAGACCAGGTGCCCAAACTGCAACCCAAAACCCACTTATTTATCGCAAAGTGCCAACATGACAATTTAACCTGAATACTGAGGTTTTCGTTTGAGAAAAAACAACTCATACATTAACATCGTTTGTCTTAAAAGAAAAACACAACAGAGCTTTCAATGGTACAAACAACTTTTCATTGAAAGGTAAAAGTTTGCATTTGGCGTGCTTTTGACCAATTAATGTGATTTTTGCTGTCCAATCTTGCGAACTCTGTGCTGGGGTGATGGCCTGCGTGCCCACAGAGAGGGCTCTGAGTGCCACCTCTGGCACGCGTGCCATATGTTTGCCACCACTGGCCTAGGTTATAGTGGTATCTCAGTGGTCTCCTGTAGTGTCCTTTATTTAAATTCATTTTTAGAACAGTCACTTTAAGATCTGCAAATAGACATACCATGTGCATAAGACAAACAAAAGGCCACAAATTTGAAAGTAAGGAGGGCAACACTAAAAAGCCTGTAGGGGAACATTTAAAAGAAAACTCCTGGACATTCATTTACAGGAGTCTTGCTCAGAAATTGAGTGCACAGCAACTGTTTGGTATTCTGGCTCAGCCACGCATTGGCCAAACAAAGGCATCTGTGATGCCATAGTTTACTAAGATTCTGTACAAAGTCACCCAAGACCTTAAATCCTCTGGGGCGATAATAGGTAGTGGGCTGCTTGCAAACTAAGTTGGTCATTTCCACTGATTCCTCCTTCCTATTGCAGACCTCCCCGTTCACTTCACTCCTCATGATCCCCTTCCCCCCAGAAGCAACATTTCAGGGAGCTAAGTGGGAGGAGGGTGGCAGGAGAGTTTCATTCTGACACAGGATCCAGCACATTGTTTCCCCTGGCTGAGTCCATACGTCGTTGGATACTGCACTTTAGCAGTCATTGGCAACTGGGGCTTATCCATACAAGAAGATCCAGGTGCAAATCACTGCTGTGGCAAAACAACAGGGCCATAGCCACCACTGTGTGGATACAGCCCACATTCTACTGTATGCATGCAAGCGCTGTCAAGTGGCAACCCCAACAAGCGGCATTCAAAGCAAGTGAGAAGCAGAGGCAGTTTGCCCTTGCCTTCCTCTTTAGCATCCTCCTCAGTGGTCTCCCCTCCAAGTCCAGACCCGGCTTAGCTTCTAAGACCGAACGAGACTGGGCTACATCTTGCCACCTTCTCTCCCCTCCATATTTTAAAGGTCCCCCCCCCTCCCCCAGGCCCGGGAAGGCGCCCTTTAACCGTGAACGGCGAGATGCGCCCCTCGCCGGGGCTGGGCAAAAAGGTGCAAAACCTTTCCCGGCCTCCCCCAGCCCCGGGACGGCGCCCCTGAACCCCTAAAGGCAAAATGCGCCCCTCGCGTCTGCTCTCCGAACGGCTTTTGCCGTTCGGAGAGCAGACGCGAGGGGTTCCTCCCGCTCCCCCAGGCCCGGAAAGGCGCCCGTTCACCGGGAACCGCGAAATGCGCCCCTGGCGGCCGCTCGGAGCTCAGGCCCGAAAGGTTGCCTGCCCTCCCCCAGCCCCGGGACGGCGCCCTTGAACTCCCCGTCGCCGTCGGTGCTGCGAGAGGGGGAAGAGGCGCCCCTTAGGAGGCCGGCGGCGGCGGGAGGTGCAGCCCCACCATGCCTTTGGCGCCTTCCTGCCGTCTTCCCCTCCGCTCCGGCTCCGTTTCCGCGCTGCCTCTCCGGCCGCTCCCCCGGTCTGCTGCAGGGACTCCCGACGGGGAGCGAGGCAGGCCGGAAGCGAAGCCAGCGAGGGACGGAGGGGACTGCCCGTCGCTCACGCAGCCCGGCTGGAGTACCCCGGAGCCCAGCGGGGCGCATGGAGACCTCACCGAGCTCCCTGCTGGGGGAGCCGGACACCAAAGGCCCGCCCCTCTGATCTGCCGGGGGGTGGGGGGGTGGGGGCGGCGGAGGGGGTTCGGTTGGACTGTTTTCAGCTGGCGACTCGCCTGAAGCCCGTTTGAGAGCCGGGCTGCCAAGGGGGGTGTTGTGTGCCAGCTCGGGGGTGCTGTTGGAGCTCTGTCTACAAAGATGGATGTTCAGATCTCAGATGTAGCACCTTTAACCAGCTCTGGCTGGTGTGCCAGCTGTGGACCTTTCTAAAAAAATCAGAGTTGGCTGCAGTTATATTTGCTCTCTAGTTATATCAGGATTGGATTTCTCCATTATGTTCCATGGCGGCCTGGTTTTAAAAGTCGTTCAGAAACGTCAGTTGGTTCAAAATGAAGCAGCAACTCTATTGGGCGGGTGGGGGGATCGAGTATATGGTTCATATTTTGAAATAGCTTCAGTGATTACCAGTTTGTTTCCGGGTTCCGTGAATTTATAAGACCCTAAATGCTCTGGAGTCAGGAAATTTAAAGGGTTCCCGTATTAACCTGTCCAACAATTAAAAGTTTCACCAGATCACTTCTTGTGACCTAGGATGTATGACGTCACTCGTATTATCCTTTACTCCAAAGACTCTATTGCTGGGAATTATAGGTGACTAGGAATAAGGCCCTAGATAAATACAAGGGGCTCTAGAAAGAGGCTCTGGGAGAGTGCCAAGGCCTTGGGCACTCAGCGTCAACTTGCTGTGGCGACCTCAGCAGGGTATAATGACACAGAGCCCACCAGTTTCTCCAGGGGAAGATCTCTGCCATCGGAAGAGCACTTGTAGTTCAGTGTGATCTCCATCCCACCCCTGGAGATGGGCAACAATGGTTTCCCATGAGGGAACAGGTGGTTTGGAGGGTGGAGTCTATGGCAATGAACCTGTCTGAGGTCCCACCCCTCCTCCAACCTCACCCTCTCCAGGGTCCACCCCTCAAATCTCCAGGAATTTCCCAACCTGGAGTTGGCAACCCTATCTCCCTCCCAGCCAACCGTCAATGTATCATCATCTGCCCGCTGGCTTCAGCTTTTCATCTCCTCCCTCCTCGAGAGCACTTGTAATTCTGAGTGATCTCCAGCCCCCACCTGGAGATTAGCAACAATGGTTCCCCATGAGGGACTGATTCGCTTGGAGGGTGGAGTCTATGGCAATGAACCTGTCTGAGGTCCCACCCCTCCTCCAACCTCCCCTTCTCCAGCCTCCACCCCTCAAATTTCCAGGAATTTTCCACCTGGAGTTGGCAACCCTATCTCCTTCCCAGCCAATCATCGACTTCACTCTTCAACTTTCCTTCTCCCCTCTGGAGAGCACTTGTAATTCTGAGTGATCTCCAGCCCTTGCCTGGAGATTGGCAACCATAGTTCCCATGGAGAAGTACTCTTTCCCGGCAATGGGGACCAAAGCAGCTGACGTCATTCTCCTCTCCCCCTTTTCACTTGCACAACAACCCTGCAAGCTAGGTTAGGCTTAAAGTCTGTGACTGGCCCCAAATCACCCATTCATCAAGAACCTGGGTCTAGCAGATCCTGCTCTGAAGCGCTGACTGCTACGCCTAGGATAGCCAACCTCCAGGTGGAGCCTGAAGATTGCCAGGGTGGGCACTGGGCAGAAGAACTTAAAGGGACTCTTCCAGTGCCTCTGCTGGGGTGGGGGGGGGGAATGGGAGGGACACCTCGCATGTGATCGACAAAGCGGCAAAGCCACAAGGGGCGCGGTTTCTCACTGGGAGTTAAAGGGACCCTTCCGGGCCCCAGGAGAGGTGGGGGAACCCCACAGCAGGGCATCTGCAGTTGCCACCTAGAGGTTGGCAACCCTAGGAAGAAGTAGGAACTACTTCATAGGAACATAGGAAATGGTGAGGTAACAGCTAAGGCATCTCCCCAGGAAGGGGACAGGTACTTTATTCTTTGGTTCTAGAGTTAGAGAGTAGACCTGTTCGAGAGTGAGAGTATATCTGTGAATGAACTGCAGGAAGGTCCTCTGTAATTCAGAAAATGATTTATCAGGCATCTTATTTGCTTAATTTCCATAGGTTCTGCATTGTTTTCTGTATTCACATTTACACATACACACACACACCCCTTTATGACACCTGAATTGTGTGAAAATGCTTGCTTAAGAAAGTTTGCCAAGATTTCGCTTCTTCTGATACACCTGGAGGTGGCAGCAGAGCACAATGATTCCAATCTGAAAAAAGGACAGACATTCAGACTCCCCGCAGGCACTTTCTTGCGGGGCAGACAAAATGCAACCTAAGAGGTGCTGGCCTTGCCATCTTCAGCACATCTACTCAGAATCCTCCCTGGGGAAATTCAGTAGGGCTCACTCCCATGAAAACAGGGCTTCTTTCCATGTACTTGCATGTGAGTGAAGTGCCATCAAGTTGCTTCTGTCTTACGGAGACCCTATGAATGAATGTCTTCCGAAATGTCCCATCGTCAACAGCCTTGCTCAGGTGGTCCTTAAAAGAACCAAGGCCCAGTGACATCGCATGCCATTGTCCCTATCTATGGAGGCGGAGACATGTGGGACTTAGGAAGGGGCTCTCCAGAAATGTAGGGGGGCCTGGGAGCTCTTCGGAACCCCCCCCCCCCAGACATTCCCCTGGGCTGGGCTAAACCCAGGAAGAGGTGGGAATTGGCCAGCGCCTAGGTCAGTGATGGCGAACCTTTTAGAGACCAGGTGCCCAAACTGCAACCCAAAACCCACTTATTTATCGCAAAGTGCCAACATGACAATTTAACCTGAATACTGAGGTTTTCGTTTGAGAAAAAACAACTCATACATTAACATCGTTTGTCTTAAAAGAAAAACACAACAGAGCTTTCAATGGTACAAACAACTTTTCATTGAAAGGTAAAAGTTTGCATTTGGCGTGCTTTTGACCAATTAATGTGATTTTTGCTGTCCAATCTTGCGAACTCTGTGCTGGGGTGATGGCCTGCGTGCCCACAGAGAGGGCTCTGAGTGCCACCTCTGGCACGCGTGCCATATGTTTGCCACCACTGGCCTAGGTTATAGTGGTATCTCAGTGGTCTCCTGTAGTGTCCTTTATTTAAATTCATTTTTAGAACAGTCACTTTAAGATCTGCAAATAGACATACCATGTGCATAAGACAAACAAAAGGCCACAAATTTGAAAGTAAGGAGGGCAACACTAAAAAGCCTGTAGGGGAACATTTAAAAGAAAACTCCTGGACATTCATTTACAGGAGTCTTGCTCAGAAATTGAGTGCACAGCAACTGTTTGGTATTCTGGCTCAGCCACGCATTGGCCAAACAAAGGCATCTGTGATGCCATAGTTTACTAAGATTCAGTACAAAGTCACCCAAGACCTTAAATCCTCTGGGGCGATAATAGGTAGTGGGCTGCTTGCAAACTAAGTTGGTCATTTCCACTGATTCCTCCTTCCTATTGCAGACCTCCCCGTTCACTTCACTCCTCATGATCCCCTTCCCCCCAGAAGCAACATTTCAGGGAGCTAAGTGGGAGGAGGGTGGCAGGAGAGTTTCATTCTGACACAGGATCCAGCACATTGTTTCCCCTGGCTGAGTCCATACGTCGTTGGATACTGCACTTTAGCAGTCATTGGCAATTGGGGCTTATCCATACAAGAAGATCCAGGTGCAAATCACTGCTGTGGCAAAACAACAGGGCCATAGCCACCACTGTGTGGATACAGCCCACATTCTACTGTATGCATGCAAGCGCTGTCAAGTGGCAACCCCAACAAGCGGCATTCAAAGCAAGTGAGAAGCAGAGGCAGTTTGCCCTTGCCTTCCTCTTTAGCATCCTCCTCAGTGGTCTCCCCTCCAAGTCCAGACCCGGCTTAGCTTCTAAGACCGAACGAGACTGGGCTACATCTTGCCACCTTCTCTCCCCTCCATATTTTAAAGGTCCCCCCCCCTCCCCCAGGCCCGGGAAGGCGCCCTTTAACCGTGAACGGCGAGATGCGCCCCTCGCCGGGGCTGGGCAAAAAGGTGCAAAACCTTTCCCGGCCTCCCCCAGCCCCGGGACGGCGCCCCTGAACCCCTAAAGGCAAAATGCGCCCCTCGCGTCTGCTCTCCGAACGGCTTTTGCCGTTCGGAGAGCAGACGCGAGGGGTTCCTCCCGCTCCCCCAGGCCCGGAAAGGCGCCCGTTCACCGGGAACCGCGAAATGCGCCCCTGGCGGCCGCTCGGAGCTCAGGCCCGAAAGGTTGCCTGCCCTCCCCCAGCCCCGGGACGGCGCCCTTGAACTCCCCGTCGCCGTCGGTGCTGCGAGAGGGGGAAGAGGCGCCCCTTAGGAGGCCGGCGGCGGCGGGAGGTGCAGCCCCACCATGCCTTTGGCGCCTTCCTGCCGTCTTCCCCTCCGCTCCGGCTCCGTTTCCGCGCTGCCTCTCCGGCCGCTCCCCCGGTCTGCTGCAGGGACTCCCGACGGGGAGCGAGGCAGGCCGGAAGCGAAGCCAGCGAGGGACGGAGGGGACTGCCCGTCGCTCACGCAGCCCGGCTGGAGTACCCCGGAGCCCAGCGGGGCGCATGGAGACCTCACCGAGCTCCCTGCTGGGGGAGCCGGACACCAAAGGCCCGCCCCTCTGATCTGCCGGGGGGTGGGGGGGTGGGGGCGGCGGAGGGGGTTCGGTTGGACTGTTTTCAGCTGGCGACTCGCCTGAAGCCCGTTTGAGAGCCGGGCTGCCAAGGGGGGTGTTGTGTGCCAGCTCGGGGGTGCTGTTGGAGCTCTGTCTACAAAGATGGATGTTCAGATCTCAGCTGTAGCACCTTTAACCAGCTCTGGCTGGTGTGCCAGCTGTGGACCTTTCTAAAAAAATCAGAGTTGGCTGCAGTTATATTTGCTCTCTAGTTATATCAGGATTGGATTTCTCCATTATGTTCCATGGCGGCCTGGTTTTAAAAGTCGTTCAGAAACGTCAGTTGGTTCAAAATGAAGCAGCAACTCTATTGGGCGGGTGGGGGGATCGAGTATATGGTTCATATTTTGAAATAGCTTCAGTGATTACCAGTTTGTTTCCGGGTTCCGTGAATTTATAAGACCCTAAATGCTCTGGAGTCAGGAAATTTAAAGGGTTCCCGTATTAACCTGTCCAACAATTAAAAGTTTCACCAGATCACTTCTTGTGACCTAGGATGTATGACGTCACTCGTATTATCCTTTACTCCAAAGACTCTATTGCTGGGAATTATAGGTGACTAGGAATAAGGCCCTAGATAAATACAAGGGGCTCTAGAAAGAGGCTCTGGGAGAGTGCCAAGGCCTTGGGCACTCAGCGTCAACTTGCTGTGGCGACCTCAGCAGGGTATAATGACACAGAGCCCACCAGTTTCTCCAGGGGAAGATCTCTGCCATCGGAAGAGCACTTGTAGTTCAGTGTGATCTCCATCCCACCCCTGGAGATGGGCAACAATGGTTTCCCATGAGGGAACAGGTGGTTTGGAGGGTGGAGTCTATGGCAATGAACCTGTCTGAGGTCCCACCCCTCCTCCAACCTCACCCTCTCCAGGGTCCACCCCTCAAATCTCCAGGAATTTCCCAACCTGGAGTTGGCAACCCTATCTCCCTCCCAGCCAACCGTCAATGTATCATCATCTGCCCGCTGGCTTCAGCTTTTCATCTCCTCCCTCCTCGAGAGCACTTGTAATTCTGAGTGATCTCCAGCCCCCACCTGGAGATTAGCAACAATGGTTCCCCATGAGGGACTGATTCGCTTGGAGGGTGGAGTCTATGGCAATGAACCTGTCTGAGGTCCCACCCCTCCTCCAACCTCACCCTCTCCAGGGTCCACCCCTCAAATCTCCAGGAATTTCCCAACCTGGAGTTGGCAACCCTATCTCCCTCCCAGCCAACCGTCAATGTATCATCATCTGCCCGCTGGCTTCAGCTTTTCATCTCCTCCCTCCTCGAGAGCACTTGTAATTCTGAGTGATCTCCAGCCCCCCCCTGGAGATTAGCAACAATGGTTCCCCATGAGGGACTGATTCGCTTGGAGGGTGGAGTCTATGGCAATGAACCTGTCTGAGGTCCCACCCCTCCTCCAACCTCCCCTTCTCCAGCCTCCACCCCTCAAATTTCCAGGAATTTTCCACCTGGAGTTGGCAACCCTATCTCCTTCCCAGCCAATCATCGACTTCACTCTTCAACTTTCCTTCTCCCCTCTGGAGAGCACTTGTAATTCTGAGTGATCTCCAGCCCTTGCCTGGAGATTGGCAACCATAGTTCCCATGGAGAAGTACTCTTTCCCGGCAATGGGGACCAAAGCAGCTGACGTCATTCTCCTCTCCCCCTTTTCACTTGCACAACAACCCTGCAAGCTAGGTTAGGCTTAAAGTCTGTGACTGGCCCCAAATCACCCATTCATCAAGAACCTGGGTCTAGCAGATCCTGCTCTGAAGCGCTGACTGCTACGCCTAGGATAGCCAACCTCCAGGTGGAGCCTGAAGATTGCCAGGGTGGGCACTGGGCAGAAGAACTTAAAGGGACTCTTCCAGTGCCTCTGCTGGGGTGGGGGGGGGAATGGGAGGGACACCTCGCATGTGATCGACAAAGCGGCAAAGCCACAAGGGGCGCGGTTTCTCACTGGGAGTTAAAGGGACCCTTCCGGGCCCCAGGAGAGGTGGGGGAACCCCACAGCAGGGCATCTGCAGTTGCCATCTAGAGGTTGGCAACCCTAGGAAGAAGTAGGAACTACTTCATAGGAACATAGGAAATGGTGAGGTAACAGCTAAGGCATCTCCCCAGGAAGGGGACAGGTACTTTCTTCTTTGGTTCTAGAGTTAGAGAGTAGACCTGTTCGAGAGTGAGAGTATATCTGTGAATGAACTGCAGGAAGGTCCTCTGTAATTCAGAAAATGATTTATCAGGCATCTTATTTGCTTAATTTCCATAGGTTCTGCATTGTTTTCTGTATTCACATTTACACATACACACACACACCCCTTTATGACACCTGAATTGTGTGAAAATGCTTGCTTAAGAAAGTTTGCCAAGATTTCGCTTCTTCTGATACACCTGGAGGTGGCAGCAGAGCACAATGATTCCAATCTGAAAAAAGGACAGACATTCAGACTCCCCGCAGGCACTTTCTTGCGGGGCAGACAAAATGCAACCTAAGAGGTGCTGGCCTTGCCATCTTCAGCACATCTACTCAGAATCCTCCCTGGGGAAATTCAGTAGGGCTCACTCCCATGAAAACAGGGCTTCTTTCCATGTACTTGCATGTGAGTGAAGTGCCATCAACTTGCTTCTGTCTTACGGAGACCCTATGAATGAATGTCTTCCGAAATGTCCCATCGTCAACAGCCTTGCTCAGGTGGTCCTTAAAAGAACCAAGGCCCAGTGACATCGCATGCCATTGTCCCTATCTATGGAGGCGGAGACATGTGGGACTTAGGAAGGGGCTCTCCAGAAATGTAGGGGGGCCTGGGAGCTCTTCGGAACCCCCCCCCCCCCAGACATTCCCCTGGGCTGGGCTAAACCCAGGAAGAGGTGGGAATTGGCCAGCGCCTAGGTCAGTGATGGCGAACCTTTTAGAGACCAGGTGCCCAAACTGCAACCCAAAACCCACTTATTTATCGCAAAGTGCCAACATGACAATTTAACCTGAATACTGAGGTTTTCGTTTGAGAAAAAACAACTCATACATTAACATCGTTTGTCTTAAAAGAAAAACACAACAGAGCTTTCAATGGTACAAACAACTTTTCATTGAAAGGTAAAAGTTTGCATTTGGCGTGCTTTTGACCAATTAATGTGATTTTTGCTGTCCAATCTTGCGAACTCTGTGCTGGGGTGATGGCCTGCGTGCCCACAGAGAGGGCTCTGAGTGCCACCTCTGGCACGCGTGCCATATGTTTGCCACCACTGGCCTAGGTTATAGTGGTATCTCAGTGGTCTCCTGTAGTGTCCTTTATTTAAATTCATTTTTAGAACAGTCACTTTAAGATCTGCAAATAGACATACCATGTGCATAAGACAAACAAAAGGCCACAAATTTGAAAGTAAGGAGGGCAACACTAAAAAGCCTGTAGGGGAACATTTAAAAGAAAACTCCTGGACATTCATTTACAGGAGTCTTGCTCAGAAATTGAGTGCACAGCAACTGTTTGGTATTCTGGCTCAGCCACGCATTGGCCAAACAAAGGCATCTGTGATGCCATAGTTTACTAAGATTCAGTACAAAGTCACCCAAGACCTTAAATCCTCTGGGGCGATAATAGGTAGTGGGCTGCTTGCAAACTAAGTTGGTCATTTCCACTGATTCCTCCTTCCTATTGCAGACCTCCCCGTTCACTTCACTCCTCATGATCCCCTTCCCCCCAGAAGCAACATTTCAGGGAGCTAAGTGGGAGGAGGGTGGCAGGAGAGTTTCATTCTGACACAGGATCCAGCACATTGTTTCCCCTGGCTGAGTCCATACGTCGTTGGATACTGCACTTTAGCAGTCATTGGCAACTGGGGCTTATCCATACAAGAAGATCCAGGTGCAAATCACTGCTGTGGCAAAACAACAGGGCCATAGCCACCACTGTGTGGATACAGCCCACATTCTACTGTATGCATGCAAGCGCTGTCAAGTGGCAACCCCAACAAGCGGCATTCAAAGCAAGTGAGAAGCAGAGGCAGTTTGCCCTTGCCTTCCTCTTTAGCATCCTCCTCAGTGGTCTCCCCTCCAAGTCCAGACCCGGCTTAGCTTCTAAGACCGAACGAGACTGGGCTACATCTTGCCA
The DNA here is from genome assembly GCA_029233225.1 of Lepidodactylus listeri. Lineage (NCBI taxonomy): Eukaryota > Metazoa > Chordata > Lepidosauria > Squamata > Gekkonidae > Lepidodactylus > Lepidodactylus listeri. The sequence goes on along the minus strand of JARCFY010000001.1, from coordinate 49,076,051 downwards.
CCTTCTCTCCCCTCCATATTTTAAAGGTCCCCCCCCTCCCCCAGGCCCGGGAAGGCGCCCTTTAACCGTGAACGGCGAGATGCGCCCCTCGCCGGGGCTGGGCAAAAAGGTGCAAAACCTTTCCCGGCCTCCCCCAGCCCCGGGACGGCGCCCCTGAACCCCTAAAGGCAAAATGCGCCCCTCGCGTCTGCTCTCCGAACGGCTTTTGCCGTTCGGAGAGCAGACGCGAGGGGTTCCTCCCGCTCCCCCAGGCCCGGAAAGGCGCCCGTTCACCGGGAACCGCGAAATGCGCCCCTGGCGGCCGCTCGGAGCTCAGGCCCGAAAGGTTGCCTGCCCTCCCCCAGCCCCGGGACGGCGCCCTTGAACTCCCCGTCGCCGTCGGTGCTGCGAGAGGGGGAAGAGGCGCCCCTTAGGAGGCCGGCGGCGGCGGGAGGTGCAGCCCCACCATGCCTTTGGCGCCTTCCTGCCGTCTTCCCCTCCGCTCCGGCTCCGTTTCCGCGCTGCCTCTCCGGCCGCTCCCCCGGTCTGCTGCAGGGACTCCCGACGGGGAGCGAGGCAGGCCGGAAGCGAAGCCAGCGAGGGACGGAGGGGACTGCCCGTCGCTCACGCAGCCCGGCTGGAGTACCCCGGAGCCCAGCGGGGCGCATGGAGACCTCACCGAGCTCCCTGCTGGGGGAGCCGGACACCAAAGGCCCGCCCCTCTGATCTGCCGGGGGGTGGGGGGGTGGGGGCGGCGGAGGGGGTTCGGTTGGACTGTTTTCAGCTGGCGACTCGCCTGAAGCCCGTTTGAGAGCCGGGCTGCCAAGGGGGGTGTTGTGTGCCAGCTCGGGGGTGCTGTTGGAGCTCTGTCTACAAAGATGGATGTTCAGATCTCAGATGTAGCACCTTTAACCAGCTCTGGCTGGTGTGCCAGCTGTGGACCTTTCTAAAAAAATCAGAGTTGGCTGCAGTTATATTTGCTCTCTAGTTATATCAGGATTGGATTTCTCCATTATGTTCCATGGCGGCCTGGTTTTAAAAGTCGTTCAGAAACGTCAGTTGGTTCAAAATGAAGCAGCAACTCTATTGGGCGGGTGGGGGGATCGAGTATATGGTTCATATTTTGAAATAGCTTCAGTGATTACCAGTTTGTTTCCGGGTTCCGTGAATTTATAAGACCCTAAATGCTCTGGAGTCAGGAAATTTAAAGGGTTCCCGTATTAACCTGTCCAACAATTAAAAGTTTCACCAGATCACTTCTTGTGACCTAGGATGTATGACGTCACTCGTATTATCCTTTACTCCAAAGACTCTATTGCTGGGAATTATAGGTGACTAGGAATAAGGCCCTAGATAAATACAAGGGGCTCTAGAAAGAGGCTCTGGGAGAGTGCCAAGGCCTTGGGCACTCAGCGTCAACTTGCTGTGGCGACCTCAGCAGGGTATAATGACACAGAGCCCACCAGTTTCTCCAGGGGAAGATCTCTGCCATCGGAAGAGCACTTGTAGTTCAGTGTGATCTCCATCCCACCCCTGGAGCAGGGCAACAATGGTTTCCCATGAGGGAACAGGTGGTTTGGAGGGTGGAGTCTATGGCAATGAACCTGTCTGAGGTCCCACCCCTCCTCCAACCTCACCCTCTCCAGGGTCCACCCCTCAAATCTCCAGGAATTTCCCAACCTGGAGTTGGCAACCCTATCTCCCTCCCAGCCAACCGTCAATGTATCATCATCTGCCCGCTGGCTTCAGCTTTTCATCTCCTCCCTCCTCGAGAGCACTTGTAATTCTGAGTGATCTCCAGCCCCCACCTGGAGATTAGCAACAATGGTTCCCCATGAGGGACTGATTCGCTTGGAGGGTGGAGTCTATGGCAATGAACCTGTCTGAGGTCCCACCCCTCCTCCAACCTCCCCTTCTCCAGCCTCCACCCCTCAAATTTCCAGGAATTTTCCACCTGGAGTTGGCAACCCTATCTCCTTCCCAGCCAATCATCGACTTCACTCTTCAACTTTCCTTCTCCCCTCTGGAGAGCACTTGTAATTCTGAGTGATCTCCACCCCTTGCCTGGAGATTGGCAACCATAGTTCCCATGGAGAAGTACTCTTTCCCGGCAATGGGGACCAAAGCAGCTGACGTCATTCTCCTCTCCCCCTTTTCACTTGCACAACAACCCTGCAAGCTAGGTTAGGCTTAAAGTCTGTGACTGGCCCCAAATCACCCATTCATCAAGAACCTGGGTCTAGCAGATCCTGCTCTGAAGCGCTGACTGCTACGCCTAGGATAGCCAACCTCCAGGTGGAGCCTGAAGATTGCCAGGTTGGGCACTGGGCAGAAGAACTTAAAGGGACTCTTCCAGTGCCTCTGCTGGGGTGGGGGGAGGGGGAATGGGAGGGACACCTCGCATGTGATCGACAAAGCGGCAAAGCCACAAGGGGCGCGGTTTCTCACTGGGAGTTAAAGGGACCCTTCCGGGCCCCAGGAGAGGTGGGGGAACCCCACAGCAGGGCATCTGCAGTTGCCACCTAGAGGTTGGCAACCCTAGGAAGAAGTAGGAACTACTTCATAGGAACATAGGAAATGGTGAGGTAACAGCTAAGGCATCTCCCCAGGAAGGGGACAGGTACTTTATTCTTTGGTTCTAGAGTTAGAGAGTAGACCTGTTCGAGAGTGAGAGTATATCTGTGAATGAACTGCAGGAAGGTCCTCTGTAATTCAGAAAATGATTTATCAGGCATCTTATTTGCTTAATTTCCATAGGTTCTGCATTGTTTTCTGTATTCACATTTACACATACACACACACACCCCTTTATGACACCTGAATTGTGTGAAAATGCTTGCTTAAGAAAGTTTGCCAAGATTTCGCTTCTTCTGATACACCTGGAGGTGGCAGCAGAGCACAATGATTCCAATCTGAAAAAAGGACAGACATTCAGACTCCCCGCAGGCACTTTCTTGCGGGGCAGACAAAATGCAACCTAAGAGGTGCTGGCCTTGCCATCTTCAGCACATCTACTCAGAATCCTCCCTGGGGAAATTCAGTAGGGCTCACTCCCATGAAAACAGGGCTTCTTTCCATGTACTTGCATGTGAGTGAAGTGCCATCAACTTGCTTCTGTCTTACGGAGACCCTATGAATGAATGTCTTCCGAAATGTCCCATCGTCAACAGCCTTGCTCAGGTGGTCCTTAAAAGAACCAAGGCCCAGTGACATCGCATGCCATTGTCCCTATCTATGGAGGCGGAGACATGTGGGACTTAGGAAGGGGCTCTCCAGAAATGTAGGGGGGCCTGGGAGCTCTTCGGAACCCCCCCCCCCCCAGACATTCCCCTGGGCTGGGCTAAACCCAGGAAGAGGTGGGAATTGGCCAGCGCCTAGGTCAGTGATGGCGAACCTTTTAGAGACCAGGTGCCCAAACTGCAACCCAAAACCCACTTATTTATCGCAAAGTGCCAACATGACAATTTAACCTGAATACTGAGGTTTTCGTTTGAGAAAAAACAACTCATACATTAACATCGTTTGTCTTAAAAGAAAAACACAACAGAGCTTTCAATGGTACAAACAACTTTTCATTGAAAGGTAAAAGTTTGCATTTGGCGTGCTTTTGACCAATTAATGTGATTTTTGCTGTCCAATCTTGCGAACTCTGTGCTGGGGTGATGGCCTGCGTGCCCACAGAGAGGGCTCTGAGTGCCACCTCTGGCACGCGTGCCATATGTTTGCCACCACTGGCCTAGGTTATAGTGGTATCTCAGTGGTCTCCTGTAGTGTCCTTTATTTAAATTCATTTTTAGAACAGTCACTTTAAGATCTGCAAATAGACATACCATGTGCATAAGACAAACAAAAGGCCACAAATTTGAAAGTAAGGAGGGCAACACTAAAAAGCCTGTAGGGGAACATTTAAAAGAAAACTCCTGGACATTCATTTACAGGAGTCTTGCTCAGAAATTGAGTGCACAGCAACTGTTTGGTATTCTGGCTCAGCCACGCATTGGCCAAACAAAGGCATCTGTGATGCCATAGTTTACTAAGATTCTGTACAAAGTCACCCAAGACCTTAAATCCTCTGGGGCGATAATAGGTAGTGGGCTGCTTGCAGACTAAGTTGGTCATTTCCACTGATTCCTCCTTCCTATTGCAGACCTCCCCGTTCACTTCACTCCTCATGATCCCCTTCCCCCCAGAAGCAACATTTCAGGGAGCTAAGTGGGAGGAGGGTGGCAGGAGAGTTTCATTCTGACACAGGATCCAGCACATTGTTTCCCCTGGCTGAGTCCATACGTCGTTGGATACTGCACTTTAGCAGTCATTGGCAACTGGGGCTTATCCATACAAGAAGATCCAGGTGCAAATCACTGCTGTGGCAAAACAACAGGGCCATAGCCACCACTGTGTGGATACAGCCCACATTCTACTGTATGCATGCAAGCGCTGTCAAGTGGCAACCCCAACAAGCGGCATTCAAAGCAAGTGAGAAGCAGAGGCAGTTTGCCCTTGCCTTCCTCTTTAGCATCCTCCTCAGTGGTCTCCCCTCCAAGTCCAGACCCGGCTTAGCTTCTAAGACCGAACGAGACTGGGCTACATCTTGCCACCTTCTCTCCCCTCCATATTTTAAAGGTCCCCCCCCCTCCCCCAGGCCCGGGAAGGCGCCCTTTAACCGTGAACGGCGAGATGCGCCCCTCGCCGGGGCTGGGCAAAAAGGTGCAAAACCTTTCCCGGCCTCCCCCAGCCCCGGGACGGCGCCCCTGAACCCCTAAAGGCAAAATGCGCCCCTCGCGTCTGCTCTCCGAACGGTTTTTGCCGCTCCCGCTCCCCCAGGCCCGGAAAGGCGCCCGTTCACCGGGAACCGCGAAATGCGCCCCTGGCGGCCGCTCGGAGCTCAGGCCCGAAAGGTTGCCTGCCCTCCCCCAGCCCCGGGACGGCGCCCTTGAACTCCCCGTCGCCGTCGGTGCTGCGAGAGGGGGAAGAGGCGCCCCTTAGGAGGCCGGCGGCGGCGGGAGGTGCAGCCCCACCATGCCTTTGGCGCCTTCCTGCCGTCTTCCCCTCCGCTCCGGCTCCGTTTCCGCGCTGCCTCTCCGGCCGCTCCCCCGGTCTGCTGCAGGGACTCCCGACGGGGAGCGAGGCAGGCCGGAAGCGAAGCCAGCGAGGGACGGAGGGGACTGCCCGTCGCTCACGCAGCCCGGCTGGAGTACCCCGGAGCCCAGCGGGGCGCATGGAGACCTCACCGAGCTCCCTGCTGGGGGAGCCGGACACCAAAGGCCCGCCCCTCTGATCTGCCGGGGGGTGGGGGGGTGGGGGCGGCGGAGGGGGTTCGGTTGGACTGTTTTCAGCTGGCGACTCGCCTGAAGCCCGTTTGAGATCCGGGCTGCCAAGGGGGGTGTTGTGTGCCAGCTCGGGGGTGCTGTTGGAGCTCTGTCTACAAAGATGGATGTTCAGATCTCAGCTGTAGCACCTTTAACCAGCTCTGGCTGGTGTGCCAGCTGTGGACCTTTCTAAAAAAATCAGAGTTGGCTGCAGTTATATTTGCTCTCTAGTTATATCAGGATTGGATTTCTCCATTATGTTCCATGGCGGCCTGGTTTTAAAAGTCGTTCAGAAACGTCAGTTGGTTCAAAATGAAGCAGCAACTCTATTGGGCGGGTGGGGGGATCGAGTATATGGTTCATATTTTGAAATAGCTTCAGTGATTACCAGTTTGTTTCCGGGTTCCGTGAATTTATAAGACCCTAAATGCTCTGGAGTCAGGAAATTTAAAGGGTTCCCGTATTAACCTGTCCAACAATTAAAAGTTTCACCAGATCACTTCTTGTGACCTAGGATGTATGACGTCACTCGTATTATCCTTTACTCCAAAGACTCTATTGCTGGGAATTATAGGTGACTAGGAATAAGGCCCTAGATAAATACAAGGGGCTCTAGAAAGAGGCTCTGGGAGAGTGCCAAGGCCTTGGGCACTCAGCGTCAACTTGCTGTGGCGACCTCAGCAGGGTATAATGACACAGAGCCCACCAGTTTCTCCAGGGGAAGATCTCTGCCATCGGAAGAGCACTTGTAGTTCAGTGTGATCTCCATCCCACCCCTGGAGATGGGCAACAATGGTTTCCCATGAGGGAACAGGTGGTTTGGAGGGTGGAGTCTATGGCAATGAACCTGTCTGAGGTCCCACCCCTCCTCCAACCTCACCCTCTCCAGGGTCCACCCCTCAAATCTCCAGGAATTTCCCAACCTGGAGTTGGCAACCCTATCTCCCTCCCAGCCAACCGTCAATGTATCATCATCTGCCCGCTGGCTTCAGCTTTTCATCTCCTCCCTCCTCGAGAGCACTTGTAATTCTGAGTGATCTCCAGCCCCCACCTGGAGATTAGCAACAATGGTTCCCCATGAGGGACTGATTCGCTTGGAGGGTGGAGTCTATGGCAATGAACCTGTCTGAGGTCCCACCCCTCCTCCAACCTCCCCTTCTCCAGCCTCCACCCCTCAAATTTCCAGGAATTTTCCACCTGGAGTTGGCAACCCTATCTCCTTCCCAGCCAATCATCGACTTCACTCTTCAACTTTCCTTCTCCCCTCTGGAGAGCACTTGTAATTCTGAGTGATCTCCACCCCTTGCCTGGAGATTGGCAACCATAGTTCCCATGGAGAAGTACTCTTTCCCGGCAATGGGGACCAAAGCAGCTGACGTCATTCTCCTCTCCCCCTTTTCACTTGCACAACAACCCTGCAAGCTAGGTTAGGCTTAAAGTCTGTGACTGGCCCCAAATCACCCATTCATCAAGAACCTGGGTCTAGCAGATCCTGCTCTGAAGCGCTGACTGCTACGCCTAGGATAGCCAACCTCCAGGTGGAGCCTGAAGATTGCCAGGGTGGGCACTGGGCAGAAGAACTTAAAGGGACTCTTCCAGTGCCTCTGCTGGGGTGGGGGGGGGGAATGGGAGGGACACCTCGCATGTGATCGACAAAGCGGCAAAGCCACAAGGGGCGCGGTTTCTCACTGGGAGTTAAAGGGACCCTTCCGGGCCCCAGGAGAGGTGGGGGAACCCCACAGCAGGGCATCTGCAGTTGCCACCTAGAGGTTGGCAACCCTAGGAAGAAGTAGGAACTACTTCATAGGAACATAGGAAATGGTGAGGTAACAGCTAAGGCATCTCCCCAGGAAGGGGACAGGTACTTTATTCTTTGGTTCTAGAGTTAGAGAGTAGACCTGTTCGAGAGTGAGAGTATATCTGTGAATGAACTGCAGGAAGGTCCTCTGTAATTCAGAAAATGATTTATCAGGCATCTTATTTGCTTAATTTCCATAGGTTCTGCATTGTTTTCTGTATTCACATTTACACATACACACACACACCCCTTTATGACACCTGAATTGTGTGAAAATGCTTGCTTAAGAAAGTTTGCCAAGATTTCGCTTCTTCTGATACACCTGGAGGTGGCAGCAGAGCACAATGATTCCAATCTGAAAAAAGGACAGACATTCAGACTCCCCGCAGGCACTTTCTTGCGGGGCAGACAAAATGCAACCTAAGAGGTGCTGGCCTTGCCATCTTCAGCACATCTACTCAGAATCCTCCCTGGGGAAATTCAGTAGGGCTCACTCCCATGAAAACAGGGCTTCTTTCCATGTACGTGCATGTGAGTGAAGTGCCATCAACTTGCTTCTGTCTTACGGAGACCCTATGAATGAATGTCTTCCGAAATGTCCCATCGTCAACAGCCTTGCTCAGGTGGTCCTTAAAAGAACCAAGGCCCAGTGACATCGCATGCCATTGTCCCTATCTATGGAGGCGGAGACATGTGGGACTTAGGAAGGGGCTCTCCAGAAATGTAGGGGGGCCTGGGAGCTCTTCGGACCCCCCCCCCCCCCCCAGACATTCCCCTGGGCTGGGCTAAACCCAGGAAGAGGTGGGAATTGGCCAGCGCCTAGGTCAGTGATGGCGAACCTTTTAGAGACCAGGTGCCCAAACTGCAACCCAAAACCCACTTATTTATCGCAAAGTGCCAACATGACAATTTAACCTGAATACTGAGGTTTTCGTTTGAGAAAAAACAACTCATACATTAACATCGTTTGTCTTAAAAGAAAAACACAACAGAGCTTTCAATGGTACAAACAACTTTTCATTGAAAGGTAAAAGTTTGCATTTGGCGTGCTTTTGACCAATTAATGTGATTTTTGCTGTCCAATCTTGCGAACTCTGTGCTGGGGTGATGGCCTGCGTGCCCACAGAGAGGGCTCTGAGTGCCACCTCTGGCACGCGTGCCATATGTTTGCCACCACTGGCCTAGGTTATAGTGGTATCTCAGTGGTCTCCTGTAGTGTCCTTTATTTAAATTCATTTTTAGAACAGTCACTTTAAGATCTGCAAATAGACATACCATGTGCATAAGACAAACAAAAGGCCACAAATTTGAAAGTAAGGAGGGCAACACTAAAAAGCCTGTAGGGGAACATTTAAAAGAAAACTCCTGGACATTCATTTACAGGAGTCTTGCTCAGAAATTGAGTGCACAGCAACTGTTTGGTATTCTGGCTCAGCCACGCATTGGCCAAACAAAGGCATCTGTGATGCCATAGTTTACTAAGATTCTGTACAAAGTCACCCAAGACCTTAAATCCTCTGGGGCGATAATAGGTAGTGGGCTGCTTGCAAACTAAGTTGGTCATTTCCACTGATTCCTCCTTCCTATTGCAGACCTCCCCGTTCACTTCACTCCTCATGATCCCCTTCCCCCCAGAAGCAACATTTCAGGGAGCTAAGTGGGAGGAGGGTGGCAGGAGAGTTTCATTCTGACACAGGATCCAGCACATTGTTTCCCCTGGCTGAGTCCATACGTCGTTGGATACTGCACTTTAGCAGTCATTGGCAACTGGGGCTTATCCATACAAGAAGATCCAGGTGCAAATCACTGCTGTGGCAAAACAACAGGGCCATAGCCACCACTGTGTGGATACAGCCCACATTCTACTGTATGCATGCAAGCGCTGTCAAGTGGCAACCCCAACAAGCGGCATTCAAAGCAAGTGAGAAGCAGAGGCAGTTTGCCCTTGCCTTCCTCTTTAGCATCCTCCTCAGTGGTCTCCCCTCCAAGTCCAGACCCGGCTTAGCTTCTAAGACCGAACGAGACTGGGCTACATCTTGCCACCTTCTCTCCCCTCCATATTTTAAAGGTCCCCCCCCTCCCCCAGGCCCGGGAAGGCGCCCTTTAACCGTGAACGGCGAGATGCGCCCCTCGCCGGGGCTGGGCAAAAAGGTGCAAAACCTTTCCCGGCCTCCCCCAGCCCCGGGACGGCGCCCCTGAACCCCTAAAGGCAAAATGCGCCCTCGCGTCTGCTCTCCGAACGGCTTTTGCCGTTCGGAGAGCAGACGCGAGGGGTTCCTCCCGCTCCCCCAGGCCCGGAAAGGCGCCCGTTCACCGGGAACCGCGAAATGCGCCCCTGGCGGCCGCTCGGAGCTCAGGCCCGAAAGGTTGCCTGCCCTCCCCCAGCCCCGGGACGGCGCCCTTGAACTCCCCGTCGCCGTCGGTGCTGCGAGAGGGGGAAGAGGCGCCCCTTAGGAGGCCGGCGGCGGCGGGAGGTGCAGCCCCACCATGCCTTTGGCGCCTTCCTGCCGTCTTCCCCTCCGCTCCGGCTCCGTTTCCGCGCTGCCTCTCCGGCCGCTCCCCCGGTCTGCTGCAGGGACTCCCGACGGGGAGCGAGGCAGGCCGGAAGCGAAGCCAGCGAGGGACGGAGGGGACTGCCCGTCTCTCACGCAGCCCGGCTGGAGTACCCCGGAGCCCAGCGGGGCGCATGGAGACCTCACCGAGCTCCCTGCTGGGGGAGCCGGACACCAAAGGCCCGCCCCTCTGATCTGCCGGGGGGTGGGGGGGTGGGGGCGGCGGAGGGGGTTCGGTTGGACTGTTTTCAGCTGGCGACTCGCCTGAAGCCCGTTTGAGAGCCGGGCTGCCAAGGGGGGTGTTGTGTGCCAGCTCGGGGGTGCTGTTGGAGCTCTGTCTACAAAGATGGATGTTCAGATCTCAGCTGTAGCACCTTTAACCAGCTCTGGCTGGTGTGCCAGCTGTGGACCTTTCTAAAAAAATCAGAGTTGGCTGCAGTTATATTTGCTCTCTAGTTATATCAGGATTGGATTTCTCCATTATGTTCCATGGCGGCCTGGTTTTAAAAGTCGTTCAGAAACGTCAGTTGGTTCAAAATGAAGCAGCAACTCTATTGGGCGGGTGGGGGGATCGAGTATATGGTTCATATTTTGAAATAGCTTCAGTGATTACCAGTTTGTTTCCGGGTTCCGTGAATTTATAAGACCCTAAATGCTCTGGAGTCAGGAAATTTAAAGGGTTCCCGTATTAACCTGTCCAACAATTAAAAGTTTCACCAGATCACTTCTTGTGACCTAGGATGTATGACGTCACTCGTATTATCCTTTACTCCAAAGACTCTATTGCTGGGAATTATAGGTGACTAGGAATAAGGCCCTAGATAAATACAAGGGGCTCTAGAAAGAGGCTCTGGGAGAGTGCCAAGGCCTTGGGCACTCAGCGTCAACTTGCTGTGGCGACCTCAGCAGGGTATAACGACACAGAGCCCACCAGTTTCTCCAGGGGAAGATCTCTGCCATCGGAAGAGCACTTGTAGTTCAGTGTGATCTCCATCCCACCCCTGGAGATGGGCAACAATGGTTTCCCATGAGGGAACAGGTGGTTTGGAGGGTGGAGTCTATGGCAATGAACCTGTCTGAGGTCCCACCCCTCCTCCAACCTCACCCTCTCCAGGGTCCACCCCTCAAATCTCCAGGAATTTCCCAACCTGGAGTTGGCAACCCTATCTCCCTCCCAGCCAACCGTCAATGTATCATCATCTGCCCGCTGGCTTCAGCTTTTCATCTCCTCCCTCCTCGAGAGCACTTGTAATTCTGAGTGATCTCCAGCCCCCACCTGGAGATTAGCAACAATGGTTCCCCATGAGGGACTGATTCGCTTGGAGGGTGGAGTCTATGGCAATGAACCTGTCTGAGGTCCCACCCCTCCTCCAACCTCCCCTTCTCCAGCCTCCACCCCTCAAATTTCCAGGAATTTTCCACCTGGAGTTGGCAACCCTATCTCCTTCCCAGCCAATCATCGACTTCACTCTTCAACTTTCCTTCTCCCCTCTGGAGAGCACTTGTAATTCTGAGTGATCTCCAGCCCTTGCCTGGAGATTGGCAACCATAGTTCCCATGGAGAAGTACTCTTTCCCGGCAATGGGGACCAAAGCAGCTGACGTCATTCTCCTCTCCCCCTTTTCACTTGCACAACAACCCTGCAAGCTAGGTTAGGCTTAAAGTCTGTGACTGGCCCCAAATCACCCATTCATCAAGAACCTGGGTCTAGCAGATCCTGCTCTGAAGCGCTGACTGCTACGCCTAGGATAGCCAACCTCCAGGTGGAGCCTGAAGATTGCCAGGGTGGGCACTGGGCAGAAGAACTTAAAGGGACTCTTCCAGTGCCTCTGCTGGGGTGGGGGGGGGGGGAATGGGAGGGACACCTCGCATGTGATCGACAAAGCGGCAAAGCCACAAGGGGCGCGGTTTCTCACTGGGAGTTAAAGGGACCCTTCCGGGCCCCAGGAGAGGTGGGGGAACCCCACAGCAGGGCATCTGCAGTTGCCACCTAGAGGTTGGCAACCCTAGGAAGAAGTAGGAACTACTTCATAGGAACATAGGAAATGGTGAGGTAACAGCTAAGTCATCTCCCCAGGAAGGGGACAGGTACTTTATTCTTTGGTTCTAGAGTTAGAGAGTAGACCTGTTCGAGAGTGAGAGTATATCTGTGAATGAACTGCAGGAAGGTCCTCTGTAATTCAGAAAATGATTTATCAGGCATCTTATTTGCTTAATTTCCATAGGTTCTGCATTGTTTTCTGTATTCACATTTACACATACACACACACACCCCTTTATGACACCTGAATTGTGTGAAAATGCTTGCTTAAGAAAGTTTGCCAAGATTTCGCTTCTTCTGATACACCTGGAGGTGGCAGCAGAGCACAATGATTCCAATCTGAAAAAAAGACAGACATTCAGACTCCCCGCAGGCACTTTCTTGCGGGGCAGACAAAATGCAACCTAAGAGGTGCTGGCCTTGCCATCTTCAGCACATCTACTCAGAATCCTCCCTGGGGAAATTCAGTAGGGCTCACTCCCATGAAAACAGGGCTTCTTTCCATGTACTTGCATGTGAGTGAAGTGCCATCAACTTGCTTCTGTCTTACGGAGACCCTATGAATGAATGTCTTCCGAAATGTCCCATCGTCAACAGCCTTGCTCAGGTGGTCCTTAAAAGAACCAAGGCCCAGTGACATCGCGTGCCATTGTCCCTATCTATGGAGGCGGAGACATGTGGGACTTAGGAAGGGGCTCTCCAGAAATGTAGGGGGGCCTGGGAGCTCTTCGGAACCCCCCCCCCCCCAGACATTCCCCTGGGCTGGGCTAAACCCAGGAAGAGGTGGGAATTGGCCAGCGCCTAGGTCAGTGATGGCGAACCTTTTAGAGACCAGGTGCCCAAACTGCAACCCAAAACCCACTTATTTATCGCAAAGTGCCAACATGACAATTTAACCTGAATACTGAGGTTTTCGTTTGAGAAAAAACAACTCATACATTAACATCGTTTGTCTTAAAAGAAAAACACAACAGAGCTTTCAATGGTACAAACAACTTTTCATTGAAAGGTAAAAGTTTGCATTTGGCGTGCTTTTGACCAATTAATGTGATTTTTGCTGTCCAATCTTGCGAACTCTGTGCTGGGGTGATGGCCTGCGTGCCCACAGAGAGGGCTCTGAGTGCCACCTCTGGCACGCGTGCCATATGTTTGCCACCACTGGCCTAGGTTATAGTGGTATCTCAGTGGTCTCCTGTAGTGTCCTTTATTTAAATTCATTTTTAGAACAGTCACTTTAAGATCTGCAAATAGACATACCATGTGCATAAGACAAACAAAAGGCCACAAATTTGAAAGTAAGGAGGGCAACACTAAAAAGCCTGTAGGGGAACATTTAAAAGAAAACTCCTGGACATTCATTTACAGGAGTCTTGCTCAGAAATTGAGTGCACAGCAACTGTTTGGTATTCTGGCTCAGCCACGCATTGGCCAAACAAAGGCATCTGTGATGCCATAGTTTACTAAGATTCTGTACAAAGTCACCCAAGACCTTAAATCCTCTGGGGCGATAATAGGTAGTGGGCTGCTTGCAAACTAAGTTGGTCATTTCCACTGATTCCTCCTTCCTATTGCAGACCTCCCCGTTCACTTCACTCCTCATGATCCCCTTCCCCCCAGAAGCAACATTTCAGGGAGCTAAGTGGGAGGAGGGTGGCAGGAGAGTTTCATTCTGACACAGGATCCAGCACATTGTTTCCCCTGGCTGAGTCCATACGTCGTTGGATACTGCACTTTAGCAGTCATTGGCAACTGGGGCTTATCCATACAAGAAGATCCAGGTGCAAATCACTGCTGTGGCAAAACAACAGGGCCATAGCCACCACTGTGTGGATACAGCCCACATTCTACTGTATGCATGCAAGCGCTGTCAAGTGGCAACCCCAACAAGCGGCATTCAAAGCAAGTGAGAAGCAGAGGCAGTTTGCCCTTGCCTTCCTCTTTAGCATCCTCCTCAGTGGTCTCCCCTCCAAGTCCAGACCCGGCTTAGCTTCTAAGACCGAACGAGACTGGGCTACATCTTGCCACCTTCTCTCCCCTCCATATTTTAAAGGTCCCCCCCCCTCCCCCAGGCCCGGGAAGGCGCCCTTTAACCGTGAACGGCGAGATGCGCCCCTCGCCGGGGCTGGGCAAAAAGGTGCAAAACCTTTCCCGGCCTCCCCCAGCCCCGGGACGGCGCCCCTGAACCCCTAAAGGCAAAATGCGCCCTCGCGAGGGGTTCCTCCCGCTCCCCCAGGCCCGGAAAGGCGCCCGTTCACCGGGAACCGCGAAATGCGCCCCTGGCGGCCGCTCGGAGCTCAGGCCCGAAAGGTTGCCTGCCCTCCCCCTGCCCCGGGACGGCGCCCTTGAACTCCCCGTCGCCGTCGGTGCTGCGAGAGGGGGAAGAGGCGCCCCTTAGGAGGCCGGCGGCGGCGGGAGGTGCAGCCCCACCATGCCTTTGGCGCCTTCCTGCCGTCTTCCCCTCCGCTCCGGCTCCGTTTCCGCGCTGCCTCTCCGGCCGCTCCCCCGGTCTGCTGCAGGGACTCCCGACGGGGAGCGAGGCAGGCCGGAAGCGAAGCCAGCGAGGGACGGAGGGGACTGCCCGTCGCTCACGCAGCCCGGCTGAAGTACCCCGGAGCCCAGCGGGGCGCATGGAGACCTCACCGAGCTCCCTGCTGGGGGAGCCGGACACCAAAGGCCCGCCCCTCTGATCTGCCGGGGGGTGGGGGGGTGGGGGCGGCGGAGGGGGTTCGGTTGGACTGTTTTCAGCTGGCGACTCGCCTGAAGCCCGTTTGAGAGCCGGGCTGCCAAGGGGGGTGTTGTGTGCCAGCTCGGGGGTGCTGTTGGAGCTCTGTCTACAAAGATGGATGTTCAGATCTCAGATGTAGCACCTTTAACCAGCTCTGGCTGGTGTGCCAGCTGTGGACCTTTCTAAAAAAATCAGAGTTGGCTGCAGTTATATTTGCTCTCTAGTTATATCAGGATTGGATTTCTCCATTATGTTCCATGGTGGCCTGGTTTTAAAAGTCGTTCAGAAACGTCAGTTGGTTCAAAATGAAGCAGCAACTCTATTGGGCGGGTGGGGGGATCGAGTATATGGTTCATATTTTGAAATAGCTTCAGTGATTACCAGTTTGTTTCCGGGTTCCGTGAATTTATAAGACCCTAAATGCTCTGGAGTCAGGAAATTTAAAGGGTTCCCGTATTAACCTGTCCAACAATTAAAAGTTTCACCAGATCACTTCTTGTGACCTAGGATGTATGACGTCACTCGTATTATCCTTTACTCCAAAGACTCTATTGCTGGGAATTATAGGTGACTAGGAATAAGGCCCTAGATAAATACAAGGGGCTCTAGAAAGAGGCTCTGGGAGAGTGCCAAGGCCTTGGGCACTCAGCGTCAACTTGCTGTGGCGACCTCAGCAGGGTATAATGACACAGAGCCCACCAGTTTCTCCAGGGGAAGATCTCTGCCATCGGAAGAGCACTTGTAGTTCAGTGTGATCTCCATCCCACCCCTGGAGATGGGCAACAATGGTTTCCCATGAGGGAACAGGTGGTTTGGAGGGTGGAGTCTATGGCAATGAACCTGTCTGAGGTCCCACCCCTCCTCCAACCTCACCCTCTCCAGGGTCCACCCCTCAAATCTCCAGGAATTTCCCAACCTGGAGTTGGCAACCCTATCTCCCTCCCAGCCAACCGTCAATGTATCATCATCTGCCCGCTGGCTTCAGCTTTTCATCTCCTCCCTCCTCGAGAGCACTTGTAATTCTGAGTGATCTCCAGCCCCCACCTGGAGATTAGCAACAATGGTTCCCCATGAGGGACTGATTCGCTTGGAGGGTGGAGTCTATGGCAATGAACCTGTCTGAGGTCCCACCCCTCCTCCAACCTCCCCTTCTCCAGCCTCCACCCCTCAAATTTCCAGGAATTTTCCACCTGGAGTTGGCAACCCTATCTCCTTCCCAGCCAATCATCGACTTCACTCTTCAACTTTCCTTCTCCCCTCTGGAGAGCACTTGTAATTCTGAGTGATCTCCAGCCCTTGCCTGGAGATTGGCAACCATAGTTCCCATGGAGAAGTACTCTTTCCCGGCAATGGGGACCAAAGCAGCTGACGTCATTCTCCTCTCCCCCTTTTCACTTGCACAACAACCCTGCAAGCTAGGTTAGGCTTAAAGTCTGTGACTGGCCCCAAATCACCCATTCATCAAGAACCTGGGTCTAGCAGATCCTGCTCTGAAGCGCTGACTGCTACGCCTAGGATAGCCAACCTCCAGGTGGAGCCTGAAGATTGCCAGGGTGGGCACTGGGCAGAAGAACTTAAAGGGACTCTTCCAGTGCCTCTGCTGGGGTGGGGGGGGGAATGGGAGGGACACCTCGCATGTGATCGACAAAGCGGCAAAGCCACAAGGGGCGCGGTTTCTCACTGGGAGTTAAAGGGACCCTTCCGGGCCCCAGGAGAGGTGGGGGAACCCCACAGCAGGGCATCTGCAGTTGCCATCTAGAGGTTGGCAACCCTAGGAAGAAGTAGGAACTACTTCATAGGAACATAGGAAATGGTGAGGTAACAGCTAAGGCATCTCCCCAGGAAGGGGACAGGTACTTTATTCTTTGGTTCTAGAGTTAGAGAGTAGACCTGTTCGAGAGTGAGAGTATATCTGTGAATGAACTGCAGGAAGGTCCTCTGTAATTCAGAAAATGATTTATCAGGCATCTTATTTGCTTAATTTCCATAGGTTCTGCATTGTTTTCTGTATTCACATTTACACATACACACACACACCCCTTTATGACACCTGAATTGTGTGAAAATGCTTGCTTAAGAAAGTTTGCCAAGATTTCGCTTCTTCTGATACACCTGGAGGTGGCAGCAGAGCACAATGATTCCAATCTGAAAAAAGGACAGACATTCAGACTCCCCGCAGGCACTTTCTTGCGGGGCAGACAAAATGCAACCTAAGAGGTGCTGGCCTTGCCATCTTCAGCACATCTACTCAGAATCCTCCCTGGGGAAATTCAGTAGGGCTCACTCCCATGAAAACAGGGCTTCTTTCCATGTACTTGCATGTGAGTGAAGTGCCATCAAGTTGCTTCTGTCTTACGGAGACCCTATGAATGAATGTCTTCCGAAATGTCCCATCGTCAACAGCCTTGCTCAGGTGGTCCTTAAAAGAACCAAGGCCCAGTGACATCGCATGCCATTGTCCCTATCTATGGAGGCGGAGACATGTGGGACTTAGGAAGGGGCTCTCCAGAAATGTAGGGGGGCCTGGGAGCTCTTCGGAACCCCCCCCCCCAGACATTCCCCTGGGCTGGGCTAAACCCAGGAAGAGGTGGGAATTGGCCAGCGCCTAGGTCAGTGATGGCGAACCTTTTAGAGACCAGGTGCCCAAACTGCAACCCAAAACCCACTTATTTATCGCAAAGTGCCAACATGACAATTTAACCTGAATACTGAGGTTTTCGTTTGAGAAAAAACAACTCATACATTAACATCGTTTGTCTTAAAAGAAAAACACAACAGAGCTTTCAATGGTACAAACAACTTTTCATTGAAAGGTAAAAGTTTGCATTTGGCGTGCTTTTGACCAATTAATGTGATTTTTGCTGTCCAATCTTGCGAACTCTGTGCTGGGGTGATGGCCTGCGTGCCCACAGAGAGGGCTCTGAGTGCCACCTCTGGCACGCGTGCCATATGTTTGCCACCACTGGCCTAGGTTATAGTGGTATCTCAGTGGTCTCCTGTAGTGTCCTTTATTTAAATTCATTTTTAGAACAGTCACTTTAAGATCTGCAAATAGACATACCATGTGCATAAGACAAACAAAAGGCCACAAATTTGAAAGTAAGGAGGGCAACACTAAAAAGCCTGTAGGGGAACATTTAAAAGAAAACTCCTGGACATTCATTTACAGGAGTCTTGCTCAGAAATTGAGTGCACAGCAACTGTTTGGTATTCTGGCTCAGCCACGCATTGGCCAAACAAAGGCATCTGTGATGCCATAGTTTACTAAGATTCTGTACAAAGTCACCCAAGACCTTAAATCCTCTGGGGCGATAATAGGTAGTGGGCTGCTTGCAAACTAAGTTGGTCATTTCCACTGATTCCTCCTTCCTATTGCAGACCTCCCCGTTCACTTCACTCCTCATGATCCCCTTCCCCCCAGAAGCAACATTTCAGGGAGCTAAGTGGGAGGAGGGTGGCAGGAGAGTTTCATTCTGACACAGGATCCAGCACATTGTTTCCCCTGGCTGAGTCCATACGTCGTTGGATACTGCACTTTAGCAGTCATTGGCAACTGGGGCTTATCCATACAAGAAGATCCAGGTGCAAATCACTGCTGTGGCAAAACAACAGGGCCATAGCCACCACTGTGTGGATACAGCCCACATTCTACTGTATGCATGCAAGCGCTGTCAAGTGGCAACCCCAACAAGCGGCATTCAAAGCAAGTGAGAAGCAGAGGCAGTTTGCCCTTGCCTTCCTCTTTCGCATCCTCCTCAGTGGTCTCCCCTCCAAGTCCAGACCCGGCTTAGCTTCTAAGACCGAACGAGACTGGGCTACATCTTGCCACCTTCTCTCCCCTCCATATTTTAAAGGTCCCCCCACCTCCCCCAGGCCCGGGAAGGCGCCCTTTAACCGTGAACGGCGAGATGCGCCCCTCGCCGGGGCTGGGCAAAAAGGTGCAAAACCTTTCCCGGCCTCCCCCAGCCCCGGGACGGCGCCCCTGAACCCCTAAAGGCAAAATGCGCCCCTCGCAGACGCGAGGGGTTCCTCCCGCTCCCCCAGGCCCGGAAAGGCGCCCGTTCACCGGGAACCGCGAAATGCGCCCCTGGCGGCCGCTCGGAGCTCAGGCCCGAAAGGTTGCCTGCCCTCCCCCAGCCCCGGGACGGCGCCCTTGAACTCCCCGTCGCCGTCGGTGCTGCGAGAGGGGGAAGAGGCGCCCCTTAGGAGGCCGGCGGCGGCGGGAGGTGCAGCCCCACCATGCCTTTGGCGCCTTCCTGCCGTCTTCCCCTCCGCTCCGGCTCCGTTTCCGCGCTGCCTCTCCGGCCGCTCCCCCGGTCTGCTGCAGGGACTCCCGACGGGGAGCGAGGCAGGCCGGAAGCGAAGCCAGCGAGGGACGGAGGGGACTGCCCGTCGCTCACGCAGCCCGGCTGGAGTACCCCGGAGCCCAGCGGGGCGCATGGAGACCTCACCGAGCTCCCTGCTGGGGGAGCCGGACACCAAAGGCCCGCCCCTCTGATCTGCCGGGGGGTGGGGGGGTGGGGGCGGCGGAGGGGGTTCGGTTGGACTGTTTTCAGCTGGCGACTCGCCTGAAGCCCGTTTGAGAGCCGGGCTGCCAAGGGGGGTGTTGTGTGCCAGCTCGGGGGTGCTGTTGGAGCTCTGTCTACAAAGATGGATGTTCAGATCTCAGCTGTAGCACCTTTAACCAGCTCTGGCTGGTGTGCCAGCTGTGGACCTTTCTAAAAAAATCAGAGTTGGCTGCAGTTATATTTGCTCTCTAGTTATATCAGGATTGGATTTCTCCATTATGTTCCATGGCGGCCTGGTTTTAAAAGTCGTTCAGAAACGTCAGTTGGTTCAAAATGAAGCAGCAACTCTATTGGGCGGGTGGGGGGATCGAGTATATGGTTCATATTTTGAAATAGCTTCAGTGATTACCAGTTTGTTTCCGGGTTCCGTGAATTTATAAGACCCTAAATGCTCTGGAGTCAGGAAATTTAAAGGGTTCCCGTATTAACCTGTCCAACAATTAAAAGTTTCACCAGATCACTTCTTGTGACCTAGGACGTATGACGTCACTCGTATTATCCTTTACTCCAAAGACTCTATTGCTGGGAATTATAGGTGACTAGGAATAAGGCCCTAGATAAATACAAGGGGCTCTAGAAAGAGGCTCTGGGAGAGTGCCAAGGCCTTGGGCACTCAGCGTCAACTTGCTGTGGCGACCTCAGCAGGGTATAATGACACAGAGCCCACCAGTTTCTCCAGGGGAAGATCTCTGCCATCGGAAGAGCACTTGTAGTTCAGTGTGATCTCCATCCCACCCCTGGAGATGGGCAACAATGGTTTCCCATGAGGGAACAGGTGGTTTGGAGGGTGGAGTCTATGGCAATGAACCTGTCTGAGGTCCCACCCCTCCTCCAACCTCACCCTCTCCAGGGTCCACCCCTCAAATCTCCAGGAATTTCCCAACCTGGAGTTGGCAACCCTATCTCCCTCCCAGCCAACCGTCAATGTATCATCATCTGCCCGCTGGCTTCAGCTTTTCATCTCCTCCCTCCTCGAGAGCACTTGTAATTCTGAGTGATCTCCAGCCCCCACCTGGAGATTAGCAACAATGGTTCCCCATGAGGGACTGATTCGCTTGGAGGGTGGAGTCTATGGCAATGAACCTGTCTGAGGTCCCACCCCTCCTCCAACCTCCCCTTCTCCAGCCTCCACCCCTCAAATTTCCAGGAATTTTCCACCTGGAGTTGGCAGCCCTATCTCCTTCCCAGCCAATCATCAACTTCACTCTTCAACTTTCCTTCTCCCCTCTGGAGAGCACTTGTAATTCTGAGTGATCTCCAGCCCTTGCCTGGAGATTGGCAACCATAGTTCCCATGGAGAAGTACTCTTTCCCGGCAATGGGGACCAAAGCAGCTGACGTCATTCTCCTCTCCCCCTTTTCACTTGCACAACAACCCTGCAAGCTAGGTTAGGCTTAAAGTCTGTGACTGGCCCCAAATCACCCATTCATCAAGAACCTGGGTCTAGCAGATCCTGCTCTGAAGCGCTGACTGCTACGCCTAGGATAGCCAACCTCCAGGTGGAGCCTGAAGATTGCCAGGGTGGGCACTGGGCAGAAGAACTTAAAGGGACTCTTCCACTGCCTCTGCTGGGGTGGGGGGGGGGAATGGGAGGGACACCTCGCATGTGATCGACAAAGCGGCAAAGCCACAAGGGGCGCGGTTTCTCACTGGGAGTTAAAGGGACCCTTCCGGGCCCCAGGAGAGGTGGGGGAACCCCACAGCAGGGCATCTGCAGTTGCCACCTAGAGGTTGGCAACCCTAGGAAGAAGTAGGAACTACTTCATAGGAACATAGGAAATGGTGAGGTAACAGCTAAGGCATCTCCCCAGGAAGGGGACAGGTACTTTATTCTTTGGTTCTAGAGTTAGAGAGTAGACCTGTTCGAGAGTGAGAGTATATCTGTGAATGAACTGCAGGAAGGTCCTCTGTAATTCAGAAAATGATTTATCAGGCATCTTATTTGCTTAATTTCCATAGGTTCTGCATTGTTTTCTGTATTCACATTTACACATACACACACACACCCCTTTATGACACCTGAATTGTGTGAAAATGCTTGCTTAAGAAAGTTTGCCAAGATTTCGCTTCTTCTGATACACCTGGAGGTGGCAGCAGAGCACAATGATTCCAATCTGAAAAAAGGACAGACATTCAGACTCCCCGCAGGCACTTTCTTGCGGGGCAGACAAAATGCAACCTAAGAGGTGCTGGCCTTGCCATCTTCAGCACATCTACTCAGAATCCTCCCTGGGGAAATTCAGTAGGGCTCACTCCCATGAAAACAGGGCTTCTTTCCATGGACTTGCATGTGAGTGAAGTGCCATCAACTTGCTTCTGTCTTACGGAGACCCTATGAATGAATGTCTTCCGAAATGTCCCATCGTCAACAGCCTTGCTCAGGTGGTCCTTAAAAGAACCAAGGCCCAGTGACATCGCATGCCATTGTCCCTATCTATGGAGGCGGAGACATGTGGGACTTAGGAAGGGGCTCTCCAGAAATGTAGGGGGGCCTGGGAGCTCTTCGGAACCCCCCCCCCCCAGACATTCCCCTGGGCTGGGCTAAACCCAGGAAGAGGTGGGAATTGGCCAGCGCCTAGGTCAGTGATGGCGAACCTTTTAGAGACCAGGTGCCCAAACTGCAACCCAAAACCCACTTATTTATCGCAAAGTGCCAACATGACAATTTAACCTGAATACTGAGGTTTTCGTTTGAGAAAAAACAACTCATACATTAACATCGTTTGTCTTAAAAGAAAAACACAACAGAGCTTTCAATGGTACAAACAACTTTTCATTGAAAGGTAAAAGTTTGCATTTGGCGTGCTTTTGACCAATTAATGTGATTTTTGCTGTCCAATCTTGCGAACTCTGTGCTGGGGTGATGGCCTGCGTGCCCACAGAGAGGGCTCTGAGTGCCACCTCTGGCACGCGTGCCATATGTTTGCCACCACTGGCCTAGGTTATAGTGGTATCTCAGTGGTCTCCTGTAGTGTCCTTTATTTAAATTCATTTTTAGAACAGTCACTTTAAGATCTGCAAATAGACATACCATGTGCATAAGACAAACAAAAGGCCACAAATTTGAAAGTAAGGAGGGCAACACTAAAAAGCCTGTAGGGGAACATTTAAAAGAAAACTCCTGGACATTCATTTACAGGAGTCTTGCTCAGAAATTGAGTGCACAGCAACTGTTTGGTATTCTGGCTCAGCCACGCATTGGCCAAACAAAGGCATCTGTGATGCCATAGTTTACTAAGATTCTGTACAAAGTCACCCAAGACCTTAAATCCTCTGGGGCGATAATAGGTAGTGGGCTGCTTGCAAACTAAGTTGGTCATTTCCACTGATTCCTCCTTCCTATTGCAGACCTCCCCGTTCACTTCACTCCTCATGATCCCCTTCCCCCCAGAAGCAACATTTCAGGGAGCTAAGTGGGAGGAGGGTGGCAGGAGAGTTTCATTCTGACACAGGATCCAGCACATTGTTTCCCCTGGCTGAGTCCAGACGTCGTTGGATACTGCACTTTAGCAGTCATTGGCAACTGGGGCTTATCCATACAAGAAGATCCAGGTGCAAATCACTGCTGTGGCAAAACAACAGGGCCATAGCCACCACTGTGTGGATACAGCCCACATTCTACTGTATGCATGCAAGCGCTGTCAAGTGGCAACCCCAACAAGCGGCATTCAAAGCAAGTGAGAAGCAGAGGCAGTTTGCCCTTGCCTTCCTCTTTAGCATCCTCCTCAGTGGTCTCCCCTCCAAGTCCAGACCCGGCTTAGCTTCTAAGACCGAACGAGACTGGGCTACATCTTGCCACCTTCTCTCCCCTCCATATTTTAAAGGTCCCCCCCCCCTCCCCCAGGCCCGGGAAGGCGCCCTTTAACCGTGAACGGCGAGATGCGCCCCTCGCCGGGGCTGGGCAAAAAGGTGCAAAACCTTTCCCGGCCTCCCCCAGCCCCGGGACGGCGCCCCTGAACCCCTAAAGGCAAAATGCAGACGCGAGGGGTTCCTCCCGCTCCCCCAGGCCCGGAAAGGCGCCCGTTCACCGGGAACCGCGAAATGCGCCCCTGGCGGCCGCTCGGAGCTCAGGCCCGAAAGGTTGCCTGCCCTCCCCCAGCCCCGGGACGGCGCCCTTGAACTCCCCGTCGCCGTCGGTGCTGCGAGAGGGGGAAGAGGCGCCCCTTAGGAGGCCGGCGGCGGCGGGAGGTGCAGCCCCACCATGCCTTTGGCGCCTTCCTGCCGTCTTCCCCTCCGCTCCGGCTCCGTTTCCGCGCTGCCTCTCCGGCCGCTCCCCCGGTCTGCTGCAGGGACTCCCGACGGGGAGCGAGGCAGGCCGGAAGCGAAGCCAGCGAGGGACGGAGGGGACTGCCCGTCGCTCACGCAGCCCGGCTGGAGTACCCCGGAGCCCAGCGGGGCGCATGGAGACCTCACCGAGCTCCCTGCTGGGGGAGCCGGACACCAAAGGCCCGCCCCTCTGATCTGCCGGGGGGTGGGGGGGTGGGGGCGGCGGAGGGGGTTCGGTTGGACTGTTTTCAGCTGGCGACTCGCCTGAAGCCCGTTTGAGAGCCGGGCTGCCAAGGGGGGTGTTGTGTGCCAGCTCGGGGGTGCTGTTGGAGCTCTGTCTACAAAGATGGATGTTCAGATCTCAGCTGTAGCACCTTTAACCAGCTCTGGCTGGTGTGCCAGCTGTGGACCTTTCTAAAAAAATCAGAGTTGGCTGCAGTTATATTTGCTCTCTAGTTATATCAGGATTGGATTTCTCCATTATGTTCCATGGCGGCCTGGTTTTAAAAGTCGTTCAGAAACGTCAGTTGGTTCAAAATGAAGCAGCAACTCTATTGGGCGGGTGGGGGGATCGAGTATATGGTTCATATTTTGAAATAGCTTCAGTGAGTACCAGTTTGTTTCCGGGTTCCGTGAATTTATAAGACCCTAAATGCTCTGGAGTCAGGAAATTTAAAGGGTTCCCGTATTAACCTGTCCAACCATTAAAAGTTTCACCAGATCACTTCTTGTGACCTAGGATGTATGACGTCACTCGTATTATCCTTTACTCCAAAGACTCTATTGCTGGGAATTATAGGTGACTAGGAATAAGGCCCTAGATAAATACAAGGGGCTCTAGAAAGAGGCTCTGGGAGAGTGCCAAGGCCTTGGGCACTCAGCGTCAACTTGCTGTGGCGACCTCAGCAGGGTATAATGACACAGAGCCCACCAGTTTCTCCAGGGGAAGATCTCTGCCATCGGAAGAGCTCTTGTAGTTCAGTGTGATCTCCATCCCACCCCTGGAGATGGGCAACAATGGTTTCCCATGAGGGAACAGGTGGTTTGGAGGGTGGAGTCTATGGCAATGAACCTGTCTGAGGTCCCACCCCTCCTCCAACCTCACCCTCTCCAGGGTCCACCCCTCAAATCTCCAGGAATTTCCCAACCTGGAGTTGGCAACCCTATCTCCCTCCCAGCCAACCGTCAATGTATCATCATCTGCCCGCTGGCTTCAGCTTTTCATCTCCTCCCTCCTCGAGAGCACTTGTAATTCTGAGTGATCTCCAGCCCCCACCTGGAGATTAGCAACAATGGTTCCCCATGAGGGACTGATTCGCTTGGAGGGTGGAGTCTATGGCAATGAACCTGTCTGAGGTCCCACCCCTCCTCCAACCTCCCCTTCTCCAGCCTCCACCCCTCAAATTTCCAGGAATTTTCCACCTGGAGTTGGCAACCCTATCTCCTTCCCAGCCAATCATCGACTTCACTCTTCAACTTTCCTTCTCCCCTCTGGAGAGCACTTGTAATTCTGAGTGATCTCCAGCCCTTGCCTGGAGATTGGCAACCATAGTTCCCATGGAGAAGTACTCTTTCCCGGCAATGGGGACCAAAGCAGCTGACGTCATTCTCCTCTCCCCCTTTTCACTTGCACAACAACCCTGCAAGCTAGGTTAGGCTTAAAGTCTGTGACTGGCCCCAAATCACCCATTCATCAAGAACCTGGGTCTAGCAGATCCTGCTCTGAAGCGCTGACTGCTACGCCTAGGATAGCCAACCTCCAGGTGGAGCCTGAAGATTGCCAGGGTGGGCACTGGGCAGAAGAACTTAAAGGGACTCTTCCAGTGCCTCTGCTGGGGTGGGGGGGGGGAATGGGAGGGACACCTCGCATGTGATCGACAAAGCGGCAAAGCCACAAGGGGCGCGGTTTCTCACTGGGAGTTAAAGGGACCCTTCCGGGCCCCAGGAGAGGTGGGGGAACCCCACAGCAGGGCATCTGCAGTTGCCACCTAGAGGTTGGCAACCCTAGGAAGAAGTAGGAACTACTTCATAGGAACATAGGAAATGGTGAGGTAACAGCTAAGGCATCTCCCCAGGAAGGGGACAGGTACTTTATTCTTTGGTTCTAGAGTTAGAGAGTAGACCTGTTCGAGAGTGAGAGTATATCTGTGAATGAACTGCAGGAAGGTCCTCTGTAATTCAGAAAATGATTTATCAGGCATCTTATTTGCTTAATTTCCATAGGTTCTGCATTGTTTTCTGTATTCACATTTACACATACACACACACACCCCTTTATGACACCTGAATTGTGTGAAAATGCTTGCTTAAGAAAGTTTGCCAAGATTTCGCTTCTTCTGATACACCTGGAGGTGGCAGCAGAGCACAATGATTCCAATCTGAAAAAAGGACAGACATTCAGACTCCCCGCAGGCACTTTCTTGCGGGGCAGACAAAATGCAACCTAAGAGGTGCTGGCCTTGCCATCTTCAGCACATCTACTCAGAATCCTCCCTGGGGAAATTCAGTAGGGCTCACTCCCATGAAAACAGGGCTTCTTTCCATGGACTTGCATGTGAGTGAAGTGCCATCAAGTTGCTTCTGTCTTACGGAGACCCTATGAATGAATGTCTTCCGAAATGTCCCATCGTCAACAGCCTTGCTCAGGTGGTCCTTAAAAGAACCAAGGCCCAGTGACATCGCATGCCATTGTCCCTATCTATGGAGGCGGAGACATGTGGGACTTAGGAAGGGGCTCTCCAGAAATGTAGGGGGGCCTGGGAGCTCTTCGGAACCCCCCCCCCCCAGACATTCCCCTGGGCTGGGCTAAACCCAGGAAGAGGTGGGAATTGGCCAGCGCCTAGGTCAGTGATGGCGAACCTTTTAGAGACCAGGTGCCCAAACTGCAACCCAAAACCCACTTATTTATCGCAAAGTGCCAACATGACAATTTAACCTGAATACTGAGGTTTTCGTTTGAGAAAAAACAACTCATACATTAACATCGTTTGTCTTAAAAGAAAAACACAACAGAGCTTTCAATGGTACAAACAACTTTTCATTGAAAGGTAAAAGTTTGCATTTGGCGTGCTTTTGACCAATTAATGTGATTTTTGCTGTCCAATCTTGCGAACTCTGTGCTGGGGTGATGGCCTGCGTGCCCACAGAGAGGGCTCTGAGTGCCACCTCTGGCACGCGTGCCATATGTTTGCCACCACTGGCCTAGGTTATAGTGGTATCTCAGTGGTCTCCTGTAGTGTCCTTTATTTAAATTCATGTTTAGAACAGTCACTTTAAGATCTGCAAATAGACATACCATGTGCATAAGACAAACAAAAGGCCACAAATTTGAAAGTAAGGAGGGCAACACTAAAAAGCCTGTAGGGGAACATTTAAAAGAAAACTCCTGGACATTCATTTACAGGAGTCTTGCTCAGAAATTGAGTGCACAGCAACTGTTTGGTATTCTGGCTCAGCCACGCATTGGCCAAACAAAGGCATCTGTGATGCCATAGTTTACTAAGATTCAGTACAAAGTCACCCAAGACCTTAAATCCTCTGGGGCGATAATAGGTAGTGGGCTGCTTGCAAACTAAGTTGGTCATTTCCACTGATTCCTCCTTCCTATTGCAGACCTCCCCGTTCACTTCACTCCTCATGATCCCCTTCCCCCCAGAAGCAACATTTCAGGGAGCTAAGTGGGAGGAGGGTGGCAGGAGAGTTTCATTCTGACACAGGATCCAGCACATTGTTTCCCCTGGCTGAGTCCATACGTCGTTGGATACTGCACTTTAGCAGTCATTGGCAATTGGGGCTTATCCATACAAGAAGATCCAGGTGCAAATCACTGCTGTGGCAAAACAACAGGGCCATAGCCACCACTGTGTGGATACAGCCCACATTCTACTGTATGCATGCAAGCGCTGTCAAGTGGCAACCCCAACAAGCGGCATTCAAAGCAAGTGAGAAGCAGAGGCAGTTTGCCCTTGCCTTCCTCTTTAGCATCCTCCTCAGTGGTCTCCCCTCCAAGTCCAGACCCGGCTTAGCTTCTAAGACCGAACGAGACTGGGCTACATCTTGCCACCTTCTCTCCCCTCCATATTTTAAAGGTCCCCCCCCCCTCCCCCAGGCCCGGGAAGGCGCCCTTTAACCGTGAACGGCGAGATGCGCCCCTCGCCGGGGCTGGGCAAAAAGGTGCAAAACCTTTCCCGGCCTCCCCCAGCCCCGGGACGGCGCCCCTGAACCCCTAAAGGCAAAATGCGTTCCTCCCGCTCCCCCAGGCCCGGAAAGGCGCCCGTTCACCGGGAACCGCGAAATGCGCCCCTGGCGGCCGCTCGGAGCTCAGGCCCGAAAGGTTGCCTGCCCTCCCCCAGCCCCGGGACGGCGCCCTTGAACTCCCCGTCGCCGTCGGTGCTGCGAGAGGGGGAAGAGGCGCCCCTTAGGAGGCCGGCGGCGGCGGGAGGTGCAGCCCCACCATGCCTTTGGCGCCTTCCTGCCGTCTTCCCCTCCGCTCCGGCTCCGTTTCCGCGCTGCCTCTCCGGCCGCTCCCCCGGTCTGCTGCAGGGACTCCCGACGGGGAGCGAGGCAGGCCGGAAGCGAAGCCAGCGAGGGACGGAGGGGACTGCCCGTCGCTCACGCAGCCCGGCTGGAGTACCCCGGAGCCCAGCGGGGCGCATGGAGACCTCACCGAGCTCCCTGCTGGGGGAGCCGGACACCAAAGGCCCGCCCCTCTGATCTGCCGGGGGGTGGGGGGGTGGGGGCGGCGGAGGGGGTTCGGTTGGACTGTTTTCAGCTGGCGACTCGCCTGAAGCCCGTTTGAGAGCCGGGCTGCCAAGGGGGGTGTTGTGTGCCAGCTCGGGGGTGCTGTTGGAGCTCTGTCTACAAAGATGGATGTTCAGATCTCAGCTGTAGCACCTTTAACCAGCTTTGGCTGGTGTGCCAGCTGTGGACCTTTCTAAAAAAATCAGAGTTGGCTGCAGTTATATTTGCTCTCTAGTTATATCAGGATTGGATTTCTCCATTATGTTCCATGGCGGCCTGGTTTTAAAAGTCGTTCAGAAACGTCAGTTGGTTCAAAATGAAGCAGCAACTCTATTGGGCGGGTGGGGGGATCGAGTATACGGTTCATATTTTGAAATAGCTTCAGTGATTACCAGTTTGTTTCCGGGTTCCGTGAATTTATAAGACCCTAAATGCTCTGGAGTCAGGAAATTTAAAGGGTTCCCGTATTAACCTGTCCAACCATTAAAAGTTTCACCAGATCACTTCTTGTGACCTAGGATGTATGACGTCACTCGTATTATCCTTTACTCCAAAGACTCTATTGCTGGGAATTATAGGTGACTAGGAATAAGGCCCTAGATAAATACAAGGGGCTCTAGAAAGAGGCTCTGGGAGAGTGCCAAGGCCTTGGGCACTCAGCGTCAACTTGCTGTGGCGACCTCAGCAGGGTATAATGACACAGAGCCCACCAGTTTCTCCAGGGGAAGATCTCTGCCATCGGAAGAGCACTTGTAGTTCAGTGTGATCTCCATCCCACCCCTGGAGATGGGCAACAATGGTTTCCCATGAGGGAACAGGTGGTTTGGAGGGTGGAGTCTATGGCAATGAACCTGTCTGAGGTCCCACCCCTCCTCCAACCTCACCCTCTCCAGGGTCCACCCCTCAAATCTCCAGGAATTTCCCAACCTGGAGTTGGCAACCCTATCTCCCTCCCAGCCAACCGTCAATGTATCATCATCTGCCCGCTGGCTTCAGCTTTTCATCTCCTCCCTCCTCGAGAGCACTTGTAATTCTGAGTGATCTCCAGCCCCCACCCGGAGATTAGCAACAATGGTTCCCCATGAGGGACTGATTCGCTTGGAGGGTGGAGTCTATGGCAATGCACCTGTCTGAGGTCCCACCCCTCCTCCAACCTCCCCTTCTCCAGCCTCCACCCCTCAAATTTCCAGGAATTTTCCACCTGGAGTTGGCAACCCTATCTCCTTCCCAGCCAATCATCGACTTCACTCTTCAACTTTCCTTCTCCCCTCTGGAGAGCACTTGTAATTCTGAGTGATCTCCAGCCCTTGCCTGGAGATTGGCAACCATAGTTCCCATGGAGAAGTACTCTTTCCCGGCAATGGGGACCAAAGCAGCTGACGTCATTCTCCTCTCCCCCTTTTCACTTGCACAACAACCCTGCAAGCTAGGTTAGGCTTAAAGTCTGTGACTGGCCCCAAATCACCCATTCATCAAGAACCTGGGTCTAGCAGATCCTGCTCTGAAGCGCTGACTGCTACGCCTAGGATAGCCAACCTCCAGGTGGAGCCTGAAGATTGCCAGGGTGGGCACTGGGCAGAAGAACTTAAAGGGACTCTTCCAGTGCCTCTGCTGGGGTGGGGGGGGGAATGGGAGGGACACCTCGCATGTGATCGACAAAGCGGCAAAGCCACAAGGGGCGCGGTTTCTCACGGGGAGTTAAAGGGACCCTTCCGGGCCCCAGGAGAGGTGGGGGAACCCCACAGCAGGGCATCTGCAGTTGCCACCTAGAGGTTGGCAACCCTAGGAAGAAGTAGGAACTACTTCATAGGAACATAGGAAATGGTGAGGTAACAGCTAAGGCATCTCCCCAGGAAGGGGACAGGTACTTTATTCTTTGGTTCTAGAGTTAGAGAGTAGACCTGTTCGAGAGTGAGAGTATATCTGTGAATGAACTGCAGGAAGGTCCTCTGTAATTCAGAAAATGATTTATCAGGCATCTTATTTGCTTAATTTCCATAGGTTCTGCATTGTTTTCTGTATTCACATTTACACATACACACACACACCCCTTTATGACACCTGAATTGTGTGAAAATGCTTGCTTAAGAAAGTTTGCCAAGATTTCGCTTCCTCTGATACACCTGGAGGTGGCAGCAGAGCACAATGATTCCAATCTGAAAAAAGGACAGACATTCAGACTCCCCGCAGGCACTTTCTTGCGGGGCAGACAAAATGCAACCTAAGAGGTGCTGGCCTTGCCATCTTCAGCACATCTACTCAGAATCCTCCCTGGGGAAATTCAGTAGGGCTCACTCCCATGAAAACAGGGCTTCTTTCCATGGACTTGCATGTGAGTGAAGTGCCATCAAGTTGCTTCTGTCTTACGGAGACCCTATGAATGAATGTCTTCCGAAATGTCCCATCGTCAACAGCCTTGCTCAGGTGGTCCTTAAAAGAACCAAGGCCCAGTGACATCGCATGCCATTGTCCCTATCTATGGAGGCGGAGACATGTGGGACTTAGGAAGGGGCTCTCCAGAAATGTAGGGGGGCCTGGGAGCTCTTCGGAACCCCCCCCCCCCAGACATTCCCCTGGGCTGGGCTAAACCCAGGAAGAGGTGGGAATTGGCCAGCACCTAGGTCAGTGATGGCGAACCTTTTAGAGACCAGGTGCCCAAACTGCAACCCAAAACCCACTTATTTATCGCAAAGTGCCAACATGACAATTTAACCTGAATACTGAGGTTTTCGTTTGAGAAAAAAACAACTCATACATTAACATCGTTTCTCTTAAAAGAAAAACACAACAGAGCTTTCAATGGTACAAACAACTTTTCATTGAAAGGTAAAAGTTTGCATTTGGCGTGCTTTTGACCAATTAATGTGATTTTTGCTGTCCAATCTTGCGAACTCTGTGCTGGGGTGATGGCCTGCGTGCCCACAGAGAGGGCTCTGAGTGCCACCTCTGGCACGCGTGCCATATGTTTGCCACCACTGGCCTAGGTTATAGTGGTATCTCAGTGGTCTCCTGTAGTGTCCTTTATTTAAATTCATGTTTAGAACAGTCACTTTAAGATCTGCAAATAGACATACCATGTGCATAAGACAAACAAAAGGCCACAAATTTGAAAGTAAGGAGGGCAACACTAAAAAGCCTGTAGGGGAACATTTAAAAGAAAACTCCTGGACATTCATTTACAGGAGTCTTGCTCAGAAATTGAGTGCACAGCAACTGTTTGGTATTCTGGCTCAGCCACGCATTGGCCAAACAAAGGCATCTGTGATGCCATAGTTTACTAAGATTCAGTACAAAGTCACCCAAGACCTTAAATCCTCTGGGGCGATAATAGGTAGTGGGCTGCTTGCAAACTAAGTTGGTCATTTCCACTGATTCCTCCTTCCTATTGCAGACCTCCCCGTTCACTTCACTCCTCATGATCCCCTTCCCCCCAGAAGCAACATTTCAGGGAGCTAAGTTGGAGGAGGGTGGCAGGAGAGTTTCATTCTGACACAGGATCCAGCACATTGTTTCCCCTGGCTGAGTCCATACGTCGTTGGATACTGCACTTTAGCAGTCATTGGCAATTGGGGCTTATCCATACAAGAAGATCCAGGTGCAAATCACTGCTGTGGCAAAACAACAGGGCCATAGCCACCACTGTGTGGATACAGCCCACATTCTACTGTATGCATGCAAGCGCTGTCAAGTGGCAACCCCAACAAGCGGCATTCAAAGCAAGTGAGAAGCAGAGGCAGTTTGCCCTTGCCTTCCTCTTTAGCATCCTCCTCAGTGGTCTCCCCTCCAAGTCCAGACCCGGCTTAGCTTCTAAGACCGAACGAGACTGGGCTACATCTTGCCACCTTCTCTCCCCTCCATATTTTAAAGGTCCCCCCCCCCTCCCCCAGGCCCGGGAAGGCGCCCTTTAACCGTGAACGGCGAGATGCGCCCCTCGCCGGGGCTGGGCAAAAAGGTGCAAAACCTTTCCCGGCCTCCCCCAGCCCCGGGACGGCGCCCCTGAACCCCTAAAGGCAAAATGCGCCCCTCGCGTCTGCTGCCGTTCGGAGAGCAGACGCGAGGGGTTCCTCCCGCTCCCCCAGGCCCGGAAAGGCGCCCGTTCACCGGGAACCGCGAAATGCGCCCCTGGCGGCCGCTCGGAGCTCAGGCCCGAAAGGTTGCCTGCCCTCCCCCAGCCCCGGGACGGCGCCCTTGAACTCCCCGTCGCCGTCGGTGCTGCGAGAGGGGGAAGAGGCGCCCCTTAGGAGGCCGGCGGCGGCGGGAGGTGCAGCCCCACCATGCCTTTGGCGCCTTCCTGCCGTCTTCCCCTCCGCTCCGGCTCCGTTTCCGCGCTGCCTCTCCGGCCGCTCCCCCGGTCTGCTGCAGGGACTCCCGACGGGGAGCGAGGCAGGCCGGAAGCGAAGCCAGCGAGGGACGGAGGGGACTGCCCGTCGCTCACGCAGCCCGGCTGGAGTACCCCGGAGCCCAGCGGGGCGCATGGAGACCTCACCGAGCTCCCTGCTGGGGGAGCCGGACACCAAAGGCCCGCCCCTCTGATCTGCCGGGGGGTGGGGGGGTGGGGGCGGCGGAGGGGGTTCGGTTGGACTGTTTTCAGCTGGCGACTCGCCTGAAGCCCGTTTGAGAGCCGGGCTGCCAAGGGGGGTGTTGTGTGCCAGCTCGGGGGTGCTGTTGGAGCTCTGTCTACAAAGATGGATGTTCAGATCTCAGCTGTAGCACCTTTAACCAGCTCTGGCTGGTGTGCCAGCTGTGGACCTTTCTAAAAAAATCAGAGTTGGCTGCAGTTATATTTGCTCTCTAGTTATATCAGGATTGGATTTCTCCATTATGTTCCATGGCGGCCTGGTTTTAAAAGTCGTTCAGAAACGTCAGTTGGTTCAAAATGAAGCAGCAACTCTATTGGGCGGGTGGGGGGATCGAGTATACGGTTCATATTTTGAAATAGCTTCAGTGATTACCAGTTTGTTTCCGGGTTCCGTGAATTTATAAGACCCTAAATGCTCTGGAGTCAGGAAATTTAAAGGGTTCCCGTATTAACCTGTCCAACAATTAAAAGTTTCACCAGATCACTTCTTGTGACCTAGGATGTATGACGTCACTCGTATTATCCTTTACTCCAAAGACTCTATTGCTGGGAATTATAGGTGACTAGGAATAAGGCCCTAGATAAATACAAGGGGCTCTAGAAAGAGGCTCTGGGAGAGTGCCAAGGCCTTGGGCACTCAGCGTCAACTTGCTGTGGCGACCTCAGCAGGGTATAATGACACAGAGCCCACCAGTTTCTCCAGGGGAAGATCTCTGCCATCGGAAGAGCACTTGTAGTTCAGTGTGATCTCCATCCCACCCCTGGAGATGGGCAACAATGGTTTCCCATGAGGGAACAGGTGGTTTGGAGGGTGGAGTCTATGGCAATGAACCTGTCTGAGGTCCCACCCCTCCTCCAACCTCACCCTCTCCAGGGTCCACCCCTCAAATCTCCAGGAATTTCCCAACCTGGAGTTGGCAACCCTATCTCCCTCCCAGCCAACCGTCAATGTATCATCATCTGCCCGCTGGCTTCAGCTTTTCATCTCCTCCCTCCTCGAGAGCACTTGTAATTCTGAGTGATCTCCAGCCCCCACCTGGAGATTAGCAACAATGGTTCCCCATGAGGGACTGATTCGCTTGGAGGGTGGAGTCTATGGCAATGCACCTGTCTGAGGTCCCACCCCTCCTCCAACCTCCCCTTCTCCAGCCTCCACCCCTCAAATTTCCAGGAATTTTCCACCTGGAGTTGGCAACCCTATCTCCTTCCCAGCCAATCATCGACTTCACTCTTCAACTTTCCTTCTCCCCTCTGGAGAGCACTTGTAATTCTGAGTGATCTCCAGCCCTTGCCTGGAGATTGGCAACCATAGTTCCCATGGAGAAGTACTCTTTCCCGGCAATGGGGACCAAAGCAGCTGACGTCATTCTCCTCTCCCCCTTTTCACTTGCACAACAACCCTGCAAGCTAGGTTAGGCTTAAAGTCTGTGACTGGCCCCAAATCACCCATTCATCAAGAACCTGGGTCTAGCAGATCCTGCTCTGAAGCGCTGACTGCTACGCCTAGGATAGCCAACCTCCAGGTGGAGCCTGAAGATTGCCAGGGTGGGCACTGGGCAGAAGAACTTAAAGGGACTCTTCCAGTGCCTCTGCTGGGGTGGGGGGGGGGAATGGGAGGGACACCTCGCATGTGATCGACAAAGCGGCAAAGCCACAAGGGGCGCGGTTTCTCACGGGGAGTTAAAGGGACCCTTCCGGGCCCCAGGAGAGGTGGGGGAACCCCACAGCAGGGCATCTGCAGTTGCCACCTAGAGGTTGGCAACCCTAGGAAGAAGTAGGAACTACTTCATAGGAACATAGGAAATGGTGAGGTAACAGCTAAGGCATCTCCCCAGGAAGGGGACAGGTACTTTATTCTTTGGTTCTAGAGTTAGAGAGTAGACCTGTTCGAGAGTGAGAGTATATCTGTGAATGAACTGCAGGAAGGTCCTCTGTAATTCAGAAAATGATTTATCAGGCATCTTATTTGCTTAATTTCCATAGGTTCTGCATTGTTTTCTGTATTCACATTTACACATACACACACACACCCCTTTATGACACCTGAATTGTGTGAAAATGCTTGCTTAAGAAAGTTTGCCAAGATTTCGCTTCCTCTGATACACCTGGAGGTGGCAGCAGAGCACAATGATTCCAATCTGAAAAAAGGACAGACATTCAGACTCCCCGCAGGCACTTTCTTGCGGGGCAGACAAAATGCAACCTAAGAGGTGCTGGCCTTGCCATCTTCAGCACATCTACTCAGAATCCTCCCTGGGGAAATTCAGTAGGGCTCACTCCCATGAAAACAGGGCTTCTTTCCATGGACTTGCATGTGAGTGAAGTGCCATCAAGTTGCTTCTGTCTTACGGAGACCCTATGAATGAATGTCTTCCGAAATGTCCCATCGTCAACAGCCTTGCTCAGGTGGTCCTTAAAAGAACCAAGGCCCAGTGACATCGCATGCCATTGTCCCTATCTATGGAGGCGGAGACATGTGGGACTTAGGAAGGGGCTCTCCAGAAATGTAGGGGGGCCTGGGAGCTCTTCGGAACCCCCCCCCCAGACATTCCCCTGGGCTGGGCTAAACCCAGGAAGAGGTGGGAATTGGCCAGCGCCTAGGTCAGTGATGGCGAACCTTTTAGAGACCAGGTGCCCAAACTGCAACCCAAAACCCACTTATTTATCGCAAAGTGCCAACATGACAATTTAACCTGAATACTGAGGTTTTCGTTTGAGAAAAAAACAACTCATACATTAACATCGTTTCTCTTAAAAGAAAAACACAACAGAGCTTTCAATGGTACAAACAACTTTTCATTGAAAGGTAAAAGTTTGCATTTGGCGTGCTTTTGACCAATTAATGTGATTTTTGCTGTCCAATCTTGCGAACTCTGTGCTGGGGTGATGGCCTGCGTGCCCACAGAGAGGGCTCTGAGTGCCACCTCTGGCACGCATGCCATATGTTTGCCACCACTGGCCTAGGTTATAGTGGTATCTCAGTGGTCTCCTGTAGTGTCCTTTATTTAAATTCATGTTTAGAACAGTCACTTTAAGATCTGCAAATAGACATACCATGTGCATAAGACAAACAAAAGGCCACAAATTTGAAAGTAAGGAGGGCAACACTAAAAAGCCTGTAGGGGAACATTTAAAAGAAAACTCCTGGACATTCATTTACAGGAGTCTTGCTCAGAAATTGAGTGCACAGCAACTGTTTGGTATTCTGGCTCAGCCACGCATTGGCCAAACAAAGGCATCTGTGATGCCATAGTTTACTAAGATTCAGTACAAAGTCACCCAAGACCTTAAATCCTCTGGGGCGATAATAGGTAGTGGGCTGCTTGCAAACTAAGTTGGTCATTTCCACTGATTCCTCCTTCCTATTGCAGACCTCCCCGTTCACTTCACTCCTCATGATCCCCTTCCCCCCAGAAGCAACATTTCAGGGAGCTAAGTGGGAGGAGGGTGGCAGGAGAGTTTCATTCTGACACAGGATCCAGCACATTGTTTCCCCTGGCTGAGTCCATACGTCGTTGGATACTGCACTTTAGCAGTCATTGGCAATTGGGGCTTATCCATACAAGAAGATCCAGGTGCAAATCACTGCTGTGGCAAAACAACAGGGCCATAGCCACCACTGTGTGGATACAGCCCACATTCTACTGTATGCATGCAAGCGCTGTCAAGTGGCAACCCCAACAAGCGGCATTCAAAGCAAGTGAGAAGCAGAGGCAGTTTGCCCTTGCCTTCCTCTTTAGCATCCTCCTCAGTGGTCTCCCCTCCAAGTCCAGACCCGGCTTAGCTTCTAAGACCGAACGAGACTGGGCTACATCTTGCCACCTTCTCTCCCCTCCATATTTTAAAGGTCCCCCCCCCCTCCCCCAGGCCCGGGAAGGCGCCCTTTAACCGTGAACGGCGAGATGCGCCCCTCGCCGGGGCTGGGCAAAAAGGTGCAAAACCTTTCCCGGCCTCCCCCAGCCCCGGGACGGCGCCCCTGAACCCCTAAAGGCAAAATGCGCCCCTCGCGTCTGCTCTCCGAACGGCTTTTGCCGTTCGGAGAGCAGACGCGAGGGGTTCCTCCCGCTCCCCCAGGCCCGGAAAGGCGCCCGTTCACCGGGAACCGCGAAATGCGCCCCTGGCGGCCGCTCGGAGCTCAGGCCCGAAAGGTTGCCTGCCCTCCCCCAGCCCCGGGACGGCGCCCTTGAACTCCCCGTCGCCGTCGGTGCTGCGAGAGGGGGAAGAGGCGCCCCTTAGGAGGCCGGCGGCGGCGGGAGGTGCAGCCCCACCATGCCTTTGGCGCCTTCCTGCCGTCTTCCCCTCCGCTCCGGCTCCGTTTCCGCGCTGCCTCTCCGGCCGCTCCCCCGGTCTGCTGCAGGGACTCCCGACGGGGAGCGAGGCAGGCCGGAAGCGAAGCCAGCGAGGGACGGAGGGGACTGCCCGTCGCTCACGCAGCCCGGCTGGAGTACCCCGGAGCCCAGCGGGGCGCATGGAGACCTCACCGAGCTCCCTGCTGGGGGAGCCGGACACCAAAGGCCCGCCCCTCTGATCTGCCGGGGGGTGGGGGGGTGGGGGCGGCGGAGGGGGTTCGGTTGGACTGTTTTCAGCTGGCGACTCGCCTGAAGCCCGTTTGAGAGCCGGGCTGCCAAGGGGGGTGTTGTGTGCCAGCTCGGGGGTGCTGTTGGAGCTCTGTCTACAAAGATGGATGTTCAGATCTCAGCTGTAGCACCTTTAACCAGCTCTGGCTGGTGTGCCAGCTGTGGACCTTTCTAAAAAAATCAGAGTTGGCTGCAGTTATATTTGCTCTCTAGTTATATCAGGATTGGATTTCTCCATTATGTTCCATGGCGGCCTGGTTTTAAAAGTCGTTCAGAAACGTCAGTTGGTTCAAAATGAAGCAGCAACTCTATTGGGCGGGTGGGGGGATCGAGTATACGGTTCATATTTTGAAATAGCTTCAGTGATTACCAGTTTGTTTCCGGGTTCCGTGAATTTATAAGACCCTAAATGCTCTGGAGTCAGGAAATTTAAAGGGTTCCCGTATTAACCTGTCCAACAATTAAAAGTTTCACCAGATCACTTCTTGTGACCTAGGATGTATGACGTCACTCGTATTATCCTTTACTCCAAAGACTCTATTGCTGGGAATTATAGGTGACTAGGAATAAGGCCCTAGATAAATACAAGGGGCTCTAGAAAGAGGCTCTGGGAGAGTGCCAAGGCTTTGGGCACTCAGCGTCAACTTGCTGTGGCGACCTCAGCAGGGTATAATGACACAGAGCCCACCAGTTTCTCCAGGGGAAGATCTCTGCCATCGGAAGAGCACTTGTAGTTCAGTGTGATCTCCATCCCACCCCTGGAGATGGGCAACAATGGTTTCCCATGAGGGAACAGGTGGTTTGGAGGGTGGAGTCTATGGCAATGAACCTGTCTGAGGTCCCACCCCTCCTCCAACCTCACCCTCTCCAGGGTCCACCCCTCAAATCTCCAGGAATTTCCCAACCTGGAGTTGGCAACCCTATCTCCCTCCCAGCCAACCGTCAATGTATCATCATCTGCCCGCTGGCTTCAGCTTTTCATCTCCTCCCTCCTCGAGAGCACTTGTAATTCTGAGTGATCTCCAGCCCCCACCTGGAGATTAGCAACAATGGTTCCCCATGAGGGACTGATTCGCTTGGAGGGTGGAGTCTATGGCAATGAACCTGTCTGAGGTCCCACCCCTCCTCCAACCTCCCCTTCTCCAGCCTCCACCCCTCAAATTTCCAGGAATTTTCCACCTGGAGTTGGCAACCCTATCTCCTTCCCAGCCAATCATCGACTTCACTCTTCAACTTTCCTTCTCCCCTCTGGAGAGCACTTGTAATTCTGAGTGATCTCCAGCCCTTGCCTGGAGATTGGCAACCATAGTTCCCATGGAGAAGTACTCTTTCCCGGCAATGGGGACCAAAGCAGCTGACGTCATTCTCCTCTCCCCCTTTTCACTTGCACAACAACCCTGCAAGCTAGGTTAGGCTTAAAGTCTGTGACTGGCCCCAAATCACCCATTCATCAAGAACCTGGGTCTAGCAGATCCTGCTCTGAAGCGCTGACTGCTACGCCTAGGATAGCCAACCTCCAGGTGGAGCCTGAAGATTGCCAGGGTGGGCACTGGGCAGAAGAACTTAAAGGGACTCTTCCAGTGCCTCTGCTGGGGTGGGGGGGGGAATGGGAGGGACACCTCGCATGTGATCGACAAAGCGGCAAAGCCACAAGGGGCGCGGTTTCTCACTGGGAGTTAAAGGGACCCTTCCGGGCCCCAGGAGAGGTGGGGGAACCCCACAGCAGGGCATCTACAGTTGCCACCTAGAGGTTGGCAACCCTAGGAAGAAGTAGGAACTACTTCATAGGAACATAGGAAATGGTGAGGTAACAGCTAAGGCATCTCCCCAGGAAGGGGACAGGTACTTTATTCTTTGGTTCTAGAGTTAGAGAGTAGACCTGTTCGAGAGTGAGAGTATATCTGTGAATGAACTGCAGGAAGGTCCTCTGTAATTCAGAAAATGATTTATCAGGCATCTTATTTGCTTAATTTCCATAGGTTCTGCATTGTTTTCTGTATTCACATTTACACATACACACACACACCCCTTTATGACACCTGAATTGTGTGAAAATGCTTGCTTAAGAAAGTTTGCCAAGATTTCGCTTCTTCTGATACACCTGGAGGTGGCAGCAGAGCACAATGATTCCAATCTGAAAAAAGGACAGACATTCAGACTCCCCGCAGGCACTTTCTTGCGGGGCAGACAAAATGCAACCTAAGAGGTGCTGGCCTTGCCATCTTCAGCACATCTACTCAGAATCCTCCCTGGGGAAATTCAGTAGGGCTCACACCCATGAAAACAGGGCTTCTTTCCATGGACTTGCATGTGAGTGAAGTGCCATCAACTTGCTTCTGTCTTACGGAGACCCTATGAATGAATGTCTTCCGAAATGTCCCATCGTCAACAGCCTTGCTCAGGTGGTCCTTAAAAGAACCAAGGCCCAGTGACATCGCATGCCATTGTCCCTATCTATGGAGGCGGAGACATGTGGGACTTAGGAAGGGGCTCTCCAGAAATGTAGGGGGGCCTGGGAGCTCTTCGGAACCCCCCCCCCCCAGACATTCCCCTGGGCTGGGCTAAACCCAGGAAGAGGTGGGAATTGGCCAGCGCCTAGGTCAGTGATGGCGAACCTTTTAGAGACCAGGTGCCCAAACTGCAACCCAAAACCCACTTATTTATCGCAAAGTGCCAACATGACAATTTAACCTGAATACTGAGGTTTTCGTTTGAGAAAAAACAACTCATACATTAACATCGTTTGTCTTAAAAGAAAAACACAACAGAGCTTTCAATGGTACAAACAACTTTTCATTGAAAGGTAAAAGTTTGCATTTGGCGTGCTTTTGACCAATTAATGTGATTTTTGCTGTCCAATCTTGCGAACTCTGTGCTGGGGTGATGGCCTGCGTGCCCACAGAGAGGGCTCTGAGTGCCACCTCTGGCACGCGTGCCATATGTTTGCCACCACTGGCCTAGGTTATAGTGGTATCTCAGTGGTCTCCTGTAGTGTCCTTTATCTAAATTCATTTTTAGAACAGTCACTTTAAGATCTGCAAATAGACATACCATGTGCATAAGACAAACAAAAGGCCACAAATTTGAAAGTAAGGAGGGCAACACTAAAAAGCCTGTAGGGGAACATTTAAAGGAAAACTCCTGGACATTCATTTACAGGAGTCTTGCTCAGAAATTGAGTGCACAGCAACTGTTTGGTATTCTGGCTCAGCCACGCATTGGCCAAACAAAGGCATCTGTGATGCCATAGTTTACTAAGATTCAGTACAAAGTCACCCAAGACCTCAAATCCTCTGGGGCGATAATAGGTAGTGGGCTGCTTGCAAACTAAGTTGGTCATTTCCACTGATTCCTCCTTCCTATTGCAGACCTCCCCGTTCACTTCACTCCTCATGATCCCCTTCCCCCCAGAAGCAACATTTCAGGGAGCTAAGTGGGAGGAGGGTGGCAGGAGAGTTTCATTCTGACACAGGATCCAGCACATTGTTTCCCCTGGCTGAGTCCATATGTCGTTGGATACTGCACTTTAGCAGTCATTGGCAATTGGGGCTTATCCATACAAGAAGATCCAGGTGCAAATCACTGCTGTGGCAAAACAACAGGGCCATAGCCACCACTGTGTGGATACAGCCCACATTCTACTGTATGCATGCAAGCGCTGTCAAGTGGCAACCCCAACAAGCGGCATTCAAAGCAAGTGAGAAGCAGAGGCAGTTTGCCCTTGCCTTCCTCTTTAGCATCCTCCTCAGTGGTCTCCCCTCCAAGTCCAGACCCGGCTTAGCTTCTAAGACCGAACGAGACTGGGCTACATCTTGCCACCTTCTCTCCCCTCCATATTTTAAAGGTCCCCCCCCTCCCCCAGGCCCGGGAAGGCGCCCTTTAACCGTGAACGGCGAGATGCGCCCCTCGCCGGGGCTGGGCAAAAAGGTGCAAAACCTTTCCCGGCCTCCCCCAGCCCCGGGACGGCGCCCCTGAACCCCTAAAGGCAAAATGCGCCCCTCGCGTCTGCTGCCGTTCGGAGAGCAGACGCGAGGGGTTCCTCCCGCTCCCCCAGGCCCGGAAAGGCGCCCGTTCACCGGGAACCGCGAAATGCGCCCCTGGCGGCCGCTCGGAGCTCAGGCCCGAAAGGTTGCCTGCCCTCCCCCAGCCCCGGGACGGCGCCCTTGAACTCCCCGTCGCCGTCGGTGCTGCGAGAGGGGGAAGAGGCGCCCCTTAGGAGGCCGGCGGCGGCGGGAGGTGCAGCCCCACCATGCCTTTGGCGCCTTCCTGCCGTCTTCCCCTCCGCTCCGGCTCCGTTTCCGCGCTGCCTCTCCGGCCGCTCCCCCGGTCTGCTGCAGGGACTCCCGACGGGGAGCGAGGCAGGCCGGAAGCGAAGCCAGCGAGGGACGGAGGGGACTGCCCGTCGCTCACGCAGCCCGGCTGGAGTACCCCGGAGCCCAGCGGGGCGCATGGAGACCTCACCGAGCTCCCTGCTGGGGGAGCCGGACACCAAAGGCCCGCCCCTCTGATCTGCCGGGGGGTGGGGGGGTGGGGGCGGCGGAGGGGGTTCGGTTGGACTGTTTTCAGCTGGCGACTCGCCTGAAGCCCGTTTGAGAGCCGGGCTGCCAAGGGGGGTGTTGTGTGCCAGCTCGGGGGTGCTGTTGGAGCTCTGTCTACAAAGATGGATGTTCAGATCTCAGCTGTAGCACCTTTAACCAGCTCTGGCTGGTGTGCCAGCTGTGGACCTTTCTAAAAAAATCAGAGTTGGCTGCAGTTATATTTGCTCTCTAGTTATATCAGGATTGGATTTCTCCATTATGTTCCATGGCGGCCTGGTTTTAAAAGTCGTTCAGAAACGTCAGTTGGTTCAAAATGAAGCAGCAACTCTATTGGGCGGGTGGGGGGATCGAGTATATGGTTCATATTTTGAAATAGCTTCAGTGATTACCAGTTTGTTTCCGGGTTCCGTGAATTTATAAGACCCTAAATGCTCTGGAGTCAGGAAATTTAAAGGGTTCCCGTATTAACCTGTCCAACAATTAAAAGTTTCACCAGATCACTTCTTGTGACCTAGGATGTATGACGTCACTCGTATTATCCTTTACTCCAAAGACTCTATTGCTGGGAATTATAGGTGACTAGGAATAAGGCCCTAGATAAATACAAGGGGCTCTAGAAAGAGGCTCTGGGAGAGTGCCAAGGCCTTGGGCACTCAGCGTCAACTTGCTGTGGCGACCTCAGCAGGGTATAATGACACAGAGCCCACCAGTTTCTCCAGGGGAAGATCTCTGCCATCGGAAGAGCACTTGTAGTTCAGTGTGATCTCCATCCCACCCCTGGAGATGGGCAACAATGGTTTCCCATGAGGGAACAGGTGGTTTGGAGGGTGGAGTCTATGGCAATGAACCTGTCTGAGGTCCCACCCCTCCTCCAACCTCACCCTCTCCAGGGTCCACCCCTCAAATCTCCAGGAATTTCCCAACCTGGAGTTGGCAACCCTATCTCCCTCCCAGCCAACCGTCAATGTATCATCATCTGCCCGCTGGCTTCAGCTTTTCATCTCCTCCCTCCTCGAGAGCACTTGTAATTCTGAGTGATCTCCAGCCCCCACCTGGAGATTAGCAACAATGGTTCCCCATGAGGGACTGATTCGCTTGGAGGGTGGAGTCTATGGCAATGAACCTGTCTGAGGTCCCACCCCTCCTCCAACCTCCCCTTCTCCAGCCTCCACCCCTCAAATTTCCAGGAATTTTCCACCTGGAGTTGGCAACCCTATCTCCTTCCCAGCCAATCATCGACTTCACTCTTCAACTTTCCTTCTCCCCTCTGGAGAGCACTTGTAATTCTGAGTGATCTCCAGCCCTTGCCTGGAGATTGGCAACCATAGTTCCCATGGAGAAGTACTCTTTCCCGGCAATGGGGACCAAAGCAGCTGACGTCATTCTCCTCTCCCCCTTTTCACTTGCACAACAACCCTGCAAGCTAGGTTAGGCTTAAAGTCTGTGACTGGCCCCAAATCACCCATTCATCAAGAACCTGGGTCTAGCAGATCCTGCTCTGAAGCGCTGACTGCTACGCCTAGGATAGCCAACCTCCAGGTGGAGCCTGAAGATTGCCAGGGTGGGCACTGGGCAGAAGAACTTAAAGGGACTCTTCCAGTGCCTCTGCTGGGGTGGGGGGGGGAATGGGAGGGACACCTCGCATGTGATCGACAAAGCGGCAAAGCCACAAGGGGCGCGGTTTCTCACTGGGAGTTAAAGGGACCCTTCCGGGCCCCAGGAGAGGTGGGGGAACCCCACAGCAGGGCATCTGCAGTTGCCACCTAGAGGTTGGCAACCCTAGGAAGAAGTAGGAACTACTTCATAGGAACATAGGAAATGGTGAGGTAACAGCTAAGGCATCTCCCCAGGAAGGGGACAGGTACTTTATTCTTTGGTTCTAGAGTTAGAGAGTAGACCTGTTCGAGAGTGAGAGTATATCTGTGAATGAACTGC
Organism: Lepidodactylus listeri; assembly: GCA_029233225.1. NCBI lineage: Eukaryota > Metazoa > Chordata > Lepidosauria > Squamata > Gekkonidae > Lepidodactylus > Lepidodactylus listeri. The sequence continues at coordinate 49,032,444 of JARCFY010000001.1, read as the reverse complement.
AGGAAGGTCCTCTGTAATTCAGAAAATGATTTATCAGGCATCTTATTTGCTTAATTTCCATAGGTTCTGCATTGTTTTCTGTATTCACATTTACACATACACACACACACCCCTTTATGACACCTGAATTGTGTGAAAATGCTTGCTTAAGAAAGTTTGCCAAGATTTCGCTTCTTCTGATACACCTGGAGGTGGCAGCAGAGCACAATGATTCCAATCTGAAAAAAGGACAGACATTCAGACTCCCCGCAGGCACTTTCTTGCGGGGCAGACAAAATGCAACCTAAGAGGTGCTGGCCTTGCCATCTTCAGCACATCTACTCAGAATCCTCCCTGGGGAAATTCAGTAGGGCTCACTCCCATGAAAACAGGGCTTCTTTCCATGGACTTGCATGTGAGTGAAGTGCCATCAACTTGCTTCTGTCTTACGGAGACCCTATGAATGAATGTCTTCCGAAATGTCCCATCGTCAACAGCCTTGCTCAGGTGGTCCTTAAAAGAACCAAGGCCCAGTGACATCGCATGCCATTGTCCCTATCTATGGAGGCGGAGACATGTGGGACTTAGGAAGGGGCTCTCCAGAAATGTAGGGGGGCCCTGGAGCTCTTCGGAACCCCCCCCCCCCAGACATTCCCCTGGGCTGGGCTAAACCCAGGAAGAGGTGGGAATTGGCCAGCGCCTAGGTCAGTGATGGCGAACCTTTTAGAGACCAGGTGCCCAAACTGCAACCCAAAACCCACTTATTTATCGCAAAGTGCCAACATGACAATTTAACCTGAATACTGAGGTTTTCGTTTGAGAAAAAACAACTCATACATTAACATCGTTTGTCTTAAAAGAAAAACACAACAGAGCTTTCAATGGTACAAACAACTTTTCATTGAAAGGTAAAAGTTTGCATTTGGCGTGCTTTTGACCAATTAATGTGATTTTTGCTGTCCAATCTTGCGAACTCTGTGCTGGGGTGATGGCCTGCGTGCCCACAGAGAGGGCTCTGAGTGCCACCTCTGGCACGCGTGCCATATGTTTGCCACCACTGGCCTAGGTTATAGTGGTATCTCAGTGGTCTCCTGTAGTGTCCTTTATTTAAATTCATTTTTAGAACAGTCACTTTAAGATCTGCAAATAGACATACCATGTGCATAAGACAAACAAAAGGCCACAAATTTGAAAGTAAGGAGGGCAACACTAAAAAGCCTGTAGGGGAACATTTAAAAGAAAACTCCTGGACATTCATTTACAGGAGTCTTGCTCAGAAATTGAGTGCACAGCAACTGTTTGGTATTTTGGCTCAGCCACGCATTGGCCAAACAAAGGCATCTGTGATGCCATAGTTTACTAAGATTCAGTACAAAGTCACCCAAGACCTTAAATCCTCTGGGGCGATAATAGGTAGTGGGCTGCTTGCAAACTAAGTTGGTCATTTCCACTGATTCCTCCTTCCTATTGCAGACCTCCCCGTTCACTTCACTCCTCATGATCCCCTTCCCCCCAGAAGCAACATTTCAGGGAGCTAAGTGGGAGGAGGGTGGCAGGAGAGTTTCATTCTGACACAGGATCCAGCACATTGTTTCCCCTGGCTGAGTCCATACGTCGTTGGATACTGCACTTTAGCAGTCATTGGCAATTGGGGCTTATCCATACAAGAAGATCCAGGTGCAAATCACTGCTGTGGCAAAACAACAGGGCCATAGCCACCACTGTGTGGATACAGCCCACATTCTACTGTATGCATGCAAGCGCTGTCAAGTGGCAACCCCAACAAGCGGCATTCAAAGCAAGTGAGAAGCAGAGGCAGTTTGCCCTTGCCTTCCTCTTTAGCATCCTCCTCAGTGGTCTCCCCTCCAAGTCCAGACCCGGCTTAGCTTCTAAGACCGAACGAGACTGGGCTACATCTTGCCACCTTCTCTCCCCTCCATATTTTAAAGGTCCCCCCCCCCCTCCCCCAGGCCCGGGAAGGCGCCCTTTAACCGTGAACGGCGAGATGCGCCCCTCGCCGGGGCTGGGCAAAAAGGTGCAAAACCTTTCCCGGCCTCCCCCAGCCCCGGGACGGCGCCCCTGAACCCCTAAAGGCAAAATGCGCCCCTCGCGTCTGCTGCCGTTCGGAGAGCAGACGCGAGGGGTTCCTCCCGCTCCCCCAGGCCCGGAAAGGCGCCCGTTCACCGGGAACCGCGAAATGCGCCCCTGGCGGCCGCTCGGAGCTCAGGCCCGAAAGGTTGCCTGCCCTCCCCCAGCCCCGGGACGGCGCCCTTGAACTCCCCGTCGCCGTCGGTGCTGCGAGAGGGGGAAGAGGCGCCCCTTAGGAGGCCGGCGGCGGCGGGAGGTGCAGCCCCACCATGCCTTTGGCGCCTTTTGAGTTCCTTATCTCCTGCGTTTGACACTTTAATTACTTCACTTGAAGGACTGCAGCCTGATCAGTTAACTCTGCAGTTGATCATAGGTCGTGCTTTAGACTATGAAGCGAAACTAAAGTCTCAACATTCCTCAGTAGCCATGCAGCGAGCCCAGACGGTGGAGTCAGCTGGCAGCAGCAGGAGGGATGTTAGGATTGAACGTGAGGAACCGGTCAAGGCTCTGCGTGTAAGGAAATGTTTCGTCTGTGGTTCAACTTCCCATCTAAAGAAATCCTGTCCATCACAGCAAAAGAAGATAAAAAACATTGGGCGCTCAGACATGTTGTCGGGCCGTCCCAATGCATCTCTTGTTGTTACAGGTGACACAGAAAACCAGGCATGGATTCTTGACAGTGGGGCTAGCCATATAATCTGCAAAAGCCCTGAAATGTTAAGGAATCTACAGGAGGCTCAGCAACGTCATGTGAGTCTGGCTGATGGTCATACAGCAGATGTGACTGCCAGAGGTGAACTAACTTTATCAGTTCTTAATTACACCTTTCAAAACGCACTCTGTGTACCCACGCTCGAAAGTAATCTGCTTAGTGTCTTGGCACTGGACCGTGCTAAGTTTGAAGTAACTTTTGGAAAGGAACTGTGTGTTATTAAGAAAGGTGGGAGGGAAGTGGCAAAAGCAAGTTTGAGAAATGGAGTGTATGTATTAGATAACTCTGTTACGGCAGCAACAGCTAGTGTGCCGGGTAACAAAATTCCTCATAACTCGTGCTTACACTTGTTACATCGCCGGCTTGGACACGCCTCTTTTCATGCTATTAACAAAACTCTTGCTTTGACAGGTAGAGAAGGGATAAATGATTGTAATATGTTCCTAGACTGTCAGGTTTGCAAGCAGGTCAAATCACAGGCTTTCCCTGTAGCTCGCAGCAGTGAGAGGGAGTCTACTCATGCTTTAGAATTGGTGCATGTAGATCTTTTGGGACCCTTTCCACCCAGTATATCTGACAACAGGTATGCACTGGTGATCACTGATGATTTTTCAAAATATTCTTGGGCATATATTCTGAAAAACAAATCTGACACATTTGAAACTCTGAAATATTGGTACAAAAAGGTCAAAAATCAATTAGGTGATTTAAAATCACTGCAGTCTGACATGGGAGCAGAGTTCATGTCAAACAAAATGAAACAATGGTTACTCAAGTTAGGGGTAAAGCACCGTGTAGCAAATGTGGCCACTCCACAGGAAAATGGTGTGGCAGAAAGAAAAAATGCTACTTTACAAACCATCATGTATGCAATGCTTGCTGATGCTCAGTTACCTAAACAGTTTTGGGCTGAAAGTTTAAAATATGCTGTGTATGTGTCTAATAGAACCTGGTCAAGGGTGATAGACAATATTCCATTTGCATTGCTCTATGGGAAAATGCCAAAGCTAAATTATCTGCGTGTGTTTGGTTCTAAAGCGTGGGTGAACATACCTTTGAATCAGCGCAGGAAAGGTGGTACTAGATCAAAACAAATGACTTTCTTAGGATGTCAATCTGGTATGAAAGCATATAGGTTCTCAAATGATCATCACCAAGTCAGTTTTAGCAGGTCTGCCAATTTCACTGAAGGCAGGAATTGGCACAGAATACATGCTAACTCATTACCAGACCAGGCAGTGTTGCCAATAACAGGTGATTCACAAAATGTTTCTAGTCCTGAACCTAGTGTTTCTTCTCAACCCATTGCTTCAGGTGGTATTAAGTCTGAACCTAGTACACCTAGAAGGTCTGAGAGAAGTAACAAAGGGATTCCTCCACAAAGATATGGTTTTGAGACACAAGTGGCTAACTTTGTCTGTGCAAAAGAACCTTCATGTTATAATGATGTTACTCAATTGCCTGAAGGTGAAAAACAAGCTTGGTTGCAAGCTATGCAAACTGAATATGATTCTTTGTGTGAAAATAACGTGTTTGAATTGTCTGAATTGCCAGAAGGGAAAAAGCTTATTGGGTGCAGGTGGTTATATAAGCTGAAACCTGTGCAGGGTGGGATGCCTCAAAGGAAAGCCAGACTAGTGGCTCAGGGATTTTCTCAAGTGTTTGGGGAAGATTTTGATGAGACATTTGCACCAACTGTAAAAAGCAATACTTTGAATGTGGCTCTGACAAAGGCAGGAATAGAGGGGATGCTTGTTCAACACTTTGACTTCACATCTGCCTATCTGAATGCTGATTTGGATGAGCAACTATACATGCAACAAATTCCAGGTTTTGTGGATAAGAATACTAACCTTGTATTGAAATTGAAGAAGGGTTTATATGGTCTTAAGCAGAGTGGTCATCTCTGGAACTTATGCCTTACTACAACTCTAACAAACATGGGGTTTAAACAGAGTGTTGCAGATCCCTGTATGTTCAGCAAGGTAATCAGTGGAAACAAATGCTACCTTATGGTTTTTGTTGATGATTTGTGTTTCATGTACAAACAGGTGGAACAGTTACAATGGTTTGAACAAACAACAAAGCAATATTTCAAAATGAAAAACCTAGGTACTATCAGTCATTATCTTGGGATGGATATCAGTAGAAACACTGATGGTTATTTTGAGATAAGCCAAGAAAACAAAATTATACAGTTGTTGGAAAAATATAACATGGTCAATGCTAACTCTGTGTCTACTCCAATGTCTACTGGTTATGCTAGGGAGCCAGAAGATGAAAGTTTTGACCAAAAGGGATTGTATCAATCACTGTTAGGATCTTTAACATATTTGGCAACATGGTCTCGCCCTGATATTAGTCATGCGGTTCATATTCTTTGTCAAAAGAGTGCCAAACCTTGTAAGCGTGACTGGAATGCTGCTAAAAGAGTTCTAAGATACCTAAAAGGAACCTTGAAGTGTAAGTTAGTGTTGAAAGGGAACAATACTCAACAGGTTCTAGCTTACAGTGATTCCAATTGGGGCACTAATCAGGATGCCAAGTCAACAACTGGTTATGTGATATTTGTAAATGGATCTTTGGTGATATGGAAGTCTGTAAAACAATGTTTTGTGTCAACAAGTACCTGTGAATCTGAATTTGCAGCCATCAATGAATGTGTTATTCAGCTAGAATGGTTACAACAGTTGCTAACAGATTTTGATGTGAAATGTAGCATGCCTATGATTGTAAAATGTGATAACACAGCAGCTGAATTATTAGCAGACTCCCAAGGTATCCGGCCTAGATCCAGACACATCAACATTAGATACCAAAATGTAAGAGACACTATTCAGAGGAAATTAGTTACTCTACAACATTGTGTATCTAAGGAAAATATTGCAGACATGTTCACTAAGAGTTTGGATGAAACAAAGTTCTTAACTCTTAGGGGTAGTCTTAACATGATCTTGTGTGCTGAATCTTAAGGGGGAGTGTTGACAGTGTTAAGCTCCAGCACTAAGATCAGCAAGATCTATTTGACAGCTATCTGTCAAATTGGTAGCTGTGTAGTGCAGGTCTAAACTGGTTATGGCTGGCACTGAAGTAAGGTCAGTCATAATGACTCAGCATGAAGCTGATTGGTCACTACATGTATATATGGAATTGTACAGTACTGATGTATGTCCATTCTCTTGTACCACGGTTCTGGCGAAGCATTTTGATCCTGTAAATAATAAATCCTGTATATAGTTTACCACAGGACTGTGTAAGTGTGGTTGCTATAAGGAGTTGCAGCAGAGTGAATGCTGGTGAGAATTGGGAAAGCTGGGGTGCTGAAAGTGGCTGGAGTGGCTGCAAGGGGCTGGAGTGGCTGGAACTTCTGAAGGGGTGTTGCAGACGCGCTGCGCAACATTCCTGCCGTCTTCCCCTCCGCTCCGGCTCCGTTTCCGCGCTGCCTCTCCGGCCGCTCCCCCGGTCTGCTGCAGGGACTCCCGACGGGGAGCGAGGCAGGCCGGAAGCGAAGGCAGCGAGGGACGGAGGGGACTGCCCGTCGCTCACGCAGCCCGGCTGGAGTACCCCGGAGCCCAGCGGGGCGCATGGAGACCTCACCGAGCTCCCTGCTGGGGGAGCCGGACACCAAAGGCCCGCCCCTCTGATCTGCCGGGGGGTGGGGGGGTGGGGGCGGCGGAGGGGGTTCGGTTGGACTGTTTTCAGCTGGCGACTCGCCTGAAGCCCGTTTGAGAGCCGGGCTGCCAAGGGGGGTGTTGTGTGCCAGCTCGGGGGTGCTGTTGGAGCTCTGTCTACAAAGATGGATGTTCAGATCTCAGCTGTAGCACCTTTAACCAGCTCTGGCTGGTGTGCCAGCTGTGGACCTTTCTAAAAAAATCAGAGTTGGCTGCAGTTATATTTGCTCTCTAGTTATATCAGGATTGGATTTCTCCATTATGTTCCATGGCGGCCTGGTTTTAAAAGTCGTTCAGAAACGTCAGTTGGTTCAAAATGAAGCAGCAACTCTATTGGGCGGGTGGGGGGATCGAGTATATGGTTCATATTTTGAAATAGCTTCAGTGATTACCAGTTTGTTTCCGGGTTCCGTGAATTTATAAGACCCTAAATGCTCTGGAGTCAGGAAATTTAAAGGGTTCCCGTATTAACCTGTCCAACAATTAAAAGTTTCACCAGATCACTTCTTGTGACCTAGGATGTATGACGTCACTCGTATTATCCTTTACTCCAAAGACTCTATTGCTGGGAATTATAGGTGACTAGGAATAAGGCCCTAGATAAATACAAGGGGCTCTAGAAAGAGGCTCTGGGAGAGTGCCAAGGCCTTGGGCACTCAGCGTCAACTTGCTGTGGCGACCTCAGCAGGGTATAATGACACAGAGCCCACCAGTTTCTCCAGGGGAAGATCTCTGCCATCGGAAGAGCACTTGTAGTTCAGTGTGATCTCCATCCCACCCCTGGAGATGGGCAACAATGGTTTCCCATGAGGGAACAGGTGGTTTGGAGGGTGGAGTCTATGGCAATGAACCTGTCTGAGGTCCCACCCCTCCTCCAACCTCACCCTCTCCAGGGTCCACCCCTCAAATCTCCAGGAATTTCCCAACCTGGAGTTGGCAACCCTATCTCCCTCCCAGCCAACCGTCAATGTATCATCATCTGCCCGCTGGCTTCAGCTTTTCATCTCCTCCCTCCTCGAGAGCACTTGTAATTCTGAGTGATCTCCAGCCCCCACCTGGAGATTAGCAACAATGGTTCCCCATGAGGGACTGATTCGCTTGGAGGGTGGAGTCTATGGCAATGAACCTGTCTGAGGTCCCACCCCTCCTCCAACCTCCCCTTCTCCAGCCTCCACCCCTCAAATTTCCAGGAATTTTCCACCTGGAGTTGGCAACCCTATCTCCTTCCCAGCCAATCATCGACTTCACTCTTCAACTTTCCTTCTCCCCTCTGGAGAGCACTTGTAATTCTGAGTGATCTCCAGCCCTTGCCTGGAGATTGGCAACCATAGTTCCCATGGAGAAGTACTCTTTCCCGGCAATGGGGACCAAAGCAGCTGACGTCATTCTCCTCTCCCCCTTTTCACTTGCACAACAACCCTGCAAGCTAGGTTAGGCTTAAAGTCTGTGACTGGCCCCAAATCACCCATTCATCAAGAACCTGGGTCTAGCAGATCCTGCTCTGAAGCGCTGACTGCTACGCCTAGGATAGCCAACCTCCAGGTGGAGCCTGAAGATTGCCAGGGTGGGCACTGGGCAGAAGAACTTAAAGGGACTCTTCCAGTGCCTCTGCTGGGGTGGGGGGGGGAATGGGAGGGACACCTCGCATGTGATCGACAAAGCGGCAAAGCCACAAGGGGCGCGGTTTCTCACTGGGAGTTAAAGGGACCCTTCCGGGCCCCAGGAGAGGTGGGGGAACCCCACAGCAGGGCATCTGCAGTTGCCACCTAGAGGTTGGCAACCCTAGGAAGAAGTAGGAACTACTTCATAGGAACATAGGAAATGGTGAGGTAACAGCTAAGGCATCTCCCCAGGAAGGGGACAGGTACTTTATTCTTTGGTTCTAGAGTTAGAGAGTAGACCTGTTCGAGAGTGAGAGTATATCTGTGAATGAACTGCAGGAAGGTCCTCTGTAATTCAGAAAATGATTTATCAGGCATCTTATTTGCTTAATTTCCATAGGTTCTGCATTGTTTTCTGTATTCACATTTACACATACACACACACACCCCTTTATGACACCTGAATTGTGTGAAAATGCTTGCTTAAGAAAGTTTGCCAAGATTTCGCTTCTTCTGATACACCTGGAGGTGGCAGCAGAGCACAATGATTCCAATCTGAAAAAAGGACAGACATTCAGACTCCCCGCAGGCACTTTCTTGCGGGGCAGACAAAATGCAACCTAAGAGGTGCTGGCCTTGCCATCTTCAGCACATCTACTCAGAATCCTCCCTGGGGAAATTCAGTAGGGCTCACTCCCATGAAAACAGGGCTTCTTTCCATGTACTTGCATGTGAGTGAAGTGCCATCAACTTGCTTCTGTCTTACGGAGACCCTATGAATGAATGTCTTCCGAAATGTCCCATCGTCAACAGCCTTGCTCAGGTGGTCCTTAAAAGAACCAAGGCCCAGTGACATCGCATGCCATTGTCCCTATCTATGGAGGCGGAGACATGTGGGACTTAGGAAGGGGCTCTCCAGAAATGTAGGGGGGCCCTGGAGCTCTTCGGAACCCCCCCCCCCAGACATTCCCCTGGGCTGGGCTAAACCCAGGAAGAGGTGGGAATTGGCCAGCGCCTAGGTCAGTGATGGCGAACCTTTTAGAGACCAGGTGCCCAAACTGCAACCCAAAACCCACTTATTTATCGCAAAGTGCCAACATGACAATTTAACCTGAATACTGAGGTTTTCGTTTGAGAAAAAACAACTCATACATTAACATCGTTTGTCTTAAAAGAAAAACACAACAGAGCTTTCAATGGTACAAACAACTTTTCATTGAAAGGTAAAAGTTTGCATTTGGCGTGCTTTTGACCAATTAATGTGATTTTTGCTGTCCAATCTTGCGAACTCTGTGCTGGGGTGATGGCCTGCGTGCCCACAGAGAGGGCTCTGAGTGCCACCTCTGGCACGCGTGCCATATGTTTGCCACCACTGGCCTAGGTTATAGTGGTATCTCAGTGGTCTCCTGTAGTGTCCTTTATTTAAATTCATTTTTAGAACAGTCACTTTAAGATCTGCAAATAGACATACCATGTGCATAAGACAAACAAAAGGCCACAAATTTGAAAGTAAGGAGGGCAACACTAAAAAGCCTGTAGGGGAACATTTAAAAGAAAACTCCTGGACATTCATTTACAGGAGTCTTGCTCAGAAATTGAGTGCACAGCAACTGTTTGGTATTCTGGCTCAGCCACGCATTGGCCAAACAAAGGCATCTGTGATGCCATAGTTTACTAAGATTCAGTACAAAGTCACCCAAGACCTTAAATCCTCTGGGGCGATAATAGGTAGTGGGCTGCTTGCAAACTAAGTTGGTCATTTCCACTGATTCCTCCTTCCTATTGCAGACCTCCCCGTTCACTTCACTCCTCATGATCCCCTTCCCCCCAGAAGCAACATTTCAGGGAGCTAAGTGGGAGGAGGGTGGCAGGAGAGTTTCATTCTGACACAGGATCCAGCACATTGTTTCCCCTGGCTGAGTCCATACGTCGTTGGATACTGCACTTTAGCAGTCATTGGCAATTGGGGCTTATCCATACAAGAAGATCCAGGTGCAAATCACTGCTGTGGCAAAACAACAGGGCCATAGCCACCACTGTGTGGATACAGCCCACATTCTACTGTATGCATGCAAGCGCTGTCAAGTGGCAACCCCAACAAGCGGCATTCAAAGCAAGTGAGAAGCAGAGGCAGTTTGCCCTTGCCTTCCTCTTTAGCATCCTCCTCAGTGGTCTCCCCTCCAAGTCCAGACCCGGCTTAGCTTCTAAGACCGAACGAGACTGGGCTACATCTTGCCACCTTCTCTCCCCTCCATATTTTAAAGGTCCCCCCCCCCTCCCCCAGGCCCGGGAAGGCGCCCTTTAACCGTGAACGGCGAGATGCGCCCCTCGCCGGGGCTGGGCAAAAAGGTGCAAAACCTTTCCCGGCCTCCCCCAGCCCCGGGACGGCGCCCCTGAACCCCTAAAGGCAAAATGCGCCCCTCGCGTCTGCTGCCGTTCGGAGAGCAGACGCGAGGGGTTCCTCCCGCTCCCCCAGGCCCGGAAAGGCGCCCGTTCACCGGGAACCGCGAAATGCGCCCCTGGCGGCCGCTCGGAGCTCAGGCCCGAAAGGTTGCCTGCCCTCCCCCAGCCCCGGGACGGCGCCCTTGAACTCCCCGTCGCCGTCGGTGCTGCGAGAGGGGGAAGAGGCGCCCCTTAGGAGGCCGGCGGCGGCGGGAGGTGCAGCCCCACCATGCCTTTGGCGCCTTCCTGCCGTCTTCCCCTCCGCTCCGGCTCCGTTTCCGCGCTGCCTCTCCGGCCGCTCCCCCGGTCTGCTGCAGGGACTCCCGACGGGGAGCGAGGCAGGCCGGAAGCGAAGCCAGCGAGGGACGGAGGGGACTGCCCGTCGCTCACGCAGCCCGGCTGGAGTACCCCGGAGCCCAGCGGGGCGCATGGAGACCTCACCGAGCTCCCTGCTGGGGGAGCCGGACACCAAAGGCCCGCCCCTCTGATCTGCCGGGGGGTGGGGGGGTGGGGGCGGCGGAGGGGGTTCGGTTGGACTGTTTTCAGCTGGCGACTCGCCTGAAGCCCGTTTGAGAGCCGGGCTGCCAAGGGGGGTGTTGTGTGCCAGCTCGGGGGTGCTGTTGGAGCTCTGTCTACAAAGATGGATGTTCAGATCTCAGCTGTAGCACCTTTAACCAGCTCTGGCTGGTGTGCCAGCTGTGGACCTTTCTAAAAAAATCAGAGTTGGCTGCAGTTATATTTGCTCTCTAGTTATATCAGGATTGGATTTCTCCATTATGTTCCATGGCGGCCTGGTTTTAAAAGTCGTTCAGAAACGTCAGTTGGTTCAAAATGAAGCAGCAACTCTATTGGGCGGGTGGGGGGATCGAGTATATGGTTCATATTTTGAAATAGCTTCAGTGATTACCAGTTTGTTTCCGGGTTCCGTGAATTTATAAGACCCTAAATGCTCTGGAGTCAGGAAATTTAAAGGGTTCCCGTATTAACCTGTCCAACAATTAAAAGTTTCACCAGATCACTTCTTGTGACCTAGGATGTATGACGTCACTCGTATTATCCTTTACTCCAAAGACTCTATTGCTGGGAATTATAGGTGACTAGGAATAAGGCCCTAGATAAATACAAGGGGCTCTAGAAAGAGGCTCTGGGAGAGTGCCAAGGCTTTGGGCACTCAGCGTCAACTTGCTGTGGCGACCTCAGCAGGGTATAATGACACAGAGCCCACCAGTTTCTCCAGGGGAAGATCTCTGCCATCGGAAGAGCACTTGTAGTTCAGTGTGATCTCCATCCCACCCCTGGAGATGGGCAACAATGGTTTCCCATGAGGGAACAGGTGGTTTGGAGGGTGGAGTCTATGGCAATGAACCTGTCTGAGGTCCCACCCCTCCTCCAACCTCACCCTCTCCAGGGTCCACCCCTCAAATCTCCAGGAATTTCCCAACCTGGAGTTTGCAACCCTATCTCCCTCCCAGCCAACCGTCAATGTATCATCATCTGCCCGCTGGCTTCAGCTTTTCATCTCCTCCCTCCTCGAGAGCACTTGTAATTCTGAGTGATCTCCAGCCCCCACCTGGAGAGTAGCAACAATGGTTCCCCATGAGGGACTGATTCGCTTGGAGGGTGGAGTCTATGGCAATGAACCTGTCTGAGGTCCCACCCCTCCTCCAACCTCCCCTTCTCCAGCCTCCACCCCTCAAATTTCCAGGAATTTTCCACCTGGAGTTGGCAACCCTATCTCCTTCCCAGCCAATCATCGACTTCACTCTTCAACTTTCCTTCTCCCCTCTGGAGAGCACTTGTAATTCTGAGTGATCTCCAGCCCTTGCCTGGAGATTGGCAACCATAGTTCCCATGGAGAAGTACTCTTTCCCGGCAATGGGGACCAAAGCAGCTGACGTCATTCTCCTCTCCCCCTTTTCACTTGCACAACAACCCTGCAAGCTAGGTTAGGCTTAAAGTCTGTGACTGGCCCCAAATCACCCATTCATCAAGAACCTGGGTCTAGCAGATCCTGCTCTGAAGCGCTGACTGCTACGCCTAGGATAGCCAACCTCCAGGTGGAGCCTGAAGATTGCCAGGGTGGGCACTGGGCAGAAGAACTTAAAGGGACTCTTCCAGTGCCTCTGCTGGGGTGGGGGGGGAATGGGAGGGACACCTCGCATGTGATCGACAAAGCGGCAAAGCCACAAGGGGCGCGGTTTCTCACTGGGAGTTAAAGGGACCCTTCCGGGCCCCAGGAGAGGTGGGGGAACCCCACAGCAGGGCATCTGCAGTTGCCACCTAGAGGTTGGCAACCCTAGGAAGAAGTAGGAACTACTTCATAGGAACATAGGAAATGGTGAGGTAACAGCTAAGGCATCTCCCCAGGAAGGGGACAGGTACTTTATTCTTTGGTTCTAGAGTTAGAGAGTAGACCTGTTCGAGAGTGAGAGTATATCTGTGAATGAACTGCAGGAAGGTCCTCTGTAATTCAGAAAATGATTTATCAGGCATCTTATTTGCTTAATTTCCATAGGTTCTGCATTGTTTTCTGTATTCACATTTACACATACACACACACACCCCTTTATGACACCTGAATTGTGTGAAAATGCTTGCTTAAGAAAGTTTGCCAAGATTTCGCTTCTTCTGATACACCTGGAGGTGGCAGCAGAGCACAATGATTCCAATCTGAAAAAAGGACAGACATTCAGACTCCCCGCAGGCACTTTCTTGCGGGGCAGACAAAATGCAACCTAAGAGGTGCTGGCCTTGCCATCTTCAGCACATCTACTCAGAATCCTCCCTGGGGAAATTCAGTAGGGCTCACTCCCATGAAAACAGGGCTTCTTTCCATGGACTTGCATGTGAGTGAAGTGCCATCAAGTTGCTTCTGTCTTACGGAGACCCTGTGAATGAATGTCTTCCGAAATGTCCCATCGTCAACAGCCTTGCTCAGGTGGTCCTTAAAAGAACCAAGGCCCAGTGACATCGCATGCCATTGTCCCTATCTATGGAGGCGGAGACATGTGGGACTTAGGAAGGGGCTCTCCAGAAATGTAGGGGGGCCTGGGAGCTCTTCGGAACCCCCCCCCCCAGACATTCCCCTGGGCTGGGCTAAACCCAGGAAGAGGTGGGAATTGGCCAGCGCCTAGGTCAGTGATGGCGAACCTTTTAGAGACCAGGTGCCCAAACTGCAACCCAAAACCCACTTATTTATCGCAAAGTGCCAACATGACAATTTAACCTGAATACTGAGGTTTTCGTTTGAGAAAAAACAACTCATACATTAACATCGTTTGTCTTAAAAGAAAAACACAACAGAGCTTTCAATGGTACAAACAACTTTTCATTGAAAGGTAAAAGTTTGCATTTGGCGTGCTTTTGACCAATTAATGTGATTTTTGCTGTCCAATCTTGCGAACTCTGTGCTGGGGTGATGGCCTGCGTGCCCACAGAGAGGGCTCTGAGTGCCACCTCTGGCACGCGTGCCATATGTTTGCCACCACTGGCCTAGGTTATAGTGGTATCTCAGTGGTCTCCTGTAGTGTCCTTTATTTAAATTCATTTTTAGAACAGTCACTTTAAGATCTGCAAATAGACATACCATGTGCATAAGACAAACAAAAGGCCACAAATTTGAAAGTAAGGAGGGCAACACTAAAAGGCCTGTAGGGGAACATTTAAAAGAAAACTCCTGGACATTCATTTACAGGAGTCTTGCTCAGAAATTGAGTGCACAGCAACTGTTTGGTATTCTGGCTCAGCCACGCATTGGCCAAACAAAGGCATCTGTGATGCCATAGTTTACTAAGATTCTGTACAAAGTCACCCAAGACCTTAAATCCTCTGGGGCGATAATAGGTAGTGGGCTGCTTGCAAACTAAGTTGGTCATTTCCACTGATTCCTCCTTCCTATTGCAGACCTCCCCGTTCACTTCACTCCTCATGATCCCCTTCCCCCCAGAAGCAACATTTCAGGGAGCTAAGTGGGAGGAGGGTGGCAGGAGAGTTTCATTCTGACACAGGATCCAGCACATTGTTTCCCCTGGCTGAGTCCATACGTCGTTGGATACTGCACTTTAGCAGTCATTGGCAATTGGGGCTTATCCATACAAGAAGATCCAGGTGCAAATCACTGCTGTGGCAAAACAACAGGGCCATAGCCACCACTGTGTGGATACAGCCCACATTCTACTGTATGCATGCAAGCGCTGTCAAGTGGCAACCCCAACAAGCGGCATTCAAAGCAAGTGAGAAGCAGAGGCAGTTTGCCCTTGCCTTCCTCTTTAGCATCCTCCTCAGTGGTCTCCCCTCCAAGTCCAGACCCGGCTTAGCTTCTAAGACCGAACGAGACTGGGCTATATCTTGCCACCTTCTCTCCCCTCCATATTTTAAAGGTCCCCCCCCCCCTCCCCCAGGCCCGGGAAGGCGCCCTTTAACCGTGAACGGCGAGATGCGCCCCTCGCCGGGGCTGGGCAAAAAGGTGCAAAACCTTTCCCGGCCTCCCCCAGCCCCGGGACGGCGCCCCTGAACCCCTAAAGGCAAAATGCGCCCCTCGCGCGAGGGGTTCCTCCCGCTCCCCCAGGCCCGGAAAGGCGCCCGTTCACCGGGAACCGCGAAATGCGCCCCTGGCGGCCGCTCGGAGCTCAGGCCCGAAAGGTTGCCTGCCCTCCCCCAGCCCCGGGACGGCGCCCTTGAACTCCCCGTCGCCGTCGGTGCTGCGAGAGGGGGAAGAGGCGCCCCTTAGGAGGCCGGCGGCGGCGGGAGGTGCAGCCCCACCATGCCTTTGGCGCCTTCCTGCCGTCTTCCCCTCCGCTCCGGCTCCGTTTCCGCGCTGCCTCTCCGGCCGCTCCCCCGGTCTGCTGCAGGGACTCCCGACGGGGAGCGAGGCAGGCCGGAAGCGAAGGCAGCGAGGGACGGAGGGGACTGCCCGTCGCTCACGCAGCCCGGCTGGAGTACCCCGGAGCCCAGCGGGGCGCATGGAGACCTCACCGAGCTCCCTGCTGGGGGAGCCGGACACCAAAGGCCCGCCCCTCTGATCTGCCGGGGGGTGGGGGGGTGGGGGCGGCGGAGGGGGTTCGGTTGGACTGTTTTCAGCTGGCGACTCGCCTGAAGCCCGTTTGAGAGCCGGGCTGCCAAGGGGGGTGTTGTGTGCCAGCTCGGGGGTGCTGTTGGAGCTCTGTCTACAAAGATGGATGTTCAGATCTCAGCTGTAGCACCTTTAACCAGCTCTGGCTGGTGTGCCAGCTGTGGACCTTTCTAAAAAAATCAGAGTTGGCTGCAGTTATATTTGCTCTCTAGTTATATCAGGATTGGATTTCTCCATTATGTTCCATGGCGGCCTGGTTTTAAAAGTCGTTCAGAAACGTCAGTTGGTTCAAAATGAAGCAGCAACTCTATTGGGCGGGTGGGGGGATCGAGTATATGGTTCATATTTTGAAATAGCTTCAGTGATTACCAGTTTGTTTCCGGGTTCCGTGAATTTATAAGACCCTAAATGCTCTGGAGTCAGGAAATTTAAAGGGTTCCCGTATTAACCTGTCCAACAATTAAAAGTTTCACCAGATCACTTCTTGTGACCTAGGATGTATGACGTCACTCGTATTATCCTTTACTCCAAAGACTCTATTGCTGGGAATTATAGGTGACTAGGAATAAGGCCCTAGATAAATACAAGGGGCTCTAGAAAGAGGCTCTGGGAGAGTGCCAAGGCCTTGGGCACTCAGCGTCAACTTGCTGTGGCGACCTCAGCAGGGTATAATGACACAGAGCCCACCAGTTTCTCCAGGGGAAGATCTCTGCCATCGGAAGAGCACTTGTAGTTCAGTGTGATCTCCATCCCACCCCTGGAGATGGGCAACAATGGTTTCCCATGAGGGAACAGGTGGTTTGGAGGGTGGAGTCTATGGCAATGAACCTGTCTGAGGTCCCACCCCTCCTCCAACCTCACCCTCTCCAGGGTCCACCCCTCAAATCTCCAGGAATTTCCCAACCTGGAGTTGGCAACCCTATCTCCCTCCCAGCCAACCGTCAATGTATCATCATCTGCCCGCTGGCTTCAGCTTTTCATCTCCTCCCTCCTCGAGAGCACTTGTAATTCTGAGTGATCTCCAGCCCCCACCTGGAGATTAGCAACAATGGTTCCCCATGAGGGACTGATTCGCTTGGAGGGTGGAGTCTATGGCAATGCACCTGTCTGAGGTCCCACCCCTCCTCCAACCTCCCCTTCTCCAGCCTCCACCCCTCAAATTTCCAGGAATTTTCCACCTGGAGTTGGCAACCCTATCTCCTTCCCAGCCAATCATCGACTTCACTCTTCAACTTTCCTTCTCCCCTCTGGAGAGCACTTGTAATTCTGAGTGATCTCCAGCCCTTGCCTGGAGATTGGCAACCATAGTTCCCATGGAGAAGTACTCTTTCCCGGCAATGGGGACCAAAGCAGCTGACGTCATTCTCCTCTCCCCCTTTTCACTTGCACAACAACCCTGCAAGCTAGGTTAGGCTTAAAGTCTGTGTCTGGCCCCAAATCACCCATTCATCAAGAACCTGGGTCTAGCAGATCCTGCTCTGAAGCGCTGACTGCTACGCCTAGGATAGCCAACCTCCAGGTGGAGCCTGAAGATTGCCAGGGTGGGCACTGGGCAGAAGAACTTAAAGGGACTCTTCCAGTGCCTCTGCTGGGGTGGGGGGGGGAATGGGAGGGACACCTCGCATGTGATCGACAAAGCGGCAAAGCCACAAGGGGCGCGGTTTCTCACTGGGAGTTAAAGGGACCCTTCCGGGCCCCAGGAGAGGTGGGGGAACCCCACAGCAGGGCATCTGCAGTTGCCACCTAGAGGTTGGCAACCCTAGGAAGAAGTAGGAACTACTTCATAGGAACATAGGAAATGGTGAGGTAACAGCTAAGGCATCTCCCCAGGAAGGGGACAGGTACTTTATTCTTTGGTTCTAGAGTTAGAGAGTAGACCTGTTCGAGAGTGAGAGTATATCTGTGAATGAACTGCAGGAAGGTCCTCTGTAATTCAGAAAATGATTTATCAGGCATCTTATTTGCTTAATTTCCATAGTTTCTGCATTGTTTTCTGTATTCACATTTACACATACACACACACACCCCTTTATGACACCTGAATTGTGTGAAAATGCTTGCTTAAGAAAGTTTGCCAAGATTTCGCTTCTTCTGATACACCTGGAGGTGGCAGCAGAGCACAATGATTCCAATCTGAAAAAAGGACAGACATTCAGACTCCCCGCAGGCACTTTCTTGCGGGGCAGACAAAATGCAACCTAAGAGGTGCTGGCCTTGCCATCTTCAGCACATCTACTCAGAATCCTCCCTGGGGAAATTCAGTAGGGCTCACTCCCATGAAAACAGGGCTTCTTTCCATGTACTTGCATGTGAGTGAAGTGCCATCAACTTGCTTCTGTCTTACGGAGACCCTATGAATGAATGTCTTCCGAAATGTCCCATCGTCAACAGCCTTGCTCAGGTGGTCCTTAAAAGAACCAAGGCCCAGTGACATCGCATGCCATTGTCCCTATCTATGGAGGCGGAGACATGTGGGACTTAGGAAGGGGCTCTCCAGAAATGTAGGGGGGCCTGGGAGCTCTTCGGAACCCCCCCCCCCAGACATTCCCCTGGGCTGGGCTAAACCCAGGAAGAGGTGGGAATTGGCCAGCGCCTAGGTCAGTGATGGCGAACCTTTTAGAGACCAGGTGCCCAAACTGCAACCCAAAACCCACTTATTTATCGCAAAGTGCCAACATGACAATTTAACCTGAATACTGAGGTTTTCGTTTGAGAAAAAACAACTCATACATTAACATCGTTTGTCTTAAAAGAAAAACACAACAGAGCTTTCAATGGTACAAACAACTTTTCATTGAAAGGTAAAAGTTTGCATTTGGCGTGCTTTTGACCAATTAATGTGATTTTTGCTGTCCAATCTTGCGAACTCTGTGCTGGGGTGATGGCCTGCGTGCCCACAGAGAGGGCTCTGAGTGCCACCTCTGGCACGCGTGCCATATGTTTGCCACCACTGGCCTAGGTTATAGTGGTATCTCAGTGGTCTCCTGTAGTGTCCTTTATTTAAATTCATGTTTAGAACAGTCACTTTAAGATCTGCAAATAGACATACCATGTGCATAAGACAAACAAAAGGCCACAAATTTGAAAGTAAGGAGGGCAACACTAAAAAGCCTGTAGGGGAACATTTAAAAGAAAACTCCTGGACATTCATTTACAGGAGTCTTGCTCAGAAATTGAGTGCACAGCAACTGTTTGGTATTCTGGCTCAGCCACGCATTGGCCAAACAAAGGCATCTGTGATGCCATAGTTTACTAAGATTCTGTACAAAGTCACCCAAGACCTTAAATCCTCTGGGGCGATAATAGGTAGTGGGCTGCTTGCAAACTAAGTTGGTCATTTCCACTGATTCCTCCTTCCTATTGCAGACCTCCCCGTTCACTTCACTCCTCATGATCCCCTTCCCCCCAGAAGCAACATTTCAGGGAGCTAAGTGGGAGGAGGGTGGCAGGAGAGTTTCATTCTGACACAGGATCCAGCACATTGTTTCCCCTGGCTGAGTCCATACGTCGTTGGATACTGCACTTTAGCAGTCATTGGCAATTGGGGCTTATCCATACAAGAAGATCCAGGTGCAAATCACTGCTGTGGCAAAACAACAGGGCCATAGCCACCACTGTGTGGATACAGCCCACATTCTACTGTATGCATGCAAGCGCTGTCAAGTGGCAACCCCAACAAGCGGCATTCAAAGCAAGTGAGAAGCAGAGGCAGTTTGCCCTTGCCTTCCTCTTTAGCATCCTCCTCAGTGGTCTCCCCTCCAAGTCCAGACCCGGCTTAGCTTCTAAGACCGAACGAGACTGGGCTACATCTTGCCACCTTCTCTCCCCTCCATATTTTAAAGGTCCCCCCCCCCTCCCCCAGGCCCGGGAAGGCGCCCTTTAACCGTGAACGGCGAGATGCGCCCCTCGCCGGGGCTGGGCAAAAAGGTGCAAAACCTTTCCCGGCCTCCCCCAGCCCCGGGACGGCGCCCCTGAACCCCTAAAGGCAAAATGCGCCCCTCGCGTCTGCTCTCCGAACGGCTTTTGCCGTTCGGAGAGCAGACGCGAGGGGTTCCTCCCGCTCCCCCAGGCCCGGAAAGGCGCCCGTTCACCGGGAACCGCGAAATGCGCCCCTGGCGGCCGCTCGGAGCTCAGGCCCGAAAGGTTGCCTGCCCTCCCCCAGCCCCGGGACGGCGCCCTTGAACTCCCCGTCGCCGTCGGTGCTGCGAGAAGGGGAAGAGGCGCCCCTTAGGAGGCCGGCGGCGGCGGGAGGTGCAGCCCCACCATGCCTTTGGCGCCTTCCTGCCGTCTTCCCCTCCGCTCCGGCTCCGTTTCCGCGCTGCCTCTCCGGCCGCTCCCCCGGTCTGCTGCAGGGACTCCCGACGGGGAGCGAGGCAGGCCGGAAGCGAAGCCAGCGAGGGACGGAGGGGACTGCCCGTCGCTCACGCAGCCCGGCTGGAGTACCCCGGAGCCCAGCGGGGCGCATGGAGACCTCACCGAGCTCCCTGCTGGGGGAGCCGGACACCAAAGGCCCGCCCCTCTGATCTGCCGGGGGGTGGGGGGGGGTGGGGGCGGCGGAGGGGGTTCGGTTGGACTGTTTTCAGCTGGCGACTCGCCTGAAGCCCGTTTGAGAGCCGGGCTGCCAAGGGGGGTGTTGTGTGCCAGCTCGGGGGTGCTGTTGGAGCTCTGTCTACAAAGATGGATGTTCAGATCTCAGCTGTAGCACCTTTAACCAGCTCTGGCTGGTGTGCCAGCTGTGGACCTTTCTAAAAAAATCAGAGTTGGCTGCAGTTATATTTGCTCTCTAGTTATATCAGGATTGGATTTCTCCATTATGTTCCATGGCGGCCTGGTTTTAAAAGTCGTTCAGAAACGTCAGTTGGTTCAAAATGAAGCAGCAACTCTATTGGGCGGGTGGGGGGATCGAGTATATGGTTCATATTTTGAAATAGCTTCAGTGATTACCAGTTTGTTTCCGGGTTCCGTGAATTTATAAGACCCTAAATGCTCTGGAGTCAGGAAATTTAAAGGGTTCCCGTATTAACCTGTCCAACAATTAAAAGTTTCACCAGATCACTTCTTGTGACCTAGGATGTATGACGTCACTCGTATTATCCTTTACTCCAAAGACTCTATTGCTGGGAATTATAGGTGACTAGGAATAAGGCCCTAGATAAATACAAGGGGCTCTAGAAAGAGGCTCTGGGAGAGTGCCAAGGCTTTGGGCACTCAGCGTCAACTTGCTGTGGCGACCTCAGCAGGGTATAATGACACAGAGCCCACCAGTTTCTCCAGGGGAAGATCTCTGCCATCGGAAGAGCACTTGTAGTTCAGTGTGATCTCCATCCCACCCCTGGAGATGGGCAACAATGGTTTCCCATGAGGGAACAGGTGGTTTGGAGGGTGGAGTCTATGGCAATGAACCTGTCTGAGGTCCCACCCCTCCTCCAACCTCACCCTCTCCAGGGTCCACCCCTCAAATCTCCAGGAATTTCCCAACCTGGAGTTGGCAACCCTATCTCCCTCCCAGCCAACCGTCAATGTATCATCATCTGCCCGCTGGCTTCAGCTTTTCATCTCCTCCCTCCTCGAGAGCACTTGTAATTCTGAGTGATCTCCAGCCCCCACCTGGAGATTAGCAACAATGGTTCCCCATGAGGGACTGATTCGCTTGGAGGGTGGAGTCTATGGCAATGAACCTGTCTGAGGTCCCACCCCTCCTCCAACCTCCCCTTCTCCAGCCTCCACCCCTCAAATTTCCAGGAATTTTCCACCTGGAGTTGGCAACCCTATCTCCTTCCCAGCCAATCATCGACTTCACTCTTCAACTTTCCTTCTCCCCTCTGGAGAGCACTTGTAATTCTGAGTGATCTCCAGCCCTTGCCTGGAGATTGGCAACCATAGTTCCCATGGAGAAGTACTCTTTCCCGGCAATGGGGACCAAAGCAGCTGACGTCATTCTCCTCTCCCCCTTTTCACTTGCACAACAACCCTGCAAGCTAGGTTAGGCTTAAAGTCTGTGACTGGCCCCAAATCACCCATTCATCAAGAACCTGGGTCTAGCAGATCCTGCTCTGAAGCGCTGACTGCTACGCCTAGGATAGCCAACCTCCAGGTGGAGCCTGAAGATTGCCAGGGTGGGCACTGGGCAGAAGAACTTAAAGGGACTCTTCCAGTGCCTCTGCTGGGGTGGGGGGGGGAATGGGAGGGACACCTCGCATGTGATCGACAAAGCGGCAAAGCCACAAGGGGCGCGGTTTCTCACTGGGAGTTAAAGGGACCCTTCCGGGCCCCAGGAGAGGTGGGGGAACCCCACAGCAGGGCATCTGCAGTTGCCACCTAGAGGTTGGCAACCCTAGGAAGAAGTAGGAACTACTTCATAGGAACATAGGAAATGGTGAGGTAACAGCTAAGGCATCTCCCCAGGAAGGGGACAGGTACTTTATTCTTTGGTTCTAGAGTTAGAGAGTAGACCTGTTCGAGAGTGAGAGTATATCTGTGAATGAACTGCAGGAAGGTCCTCTGTAATTCAGAAAATGATTTATCAGGCATCTTATTTGCTTAATTTCCATAGGTTCTGCATTCTTTTCTGTATTCACATTTACACATACACACACACACCCCTTTATGACACCTGAATTGTGTGAAAATGCTTGCTTAAGAAAGTTTGCCAAGATTTCGCTTCTTCTGATACACCTGGAGGTGGCAGCAGAGCACAATGATTCCAATCTGAAAAAAGGACAGACATTCAGACTCCCCGCAGGCACTTTCTTACGGGGCATACAAAATGCAACCTAAGAGGTGCTGGCCTTGCCATCTTCAGCACATCTACTCAGAATCCTCCCTGGGGAAATTCAGTAGGGCTCACTCCCATGAAAACAGGGCTTCTTTCCATGGACTTGCATGTGAGTGAAGTGCCATCAAGTTGCTTCTGTCTTACGGAGACCCTATGAATGAATGTCTTCCGAAATGTCCCATCGTCAACAGCCTTGCTCAGGTGGTCCTTAAAAGAACCAAGGCCCAGTGACATCGCATGCCATTGTCCCTATCTATGGAGGCGGAGACATGTGGGACTTAGGAAGGGGCTCTCCAGAAATGTAGGGGGGCCTGGGAGCTCTTCGGAACCCCCCCCCCCCCAGACATTCCCCTGGGCTGGGCTAAACCCAGGAAGAGGTGGGAATTGGCCAGCGCCTAGGTCAGTGATGGCGAACCTTTTAGAGACCAGGTGCCCAAACTGCAACCCAAAACCCACTTATTTATCGCAAAGTGCCAACATGACAATTTAACCTGAATACTGAGGTTTTCGTTTGAGAAAAAAACAACTCATACATTAACATCGTTTGTCTTAAAAGAAAAACACAACAGAGCTTTCAATGGTACAAACAACTTTTCATTGAAAGGTAAAAGTTTGCATTTGGCGTGCTTTTGACCAATTAATGTGATTTTTGCTGTCCAATCTTGCGAACTCTGTGCTGGGGTGATGGCCTGCGTGCCCACAGAGAGGGCTCTGAGTGCCACCTCTGGCACGCGTGCCATATGTTTGCCACCACTGGCCTAGGTTATAGTGGTATCTCAGTGGTCTCCTGTAGTGTCCTTTATTTAAATTCATGTTTAGAACAGTCACTTTAAGATCTGCAAATAGACATACCATGTGCATAAGACAAACAAAAGGCCACAAATTTGAAAGTAAGGAGGGCAACACTAAAAAGCCTGTAGGGGAACATTTAAAAGAAAACTCCTGGACATTCATTTACAGGAGTCTTGCTCAGAAATTGAGTGCACAGCAACTGTTTGGTATTCTGGCTCAGCCACGCATTGGCCAAACAAAGGCATCTGTGATGCCATAGTTTACTAAGATTCTGTACAAAGTCACCCAAGACCTTAAATCCTCTGGGGCGATAATAGGTAGTGGGCTGCTAGCAAACTAAGTTGGTCATTTCCACTGATTCCTCCTTCCTATTGCAGACCTCCCCGTTCACTTCACTCCTCATGATCCCCTTCCCCCCAGAAGCAACATTTCAGGGAGCTAAGTGGGAGGAGGGTGGCAGGAGAGTTTCATTCTGACACAGGATCCAGCACATTGTTTCCCCTGGCTGAGTCCATACGTCGTTGGATACTGCACTTTAGCAGTCATTGGCAATTGGGGCTTATCCATACAAGAAGATCCAGGTGCAAATCACTGCTGTGGCAAAACAACAGGGCCATAGCCACCACTGTGTGGATACAGCCCACATTCTACTGTATGCATGCAAGCGCTGTCAAGTGGCAACCCCAACAAGCGGCATTCAAAGCAAGTGAGAAGCAGAGGCAGTTTGCCCTTGCCTTCCTCTTTAGCATCCTCCTCAGTGGTCTCCCCTCCAAGTCCAGACCCGGCTTAGCTTCTAAGACCGAACGAGACTGGGCTACATCTTGCCACCTTCTCTCCCCTCCATATTTTAAAGGTCCCCCCCCTCCCCCAGGCCCGGGAAGGCGCCCTTTAACCGTGAACGGCGAGATGCGCCCCTCGCCGGGGCTGGGCAAAAAGGTGCAAAACCTTTCCCGGCCTCCCCCAGCCCCGGGACGGCGCCCCTGAACCCCTAAAGGCAAAATGCGCCCCTCGCGTCTGCTGCCGTTCGGAGAGCAGACGCGAGGGGTTCCTCCCGCTCCCCCAGGCCCGGAAAGGCGCCCGTTCACCGGGAACCGCGAAATGCGCCCCTGGCGGCCGCTCGGAGCTCAGGCCCGAAAGGTTGCCTGCCCTCCCCCAGCCCCGGGACGGCGCCCTTGAACTCCCCGTCGCCGTCGGTGCTGCGAGAGGGGGAAGAGGCGCCCCTTAGGAGGCCGGCGGCGGCGGGAGGTGCAGCCCCACCATGCCTTTGGCGCCTTCCTGCCGTCTTCCCCTCCGCTCCGGCTCCGTTTCCGCGCTGCCTCTCCGGCCGCTCCCCCGGTCTGCTGCAGGGACTCCCGACGGGGAGCGAGGCAGGCCGGAAGCGAAGCCAGCGAGGGACGGAGGGGACTGCCCGTCGCTCACGCAGCCCGGCTGGAGTACCCCGGAGCCCAGCGGGGCGCATGGAGACCTCACCGAGCTCCCTGCTGGGGGAGCCGGACACCAAAGGCCCGCCCCTCTGATCTGCCGGGGGGTGGGGGGGTGGGGGCGGCGGAGGGGGTTCGGTTGGACTGTTTTCAGCTGGCGACTCGCCTGAAGCCCGTTTGAGAGCCGGGCTGCCAAGGGGGGTGTTGTGTGCCAGCTCGGGGGTGCTGTTGGAGCTCTGTCTACAAAGATGGATGTTCAGATCTCAGCTGTAGCACCTTTAACCAGCTCTGGCTGGTGTGCCAGCTGTGGACCTTTCTAAAAAAATCAGAGTTGGCTGCAGTTATATTTGCTCTCTAGTTATATCAGGATTGGATTTCTCCATTATGTTCCATGGCGGCCTGGTTTTAAAAGTCGTTCAGAAACGTCAGTTGGTTCAAAATGAAGCAGCAACTCTATTGGGCGGGTGGGGGGATCGAGTATATGGTTCATATTTTGAAATAGCTTCAGTGATTACCAGTTTGTTTCCGGGTTCCGTGAATTTATAAGACCCTAAATGCTCTGGAGTCAGGAAATTTAAAGGGTTCCCGTATTAACCTGTCCAACAATTAAAAGTTTCACCAGATCACTTCTTGTGACCTAGGATGTATGACGTCACTCGTATTATCCTTTACTCCAAAGACTCTATTGCTGGGAATTATAGGTGACTAGGAATAAGGCCCTAGATAAATACAAGGGGCTCTAGAAAGAGGCTCTGGGAGAGTGCCAAGGCTTTGGGCACTCAGCGTCAACTTGCTGTGGCGACCTCAGCAGGGTATAATGACACAGAGCCCACCAGTTTCTCCAGGGGAAGATCTCTGCCATCGGAAGAGCACTTGTAGTTCAGTGTGATCTCCATCCCACCCCTGGAGATGGGCAACAATGGTTTCCCATGAGGGAACAGGTGGTTTGGAGGGTGGAGTCTATGGCAATGAACCTGTCTGAGGTCCCACCCCTCCTCCAACCTCACCCTCTCCAGGGTCCACCCCTCAAATCTCCAGGAATTTCCCAACCTGGAGTTTGCAACCCTATCTCCCTCCCAGCCAACCGTCAATGTATCATCATCTGCCCGCTGGCTTCAGCTTTTCATCTCCTCCCTCCTCGAGAGCACTTGTAATTCTGAGTGATCTCCAGCCCCCACCTGGAGAGTAGCAACAATGGTTCCCCATGAGGGACTGATTCGCTTGGAGGGTGGAGTCTATGGCAATGAACCTGTCTGAGGTCCCACCCCTCCTCCAACCTCCCCTTCTCCAGCCTCCACCCCTCAAATTTCCAGGAATTTTCCACCTGGAGTTGGCAACCCTATCTCCTTCCCAGCCAATCATCGACTTCACTCTTCAACTTTCCTTCTCCCCTCTGGAGAGCACTTGTAATTCTGAGTGATCTCCAGCCCTTGCCTGGAGATTGGCAACCATAGTTCCCATGGAGAAGTACTCTTTCCCGGCAATGGGGACCAAAGCAGCTGACGTCATTCTCCTCTCCCCCTTTTCACTTGCACAACAACCCTGCAAGCTAGGTTAGGCTTAAAGTCTGTGACTGGCCCCAAATCACCCATTCATCAAGAACCTGGGTCTAGCAGATCCTGCTCTGAAGCGCTGACTGCTACGCCTAGGATAGCCAACCTCCAGGTGGAGCCTGAAGATTGCCAGGGTGGGCACTGGGCAGAAGAACTTAAAGGGACTCTTCCAGTGCCTCTGCTGGGGTGGGGGGGGAATGGGAGGGACACCTCGCATGTGATCGACAAAGCGGCAAAGCCACAAGGGGCGCGGTTTCTCACTGGGAGTTAAAGGGACCCTTCCGGGCCCCAGGAGAGGTGGGGGAACCCCACAGCAGGGCATCTGCAGTTGCCACCTAGAGGTTGGCAACCCTAGGAAGAAGTAGGAACTACTTCATAGGAACATAGGAAATGGTGAGGTAACAGCTAAGGCATCTCCCCAGGAAGGGGACAGGTACTTTATTCTTTGGTTCTAGAGTTAGAGAGTAGACCTGTTCGAGAGTGAGAGTATATCTGTGAATGAACTGCAGGAAGGTCCTCTGTAATTCAGAAAATGATTTATCAGGCATCTTATTTGCTTAATTTCCATAGGTTCTGCATTGTTTTCTGTATTCACATTTACACATACACACACACACCCCTTTATGACACCTGAATTGTGTGAAAATGCTTGCTTAAGAAAGTTTGCCAAGATTTCGCTTCTTCTGATACACCTGGAGGTGGCAGCAGAGCACAATGATTCCAATCTGAAAAAAGGACAGACATTCAGACTCCCCGCAGGCACTTTCTTGCGGGGCAGACAAAATGCAACCTAAGAGGTGCTGGCCTTGCCATCTTCAGCACATCTACTCAGAATCCTCCCTGGGGAAATTCAGTAGGGCTCACTCCCATGAAAACAGGGCTTCTTTCCATGGACTTGCATGTGAGTGAAGTGCCATCAAGTTGCTTCTGTCTTACGGAGACCCTGTGAATGAATGTCTTCCGAAATGTCCCATCGTCAACAGCCTTGCTCAGGTGGTCCTTAAAAGAACCAAGGCCCAGTGACATCGCATGCCATTGTCCCTATCTATGGAGGCGGAGACATGTGGGACTTAGGAAGGGGCTCTCCAGAAATGTAGGGGGGCCTGGGAGCTCTTCGGAACCCCCCCCCCCAGACATTCCCCTGGGCTGGGCTAAACCCAGGAAGAGGTGGGAATTGGCCAGCGCCTAGGTCAGTGATGGCGAACCTTTTAGAGACCAGGTGCCCAAACTGCAACCCAAAACCCACTTATTTATCGCAAAGTGCCAACATGACAATTTAACCTGAATACTGAGGTTTTCGTTTGAGAAAAAACAACTCATACATTAACATCGTTTGTCTTAAAAGAAAAACACAACAGAGCTTTCAATGGTACAAACAACTTTTCATTGAAAGGTAAAAGTTTGCATTTGGCGTGCTTTTGACCAATTAATGTGATTTTTGCTGTCCAATCTTGCGAACTCTGTGCTGGGGTGATGGCCTGCGTGCCCACAGAGAGGGCTCTGAGTGCCACCTCTGGCACGCGTGCCATATGTTTGCCACCACTGGCCTAGGTTATAGTGGTATCTCAGTGGTCTCCTGTAGTGTCCTTTATTTAAATTCATTTTTAGAACAGTCACTTTAAGATCTGCAAATAGACATACCATGTGCATAAGACAAACAAAAGGCCACAAATTTGAAAGTAAGGAGGGCAACACTAAAAGGCCTGTAGGGGAACATTTAAAAGAAAACTCCTGGACATTCATTTACAGGAGTCTTGCTCAGAAATTGAGTGCACAGCAACTGTTTGGTATTCTGGCTCAGCCACGCATTGGCCAAACAAAGGCATCTGTGATGCCATAGTTTACTAAGATTCTGTACAAAGTCACCCAAGACCTTAAATCCTCTGGGGCGATAATAGGTAGTGGGCTGCTTGCAAACTAAGTTGGTCATTTCCACTGATTCCTCCTTCCTATTGCAGACCTCCCCGTTCACTTCACTCCTCATGATCCCCTTCCCCCCAGAAGCAACATTTCAGGGAGCTAAGTGGGAGGAGGGTGGCAGGAGAGTTTCATTCTGACACAGGATCCAGCACATTGTTTCCCCTGGCTGAGTCCATACGTCGTTGGATACTGCACTTTAGCAGTCATTGGCAATTGGGGCTTATCCATACAAGAAGATCCAGGTGCAAATCACTGCTGTGGCAAAACAACAGGGCCATAGCCACCACTGTGTGGATACAGCCCACATTCTACTGTATGCATGCAAGCGCTGTCAAGTGGCAACCCCAACAAGCGGCATTCAAAGCAAGTGAGAAGCAGAGGCAGTTTGCCCTTGCCTTCCTCTTTAGCATCCTCCTCAGTGGTCTCCCCTCCAAGTCCAGACCCGGCTTAGCTTCTAAGACCGAACGAGACTGGGCTATATCTTGCCACCTTCTCTCCCCTCCATATTTTAAAGGTCCCCCCCCCCCTCCCCCAGGCCCGGGAAGGCGCCCTTTAACCGTGAACGGCGAGATGCGCCCCTCGCCGGGGCTGGGCAAAAAGGTGCAAAACCTTTCCCGGCCTCCCCCAGCCCCGGGACGGCGCCCCTGAACCCCTAAAGGCAAAATGCGCCCCTCGCGCGAGGGGTTCCTCCCGCTCCCCCAGGCCCGGAAAGGCGCCCGTTCACCGGGAACCGCGAAATGCGCCCCTGGCGGCCGCTCGGAGCTCAGGCCCGAAAGGTTGCCTGCCCTCCCCCAGCCCCGGGACGGCGCCCTTGAACTCCCCGTCGCCGTCGGTGCTGCGAGAGGGGGAAGAGGCGCCCCTTAGGAGGCCGGCGGCGGCGGGAGGTGCAGCCCCACCATGCCTTTGGCGCCTTCCTGCCGTCTTCCCCTCCGCTCCGGCTCCGTTTCCGCGCTGCCTCTCCGGCCGCTCCCCCGGTCTGCTGCAGGGACTCCCGACGGGGAGCGAGGCAGGCCGGAAGCGAAGGCAGCGAGGGACGGAGGGGACTGCCCGTCGCTCACGCAGCCCGGCTGGAGTACCCCGGAGCCCAGCGGGGCGCATGGAGACCTCACCGAGCTCCCTGCTGGGGGAGCCGGACACCAAAGGCCCGCCCCTCTGATCTGCCGGGGGGTGGGGGGGTGGGGGCGGCGGAGGGGGTTCGGTTGGACTGTTTTCAGCTGGCGACTCGCCTGAAGCCCGTTTGAGAGCCGGGCTGCCAAGGGGGGTGTTGTGTGCCAGCTCGGGGGTGCTGTTGGAGCTCTGTCTACAAAGATGGATGTTCAGATCTCAGCTGTAGCACCTTTAACCAGCTCTGGCTGGTGTGCCAGCTGTGGACCTTTCTAAAAAAATCAGAGTTGGCTGCAGTTATATTTGCTCTCTAGTTATATCAGGATTGGATTTCTCCATTATGTTCCATGGCGGCCTGGTTTTAAAAGTCGTTCAGAAACGTCAGTTGGTTCAAAATGAAGCAGCAACTCTATTGGGCGGGTGGGGGGATCGAGTATATGGTTCATATTTTGAAATAGCTTCAGTGATTACCAGTTTGTTTCCGGGTTCCGTGAATTTATAAGACCCTAAATGCTCTGGAGTCAGGAAATTTAAAGGGTTCCCGTATTAACCTGTCCAACAATTAAAAGTTTCACCAGATCACTTCTTGTGACCTAGGATGTATGACGTCACTCGCATTATCCTTTACTCCAAAGACTCTATTGCTGGGAATTATAGGTGACTAGGAATAAGGCCCTAGATAAATACAAGGGGCTCTAGAAAGAGGCTCTGGGAGAGTGCCAAGGCCTTGGGCACTCAGCGTCAACTTGCTGTGGCGACCTCAGCAGGGTATAATGACACAGAGCCCACCAGTTTCTCCAGGGGAAGATCTCTGCCATCGGAAGAGCACTTGTAGTTCAGTGTGATCTCCATCCCACCCCTGGAGATGGGCAACAATGGTTTCCCATGAGGGAACAGGTGGTTTGGAGGGTGGAGTCTATGGCAATGAACCTGTCTGAGGTCCCACCCCTCCTCCAACCTCACCCTCTCCAGGGTCCACCCCTCAAATCTCCAGGAATTTCCCAACCTGGAGTTGGCAACCCTATCTCCCTCCCAGCCAACCGTCAATGTATCATCATCTGCCCGCTGGCTTCAGCTTTTCATCTCCTCCCTCCTCGAGAGCACTTGTAATTCTGAGTGATCTCCAGCCCCCACCTGGAGATTAGCAACAATGGTTCCCCATGAGGGACTGATTCGCTTGGAGGGTGGAGTCTATGGCAATGAACCTGTCTGAGGTCCCACCCCTCCTCCAACCTCCCCTTCTCCAGCCTCCACCCCTCAAATTTCCAGGAATTTTCCACCTGGAGTTGGCAACCCTATCTCCTTCCCAGCCAATCATCGACTTCACTCTTCAACTTTCCTTCTCCCCTCTGGAGAGCACTTGTAATTCTGAGTGATCTCCAGCCCTTGCCTGGAGATTGGCAACCATAGTTCCCATGGAGAAGTACTCTTTCCCGGCAATGGGGACCAAAGCAGCTGACGTCATTCTCCTCTCCCCCTTTTCACTTGCACAACAACCCTGCAAGCTAGGTTAGGCTTAAAGTCTGTGTCTGGCCCCAAATCACCCATTCATCAAGAACCTGGGTCTAGCAGATCCTGCTCTGAAGCGCTGACTGCTACGCCTAGGATAGCCAACCTCCAGGTGGAGCCTGAAGATTGCCAGGGTGGGCACTGGGCAGAAGAACTTAAAGGGACTCTTCCAGTGCCTCTGCTGGGGTGGGGGGGGGAATGGGAGGGACACCTCGCATGTGATCGACAAAGCGGCAAAGCCACAAGGGGCGCGGTTTCTCACTGGGAGTTAAAGGGACCCTTCCGGGCCCCAGGAGAGGTGGGGGAACCCCACAGCAGGGCATCTGCAGTTGCCACCTAGAGGTTGGCAACCCTAGGAAGAAGTAGGAACTACTTCATAGGAACATAGGAAATGGTGAGGTAACAGCTAAGGCATCTCCCCAGGAAGGGGACAGGTACTTTATTCTTTGGTTCTAGAGTTAGAGAGTAGACCTGTTCGAGAGTGAGAGTATATCTGTGAATGAACTGCAGGAAGGTCCTCTGTAATTCAGAAAATGATTTATCAGGCATCTTATTTGCTTAATTTCCATAGTTTCTGCATTGTTTTCTGTATTCACATTTACACATACACACACACACCCCTTTATGACACCTGAATTGTGTGAAAATGCTTGCTTAAGAAAGTTTGCCAAGATTTCGCTTCTTCTGATACACCTGGAGGTGGCAGCAGAGCACAATGATTCCAATCTGAAAAAAGGACAGACATTCAGACTCCCCGCAGGCACTTTCTTGCGGGGCAGACAAAATGCAACCTAAGAGGTGCTGGCCTTGCCATCTTCAGCACATCTACTCAGAATCCTCCCTGGGGAAATTCAGTAGGGCTCACTCCCATGAAAACAGGGCTTCTTTCCATGTACTTGCATGTGAGTGAAGTGCCATCAACTTGCTTCTGTCTTACGGAGACCCTATGAATGAATGTCTTCCGAAATGTCCCATCGTCAACAGCCTTGCTCAGGTGGTCCTTAAAAGAACCAAGGCCCAGTGACATCGCATGCCATTGTCCCTATCTATGGAGGCGGAGACATGTGGGACTTAGGAAGGGGCTCTCCAGAAATGTAGGGGGGCCTGGGAGCTCTTCGGAACCCCCCCCCCCAGACATTCCCCTGGGCTGGGCTAAACCCAGGAAGAGGTGGGAATTGGCCAGCGCCTAGGTCAGTGATGGCGAACCTTTTAGAGACCAGGTGCCCAAACTGCAACCCAAAACCCACTTATTTATCGCAAAGTGCCAACATGACAATTTAACCTGAATACTGAGGTTTTCGTTTGAGAAAAAACAACTCATACATTAACATCGTTTGTCTTAAAAGAAAAACACAACAGAGCTTTCAATGGTACAAACAACTTTTCATTGAAAGGTAAAAGTTTGCATTTGGCGTGCTTTTGACCAATTAATGTGATTTTTGCTGTCCAATCTTGCGAACTCTGTGCTGGGGTGATGGCCTGCGTGCCCACAGAGAGGGCTCTGAGTGCCACCTCTGGCACGCGTGCCATATGTTTGCCACCACTGGCCTAGGTTATAGTGGTATCTCAGTGGTCTCCTGTAGTGTCCTTTATTTAAATTCATGTTTAGAACAGTCACTTTAAGATCTGCAAATAGACATACCATGTGCATAAGACAAACAAAAGGCCACAAATTTGAAAGTAAGGAGGGCAACACTAAAAAGCCTGTAGGGGAACATTTAAAAGAAAACTCCTGGACATTCATTTACAGGAGTCTTGCTCAGAAATTGAGTGCACAGCAACTGTTTGGTATTCTGGCTCAGCCACGCATTGGCCAAACAAAGGCATCTGTGATGCCATAGTTTACTAAGATTCTGTACAAAGTCACCCAAGACCTTAAATCCTCTGGGGCGATAATAGGTAGTGGGCTGCTTGCAAACTAAGTTGGTCATTTCCACTGATTCCTCCTTCCTATTGCAGACCTCCCCGTTCACTTCACTCCTCATGATCCCCTTCCCCCCAGAAGCAACATTTCAGGGAGCTAAGTGGGAGGAGGGTGGCAGGAGAGTTTCATTCTGACACAGGATCCAGCACATTGTTTCCCCTGGCTGAGTCCATACGTCGTTGGATACTGCACTTTAGCAGTCATTGGCAATTGGGGCTTATCCATACAAGAAGATCCAGGTGCAAATCACTGCTGTGGCAAAACAACAGGGCCATAGCCACCACTGTGTGGATACAGCCCACATTCTACTGTATGCATGCAAGCGCTGTCAAGTGGCAACCCCAACAAGCGGCATTCAAAGCAAGTGAGAAGCAGAGGCAGTTTGCCCTTGCCTTCCTCTTTAGCATCCTCCTCAGTGGTCTCCCCTCCAAGTCCAGACCCGGCTTAGCTTCTAAGACCGAACGAGACTGGGCTATATCTTGCCACCTTCTCTCCCCTCCATATTTTAAAGGTCCCCCCCCCCCTCCCCCAGGCCCGGGAAGGCGCCCTTTAACCGTGAACGGCGAGATGCGCCCCTCGCCGGGGCTGGGCAAAAAGGTGCAAAACCTTTCCCGGCCTCCCCCAGCCCCGGGACGGCGCCCCTGAACCCCTAAAGGCAAAATGCGCCCCTCGCGCGAGGGGTTCCTCCCGCTCCCCCAGGCCCGGAAAGGCGCCCGTTCACCGGGAACCGCGAAATGCGCCCCTGGCGGCCGCTCGGAGCTCAGGCCCGAAAGGTTGCCTGCCCTCCCCCAGCCCCGGGACGGCGCCCTTGAACTCCCCGTCGCCGTCGGTGCTGCGAGAGGGGGAAGAGGCGCCCCTTAGGAGGCCGGCGGCGGCGGGAGGTGCAGCCCCACCATGCCTTTGGCGCCTTCCTGCCGTCTTCCCCTCCGCTCCGGCTCCGTTTCCGCGCTGCCTCTCCGGCCGCTCCCCCGGTCTGCTGCAGGGACTCCCGACGGGGAGCGAGGCAGGCCGGAAGCGAAGGCAGCGAGGGACGGAGGGGACTGCCCGTCGCTCACGCAGCCCGGCTGGAGTACCCCGGAGCCCAGCGGGGCGCATGGAGACCTCACCGAGCTCCCTGCTGGGGGAGCCGGACACCAAAGGCCCGCCCCTCTGATCTGCCGGGGGGTGGGGGGGTGGGGGCGGCGGAGGGGGTTCGGTTGGACTGTTTTCAGCTGGCGACTCGCCTGAAGCCCGTTTGAGAGCCGGGCTGCCAAGGGGGGTGTTGTGTGCCAGCTCGGGGGTGCTGTTGGAGCTCTGTCTACAAAGATGGATGTTCAGATCTCAGCTGTAGCACCTTTAACCAGCTCTGGCTGGTGTGCCAGCTGTGGACCTTTCTAAAAAAATCAGAGTTGGCTGCAGTTATATTTGCTCTCTAGTTATATCAGGATTGGATTTCTCCATTATGTTCCATGGCGGCCTGGTTTTAAAAGTCGTTCAGAAACGTCAGTTGGTTCAAAATGAAGCAGCAACTCTATTGGG
Organism: Lepidodactylus listeri; assembly: GCA_029233225.1. Taxonomy (NCBI): domain Eukaryota; kingdom Metazoa; phylum Chordata; class Lepidosauria; order Squamata; family Gekkonidae; genus Lepidodactylus; species Lepidodactylus listeri. The sequence goes on along the minus strand of JARCFY010000001.1, from coordinate 48,998,364 downwards.
CGGGTGGGGGGATCGAGTATATGGTTCATATTTTGAAATAGCTTCAGTGATTACCAGTTTGTTTCCGGGTTCCGTGAATTTATAAGACCCTAAATGCTCTGGAGTCAGGAAATTTAAAGGGTTCCCGTATTAACCTGTCCAACAATTAAAAGTTTCACCAGATCACTTCTTGTGACCTAGGATGTATGACGTCACTCGTATTATCCTTTACTCCAAAGACTCTATTGCTGGGAATTATAGGTGACTAGGAATAAGGCCCTAGATAAATACAAGGGGCTCTAGAAAGAGGCTCTGGGAGAGTGCCAAGGCCTTGGGCACTCAGCGTCAACTTGCTGTGGCGACCTCAGCAGGGTATAATGACACAGAGCCCACCAGTTTCTCCAGGGGAAGATCTCTGCCATCGGAAGAGCACTTGTAGTTCAGTGTGATCTCCATCCCACCCCTGGAGATGGGCAACAATGGTTTCCCATGAGGGAACAGGTGGTTTGGAGGGTGGAGTCTATGGCAATGAACCTGTCTGAGGTCCCACCCCTCCTCCAACCTCACCCTCTCCAGGGTCCACCCCTCAAATCTCCAGGAATTTCCCAACCTGGAGTTGGCAACCCTATCTCCCTCCCAGCCAACCGTCAATGTATCATCATCTGCCCGCTGGCTTCAGCTTTTCATCTCCTCCCTCCTCGAGAGCACTTGTAATTCTGAGTGATCTCCAGCCCCCACCTGGAGATTAGCAACAATGGTTCCCCATGAGGGACTGATTCGCTTGGAGGGTGGAGTCTATGGCAATGAACCTGTCTGAGGTCCCACCCCTCCTCCAACCTCCCCTTCTCCAGCCTCCACCCCTCAAATTTCCAGGAATTTTCCACCTGGAGTTGGCAACCCTATCTCCTTCCCAGCCAATCATCGACTTCACTCTTCAACTTTCCTTCTCCCCTCTGGAGAGCACTTGTAATTCTGAGTGATCTCCAGCCCTTGCCTGGAGATTGGCAACCATAGTTCCCATGGAGAAGTACTCTTTCCCGGCAATGGGGACCAAAGCAGCTGACGTCATTCTCCTCTCCCCCTTTTCACTTGCACAACAACCCTGCAAGCTAGGTTAGGCTTAAAGTCTGTGTCTGGCCCCAAATCACCCATTCATCAAGAACCTGGGTCTAGCAGATCCTGCTCTGAAGCGCTGACTGCTACGCCTAGGATAGCCAACCTCCAGGTGGAGCCTGAAGATTGCCAGGGTGGGCACTGGGCAGAAGAACTTAAAGGGACTCTTCCAGTGCCTCTGCTGGGGTGGGGGGGGGAATGGGAGGGACACCTCGCATGTGATCGACAAAGCGGCAAAGCCACAAGGGGCGCGGTTTCTCACTGGGAGTTAAAGGGACCCTTCCGGGCCCCAGGAGAGGTGGGGGAACCCCACAGCAGGGCATCTGCAGTTGCCACCTAGAGGTTGGCAACCCTAGGAAGAAGTAGGAACTACTTCATAGGAACATAGGAAATGGTGAGGTAACAGCTAAGGCATCTCCCCAGGAAGGGGACAGGTACTTTATTCTTTGGTTCTAGAGTTAGAGAGTAGACCTGTTCGAGAGTGAGAGTATATCTGTGAATGAACTGCAGGAAGGTCCTCTGTAATTCAGAAAATGATTTATCAGGCATCTTATTTGCTTAATTTCCATAGTTTCTGCATTGTTTTCTGTATTCACATTTACACATACACACACACACCCCTTTATGACACCTGAATTGTGTGAAAATGCTTGCTTAAGAAAGTTTGCCAAGATTTCGCTTCTTCTGATACACCTGGAGGTGGCAGCAGAGCACAATGATTCCAATCTGAAAAAAGGACAGACATTCAGACTCCCCGCAGGCACTTTCTTGCGGGGCAGACAAAATGCAACCTAAGAGGTGCTGGCCTTGCCATCTTCAGCACATCTACTCAGAATCCTCCCTGGGGAAATTCAGTAGGGCTCACTCCCATGAAAACAGGGCTTCTTTCCATGTACTTGCATGTGAGTGAAGTGCCATCAACTTGCTTCTGTCTTACGGAGACCCTATGAATGAATGTCTTCCGAAATGTCCCATCGTCAACAGCCTTGCTCAGGTGGTCCTTAAAAGAACCAAGGCCCAGTGACATCGCATGCCATTGTCCCTATCTATGGAGGCGGAGACATGTGGGACTTAGGAAGGGGCTCTCCAGAAATGTAGGGGGGCCTGGGAGCTCTTCGGAACCCCCCCCCCCAGACATTCCCCTGGGCTGGGCTAAACCCAGGAAGAGGTGGGAATTGGCCAGCGCCTAGGTCAGTGATGGCGAACCTTTTAGAGACCAGGTGCCCAAACTGCAACCCAAAACCCACTTATTTATCGCAAAGTGCCAACATGACAATTTAACCTGAATACTGAGGTTTTCGTTTGAGAAAAAACAACTCATACATTAACATCGTTTGTCTTAAAAGAAAAACACAACAGAGCTTTCAATGGTACAAACAACTTTTCATTGAAAGGTAAAAGTTTGCATTTGGCGTGCTTTTGACCAATTAATGTGATTTTTGCTGTCCAATCTTGCGAACTCTGTGCTGGGGTGATGGCCTGCGTGCCCACAGAGAGGGCTCTGAGTGCCACCTCTGGCACGCGTGCCATATGTTTGCCACCACTGGCCTAGGTTATAGTGGTATCTCAGTGGTCTCCTGTAGTGTCCTTTATTTAAATTCATGTTTAGAACAGTCACTTTAAGATCTGCAAATAGACATACCATGTGCATAAGACAAACAAAAGGCCACAAATTTGAAAGTAAGGAGGGCAACACTAAAAAGCCTGTAGGGGAACATTTAAAAGAAAACTCCTGGACATTCATTTACAGGAGTCTTGCTCAGAAATTGAGTGCACAGCAACTGTTTGGTATTCTGGCTCAGCCACGCATTGGCCAAACAAAGGCATCTGTGATGCCATAGTTTACTAAGATTCTGTACAAAGTCACCCAAGACCTTAAATCCTCTGGGGCGATAATAGGTAGTGGGCTGCTTGCAAACTAAGTTGGTCATTTCCACTGATTCCTCCTTCCTATTGCAGACCTCCCCGTTCACTTCACTCCTCATGATCCCCTTCCCCCCAGAAGCAACATTTCAGGGAGCTAAGTGGGAGGAGGGTGGCAGGAGAGTTTCATTCTGACACAGGATCCAGCACATTGTTTCCCCTGGCTGAGTCCATACGTCGTTGGATACTGCACTTTAGCAGTCATTGGCAATTGGGGCTTATCCATACAAGAAGATCCAGGTGCAAATCACTGCTGTGGCAAAACAACAGGGCCATAGCCACCACTGTGTGGATACAGCCCACATTCTACTGTATGCATGCAAGCGCTGTCAAGTGGCAACCCCAACAAGCGGCATTCAAAGCAAGTGAGAAGCAGAGGCAGTTTGCCCTTGCCTTCCTCTTTAGCATCCTCCTCAGTGGTCTCCCCTCCAAGTCCAGACCCGGCTTAGCTTCTAAGACCGAACGAGACTGGGCTACATCTTGCCACCTTCTCTCCCCTCCATATTTTAAAGGTCCCCCCCCCCTCCCCCAGGCCCGGGAAGGCGCCCTTTAACCGTGAACGGCGAGATGCGCCCCTCGCCGGGGCTGGGCAAAAAGGTGCAAAACCTTTCCCGGCCTCCCCCAGCCCCGGGACGGCGCCCCTGAACCCCTAAAGGCAAAATGCGCCCCTCGCGTCTGCTCTCCGAACGGCTTTTGCCGTTCGGAGAGCAGACGCGAGGGGTTCCTCCCGCTCCCCCAGGCCCGGAAAGGCGCCCGTTCACCGGGAACCGCGAAATGCGCCCCTGGCGGCCGCTCGGAGCTCAGGCCCGAAAGGTTGCCTGCCCTCCCCCAGCCCCGGGACGGCGCCCTTGAACTCCCCGTCGCCGTCGGTGCTGCGAGAAGGGGAAGAGGCGCCCCTTAGGAGGCCGGCGGCGGCGGGAGGTGCAGCCCCACCATGCCTTTGGCGCCTTCCTGCCGTCTTCCCCTCCGCTCCGGCTCCGTTTCCGCGCTGCCTCTCCGGCCGCTCCCCCGGTCTGCTGCAGGGACTCCCGACGGGGAGCGAGGCAGGCCGGAAGCGAAGCCAGCGAGGGACGGAGGGGACTGCCCGTCGCTCACGCAGCCCGGCTGGAGTACCCCGGAGCCCAGCGGGGCGCATGGAGACCTCACCGAGCTCCCTGCTGGGGGAGCCGGACACCAAAGGCCCGCCCCTCTGATCTGCCGGGGGGTGGGGGGGGTGGGGGCGGCGGAGGGGGTTCGGTTGGACTGTTTTCAGCTGGCGACTCGCCTGAAGCCCGTTTGAGAGCCGGGCTGCCAAGGGGGGTGTTGTGTGCCAGCTCGGGGGTGCTGTTGGAGCTCTGTCTACAAAGATGGATGTTCAGATCTCAGCTGTAGCACCTTTAACCAGCTCTGGCTGGTGTGCCAGCTGTGGACCTTTCTAAAAAAATCAGAGTTGGCTGCAGTTATATTTGCTCTCTAGTTATATCAGGATTGGATTTCTCCATTATGTTCCATGGCGGCCTGGTTTTAAAAGTCGTTCAGAAACGTCAGTTGGTTCAAAATGAAGCAGCAACTCTATTGGGCGGGTGGGGGGATCGAGTATATGGTTCATATTTTGAAATAGCTTCAGTGATTACCAGTTTGTTTCCGGGTTCCGTGAATTTATAAGACCCTAAATGCTCTGGAGTCAGGAAATTTAAAGGGTTCCCGTATTAACCTGTCCAACAATTAAAAGTTTCACCAGATCACTTCTTGTGACCTAGGATGTATGACGTCACTCGTATTATCCTTTACTCCAAAGACTCTATTGCTGGGAATTATAGGTGACTAGGAATAAGGCCCTAGATAAATACAAGGGGCTCTAGAAAGAGGCTCTGGGAGAGTGCCAAGGCTTTGGGCACTCAGCGTCAACTTGCTGTGGCGACCTCAGCAGGGTATAATGACACAGAGCCCACCAGTTTCTCCAGGGGAAGATCTCTGCCATCGGAAGAGCACTTGTAGTTCAGTGTGATCTCCATCCCACCCCTGGAGATGGGCAACAATGGTTTCCCATGAGGGAACAGGTGGTTTGGAGGGTGGAGTCTATGGCAATGAACCTGTCTGAGGTCCCACCCCTCCTCCAACCTCACCCTCTCCAGGGTCCACCCCTCAAATCTCCAGGAATTTCCCAACCTGGAGTTGGCAACCCTATCTCCCTCCCAGCCAACCGTCAATGTATCATCATCTGCCCGCTGGCTTCAGCTTTTCATCTCCTCCCTCCTCGAGAGCACTTGTAATTCTGAGTGATCTCCAGCCCCCACCTGGAGATTAGCAACAATGGTTCCCCATGAGGGACTGATTCGCTTGGAGGGTGGAGTCTATGGCAATGAACCTGTCTGAGGTCCCACCCCTCCTCCAACCTCCCCTTCTCCAGCCTCCACCCCTCAAATTTCCAGGAATTTTCCACCTGGAGTTGGCAACCCTATCTCCTTCCCAGCCAATCATCGACTTCACTCTTCAACTTTCCTTCTCCCCTCTGGAGAGCACTTGTAATTCTGAGTGATCTCCAGCCCTTGCCTGGAGATTGGCAACCATAGTTCCCATGGAGAAGTACTCTTTCCCGGCAATGGGGACCAAAGCAGCTGACGTCATTCTCCTCTCCCCCTTTTCACTTGCACAACAACCCTGCAAGCTAGGTTAGGCTTAAAGTCTGTGACTGGCCCCAAATCACCCATTCATCAAGAACCTGGGTCTAGCAGATCCTGCTCTGAAGCGCTGACTGCTACGCCTAGGATAGCCAACCTCCAGGTGGAGCCTGAAGATTGCCAGGGTGGGCACTGGGCAGAAGAACTTAAAGGGACTCTTCCAGTGCCTCTGCTGGGGTGGGGGGGGGAATGGGAGGGACACCTCGCATGTGATCGACAAAGCGGCAAAGCCACAAGGGGCGCGGTTTCTCACTGGGAGTTAAAGGGACCCTTCCGGGCCCCAGGAGAGGTGGGGGAACCCCACAGCAGGGCATCTGCAGTTGCCACCTAGAGGTTGGCAACCCTAGGAAGAAGTAGGAACTACTTCATAGGAACATAGGAAATGGTGAGGTAACAGCTAAGGCATCTCCCCAGGAAGGGGACAGGTACTTTATTCTTTGGTTCTAGAGTTAGAGAGTAGACCTGTTCGAGAGTGAGAGTATATCTGTGAATGAACTGCAGGAAGGTCCTCTGTAATTCAGAAAATGATTTATCAGGCATCTTATTTGCTTAATTTCCATAGGTTCTGCATTCTTTTCTGTATTCACATTTACACATACACACACACACCCCTTTATGACACCTGAATTGTGTGAAAATGCTTGCTTAAGAAAGTTTGCCAAGATTTCGCTTCTTCTGATACACCTGGAGGTGGCAGCAGAGCACAATGATTCCAATCTGAAAAAAGGACAGACATTCAGACTCCCCGCAGGCACTTTCTTACGGGGCATACAAAATGCAACCTAAGAGGTGCTGGCCTTGCCATCTTCAGCACATCTACTCAGAATCCTCCCTGGGGAAATTCAGTAGGGCTCACTCCCATGAAAACAGGGCTTCTTTCCATGGACTTGCATGTGAGTGAAGTGCCATCAAGTTGCTTCTGTCTTACGGAGACCCTATGAATGAATGTCTTCCGAAATGTCCCATCGTCAACAGCCTTGCTCAGGTGGTCCTTAAAAGAACCAAGGCCCAGTGACATCGCATGCCATTGTCCCTATCTATGGAGGCGGAGACATGTGGGACTTAGGAAGGGGCTCTCCAGAAATGTAGGGGGGCCTGGGAGCTCTTCGGAACCCCCCCCCCCCCCAGACATTCCCCTGGGCTGGGCTAAACCCAGGAAGAGGTGGGAATTGGCCAGCGCCTAGGTCAGTGATGGCGAACCTTTTAGAGACCAGGTGCCCAAACTGCAACCCAAAACCCACTTATTTATCGCAAAGTGCCAACATGACAATTTAACCTGAATACTGAGGTTTTCGTTTGAGAAAAAAACAACTCATACATTAACATCGTTTGTCTTAAAAGAAAAACACAACAGAGCTTTCAATGGTACAAACAACTTTTCATTGAAAGGTAAAAGTTTGCATTTGGCGTGCTTTTGACCAATTAATGTGATTTTTGCTGTCCAATCTTGCGAACTCTGTGCTGGGGTGATGGCCTGCGTGCCCACAGAGAGGGCTCTGAGTGCCACCTCTGGCACGCGTGCCATATGTTTGCCACCACTGGCCTAGGTTATAGTGGTATCTCAGTGGTCTCCTGTAGTGTCCTTTATTTAAATTCATGTTTAGAACAGTCACTTTAAGATCTGCAAATAGACATACCATGTGCATAAGACAAACAAAAGGCCACAAATTTGAAAGTAAGGAGGGCAACACTAAAAAGCCTGTAGGGGAACATTTAAAAGAAAACTCCTGGACATTCATTTACAGGAGTCTTGCTCAGAAATTGAGTGCACAGCAACTGTTTGGTATTCTGGCTCAGCCACGCATTGGCCAAACAAAGGCATCTGTGATGCCATAGTTTACTAAGATTCTGTACAAAGTCACCCAAGACCTTAAATCCTCTGGGGCGATAATAGGTAGTGGGCTGCTAGCAAACTAAGTTGGTCATTTCCACTGATTCCTCCTTCCTATTGCAGACCTCCCCGTTCACTTCACTCCTCATGATCCCCTTCCCCCCAGAAGCAACATTTCAGGGAGCTAAGTGGGAGGAGGGTGGCAGGAGAGTTTCATTCTGACACAGGATCCAGCACATTGTTTCCCCTGGCTGAGTCCATACGTCGTTGGATACTGCACTTTAGCAGTCATTGGCAATTGGGGCTTATCCATACAAGAAGATCCAGGTGCAAATCACTGCTGTGGCAAAACAACAGGGCCATAGCCACCACTGTGTGGATACAGCCCACATTCTACTGTATGCATGCAAGCGCTGTCAAGTGGCAACCCCAACAAGCGGCATTCAAAGCAAGTGAGAAGCAGAGGCAGTTTGCCCTTGCCTTCCTCTTTAGCATCCTCCTCAGTGGTCTCCCCTCCAAGTCCAGACCCGGCTTAGCTTCTAAGACCGAACGAGACTGGGCTACATCTTGCCACCTTCTCTCCCCTCCATATTTTAAAGGTCCCCCCCCTCCCCCAGGCCCGGGAAGGCGCCCTTTAACCGTGAACGGCGAGATGCGCCCCTCGCCGGGGCTGGGCAAAAAGGTGCAAAACCTTTCCCGGCCTCCCCCAGCCCCGGGACGGCGCCCCTGAACCCCTAAAGGCAAAATGCGCCCCTCGCGTCTGCTCTCCGAACGCGAGGGGTTCCTCCCGCTCCCCCAGGCCCGGAAAGGCGCCCGTTCACCGGGAACCGCGAAATGCGCCCCTGGCGGCCGCTCGGAGCTCAGGCCCGAAAGGTTGCCTGCCCTCCCCCAGCCCCGGGACGGCGCCCTTGAACTCCCCGTCGCCGTCGGTGCTGCGAGAGGGGGAAGAGGCGCCCCTTAGGAGGCCGGCGGCGGCGGGAGGTGCAGCCCCACCATGCCTTTGGCGCCTTCCTGCCGTCTTCCCCTCCGCTCCGGCTCTGTTTCCGCGCTGCCTCTCCGGCCGCTCCCCCGGTCTGCTGCAGGGACTCCCGACGGGGAGCGAGGCAGGCCGGAAGCGAAGCCAGCGAGGGACGGAGGGGACTGCCCGTCGCTCACGCAGCCCGGCTGGAGTACCCCGGAGCCCAGCGGGGCGCATGGAGACCTCACCGAGCTCCCTGCTGGGGGAGCCGGACACCAAAGGCCCGCCCCTCTGATCTGCCGGGGGGTGGGGGGGTGGGGGCGGCGGAGGGGGTTCGGTTGGACTGTTTTCAGCTGGCGACTCGCCTGAAGCCCGTTTGAGAGCCGGGCTGCCAAGGGGGGTGTTGTGTGCCAGCTCGGGGGTGCTGTTGGAGCTCTGTCTACAAAGATGGATGTTCAGATCTCAGCTGTAGCACCTTTAACCAGCTCTGGCTGGTGTGCCAGCTGTGGACCTTTCTAAAAAAATCAGAGTTGGCTGCAGTTATATTTGCTCTCTAGTTATATCAGGATTGGATTTCTCCATTATGTTCCATGGCGGCCTGGTTTTAAAAGTCGTTCAGAAACGTCAGTTGGTTCAAAATGAAGCAGCAACTCTATTGGGCGGGTGGGGGGATCGAGTATATGGTTCATATTTTGAAATAGCTTCAGTGATTACCAGTTTGTTTCCGGGTTCCGTGAATTTATAAGACCCTAAATGCTCTGGAGTCAGGAAATTTAAAGGGTTCCCGTATTAACCTGTCCAACAATTAAAAGTTTCACCAGATCACTTCTTGTGACCTAGGATGTATGACGTCACTCGTATTATCCTTTACTCCAAAGACTCTATTGCTGGGAATTATAGGTGACTAGGAATAAGGCCCTAGATAAATACAAGGGGCTCTAGAAAGAGGCTCTGGGAGAGTGCCAAGGCCTTGGGCACTCAGCGTCAACTTGCTGTGGCGACCTCAGCAGGGTATAATGACACAGAGCCCACCAGTTTCTCCAGGGGAAGATCTCTGCCATCGGAAGAGCACTTGTAGTTCAGTGTGATCTCCATCCCACCCCTGGAGATGGGCAACAATGGTTTCCCATGAGGGAACAGGTGGTTTGGAGGGTGGAGTCTATGGCAATGAACCTGTCTGAGGTCCCACCCCTCCTCCAACCTCACCCTCTCCAGGGTCCACCCCTCAAATCTCCAGGAATTTCCCAACCTGGAGTTGGCAACCCTATCTCCCTCCCAGCCAACCGTCAATGTATCATCATCTGCCCGCTGGCTTCAGCTTTTCATCTCCTCCCTCCTCGAGAGCACTTGTAATTCTGAGTGATCTCCAGCCCCCACCTGGAGATTAGCAACAATGGTTCCCCATGAGGGACTGATTCGCTTGGAGGGTGGAGTCTATGGCAATGAACCTGTCTGAGGTCCCACCCCTCCTCCAACCTCCCCTTCTCCAGCCTCCACCCCTCAAATTTCCAGGAATTTTCCACCTGGAGTTGGCAACCCTATCTCCTTCCCAGCCAATCATCGACTTCACCCTTCAACTTTCCTTCTCCCCTCTGGAGAGCACTTGTAATTCTGAGTGATCTCCAGCCCTTGCCTGGAGATTGGCAACCGTAGTTCCCATGGAGAAGTACTCTTTCCCGGCAATGGGGACCAAAGCAGCTGACGTCATTCTCCTCTCCCCCTTTTCACTTGCACAACAACCCTGCAAGCTAGGTTAGGCTTAAAGTCTGTGACTGGCCCCAAATCACCCATTCATCAAGAACCTGGGTCTAGCAGATCCTGCTCTGAAGCGCTGACTGCTACGCCTAGGATAGCCAACCTCCAGGTGGAGCCTGAAGATTGCCAGGGTGGGCACTGGGCAGAAGAACTTAAAGGGACTCTTCCAGTGCCTCTGCTGGGGTGGGGGGGGGAATGGGAGGGACACCTCGCATGTGATCGACAAAGTGGCAAAGCCACAAGGGGCGCGGTTTCTCACTGGGAGTTAAAGGGACCCTTCCGGGCCCCAGGAGAGGTGGGGGAACCCCACAGCAGGGCATCTGCAGTTGCCACCTAGAGGTTGGCAACCCTAGGAAGAAGTAGGAACTACTTCATAGGAACATAGGAAATGGTGAGGTAACAGCTAAGGCATCTCCCCAGGAAGGGGACAGGTACTTTATTCTTTGGTTCTAGAGTTAGAGAGTAGACCTGTTCGAGAGTGAGAGTATATCTGTGAATGAACTGCAGGAAGGTCCTCTGTAATTCAGAAAATGATTTATCAGGCATCTTATTTGCTTAATTTCCATAGGTTCTGCATTGTTTTCTGTATTCACATTTACACATACACACACACACCCCTTTATGACACCTGAATTGTGTGAAAATGCTTGCTTAAGAAAGTTTGCCAAGATTTCGCTTCTTCTGATACACCTGGAGGTGGCAGCAGAGCACAATGATTCCAATCTGAAAAAAGGACAGACATTCAGACTCCCCGCAGGCACTTTCTTGCGGGGCAGACAAAATGCAACCTAAGAGGTGCTGGCCTTGCCATCTTCAGCACATCTACTCAGAATCCTCCCTGGGGAAATTCAGTAGGGCTCACTCCCATGAAAACAGGGCTTCTTTCCATGTACTTGCATGTGAGTGAAGTGCCATCAAGTTGCTTCTGTCTTACGGAGACCCTATGAATGAATGTCTTCCGAAATGTCCCATCGTCAACAGCCTTGCTCAGGTGGTCCTTAAAAGAACCAAGGCCCAGTGACATCGCATGCCATTGTCCCTATCTATGGAGGCGGAGACATGTGGGACTTAGGAAGGGGCTCTCCAGAAATGTAGGGGGGCCTGGGAGCTCTTCGGAACCCCCCCCCCAGACATTCCCCTGGGCTGGGCTAAACCCAGGAAGAGGTGGGAATTGGCCAGCGCCTAGGTCAGTGATGGCGAACCTTTTAGAGACCAGGTGCCCAAACTGCAACCCAAAACCCACTTATTTATCGCAAAGTGCCAACATGACAATTTAACCTGAATACTGAGGTTTTCGTTTGAGAAAAAACAACTCATACATTAACATCGTTTGTCTTAAAAGAAAAACACAACAGAGCTTTCAATGGTACAAACAACTTTTCATTGAAAGGTAAAAGTTTGCATTTGGCGTGCTTTTGACCAATTAATGTGATTTTTGCTGTCCAATCTTGCGAACTCTGTGCTGGGGTGATGGCCTGCGTGCCCACAGAGAGTGTTAGCCGAATTGCTTTAATTTACCTTTAGCAATCAGCAAAATACACGGGTTCTTGCCAACTATACCAGGGTCCCACCCCTCCCGGGAGATCTCAAGGAAAGAGGCACGTGAGGCGAGTTCCAAGTTCAATGTTGTTTACTGGATCATGTAATCAAGCATACAAAAATCGTAATCATACACACACTCTTACAGGCCTAATAAAATAAAGAGAGAAAATAGCACTTTTGCATGAGCAGGTTTCGTTGGTGGGGAAAGCACGTTACCTTAGATGCGTTGTCCGATGTCTAGATGAATTGGATTTGGGAGGAAAGGTATAAAAGCTATGGGGCCACGAGGCTTGAACCGGCAAGACCACGTGGTTCTCCTGGATCGCGAGTCCAGAGAGAGAAAAAGGGTTTAAAGATGGAGGCAAGGGTTGGGGACAGAAAGCTGGACTGAAGGGTCAATAGGTAGGATAGAGGGCGATGGCTCAAGAGGCCGAGTGACTCTCGGTTTGGACTTTTATTGGGGGTCTTGGGGCGGGCTTTGCAGACCACAACCCACTAACACTCCTACTAGGCGGTCCGTCCCTGTTGGACCTTGCTATAGGTTAAAGGTGAACAAAAGGGAGGAGGTCCAGGGGTTTGGTCAGTGTTGCAAAAGTATGACTTCACCAGGAAACAGACACTGAGTCTGGGGTCCGATGACTCACCTGGCCAACCTATTGTCAGTTGATGGTTTTAGCCAGGTATCTGATGGCTGGCACATTAGTTGCAAGGCAGTCTAGTTAGCATAACTTATTCAGATGTATAATGGGGAGTGGGGGTTAACCAGCGGATGTCTGACATAAGGAGGCCTCATGGCAAGAGGAATCCTTTGTCCTTGTCTTGGGTGAACTGCTTGGGGTGTCAGCCTCCTGGCTTGGGCTGGAGCTGGCTCCTATGTGGAGAAGAAAGCGCAAGTCCCTTCCACTGCTGGCGACACAGAGTTCAAACTTATGGATAAAAATCCATAAGAGCACAGAAGAGTGCCTTGCTGGCCAACATTTCCCCCCCTCGGAGACCTGAAGGCGTCAGGTAAAGGTCTCCGAATATGAGCGATACGATGATGAAAACTGGGACAGACTGCATGATGGCGATCCTGGAAGAAAGAGCTGGCAAGGGACGGACCCAGAAGATGACATAAATCTATCGCAATAAAAATGCCAAATTGTTGCTGGGGCGGACATAAAAACAAGGCTTTGTGCATTAGACCACCAAGGGAGCCTATGTAGAAATATTGAGGTCTCTAAATAGCAGAAACATTTTTCAAAAGTAATCCTAAAATTCCTTATCTTAAATTCATTGTAAAAAGTCTTATAGAAGCATTGTAAATTTCTTATAAGGGTATTATCTATACATAAAGCATTTAATACTTATAGCGGAAGTGCACACATTTGTATCAATAAAAATACTCCACAAGGAATGTACAAGGAAATAAAATGGTTACAAACAATTCTTCGTCCATCTCTCCTGAGCGGCAAGGCTTTTCTGTTGGAACAGGGCAACTGGTGCTGTTTGAACAGGAGAGAGGCGCGCTTTACATTGTATCTAATGGAACACCAGGACTCGTATGTCTTCGGCTCTTCGGAAGCCACTCGGGTCTTGATCAATAGCTCATGAAGCTCTCGGCTATGCCCGTCACTTCTCGGCACGGACACGAGTCAGTTCGGCCGGGAAGGAGGAGACCGGTTTGCATATTGAGGAGTCGCCCCCCCTTGCTATCTAAAAGCATCATGGGTACCTACTTAGATTAAGAAAAAAGGATATTAAAATAAAACATAGTTTAATGATTTTGCAAGCAGAGTGTCTGAAGGCATTCAAGAAATACGGAAAAGGTCAAAACAGGTCAGACATCTGGAATCATTGTATTATGAAAGACACATCATCTTGGGGTCCTGGCTGGAATAATCACAGGCAAGGTATTCACCCTTCGGGGTTGGCGGAGTCTCCGGGCACGCCTCCCGAACCCTGGGGAGCATTTGTGAGATGTGTGCCTGAGAGAGACAGACGCACACACGCACAGGCAGGGCATGCAAAAGCTGGGTTCGGGAGTTGCGTCCGGTCGACTCTGACCTTTTATCTGGAGCCGGGTGGCTCCGCGGGGACGCCATTAGCTGCGTACCCGTTTTAGCTTGGAGGGCTCCCTTCGGGGGGCCCTCCCCTAATACTGTACAAAAATAGAACAATCTTTTCCCCCTAAACCTGATCCCAGTGGTACCATCCTATACCCAATGAGGAGCAGACTGGGCAGCTAGTCACTAGGCAGAACCCCTCAAAGGTCGCGTGTTTTGGACTTGGCTGTATATGTTACGGCTAGAGGTTGTTGCATATGCAAATGAGAGGATTGTTTAGGCATTCTGGGATACACAAACATTTCGGGAAAAATAAATTTATTAAAAATCAAAAACAATCGAATTGGACACCAGTGTTGGAGCGAGGATATGTTTTAGCTTGCAGGCACGTCAGGGAGAGAGCTGGCGAAAATCTCCCTTTAACTTAGAAAGATGTTAAAAAGAGGGGGCAGGAGGTTTTGTCCGGGGTTCTGACCTAACCGGGGAGTCCTTCCCAGGCACTCTCCACTGCTTCGTGCAGGGAGAGCTTGCACGCCTGGTGAAAGAGAGCATGGGCCGGATTTAAATTCCGAACCCAACTTCTGCATGTCCTCCAGATCATTTCGGCTTGGAGGGGCTGCATGGCAGAGGGAGACAAAGGATTCGTTTGTCCTACTTCTTCCTCCTGAGCCGTCTCTCGGGCTTCCATGTCCCCCTTGTTCTTGTTGTCCTGCTCACTAATGATTCCTCACGGTTCGTCTGGGCCTCGGCCCTCCCAACACTGGTAAAGAATAGAAAAGCAAGCACAGAGCAAAAATGTTTTGGCAAGCAACCGGTTTTGCTTTGCAAACAGAAGACTCGGTTTGCAAACAAACGGTTTATTTCTTGCCCGTAGAGTGCACAAAAACAAAGAGGCGGAGACAAAAACAAAACCGTGCACACTAAAAAAAAGTTTGTGGACAAGGCGACGTGCTCATAAAAATAAATAAATAAAGGAAGTACATATGAAGACTAAATAAGTTAATGATGATTGACAGATTATGCAGATTGGGCGTCAGTAAGGGCATGCCGGGAGAAAAGATATCATGAGCAAAATATATTTTAGAAACCCAAGGGTCGAATAAGAGGCTCGCCCCGAGATGGCCGAGTGTTTTGGGGTTGAGGATTGCTTGGGCAGATAGTTAGGGAGGAGGTCACACTAACATAGAGAGATGCAGAAATATGTGGCCGGGGAGTTTCTGGCTGGAGCGGGCTAACCTTGGGGCCTTTCCCCAGGCACCCGTCGCTGCCTCGAGTGGCGATCGGATTGCACGCCTGGTGGAGATGGGGCGAGAGAGGTGGAGAATCGGAGTAACTTCCGAACCCAACTTCTGCACGCACCACCGGGAGAAGCCGCCTACTCAGCTTGACATTCGTGCTAGCCACAAATGTAACTACGGAGCTTTTGTCGACGGCATCTTTGGATGCGCCCTCGGCTCTTCTGATCTCCCATGAAGAAATGCTTTCGGTCCTCCCACCCCCTATCTCCCTTTTCTTTCTCTCATTGCTCCCTATGGTTCGTTAGGGCTTCGGCCCGCCCAATACTGGTTAAAGAATAGAAAAAAAGGAAAATTCTTGGGAACAAGCAGAGGCTTGTGATGATCCTAAGATGTGGTTGGTTATGAACCATAAAAAGGGTGTACTAACATTGGTGGGAGACTTTTGCAAAAGTGAAACCAAAAATAAAGAAGTCCGGGGCACGGACTGGAACGGTCAAAAGATATACAATGTAATAGCACACGTTTTGAGAGGACTAATTTTAAGATCCACGTGTCTGGGTGTATGCAAAATAGAGCTGCCGCAAAGCACGCTGGTTCTCAATTTCTGAAGACCGAATTTTTGTTTAATGAGTTGTTATTTTGAAAACTGCCAATGTCACAATTAAAAATACTTTAGGAGGTTTCAAATTGGGAACCCAAAGGTAAAAGTGATTCAATACTTTTATGTCCTATAATCGAAAAAGTCCTTGCCAGGGGAGAGCTCGCACAAAAAGATCAGGGCTTGCCTTAAGCTTTTTGAAAGGATTGCATTTCTCCCGCTGGTTTTCCAGTAGGACCTGCACATTTGCACTTCCTTTCTTGGCCTGCTCCGTCGCGCTGGCCTCAAAGCGTGACCATATTGCCACAATGGATCTCAGTCATCCTGAGGAAGCTCCACTGGCTTCTTGGCGACCTGACAATATGGTTTTTTTGGTGTCAGCGATGCTACAGAGGAATCAAAAAGGCAGCAAGATTGAGGTCTTCTGAGTATGTGCAGGAGACTGAACCGCTTTCGGCTGCATTTGTAGTCTCGCTGATGTTCCCTTGGGTTCGATAGACTGCTGCTAAAGACCAATTTTCCTACCTCATGGGTCTCTTCTAAGAGACCCACCCAATAACGGTTAAAGAATAGAAACACAAACATAAACACACACAAGGGTCTGAAAATGGAGGAAGACAGACAAACATAGGGAAAAGGGCAACAGTTAAGGTATGTCAGAGGCCGGAAAGGAGGGGCTGGGAATTCGAAACCTTAGATGCAACGTGCATCAAGGCTTGGAAGTCCGTGGCTTTAGATTGAGCTTCCAATTTGTGGATTTGTCTTCTCACCCAACAAGTCAATGTAAGTAGCGCCACTATTAAAATAATTTGGAAGGCCAAAATGACGACTATGGGGTGGAGCATTAAATTTAAATATCCCGTCGTTGTCGGCGACCAACCAAGAAGAGATTCCCACCAGCTATGTTTGCCAGCCTCTTTTATTTCCACAGCCAGTTCCTTAATCCTGGCACCATTATGGGAAACGTTTAAGGCGGCTTTATCTCCCGCTTTCTTTAGCTGAGCCAGGCGTTCTTGGAGGTCCGGGTGAGAAAGCAATTTCTGTAGGGCTTCCAGTCCTAACCCCAAAGGCACTGGAGCAATGGAGTCATATAATTCTGGGGATAGGGCCATTTCTTGCTGTGTCCAAATGGGGGTTTCAAAATAAAAATCACACCCTCTGATGGAGGTAACGTTACAAAAGCATCTGTTTACTCCAGGCAACATTTGTTGGTAGTATAGTGTATTGAGGTGAATGTGTTCGCAGGTAGTTCTGAGACAGACACAAGCTCTGCCTATGTATATAATAGTAGATCCGGTCTCACTGACTGCGTCAAATTGACAGTGAGATATGGTGTGTTTCTTGGGAACTAGGCATGGGTGATGTTTTTCTAGGGCTTCGTCATCACAGATGAAGCCTAAGCTTTCCTTATGGGTACATCCGTCTAGATTGATCATATGCCAGCTGGATGAGCTTGCTTTAGCCCATCGGTCACTATTCCTGGCATATAATACGGTGTCCGAATCAACTTGAATACCCAGTGGAACTACTGGATAGATGTGGAAAATTTCTTTAGCGGTCACTGTGGTTATAATCAATTGCAAGGTCTGGGTTACTGCATCAAAAGAGGCGTTTGCCAACGACCACCAGTGCTCGAGAGAGATTTCACTGGTGGTTAGATTTCCTTTAATCAATTCCCTTATTTCTAAAGGTATAACTCCAGCCATAGCTTGTTTGATTATAGTCATGGCAGTGACTACATTAAGAGTTTGTGCTTGTGTGCAAGCAAGAGCCAATGAAATATTGTTTTGTAAAGACCGAATGCCATCAAGGAGGTTATTAAAATCCTTCTCCATGATTTGTTCCCAAGTAACCAGCAGGGGGTTGGTGGAGCGTTCCACGTGGGCAAGGGAATCCAATGACTGTGTAAGAGGGAGGCTCATTTGAGAGATGTCGAATGCAACCTTGGAGGCTTTATTCGCTATCACTTCTATGTTTGCAGCATCTATGGCTGCCATGCCCGCTCCTACGGGTGCGACCCAATCAGAAAGATCGCGTTTAGTCCTTCTAGAGAGCTCTCCTTTACGCCACATTAGGATCCAATTGTCCCAACCTTGCTGGGTCGTGTGTAAGTAAGAGTCACAGAGGGCATGGCTGAAAGAAGTGCCGAGCCCATTTAAGCTGACATTGACCCTTTTGACTGAAATTTGTGGCTGCATCAAGACTGTTTCTTGATGATTAAATTTTAAAGTGTGTGCCCCCACTACCGGGTAGTCCAATGAGGCCAGTGCGTCTACATTTTGGATAAGTGGGTCCAAATTTAGTGTGTGATTTGCATCACCAATTATTAAAGTATAATTTCCTTCCTGATGAGTGAGCTGTAGAATTGTTGTTCCGATAGCTGTAAGATTTACAGTATCGGTGGCATTGAGGCAGACAGACGTGTTTAAAAGTAAGGTCCAGTCTGGGGGACCTTGCTGCTTTAACGCAGAGCAGTTAAAATGCCAATTGAGCTTGCCCCATGCCAATGGCTCTAGGTCTATGTCTTCGCCGAATGGGTCCGTGAGCGTTATTGGGACCTCTGTGTCGTTATGGAAGTGTCGGGAGCCAATGGAAATGATTACTTTTAAAGGATCGCCAATGTCCCATACGGCAGCTGATATTACAGCTATGTCTGTGTATAGGGAGATGGGGGTAGGAGCAGTATATTCGATGGTGGAGGTGTTGGTTTTGGCTTGTGACTGTTTACACAGGACCACTTCCATTTCATCCATAGAATATTTCCCGGAGGTGCATAGAGTCACCTTTTCTCCGGTGCGACTGTGGATGCAATGTGTGAGCTGCTGTGGTGGACATCGATCTATAGGTGTAAGTGTGACTGCTCTGTCATGCCGTCCTGTTACACAGGTAAAAATTCTAAAAGGCATGTTTATTCCCACGCATCTCCATTTGGTCAAGACTACCGTATGGTTGGCTATTTGTGTTGCTGAGGTACAACAAAACAAGGACAATCCAAATAAGAATACAAGTTTTAATGGTCTTACCAATTTGTCTGCTGCTGGGGTGGAAGATCCTGGATGCATTCTGTAATATAATGTTTGAGGGGTGTGTGAGTGAAATTCCTGAACTTCCATACTGTGGTCGACATACCCAAGCAGTCACAGTATGGTTCCCTTTACCTAAGGCTGGGGGTGAGTGTAGTGGTTCCCATGCGTAAGCCCGGTGCGATTTTTACTGCACGCTCCCGCGGCTTCTCTTAAAAGGGAACACTGTTTATACACCATGGTCTCCCCCCCTTGCTTCCGAAAAGGCAACTAAAGCCGTGAGGAAGCATTTTAAAAGGCAAGGCAGGTCTCTCCAAGGGAGAAAAGAGGCACAAGATCAAAAATGTCTGTGGGCAAGTGAGGTCCGAAGGTAACAGTGGCAATAGGCTGCGAAGTTCCCCCGGGATCCGGAGTGAGGTTAGGAGGTTGTGGAACTGGATTCCCCTTCCACAGCTTGAGCTGAGAGGAATGGAAGAACTTGTACCACGTCTGACCATGCTTCCTGGGAATGGCAAGCTTGTAGACCGCAGGGCTTACGCGATCCACAATGGGGACCGGGCCAGCCCATTTGGCCATGAGAGCATGCTGATTCCTGCTAAATTTCCGGTATAGAACCTGCTGTCCGGGTTCCCAAAGCTGAGGATTGCGCACCCAGCCGAGCTTTTTATCCACTGCCAGTTGGCTCTGCCCTAACTCGTTAGCCACTTGGAGGTGAATAACCAGTAAGTCCCGGATAAGAGTCTTAACCCAGATATCGTGTGCCACTTGCGTTTCCAGATCACCTGGCATGTCATGTTGGAGCCAGAAGGCTTCAGGCATGCGCATCTTTCTCCCGGTCATGACCATATGAGGGGAGTAGCCATGTCGGGCTGTAGTCCCTCGTATTGCCATGAGAACTATGGGCAGTTTTTCGTCCCAGGTGCGACCTGTGGAAGTGACTATCTTGGCCAGAGCTTCCTTGAGGGTGCGGTTTGTGCGTTCAATTGCCCCTGAAGATTGAGGGTGAGCGGCAACGTGGAACCGCTGCTTAATGCCGAGAGCTTTACAGAGCTCCTGGGTGACCTCACCTAAAAAGTGGGGTCCGCGGTCGGAATCGAGGATCTTAGGGATACCCCAACGGGAAAAAAGGTTATTGAAAAGCAGTTGGGCCGTAGTGGAGGCCGTGTTATTGTGGCAGGGGAATGCTTCGATCCATTTCGAGAATGGATCAATCACAGTTAAGCAATATTTGTTCCCTCTGCGAGTCTTAGGCAGAGGTCCGATAAAATCAATTTGAACCCGAGCCCAGGGCCCTTCTACCCTCTGGTGCTGAATGGGGGCCTTGGGGCCTGAAGAGTCCGCGTTAACCATGGCACAGGAGAGGCAATTATCCACCCATTGTGCCACGTCTTTGCGGATGCTCGGCCACCAGCCCGCGTCCCTGACCCGTTCCAGAGTTGGTTCTTTACCCCGGTGTCCTTGCTCATGGATAAATTGAATTAGATCGGCCCGGACTTCGACAGGGACAACCCAGTGTCGGGTCCCTGTGGTGTCAAAAGCCCAAATAACTCCCTCTTCTTCCCTGATGGTGTATCTCCCAATGGGATCTTTGCCCTTGGAGAGGAGATCCTGAACATCGGCGTCATTTGCTTGGAGTTCCCCGAGATCTATAAATACAGGGGGAATGGCAGGACGGTCGTGGAAGGTTTTTGCCTTGCTTCTAGTCACTACTGGGTTTACTGGACAAGCGGGTTGATCTGAAGGGGAGTTAAAACGTGCCGCTTCCTTGGCTAAGAGATCGGCTTGATCATTCCAATAAGCCACTTCGGTGTCTGCCTTTTGGTGACCTTTGACATGGGAAATTTGTGTCTCTGCTGAGCGTTTATGGAGGAGCCGCACGACTTCTCTCCATAATATTAAATGAGCCACTGGCTTCCCTTCCGCATTGACCCATTGCTGTCTTTCCCAGTGTGGGAGCCAGACGGTGGCGGCCTTGGCCGTCCAGTCCGAGTCCGTGAAGATGGCTACGGGGCAGTCTGAAGGTTCAAATTCAAGAACAGCCTTAAGGGCAGCGACCTCTGCGGCTTGACTAGAGTGGGGACGGACAGCCGCTTGCAGGATGTAATTGTCGTGGACCCTGACCGCGCCATATCCTGTATGTGGGGTGCCAGCTATATGGAAGGACGAGCCATCACAGAACCAGCAATTAAACCCTTTTTGCTTGGCTTCTTCTAATGGCACTCCCCATGTAGCAGGCCAAGGCAGATGTTCCACGTCTGGAAGTGGGCATTCATGCTCGTCCCCAGTGATGAGCAGACCGTATGGGGCAGGTTGCTCCTTTTGTTCTTTCTTATATTCAATCCCCTTATTGACCAGGGCAAGCGTCCACTGGGCAATGCGGGCATTGGATACCTGACCGTCCTGGATCTTCCCTGAGAGGATATACTTAAGGGGAGTGTGTGTTGTTTGCACAATGACTTTGGCTCCCCCGATTATAAACTCCCAATGCGTAAGGCTCCAGACTAGGGCTAGACATATCTTTTCACACGGGGTGAACTTTATTTCGACGGAAGAAAGATTCCTGGAGGCATAGGCCACAATCCTGGGGGCCCCGGCATGATGCTGGATGAGCGTGGCCCCGATACTTTTCTCCGTGTGGGCTAACTGAATGTAAAAGGGTTTTGTTGGATCTGGATGAGCTAAGGCAGGAGCCGAGGCAAGCGCTTGCTTCAGGCTGGCAAATGCATATTGTTGGTCAGGTCCCCAGACCCATGGAGCGTCCCTCTTAAGGAGAGCATAGAGTGGCCGGGCTTTGTCAGCGAACCCCTCCATGAAATCCCTGGAAAAATTGAAGGTTCCTAGGAGAGCACGGAGGGAAGGCACATCTGTCGGGGCGGGGAGTTTGGCGATTACGGCCATTCTCTGTGAGTCGGGCGTCCTGCCGTCGGGTCCTAGTGCTAGGCCGAGGTATTTTACGTTGGTTTGAACCAGCTGTGCTTTGTCCCTACTGGCCTTGAAGCCATCAGCTTTTAGAAGGTGGAGGACTTCTCTAGTGACTTCCATGGTTTCTTCCTCAGTGGGTGCGTGGACCAAGATGTCGTCCACATACGACAACACGTGTTCCTTGGAGGAGGGGCCGAGACGATCCCACATGCGGACCACATGTGCGTGGCAAATGCTGGGACTAGAATGGAAGCCTTGTGGTGTTCTTTTGAATGCATATTGCTGGCCGCGAAAAGTGAACGCGAATTTATACCAGCAAGACTCGTGTAGCTTGATCGAGTGGAACGCGTTAGCCAAATCAATCACACTATAGTAGCGAGATCCGGCAGCAATGGCTGCAAGGATCTCGTGGTATTTGGCTACTACAGGCGCTACTGGTGGGGTTACAGCATTCAGAGCTCGGAAGTCCACAGTCATTCTCCAGGTTACACCGTCAGCCTTTAGGACTGGCCACAGAGGGGCATTGCATATAGACTGCATGGGGAGGATTACGTCCCATTGTAAAAGGCCTTCTATGGTTTTGGCTATTCCATTTTCAGCTTCTGCAGGGTATTTATATTGTTTCTGAGGTGGAGGATCTTGGCCTTCTATGAGAACACAGGCATCTCTCACCGTCCCACATTCTGCCTTGTCCTTGATCCAGACCTCAGGAAAATCTCGGATCCAGGGATCACTAGGCTCAATTGGGGCCAGAGGGAGAGGAGCTTTGAGGGCAGCGCATCTATGGATTGCATTGATTTCGTGAGGGCCCTCTGGAATTTGCAAGAGGAAGCCGTTTGCTAGATCAATAGTCAAGCCATGTGCTTGGAAAAAGGGGACCCCTAGGATGCCAGCATCCTCACCTTGATTGTCGCAGGCAGACACGAGGGTAGAAAGAGTTCCTACGGTTAAAGGAACATCTTTCCAGACCGTGGCTCTGTGTGCGCCTCCAGCAAAACCGGCGAGCATAATGGCCTCCTGAGTGGGTTGACCGTGGGCAGCTAGATATGGACTTAGTACATTAAGAGCGGCTCCGGTGTCGATGAGAAGAGTAGCAGGTTTACTGTTCCCTGGAGTCCCGACCCCTGCTTTCACGGTCGGTCTCCCCCATGTATCGGGCTTCAAGGGAGCCACAACGCCATTGGGGAGAGCCCGGGACTCCGGGCAGCCCTAGCTGTGCTTTGTTAGTTCTGACAGTTCCTTACTAAGCACCGGGTAGATGGGCTGACCTGGTGCCTGTGCCTTCTCCTCACTCTCAGCCAAGGCACGAAGCAGAACACTATTAGGCTGCTTGTGGAATCTTTCCATTTCGTAGCCCCTTTCCCTAAGCTGCATCCATATCTGCCTCCTAAAGGTATCGGACGCCTCCGGAGGCTGATAGCCTGGGTGCGGTTCAGGTGCCGACGGCTGATACGCTTGCGGCTGGTTTGCTTGGCCTTGTGGCTGCCCGTATTGGCCTTGAGGGGGGCCCTGATAGTTTTGAGGAGGTGGTGCGGAAGGCTGGAGGTGGGCTTGGGCAGGATTGCTGCGGTAGTCTCGATACTCCCTTTTTCCTCTGAAATTTCCTCCTCCTCTCTGATAATTGTTCTGCCAAGGTTTGCCTCTCTCATACCGGTCCTGTCTAGGGTATCGGTCATTTTTGGGCTCATACTTTCCAGACGGTTGGAACTGTGAATGGGGCCCATGGTTGGCGTAAGTTATCGCCTGTATGGGTTCGTCATCATCCCTATCCTTTAATTTCTTGCCTTTATGGGGTTTTAGAGCTCCAGCACCTCGGAGAAGAGAGGCTATTCTTTTAATCTTTTTCTCCAGATCTGTCCAAGTAGTTGACGCACCATCTGCTATGTTTAAAGACAGTTGGGCTTGGGTTTGGAGGCCACTTACAAGTGCTTCCTTGAAATCGTCCTCCTCATAGTCAGGCGAACCAGTGGTAGGTTTTATAGCAACTTGGTCTGCTAGGACAGCTAATAGTTGTTTCCTAGCCATATATGTCTCTGGATCTTCATTGGGGCTCTGTCTTTCCAACACATAGAGAGCAAGTAAAGTAGTGTTGGGATTTAGATATTTAAGGACGTCCTGCATCCACTTCGTCTTTGAAGCTGCAGTTAAGTTGCCACTCGCAATGGCTGCATTGAGAGTTGGAAGCTGGGGAGCTGCTACACACTGACGGGCCACCAATGTGAGGTCTTCTCCGCTAGCGGAGTTGTAAATCATATCTACATTGGCCATCCATTGTACGGAATTCTCCCTAGTAAGAGGGCCCAATTGTTCAGCTACTGCTTTAACCTCATCGGGTTTCCAGAGCCTGGTCTCGGTCACAACCTGGGTAGATGTATCATCGCCTTCTGTGATCACCGTATGTTTCGTGCTAATGGGGTGCATAGGGGCGCTGGGTTCAATGGCCGAGATTTCGGAGAGGTTTATCATGCCTCCGGGGTGTACAGTGGAGATCACTGCATTCTGTAATCCCACTTGCTTCCTTAGGGTGGCAATTTCCCTTTGGCAAGCCTCGTGGTTAGCTTGCTGTATTTTAATTTGGTTCTGTTCCACTAGGAATTTTGCCGCAGCCGTAGAAGTATTTATCTCTTCTCTCGACTGAGTCAATGCGCTCTCTGTCAGTTCTACTTTACGGTTTAGGCCCTCGATCTTTTTATTAGCATCTTGGACAGCAATAGTAAGGCTCTGGTTTGCCAGAATTACATTTAGTTTCTCGGTCCTCAGCCTATGCTCCTCGTCCTCGTGGGCTGCTTTCAGCTGGTTAATCTCTTGTTCTAGCTCATCTTGCTTATTGGCCATAAGTTCCTCATAATTTGTACGTTGGAACGTGAGATCTTGTTCATGTTTACTTTTTATTTCTATTAATTCCTCTTCGGTGGCCTCGAATTTAGATTCTAATCTGTCGAATCTGGCCACCTCTCTATCCACTGCTGCCTTATTTTGAACGTTTAGTTCTTCCAGCCTTTGCTGATACTCTTTGACTATGGTCTCTTGCTTCTGATTACTCTCCTTATTGGTTTCCTCTAATTTTTGGTTAGCCTCTTGGACTAGCAACTCGAATTTTTGGTTGCTTTCTTTTACAAGTTCCTCCAATTGTTGGTCCCTGTCTCTTACGAGTTCCTCCTGTCGGTCCACATCCGCTTGTAGGCGTGTAATGACGGCAGCAGCATCCTGCAAAGCCGTGTATAAAGCCCAACTAGCGGCTATGTCCTTGGCAGTGGAACTAGGTTTCTGGGTTGTGCAATAGTCCTGGAAAGCACTCCGGGCTATTTCTAACGGATTGGGGCCCTTGAAAGATCCTTCCTTCCAAGGAGACTTACCCTTTTTCACCAGCCATTTTTCTAGCTTAGGTTCGTCCTCCTTGGTACGAAACATCTTTGTAGGGATTCTCCTGTTCTCACTTACAACAGGGGCAAAGACTGGGAAGTTGTCCCTTCCGCTTCTCTTAGATTGTAAAGCTGCTTTTTGTTAGCACAAGGAGGCTAACGTTACTTATTAATTAGCACACTTTCTATGCAGTTTTTAGGGCCGGGGGACTCTCACCCCGCGACACTCAGGGATTACTTTTTAACCCAAAAACCTGGCGTTTGAAGCTGAGGAATATCCGTTCCTTCAGACTCCGGGTGCCTCCAACCCAAAGAGACTCCTTTGTCTCCGAGGTTCCTCTACCTCTTACCTTTGGGGTTTCGAGAACGGGGTGGCCAAGCCTCGCTTCTCTGACGGGATTACCTCCTAACCCGTATTATAAGGTTTCTAGGCTTCTCCTAGCCTCTCTGGATTACCTTTAACCACAGACCTGAGCTATGGCGGACTCAGTCTATAGTGAGCTATGGCGGACTCACTGAGCTATGGCGGGCTCAACACAACTACGAGCTATGGCGGACTCGGAAAATAGTGAGCTATGGCGGACTCACTGAGCTATGGCGGGCTCAACACAACTACGAGCTATGGCGGACTCGGAAAATAGTGAGCTATGGCGGACTCACTGAGCACTGGACTTTCTCTAGCCAGTAGGGTTTCCAGACAATATGCCTTTCAGGGTAACCCCGAACCTAAATTACTTATTTCCACTTCGCTGAGCGAAGTAAGGCAAGGGAAGAGCAAGGATGTGTTCAAGGGAAAAGTTCTTTTTTTTTTTTTTTTTCGGACTCAGCGTGTGTATGTAGTGTATGTAGTGTTGGTGGAACTGGCCTAGCGCCCTACTCTGGTCTCCTTTGGATCCCTTCCCACAAGATAGACGCGCGGACGGTCACACAGTTTGACCTGGGATAAGAGAGAGAGAGAGAGGGGGAAGCCACCCACGATAGGTTGCTCACTAGAGCCAGGCACGCAGACAGAAACCAATCATACAGCCTCTCCAAGAGTTCCGGAAGTGGTTTTTCCCTTACGTCTGTGGGTTGAAGACACGCCTGTCGACTATGGCGCGAATTTCAACCCTCAGGGCAAATCCCGGACGAGCCCCCAATTCTGTTAGCCGAATTGCTTTAATTTACCTTTAGCAATCAGCAAAATACACGGGTTCTTGCCAACTATACCAGGGTCCCACCCCTCCCGGGAGATCTCAAGGAAAGAGGCACGTGAGGCGAGTTCCAAGTTCAATGTTGTTTACTGGATCATGTAATCAAGCATACAAAAATCGTAATCATACACACACTCTTACAGGCCTAATAAAATAAAGAGAGAAAATAGCACTTTTGCATGAGCAGGTTTCGTTGGTGGGGAAAGCACGTTACCTTAGATGCGTTGTCCGATGTCTAGATGAATTGGATTTGGGAGGAAAGGTATAAAAGCTATGGGGCCACGAGGCTTGAACCGGCAAGACCACGTGGTTCTCCTGGATCGCGAGTCCAGAGAGAGAAAAAGGGTTTAAAGATGGAGGCAAGGGTTGGGGACAGAAAGCTGGACTGAAGGGTCAATAGGTAGGATAGAGGGTGATGGCTCAAGAGGCCGAGTGACTCTCGATTTGGACTTTTATTGGGGGTCTTGGGGCGGGCTTTGCAGACCACAACCCACTAACACTCCTACTAGGCGGTCCGTCCCTGTTGGACCTTGCTATAGGTTAAAGGTGAACAAAAGGGAGGAGGTCCAGGGGTTTGGTCAGTGTTGCAAAAGTATGACTTCACCAGGAAACAGACACTGAGTCTGGGGTCCGATGACTCACCTGGCCAACCTATTGTCAGTTGATGGTTTTAGCCAGGTATCTGATGGCTGGCACATTAGTTGCAAGGCAGTCTAGTTAGCATAACTTATTCAGATGTATAATGGGGAGTGGGGGTTAACCAGCGGATGTCTGACATAAGGAGGCCTCATGGCAAGAGGAATCCTTTGTCCTTGTCTTGGGTGAACTGCTTGGGGTGTCAGCCTCCTGGCTTGGGCTGGAGCTGGCTCCTATGTGGAGAAGAAAGCGCAAGTCCCTTCCACTGCTGGCGACACAGAGTTCAAACTTATGGATAAAAATCCATAAGAGCACAGAAGAGTGCCTTGCTGGCCAACAAGAGGGCTCTGAGTGCCACCTCTGGCACGCGTGCCATATGTTTGCCACCACTGGCCTAGGTTATAGTGGTATCTCAGTGGTCTCCTGTAGTGTCCTTTATTTAAATTCATTTTTAGAACAGTCACTTTAAGATCTGCAAATAGACATACCATGTGCATAAGACAAACAAAAGGCCACAAATTTGAAAGTAAGGAGGGCAACACTAAAAAGCCTGTAGGGGAACATTTAAAAGAAAACTCCTGGACATTCATTTACAGGAGTCTTGCTCAGAAATTGAGTGCACAGCAACTGTTTGGTATTCTGGCTCAGCCACGCATTGGCCAAACAAAGGCATCTGTGATGCCATAGTTTACTAAGATTCAGTACAAAGTCACCCAAGACCTTAAATCCTCTGGGGCGATAATAGGTAGTGGGCTGCTTGCAAACTAAGTTGGTCATTTCCACTGATTCCTCCTTCCTATTGCAGACCTCCCCGTTCACTTCACTCCTCATGATCCCCTTCCCCCCAGAAGCAACATTTCAGGGAGCTAAGTGGGAGGAGGGTGGCAGGAGAGTTTCATTCTGACACAGGATCCAGCACATTGTTTCCCCTGGCTGAGTCCATACGTCGTTGGATACTGCACTTTAGCAGTCATTGGCAATTGGGGCTTATCCATACAAGAAGATCCAGGTGCAAATCACTGCTGTGGCAAAACAACAGGGCCATAGCCACCACTGTGTGGATACAGCCCACATTCTACTGTATGCATGCAAGCGCTGTCAAGTGGCAACCCCAACAAGCGGCATTCAAAGCAAGTGAGAAGCAGAGGCAGTTTGCCCTTGCCTTCCTCTTTAGCATCCTCCTCAGTGGTCTCCCCTCCAAGTCCAGACCCGGCTTAGCTTTTAAGACCGAACGAGACTGGGCTACATCTTGCCACCTTCTCTCCCCTCCATATTTTAAAGGTCCCCCCCCCTCCCCCAGGCCCGGGAAGGCGCCCTTTAACCGTGAACGGCGAGATGCGCCCCTCGCCGGGGCTGGGCAAAAAGGTGCAAAACCTTTCCCGGCCTCCCCCAGCCCCGGGACGGCGCCCCTGAACCCCTAAAGGCAAAATGCGCCCCTCGCGAGGGGTTCCTCCCGCTCCCCCAGGCCCGGAAAGGCGCCCGTTCACCGGGAACCGCGAAATGCGCCCCTGGCGGCCGCTCGGAGCTCAGGCCCGAAAGGTTGCCTGCCCTCCCCCAGCCCCGGGACGGTGCCCTTGAACTCCCCGTCGCCGTCGGTGCTGCGAGAGGGGGAAGAGGCGCCCCTTAGGAGGCCGGCGGCGGCGGGAGGTGCAGCCCCACCATGCCTTTGGCGCCTTCCTGCCGTCTTCCCCTCCGCTCCGGCTCCGTTTCCGCGCTGCCTCTCCGGCCGCTCCCCCGGTCTGCTGCAGGGACTCCCGACGGGGAGCGAGGCAGGCCGGAAGCGAAGCCAGCGAGGGACGGAGGGGACTGCCCGTCGCTCACGCAGCCCGGCTGGAGTACCCCGGAGCCCAGCGGGGCGCATGGAGACCTCACCGAGCTCCCTGCTGGGGGAGCCGGACACCAAAGGCCCGCCCCTCTGATCTGCCGGGGGGTGGGGGGGTGGGGGCGGCGGAGGGGGTTCGGTTGGACTGTTTTCAGCTGGCGACTCGCCTGAAGCCCGTTTGAGAGCCGGGCTGCCAAGGGGGGTGTTGTGTGCCAGCTCGGGGGTGCTGTTGGAGCTCTGTCTACAAAGATGGATGTTCAGATCTCAGCTGTAGCACCTTTAACCAGCTCTGGCTGGTGTGCCAGCTGTGGACCTTTCTAAAAAAATCAGAGTTGGCTGCAGTTATATTTGCTCTCTAGTTATATCAGGATTGGATTTCTCCATTATGTTCCATGGCGGCCTGGTTTTAAAAGTCGTTCAGAAACGTCAGTTGGTTCAAAATGAAGCAGCAACTCTATTGGGCGGGTGGGGGGATCGAGTATATGGTTCATATTTTGAAATAGCTTCAGTGATTACCAGTTTGTTTCCGGGTTCCGTGAATTTATAAGACCCTAAATGCTCTGGAGTCAGGAAATTTAAAGGGTTCCCGTATTAACCTGTCCAACAATTAAAAGTTTCACCAGATCACTTCTTGTGACCTAGGATGTATGACGTCACTCGTATTATCCTTTACTCCAAAGACTCTATTGCTGGGAATTATAGGTGACTAGGAATAAGGCCCTAGATAAATACAAGGGGCTCTAGAAAGAGGCTCTGGGAGAGTGCCAAGGCCTTGGGCACTCAGCGTCAACTTGCTGTGGCGACCTCAGCAGGGTATAATGACACAGAGCCCACCAGTTTCTCCAGGGGAAGATCTCTGCCATCGGAAGAGCACTTGTAGTTCAGTGTGATCTCCATCCCACCCCTGGAGATGGGCAACAATGGTTTCCCATGAGGGAACAGGTGGTTTGGAGGGTGGAGTCTATGGCAATGAACCTGTCTGAGGTCCCACCCCTCCTCCAACCTCACCCTCTCCAGGGTCCACCCCTCAAATCTCCAGGAATTTCCCAACCTGGAGTTGGCAACCCTATCTCCCTCCCAGCCAACCGTCAATGTATCATCATCTGCCCGCTGGCTTCAGCTTTTCATCTCCTCCCTCCTCGAGAGCACTTGTAATTCTGAGTGATCTCCAGCCCCCACCTGGAGATTAGCAACAATGGTTCCCCATGAGGGACTGATTCGCTTGGAGGGTGGAGTCTATGGCAATGAACCTGTCTGAGGTCCCACCCCTCCTCCAACCTCCCCTTCTCCAGCCTCCACCCCTCAAATTTCCAGGAATTTTCCACCTGGAGTTGGCAACCCTATCTCCTTCCCAGCCAATCATCGACTTCACTCTTCAACTTTCCTTCTCCCCTCTGGAGAGCACTTGTAATTCTGAGTGATCTCCAGCCCTTGCCTGGAGATTGGCAACCATAGTTCCCATGGAGAAGTACTCTTTCCCGGCAATGGGGACCAAAGCAGCTGACGTCATTCTCCTCTCCCCCTTTTCACTTGCACAACAACCCTGCAAGCTAGGTTAGGCTTAAAGTCTGTGACTGGCCCCAAATCACCCATTCATCAAGAACCTGGGTCTAGCAGATCCTGCTCTGAAGCGCTGACTGCTACGCCTAGGATAGCCAACCTCCAGGTGGAGCCTGAAGATTGCCAGGGTGGGCACTGGGCAGAAGAACTTAAAGGGACTCTTCCAGTGCCTCTGCTGGGGTGGGGGGGGGAATGGGAGGGACACCTCGCATGTGATCGACAAAGCGGCAAAGCCACAAGGGGCGCGGTTTCTCACTGGGAGTTAAAGGGACCCTTCCGGGCCCCAGGAGAGGTGGGGGAACCCCACAGCAGGGCATCTGCAGTTGCCACCTAGAGGTTGGCAACCCTAGGAAGAAGTAGGAACTACTTCATAGGAACATAGGAAATGGTGAGGTAACAGCTAAGGCATCTCCCCAGGAAGGGGACAGGTACTTTATTCTTTGGTTCTAGAGTTAGAGAGTAGACCTGTTCGAGAGTGAGAGTATATCTGTGAATGAACTGCAGGAAGGTCCTCTGTAATTCAGAAAATGATTTATCAGGCATCTTATTTGCTTAATTTCCATAGGTTCTGCATTGTTTTCTGTATTCACATTTACACATACACACACACACCCCTTTATGACACCTGAATTGTGTGAAAATGCTTGCTTAAGAAAGTTTGCCAAGATTTCGCTTCTTCTGATACACCTGGAGGTGGCAGCAGAGCACAATGATTCCAATCTGAAAAAAGGACAGACATTCAGACTCCCCGCAGGCACTTTCTTGCGGGGCAGACAAAATGCAACCTAAGAGGTGCTGGCCTTGCCATCTTCAGCACATCTACTCAGAATCCTCCCTGGGGAAATTCAGTAGGGCTCACTCCCATGAAAACAGGGCTTCTTTCCATGTACTTGCATGTGAGTGAAGTGCCATCAAGTTGCTTCTGTCTTACGGAGACCCTGTGAATGAATGTCTTCCGAAATGTCCCATCGTCAACAGCCTTGCTCAGGTGGTCCTTAAAAGAACCAAGGCCCAGTGACATCGCATGCCATTGTCCCTATCTATGGAGGCGGAGACATGTGGGACTTAGGAAGGGGCTCTCCAGAAATGTAGGGGGGCCTGGGAGCTCTTCGGAACCCCCCCCCAGACATTCCCCTGGGCTGGGCTAAACCCAGGAAGAGGTGGGAATTGGCCAGCGCCTAGGTCAGTGATGGCGAACCTTTTAGAGACCAGGTGCCCAAACTGCAACCCAAAACCCACTTATTTATCGCAAAGTGCCAACATGACAATTTAACCTGAATACTGAGGTTTTCGTTTGAGAAAAAACAACTCATACATTAACATCGTTTGTCTTAAAAGAAAAACACAACAGAGCTTTCAATGGTACAAACAACTTTTCATTGAAAGGTAAAAGTTTGCATTTGGCGTGCTTTTGACCAATTAATGTGATTTTTGCTGTCCAATCTTGCGAACTCTGTGCTGGGGTGATGGCCTGCGTGCCCACAGAGAGGGTTCTGAGTGCCACCTCTGGCACGCGTGCCATATGTTTGCCACCACTGGCCTAGGTTATAGTGGTATCTCAGTGGTCTCCTGTAGTGTCCTTTATTTAAATTCATTTTTAGAACAGTCACTTTAAGATCTGCAAATAGACATACCATGTGCATAAGACAAACAAAAGGCCACAAATTTGAAAGTAAGGAGGGCAACACTAAAAAGCCTGTAGGGGAACATTTAAAAGAAAACTCCTGGACATTCATTTACAGGAGTCTTGCTCAGAAATTGAGTGCACAGCAACTGTTTGGTATTCTGGCTCAGCCACGCATTGGCCAAACAAAGGCATCTGTGATGCCATAGTTTACTAAGATTCTGTACAAAGTCACCCAAGACCTTAAATCCTCTGGGGCGATAATAGGTAGTGGGCTGCTTGCAAACTAAGTTGGTCATTTCCACTGATTCCTCCTTCCTATTGCAGACCTCCCCGTTCACTTCACTCCTCATGATCCCCTTCCCCCCAGAAGCAACATTTCAGGGAGCTAAGTGGGAGGAGGGTGGCAGGAGAGTTTCATTCTGACACAGGATCCAGCACATTGTTTCCCCTGGCTGAGTCCATACGTCGTTGGATACTGCACTTTAGCAGTCATTGGCAATTGGGGCTTATCCATACAAGAAGATCCAGGTGCAAATCACTGCTGTGGCAAAACAACAGGGCCATAGCCACCACTGTGTGGATACAGCCCACATTCTACTGTATGCATGCAAGCGCTGTCAAGTGGCAACCCCAACAAGCGGCATTCAAAGCAAGTGAGAAGCAGAGGCAGTTTGCCCTTGCCTTCCTCTTTAGCATCCTCCTCAGTGGTCTCCCCTCCAAGTCCAGACCCGGCTTAGCTTCTAAGACCGAACGAGACTGGGCTACATCTTGCCACCTTCTCTCCCCTCCATATTTTAAAGGTCCCCCCCCCCTCCCCCAGGCCCGGGAAGGCGCCCTTTAACCGTGAACGGCGAGATGCGCCCCTCGCCGGGGCTGGGCAAAAAGGTGCAAAACCTTTCCCGGCCTCCCCCAGCCCCGGGACGGCGCCCCTGAACCCCTAAAGGCAAAATGCGCCCCTCGCGTCTGCTCTCCGAACGGCTTTTGCCGGCTTTTGCCGTTCGGAGAGCAGACGCGAGGGGTTCCTCCCGCTCCCCCAGGCCCGGAAAGGCGCCCGTTCACCGGGAACCGCGAAATGCGCCCCTGGCGGCCGCTCGGAGCTCAGGCCCGAAAGGTTGCCTGCCCTCCCCCAGCCCCGGGACGGCGCCCTTGAACTCCCCGTCGCCGTCGGTGCTGCGAGAGGGGGAAGAGGCGCCCCTTAGGAGGCCGGCGGCGGCGGGAGGTGCAGCCCCACCATGCCTTTGGCGCCTTCCTGCCGTCTTCCCCTCCGCTCCGGCTCCGTTTCCGCGCTGCCTCTCCGGCCGCTCCCCCGGTCTGCTGCAGGGACTCCCGACGGGGAGCGAGGCAGGCCGGAAGCGAAGCCAGCGAGGGACGGAGGGGACTGCCCGTCGCTCACGCAGCCCGGCTGGAGTACCCCGGAGCCCAGCGGGGCGCATGGAGACCTCACCGAGCTCCCTGCTGGGGGAGCCGGACACCAAAGGCCCGCCCCTCTGATCTGCCGGGGGGTGGGGGCGGCGGAGGGGGTTCGGTTGGACTGTTTTCAGCTGGCGACTCGCCTGAAGCCCGTTTGAGAGCCGGGCTGCCAAGGGGGGTGTTGTGTGCCAGCTCGGGGGTGCTGTTGGAGCTCTGTCTACAAAGATGGATGTTCAGATCTCAGCTGTAGCACCAGGGCTCCGTTCGCACAGGAGCTCAACGGAGCGATGCTCCGGCAGTGAGGAGGCCAGGGGGCGGGCACATGCCCAAGCCCCGCCCCCTGGTCCCAGGAGCCCTCAGTCTGCCACGAGGAGGAAGAAGGAAGGTAAGCAGGGGCCTGCAGAAAGGCTTGCAGAGGCTGGGCGCCCCCTGCCTTTCTGCAGCCAGTCTGGGGCTCCAGAAGCAGGGAGGGAATGGTTGGATGGATGGATGGTTGGATGGTTGGGGAGTGGGAGGCGGCGGCGAAGGGAACTCCAGCTGGCCGCAAGTCCCAGAGTCCTGCCTTTCTGCAGCCAGTCTGGGGCTCCAGAAGCAGGGAGGGAATGGTTGGATGGATGGATGGTTGGATGGTTGGGGAGTGGGAGGCGGCGGCGACGGGAACTCCAGCTGGCCGCAAGTCCCAGAGTCAGCGAGAGGGCTCTCGGCTGGCTCTGGAACTTGCAGCCAGTCCGGAGCTCCAGGAAGCAGGGAGGGAATGTTTTTGCGGGGGGGGGGGGGGGGGAGGCGGCGGCGGCGGCAGGAGCTCCGGCTGGCTGCAAGTCCCAGAGTCAGCCGAGGCTGGCTCTGGAACTTGCAGCCAGTCCGGAGCTCCAGGAAGCAGGGAGGGAATGTTTTTGCGGGGGTGTGGGGGGGGGGGGGAGGCGGCGGCGGCAGGAGCTCCGGCTGGCTGCAAGTCCCAGAGTCAGCCGAGGCTGGCTCTGGAACTTGCAGCCAGTCCGAAGCTCCAGGAAGCAGGGAGGGAATGTTTTTGCGGGGGGGGGGGGGGGGGGGGGGGGGGGGAAGAGAGCCAACGATGGGAGTTCTGGTCACAAACCTCTGGCACACATACACACACACACACCCCATGTATCTTGGAGACCAGGTGTGTGGGGCTGACTGTGCTGGAGAAAACTCTGGGTCCCTTTAAGAGCTTCTGCAGCCCGCAAAAGCTGCTGCGAGACCAGGCAAATCCAGCTGCAGAAGCTCTTAAAGGGACCCAGAGTTTTCTCCAGCCCAGTCGGCCCTGCACAGTAGATCTGGCTGCAGAAGCTCTTAAAGGGACCCAGGGTTTTCTCCAGCCCAGCCAGCCCCGCACAGTAGATCTGGCTGCAGAAGCTCTTAAAGGGACCCAGAGTTTTCTCCAGCCCAGCCAGCCCCGCACAGTAGATCTGGCTGCAGAAGCTCTTAAAGGGACCCAGAGTTTTCTCCAGCCCAGCCAGCCCCGCGCGCCTGGTCTCCTAGATACATAGTGTGTGTGTGTGTGGAGGGGGGGGGGGAATCCCAGGTTTCACTTTCTGCAAATGGGGTAGAAGAAGAAGAGATTGGATTTATACCCTGCCCTTCACTTTTTTAGTCTTAGCACCGGGGCCATTGTTGGGGCTGGGGCTGGGGGGGGGGGAATATTGATCCATCCAGGGGAGGATGCGGTACTTGGGTTAGCTGGGAATGGGACATCCATCCTGGACTGTCCTGAGGCCATCCTCTCCGGGAGGGATGGGGTTGCCTGCCTACTCCCAGGTGCTAGGGATGCCAGCCTCCAGGTGGGACCAGGGAATCCCCAGGTATTACAGTATATATACCGACATGAGAGATCAGTTCCCCTGGAGAAAACTGATATTTTGAAGGGGACCCTATGGCATTGTACACCCCTCCTCCTCAGTCTCCTTCCCCAAATCTCCAGGAGTTTCCCAGCTTGGCTCTGGCATCCCCCGCCAGTGGCCAGGAGGGACCTGGCAACCCTAGGATGAGCTGTTTTAACATACATGTATGTTAAGTTGGTGCCCATTACATCAGTGCTCTAGTTCCCAGCTTGCTTGCTTTTGCTGAAAGGTCGGAACTAGGGCATTAACACACTATAGCTCTTGCTGATTTTTTTTTTTTTTAAAGTGATGCTCAGAATCATGGTGATCCCATGGTGCTGTAAGGAAGGTAAATAGGCTGCCTTTCCCAGGTGCTGCTTATTGCAGTCCTTAAGGAGCTCTCTTGGCATTGTTCAGCCATAGGTGGAGTGGCTGGCAGGAGACTGACACGTGATTGAGTCACCGTCTCCAAAGGAAAGGGTGGATGTGAAGTGTTTACCCATTTATTCTGGCTATGAGCTGCACAACAAAAAATTTCACAGCTCCCAGAGAGGGCAACTGGACAAGAGGCTGTCTGAACCATTTGAGTGTGATCTTGTCAAATCTTGGAAACTAAGCAAGGCCAGCCCTTGTTAGTTCTTGGATGGGAGACCACCAACATAGTCCAGGGCAACTAATCTGAAGCCAGGACTGTCCCTGCAAGAATTTCTTTGTTCTTACTCATTTTGTTTTCCCCATTTCTTCCAGAGGGAGGTGACCCCCCAACTCTCTGAAAGTGATCTTTCAGACAAAAACAACACTAAATGGCAGTGATTTAAAACCCACAGTTAACTATAATAGAGAGGAAAGCTGCCAGTCAAATAGAAAAGGAACACTAAAGCACCTCAGTCATCAATGCCAAGGAGAATAAAAATATATTGACCTGGTATCCCTCCTCTTTACCTGACATGGGTGGTTTGTTTGTTTTCCCCCACGTGTGCCATCAGGTAGGCTTGCCAGCTCTGAGTTGGGAAATACCTTGGAGATTTTGGGGGTGGCACTTGAGTGGTGGGTGTTGCCTCCTGACACACTTCCGGTGATGTCAGGGGGTGTGGCCTTCTGACACACTTCCGGTGATGTCGGGGTGTGGCATATGCTAATGACTTATGCTAATGAGCTCCTGCACCTCTTTTTCTACGAAAGGACCCCTGGAAACGGAGATGAGTACCGCATCCCTAGAGTCGGATTCGACTGGCTTTCAAGCAAGAAAAACCTTTACCTTTACTAGTGTACCAGTATGTGTACAAAACTATCAGAATATCCATGTGCATTTATCAGTAATTTTGGGAACAAAGTAAGTCTTAAGATAATCATGCATGTAAGTACACCTTGCGACTTGGAAACTGATTGTTAAAGATACAGATCACAATGCGGCTATCAATGTGTCAAACTGGGTAAGGAAATCACTTATGTATTTTATAAACAGATGTTTATTCTAATGTCATTGGCTATTAAACCAGAAATTATGAAATTTCTAAAATTAAAATGCTATAGTGAGATCAGTTGGATAATGAGAAACTGATTGCCTCAATTATCACCTAGGGAATGAGTGTGTTGTACAGAAACCTATAATTGAGCCCATAGTACTCAAATAGAATTTTTAAAATAGTTTGTAGGCAGTACTCAGACGGGGGGGGGGGGGTGTTGTATGAAGAATACATCATGATGTAGCACCAGAACTGAGAGGGTGTGCAGCCACTGGTGTGATCTCTAGCAGAAAGGATTAGATTGGTAAGATAATTCTAATGGAGAACTTCTGCCCTACCTCATTAATTAATTGTATTTCATAAAGTCTTGTCAGTTATTTTAGAACGGGGTTGCCAATAAACCAATTCATAAAGGTCAGGTTGATTTCCTGCCTGGCTGATTCACTGAGGATAAGACATGTAAAAAAAATCTAATTTAATACGGCAAGCAAACACATTAAGAATCCTATCTGTGGCAATTTCTGACAACACCCAGTAAACCTTTGGCAGGCTGCTTCACAAGAAAACCGACAGAAAATTTAATTTATAATAAGTTAATAGTGATTTTTCACCTTTTTTGATATACTGAAGTCTCTGGCCATTCCAAAGATATAGTTGTAACTCTGAATTATGTCCGGGATAAGTAGCTTCTAGACCTCATTCACAGAATAATTTCCTACATCTTGCAGTGCTGCCAGTCCAGAAATCTTTTAAACAGCAGAAGCTTCATGATTTCTTCTGCGATGCCCACATATAACTCCCACCTGTTATAGAAGTGGAATTCATACACACGAAGACACCTTATACTGAATCAGACCCTTGGTCCATCAAGGTCAGTGCTGTCTACTCAGACCAGCAGCAGCTCTCCAAGGTCTCAGGCAGAGGTCTTTCACATCACCTACTACCTGGTCCCTAACTGGAAATGCCAGGGAGTTAACCAGGGACCTTCTGCGTGCCAAGCAGATGCTCCACCACTGAACCATGGTTCCTCCCCTAAACCCTGAGTTTGTCGCAGGAGAAGGAGGGCAGGGCAGAGGAAGGTTAGTTGAGCTTTTGCCACTGTTTAGAGACAGTCAGTTTCACCACACCAGTTTCCCACGAGGAACAGCCTGCCAATCCGTGACAATAAATGGCAGTGTGGCTCTGTCCATTTGTGGAATTCTGGATCTTCAACCTGCATTTTACAGCTTTACTCAAAAACCACAAAGATGTTTTCATGTGGCTGATGTTCAATCTGAACATTCCATTGGCTCCTACTCACCATGTAAGGTGAGAGGATCCATAAACTTAATAGTTGCTTTCTTTCTCTTTCACACATATTGTGTGGCTCCCAGCAGGGTGACTGGGGAAGCAAAGGGGAGGCATGCCTCCCCAATCGGTCTTTTCATTCCCCAACCAGTGTTCCCCTCCCTGGGTAGGCTTGAGGTGCAGGGGGGGGGGGGGAGAGAAAGAAAGCAACTTTAAATGTGTTCTCAAATCCACTCACCCCAGCCTACAAGTAACATTGGATAAATATAATTATCAATATCTGTTTTTACCCCTTTTGTTTTTATTTTTGGCAGTCACATTTAACGTTAACAAAAAGCAAATTCGCATGTTTTCAATAAAATGTGTGTGTAATATTTGTTCACGTCTTGCGGCTCTCAAACATCTGATGTTTATTCTATGTGGCTGTTATGTTAAGCAAGTTTGGCCACCCCTGATCTAGACCATGTCACTCATCCATCATGGAATGAGGCAGCTGCTGAAGAGTGCCATGTTTGGAGCATGGGAAGTTCCCACAGCAGTCCTGAAGTCTCTAAATCCAAACCATATCCAAAACCTGCTAATCTAAACCTTCTCTTTGTAATAGATCAGTAGGCATTTGCCTCCTAGTGCAATACCCTTGAAGAGCGTCAATTTGATCCAGAGGCCTCTAATAGCTCCACTTCACAAATGGAATCCCAGCATATGCACAGGCTTTCATGGCAGGCGTGGAATAACACTTGATACTGAAGTGGATGGGCAAGGCCAGTGTGCCATGGGATCTCCTTGCACACATCAAAGTGTCTGCAAAGATTTGGATGGCGGCTCATATGCATCTCTTAATCAAGGGTTCAGTATCTCTGGCAAAAAATATATATATCAACGATATCTAGTGAGATAATTTGAGAAGTGATCAGGTATTTTGGTGGCAAGGTGAAGAAAATTAGCATGACGTTAAAAGCTCATTGGGAGGCTAGTTCATAAATAGCTGATAAAACAATACAGCTGTTCCAGGACTGTTCCAATTCAGACTATGGGTTGGGAATCTTGTAACTCACTTTTCTTCAATTTATACAAAAGAAATTATCCACAGAAAACTAGATGTCCAAATGATTTGTAAACTAGGCTCCTCTATGTTATGCGAATCGTAGGATACTTTATACTGCAGCCCTAAATAAAGGCACACCCATATAAATCCACTGAATTTAATGAACTAAGAAGGGTGTAACTCTGCTTAGGATGGCACTGTTACTGTATCGCCTTGTTTGTATGACTAGGTTTAAGTCCCATAGAAATCAATGGGTTGTAGTTGCATAGTAAAATGTTATGGAACTCAATCATTCATAACTATGTTTTCTTGGGAGGAAACACTATTACTTTCAATGGGATTTGCTCTTAATTATGCCACCTACTTATGCATAATTTCTTAGATGTTAGAACCATCCAGTTCAGTGGAACATGCACAGCATTGCAATAGAATACCTGTTCATTTCAGTGGACCTCAGGGGTGATTGCCTTTTGATGCAGTGCATGCAATATATGTTACATTTTCATCAAGAAATAACAAAGTTGTTAATTATAACAAAAGCTTTCCTGTTTATTTCCACTTCAGCTCCTTTCTCACCCACCGTTTGCTTACCCAATAGTAATATTTGGTCCCTTCCACACAAGCGAAATAATCCGGAAGGGAAGCGAGGCTTTTTTGCTCCGGAGCAATTTGCCCCACAGTTGCGTGATCACACAGGTCTGTGGACCTGCTGGGGCAACTTGCCAATGCATGATCAGATGCAACTGTGGGCAAGTTGTGTGTGTGTGTGTGTGTGTGTGTGTGTGTGGCTTCCGAGGCGCTTAAACAGGGGATTGATGAATCGCCTCCCCATCCTAAGGGCTTTCGATGATGCGCACATGGAGAAGGGGGGAGGAAAACCAACAGTGTGGTATCAGGATAGCGTGTGATCACACTATCCGTAATGCCACACTTCGGCGCTGAAGTGATCACACAGGGAAACCATTTGATACTGGAGTTTCACTAGTAGTTTTTTACCATGATTCCCCACCAGATCAAAATGGTTTGTGACGGTTTGACGAGGGTTGCAGGATGCTTCCCAGATGTGCTGGTGTGAACACGCCACTTTGATTTGGTGGTGAATTGTCCCTCTTCCATGGCAAATGGGTGCTTATGATCGCACCCTTTGGTTTATATTCATTAATACACTTCAAGAAAGCTCAGTTGACACAGCATTTTTAACGTTCAAAATAACAGAATGCACAGGTTCTTCAGAGGGGGCAGTAGAGCTAGCAAGGCTAGATAGGTCAGTTCTTGTATCCTTCCTCTTGTCTGCTCTACTGCTATTTGTTACCCAGAATCTAGTCTTAGGGGTTACTTCCTTCCAGCTTACTCATTTTCTTCCTGCTTCTTTGTCTGACCATCATGAGGGTAAGATGTGCTCTCTACAATCTCTCTCCACTCATTTTTGATATACTAACATTGAGTATCTGACAAAGGGAGTTTTGACTCTCAAAAGCTTATACTCCCAAATCTTGATGGTCTCTAAGGTGCTACTGGACTGGAATCCAGCTCTTCTACTGCAGACCAACATGGCTACCCTCTGAAGATAGCCAGAATGTTTTTTCTCTACCTTTCCTATCCAGTATGGAGTTCCTTTATGATAAAGAACTTCTATTCTTTTTCTAAAGCAACAAGCCTTATGTGGAGACTGGGTCGGGGGGCGGGGGCTGGGTGGTGGGATTGATCCAAACGACATCCTGTGATGCTGTGACATCACTTCCAGCAGCATAATACGAACCACTGTCACCACGCTGTGGGAAGCTCTAGGATTTACTTGAAACTCTGTGGTTAAAAACCATGAATTTGGGAGTAGAAAAGAGCAAGAGTCCAGTAGCACCTTAAAGACAAGCAAAATATGTGGCAGGGTATAAGCTTTCGTGAGTCACTGCTTCAGATAGAATTTGGGGTAAATCTAGAGCATCCTGTGGTGGGGTGACATACCTTGCAGCCACACAGCTGAAAGTGGTGTTTTAGGACAACATTTTGCCCCCACAGCCTGACTGAGTGGCAGTGGGTATAAAATTCTATGGCAGGAGGGGGCCCGCCAGAGCAGGCAACCTGGAGAGCCTCACTTTATTCCTAAAGAAAAGCCCCCCTTCAGCAGGGCAAACCAAGCTTAGACCTTGTGTCCCTAGTTTCTTTCATTTCCTAACTCTTAATAATCTCACGGAGGAAACCATACTTAACAGACCAATGAAAGAAAGAAGCTCCAGCAGAAGTACAAATACAATGACTTACCATTTCCTAGTTTTATAAAGAGTGCCTCTTCGCACTGCGTTTCTGGGTTCTTGTGAGAGCATATTGGATGACAGCTTTAATAAAAAAAATATATATATGTGTGTACAACAATAGTACAGTTTTGGCTATGGGGAATTCCAAAGCGGAATTGTTTTTGGCTTCCAAAAGTGAGTAACAATATAATGTGTTCATATTCGTCTTGTTCCTTTAGCACTAAAGTGTTTGGTCTGTTACTGGCCTGCAGTCTCAAGGTGCTTGTCATTCCATTAATTATGGGCGCTATCCAGGCAAAGTTAAGCACTGAACTCCTATTGATTTTAACGAGAATTGTTTCAACGTATGTTCCACTCTCCCAATGGATTTTTAAAGTGATTCCCTTTGCTTGGATCATGCCTTGAATTTTTTAACACAGGGAAAGATATTTAAGCAACTGTCTGTGCTTGAGCAGTGGGGATTCCAGCCGCAGACTTTCATGCCATACCAAGCCTTCCATTGATTTTATGCCGTAGTTTATCCTTTTATACAGTTTAAATTATCCAGTATGTCACATGAACTGAAATATGGTGATCCACATTCATTTTTCTGGCTTTGTCAGTGCTATTGTTATATTTGATACTGGTGAACATCATCTAAAGGCGTGACGGGTTTTAACATCAAGGTTTCTTTCACTTTGCAGCGCCCTCTGTCTTCCAGAATGATTTTCTTCAGGCAAGTAGCAACATATTTCTAGAGGCAGGGGTGGCCAAACTTGCTTAACGTAAGAGCCACATAGAATAAATGTCAGATGTTTGAGAGCTGTAAGACATGAACAAATGTTACATAAACGTTTTTATTGGAAAATATGCAGATTTGCTTTTTATTAACATTAAGTGAGACTGCCAAAAATAATAACAGACGGGGTAAAAGTAGATATTGATAATGATATTTATTTGTCCAATGGTATTTATGTGTTTGCTAATGATATTTAGCTTCCCCAGCCACCCTGCCGGGAGCCACACAATATGT
The DNA here is from genome assembly GCA_029233225.1 of Lepidodactylus listeri. Taxonomy (NCBI): domain Eukaryota; kingdom Metazoa; phylum Chordata; class Lepidosauria; order Squamata; family Gekkonidae; genus Lepidodactylus; species Lepidodactylus listeri. The sequence continues at coordinate 48,956,267 of JARCFY010000001.1, read as the reverse complement.
GTGAAAGAGCCACATGCGGCTCCCGAGCCACAGTTTGCCCAACCCTGTTTTAGAGGTTTGCCCAGGTCACTCTGATTATTTGGAAGATTGAAAAATAGACTGCGGTGCTTTCAACCAGATGTGTTGAGGAAAGAAAAAATACAATCAACTTGCAAATGCACCATAATGCAGGGAACTCAACTGCCCAGCGAACAATACCATCTTCCCTTGAAAAATAACTGCAACTTCTGTGCGGAAATGAGACTGCACATGCACAGAATATTCCCAATCTGAATGGTTCACTTGCCTTTCCTATTACCAGGCACCAGAGACCTGAACACAACGAAAACATGTACAATCCATGTAGAGTATATATTTCATAGAATCATAGGATTGGAAGGGACCTCCATGGCCATCGTCCAACCCCCTGCACCATGCAGGAAATTCACAAATACCCCCACCCACCCCCAGTGGCCCCTGTTCCATGCTCAGAAGATGACAAAAAACCTCCAGGATCCCCGACAAAACAGGCCTGGAGAAAAATTGCTTCCTGACCCCAAAGTAGCGATTAGCATTTCCCTAGGCATGTAAGAAGGGGCCAAAAGAACTAAGCACTGAGGCAACCCTTCCTGCCCTCCCTTCTCGTGATCTACCTAAGTTCACAGAATCAGCATTGTTATCAGATGGCCATCTAGCCTCTGTTTCAAAACCTCCAAAGAAGGAGAGCCCACTACCTCCAGAGGAAGCCTGTTCCACTGAGGAACCACTCTGTCAGGAAGTTTTTCCTAATGTTTAGCCGAAAACTCTTCTGATTTAATTTCAACCCGTTGGTTCTGGTCTGCCTTCTGGGGCAACAGAAAACAACTCCGCACCATCCTCTATATGACAGCCCTTCAAGTACCTGAAGATGGTGATCCTATCACCTCTCAGTCGTTTCCTCTCCAGGCTAAACATGCCCAGCTCCTTCAGCCTTCCCTCATATTCTATTGTTCTTTGTATGTGGATTGAGTAAATCTCATGTTATGGTCAGGGCGTGTAGAGCTGCACGTCAAGGGCGTAGACTTTCTCAATCCCCGGGGGGGGGGCTGTCTTTCGTGCGCACGCGCAAAGCGCACGCGCACGCTCGGGACCATGTCCCGCTGCTCTCCCCCCTGCCCCAGGGAGCCGCCGCCGCCGCTTCCCTCCCCCGGGCCGTGCCCGCCCGCCGCGCTCCCCGCTCACCTCCCTCCCCCCGCTCACCTTGGGCGCCGGCGGGGGAGGATCGCTGCTGCTGCTGCCTGCAGCCGGGGCCCCTGTCCTGAAACTGCAGCTCGAAATCCTGCAGAAGGAGAGGGGCCAGCGGGGAGCCAGGCGGGTCAGGGAAGCGGAGGCGGAGAGCCGGAAGCAAGGGGTCCGCGCAGCTTCTCCCGTTTCCTCGCGACTAAAACCGGCCGGCTGGCTTAGGAGTCGGGCGCAGCCCCCGCTTCAAATCCTAGAAGTTTTTGCAGCTCTGTTGTCTCCGGCGGTTCGGCGTCGTTCTTAGCACCCCTCCCGAGCTGCGGTCCATTCAGGACTTTGCTGAGGGCCGCCGGGATCCTTGACGGCCCAACCCTCCCCGGCACGCAGGGCCCCGGGAGGCAGCCCGCCAGCCCGCCAGGCTCGACTAGAGTCCTTGGGGCGCCGGCTCCAGCCCGCTGTTTCTGCCGCTCCGAGGGCTCCAGCCCCACGAAGGCATCTAACTGGAGGCCCTCTCGAGGTCCAGGGAGGCGCGCCTTTCCCCTGCTGCTGGGTTGAACTCCGGGAAAGTGGTTCCCGAGCGAAAATCCCTCGGGCGGAACCCGGCGCGTCGCCCTTGCGGGCCCCCGGCTCCCGCTCCGCCTCACATTTCCCGGGGGGGGGCTCAGCCACCCCCAGCAAAATGAACACCCGCCGGTGGCCAGTCAGCCGGCCATCACCGCCTCTCTCTCCCCCCCACCCCGCCCCAGGGAGGCAGGAGGGCAGGCCGGGGGTGGGGGGGAAGGAGAGGCGGCGACGGCCGGCTGACTGGCCACCGGCGGGTGTTCATTTTGCCGGGGGTGGCTGAGCCCCCCCCAGGAAATTTCGGGGGAGGCTCGAGCCCTCGAGCCCCCCCGTAGTTGACGCCACTGCTGCACGTGCAACTGAAACCTCACATTTATCCAGGTGCTGATCTTCGGTCTCATTCATAAAAGCGAATGCACATTGGCTCTTTCTTGCAGACAGCCATACATGCGGGATGTACATGTGTTCACTGTAACATTTGACTATTGTTCTTAATTTATTGGCAGTCCTAATTGTAATTTTATGTATTTTTGTAACTGTTTTTATTTGCACTGTAAGATGCCTTGAGCCCCACAAGGTAGAAAGGTGTCTAATAAATGTTTTAAATAAATAAATAGCATTTAAACAGGGCTCGTGAACACATGTACATCCTGCCAAAATGCACATACATCTGTTTGTTGAGAAGAGCCAACACGCTTACACTCTGCAATTGAAACCAAGGACTAGCATCTGAGTAATTATGGGTTTGTATCTCATATTCAGCTGTATATCCATTTTTAAAAATGCATGTGCTTTCAAAAAATGAAGTGTACCATGTACATGGATTGTGTGTGCATTCACTGTAACTTGTGAAAAGGGCTGAGATCATGTGGGCATGAAGGGCCAAGAATACAAAAAAGCCAGACAGTCCAAAGACACCCCTGAAAGGTGTATCAGAAAGGTGTTGAGAAAAGAAGCATAATTCCCATGCAGAAGTGTGATAATACACACATGCACAAGTTGATCAGATGCTGATGGTTGGCCTGCCTTTGCCATTAAGATTACTGAAGCAGGTAACAAAAAGGGACACAGAATAATGCTAAGTCTGATAAACTACTGACTGATAAACTACTTAACAGTAACATGGACTCTGGGACGAAGGCCTGCAACAAACCAAGATGCCAACTTTACTCTCACATAAAACCTAGCAACACTGGACCCAGCAACATCAGCCATACCAGCTCAGGGTTATACTCCTGTGCATCCTGTCATGGGATTTATGCCATCATGTGTCAGCAGTGCCCTTCCACCCTCTGCACTGGACAAGCAGCCCAGTCCCTTCAACAAAGAATTAATGGACATAAGTCTGACATTAGGAACCACAACATTCAAAAACCAGTGGGGGAACATTTTAACCTTCCACGACATTCAGTTGCTGACCTAAAAGTAGCAGTTCTCTTACAAAGGCATTTCAAAGGGAGATAGAAAGAGAGACTGCTGAATCAAAACTAATAACGAAGCACAAGACAATGCATCCTCCTGGACTGAACTGAGACCTAGGTTTCCTGTCTCATTGCCAATGCTGATTTCTCCACACCTACTACCCCTCTGCATATCACACCTAATCCAATCACACCTGCTATTCTCATTTTCCTGCTAATGTCATTTGGTATCTGAAATCACTCCACTTTCCAACATATAGGACAGGTGGACTCCCATTCTAGCTGAATCTGAAGAAGTGAGCAGTGACTCACGAAAGCTCATACCCTGCCACAAATCTTGTTAGTGTTTCAGATGCTACTGGACTCTTGCTCTTTTCTACTGCTACAGACAGACAAACACGGGTACCCATCTTGCTCTAACTGAGAAAATATTAATGTTTTGTGAACTTCAGTGAATACAGCAAACAACAGATGGAGAGACTGCAATGGCAGTGGACTGAGAGAACAGAAGGGAAAAGCAGGATTTGACTAGTCATGTGCAATTATATGATCAAGCATACGTGAACTGTTAAAACACAGTTTGTTAAATATTTGAGTGTTGATCACAACTATTGAAGAGACCACAAGGTGAACCCTCCAGTAATCGAGCATCCTTGTTTTGCATTTTATAGAAGGAGATGTGACACTTACTTCGGGACCTTACCCACACTATAATTCCTACAATTTAAAATAATATAATTGAAATTACCGCGTACAAATGGTGTACTTCATCTGCATGGCAGAAGTGCGTTTTTTGAAATTCACCAGTGAATTGATTCAGTGTGTCAACAAAGTGATTTACACAGAGAGAGAGAGAGAGAGATCTCCTGGTGCAGATTACATGTGATCATCTCATAATGCAGGCAGTGAGAACCAGCTGACTGCCATTGGTCCTGCTATAGCTTCCACCACACAGAGTGCTCAAGAAGGATGCAGAAGATCTTGCATCCTCTGGGCAAATGTATGCACCCCAAGCCACCAACAGCAGTGCAGTCCTGTACTACTGTACCCACATAATGACAACCTTTTGGGGAAAGGGTTTCAAAGCACTTGAGAGATCAATGATTCCTCAGAGCGGTTCCTCGGTGGAACCTTTGTTAAGGTTTTTAAGCAGAGGCTAGGTAGCCATCTGACAGCAATGCTGATTCTGGGAACTTAGGCAGATCATGAGAGGGAGGGCAGGAAGGGTTGCCTCAGTGCTTGGCCTTTGCAGCCCTATCTTACATGCCCAGGGCAATGCCAATCACCACTTTGGGGTTCAGGAAGGGATTTCACTCCAGGCCACATTGGCCAGGGATCCTGTGGGCATAGAGCGGGGTCACTGGGGGAAGTGGAGTGGAGGTAGTTGTGAATTTGGATAGACCAGGCTTGGCCGATCTCCTCAGACCTTGGAAGCTAAGCGGGGTTGGTCTTGGCTAGTATTTGGATGGGTGACCTCCATGAATACCAGGGCTGCAGAGGCAGGCAATGGCAATTAACCTCTGAAATGTCTCTTCCCTTAAAAAAACAAGACTAGCTCACCACCTAGTGGTGCATAACGCTAAAAGAGCTAGAACTTTTGGCTGCCAGACAATCTTAGGATCTCCTGGCTATACTACACACACTGCCATATGATAATTATGATTAATTATTATGTGGATTTCCTGCATTATGCAAGGGGTTGGACTAGATGACTCTTGAGGTCCCTTCCAGTTCTATGTTTCTAATGGCTATCAGCGATGGTAGCTAAATGGAACCTCCACGCAGACAGGCAATATATCTCTGAATACCCAACACTGAGAGCAGATAATAGCAGAGAGCTGGCAACACACACTGTTGAGAAAAAGTGCTGGACTAGGTGTACCTTTGGTCCTATCCAATAGTACTATTTTTAATGCTCTTTTTATTAGCAAGAACTTCTCTGAGCCCGTGCCAGGGTTTATGACACCACTGGAGATGCCAGAAGGCATTCCACTTTTTATGTCAGGGCAGCTACAGCTGAGGCATGGCTTGAGATTGCCTGTTGACATTTTTCAAATGTACTTCATGGCTAGTTCTTGTTGTCTGCTGTGCAGAGCCAAAAGCAAGCTGGATCAGCCACAAGGGCACATCCAGCAGTGGAAGCGGCACAACAGTGAAACAGCCCAGGAGAGCTCAGAGGCAATTCCATTATGCCAAGCCTTGTGAGTTGGACTCACATCTGGAAGACCCAGGTTTGAATCCCCATTTGTGACATGGAAGCTTGCTAGGTGACCTTGGGTCAGTCACACTCTCTCATCTTAACCTACTTCACAGGGTTGTTGTGATGATAAAAAAGAGGAGGAGAACGATGTAAACTGCTTTGTGTCCCCACTGGGGAGAAAGGGAGGGTATGAATTAATTTAATTCAATTAATTTAATGGAACTTCCATGTACAGAACCCATATAACAGATGCAAGAGACTGAAGCATAAATGAGTTTAATGTTGTAACCGTCAGACATAACATAACATAGAAGACAATGGGGCAGACAACCGCTTTCATGCTCAGTGGGAGTTTCCTAGAAACCCCTAAATGCTCACTAATGGGCGACAATGCTGGAATGGATGAGCCTGGGTACGATCCCATAAGGCAGTTCTCATGGTGGCAAGAGAAAAATTAAAAAATATATACTGAGAACATCATGCGCAGAGCTACAACACTTCCAGTAAAAACCCGGAAGTGGCATAGGGTAGCTCTAGGAAACGCCACTTCCTGGCAGTTCTTAGAGGTACCTTATGTCTCTTCTGGGTTTTGCTGCAAATGATGTAGCACAACAGCTGGCATCACAGGCCTCCCCATGTCCCTGCCCACACCTCTCTCGCCAGTTGCCTGGCAACCCTATGTGGGAGGAGTCAAAGATGGGGCTCACATCCCATCCCAGAGTTGTCATTCTCTCGGGAGAGGCAGTTCCGACTTGTTAAGAGATATGGAGCTGTGCCTAATTGGAATATTTTGATCGGGACCTCGCTTATACATGTGTATTCATTGTATGTCACTGAACCTACCTGATTTACCAGATGAAGGAATAGATCTGAAACGCTGATTATCTGGAACTGCGTTGTTTCTACTTGGAACGGATCTTATCTACTACAAGCCACAATATACAGACGTTTGAACTTCAATTCAAGGACATGTGATATTTATATAAACAATTATTTTCTTCGCAAGCTTATTTATGAAGAAAGTCTACTGCTTTTGAGATATGCTGTGACTTACTGTGAGCTTGCGTTTGTTACCATCCACTTTTGAAAAATTGTTATTATGTTTGTGATTCCACAATAATATATATAAGAGTTTGGCATTAGCATTGACTTTGTTTTCTATATAATTATTGTTGCATTTATCTAACATGTTTTGACTACAGATTTGTTTGTGATTTCATTGGTCTTTTTTCTGCAGCCTCCCTCCTTCTTACTAGTTCTCCCAGGAGAGGCCACACTTGTGCATGAAGTAACTACATGGAGGTTTCAGGGTTCTGATGGGCCTGGTCTTTGTTGGCAGAGTTTAAATATGCAAAGGAAGTGGAGCACTGACTGTTTAGAGAAAAATAAGTAGGTTTATTATAGAAGAACAAACTGTTATAGAACATACACAGAGAAAGCCTAAACTAACCAGTCTAATAGCTGTAAAAGGAGCAAAGAGCAATAGGAAGCTCTACAGGCTCAGGGAGTCTCCGGAAGAGCCAGTCAGGAGACAGCAAGGACACAGTTCGAAAAAGTGGGAAGGCCCTAATCTAGCTAGGCTAACTACAAGTCCTTCAGGTGTCTTCAGATCTTCTTCAAAAGGCTGCACTATCGACCTTGTATATTCCAACAGTTTATCCATGCAGCAGAATGAGGTGTTAGAACAGGCTAGAGGTGGCAGAATCTAGAGGGTTTTTTTTATATATATATAAATTTTTTATTGATTTTTCTCTATAACTACAACTATAACGCTACAATCTAAGCTACATATACCTTATACAGAGAGTACTTTATCATTTGCTTAATACTACCTTGTTACATAATATAATTATGAAGCATTTAGAACCTTGGATAAATTTCAATTACTTGTTACTGCTACTATAGAAGTTATCAAAACTATTTGGCAGGCACGCCCACCTAGAGAAATACGATTAATTAAACCATTTATAATACATAAGTGCAATGCTTAATAAAACAGTTTAATCACTATTTCTTCTTTCGTCCTCTTCTTGTCGTAACAGTCTCAACTATTTTTGGAGCTGCAGCTCCCTTTTCCGAGTCAGACACTTCTTCTTCACTCTTTGAGCTATCAAATCCATACATGCTTTCTTGCGAGGCCAGTGAACCATCTGAGTCTCTCCCAGTTTTCTGCTCTTTGCTTTTTTCCAGAAATTTTTTCGCTTGTTGAACAGAGTCAATCTTATACTTCTTATCTTTGATGCTGAAGCATAGTCCTTCTGGAGTATTCCAACGATAGATGATAGACTCAGACTGGAGCCAAGATGTCAATTTTCCATAGGCTTTCCTTCTTTTCCTTATTTCAAATGGGATATCCTTCATCACTTTTACTTCTTCTCCCAGGATCTTCAGAGCTGCTTTGTTTGTGGTCCTAAGCACCACGTCTCTTGTAGATTTTTTGGAGAACCTTATCATAATTTCACCAGGCAGGCTTTTCTTTTTAGTGTAATCTGGATAGGTTCTGTAAACCATATCCATATCGCTTTTTATATCCGCTGCTTTCATGCCTGTCACTGGTTCAAGTGCTTCACTTAGCAAATTTTTAAGGTCTTCTCCTGTGTTTTCTGGCACATTCTGAAGTCTTAGGAAAAAATTCGATCTATCCATTTGTAATTTCAAAAGCTGATCGTGGTGGAAGGCCTTTTCCTTCTCTGCCTTTTGTAGTCTTGCGTCTTGGTTTTTTACTGAAGTTTTTACTTCCAGAAGTTCTCGCTGCAGCTTCTCTGTGGATTTATTCGACTCTTTTAGTTCTAGCTGCATTTTGTCCATTTTAACGTTGAGAGCTGTCATTTGGTCCACTAGAGGTCGCAATAACGAGGAGAACACCGCACTCATCTCCATGGTATCAGCCTTTGAACTCGGAGCTGTACTTCCTAGTTTGGGGGAAGGTTTCGGTTTCCCCGTCATTGTTGAGACTACGCTCTTTGTTTATAGATAGATAAGATGAACGAAAGCAGACATGAGCAAAGCCTTTCCATAGAGGGAGTTTTCTTACGTCTTTCTTTCAGTACTGCCAACAGGAGGTCCAAACACCTTGCCAAGGTAAATGCCCTTTTGAATCCATTTAGACTGCAGGTTAGGGATTTCATTTTTCAAAAGTTTCCCTACGTTAACAATTCCATATAAGTGGAGAAGAGACACAGTGCAAAAGATTTAGCCCAGTCCTTTTCTCCTGATGTGCTACTTTTTTAACTGCAGGGAATTTTAATTTTTTTAAATCATGACTCTCCCCACATACAGTCTGAACAGTTGCAGTCCTTTCTATCACCTCTAGATTCACACATTACAAATCCATGAGGCTTTTTAACCACATGTCTTTTGGGAATTCTGTACTTCTCAGGCACACGTAGACCCAATTTATTTATTTAATACATTTCTGTTCCAGTCTTTGTCCCAGAAGCTCGGGATGATATACATGGTTCTAGTGAACAAAGATAAGTCCTTTTTATTCTCACAATCCTAAACACTATATTACATTGGCTGTTTTAGATTGGGCCCACAGTGGTCTGGTCAAGGAGAGAGGACTTAAGCCTTCTCACTTGCTACTTTCCCAACTTCTAGAACACACCTGGTTGAAAGTCCTCATGGCAGCCACATGGACTTTGTGATGTCTGAACCAGCCCTCCTACTAACTTTGTGATACAGTGACATAGTGAGAATTCATCGCCAAATCTTCCATTCCTCTGGCCCTCGAACTGCAAACAATGACCACAGAGAGAGGATAGGGAGGAGAAAGCACACAGAACACAGCAAAACACCAACCCATCAAGGACCACATGCTGCTAGCTGGTGATAAATAGCACACAAACTTTGTTGCAAGCTCCACTCTATAACTAGGGGTTGGATCTAAATGTTCTGTTCTGCTAACAGGAAAGCCTCTCACTGTTCAAGAAGCCTTCCTATAGTAGAACACACCTCCTGCACCACAGCAAGGCTCCTTGGATCAACAGAAGACTTATTCCATTGGAGAAAGGATGCACTATTAGTGGAAAAGAAAACAGTGTTGCACTTACGGTTAACTGTTGTTCATCAAGTTGTCACTGTGCAGGCACACATGGGTACTTCACATATGGGAACCCTGACAACTAGGGTTAAATGCTCTTATGAACCCATTCTGGAGCACTCGCATCTTTGGGCAGGCAAAAAGGACCATGAAGACTGCCAAGGCCATTAGGCTTAGTAATCTTTAAATAGTGATTGCTTTCTGAAACCAATTACTCATGAATTGCTGGACTGTGCTTATAATAAGTTGGCTTTGGGTTCTGGTAAGAATATTATAACTGCATGGGAGTTCAGCTTAGCCCCAGTAAAGGATGTTTGTTGGTGGTGAATTAGGGTTGACTTTTTCCAGTTAGTGTGTAGGCTAAGGTTTAGGCAAGTTTGTACAGCCTGGTCCCTCCCGTATCCCTGCCCACAATCCTCCTGCTGGTTGCCAGTGACTGGCAACCCTAGTTGTTAGGGGTTTTGGTTTTATTGTTAGCCCACTTCTCTATACAAGTTACTGACACAAGGATAGTCTGATTTTTTTAAAGAGAGAGAGAGAAATAGATCTATTGCCAATTGGCTGTTTTAAATATCTCCAGTGATGGATTTATCTGCAATGTTAAAAAAAAAAAAAGTTCAATTGTCTGATTGTCTCATTTCATTGTTAGAGAATATCTGAACTTTTTTATTGTTTGCCTCAAACCATTTTCACAGTAAATAAACCCTCTTGGGCATCTCTCGTTCTATTTATGCCACATGCAAATGGTAATGGGGTACAGAATGTAGAAGAGAAATCTATTGCTAATTCTAAAAAATGCCGGTTCCTATCAATTCACATTTTAGACCCATTTAAGAATTAACTGATTCAAGGCTTGTGTGTGAAAAAGCACAGTCAGAGGCCAAGAAGAGACAGAGAGAGCAAGCCAAGACACACTGAATCTCTTTCAAGTCCCATTGATTTTCATGGGGAAGCTATTTATTTACTTCTTATACCTTTATCCAGCTTTTTGTCTCCAAAAAGAAAGCCTTTTAAAGTGGGTCACACAGCAATGAAAAAGACAACGAAGCAGAAAGACACCCACCAGTTTGTAAGATCCTTGTGCTAAGTAGTTGGCCTGTCTCCTGTGTGGATCATTAAGTACTGGGTGGAGCTGGGGGGCATGGACCAAAAGGCTCTTGACCTCTGACTCGCACCTTGAGGGCCATAGCCATAGCCTGGAACCAGCAGGAAGATCTCCAGGCAAAGAGAGAGGAAGAGGGAAGATCTGCTCTGCATCTAGAAACCTTCCACTCAGAATGGACAGGCGCCTGGCATCTTCTCTGCATTCCACTGATGGACCATCTCTATAGCCACTGGAAGCCACATGAGATTCTCAGCTGAAGCTGGATCCAGGCGTGATGTGGGATCCTTCCCCTCAGTGACCCTGTCTGTGGTGGTTAGCTGGAAGGACTGGGGTCCTCAACCACCGCTCAGTTTGGGAACGAGGGGGGTGCATGTGCCTGTTTCCTGGTCTATCTCTGAAGGTCTCTTTCAAGATTCATGCTAACTCTCCCTTGGGTTAAGTAAGTCTCTCCCTTTGATATAAACAAGACTTGAAAGTGCTCATCCTTGGCAGGACTGTACTCTTTTCAAAAAATAAATTAATGTTCTGTCAAAATTAATCCTCCTGGTTCCGCTCAGTTCCAGGCTTTTCCAAAACCACCATCAATCTTTTTTTTTTAAAGTGCCTTTGGAGATCCCACCATTGTTTGATGTTGGCAGTCACTGTAATGCGTCACGTCATAAATTCACCTTGTAATACACATTGCACACAACTGGCCAATACAAGAAGTGTGTGTGGGGGGGGGGGATTGATAGGAAACAACTGGCCATAACATAACGCTGGAAAACAAGCTGAACTAGGCTACCTACTCCAACCTTCAGCAGTGAGAGGAGAATCACAGGCTAAGCTTCACTCTCTGTTCTGCCAACTAATAAAACTCGCCATTCAGACCACAGTGTGTCACACAAGCAGAGAGGACAACAGCCCAATAAAAAGGTGCACAGAGCAAATGTGCCATGATGACTCATGCAGGCAAACCTCTCTAAAAGAGTTACATGAGCCACACATTATCATCACAGCAGCTAATGGGCTGATTATGGAGTATGGATCACAAAATACTTAATCTTCTCAGAACTCTGTTGCTTTGATTGCCGCTCCCTGGACATCGGCACAGAACACTAATTGTCCCAATCACACTTTTTTAAAAAAAATAAATAAAAATGTGATGCAATTTTTTTTTGTTAACCTTGCAGAAGCCGTTACTTTGAAGAATCTTTGTCCTAATTGTTAAAATCTGTAAGGGGAAAAACGGGAGTGGGGTGAAGGGAAAACCCTATAACCTCTCTTCTCTCTCCTTCTTTGTGCGTTTTTTAAAAGGCTTGGTATGAAGGCTCCTGGTGGTCATGTGGATGCAAAGGCTTCACTGTGGGCAGTGCAGAAGCCTCCGAGACCCCCTCCCCTTCACACACACACACACATTTCACTCGGCTTAAATGACAGCTGGTGACTTCAGTGGCCCTGCTATTCTGCAACTCTCTCCAGCAACCTCCCTTCTAGCATTTCACAGATGAAAATCAGGACACTCTTGTTTATTTGCAGCAACCCTATCCTGACGCCAGCCCTTCCCTCTCTCCTCCACCCCCCCCCCCCCCCCCGCATCCCACCACACTGCACATTTCTGAAAGCTCTTTTCCACCTGCTGTTAAATTCAGGCGTGAGGCTTTGCGAGAACCTGTCCAACGGTGATTGAAAAGCCAAGAAGGGCATTCTTGTTTGTTGGATGGGGGAGGCGGGGGGAGTTAATACTTAAATAAATAAATGTGCCATAGTGTTTTGTCAACAGTTGGAGAGGAACCTCGCCAGCTGCAGCATGTGAAACAGCAGGGTCATACGCTGCATGCGTCGTGATCTCCTCAGAAAAAAGCTTTGTAGGATTAGAAATGTCATCGAGGATGCCTTTATGTGTATGTCCGTGCATTGGATACGCATGTGCACTACAGAAATTTTAGATTTAACTTCTAGACACCCATGGGAGGTGGTCTAATATCTGTAGAACACACAAGAGGACACGAAATGTGTATATGCCCACTACAAAATGTATATACTTCACAGTAGACAAGGGTCAAATATGTGGTATGATTCATACCAGGACGGATACCAGAAAACTCTTGTATTATACTAGGGTCCTAGAACCTAGCAAAGGCAGAGGACGAAATATTATAGACTTGGAAAGCTGTTTCCTCAACCCAGCTCTTACACACTGCAAGTTCATGCTTACTCCAGAGAAATTTCGCATTGCTTGAAATAATTCCTCCTGACAGTACATTTTTTGCAGATCACATCCTGCTGCATTTGTTCCTTTCAGTTTTTATCCCGCTTATACCTACTGATGTCCTCCTAGAGCTCTGTTTTTCTCTGTTATTGACAAACAAACAGTTGATTTGGGGAAAGAGCCATGCTGCCGCCTACTGGCGATCCTTCATAGCGACACCCCCCTGATTATAAAAGCTCTTTTTAGAGTGGTAACCAAACCCTGATCATTATCTAAGTGTGACATACTGGATGGGAACCAGAGACAGGAGATGCATCCATGGTATCTTGGATTTACATCAAAGCTGAAATGTTAGCTGTATTATCTCCAAACTAGGGGAGCCTGACTTTAAAGCACCCATTATTGAGCAGCTCCTTTAGCAGGTATATCTTTTAATTAAAATTCAGCTGACAATGCACCTGTCTATAAATCTTCATAATAAAACCCATTCATCGGGGGGGGTGGGGGGGGGGAAGGGTCACCACTTCCATTGCTGTCTAGCAGAACTAGAAACATTCTTTTTTTAAAAAAAGGGTTGCTACAACTTTCTTCCATTTTATATTGTTCTAGATATAGCACCCAGAGTTTAAATATTAACGTCCACAGTTCAAGAAAAGAGGCTAGGAGTTGCATTGTTTAACCAGGAGGAAAAAGCAAATGCAAGTTTCAAATAATGCAGGATTTCGGCAGTGGGTGTGTGCGCTGAACTTAAGATTCCAGCTGCTAAGTGTTCCATGTCTAAAGGTTGCTGATCTCCCTGGGAGAATATCCCTTTTCTTTCTACCTGGTTCTAAGACCTGCCATATCATTTTCTGCTAATCCTTATCCAGTCCATTTCCTATGGTTTTCTTCATCCCCTTATTCAAGCGCCTTCCTGAAACCTTCCTGCTACTGTCTTCCGCTTCTAGCTACTAGAAAGTGGGAATGATCCATTGCAGGCCCAGACTACTGGGCCATAATACTGAGGGGCTGGCGGCATAACAGAAGTTCAAAAGGAAGTCCAGGTATTTCTGTCGTAATCTCACTGAAGATGCTGGGGAGTCACTCTCTGATAGATGTGGTACCAACATCCCCATCAGAGTTGCATACCAGTTTCTTTACTGCACCCTGTTTCATCTTCAGCAATTTGAACTGCAAGCATTCATAGGTGATTATTCTTCCCTAGGGATACCAGTCTCTAGGTGGGACCTGGGGATCCCCCCCCCCGAATTACAGCTCACCTTCAGACTATAGAGATCTGCCCCACCCCCAGGGGGAAATGGGTGTTTTGGAGGGTGGACTTTGTACCCCACTGAGGTCCCTGTCCTCCCCAGACTCCACCCCTAAATCCTGAGGAGTTTCCCAACCAATATCTGGCAACCCTACCTCCATCCCTTGCCGGTGGCCAAGGGGGTACCGGCAACCCTATTCTTCCTTTCCCATCTTTTAAAAAGATCCCTGTACCAGCTCATTTCTGCTGTAAGAGGCACAAGCACAGCTCAGTCGTTCTTTTCTGGTCAGTTCCGGACAGAGTCATTCACACTACCGGCTACCCGATCTTTTTTACTAGAGATGCCATGGATTGAACCTGGGACCTTCCGCATGCCAAGGAGGTGCTGTACCACTGAGCTAAGCCCTCCTCCATTCCGGGGCTACTGTGCAGCATGTGGATTGGCTGGCTCTTGCAACAATCACAAAGCCACCTCTTCCAAATGCAATCTAAAAAGGGGGCTTTCCCCCCCCCCCCCCAAGTCACAAAAGCAGGGGAAAATATACTGGTTTCTGTAGATCTAAACATCTGTTAGGTGTCTGATGGAATGGGGCGACACACTCAGCATGGTTTTCTGCTTTAATCATTTAATGGTTTGTATCAGCCAAGCTTAAAAGAATGTCTTCGAGAGATTCACAGAGACAAAGCAGAGCTATCACCAATTCTTTTAGCCCCAAGTCAAAACAGAGATAAAACAACCTCAAATTACGTGCCGAAGATTTAATCTCTACATTAAGGGCTCCTACAGGAGTGGAGCACATTCCCTGTGAGGAAAGGCTGAAGTATTTGGGGCTTTTTAGTTTAGAGAAAAGATGAAGGGGCAACACAATAAAGGTTTATAAAAAGTATGCCTGAGGTAGAGAAAGTGGACACACAGACCTTTCTCTCCCTCTCCCACAATATTAGAAATTAGGGCCACCAAACAAAGCTGATAGGCAGTAGATTCAGGACCAATAGTCAACTTGGGGGATTCACTGCTACAAGATATAATTGGCTTTAAGGGTTGATTAGACAAGTTTGTGGCAGAGAAATCCACTAATGGCTTTTAGCTGTGATGGCTGTGGAAATTCCATGTTCACAGGCTCTAAACTTATGAATTCCAGTGCTGGACAATAGGTGAAGGCATGTGCCCTACACGTCAGCCCCTGAGGGAAACGGATGTTGATCTAGTCCACTGGTCGGCTGCCACACAGCCACTCTTATGCCCTTCTTTTCCCCAACCAGCCACTGAAGGTAAATTTGATTTAAATTTATTTAAAATATTTTTATTCAGCCTTCAGACTCAAGGAATTTTCTTGTATCTTTAGACCTGGACAATCAACTGTGTGTGTGTGAGTGAGAGAGTTCTGAGGAAGAATGGCTAGGGCTGCCAACTAGCCTGGAGAAAAAAAATGTCCCATCTCTTTAACAGCCTTAATGGAATGTCATCTGTTGGGCAACGCCATTCACCTCCATGTCATGAAAAGCTTCAACTGCCCATTTGAACACATTCAGCTTCTACTAAAAGGATGGGGTGGGGTGGTGTTTCCCCCAGGTCTATTGGCAACCCTTACTATATCTTGCCACAAACAGCATGCAATAGAATGTGATACAAAAGCAGTGAAGGTGACAACTGATGTATATAATGAAAAGCAGATGCAGTTACAGGTGGAGGACTGTGGTTTATTCAACAATCATAGAACATACAATAGAAAGTGACACTGGAACGCTTGAAATGCTCGGTTCAGTGGGCAGTTCAAAACACAGGAGATCCATTATTGGGATGGATCAATGGTGTGTGCATGCTGTGGGGGGGAAGGAATGCTCCAAAGCAGATGCAGAGTGCTTGACAGAGTGGGGAAAGGATGCTGGGCATGGGATGCCTGAACTGTTTTCTGCATTTAAATGTCCTCCCGAACTTTTATTTACCCCACAGGGTAAAACCACCCCAGATTTACAGCAGGAAAAATGGGCAGGGTTAAACACTGCTTCTCCCCACTGCTGTTTGTCCAGTTTGATTCAGGGTCCTTCAGGTGCTTTGAACAAAAGGAGAGTTAGTTTTGTACCCTGCCCTTCACTACCCGAAGGAGTCTCAGAGCGGCTTACAATCTCCTTCCCTTCTCCTCCCCACAACAGACACCCTTTGAAGGAGGTGGGGCTGAGAGAACTGTGACTGACCTGAGGTCACCCAGCTGGCTTCATGTGGAGGAGTGAGGAATCAAACCCAGTTCTCCAGATTAGAATCTGCCACTCTTGACCACTATACCACAGCTGGGGGGGGTTGGGGGGAGGCACAGAGGAATATGCTGAAGACAGACGTCACATCAAGTTAGAACCTCAGTCTGGAGACAGACTGGAGATATGTCATAGTTTAAGAGAGCTGGTTTGAGAAAGCTTTGCTTTCCCATTATATTTGAACTGTGTAATTTAGCTTCTTCCAAAAAAAAAACCCCACCAGAATTTTGGCTAACTTGATACAGAGTGTTAATGTTTTTTAAAACAAAGGGTTGTCGACGCAATTGCAAAGGATTATGCTACTGAGGAATGCGTGCTGCCTCTTTGTTCCTTTATGGGGGCTTTCCCCCCCCCCCCCATAACCATTACCACAATTCTTTCTGCACAGATTAGCTAAGGATGTCTCATCCGTAATATTGTTTTAATGAGCTTCACATATTTTCCTAATTTTAAAAAAATGCATTCCGCAGCACAACTCATCTGCGGCTATTTAAATTCTTCTGAGTCCCCCTTTTCCATTGCAGTGATGCAGAAGGGCAATAACGGTTAGCCATAATTGGAAGAAAACAGGACGATCCTCTTCCTCTTTACAGCCTCTCTACTTATATCACTGTCTCATTTGTCTCAGCATTCTAAAATTCGTAGGACTATGTAATTGTTTAAGGGCCAATTCAAAGATGGATTTCATTCGATACAACTGTAGATGGTATTTAATTCTTCAAAGAACAAGTAGGAGACCACAAGTGTGAAGATAACTAAAGTCCCACATTTGGAAGGGGGGGAGAACATGATCACGGTGACATGGCTAAACGTCTGTCCTTCAAGCAGTCCACTAAGAGAGTTAGTTTGGTGTAGTGGTTAAGAGTGCAGACTCTAATCTGGGAGAACGAAGACTGATAACCCCACTTCTCCACATGCAGCTGCTGGTGTGTCCTTGGGTCAGTCACAAGTAGGAGAACCGGGTTTGATTCCCCACTCCTCCACTTGCACCTGGCTGGATGACCTTGGGCAAGCTATAGCTCTGTACCAGCTGTTCCCTCAAGGACAGCTTGGGAAAGAGCTCTCTCAGCCCCACCTACCTCACAGGGTGTCTGTTGTGGGGAGGGGAAGGGAAAAGGAGTTTGTAAGCCGCTCTGAGACTCCCTTGGGGAGTGGAGGGCGGGGTATAAATCCAATCTCTTCTTCTTCTTCTTCTTAATTTGAAGCTCTTCTCTCAAGAGCAGTTCTCTCAGAGCTCTCTCAGCTCCACCTACCTCACAGGGTGTCTGTTGTGGTTAAGGGAAGGGAAAGGAAGTTGTAAGCTGCTCTAAGACTCCTTCGGGTAGTGAAGGGTAGGGTATAAATCCAATCTCCTCCTTCTCCTCCTCTATGGGTGTCTGGGGGTGGAGAGTGTTATATGAGACCACGCTCCTATAAATGATCCCCCACCTGGAGTCTGAACTGGTACAGTCTTTCCACAATACAGAGACACAGTGAACAAATCTCACAGCACTCAAATCTCTGAAATCAATGAAAGCGAATGACAGAACAGTAGAGCCAAAACTCCACAGTAGTTAGAGGGCCAGCCTAGTATTTGGGAGACCAGCTTGCTGAGTGACCTTGGTCATTCTTTTTCTCTGACCGATTTCACATTAGCAGTTGCCCCATACTCGCCAGTATGCTTGCCCTGGGTCTTCTGGTCAATTTCCCACTAGTAGACCCGCGCTCACCTTTTGCCCCAGATAATGACATGTTTTTCCCTGGGGCTTCGAGATCCTGGTTTTCTGAGAAGTTTCCTGTTTGCCCTGGAGAGAAGCCGAAATTCACAGCCCCTTTTTCCACGCCCACTCCATCTGCCCCACCCTGGGTGGCTCCAATTTTCCTTTTTTAAAAAAAAATAAACTCCTTCTTACATTATATCGAAATAATGAGGCAGCGAAATATGTCCTCACCATCACTTTCTGGATATAATACACATGTGTTCCAGTTATCATTTATTTAGGGTTTTTAATTTTTTTACAACATAATTTTATAAAAAGTTTTCCTGGGAAGCATTCTCTGTGGGTCAAAA
The DNA here is from genome assembly GCA_029233225.1 of Lepidodactylus listeri. Taxonomy (NCBI): domain Eukaryota; kingdom Metazoa; phylum Chordata; class Lepidosauria; order Squamata; family Gekkonidae; genus Lepidodactylus; species Lepidodactylus listeri. The sequence goes on along the minus strand of JARCFY010000001.1, from coordinate 48,937,998 downwards.
AAATTATCTGGAGTAGGAGCCTAAATTTGAGGGGATAGTAGGGTTGGTTCAAGAGGACTGGCACTTCTCTTTTGTGCTCCGTAGGTTTCCTACGGTAATCCTGTAATGCATAGAAATTAAAAAGGGCCAACTCTCTTCATGGCGCCTGATTTTGTTTTTTAAAGAGACCTATTTACGTTACAACAAAATTGCGAGGCTGCAAAATTTGAATTCCTTGATAGGGCGCCGTGGCTGTAAAGGCTTCATCCACCATTTTCTCAGCCTGGAATCCCGCTGGCAATGCGCCCAACATTTCGATGCTAGACCGGAGACTCCACCAGTCACAGTAGCAGACCGTATAGTTGACCAATCATTTTGCAGCAAGCAAAAGCAGTGGGAAAAATTGAATAGGAAGGTGGGAGGTATTGAATTCTGGGAAGAGGAAGGCTAGTGTGGACATCGTAATCCTGTTATTGCATCATATTGAAATAACGCAATCATTCATGCATGTAAAGAAAAAAAAGAGGGAGGGGATAGGAGGGAGAACTGAGGGGAATGGGAGGGGGAAGCAGCAGGAAGCCTCGCAGCAGCCAGAAATGTGAAAAGAAACATGCGGGGCAGATGACGAACTGCAGCTTCAAGTGGGAAATTGAATAAAACGATCCGGGGCAATCTTTAGGGGGAAGCCCCGGACGGAATGAGAGGCAAGTGGCATGTGCGAAATCGGTCTCTCTCTTTCTCTCTGCTTACCTTCTTTACAGGACTGTTGCAAAGAACGAATGGGAGAGGACTGAACCACATACTCTGCCTTGAAGGTTTCTTGCACAGAATGACAATGTGATATATAGACAAAGATGAACATGTTGTTGTGCTCTGGTATGCCTCCACTGCAGAAACAATCCCCAAGCAAGAGATCATGGGTACACTGCACATTGATTCATATCTGAGGTAAAGTTTTTTTTTAAGTCACAGGTTTGGTTCCAGTATGTCCATTTCAGCCTTGACGTATTTCAACAAATGTTCAGTTGCTTGTCAATTTACAATCGGGACCCAGGTTGTTTTGATCCCAGATTTCCACTAGGTGACAGTACAACTGAATATTTCTTGCACAGGATGTTGAAATCCAACAAGATGCATTTTGAAAAGGAGCAAAGATAAGGGAACTGAGAAAAGTTCGGGCCAGCTATCACAGTATGAACTTGCCAAAGGAAGCCAGCTGTAGACTTGCTACAGTGATTGCATGTAAAGGGAGCGATAGAATTACAACTCAATAGAATTCTGTTCCCCTGCTCTGCCCCACCCTAGAGCAATAATGACAAATGCTGTGGTATCCCAGACTCTGGAGTCCCCACTCCCAATCCATCTCAGAGAGTCAGACAGTGCCGAGAGCAGTTGCAAAAGCTGACTGGCTGCCAGAGTCAGCGAGTAACAGAAAGTAAAGTGGAAATAGCTGCCAGCACACATTTTGTGGTCATAAATGAAGTACCCCCGTTTTCACATAACGCAATTCACTTTAAATGAATAGATTTTCCTGTAGTGTTTTGCTTCTTGGGACTAGCAGATTATTTCTAGTAGTATCAGGTCAGAACAGGAGCCGGAAGCTGAAAACCTCGGTTTTCTCCTCTCTCGGGGAGTGTCAGGTACCCAACCACAACAGTGAGACACAAAACAAAGTCTGAGTCCGGCGGCACCTTTAAGACCAACAAAGTACTATACTTATGAGTACAAACTTTTGTGTGCATGTACACGAAAGCTTATGCCCAGAATTAAACTTTGTTGATCTTAAAGGTGCTGCCGGACTCAGACTTTGTGTCTCATTCAGATGGGTAGCCATGTTGGTCTGAAGCAGCCGATCAAAGTTATCACGCTTCTGGCCTCCATCCCACTCAACTTCCTGGGCTGCTGCTGATTCCATGTTGTAGATTCATTGCTGCTACAATGGGCCGTAGAGCCTCTGCGCAGGGGATGCTCTGTTCTCTGGTCCCTATCTTCTTGTGCGCCCCCCCCCCCACACACACACACATACCCCAAGCCACTGGAGGGCTTTTTGCCTTTTAAAAAAGTTCATATTGGAGAGCAGCGGCTGGTCCTTTGGGATACTGATGGGGTAGTCAGTGATAGAGCCAGAGCCAAAAGTTGATGGGGCCAAATCGTTCTGGTTTTGTTCCCATGCTTTTCCTTCGCAATGACTTTTTTAAAAAAGTTAAACTCTTCAGGACAGTTTCTTAAGGCTTAAGTGATCCTTATACAGGTGCCAGCCTAGTGCAACCTCTTCATCAGCCAGTGTTCACAACAAAAGCAGGAATACCCAATGCAGAAAACAATATCCTGCCACAGGAACGTCCTTGCCAAAAACCCGCTACTGAAGACACTAATGAAATGGGGGAAAGCAAAAATCCAGTAGCAACTTAAAGCGCTAACAAAATTTGTGTCAGGGTATGAGCTTTTGCGAGTCACTGCTCACTTCTTCAGATCTAAATCTGAAGAAGAGAGCAAGCAGTGACTCACAAATTTCGTTAGACCTTAAGGTGCTACTGGACTCTCGCTCTTTTCTACTGCTGCAGACAGACTAAAATGGCTACCCATCTTCAGGGGTCCTTTCGTAAAAAAAGAGGTGCAGGAGCTCATTAGCATAACTTATTTGCATATGCCACACCCCCTGACATCACCGGAAGTGTCAGAAGGCCACACCCACCGCTCAGGCTTCACCCCAAAAATCTCCAAGGTATTTCCCAACTCAGAGCTGGCAAGCCTATCTGATGGCACACGTGAGGGAAAACAAACAAACTACCCATGTCATGTAAAGAGGGGGGATGCCAGGGTACCAGGTCAATATATTTTTATTCTCCTTGGCATTGATAGCTGAGGTGCTTTTAGTGTTCCTTTTCTGTTTGACTGGCAGTCTTCCTCTCTGTTATAGTTGACTGTGGGTTTTATATCACTGGCATTTAGTGTTATTTTTGTCAGCCACAACAAGGTCACTTTCAGAGAGGAAAAGCAGGTTCAGTCAGCTGAACCTCTGCAGTGTATTGGTCCCCTTTTCATTGTGCCCCCCCCCCAGTTGCTTAACTAGCTAACCAGCTCTGGGCAAGGTCTATTTGGTTATCAGTAAACCTTGGAAGACCACTGCTTGGAGGCAACATAAAGTTCTGCGGAGCAGAAAAAATTGCTCCCTATTAAAAAGTGCCCAAGCTAGCCTGATCTTGTCAGATTTTGGAAGCTAAGGAGAGTTAGCCCTGGTTAGTATTTGGATGGGAGACCTCCCAGGAATACCAGGGTTGTGACGTGGAGGCAGGCAATGGCAAGCCACCTCTGAAGGCATCCTGCCTTGAAAACTGTAGGGGGTTGCCATAAGTCAGCTGTGACTTGCTGGCACTTTCTGCCACCATTAAAAAGATATTAAATAGCTGTTGTTTGAGAATTTCTTTTTTTACCAGATTGTATACTTGGTATTTAGGAACAGCTGTTCACTATACATATGTAACAGAGGATTGCGATCAGCTTTAGCACACCATTTAGACTTTTATCAATATTCCATTAATACAATCAAAGCTGTCCAGAAACCAGGCTAAATGCAGCTGTTCAGTTCAGAGGTGTGACTTCTGGCTCCTTAAATTTCCCAATTAGGGATGCCAGCCTCCAGGGGGGACCTCAGGAACCCCTGGCATTACAGCTTATCTCCAGACTACAGAAATCAGTTCCCTGGAGAAAATGCATGCTTTGGCGGGAGGACTCGAATCAAGGGCGTAGACTTTCCATCCCCCCCCCCCTCAGGTCTTTCCCTCCTCCTCCTTCCCCACAGGAACAAATAACTTCACCTGGAAAAGGGGGAGTGGGGTGGAGAGACTGTACTTTCCCTACAACTGTGAGAAATCACTGGCTGGCTGGGATTTAATCACAATATTGTTCTAAGGAGCTTGGGGGTGGGGGGAGACCATGTGCCATTGCTCCTCTATCCCTTTACCTGCTTCTAAGTCAATGCAATCAAGGAGGGGAGAGCAAAGAAAATGACAGGACTGGCCTCCCTTCCCCTCCCTTGTTTCAGCTCCAAGAATGAAGGGATACTGAGGTGATGCCAAATGTCCAAAACCTTCTTGGTGGGGGGAGCATTGCTTTATGGCGGGCAACCTGGGCCCCCACCCTCATCCCCTGGAAGGTATGCATGGTCAGCCCTGGCTAATATTTGGATGGGCGACCTCCAAGGAATACCAGGATCATGATGCAGAGGCAAGCAAAAGCAAAACCACCTCTGAATGTCTCTTGCATTGAAAACCCTAGCTGTGACTTGACAGCAACAACAGCAAATATACATTAATATAGACCTCAGACCCAGATAATGTCTCCAAGGGACTTTGTGAATCTTTCTGTACAGTGCCACCCTATTGCGGAAAGCTGGGAGTCTTCCTGACCTCAGCCATGCTGTTGCACAAGGTGGGGGCCGCCAAGAAGGCACCCTTGGACGGGCAGTTGTTGATTCTGCCCATGGGGGGGGGGCCTGCAGGAGTTCCTGCTGCTCAGATGAGCAAAGTTGTCATGGCAGAGTGTAAGGGAAGAAAAGAGCAAGAGTCCAGCAGTACCTGAAAGACTCACAAAATTCGTGGCAGGGGAGGAGCTTTCCTGACTCAGTCACAGCTCAGGAGTTTGTAAACTGCTCTGAGATTCCAAGTGAAGGGTGGAGTATAAATCCAATCTCTCCTTCTTCCAGCACAACTGACTTATTTCCCCCCATGACTTACTTGAGACCCTGCTCAGAATCCGGCTGAAAAGCTTTTTTTCTCCTGTTGCAGAACTGAAACCCTCCCTCGTCTCTTTGGCCATTCAAATAGCAAAGCCCCCTCTCCCCAGCCCTGGAAAGGACTTTTCCTCCCACCTCTCTAGGAAGCAGCTCTCGCACCATTTAACCCTTACAATGCTGCAGTTCCCCTGGCAGCGTCACCCCATGCAAAGTTACTGGCAGGCAGCCTTGTCGAACCTACATAGAACAGATATTTGCCATTGCATTTCAAAACTATGTAATAAGAACTTCCCATTTTTAAAAAAAGTACACAACAGCCTGCATTTCTCTCACCAGCAGGGAGGGACTGAAGGCTTATCTCCCCCCCCCCCCCTTACTTGCTTGCCAGTAAACCTGCAAGGGATCCAGCTGAAGGGCTTTCCCCCCTCCAGTTGCAGTCTGCAACCTCAGCTGAGGATTCTCTCAGAACTCGTTCCGCCTTTGGGATGGTGTCAGGGGCCCAGAATTAAACTTTGTTGGTCTTAAAGGAGCCCCTGGACTCAAATTTTAGAGCTGTGTAAGAGCCCCCCCCCCCCCCCCCCGATTTCAAAACTCCACGTCCCTGCCCAGAATTAAACTTTGTTGGTCTTAAAGGAGCCACTGGACTCAAATGTTATTTATTCAGACACCTGAAAGTGCGGGATGCACAGAGTGCGCCGGAGAGCTCTGTGGCTGGCAAAGCGGGCCAAGCAATCTTGTGCACGTTTGTCTCTGTTCCGCAAGGCTGGCCCCCCCCCCCCCCCCAGTGCCCTGCCCGAGATGCCCAGCAGCAGAGCCTCCTTGCAGGCAGCGCCCCGTGCCCCTCTCTGGCGGGGAGCCCAGCGCTTCCCTGGGCAGCTCGCGCAGCGAGCGAGGACATGGCCACAGGACAGCAGGGAGGCAGCCGCCGCCTCCTCCTGGGCGCCGGACGGCCCCAACAGAAGCCCCTTGTCTCCTCTCCTGCCTCCACCACTGGCCTCTCCATCCCCTGCCGCCATGCTCCTCCATAGCACGGGGAAGGAGCCTAGAGGTCACCTGGCAGCAGTCACTCCCTCTCGCTCACTCACCCGGCCAGAGAGGGAGCTGCTTTTGCTGCGAGAGAAACGGAGGAGGATGCAGCAGCAGCAGATATGCTGGACACCAGCCAGACTCGGCAAAGGGCATTTGGGAGGGAGGGGAAGCGGCTGCCGCCGCTTCCCGCCCCCCTCCCCCAAAAAACACCCCCGCCCAGCTCCTGGGCGCCGGGGACTGCTGCAGGCCTCCTAGCCGGCTGAGAGGCTTCTCAGCCAGCTAGGAGACCTGGGGCCAGCTGGAGCTCCTGCTGCCACCGCTTCCCCCCCCCCCTCCCCCAAAAAACACCCCCACCCGGCTCCTGGGCACCCGAGGCTGGTGCAGGCCTTCCAGCCGGCTGAGAGGCCTCTCAGCCAGCTAGGAGACCTGGAGCCAGCCGGAGCGCCTGCCGCTGCCACTTACCCTCTTCCTTCTCTCTCCTCCTCGCTCACTGGGACCAGGAGCCCCTCCCCCCCAACTTGTCACTCCCGGAGCGTCGCTCCCCCTAGCTCCGGCCCCAACGGAGCCCTGCCCATCTTGATCTATCTCCAAAAAAGGGAAAGGTTTATGAAAGACAGGTATGAGCACTGCAAGTCCCCAATGGATGCAGAATTTCCCTAGCATGTCCCCAACGGATCCAGAATTTCCCTAGCATGTCCCCAACGGATCCAGAATTTCCCTAGCTCAGAGGTGTCGAATTAATTTGTTACAAGGGCCAGATCACTTTGTTAGGCTGGGCCAGTGTGCCATGAAATGTAATGCCAGGACAGCAGTTGGTAAGCTCTGAGCTGGTGTGTTCCCACTGCAAGGCCCTTTGGGCTGGGGGAGTGCAGAAGAAAACTTGCATGGGTCAATTGGAGAGACAGCAGTGCAGCACTGGGCAGATGCCCCCATGCTGCCTGGAACCCCTTCCCCACTCTGCTCCCACCACCAGTGCTGTGTGCCTGGCTCTCTCCGAGCCATCACGAAAGGGGACTGGGAAGACAAGCTGAACTAACCTCCCTGCCTGCAGAAGTGGGGTGGTGGCGGCGGCCCAGGAGCAAGGCCACATGCACAGCTAGACCCAGGCCAAGCAAAGCCGAATAAGCTGGAGACGCACATACAGCAGCAGCTGCCTCCAGCCAAGGCCAGCAGTTTATCCATGCTGGGGCGATGCAGGGGTTTGAGCCAGAAATCATCGGCAAGCTGTGCCACCCTCATGCGGCAGCAGCTGCTGAAGGCCACTGAATCGTCTGGTGGGGGACCAGGCACCGCATGCACAAGGCTGCACATGTGGCAGAGGCCCCAGGCAACCCAGTGACCAGTATAGCCAGAGATCGTTGGCACCACCCCCCATGAGGGAGTAGCCATCGATGGCTGAAGGCCACTGCGTGTTCCTTGGGGAAGGGAGGTCTAGCTACCGAGTTACATGCTTGAGGGCAAGACCAGGCCTCCAATGTGTGGAAGTGTATGGTGAAAAACATCCTCCATGGGCCAAAGCACTGTTGCAGCATGGGGGGGGGGGGGGCGAATATGGCAGTGGTGCTGGCAACCAGCAGGCCCCAGCAGAGGATCCTCTGTGCTCCCCCCCCCCCCCCCCGTAAACACTGATCAACAGAGCTTCGGGCCAAATGGAGAGGCGTGCAACCTCACCTTGGAACCCAGAGCCGATATGAACGCAGCCGTGGTGCCTCCCAATTTACCAGTGGGCCTGCCATTAAAGCGAGGGGGTTCTGCTTGAGTGCTGCAGAAAAGATAGTTCTGCCGTGCTGAAGCCACAATCGAAGTAGCACTAGTTGCTGGCAGGTCAGATAAGAGCCCTGGATGAGCCGGTTCCAACCTCCGGGCCTTACATTTGACACCCCTTTGGCATTAGTTAACTATGTACAACCAGCCCGAACTAGAAAAGGGCTTGCTAGTTCCAGAAGAAAAGATTTTCAGCATTCCCAACACCTTCCCTTTCAGGAGTTAACTTTGCAGAGCACCTTTAATGAATTTATCACTAATGGTACAGTCCTATTCATGTTTAATCAGAAATAAGATCTACTATATATGGTAGGATTCACTCTATAGCAAATGTTTGTAGGAATGCAGCCTGAAGGAAGTTTGGTTTTCTTTGGGAAGGGAACTCTGTTCGGGAGATCTCTAGCATTTTTCTTTTTTAACAACTGAAGGAGTTACCTTCCAGCAGGGGTGTCAAGTTTTCAAAATCCCGGGGTGGGTGGGAGCTCTTCTGTGCACGCGCGCCCGCCGGGACCATGTTCCTGCCGCTGCCTCCCCCTCCCCGGCCTGACCTCTCCTGCTTCCGTCCCTCCCTCTGTCTGTCCAGGGGCCAGCTGGGCATTTGCTTAGCTGGCCCCTAGACGGATGGAGGGAGGGACAGAGTGGCCAGGCTGGGGGGGGGGAGAGAGAGAGATGGTGGCAGCGGTGGCCCTAGGAAGGCCCCGGGGAGGTGCGGCGGAGGGCGCACCATTTTCCGGGGGGGGGCTCAGTCCCCCCCGGGAAATTTCAGGGGTGGATCAAGCCCTCGAGCCCCCCCCCCCCCCCCGTAGTTGACGCCTATGCCTTCCCCCTTCTTCCTCTTCCTTTAGTTTCTGAAAGCCAGGAAAAAGGGGAAAAAAACAATCATTTCCCCCCCTACACAAAGAGATAAAAGTCGCTGCTGCAGCAAAATTTCATTGTGAAACACATACCTTTGACTCTCTTCTCCAGCCTTTCCCCCCTTACAGACAGAAATGGCTGTCATCTGAAAGGGGCAGGGCTAAATCCTGAGTGACATGGCATGTGTGAAATAAAACTCCTGGGTTCATTCTACGGTATAGGTCCGATTCTGAAGGGGGGATAATGGAGGATTTACAGAGGCAGTGTGAGGGTTCATCGGGGCTGCCATTGTGTTTGCCAACTCCAGTTTAGGAAATCCCTGGAGATTACTTGACTATAGCGTACACATTAGAACGTTCAAAAAAAAAGTCAGAGGAAGATTGTGTGGTGAAAAAGGGCGGGGGAAAGTGGCACCACGATGAACCACCCGAACCTCTGAAAACTACATGGATTGTGAGAGTAGCGTTGCCAGCCTTCAGGTGGGGCCTGGGGATCTCCTGCTTTTACAAATGATCTCCAGCTGACAGAGATCAGCTCCCCTGGAGAAAATGGCTGCTTTGAAGGGTGGACTCTATGGCACTGTACCATACTGAGGCCCCTCCCCTCCCCAAATTCCACCCTCTCCTGGATCCACCCCCCAAAGTCTCCAAGCATTTTCCAGCCTTGACTTGGCAACCCTATGTAAGAGGTTCATTGCAGGTGAGATTGTACAGACCTCAGCTCATGAACCTGGTGATTTTTGTATCAAACTTAGGTTTGTGACGAGGTTCATGGCCATCCCTAGTCCCATTACAACTGGTTATGCCCTCAAGTCTGTAGTCTTAACATCTGCATATATACAGGTAAGCGTGAACCGAAGAGCTGGCACACATTAGCAGCAGTAGGCACACAGAAAAGAATGTGGGAAAGGATCAGCTTTCTACCACGACAAAATAATAACAATAACAACCCACAAACACTCATGTGTGCAGAATCACAGGGATTCCCCTCCCTCCCATTTTTTGTTTCTATTGTTTAAACAGCAGCAGCTGGACAGTGGAATCAGATAGGACTGCAGTGGTGGGGAGGGGAATTTAATCCTCCCCACCCATGTAATTTTCCTGTTGTCAATCACATACACACACTTCTAAATGGTATCTGTATGTTTGCTCCCACAAGGCGAGGAGTGCAGGGGGAGAGGTGTTCTGAAATGGAAAAATGACACCAGGGGACAAGGCTTAAAACAAAAACCCAATGCCATGATCCCTATCCAATTTTTTCCCCATTGTTGCTTTTAACTTAAGACATCATGTGGAGATCCAGTCATGGATCTCCTCACATTGCATCTTATTTAGTTAGTGCACTATCAGGTTAAATTAACAACCAATTGGAGACCATTTCTCTCTGCTGCGTCTTCTCTTTGCCTTAAACAGGGTTATATTTAAACTGGGAAAGTCAGAAATCACTTCCAGGTCAAACAGCTTCTGGAATCTGTCCACAAACTGGTTTTCTTTCTCCTGCCTAAACCGCATGGCCCAGAGGATGACTGTGTTGTCTTGACACAAGTGGTCAAAGGTAAGGAGGAGCTCATCCAGGTAAGGGTGGTGGTAGACAACGTCGGCAGCCAAGACATAGTCAAACTGGCACAAAGACTTGGGGAACTTCTCTTCCAGGTCAACCCCCCAAAACAGTTCTTTCACCTGGGGCTGCTGCTTGCATTGCCTCTTTGTGTTTCTGAGAACATTGTACTGAAGGTTTCCTAGCAGTTCGGGCAGGTCAGTGGCAGTCACGTGGGCACCTGTGAAAGACAGGAGCCACAGAATTGCAAATTACTCTTGTGGGTATTTTAAAGAAGAAATAAGAATATCCTTTGTAGAAATTCGGTCTTATTGATTTTTTTCTATAAACAGTTTAAAAAGAGCACAACCTAACCCACCAAGTATTAATAACTGGTTAGTGCAAATGTAGGGGGAAATTGTTGAGCTGGTCAAACTGGCACTCTTTAACAAAACAACCATTTTCATGAATCATTTAAACAACTGTCAGTTCCGAAAGTGATATAATCTGAATTTGTATCATGTGCTTGCATGGCATTTAAGGGAGGGCCATGGCTCAGTAGAGAAGCATCTGCTTGGCATGTAGAAAGTCCCAGGTTCAATCCCCAGCATCTCCAGTTAGAAGCATCTGGTAGGAGGTAACGTGAAAGACCTCAGCCTGGGACCCCAGTGAGCCACTGCCAGTCTGAGTAGCCAGTACTGACTTTAATTTTCATTTTCTTTTTATTTAACATTTTATAAACAATACCTATATACTACCAGGGCTTTTTTTGTAGAAAAAGCCCAGCAGGAACACATTAGCATGATAGGCCACACCCAACAGCAGAAACTCATTAGTATATTAGGCCACACCACTGACCACACAGCTTATTAGCGTGTTAGGCCACACCCCCATGTTACCAGAAGAGTGGTCATCCAGCCACACCCACCTTTTGCTTCTTATTGTGTTTACCTTGTTTGTTGTCAAAACCCAGGGCTTTTTTTGTAGCAGGAATTAATTTGCATGTTAGGCCACATACCCCTAACATAGCCAATCCTAATGAGTTTCTGCTGTTGGGTGTGGCCTATTATGCTAATGAGTTCCTGCTGGGTGTGGCCAACTCAGGAGCCAGCCGGAACTCCGTTCCTGTGCGTTCCTGCCCAAAAATAGCCCTGTATACAACTAGCCAGTACTGACTTTGATGGACCATTGATCTGATTCATCATAGTGCAGCTTCATGTGTTCATAGGATTATATCATATGTACTGATTAATGTATCTGATTTTGTTTTTCTTTTGATGTTTGCACTGATTTTGTATGAGTCTTTTCTAACACTCCCGTTGGGGAGGCAGGTAGGGGGACAAATGCAATCAATCAATCAATCAATAGGTATTCCTTTCTCCTTTTTTCTCAGTAGCAACAGACTAGCACAGCTAACTCCTCTTGATCTGTCAATGTTCAAACTTTCACTAGTGAATGTCGATAGTTACCAAAATGGGATTGTCGTATGTACTAGCAAATATTTTAAAATAAATTATACTAGACTTCTTGGACATTAACAAAACTAACATTAACAACATTTATCCATTTCCTGTACAGCAGTCGATGTTACTCACCAAGGAAACTAGCTACTATCGAGACCAGACCTGTCCCCGCTCCAATTTCAATGACATTTTTATCAGCCATGCTACATGAGTTCACATTCGTTTCCAAAAAGTGGCACAGCACAAGAGCCTGGGGAGGGGAGGAGAAGAGAGTAAATTAACATGGAAAGAGGGGGGGGGGAAAGGTTAACACAAAATGACTTCATTATCTGCAGCAATGGCTGAAAGCTAATGAGGCAGCCCTCTAATAAAAAGAAAATATTATTTCAGATTAAATTACTGAAAGTGAATTTTGTCAGGGAAAGCCTATGAAAATACGCTCATCCTAGGAATTTAAGTGAAAACGTGGGAGGTTCTTGTTCTGAAGAACGTTCTGTTAGGCATGCTTCTTCTGTATTTTGGCTACAGAGGTAGGCTTCCAAAATACATACCTTGGTAGGCATTTCATTCCCTGCTTAAGCAAACTCTCCACTGTCATGGGTAATGTCAAGATCACTGTTACTGTAACAGTCTAGATCAATTATTGTGAAATAAGTCAGAGATTTCCTATTCAAGAGTAGCTTCCCGACCCATATCTCTAAAGAAGTCTCCTTACCATGGAGAAGAAAGTTCATAGAACATTGGTAGCAGCTATATCTTTATGGAAAACCCCATAAGGACACTTTTGGTCAAAATGTGCCAGACGGTCAAGCTCCCACAGATGGTTTGTAGCAACAGTGGCTACAGAAGATTTAGAGTTGACAAGTAATAAGTAAGACAGGAATAGGGAAAGACAAGAGGCGGACCCGCGATACTCACGGGGGGGGGGAGTATTCCCCACAGCTCCTGGCCTGCAGAAGCAGGAGGAGCTCCACAAGAGGAGGAAGCAGCAGCAGGTAAGCTTTCTCCCTCCTCCCCCCCCCCCCGGCACCGGTGAGGCTGAGCAGCTCACCTCCCAAACCCTCTTCCATTCAACTGCTGGCAGTGGCAGCGAGGCCCAAGGCCTGCCAAGCCATCTCCTACCCCCTCCCCAACAGCAGTCAGAGCATTCTCAGCACATGTGCAGGGAACGCTTTTACTTTGGGGGGGATTTAAATATCCCCCCAAAAGTTTTTTTAACTTTTAGGATTTTTCTGCACATGTGGGGAGTCCCCTACATGTGCAGAAAACTCTCCCTGCCCCCCAAGTGCCCCCACGCGCAGATTTAGATATCCGCACGGAGGGGGCCACTTGGCTATTAGATATATACAAGGTGGGGACCCGCGATACTCGTGGGGGGGGAGAAGGAGCTCGCCCCCTTCCCCCCCAAAGAGTCCCGGCGGGTCTCGCCAGGCCCGCCGCTCACCCTCTTCCCCCCCCCAAAGAGTCCCGGTGGGCCTCGCCGGACCCGCTGCTCACCCCCTTCCCCCACCCCCCCAAAGAGTCCTGGCGGGCCTCGCCGGGCCCGCCACTCGCCCCCTTCCCCCCCCAAAGAGTCCCAGCGGGCCTCGCCAGGCCCGCCGCTCCCCCCTTCCCCCCCCCAAAGAGTCCCGGTGGGCCTCGCCGGGCCCGCCGCTCACCCCCTTCTCCCCCCAAAGAGTCCCGGCAGGCCTCAGCGGGCCCGCCACTCGCCCCCTTCCCCCCCCAAAGAGTCCCAGCGGGCCTCGCCAGGCCCGCCGCTCCCCCCTTCCCCCCCCCAAAGAGTCCCGGTGGGCCTCGCCGGGCCCGCCGCTCACCCTCTTCCCCCACAAAGAGTCCCGGCGGGCCTCGCCAGGCCCGCCGCTCCCCCCTTCCCCCCCCCAAAGAGTCCCGGTGGGCCTCGCCGGGCCCGCCACTCGCCCCCTTCCCCCCCGGCCGCAGCAGTTCGTAGAGCATTCCCTGCACATGTGCAGGGGACGCTCTTTTACTTTTCGGGGAATTTAAATATCCCCCGAAAAGTTTTTTAAAGTTTTCGGATTTTTCTGCAAGCGGGGGGGTCACCCCCCACCTGCAGAACCCCCCCCCCTCTGCCCTCCAAGTGCCCCCCCCGCGCGGATTTAGGTATCCGCACGGGGGTGGGCCACTTGGCTATTAGATATATAGATACATATGAAGGACTATACAGGATGGGGTGGAATCAGATAATCAAGAAAGCAGTAAGATGTGGATAAACAGGTTCATGAATGGGGTTGACAAGAGGTCTGAAGACATACATCCTACCCCTTTAGTAGAGGCTTAATGTGTGCAAATGGGTTAAATTAAACCTTTCATGTTCTGGCAGCTATTTTGTGGCTGCACCCATCATGCTGTGTCAGAATTCCAAAGGTCCCCGCAAGCTCAAAAAGGTTGGGGACCTCTGACAAAGGGTTAACATAGGTTCCAAATGAGAGGCTCAGGAGCATTCACTCAACACCATGTAAACTTTTTCATAAACATACTTTGGGATTTGAGCTGGCCAGTTCCCACCTGAAGCTACTTCATATACACTGAAGTCATCTTCAAGGAAACACACCCATCACTGGACCCTCAGCATGCGGGGACCTTTTTGAATGGGATAGTCAATGCATGAACCTCAGGAAAACCTGGAAACATCATTCGTCATCCGGATAGACATAGCAGCCTTGTTCACAAAATGCAGCGAATTTACATACCATCCGGGTACAGTGTACACTTGATTGTTCTTTACACAGGTGTTGAGTAATTCTCATTTTATATTCAATGAATGTACAGCTGAATGTGTGCTTCAGACTCCACATTTATCCAGGTACTGATCCTCAGTTTCATTTGTAAATTGAAAGCACTTTGGTTCTTTCTTAGAAGCAGGTGTATGTATGCACATTAGGATCGCCAGCTCAGGGCTCAGAACTTCTTGGAGATTTGTGGGTGCAGAAATTCTTGGAGATTTGTGTGTGCAAACTGGGGAGGGCAGGGTTTGGAGAATGGAAGAACTTCACTAAGATATAATAAAATCCATACAGTCCTCCCCCCCAAAGCAGCCATTTTCTTCAGGGGAATGGCTCTCTGTAGTCTGGAGATCAGTGGTAATTCTGGGAGATCTCCAGCCCCCCTCACCTGGAGGTTGGTAACCCTAACGTGCCTGCTGGTTGTACATGTGTTCCCTAGAACAGGGCTGGTGAGACAATGTATTTCTAATCCCCCACTGTGCAAGCTCCATATAAAGTCACATTTTCGCATTTTATAAAAGGAAGAATGAGACAGAATCACTGATAGTGCTTTGTTTCTGGTCCCAAAACCAAAAGTGAAAACAGTACCGAAGGCCAGACCACGGCTCCATAACTGTCAGTGGCTTCTGTAATCTCTATCTCATGTCCAACAAAATGGAATCTCTCCCAGGCTCGGGTGGTTATCAGCGAAGGAGAGAAACGTCTTCCCATGATTTCTGCAACTATCTGCTCATCTCCATTTTGTCCTAATAATAAAGCAATAAGAAGAGTGTGCATTATAGTAACAAAGAGAGGTAGCCAAGCTCAGCCAAAGATAGCATAATGAACTCATCTTTATCTTCTGGGCCAACAGGCTGTTCTCTTAAATAGCAAGCTGTTTGAGTTATGTCACTATCCAGGGATATAATGAATTGTTTATCAGGATATATGTGGCCCGCTGGAGCTGTTATCCATCATGATTTCTATTTATAAAGCTACAATAATAGAATTTTATTTCTCTTTTGCTCAGCATCAGCGAGACTGAGAAACCAATTAGAAAAGTTACAATAATGTAATATAGAGTAGACAGGTGGGATATTTCTCAAAGGAGTCAAGAATATGACTCTCCACAGCCATCCTCCATGCAAAATCGTGCATGTTCTCATCAGATCTTGTTTGGTATCGCAGGCACCTGCCTCTAGCTTCAGTCTATTGAGCTACCTTGTAGGTTCCCAACTGGCTGTAAGTAGAAGCTGTGAGCTACCTTAGGTTTGGTTGGGCAGAGATGGGAAGTCATTTGATCCAAGCGGGAGACGCCAGGACAAGAGAAGGCAGTGGAGATGGCTTATGCCCATTGTCATCTCTCAGACCCAGGTTTATTCTTGCATATCTGGCCAAGGAGGTTCCTTTTTGCTCTCTCCCCACTCTCTCTTTTTTTTTTTGCATGGGGGGCACTTGTCCCTAAAAACTTTCCTGTCCCTGATCTGGAAACAATTATGACCTCAAGCTTATGTCCCAATAAATAGTAACTAATCTCTCAAAGCAGAAAAGAAATGCTACCTCAACCATTGAAATACTTCATTTCATGAACCTTTAAGACCAACAAAGTTTTGTTCAAGGTATAAGCTTTCATGTGCATGCACACTTCTTCAAATACCTGATATTTGAAGAAGTTAGGGTTGCCAGCTCTGGGTTGCAAAATACCTGGAGACTTTCAGGGTGGATCCAGGAGAGCGGAGGGGAGGGGTTTGGGGAGGGGAAGGGAGGGGCCTCAGCATGGTACAATGCCATAGAGTCCACCCTTCAAAGCAGCCAGTTTCTCCAGGGAAGCTGATCTCTGTCAGCCAGAGATCAGTTGTAAAAGCAGGAGATCCCCAGGCCCCACACCTGGAGGTTGGCAACCATAGACGTGTGCATGAACATGAAAGCTTATGCCTTGAATAAAATTTTGTTGGTCTTAAAGGTGCCACTGGACTCAAACTTTGTTCTGCTGCTTCAGACTAACATAACTGCCCCCTTGAAACTATCTTCATTTCAATAAGAAACTATTTTACTTATTGGCTTGCTTTACAATTGACAGTTTAGGTTGTTTGTGGTATTTTTATCTTTGAGTTGCCTTGAATCGGCTTCTTGAGAGGTAGCATGCACAGCCCCTAAATATAATAATGCCACCTTTAATGGCTAACAAGGTTTGGCCTCATTCTGTGGGAGGAGAACTATAGAAATATCAAAGCTAGAAAGGCCTTAAGGTGACGAATCCACCAATGCCCTCAAGTATCCTACTGAAGTGATTTCAAGGAGCTGCAATTAGCACCAGTGCTGAAAGCTGAGACCACAACATGGTAATATGTGTCCTCTGCCCTGAGGTAGCCTTGGCTCTTTGACAACACATCCTCTCTAACCCAGGAATTATATAAACTGTCATCCAGACTTCTTAGTACTTAAAAGCAGCTCAGGAATAGATAGATACATGGAGCAATAGCAAGCCAGTGTAGCACTCCAACAGATTATTTCTCAAATATTCATCACTGTAACCATATGGGAATCTGGCAAAAAAAAAAAAAAGCCAACTCACAGTACAGATATTACTTCCATGAAAATCCCAACAGGACTGAACACCAGTTCCGTAGCTACAGTGGGGTATTTCAGGGTCTGGCTTCCTGACTTCCTACCAAGGCCCCACAACTTCCTTTTGGCCCAGACCCCTGGACTCTCAGGTAAGATGTTGCAGCTGCCACGAACTCCCCCATGCTGCCGTGGCCTCTGCTTCTCCTTCCCTTCCCCCTGCGCCGCACTGCTCAAGTTAATTAAATTACATTTAATTGAATTAGCCAGTGCCCCCCCCCGAGGAATTTAAATGCGCCCCGACTTAGAAATTCTTGGCTACGGGCCTGCTGAATACTCCTCTATACCAAGAAATCTCTGCCCAGAACACACAAATTCCAGAGGAGTGACCATGTTACAGCCAGAGTAACAAAGAGTTTCATAGGACCTTAAAGATAAGCAAATTTTAATCTGACGCACACTTTCATGGGCCACTCAAACTTTAGAAAACTAGGCATCTGGGAGATGGGTAGTCTAGGACTCTGCTCTCTAACCTGTCTGTTGTCTGTATCTTTGTGTGTGTGTGTGCGTGCGCATGTATACACAAGATGTTTCCATTATGCACTCATAGGGTTGCTGGCCCATGGCCCGCAGCAGATTGCAGGAAGCAGGGACTTACCCTTTTGGCATTGCACTGATGGCCTGACATCACTTCTGGCACAAACAGGAAGTGATGTCATTATGCTAGAGCAACAGTTTAGCATTTACCCAAACTGGGTAAGTGCTAGAGCGGGCAAATTGCGGCCCGTGGGCCACATGCGGCCTGCCACAGAGTTTTTTGCGGCCCGCCAAGACAGTCGGCCACGTGGTTTCAGTCAGGCCTCCACTGGGCCCGAAGCGCAGAGAAGCGGCGCTCCGGGAGTGAAGTATCCAGGGGGCGGGCACATTACCAAGCCCCACCCCCTGCTCCCAGCAGCCCTGTTGGGTGACGAGGAGGCAGAAGAAGGAAGGTAAGTTACCTTCCCTCCCCCCTCCTCCTCTTCCCGGGGCCGCAGCGCTCTGGGGAAGCCCTGCCCACCACCACTCTCACCTTCCCTGGGCAGCGCCAAAGCGCAGCGCTTCTGGGAAGCCCTGCCCACCACCACCCTCACCTTTCCCGGGCCGCGCCAAAGCACAGTGCTCCGGGGAAGCCCTGCCCACTCCCACCCTTGCCTTCCCTGGGTTGCACGGAGGCGCAGCAGGCAGGCAGCTGCTTTCTGTGATCTCTCTCTCTGTCCCTGTCTCTCTTTCTCTTTGACTCTCTCTGTGTCCCTCTGCATGTGTGTGTGTGTCTGTGTCCCTCCCTCTCTCTCTCTCTCTGTCCCTATGTTCCCCTGTGTGTCTCTCTCTGTCCCTCTGAGTCTGTCTCTGTTTGTCTCTCTCTCTGTGTCCCTCTGTGTGTGTGTTCCTCTCTCTCTCTCTCCCTATGTTTCCCATGTGTCTCTCTCTGTCTGTCTCTCTCTGTCCGTCTCTGTGTGTGTCTTCCTCTCTCTGTCCCTATGTTCCCCTGTGTGTCTCTCACTGGGGCTTATTCCCCTCCTCCCCGCCCCGAAACTTGGTGGTGCCGCTGCAGCTGTGTAGTGCAGGGATCCCCAGGTGCCCCCACATTTTTTTATGATACAATTTATACCTTTTCTGAAATGCAAAGTTAACTAATGAATGCAATCATTTTAAAAGGTGCAGCCCTCCGCTAACCTCCGCTCCCACAAAGTGGCCCCCGAGCCAAAACAATTGCCCACCCCTGTGCTAGAGCATTGCCCCAGTGCAATGACTTTACTTCTGGGTGCCTCCCCATTGATGGGACACCAATCTCCACCCCATTTCTGTGGCATCCCCCCCCCCCACTGCAATTAGCTGAGCAGCAGGCAGAGCCGGGGGGGAGGGGTTGAGATCTTGGAGCAACTTACAATCACCTTCTCTTCCTCTTCTCACAACAGACACTCTGTGAGGTAGGTGGGGCTGAGAGAGCTCTGAGAGAGCTGAGACTGACCCAAGGTCACCCAGCTGGCTTCATGTGGAGGAGTGCGGAATCAAAACCGGTTCTCAAGATTAGAGTCCTGCTGCTCTTAACCACTACACCAAACTGGCTCTCTTTGCTGTTTACCTTTGTATTACCCTTAAAAATAAATCCCCTTGCCTTACAACTGGCCTACCATCTCCCTTCTCCATCCCTGTCCCTTTAGTACAACTACAGGTATTGCAGGTAATACACCTTGCCACACCCCCAGTGACCCCAGGTGTCCTCAGGAGGTGTTTATTCACCCTGCTAAGGGCACTCCTTGTGTCAGCGATGGACTTGGCTGAAGCACTGATGCAGCTCATGGACACCTGATTATGTAACACTAAACCCTCATCTGACCCAACAGATTAAGGTGTTAATGTTCATGTGTACTCCATACCATCCTCTCAGCGCCCCCCCCCCCCCCACCTACCAAAGTTATATAAATTCACTGGGTACCTTATTTAAATTTGTCACTCTATCATATTCTCAGAAACTGCTAAATGCCCACCTTCTACTCTTTCTTGGTTCTATTTTAAGGAAACGAAAAACTGTCAAAAGCTGAGTTCACATTAACTCCCATCATCTTGTACAGGCTCTTGTTCCGTTCTTATATAAGAGGCCCCCATCCCCCGCCCAGCTGCTTCGGGAAGTATCCCTAGGAAACTGCATTCTCTCATGGTCTCCTACCACACAGTTGCCGAATGGCCAGGAGGAAGTCCTGTCCCTCTTATAAGTGGAAATGAGTGGAAAGTTTTTGATGGCATAGAGCTTAAATAACATCACCTGATAATTGCTACAGATCAAAATACTAAAGCTAGATGGACCAGTTGGAAAACTGGCAATACAGTAAAGATTTTAAATCACTGGGATGCATCAGTACGTGGGGAATATCTTGTTTACAGTGGCGCACAATCAACCTGGAAAATGCTGGGAAAGCATGCAAGTTGTAAGCAAGTCAAATGAAATTATACCTGGCCCATGGCTGAAGAGCCAGGCATTTGAGACGCTTCTTTGCAAAGCGTATTTCCTTTTGAATCACACAAAATAATCTGCGAGTCTTTAGCATAAGAGTATAGTTTGTTCTTATATTTACTTGTAACTATGAGTATGCCACTCAGTACTTAAGTTACACAAATGGCCTTTGATTATTCCAGCTTAAGTACTGTGGGTGTGATGTTGCCACCTATATATACCAATTTGTTTTTATCAATAAAAAATGCATCTTCTGACAGCAGATAGGAAGCATACGTTCTTGGCAAGCTAGCAGCATACCTTTATTTATTTTGTTTATACCTTGCCTTTCTACTCAGCTGTGACCCAAAGCGGCTTACATGGTTCTCCTCCCCTCCATTTTACCCTCACAACAACCCTGTGAGGTCGGGTAGACTGTGAGTTGGTGACTGGTCTAAGGCCACCCCGTGAGCTTCCATGGAGTAGCTATTCAAACTTGGGTCTCTGTCAAGGTTCCAGTTTGCCCATTGTCCCCTTTCCCCTTAACTTTCATTTCTTCTAGCCGCTTCACTGTTCACCTTGTCATGTTATAGGGGGGAGGGAATTCCTGAGGGGGGTACGTGAATGGATGCCTGCTTGTAACTTGTAGCCATAATTGTTTCCTTTAAGATGTGCCCCTTGGCTTCTCAGGAGAATGATAGCAACCGTATATCTGTCAGGGTTGGCATAGTAACTCTGCGGCTGGGCTATGACATGTATGTGTGGGGTGCTTTGACTCTTACCTATAACTGGGGTTTTGTGTGCCTTTTGTATTCCTGACAAAACACCAGTCCTGAGTGAGCAAATCTCTAATAAAGCCTTTTAATAAAGGAGAGTGTCTTAACTGAGGATCTGACAGTCTCCCAGTTTGACCTACTCTCTAACCAGTACACCACACTGGCTTTCATAAACCAGGGAGGACAAGGAAGAGAATATTTACCTTGCTTCTTTTCTGGCATTCGAGAGAATTCATCTGATTCAAAATGCTTGTGCTGTGACAATTTTGAATCCATTTCATACCGCGTACCACAGAGGTAGGACATATGTGCTAGAAATGAAAATAGAGGGAGAAAACTGGACAGTAATATATGGAGGATCTATAACGCAGCCAAGACAGATCTAGAACACATGGTTTTTCTTCGCGGCCCGTTTCAGAGTAGTTGTAACAGCGAACCACAAATAAGGTCAGACTACAGAGTCACAGTAAGGTCACATCAAGGCAGAATGAATGATGTCCACCCAACACAGTGTGCCCAAGGTACAGCTTCTCACAGCGTCCACAGCTTCTTACCATCCTGTAGCAGCTCAGAGTTGGCTCAGAGGTTAAGACGCTGAGCTGCAGACCGGAAAGTCGGTAGCTCAGCAGTTCGAGACCCTAGTGCCATGTGACAGAGTGAGCTCCCGTCTCTGGCCCCAGCTCCTGCCAACCCAGCAGTTCAGAAGCTAGAAACTGCAAGTAGATAAATAGGTATCGCTTCAGTGGGACGATAACAGCATTCCATGCACCTTGGTGTTTAGTCATGCCAGACACATGACCACAGAGTCAGACAGTGTTGGCTCTTCGGCTTGGAAATGGAGATGAGCACTGCCCCCTAGAGTCAGATTCGACTGGCTTTGGAGCAAGGGAAACCTTTACCTTTACCAGCAGCTACTATGTCCTGTGAAGGAATCTTGATGCCCTTGGGGAAAGTTTTATTTCCAAGCGATATATTTATATATACTTTACAGTGAACATCCACTTTCCCATACAAATGCTGACAATCCCAAATGATCATCCAAAAATAGATACAAATTTCCCCACATTTCAGACTACAGCCAGTGGATCCTGATTTTCACATCAGCATTTATCAATATTCACCAGAAGCTCAAGGCATTTCAGGCATCCACAAATGTTGGATTGGAACCAGCAGAAATTTCCACTGATCGAAGGGGTCCGATTTTTGCTCAGTCCCTTTCCTGCCACAGACCTCTGACTCTCCCCATTTGGGGGGGGGGGCTGTCCTCTCCATGAGCAGCATTTGGGGGCATGTTGGGAGGGAGGCGAGGAAGTCCTACTCTGTTGATGGAAAAACCTTTCCATCAGTAGCTATTTTCCATGGGATCCTACCCTTTGTAAGGGATTTTCAACACTCCCATGTGAATGTTGACATGCTCTACATTTTGGACATTCACTGTAATACAAAGCTTTATCAGTAGAGCACCAGAAATTCTTCCTCCACTCTCAGGATTATTTAAGCAATCAAAGCAACACAGTAGTTGTAGCAGGTAACCTGTTAGCGACAGGTGTTTATTATACCGCATAGGTGAGTGTTCTCCATTGTCAAATGCTATATAAAACTACCTCAGTCGTTGTTATGGAATAAAACAGTAGTAAGCAAGCTCTCCCAAAACACTTCTTCATGTTTCTAGGTACTGTCACAGACTCCTTTTCAGTAATTCTACACTAGCTATTTCCTATGGTGCTGGTGGGAAATTGTTATTTTAAAAGCATTACGCAGCAAATAACAAACAAAACATTTTACTGTGTATAGAGTTTCGTGACAGATGGAACCCGATTCTATGCACGTCTGCTTCAAAAGGAGTCACACAATTCGCCAAGTCTTACTTCCTGGTCAGAGAGCATAGAGTTGTAGCCTTTATTTTCTAGAGAAGCAGAGAGAGTTTTGTAAGGGAATCTTGCTGCATCTTAAGTGACAGCATCGCTTAGCTACACAATCACTCACAAACAGGAAGGCATAATGGCCTTTTACAAACGCTTATTTTGAAGGTCATCCCCTCAGGATACTATTATCTGAATTCCAAAACAACTTGTAGGACTCAGAAATGTTACCCTGTTGACTAGCTTTGTACACTTACTATGACTGTACTACTGGTACTTCAAATTATAAAAAATTCTTATCTAAATCGGCAATATGGTTCAAACATGA
Organism: Lepidodactylus listeri; assembly: GCA_029233225.1. Taxonomy (NCBI): domain Eukaryota; kingdom Metazoa; phylum Chordata; class Lepidosauria; order Squamata; family Gekkonidae; genus Lepidodactylus; species Lepidodactylus listeri. Next base: position 48,915,415 of record JARCFY010000001.1, on the reverse strand, counting down.
AGTGTTCGAAGGCATTCAGAGGAATCAAAACTGTGCTTTAAAATAAACCGGGCGACGTCTCGAGTCTTAAAAGTCTACACCAATGCATTCAGCAACATACCTAGTCTTTCTTTTGTTCCAGGTGTCCAGAAATGGAGACTATAAATCCACTGACTCTCTCTCTTCCAGCGCTTAGTTCATGAATAGCCCCAGAGGGAAATGCAGTAAAGTTTGAAACATAACCTTTCAGCAGCCCCCCCATTATGAATGAATAAATCCTGACAGCTGCAGAGTGAACAAAGTGGACACGCCCTTTGGATTTCATTGGGAGGGAAAATTCTACCCTCAGCACACTTACATAAAGGGGAAGGAGAGCTATCCTGGGAGACGGAGAAATTATACGAGACACGCACTTCAGCATCCCTCTTCAAAGTAGTAGAATAAATCACAGCCCCCCCCCCTAAATAAACTTCTGATTTTTAACACATTCAAATGAAAACCATTTTTGAAGATGATGATGATTAAGCAGTCTTCCCAAACAAAATCTAAGGATAATCTCCTTTCCGAATTTCTGTAAGATCTACCTGTTTGGACTGGCCTTCAATGCTCATGGCCTTCAATGAGAGTAGGAAAATTTTGTTGGAACAGAAGCCGCCTTCTTATTATTATATTATTGATACTCTGGTACAATGTACTATGCATTATTACTGAATCTGCAGCTGATTTAGTGAAAAATATTAATGAATTGGCTACTGAGGAAACAAGTTGCAGCCTGCATGGTTACAGGTAGTGAACCTCATCCCTCCCTGCGAAAGGATCAAGACGGTAATCTTGAACATAGATATAAGTATTACTATTTTGGATAAAGTGGAAAATGTGTTATGCTTCAGATGTGGTGGGAAACCACCAATATAAGATAAAAACAAGACTATACAAATAGAACAAAATGTTATAGAATATGGAAAAAAGGATTTGTATAAGATAAATGTATTAATTTTAATGTTTTGAAAAATAAAAATTTCTTTACAATAAGACAGTAATCTTGACAGGAACACCACTTACTGTAGTCCAGTCAACTGAGCTGAAGAGTTAGATGTTTCTCCTTTGTCGAAAAATATCCTGCTTTCCATTACATTTAAAGCTAATTTTGCTTGTGTGTGTCTGCTGTTATCATTCCACTTGAATGGAAATTTTTATGCCAGAATCTATTATCACAGGAAAGGTTTGCTTTTGATTTACTTTATCCTGAATTCTCATTCAGTTTGTTGGAAGTTCTATTCGTAGAAACTATTTGCCGGAAGCCCTAAATGGCAAAAATGATGCTTAAGCCCCACATTTGGAATTCCATAAAATTCTATGGAAACAAGTATTGAGTTTCAATTGAGTATTGAGTTACTCTTGCTAGGAATAATTACATGGGAATTCTGTAGCCATCCTAAAGACTACCTGAATTTATTCCACCATAAACTTTCATGAATCAGATGCAGCTGACAGACTGGAAGACCCAGGTTCAAATTCCCACTCTGCCATGAAGTATGCTGGATGACCTTGGGCTAGGAACTCTCTCAGTTCAGCCTACACCTCACAGCGCTGTTGTGAGGATACAGAGAAGAGGGGGGGAAATGATGTGCACAACCCTGAGCTCCTGGTAGGAGGGACAGAATAAAAATTATAGTAAATAAATAAACAGCAAATTTTCACCTTTCCTTCCACGCTATAGGCTGCTACACCTCCCAAAAACCTGTCAGCAGATGCCATGGCACAAAAGAAATAGATACCAGAGAAGCAGACTGAGGCATACTACCCAACTTGTTAGCATGAACGCCTTCATATAAGTATCACACACTTGAAATACCTGATACGGTATGTTGAGTTTGCCAACAGATCGTAATCTTTTTCTCCAGTCTGCTGCATACGCAAAATAGGATGTTCTAACTGCAGGACTTAAACAGAGCTCTCCCATGAGTCTTTGAGCTAGACTGTCATGTCATCAGAACAGAGACTGTGCAATTTCACAGGGATTAATCCTGGAATGGACTACAGGTGCAACCGCTGGACAGATCAATAATAAAGACATCTCTTTGGAGACTTGAGAAAGGACTGGTGGGGTCACGCCATGCTCAGCAGCTGAGATTAATGGATGACACCCTGGTGGGATAAGATACATTCTATAAACCCTCATGCCTCAGAGGACGGAGCTGCTGTTGTTATGAAATACTACACTTGGCAGAACAACAGGCCAAAATCTTGGGAAGGTCACCTTCAAGGCTCATCTTTGCAAAGCAGGTAAGATAATTTCACGGCGGCTCACTATGTATATTGGCTGGTCTTTCAGAAGATAAAATACTAAGCAGCAAAGTCTTTTTCTGCTCTGTAGAAGCATTAAAAAGATGATGCTTGTGGAAGGGTATCTATCCTTCTGAAATCTACAGAGAAGAAACAGAGGAACCTATTCCTCTATTTCTTAGGCCCAGAGTTCCATGCAGTGTTCCCTCAGCACTGTTTTTAACTAAAGAGAAGATGGAAATGCAGAGAGAAGCTGTTGGAACACGTTCCCCCTCTGGTTCCGGGGGGGAGCCATGGCTTTGCGGCAAAGCACCTGCTTTCACGCAGCAGGTTCTGAGTTCAATCCTTGGCATCAGGTAGTAGGCCATATGAAAGACCTCTACTGAGACTCGTTGCCAGTCAGAGAAGACAACATTGACCTTGCAGAACTGGTCTGACCCAACAGAAAGACAGGTTCATGTGTTCAGATGCAATAGATTTTAACTCCGGACTAAAAACAACAAAAATAGTAGAAGAATAAGAGTCCTCCGTCAACCTGAAAGATTAACAAAATCTATTTCCACCATTAGCTTTCATGGTGCATTCCATTAGTCTTTTAAGGTGTCACTGGACTCCTGTTTTGTTCTGATCCTACAAACCTACATGGATACCTGTCTGGAATAAAATTAAAAAATTAGAAGACTCACAAAATTCCATCTGTGTCATTCATGCCTTCCAAATCGAAACAATGAATTCTGTATAACACTAATTATAAGCAGAGCCACAGAGGTAGAAACAGCCATAACAAGAGACCTGCTTTCCTGAAACCAGAGATGGCCAGTTTCTACCTGCAAGAACTGGACTTCAGAATATCACATGGCTGAAGGCCAAGAGACATACACCTAATTCATCCAAGAGTCTCCTGCTGCCTTGTCTCCTTCCTAACTTACCAACAACTCATTTGTTTCATACCAACCCAATGCCTGGTTAGAACAAGGCTAGCCTAATATTCCCAGTGGTTCCCTTTGACTTCCCAAGTCCTATGGAAAGCCAGCTCTGAAGCGAACACAGCCATGTTTTTAGATGCTGCCATTTCTCTTCCTCACTGGCCCCGTGAACTGGGATCTCCGTCTTGAAACGTTGTCATTACATCTCACTTCTCCCGTGCTCTTTCTTTAACTCTTTAGTTGACCGCCGTATGACCACAACCACTCTTCTGCTTGTTAAAACTCTATTCAGTAAATGGGTTCTGCTAAATTTGGACAGAATGAAAGAGAACATTTCCATCCGATTTAGCCCACTTCATAACACAACCTGCAGGAAAAGAAATTCAATGTCTGTGTAGTCGAAACTATTCGGTAAACTTACTGCCATTTATGTCTGTTTTTCAACTCTACCTTCTTGGCTTGATATTGGAAGCCATTTGTGTGAATCATATCTTGAAGGGAACATTTTAAAATACAATATTCTGATCTGTTACGGTAATGCTAAAAACAAAACAAAACATGGCGTTTCACAGAAAAAGACACCTGCAAGAAACTGAGGTGGTACAGTCCTTGCATGAGGACTCCACCACGGGAAGAGACGACAGCCTTGAACGAGCTTCCAAGGTAAGCTCATGTCATGATGCTCCAATAAAAAAATAATAAAGGATTCTGATGCTAAGGATGAGAAACATAAAGGGTCAAGTTGATACATTTTATTCGACTAAGTAATAATTGGTGAGGCTGGTTGGACTGCTTTAGGCACTGATATTCAAAGGAAGAGAGCTGAAGCCCGGCCTGACTCTGTTGAGTTGGCTTTACACAAGTAAATTTTAGTGAACTTGCTTCTTACTCAACAACTGACTTGGTAAACAGCCTTCTGGGAGGCACCAAACCTGGAGTGTCATACGATTACTTTGCCCGCAACAAAGAGAATGAAGTTATTCCAAAATGTTACAATTTGAAATCAAAACTGGTTTCAGGGATAATTTCAAGGGTAGCAAATCTGCAGCAACTACTGAAAAGTGACCCATGCCTCCCTCCCCTCCTCCATTTCCCATGCAGCACCACGGCCACTGGATGCAACACTGCACTTAAATGCCACATTTAAAATGATTTTCAGTGTAGGCAAACCACAGGGAAAGAAGAATCTGAAGTGGCCCAAAATATTCCTTCTAGCTGAATGCAGAAACCCTGTACGGTACGTATGCCACTTATCACATTTCATGAAGCGTGACGCTGAGTGACAGATTGGCAACATTACAAAACGATTTCATTTCCACGATGAGAGACATCTATATTACCGATCACCTTCAGAAACTTCTCAAGTGAGGCAGGACTCAATTTTATTCTAATGGGAGTTTTCGAGACGGGGGTGGGCTCACAGGGAATCTGACAGTAGCCTCTTAAAGAAGTTTAAAATATTACAGTTCATGATTGCTATATTTTAAAAGGTCTCATTTAAATAGTGCTAAAATATACAAAAAGGGGGGGAAGTGGGAGAGAGGGGGGACAATTAATCCTTTTTTTCTTGTGAAGATTTCATGGTGCTATTTACAAAAGAGCTTTTAAGAAGTGCCCATATTTTGTCACTGACATTATTTCTTTCTTCTTCCTCTTGAAGACTGTCCCTTTGCCTTTTTGCCCTCAAAAACAGGCCTCGCAGTCACCATAGCCGCTTCCTCCTCTGAGCTGGAGCTACTATTCCCCATTTCCTCTTGTGGCATTTCACGCCCTAAAGGGGCATCATGATTCGCAGCGCTGGTTTTGCGCATCTTGGTGTTCTTCCCTCTGGGGCACCGACCCGAGGTTTCTCTCTCTGATTGGTCACCTGATGACCCACTGGATGAATCTGACAGCTGCACCTCCCCTATGAAACCGCCACCAAAAAAGCTCTCCTGTTTAAGCGATGGATGTTTTTTTCTCTTGCCCCGGCGGTTTGGGGCTCTGGTCACGCCTTCCTCCTTCCCTTCGCTTTCCTTAAGGGCTGTCGTAGCCTGGGAGACTTCACTTTCTTCTTCCTCCTTCTCTTTTCTCCTCATGCAAGTCACGGCCCTGCGAAGCCTTTGACTCTTGATGGCCTGCTTCTCTTGTTGCGCTAGTCTGAAGAAGGAATCGATGCGGAGCTGAGTCTACAACAGAAACAGAAACATTTTACAATGAGGGGAATTGTAGCAGGAAAAGGGGGGGGGGGAATTCTCTGTGGCCTGGAACTGTCAATCCACACATGTCAGCTACAATATTCCGGAAGGTCTTCCCTCAGGATACCATCCGCTGAGTGTTAAGATTCAATAGAGTGAAGAGTGGTAGTGGCACCTTAACTACAGTTCTTGACAAACACAAGCCACTACAGCCTGGACCTGGATATTCTGAGCAGGAAGGTGAAGACTTTATTCAGAGTAGCTTTGTACAAGTAGCTCTTTAATATGGGCTGCTTTTTTGTCAATATAGTTATGATATCTTTTAAATAATGTATTAAATGGAGTGCATTTTTATGTGGGGTTTTTTTTTCATCCGAACTGTATTTATACATTTGTCATAAGCTGCCCTTGGAAGGGCTGGTTTGGAAAAGAAAGGCGAGATATACATGAGAAACTCAATAAAAAGAATAAGCAAAGAGCTAAAAATAGCAACAAGCAAGGATTGCGTGATGTGCTGGATTATATTTCCAAGAATAGCTAGGACAGAATCTATGGCTACAGTTGATAAAACAAAGACTGTTGCTAGTGAGTTTTATTTTCTGCATGTGGAATACATGCTTTATTATTTTTTAATGGATTTAACCAACTCCAGAGTAAGGAGTGGTGGAAAATGTTCTTTCCCTGGTGTCACTTGTGCAGTCTCTAACCGGAGACTAGAATAGGCAAGTTGAATGCTTTAGAAATGCTTATGAATCCCTTAAGATTTTGCTCAGCAGCTCTCGATACAGCAACTGGGATTTTGGAGCACCACACAGCTGGTGGAGGTCCTGATCACTGCTCATGGTTCAACTCTCACACTCAAGCAGAAGGGGATCCTGGGGAACGAGGACTTGGCTTTATTCTGGGATGGTGCACACGAAGGGACACCATCTGGATGAATCTTCCATCTCCTCAACACTGAGGGTCAGCATGAGCAATGGAAGTGTTTGCTACCAAGAGACTTATTACAATCTGGAGATTCCAGCATGCTAGCAAAGGAACAGGGGCTGAGCTTCTCTTGGCAAAAATTTCTAGCAAAGTGTGAACCAAAGTTTCCAACCTATCTAAATGGGGGGGGGGGGGGTGTTTCTTGATTCAGCTTGGTCTAAATTGCGCTGTGCTCTTGCCAGTTCTGGAGTGCAGAACTCAAGGGGGCTGAGCATAAACCAAAGGGGTGCCCCCTTTCTACCTGTTTTTATCTGCCTTTACTGCTCCCTGCTCGAAACATCCTCCGATTCCAACTGTCTGAAAGACACAGCTTCTGAGGCCAGCTGTGTCTCTCTGGATTCTGATCCCGTGTCCCTGAGCTAAAAACTTGGTTGAAAGACAGAATGTAAAATTTAAAAATAAATATACAAATTCATTTCTCTGCCTTTTTTTATAACACAGCTCTTCCAAGACCACAGCTGAACTTCCACAGCTGACTGACTTTTGTACCTGACATGGCTGTTTTCTTCAGCCACTGAATTTTCATTTGTCATCTGCTTTCTTAATCTGACTTTAAGTGATGTTTCTGTTGACTGTGATATAACTATAACATAGACATATTCAAATAGTGACCAACCATTGTACCTCAGCAAATATTTAGTGTTGTTCTTCTACTCAAATAAGTTCTCATGGTTCTATAAGAATGCAGACCCTGAAACTTGGACCCACCAGACAGAAGGATTTCCACCTACAAAGCATGACTTTGCCTCCTCTCTTTCACTGCCGCCCCAGACATTACTCCTGTGAACAGCATTTTAGACTCTACTGGGAAGGGAGAGGCAAGAAAGTTGCATTTGGCGGGGGGAAATCCTTCAGCCTGCAGAAATACTCCAGTGGGCCCAAGCTACTGCGCTGCAAAAAAACCCACAAAACCCACAGTTCAGATAATGCGCCATGACCACACACAGATACATGCTTCTGTGTTCTAGTATTACCTGCTGAGCGTTCAGCTGTTTGAGGGCAGGCAGCAGGACTTCATCTGCTTTCAACCTGGTCCAGCCAAAATGACTCTGGCAAAACGTGTTAGCAGTTAAAGAGTCAGCAACAGAAATACTTAATGACAGTTCCCTAAACACACGTCCATAAGAATGTGTCGAACGGAACAATCTGGGAGGGTGTTTTTATAAAGGGAACAAGTTTGCAGCTTTAGCAGCTGGTGGGGAAAATTAGGCAGTTTTTACTGCTTTATTGTCCTGTCTTCCTTGCACTTCCCCCCTAATTTATGTAACCCAGTTTGTTGCATGTACTGTTCTTATTGCACTGTTTTCCAAATTTCTAATCCAGTTTTCACTGCATTGTTTACTACGTCCACCTTACTGTTTTTATCGCATTTCTGAAAACACTGTAACTCACTCTGAGCCTCTGTTAGAAAGAGGGACTAGAAACAAACTAAACAAATAAGAGAAAAAAGCATTTGAAACCTGTATGTCACAAGTCTACAGCATTAGTAGTTTACAACTAGCAGTATGAGAGGCATTTTTAAAACCCTAACCATTATTAAAGGGGACAAGTTTTGTCCAGTGACACCTTGATCCCCAAAAAAGGTATAAACTTTTGTGTGCGCACACACTTCTTAAGATACACTGAAATGGAAGTTACATTGACTCTAACTTCATTCTGTTGCTTCAGACCAACACTGCTGCCCACTTTGATCTATTGAAATGGAAATCCAACATACCTGAAGAAGTATGCATGTGTACGAAAGCTTATACCTTGAATGAAGCATTGTTGGTCTTAAAGGTCCCACTGGACTCAAACTTGGTTTTGCTGCTTCAGACCAACACCGCTGCCCACCTGAAATTATTAAAGGCTTGATGTGACGATGATCATTAGCTGAAATGGTTTTCAAGATTTGCAGTTCTTTTCATATTCTGCCAACTGCTGCATTAAAGGTACACCAATAATCACTGCATCGTTTCAAGCCAAACACCACCGAATCAGCTGCCCTAGCTAACTTGACTTGCATCTAAGAGCAGGAATGACACAAAAGCACTGAGCCGATTAACTGCTTTTGGATCCTGCTTGTATTTAGAGAAATTTCTGTCCCCCTGCTGAACACTGCACTGACCCTGTGAACCACACTCTCTTATGGAAGGAGCAGAATGCAAGCCAACTGGAGAGTTCACCGATGGAAACAGTTCTGCTGAAACAGCTTTCCTTTATAAGCTCCGATTGATCGGGAGAACAGACAAACACAGAGAATGGGAGGGGAAAAGGATATTCTCTGATCTGTTCCAAGTCCGGTCTTCCCCAAAGAAAGGATCCCTTTGACTCATCTACCACTGGGTGCAGATAAGCTTCAGCTACTGCAGGATTTGGGAACCCAGGCGTAAGCTGCAACTGCCGTAATTTTTTCTTCACTTTAGTGTCATGTGGATTGGGACATGTCTTCTTGCTCTTCTGAGCTTCAGCCCACCACTCCCTGAAAGAAAAATCATGGAACAGAAACACGGTGGCTGTTTTATTCTCTTTACATGAGCTCACAGTAAGTTATCTGCTTGGTTATATAAACTTTGGTACAGAAAAAAAAGTTAATTGCCAAATGCAGACCAGGAGAAGGGAGCGGCCCCCCCCGCCTCCACATGAACAGGGCCTGGGCAACAGTGGCACTGGTAGCACTGCTAAAGTCAGCAATGTGGGAGAAGGCGATGGGTCTGACCAACTGCAACCCTCACTTTGACCCACATTTTACTTGCTGCCACAGCACAGGTAGATGCTGCAAGGTTCTGGGAGTCAGGGCAAAACACGGCTGCCTTCCCTGATGTAAACCAGAGGCATTCACACCCTTGTAACTCTGAGACTGCACTACTGTAATGCCTTCTATATTGGGCTGCCCTTGAAGACTGTCCAGCAATTCCAGGTAGTTTGAAATTTTGAACTGTCTTCATTTCTGCTGGTGCAAAGAAGCGGCAACTTATTACAGCCATTTCACTGGCTACCAATAAATTTCTGGATGCAGGTCTAGGAGTTGCTCGTGAATTTTAAAGCCTTAAGCACTTTGGGTGCAGAGTGCCTCAGGGAACACTCACCCTCGTCTGAACACCTCTGTACGTTAGGTTCTCCAAAAACAATGCCCTCCTCTATGCACAATATTTTGCAAATGCAAAGCAAAGCAATATTTTGCAAATGCAATCCATGGTCGCCTCATTGTGAAGTTATTAAATATGTTACACCTGTGACACTGCAATCTCCCTTAGGAATTTACTTAGGGTCCAGGAATATGATTTTCAAATGGTCTTTCTTCTTTCCATCTAGCTTCCATCAAGTACAGAAGTACTTCCTTGATGCGAGACCAGAATTGTTTCTCTGCTAAATGTCATTATACAACAGATGTCATCTTGGTTGTTCAGGGGAAAGGCTGTCCTGTTTCCATTATGGATTGTACCTTCTGCCTGGGCAAATTCACTTCTTCCCCATGTCTAGCACGCGGCTAAGTTAAAACCCAGATTTATCATGAATTCTTTTCATTTCCAAATAAATGGTAGCACACAGCCATATAGAAATGATCCCAGAGATTATTCACAGTGTGTAATTGCTACCAAATTTATAATACAAATGTAATACGTTTGCAGCATATCTCTCCAAGAGAATTCTTCCCTCCAACTATAACAGGAGTCGGTGACATGCTAACACCATCTCTTGGATATGGAGGAAGTAAAGAAATCACATTTGGTCCCAAGCTGAATGTCTGCCTTTAGCTTCTAACGGCCAATAAGATCAAGCTACAGAAAGCCCACAGTAGACAAAACACCCAACCTCTATTTTATATGGTTGATTTCAAGACTCAACTGACACCGCAGACAAATGTAATACCACCCCTTTCAGGCCTATGAGTAGCAAGGCCTCTTCAGCAGTTGCCCCAGTACTGTGATATGCCTTCCCCTGAGAGGTACAGCTAGGCTCCACCCCTTGACTCTTTTTCGAAACCAACCAAGACAGTCTGCGCTCATTGGCACGTGTGTTTTTCTGACACATGTCTGCCCTTTAGATTTTTAGATTACAGCCACAGAATGCAAAGCTCACAAAGAGAGCTGCAACAGCACCTCTAAAGTGGACAGATCCCACCAGTCACAATTCTGTGGCTAACGGGAAGAGTCTGCACCAGAGGAGAAGACAGAGAACAAAAGACAACCGAAGAAGGAAAACCGCCTACGCAAGCTGGAGAAGGGGCTCCATTCCTCTCCCGGGAAATTCATTCAAAATCTCCATCGCTGTGACGTAACCAACATTGGGAACGCCTTCTGTGTAGTCGCTCCCGAGCAGATACGCCAAACTAATTAACTTGTTTCGATCTAAGCCTGGAGGGGGGGGGGGGAAACAAAAAGAAACGAGGAAGCTAGATTTGACAGCACAATCTTAAGAATTCTATTCCAACGAGAATCGGCTTTGCCAACATCCCCAGGGAAAAGAACTACTGCTTGGCAACAGAATGAAAGCTTTGACTTATGCAAGATGCCAGAGTTCGTCTTCTCAACAAAGAGGACTCCGGCAGCAGGGCTGAGAAGGATTCTGGACACCTGAGGTTAAAGACCTTGCTAACCATCAGCAGACACAAAGAGCCCAGAGACCAGAATTCATTGTCCGGGGATGCAGCGATGGCCCCTGGCATGGAGGGATGTAAAAGGGGATTAGACAGGTTTGTGGAGAATGCCTCAGTGGATGCCAGTTATATAGTGAACAACAGGAAATCTCCATATTCGGGGGCAGCAAGCCTCTGAATACCAGTGCTGGGCCTGCAATTATCAGGGGAAAGCCTCGGCCTCTACATAATGCTTGCTGGCCCTCCTGGGCAACTGGCTGGCCCCTGGGTTAGACAGGATGCCGGACTAGACAGACCACTGGTGAGAGCTCCTGGGCTGTTTATGACTACCGCTTGGAAAGAATATATGAAGCTCTCATGTGTTCACACAAATCCACCAAGAAAGGGTACTCTTTTAATGAGTGCATAGAAGCAGCATGGAAAGGTAAGAAAATGTTATTTATTCTGTCCTGTCCCTGGATGCCCATCTAAATTATTAGTGCTACTGCATTATTAGGGGCTATTAAGGCCAGAGGTGCACAGAGAGATGGAGAGCTAACATCAGAAGTCTGACGGGTCTTCTATTTAAAGTCATACCATATAATTTACTCCAAGTATCCCTGCAATTCACCGTTAACTCCTAATCTTAGAAGGCAAAATATCATCCCTTCCATACCTTCTCAGCAAGACGGGGTGTGTGTGTGTGTGTGTGTGTGTGTGTGTGTGTGTGTGTGTGTGTTAAACCAGGGCCCAGCAGCAGCATCCATAAAGATAATTCAGCCAGGGTACATCTCTAGACAGTGAAATTACATCCCCAAGACTACAGAGATGTCAACAGCAAACAATGAACTCATAAAGCTAGACTCTATGGGGAAACACTTGGATATCTGTTACTACTGAAAAACCTGAGAATCTGACAAGCAAAGATGCCTAAAAGTCCACATGTGGAGCAGCCCAAATTGCCTCCTCAAATGCAGTTTCTAAGGGGACAGGTGACCCAGAAACAGCTTGAGGAGGAAGTCTGAGGTCTGCAGGGTGGGGCGGGGCGGGGCTAAACAAAACTCACTCTCCCTGTTTCATACATGGAACTCCTACAGCAGACCAAGCTGGTATCTTTGAAAAGGCACAGGGATTCAAAAATACCACGTAACCAAGGTTTTTGGCCTCACCTAGTTGATTCTGGAAGTCCACGTACTGATAATATTCCACATACTTCTTTTGACTGAAGAAGTTTTTGTAGACATGCCGGGCTCCAAACAACCAGATATCGCTGTCATCCGTGATGGTCCCAGAGGTCTGATCAGTGAGGTCCAAAATGGCACACTGAGCCTCTGCCTCCATTGGGGCCTCAATGAACGGAATGCCAAAAAGGCGCAGAAGTTCCTATAAGCGGAACAGCAGAAGAATTCAACATTCTGATACAGCCTTGCCAGAGGTGGGTTTGCAGATGCATTGAGTGGTCACTGTCCTCTTTTTTTAAAAAAAACCTTTTTAATTAAATTTTTTCATACACATATAAAAATTGGACTTAAGAAAAATAAGACAGAAAAGGGAAATAAAGGAAAAAAGAGAAAAAAAGTAAGAAGGAACATATCCTTAAAACTTGCAAATAACTTCCAAAGTTTCTCAACGGAAAAGCCCAATATACCCGATGAGGAGCTCAAGTTGTGTAGGCGTTTGGCTTTACTTCTGTAAGATGAATTTTACTGGAGCTTTTTATGCTAGTGTTGTCTCCTCTGCTAATTAAAATTTGCAAATAATAGACATTAAAAAAGAATGAAAAAGCCCAATACAATCTCTCATTGCTAAATAAAAACTTTTAAACATAACCACTTACTCCGATATCATAACCATTACAGTAATACATTAATTGGTGATTTGTGGATTTGAAGGGTAAGGAAAAACTTAAATAATAGAAAAGAACAATGAAAAAGGAGTGATTACTGTCCTTTTAATGATCTGCAGCTGAGCATCGATTCCACTGAAAACCACTGCGTTTGAGACAGCATCACCACGTACAATATTGTTTGATGCAAACAAGGCGCTGTGGCTCACTGGCACAGCGACTGCTTTTTGCATGCCGAAGATCCCAGGTTCAGCCTCCCGGCATCTTCCGTTAAAAGCATCCGGTACCAGACGATGAGAAAGACCTCGGCCTGAGGCTCTGGAGAGCCGCCACCAGTCAAAGTGGGTAAGATGAAGCTTGGCAACCCAAAGGTCTGACTCAGTCTAAAGCAGAACCATGTGTCCAAATAGTGACACGACTGATGACAACCATCACATTATTTATTTGACGTTTTCTTCCAAGAAAGCTCACAAAAACACTCTTTGCTGAGCTGGCCAAAGTGGGATCCAGACTAAGATTTCGGCAGGCACAAGGTCTTCTGACCACGGAGCGTGATTCTTTCCCTCCAGGACTGCAGTTACCCCAAATACCACCCAACTCCTATTCCCACAGGAATAAGATTTTAGGGTCATTTCAGGCTGGTGCAGAAGAAGAGACTTGGGAAGGCAGTAAAACCCATGCTCTGCAGGCAGAAATCATTGCACTCTCAGATCCAACCCAGTCCAGTTCCAGGGTCACCCAAGAGTTTTGCAACCCAACGGGGATCTGAACCAAGGTATTCCTAGTGCAACAATCTAAACCATTAAGTGATAAGCATCAAGTAAAGAAAACTGGACTCATGGGAGTCAATCTCAATTAAATATATCACCATTTAAAACAGACAGTATATTTTACTGTGTCTAAACTAAGCTTTAATCTGGGAAGAAGGTGCAGGGAGGTTTTAATCCATTTTAGCTGGTTGTCGTTCTGGTATGCCACTGCAAGAAACTAATGGGGATAATCACTTTTCTATCAGAAGCACTCCTTATATCCAACTCTTCCTGCATTTCGGCATGAACTAAACATTTATCCTCCTGCAATGGCCACTACTGATCTCAAAGAAAGCCCTAAGTAGAGACACTAACGCAGACCTAACAGAATCACTAGTGGAAGGAGAGCTTGTGGAGGTGGCTATTACCCCAGAGAGCCCTCTGTTGAAAGCTGGGGGATCCTCGAACAAACTACACTGTGGTACAAAGGGGATCAGGCAAAAAAACCCTTCTCCCGCTGGTGAAGAAGACGGGATTTCTCTGGTTTTGCTATCGGAAGCCACAGCCTCCAGTCTGCAAGACCTGAGCAAGGCTGTTATAACAATAGGACACAATGGAAGTCATTAATTCATAGGGTGGCCATAAGTCAGAAGTGACTTGAGGGCACTTAACACTCAATTTATACAAGCTGAAAATCTGTAAAATTTTCCTTGCTCGAAAGCCAGTTGAATCTGACTCTAGTGGGTGGTGCTCATCTCCATTTCCAAGCCGAAGAACCAGCACTCCCCGAAGACTTTTTCCGTGGTCATGTGGCCAGCATGACTAAATGCCGAGGCAAACAGAATGCTGTCGCCTTCCCACCGAAGTGGTACCTATTTATCTACTTGCAGTTTCTTGCTTTTGAACTGTTAGGTTGGTAGGAGCTGGGGCCAGAGATGGGAGCTCACTCTGTCACATGGCACTCGGGTCTCGAACTGCCAAGCTACCAACCTTCCAGTCTGCAGCTCAGTGTCCTAACTTCTGTGCCACCGCTCTATACCACTGTCAAAAAACCCCAAGCAAACCCAGAACACACCATCTGGGACATCCACAAAAGAACTGCACGCAGGATGAGATCCCCAGTTACGGGACCAAAGAACAGCCACTGTCCTCTGACAGCACCCTGTCTCCAGAGGGGAACATCTGCAAGCTTTTCAGCGAGGAAAAACTCAGGCAGATCCCTTCAAGTCCGCTGGTTCCAGCAACAGCTATTCATTACAGCAAATGCATGAAAAAACACCAGCGGGTAAATTCAGCAGGAGGCGCTATTTTAACTCATACCTTGCAAAGACTACAAAATCACAGTCAACACCAAATGCATTTTTTGTAATGGAACTTTTCAAAAAAGACGGTAGTTGGCTAGGTTGAGCGCACTCTTTTCGCTTGTTGAAAAATACTCACTGGTAATATTTATGGTTGTCAGCTGTGTGAGTGATGCAAATCAATCTCTTGTGGACAGGTGTTTCTAATACACAATTTTCCAAGCTCACTATATTTGTAGTTATATGATACCGCTATTAACACTAGTTTTGCTCTGGGGGAACTGGTTACTCCACTTCTAATTTTTTTCCCACGTATAAAAAAACCACATGAGGTCTTTTCCTTCTCGTTTCTTCTTCCCCAAATGCAAATCTTGGTAGTACATTAAATAAATGGCTCCTTTTCCTGTTTTACTATTGATCTAATTCAGTTTTTTCAAGTGCTATAAAGACTACATCATTTTCACACACTTCTTGCCTCTCACAATTCTGCCAACAACCGGATTCAAAATGGTGTATTTAATTTGCAAGGGGGCGAAAGAAAACCACTGGACAATCTGCCACTTTTACAGTACCTTTCAATTCTAGCTGGGTGACACTCTGCCTGAGGTCATCCAACTTGTACAGGGACAACATATGAAGGAACAACTAAAATGAGTAAGTGGGGTTTCTTAACAATGTAAGGATGCCTATTTTTCATCTATATGAACATATCCATTTGCTTTGAAGAAGATGAAGTGTTGGATTTATACCCTGCCCTTTGCACAGAGTCTCAGAGCAGCTTACAATCTCCTTTCCTTCTTCTCCCCACAGAAGACACCCTAGGAGGTTGGTGGGGCTGAGAGAGCTCTGAGAGAACTGCTCTTGAGAGAACAGCTCTGAGGGAGCTGTGACTGACCCAAGGTCACTCAGCTGGCTTCATGAGGAGGAGTCGAGACTCAAACCTGGTTCTCCAGATTAGAAAGCAACGCTCTTAACCACTACACCAAACTTTGCTTGCTTCATGAACTATATATTTATTTTATTGCTTCCCTTTCCTCATTCCCCGGACATGCGTCTTCTGGATAAACACAACACTGGGATAAGTGAAATAATTTCCCCCCATAATATATATAATAACATTTCCTCATTTTTATATATCACATAAACGTAGACATCTACACACTATTTCTGACATTATTCAGTGAAATGGATCAAGCACCATCACTGCTTAACTAAGGCAAGGAAAGACATGACTCCAGTAGAAAAAGAACGGGAACTCAGATCCCATGGCTGCATGACCTTGCCCAAGTCAGTCTACCCATTCGTAAAAATTAGTCTCTATAGGGCAATGGTAAACAAAACAATACACACAGATACATAATAAACCCATACCTGGCTTTCTAAGAACATCTGTCCAGTCACAGTGGCAGCGATACGCTCCTGCTGCTGTCTCTGAGCCCGGAGTGCGTTTTGCTCAACTGAAAGGTTGGTCTCCAAGACTTCCAATTCTTCCTATAAAGGTAAAGCAAGACCAATTATCTTCTTAAAGCCACACCACCAAAATGACAGTGACACTTCAATGCCATGCGATGCAGAGAGACACCCTTCTGAGACTACTGACTTCAATGGACTTGGAAGGGTGTAACTCTGCTTAGGACAGCCCTGTCAGATCTGCGCCCTGGAGTATTAAGCAGCCCCCTGGAAACTGGCTCAGGGATGCACATATGCATCAATGGTGGCTGGGATTTTTATTCTCTCCTTTAGTTTTAAAAACTAACACCTTATGAGTCCTTACGTCTTGAAAGTGGGTGTAGTGTCCAGTTCATTACAAGGCGGGCGCTCAATCCATTGCAAAGACGTTTAATCATTTTTATATATCATACTAGGAATAAGGCCCGTTGTGGAAATAAATACAACGGGCTCTAGAAAGAGGCTCCGGGAGAGTGCCCCAGCCTTGGGCACTCAGCGTCAATTTGCTGGGGCTACCTCAGCAGGGTATAATGACAGAGAGTCCACCATTTTCTCCAGGGAAAGATCTCCACCATCTGAAAAGCAGTTGTAATTTAGCGTGATCTCCATCCCTCCCCTGGAGATTGGCAACAATGGGTCAAGCAGATCCTGCTTACCGGCTTGTAATAAACTGGTACAGTGACAGCTGTTTCAGACAGCCCTTCCCCTACCATTTTGGAGCCGTCTTCGGAGCGGTTTGCAATTTCAGACTGCCGTTTTTTTTTTCAAGCCTCTTTACCACACACACACACAAACACAATAACATAGAGAAACACACAGACACACAGAGAAACACACACACACAAACACAGACACACTCACACACAAACACACACACTCAAAAAAACACACACACATAAACACACACACACAAACTCAAACGCCTAGGGTAGCCAACCTCCAGGTGGCGCCTGAAGATCGCCAGGTATCACAATAGAACTCCAGACAACAGATCCTCCCCCCTCCCTTGGAGAAAATGACTGCTTTGGAAGGTGGCCTCTATGGCATTCTGTTCAGCTGGCCCCAGTGAGTTTTCTCCCAAAGGCCAACATAGGTGTGGATAGGGGCTTTCAGAGAAGCAAGCTTGGTTGCCAAGCAACGGGCACTGAGGGGATAGTTGCCGGCTCTGATGATGGAATAGGGTTCCCAACCTCCAGGTGGGGCCTGGGGATCTCCCGCTTTTACAATGGATCTCCAGCTGACAGAGATCAGCTCCTCTGGAGAATATGGCTGCGTGGGAGGGTGGACTCTATGGCATTGTACCATGCTGAGGCCCCTCCCCTCCCCAAACCCCACCCTCTCCTGGATCCACCCCCAAAGTATTCAGGGATTTTTCAACCTAGACCTGGCAACCCTATGATGGAAATAGCTGAAGATTTGGGTAGTGGATCCTTTGGTGAGCAGCATTTTGGAGGGGGGAGAATGGAAGGACTCAGCAAGCTATAATGTGATAGTGTCTACCCTCCAAAGCAGCCATTTTCTCCAGGGGAACTGATCTCTGTCATCTGGAGATCAATTGCAACAGCGGGAGATCTCCAGGCCCCACCTGGAGATTGGCAACCCTAGGGGGAAAGTCAGCAGCCCTGCAGGGGGTTGAAGGGAATGGTTTGATGGTTGCTGGCCCACCTCATTAGCCAGCCAGCCATGGTGGAGCTAAGCAGGAGTAAGAGCCTGAGAAATTTCACACATCCAATATGTTCCGTTTCAGGAACTCTTAAGTAACGGTTTCTGTCAGGCATTTTACACAGAACCGTGTTAGTACCAGTTTCCTAATGGAGCATAGTGGTCCTTTCACACAGAAACGTGCCTCTCCCGTTGGGGAAGCATTCCTGAGCCGGTTTACCTTGAAACCTCCTCCCAAGCGTTCTTCAGTTCTTTGTACCGGTCCTGAATTGCTACGGGGTGCTGTGTGAAATGATCCCTGTTTCTGACAGTTTATTCTGGGCACGCTGGCAGTGTGCAGTGGAGGGGGTTATGCTGGTAGTCCGTTGTCTTTTCACTGACAGAAGCAGGCCACTGAGGGGACAGTTAGACCCACCTGGCAGTGGGCGGAGGAGTAGAGTGGACCCAGCACCCAGTCTGTCCTTCCCCTTCGCTGGCTCCCTCCAGACTGAGGCCAGGATGCTGGCCGGTGGCTCTGTGGGCGGGACTGAGGCAAAGCAGGGAGAGAATGCAGCCAATGGACAGGGACCCCCTTTTGAGTCCGTCCAGCCTTCTGATTTTGGCGCCCCATGGAATCTTGCCACTTGAAAACGGCTTTATATAATAGGAAAGATAAATGTACACAATCTACACACTACTCCTGAAACTGACCGACAGACCTTGAATCCTTCCTCTTTGCCTTCACCCCTGTCTCAGTCTGCTTTGCAGTCTGACAATACATTTTTGGCTCAGTACCAGGGCTGTAGCTAGGCAGGGGCAGCACCCCCTCTCGAATCTGCAACACCTCCCACCCCAGGAGAATGCCAAACCCCACACATCCCCAGTGCACCGCGCTCCTCACCCCTGTGGACAGCCAGGGAGAGCCACAATGGCAGCGGCTCCACACATTCAGCCTTCCAGTATGCAGATGCACCACCAGAGCTCCTCCTGTCCTGCCCACTGTAATCCCCATGTGTTTCTCTCACAGCAGGAGAAATGGGTGCAGCCCCACCACCCCCCACCAGGTACATGAGTGGATAGGGCAGAGAAGGGTGCTACTGGGTAGGCCCAAGGCCCTTCCTCCACCACGGCCCTCCCTGCACCATAAAGGAAAGAGGGAATGAGGGAAGGAAGGGAGGGAGGGAAGGAAGGGAGGGAGATTGGATTTATACCCTGTCCTTCACTGCTCGGAGTCCCAGAGCGGCTTACAATCCCTTTCCCTTCCCCTCCCCACAGCAGACACCCTGTGAGGTAAGTGGGGCTGAGAGAGCTCTGAGAGGACTGCCCTTGAGGGAACAGCTCTGTGAGAACTTATGACGGACCCAAGGTCACACCAGCAGCTGCATGTGGAGGAGTGAGGAATCAGTCGCTATGGGACAGGCCCAGCAGCAGCAGCAGCAGCCTGCGAGGCCCCAGAGGAAGTGAATGGCTCTTCTGCTGAAGAGGTAAGGCAACATCAGCTTCCTTGCTCTGCTATCATCCTTCTCACCCCTGCCAAGGAGCCGGCTATTATTTTTGTCACGTCATGCCACCCCCACCCCCAGTGCCCCCTCCCCAATTGTCTAGCTACAGGGCTGCTCAGTACGTTAAAGACAGCAACCCAAGTCATCGAGTTTTGCTGGCACTCTGAACACGTCCCTGCCCTTCAGTACAGAAGACAGCAAAAACATTACCATACTGATATCCTGCCATTCGTTAACTGCATCCTCCTCCTCCATGCCCCTGGTCTCCACAGTTTGCTGTACGGTCAGCGCTGCATCTTCGCCAGCATTTTCCGGAGATCTCTCAGCGGCACCCTCATGGTCTCCCATTACAGCCGCCGAAGAGGCAGCCCCCTTTTCTTTCTCCTGGTCAGCTTCCTCCTGAAACTCGCTACTCAGTTCAGCATTCACTTCAATGAAGCTATCTGCCCAATGTGAAAAATAACTATTAATAATAACAAGTTATGCGCCACTAAACAACAATTTTAGTTTGCCAAAACTAGCTATTGCTCTGTTCTTGCCCCAGAAGTTAAAGAGGAAGAAACAGTGATTTTTCTTTAATTTAATTTTCCCTATTCTTCTCCTAGGCTTGCTTTTTTATTATTTTTTTAAAGAAAGCATGATCAGGGTAGGATTCTCTACGCCTGTTACCAGAATGAACTCAGTCGTCACAAAAGGAAGCCACTTCTCTAGGAAGCCACAGTCTATGGTTACTGCTTGTATTACATGAACTGAAGTGAGCAGTAAGCATTTCAAGGGATTGTGGGGCCAGCATCAGAGAAGAACACGTGGATATGGTTTCTCCACTTTCCCCCAATCAAGATGACCACCCATTTGTACTGAATAGCCCTTTCAGAAACAGATAACATGGCTTGCCTTTATTTGATAGAATACAACTGCCTGCAGATCTCCAACTATTCTTATTTTCTTCCATGCAAACTGACATTATTCTGTGATACTCTTAGGATCTACAGTGTCTAAGGAGCACGTAGGAGAATTTTAAAAAGGAACAGACAGGAGGAAGAAGGTGAGCAGAATTCAAGAGCAACTGTGATATTCTAACTGGATTGAGAAAAGAGAAAAACAAACTTTATGTATTTCAGGAAGGCCACATGCAGAGTATAACGACACTGAAAAGAACTGTTTTAGTACATCACTTACACACAAAACATAAAAACAAAAGCATTCTCTTTTAAAAGAAGGGGAAGCTATGTTCTGGCTGGAGACCCTTCTTTCATACAGCATCTACATAGTACTTTAATGGGCCCTGGATGCTGCAATATTTACTTAGAATATTTACAGATCACTTTACAGATCAAAACATTTCACAACATTAAAATATGAAGTAAAATTATTGGCTTCTCTAAGATCCATCATTCCCAGCTTCCTTCCCTAAGCAGTTCTTCTAAATCGCTCCCATGTTCCCTCATCATGTCTATAATTTCTCAGTGCTACCCCTATTTCTTGACATTACACATATAAAGCCAACATACCGCCAGAATCGCTCTCCTCAGACAGAGAATGATTTTCCATTCTTTCCTCACGAAGACTGGCTGGTGCTGGAGTAAATGAAAGCACACTCTGTATGTCAAAAGCATTCTTGTCTGGCTGCTGAAGTGATGCCTCTGAACATTCAACGTTTCCATTTTGGGTCAACTCTGTGCAGCTCGAAGGGCTCAAGGGAACCGACTGTGTCGAAGGCATCAGTGGCTGCAGCACCACGTCACCATCTTGCAGAGAACCTGAGTCCATTTTGGAAGTCTGTTTTTCCTCATCCCTTCCTTTTTCACCTGAACCAGAAAAGCACACTTTATCCACAGAAGAGACACGTGCCTCTTCAGGTATACTTATATCTGCTTCCAACGCATCCTTCTCTGTGTCCAGTTCACTCTCACAGGTTTCTGATTCCCCAGGAGGCAGAACTAGAAGCTCTTTCCCACTCTGTTCTTCAGGTTTTGAGTCCTCCTCATCTGAACTACTAGAAAGAAGCCTGCTCACGAGAACTCGTCCTGCTTGACTTTCAGCCGTATTCCTGGACCAAGGTGACTGAACCTCCTCTTCCTCCTCACACAAAGCTTCCTCAATAGCCCTCAGTGTTCTTGGTGATACGTTGTGTGCCTCCGCCACAGGGCCAGTCCTGGCGTTATCTGACTCAAGCCGATGGTTCCTTTCATCTTCAATCTCCTCTTCTGAACTGCTTCCCATCATGGCCGCTTGGATGGCCAGCATGGTTCTGGGAGAAGGTGGAGCAGGGGCAGTACTATTAGTCGATTCAGTCTTCAAGACGTCACATGGGGGTGGCATTACACTGACTGAAGTCTTGTTGGTCTCAGTGTCATGCTTTGAATCTTGAGACCTTGCAGAAGAATAACCAGAAGATGTCGTTGCCACATCTCTGGAGGTACCTTTTTTGGACTGGATACCTGAAAGAGAGAAAGAAGAGGAAGAAGAAATACTTGTAGTGGACTCATTTGAAGAAGTAGAGACTGAATTTATACCTCGCCTCAGAGCGGCTTACAGTCTCTTTTCCCTTCCCCGCCCTACAACAGACACCCTGCGAGGTAGGTGGGGCTGAGAGAGCTCTTTCGAGGATTGCTCTTGAGCGAACAACTCCGAAAGAACTTGTGACTGACCCAAGGTCACACCAGCAGCTGCATGTGGAGGAGAGGGGAATCAAACCCAGTTCTCCCAGATTAGAGTCCACACCGCTAACCGCTACACCAAATAAGTGCCACTCTTTGCTCACGCTTCAATACAAAGTTTAGCAAAAATGGACTGCATGTTTTTAAAAAATCTCCTACAGTTTCATATGTGAAACTATACAATTTAACATTCCCAACAAAATATTTCTAAGAAGCTCTTTAGTCCCATAAACATCTTTGCCTGTCCCTTCCTCCACATACTGATTATTCTAACATCCCGCTTACTCCTTCAATATGTGTGCATGTGTGTGTAAAGTGCCATCAAATCTCTCCTGACTTATGGCGACCCCGCAGGGTTTTCAAGGCAAGAGGCGTTCAGAGGTGGGATGCCATTGTCACCCTCTATGTCATGGGCCTGGACTTCCTTGGTGGTCTCCCATCCAAATACCAACCAAAGCTGACTCTGCTTAGTTTCCAAGAACTGATGAGATCGCGCTAGCCTGGGCTATCCAGGTCGGGGCCTCCTTCAATACACCTTAACTGCATTTTCTTTTTCTTTTTAAATAGCCATCACTGCATCTGTATTCAGCCACACTGGCTCTAGAGCCACGGGCTACAGCTCCTAGGGCAGGGGAGACCAGGGTTCAGAACTCCACTCAGCCTAACCTACCTCTCTAGGTTGTGCTGAGGATAAAATGTCAGAGGCAGAAGGAAAGGAAGGAAAATGCCGTCAAGTCACAGCTGACTTACAGCAACCCCGTAGGGCTTTCAAGGCAAGAGACGTTCAGAGGTGGTTTGCCGTTGCCTGCCTCTGCGTCACGACCTGGTATTCCTTGATGGTCTCCCATCCAAATGCTAGTCACGACTGACCCTGCTTAGCTTCTGAGATTTGATGAGACTGGGCCAGCCTGAACTGTCCAGGTCAGGGGGTAGCAGGCAGAAAGGAGGGATAAAAACATTACAGACAGAGAGAAATATTACAGATAGAAAGACATGCTCACTAAAATGCAAATGCAGAAGTCAGCAGAAGAATGAATGCAGAAAAAGAGAAGCTTCCCGCAAAACTACCTTTTATCAGGATGTAGTGAGAGGTGTCTTCAGACACAACCCTCCTGGTTTCCACTTCTTTCAGGAAGCCCCCGTCATTCTCATACTGGCTCTGGATCTGGCCAGAGTGCTGCTGGTTCATCTCCTTTTCCACATGCTCTAGTTGTCGATTCAGACTGCTTTTTTTAAGCAGTCCTTTCAGCTGATACTGGGAGAAGTCACTGGACTCCTATAATTTTTTTTAAAAAATCAAACATCTGAATGAGTTTTATTTCCCACTAGGAATAAGGCCCATTGTGGAAATAAATACAATGGGCTCTAGAAAGAGGCTCCAGGAGAGTGCCCCGGCCTTGGGCACTCAGTGTCAATTTGCTGTGGCGACCTCAGCAGGGTATAATGACACAGAGTCCACCATTTTCTCCAGGGGAAGATCTCTGCCATCTGAAGAGCAGTTGTAATTCAGTGTGATCGCCATCCCTCCCCTGGAGATTGGCAACAATAGTTCCCCATGAGGGAGTAGGTGGTTTGGAGGGTGGAGTCTATGGCATTGAACCTGTCTGAGGTCCCACCCCTGCTGAAACCTCACCCTCTCCAGGGTTCACCCCTCAAATCTCAAGGAATTTCCCAACCTGGAGTTGGCAACCCCATCTCCCTCCCAGCCAACCATCAACATATCATTATCTGCCCCCTGGCTTCAGCTTTCCATCTCCTCCCCCCTCCCCCCTGGAGAGTAGTTGTAATTCTGAGTAATCTCCAGCCCCCACCTGGAGATTGGCAACAATGGTTCCCCATGAGGGAATGGCTGGCTTGGAGGGTGGAGTCTATGGCATTGTACCTGTCTAAGGTCCCACCCCTCCTCAAACCTCACCATCTCCTGGCTTCCTCCCTCAAATCTCCAGGAATTTTCAACCTGGAGTTGGCAACCCTATCAGGACTGGCCCCAATGGGTTTTCTCCCAAAGGCCAACATAGGTGTGGAAAGGGCCTTTTACTGACAGAAGCAAACTTGGTTACCTAGCAACAGGCACTGAGGAGAAAGTACAGTTGCCAGCTCTGATTAGGGAAATACCTGGAGATCTGAGGGGTGGATTCTGTGAAGGGCAGCATTTGTGTGTGTGGTGGGGGGGGGAAGGACTCAGCAGGATATAATGCCATAGGGTCTACCCTCCAAAGCAGCCATTTTCTCCAGGGGAACTGATCTCTGTCATCTGGAAATCAACTGTAATAGCGGGAGATCTCCAGGTCCCACCTGGAGATTGGCAACCCTAGGGGGAAAGTCAGCAGCACAGCAGGGGGTTGAAGGGAATGGTTTGATGGTCGCTGGCTCGCCTCATTAGCCAGCCAGCCAGCCAGAGGCAGGAGAGAAAGCCGTTTTCAGTTTATTCTGACAGGAAAGTGGGCAAGCTGGCAGTGGGCGGGGGAGGGGGTTATGCTGAACGTCCATTGTCTTTTTACTGACAGAAGCAAGCTTGGTTGCCTACCAACGGCCACTGAGGGGACAGTTAGACCCACCTCGCAGTGGGTGGAGGAGAAGAGTGGACCCAGCACCCAGTCCGTCCCCTTAGACGGCTCCCTCCAGACTGAGGCTGAGACACTGGCCGGTGGCTCTGTGGACGGGGCTGAGGCAACGCAGTGAGGGAATGCAGCCAGTGGCCAGGGACCCCTTTTGAATGGCAGCTCTTGTAACCAACTGATTTTGGCGCCCCATGGAATGTTACCACCCCAACTGGCTTTTATACAATAAGGAAATATTTCCAAAGCAAATACGTTTACTGAGAGAATAATAGGAAATGTTTTTTAAAAATAGAAAGGGGGCACTAGTTTTAAAATAAAACATTGTTTTCTTTTTTTGATACCACGAGTTGATACTTATTACTTAAACTGATCAAGTTAGTGTGCAAAACCATTTGGAAATTAGCAGCTGACTTTTAAAGGGTCAAACATTTTGGAACAGTTCTCCCACATCTGTCACAGAATGGCACCATGCCCCCAAAGAGGGATACGGAATCAGAGATGCAAGGGAATCTTGCCGAATTACAATACTGCCTCCTAGCAATGCAGGTGAGGGTTTGCATCTTTGAATGGTGCCCATGTTTGGAAGGAGCCTAGTAGGATTTAGACAGGGGAAACCAGGTTGCAAATCCCTGATCAATACACACTCAGTTTCAGACAGCCACTGTATGCATCCCTTAGTTTCCTTTATATAAAGGTTACCTCACAGGCTTCATAAAATCATAAATGGTGTAAGGAATAACAGGCACTCTGTCTACTATGGAAAAGTACAATACAATGGGTTTTTACTAGGGGTGTCCAAAAAAACCCGGTATTTTGGGGAGTTGGGTATATTGAATCAAAAAATATCGGTATTTCCTAATATTTCCGAATCCCAATACTGGTATGGTATTCTGATTCAGGAAATATTCACAAACCCCAATTTTTTTTGGCTCCATTATATGCTATGAGGACCACTGGTCCCCAAAGGATATAATGGAGAATCAATTTGGGGCTCTGGGGGAGCTGGGTTTTTTGAGGTAGATGCACCAAACTTGCAGCATAGCTGCTGGTGCCTCTCCTCAACGCGCCCCCCCCAGCTTAAAAAAGATTGGACAAGTGGGTCCAATTCTATGGGCCCCCAAAGAAGGTGCCCCCATCCTCCATTATTTTCAATGGGGGAGGGGAAGGCATTTAAAGAGACCATGCTTTCTTTAAACGCCTTCTGAGTTCACTTGGCAAGTTGTGCTGCCACTGTGGCAGCACAACTCAGCAAGAGAAAGGCATTTTATCCTCACAACAAACCTGTGAGATTGGTTAAGCCGAGAGTTCACCAGGGCCAGCCAGCATATTTCCACAGCAGAGTGGAAATCTGAACTTGGCTCTCCCAGATTCTAATCAGACACTCTAACCACTACACCATACTGGCTCTCTAAGAGGTTAAAAGTGTATTCAACATCTGGCCCATTCTTGGCCAGACAACTCGAGTGCATATCTATTGAGAATTACATTGTCATATATTTTTCAGAACAATAAGAGACGTCCCACCAGCTATAATAGCGGCCAAGCTCTGCTGACTAGAAAAGGCAAAGAAAAGTCTGTGAGTTACCTCAGGCATTGCCTCATATAGTGTCCTTCTTCTTTTTGTGAATGCTTTCATGTCAGTAAGGATCTCGTGCTTTACTTCAGGGGGCAGGTTCTGGAAATCTTCTGACTCAACATCTACAGAAGAAGGGTTTTCAAATAATTCTTCCTATGTGAGACAGAACAATGGCAGGACACAAAACATACCAGCTGCGTGAGCTCTATCATTTAAGCAGCAGAATCCTGAACCGTGCAATAGCTCAATGCGCGCGCACACGCAACAGAACTTCATAAGCAATACAGAGACACACAAAATGAAACAAACCCAAGTGTGTGTGTGTGTGTGTGTGTGTGTGTGTGTGTGAGAGAGAGAGAGAGAGAGAGAGAGAGAGAGAGAGAGAGAGGAGCACATGGATCCTTTGAACCCACTCCCTGGCCCCGGCCGCCCCAGCCACAGGAAACCCAGTCTGCTACTACGTGCGCTGCCCCACCCTGGGATCTTGGCCTGACTACAGTACACAGGAAGGTATTATTTACCTACACCTCCGCTCATTCCTATTTGAAAGTAGTAAAACAATATCCCACTGACAAGAAACGGGAAAGGGGGAGAAGTTAAAGCTGAGAGGGAAGGGTATACCGAGGGCCACCTCGTAAGTTAACAGTACAACTAAAAACAAAAAACCTCCACAGCAGGGAAAGGAAATGGCCACCATAGGGGGAATGGCTGCCATATGGGGTAGGACCAGGAAAACTAAACTTTTCCACCCCCACTGCAGCCACCCAGAGTGTGCTGTGATCTCTCTCAAAGCCTCAGAGCAAAACAGGTTTAAGAAAGATCAGACAAAACCCAGTGAAACCTCAGGAGGTGCATGAATTTATCACGATGCTGTAGGAAACCCCACTTCCCAGCAGAATTGAATTTGGAGCATATAACCCATACAGGAACACCCTCAGTCTAAGGTAGTTTCCTGGGGTTCATATGGTTCCTCTTGCCCCATTATTGATTAATGGGAGCTCTCAAAAGGTCTCGTGTCAAGAACTTTCCTGGGATGGCTACCTGCTTTTCGACGCAAACGAGTTGGTAGAATTTAATTGCAACCACACTGCCACACCCAGCTTGCTCTCCCTGTTCAATTTAGAAGGAACTCTACTAAGGAGTGGCAAAAATTACGCTAGAAGAGTTACTTGCAGTATCTTTTTCTGGGTCATCCTCTCTTCCCATTCTTTTTCATCTTCCTCCACAGAGCTAAGGTTGCAAAAGGAAAGGTGGTCAGTTGCCATGAATTAACACATTTCCCACCAATAGCCAAGAAGATCTTGTCTCTTGTTTCCCCAAGAACTGACTGCATACTTGTTCATCTGGCTTCACTCACCTATTTTTTTCTTCTTCCGGTAAAGCCGGTAGCGCATAGATATCGTCCACCTCTTCTCTTCTCACGTCTGAAAGACTGGGGAACTGATCGTTGCTGATAAAACAGGATACACACTATTACCAATGGGAGGTATTCAGGATTCACAGACACACACTCCATAAGGAAGAGAAAGGGTATATTCTTGCCTCTTGCCTGCTAAAGCTGTTTTAATAGCTTGTCTTTTCAGGAAAGTTTTCAAAAGTTTTTCTGTAGTTTTCTTTGAGTCGACAGCTGCTACGTCTTTCCGCTGTCTGCGTTTAGCCTGCAAAAGTATTGTGAAAGAAAAGGAGAATGAGTTGTGGCTCAGAAGGAGGAGGAGGAAGAGGAAGAAGCTGCAGCAGAGAAAGAGGAGGAGATTGGATTTATACCCTGCCCTTCATTACCTGAAGGAGTCCCAGAGCGGCTCACAAACTCCTTTCCCTTCCCCTCCTCACACCCAGTGAGGTAGGCAGGGCTGAGAGAGCTCTTTTCAGATCTGTCCTAGAGAGAACAGCTCTGACAGAACTATGGCTTGCCCAAGGCCATCCAGCAGCTGCAAGTGGAGGAGTGAGGAATCAAACCTGGTTCTCCCAGATTAGAGTCCGCCACTCTTAACCACTACACCAAAGTGGCTCTGGAGGTGATGTGAGTCATTAGAGAGTCACTGCCAGTCAGAGCAGTCAATAGCGAACTTGGTAGACCAAGGGTCTGACTTACAGGCACTCCTAAACAGAGTTTCACCTTTAAAAACCTATTGGTCAATGGGCACTATGTTCACAAGCATACGGAGTGAGATTAAAGTGCAATCTTCAATTTACTTCAAAGGGCTTAGAAGGATATAACTCTGCTTAGGACAGCACCGACAGTGTAGGTTCGTGCGTTCACTGTGAATTTCTCTAATATTAGTTCTCATTTTATAAGCTAACAAAGAATTGCATGTACGATGAACCCTCTTCCTTTGGGAGGTGATAAACAATAGCCACCTTGACAGCCCAGGCTAACCCGATCTCATCAGATCTTGGAAGCTAAGCAGCTTCGGCCCTGGTCACTATTTAGATGGGAGACCACCAATTAATACCAAGGTTGCAATGTGGAGGCAGGCAATGGCAAATCACCTCAGAATGCCTTTGGCCTTGAAAACCGCACAGGGTCACCATAAGTCAGCAGTGACTTGATGGCAAAAAAACAAATTAAAAACTGATGACCAATTTCCCAATTTCCAATCTCTTGACACATGATTTTTAAGGTGAGCCAGAGTGACTCACTGCATAACATTCATCCGCCTCACGGCTCGGGGTTCAATTCCAGCCACCATCAAGAACTGATGTGTCCATGTCTCTGCATTAGCTGGCGATGTTTCCTAAGATTCCATAATGTGCAATAAGACAGGGTACCCCATCATCTGCGAGCAAAAGCCCACGCAATGCGTGCAAACAAACTTATATATTTAAAAGTACATACCAAAGTCTGCCTCTTCAAAAGCGGAGCTTCTCCATCAAAAACAAAGACGGGACGGATCCGGAAAAACAGCAGTTTGCAAAGTCGATGAAACAGAGTCAGGAGATGGGCATTGTGGATGGAATTTCCATGGTGATCCCTTGCTCCTTTAACAGCTTGGTTTAACCAAATGCTTATATCTTAGAAGGAATCAATAGGAAGATAACTGGACAAGCCGAAACATACGTACGTACATAATGGGGAATTCTCAAGCACGCCAGTCACTTATATTGGACGCTTCAAATGCCCAGAGAAAAATCTGAATCACATTTTTTTTCCTTATGATGCCACGAGCCAATTCATTATTTTTGTACAACCAATTAAAACACTTACCCCTCAGAAACTGTAACACCTCAGAAGAAGGGTCTGGAAGAAAATGTGAACATCCAGAGGAGGAGGGGGAGGAGGGGGAAAGATTGGATTTATACCCTGTCCTTCATTCGGAGTCCCAGAGCAGCTTACAAACTCCTTTCCCTTCCCCTCCCCACAACAGACACTCTGTGAGGTAGGCAGGGCTGAGAGAGCTCTTTTGAGAACTGCTCTTTCCAGGACAGTTCTGACAGAACTATGGCTTGCCCAAGGTCATCCAGCAGCTGCATGTGGAGGAGTGGGGAATCAAACCTGGTTCTCCCAGATTAGAGTCCGCGCACTTAGCCACTACACCAAACTGGTTCAGACAATGCAATTTCTAAAATTAACAACAGTATACTGGCTTTCAATTATTATATAAAACTAATGCAACACTGATAATCCTACACATTAGTATAGTCTTTTCCCCCTTTTAAATTAGCTAACCAAGTTTTTCTTTTCTTTTTTTAAAATGTACCTTTTAATGTATTCAGTATACAGGCAGCTGTTAATAAAATGGCTCAAATGGAAAGAGCAGTAATGCCCCCATTTCTCTGATGCAAACCGGCAGAAGCCGCAGAGCAGACGCCCTACACAGCTGACCTCTCCCAAGGAAAGGAGCACAGCAGAAAGTGCATGCTTGGCTTCTGTGTTCAGGGACCTCTAAAAGGGACCAGAAACGCACACGCATCTCAGGCTTGCTGTAGAACCTCTCCCCCAGCACCTGTCCTCTGGGGAAAACGCGGCCCAGGTGATCGAACAAATATATATTTAAAAGCCTGGTCAATTCACAATCAAGGATACCAACAGCAAGAATTTTTCCTTCCAGCGTTTCTGGGTTTACCGGCCGTCCCGCGCACTCCAGCAGTTTCCAAAGTCCTTGAACTCCCATCGTTGTTTTGTTAATTTAAGATGAGCAAAAAAAAAAATCTGCTGGAAACAATTTTTTAAAAAATAACAGATGAAACAGAAAGACAGCCTATTGAGAAAACACGCACAACACAGCAAGCTTCCTCACCATTTGCCTTCTGGTGACGAACAGTGCAGTCCTAGTCAATTACTCCAAAGGAAGGGCCAAGCCACACAGAATGTTGGGCCATCAGTCGAGTCTGGGTTTCTCTGTCCCAACTCACTTTCCTTCTAGCCCCACAGCCACTGTATAGAGCTTATTCAACCAATCACTGCATGATCCAGTCTGGCTCAGGATAGTGGCACCAGTGGGAAGAGAGGCACCCGCCTCCCCCTCTGCGCAACTTCCCTGAGCAGAAATGGCTCTAGGGGAACATTATTTGCCCCTTTGTGGGAGGGCATGTACCCTTAGACCAAGCTTAACTCATGAGACCTGAACTTTCATTTTTTTAAAAAGGAACCATGAAGTAGAAGAAGAAGAAATTGGATTTATACCCCGCCCTTCACTCGGAGTTTCAGAGCGGCTTACAAACTCCTTTCCCTTCCCCTCCCCACAACAGACACTCTGTGAGGTAGGCAGGGCTGAGAGAGCTCTGACAGAAACTACCCTTTTAAGGACAGCTCTTGTCAGAACTAGGGCTTGCCCAAGGTCATCCAACAGTGGAGGAGTGGGGAATCAAATCCAGTTTCTCCCAGATTAGAGTCCGCACACTTAACCACTTCACCAAACTGGCTCTTAATGCTTCTTATACTGGCTGCCTCATCAGCATTATATCACTGCAGCTAACAGTATCTTGTTATAAGCTTGTATCCTACTATAAGCCTAAGGAGCCTTCCTCCAGCTTTCTGGTGGAAGGGCCAGTTAAACTGAACCAAGCTCCCCACTTTGGTTAGTGGAGTGGTAGAATACAGGCCACTGTAGAAAGCATTTACTTTAAAGACAACTCATTTGCAATGCTTGCCTTTCTATTATATACCCAGGAGCAATGTAGACATGCCAAGGAGCCCAAGCAAACACGAGAGGTGCAATTTGGATCTCTGGTACTTTCCAAAAGAGTGAAAATAGGCAGCTCTTCATATTAGCTCCTTTAAAACAAAATCACACGCGTGCACTACAGAAATATATTTATCGATGTTACTGTAAAGCCATGATCCTGTACTCTTGCTTCTGTGACAAGCTGCAACCTATTTCTGGTTGTCTCTCAACACTGAATCTCTGTCTACTTACAAAAAGATCACAGAGTTCTTCAGCAAAGCAGTTAATGAGTGGTTGTGAGAAGAAAAGTTTACAGACGTGAAGGACAAAACAGCAGGCCTTGGAAAGAGAGGAGTTTTGTCGGACACATCAGAGAAGTCCAAGGATTTGCCTCTACATTTAGTCTCTGAGGAGGCATCCCTTGAAGTATAGGTGCCACTACAACATTCTCTAAGTCGTTATCAGAAACTTTTCAAAAAGTTTCAAAGAACAGACAAATCACACAGGGGAGCAAGGATGGAACAAGTCAGGGCGGCTTTCAGGTGTACTGGGAGAAGCTGCCCAGGTGAGAGGGGGCAAGAGGAAAGGCTCAAGACATTCTAGGGTCCTCACCCCCTGCCCACCTTTGCTTGGCATTTCAGTGACTCACTGACAGTTTCAGAAACTCTGCACATTCTCTAAGCAGCTGAACTGGACCACATACAGCTCCCTCCTTCCCTTCAACTCTGTTTCTTCCATGTCAAACTCTAAGCTCCATGAAGCAATGCTTGTCTTTTTATATTACCCTATAAAGCGTTCTTTACTTATAGCTTGGCAGTTCAAGACCTGAGTGCTGCACGATGGAGTGAGCTCCCATCTCTGGCCCCAGCTCCTGCCAACCTAGCAGTTCGAAAGCAAGAAATTTCAAGTAGGTAAATAGGTACTCCTTTGGTAGGAAGGTAACAGCGTTCCGTGCACCTCAGCGTCTAGTCATGCCAGCCACATGACCATGGAAAAGTCTTCAGACAGTGCTGGCTCTTTGGCTTGGAAATGGAGATGAGCACCGCTCCCTAGAGTTGGATTCGACTGGCTTTCGAGCTAGGGAAACCTTTACCTTTTACTGTAAAGCATGATGCACATTTAACAGTACATACATAAATAATAGTACCTGAGGGACCGCCTTTCCCCATACAGACCCCAGAGAGCACTACAATCGGGGTCACAACACCGATTAAGGATCCCTGGCCCCAGGGATGCCAGGCTCACAGCCATCAGAGCCTTTTCAGTGGCGGCTCCCTACTGATGGAATGAGCTCCCAGAAGAAATCAGGGCCCTGCAGGACCTTTTACAGTTCCTCAGGGCCTGCAAGACAGAGCTCTTCCACCAAGCCTTTGACTAGGAGCCGCCTACTGTTACCATATACTACCACCACCGAACGTCTGTGGTGGAGAGTGCCTTGGCAGAAGACAAAACCATATCTCCGCCGGATGACCAACAAACATACCTGAAGTGCGCATTTTGATAGCAGATCTTAAAGCGCGCTCTCTCTTTTAATGAATGAACTGCATAGTACTGTGAACACTTTAATTCGTATTAATTTGTATGATTGTTTAACTGTTTTAAACTGTTTTAAATGTTTTAAGCTGACTAGGTACACTGTACTGATTTCTGTAAGCCACCCTGGGCCCGCTTGCAGGGAGGGTGGAGTATACATATAATAAAACAGACAGACAGATGTTATGGGCCCTTCAACTAAAATCAGGCACAAACGCTGAGCTAACCTGAAAGCAGAATATCACAATGGTTAGTGCATCAGATCAAGACTGGTAAGACTATAGGTTCAAAGTGCCCCGCAGCTATAGAACTCACCAGACAGTCTTGGCCCAGTCACTCTTTCTCACCCTAGCCTACCCCGCAGGGTGGTTATGAAGAACAACGCAGGCCACTCTGGACCTCTTGGAGGAATAGCGGGGGCGGGGGATGTAACAAGACGTTCTGTGTAACCGGAACGGGGATACTATTTAGAACGGCCTCGTGCAAAGGGAAAGAGAAAAGAGAGAGATGCCCAGTTCCGGAGAGCAGAAGGTGGAACCAGCAATCCAGGGTGGATTAAAGTAACGCAGGTTATCAAGGCTATAGGGAATGACCAATTTAGGGACCTAAAGCACAGGGAACTAAATAAGTCAATATGAGCTGAAACAGCACCAGACGCACTTACCAAATTGCCGCCATCATAAGATGTCTCCTCCAGAGTAGGGGGAGCAGCTGCGCCAGTTGCATTTGCGCACATCCTTCGGGCGCAGTGCCTGCTGGGAAATGTAGTTTTTCCTCTTTGCAGCCTCCGGGGCTGAACTGGGGCGCCTCCTTGAGGTGACTGGCTCGCGAGAGTCGCTCTTGCAGGCTTGAAGTCTTTGAAAGAAGAGTGGAGGGACTTTGTTTTTCCCCCGCGTTCGCGATATCGTTGCAAAATTACGTGCAAGCCATTTGGTTGTGTCTCTGAATAGACTTGCACTGTTAGGCTTCTATTCAGCTTCTATTTGGAAAGATAACCCTCAGCCGCCCCTGTAATTCTCTTTCATTCGGGTGTGTCCAACCCACCTTCACGCCGAGAATGTCGAGACGGGGTAAAACATATGCTCTGCCCGACTTCCTTCTGCATGTTTTGCTTGGAAAGAACTCCCGCTGCTTTTAATGGAGCCAGTAGTTCTGGATGCATGGATAGGATTGCAGCCATGAGAAAATGATAATTTATAGACTCTTCTTACCAAAGGCAGCTATAGTTCATATTCAGTAGCTCTCAATGCAGGTTAAAGTTTTTAGGGATGATAAAACCACACTTCTACTACCGACTAGCCCTGGAATGCAAGCTCTCCATTTAGACAGCACTCTTTCCCAAGAGGGATGATAAAACGTGTTATTTTAAAAGGAAGAAACAACATTTCTGGCTAGAAACAGGGCATTAAGTTGCACCTGCAGTCAACTTCATTTTTTTAAGTGAAGCGTAGAGATGGTAAAGATTTAATGTTAAAATTGCTGACTTGTGCAAAGATCTTTTATGATTACAGTCAGCTGGCGATTAGTTCTAAAAACGGGAGATCCCCAGGCCCCACCTGGAGGCTGGCAACCCTACCTGGAAGATACTTGCCGAGGATTTTTTGTGTACCTTTTGAGAGGTCCTTTTTGCTTCTTTTTAATACTGTGCTTTGCTTTTTTGAAATTGTATTTAATTTTTTTGGAAGCTGCTTTGGGACTGGGGAAAAGAGCACGACAGAAGACACACTAAATAAATAAATAAATATTTTTCCCCTCCCCATGAGGCAAACAAACAAAGCTTTGCAAAGAACCAACCAAACTTTCTTAGGCCATACACAAGACTTCAGTTCCTGACTAGGGACCACTGCAATTAAGGCAGAGCTAGATTTACCTGCCCTGACCCTTGATAGCCCAAGCCAGCCTGATCTCATTTAGATCTCAGAAACTAAGCAGAGTTGGCCCCAATTAGTACTTGGATGGGAGACCAACAATGAAATCCAGGGTCATGACGCAGAGGCATGCAATGGCAAACCACCTCTGAATATCTCTTGCCTTGAAAACCCCACAGGGTCACCTTAAGTCAGCTGTGACTTGACAGCACTTTCCATTACCACCACAGATTTATGTACTGTAGATGGTAGCATTCACTGCATCTCTTTACATAAGCTTATGGAAAGTTCATTTTCTCTGTTTACACAACGATGCACCTAACAGCTGCTTATAAAAATAAATTACATTACTAAGCCTTCAAATGTCGTGTTGAAACTCCATTTACCACATCCAGCCCTGAATGTTTGTTCACAGAGCCCAAGCAGGCCTTCCTCCTATGTGCTTCAATTTAACTACTCAAGGCAGATGCCCAAAGGTGAGTAACATGGATTAGGAAGATGGAACAGAACAAAGTTTGAGTCTAGCAGCACCTTTGAAACTAACAGTAGAGACATCACCCTGCCAACAAAGGTCCGTGTGGTAAAAGCAATGGTATTCCCAGTAGTAATGTATGGCTGCGAGAGTTGGACCATAAAGAAGGCCGAGCGCTGAAGAATAGATGCTTTTGAATTATGGTGCTGGAGGAGACACTGGAGAGTCCCTTGGACTGCAAGGAGATCAAATCAGTCAATCCTAAAGGAAATCAAAGCTGACCGTTCCCTGGAAGACCAGATACTGAAGCTGAAGCTCAAATACTTTGGCCACCAAATGAGAAGGGAGCACTCACTGGAGAAGACCCTGGTGCTGGGAAAGATTGAAGGTCAAAGAAGAAGGGGACGGCAAAGGGTGAGATGGCTGGACAGTGTTATTGATGCAACGAGCATGGAGTTGAGCAGGCTCCGGAGGGCGGTGGAAGACAGGAGGGCCTGGCCTGATGTGGTCCATGGGGTCATGAAGAGTCAGACTTGACTGTGCGACTGAACAAGAAGACCAACACGCACACAAAGGCTTAAACCCAGAATTAAACTCTGTGGGTCTTAAAGGTGCTGCTGGTCTCATTTGTTCTGTTGCTTCGGACCAACACGGCTACGCACCTGAATCTAGGAAGATGTAAGCAAGCGCTTGGGACAGACAGAAATACTACAGTGAAGAACATGCTGTGGGATGATATTCTCATTGCCCTAAATTTCAGTGACACATCCCACTGCCACCAACTGAAAATGTTGGTTATAACAACATCAGCCTTAGCCCTAGGATAAGTGCTAGCAAGGCGCTTGTTATACAATTAAAACCAGTTTTGAACCCAGCAGTAACCAGAAGTCAGTGATTTGTAAATTAACCCTCTTAAACTGATTTTGCAATGCTTATACAGAAATCTTCCATGATTTATGCGTCACTTTAACCAGTTATTTGGCTGCAAAGATCAAATGCTACCTGTTTAAAGCTGGCAACACAAATATCTATGTACCCTTTCTGTGCATTTACGCACAGGTATGATTTTTTTTGTACTGTTTCCCATGGAACCATATCCAGGGTGGTTACATCTAAACTACCAAGCAGTTTCCCTTAGCAAGACAGGCAGCAACATGAGAATGCTACATTTACCACCTTATTCTCACAATCCAATCACTTAATACATTCTATAAGTGTCTCTTTGGACAACCTCTGCATGTTAGGTGAAACGCAGGCATTCAGAATTCTGAAACAGAGGATTCTAGATATTGAGAAACAGACTTTCTGTTCTCTTGAAAGCAAAACTTGTTCCCTTTTAGCATTTGGCATCTTTCCAGACCACGGGACTGCCTGCTGCCTACCTTTCCCAGCTTATCTCACCCCAGTTACGCCGCTCTTTTATGTCAGCAAGACTCAGTGTTTCACCCTCAGCGGTATTGTCTGGGAGGTTTGTCAATACTCCCTATCAACAAAGACTTCGTCCATGTAAAGAAGGGCACATAGAAACAGTAGCCCATGTTTTACTTCATTGTGATTTTTATGGGGAAGTGCGGGACTGTATAATTAAACCTATTGTGTCTAACTTTCACTGGCTATCTGAAGCGAAGTTAGTATCCCTTTTACTATCTGACTGTTGTTACCATACTACAAGTTCAGTTGCAAGGTTCCTCTTAGCTGCCATAACAATCAGGGAGCAAAAGTTTAGCTTTTCTATCTGATGTTTGATGGTTTTTATAACTGAAGCTCTTTGTAAATTTGCCATGTTGTACCTTTTTTTCTTTTTATGCCAATAAAGGTATTTGGATTGGACCCAATCACTTTCAGCTATCTTGCTCTACAGGAGTAGAGGCAGAAAGGGGTAACAAAGCTGTAGCAAACAGAGACCCTCTGGCAAAATGCTTCAGGTGAGCAGAATCACAACAGTTCAGGTAAACAGACATCTTTCATACCTACTGTGCAAAGCTTTTTACTGACTGTTGAGGGAAGATTTAACACAATGGGAATTCTTCTCTTTGAAGCAAAGCTTTGTGAAGAACCAGCTTTGTTCAGTACCAAACTTTTTTAGACCACACACCAGTGGTAAAACTAGAAAACAATTTTATTAGACAGGAAAAAAAACACTGGAAGTTCCCAATTTTTGGTTAACTGCAAACCTACAAACACACCATGACAAGTGTTGTAAACAAGATGACATTTGATCCCACTGATATTTTCATTAAAATGTTTTCTTCTTTTTTATGAGAGCAAAATATTATACCTCCAAATAAAGCTATTTAACATGGTTGTCTGAAAAGATACAAACAGTGTGCTGGCCAAAGAGGTATATCACCAGGGGCGTCAGTGTGTTTCAGCACTTGAACTGTCCCCTTTATTACACAACAGAACAATTAAAGTATCTAGAAAACGTGTGTATGAGAGAGACAGAAACATGTTGGTGAAGCAGAGGACTGTAACTTTGGCCACTCATTTGGTAGTAAAAAAGAAACAATGGGGGGAAGGTTGGTTTCAAAGCAGCTTACCAAATGTGATGTGGATTCAGTTTACGCACACAAAAGGGTGCTAGACCAGTTTACACCTGGCAGTGAAAAATATTTTCTGCTTGTTCCAAAAAGGAGCAAGCAGGTATCTTACAGCTCTCTGGGCTTATTGCCTATTACCAACAAAGCCCCCACTCCCCCGCCAATCAATGCAAACTTAAGTCATACAGAACAGTGTTCTAGTAGACACCAATCAAAGACCAGCCAATAATTTCAGAAGTTACATT
The DNA here is from genome assembly GCA_029233225.1 of Lepidodactylus listeri. Lineage (NCBI taxonomy): Eukaryota > Metazoa > Chordata > Lepidosauria > Squamata > Gekkonidae > Lepidodactylus > Lepidodactylus listeri. Next base: position 48,877,454 of record JARCFY010000001.1, on the reverse strand, counting down.
TGGTGTTTTGTAAATTCAGAAGTGGACCATGATGTCCTTATTGCATTACTGAAAACTAGATGTACTCTATACATTTACAGCCATAGGTCAATATGTGGGCAATAAATATTTTGGAAAGTAACAAATCTCATGCTTTGAATATTACGTATTTCTTCTAATAATAAATTTCTCCCAGAATGTTTTTGATCTAGATTTGTTCTGTGTTCTCTGTCCGAAACACAGATCAACAGCTGATTATACTGGATTGTAAGTGTACAATATTCTGTGCTTATCTTTGAGCTAAAACGCCTCTCCTTATGCCAAACACAACTATCCCACAGGTTTTATGCAACAACCATTGCCAGGATGGCATCCTGTATAGCGATTCCTATCTATGCCCTGCTATGTGCACAACAAACCTTGCCACATCATAAGGATACATTTTACAGTACAGCAGCTGCACAAGAAATTCCTTTTAGTCATTCCCATCATAGTCCGCGTAACTCTGGAAGCCGCTATTCCGCCTTTCATGAAGATGAGACAGCTTCTTCCAGACAGACTCTTGGTGGAAGCCAGCACTGAAAGATCTGCCCAGGCGCCCATGCTGCTTCTTGGAGATATTGTCTTCACTTTCAGATTTGGCTAAGCCCTGCGTCTGGGACTGAGGTTGCAATTCTGACCTACTGTTGCCAAATGGGTAGTTCCAGGGACCAAATCTTTGCCAGTGGAGCCTCTGAAGGACAATGATGCAATGCAGATTTCCCCCCACCTAAAAATCAAGACAGAATATATCACACTTTAAAAAAAAACACAACCAGACAATATCCTATCTTAGCCCGGAGGTTGTTCCTCCAGTATACCTAGCTTTCCTCCTACTTAAGTGGCTCTTCCGCTAGAGGAGTCATTTCAGCAGGAAGAAGGTTCCTCGGGCAGGAGGAAGTGTTCAAAATGTCACTTAGTGGAGTGTTAAGATACAGGCTATTAATTTTACAGATTATAAACTGTTTAGAAAAGTTAATTAATTGGCAGGGCTAGCTTTGATGCCACATTTCTTTGTTACGAACACACACACACATACACACACACACACAGAGCATAAAATGTGGAGTGGTAGCTGGAGTCTTGGACCAGGATCTGGGAGACGCCGGATTCAGTCCTCACATAAGAACGTAAGAGAAGCCATGATGGGTCAGGCCAGTGGCCCATGCAGTCCAACACTCAGTGTGGCCACTCTGTGTCACACAGTGGCCACCTCTGCCATAAAAGCTCATTCATTGACCTTTGGCCAATCAGACACTCTCAATTTCCCCTGCCTCAAAGGATTGTTTTGAGCATTAAGTACGGAACAGGAAATGACTTTGGGTCCCCACTGGCGAGAAAGGTGTGTGTGTGAGGACAGGCCATTTCTGTCAGGAGAAAGTCTTAGTGGGATCCAAGCTAGTATTCTGTACTTCCTTGTGGGGCAACAAAGAAATAAAAAGTATATAGTATCATATGGAACAACTGTGCCCCTCAACTAAGCTAATTTGGTGTAAAAGGATACCCGGGCTCTCCAATCTTCCTACAAAAAGCAAACCAGGAAGAAATTGCTAAAGAATAATTCTGGGATAAGTGATTATATCTTTAGAACGGTCACAGATGGCACACTTGCGGCAGACTCATCAAAAGGAAAAAACAGTATTGCAGGCAACATTCTCTGTTGCTGAAAGGGGCATATTTGTTGCAAAGAAATAACTCCATATCGTATGCACGTTAGCTCTTTAATTCAGCTATGGGAAATACTGACAGCCATATCAGAAGGAAATGCACTGCACCTGGGTTTTCTGGTTTCTTACGCGTACTTCACACTTTTGCTTACTACTTATGTAAACTGCATGCACTTTTCCCCTTAATACTTAAATAGCTATTAATCTTTGTCATTTCAAGTCTTGGACACCATGATTCTCTCCCACTGCTGGCATTCCAAAGCTAAGCAACTTAGATTCAGGTGGGTAGCTGTGTTGGTCTGAAGCAACAGAACAAACTTTGAGTCCAGTGGCACCTTTAAGACCAATAAAGTTTAATTCTGGGCATAAGCTTTCGTTGTGGGCATAAGCTTCTATACCCTGAATTAAACTTTGTTGCTCTTAAAGGGGCCACTGGACTCAAACTTTGTTCTAAGTAAATTAGGTTTCATCAACATTACTTCAAGAGGTGCATGCACTCCATTAACGTATATCAATCTTACCTTCTTCGTCTTGCGATACTGAAGTCCTCTTTCGAGGTGTCGAATATCTAGATATTCTGGATTCTGAGTATTTAAGTCAGTCACAATATCTGCCCATCTGCACAGTAAGATCAAAAGATCACAAACTCTATGTATAGTTAAAATGCATCTTCCAAGGCAGTAAATGCACAAAAAGTTCTTATTTTATTTATTTGGATATTTCAATACGACCTCTTCAAAGGCCTGCTCAAGGTGGCATACAATTAAAATGATCACAATATAAAAACAATCTGTTAAAAAAAAAACACTGGACATAAACAGGATAAAACTGTCGTACTGCAGAAGCAGACCATTAAAAAGTTCACAAGGTAAAACCCCTAATGAAGAGCCTGGGTAAAAAAAAGATGCATTTTGGCTTGGCACTTAAAAGAAAGTAAAGTAGGCACCAGGCAAGCCTCAGCTGGGAGGGTGTTCCTAAGGTGAGGTGCCACCACAGAAAATGCCCTGTCTCTAGTAACCACAAGCCTCCACTCTGAAGGTGGGGGCACAGAGAACAGGGCTTGAAAGGAAAAGCAAATCTTAACTGGCATGTTGGATAGTATGGGAGGAGACGGTCCTTCGGGTACCCTGGCTCCATTTAGGGCCTTAAAGGTAAGAATCAGCATTCTGAATTGTGCCCAGAACAGATAGGGAACCAGTACAGAACTTTTAGCACAGCAGAGACACAGTGCCTGTAACCAGCCATGGACAGTCACCAGGTCACTACATTTTGGATCGACTTGAGATTTCAAAACTGTTTTCAAAGGCAGCCCCTTGCAGAGCACATTATAGTAGTCTAACTTGGATGTGATCAGAGCATGAATTGCTGGTGGCCAGATCACACATTATGAGGAACAGCCATAACTGGTGAACCACCTAGAGCTGATGTAAGGTGCTATGCACCTTATGGTTTCAGACTGCTTGGGACACAGAGGAAAATAAGACCCAAGCAGGAGCTCAGCAGAATATATGACGATCACAACCAAAAACAAGACTATGAACAGCCCATTAGCCGGGCTACAAGCCTTCACAATTAAAAAAAAATTAATTGTACAAAAACAAAATGGACAAAGTAACATTTTTCAGGCCCAAGGGGGAAAGTGCTTAATTCCTTTATTCTCCTCTTCTAATTCCCCAGCATTTCCTTCATCAGCTTCCCTGCCATCCCACCATACCTCAGTATCACCTATTTCATTTCATGTCACTTCTTCCTGTTCCAAACCATTTCATAAATAAGGTGAGTATCTCTTTTACTTCTAAACTCCATATATATGGAAAACGAGAGCTCATTTTTCAAATAAGCCAGTATTTGTACACAATACCATTTTCTACTGCAGGAACTTTCATGAGATCCCTGGGCATCTAGTTTTTCCTTGAAACTGAATAATGCTGCACTGTTAACCTTGGAAGTTTCTTTGTTCTGGCTAAGATATTCAATCATGCCTATGACTGTTCTTGTGATGTGGGAAGCTACTCCACTGACACAAGGGTTCCACGTCAGCTGAAAAGTCCTTGTGTTGGAGTCTGTACAGTCACAGATTCAACCCAACATCTTCAAAGAAAACACCTCCCAGCTAACCTTAAAATGGGACTAAAAATTCAGGCCATGGTATCTGCAGGTGGGATCTCAGCTACCTAAGTCTTGGGCACTTGCTTTTGCTTGTGTAAAACAATTACGAAATTTATCATGATTCTGGAAACTCAGAGCATGGTTTGAGAAATAACATTTCAAATGTTTTGCACAGTTCTACAAAAAATGATATGCATCGTAACTCTTTAACTAAAACATATCTAGTGAGCGCATTCAGATGGGCTAACTTACTTTTTGCAGTGAATGGCAGGATGTTTTCTGCTTGGTTCTCCAATCAGTATCCAATGTTCAACTTCTTGCTGTAACAGGTGCCCTCTAACGTATATAAAAAAAGAAAAAAGTGGCCCCATGAATTTACCCGAGAACTAAATTTTTGTCAATATGAGGTTGGAGCCAGATTAACACATGTGCAGCAAAGCTCACAGAACAGGACTTTTCCTCTTGCCTACTGCACCCTCCCAAACTCTACTCCTGGGGACTAACAGAGCCTGTTAGATAACATTGTTAGCCGAATTGCTTTAATTTACACTTAGCAATTGGCAAAATACACGGGTTCTTGCCAACTATACCAGGGTCCCACCCCTCCCGGGAGATCTCAAGGAAAGAGGCACGTGAGGCGAATTCCAAGTTCAATGTTGTTTACTGGATCATGTAATCAAGCATACAAAAATCGTAATCACACACACAATCTTACAGGCCTAATAAAATAAAGAGAGAAAATAGCACTTTTGCATGAGCAGGTTTCGTTGGTGGGGAAAGCACGTTACCTTAGGTGCGTTGTCCGATGTCAAGATGAGTTGGATTTGGGAAGAAAGGTATAAAAGCTATGGGGCCACGAGGCTTGAACCGGCAAAACCACGTGGTTCTCCTGGATCGCGAGTCCAGAGAGAGAAAAAGGGTTTAAAGATGGAGGCAAGGGTTGGGGACAGAAAGCTGGACTGAAGGGTCAATAGGTAAGATAGAGGGCGATGGCTCAAGAGGCCGAGTGACTCTGGGTTTGGACTTTTATTGGGGGTCTTGGGGCGGGCTCTGCAGACCACAACCCACTAACACACCTACTAGGCGGTCCGTCCCTGTTGAACCTTGCTATAGGTTAAAGGTGAACAAAGGGAGGAGGTCCAGGGGTTTGGTCAGTGTTGCAAAAGTATGACTTCACCAGGAAACAGACACTGAGTCTAGGGTCCGATGACTCACCTGGCCAACCTATTGTCAGTTGATGGTTTTAGCCAAGTATCTGATGGCTGGCACAGTAGGTGCTAGGCAGTCTTGTTAGCATAACTTATTCAGATGTATATTGAGGAATGGGGGTTAACCAGCGGATGTCTGACAGAAGGAGGCCTCATGGCAAGAGGAATCCTTTGTCCTTGTCTTGGGTGAACTGCTTGGGGTGTCAGCCTCCTGGCTTGGGCTGGAGCTGGCTCCTATGTGGAGAAGAAAGCGCAAGTCCCTTCCACTGCTGGCGACACAGAGTTCAAACTTATGGATAAAAATCCATAAGAGCACCCAAGGGTGCCTTGCTGGCCAACATTTCCCCCCCTCGGAGACCTGAAGGCGTCAGGTGAAGGTCTCCGAATATGAGCGATACGATGATGAAAACTGAGACAGACTGCATGATGGTGACCCTGGAAGAAAGGGCTTGCAAGGGACGGACCCAGAAGATGACAAAAATCTATCGCAATAAAAATGCCAAATTGTTGCTGGAGCGGACATAAAAACAAGGCTTTGTGCATTAGACCACCAAGGGAGCCTACGTAGAAATAGTTCATTCTTTTAATTAGCAGAAACATCTTTAACTGAAATATAAAAAGTAATTCTAAAAATTGCTTACTTTAAATTCATTGTAAAAAGCCTTATAGAAGCATTATAAATTTCTTATAGTATCTATACATAAAGCATTTAAGACTTATAGCGGAAGTGCACACATTTGTATCAATAAAAATACTCCACAAGGAATGTACAAGGAAATAAAATGGTTACAAACAATTCTTCGTCCATCTCTCCTGAGCGGCAAGGCTTTTCTGCTGGAACAGGGCAACTGGTGCTGTTTGAACAGGAGAGAGGCGCGCTTTACATTGTATCTAATGGAACACCAGGACTCGTATGTCTTCGGCTCTTCGGAAGCCACTCGGGTCTTAATCAATAGCTCATGAAGCTCTCGGCTATGCCCGTCCCTCCTCGGCACGGACACGAGTCAGTTCGGCCGGGAAGGAGGAGACCGGTTTGCATATTGAGGAGTCGCCCCCCCTTGTTATCTAAAAGCATCATGGGTACTTACTTACATTAGGAAAAAAGGATATTAAAATAAAACATAGTTTAATGATTTTGCAAGCAGAGTGTCTAAAGGCATTCAAGAAATACGGAAAAGGTCAAAACAGGTCAGACATCTGGAATCATTGTATTATGAAAGACACATCAGCTTGGGGTCCTGGCTGGAATAATCACAGGCAAAGTATTCACCCTTCGGGGTTGGCGGAGTCTCCGGGCACGCCTCCCGAACCCTGGGGAGCATTTGTGAGATGTGTGCCTGAGAGAAACAGACGCACACACACACAGGCGGGGCATGCAAAAGCTGGGTTCGGGAGTTGCGTCCGGTCGACTCTGACCTTTTATCTGGAGCCGGGTGGCTCCGCGGGGACGCCATTAGCTGCGTACCCGTTTTAGCTTGGAGGGCTCCCTTCGGGGGGCCCTCCCCTAATACTGTACAAAAATAGAACAATCTTTCCCCCCTAAACCTGATCCCAGTGGTACCGTCCCATACCCAATGAGGAGCGGACTGGGCAGCTAGTCACTAGGCAGAACCCCTCAAAGGTCGCGTGTTTTGGACTTGGCTGTATATGTTACGGCTGGAGGTCGTTGCGTATGCAAATGAGAGGATTGTTTGGGCATTCTGGGATACACAAACATTTCGAGAAAAATAAATTTATTAAAAATCAAAAACAATCGAATTGGACACCAGTGTTGGAGCGAGGATACGTTTTAGCTTGCAGGCACTTCAGGGAGAGAGCTGGCGAAAATCTCCCTTTAACTTAGAAAGATGTTAAAAAGAGGGGACAGGGGTCTCGGTCCGAGGTTCTGATCTAACCGGGGAGTCCTTCCCAGGCACTCTCCACTGCTTCGTGCAGGGAGAGCTTGCACGCCTGGTGAAAGAGAGCATGGGCCGGATTTAAATTCCGAACCCAACTTCTGCATGTCCTCCAGATCATTTCGGCTTGGAGGGGCCGCATGGCAGAGGGAGACAAAGGATTCGTTTGTCCTACTTCTTCCTCCTGAGCCGTCTCTCGGGCTTCCATGTCCTCCTTGTGCTTGTTGTCCTGCTCACTAATGACTCCCCACGGTTCGTCTGGGCCTCGGCCCTCCCAACACTGGTAAAGAATAGAAAAGCGAGCGCAGAGCAAAAGTGTTTTGGCAAGCAACCGGTTTTGCTTTGCAAACAGAAGACTTGGTTTGCAAACAAAACGGTTTATTTCCTGCCCGTAGAGTGCACAAAAACAAAGAGGCGGACAAAAACAAAACTGTGCACACAGCAAGAAATTTGTGGATGAGGCTACATGCTCATAAAAAATAAATAAATAAGGGAAAGTACATATGAAGACTAAATAAGTTAATGATGATTGACGTATTATGCAGATTGGGCGTCAGTAAAGGCATGCTGGGAGAAAAGATATCATAAGCAAAATATATTTTAGAAGCACAGGGGTTTAATAAGAAGCTCACCCCGAGATGGCCGAGTGTTTTGGGGTTGAGGATCGCTTGGGCAGATAGTTAGGGAGGAGGTCACACTAACATAAAGAGATGCAGAAGTATATGGCCGGGGAGGTTCTGGCTGGAGCGAGCTAACCTTGGGGCCTTTCCCCAGGCACCCGTCGCTGCCTCGAGTGGCGATCGGATTGCACGCCTGGTGGAGATGGGGCGAGAGAGGTGGAGGATCGGAGTAACTTCCGACCCCAACTTCTGTGCGCACCACCGGGAGAAGCCGCCTACTCAGCTTGACATTCGTGCTAGCCACAAATGCAACTACGGAGCTTTTGTCGACGGCATCTTTGAATGCGCCCCCGGCTCTTCTGATCTCCCATGAAGAAATGCTTTCGGTCCTCCCACCCCCTATCTCCCTTTTCTTTCTCTCATTGCTCCCTACGGTTCGTTAGGGCTTCGGCCCGCCCAATACTGGTTAAAGAATAGAAACAAACAAAAAGGAAAATTCTTGGGAACAAGCAGAGGCTTGTGATAATCCTAAGATGTGGCTGGTTATGAACCGTAAAAAGGGTGTACTGACATTGGTGGGAGACTTTTTGCAAAAGTGAAACCAAAAATAAAGAAGTCCGGGGCACGGATTGGAACGGTCAAAAGATATACAACGTAATAGCACACGTTTTGAGAGGACTAATTTTAAGGTCCACGTGTCTGGGCGTATGCAAAATAGCGCTGCCGCAAAGCACGCTGGTTCTCAATCCCTGAAGACCGAATTTTTTGTCCAATAAGTTGTTATTTTGAAAACTGCCAATGTCTCAATTAAAAATACTTTAGGAGGTTTCAAATTGGGAACCCAAAAGGTAAAAGTGATTCAATATTTTTATGTCCTATAATCGAAAAAGTCCTTGCCAGGGGAGAGCTCGCACAAAAAGATCAGGGCTTGCCTTAACCTTTTTGAAAGGATTGCATTTCTCCCACTGGTTTTCCAGTAGGACTTGCACATTTGCACTCCCTTTCTTGGCCTGCTCCGTCGCGCTGGCCTCCAAACGTGACCATATTGCCACAATGGATCTCAGTCATCCTGAGAAAGCTCCACTGGCTTCTTGGCGGCCTGACAATATGGTTTTTTTTGGTGCCAGCGATGCTACAGAGGAATCAAAAAGGCAGCAAGATTTAGGTCTTCTGAGTATGTGCAGGAGACTGAACCGCTTTCGGCTGCATTTGTAGTCTCGCTGATGTTCCCTTGGGTTCGATAGACTGCTGCTAAAGGCCAATTTTCCTACCTCATGGGTCTCGTCTAAGAGACCCACCCAATAACGGTTAAAGAATAGAAACACAAACATAAACACACATAAGGGTCTGGAAATGGAGGAAGACAGACAAACATAGGGAAAAGGGCAACAGGTAAGGTATGCCAACGGCTGGAAGGGAGGGGCTAAGAATTCGAAACCTTAGATGCAACGTGCATCAAGGCTTGGAAGTCCGTGGCTTTAGATTGAGTTTCCAATTTGTGGATTTGTCTTCTCACCCAACAAGTCATTGTAATTAGCGCCACTATCAAAATAATTTGGAAGGCCAAAATGACGACTATGGGGTGGAGCATTAAATTTAAATATCCCGTCGTTGTCGGCGACCAACCAAGAAGAGATTCCCACCAGCTATGTTTGCCAGCCTCTTTTATTTCCACAGCCAGTTCCTTAATCCTGGCACCATTATGGGAAACGTTTAAGGCGGCTTTATCTCCTGCTTTCTTTAGCTGAGCCAGGCGTTCTTGGAGGTCTGGGTGAGAGAGCAATTTCCTTAGGGCTTCCAGTCCTAACCCCAAAGGCACTGGAGCAATAGAGTCATATAATTCTGGGGATAGGGCCATTTCTTGTTGTGTCCAAATGGGGGTTTCAAAATAAAAATCACACCCTCTTATGGAGGTAATATTACAAAAGCATCTGTTTATTCCAGGCAACATTTGTTGGTAGTATAGTATGTTGAGGTGAATGTGTTCGCAGGTAGTTCTGAGACAGACACAAGCTTTGCCTATATATATAATAGTGGATCCGGTCTCACTGACTGCGTCAAATTGACAGTGAGAGATGGCGTGTTTCTTGGGAACTAGGCATGGGTGATGTTTTTCTAGGGCTTCGTCATCACAGATGAAGCCTAAGTTTTCCTTATGGGTACATCCGTCTAGATTGATCATATGCCAGCTTGATGAGCTTACTTTAGCCCATCGGTCACTGTTCCTGGCATATAATACGGTGTCCGAATCAACTTGAATACCCAGCGGAACCACTGGATAGATGTGGAAAATTTCTTTAGCGGTCACTGTGGTTATAATCAATTGCAAGGTCTGGGTTACTGCATCAAAAGAGGCATTTGCCAACGACCACCAGTGCTCGAGCGAGATTTCACTGGCAGTGAGATTTCCTTTAATCAATTCCCTTATTTCTAAAGGTATAACTCCAGCCATAGCTTGTTTGATTATAGTCATGGCAGTGACTACATTAAGAGTTTGTGCTTGAGTGCAAGCAAGAGCCAATGAGATATTGTTTTGTAAGGACTGAATGTCATCAAGGAGATTGGTAAAATCTTTTTCCATGATTTGTTCCCAAGTAACCAGCAAGGGATTGGTGGAGCGTTCCACGTGGGCAAGGGAATCCAATGATTGCGTGAGAGGGAGGCTCATTTGAGAGATGTCGAATGAAACCTTGGAGGCTTTATTCGCTATCACTTCTATGTTTGCAGCATCTATGGCTGCCATGCCCGCTCCTACGGGTGCGACCCAATCAGAAAGATCGCGTTTAGTCCTTCTAGAGAGCTCTCCTTTACGCCACATTAAGATCCAATTGTCCCAACCTTGCTGGGTCGTGTGTAAGTAAGAGTCACAGAGGGCATGGCTGAAAGAAGTGCCGAGCCCATTTAAGCTGACATTGACTCTTTTGACTGATATTTGCGGTTGCATCAAGACTGTTTCTTGATGATTAAATTTTAAAGTGTGTGCTCCCACTACCGGGTAGGTCAATGAGGCCAGTGCGTCTACATTTTGGATAAGTGGGTCTAAATTTAGTGTGTGATTTGCATCGCCAATTATTAAAGTATAATTTCCTTCCTGATGAGTGAGCTGTAGAATTGTTGTTCCGATAGCTGTAAGATTTACAGTATCGGTGGCATTGAGGCAGACAGACGTGTTTAAAAGTAAGGTCCAGTCTGGGGGACCTTGCTGCTTTAACGCAGAGCAGTTAAAATGCCAATTGAGCTTGCCCCATGCCAATGGCTCTAGGTCTATGTCTTCGCCGAATGGGTCCGTGAGCGTTATTGGGACCTCTGTGTCGTTATGGAAGTGTCGGGAGCCAATGGAAATGATTACTTTTAAAGGGTCGCCAATGTCCCATACGGCAGCTGATATTACAGCTATGTCTGTGTATAGGGAGATGGGGGTAGGAGCAGTATATTCGATGGTGGAGGTGTTGGTTTTGGCTTGTGACTGTTTACACAGGACCACTTCCATTTCATCCATAGAATATTTCCCGGAGGTGCATAGAGTCACCTTTTCTCCGGTGCGACTGTGGATGCAATGGGTAAGCTGCTGTGGTGGACATCGATCTATAGGTGTAAGTGTGACTGCTCTGTCATGCCGTCCTGTTACACAGGTAAAAATTCTAAAAGGCATGTTTATTCCCACGCATCTCCATTTGGTCAAGACTACCGTATGGTTGGCTATTTGTGTTGCTGAGGTACAACAAAACAAGGACAATCCAAATAAGAATACAAGTTTTAATGATCTTACCAATTTGTCTGCTGCTGGGGTGGAAGATCCTGGATGCATTCTGTAATATAATGTTTGAGGGGTGTGTGAGTGAAATTCCTGAACTTCCATACTGTGGTCGACATACCCAAGCAGTCACAGTATGGTTCCCTTTACCTAAGGCTGGGGGTGAGTGTAGTGGTTCCCATGCGTAAGCCCGGTGCGATTTTTACTGCACGCTCCCGCGGCTTCTCTTAAAAGGGAACACTGTTTATACACCATGGTCTCCCCCCCTTGCTTCCGAAAAGGCAACTAAAGCCGTGAGGAAGCATTTAAAAGGCAAGGCAGGTCTCTCCAAGGGAGAAAAGAGGCACAAGATCAAAAACGTCCGTGGGCAAGTGAGGTCCGAAGGTAACAGCGGCAAGAGGCTGCGAAGTTCCCCCGGGATCCGGAGTGAGGTTAGGAGGTTGTGGAACTGGGTTCCCCTTCCACAGCTTGAGCTGAGAGGAGTGGAAGAACTTGTACCACGTTTGACCATGCTTCCTGGGAATGGCAAGCTTGTAGACCGCAGGGCTTACGCGATCCACAATGGGGACCGGGCCAGCCCATTTGGCCATGAGAGCATGCTGATGCCTGCTAAATTTCCGGTATAGAACCTGCTGTCCGGGTTCCCAAAGCTGAGGATTGCGCACCCAACCGAGCTTTTTATCCACTGCCAGTTGGCTTTGCCCTAACTCGTTAGCCACTTGGAGGTGAATGACCAGTAAGTCTCGGATAAGAGTCTTAACCCAGATATCGTGTGCCACTTGCGTTTCCAGATCGCCTGGCATGTCATGTTGGAGCCAAAAGGCTTCAGGCATGCGCATCTTTCTCCCGGTCATGACCATATGAGGGGAGTAACCATGTCTGGCTGTAGTCCCTCGTATTGCCATGAGAACTATGGGCAGTTTTTCGTCCCAGGTGCGACCTGTAGAAGTGACTATCTTGGCCAGAGCTTCCTTGAGGGTGCGGTTTGTGCGTTCAATTGCCCCTGAAGATTGAGGGTGAGCGGCAACGTGGAACCGCTGCTTAATGCCGAGAGCTTTACAGAGCTCCTGGGTGACCTCACCTAAAAAGTGGGGTCCGCGATCGGAATCGATGACCTTAGGGATGCCCCAACGGGAAAAAAGGTTATTAAAAAGCAGTTGGGCCGTAGTGGAGGCCGTGTTATTGTGGCAGGGGAATGCTTCGACCCATTTCGAGAATGGATCAATCACAGTCAAACAATATTTGTTCCCTCTGCGAGTCTTAGGCAGAGGCCCGATAAAATCAATTTGAACCCGAGCCCAGGGTCCTTCTACCCTCTGGTGCTGAATGGGGGCTTTGGGACCTGAAGAGTCCACGTTAACCATGGCACATGATAGGCAATTATCCACCCATTGTGCCACGTCTTTGCGGATGTTTGGCCACCAGCCCGCGTCCCTGACCCGTTCCAGAGTCGGTTCTTTACCCCGGTGTCCTTGCTCATGGATAAACTGAATTAAATCGGCCCGGACTTCGACAGGGACGACCCAGTGTCGGGTCCCTGTGGTGTCAAAAGCCCAAATAACTCCCTCTTCTTCCCTGATGGTGTATCTCCCAGTAGGATCTTTGCCCTTGGAGAGGAGATCCTGAACATCGGCATCATTCGCTTGGAGTTCCCCGAGATCTATAAATACAGGGGGAATGGCAGGACGGTCGTGGAAGGTGTTTGCCTTGCTTCTAGTCACTACTGGGTTTACCGGGCAAGCGGGTTGATCTGAAGATAAGTTAAAACGTGCCGCTTCCTTGGCTAAGAGATCGGCTTGATCATTCCAATAAGCCACTTCGGTGTCTGCCTTTTGGTGACCTTTTACATGGGAAATTTGTGTCTCCGCCGAGCGTTTATGGAGGAGTCTCACGACTTCTCTCCATAATATTAAATGAGCCACTGGCTTCCCTTCCGCATTGACCCATTGCTGTCTTTCCCAGTGTGGGAGCCAGACGGTGGCGGCCTTGGCCGTCCAGTCCGAGTCCGTGAAGATGGCTACGGGGCAGTCTGAAGGTTCAAACTCAAGAACAGCCTTAAGGGCAGCGACCTCTGCGGCTTGACTAGAGTGGGGACGGACAGCCGCTTGCAGGGTGTAATTGTCGTGGACCCGGACCGCGCCATATCCAGTATGTGGGGTGCCGGCTATATGGAAGGATGAGCCATCACAGAACCAGCAATTAAACCCTTTTTGCTTGGCTTCTTCTAATGGCACTCCCCATATAGCAGGCCAAGGCAGATGTTCCACGTCTGGAAGGGGGCATTCGTGCTCATCCCCAGTGATGAGCAGACCGTACGGGGCAGGTTGCTCCTTTTGCTCTTTCTTATATTCAATCCCTTTATTGACCAGGGCAAGCGTCCACTGGGCAATGCGGGCATTGGATACCTGACCGTCCTGGATCTTCCCTGAGAGGATATACTTAAGGGGAGTGTGTGTTGTTTGCACAATGACTTTGGCTCCCCCGATTATAAACTCCCAATGCGTAAGGCTCCAGACTAGGGCTAGACATATCTTTTCACACGGGGTGAACTTTATTTCGACGGAAGAAAGATTCCTGGAGGCATAGGCTACAATTCTGGGGGCCCCGGCATGATGCTGGATGAGCGTGGCCCCGATACTTTTCTCCGTGTGGGCTAACTGAATGTAAAAGGGCTTCGTTGGATCCGGGTGAGCTAAGGCAGGAGCGGAGGCAAGCGCTTGCTTCAGACTGGCAAATGCATATTGTTGGTCAGGTCCCCAGACCCATGGAGCGTCCCTCTTAAGGAGAGCATAGAGTGGCCGAGCTTTGTCAGCGAACCCTTCCATGAAATCCCTGGAAAAATTGAAGGTTCCCAGGAGAGCACGGAGGGAAGGTACATCTGTCGGGGCGGGGAGTTTGGCGATTACGGCCATTCTCTGTGAGTCGGGCGTCCTGCCGTCGGGTCCTAGTGCTAGGCCGAGGTATTTTACATTAGTTTGAACCAGCTGTGCTTTGTCCCTACTGGCCTTAAAGCCATCAGCTTTTAGAAGGTGGAGGACTTCTCTAGTGACTTCCATGGTTTCTTCCTCAGTGGGGGCGTGGACTAAGATGTCGTCCACATACGACAACACGTGTTCCTTGGAGGAGGGGCCGAGACGATCCCACATACGGACCACATGTGCGTGGCAAATGCTGGGACTAGAATGGAAGCCTTGTGGTGTTCTTTTGAATGCATATTGCTGGCCGCGAAAAGTGAACGCGAATTTATACCAGCAAGACTCGTGTAGCTTGATCGAGTGGAACGCGTTAGCCAAATCAATCACACTATAGTATCGAGATCCGGCAGCAATGGCTGCAAGGATCTCGTGGTATTTGGCTACTACAGGTGCTACTGGTGGGGTTACAGCATTCAGAGCTCGGAAGTCCACAGTCATTCTCCAGGTTACACCGTCAGCCTTTAGGACTGGCCACAGAGGGGCATTGCATATAGACTGCATGGGGAGGATTACGTCCCATTGTAAAAGGCCTTCTATGGTTTTGGCTATTCCATTTTCAGCTTCTGCAGGGTATTTATATTGTTTCTGAGGTGGAGGATCTTGGCCTTCTATGAGAACACAGGCATCTCTCACTGTCCCACATTCTGCCTTGTCCTTGATCCAGACCTCCAGAAAATCTCGGATCCAGGGATCACTAGGCTCAATTGGGGCCAGAGGGAGAGGAGCTTTGAGGGCAGCGCATCTATGGATTGCATTGATTTCGCGAGGGCCCTCTGGAATTTGCCAGAGGAAGCCGTTTGCTAGATCAATAGTCAAGCCATGTTCTTGGAAAAAGGGGACCCCTAGGATGCCAGCATCCTCACCTTGATTGTCGCAGGCAGACACGAGGGTAGAAAGAGTTCCTACAGTTAAAGGAACGTCTTTCCAGACCGTGGCTCTGTGTGCGCCTCCAGCAAAACCGGCGAGCATAATGGCCTCCTGAGTGGGTTGGCCGTGGGCAGCTAGATATGGACTTAATACATTAAGAGCGGCTCCGGTGTCGATGAGAAGAGTAGCAGGTTTACTGTTCCCTGGAGTCCCGACCCCTGCTTTCACGGTCGGTCTCCCCCATGTATCGGGCTTCAAGGGAGCCACAACGCCATTGGGGAGAGCCTGGGACTCCGGGCAG
The DNA here is from genome assembly GCA_029233225.1 of Lepidodactylus listeri. Taxonomy (NCBI): domain Eukaryota; kingdom Metazoa; phylum Chordata; class Lepidosauria; order Squamata; family Gekkonidae; genus Lepidodactylus; species Lepidodactylus listeri. The sequence continues at coordinate 48,862,040 of JARCFY010000001.1, read as the reverse complement.
CCCTAGCTGTGCTTTGTGAGTTCCGACAGTTCCTTACTAAGCACTGGGTAGATGGGCTGACCTGGTGCCTGTGCCTTCTCCTCACTCTCCGCCAAGGCACGAAGCAGGACACTATTAGGCTGCTTGTGGAATCTTTCCATTTCGTAGCCCCTTTCCCTAAGCTGCATCCATACCTGCCTCCTCAAGGTATCGGACGTTTCCGGAGGCTGATAGCTGGGGTTCGGTTCAGGTGCCGACGGCTGATACGCCTGTGGCTGGTTTGCTTGGCCTTGTGGCTGCCCGTATTGGCCTTGAGGGGGGCCCTGATAGTTTTGAGGAGGTGGTGCGGAAGGCTGGAGGTGGGCTTGGGCAGGATTGCTGCGGTAGTCTCGATATTCCCTTTTTCCTCTGAAATTTCCTCCTCCTCTCTGATAATTGTTCTGCCAAGGTTTGCCTCTCTCATACCGGTCCTGTCTAGGGTATCGGTCATTTTTGGGCTCATACTTTCCAGATGGTTGGAACTGTGAATGGGGCCCATGGTTGGCGTAAGTTATCGCCTGTATGGGTTCGTCATCCTCCCTATCCTTTAGTTTCTTGCCTTTGTGGGGTTTTAGAGCTCCAGCACCTCGGAGAAGAGAGGCTATTCTTTTAATCTTTTTCTCCAGATCTGTCCAAGTAGTTGACGCACCATCTGCTATGTTTAAAGATAGTTGGGCTTGGGTTTGGAGGCCACTTACAAGTGCTTCCTTGAAATCGTCCTCCTCATAGTCAGGCGCACCAGTGGTGGGTTTTATAGCAACTTGGTCGGCTAGGACAGCTAATAGTTGTTTCCTAGCCATATATGTCTCTGGATCTTCATTGGGGCTCTGTCTTTCCAACACATAGAGAGCAAGTAAAGTAGTGTTGGGATTTAGATATTTAAGGACGTCCTGCATCCACTTCGTCTTTGAAGCTGCAGTTAAGTTGCCACTCGCAATGGCTGCATTGAGAGTTGGAAGCTGGGGAGCTGCTACGCACTGACGGGCCACCAATGTGAGGTCTTCTCCGCTAGCGGAGTTATAAATCATATCCACATTGGCCATCCATTGTACGGAATTCTCCCTAGTGAGAGGGCCCAATTGCTCAGCTACTGCCTTAACCTCATCGGGTTTCCAGAGCCTGGTCTCGGTCACAACCTGGGTAGATGTATCATCGCCTTCTGTGATCACCGTATGTTTTGTGCTAATGGGGTGCATAGGGGCGCTGGGTTCAATGGCCGAGATTTCTGAGAGGTTTATCATACTTCCTGGGTGTACAGTGGAGATCACTGCATTCTGTATTCCCACTTGCTTCTTTAGGGTGGCAATTTCCCTTTGGCAAGCCTCGTGGTTAGCTTGCTGTATTTTAATTTGGTTCTGTTCCACTAGGAATTTTGCCGCAGCCTTAGAAGTATTTATCTCTTCCCTCGCTTGAGTTAGTGCGCTCTCTGTCAGTTCTACTTTACGGTTTAGGCCCTCTATCTTTTTATTAGCATCTTGGACAGCAATAGTAAGACTCTGGTTTGCCAGAATTACATTTAGTTTCTCGGTCCTCAGCCTATGCTCCTCGTCCTCGTGGGCTACTTTCAGCTGGTTAATTTCTTGTTCTAGCTCATCTTGCTTATTGGCCATAAGTTCCTCATAATTTGTACGCTGGAACGTGAGATCCTGTTCATGTTTACTTTTAATACCACTCAGTTCCTCTTTAGCTTCTAAATATTTGGATTCCAATTTCTCAAACCGGTCTATTTCTCTAGTCAGGTCAGATTCACGTTGCCGGACTAATTCTTCTTGTTTCTCTACGTCCTCCTGAAGGCGTTTGATTACAGCAGCGGCGTCCCGCACAGCTGTATACAAAGCCCAACTGGCGGCTTGATCCTTAGCCGCGGAGCCTGGTTTTTGCTCCTTGCAATAGTCTTGGAAAGCGTTTTGTACCAAATTTAAAGGATCGGGGCCTTTGAAAGATCCTTCCTTCCAAGGCGACGCACCTTTCTTGATCAACCATTTCTCAAGTTTGGGCTCGTCACTCTTAGAGCGAAACATCTTTCAAGGAATTCTCCTGCTTTCACTTACAACAGGGGCAAAGACTGGGAAGTTGTCTCTTCCGCTTCTCTTAGATTGTAAAGCTGCTTTTGTTAGCACAAGGAGGCTAACGTTACTATTAATTAGCACACTTTCTATGCAGTTTTTAGGGCCGGGGGACTCTCACCCCGCGACACTCAGGGATTACTTTTTAACCCAAAAACCTGGCGTTTGAAGCTGAGGAATATCCGTTCCTTCAGACTCCGGGTGCCTCCAACCCAAAGAGACTCCTTTGTCTCCGAGGTTCCTCTACCTCTTAACTTTGGGGTTTCGAGAACGGGGTGGCCAAGCCTCGCTTCTCTGACGGGATTACCTCCTAACCCGTATTATAAGGTTTCTAGGCTTCTCCTAGCCTTTCTGGATTACCTTTAACCACAGACCTGAGCTATGGCGGACTCAGTCTATAGTGAGCTATGGCGGACTCACTGAGCTATGGCGGGCTCAACACAACAACGAGCTATGGCGGACTCGGAAAATAGTGAGCTATGGCGGACTCACTGAGCTATGGCGGGCTCAACACAACAACGAGCTATGGCGGACTCGGAAAATAGTGAGCTATGGCGGACTCACTGAGCACTGGACTATCTCTAGCCAGTAGGGTTTCCAGACAATATGCCTCTCAGGGTAACCCCGAACCTAAATTAATTATTTCCACTTCGTTGAGCGAAGTAAGGCAAGGGAGGAGCAAGGGTGCGCTCAAAGATAGGTTCCTTTTCGGACTCAGCGGGAGTATGTAGTGTATGTAGTGTACGTAGTGTTTGTGCAACTGGTCTAGCGCCCTACTCTGGTCTTCCTTGGATCCCTTCCCACAAGATAGACGCGCGGACGGTCACACAGTTTGACCTGGGGTAAGAGAGAGAAAGAGAAGGGGGAAGCCACCCACGATAGGTTGCTCACTAGAGCCAGGCACGCAGACAGAAACCAATCATACAGCCTCTCCAAGAGCTCCGGAAGTGGTTTTTCCCTTACGTCTGTGGGTTAAAAACACGCCTGTCGACTATGGCGCGAAGTTTAACCCTCAGGGCAAATCCCGGACGAGCCCCCAATTCTGTTAGCCGAATTGCTTTAATTTACACTTAGCAATTGGCAAAATACACGGGTTCTTGCCAACTATACCAGGGTCCCACCCCTCCCGGGAGATCTCAAGGAAAGAGGCACGTGAGGCGAATTCCAAGTTCAATGTTGTTTACTGGATCATGTAATCAAGCATACAAAAATCGTAATCACACACACAATCTTACAGGCCTAATAAAATAAAGAGAGAAAATAGCACTTTTGCATGAGCAGGTTTCGTTGGTGGGGAAAGCACGTTACCTTAGGTGCGTTGTCCGATGTCAAGATGAGTTGGATTTGGGAAGAAAGGTATAAAAGCTATGGGGCCACGAGGCTTGAACCGGCAAAACCACGTGGTTCTCCTGGATCGCGAGTCCAGAGAGAGAAAAAGGGTTTAAAGATGGAGGCAAGGGTTGGGGACAGAAAGCTGGACTGAAGGGTCAATAGGTAAGATAGAGGGCGATGGCTCAAGAGGCCGAGTGACTCTGGGTTTGGACTTTTATTGGGGGTCTTGGGGCGGGCTCTGCAGACCACAACCCACTAACACACCTACTAGGCGGTCCGTCCCTGTTGAACCTTGCTATAGGTTAAAGGTGAACAAAGGGAGGAGGTCCAGGGGTTTGGTCAGTGTTGCAAAAGTATGACTTCACCAGGAAACAGACACTGAGTCTAGGGTCCGATGACTCACCTGGCCAACCTATTGTCAGTTGATGGTTTTAGCCAAGTATCTGATGGCTGGCACAGTAGGTGCTAGGCAGTCTTGTTAGCATAACTTATTCAGATGTATATTGAGGAATGGGGGTTAACCAGCGGATGTCTGACAGAAGGAGGCCTCATGGCAAGAGGAATCCTTTGTCCTTGTCTTGGGTGAACTGCTTGGGGTGTCAGCCTCCTGGCTTGGGCTGGAGCTGGCTCCTATGTGGAGAAGAAAGCGCAAGTCCCTTCCACTGCTGGCGACACAGAGTTCAAACTTATGGATAAAAATCCATAAGAGCACCCAAGGGTGCCTTGCTGGCCAACAACATGGTGGGGGGAGGAGTGGGAGTCTGTAAGGGAAGAATGGAACCCCCCCACATGGAAGTGCCATTATGCTAGAATAAAGAGCACCTTTGGATTCCAGAGTTTCTAAGCATCTTTTCTGAAAATGCTCTGTGTGCCAACTTGCCACTATATTTCACGTATCTATTCTCTGTTAAGCACCGTCACACTCACTGAATTGACTTTCCAGCGGTCAAGCACTGGGGAATCCCTTTCACCCTTGAACACAGTCCACAAAAAGCTTAAACTGATCCCAATATCCAAATTCATAGGAAGGCTTTGTTCACAGAAGACTAAAACTCCCATTCCCTTCAAAATACTTCACATGCTTCCCTCCAAAAAGAGAGTTTCATATTAGCAAAACTGTGGGTGGTCCCTTTGATCTCAAATTTACATTGCAATGCAGGCCTATTAACCTGACCAAGCAGACTATTTACCTGCAAAGTACCTGTTTCTGCACATGCAAAGTGTTGCTTATGCCAAAACAGCTCTGCTCTTGAAAACTTCACTATTCCCTGGGACTGAGATCCTCTAAGGCTCTGCAAGCGGTGGACAGCTATTCAGTATGCATAATATCCCAGCTGTGTGGGGAAGACTGCTGGACTGGGCCAAGTATGGCCCCAGTTGATTCACAGAGAATGAATGGGTAGATAATGCAAGAGGAAAAGTGTTAGCTTTGTTGCATCAGAAATAAAAGTCTTACAAGCACCCTAAAAAATTAACGTGTTTTTATTCTACCATAGGCTTTTTTGGACTACAGCCCACTTTGTCAAATGCATCTACAAAAGCTTAAGCTAGGGTAACACCATGTTAACCTTCTAAGATGCCACAAGACAAATGCTTATTTTTAATAGATTGGGGCAGTCCTCTGATTCTGTTCAGCAATCAGCCTCTGTAGGGACTGAGGTTTTTTTTTACAGGGCCTTTGCCCTTTACAGATATATAAAAAAATAAATCAAGGATAGACGCCTCAATAGAGGAGACTCTATTAGACATTCCAAATGAAGTAAGCCAGATCTGAAGTACAAGATGTTTAGAGACACTTATCATAGAACCAGTTCAGGCTAAGGGAAAGGGGAAAAAATAACCGAATCGTCACCATCTCTCTTTTCTTCCTTCTACATGATGCTCCATAGTTCACACCTGCAGAGGCACCCATATTCCCAGAGCACAGGAACTTAATGTAGCTAGCATTATCATTAAGGACTAAAAAAGCAGCAGACAGGCAATGTAGTTCTTACTTGTATGCCTTAGTAGGTTTCACTGGGGTTGCCTCAAACCCAATTGGGCAAAAATAATGATTTTGACAATGATAGATGTAGGCCATCGATTCATCCCGCAGTCCTTGGGTGAGCTTCGACAGTGCTCCAAAAGCTACAAAATAAAGAAACAATGAGGTCTATATTACCCACTATAACTTTACATCTATTCAAATTTTGATTATTACCACGCACCCCATAAATGCTTTGGAACATGAAGCACACACACGTGACCATAAAATTCCGAGACAGAAGTACAGCTTCTGAGATATGGATATCTTATGAAAATGCAATGGGTAGCATTTTGTGCTCTTGGGGAACAGAAAAGGAACCTGCAGTAAGGAGGAGAAATTAGCAGAAAATCTCACACAAGTGCAAGCACTCTTGGTGTGAACAAAAAAGGGCACAGGATCCAACCCATTATTAAAACACACTGCTTGCCAGGGCTTATATTAATTAAATGCTTGCTCAACCAGTAAGATTCTGTATTGCCTTTGGAAGAGGCCAAGGTGAACTTCAACTGAAAGGTAGTCTGTAACGGTTGAGAAAACACCAGCAATACCTTTACACAAAATTGTTATTCTAAGGCAACAGGTTTATATTACCCTTAAGGGACTACTTGTGATTTAGAATGGTCCAGAGTTCTGAATGCTGATGCCAATGCCTCCAAGCTGTAGCAGGAAGGGCTTGACCCAAGCTTACCCCTCAGGCCAGCAGGCCGGGGAGGGGAGACTACACACTGCTGCCACCAATATGGGCCAAGTGGGAGAGCCCCAGGACCCTTTAAAGCTGCAGCACGGCTCAAGAGATTGGCCTTTGGTGGCCCAGTGGGTGGCAGGGAGAGCGACTGAAGCCAGCCTCCGATCACTTGCTCCTTTTCCTTGTGAGAGGCCAGGTTGGCGGGCCTTGCTGGGCAAGCCTCAAAAGGGGCCAGAACCCTGGCTAAGGAGGAGATTGGTATTCTCCAGCAAATGCAGGAGAGGCCTGAAAAGAGGAGGGGGGAAGTCAGTTGGTGGCATTTGCCTCCCATCTCTAATCTGAGGCCTAGCACTGCAAAAGGGGTCTGTGACAGAGGCAGGCATGGTGGGAGGTGAAAGGGGGAACCCCACCCCACCCCCACCCAGTCCCAGAAGATGAAGATGCTTCCCTTGCACCCCACATAGGGTATAACTAAGCACAGAAGATGCAATCCAAGGCATTTAAGATTTTGTATGTCAAAATCAGCACCCTGGACTACGCCCAGAGGACAACTCCCCACAAAAGTCTTGATGCAACACATGCTACTGGCTTTCACACTGATCTATAGCAGTCAAGGCCTGCAGACTACCCATAGTTTGCACTTATAAGGCAATACTTTGCACTTGGCATTATTTATTTTATATGAAGGCATTATATCGTAGGAAAACTAAAGACCCGTCTCATCTCCCATATTTTGTACTTATAAGGCAATACTTTGCACTTGGCATCTTGTTTATTTTATATGAAGGCATTATACTGTAGGAAAACAAAAGCCCTCCTCGCCTCACTGTTATCATTTTGTTATTTATACTGTGCTATCTCCCTACATTCAGCTGATCGTCCTAAGAAAAAAGTATGGAATAAGAATGCCACTTCTTATATTGACCATCTGACATTCTGCCCCTCTGATTAGCTGAAAAAGAAAAGGATGCTTTTGCCCATGTCATCTTGGTCTTGGAAAGCTGCTTACTAGATGGGTCCACATGGCAGTGAAAGGTGAGGTAAGGACAGGACCACAGAAGACACAAGCAGAAGGAAATACTGCTACCTTTCCCCTCTTACATCAACTGGGAAAGGTCCCCTTTAGAGAACAAAGTTCAGTGAAACTCTTGGCAATCATACAAGGACATTTCCTGCAGAAGCTGAGGGGAGGGGCCATGGCTCAGTGGCAGAGCATCTGCTTGGCATGCAGAAGATTCCAGGTTCAATCCCTGGCATCTCCAGTAAAAAGGGTCAGGTAGGAGGTGATGTGGAAGATCTCAGTCTGACACCCTGGAGAGCTGCTGCCAGTCTGAATAGATGATACAGACCTTGATGGACTGATTCAGTATAAGGCAGCTTCAGGTGTGTTCAAGCTTCCCAAGAAAAGGCATGCTGCAAACTCCTGTCATTACCTACTATGCCTATGCACACTTTCGCTATCATTCTGCCTGCTTTTGTGACTGCTGCACTGTAATGCTTTCTTTAAGCTGTGGAGCAAAATTGTGAGCAAAATTCTACTTTGTGAGCTACTGGTATTAAAGTTGTGAGCGAGCGATTTGTCTGCTGCATAAATTAGTTTGCTCTGGGGCCATCCTTCCTGAGCTAAGACAAAAATGTGTGAGCCGGAGGCTAAAAAACTGAGCTAGCTCACACTAGCTCAGCTTAGAGGGAACACTGATTGTAACATGCATGTTCTGCGAAGCATCTGTAAAATTAGATACTTACCAGTCTCTCCTGCTGTCTTATTCTTACCATGAGGTTTATAGAGAAAATATGAACATCCTTTTACATGGAAATGATCATTAATTTGTCTAAACCACCTGGAAAAAAGTAGAGAATTTCATATTCTAAATGTAAAAAACCAAAAAAATGACTCGTCAACACATTTTAATCCTGTATTAATTTGGAAGGCATTCATATGTGCTCAGTCTCTTTGTAATAAGCATGTAACTTGACATGCAAAGGAAAAGAATAGGCTGTTTTTTTCAGATACCATTCAGATGCCCACACCACAGCAGGTCCCAGCTGTGTGCACCTCTGCCCGTTTTCTCCCCCAGCTTTCCTTCTGTTGCCTTCTAATATCTGCCCCCTCATTTCTGATGGGGACCCTTCTCCCCTCAGTTCCCCCACCCGTAGGCGTCAACTACAGCGCGGGGTCTAGGGCTCGGGCCACCCCCAAAATTTCCCAGGGGGGACTGAGCCCCCCTGGCGAATCAGAGCGCCCGCCGCCGCACCTCCCTGCCTTCCAGGGCCCTTCCTAGGCCTGCCCGCCACCGCAAGAGCCTCTCCCCCCAGCTCCCCTGCATCCACTCCTCCCTCTCTTCCTCCCTCCCTCTCGGGGCCATCCGGGCGAATGCCCAGCGTGATGGCGTCACCCAGAAGTGATGCCTTCACGCTGGGCATGTTGCCAGGGTGATGCTCTAGTAATCACCCCGAAACTCTATGGCACCATAGAGTTTCAGGGCGATTGCGAGAGTGTCGCCCTGGCAACGTGCCCAGCATGATGACGTCACTTCCGGGTGACGCCATCACACTGGGCAGTCGCCCGGATGGCCCCGCAGGGAGGGAGAGGGAAGGAGGAAGGAGTGGCCAGACGGGGAGGAGAGTTGGCGGCAGGGACATCGTCCCCCCCTCGGAATTTGAAAACTCGACACCACTGCCCCCACCTTCGGCTCTGCTTCTTTTGCCTGTCTTGCCCCTCTGAACAATCAGAGCAACTTCAGCCAATAAGAGACTTTTATTTCCCTGAACCGCTGTGATGTAACAGCACCTCACCCAGTCACTGGTAGGAGCATCACAATAGTAATTTTGCCTGTAAGTGTGATAGCCTTTACACTCACTCCTGAACAAAAATGTCCACCAAGACTTTATCCACTTAACCAAGTTCCATACAGTAATACGGATACCCATTTATATATTAGCAAAATGTAAACATTTTCCATTGTAATAGCATGATATATTTCAATCATTTTACCTCATTAGTGTAGTATTGCCAGTAAATGGACCAAATCTAATTTCTTCAAAAGGGGGTTGAAAACCCAATATATGTAAAGCTTCTTCTTGAGTAATAGGTGGTAAACTGAATAGGAAAATGAGGACATTAAGTTATCAGCATCATCATCATTACTATTATCACCATTATTATTATTAATCGCCCCATCCCAGCTCACGCCAGGCTCTGGGCGATATACAAAACACAGTGCCATAAAATACAAAACACAAAACATTAAATTTACATACGACATTAGTAAAATCTCAGTGTAGATAAAAATCCAAGGTATCAATTTTCCTATATCATTATGGGTCTCATTTTCTAATGGGTGGGGAGAAGGGAACTCAGAATATGGAGTGGAGAGGAAAGAATGACTGGGGTGTATTTTAATGTCATACTGAAATTCTTAGGACTTATTCCCAGGTATTTAACAGTTTTTGTAGGTGTTACTTACTTTCCAGTTCCTATTGTGCTATACAGAAAATTCCAGCAAGACACTAGAGAAGAAATCCCACAGGAAGTCTTGTATTGTGGCCGACTTATACAGTACCTAAGAAAGAAAAGTTATTAGTGTAGTCATGTCAAGCTTTCATTATAATGGCAATCTGATATATAACAAAAACTATTTCCTAATTTCACTGTTCCCTTTCTCTCCAGTACAGAATAACATACACTTATGTTCGGTTGTGGAACTGACCTCACAACCGAAAACCTGGCAGCTATCAAGAGAACCAGTATCCTAATTCAAAATAAGGGAAGAAAAATACTTTCTACAAAAACATACTCAAGGCAGGAATTTTCACTTTACTAACGATAAAAACAATATTAGAATAGATAGATGCATCCAAAAGCAACAGATAATGTACTGCAAAAAGCAGTTCAAGAAGAAATCAATATCTTTTTTAAATCTCAAAGTTGGGTAAAAGGACATAAAGGTAGCATAGGAAAGAGTAGGGTAGTACATTCATTAAACAAAAGGTTACTAACAGCAAGTGAATAACCACAATGTGCAGATGCTTAAAATAAAAACAGAAGAGAAGAAGAGTAGCTTTTATACCCCGATTTTCTAAACCTTAAGGAGTCTCAAAGCAGCTTAGAATTGCCTTCCCTTCCTCTGCCTACAACAGGTATCTTGTGAGGTAGGTGGGGCTGAGAAAGTTCTTAGAGAACTGTGACTGGCCTGAGGTCACCCAGCAGGCTTCATGTGGAGGAGTAGGGAATCAAACCCGGTTCTCCAGATTAGAGTTCAGACACCTACATTCCTACACCACAGGTAACCAATTTTTTTTTTAATCCTTTCACTGTGGTGTGACAAGAGAGGAGGAAGGAGCCAGAAAAAAATTCTATATGCAAGTCTAGCAACAAGCCAGATTAACACGGTGCTTGGAATGCAGTTTTTTTTTGGCTGCTCCCCCTCTATATATATTGATTTCAATGGGCATAATGTCATCTGCAGTAGACTAAAGACTCCTCTTATCTCAGTGTTCTCCCCATAGTAAGAGTGACATTTAATACAAATAAAATAAAGTAGCGTTAAGCATTCAGCTAAAGTCACAAAACTGCAGTAGTATTAATAACATTTGAATAGTACCATCTCCGAAGATCTAACACTTTTCGTTGTTTTATTTCTTCGAGGGCGTAGTGTTGCGGACATTCCTTGTACTGTTTACTTTTTTTTTCTACAGACAATTTCTTTGTTCCTTGCTTCTTCATGTTGCCTGCAATATATGATTTAACAATAAACAAATCGCTTCCAGACAATCCATTACATTTAAAAAGCACAGCTAAATGCTTAATTTGTTTATCCTGGATGCAGTAATTAACGTGTCAGAGGTTGGATTCTTTTGGAAAGGAAAGGAAAGAAAATAGCTGGTGGAGAATTAGGGTGCAGAAGAGACATATCCAGAAAACAAAATTAAGAGGCAGGAATACAGGAACAACAACAACAACAAACTAGCAAAGCACAAGCACACACACTGTTGATATATGAGTGTCAGGAAGCACTAAACATATTTTAAAGGT